>CM057827.1:129704872-134704872 GCA_030068075.1 Paguma larvata | reverse complement strand
ACCTCATCTGTTCTGTGCTTCGTGCAATAATCACATACTCAAAGTTAGTAGCTGCATGCAGTCATGCTAATTAAGTAATTAGGTATAATTGTACTCACTGTAAATACACAGTAATTGGCTTAAAAAAAGTACTTGGGGGGATAAGCACGTGCTTCAAGGTGGAGAAGGTGAAGAATGATAAGAACAGCCCCCCCCCCCACCTAGAGGAGCATCATTGCACACGGGCCCGGGGAGGTCGCACCCAACAGTTAAAAAGTGAGGAGGAGGTAGAGCGCATCCTTTGTTTCCCTTAGAGGCCCAGACGCAGAGGGCTGCTTGTCCCCTTGGCCTGTCCAGAGTCTTGTGTTCAAGCAGTGGGCGGATGAACGGCCCTCTGGAGATCCTCTCCAGCTCAGGACTTCCCAGAGATCGCTTTCTCTCTTCTCCTCCCACCGGATTTGGACGTCCAGCCTGTTCTGAGGTTTTTCAGGCTGGTGATTCAGAACCAGCCGAGAAACACACGCAGAAGTCAGAGAGGAATCAAAAGTCGGGCTTTATTGCTGAACTGAAGACAAGCGCTTGGACTTAAAAAGCCAAAAGGGGCTTCTTAATGCCTCTTGCAGAACTCGCCCTCGGGATGCACACACAGGACTTGGGTCGGCAGAGCGGACACTCATCCGCATGGGGGGCCGGGTTATTGTCTGCCTCAACTTTCACAAGCCGGGGAGCTCAGCAGCCCTCTAGAAAACCGCGCATGCAGGGGGAGTCTCCCTTTTCTGTGTTAGCCCTGCTCAGAACAGAAATAAGATGGTGGGTGATGGACTTGGCTCATGTCACCTGTCAGATACCTCACTCACTTCTCCGAGGGAGGAGCCAGCGACAAAGGTCAAGGGAAGGGCTGGGGGGTTCCTTCTAGTGTCTCCAAGGAAGTAAAAACTCCTCTGTTTTAATGTTTGTTTGTTTTCGAGAGAGAGAGTGGGGGAGGAGCAGAGAGAGAGGGAGGCTAAAGCAGGTTCCAGGCTCTGAGCTGTCAGCACAGAGCCCAACACAGGGGTCGAACCCACGAACCGTGAGATCATGACCTGAGCTCAAGTTGGATGCTTTACCGACTGAGCCACCCAGGCGCCCCTAAAAACGCCTCTTTTGTGGGCAGAGGCTAAAAGGTGGGAAAAGAGAAAAAAGATCCCCACCCCCATGCTTGGGGACAGCAGGGGACTCTATCATTCATTAGCGGTGGTCCCTATTAGTATTCTCTTTCCAGAAGCCCTTTTCCAGGAGAAATTGGTCATCATTTCCATTTCCTCTGAACGAGCACATGAGTCATAATCCTGATGGGAGATTGCCAAAGAGCCAGAGGTTTGCTTCCCATTGTGCTGTATTCTTCACGGTCAGTGACTGAAAACCCAAGCGCTACCTACCCAGCGCTTAGCCAGAAGCCCAGAGTCCAAATGCCCTTCCTTCTTCTCCCAAGCGGCCTTGAATGCTGCTCTGAGAGATGCTGATTGGCGTTTCTCAGAAACAATGTTCCGTGGTCCAGTACGTTCAGGAAAACCTGGATTAAATAAGGTTCTTACTGTGGGATTCTGAGAGCCTTCAAGGATAAAGGTCACTGCAACATTGCAAGAGGGGCCTTGGGTCTGCAGAATTACCCAGATTTATTGAGCCTCTGAGCCTGATGCTTGAGGTGGACCTGTTAGCATCTTCGTGGACACAGATGTTCAGCGGATCACATTCTGGACTGTTCTGGGGGTTTGGGGGTTCTGTTTTTGCCTCCCCAGCAGATGTGGTAACTCATGTGACAGGGCGCCCAGATGGGCCTGAACCCGTTTGGCATGTGCGCTGTCACATTTCTTCCCAAGCGTCTGGGAGGGACAGGAAGTGGCTGCGTTCCATGGGAATGCCCAGAGTTGGGGTGGTGGCATTCTTCGGGATTTCTGGCAGAGAGCTAAGCGCCCTTCATTCAAATGGATCAGGGGAGTCTTTGTCTGTTGTTCTCGGCCTAGAAGCTCTTGCAGGTGCCTCTAACTCTTCCTAAAACCCCAGATCCGGAGAGGCTGGTCATGGCCAAATTTTCACTGCATTCCTGTTTCCTGCCTTTCACTGTTTCCAGGCAGACTTGCGGCTTAGGATTGAGATCTCAGGGAGCTGGTCCTAAGGAGAAAGGCACAAGTTGCGAGCTGTTGCCTCCCAAGCCACTATTTCCAAACCATTGTGTGGAAGGTCAAAGTGCTTCTCTGTTTCAAGAAGGGCATGCAATGCTCTGGGCATGAAGTGGGCCCGGGCAAGGTCTCGACCAGCCAAGCGAGTGAACCGGACCCTTGATTGTAGGGGGTCATTTTTCATTAGAAGAGGAAGTAAAAGGAATGGATAGGAGCTGGTCCTAGACCCCAGTCCCAGCCCACCTGCTCAGTCACTGTGTGACTCTAGGCAAGGCATCTGCCTTCTCTAAACATTTCAGTGAGAAGACACAACCACCCGAGCTGGTATTTTTTGAGATGAAGTGGCATGAGAATTTGAAAGTGTCCTGTCCACTTGCCTAAGTGACCTATACAGATCATCTTTTCCTTAACAACAGTATTTTTTACACCTGTTGTTACAGTCCCTGATTCAAATATGCTGGTGGGGGAAACCAGCTTGGTGGTGTCAAAAATAGAGGTTTTTTCAAAGCCTGATGATATTTCTCAAAAGACAAGAATCCTCCCCTCAGTGACTTCTCCCCGACACGAAGAAGTCGCATTTTATCACCCAGATCCACGGACACAAAGATGCTCTTAGGAGTTAGCCCTGTAATATGTTGGTTGTCAGGGAATGATCGATGTAGATGAGCAGCGGGCTCAGGCCAATTTCCTTTTGGGTTAATGAGACCGAAACGCCATGAGCCCCAACTGGGGGATGGGACAGAGATTCATAGGGGAATTCTTTCCTTCGTTCGGTTATTATTCTTTGTTTCACCCTTCTTCTTGTCAGCAAACATTAATTTGTTGAGACTTCAGTGCCCGTAAGCCCCCCTGCTTTCCTATCTTCCTGCCCAAGTGCCCAAGTACTGAGGTACTTGTATGTCTGTGCCCCTGTGGTGCTGTCTGTAGTTAGGGCTTCAATGCTCACCTGCTCATAATACTCTACAGTTCGTGTTTGAAGTATGCAGCCCCTTCACTCTTTTCTTGACAGACATATACACGAGACCTCCAGACACACACACACACATGTGTGGGTCTTGTCATATTTGCACAGGTAGCTCACGTTTTGGGGCACTGTTGTACCAGTTGAGGTCCTTTCGGCTGCAAGTACTAGACAGTCGTGGCCCACTGGGCTTACGCAAGAAGGAAACAGAGCATCACATTAGCTCAGGTAAATAGCTACGGAAGGCACCTGGCACACTAGGACTGGAGCTCTGCTTTTCCGTGATTCTCTTGCCTCTGTCTTTCTGTGCTTTGGTTCACCACCAGACTGGCTCCCCTCATGGTGACAAAATGGTCGCAAGAGCTTCAGGCATGACCGCTACGCACATGGACCTGGGGCATCCCAGAGTTGCCTCTCTTTGTGTGTTGTGAAGTTGAGAAGACCTTTCCCCAAAGCCCCCAAGAGACTTTCCCTCCCATCCCATTGGCTGGAATGATGTCGTATTCCTAAACCAGTCCCCCACGAAGAGAATGGAATTCCTACAGGCACTTTAGGCTCATCCAGATTCTCCTCTGGGCTTGGGGTTGAAACACACTTCTCCGGAGGCGTGGGGCTGCCTGGAGGGAAGTGGACACCTGCACAGAATCAGTTCTGTTGGCAGGGAAGGAACCAGGAGCGGCGGTCGGAAATGACACTGCCTGTCTCTGAGGTGCTTCTCCAAGGGTAAATCCTGCCCACCTCGTCATGCGGCCTTGCAAATTGCTTCCGTCCTGCTCTTCTGAGAGTGAACAGAAGCCTCTCGGGATAGAGGTGGTCGGAGGAGGATGGAAAAAGTGATGCTGTGTCAATTTTACCCTCCATATTTCTCCTTTTAGGGAGAGAAAGCTGGTAATTTGTGGTTGTCGTTCTCGCTGTTCTAGTCGGGTAGGCGGTCCTGCTGATTTTCATGGCTATACTTACATGCCCGAGCAGAGAGAAATTCCTTCATGTGGCTTCAGCTGGGTGCGATGATCTCAGTTGAGCAGACCGTGTGAACTCCTGGGAGCTGCCGTGTGATGCTTGGGGAGTGCAGTTTCTGGGGAGTAGGGGTGGGGGTGGCAAGCGGGGGTGGGGGGAGGTGGAGTGGGTTGTGAGGAGACGAGATATCACACCTCCTCGATACCTGTCAGTGCCTATTACTAACCAGGCTCTGAACTTCAGGTACCTTAAAATAATAATAAAATCTTTTCACTACACAGTACTTACTCTCAGGCACTGGAAACAGTTAAAATAGGGGCATCTGGGTGGCTCAGTCAGTTAAGCCTCTGACTCTTGATTTCGACTCAGGTCATAATCTCATGGTTTGTGAGATGGAGCCCCACATCGGGCTCTGTGCTGAGAGCGTGGAACCTGTTGGGATTCTCTGTCTCCCTTTCTCTCTGTCTGTCTCCTGCTCCTGCTCTTTCTGTGTCTCTCCAAATACATAAAAAAGCTTAAAAAACCCCAAAAAATATAATAGATGGTTTAATTTTTACAAAAGTTGTATGGGGCAAGTGCTGTTGCTGAGGAAAGTGAGGCACAGGATAGGTGAAGACCTTTGCTGAAGTCTCATGGCTAGGAAATGACAAAGCCATGGTGTGACAGAGCCTGCCACCCTCTCTTCCCCTCATTAGGTCTTTCTACATGAAACCTACCTGGTATGTAAGTGCTGTGACCCCCGCTGGACAGATTAGGAAGCTGAGGTACTTGCCCAAGGTTGCCGTCTGGCCAGTGGCAGAGCCAGGTTCCCCACTTGGGGGCTCAGGAACATGCCTGTGCCTCATTCTTAGCCGACCTTCACCTGTGCCCCACCTTCTGGGAAACTGAGGATGGTCTTGCAGATTTCCAGACAGGTGCTAGCTTGGACGGCCCATGGGGCCCACCGTGGAGTCAGCAGAAGGCAGTCCCTCTCTGCTAGCACTCCCATGGCTTCCGTGGAGACATGAAGACATCCGATGAAGTCTTCCGATGAAGACATCCCCTTCTTCATTCCTACCATTTGGAGCCTCAGTGGCCTGGAAGGCAGACCTCTCAGAGTGTGGTCCAGTGTAGAGATGGGCACTGGAGGTGTCGCGTGGGCTACACGGAAGGAGGAGGACCAAAGGCCTTAGAACCAAGTTGGCCTCTTTCTCGGGCAACCCTCCTCTTAGCCTGTCCCTGGGGGCTGTGTAGCTTAATTTGTCACCCAGATTGTGGCCAGCCGGGCCTCTCACCAGGTGCCGTGTTAGCTCCCGTGCCCAGACCTAGAATTCCTGGTGATGCAGCAACTCTTCGCTTTGCATTCTGCTGAGTCGGGCAGCCCTGATGCCACCGGTAATGAAGAAGTGTTGGGACTAAACTCCTAATGGCTCATTGATTGGTTGAATTATGCTCAGTGTAATTCTGAAAATAGATTTTAAATATGTGCTTGGGGATTTGTGGGGATTGGTTACTTAGGAGCTTTAACTCCATCGTGGCTGGTTTGATGAAGACATCAATGCTGGGAGCCTCCGCTGGCGCCGTGCTGTTCACCACGGCGAGACCCCACCCCGGAGCCAGGAAGCCTGACGGAGGGGGGTGCGCGCACGTGTGGAAAGGTCCCCTTCCCTTACATTCATGCCCCTTGGTGGGGGTCATGAGAAGGTCATGTCGGTTGACCCAACCATTTGCAAACCCCTCCATATTCTTAGGATGGATGGAGACATGTAGTTTCTGGATTCTCCCTTACACTTGCTCTGAAGTCAGGGTGTGCAGACGGTTGCCTGCCCTTTTTCTACTTCCAAGTTTTTGCTTTTCGTGGAGCTACCACTCGGGGAGAAGCGAAGGGAAGCCTTCACAAAGGCTCAGCATCTCGGTACATTACAGCATCATCTGGTCTACCCAACATCTTGACTTCCAGGTCTAATGGGGTGCCTGGTGCTGGGCTTCTGACACCTTGCTGCTTCTTGTGACTGTCAAGTTAATTTGCAGACAATAGAAAAAGGAAGCAGCCCTCAGCAGATAATACAAGGACCTTCTGCCTATAATTACCATCCTTATCCACTTCTTTCCCTCTCACCAATCAGGGACCTAAAAGGCCTTCCATTTCTGGGGCATGGCAGGTCAGAAACCAATGACGGATGTCATGGCTTAGCTTCCGTAAGGCACAGTAAGACTATATTTCTGAGGGGAAATTGGTCAGCGGTCTTTTTTTTGAGAGCGTCTAATGCTACTTCTCCATTTTGACCTCTATCTGAAAGACTGTGTTTCCTTATACCCTTCCCTGGGGTAATTTATACCCAGTTGCTCATTAGAAAAAATGTGGTATCCTCAGGGAAGGGAGGAAGTAAAAACAAAACCTGGAAGAAAAGAAAAAAAAAATTACACTCTGCTCTAATAAAGAAATTACTGACGTTCTACATTATGAACTGTATTAATTTTTAATGGCTGAGAAAGGAGTTGATTTATAATGCATCTTCTCGGCTGCAGTGCCTGTCCCCAGCTAATAAATAAATGACAGGTCTCTTGTATTAAAAGTATCCGTCATTTTACATCGTTGGAATGTAAATGGCGGCGGCGTTGAGTGAGAGGCTCCTGGGAGCGCGCGTGCCCTGCTGTGCCCATTTGCAGAGGGAGCTGGCGTGGCGGTTGGCTTAGCTCTCAAACTGGAGGTCAGCTCATTTCTCCCTCTTGGTCTCAGCCAAGTGACCCAAATAGCTCCAACTCTTAATGGTCCAGGGGAGGGCTCATAAGAAGGGGTAGTGCTACGCTCAGGAACAGTTCTGATGGGAATTTAAATTCCTGGTCCTTAAGCAAAACTGCCTATGGCTTCTCCCTGCATGTCTTGACCAGACACCACAGGAGTCCCTGTGAGCAGTTGAGCCTCTGTTGATGCTGATGTATGCCTCGAAACTCTGGTTCACCTCCCCGTGCCTCTTAGGAAAAAAAATGATAATAAAATACAGCCTTATGTTTATCTCTGCTTCCCAAGTAGTATACACTCATTGTAAATATTTTGGGGGGAACACCCAGAAAAGTGCAGAGAAGAAAATAAGAATTGTCCCACCAACTGCGTGCGCCCAGTGATAGACGCCGTGAACGTGTTGATGCCCTGCCTTCCAGTCTTTTTTCTTTGCAGAGACACGTAGACAGCAACGCACGCAGACCTGCCTGTGTCAACTCATAGGCTTGTATTAGCAAAAACAAGATCGGATTTGGCACTCAGTTTTATAATCTGAATTTGTTACTTAGCAAAGTGTCATGGACTTTTATTCCATACCATCAAAAATCATGCAGCTATCTTTAGTGGCTGGTGTATGTGTGGCCACACCGGTGCCCGGGTACGGCTGGCGATCAGTCGATCGGAATGCGCTCCTTTGTTCTCTATCACAATGCCGACTCCAGAGTAAACACCGTGCGGGAGAAAAAACGAGGACCAAAGGTGGGTTTTGCACAGAAATCCTAATTACGGAGCAACTACTAGCTGCAGAGTCAGTGCAGTGAGGCTGAGAGAGAAACAGAGTGGCACCGTCCCCACGTGAGGGAGTCCACACTCCAGCTGGGGAGACAGGCCCCTGACAGTTCCTGGTGATCCAGGCATGTAAAGCGTGTCTCGGAGACGTGTCGTGGGGACGCTGCAGCTAGAGAGCCAGGTGTGCAGAGAGAACACCAGCTTGTTTAAAGCCAGGGGAGCAGAGGCTTGGGTGACAGGCAACAAAGGGTTGGGACTTTCGCTAAAGCCTGGGGGCACTTAGGTGGAGATGGGAGGTAAGGACCTTCCAGAACACAGTGGCAGTAGCTGGGGGCAGGGACAGGGGGACGTCACAGGGGACTGGAGAAGAGCCCCTTGCGTGGGGGAAGCAGATCCTGTGCCTGTGTTACATAGTATAGGTCATTGAAGCAACAGTTATGAATTTATTCATAGAATTTGCATTTAAATAGTTCCAGTCTTTATTTACCACGCTTAACATTGTTATCAGTGTCTCAGAAATAGGTAATGACTTGAGAAGTAAAGGCGCCATCGACATTATAATAAAAAAGGTAAAACAAAGTAGGTGATTCTCTTTGAATTTAGGGACAGTTTCAAGCAGACACAGAAAGACACCACCCCCCCCCCCACCATTCCAGAAAGAGCACAAGAAATGTTATTTAGAAAATGAGAGAAGTTTAACGATCGCTGTCAGCAGGTTCGAAAATTTCTGATTTATTTATATTGTCTTCAGAGGCTTATAAAAATGGAAGTTTGCCTGGATTTGGAGACTAGCGTTTGGGTCCTTCCATACATGAATTTATTTCTTAATTTGTTGTGTGCATTTCTAAACATAGATAGACCAGTGCGTTTTGCTTCTGAAAAAAAAAAACAAAAACAAAATGTCTCTGAAGCTGGTAGGGAGAGCCATTGAGACTGTGTACCTGTGAAGAATCTGCTCCTGTGTTGCAGGAGAGATACTGCAAGGCAGAATCCCAGAAGCATTCATTCCTGAAGCTTTGGAGAGAGCCTGTCTTTTTGCCATGGTGAGGAATGGCAGCCCGAGATCAAGTCCTCCCTGGCCCTGGTGTTATACCCAGTCCATGGCAATTAGAGTATGATCCTTGCTTAGAGTTTTACCTTCAGATTTTGGAGCCAAAATTACTCCAGCAACAGGACTTGGCTCAAAGTCTTTTTGAAGAGTATCTGAGTTCCTAGTGGCATTAAAAAGGAGGCAAGCTTGTGGCTAGACATCTGATCAAGATGTAGTTTCTACGTTCCTTAGTGCATCAGCTCACAAAGGGAGTCTGTTTCTATATCCCAACTTCTTTTCCTTAAAGTTTTATTTATTTATTTTGAGAGAGAGAGAGAATGTGAGCAAGGGAAGGGCAGAGAGAGAGAGAGAGAGAGAGAGAGAGAGAGAGAATCCCAAGCAGGCTCCAAGCTGACAGCCCAACGTGGGCTCAAACCTGTGAGCCATGAGATCATGACCGGAGCTGAAACCAAGAGTCAGACACCTAACCAACTGAGCCCCCCAGGTGCCCCATCTGCGTCTCAACTTCTCAGTGACTTCACGTGACTTACAGTTGACAGCACACTGAGGTTTTTCTTTCATTTTTCTGTCAAGACTTGGCTGTCACTGCCTCGTCAGCATACGGGTCCTTATCACAGGCATTTTATCAGCAAACTCTAGCTGATGGCACACTGAGTAGAGAGTCTGTGCTAGGAGAGACGCCACGTTTGCATTCCACACCTTCCGTTACCTGCTTAAATTCTGACCCAAAGGAAGATGGTGTTCGTGATTTTTCAGTGTCCTGCTGCTCTACATTTTCAGGGGAAGACCATCGTAGTTATAAGACCGTGGTTCTCAGAGTGTGGTCCCCAAACCAGTGGCATCAGCATCACCTGGAGACTTGTTAGAAATGCAGATTCTTGAGATTGCCACCCAGATCCACTGAATCAAAAACTCTGGTGAGTTTGTGTTTTTTAATAAGCCCTCCAGGTGATTCTGATAAACACCAAAGGATGAGACGCACTGTGGTGATATTGGTAGTCTCCCCTCGTCCCCTCTTCAGTTTGAAATATTTGAAGAAGTTAAGCTGTGTTTTGTACGATTGTTGGTGGCACTGAAAATTTTTTATGAATTCAGTAAACCTTTATTGAGCACCTACTAAGCTCTAGATACTATATTGGGTTGTGTGAGGACAACTGAATGAACAAATAGGTCATTTTGAGGTGACTGCTTTTATACGGATATGTAAAAACACTTTTTTGGGGGCAATGATCATGTAAACAAGAGGCACTGATCTGCATCCCTTATCCTCACCCCTCTGCGACTCCTGTGCTTGTCCCTGGCTGCTCTGAGTGGGGGATTTTGTCAGAGGTTGGGGTCCGAGTATGTTGAGAGTGAGAAATGGGGTTTGGGCAAGGTGTGGGGAGAGGCCGGGGAGGCGGTCAGGATGTCGGCTTTGCGTGCTATTTGGGAATAAAGATGCAAGTGGAAAGGTTTTTGTTTTGAGCTATGTGAAAAGGCCTCCCGTACGTCCAGATGCCCTGTCCTAGCAGCCCTGTCAAAATGGCTGCATTGGATTATCCCTGCCCCTCCAGGGGCCCATCGTCTTGGGGGTTTGTGGGGGACGTAGAGGGGGCAGGATGGGAGTCAGCTAGCTGAGTGTGGAGTTCTGCAGGGAACAATGTGTGTGGTGTCCTTCCTGGTCCATGAGGCCATTGAGCGTGGGAGCTCAAGCTCTGTAGGCTTGGGCGCTGGAACCTGGATTTGCTGCTGTGTCCTCTCACTGAGGCTCCGTGTGTCCCTCATGAAGTGGAAATAACGGGAGGACCTGCCTCATCAGGGCTTTCGATGTATTACGTGAGAGGATGTGTGCGAGGGACTGGGAACTGCTGCCTGCGTTTGGGGAGAAATTGATAAATTCTATTAGACTATTAATCCTACTGTTATAGTCTGCCTCCGTTCCACTGAATAAGGAATTTTATTTTATTTTATTTTAAAGTTTATTTAAGAGAGCGTGAGCGTGTGTCCACCAGCGAGGGTGGGGGAAGGGCAGAGAAAGAGGAACAGAGGATACCCAGTAGGCTCCATCCATGCTGTCAGCGAAGAGCCCAACGTGGGGCTCGAACTCATGCACTATGAAATCAGGACCCGAGCTGAGATCAAGAGTCAGACTCGTAACTGACTGAGCCACTCAGGTGCCCCTGAAGAAGGGATTTTAAATGTCACAGAAACACTCCTGCCCTCAGAGGTCATGCAGGGAATGTTTATTTGGGCCTGCAGATTCGGTGTGACATCATTTGCAAGTCACGCTTTCCCCTCTGAAAGTAGCATGTGGGAAATGTCTCCCCGTGTGGAGCCAGTGTCACGTTTCCCGATGTCACTCAGTGACCAGCTTCTATGTAGGCAGCTAGGACCTGTGTATCTTCAGTCCTGGCTTCTCCTCAGAGTTGACCCCAGTCATGATCCAGCCAACCCCCAAGCTTCACCTCATTGCCACGGTTGAGAAGGTGATTTTTCCAGAAAATATCAGATTAGCGAGAATTTATGTATGGTTTTCAGAGGTTCTGAAAATAAATGAATACAGCAAATGTCCCTGAGCGTATTGAATTGAGATACATGTAACCTCTTCCTATTCAATATGGAAATGTATACATTTTGTATATCCTTAGAATTTTCAGTACAGCCACATTCTAATCAGTTCCCAGCTACAACTTCTCAAATCCTCTCTGTTTTGATTTTTTTGAAAGCAAGCTGGAGACTGGGTTTTTTGATGGGGAGTGCTTACCAACGCATAGGGATTATAGGCAGCAAGAATTGAGAGGCCATGCAGGCTGAGGGAACAGCATATGTCAAGGTACAGAGACGTGTTCTGAATTAGCGGGGTATACGGTATGGGGCAGAAGACAGGTTATAATGGCCTGTGTGTCATGCTGGTTCACCCCAAACCATTTCAAGCTAATATTGGAGGACAGGAATATTACTCAACAAGGTATAGACCAAAAAGGAACAAAAAGAACATTTGTCAAAAAAGATGGATTTTTTTTTTCTTCTTGGATAGCGTGAGGGTGGCAGGAACTTTGAACTGAATGTTAGAGAACCAGATTCACATGACTGCTGTGAACCCATTGGGGGTGTGTGTGTGTGTGTGTGTGTGTGTGTGTGTGTGTGAATTTCAGCAGCACTGGAGGTAAAAAAAATACATTTTGCTCTTTTATGCTCTTACATTTGTGATTTCTGAAGTCCATTGTGTATCATATAAAATAAAACTCTTCGATAAGTTTATTAAATTGCTTTTAGGAATAAAACCTGTTAGCAATATGTGAATATCTTCATATGGTTCTTCATTTACAATAAGAAAAAGGATGGTTTTTAATTCTTCTCAACCTTTCCTTCTACCTCAGGAAACAAAATATTAAAAAGCTTGGAGAAAGAATTACCAATTTACTTCACATCAATTTTTCTCCTTTCCCCAGGATATTCATATCTTCAGCCATCATCGAGGTGGCGGTGGGAGCCTTGGGGATGAAGGGATCTGGAGCGAGTGGAGGATAGTTCTAAACTAGTACCTTGGGCTGGGCCAAGCATTAGGAAGGGGAAGGGGAGGAAGGTAGAGACTGGGTAGGCTGTTGCAAAGGTGGGCAGAGTTTGCAAGAGGAGGGTGGTGTTGGAGGCAGAAGGGGTAGACAGAGATCAGGCTACCGGATGTGGGGAGGAGCTGGGTCCTGGAAGTCTGGAGCAGAGCAGAAGAATGAGATTGACCTCCGGATTACAGGGATTGAGAAGGGACTGGTAGTGGGGAAAGGGGAAATGAGCCAGAGAGCAGTGAAGCAGTGGCGAGAAACGGACAAGACGGCCACACTGCCTTGCAGTTCTCACGGCTGTGTTGTATAAAGTGTATATTTCTGTTGGAGATGGACTTACCGTTGAAATTATTTGGGTCTGAATTATTATTCAGTTATAGCATTTTTTTTAAATAAAGAATAGGAGGGACACTTGGGTAGCTCAGTTGGTCGAGCGTCCGACTTTGGCTCAAAGTTGTTGGACTCATGAGCTCATGGTTCATGAATTTGAGCCGTGTATCAGGCTCGCTGCTGTCAGTGCAGAGCCAGCTTAGGATCTTCAGTCCCCCTTCACTCTCTGCCACTTCCCCACTTGAGCTCTCTCTCAAAAATAAATAAATCTTAAAAAAATAAAAAAGAAGAAATGCATCCAAAGTGCTCAGCATAGTATTAGTACTGTAAATTGAATGGTAGTTAATACCATCATCATCAGTAGCTTCATATTTTTAACCACACGGGGAATTCAACTCCTTGAATGTGTCACCGAGGCTGAGGTTTCTCTCACACCTCTTTAGTTATAAAGCCTCATAAATATATGGGTAGTGACAGCCCTCTTCTCACTAGACTAACCTCTGTCCCTCAACCAGAGGGCCCTGCGACGCAGAGAAGAAGACCGAGAAGAAAGCCAGGAGTCTGTCCTCCCATAGCTGAGGGTTGACGTCTCTCTCCTTCAGTCTTAATTTGTCTTTTCTGTGGTCCCAGGAAGAGGCTGGTCTGTATGTCTGGGACATACGAGCTGCTGCTAGTGGAAAGGGGATCTTCAGCAGGGATGGCAGAGAGAGGTGTGATGGTCATGGATCTTATTTATTCCATTTCCCGGTAGTGGTCACGATAACATTTCAGGAATAGATACGACTTTATGAATAATGGAGCATGGATCAGAGATATTGTAGCATCTGTTTAATATGAACAATTGCTGGGGGCAGAGCCCCAGTTACTCTTCACCGCAACTCCACTACTACCAAGAATCTTGATTGCCGGGAGTCTGGGGTCGAGGACGGGAAAATAGACTCATTTGCTGGAGTCAGAAAATTTAAGATTGTGGAGTGCTTGGAGGTCACCGGTCCTGTGGATACCAAACACGCGTCCTCAGTTGTCTGCACTGGAATCACCTGGGAGCTTTTAGACACCACTGGGTCTTGGACCCTCGCCCCAGAATCCTGGTTCGTGGTCTGAGCGTGGGGCTGCTAGTTTCTCATGGAAAAACTGAGGCATGTGCAAATTTGGCAACTAGTGATTTCGTCCAGTCTTGTTGCTTTACAGACGGGGAGACTGAAGCCCTATGTGGTTAAGACACTCATCCTGAGAAATACTGTGTTTTGGGTGGCCAGTGGTAGGATTAGAACCAGGTACTCTCCATTCTTTTTTCATTTACATTTCCCTCCCATCATCCAACACATGGATGGTTCTTTGAGAACCACTTTTGTTCCTCTCTCTGGCTCTGCAAGTATATCCCCTCTCGGTTAGTCTCAGGATTTTGCTCTTTTTCTTAGGTAGGCCCAAATCAGATTAATTTTAGCATCTTCCTTTTTGGGGACACTTACTTCTGAAAAGGAATCTCTTTTATTCTGGCGTATGCAAATATTTTGGTTCTGTTGGATCTCCGCATCTCTACAGACATGTGGCCAAGTCGTCCTAGTAGAACATTCCTTGGTAGATGCTCCTGCCCAGGATGCTGAGGAGCTATAGTTGTAAAGTGACGTGTCCGGGAGCCAAGGTCTCCTGGAAATTGCAGTGTCACAGGGCAGAAGGGAGGTCGTATGTCTGATTCATCCACCCAGTTTGCAGATGAGGTCACTGAGGCTTAGAGAGGTAAGTGGCTTGCCCAAGAAACACAGCTCCTTTGCGTGTGGAAGACAGAATTGGAACCCAAGTCTTCAGGTTCTGCCTCACAATCCTCGCGTTGATTCAAATGAGCACATCTTTAATAGAAGGATTTCACATCCCTGGAGACAGGCTGAGGGCAGGAGGTAAAACAGGTCTCCTGAAGGCAAGTCTTGTCTTTCGTTTTGACAAAGTCTGCATCAGAAATCTCAGGATTGAAGGTGGTTTGAGGGATCCTTCTGTGCTCGTGTCTCCTTCATGTCCCTTGCTGGTATCATTCAATATCAGTCCCTTCTTCTAGGGGTCGGAAGCTCCTCTTTCCAGGTGGCCCAGTCCACTCAGGCAGTTCTGGTTGTAAGAAGGTGACCCTATCTTGACTCAGGAGGCAGCCTTCTGGGGACCCTTTTCCCTGGACCTCCCTGTTCTGTCTGGAGCTGTTCAGCAAACAGGGCCATGTGGCAGGCAGGACACCGGCTTTGACACCAGACAGAACCAGGGTCCTGTTCTGTCAACTGCCAGTTGTGTGTCTTAGACAATCCGCTTCTGCTTTTCTCCTTGTCTAGAAGATGGGGACGCTCAGATGACCGTGTCAGAGCGTCGTTATGAGCATTATGTAAGTTGTCACACACATCGTAGCTACAGCACGCCCCAGCACAAGAACACCCTCGGCGCGAGCACCTCCTGGTGTTGGAGGCCTCCGGCCATGTCTCCCTGCTTTTCACTCTAAACCTTCGCACCGCCCTCGGTTGCTTCTCAGGTGGCACTGGGTGACATGGCCCACGTGCTTTTTGGCAGTCTCTCCACCACGCGTCTCAGTTGAGCACTCTTACGAGATGGGCCTCCCTTTCTGTGCGTGAGGAAGGGAGTGAGAAAATTGCCGTGGTGTTACCTTCATGTCTCTGAGGCAGTGCTGCGTTCGGAATCCATGTAATTGGAGACCGTCATGGGCCGTGCCTGTGGGAGTCTCTCTGTCTGCACATGCGCGCACAAAAGTCCCGCTGTGTGTCTCTGCATGTTTCTCTCCGAAGCCAAATGTGTCTGTGCGCATGTGCGTTTTCCCAGAAATCTCAGTGTCAAAGCCACAGATGTCCTGGCCCATTTTCCGTATCAAGGAGAGGCTCACTGCCTCTTTCAGCCCCAGATCCAAACCATCCCGGGGAGTTAGGGCTTCTGGGTTCATCCCTTCACGTTCGCCTGAAGACGCAGGTGCTGTATGCGTGTGGAGGGCTGCCGTCCCCCGACAGAACTGCCTCTCTACTGAGGCCGCCACTTGCTGCAAGCAGTCCCCCTTTCTTGGGATCTGTGGCTGCGCGCGTGACAATGTCTGTGAATCCACTTTCCACCGGCTCCTGGTAGGGCACGGCCTTGCACCAGGTTCTCCAGGAGCAGTCGCTAATGTGAAAAGCACTCTGCCCCGAAGACCCCTGGGACCTGTAGGATATTAATAGCTGCAGAAGTTTCATCCCTGTGTAATTTAAATCCCTCTCCCGAGTCACACTCTTAAGGAGGGAGTGGGAGAAAAGGAGAGAAAAGCCTAGAATAATTCTAAGAAGCTATGGAAAAAAAAATCAGGGAGGGGAGAAGATGACTGAAATATTCTTGTTCAGGCACCCACCCTACTGCCTGCTGGATTTGGTAACGAGCATTTTAATTTTCTTTTTTAAAGTCAGGGGCTATTTTGACAATAACGAATGCCGCAAATTATATGTGTCCTAAAGTTCGCTGGTCCTATGAGAAGCTCTTGAAGAAAGGGTTCCTCTGTGAAAGAGTTTGGGAAATGCTGTGTATCCCATCTGCCCCCGATTATGCCCCAGGGCACATCAGCATATTCAAGGACAAGAGATCCTTCTTGGGCAGACTTGTTATGCTCTGGTTAGCCTTGGATTTACCATATTTATTGGAAGAAAGATCCCTTCAAATGTGCGCCCTGTCTCTAATAGGCTGTTTATAATGTTCAAGAGTAAAAATCTTGGATGGGCGGGAGTGGGGTGTTACGGAGATGGAAGTATAGATGGTGTGGTTGTGGAGGGGGAGTAGGGGGTCCCTGGATCATGTAAGTAAGGGGAGGGGGACTTTCCCTGCCAGTATCTTTTTCTGATTTTCTGTCTGTTAGGTTGTGGGATATACAGATGTCAGTTTTCCTGTGATTTGGTGAATACTAGAGGCCCCCCTTCAGAGGTAAAATATTAACTGGGATTGAGGTTATCTATTTTCTTTGGCGGGGAGGGGAGTCTAAAGGTTTTATAGATAAAGGAAGGCAGTTCCCACAGATCGTGGTAGGAAAGCCCGCACAGACGGTAAAGTCAGGTCGTTTGTGAAGCAGCCCACGAAGACCATTATGACTTTAGGGCAGATAAACTCTAGGCCTTAGAGATGGAACTATTGCCAGACCCATTGACAGAGTCACTGGTTGACAAGAGAAACCTGTCCCAAGATGACTTTTATCTTAACACAAGTATCCCAGGTGATGACATTGTTACTTTATGGGCTCACGTGTGGCCATGTGCCTGGTTCCTTCTCAGGGCAGCATGGTGGCCTCTCCTTAGGCTTCTCTGGTGGTACCAGTTTGTGTCCAGAGAGCATGGATCTGAAAGACCAATGTATGTGCCTAACTGGAGGGATCCCAGTGAGGAAGGAGCCCTGAGTCCATGAAGGGAAAAAGATGTAGTAGAAAACTTTTGGAGTTGCACAAATACAGGTTTAAACCCCAACTTTCCTGCCACATCTTAACCTCACTGGGATATAATTTTATTTCATCTGTAAGATGGGAATAATAAATAACTCTTTTGCCAGGCATTGGGAAGATTAAATAGCATGCCATTTCACATATGGAAGACTCCAATGCTGTGATAAACTCTATCCATTCCTTCTGGAACTGATCAAGAGAAGTTGAACGGTGGTGCGAACATCATTTACTAGGGTCAGTCTGTCCCCACCCTAGTTCTACAACTTAGATAATGTCCACATTCTCTCCTTCATTTCAAGGCTGAGTTGCATAGAACCTTTAAGTTTGACCTGTCACCCTCTCTCTGCACCTGCCAACGTATGTTTTCTCTGTACTCAGCCTTCCCTAGTGTTTTTGTATCTTTCTTGCCCTGTGGAAGGCAGTAGTGAACACACTCTTTCTGATGCAAATGTGCCTTGAATTGGCACAAGGGTAGGACAATGTGTTCTTTTTCCAATAGCTGTTTTGATAATGCTTGGCAGTGTGTTGGTATTTTTGGCCAGAGTAGCGCATGTTGAGACCATATCCTCAAGGAATGCTTTTCAATCTGTCCTAAGTCTCTTTTCTAGACTGCATAGTTTGGATTTTCCATTGATGAAAAGCTCTTCCCTTTTCTTGCCCACATGAAAGTTTATCTGTCCATTTTTCTAGGCCACTCCTATCCTCCCGTGTTGCCCAAGGCACATGCAGAAAGTCTCTTGGGATCTTCCTGTACTTTACGCCTTTAAAAAAAAAAACAAAAAAACATTAATCTAAAAATCAGAGGTACTCCAGTATAGTCCTCCTGGAGTTCAGGGCTACTAGGAGGCACATGCAGGCTGTGGAGAGTCGGTAAAGAGTGAAGGAGTTTATGACGGGTGAAGTACAGGGCATCAGGCCGGGTGGAGAATGGCACAAATAAACTGAGAGAGAAGACAGATAAAGTAGAACCCACAGTCAAGTCAAGGGCACAGAAAACAACACCCCAAGAAAGTCAGATAGGCTAAGGAAGATACTTGTCCTGTCTCTCCTGTGGCCCTGAAGCAAGTCTGCTCTTGATTGGGGGAAGGACTTCCAAGAGATTCTGACCAGAGTCCCCTCCGCGATAATATATCTCCTCAATTACCATGGAGACTTCCATTTTAAAAATAGCCATGGGGTAGAATCTGAGTGCAAAGAAATATATCCAAATATATCCTAACAGTTGGTTCCCCACACCCTTGTGCCTATTTACTCCCTTGAGGATTTTCATCAGGTTTGACTTTTCTTTATGAAGAAAGTGTTTATTCCTCCATATGTTATATTGGCTTAAGCAATGAGTGATTCCCTGGTTGAAAATGTGTGACATGGTCCTCTTGCTTCTTGGAGGAACGGAGCATTGTAGTAGTTAGGTGCGTGGCTGCTAGAGGCGTCTCGCCTGGTTCAAATCTCCGCTGTGTCTCCTAGTAACTGGGTAGCATTGGGGAAGTTACTTAACCTCTCTCTGTGCCTCAGTTCTCTCATCAGTAAAATTGGGCCCAATGGTACTTGCATCTTAGAGTTATGTGGTTTAAAGGAAGTAAAACCTGGCAGGTGCTCAGAACAATGCCTGGCTCGTAGTGAGTCCTCAGAAGGTGCTAGCTAAGATTTTTCTTCGGGGAACTCTGAATCATACTGGCATTCAGTTTAACTTTGTGTCCTTAGCTCTCCACAAAGGCACGTGACCAGTTTCTTCAGCAGATCTAGAAGTCAATAGTGTTGCTTCAAAACTCTAGGCCTTCCAGTTGGTCTCCACATAGCTGTCAGCTATGTCCAGAACATTCTTTGTGTGCTCCCCATCTGTCAGCTTCAAAAGACAAGAGGGTGTCTAGCATTCGATTGCCTCAGTAAAGAATTAGTCAAATAATTCAACAATTTTTATCTCCCTTGTCACCTTCTCAACCCTGGGCCTATCTTTTGCCCTGTGATTATCGGGTGGAACTAAGGATTCATGTACTGGCATGCTGCTCTTGATGGATTGATAGTCTTCTCTCTGGCCTTGGAGGGTTTTGCAAAATGGTACTTGAGTTTTTGGGACTCACTAAATAGACCTTCATCTGGACTTGTTACTAATCTCCCCCAGGCATCCTTTCTCTTCTCTTAGTTTGGGGGTATACTTTTTATTTTTGTTTTTTAATATATTCATATCTTAGTTATAATAGGCTAAGATTCACCTGATTTAGCCATGCTTGTTTTCATTTTTTCTGTTGGGTTTTAAGGACCTGGGTATTTTGATTGGTAAGAGCCTTATTTTCCCTGGGCTTCCAGGAAGTTGTTTTTTTTACCTAGTATCTCAGGTTTTCTGTTGGGCCTTAGTTCTTTAATATTGTTTCTCTCCATTTCAACATGAGGTTAACAGTGAGATTGCACACCCATTTGTCTTTTGCTTTGCTACTCCAGGATCGAATATCTAAGGATTAAAGCGGAGATCCCAAAGATTCTCCAACTGGTAGTTCCTGGTAGGTGAGGAAATTGGTTGGGAAAGAAGTCCCCTGTCCTTTTGTAATTCTTAGAACCCTCAATGAGCAGGGATGAAGTTTGAGGCACATAAATAAATACGAGCAACAGATTCACCATTTCCTTGAAGGAAGAGTCAGGTTGCTGGTAGAAATGTCTTGAACAAGGTCTTCAATTGTTCATCCTTAATTGAACTTATGTCTATCCTTTGGGATTTTATGGTGGTCCAGTTCTCCTGCATGATCCTGAGTGCTTTATTGCTTGAGGAGTGGAGAAGATTCAAAACAGCTCAGCTCTTAGATTTGCACTTTGAAAGAAACAGTATTTTTCATAGAGAGGAAATCCTTTTTACACTACCTATGGCCTTCTTTATGAATACCTCTCACGAAGACTTCTCATGAATACTCCCAATTATGAGGAGTTCACAAATTCCCATGGGCCATTTTTGTATCAATGCATAAATATTTATACTTTTTAAACTTTATTTTTTATCAAATATTGTTTTCATTGAACAACTGGTACACATTTATGGATTGGAAGGCTTGATATTAAGATGGCCATACTTCCCAAATTGACTTACAGATTCAACATGATCTCTGTCAAAAATCCAGACTGCCTTTTGCAGAAATTGACATGCCGATCTTAAAAATCCCTTAGAACGCAAGGGATCCAGAATAGCCCAACAATCTTAAAAAAGAACAAAGATAGAGGACCTAAACTTTTCAGCTTCAAAACTTGATACAAAGCTAAAGCAATCTAGAAAGTGTGTGACTTTGGCATAAACATAGACATACATATCAGAGGAATAGAACTGAGAGTCTCCAAAATAAACCCTTACCTATATGTTCAGTTGATTTTCAACAAGGTTTCCAAGACCATTCAATAGAGATAGAGAATCTTTTTCAACAAATGGTGCTGGGACAGTTAGCCATTCACATGGCAAAGAGTGAAGTTGGACCCATTAACACACAACATATACAAAAATTAAAACGGAGCCAAGACATAAATGTAATAACTAAAACTATTAATATCTTAGAAGAACATAGGTAAAGATCTCTGTAGCCTTGGATGAGGTACCGACGTTTTAGATATGCCACCAAAAGCATGAGAAACAAAAGAAAAAATATGCATACACAATATAAAACTGTTGTGATGCCATTAAGAAAATGAAAAGACAGTGTACAGAATGGGAGTAAATATTTGAAAATCCTGTATCTAATAAGGGAATTGTATCCAGGATGTATAAAGAACATTTACAACTCAACAAAAAGACATACAACCTGGTTGAAAAATAGGCATATGATGGAAATAGATACTTCTCCAAAGATACGCAAATGGCTAATAAAAACATGGAAAGAGGCTCAACATCATGAGCTATTAAGGAAATGTAAAACCATAGAGAAGTATCACTTCATACCCATTAAGATGGCTATAAGCAAAAAGTTGGACAATGACAAGTGGTGGTGAGGATGTGGAGAAACTGGAATGTTCAGATGTTGCTGGTAGGGAGAAACTTGGTGCAATCACTTTGGAAAACAGTTTGTCGTTTCCTCATGATGTTAAACACAGAGTTTCCATCTGACCCACCAATTCCTCTTCTAGTTATATACTCAAGAGAGTTGGAAACTTGTAATACAAGCACACAGTCCTGATACGTGGATGAACCTTGAAAACATTATGCGAAGTGAATAGAGGCTAGACACAAAAAGCTATATATCTCATGATTCCATTGATAGGATTTGTCCAGAGTAGCCAAATTCATGTGACAGAGAGTAGGTTAGTGGTGGCCGGGGGTAGGAAGGCAGGAAGGCTGGGGAGTGACTGCTAATGGGTCTTCATGGTTTTGTTTGCTAGTGATAAAAATGTTCAGGAATTACATAGGGGTGACGCTTGTAGTTTTCAAATGTACTAAGAACCACTGAATTGTATACTTTAAAAGGATAAATTTTATGGCTTGTGAATTACATATCAACTTTTACAAATTAAAAAAAAAAGCAAACCTACATGGACACCGCCCAGCTTGAATTGATGCCTGCACCTTGCTTGTTGTGCTAGATTACGGAGATTCTCAGAGGAGGGTCTAGGGGCTGGCTCCGTAGTGTTGAGGGTCTGGGTACTCAAAGGCATAGCTAGTTGCCAACTGGTGTGGGCATACTTCAGCATTTTACCAGTGGTATGCATATGCTGGTACATATCCACTGACTATTAGCTCTTACCAATGCCCGAATCCTGTGACTTCCATACCCTACTGGGAGCAACAGAAAGCATATATATATCACATATGACTTGAATATGACCATCGTAACACCAAGAAGTTGGGGCTCTGAAAAGCCAGAATCCCATAGTCTATGGACCAGGAGTTGATAAAGTTAGCATTACAATTAATATTTTTGAGTAGAGTCTCACAGAAGATGGTAGAAAAGTGTCTAGTTCTGTTAAATTTATAAGCTGTTTTCCCTCTTCGTCTCTCTCTTTCTCCCCCTTCCCCCTACCTCCATCTCTGGTAAGGGTCATTGTATTTCCCAGGAAGCAGCTGTTGTCTGTCTTGATGCCATTTTCCTTATTTGAGTTCAGAATTACATGAGCTTAACCCAAGTCTCAGAGGTAGGTCCTCTTGGAGATAAACTCTTCCAATTCAGTAATGTCTTCGGCTATACTTCAAACTCACACCCGTAAAAGCTTTGTGTGATGGAGCCCACTATATTCCTCCCAGGGAAATAAATACATGGCTCGATACATATGAAATGAAATTCACGTGAGAGAAAAGAAGATGTCTACATGTTATTTATTCATTCATATTCCATCTCGTTGCAAAACGTGTTTGAGGTGGTTCTCACAAATGTTTGCAAGCAGTGAAACAAGATGCAGGGGATGGCAGTATCTGGAAATAGGGGGAATAAGTGTAAGGACATAAAACTAGTGGCAAGAGTTGACTGTCAAGTGTATGCTGCTACAGGGACCTTGCAGATTTGGCTCCGGGCATCCTAGCGGCCAAAGCACAGAGGTAAACATTACAGGCTACAGGCAGTTGTTCAGAGGAAGAATAACTTTTCCAAATGTTGCGGGCTAACAGAAGCTTCTCCCACAGCACCTCATAAAAAGCAGAGTGTGGGATGCAAAGTTACACTCTCCGGCATCCTGAAAATAGATCCAATGGTGTACCTCTTGGGAGTGTTGGTTAAAATATCCTTTGATGCAAGTCAGTGGCTTCATGCTCAAACCCACTTCACGAAGTGGGTGGGCAGGTAGGTGGAAGAGAGAAGCTTTCAGAAGCGTCCATGGGAACCTCGTCTTATTCTGGGGAGACGCAGGCAATACCTGCAAAAGTTGGTGGGGGGAGCTTTGGGGAAATCCGTCGTTGAAGCTCGATGGAATTGCCATCTGCCATCCCAGCACGTCACATCTGGGGTCTTGCTGGTCGGCTTTTGCCAGCAACGCCCTTCCCGTCCTACCCCACCCCTGCCCAGGCTTTTCTTCTCAGGCTTATTAGAACTTTGCCATGTGAGGCAGTAAATCATCGAAGTCCAGAACAAATCTCATTTGACATTTTTATCTTGACTCTTCCGGGGGCCTTTAATTAGCATGATTGCTGAGTGGGAGATTGCTCCGATGGAATCTGTATTGCTCTTGGTTATAATGCTATATTGCTCCTGTTCATAATGGTTATTGAAGTTTCCCTAGTTTCTGTTTCTGGTCATCTAGGAATGACTGTGATTAAAAGTGATTAAAAACCCCTTAATGTGATCTAATAAGGAGTGGTTGGCAGTGCATTGACGTGGATTAAAAGATGTATCAGAACATGAACACATATGATTGTAAAAAACTTACTCCTCACGTTCAGCGTGGCTTGTTTGCTCCCCTGCCTCCCTCAGCATCATGGTAGACACGGCCACTTGACCGCATGGTAATATTTGCTCCCATGGCCATCGCCCTGTAACTCATGCAGCCAAGGCACCTTGGCCACAGCTCCGACATTCTCAGCCCTTGTTAACAGTCCGCGGGCTTTGGGGAGCGTCTGAATGTGTTATGATTAAAGATGGAACTCTGGTTGGCATTAAGGATCCTGATGCCCCAGTTTCCGAAGTGCAAGTTGTAGTGAAATTTCTTGCTGATGTAGAGCACGCGGTGGCAGTGGTTCCCAACCAGGGCGCCTCCAGTCCCTAGGGGACATGTGACAAAGTCCGGAGACATGTTTGGTTGTCCTAGCAGGGTGGAGGATGCTACTGGCATCTAGTGGGTAGAGTTGATGCTGCTAAACATCTTAGAATGCAGAGGACAGCCTTCCACAATCAAGAACTATCGGGCTCCAAGTTTAATAGCATTGAGGCTACGAAATCCTTCACTCTTCACTTTCAGAGCAGACTCCCGCATTGCATTGCTTAAAGTTCAGAATGGCCTGGTGAGAGAGAAGGTGGAGAGAGAGAGAGAAAATGGTCTTATGTCCATTTTACAGGTTCAGAAATCAAAGCTTAGAGTGATAGTGACCCTTTCCTTTCCCACAGGGCCGGGCCATCTAGCTTTCATTTTATTGTCACTCACACAGATTGCATGGGGTAATGTGAGCTTTGGGGTCTCTAGAAGTGTCCAAAAGAGGTACAGTTTTACCTAAGTACTAATGCACATCTCTGGAGAAACCGTGACCCCAGATGTCTTATGCAGGAAAGGTACCCCGATTTCTTATCTTTCCCTTAAACACTAAAGAACATGTACCCATCAAAAAGTACTGTAAAAGGTAAGACCTGGTCATACTTGGTGCTTGGAGAAGAGTAAGGTCATTACAGTGGGTCAAAACGTGATTATTTGCACCGTCTGATACCAGTTCACACATTCACATGCTTTGGGGGGCCCTGGTGGTTACATAATGTGGGACAGTCTGTTGTGACAATAGGAGGGTGTGTTTTTGGAATCGGGAGCACGTTATATGAATGCCCAAAAACATTCGTATAAAAATTGTACCCCTTAACTATCTCTGTCTGTCTGGGTGTATATTTGCAGGTGGAATACCTTCCAGAGCTTGTCGACTTAGTGGGATAATAAGCCTGAGAAGGGTCACACAGGATGATAAGAATATAGCTATAATCACACTATCACTGCCTGGAGAGTTTAAGGATTTGTAGTTTTAGGGGACTCTATAATAGAGAAGGTTCAAAGCGGGAGTCTCCTCGCCATTTCTCTCTTCTTAGGGCATGTGTGGCTGTGTCAGTGCACATTGCCTGTGGGCCGTATTTGCAATTAGCATCTCATTCATGCTGATTGTGGCCGGGCACCGGGCTGTGCCTTTCACATACATATCTGTAACCCCTCAGTTATCCCCATCCTAATTACCCCCAGTTAACAGACCGAGCTCAGGGGGCTGATGTCCCTTGTGTGTGAGCCACACCTTGACCACAGACGTAGAAATGACACTTAGGATGGGCTCATTCTCCTTTCCTGTGTTGCTGTGGTAACCGTTCATGGCAGGTGTATTTTACTCTTTGGTCCTCCACCACGAAAGATACTCCCATCCTCATTTGAGGAACAGGAAACAGGGCCCCTAAAGCATTGAATGAGTTGACTGCGATCATAGTTTAGACCATAGAAATGACATGTCATACCTCCTAAGGCAGCCAGTGCACTTGGGGAGGTGGGTGGGTAATAGACACAGGGAAATCCCCCGAAGAATTCATCCACATACACAAACGTGTCTGAAATAAATTGCCCCAATGTTAGTCTCTGTTCTTTTACTGATCTTATCAAACCTAAAGCAGTTCTGCTCCGAATGAAGTGCACTAGCGAGAACTGAGAATCACTCTGTGTGCTGCAATGCAGTGGCTTGAAGAGCATCATTTAATGGCAGGTGTCTTGCCTCAGGTCTGATGAAGGAAAGTCAAGGGCATAAGGTTTCTCATTCCTATCATAAGTGTTGCCACACTCTCTTTAAGGTTGCAGGCATGTTCTCGTGGGTGTGTGCTGAAAGATCACCTGCCCTCCCTTACCTGCTCCTTTGCAGGTACCCCCAGTGCCACTACTGTTCCTATATCATCAGGCACACTAGAGAGACCGGGCACTGCTCAGACCCCTAATTTACCAGCGTCGAGCCTGCTGTGGGTCACCGTATGACCCAGAGGTCCACACACCATACAGCGTGCGGACCCAATGTAGGCCACCACCTGTTTCAGTACAGCACAAGAGCTAAGAAAGTTTTTTATATTTTTAAATGGTTGGAAAAATATCAAAAGAATCATCTTTCGTAACACATGAAAATGATATGAAATTCAAATTTCAGTGTCCATAAATAAAATTTATGGGAACACAGCCACACTCATTCATTACCAGTCATCTGTGGCTGCTTTCACTCAGCGGCAGAGCTGAGTAGTTACAACAGAGACCCGTAAAGCCAGAAATATTTACTATCTGGCCCTTGACAGAAGAAGCTTGCTGGCCTCTGCCCTGTCCTGCCGACCACCACCCATCTCTCTCTTCTGTTCACCTTTACCTGCTCTCAGGCCGTCCTGTCTTTCAAATCCTTCAAGGCTCCCCCATCTTCCCATCATGCTCCTGAAGTTCCTTCAAGATCTACCCCAAGCTAATGGTCTCCATTTATTTCCTGATGAGAGAACCCTTTGCACTTCCTCAGATGTGTTTTGTCTAAGATCATCACCAAGACCGTCACTCACATGGTTCTTTCTGCCGGGAATCACTTTCCTTTCCATCTTCTCACATGGAATTTTTAACTTTTTTCAAGCCTCACCAAAAATGCAACCCGCTATGAGGAGGTTGAGTCTCCCACTGTAGTTAGTTTCTAGCAACCCTGTTGCTCCCCTGGTGCTGATTTGATGACCGGAGATCCTTTCTGTTTCAGCCAAGTCTGGAGGGCTTTCACTAGGGTTGAGGTCCCCAGGGTGGGGGCACCCAACGTCCCCATCACATTGAGTTGACGAGTGCATGCCGAGTGTGCCTGCTTGATCAGGGGCTCCCCGGACTCCCCAGAATACTGTGCTCCCCGAGTGTGTAATTCCTGCGTCTTTATGGAGTCACTTTTTCTCCCAGTGTTCTCCCAAAACTCTGGGACATTGTTTTGAAAGTGGGAAACAGAATCCCACATTTGGGAATTGATTTTTAACATTAAGTAGAGGGGCCGTTGTCATTAAGATACATCATTTAATCTAAATCTCTATCGATGAATCCACCCATGCCGTATCTACTGATCCATCCTCTGTCTGTCTTCATTTATCTGTCTGTCTGTCTGTAGCTATCTGCCATCAGTTCACAGTGGTCCCTGCTTCCGCATTCTCCCCACCGTGCAGCTTCATCGCCATCATTTGACGAAGTCCCATTTTTGTGAGGCGACTCACATGTTGTCCCCACTTCTGGTTTCCCACTGGCCCTGCTGATCTTGTGCCCATTTCTCCTTTACTCCTGTTCTATGTTCCAGCTGAATCACACTCGGCTTCTGGAAGGACATCCCTGTCTGAGTTTGCTAAGGCTTATGTGACACAGTTCCACTAACTGGATAGCTTAGAACAATATTTACTGTCTCATGGGCCAGAAATCCAAGGGCAAGGTGTTGCTGGTGCCATGCTTCTTCTGAAGACACTAGGGAAGGGTCTATTCCATGCCTCTTTCCTGGCTTCAGGTACTTTGCTGACACTCTTAGGCATTCCTTGTAGACACATCAGCCCAATCCCTGCCTTTTTGTTCACATGGTGCTGTGTGTGTGGGTATAAGTGTGGGTGTCTATCTGTATTCCAAATTTCCCATTTTTATAATGGCACAGTCATATTGGATTAGGGCCTGCCATCTTGAAAGACTCTGTTTCCAAATAAGGTCACATTCTGAAGAGCTAGGGTTATTTGTGGGGGGGGGTGTACACAAACAAACGCATAATATTCTCCCACTTGCTGTACTTTTCCCACCATTTGGAACCCCCCCCAACTTTGTATTTCTGCGTTGTGACCATCTATACTGCATCCTCTTTCCCTTCACATGTGATCACTCCTTCACTGAACTCCCCCAGCTGTAGGTGGGTACCTGTCTCTTGACACTCACTAGAGTATATCCCATATCTAATCAGTTGTTTTAGGAGTCTGGCTGACTGTACACTCTCCCTTCCCTCCGCACTTTTTTTTTTTTTTTTTTGGCTCTTGGAAGGTTGATACTCAGATATTTGGAAAATGAGTGCTAGGTAAGCTTAAGAAGGTGTATCCCTCACATATTTGGCACTGGATTTTAAGCTTCTAGTCTAGAACAATAATTATGTCTTACTTCTTTTTTAATGATATTTATTTTTGAGAGAGAGAGAGAGCACAAACAGGGGAGGAGCAAAGAGAGAGAGGAAGACACAGTCCAAAGTACTTGCTGTACTTTTCCTAAGCTGCTCCCACCCTTTGAAAGCCCCATCCCACTATGTATTTCTGCCTAGTGACCATCTATACCGCATCTTCTTTCCCTTCACATGTGATCACTCCTTCACTGAACTCCCCTAGCTGTAGGTGGGTACCTCTCTCTTGACACTCCACTAGAGTATATCCCATATCTAATCTGAGCTGTCAGCACAGAGCCTGAAACAGGGCTCGAACCCACAAACCGTGAGATCATGACCTGAGCCCAAGTCAGATGCTTAACTGACTGAGTCACCCAGGCACCCCTTTTATGTCTTACTTCTATAGGTATTCTCACTTCCTTTTTTCAGTTCTGAATAGTTTCCCATGAGCGTAGGCGATCCTCAGCCTTCGCATGCATCAGTACTTTAGAGATTTGGAGCACAATGGAAGCAGGGATTTGAGTTTTCCTTTGCTGGTGTCTGCCACAGTTGTCTGTCATTGCAAAATTCTGATGTTTTGTGAACTGTGCAACATATATCTGCCACTGTTAATTTGGGTATTTAGGGAGATTGTCGCCCAAAATGAATGAGTCTTTTTTGTATGTCTCTCTGTCTGCATGCTTTCATTAAAGAAATTAAAGAGGGTCCCAAGATAGGTTAAGAATTGTTGCTTTATACAGATGTATGGTAGGAGCCTTTTCTGTCTTCTTTTCATCTCCCCCCCCCCATTATCATCTTAAATATCTTCTTCATCGATCACTGATAATAGGAATTCAGAACAAGAGAAAACAACTCATAAGTTGATATTATTTAATTCTTAGGGCTATAAATTTAGAATGCACCAGCCCTCTGATCCTATTAGCCATACCCTACTCTAAGATAATCTTCTTAAAATTGATACCACCCAGGGATTTGGACTTTGTTGATTACATTTCCTGCTAGACTCTGACATTTGCTTTTTGCTCATTGGATCTTAAACAATATGGTCATGACCCTGAGGAAAGTCAGGCACCGTGGGGTACCAGACAGAGTTGAAGACTTTGGTTCTAGGAGGGCCACATAGTCAGGTCAGGGGTAGGAGGCACTGATGCTAAGATAACAACTTTTTATTTTTCTTTCCTTACCTCACAGAGATATTTTGAGGCTAACATAATCATTATTTAAAGTTTTTGGAAGAAGAAATGCCTTGCAAATGCCAAGATACTATTGTAGAACCTCAAAATAATGTGGCATATTGTTATACAGATTCACATACACACGAGTCATATCACAAGGTTCTAAAGAACAAGTTTTCTATTCTCTAAAACTCCGATCTGTCAGGTGGGAAAATAGAGAGAGATGTTGCACATGCATCCTTCCTGGGTTTCAACATGGCAGAGGAGTTAAGTGCAGATTCTGACTCAGGTTTGGAATAGAGCCCGAGATTCTTCACTTCTAGCAAACTCTCAGGTGATGCTGCTATTGCCATTCTAAGAACCACACTTTTTTTATTTTAAAAAAAGTTTATTTTGAGAAAGACAGAGACCATGTGAGTGGGGGAGGGGAAGAGAGAGAAGGAGACAGAGAATTCCAAGCAGGTTCTGTGTTGCCAGTGCAGATCCTGACACAGGGCTTGAACTCACAAAACCATGAGATCATAACCTGAGCTGAAACCAAGAATGGGACGCTTAACCAACTGAGCCACCCAGGTGCCCCATAAGAACCACACTTTGAGTAGTCAGGGATTAGAGGAAGAGGAAACCACTGTAGCCACAGGTGGAGGAAGAGAAGCCAACAGAAAGAAAGAGAATAGAAAAGTAGGAAGATGAGCAGAGTGGCACAGTGTTACAAATGTAAATGTCATAAAGGGGAGGTGGTGGTCAAGGTGCCGTATGTGTGGAATGATCAAGCTAAATGGAAATGGAGAAAATCTGGTTGCGGAGTAATCATTGGTGACCTTCAAAGAGAGTAGTTTCTCTGGAGGGATTAGAACTTAAATTATGGAAAGTTAAGCATGAGTGATCTGTGTGGCAGTGGAGGTTATAGTTGGAATCAAATTATGCAAAGTGTTTTTGCCCAAAAGAACTAAGGATATGGAATGATAGTAAATGGTACGGTAGAGTGGAGGACATTGCTCCATCATTTACTTGGTTGTGAGTCTGGGAGTGCGAGTCTGGGTTTGGTAGGTGTGTACATACCTAAAGATAGAGGTGACCATATGTAAATTTCTGCAGAAAGGGGAACAGAGAACCGGAGAGATGGAAGATTCCAAGGATAGGAAATAATTGAAGAAGGAAGTTGAGATAGAATTGGAGGCATCATTTAAATGGTTAACTTCGGAAACCAGGAAAATACATGTTTTCTCTAATGTGGAAAGAAAGAAAAACAATTGGATTCTGGTCAAGATGGTGTAATGAGTTCATGTTTTTAGTGTGCGTCTCCCTTGCTTAAAACATAAAATAGTGACATAAAAACATAAAAAGACATAGCTAGCTCCCCCCCCCCAAAAGATGAATAACCTAGTGGACCAGAAATAGTACAGAAATAAAAGATGATGAGGAGAGCTACAGCCATTCTCATGCTGGGATTCAAGTCTAGAGGCAGAAAGGAGGCATGAGAATTTAGCTCTGAAGGGATCTGCAGAACTACAGTGCTCTAAATTGTTAGGGGATTAGACTTGCTGCTTGGAGTCATGGGCTGGGGACAAACTTTCACACTGATGAAAAGAGTCTGAAAAAATACTGTTGTCATTCTCTGTCTGGGAGAACAGGAAATAGGAATCTCTGAACCTGCGAAGTGGGGGAGAGATGGTAAAGATGCAGCCTTTGAGATGATGAACTAAATTAAGCTACCCAAGTATCTAAAGACCGTTCTGCTATATCCCTAGTAGTACTACTATGTAGGGGTGCCAAGCCATCCTCATAAGACTAGTTCAAAATTGATGTTGTAAGGGCCCAGGTGGAAGCAACAGTAAGAACAGCAACAGCAACAACATTGGACAATGATGAGTGAATGAAAAAGGAAAAGGGAAAAAAAAAATCGTATTTAAAATGAACTACTGAAAAGCATAAAACACATGGAAAAAAAAACTAATGATAAGGATGCTGGTTATCTTGACTTCTATTCAACAATATTCTGGTGATCTTAGCCAATGTAATAAGACAAGAAAAGAAATACAAGAATTAGAAAGACTCCCCTTATTACGAATGCAATGATCACCCTACAGAGAACATCAGAAAACTATAGAACTAACTGGCGAGTTCAGCAAAATTCTAAATACAAGATCAGTAAACAATAATCAGTATATTCCCTAAACACCATTAGAAAATTTATGTGAGAACATATCACATTTACAATAGCAAAAAAAGAATAAAACTAAAAAAAAATGAAGCTTTGACAAAGTATAAATCTCACAAAGATATGCAAGATTTTATGGAAAAATATAAAATATTATTAATAATAGAAAATAGTAAATGGAGCATATATCTCATCATGAATAGGAAGAACTATATAATAAAGTTGTTGATTCTCCCCCAACTCTATAAGTTAAATACAGTCAATAAAAATCCCAGCAGGGTTTTTGAAAAAACTTGCTTGATAAACTTATTCTGTAGTTTATATGGAAGAAAGAAAGACAATAGCTAAGGTACTTTTTAAAAAAAAGAAGACGAAGATTGAGGAGATTTGTTGTTGCAGACAAAAGGACATTATAAAGTTGTAGTAATTAAGACAGCAGAGACAAAACTGAGAAAAGTATAATATTTTTAAGTACTCAGAAAACATAATGCATATGTATGTAGTTATATAAATCTAGACAGACAGACGTGGATAAGTGTGTATTTTTGATAGGTCACTGCAAATCAGAATGAGAGGGAAGAACGATAATGTAAAACCACATGGGGAAAAATAAAGTTATATTATCACCTCTTATCAGTCACAAAATAAATTGTAAATTCTGGGTGAAGTTTAAAAGTAGAACTGTTTGTTTCAAAAGGGTTTTTTTTTTTTTCAATAGTTTTAGATCTACAGAGAATTGTAATGATAGTACAGAGAACGCCCTTCTACCCCTCTCCCAGCTTCCTCTCTTGTTACCATCCTGTATTGCCATGATACATCTGTCACAACTAAGAAACTAAAATCAGCACATTGCTGTTAACTAAACTCAATACTTTATTCTGATTCACTAGCTAGTTTTTCCTCATATGTTTTTTTTCTGCTCCATGATCCCATCCAGGATACCACGTTACGTTCAGTTATCGTGTTTTCTTTACCTCCTCTGATCTATGACAGTCTCTCAGACTTTCCTTGTCCTTGATTTACCTTGAAAGTTTTGAGGAGCACTGAGTCAGATTTTATGCAGAATGTCTTCCAGTTTAGACTTGTCAGTGGGGGTCATGGGTTTTAGGAGGGAAGATCACAGAGGTGAGTGCCATTTTCATCACATCACAGTGACCACATGGTGTCACTGAGGAGGCTCACTTCGATCACCTGGCTGAGGCAGTGTTTGCCAAGATTTTCCACTGTAACTTTTTTTTTTTAATGTTTATTTTTGAGAGAGAGAGAGAGTGTGTGTGTGCGTGTATGTGTGTGTGCACTTGACAGGGGTAGGGGCAGAGAGGGAGGAGGAGAGAGGATCTGAAGTGGGCTCTGTACTGACAGCAGAGAGCCCGATGCGGCACTTGAACATGAACCACGAGATTATGACCTGAGCCAAAGTCGGACACTTAACTGACTGAGCCACCCAGGTGCCCCCTCCACTATAAAGTTACATTTCCTCTTTGCCATTCTCTTTGAAATTAACCTAATATTCAAAGCACATACTCAGGCTGGGGACTGAAGCTCTACCTCCTTCAGTGAAGAGTCGCTACACCAATTATTTGCCATTCTTCTCTAGGGTAGATTGTCAAATGTAAAAGGAAAGATAATATCATTTGACTTTGAGGAGGGGAAATCGTAAGATATAGACTATAAATACCATAAAGGGAAAGATTAATGCATTTGACTACATTAACTTAAAAACAAATCTATGTAAGGTGCCATATACTAAGTTAAAAGACAAACCATAGGCTAGAGGAGCATAATTCCAACCCATGTATCCAACAGAGAATTTGCATACAGAATAAATAAACTCCTACAACTCAAAGAAACCAACAACCTGTTATATATGGATATATAATTTACATATCTATGTATCTATAGATACAGATATATACTTTACATATCTATCTATCTACACACACACACACACACACGCACACACACACACACATACACATTGTATATGATACGCAAACCCAGTGAGAAAAGGCTATGAATAGACAGTTCACAGATCAGGAAACTCCAGCTGAGGCAATGCACAGCCTCAGTAGTAATCAGGAAAATGCACCTTAAAACTATAAGGAGATAACATCTACCTCACATGAAATAATATCTAATAAGGAGAGACAGGGCAAGAAGTTCACCCATTTAGTGATTATAGAAATACGAGTTAGTCCCATCACTTTGGAGAAACATTAAAGAATATACTGAAGGATTTATGTACACTAAATTATAAGGAAATCCTCTAAAGCCCTTCTTCTCAAACATTTTTTGCACACACATCACCTAAAGAGCTTGTTAGAATAGAATGCAGATGTTGACTTAGCAGGATGTAAGATTTTCCATTTTTACCAAACTCCCAGCTGCTGCTGCTGCTGCTGCTGCTGCTTCTGGTCCACAAGCCCACACTTTGAGTAACAAACCTCTCTGCAGTACAGGTCAGCAAATGCTGGCCTTTGGGCCAAGGGCCAAAGGTAGCTTGCATCTGTTTTTATAAATAAAGTTTTATTGGAACATGGTTATTTATTTGTGTGTTGTCTATGACTTGCTTTCAGACTACGATGGCAGAATTTAGTAGTGGCAACAGATATGATGATTTGTATAAAGCCTAAAACATTCATTGTCTTTCCCGACGTAGGAAGAGTTTGCCAACTGCTCTTCTAGAGAAGCTCTCCCGCACTCACATGAAGAGACTTGTGCAATAATATTTATTGCAGCTTTTTTTTTAAATAATGACAAATGGAGACAAATGGCAGTTGGTAGAACAGATAAATGATTTGTAGTATGCTCACATGGTAGGCCACATCAGTTAAAATTAATGAGAGCTGCATGGATCAACGTACATCAGCATGGATAAATCTAGAAAACATCCCTTGTTTGGGCAAAATAATGCTGTGATTTGCTTATTCATATATACGTAGGTAGCAGAATGATTCAAAGATACTTAGAAATGATAATCCTCTATTTCAGGGAAGTGGTTAATTCTGATTTGGGATAAAAACAGGGACAGGATTATGGACAGACTCATTGGGGTTTGCAACCATAGCTGTATTATTTCTATCAAAATTTGGGAAGAAGATACCAGAATATTCTAAGTTGTTAATACTGGGTGGTAGGCACAGAGTTTTTCTATTCTCTGTACTTTGTGAATATTTGAAACATTTGAAAAGAATAAAAAAGATCAAAAAAGGGAAAAATATGCTGAATATAAAGACAGGCATCTTGAAGTTCAGAGAGTGGCTGGGGGAATGAAGAGAAAGGTTCTGAACCCTTGAGGCCCCCTCTCCTCTCAGCTACACAAGAGGAGGAGATGTTCTGGCATTACAGATTGTCCCTTAAATAGTTAATTTTGAGAATTTTACTCCATGGCTTATGGAGTATTTTGATTTTTAGAGGTCACTTCATCCACAGCCTAGAGTGGAAGGAATTTCCCTTTGTCTGGGACTAACATTCACTCCTTTAAGCCAAGATCTTATTGTTGGTACAGTCTTCCTGATGCCAAGAGTGGTGCCCCTGGGCACATCCTCCTACTTCTGAGTGCAAGCCTTGAAAATACCCACCAGGAAGAGTCATAAGAGCATTCAGTCTTCCTTCAGGGACTTGCCTCTTGCTGTCGTCTGAGGATCTCCGTGTTCTGTGCCCTTTTGTGTCACCAAGGTGTGGATGCCCTCCCACTGTGACTTCCCTTGGGCATTATTCCATAGGCTAAATCACATTTGGGGTGCATTCAGCCTCATCCCCCTCCCTCAGAGCATCTGCACATAACTGGAACCAGACATGGCACATGGGCCAGGGAAGTCTCATCATTTGTTTTCCAGGTTGTACTGAGGCAACTTTACGAGAAGAGGTACCGCATACTGACGTTGGGGAATCTCCATTCCACACTCTTAGCCAGGAAATATATAAGAGGGACATTTCAGTTCCAAGTGCGTTTCAGCATCCTGTGGAACCTTTGTAGCATGTTTGTTAATGTAAGGTATGGGGATGCTGGGGTCAAGTCATGTCCCATGAAGTAGAGTGACTGTATGAAGAGGCTTGCTAGCTGGCACTTGGTGGCCTTTGGTCAGGTGCCTTATACGTGGAAGCAGTGTGAAACACACAGCCAGGGATGATGGCGTAGTGCCACCTTCTCCCCGACAGCAGCATCGTGTGCAGTCTTCAGCATGTTTCCTCACTGGGAATTTTATTTCCAAACACAAGGCCCTCTTACCCATGCGGTTGAGTTCCTGAACTATCTCTACTTTCTGAGATATGTTGTCCCTTGGATGTAGGTGGTTAGCCCCTTCTTTATAATTGTTAACCATGACTAGAGGGAGCACAGGCTTGGTCTTTACAAGGACTGTCAGCAAGTCTTGGCTGAGATGGCATTGCCTGGTCTTCAGTGCACAGCCCGTAACCTACTGCTGGCTTCGTGTTTATTGTAAAGTTTGTCTTAAGACAAACTCTGCGAGTGTTGTAAATAAGTGGAAGGGGCCAGGTAGACGATAATAGGGAGTGGCAGAGTACACGGAAAAGCAGAGAACACATGCCCTATCTAAATTGAGTGGCCACCATGTTGCTCTGATTATCACTGTGCAGAAATAGCTGGCCCAGCATTGCCAGAACGCTTGGATTTTCAGGGGAAGTTAGAAATGTGAAATTTTAAATGTGAAATCTCCCAAGTTTTAGACGTTGGCAACTAAGTAAAAAATTTTAAAAAGAAATTGTGCTGAAAAAAGACACATCTCTGAGCCACATATGGCCTATAGGTTAGGTTTGCAACCTCAGAATAAAAGAAGAGACAGGAGAAGTTTAATAAGCAAGCTATGCTGTGGCCAGCAAGCCTAGGCATTTGAGTCTCACCTGGGTCCTTGCTTCCAGCCTTCTGTTGTGTCTAATGGCAGGAGAAGAAAGAATTTAGATTGAAAACAGAGCAGTAGTTAAAGGTGCAGAACAAAGGTCCTGTCCCAGAGACCACTAGGACTCCCTAGTGGCCTTCTTTCCATGACCCCACACAATCAGGTAATGAAGCAAGAGCTGTCTTTGGTGGAGCTTTTCTTTACCATAATGCATTCTTTCCTGTCCCTTCATGCTCACATAGTGGCCTAGGGGAGGGTGCTAGGGAGGGAGTTCTTCTGGGCACCATGCTTGGCTTCCTGGGGGTATTCTCACATATCCCACACTCTTGCTATGGGTGTGACAATATTCTGGGTAGCTGCTCTTCTCTCCAAACCCATGAGCCTCTCTCTGTGATCAGGTTTACTTTTCATCCTTCCCGAGCTGAACTCACAGAAGTGCCATTAAAATGAAGGAGTCCCTGTGTAGATACAGTTTGGCATTCCTTACTTGGAAGGTCTCAGGCCATGCAAAGTGTTACTGTAAGGGTAGTGCAGAAGATGAAGCAGCTTGGGGAAAGGTTAGACCAGGCATCTGCGGGAGGAGGGCAGGGGTGGGCATGGGGATGCTCAGCTCTCTCGCTAGGGAAGGTGTTAATGAGGAAAGATGACTCTAGCCCTCCGTCTGGGCCTTGCAGAGGGAGCCGTATATAGAGTCCTGTGTCCCCTGGAGAATGTCCCCACCGCTGCTGCCTTGACCTCCATTTCAGCCTCTTTTCCCTGGATCTTGATTTTCAACAAATGGAAACCATACTGGAAGGCAGTTAAAGGACTTCAGGGTTGTGTAGAGCTTGGTTCAGTGTCTGAGCGGAGAGTATCTGCCACAAAGTGAACTTGGTTGGTTGGCTTGTTTTTTAAATATATTATTAAGCCTTAGTTTTCCCACATTTAAAATGGAGTTAATAATATCAGCCCTTTAAGGATACTGGGCGATACTGAATTAGCTGCAGGCAGGACGTGGTACTGTCCCTAACTTACATAGATCTTTGAATGCCAAGGTGTTGAGTGATGCATCTGACGGTAGGGTTTTTACAGGTGGACACTGGTTGGGGACGCCCTTCTTCAGTCTATGCCTTCCTGCAGCATGGTTCAAAACCTCTCACCTCTTCTTACCCTTTGGGGAAAGTGGGGAGGCTATGGAGAGAATACTGCCTGGCTGGGGTGTGGTGCAGAGCAGGCCTCTTGCCCTCCCATCTGTCCTGTCGTTCCCCCCTGCTCTGTCTCTTTCTGGACAGGATCTGAATTGCTCTGGGCCTCTGGTTCCCTACGAATGCACCCATGACCTCAGCACCAGGACTCCTGTGTATTTCAGCCCACTTTTGAGTATAAAGTGCTTTTCTCATGTAAGCGCTAAGCACTCGTGTGATGTAGCAACTTGAAGATGACAAACGAATACATTTGAAGAGGAAATGTTGGAAAATAATCCAATAGAGCTCCATTTGGTATTGGGCCTTTTATCAAGGAGTTAACCTAAACCACTTTATGGAGTTAGTTAATGAAATTATCATGTCCAGTAACAAAAGGAAGAAGCAGGGACAGAAAGGGAGGCTTTGAGAATCCGAAGCCACGTGAGAAGTGTGTAGGCAGAGAAGACGCAGAGAGGTTCTCCCTGGCAGGTTCCGGAAAGCTGGGGGCCCTAGGCTGCTGAGGCCAGAGGTCGGCCGTGGGGCTGTGATGAGACCACAGGGAGGCACAGATGATTGGGATCTGCAAGGCTGTCAGAAAAATGGAGAGGTTTGAAGGTCTAGGCCCCCTTTTGTGTTGCATGGCCCTCGGAACTGGCCCTCCTCTGCTGCAGTGAATTGTGAAGCACTTGCCCTTGAAGATTTGACCTGCTTTCGGCCCGGTGGGATTGGCTCCAGTACTTCCATCCAGTACTGTGGGTGCTCAGTGCCCCTTCTCCCCCAGCTGGCCTTTCCAGCTCCCCTCCCTTCCCTGAACTCTCCCAGAGTCTCTGGCTCACGTCTCAGGAAGCCTATACCTAGACAGTCCCTGAAGACCAGGCTCTGTTCTGAGTTATGGAGCGCCCACAGTGAACTCTGTGCTGCACGACTTTGTGTAGAGCTGTCACCAGATGGAGGACAAGGTTAGACGCACGGGGATCCATGGGGCGTGGTGAGCAGGGCCTTCTTTGGAGGTGGGCTCGCCCCACCTCGGCCCTCCCTGCACCCATCTGTGCTTTTCCCAGTCAGTGTCCACGGTGGTCCTGGCCTCCCCTGCCCTCCCCCAAGCAGATGCCTTTTCCTTCCTGCTCCAGGGCTGTTCAGAGCAAGAGGGGGAGGAATGGAGGATCTTGGAGCAGTGCCTCCTATGCTATCAGGATTCAGCACTTAGAATCTTGGAAAGGCTCCACCTGGGAAAGAGTTCCAGAGAAAACAAACTTCAGATCCCGGCTAATATGGGAAAAGGCTCATGTTCACGGAGGCAGCTTCAGGGACCTTGGCAGAGGCTTAGGCAGGCTTGGCCCCTGCCTTTAATGGATCTGACATGGAGCCTTCCAGGACCCATGATGTTGCATGGCCTCCAAAGGAGATTTCACTCTCCAGCTATAATGATAAGTCTGTCATAGGAGTGGTCGTCCTTGGGTCTGCTGAACCAACAGCATTTGTTGTTCCAACTTTTTATGCCCTAGCTCAGGCAAGAAGAATTTTGAGGGACCAGACTCGCCCACCCCCTGCCCCTGCCATTCCCCGTCTCCTCCTCATTCCTCCTTATCAAGTTGTTTTCCAATTTGAGATTAGCTGGATTTTTTCTCAGAAAGGGGACAGAAAGAGGGTCTTCGGACTTGCAGGGTCATTACCCAAGTGATAAGAATCATCCTTCCAGCCCTGGGAATGGCATCCTGAAGAACAATGATGGGCACAAGTTCAGGTTGCTATAGTCCAAGGAGGAGGACAGGGGGTGGGGGGCCAAGCATGTTAGGGAAGGGGTTGGACAGAATTCATGGGGTTGCCAAGCCTTTTCCTGACTCCCTGGTACAGTTCTTTAATGCCACTATGTGATACTCTGGGGGCAGTGTGTGTAGACTTTATGCATGAGATCAAGCAGGCCCCTGTGGGTAAAGCAGTGTCGACTACGGAGCAGGGAACACCTGGCTTCTGCTTCTGGCATCGCACACTTGAAAAATACTTCCCCATGTTTCTGCGCTTGGGGCTCAATACTGACCACTAATTCCCCCGTGTCTGCCTCTTCTGCCAGGGGTCTTTTCAAACATAGACAATCATGGGATATTAAACTTGAAGGACAATAGAGATCATCTAGTCTCATCAACTCACTATATATATGAGGAGCCTGAGGTCCAGAGTGGGGAAGTGTCTTACTCAAGGTCACATGGTGAGTTACCTCCTTTGACATCTTTGTATGCAGTACAGACCCATCCCCCAACCAATTTTGATTCGTCAGATCTTAAGGCCCCATGGAGTCTCCAGTAGGTCCCAGAGGACTGGGGGATGACTAGGTGCCCAGTGTGGGATTGGTACTAAAAATCCCTTAGATCAGAGGAGTCTTCCAGGGAGGACGTGTCACAGGGCTGAGGCGAAGGGTGTGGGAGAAGCAAGAGAGGGACCACGGCCTGGAGAAGGAACAGTGGTGTCACACATCTCCTAGGCAGGCTGCCCAGACCAGTGGCCTGCCTTCCCTTCCACCTAAGACCCAAGAGAGCCCTCGTCCCTGGTTAGCACAGGGAAGCTCTCGCAGATACCTCGCCTCCTGAAGCTGAGCTTCTATCTAAACATGACATCATAGACAAGGAAATTTCCCTCTGTCTTCACGAATCTGACCCCACTCCCTGCAGATGGAAGGCTCCCAATATCTAGATTACTCAGCTGTGTTTTAAGCATCATGTGACCTAGGAACGAGGAGGGGAGAGTCTCAATGCAACCAACTCAGTCTGTCCCCATCACATCCCCAACATTCAGCTGTCCGTTGTGCCCTTCACATACCTGCCCATAGCTTTCATGGAAAGATAGGCTTGCTCCTATCTTGTCTGCACACATACACACACACACACTCTGGACAGACATTATTTCACAGACAGTGTTATAATCCAGGGTTGATTGAGAAACCTCCACCTGGAGATTTGGTCAGGAACACTCACGTCTCTAGACATCCTAATTCAGTCCATGGCAGTGTGGCTAGAAAGGAGCTGAGCTGTCATGCAGGTGGCCACCATTGTCATTCCTTCAGGGTATTTTTATCCTCCAAGACTTGGAATTATGGTAAGGCTGCAAGAGCAGCCATAGTTTCCTAAATTTCCCACTGAGCTGGTGAAATGAGACCAAAAGTCAATGAGAGAGAGCTGGCAGGCTTGGAAGAATAGTGCTTCCCCACCCCACCCCAGCCCCCGCAGGTATGGTCAAGGTAGTCTATAGCATTCCAGCTCCTAGGGTGAGAAGCGGCCCTCTGGTATCCCTTAACAATGCAGTTTTTAAGAATACCTTCCCGCCCCCACCCTTTCCCTCAATCCCAGTGACCCCAGGGACTGTGCCCCTTCCCTAGATGAGGCTGTTCCTGCTCTTCCATTGACAACCCAAGGCCAAGCCCCCGAATATTTTGCTCACTTCCCTTCCTCGGTTCAGTGGAGGTCGCAGCAAAACGGAGTGTTTCCAGTTTCTCTGACCATGCTTGGTTTTAAGTTAATCCCCTCCTCTCCTTCCCTTTTGCTGACAATTCATTTGACGGTTTCCGATAGATCTGTATCCGTACCTCCCATTCTTCCCCCCCGCCCCCTTTCAAGCTCCCTCTCCGTTTCCCTTCCTAGTTTTGATCTTCTTTGGGGGTTTTGGTTTTTACTTTATTTTGCTTTTTTCTGTTTTTCTGTTCTTTTGTTTTTGTTTTTTATAGGTTTCAGAGAAATTATGTTGAATCCAATAAGCCTTCCCGGACATTCCAAGCCTCTTAACCATGGCATCTATGTTGAGGATGTCAGTGCTTATTTCAGCAAAGGACGTCATGGCTTTTAAAAAACTCCTTTTAAGCCTCCCTGTTTTGATGTCACCTTGGTAGGCTGGGCCCTCTGAGAGGTGGGAAGCTCTAGGCGCTGTTCTCTTTGGATCCGGGGATGCTAAGTAGAAACCGCATGAGCCACCGGTGCCCCTGCACCCTTTAATGCCACTGAGATGGGTGTCTTCCCCCATCCGCCCCTGGCAGGGCCGCCCTTTCCCTCAGTCATCACTGTGCTCCTTTTTTCCCGGCCTCCAAGGCAGCTGCTGCCACCATCTTTAGAGCCGATAAAGAGAATTAAAAACCTGTGCACCAAGAACCATCTATCTCTTAAACACACTAGCCATTCTCTTGCTTTACAAAAACAACCCAACCAGCACGCGAAAGCCTGACGGAAGCCCAGCCGTGCTCCGGCCTCACTTACGCTGCCTGGAAGCGTGGGGTCTCCCTGGCTCTCCCGGGGATACCAGGCTGTCCTCTTAGTGACCTCATCGCCCTGCAGCCTCCAGCGGGGAAGAGCGGCTAAGCAGAGGTGGAGACCACGCGCTGAGAGAGGGGGAGCCAGGCCCGAGTGTTGGCACCAGGATTAGGTCTCAGAGGAAAGAATGGAAACCAATCATTTTCTATATACATATATATATTTTGGTTTTTTGAGGGGTTTTTTTGGTGGAGAAAACCATACTTTTTTTGGACATGTTTTCCCCCTACCTTCCTCTTCTTTCTGGAATGGCTCACAGTGAGTGTGATACTAGAAAACTCCTTGGCCCCTTGATCTGCAGTCCTGACAAGCTTTTGCTTCACAAGGTCTTGCCTGTCAATTGGCCATCCTACCACAAGGGACCGAAGGAGTCGGGCCAAGGCCCTTCCTACAAGTCCCTGATCCCAGGATTGGCTCTCTACCCCCACTTTCACTTACTCTTGACTCTGAGAACTTTTGGAACCCAATGGAATCTCCATTTCAAGGCCAAGATGAACTGAAGGGGAAGAGAAGGAAAAATTGGCTTCCTCCAGCCCCTCTCATGGCACCAGTGGAAGTGTCATCCTGTTCTCTGGTCGATCTATGTGTTTACTTTGCTTGCTTTGACTCATGCCTTACTCCATGGCCACCCTCCCCCAAAGAGGGGGTTTGTTTCCCCCCAATCCCTGCCATTTTCAGCTTGACCCCTTGGGGAGAGGGGAAGGGAAAGGGATGCCTTTCTCCAGCTTTGATAGGAAAGGCATAGTCGTAGGGCCTGAACCTCTCCCAGATTTGCTACCATGTTGGCTGCATGGACTTTGGGCGTGGCTCTGGTGCCTCCACTGTGGGAAGTCAGCACAGGCTGCCCCTTGATGGGATGGGGGAGAGCATGAAGCATGGGGTCTCCCATGGGGAGCTCTTAGGACGAGATGGTGGTGGCTTTTAACCCCCTAAGCTTGGGGGCGGTGATGCCCAGCAGTCGAGAATAGGTTCTCTGCCTTCGGCAAACTTACGTGGGAATTAAAGATCCCACTTAAGGTTTTCCTTCCCGGGTCCTATGGATGGTGGTTCTTTGTGCAAGGTTCCCAGCCTGATTCTGCAGATCCCTCTATGGGGTTTAAAATCACGAAGCTTTCCAGGTTGTTGGCCCGTATCTGGGGTGGCCTCCCAGCCACAGTAACGTCCAGAGTATCATGTGGGGATTCAGGTTTCCTCCAGGCCCCTGAGAGGTGTGTTTGTCCAGCTCCTGCCAGCTTCCTGCCACCCTGCCCCCCAACGCTTCGTGTCAGGCTGTTCCCCATTGTGTCCTGCTGACCCTCTGGGCCAGGGCCTCCTCCCGAGTGTGGCTTTAAGGAGTAAGCTTGAGGATGATGTTTTTTAATTATTGTAAATCATTACCTCATTTCCAGCCTGCCAGGCTCCATCCACCCCAGCATCTTTTATTCTGCCATTTTCTCACCTTGTGCTATGACAACGGGGCGTTGTATTTCCACAGAGACTTATAGGAGTGTTCAGTGTATAGTTTCTTAATAAACACTTTATTTTCTAATGAAATGACTGCATCAGACCTCTTATTTGGCAATTCTGCAAAGAATATTAAAGATCCAGAAATTTCCACATTTCCCCCCACACCTGTTTTACTGTTCCTCTTTTTAAGAAGTTTCTTAGCTCAGTCCCATTGACAAAAGTGTTCGTAATCTGTTGCATTGGTTGTTTTCATTGAGACTCCTCCAGATAGGTCCAGTCCATCTAGTGAAGCGTTTCTTCGTTCTATCGAGGAAGAATTAGAGGCACACAGAGGTTGAGTGGTTCACCCAGGGTCACACAGCACAAGAGGCGGAAGCAAGGTTCAAACCTGACTCCTTCAGACACTGCTCAGGCCACTGAGACCCTCGCTTCCTTGGCGGCTGGGGGACTGTTCTGTTACCTGAGCTGCCGAGGCTTACCAAGATCCTTTCTTCAAAGCTAACGTCGAATAGGTTTGGGAAGTAGAACTGAGGGACCCTCGCACCAGTAAGTCGATAGGGTTTTCCCTCGCATGGAGCTGGTTTTGTACCTTACCTGGGTCTTGAGGACGTGACCTTGGCCAGAGGAGGACTGGGCTCTGGGCTTACGGGCCAGCCTGCTCATCATTCAGGGACACCCCATCCACACATCCGCACGCATAGCCTCACGTGGGCCGGACTCTCCATGGGGCTCGCGTGGACTGCCAGAAGTGGGAGGCAGTCATGGGGGTCCTGCTGAGAGTAGCACGCATAAGTGAGCTGGACACGGCCGTGTGCCCTGGGTTCCTGGCCCTGACACAGCTGGAAGGGGTCGCCATGCCTTCCGTAACTTACAACATCTTCCATCTAGAAGGAGGGGACTCTGCAGGACAGCTGGAGAAAGAGCGGAAGACGGGGGTTGAGGAAGGGTTCCTGGGTGGGATTGGACCTTCTGCTGGGCCTCAGCAGGCTTTGTTGGAGCTCACGTCTTAGCGGGTGACAGAGAGCCAGGTAGAGCAAGGAGGGTGAGCTCAGGGCAGAGGTCAAACAGGGAAGTGGTCAGACTAGGGTGGTACTTTCTCTCCTGACCCTCATTGACTTAATCTCCTATTCAGATTGAGTGTGAGCTCCCCCCAGCCTCACCTCAAACGAAAGTTCCTCTCCTCTAGAAAGGGCTGGGGAGGGCATTGCCATAGCTCTGCATTCTCCTGTCCTTGGCGGTTCCAGGGCAGGAATTGGGATGCCCGAGGGGTGGGGCTATCTTTGGGACCATGGGAAAAACTTCCGTTTGTAGCAAGAGAGAGATTTGACCTTGGCTTTGGTCTGGCGCGTGGAGCCTTGGGTCCTTGGGAGAGGAGGTGATGAATGGAAATGGCCCCTGAGAAGAGGGGAGGGAGAGCACAGTTCAGAGGGAGGGACCCCAGCAGCCTCTTCCAACAGGGCAGGAGGCAAGAGGAAGGATGGGGGTTTAGAGGTTTGGGGGCAGGGCAGCGCAGGAGGGCTTGTCTGGTGGCTTCTATTTTGCCTGTGTAGTTCAAGGTCAGGCCTTGTGCTGTGGGTGAGATCTGAGGAGAGTTGAAAAGTCTGAAGAGCTGCGGGGAGCAGCTTTCTGGACATGTTTTCTAACTCCGGAGTAAATGCTGAAGTCCCAGGCATTTACTCCGGAGTTAGAGCCTCTGGGGCAGTTAGAGCTGGTGCAGGGCCCACCAAGAGAGCACAGCCCAGCCCAGAAGGATGCTGCCTGGACTGGCTTCATGCAGGGAGGCTCCGGGGACCAGCAACACCTTCTGGGTTTGGAGTCTCCCCCATAGGGTTTCACAGTGGTTTTCCTGGACCTCAGCTTTTGGTCTTGCGCCTCAGGTCCACAGCCGACACAGGCCACGAAGCCAGCGTGTTTGCCAGGTTCTAGATAGATCTTCATTCTGGAAGGGGCATCTGAGGAGTGCTGGTTCTGAACCCTACTCTCCGGAGCCTGGAGAGCAGGAAATGCACTGTGTCCTTCAAGACAGCGGTGAAGACAGGGGTAGGGCCTTCCAGGGACCTGCTCTGGAGGTGCCCAGAGCCTCTCACAGGGGTTACATGGCCTGATCCTGGAACTGGTTGCCAAGCGCCAAAGAATGGGCCAGCCCATGGGACACGAACAGCAACCATTCCGTCCCGTAAGCAGAGCCGCTCAAAGCCAGGTGCATCTTACCCGGGAGGAAGCGGACACTCAGAAAGCAACCAGCCCTGGTTTCCACCGGCAGAACCGGGGCTGACAGCAGGTCACCCGGACTTCACAGTATGCTCCACAGAGCCACCTATCTTCTGCTCCTGGAAGGCCACAGTCCTGGGGCGCAGGCACCCCTCCCCAGGTGAACAAGTCAGGGCTCTCTGAGGCTGGTTACCTCCCAGCCTAACCTCCTTTGGGCACCACCCAAACACGGTGATTTTAAAGACTCCCCAGAAAAGAATGTCTGCAATGTTTTTTCTTCATTCCCTGCTAGCATTTTGTGACCCTGGGCATGCGAAAGTGCGGTTGGTCTTAGGTCTAAGGTGAATTATCTGGCTTGCGGTGGGTGAGATTCCCAGGCGGACAATGGTGGCATCTTTGATGTTGGGGGAGGGCTTGTTGGGTGAGACACCCCATCCTCAGGGTGGTGGGTGAGGCTGCCCATGTCTGGGCAGGTGTGAGCAGCTTCGGACAGGAAGGCGGGGGAAGGAAGGAAGATCCTTGCCTGGCTGCTCCCGTCCGTCCGTATTTGAACTCTCTTGTCCCCTCTGAAAGACCTCCCGGTGTGTCGAAACTCAGCCACGTGCTTCCTACCCAGGAAAAGAACTGACGCTAAGCGTGTGTAACGTGGAAACCAAGAATCCGGCGCCCGGGCTGCCCCGGCTCTCCCTTCTTGTGTGGGAATTTCTTCCGCAGTCAAGCTTACAGCAGCCACGTGCGCACTGCCACCTCTCAGCCACAGGTGTGACCTCGGCACAGGTGTGACAGTGGCGGGATGCCTCTCCTGCCTGGGCCCAGTTTCCACAGGCCAAGCCCAGGCATGAGCAGAGGCTCACGCATCTGCGACACAGTAGTGAGGGGCAGGAGGAGGCTTGGTGGCACGGAAGCTGGACAGGAGCGGGTGGATCGATGCACGGGGGCTCTGGTGCTGAGCCATGCCAGCCAGACGTGGCTCAGACAGGGACTCCAGTGTGCAGGGCCTCTGAGCTCCAGGGATACTCCTGCATTGCTGCCAGAGTGATTATGGAAGGGAGAGAGAAATGAGGGGAGGTGGTGGAGGGTAGTGATGCAAGCCCCTCTGGGGCCCTTCTGGGAAGGACAGGGATGGAGGGAAACTCTGGCATGCGACAGTGGAGAGGGTGACGGGGCAGTGAGGAGCAAAGGAGCGATGGGGAGCCTGGTTTACAACGAGATTGCCCACAGGGCCTGGGGCTCACCCCTCCCCTCTTCGGTGGGGCTGATGTGGGCAAAGCCGCTGCAGCCTCCAGTTGCCTTGAGTGGCTCTGGTTCTGCCCTTTGCCATTAGAAACCCTGTGACCACCCCCCGGACTCCCCACCGTCCACAAAACTTCAGCCTGGGTCGGACAGTACCACTCTTGGAACTAAGTTGAGACTCCTTATTCGACCCCACTTGAACCCCGAAGTGAGTCTAAGATGTGCTTGCTGGCAAGAGATAAAGCTCCCCTCTCTGCTTTTTTTTTGTGGGGGGAGGATGGTTTGAAAATTCCATCAGGATTCTGAGATCCATTTAGGTAGGATTTTAATCCCAAGTCTTCCTGTCCCTTTGGAATTAAAGCTCTGCTTGCTCAGGGGAGATTTCTGCATGGGGGACGAGGTCTGCGGCCTCTCTGTGCTTTTGTCCCCGTCCATCAGGACACTTCCCTCCATCACGGGATATCTGGGTGTACACCTCCGCAGGTTACATCCTCTTTCCCCACCGTGCTGGGCTCGCAGGTGGATGGCAGTGTGTGGCTGGAGCGCTCTGTGTGCTCCGGGGTGGGGGATGGTGAGGGCTGGGAGGAGGAGGAGGTATCGAGACTGGCCTCGGACAAGGCCCGCTGGCTGCCCTCAACCAGGAACAGGCAGGCAGGAGGGTCTCCGAGGATCCCAGATCCTGCAGGGACATACAGGATGCTGCTGGCTCGGATTCTGTGTCAAAGGCCTCCAGCCCAAGGCAAGGCTCAGTCCGTGCGGGTGCACTCTGGGAAGGAATTTGAAACTATTTGGGGGAGAGGGGAGAGGCAGGATTCTCCGGTTCCCAGAGAAGAGCCAGAGCCGTAGAGAGGTCCTGGCTGAGTGCTTTGGTGACACTTCTCAGCCTAGAAAACAGGAGAGACACAAGCGTTCTGCCCAGTACCAGAGGCCACTCCGAGCTGCTCAGGGTCCTGGTGTTTTCCCATGACAGTCTCTGCAAACAGGAGCCGCCAGAGGCCTCTCTGATGTAGAGGAATTTAACTTTGACCTGGCGGGGAGAGGGGTACACGGCACAACAGGAACGGGGCTTGGCTCTTCTGAGAGGCAGAGGTGCTGAGCAGTTCACACCCCACACCCCTGTCAGAGAATCGTCGAATGATAGCTGAGGGTTTGGAGCGATGGTCAACACTCCCCACTCAGCAGTGGGAAGGGTTTGAAGATCAAGGAGCGAGAAACCCAAAGGTATGAGTGGATTCCAGGGCTGTGCTCTCTGGTTTGTGGCTTCATCTGGGGGGCAGAGCGTCATGTCAGCTCAGATACCCCCTTCCCTGCTTCCCAGGCCAAGCTTGACTTCAGTAAGTAATGCCTGAGGCCTTGGTGGCGAATCATGAAACCCAACCTGTCTTCATGACGCTCTTCCCTCCTCAGTCTCTGCTGCCCACGAGCTGTTCCCATGGCAGCAACCCGAAGCCCAGTTCTGCTTTTGGTGACCTCACTGGGGCCATTGGCCTATCTCCCTTAAAAAGACACAGGCTTCCCTCCTTTGTCCCTAAGTTTGTTCTGTAGTGAGAAGGGCAGGGACCTTTCCCCGGAAGAGTGGTTTCATTGGTGTCAAATATGGCCGGGGGGTTCTTCTTTTACAGGGCTCTGAAATGCCACCTCCTTTTACTTGAAGCTCACACCAGTTTTGGTCTGTTTTGGTCCTTGGGACGTTGTTCTGAAATTGCAACGCCATGTTCTTTTTGCTCTGCAAGGCTTGCAACAGCCTTTGGCCAAAGGTCATGCTATCCTGACTCCCACACGGACTCCTCAGGGGAAAGAGTGGGGGTGGGGCTGTGGGAAGGGTTCTCAGGTGTTCTAAAAGGAAGGGGGGTGTGACTGTAGTCTGTGATACAGCTCTCTCATTGGCTGCACAGGCCTGGGGAAATACTTACTTCACACAGCCAAGGTTCTTGAGGGTACTGGGAACACATGCCGTGGAGAGCCTTTGAGTTTGAAGTTGAGAAGGTTTAGATCTCTAACACAGGAGACCTCTACCTACAAGGCTTCGCCCATTCCTAGTCTTTATCAGCACTGGCTGGACAAGCTGTCCCCAAGATCTTCCCTCCTGCTGCCAAAGTCAAGAAGGGGCAAGTCCTAAAGTCCGTGTCCCATGGGCCAACCAAAGTGGGTGCTGCTCCCAGGCCCTCCTTCAGACAATCTCGGGGAGAAAGAAAATTCCAGAATGCAGGCTAGATACTGAGTCCAGCCTGTCTATTCTATATATACCAAAGTGTTAGCCATGTTTTGCTATTAGTTCCGAGAGAAAACTCACACAACAGAGAGCCTGAGGGGAAATCTCTCAGCGGTTTTGTCATGAGCCACGGTCTCTATGAGTTCAATCTGGTCAAGAGGTCACATCCAGGATTTGTGACTCTGGCGGCTCTTATCTGAGGGCCACAGCTTTGGACTGAAGCCTTTCACTTCAGAGGGAGCCAGATGCCAAGCGGGCCAGTGAGAACTTGAGTCTGTTCTTTCCCACAGTCAGTGGGAGCAGAGAAACATCACAAATATAGAATAGATTCTGAGAATGTCCTTCTTGGGAGAATTTAAATTCTGAGTCCATGTTTGAATGACTCATGGAATCCTTCCATCTTTATGGCTGTCGGTGTGGCGTTTTTGCTACCATAACAGGCAATTGCCGCTAGTTACCTCTGCTACCAAATGGCCAATCTCGTCATGAAGAAGACCAGAATAACCCACTGTGCATTTTCAGGATGGTATTTTTGGCCATCTTAGTAGCTGTAGGGAGTCAATCACTTGACCAGCTATTGTCTCATGTGAATCGATCAGTTTTCTGGGCAAAGCTTCAGTTTCTGCAATATGGCTCGCTCTCAATTTGAGTCCTCAACTTTCAGAGAAGCCTTTTCCTGTTACTCCAGTTATTACGTAACCGATGTAGTAAATGACTTTGTGAGGATCAACGGCTCTTCCATTGGGTGTAACAATGCTTCCCTAAGAGCCCGTCAAATAACTTCGGAGAATGTTGCATGGTATAGCCAATCTCTTACAGATTCACAATACACATTAGGGCATTAAAGGCTCCGAGAAGTCCTCCTTTAAATAAACCTTTTTATCCTACCACTTTCCCAATCTAATGGAGTACCTATCCGTGGATTTACACACACTTTAGGGAACACCAGGTTATGGTGTGGTCAGAGCATTTTATTAAAAGAAGGATGGAGCAGGATGTTAATCAACCACTGACCTTATGTCAAGATGAACGACCACACCCGGATCGATACCTTTGCCCAGCTGTAGACTCAGTCCCTACTTCTGGCCTGTGCCCCACAAAGAGGCAGAAATGATTCTGGGAACTGGTGGTTAGGTACTCTGTGAAGAGCAGGAAGCCTTCACTGTGGTATCTCAGAAGAAAATGGTAAGTCATTTCACATAAGAGTTTAAGACTTCAGCATTAACCCTGGCCGCACACCCAGGCCACTGGAGGTGACATCACCTCGGGGTAGTACACAGAAATGAAGATCTGGAGTCCAGTCTCAGTACTTCCACTAGCAAAATGACTTGGGGTAAGTTACCTTTCCGTGTTCCACCTTTGTCTCTAAACCTTACTAATCCTCAGATTGAAGACTCTACCTACACAGGTGCCCCAAATACCATATCCCTGTGCATCACATCCCATGTGTCTCCTGGTGGGGGACAACATTTAGTTCTTGGGGTCACCTCTCTCTGCTGAGTGTCTTGGTGTATCACATGTAAAGAATACCATTGCCCCCTCCTGAAATGCCGGGAGCTTGAAAGCAAGGGGAGGGAAGTAAGAGAGAGAGATGGCTGCCCTTTTGCATGAGGGTTGGTGGATTTCTGGATGAAGAAGGAAGCAGATGCTTGGGGGTTAATAGACCCTCTCTGTCACAGTTGGACAGGGCCAAGCGGGAGTTCTCGGCAAGATTTTCCGACTTTGATCTCAAGAAGGCAGCTCTGCCTAACAAATAGTCTGAAATGTCAAAGAATAAATGTTAAAGCTTGAGGGGTCGTTCTCTGGGGAGTTGCCTGGGCTGGCTAGGGAGGGAGAGGAGGAGGGAGAGAGGGACACAGTAGAATCCTTCACATAAAGATTCCGACTTGGTTTTGTGATATTTAAGAAAAAAGAAAACTCTGAATTATTTATAGCACGGAAGATGGAAGGAGGCTGTAGAGAAGTGGCCAGGCTTAAGATGGTGGTTCATGTTCCATTATTTATCTGCCCCGGCCTTGAACTGGTAGAACTTGCCTTGTTAGTGACATGCTATTGACCTCTCCTTGAATTACTTAATATTAATATTATTATTGTTCCTACTATTACTGTCACTATATTTTAAGAATTCAAGTCATTTCATATGGGAGTTGGGGGTAGGCAATTTCTAGAAATAGTTGTTTCTAGAGTTATCTCTTCCTCTTGAAGGATCTCCAGCATGTCCTTCACCACCTCTTTCCACACCGACCAGCTTGCGTAGTGGTCCTGTACGGACGTGAAGCATCTTGGTTTGGGCCTGGCTTCCAGTTGACCATGTTGCTATTGTTTCCTCATGGCGGATATTATCTCCTGATGTTCCGTTTGCAAAATGGAGCCAATTATCCTTTGCCTTTTCTGGGTATGCGGGGGAAGTGAGTGACGCCATGTGTTCAGAGCACCTCAGTGCCCGGGTAAGGGTGGAGGGCAGAGAAAATAGCATCCATGTTACGTGAGGGGGGAAAAAGAGGAATTAAAGAAATTTAAAAAGGGAAAAACCAGAAGCGATAGGAGGATTAGTGTTAACGCTGGAAAGAACGAGGTCTTTCATCTGCTTATTTTGGACGGCGATGTTGTTAAGATGTTTAAAGAAGTGCTTCTGGTTGCTAATCACATCCCGATTCTATAGCAGGGGTAATTGAAATCCACTGATAATCTCAGAATTGCAGTTAAATTAAAAATGACAAGCTTCAGATGCTTGCTCTTCTCTCTCCACAAATAACACAAAGGCGCGCTCAGTCCCTGCGCCTCTGATTGTTCTGCACACCCTGGACACTCCTGGAGATGCAAACAAATGGGGCCAGTTTATGACAGGTTAGGGATGTTGAGGTGAAGCCAGTCCGAGTGCAAGTCTATCCTTGGGAAGCCTCCAAACGAGCATTACTGTGTTTACTGTCTATTACTTTTATTGAAAATATTAATACTTCTGTTTTTTCTAGACTTGTTTTTTCCCCACCTAGAAGAGCCCAGAGAACATTTTGCAGCTAAAATGTCACAGTGACACGCCTGTTATAAAACTCTGAGAATGTACTTATTTTTATACTCGATAACTTACCCTACCTCTCAGAAAGGTCTTCCAAATAGTTTTCCTCCACTGCCTGCTTTCGGTGGTGTAGAAGTGTGACCGGATTGTTGCTGTAGGACAGTGGTTCTCCAACTTCTTGGTCTTGGGACCCCTTTACAATCTTAAAAATTATGAGGACCCTAAAGAGCTTTTACGGATGTCGATTGTATCCGTTTCTATTTATTGCAGTTGAAACCAGAACTGAGCAAGATTTAAAAACCCAAGCACATGCACACGTCCTAGTTAGCTGTCAGGGGATGTCATCACCCAGCAGGAAGCCACTGGAAAAACTCCACGTATACCTGTAAGAGAACGAGAGAGGGAAAAAGTACATAGACCAACTCAGTAGACCTTAGTAGACCTTAGGCTTTAGACCTTCCTAGGAAAATAGTTTTAACACATGGCTCTCCTGATAGGGTCTTGGGGCCACCAGGAGTATCTGGACCACATTTTGAGACCTGCTGCTGTAGGGAAACTGAGGCGCAAGCAGCTTCTCAAATCAAGTCTGGGCCCCTTTGTTAGTGAATGATACCTACCAGTCATGCACTTTGCTCAAGTGTAGGGCTACCGTCAGAACCCCATTTCTTCATGCAGATACCAGTGATTATGACGATAACTCAGTTGCTAGGAATCTGGGAACTACAGGAGAAGGGCTTCATGTATTCTGAAGAAAACCGAGTGGTGGATGTTTGCTTGCTCTGGAGAAGACGCATGGGCTTGCCGTAGCGGTGAGCATGATTGGCTAATTAAAGAGACTCATCAAAATAGGGTTTTAAAATCCCGATGGTAAAAGAGGGTGGAATGAATGGCACGGGATGAAGGGGATTTACAGTCGGCATCTTGCAAGTCAGAAGTCCAATCATGTGCATCCTAACCCTCCAAGTGTATCACATTTGGATTTGTCTAAGGAACGTGTGGGGCTCAGCAGTGTTCTCCCAGGACCCATAAGAGTGTCTGTTAAAGTTTAGAGACCCCGGCCCCTCCCTTACACTCCTGACCTGGGAAGTTCTGGTAGAGGGAGATAGGACTGTGAAGTGTATGACATCTTAGAGACCCTTGGGTTAACTCTGTGCACATCTCAGGCAGTCCTGGGTGCGTGGCACTGTTTTTCCCCATCTCTTGTCATTTGTACCTTTATACCCCAGATTTATCTTTGATACCACAGGGACCAAGCACTGCTCTCTGCTTGTTCTGAGATGCCCTTTGGCACCAGTACTTGACAATCCTCCCCAGGAGAATAGGGCCTTTCAAGAATATTTCTGAGATCATGAACGGACAGCTCATTGATTTGCCCTTCACACACATACTGGGTGTGTGCTCAGTGCCATGCACTCTGCCACTAAGTGAAAGAGTCATGTTTCCTACCCTCAAGAGCTTGTAGTCTAGGGCAGTCAGTCATTCTCAACTGGTAGTGACTTGTTTCCTAGGGGACATACATGGAGATAGTTTTGGTTGTCACAACTGAAACTATCAGTTTCAGTTACTGATAGTTACTGAGAGCCCCTAAAAGAAAGTTACATGACCCAAAATGTCACTAGTGCTAAGGTTGAGAAACCCAGTCTAGTATGAAGATGGAAGGCTATTTCTTAGTCTTGGCTAAGAAGGACCCCATACTTTTCAGGGCTGCCACAAGTCCCAGGGGCATGAGAAGTGACCATCTGGAGCCTGGGCCTCGCTCCCCTTCTAGGTGCAGTTGCCTAAACCAGAATTGCTCAGCAAAATGGCTCTTAGCCCACTTCCATGCCATATGCAGACCTCTCCGTTGGTCTCTTCTCCTAAGGGTGGGTTGCTCTGCGGGCGTGTGTACTGCCAAGCCCAAGAGTTGGCCAAGAGGCTGGCTGATGTTTAGGGCAGAGGGGAGTGTGAGTGTGGCATGGTTCAGGCTGGGTGGGGCCCTTTGGCTGTGGGAGGGAGAGGGAGAGCAGGCTGGGGCCAAGTCCCAACTCCAAGGAGCCCAAGACACCTAAATTCTTACCTTGCCCTTCAGATCATTCTGAAAAGAACATTTAACAGGATGGGAGGATAGGATGTACTATATTTAACAGTGTGTTGGCTTGACTTACAACTTTCAAATCTTCAGATGTGTGAGATATGGGCTTCCAATAATTCTCTTGTTCCTGGTCCTGCACATGGAAGGGGCAGGCGAGGTGCAGACTAGTGAGTAATTATGAAGCAGCATGATGGAATTATGCACGAGGTAAGCATAGAGGAAGGACACTTCGTTTCCAAGTGCAGCTCTTAAAAAACACTGAATCATGATGCCTGTTTGCAGCTGTGTAAATAGAAATGGCAATTCTAGGAACCCCACGATTAGGGTGATGAGTTGGGACTTCCAATGTCCCATCGTTTAAAGAGATGTCCCTGTCTTCGAGCCTTGGGAAGCCTTATCCCATTGCCGCATGGTCTTTTGGCAACCTCAGGCTGTTGGAGGTGGGCATTCTGCCTTGGGGCTGTCTCCACGCTGGGGCACTGCTCTTGCGGAGTCATGCCCTTGTCAGGTTGCCATGGAGACTGATCTCGAGGTCCTCACAATTGATTGGTATTTTGGGGGGATCTGCAGTTTTCTAGATGCTGTGACCAGCACTGTACAGGAGAGAGAGAAAGGCCGACCCCTCCCCATTCGGCATTATTGCGAGGGTATCATTCTGGGGCAGAGGTAAAGACCCAGGAGAAATCAAATAGGAAAGATATATTTTTTTCTTCTAATAACACTGTGGAGTTTTTTTTCTGATTACGAAAGTAATCTATATTCACAGTAGAAAATTTGTTGAAATACGGAAAAGCACACAAACACATAAATTATCCACCATCCCATCACCCAGAGACAACACCGTTAACATTTTAGCTTTCTGCCATCTAATCTTTTTTATGTACTTATTTAATTATTTAACAGAATCAAATCATTCTACGTGCACATGTGCACACATGCATTATTTGCTACTTTTCTTTTTTTATAAGATTGCATGTGCCATTTAAACGATATTTTGCAGTATGAAAATTTTGTATAGGCTATATAGTACATGGTTCCAAACACACACACACGAAGGTACGTGAATATCCACAGCAGCACTTTTAAAAATACCTAAAAGGTAGAAACAACCCAAATACCTCTGAACTGGCAAATGGATAAACAAAATGTGGCATTTACGTGAAATGGAATACTATGCAACATTAAAAATGAATGGAGTGCCTGGGTGGCTCAGTCGGGTAAGCATCCGATTTCAGCTCAGGTCACGATCTCATGGTTCGTGAGGTCAAGCCCCACGTCAGGCTCTGCACTGACAGCTCAGAGCCTGGAGCCTGCTTCAGATTCTATATTTTCCTCTCTCTCTGTCCCTTCCCCGCTCACACTCTGTCTCTGTCTCTGTCTCTCTCAAAAGTAAACATTTAAAAATTAAAAAAAAAAAAAAGGAGCAAAGTGCTGACACAGGCTACAACATTAATAAAGTTCAAATCCCCGGTGTTAAGGGGCAGACGCCAGACTCAAAAGATCCCATTTTGTACGATGCCGTGGGTATGAAATGTTCAGAAGAGGCAAAACTAGAGAGATGAAAAGTAGATTAATGGTTGTGTAGGGCCGGGGTTGAGAATTGGGAGTCATTGTAAATGGACCCTAGAGATCTTCCTGGGGTGACGAAGGTGCCCTATTGCTGGATTCTGGGGGTGGCTGTGTCACTTGATAGAGATGCTAAGCATTGTTGAATTGTACATTAAAATGGGTGGCTCAGCCATGGGGTTTGTGACTCTTGATCTTGGAACAGTAAGTTTGAACCCCACATTGGGTGTAGAGATTACTTAAAAAAATCATTAAAAATAAAATGGGTGAATTTTGTGGGAGGTATATAATACTTCAATAACCTTATATATGATATAGTAAATATATATGTGAAACAGTATATACAAGTATGTAACATATAAAATAAGTATATACAGAATATTTATGCAAAATAAAGTTTATATATAGATATCCTCTATCTCAATATTATTGATACATATATCAATAACATATTGATATGTTGATATACAATGGTGTATGTGTTGGTATGTAATATAGAGGTAGAGGATACCTCTCTCTGTATAAACTTTATTTTACATAAATATAATACATGCATTTATTTTATATGTTACATGCTTATATGTACTTTAGTTTACATGTATATTTACTATATCATATATAAGGTTACTGAGGTATTATTTACACATGTATTGAGGTATTAATAACATATATTTCAATATATGATTGATGAAGATATATATATCAATAATATTGAGATAAACAATACATGTATCTTGGGGCGTCTGGGTGGTTCAGTCAGTTAAGTGTCCACCTTCAGTTCAGGTCATGATGTCACAGTTTGTGAGTTCGAGCCCCGTGTCAGGCATCAGCACAGAGCCTGGAGCCTGCTTGGGATTCTGTGTCTCCTCTTTCTGCCCCTCCCCTGCTCATGCTCTGTCTCTGCCTCTCAAAAATGAATAAATGTTAAAAAATACATATATCTTTATAATATTGAGGTAGCTAATACCTCAGTAAAGTTCATATATATAAATTTTATGTTATATTTCTGTGTGTGTGTGTGTGTGTGTGTGTGTGTGTGTGTGTGTGTGTGTGTGAGTACCTAGTGGTCTCTCTAATGGTGAGAATTCTCCTTCCTGTACCTCATCTGTAGACTCTTCCTACTATCACCATCTTTACACAGGTAACCACCATGTGTCCTTATCAATTATATATGAACAACTATCTGTAAACAACTATGAAATATGTTCTTGTTTTTCCTCCACATTTGCAATATGTCATACATATTATTCTACACTGTTTAGTTTTCCCATGTCAGTTTCTCGAAGCTCTTAGAGAACTTTCTTATTCTTTTTTTAGAAAAAAATACTATCGATTGCATTGGTGTATCAAATTTATTTAATGTATTAACAGTATTTTGTAAGTAACTGCAATGGTTTGAGCCTAAATTTAATGTTAATACAGGAGCAAATAGTCCCCATAGGCTCTTGAATCTATCTGCTTTGTATACATAACCTATATGGGGTTATACCAATGTGTACTGTCAGTGGTAATATATGAGAATGGGGTTCCCCACAATCCCAATAAATAGAGGATCATAGCATGATTTTTAATGGCTGGGTAGCATTTTATTTTGTGAGTATACCGTATTTATTTCATTTATCCCCTATATTTGGAAGCTAGGATTCTTTTGTTTTATTTATTCAATTCTTGTGAATAACAGAGCAAGGTTTCAGAACTTTTGGTAGCGAGGCTGAATGAGGGGAAGGGTAAAGGCAGCCCCCCACCAGGGCACTGTGCGTCATGGCCTCACTGCCTTGTGGCCCATTGCAGACACCCCTGGGTATTTAAGTACCCAGTCGGTACCCTGTGAATGATCTTTACAGACAGTTGTCTTCTTCAGAGAGCTGACATAGGAAAAGCCATCTCCTTCTGAAACATGATGGCTTAAAATTCCAGGATGCAAATTTCGTGAATGCAAGGGTCATTACCTTTTCCCAGGTGACTTCAAAGTGCTGCCGACATTACCATCATGTTCTTCCCCAAAATGCTCTTCTGGTCAGAACCTTACCAACTTTTAGGGATGGGGGTTCTGAGCTGCACAGTTCCGAAATGTTAATGGGATTCCGAGTGAAGCTTCTAATCTCATATGTCATACAGATGGGTAACCAAGTGTGGCATCTTGACTTTCTCAAGGTCAGGGTGAGGGTGGGGAGGCAGTACCCATGTATCCTGACCTCCTGCCCTGGCCTTTAAGCAGGCAGCCTCTTGGGAACACACTGAGTGGGACATGACAGTAGAGATTGAAAGCAGCTGTAAAAAGGCCACAGACAGTTCAGAGCGAGGCATTTTCAGCCAACCCATTGATCTGGGCACTAGGCAGAGGAGGGGCCCAAACTGGAGAGAAGTCAGTGCGCTGGAGCAAATTCAAGGAAATAGCAACAAGAAATATGAAAGGGTGGAGATTGATCATGAGGTTGTCTAAATCTGCAGCTTTTTTCTCAAACGGTAGCTTATGTTTTCTCTCTTGCAGCTCTCAGTGGCGACAGCAAAGCCCATGCTGGGCTTCCAACATGCCATCTCCTCTTTTTCTAAAAGGGTCCTTAGTGTCCTTCAAGGGGTGGGCATGGGACAGAAACTGACACGTAGGAGAAATTCGCTCTCCCTTCTTCTGAGTTCCTGGGCTCTTGTCTGCTGGAGATGCAGTCTAGAAGCAGGGAAGGTCCGTGGCCAGCACAGCAGGTGATACAGAAGAAACACAAATGTGTGGGGCACAGACACGCATAAGGGGGTGGTTATTAAGGATCAAGATCTGGTAGCAACAGAAAAGGGCAAAAAAAAAAAAATCTGGGCTTGGGAGGAGCATTGAAGTCGAACCAACAAGTGCAATTAGGTTTGTGTCACTTCCTACAGCCCAAGCAAGCTGTTCATTGGTCATCTGTCAGAGGCGGCTGCCAAGATGCTCTGTGTGTTCCAGGATCCCTGGGTGTTGGTCCTTTCTATCTGCCAGGCTGAGGGAGGGACAGTAGATGCCAGCCCTGGATGCCCACTCAGGCATGTGTGGCCCACCATATGAGGCTCTCTGGCATCCTCCCGGAAGCCAGGGTAGCTGGGAATTAAGGAAGTACAGGATGAGAAGGAATTTGGAGAGACTTCCAAGCTCCCTCCCCGTGATGGGATTGCAAAGAAGCAGTCGCAGGCAGTTGGAGCAGGAGTTAGTTATTGATGGCCAGGCCAGAGGGAGGCCAGTGGCCATTCATCGCTCATTCTGTCTAGCCAATGCCCCTGGCAGGACCTGCCCCAGCTCTGGAAGCAGGGGCTCCTGGGGCACCACAGCACACACCCAGGAAGTGGCCCTGCCATTGTAGCCACTTAGAACCTGGTTTGCCTCCCACCCACCTAACTTCTCTCTCCCCTTCCTCAGTTCCTGCTACAGCTGGCATGCCAGTCTGCAAATCTGTTAATGCTTCAGAGCCCAGCACGGTGGGTGCTTGATAAATAGTTGTTACTTTTCCAAAGTTATTCATGAAGGCATTAATTAAACACTCCTTTCCTTTTTGACGATCTCCCAGCAAAGAATGCTTTTGGTTTCTCTGTAAAGTCTACCCATACGACCACCTAAGATTTCTTATGCCTCAGTGACACACGCTATCTTAATGATGTTCAGTGATTTCATGAATGAAATTATTTAACGATGGAAACTTCATGTAGAGGGCGGGGCTCTGCATCAGGGTTGCAAAGATGATTCAAACGTGGTTGCAGCTTCATAGAGAGGTGCCTGTGCACAATGTAGTCCTACATGACATGGTGATAAACGTGTGTATGTTTGGGCTTCCCTGGAATGGCAAATCCAGGGATAAGTGAGCACCTTCTTCATTCTTAGCAAGACAGCTAAGGGTGAGAGAGCTCAGGTGAGCTTTGGTCAGACCGTGAAGGACTTTTGGGGTTCACCGGCCTTGAGTGAGGACCAATAAAGAGCCATTTGATTTGGGCATCAGGTGACCACTGTGAAATTGTGACAGGTGGGTCTCAGGGTAAGCTGATAAGACTGCAAAGCCTTGAGAAATGAGTCAGCCACTGAAGAATGGTAGACAGCACGTGTAGTGAACTACCCGTGAGTCTGGTAACGAAGGGGAACGTGGGAGAAATTTCCAGGAGGAGTAGGTATGGTCCCTACTACTTTTTATTAGTATTAGGGGATGCTTTTTATTTTAGAATACTTTTTATTAGGATAGAGGGAATCTTATCCTATAGATTAGTGGTCAGCAGGAAGGAGAGGCTTACAGTACCAAACAGAGGTAAATAGTAGTTGAGCAGCATTCAAAAAGTAGATGGAAAAAGCTGAGGGCAAAGCTTGGAAAAAGAGAACTCCATCTAAGACCAGAGGGAAAGCTAAACATGATGGAAGTAAAACTGAAGAGAGGCAGCTGAGGGGATTTCTAGTTCCTTAGGGAGGGAGAGAACAAAGGCATTCAGGAGTGAGTTGGTTTATAGTGGGGTAGTTTTTCTATTCGTCCCCTTGGAAGGAAGTCTCTGGGTCACTCTTGTTGGAAGGGGATCCAGATAGTGGTCAACTTTAATTCATGAGGGAGGCAAACACACTACCTGTTTTTACTGCAGTGAGTTTTGGCTGATCTCAATTTCTCTGCCCTTTTGATTTGGCCTGCATCAAAGTCAGATTTTGGGTCTGCTTCTCACTTTGCCTAGGGGGACACGGCCAGGGAAACACAGCAGGCAACATCCTTCATCCTTTCCCTCCCTGCCGGGAGCTTGACTTGGCCCCATACAGGGATCCCCCCACACCGCCCCGAGGTATCCCAGACCCAGAGATTGAACAAGTCCCATACCTTGGCTGTTCCTAGCTGTTACCCTTGAAAAGGTTCATGGGACCCACCTAATCACAGCGTAGTTGAAGACTTTCCAGTTGAAGAAATGGCCCTTTTTGGTCGGCGTCAGTGGTTTAATGAGTTAATGCTGTGATTGAGCCCGAGCCTGGGTGTAGAGTCTGAGGTTGAGGAGGAGGTTGGATTTCAGGAGAGATGGAGAACTCGAGGTTCTGATTTTCAATAATGTTGACATTCTTGAGTTTGCTGATGGGATCTATGCAACTCAGAGCTGTGATTTCCTTCCTGCTGGCCCTGCCCTGGTTTAATAACTAGCACATTCTCCCTGGGTTTCAGAATTCAGTTCTGCTGAAGCTGCAGCCACCCTGTCTGGTGCTGTATCTGCAGTCCTCCCTCAATGTTTTCAGAGTCACAGGAGCCTAGGTAATAATGATAATAAAACCCACCAAGGCACCCGCTGATCCATTTAACTAATTAAGTGTTGAGATACTGGGGTACAGTATTGATGGAGACCCCAAGGAGTCTTAGTTTTGCAGACTGGCTTTCCGCTGGAGAGCCCAGATGATAAGCAGATAGATAAATGAGTCGGTAAGACCATTTTCCAATGGCGGTCGTGCTGTGCTGTGCATGAAAATTAAAACAACGTCCCGGGATAGATGTGACCCCTTTCAGTTGAATGGCTACAGAGTGGGCATTCAGGGACAAGTAGTGGCTGCTGTCAGGCCCAAAGCTTGAAATGTGTGAGGTAAGAAGGAAGGGCAGGAGAGGACAGTGGGGGGTGAGTGGGTGTGGGAGGAGGGCTGGTGATTAGATCAGGGGGTACACAGGATCAGATCCCATAAGTAATGATAAAGCAAGAATGCCTTTCATTCTAAACTCAGGTTTGATGCAGGGGAGGAGCATGAAGTTTCCTTCTTTGCTTTGTATTAAAGATGACCCTGGCTGGGTGACCATGTTCCAGAGTGGGGGGCTTGGGGTGCAAGTGAGGGGCAGGGGAAGAATGGAAGCTCAGTTAGGAGCCCAGAGCCTGGTTGAGAGGCCTTCATGGCTTGGATGAGGGTGGCGGTGTCAGGATGGGAAGAAATGGATCTACTGGGGATAGGGACAGATTTAAGACATGTTAGGCGGCTGCAGTTGGCATGATTTATTGACGGGCATGGGTGGCATGTGGGAAAGAGCCATCAAGGAAAACTGGTGGATTAGGGGCTTATGTCACAGAGTGAAAAGGAGTGCCGTTTATACACAGGAAGGCCCTGAAAAGCGCAGGTGCAGGGGTAGAAAGTAGATTTCTCTTCTGGCTATGCCACACATGAAAGACCGAGCAGAAAGGGTGGGCAGGGATTTGGACAATGAGGATGACTTCACAAGCCAGCTGACAGCCAGGCACCCTTCAGATGAAATTGTTGGAGCCCCACCCCATGTGTTCATTCCACCCCATGTGTCCAAGGATGTCTGGGGACGGGGGAGCCGAGATTGTCTTGAACTTCTTGTGAAACCTTCAGAGTCCCTGCTTTCACCAGCTTGGGTGACATTACAAGATCTGCATGGGCCACCGATCTTATGAATCTTCATCCCCAATATGTGACACATGCCTTTTGTTAAGTGTCTTATGCTCAGAACATCATGCATATGTGAACTTGGTGTGCAGAGAGTGGCTTTTGTGATAGTTTCAATATTGTGTGACAGCAACACAAAGTAGGAAAACTAAATCTTAGATGTTTCTGCTCTGAAAAGTCCTCCAGCCTCCCTGCCAACAGGCCACACCCGTGCTACAAGGCTCCTGCTTCTCGCTCAAGGTGTCCTCCCAGGGAAGTCCAGTCACCACACTTCGATGTCCAGAGCAATGTCGTTACTTCCTTGCTCAACATAGAGCCTGTTTCTGAATTTACATAGATAAATTCCCGTGCTCTGCTAAATGATGGGCCATCTGCTTCTGGTCCAGTCTCCAGCGGGATGGAGAACAGTACAAGCTTCTGATGTTTCTGTCTTCTTTCATAGTGTCTGAGAGGCAAAGGAAGCAGTAAGAAGATTTATTTCTCACTCAAATGAAGCGTGTCACCCCTCCTGAAAGGAGAGAGTGACTGCATTTAGATGAGATGTGAACATTTATTTCCTCTGTGCTAACCTAGTGGTGACATAGTCACTACCATTTACTGAGAGCTCTTTTTGTTCGAGCCTGCTTTCCATACATGATCTCATTAAATCTTACAACAGTACCATGGTACAAGTGCTCTTATAACCCATTTCACAGATGAGGAAATCAGGGCTCAAAAAAGCAGCACAGCTAGTGGCAATGGAGCCTGGGTTTGCGTCAAGCCCAACCTCTTAATGACATCATACAACCTCCCACAGGGAGGGTGCTTCCAGTTGAAATGTTTCCTCTGTGGGACTGTGGTCTCCATGGTGATGGAGATCTTGATGATGATAATGACCATAGAGGTGACAATGATGATACCTGACATTTAATGATGCTTGCCTGGCTTAGGTATTGTAATATACACATATTGAGACATTTGTACTCAACACCGTTCTTGTTTTTTAATGTTTATTTTTGAGAGAGAGTGTGAACAGGGAAGGGGCAGAGGATCCAAACAGTCGCCAAGCTGTCAGCACAGAGCCCGATGCGAGGCTCGAACCCACAAACCTCGAGATCATGACCTGAGCTGAAGTTGGATGCTTAACCAACTGAGCTACCCAGGCACCCCTATACTTAACACACTGCTATGAGGCAGGAACTGTGATTATTCTATCTTTTTTTTTTTTTAACAGATAAAGAAACCCAAATCCAGAGAGTTAAGTAACTTTCCCAAAGTCACCGAACAAAATGATTGGTGTAGCCTGAACCTGATCCCAAGTAGTCTGGTTTCATTAGTTGTGTTCAGCAGTGTTGGCCAGAGCCAAACAGTAACCCACCACTATGCCTCAGAGACAGGAAATTTCTAGGCACAACCGGAGCATTGAGGTGTGGTGGTCAGAGCGAGGCCAGCTCTCCTGGGTAGCTTTCCTCCAGACGACCTCCCCTTCCCTCCACCAAGACATAGAGCCACATAGTTTATTAGCACCTGCAGGGACTTGACACATGCATTTTTATTGCTATTGTTGATGGGTGACAGAACTAGAACATTTTCCATCTGACTGTTGTGTGAGAGCCATTTTTACATAGATTTTCACATTTATATGTGAAGAAATTGAGGCTCAGAGAGAGCAGATCACTTCCCCCCACAGCCGTCTCCTTGACTCTTCTAGACTCAGTTAGATGCACCTTCCAGGGACCCAGGCATCCTCTCCCTGCCTTCCCATGGGGTGCATCATACCGGGTTGGAATTACCAGTGACTCAAGTGTCTTCCACACTGGACTACTGAGCCCCCGTTGAGTGTCTCATTTCCCCAGTGCCCCTGCACATAGCCCGGGTCCTGGCATGCACTGTAATTCAATGCGTTTGTTGAATTCATTGCAGAATGAGTGAATTCTGTGACCCCTCGGCAAGTAGGTAGGGGAGTCCAGTTTCCATCACCGTCAAAATGACAGTTTTTGTAGAACTGGCCTTTTATCTGTCCAATTTCACCACCCTGCAGGGGCTGGGCTGGGCCAACGGCTGCACCTGCCAGGTAGGTTTGGAGCACGGGTTTCTTACCAGGCCCAGCATGGGTGGACATTTTCTAGCTGTCTCCGTGCCCATCTCAGCCAGGACTCAGACACAGAGCGCTCACTTGCCAATGTACTTTCAGCCACTCCTAAGGCTCCATATGCCAACATAAAAGCCACTCCAAGTGGCTTTCATGTACCGTGAGCTTATCATGTGTTGCCCTCCAGCTCCCCTGTGCCTCACCACGTCCCCATATCTCCTGACCCTCTGTAGTAGACAACACAGAATGACAGCCTCCGTAAGCCAAGTGAACAGCCCCATTTGAAGGCCGATAGCCTGGAGCAATCAAGAGTTTTCTATAGCCGAAAGTGGCAGGCAAGGGCTCCTGCGGACAAATCCATTTCGGGTGGACAGATGCAGTAGGTGTGTTCTTAGAGGAGGGAAGACCTTTGAATCTATGCTTGTCTCCGTGTCCACGAATGCCAAGGTGCGTTAGTGTTTGTGAGGCAGCCCAAACTGAACAGTCTGAGTGAGAGAGTAGAAATGAATTGTAGGGGACACCTGGGTGGCTTAGTCAGTTAGGCATCCAACTCTTGGTTTCGGCTCAGGTCATGATCTCACAGTTCGTGAGTTCAAGCCCCACCACGTTGGGCTCTGTGCTCAGCGTGGAGCCTGCTTAGGATTCTCTGCCCCTCCTGCGCTCGCTTACGTGCCCTCTCTCTCTCTCTCGAAATAAATAAATACACTTTAAAAAAAAGAAACGAGTCTTAGTCTTAGAGCTCCCCGGATGCCTGCCACTGTGCAAAAATGTCATCTCATTTGCTTACGATATCTGAGGGAGATCACACTCAGTCGGAAGAGAGGTCATCTCAGCGAGGTTAAGGAAGATGCCCAGTGTCACACAGCTAGTCGGAAGCAGAGATGCAGGTGTCTAACGCCAACTCTGGGGCGTAAGAAGTGTCTCTTCACCCCCTGCCCTTCCATGCCCACAGGGCCAGAAAACTCTATCGTCTCGTCGCTCATTTTTCCTACCCCATTCCTGGGAAATCTGTGGCCAAGGAATTGTGCTTGAGAAGTAAAAGGGCTTATAACACAGTTCAGACCCCCTGAAATCACTGTGGCTATCAGGAGCTTCTGAAGACACTTAGTAGATGGTTTCAGCTATTAATCTGTTTATTTCTAACATCCGCTAAAGTACAACAGACAGGATTGCACACCAGGCGGAGAGCGCACCGTGGCTTCTCATATGTTACATCAGCAATCGTGAGCAGTACCTAGCGAATTCCATTTACCAAACATCGGTCTGCTAGAGACCTTTTTGGGGGTCTCCTCGTTTCAGCGAGACATTTATCAAGTGGTTTTGCTCTGTTGCAGATAACTTTTTTTTCCATGACTGCACTTCGATCCAAATACTTAATTCCTTCCTGAGTTTATAACTTGGATTTCCTCAGTCATTCTGCCGAAGCCATGACCCGGGGTAACTGGAGACCCACGTGTTTGATCTCCCATCTCCTAGATGTGGAAAAGTTGTACAGGATGATGTCCGTGTGTAATCGACGCAAGACACATTTGCAGGACTGGGCCGTACCGTCTGGTCATTCAGCTTCTGCACACTCTGGGCCGAAAATAGGAAGATGGGTAAATTCCCAGAGAAGAGACACAGAGGAAAGGGGGCTGGTTTATAGGGTAAAAGAGCCGGTGTGGGAAATGGCTTATCTCACTCAGTTCCTCTGGCTTCAGTCTGTGGGTCCAGGAGGGGCTGTGTGAAGGAAGCTGTGCCCCAGGACTGGCCTCTCCAAGCGCTGGCAGGGGAGGGATGGCAGCCCCGGCCTGTGGGCCCTGCTTGTGCTTTGTGCTGTGGGGTTTGGGGTGGTTTCGAGGAGCCCTTCACGCCTGCCTGGGGAGCCTGCGAGGAAGATCCGTTTCAGAGAAAAACAAAGTACACGTATTGGAAAGGCCGGACAGGAGCCGAGCAGCCTGCAGAAAGCAGTTTAAAGCAGGCCAGGGTTAAAGGTCAGTGACCCACATGGACACAAGGGGCAGGCGGGCAAGGGGGTTGGGAGAACTTGGTTTCAGACAGTGAGTGGAGAAAGGGGCGGGTGAGGATCAGGAGAGGAAGATCGCAGTGGTCTATGGTGATGATGACCGCAGTGGACAGAGGGTGCGTAGATGTGACGACATAAGTCTTTTGAAAAATTGAGAGCGGAGGAGTCCCCAAGGCCAGTGGGAAGAGGGGGCCTGGGGTCCACCCGCAGGTGATGGGAACATGGCTTCTTGCCAGGCTCCTGAGTGTGTCTTAGGTGGATTCCTGAGGTTCATGCCCTTGAGCCCCCATCTTGGTGTTTTGGGGACTACTGAAGAGTGTCCGGATCTAACAATGACAGCTGGCCACATGTCCGCCACACAGATCTGGTGATGGTCAGCGACGTCTCCAAATTTGCCACTGACTTTGTTCCTGATGGCCATTTGATCCCCGATTTCTGGGATCTTCCAAAGGACTGGTAAGGTATCATCCAAAGCCCAGATGTCTATGTGACTTTATTTCTTTTGGCACCGGAAAGATCCAGAACGCATGATCTTCTGATCCAAGACACCATATAAGTGTTGCTGATGACTTTACAGGTGCCCTAGAAGCAGCCTGAAATGTGTGGAACTTGGACAGACCTAACCTTAGCCACCAAGCCCATGGGGGGATTCTGGGGATCAGGTGGTAGGGACCAAGCATTCCACCAGTTCCAACTTTTTCTCTCTGTTGTTTTTTCTTTGTTTGTTTTTGGTTGTGGTTTTGGTTTGGGTGGAATGACAGGGTAGGGGGAGGTTCAGGAGACAGGCCAGGAAGCCACCGGCCGGTGCGTTTAACATCTGGTGTGGGGGATCTCTTGGAAGTCAGCTCAGAGGATGTGGTGGGGAAAACACTTGGCAGAGCGAGCGGGCCGAGATGGGGGAGGCTCGGATCCGGGATTGCGGAGGTCGTGCGGAACGAATCTGCTGGCCGCTCCGAGCTCAGGCTGCCCACGCCAAGAGCCTGCGTGGCGGGGACCCGTGGGCTCTGGCCTTGACCTTGAACCCATCAGAGACAAGCTTGAAGAGAGTGAGGACCTGAGCGGAGGCTTGGAGAGGGGGAGGCGCCTGGCAGATGCCTCGGCTCTGGGAGTGGGGGCTGGAAATGGGAACATGCCCTTGGAAAGGAGCCCAGCCGCTGACTCCCCAGGCCCCCAACAGCCTCCTCTCTGTGGAGGTGAGCTTCAGGGCTCTGCAACGGTCTGGCAGAACAGGTGTGGTCAGGTGAAAGCGAGTCTGGCCAGGAACGGCAGGGTGGGCTTGGGGTGAGCCGGCAACAAAGAGCACTCTGTGTTGAGAGAGCGAGGAAGGAGGCTGAGCTGAGCAGGGAGCCCTGAGGGAGCTGTCGAGCAGCTCCTTGGGCAGGGAAAGGGTGTGGGGATTAGCCGGTGAACCCCTCGAAGCAGATGGGGGAAGACAGGAAGCAGAGTGACCAGAGCCACTGGGAGGGGTCTCCTGCCCCCCCCACCCCTGAAATGAAAGTCCTCTCAGAGAGGGCATAGGTATGTCCTAGAAGGTCCCAACTGTCCTGAGTTTAAGCCCTATATAGAGGAAAGATATTTCTTGAGGGATCCTGAGGGCCCCATAAGGGAATATGCGTTTCTAAATTCCCAAGTCCTGGGTGTCCTACCTTCCTTTCCCTTGGGAATCACAGCTCACCTTCTTTTGGGCAACGGAGCCCTCCTGCCTCCTGCTTTAAGCAGAATTAAAGTTGAACCTTCATAAAGAAAGCCCTCCCACAGGGCCCTAAGGTGGGGTCCCATGGCCTCACCGGGTTACCTGTTCACTTCCTAGAGGGCTGCCTAAACTAAACTCTTCTCTGAGTTCATTGCTCGGGGAAAGAATGAGAGCAAACACACTTCTTCAGGCCACGGGACAGCAGCAACCTCGTGCGGCTGGTGAATGTGGGAGATCTAAGGGCTGGGCTCTGTGCCCACAACCAATCTGGGGGCCTATGTCTCGAGATACCCAGGTATATCATGTAAAAATCTCCTACTGGCCTTTGCTAATGTCGTTCGCAGTCTCTGTTGCGGTAGCAAGCATGTGTTCAGCTTGTTTTCTGTGGGCTGCCTGGGGTGAGTTGAGTTTACATGGGGGAGAAACAGAGCAAGCAGAGGGGGGGGTCCCGGGACACCTGTTTCTGCACTAGGCATCGACAGGCTGAGGGGAGAGTAGGTACTTGAGGAAGATTAGGAGGAGATCTTATGGTGCAGGTGGAATTCGAGTTGCCTTTGGGGCATGAGCTGATTTCTCCTGGTGGGAGCTAGAGAAGGGTACCCAGGTGGAGGTATGGTGTGGGTAAAGACGCAAGGCATGAATCCGTGATGTGAGCTCAGAGGACAGTGAGTGAGCGGTCCATCTGTCTGTTGGACATTTTATGCATTTATGGAGGGAATCTGTGGGGGAAAAGTCTGGGGATTTGGGCCAGGTTCTCAGAACTCTCAGATAGCATACCAAAGACGACCCTGAAGGCATTGATGCTTTGGGCTACTGTGATCTGAGCACCTACTTTGTGCCTCCGCATTGTTCTAAGCATGTAGCACCTCTGTGTCGTTTGCAGATACCACAGTGCCATGCAGTTGGCACTTTTTAAAAATTATCTCCATTTTACAGGTGAGGAAATTAAGGACTGGAGAGGTTAAGTACTCAGAGATCATGGAGGGTTTGAGTAGGGAGCAAGTGGGAGGAAGGAACCGGCATGCTCTTTTGTGAAGTTTTACAGTCTTCGTACATTTAACACACTTCGGACACATTACTCATGACACACACAGTATACTATGAACCCTCATGACAATTCATTGAGTGGGTTGATTTTTTAAAAATATTTTTATTTCTTTTGAGAGAGAGCAAGAGCGAGCATGAGCAGGGGAGGGGTGGAGAAAGAGGGAGACACAGAATCCTAAACAGGCTCCAGGCTCTAAGCTGTCAGCACAGAGCCCGATGCGGGCCTCGAACTTGTGAACCAGGAGATCATGACCTGGGCTCAGGTCGGACGCTCAACCGACTGAGCCACCCAGGCACCCCGAGCGGGGTATTTTCTTAATGTCCCTCTTGAAAACGTTGAAGCTTGAGATGGGCTTAGAAAATTGCCAAATTCTGCCTCTTAAGATGTGTTGTTGATTGTTAATTCATACCCACTTCTGCCTCATTCCAAAGCCTCATTTGCCTCGCTCTTGCTACTGGTACTTATTGACAAGAAGGCCCTTTTCTTGTCCATTCTTCTTTTTGTACTCTTTTTTGTATATTTGGGTGTATCGTTGCCTCTGCCTGGACAAATCTCGCAATGCTCATTCCTCCCCACTCCTACGTGAATGGGTTCGGTTTCCTCTTGTATGTGAGGGGGCACTGGTTATCTTCAAGGCCGATGGCATGTTCTGTGGATGGGTGACTGGTCCCCTGGCTCCCCTCCACGGCCCTGCAGTCTATGAGCTAGGCCTCGACTGCAGAGCGGGAAGGTGCAACCTCGAACAACTTGTTTGCTGGTGAAAAGCCACAATGACGCAAGATGGACTTGGAGGACAGCGTTAGATGCCCAGGATGAGAAGCCAAAGCAGCATCCCTGGGCAGCTGCTGGCAGAGGCGGAGGGCCCCTGGGGAGCCTGAGACTGAGCCCCTTGTATGGGCATTTTGAGTGAGAGTTTGTCACCGTCAGGTTGGAAAGGAAACATCCAGGCCAGAAGACAGGGAGAGGATGGGGAGCCACGCAAGTTGCTGGAGGGACATATTTCCAGTCAGAGCCTGAGTTTCATCTTTCAGCACCTAGCTGCTCAATTCCAGATGCTTTCCTTGGGGAGTTCCTTTGCTCTTTTCTCTCGGCTCGGGCAGTCAGTGCTTAACGAGGGCCGGAGGGGTCCTCTCACCATGGGAAGGACCAGGGTGACACGTAGACAAGGGAGGTAGGTACGCACACAAGGCAGGCTTGGTTAGGGAGGCCCGTGTCAGGGAGCTCATGAGTCCAGCTCCACGCGTAGCACCTGGGGGCAGGGACACATCTGAGCTTTCCCCTCCCTGTCTCCTGAACTCCTTGTGTCAGGAAACGTGAGCTGGAAATCGCCCCAGAACAGACAGTCCTCTGCTGATCCTCTCCCTCCACCGCTTCCAGAAACAGCAGAGTGTCTTATTTATTTATCCATCGTGGTGGGAACACGGAGTCTCGGCGTCCTCGCCCCCTACCTCCAGCCTCGGGGCGTGCACGTGCCCCAGAGGGGACCCCCTGTCTACCCTGAGCTTCCTCACAGGAGACCGCAGAGCCATCCTGTTTAGAAGACTGAGTGCCCAGAGGGAGGGTAGGCAGGTGGGGCTCAGAACTGTCCTGGTGCAGGGTGGTCCTGGTTCCGGGGGCCAGTCTTGGAGCCAGGACGTAAATAAGGCTGCTGTTTGGAACTTCCTGGATCCTTTCCCATTCTCTCTCATCTTTCCTTTCTTTTTACTGCTCCCTCTGCTTCCCTTCTTCCTCACTCTTTGTGGTGTTCTCCTCGCCGAAGTCCCTCGCAACACTTCCCAAGGAGTTCTCGTGCATCCGTTCATTCGTCAAATACTTAGTGAGCACCTGCCGTGTGCTGTGCCCGGTGCTGGGCTCAGCGTACCAACTTCACAACACGTCTCATTGGTCTTTGACTTGAGCACCTGCCGGCACCCTTTGCCAAGCCCTCGGACTGGGCAGCGGAGCGTCCGTCCAGCTAGACGGGCTGTGGGATGGGACATGGACTGGCCAGCAGAAACCTCAGGTTCTTACAGTCCTGAGTCGGCCTCAGCCCAGGGCAGCAACAACAGCCGACAGTGTAGTCCTTTTCCATATCACCGTTACACCCCCCCCCCCCCATTTGCTGAGTAGCCGGAGGCAGATTCTACATTCTAGACCTCCAAGAAGAATTCTGCAGCTTTTCTTGGGTCGGCTCTCCAGCCTTTGAAACGTCTTCTCTTAGACCGATCCTTGACATGAACTCAGGAGGCCCTCTTGTTTTCCTAGCCTGTCAGTCATCTGGGGATTGCTTCGCAAGAGTGGTTTACTGGGATAACTTAGCCCCGCTCGGCTTTTCCGGCCAGGCAGAGGACCGGCCGGGTCAGCTGCGGACGACACACAGGGTCTGCCTCTGGCCAGGGCGCACGCTTACCTGGTTATGCTCTTGAGCAAGACCAAAGGGGAAATTAGATCCACTTGCCCTGGCACCCATCGGCGGGAGGCCACAGGCAGCCAGGGGGGGCGTGAGAAGCGGGGAGGGCGGGCCTGGAATGGCAGGCAGGAATTCCTACCTCCAGCAAAAGCAGGCGTCCTGCCCTCTCTCGGCAGTCTGCTTCCCCCCTCCTAGATTCAGAGCCGGCCCTCCGTCTCCCTCCTGCCACTTCAAACACCCACCGTTGGAGCTTGGGGAATGTTATTCTTCCATTTAAAGACATTCCATTTCATGTGTAATTAAATGTGTGGTATTGAATTGATGTTTTCTTCTGAGCATTTTTGGCAGCCTGAGACCCTGAGGTCTGGCTAGTGCAAATTCTCAGAGATCCTTCATTCCTCTCGTTCCCTCCTCCTCCCTTGCCTGCCAAGAATCTCCCTGCTCCTTCACGACACAGGCGTCCTCAGGACTCACCTTGTAATGTGAGAGCCCCAAGGCTGTCGGGCCCCTCTGTTCTGTGAGGCATCGGGGGCCAGCCTCATCTCCAGAAGCCAGCTTAGAGGGTGACAACCGAGAGTGGCAGGAACAGGTTCCGTTGGAAGTGATTCTCTCCCTGTCCTTAGAGATGGGATTGGTTTCCACCAAGTGCTGTCACCCATTCAGAAAGCAGCGCCTTCCGCGAGGGCAGGAGACAGAGGCGAGGGGGCTGTCGTGAGCGACGGGGAGCAGGGTGGCACAGTCTATGCTGTTATGGACTCCAGAGTCTGATGGGCCGCCTCTACCAGCTGGGCGACCTTGAGCAAACTGCTTTATCACCTTGAATTCAGCAGCACGTTGTGTTTAAGACAGCTGCGAAGACAAGACCTCATGTTGTGCACTTAGCACGGTGCCTGGCTCAGGGTAAGTGCCCTGTTGATGGAACTTATTTTTATTATTAATAAGGGTGCCAGGAGTAACACAATAAACTAAAAGAGATAAGTACAGAGTGAGACAGAGTTGATGGGAGAAAGTTAGGAACTGGGTACGACGAAGGGCCCGTTGAGAAGAGAAGGCAGGGCGGTCAAGAGAACCCATCAGTCTTTAGCTCAGGGCTGAAGTCCCTTAGAGCTGCTGGGAGGGCCCGCTTCAGAGTCCCTTAGGAAACAACCTTCAGAGGGCGACGATCTGGGTGCTGCCTGGGTGCATGGCCTCCTAGAACAATCATTAGCCAAAGCACTGAGGTGGCCAGTGGACTTCTGCTAAAACGTTCTGCATCTGACTGAGGAAGCATGCCAGCCTTTGGGCACTGACTTTGCTGCTTGACGTATAGCTGAGTCACAACCACCATTATTTATAACCACCGTCCCTGGGAAATCTGGTTTTTTTCCCCTACTGATCAATAGTAATCTTTACTAGGTGGCTGTCTCTGCCTTCGATGTCTTTATTCCATTGTCTGACCAACCTCCTCCCGCAAACTATTTTGGACTCTGAAGAAGGAGGAGGTCGGACATGGTGGTGGCAGGCTCGGACAGCCTGCCGGCGGCCCCTTGAGTCAGTGCCGACTCCCCCACCCCTCCTGCCAGTGGCCTCAGCCATTTTCTTTCAGGAGAGTATCTTGATCTCTCTTCTCTTCAGGTTTCTTTCCAAGTTACTGTTTTCTGTACAGTAGACCGCACTCTCAGGTAAAATGAAAATCCTGTAGAAAGGAAGGAACACACTTGCGTTAAATGCCCGTCATGTTCCAGACAGTTCCAAATATCTCTATTATCCAGAAAGTTTAAATCTGTCCACCTGAGAATTCTGCCGAGTAGATAAGTCACCTACCCATTCTACAGGTAAGGAGCTAGAGCCTGAGGGTGGGTACAGCATAGCGAGGGGCAGGGTCGGGTTTCAAATACAGACCCATCTCTTCTTCCGAGCCCTCGATTTTCCAGCCATGCCATTTTTTGGGGGGGTTTATGCTGCCTCTTCATCTCCGGTCAGCAGTGCTGAGGAGCGTATGCCTGGCGCGCCCCTGTTTTCCCAGAACGTGGAGGTGAGGCCAACAGTGGTCACCTACATCTCCGGCCACGTCTGTCTGTCTGTCCGGCCGACCTGTGTAGTCACAGGAGGTGCCGGGTGAGACATCCCAGGTGAACACAGGGAGGATGAGGGGATAACCGCAGTCAGTCCCCTAAGCTCTGTGGGCTCTGGGTCCTCTGTACGGAGGTGGCTGTGACCTGCTCGGGTTAGTGATGTCGCCCTAGGTCAAGCTCGCTCCAGGCCTGGAAGACCTCCCGGAAGTGAATCCCATACATATGGTATAATTATCTTGGTCCTCACTACAGAGGACAATTCATGGAGCAGAACAGAAACCCGGAAATCCTCGTTCTGTTCTGTCTGATGAACCAGGTGTCAGCAGGAATGAGAAGCCCTACGGATGGCTTCCTTTGGCAGATCCCAAACGGGGGCTCTGTCGGAGAAAAGAGCTAGGGAAGAGTCAGGCCAGCAAGTGCCAGGAGCCTGTGTTGTCTCTCAAAGACCCCTCCTCCTGGGCACTGGCCCCCTGGCTCTCTGGAGCACCGCCTCCTCGCTGGAGATTGGGAGGCGTTCCCACGCCCTGGGCTGTGCGTCCCTCTCCCCCCTCCTCCCCTGCCAGTGTCCCAGCGTCTGAGCCTTGTGACCCAGACTCTGCTGGGCCAGCCAGCTGGGCAGTAAAAGGAGATTGATGCCCTCTCCTCCTAGGAGAATCCATCACTTTTGGCATGGGGGTCAAATGGCTTCACCAGAGGCAGTTCTGAGCAACACTGTGTGAGCTAAAAATAAGCACAAAAAGAGGCCCAGATAGACGTGAGGGCATAAGAAATGGGAATGGCTCCCTCCAGCCATCTCTAGGGCCTGAGCAGTGCCCTCTCCTCCCACACTCTTCCCCTCCCGTCCCTCCTCCCCTGAGCCTCTGGGAAGCTGCACCTTCCTTTTGCTCTGGGCGATAGAGTCCCGGATGAGCAGGGTAAGAGAAGTCGGAAAAGGGCTGGAAAAAGGGAAGGTGGGGCAGGGGGGCAACTTTCTGTGGACCAGAAGGTCTTGGTGGCCACAAAGTAGGGCAGGATGAAAGAAAGGCATGGACGGAACATGAGCTGGGGAGCCATACAAATGACCGAGTCCTTCCTTGGCCATGCTCTGGCCTTGCGAACTTTGGAAAGCTACCCCTGCCTCCATTTTCTCATCTGTGAATGGGGCACGATAACCCTTGTCTCCGTGCTTATCATCAGAATCGAATGTTGACCGAAGAGTAGGATCGGCCGCAGATTAACTTTTCCTCGCCCTACTTCTTCCAACTTAGGTTTGGGGGGAGCAGCTGCTCGGATGGTGTTGTGGAGTCTGGAGTCTTGTTGGTTCGTAGGGCTGTCCACATGGAAGTGATTTGCCTTTTGCGTTTGGCCCATACCCAGCCTCTCTCTGCCGAAGCCTCCAGGTGCTTTGTGAAGCATCTTACCCCCATGGCTGGTGGAGGGGGGTGTCCTCTCTTGGGGAGGATTTAAGGTGGAATGGAATCTTTTTATTTTCCATGCCTCCTGCTGCCATTTCTAGATCTCACCACCCCCTTAGCGGACAAAGCTCAGGTACTGCTCTCAAAATACTTCTCCCTGAAGACAACTAGAATGAGCCAGGCCTGTTTTATTCTGAGCCACTGGGTGTTTCCAAGGCTTTGGAAAAGATCTCCTTGCAGATTTGGGGAAGACACTTTGGTCCGTGGGAGGCTTCTGCTTCGTGCCCACAGGAACGTGGTTACCTTCCCCCCCGACTGTGCGCAAGGCCCACAGCTGTTCACGCTGCCCCCTCCCGTGGCTGGGGCTTTGCAGCTGCTGCCGAACTCTCAGGTTCTGGGATGTGGAGGGAGGGTTGAGACACGGTCCCCTCTTTGCTGCCTCCACTCGACTTGTCTGAATCTATTAGAGCTGATGACTCTTGCTGCCGAGGGAGGGAGAGGAGGGAGGGGGCTCCAAGACACGGCCCAGGCCCGCCTGGAAGCTGAACAACAGAGCCTGCTGTCTGTGGAGCTCCTTCGTCCTTCCATTTCCATTCTTCTCTGGCTACCGTGAGTGAGAAGAGCTCATGGGGCTTGTAACTGGCCCAGCCCGGAGTTAGACCAAGGGATCCAGGAATTTATATACTGTAGCTTTGCCTTTAGGGGGATGTGTCCAGAACATACGGAGGCAAGAGGCATGATCACTCTCACATGCATGAGCAGTTGAGACCCTGAGAGGGACCTTGACTTAGCTCAGGCTGCACAGCTATGTGGGGAGGAGGGGCCAGTAAGTTTAGGATCGCCGGTCTTTGGGTGGTGAGCAACGAATACAGCATTTGTGGGCACAGAGCTGTCTGTTAAGAGCTGGCTAATTCCTCCCCTACCCGTGCTCTCCTGTTCCAGTGATTCTCGAAGTGGGATGCCTGGACCAGCAATATCAGCATTACTCGGGAACTTGCTAGAAAGGCAAATTCTTAGGCTCCAACCTGGGCCTAGCGAATGGGGCTCTCTGGGAGAAGGGTCCAGCAGTTTGTTTTAACAAGCCTTCTAGGTGATTCCGTGGCAGCTCAGGTTTGAGAATGACACTGCCCTCTTACGGTGCCGAGGGAGGCTGGGGTCTGGGGCCAAAGGGGGCTTGTCATCTAGTGGTTAGGCTCCTCCGGCATGTCCTGAGGCTCTGGATTCTTGTCCCGTCTCAGCCATCAGCTGGGGACACCTGACTTGTCCCTTGTTTCCCCTGCTTGGAAAATAATATCCACAATGATGCGACGCTTTAGAAGACTTAAGGAATTACAAATCTTCACATGCAATAGCTCACGTCGTAGGTAAGTAGAACTTGTGTTATCTTCCCACACCCATTTTACAGACAAGGAAACTGAGTCCTAAGATGCTTTGTGAGGCGCCCAAGCCCATACTGTGTGGAGGATCCAGGTCTCGATCCAGGTGCCCCTGACTTCTTATTCCTTACCAGTCCTTGCAATGTTCAGAGGCATGGACTCGGCCTTGTAAAAAGTTGCCTTCTCAGCCCATTTCTGCTCCGTGGCCACGCCAGGATGCTCACCTAGCAGGACCCCGTGCGTGCGTCATCCCTAGTCACCTGGGAATGATTATGCGGTGATGAGCAGATGGCCTCGCCCCCGAGAGAGGTCCTGACCTCCCATTTTCTCTCAGTGGGAGACTCTTTAGCCTTTCCCTTCAAGGCCAACAAATACCATTCCTCAGAAGCTAAGAAATAGCGACAGAGGGTGTAAAGACGGGAACCAGTTTTTAATTCCCTTGTTGTGAAGACTGGGACAAATCCCGGCAGTGCGTGGCAGCCACCTGGCAGTCACATGGACCGCAAGGAGCAGCCACCGGTGGCTGGGAGCCTGCAGCTCTGTTTTGCGGGGGAGGAGAGAAAACTGCTCTGCAAATGCTTCCTCCCCCAGATCCTCACCGGCGGGTCATCTGGGACACCGTGGGGACACCAAGAACTCTGATGGGAAAAAAACAAAAAAAAAAAAACAAAAAAAACCAAAAGATTTATGTAGTCTATTCTGAAAGGAATTCCCAAGCCAACCAAAACACTAACCAAAGCCTTGTAGCCACACTCATTGTTCCTGTCACACGTCTCCTTACTCACAGGGACAGTCTGCCATAGTCCTCTGTCTTCGTTTCTCAGTTCGTGACTAGGTAATTCGGGACGGTCCTCTTTCCTGGCTCTGCGATGCTCTTCATAGTGTTAATACGGACATTTAACGGGCTTCCTCCTGTCACAGAGTCAACAGGAAGGTCTGTGAGCAATCTCTGGCTTGTTCCTTACGTCACGAGCCCCTGCTCGTACGCTTCCTTCGTAGCATTCTTCCCAAAGCGGTGGGAGGGCTGAGGCGACGTCTCTGCTCTCTCCCAGCAGATGGACTTTAAGTCTGCTGAATTAGTGGAGGTGGGAGCGGCTCTTTCTGCGTGGACCGCGGTTCTGGGGCGGTCTCTGGACTTGGCTTTCAGGATCTCATCGGTCTTTCAGAGGAGAGGGATTTGTCAAGTAAAGGCTTCCCCCCGCATAATTTTAGTGGCCACGTAGTTGTCTCTATCACAAACCAAGCACCGCGCTAGGATTCTTACAGCCATTCTTGTGTAACAAGAACCTGTGTGTGTGTGTATGTGTGTGTGTGTGTATGTATGTGTACATTGTCCCAGGCGCCAGCTAAACTCTTCAGATGGATTATCTTGTATCTTTGCAAGAATTCAACAAGGAAGGTATTGGTGTTAATCCCATTTTATAGATGAGGACATCGAGGCACTGGGATGAAATAACTTCCCTAAGCCCAAAAAACTAGCAAGGAGGTGGAGTCTGGATTCAAACCCGATTTTGAACACCCCAGAGACCACACTATTCCAAGTGCAGTCCGTGGGCCCACAGCACACAGGTATCACCCAAGAGTTTGTTAGAAGTGCAGATTCTCAGAGCTGCTGACTCAGAACCTGCACAATGCCCAGGGGATTCCTGTGTTATGACAGTAGCTGTCGAGACTGATATATATATATATATATTTGTCAGTATATATATATATATCAGTATATATATATCAGCATATATATATATACATGCTCTCCAACAGCTCCAGCTAGTTATACCAGAAGCCTGTGCTTTAGCTACTGTTGATTCTGTTTTCCAGCTGAGGCAGCTGTGGTTTAGAGAGGTTAGGGCTGGGTCAGGGACAGAGGTGAGATTTGGTTCTGGGCCGGACTCAAACTGCAACGTGATGCCCGCTGTCATGCCCGAGTTGGGGTCCGTGGCCACGTCTGCCTCTCCCTTGCTGTGGACCCAGAAGAAGAGCTCCCTGTTGTCGTGAGGACAGGCGCCTAGGACTGATCAGCTGCTCTCCCCTCTGTCACCCTCCTACAGACGTGCAGCACATTAAGAGGAGGGACATCGTGTTGAAGCGGGAACTGGGCGAGGGAGCCTTTGGCAAGGTCTTCCTGGCCGAGTGCTACAACCTCAGCCCGACCAAGGACAAGATGCTCGTGGCCGTGAAGGTAAATCACAGAGGTCTGCGGGCCCCAGGAAGGAGGAGGGTGGGTGGGTCCTGGGGGCCGGGGAGCAGGAGGGAGAGGCTCGCTCCATTCCTGGTGTGAACTGGCATTCCTGATCCGTTGTAATCAGGGGCCCTCGCTCTAGGGTCAGCGAGATTTCCTTTGGACCCACACTGACTTCCTCTGACCTTGGAAGTGGAGAACTGCAGCACCTAAGGGCGCCCTGCCTGGGTGCGGCTGGAGGAGCAAGTTTGCCTGTGAAAGGGCCTGGGCTCATCCTTGTCCCCAGCTGGCCCTCCTCCCTCCTCAGTGACTTCAACAGGATGTGTCGTTCGTGCCTGGAAAGTCACTGGACCTTTCTCAGGAAGAGAGTTGAGTGAAGGGTGGGCGGCCCGAGGAGGCTCTGGGAGGCCCTGCTCAGGGGCAGCAGACGTCGCTGGGAATAGGAGGAGGAGGGCGGGGAAGGGCCAGCTGCTAAGCACAGGGAGACGAGCGAGTGAACTTGGAAACCTTTCTTATACCCCCACCCATGTGACCCAGGTTCAGACCCCAAGAGGCAGCGTGCCTGGGGTGACTGCCTCCTGACAGCTCCTTGGATGGGCCCAGCAACCACAGGGCCCATCCTCTGTCTCGCTGAGCCAGCGGCGCAGGAGCTGAGTTGTGTGGGGCGGTAGAGACTGTTACCCCCAGTTCCCTGCCCCCGTTCTCAGCCCGCAGGGAACAGCTTCTCCTCTCATAAGTCAGTGCTGGACAAATCTTTGAACATGATTTGTACAGACAGGAGCCAGGTAGGTCTCAGGAGCCATGCTCTGGAGCATGGACTGGCCTCCACGGGTGCCCCAGGAGGGCCTCTGAGAGGAGGGTGAATTCCGCCTGGTATCCTGAGCTGAGAGCAGGAGATACTGCCCTTCCTGAAGACTCTCACCCGGACCTCACAAGGGTCCCACCCTTAGCACCGAGGGCTCCACCAAACCACTCATGACAACAGTTCCATGTTCCTGTGACTTCTGGGTCTGTGTATTCGTAGTCTTGTGCGTCTGCAGATGGTGTCTGTCCATAGAGGGCAGGCGGCCTCCACGGATGCTCTGCAGCCTCCAAGCATAGCGAGGGAATCAGACAGCCTGAGCAGGAGGCCCCGCCCTGCCACTGATGACCTGGCCAACCTTGCACAAGACACTTAACATCGTCGGCCCTCGGTTTCTTTATCTGTATAATGGGAAGTATGATACCTCCTCCTTAAAGCATTGGTGATTAAATCACATAACGTAAAATTGTTCATACGTTGCTTGGGACGTAGTAAATGCTTAATAAAGAGTACTTGCTGCTGGTTTTTATTATCACCGTTATTCTCAATGTTGGTCTTATTGAATGTGCTCAAACACATGTCATATGGCCTTCCAAGTTTGCACTGACAATCTAGAATAGGGGGTGCTGAACCTTTTCTCTAAAAGGGCCAGATAATAAATATATTAGGCTTTGAGGGCCATAGTCTACCTGTTACAACTGCTCAATATATATATATACACATATACACATATATGTGTATATATGTGAAAAAAGTATATATATATTTCACAAAATATATAAGTATATATACAAAAATATATATACTAAAAGTATACATATATTATGTATATAATATATATATGTTTTTTGTTTTTGTTTTTGTTTTTTTACAAAAGTAGGCATTGTCTGCTCACCAAGGACCTGGAAAATAAATAAAAAACTAGAGTATCTTTTCCCTGAAAGCTAATCATTATTATTGCTGGGCAGCCTGAGAATAAACTTGTTCAGTGTGTCTCCGTAGACGCGGGATGGTCAGATGAGCGAGAGAGTCTTTAAACAGCTTGGACCAGGGAAGTGGAAAGATTTCTAATTTTATCCCCAGACGAGGATTCTGCACTGCCCTGAAACTTTTAGTTTATAGGGTGACACTAATCCACTGGGCATTCCAGCCTCCGCCTGGGGACTAGTAAATGAGATGGACGTGTTTGTGCTTTGAGCAGGAAATGAAATGATGGCCCCAAACCTTGGGAAACATTCCTCGCTGAGTGGTCAGGCGTTAAACGGCGGTACCCAGATGGGATAATGCAGAAAGTGTGTTTCTGTTTTCATCTTTTTAAGACGGTTTTCTTCTCTCCTTGGGTCTGGGAACCTGGAGGAGATGAGTGCCCCAGGATTTTACAACAGTTGCTGCCCAGGGGATCCACCCGGACACCAGCTCCTGGAGAAGACACTCATGTCCTCTAGACAAGAGCCGAGAAGTGGGGTTTCCTGATTCTCAACCTCTTTAGATTTTACTGCTTTGTGCAGGCTCCTTCCTCTTGAGGTTGTTCTCGTGTTGGTGCAGGATAATTGTGGACTTTCAGAGAACACATCCAAGTCTAACGCAAGGTTAGGTTTTCTCAAAGCCATGGTTTTAAATCAATTGGTAAGAATTTTTTTGCCCAGTGGTTGCAATGGGGGAGACGGAGCAGACCTCACAGCCTCTGTTCTGAAGATGCGTGCAGTCTGCTGGGGAGACAAAAGAACACCCAAGAAAGGAGGAGAGCAGGGCAAGACAGAGCATAATTTGTGTCTAGGAGTAGTGTAAGACTGATAGTATGTGATTCCTATTTTTAAATAGGTGGTACCACCTTTAAATAGTCATCTGGCAGAGAGTACGTGTGTTCAGAAGATCTCAAAGAGTCTCTTCTGATAGCCAATAGCTGATAAGAATATGAGAAAGGCGTCCAAACTAATTAATCGTCAGAAAAATGCAAATTGAACCATATTGAGATACCAGTGAAGACCAAGGAGAATGACTACATAGTGGTGACAGTACCAAGTGCGAGTGGGAAGGCCCAGTAGTGTAATCATTTTGAAAAAGTTTCGTATTCTAGAACATTACCCTACCGTGTGACCTAGCACTTTCACTTCTAGACCCGTACCCATTTCCTATCTATTATCTATCTATCTATCTATCTATCTATCTATCTATCTATCTGTTATCTACCTATCTGTCTATCTGTCATCATCTCTCATCTATCTTTCTATCATCTGTCAATCATCTATCCATCCATCCACCCACCTGTCTATCTATCCATCTATCATCTGTCGTTCTATCCATCTATCACTTCTTTCTTTCTTTCTTTCTTTCTTTCTTTCTTTCTTTCTTTCTTTCTTTCTTTCTTTCTATCCATCTATCATCTCTCTTTCTTTTTTCTATCTATCTATCATCTATCAATCCATCCATCCACCCACCTATCTGTTTATCTGTCTGTGTATCTCTCTGTCATCTGTCTTTCTTTTTATCTATCCATGTATCTGTTTATCTGTTTCCCTATCTACCATCTATCTTTGTTCTCTCTCTCCATTTATCTATCATCTCTCTGTCTTTCTATCAAGAGATATGTCTAATTACATTCATAAAGTATTTACATCAACCAAAAGCTGGAAACAGCTCCAAATGTCTATCAGTAACGACATGGATAAATAAATGTGGTATATTCATACAATGGGCGACTATTCAACAAGAAAAATGAATGAACTACAGCTGTATGCAATAATAGGAAATCTCAAAAATACCATGTTGAATGAAAAAAGATAGATATGAAAATATATATAAATTATATCATATATATATATATCATATATATATGATTCCACTTATTTAAAATTTAAGAAGCAAGTAAAACTGAACTCTAGTGGTTAGGGATTTATATTTAAGTAGTAGCAAGTATTTTACAAAAGCCAAGACGGCGAACTGTGTAAGTCAGTGTAGTGGTTACCTTTGGAGTGAGTGAGAGAAGGGATACCGGAGGGGCGGGGCATGCATCGGGGGCCCTTCTGGGGGGTTGGCAATATTTTATTTTTTCCTTACATTGAGGAAACGCTGGTATTAGTTTTGTAATAATTCAGTGTGCTATAAAAGATTTTTATTTCAAAGATTGATCATATTCTTAAAAATATGCTCCATTTATTCATGCCATAAATATTTATTGAGCACTTACTGTGTGCCTGGCACTGAATGAGACCCTGGGGATGAAAGAGGAGAGGGGACACACAGGTCCCTGAAGCTCACATCCCAGAGTTCTAGCACATTAGAGCCCAGAAGGGACGTACGAGGAAGAGGAGGAGGAGGATGTCTGGGGTGAAGACAGCAGCATCTAACAGAGAATATCGATTACAGTGCCCACGATATGCTGGGGCCCCACTCTTTGTAATGTGTGCAGGTGAAGGTTTTGTTCTCACAGCCGCGCTGAGTGTTAGGCACCACCACTGTATCCATTTTATAGAAGTGGACACCGAAATACAGAGAGAGAGCAAGGACCCACCAGGAATCAATGGTGGGGCCGCTTCCGATCCAGGCAGGCCTTCTCCTTCACAGATGAGGAGTGAGCCCCTTGTCACTGCTTTTCCTGGTTCCCTGTGTCTCTCCATGCTCTGTTCCACGGGAGTCTCCACACTGCTGCAAGACATGAATTCTTCTTGTGGTTTAAACCTAGCGGGCATGTTTGTCCTGTCTGTGGAGGCGTTTGCTTTAACTTCAATGAACCACATAATCTACTTCCGAGATATCTAACTGGTTCATGGTTGTATTGTTATCCAGATTTTATTTCTCCCTCTTTTGGCTGCATACCTTTCTGTTTTTTCTTTTTTTAAATAATTGTTTCTTCACTCACTTTGAGTATTTACTTATTTTAACATTGCTATCAGCCTATTCCTAGGAAATTAATTTTGTCTGCGGGAAATTCGTGTGGTGGTTATTGATGGTTTTAATCATTTGCATCTAAACATTCTGTTTCTTCCAGTTTGTCTGAATGCCAGCTCTTGAGTTCCTTTTTCGTTTGGGGGTGGTTGTGTTTTTGTTTGGGGTGGTCACTATTTCTAGTTTCAGTTAATTTGCACTGGAATACACTTAAACCATTTTAGTGCAGAATTTCTATTACTATTTTTTCCCAGTTTTTTACTGTTTTCCCAGTTTCTTTTAAAAAAATAGGTTTTCCTCTATTCTTAACACTTCTTAAACACTGACCTTTAGTAGGTGTTTCTAAAGTCTTCATCTTAGGCTCCTTAAAAACGGCCAACTCTTTGTACTTATATTTCATTGGCTTCTATGATGTTTCATTACATTAAGCAATGACATTAACAGATGGATCATAAATGATTTTGGGAAACAATCAGAGCTGACCCTTGGCAAGCTCCCATCTAGGACAGAAGTATCTGTCTGGGTAGTCAATTAGCAGTGAGTATTCAGGGCATAATGGGTGCCAGTCAGGATGTTCCTCAGAGGTAATGAGCAGTACCGTTAATTTGGCCAGTTGTGTGGATATAACTTGGTGGAGAGTTTTTCTGGTCAAAAGAATGTCAGGTGCAAAGGGCCTGAGGCAGGTAAAAAAAAAGTTTGGTGGGTACAAAGGACAGAAAGACCAATGAGACTGAAGTGTAATGAATGAAGGGGAGGAGGGTTTGGGAGAAAGTGAGGCAGACAGAGATAGGGAGACCTGACATTTAAAGCCTATGACTGTCTTAAGGGGTTTGGATTTTATCAAAAACAAGAGGAAGCCAATGGCCAGTTTTAAGCTAAGAAGACAGACGAGAGAAGGGCACCTGTGTCTGCGATAACTAGCCATCTTCTCTCTCAAATCGTTTGGGAGTGTCAACAAGAAGTAAGTGTGGATTTTTAGACAAAGAAAAAGATGATTTTTATACTTAAAATGTGTTAACCAATGTGCGTGTGTTTGAATATCTAAAAGTTCGAACATTTAGAAATGTGTGTATCCCCGCATATATTAAATGGGTTTCAGTTTACGAGTGAAATCTGAAACCAAATACTCTGAACTACCCCTCCCCAACCCTCCCCTCCAGTAAAAGAAAAAGAAGCTGAAAGGCAGCAGAGCCCTTAGGCTGGACAAGTTGAAGATGTTAAATGACTTTGACAGAGCTGGGAGCTATTGAGAAATTCGAATGTTCTTGCCATCAGGATGGCTTCCCTTCCATCTGACCAGGTGGCCCTAACTGAAACCCAGAGCTGGGGTGGGTGGACATGAGAGACAATGTCCATAGAAGGGGAGATCAGAAAATGCATTGTCCTCAAATTTGGGGGGAAAAGAAAGGAGACCAGTTGGGGGGCAAATTCCAGATCTTTTGGTTCTATGGATACTGCTCGAAGGACCTAGGTTGGAGCCTCCTGGGCTTCAGAGACCGCTGGGTGAGACCCATCTCCCTGTAACAATGGTTGGCCGCCGTGATGAACACCAGTTCTGTCCCTGGTGCTCACTGGTGCCACTCACTGGTGATCCACTTGGAGGTTTCCCAGCCCCGAGAAAGGGGTTGGGTATGTGGATGCCCCTGAGAAGTGCGGGAGAGTGCCTGAGCTGATTTTCCTCCTCATTAGTCTCCTCCTGTCAACTCTGCCCAGATGCATCTGTCCCTTGGGATTGGGGCCATGTGCATCCCAGACCCTAGATACCACACCTGACTTTTTGCCAGTTGCCTAGGAACTTCAGGTTGGACCCAGGAACTGGAAAACCCAGGGTAAAGGCAGAGAGAGAACTGGCAGCAGAGAAAGGCTGTGGAGAGACTAGGAGACAGCGGTTGCTTTGTGCCCCGTCTCCCAAACGAGGAACCTCTGTCTGCCTGGCAGTGTAGGGTGCCAGGCTCAGGGACGCTGGCTGGCACTGCTTGAAAGCTGAGAACGGAAATATCCCCTGACTGCCATTGGTGTCCAGACGGTGCAAGAGACTGATTTACAGGGATGGAGAGAGGCCATTTGGCTGGCCCCAAATTTGATCTACTTTTCCCTCTCATAAATCCAGCATTCACATAAATCTTTGTGGTCTTCCATCCCACCCATGCTGGGTTCCTCTTTTTTTTCTCCCCTCTTATTTTTCATGAAAATAAATAAATCACTGGCAGTCATCCCCTGCCCATGGCCCAGCCCATACAGCTCAGAGGCTGGGTCACCAAGAGGACCCGTCTCACCAGAACCCTGCCTTCTTCCACCCATAGCAAGAAGCCTTTGCAAATGCCATTGTTACTGCTGGAAATGGACAGACAGCAGCCCACTCCTTCATTACTGGGTAGCTTCCCCAAGAAGACAGCCAGAGCCAAAGTGGAGAGCGCCTGAGATCAGAGTCGGCAAAGTCAGCAATGAGCTGGACTGCCTACCTTCCTTCCCGTCTGGGTCTGCACCACCAAGTCAGCATCCTTGCAGGGATTGGCCCCTCTCCCAGCAGGCCACATTCTTGCCTTTCCTGGCCTTCTCCTCTGCCCTTTCACACTGTTTAACTTCTGTGCCCACTGTTCCCTGGGGGACATGCCTAGTGACCAATTCATCTGGTAAATTATTTCAAGCAGGTGCGCTGGACAGGAATGTATCCTGGGCTCCAGATTCAAGCTATGGCTTCTTGGCATGGTCTTTGGCAACTAACTTCTCCATTATGGGTCTCAGTTTTATTGACCTGTCATGGGGGAAAGCTACACTGAATCAATTCCAACATTTCTGTCAACAGTAGCATCATTTAATCAAACACGTTTTTGGTGAAAGCTCTGAATCTTGAAAAGAACGAAAGGTGGTGTTGGTTGAAGTTGGCATGAGTTTGACCTCTGGCTGAGAGACCGCGGCCCTAGAGGCACTGCCGCTGAACCCTGGGGTCCAGGAGGGGGCTGCAGTCCAGTTTAATTGTACGCTTCTATCATTGCGTGAATGTGGACTGATTCTCAGACAGTGCTGGGCCTCAGTTTCTCCAACTCTGGAAGGGAGCAGGTGGAACCTGGTGATATTTAGGGCCCTTTTAGTGCTGAGTCTGTCACCAGCAATGTGTGCTAATGACTGATGAGGTCTGATGGGCCCCCTGGATATTCACATTCCTGCAGCCCTATGGATTTCAGTTAATGAGCATTGCAGTGACCAGAGAAAGACCTCTGGCTGGGGACCTTTTGGTAGTAACAAGGTCTACAGGGGAGATCAATCTGCCTAAATCACCAAAAAGGCCAGATGCTTGGCAGAGAGGATGCAAACCCATCTCATGCCAGTCCAGATTTTCACTAATCCGAACATAGTGTGCACACTTCACACTCCCTCCCTCGTTGCCTCGTTTGTGTCCAGTGAGGTTACTAAACAGTGTTGGCTGTAGCAAGTGGGTGTTTGGCCCCATTTGCCTTCTGAGCTCGTGGGGAAGTTGGGGAAGCCCAGAGAAATGTGTGTGCACACCTGCCCAGGCTGCGTCTCCTGCAGGAAGGGACCCTGTCCTTCGCTGGTCATGCTCCTTCTGGCCTAACGTGGCTGCATCCCCGTGGCTGTGCCCTGTCCATGGTTCCTCGGATGTGCGCAGTCTTCCATGTCAGTCTCACCGTCCCCTTCTTGCACTGGAGCACCCACACTCCTACCTGACATCCCTCCTGACCATTGCTCGGCCATTTGTCTCCCTGGGCCCTGAGGCAGGTCTGATGCCTCCTGCTCACCCTGGGTTCTTCCACCCCCCAGGGGCTGTGTCGTGGCGTCTTAGTGACCACCAGATGCCCACCTCCCCATCCCACCCTGGGACTTTGCAGGACTTTACCCCATCCTGGTCCTGGGTGCACCCTAAGGCCTATTCGCTACCTTCCCCACTCACCCTCCAGTGCCTCCTTCGCCTTCCTCCTAGGAGGACACAGGTGCCTTCTAGAAGCCAGCATGTTCATGTTTCTCTGCAAGTACATACTCCTTCCCAATCTAAACTCAAGGAATAGAAAGAGCAAGGAGACTTCATTATGTTGTCTGCCTGATTTCTGGTAGGCTCTGGGCAAAGGCTAATTCACAGAGTTTAAGCAATGGGGACAGTGGTTTTTCCACTATTTCGTTTAGCTGTGGGACCATTACTTGAAGGACACCTTAGGGGAAGAGACCTTTGTCAGATTTCCCACCTCCATAGCCCCCTCCCTCTGCCATTCACACTAACCTCGGAGGGAGTGTAGGGCTCCAAGATGAACATGAATTGAAATCACTGGCTGGCAGATGGGAGATGGGGGTCAGGAGGTTGGTTTCTGTTTCAATAGGGATGACGTGATTTGTTGGGAACCAGCAGTCTTTATTATGGGCAGGTTTATTCCCATGAAGGGGACAGACAGTTGCTAAAAACCATGTCCTACATTATTTCCAGGCCCTGAAGGATCCCACCCTAGCCGCCCGGAAGGATTTCCAGAGGGAGGCCGAGCTGCTCACCAACCTGCAGCATGAGCACATTGTCAAGTTCTATGGCGTGTGTGGCGATGGCGACCCGCTCATCATGGTCTTTGAGTACATGAAGCATGGAGACCTCAACAAATTCCTCAGGTAAGCAAGGACTGTGGTCCCCACCCCTAGTCCCCCACCCAGCTCCACTGAACCCCTGTAGTTCTCCTGGAGTCAGAGGTTATCTCCCACTTAAGTCTGGGGTTCGAAATGAGGAGCAACTTTTCAGTCTTCGAGAAGCAAACTTCAGACCTTCATCATGGATTCCTAGTGGGCAACATTGAGGGGGCCATGACAAGTGAGTATCTTCTTCCTGATCACAAGTAGACTGGCCACAAGAGAAGGCTCTGGAATGAGTCTGAGGAGGGACCCACCGAGGGCCTACCAGCTTGTAACTCTCAACTTGGAGACTCTAGACCCACCCTTTCTCCCAATGATCTGAATAGCTTTCTCACTTAGTGCCTTACATTTCTTAGTGTTGTAAAGCAGAGCTCATACATTACACCCCTCCTGGAAAACTTCTTACTGGAGACTTTTTTTCATGATGAACATGAATGTATAAGGTTACAGGCTCATCAGGAGACAGTGATGGTTGAAAAAGAAGACCAGTTTCCCTAGATAAACTTATAACCATGCTATCCCATACCATAGCTATAAATGGATATTTGAATAAATTTACACTACGTAAATAGAATCTAAAAATTCACTTCCTTGGTCCCACTAGCCATGTTTCAAGTACTCAGTAGTCACATGTGGCTAGTGGCTACCATATTGGACAGCGCAGTAGATAATATTTTTATGAATAAAAAGTTCAATGGGATAGCACTGTTCTCAAAAGACTGGATTTGGTGTAAGAGGGTTTCCCCAAACCTGGATCTAGATCATCTGAATTTTGAGATGCTCTTGATGGAACTGGTAAGAAACAGGAACCCCAGCCAGAAGTTCTGGATGGGGTTGTGGGGCAAGAGGGCAGACTCCATCTTTCCCAAGGAAGACAACTCCTCGCCACTAGACCATAGTTGTATCTTCTCAGCTTCCTACATCTGCCACTTCCAAGTAGTGCCCAGATGTGGAGAGGGCAGCCATGTGTGAGGATCTATGGAATTCAGGGTCCCAGGAAGCAGGTTTGGACAATCAGGCCCTTGACACTTAGGGTGTGGTCTTAGCCACCTTTGAATCCCGTTGAATCCCATGGCTCATAATGACATTTTCAGAATTCAGATGTAGGTAATAGAACACTGTGGCACACTCACCCACAAATTGGTGAGCCTCTCCTTGAAGCGAGACATTCCTTGGGTGCTGTGGTTTTAAGAGGGAATGGACAAGGCTTGTAGCAGATAATGAACTTTTCTTATGACCTGGATTTCCAAAAAATGATCCCGGAGGAGTGGAAAGTATCCGAAGGCTGTTTTGAACCTCCTGAACTTGGATTTTCACAATGAAATTTATTCCTCTCTTGGAGAACTCAGTCCTTATCGTAAGACAGACCCAGGTTCCCATCCTGAATTTGTCACGTCTTGCCAATGTAACCTAGAGCAAGTTATCAAACCTTAATTCTTTTTCCTAGGAAACAAGAGTATTAATAACTGCTTCAGAGGTTTGCTGTTAGGAGTCCTGAATGATTATATATGTATACTACCTGGATGGGTTTTCCATGTTGCTGGATATTCTGTCAGTGAGAGCTACTATTAAATTATTACGATTATTATTTTATCAGAACTGTGAACCAGTTACTAATACAGGCAGTGCCATTGCTTGTCACATCCCCCTGGAATGGTCAGAGGTACATGCTCCATTTTCCACCAAACCCTCACCATAGATTCAGGAGTGCCTTTAACCCCACGTGCCACACACAGGGCTACAGAGAGCTCTTAGGTGCCTCTGTGTACCACTGTCATTCCCAATATAAGGGAGGAAGGAGAAAAAGAGGATAGAAGCCCGTTGGTGGCTTTTAGGGGCAGGCTGCAGTGTCCTCTCCTGGTGGACAGGAGTGGAGGCTTGCTGGCTGATGCCCCTTCTTTGTAGGTAATAGCGGATGCAGTAGCTCTCTTTCAGAGGGGTGAAGCAGACGGATCCCACAGGAGACAGTAAAATGAATGTGTTCATATTTAACGACTCCTTTCAGTGGAAATTGGAGAAGCAGTAAAACAGGCCGAGGCCTCTCTGTATACCAGGGCTCCTTGGTCCACAACTTCATAAATAAGGGCTCTGGATATGGTTACGGCTCATTGGGCTTTCTGGAAAAAAAAAGTGAATACTAAAAGTGACCGATATGACAAGGCAAGGTATTAGGATAACAGATCCGGGCCTTGATTTGGGATGGAGGGGCAACCGAGGCTTCAAAGGCCTTGGCTTCGGGATCACAGAGTCTCTCCATCCGGCTCTGCCACCAAAAGCTAACCAGTCTAGGCAGTGTGGTGGTCAGGGTAGGAATGTGAACTCAAGATCCCTGCTAACCAACAGTGTGGACTGCCCACTGACAACATCAGCACCCAGAGCTTGTGGGAAATGCAAATAATCAAGCTCCGCCTAGCCAATCAGAATCATAGGGGGCGGGCCCAGGAATCTGTTCAGCTAGCCCTCTGGCTGATGTTCCTTGACCTTTAAAGCTCTCTAGAGCCATGCACCTGGTTTCAATCTGCCTCCCAATTACTCACAAGGCCACTGTGACACTCCTGTGACTTTGGCCAGGTGATGTGATTATTTTGTGCCTCAGTTTCTTTATCTCAAAATTGGAGTGGGAGGATTAAGTAGATTAATAGACTTAAGGTCCTTAAAGCAGTGCTTGATACAGTAAGGGCTCTGTAAGAATTAGCCATTGGTTTTTTAACGATTCTGTAGTAGATATCTAGAACCCAGGAAACTCCTGAATAGCATTAAGATATTTAAAAGAGTAGATGTATTTCCTGATCCATTAGAGTATGTCTTAGTTGGGAACCTGTTTGTACTCATATCCACATTCACATAATGTAATGTTGCATAGATAGAACTAGGCAATAAGTGGGTTAAGAGAGATTTTATTCATGTCTGTGATATAGTCCAGAGAACAAGACTATTCCCCTTGATCTCCTGAATTCTCTCTGTCCCTTGTCTTTACCCCCCCACCCCTCACAGGGCCCATGGGCCAGATGCTATGATTCTCGTGGACGGGCAGCCACGCCAGGCGAAAGGGGAACTGGGGCTCTCCCAAATGCTCCATATCGCCAGTCAGATCGCTTCAGGCATGGTATACCTGGCTTCCCAGCACTTTGTGCACCGGGACCTGGCCACCAGGAATTGCCTGGTTGGAGCCAATCTGCTGGTGAAGATCGGGGACTTCGGCATGTCCAGAGATGTCTACAGCACCGATTACTACAGGGTAAGGTGGCTTTTCCAGCCGCAGGACTCAGCAGCAGAACTAGCACCTTGCTCACATGTCTTTGTCATTGTCCATTAATGCTGTCACTCCAGAGAACACGCATACACACCCGTGCCCAGACATACACGCAATGGTCATCCTTTGGCCACTTCTGCTTCTTGACATACTTGTGTATTATTCTCTCGATAGCTTACACCTTCCTTCCCCTTGGGCCTTTAGCTTGACTGTTTTCTTCCATTGCAATGACATATGCATTGTGTTCTTACTTGCATTAATACTCATTCTTCATGCAGACAGACTCATACATATATGTCTATGCCCAAATGCACACATAGTCAAGCTCAACTTGGTGCTACATTTTAACATCCTCCACCTCAGTCCCTGATCCAGCCTTACCCACAACACATTTTATTCTGTGAAATTATCTGGTGACTGGGTAGGCTTATCTTGCCTTCAAAGGCCAATCTTAATGAGAAGTCAGAACCCAAAGCAAAGTAGCAAAAATCATTAATGTACTCCTGAGCACGATCACCCCAATGATTTAGGAAAAGTGAAGCAAGAAAGCGTGTTATTGTCGCCAACTTTTGAGAGAGGTGCAGGTTGGCTTTAACAAAAACTTTCTGATTGTGAGAGGAGATATCACATTCAATTTTACGTCTTTACAGTCACTTACTATATGTTAATAGATACCTTATTTTGCTCCCAGAATTATTTTCTCCCTTAGTCTTTGGAAATCCCCTTCTAATGGATTTGAGTGGTTTTGACAGTGTTATTATTGCCAGGGAAAGGATAAGTGGGCATGAGTGTCATTGACCCTGAAAGAGGGAAATATGGGTGCAGCCTGAGATGCGGAGATAGGATAATTTCTGAAAAATGATTGGAAGGAACATGTCTCAAGAGATATATAAGATTTACTTCAGGGACATCAAATGGGTGAGCAGTTTGGATAGGTGGTATAAGAAAAGGGCGGGACTAAGTTCTGGAGGTCAAGAGGCATGGCAGCCATTGGCTTCATCTTCTTTGTAGGGAATGAATGATCATATTATGAGTCAAAGAGCTCAGATATGATTGTCCTGTCAGCCTAGGCTTGATGGATGAGGAGGTAGGGAGTTTGGGATTGGCATATACAGATCAGTTCTATCTGGATGCACCTGATAGCTTTTCCTAAACAACATTGCCCAAGACATTAAAACTGATCACTTGAGATGCTTCGTTTTAACCATGGATGGAAGAAAAATGAAATATTTAAGAATCGCCCTTTGTGGTTAGAAAGTGATTTGTTCATGGTACAACCCAAGGATGGCAGCTGATATACTATCATGAGAGAAGATGAGGCAAAGGAGACCAAAGGGCTGGGAAGGTAGTACGTCTGAGCACGCCACCCGCCCTGTCCAACACCCCCAGATATGGAAAAGGGAGAGTAATGTACAAAAGTCAAAGATGGATGGACCTGCCAGGAAATATCAAAGCGGAGACTTTCTTTAGCATCTAGACTATTTTTTTCACTCATTTCCAAGAGAGACATTGGTATAGTTTCTAAGGGCCATGAGCCATAGATTTCTTGAGTCTGGCTGGAGTTGGCACCATTTAATTGCCTTTGCGTTCTGTGTAATGGGGTTTGCTGGCCTGTCTAGCTGAGTTCAGATTTATGTTGGTGTTGATAAAAGCAAGGGAAGGATCATCATTTTTCCGTATGAGGCAGATGTGTGATTATACCAGTCTGTTCTCAACTGGCTTTACCACGGTCTTGGGAAATAATAGCTGACCAGAATGTGTGCAAACTCAGCTTTCAAACTCACTTCAAGGAGTGCACTTACTATTTCTTGATTCTGATTCAAAAGAGTAAAGAAAAAAAAATCACCTTTGAGTTACCGAATGATACTGCTTTACTCTTGCTTTAACAACGGAGAACTGATGCTTTATGCTCCTGGGAGAGCAACAAGGGGTAAATCCATCTCCTCCCTGTGGGCGCCAGGGCCGATTGGAATTAGAGGAAGGGAGAGCGAGGTGGGAAACGTCCACTCTCCAGGTATCTGCAATTGCTTTTTTCATGAGTTCTAAGCCAGGCATAAGCTGAGGCCAGCTGGCTTGAAAATGTATGTCTTTGGTCCCAAGGAATATGAAATAAAAAACATAGTTATTGTAGTAAAAACAGCGCACCACGGGAAAACTGCGTATCCACTGATGGTGGGTAGATATTATGCTCTCCATATTCCAAGAGCAGCATGTATCATATCTTCACGTTCAGTTGCTCACAATGTCTTAATGTATGCACAGCTCCCCCGCCCTCACTTCCTGTAAAACAAAAGGTAGTTGATTTGCCAGAGGTCACATCAGTAATGAACTTTGAAGTCTTATTATCCATATCAGAGGATATGAGAGTGACAAAGCCATTCTGCATTGGGACCTCATCTTACCTAATGCCACCATTAGCAGCCATGGGACCCCAACACCCTTCCCCTGATCTCTCTTTAAATTTCTTATTTTAAAAATGAGGGCAAACATAGTCTCTTACAGAGTTATTTTGGTGTTAAGCAAGTTAATTTGTGTAAAGAGCCTGGAATGCACTACTTACTGGATAAACCATTGCTTATATTATCTTCCTTAGTCCCCCTTCATACCCAAGGCAGGAGAGCCATAGGGATAATCTGATTTCCAGATGGAACTCTCAGGTCAGAGAGGAGGGCCTCCTGACCACTGGAAAATAAACTGGGATCATGCAGCTGCCCCAGAGGAATAGGGTCTTTAAGTTGACCACCTCTGGAAAATGTCTTTCCCAAGGTTTCAGCTTAGGTAGAAATACTGCATCTTCAGTACTTGCCTGTTCTTCTGGTTAGTGTTTATATGGTCCTCATAATCTTAGAGTGAGGTCCATGTTCAGGTGATTTACAAAACATTTCTTTTTGTTTGGTATACCAGCTGAGGCTCTGGGGGAATGCAGTGATTTATTATATAGCAAGAACACTGAAGGATTCTCTCTACAAGCTGACATCCGGGACAAATTGGCACCTCTCTGCTACTGTAGGTTATGGAAATCTGTTGAGCCTAGGAGTTTGCTAGTTTCTGGTGCCTAATTCAGTTAAATGCAGATAATTCAGGCGTGCGTGTGTGTGTGTGTGTGTGTGTGTGTGTGCGCACGCTTGCATGCATAAGTGTTCATCTGCCCAGCTCAGATTCCGTGGTGTGTATACAAGAGCAAGGGGAGATGGAGATAAGTTCCTACTTACATTCTTTTTTTAAATTTTTAATTTCTTAAAACAAAGAGGCACCATCTGGCTCATGTATGAGTGATATGCAAACGGTTTACAAAGGTGAACTGCCTAATTTCCTGTTACATATTTAGAAATAGAAAACAAACATCTCTGCACCACAGTGCCAGGAGCATTTGTTGTGTATCCTTAAGACCATGCCCAGCGACAGATACCTCTTCCTCCTGTGAATCATTCACTCTACACTTCTGAGATTACTTTTAAACTGGCTTGGACAGGGGTGGGGTTTTGGTACCATTATACCTTTCTCAAGACAACAGACAACAGTAAGGAATCAGAGGTCAGATCTGGAATTAAAGAAAGTGTTGAGAGTCCTGAAGAGGAGGAGGTTGGGATTCTAGAATAGAAATGTTTTCAGATGTTTTTGTTTGTTGGGGGAGGTGATATGCTGAAATGTGGGAAAACAGTATCCGAGGGCCCAGTGCTTTGATCCTCCTCACCCAGCAGTGTGCCTTCCCGTTCTCCCGGCTGTCATCTGTGCCTGAGGCAGTGCCTAGCATTTATAGATGCCCAATAAAAATAGGAATGAATGGATGACGTCAGAATGGGAGTTCCAGAGTTAGGCAGGAAGTAGATTGGGCCCGACCAAGAGGAGTCTGTACAGGCAAACAGATGTCCACCTAGGGGAGGTTAGTCTTTGCAGATGTGGGGAATCCATTATTTAAGCATGCAGAATCAGTACCTGGGGACACTGTCTAGAAGAGGCAGGTGAGTGGTGGTCAGAGTCAAGGATGACCCAAAGTCAGAGTTGAGTCTTGGTAGGAGATGAAGCCAAGTATCCAGGGGATACAAGGGGAAGTATGCTAAAATGTAGGCAGAGACACATAAGGGGGACAGAAGGCACATCTGGCGTTTGATAACAAGGCACTGGGTTCTAAGTTGGAGATTCCAGACCAGGGTACCTGGAAATCCCTGGGGAGGATGTCAATAGTAACCCTTAGGATGTGGGTATATCTAGAATAAACTGATTTGACTGGTAGAATATTTGATTTCATGGATTCCATGGTGCCACCATGGCCAGTGATGAAGAGTGTAGGCTCTCAGACCCATATTACCTGGGTTTGCATCCCAGCTCCTATAATTCCAGGCTGTATGACCTTTGGCAAGTTATTTAACCTTCCAGTGTCCCCAACTGTAAAATGGAGCTACTAGTCCATATCATTTACTATGAGGATTAAGACTTAATAAATATAAATCTCTTAAGATGATAAATGTTAAATAAATATTAATTAGTGTTATTATTATTGGAGCTAAAATACAAATGTCTTCCTGATTCCAAATAGACATTTTGAATAAGGCTTACCTAAGTGTATTAGTTACGCTAGGCCATCTATTATAATGAGTAGATGCAAATGTATATATATTAGTTCCAATACAAACAGAAGCCTATTTGTAGGTCACATAACAGTGTGAGCAGGTGAACTTGTTGGAGAAGTAGCCCTCCTTTGTGCAGTCGTTCAGGCGGCTGGAACTCTACCCTCTTCTTTGTGTAGTGTCATTGGTCACCATAGACATCCATCCCCATTCCATAGCTGGAAGGGGAAGTGGACATGAAGGAATGCATGTGGTTAATGGGCCTGATCTGGAGGTGAGGCCTGTCTCTTCTGGCAAGAACCCAGTCACATGCATGGTCTTGTTGTTTGTAAGGGAGGCTGAGAAATCTAGTGAATCCATGGGTGGTAGTGAGCACCTGGCAACCTCTGCCACTTGATGGGTGAAGCAAAACTCCTTTCTCTTCCAGTGTTTCGTTCTAATGGCGTATCATTCCACGTCTGATGATATATCAGGAAAGTTAGGACAAGATAGCCTTACTTTCTACTGCTATTCCCATCCTGAAGACGGAGATGATTATCCTGACATGCCTCTTTTATCCTCTACTTGCAAAGTCTGGGTGTCACGTGACATTTGTAAACAGTAGGGGAGCTTGGCCCCACCTGCCATCTTGGTGTTTCCATTCATCCCCACTGGAAAGCAAAAAAGGAATACCAACAAGAAAAACACTTTCAGTTAATTGGGTTGGGAAAGGGGGAATGTTCTAAATCAAAGGGAGTCCAAGTTAATAGAAAAGAAAATAATTCTCAAAGTTTTGTTGGCTAATTCATTAGTTTTTTGTCTCAAGTGGAGAGAGGCCCTTAGATAGAAGCCAAATAGTTGGAAGTTTGTGGAGGAGGAGCCAGAGCTATGAAATAACTTGTAATTTACTTTTACCTTTAAAAGCTAGCAATGGGGATTTAAGCCAACTGACTTTCAGGATTACATGGAGACATCTATACCCCTTGCTCTTTGTTGGGATTTGGCACCCCTCTTCCCTGCTCAGATTCTAAGTTCTGAGCCCTTTGAGACAGACAGATGGATATTATAATGTGCACTTGTATCATGATAGAATAGTTGCAGATGGTGGCCTCTCAGGGCAGCAAAAATGAGCTCCCTCATATTGAATTCCCAGTCTAGACTTTCTATCCAGTCATGGCAGCCTGGGAATATTGCAGGCTTTGCTCTACTAGGGCAAAACTCTTGTGGCTCATTTCTGTTCTCTGTAGATAGACAGAGGCCCATCAGAAGGGGGGAAGGATGTAGCCTGCATGCTGGCCCCCACCAATGAGAGAAGTTATTCCTCCCAAGGGGTGGGATTCAGGCTGGAGAGCTATCCAGTTGTTACTCCAGTAGGTGTCCCCCTAGTTGGAAATCTGAAACAGTGCTAAAAGAATGGGTCTCACAATTCTGTTCATCCCTACCTGGGCAAGTGGCTACCAACCGCCATGAGTCTTAAGTTCTTTCCTTCAAGGCCAAGAATAGTGAGTCCTGACCTTATGCTTAACTGTCTGGAAGAGGATTAGTAGCCGAGAATGTGTTCCTTGAGGATTCAGACCCAGTTTAAATGATTTTTTTAAAACATTTATTTATTTTTGAGATCGAGTGTGAGTGGGGGAGGGGCAGAGAGAGAGAGGGAGACACAGAATCCAAAGCAGGCTCCAGGCTCCGAGCTGTCAGTACAGAGCCCGATGCAGGGCTCGAACTCACGAACTGCGAGATCATGACCTGAGCTGAAGTCGGCCGCCGAACCAACTGAGCCACCCAGGCGCCCCCAGGCCCAGTTTAGAGAGGGCTTAGCTGGACTTGTCTCTGGGCTTTCGGTCATCAGGTTTTCCATAGTAGACCCAGCCCCCATGGTAGGAAAATTGATTCTAACAGAAGATGAGCGTCTCATCCAGGCGGCGCAGCGGCCAGAGCCCAGTTACAGGGCCTGATTGTTCCCTTGCTGTTTGTTGAAAATCCTAATAATTTGTTACCCATATTCCTATCTATCTGGAATACTAGGGGGGCAGTTTATATTCCATTCCTAAGGAATGTGGTGGTCCCATTTCTTATTTTTTTATAAATACATTTTTATTTGGAATGATTTTAGATTTCCAGAAAAGTTGCAAAGCTCCCTTGTGCACTTCACCCAGTCTTCTCTCCTGTTGGCCCTGGTACATTTGTCAGAACTAAAAAAAATTAGCATCGGTACAAATTGTTAATGAAACTAGTCTTTAGATTTTATCAATTTTCCCACTAATATCCTTTCTGATGTCCAAGGACCTCTCCAGAATACCACACTGCACTTAGCCACATTGTTCCTTAAAGGCAGGAGGACTTTTTTGGTTGAAGCAGGAGTGAAGGGATCCACTGCCTATTGTAGATTCTCTTCTTTGGATTCCTTTGCTCCAGGGCAACCCTTAATTCACCTTTCAGAGGTCCCAGAGCTCCAGAGTTCCCTGTGTTCTGGAAGAGGGGTAGGCGGGCTCTAAGAAGCCCCTGAGGAACTCTACTTTGTAAGCAACTTGTAATTCCAGACTTTTACAGGAATCTTTGGCAACTCTGCAATCGTTGGTCCCTGTCTTTAGAGAGCATACCAATAGAACTAGAATTCACTAGCTTAGATTAGGAGGCTCAGGGAAGGCTTGGGACTCCTCAGGTTCCCAGTCCCTAAACTATGTGTGTGTTCTTTTCTTTTGCCTTGGGAGAGGGTGCCCCACGCTGGCGGAGAGACATAGTCACATAGACATCTGGGCATGCTCAGAACTTTAGTTGGCCAGAACATCTGCTGTCGGATGTGGTGCCATAGTACACACATCTTGAGTGAATTCTGAAAACAACTTAATTGCTAAGACTCCTTAAGCTGTACAAAGCTACAGAAGGGATGAACACAGAGGAAGGTGTGGAAGATAGATTTATGCTAATTATAGGTATTATGACCTTGTTTCCTTAATTAAAGCCAATGGATTTGCACAGTAATTATCCAAAAAATATCAAAAATTTTGGAATCCAAGTTCGTTGAGGGACAGGACTGCTATTTAGGATATCTTGGTGTCAGTGCCAGCTCTATGTCCAGTTAGAGGCTTCACTTTCATCTGTAAAATCTGGGGGTTTGGATCCTGGTTTTATGGTCTCTTATAGGTTTTACCTTCTGTGAGACTAGGACTAAGTTCTAGTGGTCATGATAACTGAGCCAGAGGCTTGGTTTCTTTAGAAAAGAAGGGAGACAGGGCTGAGGATACAAGAATAAAACCAGCATCCTCTTAACACTCTGTTATTGCTTTGCCCTGGACCACAGCTGTTTTATCCCAGCTCCCTTTCCCCCTGTCCTGATGAAACAAAAGAACCTCCAGTCTTGAAATAGGTTCTCCCCATAATACCTAGGTCTAGTTTAGTGATTGAAATTTTCTTTCTTCTCTTCCTCTTCTTCAGCTCTTTGAGATATTTAAGGTAAAAATCGGCCTGATTGGGCATAAGAATTGTTGTGAAGGTTTTTTATTTTTTATTTTTTAACGTTTTTTTTTTAAATTTTTTATTTTTGAGAGACATAGAGACAGAGCATGAGCAAGGGAAGGGCAGAGAGAGAGGGAGATACAGACTCCGAAGCAGGCTCCAGGCTATGAGCCATCAGCACAGAGCCTGATGCAGGGCTCAAATTCACAGACCGTGAGATCATGACCTGAGCTGAAGTTGGCAGCTTAACTGAATGAGCCACCCAGGTGCCCCGAGGGAAGACTTTCTTGATGTTTTATCAGTGATGAGAATTACCTGGATTCTTCTGTCCATCTCCATTCCCACTTCCAGACCTCCAACTTTCCTAGACCGTATTATCCCTGTTCCAACGCAGTGGTAGTACTGTGGACATCTACCTGCACTTACAACATTCCACAAAATTCAGAAGTGAATGTAGGGTGGGGCCTGGTTTTTTGAGCCATGGAACACTCTAGCAGTCTGGTGTAAAGATGACTTCGAGAGGACATGATGACCAGGAAGTTGAGGTACAATCAATGGACTCCAGCAACAAGGTGAAGAAGTTATTTTGGGCATCTCCCCACAGGGGCTTAGGAATGCTAGTGCTGGGGAGTACTTTCCCATCTTTGCTTATGGGGTCTTGGGAGTCCATGACTAATGTGGTTACTAGAAGGCAGGACCAGAGGCAGGAAGGTGTAGCCCCTGCTGTGACCAGTGACAAGAGATAAGTATATTTCTGGCCATGGACCTGAATTTATCATATGTAATATAAGTACTTCTTGTCTGTCTTTGTCATTGTCTTGAGGTTTCTCATTGCTTCACAGGGGACTGACCACACCAATAGCATTGTTTTCTGTCACCTCATGGGAACTCACAGTTTGGACTTTGATGGATATTCTGCAGTTTCGTCTTTAGATACATTGATGGCTTCACTGATCCTTTTCCTGGATAGCGCTCGAAGGGCTGGGTTCTGGTTCAGCCACTCACTTACTTTGGTGATATTGACTTTAGATCAGTATTCTTGCTTCCCAACTTATAAGGTTGGATTAGATGCATAGTTTTTCAACACATTTTTTAATAGTAGTAAATCTTTTCTTCATATTGACCCTTATAAGATAGATAGATAGATAGATAGATAGATAGATAGATAGTAGTTAGATAAATAGATAACAGGTAGATAATAGGTAGATAGAGGGATAGAGAGATACAAAAGTACTTTAGTACTCCATGAAGAACATGGAGCCATGGCATTCTGCTACCTCTTACCTGCCCTCAGTCATGAAACTCTTGCAGGACTTTGTAGAGGGGCTTCTGTGCTCTGCGAGGCTAAGCACTGGGACCCCTTCAGTAGGCTCCCCGCTTAAGATTTAAGGCAGATCTTATGTGTTCCAGCCACACATAATAGAGATGGTGATAACAAGAAGAATGGTAGCAGCAGGGAATCAGTGAATTAATACCTGGTTTTGAGTATCATCTGATTCTCCTGCCTCTCTGTGGCTCGTCAGTTGACAATGTAAGCCCTCACACTCAAGTCAGCTGAAAGAGAACCAGCTGAAATGTTCATTTTACACATGCTGATTGTGGGACTTTGTGCTTCCACACCGGCCTCTTACTGTTCTGCCTGGGAGAGACCTTGCAGGGAAGAAGTAAGCTTCCAGGGATTTTTAGCTTCCATTTTATGGATGAGCCTTAGAACGAGTTGGTGATATTTTTAAGACCCCGAGATTTCTCAACAGCAAAGTCAATGTTAGAACCTTAGACCTTGTGCTGAGGAATCCACTTTGTACATCTGCCGAACTTTGTTCATGCTAGTTTATTTCCCCTTGTGCCAAATCCTCTAGCCATTGAGAGAGTCCATGTGTTGGGAACAGAATTCAATTCAATTCCCTGACTATGTGTGAGGATGAATAGAATGCAATCTGTGTTCCCAAGGAAATTAAATTTTCATAGGGAATATAAAGCAGGATGAAAATTTGTAACTCCCCCAGAGGCCAGAGGGAGGAAAATCATACAAAAGCGCTACGAATTTCCAAAGCCCATTTAATCAGAGGGATGATTTGGATCTTAAGGGGCTGGTGGGTAGTCAGTGGGTTAATTTTAGGAGGGCATTCCCGTCAGGGGGGTTAGCATGAGCAAAGGCATGGAGGTAGTTTGGAAGCAGGCAAACCAAGAGGGTGATCTAGAATAGCCCATCACTCAACAGGCCGAAAGTATAGACATGTGGAAGGTACATGGAAGGAGATGTTTGTAAAGGAAGGATGGGGCCACTGTGGTAGGTCTTGGAAGTCTAGCTATTCTGATGTGGGTGCCAGTGGACAGTCATGGAAAGTGTGTCATCTGTTTTAGTGTAAATGAGCAGTGGCATGTAGGATGGACTGCAGGAAATCAAGACCACCAAGACAGGCTATGGCAATAGTCCAGGCAAGAAGCAACAAGGGCCCTCATGATAACGGCGGAGTGTGGAAGAGAAGCCATCAGGATCAGTGGGGTCTGGAAAGGTCAACTGAAGGTCAAGGCCTGGGCACTCAAAGCCTCTTGCAGTTTTGGATCATAACCTTGAAAAAAGAGTTAACAGTGAAAGTGAGGGTCAGGATGGATATTTTACAAATGCATAGGCCACCTAGCCCCTCTCTGTATCCCTGGAGTGTTAGAAACAGATGAAGAAATGCCAAATTATTCCATTTTAAAGAAACATGAAGCCAGAAGGAGCCTTAAATGTTATCTGTTTCACCCCTGTGGCCCCAAGCAGAATAGCATCAAAACCACCCCAGACAGATGGTTTGCTCACTCTATTGTGGTGCATCTCCCGGGATTCCACAGGTGCCCCTTATTCTTTCCAGATGTGGTGAAGGGAAGCCATTATCAGTGAGAGATTTATCTTTTTCTTTCTAATTTGTAATACCCTTTAGAAGTGGGACATCCTCAATTATGTCTAGCTGCTGCAAGGTAAGTCTGTTTCGTCCTATATTTTTAGTAGAGATAAACATGGTTTATATTATAAAACAGACATTACAACATCAGGACAATGCTAAGAAGCTCACTGAAACCAATATGGCCTCTTCATAGATAATTGGTTGTATTTTATTCATTGGGTGTATCTTGACTAGTGAGGAATCAATGGAATATAAGTATCTCCCTGCCTTGCCCTGCCAAAAAATAATGTCCTTTTTCTGAGAGCAGTTCCCAGTGGTTTCTCTTAGACTTGGTCTCGTCTCCTTGTAATTTTGAAATCTGGGGTTGTTTTCCTCTGTCCTTAACGGTGGTGCAAGGTATGGGATTGATGTTGTCATAGTCAGCCTTACCTCCACAGGGACAGATATTGGAGGAAAAAAAAAAAAAGGGAGATGACCCATCAGAAAATTCTGAGAACTTGAGGCATGCTTACACTGGAGCTCACCCTGAAGAAACCAGAAACACAGGCAGTGTCAGGAGGCTATTGAATCAGATGTTGGTTCCTTTCATTCTTCTCTGCTCACATGGAGGACAGGATAGCAATGCCTTTATCACCTGACACTGGCATGTATTTGAACAGGCCCTGTTTGGGTTACCAAAGTGGAAAAGACCTTTCTTTTTTTCTGACGCAAACTGAATACAGAACATATAAAGATATGTAAATTTCCATACAAATATCTTCTTTACCAGCTGTAATTAAGATATTTGCATGTAAAGAGAAAAGTGTGTTCCCTTGACTTCCTCCTGATAGGGAATTGTATTTGTGTCCTAATCCTCAAAACCCAGGACTTTGTGATCTGTTTGTGTCTAAACTGGAAAGGGCAGGGGTGGAGTGGGGGGAAGTGGGGAGAGAAACAAAAGGCAGAGGACTGGGTCAATACAGCATCTGAAATTCAGAAATTTTGAACACAACTTTTAGTCCTAGTTGTTTGTGTTTTCAGGTTTAGCTTAGCTAATCCCACAGGACAAACTTGAGGTAGGGATGAGGGAAGGCCCAAGAGAAAGTGGGCAGAGTACCCATTAATTCTGAGTCAAGTAGATAGATATTCCTTGGAATTCTGAGCTTCTGCTTATGAGCTATGTGACCTTAGGAAAATAGCATAAGTTCTCTAAGCCTTAGATCCTCATCTGAAACAGAGAGACAAATAGATAGAGAAAGGGAGAGAGAGAAGAAGAACAATATCTTCTTTTGTGCAGATTAAATAAGATAATGTATGCAAATTGCCTGGTACCTATTAGGCACTCAATGGATGGTAATTATTATTCTATGTAAGTGAATAAGGTAGAAATTATCTATAAGAAATTTTAAATAATTTTAAATTACAAGGCAAAGTATTTCCTATGATGGTCTTGGGTGCTGGATACTGAAATTGGAGGGGAGGAGAGCCTTGAGAGAACTCGGGCAAATAAAAAGCAAAACCACTTACTCCTCTGGGACTGGTTTAGATATTGGAGTTGGTCTGTAGGAAGCCCAGGAGGAAAGAGAAAGCATCTAGTTGTTCAAAGGAAAAGCTTTTCCCATTGTAGAATTGGTAGCTCCAATTAGGAGCTAACTTTTGTTAACTGTATACCATGAATCCTATGATAGACAAAAGTCTTCAGAATTAGAGCTTATTCTCCAGGCATCCTAAAGTGTGCCATCCCTTGTTGCCCTAAAGGAAGATTTTGGGGTCATATGCACTAGAACCTTGGGGATATAAACAATATCTATATGGAGAGAGATATAGATGAGATATAGATATTAGATAGAGGTACATAGACAATATCTCTATCTATCTATCATCTATCTATCTATCTATCTATCTATCTATCTATCTATCTATCTGTCTATCTATCTATAAGTCTGGTTTAACTCTAGTCCTCCCTTCTTTCTCTCTCTTATATGCAGCATGATGGTCACTGCACGTTATTGTGCATAACATGAGATAATGAATATACAAGAGCTATTGAACTGTTGGCTTGGGTACTGTTGGTTTTATGACCACTACCATCACCACTGTTAACACCATTACCATCAGTATAGTCTGCTAAGTAAATAGTCATGTACACTCTGGGAAAAAAATGAGTCAAGTTCATCAACGTCCTAAAGTTGATTGGGAGGGGTGGTCAGTATGCCTTCTGTCTCACTCTGTCAATCACCATGACGACCTTGGCTACCCTTTCCTCATGTTCTTCAGCCTCTACAGCCAGGATTGACCTTTGATTTGTGGCCCAGTTTGTTCTTGAACTTGATCATTTTCTTACCCATTGGGTAAACCACCAGCTTCCTGATCTTTGTATTTCTTTATTTATTCATGTCCTTGAGTTATTTGGGCACATGCATGTCCTATAGTTTCCTTGAAAGCAAAGTAACCTATTCTGTGTTTATGAAAGTGCTTAATGAAAGTGCTTAATTAAAAAATATATAATCCTATGTCAAATGTTTCTAATGGGTAAGGAATAATGGCCGAAGCACTTAATCCATTTTAAATGGCACCTTGTAAGTCCCCACTTGCCATACACCAATAATCAGTATGTGGGGACTCTGGGTAGATATATCTGGATCTGATTCCCCACCAAAGGCCCAAACATCTGCTTATCAGTGAAGAAGCCTGAGGGATTGTCTCACAATAATTACAGAGCCCATGAGACTAAGTTAGCACCCAAAAGACAATTTATTAATGCACACAGGGGGCCAGATTATTCAAAGGCTGTATGATCAAAGCCTTGACTCCCAGTAAGCCAGTCTGTGTGGGAAGCCTGATCATATTGAGAAGGTTGCTTAAAGAGAAGTCAAAGCAAGAAAATCAGATGCATCAAATTATTAGTAGCATCCAGCTAAGACTGATATACCCATATCCGTTTGATAAAAGAGACTCGTTGGCTTTCCAGTAAGTTCAGAAATACTCCAAGTCTTCTGCCTAAATCCACCTCTCTCCCCTGACAGAAACCCGGAAGGGATGAACATTGCCACCATCCAATTCCATGTCTATTCCCTTTCCAGGTCTTAATGACCAGCCAGTGCCCATTCTGAAAGACATACTCTTTCTTCATTTGCATCCATCAGGGTACAATTGAACTATGAAGGCTTGGAAACCTCTCAAGCTCTTATAGATGACCTGGGGCATATATTCTTGTTTTCATCCATTTTATGCTGATCTTAAAGAGACCAGCATGTGTTCTTCATTTATAAATAGGGAGGAGTTGCTTTACTGTTAGAGCCCTAATGCTTTCCATGTCACTAGATTTCCTTTATACCTAAAACACGACTTGTCACTTGCAAATCTAATTGCCTTGATATCAACTATTATGGGCTGCAGGATGGCAAGTAGATCTCCGATACCAGTTCTCTTTTTTTTTTTTTAAGTTTATTTATTTTGAGAGAGAAAGAGTGTGTGCACAAGCGGAGGAAGGGCAGAGAGAAAGAGAGAGAGAGAGAATCCCAAGCAGACTTTGCAATGTCAGCAGCACAAAGCTTGAGGCAGGGCTTGACGTCACAAACCATGAGATCATGACCCAAGACAAAATCAAGAGACGCTTAATCCACTGAGCCACGCAGGTGCCCCAAAGATACCCATTCTGATGGACTGAAAGTGGTTCCTCAGCATAGAATGATAAGAAGAAGTTGGTATTTGCATCTAGAATCAGTAAAAAAGCATGTGAGATTAATTGGTGATGTCTACCATGGGTATGGGAAAGGGGATTAGTGGTACCTGTGTCATATTGTCCTGGTTCTGGCATATCGCATCCCAATCAGTGCTCTCAATTCAAGGATTCTACTGCATCCCTTTAGTCGTGCTCAAACCTTAGCTTCTCAGAGTTGGAGAAATCTAATAAGGCGTAGGTGTGAGTTTACTGAATGTATCTATCCGTGTTGAAGGATCATATTCAGAGGGAGGACTTTGGCAGGTGGGCCCGAATTACTGGGGCTAACTTAGGTTTATATGCCCAAGTTCACATAGAGACACTAGTATCCCAGTATTTTAAATTTTCTTCTACTTGCTTTTTTTTTACTCTTCACTTTAAATGTTTTTGTTTTTGTTGCTGCCTTTTTTTTTTTTTTTGACCTATGTATAGCAAACATGGCTTCTTCTTGTTAGATTTGGTTCCCTGTTCCACTCTGCCAAGGTTTCTTTGTGATATAGATCTACCTTCCCTCCCAGCTCTGTGCCACCTGCAAGTTTCATCAGTGTACCAGAAATTATTTTAAGCATATTTTTAATTTTTTCGGAATGTTGAATAGCTCAGGGCTTGGGTTTGCTGTTGGTGGAATCTTTGGGTATAGTCACTTTATGGTTACGATTCCTGCCATTTGGACTCTTCTTTTACACATGTTGACCTCTTTGTTCAAAAATATTTCATGAGAGTCCTTGATAAATGCCTGGGTAAAATTTGTGTAAGCAATCTATGCTGGCAAACTTGTGAAATCCTGGCTATAAGTAAACTTGGAACATCTTATCAAAACTGCTTACATAACAGATGGGGCCATTGAACCCCAGAGAGGGAGCAAGTGTCCTTCAAATTCATGCACCTATTTAGTGGTAGAGTTGAGGCAAGAATATTGGTCTCCCATCTCAGATCCAGTGCTTCTCTCTGATCATCACTGAAGTACTTAGAGGGCAATTGGGCCAGTTTTGTTATTTCTACCAGTGAACTGAGGCTCAGAGAGATTAATTAGTATTCTTCAGATTACACATGAAAATAAGGCAGGGCAGAGTTGGGTTCAGTGCTCTGATTCATAGGTAAGGTTTTTTAAGGAATGTCAGGTCATGTTTGAAAAGAAGTTTTAAATAGTGTACCAGTACAGTAGGGTCTCTGTGAGGTTAGGTAGACTTTAATGTTAGAAATGTGAACCTATAGAAAAGCCAGTTCCATCATTTTTTTTCTAGTTGGGCTTTGTGGCAAAGATATTTAAGGAAGAGGAGGCAAACACTTGGGGTGATTCAACAAGCAAGGAGACCCTAATTCAGAGAGTTCGGGATCTCCAGGTTGGCAGTAAAACAAGCACCAGTAAGGTGATTTGGGTCAAGCATAGTTCCAAAAATGTAACACAAATTCAGTATAACTGAAGAGTAGGGAAGAAATGCCCAGGGCACAGGACATGGTCATCAGAGGTGACGAATGCTGCCCTAGTACCTCTAAATATGTTGTAGGAAGTGATTTTTAGTTTTTACATTTATTTTTGTGAAAATGCATTTCGAGAACATCTGTCAACACATATTTGTTCACAGTAGCTTTGGATTTCTGAAATGGCAGTATCCACGCCTTATTTCTCCAGTCACAAAACTCCATATCTGATATATGGTAGGATTTCTGCAAATGTATGTTCGGTGGAATATACAAGGAACCAGGTGTACCTCTCAGTGAACGACTGATCTGGGATGGTGCTCCAGGGCACTCCCGTTTGGGACAATCAGAAATCACAGACCCAGTTTTCATCCCATTCGGAGATCCTCCGGGGAATTGTCCTCCATCATTTTGGTCTGGTAAATGGGCTCTGCAACACGTTCCCGTGCCTACAGATGTGGCGGGGGTAGAAAACTCTAGGGTGGTGAAGCACCATGCTCCAGGCAGTTACCTGGACCATGTGAAAATGGAATGGACCACCCAGTCAGACAGCGGGTTCTTATCTCTGGGGAATTTTCCATGAAACCGAGGTGACCACATTTTAGAGAGATTATAGAGACACATGCATTGAGCATGAGGTTGCAGTAAATGACCTCAAAGTTTTACGTTTACCCCAATTCTGAGATCCAGAGTCAACTCTATAATAGAAAGTGCTTAGATAGGTATAAAGTGGAAAAGTAAAAAGCCATTATTATGCATGTACGAGAAAGTTTGTCAAGTGTATATTTCTGTGGCACTATGAAATTTTCACCTTCTCCATATCTACAAATTCGCGTCTGCCTTCTTTCTCGCCTCCTTCACACCTCACCATGTGTCACCTGCCCTCTCTAGCCCACTGCTCTCTGCGACTGTGTCTGTCCCACTCTGAAACTTTGAAGCCTTTCTCCCTTCTTTGTACTCTAAAATCCATGATCTATCTCTTCTACATTAAAGAAAATTCTTCATTTGACCTTTCTGCCCCTTCCAACTGACACGTGTCTCCTTGACTACTGAAATAGGTTGCTTTTATCTTCTGTCTTAATTTTTGGGCTTCTGATCTCAGCACTTCATTGACTCTAAATTTTTGGGGTCACTAATTATCTCATCTTGGCAAAATTCAAATGCCTTTCCTCTAAAAAGTCTAATCCTTTTCGGAACTATCTGTTGAATGACATTATTAATAGCTGCCCCATTCTGTCTCCACCCTCCATTCCCTCACTGCTTAACATTCTTGTTCAGTGCCTTCGTGATGCCTGGCTCGACAATTTCTTCCCCATTCCAGCCATTCTTTACTTCATCCATTGGTTTCTCTTCTTTCTCTCCTTTAAAGTTCTGGTGCTGCTATTTTAGACATCTACTTTGGGAAACCTCACACACACACATGCTTATATCGCTTTTTACTTTTAGGCAAAAGCTGGTTGAATTTACATTTTTAGCCTCCACCTCTTCTCTCTCTGATTGCTTAAGCTGTTAGCCTTGCCTGGTGAATTCACTGGTGATTGAAACTTTGCTTGTTGGAGATAAAACTCACCATGGCCATCTCCTGCTTCTCAAGCAGGTATTCAGCAGCCTGTTAGCATCAGTGAAAACCCTCTTGGGATGTTTCCCAAAGGGGAGGCATTTTTTGAACTTGTCTCTTCTTCATCTATACCTAACTCCTTACCTAATCCTGTTCTATTTCTCTACTTTAGTGTTACTCATTCTTTGTTTGTTGTCAGGAAGCACTCTAGTCCATTCCATGACCAGACCCAATTCTTGGATCAGTGCATGTACCTTCAGATTCAGAGTCATCTTGCCCATACTCCTCAAATCTTCCAACATTCCAGCTGCTTCTTTAAGAGATTTGAGTCAATCCTCATTTCTCAAAATTGTAAATTTCTTACCCTGGCCCTCCGGGCCCTCAGGAAAACTGCCGAACTGCTTTCTGGCCCCCTCCCACAAGAAGTCCCCTCAATTGCACCCAGCCAGCCTGCCCCCATTCCTCAGTGGTGCCTGTTCATTTCCATTGTGTCTGCTACCTTCTGTATACATTTCCTAGGGCTGCTGTAACAAAGTGCCACAGAATCTTTGTTTAAGTGTGGCTTAAACAACAGAAACTTATTTCCTCATGCTTCTGGAGGTCTGAGACCAAGGTGTCAGCATGGTTGGTGTCTTCTGAGGCTTCTCTTCTTGACTTGTACATGCTGTCTTTTCCTCACGTCTTTCTTTTACAATCTGGTCCCTTTGTGAATGTCTGTGACCAAATTTCCTATGCTTTTTTTTTTTTAAGCTTATTTATTTATTTAGAGAGAGAGAGAAAGCATGCATGCAAGCAGGGGAGGGACAGAGAGAGAGAGGGAGAGAGAGAATCCCAAGCAGGCTCTGCACCATCAGCCTGGAGCTCAACATGGGACTCAATCTCATGAACCGTGAGATCATGACCTGAGCTGAGAGATCAAGAGTTGGAGGCTTACCCAACTGAACCACCCAGATGCCCTCAAATTTCTTATTCTTATAAGGACATCAGTCATATTGGATTAGGAACCACCCACATGACCTTGTTCTACCTTACTTACCTCTCCACATGTGGTCACGTTGTGAGGGACTGGAGGCTAGGACTTCCGCTTACTGAATTCTGGGAGGGACACCATTCAGCCCATAGTGTCTTCTCTTCTTGACTTACCATCTGTTCTTTCATCTCCCTCTTTGTTCTTTCTCTCTGTCTGTTCCTCACTGCCATCAAACCCAGTGGTCCCATTTCACTGTGCTCACTGGATGGTCTCTCCCGTATCACCCTATTGAGATGTGTTGCTCCATGAATGTTCTTTTTTTGTTGGGTCCTTGAAATGCTTCTCTGCCTTTGGTTTGACTGAGAGCAGCTCAGTTTTAAACACAGCTCTTGACCTGGGAGGCACTTGAGAAATGCCATTGCTAAGTCATTGCATGTCCCTTCTTGAAAGCTGCCTAACATACCTACTCCTCTGACTTCTCAAGAAGGCTTTTAAAGGGAACGAGTTTTTCCCAAGTGCTAATGGAGTACGTACACACTGACTCTGTTGATACCAAGGAGGAGGAAGGCTGAAGCTCCACACAGATGACATCTAGCTAGCTCACCCCTTTTCCAAATTGGACAGGCAGGGAAGGGCATCTGGAAAGGAAGCCCTGAAAGTAGTGGTGAATTCAGTGATTTTTCTGCTGGAGACAGGAAGGACAACTATTCCCTCAGAAGCTTTGGAGAGGTGCTATTTCTTTGACTTAAGGGGGTGAAAATTCTGTATAAAACCCACTTCCTTTCAGAGTGGTAGTTGGCCAGGAGGCTCATCTCGTTGGAAGTAGAACTGAGCCCTTGGAGGGAAGCCAGTTGGATATTGGTAGAAGACCAAAAGGAAGACAGCTGGGTGCCATGTATTAAGAATGTTGTGATGGTGTGCCTGACGAGCTGTGGGTAGCATCTCTGGTTGGACCCCTGAGTGAGGGCCTTGGAGCTGGGCTGATGCTATCAGCCTTTTCCCCTAGTGGTGTGAGAGGTGTTTGGAGGCTGCAGGCTAGGAGACTCACCATTCACTTAAAGATACACCCTGTCCCCTTCTCCTCCCTTCTTTCATCCTTCCATGCTTTCTTCCTCTGCCTTCATCCTTTCTTCTCTCTTCCCCTACCCTGCTCTCTCCTCCATTCACTGTCAGGAAGGGCCATGCCAGAAGGGCCCGATCAGCGTGTCGTGGCAGCGGCAGAGGCTAGCAGCACCGGCAGCTTCCACAGTGAGTCTGGATTTTGCTTCTGGGGCCAGGGGGCTGGGCAGGGCCGTCTACACACAGATTGACAGCTTGCAGACTTTGGAGAGGAACTTCCATGGGTGGGGGGTGCTTCCCACCTCTCCTTCCCTGCCTCCCAGCGGGGGTGGGGGGTGGGCATCATTTCACTTCCATGGAAGTTTCCTGCCAAAGCCATTGATGTGCTTGGGATACCTCATGGGGAGGAAGCATGGTGGGGGGTGGAGGGGCCATGGTCTGCTACAATTAGGTGCATATCTGGGAGAGCCGCCGGAGTTTAAATGGCTGCCAAGGATTCTGTCCAAGCCTGCGTGTGTGGTGGAGGCTGGAGACTCTGCATGGACGATGATTTGGCTGCTTTCTTGCATTTCAGGAAGTGTGACCTTGAGTTTTGAGTACACTTTGGGTGCCTACACTCTCTTTAAGGAATTGAGAATTCCACATAGGCTAAAGGGTATGAAGAACTGGAAGTCTCCCTGTTGACCTGAAAGGAAGCTTGTCTAAGAAATTTAACGTGTAGAGTAGTTCTTACATAGCACCACGACTGAGTCATCTCACTATTTGGGGGAAGCTTTTTCACATCCCCATGTTAATTTCTGTGGTAATAATCTCTGGCATGGAGATGAACAGAATGTGGAGTCAGTCAAAGTTCCATCTGTCTTGCCTTGATCATCGAACTAAACTTGATGGCTTCCTTCCACTTTTCGTCTAGGGGCTATTTCTTTCTCTTTTGGGAATGGTCCACTTGGGAAAACAGAACCACAACATTTACCTCTCGGGCCTTAAAAATCTCATCCAGCCTGGGAGGACACATGTCCATCTCGAGATGTTTTTCCACAGGCCAGAGGCTGTTTTCATACACACTCATGGTGTGTGTTGTAGTTCATTTTGAAGCGAGGGACCTCCAATTTCCGATACGTGATATTATCCTGATGCTGCAGTTTCATGGGCAGGTGCATAGGGTTGCTTTTCCAATTTCATTTTTTTCTCTTGTGATACGGTTAGGGAGATAAATTAGGCATAACTTCCCAGGTTCTCTCAGGATCACATTTTTATAGATATATCCTCTTGGCACTTTTACTAATAACGGCATTACAGTTTAGGATTTTTTAATGCTAATAGCTGTGTAGAGTTAAGAGTTTATCAGAATGAACATGTTTGCTAGCCTTGCGAGAATTTGAAAGCAGGACCATTATAAGAGATTAATCAATCTCTTCTCAGGCTTTTAACTTCATATGTATTTCATTCACCTCAGGGTAAAACTCTTGGTTTGAGGAGTTGATGGGTTTAATTAAAGTATCAAATTGGTCAAATTTATTAATTAAATTCAACAACTACTTATTATTAATCAACTCTGTATATTTGTGTAAACTTGGACACCTCCGAGACTGAAAACGGAAGCTATTAATAATTAAATCGATACCACAGGCATAAACTGTTACCTTCTCTGGTAAATTAGGCCAGAGAGTCACTCTATCCATATATCGTGAGCTGTTCTCAGGGCGAGGGGATACAACTGTGATTAAAACAAGTAAAAATCTCTGCCCTTAATAAGGGAAATAGAAAATAAAGATACTGTAAAAGAATAATAGATCCTTTGAAGAAAAATAAAGCAGAGAAGGAAAAAGGAAGTGTTCGCTGGTAGTACTGGTGGTGGTGATAGTTGTGTGTGTACATGTGTCTGTGTGTGTGTGCATGCACAATTTTAGACCGGGAGATCAAAGCATTTGAGTAGCCTAAAGCAGATAATGTACTTTAGGTTAGATAGTTGACTTAATTTGGCCAAAGAGGGCTTTCATGACTTGGATAAAATTTATCTGAAACAAGTCAGATCTAGACATTCTGAATCCAAAGCAAGAAATACAAACTTCGGAATGACAGAAATTAAGAAGGGAGAATCAGGTGGCCATGGCATTGGAAGCATACGTTGTCTGCTCAGTAATTAGGTTTCACCGCTGGTTGGCATGACTGAGAGACTGTCGAAGCGAGTGAGGCTATGGACTTCTCCACTTGGAGGAGAAGCTTATAGACAGCCCCTCAGTCTTTGACATGCACTGGCCATTCAGGACATCTTAAGGGCTTTTCTGCTTCCATCTGGTGTCATTTGGGATGGTAGCTTATCTTTGCTGAGCAACTATACTAGACACTTTGATAGGGACTTTGAGGAGGTTAATTTATTTAATCTATACTGTTTCCATGAAAATGTATCATAGGGCCACTTCAGGGACGAGAACACTGACATTTAAACACAACACTGGAAAATAGTGGAGCCAGGATTTAAACCTAGGTTGTGCTAAGTCTGAAATCCTGCTTATATCAGTAAGTCTCCACATTCACCCAAAGATACCAGTTGGCAGGAAGTGGGAGAAAGAAAGGAGCGGTAGGACTTCCTAGGTTACCCCCAAGGTCCTGCGAATGGGCTTATTTGCATGGCTGGATCAGGAGCAGTAGGTATGTTGGGGCAGTTGTCGAGACTTTGCTGATTGTGCATGAAGGTACAGCAAATTCTGCTGCTTCTCCATGTGTCATTGTCATTGGGAATGGGGGTAGGCATGGAAAATTGGGGGGGGGGCATGAGAGCAAGTCTTCCTGTTGTGGCATCCATCCTAGGCAGAGGTGGAACTGGACTCCAGCGGGTCAGTGTTTCTGGGTTTCACGCACGTTGGAAGGAGGGATGGTGCATGAGTCTGTGTATAGATAATAGGGGTGGGGAGAATGCATGTGGAGGTCTGAGGCTTGATAAAGGTTTTTTGACAGGGGTTTGAGTGAAGAGTTCAGCTTGAAGAGAATCCTAAATTTCCTGCCTCCCTTTGTGAATGGAATCCACAGACTGACTGCATCCAGTCTTGGGACTGCTATATTAGCAAGAAGCAGGATGTCTCTGGACCATATCTTATTATGGTTATACTTAACATCAGTCTCACCAAGTAACCTTGTATTTATGTGTAATGAACATTTATGTACTTCCCAGAAAAAAAATTTAGGTAGCGTCTTATTTTAGGCACAAGCTTGGTAAGGTTATATGGCAAACAAATCATCATTTATATGCACCAGAGAGGGCTGCTTTAGCAAAGTGAAGAATTATTTTGAGATGTCAGTAACCCTCCCCAGTTCTCCTTTTATGCTAACAGAGAGTATTTCCACTTGTGGTGCTGTTATTTTCTTGGACTTCTAGAACATATTTATCCAGAGGTTTCAATGAACGTCAAGGCAATGTCTCTTTCAGTGTCACAATATGTGTCATATGGGTAGAGAGAAGTTATTACTCTGTCATTTTCCAAGGGTTGTCTTCATCATGACAATATCAGTGTCACTTAGGAATAAACTCCAGGCACGTGAATGTCTCTCACTGTGGTCTTCCAACTATTGGATTGTGACTACTCCATCAAGTCTTGGTTCTTTACTGCTTATGGCCTATTGTCTAGTTTCCCTTTATCACTTTGCTACTCAGGGCTAAGGAGCAAAGCATCTTTCATCTTCCATCTTCCCCCATGGGGTACTCTGCTCTGACTTATCCCTCTGAGTCCCCTTTCTGGCAAAAACAAACAAGCAAGCAGGCAAGCTACCTTGTCTAAGACATTCACTCATCTCAACATCGTTTGGCTTCTCTGTTCTCCATCCATGTCATATGGAGCCCCAGTTGGGAGCAGGAGTAGAGATCGGAAAAGTCTGGTTCTATTTCAAGCTGACAAGGATATCCCTCTATTCACAGGTTATAGAAGACCCACGCTGCTACCCTGCTACTCACACATACAGGGTATGTCGTAATTCTAGGAAAGGTTTAGTTGCAGCTAGAAGGACGATGTCGAGGCCTTTGACACATGTCTGTGAGAGCACACGGTCACAGGTAGCCCCAGTCCAGAGACCTCCTTAGAAGCCTGATTAGAGACATACCCTTTGCCCTAAAGCATACAGGGTGTATGTGTTTCTGCTCAATTAAACCCAGTTTTTCTGAGGAACCTGAGAACACATACCTGTGTCTCCATGCCCAGGGTGCACAGTAAGAGCTTCGGATGAGTGTTTTCAACCCTCTCTACATGTTGGTGTACTTCAGCTACCACTGAGGTTGTGGAGTGGATCAGGGTGCAGTGAAGTGTCCATGAGCTAGAGAACATTCTAATGCATACTAGGACTTTGATAGTTTAACAGCCCTGATGTTGTAGAATGTGATTTCCCACCTTCTCCTTGCTTCCTAAGCCTTGAAATTCAAGATAGTTAAGATAGCCTCTTAGGGGACCCTAACATGTTCTGTGGAGATGCCTCTTAATTATGCGGTATCTCACATCCTTATAGGTTCAGGGAAATCAGTTGGTGTTCCCACAGCCAGTCCTTTGATTCTTACCTGGAGATTTATCTGGAGATAGGAACTCTGCCCTTTAAATGGTAATTAATCTTCAGACTCCTAACTCCCTTAGCATTTTGCTTTCTGATGATCTGAAAATTGATGTCTCCTATCAGAGCAAGCTCCCAGAACAGCAGGACAAGAGTTTCATGCACGGAGTGGAGCTCAGGTCTTCAAGTAAAGGAGCTGAGGGATTCAAAGAGAAGAGGACAGTGAAGGAAGGGAATCACTCTCTAGAGTGTACCATCTGGGACTGTTGGTTAGGAAAGCCTCCCTAGGCTTTGTGATGGGATTCTGCAGTCTTGCTCTGGACTTTATCTTGAAAGTTGGTCAAGTTCATTTGTTTCTGCAATTCTTTCGGGACAAATGATTCATGAGAAACCCATTTGTCTAGAAGAATTGCGACAAGACCTCCTGTCTGGGGGTACAGGAAGGGATCGGATCACATGAGTTCCGCTGTCTCTTTTGCTTGGGTCAGAAGGGTCTCTCTGGAGCATTAGCTGGTTCCTTTGATTTTTGTTGCCTCCTCCCATCCTGGCACTTGTGGCTAACCCTAATGGAAAGTAGATGTCTAATGTAACCTCCAGCCAAATGCACTGGGCTGAAGAAGCCTGGTATGTGGGCGGATGCAGTCATGCAAGGAAAGCTTTCAGTGCAAGTGCTGGTCTCAGAGCCACATGTTTGTAAACTGTGACCTTGCAATGCTTTATGGCTGATGAAACCCTGGCCTGTGGGTGCCACCATGCAGGGTGGGAAAGGAGAAAAGGGCATTCTGTGGATGAGGTAAGGCATATTGTAGTTCTGGCCTAGCCGAGCAGTTGGTTTCTACCTGGGCCTTCGGGATCTCTCTGAGTCTTTCTTCTTAGTTCATTTCTAGAAATAGACATTTTATTCCTAGAAATAGAGACTAAATTGAGAGTCGAATTTTCCAGCGTTATATCAAGATTCTTTCAGCTACAAGTGACAGAAACCTAATCCAATCTATCTTAAGCAGAAAGGCAATGTATTGTGTTCATAATCACAAAATCCAGATTTAAGACTTATTTCTGGTGCTGCTTAATTCTAAGACTGGACTAAATCACCAGGCTTGACACACATTGCTCTCTCACTCTCTGTCTCCCTCCTTCCTTCTCATCTCCACTCGACCTTCCTACCATCTCTCCTTCTCTCCCTGTCTTCCTTCTTTTCTGCCTGAGACAGTGATCTCGGGGAAGGAGATGATAATGGGGAAATAGATTTCCAAACAATCAAAGCTAATGAATTTTGGAAATCATGATGCTACATGATATAACAGTTGAACAGATTATCTGGGACCTAGATGTTCAGTAACAAAGACTTGTCTTCACTGGAGATGTCTTGCCTTTGGGAGCCCCACTGACCAGGCATGAAATAATCGATGTCATTTCTAAGTCAGGCCAGGCATTGTGTTGAGAAAAGCTGCAAAAGAAGGACTAAGGAAGCAGAGCCCATGACTGACTGCTTTTTCTAGTCTGTCTATGAGGCGCATACATGTGTTTTCTGGTGTCATTTTGATGACTGCTCTCTGGGCTGCTGTAGGCTCCCATCTTAGTTCATTACATCTGTAGATTTAGGTATTTCTGAATAAAAAATCCCTCTTCAGCTTTTACAGGTGTTTTTATAGAAATAAACTTCGAGGATTCTTATCACACTTCCCAAGATCTGCTACCCCAAACCCATCAGTTTATATGCCTCAAAACTTCCCAGTGAGTCTTCCTTCAACTTGGCTGTGAATAAGACCTCTGATTTGGTGGTGCAGGAGAACGTTGGTTTTGGAATCAGAATATTTAGGCATGAAGCTTGCATCTTCCACTCTTCAGCCTTTTGAACTCAAATAAGTTGCTTAATCCCTTCCTCCCTCCCGTCCTTTCTTCCTTCATCTATGCAGTGCGGTTGATAATAATTTTGAGAGCTGAGGCACGTTGGGAGGACTGAGTGAAGCAGTGCATTTTAATTCATTCAGTGCAGATTCTGACATAGTTCAGGCACTCAGTAAGTTGTTCTGCATCCCTGGGACAAGCCTTCCACTCCCAGCCCCAGCGTTGGAATGTTGAAAGCATCCCTATCTGACATAGTTCAGGCACTCAGTAAGTTGTTCTGCATCCCTGGGACAAGCCTTCCACTCCCAGCCCCAGCGTTGGAATGTTGAAAGCATCCCTATCTGTTATGATGAATCAAGATGAAGGCTCAACTGTTGGGATTACCTACTCCAGATTTAGCCTCGCTCCACCTTTCGGGGATCCATCAGGTGACCCTGAGGAAGATTCTTGACCCAGTTTCATTATCCTAGAAACAAGAAGCCCGCTTGCTCTAATCTTCCTTCTCTGCTTTTGGAGACATGAATGTGTATAATAGAGTAGGAATGCCTTTGAAAAAAGCCCCCCAACTGTGATTACTGGCTCAGCATTTAAGACTTTCTCCTGGGTTCATCCTCAGAGCAGTCTTCCCTCGCCTTTTGACCTTGAAGGAGAAGCCAAGAGGTAGGGCTTGTTTTTAAAGGGAGAAAAGGAGCGACTCACAGCTGCATGCCTCAGGTTATGGCCTGGGATGCCAGATGCTGTGTGGAGGGACAGCTCCTCCATACCTTTCATCTGAGACTACCCTTGGCTCACACCCTTTGCTGCAAAGAGACACTTAGGGACTCAGTTGTAGAGTAGCGGGCTGTGTGAAGCTTGTGAACCTCAGAGCCCTAATCGCACAGCGCTGGGAGGGGCATCCAGAGGTTATCCAGTCTCCGCTTCACCAAATCATAGTACTTTGGAACTAGATGATACCTACAGGCCAACTAGCCCAACCCTTTTCTTCACCCTACCAGTTTTATAAATGAGACACAGGGGCCCAGGATGAACCAGGTGGTATGATGTAAACCTAAGGAGCTTCTGAGTTCTGGCCCGTTTCTCTTGTTGGCCTGCCTGCAACACACACACACACACACACATGCACACAGGCACACGCACACGCACACACACGTGCACACACGTGCACACACATGCCACTCTGGAAAGTCAGGCTGCCAATGTTGGGATGAGCTTTTGTTCAGTGCTCTTGGTATATTGATTCAGATAAGAAAACGTTGCTTTGGACAACCTCACACAGTTTTTGAGTGGAGAAGAATCTCAGCAGCTCTCTGGTCCAGCTGTGTAATTATTACAAATGTGAACATGCCAGAAGAAGGAAAAAGAGGGAGACAAAGCACAGAAGTGCCCAGGCGGTATTGGAGCAGGAACCCACTGAGTCTCAATCCACCGCTCTTCCCGCTCTATTCCACGGCTTCCCTTGGTGTCAGATCTTGCTTCCCACTACTTCCCTCCTAGGATGCTTGAGGCATCTCCAGTCCTGTACGGGTTGTGTGGCTGGGCTAATTAATACCCCTTTCCTAGAATTTCTCAGGGGAAGGGCTAACTAGAAACCCATGATGCATAAAAATGGAATGGTACTAACTTATGTTCATTAACCACTTGGCAGTTCACAGAGGCTTCCCCTACTGTTGTCACTCATCTGCAGGCTGCCCTGAGAACATCATTGTTTTCTGAGTTCAACCCCCACCTTTAAGTGAAGGTGGAGGGTTTTATCCACTCTTTCACATTTGTGGTCCCGCCAGAGATCTAGCAAGTGATCTATGAGGCCGGTCCTCTGGGGCACCGAGCAAACTTCCTTTAGAATTAAAAGGTCTTACTTCATGACTCAAAGAAGAATCCCACTTTCCATTGGGTGTAGAGGTGCATTTGATTCTCCAGAAAGCTTTGGCTATGGGAAAAGTCGCAGAGAGTTTGTTTCTCCTTGCCCTCGTAAGAACTGCCCAGCAGCTAGTTAGTGGGTGGACAGGAAGCGTGGCTTCAGCTCGGAGAAGCTGGATAAGGCAGCCTCTTGTGGAAGGAGTAGCATATTTCTTTATGTCCTGTCCCATGGTGCTCTTCCAGCTTTCCCTTTGCCTGGGGATGTAGCCATCGGATGATAGGTTTCTGTTGTGGTATGTATTGTTTACTGAAGTAATTAAAATATGCAAAACGTTCCCTGTCCCCCATTTTAAGCTGCTTCCCCAGCTACTTCTGGCATTTTCAGTTGGCAGTTAATAAAACAAAAGGGGGGCCCAAAGGCCCGAGACTCCCTCCAGCTAGAATGATTAATTTGGAGGGGTTTGGAAGTCGCAGACTTTACCTCTAGCTATAGCCGTGCTTTTCTGGCTGATATGTTCATCCTGCACCAAGCACTCTGACTGGGGGACAGTGAAGGCTTCGTTAAGGGCACAGGACAGGTGGAGGGAGGGAGCAGGAAGGGGGCAAGGGTCTGGTTTGTTTATTATCACTGCACAAAACCAGAAGAGCCTTTCTTTACTCGGGGTGAGCCTACATTGAAAGAGCCAGAGCGAAGGACACTTGGGATTTACTTCCTCGTCCAGCCTAAGTGTTTCCTCCCACCAGATCCCCCCCTTCTACCCGCACACACAGAAATGCACAACCCACTTCCTTATAGAGAGCGCTTCTTGAGAATATTTGTAAGAGAACAGTGCCCAAGCTCTACCACACCAGTCATTGCTGCTGTTTCTTACTGACGTGCACTGAGGCTTGCCGCGTTCTGGGTACGATGCTAAATGCTTTACGTGAAGCGTTTTATTTAATCCACACGGTCTGTTTAATCCATGTGAAGGTAAATGGCAGATGTTCAAGAGATGGGGAAACTGAGGCTCAGAGGTTAACTGATTTCCTACAGTGACATGGCGTGTGAATTTGTGGCTGTGTGTTTGTCTCTGTTTCATGGCGTTATCCTGCCTCTGCTGCAGGTCCTGCTTAGGGACGGGCTGCCTTCTGTTCCTATTATAGGGATCTATTTCTTCACGTATTGCCTTTTCTAATGGAACATCTTGCCCTTGCGTTGAATAGAGTGTGCAAGGTGTGATTTTCAGGGGCTTCAGGCCTTGCCTTGCTTTCTCTCTCCACTGGCCCAGTCACACAGCCACCTGCCTCGTTCCAACCTGTGATGAGAGACACAAACAGTCATACACCAGGAGTCATCACAGTGGGGACTATGGGGAGGCCGCAGCTGGCAAAACCTCTTTTAGACACAGTTAAGAAGCAGCCCCTCACGGTGACAGGTGTCACACCAGTCCAGAAATCCCCGTCATTGTAGGAAGTAATGCTGGATGTTAACGCTGTCAAGAGTTGCTTTACACTGCTAACGAGGCTTTATAAACAGTGTCTAATTAGTCCACACAAATTCTCTCAGAGGTAAATGAAGATCAGGAGCAGCAAACGGAGGCTGTTTTAAGCTGTCTGCTTCTAGGGCAGCTGATCTGGGGCCCCGGCAGTGGTTGTGCAAGCAGCTTCTCCCATGATCTAAGCGTGCCGTCTGCATAACAGACTTCCCAAATGGCAGGTCGAGTGTGCCAGGCTGTTGGAATCTTGGAGTTAGAAATAAAAAGTTTTCAATTAAGAAAGCCAGCCGGTCTATAGCTTCTCATCCAGAGCTAAGAGGCGGGCACCCAGCCTGAGCTTATTTAGAGATGAGACCTCACTGGCTAGCACGGGAGAATTATTTTGTCCCTTATTCGGTCAGGTCTTTCTTTCATAGTGCCATTGGTGCACGTCAGCTGTGTTCACCGTCGCACCTGGAGGGAAGGCTCAGGAACAGAAGATGATATAATAAAACTAGAGCCATGATTAAAGAATTCGATGCTGTCATCTTAAGGCTGATGGGTATTCAATCAATGGGAAGTCTTTTATTGTCACTAATGTCGCTGAGAAGATGACTGGAGGAGACAGTATGCCTTTTCAGGAAAAACTTCCTGTCTCATTCTTCACCTTTTTCAATTCAAATCATCTTATTTTTCCATCTTTTTCCTGCCATGAGACATCACACTTAGGAGAAATACAGTCCTTGAGCTCAGTCCATAGAATATTCTAACCAGCCCAGTCTTGTCTACTCTGAGACTAGCATCAGCTGCTCTTCCTGGGTGTCTATCCCCTGCTTTTGTGAACAGTCAAACAGTCCAAGGATCCAGGCTGGCAGCCACCCCGATCCTGGAAACGTGTTCCCAGCACTTGTAGGTGGAATTGTCTTGACCCCCAAAACCCATAATGAGAAGGATTAACCTCTAGCTTGGCCTCTGCCTACCGTGGACTTGCTGACCTTCCGTTCCTGAGCTGATTTCCTTATCCATAATTCAGGAGTAGCGTCTCATTGTTGTAAGGGTCCCTGGGCAAAATGTCCAAGTTTCTGGATAAACCAGAAGTGCTATACAGTAACCATAAGCACTGAGAAATTGGCAGCTTTCAAGGAAGGTTTAGGTTAAAAATAATACATATGTGCACATGAATGGGAAAACTGCGTGCTTGTTTCATTTAGTATCTCATTTAATATCTACATGTTCTGTGTAGTTTATTATTTAACACTTAAGGAAGGTGAGTCTCCCAGGGACTAAGTGAGTTCCCTAAGGTTGCTTAGCTAGTAAAAGGCATTGGCTAAGTTATACATTATCCTCTTTGTCCCTCTGGATTATCTGTTTCCTTATCCTATACACACATTTTCAATATCAGTTATCATATTTTTTAGACATCTTTGGGCATTAAGTATTGAGCAAAGCCAATCATATCTGAAAGAGATTTTATGGTTGCTAAATAAATCTGAATCTAAATCGAAACCTTGGTAGTGCAGCCTGAGCCGAACAGGCTAAATTAAAAATCTAGATTTATCACAAGAAGGCTTTAGTCTCCAATTTTCCTTTACCTGTTTACATGTAGCCAGCCTTTGGGGCTTGGGTGGCTCTGTCTAGATCCGGTGTGATCCGTGGATCTGAGCTGAACCGAGACCTCCAGCTTCGTTCGGTGAATTGAGCTCTTTTCTCAGCGTCTCTGGGGCTTGTTTCCACTGGAAGATTTGAGTGCAGCCAGGAGGCTCCATGTCTAGGCATCTGTAAAAGAAAATAAGGGCCGAGTTATTTTTCAACCTACGTCTTTGGACTTGCACTGTCTGCTCAATAAAAAAATATATTGCTTGGGGGCAATAAAGGACAGTGAGGTCTCTGAATGAGTGCCAGCATTTAGACAGGATTTAGAAAGGGGAAAACAAAGGGGGAAGTTATAGAAGGTATGTGTTCCTGGGGCTTCCATCTGAGAACTTGCTTCTGGCAGATGCAACTCTAGGTAAGAGAGTTGGGGAGAATCACAATGGCCTATTTATCCTCTGGGCTCACACTGCTAAACAGCTTGGCTCTTAAACTCCTTGTATTTTTGGAAGACTCTGAGGGTTTTTTCCTAATCCTGGGGCTAGAGGCTCAGTCTGAAACAGCCATTCCACTGAGATTCTGCTAAATGGATGCTTTTTGCATAAACTGTCACAAAGCCCGGCTCAGAGGGACCCGTGCTATAATGATGTCTTTGTGAGTTTTCTCTGCACCTTCCCTCCAGAGAATTCCAGCTACTTCCTAGACCCAGGGCTGAGGTCTTCAGTTTGTGTCTATAGGAAGCGAGGTAATAGCATGCTGTACTATATCGGAAAGAGGAGGGGAGGCAAAAAAAGAAGGCAAACAATTCTGCTACATGAAGTCCCAAGTCTGAGGTCACTATAGGAAATCTCAATCTCTTATGGAAATGTTTCACCATGGTGAAGCCACGGACAGACATGCATTTGTGACCGCACGCGTACTGTAGATTTAAATCAGGTGAATATTCAAAGGAATATATCCCTAATGTGTTGCCCACACCCCTGAGGCAACTGAGTTCTACTAGGTGCCCCAAAGTCTAAGCACATCAGAATGGAAAGAAGGAAGCCACAGAACTGAAATGTGAACTCCGTATCTGTATATTTTTTATTTGCATACCTTAATGAATATATGCTTTTCTCCAGGAATACGTTTACCTTGAAAACAACAACAACACTCTATGAGACTTCCATTTCATTTACTCTTTTTAGTGACCTTGGGCAAATCACTACCTCTCTTCCAGCTAAGGTTTTCATGCTTCGGGGGCAGGCTAAGTAATTTCCAAGCCCTTTCCTGGCTTTGTATGTTCCCAAGCTACAGCCTTAGTGTTGAATCTCTCCTTTGGAGTGCTGGATTCTGATGAATGTTGGATTTGGAGAGACCGAGTGGGTGTAGTTACAGCGTAGGGCTGGCTGGTCCCCCAGAGAGCATCCTGGAAGGAATACAGGCTTTCGCACCAAAGTGGCATGATGGGGGACGCACAGATGGGGCTGGGCAGAGGGGTGAAAAGCTGGTTGAAAATGCAGTACCTGTGATTCAGAATAGCCAAGTGGGGAAAAGAAGGGGAGAGGAGATCCGGGACAGGAGGAGGGTGAGTAGAATGGGACATGTTCTAGAAGGGCTGACTGACATTTCTAAGGCTTTGGTGACCCTACCACATCTTTGGGGAGGGAGCTATTAAGAGAGCCCAGCTGGTGAGGGCTGGGGGGAGCAGGCAGTGAGAAGGGATTATTGCTGGAAAAACAGTGGTGTTATTTTGAAGTTTTAAAGCTATCAGCAGAGTTCATCGACTGATTTGGAGTGAAACCGCTTATTTTTACTGTCTGGGAGACAGGTTACATTTGAAGACTTTGGGCCTTTCCTTTTACATTTAGGGCCATTTATTTCAGGAGGCGCCTAAGGGAGATTTCACCAGCTTTATGTGATCGGGGCACGGTCAACAGGCCGGTGTTTGTATCTAGGACTGTACCCACCTGCGTGTGTATCGGCACTCACATACATTCATGTACACATGTGCCTTCTAGATAGACGGGTGTATGTGTATGTGTGCTAGATGTAGCTAATACTGGTGTGCAGCCTAGGTATGTGAAAACCCCAGGCCCTCCGGAACAAGAGTAGCAATGATTCCAAAGATTGTAGTAGTGGCTGCTGGGGGCGTAGGTGACTCCCAGCCTTGGCTGACGATTCGCTCGGACACGCAGAACAGGTGATAAGAGGCAGAGCCGCTGGGGCAGATGGGAAACCAGGAAGGGTCCGGTGGATGGAGAACACATATGCTAAACCCTTTGTTTTGCTTAGTGCACATAGAGATTCTTTTATGTGCTGAGACATGCAATCAAGGAAAATAAAACTGACCGAGTTAAAAAACAATGACACGTATGATAAATGGCAGTCTTTGCGAGGAAGCTGTTTCACCATTAACGTGCACTGTGAAGTTTTTACAGCTGTTCAGAAAGCTACCGCGCTTGCGATGGACTCTGACAGATTTTGACTTGGCCCACTCAGATTAGCGATCATGGAGGTAGCTTGAACCCTTTCATTCGTTCCAGAAATATCGTGCCCTGTGAATCCGTGTTTGCTCACCTTTGCTGGGTCGTGGTTTCTTTATCTGGAATATATGGGTCACTTTGTCTCCTTTATAGCTTGTCAGAATTGTGTGAGCATAGACGTTTTGAACTTCTAGGAGAGAAGCGGGCTTCTGTGTGGTCTTTGCAACCCGCCAGTGGCCTCCTTTTCTGTGTAATTAGATGCAGAGACCTGAGGTCCTTCTAGAGCTCAGCCGAGTTCCTCTTTAACTCAGAGCAGTGGGATTCCTCTGACCGCACGGGGGTGGGTGTCTCTCTATGGAAAAGAGGAAGGCAGTGCCTTGTTCTGGAACGGTGGGAGAGAAGTGGCTGTGGGGAGGTGGACAGCAGGAGACTCCCAGGAAGAACTGTGTGTGTGTGTGGGGGGGGGGGCGGTGCATTGGCCCTCAGGGGAACTGGAGCCTGAGAGCCTCCATTGGCTTCCAAACACCTTCAGTCCAACTACTCCTGGCCCCCAGGGCAGGGTGGGGAGTGAGGGCCAAGGACTTAAAAAAGTGGACATCGGGGTTTTAGGCAGCACCGCTGGCCGGAGGTGAGGCTGCTGCTCTTGTTAAGCATTTTTGCAGTCCCCTTATACTGCTGACCAGGGTGGGCAGGATATCGCCTTGAGGAAAGATCGAATTGAATCAGAGATAAGACTTCAAACTTCACACCACTAGGGGTCCAGTCTCTAGACTGTGGTCTTCAAATTTGATGCCCCTAAAAGAATTTTGAAAAGTCACCTATGCACTCCCCCTGCGCGGTTTTAAGTTGCTATATAAAATCTTCAACATGATTTTAAATAGTTGCAAATGATGCCATTTCCAGAATATTGTAAATATTGACATTAAAAAAAATACAGCTCTCCTGTAATGGATCTAATGAACTTTAAATACCAGAGCAATTTGATACATTATCTATTAAACACACGAACAAGTGCATAAACTGTTTCACATGGTTCCTTTTTCCTCCTGAATTTATGTTTTCATTCCAGTTATCCTACCAGCTTTTATCCTTATGTATTATATTTTTACGCATGAAAGCCTTTTATTGGCCACTCTGTCATAATTTAGTGTGACAAAGATATGTATGAAGATTTAACTTTAATTTTTAATGTCCAATAACCATTAGTTTCTAGATGGTAAGAGTTTTTGGATTGAGTTATCATTACAATTATTAGCAATACACAGAAGTAGGCAGCAGACCAAAATAATGTACATATATCACAACTTTGATGAATATGAAAGATAGTAAGTATCATATTCTTGGAAATGCATCTTTTATATTTTTCCAGTCCGTAATTCATATTATTTATTGCTAAAGTAAGGAAAGTTCAGGATCAATTCTATTCCTGTTTTTTATTTATGTAACTCTAAGAACTGAGAAGCCTTATTTACACTAAACAAATAGAGAAAAAGGAAGGAGTTTGTTATTGTAACGTGATTCAATTCTTTGAACTATTATCTGGCTCTTTGCCTAAAATCTCATATCGGTCTCTTATCAGAATTTCTTTTAAATCTCCCCTTAGCTGATAATTCTTTTAGGTCTTTCCCCCTTTGATTATTTGAAAAGAATTGGAAACTACTCGATATGCAAAAGGATTTATTTTCCAGCCACTAGAGGCATTCATTTTCAGCACCTGTACCAATATTTCATAGCGATTATCTGTTTGCACTCTGTAGGTTTTCTCCCCTGAGATTTAGAATGAGTGAGAGATTGGTGTTTCCTTTGGAGAGTTCCAGGTGTGTGTGCGTGTGCGCGTGTGTGCGTGTGTGCGTGCACAATGGGGAGAAGGGATTGCTGGGCCACAGGGGCTTCTCAGTCAATGTTAGAAAAAATCCGTATGAGAGTTTAGGATCTGCAAAACCCTTCGAAATGATTCTTGCCTGGGTACCCACTGGAAAAACTTCACTTGTCTCCAAAGTGACATGGATCCCGGATTGAAACCACCTGTTACACTGAATGGGCATTCTAGGCTGTTCTTCTGTAGTGCGGGGAAGAGTCACTCGATATATGTAAAATGTGCACTTCCCTATTGAGTAACAAAAAAGGTGGAATCACCCGAGTCCTATATATTGGGGGCTGACTGTGGCACAGTCATACTCGGCGGGAGTCCTATGTAACTATAAGAGGAACAAGAGAATCCTAGGGGAAAAAAAAAGCGAGTACACAACAGGTATGCCATGTTACTTTTTATCTAAGAGAGTGAGGAAAATGAATATAATCTGTATTTTCTTATGTTAAAAACAAAAGAAGAATAAACTAAAAGCAAACAAGGTGTGGTTACGTATAGGAAAAGAAGAGATCAGAATGGGGAGAGAGAATAGAGGTGGTATTAGACTCAAATTTCATGTACCTTGTTTATTGGTTTTGACTTTGAAACCATCATTGTAAACATTTAAATTTTAAGAATTAAGGCAATTCTTAAAAATAAAAAGCAAAATGAAACAAATAAACCTAACTGTGCATTAAGTATACTACGTGTATTTTATATATGAACATATATTAGGTTAAACCAAATAAATAAAATTACTGAAATAGGAATCAAGATTTTCAGTATAAGAAAAAATATAGCTGTAAAATCAAAGAGGTTAAGTAAATGCTCTGTAATCCTAAATTCGAGTTGGAAAAATCAATATGAACCCATGATGCATTTTTTTAAATAGAAAAGTTTTTTCTTGCGACTTCCATTATAGACACCTAGAAATAATGACCAACCCAATAGCAATGAGCCCTCCTGGCATCCACAGTGTAGTCTCTAAATTCCATTGGCCGCCAGAAGGATCCAGGGCTGTTTGGAAAAATGGCTAATTCTAGGGCTGAGACAGCAAATGTACGATATGAGCCTACAATATTTTAAAAATGTTTAATGTTGATTTATTTTTGAGACAGAGTAAGAGACAGAGCATGAGCGGAGGAGGGGTAGAAGAGAGGGAGACACAGAATCCTGAAGCAGGCTCCCGGCTCTGAGCCGTCAGCTACAGAGCCCGACGTGGGGCCTGAGCTCATGAACCTTGAGATCATGACCTGAGTCGAAGTCGCACGCTCAACCAACTGAGCACCCAGGTGCCTGAGTCTACAATATTATTTAAAGTCAGCAAGATAGCAAGAATGCTATCAAACACTACCGGCGGTATGCAAGAGGCACCAACTTTAAGAGGCTGCCACTGGCCAAAGAGGGAACAGTAAACATCAAGAGAGCAATTACAATAAATTGAAACACTTCACTGTGTGAAAAGACACACCTGGCTACACGCTCACAGCCACACACACACCCCGCCCACCCCAACATGAGTCAGTGCTTCTCAGAACCAAACCAACCAAACCAAACCAAACCAAACCAAACCAAACCTCTTGTTGGTCACCTTTGGAGGATGCTAGGGAATGAATTCATATATTCTAAGCACTGATAAAGGGAGAGAATTGAACATTTCCTAAATGACTGCTATCAGTATAGCCAAACAGTTAATGAGGGAACTTTTTTATTTAATAGAAGATGTCCAGCTAATATATGCAGAGGGAATGTTAGAATTAGAACTCCACCCTTTTGTAGCCCCTAACGAAATAATGGGGCTAGGCAGGAATCATCGGTGCCCGCTGGTATCCTCGGGTGAAAGAGGGCGTTACAGAGATCAGGCTGACAACACGGGAATCTATGATAATACAGGCGGTGCAAGTGTCCTCTATGGTAGTATAATCCAAAGGTCTCTGAGTGTTTATTTTCTTTCTAGAATTCATTTCTTGGAATCTTTGCCTTATTTCTTCTAAGTTTCCCGTTTCAAAGCTCAGCCTTCAGATCTTCAGTGTGTCTGACTGAGAGTTTGGATCTTAGCTAGCTAGTATTTCTCAGGCCGTGAGTGCCTAGGCAAGTTTGTCTTAGAAAAGGGAGGAATAGGGAATTCCTATTGGAATTCCTATAGGAAGGAAAGAGGATTAAATGAGGGAGGTGTGGCTGGTACTTAGTGTGCATTCGTTGGTATTACTGTCATGAAGATTATTATTTCAGCCTATGGTTTGTCTGGATAGGTTTTACCATGGGAATATTTATCAGTTTTTTTAAGTTTATATATTTTGAGAGAGCAACAGCGTGAGTGGGGGAAAGGCAGAAGAGAGGGAGAGAGAAACTCCCAAGCAGTGTTGGCCAGGTATGTCTTTATGGGGAACGTGGAAACCAGGAAATTAGGTTTGCTCTGCTGTTCTCAAGCATATGAGGACACACACAGTGAATAGTCGTTGCACTTTATGCGTATACTTTTGGATTTAATGATGCTCGGTGGGTTTTTACGTACATCATCTCACTGGAAGCAAGAGCTTGCTTCATTCCTGCGATGAAGATGAGGAATTGAAACTTGGAGGTTGAGTGCTGTCTCAGGTCTCATCACAACCCAGGGCTTCTGACGTCCAATTTATTGCTCTTTTTGTCAGGTTACTGGCCTCTTGAAATATTTTAGCTCACTTCCAGAGGAATGCCTTATAAATTTCCCGCACATTGGTGGTAAAAATCTTGATACAATTTTTCTTCGTGATTGCCTGCAGCCACTTAATGCTCTACTAATACTTTTATTCCCAAACACTTGAGGTCATCAAAGTTGAATTCCTCCCTCTTTATAAATTGGGAGATTTCAGTCTGGAACACATGTTCTGGATTGTGTATACAATCATTAAATGAGGCAAACAACCAGCATCAATTTGGAGGGACCCATTTCTTAAAAATTTGCATCAAAAGGAATGTTTCTATATTCCTGACTTTTTTTTTTCATCAAGAAACCAGATAAACCATTCCACAAGATTCTATCACAAACATAATTTTTCTTAAAAAAAATCACCTTTTAGGGACACCTGGGTGGCTCAGTCAGTTGAGCATCCGACTTCCGCTCAGGTCATGATCTCACAGTTTGTGGGTTCAAGCCCCACTTCGGCTCTGTGCTGACAGCTCAGAGTCTGAAGCCTGCTTCGGATTCTGTGTTTTCTTCTCTCTCTGTCCCTCCCCTGCTTGCACTCCATCTCTCAAAAATGAATAAACATTAAAAACGTTTTTTAAAAAAAATCACTTTTTGAATCAGAACATATATAAATTAGGTGTTTACTCAGGTGTTTAGTTTTTCCTTTTATTATTTTTAAAGATTTCAAATGTGTTACATGATCACGATAAAATTACAAACAACATGCAAATACATACAGTGGAAAGGCGGGATTCCCCTTCGGTCAGTGCTCACTCTCACTTCCTTCTCTAAACTATATTTCTGGATCTTTTTCTATGCATTTACAGACTTACGCATTATTCCCTTTTAATGTACTTGCTTATGTATGACACATTTTTACATGAATAAGAATGCTAATATATATATATATTTTATTGTCTTGTGTTTTCCTTTAATGTATCCTAGACCTATTTACACATCACTACACATACTCTACTATATTCCTTTTAACCACTGCATATATATGTATAATGATGGGCAAATTGTTGCCCTTAGAAACAATGAAATAAAAATCCCCTTCAACCAATCGTTTTTGCTTGTAGGAGCAAGTATTTTTCTAAGGCTCCTTGAAGTGAAATTACCGCCTTAAAAGGCACTCAACATCTTTAGTGTGGACAGATTCTGCCAAACTGCCTGCAGAAAAGGCTGCACCCGTCTTAGCCGTGACACTTGAGAATAACTCTCTCCTCGTACCTTTTCAAGCACTAGATAGTATCAATCTTTTCAATCTTTCCCATGTGACATTCAAAAATGTGTCTCTTTGTTGTTTTAACTGACATCTCTTCATATGTGTGTGCTCATTTGTAGCCCTTTTGTGGATCTGTTCTTATCCTTTACTTATTTGTTTATTTATTTTGGTCAGGTTGCTTTTTTAAAACTAATTTAAAGGAACACTTTATAATATATGAATTGTAATCCTTTATTACATATATTGCGAATATTTTCTCTGTCACGTGTCTTGTAACTATGCTTATTTTGTATTTTGCCATACAAAAAGTGTTTGGTTTTTACAAGTTGTATCACTAAACCTTATTCTTTATGGCTTCCTGAGCATGTGTCATATTTAGGGAGGTCTTCTTCTCCTGAGTTATACAGATACTTTTCTAAGTTTTCTTCTAATATTATTATTGTTTTGTTTTTATGTTTAGCTCTTTAATCCATCTGGAAATGATTTTTGTATATGGTGTGAGGTAGGTATCTAAGTGTACTTTTCAAATGAATAGTTCATTGTCCCAACGCTTTGATTACTAACCCATCATTTCATATATTAAATTCCAATATTATACGTGGGTCTACTTCTGGACCCTATCAATGAAATTTGTCTATTCCTATGCTGATAACACCGTGTGTTCATTCCTGTAGTTTGATAATATGTTTTGCAATCTGACAGAGTAAATCTCCCTTGTTGTTCTATTTGAAGTGTATTTTAGCTTTTATCAAGTATTTTTCTTCTAGACAAATTTTGGTATCATCCTGTCAATTCCATACATCATTTCACTGGGGTTTTCATTTAGGTTGTGTTGAATTTGCAGACTAATTTGAGGGAGGAATGAGAGAATTATGATAGTCTTCCTATTCAAGAAAATTACATATCTTTCCACATTTCAGATCTTCTTTTATGTTTTTCAGTACTTTTCTTGAAATAGACCTAGTACACTTTCTGCTTAGGTTTATGCCTAGGAATTAAATTTTTTTGTGCTATTACACAGTCTTATTTTCTATTGAATTTGTTACTACTGGTGTATGAAGATAGTTTGATTTTGGTAGGTTCATTTTATATCTAGGTAGCTTACTAAATCATGTAATGATTCTTTTTTAGTTAAATGCCTTGAATTGTCTTATTATATGTGTGCATTGGGAGCTTTGACTCTTCAATGTTTCTACCTTGTTTTTATTCTTGCTTTATTGCATTGGCTAGGACCACCTGAATAGTATTGCATAAAATTAGGGATAGAAGATACTTATTATGCTTCCAAAGTTTTATTAGTACTCTTAGTACTCTTTAGTAAGTTAAATAAAGGAAGTTACCTTCTATTACTAATGAATTTGAACATTTAATCAGAAAATGTGCTGGAAATTTTTGGCATCTTTTGAAATGCTGGATTTTCTTCTTTTATCTTTTAATTTAGTAAATTAAACTATAGACTTCTTAAGGCTGAGGCATCCTTGCATTTCTAGTATAAATCCTACTGAGTTATAATATGGAATTCTTGTAACATCTTGCTGATTCAATATATTATTCATATTTGGAGACTGTATTCATAACAGATAACTTAACACATATATAGATAAAATATCTATGTGTGTATTCATATATTTAAGGCTATCTGCTACGTTTGACTGGTTTTATCATCAGAAATATTCAAATTACAGAAAGTGAACTGGAAAAATTTCTACTTTTTTATTTTTATTTTTGCCTTGGAAAAGTATAAATAGGATAAAAATTTTTAGGAGAACTTACCCCAAAAAACGATTTGGACCTTGTACTTTTTTAATGTATAGATTTTTTACTATAATTGCAATTATTTTTATGTTTGAATTTTTTACTCTTTTTTTTAAACTAATCTTTTCTAGTAAATCAGTTATGGCATCTATATTTCCAAATTCCTTGTTGTAATATTTTTAACGTTTAACATTTGTCTTCTCTATGTCTCTTATTAACCTTGCCAAAGGTTTATATTACTTTGAAAGAACTAACCATTAATCGTATAGGTATGGTATCCTTTTTGCTGTTTTTTTCCCTTTTGGTGGTTGTTTTATTTTGCCTTCTTTTATACCAGTTCCTCCTTTTATCTTTGTTATTTATTTCTTCTTGCTTTCTATGGTCATGTAGGTGTTTACTACTTTTGTTGTTGTGAAATCACAGTTTAATTTTTAATTTAATTATATTTTTAACTACTTAAAAATAAGTGATTAAATGCTGTAGTTTTTAAAAATTACTTTAGCTATATTTCATAGGCTCCAATGAACACAAACTTAATTATTGTCATAATAAATAGTTTTATATTTTATTTTTAGTTCTTCCTTTATCAAATAGTTTTTTAATTGCTCAGAGAACCTTTTATTTATTTATTTATTTTATTTAAATAGTTTATTTTCAAATTGGTTTACATATAACACCCAGTGTTCATCCCAACACGTGCCCTCTTTAATGCCCATCACTCCCTCTCCCCCCTCTCTCACCCCCCTCACCCTCAGTTTGTTCTTGGTCTTTGAGAGTCTCTTATGTTTTATTTCCCTCCCTCTCTGTGTCTTTTTTTCCTTTCCCCTCTTCCCCTCCCCCATGGTTTTTGCTAAGAAAGAGAACCTTTTAAAAATTTTCTTCTTTGTTTTTAATTTCTATTTGGTACAGAAAAAAAATTTTTTTAATGTTTATTTCTTCATTTTTGAGAAAGAGAAAGAGAGAGCAGGGGAGGGGCAGAGAGTCCCAGGCAGGCTCCCTGCTGTCAGCACAGAGCCAAAGGTGGGTCTTGAACCCATGAACCCTGAGATTATGACCTGAACTGAAATCAAGAGTTGGACACTTAACCAACTGAGCCACCTAGGCACCCCATTTTTTTTTTTTAATATCTATTGTTTCTTATGTACTGTGTTTTTTCTCTTGAAATTTCAGATTTCTTTTGAGGTATGAAATGTGACTGGTTTCATAAATTGTTTCAGATAATTGAAAATAATGTTCCAACTTTTTAGGGAGGCAGAAGGACAATCATAAATAATAGTCATATCTATCAATTAAAACTGTTCCGCATTTTTTAATTTAAATTTTAGTTAGCGTACTCATCTGCATTTTTAAATGCATCTTCATTTATCTTGTCCTCTTAATCTATTTGTGAAAGAAGTGTTTTGATTTTCCATTATAATGGTAGTTTTGTCAGTTTCTTTTGCCTATATCCTATTTTTACTCTTTGTACATTTTTGTTGCTATGTTACTTGGAGCCTAATAATTCATAATTATCATAATGGTGAATTTTGGCATCTTGAAATATAATATAAACTACTTTCTCTTTATTTAATTCTTGGCATTCTGAATTTTTTCCCACATGTATTTAATTTTCAGTATTTTATATATTCAATATTATACACTTAATCATGTATATTAAATATACATATTTAATATGTATTCATTGTTCCTTTTATTGTATTTTTGCATTCTTTCATATCTAATATTTTCTGTTATTTTCTTCTACGTGCGTCTTTTCTGAATAACACACACCTTGATTTTTTTAACATAATTTTTCTCTTACTTAAGAGGCGTTGCAACCCATTTGTATTTAGGGTCTATAGTGATATTATTTAAACTTCTTTTTCATTTTGTGCCACTTCATTCTCTCGTGCCTCTTTTTTGTAGTCTTTTTGGTATCGGTTAGAGATTTTTGGTTCTCTTTTCTAACAACTGGTTTGGAAGCTATATGTATTATTTCTATTCTTCTAAAAGGCGCTTAAAATTTTTAGCAAGGAAATTTAAGTTGAAACTGTTGTAATCAACAATTGATGACTGTCTGTATGCTCCCTTTCCCTCCCAAGAAGACAAAGCCTTTGTCAGGCTTTTAATGATTTATCTTCCCACTCTTCTATGCGCTTATGGGTGAAATTATCTGGAGGTTTCGTTCCAGATAAGTACTGTTAATAGTAGCAGTGGTAGTACTATTAGCATGATTAGTATTAATATTTACTTTATGTCTCTATTTTACAAGAAGACTTTATTAGTCATTGTATTACATTTTACTACCAAATTAGCAACCATTATTTAGATTTTATTTTTTTTTTTTAATTTTAGAAAGCGAGACAAAGCTGTGGCAGGGATGGGACAGAGGAAGAGAGAGAGAGAATCTCAGACAGGCTCCTGACACAGGCCTGGATCCCATGGCCCCTGGGATCATGACCTGAGGTGAAATCAAGAGTCTGATGCTCAGCCTACTGAGCCTCCCAGGCACCCCAACCATTATTTAGATTTAAATTGCATTTTTTTGTGACTTATTTGCTCTACTGCATTTGTTATGCTCCAAGTCATTGTCTAGCTTAGACTTTCTTTTTCCTTTTTTTCTGGAATAATCCTCAATTAATTTTCTCGTTTTTATTTTCTGAAAAACCAAGAGAGGTCAACTTTCTGAGTCTTTTCTTGTCTGAAAGAAACGCCCTCATTTGTCTTTATTCATGACACAGAGGTATCTTGGTTATAAAATCCCAGGTTGAAAACAGCTCCTGCAAATCCTTATAACCATTTATCTTCTAAAATATCTCGAGTGGGTAAGGCAAACATCATTTTCCTCTTTAGATACAAGATTGCCCATTTTCCCATAAGTCATTCTTTCCTAGTCATTACTCTTATACCTCCAACTGGCCCATTGTAAGAACAAGAACTTCTGATTAATAGTTCATCAGGACATTTACAGAGAGCTCTTTCTATCAATGCAAGCATTTTTGTAACAACAAATTCTATGTATTGGCCAAAAGTTCCCACTTCTGATGTTCTGTTTACTAAGGATACAGCTGGTTCCTGAGTTCTAAAACATGCTGTGAATTGTCTTTTACTTACACTGATACATCTAGCCTGCTGGTCCTTGAGGACTTCCCTAACGTTTTCTCAGGAAAGGGTACCTGAATGTCAGTCACTTCCTCTTGTGCTTGACTATCAAATCTTTAGACCTGCAGATGGGTCTTCTTAGGCTATTTAAAATGTTAATTTATTTATTTTTGAGAGAGAGAGAGCACGCATGTGGCAGGCTAGTGGGGAGAGACAGAGAGAATGGGAGAGAGAGAATCCCAGGAAGGCTCTGCACTGTCTGTGCAGAGCCCAGTGCGGGGTTCAGTCTCATGAACGGTGAGCTCATGACCTGAGCCGAAAGGAAGAGTCCGATGCTTAATCATCTGAGGCACCCAGGCGCCCTTCCTAACATTTTAAAAGACCCTTTTCTTAATGGACTTTGAGATGTCCCTAAGAACTGTCATAAGTTATCTTTAAGTCCACCTCATTTCTTCTTAGCAAGTGGGCTTCCACACATTTGGAACTTCCCTGTCCCCTCACTTGTAACACTGAGTCTTAAGTTGCGATGAGAAATTCGGGATCGTCAGGTAGAAGATAAAGTCATAGTTCCACAGATTAGGTGCACATCGATAATATTGTGCTTTAACCACCATGGCCGAGGAGTTTAACCTGCTGCCTGTAAATACTCTCATACTTGATGGCCTCCCTCTGACTCTGCTGACTTCCCTGGACCTCCTTTCAAGGTTAGGTTCACTGTAGTACCAGATTCTAGAACCTCTCCCACCATGAACCATCTCGTCATCTCTCTTTATGCTCCATGCCAAGGAAGCTACCTTCCCTTAGGGGTTGTCTCTAGTTGCTCCTCTAGCTGCCTCCAGTGTATAGATCTGGGATGTCAGTGCCCCCACTGGGCTCTGAGACAAGTTGTATCAAGTTGTGGCTATCTTATTCTAAGATCTTATTCTAAGATAGCCACAACTTGATACACATCTACATGTGAAGAGTGCAGACAGGCACAACTGACTCTGGCCATCTGATCACTCTGTGTGCCCCTCTGTCTTGACCCCTTTTAGGTGGGCGGACACACCATGCTCCCCATCCGTTGGATGCCCCCTGAAAGCATCATGTACCGGAAGTTCACTACGGAGAGCGATGTGTGGAGTTTTGGCGTGATCCTGTGGGAGATCTTCACCTACGGAAAGCAGCCGTGGTTCCAGCTCTCAAACACAGAGGTACAGAAGGGGGTAGACGGGAACTCAATTCGGGCGAAGGCTGATAGGAGATAGCTCAGGCCAGGATTTAGACATAGTAGACAAAACATTAGGTGGGGTTTGGAGCCAGTAGGGAATATATAGGCATAAGCAAGAACAGGGAGCTTCTTAGTAGGAAAAAAAATTATAGCTGTAGGAATTGTGGTGTAATTGTCGAGAGAGCGTGAAATCAGATGTCTAAATTGAGATGCAAGTCACGGTCCTGTTTGTTCTGCTACACTTAAACATCACACATGTTTCGCTAAGACAGAAAATGAAAACAAAGAGCAACTCTGAGTTTTTCAATTGTGCCATCTTGTGGAAACACCCAAATAATCTGGATTCCCAAAGGTTTCAGGCATCCCAGGGAGGCGCAGCGTGGTGGGTCGGGAAGGCAAATTTCACGTTCTTGATAGAGCTGTGTGTGTGGGCTTCCAGGAGTAAAAGGATTCATAATAGGAAACATAATAATGATGAACACATTCTATGTTTTTATTTTGATTTATAATAATAATAATAATAATAATAGCAGCAATCAGATTTGAACAGTGGTTAACATTTCACACCAGGTAGGTTTCTAAGCACATTAGCTGTAGTAACTCAGTACTTTCCACAAATACCTGTTGAGATTCAGGGCAAAGGGAAGGGAACTGTTTGGGGTTTGGCAGAGGACTGGCCAGAGTCTCGGAGGTGGGAGCTTCTGTGGCATGGAGAAGGCTTGGGCCATGGTCACGAGAGTCCTACCTCCAGAACCAGTTAGGATGGTTCTCACTTATGTCTGGATCTGACTCACGTTGCCCCGGAGAACTCAGTACAGTTAGTAGGCAGTAAGAGGCTCAGATTCCTAACCAAGCAGACCTATCAGAGAATGAAATTATTTTTATGGTCTTGTGTTTTCTAGGAAAACATGAACACAGGGCCTTTTACTATTTATTATTATTATTATTTCTTTGATGTTTATTTATTTTTGAGAGAGAGTGAGACACTACGAGCCAGAGAGGTACAGAGAGAGAGGGAGACACAGAATCCAAAACAGGCTGAGCTGTCGGCACAGAGCCCGATGCAGGGCTCAAACTCAAAAACCATGAGATCATGACCTGAGCCAAAGTAGGACGCTTAGCCTACTGAGCCACCCAGGCACCCCCACGAGAGCCTTTTAATATTACGATCTTATCTGAATATTCAAGAAAGTATCTTTGTTTTGGGAAGCTGTGTTCATCTGTGTTCACCTGTGCCCTGACCAGGTTTATAAGACTGAAAAGAAGGCATTTCTTTAAGTCTATAATACCTCATCGATCACAAGCTAAATGAGTCTTAACCACATTTCCCAAAGTAGGACAAGACATTTTAATGACCTTTAAAAAAAGAAAGATGTGTATCCGAGCCCATGTGTTGCAGTGTTTTGAAAAATTGTTGCTGTTTTCTTGGGGAGTGGGATCGATGGTAAACACAAACACACACACAAGCGTGCATATGCCCACCTGCATACGTACACATGCACACACACATACAACTATGTGTGCGTACACATATGTGCACACGTGCACATACCCACCTGTATACATGCACTCGTGCATACATATGCATAACCATGCATGCCCACAAGCACACACATCCTAAGCAAAGCCTCCATGTAGTTTGGTGGCCCCATGGGATCTGGGCTGAGGGAGCATTAGTGTCAGTGGAAGATCTTCCCTGGATACCCAGGCTTGCCTAGAACGTGTTTCTGATCATTTCTTTCTTTCTTTCTTTCTTTTTTAATGTTTATTTATTTTTGAGAGAGTGTGCAAGCTGGGGAGGGGTAGAGAGAGAGGGAGACATAGAATCTGAAGCAGGCTCCAGGCTCTGAGCTGTTGGCATAGAGCCCGATGCGGGTCTCAAACCCACAAACATGAGATCATGACCTGGACTAAAGTTGGATGCTTAATGACTTAGCCACCCAGGCGCCCCAATGTTTCTGATCATTTCTAACACAGTTCGATGAGGCAGTGGCCTTGAAGGTGGGCTCTCTGGCCCCTGGCCATCTGTCCCACTCCAACCCCAGAACAGCCAAGTACTGGCAGCCACTGATCGTGGGTTTCTTTATGAAAGTTGACAATCCAGCTAGCCCCACCCTGGAGAACATACTACTGAGCGCTTTTGATTGTAGCGTTAAGAGTTGCTGCAGTTTGGGCTGGGTCCTTTTCCATGGAGGCGAAGGTAATGGAGTGTGGAGACAGGGCTCTAATAAGAACGGAGAATATGAGCAGCTGGAGACCTATCCGGCTGGCACGGAAATGAGTCTCGCGGGCTGGCGCCAACCCCAGGGTGAACAGGACCAGGAAGGTGCTGACACAGTGAAGGTTTGACAGGCTGTCCTGGGGTCAGAGTGTCATGAGACAACATGGCGCTGTTGGGGGCAGCATGGGGAGATAAAAGGTAACAAAGACACTTCTCTTGCCCAACTAAACACAGACCAATGGGGGCAAAGATACTAGAGGCACTCAGCTGAGATGATTCTGTGTGTTTTTATCATTACGACCTATCTCCCAACAAGGAAAGTGGAGTTCGGGATAGGTTTCCCAGGGTTTCGCAGTGAGAGAGTTAGGGAGAAGTTAAAACCAACCCAAGATGTGGAAGATGAAACCTTGAAAAGTCACATATTCTGTGTCAGCAAAGAAGTACCTGGGTGGCTCAGTCGGATGAGCATCTGACTCTTGATTTCAGCTCACATCATGATGTCACCATTCGTGTGTTCAAGCCCCACGTCAGGCTCTGTGCTGACAGTGCAGAGCCTGTCTGAGATTCTCTCTCCCTCTCTCTCTCTCTCTGCCCCTGCCTGTTCATGCTCTCTCTCTCCCTTTCAAAACAAATAAATAAATAAACATTAAAAAAAAAAAAAGTGCCTTCGAGAAATGGGAAATGAAGCTCAAATTACAGGCGTGGTCTTTACGTGGCCACCTGGGGTGGGTCCCCCGGTACGTTGTGTTCTTCCTCCTCCTCCTCAGGGCCTCCCCTTCAGCACGCGTGGCCACACTTCCCTTCGTACTCTGGGCTTATTTGCACTTCACGACACTCAGGAGGTAGTCAAGGCAGACATTTGATCCCCAGCTTCCAGACAAGGGTGCCGAGACCCTGTGAGGTTGACTGACCTGTGCTGGCCACCCAGCTGGGTAGTGGTGAATCGGCGAATAGTCCTCGTGTGAAGGATTTTCACCGAAACCAAATATGTGGGTTAGTGCAAAGAGCAGGGGGCGGGGCTTGCTGAGAAAGGAACCCTCGAGGAGGCTTAGAGATAAGCGAGGTGCTCTGTGCAGAGGCTGCGAGCAGGAGGGGTGCTCACTGGGAAGTGGGAGCTGAGGGGAGGGAGACATGGAAGGGCCAGATAGTGCAGAGCTCCTTCAAGGAGGTTTCAAAGTCACGCAGGCTCATAAGAGGGGAGGGACAGGTCAGATGCCAGTCCTCACTGCCAAGTGGCAATGAATGTGGCACGGCGTTTAGATGAGATTGAGGAGCAGAGGGGAAGAGTCAAGTACAGGGAGGAGTGTATGTGGGGAGTCCATGCAGACCTGGCCCAAGGGGCGGAGCCCAAAGGGCAGTGAATGCTGGGCACAGCCAGCCAGCCATCCGCACAGGACAGGGGAGAGCCCCCGTGCTGTCTCCAGCCAGCCTTCTGCCTGTGCAGTTGGGCGCCCGGCTCTGCACCGGAGTCCCTCCGTGCAGTCGTCGCCTGCTGCTCGCCGAGTGTGAGCCGCGGGGCCCAGGAGGGCCTTTGCATGCCATGCACTGATGCTTCTCACTTTTGCAGGTCATCGAGTGCATCACCCAAGGTCGTGTGCTGGAGCGGCCCCGAGTCTGCCCCAAAGAGGTGTACGACGTCATGCTGGGGTGCTGGCAGAGGGAACCCCAGCAGCGGCTGAACATCAAGGAGATCTACAAAGTCCTCCACGCTTTGGGGAAGGCCGCCCCCATCTACCTGGACATCCTCGGCTAGCAGTGGCCGGCGGTCACAGGTGCATCCTCTGTTGCCTCCTGTCCCGCCCCCCCCCCGGCCTCACATCCCCCCGTCCACTTCACACTCCTTTCTTCCATCCTGACCGAAGCGAACATCTTCATATAAACTCAAGTGCCTGCTACACATACAACACTGAAAAAAAAAAAGAAAAAATAAGAAAGAAAAAACCCTGTAAGGCAGTTTGGCGAATATATATATATATATATATATATATATATATATACATATATATATTTATATATCTAACTATCTATCTATCTATATCCACGGAGAGATCCCTTCTCTGATACAGAGAGAAGCTGCTGATACACAAACCGTAAGACTGCAACAACCACTCATAAAATCTTAAATATTAGGAATACAAATGGAAACTCCCTTTGACGGAAGCCGGGGTCTGTACTTTTCGGAGCCGAAGACCTCGAAGATGCAGAGACAGTCCTCATGCTGGGACGGGAGGGGTCGGGGTGGAGTGCGAATTGTTCAGGGGATTACCTGCACAGGTGCGTGTCCCCTTCCCGCCCCATCCCCCTGGGCTCTGCCCAGGTGCAAGGGCAGACCCCATCAATCGCACTCAGGATGCTGCAGGAAATAACACCGGACCAGGGGCCTCTGGCAAGCCTCACGTCTCCCCTGACTTATTACCTCCATGCCTTCCTTCCCCTTTCCTCCGCTTCAAGACAATTCTCCAGTTTGTTCATTCTGGAAAGTAGGGTCCTGATGCTTTTGGAAGTCAATGAGGGCGTCTACCAGTAAACACTGAACAACCAACAAGACACAAAATCGTGATGACAACGGACTTCATCCATCTTGGGTGTAAACCATGCTCACATTCCTTCCTAAATCTGAAAGGGATATGCCGTTTATTCTCTGAACCTCAAAAACTGGACAGAAATTCTGGACTTAACCACAGAAGAAAAAGCTGAAATTTGAACCCTCCCTGGCAAGGCACTGCCTCCCATCTTTCCTTCACTGGAAAGACTCCTTGGCCCCACCTCCCACATTCAGGCCTTTGGGGGAGTTTTGGGGCAAAGGAATGTCCCCCCTGTCGCCCGCAAATGTGGACCCAGCAGGGTTCCGGTAGCAGGAGAGTTCGTTCCTTGTTGGTCCTTATAAAGTGTGCTCTTCTGTGTCCTCTGTTTCTCAGCCCGCCTGCCCTGGATCCTCAGCCCCCCACTCCCTGGGCCTCTCGCAAGTCCCAGGTGAACCTCACTGCCAGGGGAGGAAGCCAGGTCTAGCGAGTGTGCGGGCCAGTGCTTGTTTCGGGGAACGAGGCGGCACAGTGGGCAGGAGCCAGCAGGGGAGAATCTATTTGGCACCTGCACCAGCCCCTTGGCATTCTCCTCACGTTTCCAGCCCCTGGAAGGATTGATGCATCTGCCTTTGAGCTGCTGCGAAAAATGCAAGGGGCTGAAAAATCGCTTTTGTGGGCTGGGGCTGGGGGGAGGGACCGAGGCTTCTTTGGGAGGTGTCCGCTGCGGGCCACGGCCACAGGCTCGGCATCTTAATGAGGACTGAGCCCTGACCAGGGAGAGAGAATGAGGCATCTGGGCTGGGGTCCTGGCCGCTGCTGTCAAGGGCTGTCACTGGGGCAGATCTCTGGGCCTCCCCGGCCACATGACAAGGAAGTGCCTCCAGAAGGCAACAGCCTGGCCCCTCCACCTCACCCCAAGCACAGAGCTACCTAATGGACTGGCCTTTGCCCAACGGGAGCCTCGGGGAGTGGGGGGCTCTGACCTGCACCCTGCCTTGCCAGCCGGGGCGGTGGGCTGTCGGCGGCCTGGGCGGCCTGGTCAGCCGCAGTGTGGGCCTCCCTGTGGGGTTCAGGACTACATCCTGTATTTGTGATTTTGCTTCTTTTTTTAGACCCACAAATGTTTTTATTCCAATAGAAAAGAGCTGTGCTCGGACTGTAGGCCTTGGTTGGGAGTCGGGGGTCAGTGGGGCCGCTCAGCGGGGTTGGGAGGGGAGCCGGAGTTTGGTGTGGGTTTTTTCACTGGGCTGGGTTCCCAACCCAGAGGACTTTTGAGGAGATCTCGGTGGACTGCCCACCTCAGAGGAACCCTTGGCTCTCCTATTGTAGGAATCCTTCCTGTCTTTCCTCCTGGAGGCCCTGGCTCTGTTCCGGGGCCTCTAATGCTGGCCGAACTATGCCGTCTGGTGTTGAGCAGGGTAACTAAGAGAAAGGTGTGCATGGAGGGAGGGCCTTGAGGGGAAAGGGCCTTCCGGTTAGATCTGAGGCCCCAAGGCTCCTGTTGCTGCCAGAACAGACCCCAAATATTCTCCCCCGAAACAGACCTTGTGTGGCTTCCATCTCGTAGGCTGTGTTTCTAGAACCTCATGGCCACTGATAGGCTGGGAACAGGGGTCGTGGGAAGTTGCTGGAGGCTGCTGGGCAACTGGGAATGAAGAACCTCCCAGGGTTTCAGCTCAGGGTGCCGAGTCACCACGGTCTAATGGAAGAAGACAGTTCCTTCGGGAGCAAGGAACTCTGGAAGAGACTGAAGCTGCCCGATTGTACAGGCCCTCGTGTCAGCCACAGGGATGTGTCTTCATCATGTCCACTGGAAGCAGCTGCCTCTCGTAAGGGTGGAGCAAGGGGCAGCAGAGAGGGGGGACTGGCTTTCTTACTCCCTTGTTGTGCTCTGTCTGTAAAGTCTACATGTTGACTTATATAAAGGCAAGGGGGAGAAAAAAAAGCTTTCTGGAGGGTGAGGGAGGCAGAGACTAGGGCTGTGGTCCCTGAAGGGGCACCCTGGGGCCAAGCAGAGGACATTATCCCTCCTGTGGTGGGAAGCTGGGCTGAGACTTGCTCTGTTGTGTCTTAGTCTCCCGTCTGCGAAACGAGAGGTGCCTGCGAGTCTCAGGGCCCTTCAGGGTCTGAAGTGTGTAGATTCTCACAGTGCTGAGTCACTGTGCCATTGTTCTCCGTAGTGCCCCGGAACACCAGGCTGGCCCTCCTCGAGCCTTGCGTGGGCAGGGGCAGCCGCCCCTGGGGGCTCCAGGCCCTGGGTGCACGTGGGTCCTGTGAGACACTCCTCTCCTTGGTGCCTCCGTCGCAATGTGAAGTGTCCGAGAGATGAATTTAGACCCAGAGGGCGCATTTGGTCTCATTCCCCCTCCCCAGCCTCTTTGCACACCCAGAAAGCTCTGGCGAAGGCCTATTCATCTATTTATTTTCAAAGAGCTCAATGTGGCTAAAGAGCCTTACAGTGACATCCCATCAGCCAGTGTGGTCACCCCAGTCCACCCTGCTGTCACCCCTCCCACACCAAAATCCATATTTGAAAAAAGCATGCTAGAGGGACCATGAAGGTATGGCTGGATTCAGAACCCATCGTGAGCCTTGGGGGAAACTCCAGGTCACTGGGCCTGACCTCCCTGCCATGTCCTCCTTACCTGGTCCCCTGCTGGACTGAGTGACGGTGGCCTGCTGTTGGGTGCCCACCTTGGAATAAGGAGGCATGGCCAAGGGTTCTCCCTGTTCTTGACTTTGGACATGAACCAGAGGCTGCTGTCTCATTATATCCCTGGCCTCTAAGTGGATCTTGAGACTCGCTGACCCTTTTCTGGCTAACAGACGAGGGACTCGTGTTCCTCCACTCAGCAGATCATGCCTGGGTCCTCCCTGGAGAGAGGCTTTCTGCCAGAGACCAAGGAGCCTTGGTTTTCTGGGTTCAGGTTGAACCTTACCCTTCTTCTCTAGTGATGCTTACCTTGTGGAATATACTAGTGCAAATATTTTTGGTGCTAAATACTACAGAAACCAACACCAACAAGAGAGCCGACTTCTGGGGGTGCATGAGACTCACCCTCAAAAGAGGAAGGAGCCCGTTGTGCTGGGACAGTACAAGATGCGTGGGAGCATGCAGGGATATGGAAAGACCGTCAGAATACCCGGCTCTGATCTTGGTTACCCGGGTGACAATGACTAGGTCATAATCTCTCAGTGTACCAGAGTTCTCATCTGAGACGTTTAAGAGGCTAGAATAGATACCCTTAGGATTCTTCTCAGTTAAAAAAAAATTCTGTTCTGCACCCACCTATTTTGTTTTGTTTTGTTCTTTTTTACTTGCTTATCAGAAATAAGAGATAAGATGAAAGCAGGTAAGGAAGGGAAGGAGGAAAAGTTACCCAAGGCAAGAAATTCCTTATGGAAGGCACATGGGGAAGACCATAGTGATCGTAGGGTTGAGGGATATTGTTGGGGGGACCCAGGGGGCAAACATGCGGGCTTACCAGCTGCCGCCTGGCCCCTGTGGCTGATTTCCACAGGCTCCCCTTCCTCAGCTAGCTGGCTACTCCATTCCACACCGACATGCCCTAAGCTGGCAGAAACTCTTCCAAGATAGGGAGACAGGCCTGCGCACCTCTCGTGCAGGCCACTGGCAATTTGAACTCAGAAATCAGCAGATCATTTCCCTTCAAATGCTATTTCCAGGAGGTAGGATGTTGGAAAGAGGGTGGTATTTTAGGATGCAGACTCTTCAAAGTCGTTTCGTCTTTAGGAATGATGAATATCGTCCTTGCTCCTCTTTTTCCAAACCAAACAGCAGCCATGTTGTTCGAGATGTAGTTATCGCAATGGGCAGTCTTGGGCTTTGAGATCTTCCCAACCTTTGCTTAGAATCTGAAGCTAAGAAACACCAGGGTGTTGGTTGAATGAGCCATGTCCTGACAGGCTATCAAGGACCACCCTCAGATGCCTCCAGGATGACTAGCTTTGGTAGAGCCAACCTGCTAGAGTACCCAGTGGCATTTGTCTTAGAGCAAGAAATGGCACCTTTAGCTCAGGGCTTTGCTGGTCCCTGGTGCACCAAGTTTTTCTTTGATACCGAATAAAATGTTGTGGCTAGAACTTAATAGGTTTTAAGGGGAAACTCCAAGTCTTTGTATCATTTTTAAGATACCAGTATAGACTCCTGAAAATGCTTTGGGATTGCTTAACCTCATTGGTAGCATCATCTGAAGGGAAGTATAGGCCCATATACATTGTATGCTTGTGTCTATGTATTTAATTAGACTGGCTTCAGTGAAGTTTTGCTTGGACTTAGCAAATGGGTTCCTTGATGCTTGGTCTCTGAGTCTCACATTCCTTGGAGATGAGCCATTCAGAGATGGACTGGCCCACGAGAGACAGAAAGATGCTCTTGGGAAATCTGTCGTCTTGTAAAATTTGATCATTTGGTGTTTCCCGGGTTAATGCTGGTGACAACATTTTGGGCATCTGAACATCCCTCCTTCTGGCAGTCTGATAGATTACCCTGCAGGAATGATTTCTACCACTTTCCATTTGAGAGTCAGCATTAAATTTATGAGGACCGCAGGTGCAGCTACCCCGTAGGAGGGATGGGACAGAGAGAATGTGAGATATTGATAACACTCTTTCAGAAAAGTGACTGGTGGATGTGGCGAACATTTGTGTCCCTGCTTTGGGTGTTAGGACTTTTGCTATAAGCCTGGGCTGTCCTACTCTAAGGATCTGAATCTTGGCTTCTGATAGAGTCTCTGTTTCCCTGGTGCAATCTCCCAAGCATAGTTTTCCTTGAATGTCTAAAAAAAATTCTGTATGTTGCAACAAGAGATGTCTCTGGCCCAAGTCTAAGTGTGCCAACATAAACGCCTTCCTATTTCACAAGGAGTTCTGTGGAGATTGAGATCCCCCTCAAAATACTAGGAATTCTTGACCAAAGTAATAAAATTCAGATTCCCCTTCCTCTTTAGCTCACTAAGTTCCAAATTTAAAACTAAGCCTGGTTTGATACTTGCAGTAGGGATGGTCTTAAACCAGTGTGCTGAGTTATTTCTCCTCATACTGAGGCAGAACAGTAAGCTCTGTTCATTTTTTCTCTAATCGCCACGGTAAACATTGCTTTGGGTGCAGCACCAGGATCCAAACCTGTAGTTTGCAAGAGACACTTCTAGCCAACAAAGCTCAAAGTTTCTAGATGTATCAAGAGAACATAGATGAGGAAAGCCCTGAGCATCTGAGGCTCAGAGCATCTGAGAAGTGCCTTGGCACTCAGGCGTCTCGCTTTTCCGTTTGACATATTATGAGAATTGGTTTGTTCTCACTTTAGACAATGACCAATGTAGACATCTTTCCTCAAAGTCCACAGGAAGGTTGAGAATCCTGAGATCCACTGTATTCTCTAACATTGTTTTGGATGTAATTTCCCTGAAGGCCAATGAGAAGTGTCAGTATTCAAGTCTAGGTCTGATAGTTCCTCCTTCATTTAAGGAGAGTGTATAGAAGTCATAAAAAAATAAGAATTTCGTAATATGTTACCTGGGAGGACATGCTCAAATGAATAGCTTCCTTAAATGTGTTGTTTCTTTCTTGGAGAACTCTCCATGACCTGTCTCCATTTAACAGCTATGTCACATTCAGCCGATGCCTCTGAGCCCACCTCTGGGGTAAATAAATAAACCTGGTCCAGGTGATTTGATATCTGCTTTCTGCAGCAGAGAAGTAAACCTCAGTAAAGAAGATTTTCTTTCATTTTTGTGCCTTCTTCCTTTTTTTCTTCTTTTTTTCTTTTTTTCTTTTGGCTGTATCCTCTTGCCTCCATGGGACTGACAATCCAACGTCTCCTACTCCGTGAAAGTCTTAATGTGAGGTGAATTCCAGGACCACAAACAGTTAGGACTTCAAACAGTGAGAAAATTGGCGCTGAATGATTCGGCACACAAAGCAGAAAACCTTCATTTCCTGCAGGCAGGATGGAATTGACTGTTATATTAAGACTTGTGAAGGAGCCCTGCCCTAGAGTAATTTCTCTGCTGTCAGACAACGTTGACATCTAGATTAACCTCTGTGCAGTGAAGTTTACTGCAAAGCTCATTGAAATGCAAGTGGTGTATCTCCACAGCTCCCATCTGGAACCCTCGGTGGCCCATCTCTTCCCCACCCACTGCTCACTCCATCCATGAACTTTCAGTCTCCAGGAGCAGAGAAACCATGACTGGGATCTGACCCCAGAAGAGGGAGATTTTTGACCTCTCTCTGACCACAGTGCTGAGCCAAGCTTTCTGTTCAGTGAGAGTGATGGTGGTGGTCACTGTTTTGGTTTTCCCCAAGGGGACTGCACATCAAGGCATGAAAGCCACTCTGCTGATGACAAATGGCTTCGAAGCATATCTCGATGCTACACAGAGTGAAATGGTTTGTGAAGAATTTGTGTGCCCTGCATCAGTGAACCCTGTTCTGCACCCCCTCTCCCACCACCCCCGGGTCCTCCAGCAATTCTCAGTGAGGATGTAGCAGGAGAGGGCTATAGCCAGGTGGCCAGATGGGGTGGTAGGTTCTGATGGACAAAGGGCTTGGCCTGGGTCTGTGCAGATGTTTCCTATAATCCTTATGAGAGAGAGGCAGCCCCAGTTCCTTCCGGTTGGGACAGAGTGTGTACCTCCTGTAGGCCCCAGCTTGTCATCTCTCCCCTTACGGGGTGGCGGGCTCCGGTATGACCTGAACCCTTTCTAACTCAGTGTGCTGTGCCACCTCAAGGCACAGTGGCCAGCAGAAACCTCAAAGCTGAACTTATAGCTTCTCTACCAATTAAGGCTATTAATTACATCAGAAGTCTTAAGAAAATGCCCTTAGTTTAGATTCCGACTCCTCCACCTTCAGACTCCCTCCTAGAGCTGCTCCATATCATCACAGGTGTCTTGGGAAACCGGCCTCGGGATTTTGGAATACCGTGCAGTCCACAGAACAGACTTCTCTGGGATTTTACAGATTCTGATTCTCTCTGAAATTGTTTTTCCTACTTTGCCTCTTGCTTTGAATAGGACTAACAATCTCCTTGTATGTTCTTAGATATTTCTTTACGAGAAATGAAAGCTTCCAGCCAAGGACACCGTGTTTATTGACTGGGGAAAATAGATTTCTGGGCCAACTAATGTCACAGTCATACAGAGGCAAACCTGATGACTGTATTTAAAAGCAATTATCAGTGTTGCATTTTGTTCTAGATGCTCAAGCTCACATATTGCAAACTGCATTCATGCTTCATTATTTATAATACTTGTTTAAATGCACACATGTGCACACCATCTCCCACATGAATGCATCTTCACTCCTCTTGGTCCAGTATGACCCAACAAGCCAATGTGCCCTTCATGTTCCTCCCACTGATGTCTGTGTGTCTATGCATGCAAGTAAGTGTGCTCCAGATATGTGGCTTCTTAAACTTACCTACAGCTCATTTTTTTCTTTTAATGTCATCACACAGCCTGTGACTTTCTCCACTATGGATCATTTATGAAGTTAGGGTTTATCAAAGGAGACTAAATCCCGAGTTTTCAGAATCTTCCATATTGAAAGGCTGGACTAGTTTTCTCAGAGAAACACAAAACCAAAGCAAACCTTGATGCCGATTTTATTTAATTAATTTTGGAGATGGAAGTGGGGGTGGGGGTGCACTGAATTTTGACTTGAATAATACATGCCAAGTACAGATATACATGTGAACTAGTTCAGGGAAATTACTGAAGCTATCTCTGAGCTGAAGCCTTTAGATATAAAACTCAAACATTCAGATTGAATCAGAACTTGTTGAGAAAGGGTCAGATTTCCCCCTGTGACACTTAGATGTTCCATGGGACATGGAAGGAACACTGGGCTGGGAAGTGAGCGACTGCCCTGGGTGTTACGTGGGTGGCTGCTGCATAAGTCACCTCGATTATCTGGCCCAAGGTGGAAGTCTCCCTAGTGTATAAGTGGGTAGCTGGCAGCTAGGTGCACACTAGCCCTTTCTCTGGTTCCAGTGATGGGGTAAGTCTAACCACTTCAGCCATGAATGACTCTGACTGGCTGTCATGAAAGCATACATTCTCAAGTCTCACCCAGAACAAGTGTGCACAGTCTCCCACCCTACGGAGTCAGCCCCGTGTTCATCTTGCAGTCCGTTCACCTCCCACACCTGCTGTTGAACGCTGTCCAAACTCTGAACTCCTATGGTCCATCCGCTCTCCCTGACTCCATCCCTTAAAGGCTGGCTTTTATCTCTGAAAAATCAGGGAAAGCCCTGTGGGCCCATCTCCTCCTTCCTTACCCTGAGCATCAGCCATGCTTGTGATTGAGCCTAGCTAGGTTTCTGGAGAAGAAAACAGTGTGTTTTAGCAGCCATCCATCAGTCTCTTTCCAGCTCCGTGGACCAAGTGATTAGCTCCTCATTAGCACCTCATCAGTTGCTTTTGCACCAGAGACTCTGGGACAAGCCTATTACAATGCCTCGGTCTGTCTTTTTGAAGTCATCCCTTCCTTTCCTTACTTCAGGCTTGATTGGGAAAGGAAAGCCTGCTATGAACAGCTTTTCCGTCAAATTTCTCTGGCTTCTTTTTGCTGGCTGTTATATATCCTGATAAGTGGTAAACCATGGCTTTCTCTTTTGTTTTCCAGGCCCCTCCCAGTGTGAGTGTACTGTGCCCCTACCACCAGGAGCACGTGATCATGTGTCAGCAGTGTTTATTTATTTAGTGGAATGGCTATAATATTGACACAAAGATTTGCAGCATCTAAATCTTGAGGGGGATAAGAGGCTTTTTCTATCAAATGAGATCTTTACTGCGATGGCACAAGAAAGGTTTACGCCTTAAGAACAGCAATGAACCTGAGAACATGCTCCCTCTTTAAGGAACAATGAGGTAGAAGAAATCACTGGAGGCATCACCGGGACATCAGACCCTGTATTCCACAAATCACGATGTATCAGTAGATGCTTCAACTCTGTCCTTGACGTGACTCTAAAAACACAACAATGAACTGTGATCAACTCTCCGCATTTTGCTACTAAAAGTCATCATGTCTAACCCAACCCCTATTTTTAGAAAATACCATTTTTTTCATAACTCTGGGGATAGTTCAATACTGCTTTCCTCCCCCCCAACCCCCCGCCCCGGGCCCCTTCTAATATTTTCAGTGATATTTCTTTTTTTTTTTTCATTTTTATCTCTTTAGGAAAGACATGGGGTCTATTTTAAATATTGTGTATGATAAAATGACAAGTGAGGTGGAGGGAGGTGATGGGCTGAGGAGACAGAGGACCTCTGGGCTCTACTTCCTGCTGAAAAGCATTATCCCTTCTGTGCCTCAGTTTCTTAAGCTGCAAAAAAAGAGCTGCTAACAACTCCCTGCCCGTCATGGAGGTTTATAGTGAGCACCCAGGGAAGTCTTAGCTGTCAAAGTGCTCTGCGAGTGCCACGGGACCCACTGAACAGGTAAAGCCCACTCTCTAGCAGTGAGTGTTGCAAATAGACTTGCTGGTACCGAGCTGTGAGCTGCTCCGGTGCGTGCCTTGTTTTGAGGAGCACAAGTAGTTTTCCCGTCAAATTTCTTAAATTTCTCCTGCAGTCTGGTATTTAGATGATGGTGTTGACATTTTCCTCTTTGACCACTGAGCTTCGAGAGATGGAGAATACCTTTACAGAAATACAAGCAGAAAGAGGGTGGTTTGCCCATTTGACTTGGTCTTTGGAAAGAGAGTATTGGTAGGCTTTGTTTTCAGGCCTGGAACCCTGAACATTTCAGAGCAAAATGGCATCTCTGGCTGCATTTCACTCCGGAGCGTCCATTGTTGATTGTATGAGATTCTGTAGATTTACATTTAATGTTTTTTTAACTGAAGACTATATGAAGCTTCCTTAATAAATTGGGTGGTAAAACTAATCTTGCAGGAAGTACCCGAAGTGATAATGATGCTGAAGCAGCATTACGTTCGTTCTGGGGCCAGCATTTTGTACACGGGGAAATAACTTTAAGATGGAATGAGCTGCTTGAGCGAAGACCAAATGCTAAAAGCCACACTTCTGATAGCCTTGAGCACCAACGAATAGGTGTGAGTGGGATTCCCACTGAGAAACGCATCTAATTGAAAACGAGACCCCTGACAGTAAATCCTGAGGCCAGATTGCCAAGGTTACAACAGTGAAGTCATTTACAGCCCCTAAAAAAATCCCAGGTGTTGGTAGCATCAGCCACTATTTTAAGTACCTTGCAATGGTGACTACTTGGCAAGTTAAATCTTTAGAGTGTGATTTCCTTTAGATCTCCGAGCCACAACCAGGTGTGATGTAACTGACTAAGAGCTGTGCATGATTAAAAAAAAATTTTTTTTTTGGCTCACTCCAGAGAGGAATCAGAATAAAGCCAAGTACCTGAAATCCTAAGAAATCCATAAATACTTTGCTCAAGTTCAAACTTCTCTTTTCTCTTTTTACCTTGAGCTCAATTTTTGTTTGTCTTACATAGAAAAGCAACATCTGCATCCTGGAATTCTGTCCAGATGATCCCCACCCGCTCCTATCCACCTCCCCCCCACCGCCATAGCTGTCCAGCAGACAGAAAGCATTTCGGCTTTCTTTGAAATGAGAGTCTAAATTGGGTTATGACTAAGATTTTAAATTACAGTGTGAAATTGGAGAAGGCAAGCTAGTTCAGGACAGTGCTCCATAATTCATTCTGATAATCCAGAGGAGATGACCTCCTTCACAGTACTGTGAAGGCCTTGCCTTGAACAAGCCGTTTCACTGTGTAACTTCCCAGTGACGAGACTGATTATGTAAGGATTTCAGAGGTATCATTTGAGAAATAACTCACTGGATGTGGAAAATTTGATCTAGTATGTTAACAGGAACAAGAACGTAATGCTTTTTTCCCTTTCCTCTCGGAGAATTTAGCCTTTGTTGGGGGCCATTGGGATATTTCCTTTTCAAGGCTAGAAAAGATTGATTATAGTTCATGTCTAAAAGCAAAGACTCCCCCAAGCTAGTGGTGTTGGAGGCAACCAAAAATGACCCATGTTAATTTTCTGTTACCCCACAGAATCAAGGACCCTTCTTGTTTATGCATGTGGGCCATGTTGGGTAAGCTCAAGGGCATTGTCAAAATAAAATGAAGAGAAAACAAGTCAGGACAAGAACAATCTCACTTTGGATGTGAGAGAAAACAGAAGCCCTACTTTCTCTGGCAAAAATTTGTGTACTGTTAAGGGAAGAATTATGTTCCTTCTTAAGTTTCACTCTCAGAGAGAGAGAGAGAGAGAGAGAGAGAGAGAGATGTGTGTGTGTGTGTGTGTGTGTGTGTGTGTGTGTGTGTGTGTGTGTGTTGGCTGAAAGGGGCAGGGTGAAGCCAGTTAAGAAATAGTTATGAGTTTAGACCTTGAGCATAGTAAAAGCTCTGCTCAGTTTCTCAGAATGTGACAATAAAATTAGGGGCAGAGAGGAATTCAGGGGCCCATATTCTGGTATGTGGTAAAAATTTACTCAAATACTTACTTTAGGAAATTTTAATCATAACAAGCCAAATTGATCCTACATCTGTAGTTGTTATCAGGAAAAAGAAGTCTGTAGGCAATTTATGGAGCCCCTAATGCTAGATTCATTTGTAGACTTCTTTTCTAAGAGTCAGGGGTCCTTGCATTACATGAGGGAATATGTAAGTAAGGACTGAATGGGGAGGTAGTTTGGATGAGCTACTCCATTAGTATTATGGCAATGCATTAACTCTGTCCTGCAGGAAAAGCAGGGTCACTTCAGGGCTACTTTCATTAAAATGACATAAAAAGAGGCATCTGAAACATGTTTTGGGACCTGCTACCTACAGTCAGTCTCTGCTGAAAAGAGTTTTCACTTTGATGAAGAAAGTCTCTGGCCAGTCAGTGATTCTTCAGCACCAGGGACAGCAAACACCTCCCTCAATTGAAACAAAACCTATCTTGATTGGCCTTCCAGGCAAGGAAGAGTAAGTAGGTTTTTCCTTTACTTCCTATCCATGGGGGCCTCAACCTGCAAGACTTTATTCTTAAGTTCAGGTATTTACATCTTTTATTTAGCTCTAAGCCTAGTGGCTTAGCTGTTTTTGTCACATTCATCAACAAATGATGAAGGCTGGACTAATACAGCTAGGTTTCCTGGCTCAGAGGAGTGGAAAGAAAGACACTTAGATATCAGTGGACAGCACACTTTGGCAGAGGAACCCCCTGCAGAAAGTCTTCACAAGGCCCCATTGATTTGTAAACTCCCAAATGGGGGACTTATTATTGGCAATTACTTCCTTTTTTTGTCTGTATGGTTCCCATAATGTACAGGTCTACATTTCGCTCTGTGTGCATTTGTAGGCAATATTTCACAGGAGCTGAACAGAAGCTATGAGCTTTGGGGACAGAATAGGGTCCAGTAATGCTGATAATAGGCATTTTAGAGACTCAAGGCAGGGCACTGCTTTGAATGCCTGCAGTCACCCTTCAGACCTGAGTCCTGTTCAGCAGCTAACTTTGCCTTCAATAATGCAAATGGCTCCTTAAAGCCTTCATCAGGCCAAACTGAAGGGGGAGTACCCTGAGAAAATGAGCATAGCAGAAGCAAATGTTTTCACTTTGCATTGTGATTGGCCAGTTGTCATTTAGCACAATAGTGCATAAATGTCATCATAAAGGTAGCATTGTCTTCTCTTAACAATTAGCTGTATCCTCCTCACTTTTGTCAGGATGGCCCCAGGACTGGAAAAGCAAAACAGTCACTGCAAACTTTATCTTAAATACTGTCTTCTATTCACAGATGTTAAATAAATTCCACTTCAACTGCTTCTGGACCATCCAGGACTCGGAAGACTCCCTCTCTCTTCTACTTTCTCTCCCACGTTCCGTGTTGCTTATCATAATTCATAACATTAAGTGGTCTATGACCATGAGATTCTTTTTAGGATAAATCAGGTGGTAGCAACAGGCCAGAGCCAGATCTCAGAGGAGAAAGTTCAATGGAACTGTAATTTTTAACTGTGGGGTAGGTCTGAGGAGAAGCCACCTTTCTCCTCCATTCCGAGTCCTCCTGAGGGTATCCTATTCCAGTGCTCACAAAAGGCATGAGTTCTTTTAGATTATTCGTGTGAATATTAGGGGAAGGCAGGGTCAAACATTCTCTATTAGAGTCCCTTTAGAATGGAGGAACTTTGTTTCACATTGACATCGAGGAACAATCTTAGTTTAGACAGAATGTGTAAATGAAATACCAACAGCTATAGAAGAGCTCAATAAGAGAAGTTTTTGTGGGTTTTTTTTTTGGTTTGTTTTGTTTTGCTTTGCTTTGTTTGTTTGTTTTCCTTAAATCAGAGGAAGAAGTTGTAGATATCCTGGTGGGAAACAAATGATCTACTGAGCAGGGAGAAATGTGGCCTGAGACTAGAGATATAGAAGTAAACACCTTTAGAAGTAGAGGTGATACCAATGGAAGTCTTGGGAAGGAACAGGCCAGAGAATACAATTGTATGGAGGTTCTCAATACTTTTTCTGGAAAATTCCTACAAAATTCAAGGGCACTTCTAGCCCTCTGCCTACTTAGAGATGAGCTCAGTGCTACTTCTGGGTTCTTAAGGCAAATGCCCTACAAACACCAAAGTCTCGTATTTTCCACTGTCAGTCAACACTGGCTGTCTTGAGTGGGATTAATTCCCCCTTCCCTATGTGAAAGGGACTTGTTTTCAGGAGAAGTGTCCTTTAAACATCCAGCTAAAACTGGAGGTAATTTTTTGCATGAATGGCTTTTTACAGCTAGGTCTAAAGTAGAACAAAACTTGTATTAAACTAAGTGCTACTTTACATATCTTATTTCAAGGGAAATGAAGGATTTATTGCCGTGTAAATGATGTACACTGATTTGTTTCCTACTGGACATTACATGTCCCTTTATCTTTAGGCTGATGTTGTGCAGCAAACTTTCAATATCTGGAAAATCAGCTGGTACCTACTTCATTGCACTCGCAGGATGTTATATTCTCAGAGAAGAATTTTGCAAATGAAGTTTAGGTGCTGCTATAACTGATTTTCGCCCCTGTCCCTAAGCTTTCTGTACTAAATATATGTAAAGTGATTATATCTTGTCTGATCCCATGTGTTTGTGTGTGTTTCCCAATGTTTATATAAATATATTGGCCATCTGAAGCATTTTAGTTGGATTATGGCGACTGATGGACAATGGTGTACGTGGCATGTGGACATGTGATACGTGCACACACTTGTTCCGAGGCCAAGCTAATCATACAGAGTTTAGGAAACAATATGTGGCATGGCTTGGGAAACGTTCAGCAGTGGATGTAGTACAACCAAGCCACCATTCACGGTGGAGACCTTGACAGCAGCAGAGCTGAGGTGTGCTCACCTGGATTTTATGTCATTTGTTTTAATCTCAATGGATTGTTCCTCAGTTCTGTTTAATGATTTAGACATATTCTGTCATGATGCTTGTTTGTTTCTTTCCCCCAGGCCACTGGAAAGCACTGATCATGTTTGTTTCCCATCATTTCGATCCCAAAGTTGTTAACTTAAAATGGGTGACTGAGGTTTTAGTAAAACTGGGTTTTACTAGTAGTAACCCCTTCCTTGAGGTACTATGTTTTTCCATTCTTTTCCTTTATGACAAATCAATCCATTGGCTATGCTAAGTTTATTTGCATCCTAGCAAGTCTTGGAGAATCAATTTAGTTAAAATAATGACTGTATTTGCCTTCAGAGAAGAGGCTCATGGTCTAAATAAAATCCTTGCGTAAAGGTGTCTTTTATGCAAAAAATATGGTTTCTAACTTGGTAAGATGGCCCCAGGGTAGGGGGATGTGTTCTCAGTTGATATTAAGGGATGTGTTGAAAAGGCAAGTGCCCCTCCCTTTCTCTGTTCCCCACCCCACCCTACCTTCCTCCCCAACCTCAAAAGAAAACAGAAAATTATTTTTTTAAATTGTATTAATAATTTATGTTTAATACAAAAGGATGATTTAATGGTATCACCAAAGGTCATTTCTCCCATTGTGCATATCCTTCACTCAGCCCCGTACCCATCACCCCATTCTTCACCCTCATGCTTCCATCCCAAGGCAAACATGTGTCTTCATTGGAATCTTTCAGTGTTGAAGTTAAATGTGGGGGCAGAGATTTAACACCATGACATTAATGAAAACTAACCATTCTTCACTTTCAAATGGTTAATCACTACAAGAAGGCAAACTCTTTTCTTGGTTTTTGCTTAAAAACATTTTATACATATATATGTATATATGTGTGTGTATGTATGGACATATGTATGTATATGCACATGTACATGTATATATGTATATATCCATCTCCAATATAAATATATCATATGTGATAGTTGTAAATACTTCTTGGTCATATGTCTGTCTTCCTCATGGTATCATATCTTCAGTGTTATGTTAACAACTCCATTTATTGATTGATGAAGTCGTGTGTAGACCTGTATCCTCCTGACATAGTTTATGTAGGGTCTCTTCTCAAATAAAGTATAAAACATGAATGCCCTTGTTTTATTTGGATTCATTATTTAGTAGAGAAGTGTGTTGGGTTTAAAGGAATATTGAAATTTGGCAAAGTCCTAATGTGTGCAAAAATTGTGGTGCCAACTTGACAGCTGAGACCCTGGTTTGCTGAGAGTAAAAGTAGCTTGCAAAATGTTTAAGGTAGACCCTAAGTTGAATATTGAACAGTGCTTCAAGAAGAACATACACTTATTTATGATTTGAGGCATGGCTGAGCTCTGTGTCATGGTGATATCCTATCATTCCACATATGTTGTTATTCAACTTCCTAGTTATGATCATTTCAGTAACAGTTTGAAGGAGGTGCAAACTATGTTCCCTTGGATATTCTTTTATCCCAAAGATTTTAGGATTCATTGCCCTAATTACTTTAAAACCCCTTCTCTTTCTCCTTTTATTTCCACTTACCCTTCCTTTCTCTACATCTTTCTCTCACCTTTCCTTCATATAATGTGTTTCCTATAGTGAAATTTCAAGACTTACTTCCATTAATTTCTTTCAAAAGCACTGACGGTTGTGGGAGAGAGGGAGGTCCAGGTTGTAATTTCGATCATGAGAGGTCAACAGAGTTGTGCAGAGATTTAAGGCAGGGTTCCCTCCCCTCATCGCTGTTGATGTTTTAGATCAGAGGATTCTTTGTTGTAGGGAGCTGTCCTTGCCTTGGCGGGTGTTTACCAGCATTTTTATTAGAAGCACTCCTCCTTCCCCACACTTCTCCCAGGGTGTGTCAGCCAGAAATGTCTCCAAATATTGCCCAGTGTGTCCCCTGGGGGGGGGGGCAAATTTGCCCTGGTTGAAAGCTACCGGTTGAAGAGTTTAGATTTTGTCACACAGTGTCACGTGGTATTAAAAGAGTTCAGGAAAATCGAGAGCCCCAGGTTATGTGCCAGCCCTTTCTAGACCAGCTGCTAGTCTGTACCACATGGTAAACTTGTCCGTTTTCTTTACACACATCTCCCCACAAAGCCCATTGCTAAGGATCAAATTGTAGCACCACATTTGGGTTTCAGAAGACAATAGGAATATATCCCTAATCTCCATGTATCAAACATGTTATTCCTAGAATACCTGCCCATACCAGTTTTCAAAAAATGTGTAATATGTAGAACTCTGGGGGGAGAGGCCCAAGTGGCCTTTTCAAAGATTCTATCCCTGTGAAAGAAGCTGACATACCTAAAGGACAGAAACATTTGTCCATCAATTATCCCTTGTGATAAGTCATACTTCTCACCTGGCCCTTGCTACATGGCCATATAAATTACAAGGTCATAATTAGGTCAACAAAAATCCTTAGTATATACATTTCCTTTTGATGAGTAAGAAAACTTGCATTAAATCTTTCTGGGCAAGGGCTAATGTTGTCTATACAGTGATATGTGCATAGTATCTACTTATAAGATATCTGTTGAGTTGAACTGAATTTCTCATTCTCCAAGGCCCGGATCATCTGTACAGCATTCAAAGTGCTGTCACTATGCCTCGTGAACCTCACTTACAAAAACCATTCAGGATCCAGAATTTTCAACATCCTTCAGTGTGGAAGTTATGGGTAAATATCTTTCCTCCCCAGTCTGTGGCCGGCCTTGCATCCATGGCCTCCTATGGCAGCATCCATGTCAGAACTGGGCTGCAAAAGGCAACAGTAGCTGCTTCTCAAAGTAGGAATTGGAAGAATGCCTCTACAGTGTAGGCCATGTGGCTTGGCTCTTTCATTATTTAGAGCAATGATGGCAATCAACTGAAGTGAAGTGAATGACAGTCGATCCTCCTGCGCTGCATATGTGAAACCCTCAGCCCATCCTCCAGAGGGTCCTTCCTGCTCCACACAAAGACCAAAGGTCTCGAGGGCTCACATCTGCACTTTAGAGTGTCCCACACCCTTGTAACCTGTTATTTGGCATTTATTTTGGAAAGAGAATCTGAACATTGGACAAGTTTATGGACTTCTGGGCCTAGAAGGCCCTTGACTGCCTCATTCAGCTACCTGCCTGTAGCTAGGAGTCTCGGGTAAACAAAAAATTGGGACAATCTCTCAAATAAAAGCCTCTTTCTGTACTAGAGGGTATGGCTAATACTATTATAAAGTCAACATACTTCTAAAACATCATCATCCCAGTGGTGACACAAGGAAGCAATCACCTGACAAACTTCAGAAATAGCAACTGGTCGTCCCTGAAACTGAACCTTGAGGTGACTCTAATGGCCTCAACAGCACAAGTGCCGGAATGCACTCATTAGACGCAAGGTAGAGATGCAAATTTATCACAGCTGATGTCCTTGATGAGGGGTTAATTCTTGGCACAGATCATGGACATATATAGGAGGGAGCTCTCAAGGATACTACCTGAGGCTCTCAGAACACATTATCTTAATGTTCCAAGGGACGGTGGGGCCCCTTGGCCTGGGCCATGCCCTGTTCCTTTGTCCTATTGGGATGCTCAAGGTTACTTAGCTATTAGCCAGGGAGATGTTCTATTTTAGCCTCTCTTTTCCCTCCATCACCAGCGCTTGCAATGTTCTTAGTTATTCAAATCACCAGTGCAAGGCTCAGCAGAGGGTCTAATTACTGCCCTGCTTGCCATTGCTGATGAGCTGCAAGGGCCAGGGAATGACTTTAAAGCAGTAAAGTAGGGAGGGGCAGCTTCCTTGGAAAAGTCTGTGGGAGTCTCAGTCTTACTATGGAGAGCTGGATGGTATAGCCTGGAGGATTTGCTGGATAAGGCCATCTTCCTACTACAGCTTATTGCTAGATAGCCATACCTCAGGAGAAAGCACAGTCCTTGGATTAAATTTGCGAATTTTTGAGTGTCTCAGTCATAGTCCTTTTCTCCTTAGACTTTTGTGAACATGCACACACACCTTTAGCCATTCCAGCTCAAGGGTCTTAGCTAACAAATGCTATAATATAATGGAAATCCAGAGGCTATGGAACAGACAAGGTGCCAGGACATGGTAATGGGCATTCATACTTAGGTCAAAAGTCACTATTTGCCAAGCTCTCTGCCAAGATTTAATTCTTTTAGGGGTGCCTGGATGGCTCAGTTTGTTGAGCATCTGACTTAGGCTCAGGTTATGATCTCACGGTTCATAGGTTCAAGCCCTGCATCAGGCTCTGTGCTGACTGTTCAGAGCTGGGAGCCTGCTTCGGGTTCTGTGTCTCCCTTTCTCTCTTCCCCTTCCCCACTTGCGCTCTGTCTCTGTCCCTCTCAAACATAAGTAAGTGTTAACAAAATTTAAAACAATAGATTTAATTCGTTTAAGAGGGACAGATATTAATATTAATTAATTAATACTGTATAGATGAGCTAATCAAGCCTCAGAGGTTGGACATTTGTCCCAGGCTGCCAGTTACTTGAGGGAGAGGCAGAGTTTGAACCCAGCGGTTGGTCTTAATCACCACTGTATACTTCCTATCACATGGATAGAAATTTTTGCCCAAGATAACAGTGGAGGGTTCTAAGCCAAGAAAACAGAAGGGAAATGTGGTTTGAAGGACTCTTTTAGGATAGTCATTCTTTTACTTATTCATGTAATAAACTTCAGAGCGCTCTTATGTTAGATGTACTACAGTGTGCTAGAGCCTGGAGACCTCGTCCCATACTCCAGCTCCCAGAGTGAACAGTAGATGGTCCAGATTGCTAAGAGTAAGGGTATAATAAGATACAGAAGGAAGGCAAAGGAGGAAAGAAGTTTACTACTTGGAGGATGGCTAACAGAAGAGTTTTTGATAAAGAGACTCCCAAGCCTCCTCCAAGAACAGAGTAAACCTCTCACTCTTTTTGTTGCGTATGGTAAGTTCTAGGGGTTTTAGATACATCTAACCAGAATTCAGTGGGAGCCTTGACCTTCTTCTGGGTTTCATTCCAGGTGGGAAGCCAGAAGCCTTCTCCCAAGTGGTTTTGCACACACTGACCTAGAGAACAGGGTGATGCCTCAATAATGCTCCGACACCAGGGACACTCTGGCTCTGCACACTTCCTCTCTCTATGAGATGAAACAAGCCACTGTCTCCTGCTACATAATGGAAAGCCCCACTGGCAAAGTTATGTGCAATGGGCCGATCATAAACATGATATATGGAGTTAGTTCATTGACTGCCTCTGATGCTGGCCCCAGCTGCCAGGAGTTTGACTGACAATTTCTGTTTATTTATTTCTCACTATATAATATCTGACTTCACATTATAAATTCTTCTGATTGGAATTTCATGGCATTTGTTCCGGTATTTATTGGTGGTCTGCTCATCAGGGACTCTGTCATTTTTTGGGGATTAGTTGGGCTCTGAGCCCCTGGTTCTGTCTGTCAGAGTGAGGTAGGGCCCTGACATCCCAAAGTGAGAGGACTTCACTATTGCTTCTTGTGCCTTATGACAGACACCTGTGATAGAGATATGGACACCTATGATGGATGTCTCTTATGATTCAGAACCAATGGGAACAAATGGCAGAGTCAACATGGTGTTTGGCCACTTGAAAAGCATCTGGTTAAGTAGGATATAGCATACCAGGTCCTGCCTGGATGATGGCGGCTGTGTCATTTTCCTTACTCCTCCTTTTCTAGTCCACAGGTGGGACCAAAGGTCCACTAGTATTCCACTTTTGGATGGGGCATAGGTTCATGTAGACAGAAGAGAGTTGGACTCACTCATCTTGAGCTGATGGTCTCACCATGTTTAAGTCCCCATGATTCGAGTATAATCAGAGCAGTTGGGGTGAGAAGTCACTCTCAAATGTTCATGAGGATTCTCATGCTAAATTGGGAGAGAGCAAAGGTTGGCCAGAACACCTAGAAAGAGTTATAAAGATGTTTTCCTCTCAGTCTATAAATATAGGGTTTTCCATCCAGAAATAGCCAATCAGCAAATTTCCCTGAGACACGCAGAATTTTAAAAAATCTGGCTACATCTCCGTCATAGGAACTTCGAATTTTTTCTAGACAAATGTTGTGTTGTTTCCCCCATGTTATGCCCACAGCTGGGCATCAGCTCCAGTCTCCATCAGCCTTGGTGGCCTCAGCTCCTGTAGTCCAGCTTCAGCACAGCTCATGTGGGCCTCTGCCCAGAGCTTTCTCTGCTCTGGCCCTTCACTGAAGTCACTGAGAAAGAAACTAACTTTCACCGGGCACCTACCATGCACCAGTATTAGGCACCTTGAAAAACCCTCATCATAACCACCCCCAATTTTTATCTTCACATTTCTAGATGCAGAAACTGAAGCTTATAGAAGCTGAGTCTCAGTAAGATTAATTTCCTTGACATAGGAAAAAGTCAGGCATGAGGTGAGGGCAGAATTCAAGCCTATGTCTGCCTACTTGCAAAGAAAATTTTGTTCCTATGAGGTATGACCTCTGAGGATTTCTCAGGGAAATATTCTGACTTCTTTATGACCACGCTGTCCCTCCAACAAGCAAGAAGGAAAAATGCCTCTCATTTTCCCAAAGACTTCCTCATCCATTAACTGACTGGGGATATTGAACAAGACATTAGCTTCTCTTGGCCTCAGGTTTTTTTCATATGTAAAAGATATATAGTTCTATCTATGTTTGGCTTACAGTATGAGGTCATGTGAGGACACACATAAAGTGTTTAGAGCAGGGTCTTACACTTAGTGGGTCTAAATAAATGGAACGAATCATCATTATCATTGTCACCATCCTCAGAATCACCACTATTACCATCACCCTCATCACCAGCACCATCACCACCATCATCACCATCACCACTATAACCGTCATCAGCATCACCACCGTCATCCATTTCCTTATCTGCTTGTGAGTGGTCTCCATCACCCAACACTAAGAACCCACTGCTTCCCTGGCTGGGATTAGCTGCTCTCTGGAAGGCTCTTCCTTTATAGAAATGGACAGGAACGCCCCTGACAACACTGACATTACATTACTGATTTGTGCCTCCCAAGGCAAAACCCTTTTAAGAAAACCCCATCTTCCATACTTTCCTAAGCATTGTCCAAATTCAGTCCATCTCTGTCAGCATTCCCCAGCCTCGTCATGACTATATGTCTCTGACTGCCACACAAAGAGAACGTCACGGGCAGTCACTAACGAATCCAGAAATCATAATAGCTCAGAAAGATTCAAAACTGGACTAAATATTACAAAAGTAAAAATTTGTCCTTCTCCCCAAAATTAAGTGGTATAAAGGGACAGGGGAAAATTGGAAGCTACCATTTAAGGTTCATCTTGATTAATAATCCAAAGGATGCTTAGGTGGACCTTATTATTCCCATTTTCTAAAAGAGAAAACAGAATCTCAGAGAGATTAATTGACTTGCCTTGTGTCCCTCAGCTAGTAAATGGCAGAGATGGGATTCGGACCTATCTATCTGCATCTGAAGCTCATGATATTTCTAAATGTCCTGCTGATTTTATAAACTCACAGGACTTATAGTCATATATATACATATATCTGCACATGATTGTAGGTTCTCCGCAAGCCTCCTCTGGGAAGGCAGGTCTGGGCTGGATAGATGAACTTGCAAAGGCAGGGAGTCCAAGACCAAGGCCACAGTTCCCCTCTCATGTGTTATCTTTATGGGCCAGGGAGAGCTCTTTCCATGAGCCCTGAGACATGGTCATGTTGCCTTGCTGCCTTGAAAGCAAGGAAGAAGCGTCTGAAAAGCATGGCTGCCTCAGTGTCAGGCCATCTTATTCCTGGGCAGGCATCTTGTCCCGACCACTTTACTGCTCTTAAGCTAGGAGCATGGTAAGATAATATTCCGCACTATTAGCTTAAATGCACAGCAGATAACCAACATTGGGCATATTTAAACTATGGCCACTCTCTACCAGGAAGACAAAGTAAAACATGGAAGTTTTGTTTCATAGCGTCCAAGTCAGAATCATTACCAGGGGTAATCAATGCCGGGGTCAAATTCTCTGGCCATGGTGCTGGAAGTTGTTTTTCCCTCACACTTTCATTCTGGCAATGGAGTCTCCCTAGCTGAGATTCAGTTTTTCTATCTGCAAAAAGCAAGAATTGTGTGATCTCTGAGAATAACTCTATCTCTAAACTCTAGGGCCTGTCTACTGCTTTCTAGATTCAGCTGAGTGAGTTTGGAGGTGGGTGTAATATGGAGCATTCACATCAAAGGAGGCAAGCAAAAGACATACTTGCAATTAGAACTAAGGGCAAGAAGAATCTGCTTTCCCCGTAAACATCCAAGGATTCTTTAAAAAGAAAAAAGAAAAAGGTGAACGGTGTAAGTTAAAACAACAACCAACCACCCAACCAAACAACAGTCGAAACACTAGGAGTAAGAGAAAGACAATGCCGCTCTCAAAGTGAATTCAACTTTGTCTGCGATGATTAAAGTTCAGAATAGGTGAGGTAATTGCTTGCATGTATACAGCTGTTCAAAAAATGGCAATTTTACTACTACCAATAATGCCGATGATAGTCCAGAAAAGTGTTATCCTTGTATTGTTAAGATGATCATTAACATTAAAAACCTGCCATTTATCAATGGCCTTGGACATTCATTTTAAAGACAAAGTTGCTAAAGTTCAGGAAGGTTTAAAAACTTGCCCCAATACACTTGGCTACTGAGACACCCAGCTACTCAACCTTAAATACTATGGCACTTTGAGCCACGCGATCCTTCGCTGTGGGCGGCTTTCCTGTGAGTATGGTACCACCAGACAGCAGAGGAAGTCTGGCAGCATCCTTGGCTTCTACCCATTAGATGCCGGTAGAATCCCCCAGTCATGATAATCAAAATTCTCTAGACATTGCCAAAAGTCCCCTGGGACAGGAAAATTGACCCTGGCTGCAAACTACTGTCATCACACCAAGGTCTGCAGACCATCTAACCCAAGGCCATTATGTTGTTTAAAAGAATCATAAACTAAGAGAGAATATCTGTATAAATGTGACAGAGTTAAACACAGGCAAATGCTGAGATTTGCAGATAAGTGGCCAAGAGAGTGCAGGGAAGCCAGGAGCAAACCCTGTGGTGTAGAAGCCCCTGGTGACTTTGTAAGAGTCTCACCAGAGGCAGGAAGTGGGTTAGAGCTCCCTAGGGCCCAGGGTTCCGCTCTGAGGAGAGACCCAACCACACCTCCAGGGTGTCTAGTCATGGCTGGGATAGTAGCCAGATATTCTGTTAAAGGACATTTGCACCCCCCCCCAAGTCCTCAAAAATCTTGGTCCCTGCTGGACAGTATACTTCTTACCTTCTCAGATTTTTACAGCAAAACTAATGACATGCAATACTCAGCCCCCGAACTATTAGCGATGGATGAAGATTTCAGTGAAAGTAGGAAGAGTGTCGAGAGAATTCACCCACTCTGGCTCAGAATAAATAGAAGGTCTGGGCATAATTGCCCACGTTAAGAGAAAGTTAGTAAAAAAGTGCAAGAATGTGCTAGACGTATCTGTACATATACATACACATATCACAGTGTTATGTAGATACACAGATGAGAAAATAAAAGAAATGGATGAATGATGGATAAATAGACGGGGAAGAAGAAAACGGCATGCAAAACACACTCAGAGAGCTAGATCTTGAAGAGAGAAAACAGAAAAGAAATTCTCCAAGAGTGCTTCAAATTATAGAACAAGAGAAAAATAAAAATTTAATAAAGCAAACTTTATAATTAGATGATACACGGCAAACTTAAAGAGGAAAAAGTGACCTTCGGGAATGAAGAAAGCCAATTGAAAAGCAACAGCACCCTCCTTTCAGAACTAATAAATCAAAACAGCAAAGAACATAGGAGGTATAGTTGAAATCGAAATTATGACACGAAAGGGAAGTCTAAGAAAGTCACTGTGTGTATGAAGAAAAGGAGCTTAATGCCCATAGAGACAAAGGAATAGAGACAGATGTCAAAGGTAAGTGAGCTCAGATTGAGTGCTGTTTTCGAAGAAGAGAAGCCAACAAGTAGAATAGAAGTGGTATTTGAATTTATAACAAAAGAAAATTATCCTTAAATTTAGGAAGAAACGAATTTGTTCATTGAAAGGTCAAACTGTGTTCCAAGGGAACACAAAGACATTTTCTGCTTAAATTGTTAAATTTCATTTCATTTCTCTCTTTATAAGAGAGAGTTTTGAGGTAGCCAAGAATGAGAAAGCAAGTCCTCTTTAAGGAGGGAAAAATCAGTCTGGTCTTGGATTTTTTCACATCAAAATCCATGCACAGAGGCAATAGGGCTTTGTCTACAAGATTTGGTGGGGAAGAAAGTGTGACTCAAGGGAATTATCGGCAGCCCTGTTTCTAATCAAATTAGGGCCATCACCAGGGGGACAGTGGGCTCTCCTTAAAAATGGGAACAAAAAGAAAACAAAGCTGTTTGAGGATGAAATCTGTTCATTCCCCTAAAAGCTAAACATAGAACTATGGTCAAAATATAAAATGCTCAAGGAGCTTAGGTGGCTCAGATGGTTGAGCATCCGATTCTTGATTTCAGCTCAGGCCACGATCCCAGGATTGTGGGATCAAGCCCCGCGTTGAGCTCTGTGCTGAGCATGGAGCCTGCTTGGGGTTCTCTCTCCCTCCCTCTGCCCCTCCCTGATGTGTACTTGTGCTCTCTCACTCTCTTTCTCTGTCTCTCTCAAATAATAATAAAAAAAGGAAATGCTGGTTAAACTCTCTGTGTTAGAAGACTGTGGAGGGATTGCCTCAAGATTTAACAAAGAATATATGCCCTAAGAATTTTATAAACCCAGGCAAGTTGTCATTCAAGTAGAAAGTCAAAGATCCCTGTGTGACTCCTCTGTCTCCCCTCAACAACGACAGGAAAACAATTCTGGAAGAAGAACCTGTTGGGTTCGCAGTGAATTCTTGTGAGTATGGAATCCAATCTAAATTATAGTTATTTGAATTACCGTGGAAATAATGTTCTAAAAACCATATTGAAATAATATAAAAATTGGCAATATAAAAATTATGCTGTAAGTAGCAAAAATCGGTAGGAGCCATGGCAAGAATTTTTTTCATTTCTCCTGGTGGGGTGTTAGTCAATATCGACTAAAGTGAAACAAATAATTTCAAGAATAACTTCAACACTTTAATGCTTTTCATAAAATGCTTATATCTACTGTGAATTAATTTTTAGTAATTCTTGTTTCTTATGATGAGTAAACATGAGTGGGGAACGCTCAGCTGTATCTCAGTTCACTAATTTTATGTAAGGGGCTCCTGGGTGGCTCAGTCAGTTGAGTGTCTGACTTTGGCTTAGGTCATGATCTCACAGTTTGCGAGTTCGAGCTTTGCCTCAGGTTCTGTGCTGACAGTTCAAAACCTGGAGCCTGCCTCAGATTCTGTGTCTCCCTCTCTCTCTCCCCCTCCCCCACTTGCACTCTGTCTCTCTTCCTTGAAAACAAATTTACAAAACTTTAAAAAATAATTTTATGTAAAATAGAAAGTATATTAGAGTGCATTAAAACACATTCTCTACATACCGTGTATGAGTAGAGGGAGACTTGTAGCAATGCTCATGCAGTGAGAGTATTATTTCAGGGTAATTAGATATTGGGTGATTTTTTTAACCCATCTATTTATTTATATATTCATTCATTCATTCATTCATTCATCTACCTACCTACCTACCTATTTATTTATTTATTTATTTATTTATTTATTTATTTAATGTGTGATTTAATCAATTTATTGTCAAATTGGGTTCCATACAACACCCAGTGCTCATCCCAACAAGTGCCCTCCTCAGTACGCGTCACCCTCTCTCCCCCCTCCCATATCCCCCCCAACCCTCAGTTTGTTTTAAGTATTTAAGAGTTTCTTATGTTTTGTCTCCCTCCCTCTCTGTGGCTTTTTTCCCCCCTCTTCCTCTCCCGCATGGTTTTCTGCTAGGTCTCTCAAAATCCACCTCTGCGTGGAAACATATGGTATCTGTCTTTCTCCGACTGACTTATTTCACTTAACATAATACCCTCCAGTTCCATCCATGTTGCCACACATGGCCAGATTTCATTCTTTCTCATTGCCGCGTAGTGCTCCATTGTATATATAACCCTTTTATTTTTTAACCCTTCTAATTTTTTAACATGCACATATGATATTCACAGAGAAGAGGGGAGTTTTTCAAGAAAGTATAAAATCAGGGAGAGAGAGAGGGAAGGAAGAAAGAAAGAAGGGAAGAAGGAAAAGAAAAAAGGGAGAAAAGAAAGAGCAAAGGAAGGAAAGAAGGAAGGAATAAGGGAGGGAGGAAGGAAGGAAGAGGGAGGAGAGGGAGGGGAGGAAGGTAAGATGGAAGAAAGGAAGGAAGGAGGGAGGAATGATGGGAAGGGAGGAACGAAGGAAGAATAAAGGGAAGAAGGAGAAAGGAAAGAAGGAAGGGAGAGGGAGATAAAGGAAGAAGGAACTAATACAGATGAGAGATGCTGTAGGAAGCCACGTTCTATTTATTCTGATTGTGGGGAGGTAGTAAAATATAGTTGAAGATGTAGAATTTGTATGGTCTTTGGAGTTTTATAGACCTGGGTATATTCTACATCTGTTACATAACTAGAGGTTCACTAGGCAAGTTCCCTGAACTTAAGTCTGAAGTTTCCTCATCTATGAAATGGGAACAAACACACCTGTTTATAAGGCTCGCTTTGAGTTTGCAACAGATGTATCGCACTGTGCCTAGAACTAAGTAGTCCGTTTAAAAATGCTGTCTTCCTTTTACATGGTCTCTCGTCATCTTTTCTCCTTCCATCCATCTACCAATCCATCCATCCATCTATTCCTCTGTCCATCCATCCATCCAAGAAGCTTTTTGCTAACTGCTAGTAAAACTCTGTGTGAAGAGATTCAGTCCCCGCCCTTGGCAGAGCAAGCATGTCAGGTTGGGTAAGAGGGAGACCGTGAAGATTCAGGGCCAGAAGACGTAGGTACTTCTGCAGAGAAGCTGCCCTCTCAACCATTTATCAACCTTCTTCGCTTCAGAAGAAATCCCCTGCGCCCTTGCTTGGCTCATCAGAGTGGCATTGTTCTGAGATCTAGGGAGCCAGTTGGACAATGTGTCATTGAAATTTTGCTTCCACCGCCTCTACTGCCTCTGTTCTGACTCCCACTGTTAAGTGCCGTGGCTCTTTATCATGGCTTTGAAATCGAGAAAGACACTTTGGAATTCAATTAGCCACAGAGTTGCCACAGCAACGAAAATATATAAACTTAAATGATTTATACACACAGACAACACTTCAGAAAGGAATAAATTTAATCCCGCAGCTGGGAATGAAATGGATTGTACAATAAGAAAATTGTATTCTTCTCTCCCCCACGAGAGGCCTCACAGTCTTAATGTGATCTCAGGGAGGATGCAGCTGAGGGGAGACGGCAGGCCATGTGTAACTCATGCTCACTCCGGAGTTTAGGGTTCACGTGAGGGCACTCGGACTTGCTCTGCAACCGCCAGGGCATTCTGGGGCAGCAAAGGCAGGCATTGGGCACGTATTATCCCAATGGACCATACGCATATCTTCCCATAGGGGCCTTGTCCTCCCTTTCCAATGCTGTGCATAGGTTTGTACACACTCATGCCCACAGATCCTGACATGCGTTTTCCAGGAAAGTGGGAGCCTTCACAGAGCCTCAGAGTGGAAGGGACGGCCTTACAAAACCCAACCGATCTCTGCCTCGCTCCTGCTCTTGTATCCCATTATAGGTCAAGGATCAATGCAGCCCATTGGTGCTTTTGGGCTATAACCACTTTTTAAGGTAGGTTAATATTGACCTGGACAGTATTAGAAACTATAGAACTTTACTTCTGCTATACAAGAATGCCGAGTCTTCCGAGACTAAATGAAATAAATGAAAGCTGACAGTATCTTGAAATAGTTATCTTCCTTTTTAAAATATCTTTTCCACATTTTATGTATATGGGCCTTTTGTAATCATCTAGAACAGGACTTTCTGGATTCTTTTTATTGCACACTGATGTATGTGTATTCACTTATAAAAATATATATGCAATACCGTTGATTCATATATATTCAGAGCCAATAAAGCATAATTTAAATTTTTTTTGAAACAATGTATTGAAGTTTTAATATTTTCCCTCATACCTAAATGAATTGGTGTGCACTCCACTTTGGAAACCATTGAGCTGGAGGACTCCACGTTGCTTCAAGAAGAATTAAGGGGGTTGACATGGGAACAGCAGAGAAAAATAACTTTATTTAAACTTCCAATACAAAGGGCTCCTGAGTGGCTCAGTCGGTTAAGCATCTGACTTTGGCTCAGGTCATGATCTCATTGTTCGTAAGTTTGATGCCTGTGTCGGATTCTGTGCTGACAGCTCAGGGCCTGGAGCCTGCTTCCGATTCTGTGTCTCCCTCTCCCTCTGCCCCTCCCCCACTCATCTTCTATCTCTCTCTCAAAAAATAAATAAACATTAAAAAAAAAACTGCCAGTACAAGATCTTGAGGATAAAAAACAAACAAATAAATAAAAAGAAACGTGATCTTGAGGATCAAAACGGAGATCCCAAGGGGATTGGGCACAGTGTGCTCCGTGACAACAGTCTGGAAAAGTTGAGGAAGTAGGTGCAGAAAATACTTACCTTAATGTTCCCCACCCTCTGGGGGACTGAAAAGGAGGGGAGAGGAGAGCACATGGAAAGACCCCCATTGGTGTTTTGTTTTAGGGAGCCACCGGACACAAAGCCATTGTCCCCTCCACGCCCCACCAGTTGGATGGTCCCTGTGGCACTTAGGCTGAGGAGCTATTCTACAGGTAGGTCCCCATTCCGCGAGGGCTGTCCATCAGCAGCCACTGAGTGGTCCAGCTGACGGAGAACACCCAAGCTCCGAAGGCTTTGCTGAGTTGATCCAAACTGCTTCGTCTGGAAACTCCGTCTTTAAGTGCTCAGGACGTGTAAAATTACCCCCTACTCACATTACCCATGCAGAAAATGGTGCAAGGGGATCCCTGATCCTCGTAGGAGGATGATGGCTGCGTGCTGGATGGTTCCCTGATGGGACTGAACAGTGATGAAACCACCTATATTGCATATTACTAAAACCTCACTAAATGGTCTCCACTAACTTAGCACTGTTGACTTTCCATGTTTTCCTTTGCGAATACAGGTGACCCTTGAACAACACGGATTTGAACCATGCTGGTCCACTTTTATGTGGATTTTTTCTTTTATTATTTAAAAAACCTTTTTTTTAACATTTATTTATTTTTGAGAGACAGAGACAGAGCATGAGTAGGGGAGGGGCAGAGAGAGAGAGAGGGAGACACAGAATCTGAAGAAGGCTCCAGGCTCTGAGCTGTCAGCACAGAGGCCAACGCGGGGCTTGAACCCATGAATGGCAAGTCCATGACCTGAGCTGAACCCATGAATGGCGAGGTCATGACCTGAGCTGAACCCATGAATGGTGAGGTCATGACCTGAGCTGAACCCATGAATGGTGGGGTCATGACCTGAGCTGAACCCGTGAACTGCGAGGTCATGACCTGAGCTGAAGTTGGACACTTAACCGACTAAACCACCCAGGCACCTCACTTTTTTCAATAAATATATTAGAAAAAATTTTGGAGATTCATGATAATTTGGAAAAAACCTGCAGGGAACTGTGCAGATAAGAAATATTAAAATATTAAGAAGTTGAGTATATCATGAATGCATAAAATATACGCACATACCAGTCTATTTTATCATTTACTACCGTAAAATATATACAAATCTATCATAAGAAGTTAAAACTTATCAAAACTTATGCACACAAACACAGACCATACACGGCACCATTTGCAGTACAGAGAAATTGTAAACAAACATAAAAATGCTGTGTTAAGAAAAAATGGAATGAAATTAACTGTTTCATAGGCCCTCCTGTTACTCTTACAATGAGCCAAAATGTTGCCAGCGTCTGTGGGTGAGGCTTACCTCCACCTGAGCAGTGGATCTCGCTAGTAAATTGCATATCGCAGTAAAAAGAGTCTCTAGGATTCTCACTGCTAGTCGTTAAGTTTTGGGAGGTCAAAAGTTAAGTGCAAATTTTCAGCTGTGTGTGGGGTTGGCAACTGTAATTCACATAGTTGCAAACAAATCTTAGCATGCAATTTACGTGTAATACTTCACATCTGGGAACTCCTATCAAGAAACATTCTATTTCTAGCCCTAATTAATGTATTTGAAAAAAATTCAAACACAGTAATTCATTTGTAATCTACAATTCAGGACTTTCTTATTACAGACAGTTCTTTCTCTAGGTACACACGGACTTTGAAGTTGGAAAAAGGGTTTGGATGCCTTTTCTACTGTGTATCAACTTGGTAGTGTCCGGCAAAACTTTTCACCTCTTAGACTCATTTTCCCAATCAGTAAAATGGGCATGATAATACCAGCCTTGCTGAATTGTTATAATATCAAAAGCATCTTGCCCCATGCCTTAGCCCATAGTAACCGCTCAAAATATAGCTGCCTTTATGGTAATTAGTGTGGATGAAAGAGATCTTTCTCTACAGGCACCTATACCCCCCATTCGAATGTGTAAGTTTTCATGCATTCAAAGAGGGGTGTGCAAAGTCTGTACTCTCTGCATCTGTGAAAGATGGGCAGGTTTTAAAGGGACAGCTCCCCTTTACCGCAGCTCATTCACTGGAATGAGGTTATTATCCTAGCCTTTCAGGAGGGTTTTGAGCAAGGCTAGCAAAAGAGACACAGCACCAGAGAGCTTCAGTGGACATCTGGAGCTTCTTCTGCCCACTCCAAGTACGGACAGAACCCCCTGCCTGCCAGTGCGGTAAAAGTGGACTACGTTTTTTTACTTTTGCATTCTTTTTATGGTGGTAAAATAAATACACATAACATTTGGTATTTTAGGGGCGCCTGGGTGGCTCTGTCGGATAAGCGTCTGACTCTTGATTTCTGCTCAGGTCATGATCTCACGGTTTGTGGGTTCGAGTCCTGATTTAGGCTCTGCACCGATAGTGTGGAGCCTGCTTGGGATTCTGTCTCACTCCTCTCTCTGCCCCTTCCCTGCTCATACGCTCTCTGTCTCTCTCTATCTCAAAATAAATAAACATTAAAAAACCATTTGCTGGGGCACCTGGGTGGCTCAGTTGGTTAAGCGTCTGACTTCGGCTCAGGTCATGATCTCACAGTTCATGATTTCAAGCCCCATGTCAGGCTCTGTGCTGACAGCTCAGAGCTTGGAGCCTGCTCTATGTCTCCTTCTCTCTCTGCCCCTCCCCTGCTCACTCTGTCTCTCTCTCTCTCTAAAAAATAAACATTTAAAAAAAACACCATTTGCTATTTTAACCATTTTAAAGTGTACAATTCAGGGGGGCGCCTGGCTGGCTCAGTCAGTTGAGCGTGTGAATCTTGGTTTCATCTCTGGTCATGATCCCACAGAGTTCGAGCCACGCCAGGGGCTCTGCACTGACAATGCGGAGATGGCTTGGGATTCCCTCTCTCCCTCTCTCTCTGCACCTCCCCTGCTCACACACACACTCTCTCTCAGAATAGATACATAAACTTAAAAAAAAGTGTACAACTCAGTGGCATTCAGTACATTCACTATGTGTACAAACATCACCCCTATTTAATTCCAAAACTTTCTCATCTCATACCCATTTAGCAGTTACTCCCCACTTCTCCCCCCAAGACCCCAGTCTCTGGCTACCCCTCATCTACTTCCTGTCTCTGTAGACTTGCCTCTCCTAGACATCTTCATATAGAATATGGCCCTTTGTGCCCGACTTCTTTCATAGGTTGCTGACGACTATCGCTTTTGGAGTCCACGTCAGTACTTCCTTCATTCTTATGACTCATAAGGTTCCATTGTGCGGATGAACCTCTTTTATGTATCCTGTGTTTGGATTTTAATCCCAGCCACACATGCAGACTCACTATGTGGTGGACTTGGCGTCACACAGGCCTCGGCTCAGGGACACCATCTCAGGCACTCACCTGTTGGGAGACATTGAGCATGTGTCATAGCCTGTCCAGGCTACGGTGCCCCCCCCCTGTGAAATGAAGGTAATGATGATTGTCAGGGATATTGGGACAATTGAACGAAATGCACACAATACAAGCATACCTGGCATATAGGAAGTGTCTTGATCCATTTTATTTTGTTTGTGTGGTCTTCGAATTTCTTTAGCTTCATTAACGTTCCTGATAAAAAGAACCTCCACAGAAACCAAGGGCTCCCAGTGGGGGTGCACCCTGCTCAGTCTTGGCTCTCTGCACCTCACTCTGGTGAGTGGGGAGGCTGGGCTGGACCCCTTGCTGAGCCTCAGGGAGCTGCCCCCTTTCCTGTCAGCCTCTGACAGGCCACCCACACTTGTTCTCCCTTTTCTTTCCTGCTTCTGGAAGCTTCCAGAAGGTCTCATCAAGCATCAAGCAGCACTAGCTGGGAGGGTGACAAGGTTTTCGGGGCTGGGAATGGGCAGCAGCACTGTTCTGGGGGCAGAGGTCTGCCTTCCGGGGTTCTCACTCATCTCTCAGGGCCAAGCGCTGGAGCCCAGCCCGGAGGCAGCTTCCTGCATTTGTGTCCACCGTACAGATGGCATCCCTCACTCTCTCCCCATATCCACTGGCATTCCTCTCTGCCAGGCCCACACTGGAGAGCCCAGGAGCAGCAATGCTTCCAAGGGAAGAGTCACAGCGAGTAGCCACGGCCCAGGGTGGCGGGGTCCTGGCGGATGAGTGGACGGCCCTGCTGTTCTGCTCTGATTTTCTTTCACTTCAGCTGCTCATTTTAATTCTACTTCTGGACTTTCCCGCTCTGGCCTATTGAACTGGCTTTGGCCATCTGGACCCTGGGCCGCCGTGTAGACCGCAGTGCTGTCCTGGTGCAACTCCTCCCCCTACCCCTTTTGGGGGCACTGGCCATGCTGGACACAGCTGCAGGTATTGGGGGGAAAGCCAGCCCACCAGGCCAAGTGCACAGCAACGGAAAACAGGTGGTGCAGGGGCGAATGACCAGTCGGGGTGGGTGGGAGGATTTAGTGCAGAGTCCCAGGGGCCCTGACAGAAGGGCGGCCTGTGGTGTGGGGAAACCCACTCGACCGATCGGCGCTGCCCAGGAAGCCAGCGCCTGGGACTCCCCGAAATCCGGCTGCTTGACACTAGCTTCTTTTTTTTAAAATAGTTTATTTTCAAATTGGTTTACATATAACACCCAGGGTTCATCCCAACACGTGCCCTCTTTAATGCCCGTCACCCCCTCTCCCCCCTCCCCTACCCCCTCCCCCTCAGTTTGTTCTTAGTCTTTGAGAGTCTCTTATGTTTCATCTCCCTCCCTCTCTGTGACACCAGCTTCTAAATGGAGGTTGAGGGCAAAACACGGCCCCAGGGGTCAGCCGATAAGAACAAGCTAAGTTGGGGTGTGGAGGGCACACCTACGAGGCAGAAATGAAATGTCCTTCCCTGAGTTATAGGGGCTGAGGAGGGACTTGGGGGTCTCAGGAAAGCTGGAGCCTGGTTATTAGAACGGGACGCTTGGGGCTCTCAGACTCTTTCTATGTGAGGTTGAGTGGCCTGGGCAGTGCCGGGTGTCATCCCCTGGGAGAGACATGAACGCAGAACCTGGTTACGCTGTGGGGCCTGCCCACGGACCAGAAAGGTTCCCCCGTCTTTCGTTAACTCATTCATTCATTTACTGCCCTAAGCCTTTTCTCTGTGCTAGGTTCCTGCTAAGCTCTTTTTTTTTAATGTTTATTTTATTCTTGAGAGAGAGAGAGAGACAGTTTGCGCAGGGAAGGGGCAGAAAGAGAGGGAGACACAGAGTCTGAAGCAGGCTCCAGGCTCTAGCTGTCAGCACAGAGCCCGACATGAGACTTGAACTCATAAACCGCGAGATCATGACCTGAGCCCAAGTTGGACACTCAACTGACTGAGCCACCCAGGCGCCGCGGTTCCAGCTAAGCGCTTACGTGGATTGATGTGGTCACAGCAATACACAGAACAGCAGAGTCACCCTACTCTCTAGGGACTTAGGTACAAGCCCCACACCTGATCTGTACGAAGTTCCTTGAGGGCCCGGTCAAGATCTTAATAATTATATTTCTAACGATGGGCGCGCAAGAGGGTCAGTAAATGTTTATTGAAATAAAAACAGCTTATTTAGATCAAACTCTATTTCAAAGTCTCACCCTGATCAATTTTAATATGATTTCCAATTGAGGTTAATGTATCCTCTATCCTGTCCCTGGCCTCACCCAACACACACACACACACACACACGCACGTGCACATGCATGTATATGTGCAAACTCACACATGCGCGCACACACACACATGCACACATATATACACGTGCATGCATGTACACCCTGAAAACCAGGTTGCGAATATTCTGGTTCTCGGGCACATCAATTCGGAATGCTGAGTTTGGAAATGCTAGTGGGACCCTGGGTAAGCATCTTATCTATATGGTGTTTCAAGTTTAAAATATATAATTCTGTATTAGTTAATATATGATTATACATTTTATTGTTTTATGCTATATTTATACATGTTAGAATTCTATAATCTAATGATATATTTTATAATATAATTTTGTTTTCTAATACATAACTACATATGCTATATTATATATCTATATGTATATGTATTATTTTATAGCATGTAAAATAATAATCCCAGTCCTAATCACCCCCTAAGCCTAGAATGTGTATATGAAATAGAGGTGTGAGGGCATTTTGAAAGGGAGAAGATACTAAGAAGATTCTACCCATCCACAGTGGACTTTCGGTGCCGAGTCTGCTTTTCCGGTCCATAGATCTTGTCTCCTGGGAGGGAGAAAGTTCCATTGGCTAAGCCCCTAGCTGGAAGGCCACACGAGCCTACGAAGCTCCCAGGAGAGTCAAGAATATCGGTGTTTGAATGTATGTACAGCCTCTGGCACTCGGCTGGCCACAAGTAAGTTTATCTTCAAAATTTTTATTTATTTATTTATTTTGAGAGTGAGAGAGAGAGAGAGAGAGAGAGAGAGAGAGAGAGAGCACGAGCAGGGGAGGGTCAGAAAGAAAGGGAGAGGGAGAGAATGCCAAATAGACTATACAGTCAGGGCAGAGCCTGATGCAGGGCTCGAACTCATGAACCGTGAGATCATGACCTGAGTCAAAACGAAGAGTTAACTGCCTAACCGACTGAGCCCCCCACACGCCCTCCACAAGAAAGGTTATTACCTCCCCTCCCCTTCCCTCAGGACAGCAGCTGGGGCTTCTTCATCTGTGTGTTCCTCCCAGGCGGCTAGAGCAGGGCATCCCACACAGCAGGTGCCCCCTGAAGCAGTCCACACCGGGGCCTTGCACACAGACCAGGCCTCGCGCAAAGAAGCACTCCCTAAAGTTTTGAGGAACTGAGGTGAACCCGCAGACCTTACCAGCTCAAGCATCAGCATGAGCCTGGCAGACCTCTGTCTTCTCCCTCAAGGTCAGGACCTCAGAGCCAGGTGGGGAAGGGCTACTTGCCCGATGAGGCCCTTCCCTCTCAGGAAATGCATACAGGTGAGTAAACCTCCTACAGCAATTGTCTTGGGAGCAGGGGAGGGTGAGGCAGCTCCAGGAAGGCCCAGGCTGGCTCCGTGCTTAATGAGGTCCTTTGGCACAAAGCCAGCAACTCTTGGCCCTTCCCTGGGGGTTGGATTTTTGGCGTCTTGTGAAAAGCATCAGTCCGCAGGAAGGTCAAGGAGGACAAAAGCACTTGGAAGGCCGGCACGTCAGCGGAACCCCAGGCTCTCCCAGCCAGGACGGCGCCTCCAGCGGGGGTGCCGGCCACACTCCGGGGCCCTCCGGCTGCGCCCTGTGTGGGCACCACCTCGGCGGCCCAGGTGAGCATCCGCGGGGCTTCCTTGGTCTTGCTTGAAAGAAGGCCACGGGCCGCGAGCCTGGTATTTCCCTGGCCCACGCACGCACCAGGCCTTATCTGCAATTCCGCAAGAGCTCAGAAAATGGAAACTTTTTCGCAACTTAATTGGCAGCAAAACCTGACCTCACCCGAACTCCTCTGGCTGCAGGACTTGACCTTCTCTGACGTGAGGTTATCCGTTCGGTGTGAATATTCATATGCTCATTCTTAGTGCCTTCTGTGGTTTTCCATTTACACGCCGGCCTTTAGGGAGGGGTGGTGTGGTCATGTTGTACGCTCTGCTTTAGTCTGAAAAGGGAGTTCGTGGTGAAAGCACACACTCGTGGGAGCTGGAGGAAGAACGGAAATGTCTTCTCACACAGAGGCAGCTTTAGGGCCTGTCTCTCTCTCTCTCTTTCTCTTTCTCTCTCCCCCCCTTCCTCTCCTTTCTCTTTCCTGCGGCTGCTGCCTGATTTCTCTTCCCTTCCCTGTCCCTCCCTCATTTCCTCCCCCTCCCTCTTCCCCTCTCTCCTCCTTTGCTTCTCTTCTCCCTGAACCCCTCCTCCTCTCTGGGCTTCTGCTCTTCCCACCTGTCCTGTCAGCCTCCTCTGTTTCCCCGTCATTTTGGGCTCTTGTGAATTTGGCCCGCACGTAGCTCCTCTACACTTGACTGTCTCCAGGCTTCGCTTCATCAAGCCTCCTGTGGCGGTGTGCTGCGTCTTTCTGCGGGACAAAGAGAACACTGATGGTCTCAGCTCATCTTTTCACACTAAGCCGCTGACCAAGCCAGTCTGTTTATACCAAGTCCACGGAAGACACTACCTTGTTAGGTGCCTGCCTTGCTGCATTCAGTAGTGTCAGGGAAGGTACCATGGGATATAAAATACGGCTGCTCAGTTTGACCCTTGAATGGGTGCTGACACCAGACTGTTTCCCTTAGAAGGGGCGATGGTCAGGCAGGCTCTGAAAGTCTACTGCGTGGTCCAAACTCCAGCATTGCTGGGGGACGCCAAATAGGACCAGAGACTGGAAGTATTTTAGCAACCTCCAGTACCCCTAGCTACATCCTTCCCTTTTTTGCCACCCCCACCCCCCAGCAGATGCACGAATGCTCCAAACCTTCAAGTTTCCCTAAGATAACGGGGTCCCTCCCCTTCTTTAGTTGGTCAAAACCGCTCATCTCCAAGTATCCATGCTTGTCCATCTGGGTCAGTCCTTGTCATTTCTATCCAACCCTGCTGTCCCGGGATCTTCCATTGACCAAAGACATCGAGACCAGAGCAAACACAAAATCGGGAATTTAATATGGCAGGTACTTATTTTTTTTTAATTTTTAATTTATTTATTTTGAAAGAGAGAGAGAGTCCAGGGGAGGGGCAGAGAGAGGGAGAGAGAGAATCTCAGGCAGGCCCCAAGCTGTCACTGCGAGACAGATGTGGGGCTGGAACTCAGGAACCACAAGATCATGCATGACCTGAGCCGAAACCAAGAGTCAGATGCTTAACTGAGCCACCCAGGTGCCCCTAATACGGCAGGTGTTGCATGCGTGTCTGAGGTCGTTTGAATGAATGCATCAGAGAATCAACGCATAATCATGCCTCTGTGGCCACATCTTTTGTGCTTTAGCAACTCCTAGTAATCTGACGGGGGAAGAATGGGTTTTACGACGGAAGGGACATCACCAGAGCCCTTTAATGGCACACCCAGGAGATGCTTCCCGTTTGCATCTGTGTGTGGAGCCAAAGCCAAGCGGAGTCACATGCAGCCTGACCCTGGAAAGTCTTCTGCTGCCCCCTCCCCTGTTCCACCCCCATCCCCTCCCCCCACCCATCACCCCCACCCAGGGCTGACAGGGCTTGGCAAAGCAAAGTCACAAGCCAGGTATATTGGGACCAGCTGAGCCGGGCTGTAGCCCCGGACCGTCATTGTCATAAGGGGACAGAGAGAATCCTCAGTGGAAGGGAGAAGGCTTGCAGTGTCAGCAAGATCTGTTTAAATAGATTTTCTTGCTGGCAGGGTGCTAATGAGCTGCTAACACTGGGGAGGGAGACAGGAGGGGCTTTCGGGGAGAGGGAGCCGATCTGAACAAGGCTTCAAAGGAGCTGGTTAGGAGCCGGAGAAGGCGGCCCTGCCCACCTGCCCTGAGTCAAACCGAGGGCCCCTCTCTGGGAGCTGAAGAGAAGGACAGCTCACAGGTTCTGAGAATAGATCCTCTTATTCTCTGTCTCGCTGTTTTTAAATCATCCCCTCGTCAGTTCTAAGAAGGCAGAGTGCTAACTACTGTGTTCCCGGCCAAGTCCCGTCTTAGATCCTGCCTGCACGTGGAAGTAGAGAGAGGGCTCGCCCCTCACTCCAGGCTCGCCTCACATCACAGAGGGGGCTCTGGGACCCGATTCTCCCCCCGTGGGGGGGCTCCCCTTCCTGGGGTCCCCCTCCACATCGACACCACAGCTCCTTCCAAATGCATTAAACATTTAAAAAAACATTATTTTAAAATTTCTCTTCTGGAAAACCAGCGAGATAGTTTGTGTCTCTCGATTCTAAGGACAAAAAGAGTTGGCATCTATTATATCAGCCATGTGAAAGTCTCGTTTTTGTAGGTCAGGAACAATTTCTAGAGGCAGTGTCACACGGTTCAAACTAATACATCTGTCTGGAGGTGAACATTATTGCACAGACCGGAATTCAAAATCTGGGGGTTCTCAGGATGGTGCCTGTGAGCACTGGCTGGAGGAAGCACAGGCGCGTGCTGGGGGCGGTTGCGGTGGCCTCGGAAGTTGAGAAAAAGTATAATTAATACAGGTGCCCCTACAGAGCCAGTGGTCGTGAGCCGCGTTAACGTTTATGTCGCCCTCGCTATGTTCCGTGGTAAGACCGTTGCATGTCATATTCATTTCATTCCTGTGACACCATCACGAGGCAGTTATGGTACAGGTGGGGAACTTAGGTCAGAAGGAAATTAAGTAACATGCCCCAGATCGCCCACGAGGATGCCGGGATATGAACCGGGTAGGAGGGTCCCGGAGGCTGAGCTGTAAGGGAGGAGGAAGGATTGCAAATGAGAGGGAGGTGTCCCCGAAAACATGCATCTTCCTGCTGGTTGTTTCCCCGCTGGGCTGGTAGGAAGTCAGAGCTGTGCTGCGAGGGAAAGAAGAACCCGTTAAAATTTTTAAAGACGTGGGTACTTGGTTGTGGGTTCCAGCCCTGCTCTCACTATCTGCATGACTTGAGGAAATTAAGTTGATTCACCTGAGTTCCAGATTTCCCAGGTTTGAAAGGGGCCTGATTATAAATACTGCATAAGGCTGTTGTGAGGATTCCTAGAAACGATGTTCTACTCAGACTTGGAACTCCCTCAAAGCAGGTCAACCTCATTCCTGTCTGTGTCTGTGGGCCCATTACTCTGGCTCTGGAAATGTTTAGTATTGAGTGTCTGCGTCAGAAAGACTGAGGTTGGAAAGGGATGAATGGTGTGGGACATATGGAAATTTGCTGTGAGTTGTTAATGAAGAGGAAAAATTGAAAAAAGAAATGCCGGGGAGTGAGTGAGAGGGGAAGTAGGGAGAAGATGGGGCAGGAATCCATCCAATCAAAAGGACCTGGGTTGGAGGGGTGTCTGGGTGGCTCAGTGGGTTAAGCCTCTGACTTTGGCTCAGGTCATGATCTTGGTTCCTGAGTTCGAGCCCAGTGTCCAGCTCTGTGCTGACAGTTCAGAGCCTGGAGCCTGCTTGGGATTCTGTGTCTCCCTCTCTCTCTGCCCCTCCCCTGCCATGTTCTGACTCTCAAAAATTAATAAATGTTGAAAAACCAAAAAAGGAATTGGGTTGGAGAAGCCATTCTGCTCCTCACTTCAATAGCCCTGAGACATACACTTACTCCGTATAGTATATTCCTTTCCTGCGGCTGCTGGTTGGATGCGTTAAAACAATAGAAATGTATCCTCTCATAATTTTGGAGGCTAAAAATCTGAAATAAAGGTGTCCGCAGGGCCGTGCTCCCTCTGAAGTTTCTAAGAAGGAATGCTTCCTCGACTTTCCTAGCTTCTGATATATGTGCCGGTAACCTTTGGATTTCTTGGGTGGAGGCAGCCTAGCTCTAACCTGTGCCTCCACCTTCACCTATGTGTGTGTGTGTGTGTGTATGTGTGTCCAGGTGTCCAGATTTCCTTCTTACAAGGACACTGGTCATTGGATAACAACACACCCCTACCCAGTGTGATCTAATTTTGACTTAATATCTGTAAAGATCCTATTTCCTGATAAGGCCACATTCACGGATTCTGGTGGGTCTGAATTTGGGGTACACTAGTCAGCCCAGCACACTCTGCTAGTCACTGGCTCTAGCTTAAAACTAATTCCTTCTTTCCTTCCTTCATCTGTTCAGGAGACATTAACAGAGTACCTACTGTGTCAAGGACAGTGTCACATGCTGGGGATATACGTTTGATAAGTCAAGGCTGTTCTTCGTAAGGATCTTACTGACTGGTTGAAGAGATAGTTGTGTCCACAGGTGAACTCAATAGAGGTTTATAGAGGCAGTGATCAGACCCTATTCATAAGGCCTGTGGCAAAGATAAAGTGAGCCTTGAAAGAGTGTTGGTCAGGGAAGTTTTCGGAGGAGAGGAGGTACTTGTGCTGAGTTTTTCCTGAAATCATTAAATGGACGAAATGAGGAATGTGCTCCAGGTGGAGGGCATGGTATATGCAAAGACTGGGGGCCTTGAAGCTCCCTTTTGTGTTTGGGGTTCTGCAGATGCTTTGGTACCGATGCTTGAGCAGAGTGCAAGACCCACTCGCAGGGAGAAGGGGACACGCCAAGGGAGGCAGCGACGGATCCTAAAGGCCATCAATGGGTCACGTGGTGGTGCCCATAAGTCTCGGTTGGAGATGGGGCAGCAGGTGCACCTTGAGCATCCAGTCCTGAAACAGCCCCTCTCACTTGGCAGGGTTGCCCTAAGACATAAAAGAAAGGACAAAAGAAGAAGGAGGGAGGCTGTGTAGTCATTTAATCACCCTGACAATTCGTTTTACAGGTTGGGGACATTGAGGCACAGAGTGGTTAAATGGTTTTCTCTAAATCACAAAGCAAGTAAATGGCAGAGTGTCAACCCTTGATTATGGGATCCACTCAATGGATTATTAACAGTGCTCTGCAGTGCCTCCCAAGGGAACTTGATAGAAAAAAAATTTAAAAATCAAATAGGCCAATTAAAAGGCAATTATTTTTATTACATAACAAGCTTTGGCTTATCCAGAGATCTGCCACAGAATTATGTTTAAATAGCTACCACCTAATAGCAGCCTCCCCAAGCAGCTTCCATTCCTGGGCGTTTAAATGTGTCCTGATTGATCACAAATTGCTTATTTTAGGGGAGGAGAATAGAAAACCAAAAAGCCAAAGTGTTAAAAGCCATCATCCAGTTCAAGATCAATCAGGAATGAAGAGGCATCAATGCCTCCCAGGAATTATAATGGAAGTCAATGAAAAAAATGTGATTTCATGAAAAAGATTGCTGTTTGTGTTAACTGTGGATGCTTCCTCTACCATGGCTACCTCCATGGCTACCTCTCAGTGTGAATTTTTAATTAATTAATTAATTAAAATTTTAAGACATTAATTAATTTATTGTTGAGAGAAGAGAGAAAAGAGAGAGAGGCAGACTGAGAGAGGGAGAGAAAGAGAATCCCAAGCTGGCTTGGCTGCTGTCAGCACAAAGCCCAGTGCGGGGCTTGAACTCATGAACCGCAAGATCATGACCTGAGCTGAAACCAAGAATCAGACGCTCAACCAACTAAGCCACCCAGGCGCCCCTGAGTGTGAATTTTAATGTATGTGTGTATTTATTTATTTATTTATTTAATTTTAAGTTTATTTATTTTGAGAGAGAGAGAGAGAGGGGAGGGGCAGAAAGAGAGAGAAAGAGAATCCCAAGCAGGCTCTGCACTGTCAGCACAGAGCCTGACACTGAGCTCATCCCCACAAACCACAAGATCATGACCTGAGCTGAAATCAAGAGTCAGGCGCTTAACCGACTGAGACGCCCAGGTACCCCCTCAGTGTGAAATTTTTTTTTAAATTTTTTAATGTTTATTTATTTTTGAGACAGACAGAGACAGAGCATGAGAGGGGAGGGGCAGAGAGAGAGGGAGACACAGAATCCGAAGCAGGCTCCAGGCTCTGAGCTGTCAGCACAGAGCCCGACGCGGGGCTCAAACTCACAGACTGCGAGATCATGACCTGAGCCGAAGTCCGACGCTCTACCGACTGAGCCACCCAGACGCCCCCAGTGTGAAATTTTTAAAAGGAGACTTGGACCCAGAGCATATCTGAATCAAGTTTTCATCAGATATACAAGTGTTTTAGAAGCACACCTCTTGCATGAAGCTAGATGCAAGTGCAGCGTTAAAAACAGCAGTAATTTTCTGTAAGGATCGAACATCTCAGGACATGTGGTCAGTTTAGGAGAAGGGCCCTTGGCTGGAACTGCTGACATGTTGGGGTTACCCACAACCCCCAGCATAATCAAGGCTCCAAAGTCTCCAATTGCCATTTGGGTCTCTTGTTGTACTCAACCAAATTACCCCTTGAGAGGGCTGCATGGCCTGTGGCCGTCCCACATAGGATTAATTAGAATAAGGACTGTTTTTGCTTCCAAAGTGGAATGAAGAGCAGAGAACACCGGCCTAATATGAGATTCCAAGAGCCCTGAGTTCAAGTCCTCGGTCTGTGTTAACTCTCTGGGCGGCATTGGGCAAGTCTTCATTCCTCTCTTGATCTGTATTTTCACGCCAGCTAGACGAGCAGGTGGAACTAGATGCTTCCTTTATCCCCTCCCGGCGTGGACATTTTGTGATCCGTGAATGGGCAAGTGTGGTGTCCGAGGCCTTTGTGTGGAGCAGCGGGGCCTGGGGCTGGAGCCCGATCCGCTACGCCATCCACACACACGCCAGCTGTGGAGGCTGCGGCCAGGATGCCGGCCAGGATGGGGACACAGGTTACTGCAGTTTTTTTAACTTCGGGGCTGGGAGGAAGCGATCGATACAAGTCAGATGGAAAGGACATAAGCAGCAGGGGAAATGTTATTGGCAAAGGGAGACACTTAAACCCGTGAAACTGGAAACTATAAGGCAAGGACAGTGAGGCCTTGAAGCCCAGCAATAATGTCAACACTGGGCTGGCTGTGCCGAGCTTCGGCAAGAGAGGGAGACCGGCCTTTGGAGGTGGGTGTTCAATCCCAGCCTCGTTCACGTGCCAGCACGTGCTCCCCGACAGAGCCTTCCTGTGCTCCAATCCATGGCCCCTGTCCCCCAAGCCCCCCTTCACACACACACACACATGTTAGATCCTTGATAAGAAGTATTGACTATATGATTTTCTGTCTTAAACAAGAGACATTTTCATTATTGGAAACTATGCTTCCCTGTGATTCTCAGAGATACAGGAATGGAAGAAGAAGGCCTGCTTTTGCAGCTGGGGTGTGGGGGTGCATAGCTGGGGCACAGGGGTGCAGGAGAACCTGACTCCCAGGCTCCCCAACACACCAGGCTTGGCCACTCACTGCTGACAGAATCCAAAGGCAAGAGGGATGAGTAGGGGTGCAACAGGAAAGGAGTTTATTTCAGAGAGGCCAGTACCAGGAAGACAGCAGACTAGTTTCTCAAAGACTGTCCCCCAAGTGCTGAAGATACTCCCAGGTTTTTGTAAGGAGAGTGTGGGAAGAAGGTCCGTGCACGTGTGCAGGTCGGCAGTGAAGGTCATGTCGATCACCGTCTTGGGGTCAATCCTGCGGGGTCTTGTTAGTGCAGGACAGTCCTTATCGCTTGAGGGGATACTTTCAGTCCCCATCGCAGGGCGCTTTGCCCACTGGGCCTTTTGCCTGAGTTGAGAGATAAGCTAGAAAGAAGAACTTCATCAATTAGAAAGTTTGAGGTCAAATGGAGGTAGTTGAAGTCCTCGTTCACTTTTTTTAAATTTTTTTTTAATGTTTATTTACTTTTGAGACAGAGAGAGACAGAGCATGAGTGGGAGAGGGGCAGAGAGAGAGAGGGAGACTCAGAATATGAAGCAGGCTCCAGACTCTGAGTTGTCAGCACAGAGCCCAACGTGGGGCTCGAACTCAACCACGAGATCATGACCTGAGCCGAAGTCATACGCTCAACCGACTGAGCCACCCAGGCGCCCCTCGTTCACTTTTAATGAACAACTACAGACCAATTCCAGAGTCAAGAAGGATGGATTCAGGGGCGCCTGGGGGGCTCGGTTGGTTAAGCGTCAACTTTGGCTCATGTCATGATCTCATGGTTCAATGTTTCCAGCCCCGAAATGGGTTCCGTGCTGACAGCTCAGAGCCTGGAGCCTGCTTCAGATTCTGTGTCTCCCTCTCTCTCTGCCCCTCCCCTGCTCACGCTCTCTCTCTCTCTCTGTCAAGAATAAACATTAAGAAATTAAAAAAAAGAGGACAGATTCAGTGCCTTGTCTAAGGGCACCCAGCGGGATAACCAAGGAAGCTCACAGACACGTATACCACCGTAGCCACCATGACAGATGTCACCTGCAGTGTCTGCTCTGCACCACACACTGTGCTGGGTGCTTTACGTTTGCATACAGGGCTGGGAATGCCGTTTTTTAAAAAGTTTATTTGTTTATTTTTAGAGAGACATACAGACAGAGAGAGGAGAGAGAGGATCCCAAGCAGGTTCTGCAGTATCAGTGTGGGAGTTGATGTGGGGCTCGAACCCACAAACTGTGAGATCGTGACCTCAGCCAAGGTCAGAAGCCAGAGGCTTAACTGACTGAGCCACCCAGGCGCCTCTGGAGATTCTATTTTTAAGGCAGCCTAGGTCTGCTGCTCACAGCTGTGAAAGAGTTCCCTGGAAGAGAAAGGGGAGCTGCTGCTGCTGCTGCTGCTGCTGCTGCTTCTTCTTCTTCTTCTTCTTTTTTTTTTTTTGGTGTCCACTTTGATGGCGTTGGCGGTCATGAAACACCGGCTTGTCTAGGCAGACAGAGCTGAGACTAAGAAAGAGTGGCATTAGTCTCCTGAATAAAGCAACAGGCCCAAGAGGAGAGAGGTAGGGGTGAAGTCTGTAGGAGAGAAAACTTGGGGAGAGCTCAGTAGAAGCTTCTAGGAGCTCAGGGGAAGCTGGTCCTGTGACATCTCCTATTAAATGTCAACCCGTGTTTGCCTTCCTTTTATGCCAGAGCCTAAAGGTTTTTTTCAAGGGGAGGCGATTTTGTTTTCCAGGCATTTGTCAGTGTCTGGAGACATTTCTGGTTGTCATGATGGGGGGAGGGGTGTGTGCTACCGGCACTGAGTGAGTAGTGACCCAAGGGTGCTACCAAACCTCCCCCACTGCACAAGTCAGCCTTACAACAGAGCATTAGTACGCATGCTGGGAAGTCCTGCTCCAGACTCTTGGTTGCCCCAAACTCTGCTTACACGCCCACCTTGGGCTTTGGGAACAGAGGACAATGGGTGGTTTCAAACTAAGGCAGCCTGGGTGGTGTGAAAGCAGCCTGGGTGGTGTGAGCTGCCTGGCAGGATGACTGGGAATCCACCCAGCGGGGGGACGCAGAAGGGACAGAGGTATGAACATGGCACAATAAGTGACAGTAAGATCTAAGCGTCCACTCCCTTAGCTCTGAGGACCCTGAGATCCCCCTTTCCGGGAGTGGAAGAGCTCTCTTTGTTCTGTATTTCCCCCCACAAGCCCTGAGAGGTATTGGTTTAAACACGCACTCTCTCTTTCTGCCTTCGTAAAAACCCTCCGAGTCTTTTTGTGAGTGAGCCCCACTTTATACCGGAGACAAATGAAGTAGGTTTGGGATCACTCGACTAGGCTGAGTTTAGTCCAGGTCTAGCTGAGTACAGAGCTCCAGCTGTCCACCACCCCTGAGAGCCCCCCGAGGCACAGTGGGGAGGCTGACCTGTGGCCACACACGGGGCTCAGCAGCCTTCTGGGTGTCAGGGCTCACGGGTTGGTGGTGGGTTTCCAAACATTTTCATGTCTGGCAGGTGGTGGTCAAGGTTTTTTAGGGATATTTCCCAAGCGAGGTTATTGAGTTTCAGGTGTTTTATGAAGCCACAACATTGGTTTTGCTCTGAAGTTTATGTGACGATATTATTTCCGAATTTATTTCCCGTTTTTCCTTCTGTCTCTAAATTACCTTCTCGCCTTCATGTAGTTGGGGTGAGGAGGTATTTATTCCCAGGAAATGCTGGTTCCCACCAGGAAATGGCTGAGAGGGTCATTTTTCTAGGCATAAAAGATGCCTGGGTCTCGGATGTGGCTATCCGTGGAGGTGGGAGTACCTTCCTGCCCTCTTTCCTGCAGAGTGGACTCAGAATCTTTCTGAGAATCTGGAAGCCTGGCCGTTTAGTATTCCCGGACTTGGTTATCATGCTAGAGTCAAATTTGGTATCAGAATGAATCAGAAATACTGTCCCACCAACAAAGATCAACTCCGTGCCCTCTCCCACAGGGCTGACCTAGCTATGCAGGACTGGTGATGATTTGCATATTGAGTCCAGTGAAATTTTAATCACTGCCCTGGTTGTATAATTTCTCCAAAATGCTTTCAGGTCAGTTGTAATTACTCCTGATCTGACACCATCGTAGCAACTTAATTATTTAATTCGTTGACTAAAAAGATGACAGACACCAATGTGTCCAGTGGTGTTTTTAAATGCATTTATACCCTATTGATCACAAGGTCAAGTACAACCAAGTCGAGCACTGTGGCATGTGTATGCACACATTTGGGTTTTTGGATGTCTGGTGGTAAGTCTTTGCCATAGACTTCACCACTCCTTGTCCAGCCTCAGCCTTCTGACTTGCAGATTGAGAAGACTGTGTCAATTGTTAGCTATCCAACCCTACATCTCTGCTATTCTCCAGGCAGAACCTGGGTTGTGGGAGCTAGAAACCAAATGGCTGGTTTCATTTATGCTCTGTAACGTCAGCCATATATGGCTGTCTTCAAACTTTAATTCTTTTGCATTCTGATGGCTCTCTTTTTTTAAAAAAAATAGCAAAAGGAAACATCTTCTATGATGCTATAGTAAATTTTTGTAGGTTTTAAATAAGATGTATTCCTCTCCAGCTCTCCCCTCTTTTATCTCCACCTCTCTCTATACCGCAGTGCAGGGTTTTGGGCAGTTCGGGTACCCCTGTCATTTCAGGTCAGATACTTCTTTGTTATGGGGAGCTGTCTTGTGCATTGTAGGATATTTAGCAGCATCCCTGGCCTCTCCCACTAGATACCAGCAGTACCTCTTCAGTAGTGACCGATGAAAATGTTTCTAAATGTTGGCAAATGTCCCCTGGGAAGCAGAACCTCCCTCCAGTTAAGAACCACCGCCATATTGGATTGGCTTTCTGCAATCACTTGCCTTATGGAGGTCATGAAAACAAAACCCTTTAAATAAGAGTTTCAAATTTTTCAAACTTTGCATAAAGTAAAACTTTATGGTTTTTGTTACAGCATTGGACTTGGAATAACACCCAGGCTTGAATCAGGATTCTGCCACATATTAGTTAGGTAAGTTGAATTCTCTGAGGTTCAATTTCCTTAGACAATACTCACCGTGCAGAGCTGAATCTGGAGCTGAATTCATTCCCCTGGATACCGTGAATGCCACCATCTTTGTTCCCAATATTGTGCCAGAGGAAACTTGTTCAAGTAGTGTGTTTCTAGGAATTTGCTAAAATAATTGAGAGGAATTGATTTCTAAAAACAATTATTTCAAAATGAATCTGAAAGCTCCTAATCTCATAGAGTCTTCATAATGGGAGAGAATTCAGCAAAATTCGAGTTGGTTAAGTCAGGTTAAGTGAGGTTACATGCCTTGGGAAATTCCCTGAATTAATGACCGACTGGCTTGGGGGTAAAATGCAGCCCCGTAGACAAATGATCATGACCTTGACCTACGTCTCACTATATATTCAAACCATGGAACCGTGAGCAGTAGAGAAGGGAATGTATCATGGAGTGGTTCCCTTCACTGATAAAAGCCTCCTGGAATCTGCACACTATAGCCAAGAAGATCCTGTTTCAGCCCTTACTATAGACCTTCAAGTTTAAAGATGCCTTTTGCATATTCTAGAGATAGGAGGTCTCAAATTGTCCCATAGCCCCAGGCCCTATCTCTTGGATTGGCCTCTTGGGCACAAATGTGGCCCCTTTGTGGCCTGAGGTGGTCTTCAATGCTGTAACTAAAGCCAATTTCTTGGTGGTGTGGCTTTAAACAGTGAGACCACCTGAATCTCCAGTCTTCAGCTGGGTGGACAGAGATGTGGTGTGGACACAGAACACATGAAAAGGATAACATGGAAAGAACGTGGATCTTGGACAAGAGCAGACATAACTCAGATATTGATTCCACTGCCTACCGGTTGGGTAAGATGAGGTACTGACTAGCTCTGAGCTTTAGTTTCCCCATTTGAGAACCTACCATTCAGAAGTGTTTTGATGCTGGGAGTTACCGTAGGCATAGGGTGCAATGCAACATGTTACACACAGTAGGTCTTCAGTAAAAAGTTCCTAATTCTATTATTGCCACAGCCAATTGATGGTCTTCGAAACAAGGAAATTTGCATGAAGCCTGCTCAGAAGCTTCTTTTGTGATATGTGAATGTCTTAACCAAAAAGTCTTATAGCAAACGCTTCTAGAGGAACACAGATGTGGTAGTATATTGACGGTGCCCCCGTCAACCAAGTGAGCCGAGTGCCCGGTACTGGAATTGAACAGGAAAGTCTAGGACATCGGGACTCCAGTGCCAGATTCAGTTAGAGAGCCTTTGAAGTCAGCTCTGTGGTGACCTCAGTCACTCTGGCTCTCAACCCCTGCCTCGGGCCACATTTCTCTCCTTCCTCACGTTTCCACCTGCGGCTCTCACTTGAGCGTCTTCAGATCCCATACTGTGGAGAATCCCTTCACAAAGACTTTCATCCCGCTGAAGCAGATAGCTCAGCCTGGGGGCATTAACAGAAGGATTGGAGGTAACCTCCAGCTTTTCCATGCACATCTGATATTTTTGTTAACAACTACAGGTTATTCTTTCTGAAAACTGTAATCCACTTGTTCTGTCAAAGCACCAAGTCTCAGGCTCTGGCTTCTCCCTTATTGTTGACGGAAAGACGTTTGTCAAATTCCAAATCTGTTGGTTTCTCAGCTTTCTCATACATTCCCTCTAATGAATCTGAAGGCATAAACAATGCTTACACATCAGAGGAAGCCATTGTATTCTAAGTCATTTTACAAAAGAAAAGGGCCTTGTTTGAAAGGAAGAACTTCTTTTGTCTGAATTGATAGCATCATTGGTACCAGCTGAACCCTGATTCTTCTTTTGCAGGGAGAGTCCTAGTTGGGTGCTTGCTACTAGGATTCAAGCTTCGGAACTTACAGAGTCGAGAATGTCCTTTCGGTTTTTTCTTTTAGCATTTTATTATAAAACATTTCAAACACATAAAAAAAGTTGAAAGAATGTTACTGTGAACACCAATATACCTACCATCCGGCTTCTACCAGGAACATTTTTACTGTATCTACTTTACCAGATAGCTATCTACTTATCCGTCCTTCTCATCCATTCATTTATCTCATTTTTGGTACATTTCAGAGTAAATTACAATATCTTGGCACTCTCCCCTAAATATTTTGGTCATGGCTTATATATATAGTTCGGTATGTGTTTACAGGATTTTTTTTTCCTTTGGAGTAAAATTTATATACAATGAAATGCAAAATTCTTGACTGTACATGAGTTTCAGTAAGTGATTACCCTTGTGTAGCCCAAATTCCTATAAAGGCACTAAACTTAAACATCGCCTCGGAAAGTTCCCTTGCCAGTCAGTCATTGCTCCTACCGTCTAAGGATTATTATTATTATTACTATTATTATTAAAGTTTATTGATTTATTTTGAGAGAAATAGAGAGAGAGAGAGAGAGAGATAATCCCAAGCAGGCTCTGCACTCATAGCACAGAGCCTGACGTGGCGCTTAAACTCACGAAACATGAGATCATGAACTGAAGCCAAGAGTCAGACACAACTGACTGAGCCACCCAGGTGCCCCAATTAATATATTTTTTTTACAGTGGATTGATTTTACCTCTTCTTGGATTCCATATAAATGGAATCTTACAGTATGTACTTTTTTTGTGTAAGACTTCCATTTTTCATAATAATGTCTTTGAGATTCATCCATAAAAGTGTGGGTATCAGTAACCCATTCATTTTTATTCCTATTTCTCCTTGTTTGAATATATCCCTGCATATTTATTCATTCTCCTATTGATGAACACTCGACTGCTTCCAGCTTGGGGTTACTATAAATAAAGCTGCCTTGAATATTATTGTACAAGTCTTGTTGAGTACAGATACTTTTATATCATTTATTTCAATATGTAGTAATGGAATTACTGGGCATATGTTTATAGTAGCTGTATGTTTCTAGGAAACTGACAGACTCTTTTCCACAGTGATTATACCATTTTATATTCCCACTAACTGTCTGAGAATTCCAGTTGTTCCCCAATCTTGCCATACTTGATGCTGTCAGTCATTTTAAATGTAATCATGCTGAGAAATATGTAAAGGTATCTAACTGTGGCTTTAATTTGCTCTTTTCTAATACATAATGATGTTAAGTGCTTTTTAAATCTGTTTTTGGTCATACATATGGCTTATTTGGTAACATGCCTATAGCCATCTTTTGTCGATTTTTTAATGAATTATTCACCTTTCTATTTTTGGTTAAAGAAGGTCTTCACATTGAGCATACCCACAGTCCTTTGCCAGACATATGATTTAGAAATATTTTCTCTCAGTCTGTAGCTTTACCCAAGCATTTCTTGAATGGTATCTTATGATAAGTGGATGTTTTTAATTTTGATGAAATATAACTATTTTTTCTTTTACTCTAATTGTTTTCTGTAGACTAAGAAGCTTCTGCCTGTTCAGAAATCTTTTATATTTTCCTCTAAAAGCTCTATGATTTTCTCTCTTACATTTGTGTCTGTGATCAATTTTGAATTAATTAATTTTTGTGTTTGGTGTGAAGCGGGGGCTGAGGTCCCTTTTTGCTTTTGTTTGTTTGTTTGTTTGTTTTGCATGTGGATATTTAGTTATTCCAGAATGATTTTAAAAAAGACTTTTCTATCCATATCGAATTGCTTTTACTCTTTTGTCAAAAATCAAATGATTGTAAGACGTGGGTTTATTTTGAGCTCTCTATTTTGGGCCTTCTGATTGATACAGTATGAACCGAGGTTAATTTTTTTTTGCAAATTCATATCCAAATGTTCCAGAACCCGTTGTTAAAAACGCTATTCTTTCTTTATTTTTTCCATTGTATATTTTTCAAAAATCAATTTACCTATTTTAGGGATCTATTTCTGGGATACTCTACTCTAATCATGAATCTAAATGTGTATCCTTTAACCAATGCCACCCTGTTTATATTATTGAAGTTTTACAATAAGTTTTGGAATCAGGTAGCCTAAGTGTATCCATTTTTTTCCCCAAAATTGCTTTGGATATTCTAGGTCTTTTGCGTTTCCATCTAGATCTTGGAATCAACTTGTTGATTTCTACAAAAAAAAAAAAAAAAAAAAAGCCTACAAGTATTTTGATTGGGAATTATATTTGTAGACCAATATGGGTAGAAAGGACATGTTAATAATATTGAGTGTTCTAATCCATGAATATGGTATGTCCCTTCATTTACTTTTCTTTTAACATTTTTTTCTTAGTTTTTTTTTTTTCTTTTAGTTTTCAATGTACAACACTTGCACATGTATTTAAAATGTATCACTGGGTGGTTCAGTTGGTTAAGCATCTGACTTCAGTCAGTTCAGGTCATGATCTCGTGGTTTATGAGTTTGAGCTCTGCATCGGGCTCTGTGCTCACAGCTCAGAGCCAGGAGCCTGCTTTGGATTCTGTGTCTTCCTTTCTCTCTGCCCCTCCCCCACTTACACTCTGTCTTGCTCTCTCTTTGTCTCTCAAAAATAATAAATAAACATCGAATAAATTTAAAATTTATCACTAAGTATTTTACATGTTCTGAAGCACTTGTAATTTGGATTTTGATATTTTATATTTTAATTATTTGTGACTAGAACATAAAAATGCACCCTACTTTTGTATACTACCTTTTGTTCTGTGATCTGTTCAAATTCACTGATTAATTTTACTAGTTGGCTTGTACAATCCTTGAGATTTTGTATGTAAACAATTATGGCCTCTCCAATAGAGGAATTTCTACTTATTACCTTTTTGGTTTTTATGCTTTTAATTTACCTTTCCTGATTTAGAGTAATGACTAAGATATCCTGTAAAATGTTGGATAGAAGTAATGTTCCCCTTTCCTTGTTCCTGATCTCTGGGTGGAAGCAGTTACTATTTCATTATTAAATATGACATTAGCTATTGGTTGTTTTATAGGTGCCCTTTATCAGAGTGAAGAAATTCACCTCCAATCCTAGACTGCTGAGAGTTTTTGTTGTGAACAGCTGTTGAGTATTCTTTATACATGGTCTTTAGGGCTTTACCTCTCTCACACTCGCCTCTGGATTGTTTTTCATTAACTGATTAGTTGGGACGTTAACATTTTTCTGTCCCAATCTATGGGTTATATATTTTTTTATTGATTTGTAGAAACCATTACTGAGTGATGGGTGTTAAATTATTTTTCCATGGGAAGAAAATATTTTTTCAGGTCTGTTTTTCGTTAAGCTTTAAAATTTAGACTACTTTAATATTGATGTAGTCACATTTTCCAGTTGTTCCTTTCATGGCTTTCCTGGTTTGTATCTTGTTTAAAAAGGACTGTTGCTTTGTCAAGGCTAGAAATAAACCACAACAGGGGTATCATGTAGAAAACACGATGGCTAAGTAAGTGCTGGAGGAAGAATATATAGCTTCAAGTGCATTTGTTAGTCAATAAGAAAAATCAAATTTTAATAAACACTTTCTCACTAAGAGAATATCAAGAAGACCAAGGAGGGGCGCCTGGGTGGCTCAGTCAGTTAAGCGTCCGACTTCAGCTCAGGTCACGATCTTGTGGTCCATGGCTTTGAGCCATGTGTCAGGCTCTGTGCTGACAGCTCGGAGCCTGGAGCCTGCTTCAGATTCTGTGTCTCCCTCTCTCTCTCTGCCCCTCCCCCACTCGTGCTCTGTCTCTCTCTTTCCCAAAGATAAATAAACATTAAAAAATTTTTAAAAAGACATGAAAAGATAAAGAAAGATTAGAAAATTATTAACAAAATTCAATGCACTGATAAAAGGAAAATTATTTGCTTATCCCAATTCACATTAAAAAAAGTGTTTGTTGTCATTCCACATTCATACCAAACAAACAAAAAACCCAATGATCAAAAGAAATCTCTTAGAAAATAAGGAATAAAAAGCAACTTCTTTTACAGAATAAAGATAATCTGCGGAAACATTGCTGTACTCAAAGCCCTATTTAATGAAGCAAAACAAGAAAAATTTAAGAAGTTTATAAGTATCAGCAAAGCAGAGACGGAAATCTTTTTCTTTTCTACTACAGACAGCAGAATCTTCACTGAGACTTTAGAACTGTAAGAACATTTAGTAATGCGATTCAAGATCAACAAAGAAAAACAGAGTTTGGAAGACAAGGAAGTGGGTGAAGAAACATAAAACTTGGTTTAAGGGCATAGAAGAAGCCTGGAAAGATGGAACTCCTTCTTGATGGAAGTATTTAGTATTGGAGGGATGAGAATGGATTTAGCAGAGATAAACAAATTTATCTCTAATTTTAATGCAATCCTAGTACAACCTAACAGGAGTTTTCATGCAGCTTGACAAACTGACTTTCAAGTGCAGAGAGAAGGGAACATTGTAGACTCAGTGCAACTCTAAACAGGACAATGAGGGGAAACATGTCCGCCAGCAGAGGTGTGTTTATCATGCAGCAAATGAGGCTTTAACCTTAGGATCCTCATTTCCTCCTTCCTCCCTAGGACCTGGGGGAAGCCTGGCTGCATACTTACGTGGTCTTAGGTTTCTACGAAAATTGCCAAATTAAGATTTCCTAACCACGTATCTCTTTCCGCTCTGCCTTTCCCTCTGCCACACTTGTGTCTGCTGGTATTGGATCTAGACAGATTGATGATAGGGTCATGGACACAGTGGTCATTGTGGGAGACTTTCATTATATGAGGATGGCTTTGCAATCACCAAACCATATGCAGAAGTGGCCGTGAACCCCATACGTCTGTCCCAAACTCAATTCCCCCTCCTCCGGAACCCCAAATCCAGGGCCCAGGCTTTGTGGTGTAGTTACAGTGATATTTCCAGCACTCTAAATTACATTTTGGAGAGAGAAACCAGAAAGCAAATGAGATGCAAAATATATTCATAAAGTTGATAAAGCTTGAATACACTCTTCTAACTGCAATTTGGAAAGAAGTTTTGGAACATTTCAATAAAATAGTGAGAAATTATAGACTTCTGATTTGGGTGGATATAAAAGGTAGCTTCTTTTGTCATCTGTATTTATTGCAGAATAAAGAAGTCAGAGAAAGAATGAAGCAGGAAACCAAAGCAATAAAGTTGAGTTATAAAATTAACAGAATTGTGCAGACACTGAGAAGAAAAGTCTAACGAAAAATTGCCAGATTCTATTAAAAGTCATAATTATATCAAGAGAAAGAGATATGGTTTAAATAGAAGTTACAGATAAACTCAGAGATTGTTTGATAATCTCAGTAATAAGGAGAAATGAGTTATAGGAACGCGCTGGAAAATATTTACATTTATGGCTGTTTTGACACAATAAGTAAATACCAACGAAAATAAACTTGCAATTGGCCACAAACAAGAATATTGACATGAAACGGGCTGAAGGAGTGTTGTCAGTTCAAAGAGTTTTTCATATTTCATATTTTCACAAGAATACTTGAAATGTTCTGGAACCTTACAGGTTAGGTATAAAAGAAGTGAGGTCGAAGTTTTTCCAAATTGGACAAAAATCTTACATCTTTATCTACCATTACCAATAACGTGGGATACTGCTGAAAGAGACTTTTTGAAGCAATTGATAATAATTAAAAAAAAATAACCCTAAATTTTAACGAACTGTGTTAGAAGAAAGTTTGAATACCTTTTTTATTTTCACTGCAAAAAATATTACAAAACTGTTGGCAGGTGAAGAAGGTGACAAAGAGTCTATAGCCCCCAAAATGTAGAAAAAAGTAGCACAGAGGTATGCCACTTAGTTCATACAGACACTATGTTACGTAGACAATATGCTATTTTTCTGGATTTCGTGATGTTTGTAGCTTTTGAAAACTTTAAAAAATGTGTCATTTGTTGTGGCCTTTTACTCATTCTCAATAAATACTCACTTCTATCACTAATTTTAACTGTAATCTGGTATTCATTTACATTTTTTTATTTTTATTTATTTTTATTTTCGAGAAAGAGAGAGAGAGAGAGAGAGATGGCTCGCCCACACATGCAAGTGGGCAGGGAGGAGGGGCAGAGAGAGAGAATCCCCAGCAGGCTCCACAGTCATCTCGGGGCTCGATCCCATGACCCTGAGATCATGATCTGTGTTAAAATTAAGAGCTGGACGCTCAACCAACTGAGCCACAGGAGCACCCCAGTATTTTTTTTAAAGCAGTTCCCCCAAATCGTATGAGTGGCATACTCCCATAAAACTTGAATCCTTACCTGCCTACCAAGTACCAAACATTTTATAAAACCAGAGTAATTTAAACAGTGCTCTATCAGTACTGGATTAGATCAGCGGTGAGCAAGCATTTTGTGTAAAGATAGTGAGTATTTTCAGCTTTGTAGGTCATCTGGTTTCTGTTGCAACTACTCAAACCTGCAATACAAAAGCTGCTATGCATGAGATAAAACAAATTAAAGTGACTGTATTCCAATAGCACTTTGGTTATGGGCCCTAGAACTTTAATTTCAGATATCTTTCATGGGTCAAGAAATAATTTTCTTTTGATTATTAAAAAAAAAAACAATTAAATAATGTAAAACAGGGGGTGCCTGGGTGGCACAGTCAGATAAACATCTGATTCTTGATTTCAGCTCAGGTCATGATCTCACAGTTCATGGAACCAAGCCCCTCGTCTGGGCTCTGTGCTGACAGTGTAGAGCCTACTTGGGATTCTCTCTCTCCCTCTCTCTCTGCCTCTCCCCTGCTGTTTCTCTTTCTCTCTCTCTCAAAATAAATAAAATAAACTTTAAAAAAATGTAAAATGGTTCTTAGCTCACGGCTGTACAAACTCAGGAAGTGGGTCAGACGGGATCCCTGGGCTGTGAATCGGTGACCATTCACATAGATAAATTGAACCGCAGAAGGAAGCAGTGAGTCCTCTAAAAGACTACATGGATACTTTTGGCATGATAGATTTGGCATTTTTAAATCAGTGGGCAAAGGATGCCTCCGTCACTCTCTCTACTGTGTACTTCTCTCTTTTGCCTTCCCTCAGCCATTGCTCAGGAACCCGAGGCAGAAACTTGTTTTGACGGACCAGGAAGGGATGTTGTCAATGCAGTTAACAGCAACAACAGTGACAGCGGCGGCGTCCCGGAGCGTAAACACACTCTGGACAGCTGGAACATCAGGTAAAGGATGTTAGAGTTTCTGTTGCGAATGAAAGGACGTGAGCGGGGCCCTTGAAACCGTGTTTGCCTGGTGATGCAGGGGGCGGTTTGGGGGAGCAGGGTCTGGGAGTGGGCTGCCACGTGAGTGTGCTGTGGGCTGGTGAGGAGAGCCAGTGTGTGGAGGGAGGACACGGAGCTAAGCAGAGGTGGAAGGGCACCCGCCTCTCGAGAGATGTGACCTGTCTAGCTTGTCACGCCTGCCACGAATATGCTGGTTTCCCATCAACGCTCCATCTCTCATACTGGCCGGCTTTGGCCTCCTGACGCCTGTAATTGTGCCCTGAGAAGAGACTGATTGGAGTCAAAGACACCAGCGAAAGAAATCTCTGTGTTGCAGGATGGATCCAACAGAGGGAAAAACAAAACCATCAACCCCAGACCCCAAACCTTCCCAGGAGGGGAATGAGAGCCCTGTGTGAATCCACCATCCTTGGAATGAGGAACCCTGATTCCTGAGAAAGACTCTTCCAGAGGCGGGTCAGGACAGCAAAGGCTGAGTGTGGATGGGGGCCCCACGGTCATCGGCGCTGGAAGAGGCAGAGATGGTTTGACTCCCAAGGCAAAGAGACCCCAGTGTCCCTGCACTTCACCAACAGGTATAGTCCTGGAAGCACGGGTCCTGAAGACTCCCCCAGCTGGTAGCTTGTAAAACAACCAGGGAATCATCCCTGTGACAGTCTCTAACCCCGAAGACATCTCTTGACTCTGTTTCACCCTCTCATCCCAGAGAAAAGATCTCCAGGCCCCCTGTGTGTCCGCTCACGATCACGGCAGGCCACCGCCCAGAGCAGAATTCATTTCTTCCTCCACCCATCCCCAACCAGGTACCCTTGCTCCACAGTTCAGGGCTGCAGACCCCGCGGGAAAAACAATCAGGCTCTGCCTCTTGGTCAGGAAGGCAAGACGGGCGGCCCCCCTGCCAGATTCTGCAGCCCCAGGCTCTCTATTACAGGCTGTTTTGTTCCAGATGAACTTGATTTAACCCTCCGTTTATTCAGAATCTATGAAATCATAAACTCTCGTCTATTGTATTTGCACTCAACAGATGCCTAGGGGAGAGTTTCTCTCGAATGTTTATATCAGAAGGTTCCAGAGCTCTGCCTCACCCCCTGTCCATCCACCCACGAGTTATGCACACGCATACCCCTCCGCACCTGCCTACTCTCGCTACCCGAGCCAATCCGGATACAGCCCCTACCTACACGCACACTGCGTGTCACTCCATGGACACTTGTTCACCAACAACTCAGACAATGCTATAAACTCACTTCTGCTCTGCAACCTACGCCCATAAAATCACATAAAACACACCTGGTTTCTCCCCAACCTACCCATGCCCCAACACATACATGCATACACATTCACCTATACCCAGAAACACACACACTGACCCCGGCGTGTCAGCACGTTCGAGGGACTCAGCATTTCCTCCTGATGTAATCGTGACTTCCACAGGCTCCTTAGAGTTTCTTTAAAGGTTCCTTAATTTGGAAAATGCTTATCTAGGCAGATGCCTGGGTTTTCTCCACAGCAGAGTCATGTATCCCAAGGCGAAGGGACCATAGTGGTTGACAGCTTCATCGATGTACTTCCGTAGGTGAGGCCGAGCTGATAACATGAGGGCAGTTTGTGGGTTAAGTTCATGGAATTCCAAGTTCTTTACCATTAGGGTAATTTTTGTTAATTTCCCCACCTAGACCCCATGCCTTAAAATACTTTGTCTAATGAGCAACCTGCGTGTGTAACTACTAGAGCTGCCCCTTGCTTATTCATCAAAGGCACACATGCCTTCCAATTCCAATTTGAGAGCAACACCTAATAGCTAAGAATGCACATTGAACTGTTAGGATACAGCCAACAGCAACTTGACATTTTAGTTAGCCCATGCAGCCTTATCTCGGATAATATACAGTTTCTGTCAGGCTTTTGGAAATATCGAAAATAACTCAAAGAACTCCACTACTCCCTTCATGGATCCCTACAGGTCTAGAGATCCCAGGTTGGGATCCACTGAACGGAACCTTTGACCATTTTGCCAAGGTGAGTAACCGTGTAAGATAGGAATAGGGCAAAAGAAAAGGATGTGATTAATTTTAGAACCTATGTGTCTTCTGGGAGGTAGTGAGGCTGGCTGAAAATCCTGTACCGGATTTCACTTGTAAAGTCCAAAGCCTCCACAGTGAATGGAGATATATTCACCAGGTTCTGTTTGATCCTAGGCTTGTGAGTCTTGCCCATTCTAATAAGAGGGGTTTGCCTGACCTCACGGGAGCAAAGGAAGGTGATCAGAGGCCTGGCCGGCCCTCAGCGAAGAGCAGGCCGACTATTAATGATGGAAGGTTTGGGGGCCCAGCCCAGGACTTGAGTTCCAGCCAAGATATGTAGGGAGAGGTCCCCCAAAGCTGTGTGAAATCTAAATAGTGGTTGAGTTTCAATTTTAAAGCCTGCACACACAGGCTAGATGAGATATAGAGGGGCTCCTAGGTGGCTCAGTCTGTTGAGCATCCGACTTTGGCTCAGGTCATGATCTCGCAGTCTGTGAGTTCGAGCCCCACGTCAGGCTCTGTGCTGACAGCTCAGAGCCTGGAGCCTGCTTCGGATTCTGTGTCTTCCTCTCTCTCTCTGCCCCTCCCCTGCTCACACTCTGTCTCCCTCTGTCTCAAAAATAAATAAACATTAAAAAAAGAAAAAGAAGAGATGTAGAGATCCATCTAGTCAAGACAATTTCCATCGTGGGAGACTCAGAGACTGGAGTGACTTGTCAAAAGACACACAGCTAGGAATCATGACAGAGACTGTGCCAGAACCCCACTCTGTGGATTGCTTGATTCTTGGGAAATTTCCACAAAGGGGAGATGGGGCAGGGATGTGGTAGCCACTGTATGGATTATTAAAATTTCCCTTGGCAACGCTTCTGTCCGTCTTCAATTATAGATGCCCCAGGCTCTGTAGACATGGTTCTTGATTCATGCTTTCAAATTCAGGAAAAAGAAAGTGAAGCAGAATGAAGGACCTGGACCTTCCCTGGAAACAGAACACCCCCTTCCAGCCACTCGCTGGAGTTACCTCAGGCCAGAACCAGATGTCACCAGCTTTCCAAGAGGGGCCTGAAGCAAGCTCCTGGAAAGAAAGGAATTTGGGATTCTTTTTTTTTTTTTTTTAATTTTTCAATGTTTATTTTTGAGAAAGAGAGAGAGAGAGAGAGAGAGAGAGAGAGAATGAGTAGGAGAGGGGCAGAAAGAGAAGGAGACACAGAATCCAAAGCAGGCTCCAGGCTCTGAGCTGTCAGCACAGAACCCAACATGGGGCTTGAACTCCTGAACCATGAGATCATGACGTGAGCCGAAATCAGACACTTAACCGACTAAGCCACCCAGGCACCACATGAATTTGGGTTTCTTAAGGAAAGATGAATAGGTAAGGCTCAAAGGATTAGCTGTATTCTTCATCTCTCTGGATGAGGCGAATGCAGGAAGAGGAAGTTTTTTGCATTCTCTAGCACACCCCACACCCACACCACAAATGGCCTCCCCAGCACGGGGATAGATAGAGAATGCAGAATTTTCTTGAGAAGGGGGAGGAAGTAAGTTTTTTTTTTTTTTTATCATAGATTTGTCTAGCTAAAGAAACTCTGGAGTGCAACTGGGTCATGACTCCCATTTTGCAGCCTAAGAGAAGAGAGAAGCCATTTGAACGTCCCCAAGAACCACAGGGGCTCCCAGTGGTAGAACCTCCCTCTCTGCAACAACCATAATTGGAAAGTCCACCTCCATCATATCTGGGAGACGACTAGCATGTGAGTGTTACAGCGGCATCACAACATCACAAAGTGAGTCGTTGGCTTCAGTTCCCTCACCTCAAATGGATCAGATGTCTTTTACTCTTCTCATCCTGGCATTCATGAGAGTATCAAGACTCCACAGAGTTTTGAAAGATGAAAGTATAGAAGGACACGTGCCAATTGGTTAATATCAGTGGCATGTGGACAAGGGAGGAGGTGACAGACTATTAACTGTCCTTCGTGCAAATCTGAATGATTTGATTGGTTACGATAAGCCTGTGCATTTGTAACAGAAAATTTTTAATTACAAAATTAAAAGTAGATTCCTGTTCTGGCATTGACCATGTGTTAACCAGAGTGCTTGGGCCAGTTATTTAATTTATTTGAACCTCGATTTTCTCCTTTATAAGAATGGAACCAATCATATTTACCACCTTATGCTCGATGGATGTTGTGAACTTCAAATAGGAACTGTAGGCATTACAGATAATAAGTCAAATATTATTAGGATTGGGAAGAACCAAAAATTGTAAAATTGTAAGGGACATGATTGCATTGCCTCAGCTTCTTTATTTTTCTCATCCTTTTAATCATCTTTGCCACTTTCTCTAGCCAGAGGGCTGTTTTCATTGATTCCACAAAGATTTATATCCTTTATCTGGAGGCTGTGTGGAAGATGAAAATGGGGAGAGGTCACCCTTATACCCTAACGTTAAGTTCATTCTGATTGGAGAGACCCAGAGAAAAGAAAACAATTTAAGATAAAATAGAAATTGCTATAAGGGAGCTATCAAACTGGCTGACTTCTTCAATAGGAAGGGGTCCCAGTTGATTTGTAGTTTCTGATCAATGTTTGCTTGGTGAAGTGAAGTGGTCATTGCTGTTGAGGGAAACAAGATAAAAGAAAAAAGCATGAAGACATAACTGCATTAAATGCAGAGGGGGACAATTAACCTAACCTTCAAATACTGTGTTTTGACTGTGTCCTCTCAGGCTACAGACAGAAAGAACTATAAACAAATACTGAACTGTAGTTAGTAGGTTTGGTTACACAGGAATATGGGTTAGCAAACCCAAAGACTAAGTACAGTTAGGGTTGAGAAGATATGTAAAATATTTTGTGGAAAGGAGAGCTAGAGTTCTCAGTGTCAGAGAAGGGAGTTACCACATGAAAAAGGAAGACTAGAATAAACTCTGTGGTTTGGACTGATACTGGACATATCAGCATGATATATTTTAACGTATATAGATGCATGTGAATATAGATAGATGATAGATGTGAGTGTGTATCCAAATGAGAGTAATGAATAATACACTAGATGATCAGATATTAGCTTCTAAATATTATTCTTCAATAAAATAAAGAAAAGCCTTCCAGGAAACGACTGAATCCAGGCACAACTGGGACAGGAAAACCATAAGTTGAGCCTAGAACACATTGTGCCAGAAAGCATGAAAGTACTCGAAGAATGATGGGGATGAGTCAAAAAGATACAGGATCAGGAACAGGATTAAAGTGGCTCCCACTGACCAGTTTGGACAATTTGAGGTCAAAATCAGTAATGTAATAGATTAAAACCCATTGAGTAAAATAAGAATTTGTGAATCCATCCTGATTGTGGTAGACAGAATAATAGTCCTCGAAGATGTCCACATCATAATTCCCAGAACCTGTGAATGTGTTACCTTAATGTGTCACATAATAAAGGATACTTTGCAGGAAACAGTCAGTTGAGTGTCTGATATCAGCTCAGGTCATGAGCTCACAGGGTTTGAGTTCAAGTCCCGTGTCAGGCTCTGTGCTGACAGCTCAGAACCTGGAGCCTGCTTCCAATTCTGTGTCTCCTTCTCTCTCTGCCCCTCCACCACTTGAGTTCTGTCTCTCTCTCTCTCAAAAACTAAAAAACATTAAAAAATTAAAAAATAAATAAATAAAGGAGGCTTTGCCCTTGTGATTAAGTTGAGCAATTTGAACTTGGGGGATTCTCTTGGATTATCCCAGTGGGCCCAATTTACAAGTGTCCAGGGTCCTTATAAATCCATAAGAGAAGCAGAGGAGTCATGGAAGGAGGTGTAAAAATGGCAGCAGAGTTGGGAGTACTGTGATTCCTGGAAAGGGCTCATGATCCAAGGAATGTGGGCAGCCTCTGGAAACAGTCAGGAGTGGAACTTCCGTAGAGACTTTAGAAGGAACGTAGACCTGGTGACACATTTATTTCATCCCTAGAAGACCTATTTTGAACTCGGCACCCTTTAAGAACTTTAAGGAAATAAGCATGCATTTTTTTAAGTCAGTCTATTTGTGATCATTTGTTACAGCAGCAATCAGAAACTAATACCTTGCTATACACACATACACCCTCATCCATATGCATACATGCATATGTGATGGAGAAGAGAAAGCTCTTCTTTCTAGTAGGATCCCAGCTAATAAATAAAGAGAGAATGGTGGAATTAGAAAATTGCCATTGGGCAACCACTACAGTAATCATTTCTTCAGGCAAGAGTTATCAACAAATGCTAAATTTAATGAGCAGAATTTTCATGAGTAAAAGAATACCTGCTTATTCTCCGAGTACCTCTCCACAAGGCACTTACACAGTTCAAAGGAAAAATAATGCCTACAGTGACACTGTTACAGTCTCATCAGTGGTACTGATGGATAGCTCCTTAACCAAGGGATCTGAATTGATATCGCCGGCTCTGGGACAAAGACATCCCATGTGCGCCCTGATACAATACGCTGGGAACACGGCGTCACTGAGGTGTTATTTAACGCACAGCTTGGACCAAATCCTAAGGAAACACTGGACGAACCTGCACTGATGGACTGTCTGAAAAAGAATAGTCCTATACTCTTCAAAAACGTGAAGGTCACAAAAGGCAAAGGTCAAGGAACTGTTTTCGATTAAAGGGGAATAAGACATCATGGTTGAATGCAAGACGGGGTCCCAGATTGGATTCTGGATCAGCGCTTGTTCTTTTCTTTTGCTACAAAGAATTCTAGAGGGACAATCCTCGTGGTAAAATTTGAATAAAGCCTGTAAATTAGATAATACTTCATTAATGTTAATTTGCTGGTTTCGAGAACTGTACCGTGGTTCTATAAAAGGATGTCCTTGCTTTTATGAAATACATACAGAAGTATTTACCTGACAAGGGGCCCCATATCTGCAAATCATTCTAAAATGCTTCAGAACATGCATATGTATAGAGAAAGATACAGAGAAGATGATAAAGCCAATGCGGTAAAAAATTTAAAATTTGGGGAATCAGAGTGAAGAGCACACATCAATTATTTGTACTATTTGTGTAACTTTTCTTTAAGTCTGAAATTATTTCCAAATGAAAAGACTTTTAAGCAGGTGTCGTGAGCTGACTAGCATTTGTATGGAGCACAGAACTGAAGCTAGAGGCAGTGACAGATCTGGGGGTTGGTGACCCAAGGACAGCTAGCATAGAGGTTTGCATAGGACAGCTGGCCATGTCTTGTCACTACTGGACCCTGAGTGCCAAACACACAGTAAGTAAATATTCATTGAATACAGGGAACAAGGAAGGGAGGAGGGAAGAGGACTTTTACTTGGAGGCTGAGTGGGGGCACAATGTGGCCACCTCCATCTGCCGGCTTATTTCCTGAGCACCACCTGCGTGGACTGCCCAGCCCTCCTCCTCAACATGTGCTCCCACCAAACCTGTGATGCAGAAGGGTCTCCTGCTGGAACTGGGGAGGGGCTGACGTTGCATACTCAGAGAAAATTCTGACCGCCCGGCCATGACTGATATCAGTACCACTTATTGAATTTATAACCCAAAAAAGTGGAAAGAAAAAGTTTTCAGAGAGGCTCGTCGACTGGGGTCTGGAGGCTCCCCATTGTCAAGTCAAAAGATCACTGAAGAACTAAAGGCGAGAAAAAGAAAGAAGACTCAACTTGCTCACTCAGAAAACTGTCTGAAACAGAACTGCTTAATTCTAAATCAAACGTTCATCAATTCGGTTATTGATTGGTGGAGGAAGGACCGCCCATCAACTCAGGGTCCAGTAGTGACATCAATTCAACACTACTTCCCCGAGCACCCACAGTGAGTGGGAGGGAATCCACATTTATCAAGGACCTACTAGGTGCCAGAGCACAAGTGGGCTGATACACATATAACTGTCTCATTTAACCCTTCCAGCCACCTCTCCCTCTTCCTCGTCTCCCCTCTAGCCGTTTTTCAATTCACTGAACACTTGCCGTGTCTCAGGCTCTTTGCTAAAATCTTCATATTCTTTCTATAGCTTGATTCTGCTCATCACAGCTCTGTGCATACGTAAGAAATGTTTAAATTATATACCAAGGGCTGCAAAACTTGTAAGAGGCAGGGATTTTCTCTGAGGTCCACAGACATTTTAGTTCCAAGACTTTTTAAATAATGGATGAAGATACAGTGTCCAGGACATTAACCCAAGGGAAGATTGAATGCTGAAAACTTGTACCCACAGATTGGGTTGTTTGCCCTGATTGGCTTGTTTGCCCTGAGAGGGTAGGTTCTGCAGCCCCTGAATCACACAGTTAGAACTGCACAACGGGCTTACATCATTGGTGAACTTTGCTGATCTCCATTTGGTCTTTTTATGGCATCTTTTGACAGGGATGACTGTTCAGACCCCCATCTGCACACGATGTCACCCCTTGTCCATCCATGCTGGGTGCTAGAAAAGTGATTGTAATGTTCAGACATCTTTTTCGACTCCAGTAAACATAACACAACAATATCAGCTACCTACTATGTGTCAAGCTCTGTGCTGAGTTCTAGGGGCGCAAAAATAGCTGGAACTCTGCCTTCCGGGTTCTCCCGAGTTGAATGGAGAAACTAGACCGGAACATAAATAACAGTGTGAGAAGAGCCAACAACAGAAGCATACATAAAGTGTTCTTTAGAAAGAAATTGTTTTAGCTAAGGGCTTTTGAAAAACAAAAAGATTAAGAAAGATCCCTAGGTGACAGAATGAATAAGGAAAATGTATTAACAGTTAATGTAAGCAAAAAAAAAATGTGTACAGTAAACAACCTGTAAAGTAGAAATACACCTAAATCATAGCTCTGGTGTTAATTACAGATGCCACGTTTGCCGCATCGATGGGGAAATCTTTACTGGGAATAATGTTGTCTGATTCTTGTCTGAATCATCCTCTCCTCCTCCTCCTCCTCCTTCTCTTTATTCTCTTGTTTGTCTCTCATTGATTGATCTCGGAGGCTATTCTGTGTTAGGCCTGTTCTTTTTTTATTTTTATTCTTTACAGAACCGGCATCCTAATAGCTGAGTACTCTCATTTTCTATGTCAGCAGTTATTCAGTGTTTGAAGTATAGATTCTTTCTATTCAATGATTCCCGACGACCAGGTATCTGACGAGTTTTTTCTTTAGAGTTCATGGTCCTATAGGGCAGATGCTAAAAAAGGCCACTGAAAAAGCACATATCTTGCTATTCTCATAAATTTCTCTTTGGTGAGGTGTTTCAGTAAGATCTGTAGAGCCTGCCTGGGCCTTGGTGATCTCAGGAGAGGAACATTTAAATCTCATTTAGTATATAATAATATGGAAACCAGGTGCTGCTTCATACAAAGGAGAGATCTGTTTATAGGTTATGTGGATATGTGAGTAGTATTTATTGATCTTTTATAATATCCCAAGTGCTATGTACTTTACCCATGTTATTATATTAACTCTCACAGCAATACTATGAGGTTTTGTATCATCATCTTTCCGATGAGGAAACTAAAGCTTGGAGAAATGAATAGGCTCCAAGGCATGGTTCCAAGGCTGGTCAGTGGTAATTTGGATGAGAATGCAGATATACTGGACTAAAACCCCAGGATCATTCTACTAACAGTAGTTACCAGACCTTACATTTAGGAGGTCTGGGGTATGGCTCCAAATTTGCATTTGTATTAAGTATTCCAGCTGATTCTTTGGTTCAACACCAAACCATCTGGGAGCTACTTCCTTACAGAGAAGCACAGACGATTATGTCAAACCAAAACAAAGTCTACCAAAAAAAATGTGACTCAGTAATTACTAAATGTGAGGCTCTATGTCTGGCTTGGAGATTGTGATATTGTGATTTGTAATAAGAAATATGTATTGGCTCTTGATCCCATTTCTAGTATAGAGCTCCTAAAATTCTTGGGATTTCCTAAGTGATGAGAACAGTAAAGGTGTCTTTTGTTATGTTATTGAAGATACCATTGGGCCCAAAGATGGGGGCTGGCTACCAATGGAGTCGGCTATGTGATGAGTGCTTTGGAACCAGGTCCTACCCCCTGACATCCAGGGAGGGGAGATGGACTGGAGGTTGAATCAATCACCAATGACCAATGGTTGAATCAATCACACCTATGTAATTAATCCCTCACAAAAATCCAAAGCATGGGGTTCTCAGAATCTTTGGGTTAATGAGCACATGGATATTTGGGGAGAGTGGAGCCCCTGGAGAGAGCATCGAGGGTCTATACCCCATCCCCATACCTTTTATGTATCTCTTCCATCTGGCTGTTCCTAAGTCATATCTTTTTATAATGAACTGGTAATCTAGTAAGTAAAAGGGGTTTCCTGAGTTCTATAAGCCACTCTAACAAATGATTCAAACCCAGAAAGGGGGTCGTTGGAACCTCTGATGGATAGCCAGTCAGTCAGAAGTACAGGTAACAACCTGGGCTTACAACTTGGCATCTGAAGTGGAAGTGCCAGTCTTGTAGGATGAAGACATAACCTGAGGGATCTGATGCTGTCTCTAGGTAGATAGTGTCAGAATTGAGAGGAATTGTAACACGCCCAGCTGATATTCAAAGAATTGCTTGGTGGTGGGGGGAAAACCTCTTCCGTCCACAGATTGGGATCTGGACAATTTTAGATACAAATATAATAATTTCTTCCTGTCAAGACATTTTTTTTGCAGTATAAGATGTGAACAGGGTAAAAATTAAATAGCAGTAAAATATGTAAATGTCAGTTTATTCTATCACTACAAGTGACATCATAGGGCCATATACGAGTTAATGACAAATGACATGCAAAGGTACTGCTTTCTTGAAGAATTCAGAAGGGAAATGGCTTGAGTATTGAGGGAAATACTGAACGTGAGGTGGGAAGTGATCTGGATTTTGGAGAATGGTTGGACAGGAATCAAAGTAGGGGAGAATTTGATAGAGAGTGACAGTATGGACTGAAACCCAAATAAACCTCTTGCCCGCATGAGTGTCTTTATACGATGTGGTATTCAAAGAAACATACCCTAACCGCCAGAAAGTAATTATAGTAAAACCATGATTTGTGAGTAAGTTGGTGTTTCTAACAAATTTTAACATTTCTAATAAAAATTCAAACATTTCTAATAAACTTTAACTTGATAAATGAGCAATGACTTGCAATACCAGTAGTACGTCACAATGCTGAATGTCACATGATCACGACTAAGCCAATAGTTCTTGAAATTCACTTTGATATACAAGTGCTTTGGGTTACAAGCATGTTTCTGGAATGAATTATGCTTATAAACCAAGGTTTTAATGTATATGTAATTCCCAATCCAAAGAATATTAAAGGAGACCAATTCCCAGATCTACTCTTGGGATTTGGGTGGCCACCTGTTCTGGTTTTGCCAGAACTGAGGGGTTTTCTGAAATGTGCGACTTTCATTGTTAAAGCCAGGAAAGCTGTGGGCAAACTGGGACAAATTGGTGACCCAACGAGGGAGACTTGGATTCTTTGTGATCGAGGAGACAGAAGAGGATGAGATTCTGTGAGTGTCAGTGACCTGATCCTGACTTGACACGGCACTAGAAAAGGGTTTGTTTCTGATACATGCGCAGACTGTACACCAAATGTTGTATCTATGAAGTCTGAAGGTTCTCCTTGTGGTCAGTAGAGAAGAGAGTTGTGAGGGGCGCCATGTAATCCTGCTCAGAACAGGAGTGCCTGACATCCCGGCATAAGAGGAAGAAGGTGTTGACAATGGCATTGTATAGCAGAGGGAGCAGATATAATGACAGTGACCATCATGGACCAAAAATCAGCCTTCTTTCTGCTTACTTGGAGACACTTAAGGTCAGGAATTCTTTTATGACCCAATGGAGGGGGAGAAAGAACCCAGTAATGTTATAGTTTGCTAGTCTCTGTAGCCTTGTCAAGTGGGAGTTCAGAGTTGACTTTGAGCTGAGAGGCAATATAATATCATTTAATATTCAGGGTTGAATTCCAACCCTGCTACTTTATTAGCAAGGTAACCTTGGGCAAGTTACTTAATCTCTCTGAACCTTGGTGTCCTCTATAAAGTGGGACTACCTCATAGGGCTGTGATGTGGATTAAATAAGTTAATATGTGAAAAACACTCAGAACACTGCCTGACACATTGTAAGCTCTATATAAGTGTTTGTTAAATTAATTTAGAAAAAAAATGTGCAGTTCTTTGCAAAGGATTGGGAAACAAATTTATATCCATGAAATCATGGGAAAGCCACTGAATCTGTGATTAGGAGGTCATCAGTGACCTAATGCATGCAGGAGGCAAATTGAGATGAGTTAAGAAGGAATGAATTGTGAGCAATAGAGGCTCCTTTTATATATTGCACATTGAATAATGGCGTGGAGGGAAAGGAGAGAGAGGCCATTAGACACAAGTTGCCCAGAGGACATGAAGATCCTTGGAGTGCTTGCTTCTGCTGGGACCAAAGATTTCTCTTCCCTTCCCTCTAGTTCCCCTTTCTGCTTGCCTGCTTTCCAGATGAACAAAAACCCAGCTGGGCTCCTCCTGGCCTGGAACTAAGCTGGGGTAGAATCCAGCCATGGTGTCCAGGGTCCTGTTTGTGTACAGTAGCTTAAGTGCTTACAGAACAGAACAGGAAATCGTGTGCACCCCACAGACCAATCACAAAGATTCTGCTTTCAAAGTCAGAAGCACATTTACCCCCTTGATTTATGATTTTACTGACAGCAGATACAGTTAGGGAGCTGGGCCCCCATTGCCCGGTGCCCACACAGGAGGACAGTAAGGAACAAGGCTCTGACCATGAAGGAGAAACCTTGGGGCACTGTCCTTAGACAGCTATGGGGAACTACCCCGAAGACATAGTGTCCTACACACCAACTGTTGCCATTTGCTGAACATGTACTATGTGTAGGTATTACATAGAGAAGTAAATTGCATATGTATTATGCATCAATTACGTGCACATAATTACGTATACATATTATGCTTTATCCTCGCTCATTTGTCTTCTTTTTTTCTTTTTATGTAGGCTTCGCACCCAGTGTAAAGCCCAGTGTGGGGCTTGAACTCATGACAATGAGATCAAGACCTGAGATGAGATTAAAAGTTAGAGGCTTAACTGAGTGAACTACCCAGGCACCCCAATAGCCCGTTTTTCATATGGGGTAACTAAGTCTCAGAGAGGGTAAGTAACTTGTCCAAAGTCACAATGAGGTATATGAGCTAGAGCTAAGATTTTTTTTTAATTAAAAACTTCTGTCCCGTCAACTCCAAACTCCACAGTTTCCAAACCATGGTCCGTTTATCACTTCTGGGATGGCCATTAGGAAACATACTAAATCGCTAAACTCACACCCAACGATTCTAGTTAGAGGGTCCAGGAGAGACTCTCGAATCCTTGGTTTTAAAAGCTCACCAGGAAATTTGGTTGTGCAACCAGATTTAGAGAAGCCCTACACTGGGCCACCTGAACTGTCCCCAAATTCTGGCTGATCTCTTCAACTTCATAAGGGCCCAGCAAGAAGGAAGGAGCCACAGTACCCCAAATCTACTGCCCTTCCCTTGTCCACCTCAAGGAAAGCAGAGGAGAGGAAGAGGAGAATAGGGAAGGCCACAGGGAGGCAGGAAGAAGAAGCAGAGAATGGAAGTTCCCTATACACACATTTTTAGCATTTAAAGGCAGACACAAATTCTGGGGTGGGGGTGGCTGAATTTGTGCCAGCGTGAGTCAAGGAGGAACACAGGCTTAGAACGAGCAGCAAAAGTGAACTTAGGATTTCTACGGGAACCTGGACGTCCCCACGCTGGGCCATTACTTACCCCCGGAGCCCCAATCACTAGCACTGGAGAGTGATGGGGCCAGATTAGACTCTGGAGGGCCCTCCCCTGACTGACATTCTAAGATTCTGGGTTTTTTGTTCCTTGGTTTTTTTTTTTGATCCTGAGATTCTCAGTCCGCAAGAAGGGCCGTGACTTTCCCCGCTCGGCCTCTAGGGGGATGGAAAAACAGGAGAAAGGCAGAGGAGAGGAAAACAGACAGCTTCTGTCTCCAGAGTGAGACCCTGCGTTGTCTGGGAGGATCAGCGCCCAGGGAGAGAGCGAAAGCGAGGCTGGGGGTGATGTGGGATCAACCAGATGACGTTTCCCTGGCGACAGAACTCTTCGGAGCTAAAGAAAAGTAATTGAACTTAATGTCCAAACACAAAATCAGTCCATAAATCCAGGTGCTGTCTATTGGAAATTTCAGAAGGGCTCTGCTTCCCTTAATCTTATCTCTGCCAGACAGTTACTGTGTTCTTGATGTAATTAGGGTGATAAAACAGTGTGACACCACCTCTGGTTTCTATCATGGCATCGCCACTGTTGACTTAAATGACAAGGTAATAATTTTATAGGAGGATCTTTATTTTTATTTCTCTCTCCATTGTGGCCGGGTCTTTTCCAAACAGGGAACATGTCTCTCCAGATAAGTTCACCAGACACCATACACAAGGACTGCTTCACTCATCACCATTTGGTCAAGTACCTACGTCTCCAAAGGTGCCATTGAGATGGTTTTTAGTAGTTAAAAATCACAAGACTAGCTAGGGCTTGTCAGAACCAGAACATCATTGCAGGGCTGAGTGATTTATATATCCTTTAAAATCAATGCGGGAGGGGACAAGTCTGCCTTAGCTACGTGTTTCTCTTCTCATCTACAAGAAAGACTAGATTTGTCTAGACCCTGTGCCCACGAGACAGCTGTCCAAGTGGTTATGCCAAAAGGCAGAAATTTGTAACCTTTGGAGGTCAGGCTTAGAATGCAGAAACCAGTGTTCCTAGACAGTGTGGAATGGAGGTTGACGAACCAGAGCAAGTTTTGTTTGAAACCAAGAAGCCATTCTGAGTCCAAGGACAAATTCAGACCATCTTTAGAGATACAAAGAGCCCAAGGCCAGGACTGGGTCAATTTGCACTTCTCTGAGAAGGCACTCTGGTGGAAGCACACTTTCCAGCCAGGACAGTTTCGGGCCCACGGTGACAGAGCCTCAAAGCTGTCCCCGGCGCTGGAACCCCAACACTTTCCTGCAGAGAATATAACTTAACGCACAGACGCCATGTTAATTATTTGCAGATCCCACTGTACAGTTTCTGCCTGATGGCTGTGATGCGTTTTCCGGGGAGCCTCTTCCAGCTCTTCCACAACCCACAGGCTGGGCGGCTGGGGATGGAGTCAGTTGGCTCAGGGACAAGAGCAGTCAGCAGCCTTCCTTTATTCTACCTTCTTTTATATCAACCGTGGAAAATTTTCCAGTCTCCCGCCATATGGGTGGCTGCGGCTTCTCCATTTCTCAAGAGCTGGCAAGGAGGACTCTTTCCCATGCCAGGGAGCTCTGAGAAAATGACAAGAAGTCTGAAGGCCTAGAAACAAGTGGTCACCCAGCTTGAAGGGCTCAAAGAAGCAATTTACCCGCCTAAATCCTGGGGGATATCTGCGGATTTGCCTCAATGGCCTTTTTTGACATTTTAGCTAGGAAGGTGGCTTTTTGGGGACGAAGGAGGGGAAAGCTCTCATGAAACCGATCCCCAGGATGAAAGGTGGTGACCAGGCAGCCAACAGAACCACTAGTTACCATTTTTCCCAAGGAAAATCAGGACTTACAGACAAAGGCCTAGGTTCGTAACAGGTTTATAAGATTCTGGGAGGCTGGACCATTTATCATTTCATAAAGTGAGTTGTCTGTCAAACCCTTTAAACCAAAAGGATTCATGGCCTTGTTTTAAGTGCTAGGAAGAAATAGAGAACTGGAGATACCGTGTCCCACTCTGATAGCCTCAGGGTCTGACTGAAGCACCCCCATGGAAAGACTGCATTGGGAACCTGGAGAAGGAGGGGGCAGTGAAAGTGTGAGGGGGGCACAGAAGAGAGAGGAGGAGATCCAGGGAACTGGCCCATATCTCAGAATGAGATGAAGCTAACAAAGTCAGTCTCCCTGAAGCTTTTACCCATTAATTGTAGCCACAAACTACGACTCCTTTGCTGACAAACTACTTTATCTTAGACAAACAAACAAACAAGACATTTAATTTCTCAAAATTCACTCAAGGAAACGAAACACAAATCTGAACCAAGGAATAGTCATTAAAGGTTACCACGGAAGTGACTATTTTTATCCTCTGCAAATTTTTCTAGGGGAAAATAAGGGGAACATCTCCCAAATAAACTTTTTATTTTAATGTTTTTTATTTTTTTAAGTTTATTTATTTTTGAGGCGGGGGAGGGACAGAGAGAAGGAAAGACACTGACAAACTGTGAGATTGTGACTTGAGGCGAGATCAAGAGTTGGAAGCTTAACCCACCGTGCCACTCAGGCGCCCCTAAACTTGTTATTTTTAGAGGATGAAAAAGTTAATCAGGGATTGTACAAGAAAATTCGCTCAGTTGTACGCAAGAACCAGGTTGCAATGAGTTCTAAAGACATTGACAAATCCATTTAAGAATGTGAAAAACAAAATAAAACAAAACAAATACATTTTTGGAGTACGTTCCAAAAGTGCAAAGTCGGTTTAGCATCAGAAATTCTATTAATGGAATCTATGAATCTATTTACCGTATTCTCATATTAATACCTAAATATCATATGATTATCTCAAGAGATGCTGTAGAAAACCTTTTAAGAAATTTGAAAATATATTGATGATTAGAAAGGTATCATAGTAAACTAAGAAAAGAAGGAATCTTCTTTATCATGATAGAGAGTATCTACCAAATACATATTTACTGGTGATACTTAGCCCATTAACATCAGACACAAACCCTTTTTATTATTCTTTCCTTATTATTATCCTTATTAATGTTCTTTCCTTATCATTATTATTCAATATGTATTGAAGGGCTTAGCCAATGCTCAAAAACAAAATAAAGAAATGAGATATAAGGGTTATAAAGAAGGAAAATTTTATTATTTGCAGATAAATGAATGAACATCTATATAAAATATAAGAGAATCTACTGAACAAGTAGAATAGGTATAAAAATGGTGGGTACAAAGCTCGACAGGCCACAGCTAATACATTCTCCTCCCCATCAATTAGATAGTGTACTTTATAAAAAAATTACTCATAGTACCTGCAAGAACGATAAGGTAACAAGGAATAAATAAAAGACATGCAGGGAAAATATGGAGAAAATTATAAAACTTTATTAAAGGACATAAAACCTTAAGTAAACCCAGAAATATACCATGGACATGAATGGAAAGAACCATATATCATAGGTGTGGATTCTTCATAGAATAATCTATGAACTCAATACAATTCTAAACAAAATTCCCACAAGACTTTACACAGAACTTCATAAACTGAGTTTAAAATTTGTTTTGAAGTATATAAGTCTAAGAATAGCTAAGTCAATTTTGAAGGATAGTGAGGAAGGGGGATTTATAAGAGAGTTTGCCCTATTTAGTATCAGTACTTATAAAGCCACAGTAATTTTTCAAGTGTATAATAGAAGTGTATAAGCTGAGGAAAGGGACCAACATTATAGGCAACTCCAGTTGAATTTCCTACAATGATAGAAATATTAAAACTCTAAGCTGTCCAGTATGGTAGCCACAGGCCACATGTGGCTTGGGAGACCGAGAAATAAAATTAATGATATTATTACATTTTAAATGTAACTTACCACATGTGGCTCACGGCTACCATATCTGGAAGTACATCTCTATAATAAAGGCACTGCAAGCTGACTAAAACAAATATGGTAGCATGGTATCAGACTGAAGTGCCATTACAGACCAGTGCGGGGGTTGGGGGGGGGTGTTAGAAATTGGCTGTATATAGGAAAAAAATATATATGTATATGAATTTAGATCTCCATCTTATCCCATTGGCAAAAATAAATTTCAGATGAATTAAAGATCTAAGTCTAAAAATCAAAACTTTGATAAAAATTTTAGAAGGGTGCCTGGGTGGCTTAGTCACTTGCGTGGCTGACTCTTGATTTCAGCCCGGGTCGTGATCCCAGGGTCGTGGGACTGAGCCCTGTGTCAGCCTCCATGTTGAGTGAGGAGCCTACTTAAGATTCTCTCTTCCAGAGGCGCCTGGGTGGCTTAGTCGGTTGAGCCTCAGACTTCGGCTCAGGTCATGATCTCACGGTTTGTAAGTTCGAGCCCCGTGTCGGACTCTGTGTTGACAGCTCAGAGCCTGGAGCCTGCTTCAGATTCTGTGTCTCCCTCTCTCTCTGCCCTTCTCAAACTCATGCTCTGTCTGTCTCTTTCAACAATAAATAAACTTTAAAAAAGAAAAAAAAGATTTCCCTCTTTCTGTCTCTCTCCCCTCTCCCTTGCTCATACTCTCTCTCTCTAAAAAAAAAAAAAAAAAAAAGATTTAGAGATAATATAAGGAGAAGACCTTCCAGGGTTTTGACTTATGAAAAAAAAAAGCATAACTCTTAAAGAAATTTATCGATAAATGTAACAATGTTAAAATTAAAAATTTCTGCACAACAAAAGATGCCATAAAATACAAGCACCAGAATATATTTGCCACATCTAACTGACAAAAGATAATTATTTGGAATATGCAGATGACTACATATGAAATATGAAATAGCAAACAACTCAGTGAAAAATATGGACAGATATATGCGGAATGTTTTCCAGAAAAAGAAACTCAAAGGACCAATAAAAAGACGAAAAAGATGTTCAAACTCCACAGTCATAAGGAAATGCAAGGGAAACCACAACAGCATGACTTTTGCATTCGTCAGAGCATCCATGTAATGGGACTTGTCATCCTTGTCCATTTAGCATCTAAACCCTCTTCCTGTTTGGGTGGTTCTCCCCATTTTTTGAGGTAAAGCTTCCACTGAGAAGCTGAAAATGTTAGACGCTTCCAGGGGGTGGTGATGGTCATTGTACAATGGAATGCTGGGTCCACAAGGTAGCCATGACAGTGGCCCCTGACCTGCAGTGTTAGGAGTGTTAGGTGGTATCCTTGCAATGGGCCGCCCTTGGAGTTGATGGCAGCCTGAGAATAATTCCTCACAGGACTGGATTTTGGATATGATGCTGAACCGAGCAGCCCCCAACCTGGTTCCCAGCCCTCCCGGTGGCTGGCTCTATCAGCCACTTACCCTTCCACATATTTTTTTTTCCCTACATGAATCAACTCTATGAATCAACCAGAGTTTGTTTCTACTGAGCACAACATTAATAATACCACATGTTGGTGAGGATGAGGGGAGGATCTGGCCCTCATTTCTAGGAAGTAGGATGTTTGCCATAGCCACTTTGGAAACCAAGCGTCAATACATACTGAAGGTGAAGATGCTGGTGTCCATGACCTTGGCTTTACACTTCCAGGAATATGCCAGAGAGAAAAACTTTCATCTTCTACTCCCAGCTGGACGTGCGTGCACTGTAGCAGATGTGTGCAGGAGTTTACAATCAGAAACCCTTTCTGTCAACGGGGAAATGGATACACAAAGTGCGGGATCTTCGCATGGAAGATTTAACAGGGATTATAGTAAGTGAAATTGATCTACATGCCTCATCGGGATGAACTTCACAAAAATATTGACTCAAAGTTTCAGTATGATTCCTAGAACAATCTGCTATGCATGTATATATAAAAGGATACGCTGGGGGTTAGGGGAAAGTACAAGTGGATAGAGGTATTTGTAGCAAAAAACAAAAACAAAAACAAAAGGATGGAAACAAATTTCAGTAGGGAGGCTGTCTGGGAAGGGAAGCAAAGGAATACATGAAATTTGAATTTTACCCATTATGGATTTTTTTAAATTAAAACAGTATCTGGAGCAAATATGATAAAATTTTGATATTTAAAGATTCTGGGTAGTGAGTATTTGGGTGCTTGTTATAGTCCTCTTTCTTTTTTTTTTACTGTCTATTTTGATTGTTAAAGAAAACCCCAGAGCTTTTGAATTAAAAAAAAGTTTAATACCCTTAATTTCATTTTTACACTGTTCAAATTACATGAATTAACGATTATATACATATTGGGTGTTTAGTATTTGTCAGGCACTGGACTAATTGTTCTATCTCTGTGATCTCAAGCTCCGTCTAATCTTATGAGGTAGACCGGTGGCTCGGCTCAAACCACATGGGGGACCGATGCCTGGACCCCATTCCTGGAGATTATTCTAGTCAGGCCTGGGGATTGGACGTTTTTCAAACTCTTCCAGTGATTTGAATATTCAGTCAGGCTGAAGACCCCTGAAAGGGTTTCAAACTCTGCCTGATTAGAAGAATCACCAGGGGATAAGTACAAACATAGGTTCTCAGGCCTCCTCCAAATCCATGGAATCAAATTCTGTAGGCAAGATTCCAGAGTAGTCACACTTGTATCAAATGCTCAGATGATCCCTGTGATGAGGCAGGTCGGGGGGACCTGGGGTTAGTGGTTTCCGTCCTAGAAGCCCTCTTAAGTACGTGCCCATCCCTCTCACCCACATCCTTCTCCTGGAGATTCTGATTCAGGAGTTTTCTGGGTTTCTGAGACCCAGAAAACAACTTTCTTTAAAAAATTCTCCAGGGGATGACCAGTCATATGGAATATCCACTAAAGTACTATATTATTACTATTATTATTATTATTATTATTATTACTATTACAGATGAGTAAACAGAGAGTCACTAACATGAAACACCAGGTTGGCCTGGTTCCAAAGCTCGTGTTTTCTTCTCTGCTTGTTGTGTTGCTGTCCTTGCGGCTGGGATCAGTTTCCCCAGGCTCTGTCTCTGTGCTGCTCTCGGCTTACATCCTCTTTTCTGCCAGGACACCCCAGCATTAGCCGCAAAGGTGGACCATCCCGGTCAATGGGTGGAAATGCAAGTGGTAGAATCCAGCTCCTTGGGGTGGGACTGGTGGTACCTCCACCAGTTCGTCAGCCTGTGCACCAGGATGTGGCTTCTGGGAGCTGGGGTGCAGGTGGGCAACCAGAATCAGCACCCCCAGTGAGAGGCTGGACCAACCGTGTTTATCAGGGGAAAGTGTGACTCGCTGAGCTGCTGTCAATGTAGACTCCATCCTGGTCCCTTCAGACTCAGGTTGTGTGTGTGTGCCCGCGTGCGCGTGCTGAGGACAGAGCGTGGGGAGGGGCTGAACTTGCAGAGTAAGAACAGCGGGCAGAAACAGAAGAAAACTAGGGCTTAGAATTCTTACTTTTCCAATTCCCCCTTCCAATGCAAGCACCCCCTGGCACCTGAAAGTGCATCTTCCAAAGTGTGTTCTGCAGAACAAGAGCCCTAAGAATGATTTCTTAGAAGAGGGAGGAGGAGGAGGAGGAGGAGGAGGAGGAGGAGGAGGGGCCAGAGGGCTTCTACTGGAAAGTGCTGCCTTAAGATGCCCCTCTTAAAGATTCACAATGCTCATTAGCATTTAAAAGGCCCCTGAGGAGTCCTGGGTAAACTGTTTCACTTGGTCTAACACAGTGATAAACCAACCCTTCTTTGTGATAGAAACACCTTAAAACTTCGCAGCTCTGGTGTTGTTGGGAACACATTTTAGGAAACAAGAGTATGAAAAACTGCCTTGTAGGTCTGTATCTTTCAGGTTATTGAATAGTGCCTTATATCAGGAAGGATATGGAATCCTAATGATTTTGTTGAACAAGTTAGTGACAGATTTCCTTGCATGGTACTTTTTCTGCCCATCCTGGTACCCACTTGAAGTACTTCTGCTATTTTTATCTGCCACAAATTTATAATTTTTTTTTTTCATAACACTTCATGGGGCATGCAGCATCTGGCTTCCACTCAGGTCATGAACTCATGGTTCGTGAGTTTGAGCCCCACCTTGGGCTCTGTGCTGACAGCTCAGAGCCTGGAGTCTGCTTTGGATTCTGTGTCTCCGTCTCTCTCTGTCCCTGTCCCACTTGCACTCTCTCTCTCTCTCTCTCTCTCTCAAAAATAAATATTTAAACAAAAATATAAAAAACACTTCATTTTGGGGGGAGGTTGGGGTGAACTCATTCACACCCTAATTTTAGTCTAGGAATCCAGGAGGTTATGTTACATGATCTATGCCTCATCAGGAAGAACACTAAACCTCATTTGGGCCAGGTATGGGCATTTGACCTACGTCAGATCACAAGAAACTCAGTTCTGGGACTTCTCTGGAACTGTGGAGACAGCCAGCTTTTTTTTTTTTTTTCTGGGGTTCTTGGTTATAATAATATTGTAAGTTTGAAATGGCTGAGTTCCTAGGTATAGAGATCTTACCTGAAGGTGAAACCAACAGAGGAGAAAGTGGAGCTTGGAGATGAAGAAAGTAGTGAAGGGTTGATGTTATTTAAGCCCCTAGATCCAGCTGTGCCTGAAGCTAACCCTTGCTATGAAGTTTTCAGTTGCAGTGAGCTAATGACTTGCTCGTGATTGTGTTCGTTTAAGCCAGTTTGTGGTGAGTTTTCCTCACTTGCAGCCAGAATACTATTGTTCTCAAAGTGTGGTTCCCCGGACTGGCAGCATCAATTCACCTGTGAACTTGCCTTCAGCCTGTTCTTCCCTCTTGTGTCTTCCACCTTTACTTGTCTGAGGCCCCGCTCAAGGGACCCCCTTTTGAAACCATCTTAATTAACCACATGGCCATAGTAGTCCGTTTTTTGCCTTACTAGCACCTATTGGAATCTGCTTCTATTATAATCATTTGCCTTCTGTCTCCTTTCCTCTGCTGAAGCAGGAGCCCTACGGCCAGAGACGCTGTCATATTACCTCTGGCTTCCCCACTGCATGGCAAACCAGGTCTGGAAATTAGTCAAAGATTGCTTAAGGCTCCCAGTTTGTATTTTCAGAGAGCCTTGTCTTCACAGGTCCATTTAAGACGCCGGCGCCCTCTTAATTACAGCTGTTAGCACCCAAAAGCGTGTTTGCAGATCCTGTCTCTCCCGGGTGATTTAAGGCGGCTATGAAGCCCAGGCCCTTGTTAACAGTTCTTGGGAAGCAGTAATCTTAACTTCAAACATGGGTCGCTGTAATAAATGGTGCAGGAGACACACAATTCGGGACCTTGCTAATTGTTCTTGCCTCGCTGAGTTAGACATTACGTCTGCATATGACCAAGGGTTGATGGGATGAAACAATCCCTCAAGGAAGCTAATAGAAAGTCAGTTACATTGGTCCTCTAAATTGCTTTCGGAACAGACCATTGCCGGGCCTTGCGGGAAGCTTTCCGCGCTGGTCTCTGATGGGTGGGCGAAGGGTGCAGGGGATCCCTTTGGGGCCTCTCCTCACGCTGTGCTAGGAGGCTCCTTTCTATCCAGCGCCATAAACAGCCACTCATCTCTCTCATCGGCACATCAGCCTCAACTTCTCGCTTTGAGTCTAACTCAACAGATGACTTGTGTGTTTTGCAGGCAGGCCTCCCTTTAGCCATGTCAGGTAGGAGGTCTGTCAGGGGTCTTCCAGAAGCGAGCAGGGCCCCTCCACCACACCCGGCTGGAGGCTGCCGCGTTGCGTTTCGAGCTTTGGCCGAAGGAAGCCTAGAGAAATGACTAACAGGGGATCAACGCCTTCCCCACACACACTGCCCGTGACATTGGCTTCGTGCCCCCCATCCAGTGCAAGAATGCAAGACCCCGTAGGCAGGGCTGGGCCTGCTCCAGGGAAAGTATGGCGCCCTGCTGTCCTCACCCAGTGTGTTTCAGTGCTGCCGAGCTAAGTGTGAACAGCTTCTGTATTCAGCGAGTGCCCTGGACACCTATCTTTTGTGTTTGGGAAGAATGCGGCAAAGCAGTTTGGAAACGAAAAATCCAGCCTTTGGCAGAGAAGTCCTCGTTACCCGATCAGAGAAGAAACATGGGGGTGGGGGCATCCAGATGCTCGAGGAGAGGGCACTCCACATCGGCTTGAGGAATAACTCAAATGGTCGCTGTGTTTTATTAAGAAGAACCTTGCACTCTTGGGGGCAAGGACCTTTGCTTTTGTTTTCATCTGGCCGCAAACACGCCGACAGCAGTGAGCAACTCTGCCTCTTTCCTCAGCCAGTGAAGTTTACCCACTTTGAGCTAATTATGGTGTTTTCTTTTCTTTTCCTGTGGTCTCTTCTTTTTTTCTTTCCCTTGCTCTCTCTCTCTTTGTTTGTTTGTTTGTTTGTTTGTTTGTGTTTGGATTAGGGACAAATAAGAGTGAGGGCTATTCAGCAGCTCAGAAATCAGGGACCATGCAGGGAAGTTGGAAGAACCCAGAAGGTCCTGGAAGTGGTTTTATGGGTGTGACAGAACTCAGGGGGTTTCAGCTGGGCACCCATTTAGGGAGGGCAGCAATGTGGGGTGTGGCTCTGCTCAAGGGATCGTCCCCTTCTCACCTGCCTGTGGAGAGGATTAAGCCCCTTGGTTCTGCAGAGGGCGGGGTGGAATGAGCCTCCTGCTCTCCGGAGTCCTTCCCAGTGTGACCAGGCAGGAAGAGATGGATCTTCTGGGGCCCCCGCTCTGTGATGTATCATACTCTGGGTCTTTGGGGGGTCAGGGTGGGCTTCCCTCTTCTGAGGACCTGGAAAGAGTGTTCACCTAAAGAAAGATGAGCCTTCTTTATAATTAAAAAAAATTTTTTTAATGTTTATTTATTTTTGAGAAAGAGAGAGAGAGAGAAAGAGAGAGAGAGAGCATGAACAGGGGAAGGGCAGAGAAAGAGGGAGACACAGAATCCTAAACAGGCTCCAGGTTCTGAGCTGTGAGCACAGAGCCCAACATGGGGCTCGAACTCACAAACCTTGAGATTATAACATGAGCCCAAGTTGGACACTTAACCAACTGAGCCACCCAGGCATCCCAAGCTCTTTATAATTTTAGAGTGCATCTGGCTGTCCCTTGATTATTCCCCCATGCACCCTTGTCTCTGTGCACATGCATACACGTGTATGTGTGCATATACATCGTGTGTGTGTGTGTGTGTGTGTGTGTGTGTGATGGGTGGTTATAGGTGATTCTGGATAAGGATGGCTCAGCTCCCACCTCATGGATCTGACTCCTGCCTTCCCTATCCCTCTATTCCCACCCAAGCTTAGATTACGAAATCTTCTTGGGGACCCGGTCAGGCACTTCTGTAAGTACGCTGCTCTATCTCCTCTTTGCTCCCTCATTGGGCTTGGGGTGGGTGGGGAGAGGGAGAATTATACCTGTCACTAGTACTATGACCAGCTCTGTTTTCCCAGGTCCCCCATGGGGGGACCCCCAGTGGGGTCCCAGGCACGGTGGGGTTCTCTTTTGCCGAGAAGCCTCCTCTGGTGATTCTCAGGCCACGGAAATTGGCACGTGTCTGGTAGAGAAGGAAGATAACAAAACAACAATCTGGAGTGAAGACAGCTATGACCACTTTGTGGGCACCTGTGAGAATCTTCTGGGGGACAGTGGATGCTCTGATGGGGGCTGAATGTCTATCTGGGTAGGGGATTGAGCACAAACGGCAGTGTGACGTGACACGTGTGAATTTGTCATTTCCTGGCCCCAGGCGATTATCCAAACCAAGGAAACCAGAGTCCCAAAGAACAGGAGTGGAGGGAGAAGATGCTGGAGGTTTTCAGCGAACGAGCTGGCCTGCAGCTGCGGGCATGCTGGCTCTGGGCCCCGGGCCCAAGGCAGGTTTCAGGAGCAGCCCAGAATGCAGCAGGGCCAGGAGCTGGGCCCTCCGTTCTTCCGGAAGGCGCTCACGTCAGGGCGTATGTACCTGTATTTGTATGTATATCATGCAGAATTATTATTTTTAAGTTTGTGAGCCTAAAATAGGAGACACAAACAGTTTCCCGAGAAAAGTGCACTGGTTTTGTCATGCTCTGGTGGGGTGGCTTCCACTCGGCACAGGCCTCTGAGGCTACACTGAGGCTTCTCCTCCACCCCCGGCCTCCGTGCCTCCTGTTCCCACCTTGGTCTCCTTTCTTTAAAACCTCCTTCCTTCCCCCTCCATCCCTTCTTTTCCTCACCCTCCCGCACATCCTCTTTCTCCTCACCCTTGCGCACCTCAGCACAGTCTTGTTTTGGTTTTCGATTGGACTCCCGCTTTCAGGAGGCATGAGGAGATACGGGGGTGCAGGACCCCCTTCGACCATGAGCGAGGCGGTCTGCCCATCCCGGTCAGCTGTGCTCCTTCGGGAAGGCACGCTTCACAGGGGGGATCCTCGCGGCCCAGCTCCAGGCCCTGACTGGTGGCTCTGACGGGGCCGGTCGGATCATCTCCGCCTCGACACCATTCCAGCATGTGGCCTCCGAAGACGCTTCCTCAGGGGAAAGAGAGCGAGGGAGGCAAGCAGTCACAGGTGACACTGGTTCCCATCTCATTTGCTAGCCTGGCCAGGAGGCCCCCTGGGGACCACGGAGGAGTGCACGGTTGGTGGGTGAGCACTACCTCTCCCTGCCACAGAGTTTCCAGTAGATGAGGAAAAAGAAAAAAGAAAACCTTCTCTCCGTTGCAGAAATGTTCATGCGAAGAGAGTGGCTCTTGACATGAATATTTTAAGGCCAACGGAATCTTAGAGTGAAGCAAGATATATAAGATGAAAGATATTATTTTGTTTGAATTCAAATGCGCCAGAGCCAAGGGAGCCACTGGTATACCCCCTGCCTCAGCCTTCTGATTGCACAAAAGACAGCTAAGCACAGCCCCTAGGAGCCTCCCACCCTACAGAGCTGAGATGGGGGTACTGGATGAGGCTGGGGGACGTTCCTCGCCTAAGTGAAATGTCCTGTCTGTGTCCACAGACTCAGGAGGATGTACCTTGAATCATCGGGTAGCTAGCTCCCAACACCCTGCGTGACAGGCGGCCGGGACCCTAAGACAGGAGAGCTAGGTGGAGGAGCCTAGTGCATGTAGGGGGTGGGCTGGGGAGTCCGGGCTTTGTGGGGGGCTCCCTGCTGCAGGCCCGATGTGGCCCCAGAGTAAGCGGGCATGCCGGGGAGACTTTCCTCCCCGGTGACTTAGAAAGGTAGAAACTGGTAGAGGTTTGGTGTGGCCCTTTCCCGCAGCCTCCTGTTCCTTATAGTTGCAGGATACTCCACGGCGACCAGAGTCACCTGTTAGACCCCCACTTGGCTCACCTGCCTTAGGAACTCAGACGCAAGGGCTGTGTTGCCTTCTCTTAGGATTTAGTTTTTACGTGCCTTATATTGTGGTCTTATATTCGTGAGTTTGAACCCCTGTCAGGTTCTTGGCTGACAGAGCAGAGCTTGTTTGGGATTCTCTCTTTCTCTCTCTCCTTCTCTCTCTCTCTCTCTCTCTCTCTCTCTCTCTCTGCCGTTCCCCTTCTTGCATGCTCTCTCTCTCTGAAAATAAATAAATAAACTTAAAAAAATGCTAAGACAGAAAAATAATAGAGTATTTTCTTTAATTCCTGTTTACAGAAAGGAGAGAATTTAGCTCAGCAGCTCATTTCGTTGTTGATGAAAATTTCTAAAGATACTTTAAAAATTTTAAATGAAGAATCTCTCTCACTGATCTAGGTTTTGTTTTGGTTTTTTATTTTTTTTCCCTCTTAAAGAGAAATTGACTTCATCCCAGTTAATATCACTGGGGCCCTCCCTCTGTCCCTTCACTCCAGGCGGCCTCCTTGAGGGCAAGCACACTGTTTGGAACAGATACTGAGTTTCAGCTCCCAGTAGGGCGGTGGGGTCAGTGGGCCACATGTCAGAGCAGGAGAATACAGGTGTCAGTCACAGGTAGTTGAGATTGAGCCCTGGCTCTGCCCACAATAAGGGTAAATGACTCCTTTCGCTTCCTTTGTGCCTTCAATTTCTCATCTCTTTCAAGGGACTGGGAGCCCCTACGCAAAGCACTTAGCAGGACCTCTGATCTCTGTCCCACGGTTAGGATGAAACAAATAGAACTTAATGTTGCTTTATTTGAGGGTAGAAATGGGGCTTCTGGAAACTGTTGACCTCTTCGTCTTTCCAGAATAATTGTTTTAGAACTTATCTGGGTCACAGTCTCTTTGGAGAGGCTGATGAATGCCCCTGGTGCTTTTCCCCAGAAAAAGGAAATATGCAGATTATAGAAAATTTTGCATGCTTTTATTGATTGCTTACTGTCGCTCAGGGCTTCTCAAGCCGTTCCACTATGAATATCTTTTTTAAGGTCAGTACGTTTTGCTTTTTACTCCCCTCCCCCAACCTGATAGTGGTGGTAGTTTTCATCTTGTTGACTGAGAAAAGTATCTGATGACATGCAGCGACTCTGAATTCCGTAATGCTTTTAAGAGATTTTGCATTTTGTTAATCACAACAGCGCTGACCTGGATTTGAAAGGAAAAGTTGTAAATATATCTCCGGGCTGCATGATTGATTCCATCTGCATTCAGTGCTTAGTACCCATGTGGGTCCCTCCATTGTTGGAAACTTCTCTGGCAGGTTTGTGGAATCAAAGGCTGGAAGGAAATCAAAGGACCATTCAATCCAGCTCCATTATTTTGCATAACACGGAGGTCAAAGGAGGGAAACCAACTTTTTCAAAATCGCACAGCCAGATGGCATCGGGGAGGAGACAGGACCCCAGGACCCCCACAGCCTCCCAGCTACCTGAAGCCAGCCCTGGCTGGCAGTTCTGAGTTGGCGGAGTCTTCCACCAGCCAGTGGCCAACGGTCTGTGGTCTGTAGGGAATGAATCGGGAAATGAAACTTGGCAAATGACTGCAGCCTGAAAGCTGGGGTGCCTGGGTAATTTATCTTCCAAACTGGGACACATCTGAGAGAGGAAGGGAGCACCATTAATAATTATTCCGGGGCAATAGGTGTAAACCAGGACTATTCTGGGCAAGCCAGGACATGGGGTCAACCTGCTGAAAGCCCACCTCGGCTTACCAAGGGCCGATTTTGAAGTACTTTAAAGGCCATCCAGCAATTGGGATGACTTGCTCGAAGGAATTTGGGCCAAGTGTCCAACCAGCTTTGTCTTGAAAGCATAGCAAAAAAAAAAAAAAAAAAAAAAAAAAGCTTTGAATTCTGGAAATTCACTGGGGATTGCTGTAGACCCTGGAGATTTTTCAGCTCCCTATTTCCCAACCCCAGTGCAGCAGCTGCACAGGCCACCTCAGCCTTCATTCTTTCCCACGAGAACCAGCTCCTTCCCAGTCCCTCTACGGGGAAACTACAGGCACCTGCAAGGCAGCTCGGGCAATTGTATCTTCAGACCTTGTCGGCGTGGTAAGGAGCCTGGCATCCTGGAGAGGGTTTGGGACCCAGTGCTCTGCTGGATAACCTTAAGCAATCCCTTCTTCTCTCTCTAGGTCCCATATCTGTGAAATTAGAGGTGGGACTAATTCACTGGTCTCCCGTGTTAGTCAGAGTGGGCTGGGTTGTGCTGTGGTAACAAATAGCCCCCAATTCCAAGGGACTTAATGCAACAAAGTTTTATTTCTTGCTGTGCTTGCTTTAACATGGGTGGACAAAGTGGGCTCTGCTCATCACAGGTTTCCAAGCTCCAAGACAGGGAATAGGAAAATGGGATCCAAGCAATGGCAACTAAATACTGTCACCTCAAAGTGACATGTGCCATTTGCATCTCATTGGCCCCAACCAGTCACGTGGCCACCCCTAAACTTAAGGAGGCAGAGAAGAGGGGTCTTACTGTGGAGAATCAGAATATTCACAAACACTGCCACGACTCCTCCACCCTCAAATTTTTCTACTTTGATGTTTGCAGTGAAATAACAACTTTCTCTCCCCCGTCCCATGACAAAGGAAATCTAATCAAGACGCACAATATAAAACGGGTAGAATTGAAACTGATTTGGTTGAAATGAGAGTTGGTGACTTCACCCTTTTGTGGCAACATCCTCACTGTAGACGACAGATGGGCTTGGGGATACAGGGCAGACCAGTCAAATGGGTCTTTCAAAGTTTCTAGACAAGGAGCACAAAAGCGGTGCTGGAGGATGGAATGGGTTGTGTGTGTGTGTGTTAGTTATCTATCGTTACATAAAAATTACCCTAGAATTTAGTGGTTGCAAATAATATACATTCAGTCTTATAGTTTCTGTGGCTCGGGAGTCTGGACGTGGCTTAGCCGAGTCTTCTGCTTCTGGGTTTCCAACAAGCTGCAGTGTAGGTGTTGACCGGACTACTGTCTCTTGAGATCAACACGGGTAGGTTCTCTTCCAAGGTCTCTTGGCAATTGTTGGCAGCATTCAGTCTCTCATGAGCTATTGGACTGAGAACCTCAGTTCCTTGCCCGATACCTCTTTCCATCAGAAGAAGCAGGTGAAAAGAGCCAGAGAGAGTGAGAGAGAGAGAGTATATGAGCAAAATGGAAGTCATAGTCTTTAGTAACCTAAGGATGGAAGTGACCTCCTATCACCTTCTCCCTATTCTGCTGGTTAGAAATCACTAGATCCAGCCTACACTCAAGGTGTCTGGATGACACCGGGGTGTGGGGATCACTGGGATCCAGGTTAGAGGCTCTTTACTACAGAAGGATGTGGGAGAGGCTGAGGAGGCTGATGGCATGTGACTTACGGGGGTGAAGAAGGAGCAAATGATGCCTTCAGAGTTTTAGTTTGAACCAGATGACTGGTGGTGCCGTTATTTGAAATGGGCGTGCCAGAAGGGGAGGTAGAGTCACTGAGTCAGGCTTGGGGCAGTAATTACCAGCCTGTGCAAGAATCAGTCTGGGTCCCTGGACACCCGGAAACCCTGTGGAAAGGGTCTCTTGACCCCTGACGGGGTACCTGCACCCTGTCCCTTTCTCCTCTCTCTCCCTTAGAGTTTGAGCTGGCTAAAGAACACAGGGTGAGGTCCACAGCAAGCAGAGGGCATTGACGTGGGTTTAACATTCCAGGCCTTTCCATGGACATTATCAGGCTCTGACTCCTGCTTGCGCATCCCCCCAGTGGCTGTTAGAACTGAGGACCCAAAGGGCCTCCGAGGCCAGAACCTGCATAAGACTCTAAGAGAAAAGGAAAAAGGCACAGGACTGTACACCTGCAAACCTGCCTGGCTCGGTTGTCTTTGAGAAATAAGGCTAGTGGCCGTGTGTGTAAATTTCCTAAAAGGTTGACCTAAATGAGTTCTTACCAAGATCTGATAGCCCAGGACAATGGAATAATCCTTTTTAATAGGATTACAGGCTGTGCTAAAAGAGACTGACAGCTTTTAGGCTCTGCATTGTAATATGTGCTCAAAGGGAACACCGGAAAACGAAGACAGAAAACAGGTTTCCTGTGCTGTTTTACACTCCCTGAACTACTAATATCTCTAGCTCACAGTGTCCTTGGCCGCTCAAACTGAGCACATCTGGGATCCCCTTCAGGCATTTTCTCTAACTGGTTCTGAGTCCTCGGGCTTCTCTGGACCTCTGTGAACTACAGGAAATCTGGAGGACGGTAGCAATCACATGCGCTAGATTTCTTCAAGTTCTCCTTCTCTTCAAGGTCACTTCCTATCTCCATCATTTTGGTGTCTTTATTGCATGGGTCAGCCCCAACTCTGGAAGTCTCCAGATGAGGCAGCGTGTGTTGGATGTGGGCTCTGCATGGGGGTGGTGACACTAGGCATGGGTGTTCACTGCTGAGAAGTTTCCCCACATGGTGATCAGTGTAGAACATCATAGAACATGGCCCGCATTTGGGGAAGGGCTCCCTAGCTCAAAGCACCCCTCAGAGTGCTTCATTTACATTTGAGAGAGAGTCTGGCAGACACACGGGGAGCCTAATCTGAATATTAAAGGAGGTTCCTTCTAGGATGTGTTCGGTAAATGGGAAAGCCAATCAAGAAAAAAAAATTAGATTCCATCCTCACAAAGGCAGGTGAGACCCATGTCAGAGCCATCCTAAACGTTAATTAAGAAAATATTCTGCAAAAGCGACACTTAGTGCACCGCAATGCCTTAAGTCAGCACGTTAAAGGCAATAAAGCTAATATGAAAATACATCCACTGAGTGATAATGAGTGAATGAAAAAATATTTCGTCAAAATTTCATTCAATGAAGGAAACACAAAGAGGCTATTTCATTAATCGCGAATTTGAATGTTCTGTATATCAACTATGTATGCGTTTAAAAATTTTTTTTATCCTTAATTAAGTATTTTGTGTGTCTATCAAGTCTATCAAGATGCAGTCTAGTGGTCTGAAGATTTTTATTTTATTTTACTTTATCTTGTTTATTTATTTTTTTGCATATCGACCTCACTCATGTTAATTTCTCATTCACCATTGGTGAGGTGTACACTTTGGGTTTTCCTGGCATTGTTCTGAGGATGGCCCACACGCTGCTTTGCCTGCCACAACTCAAGATCGAAAGTGGTATTTGGAGGAAGCCTGAACGAGGTTATGAGGGGAATCTGAGGCTGGGGGTGGGCAGAGTTTGGGAAGCAATGTCAACTAGTTAGCCAACAAGCTTTTATGAAGCACTCGCTTGTGCACAGCACCCTGGGAGATACAGAAGGAGCTTGAAGCAGTGTGTCTGTCTCAACTGGCTTTTGGGGAAAATAATGTCAGCGAGCAAAAGATCGAGTCCCGGAGGGCAGGGATCATGCCTCTCTGGTTTGTGGCTGTAAGTCTAGGACCTTGAATAATTCATGGTGCTTTTTAAAAAAAAAAAAAGTTATTTTAATGATGAAATGCAAAAGATAAGAAGGTTTAAAGAGTCTTCAGAGAAAGGAGATGTTGGTCTGAGCTCAGCAGTCAGAGCACGCGCTGAAGACTCAAGTGCCCAGAACTTAACTGTTCCTGTATCTAGAGTCATGCTGTTCCCTCATCATCAAGGGAAATGCCTTCTGGGCTTTTTTTTTTTTTTTTTTTTTTTTGCCCCCGCCCACCAAATCCATGAGTGCCTCAAGGGCTCCTTTGACATTTTCTCCAAGTTTGTTCCTCGATCTTGAAGCCAAAAGAGATGTTCCACTTCTTGGAACTCCAGTAGCATGTTACTTTAGTTAGGAATAAGTCGTTTGTATTACATTTCATTGGGGAAGGTGGGCAAAAATGAGCCAACCTTTTTTTGAAAATATCTCATTTAATCTTTTTTAAAAAAATTTTTTGGCATTTATTTATTTTGAGAGAGAGAGAGAGAGAGAGAGAGAGAGAGAGAGAGAGAGAGGGAGAGAGCATGAGCTGGGGAAGGGCAGAGAGAGATGGAGACACAGAATCTGAAGCAGGCTCCAGGCTCTGAGCTGTCAACATAGAGTCTGATGTGGGGCTTGAACTCATAGACCGCGAGATCATGACCTGAGAGGAAGTTGGATGCTCAACCGACTGAACCACCCAGACGCCCCTCATTTATTTTTTTAAATTTTTTTAATGTTTTTATTTTATTTTTGAGAGACATAGAGACAGAGTGTGAGCAAGGGAAGGGCAGAGAGAGAGGGAGATACAGAATCTGAAGCAGGTTCCAGGCTCTGAGCCATCAGCACAGAGCCCGATGTGGGGCTCGAACTCACAGACCGCGAGATCATGACCTGAGCTGAAGTCGGCCGCTTAACTGACTGAGCCACCCAGGTGCCCCTGCTTGTTGCATTTCTGCTCCTAACTCCACACCATGGCCCGGCCTCAGACCTCGTGCTTTGGGAAAGAGCCCTCTTTACGAAAGCCAGCACTCCTGTCCCAGCCCAGCTGCGGCCCCTGTCATTACCGCCTCTTTCTGAATAGCCCTTCCCCGGGCGACCACATGCCTCTGTGAGCCAGGCCCTTCTTCCTGCCAGCCCCGCTCTAGCCAAGTCTGCTCTGTCCTTGAACTTTTTTTGCTTGGGTCATCAAGAAAGGAAGCTTCCCTGCATTTCAGTCCTCTAAGACAAGTTTGCAAAGAGGCTGCTGAGCTCCTTCTCAGTGATGATTTATGCATGGCGAGTGGAAAAGCATGCTGTTTTCATTCTTTTTAAAACCAAGTAATGACCTAGGGGGAGAACATTATATCTTTATCTGTATCCATTCCCTTCTCTGTATCTGTGTCTCTTTCTTTGTCTAACTCTGTATATCTACGTCTATATTTGTACGTATAGGAATACAATGGCGTGAATTTAGTAGCCTGGCCGAGCCTTGCCATACCATTGTCTATTATTTATATTTGACCTAGTAGAATCTGACACTTATTTGCAATGCAAAGATGCAAAGTTGCATCACGTGCTTTAAGAACTATCTATGTAAATATAGGTCAGCCCCTTTAAGCAAAATAAAAATACATGGTGTTTGCCTTTGTGTTATGGAGATGCAGATATTCAAATCATCTCAGGCTAATGCCCCCTGGGAGAATAAAAAGAACCACTAACCAAACGACATTGGGCAAATCCCCTAAACTCTCAGAGCCTCAGATACTTGATCAGGAAAAAATGAAAGATTTAGATTAGCTGATCTCTAAGGGAAAGCCTACCCAATCTATGATCAAGAAGCTTTTGGGGGCACCTGGGAGGCTTAGTTGGTTAAGCATCTGACTTCGGCTCAGGTCATGATCTTGCGGTTCATGAGTTCGAGCCCAGCATCGGAGTCTGTGCTGACAGCCCAGAGGCTAGAGCCTCATTTAGATTCTGTGTCTCCTTTTCTTTCTGTCCCTCTCCTGCTTGTGCATGCACTCTCTCTCCTCTTTCTCAAAAATAAATAGAAATTTAAAAAGAGAAGCCTTTGATTTGTAACTGGTGTCATTTAATGCATAATTTCTACTGCACATCTGGTTTTCCAGATTCTTCTTAGGAAATTACAAGAACAGGGCCCTCCCCGGTCTGGCTTGTATATCAGTCAAGGTTATAGTTAGGAAACTCATGCCAGGAAGTTCAGCAGAGGGAATCTGATGCAAGGGACCTGTTACAAAGCATCGGAAACACTGCGAAGCCAACCAGGGTGGTGAGGAAACCCAGAGATTAGCACCAGGCAGGAACTCACTGTCGTCCTCAAGCTGAAGGGACAATGAGAAGACGTGGTTTTGTCACAGCACAAGGTCCAGAACTTCTAGGAGACGATGGGCTAATAGACAGAGGGACACACTGGTCAGAGCTGGAACCACATTGGGACACAGCTGTTGTCACAATGTCACTTGAAGCAGAAAGACAGAGAGAGAAGCAGAAACAGTGCAGCTTGTGTTGGCCTCTTCTCTGCCAAGTGATCCTGGAAGCTAATGGAAGCCAGGGAGTCTGGGAGGTGCTTTTTGCAGGGACCCCCACCTCTGTGATACAGGGCAGACAAGAGAGGGGCAGGGGCAAGTCTGAAGGGGAGCAAGCCACTGACTGGTGCAGGCAAGCTGGGAAGCGCCCTTTAAAGAATTTAGGATCCCCAACCTGGCCTGGGTTTTCAGTGACCTGGCTTCCCGAGACCGGGGCTCAGACATGGAAAGATGCCTTGTAGGCCTTTTCGACCCCCACCGTCTCCCATTTGGATTGATTTAGTAAGCAATCACAATGAACTTGTGAGTTCCCTCATTAGCAACTACAATTTCTGATTACCTACCATGCGCTAAGCAGTCTATAGACAAGAACTCCTTCCTTCCTCTGACCAGTCTGCTTGGAAGATATAAACACGCGTATTTAACAGATGAAGAAACTGAGGTCAGTGAGATGGGGCAACGTGCCCACGGGCCACAGCTGGATGGGTAGAAGGTAGGATCGACCCCAGGGCATTCCGGCTCCGAAGCTCCCTGTCCAAGAGGAGCAAGGCCAAGTCCAGTGGAGCTCACTGTTTCTTAAGGAATATCAATTTGATTTCTGGAAGTAAGAGCTTTGAAATGCTAGGAAGCAGCAGCAAGAACAAATACTCAGGGAAGGAATCGCCCCCTGGGCTCTAACCTTCCAAGAAGCGTTCCCCTGAATGGCAGCCCCCCTCCCTGCTGCCCCTCCAGACCTGGGGCGGGTGAGTGGGGGTGCTCCAGGCTTCTAATTCTTCCTGGCAGCTTGTTGGGCTCATGCGCTTCTTGGCCCCCATAGGGGCCAATATTCCAATATTCTGGAAGAGCTTCTTGTCTGTAGCCCTGAGAAGTCCAGATGGTGCTGGAGACCTCTCTGGTTATAACCAGATTCCTTTATTTACAGAATCACACTCAGCTGGTAAATGTGGCTGTGAAAAAGTGGATACTGTAAGGTTACGAGTCGCTGATGGATAAAAGTAAGACTACCAAGACAAAGCGTGGTCTGAGAGTACACTTTATTGCAAGCACCCTCGGGCGAAATTCCACGACTTGCAAGAGAGGAGTCGGGGAAGTCGCCTGCGAGATTAGGGGTTAGGGGTTTTTAATGGGTTTGGGGAGGAGATTTCGAAACTGGTGACGACTTAAAGTCCTATTGGTCTACTGGAATGACGTGTCCGCCTCCCAGTGCTGTGGTGGGAACTTCGGCCATCTTGGGTCCCTCCTTCAGGGTTGTGGCGGGAATGTCGGCCATCTTGGGTCGGTTTCCATTGTATGGAGCCTTCCCTCTGCCCTAGCCCAACAGATACTACAGATGCGATTTGGAAGAAGTCACTGAGTAAGGCCACTAAAGCCAAGAATAAAAATGAAGTGGGGGAGATAAGTGGATGGTTCCCCCTACCCCCTCTAAGAGAAAGAAGGTGGGGGGTGATGACAGCGAGGAGCGGGAGCGTCCAGCGGCTGAGGGTGGGGAAGGGCTGGGATGCGAATGGAATAATGCTAAGTGGTATATGCTAACACCCCATGAATCACAGCAGCTGGCGGTCCAGGAGGGAAAGGCAAAAGGCAAGTGGACGGCTGTCTAGAATCTGGAGAACCCAGGGTTAATGGGCTGACACACCCTTCGTACTACAAGAAAACGTTGCTTGGACGAGGACAAAGGGGATCTAGATTAGGGCTGACCTGGAAGAACCTTCCAGGACTATTCAGGAACACGTAGGAAACACTCAGGAATCAGAGTTCCACACTGCTAAGCTGGGACCCCATAAGCCAGGCTCCTCCCCTCTCTGGTTCTTTTCTAACTTAATTAATGGTGTTAATGAAACTCATCTTCTATGGTGGAGGTGAGGGTGGAGTGACACACAATTGGTAAAAACGGTGCAGATGTTTCTTCTGAAAATGTCTCCCCCACACGTGCCCTGAAACTGCTCCTCACCATGGTGTCCAGCGTGTGGGAGGCAACGTACCAGCCCCACGCTAGTCAGACCCACACTAGCCTTTGACACATTTTACAAGGGGTGTGGCTGAGCCGGAGGATGTGTGGGGGACTTGCCCCCAGATGTGGTGGCAAAGCCCAGCGGCAGGTGAGGGCCAAGCGGCCAAGGGCACGAAGGACCATGTATGGTAGATGCCGCGGGTTGGAGTGGTGAGCTTGGTGGGATCTGTGCAGCTACACGGTGTACGATTATTAACAGGGCTTGGCTGTTTGGATATTTTAGACAACTGAAGGAAGACTTACTAGTCAGCTGAGCAACCCAACCATTGGGTGGGGTACTTTGTGAAGTAGTGAGTTCCCCGCCATTAGAGGAATGCAAACTGAGGCTGAATATTCTGGAAGAGCTACTTGTCTGTAGCCCCGAGATGTCTAGATGGTGTTGGAGGCCTCTCATAATAACTTACTTATTTTTTTCTTCTGACTCTTTTCCATAAGATCCATCTTGGAGGGTAGGAAGTGACCAGGTTAAGAAGGTGTAGGGGTGCGAGTGGGGGCTGGGCTGGCTGATAGAAGCAGCCAGGCGCTTTCATTTGAGGCAGTGCCGGTGACAGTGGCATCCCAGGCTGCCAGGACTCATGCTAAGAGCTTTTCTAGTCCTCTGATGTAATAACCACCTTGCCTCCGCCGCTTCAAATAGGTTTTGTATCTATCACAGCTTCTCTTTTACAAATATCTCGGAGAATAAAGTGGGAAGACAGTAATATTCCCATCTAACGAGTAAGCAATTCGGAGCAGAAAATGGTCTGATTTGAAATTACAGGTTGAGCCTGGCTGGGGTCCGAGGAGGCCCATTATTCCCAACTTCTCATTTTACAGATGAGAAAACTGAGGTCCAAGGAGGCAGAACCAACTGCGATTCGCGCCAGGGTCAGGGCCTGATCGCTCGTTGGCCCTGTAGTGCACGTCACTCCTGGGTGCCTCGCGGTGCACTTGCAGGAACGGTCTACTAGGGCCTCTCTGAAGCAGGCAGATCGAAGCGAGACCGTGGATCCTCTTTCCTGGCCTGATGTCCTGTCTGGAGCCTTTGTGGGAAATGTTCCAGGTAAATGGAGGGTTTTGGGAGCCCAGTGGAATTTGAAGCCTGATGGAGGAGAAGCCACAGACGACAGGGTGGACCACCAGGCCAGTCGACCACTCTTTCCTGTGCTCTGTGAGGGGGTAGGAAAGCCATCGATGTGGCCCCAGCCATTGGGTGATGGCTGGAGTCGCCGAAGAGGTGGCAGAGACAGTGGGGACAGCAGCCGGCTGAGGACCCCTGCCGTGCTGCCCAGCGTTACCAGTGTAACGACATCAAGAACACGTTTTCTATTTGACAAAGGAGCACAGGGGTGGGGTTCCTGGGTGACTCAGTCAGGTGAGTGTCTGACTCTTGAGTTTGGCTCAGGTCGTGATCTCATGGTTTGTGGGTTCGAGCCCCACATTGAGCTCCGTGCTGACAGGGCATAGCATGCTTGGGATTCTCTCTCTCTCTCTCTCTCTCTCTCTCTCTTCCCCCTGTCCCTCACTCACATTTTCTCTCTCCCCCACCCTTTCAAAATAAAATACATACACTTTTAAAAAGAAAAAGAGAAAGGGACACCTGGGTGGGTCAGTCAGTTAAGCATCTGACTTTGGCTCAGGTCATGATTTCCTGGTCTGTGAGTTCAGGCTCTGTATCTGGTGAGCAGGAGTCCTCCTTCTTTCTCCCTCTCTCTCGCTCTCTCTCTGTCCCTTGCTCACTTGGGCCCTCTCTAAAAAAGAAAGAAAAAAGACAAGGGAAATAAAAGGAAGAGGAAAAGAAAAAAGAAATAGAATCCCAGGAACAGGAGGCGATTCCCACGACAACAGTAGCCACGCCGGCAGCGCTCACCACTCCTGCCACCACCGTGGCGTGCCGGAGTGGCTGTCTCTGTGGACCCCGACCTGCAGAGGCGCACGGAGGCCTCCCCTCCGCTGACCCCAGGACTCTGTGCAGAAAGATCAGTTTCCTTTACTCACTTTCCAGCCTCGATCAGACAGAGAGACAGGGGAGGCGAGAGGAAAGGGTATTATACACATTCCGGGGGAACCTGGCAAGAAGGTAAAACCAAGGAACCACCAGAAACACACACTTCAGGAAGGAGGAGGCAGTGTTTCTATCTGGAGATTGTGCTAGGAAGGAGAGAAAAAGATATTATCCACAATATAGTTTATGTTTATTTTTATACATACCATTCTTTCTTTCTTCCCAGGACGAACAAGTGGCATCAGCAAGATGAGCTGGGCCCCGAGTGAGCTGCTGGGGGTGCTCCCAGGGAGGCACATGTAGAAGCATGAGAGCGTGGGGCAGAGAAAACCCCGCATGCGGTCCCTGGTGTGTTCCTGGCGGGCCGCATACAGAGGGGAGGTGGGGGAGCACCAAGGACTAAGTGCCTGCTCCCTTGAAGGAACTAAGTGCAGCTGGGAAAAAAGCGGCTTGGATGCCCAGTTGGCAGACCAGACCTGGATTTGAATGTGACCTCTGTCACTCACTCGCACAACAGCCTGGGGCTTCAACTCTTTGAATCCTGGTGTGTTCACCTATACAGCAAAATAATACAGTTTTTTTTTTTTTTAACATTTACTTAATTTTGAGAGAGAGCGAGAAAGCACACAAGTTGGGGAGGGGCAGAGAGAGGGAGACAGACGATCCAAAGCAGGCTCTGTCAGCACAGAGCCCGATGGAGGGCTCGAACTCACCAACCATGAGATCACGACCTGAGCCGAAATCGAGAATCAGAGGCTCAACAGACTAAGCTGCCCAGGAGTCCCCTCGCCCCAACCTCGAAAAATTTTTTTGTTAACATTTATTTATTTTTGAGAGAGAGAGAGAAACACTATTCTACTAGGTATGTTATAAGGTAGTTGTGAGGATTAAATCATATGTAACGTGCAAAATATTTTTCAGCAGGTGTGCATAGCTTAAGGGCTTTACACGTATTATAAAACAGAAAACTGTGTTATCAGGTTTCCTTCTACCAATTGAATGCAACTCAGGTCAGTGAACTTCAACATGTAAGGACCCAATATGTGCAAATCACTGTGTCAGCTTCCTTTGGTGAAACATGCCAGCTGGAAAAAGTAGGAAGGACTTGGTGCTTCTCTTAAGAGGCTGAATATTTACGGGCGTGGGGATGGGGGGATACAGACACCTTCAAGTTATAGCTGACGGTAACACTGGGCAGAGGGTGGCCGTCCATGAGAGAGCCACATACACAAAAAGCATGGGAGTGTTGAGGAGGGGCTGAGTCCTGGCTGGTGGGGTGAGGCAAACTGGATGGATAGGATGTTATCTGAACCGGCTCTGAAGCCTGAGGGAGAAACATGAGCCCAGGGTCGAGAAGGGTGGAGGGCAGCTTCCCTTAGGTCCGTGGCTGGCGTGGGGTTCTCCTGGGGAAGGAAGGAAGGAAGGAAGTACCATTTCCGGGATCTCTAGCCCCTCATTAGCAACTTGGTGGCATCTTCTCTGCAGCCCGTCCGGACCAAACGTAACCATAGAGGGCACTGTCATTCTCCTGAGGCACTGTGAGCACTTGGGACCTGACCTTGGTATATGGGATTACAGCTGAATCCTTCAGATCTGGGTTTTTGCATCCTGTCTCTGCCTTCTGCGGACTGTGTGACCCTGGGACTTAGTTCAAAGTGCTTGCTGTAGCAAATAAATACAAACAACAACAACAACCAGGCAAATTTTAAAAAGTGGTGCAAACATGCTACTTCCCTTTGGGAAGACCCAGATGAGGGTGTGAGACTCTAGATTACACTGAGCCAGCAGTGGAGCTGGGAGCTAGGCTTTGTTATTATCAAGAAGGACTTTTCCTTGATGTGTTGGAGGTGTTATTATTTTTTTAATGTTTATATTTTTTTGAGAGAGAGAGTGAGCATGAGTGGAGGAGGGGCAGAGAGGGAGACACAGAATCTGCAGCAGGCTCCAGTCTCCAAGCTGTCAGCATAGAGCCCAACACAGGGCTCGAACTCAGGAACCATGAGATCAAGACCTGAGCTGAAGTCAGACCCTTAACTGACTGAGCCACCTAGGTGCCCCTGTGCTGGAGGTTCCACCTCTCAGTTTATACAGAAGCAGTTTGGAAGGTGCAATTATTTGCAAAATTACTTTTGAGCACTTGAACTTGTCACCAAGGACAATAAAAATAGGGAGGTCTTTTATCCCCCCTCTTGTGAAGTTTTGGGGGCAATTTGCAGTGGATGAGCATTTTATTTAAAAAGGGAGCAGTTACTTTTCTCTCTTCTGCAAACTCTGCCTAGGTAGCAAAAAGTAACTCCAGTCCGATGTGCAAACACTGCAGATACCTTGCTGTAGAATTCCACACACATCACGCCCAGCTCATGAAATTTCCTTACCAGATCTGAACGAGGGAATAGGCAGGATCTCAAACTGGCTCTTGGATCCTGTCCAAGCTATTTCAAATATTCGTTATGACATAATATGAGTGGGGTGTTTTATTCCCCCCAGGGCTTGAAGGAGGGAAATTCCTGACCGTAAAATTATATCATGACCTCCTGAAATTTACCCTGCTGTTCTTGCACTTTGCTAGGATAATACTGTTCTCTTCTCCTGACTGGGGGACTTGTGCCGGACAGAAAGGAAAAGGAGATTTGTTTCATTTTATCCACTTACCACAAGGCCAGTGTGGCAGGTTTCTACGCCAATGGTGGTCCTCTCTACCTTGAGAGGATGGAGAGCATCTTTTGTGTCTGATGTTAGGTACACTCTGAACTTGGTGAGTTATGATGGACCTTACATGCTCTGAAACCCAGGCTTTGAATCAGGACCCGAACTGTGCATGTTGAAAGCGCAACTTTGTCCAGATGTAATGATTATGGTTTCTAGAGTCAAGTATGGATTGGTCTGGAAAAAGAGAGAATTCAGGTAAATAAAGGGTTAGCTGCACTTGTGTTTGACTGAATACATCTTGTTCTTAAAATAACAGCACAGTTGGATTTGAATTGTTTTTTTTTTTTAATGTTTGGTTTTGTTTACCTTTGTGGTATTTTTTTTTTTAAGTAGTGTTTTCAAAGGATAATTTATGTCTGTAATCACATCCTTAACAAAACTGGCTAATCACCCAATTAAAACACACATTTCAAAAATAGGTAAAGTGAAAAATAGGTTGTTTTCATTTCTACCTTAGATTGTTTCAGTGAATAACTATCATGACCTCCTTCCTTAAGCTGAAAGTTTCCCCAGAAGCCTAGGAAGCACAGACCACACGCACCCCCGCCGTGGTTTCAGAGTCCGCTGAGTTTTCAATACAGGAGACCGTGTCTTTTTTAGGAGACTGTTTCCTGGATGCTGTTCTTAAGTTTGAAATATGTTTGCAAATATAAGATATTTTAAGAATAAATTTGTATCCCTAAATTAAGCCTTTAATAACGAGCCTTACTTTTCATTCCTTGCCTTTCTTCTTCAGACTCTCCTCAATAGAGGAAACTACTATGTTCCGTTTAAAGACTATCCTCCCAGACTTTTTAATATATATATACATATATATATATTAAATCTGCTGTGTATGCGTGTTTCAGCCGTACATAATCCATTTTTCATTTAATGATACATGTAGGAGTTCTTTTCACGACAAAACATAGAAGGCTTACTTCTTTAAAAAAACAACGAGGAACCACCCTCCCTTCAAAAAATAAAAACAGTGCATTGAGTTCTATGGTATAAAAAGACCATATTATCAAGTCATTTTCGTATTGATGGACATTTAGGATGTTTTAAACTTTTTCCTACTGTAATTATGCAGTGAAAATCCCTGTCTGTGGCATTTTGCATCGATGACAACTTGCTGCCTCTTTTTCTAGGGTAGGTACCTAGAAGTGAAATTTCTGAGTTGAAGGATATGCATATTTTAAATTTTAATAGAAGCTGCCAAACTTATCTCTAAAAATGTTGTACCAATTTATACTCCCATCAACAGTATTTGAGGACCTGTTTCTGCCCACCTGAGCCAATGCTCACTATTATTACTATTTTAATATTTTATAAACGGATGAGGGAAAGCGAGATCTCATTGATTTTTTTTTATCTATCTTTTAATTTGGTTACCAATAAAACTGAACAGCTTTGCAATTGCCAAGGTCTCTCGAAGCCGAACTTTTAAATTATATTTTGTTTTGATAAATGAGTGCATGTCGGTAGTATTAAAAAAAAAGTGCTAAAAGGGTTAAAGTAAAAAGAACACATCAGCCCTCTGGTTCCTTCTTTGTTTGTTTGTTTGTTTGTTTGTTTCTGTTGTTTTCCTCCCAGAAGACAAAGCCTTTCAAATTTTATGATTGTTCCTGCTGGTTTCCCCTCCTATATTTCTAAATAATGTGAATGCATTACTGTCCTTTGATTTTCCATTTTATTTATTATCCAAAAGATTTCTGAAGCCAACATGTCAAGTTTTCTAGACTAAATTCATTCTCCCTTTCTTGCTTAGCAACAGACCCTTATATAGTAGGGGGTGATGTTTTCAGCTAAAGAGCAGTATTTCCCTGCTTCCCTTTGCCTGGTAATTATTTAAAGGGAAAAGCTCTTTACAGGGAGCTAGCTCAGGGGCACCTGGGTGGCTCAGTCAGTTAAGCATCCAGGCTCAGGCTATGATCCCATGGTTTGTGGGTTCGAGCCCTGCATTGGGCTCTGTGCCAACAGTACAGAGACTGCTTGGGATTCTCTCTCTGCCCCCACCGCTTGCACATTCTTTCTCTTTCTCAAAATAAATAAATAAACTTTAAATTAAAAAAAAAAAGAAAAAATATATATAGTATAAAGAGAACTAAATCAGTGGTTATGCAGGTGAATTTTGGCTTTCTCCTTTTTCTTCTTCTTCCTGCTTGGAACACAGTTGTAATGGCTGGTGCTTAAGTAATTATCTTGTGACCATGAAACAACTGGAAGATTGAATTGTCACCCTAAAGGTGAAGAGCAGAAAAACGCAAGAAACCTGAGCCTTCGCTTTCCACGGAACTCTGCAGACCACCTAATTTAACTTTGGCTTCCTTACACTCTGCTAGTCAGTTCTTGTTTTTTCACTTGCATTTTGATTTCATGTATTATGCCTACATTTAAGGATGTTTTCCACTTTCATGGAAAATGGAGATTTTGGTCCCGTCTCATTTTCTTCATGTATTTTTATGAGTACTTTTGAGAGACTAAAAGGGAAAAATGCCTTTTCTTCACTCCTTAAAACGAGAATTTTGGTAGTTTTTTTTTTTAAAGTTTGAATGCATATTATAAATTGCTTTCTATAAAACTTAGATCCTTCTTTTTTATGCTTATTTATTTATTTTGAGAGAGAGAGAGCCTGAGGGCGGGGGTGGGGGAGGGGCAGAGAGAGGAAGAAAGAGAAGGAGAGGGAGGGAGAGAATCCCAAGCATTGAATGACTCAGAGCTCGAAGGCATGATTCATGAGATCACGACCTGAGCAGAAATCAAGAGCCAGATACTTAACCGACTGAGCCCCCCAGGTGCCCCAAAGGTTAGATCTTTTCATACTCCCAGCCAGGTATGTATTAATATGCCTATCTTAGTGCTATGAATATCATCATTTAAAAAAAATCTGCCAATCTGGTAGACTAACTCTGCATCCTTTAAAAGTTTTCTTTCATTATGGGGAGATTGGGTGGCTCAGCTGGTTAAGCGTCTGACTTTGGCTCAGGTCCTGAGTTCGAGCCGCACATAGGGCTCTGAGCTGCCAGCTGCCTGCTTCGGATTCTGCGTCTCCCTCTGTCTCTGCCCCTCTCCCACTCCCACTCTGTCTCTGTCTCTCTCTCTCAAAAATAAACATTAATTTTTTTCTTTAATTATTAGTGGGATTTAAACATTTACAAAATCTCACTATCGGTCTTTTGTATTTCTTCTTTGGTGAATTTTATTTTTGTCTCATTTGGTCATCTTTTTTCTTTTCTACTTCTTCTTTTTTACTTTCTGTTTTTATCTTCCATGTTTCTTATTGGTTTTTAAGAACGATTTACATATAGTATCATTATTCAAACTTCTTATTCCTATGCACACTTCACAAATATTTCTCTCCAGTTTCTTACTTAGGTTTTAGTTTTACCTGTGGTTATTTTTGGGATGTGCAGATTTACATGTTTTATAGAGTTACACTTATTAGTACTTCCTGTCTTTTCTTCTATTGTTTTTTTTTTTTGTTTGGGATATTTTTCGCATTCAGAGAGCTCGAAGATCTATATCTGTATCCTCTAATTGCCTTTGCATTTAATTCTTTAATTCACCGGGAATTTATTTCAATCGTGTGTCTATTAAGATTTCATCCGTTTCTTAAATAGTTTAACATTTTTGTTGCGTGTTTCATTGACTAGGAGAATGTTTCTGTGTTGCCCCTTGAACGATTAACTCATCGCTCACTTTTGGACGGTCTAGTCAGTTTCACTGGCCGGTCTGTAGGTTGTGTGACCCGGGTCTTACTTACTAAAGTAGTAAATTACTAAATTACTTACTTACTAAATTACTACAGCTTCGCCACCTATTTTAGTATCTCTTAGGGCAAATCGATACCTACTTTTCCCCAACAGAGTTATTTCTTTTCTGTTTTCCTAGGACACCTTAAAACCGTTTTGGCGAATATTCAAAATACCTAAATTAAATTTTGATTCCTTGATTTTTGAAATTTCAATTTCAATGAATTTCATCTTATTCCTGACTTTTACGAAATATGAACATACTGGAAAAATTCCGTCTTCTCATCCAGGAGCCTTGCTTACTCAATCTGTTTAATTGATCCCCGAGTTCAGAGCCTCCGTTATACAGAGACCTGGCCCATCTTTTTAGCCCCACCCCCTTTTTTTGGTAGGTAGTTGACATTTTTTGCTTACTTCTGTAAATGTAATTTTATTTCCATTATATCTTAAATTATTATTGCCAGCATCTGAGAAAGCTGATTTTTGTTCCCTGTCTTTCATATTTTTACAGTGCATGTGGCCATTGATGCAATGTTAATAAATTCTAAGAGCTTTTAAATTGGTTCTCCAGTGTTTGCTGGGGTATAATTAGATTTCAAATCTGACTAGCTTTTAGCTTGGAATAGGTTTATTAATTGTTCCTGAACTGTATATCTGAATTTCTTTTATACCGCCATACTATAGCGGAGGGTGGGGGCTGGTGGGTGGTCTTCAGTGAAGCCGTCTTCCAGAAGAAGCTGGAATTAAGTGCTGGAGGAAGATTAAATGCTGTCAAGGTGAACAGGCTGAGCACATATCAGGCAGAGAAAACAGGATGTGCAAAGATACAAACACATGGAAAAGCCATGTATGTTAAGAAGATTGCCCGTAGTTTCCTATGGCTGGATATAGAAGGCATCCACACTCCCTAGTGAATACTATCTTTTCCGACCTTGCTCGCCCTTTTCATTCTGGCCCCATCTCTCAGCACTTCTCAGCCTATGACCTGTGCTCTGGTCACAGCATGCTCCTTGCTGTTCAGATTGTCTTTCCTGCTCACACGCATGCCCACACTCCTACTCAGCCTACAGTGCCCTGCTCAGTAGTGTTCTGAGTCCCTGGTGAACCTGGAAATAAAGCAATGATTAGTACTTTAGTAATATCCTTTTAAAAATGTTAGCAGATCTCTCTTCCATTCTAGCCAGAGTGCAAAAACTTTGTCCTACGTATCTTTCTCTCTTCCAGCTTCTAGCAAATGTCTGGCACAAAAAGGGCAGAATTAAATAGAATTTGGGCTTTTAGAATTAGGAAAGATTTTTCAGTCGCCTGTTCTATGCACACGGCGTTTCTTTCCTTAATTCAGTTATCCCGATGGAAACCCACCATTTTTACACTACTTTTTGTTATTCTTCTCCAGCCTTCTTATCAGATTTGTGTTGTTTATAGCAGTTCCTGTTGTTTATCAGACACTGAAATGTTGGTTCTCGCCTGTAAGGTAAAAGGAGGCAGAAAAAGTTCTTATTATTTTTCTAAACATGAGAGAGACGAGACTCCTGTATTAGGAAGGCCGGAACGGAAAAGTTAATGAAATGCCTGTCCCCAGCAGGGAGGGCAACTCATTATAGACCACTAGGAGAAACCAAAGGGCTTTCACTCTAAAAAAAATTGCTTTTAGGAAGGAATTCAGCTTTATTCAAGGAACAAAAGTGAAGGCCACGCATGAAATAAAGAAAGGAAGGTGTTTTATCGGAGATTGCCTTAAGAAGAGAAATTTCCAATCAGCTAACATACACTTAAAAATCTGCATTACCATACCTGCAAATGGGGAGAAAAAATGAAACTGGAAGTTCTAACACCGAATCAAAGTGATTATCTATCTATCTATCTATCTATCTATCTATCTATCTATCTATCATCTTCTAAGATGTGTTATAGGTACATCTAAATAAGACAACATAGATTTGTTCAAAATACATTAAATTGAGGGACTGTCATCTCTACCCAGTGCTTGACATCTGTTTTGGAGTTCACCAGAGGGAGCTGGCTTAACCCTGACGCTGGCTAATTGTCCCTCTTGGGAGGCAGGGCAGGCTGGAAACATGGCTGGCCCAGGAGGCTGCTGGGGGAGTGACTTGGTCACACGAGGGTACCAAATACAGATGAAATGGAAACTGAGTGCAAAGTCGGGTCTGCTCGAGTCACAGGTCAGAAGAAGTGACATGTGAGGAGTGTGTTGCACTAAGACTTAGGGACCAGAGTTTCTCCAGGGACAGGGCCCAGGTACCAATGCACTCTTGAGGAACCCAGGATCTGGGGTATGAGGTCCGACTTTGAATTAAAAGACGCTGGCTGATGTCTGGTTGATTGACAGTCATGCTCTTAATTCTCTGCCAGACCCTTGAGGAAGACATTAAATCATATTGACCTTACAGACCCGTTCTGAGGGGCATTAAGTTGTTCAAACAACATACGACATACAACAACATTATGTTGTATAAACAACACTGTGCTTTGGGCGAGTGTTTGCCCAGAAGCTTAACATTAGACTAAGTGAGCAAAATAAAAGAAGGCAAGAAGGGACTAATGCGGACTCAATTTCTTACCTCCTTATACTCAGTTTTATCAAATACAGTCATCTGGATTCGACTGCCAAGAGCTGGTGATTAGCCAGATTAGAGAGAAAGGGTTGTCCTATGGCCCGAGCAAAAGTCTAAGCAGTTAACCTGACACAGAAAAGAGAGAAAGCTATCAAAGGAACATACATGTCCCTACAAAGCTCTCCCGGGATGCGGAGAAGAAAGAAGCAGTTCTAGGCTTCAAAAGCTACAATAGTGTCACAGTGTGACATCACATGGCATTTATTAATAAAATGAGGTTGCTAACATTTTTTGGATGCGTATTATATGCTATAGCCTAGTGATTTGCATGTGTAATGTTAAACTTGAGAAAACCCCAAAGACTTAGTTCCTATGATTCCATTCTACGAATAAAGAAATCGAGTGATGGGGAGGTTGAGGAACCTGTCCCAGGTCACACGGGTGGTAAGTGATAGCGTCAGAATTCGGCTGTGTGCTAAAAACTTTTCAAACATTCTGTAATTTAAACCCCTCTTACGAGAGATACTATTATCATCTTCCTTTTATAAATTTGGAAGCCCAGGCCCAGAGAGGCCATGAAAACTGCTGGAATTTATATTTAATACGATGATGGAGCCCAAAGTCAAACCTGGATCTGTGTTACCACCCACTGTGACACATGGTTCAGTGAAACAACTGGACCAGCCTCTTCAAAACGGTCAATGTCGTGAACAACAAAGAGGGCTGGGGGCTGTAGTTTGAGAGAGAGAGAGAGAGAGAGCAAACACACATTGGCTGGATGCAACACTGTTCTGGATGAAGCCTAGATTAAAGATAGCTCATGTAGCAAGGAGAGGGTTGGGACCATGGGGGAAACTTAAATAATAAGAGTTTGTCAGACGGTAGTATGGTACTAGTGCTACATTTCTCCAAGTGCAATGGCTGTACTGTGGTTTTACAAGACAATGTTCTTGTTCTTTGAAGATACTTGCCGAGATATTCAAGAGTTGAGTGTCATGATGTTCAAAACCATCTCTTACATGGCTTAGCGAACACAAAATGTGTGTGTATGTGTATATATCTGTGTGTGTGTGTGTGTGTGTGTGTACATAAGTATCTGTATGTACATGTATCTATACCTATATACACATTTATGTTTATTCAGAGAGAGAGAGAGAGAGAGAGAGAGAGAGGGAGAGAGAGAAACTGATGTAGCAGAATTTTAAGTGAATTGGTAACTAGGTGAGTATTCATTATTTTACTCTCGCAGCTTTACTGTAGGTTTGGGTTTTTTACAGTATAAAACTTGGGGGGAAATCTATGTGTGTGTGACTCCCCAAGTCCAATTCTTAACCTCTACTGTGGACTGTCTGCTCAAAGTCAACACTGATGCTACGAGTCACCACTAGCAGGTGGATCACCATTAACTCTAATCATGATGACCATCACTTAACATGTAATATGTGTGCAATTAATATTTTATTGAGAGTTTACTACGTATCAGGCATCCTTCTGGGGCTTGAGGATAAAATAGTGGCAAAACAAAGTCCTTGACTTAGTTTCTGCCTGCTGCAGAAGTTAAGTGAATAAATGTTTAACAGAATTCCAGACAGAGATGTAGAGAGATGTAGGGCTATTTAGATAAATGTGGTCAAAGTAGTCTTCTCTGAGGAGGTGACCTTTGAGCCCAAACCTGAGTGAAATGAGGAGACAAGTCCGGGACATGTGCGGAGGAAGTGTGTTCCATGCAGGAGAGAGGTAGTATGAGTCCCCGCGATGAGCCATCCTGGGAGCCATCCCCAGCACTTCGTACCTCATGTAATTTCCCTGCTACCCTGCCCCATTTTTTGTTTTATTTTATTTTGTTTATTTTTCAAAATGTGTAAAAAGTTTTGTAGCAAGATTCTCTTAGAGTGTAAAATGAAATTCCCTTTAGGGGCAATCCTTTGTTCTTTTCAGAAAACGTAGGCAAAGAGATAGGTGTACGCTTGAAACGCATTCAGGTGCAAGAAATGACACATTTCTTTCCCTTTTAAAGCGAAAGCTAATAGATTTTTTTCCCCCCATAGTTTAAGTTTGAAGAGAAATACAGTATTTTACCAGAACTGCTTGGATCCACTGGACGCTATAGAAGCCTAGACACTCACGTGGTACATAGAGGTCACTTGGGAAGGTGGCTCTGTGCCAGGGCCACCTGTCACCTGCTTAAACAGCCACTTCTTCCCACATTTTTTTGTATATTATGTGGAAGAGCACTTTATAGAGCAATAGGTCAATCATACCTACTGTAGACAAATAATCTTCCCCGTGAGTTGTTCACCAACAGCTGCGAGAATCTGTGAGAATTACTGCATATGTTCTGTCTGGTTTGTATATCCTAAAATCTACCACTCATTTTTTTTTTATGTGAAGATAATAGTGTCTTGTATTTACTACTTTTTCAGTCTACAGAGTTTTTTTTTTAATTTTTTTTACTGTCATATTGGTTTCCATACAACACCCAGTGCTCATCCCAACCCGTGCTATAGAAATAACCATTTATGGTTTTTTTTCTAGAATTTTCTAGGTTTGCTTATGATAATCAAATCTTACACTTATCTATAATAGATGTTGATGTAAGAGACATAGATCTCGTTTTATTTTGCTTCAAAAAACCCCCCCGCAGAATTCGTTGAGGATCAATAAGGACAGAGGCAAAGAAATAAAATTTTTATAGTACGGCCTCCTTGCTCATAAATGCCATATTTACAACAAAATCTTGTATAAGGAGAATTTGTGGTAGGGTAATTTGTATTTAAAGACTTTAAGACCTTTGCAAGGAAATAATGCTTGAGACCTGTAATCGTGAGTGAACTATTAACAGGACACAAATAGTTTTCATTCCTTGAAAATAAAGCAATAAAGTCAAAAGCACTAAGTAAAGACACCATCGGTGACAGTTTACACTATTAACAAGTAATAGAAGACAGTCAATTTTCCTTTATCCTCCTTTGTTACCTAGAAACTTTTTAAGACTTCCATTCTTTGCAAATTTAATGAGGTACTTGTTATCTTTTTAAAACCGTGTTTGGATATTCTACAAGGTAAGAGACATTAATTTATGTGCCTGGTTCTGTATCCAAATTTTCACAACGCCTTCTCTTGTGTGTAAAAAGTATTTTACTTATTCTTGTAGATATCACAGTATGTATTCCCACGGAGAGCCACAGAGACCACAGACACTGGAAAATGAAAGTGGCTTATATGACCACCATTCAGAGATGCGGAATGTTATTCAATGTTGGGTTATGTTATTCTCTTTTCCATGTACATATATTCAGGCTCAGTTCATAAAGACTCGACTATTTGTGTTTATAAACCAAGAGGTGGGTAGGGGCAGCATAGGTGGGACATGCTGATAAATCAGGAATCACTGCATGCATGCTCCGTGGTTGGTGAGAGTAGGTGGCCCATGTCTATGGGGTGAAGGAGAAAGGAGGCTTAGCACCTTCCTGGAAGACTATCCCTGACATGTTGCTTGCATAAGATGATAGACATGCAATATTTTATAGCCTGAACTCTTGTAGGGTATGTTTTTAATATACTGATAGCCATGTGTTGTGTGCCTGTTGTCTATTCAGGGCATTTTACATAAATTAGTCCTAAGCCACATAATCACTTCCGGAGTAGGGAAATTATACCCCATTTCCCCCCGCTGGCATAAATAAGAAAAAAATGAGATTTAGAGGGATTAACAATTGCCCATTTTGCTACTTTTGGAGGCAATGTTCAGAACAGCTAACAACTTGACATTCTATCAAAACTAATATCTGACCGTTCTGTGCCTGTCACGTCCAGTCCACTAGACAAGGTCCTATACTGCTACCAGGCCCTATCGATCATAATTTTCTTGGTTATATTTTACATGCTGTTTGGTAATCTTCTATTTAACCCAACTCAATAACATATCGTGACATCATTACATGTTATACGATGTTATTGTACTACGTATATTTCTTGTTTTTCTTAAATTTTTCTAATATTTATTTATTTTTGAGAAAGAGAGAGAAAGTGAGGAAGGGGCAGAGAGAGAGAGGGAGACTCAGAGTCCAAAGCAGGCTCCAGGCTCTGAGCTGTCAGCACAGAGCCCTGTGTGGGGCTCGAACTCACAAACCATGGGATCGTGACCTGAGCCGAAGTCCGATGCTTAACCGCTTAACCGACTGAGCCACCCAGGCATCCCTACTATGGATATTTCAATGCATTATTATTTAATGTCTCAGAATGACTTGCAACTTCTACATACTCAAAGTGCAATTCTCTCTAATGTGGAAAAAGTACACAGAATTAAAATCACATATACTAGAATTTTGCATAATGAGAATTCTCAGTGGGGAGGGAGTACTGTAATGGAAATTAGTAGATACTAAGTGGATGGAAAAACTTTGTTACAGGCTGAGAACTTCCTGTTGGGAAAAAATTATCAGGTGGTTTCTCTTTACACAAATGGAAAGTGTGTGATCTTGAGTGTGTGTGTGTGTGCATGTGCGTGTGTTTATAAACATGCTACCTCTTAAGAACGTGACCTCCAGCTCTGGCCTCAGTCTTTTATTAAAGAGAATGCGGGCGCCTGGGTGGCTCAGTTGGTTAAGCATCCGACTTGATTTCGGCTCAGATCATGATCTTCTGGTTCATGAGATTGAGTCCAGCACTGGGCTCTGTGCTGACAGCACGGAGCCTGGTGGAGATTTTCTCTCTCTTTCCCTCGCTCTCTGCCCCTCCCCCACTTCCATCTCTCAGAATAAATAAACTTTAAAAAAATAAAAGAGAATGAAAAATAGCAAAGTAAGGTAATTGAGGAGGAAAAATAGAAATGTGTTGATATCGAAATAGAAAATAGGGCTCCTCAAAAAAGAAAACAAAGGAAGTTTACTTAGTTTAAAGGCTGAAGGCTAAGAGGAGATTTAGGAATTCCTGGAAGGCTTATAGTAACCTAATTGGAAGATAAAAGTAAAATGAGATGTTAGTTGCAGCAAGACACAGGTCAGTTGGCATAATGATGATCTTTTGAATCATTAAACTCAACGCTAGAATGTAGAGCCCAGAATCTTTAACTGGAAGTTTTTAAAATTTCGTTTTCTTTAAAGTTTATTTATTAATTTTGAGAGATAGAAAGAGAGAGAGAGAGAGAGAGAGAGGAGGAGGGGCAGAAAAAGAGAATCCCAAGCAGGCTCCACACCGACAGCACAGAGCCTCACATGGGGGCTCAAATTCACGAACTGTGAGATCATGACCTGAGCTGAAGTTGAGAGTCAAGACTTTTAACTGACTGAGCCACCCAGGTGCCTGTTTAACTGGAAATTCAAAAAAAAAAAATTAGAATCTAGAAACAGGAATCTTTATATTTTTAGGTCCCTGAGTATTTGAGTCAAGAGGCAGGTAACCTGTAGAAGTAACTTTCCAGTTATAAAATGTACATGTTTACTTTAAAAGCTTTGAGATGTATAGGGGTTCTAGCGGTCTCAGTTGGTTGAGCTTCCAACTTAGGCTCAGGTCATGATCTCAACGTTTGTAGGTTCAGGCCCCGAGTTGCGCTCTGTTCTGACAGCTCAGAGACTGGAGACACTTTGGATTCTGTGTCTCCCTCTCTCTGTTCCTTCCTCCCTCATGCTCTCTCTCTCTCTCAAAAATAAATAAACATTAAAAAAAAAAAAGCTTTGAGAAGTATAGAAAGTTTGAACCCTGAAGTATGAAAGTACCCACTGATACAGACCTCTTTCAGACAATACAGCTCTCCTACAGGGAAGCTCATAGTGGAGATTTGTCTAACTCCATTATTTGTGTGTTAATTTAGCTGCATATCAGGGGCGGGGTGGGAGGGCGGGACTTCCTCTATTTGTAATTGCTGCTGCAGCATCACTTCCAAACAGCTGTGTGGTGTTCACAGCATGGGTGAGACTGCCTTACTTACCCTTTCCTTTGATTTGCCACTTAATTGTCGGTCATGAGGTTGGAAGTGACGATGTGGGAGTTTGAGGGGGTTCTAGTGTTGGTGTTGGTGTTGGGAGGACCCTTCCTGCCTTTGCTGTGATCCTGCCCCTGGGACCCCCTCTCCCAGCAGTTCCCAGAGTGAGTGCTCTCTGCAAGCCTCCTTGGGGGCATTCAAAAGCACGTATTTCATATTCTCTTTGAAAAGCTATCATAAGATTAAAAAGACTCTATGTTCATTGGCCTCCTAGAGACTGACGGGGCTTTGGGGAACCCAAATGGGTTTCAGACTTCAAGATGAGATTCCCTCTGAATGAGGCTCGCTCCACACTGGCACTCTTCCTGTATTTCCTCAGATGAGGAGGAAGATGAGAAGATGAGGTGTTTGCCTCTGCTGTGTATGCATTTAACAAAAAATGTGTTTCTCTTAAGAATTTCCATATCTAGGTTTGTCATTTATCAACCCCTTTCTGCACAAGCCATACTATTACCAGGGTAAATGGGAAAGAAAGAAAAAAAAATGAAAGTGTGATCAATTGAGAAACCACTGGTTTAGCCACTGAAGCTTGATGGTGTCATTTCCAGAGTTCTGTGACAGCGCTGTTGGTGACATTAGACACAACCCCGTATTTTCTGCATTTGATAGAGAATGCAGGTATCTCTTGGTTTATTAAAGTCCAAATACCTCTCTATAGGAGAAGGAATGTTTCACTTACATGGCCTAAAGTTGTTTTGACTCTCTGATGTCCACAAGACCTTGGATATTTAATTCAGTTTGTAAACGAGAATCCCACATGACTTTTTAGAGTGGATGTATTGCATACAGTGTAATGATTCTGGGGTACCATAAAAAGAATTACACCCGAAGCTTAGGGAAGCAGCCTGGGTCAGAGAAGTTTCCTGGAGAGATCGACATATATGGGCAAGGCAGTTGGAATTTCTTTTGAACATTATATGCACTTCTAGTTACTCAGATGTAAAACAATGACCAGAAATGGAAAAATAGTTAGAGAACTTAGGCTAACCATAAACAATTGTTAACCCAGACTATATGTGATTTAATATGAGTTTATGTATTCCCAAAGCCTACCATAGTGCAAGGCACATATAACAGCATATATATTGATTTGAATCTAATTCTAATATGTAATCCTGTATTCAGAAAGTGAAAGTTTTACTGCTGCCCTATCTCTCAATTGTCTGATCTCTTTTTGGAGCTGTGTTCTCTCATTTCTTCCATAAGGGATGGGAGTAGATCAGGGCTTGCCCACGTAGATATCACAGGTCACTGCCTGCTTCTCTGCTGTGCCCAATAGCTTCAAAATCTTTCTCAGCCCAGAGCTCCAGGAAGCTGCTGCCAATCAATAGAGTTGGTGCAAGGTGAACCCAGCTTCTCAAGTCTAGACTAAATTAACTCAGTGGCCCTTCCATCGCTTTCTGTGATCTGCCATTTGGAAGTGTGAATTCCCATTTCTTGTACCAATACTTTACTTATTTGTCAATTTTCTAGCTCTTTGGGAAAAAGACAACTGCTTCAGTGTCTTAAAATGGTCTGAGTTCCGGTTCCACACTCTTCCTGGGGAGATAAGAGGTTTCTTTCCTTTTTACTCTCCACTTTCACCCCGACGACTCTGCCCTTGACCATGATCTAGTGCTTAATAATTATGTATGCTGTCTTAGGATAGCTACTCTCAAACCCTGACCACAGGTGTTAGGATACTAGGACCTAAGCTGAGGCGCTGCCCAGCTAAGATGAAATAATTCCCTGTGGTCTCCAAGTTCAAGAACAAATGAATTGACGGATAAGAATTTTAAGTACCCACATTTTGTCTTAAAACCACGGCACCTTATACTATGTGTTTCAACTGGTATCTAGTACGATGGGGTTATAATTTAATTTACTTCAAAAATATTTATTGGTTACTATGAGTTTCACATATTAATGTTTAAAATGTTCCAAAAAGTACATTCCAGGTGCTTTGCAGTGGAACATTAAGAATCATTTCCCTGGATTGTTTGCTTTTGGAAAGCAGAGGCCATGCTTGGGTGAGCTTTGAACCAGAGACAGCATCATAATTTTTCCAATACTCTCTACTTGAGGGTGGGCTGTCTCCAGGCTAGTGGATTTGCACTGGGGCTTGGGCTGGAAGGGCCAGGTATTCAGTGTTTCAGAAGCAGGAGTGACTGATCCCATTCAGTGACCATGACTGTCCTGGTTATAGAAGTTAAGACAGGCCCCAATTAAAGATTGTGGCCAGCCCTAACTAGGTCACAGGTGGAAGGGACAGTCACCTCCAGGTTCAATCCTGCCTAAACCGTTAGACATTCATAGACGCTCTTGCTCATACGCACACCCCACCGTATTGAAGAACGTGGCCAATAGCTTATGACTCCCCCATTCTCAGTCTAGGAATTTAGGCTCTTAATCCCTGAAAGAAGTACATTTTTAAGAGAACTCATCAACTTCGTCACTTGTGGTTATTTACCCCAAGTGCCTATGACGGCTTCTTTCCCAAGTCCTGAATGCCCACTGTGAAAATCTTTTACAAAACTGAAGAACATGGCTTTCTCTTCCGATTGTTCAACGATTTCATTTGTTCATTTTGAAAACAATTTATTCCTTGAAATAATGGATTTTCCCGCCTTCATTATGGAATAAAACTTTCTTGGCTTACCTGTGGGCCCTGGCTGGCCCCCAGGTTCCATGATCATCCGGGATGTCTTCCACCCCAGGGGAGGAAAGGCTGCTTCTATTCCCTGGTCTTTTTTCCTCTGGTACCTACCTGGCACCAAACCGTTTCATGCCTTCTCCAGGTTGACATTACCAACAGATAATATACAGTCCTCATCTTCCTGGGAAGACCAAGATTTTGTGCATGAAAAAAAAAAAAAAAAAAGAAAGTCATTTCAGGAAGTCAACTAATGCACATCAGTCAAGTGAGCTATTTGGACAAGTGTAGACAGCCTCTTTCATTTTCTCTTGGCCTGCTATAACACGTTTTGATTGGTGGGTGAGCCCCTGCCGATATTGAACCAGTTGGCTATCGGCATTGCCACTTAAAGCTTCAGGCTGCCATCTCTCAAACCGTACTCTTCAGATTCTCAAAAGGCCAGGGATGCCCTTTCAACTGTCCAACTTGTGATTCCAACAGAGATCATTTCGAAAGGAGACCTTTGAATTCTGAAGGTCAGTGGTCACCTGCTTTTTCCCTCCTAAAGATCCTGTTCAAGCTTCCTCATCACAAGTATCTCTCAGGAAGTGCTGTCGTGAATGGGTGTCAAGTGTTAGGGGCTATCTCCAGCTGAAATAGCATGGAAAGATCTACAACACTTCATATCGTTAGTAGGGCCACATGCTTTTTCCTTCATCTGAAATATGGAGTACAGTAGATCCTTTCTTCTCAAAGAAGAGTGTTCTGTTTCTGTGTATTATGCAAGGCATAGACTCCCTGTAGGAAAATAGGTCCATCTGCCTTATTCTACTCCCCTAAGATATTCAAGGGAAACCTTGATCATTCCTCCCCAGGTACTTTTCACCTTCACTAGAGATCGTAACAGCACTGGGTAGGGTAGCCATGTGGGCCAGTCCTGTTCTAAACTGCTAACATGCATTATTTTATGTATTCTTCGCAACAGTCCTATAAGGAATTCCCATTTTATGAATGAAAAGACTGAGCTACAAAGTGGTAAATTCACTTTCTTAAGAGCACTGGGCCTAGGAGTGGCAAAGACAAGATTTCAACCTTGCACCCTTGAGCCCATTCGTGGAACCACCATCCGTACTTGCCCAGTGTTTAAAAGTGCTTCTTGCCTTGGTTTTCCAGGAACAACAGGACAGGGAAGGGAACCTAAGATAATTGGACCCCTCCTTTGTTATCTTCGTATATATTATTTCATCACATCCTCAAACACCCTGTTATTTACGTATCTTTGTTGCCATTTCATAGTTGGGCAACATCATAGGAGACTGGCTGGGTGGACCTGTCCAACGGCACAGATCTAGAGAATGGTAGCGATGGGTTTAGAACTCTCATCTGTCCACATGTTAAAAAAACACGTGCCGCGTCACTGGGGCAGAAGAGAGAGAAGACAGAATACACTTCTTAGTCTTCTCATACAAGTTCTTCATCTTGTCATCCAGCAAATATTTTTGGACACTGAGATGCTACTGACACTTTTCTAGGTAGATGAGGTGCGCTTTTAATGGCAGAGTCTCTGTGACAACCCCTTTGTTTGACAAGGGAAACATTTGCAAATAACAGGTGCTCAACAGATTTTTGGTGATATCACAGAAGAGGCAGAACTTGACTCTGTTAAGGGGCTAAGGGGAAGTGAGCTGTGTTCTCTAGGATTGATAAGCTATGTCTCAAATGAGAGAAAGAACCCCAGAACTTCCGGTTTCCCTGGAGCTTTCCAAGTACTGTCGTCAGAATGATTATTATTTTACTCACATTCCTCAGACCTGATTCCCTTTGTTCTCCCTCATCCTGCATAACTCTTTAGCTCTGAAGCACTCCCAATAGATTCCACCACAGAAGATTTCAGGCTGTATTTTCATCCAAGAAGGAGGGAACATTTCCCTTTCAGGGAAAGGGAATGAGGAAGGTATCTCCCCAGATGTGCTTATACACAAGCCTGCAGAGCTGCGTGGATACAGGCACACAGACAAACCATTTAAACACCCTCAAAGATTGACAAATAAACCCACTGATCTCTACAGTGACACATACATAGACACACACATGCACTACAAACACAATTTTGCAGTTGCTCCTGGTCATTTTTTTATTGAAGTATATTGACATAGAGCATGTTAGTTTCAGGTGTACAACGTAATGACTTGATATTTGTACACATTTCAAAGTGATCACCACAAGAAGTCTACTTACCATCTGTCACCATGCAAAATTACAAAAAAAATTTTTTTCTTGTGATGAGAACTTTCGAAATGTATTCTTAGCAACTATCAAGGACACGAGATAATATTATGGACTCTAATTACCATGCTGTACATTATTACATCCCCGGGACTTGTTTATTTTATAACGGGAAGTGCGTGCTTCTTGACCCCCTTCACCCATTTCACCCAGCCCAAAGCTTTCCTCCCCTCTGACAACCACCTATCTGCTCTCTTTATCTATGTATTTTGTTTTATTTGTTCATTTGTTTGGTCTTTTAGATTTTATGTAGAAATGAATTCATATAGTATTTGTCTTTCTCTGTCTGGTTTATTTCACTTAGCATAATACTTCCAAGGTCTACCCATGCTGTCACAAATGGCAAGATTTCATTCTTTTTCATGGTTGAGTAATACTATTCCATTGTGTATACACACACACACACACACACACACACACACATCACATCACATCTTCCTTATCCCTTGACCACTTAGGTTATTTCCATATCTTGGCTCTTGTAAGTAATGCTGCAATGAACATAGTGGTGCACACACCTTTTCAAATTTGTGTTTTCATTTTCTTCTGACAAATACCCAGAAGTGGCATTGCTAGATCATAGGGTAGTTCTATTTTTGACTTTTTGAGTAACGTCCATGCTGTTTTCCACAGTGGCTGCCGCTCCAGTTTACATTGCCACCAACAGTCATGAATGTTTCTTTTCTCCACATCCTTGCCAGCACTTGTTAGTTCTTGTCTTTTTTAGAATAGCCATTCTGACAGGTGTGAGGTGATGTCTCCTTGTGGCTTTGATTTGCATTTCCCTAATGATGAGTGACGTTGAGTATCTTTTCGTGAACGTCTTGATCAATTGTATGCCTTCTTTGGAGAAATGTCTGTTCAGATCTTCTGCCCATTGAAAAACAATTTGGTTTTTTTTAATGTTTACTTCTTGAGAGAGAGAAAGAGGGAGAGACAGAGAGAGGATGAGTGGGGTAGAGGCAGAGCGAGAGAGGGAGACACAGAATCCAAAGCAGGCTACAGGCTCTGAGCTGTCAGCACAGAGCCTGATGTGGGACTTGAACCCATGAACCATGAGACCATGACCTGAGCTGAAGTCGGTTGCTTAACCCACTGAGCCACCCAGGCGCCCCTTTCCTCTGCCCATTTTTAGAATCAGATTTTTTTGGTCCTCCTCATTATTATTGAGTTGCATGTGTTCTTTACATATTACAGATAGTAACCCCTCATTAGATATATGATTTGCGAATATCTTCTCCCATTCTGTAGGTTGTCTTTTCATTTTGTTGATGATTTCCATTGCTGTGCAGAAGCTTTTTCGTTTGATATAGTCTCACTTATTTATTTTTACTTTTGTTCTCCTTGTCTTTGAATTATAAATTCTTTTTTTTTTTTTTTTTTAGAGAGAGAGAGAGAACACACATGCAAGAGGGAGAGAGAGACTTCTAAGTCAATTCCATTCTCAGTATGGAATCTGACACAGTGACCAGCCCCAATGCCCTGGGATTAGGACCTAAGCCAAAATCAAAGGTCGAATGCTCAATTAACTGAGCCGCCCAGGCACCCCCTCGCACCACTCCCCATCTTTGGAGTCAGATCCAAAATATCATTGAAAAGACTGATTGCAAGAAGCTTACTGCCTATTTTTTCTTCCAGGAGTTTTATGATTTCAAATCTTATATTCGAATCTTTAAAAATCCATTTGCAGTGTGGTCCATAATATGGTCCATTTTCATTCTTTTGTATGCGGCTGTCCAGTTTTCCCAACACCATTTTTGGAGAGACTGTTCTTTCTCTATTGTATTTTCTTTCTTCTTTTGTTGTAAATTAGTTGGCCATATTATGCACGGGTCTATTTCTGGGCTTTCTATTGTGTTCCATTGACCTACGTGTCTGTTTTCATGCCAGTACCATGCAGTTTTTTTAAAACTATAGCTTTATAATATAGTTTGAAATCAGAGTGTGATGTCTCCAACTTCGTTCTTCTTCCTCAAGGTTGTTTCGGCTATTAGGGGTCTCTTGTAGTGCCATAGAAACTTTAGGATTCTTTGTTCTATTTCTGTGAAAATGCCATTGGGATTCTGATGGGGATTGCATTGAATCTGTAGATTGCTTTGGGTAACATGGATATTTTAACAATATTAATTCTTTCCATCTATAAACACAGAATATCTTTCCATTTATTTGTGTCATCTTCAATTTCTCTTATTGATGTCTTCTAGTTTTCAGAGTACAGGTCTTTCACCTCCTTGGTTAAATTTATTCCCGGGTATCTTATTCCTCGGTCATTATTTCTTCCAATAATCCTAAGGCTGGTAAGAGGCAGTAAATTCAGAACAGTGATTGAAAGAAATCCCTCAAGCACACCGTCTTTTCCATTCACCAGTGAGGTGGCTGCTTGTTATTTTGCGGTGGTGGTTATTCTTGTTTTAAAAAAGGGACTATATCTCCTTTGGGCATAGGGATATGTCTGCGAGGGGAATGGAGATGCTGTGCCTTAGTCACACTTGTCCCTAATCCTGAGGACAAACACTCTCAGGCTCAGCCACCCTTCCTCTCTTCTCACCATGGGCAGGGAAGCTCTTTCCCCAGGACGCGCAGCAGATGGGCGTTCATCCCATTCCCTAGCCCTTACCCTTCACAAGTAAGGAAATGAGCCTATTCAGAGCTGGCTTTAGAATTTTCTCTTCCTCTAGGTGTCCAGCAGCGCCCACATTTCAAAGACCTGCCCCCATTAAGTTTACATTTGCCAAGCTCCCCTTTCCAGGCTGGTCATGACCCAGGGTGGGGTGGGGAAACAGCGCCCTGAAATTTGCCATCGCAAGAAAGGAGGGAGGCCCCGTGCGGGGGCCGTAGCCCTCCCAGTTCTGCGATAGACCTGCCTGGCCTGCCTGGAAGCCCAGCCAATGTTTTCACAGCTGCGGGCTGGGACGCGGCTCCCCAGGCTTCTTGCACACAGTTGGCCTGCGACCCAGCAGCTGCGCACACCCAGGCATTACCCGGGTCCCCACGGGGACTGGGGGAGCCTCGGCCAGGGGGCCCGGCCCCGAACTGACCAACCTCGCCAAGGCTGGCTGTATCTTGGGCTTCCGATCCACTTGGTTAACGCGGCTATTAAGTGCTTCTCACATGGCTTCCTCGGGCTTCTATTAACTCCCCAGGCGGCAGCGGCAGCCTTATTAACTGCAAATGGCTCCTCATGGCAGGGTTCCATTTCTAATATTAATAATCAGCGTTTAATAAAAACAAAGAGGGGGAAAAATACAGGTGGCAAAAGCAGACTGCCTTGCCCCTTCCCCATTTATCACCCCGGTGGGAGGCCCTGAAAAATGCCAGCCGTGGTGGCAGTGGTCAGCCCGGTGACAGTGACACCCAGTCACGTGCGCACTCATGTGCACATGTGCACACACAGGCTCACACGCATGAACTGCCCTTCCTCCTTCACTTGGTCAATGTCAGGTTCAGGCCCTCCTCATTCCTCCCTGCCATCCCCAGCCTGGCCATCTCTGGTGACTTCTGTGGCCCAGAATCACATCATTGATTGATGTCTTTCAACAAAGCCTGGTAAAGGGTAGGACTCTGGCTCTGGCGTTGCCTTTCCCCTCTTCCTTCCCCCTCTCCATCAGACCAGTCATCTGCAAGACAAATGGCTCTCGCCTGCCAAGGCTGAGGAGAGTGGAGTTAAAAATGTAGTTAATTAAATTTACTCAAAAAGATCAACTCTCGAGATTAGGAGCCGGGTTTATCGCCACTAAAAATAAACAGGGCCGGGGAGGACAGGATGGAAGAGACGGAGCTGGAAGGCGGGTGGGGGCCGAGAGGGACTTGGGGCTTTGGATCCTTGGACGCTGGGCTGATATTTAAAGACCTTTTACATTGTGAAAGATCTCAGCGAACAGCTGACATACCCTGGGGCCCGAGGGAGGCTTTGTGGTAACGAACACTCCCACTTGGAGGGTGAGGGGACTGTTTCCTTTCTGGGTGTGCAGACACTGTAGGAAAACGAACTCTTGGTGCGTGGGTCTTCGGTTCCCTCCTTGACTCCCCACCCAGCAGCCAGCACCTCGTTCTCTTCTTCTACTGAAGGATTATATGAACTATTTATCGAAAAGCCTTGTGCATAGGGTGGAGGCAGGCAGCTGTCCCAGAGGGAAGTGCTCTTCAGGTCCCCCGTTTCCCAGCATGTCCCAGACCCTGAATGGCCACGACACCCTTCCTACTCTTCTTAGGGCCTGAAAAGTCTCCTGACTAGGGTCAGCTGGCAAAGGGTGTGTGGATGCCTTGAAAGATTCACTCAACCAGGCTTGGTGCGTTGAAATCTGGAGCCAGAGTGAGGGTTCCGGAGATACCAACTCACCCACGAATCCGTGGTCTGGTGGTTCTAGCTGTTCCACGCTTCCATGACCACGCGTAGGCTGCTCTCTCACTGCGAGACTCCTATTCCTTCTTCAAAACCCTACACACGTGTCGTTTCCTCTGACCCTTCTTCACCAACTCTGACCTGTCTGTCCTCTGCTAATTCAATACGGACTCCTAACTATTGCAGGTTTTATCTTTTGGCTCCCTACTAAACCTTGAGCGTTCGGGGGCGTGGACTGTATCCACATGCTTTTTCATATTGCCTTTCCCCCAGCACCCCATGCAGTGCTCCTGAGTGGAGCTCAGAGGCTAGGCTGTGGTTAGAGGAGCCAGGGAGTTGAGACCCTGGGGGGAGAACGTAGGCAGCCTCTGTGGCAAATCGGATTTATGTTCAGACGTAGCTATGGGTGGGCCTGACACGAAGGAGCCCCTTGAAGGCATCCAAATGCCAGTAGTTATTGACAAAGGATTTCCTGGCTTGAAAAATGGCTGTTGCTCTCTTATCCTGAGCTTGACCTTGGGAACGTCCACAGAATAAAGTCAGTGCCTTTCAGATTAATATACTCAGCAAAATGTCATTCTGCAAAAGCTATTCGCTAGCTTTGAGTCTCTCCCAGATTCCCCTGCTTTGAGCAGGAGGTCTTCTCCGGCCGATGTAAACACATCGGAGATGCTGGATTTGGGGCCCACACTGGGGGCTCAGAAGCCCTGAGGAGGAGGGCTGCCCTTGACCTAAGCTCAGGCTTCCAGGAATGCTGCCATCAAGGCACTTGTCATGCAAATTCCCTTCTAAGGTAGGCAGGGAGAGAAAAAAGAAAAAAAAAAAGCAGAAAAATAAACTTCAAAAGAGAGAAAGAAGGAAAAAAAGAATAATTTCTATGGAGAAAAGTACACATCACATCAAAGTCGTTGGTTTCTTTTTGAGACAGACTTAAGCGCAAAAATCCATGATCTACCAAGATACTAATGTCGTTACTTTTTAATTTCTTAAATTTAACATCCAAGGAACCCGGGCAGTGTAATAAAACTGCACTATGGAAACGCCAGAGCGAGGCAAAGAAGGGAGGGACGGGGGTTCTTAATCACAGTCAGCCATGTTCTGTCATCCCAGTCACGGCCACACACCAAAGGGCAGCGTCTTCAGCCCCTGCCTGCAGTTCTGCCGAAATGGAAAAAAGCGAGAAGCAATCTCACCTTCTGCCCCAACTCCGGGCAAGTTCCTTCAGCTTCCTGGGGAGCGTGTCAGCCCATCAGAACGCAGCAGAACACAGCTTCTCTGAGAAACCTGCCATGCTTTCCAGACCCAGAGAACTCACAAAATAACTGTCAGAATTTACCCGTCCTGGACCCCGCAGTCCTCCGTCACTGGGAATCCGGGCCTCGTAGTTACGCTGAAATTAGCGCCTCATCACCTGCCTTCTTGGTTCTAGATACACCGTTCCCTCCATAAAGTGCAGGTGCTTCCTACAGGTTCCACCTCTGCGTCGGGCATTGTTTATTCTCCACATGCGCCCGCGCCTGTGTATGTGTGTTGAGCATACAAAGGACGTAATGTGCTTCAGAGAACCCTGAAAGAGGAAATCGCAATCAATATGCCTGTCTAAACAATTAGAAAGAGATGTTTCCGAGTCTCCTAAATCTATCTGGCATGTGTTAGATGCGTGCTGTCAGGCTGGCTGCCATTAAATAGTTTCTAAATAATGCAAAGACAATCAGATGTACAAATAAGCAATTCAATTTGGGTGATTGATTATTGGGATAATGCTCATGCACCCAAGGCGTGACATTTCCAATCACATCTCCATTTCATTTCTCAGGTGGTAATGATCTTTCTGCCTCTACTCACAGCAAGCGATCTCGTGGCTGGAGGATTTGGGCACGGGCTACTCTTGGGTTCTATGGATTGACTGTTTGTCTCGCTTGAATGTTCCTTGGACACGTGAAACAGATGTGCCTCCTTTGCTTCCTCTCTACTGTATAAAAGCCACCAACTGCCTGCTATATTCTCCCACACGCATGTAGAGCACTTGTTTAGGAATCCTTGAAGGTCAAGGTCTTACAGATGACCTTCATACAGCTTGTCTCTTCCACTAGCTATGCGTCTGAGTCCCTCCATGTTCACAGATTTCCAAAAGGGCATATATGTAGTTTGAGGGTCTCCATAGAATTATCTCTGTATCTGAGATGATAATGAGACAAGATCTTATTGTCTCTGATGAATGCAGAGACCCCGGTTTCAGCTCTGTAAACCTCCAGATCTGACTCCTGACTTTCAGCATTGGGGTCAGCGGCTGAAGCTACTTCTCTCATTAAAGCTCATCTTGTATAGTCATGGCCTTTCAGAAGATTGTTTGGTGAGATCCCCTTGCTGATTTGAAAGGGATATTCATAGAGGTTAGCTCATGACACAGCATGGCTCTCTGGCCCACGGGATCTGACGTTTGCACTTGGCAAGTGTCCGCTGGCATGGTCAAGTCATCCAAACAGTTCATACCCTGGTTTCCCTGTCCAAAGAAAGGAAACAGAATTTTATAGCGTATTAGCCTTTAAGTAGAACTGTCCACCGGCAGAGGGACATTTGTCTAGATTTATACCTCTCTACTCAACACGTAGTGCTTGAGCCAGTGGCATTGGCTGTATCTGGGAGATTGTTTTGGGCTGCTCCCCGGACTTGCTAAATGACAAGGTCATCGGGTAACTCATACGCACATTAAACTTTGAGAGGTGCTGCTTGAAGACTTAAGGGTAGTGTGGGAGAAAAAACTGGGCCCCGGGTTTTCTATATTCTAGCTGGTATCTAGAGTAGGTTATCTGTCTTCTCGAAATGTCACTACCTTGACCTGTAAAAGGTAACAGTAATGATGAATGATGAAACCTTTCCTTCAAGGTAGTTGTGAAGCCTAATGAATTAATGCAAGGGATATTGTCAGAGCCTGGACCATATTGGGCCCTCCAGGAGAGGGGGATTTTCTTTTATCAGTTCTGTAACTTGAAAAAAAAAAAAGTTGGTATTATCTACCGATCTTCAGTTTTCTACATGTATGGAATAAGTTAACATCAAAATCTAAAGATATTCAGTAGACAAGGTGCTAAGTAAATCTTAATCATCCTCCTTCCCTTCTCTGAATGGGCAATGCCACGTGTTAGCTTAGTAACTAGTAGTTCAGGAATGTACTGTGTGGCAGTCTCTAGAACATTTCCACTCTTTGGCTTTGTGGTGGGTTTTCTAATGTGTGGGCTGACCCCAGGGCTTTCGCCAAGCAGTTGAAAGCCCCAGGAGACTTCACACGGCAAGACTCTGTCCAAGTGGTGCACCCAAGGCACGCTTCGGCCCGGAAGCAGACAAAGCGGTCTTCATTCCTAGGTAGGCACGTTATCAGTTCGAGGCGCATCCACTATTTCCCCAGACCTGGATGTCACCTCCTCTGGTGGAATACTGTCAAGGTTCTTCATGTGCCCAGCTCAAGCTCTTTAAGACTCAGCCCTGGCACCACTTCCTCCAGGAAGCCTCCCCTGACCTCTTTCCCAACACAGCCCAGTGCTCCTTCTTTACACTCTCAAAGCACCCGTGGCTGCTTTTGCTCAGCCCCCAAGCAAAGCCATTTTCCCTGGCTTTTCTCCTATGCCGAGAGGACCTAAGGGCCAACATCATACTCGTGAGTGCCTCCAGCAAGGTGCCTGAACAGCACAGTCATAGCGGGCAACAGCGGGTCTGGCCCATACTCTCATCTCCAGCCCATCACCTGTCCCTGGTGGTGTCAGAGGTCTAGGTGTTGTAAGCAGGTTACTTCTGCAGCTGCATTAGGAGTGAATCATGTGTTTATTAGGACGGAATGATGCCTCAGTGCAGAGAATGTAATACCCACTGTGTCCTTCTCAGGGCCCCTTCCCCAAATATCCTGTCTCTTGCTTTCTGCGCCTGCCACTAGCCTTGTACAAATTCAGAAAATGAACCCTCCACATCTTTCATTGTCACACCTTTTCTCCTTCTAGCATTGTCTGGTTTCCTCACAGCCTCTTCACTTCCAAGCACACCCCTTCTCCTCTTCTCCCGCTCCCTATCTTGTCTCCCCAAAACACTTCAAACAGAAGCTAAGATAAATTTTACAACCTACCTTCCTAGTGTGAGTTGGGTAAATAAGAGTAATGTCTTCAGCCAAAGGAATTCATCTCTAACTGGGAATATCTGGTTTCAATAGGCCACTCAATAGAATAGAAGATGAATAGTGTCTTCTGAAATTATTCATCACCACAATATATATATTATAGTATATATATTATACTATTATAAATATAATAGTATGCTGAAGGCATACTATTGTAAACAAGATATTCATTATTCTTGCCCTCATGGAACTTGTATTCTGGTGGGGGTAGCAGGAAAATAAGCATGCTAAAAACAATGCATTTGCTATTTACACTGGGAAAATTTTCTGAAGGAAATGGGGTGAGGTGATAGTAACTTGGGGGGCCTCTCTAGAAGGATAATGGTTGTAAGCCGGATATGAGAAGAACATTCCAGGCAGAGGGCAAAGCAGGTTCAAAGCAAAAGGTTGTGGCGCCTAGAAGGAGCAGACCGGAGGTCGATCTGATCAAAGCAAGCGCAGAGGAGATTTGTGAAATGTAAAGGCAGTTGGAGCAGTGGGGAGGAGTCAGATTATTTCAGACCTTGGAGGCCACAGTCAAGCTTCTTTTATTTTAGGAGTAATGGAAACCTTGTAAAAGAGTGACGTGATGCAGTCTGCATTTGTAAAAGATCACGGAAGATCATATTGAGAGTGGGGGGAGGGCGTCTACGAGGTGGTCGTGAAGCCCGAAGGTCTTCAGTAGCTCGAGCATGATAGAATTAAAGCAGACTTGAGTAAATGTGTTTGTGAGTCACCCTGACCAAGACCATGGCTACCTTTGAGCACCTTCCCAGAAGATCAGTGGTTTGACCTTTGTGTGCAGACCCCCGGGGACGGTGGACTTATTTCAAAGCCTTGGAATCTCCAGGAGCACCAATCATTACCGACAGAATAAACAACATGTCTCACCCTTATGTTATTTATAATTTATTTTTTCTTAATGCAAAGAGAATGGTGATTAATAAAACATACCTATTCTTTTAAAAGCATTGTTGAATGCAGAGGAAATTTCTGTCTTTATGTGTTGCACGGTCACATTGGTGGAAACTTCTAATTGGTATGGAAAAAACCTTATGAGTTCAAAATATATTCTGCCGAGTGGGTCAGTTTCCTGAATTCATCCTTGACTCGAAGAACCTCACTACACCGTTTCTGCCTCTGGGTGCCCTAGATGATTATATTTCCTATCTGCGCTTGTGGCTAGGTGGGGACCAAGGGGAAAGCGAGCCGATGTGATGTGTGACTTCCCTTCTGAGCTCTATGAACAGGTATGTGTCCTTACGTGGTCTCTGTCCCCATGGCACCCAAAACATGGAGCTGCAAACTGGAGGTTGCTGGGATCTGGAGTCCCTGAGTCAACGTTGGAGGAGGAGAGCTTGACCTGATCAGCACTGGACTGGGAAACAAAGAAGGAAACCTTTTGTTGTATTAGGTCCCCGAGATGTTAAACTTCATTTGTTGCCTCCATCTAGTTAGTCAAAGCGGACTGATGCAGTCCTACGGATACGCCTGTATCTGTGACCAAACAGGCGTATGTACCCGGATTGCCACTGTTGCACCCTCGTGACGAGCAAGAGAATGTAGACCCCCAAATGTCCATCCATGGGAGGCACTTCTAAGAATGATATCCCGTCGTTATGAGGCAGCTCCATAAATGATACTGTTAGGTGAGAAGTGCAGGGTTCGGCAGATAGGTATATTCTTTGGCCATTTCTATGTAAAAAAGAATACCCTGATGTAGCAGCAGCTAACATATGCTGAGTTCGGGTGCCATTCAGTATTCTCGAATTTTCGAATTATTAACTTATTTAATCCTCCCAACAGGCCTCTTGGTTCCCAGAATGTTTCCTGATTCACCGACAATCACAACGAGACACAAAGAGACTGAGGAGGCTGGCCAAGGTGAGGTGGGGAGGACAGGTGGGAGCAGGCACCCACGCCCAGGTGTGCAAGCTCTCAAGCTCATGCCCTGAACGGTTTCATGGAGGTGCATAAATGGGGGAGCTCGCTTTAGTGCAGAACTTCTTTGGGAGGAAACACAGGCCTCTGGCAGGGATGGGAGCCTCTGGGGAATTGAGAAGTGGGTTCACACTTGGGAGAAAGATTTTCTGACTTCAGTGTATATCTTCTCTCAGCATGTGCAGATAGTATATATTTGAAAACACAAATACATAGTTTTTATTTTTATTTTTTTAAGTAAGCTCTACCCTCAACATGGGGCTTGAACTCAAGACCTCGAGATCAAGAGTTGCGTGCTCTACTGACTGAACCAGCCATGTGTCCCATGAATATATAGTTTTTAACGGCACTAAGGTACTAAGAAGATCGTCCTAATTTTAATACCATTACATCCTTTCTTCATGACGCATTGGTTCCCGATTTAAAGGAAAATCCAAAATGATTTCTACGATAGGCAAAAAGAGCCACCCAGGCTCTTGGCAATACCCAGCCCTCTCCCAGGCCACGTGCAGTGTCCTTCGCCCCCGGGCTCCTACCACTCTCCCCACCCCCGAGACCCAGAGACAGGAACACTGTGCCACTGTCTGAGAATTCACTCCTTGTTCAAAGAGAAGTTTGCTCTCACATAGATTTTTGCCTTTTGCAATTATGTCATTAAAACTGTTCTGAACTTCAGACTTGAAATGAACTTCAGGAAGGGTCTGCCCTTTTAGCTTTGTGGCTTTACATAATTTATGGTTTCGAATCTTACTGAAAAATGCAAAAGGGATTCAGAAAAGGTTCCAAGCAGACACATACAGCCGCACATCCCTCTGCCCCCTCCTTCCCAGTAGTTTTCATAAAATTCCCCATGCCCGCCCCTGCCCACGGTGGAGGGGCCACCTTCTTCGGGATGAGAGGGTTTTATCTGGGTCTTAGAAAGAACAGAGGCATATGGAATTTGTAACGCAATCCACCCCCCTCCCTGACCTTTCCTTGGTTTAGCTGTTAGCAGCTCTAATACTCCCCTCTAGCATACCCCTCTCACGGCACCTCCCTCTCCCTCCTTCCCGTCTTTTCCCCCATCTCTGTCCCCTCCTCTTCCTCTTATCTACCCCTGCCTCCTCGGACTCACCTGGCCCTGGAGGGTCACTTAGCATTTAAGGGAATAAATAGGACCAAGGGAGGAGAATGTCTGAAGTTAAATGATCTGCTTTCCATTCCTAGCTCTGTCACTTCCCAAACTTGTATCTCTGGGCGACTCCCCTTAGCTTCTGTGGATCCGTTCTGCCCTACCTGTGAACTAAGGCTAAGATACCTGTGCATCTGTCTCCTAGGTCGTAGCTTGAATTAAAAGACACCCTGAAAGTAAAGAATGTGGCACTCTGCTTGCACGTAGTAAGCACTGTTGGGGTCCTCGGATCATCCCCCAAAGACCACGAGACACGTATGCAAAGACAAGAGCGTTTATTGAAATTCCAGCACACTCGGGTCAGCCACTCTGCAAAATGGCGACCATGAGAGGAGCGCACAGGCTCATTTTAAGCACATTTAGGCGCGAATTCCAAGGCGGGAAACAGGTGTCTCTATTTGAGGGGTACGGGTGCTCTATGGATCGGTTCAAGCTGGTCTGGTGAGGGGTGGAACCTGATTGATTGGTCCAGGCTGGTCTGGTGAGGGGTGGAACCTGATTGATTGGTCCATCTTCTACTTCCTAGTCTTTTGGAGCAGGAAGTGTTTTAGGGCTGCCCCTTGCCCCTTAGGTCTGGGACCTCACAAGCACGTCATAAATATTGGCTTTATCATTTGGGGAGGCAAGATGGTGCTATAGGTAAGACCTGTCTTCTCTGGCAGCAGGCTGTCGAGTTTGAATCTTCACTCTGCCATTTAATAGTTCGGGCCATTTTCAAAGTCACTTCTGCTCTCTAAGGTCAGTTTCCTTATCAGTGTGATGGGGACAATGATGCCATTTATCTGTAGGATCGCCGTGGGGAGAAAATGAGATGGAGCGTGTAAGGTACTTAGTACAGGACTGGCACATTGGAGACCTCCAGTAAATGCAGGCTTTTGGTATGGAAATGTGCAAAAGCAAAGGGAAACAAACAAACGGGTTTCCTGAATCCCCTGAAAATCACTGCCTCTAGTTATTTAAGGGAAAAGGTGGCCTCACCCCAGGTTCGTGGCTGCAAGTTGAACCCTGGGCTGAATTCCTTGGCCTTTGGCTGCACTGCCCACCAGAGAAGGCTGCCCTCTCCAGACCCACCCCAGTTTTCAGAGTCAGGAGGATTTTTGCGTTTTCATCTGGCAAACTCCTTCTCTCTTCTCACTTCTGGTGGGGGAACTCCTCCAACTTTCTCTCCTTCTGTGGCTTCCCCGCCTCCTCCCTCTCACTCCTGTTCTGGATAAGGAGGGCGTTGACTGAGGGTGTGTGTGAGGGGGTGGATGCTTGCAGCAGATGTAGACAGAAGGGAAGACCCAAGCCTCTGAGCGTCTCTCAGCTGGGGACAAGCTCTGTGGGGATTATGGCTTCTGACCCACCATGCTCAAAAAAACCTGGTTCTTCTACTTCCAGATGCAAACTCAGGTCAAGGTGCTTAGTCAACATCTCTCCACAAGGTTTGGTTTTCCAGCTGTGGAACTGGAAAAGTAGGAGTGCGTTTTTTCAAGGAGGTGGTATTGAAAACTAATCCTGTGAAGTAACTGGGCTCAGCAATTGGTAGATGGGTTATTACTGGGGTGACCTTGAATGACCCACACAAAGTCCTGGTGGGCGGATCCAGAAAGAAGTTTCCATCGTTTCAAGATTGGAGGCTTCCAGGGCAGCGTCTCCCTTGACATCATTCTGTGTGGATGGTCCAGGGCAGGCTCTTGGCGGGAAGAAGCCCAGGAGGCAGGATGGGAGAGGCAGGAAGGAGCTCTATTGGGTGAGACTCTAGCTTCCTGCAGCTCTCTGGAGTCCATAGGCCTTCCTTCTGTGGGTGCTGTTCAAGCAAGAAGCCAGAAGTCATTCTTGCCGCCACCCCCTGGACTTGATCTCGGCTAGCTGCATGCCTTCCCAAGCCAACAAATAAGCCTTTGTTCTTCATTTTGTAAAATAACTTAAACGGTGGGAGTGTCGCATCTCTGCAGCAGGCACAGACTCAGAAGTTCTGCCTGGTATTGCCCTGCAGCCTCTGATTCCAGAAAGGCCCTGAAACTCTATTATCTTGTGGCTCTGAGATCCATCTTTACGTTTTGTTTCGGAAGGCTTTGGAATACTCTCAGTTTCTGAGTGTCCCTTGGAGGGGGAGAGAGAGAATCACAGACTATCAGAGCAAACAGGGACCTCAGCAATCATCTATAGAAATGATTATTTGGTTCACAACCATATTGTGTGTGTGTGTGTGTGTGTGTGTGTGTGTGTAAATGATTGATATGCTAACACGTAAAGCCTAGAGTTGTCCCACTTTTGTTGCAAAGTCATACATCTGGCAATGCTGGCTTGCATTTTATCATGGCTGCAAACAGATGGATAGGACGGTGGCTACCCCTTTGCGCTGACCTGAGCTTCTGCCCGCACTGTCCCCACCCGTCCCCATCACATCACACTGACCCCTTCGGTTCATCTCCATATCTGCATGGCCCCAACTGGCATTTGAGTTCACGACTTCTAAGCTAGTTTGACTCCTCAGTGTATGCATGCAAACTCTGAGGGCTGACGGTGAGAAGTGACTCTGCCAAGGTCATCAAAGCATGAGTGCCAGGAGTGGGACGTGAGCCCAGCCTTTTCGACGGTCAGGCTCTCTTCATAGAAGCTCGTCCTCTTGAGGACCTGGAAAGCCTGTTCGTACCCGTGGCCCTTGGTACCGATGCCGTCTGGATGACCTCGTGGGGTTACAGGTCCCTCTCTCTGGTCTTCACCCCTTAGGGGTCATTGCTGTAGGTTGGGGTGGTTGTTGATGGCAGGGCTCCTGAGTTTCACTCGGGCCTTTCTCCAGATGGCTGGAATCAGAAACAAGCCCAGAGATGACTCTTGCTTCCTGTTGCATGTTTTGCTTCTGTACTTTATTACCTCTCCTCTTGCCCTTTCCTGTGAACCCCGTTCGACAAGGCCGGGAAAATGTTCTCGGTTTCTCCTGTAAACTGTGGTCAGGAGAGAATTATGGTGTAGGGTGTCCGGCAGCCCAGAACTGTCTCACAAACTCTCACGCCTGTGTACTGATGGGGCATCAGGCCCAAGGGGACAGAATGTCGGTCCTGCAGAGCCAAGATTTTGATGAAACCCTGGCTTTGCTCCTCCAGCACTCAGTCCCCGGGGTTATATCGGATGATGCCAAGAATGACCAGAGCTGACTCCAAACAGGCATGAGGAGGCTGGCAGGCGGCCCCAGTGGTGACCTCCAAGTCCCTCCTCAGGGGCTCCAGTGTTCTTCAGGGCCTGCAACGACAGGTGGGGTGGGAGGGGGCTGAGATCTCAGCGCCTGGCAGATCTTGTGTATTCTGTGGGTGTCGAAGGCCCTGGGGGCTAGGGCTGCATTTCCATTCTCTCTAGTCAGCAGCAAATCCCCGTCTCTGAAAATGAAATTAGAAGGAGCGGCTGGGAGATAATACATACAGTAGATTTGAATGTAAAATGCCTCCCTGTCCCTCTGATAAGGCTGCTCCTGGGACAAGCAACAAGGATTACACAGTAATCTTATTATATGGGGTCTGCCAAGGGCAAAGAAGGGGTCACTGTTTTGTGCATTGTAACACCACCTCCCACTTCTCTTCCCGAAGCCACCATCCCCTCCACGACATGGGCTTTTCATCCTCTGGGTGGGAGACACAGTCATGCTTGTGGCTTCTTGTAGGCCAAAGGACTTTCTGGTTTCTTCCCTGCTCCGGGATGGCTCACCTGCTGTCCCCAGCCTCATAGACTTTCCCTTCAGCTTGAACCTGTTGCTGGAGTTTGGATTCCACCGTTTAGCAAAAGAAAAAGCTGTACATGGAAGATTAAGTGCACAAAGGCTAAACATTCCTGGCATCTGGCCCATCCAGCTCTGCCGGTAACAGAGGGCTTGGTTCTCTCTTCTTGGGACAATGTGACAAAGCAAAGGATCCTTGAGGAGCTTCCATCCAAAGACCTAGCAGTGAGAGGAGTGAATGTGACCATAAAGTGAGAGACGAGGTCTTGTCCCCTAACTTCTGACTCAGCTGCCTGCTTGAGGAACAACTAAGTATTAGGACATTTTTTGAAATTTATTTTTTTAACATTTATTTTTGAAAGAGAGAGAGAGAGAGGGAGAGAAACAGAGCACGAGTGGGGGAGGGACAAAGAGAGAGGCAGATGCAGAATCCGAGGCAGGCTCCAGGCTCTGAGCTGTCAGCACAGAGCCCGACTCAGGACTCAAACCCATCAACCGTGAGATCATGACCTGAGCCAAAGTTGGACATTTAACTGACTGAGCCACCCAGGCGCCCCAAGCAACTAAGTATTTGGAAACCGTGCTGGGCCACCCACTAGATTCCTCCTTCTTGCTCTCAATAAAATTTAACACCATCTTCCTTCCCTGTGGAGCATAACTCTGGGGAAATGTCTGTGTGTGGTGTGGGGAGCGTGGGGGGTAAATTTGGCCAACTATCATGGTAAGTTACCTAAAGATTGGAAAGGACACAGATTTCAGCTGGTGAAAAGTAACAATATCTGGTAGTTACATCAATTTTTATGTACGAAACCCAGGGCAGTATATACTATTGCACTCAGCTCGGTTTTCTCTACCCGTGGATAGGGAAAAGTAGACAATTTAAGAGAATGATAAAACCGTTGTTTTGAGTTTCATTTATATTTCATTGATACGTGACACCAGAATACAGACTGAGGCTTACATTATGTGAAGTTATGTTTCATGTGCCCTCATCACACAAAGCCACCTCCAGCTGTGGTGCGATGACGTGAACGAAGCAGGAGCGCTATCAGGACTCGCCAAGTGAACAAATGAGCACCATCATCCCATCAGTCATATGCTCACAGATGAACCAAGGCTGTCCTCTGTGCTGAAGTCCTTGGAAGTGCTAAAAATCATGTGGACAAGGAAGGATCAGAATTTCCCTAAGCTCTAAACCAAGAGTCAGCAAAGCTCTTCCGCAAAGGCTCGGATAGTGAATATTTTTGGCTTTGCAGGACAGAAGGTCTTGGCTGCCAATACTCAGCTCTACTGTTGAGGCACAAACGCAGCCGCACACACCACGGGAACAAATGGGTGTGGCTGTGTTCCAATCACACTTCACTTACAAAAACAGGTGGAAACTGATCTGGCCCCTGGGTCATAGCCTGCCAACCTGTGATCTACAGCTTGGGTAAGTACTCTCAAGGGCTGTGTTGAAAAACAAAGCTGGCACTTTGGCCAAGTTTGGTCGTGGACTGAAAACCTGACCAAGCATGTTACCATGAAAACAAGCATAAAGCTGGTTGTCGGGGAAATGGGATTCTTTTCCTGGTTCATTCACTTGGAGCGAGACCCTGAGAAAGCCTCACTTACACCAGCCTCAGTTTCCTCATGAATAACGTGAGGGTCTATTCACATCAGAAGAACTTCTAAACCTTTCCCGGGATGTATAGGATTTACTTCCACGCACTCTTCCCACTCCCTCGCCAGGTTTTTAAACTTTAGGGGACTTTGAGAAGCTCAGTATTGGTCTCATGGGAAAAATCACTGTGTCGTGAAGAAGAAAAAAACCTAATTGTGTCTGCATTTTGTTTCTGGACATAAAAAATTAATCATTTTTATCTATAAAGTTTGTTCATGGTGCTCTTTTATTTCTGGATATTAAATACCCACATCACAACTTTTTAGGAACCTGATATCTCAACACTGTCTCTACAACTGAGGGCTTTCTCAATGCCTGCGTTTTGATAGAGGGAAGTGCCTAATCCCAGGTGGCTAGGATTCTGGCATGTGCACCACGATCAGAGAATTGGACAGTCTCCCTCTATACTATGAATCTTGAGAAATGAGGCAAGGGCATACGGCCATTAGTAAGGCTCCAGTGGGGATTCAGTGGGAGTCTATTAAGGACAGTGACAGCATCAGATTCTAACCAGACTCTTCCTTTTCCAGACTGTGGCTCTGATTCTTGGGCCCAGGTTCTCTTGATTTCATCCTTTCCTTCCTTCCTTCCTTCCTTCCTTCCTTCCTTCCTTCCTTCCTTCCTTCCCTCCCTCCCTCCCTCATTTATTTCATGAACATTTATCTAGCACCTACTGTGCATTCAGCATGAAAGAAGGCAGTGTCCCAAGTGATGCAAAAGGAACTTACCACCTATGGGGAGAACAGACACACACTTATACAACTAATTATTTAATCGCACCTCCTTATAAGGACCACCACGGAGAAGTTGAGGGCATTTCTATCATGAATTGCAGGAAGACATTCCCTGATCTGTGAGGAAGGGTGAAAAAAGCCTTACCAAGGAAGTAATGGTTGAGGTTTGAGCTGAGGGATGAATGGGTAGAAACACAGAAGTGGAGGGGACCGAATGTGGGAAGAATCTTGTGCACTTAGGAACTGAAGGGAATCCAGGGTCTCTGGAGCTGCGTGAGTCTGAAGGTCCTGTGGCAGACTGAGCTGGAGAGGCATTTGGGTCCTGTTGGCCCAGGTAAAGATTGGGGTTGTTCTATCCCAAGAGCAACCGGAAACCACGGAGGGGCTTTAATTGGGTGAGTGAAATGAATGGATTTCCATTTCTCAAGTCTTGCTCTGGCTGCTACGCAAAGAATGAATGAGAGAAGTAAGTGGGTTAAAAGGAGGACAGTTCGGAGGACATTCATTGCCCCCAGCAGGACTGAGAGCAGAGTGGCGATGGGACACAAGTGAAATGATTTGGGAGAAATGTGAGAGGTAAACAAGATGGAACTCCTTGACTAGTTGGTGGGGAGTTTCTCTTATGAACGTGGGGTAGATGGAGGCAATCTTGACTGATAACAGGAATCTCTGCAAGAAGATTGGGGTAAGGTGGAGGAGTTTCGTTTCAGTCATATTGAGTTATGTTACTACCTATTGGCCCCCCTGAATCTTGAATCTTCCAGCTTGGCTGAATCAACTGAGATAGGGTTATTACTGTGCCCACTGGTTCCGACTTGGAGATACAGGATGGACTTCATGCAAGGGCATTGGGTTCCTCTGTTTCCTCCATGAATTAGTCCCTCTACTCCCGAATTTCTTGGTGTGAGTCCTATGGTCATTTATCCCCATGGGAGGCTCAGGACAAACTATTCTCCTTTCCTCCATGCCTATTCATCCTTTTGTACCACCCCAATGAATATTGATATCTCCTGATAAGCAATCCAACTGTGACTTGCTCTTGACTCCTTTGTGTTCTTCTAGGAGTGCAACCAGTCCTGACCTTCCAAAATCTTCTCAATGGGCCATTCCCCCTGAGCCTATTGTGACTCTTGGCCTTACTCATTTAGATAGCTGGCCCCCAAGCTATGATCAGTATGTATGTAAATATTCTCAAAAATTCATTTTTTTATCCACTCATCTTTCTGGATTTTTTTTTCCTCTTCTTATCCTTTGGGTCAAGGTCCTGGTCAGTCATTCCATTGGTACAGCACCTCACCCGAAAACAGAAACGTTTTACGAAATTGCAATCATGAGGTTATTGTCAAGACTGTATGGGGACCTGTTTACTGGATGACCTGTGAGCACCATTTCTCTGTCCTTTCTCTTTTCCTCATTATCTGTGAATAATTGGCACTGGCTGCCATGATGGACTCATTGATAATGATGGCCAAGACCTTAGAAAATGTCAAACACTGGATATAATAATAAATTACATACAGGGAAACTCTAAGGGTAGGTCTTTGCTCTGCTGTCTAATCTGTACAAAAAAACTTCAGGAAAATCCTGTAAATGGCGCAGATGAAGATCTGAATCTTTTACTCTGCACCTTGAGGCCCACAAACGTCATATTCTCTCATTGCACCTTGCTTTCCCCTCTCCCCTCTATTAGGACTAGCATTATGTTAAAAAAAAAAATAGAGCATGGTTGCATCTGAAGGACACATAAGGAAAAAATACCCCACAGGCAGAAGAGGGATGGAATGAGCGAGTGCATTAAAATATTATTGAAAGTCCAGAGGAACAAGGCAAAATCCCATCAGCTCAGCAGTCCTGGATTATTTCACCACATGACACTGAAAATGAACAACATACTAACCAATTAGTTGGTTTTTTTTTAATTTCCACATGACTCTTAGTTAGAATGGGAACATCTGGAGTTTGGAATCAATTGTCCAGAACTAGCTGCTGGGCTAATTAATATTCACACAAATAGCTTTCTGCCAAGGTGTCTCTTCCTGCATCTCTGTTCCCCGCAGGCACCAGTACTTCCCCACAAACGTTGTCCATCTTCAGAGTATTCTGGTTGGCTCGTACGAGGAAGAGGGGGAGCAGAGGAGGGCAATAGAGGAGCTTGCGGTATGGCCTCCTGTTTGAAACAATGAACAGCCCGTTGGACGAAGTGCTGAGAAACGACTCCAGAGAAGGAAAAAATCCTGCTGCCTGAGTAGGGAGTTCTAATTAAATGCCAGAGTGCCTCCCCAGTCTCCCTAGCATAGAAGAAGGTGAGTCTCAGCATGATTTCATGTTTACATTTTGCTGGATGGTGGCAGCCTTAAGAAACTTTCTTTCACTGTAGACTATTCTGGCCTTGCTCTAATTTCTGCCATGAACTGGTAGAAATGCTAGAATTCCTGGGAAAGTCACTACATGCGAGAGTCTCTCCAATTCTGAATCTACCTCCGCTGGCTCTCATGACGGCTTGCAGTTTTCTTTTTCACTTTTACTCCACAGTGTGGGACTTGAAAAGATATTAATATAGATATTAACACCCCCACTGGCCGCTTGCATTCGAGTCACTGGATGGTTGGTAATTCTTTTGCAGACCTGTGTTGGCCAATATGGTAGCTGACTGAAATACGGTTGGTCTAAACTGACATGTGCTGTGAAAATGTAAAATACACCAGATTTCATGTTTCTTTTTACCTTTTTAACGTGACTACTAGAAAACTTAAAATCATATATGTGGCTTACATTTGTGGCTCACACTATATTTCTATTCAATAGCAGTGATCTAGAGTCTTGAATCAGAACAGATGGAATTCCCCTCAGCTGCCTCTAAGAAAATACCTATTATTTCCTGATAATCTTCCATGAAACACTGACCATGAGCCTGCCCCTGTTTTAGGCATTTGCACATTATCCTTTGTACTCATGACAGTCTTATTGTCTAGAGATTACCAATCTCATTTTACAGATGGAGAACTTGGGCTAAGAGAGGATATGTGATTGGTTGGGCCCATTTGGTTCAAGCCAACGTCATTGATTGCATCAACATTGTGCTCTACATTGTGACACCCACTGGGGACAAGTTTGAGGAGTTATCACCCATGACTGACTTGACTGATGCCTAGGTCCCTCTTAAACCATCTTTACCCTTACAGTTTCTCAATGTGAAGAAGGTAGAGATTTCTACTTGCTTTCATCATTTCATGTTCGACTTCTCTTTTTCATGGGACTGAGGACATGGCAATGGATACAGAATGAGAGCCCTTGTCTGAATATGACTCATTGGAGCTCTCTGCCTATGCAAAGCCTTTACAGCACAAATGGTATTCCTAGTGGTCTACAAGTGTGAAAAGCTGAAGCATCCAGCCTGGGTTTGATATTTATATGTTAGCACCAGGCTCATTCACAAGAGGCCAGGATATGATGAACTCTATGCAGTCTTAGGGCAAAAGGTTGCATTGGGGGGTCTGGGTGGAAGAGCAATGAGGCATAAGAATATGAAGACACTGTGAAAAGGGTGTCAGTCAAGGGCAGGATCTGAGACTGGACTGCATAGAGTGGTTAGGGCTTCAGGCTTTGATTGCAAAACAGGCTTGTAATCCAAGGCCCAGCAGTGCGTGAGCATCTCTGAGCATATAGGAAGGAAACATCTGAAGGCAGTATAAGGGACCAGACAGAGACTGGGATCTGGAAAGAGAGATCAGATACTCTATCTTTGACTCAGAAAAAAGCAAACATGTCCATATGTAACATATCCTGATTCTGAGCTTTGTGTCTTGGGCAAAACTGCCCTGGTGTTGCGCCCCAATCTTGGAGTAGGCAGATGCCGAAAACAGTCGCTTTATACTTAGTTATAGAGAGATTAATGTTAAATTCCTTATTTTATTCTTATATGAACTTTAAGAGGCAGGTACAACTTTTATCATCTTCCCCATGTTACAGAGGAGGAAACTGAGCTACAAAAAATAAGATAACTTTAACACACAATTGTTGAGTGGCATAGCTGGGTTTCATTTCTAGAGAGTGTACTAGTTTTCTATTACTGCATTAGAGTAATGCATTACTGTATTGCTGCATTACAAATTTCCAGCATTTAGCACTTAAAACAACACAGACTTACTATCTCACAGTTTCATGAGTCACAGTTCTGGGCATGGCATGGCATGGCACGGCACAGCTGTTCAGGGCTCACAGGGCTGCAATCAAGATATTGGCTGGGTGGGGGCACTGGGTGGTTCAGTCAGTCAAGCATCTGACTCTTGATTTTGGCTCAGGTTATGGTCTCATGGTTGTGGGATCAAGCCCCACATCAGGCTTCAAGCTGAGTGTGGAGCCTGCTTGGCGTTCATCCTCTCCCTCTCTCTCTGCCCCTTCCATTCTCTCTCTCTCTGTCTCTCAAAATAAATAAATAAAAGATGCTGGGTGGGCTACATTCTCATCTGGAGGTTTAGCTAGGAAAAAATCCATTTCTGAGTTCAAAATGGTTACTGTGGAATTCGTTTCCTTGTGTCTCTATGACTGAGGTTCTTGTTTTCTTCCTAGCTATTGGCCAGGGACCACTCTCAGATCCTAAAGAGACCACCCTCAGACCATTTCCCCAGCGTCCCCTCCATAGTCTCTCTCAGAGCCTGGAAGCTTCTTCAAAACCAGCAGGTGAATCTCTCCCGCTAGTCTGCAAAGATAGAATCTTACATAACATACATAATCATGGGAGTGACTACCTCATTATCTTCATATTCTCCTGGTCAGAAGCAAGTCACAGGTACCACCTGCACTCAAGGGAAAGGGATGATACAATGGTGTGACTCACTGGGGATTGTCTTAAAATTTCACTTATCAGTTTGTGTGCCAGTCACAGTAATGAGAGGTAAAAACTGAGTGGGCTGCTTCACAGAACCAGGCTGAGCCTGTCCTGCCCTCCCTGCCCCGTCTCTCCCAAGATCCTTGGGTCACCGCACTAGCTTTGTCCAGTCCCTAAGTCTATGACTGCCCAGCCTAGGAGGACTTATTATCAGGAGTCCACCTCACCAGTGGATGGAGTCTGGGATCCTGTTGCCTCTTGAAATCTGGAAGCGTCTGGGCTTCAGATGACCCATTAGTCTTAGATTCCATCCATTCATCCTTTCGTTTCTCTTCATGAACCTTTGCCAGACTCTGTGCCAGGTGCTGGTTATATAAACAATGCTCTCCCTCGGTAGCCAGACTCTGTCTCCCAGCTGTTAGATCAACTCATTAGACACCAGGAATTCCAACACTGGCACCCAGAGACTCCTGAAGCTTTGCCCATGCCCATCATAATGGATTCCTTAAAAGTCAGCCCAGACTCTAATGTGTTTTTGACTATTGTCCGTGGTCTTCAGAAGCAGACCGTAGCTGGGTTAGGCGAGGCCCAGCGTACCCACTCCTTTCCTTCCCTTACATCTCTTTTTCCCGTTCCCCCTCCTGGTCCATGGTTGAAGTCCCAGGATGTCTTCCATCAGGTCCTCGGAGCATTACAGTAGTCCCCCACTGTGTTTGCGGCTCAGGGCTGCTGCAACAAGTTGGGCTCAGTTATCTCTAGCAATTTTCCTAATATAAAATCACGGTCGTGTTTTGTTAAAGTATACTTTTACCTTTCTGAGGTTAATGAACGCATAGCTCTATAATAATAGCAATCGCTCATATAGCAGAAGGCTGGCCAAAAGGTGATAGGGTTATGTGCCAGCTCCTTGCAGAAGGAGCAGCAAGAAAGCCTCTGCCTAAAGTCTCTGTCTCTTCTGGAAAGATTCAGCTGAAAAGCTGGCCTCAAAGAGGGAGGCTCCAAGTAAGACAGTAAGCAAATAGCCTCTACCCTTGCCTTGATGTTCAGAACTTTGGCTATTTCTGTTGTTAGGCAAAATAACCATGCTGGCTTAGTTTATAGGATATCCAGCTATAGTACAGGACCTAGTAACTATTCAATATACACATATGCTGGGGTGAATGAAGACATGAATGAAATAATGATTATATTATTTCATTTATCAGTCACCTTTGTATACTCATCCATTAAAAAATTATTAAGTGTATTTCTTTGCCCTGCTCACTACACCCAATTTTTCCCACTACTGAGAGTCTGGAGTTATTTTTTCCTACACGGATCTATGGTCTTCGTTTGCTTTAATATAAATTAAGTGGCTATCCGTCCTATTTCCTTCTGGACCCAAGTCATCTTATTAATCTCTTTGGCCCTAATAAATCCTACCCTATCCTGACCCATTCTGTCCCTTATCACCATGAGTCACTGTGCTAATCTTTTGGGGTCCTTCCTTAAACCAGACACCCTAGATAAGAACCATGAAATTCTAAAACCGATAGGCGGTTGACATGAACATACTACAGTTTCTCTTGCTCTGGTATAGTTCTTCTTTTTTTTTTAAATGTTTTACTTACTTTTGAGAGAGCACATGCAAAGGACAGGCAGAGAGAGAAGGACAGAGGATCTGAAGGGGGCTCTGTGCTGACAGCAGCAAGTTCGATGTGGGGTTTGAACTCACAAATCCATGACATCATGACCTGAGCCGAAGTCAGATACTCCACTAGCTGAGCCACCCGGGCGTCCCTCACTGGTGTTATTGTTTTTTAATGGATGTTGAAACACCTTGAGTGGGGGAGGGATGGTCCACAGACAAATTCTTGAGAGCTAAGTGAGTTCTCCATCATATTTATACTTTGCGATTTTATATTTGTGCCAAATTATGTGCTGTAGGCATTTTCTAGAGCCTTAGCATGAAATTAAAAAAAAAAAAAGATCCTGCCACCATTTCCGTGACTACCTTTACAGTTTGCTCAGGATTGCATCCATGCCAACTAGTATTATTCCGATCATCCAGGCAAAGGAAGAAAAGACAGAGGTAGATTAGAACATAAAGGATGCTTTGTATCCAAGTGATGTCACTGCATCCTGAACCAGGGATGCTTTTGCAGTAGTTTGCGAGGAAAACAAAGAAAGGATCGGAAAATTGAGTCGTCACAGAGCCCACATTTGTATTAGCATGCTAAATTCAAAATAATTTATTCCACAGCAGTCAGTATCATATTCACACGGGGCGCTGAAATTTAGTTTTAGCAAAAGAACCATATCCATCATGTTAAATTAATGTTGTTAATTTAAATATTATTGGCTTTGTTTGCATTTGATTTGTGACTTTGTTTTGATTTTAGAGTCGTATAAGAATTAGAAGAATAAGGAATATATACTTAGTTGTATGTCTCTACATATTTTAGGGTGTCAGCAATAAAAGAGTAAAGCATAAATACCCACTGTCTTTCCCTGTCAAGTATTGTCTGATCACGCCCAAACCTTCAGTCTTCCTGAAGTTGTCTCTCTAGGTCCCCTCCTCCTGAAGAGCGTGGATTCTCTTGGATTGGGAAAGCCCCTCATCTGGACCACTGGATAGATCCAGATTTGGGGGCAGGAAACCTTTCCACTCTGTAGGACACAGAGTTCATAAATTCCACCGCAGTGGAATAAGCGTCTATGAATTCCATTGCAGGCAGGTTTATAACTTGGTTGAGTTTGACAGTTGGAGGTGGGCTTGCTGACCCTACCCAATCACTACCCTAGAGGATTCTACCCCTTCGAAGAAAAACGAAAATGAAAACAAGAATAAGTAACAAAGGTGAAATTAGGCCCCGTTTATGGTAATGCTGGCTGGATCAAGAGCACGTGATCTTGCTATATGACTCTTGACAATGGACTGGAAGGAAGGATTGGGAGTGTTTACTGAGAGAGATGGCATTGCGTTCCAGATTCATGAAGGAATACGGGATGACATGTACAATTCTGCTCTCTACAGATTCTGGTCTCTGTGGTTGATTAGGGTCTCTAGGGCCAAAGGGATGATCGCTGCTGCACTTTAATGCTGGGAAGCAATGTTGATGCTGATACCTGGGTCGTTTCCGGTACCGGCTCTGTAACAGGTGTATGAGAGTACAGGCGTCCGAGTCAGCCTGCTTCCTGGACATTGGGCCTCTGACGTGTGGGTGCCTTTAGCTCTGAGTCTTCAAAGGAAGAATGGTTGATCGCCCATTCTGGGGCACTGGCCTGACCTCAGACACCCCTCGTGGTCTACTTCAAGATCTGCCTGGAAATGATTCCACCCCTCACAGCCCTGGGCTCTACTACAGGCTTTTGCTCTCTCATTTTCTCTCTCTTTCTCTCTCACTTCTCTTGACGGATCGGAGCCTGGTCTGGACAATTCCTTTGAATTTCAGAAGTGTTAACCATAGGAAGGACCTCCATGAGGGGTCCTCCACTCCTCTCTCATTCAGGTTCCGAGACCTGTATTCAATTGTCTTTGAGTTTGGGGAATGCTTATGTCTGCATAGACCATTCTACCTACCCCGAGCAGACCGATATTATACATCAGTGCTCATGTTACCTCACCCCTGCTCTCTACAGATAGTGACAAGCAGCAAGAGTTTAATGACTTCTGGAAAAGCAGCGATGTAATCCAGGAAGCCCCATGTTTACTGGGTATCTATTAAGCACATTAAATGTATTGTCTACTTCTTTCAGCTCTCCTGCAGAATAGGTGTTAGTAGTGCCATTTTACGGATAAGAATTTTGAAGCTCTGAGGAGCTAATTTAGGAGGGAGAGCTAGGATTTCAACGTAGATGGAGTTTGCTGCAAAGCTCCCCTGTTTCTGTGAGTACCCCTACGTGTTGCTGGTGAGATTCTGCACTGCATGGCCTGGGAACGGTGTAACACAGTGGCCCGTCGCCACTGGGGCCACACAGATTGTGCCACACACAGGCAGGCTTTCAGCACGCTGTCAGGCAAGCCGCTGGGGGCCCGCACCATTGCTCGCAGACTGACCCCACGATACTATTTGGATTCCCATGAAACCCGAGCACCACTTTTAAGCCCTTTACTGTCTCTGGATATTGGCCAAACCTTCTTCCACTTGTCTTGTTTGAGTTGCGACTGCAGTAAAACCTCCCTCCTTCAGGGAAGGAGGTGGCCTGATCTGAGCTCTCCATTCCAGAAGTACTTTCTGAGAGATTGTGCTGTCGAGACTACCTTCTGTCATTTCCGCCGGCGGATTTGTTTTCTCCCAGCGTCCTCAAATCTCTGGAGGTCATATTGCTATGTAAACTTAGAGCAGTCACCTAAGTGCTAAACAGAAGTCTTGCTGGCTTATTCATAAAAGTTTCCAAAGAAATGAGAAAAAAACAGGATAGACTCTCCTGCTGTTAATTGTTGAAATTCCCATAAGAATGTATATTTGCACCTCAATTTCCTACGTACTTTAGGCTGAATTCCCTTTGTGCAAAATGGTGGCATAAAACTGAAATACGGCCCTGAGAAATTCTGGCAAAACATTTCAGCAACAGCCCCTTTAACATTTAACGTGGGCGGATTCTTCCCACCTTTCTTCAGCACCACCCCTTTCCTCCTGCTTCCAGCTAGCTTCCTAAGTCTTCATGGTTTTTTAATAATCTGTAACTCTGATCACTGTAAGTGGTTCAGCACGTTAGCCAATTTCCTTAATACTCCAAGAGCCACGTCATCAGAATCTACTGATTTGTATACATTCATATCCCCCACGCTTTTTCTTATCTAGTTTTTGACAATAGCAATTTGGGTAAAGATTTCATTACTTCCTAATTGCTCCTATTTCTTGTCTTTATTTCCTCCTGTTAAAGACGAATTTAGAACATGAGAGCCTCAGCTCAGCTCGAGATCCCTTCCTTCCTTCTTCATTACCTGGGCTGGCGTCTCTCCAGGAGTCAGTCTACTCACTCACTTCCTTGTGAAAGTAGAGACGGCTTGGTTCTGCCTTTTGGATTTTATTTTTATTAAAGAGTTTTGGACAAAGAAGAGCATGTTTTTCAAACTTGCTGCCCCTCTATGTATTTCTCTTGCCAGCCGTTTCCAGACCCTTCTCCCCTAGCCCTGCATTAGTTAAGGTGCAGCAGGACTGCTTAGAGCTGTAGTCCAAACACGCTACAAAAATCACATTATACTTTAGGCCCTAGCATTTGAAATAAGCCTTGCTTTCAATTCCATTTTTTCTTTTCACTTTCCGTTTGCCATCCATTGTGAGCAAACACTGCCGAAGTTTTCAAGGAATTCGATCGTTCTCTTTTCTCAAAGCAGAGTGCCCAAGATGGAAGAGGCAGAGAGTTGTTTTTTCAGACTGGAGTAATATTTGAGTTCCGGTAACAATCAAATTCACCTTTTTCAGGTGCTCAGAGATTGTTACCGTGCAGCAGGTTAAAATAAACTAGGTAGCTTCTGAAATATTTTCCTTCAATCTTAGTGTGTGTGTGTGTGTGTGTGTGTGTGTGTGTGTGTGTGTGTGTGTCGTTGCCACACATGTGTCCCCACTTGGTAACTCAAAATAACTTTACCTGATGTCCATATCTGCATGAAATCAGCCATTTTTCCAGTCAATCCGACTAGAAATTCCAAACATCTGGAGCTTTAAAATTTGTGACTGGAACTCCTGGATCCCTGTGCTGCCCTTTTTTCCTTCTGGTTTTCATCCCTAGGCTTGGCGTCAGTATAGACACTGCCTCGGTGCTTCCTCCTGTAAACCAGAACCTTGCAGTGTGGATGTGTTACCGAGGTTAGCCCTGGAAAGAGAGTCGTGGGCTTCAGCGGCAAGTTGCTGGACAAGCCCCAGACTGTGTTATGAAACAAACCCTTGTTTCCAGGGCGGGACACTCGCTGAATGGGCTGTGTTACGTGGTTGCAAATAAGAAGGACAAAAACAAAACATCCTCAATTTCTGGGAAAGTCAGTGCTTGAACTTCAAGAATGAGTTATTGAGGAGGGAAAGACATCTCCTGGAGCGGGAGATCTAGCAGAGAAGGCCCAACAGCTTCCCCAACGGGGGGCTTCTTCATCCCCCCCTGGAGACTAAACTCTGTTTCTGGCTGGAGAATAGAAGGAACTAGTGGTTTATCATATTGACAGCCAGGCATGGGGGCCCTGAGGCCCATGTCCCCAACTACAGTGTTCCTGCCTTCTCTTCCCTGCCTTTACCCCTTCCTGGGGCCGCTGGCTCTCCTTGAGTGAGACTCTACCTTCAAGTCTCTTTCAATCCCCCTGGAGCCTCATCTCTGAGGCTACATATCTGTCTCTACTACAGTAAATTTCTCTTGAGACTTGATTCTTGACCTGTGTTTGGTTCTTTGGCCTGAGATCATTTCTCCTGGCCCTCTTTTGTTAAATCTCAGATTTGTTCTCTCTTAGAAAAGCCACAACTCATCAGGTTTCAAGGTCCCTAACATTTCCCCAGCATTTCAGATCTGCCTAGATCTTGGAGAAAGGGTCTGTCCCATAATGACTTGCAGGCCACCCTTCCAACCTGTCTCCACTTGCTCCCCAAAGCACAGATCAAACCCAAAGACCTTAAAACCCAAATACCATGCCAAGTCACTACTAATGACAACTAAAGCACCATTCTCAACTGGGGGTAATTTTGACCCCAGGGGACATTCATGTCTGTAGACATTTTTGTTTCTCACAACAAGAGGAAGGAAATGCTGTTAGCATCTAGTGAACATAAAGACCAGGACGAGGATCACTCTACAATGCACAGGACAACCTCCATGACAAAGAATTAGAGGGCCCCAAATCTCAGTGATGCCGAGAAACCCTGCCTTGGAGGAAGAATCGGGTGAAAATTATGGCCATACAGCTGAGCAGCAAGCAGAGATTTCTTCCCCAGACTCAACTACCTTTCTTTACATCCCACTGAATGTTACTCAATGGTAAGACCACTGGTGACAGTAGACTTTGTTGTGAGTTTCTCTAACTCACTTTGCACCTGTTCTCTAATTCAAGCCACTGTGTTGTACCAATGTTCAGGCTAAGGAATTTTCTTGGCACACACAGTACATGCATGGATGCATACATATGTGTATATGTGCAGACACGCAAATGTATACAAATTCGGCAAACATTGCCTGAGCTCTACCTGTATGAAGAATACAACCAGGCTCTAAGAATACAAAAATGAAGAATACAGTCTCTACCATCAAAGAGGTTAGTGGGGGAGCTAGGACGTGACCCAAAGGTCACAATGAATGAGACAAGCCAAGGGAAGAACAGGGAGGAGGCCAGCAGGGCTTCCCATGAGAGATAGATGTGAGCTGAATCTTAAAGAATGTTTAGGGCTAGTCCAGGTCAACAGAAGCAGCCATGGAAAGGCATGGGATATGCAAGAGCAACAAGTCTTTAAGAATCTTTGATTCTTAGGGGCGCCTGGGTGGCTCAGTTGCTTAAGCATTGGACTTTGGCTCAGGTCATGATCTCATGGCTCGTGAGTTTGAGCCCCACATCGGGCTCTGTGCTGACAGCTCAGAGCCTGGAGCCCGCTTCAGATTCTGTGTCTCCCTCTCTCTCTGCCCCTCCCTTGCTCACATCTTCTCTCTCTCTCTCTCTCTCTCTCTCTCTCTCTCGTATCAATAAAACATTAAAAAATTAAAATCTTTAAAAAAGAAACTTTGATTCTTAGACTAATCTTTCATGATACATAGGGTGAGAATTATAATGGATGGAAAAATAAAGAAGGTAGATAGTTTGTCCAAAGTACACATCAGTGTTAGGGTTGGAATAGATTCTCACTCAGATAGAACTCCTGCAATCATTCATTCATTCAGTTATTCAGTAGATATTTATTGAGTCTTCGGGCACTGTGTTAATTTCCAACACAGACTTTGGACAAGTTACTCAAGCTCTGTGAGCCTTAGTTCACTATCTACAGGATAGAGATAAAAGTAGTAACTCTCTCTTAGGGGCTCTTGTAAAGATTAAATGAGCTAATGCTTGTGAAGCCTTCAGCATACACTCTGTAGGGCAGACACTCGGTGTCAGATGCTGGCGTCAGCATCCGCAATCCCATTATCCCTGTTATTACCTTCCTCCCTCCCCAGTGCGTGCTTCCTGCTCTAGGGTTCCCATACTGCCACCCATGTGGCGAGGAGGCTCCCGGAGGCCCCAGACGTCCAGGCACAGAGCACACTGCATTCCATTTATCTTTTGTCAGAGAAGTAGATTCTGAACAGAACAGACGGCTCATTCAGACTGCCATTCGCGCGTTTCCTGCCTCCCTCCCTGTGAGCTGCTAAAAGGTAGGGAGGAAGCTGTTTCATTACAGTCTCATTTACACCTCTCCCTGTCTCCCCACTTCCTCCAAGGAAAGTCGGTCTCTGTGTTCTGGTGTTTCTACGTACAAACAGAACCCGGCATACAGGACTCCAGGCTGCGCTTTCTCCGGGAAGCCTCATCAAATGTTGTTCCCACTGCACTACCCAGGAGGGAAGCGATCACCCCGTCCCCACCCCACATGGCACTTTTGTGTGCTCTATGCTTAGATAAATGCCCTTTGGGCAAGAGCCATGGCAAGTTGGCCGGGCTAGACGGTGGTAATGGCTGGGGGCCCTGGCAAGGATCACTTCTGAAACTGACTCCTGTATGGCTATAAATTGATCCCAGACTTCTCCTCGGAGCAGGCGAATCCCATCCCTTCCTGTGTGCAGGAGGATAATGAGGGCTCTAGACACATGAGCAGACTCACAGATGGCTGCATGTCACTTGTTTGGCTATTCTTATTTAAGGATGGCTCAGGGCTGTGGTCCTCAGGTGCTGCAGCCTGCGACACATCTGAGAACTTGCTGGAACGTTCTCCATGAGGAAATCATTTTCTTGTCACCCGTGCCAGCCTCCAGACCCCATCACTCTGCCTACATACACACATACAATAAAAATTGTCAAATACGTTCGAGAAAATCCCAGACGTCGTGCCCGATGGAATGCCGCAGCTCACTGATGAGGAGAGAGTGGTTGGGAATGGACATGAGCGTTGTAAGATGTTAGAGTCTCTGTGACCCGTCTGAGGATCACCACAGAAAGAAGGAGGCAGTTAAGGCCATCAGCCCCCATCTCTGGACACTTAGGCCCCTCTGGAGCCCACTGCCTACCTAGAACTGTTGTTTTCAAACACAAGCGTGCACCAAAATCACCAGGAGGGCTTGTTAAAACACAGACTTCTGGGTCCCCATCCCCAGAGTTTTTGATTCAGTAGGTCTAGAATGAGACCTAGTATTGGCCTTTTTAGCAAATTCCCAGGTGCTGCTGACACTGCTGGTCCAGGGAACCCTGATCTCCTGGACGTGCCTGGCCTCTGGATTTGGTCAATGCAAGAAACCTCTTACAGATGCTAATAGCCCCTAAAATGTGGAAGACTCAGACAAGGTGGAACAGAGTGGGGAATTCTCAGCAGTTCCAGAGAAATAGTAGAGACCCCCTCCCTCGGGTCTGTTGGAGAATCTGCTGCCTGTACCTCTTCTTGCTGGGAGGTCATGGGTCCCTGACTGAGAATTCTGCTTCTGGCTCTAGAGAGGTTTGCTGCTGCACCTGCGGGGTTGCACCCATCTATCCACTCAGGATGCCCTCTGTGCCAGTCTCCCCGGCTACGCTGGCTGCCCTAGAGAGCTGGGGACAAGTTCTAGGTAGTTGTTTTCTCTCTGTGAAACCCCAGTGTTGATGTAGTGCCTTAATTAAAAGTAGGTCCTCTTGACTGGTCTGCTGAATACAATAACAAGAAGGTCCCTTCTGTTCATTCTGCCAGGAGGTCAGCAGGAAGAAGAAAGGAGGTTGGAGCGCAAACACCCAGCACCCATGGACACCTATGTCTTTATTCACCTACTTCCCATCATTAGTAAATACCTGGCTCTTCTTCTTGGCCTATTAGAAACCCACAAGCTCTAAACCAGCAGGGAATTGCAGTGAGAACACTCAGACCAGGGTGGCTTAAGTGTGGAGTAACAGTAGAGATAACGGTGCAAACGAGAGTAGAAGCCCTCGTGCAGAGAGGCTCAGGTCCCAGGCTGAAGAGTGTGCATGTAGATGAGCAAAGTGAGTCACGGAAGGTTTGGGCTGCAGGAGGGAGCTGACGATAGGGGAAGTCTTTTAAAGTAAAGACCCCTCATCTTCAGTGATTTTTTGTTTTACTCTAAAAGTAAAATTCTCATCTGGGTCCTGTAGAGCAAATTTTTGAAAATAAACATTTCTCCCCAATACACACTCCCAGTCTGGCCAATGGCCTTTCATCAAGCTCCTGACGAGCCTGTTGTCCAGACCAAGTCGAAAGACACCCAAGACCTTCATAAAGGTTGGAGGGGGAGGGGTCTTTAGGAGACTACAGAGGGCATTATCCTTGATGTCAAGGGAAACCCAGTGCCTAGGGAAAGGGCAGAGCAAAAAAAGAACATTTAGAGAATTCATACTAAATAGGAAACATTAGAGGGGGAGGAAGAAGAGGCAATTATTAAATATATACTTCATGCTTGGCTTGGGATTTTAATCAAACAACTACATGAGACAGATGGTAGCTACACTCGTGGTGAACATAGCATAATGTGTAGACGAATCACTGTGTTGTACACCTGAAACTAATGTAAATTGTGTGTCAACTATACTTTAATAAAAAGGAAACTACACAGTGCATCAGACTTTCATATTCTTATTTTGCTGACTAAGGAATAGGCTCAGACAGGCAAATAACCTCTCCAAGATTCTGGAACAAGAAAGTGGTAGAAGTAGGCTGGTCATATGCCAAACCCCATGCTCGTTCCATTGCTGGGCACTATCATTGTATATAGCTATGCAAAGATAGTCCCGGTCTAGTCCTTGCCATGGAGCAGCTTGCTAACTTGTGAGGGAGGGGCAAATACAACCAGATAATGATCGAAGATGACCAGATGTAAGGCGAACCCTAAGGAAGGTACAAAATGCTGGGCAAACTCAGACCAGGGCGGGAGAGGTCATTTCCACCCAGGGGTATAGGAAGGATGTTTACAAAGAGCATTTGAGCTGCCTTGGTGGCTGGTAGAATTTTGTGGGGTAAGAAATAGTGAGGAGAGGCCCTAAAATTTCACACCAGGGGAACCTTGAGGGAAAGGTATAGAGGTAGGAGATTCTGGGGATGAGGTGATGAGTCGTAAGAGAGAAATTTGCAAAAGCAGTCCAGGCAGGGAAGGGTTTGAAGATCATATTGAAACACAGGGGGTGCTCTTGTAGGCAAAGGGGAGTCAGTGTGCACATCATGAGGGAAAGACGTGGTCTGAGCGGGGTCGAGGAAAGATTAATGTGGCCAGTTGTGTAGACCAGCGAATAGAGTCCAGTGTTGGAGGGCTTGATGCCTCGGTGGTGTTCAGGGGCCTTTTTGCTTTGCATTAATGAAAACAGTGGAAGCAATGGATGGGGTCTCAGCTGAGAATGAGGACCACTGAAGAGGCTGTACAAATAAGTGTGGGTTTTAATTAGGTTGAGTCCCCGTAAGTCCTTGAGTAAGATCAGACGTGAGAGCAATGTACTTACATGGTGTCTTCAAATGCCGGGAGGAAATCGGTTAAAGAGGAAGTGAGAGTCACAGAAAGCTCAGGGCAGCTCTGTTACCTCTTTTGCAGGGTATTCTCTGGTTCTAAGAGTCTCTTTCTGATCGGAATAATTTCTCAGAAAATTCTGAGGGTATGATTCTCATGAGGCCTAGGAATGAAGATAGCTGTTTCCTGGCCACACTACTGGTAGGCCTTCCGTGTGAGGTCAGAGACTCTGCCATGGAAGAGGTGGGAGCCTCCCCATCTCAGATGAGGCTGCGGATGGGACTCTGGGCAGCTGGACTGACCTTGTTGTGGCTTTCATCCATTTGTTCCTTGGATTTATCACCCATCTGCGATTATCTCCCCACCTTGCACGGCGCACACGCAGCGCTGGCCCAGATGGGAAACTTATCTTCCCCATCATCTTAGGCAATTAAGTTTCAGGGAACGTGCAGCATGCCCCTTGGCTGTGACAGGGAGAATGATGGATGGCCAAAGTCCCATTTTCAAAATTATGAATTTGGCCAATTTTCATGCTACTGGGAGAGAGAGAAAAAGAAAGAAGGCAGGTGAGAGAGGAGAGAGAGAGGGAATCTGAAATGTTGAGAGTAGACTCCTGACTTTGGTAAGATACCTTAGGATGGGTTGGGTATAGAACAAGCTTGGACCAAGTGTGTCCTGGGCAAGATATATACTGGGAACACCATTAGCAATGTCATGAGCCTGAGGAAAACCTTCTCACGATTCATTTCCATGAGCAGAACAAAGTTCTTGGTCTAGTTCTAAATTCTGCAGTGCTCAAGATGCCTTCAAATCCAAGCTGGGTTCTTGATGTTGCGGTGCTTGATGCGCATATAAAGATGATTGCTGTTAATTGAGCAGCTTATATGTGCCAGGAACCAGGCACATTTGTATACAAATCCAATTTAATCCTCAAAGCAATCCTGAAGGTCAGAATTCCTTCCCAATTGTAAAGGTTCTCATCCTGGAGCTCAGAGACCTAAGTGATTTGCTCAAGTCACAAAGGACGAAAGGAGTCTATTTCCAAACCCCTGTTGTTTCTGCTCTAAGGAACTGCTTCCCAGGATTCTTGTCCTCATTTGTTGAAGAGCCCCAGAGAATGGGGGAAAAGCAGCAGGCTTCGTGATTAACCAGGGCTACCATATCACACGACACCAGGAGGTCTCCTCCTGGGATAATAATGTGCACTCCTAGGGCCTGTTATGAACTTTCTTTGTTTTAGAGCAGAGCCAGCAAACTTTCTTTGCAAAGGTCCCTGCAGTAAATATTTTAGGCTGTGTGAACCTTAGGGTCTCCATGACAACTACTCCTCTGTGCTGGTGCAGCGGGAAGGCAGCCATTGACAACAGGGAAATCAGTGAGCATGAATTGTCTTCTAATAAAACTTTATTTACAAAAATCGGCCACAAGCTGGATTCGGTCCATGGGCATTATCTGGTCTACGGACTGTGTTGTGCTGACCCTGCACAGAGTGAAGGCCAAACAGAGGTAGAGACCTACCAAGAAGAATGTCATTTGAGAGACTTTTTTTTTCCTGAAAGCTACGTCCTTCAGGACAGTGTTAGTGTAAGAACTGGGGCATCGAGTACAAACTGGTAGCTGAAAAGCCAAGTACGGTTTGCAGATATGTTTACCTGGCTTGTATAGTGTTTAAGATTCCAGACTGGCTGCTTGCAGATAAAGATTAAGAGAATTCACATTAAAACTGAAATTTTTGTATCTTAAGAAAAACTGGAAGATCTCTCCTTGTGGGAAGACCTGCCACATTTCCCCATGGCAGCAACTGGCTGAGGGCGAGGGGAGCCTGTCCCTGTTAGATGAGCAAGACCTGGGTGCTACCATGTGCCATACCCTCCGCGTGACTTGCTTCTCATACTTAAGTTACCTGCTATTTGAGTTTGTGACTCATACTTTAGAGATACTTATTTTGAAAGAAAGAACAGGTCTGTATTCCAGGTGAGGCCTTACTATCTTATGTTTGTTTTCTTCTTCTTCTTCTTATTGCTTTTCTAATGTCAAAACTCCTATCTCCAGGTGGGGGGGGGGTGATGCCCAAAGTTAGGTCCTGGGGACCAAAGCAGTGTAGGATGATTTTTCAGAGCAGTGGGAAGAGAGAAAGGCCAAGGTGGATATAAATCATGTTCTGGGGAGCTCCAAGGTTGAAAACCACAGAAGCCAGAGAGAGAGAGAGAGAGAGAGAATGAAAAAGTCAACAGCTAGGAAGAAGTGAGCAGTGTCTTGTAAGCAAGAGCTAGCAGAATGGGTCTAAAATGCTTGCAGCAGAGGCGCTGGGCTAGGGCCAGTCTCTGAAGGGCTTTCCCCAGTAGCCAACTAAGTGGGATGTGGGTGGACCAACCATATCTATAGACCAGGATTGAAACAGGCAGCTATTAATCCACCATGCTGGTTTCCCAGACCGTGTCTATTCTCCCAAAACTTCATCTCCCTCCCTCTGCTGCCTATTTCTGTGTTAGAAATTGTACATGCTTTGTGGCATATACACTAGTATGAACTATCTTTCACAGGGTGTTGGCACATGGTATGCTTTTGATAAATATGTCCATTATCTGTCCATGTCAAGCATCTCTCTGCCTCTTCATCTTTCCTCTCTTCCTGGGTTTGCTTCTTAGGGAGAAGCGTCCTTCCTCTCTGCCAACACCTAGTCTTCCTCTGAAGGTCTTGTCCCTCTTCTCTCCCATCAATTTCTCCCTTCTCTCTTTCTTGCCTCCTATTTTGCTCACAAATTGGCTGGCGTCCCCACCCCCCCCCCCACCGCCTTCCCAATAGATAAAGGAAAGGCCAACCTCCTTCAACGATGGAAAATTATGCTTCTGTTTGGTTGTTTCCCTTTTCATCACCTTTAAACTTCTCAAAAGACAGGTGAACTCAGGCTCCCATGGAAATATTGCCCACGTGTTCACAAACCTCTTTCTGGCTGTTGCCCTATCACTGTTTAAAACCTGCTCTCCTAGGGACCTCTGCAAGCCCTCATTATCGTTTTCACTTACAGTGATTTTCCTCCGTGGATGGACTATTGGTTAATAACATAATAATCAAATAATAGTGATTGAAATTTGTTGAACCCTTTGCTGCACACACAGTGTTTTCACATACATAATCTCCTTTTAAAGCAAATAGTAGAAAACTTATTTGTGGATGAAAATATGAATTCCATAAGAGAATAAGTGACAAGGTACTTAGGATAATACCACAAGCTCAGCTACTTTGATCCCAAATGTTACTCCCTTGCCCCACTCCCCCACCATTCCCCTACAGTGCTCTGTTCTGGTTCTCCTCCTACTTTTCTATGACTTCTCCTTACCTGTTGCTTAGTTTTCTTTTCTCTTTTGTTTGCTCCTGGGTTTTGTCCTCAGACTCTTCTCTTGGGAAAGGCTCATCGGTTCCCATGGCTTCAACTTTTGTTTCTATGGCAGACTTTTAAGTCTCTGCTCTGTCACTGTGTGTCTTTTGACTAGTTACTTCCCTTGTTTGGAGTCTCAGATTCTTCATTTAAAATATAAAAGCTTGGTAGTTGATGTATGCTTTTCCTCCTCAGCTCCAACTTCAAACGAGATGAGAATGTTAAAGTAATTTTTAAAGAAAAATCAATAGAGAAGTATGAGATCTGATAAATAAGTTTAGCAAGGTTGTGAGATCAAGACCAATACACAAAAATCAATTGTATTTCTAGCTACTAACAATGAGAAAACAAAAAATGACGTTAAGGAAACAGTTCCTTTTACAGTATCATTACAAAAGATAAAATATTTAGGAATAAATATGACAAAAGAGGTGTAAGACATATACTGATGACTCTAAAACAAACACGGTGAAAAGAAAATAAAGACGATGTAAATAAATAGAAAGACATCCTATGCTCATGGATCATAAGATTTAATATTGTTAGGATGGCATTATTTCCCAACCTAATCTATGAATTCAGCAATCCTTATCAGAATCTCAACTGACTTTTTTGGAAGAGATTGGAAAGCTGATTCTAAGATTCATACAGGATTTCACAGAAACCATAATAGCCAAAATAATGTAGAAAAGGAAATAAAGCTGAAGGGCTCACACTTCTTGATTTCAAAATTTATTACAGGAATAAAAACAGTGACATAAAAATCAATGAAATAGAATTAATAGTCTAGAAATAAACCCATACATCTATGGCCATTGGTTTTTTACAAGGCTGCCAAGACAATTCAGTGAGTGAAAGAATTGTCTTTTCAACAAAGGATATTGAGACAATCTGATATCCTCAAGTGGAAGAGTGAACTTGGACCTATACTTCACATGATACACAAAAATTAACTCAAAACACATAAAAAAATAAGTGCACGAGCTAAAACTATAAAAATGTTAGAAGAAAATACAGAGTACGCCTTGGGTTAGGCAGCAAGGTATAGATACAACAGCAAAGCATAAGCGACAAAAGAAAGAAAATAAATTGAACTTAATCAAAATTAAAAGCTTTTGTATGAAACAACACTGTCAAGAGTAAACACATAACCTGCAGAAAGGGATAACATATTTGTAAGCCATTCATCTGCTATGCGGCTGTGTTCAGAAAAAAGAATGTACGTAGAAACATAATATATATTATAATTCAATAATGTAAGGTAACCTGAATCAAAATGGGCAAAAGGTCTGAACAGGCACTTCTCAAAAGAAGATACACAAATGGCCAATAAGCACATGCAAAGATATCACCATCATTAGTCATTAGGGAATTGCAGATCGAAATCTTAATGAGATTCTATTCTACATCCATGAGGATGGCTATAACAAAAAGACAAAGTGTGGGTGAGGATGCAGGGATTGGAATCCTCATACATGGCTAGTGGGAATGTAAAATGGTGCAGCCTCTTTGGATAACCGTTTGGCAGTTTCTCAAAAAGTGACACAGAGTTACCATATGATCCCCAATTCCACTCCAAGGTATTTAAGAGAAATGAAACCACGTGTCCACATAAACATTTATAAATGTTCACAGCAGAATTATTCACAATGGCCAGAAGTGTTAATAACCCAAATGTCCATTTACAGATGAATACACAAACAAAACGTGGTATTTCCAAAATGTGAATGTTACTTGGCATTAAAAAGTAGTGATGTTCTGATACATGCTACGGTGTGGATGAATCTTGAATATATTATGCTAAGTCAAAGATCCAGTCACAAAAGATGACCTATTATGTATTTTCATTTATGTGAAATGGTCATAATTGGCACATCAATAAAAATAGAGTAGATTATAGTGGTGGCCTAGGGTTGGAGGTTGGGGAAATGCGAAGTGACCACTCAAGGGCTCAGGGTTTCTTTAGGGTGATGAAAATGTTCTCAACTTCGAATGTGGTCATGGTCACAAAACTCTGTGGTATGTGTAATGCTTTAAATGGGTGACCTGTATGGCATGGGAATTATATCTCATTGAAACTTCAAAATCACTATATAAAGATGATGATGATGATTATCATTATTATTTATACAATTATTGTCATATATATGTAATTTTGGAGTGAGAGGTATGTCTTCCTAAGAAGATAGTGGTTTGCCTGGGAATTATTTCTGCTCACTGCTGAGAATACATGGTGTTCGTTGAGTTCTAGAGCAAAAAGACCTCCGTTTAAATCTCTACTCTTGCTACTCTCCAGCTGCGTGATACCAGACAATTTTGAGCCTCTCTATGTCTCGCATTTTCGTGCTTTCCACAAACAAAGACAACAATACTGTCTGAACAATGCTAAACCGAGGGATATACTTAGAATTGTTTTAACAAAAAGCCCCGGGGTGTTATATCTGCACAATAAATGCCATTTCCATCTTTTGTTGCAGAAAAGCTCCCCCAGCGTTTCCACCCTGAATGGAGCAGATAATAACTACTGCATGGGGTGATGTGGCCAAAATTTTGGGTAGAGGAGAGGCTGCTATGGCCCAGATTTCTTCCTATGAGGTGTGTTTGTGTCTTTAGAGCTCCCCGGGGGTGATGAAAGATGCCATCAAGAGCTATGAGCTTTCTCAACTGATTGCTTATTCTATAAAAAAGTAATTAAATGGACACCATGGAGTGATTTTCAAAGCCTGGAACTTTTCTTTTCAGAAGCTCTGGAGGGTTAGAACAAAGGGTTTTCCCAGGAGGCATGTGCAGGGCCAGAAGAGCTCCCGGGCAGGGTGGCAGGGATAATTGACAAGCATTTTGGTCCTGATTTTGTTCCATCAGTGACATAATGTGGTCTGAAAGGAGTTACGTTAACCCTGGAGCTCAGTTTTCCTTTCTACTAAATGGGGATTAAACTTGCCTGCAGCCTCTTTCCCTCTGGGAGGGTGACACTGGGAAACAGTCTGAAAACACTCTGACCTGTTTGGGGAAAAGACCTCAAATGGAAACAAGGTTTCATTAGCAGCATTACTGTTTTCTACCTCTAATTTCCGTAATCGGGTGGTACTGTATAATTATAGCATGAAGACATAATTACTTAGGCCTCACCTGGCAAGTCATACGGCCATTCCATTTGGATATAAGTACAATATCATTGCATAACAACCCACAGAAATCTGCATTTAATTGTGGTGGCCGGCTTGTCTCTTGTCACCCCGCCCCTCTGTTCAGCCTGAACTCTGGTGGGGACCATTTCTCGGTCTCTCTGCTCCTGCTGCCTGGATGCCCGGGATCTGTGACCACAGGGCTGTGGTGGGAAGGGCCACACCGGGTGCATGGATTAGAGCAAGCGTTATAACTATAGGTCCTGGGGTCAGAAGCTAACTGCACTTGCAAGCATTCAACAAAGACATATGAAGCTTCTGTGTGCTAGTACTGCTCCAGGTACTGTGGCTTCAGCACTCCGGGTGGGGGGAGGGGGAGAGGTGGGGGAGGGAGAGTCAGAAATCCCCTTTCTTATGTATGTGTGTGAGGTATGGGGGAGTGATGTGGGAAGTCAGATGGGACACAAAATAGGAAGTAAAACATATACTCTGTTAGTGGCAATGCGTGCTAGGGAAACAAATTAATTAGGGGAGGGAGACGGGAAAGCATCGTTGGAAAATCACATTTGACTGACAAGCAAAGGAAGTGAGGCTGTCACTCAAAGGAAATATGCTGAAAAGGGAAATGCAGGCAGAAGGTCTGGAGATGAGGAGACCCTGGGATGGGGAACATCGGGCTATACTGGAGTGAGCCAGGAGGTTGGTGGTAGGGATGAGGCCAGAGAAGTGACAGGGGTAGGACCGAGGGTTGTATGGTGCAGGGACTGATAAATTGTGGACCACTGGCCTAATCTGACCTACCAACTGTTTTTATAAATATAGTTAAGAGAACACAGTCCCAGCCATTTGTTTACATGTCCTTTAAGGCTGCCTTAGTGCTGCAATGGTCAAGTTCAGTTGGGGGGCGGGGGAGGCAGAGTGGTGACATGGCCTCAAAAGCGTAAAACATTTACTGTCTGGCCCTTTGCAGAAGGATTCGCTGGTCCCTAGAATAGGGCCTTGCAGGCATAATGTCCTATCTCCTCCATGTCAGACAGTATACTTGGGACGCAGAGGTGAAAGAGTATAGTCCATGCCCTCAGGGTCCTGACAGTGTAGAAGGGAGACAGGTGTCTACACAGACAATTAAAACACAACTCCATGCTGTCACACCATTTTCTGGTGCTGTATAGTGGGACAACCACTTTGAAAGTGTCTCGAACTACTGAAGCTTAATGTATTTGTGTACTATAATCCAACATTGCCACTCCTGAGTTTATACCCAGTGGTAATGTAAATTGTACATTACATCTGCCAGAAGGCATATATGGGAAGTTCCCTTGAAACTTTATTCATGGAAGCCTCCAAATGGAAACACATACACATATCCATCACCATCTGATTGGATAAATACATTGTGGTGTACTGATACAGTGGAATACTATACAGCGATGAAAAAGAACAAATCCCCACTACACACAAGCACATGGGGGAACCTCACAAACCTAACGTTGGATGAAAACTTCAGACATGAAGGCATTCTTATTGAATGATTTCATTCCGTGGATATGAATTCCAAAAATCAGGCATAATGGATCTATTCAGATAGAAGTCAGAATAGTGGTTATCATTGATTATCTAGCTGGGGTAGAGGAGCACAAGGCAGACTTCTGGGAGGCTAAAAATCTTCTGTGTTTTGAGTTGAGTAGTCATATGACTGTGTATGGTGTGTGTGCGTGTGTGTATATATACATGCGTGTGGGTATGTGTGTGTGTGTATTTTGTATATATACATAAAATTTATGAGCAGATCTGCACTTAAGATTTGTGTACTTCACTAAATGTAAATTATTCCTAATTAATATGTTAAAAAAAGGAATATACTAAGCACTCTGATTATACAGGGAAATGAAGGGCTAAATGCCTGGGGGAGGTAGGAATGTTTTCTACTAGAGTCAGGTTTTGAGCTCAAAGAGTTATGTTTTCCCAAGGCAGACCAGAATGGAAAGAATGTCCTTGGGAGAGGAAATAGCATATGTGTACAGAAACAAAGCTTATGCAGGGAGCTCGTAGGAGGGCAGTCACGTTCCTAATCAAATACAAAATATTTCTGTCCCTCTAATCTTCCTCCTTTCCTCCTGCCCTCCTATTCAGCTTTCTTTTTGTTTGTTTGTATTTTGTTTTCATTTCATTCAGTTATTGTACTTTGCAACTCAAGAATTTCTATTTGATTCCTTTTTATATTTTTAGAGAAATAGATTCACATACCAATGTACACAAAGTACAACTCAGTCATTTTAGTATATTCGCAAGATCGGGCACCCACCACCACTTCCTAATTCCAAAACACTCTCCCGCTTCAAAAACAAACCCCGTGTCTATTACTAGTCACTCCCAGTTCTTCCCTCCCCCAGTTGTTGGCAACTACGAACCTACTTTCTCCCTCTGGATTTGTCTATAGTAGACATTTCACATAAACTGAATTATACAATATGTGACCTATTATGTCTGCTTCTTTTCAAGGCTCATGCATGTTTTAGCATGACTGAATAATGTTCCATTTTAAAGACGTATCACCTTTGTTAACCCATCTTCGGATGGTGGACATTGGGTGGTGTCCACTGTTGGCCATTGTGAATAATGTGGCTATGTGTACTTATGCGCAAGTTCCTGTGTGGTCATATGTTTTTAATTATTTGGAGTATATGCCCAGGCGTGGAATTGCTGTGTCGTATGGTAATTCTGTGTTCAATTTATTGAGGAACTGCCAAGCTTCTTTCCACAGCAGCTTTACAATTTACATTTTCATCAGCAATGCACAGGGTTCCAACTTCTCAAGATACTGCCAAGACTTATTATTGTCTGTCTTTTTTATTATATACATCCTAGTGGATATGAAATAGGATCTCCCTGTGGTTTTGATTTGCAGTTCCCTACTGACTAATGATGTTGACCACCTTTTGATGTACTTACTGGCCATTTTTATATCATCTTTGGAGAAATCTTTATTTGGGCCCTTTTCCAATGAATAAACAAAGGGCTTTTTGTCTTTTTATTGTTGAATTATAAGAGTTCTTTATATAGTCAAGTTACTAGACCTTTAGTAGATTTATATGTTGCAAATCTTTCTCCCGTCTTGCAGGTTGTCTTTTCATCTTCTTTATTATGGCCCTTTATGCACAATATTTTTTAATTTTGATGAAGTTCAATTTCTCTATTTTTTTTATCATTTTTCTATGAGCTTGTAGTGTCATAGCTAAGAAAGCATGGCCTAACCCAAGGTTTCGATGATTTACTTCTATGTTTTTTTTACAGTTATAGCTCTTACTTTTAGGCCTTTGATTTTGAGGTAATTTTTGTATATGGTGTGAGGTAGGGATCCAAGTGCATACTTTTGCATGTGGATTTCCATTTGTCTCAACACAGTTTGTTGAAAAGACTATTCTTTCCCCATGGAATTGTCTTAGAAGACTTGTAAAAAATCAATGACCATAGATATATGGGTTTATTTATTGACTAGAAGTTATATTCCGTTGATCTAATGTCTAGTTTTATGTCACTACTGCACTGTTCTTATTCCTGTAATTTTTAAAATCAGGAAGTATGTGTCCTGTAGCTTTGTTCTTTTCTAGATTGTTTTGGCTATTCTGGGTCCTCTGCTTTTCTGTGTAAATTTTAGAATCAGCTTGTCAATTTCTACCAAAAAAAAAGTCATTTTAGATTTTGATAAGGCTTACATTAAATTTGCAGATCAATTTGGTGAATAGTGTCATCCTAACATTATTAAATCTCCTGACACATGATCATCAGATGTATCTCCATTTATTTACTTCTTTAATTTCTTTCCATATATTTCTCTAGTTATCAGTGTACAAGTCTTATTTTGTTCAATTTATTCCTAAGTTATTCTTTTTGGTGATCTAGTTGGAAGTACTTTCTTAATGTCATTTATAGATTTTTCATTACTAGAAATAAAACTGATTTTTGTCCTCAACATTTTGTCCTCACCAACAGAAATTATTGCTTTTTAACATTGTCTTTATAATTATATAGGGAAAAAATAATTATAAACAATGCATAGTGTCCTTTCATTTCAGCTTGAAGGACTTGCTCTAGTATTTCTTGTAAGTCAGAGCAGTTAGCACCAAATTCTCTCAGTCTTGATTTATCCAGTAATGTCCTAATTTATCCTTCAGGTTTTGTAGAATAGTTTTGCTGGGTATAGAATTCCTGGTTGACTTTTTATTTTTTAAATATCAGTACTTCAACTATGTTACCTCACTGTTTTCTGGCCTCCATAGTTTCTGACTAGAAATTGGGTGTTTCTCTTATTGAAGATGAATCATATCTTTCTCATTTCTTTAAAAGTTTGCTCGTTGTCTTTTTAAAAAAAAAATGATTATGATATGCCTACGGATGGATCTCTGAGTTTATTCTACATGAATTTACTTGAACTTCTTTGATATGTAGGTTAGGCACACCTGGCTGGCTCAGTCAGTAGGACATGCAATTCTTGATTTTGGGGTTTTGAGTTCAATCAAGCCCCATATTGGGTATAGAGATTACTTAAAAATAAAAAATCTTAAAAAAAGAATAAGCCAAGACATGTAGATTAAAATTTTTTATCAAATTTCATAAGTTTCAATGCATCATTCCTTCAAATATTCTTTCTGCTTATTCCTTTCTCTCCTCTCTTTCTGGCACACCCTTTATTCATGCACGGATATCCCAGATGTCTCTGAAACACTGTGAATTTCTTTCATTTTTTTTTTCCTTTCTGTTTCTCAGATTGAATAATCTCAATTGACCTATTTTCAACTTCTGTATTTTTTGTTCTGCCAGCTAAGACCCGTTGTTGAAACCTCTAGTGTGTATTTTCATTTCAGTTATTATACTTTCCAACTCTAGAAGTTGTTTGTTTATTATAATTCCTATCTCTTTATTGGTATTCTGTTAGATGAGATTATATTATCTTTTAGTTCTTTACATATAACTTCTTTTAACTCTTTAAAAATATTTATGGTAACTGATTTGCAGTCTTTATCTGGAAAGTTCAATGGTCTTCCTCAGAGTTTCTATTGATTCCCCCCCCCCCACATATAAGTGTATTATCTACGTGTTTGTCTTTTTTTCCTCTATCATAATTTTTTCACTGAAAACTGGACGTTTTAAATAACATAATGTGATCATGCTAAAAGTAGATTCCCCCTCCCCCCCCCACCCTGAGGGTTTGTTGTTGCTTCTACTTTTTGTAGTTGGTATTGCTTCTTTGGTGACTTTTCTGAACTAATTCCATAAACTCTTTGTCATGCGTGGACACTTACATCTCTGCTTGGTTAGCTTAGTGGTCAGCTAATGATTGGACAGAGGTTTCCTTAAATGCTGGCAACCAATCAATCTCTTAATTTTTGTATCGGGGCTCTGTGTGCATGTTGAGGCAGGCCTTAACCTCAGCCAGGTAGCTGAATGGTCTGTGCCAGTCTTCATTTCCTACCTGGGTGAAGTCTCAAGTTCAGTCAGAGATGAGAGCTTGGGTTCATCACAGACCTTTCTTGATCTAGTTAATTGCTCTAGGCATGTGTACCTCCCTGGGCATGCCCATCGCCTTCTAGATTCCAAGGCCTGTACCAGACATTTTCAAAGCCTAACATACATTTTATTTCTGGGCTTTACCTTTTAAGTATTTTGGTTCATCCGTTGTTTGCCCCAACCCTTTCCCATTGCCTCAGGCAGCTTCAAAGTTAATCACTTGATTGTAATTATTTTTTTATAATCTTCCCTGGCGAAAAGTTTTCACAATTTTAGATCTTCGAATCACATCAAATACAGACATCTTTGTAAGTAAGGTTTTTAAGAGAAATGACTATACAGGTGATATAATAACTGTTCTCCAAGAATGAAACTTTGAAAAAACTAGAGACCCTTCCCCCCCCCCCCTCATTTTGTTCCCCTCAGTAGCTTCTATGCTATAGGTTTTCACTAGTCTCTGGTCAGTTATTCTTAAAGCTGGCACAGAACTGAAAATTGGGCAATGGGACTAAACTAAGAAAAAGAAAAAGATTACAAACCAAATGTCCTTGGCGAGATTATGCCTTTTCTTAAAAAAATTATTTTGCATAAATATTCCCCAGATTGCTACAAGTCTTTGATTAATTTCCAGAGTTCTGGAAAAGTTAATTTTTTTTTCAATTTTTGCTAGTTTTCTCATTGCTTCTATGGAAGAGAGCATTTTTCAGAAGGCTGTACTCCACAAGTTTTGCTGATGTTCTCAACTTCCCTGAATATATTTGTGGCACAGATGCTGAAAGACGCCAATGGGAACTTATGGTCTAGTTGGAGAGAGGAAGAATATGTTTGAGTATTATAGATCAATGGAGAATGTTTTAGTGTCTTCCTACTAAATTGTTGTTCAAGGACCAGTATCACTGGTATCTTTAAAAGCTTGTAAGAAATGCAGAATCTCAGGTCCCTTTCCAAATGTGTTGAATTTTAACATTGTAAAAAGATCCTCAGGTGATTCATAGTCACCCTAAAATTTGATAAACACTAATGTCATGGACTTCTAGTTAGTTAATTCCAGCCGCTACCCAGAACATTCTAACACAATCTTTGTAGCTTAGCATGTCACTTTTTTTTTTTTTTCACTCACACTATGTTCAGTGTGGGTGGGTAGAAGCTGTCCCCATCCGGTGACACAATGACCCAGGTTCTCTTTACTTTGTGACACTACTGTATAAACATGTGGCATTCAAGTTTTTTACCCAAAGAAGGAAATGGAGCTAGCATGTGGTCTCTTAAATGCCTCAGCCAAGAAGTGACACAGAGAACTTCTGCTCACAGTCTGTTGGCATGAACTGTTCACACAGCTCCAATCTAACAGCAAGGAGGCTGGAGAATGTAGAGATGGAGCGTGTGGAGTATTTTCAGAGCACTATCTCTGCCACTCTCCTTCAGAGAAGTTCACATGACCCAACAGGCGTTTTGGAGGAAGAAAAAGTCCATTTTTAGAGGAGTCCTAGAAATAGATTATAAAGAAAGTCTATTTTTGGTTTGGGGCTTAGAAGATGGATTGAATATAACTGTCAAACCAGCAGGAAAAGATGGATCTCAGATGAAGAATGGAAAGTATTAGTTTAATACACACAATACAGTAGGAGAAGAACTGAGCATCAAAATTTATTCAGAGGAAAAGGTATGGTGGAAATATTATATGAAATCATCTGTCCTCATTATAAACTTGAATAAAAATGTTTCAGGACAGCTTTTTAGAAAGTTTGACTTGGGTGGATTTTATGGATTAGAACTAGGAATTCTGAAGCTTTTTGCCATGATCAACTTACGATCATTAAAAGAATAAACATTCATCCTTATCCATCTGTCCAGGGAAGGGGAATGGGATACAGAGTCGTGAATGTAAGGTGGGCATTCAGGGACTGTATTTCTAATCCCACCTCTGGTGGGCATTTATTGTGTGATTTGGGGCCTGACTCTGCTGAAAGCTAGGGGAGGGTCAACCTAGAGGAGCAGTTTATAGAACAGAAGTTCTCGATCTGACCAAACGTGAGAATTACTCATGAAGCTTTCAAAAAGTATGAGACCAAATGAAACACTCTCTGGGGATGGGATACAGATACTTGCATAAAAGCTAGATTAAGAACCCCTGCCCTAGCCCGATGGTCTTCAAATGGTCTTTAGTGTGGATGCAGATCACGTGAAGATCTTGCTAACATGAAGATTCTGAATCAGTGGGTCTGGGATGTGACCTGAGATTGATTGATTCTTTCTTTCTTTCTTTCTTTCTTTCTTTCTTTCTTTCTTTCTTTCTTTCTTTCTTTCTTTCTTTTCTTTTCTTTCTTTTCTTTCTTTCTTTCTTTCTTTCTTTCTTTCTTTCTTTCTTTCTTTCTTTCTTTCCTTTCTTTCTTTCTTTCTTTCTTTCTTTCTTTCTTTCTTTCTTTCTCTTTCTTTCTTTCAAGATAGAGAGACAAAGAGAGAGCACTGTGCTATTGGTGCAATGCTTGATGAGGGGCTCAAACCCACAAGTTGTGAGATCATGACCTGAGCTAAAACCAAGAGTCAGACACCCCGCTGACTGAGCCACCCAAGTGCCCCTGAGATTCTTTATTTCTAACAAGCTCTTAGGTGTTGCTGCTGTTGATAGTCCAGGATCCACCAAGTCCTGGGTAATGTTTAGTAATTCATCAATTTTAGTCAAAAGACTGCTTTTCCCAACCTGACCAAACTGGCCAGTGATTTTAGCATTGTCTTCAGACAATGCTTCAGCAGGCTGGGTGGGCTCAAGCAGGGGAGCCTCTGGAGAGAGAAGTGAAATGTTTGTACTCAGAGGCTAATCCATTGCCTACTCCAGGGCATCATCAAGATGTGTGAGCGGGCACTGCTCATCTCTCATGTCAACACTCCCCTTACACTGAGGGCAGGCAATGCTGCCTCTGGGGATGCTAGACAGACTGATAAAGGATCAGAAGGAGCCACAGTTAGGCCATGAATCAACACAAGCTGTGCTGTGCCACCGGTGAATGAGGAAGGGGAGAAGGGTGAGAGTAGTAAAATCACATGCAGTAAGCACCCAGGAACCCAGCCAGGCACTGCCAATGCATTAAATCATTTATTCTCTATAAAAATCCTCAAAGGCTGGCATTATTAACTGCATCTTCTAGATTAGAAGTTGTGACTCAGAGAAGGTAAATTACTTGTCAGCCTGGAAAGCATCTCTTAGACCAAGGTAGACACCAAAATCTACCTTTTTTCATTACGACACGCTAAAAAGCATCTTATATTTTAAGTCATGTTGTTGATGGGTAGAGGAGCTGGATGACACGTCTTCCATTTATGAGTCAGTTTGTCATGGCCGTGATGGAAGTGTTGTCCATCTAGTGCTTCTCTGTAGCATTTTCCTTCCTTTAGAGTTTATCTAAAGGTAAGAAGACAATAAGAAATGACCTATAAATGGAGGTTGTGGGAAAGGAAGCAATGAAAATTCAAGAATTGCTCGGAATTATTTTCTGGGCACTTCTCTTCCTCTCATGTCTATCATTATCAAGACCAGAGAAAATAAATCCATATGATGCAATGCAATTTTGATAAATAAAGTATTATTTATAATACTATAAATTTATATTTATAAAGATTATATATATATAGTCTTACTCCTTGGCCCTCTTGATTCCAACTAGACTTTGCTAACTAGAATTTTTTTCCCTTTTTAAAAAATGTTTATTTATTTTTGAGAGAGAGATAGCGTGAGCAGGGAAGGCACAGAGAGAGATAGGGGGAGACACAGAATCCAAAGCAGGCTCCAGGCTCTCACCTGTCAGCACAAAGCCTGACATGGGAATCAAACTCATGGACCGCAAGATCATGACCTGAGCTGAAGTTGGACACTTAACCAAATGAGCCACCCAGGTGCCCCGCTAACTAGAATTTTTAAATAGAATAAGATGACTCTGTTGCTCAGGGAATTTATACCCTCTGTTCCCTCAGGTAAATCTATGTCTTTCTTTTCCCATATTTCTTGGCCTTGATGCCACCTCCTCAGGGAACGTTTCTCTGACCAGCTTATATGGAATGGTTTTCCCATGCCAGCCATCTCATAATTCTCAATCCTCTGACCTTGCTGTATTTGTATATGGTTCCTGACTACTTGATCTTACATGTTATATATTTTTTATCTGTTGACTACCTGTGTTGCTCATGTGCTAGTATAACACTTGTCAAAGTTTTCTTTTAAGGGTCAAGTAGGCCCTTCAGGCTTTGCATGCTGTACCATCACTGTTACAAGTACTCAGCTCTGCCATTGTGGAACCATAGACAATTTGAATATTGACTGGTGTGGCTATGTTCTACTAGAACTGCATTTACAAAATTAGGTAGTGGGTTAGACTTGGTCTGAATGCCATAGTTTGCTGATAACTGATCTAGAAAATAAGTTTCATGTAAACATTGTCTTTCTTGTCTCTCACAATATGCCCACCATTAAAAATCAGTGCTTAGCATCTAGTAGCATTTAACATTTATTTTTGAATGAATGTGTGAATGAATGAGTGGGTCCAGTACCTCAGGGAATGGGGAACACATGGGGACTTAGACTATGAAATAAGTAAATTATAGGATTTTAAAGTCAATATTCCCTCTCCTAAGACAGGGTGATATCTTGTTGCCATGACATGTCTTCATCCTTAAAAGAATAATTAAACAATTTTTTTATGTAGAGTGAGAGCCAGATAACAACAATACAATTAATACTGGTGTGATCTTTGTGAAAGGGCCCCTTTTAAGTTGGGCATGACCAAGAGTTGGGAGTTTGAGAAGAAATTCAGAAAGCTTTGGGGAGCTATGAACAGAGCAGACCTGTTTCTCTGTCTCATCTGTACTTGGAGAGCTGGGGAAATGTTGAGCATGGCAAAGAAGCAATGAAGATGGAGATTGGATAGAGTGGCAGGGGGACTAGTCATCCTTACAGAACTTCTACTTACGCCAACATGGCAGAGGTCAAGGATCAATGGGTCACCATGCATCTAAAAGCAGCTTGACAGCAGTCTTGGTGTTGGAATGAAGAGGATGTTCTTTTAGATGCCAACCTGGACCAATGATGTGTATCCTGGAGGAACTAAGGGCTTCTTAGTAGGCCTTAGCATCAGCAGATGACTGTCCCCAACCCTATATCAAGGTAATATGAAAAATCTACCGCTTTGGCATGTTATCTATGCAGTCACACAGCATGGTGCTTAGAAGGGCCTTGTGCTTAGTTTAATGCTGTCTTGAAATACTTAATAATTTTTTGAACAAGAGATTTCACATCTTCCTTTGGCATTGGACACTACAAATAACATAGTTGGCCTGGCTTTGTGTAAACACAGTAAACTTAGATCCAAATCCAAGGAGAGAAAGAGATGTTGTTCTATGATTCAACTGAGAAAATTTTAAAGGACTCATTGAATTCAGTTTACCTTAAATTGTCAAAAGTTTAAAACTTTGTCAAGAAGGAGAGTGGGATGATCTTGAAACAGATTCACTAAGAGAGAATAAGTTGAAAATTTTGCCAAACATGCATTTGTAGGCTAAGAGTCTGGTCTCTATTGATAGGTAGAAAATGAACTAAGCATAGATCATTTCTAGCAGATTAATTAAAGTCCCCACTGGATTTTAATTCATTGTGAAAATACCAGGGAACAGAATTTTCAGCCTCTGAGAACCTTCTCCAGAAGTATCCTATTATCGTAGGGGGCAATAGGGTTGTTTTGGAACACAGGGGAAATGGTCTAATTCTTATTCCTTGCATGGTCCTTATGAATTAAGCAAAAGCCATACATATTCAAGAACTCAAAGCTTTAGGTCTAAGATCAAAAGTTAGTTTGTGTTGAATAAGCAGACTGCACAGTACAAGCTGCCTCCCAAGAGAGAGGAAATGAGAACAGTCTGGAGCCACTAGGGGGATGTAGGGATAAGGGGACAAGACCAGGGGCAGCTGGCAGATCATTTGATGTTGAGGATAACTCTCATCCATGTCCACCCTGGCTGAGACAGGCATCTCTCTAGGTGACTGGAAAAGGGCGTAGAAATAAAGCCGGGTCTTGTAATGATGCTATTTTTTATGAGGCTATATGGTCCCTGGTCATGGAACTCACATCTACATAACAGTTCAGCCATCAAGAATTCTGAAAAATCACAGAAGCCTAACACATCTTTGTTTTCATGTAAATATCTTCCCACTCCTACAGGAAGACTTATTAGGGGGATTTTCTTAGGCTCTTTAGATTGTACATCTTAGGGCTCTCATGATAATAGGGCATTTATTTGTAGGAACACGCCCTGTATCAAGGGAAGGGCATCGTGTGAAATAATGATGCTCTTCCAGGGACAAGGAGAGTCTGGGGACCTGTACTGCCCTCTCGGAGCCTAGTATAAGCAAGGAAGGGCAGGTAGCATATGTCACGGGCTACTGTCCACATTGAATTTCTGCAAATTAACTCTTGGAGGAATTGCTATAAGTCCTTCAAAAACAATAATTTTTCTAAAATGCACACCTGGTCATGGCATAAGCCTGATGCTGAGCTTCAATATTCCCTGGTTGATAAATGCATCACATTTAAAGTCCTCAGCTTGGCCACTGGGCCCCACTGTGGTCCAACCCCCACTAACCTTTCATTGTCGTCTCACGTCTTGCTGTTTCCTGCCTCTAAACCTTTGCTTGTGCTGTTTTCTCTGCCTGAATTATCTTTCCCTCCTCTTTTGGCTGGTGATTATGTCTTCATTTTCTTCTCTGTAAAGTCCCATTAATTCATTCAAGCAAAAGTGCTACCTCCCTCCTTTGGACCAACGTTAAAGCTCATAAATGCCTTTATTAATGGCCTATTCTCACTCTGCTGTCTGGAGTACAATCTGGGAGCCCCATCAGGGCACGGAGTGGGGAAGTCGTTTTCTACCACCTGGCCTGTTGCATGATAAAGCTCTTAATAATATTTGTTGAATAAATGAATGAGTGAGTGAGTGAATAAATGGACCCTTGCTAAACTGTGAGCTTTCAGCAGACAAAGGGCTATGCTTTTTCACTCAAGCATTACCTAAATATTACACAGTATCTGGCAGCTAGGAAAAAGGCAGTTATTGCTTATTTATAAAATAAATATTCCATTGAAAAAGCAAATCTTCCTTCTAATAGCAGAAGAGGCCGAACACTCAGTAGAGAGTAGCTGTCTTGGGTAGAAACACTGAGAAAGCACAAGACAACACCCCCAACCAATGTGAACATAAGACCCTTTTGGCATTCCTTAATTCATCATCAGCCTTTAATTGCATAGGAAGAAATTTGTTATGGGTAGGGTGATTATACATCCTGTTAGCCTGGAGCCATATTGGTTAATGCCTGTTGTCTTAGAGTAATTTTTGGTTGATCCCCTTTTATTCCCCAAAGTGCCCTAGTTTGGAAGATAAATTATGGGGCCACCCTAGTTTCGTGCTAAGTAATGTGCACGCATTACAGGTCTCAGGTTATTAATGTTTCCATAAAGCCTAAAATGTGATACCACCTGAAGAAGCTTGCAATGGAGTAAGAAGGATGAGGAAAATGCTCACAAATTAAAATGCACCGAACACATCACTAGGTGAATTAAAGAGGTTGCACAATTAACAATATCCATGTGCTGGGCAGTTCTGGGAAAGTCTTCTAAGAGAACGTGGCATTGGATAAAAGCCCTTAAGAATGAAGAAGGGGTCTTTCTTCCAGAAACGAAGGCCTCTTACATTTTCCTGGAAGCATCTACAGAAATCGTGCCCTGGCTTGTATTGGTGTTTTCTCCTGCTGTTCCCCCAACCCTCCTCGATTTTGCTGGCAGTGTCCAAACCTTCTAAAATGTCTTTCCTCCTTTTATGCACTTATCTGATGGTTACTCATTCTTCATGACCCAGGTTGAGCGCCACGGTTCAGGGCATGCCCAATTCACCATGATTCCTACGTATCTGAATTCCTGTAGATCTTATGGTCTTCAGCTCTTCCACTGATTTGACATTTACCATATGGTATCTTCTAGAATTTCTTTCCGTTTGAAGCATCCGCCCTTAGCTCAAAGTAAAAGACCAAACTCTCTGGTGAGAATCAGACAGGTTTGACTGAAGGAGCAGAGACTGAAAGCCAGTCACCCTGGAATGACTGTGGCAGAGGAAGGTAAGGGACTGAGTTCTAGGACCAGGTATCAGCCAAGAGGAGCAAACACTGTCTGTGGGAAAACATCTGCCTCAGCCTAGACCAGGATGGGTGGCTCCATATTGGTGACTTGGGACACAGGGATCCCTACAGATATAAAGGGAGAAGGGAAGAGGCAACAAGAAGCTCAAAGGTAGACATCCCTAATCACTGGGGGTGAGCAGAGGTTGAGCAAGTGGCTCCAAGTGGTGGTGGGACAAGCCTCTTCCTGCTGGTGACATGGGTTCTTCCAGGTCTTGCTGATGCCTAAGCTTTGTCCAAGGTAGGGAGGTCTGGAGATGGTGGACTGTCCATAAGGCACAGGGGCATTCATGGAAGGAGAAGCAAGTAGACTCTTCAGGCTGTTGACAGATTTTAGGAGAAGGGCAAGGATGTTTCCATAAAGCCCATGGATTCTTCAGGAAGCAAGAAACTAACAGTAAGGGACAGCAGCACAGCAATCTGGGAATGTAAGACCACACAGGACAGGAAGAAACATCTCAAGAATAATTTTCCTGTTTTGATTCAGAAAGAATTTTTGGAGGCACTGAGATATCAAATAATTGTGCTGAAAGAAATGAGGAAACTGATGTTAGTTCTAAGCTGGTGATCCAGGAAACGTCTATTTCATGCCTTCCTTTATTGGTTTTCTTTCTCCTTTCTTTCCTTCCCTTCCTTTCCCTCCTTCCTTCCTTCCTTCCTTCCTTCCTTTCCTCCTTCCTTCCTTCCTTTCTTCCTTCCTTCCTTCCTTCCTTCCTTCCTTCCTTCCTTCCTTCCTTCCTTCCTTCCTTCCTTCCTTCCTCCGTCCCTCCCTCCCTCCCTCCTCTTTTCTCTCTGTAAATCACCCTACGTTTTCACTTAGAATAACTAAGTTCTTGGGAGGAATTGATAACGTAGTGTAACTATTCACATAACCACAGTATTTAGCTTGATGCCCCGAACCTGGAAGGTCATAGGCGCTTGATAAATATTATGACCAAATGATTGTTTAAGAATGTTCATGGAACATAGGCGTATGAATCACTCTTGAAACTCAGACATCAGACATCAGCAATGTCCTTGGCTACTTGTTTATTTATTTTGGAAATACCCTCTTAAGATCCATCCTGTGGGCACTATCTCTTGGTGCCTGTACAGTTCCATGCTCCGATATTTTGTCTTTAATGTTCTTGCTGAAGCCTGAGTAATGGTGGATGCCATAAGGGGGAAAAACAACCTAAGTCAGGTTCTGAAACCTAAATGGTCTTAACAGAAGAGAACAGCAAGAGCTATGATGCTTGTTGGGACAGGATGGTACACAGGAACAGAGCATAGAATCAATTCGGTGATCAGTGACACTCTGGCCAGCACCAAAATAGTCAAGAAAGTTAGAAGAAAAGGAATTAAGAGAGGATAGTTCTTTGTGAAGTGGCTAAGGAATTTGCTGAGTCAGTAAGGGTCTCTACATTCTCTTGACTTTATTTTGTGCCTGAATTGGGGGATAGTGGCAGAAATTTCTGTTTGGGGTTCTGCTCATTCTTGCCCACTTTGACCAGTATTCAAACCTCTTCCTATTTCTGCTGCTTTTTGTTAGTCTCTCTCTCATCACCACATGCTCCTCTGTGTTAGTCTCTCTCTCATCACCACTGATCCTCTCAGTTCAGCTCGTTAGGTGCTTTTCAAGTTAAGATACAATCTTGGACTCTAGAAAACAAGATTATACAGAAGGTCTGCCCTTTGTTTCTTTCTGAAACTTAAATCTATGGAACTCCACACTTGCAACAAATTTTGCCAAAGATTGGCTGACTTTTTCCACCCGAGAAAGAGCTTCCCACTTGGTGGCCTTGGCTCAGAATTGCTGGTGGACCAAAATACTGAGTCTCAGTTCTTGGGGGCAGTGAAGCCTCTTGACTGGCCTCCAGGGTCATGTTAAGAAGTATTTATTAAAGGTTTAGTTTAGGAGCAACATCCTTAGGAATCTCTAATCTCAAAGAGCCTGACATATTTTTTTTTCAAAAATGAAGAAGAAACACACCAAAAGACTCTTTCTCAGGGCTCCGGAAGACAGTATGAGAAGCACTGAATTCTCTGGACAAAGATTAACACTGCACAAATCATCAACCATCCTTCCCGCCAATCATCAAAAGCTATTTCTAATCCCCTCACTTGGCCATGCTTTGCCTGCCTCGATGTCTTTGCCTCTGTGTTTTTGAACTCCTGCTTCCCAGAATGTTTTTCCTCCCCTGGATGACCTATCAAATGCCTAACTTGTCTTTTCAGAAGCACCCAGCTCAAAATCATCACCTCTGGGAAGCCTTCCGTGATTTCCCCAGATGACTGTGTGAGCTGTTTGGGTCTACTAGATTACTTTCTTTGTTACTCCGTTTGAGTACTTAATTTCATAATAAAAAAAATGATTGCCACATGCCAATAACTCTGCTCAGAACTGGGGGAAAAACCTATAATAAAAGGGGGATAGACATTGAATGTCCTTATCCAAATTCTTAGACTCTGTCTCCTGCCACATTGGTGAGATGAAGTGCTTGTATATTGGCTATAAGGAAAGCATGGTCTCTGAAATAAAGCTGTCTGGGCTTGTATTCTGGCTCTACATGTAACTAAACTGCAGGACTGGGAACACTCTAAATTCTTTGTGCCTCAGTTCCCTTATCTGTAAAACAGGGATATTAGTATCACCTCACAGGGTTGTCATGAGAGGTACATGAATGAACACTTACGAAATGCTTAGAAGAGGGCTTGGAATTTAGTCAGCTCCCTTTAAATCATAGTTATTATTTCACTAGACTCTTTTCCCTCTGGAGTAGGTCCCCAATTTTATTTTTTGTGTATTCTAAACATTTGATGTAGTATCTAGCACACAATAAGTGCTTAATAAATATTTGTTGAATGAATGAACCATTATAAAACAGATTAGTTTTAAAAAGAAAAGACTCTAATTCATACATCTCCTCCAAGGCAGGGAATTCACTATTTGTTCCCTTAAGACATTCAGCTTTGACAGCCATGCATGAAACCATATTAAGCCTGGAGAATTTTCCATCCGCTCCGATGGCTGCTATTGATTTTACCTACTGAGATATTTGGTTCCTTCATAAAATGAAAAATTATTCACAAACAAAACAGGAAAATAGTCTTTAAATACTTATATCTGCAATTCACATGTGATTTAACATTTTCCCTTTTGGATAGGAATGAAAAATATCTCTCCATTTTGGACGAGAGTAAAAAATGGCTTCAAATCAATTGATTATTTGGTCTATAGTCATTTCAGAAGATGTATGGGGAAACAGAAAGTAATTTTGTCAACCGATTTTGCTTGGAAACAGCAGAAGATCGGATTTCCTTTCTGGCTCAGCCAGAAACCGAGATTTTATGTACTGGAGTTTGTTGTGACGGAACCTGCCAGTTAACCAGGTCAAACGTTTATTTTGAATCACCTCTGTGCTCTGCCTAATGCTCACTTGAGTAAACTGGCTCACTCATATTGTCCTTTTTTGGAACGGGAAGAGAGTCGTGGTACAACAAGAGCAATGTCATGCTTTGAAGGGACCTAGGAGCCCTCTCTGCCTTTTTGTTGGGTAATTTTATTCCCTTTTGGGTCAAAGTCTTTTGATAATCCAGTATAAGCCTGTCACTCTTCCAGGTCTTCCCCAGAGTTCACAGAGAGCCTGACCTGAGACCTCATATAGACTCATCCCTCCCTCTCCTCTTTATTAATATCAAAGTGTGCTACCAATTACTAAGCACCTTTCATGTGTCAGGTTCTTTATGTGCATGATCTCACTTTGTCCCCGTAATGGTGCCACACAATAGTCTTCACGATAGTCTCAGTGGCTTCTCACACTACCGTTTTATGTTCTGCTTCATGTTACAGCTAGTCACATGCTTCTGGGTGGTCTCCTACAGTGTGATTTAGGATCCGGTCTTCACCTATCCAGTGACTGGCCTCCTCCAGGACACTGGAATGTTCCACTGGACCCTCCCCATCCACTGGGACACTAGGGAATAGTGTAATGGGATGAATATGTCCTCCAACAAGGCCTGTTCAAGTCTTAACTCCTTGTACTTATGCATGTGACCTCATTTGGAAATAGGGTATTCAAAGCTATAGTGAAGACGTAAGTTAAGATGGATCATTCTGAGTAAGGCAGATATATATGTATATACATACTACATCTTCTTTATCCATTCATCAGTCGATGGGCATTTGGACTCTTTCCATCAATTGGCTATTGTTGATAATGCTTCTGTAAACATTGGGGTGCATGTGTTCCTTCAAATCACATTTTTGTATCCTTTGGATCAATACCTAGTAGTGCAATTACTGGGTCATAGGGTAGCTCTATTTTTAATTTTTTGAGGAATGTCCATACTATTCTCCAGACTGCACTAGTTTGCATTCCCACCAACAGTGAAAAAGATGTTCCCCTTTCTCGGCATCCTTGCCAACATTTGTTGTTTCCTGAGTTGTCAATTTTAGTCATTCTGACAGGTGTGAGGTGGTATCGCATTGTGGTTTTGATTTGTATTTCCTTAGTGATAATCGATGTTGAACATTTTTCCATGTGTCTGTTAGCCATCTGGATGTCTTCTTTGGAAAAGTGTCTGTTCGTGCTTTTGCCCATTTCTTCACTGGATTATTTGTTTTTTGGGAGTTGAATTTGATTAGTTCTTCATAGAGTTTGGAAACTAACCCTTTATTCAATATGTGATTTGCATGTATCTTCTCCCATTCCATCAGTTGCCTTTTAGTTTTGTTGATTGTTTCCTTTGCTGTGTGGAAGCTTTCTATCTTGATGAGGTCCTAATAATTCATTAAATTTTTAAAATTTTTTTTGAGAGAGAGAGACAGAGAGATAAAGCTGGGAAAGGGCAGAGAGAGAGGGAGAGAGAAATCCCAAGCTGACAGCACAGAGCCAGATGTAGGACTTCTCATGAAATGTGAGATTATGACCTGAGCCAAAACCAAGAGTCAGATGCTTATCCGACTGAGCCATCCAGGCACCCTCTAATAGTTCATTTCTGCTTTTGTTTCCTTTGCCTCTAGAGACATGTCTAGCAAGCAGTTGCTGAAGCTGAAGTCAAAGAAATTGCTGCCTGTTTTCTTTGTGGTGTGGTTACTGTCACCACTGTTGTTCAACATAATACTCGAAGTCCTGCCTCAGCAATCAGACAGTGAAAATAAATAAAAGGCATCCAAATTGGTAAGGAAGAAGTCAAACTTTCACTTTTTGAAGATGACATGATACTCTATGTAGAAAACCTGAAAGTCCCCACCAAAAAACTACAAAACTGTTACATGAATTCAGCAAGTCACAGGATATAAAATTAACATACAGAAATCAGTTGCATTTCTTTACACCAATAATGAAGCAACATAAAGAGAAATCAAGAAGTCAACCCCATTTATAATTGCACCAAAACACATAAAATACCTAGGAATAAACCTAATCAAAGAGGTAAAAGACCTATACGCTGAAAACTATGGAAAACATATGAAAGAAGTTAAGAAGACAGAAAGAAACGGGAAGACATTCCATGCTCAGGGAATGGAAGAACAGATTGCAAGAACAAATATTGTTTAAATGTCTATACTACCAAAAGCACTCTACACATTCAGTGCAATCCCCATCAAAATAACACCAGCATTCTTTGCAGAGTTACACAAATAATTCTAAAATTTGAATGGAACCAGAAACCAGAAACCAGACCCCTCTTTCTTGAAAAAGAAAACCAAAGCTGGGGGCATTACAATTCTGGACTTTAAGATGTGTTACAAAGCTGTAGTTATCAAAACAGTATGGTATAGGTGCAAAACAGACACAGAGATCAAGGGAACAGAGTAGAGAACCCAGAAATGGATGTGCAAATGTATTACCAACTATTCTTTGACAAAGCAGGAAAGAATATCCAATGGAAAAAAGATATTCAGGGTGCCTGGGTGTCTCAGTCTGTTAAGTGCCGACTTCAGCTCAGGTCATGATCTCATGGTTCATGAGTTTGAGCCCCACCTCAAGCTCTGTGCTGACAGCTCAGAGCCTGGAGCCTGCTTCAGATTCTGTGTCTCCTTCCCCTACTTGTGCTCTGTCTCTGTCTCTGTCAAAAATAAATAAACTTAAAAAATTGTTTAAAAATTGATGGTCTCTTAAGCAAATAGTGTTGGGAAAACTGGACAGCAATATGTAGAAGAATGAGCTTGGACCACTTTCTTAGACCATACACAAAAGAAAACTCAAAACGTATGAAAGACCTAACTGTAATATAGGAAACCATCAAAATTTTTATCACTGCTTTTAAGCAGTTTGATGATGATGTGACTTAGAGTAGTTTTCTGCTTCTTCTGTTTGAGGTTCATTGAGCTTTTTGGATATGTGGGTTTACAGTGTTCTTAAAATTCACAGATGCTTTGTTTATTTGAACATTTTTTTTCACTTTGTGTGGAGTTTCAAATAGTTTTTCTTGCTATGTCTTTAGCTTTACTAATAATTTTCTTCTGAGAGTTCCTCTAATCTTCTGTGAATCCCTCCCACAATATTTCTCATCTCAGATATTGTACTTTGCATCTCTAGAAGTTTGATTTCATTACATTTTTAAAATAGTTTTCTTATATCTGCTTAATATGTTCAATCTTTCCTGCAGCTTCTTGAATACATGGAATACAGTCATTAAAACTATTTTAATGTCCTTTTCTACTAATTCAATTATTTATGTCATTTCTGGGCCAGTTTTTATTGATTGAATTTTCTAATTCGGAGTTGATTTTCTTGCTTCTTTGCATGCCTTGTAATTCTTGATCACATGCTACACATCATTCCTGCCATTACTTTCTTGGTTGTGGGATATTTTTGCATTCCTATAAATAACTTTTAGTTTTGTCCTAGGACATGGTTAAATTATTTGGAGACACTTTGATACTTTCAAGTGTTTCTTTTCAGCTTTGCTGGGTGGGGCCAGAGCATTTAGTGTAAGGCTAATTTTCCCCAACTCTGAGGCAAGATATTTCTTAGCCTTTTAAATTATGAGGTTTTTCACTTCGATATATGGGAACCGGCACTATTCCTGGTCTTCCATGAGCTCAAGGCTCTGTTCTTGCTAGTCCTTTAAGGTTGATCCTTTCTTTGAATCCTGGGGCTCAGACAACTTTTTTCTCCCATATACCTGTTCTGGTCAGTATGCAGCTAAACGTGTGATGGGGACTTCCTGGAGATATCTAGAGCACTCTCTCTTTGCAACTTTCTCTTTCCCTGTATTCTTCCCTGCACTCTCTAGCTGCTTTTGCTTTTTCAGACTCTGTCTCCTCAACTAACAGAGAAAGGCTAGACTCTTCTTGGGTTTCCCCTTCCTGAACTGTAACCTGCAAACTTCCACTGGACTGTAAATTGGGACAACCTTAGGGCTCAGCTTTTTGTCTTCTATCCTTAGGAATTGCTTGCCTTCATTGCTTATGTCCACTGTTTTGGATAATATTGGTTCATATATTTGTTCAATTTTCAGTTGTTTCAAGTGAGAGGTTAATCTGGTCCTATTTTTCAGTGTTGACTGGAACACTGCAGTGGATTGAGCAGGGGCTGAAATTCTTTGACAGTCTTCCCATCAAGAAGTATGGTTTATGTCTACTCCCCTTACATACAGACAGGGTGTATGGCTGGTCAAGAGAATATAGCAGAAGTAACACTGTGATATCTTCTGAGTACAGACTTTAAGAGACTCACAACATTCTTTTCTTGCCTCTTAGAATCCTGTTACCAGTGTGGAAGGAAGCCCATCACCCTACAGAGAACCTTATGTGAAAGAAATGGAGGCACCAACTCATCAGCCATATGAAAGAGTGATCTTGGAAGTAGATCTAGTTCTCATAAAGCTGTACCAGAAGATGCCACATGGAAAAGAGACAATCTATCCATCAGCTCTGCTCAAATTGCAGATTCTTGAGTAGAGTAAATGGCTGTTTTTTAAGTTGCTAAGTTTGGGAGAAGGTTTTTTTGTTTTGTTTTGTTTTGTTTGTTTGTTTTGTTTTTTTGTTTTACGCACAGCAATCGATATTAGTACGCCCATTCTTAACAGGAAGAAGCCCAATATTTGATTCACTAACTGAAAGAGGGCTGGAAGACAGGTTCTTCTGAAAGAAGAAAACATTAATTTGCTTACTGTATACTTATACTACACTTATGAAGTGGGTTTATGCCCCTCCTCGATACTCTGGAAAAAGAAGACAGGGTGTCCAAGGTCACAGCAAGTTAGTGAAGGTGTCAAGATTTTTCTCTGGGTTTTGTTTCTTTTTTTACCCCTTTCTTCTTTCCCTTCCATGGAGCCTTCATCCATCTTAGCAGCTAGAGCCCTGCTCAATTCCTATCCTTCCCTGCACATTCATAAATCATTCTTCTTTGTGAATCTCCCTCCTCTCCTAGAGAAGCTTTGACCAATCAATGGAGTTAGTCTACACAGTTGGAGCTGGTAGAAAGAGACCTAGAAGTTAAGTGAAATGGACCCCAAACAGGCATACATGTGATACTCAGGGTGACATGGGAAAACAATCCCAGAGTCTAGCAAGAAGATCCTGAATGTGTCACTGAAATATTAGGAAATTTAAGATCTAGGGTGCAGGTGGTAGAGAATAAGTTTCAGGTGGTCCTAGGAAAATACATAGAACCAATATTGTGATTAGTTCAGGGCCCCCGGCTAGGGCTAACATTTGCTGTGCAGTGAGGGGGCTCATTTAGTACTGATATGGTATGGATTTAAAAAGGAGGTCCTCAAGCAACAGCTTATTGACTTTGACCCTGGGATGGTTAACGTGTCAGCTTGGCTGGGCTATTATACCCAATTATTCAATCAAGCCCTAATCTAGGTGTTGCCACAAAGGTATGTGGTACAGGTGGTTAACATCTACATTTAGCTGACATCATATAAAGGAGATTATCCCTGAGGTGCTTGGGTGGCTCAGCCAGGTAAGCATCCAGCTCTTGTCTTCAGCTCAGGTCATGATCTCGAGGTTCATGAGATCATGCCCCACATCAGGCTCTGCGCCGAGTGTGGAGCCTTACTTGGGATTCTCTCCCCCTCCCCTTCCCCTGCTTATGCTGTCTCTCTCAAAAATAAATAAATAAACATTAAAAAAAGAGATTATCCTTGATAAAGTACATGAACCTCCTCCAATCAGTTGGAAGGCCTTAAGAGCAAACCTGAGGAATAAGAAATTTTGCTTCTGGACTATAGCATCGGTTCCTGTCTGAAAGTTTCTAGACTTCCAGTCTGACCCATGGATTTCAGGCTTGCCATTCTTCACAATTGTGTAAGCCAATTCCTTGAAATAAATTTTTACATGCCCACATCCTACCTGTTCTGCTTCTCTGGAGAACCCTGACTGATACAGACTCTATGAGGGGCACACGAAATACAGACAAATTACCATTCCCATACCTTATTTGAGCCCTTTGCTAAAATATCTGTGAATACAGGTGTTAGCATTACAACTCAGTTGCAAATTTTCGGAGAGAAGCAGGTGCTACCACCAACTTGACCTGATCTTGGTGGCATCAATTACACCCTTGAAAGACAAGAGCAAGTTCCCCATACTCTGATCTCTATTGCTCAGCAAATCAATGCACGCTCATCTTGGAAAGCTGACTTATTGCCCTAGGAATCCAGGAGCTTCTCAGGTGGCAGAGTGGCCTCTCCTATCAAACATTTACCCTTAAACTCGGGTTCAAGCACTGTGGGGACCAGAGCTGCTTTAAGGAATTTCTCTGAGAGGCAATTATCAGCATTGCACACCGAGGCTAGGCAATGCTTACTGGAAGGCAGCGATTTAAACTCTATGCACACACCAATGGCCTCTGAATTAACTGCAATGTCTGTGTTAAAAGGAGAGAAAGAGATTAAAAAAAAAAGAAAGGGAGATCTATAGTCAGTGTCATTATGGGCAGTTCAATGAAGACATCTACTCCTTGCTCAGTGGCCGTCAGAGCTGCCACAAGACACATGACCGTGTGACGGGGTTGGGGAATGAGATGCAGGAATATTATGCCATTCAATAAATCAGCGGGGCATCCTCACTCCAAATGCAGCAGCCAAGGCCAGCTGTCTTATCTCAATGAGGAGATAAATGAAAGGTTGAAAGGCCAGCAAAGGGCAGAGTGGCTGATGAGAGGCATCAGGAGTGGGACGTGGGATGGGAGGCAGAGGCAAAGGGAAATGCTGCTGCTCAGAACTCTATTTCAGGGTTGCATGGAGCCCTAAGAGCACAGACAGAGATACCCGAAGTCATGAGGGGCTCCCCAAAGGCCGAGTGGGTGTTCCTATGTATCCTGCCTCATCAGATTCCATGGCAACAGATAAAAGGACATCTCTCTTAATGCACAGGTCTTTGGTTTTCAGCAGAGTGTATGGGAGGCTACCGGGCACATGAGAAGAGTGTGGGGAGTTTAGGCTGTGGTGAAAAAGCACAGTCCTTGGCTTCCTTGAGATGGGCGTGTCTGGCCCAGCATCTACTCCCGACCGCATTTGTAGCTTGGAGAGAACTTTTCGGGGACCCTGAATCTCTGCATCTACTTGGTGTGAGCCCAGGGAGGCCCCGTGAAGATGCTGTGGGCTGCTTCCTTCCCTCTGGCGCTCCCCCTACTGGGAAAGGAAGAGAAGATGCCGGCTGGGGAATGAAGGGACCAAAGGCAGGGGCTTCCGGGGCAGCAGGTGGGGTGGTGGTGCCGGCGTCTTCACAGCATTTGACTGCAGAAGCCTGAAATGCTAACAGCATGAAATGTGCTTCAAGATATAAATTAAAAGCTCTCCTAGATAAATTAAAATCTCTTTTTGGATCTCAGAGTCATCCCAACTCATACTTAACAGGATTTTGATTGAAGTGAATTACCGAATAAGTTATCGTCTCTGAAGCTCAGTTTCTTTGTCTTTAAAATGGGGATAACATAATCACCTCCTTTTCAGATAACATCTGTAAGGCATTTAGCCACACAGGCAGTGTTTAGCAGATGAAAGCTATTACCAAAGCTACTATTAAAAAGATGGAGACCAACCCAATAGTAGTTTGAGAAAACAAACAGGTAATTAGTGGTAGATTCCGGACTCTAACGCCTGTCCATTGTCATTGGAAGTATGTGCTTTTTTCATCGGATCACACTGCTTTTAGTTGAGGGCAAGAGCTGCTCATAGTCCAAGGCAGGGTTTGATTAATGCCACATGTTTGAGGCAGGTAAGGAGCACTATAAGAGGTCAGGGAAGGGGAAAGCTAACTAGGCTAGATTGGGTGGTCCTGGAAAGCTTCCTAGAGGAGGGGGCCATTTGAATTGGGTCTTGACAAAGCAGAAGACTAATGTGGAAGCCAAAGAGGCAGTCACAGTAGGAGACAGTGTGCTAACACTTCAGAAGCCACCTGGAGCCTGGGAGACACCCCCACCTTACTGGTATTGAGGGTTCTTATGGGGGGATGGTGGTGGTGGTGGTGGTGGTGGTGGTGGTGATGGAAAAGGGCAGGTGACAAAAGGCTTAGGAAGGCTGGCTCATTTTGTACTGTTTCCAAAGGAAGATGAGGAGCCATCAAAGGGCTGCGAATTAGAATGGGCACGATCTTAACAAAACTCACCAAAGTGTGTCTAGGAAGATTCATCCCACAGCTGTGTGCAGGGTGGATGAGGGAGATGAGAACTAGTGGCCGGCCACTGTCCCAGCAGGGAATTCTGAGTGACAGGTTAAGGATAGTGGCAGTGGGGACCCAGGCACACATGGCGAGTGTGGCATGAAAGACAAGGGAGTAGCAGCAACCACCCCTGACACCTCTCAAGGGCTTGCTGTGCGCTGGGCCATCTTGGTGGGTCTCCACAGCCGAGGAAGCTCTGCCTGCTTTGATGTACAAAGACCTACTCCCGCACTTACCAGCGACCCACAAGCAACCAGGCCAGTGACCACACCAAATCTCAGTTTGCTCTTTTAAAAAAAACTTAACATTTATGTATTTTTGAGAGAAAGAGAGACAGAGTGCAAGCAGGAGAAGGGCAGAGAGCGAGGGAGACACAGGATCTGAAGCAGGCTCCAGGATCTGAGCTGTCAGCACAGAGCTCGACTCGAGGCTCGAACCCACGAACCGTGAGCTCATGACCTGAGCCAAAGTGGGATGCTTAACCGACTGAGTCACCTAGGCGCCCCTCAGTTTGCTTGTTTTTAAAATGGGATAATACTATCCATCCTACCGAGTTGTTTTGGGGGCTAAAGATAATATATGAAACACACCTAACAGTGGAAGCCTGTCTTCTAGCCAGCATGTGCAAGTGGATGCTATTGTTCCCATGTTTATTTTTAAAGGACAGCTCAAAAGAATGTTAAGGCCTGGATATGAATAGATGGCATGAATATTAAACGGGTCAAAGATGACTCCGGAGTTCCAAGTATCAGAGCCTGAGAAAATCCTGTTAACACTCGCGTAAGTAGGAGCCTTGGCTTTGGGGGAAATGTGAGAAGCTTGGTTTGATTTCAAGGTGGTGACGGGGTGCCCAAGCAGAAAAGTTTGACAGGCCATTGGAGGCATAAAGTCAGATCCCGGGCAAGACACCAGCCGTTTATAAGAAAATTGAATAATTTATCAAGCGTCTAAATATCTTGCCCACATAATGACAAACATCCAGATTTTGGGAACCCTTTGGACATGGTTTTAAATTTAACATTGTATCTCAATGCTCGATTGTGTTGCCTTGTAGACAAAGCCCTCTTGTTTTTCTCTGGATTGCGAATCCGTTTTTTTTGCCAAGGTCCACGGGGCCCAGGTCACCATTTATTTCTTTGTCCTTTGGCAGGAAATCACAAAAGAGTTAGCTCTCGGTTCTTGTTTTCTTTATTATTCATACCTCAACAAATCTTATTTCATTACATTTTTGAAACTGCAATATAATTTTGGTGATTAACTTTAAATTGGGGATAATACACAGACAGGCGTTAACATAATGTCAAAACATTTTCTTACAACGATTTCTTAACCTCCGTCAAATCACCCTTTCCCTGTAGACCTTTATTAATATAATATGGACAACACACCAGAACTCAAAGCCGTGGAAAGGGAAAGTGATTACCAAGAGCCCTTATCAGAAATGATCAAGGCTAGGAAAAGACAGTGAGGCAGAACTTTGCATTCCTGCCTTTCCCTGCCCGGGAGCAGCAGACGTGAGGGAGAGGAGTTCTGGAAGCAGCTCCTGGGATGTTTGGGTTAGAACGTGGCTGGTGGGAGTTTTGTTCCCATTGTCACATCTGTTGCCATTACCCGAATGGAGCACGCATTCTGGTGAAAAATGAAAACAGCTTGGCAGGCCAAAAATAGTAGCTCAGCCCCACGTGGAGCAACTTCAGGAACCAGACAGTGCCTGCGAGAAGCAGAAGTGGAAATAATAGCATAGAAAGCCAAGGCGTCTTAAGAGTTTTCAAAACACTTTTGTTTACATTATCTACTTAGGGAATCCCAGCCACTCGGTGAAAGCCGGCGAGGTCAACACGGGTCGTCCTCATTTAATGGAAACTCAGACCTTGTAAGCGCCTTGCCTCCCATGGCTCGGTGAGGATGAAGCGGTACAGTATATTGGTATTGGTTGCGCTCTGGAGTCAGGGAGACGTGAGGCTCAAATACAGTCTGCTTCTCACCACTCAGTAGCTCTTCAGGCCAAGAAAGCAACTTAATTTCCCAGGGTCTCAGTTTCCTCATTATTAAGTGGAAGATGATAGCAGTATATTCCTCCTCCAGTGAAATTTACACAGAAAGTTCTCTGTAACTGGTGGCTATTAGTATTATTATGAAGAGGCGAATAGCAGAATCCGATAAACTTGGTGTTAGGACAAGAGCATGCCTCTTGCCTTTCCCACTGTAGCTACGTGATGCAGGGACAAAGCAAAGAGGAAACGAAAGTGGCGCAGATGTAGACACAGGGGCTGTCTAGTCCCATCCCTACTCCTTCAGACTTGCAACCCCCAGGCCGATATGCCGGGGGGACCCTGTATGGTCTTCAGTGGTTCTCTGCACAAACTTCATCCCCTTGCTAAGCCCCACTGAGCTTGAACAAAACATTGTGTCCCTACGGCTTGCTTTATCCAAGGGGAGATTATTTAAATTAAAATGTTACTGCTGGAAAATTCTAGTTTTCAAGGAAATGAGCCTCTCAGAATATAAAAGAGGAACTTAAAAAAAAAAAAAAAGAACAACGAAGAGAAATACAATGTTGGCTACACTCCCCAGGTCTTGTGGCAGCTGGCGTTTAGCTGGCTTCCAACAAGGAGCTCTGGAGAAGCTGGGGTCTGGGAGGAAGGGAGAAACCAAGGTATTTCTCCTCCTCTCTCTGTTTGCCTTTGGTGGGCCTTTCTGACAGTGACCCCCGTGCCCATTGAAAAGTTAGAACCATTCATCGTGGTTCTAATTTGTACCTGGTAACCCCAGCCCCAGGGCTCCATGACACCGCCTTTGTCCCTTCAGCCTTGCGTGGTCGGTCATGGTCCCTGCTGACTAATCTCTGTGCTCTCTCCAGTCTCTGGCTGGCTTCCAGGACTTCCCACTGTCAGTGTGCATGATCAGCCCTAGTTTCTCTTTCCTGGTGTGTTCAGATTGGTGTCTCCTCTGAGTGACTCACACTTTGCCTCTTTCCTACACACACCATTCATGTTTGTAGGATGGAACGGACCTGCTGCTCAAACACAACCATAGAGGGGTCTGTGGAAATTCAGAAAGAACTATAATAATTAAGAAATTGACGTGCTGGATGAAAGTTATGGCAAATTCTAAGGAAAGTGGAGAAAGAGTCCAAAGCTAGGAAATGGGAAATTCCATCACTACTGGTGCCTTTAATATATTTTATGACGGAGCTTAGTAATTATACTTCCCAATGCTATAAACGTTTGTCTAAAGGACCAGCCTAGGAATTAAAGAGTACTAGAAGTGATTTGCTTATGTCTAAAGCATGGGAAACTTCATTTTATAAAAAGATTTCTATTTGGGATAGTTTCCTGCTTATAAAAGCCATCAAGAACAAAACAGAGGTCAGGAAGAGGTAGAGTGATATTTGGGGGGAAATTTCATGGTCTTTTCCTTTGAACCTTGGTGGCCCTCCGCTTGCCTAGATCTTCCATCCCAGAGTCTCCCTGTTTGCAGGTTCTAGGGTCATGCTTCAGTGCGGGAGCGTGTGTTGGGATGCATGAGTTCCTGTAGAACTCCACCTGGCAAATTGACCAGGATAAAGAAAATCCCGATAGGGAAGCAATAGGAAGTTGTGAGCTGGGCATAGACTTAGAGGATGTGAGGAAGGGGTTAATGTATAAGCCCTACCCTTTATCAGCTCTGTGATGCTCAGCAAGTTACCTAAATTCTAGAGCTATCCTCAGTTTCCTCGTCTTCAAAATGGGAATACTGATGTTTGATCTATTATATTTGTGAAAACTACATATGTTACTGTTTATCAAGTGCCACCCACACAGAGTAGAGAGGCAATTTTATACATGTAGTTGCTCTATATTTATCCTCATCACTCTGCTCGGGGTTCATATAGATACAGACCTTACTTAGTCCCTCTTCCTGGTAGCCTCATTATATAGAGTTAGTATTTTGAAGGACAGAGTTTCCCATACTATGTTCCAGGGGGCTCTAGCCTCCCTGATATCATAATTTGTCTTTTATAGAGATGATAAAAATATTCGGCTTCCTTATATTTTCTTGATCATAAACTCTTGTTAAGCACAATATCCAAATTCCCCAGGATACAGTTTGTTAGACAGCAAAGCAGTGGCCTCAACCCCTGTCCTTGGAAAACAGACAGATTTCTGCATAATCCTAGCCCCATTATTTATGGTTGCATGACCCGAAGGAGATTTACTACTGTTTTTGAGGCTTGATTTCCCAATATGTAAATGGCAATCATCATAGTATTTACTTTGTCACTGTATTGAAGTTTTAATAAAGTCAGAGTCCTTATATCTGCTCCTGTATTAATTCCCAGCCAAGAAGGGAGAAGTGGTAGACTTTGCCGGCACTGACAGTTGTCCATTAGTATCTCTTTGTAAGATCAAGAGACTCTCAGTCAGCCAACTGCATGTTCCTCACGGGTAGTAAGTACACATAACACTTCTAACACTGGAAAACTTGATTATGAATCAGGGATGTGGGGTATATATGCTAGACTTGATAAAATTCTGGGCCCCATCTTGCAAGAAGTCTGTTTACCAGTCTTGCTTCTGGAGAACTGTTGCTTTTAAACTTGAGACCCTGCCCTGAGGCTCCATGCCACCCATGACATACGAGTTCTGCACAAGGGCACAATCTCACCTTGTCCATGATCCAAGCTCAGGACAGTGGCTGGGCATCTGAGGCCATAGGTATTGTCTCCACGCGCTTCAACTTTTGAATGATTGGATTTAGAAACTTTTAGTTTACATAGTACGGTTTTAGCCTCTGGTCAAAATTGCACTGGCCAGTCTACATGACTGATAGTTTCGTTCTTTCCTAAGAGAAGTTAATTCTGTTTATTTTTCATCGAGGCAGATCCAGCCTTATCACTCTTTCTTCTTCTCCTCTGTGAGTACTGGCCAGTGAGAGAGTGTTAGCCCAAGGAGAACAGATAAGAAAATAGCATTTAGACTCTAACAAGGAGTCCTTGGGATCAGAAGAGAGGCCCAGGAATGGATTAAAAGCATCCTCATGATGCTACCGTTTCTTGCCACCTTGTAGGGCCCAATATTTTAGGTTCTACAGATGAGAGAAGGTGTTCGATTGGTAGGCAGTATGGAAGCTTAGAAGCAGGAGTCAGATGAGGAAGATTGAGCTGGTGGAGGGCAGAGTCTGTGTAAGCCTCAGGTGGGGGCAAGGTGAAGGACCCAGGTCCTGGTGGAATACAAGGCTTTTCCAGGGAGATGGGTTACCTAGGCCAAGGGTGATTTCTCCACTTGTTTTATGCACCAAAGGGGGTGTGGAAAGAGTGGACATGCAGCAGTGGAGGTAAACTTGAAAGGTAAAAACAACTGAGGGCCAAAAGAAATCAACAAAACTGACTAATGAAGCACTTCACCTCAATAGAGGGACTTATGAGAGTGGCTGCTATTGTTTTCTAGAAATATGTGTGATTTATAAAATACCATGTTGTTCCTATGTGAAGGCTGTCCTATGTGAAGGCCTGGTCAATAGATGAGAAAAAATGGAGAATTCAGGAGTAGGACCTGATCAGAAGTCAGGGGATCTGAGCTTTTTCCAAATCAGGTTTCCTGTACTGGTGTTCTCCTTCTCTCCCTCCCCCTCCCTCCTCTCCTCCCCCTCCTCCTACTTCTTCTCCTTCTTCTTCTTTTCTCCTTCTCCTTCTCCTTCTCCTTCTCCTCCCCTTCCTCCTTCTCTTTCTCCCCCTCCTCCTCCTCCTCCTGCTCCTCCTCCTCCTCATCCTCCTCCTCCTTCTCCTTCTTCTTCTTCTTCTTCTTCTTCCTGGTCTCCTTGAGACTGACAAGGGGTAAGAGGTAAAGCCAGGATTAGGACAAGCCTGTTTGTCCACTGATATTTCTGAAGAGCTAATGCGTGCCACTGTGATCACAGCTTCCTGTTGGAGCCCGAGTGTCTAAATCCCCTGATGGCGAAGGGCTGGCATTCGGACCATGCTCTTATTGCTATCTTATAGACCAGGATGGAATGGCATTGGCAGAATCATGGTTGAGAAGAAAACATAATAATAATATCATCAATATAATAAAGTGAAGGGAGTGGTCCCAGCCAATGGCCCGGAAACTTAAGAAATTTAAGGAGGATCCTGGCCTGATGAGCTGTGACTGCCCAGAGTATTTCGGCTGATGGAAGTCAGCCACCAGGCCTAGATGGCCCATAACAGCACATAAAGTGGGAGGTAGAAATGGGTAAGAACAGAAACCACAAAAATTAAAAGCCGAAGCAACAGTTCATTGGGTAGCATCATGCCTGTGTGTTATCATCGAATGTTCTGAATTGACAGTCAGGCCAACAGAGCAGCCTGTCTGAGGTCAGAAGTGTGAAGGCACATTCCAGCAGGCCGTCTCTGGAATAAATGCTATTAGGCCTGAGGCTTCGACGCAACTAGAAATCGTACTAGTGAACGAAGATAAAACTTACCATCACTGTTGAGCACTTACTCTCACAGTGTGTCAAATATTCATTTTATACTCATACTAATCTTTAAGCAACTATGGAAGGTGGTAATTTTAATAACTCTTAGAGAGGTTAGTTACTCGTCCAGAAACAGCGGCGGCTCTGTGTTTTGAACCCAGATTTATTTGGCCTCCAAGCCTGGTTTTGCACCGTGGGTCATTTTATTGCTCTACAAGCCAGTCTGTGAGTAGAGCAGATGATCGCACCTGCTTTCTAGAGGGACGTGGCTGGGGGTATGGTGGTGGTAATACAAGATAGAACTTCTAAAGTGATACTTGTCAGACTAGGCAGCCCTCTTGGCCCTTCCTGGCTGTGACTTATTAAGATCTATGACTCACGATCAGCCCCTTGCGTGGCCACATTGCTCTTGACTGGAGAAAGGACATCACTGGCTTATCCCATCAATATGTCCAGTCTTGAATTCATTTGACTGCCTTAAGATGCACATTGTCTCATGCCTGTCAGTGGGCCCTGGGAGCACTCGGACCTAGTGGGCTAGATCAGCCTCTACATCATCCACTTTGCATGACAGGCTTCTCTGTTGAACTTCATGACTCCCCATGAGTCTAGAAAGCTGCCCAACCCCCAGCTGGATGCTGTTCAAACCTAGCACTTCAGCTGGGAGGTCTGCAGGAACACGGCGGTAGCCCAGAACCATGCTGCTACCCCCCACGTAGCTGACACTGTCCTGTGCCACGTTTACTTCTTGTAGCGTCCGCCCTGGCAGCTGAATGGTGTCACGGAACTAATTCAAAAGCTGGCTGTTATTTACTATCTGTGAAACCATTTTTCACAGACTTAATTTATCTGAGTCTCAGTTACCTCATCTGTGAAAAGGGGATAAAAATAGTACTTGCCATGAAAGTTTAGGGAAGCATCTATTATGATGCTATCTTTTGTTACATTATCACATTCCAGCTCCCAGTAGCCCTACATTCCAGTTCCCTTCCTTCTTGGCCAACTAGGATTCTTCTATTCTGATGCTTTGTCTGGTAAAAGCAGAAGTTTGGTATTCTTTGGTTATTGTGTATTGATTACCTAACTGCCCTTACTACCCAATGTAGCGTGGTTACTTTCTTTAGTTGCTTTTGTTCCCAGGTTCAAAGTCTTCCCTCTTTTCACCGGACATGTCATTGAGCTACTGGTGTGCCTCACAATCAAGCTACACAGGGTGCAGGTCCCAGAGGTCATGTGCTGAGCTGAGGTGATTAGATGTTACCCAGGAAAGAGTGACGGCCATCACGTTTTGGGGGATGGTGGATTGTTTGGGAAGGGTAACTTACATGGCGGGATGCAAGCCCCGCCAGCAGGTGCACTTGTTATTAGAGTAACTGCTGCCTGGTGGCCCTAGATTATAGCACAGGGGCGATGACACACTTGTGCACCTCCAGGGAGCCCCCAAGTGTGAGCCCATAAAATGAATTAAATAAGAGTGTGAGTACAAATCAAAATGTGTTCACGAACAGCTGCTCTATGATGCGTGAGGACAGATTTTATAAATCTGTGTTGCTGACAAGATATTCCCGTACTTGATAAACTTAATAAAACCCCACAGACTATTGACGTTGCTGTACCACTAAGCACAAGACTCCCTAGAACATATGCGGAGAATAAAAATTAGTGTTCAGGCCTGAGACTAAAAGAAAGCAGCCAGGGGTCATTCAGGGGTGTGGTAGGCACATTCCACTCCAATACATTGACGTAAACCTACGCGGATGGGTTATTTCCAAGGGTTGAAGGGTCCGCATGTGTTATTCAAGCCCTGGATGGGGAGGGGAGCAGGACTTAGTGCTGAATTTTTAAAAACCACCCCCCTTCTGGGAAAAAACCCAGGAAACTCTTGTGATCCTTGCTTTCTCAGAGGGTAACTGGAGCTTGGGAGGGTAATGGACTCACCTAAGTTAGCGTCTTAGGCAAGACTGAAAACTGATGCTCTTTGTTAAATACATTTTATTCTTTCTTTAAACATTTTGTTTGGAAAAGTTTCAAATGTACTTAAAGATGGAAGGATTAGTATAGTGAAACTTCATGTACCCAGCGGCAAATATTAAGATTTTGCCAAAATATTTTTTTCTCTGGAATGATTCGAAGCAAATACCAAATATATCGTCTCCCACAAGGATTTCAGGGGCCAACATACTTTAAAAGATGCCCTGACATGACACTTCTGTCCCTCGATAAAGGGGAAAATGAAGTTCTGTCTGTAGTTTTTTCGAGTGTGCTGATCTCTTAGTTTACAAATGAACCTATGATTCCTCTTAATTGAACTTTAACAACATAATTCAACACACATTGGATTTCCACTATGGCCAGGAACTGTGTGTAATTGGGAAATAAATGTCAATAATTTACTCTCCTTGCCCTCAACTCTACAGGTACAAACAAGGAAGGCAAAGTGGGTGAGGTTTGGAGAACTATCTCTCCAGTCCCACGGAAGTCACTGGCGGTGTGACTGTTGTCATTTGGCTTCACTACTCCTGTCTCCTGTTCTTCTGCTCTAAAATGAGGGTGTGTGTCACTTACCTATTGCTGTAATAACGCATGAGAAATGACCCAACATACAGAGGCCTAAAGCAATAGGCATTTATCTGCTCATGAGTTTGCAGTTCAGAAATTTAGGTTTAGAGTTGGCCACACATTTCTTCTGTTCTTTTCTGGGTTTACTTACATATCGAGGGTCTGCTGATCATGGACTTCTCTAGGGCGGCCTCACAGTAGGACAACTGTGACACATCAGCTCTGTTCCTGTCACGTCTCACGCACATGTCGGAGAAGCCAGAGAAGGAGCAGACACGCAAAGTCCTTTTTCAAGCCTCTCCTTGTTTCCTGTCTGCTAATGTTCCACCATCAGTTACATGTGAGCCCACCTGCATGAACGAGCCAGCAGTGAGGTGATGCCCTGCCCACAAGGGAGGTAGGGTGCTGCAAAGTTACAAGGCAAAGGGTGCTGTGGATTCAGGGAGGGATAAGGAAAGGGGCTCATTCATGTAATCAGCAGATCACAGGGTTCTCACAGGACCTGCTACGTGGGATTATCCTGGGGATTAAGTGAAACAACCTTTACAAAGAGCACAGGGTTTGGTGTGTGGTAAGTACTCAATAGACATCACCAATTAGCTATTGTTATTATCATTATTGTCCTATTATTATTGTTAACATTTCCAGGTAATAATAAAGAGCGAGCAAAGTACTAGAGGGACATGGGAAATGGAGAGACTCGTTTTGATCTGGAATAAGGAGGAAGATGGCTGAGGGAAATAGCATTAGAATAAGACACCGAGGGACGGGAAAACAACAAATGACAAACACTCAAATGCAATACAGATGTTCCTTCGAAAGCCCACACATTCTGTTAGGTTGGACTTGACGGGTATTCTGTTAGGTTGGACCGACTACCTGAATGACTCAAAGGATTCCAAGAAGCTTCCCAACCCCTATCACTTCCATTGCCTTGTTCAGAATCCTTCCTGGGAGAATTATTGTTCTGGGTAAGACAATGCCATCATCCTGAAGGACATGGGGCCCAATCAGGTCACCTGTACCCCTGCTATGGCTCTTGGTAGCAGTGATGTAAAGCAAGTCTTTTAGGGGAGGAGCCAGGCCAGTAGGGACCAGTCTTGGTCACACGATGATGCTGTCCTCCAGGGTCAGGCTCTGAGCAGCTTCCACAGAGTGACTTCCATGGCATAGACACTGAAGGGTTAGTCCTTCTGTGGGAAGGTGCTGATGGAGAAAGAGTAAGAGGCTTCTGGAAAATAACCATCCTAGACTGGGTTTCTCCAAAAGCAGATCCTGAGATTTGAGTAAGGATGATGTGATTCATATGTCATTCCAGAAACATTGGTAGCAGTGAGGCAAGATGGTGAAGAGTCGTGAATGGATAGGATACTGGGGTGAGCCACTGGGGCTCGGGCCCCCTTGGGCATGGGAAGCATAGGACATGCATCAGACCTGTCCCGGCCAGGTATGGAGGAAGCAGGGGTAGTCTCCGGCTCTAGTCCATCCATGGCGCTAGGCTGCTCCCAAGGGCAGTAGCTCCCACTATCCAAGCATATTCCAGTGGCCAACGGCTGAGTGCTAAGTGTGCACAGGATGACATCTTTGAGTGAGCTTGGGAAACGGGCCTGTGAAGGGCATATGAATGACGCACCAAAAGCAACGGATGACATGTAGTCCATGACTACAGATGGGATTTCGGTGTTGCTGTAAACCAGCCCTCCTCATGGGCTGGTCTTTCTCTTCTGCACCGTTTCCCATAAGGTATATTTATATTTCAGAGATACGAAATATGGTGTTGGGGAACGGTGTGGATCTCCCCTCTCCTTATGCCGTTCAAAGAGGATGCTAAACATTTCCTGTCATCTGGTGCAGTGAACGAGGGAGGGGGATGCGAGCCAAGACAGGGGGAGGTGTGAACATGACAGTAAACTAGAAGAGCTTATTATCCCCCCCACCAACCCTGACGTTTTTGACTATGACTGAAAGGCGTAACTAGGTGTGAAGAGTAAGCGGAAACTGTTAAAAAATAATCAGTCCTCTTTAAACAGGCTCACATTCTTGCGATCTCCATTTTTATTGGTTTTGGATTTACTCTACCACATAAATCATTAGAACTATATAAAGTGGATCAATCTATTTATTTACAAAATATTTAGAGATAGCAGTTTGTGTGCAAGGAGGGGAGAGGAGCAGAGGCAGAGAGACACGTGGGCTTTTTCCAATGAGACTCTCTCAGCCATAATCAAATATATCCACTTGAAAAACAAGCAGGAAAAAAATCCTACAGAGATTACTGTAGATTAAAATGAGGGAATTGTTTGCAGGGGCAAAGTAGGGATAAAGCATGATTCATCATGAAACATATGAGAGATGTTAAGAGCAGACTAAAAATAGTCTCTTTGTCATCTATTTTCTGTTTTGCTCTCTTCCCTGTGTCCCAGCTGGCTACTCTGTTACTAGTGAAAGAAGAGAGAGGGTCATCAGTGTGAACACAAGTTTGGGGAGGACAGTGAGGCAGCCAAAGGGTTGAGAATTGTAGTCATACTATAACCTTAGCCCTCTATAGTCTTTAATCTTTTCAACAGTTGCTGATTTATTGGGTCATCGTCTATAGTCTTGGGGAAGAGTAGCTGGTAAGATCCCGATTTTATGAATAAGGTAACTGAGACTTGAATGGGTCGTACGACTAGTTCAAATCACACAGCTAGACAAAGGCAAGGAACCGGGGAAGGGCCCAGGCAGTATTTATGACATTATATCTGTAAGCCATGGATGTATATCTACTCCTACTCCTGGGGACTCACAGCCTGATATCTTAAGGTGACCATTTACTGACTAATTCTATCCCCATACAATAGGAAAACAACAGAGAACAAAGCATACTTCTTTTCTTCATGGAGCTTCTGACACCTACCTTATGATAGCTACATGGTAGCTGGGCAGAGGCCCTGGGCAGGGCAATCCGTCTGAAGTGCTAGTCCTGCAGGAAGTGATGGAGTAATATTCGTACATTCCATTATCTTTTTTTCCCTCTTTTTTTCTTTTCTTCTTTTCTTTTTTCTTTTTTCCAGTTTCCTTCTCCAGTTTCATAATGTGATCTATCACTCTGTCCCAGAGTAGAGAAAGCAAGTGAGATAATTGACTGGCTCTTGGGTGGATGGACTAAGAGAATCAGAGTGGTGGGGCTTTGAAGTTCTGAAAATGGGCAAGATGATTAGCCAATCTGTCTATTGATAGTGATAATCCAACTGCCAAGCTGGATTTTAAGGAAGGCATATGAAGCCTGGGGAGAGAGACAGAGAGACATAAGTAAGTCAGGGTTCTACTCTTTAAAGAGAAATCACAGGATGGGACTATGAGCCAGTGATTCTAAATTTAGTTGCACTGTAGTAGGGTCTTGGGGCTCTAGGCTAGAATGAGGTGATGGGGAGGTGCTAGAGTTACTACTTGAGGAACAATGTCAAGGCAAAGAATTAGCCATAGGATGCCAGGATTTAGGGCCAGTGTTTCCATAGGGAAACCTGGGCCACAATAGTAAATAGAAGCAATGGGGTAGGGGTTGTACGGAAGGGATGAAGCTAAAGTGTTAGTGTTAGTCTTTCCTGAATCACCTAGTATGGGAGCTAAGAGCAGAAAATGCTAGAATGGATCAGAATTTCTGCTCAGAGTTGTTTATGATTCCACTCATTCCTCACAAAAGGCCTATAAGATAGGCTTTATTAACTCTGCTTCCAATGAGGATATTGAGGCTCAGAGAGATCATGTAAGTAATTATCCTTGAGACACTGCTAATTAGTAGCAGAGTTGTGATGAGGATTCTTCTGTCTCATGACAGGTATCCCAATATGTCTAGTCCATTGTACTGTTGATGATAAAGACAGTGAATTCAGAGGTGGAGCGACAAGTGGGCCACCTGTGGGGTGCCCTGAAGAGCCAGGCAAGGTGGTCTGGGTGTGGGGGAGGGGCCGGATGGTTCATTCGGGGCTTTCTGTCTTTCCTAGTATCACCATGTTCCAAGTAATTGCATTTCCTAGTCACAATCCAGCAGTCAACAAAGATGCATGTGTGTCTTCGAGCCATTACTAGGTCACAAAACGAGAGGTGGTTGGACAGTTTGAATGAATTGGGCGAATCCCCCTGTTACAACCCTGGGCCCTGGTTGAATTTGGGTATGGCACAAGCAGATTGGCATGGTTCAGAGCAGAAGAATATTTTACTTAGAGCTTCTCTTTTGCCTCAAACGTTGTGCCAGTAGATTTAGACAACCGCTTGTTGTGCTGTATTATCCCCACTTTACAGATGGTTCTCATCACAGCAATAATTGCCCAATAGTAAAAAACAAAACAAAACAAAACTTAAAAGTTCAGCATTATAGGAGAATTAAGTAATTTGAATTCATTCATACGATTGCATCGGTCATTTATTAAATTGCTATCTACCAGGAGTATTTATTTTTAATAATGCATGAAGATGTACAGGCTATGGTAATAGACGAAAACAGATTTGGCTTCTAATAGGGGACTTAAGATAGGGGGCAGAATGAACTTATTGAGCACCTGTAATATATAAGGTATCTCCACAAATATCATACCACCTAATCCCTGCAAAACCCCTGTGTCTTAGGTATTAGCGTGGTATCATTCATACAGGGAAACTGAGGCTTAGTTTTTTAAGGGTTGTTCCCAACTTCATGCCTCGAGTACCTGGGAGTAATATCTGCAGTCCTGCCTCCTGGCCCCAAAGCCTCTGGAGTGGTCTGCTGTTTATGTGTGAGAAGATACAGCAGGTGCCCCGAGTCTGGAGCACTGGTCACCTTATTGAGATGCAGAAAGGACCCCAATCATGAAGAATAATGAACAGAACGGAGGTCTTATATTTTACCCTAATTGTTATATTCTCATTGTTTTAATATCTGGTTAAAACTTTTCTTCTTTAGGGGGCACATGGGTGGCTCAGTTAGTTGAGTGGAGCGGCTGACTCTTGATTTCGGCTCAGGTCATGATCCCAGGGTTGTGGGACTGAGCCCTGTGTTGGGCTCTGTGCTGAGCATGGAGCCTGCTTGGGATTCTCTCTCTGTCTCTCTCTGCTCCTTTCACTAGCTTGTATGCTCTCTCTCTCAAAAACAAAACAAAACAAAACAAAACAACTGTTCTTCCTTTATAAATTCAGCCTTTTGAAATTATTATTCTTTTAATTATTGGTTAATCAATAACTTGAAAGTAAACCCTTCTCTTTCCTTTTATCAGTGTCTGGGTCTCCAGTCCTCAATTAGTCCTGGGCTGGATTTTCTCAAGGGATGGCAAAAGCTTGTCACTGCTTTTCTGTTTTCAGAAACTTCTTTCCACTCATGATTATATATATATATATAATATATATATATATATATATATATATATATATATATATATATATATATAATAGATGAAAACTGGTTTCTTTTTAAAAAATTTTAAAGTTTATTTATTTATTTTGAGAGAGAGAGAGAGAAAGTGGGGTAGGGATAGAGAGAGAGGGGAAAGAGAATCCCAAGCAGGCTCTTCACTGTCAGTGCAGCCCGATATGGGGCTTGAACTCACAAACTGAGATCATGACCTGAGCCGAAATCAAGAGTTGGATGCTTGACCAACTGAGACACCCAAGTGCCCAGATGAAAACTGGTTTCTAATGAGCAACAGAAGACATGGAACAGAATCGAAAGAGAAACAACAACAACAACATTGTTCAGCTATTACCGTTATTGGTTATAATAATAACAGTAAATAAATTAAGTAATATTACTAACAGATACTTGGTACTTGTGCTCAGATACTTGTACTACTAGATACTAAAATACTAAAACTATGTAATATTCTAACACTAAAACACTGAATACTGAACATATACTAAATAGTATTCGATGGTAAAGTAAATGAGAAAATATCACAAAAATAATACAAATAACGGCATAATTTGTATAATCTCATGTAACCTAAAATTTCACCTAACATATATCATTTTAATCTACTCTGTTGGATAGAAGCAGAGCCCTGGATTACATCCCAGACACTTTGTAAAAAAATTTCCAAAGGTATGAGGCTGATTTTATAGTAAGGTTAATATACTGTATAATAGAAAAAGTAAACGCCTCTAATGATTAATACATTCTAGATATTTTTCAATTTATATTCAGAAAATTAAATGCAATCGACAAACATACCTTGGGGATCATGTGAGGCACTGATGGGGAAAATGAAGACAAATGAGTTAGAGCCCCAGCCTGTGAGGAGCCTCAGTCTTCTGGGAGAGATGATACTTGTGCTCTCAGAAAGAATGATTTCGAATGACGTGAGTGATAGTTCAAGGCTGCTCTGGATGAGATGTTTCCAGGGAACTCACCCACTTGCCTGGAGAATATGGACTCTTCCTGACAAGTTGGGTCCCATGTTCTCCAGGAAGACATGGTAGAATGTCTTTTTTTTGTTGGAGTCTGACAGGCTGAAGTTCGAATCTGTTTAATTGCTTACTAACTGGACGGTCTGGGACAATTTACTCACCTCTCTGGGCCTCCCTGGCTGGTCCGTTAACACGCATGCAGCTGGGACGAGAGTGAGCCGGCCATGTCCAGCACGGCTGGCCAGTAGGCCCTCCTCAGGCTGGAGTCCTGTGCCTCATCCTCCCCTTGTCAGGTGGGGCCACAGGTAAGCAGGCTAAGGTGAGGAAGGCTCCACACATCATATGAAGACATCGGGGCACTTATTTGGGTTATAATATCATACATGTTTTCTGAGAGCTGAGAGGATCCTGAGGGGAGCGGAGGGAGGTAAGGAAAGAGCATGGACGATTTGTGCACTAAGACCAAAGGGGGGTGAGTCACTTGTCGGCCGCCCACTGCTTTGCATGCGACTTCTCTCGTAGACATCTTTTTATTTTTTTTTAATTTATAATAGTTTATTTTCAAATTGGTTTACATATAACACCCAGTGTTCATCCCAACATGTGCCCTTTTTAATGCCCATCACCCCCTCCCCCCCCTCCCTTATCCCCTTCACCCTCAGTTTGTTCTTAGTCTTTGAGAGTCTCGTAGACATCTTTTTACCTGAGGGGAAGGGGCCATGTAGGGGGTGGTGACCGGCAGGCACGTGGAGGCAGGGCTCCCCTGGGGGAGACCTGGTGCACCCTCCAGCTAAGGTCCAACAACTGGCATCTGAGCCTTCAGCCAAGGGTGCAGACAGAGGCCAAGGGAATCATATTTGAAGAGATCCTCTCAATTATTGGAACAATGAATGCCTCTGCCTCAGGGACCCTGTGACTCTACCCAACATGACTGACAACACACAGATCTCTTCCATTCACAACAATGACCACACAGCTCTGGCGTCTCGAAGGCCCCAGGAAGAGGTGCCAGTTTGGGGTGGGCGCAGACCCTAATGGGCACCCGTCAGGTCTCATGATGCCTTGGAGAGCAGCAGTCCCACTGGCAGAAGTGGACTGCTCTGCAGGGACAAAGTGGGAGCCAGAGACACCTCAGGTTACCTGCGGAGTGTTTTCCAGGGTGCAGAGGGCTGGTGGACTAGGATTTTTATTATTATGGTTCCATTCGATGCTACTAATAGATGGTGTGTGGGCAAAGTCAGATTGCCCGGACCACAGTGGCACAAGTGAAGGCCCAGGCAGGCCCTGGAATCTTCCTCTCCAGTTCCTATCCCTAGGACATACAGACGGGCCCATGCATTTTGCAGGTCTGTTACCTGGAGTCATGCGAAAGGTGGAAACCACGTGCTAGATTCCCAGGTCCCGTGAGGCAAGCGGACCGTGGTTGCCAGGTGCTACAGGGATATCCTCAGTTCCAGGGAGGAAAAAAAAAAAATCACTGGACTATATTTGTTTTGAAAATGTGGGGGCGTCTGGGTGGCTCAGTTGGTTAAGCGTCAGACTTCGGCTCAGGTCATGATCTCTTGGTTCGTGCGTTTGAACCCCTAGTCTGATTCTGTGCTGCCAGCTCAGAGCCTGGAGCCTGTTTCGGGTTCTGTGTCTCCCGCTCTCTCTGCCCCTCCCCCACTCGTGCTCTGTCTCTGTCTCTCAAAATAAATAAACTTAAAAAAATTAAAAAAAACTGTTAAAACAAGAACATTGTTCATAGTCTCACACAGGTCAAGGGAGGTGAACGCTCTCCTCAAAGTGATGACGAGCAGCAATTTCTTTCTTTTCTTTCAGTTAAATTTTAGGGTGTTTTTCCTTCTTCTTCGGGGTAAAAATAACACATGCCTATCATAAATTATTTAAAAGTACAGAAATTACCGAATTAAATAAAGGAAACGTCATCCTAAATCCCAGCACATGCCATCTTGACACGCAGTCCTCCGTGTGTGTATAACCATATGTACAATCTTACACAAATCACGGCATACTGTTGTGTACCGGTTCCCCAGCCCACTCACCAGTACGAAAGAATATTCCTCCATGTCACAAACAGAAATCTGCATCACTTTTAATGGAAGCTTACTTTTCCACTTTATATATACATCCTATAATTTATTTTAATTGGTTCTATTCATATGAAACATTTAGTTAGCCTTAAAAAGTTTTTCAAAATTATGGACAAAGATGAGATGAACATCGTAGGCAACATCCTTAGGCTCTTGTTTGTTTTATTATGCTATCGTTCTAGAAGTAGGATAGCTGCATGAAAGGGTAAGCTCGTTATTGGGGTCTTGGGACGTGTCAGGGCCAGTCTGTGCACACAGCTTCCCAAGAGGTGCCTGGGTACCACCAGATGTGATGAAAACGGGAAGGGATGGGGAGGAAGGTCCTCCATCTCTCAACTGGAGACGCTCCAGTTTCATCACTATTATAGATTGGGCTCCATGTAAGATGCAGCTTGAAGAAATCATTTCTTGGATTAAAAATATATTTACAAAGTTTGAAAATCACAGGTAAAGTCACCTTACCAACGATGGCAATTTGGTCACACAAATTTATCGAGTGAATGCTTGCTTCAACCTGCGTGTCCTTGAACTGGTTATGTTGTTGATTTTCCAGTGACTCAGGGAAATTATGGTCTTAATTATCATAATAATGATCATGATTTTCATTGAGGTAGGAGGCCCAATTTGGATTTATTTTTTTTTAATCAAGAGCTGAGGAAATGTCCGTAAGGGAAGGACTGGAGGAGGTTCTGAGAATAAAACTGGAAATTTTAAGATTCCCCCACCAACTGATAACATCCCGTTCCTATCAGAAGGGTTGAGATAAGGGTAAAAGGCGATCACTTGCCCCATTCTTTCTTGCCATCCTTTGCCCCTTTCTTGCACAAGCAAATGCACAAGTGTACACACACCCACACACAGAAAGTCATGACCTATTCCTCAGGGAAGATGGTCAACAGTATTGAAGGTCTACCCACTATCTGAGTACCATGGGATTCCAAGGCATTTCCCGGATGAAGCCAGAACTTCTAGCCAGCCCTGGCTAGGAACCCAGGATGGAGCCTCAACGTTCCTAGCCTTCGGAGAAGGAAAGGCTTTCAGATCTTTAGTCAAAGTGAGGGAACAAGAGTTCTGCCTAACTAGTCAATTTTCCTAATGAGCTATTAGAAGCTGTTTTTGTGCTGAACACTCTGTCCTCATTATAACTGTGCTTCCCAGAAGCAAAGCTCTCTCTGCCTATTGTAATGAGCAGAACGCCAGAGTGAAACACAGTTTTAATGAGTTACAGCATGGATTTAAGCGGAACAAGTTACATCTGAGGCGAGATCACCTCAGAATAAGCTAGGGCTGGTGGGTAATTTACAGCAGTGGTGTAAACCACATGGAGGTGACTTCTTCTATCAGTCAGGCTGGGAGAAATCAAATGGGCTTCACGGTAAAGGGCACCATGACTGACAGGTATTAGGAAGGGAGACCTGGGGAGTCCTTTTAGGCAAAGGAAGGAGTACTTACTGTGATCTTGAGAAATAGAAAGGTTAAAATGTTAGACATGGCAATGTTTATGTTACTCTATAATGTACCATATTGACGCCAACCCCAGAGCATGCTGGGAGTGCAGGTGAGCAGAGTCAAGAAAGGAGGGACTCATCAACCAGGCAGAGTATAAGTAGGGGTCAAATAGGGACCGAGGAGACTAGGGGATGCTGGATCTAACTCTTACTGGCCGACGAAAGCTCACTGCTAAATTTTTGGGAATTTTTCAAGGGGGTTATTAAATTCAGCTATTCTTGAAACATAGATAGTATGAGCTGACGATTCTAAGTACATTATGTTCTTTTTAGAAGATACTAAATACTCAAAACCCATCACTTTCTGATTATTTTACTACGTTTAACTATTAACTGTGCTCTGAAAGTTATTTTTATGTATTGTAGCCTTAAGGTAGAAATGCAGAACTTTACAATGTTATCCTCATTTCTTCCCAACTTGATATTCAATGATCTTTTGTTGGAAGCTTGAAATTTGCAAGGCGGGAGCATTTAACGCAGTGGAAATCAACAAGCACCAGGAACCAGGGCCTGATAGACTGTTTTGTGGATTGTTGCTGGGGAAAGTCATCAAGAAGACGTGACTGCCAGTGAGCTAGCCCCAGACACCTAGAGGCGCCTCGCTCCCTTCCCTGTCCTTGGAATGTGGATGCTCTTGCCTTTCCCCCTTCCAGAGGCTGCCCCAAGGACACGGCCTTGAGACGGTGATGTGGGGTTGAGAACACCAGTTGGTTCACACAGCTGAACCCAGTGAAGACCTCTTTATAAACTTTGAAGTTGTGGCGCGCCGGCGCAGGGATCTACTCGTCTTGCAGCCGCCGAAGGCAAGCCTCGTGAGTAAATTCTTTGCTTATTAAACTCTCCACCTTCTAGCCATCTTTCTTCGGGGATCAGTTTCAGATTATCCTCGGGATACTTCCCAGAGGGTTATGAGCCACAATTGTCTACATAGAAAGGAAGGAGAAAATGTAAATAATGCAGATTAAATTTAAAAGTGTGTCGCCTTCTAGCCATTATTTTGTGAACCGAGCACACACGCAAAAAAATGTATGGAAATACTGCGTGCAAACTATTATGCGGTTCGGGAAAGAATTCAATCATGTCATTGATGAATGGGTGAAGTTCCATTTCCAACTTACTCACTGATTATAAACGAAAAATGTCTGCCAACATTCACATTGGACCTACACTCATTTATCCATTGAAACCATAGGTTGGTTATAGATATGAGAGTTTGACCAAAATCATGACGAACACTCCGTAAGAATCACTTGGCTCCGTAGAAATTTCAGTGAAGGGCGTTTGGGTGGGTCAGTGAGTTAAGCATTCGACTCTTGATTTCAGCTCAGGTCATGATCTCACGGTTCATGAATTTGAGCCCTGAGTTCAGCTCTGCACTGTCAGCGTGCACCGTAAGGCATTCTCTCTCTGTGTCCCTCCTCAGTTCTTCCCTCTCTCTCTCTCAAAATATATAAATAAGATTAAAAAAATTTCAGTGAAGAGTAGTGTGTAATGTAATATTTGCATATTATATGCTATACATCCTTTGTATCAGCAAAATTTTTAGTAGATGCATAAGATGTGTATATATATGTTTATATGCATACTCAAATATCTCATATATACATACTTTTTGTCTTTTGTTACATGGTTGTTACACTTGTACTAGAATATCACTGGAGGGACCACTCCCTCCCTGAGCATCTTGGCACACAGGGTGCAGGACTGAGAGTTTTGGACCCAAGTTCGAACACGAGTCCTGGGTCTGACTGCAGTGTGGTGTTAGATAATCCCTCTCACTGAATTTTAGCTCGCTTGTTAAAATGGAGATATTAATAGTCACCTTGAAGGGCTATGGTAATGGGAAATGAGAGCAAGTGTTGAATTAGAGTAGGGCCGGGCAGTTAGCAGGCTGACAGCCTCAATTTATTACTGTGATTATGATTATGATCATTTGCAAACAAGAGTGTTGCCGACTTGGTTCAGTTCCAGATACCCTGAAAGATCTGTGCATGCCCTGATGGGTGGGGAGAAGAGAGACACGACCTTAGCAGCCTTTAAAAGGGCTGCTCTCCAATATCACCTGTGCATACTTGGCAATTGAGCCTGACTTGAGGATCAGGAAGCAGATTAATAAACATCTGTCATTTGCCAAGTTCTTCGATATACGATTCGATATTTCAGCTTCCTGACAGTTTTGTGAAAGAATGTGGAAGATCTTGTTTTCTCACGATGGCTGAAATTGTATTTCCCTTCTCATATGTTCTAGAACTTTGCCATCCCTCCATCAGAGGTAGAGGCTAAGTCCTCTTCGCGTGAATCTGGGCAGGTGTGTGGTTAGCTTACAGCCAGCAAAACCCATCAGAGGTGGAAGAAGATGATTTGTGAGGTGATGGAGCTTCTGTCTCATTAATGAGAATGCTCACCTTTGGAGCCCTGGGCCATCATATAAGTAGTCCAACTATCCGGTCCACTATACTGAAATGAAGCCACCCTTTTGGTACCCTGGCTCATGACCTTATATTTCTCCCCATTCAGACACATCTAAAGGAGACCTTAGATGATTTCAGGCCTCTGCTGTCAAGTCCTCCCAGCCTTAGATCTTTTCAAGTGAGGCCCCAGACATCCATGGGCAGAGATAAGCTGTCCCAATGTGTCCTTTCCAGATGACTGACCTTCAGATTCTGTGAGCATTATCAAATGGTTGTTTTATGCCGTTAGGTTTGAGGTGTTTATTGCACAGCGATAATTATTAGAATCAAAGTTTTTCTCCCACACATTTTACAGAGAGGGAAATTGACGCTTAGAGAGGATAATTATCTTTTATAGTCACACAGCTGGTCACTGGTCATTCACACTTGGGGCTTGCTAACTGCAGATGCCATGCACTCCATACTATGCTGCATTGCCCTGCTCATGGCGAGGGTGGGTGGGGGGAACATTTGCTCCAATAACCCGATGGATCCCGGTGGAGCAGGGTGAGGTGGGGAGGAGAAGGCAGGAGCTAGTCACTGTAGAGAGTCTGAGGCCATTCGCGCTCCTATTGGACACAGCTGGCTGGAGTGGTCAGGGGAACTGACCATTTAGAGAGGGCGGGGGTGCAAGGGGGCTGGGTTCAGAGTCTGAAAGCAATTCTCTCTCCTCTCAACAAAACCAAAACAAGACCAAATTGTATTCCTGACGTTTTGGTGTTTACAGCTGCTTCTCTTCTAAATGCAACAATTGCCACCTGGGGATTGAACTGATGAATCTATTTGACCACATCTTCTGGGGTTATAATTACAGGAGGTCTAGATACTGGACCCCGCACAAGGACTTGCCTCACCTCAGCCCTACTTCTCTGTGATCAGGAGATGGCAGGTAGCTGGGTGTCCCTGTGAGGTTTCTGGGGCCCCTGTGGGGAGTAGCCTTGTGAACAAGTCCAGGACTGGTGGTAGGTAGGGTGATTGGCATTCTAACTTTTTCCCTCAGGTTCCCCGTGAGTACCTTGGAGTATTTGGTCCAGTCTAGAGTTGGTCTTTGGGCTGCGGAATCCTCACAAGTTTCTTCCCTTCCTTCGAGGTTTGTTTTCTTGCTTAACTGACACTGTGCAGTCATTGCTGACTCCCCTGGACAAATTTGCGAGGCTCTTCCTCTGTTTTCTTCCAGAGCTAGGTACATAATTCCCTTAAGGCATCTATTCCATTGTGTTGTTGATTTGTTCACCCAGCTCAGTACTACCAGACTCAGTCCCTTGGGGGACCGGGAATATATTTTCTTCATCTTCGATGCCTACAACACCTGGCACAGAGGAGGAACTCAGGAAGTTCACTCATGCAACCAATTTTAATTGGGTGCCTACTTCTGAATCCTTTATATAGATGAACTCAATCCTCAAAAATAACCCTGTGAGATATATACTACTCTATCCTGTGATGGTGTATTTTATGTGTCAAGTTGACTGGGGATCAGTGCCCAGATATTTGGTGAAACATTTTTTTGGTTGTTTCTGTAAACGTAATTTGGGGTCAGATTTATATTTAAATTGGTGGACTTTGAGTAAAGCCAATTACGCTTTCATAACATGAGACTAATCCAATCACTTAAAGTCTAGAATAGAACAAAAGACTGGCCTATCTAAGTGAGAAGGAATTTGGCCAACAGAGGGCTTTCGAGTTTGAAGGCAACATCGACTCCTTCTCTTCAGCCTATTGGCCCATGGTGTGAATTCTGGACTTGCCAGGAATTGATTGAGCCAATTTATTTTATTAAGATAAATCTTTTTCTCTATACACATCCCATCTGTTAGTTTCTCTAGAGAACCCTGACAGATACATATCCTCATCTATGTAAGGGGAAACTTAGGCACAGAAAGGGTTAGCTAGTTACTTATTAGCTGTGCATCCAGGGTTACACAGTGAATAAATGGAAGGACTAGGACTTGAACCCAAGGAGTTCTGGCTCTAGAGTCTGTGTTTCAAACCTTTCTGCATATTGCCAGACAGTTCTAAGTCATGGAAAGAATAGTGGTAAGAGGACAAAGTTTCTACTAGAATGAAGCCTGTATTTGAGTGGGGGCAATGCCAGCTTATACAAATATTTGCCTGCTAGCTTCTTCCTGGCTTGCAGGAGACAGGTTTATGGAGAGAGAAGTTATGAGTAAAAAGAAGAATGAAAGAGGTCCAAGGGAAGGGATTAAAGGTTCTAGAACCCAAAGGCCGGTTCATGCCAGATTCTGCACACCAGGACAGGTGCCAATTCAGCTCAGAAAGTCCCAGGGTCAAAGATAACTGATTGACTTTGTCAACTTTGTTGACTGCTAACTGATTGACCGAATAATGGTGATCAGAGACAGGAGGTTGCCCATATGGGGCTGGTTGGGAGTAGCAGCTTTGTATATCTGAATGTGGATGTAATGATATGGCTATAGTGCCTGGATCTCTGCTTTTGCTAAATTGAGCAGCTTCCCCATGGGCAGTGCTATCTTTTTCTGACCATGGATGTTCCATGGTTTCTAAGCAAAATGTAGAGGCCAGCCAAGATAAATAAGACGGAACAAGGAAACTTCATCAGAATGCCCTAGGTATAGGCACACAGGAGACACAATCCTCCTGTTTCCCAGGCAGGCAAGCACCCCTGGCCCCTTGTATCTTGAGGCTCCAGACAGTACTGACAAGGAGGACCAAGATGGTCCTGTGGCAGCCTATGCCTTGTGGTAGCTGAAGTGCTGTGGGAAGAGAGAAGACTGTTGGAAGCTCTGAGGAGGGTGGGGGGAAAGGGAGGAGCCTGCCGGTCAGCATGTCAGCTTGCGTTGAAGGTGTCTATGTGAGACTTTGAGCTCTGGCTGGGTGAGGAGCTGGGAGCCTGGAGCTGTGTGAGTGGCTGGTGCGTGTTCTCCTCGGGGATGGGCCACCCATTCCCAGGGCATGATCAGGAAGGCAGTTAATGCGAGAGGAGCTGGCTATTGGGCACAGAAGAACACCTGCCCGTTCTGAGCCTCTTTGTTTAGAGGCCCCTGGGTTAGATGCAAGGTGACCAACTCGTTGGTCCCAAGAACTTTTCTGGTTTTAGCAAAGAAAATTCCATGTCTTGGGAACCCACTCAGTCCTAGGCAAACAGGTACAGTTAATGATCCTGGATGCAAATCCTGCTCTAAGGATTACCAGGTAACATATTTCATGAGCCATACTTACACTTAAAAAAATTATTCTTTTATTTAAAGGTTTTTTTTTTCTAGTATATTTTGTAGGGGGTGGAGAAAGAGGGAGGGACAAAATCCCAAGCAGGCTCCATCCTGTCATCACACAGCCTGACTTGGGGCTCTGATCTCATGACCCTGGGATCATGACCTGAGGCGGAATCAAGAGTCAGACTCTAAACAGACTGAGCCCCCCAGGTGCCCCACCCCCACTTATTCTTTACCTGAAATTCAAATTTAATTGGATGCTCTGTGTTTTCATTTGCTGAATCTTGCAACCCTACTTTGGGTGTTTGGTATATTGTGAGAGAGAAGATATTTGTTATTTGGAGAAACTCCCGTGTGGGATAGATTGGGAAATTCTTGTCTGCTTACCAGGCAAGAAAGGTTTTAAGGGAAGCTTAGCCTGACCAATTGGGTAGTGAGTGTCTTTAACTCAGACCTGATGAAAGCATCAAAAGGTAGGAATCGGTCTAGATGCTAAGTGCATAGACCTCTAGTACCCACAGTCCAAGTCTAGAGCTGGTTCTGCTGTTTATTACCTCTGCTACCCTGGGCAAGACACTTAATCTTCTACTGCCTCCATTTCTTCATTTGAAAAATAGGGGAGAGGGGTGCCTGGGTGGCTTGGTCAGTTAAGCTTCCAACTTCAGCTCAGGTCATGATCTCACAGTTTGTGGGTTCGAGTTCCGCATTGGGCTCTGTGCTGACAGCTCAGAGCCTGGAGCCTGCTTCGGATTCTCTGTCTCCCTCTCTCTCTGTCCCTCCCCTGCTTGTACTCTGTCTCTCTCTGTCTCTCAAAAATAAACATTAAAAATTTTTCAAAAATTAAAAAAAAAAAAAGAAAAATGAGGCAGTGACTGTACTTACCCAAGAGCATTATGGTGTTGACTAACTGGTGTAATATGTATGATGCTTTTAAACAGGACCTAGCCTGAGGTATGGTTAGTTTTTGCCTAACTGGCTTGTGTCCTCCTTTACGCACTCTGGAGAAAGCCTTCGCCAAACTCTTGGTCCCTGTGGGTCCCTGAATACAGGGTGGCCATGGGACTCAGCCTGGCTGAGTGGCACACGCAGTCTTCCGGAGGCCAGACTAGTCCTAGGTCTAAGGATGGGCATGTAACACAGGTCAGCCCATTTAGGATCAGTTTCATGGCTTTTGGGAGCACACCTGAGTGAGGAGGAGACCTTTTGTTCTTTAGCTGGTCAGTATGTAAGGCATCGTCCTGGAGCACCCAGGGGTCCCACACAAGGGCCATCTGCCTGAGAATGAAGTCAACCCAACATGAAACAAGGCCTGGGAATAGAGAAAAAAGAGTCCTGCTCTCCTAGGGTAAGCACCTGGACCCAGCCTTGGGGCCTTGCAAGTAACTTTGGAGCTGTCTTGTGGGTTGGAACTCTAAGTTCACCACGTAGCCCTTGTGCAGCCTAAGGGGAGTTCCTGCACCTCTCTCCTCCTCATTCCTTTGACTCTTCAATGGCGATAATAACAGCTTCTCCTTGATAGAGCTGTCGTGAAGATTGCATGAGTTAACAGGTATAAAGTGCTTAGAATAGGGGCTGGGCACAGTGGCCATGCTTAATAAACATGGGATGTTATCATTCCCCACTGAACCCTTTCTGTTGTACAAGACAACATGTCCTCTTTGGCGCCCCGATTGGTTTGGACAGGATGTCTGCTACTTGCTACTGAAAGAATTCTCACTAATAAAGATGCATTTTGAGGAGTACCTGGAATGCTAGGATGACTCAAATGCCTCTTTGGGGAGAACAAAGAGGATTGGTAAGAATATGTTGGGCATGTGACTGGTCAAGTAGAATGATTTAAAGGGAGTTTATGGCTAAAATCAGTGGTTTTCGAACTTGAGTGTGCACTTGGAGGGCTTCTTAGGACAGATCGTTGCCCCCCCCCCCCAGCATTTCTGGTTTAAAAAAGTCTGGGGTAGGGCAGCAGGAGGCTGAGGCTTATGGTCTCAACATTAGGAGAGCCATGAGATGAGATAAAAGGCAACGATATTTATTTAGTATTATTTAACAAAGTCTTAGGTGTGCCTACTGTGTTCAAGATACTGCTCAAAGTGCTTTATAAATACCAATATTTTTAAAGATTATTTTTCCATTAGAGGTGGGGGGCAAGGGTAGAAAGAGAGGGAGAGAATGGGAATCCCAAGCAGGCTCCACACTGCCAGCGCAGATCCTGATGTGGGGCTCAAACTCGTGAACCATGAGATCATGACCTGAGCCAAAACCAAGAAGTGGACGCTTAATCCACTGAGCAACCCAGGCACCCAGCATTTACTTTTTCATAACAGTTTTTTTGATATACCGACTATTACAATTTTTCAAGTGAGGAAAATGAGCTCAAAGGATATGCCTGAAGTTTGTCGGAAGAGAGCCAGGAAAAGTACCCAGGCAGTGTGGGGTGTTCCTAACCTGTATTTCAGGCTCCCTCTCTCACCATTCTATGCTACTGAGAAAATGAATGGATTTGAAAAGTGCGGATGCTTGAGCCCCACCCTCAGATAGTGGTTGTTGAGGTTTTGGGGCTGGGGGCCTGGGTCTAAGTAGCTCTGCCATTTTTACAACCACTCGGATACCTCTGATCCTAGCTCCTGGGTCTCTCACCCTTCTTGGATTCCCTCAAGAAGGGCCTTTTCTCTGAAGTGTTCTTGGGCACCAGGAAGGTCTGGGGGAGGAGAAGGCATTTCTCTGTGGCAGCTCTTGGGATAGCTGGGGGAGCAGCCACCAGGAGCCAGAGGTTAAATGATGCCTCTAAGTAGGGTCTGATAACATCTTTAGCAACAATTATCACCTCTTGAGTGGCCTTCCAGCAGCAGATCCTCTTGTTTTATACTCCCCTTGCCTCCCTGTTCTGAATCAGTGAGGAAAGCCCACACCAGGCTGGGCAAAGCAGGGCCAGCGTCCAGGACGGCATTTCCATAGGTTTCCATCGGTGTGTTGATTTATTCCGAGAGAGAAAAGGGAGACTAGTAATGAAACAGCTACCCTTTATACTGAAAGGTGCTTGCATATCCTATTGAATGAACTCAAGTTTCTGGAGCTGGAAGGGAGCTATAGAGCTAATCCAGTCCCATCTCGTCCTCCTCACTCCCAAGCCATCATTGCTTCAGTCCTGCAAAGAGGGGGCTTTTGTGGTGCAGAGAGAGGAAGTGCTTGGAAAACTGGACTCAAACCAGAGTACAGAGGGAACACTTTGTAATAAATGATAATCCCAACAGGTCGATCTCTACTACATGAGTCTAGGTTTGAAGCAGAGCTCTTAACCTGTTTCGAGTTAGCCAAGGCATACCACCTCGATTTCCCCATGACCTTTACAAAGTACAGTTTCCCCTTCATGGGTATTGCAAAGTTATTTTGGTCATTGGGACTAAAAGAGCAAAAATAACTCAGGAGAGGCTTTGGCTTCTGCTTTGAGTTTGTTTTTGTTTAAAATGCCACAATTTCATGTCTCAGGAAGTAGTTCAGACAAACTTGAAATAGTAATGGAATTTGCTTCTACGTGTGTTTGTTCATTCTTTTGTTGATCTCTGGTTTGTCGAGTGAGACATCCTCTGTAGAGAGAGAAAGAAAAGGGCATACAAACCATAGCCTTACTTCTGGAGCTTACAAAATAGTGGTGGTGGGGGGCACGGTATCTTTAAGGCAGCATACAGTAAATTCTACATAAGGGGTGAGGGACTAGAATCAGCATTTGCCATGAACAGTAACTGCATTAGATGCTTTATATATGTTAGGTTATTTAATTTTCCCTAACACTCTTCACTAAAACCCTGTGGTATACATATAACAGTTGAAGAAACTGAAGTTTATGCAGGTGAAGTAGAATTCCCAAGGTCACAGAGTCAGTTAGTGACAGACCCAGGTTCTAACCCAGTTTCCTTAGTTTCAGTGCTTGTGTTATATCTGCTCTGCCATGAGCTGCTGGCCACTCAGGCATGTGAGTTAGTAGGTAGATATTAACATAAGTCAGCACACATACATGTGTGTCAGAAAGAAGGAGGTTGGACACGATGTCTGGTACAGGACTCACAGTAGAGGCTGTGTTTGGTAGATCAGAGAGGTGAGAATTCCAAGTGGGGGAAAAAATCAATGACGTGATGGACCTGGGAAGGTACATGGCAAGCTGGTAGAACCATATGCAGTTCTGTGTGCCAGGGAGGCATGGGATTTGTGTGGGGAAATAATGGGAAATGAGGAGCAAGAAAAAATTTGTGGGGAAATACTAGAAAAAGTTGAATGCTGAGGTCAGGATCCTAGACTCTGGGTCTGTAGCTGTTGGGTGCTGATAGATGGCCATCTGTCCCGATTTCATGCAGGGCTACCTCTCTCTTCCCCAAGGCCCAGGAGGACTCAACGTGGCCCATGGAATTGCTTCAGATTGCTGACATTGCCCCAATTTTTATGGAGTGATGTCAGCAGCACAAGCTCTTTGTCAATTCCATTTCAGCCATAATAAGTATTAACACTGGGAAGAAAACCCAAACAGTCTTGAAACTGCCCCCTCGGTCCCTTCTTTCCGGGTAACTCGATCCGGGAACATCCCCCACAATACTGAGCATCACTGAGGATGTTGTAAAGACACACACCAGTGCCACCAAAGGATGTTTTTGACATCCTGCCTCTTCTGACTGCTGGATTCCCCTCACTCTCCACCTCCTCTACCCTGCCTTGTAACATCCTCAGGGATTCCCCTCCCACCCATTCCTCCTCTGCTTCTCTCTGCTTAAATACAGTGCCAGGTCTACTCCAAGCCCCCTTCCCTTCTCTGGCCACCTTGTGAAGGGCGCTCACCCTGACATTGATTCATTAATCCTCATGCCATGTACTTGCTTTGTTTGCTTAGTTTAATTCATGAGATTTGTTCAGTGTTGTTATCTGCAGTAAATTCTTCAGCAAGAAAAAGGATTAAAGAAAAATCACCCGGTGTGTTCCCCATACTGATTGTAATGCCCGCCCCTTAATGTTTTCTTTAGGCAAAATATGATTGAGTGGAAAATATGGGTAAGACATTAAAGAGAAAAGGAAGAGAAGATGTCACTGAGGGCAACAACCTTATGGGTCAGGGTGGAATGGAAGGGGAAAGGTATAGTGAGTGTGTGTGTGTTGGCCGATCCCTGTAAATAGCTGTGCACAGCCCCAAATTGCCTTGATTTTAACTGAATGGACGCCTTAGGTCTTTTTGATGCCAGCTGGTGGGCCAGCTTCTCTGTTCAAATGCTTCCTGTGCCCTGTTGGAGATCTGCTTTAAGTCTTTTTATAAAAAAAAAAAAAAAAAAAAGATTCCTTCGTGAACCAAATGCACTGGGGAAAGAGCTGCACAAGACGTCAGCTCCACAATGAAGGGGAAGTCCATTGTCTTCCGATGGTAGAAGGATAATTGAAAATCATTAGAAACATGCAGTGGGGACAGAAAAAAGGACAATGAATGGTGCCTGTGTGAACAGGATTAGGACAAGATTTAGGAAGGACTGTGTAATAGTGCTGACATTTGAACTTGGCCCTAAATGATGTATGGGATTTAATCAGGAACAATGGAGAATGGTGGAAAAGGAGAAGGGGCTGGAGATACTCCAGGTAGAAGGGATAGAGTGCATGTATAAAGACGTCAAGACGGAAAAGAACAAAGCACAGAGGGAATGGTAGGAAGGTCTTTACAGCTGACATTAGGGATAAGAAGAAAAGTGATGAAAGGCAACTTTATTCTCCTTGCCCACCTTCCAGCTTGTTGGCTGTGCTGCTAGGTCTCTGCTCACCCTCCTCTTCCTGGTCATTAGGGCTTAAAGTCCTCATGCCTTGATCCTGGACCTGCTTTTCTTCCACTCTGTTTCATCCTCCTGCACAACCTTGTCCACACCCTATTTGAGAGTGACCTAGGAGAATGACATAGGAGTTGATATCTCTAGTTCAGAGTCTGACTTCTAGCTTAGAACCTTAGGCCCACATATACCATGTAGAAGTCTTGAAGGTACCACAATTGGTTAAACACAGAGCCCATCATCTTACACTCTCCAGCTGGTTGCTCTTTCAGTGATCAGCACCACATCTAAATAGTTACACAAGTTGAACAGTATCCTGACCATCATCCCAACCATCTCTCTTTAACTTCCATATCCAAGTCACCACAGCTAATGTTGATTTTACTTCTTCAGTATCTCTCCATCCCTCCCCTACTCTCCACTTTTATCAAGTCCATAGCAGTTGAAATTTCAATTTCTTGCCTAGACCATTTCAACAAGTCCTGACATGTCCTTCTGTTTCTACTCTTAATCTCACTTCAACTTAAAGTTGCTAGTTCAGATCAAGGGCAACCTTAAAAGAGGAATTTGAACAAGATGGTGGATTAGAGGTCATAGACATTTCTCCCAGGATACAACTACATGCGCTGGATAAATATGGCATGGGTGATCTGAGAGAAAAGAAAATAAGGGAATTCTGTAGGGATTAGGCATTAAGTAAAAGTGCAATCTGCAGGATCTGGCACTTGCCATGGTAGTTTACATTTTGGGTTTCAATGGACCATGAATACCAGAAAAATAAATCAAAGACTGGCCCAACACAGGACAGGAAGAAAAAAGACAGCCAGAATAAAACTGAGACTTTACAAAGAGTGACATCTGATGATAAAAACTAGGAAAAAAAAATATTTTAAGAAAGACAGTAGGGATACCTGCAGAGTTTTTCACTGACCACTCATAGAGTAGGGAAAAAAGTATCCTTGAAGAATTACTATTTGCAAGTCTTTATTCTAAGCTTGTGACCTACAGAAACAAAACTCAAACTTAAATATACATATTTAAATAATTCAAGGTTAGTCATTCCCCAGGTGACTTGCAAAAGCAAACCAAGTACTGTGTGGAGGAACAAAAACCCAGGCTTCAAAGGATTTCCGCAGATAAAAACAGCATAACTTACATAAAAAATAAATTGAAACACATGAAGAGGAAAGTCAAGATGAGCAACATTAAGGAACAAAACAAAACAAAAAACAAATTCATAAACAGACCCGAAAAGACTGCATGTATTAGAATTGAGATAGAGAATCTCAAGAGGCAGTTTAAGAAATATGAAGCAAATAGGATAGGAAGTATGATGAAAGAAAGAGTCTTTCAAGGTTGGTGTTATGCATAGGAAAAAGAAACAAGTTGAACATTCTAGAAAGGAATTCCCTAATGTACAAATTATATCATAGTTTAGACACAGGTGAATAGAGAGTTAGTATAATGGAGAACACTAGAGAATGAACTGCAATCTAAAAAACAAATTATTGAGAATATAAACAAAAGGTCTGATAGATGGAGAATATCAAAGAGTTGAAGAGAGATTGAAGATACTGTGAGAAGATGCAATATGTATCTAATTGGAATCCTGAGGGGAGAAAACAGAATGAAGGAAAGTCAATACTTGTATTCCTGATGGTTAGACTCCTTAATTATTACATATATCAGTCATTAAGTAGAGAGAGCCCATATCTAAAATCAATCCATCAATCACATCTAAAATAAATAAAATTAAATTTGTTCTTAAATGCATTTTGTTAAAACATGATGTAGAATGCAACTTCTACAAGGAGACTACATGGACAAGGAGAAGTTCTGAAAAGCAGAGAAAGAAAAATACTACCTACAATGAAATGACCATTAATAGTTGATTTCTCAGAGGTAGCATTGGAATCAAGGAGAAAGTGAAATTTTATCTTCATAGTTAAAATATTTTTCCTTTTAAAATATCTCTTCTAGTATTAATAAAGCAAAAAGATCTTTTCAGATAAATAGAAACTGAAAAAATTTACTAGCAGAGGATTTGCTCAAATGAAACTCTTATAGAAGGAATCTCAGAGGGTAAAATGTTACCAAGAGAAAGGGAGAGAAAGATACCGGTAAACAGGTAGGTAACTCTAAACAATTATCGATGGTTTAAAACAATAGAGCAATGTATAGTTTGTGTGGTTAAAAAGAAATATTAAGCTAAAATGCAAACAAACAACAAAACAAGTCAGTCCAGAGTTAGTTGGTAAAAATTAAAGCATTCTAAAGTACTGGTGTTGTTTGAAAAAAGGGTAAAGACTGGCGAACTTTAGATTTTACATTAAATATACATGTTAAAATTTCTAGACAGCACTGTCAAGTAGAATTTTTAGTGATGATGAAAATATTCCAAAGATCTGCAATATTCAAAACAGAGCTATAAAGCAGATGTAGCTATTGAAGAATTGACATGCGGCTAGTTGTGACCGAGGAACTTAATTTTAAATCTTACTTACTTTTAGTTAATTTAAAATTAAACTTAAGTGACTAGTGACTATACTATTAAATATCAAGATTCTAAAGTAACTGTATAATTCTTATACGGTATAGAGGAAAAATAAGGTTGTAGTTTGCAATCAAATAATCCCAAAGAGAGCAATTAAGAAGGAAAACAAAAACAAAATAAAAAACAAACACCACTTAAGCCAAAGCTGCAGAGCTAGTAAGTAGCAGGATTAGGATTTGGATTCTGACTTATGTGGTTCTAAATAGCATGCTCTTAGTCACAACAGTGCTGTTCCATGTGTTGATAGGTTGATTAAAGACCACTAGGAGAAATAATACTAACCAGAGAGGTAGGCAGGACTTTTATAACATCCCATGTCTATATTGTATAGCAGCTTGCATGTGCTTTCTGAGATGAACACTGTTAGTGTGTGTGTCCCTTTCTCTCATGTGATGGTCAGTCCCTGAGGAGCAGGGATGGTGCTTATCCATTCTGTGTGTATCCCCTCCACTCAGAGCTTGGTGCCTAGCCAGTGAGAACTGAACTGAAAAGCTGTATGTTGGGGAAGATCATTGAAGGGATGTGACCACCAGTGGACGAATGAGCTGGAGCCAAGCTCTTAGAAGTTCGTCACCTCAACCCCTGTCCTTGGAATGCATGTTCTGATTGCCTCAAGGACACAGCCTGAAGATAGATTCATGGTGTTGAGACCTTCTGAGAATCAGTTAAGACTTGTATATAACTTAGGAAGATTTGGTGGGTGGGTGAGGAGATCTTGCATCTGCCCAAGACAAGCGTCATATGTATGCTGTCCTTAACTTTCCACTTTCTAATGCACTCCTGCCTGTCTTTAGGTTTTGTACCCCGGGGAAGTCAGTTGAACCATAGCCCCTAGTATATACTCCTAAGGAATTAGGTGCCTCTCTTTCTCTCTTTTAAAATATAATTAAACTCTTTGTTTTGCAAACAATTGTACATTCACATGCAGTTTAAGATATAATACAGAGATCCCACATACCCTTGACCCAATTTTTTCTTCATTGTAATACCTTTCAACACTATAATACAGTATTACAATGAGGATATTATTATTGACACAGTCAAGGTAGAGACAGACCACTTTTCTCATCCTCCCAACCCTTGGTCCTTAATCACCGGCAACCACTAAACTGTCCCTGTTTCTGCGATTTTGTCATTTCAATACTGTAGTATGAATGGAATCACACAGTATGTAACCTTTAGATATGACTTGTTTCAATCCACATAATTCTCTGGGAATTTGACCAGTTGTTGCGTGTATCAGCAGGCCATTGCCTTTAATTGCCAAATAGTATTCCATGATAACAGATGTAACCACAGATTGTGAAGCATTCATTCCCTGAAAAACATCTGTGTTGTTTCCAGTTTGGAACAAACGAGCTGCTCTAAGAGTCTGTGTGTGCAGTGCATTTGTGTGTGTACGTGTGAACGTAGAGTATTGTTTTTGTAAGGTAAACGTTCAGGAATGCAATTGATGAGTTGCATGGTAGTTGTACCTTTGGTGTTTTTCTGTCACAATTGTTTCCCAGAATGGTGGTTCCATTTTACATCTAACCTGTAATAGGTGAACAACCCAGTTTCTCTGCATCTTCATCAGCATTTGGTAGTCACTAATTTTGTATTTTAGCCATTCTGATAGATACAGAGTGATAGCACATTGTGGTTGTAGTTTGCATTGTATAATGGTTAATGATGCTAATCATATATTCATATGTTTATTCGACATCTGAGTATCCTCTTCAGTGAAATGTCTTCTGTCTTTTTCCATTTTTTAAATGGACTGTTTTATACTCTGAGGTGGAAAGTTCTTTATATATTCTAGATACTAGTCTTTATTACATATTTGGTTCGCAAATATTTTTCTCCATCTGTATCATGTATGTTCAACCTCTTAACAGTCTTGCAGAGCTTAAGTTTTTGTTTTTAATACATATTTTTTTATTTTTGAGAGAGAGAGAGAGAGAGAGAGCAAGTGGGGGAGGGACAGAGAGAGGGAGACACAGAATCCGAAGCAGGTTCCAGGCTCTGAGCTGTCAGCACAGAGCCTGACCTAGGACTCAAACTCATGTAATGGTGATCATGACCTGAGCTGAAGTCAGATGCTAAAACTACTGAGCCACCCAGGTGCCCCTTAAGTTTTTGTTCTTGATGATATCTGATTTATTATTTTTTCTTTTCATGTATTGTACTTTTGGTGTCAAGTCTAAGAATCCTTTCCCTAGCTTGGTACTCTGAAGATCTTTCTCTAATATTTTTTTCTAAAAGTTGAATGCATTTATCTTCTATATTTAAACCTATGATCAATTCTGACAATCGTTGTAGTGAGTTGAGGTTGATTTTTCCTTATGAATATCCAATTTCTCTAGCATTTTTATTGGAGAGAGTAATCTTCCTCTTTTGATTTGCTTTCATACTCTTCAACATATGTTGGACATTTTTGTATGCGTCTATTTCCCTGATTTCTATTATGTTCTGTTGATCAGTACTCCTATCCATCAATCAACCTCACATAGTCTTGATTATTGTAGCTGTATAATAAATCTTGATGTAGATTGATTTCTCCCATTTTTTTCTTACTGCTCAAAATTGTTTTAGCTATTCTAGCCCCTTTTACTTTGCATGTATTTCAGAAGAAGCATACTTACATCTATAGATTTTCTTGCTGGATGTTCGACAGGAATTGTGTTAAAGTTATATACCTAGCTTAGGAGAATTGACAACTCTATTATATCCATGAACAATCCATCCATGAACATGGGATAGCCCTCCCTTTATTCAGCTCACTTTTGATTTCCTTTATCAGCATTTTGTGGTTTGCAGCATGTAAGTGGTGCACAGGTCTTGTGAACTTTACACCTAATATTTCTTTATTTTATTCAGTTATAAATAGCAATGCATTTTACATTTTGGTGTCTATGTGTTCACTGTTAGTATATAGAAATGCAGCTGAATTTTTTATGTTTATCTCGTATTCTGAGAAATTACGGACATCATTATTTCTGAGAGTTCTTTTGTGGATTCTTTGGGATTTTCTACATACAAAATTATGCCATCTCCAAATAGGGGCAATTTTCTTTCTTTCTTTCTGATTTGTGTGCCTTTTATTTCTCTTTCTTTCATGACTGCATTGGCTAGAATGTGAGGCAATATTTTGAATAAGGGTGAAGAGAGCAGGCATTCTTACCCTGCTCAAGATCTTAGGTGGGAGAAGTATTCAGTCGCTCACTATTAAGCAAAAGTGTTAGTTGTAGGTCTTTTTGTGGATGCTCCTTATGAAGTTGAGGATGTTCTTCTATTCTTATTTTTATGAGTGTTTTTAATCGTAAACAGATGTCAAATTGTCACAAAGACCTTATTCTACATTGACGGATGTGAATGTCTGATTTTTCTTCTTCAGCTGATTAATAGGCTGTATTACAGTGATTGACTTTCAAATACTAAGCCATCCTTACATCCCCGGAGTAAACTTCACTTAGTCATGGTGTCTAATTCCTTTTATATATTTCTGAATCTCATTTGCTAGTATTTTATTAAGAATGTTTAGGTCTACGTTCGTGAGGTCATTGACTTGTGGTTTTCTCTTTTGTACAGTCTGTCTAGTTTGGGTATCAGGGTAATACGAGCTTCATGAATGGGAAGTACTCCCTTTTCGTCTGTTTTCTGGAAGAGAGTTGTGTACAATTGGTATTATTTATTCTTTAAATATATGGTAGAATTCTCCAGTAAAACCGTTTGGGAACTGGAGATTTCTTTTTGGGAGTTTTCATATTACAAATTTAATTTCTTAACAGTTATAAGACTTAAAATTATATATTTCATATTCTGCAAGTTACAATTTTAACCATCTTCAGGTTTATAATTTAGTATTTTTTATTGTATTTACAAGGTTGTGCAACCATAACCACCATCTAATTCCAGAACATTTTCATTAACATTAAAAACCTACCATTAGCAGAAATTAATTATTCCTCACTGCCCCTGTCCTTGGCAGTCACTAGTATACTATTCATCTCTGTGGATTTATCTGTTCTAGTTATTTCATATAAATGACATCATATAATATGTGGCCATTTCTTTCCCTTAGCATAGTGTTTCTGAGTTTCATCCACACTGTAGCATGTATCAGTACTTCATTATTTATGCCTCAATAATATCTCATTGTATGGAATATATTTTGTTTAGCCATTCATCAGTTGATAAAGGCTATTTTCACTTTTGGGCTATTATGAGTAATGGTGCTTTGAATATTCATTTAGAAGGGTTTTCATAAGTATATGTTGTTAATTCTCTTGTATATACCTAGGAGTAGAATTTCTGGGTCCCCTGATAAGTTTAGGTTTGATTTTTTTTTTTTAAGTTTTTTAATGTTTATATATTTTTTTAAAGAGAGAGAGAGAGAAAGAGCATGAGCAGGCGAGGAGCAGAGAGAGGGAGACACAGAATCTGAAGCAGGCTCCAGGCTCTGAGCTGTAAGCACAGAACCTGAAGTGGGGCTTGAACCCACGAACCACGAGATCATGACCTGAGCCGAAGTCAGATGCTTAACTGAATGAGCTACCCAAGAATTCCAGGTTTAATTTTTTGACGAACTGTCAAAAATGTTTTCCAGAACTACTGCATCATTTTAATTTATATCAGCAATGTATAAGGATTCCAATTTCAACATACCAGTTGACACATCATTGTGGATCATTTTTTTTAACTTTTAAAAATATTTATTCACTTTGGAGAGACAGAGAGGCAGAGCATGAGCAGGGAAGGGTAGAGAGAAGGGGAGACACAGAATTCAAAGCAGGTTCCAGGCTCTGAACTGTCAGCACAGAGCCTGATGCGGGGCTTGAACTCATGGACCATGAGATTGTGACCTGAGTTGAAGTCAGTTGTTTAACTGACTAGCCACCCAGGCCCCCTGATAATTTTTTATTATAGTATCTTAGTGGGTAGGAAGTAGGATCTTGTCGTGTTTTTTATTTCCATTTTTCTAATTACTAATGATATTGATGTATTTGCATGTGCTTATTGGCCACTTGTATGTATTCTTCAGAGAACTGTCTATTCAAATTATTTGGTCATTTGTTGATTTTTCTTTATATTGGTCACTTGAAAGAGTTCTTTATATATTTTAGATACTAGAACTTTATCAAATACATGATTTACAAATAATTCTCCTATTTTGGGGGTTGTCTTCATACTTTCTTGATAAGGTTGATTGAAGTAGCATACAAGTTTTAAATTTTGATTACCTCCAATTTATATTTTTATTTATTTGTTTGGTGTGCTTTAGGTATCATATTTAAGAAACCATTGCCTTTTCCAAGGTACTGAAGATGTACCTTATGTTTTCTTGTAAGGGTTTATAGTTTTAGATCTTGTATTTAGGTCTTAATCCATTTCGAGTTAGTTATTGTATGTGGGGTGCAGCATTGGTCCAACTTCATTGTGTTGTGTGTGGATATCCAATGGTTTCAATGCTGCCTGTTGAAAAGGCTATTATTTGCTCATTGAGTTGTCTTAGCACCCTTGTTAAGAATAACTTGCTTAAAAATGTATAAATTGGGGCGCCTGGGTGGCTCAGTCAGTTGAGCGGCCAACTTTGGCTCAGGTCATGATCTTGTAGTCTGTGAGTTCGAGCCCCGCATTGGGCTCTGTGCTGACAGTTCAGAACCTGGAGCCTGCTTCAGATTGTGTGTCTCCCTCTCTCTCTGCCCTTCCCCTGCTCACGCTCTGTCTCTATGTCTCTCCAAAAAAATAAATAAACATTAAAACAAACAAGCAAACAAAAATGTATAAATTTGTTTCTGAACTCTTAATTCCAAGTAATGTAAATATAATATATATACATATATATATACACATACACATATATATAATCTCAATACCACACAGCAGTCTTGGCACTAAAACTGTAGTAAGTTTAGAAACTAGTAAGTGTCAACCCTTCAAATTTGCTCTTCTTTTTCAAGATTGTTTTGTCTATTCTGAGTCCTTTGCATTTCCATACAAATTTTAAGCTAAGGTCATCCATGTACACAAATAGATGTCTGAATTTTGATAGATAATACACTGAAACTGTAGGTCAATTTAGGCATGATGAGCTCAGTGTGACCAGGTGGCAGTCTTAACTTTCAATTCTTAACAATATTTAATCTTCCATTCTATGAACACGATTTATTTTTTTCAACGATGTGTCTATAGTTTTCTATGCACAAGTCATGCACCTTGAAAAAAAATTAAGGATTTTATTCCTTTTTTTGCTGTTGTAAATGTAATTGTTTTCTTAATTACATTTTTTGCTTGTTTATTTCAAGTTTATATGAATGTGATTGATTTTCTGTGTATTAACAGATGATATGTTCTCTGAACTGTTTTATTAGCTCTGACAATTACTTTTTAGATTCCTTGGTAGTTTCTATACACAAAATCAAGCCATGTGCAAATAGAAATCGTTTTTCTTTTTTTTTCTTTCCTATCTGGATGACATTTATTTCTTTTTATTTTTTACTTACCTTGGGTAGAACCTCCAGTACAATGTTGAATTGAAGTGGTGAGAATAGACTGTTTCTTGGTCCTGATCTAAGGAAGAAAACTTTCAGTCTTTCAGCATTAAGTGTTATGTGGTTTTTAGGTTTTACATAGATACTCATTCTGAGGATAAGGTAGTCCTCTTCATTTCCTATTTTGTTGACTGTTTTTTATCATGAAAGATGTTGGATTTTTTCAAGTTTATTTATTTATTTTGAGAAAGAGGGAGAGTGTACAAAAGTGAGTAGGGAGGAGGGGCAGAGAGAGAGAGGGAGAGAAAGAATCTGAAGCAGGCTCTGCAGTGTTAGCATGGAGCCTGATGCGGGGCTTGATCTCACAACCATGAGACCATGACCTGAACCAAAATTAAGAGTCAGAAACTTAACCAACTGAGCTGCCCAGGCATCCCAAAGATGTTGGATTTTTGTCAAATGCTTTTTCTTCATCCATGGATTTCATCCTTGGGATTTTGTACTTTATTCTTATTACTGTGGCATATTATAGTATTTATGTACAGATCACCTTCCCTTCCTGGCATAAGTCTCACTTGCTCATGCTGTATACTCCCTTTTGTATGTTGCTAGATGTAGTCTTCTAGTACTGTATTTTTATGCCTATATTCATAAGGGATATTGTTGTTTAGGTTTCTCTTCTTGTGCTAGGTTCTTTTCTTGGTATGGTTTTGGTATCAGAGTGATAATAACTTCATAAAATGAGTTGGGGTGTGTTCTCTCCTCATCTATGTTTTTGAAAAGTCTGTAAAGGATTGGCATTAATCTTTTTAATGTTTGGTAGAATTTACCAGTGACGTCTAGTTTCTGAGCGTTTCCTCATGGGTAGTGTTTTGATTAGTAATTCAATCTCTTGCCTTATTATAGTTTTCTTCAGATTTTCCATTTCCTCTTGAGCCACTTATAGTAGTCTGTGTTTTTCCAGACATCTGTTTATTTCATCTAATTATATTGTATGTTGACATACAGTTATTCATGGTATTCTTAATCTTTTTTTCATTTTAGTAAGAACAATAATAATATCCCCTCTTTCATTGTTAACTTGAGTAATTTGAGTGCTCTCTTGTTTTCTCATGTTTGGTGTGTCTAAAGTCTTGCCAATTTTATTGACCTCTTAGAAACAACTTTTAATTTTGTTTACAGTAGTTTTCAAGTCTCTTCTTGTTGATACCTTCTTTGGTAGTTCTATCTATTATAAAAAGAGGTGTTGAAGTCACCATTGTTGTTGAATTGTTCATTTCTCCCTTCAGTTCTCACTGTTCTTGCTTCATGAATTATGGGGCTTTGTTATTAATTTGTTGATTGTCCTTTTTATTAAGAATGTTCTTCATTTCCTCTAGTTAGTCCCGATTTTTGTCTTAAAGTCTAGTATGGTAATTACAGCACGCTAGCTTCTTTTGTTATTGTTTGTATTTTACATCTTTTTTTGTCCTTTTACTTCCAAAATTTTTTTCATAGTGGAATTTGAATTTCATATTTGGAGACAGCATGTAGTTATGTTTATCTTATTCATTCTGTAAATTTCTATCTTTTAATGGAGTGCTTAACCCATTTACATTTAATATAATTATTGGTAAGATAAGATTTATGTCTGCCGTTGGCTGTTAGGTCTTATATATCTTATATTTTTGTTCTTGTATTCCTTATCTTATTTTGTGTCACATAGATATTTTCTAGTGTATCACTTATCTTCATTTCTTTTACCTAATTTTCAGTTATTGACGTAGTGATTATGCTGAAGAATACTATTAGCATCTTAATTTATAAAAATTTAGTTTGGATTAATAACAACTTAATTTCAATAGCATAATAAAAACTTCTATATAGTTCCATTCCCTCATTCTTTGTCATCATAATACCATAAAATTAAATCCTTAATGTCCTAAAAATTAATGTCCTAAAAATTAAATCTTTATACATTGTGAGCCCATCAACACAGTTGTAATTATCACTTTGTGCAGTTTATTTTTAAATTAGAGAAATATTGATAAAGTTGAAATATATTAATATTCTTTTTAATATATTCATATAGTTACCTCTAAAATTGCTCTGATGTTTTTTCATGTGGAGTCACGTTACTCTTTTTATTTTTATTTATTTATTTATTTGAGAGAGAGAGCATGAGTGGGGAAGAAGGGACAGGGGGAGAGATAAAACCTCAAATAGGATCCATACTTAGTGCAGAGCCCAATGCGGGACTCAATCCCATGACCCTGGAATCAAGATCTTAGCTAAAATCAAGAGTTAGATGCTCAACTGACTGAGCCACCCAGGAGCCCCAAGTTACTTTATTTCAACCCTTGAGTATTCTGCCTTTAGTCCTCCATAGTTTCCTTTGAGAAATCAGCCATTATCCTTATTGAGGATTCCTTGTATGTGATGAACCACTACTTCCCTCTCTATGCATTTCTTTGCATTTATTCTGCTGTAGTTCATTGAGCTTCTTGGATTTTCAGATTAATGCTTTAAACAAATTTGGGGAAGTTTTTGGCCATAATTTATTTAAATATTTTTTCTGCTTCTCTTTTTCTTCTTTTCGAATCAATGAAATACACAGTTTGTACTAGAAATCTAATGAAGGTGAAGTTGTGAATTGATTGTAATAATATTTCCTTGTTGGAGGAAAATGTCCACTGCCCAACTCAGGTGTCAAAAAGCATTTTCCTCCATATGTGGACGCATGTGAAAGTGCGCACAGAACATGTCTGTGGTAAGAGCTGTGTAGTGGTGCAGAATATGCTACGTGTGGACTCTTCCTTGGGCAAGTGTCCTGGAATGAGCTACCCATGACTTGACAACGCTATAAGGGCTCCTGTTCTATTACTTCAACATGATACAACAAAAGGCCAAACTCTATGGAGAATCATGAGTGGAAAAAATGCTTGGAATTTCAGAGGAGGAAGATCAAGTCTTTCCCCATAAGACTCTGAGAGGGCACTCTACTATCCTTGTCAGAATTTCAAGGATGGAGATGGTAGCAAACTCCACTGTTCAAAGCTCCATGAGCAAATGTCACCTGTAATTGTCCAGCGATGACTAGTCATGTTTCGCACATCAAGATTACAAATGTGAAAATAACTTGCATAGGTCTAAAGTTGAAGGTATGGCTAATATACCCATACACATATACATTTATGTAAACTTAGTTGAGGCAGAGAAGAGAGTGATACTACTCTCCTTTGTGTAAGAAGTGGCGTTACTTCAAGTCATCAGGCATAGACAGTGTGGAAAGCATCTGAGACATCTGAGCAGCCAAGAAGGTGGCTCCATGGTCCCTGTCCTAAGGAGGGTATAGAGCTGGCATATCCTAGGCTTAAAAAATATAGTTTGGATTAATGGGAAAATAGGGTAAAGTCCAACAAAATGTTGTCCTTCCAATGAGAACAGACTGATGGTGTAGCTAGGAAAATTGGGCTTTCTGATAGACAATTCTGTTTTTGCTAATTACTGGTTGTATGACCTTAGATCACTCAACTTCTCTCCTTTAGTTGCCATCCCTGCATTAGAGATAATAATAGTTGTTGCTTCATTCAGAAAGTCTGAGGATATGACTGCACATAAGGTTCTTGGCTCAGTAAATGGCTAGAAGAGGAGGAGAAGAGAGTTGTTACGGGTATGGGGGAGCGTTTGCTTCATAGAACTTTCAGTACCAGTAAAAGGTTGTACTGATTCATGTACACTTGCATGTTCCTGTGGCCCTTGGGATACCTGATGGCTGCAGTGTAGGTAGAGACCTGGTCATGGGGCAGAGGCCACATAAACCAGACTACATATGGACTGAACCAGTGATCTAGGGTTCAATAAGAAGGTCTACCCAGATGCTCTGATGAGCTTCAAAGTTGTGCATTCCAGAAATAGTATAACAGTACACCAGGGCTGCAGATGAATTGCCTATCCCACCATGGATGCTGACAAATAGCCAAGGGTCTCAGGCATGGCACAAAGGGAGATGACCACCAGAACTCTGAAAGGAAGTACCATGTGGTCTTCTATCCTACATGAAGAGAAATTCATTTGACCCTGATTGAGCTCCTTATCTGTGGATTGGGCATGATTTTGCGTATCTTCCTGTCATGAAACGGAAAATCTGATGGGAAGAGGCAGAGCCCATCCATTCATTACCAATAGATGTCTTTCTCAGCAAAATCCCTTGTTCCACCCTGGTGGCCACGCCTCTTTCTCCTCATTGGCAACTTATTTGCCCTAGAACCTTTAGCAGAAATTGGAATATTCGGGCGCTAGAGGTTGCTGTTCCCAGGAAATAACTAACCACGTTCACATATAGAACATCTGGCAAAGCATTTGGCAGCTAGCGAGAACCAGGCAGGCAGACTGGCGGTCCCAGAGCAATGCGACATGAGGAGGATTGCAGTGACAGCTCTTCTCAGTGTGCCTGCTAGGGAGGGAATGAAACAGACCCAGTGCATGGAGGATGTGCCCAGAGAAGCTCTTGTGTTGTGGCTGTGTCTGTGCTTTCCCTGGGAGCCCATGCCCTAATTGCTAAAGGAGTCAATGTGCTGGGCTGGTGTTTCCCACAACCTCTCTTCTTCGGTCTTCATTCTCTCTGGGAAGCAAAGAAAGCAAGAAACTGACCAGAAGGCCAAAAGCAACAGGACGTTGTTCTCTCTGCAGAATTTGACATTGTTGATTGCCAAATTCCATGTGAATTATTTTTCTTCTCAAGTTAACCATGACATTATCTTCTCTGCTTTTCTCCAAACACTATGATCACTGAGGTCATTGTTTCCTTAACTGCATCTTCGTTTTCACCTTCCTCAGAAAATACAGTGTTGATTTTCTCTACACAGCCTTCCTTCTCAGAGGCATGAGCTATGACAGCCATCACCTATTTGTAACATGTTTGAGTTCATACACTCACAGTGTACAACACTCATTTGTTCTCAGCTCTTGCAAGAAAGGCACTGAGTGAGGCGCCTGGGTGGCTCAGTCGATGAAGTGTCTGACTCTTGATTTTAGCTCAGGTCATGATGTCAGGGTTCGTGGGTTTGAGTCCATGTCGGGCTCTGCACTGGGCGTGGAGCCTGCTTGGGATTCTCTCTGTATCCTCTCTCATGGTCCCTTCCTGCTCCCTCTCTAAACAAACAAATAAAGGCACTGAACAAGGTAGTGAAACCTGCTTCTTTTAAGATGACAAACCAGCATGGATATTCAACTGTCCCTTTTCCCTTAATATGGCTATGTTGGTTGGTTATCTGTTCTAATCAGTTGGTTTCTAAGTTTTGCCAGGGGTTGACTATTTGACTATTAGCTCTACCTATAAAAAGTATACACTGGTCTCCAGTTATCCTTGGTTTCACTTTTTGTGTTTCAGTTATCTGTGGACAACCATCGTCTAGAAACAAATGATCCCCCTCTCATGTATTGTCTGAAGGTCAGTGGTAGCTTAACGCTACGTCACAGTGTCTACGTCACTCATCTTACTTCGTCTCATCACTGGAGGCATTTTATCATCTCACATCATCACAAGAAAGAGAAGGGTGAGTACAGCACAAAAAATTATTTTGTGAGCGAGAAAAACCACATTCACATAACTATTAATATGGTATATTAGGTTATATAATGGTATATTAGGGTTGTAATTGTTCTATTTTATTATCAGTTATTGTTAATGTCTTACTGTGCCTAGTTTATAAATTAAAATTTATCCTAGGTATGTACATATAGGAAAAAACATAATATATATAATATATAGGGTTCATGCTATCCATGGTTTCAAACCCCCTCTGGGACTTGGACATCCACTTGGTCTTCATCCTGTGGAAAAGGAGGAGCCTCTGTAGTAAACAGTAGAGAAAGTTTATATCCAAAGCTGACTTCTGTCTTGACCTCTAATAACCATTTCTGTGGTTTAAAATTTCCTATCGATATCAAAAATACAAACAACTCATTTGAACCAATTCCCAGCTTAAAAAAAATTCAGATCTCCTTCCTTTGAAAGCTTGTGTCATGGACACTGAGCTCGAAGGAACTTCAGAAATCTGATTGGCTTCTTATTTCGAAAACAAGGAAGCATCCCTCAGCAGGGGCTGCGACTTGTCCAGTCACGCAGTTGACTAGAACCCCGATCCTCTAATTCCGAGTTCAGCGTGTCAGCAGTTTTAAGGCTTTGGAGGAATTTTTCAATTTCCTACCAGCTGCCCTGGCATGCAGACACACTATTAAGATTCTTTAGAGAAGACGTGTCAGTGCATTACCAAGAATGTGTTACGACAGCTTGTGTGAGCAAGTGCATCCTTCATAATGGTTGGAAGAAGAGTGTAACCACCGTGCCATTCTTAGGCCAAACCTTATGCTGCCACATGTTTAATCTGCATGTATCGGTGCTTTTATTTGCCCTTCCCACATGGCACTTCAGCAAGGCCCTAGCTATTGTCAATTTAGCTGTCATGACAACCGTATGCACGGATTTCTCAGGGACAGTACTGTTTCAAACAGTATGTCTCAGAAATTCTTAATATTTTGGTATCCAGAGACATGTTCCAAATCGCTTTGCGTGCTCACACACATATACACGCACACATGATACAGATGTCTTTTGCCAGATTCCGTTTCTTGATATTTACTTGACAATATTTGGCCAGTGGACTGATTAGAAGCATAGCAGAGAACAGGAAGCAGAAAGACTGACAGCAAAAAGTGACAGCTGACAGTCTGATAGCGAGGGGGAAGGCAAAAAAAGATAAAAACCATGGCAGTAATGGGCCATTCTGGGTAGTGACAAATCACTCAGCACATATCAACATCATTATGACAGCAGAGGCCAATAATGAAAATTGTGAAACCCCAAAGAAGAATGTCATTGCCCTCTGTGTCTTTTGTTTTTAAATGCTGGAATATATCTCAGACTTTAGGAACACTTCTAATGAAAATGATCAAAATGTGTTAATGACGCCTTAAGGTAATAATAGCATAATAGTAAAACAAATAGGAGAAGGGGGAGAAGGAGAAACATCTTTGTTTTCTGTAAGGTTACCTTTTTTGTTTGTATTGTCTAGTGTGATCTCCAAATCGGTGAAACAGGCATTACCCTATTGTTGCTCAGGCTAGTCGTTGAGAATACAAAAGGGGAGAAGAATAATAGCAAACAGAAGGACTATAGGAATGGCTCCTTCTGGCGTGTCCCAAAATACGTGGCATGCACGCTCATCAGTGAACTCCTAGGGCTGAGTCCCTGGGATGATTGTCGTAACGGACGTTGCTATTTGTGAGGGCTTCACTCGCTGTGCGCTAAAGAATCCTCTACAAAATGCTCCTCTCTTGTCCATTTGGGATGATCTGGCCACTTGCTCAACCCAGGAGTTATAACCCTCTATGTCTCCTGCCCTCTGTCTTTGTGAAACTTCATGACCCAGCAGTTCATCTGACTGTGCATGATTAAAGTTCCCCCTTTCTGACTGTGACATCCAAACCATGGGGGCTGGGGATGGGGAGTGGGGGTGGAGACCAAAGCAGGCATGTTGTAGCACCTCAGGCAAGAAACAGTCCGGTTTCCTTCCATGGTGTCCACGTCACCCGCTTCGCCTAAACATCTGCACCTGTCCCACCTCTCTTCCTCTGCACCACTGGGGCTGTTGAGGGGTGACATTTGTTCTCTGGTGCATCAGGGTTACTCACTGGGCTGGCTGTCAGCTGTGATATGTGCAGTCATCTATCATTTCTAGCAAACTCCTTAGTTCTTGCAAATCAGACTCTGGAGTGGACCCGGCCCATCAGCCCTCTAGTTAGACCGGAATAGGTTTGAAATTGAAAGGGTCACAGTTCCAGCCTTTTATATGAGCCATCTCTTGTGAGCCATGGTGAATTCTCTTGAATTCACCTTGCTACAGCCACTTGGCAGGCGAGGGTTCTCAGCAGAGTGCATCCAGCTTCATGCAGGTGTAAGGAGACAACCTCTTGTCCTAAACCATTGGATAAGTGTTTCCTTGTACAGTTTCCTGGCAGTCTGTTTTGAGATGGATTTCATCTAATTCTTCGGATGTCCCAACATAGTTCAGCATCAGTTCCTTGTAGCCCACTGGATAACCCATCCATGCATGTATTTTCCCTCATTTTGTATTCCTCTGTCCCTATCTTCTGGGATCATGTCCCAAATAAACCACCTTGCTTAGAAGCCTTTGTTCAAAGCTTTGCTCTGCATGGTTGGGTTGGTGGTAGGTAGGGAGGAGGAAGTGGAGTCCAAACCAAGACTCTGTTCTTATGTCAGGTAAAAAATAATAATAATAATGAGAAAATAACAGCCAATATTTATTGACCACTTACCATCTGCCAAACATGGTTCAAAACACTGTGTTCCAATAAATTTAATGCAGTGTGAGCATTTTACAAATGAGTCAAGGGAGTCTGTGTTGAAGTGACTTGTCCTGGGTGCCATGGATGGAAGAATCAGGCCATAAAGCTGGTTGGGTCTTCTGAACTACCATTCAGAGTGCTTGACACTATGTGATACTGACGGTCAGTCCCCAGCTGTTGAGAAGTCTTGGGGAGGCAGACAGCTCATCTCTGAACTGCTGAAGACCATTCTAGTATAAACAATGTTTGGGACAGTTTCTTGGAGCTCAGGGTATCTGTCATCTCCTGTCTACTTCTGCTGGTTACATGAGATATGGTCAATCTCTCTGTAGTTTAGGATTCACTAAGTACTAGTGTAGAGGACCTCATTTGGAAGGTCTCTGGGACAGGCGTGTATTTATCCCTCCACACCAGGAAAGGAAAGTTTGCTCCCATGACTGGGTGCAACCTCAGTGGTCAGTACCTTGCTGGGCCCTTGTCACGCTAACATTGGCCTCAATTGTGCACAGATGTACGCACACACCTCCCTCCCTAAAACTACGAGTGGGAATAAGTTCTAGCCTGCATGCTGCAAGGGCTAATTGAGCCGTAGGATTGGCTTTGTAAACCGAGGTGCCAGGAAACCCTCCTGTCAGATGCAACCCAGTATTGACTTCATGGCTCTTCATCTACTCTATAGTGATCAGGCCCTCCCCTTCAGAGACTGACTTGACATCTCTCACCAACCTCTACTTAGACCTTCACGCCTCACAGGCTCCAGGGCTGCATGTTGGGTAGGGCCCACATCCCCAGAAGTGGTCTCACACCTCTGCTCAGAAAAAGCAGCTGGCCCTGCCACTGACCGGTTTATGATACAATAGCTTCCTTGGAGCATGCTTATAAATATTTATAGCATCAAGCGAGCAGTAATGGGCTGCTATTCAAACACACCTGCTGGGGAAGAAAGAAACAGAAAAGAAAAGGAAAAAAAACCCACATACACACTCACACATATTTATGCCCACTATATGAAGGTCATTTAGGCGTTTAGACACAGAAAACATCTATACAGAGCTATCAAAGTAAGTTCTACTTTCCCGGGGTCTGTGGCCCAGGCATGCAGCGTCCTCTCGGAGGAAGTGGGGCAAAGCCTCATTTTGTTTTTATTTTTTTTTTTTTAATTTTTTAAACGTTTATTTATTTTTGAGAGACATAGAGACAGAGCATGAGGAGGGGAAGGGCAGAGAGAGAGGAAGATACAGAATCTGAAGCAGGCTTCAGGCTCTGAGCTGTCAGCGCAGAGCCCGATGCGGGGCTCGAATTCACAGACCGTGAGATCATGACCTGAGCTGAAGTAGGCCGCTTAACCAACTGAGCCACTCAGGCGCCCCCTCATTTTGTTTTTGAATACTGCTCCCTGCCCGCCCCGCCTCGTTAATGAACACCTGTTGAACTACATTTGAAAAACACTGAACTGTAAAAAGGACAAGAAAAATATGACCTATATATCTTACCTCCCAGAGGTGATAGCATTAATATTTTAGAATTTTTCTTTCTATGCTGTACGAAATATATACTTTATATGCTCTTGTGGGCCCTGCTTTATTACAGTTAATGCCATAGTGCCTTTAAACAGCTTAAAAATCTTTTCTAATTTCATAGTTGAAAATGATATTTTATTCTAATTTGCATTGATTTGATTATTGGGGCTGCTCATTAAGTCAGTCAATACAAATTTATTCCAACAACACTGAATGTGAAGTCCCCAGCTTCTCTGCCCCTCAGAGGCTTATCTGGTTGAATAGAAAAAGACCTTCTCTTCTATATAAGAGCCATCATTACTTTTCCTTTTGCGGCCTGTGTATTGAGGTCTTTTAATGGCTTGGTTTTTCGTTTAATAAGGGAGGAAACATGTCAGGGAAGAGATGTTTTATTTCCATTCTCTATCCAACCATCAGTCCATGGTGCAGAATAAAAGGGCCTATTTAGCATTGCTTGTGGACTTTCCTTCAAAGAATTTGGAAAATGCTGCTTCCAGGAGGCAGGTAGGAGTTCAGATCAAACCAAACGTTCTTTACATGCAGTGTTCCACCTTTATGATTCTTGGGACTAGCCTTTGATAGTGTAGTAAGTATGCTTCAAATTGCCTTTTGTTTAATGACTTTCTGTGGATTTCCAGGAACCCGCTATGTTGTCTTCTACAGTTAAGGAGTAAGGAGTAATAAACATTGCAGAGCAAAGCCTCGCTGAGTACATGTGGAGTGTCAGATGTAGAGTCTGAGTCCAGAGAATCTCAGAGATGGAAAAGAAATACTGCTTCTACCGAGGGAAATTCCTTCCTTAGGGACCTAAGACTTGGATCCATGCTCCCTCTTGGTTTCAGTGTTGTCCACAATGCGAGGGCTGGCCATAGTTACTAACACAGTAGGGAAAGACTGATGTAGATTAGATATTTGCATGTTGCCTAAGGAACACCCTACACATGAACTTGCTCTTAACATAGGAAGCTCACAACTTTATGGTGGAAATAGCTGGTTGTCACAGAGCGATTAAACTTAGCATCACCGAGGGTAGGTCAACCAACCCAATAGTACATGCCCCCTAATGTGATGTGAAATGAAATTCAGCACTTCCCATGAACTTGTCTTGATTAAATATTTTAAGCCTTTACACTGCTGATTGCAGAAAGTACAGGGAATAGGTAAACAAGTTAAACAACAGAATGGGGAGACATTCGGACAGATCGAGAATGTGTAACAACAATAACAAAGGCCTGGTCTTTTCATCAAGGTAAATGTCATGAAAAAAGGAGGAAGTAAGTATTCTAGATTAAATAAATATAACAGATTTAATAATCAGATTAATGTGTGCTTTTTGAGTGGAGTCTGATTTTTAAAAATTCCCAAACTATACAAAACATTTTGGGAAGAAATATGGAAATTTGAATGTGACCTGCTGGTTATATAATATTAGAAAAGCATTGTTAATTTTATGAGGTATGGAAATAATTATTTGGGCATGTAGGAGATGACCCTTGTTTAGGGAGATGCATGATAAGTTACTTAGACATGAAATGTCACAGTGGTTTATCAAAATAGAAACAGGTAATAGATAATAGGTAGTAGATATAGATAGTAGATGAATAGAAAACAGGAGATGAAGGTAGGTAGATAAGCAAATGTAGCCAATTATTATGCTGAATTTTGGTGGATATATGAATAGCCAATTGCTAGTACAGCCCCTTTATTTATTTACAAATTTTCATAATACGAAGTTTTTTAAAAGTGCTGTCTCAGGTGACCTCAAAATCCCTAGGGAAATGAGAATTGCTCTTAGATTTCTTTTATGTCAAAATGGAAGCAGAGAGAGTTAATTCAGGTAACTTATTCAGAAATGGAGAAACAAGGATTAGTCATGGATTTTCTGGGATGTCACAGGAGGCCTAACATTGGGATGAAATTTTACAGACTTTCTGGTGCTTCTCATCTCTGTTTCTTTTCCCTCAATTATTTTGCGGCTTGCATTTCTTCTGTTCACGGTGGTATATTGAAGTAGAGAATACATTCGATTTCGAGTCAGAAGTTGTGGGTTTGAATTCAGGTCTGTTACTTCTAGCTGCTGGTCCTGAGGAAGATTATTTAACCTCTTAATCTTCCTTTCTCAAACCATAAAATTCGAATATTAAAATTATTGACTTCACACAGTTACTATGAGGCAGGGAGAACGTTTTGTGGAGTCTCCATCTCTGTTGTTTTGAGGCAAAATGTGCCCCCCCATCTCAAATTCATGTACTGAAGCCTTAATCTCTAGTACCTCAGAACGTGACTGTATTTGGAAACAGGGCTTTTAAAGAAGTGATTAAATGAAAAATGAGCCATTAGGATGGGCCATCATTCAAAAGCACCAGTGGTGTTATAAGAAGAGGAAATTTGGACACACTGGGAGAATACCATGAGTGCCTCTGCACAAAGGGAAGACCATGTGTGGGCACATTGAAAACATGGCTGTCTACAAGCCAAGGAAGAGAGTCTTTGAAGAAAACTCACCCTGTCAAAACTATGATCTTGGAGTTCTAGCCTTCAGAACTGTGAGAAAATGAATTTCTGTTGTTTAAGCCACCTAGTTTGTGGTACTTTGTTACTAGCAAGTATGTATGTCCTCATATATACTGTCACTTTGATTTTCACTGTCTTTATAAAACTGCTGTGCAGTATTCTAACCTTCTAGGACCAGTATTTTCCCTTGTCCCTGATCGGCTCTGTCCTGGACTGGATATGTCCTTCTAGTAGTCTTGTCTCAAGGGATCATTCTATGACATGTCTGCTTTTCAGGGATCCCTTAATCTGCCGATGGGACAAAATCATTAGATTTCAATTCTCTCTGAAATAGAGTTTTTTTTCAGTCATTTGTAAAAGTTTGATGAGCTCCTACTATGCGCCAGACTGTTAGAGGCACTTGAATACTTAAGAGAAACCAAAATCAACACGAAGTTATTCTTCAGCTATTATACAAAAAGGACTACAGAAACAGCTCCCCGCTAAGCATTTTGGAAAAACAATGTCCACTAATTCAAATAGCCCTTCCCTCCCTCAAATAATTCTACTTGTCACTAACATTTGTAACATTGTACAACCTTATTTGGAGGGTCACTGGTTAGATGATGAACCAATTAATAAGTTATTCAATCAACAAATATTAATCCATGTGCCTTGTGAAACAAAAGGATCAGAGCCTTTGCCCTCAGGGAACTCACACAAACTTTGAAAAGCTGAAAAACAGGAAAACAGAAGAGATGTCACAAAGCGAGACATGATTAATTGCCACTTGAGTAAATGAATGGTGGTAAGAGATATTGTGGCTCGGTGGTAACAGGATGGAGGTGGAAGACAAAGATCCTGCTGCTGGTGCCAAGAGAAAGGGGAGCAGGAAGGAGAGAAGAAGAGGGAGCAGAAGGAGTTGAATAGTAAGAACTTGGGAAGATCAAGGAAAAAGTAGCTGAGAGGTCACCAGTTAAGATGGCACTAAATATACACCTGTGTTTCAGAGCCGTGATGACTGATTTGAGAAAAGAAACTTGAAGTAGGAATGGTTTATAATTTTTTTAATTTTTTAAAATATTTGTTTTTGAGAGGGAGAGAGAGTGAGAGGGGCAGGGAGAGAGAACACACAGAATTGGAAGCAGACTCCAGGCTCTGAGCTGTCAGCACAGAGCCCGGCATGGGGCTCAAACTCACAAACCATGATATCATGACCTGAACCGAAGTTGGACGCTTAACCGACTGAGCCGCCCAAGCAATCCAGAAATGATTTAAAACAAAATAAGGCCAGAGGCACCTGGGTGGCTCAGTCAGTTAAGGGTCTGGCTCTTGATTTTGACTCAAGTCATGATCTCAAGTTCCTGAGATTGAGCCCCGAGTTGGGCTCTGTGCAGAGTGTGGAGCCTGCTTTGGATTCTCTCTCTCCCTCTCTCTGCCTCTCCCCCACTTGAACTTTCTCCCTCTCTCTCTGAAACAAATAAACATTAAAAAAAAAATGTCAGAGTGACCTCTGATAGGATAAGATGGTAGATGGGATTATACACTCAGGTCATTGTAGCCGCCAGAATCGGCCATGCAGAAGGTCATTCTTTGGAGGGTGGGGTGGTTGAAAAATAAAGTTGCAAATAGACATTCAGTTTTGCCAAAGACAAGAGAAGGAAAGGAGGCTTCTGGAGAGGGCTGATAGAATCACTACAGTGCGCATAACGTAAGCCACCACGTTTTAGCTCAGGAATGGTGCTTTCCGTTTTTGTTGTTCAAGTATAACTGACATACAATGTGGTATTATCTTCAGGTGCACACCAACAAGTCTATGCATTACTCGATGCTTGCGGTGTTGAGTGTAGTCTCTGTCACCATATAATGTAATTAAAATATAAGTGACTATGTTTCTTAGGCTGTACTTTTCATCTCTGTGACTTCTTTATTTTATAGCTGGAAGTTTGTACTTAATCTCTATAGATTTCTCCCATACCCCACCCACCTGCCCTCTGGCAACCATCAGTTTGTTCTCTGTGTTTAAAAGACTGCGTGTTTTTTGTTTTGTTTTAAGATGCCACATATAACTGAAATCATGTGGTATTTGTCTTTCTCTGACTGGCTTAGTTCAGTTAGCATAATGTCCTCTAGGTCCATCCATGTGGTTGAAAATAACAAGATCTCATTCTTTTTTATGGCCGAGTCCTATTCTATTGTGGATATATACCACATCTTCTTTATCCATTCGTCTGTTATGTACAATAGCCAAGATGTGGAAGGAATAGTTCATTCTTATTTAATTTAATTTAACTTAATGTAATTTTTTTAGAGAAAGAGTGTGCAAACTGGGAAGTTTGGAGGGCCAGGGAGTAGAGGAAGATAGAGAGAGAGAATCTTAAGCAGACACCATGTTGAACATGGAGCCTGATGTGGGGACTCGATCCCACAACACTGGGATCATGACCTGAGCTGAAATCAAGAGTTGGATGCTCATCTGGCTGAGCCACCCAGGCACCCTAGGAACAGTGCATTAAAAAAAAAATGATAGGAAGTGTTTGTGAAATGCTTGTGATTTTCATCAAATTGGAATTTAGATACGATGCACTGTTTTTACTATTCACATGGCTGTAGACTATCAGAGTTGTGTGGCACTTAGGTTGACAATTTGGCATCAGAGTATAAGAGAAAGAGTAAGGGCACCTGGGTGGCTCAGTTGGTTAAGCACCTGACTTCGGCTCAGGTCATGATCTCACGGTTTGGGGGTTTGAGCCCTGCATCAGACTTTCTACTGTCCACTCAGAGCTTGGAGCCTGCTTTGGATTTTCTGTCTCCTTCCCTCATTTTCTCTCTCTCTCTCTCTCTCTCTCAAAAATGAATAAACATGGAAAAAAAATTTTTTTAAAGAGAAAGGGTTATCTTTGCTGGGGACCATTAGACTCTAAGAGCAACAGAAGCTGAATCCAGAGTACAAATCATTCCCATGCCTTGAGATGTTCCTGTAAAAGGAGAAGGGAATGAGAGGAGAGGTGACCTGAGGTGACCTCACACTTCATTCAAGGAGGCTGTTTTCCAATCTCCTTCTCTCTTTCTCTCTGTTCTCAATAGTGAGTTCCTTTTTTCATACCTGTTTAACCGATGTCTCTCGCCTCTCTATAGCATGGATTTCTCAGTCTACTATTGTTTCTCTTGGCTCCAAATCATGAGTATCTGTAGGGTTTTGAGTTCCTTGGTGAGGATACAGCCCCGATTCCATACAGCCGGGGGCTGGGGTCTCTACAGCTGTGCAGGCAATTCCCCAGTGACCTGGTTGCTAATCCCCGGGCAATGCTGGTGGAGTCACAGCTCATGTATAGTTTCAGTTTAAAGTCTGCTTGTGAGACAAAATCTGGACTTAAAATCTCTTTGAGAGCACTATCCTGGAAAGTGACATGTCATTTCTCAGTAAGTCGGACCTAGCCATGGTTTCTTCTAAGACTTGGACTAGATTACGGTTTCTTTACTTGAGTAGGAGATGAAGTTGTTGATGGGCTTTTAGAAGCCAAGCCTCTCAGAGGCACTTAGGAAACAACTCAGACTGGGGGGAGGGGGTGCAGATTACTAGCAACTGTGTCAAGGTCCCTGAAGTCCTATCACTTTAATGAATGGAATGGTGACTGGAACCACTCATGCTATTGACATTACTTGTCTCTATGTCTGTTTATAGCTCCACCATCATGTACATATTTGAATTCTATAGTGTGATATGAGTCTAAATCGGTGGGCTCCACCCCTCTCTTGGGGTCCACCCATGTGCAGAGCAAAATGCAGATGAGTGGGATGAGGCAGCTAAACTGTTCAGCAGGGGCTTCTAAGAGAGAAAGATACAGAGACTATGGTGGTGGGGACCTGACATAAACTTTCTGAAATGAACGATGCTAGGTAAGTTTTTTTTCAGGGAACAGTGGAGTCTGACTCCTCTATGAACACTATGTGACAATTAGCAAATGGATCCTTTTAGATCTGGTGGGTCGGGAAGAGCAATTATTTGACTTGAAGCAGTTATTCTTGAAGCAGAGACACTTGGGGAATTTATGCGTGGCCTCTTTCCCATTTCTTGGAATTCAGCGTAGTAACCATTTGGACGGTTAGAGATGAATGAGAGCCTCAGGTAAGGCTATCTGACACAGTGGTGGTGAGTCCAGATACTGAGGTTGGATCGCCGTGGTTCTTAATCCAAGCTCTGTCACATCAGCTGTGGCTTTGGACAATTATTTAATGTTTCTGATCTTCAGGTTCCTTGCCTATAAAATGGACATAGCAAAACTGACCATTCAGGGGTCTTGACCAAAATGACGATGTGCATAAAAGTTCATAATGGCTCGTTTGACTGTGAATTTCTGTGATACTCTTTGGAGAGTAAGGAAGAGGGCAGAAGATAGGCAGAAGACGAGCCAATGGGCAGCACCACCTTCATGGGCATGCATCCTGTGCAGCGTCACTGACCCTGTGCTCAGAAGGGCTCCACACCTGGTTTAATATCTACTGTCACTGTCCAGAAATTCTTAACAACTTTTGAGTGAAGTGCCCCACTTGCTCATTTTGCATCGGTCCTGAACACTGTGTAATTGGTCTTTTCTGGGGGCCGAGTGAGCCATACTCGCCCATCCAGTTGATGAAATAAAAGGAAAAAAGAGAATATAGTCTGAGGGCTTCCCAAGAGCACTTTCTAGGTTCTATGATTCAGTAGAAGGGCTCACAGAAGTCAGCAAAATTACATACTCATGGTCATGGTTTATCACCATGCAAGGATACAGATTAAAATCAGCGGCAGGAAAAGGAGCATAGGGCAGGGTATAAGAGACCCGATGCAGAACTTCCATTGTGTTTTCCCAGTGGACTGTGCAAACAGTGCTTGCTTCTCTCAGCAATGACATACGGTGACATGTGACCCAAGGCACCCACTGTAAATCACATTGCTGGCATAGGCTATTGACATGACACAAGTTTCCCAGGCAAACAAAGACAGTCCTATTAGGCAAGGCATTCCAAGAGCTTAGAGGTTACCCACCCAGGGGCCAGTCAAGGGCCTCACCTTTGTTTGGGCAAGGTTAATCCTTCAATGACAGAAAGACTATCAGAAAAATTGCAAAGGAGAAAAAAAATGTGGCTTAGAGAATGATGGAGATAAAAAGAGAGGAGGGGCTGTAACAGAAAAGCAACGGATATCCAAGAACTCCAGTGAACTTGAAAACGGAGGTGTAATGGACAGAGTGGGAAGCCCAGAGAGTTCTTCATTGTATAAATAAAGCAGAACTGGCATTTATTGTAACTGTAACAAGACATTAAAACAAATCACACATAGGTTATGAAAGGTGCTAATACAAAGACTGAACCAATATTACTCACTGGGGAGGCTATGGTGGCCTTACCTGATGCTCTGTCCTACTGTCTGTGGTGACCTGCTTGGAAGAGTTGAATAAGCCTCTCTGGGTCTCCCATGTCTCACTAGCAATGTCCTACTACCTATTGTTTCCAGCTCCCACACCACCACGCACCACTATGCACACACCTGCGCACCGAAACACACACACACATGTACCTGCACTCTCACTTGGGGCATGGCCCAGATCGGCTGTATTCACGTGGGCAACTCTTTCTGAAAATTTCTCATGGGAGTCCATTTGACCTAAATGTTTCCTTATACCAAATGGCATTTCCTTGATCAAACCTTCTTCCAGCTCACCTTCAAATAAAATCTCTTTGGGTCTTGTCTACAGCAAATGCGATTCACCTTTTTCGCCCCACAGTTGGGTATTTCTGTGTGTTGTCAGAACTTAAATATGAAATAGTTTGAATAAATCGATCCTTTATCACCATTTATCAGAAACAGCTTGCCCTATCTTTTGTTCTTCCCTTAAAAGGAAGGGGCTGCCATCCAGGTCTGGCAGATTCTCCTAGCAAGAAAAGCAAGGTCCCTGGAGATGATAAACAGTTCCAGAAGCTTCAGCCCTCCCATGCTAGCTGCCCTCTTTGTGAGCGTAGACAAGAATAGAGAAGCAGCCCATTAATTCAGCAATGATACATTTCATTTTGCAATGTCCTTGATTTTATTTTGCAGTGATTCCTCAAAATCACAGTTTAAAGGGGCATGTTTGCTATGCAAATTGAGAAGGGAAAATTATTTGATCCCGTTCTTTTTTTCCTCTTTCAGAACCTCTTCTCTTCCCATCTGGGACTCATGGCTACCCAGACTACCCCTCCCCTCCATGGGCTCCTCTCTACCAGTCCAGTTTACACTTGTTGTGGGCATTTGATGGACCCCTCTGCCTTGGCATAGTTTCATGGGTTCTGACTTTCCAAGCACTTCAATATTTATTATTCTCAATGTCTCAGTGAGACAGATAGGGCAGGTGTATCATCATTTTTATTAATCTCAATCCTTTTACATTATGAAACCTGAGACCTAAGTAGTTTAATGGATCAAACATAATGTAAACACACACTTCTGATCTAAACTTTGTCATCATTCATTGCCGTGATCATTAATGCTGAAGGCAGGGATGGCAAACATATGGCTTCCTTGTTGCTGCTTCCACACAGGTACCCACTATAAGTAGCCCTGATCTCTTGTTCCTTCTCAAAGGAGAAGGGCCTACAATAGTTGAGGGACGCTTAGAATGATTCTCTGGGTGATCACTACCCAATGAACAGTGTTAGCAAATGAATTAACACATGATTTCCATTCTTGACTAACATAACAACTTCTGAATGGTATTGGGAGAGGAAATTCCTGAAGAGTAAAGACTTTTGATATTTCATGAAATGATTCTTCCTTGGAAGAGTTTGAGGCAAACGCAAGGGAACTAATTTTAATGTGTGCCTGTGATTTGCCAGACTGCATCCGTTCTCATGACAACTGTTGAGGGAGGTACACAATGCCTTTTTCAATTGTCAGTTGAGGAAACTGAGGCTCAGCATTTAAGTCACATTTCCAAACACACAACAGTATGAGAAACAGTCAGGCTGAGATTCAATATTTAAGCCAGAACCTCTGCCATAGATCTACCGTCAACCACTCTCCTCTCAGCTCTCCAGCCGAAATCCTTTTCATCTTATTGTGATAGCATTCTTCTCAACATAGAGAAGCTTCTAGAAAAACTAAGGAACAGAGAATGGAGATAAGCACAGGAATGATGCCAAGCTTTTCTATATGTGATCTTGTGCATAAAGATATGAATTCAGCATTAATTAATTCTTTTCACTGACTGCATGTTTAAGTAGTATTCTGCACAAATATGTAAAATTGAAAACCCGTTCCTCATTTCTCTTTCTATTTCCTTCAAGATACCCATGCATGTGTGTAGCCATTTTTTTCTTTGCCGCTCTGCAGTAAGTGGATCAGCAGCAATGATTGTGGCAGAAGGAGGAGGAATAGAAAAGAATATGAAAGCCTCTATCAGCCAGGAGGTATTGATTGAACACTTTTCTGTGTATCTCATTGTTCTAGACGCTGTGGGGACCACAGAAGAGTAAGACAGGGTTGCTCCTTTCTGAGACGTTATAATGAGCCTAATTTCAAAGACCTTTAAATCTGATAGGAAAATTAATGTCTGCCTTGCAAAGTAATAGAATACAAAAAGTTAAGATTTGAACGTGACCTTACATTGCTTGCTGCTGACTCCCTCAGGACGGGTGGTTAGATGAGATTGTGCTTACACAGCCCCACCAATAGGGGACGCACATCTTTCCTCTGTTACTTCTACCTAGTGATTCAATTTCTGTCATCAGGGCAACTCAAAAACTCTTCCTTCTCACGAGAGCCGTTGATATATTTGAGGGCAGCAAGCATTTCTTTCCTTAGCTGCTGCTTTTCGGAGATCTCCACTTTTCCTTCAAGCCATGTACAGAGCCTTCACTCTCCCTTACCTAGATTCCCCCTGGTTAGCCAGAGTGCTTCTTAAATGTGAATGGCAGAGGCAAGCACAGTTCTTTAGGGGTGACTGACCGGGGCACAAAATGCTGGGCCATTTACTTCCAGCTCCGCACATGACGCCTTTTTCCGCGCGCGTTATGTCTGTGTTAATCTTTTAGCAGCTGCATAATGCTGTTGGCACCTATTAAACACATGCTTCCTAAGCTTCGTCAAATCATTTTGTTAGGAACGGATGTCAGATGAAAGGCACTCTAGGTGCTCCTAGTATTTTAAAGGAGTTAGTCGTGAGACTTGAGTGCTAATTCTGATTCCACCGTTGGTTGGCTTGGGGACACCCCTACCTTGTCTGAGCTGCAAGTTAACATCCTTTCAAATAAGGCAGTTGAATTAGATGACTTCTCAAGTTCCTTATGCTACCAAATTTCTCAGGGTAGACTATTCTATCTTCTAGGAGAGCAATTGGTGTTTTGAAACAATACGCAGAAGACCACATTTGTCCCAGTTACATTGTCCATTTATTCCAGTGTGTTTTGGCCCAGAGTTCCAGACTTTTAAGATCTTTGTGAATTACAGCCCTGTAACTGGGCGCATTAGCTTTTGTGCGTTACAATATTTCATTGGTAGCAGATCAGCTATTTAATAACCTCTTTTAGAATATCGCCTGAGCAACTTTCTTCCTGACCTTGGTCCTGCTCAGCCTTGATTCCTCAACTCAGTCCATTCGTTGCTACTGACACTTGCAGCTTAATGAGCTGCCAGTTTCCAGAATCCATGCTTTGCTGCTTTGGGGAAATTAGGATTAAAATTATGTCTGCAGTCTACAAGCAAATCTCTCCACTCTCCTCTCTTCCTCGGAGTTTGCTATCAGATGTACAAGTTCTTTTAGCTTGTGTGATGGACATTTTGATTTCATCTGTCCAGCATTCAGCCCTGTCTTGTGTTTGGAGAACTCTCCTAGGGCACACCCTATTGGTAGATTGCAATACCACAGTGGAAGCCGGGGAGGAGAGCTCTTTTCTCTCAATGCTGTCTGGCAACCAGTGTAGACGAATGTGACCCAGAGTTGGCTAATCGGATACTTCTGTTCAGGACTTTGATTTTGGAGGAGGGGATACAAAACTGAAGGGATGTTTAGGGTGAATTCCCAGCAACTGCTGAGTGGTGGCAACTGTCTCTAAATCGAGTGTCCTTAGCAGATGGGTTTTTTTTTTTTTTTTTTTTTTTTTCCTGTAACTCAGATGTTATAGTTTCTGACTTTTGACCATCAAGGGTCTTGCCGGTGTCTAAGCCTGGAACTTCATCCTCTCAGGTTTATGAAACTCCTTATATTTCTATTGGGTCTTTTTATAATTAAGATTGTCAAAGATTGTGACTGAGTTTGCAACAAAGATCCCTGAGAAAAATAGCCCTGTAGACTCTGTAGGATGTAATCATTGCCAAGACATGGCCTCTTGAGGCCATCTCTTTCTGGAGAGGTTTATAGGCACAGAACTCTGCCTTTATCTGTATACCCCATTGCCATGTAGACCTACCTAGTACCCCTGTGGGCCCTTGGCATTCCTTAACCAACCTACTTCTGGCTTTTTCTTCTCATTCCCCCTTTTTTTTTTTTTTTTTTTTTGACTGATACACTTCTCCCTATCTGTACTGTGGTCTTGTTTTGATACACAATTCTTCCAAGTTCCTCCTTCTATTTCTCAGTTACTTTGCTTGCCCAAGAACAAGGATGTCACAACTCTCCACTTGGCCTGGATAGAGTCTCCTTCTGGACTCTTTCCCTTGGCAACAGCAGCAAGTTACATGGTTTTAAATATGAACCCCCTGACAGCAACTTCCAAATCTACATCTCCAACTATGAATTCCAGACCCCTCTTTCCAACTGCCTGCTTGACACTTATAATTAGGTTTAGATCTCTCAATCCTGACATATCGAATGTTAAGCTCATGAGCCCTAATCCAGCTCCTGCCACAGCTGCCTCTGTAGCAGTGGATGACTACTCCCGTCCTTCCATTCTCTTTGGACAAATACCTTGGGATTGTCCTTGTCTGGTTGCGTTCTCCTACAAGCCACATCCAGTCTCTCTGGAAATTTTGTGGGATAGATCTTTGAAATATATCCATAATTTAATTTGTGAACTTCATATGATACTCTCCTAAAATACTATTAGGCTTATTTCAGAAGTTAGACAACTTGATTCTAAATTTACTTGGCAAAACAAATAAGGCAAGGTTTTCTGAAAAAGAACAAGGAGGGAGTAACTCAACGAGATGTTAGAACATGTTTTAAAGCCTCTGCAACTAAAACAATGGGGATTGGTGCATGAATAGCACAAAAGAACAATAAAATAGAATAGAAAATCCAGAAATAGGCCCTATTGTATATAACGCATTTCTATGCAGTGAAATCAACACCTCAGATCAGAGAACAAAAGGCTGGAATGAACAGAGATAGAAGGTATACATTTCTGAAAATGACTTATTTGTATTCCTGGTATCAGAACTAAAAAATATTCTACATATTTATAAAATAAAACTTAACAGAAATTATAATAAAATAATTCCTAACATTCAAAAGCAAAATGAAAAGAATGAACCTAAAAATATATCATCTTCTAGCATTTTTTGATATAACTGTACAGACTAGAATTAAAAATTTTTAAATTGTTTATTCATTTGTTTAGAGAGAGAGAGACAGAGAGTGAGTGGAGGAGGGGCAGAGAGAGAGGGAGACACAGAATCTGAAGCAGGCTCCAGGCTCTGAGCTGTCAGCACAGAGCCCAACGTAGGGCTTGAACTCATGAACCATGAGATCATGACCTGGCTGAAGTTGGACACTTAACTGACTGAGCAACCCAGGTGCCCCTGGACTGGAATTATTTAAAAAGTATTTAAAACAAAAATTTGTGTGCTGCCCTGAAATTACAAAATACAACTGCAAAAAACTCCCAAAATCTTAAACTGCTTTCAGCAATTACATTACTAGTAATAATATTGTATTGTTATTTGAAAACAAATACACACACTTTTATTCATATAATAAAATGATGATCTTGAAACACCTTTACTGCACCAAAAGAGGGAAACTATAACAGACTGCTAGGATAGTATTCAAAGGAGACAAGACTTAACCTGAAGATGCTTCCTCTGACTGAATATTGAACTTTCAGAATCAAAAAGAATAATCTTGTTCTGCCCCTAGGAATAGGTAGTAGATGCAATTTTCTGTATTCTTCTAGATACAACTAAAAACTCTGTACTTTATATATAAAACACACATAAGATTCTAGAAGGTGGGGAGAAGAAGGTAGACTGGTTGGATACTTCAAAGGAATAATACTGTGGCAAATTCTGTGGGGCTTATTTCTGTCTCATATATTCCTACCCCAGATACAAGTGAGTAACTTGAAAATGGCAGTGAGTGCAGGCAAAAAAGTGCCCCCCATCCCTGCCAAAGACTCTTTAGTTGAAAGACCAAGAAGAAAGCAGCCTAGAAACATAGAAAACTTTTAAACAGTAACCATTGTGCCACGGTCAACTACCACGGGAAAGAAAATATGGCTCTGTCCTTACTCACTGATCAGCAAAGGCAATTGGGGAGCCTATACTTGCCCAGCTACCCACTGGAATGTGACAGAGAAATTCTAGGAAAAGAACTGATACACTCATCACACTGGGTAGAAATGAACCGTCTCTGTGCAGTATGACTGGGAAAGACATCGGACTTCACCCCACCTGTTAGTAATGAGGTCCCACTTTCTTCTTGCTCACTGGGTTGTATCAGAGGGGGTTTAGTGGAGAGTCAGGGCTTTCACCACAGTGTAGTGGTAATGAAGTCAGCCTTACTCCTAACCCATAAGGTTAATGGAGGCCACATGGGAAACACTTTTGCCCTCCATTGCATATCAGTGGAGGCATGGTGGGGATCAAGAATCCCTAAATTTTCCAGGAAGTACTAAGGAGCTCTTCTTGTGTGTCAACAGAGGCAGAGTGGGGAACCTGAACTTCTCTGTCCACATGGCAGCAATGAGAAATAACAAAGAGAAAATAGAATTTTTTAAAAATAACAGTGTTTCAGATACGTAGAAGACTATAACAAAAGATCTAATGTTCATGTCCTTGGAATTCCAGAAGGAAAGGAGGAAAAAAAAAGATGAGACTGAAAAAATACTTGAAGAAATGGTGGCTAAAAACTCAAATCTGGCAAGAGACATTCATTCAACAAATTCAAGATACTGCACAGACTTTAAAACAATAAACCGACCGAAATCCATACTAAGACATTGCTCAGTCAGCCTTCTGAACGCTAACTACAAAGAAAATGTCTTGAAATCAGCAAGAGAGAAGTAACATCTTTGTTGTACAGGAAAACCAATTTAAATGGCAATATTTTTTTGAAATCTGAAACCATGGAAGGCCAAAATAAATGGCACATTTTGCAAATGGTAAAGTAAAAGAACCATCAGCTATGAGTTCTATATCCAGCAGAAATATCCCTCAGGACCAAGAGGAAATCAAAACATTCTCAGATGAAGGAAAACTAAAAGAATTTATTGCCAGCACATGTACTGTTAAAGAATGACTAAACAAAATTCTTAGGACAGAAAAGAAATGAGGAAGGGAGGAAAGAAAGAACAGAAGAAAGAAAAAAGTATGTAAATATACCTTTTCCCTCTCTCTTGAGATTTCCAAATTATGTTTTATACTAGAAGTAAAAATGATAACTCTGATATGCTTCGAAGAATATAGAGAGAAAATGCTTAAGATAAATTACACTGAAAGCATGGCAAAGTTAAAAGATGTAATAGCAGGTGAAGTTTCTGTACTTCTCTCAAACTAGTAAAATATCAACAGAGTAAACAATTATATGTATTTATATATTTAACCTGGTATTTATCTAAATATATCTATCTTACTTGAAGGAAACACTAACACTGCTATAAAAAGAAATGCATTTAAAACACTATAGAAACATCAAAATGGGATTCTAAAAAATGTTCAAATAAACTATAGGAAGGCAAGAAAAGGAAACAGTGAGATGAAAAATAAAGACAAAGAACAGAAAGCAGAAAATAAAATGGATGATTTACAAACCCATAATTACACTAAATGTAAGTGGTGTAAGTATACAATTAAAAGATTGGTAGAGAAGAAAAATTGTGTGACTATATTGATTGATGCAAAGTGTGTGACAAAATTCAGTGTTTATTCAGAATTAGAATCTGATGATTAGAAGGATGGATGGGATTTTTTTTCAACTGGATAAAGAATATCTGCAGAAAACCTAAGCTAGTGTTACTTAATGGTGAAAGAATGCTTTCTTCCTAAGATCAGATCTCCTTCCCTTCCCGTCCCTTCCCTTTGAGAGAATCTCAAGCAGCTCTACACTCAGTGTAGAGCCTGACATGGGGCTTGATCCCATGACCCTGGGATCATAACCTGAGGTGAAATCAAGAGTTGAAAACTCAACCAACTGCACCACCCAGATGTCCCTAGCCATTTCAATAGGGCAGAAAAAGAAGCAAAATCATATAGTTCAGAAAGGAAATAGATGACATGATTGTCTACGTAGAAAATCTCAAAGAATCTACAAAAGCTACTGGAACTAATAATGAGTTTATTAAAGTCACAAAATACAAGATAAACAAAATTTAACTATAATTTCTATATATAGCAATGAACACATAGACAGCAAAATTGAAAACGGAATTCCATTTAGAATTGCTCTAAAAAGGAAAAAAGGGAAGAACACTTAGGTGGGAAGAATACTTAGGTGTGTATTTTACAAAATATATACTAGTATGTAATATGCTAAAAAGTATAACAATTTTGTGAAAGAAATAAAAAAACCTAAATGGAGAGACACACTGTTTTCATGGATTGGATGACTCAACAGAGTATAGATATCTATTTTTCCTGAATTGATATACAAATTTAATGCAAATATTATTAAAATTTGAGCGATTGTTTTTTCTTCCAGCTATGGACATGATTATTCTAAAGTTTATATGGAGAGCACCTTGGTGGGTCAGTTGGTTAAGCATCCAACTCTTGAGTTTGGCTTAGGTCATGTTCTCTCAATTCATGAAATTGAGCCCTGTATGAGGCTCTGTGCTGACAGTGTGGAGCCTGCTTGGGATTTTCTCTCTCCCTCTCTCTCTGCCCCTCATCTTCTCTCTATCTCTCTCTCCCTCTCAAATAACTAAATAAACATTAAAAAGAAGTCTGTATGGAAAGTAAAGGGACTAGAAAAGCTAAAACAATTTTGTAAAATAAAATGAAAAACATGAGATGAATCAGTCTACCCAGGCTCAAGACTTATTATATAGCCACAGTAATTAATTCTTTGTGATATTGATGGAGGCGTGGACACATGGATCAGTGGAACAGAATAGAAATTGTAGATACACACCTCCACAAAAATTCCCAACTGATTTCTGACAATGGTGTAAAAGTAATGTTGTCATGGTAGAGTAACTTTTCCTACAAATTATCTGCAGTAACTTAGATATCTATAGGTAAATGCTCAGAACAAAACAGAACACATCAACCTATACTACACATATTATATAAATATTAACTTATATGGATCATGGAGCTAAATGTAAAATGTCGACATTTGAACTTAGTGGTTGCCAGGGTTTTAGGAGAGAGTAGGAGGGCAGTGGATGTGGCCATAAAAGGCCAAACACGAGGGACACTTGCGGTGATTGAAATGTTCTGTATCTTGACTCTATCAGTATCAGTGTTCTGATTGAGATATTTTGAAATCTTGCCTAACTATGGTAATTTCACTGAAGAAACCTTAGTGAATTATGTACAGGATCTCGCTATTATTTCTTACAACTGTGAATTTACAATTATCTAAAAAAGTTTAATTTAAAAAGACTGTTAATGTATTGAAATACACCAAATATTTTACTTTATTTTATCTTAAGTTTGTTTATTTTGAGAGGAGGTGTGCATGGGGGAGGGGCAAAGAGTGAGGGGGAGAGAGAATCCCAAGCAGGCTCCATACCATCAGGGTGGAACCCACAAACCATGAGATCATGACCTGAGCTGAGATCAAGAGTTGGATGCTTAACTGACTGAGCCATCCAGCGCCCCAAAATACATCAAATATTTTTAAATCGATGCATTAATAATAATAATAATATGAAACACGAATCATATTGGTCACTTTTGGAGGATGCTGGGAAAATAACTCCTTATTCTGAAATAAGGCAGTTAAATACCATCTGCCTTTTCTGTTTACGTTATACGTCAAATAAACCAAACATTTAACAAGAAAAATTTTAGGATTTTAAAGAAACTGAGCAAAAGAAGAATATTATTACATTATCACTAGTTGGAAAACCTGAATGGAATAAGGCATCAATGCAATGCTTCTGATGTCTACTCAGAGCCTCAAGTGCAAAGCTTCGGGAAAGTCCGTGATGGATCAAAGTGACAACATCTGAATCTGTTGCTCAATTTTAACATAAGAAAAAAGAGGTAAAGTCAGGCATTAAGTGCTTTTGATGAAAGTACATATCACCATCAATGAAGTATTCTTGCAAAAAAAATCAAACAGAATTTGTCCCAGGAACTAATTTCAGTTGCCAGTTTATGTGACAGCTAAGGGATGGATAAATAAGTCACAGAATGTATGCAGCAAGACCTAGGCTGTGGGAAGTTCTACAGTACTAACAACTTAGTTTCTTCAAAAATTTAAGGAAAATACAGAAGTGGGAGAGAAATCTCTAGGCTGTAAAACCTTGGGAGACATCAAAGAAATGCATTAAGGCATGGCTCCTGTTCGAGCACCAACTCCTAAAAGAAAATTGTGAAAAACAAAAAATTACGAGACGGCAGTGTACATTTGATCACTGAGTAGATACTTGATGCTGCTAAGGAATTATCGTTAAATGTTTCAGATGTAAAAACGACAGTGTGGTTATGTTTTTAACAAGAGTCTAACTTTTAATGATACCTACTGAATTATTTATGGGTTAGTATCTATTTCTCGCTAACCCCGTGGGAGCAAAGGGAAGTGATGGGGTGATTTACAACATGAGATATGCGATGAGCTGAAGTTTTTTGATGAGTTCTCACCATTTTTGTGTTTGGAATTTCTTCGTAAGAAAATATGATGTCCGGGGCCTTTACTGCTCACTTCCGCTACTGCTAACCACCTGGTCCCATGTACCGCCATTTCTAACACGAAGCATTATGGTGTAATCCTAACTTATCTCCTGGCTTCCACTCTTGCTTTCTTTCCATCTCTTTCTATAGCCATAGCTATCTTCTTAACCCCCAAGCCAAATCCTGCAGAGAGGGTATACACAGAGCTCTGCTAGTGTCTCCTCCGAGGTTAATATTACCCCGCCATCCAAGCAGGATGCCCATGACCTCCTTGTTCAATTGCTCCCACCAGACACAGCTTCAAAATCTCTGTCATTTGTAGAATTTTTGAGAGTATTCGTATGCTGTGGTCTATCCCCCCACAATGTCCCCATGGGGTTGTTTTACTCCTGTTTTATATTTCTCCTTGCTCACATGCCCTCCTGTCCATGGTTTTATGCTTGGTCTTTTGCAATCTGAGCTTGCCAGGAAGCTCCTATGACATTACATGTCTTTCCTTAGCAGCATTTCCTCTTTCATTGGAATTGCCCTTAATTGTAGTATCATAATCTTACTTTTCAGGAATTCCCTCATCTAATGTCAGCCAGGCAGCCTCTTGGAATCTCCTACTATGGGAGACCCTTTATCATTTCTTTGAGCTCTGTGACCTTCCAAACTCCAGGAAATGTATTTTCTGGACATCCACTATGTGCCAGGCACTAGGCTAGTTTGTTCTTAGATATAATTTCATTTCGTTCAAACAACATTGTTAAGAGTGAGCACTTGCATCTATATCTTTTTTAGAAATAAGGAAAATGAAATCCAGAGAATTTCAGTAAATGTTTGAAGGTCATGTATAGATTAATTGGTGAATCAGAATTCAAGTCTCAGCTCTGAGATGCAAACCATTAAGTGCTAAACTTGGAAAATGTATTTATTTTCTTTAAAAAAAATTAAGATCATATAGCCTCTTTTTTGCTGGATCTTCCGTATAATCTGGCAGATCTTCCCATCAGACAATCTAGAATAATAACACCCCTGTTTTCCCCGATCCCTACTATCTCCATGTTTCTTCTGAGAGAAGAAGCCAGTTATCAAGGTAACATGATGGAGACATTAAAAGTCATCTGTTTCTAACATATTTGGGCTTCTGGCAGCTATTAGGTAGTTGGAATTCCTCCTTAATCTTTATGTGTGTGTGATACTGTGTATTAAGAAGGAATCAGCCTTACCTTTGGACTGGGGCCGGAGAGTGGTATCGAGTTCTCACACACTTATTGAATCTGTTCTCCCTCATTTTAAAGTAAAATATAAGCCCTTCTCACAAAACATCCGTCTCAAGGATATCGACTCCATGGCATACCTCTTAGATGCCTGTCCTCACCACCTTTTGGATGAGAGTAGACTAACATCCCAATTCCCAGTTAATTTTAACTTTAAAACATATAAAGTATGATGTCTTTACATTTATGTAAAGACTGTGAGGTTCAGAAAATCTGAATTCAATGAAAGTAGCTAAGGTTTACATAGCACATGCTGGGTATGGCAGTCAGAACAGTAAGTACATTTCATCAATTATTTTATTTGACTCCCACAACAACCAAAAAGAAACAATTATTTGAGACGAAGAGCAAGAGGATGGGAGGGGCTGGTAACATTCCCAATGTTGCATAGTTTAGAGTAGTGAAGCTAAGAATCAGATCCCTGTGGTCTGGTCCTGGAGCCAAACTCTTAACCACCGCTCCACTCTGCACTTTCCAGTTGTCATTACTAGTCTGAGCCCTAAGGACGTCACTGAACTCTCTTGATACCCTAACGTGGAGACAAGAGCAATTGTCTCGCCAGCAGTGAACATGAAAACTCTCAGCACACTGACATCCTTTATAAGTGTAATGGATTACCATTGCATGAGGCTGGCAGTGCCCATAATACCAACATTTATTTGAGATACTATATGGGCCACTAATATTTTTAGCATTTCACATTGCATTTAATTAGTATATAAACTGTATGGAGAAGATATTATTCTTATAATTTTGGAAGACAAGAAAAAACAGATGAAAAGAATATATATAACATAATGTAACATGGCATAACATAACAAACATATATATATGTATATAACTATGTGCAAAAATACATATGTTTTCTGAATGTCGTATTTTTGACTATAAACCTGTAGAGATCCTTAGCGGAAGGAAATAGTGTTGGCTCCTCATTCATGCTTGGATGATGCCATATGTTCGTTATTTCCTTTTATTCTAAGAGGGTCACAGCAGCAGGTGAGAGACTGAGAGTGACAGGTGCCTCTTCCCCTTCCCAACTGCCACTCCACAAAGCTCTGTATGACCAGACATCGTTGTCTCTTAAAATGTCAGACACATGCACTGTCATCTCTCCAGGAAGCTTTTCAGCTATTATCAGAGTTCACTTTTGGTGACAGGACATAATGGACTTGGGGTTTCGTTAGAGGGTTGGAGCGCTCTGAAAAATGTGCAGACTCTTGTTTGAGCAAGAAGGATCTCAGACAAGAGGTAGGATTTACTCAGTCAATGAAATAGATGAGAAGACTCCAGAATCCAGGTTTTATCTTTATCTTTCTCCCCTAGGCCCTGAAGAAATGCCCCTAAGGCATTAAAGAGTCTGGGAGGATGAGCAGGCAGGAGTGGGCTGGGGACATAGGTTAGTCATGCAAGCGGGGATCTCGACGTCAGTAGAGCTTTCTGATTTCTCTGAGAAAGGGGTCTGGTCAGGGTCAGTAGCTTGGGATTATTAGGAGAAAAGTAACTTCTCTAACCTCCCAAAGTGCACATGGCCCAAGAGGGATTTCCAGTTTTCTGGTGAGACATCATAACAGCTCGTCAAATCCTTTTGAAGGTAAGGCAAGTGACAAAGTAGGGGAACTTTGGCATGTGTCCCATGGAAGTCAGGTACATGGGGATGGCATAGTTGGAAGGTAAATGCATGTATATTTACAGAAAGTGAACCTTTTTTCATGGTGAGGAAAATAAACAACACCTCCTTTTAGAGTCCTGGCAATGTTTTCCCCTCTTGGATTTTTTTTATCTCATAACTCATAGTCTTTCATTCAGAGCATTTGGTCATTCAGTACACTTCCACGTGAACCCTTGTCTGAGTCTCTCCTCCAGGTTAGGGACTCACCTTCCTTGCTTGCTGTACTTGGTAATGAGTCTTGATTACACTTCTCTTCACCATTGGTGGTTTACCTGCCTACCTGCCTCCTAGGACTGTGAAACCCTGAACAACATAGAAGGTTTCTTCCCTTGTACATTTCAAGCACCTCACTGTACCTGGAGCTTTGCTGGTGTGACATTCAATGGGGTTGAATGAATATTTGGTTTCAAAGCTCTTTAGGCATCAACATCTTGAGAATCTGACGTAAGATGGCTTTCATAGTTTGTTCCTAAATTTAGTGGAGGTATCAGGAGCCCTTCAAAGTGGCAGGTCCCTAGGATCCACCTTCCTCTTGAAGTTGTAAATCAGGTGGCTGCTTACATGATGTCTCCCTTGCCCACAGCCTCTCTGTCTGCTTCGTTGCTGCAGAGTGGGAGCAGAAGCTCAGGCTTTTGTGAAGCCCTAATGACATCAGAGGGGAGGGAGAAGCAGAGTGCCCTGCAGCTAGCTCTGTTTGTTCCTTTTCACTGTTCTGCCATCTTCTTCCCCATCATTGCTGCTGGTACGGTGGAAGTGCAGTTCTTCACTGGTACCATGAAGGGAGGTATCAGAGTGTCGACTAGCTTGCCTGCCACCACCATGTTTGTTTACTTGAAGCCAGGTGATGGTAGAGGCCCAGCTCCACACGGGGCCACGGCAATGCCTTGAGTGGGGTGTGGGATATCGGGCCCTCATGGAACTACCATATTCAGGCTCACTGATGTTTGGGGTTGGGGGTCCAGCTCGTCTCTGTTGGTCTCCCTTGGGGGTAGAGGCCGAAGCTCAGCTCCCCTGTGCTCTGTTGAGGGATTGCAGTTTTTCTGGAGGAGTTTGACATGAGCAGAGAAATCCTTGCCAAAGCAGTTTTCTGTTGTTAGACCATCCATTGTTTTCTGGCTCTTTGACTCAGGGAAACTGACTCTTCCTGGACCTGTTTTGGTTGGTGCCTGTTGGAGGTTCCAAGTGGGAGTCTTCTGCAGTGCCTGGCTTGGGATATAGAAAAGGCAGCAAGGAAACCCAGTAACTTGTTGCTCCTTGAGTCCTAAGGTCCCTAGGCAGTCTGCCGCCTTCTGAGTACTGTCAGGGTCTTATGAGTGTTTGCAGTGTTAGGCTTCATAGCTATGATGTGAAGGACTGGGAGAATGACGATGTCGTGTTGGCCAGAACTACTTCATATTGGCCACCCAATGGTTCATAGTTGGGTATAATGACTTGACATCATGACACAGCTTTTCAAACTACCTCAGGCAGTGTGAGAAAAACCATCAAACTAATTCAGCTATGGTTCTAGCTCCATTAGGTGTTCGGCCTTAACAGTCTACAAGACAGTGTTCCCTTGAGGACATGCCTGGGTCTTACTCACCTCTGGATTTCCCACATCTGGCACTGTACTTGGAAGAACCACACCAATCGTTTTCAGCAAATACAGAGACTCCTTGGCCAAACTGGAGAAGGCTTCACACATGCCATGTCTCCTTGATTACTTTTCCAATCTAGAATCTAGATGACTCGGACCTTGTTTGCTCCCTAGTGGATGCACTATGTGGAGGAAAGCAGTCTGCAGCTCTCCTGCAGGTGACTGAAGACTCTGAAGCCGGCACATCTCCTGGGTGGCTCCAGGCTGCGCATTAACTCCTTCCCCATCACACAGTCCCCAGACGTGGGGTTAACTCAGCAGGTTGAAGCAGTCTGTCCCATCCTCCCCACTTGTTATCCAGTGGGAGCTACCTTCTACATCAGTGGTTGTATGGGGGGCCTGGAAGGGGGTTTTCTGGCAGAGAGGCTTCTGGAATGGTATCGCAGTTGACAGTAGGCATCATTAAGGAGCTGTCTCACTAGGATGGAAGGGGCAGAGAAGGAGAGACCAAAATGCAGAGAAAGAGAGAGGCAGAGACTACAGAGAGAACACAGCAGAAGGACAGAGGGACAGAGCAAGGAGGACGGAGACAGAGACAGAGGATGCTTGTCCTTTGTTTCACCTTTTCTGCAAGGCTTTCTCCACTGTGCGGGACCACTTTTTCCCTCCATCTGCAAAATATTTGACTACCTACGAATAAAACATCAAAACCTAACATGTAATTAGATGTAGGAAATATTGATGGACTGCCAGAAGCAATTTGGATGCTGCCATGAGCAGAGAGGAGCTAGGTTAGGGCGGACACGGTCAGGACATGGCAAGGCTCAGCTCCGGGCAGCTAACGCGCCTGGTGGTGGTGTAGCGATACTCCCTCTATCACTACTTGTATCAGTAAAATGATTATTGATATCAACCACACAAGATTAGAAGAGACAATGAAGTCAGCGAAGACCTGGTTTCAGCTGGTAATGAGACGATAGTCAGATTTAATAAAAAAAACAAATTGTCTTAGAATTAGTAAGAATTAACAAATCTAATTACGTTTGGCTCTATGATCCTTGGGTCTCTGGGCTGTCACTCAAAGCTGAGTGCTTTTCTCTCCAGGAGGCAAGGGCTTCACCTCATCCCTATTGCCTGCTGTGTGTGGGCTCTGAGCCTGGCTCTGGGAAACGGCACACGCGGCCCCTTCTGGTACTTTCTTCTCCTCCTTCCACTGCTCCCTGCAAACTCATATCCAGGCCACTACTTCTTACTATTCTTCGCACAATTCTGGAAACTGCAGGAAACAGCACATGACTATATAGTGTCTGAGATCGCTTCCTAAATATTTTATGTACAGTGAAAACTGTTCAAGGGCGGATGCCTGTTTGAATGGGTTTGGTTTGCCTTGCAGTGCTGGGTTCAGAGCTGGGCACGCTGCATGCTCAGTGGACAAGGGTCGAGGGGCTGACACACCTCACAGGAAAAGGCTTGCTCTGTCTCTGTCCTCATGCTCTCATCTCCATTTTCCCTCCTGCAGTATGTCTGCATTGTGTGCCTTTTAGGGGCCAGATGGGCTTGCATTTCCAGAAAGCAGTGGCAGGAAATTAAAACCTGTCACCACTCACTGCAACCTGTGGCGTGTCCTGGGTAAATGTGGGCACCGTTGCTCATGGTTACCAAGCAAGAGAGGTGAGGGCAGCCACCAGGCATCAGGGTGCCTCTGTGACTTTCTGGTGGAGTAAAAAGACAGGGATGACCTAGCAGCTAGCCACACACTGGTGATTCCACCAGGCATCAGGGTGCCTCTGTGACTTTCTGGTGGAGTAAAAAGACAGGGACGACCTAGCAGCTAGCCACACACTGGTGATTCCCCTAGAGGGGACACTCTGGTTTTGACAAGCAAGGGTCTTTCTGGGTAACTATGAGGCTTATTTCATTATCAAAGCCAATAGCACGTAGTAGTAGAATTACTTATAATTGTTTGTGGGACGGACAATTGTTACAGACTGAAAGTTTGAGTCCCCCCAAATTTCATACGTTGAAATCTTATCCTCTGATGTTATGGTGGGGCTTTGGGGGAGTGACAAGGAGCAGATGAGGTCATGGAGGCAGAGCCCTCACCAGTGAGATTAGTGTCCTTGTAAGAGTTGAGGGAGAGCTTGCTTCCTGTCTCTGCTCTCTGCCCGTCATGTGAGGACACAAACAGAAAGTGTTGGTCTGCAGCCTGAAGAAGGCTCGCCAGACCCTGACCATGCTGGTGTCCTGATCTCTGACTCCCCAGCCTCCAGCACCATGGGAATTAAGTTTCTGTTGTCTGGAGGCACCCGAGTGTAGGGTGCTTTGTTATAGCAGCCTGAACGGAGACAGCAGGGTTTACTGAGTACTTGTTGTCAAGGAACTGGAGTCATGGCTCTACATTCAATATCTTTGTTCTTGCTCATCCCAAATCTCTGAGTTCTTATTCTCACTTTCTGGACAGTGAAATAAAGCTCAGAAAATGGCAGCAATTTGTCCCGTGACTCAGGAGGCAGGGAGACGGCCATCCACAAATCCAAAATCAGGCCCCTTTGTGCCCATATCCTTGGGAGCAGGGGAGCCATAGGTGAACATGGCAAAAGTCAAGATAGTTGAGTTGACACAAGGGGAATGTTCCCTGGGGAGGCTGATTCAGAGGGGAGTTGTACCTTCTAGGGGTTCAGGAAAGCAGTTTAATGCTACGATAAGGAGTAGATAATAATGACTGTGCCTCTAGCACATGCCAGGGTTTTAAAAAGATATTATTAAACATATATTGTCCAGGTAAACAGAACCTACAAGTTTATGAAGAGGTGTCATAATTTTCCATATCACCGTCAGAGAAGACTAGACTCGGTGAGGTTATGCGCTGTGCCCTGGACCAGGCTGCTGGTAATAACAGAGCCAGACCTGGCCTCTACGCCCAGAGCTCATCCCTGGGCATCCCGTTATGCCAGCTCTGAAGATCTCTATGCTGATGCTCTCCCAGGGCTCTGCCTTCCTCATGAATTGAAATTCCGAAGGATGACTGCCCTGGATTTAGCTCAGCCTCCTCGTGTCCCCGTCTCCAGCTTCATTTCCTTCGCTCTGCCTTTCATTTCCTCCAGTGACAGTGCCCTGAGAAGCAGCCTCTGTGTCCCTTTGCTTCCTTCTCCCTAATTTGCATCAAGATTACACTGCCACTTGTGTCTTGTCTTGGTGTCTTTCCTGCTCTCACCTGTCACTAGGCCCTTCCTTGAGGACATAGGCAGCCTCCCAGGGGGGATGATAGTGCATCTTATTGGAGCAATACCACCCGTCTTGTGGCAGGATCAAGGGCAGTGCATTTTAGCCAAACTGATCATTTCTGGATTAAACCAATGGGCTGACATTGGAATTAGATGATTCTTAAAATGTTTATTTATTCATTTATTTTTTAAGTAGAGAGAGACAGAGCATGAGCGGGGGAGGGACAGAGAGAGAGAGAGGGAGACACAGAATCCGAAATAGGCTCCAGGCTCTGAGCTGTCAGCACAGAGCCCGACATGGGGCTTGAACTCACAACCTGTAAGATCATGGCCTGAGCCGAAGTTGGTCACTTAACCAACTGAGCCACCCAGGCGCCCCGGAATTAGATGATTCTTGAATTCTCTAAACCTGGGACATATTTATCAGGCTGCTAAGTGCCTCCTACTTAACTAAAGCCATCTTGGGGCTGCCCAGACCAAACCTGGCAGGCTGGGTACAGTCATGTGATAGACAAACTCAGGGCAGAGTTTGTAGTGTTGTTCAAGTGTTTGTTGAATGTCTGATCTGCACTTGGCCTTAGGCTAGGTTCTCATTGGTTGAATGACTGGGGATAAATAGAGTTTCTGAGACAGTAATAGGAATCGTGATTTGTTTCTTGACTCTCTTCAGTGGAAAGGTAGGAAATGAGAAGATTGTGCCGTATCTAAAAAGAAAATAGCAGAACATCCCATAGAGTAATTCATATTCCCAACACATGATTTTCACACTGATCACCAAAATAAAGTTCTCCTCAAAAAGGCAGAATTGATCTTCTGGGAAGGGATAAAACACACACACACACACACACATACATAGACACACACACATGTAGGCATACTTCCTGCCCCACACGTGAATGTGGGTAGAGCACACGTGTCTATGTGCACACATGTGCAAGTACACACAGGCACACACATGCATGTAGACACACACATATATGTATACACATATAGACAGGCACACCGGTACCACTTGTGCACACACACACATACTGGTAGGCATACACACTCATGCCCATGTCGGAACACCTGCAACTCCAAAGAGCTGTTTTGTCTGTCTGCTCCAATAGAAGAGGTTGCTGAAAGATGAAGAATTAGAACTGACCCCAGTATATGGTGGGCACCTGATAATTTGTTGAATGAACAAGTGGAACCAGAAGGTGATGCCCTGGAAGGAACATCCATTGATAAGTAAATGTGCCCGTGGTGGGAATACAGGAGATGCCAGTCACTCCTCCAGGTAGATCAGTGGCAGTGGTCCCAATATACTTTTTTTTCCACTTCAATTTTGTCACGATGAAAAATTGGCAATTGTAATGAATACATCCTTGGTGGACATTTCAGATTTCTCATGGCTGGCTTTATATACTTGGGAGAATTCTAACATTTTTTTGAGCATTCTAACAGATTTCTGAAGGAAATATTTGTCCCCTCTATGAGCTTCCGTAAGTACATGCCATTTTCCCCATAATGTTACCATAATGAGAAGTTTCCAGAACAAGAACCAGGTAACTAGAAATTGGTTAATATGAGTAGAAGTAGCAAAGAAACAAGACAAATGAGCAGATGCACAGACACACACATAAAACTTTCTTAGCAGGGAGTGGGGTTAGAGAGACATTGCTTGTATTCATGAGTCCTTACTATGCTTTCTAGATGCTAAACTTTTATACCTCATGACATCCCTGCCCATCGATATTATTAGTGTTATTTTATAGAAGAGAGAGACTCAGAGAGGATGATAGCTTTCCCTAGTCACGCAACTAGTTAGGTTTCAATTCCCGATCTGATACTTATGTCCTGTTCTTTTCTGTCACTGAGACTTTCAGACAGTGGATGTTACTGATTAGCCTATCCATATTTCATTTGGATATTTCAGGGGCAGTGGTGTCCATCATCATGACACCACTAGTATCTCTTAGCAGCAAGGAGATACATGTACTCATCTACCAGCTCTTAGGATCTCTAACTTCTGGGCGCCTGGGTGGCTCAGTCAGTTAAGTGTTTGATTTTGGCTCAGGTCATGATCTCCTAGTTCATGAGTTTGAGACCTGCCTCAGGCTCTCTGCTGTCAGCACAAACCTACTTCAAATCCTCTGTCCTCGTCTCTCTCTGCCTCTCTCTGCCTCTCTCTGCCTCTCTCTGCCTCTCTCTGCCTCTCTCTGCCTCTCTCTGCCTCTCTCTGCCTCTCTCTGCCTCTCTCTGCCTCTCTCTGCCTCTCTCTGCCTCTCACACTCTCTCTCAAAACTAAATAAATATTAAAAGAAGAATCTCTAACTTCTCGAAGGTAGGGACTTGGTCTAAGGAACCCCTATATTCTGCCTCCATTCCGCTACTGGGAACCTGGTACAGACCCTGACAGGCGTGTCCAATAACCATTTTGAATGAAAGAAGAAATCACTCAATCAATGGGTAAAATGTGAGTGCAGTTTCCTTAAATTGGGTTGAAACAGTGAATTATTCTCGTAGGAATTGCATATTCTCATAAAATTCTTAAACGTAGAACTGTAAGATTAAAAAAAAATTTTTTTAAAGGAGTGTCTGGGTTAACCTGGCTCAGTTGGTTAAGCGTCCCCCAACTTTGGCTCAGGTCATGATCTTACGGTTCGTGAGCCCGCACTGGGCTCCATGCTGATGGCTCAGAGCCTGGAGCCTGCTTTCAATTCTGTGTCTCCTCTGTCTGCTCCTCTCCCACTTGTGCTCTGTCTCTCAAAAAAATTAATAAATATTAAAACAAATTTTTAAAAAGGACATAGAACAGGAAGGTGCTTGGTTGAAGGTAGGCGCCAGGGCCAGTGTTTGGCTTGGAAATGGGATTAGGATGACTTGGAATGGGTTTTGGGGTAGGAAAATGATTCTACATCAATGTGGCAGTTAGCTAGTATGCTCCATCTCCTCACTGGAGAATACGTGGGCGCTTTCATAATCCCCTTGCCTCCAAAATGGTAACACGTGCCTTCTTGCTGCTTGGGGACACCGAGGACAAATGGTTCATAAGGCTCCTTCAGTCTTCTAAGGGCTGAGTAAAATCGTGGAAAATACAGGCTATTTCCATGATTATAATACCATTATGATTGCTATTGGCTTTAACAAATTTCCCCTTAACAGCACCTACTTGAATTCCTGATTTATGAGAAAGAGGCCGCAGTCTATATGTTGCTGGGTACAAATGATGCATGTCAGTCCGCAAAAAAAAAAAAAAAAAGGATCACTACTCATAGTGTTAGAGCTAAGTACTAAGTGCTAAGTACTGAGTACTAAGTGATGTATGGAAGAAACCCAAATAATTAGGTAACGTTTTATCTATATATAATTTATGAAGGAATGACACTAAATACAAAGTCATAGTCAACTTCCAAAAAACCCTATTGGACTCTCCAAATTTGTGGTACTTGGAATTTTTCTTGTCTTGGGTATTGCTTTGAATAAATTAGTCATAGCTAGCAATTAGGATTTTTCTTCTCTATTTTTACAGAGAGATTTTTCTTACCGCAGTTGCCTTAACAGGATTTTATCTGTACAATAAACTGAAAGGATAAAAAAATGTTACAAGCAAAATTAAATTAATGTCTGGCATCTGGTGCCCCTCGTATGTGTGCAGAACGTCACACATTCGCTAAGCCCTACGATGACGGAAGGTCTCATGATCTACATTTTACAAGTGAGAACACTGCAGCCTGGAGGAGGGACAAACTTAACTTGAGTCAGATAGATAGAGAAGGAAGGAGCTGGGAAGGAAACCCAGGAATGTCCAAATCTACACACTCTCTCGGCCGCCCTTGGGATGGTGTTCGTCATTAAGCATCTCTCGCAGGTGGTGAGCTTGAAGTCCTCTGCCTCCTTCCTTTCTTCAAGCAGTCAGTTCATGGCTTATTGGGAGGTGGGGGAAAATTGTCATCCTGCTCTAAGGCCGTCTCAAAGGTCTGGAGAAACGCCCAGATCCACTGCAACCAGCCCTCAGCCTCCAGAAACTCACCAGCCTTCCTGCATGGGAGTCCTACAGAGTGTACCCCCGGGGCTCGGGGTGCTCAGGGTGACGAAGGGACAGGTGAGCGGTGGGAGAGGTCAAAGGAGACTTCGACAGGTGACCCTTATACAGATCTGAAAAGAGGATGACTTGATTCACAAGTCATCCAGGGTGGGAAGGGCACCCTGGGAGGAGGAAGTAACTCGCGGCCTGGAACAGAAATGCAAGAGAATTATGGAACTGTGGCAGCTTGATGGAGCTGGTGCAGGGGCCCCAGGGAAGGTAAGTGGAGATGACAGATAAGGGAGACCCCGAGGGGACAGGGAGACAGGGGCTGGAGAATGGCATCCTTGTATCCCAAGAAAGAGGAGCAGCCTGACTTCCTCCTGTGGGCTCTTTGCCCTCACCATCCTCTGGGTGCAAATTAATATTGTCAAATAGCCTTTCTTTTTCAAGCTTCCTTACTCTGGCATGATAACTAAAAGGGAGGCTGGTATCAAGGAGGAGCAAATTGATTCAGGAGCCATGTGCCTGTCTGCTGAGCCAGGAAAGCAAACCTTCGCTCCTCCCAAAGCCCCGTGCTGGCAGTTCTGACAGCCCCTCCGTCACCACGATGGCATGCGGGGCTGGAGGAGTGAGCAATGAGACGGACCGGCACCGGAGACAGAAACACACGTACACCCGGGAAAGGTAAATGATGGTACACAGGACATTTATCTCTGAGGCTGTTCCCCCAGCAAAACCAATTACTGGCCTTTTCCTTGCAAACGTGCGCCGGGTATCAACCGGGTGGGGGCTGGAGTGCCAAGGGGTCGTGATGCATCTCGGTGATATTCATGAGTCCGCTGAGAGTTGCAAAACAAGGAGTTTTGGGTTTGCTCGCTCCTGCAGGTGGGGGCTGGGGATTGCGAGGCGCATTTCAGAGGAGCCCTCAGGGGCGGGATGTTCAAGCCTCACTCTCCAAGGGGACCAACTTAGGAAAGGCAGGCAGAAGTTGGAGGCAGGCTGGGCGAGGAGGAAGAACTGATCGCAGGAATGAGGCACTTGCTAGAGGGCAAATCTCTGTCCTTAGGTAGAACTGCAGGAGGTCTTTCTGCTGAGCTCCTAAGCCTCTGGGGGAGCAGGGGGAGAGGGGACTGGCTACCTAGCATCGCCATAGTAAACTGGGCTGCAGAGCCTGCTGTCCCAGGACGTGCAAGGTCCGCCTCCAGGTCTGCCAGGTACATGGTGTCAAAGCGTATTCGTGGCTTCTAATGCCAGGCTTTGGCGTCACAAAGAACCATCTCTTAACTGTGCTGTCAAGAGGGAGACCGAGATGGTCATGGAAGCAGAGCTGATAACTGTGGCTTTATGCTGCCTCGTCATTAAAAAATTTCCGTCCACAGGCCTGGCCAGAGTTCCAGGAATATAGTGTCAGTGCATGCGCCTGCACTCCATTCACCATCCCCACCCCCGGCCCCACCCCTGCTCCTGCCCTGTATCCCCAGGTTTCCCTGTGCAGGCGTCTCCTCCCTTCCCTTCAGGACAGCTGTGATTGATGATGTGGTTTCTGTGCTTCCCAAAAGTGTCAGCCAAAGGGATCAGGAGGATCTGAAAGCCCAGCCAGAAGAACTCTGTTGCCTGTGGCGTTGTGTCTGCCCAGAGGGGCTGCTTTTTCCTAATAAATTCACAGAGACCCCCCCTGGGGCAGGTGCTGGCTTTGCACTTTGCCTCACTTCTCTGGTGCCCCCAGGGGGAGGCGGAACTGAACAGGGCTGAGCGGGGTGGGCAGCTGTAGGGGGCAGAGCAGAGTGGTGGGCAGGAGAGGAAAGACAGAAGAGCACATGGCCCCTGTCCCCCAGCCACACTCACAACCCTGACCTGCTTTCCAAGGGACCTGCTCACGGCTCCTGGGGAGCACAATCAAGGGTCCTTGCTTACACACTCTTCCGTTCTTCCCTTGATTCAAATGGACTGAGTCTCCCCTAGAATCAAGGGGATGTACCAAATTCACATTTCTTTTTAAGAGCAAATATAATTAGCAGATCCACAAAATTGTGTTATGATTGATGAGGGTCTCAGAGACTCCGTCTCCTGGGAGTTTGCAAACCAGTGGCTGGCAAGCATATTTATTTGACACTCAGAGTATTTATTTGTTATGTACTTATTTTCATAAGACAGTTTCCTTAAACAGGGCATGCTTCCCTGCTGGGTTCCACTGGCCCCTTCCAACAATACCAGGCCTATTTGCTTTGACCATTTGCAAAAACACTCTGGTTCCTGGAAAGCATCTGAATGTGTGATTCTTGTTTTTGTTCTCTGCTTTTGTGGGGCTCTGAGAAGGTAGGTGTTACACCCAGTATACATAGACAGTCATTGGAAAGGGTCAGTCTTGGAAGTGGCCTCTTGACTTCTTCTCTTCACTTAGAGATGCTTTCCAAGTCTTGAAACGACCACATTGCCTTTAGTCCAGTTTGATCTTGACCTTAACTACCTCTGTGGTCTCACTTGACCCTGTCAGACTGCATTCTTTCCCTTGCAAAGGGGAAATAACACAGAGGACACACATCCAGCCCCTTCTTTCTTGTCTCCTGAATGTCTGGGGTAATACACGGTTACAGTGAGTTGTGAGCGATATTAAGGCTGCCTCCTTCACTTTGAATGCATCTCTTCCTAGCCTCAGCCAAATCCCTCCCTGCTCTGCCTCTATCTTCCTTGATCCCTTGTCTGGGACTGCTCAGCTTCCCCTCTTCTGGAAGATTCTTCTAGTTTCTAATCTTGCTCAGATTATAGTCTGTGAGCAGCTGATATTTCTTCCTAGCGGATCCAGTTCCCAGAAGTGGGATTCTTGGAGTTCATGCACTATTCCCAACCTTTCTTCCTATTGCCAACTGTGGCTCTCTTCCCCTGAGTGTCTAAGTTTGCTTCATATTTTCCCAGATCTTTCTGGATCATACATTTTTAAGAGAAGAAATGGGCTTCAAATATTGCCCTTCATAATTTTCCATTTACGAGAGTTTTGAACCTTCTACTCCAGGTGGCCTGTAGTGAGACAGGCAGAAGGAGACTACTCTCCGAGGTTTGGAGGTGCTCTATGATTGGGGAATGTAACCTGCTTCACTGATTGCCAAAGCGTTCATAGTATTACTACTGCATGGCCTTCTGAAGGAATTTCCAAATAGACATCCACCCACCCACCCACCCACCCATCCATCCATCCATCCACCTACCCATCCATCCATCCACCCATCCACCCATCCACTCACCCACCCACCCACCCATCCACCCATCCATCCACCCACCCACCCATCCATCCACCCACCCATCCACCCACTTATTCACCCACCCATCCACCCATCCATCCATCCAGTAAATGTTAAAATACAAAAATAGTGAACAAGTCACCATCAATATCTACCTATATACATTTTACATCTGGTGGAGGGAGACAGAGAATAAGGAAACAAATGAAGAAGATAATTTTTAAGCCCATTACATGCTATGGGGAGCTATAAAACCAGGGGACGTGAGAGAAAGTGATGATTTGGGGGAGGCTTCTTTAGACTGATTGGTCAAGAAAGGCATCACTAAGGAGGGGATTTTTGAGCTGGAAGGTACAAAGGAACCATGTGAAGCTTCGAGGCACAGTGTTTCCTGCTCTAAAGCAGGGAACCACATATGCAAGAGCCCTGGGGCTGAAATAAGTTTGGCAATGTAAGGAAAGGGAAGGAAGAGTGGTGTGGTGAAGCACAATTATAAAGTTAGAGAATGGTAAGGGTTGAGGTCAGGGAGTGAGAGAAGAGCTAGAACATGTGCACCTGGTAAAGAATATGGATTTTTTTCTTTAAATGTAATGAGAGGCCAGTAGAGAGTTTTAAAGAGGGGAGTGATTTGATCTACATTAATGTTTTAAATGTATTACTAAGACTGCAAGATGGAAATGGATACTAGAGATATTTACACTCTTCTTCTTGCTGGCTTTGACAAAGCAAGTTGCCACAACGAGGGGGACCACATAGTAAGGAACAGATGGGGACTTCTACTCAACAGAAAACTAGAAATCGAGGCCCTAAGTACAATGGCCCACAAAAAACAAACTTGCCATTCACCATGTAAATAAGCCTGAACACAGATTCTTCCCCAGTCAAGCCTGCAGATGAGACATGGACCCTGGCAAACAGCTTGACTGTAGTCTTATGATACACTCAAAACAGATGATCCAACTATTTTGTGTCCTCAATCCTGACCCATGGAACAAGGAGATAATAAATGTGTGTGGTTTGAAGTTAGTGTGGCTAAATTTGTGACAATTTGTTATGTACCAGCATAGAAGTAATAAATGTTTGTTGGTCTAGTTAGCCCTGGATGTCAGAAGCCCATCTAAATGGGCATCTGATCCAAAGCAAAAACAGGGTCTGAGATATTGGGAGGTTGGGAGGGTCGTACTCTCAAGATGAATCCCAGTGGATTCTTTTAGTGATCATAGTGTTATAATTAGCCTCTGTGGACACAATTCATAGTCAGAATTTATCAGTGGTACATGAGAATCTAGGCATAGGTTATGGTTTACTTAAGGTTGGTGCCCATGAATTCTTGTTACTGTGTTCATTACTTCACTGATTCCTTTGAAGGACCTGCCATCAAGCATAAAGCATTGTTAAAACTAAAAGTATAAACTGCTAAATCTACTACTGATATTGAAAAAAGAGATCAAAGTTTTTTGAGGCCCCAAAAAACTATTTCCTCTAACGGTGGAAATTTAAGAAATAAGGGGTGGGAAGATCTTTTAAGGAGAGTGAGTATTTTCAATATAAGCCTGCCTTATATTGTCTTTATTCATAAAATCCCAGCCATGAGGTGTGCAATAGCTTTTTTTGGAATAGGCTCATAGAAACAATGAAGGACTTAATTTTAGGGTTAAAAGTTCTGGACCCAGGGGGTGCCTGGGTGGCCCAGTCTGTTAAGCGTCTGACTCTTGGTTTCTGCTCAGGTCATGATCTCACAGCTCATGAGTTCTCCATGCTGATAGCATGAAGCCTACTTGGGATTCTCTCTTCCTCCCCATCTCTCTCTGACTCTCCCCTGCTCTCTCTGTCTCTATCAAAATAAATTAAAAAATAATAAAAGTTCTGGACCCAATTTGAATGTGTGTGGAGCAGGGGGAGAGATTTCCCCAAAGCACCAAGTAATTTTCCAACACCTGCTAGGTGTCCTACAATTTAACTCAATATGACACTATCTATTGGTGACAGCACCAGATCCCACATGCTGTGGGCTCAGTCCTACATGATGGCACATCCCCCTAACCTTCAGATGCCAGTCACCAGCCCAGTTTCTTACTGTGCTTCTGGCCAACTGGCTACAGTTCGGAGGCTCCCATTACCCACTCCTGGCGTTCAATTAAATTGCTAAAGAAGTTCAAGGAAATCTCGAAACACATTTGGTCACTAGATTACTGATTTGTTACCAAGGATATTAGAAGATACAAACCAACAACCAGATGAAGATATACATGGGGAGGGTCCCAAACAAGGGAGCTTCTATTCATGTGAAGTTTGAGGCCGGGCATATGCCGCCGGGCATATGACAGCATTCTTTGATTCCCCTTCTTTTGGATTTTTATAGAGGTTTCATCACATGGGCATGATTGACTACATCACGGGCCATTGCTAATTGATTCAACTTCCAGCCTCCTCTTGCCTCCAAGAAATCTGAGTGGGGGGTGGGGACTAAAATTTCTACCCTTGTATTTATGGTTGGTTCCCCTGCCAACTGGCCCCCATCCTTAGGTGCTAGGTACTTTCCAAAAGTTACCTCGCTAACATAAACTCAGGTGTGGTGGAAAGGGGGTTGTTATGCATTACAAGACACCCATTCACGTTTAGGGCTCTGAAGTGATTTTAAGGAACTGAGTATAAGACACTGAATAGTTGTCTTGCATAGGTTTGCCTTATTTAAAGCCCCCAAATAACCCTGTAGGGCTATGTGCTTACCAAAAAACCTTGGTTTTCCTGGGCTCAATAGAATAAATATTCATTTTCTTTCTTGTGCAAAATTTTCAAAGCCCATGTACCAGTGTGGCTGTCCTGAGAACCCAGTGACTCAAGGATCCAGCCTTCTTCATTTTTAGGACACTATCACCTTTGGTACCATGTGAACTCCGTGATTGTCAGAGAGAAGAGAGTATGGGGAAGACACACAGGTATTTATGCATTTCCTCCTGGAAGTGACAAGGATTGATGCTGCTCATGTCCCATTAGCCAGAACCAGTCATGTGATGCCCCCACATGCAAAGCAGGCTGGGAAATGGAGTCCCTGGCTTGAGTCACTCTTCTGCCATACTTCTACACCTGGAAGGGTACGTGAGTCTTTCAGGGTCCATTGATCTTCCCTGCCACAGGCTTCTAGTGAGAAAACTGGGGGTCAGAGAAGCTGCTCAAGATGTCTTTCAGAGAAATTAAACTTCGTAAGTGCAAAGGCATCATTGGAACGTGGGAGAGAAAACTGTCAAAAAATGGTGATCTGATGTGACAATTTCCCTAAGACCTTTGGATTTCCTGGTCTCACAATTCCCAGGCATATTTGTTTATAGAGACGGGCTTTGAAGTCAGAATGTCTTGGTTTCCAGCTTGGTGCCACCATTTACTACCTGCAAGATGGTGGGCAAGTTACTTCTCCTCTCCTAGGCTCAGTTTTCTCATTTATAAAGTGGACTCAATACCTGTACCCACACCAAATGCTTCTCGTGGGAATTGAATGATTTCCTGCCTGTGAAAAGCTTAGGTTGGTACTTGGCACAGAGTCAGCACTGAGTATAGCTGTTGCTCGTTGTGGCTGTTGTATTTTATTGGTTCCGTTCTGCATCAATCAGACTCAGTCTCAGCACCCTGTATCCACCACTCCCTACTCATTCATGATACACTGCTGTGTTCTACCCACCCCTACAACACAGCCTTCTGTCTCCTCCCTGAGCTCTAGGCCACTAGTTTCCCTCTCCCCAAGAACATTTGTAATATTTAGCAACCCAAATGACCAACCTCTTTCTTCCCTCTGGAAGAGAGTGGTATCTTGAGCCATAATTATCTCATCATCTTAACAAGAATTTTCTCACTATGTCCGCTCCGAAATAATTATACAGGATTGTTGTATAATCTGCATATATTTTATTCCACAAGTGGCTGGTTTTTAAGAGTAATCAAACCAATACTGGTATTTATTAAAACGGTAAAATACCTTGGGATTCAGGCATACTTGAGGATAGCTAGAAAAAGAAAATCCAATTGAACCAAGAAATTCAGGTTGGAATTTCTTAGAAAAAGAAAAGACAGTCTCCTTCGGACCACTAATCCAGTAGCTGTTTATGAAGACAGAAACTTTATTTGCTCCCGTCACCTTGCCTGGGTAGAAAAGACCTCATGTTGAACTTTCAAATGCTAAAGAGGTCATTCATAATTAATTCGCATGCCTGGAATTTTCCAAGTGAATGTCATATGCTTCCAGTGTCACTGACCTCCCCCTATGTCTACATACCCCAATGAACACACAATGGCCCAGCCACAAAATGGACACCATGGGGCCATGCAGTAACCTTTACACATGGTCTCCCTTGCTATGGGCGTTGCATGCCATCCATTGTGAGCTCACAACACTGGGCCATTGTGGGTTATGTGCACAGCCCACTTCTTGGATTCAAAGGTCAGTCCTGAATGACCTGGGACCTCTTCCCAACTTCAAGGGCTCATGAACATCCATGTCACTCACGTGCTTACTAAAGAACTAGAGTCCAGAGTCTGGGATCTCCTTACCATCTGTGCTCTTTCTCTTGAACCAAGTTTTCTTCCTTCTTATGTAGTTCTGGTGATACTTTCTCGTGTTTCCAAGTGTGGCTTACGCGATCCTTAGAACTTCAGTGCTAGAAAAGGCTTATGAATCACCTAGTCCATATTTTGCATCCTGAGAATGCAGAGGCTCCAGTTTTCTTTATGAATTAATTGGCAGAACGAAGCATCCTCTGATATCATTATGGCATAAAAAGCAACCCTAAAGCAAATCACAAATATTATTTGATACTTTGTTTTGGGAGAGCAGTTTAGCCTTATATACCAAAATATAAAAAGGTACATGCACATAGACTCAGCAATTAAGTTTCTGGAGATTTCTCTACATCCTATATCATCTTTCATAATAGCGAAAACACCCAATGGCTATCTGATTATCCCTCATTATGACAATGGTTAAATAAATTGTGGCACATCCTTAGAATGACATATTATCCAGCTATTGACAAAATAAAGTCATTATGGGAAAATTTCTTATGCATAAGAAAATGTTAGTAGAGATTCTGGTGGCAAGAGAAAATGAAGACAGAGGAAGGACATATTAGGAAAGCTTTCATTTCTTTATACTTTTTACACTGTTTTGCTTTATTCAAATTGTGAAGACTTTTCATTTAAAAAACCAGCAAGGATTATCTAGTGGAGATATGTGCCATTTTTTCATTTTATACCTACATATATATTTTAAAAACTAAACTGTTATTTTTATAAATTGAAACATATAATTCGTTGTAGATGCTTTTGAAAATAGAGGTATTCACTCATAAGTCTGCCACCCACTGCTTACATTGTGTCATATGCCTGTTCAACCTTTTCATTATACATAATTTTATATATTAAAATACCATGACTTTTTTTCAATGAAAATATGCTCACATTGTAAATATCTTTTTACAACTTAAAAGATCAACTTTCCATGACATAATGATTGTAAGATATTCAACTTTCAAGATAGCTTTTTTAAGTTTATTTATTTATTTTGAGAGAGAGGGAGAGAGTGGGGAAGGAGCAGAGAGAGAGAGGGAGAGACTGAGAATCCTAAGCAGGCTCTGTGCTCAGCGTGGAGCCCCATGCAGGGCTCAAACTCACCAAGCATGAGAACATGTCCTGAGTGAAATTAAGAGTTGGAAGCTTAACCAACTGAGCCACGCAGGTGCCCCAAGATAGGTTATCACCCAGATCCTCGCTATTGTATATTCAAATTGTTTTCAGAATTTTTGTATTTAGTTTTTGTTCTGTTATTATAAGTACATATTCATACGGTTTATGCTCCCCACTTCCAGGATAAAATCTTAGAAGTAGATGTAATGTCTTTGCACATTTTTAAAGTTTATGGAAATTACTGCCAACAAATTCCAAAGAATTCCAGATTCTCTTGAGTTACATACCTACAGCAAAGGAGAATTTTCATTCACCATAATCCACACTACACAGTACAATGGCTGCTCCCAACAATCATGAGAATCCTTAAAAATGCAGTTACATTTGTAGGACTGTGTATCACAAAATATGAAAATTGACTTCTATCTACCATTAAGAATGCCGTAAATTCTGGAAAAGACAAGGATGCAAAGTTAGGAAAAGCCCCATGCTTTTCAGGCAACAGTGGCCTTACAGTGGGAAAGTTGAAATGGATGGACAAAGGTATGGAGTCAAGATCCTTCTTGTAGACAGAAATGATAGCACATGGCAAGGGCACCTGGGTGGCTCAGTCGGTTGAGCATCCGACTTAGCTCAGGTCATGATCTTGAAGTCTGTGAGCTTGAGCCTCACATCGGGCTTTGTGCTGACAGCTCAGAGCCTGGAGCCTGCTTCACATTCTGTGTATGTCTCTGTCTCTCTATCTCTCTCTCTCTCTGCCTCTCCCCCACTTGCACTCTGTCGCTCTCTCTCTCAAAAATAAATAAACATTAAAAAGTATTTTTAAAAAGTGATAGCACATGGCAATATATAGAACATAGGTAGTCAGAGAAAAGGAAACCTGGGATTGGGTCCTGGGTTTTTACCTGAGAAACTGGCTTAATGAAGTAGCTATTTAACTGGAATGAGAAGGGGATTGGCAGCTTCGACAGTGGATTTGGGGAGTGGGAATTCTTATTCCAGATGCGTTCAGTCTGATATTCTTCTTAAACATACAAATTGAGTGCCACGTTGAGTAAGAGTTCAGAAACCGTATAAGCCATGGTGATTGGAGAGGATGTTTAAAGCCATTTAGACAGAGGAGACCATCAAGGAAGAGAGGAGGAGAGGAGAGGAGAGAAGAGCAGACGGAAAGGAAGGAGATCATGGGGGAGGCACAAGGCTGAGCCACGGTCTGCACCAGGATTGAGTGGAACGGAGGAAGAGGAACCATGAGGCGATGAAAAGGAGCAGCCAGGGGCAGAAGAGGGTCACCGGGACACACTGGTACCATGGAGAGCTCAGGAGACCAAGCGTCAAGGAGGAGGGCGTGGGCCCCTGCCTGCAGTAACGCTCTCATTTTCACTTACTGGAGCAAGTCCTCCTTTGGGACCGTACAAGAAGGCACTGCAGCCAGCAGAGGCCAGCACACTGAAATCGTAAAGCAAAGTTTGGAAAGAGACGTGAGGCTAGAACCAGGGCAGCTGTAATAAGTCAGCTGGGGAGAATGCCAGTTTGGGTTACATTTTTACCATTAACTTACTGCAAACCACAACAGGCATACATGGAGTCAAGAATAGGTAGTGGTGATGTGTGTGTTCGAACAAAGGGTTATGAAGCAAAGACCTAATGTCCATGTGAGTCATGATTTGGAACAGCACCAGCACCCAGAATCCCTGTGATGTGCCTCTCTCTTCCTCCTGGCCCAGGGAGTGTCATTTCCTTGTTTTCCTTTAGCCTTTGTCAAAATGCGTGTATCCTTAAACAATATGGTTTAGTTTTACGTCATTTTGAACAATACATGACAGCAATTGCATTGTACGTATTTTGGAGTCTTACTTCTACCTGGATATTACATTTGGAATGTTCATCTTGCTGTAAGTAATTGCAGCATGGTCATCTTCATTGTTGTATCTGGTTGTGTGGATACACTACATTCTATCCATTCTACTGGTGATTTTAGTTGGAAACAATATTTGAGCGGTGCTATTATGGGTATTTGTGTATAAAGGGATGTGTTTCTTGAGGGTCCGGGCCTGAGACTTGAATGACTATATCCCAGAACACGGATGCCTTCAGCTGTAGAAGACAGTGCCATTCTGTTTAGAAAGAGATTTTACTGGGGTGCCTGGGTGGCTCAGTCGGTTAAGTATTCTGACTCTTGATCTCAGCTCAGGTCATTATCTCACAGTTCATGGGATGAGCCCTGCATCGGGCTCTGTGCTGACAGCATGGAGCCTTCTTAGGATTCTCTCTCTTCTTCTCTTTCTGCCCCTCCTGTGTTCACACTGTCTCTCTTCCTGTCTCAAAATTAAATAAACATTTTTAGAAGTCTTTAAAAAAAAGGAGATTTTACTAATTTACATTTCTACCAGTAGTGTATGAGAACTTTTCTTGTTTCACAATTTTACATTACTTTTTTTTTTTTTGCCATCAGATGGGTGTTCAAAGATATTTTGGATTTATTTTCCATTTTTAAATCTTTAATATTGATTTTTTGGCCACTTGGTTTTTCTTTCTTTCTTTTCTTTTCTTTTCTTTTTTTTTTTTTTTTGCTTTGGCGAGACCCGTGGTCTAGTCATTGTCAATTTTCCTATTTGTCTTTTTTTATGTTAATATTTTTGGATATTCTTTATATATTCTGGTTACTAATCTTTTGTTGACGGTGTGCTTTGAGAAATATTATTTTGTGTTTTCACTTTTTCTAGGGTATCTTTTAATGACAGGGAGGTTTACACTTGTACCTTTTTAAAGAAAATTGCTCTAAATAGGAGAAAATGCATGCCTGAGAAAACCCCTCTTAAGGCGCCAATACTTTTGGAATCCTTAAGTCTTTGGAGCATCCCAGGAAACTGTAAAATGAGAAAAGGGGAGGACTTGAGAGTGTCCCATTTAAGAATGGGGAAGTCACCTTTGCTGTTAGGATCTGGAGCCCTGTGCTAAGAAGAAGCCCCAGCAGATTTCAGAATTGGGGGAGCTCATCTTAATGATGACATGCTTGATGGTTGCTCCTGTTGTGCACTGAGCAAGAGCAGGGGAGGGGATGGGGGGAGCTTAGATGCAAAGTAATTACCTAGCCAAAAAAAAAAAATACAGGTTTACCTTTTTTTTTTCCTTTGGAGAGAATCTTTGAAGATGCAGACTGTGGGAGACAGGAAAGAGCCCCTGCTTCAGAAATCTCAACAGTTATCAGTAGGCTTTAGTCAAAGATAAAGTCTCTGAAGGAGGTGTGGGAGGGGCGCTCCACAGGCCCGCTCTGTCGCCTGTTCATTTTGAATCATGAACCACAACCCTCATTAGCATTCCTCAGTCTCTTTGACCAAATCCAAACCTATTTCCTCCCACTTCCAAATCACTGCCTGCCATTCAAACCCATGGAGGCGCGCTCCAGTTGGCATTTGGTTCTGAATTAATACATATTAATGGGTGGTAATACGTTTCTACCAGTGCATATATTTACTTGAAATACAATTTTCCATCTAATGCATTTTATTCACATCACTGCATGGTAACTGTATCCAGAATAATATCTTTAGTGATTATTCATTACTGAAATAATACATCGGTGCCAAACAGCAGCTTTTAAGTGGCTTCAGATTTTTTTCCCCGCTTTAAATTGAACATGTTATTATTACACAGATAGAATAATCCCATTATCCCCACTAACTGAAGATGACAGCTTCAGGAGGCTATTTCACAAAGCCTCGTTCAGGTGGGACCCAGGGCCTTTCTCTGATGGGAAGGAGAGAGGGAGCTGGGGACTGATTTCGGTAAAGGTTCTGCTTCAGATGGGAGTACAGATGTGTAGGAACAGATGTGGTAGGGAGCAGGTGAGCCAGTGGAATGTGGCCCAAGGCAAAGCGTGTGTGCCGTCTGGAACAAAGAGTAGGGTAAGAGCAGATGTGTCTCTTGAAAGCTGTGAATAATGAGTGTGTATTTGCGTGTGTGTGTGTGTGAGAGAGAGAGAGAGACAGAGAGAGAGAGAAGAGAGAAATATCAAAAATCAATGCAAGAAATGCCCTAGGATTACAGAGCGATGCAGTAAGCATTGCACTTCATGCGGAAACTTCAGGATAAACTACAATGACCTGCGGAAAGCCAATCTCCTATCTTAGGACATGAGAACCAGGAAATATTTATTGAGTGACATTTCTATCATGCAAATCATTTATGTTTTCCCTAAGTGATAGTTACTATCGCTCCCCACTTTCTCAGATTAGGAAACTGAGGCGCAGAGAGATTAAATGTAATTGCTTGCCCACAGTCTGTACGTAATAGATGCTACAGAGATAATTTGGCTACAAATCCATGTAATGCTAAATGGGGCGTTCCTTCCGCTACGTGCGAGACTGAGCAGTGGTTAAGGGTGTTAGCTCTTCAAAGCCCAGCCTCATCACTCACACTTACAAGATGCAGGGCCTTGGGCAGATTGCTTGATTTGGTGAAAGCCATTTTCCTAGAGGAATTTTGTGAGGATTCATTGAGATTGAGCATGTGGAGAGGCTTGGATCATACAGAATTTTTCAGTTATTGGAAATACGTCCTTTCTTCCCACTCCATGATCTTGCGACAAATCGTTGGGTGCTTTGCAGCTGCAGGAACCCTCCTTCACCCCATGACCTCTGTGAAACCATGGCTCCTCTGGTCCCTGGATGTGTGCCCCCAGCCACTGTCAAGCCTAGAACCGAACTAGATCTGCAGCCTTGGTGGTACTCACAATCAACATTTTGGATGGCATGCTAATGGCTGTGACTTTGGCTACTAAACTTCACAGAAGCCACCTAAATCATATTCTTTCATTTTGTTTTTCATTTTGTATTAAGGCAATAGCCATTTATTGAGCTCTTGATTCTTAGAGCGAATTTAGATTGCCTTGGGCTGGGTCATTCTCAGCTGGCCTAAGCTGGACTCACTCATTCAACCTGTGGTCAGCCTCGGGGCAACTCAGTACATTGTTTCTGGAAGTTCACTGATGACAATTAGGTCACAGGGGCCACTGGGCCAGATGCGCTTTCTCAAACATCTCATGATGACAGATGCTCTCCAGGTCCATGCGTGCTTTATAATTGCCAATTTCCGACTGGCTAAGGCCAGTCAGATCAATACAGACTCAAGGAAGGAGAGTCCCAACTCTTGATGGAGGAGAAAAACTCATTTTTGCAATCTCTCATAATCTTCCCTCTGGCAATAATCCTTCACAGTCCTTTCACACACAAATCATATTCACTCTGTCCCAAGACTCAAAATTCTCATCCAGGCTTGGAGTCCAGGATCAAGTAATCTTCATCAGGTCCTAACCTGGCTCTCTTCATCCAGGAAACCCTATTTGCTTCCCATTTCTCTGAATAGATTAATAGCTTACCTGTACATGATACCTCTGCGCCTGTATTTTTCTTGTTCTCTTAATTGAAGAATAATTGACCTACAATATCGTATTAGTTTTGAGTGCACATCGTAGCAATTTGATAGTAATATGCGTTACAAAATGGTCATCCAGGGGCACCTGGGTGGCTCAGTTGGTTAAACATCTGACTTCAGCTCAGGTCGTGATCTCAAGGTTCATGAGTTCGGGCCCTGCGTCGGGCTCTGTGCTTGACAGCTCAGATCTTGGAGCCTGCTTTGGATTCTGTGTCTCCCTCTCTTTCTGCCCTTCCTCCTGCTCATGCTCTGTCTTTCTTTCTCCCAAAAATAAATAAACGTTAAAAAAAAAAAAAGGTCACTGAAATATGCCTAGTCTCCATCTGCCGCCATATAAAGTTGTCACAGTATCGTTGACTCTGTTTCCTGTGCCGTGCAACACATCCCTGTGTCTTACCTATTTTATAACTGGAAGACTCTGCCTCTTAATCCCCTTTACCTATCTCTCCTCCATCCCCTCACCTCTGGCAGCCATCAGTTTGTTCTCTGTATTATTAATCAGTTTCTGTTTTGCTTTCTTTGTTTCTTTGCTGTGTTATCATCATTGTTTCAGAGTCGTTTTCACATTCGACTCATCTGAGAAATGCTTCAAAAATAAGGATGCTGTGGGCTCAGTCTAGGAGATGAAAGCCCCAAGGGGTCGGGATTTTCTAAAAAAAAAAAAAAAAGGTGATTATAATAATCTACTATTTCACCAGGGCTGATTCCATCGGTCTAGAGATTATTGGGAAAATCAATAAGGCAAATCTTAGGAGCTAATGAATAATGGGGATGGAAAATTGAGCAGAACCTCGAATCCAGTCTTTGCCCAGGTGGATCCCAGTCCCTGACCCAGGTGAAAGCTGTTTTGCCATATCTAGGTGCCATGTTGGAAGCGGAGAACTGGGAAGTGGTCATTAATTGTCCAGTGCTGCCAAGAGGGACCCCAAGACATTGCGGTTTTCTTTTCTCTCTCTTCTTTTAACGATTTTATTTTTAAGTAATCTTTACACTCAACGTGGGGCTCAAACTCCATCCCGAGACCTTCCGACTGAGCCAGCTGTGTGCTGCGGTGATTTTCTTTTCACTTTTTGACCTAGTTTTTTTCTTTTCTTTTTTCCTATTTCCTATGAAAATTCTGAAAAATTAATTTTAGTTTTAACATGATCCTGTGGTAAAATTGACCTTTTTTGGCTGTACATTATAGAAATCTTAACACATGGACAAATTCATGTGACTCCCACAATTGCAGTACAGAATGGTCACCCCCAAAAAATTGCCTTGCAGTATCTATTAGTTGCATCTCCAACAACCTTAACTCTGGGGACTGCTGATATGCCATCCGTTACTATGTTTTTGTTTTTTTAAGGATGTTATTTAAATGTAAGTACAGTGTATACAACCTTTCGAGACTAGCTTCTTGCACTCAGTATAATGTCTGTGTGATCCATCCAAATATTTTGTGTATCCGTGGTTTATTCCTTTTTAATGCTAAATAGTATCCCATTCTATGAATGTGATTATGTGAATGCACCACATTTTACTTATCCATTCATGAACTGAAGGACATTTGGGTTGCTTCCAATTTTTGGCAGCTTTGAATAGAGTTGCTGTCAAGCTTTGTGTGCAAGTTTTTGTGTGAGCATAGTTTATTTTCTAGGGTCATATGGTAAGTGTGTATTTACCTTTGCAAGATACTGACAATTTAGCAAAGTGGCTGTACCATTGCACATTCAGACGAGCAAGGTAGAGAATTCTCTTCGCCTCCTACCCTCTCAAACGCTTGCCATCTTAGCTCCCTGTTAGTTTTAGTGATTCTAAGGGATAGTGCAGGTCGGGGGAACTTATCATGGTTTTAATTGGTATTTTTGTAATGGCTAAAGGTGTTGAAATCTGTTCATGTGCTTACGTCATGCTTAAATAATCTCTGGGGAAGTCTCTGTTCAAGTCTTTTGAATCTTTAAAATTGGCTTTGTTTTCTTTACTACCAAATGTTGAGAGTTCCTTATATATTCTAAATACAAGCCCTTCGATGTGTGATTTGCAAATATTTTCCCCAGTCTATAGCTTGTCTTCTCCTTCTCTTTACAGTGTCTTCCACTGGCATGATTTTTTAATTTTTAGGAAGACCAATTTATCCATTTTTCTTCTATGGATTATGCTCAGAGTATCATATCTATGACATTTTTTATTCTATGACTTTACTAGGCTCACTTATTAATTCTAAGTGTTTTTTTTTTTTTTTTGGTTTTCTGTAAAGTCCTTGAAATTTTCTAAACAGAAATCATGTTGAATTCAAAAGGAGTTTTAATTTTTTATTCCTCATCTGTAGGCCTTTTATCTTTTTTTTTTTTCTCCCTCATTGCACAAGCGATGAATCCCAGTACTATGCTAAATTAGACCAGTGTGCTGGGAAGTCTCTTCCTCTCAATCTTAGAAGGATAGTATTGAGTCTGTCGCCAATAAGTATAATGACATTTATGTTTTATGTGGATGTTTCTTGTTAGGTTGAATAAGTTCCCTTCTATTTGTAATCTCTTGAGGGTTTTTATTATGGCTGGGTGTATTTTATTAACAATTTTTGCTTTTGAGCACCTGTGTGGCTCAGTCTGTTAAGCATTCGACTCTTGACTTTGGCTCAGGTCATGATCCCAGGGTCATGGGATCAAGCCCTATATTGGGTTGTGCAGAGGCTGCTTGGGATTCCCTCTCTCTTAGCCCCTGCACCTCCCCTCTAAATAAATAAATAAACTTAAAAAAAAAAGAAAACACCTTTGCTTCTTCTGTATTGATTGATACAATCTTGTGGTTCATCTTTAGATCATTTTTACAGTAAATAGTGAATTAACATTCATAGGCTTTAAAACATTGATGTAGCCTTGCATTCCCAGGACAAACATTACTTGGCTGTGATTTGTATTATTTGTATACACTGATCTATTGATTTGTTTATATGTTAGCAGTTTTTCTTTGGGTCTATGCTCATGAGGGATATTGATACATATTGTTCAATTTGGGCACGGGCTTTGGCTTTGGTTTCAGAGTCATGCTTGACTTATAAAAGGAGATGTAAAATGTTCTCTCTCCTTCGATTTTCTTGAATCAGTTGTAGAGAAATGGTATTATTGCGTCTTTAAATTTTGAGTAGAAGTTTCCAGTAATCATCTGGGCCTGAAGATTTCATTTTTGGAAGGCTTTTAACTACACATTCAAATTATTTCATAGCTATAGGAATTTTAGTTTATCTTTTTCATCTTGGGTGAGTTTGGTACTTCATGCTTTTTGAGGAATTGGTCCATCTTATCTCATTTCTCAAATTTATGTACATAGTGTTGATTATAGATTCTGATTCCCTTATGAATTATTCTTTGAATGTCTGCAGTATTGTGTGGTGATATCTGCTCTTTCATTTCAAATTCATTGGTAATTTGCGTCTTCTTTTTTTTTCCCTTTGTAAATCTCGCTAGAGTTTTATCAGTTTTATTGATCTTTTGAAGAAAACCTGCTTTTGGTTTCATTTATATTCTCTATTGTTTTTATGTCCCCATTTCATTTGTTTCTGTTTTTTTTTTTTGTTTTTTATTATTTTTTAAATTTTACTTTCTCTTTCTACTTGCTTGGGTTTAATGGTCTCTTTGTGTCTAATTTTGTAATGTGGAAGCTTAGTTTATAGATCTGAGACCATTCTTTTTTTTTTAATGTAAGCATTTTGTGCTATAAATTTCCCTATAAGCACCGCGTTAGATGAATCCCACATATTTCAATAGGCTACATCTTTAGTTCTGTTCTTCTTTGTAGATTTTTATGTCCTGTTTTTCCCAAACTTATTACGTTTTCAACTGTTAGGATCCATAATAGTCTCTCTAACTGTGATTTTGCCAACATACATGAGATTTGCATTTACCACTACTGGCAAATTTATGTCTCCTCGCTCGCTTACTCCTTCATTCCCCAGACAGATGTTAAACATTACTGGACAGTGCCCATAATTTAGGCACTGTTCTAAGTGCTTCAGATAGAGCGCTGAACAAAACCGATGAGCTGAGCGATGAGCTGAGCGTTCCTGCCCATTTGGAGCTTAAATCTTAGTGGGAAGTTAGAAAATAAACAAAGATATGGTACAATTGTAGGTAGTGATATGTGCAATAAAGGCACTTACAAAGTTTCATTATCCCGTTTGGTAAGAGGCTTGTTTTAGATAGAGATCAGAAAAGACTCTGCGGTGTGCCATTTGAACAGAGATCCCAGTGAAGCAAGGGGGCTATGCTTGGTCATGTGGCAAAGAGCCTTGGAGACAGAGGTAACAGCTGGTGTAAAGGCCCAGGGGCAGGATGTTAGATATAAATAAAATAATACTGAAGAGTAAAACAACAAAGAGGTATGGTACTAATTAGTATATTTCTGAATTGTTTGGTATAACCACCGGCCGCCAGTCCTCCCCCACTCTAACCCAAGCGAGTCTCAGTCTATCCAGGAAGCGTATTAAAGCTGAGTTCGGTCCCCGATAATTCCAATACAGGTAGGTCTAGTTGGTATCCAGTTGTCTGAATTTCAGTCGAGCCCTCCAGGTGAGTCTGGTGCAGGGAAGTTCTTGAAAGTCACTGGGCGTAATCCAGTTTCTCAACTTCGCTCTGTCCTTTGAAGTTTCAAAAGGCCACTGATGGTAGGGCAGTGTGACATGGTCACAAGGCCGAGACAGCAGTAGCCACTTTGTGTGGCCAGACGGATAGGCCCACGACACATACCCCTCTTCACCGTCCAGAAGTCCGGCCTCACACATCATGGCAGCTCTCTCGGCGTGGCCCCCAGGGGGAGTCGTCTGACACCCTCCTCCATCAGGTTTTTCACAATCTGGAAGTATTGGCCGTTTGAATCTCAGGGTCTCAGCTGAAAAGGAAGAAATGCGTCTCTTGGAAGAGAAATAAAAACAAACAAACAAAGAGACCAGTGCAGACTGTAATTAGTAGTAGCAAAATAATTAGTGACAAAAACGCCTCAGGGCAGGAGCTGGAGCAAACCTCTCCATTCCTATGTTGAGGCACTGACCCCGCTAAATGCTTATTATTCCTCATTTTCCAAGAGCCTCATTGATACCGTGCTGCCAAGACCTCGGGGACCCGCGATAGCTCTTTCCCCACAATTTACAGGGAGCACAGAGCCCAGTTGCTTGGGAGATTAATTAACTTGTCAAACAATTAAGCAGACAGGCAGTAATCGAGGTTTCCATTTCATAATTGATTTATCACTCTGTAGCTTCTCGAGTCCCAGGGCTCTGAATGGAAGGACCGCTGTGCAGGGAAAACCTTTAGGAGAATGGCAGGGGGCTGCGGGGGGGCCCGGAGGTGAGCTCTGCTGGTCCTGCCTGCACCCTGTGCTGCAGCCTGGCTTTCGACCTGCCTCCCGACGCTGGGAGGATCTCATTTTCTCCCTTCGAGTCACCCTGGCCAGGAGTCCCCGTTGTGGCCTTGGAGCCACACCCTGTCCCGTATTGTTTGCAGAAGCAAAGACCTAAGCAATGTCTCTGGGGAACACCTATGCCTCCAGGGCTACCCTCCTCTGTGATGGAAGTGACTGAAGAAAATGTCACACTTTATTAACTCCTGTTAAGATTGTGAGTCAGGCCTGCTTTGCCAGTTTTCAGTGAGACATCATGGGGCGTTTTTGGGGTGCCACGCCCCCTGATTGCATCAGCTCCTGACTGCAGTGCCCGCAGGTCCCTGGCTGTTTCCCAGCTTTGGTGTACATCAGCGTCATGGGGAGCACACAGTGAAGTGTGGTACCCCGCGTCACCGCAAAGCCTCTGCTTTAGGGGGTCTGAGCTGGGGCTTCGGAATCTGCCTACTGAACTGAGCCCCCCGGTGATTCTATCGCAGGTCATCATCCAAAGGTCTGCTGTTTCGATGAGAATAGACGGCCAAACTGCAGATGTCATCTGGGACCTTAGCCACCAGTTGTCCTGTAGTGCAGCAGAGGCTGGGAGACCGTCAGCGCCTCTTTTATTCTCTCCGGCTCCCTACCATGCCCTCGGACGCCCGCATGGGGGCCCTGGGAACCTGGTTCAGTCTGGATTGATCTCTCTCTCTCTCTTTTTTAAATGTTTATTTGGTTTTGAGAGAGAGACAGCGTGCAGGTTGGGGAGAGGGAGAGAGAGAGGGAGACACAGGATCCGAAGCAGGCTCCAGGCTCTGAGCTGTCAGCACAGAGCCGACGCGGGGCTCAAACCCAGGAACTGTGAGTTCATGACCTGAGCTGAAGTCGGACGCTTAACCAACTGAGCTGCCCAGGCGCCCCTAGCTTGATCTCTTTAGGATGCTTCAGTTTGCTCAGACCTAAAGGCAGGAGGAAAAGTTTCTTCTGTTCTGGATTCCTTCCGGGTGCTTGTGGAGAGGTTTGTCACCGTGTGTGCAGGGGGATGGTGTGTGGGTGTGTGCGTACATGCACAAACTCACCTACATTTTGGTTTCATTCATCATTTCCTAAATCTCGCAAGTTATATTTTCAGACAAGGCACTCTACAAATGTCTTTTCTATCCCACCTTGCCCTTCTCCTCACTCTCTCCCAGCCTTCACTCCCAGCAGCACCCCCAGGCTCCCTGAAGCAGGCCTGTTCTGCCATCGGCTCGCTGGGGTCCTGCAAAGTGTCATCATCCTGCGGCCTCTTCGCTTCAGGTATAAGCTCAGACTGGCGGGCTTCATTTAGAGACCTGAGTCCACCATAGTGTACTTCCTATTAGGAAGCCAGAACCATATCTGCACTTGAAAGAGTTCCTTTCCATGCCACGTAAGAGTAACTTTTATTTATTTATTGGCTTCAAAGCAATTTTTTTTAGCAATTTTGTTTGTTTGTTCAATTAAATTTATTTATTTACTTTGAGAGAGAAGGCACAAGTGGGGAAGGGGCAAAGAGAGGAGGAGAGAGAGACTCCCAAGCAGGCTCTGCACCACCATTGCTCACCCCGATGTGGGCTCGAACTCACTGCGAGATCATGGCCTGACCAAAGGAGGACATTTAACCAACTGAGCCGTCCGGGTGCCCCAGCGATTGTTTTTTGGATAAAGCATTACAGATACGCTATTGCAGTGGTCTGCTTCTCTCCACTTCCACTGTCTTCCCCTTCCGCCCAGCCGCGGCCCTTATCCTGAAGCTGAAATGCCACAGATGTATCTCGACCGTGTTTTGCTTGTTTGTTTACCTCTTTTGTGTGTGCCTCTAGAAGCCACTGTCCTCTTGCCAAATCTCTCTACTCAGTGCTTGTACCAATATCTTAGGACAGACAGGAAGCTTTTCCTACGTCTCCACCAAAACTTAGTGTTGTCAAATGATGCGGATTTCTACCTACTACAGATTTCATCCTTCCCACCCAGCCAGAGATGGGAGGGATTCATAGGCTATTCCGTTCACCGGGTTTTCACAGAAGGACCTAGGCTTAAATGATAACACACAAAATTAAGGAACGAGATGAATTTAAACTTACGGAGCTCAGGTCCTCAAGAATATGTTCTAAAAACACACCAAAACCCCACTTATGGGGCTCTCCTTAAAAAGCATACAAATCAGAGGTGCATGGGGGCTCAGTGGGTTAAGTGTCTGACTCTTGATATCCGCTCTGGTCATGATCTCGCAGTGGTGAGATCGAGCCCCGTGTCAGGCCCCATGCTGAGCACAGAGCCGGCTCAGGATTCTCTCTCTCTCTCCTCTCTCTCTGCCCCTGCCCTTCTTGCTCTCTCTCGCTCTTTCTCTCTCTCAAAATTAATGAACTTAAACATTTTTTAACATTTTTTTCATTTTTGAGAGACAGAGCACAAGCAGGGGAGGGGCAGAGAGAGAGGGAGACACAGAATCCGAAGCAGGCTCCAGGCTCTGAGCTGTCAGCACAGGGCCCAGTGCAGGGCTGGAACTCACGAGGCAAGAGATCATGACCTGAGCCGACATTGGACGCTTAACCGACTGACCCACCCAGGCGCCCCAATAAATAAACTTTTTAAAAAAGCATATAAATCAGTAAAAAAGCAAAAACTAAAAACTAGAGTCTATTTAATTGCTGCAGTCTGAGCCAACGGCAAATGAATATAAATTTTAAGTTGCTGGATCTCAACTCTCCCAAATCCTTTCATTCTGAGTATATGTGAGGCATAAATGCACGGAAGCTCCTCTGCACATGGTGCCTGCCTTCTACGGGCCCTGCTGGAGTTTTAAGTACTCTGTTATGCTCTCTCCTCCATTTCACTGTCACTGGGTTGCTTAACCAATCTTGCGCCACGACTGTCTCTCCCACACACTTTATTGTTCTTTCACCGAACATGCGAAGACAAACTTGAGGCCACTGCTCATTTGAATGGTTATGCTGTCTGCACTTGAGGAGCCTACATTAATGAGGACTTGTAGAAACTGAATAATTGATGCATATGTATTTCTGAGCTTAATTATCAGCAAAAGCTATTCCCTTCTCTCTTTCTTCCCACTTTGTGTTGGTAGACATTGTCTTCATGGCTGCTCTGAAGGCCACACCGCCAGGCTAGTCACGGGAAGACCTAGAATGTAGGCATCTTGTCCCCCAAAGTTACGAACAATGTCCAGATGTATATCTGGATAAAATTCAACCAGTTACAGATCCTCTTGTATAAGAAAACACCGGGCTACAACCAGGCTTATGCAAAGCTCATGAAAATGATACTCCTCTCCTCTAGGTGTTCACAACCTAGGAAGGGCGACAGGGCACACATAAACAACTCTAATACCAGCAAGACAGAGCTTGAATAAAAAGTGAACCAAGAGACTATAACCAAATAGCCACCTGAAACCATCCTCAATTCTCTGAAGAGGAAAGTTTGAATTTAAAACCTGTGAAGCCCTTTGTAATATACAGGTTACTAAATGAATGTAAAATGGTATACCTCCACAGAGGGACGAGGTAAAAATGCAGAAGTAGGGACTATCAGACCCCAAATAATTGGCTTGTATTCTCTGACTGGACCTGATGATCCACATTTTTAGTCAGTTTTCCCAGATCTGTGGTTTTCCGGCTTTGCAGACATCAGAATCACTCAGAAGGCTTAGGGGAACACAGATGGCCGGGTCCCCCACACCGTCTGAGTCAGAGGTCTTTGGTGGGGCTTGAAAAATCTACATTTCTAGTCAAAGTTCTTAGCTGCTGCTGATGCTACTGGTCTGGGGCTTGGAAACCCAGCACGGGTGAGGAAAACCCCAGTGCCTAACCAGTTTGCACGTGATACAGAATTCCTATCACCCTTGGATTTTCTGAAGAAAGAAGACGTGTTTGCTTGGTCTCTAAAGAGTTATAATCTAATGGCTGACTTCACGAATAGACTGACAGCTTGTAAGTGACAGAAACATAGAAATAGGCCAGAGGCTTGCTACGTAAGCTTCATCATCCCAATGGAAACACCTTGTGATCTTGCCATGGGGTATGTACAAGGGCATCTCTTGGACAACAGATGGAATTCTGTATTTGAGTCTTGTTGCAGTGAGGTGCCAGTCTAGACGGATTTTATGCTGAGAGCCAGGGCTGCAGATTGAGGGGCCCAGGTGGAGATCGCTGCAATGACATTACTCCAAGGCGTTCATGTTAACGACAGGTGTCATTAGGGTGGGGAGGAATCACAGACATGACCTAGTCCATTATTTTATGAATTGGGATGCAGAAGTGGAAAAGGAAAGTAACTTGCTCAAGTTCAAGGGAGAACTGATAAATTCCTAGACACCTGAGAAAGAATACTGAGGAAAAGGAAGCACAAATTTTGGCAAAAATGTAAGGACGAACGAGGGAAAGGTGGCAGAGTAAATGCTGATAAGGAACGGTAGGGGCACAACCCCCGCTCAGTGCTGGGAATGGATTCTACGATGTGGAAAAAGGAGGAGGAGGACGGGATGAACAGGAGGCAGGGAAAGACTGACGGTATCCTCAACATGAATCATTTCACGGAGTACAAAACAAAGAAGTTACACTTGGAAGGGAAATTGGAAATGACTTCCATAGAGACGCTTATTTCTCTGAGCCTGACCTGTTGGCAAACTCTATCGGAACCTGTAGATGTTGCAAATTCAGATTCCCTGGCCTCCATATACCAAGGGTCTAGATTTTCCATACTCCCTGCATGGTTCTTAGGTAAAGTTTTGAACTGCTGCTGTCATTCATTCAATAAAGACTCCATTTCTTCTCATCTCGCTCGATTCCCAGAAAAACGCATCGCCTCCTCTGGATTCCTGAGACTGGCCTACCTTGGATGCCTCCAGGGCGTTCTCTCAAGGGCGGGCCATTCTGTTCTCACACAGAATGTGGTTTCTTTATCGTTTGGAGATAATAACAGTTCTCATTTCATAGGGCTGTTTTGTTTTATTTTGTTTAGTTAATATGCGTGAAGCACTTAGAGTGGTGGCTGATGCTTAGGAGCAACTGGTGTTGGTGGCTCTCCGCTCAGAAGGGCCCTGCATTTGATTTAGTGCTCAGCATAATAATGTTTGAACCAGCCCCCACTCCCAGCCTTTCCCTTTTGCACTAAGCCCTGGAAACTATGTAGTAGGTCCTGGGAAGAGCCCAGTACACCTTAACACTTATCACTTGGCACAATAACGTTAAGATTTTGAAAAGTTTGATTCATTACACGTTTTTTCATTTTTTTTTAATGTTTAATTTTGAAAGAGAGAGAGACAGAGCATGAGTGGAGGAGGGGCACAGACAGAGAGGGAGACACAGAATCCGAAACAGGCTCCAGGCTCCGAGCTGTCAGCACAGAACCCAACATGGGGCTCGAACTCGGGAATGGTGAGATCATGACTTGAGCTGAAGTCTGATGCTTAACCGACTGAGCCACCCAGGCGCCCCCCCACCTTTTTTTTTAAATCTTGGCTCCAGGACAATGGATATTCATAGGAAGTCTTGGGTCTGTCCCTCCCCCAGAAGCTCAGACTTCTACTTCCTACAGGAGGAGGGTCTCTCTAAGTTCCAGCTCTTGAACGGGGGTCTTCTGGGGGTGGCTCTGCCACTGCTCTTGTTTCTGGCTGTCCCCAGTGCTGGCGTTGAGCCCAGCTCTTGTCTGGTATGGATGGCTCATGTGTCCAGGGCACTCCCTAATTCACTTCCTTTTCAGATATGATCCCGTGTTGAGACACCAACTCCACAGCATGGGCTGGGCTCTGGTACATTGCAGCAACAGTCACCAGCTGCCCACTACAGCCTGTCTCACATATTTTGAATACCTTGCCTTGAACTCAAGATCGCTAGCCTAGACTCTCTTGGTCCAGTGATTTTATTTTGGAGTCCTGTTGCTTCTCTCTGCATCATGCACTCCATCTATACTCTCGCTTTAGATCTCAGGAGCCAGGTTTGGGAGAGAAGATCTTCCCTTCCCAGAAGCTCTTTATAAAAATTCATCCACCTTCCTCCCAGGGACCAGTTCCACACACCGGTGTTCTCAATCAGAGGGAGACTTGATAGAATAAAGGGAGTTTTTATCCTGCCTTGATTCCCCCACTAGCCTACATTGATTTAAAATATGGCCCCTGAGTAGGATGTCTGGGTGGCTTAGTTGGTTGAGGGTCTGACTCTTGATTTCAAGTCAGGTCATGATCTCACAGTTCCCGGGATGGAGCCCTGAGTCAGTCTCTATGCTGACTGCGGAGACTGCTTGGGATACTCTCTATCTGCCCTGTCCCCATGTATTCTTTCTCTTTCTCTCTCTCACTATCTCTCTCCCTCTCCCCGTCTCCTTGTCTCTCTCTCATGATAAATAAATAGACATTAAAATAAAATAAATAAAATATGGCTACTGACTCAACCCTTTGTGGGGCAAAGAAGTCACTTCAGCTTAGGTCAAATCCTTCTCCCCATGATTCACCTACCGTCCTGACTTCTGGCTAAATTCTTCTCAAGTTGACTCTCCTTCAAGACCTTAAAGGCAGTATGTATTGTGTACAGGAGACTCTGCGTCTTCAAGGACAACAGTGCAAATGGAAGAACAAGTCAACGCCCAGAAGGGTCTCACCAGCTGTGATGCGCTTTGGAAGAAGTTCTCAGAGGAAGCAGTCAACCTTCCTGACCTTGAGTCCTGTTTGTGACCTTGAGTGCCTGACACCCTATTGCTCTCCAGAGGATGTTCTTTCCCCTCCCTGGGCTTCTCACAACAATTCCTGATTTTCCGCCATTCTCTGAGCTGGCCAGGGCAGTTGACGGAGAGACCACATCTGGATGACGTGGGTCTGGGGAAAGAGAGTACTTGATTTTCATTTATTTTTAGTTGTAAATAGCTTGAAATGAACATGCCAGGGAGCCTGATTTCTGCCCTCTAGAGGGAGCCAGGCGGCGCCCTCTCCTCTCTGAGCCTTCAGGTGGTTGCTCTGGATTCCAGGAAATGAATCCCAGAGGTAGATCTGAGACTGTTGATTCTTTTTTTTTTTTTTTTTTTAACTTTTATTTATTTTTGAGACATAGAGACAGAGCGTGAGCAGGAGAAGGGCAGAGAAAGAAGACACAGAATGTGAAGCAGGCTCCAGGCTCTGATGAGCCATCAGCACAGAGCCTGACGTGGAGCTGGAACTCACAGACTGTGAGATCATGACCTGAGCTGAAGTCAGCCGCTTAACCGACTGAGCCACCCAGGCGCCCCTGAGACTGTTTCTTCTTAAGTGTGAGATAGTATCGGCCGTTCAGTAGAATTTAGCTAAAAAAGAAATTAAATTTACACACTTTCCTTCTCCTGTAAAGAAGACAAAGTGATGCTCCCTGGCTCCAACTCACCTTGTAGCCATCACACTGCCTGTGGCCCTCACTGTGACTACTTTCCTCCTTGACTGAGACATGAGCTGCCCTATTCAGGGGTTTTTCCGGTACCTCTTCAACTCCTGTGCCCAGAAAGGACTTTACTCAGCCTGCTCATAGCATGGAAATCCCCCTGGGGTCCAGAGATCCTACCTACACTCAGCCAGAGCCTCTCATTTTTATTCAAGGTGCACCACAAATGAAGGAAAAGTAAGCTGAAGGGAGATTCTTACTCTTCTCTTCTCCTCATGCTCCTCGCTTGGTAATGAGGTTTGCACTCGAGGGCTGTCCATTCTGACTCCATAAATCTCTTTGTTGGAGAAAGAGAAAGCCAGAGAGTAAGTATGCAAAGAAGAGACCGAGACCAGATTTTTCACTTTCTACGGTATATTGTGAGCCATTGAAAGGTGGAAAGTGAACAGAGTCTTGCTTTCCTTCCAGGATATTTGTTTCCTTTATGTTTCCTCTTTTGATAGCATCACTTCTTCTCAGGGGGGGATGTTCTGTCTAGGGGTGAGGCATCTGGAACTTTCTTTAGGACATGCTCATGTAATACTATGTTAATAGCATCCTTCCAACATGACTCAGTTTCTTAGCACATCAGATACAGCCCAAGAATGCAGGTCACAGGCTCACAAAAAATAGCAGGCTTCTGACCACATCTGGACCACATCTGGACCATGTCTGAACTGACCCATTGCCAGCCCTAATGTGTGTGCTGTATCTCCAGTCAAAATATTAAGGCTTGATTGGAGAAATATCATACCCTTTCCCATCACGTTTTAGACTTCCATCATGTTATGGTCAGCCAGGCATCTGATCCAGCTGTCTCTCTAAACTGGCTTTCTCAAACAGCTCAGTTGGGTAGCCTCCCAGGGTCTTCAGATATCCGTCAAACCCCTTTCAACTTCTTTCCCCTTATCTTATACTCACCAAACTTTGAGCCTCTCTCTCTCCACGTGTCTGGGAGGAAAATACTCTAATGGGGCCAAGGCAAAATAGAGTCCTCAGGATCACACAATTGGTCATGATCATGACATCTAGGGCTTTTAGTCAAAGGAATAAATAATAAGGAACAATGCTTCCTCCACAAAGCTGGCAGGCAGGGCAGGGCAGGGCTGCTCCTGGGGCTGACCCGATGGGTGCAAAGGAAGCATTCATGGTGGTAAGGCTGACAGTCACAGCCTTAAATGAAGAAAACCTCTTTTCCTTTGTTCTTGCTTATTTCCTCCTCTCCCCTTCAGAGAGACTATGTCCAGAGAGTGAATCACACTGGAGGGCTTCGGGGATGGGTACCTGGAAACTGGATCCTGATCTTTGTAGTCTGAGCCTCAAGTACGACACACAGGGAACCTTTCAGGATTTCCCTTGACTAGTCCCTCTCACTCTGGGTACAGATGTCTTTCAAACATCTGAGCTGGTAACAAAGAAGGCTTGCAGCTCAGCGCTAAATATGCCATGAGAAGAAGCACTGACCATTGTATATGTCTTTTGGGAGCCTACCACAGCCGTGTAAGATGGCGGCAATCTTCCTGGGTTCTTGATGGCTCATTGTGTGCTAGGCTCTGTGCTCTGTGATTTGCTTGCATTATCTCGTCTATGAGTTGGAGACCACTATTACTCCCATTTTACAGATGGTGAAAATATGATATACAGCAATTAAGTACTTGTTAATGTTTATTCAGACTATTTTACTCTGACATCTAGGGCACAAGTAGAGGCGGGATTTGAACCCAGCTCTCTCCAACTCCTGAGTGCCTGCTGTAGCCTTGCATTGTATAGGTTCATTCAACAAGCTGGTGTTATTCACCTATCGAATGGGCACTAGGATAGGTCCGAGGGACATTGAGAAGGAATAATAGGACTCAGGGCCTGCCATCAATCCTCATGATCTAATGAGGGGACATAAAGTATGCTTCCCCTGTGTGTTTCTCCATTGCCACCTTTGTGTCATCTGTGACTGTCCTCCCCATCTGCCAGACTCAGTTAAATTTTCTAGTCTCGGCCACCTAAGTCTCCCGCCCTCCTCCCTCTGACTGTCATTTTGGTGTCATAGGCAGATGGAATACAAGAAGAGCCTGTCAATGGGTGCAGGGTGAGGAGAGGAAGAGAGAGGATGTGCCACAAAGCCAGAATCTGTCCGACAAACGAAGTGACAGCAGACACGGCGAGGGTGACAGCTGGAAAATAGCAGTTAATAGCCCCTGCCCAGGCTGTGCTCAGAGAGATAGCATGCTGAGCAACATCATAATGGCTTGTGGAAATATGGCTCAGAGCGCGCGGAGGGTGTTGCAAGACACCCAGCCCAGTGCACTTGTCGCATTTACAAAGCTCACTCTTTTGGAAACGGACTCTGCTCGTCCACACTCGGTCGTACATAAGGGAGGCGCCGCGCAGATACAACCAGTTGAACCTGGTATCTACTTAGCCTGGGCTCTTGCAAGTAAACGCTTGGCAGTAATGATGGGCAGAGACTTGGGCTTTGGGTGAGGCTTACAGCAGCCCATGGGCTGCGTTGCTCTTACTCCTGTAGATAATTATAAAGATAACACCAGTTAAAATATCTAATGTTTTATTCAATATTTTGGTGAGTTTCAATTACTCCCAATTATAATTCAACACCTTTTCAATTTAAAACAATTATTGCCCTTTGCAATGAGCTTTGGAGCAAATAAATTTTCTGCCATGATTAGTCACTGCCTCTGCCAAAGGTTTCTCTCTCCACTCCTCAACTCTGCTACGTTTCAATTTGTGGCTAACTAGCATTAGCTTATGGTGAACCCTTTGGCCGTTCCCAGTGTTAGCAACCAAGGTAACTTACATAGTGCGGGAAGAAAAGAAAGCAGTTTCCGTCACCCTTGAGACAATTATACTCATTAAAAATCAATGGGATCCAATTACTAGCTGCAGGACTCTGACTCAGTTTAAAATGTATTGAACACCCATTCCCAGCCAAGGGACAGAAGCACATCATCAGGATCTGACAGCTGTGTTGGGAAAGAAGACACTTGGAGTCACTTCTGTGATTGCATTCAGAGCCATCGCCTCCGCGTCATTATCATCATTTCGTGTTTATTGTGTAAATTCCTTCTATGCTAAGTGTTAAATTAGGAGCAGAGGAGGTTGTGAAGAATAAGGATTACCCACTCAAATAGAGCCGTAATTAGAGAAAGGAGCCAATGCCTATAGAAATGGGTGGTTGTCATTAAAAAAGGAACGCAAGCTGGAAGAAACAAGTCAAAGCCTAAAATGTCTGACAGAGTTTACAGGGAGGGTACTATTCCTTAACACATTTTTTCCTGACTCCTGCTCTTACCTTAGGAACTCAGAGAAGAGTAAGATCGCACTTGCCTTCCAGGAATGTGCTATGTAAATTATGGTTTGTGGCTTCATTATATGTGAGTCAGTTATTTGCTTAACAGATTAAATAAGGGGTGTTATTTATAAAATCCTGGAATAACATAATTTGAGTCAATTACGGGTATTAGTGTTGGTAAACATTGGTAAAATACAGCATCTTTGATTTTTTGTGATACATAAGTTACATTTGTTACAGCTGGACTGGAATACAAACTTGAAGGAAATGAAATCTACGGACTGATTTGAGTAGTATGGATATTTTAATAATATTAATTTTCTTATCCATGAATACAGGATACCTTTCTATTTATTTGTTTTCCTTCAGTATCTTTTATACAGGTCCTATAATTTTCAATGTACAGATCTTTCACTTCCTGGATTAAGTTTATTCTTAAATATTTTGTTTTTGATGCTATTGTAAATAGGATTCTTTTTTTTTTCTATCCAATATTTTGTTGTTAGTGTTTATAAATATAACTGATTCTTGTATGTTGATTCCGCATCCTGCAGCCATTCCAAATTTATTAGTTCTAACAGTGTAGTCTTCAAGGTTTTCTATATATGATTACGTCACCTGCAAACAGAGACAATTTGGGAAGCCTTTTATTTCTCTTTGTTGGCTAATTACTCAGGCCAGGTCTTCTAGTACAATGCTGAATAAGAGTGGTGAGAATGGGCACTCTTGTCTTATTTCTGATTTTTAGAGGAAAATCTTTTGGTTTTTCATGGTTAAGTATGATGTTAGCACTGAATTTTTCGTATATGGCCTTTATTATGTTATGGTATGTTTTTTCTATACTAAATCTGTGGAGAGATCTTTATCATAAAAGGGCATTAAATTTTGTCAAATGTTTTTTCTGCATCTGTTGAGAGCATGTTTTTTTATCTGCTATTCTAGTAACGTGGTATACCATGTGTACTGATTTCCCTATGTTGAATAATCCTTGCTTTCCGGAGATAAAACCCATTTGATTACAGTGTATGATTCTTTTAATGTGCTGTTGAACTTGGTTTGCTAGAATTTTGTTGAGAATTTTTACATCTATATTAATCAGGAATGTTGGTCTATAGTTTTCTTGTAACATGTGACTTTGGCATAAGAGTAATGCTGGTCTCATAAACTGAGTTTGGAAGTGTTCCTTCCTCTTTAATTTTTTGGAAGAATTTGAGAAAGGTTGATGTTAATTCTTCTGTAAATGTTTGGTTGAATTCACCTGTGAAACCATCTGGTCCTGGACTTTTCTGTGTTGGGAAGCTTTTGTTATTTTTTTTTATTTTTAATTTTTTTTTAAGTTTACTTATTTATTTTGAGAGAGAGAAAGCACAAGTAGGGAAGGAGCAGAGAGAGAGGCGAGAGGGAAAATCCCAAGCAGTTTCTCTACTGCCAGCACAAAGCCTGATGTGGGTTTCAAACCCAGCAATTGTGAGATAATGACCTGAGTCTAAGTCAGACGCTTAACCAGGCACCACTAGGAGGCTTTTAAAACAATGTTTATATATTTATTTTATTTGAGATGGAGGGAGAGAGAGTGTATGTGTGTGAACAAGTGAGGGAAGGGCAGAGAGAGAGGGAGAGAGAATCCCAAGCATACTCCGTACTGTCAGCATGGAGCCCAATGTGGGGCTCGATCTGACAAACTGTGAGATCATGACCTGAGCTGAAAACAAGAATTGGGTGCTTAACCAACTGAGCCACCCAGGCGCTCTTTGTTAGGAGGATTTTGATTACTGCTTCAATCTTCTTAGTCATTATTATTGATCTGTTCATATTTTCTTTTTAAAATTAATTAATTAATTAATTTATTTATGAGAGAGAGAGATAGAGCACCAGTAGGAGAGAGGGGCAGAGAGAGAGAGAGAATCCTAAGCAGATTCTATGTTGAGAAACATGGGGTTTGATCATCTGAACCCTGGGATCCCCCATGAACCCTGGGATCATGACTTGAGCCAGAATCAAGAGTTAGACGCTCAACTAGTGTCCAACAGTGCCCTGGTCTGTTTATATTTTTTATTTCTTCATGATTTAGTCTTAGTAGATTGTCTGTTTGTAGGAATTCATCCATTTCTTTTAGGTCATCGTTTTTTTTTTTGGCATACAATTGGTTATAATAGTTTCTTATGATCCTTTGTATTTCTGTGGTTCCAGTTGTAATATACCCTCCTGATTTATCATTGTGTTTGAGTCCTTTCTCTTTTTTATCATGGTTAGTCTAGTGAAAGTAACTTTATCTTTTCAGGAAAGCCAACTCTTAGTTTCATTGATTTTTTTTTTCTATTGTCTTTGTAGTCTCTATTTCATTTATTTTAAGTGTTAGCTTTTCATGTTGATGGCTGGCATCATGAAGTTGTAGGATATATATGTATATATATATCCCCCGCGGATATGTTCCTTATCAGCTCTCAATTCAACGGAGTGAATTGCAGATTCTAAATGCTATACATTTTATTAACTTAACTTGGAATGAAAAATAAAGTGAAGAAAGAGAATTTTCATTTCCATTCATTTAAAAAATATTTATAGAAGTGGATAAAAAGAATGAGTCTTCCTGGTAGATGAATAGTAGAGGGTGAGCCAAAAGGAGAACTCATGAATGAAACCCTGATTTCTGAATTGATCAACTGAATTGAGGAAGACTTGGAGAAAAATATATTTAGGTGAAAAATTCTGGAGTTCTGACCTGTTCATATTAATCCTGGGGTACTTTCAACATCTATGCAGTATTTGACAATATGCAACTGGGTTTAAAATATTTGAGCTCAGTTGGAGAACTTACACCTGGAGATATAAACTTGGGAATCACAAGCAAGGGAGCCATAGGGTGGGATAAACTCATCTTGGGAAAGAATGTATATAGGGAGCAACTGACGTCTTCAATCAAGCCTGAAGACACTGTGATACTTAATATTTGATCCAAGGACACATGTGAGAAAAGTAACCAGTGCAGAAGGGAGAAACTAGAATAATGCGTGTTGTTTTAGAACCCAAGAAAAGTAGATGTTTCAAAATAAGGCAGTGGTCTACTTACCAGGTACTACAGAATAGTCCAGAAAAGTAAGGTCTGAGAAGTGACTTTTGAATTTTATAATAAAGGGGTGCTTGGTTTCAATGAGATTGTTGTGAGAAAGGTTTGATTGGAGCAGGTTACAAGGCCGTTGGAAAGCGAACAGACAGAATAAGCATAGGCTGTAGGTATACAGGAACTGAGTCAGAAGGTGTTTTTGTTTTTATTTTATTTTGTTCGTGTTTTAAGGTAGGAGATAGTAGAGCGTGTGTATTTGCTGATGAGAAGCTCCAGTAAAAATGAGGAACTTGATGCTGCTGAAGAGAGCATCTAATCGCACTAGCAGATTCCTTGAGAAGGAATGTATAGTTGAGATCTAGAACACAAGTGAAGGATTTCAGGATACTAGCTGGGTGTGCAAACCATGAATTCCGGGATCTCAGAGTGTTTGAGTTGACAAGGGCAATAGAGGTCATTTAGTCCAATCATTTATTTGCTGGTTTATTCCTTCAAGTAATAGGTTTTGGATCTCCTCTATTCAGCAGGCATGACTGAGATAGAACTGCGCCCTTAACAAATAAGGTTATCCTCCTTTTTATAAACAAGAAAAATGAGACAAGGTGGAGTATCTTGCATAAAGTTATACCCCCCCTTTTTTTCCCAGCTTGCACAACAATGAAAATCCGTGATTCTCTACTATCAACGCATAGTTCTTTAAAACAAAACAAAAATCAAAACTCCCAGGGCACCTGGGTGACTCAGATGGTTAAGTGTTCAACTTCAGCTCAGCTCAGGATCTCATGGTTTGTGAGTTTGAGCTCCGAGTCGGGCTCTGTGCTGACAGCTTGCAGCTGCTGCAGATTCTGTGTCTCCCTCTCTCTCTCTGCCCTGCTTGTGCTCTGTCTTGCTCTCTCAAAAATAAAGAATAAGCATTAAAAAAAACTCCCCCCAAAAACAAAGACCCTAAACAAAACCCTTTATTTTTAAAACAGTTTAAGTTCATAGCAAAATTAAGAGGAAGGTACAGAGATTTCCCATATACTCGCTACCCCCACACATACGTAACCTCCTCCATTGTCAACATCTCTGATCAGAGAGGTACATTTTTTTATATAACTTCCCAGTCTGTAGTTTGGATTATGATTCACTTTTGGTGTTGCACATTCTATGGGTTTGGACAAATACTTAATAACATGTAACCATCATTATAGTATAATACATTATCATACACTGTAGTATAATACAGAGTGTTTTCACTGCCCTGCACATCTTTGCGATCGCCTATTCGTCCCTGCCCTTACCTGGCCCCCAGCAACTACTGCTCTGTTAACTCTCTCCAGTTTTGCCTTTTCCAGAATGTCATACTGTTGGAATCATACACTATGTAGTCTTTTTCAATTGGCTTCTTTCACTTAGCTATGTATATTTAAGTTTCCTCCATGTCTTTTCAATGCCATTGTTCTTTTCGGTTTACCATCCAACCACTTAACTCTGAGTCCCATTTCCTTACTTATTACTTGGCATGCAAGACAATGATAGCTGATTGAGTAAGTTCTATGCTGATTTACAAAAAACTAAGTAAGATACCCGTAAACTCACATTCTCATGAGGACGATTCTATGCGTACATCAAAAGATTCTTGTTAAGACTGAATGAGAAAGAGTGTGTGGTATCTCCCAAACATAAGACTGCCATATAAGCATAAGTTATATTCTATGCTACTGTCATGTGTCATAGGAAGGCAGGCTCAAGGGCGGAGATTCAATAGAGCACATCTTGATTTGCCTAAAACCCAAAGAGAAAATATCAAAACATTTTTATCACAAAAATTTATAAAATAGGCAGAAATGTAGCCACTAGGGAGGTAGAGCAGCTGAACAAAAGCAGTGGGGGAAAATATTAAGGGATCATAGTGTACATATGAGTTCCGGGTGATTTTCGTTGGAGAAGCTTTTATATTTGACAAGTCACAACCCGGATTATTGAGGTCCTTTCCTGACTTTTTTTGGTATGTGAGAAAGCAAGTAAATGTCTACTTTGCCTTCATTATTAAACCAATCAAATCTATCCCTATGACTGATGAACCTGTCCGTCTACTTAGTCTGGCCACCATGCATCCAGACGTGCTTACGGAAGGTGCTAAAACTTCCACGGCCATTTGCTTGCACACTAGATTGCTTGATCATCAACCCGCCCACCCCCGGCTTCAGATTTTTGGCTCTCCAATCCTGGAATCAATTCTGTTCCATGTTTTCTAAATTTGGCATGTACCCTCGATTTCTTCAGCTTTCTGCTAAGGTCTTAGTGGAGATGGCCCTCCTGAGCCCAGTCAACCCACAGATTTATGAGAGATGACAATACATTTTTGTTTCATAACATGACATTTTGAGACTGGTTCTCAACAGGGGTGGTTTTACTCCCTTCCTCAAACAGGGGACATTTGAAAAAGTCTGGAGACATTTTTGGCTTTCGAACCTGGCAGTGGGTGCTAGTGTCATTTAGTGGGTAGAGTCTAGGAAAGGTGCTAAGCATCTTGTGATACAGATAGCATCCTTCCATGACACAGAATAATTAGGCCCCGAACATAAATAATGCTCAGGTGAGAATCTTTGTGAGAATCACAATGTACATATATATATATATATATATATATATATATATATATATATATATATACATATGTACATATATATATGTTTAATTTTTTAATGTTTATTCATTTTTGAGACAGAGAGACAGAGCAAGAGTGGCGGAAGGGCAGAGAGAGAGGGAGACACAGAATCCGAAGCAGGCTTCAGGCTCTGAGCTGTCAATACAGAGCCCGATGCAGGGCTCGAAACCATGAATCACGAGATCATGACCTGAGTCGAAGTCAGACGCTTAACCAGCTGAGCCACCCAGGCACCCCAACCACTTCTTTTTAAAGAGGTGTTGTGGGGCACCTGGGTGGCTCAGTTGGTTAAGCGGCCAACTTCATCTCAGGTCATGATCTCACGGTCTGTGAGTTAGAGCTCCGCGTTGGACTCTGTGCTGATGGCTCAGAGCCTGGAGCCTGCTTCGGATTCTGTGTCTCCCTCTCTCTCTGCCCTTCCCCTGCTCACACTCTGTCTCTATGTCTCTCAAAAATAAATAAAAATGTTCAAAAAAAATTTAAAAAAATAAAGAGGTGTTGTAATTAAATCAAAAGTCCATTTTTTTAAAGAAGATTTTGAGCACCTCCTACACCCTCCTATGTCCCATTCTCAAAATCCTCCCTCTTTTCTGTCTCCCCAAGCCCGTTAAAACCATACTCAAATCCCTCATCCACAGGAGTTCCCTGACAACTCTCTCCTTTGGCTGTAGTAAAATACTAACGTTTTACACGTTGCTAATTTCTTTCCTGGCATTTACTCACATTCTCGGGTCTATTAATTTGGTGTGGTTGGAAACTCCTCAAAGTCAAACATCAAACTGGATACTATCTTCAGACAACTCAAGGAGAAAGCACAGAGCCTGTCATAAAAAGTGGCTGGAGACTGACAATATTCACTTCTTCTGTTTTTGTTTTTTTTTTTAATTTATTTATTTTGAGAGAAAGAGAGAGTGAGCAGGGGAGGAGCAGAGAGAGAGAGAGAGAGAGAGAGAGGAGGGAGAGAAAACCTCAAGCAGGCTCCATGCTCAGTGCTGATGCTGATGTGGGGCTTGATCTCATGACTGTGAGATTCTGACTTGAGCCAAAATCAAGAGTGGAAGACTTAACCGACTAAGCCACCCAGGTGCCCCTGACTATATCCATTTTTTATGTTCATGAATTTTATGAAACAATGTTATAATTTTATACTAGATACTTACCGTACACTATTAAATATATTACTATATTTATTTTATACCATATACATTATATGTTTATAGTATAAATATATATATAGTATATAGTAAATATATTTATGTTTACTATATATCTTTATAGTATTTACTATATATATTTATAGCATATATTATATAGTATATTTGGTAAGTATTAATAGTATATTTATAGTGTAGTATAGTAAATATATTTATATTTAGGTATACATTTATAGTATTTATATATTTATACTAAGAATATACTATAGTATACTCACTATAGTATAGTATACTATTTAGTATAGTATCCATAGTATATTTATACTATATATTTTCTATATTTATATTACCATATATTTACTATATATTATATGCTTATTCCATGTATTTATAGTGTATATATATATATATAGTGTAATATAGTAAATATATTTAGGTATACTTATATTTACTATACATATTTATATTATGTTATATGGTATATATAGTATATTTATACTATATATTTTCTATTATATTTATATATTATATTTATATTACCATATATTTACTGTGTACTATCTTACTATATTTACGATATATTTTATATTATTATATATAGTATACTTTAATACTGTAAAATTGTGATTTATAAAAAGAAATGTCTGTTTGGTCTTTGACCTTACTTCTGGCACAGAACTCCTAAAACCCTTGTAATTTCCTAAGTGTAGAGAATTATAAAATGTGCCTTTGCTACATTAATGAGGTGACTTTTGGGAAGCATCTAAGGATGAAGACTGGTTGCCAGGGGGAGCAGCCATGTGATTAGAGGGTTGGGACTTCCAGTCCCACTCCCTGACCTCTGGGGTGGGGGAGAGGAGTTGGAGGTTGAGATCAATCACCAATGGCCAGTGAGTTAATGGAGTCTCCATTAAAACCCCAAATGAGAGTGTTCAGAGAGCTTCTGGATTGGTGAACTCATGGAGGAATGGGGAGAGAGGCATGCCATGCCTAGGTCTCTCTTTCATATATCTGTTCTTGAGCCATATCCTTTTATAATAAGTTGGTGACCTAATAAGTACAATGTTTCTCTAAGGTTTGTGTCATGCTAGCAAATTAACCAAACCCAAGGAGGGGATCATTGGAACTTCTAGTCTAACTGGTTGGTCAGAAGAACAGTTAACAACCTAGGCTTGTGATTGACCTCAAAATCGGAGAGGGGGCAGCCTTATGGAACTGAACCCTTAACCTGTGGGACCTGAGACTATTTATAGGTAGATAGTGTTAGAATTGAGTTAAACTGTAGGACACTCAGCTGGTGTCACAGAGAATTGTGTGTTGTGGGAGAAAATGTCTCCACATAGTTGCTGACCAGAAGTGTGAGAAGTATAGTGGTTTTTGTTTTTTGTTTTCATTTTTGTTTTGTTGAAGAGTTGAAGGAGACTCACAGTAAGGAAACACACAATGGCAAAGAACTGTAGATTTTTCCATTTTGTAGACTTTTCTTAGGGACACCAAAATTTTGCACAATCTAAGTGTAAGGTGTCTTATTGATGTTAATCACACTTGGCCTAACAAATGGTAAATCAGCAGAGCCTGACTCCATAGACTCAGCAAGGATATAACAGAAAAGGCAGCTGACCTCCCAAACATGCTCGGGTGAGCATGCCTTCCCCTTCCCCTCACACTCTGGCCTGTTAACAACCAGTCTTTCCACACAAAATATGTGAGCTGCTGATCCAGTCAAACAAATCCCATCCAATAGTCAGCATTCTCCCAACAAAAGAGAAATTATGAGGCGGCCATGAATGTGAGAAACTCTAGGATGGGTGGTCTGTTGGGTTAGAGATTAGAATAAAGGTAAGGGAAATTGTGGCAGCCAGGGTTAAAGAGAGATTGCCTGCAACTAATGTTGCAGACTGTCATGTACACAAGATCAAGGATAGAAGGTGTGTAATGTGTAATCCCTCCAAGGTTTCTGACATGATAATATGATCCTAGCTGGGCTTTAGAAGGACTAATCTGCCATCACGTGTGGAGTGGTTTGGAGAGAGACAAAACTGGTAGTCTAAGAAGCTACTAGAGAGAGTAATATTAAAGAGTCAGAACCTTCAGTAATCCTCCCCTCCATTAAATCAATGGGAACAGTGGCAAAAATTGTCAGAATTAAGTTTTTCAGAACTTTGAAAATTAACCGAAGGCTTGAAGCATTCTGGGAGACTTTAGTAAAAAAAAAAAAAAATGTTTCAAGGCACCTGGGTGGCTCAGTTGGTTGAATGTCCAACTCTAGATTTCGGCTCAGGTCATGATCTCACAGTTTGTGGGTTTGAACCCACGTCAGGCTCCATGCTGACAGTGCTGAGTCTGCTTGGGATTCTTTCTCGCTCTCAAATAAATAAACTTAAAAAAATTTTTTTAATGTCCATAAGAACAAATTTTGTGGTTTCACTTGCCCTGTTTCCATCTTCTTATTCCCAACTCCAGGGTAGCCTTGAGGATCAAATCCTGCAATAATAGTGAAAACCAGAAGCCTGGTAGTCACTGGAGGGGGCAGAATGTGAGGGTTGGAGCTTATTCTAAGCCCCATTGTCAGAGAATTGTCATTATTTAACCCATCTGCTGGTTCTCTGAAAGACTTCTCTGACAGGGATGCTTTTGCTGACCTGACTCTAATTTGTTCGTAGCAGACAGCTTTTCCCTGGGGTATTCATCAAAAACAATCACACACAAAGATTTAACATTGTAGTTGTGGATAAAAATTGGGGCAAACAATAAGTTAACCAAAAATCTGGAAAGGAAAAGCTGGAGAATGACCTATCTATCAGGGCTTTGAAAAGCTCTGGCATATTCTTGGAAATCTAGAAGGCCACATGCACATGTAAAGACTGTGTGCATGCTCAGGAAAGACCTGAGAAAGTCCTAAGATCTTTCCTTCCTTCCTTCCTTCCTTCCTTCCTTCCTTCCTTCCTTCCTTCCTTCCTTCCTTCCTTCCTTCCTTTCTCCCTTCCTTCCTTCCTTCCTTCCTTCCTTCCTTCCTTCCTTCCTTTCTTTCTTCTTTTTTAAATTTTTTATGTTTATTTATTTTTGAGAGAGAGAGATTGAGTAGGGGAGGGGCAGAGAGAGACACACACACAGAATCCAAAGCAGGCTCCAAGCTCTGAGCTGTCAGCATGGAGCCCGATGTGGGGCTCAAACCCATGAACTGGAGATCATGACCTGAGCTGAAGTCAGATGCTCAACCGAAGGAGACACCAAGCCCTCTGTAAGCTCTCATCTTTCACTGGCCTTGAGGGTGTGAGCAAACAGGAAGCGAAGGCAAGTGTGGCATAGTGCTGAGGTCATTCCCCAACAAACACAGAGAAGCACTTGGCAAAGACTGGAAGACATTGATTTCAGATGTTTAAGGAAATCTCTATCCAATATTAAGCTAACTGATCATTAAACTAACCAAGAAGGAACTTCAGAGACCGCACAACACAAAGAATATAGACTTTACAGAATTACCTCAGAAAAGTCATCAAGCAAACAACAACAGAAACAAAGTATGGCCTATGCACAGGAAAAAATAAAAGAATCAGTAGAAATTGTCCTTGAGGAAGAGAGATGTTGGACTTAGTAGACAAAACTATTTTAAACGTATTCAGACAACTAAAGGAAAGTATGTCTAAAGAATTACAGTATGAGAATAATATATTATCAAATGCAAAATATCAATAAAAAGACATAAATTTAAAAAATAATGAAGTAGAAATCTGAAGTTGAAAATTGTACTAAGGAAAATATTACTAGAAGGGGCTCAACATCAGATGTGACCTGGCAGAAGAAAAGAATCAACAAACGTGAAGATAGGTCAAGAGAGATCATTGAACCTGAGAAAAGAAACAAAGCACAATGAAGAAAATTAACAGAGCCTCAGAGTCTTACAGAGACTAGGAGATACTGACATGTTCATACTGGGGTTCAGGAAAAACAGTACAGAGAGAAAGGACAGATGATATAGTTAAAGATGTGATAATTGAAATTTTCCAAATTTTATGAAAAACATAAATCTACTCAACTCAATGAACTCCAACTATGATAAATTTTAAAAGATCTATACCTAGACTCATAATCAAGCTATCAAAGCCAGTGACAAAGAGAACATTGAAAGTAGCAAGAGAAATAATTCATACATACAAGGGATCCTTAGATGGAAAGATAACTTCACAGTGGAAACTGTAGGGCCACAAGGCAATGGGATGACATTCTCAGTGGTGAAAAAAGACTTAACCAAGAATTCCATAGCTCACAAAATAATCCATCAAAAAAGAAAGAGTAAGACATTTTCCAAAAAAAAAAAACCCAAAAACAGTGGTGAAAAAAGACTTAACCGAGAATTCTATAGCTCACAAAATTATCCATCAAAAAAGAAAGAGTAATTAAGACATTTTCCAAAACAAAAAACAACAACAAACAAACCAAAAAAATGGAGAGAATTTGTCACTAGCAGACTTAGCTAGAAGAAATATTAAAGGGAGCCCTTTAGAATGAAATGAAAGGACACAACACAGTAACTAGAATCAAAATGAAGAAATAAAAGGCACTGGTAATGGCTACTCATATGTAAATACAAAATACATTATTAAAGTGTTTTTAGGGGTGTCTGGGTGGCTCAATTGGTTAAGCCTCCGACTTTGGCTCAGGTCATGATCTCACAGTTCATGGGTTCAAGCCCCACGTCAGTTTCTGTGCTGACAGTTCAGAGTCTGGAGACTGCTTCAAATTCTATCTCTCTCTCTTTCTGCCCCTCCCCTGCTTGTGCTCTCTCTCTCTCTAGTCTCTCTCTCTCTCTCTCTCAAAAATAAAAAAAAAATTTAAAAATTAAAAAAAAAGTTTAAATTTGTTGTACTTTTTCCTCTTCTATCTGCTTTAAAAGACAATGGTATAAAGCTAGAATTATAAATCTTGGTTGTTGGGCATATAGTGTATAAAGATGTACTTTCTATGACAATAAGCACATAAAAGAAAGGAAATGACACTACATAGAAGCAAAATTTTTGTAGACTATATTTTTTAAGTTTATTTATTTATATTCTAGGGAGAGAGAGTAGGGGGGAGGGAGAGAGATAGGGAGAGAGAATCCCAAGCAGGCTCTGTGCTGTCAGCAAACTCAAAAACTGAGATGATGACCTGAGCCAAAATCAAGAGGCAGACACTCAACCAACTGAGCTACCCAGGTGTACCTAGACTATTGATATTAAGTTGTATTTATCTGAATTAAATTGTTAAAGCTTAAAATACCAGTTGCAATCCATAGGGAAGCCACTTAAGAAAACTAAAAAAATATAGCAATATAAATGACAGGGGAATTCTTGTATACTAGACAATATTTATTTAATACAAAAAAGGATAATATTGGTAGAAAGGAGAATAACAAAGATATTAGATGAACAGAAAATAAATAGCAAGATTTCAGACAAAATTACCACCTTTTCATTAAGTATATTAAATGTAAATAAATGAACTCCTCCAGATAAAAGGCAAAGATTGGAAGAAAGTAAAAAAAAAAAAAACAGAAAACAAACATTAGACAACTACATGTTGCTTAGAATAGGTACCCATCAGACTCAAAGACACAAATAGATTTAAAAATATGGTAAAAACACCATGCAGTCATTATCCAAATGGGAATTGAGTGACTATAGTAATATCGGACAACATTGACTTTAAGAGAAGAATTGTTACTAGAGACAAAAAAAAAAAAAAAACCCACGCAGAAATTTTTATAATGAGAAAAATGTCATCCATAGCAAGATTAGCAATTATAAGCATATGTGCACAAATAGACCTCAAAATATAGTTGGGGATGTCAACATTCCACTTTCATTTCTTTTTAATTAAAAAAAATTTTTTAATGTTTATTTTTTGAGAGAGAGAGAGAGAGCAGGGAAGCAGCAGAGAGAGAGGGAGACACAGAATCCAAAGCAGGCTCCAGGCTCTGAGCTGTCAGCACAGAGCCTGACACAGAGCTCAAACTAACTAACACTCTACTTTCAATATTGAAGGGGAAAAACCTTCAATACCTAGATGGTAGATCAACAAAGAAATATAAAGATTTGAAGAATAATATGCAAAACTAGACCTGAAAGATACCTATTAAATCCTCCACTCAACAGCAACCACAAACACATTCTTCTCAAATGCATACAGAACATTCCTTAGGATAGACTATAGTTTTTAAGCCATCAAACAAGTCTCAAGAAATATAAACTGGTTATCATCACACAGAGCACTTTCTTTGGTCACCATGTAATAGAGTTTGAAACAATAAGACAAGGAAACTTGGGAGATCCTGAAATTTGTGGAAATCAAACAAACTCCTGAATAACTAAGGGATCAAAGAGAAGTCACAGGAAAATTAGAATATATTTTATGATGAATGAAAATAAAAACACAGCATGTGATACAGTGAAGACAGTACTGAGAAACTTATAAATGCAGGTGCCTATATTTGTAAAGAAAAATATCAAATTAGTAAGTCAACCTTAAGAAACTGAAATGAACTTAAGAAACTTAAGAAAGGAAGACATCCCAAAACAAGAAGAAATAAATAAATAATAAAGATTAGAGTGGGAATAAATAAAATGAAGACTAGAAAAACAGAATCAGTCACACAAAAGTTGGTGTTTTGAAAATATCAAAAAAATTGGCAAATTTTAACTAGCCTGACCAAGAGAAAAAGAGAGAAGACCCAAATTAATACATCAAAAATAAAAGTAGGGATGTTACTACTCCCCTTAAAGAAATAAAGAGGATCAGAAGAGAATACTATAAAACAATTTTATGCCAACAAAAATTGGATAACCTAGAGGCAATGAACACTTTCTAAAAATACACAAACTGCCCAGATTAATGTAGGAAGGAATAGAAAATCTGAATGGATCTATAACAAGTAAAGAAATTTAATTAATAATCAAAAAACTTCTCACAAAGGAAAATTTAGATGCACTGCCTTTACTGGTGAATTCTACTAAACTTTAAAAGAATAAGTATGAATGCTTCGCAGTCCCAAAATGTAGAGGATGTGGGAACACTTTCCAACTATTCTAAGAGGCCAATATTACCCTGATACCAAAACCAGACAAAGACATCACAAGAAAACTACAGACCAATGTCCTTCATGAACATAGACACAAAAATCTTCATCAAAATTCTAACCATCCGCCATGTATGAGAAGGATTATATGTTAGGATCCCAGGAGTGCAAAGTTGGTTCAATTACAAAAAGGGATCACTGCAATAACTATATTAATTGACTAAATTAAAAACCCCACATGTTAGTCTCCATAAAGAAAGCATTTGACAAAATGCAGCATCTTTTTTTCATAAAAACATTCAACAGACTAGGAATAGACGAGGATTTCGTCAACCTGAGAGAGTGCATCTATGCAAAACTCCACGAGCACAGCATACTTACTGCTAAACGGTCGAAAGTTTGAAAACCGTGTTTGCTCATGGAGCTTCTTTTCAATATTGCACTGAACATGTTAGACAAGGAAGTTAGGAAGGAAAAAGAAATAAAAGATACCCATATTTGAAAGGAAGAAATGATCTCTACTCGCAGATTGCATGATATTATACATGGAAATCCTAAGGATTTGTGTCTCCCTGATGATGGGTGATGTTGAGCATCTTTTTATGCATCTGTCAGCCATCTGGATGTCTTCTTTAGAAAGATGTCTATTCATGTCTTCTGCCCATTTTTTAACTGGATTATTTGTTTTTTGGGTGTTCAGTTTTATAAATTCTTTATATATTTTGGATACTAATCCTTTATCAGAAACACACACACACATACACGATATTAGAGCTAATAAATGAGTTCAGTAAGGATCTTGTAGCATACAAGATCAATGTAGAAAAATAAACTGTGTTTCTATACACTACCAATGATCTGTATGCAAATAAAATTAAAACAATTCCACTAGAAATACCATCAAAAGAATAAAATTTAGAAATACATTTAACAAAAGTGTAAGATTTATATTCTTAAAAGCACAGACATTATTGAAAGAAATTGAACACATTCTGTGTTCATTAGTAGACCCAGTATTTTTTTTAATTTTTTAATATTTATTTTTTATTTTGAGAGAAAAAGGGAGAGAGAGAGAGCGCACACGTGCAAGTCAAGGAGGGGCAGAGAGAAAGAGAGAGAAGGAATTCCAAGCTGTCAGCACAGAGCCTGACAACGGGGCTCGATCTCATCAACTGTGAGATCATGATCTGAACCAAAATCAAGAGTCGGCCACGTAATCAACTGAGCCACCCAGGCACCCCTAAAGTAGACCCAGTGTTTTTAAGAAGGCAGTAATACCCAAATTGATCTACATATTTAATACAATTCCTATAAAAAATTCTAGCTGCCTTTTTGGCGTATATTGAAAAGCTGATAATTTACAAGGAAATTCAAGGTACCCAGAAGAACTAAAGCAATCTTGAAAAAGAAGAACAAAATTGGAATATTCGCTCTTCCATATTTCAAAACTCACTACAAAGCTACAGCAAGCAAGATGATACAGTCCTGGCATAAAGATATACATTTAGATCAATGGAATGGAATTGAAAGTCTAAAAACAATTGGTTCAATTGATTTTTGAGAAGAGTGCCAAGACAATTCAATAAGGGGGGAAAAAAGTCTTTTCACAAATCGTGTTGGGATGACTGGATATCTACATGCAAACTAATGAATTTGGAACCATATCTTACTCTATATACAAAAATTAACTCAAATGGATCAATGACCAAAAAGTGAAATGTATATGACTCTTAGAAGAAAATATATATATTTACGACAGGATTAGGCAATGGCTTCTTGAATATGATACCATAAGCACCAGCAAACAAAAAATTTAAAAATGCAGCTTCATTGAATGTAAATCTTTTGTACTCTGAAGGATTATAATCAAGAAAGTGAAAACACTATTCACAGAATGGGAAAAATATTTACAAAGCATATATATGATAACAGTCTGGTGTCTAGAATACTCCAATAGTTTCCTATCAACAATAAAAAGACTAATAACCCAATTAAAAATAGGCAAATTATTTTAATGGTCATTTCTGCAGTGAAGATCTACAAATAGCTAATCACCATATGAAATGATGGTCAGTGCAAAACCTTGAGCCAGTAGGTAAATCTAAATCAAAACCTCAGTGATGGGGCGCCTGGGTGGTTCAGTTGGTTAAGTATCTCAAGGTTTTGCATTGAGTTCTGTGCTGACAACTCGGAGCCTGGACCCTGCTTCAGCTTCTGTGTCTCCTTCTTTCCCTCTGACCCTTCCCTGCTAGCACTCTACCTCTTTCTCTCTCTCTCAATGAGAAATAAATATAAAAAAACAAAAACAAAACAAAAAACAAAACAAAAAAAATCCCTCAGATACTACGTCACACCCACTAGGAAGTATTGGCAGGATGTGGAAAAGAGGAACCCTCAAAAATGCCAGGGGAGAGTGCAAAATGGTGAGGCTGCTTTGGTAAACAGTCTGTCAGTTCCTCAAAGGTTAAACAGTTTCAGCTAATGACCCAGCAATTCCTACATATATGCCGAGGAAAAATAATAACACGTGCCTACATAAAAACTTATAAACATATGTTCATAGCAGCGTCATTCATAAAAGGAAAAGTGGAAACAATCCAAATGCCCATCTCGTGATAAATGTAGAAACAAAACAATGGTGTAGCTCTACAATGGTGTATTACTCAGTCTTAAAAAGGAATGAATTTTATGGTATGTAAATTATGTCTCAATAAAAAAAGAAACTGAATTGATTTTAGCAGTGAGCCCGAAATGGAATGGAAATGATTGGAGCCCACATACGCCCTTCTCATGGTAGGAAAGAGTGGATTTTCCCCGATATGCTTTTTAATGTGAACACGGTAGTGTGTAATTTACTCAGAAGACTTTCAGCTACCTGAATGTGCAAGTTGATAATAATTAGGACCTGAGCAACTGGGGTTTGGGACAAAAGACAGCATTAAAGCAGATGGCAGATAGGAGGAAGAGATTTCTACAGTGCGGCCTTGGGAAAGATAAAGAAACTGCATTCTAGCCTGTTGGGGAAGAGAAAGCTGAAATGTAGGTAAAAAAGCACTAATAGGACTAAATCAGTGTGCTCTGCTATACTCTGGCATGAAATTATTATAGGCTATTTAATCCTGAGTCTAAATTGGGAAGGGTCCTGGAAAATCCCAGCATGGACTCTTGGGGAGTTTTCCTTTAACCAGGCCAAATTAAATAAGTCAGTGTTCTCTAGAGAAGAAGTGAAGACTCATAAGTCAAGAGGAAGCTTTCTTTTCATTTTTTTCCCCCAATTAGAAGTCCAGGTATTCTGGGGATATGGGCACTTTCAAGAGATGCCAATAAAAATATTGATGGATAGAATAAATAATTCGATTTGGAAAGTGATATCCCAAGGTAATGTTGACTGCCTAAGCCTTTTACTCTTTAGGGATGGGGAAAGTGTTAAAGTGATTTCTTTTTAATGTTAGCAACATCACAGTTTACATTGGGAGGGAGGAGCTTGGAAAGAACCCAAATTTCCCACAAAAGGGAATCATCTAAGCAAACTGTCTCACAAATGATGGCTTCTTTAAACATATTAAATTGATAATATGTGGCATTTTCAATATGTGAAAAGCTCTAAACTATGAAGCAAATTAACAAAAACACAAAATTATATCTCAACTGATTGCAACATTTTATATATTGAAAAATACTCTATATGTGTGCATTATGAAAAAATGTCAGAGGATACAGGGGAAGAAAAAGAAGAAACATGGCTGTCAATTATTTTCATAGAACCCCGTGAGTGACTTGATGAGGTTGGTAACATTTCCCCAATTTTATGGATGAACAATTAACATACAGAAGAATTCATATAATTTGTCCAGGGACACCCGGCTGATAAGGGCAGAGACAAGATTAAAACTCAGCTCTGTTAATGCTCAAATTCATTGATCCACAACCCAGTGAAATAGAATTTAATAGCTTTGCGTTCTTTCTTGGGTTAGGAACTTATCGAAGTCTGAATGTGGTGAGGTACAAATATGAGGTGGTCCTTTTTTTTTTTTTTTCTACTTGTGTCCTCATGGTGAATCTGCCCTTCCCATCTCTTTTTTTTGTGTGTGTGTGTATTTTTTTTTATTAATAGTTCATTGTCAAATTGGTTTGTATACAACACCCAGTGCTCAATCCAACGAGCGCCCTCCTCTGTGCCCACCACCCACTCTCCCCCCTCCCACACGCATCTCTCCCCTCAGCTCTTTCTTATTCTTTGAGAGTCTCTCATGTCATGTCTTCCTTCGTCTCTGTGGCTTTTTTTCCCCCCCTTCCCCTCTTCCCCTCTCCTCTGGTTCTCTGCTAGGTCTTCCAAAGCCTACCTATGCGTGGGAACATAAGAGATCCAGGACTGCTGATGCATAGGGGCACGTGTACCCCAATGTTCATAGCCGCACTTTCGACAATAGCCAAATCATGGAAAGAGACTAAGTGTCTATCAACTGATGAATGGATAAAGAAGATGTGCCCTTCCCATCTCTTAATGAGGATAGATCTCATAGGTCTATCCCTTGCCACCATTAAAAAGTCCAGTCTATTCCCATTTCATCTAGTTTTAAACCCCAGCCTCATACCCTCATTAAATGTTTATCACCCCTTTCTCTGATATCTATCAGATTTCAGCCCAAGAAATTTGCAATTCAAGAGAGAGGTTGTGAGTGGCATATGGGACATGGTCTCTATTCACTTCTCTTCTGGTTCCAGCTCTTGTGATGTAAACTTGGGGAGAGGGAACATGAGAGAGACCAGAAATGCTGTTATATAACTAGCAGCATATTGGTGGTCCTGCTTTGGCTCTTTTGGCTTCTTTGTCAAATGCTATAGGTATCAAAGCATTGGCTTTCTCATGGAATGGAGGTGTGAGCTATCCAGGGGTTATTAGAGACATCTGTATTATTAAGATTCCCTAACTGGGCAATCTGTTCCAGTTTCACCCCGTGTCTTCCCCCCACGACTTCTCAGCTTCTCCCTCAAGGGGTCCACTGAACAGGTTGCTGTCTTCCTTTGCCCGGTGTGCCCGCCTTCTTGGGTGGGCTACTAGCAAGCCAGCTCAGGTCGGGCCTGCCTCACATCATGTTCCTTGGCTCGTGCACAGGAAACTCAGGCCTCCTTGCCAGGACAAACAATAGGAGTCCAGAGCGCTCTGGTGCCCATACCCGGTTCCTTGGTCTCTCTTGTGTTTCCCACGTACTTCTGTTCAAATAGGTGGCGAGAATAATTAGCAGGCCCACCGCATAAGCAGAAATCCCAATAAATAAATAAGATGCAATTCTTCCATTCCCGCGGCACGCCGACCTCATAATCTCTACAAATTGTTCTCCCGGAGACCCTCTCCCTTGACATGTGGGAAAGAAACATCCACTCTCCCCATGGCAGGAGAAGCACGTGCACGCTCACTCTCTCAGGTTAATAAGTCATGTCTCTGACAATTCTCCAATTCTCCCCCACTCCTTCCCCCATTCATCAGACTCAGGTGGTGGTGGAGGCTCAGTTATACTGACATAGCAAAGTAATTTATCCCCCCCCACCCCATCTCCGCCACACACACACACACACACACACACACACACACACACAAAAGGGATTTTGTGCCCTAAAGGTCTGAATCTTATTTTAGAGTGTAGAGTGCTCGATTTATATGTCCTAGCTTTGCGTCTCGGTCCAGAGGAGCAGAGAAGGCCTCTGCAGAATCCTTTTACACAAGCAAAATAGTGCTTGGAAAAAGGCAGCACGTGTCTAATCAGATGGTGCGTTAGCACTTCAGAGGGCTCCCTGCCACTCCCTGATGGCTAAAGCATATGACGAAAAATAGAAAATAGCTAGTAAATCAAAATAATTTAACTTATCGAGAAGTATATCTTTGGAATCAAGGGAGGGGGGACTAAGGGAAAACTTAAATTTCCTGTAAAGAAGTTAAATGGGGAGGGCGCCTGGGGGGCTCGGTTAAGCGACCGACTTTGGCTCAGGTCATGATCTCATGGTTTGTGGGTTACAGCCCCGCATTGGGCTCTGTGCTGACAGCTCAGAGCCTGGAGCCTGCTTCGGATTCCGTGTCTCCCTCTCTCTCTGCCCCTTTCCCACTTGTGCTCTGTCTGTCTCTCAAAGGTGAATAAATGTTAAAAAAAAAAATGAAGTTAAATGGGAGTATGAACAGTGAAAGATCCATACCACCTCTGCTCTTCTACCTACAGAAGCAGGAAGAGCTCTGTTCCCTAGGTAGAGGATACCAGTGCGTTTTGGTATCATGTTGTGAAAGTTAAGGCGACATTCTTCATGACTAGTGATTAGAATACTTTAAATCTCTATTCACCAATTTATGTTTCTGTGTAAGCATTACTTTGAATTACCATACTTTGGGGGCAAACTACTCTTAAGGCAAAATTAAATCACCATGCCTCCTTTAGAACATTCCAGCTAACTGGCCCACTCCCCATCCCCAAGCATGTCTGAGAGGCTTCTGCTTCTTTGCTTTTCTTCACTCGTCTTCTGCCCTGGGAAGCTCTCTCTTCACATGTCTACTTAAAATCCCACCCATTGTTGAAAACTCTGCTTGGAACCCACTTTCTCTGTTCTGCTACAGAGACTTTTTTATTTTTTTTTTTCTGGAAAATGTGTAATCTTGAGTTGTTGTGGGCATTTCTCAGCATGAATCCGTGTGTCCCTGGATGTCTGATGACATACTCTCTAATATGCCCATTTTCATTTTTATTGTTTTCGTTTGTTCGACAGAAGAGAGAGGGATTTAAATGTTTCCTCCTCGATAGTTGTCTAAAAAATTAATAAAAGCATGTGTTTGATCAGCTGGATGATGAACAAATAATTGAACCCCCCTGCCACGTCACTAGGCAAGTCTGCATGTGACCTTGTGATCCCATTGGTACCAAATTTTCTCTAAGAATACTAGACGAGGGATTAACTAACTGTATAAATGATTGGTTCATGACAAGCTAAACTCAAATAATTTAGAAGATCCTGTGAGAAATATGTCCTTCCTATGAAACAAAAACAAGGGGAACATAAATGGTGGTATGGCCCAATGACATGGAAAGAGAGATTCTAAAGAACTTGCACAGAAGCCTCAGCGCTATACTCAGGCTGAAGGTACAAGTGCGGTGTCAACACAGTAACACCATCCATCTACCAAATTAGTACTATTGATTTTAATGTTACCGGTTCTTGTAGTTTTGTTTGGATTTAGTTGCTAAATTTGATTTGGTTTTATAGCTTTATAAGTGCACTAAACATCAGAGACTTGTATATAATTTGAGGTGTGCACATATTTAAGTAACATGGATAATAGTATAACAGCATTTGATGTTGATGCTGAGGAAACTTTGACTTTAAAAAAGAAGGGTGTGGAATACTATCGAGTTTTGAAGAATTATGGTTTAGCATTGAATGTCCATCATTGGTTCATAGAAACATGTCTTTTTATTTGTTTATTTCTTCATTTTGAGAGACAGAAAGAGTGGGAGACAAGCAGAGAGAAAGAGAGAAAATCTCAGGCAGGTGTCTGCACTGCCAGTGCAGAGCCCAATGTGGGGCTCAAACCCACAAACCCATGAGATCAAAATCTGAGCTGAAACCAAGAGTCAGACGCTTAACCTAGAGAACCACCCAGGCGTCATGAAACATGTCTTGTTTTAAACTCTGTGTCAATTCCTACAGATCAGAGATTATATTTGTTTTCTGTCTCCCACAGCACCTAGCTGAATACAACCATTGCTCAAGAAAATTTGTTGATTCTGATTGTACTGATAAACTCTTGCTGAAAGATGAAGTTCTCAGAATTTTAATTTTTCACATGTAACATGAAGTTGATCCCTTAAGATTTGACTTGTACATTCTCTGCCTACTCTGATGTTCTAAACAGCTTCCCAGAAAAGCAGATTATATTCATGCTAAGGATAAATCTGGTGATGAGAAGCAGTTTTTGCAAAATTAAAGACACCTAGTAATTGTGCCCATGGGAAGGAAGCATTTCTTCAATTTTTTTTTTTTTTGTTTTTCTAAAGAGCGTGTGTGTGTGTGAGGGATGAATCTATTTTTTCAATCGGTGTAACTCATGGTACTCCATGTTGCTGAAAATGAGATATGGCTACATGACTACAGTTTTTCCTGTGGCTTTTTCTCTGTTGGGGACAAGGCATTTTCTTCCTTTTGGGAGAGAGGCAGAGATGAAAAGTGGTTGCATTGCCTTCGCTCCCTGCAAGTTTCCTGAAAGAGTCAATTGGCAGACGAATCAAGAAAACAAATAGAACCTACAGTTTGTGACATACTTGGAAGAGAAGATTAACATCAGCCTAGAATGACATGACGGGTTACGTAAAACTTCAACCCAAATGAAACTAGAAACCTCAGCAAAAGAGCGTGGGAATAGACGCACCATCACCTTACACTTAGCACACTCTGACATACGGGTTGGTTTTGAAATATGAAGATTCTTGACCAAAGTGCTTAAACTTTTTGATTTAATTCTTAAGAATGTCCAGCCGAGTTAATCCAAAGCATTGTTTTTCTTTTTTTCTCTCATGTGGACTTAAATGTCAGAGGACTTTCAGTTAGAATCAGAGGCCCACTGACAACAGATGTATTAACCTGGCCGAATTCCTGAACTTTTTAAAAAATCAGTTTCTTCATCTATAAGATGGGGACAACATTGATTGATTTCCAAATATGTTGCGAAGATTGTGAGATTCTCTATGTACAACCTCTAGCTTTAGATTAATGACCTGATCTTCTAAGACGAGATCGACCCAGTGCTCTCTGAGCTCAAAGAGAGGTCCTCTCTTCTGGTGACTCATCAAAATTCCCATGAAGAATTTAGAACACAAATAGTAGTAGGCTCCACACTGAGTTGGATTATCTGAGGTAGAGTCTGGGAATCTGTACTTCAAAGAGCCATCCATCAGTTTCAAGAATCACTGTCCTACGGAGCGGAGTCAATGCGTCACTTATATTTTAGATCTTTAATTCCTAGAAAAGGGACAGACACAAAGACAGTGTTCAGAGAAAATCTGTTAAATGAATTATAAACAAATCTCCTCTATCACGCATGAGGAATGGCATTGATTCTAGTGTTCAAACTGACCATTAAGAAGATGTATTATCGGACTAATTGTGGCTTGTTCAATTAGAGAAAAGTACCAGTACAAAGCACCCAAAGTAAAATTAATTTGGCTATACCATGTTACATGGTACAGAGTAAATGTTTTCTCTTCGTAACATAAAAGCCATGACTTAGAGTCTTCCTTTTGTTAGATACTTATAACAGACTATGTTTTTTTTTTAATTGTTGTTGTTGTTTTAATGTTTATTTTTGAGAGACAGAGACAGAGTGTGAGTTGGGGAGGGGCAGAGAGAGAGGGAGATACGGAATCTGAAGAAGGTTTCAAACTCTTAGCTGTCAGCACAAAGCCTGATGTGGGGCTCAAACTCATGGGCCTTGAGATCATGACCTGAGCTGAAGTCGGAGGCTTAACCGACTGAGCCACCCAGGCACCCCAAGACCATGGTATTCCATGGCCGACTTCTATATTTACCCAGAGTAAGGACTGCCATGCCATTTTTGCTATTACTTGCAGAGGCATTGCATATAAGATGTGGGATCGGTTACAAAAGGTCATATTATTAGCTTCTTCCATTTCTTCTTCTCACATTGTATGGTACAGAGCTTTGAACAATGTAAACAGAAGTACTTTGTAGCCATTTGTAAATTGATGTTCAAAGTGGTCAAGTGTGAGTCATCCAAGGGCTACCAAAATACCTAAGAACAGCTGATGGCTAAATCTTCTAGCCGGAAGGTGGCTTCTCTTTCCATAGCAATTTTAGATACTCTAGCCAAGATTTTGTCCGTTTTGGGAAGTGAAGAATTTAAAAATAAACAATATAGTATTAGAAAAATAGAGAAAACAGAAATTCCTGTTTATCAGCTCTCTAGAGGAGACCTTTTTGCTTTTGCTGAAAGAATGAAAGAGCTCACAAAGATAATAACTATAAATATGTTAATGAATTAAGTCCAAATTAAAAGGTAAAAAAGCAAACTGGGAAAAATATTCACAGAATGTATTGCAGAAGGAGTGAGTATTTTACATATAAAACGATTATACAAATTGTTACCAAAAATGAGACCTCATAGATAAATAGGCAAGAAAAGTAGCATCAGTTAATTCACAAAAGAGAAAAGTTCAACACCTTAATATGATCATGCACGAAAATTCAGTTTGTAAACAAAAACTACAAACTAAAAGTAAAATTTTATTTTGTTTTCTCCTATCAAATTTGCAAGACTTAATTTTTTTAAAAAAATCACGATACCCTTGGGGAAAAGGACTGATATAATGCCTATGGAAGTATAAATTTACACCACCCTTTCATAGAAAGAAATTTAGTAATATTTTTCAAGAGATGCAACAATGATCTGACCTATTGACCTAATAATTCTACAATAAATAAATAAATAAATAAATAAATAAATAAATCTCAGATTTGCAAGAGAAGACACATTTATGGTGTATGCTATACAAATTTGGAAACAAGCCAAGAGTCTAAAAATGAAAAATGTTGGGTTAATTGTGATACGTTTATCCGATGGACTACCATATGGATGTAAAAATGTATACAGATAATTTGTAAGGATATAAAGTATGTTATTATATTTCAGCAAACACAGGATAGAAAAATCACATACAGAATGATTGCAATCATGATAAGGTTTAACCCTCTACACCCAAAAGATAGGAAAAAAAAAAAAAAGACAGGGATCTTTTCCTAGAAGAATCTCATCAGTATGGTTTTCCATGGATTGATTTGCAACTGAGTGGTTTTAATTGCCAGTGTTTTAAAACTTATATTCCTTTGGCTTTATTTACATAATTTCTAATTACCATATAGAGTTGGAAAAGTAACAACTTACTGGAAAGAATGCTCTCTAGCACTCGCAAAGCCTGTAGTAGGAATCCATCCTATATTTCAGAGGTGTGAGGAATGACACACGGACAATTCGTTCTCTACATGAAAAGTGTCACAGAGAGCCAAAGAGCCTTAGAAGACCTTCCCACTCATCTTCATGAGCAAATGAAGAAACATGAGTTGAGAACAAATGATTATAATGACATTGGATAGGAAAAAAAAAGTAGAAGAATGTAGAAGTTAACACATACTCCTCTCTAGAGGAAATTCTCTAGGTTTTTCAGGCAATGAAACAAAAGATTTGCTTGTAAATCTAATTGGCAAGTGTGCATGTAAGCACACATAACCCAAATTAAAAGATAAACAACAATGAGAAAGTTAATACAGGCAATGAAGGTGGGTCTCCCTAAAGTTTGCTGCTCCCAAAAATGTTTTAGCTCCCTTGTCTGTGGGTAGAATTCCTCTGGCAAGGACTGGAATGCAGCCTGGGTTTAATTTACTTTCTCAGGGAACATCCAGAAGTCATACCTATTGTCCTGTTATATAAATTCCCAGTATGTCTGCTCAGGTGATAGATGAGATTGGCTGTTTTCCTCAAAGCCAGACCTCCAGGTTGTTCTCTGGTAGAAAATAATTTATTCATCGTAGAGTTATAGGAGTGTGCATTTTTCAAATACAACATTAACGTTATACATCCAAAGGAAAAAAAAGGAAACTGGAATTCAGTTTACAAAACATTTGTTAAGCACCTTTGAGAAAGCTTATGGGACCGGACCTCTAATATCATTTGCCTTAAATCTTTAGGATGGATTAATTATGGGTTAAGGGAAATAGAACTGAAAAAGACCTTAGATTATATTTAGTTTAGCAATCCAACCTTATTTTGGATTGAAAACTAAAGGTTGATGAGGCACCTGGGTGGCTCAGTTGGTTAAGCGTCTGACTTAGGCTCAGGTCATGATCTCATGACTCGTGAGTTCGAGTCCTGTATTGGACTCTGTGCTGACAGCTCAGAGCCTGGAGCCTGCTTCAGATTCTGTGTCCACTTCTCTTTCTGCCCCACCACCGCTCATGCTGTCTCTCTCTCTCTCTCAGAAATAAACAAACATTAAAGAGAAGAAGAAAAACTAAAGGTTGAACAGACAAATGACTCACAAAGACATATCTATAGCTAGAAACTGAAACTCTGAACTCCCAGATCTATGTTCTTTCCTTTTTTCCCCCTAAGGTTAAAAAATTAAGAAAGATGGGGCACCTGGGTGGCTCAGTCAGTTGAGCTTCCGACTTCGGTTCAGGTCATGATCTCATGGTTGGTGGGTTTGAGCCCCACATCAGGTTCTGTGCTGACAGCTCAGAGCCTGGAGCCTGCTTCAGATTCTGTGTCTCCCTCTCTCTGCCCCTACCCAGCTCATGCTCTGTCTCTCAAAAATAAATTTAAAAAAGTGTTAAAAAATTTAAAAAAATTAGTAAAGGTGACTACACTTCTCTAAACATTTTCCCACTCAGAATGGTGTCTGCTGCTGTAAATACCCGAGTCAAAAGTTGCTAATGATCATATAAGGACATTTTTGAAAAGGGATGAACAAGAATTTGACAATGACCAACATGTGTCTTTTAGAATATGCACAAAGAAAGAGTAGAAAAAGCCTAAGAGTTTATTTACTTACTGGGCCTACCTTTGTTATAAAACCATCATGTGCTCAATAAATGTGTCCCAGACGCTATAGGATTCATGTGAATGTAATACTGTCACAAATCCTGAACCTCTTAAGTAGTTTGGTTTTCTGTAATATATTCCAAGAATATTTCTCAGAACGTGGCATATATAATGTGGTGTTGTGTGAGATCATTTCAGGTGGCACTTTAAAATTTTATACAGATAGTCTCTGACTCATAACGGTTTGACTTAGGATTTTTCAATTCCACAATGGAGTGAAAGCAATATGTATTCGTAGAAAGCATACTTCGAATTTTGAATTTTGATCTTTTCCTGGGCTAGCAGTAGATGGTACAGTACTTTCTCCAGGCTGGGCAGTGGTAAGAAACCACAGCTCATAATCAGCCGTCCATTCATGAGGGTGAACAGCTGATAGACTTAAAGTACTGTGCCCATTCAACCATTCTGTGTTTTTACTTTTAGTACGGAACTCAATAACTTACATGCAGTATTTAATACTTGATTATAAAATAGGCTTTGTGTCAGATGATTTTGCCCAACAAAATGTAAGTGTTGGCTCATGTAAGTGTTCTGAGCACGTTTAAGGTAGGCTAAACTAAGGTATGATGTTCAGTAGGTTAGGTGTGTTAAATGCATTTTTAACTTCCAGTGTTTTCAACGTATTATGGGTTTATTGGGATGTAACCCCATCGTAAGTGGAGGATTTGTAGTAAAGTATTTATTTCATGCATGAAATTCTAACTAGCTCCTCAAACCTTCTGTGGGTGGTATTCCTTAAGGATATAAAGAAATATTTTAAGGAATTTATATTACAGGTGGTATTATAGACATGACAAAAATTGGAAAATTGGGAAGTGATACAAGAATAACTTAAGTTCAGGAAACGATGAATTAAGAAGTTCCTTGCACTGAAGGAATAATAATTCACAGAAGGTAGAGCACCCTTTTTGGAAGTATCTTCTTGCAGGTGTAGGATTTAATTCTAGACCAGTGTGAGGCAATATAGTGATTGACTAGGGTTCGGAGCATTGGTCATCTTAATAACCAGTGAAAAATAACCCTTGACTCAGTCCCCCACCCATTAGGGAGGTGAGCAAAGCCAAAGTGTCCATCATATGGGGTTGATGGGACTTACCATGGCAACAGAGCTAAATTCTTTCATGATTCACTCATTAGAGTTGACACATTTTTTTCTATTTTTGTTCTGGAAATTGTAAGTGTGCAATTAAAATATATAAAGGAACCACCAAAATCATGGCATTTATTATTAATTAATTAATTATTTTTTACCTTCATGTGTGTTCAAATATCTTAGACTGATTTATAGTTATCCCATTAATCTTCCCAGAAATCCCAGAAAGGAAGGGCTGATGTATATACATTGCTGATGTTCTGCAAAGAGAGCTGGAGGGACTCATGAGCCATCATTCATGTAGGTTGTGAGTCTAGAGGAGAAAAGCAACATCTGGGTTTTCTGATTGGCTCCACATATCCAGATCAGTGTCCGTTAATGCTGGATCAACCAAAGTCATGCTGTCTCAAAAGTGAGGGTAGAGGGATTGGTCAAGGTGACGTGTCTGCCAAACATCTTGAGATGCTGGTTTCTTCCTGGACTTCAGAGAGGTCCTTTAGGGTGCACTGTGGCTCCAATGACAAACAAATGTTAATGATTATTATATAATCATTTGTAGAATTAGGACTACCTTGGTTGTTTATTTTTTTATTTTTGTTTAATATTTATTCATTTTCGAGAGACAGAGGGAGACAGAGCATGAGTGGGGGAGGAGCAGAGAGAGAGGGAGCATAGAGCTCAATGTAGGGCTCAAACTCACAAACTGTGAGATCATGACCTGAGCCGAAGTCGGACGCTTAACTGACTGAGCCACCCAGGTGCCCCCAGACTGCCTTGGTTGTTTAAATAACTGTGTAAACATCAGGTAGATTCTTTAGTATCCAGTGGAATGAAGTTTTGATAGGCATTATGATTGAAAGTTGATTTTTTCTTTGAGTTCCAAATTATCATAAATGTGCAAAAATGATGAAGCGGTCATATAGGATTCTAAGGTCATTAATATTTCATAGCAACGAAGTATTCCTTCCAGAATATTTATTGAGAACTTTCTTTCCTCATGACCCACCATGCTGCTATTATTGTGGCTTTTGTCAAAACACTGACTTTGTCTTCATACTGACTATTAAATAGACTCCACTGAGAATACAGCATCTTGTTTGGGAGATTCATTTACTACTTCCATTTAACTGCTTTGCCTACAGTTTGTGATGCTTCTCATTCAATGGTAGAAATTAAAACTGAAAGCAAACAGTCTGAATTGAGCTTAGGAACTAACATATGTTCCATTTTTCCAACTGCATTGTAATCAATTCTTTTATTTATGAATGGTTTAAATAGAATTCATGATGGTTTACTTTTTTTTAACCTGTACCATGCTTTTTCTTTAGAGAATAATTGCATATTTCATAAACTAAAATAACTGTTGAATTAACATTTAGCTGTGTTAATCGAGAAGACTTTTATCCTAGATCTATCTCAGTCCGGTTCTCCCCCCCCCCACCCCCCGGAACCAAATGACTCATTGTTTTTGACCTCAGAGCTGTAAAGTCTAAGGTCCATTGTTGTAACTACCTATCATGTCTGGCTCAGCATAACCACCCATTATGGTCATCCCAGTTCAATGTAATTCCCACTTATGTTCATTAAGATCTATTATGAATAAGATGTCTTGTTTGATTTTTCTAAAACGAGGATAGAGTTGGGAAAAATAACATCTGTAACTTGAAGACACAGTCTCCTTCACGTCGGAGCTTACAGTTATGAGACTAGGTATTCATTTACTCATTAACGTATTCATTATATATTAAAACTTTTTTTTAATGTTTATTTTGAGAGAGAGAGAGAGCACGAGCAGTGGATGGGCAGAGCCAGTGGGAGACACAGAATCTGAAGCCGGCTCCAGGCTCCGAGCTGTCAACACAGAGCCCAACATGGGGCTCGAACTCATGAACTGGGAGTTCATGCCCCTAGCTGAAGTCAGACGCTTAACCGACTGAGGAGCCCAGGCACCCTTCACTATATAATTTTTAAAATGTGCATCTACTATGTGCCTGGGCTAAACAGTATTTAAAAATTTCTGTTTTTGATTTTGTCAAGCCATGATTTTTCTCTTCCCCTTTTCCCTAGACATAAGCTTCAGGTGAGACATGCATACCAGTTACTAAATTAAAGGGTCTTTCTATACAAAGGCTATCAGAGAGCTTGAATGTGTTGTGACATTACAGAGAAGAGAATGACAATTTCTAGCAGGAGAAGGAAGGAAAAAAAAATCCATGAACCTGGCAGCATTTGAGTTTGGGCTTGGAAGATGAATACAGAGGGTATTAAAAGCAAAAATAGAAAAAAATAAAACATAAAATAAAAGCAAAAGTAGAGTTAGGAGTAAGAAACCAGATGTGGAGAATGGGGTGAGCGAGGCCGCTGTAGGGAAGAGGGACTGAAATAGACGAAAGACAGGGTAATTTATTGAAAGTCTCATAGTCTTGAAAAAACTTGACCTCTGTTCCCCAGGAAGAGACTAAATGGCAAGATCAATGCTTCTGTCCCCAGGGATGTTACATAGGTCTTTCACCCCCCCCCTCTCTTTCTCACTTCTGATCCTCTTTTCTCCTTCACCTGATTTAAGTTCACTTACATTAAAATGCAGTTAAGATTGTGACTGCATTGTGATTCTACAATGAGGATGCATTGCCGTGGCTGTTCTTCAGCTAAGTTTGTTGCAGAGGTGATATGATTAAAGCATTAACTACTGCAGTATCTAACCATCCCACCCTTTGCAGTCAAAAGCAATTAATGTGGATTACATAGATTTGAAAGAAGAATTTCTTTCATTTCAAACCTTGGAGCATCTCCAGAGAGGATTAGGTAGGAAAATGAATGGTGTCATTTGCATAATTTAGGGAACGATGAATAATAATTTGTATTTGGAAAAGCTTGCTCAGACTCTTCCCAATACGTTGGTACCATATGGCTTATCAGCTAAGCGCAACCAGGAAGTAAGAATTCCATATGATACAGTAGTCATAGGAGCAAAACACACCATTGTTGTGTTGCCTGTGCTTTGATGCAAAACAGAAAAGAAAGAATAAAGTAACCAATTTTAGATTCAGTCTATATGGCTGTCTGATGGATTGAAAATGTGTAGTCTTTCAGGCTCAAAGGATATACATGAAACTTAGACACTACTCTTGCTAGAGATATGCACTGGAGATGAAGTGAGACGAACAGGTGTAACTTAAGAACTTAGAGATTTGAGTGAGACAAAAGAAAGGACTTTCTTCAAGTCACTATCTTTTCTCAGTAGGCTTAGAAGCATTACTCAGCCAGAAGCTGGGAATAGATCAGTGTGCCCCAGTGGAAGCCCTGTCTACTGGAACACAATGGTCTTATGGAACCAAGAGAGAACAACGAGCCGTTAGGAGTAAATCCACTTGGCTTGACTATTTTCACCTTTTCTAGGGAACATACTCACAATTGCCTTTGGCAGTTTTCACCAATAAGCAGTGCCAATGACGGCGTCACTTCTGTGGCAATGGACTTCCCATCAGAATGAACTACATATTCGTGCCTGAATCTAAGGGATTCTAGACTTACTCCTTGAAAAGAAGCTTCCCAGTCTGATGAGCTTTCCTCGTCTGGTTTCTGGGCGCTATTTGGAGATAAAAGACAAAGGTTTCCTAGATTCATCCCATAGTGATGCTTTGCAGCCTATCCAGGTTCCAAGAACTGGAGCCATGAAATGTAGATGACATTAGCAAGAGGCAGCCTTGTGGAACATTGCAGGTGCCGGGAACTATGGTGTGGAAGTAGAAGCCTCAGAAGGCGGCCCCAATCTGAAATCAGGAATGAGAGTTCAGGGAGTTCAATGAAAGAGACATGCCCAAGCTGTCTTGAGCCTCATTTATCAGCATGGTGGGTCATACTGACAGAGTCATAGGAGTCTCAGATAAGAAAATATATTAATTTTCTTTTCATCAAATGAAACAAAGAAGAAGAAGAAATGGGTGAGCATTCTCAGGGAATCTTAGTTTGGTTGGACCATTGATTGATGGTTGGATATTGATCAATGCTAATCATGCTGGTACAACATAGTCCCTTTCTTAATAGCTTACAATCTAGATGGGAAGATAAGATTTATCTCTGAATATGTAGCAAACAAATTTTTAAAGTATATATGTATATGCCTACTATATGGACATATACGTATTTATGTAATGGATATAATATTTTAAGTTTAAGCATAGCTACATTGGCTAGAGCAATCTGATGAAGTAGACTGAGTCTTTCTATACAACGTACTCATGTAGTTTTAATCTTTTATGTTTCTGACTGTGGGGCAGTCACACCCCCGTGATGTGTATTGAGATCTCAGACCCTCAGATGCAGATTTCTACTACCCCTCTCACCCTCTCAGATCTTTCCATTTTTCCTTTTGGAGATTCCTCCTACAGTTAAACAAAGTTCTTTATATTATCTTCTCTTACACATATATTCATTTACTTTGTTGTCTTTGCTGAATCCTGTTTTTCTCAGAGGTCATATTTCTGGGTGGCCCCTTAAGTGTAGAAGTTCATTTTCCCAAGACCCAAATATGTCAAGGCCAGAAGGTGGCCCGCTTCTAGACTTCCCATGCTGATTCCACACCATTAGGTCTCCAGTCTCTTGAGGTCACTTTTGGTCCCCTGAGATCTATTCTATCCCCATCCCCACATTGTTCCTGTCATCTAATGACCTCCTCTTTAGTCCCCAAAGTCAGTTATACTTTGAAAACTTATAGCCTGTCTCCCCACTGCTTGTTGTCATCACCTAGGGGGTCTTAGTGGGTATGGCAATGTCCTAATTGACACCCTTGCCTGTCTTCATTTCTTGACCTCATTTCACTTATATTACCAACATTCATGGGTTCACTCTGGACCTTTATATCAGCTCAAACCATTCCACCTCTGAAATCTGCAATGCCAGTCTTCCTTTTGCTGACCATACTCACTGGTTCTGCCTCCATCTTGGTTGTTTTCTTCTGATTCTTTTCTTTCATTGTTTGCAAGCCTGTTACAGACATGGATTTTTCCTCCTTTAAGCTCTACTCCATTTCTAAGCTAATCATATTAAGGTCAGATTCGGTTACAGTAGCAAATTTTTTATGTGAGTATGATCTGTCCATTTCACTTCCCAAGTCTTTGGTTCGTTGTCTCAAAAATCTCTAAATGACTTTTGTAAGTCCTGTAACTCTGTGGCTATCAGCGGCCATCACAGGCAAGAAACAATGTCTTGGCATTGCTTCATAAGGAGCTATAGGCATATTATTAACTGTGCTTTTGACTTCTGTGAAAAAGTGACTAAATGTCATTGACTTTGAACAGGGTATTTGTTTGTGTGGATTTCATTAGAATGAGCCTCAATAACTTTCAGAAATCCAGCAATGGCAATCTATGTGCTACGGAGCCATGAATTGTTCATGGAAAAAAAACCAACAAGAGTTCTTAAAGTCTTTGGATAATGACACAATAAGAAGAAATAGAGCCCCGAGTCTCCAGGAAATGGTTTAAGGATAGAACCTCAAAGTGATTTTTTAAATATTTTTCAGCAGAGTCCTTTTATCTGACCTCATTAAAATGTTTCAGCATTGTTTATTCAACATACCATTTAATCAAAACTCTCTGCTAGATTTTTCCCAAGATTCATTTGTGATCCATATGAGCAAACATTGTGGAGGGTTATAATGAAGAGAAATGTAGGAGAATTACAGCAGCTTTCTTTTCTTTTTGGAACAGTAAATATTTTCAGTAATCCGTCTCATTTCTTAAAATTGTCTTATATTTGAATCATGTATTACTTTGCTTTAGACAAAAATCACTGCACGTGTCTGAAAATCAAAAAAGATTGGAAGGAGATTCAAAGAATTATATTTAATATTGCTGTTGACTTCTCATGTGTAAACATAGGAAAGAATAAGCAAAAATACCATTCCTCAAAACAAATTTTATCGTTTGGTAAGAAAATAGTTAATAGTTCTGCATCTTGCAGACAGGGTTTTAATATGATCTTATTTATTATAGATTCAATAAATGTGGGGATGATCAAGTAAAGCCATTCAAATAGAATGTTTTCATTTCATAGACGAGAAAACTGAGGCCCAGAGAGGTTAAAATAATAAGTATTTTAAAATTGTTCATAATCATTTTAGTGTGGGCTTTATTTTATTTCACTGATGTCTCATCTCCTCGATATGCGTTATCTCAAGGTTAAGAAGAATATTTATAGCCGGGATTATCATGACTACACTTAGAGATATATCATAATTATGTCAGGAAATACAAACAGAATTTACATTAGCCTGATGTTAATCATTGCTGATGTTTGGCTTCAAAAATTACTGGACAATGAACAAGGTGGCAGGCTCAAGAGCTGATTTCCACTTGTCTTTGGACGCGACGAAAGAAAGAATCATGTCTCCCAATGTCTCCCGTTTCAAGTGCTCTTTTGGAACCATGTCCCTTCCCCATCAAGAGGTGAACCCCCATTCTCCCTTGAATCTGGGTGGACTGTTTCAAACAGTACAATATAGTAGAAGTGATGTTTGTTGGCAGCCCAAATGTAATGAGAAGACCAAAACCAGCTCACACGGACAGACCGTACAGAGGGATCCTAGAACTTCAACCCCCAAGCCACCCCATCTCCTTGCCCTTCCAAACCCAGCTACTGTTGACCACAACAGGAGAGGGCCCCGGTCAGAACATCCAGCCAAGAGCTTCTGAATCTCTGATCCATAGAAACAGAGATAGAATATGATTGTGCTTGTTTTAAGGCACTACATTTTAGGGTGACTTATTATGCAACGGTAGCAATTGAAACAGAAACTATTCCCCATGAGCCTATTTCCTTACTGGTCAGGAGAGCCACTTAGAAGGTGGAGATGAGGCAGTCTATTTTCTATTCCCAGAAGGTAGATGTGAGGCATCAGGTCCTGGGGCAGCTCACATATGTTGCTGCTCATCTGTTGACTCAGCTCGTTAGTGTGGAAAAGCACCTAGAGTTCCCACTACTCCAGCTCTCGCTGAATCTCCTCTTTCAGATTTCCTAAATCCCGCACAAAGCAACTCCAGGGCAAAGCATGCCAGCCTCTCCACGTGCCACCCTAACAATCCGTGTGTCAGGTGCTGAGAGAAAGATCAGTTCATCCTTATGGGTTTCTGCTTTCTTTCCCAATTCTGATTCATCTTCACTGGCTCCAGTTCATCTTGGCTCTTAGCCACATTCATCTTTCCTTCTTAACTGCTGGTCTAGTTGACCTATGTTGACTTAGACTCAATTATAAATTGAGCTTCCATATAGCTTAAGATCTAATCCCTACAATAATTGATTTATCTGCATCACTCATGGCGGCTCTGTTTCTATGATTAAATCCTGAGTGATGCAAAGGGTGTTCATTTGGAAGTTGACGTACTTAATGCATTGGTTCCTTTCTTTCCTTGGAGACTGGTCCTGGGCTGAGGTAACCTGAGCAGTCTTGACTTAGTCATTGTTCGGATTTGTCTACATTTTCTGGAAAAACCACTTGTCTTGGGAATCTGTTCAGTCTCCAGCAACTCCAATAATGGAAGTGCCTGAAATCAGGACAGAGAGGCTGGAGGTAAGCCTGGAATTTTGGAAATGCTTATGCAGAGATACATGCAAATTTTGCAAATACCTAAGTGGTAGAATCCAACATGGGTGAGATGCGTTCTTGGAATGAACATATATTCATAATTTCACGAGAGTAGCTAAAGGCACTTAGTCCATCTGCTTTTTTTGTAGAAGTCTGAAATCATGAATGCATTTATCTCTTCCACCCCTCTCTCATTCCATTTAGTCAATCTTTAATGATTATTATGTTTAAAACGATCAAAATCCCTGTTCATATTTCAAATATTGGAAAAAATTTTCTGCAGATAAATGGAATTCGTACTGCCTATTAGTAAATAAATCGATTTTGTAAAACATTGTTGGAATTACTGATTCAACAGTCATTAATTAGAAGCATAGTAATAACTATCTGCATTCTAAATCTGTGATTTATGTTTAATAAGGAAGAGGGCTAGAGGGGTAGAGAGATTGTCCATATGGTATCAAGTGCTTTTCATGAATTGTGGAATTTCCAGAACATTTTTATCATTTTATGGGATGGGGAAAAAAAAAACAATGTTAGATGTGTCGCTCTGATAATTGGATTGCTGTCTGAACTATTCTTTGTAGATGATCGTTTTCAGAGGGAAGCTCAGTTTCTTAGGCTATATGTGTGGTCATGGGGATGAGAGAGCCCATTAAACAGAACCTCTTGTTTGCTATCTTATTTTTGAAACAAAGAAATAAAGCAAGGCATAAGACAGATGGGGGGCCAGTCATCACTTCATTATCAGCAATGACTAAGTCAGAAGGCACAGTTTAATATGAGCATCCAATCAGCCTGTAACTCTAACACTCACAGCAGAGAGATTTATCTACTGAGTCATGGGCAGTCCCAAAACACCGGGAGTCCTTCACACAAGAAATACCTCTGTGGAACCCTGGAAAAGTCTGGCCTTCTGCAGGTTGGCATGTTCTCAAGAGGAAAAGGAAAAACAGACGAAATGAGCATGGCTATTCAGAGAATGCCCTCTACCTCTGCTAAGCAGATAAAGGAAGAAGTGGCAGGAGGCCAAGGGCTATGGTGCAAACCGAGTTCTCCACATAAAGAAATGCAAGGGATAGGAAAGAAATACTTGCCTTAATGGTGTGAGTCCATAGTACACTTTTTCCTTCGTAAGGTTGAGACCTGAAATACAACCCCCACAATCCCCTCCCACTACCCCATAATCTTGTAACCTAAATCCCATTTTGCAGACCTCAAGGGTGGCAGTGGCAGAAATAGCAACAATGTCCTGAGTGCCAGCTCTCCTCTTGCCACTTTGCTCACCATATGTTAAGTTACAAAGTGACCTGCAACTTATAGGCAGGAATTACTTGCCAGCTACCCTTCCTTGGGGCCTCACTTCCTCTTGGCTCGTCTGTCTATTGAAGTTTGCGCTTGGTCTGCATCAAATCTCCACTGAAATTATTCTTAATGAAGTCTCCTGGAAGCCTTACTTGGCAAATCTAATGTTTTCTTCTGAGTCCACTCTCACTTTGTCTGCAGCACTTGTGAATTTCTCTCCTTCCTGGAACACTCTCTCACTGCCTTCCATTATATGTATGTGTTCTAGTGCTTTTCTTGCTGTCTTGGTTTTTTCTTAATCTGTGTTATTTTCAGAGGACCCTGAAAACAGATATATTTTCATTTATCTTTGAAGCCCCAGTGTCTTGCATCCTGTCTGGTACATGGTGGATGTAATGACTCTTTAGTAGCCATCCCTATGTCCTGGGTCATGTTGACATAGCTCTGATTTTTTTTTTTCCCCAGAAGTTCATGTTCTCATATGCTTAAAGGAGGGCGACTCCTTTTTCCAGACCCAGGGATGTATAAGGATTTGTTGAATCAAATCATAATTCCATTTCTCCTTCTACTAACTGATTGAAGCATGGACTGATGATTCAATCATGAGCAATAGGGGAAAATCTTCTAGAGAGCCTCTGGAGTACATTTTCCAAACTAATAAGAAGAGGTGTTGTATAGATATGCTTCAACACTGCCGATGGCTGGAGCTACAGCAGCTACACTATAACCATGAGCAGGCAAGATTGATACTGGGGCAATAAACAGAAAATGGTAGAACAGTAAGAGAACCTGATGCTCATTTGCATCTTTGATCAAAGTCATGCTTTAGGAAGGTGAAGTGGTGGGTGATGTGCATTACATTTGGATGGGAGCAGGGTGAAACTGAAAGCAGATAAAGTAGTTAAGTGGCTACTGCAGTGGTCTTGGTGATATGATTTCAAGTAAACGAGTGGCAAGAAGGAACATAGTTAAGAGGCATCTATGAGGAAAATTTCCTCTAAGAAGAAAGATGGAAACCAAAGCTGTGCCTGGGGCACAATTACTCCTCCCCATCCTACGACTCTTAGTGGTACCTGCTTGGAACATAGGTAATTTAAGAAAAGATTGAAAAGGAAAGACAGAACCAGATGTTCTGATAACCAATTTATGAATACAAAGGACTTGTGAATTGAACTTTTCCTTCCTCCCAGTGGTACAATTTTTGATATTAGCTGACAGTCTAAAAGTAGGCAATTAAAGTAGGTGTTTTTTTTTAAATTTAAATTCCATTTAGTAAAGTAGGTGCTTTAGATCAATGTTCCGCAAACTATGATTCATGGAGTGCTAATTCTGTGAGTTATTCATAGATTTTCTACAAACCAAAGGGAGGGGAGAGATGGTCTTTGTCAAAATGAAGTCAGAAATTTGGGTTAGAGTCCATATTGCAAGACTTCTCAGAGCCTTTAATATGACAGTATAGAATGTGACTCTCTAAGATCGGGACGTAGCAAACAGCATTTGCAAAACTTACGAAACCTATGGCTCCTCGGTTGCCAACATTTTATCACAGAGAATCTCACAGGATTACATTCTATGGGGCACACTCTGGGATATGTTGCTTTAAACAATGATTTCACTGGAGGTTTCATTTCTTTTTCCTCTGGTACATTACACCTTAGCTATTCAGTGTCCTCAGTGTAAAGGGCCTATTACAGATGGGATTGCCGATTCCCTGGTGACCCGTGAGCCTCTGTGCCGTGATATTGACATTCCCATTTAAAACACTGAGGCAGGAAGAGATGAGGCATACTCCTGTGAATAGAGCTATTCCCAGGAGACAGGAAGGAGGAAAGAAAATCTATGAGCCTGCCTCAGATCAGGTAATGGGCCAAATATTCAGGAGGCCTGTTGGGCTTTCAAAGCCCACCTTCGGAGCAGAAGCCACCAAATAAAAAGCACTGGCTACAGACGACTCTGAGGAGGGAATTTTCAGGTGAGAAAATACAACCACTCTTTCCCCAGGGAGAGAGTTTTTCTGGACTCCTCTTCCTGGACATACATTATTCTTTATTACAGGCCCCCAGGCAGGGGTGGAGTCTGTCTTCCACAACAAGTCTGTTTGCGTTTTACACACAGCACCCCTCCCAGGGGTCTCCCTTGCTTGCACAACAGGCAGTATGGTTCAGAAGTGTGAGGTGCACACAGATACCAGGGTTCAAATCCTAATTCTGAACTTTGTGGGTTTTGCCCTTTAGAAGTTATCTTAAGATGTTTTCTCTTATCTAAAATGGGGGTACTCATAAAAGCTCCCTTAACACACTCTTTGGAGGCTTATGCAAACCCGGTGCTAGGCAAAATAATAGTAATATTAATAATAATAGCTTAATGAATGTAATAAATACAAAGTAGTAAAGAAATAAATTACTAAATTCCTTTTATTTTTTTTTTTAAATTTTTTAACGTTTCTTTATTTTTGAGAGACATAGAGACAGAGTATGAGCGGGGGAAGGGCAGAGAGAGAGGGAGACACAGAATCCGAAGCAGGCTCCAGGCTCTAAGCCGTTAGCACAGAGCCTGACGCGGGGCTGGAACTCACAGACCATGAGATCATGACCTGAGACGAAGTCAGATGCCCAACCAACTGAGCCTCCCAGGCGCCCCACTAAATTCCTTTTGAAACACTGTCACACATTTATTTATCTATCATCTATTTATTTATGTTAATTTATTTTGAGAGTGCGTGCACAAGGGAGGGAAGGAGGAATAGGGAGAGAGAGAATCCCAAGCAGGCTCCGCGCCGTCAGCGCAGACCCCAAGGCGGGGCTTTGATTGCCTGAGTCTAGGATACTGACCTGAGCCCAAATAAAGAGTTAGATGCTTAATGACCTGAGCCATCCAAGCAGCCCGTTTACTTATTTATTTTTCAATATTTGTTTATTTATTTCTTTTGAGAGAGAGACAGAGAGAGACAGAGAGCATGTGAGTAGAGGAGGAGGAGCAGCGGAGAGAGAGGAGAGAGAATCCTAAGCAGACTCCCAACAGTCAGCTCAGAGCCCAATGCAGGGCTTGATGTCAGATCAGGATCTGAGCAGAAATCAGGAGTTGGACGCTTAAGTGACTGAGCCACCCAGGTGCCCCCCCAACACTTTTAGTGCATTTTTATTTTTATTGTTTTTTAATCTTTATTTATTTTTGAGAGAGACAGAGGGAGAGTGTGAGCTTGAGCTTTACAAGGGGTAGACAGAGAGGGAGACACAGAATCTGAAGCAGGCTCCAGGCTCTGGGCTGTCGGCACAGAGCCTGACGTGGGGGTTGAACCTATGAACCATGATCCAAAGTCGGACACTTAACCGTTTAACCGACTGAGCCCCCCAGGCACCCCGGGGGGGGTATTTTTAGGCAGAAGCTATAGTATGTGCAGATATATAGAAATAGAATGGATTGCAAAGAATATACAGATCTGGCTTTTGGTCCCAAGGTCTGTGGTGTCCAGATATGGAAAGCTGTGTTTATCATGTTATGGGTCCTTCCTGACACGGTGGAGACTCACTGGGGGACTTTTTAATTGGGGAGGGACATGTTTGATTCGCCGCCTGCTAAAGGTCGTCCTGGCAGTAGCCTGGAACTGTGTGTAGCACCAACATTTGAGTTCTGTCCTTTATCTTAATGTAGCTTGCTGTCTAATCTAAAGATAAATTAAGTGGTTGATCCGATGGTATTTACTAAAGCGTCGTGATTGACAAAATAAGAAATGATCAATCGGTTTGTGCGTGGTAATGACAATGAATTTAAACGGCTTCCACATGTTGATGAATTCTGCCTCAGGCTTAGAAAATTGAATATATACTCCTTCCGAATAAGATGACGTGGCTTTAATCTGTACAGTTTAGAAAACTTTCAGGAACTGGAAGAGAACTGTTGTTCTCTTTGCCTTGTAGGAACGGCCTCTATGTAACATTAGATGAACTAAAAGCCATGGCCCAGCCTCCCTCATTCCTTAGAGTTAAAGGAATATGTTTTAATCTATGGACGCTTTACATGTGAAACGCTTTCCATTCTATTGGTGGGAAACGAACTTCTGAATTGAGGCACTGTAGCCAGACTTCTTACGTGACATTGCATTCACCTTCGTCATCCGATGCCACAGTCTTCAAATAGTATCTATTCCTGATTCTTCAGTGAAAACACTGTTCCCACAGTGTCCCCACAGGTGGCAGATACATTCCTGTCCCCCAAACTGGCTCAGCCCACTTCCCACCCAAGGGGTCCTGCCGAGTCTTCTCTGTCTTGGGATGTGTTTTACTTCAGAGTGCATCTCCTACGTAACAGTGGCACTGAAGGCTACAATCTTTCATCGTCTCAACATTCTCTGTACTTCTTTTGACTGTATTGTCTATGTCACCTGGTTGGAATTGAATCGAAGATGTATTCCAAAGCTGTGTCTCTCTTCGTGTACAAGTTGTGTTATAGCCGGAGTTGGGTGTGTCAGAGGTGGAGGACGCCTACATGTCCTGGGCCAGCGGTGAAGGAGAAGCAGCTGGGAATAGGTGGGACTCTGGGTGGGACCAGGGTCGCGAACCTGCCCTGGCTGCCGGACAGGCCTTTGAGGCAGGTGTTGTCCAGTCCAATGAGCTTAAAAGGACAGTGGCAGCAAAGGGACATTGTGCAGAGTCAAGCTCCTATTAGGGTCCTTGCAAATTTCATCAGTCTCTCTCAGCCTCGGTTTTCTCGTCTGTAAAGCAAGGCAAAATAGATTTTAAAAATGTAACAAGCAAACAAGACCCACACCTCATCGGGTTATTGTGGAAATTAGACCAGTGGATTTACCCAAAGCCCTTAACCCTGTGCTTGATGTATAATGAGCATCTAGTATGTGATGACTGCTATTATTGTCATGGTCAGCAAAGAAGAGGTTATAGTCAGGTGTTTCTGGAGCTTAAAAATAAATCACACTCTCCGAGGGAAACTAGTAAAAAATCAACACATAAAAAATGAGATTAAGTATCTGTTGAATTAAACTCTCTGAAAATGTCTGCACATCTGTGTGGCTGTGGAAATTTGGGGAACACCGGGTCCAGTCAAGAAGGCTGAGGTATAATGCGGGCAGAGCTTGGAAGCCATCATGGCCAAGAAAGCTGGGCTCCCATCAGGCATTTTAACATCACAGAAGGAAGAATGTAATGTCTTGAGAATGCACAGACTTTAGGAAAAGACAGGGCTGAAGATCAAGGCTTTGCTATTTCATTCACTATTGCGGGAGAGGAGGGAGATGAGGAGAGACAGACGCAGGAAGAGGAGACACAGTGGAACACAGAGAGAGAAGGACAGAAAGGCAGAAGAAGCTGAATCCGGAATCCAGGAATACTCAGGATACCAGAGGAATGGGTCTCAGACGATCCTGTTGTATTTCCCTGACAGACAATCCAATATTATTTACTTTTCTTCCAAGCAGACTTCATTGCACTTTTATCTTTCAAGATTAAGGGATATTTTGAACACCTGCTTTGATCTTAGTGGTGGGGCTCAGCAGGCAGACCTCAGGCTCCAGAAAGCCTGTTCCAGTCAACACTGACTCTGGAATTATGGGTCTAAGTCCACAGAAGGCATCCATCCATAGTTACAGTTAGTGGTGGCTTGTTGTTCTTGATGACACTTGAGACTGTTTCATTCAACGCACATCTGTTCCAAGGCCATTGTGTGTAGGACACTGGGTTATTTGAGAGGTGAGCAGGGTAATACATTTGCACTTTTGCAATTTGCAGTCCAGTAGCTCTGTAAAGCTTGCACACTAATCCTCAGATAACTTATGCCACAGGAGATGAGGGTGCTGCATTATGATACAGGAAACAAGGACCAAGTCTGCTGAGGGGGTGTCCTTTTGAGGTGCCAACATGGAGGGAATAGCACTCTCTGGCCCCAGAGAGTGGTGGGCATTTCAACACAGAGATGATGGGGCGTGGAGAGCATTATGGATAAAAGCAAGATCGTGAACAATGGGATGTGTTTTTTTAAGGGAACGTGGAGGCAAAATAAAGACAAATTAGTCTGTTCAGGCTGATACGATAAGTACCATAGACAGAGTGGCTTATAAACAACAAAGACGTGTTTCTCCTGGTTCAGACGCTGGAAGTCTAAGATCAAGATGCTGGCGTGGTTAGGTTCCGGCGATGAGCTTCTGATGTGCACACTGCTGAGTGCTCCCTGTGTTCTCACTTGGTGGAAAGAGGGCCAGGGAGCTCCCTAGGGTTCTTTTATAAGGGCTCCAAGGATGCCAATTCTACGTACGAGGGTTCCACCCTAATGATCTCATCACCTCCCAAAGACCCCATTTCCTACAACCATCACATTGGGGGGTTAAGATTTTAACGTAAGAATTTGGGGGTGAGACACAGGTATTCAGTCCATTGAACTAGCTATGTGGGTGATGGAGAAAGAGTCACCAACAAAACCCCTGTGGTTTTGAACCTCTCGATGTTTTCAGTGACTGATAAAGTGGGCTTCATGCGACAGGGGCTGAGTGAAAGCTCACAATTGTTTGGTTGCCTTTCACGCTTGAGACACGGGTCAGCCAGCCCTGGCAGGGACTCTTAGTCCATTTGAACATGCCATGTTAAAGGTACTAGAGATTCTCAGATACATGCCCTGTGCCTGGTGGAACTTCTAACAAGGAAAGTGATACCCGGAGCTGACCTTGGGGCCACTTGAGGAAAAATAGGAACAACTCTGATTTGTCTTAAGGCTTTCAAAGTACTCACAGCATTGATTTTGTATCAGTCCATGTAATTTAAACCCATGCAATAGATATTCTTTCGTCTTTTTTTTTTTTTGCAATTGTGCTGTATGTAATAAGGAATACATATTTGATGTTTGGTATCTAGCTCCTAAAACTTGGAGTTTTCAGAATGATAAGTGTCTTTGGTATGTTAATGAGATGGCCGAGGGAGGGTGGAGCCTCTAGATAGCTTCAGAATGGAGCTGGTCACTAGAAAGACGAAGCCATGATGAGAGAGTTAGAGCTTCTAGCCCACGCCCTGACCTCTGGGGAGGAGTGGGGGCTGGTGATTGAATTCAGTCACCAATGGCCAATGATTCAATCAGTCATGCCTCTGTCATGGAACTCCATGGAAAGACAATATATGGAGATCTGGGTTGGTGAACTCATTGAGGTGCTGGGAAGGTGACACTCCCAGAAAGGAGGCATGGAAGTCCTGGGCTGCCTTCTTTCAACAAACCTTGTTCTATGCATCTCTTCCATTTGGCTGCTCCTGAGTTGTCTTTTATAATAAACCATAAATAAAGTGTTTTCCTGAGTTTTTTAAATTGTTTTAGCGAATTATTGAACATAAGGAGGGAATAGTAGAAACCTCGGATTTGTAACTGGTTCATCAGAAATACAGGTTTACCCCAAGACTTGGAGCTCATCTCTGAAGTAGAAGCAGTCTTGTGGGACTGAGCCCTTAACTTGCAAAGTCTGCACTAACACCAAGTAGTGTCAGAATGGAATAGAACAGTTGGATATTTATTTGGTGTCAGAAGTGATGTCAGAAAAAAGAAAAACAACAACAAAAAAATTAAGAGAAAATTAGGGCTCAGAGAGTTTAAGTAATTTATCTGAGTCACGCAGCTTGCATCCAAAAGAATTAGGAGATCCTAGAACTTCTCACACGACCATACTGTAAGGATATCAAGAACATTCTGTTCTGTGGAATCTGCTGGAAATCAAGACAGATAAAAGAATGGAGAGGAATTGCACCCACCTGAAGAAAGAGCACAGGATAGTGTTTGAGGGTTTGAGCCCTATTCTTGGCACACATAGGCTCAGTTACCAGCATTACTACCTAACTAGCAAACGTAGGCAGGCTGCTTAAGCTTTGCTCTTCAGTTTCCTTGTGTGTTGAATGGAGAAAACAATAAAACCTCTTACCTGGGATTCTTCTTTGAGAATTGTATGAGTTAATATGTGAACAGCACTAAAACTTGTGCTTGACATATGACTCAAATGTTAACATTATTATTGTCATTGGAAAACCCCACAAATGGTACCCCTGTAACAAGGTACTACAACCTGGAAAACAAGGATCTTTTGTTATATTCCAGCAATCTTACTGCTGGGTATTTACCTGAAGAATACAAAAATATTGATTCAAAGGGATACATGTACCCCAATGTGTATAGCAGCATTACTTGCTATAGCCAAACTATGGAAACAGCCCAGGAATTCATTGACTGAAGAATGGGTAAAGAAGATGTGGTATATATACACAATGGAATATGACTCAGCTATAAAAAAGAATGAAATACTGCCATTTGCAATGATATGGATGGATCTAGAGAGTACAAAGCTAAGCAAAATAAGTCAGGAAAGACCAACACCAAATGATTTTATTCATATGTGGAATTTAAGAAACAAAACAAATGAGCAAATGGGAAATAAGAGAAACGAAGAAACAGACTCTTAACCATAGAGAATGCACCGCTGGTTATGTGCGGGAAGGGGGTTGGGGGATGGGGGAAGCAGGTGATGAGGACTTAGAAGAACACTTGTCAGTGACGAGCACCGGGTGATGTATGGGAAGTATTGAATCACTATATCGTACATCCGAAACTAATATTACACGTATGGTAACTAACTGGAATTCAAATAAGAAACTTTAAAAAAAGATGTCGTGATGAAGTAATAAGATCAAATTCATACACTGTAGTTGGAAATCAGCACTGTTATTGTAAAAGTCAGAACAAGGCCACAATCGGACTGCAAATGAAATCTTGGGTGCGCAAAGAGCTAACGCTGCTAAAGAACACCATGAGCCCTAAATTCTTTGGAGGAAGTGGCTAGTCCATTTCCAGGTCTGTTGGAGGTCACTAGAAGAATCCAACATCTTCCGTGACACAGCAGAGACAGAGTTCCTTCTATGGAGCATGATGATCTGTAGCATTGCTCCTGACATCTGCCGTGGCTATCGGACATGCAGAGGCCACTGGAGAAGAAGGAAGCAAGGAGGCCAGAACCAGAGAGAACCACAACCCCAGGAACGCACCAGGGTATCAGTTTTCAGAGTTGATAGAAAACTCTAGCCCAAGGAGACAGGAGAGTGAGCATGGGAGAATGGAGGCCAGTCTGGGAGAGGGGAAGTGGCGGGGAGAGACTAGACGGGGCTGAAGGGGATCCTATCCAGTCACGAAGTAGGGCATCTATAATAACCTGTATGGACTCACGGATATAGCAGGGCAGGCCGTGCGTCAGTGTGGGGCCTTCCTAGATTTTAGCCACTGAGGCCAGTCATACACACGTTAGGGGGCATCTGTGACCCTGGGCATGCAGCTAGGAGCTGGGCCCTGCAGATACTTCCACCTGCGGGAGCTCCTGGGCCACTCCTTGCCTGAGCACCAGGTCCGAGGGGGCCCTAACTCTTCATTGCTAAGGGAGACAGGAATGGCATACCACACAGTCCCAAAATATTACATTTTTTAAAAAATATTTAATAGACCTTTAATTTTGGCAGGGAAAGCCGATTTCAGCCAGGTGTGTTTACAAGGAAGTTTTCACACGTTTCAAACAAACAGCCCTCTGTACACACACAAAGAAACTGGGGTAGCGAAGAGAAAGCAAGCACTAACCTGGAGATCAGTCAAATAATTGGGTTGTTTGGAAAACAGCAGGAACCTGCTTGGGGAACACATTTCATCACCTGTATCCCAAATCAGCATTTTTCTGAGATGCAACTATTTCCCTCTTCGTGCAAGTCCCTGCTGCCAGGTTTCTGTGAGAAGCATTTCTTGACAGCTAGGATGCTCTGGCAAGGTTTACAGGCAGATATCTTTTTTAAGTTATTTATTTTGAGAGAGACAGAGCACGAGGAGGGGAGGGACAGAGAGAGGAGAGAGAGAATCCCAAGCAGGCTCCACCCGCACTGTCAGTGCAGAGCGTGACACGGGGCTCAAACTCACCAACTGTGAGGTCATGCCCTGAGCCAAAAACCAAGAGTCGGATGTTTAACCAACTGAGCCACCCAGGGGCCCCAGGCGACATTTTATGACAAGAGTAAACATTCGAAGATTTCTTATCCTGGAAGCCTTGAAGATTAAGAGCTTCTCTCCAGAAAGCTTTAAAAATCCTAGTTCTAAAACCAGAAAGATGACCCCATTCCCCTCTGCAACTACAATGGGTCAGTGATCAACCATGACTCTCTGCAAAGTGGGAGATACCACCACTGGTAGGTACTGGGCTAACTGAGGGGTAATCCCTACACTAAACAGGATCCCAATCCCTTTGAGTCAACGAAACATGTCCTAAGAGGGAACGGAAATGGTGCAAGGTGATGAATTATACATTCCTCTGTCAGCCAGGGTTTAGTCAGGGCAATAAAAACCACATGAGTTATTTTCACATTCAGCATTTAATACAAGGACTTAGGCAGGTCTTGAGTGGCAAGAGGCAAAAGTGGACACTGAGGTGACACAGAGACGCTAACTTCAGGAAGCAAGACCACCCCTGAGGCTGGGGAAATAAGAGCAAGAAGTAGCGGCTGTTAGAACCCCAGAGCTGAAGGAAGGGCTGTGGAGTAGGACCCCGCTCTCTGAGGAGAGAGGTGGCCCACTGGACACAAGTGCTGAGGAAGTCAGACCCCGGAGGAGCGAGACTCAGACCTCTGAGGAGCAGACATACGGAGGTGCCTGGGAGTGTGTAGGTGGGTGTGTGGGAGGCGGGTGGGGGTACTGAAAACCCAGGCACTCGCTAATGCAAGGGGGCACAGCCACTACCAGCTGGAAGTTGGGAAGGACTGGAAGCAGGTCAGAAGAAAACAGGTGCAACCTCCCAGTCTGCCTCTGGCGCCTCTACTGGCAGAAGTCAAGGAGCAGCCCCAAGCAGATACTGGGGTGTCCAGAGCCCAGCTAGCTGCCACAGCACAGTGAAGAAGGGCAAGTCAAGAGAGTAGCTCAGTAGCCCAGACAATGCCTTATAAAAGTCAGAAAGAGAGGCTCCTTAGGGATTTTTTTGGATGTGATTAAACTACTCTGGGCCCACAGGCGAGTCTCCATGGACAGACAGTTTTTGTTACAGCTTAGGCAGATTCCACTGGGGCCCATTTGTTTGTCAGTCATTTATTTACTCGATACACAATTTGATGCCCACTAGGAGCCATGTGCTCTGTTAAACGCTGGAAATACAAGGATGGATATGACAGGCTAGGTGCCTGACTTTACATCAGGGGAAAGAGAGAGAAAAAAAAAAAAAAGGCACAGTCACAATAACTGATATATTAGTAAGTTTGTAAGGGAAATAAAACAGGGTGACGTGATCAAGAGATACAGGAAGAGGTTGAGAGCACTTCGGATCAGGCCATCAGGAAAGTGGCCTTCCACAAGGTGACAGTTGAATATCAGTGGGAATAGTAAGCCAGAACTAAATATGCAGACGACTGTGGTGGGGGACAGCCACGTGAGCAGCCTGAACAGCACATGCAAAGGCTCTGAGGCACGAATGTGTTTGCCGTGTTTGAGGAGCAGGTTTCTCATGGTTTAGTGAGCCAGGGGAAGAGTGGCCAGGCATGAAGCAAACAGCCAGGTACAGATCTGTCGGGCTCAGAGAACTGTTGTGGACCACGCTAAAGGGTTGAAGTCTGCCTGTTACTGTTATGTAGAAATTGCACTGCAGCAAGACAAGACAGACTCAGGTAACCAACTGTTCAGAAAAGAGATAGTGATGTTTTGGCTTTGGGTCGTTAGCAGTGGAGATGGTGAAAAGTGACTACTTTTGCAATGTATTTTCAAGGTATCACCAAGGGAAGTTGCTTGTGGATTAGATGCCAGGGGTGAGGGAAAGAGGAATTTGGGCGTATGAGCCATTATAGATAAGTAATGGTACCACTTATAGGTTTTGGGGGAGTCTCAGGGATGCAGATTTGGGGCATGCTTGGGGAGGCATGGAAGTTGGAGGCATCTCTTAAGGCACCCAGGTAGATGCCTTTTCTATAAAGGCTGTGAGATTGATGAGCTACACTCATGGGATGGAGAGCACTGAAAATGTGATCATGGCAAGACCATGGTGGAAAGATCCGCTAAGAAATATGGACTCAGAGATAAGTGGAATGAAGCTTATAGGACAGCAATCTTCAGTCTGATAAATTAGGGGCAGAGGAAACTTGGCATCAGTTGGGGCTGACACAGACACGCAAATGTTTTGCGCGAGAGGAGATTGGCATTGGTTCACACTCTCGGCTGAAGCTGATGCAGAGCTAGGTGATTGGTGCACTTTTTTTTTTTTAAGATATATTTATTTTGGGGAGAGAGCAAGTAGGGGAGGAGCATAGAGAGGGAGACAGAAAATCCCAAGCAGGCTGTGCACTGACAGCAGCAAGCACGATGTGGGGCTTGAACCCACAACCTGCAAGAGCATGAGCTGAGCTGAAGTTAGATGCTCAATGAACTGAGCCATTCAAGTGTCCCTGAAGAGTTCATCTTGAAGCAGATGCAGAGAAAGTAAGGGAAGCCATAAGGGAACAGGACATTCCCACAGGGAAAGCAGCCTGAGCTGAAGCACAGAGTAGGGACTGTCACTCATGCTCTGTGGCATGGAAGGAAACCAGCTCTTATTTAGATCAGAGAAGCCCAAAGCAGGGCCCATTCTGAACCACATCCTAGAATTGAGAAACTTCTTAGAATCCATTTATTCCAACCTCATATTTAGACATGAGGAGGCTGGTGCCTTGAAGACGTAAAGACTTTAAGCGGACTTGCACAGTCCCTTAGTACCCGAGCATGTCCTTCTTACACGAATCTTCATATTACATCATGAATATTGTCCAGCACAGGCTGGGGGATTGCAGTCTTACCTATAAGCGATGAGGAAGTACAAAAGGTTTTTGGAAAGAAAAATGGAATGAATAGGAGACATGTTCTACAAAATGAAGTCTGATGGTCGGGCAGAGGAACAAGACCCAGGCAGGCCAGGTGGGCAGCCGTGGCATTGGTCAGGGCACCTGGGATAAAGCCTGCCTATGCATGGCCCTACTCCCTACCTACCTGGGCCTATGGCTAGGGTGCAGCCCAACAACAGGCAAGCAGGAGGCTTAAGCTCAAATGTGAAACCACATTGTCTGTCTTCCTTGTCATGTGGCTATTTCAAGTCACATGACTTTCTTCCCTTGTCACTAGTATATGAGAAAGCATGAGTAGGTAGGAGGGGGCTTGGTAAGCTTGGAGAGGATGTGTAAGCTGATAAATTCCTAGGGAGCCGTCTTTTTGGTAGGACGGACCCGCTTTACCCAAACGCCCTACCTAAGTCAGTAACTTAGGAGAAAGGACATAATTGAAAAAAAAAATTAGGAATATCTGTACTATGACTCCTATTTGAATTATAAGCTAGTCAGCTCATAAACAGTGGTTTCTAGTTAAAGTCCAGGTGAGGATACATTGAGACTGAAGGTGCGTTATCATTAATATTCGTACTGAGATGATGAGGGTAACTGGGGGCTGTCCCAGACAACCAGGAAATGTGCTCCTATTCTTAGCTGTTTTTCCTTTTCTTCCCCTGACACCTACGTTTCATTCCAAGTACCATGGGGACATGAAAACTGTGAACTATATTTGTAAAGGCTGCCTTTCCCCCCACTTTTAAGAAATTATGAAATAGCATGTTACAGGGGAATATCTATAGATTTAACTCCTACATGCTAATCTCAACCTTGCAGAGAGTGTATGTGATTTTGGGCACATTGTTGAGCCATCCCTTGGGGGCACTTTTGGTCTTCATAAAATAAAGATACCGCCTTTTTCTTGGTTTGTGATAAAGGTAGTAGAGATGATGCACCAAAATGATCTTGAACTTTTAAAACATTGACCTCCTCCTTCCATGGAAATCACTTAAACAAATGTACCATTAGAGAACTGGGAGATATTCATCTGTCTTTCCTTCCTTCCCTCTTTGTTGCCTGCCTGCCTTCCTTCCTTCCTTCCTTCCTTCCTTCCTTCCTTCCTTCATCCACCCACCCATCCATCCATCCATCCACCCACCCACCCATCCATCCATCCATCCATCCATCCATCCATCCATCCATCCATCCCTGTTTCCCTGTGGAACCCCATAGTAAAGGGTCAGGTCATGCACCAAATCGCATCATGTGGACCCCATCATTACCCTTCCTCCTGAGACATTTTTATATAGGGAGAATCCAGCTGCTTTAAATATCAAAAACAACGGCAGCCTTTGGGTTGGCACTGACATTGTTCAATTACAGTGCAGTTATATGCACAAATATAATAAAGTCTATATAATTAAATCCATCATTGACTGCGGTAAAAGTATTCCACCTGACTTCTGCAATTAAGCTTCTCTGGTCCCTTGGGAAAAAAGTCTACCATATCACACACTCTCAGATGAAAACCAATTCCTCCTTCCTGCCCCTTTCTTCCTTCTTCTTGTTCCCTTTTCTGTATGTTGTTTAATATGTTTATGCCACTTGACAGTTTACAGAGGATGTTTTAATATTCTAATTTATTTCATTTCACAACAGAAGTATAAGTACATTTTTTTTACACTATAGAGCAGATATTAGATCAGAGAGGTTAAGTAACTTGCTCAAGGATGCTCAGGTAGTAAGCGACAGAGTAGACATTTCAGTCCAGGAATTCGGTCTGTGTTATTTTGAGGTGTATTCAGACATTTCTTTCCATCTTGTGTAACCTAGAAAAACTTTACTTCTCTGAAGAGTCACTTCTTTTAAAATATTCTCTGCCTTCACCCTGAGTACTCCAGACTGAGCCTGATTCTGTAGGGATTTGATAACACTCTCTGCAGCCCCAATAAGACCTCCCCACACACAAAGTGCCAAAATACTGGGTTTTGCAACCACTCCCCTTGTGCAATTAAAGGTATCTAACCCCCAAACTAGAACAAATGCTGAGGTTAAAATAGCTTAAGTTTTCTCTCATCACCTGATTCTAGGTAAGTTTACTGAAGCTGATTTTTTTTTCTCATTTATTTGGCTTTTATCATTTATTTATTTGGGTGATGCCCTCTTTGCTGATCCTCTAAGCACACACTTGCTTGGTTCCTGGCAATCCAGCTCTGACATTTTCTCTGGGCCTCATCAAATGACAGAATTGGACCCTATTACTTACAGTTGCCTCTGAACTGTTGCCTTGGACGACTTTGCTGTGACCCTGTCCAGCCTCTGCAGTGAGAGCTGCGGAGTGACTCACTTTGGTCAGATGCTACAGATGGAGAGGTTTGCAGCTTTGCCAAGGGCGCTGGTATCTAGACTTCCCAGCATGAGAGATACAGGAGCCCTCTTTCTCTCAAGACTTTTATAAGCCACTCAGTCTCGGAAGGGGTTTGTCAGTAGTATGGACTCTCACATAAGGGGATCCAGTGTGCTCAGGGTTCCCCTTTCCGAGGACTTTCTGACAATAACCCAGAGAGTTCTTGCAACAGAAGAACAGAAGAACCCTTCGGGGGTTCCGGGGTCTACCTACTAGCACCTCCCTGAGCTCCTCCATGTCGGCCCCAAGTGCCCTATTAGCTTTTTTCTTTACACATCTACGCTGAGTTGTATTTTGAGGGAAAATGAGACAAAAAGACAACACATGCCGAGAAGAAAACTGTACATAAATGTCCCTGTCATCGTCATGGAGGCCTGGCTGTGTGACCTTCAAGGGTGAGGAGATTGCCAGAGTGCCAGCCACTCCTCCCGTGGCATCCACCTCGTCTAGGTGAGAAACTACAGGTACATGCTCCTCTTCCACCTGCCCCGTAAGGACTCACACAGGCCTGCTGTCCCCTTAACCGAGAGTCCCTTGCCTGCCACCTCCCATCCCTGGTTCCCACATTGGGAGGATTTAAGAGGAGAAGTTTCAAGATTCCCAAGTCTCTCCTCTCCTGGCTATCGAATTCCTCGCTACCTCAGTGTGGGGCGATTTGCCCTTCTGGGGAGTGAAGGTCTTTCCTCTGCTCTGCGTGACCTTGGCCCCTGCTAATTCCCTGCCAGACAGTCTGGATCTTTAGATGGAAATTGTGAAACCTTATTGCCCTTCTTGACCCAATGCCAGCCCAGGAGTAGAGGGTCCCCCCAGCCCACCTCACCACCTTTAGGGATAAAAAAAAAAAAAAGGCAGATAAATATGGGGCACCTGGGTGGCTCAGTTGTTTAAGGATCTGACTCTTGGTTTCAGCTCAGGTTATGATCTCATAGTTTTGGAATTGAGCCCAGGATCAGGCTCTGCTCTGACAGCATGGAGCCTACTTGGAATTCTCTTTCTCCTTCTCTCTCTGCCCCTTCCTTGCTCACATTTTCTCTATCAAAATAAATAAATACACATTAAAAAAAAAAGACAGATAAATATTGCCCTGGGTCTCTGTGCCAGCCTGTAGGCAGCCCCCTCGCCCTCCTCGTGGTACAGACCTTCTGGTTCACCTGCTCGAATCACTTGATGAAAAGAAAGTTCTGACCCTCCTCTCAGCTGAAAAGGAAGGATCCAGGTGTCTGTGTCCAGAGGTCCCTGGACTGTGCTGTTCTGACTCACCATGTACTCGCGTGATGTATCATGCTTTCTTTCTGCAAGCACTCCCCGAGCAACCAGTGTGTGCCAGGTCGTTTTCTAGGTGCCGAGGCTGTAAAGATGCTTCCTCCACATAGCACACATTCCAGTAGAAAGAAAGAAAAAAAAAACACATTTAAAATTCCCCATGAACTAATTGCAACCCAGCATAGTAAGTGTTCTCAGAGAAAGGTATACAAGCTATCTGCGTCATGGTGGGGGGTGGTGGACATTCTGGGGTTGTTGGCAAAGGCCACCTAAAGCAGGCCACTTTTCAGCTGCATGTGTAGTGGTCATTAAAAATGAAAGCTTTGAATGGATAAATTCCTTCTTAACCGACATGTCCTTGCCCCAGTAATTTAACCTCTGCCAGACCCAGACTCCCCATGGGAAAGCAGGAAACAGAACACCTACTTCACAGCATCTCGGCGAGTATGAATGAGATCTATAAAGCCCTTAGCAAGGTGCCCAACACAAGGCAACCTTTGCATTATCATCGAAGGACACATGAATAGGCAAGAAGGAGAAGAACATTCCAGAAGACAGCACAACATATGCAAAGGTGTGGGGATACCTCTTCCCCTCCTACTACCCCTTGGACTTGCAGAGCTACAATATATAAGATCTGGCCTTGGTCCAGGGACGGTGAAGCTCAACAGGGAGGCACCTGGGTATTTACAAGGCAGTAGCCTTATCACACATGTAATTCCAAACCCAGTTTTTAGAGTTTTGACACTGGCTACCAACTGACAGTCTCTTCTCTCCTTTCCCCAGCCTTCAACCAGGGGACCATTCCATTCTCATCCAAGGACTAAGCCCCCTCTAGGCCCAGTACTGTCACTAAACTCATGGGTCATCTGATGGATATCTCAATATTAGGAAATCATGAGGCCCCAGAAAAGGATTTTCTGTTATAGAACTGGGATTATTTACTTACTATTGTCCCAAGGAATCTATTTTTCACTCAATGGAAGTTTTCAGTGATTGGACCACAGTAATATCTGGGGAGGAGAGGGGGAAAAGAGAGAGAGAGAGAGAGATTCCTGTGGAATGCAAGACAAAACTACCACAACACGCATTAATAAAAAGATTAAAAAAATAAAAAGGGGACGCCTGGGTGGCTCAGTCTGCTGAGCGACCGACTTCGGCTCAGGTCATGATCTCACAGCTTGTGGGCTCAAGCTCCGCATCGAGCTCTGTGCTGACGGCACGGAACCCAGAGCCCACTTCAGGTTTTGTGTCTCTCCTGATCTCTCTGCTCCTCCCCTGCTAACACTCACTCTCTCTCAAAAATAAACATTAAAAAAATTTTAAAGATTAAAATCAAACATAATTTACTCTGCCGAGCGTAGGGAACCATTGGCAAGGTTAGTACAAGCTTAACTATGAGCATTTTGGAAGCCCCCACTGATGTCTAGCACACAGAGGGGGAAAGATTGCTGCAAACTCCAAATGCCCAAGGGCAGTGGATGACTGAAGTAAAAGAGGAGAGGGAGGAGAATGTGATCCCTTCACCATAATTAAACATGAGAGGAGCCTTTGGCCAAGTGAGAGAGGGCAGAATAGAGCCATCCGCCCGGGCAGCCGCTCTCTTCCCATTCTCTGCTTCCTCCACAGCTGAGTGTGGTGCTCAGGACAGGCAGGGGACTCAAATCAAGCAGGTGAGGGGGCTTTCACGGAGCAGGAGAGACAGGCCCCCTAAGGGACTCACCTAGAGCAGGACTAGAAAACGCTAACACGTTCAGCTTGTGGGCAGGCTCACTCCAGTTCTTGTCATCGAACAGAGTCCCCCCCCCCACCCCCCTCCCCCAGCCACTCCAGCATCTGGGGAAGATTGGGGTTCATCTACTTTCAATTTTATTTTATTCTGGGTTTTTGTTTTGTTTTGTTTTCAGATGAGTTTCGTTCCTCCTTGGTAGAGAAACCCTTGCTATATTGAATGTCCTCCATGGGCTTCAGAACTTCATTAATTAGCATCTTTTAAATGGTTGGGTAATATTCTTTTCTCCCTTTTCCGAGCCATTTCCCCAAGCTCTAATTTTAATAAAGCTGGTGTTCCTGAACATTTGAATTTTAAAGCCCTTGGTTATAAGAAAGACAGAGGATGCATTTTAAGAGGCAACCGATCAAGATAACTTAAATGGTGAACAGGACTTCTCTGCTTTTATGAATCTACTTTTAAAGATCCCATATTATCTTAAGACGCTTCTCCCTCCCTGCCCCGTAGACATAGCAGAGAGCAACCTAAAAAAAAATCCACAGGCTTGATTAGGGAGGAAAAGTAGAGGAGTAACTGGCATGCTTTAGTGTAGGTGGCAATTTCATGTAAAATAGAGGAATAATCTGTTTTTATTTTTTCATACATAAGCACTATGTTTCAGGTGATAAAGGTGAACCATTTAAGAGCTTTTAAAAAAGGGAACGACTAAAACTCTTTAAGATCCCAGTTGTTCACAGAATTTATGCAGAGATGAACGCATTTGCCGGTATAGACTGTTAAAAGCAAAATGGTTGGAAATCGACTCCACGGTTACCCACCTGCCTGGCGCGAGGTTGTGCGTTTCCCCAGCAACTGGGATAACATCATAACCGCTTATAGTGCTGCTGAGCCGGCAGCCCCCTGGGTGGCTTCAGGTGGTAGTGATGCTATCAGCTGTTGCCAGGGCAACACAAAACCTTGACCTTCTGAGACCTGCCAGGCAAGGAGTGGAGAAATACAGCTTTTGAATCCTCCTTGGAGGCATGTTCCTGAAGAAAGGGATCTAATTCTGTATCTGGCTGCCACTGGGTACTTATTAAATCTACATACACATATAAACAAATGCAACCTACTAAATAATGCATATGTGCTTGCAAGTGGTCTCTCTTTGGTAGGTAGTGGGGACTTTTGTATCTGCAAGTGGTGTTTTTATCTCGTCCGTGGAATTAACTAGTCGAAGGGGATGGTAGGGTACTTACCGCAGTCCTCCCAGAATCACCGAGTCCTCAGACTTCTTTCCTTCTGGATCCAGAGCCCGGAGAGGAGACTGAGGGCAGGTAGCTCTGCATTGATTATATTTTCTTTTTTTTAAGTTTATGTCATTATTTTTAAGAAGGAGAGACAGAGAAAGTGAGCATGAGCAAGAGAGGGACAGAGAGAGAGAGAAAGAGAATTCCAGGCAGGCTGCACACTGTCGCCACAGAACCCCATGTGGGGCTCGAACTCACCACCAGTGAGATCATGACCTAAGCCTAAATCAAGGGTCCGACACTTAAGGTCACTGAGTCACCCAGGCACCCCAAGGGGTAGCTCTGCAATTATTTTTAAAATATTTTATGTGTAAGAGAGTTGGGTCCAGAGGAAATGAGGGGATCTGCTCAAAGTCACACAGATTTGGGGGAAGAGAAGTAGGATTACACTTTTCCTGCATGTAATTCTTTCCATCTCATCTCTACTGGCTGCCTTGCCCTTGGTGGGTTGTACACATATCATGGAGTCCTTTCAGCTTTTGCTTCCGCCAAATATTTCCTCAACTTGTAAGGTACCATCTTTCTCGAAATCTTCAACACTAGTTTTAACCAAGTCATGATTGTCTTCTAATGTAAATGGTTTTGAAAGGGAAGGCAGGAGGCATCTGACTGGGCACCCAGTGGCTGGTGAGGACCTGGAGTGCCTCCACTTCAGAGCTGAAGGGAAGCAGTTGGTGCTAGTTGGTCCTCAAAGTCTATGGTGTTCCTCATCTTTGAAGAGGTTCACCACAGGCCACCTCAAAATATGTCACGTTGCCATATTGATTATTTTGAGCTGAAGGCACTCGAGAAACACCAGATGCAGGAATAGCTCTTTGATCTTCCTCTTTCCACCTAAAAGCAGGTCATAAAATTTCCCATGAGAAAGGTGACCTCCCTGTACCAGGAAGAGAACATTCTTATCACTGGAAATGGGGAGTCGATGCCGAAAGAGATTTTTACAAACACACCTACTAAAAAATCCTTCTTTGGTTCGCTTCCCCAATTCACCGATCCCACAATTTACTGCCCCGATCCCAAGCTTCTTCATCTTGTCACATCTATACAATTTATTGTTCTTTAAAAAGCTCTTGGGTCTCACGCCTTCTTGGGCTTTTAATTTTTTCTTATGAAGGCTCTCATGCATGTAAAAATATCAACGACAACTTGTATGCTTTTCTCCTGTTGACCTGTCTTCTGTTAGTTTAACCGAGGCCCAGTCACAGAATCCGGAAGGGTAGGAGCAAGTTTCATCATGGATATTTCTCCAGCCTACTTCTTGAAGAGCAGTCTCAGCTACCTGAGGTATTCTCCACATTCAAAACTCATGGGAGAAACTCAGTCTTTTAAGTCATTAGTAGTTGGAGAAGTCACCTGGTCAATTAATAGTTTTGTTTTTTTTTTAATTTTTAGTGTTTAATTTTGAGAGAGACAGAGCTTGAGCATGCGTGGGGCAGAGAGAGAGGGAAACACAGAGTCTGAAGCAGGCTCTGAGCTGTCAGCACAGAGCCCAACACAGGGCTCGAACTCACGAACCATGAGATCATGACCTGAGCCAAAGGCAGAGGCTTAACCAACGAAGCCACCCAGGCGCTCCTACCTGATCAATTAATATTTTAAAGGGATGATTTTGGAATTTTAAATATGCCTTTTAGGCAAACCCAGCCTCCCTTTCCTCATCAGTAAAACAGGGGCAATATTTTCTACCTATCTGTAAATGTATGAAGATAATGAAAACGCTTGGACTTTTATTGCTTCCCCCCAACCAAGCTTATTTTGATGGTGCTCAATTGCTATTTCTCATTCATTCAGGGCTTTTTCTTTTTATGATTACAATAACACCCTTAATAATGTGCTGTGAGGAGAAAGGGATTCTGAAAAGCTCACCTTTCTGAAAAAAATGAATATTGGTCCTATTTATTTGCAGCAGTTCTATTTTAACACTGGCACAACAGGCTGAGCCATTGCCTAGAGGAGGGAGTAAGATGCTATTCTAGATGCAAATGATAAGGCCATCTTGCACCCAGCATGTATATAATGAGGGGAAATCAGACCATTACTGGGCATCAAGACAGGCTAAACCATGTTTTGAGTATATTTTGGTCCATGATGAAAGACTCTTTTCATGATGCCATTCCTCAGGAAAGAGGGTACCTCTTTTTTCTTCCCTTCTGGTAATTGCATTTTTGGACACAATTGCCTGTTATCTCCAGGCATCCCACAGGTGGGGATATCGGATTCCGTTGAGGATTTGATGTAGCAGCTTGGTCCTTGGGTTCTTTGTGGTGCTAAATGCCCATTTTGCTGAGTAATCAGCATGTTTTCTGAATGAGTGTGGCATGTCATCTGCAATTTGTTTACTCAACTTCATGAGTTCCATTCCTTGAAAGGTGAAGAACTGAGCTTTTAGGCAGAGATTTGAAATGGATTCTTCACAGAAGGCAGAGACTGTTAAAAAGGAAAGAACTCAAAAAAAAAAAAAAAGGACTCTGTTACTTTGGGTCACTGAAGATCACCCTTGAATCAATGTAATTTACTTAAATTCCTGAGTAGAACTTAGAATTCTGGGTTTCACACTTAGTTCATGTGTATTTTATTTTATTTATTTATTTTTTTTGGCACTTAGACTTTCTCCAAAGCTACTGTTTGTCTTTCTGAGGTAGATTCAAGAAAGCCTGATGAATGAAAATCCAAATTTGCAAAACAGATCAATTAGTGGGCCAAGATGCCAACCACAGAGAAGAAATTCACAATGTGGCTCTTTAAATAATATAATGCTTCCTGGTGAGTGTGAAATAGAATTCGACTTTCTGCATTATTATAGGTGAAGAAACTGAGATTCGAACTGTCTTCCAAATATAAAATTTTGATTCCCACACAACCTTTTAGGAATACATGTATTATGTAAAAGACAATCTGTTTGTATTGTAGAGAATGATGTCAAGAACACAAAATCTCAGTAGGAAAACTGTCAGAAGACTTGAGACCCAGTTATGAAATCCTTGAGTTTCCCAAAGTTGTCTTGGCTCCACTCACAGACCTTTCACTTATAACTCCAGACTTTCTAGTTTCAGACATTCTAGTTTCTCTCTGTGCCACCAAACTATGAAAACTAAGAAAAATCAGGGCACCTGGGTAGCTCAGTCGGTTAAGCGTCCGACTTCAGCTCAGGTCATCATCTCATGGTTCACAAGTTCCAGCCCTGCATTGGGCTCTGTGCTGACTGCTCAGAGCCTGGAGCCTGCTTCAGATTCTATGTCTCCCTCTCTCTCTGCCCCTCCCCCACTTGTGCTTTGTCTCTCTGTCTCTGTCTCTCTCTCTGAAAGATAAATAAACATTAAAATAAATAACTAAATAAAAGATGTTGTTAAAACAAACAAATAAGAGCCAAACAGGCATCTTCTGGAAATACCTCAGCATTTATCTACAGGCAGATACCCAGCAAAGGCAACAGATAAAAAAAGAGGAAGTATATGAACAATGATATTTCATATGTAGATTGTTTCATCCTTGCTCACTTTACCTACCAAAAAATCTTGTCACTGCCCAAAGTGGCCTTGTTTTGGTGGGACTCCATTCTCTTGGCCACAATGAATTGCTCTTGTGGTAGACTCCACTCCAAATCAAGCCAACTGGATCCTCCCTCTATCAAGGTGAATTAAATGACAGCAGACATCAAGTCAATCTAATGGTTCTAGGTGCTAGAACCAGAAGGTCAGGGCCATTGAGCTTGGTAATTATTTTCACTTATGTAAATAGTAATAAGGACACAGAAAAATGATGCTGAGAAGCTAGAAGTGTGTTCAAAGCGAAGCAGGATGCAGGAGCCTTGTCCCAAAGAGAGTTTCTGCTTGAAAACTCAGTATTATAACATCCTGACTCTACTCTCTCTCCTTCAAATGAATAAACGTTTCTTTAGGTTGAACTTTTTACTGGAGCTAGTTCTGAGCGAGTTTGGACTCCCTTGCTAGCTAAGGAGCTCTGAGCATACTATGGTGCCTTGTCCTTTTAGAATGAGCCTTTGATCTGACAGTTTAGTTCCATCGTTGACGTATTCTGAATGTAGTTAACAAATGAAAGAAATCATGCCATCATTGATTTTTGGCTGGGTCCAGTGGGCACTGGAAATTTGTCCATTTGAGGAATCTCAGGAACCACTGTGTGGGGATCACCCTACCTTCCCTATATTTTCCATGAACGTCTGGGGCTTCCGTCCTCTCAGGTCCATTGTACTCTGACCTGCAGGTATAGGAGAGTATAGTGTATAGCATAGTGTATCTGCATATACTATTTCATTTACGCCTTCCATTGTCACAGATTCAACACTCACTCGGCCCTTTACTCTTTCAAAAGATAAGCCACTCAACACGAAGATCTTGTAAAGTGAAGTTATTTAAGCACTGGGAGTCATGAGAGGATTTCTCACCATGCACTCTACAGCAAAATAGAAACAAACAAAAACTCCAAATCTTTCAAAACATCATCTTGGGTAACTCTGTTTTCCCTTTCAGCCACTCTCACCAGGATTTTGGTTTTTTTGCAATAGTTTTTGCATGCCCCATTCTCTTTTATATCCTCTTCTGTGTCCTCACCCCTCCTTTCTCTTTTCTATTCTCTTTTCTTGTCTGCCCTTTCTCTCCTCAGAGAGACAGAAATCCCTCACTTTTCAGGCAGATCAGGTTAGTTTTCTTAAATTGTTTTTAATCTTTATTCATTTTTGAGAGAGACAGATACAGAGTGCGAGTGGGGAAAGGGCGGAGAGAGCGAGACACAGAATCCAAAGCAGGCTCCAGGCTCTGAGCTGTCAGCACAGACTCCAACCCAGGGCTTGAACTCACAAACTATGAGATCAAGACCTGAGCCAAAGTTGGACACTTAACTTACTGAGCCACCCAGCTGCCCCTAATTTTCTTATCTGAAAACTTGGAAACAGCCAGGTTTTATGCCTTGGGGAACCACATCTTCTCACTAAAGGACACTATAAGAATTTTCTCAAAGTTAGTGTCCCTTAAACAGAATTCTAGTGCCAGCCACCAAGATAACAGGGGTGGTGATAATGGCAGGAGTGGTCGGTCTGTCCCCATACCTGGGTATGTCTACTCACATCATTTAGACTTTACGCCATCAGTGATTTTCAACTGTCCTTAGTGCTGATGTTCTAGAAGTGTCTCAGGAGCCACCACACAAGCAGAGTGGCCAAGCATCGCAGGATCCTGAATCTTCTGGGTTCACTTAAACCAGAGCAGCCCAGAGAGTATGTGCTTCACACAATGGAGTTCTACTATGAGTGTTTTTAAAGAGAAAGGTCACACTACTAAAAATAGCTTATAACCTTCCCTCGGTAAGAAATGAGAATCCACAGAAGAATTTTAAGCAGAGAAGTGATAAGCTTTAATCCTCTGTGGCTGGACTGGGATGAGAGTCTCTGGGGCCAGTGACTCCAGTTAGGAGGTTAACCTGAGAGACCCCCAAGGTGATGAGGGCCTGAACTGAGAAGGTAGCAGTCATAATAGAGAACTATTTTGGAGGAAAAGTCACTGGGCTCGGTGGCCAATTCGGCTTTGGGATCTAAGGTGGAGGAAGGCATCACGTATCTATGATATTCCTAACCTGGTGACTCGGTAGATATTGGTGCTGTTATGGAGAGGAGGGGATATAGTAGGAGAACTTGATTTTGGAAGATATATGAGACTTGAGGTTCAATTTTTAATACTTTGAAATCATAGTGTTTTCTGATGCACACCTGGAAATGTCTAGTAGCCTGGTAGACATGTGTGGATCTATTGCTCAGGAGAGAGGTCGAATTGGAGAAATGGATCTGGGAATCACAATGATTAAGAGTCACTGTGGGGCATGCTGTGGGGAAGATGTGGAATGAGAAGATTTTTTTTAACGTTTATATATTTTTGAGAGAGACAGAGCATGAGTATGGGAGGGGCAGAGAGAAAGGTAGACACAGGATCTGAAGCAGGCTCTAGGCTCTGAGCTGTTAGCACACAGCCTGATGTGGGACTAGAACCCACGAACTGGGAGATCATGACCTGAGTTGAAGTCTCACCCTTAACCAACTGAGACACCCAGGCATCTGAGAAGATTTTTGAGCTTGAGATCCTGGGAATGTGCATACTTAGTGCCAGCAGAAGAAACAGAGGAGCCTGAGAGGGAAGGATCAGATAGATAAGAAGCAAAACCAAGGCAAAGGTTCTGGAAGCTAAGAGAAGGTTGGAACAGACAGCTGGGTCAAATACCAACATGAGGTGAAGTGGGCTGCCACCTGGATTTGACACCTTGGATGTTGCTGAAGAAACGTAGGAGGGCGTTGGCTGCAGGAAACAGGTGAGCAGAGGTGTCACCAGGAGCAGACAAAGGGAGACAGGGAAGCAGAAAGGAGAACCGTAAGCACCATTATTTTGAGATCAGTTGTAGGCGAAGAGGACGGAGTGAGGGCAAAAGAGTCAAGAGTCAAAGAAAGGGCTTGTTGGATGGACAAGGGACTCACAGGAAGTTAGAATCAGTGGGATTGTAAGCAACAGGGAGGAGGTCACAGTGGGTAAGAGTGCATCTCTCTAAGAAGATTAAGATAAAGACAAGAGAGGTTACTTGGAATTCTAAATGTTATTATTGTTATTATTATTATTATTATTATTAGTAGTAGTAGTAGTAGTAGTAGTAGTAGGAATTTAATTTAAAAAGTATCTTTCATGGATTCATTTATGAAAATCTACTATAGCTCTGAAATTCACACTGCAGGGGTGCCACAGGAGAAACTGAGGGAGCGATTCATGATTTCCAGTACCTCCTCAGCATTGCAAAGGGGCACTTCAGAACACGGGGTGACACTTCCCTCAAGCAGTGGAGGCATTCTTAATGACATCAGCCTGGTGATAGAAAGGAGATGAGTGGTTATCAGACAGTTTAGCATGTGGCTGACTTCATGGCAGAAAAAAGTGAACTGATTGGAAAAAAAAAACAAACAGATTGTTGGAGTCATTCAGATAGTCTCAGGACTGTAACTCAATTGGAACAAATGAGGAATAATAAAGTTCACATCTCTGCGTTGATGCAGAAGCAGTCAGCTGAAAAGTAAAATAAATACTTAAATAAAAAGGAAATGACATATTAGAAAATCAACTATTTATGTGATACAGTTCTATGCAAGTATGTCTGAGACCTGTTCTTGGCTGAATTACAGAATGAGCCAGTTGTTGAAAGTGTCGTGTAGGTGTGGCCCAAACCAAATGTACACAAGGCCAGTTTGGCTTCATTACCCACAACCTAGAAAATATATTTCACCCAGAAATAGTTGTTCTTTTTCTTGGGAAGGTAGGGGTAAGCAGACCCGGGTGGGGTGGGGGCTGGGAGCTTACTGAATGAAGTAGGATGCTAGGATAATGTATTCATAATGGAGATTTAACTTAGGCCAGTAGGGACTCAAGAGAGTTTTTAATTACACCTAGATAGTGTAGCTCAAACAGCAGTCAGGTGACTAATGGGGATTGGGCTATGACTCCATAATCCACACAGCTAGGCTTCTGCCCTCAGCATGCTAACCTGGCAGACAATTAGGCTTTCTCACTTGATAACCTCCTTTTATAATCAGAGCAGACCACTTTATTGAAACAGCTAAGCATAGTCACGGTAGAGCCCTGAGTGTTTAAAGAACGTATATATAAACAGAGAGCAAGATTTCGAAGAGTCAAATCCTCAAATATAATTGGATGTTATGGACGTTTGCTATAGTTTTTATAAATACAACACTGGGATGATACATGGCATAGTTCATTAATGCCCTCATCGGAAATACTGATTAGAGTGTGCACACTGATTGAGTGTGCATGGCATCCACCTCTACCTTGTAGTTGTGGCTGGAACAACTAAAGGAATATTCCAAGGAATATCAACAACAGATCCAAATGCCTCATCTTGCCTTGTAACCAATAGCACTTAGACCAGCGCACTCTGATGAACTCTTGAGAACACAAGTTCTTATACTCTTCGGAAGAGTCTGATCATTCTGAGCCAGGCAAAACTAACTCTAAGAACTGGTTTTAAATGAGTTGATCAGTGACAAGTAGCTTGAGCAATGAAACTTCTGAAGAAGACCAGCCAATCAGTCACAGCCTTCCGCTTCTGAAATGGGCCAATTGGCAACAGCCTCCCTCGAGTCCCACGTTTCTAAAAGTCAGCCAATCAGAACTACCTCACTTGCAGACCGAAGCTTCCCCTGCTTAGGTTAAGCAAAATCCAGCTGCTGCTGCTCCTGTTGAGTCTTCCAGCCCAGAGACTCCATACCTCTGTAAATCCTCTATACAAGTGGCTGTCTGTTTTGCTAGCAGATGCAGTAATTCAGCTTTTTCTTCAGGCTCTCCTTCTCACCAAAGACAGAGAAATTGGGCATAGCCTCAGTGGGGGCTCCCAGCTGGGGCTGGCGTTCTGACCCATCCCTGGGCACTTCACTCACACTATTCTCTGGTCTCTTCTCAGCTGACTCCAGACTACAGTGGCCCCTTCCAGCTGGCAGCAGACTGATTTCTCCATCTGATTTGCCTCAGTTTCTCTATTCTCCTCCAATGTACTACCAATTTACCCTCTAATGTAGAACATTTTGGATAGAATCAAAAGGCATTTGGGCTGAGACTAATACGTAATATATATTATATGTGATGTTATATGTAATACATGCTATATATTATATATGTGTGTATATATGTAATCACAAAGTATGTATGTGTGTGTGTGTGTGTATGTATATATATATATACATAGAAATGACTTTTAGGGGCGCCTGGGTGGCTCAGTCGGTTGGGCGGCCGACTTCAGCTCGGGTCACGATCTCACGGTCTGTGAGTTCGAGCCCCATGTCGGGCTCTGTGCTGACGGCTCAGAGCCTGGAGCCTGCTTCTTCAGATTCTGTGTCTCCCTCTCTCTCTGCCCTTCCCCTGCTCACGCTCTGTCTCTATGTCTCTTAAAAATAAATAAACGTTAAAAAAATTAAAAAAAAAAAAAGAAATGACTTTTATATTTTCATTTTTTGAGGCACCTGGGTGGCTCAGTCAGTTAAGCGGCCGACTTCAGCTCAGGTCATGATCTCATGAGTTCGAGCCCAATGTTGGGCTCTGTGCTGATGACGCAGAGCCTGGAGCCTGCTTCAGATTCTGTATCTCTCTCTCTGTCTGCCCTTTCCCTGCTCACGCTCTGTCTCTCTGTCTCTCAAAAATAAATAAACTTAAAAAAATTTTTTTATATTTTCATTTTATTTTTCATATAGTTTTTAATGTTTATTTATTTTGAGAGAGAGAGAGAAAGTGTGAGCAGAGGAGGAACAGAGAGAGAGAGAGAGAGAGAGAGAGAGAGAGAGAGAAAAGCAGAGCAGGTCCCCTGGTGTCAGCACAGAGTCCACTGTGGGGATCAATCTCACAGGACAGTGAGATCATGACCTGAGCTGAATCAAGAGTCAGCTGCTTAACCAGCCACTGAGGCACCCCAGGAATGACTCACGATCTCAATGTGACTTTATTTCCCCATAAGTAAAATGTTCATAATTGAAACTACTTTCTTGCCCAAGATGAAATTAAATAATTTATGCAAAACATCTCATTCAGTGCCTGGAGTACAGGTTAAGTTCAATTATGATGGTCTTGCTTCTCCTAGAGATCTTTGAACTCCTGGTGTTTTGGCTGTCTATCTTTACTGCCTTCACTTTCAGAGATGTTTTGAGTCTATGGAACAGTGAGCCTCAACTGTACCTATATATTCCAAATGGCTGTGAAGGTAAAAACAGCAGCAACAAAACCCTTAGTGATGCAGGTTTAGTAGGACTGGAATAGAGCCTACACATCTGTATTTAACAAATGCTATGTGGATCAATTCTGATGTGAATCCAGGGTGAGGGAAAGATGTGTACTCACTCCTGGCTCAGAGGGAGGAATAGGATTACCTGTGTCTTCCCAGTTATTTGATGTTATTCACTGGGGCAGGAGCAATGAGCTATGGTGTAGAATACATGGCAAAGGAGACAGGGATTCAAGTAAATGCTCTTTTTTATGTGTGTGCCTACAGTCTAATACTTCTCACAGAGTAGGTTTAAATAAATGTTGGTTGAAATCTAGAAGTAAAGATTTGCTTTCCTTGGATGAATCTCTCAGGACTCTAAATACTGAGAACTGCACTTTCTCCAGATACCTAGTCTTGACCGCCCTTCTGAGATTCAGATCTGTGGGGCCCCTACCCATGGACATGTTGCAGACTCAGCTCAACTCCATGATAAGCAATCAGACTGCTTGGTTTTGAATCTGACTCTATGCTTGACCAAGTGTATGTCTTTGGTTTTTTTCCTTTCTCATCGGATTAGTGTGATGATTCCATGAGATTAATATTGGGAAATACTTCGGAAATAAGTGACTAGTGAAGAAGTTATGTATCAATTAGGTGTGATCATTATCATACTTACTATTTATTAATCTTCTTGCCCAAACCATGTTTTCAATTGCTCCCTATCTGGTGAATGGAAGCCCTAGTCCTGGTGGCCCAAGTGAAGCATCTGGGAGTCCCTTTTTTACTCCAATCTCATCGTCGGTGTCTAATGTGCCTTCTAAAAGTTTTAGAAGTGACCACACTGTTTCTTACCATCACTCACATTAGGCTACATGACACTCTTCCTTGGACTCCTACAATAGTTTCCTCTTAGGTCCCCTGGCTCCAGTCTTCAGTCTACCTAGAGGTCAGCTTTCGAAGCCACAGAGAAGATTATGTTATCACCTTGCTTAAAACCACTTAGTGACTTCTATTTATGCTTCGTCTACTGTCTTTACACATTGAATAAAATCTTGTTTCTCTGGCCCTTGTTTTCTTCTACAGGTTCAACTCAGTGACACCGTCCTTGCACAATGTGCTTCATTAATTTGGACCTCCCTTCAGTTCTTCAGTTGTGACAGGTTTTTCTGAGCACTGTCCAGTGATAGGCTTTCCACCCAGAATACTCTCACCATAAATGCAAGAATTAAAGTGTATGAGATGCAGGAGGCTTAGAACCCAGAGGAGATGATCATTATTATAAGACCCACCTCTTGTTCTAAATCATATTCTATGATAAAAGTCCTTAACTCCTAGGTTGGTGAAGATGATACTAATGATTGGTGGTCTTGATCCAGCCTTTAATTTCATCAACAAGCTGCAACTGCTAATAAGATAGAAACTCCTCTTCTGATACCCATGGCAACTATTGCGAAAACCCCACTCAATACCTTCCAGGACCCTTATTCGGATCCCATTTCCACTCACCATTTTGGCTCTAGAAAGCCTTCTTTGATTCTCGTTTTTGGTTCCTGGATTTGATGCTTTTTTTTTTTTAAATCCTTTATTTAAACCTCAGCTTTTCATAGTGGACTTTGAACTGATTGTTCTTGGCAACTGGAATTGTATTCAGTAAAAATTCTCTATTCCAGCTCATAAAATCCAATCCAGGGCCAAACCCTGGCAAATGGGACAGGACTTGCTTTAGCTCCTCTTGGAGTTAGAAAAGTAAAGCATTAGTCATTGGACTTGTAGATTTTTCCAGAAAATAATCTGTAACCAACAGGCTCAAAGTTGAACTAATTTTCTTAACAGCAAATTAATAAAAAAGTTTAGGTTCTAAGAAGTATGTGTTTCTCTCCTCTCTCTCCTCTCTCTCCTCTCTCTCCTCTCTCTTTCTCTGTGTGTGTGTAAACATCTAAATGAGAAGAACAAGAAATATAAACCTAATTGTAGCAGTAATAATGAAGGAAATCTTGCCAGACAAATTTCAAATTCATTATTGGCTTTAATTAGCAAGTGAGAGGACAAATCAGATACAGTGACTATCCCTGGTCTCGATTTTATTAACACATTGCACGGAGCATTTCACTAAATGATAGCCTATCAGGGCATTTAAATCAGCTTGGAGGTGAGCAATTGCAGCAGCCCAAATCTGACTGGTTGCATAAAAAGGGAAGGTAGTAGAAATGACAGTCTTTTGGAAAGACGGTGACATGGACCTTGTCTTATTCAGCATCTTTCCTAATGATGTGGAAGGGGAAGCACATAGCGTATTAATTAAATTTGACAAGGATGCTGATTTGGTTAGCAGAGTGAACCTGGAGAGTTTAGGAACATGGGAAGAAAATAAGAAGAAGAAAATGCAAATAGTGTATTTTGGGAGAAATAAGCCATTCGAAAAATATTTAGGGATCCCAAAACAAAAGTAGGGCACATTTGGGAATATAGAGACGGAAAGGCCATACTTGTTTTCTTTCTCTAAGGAAGGCATGGAACATCACTCAGTATGCATCCCCTAAGGCTAAACACTGTGCCACTTGATAAGGCTTCAGCACAAGTATTTCCTTACTGAGATTAAGATGTCTTGGAGGAGATGGTTCCTATGTATTTCACTGAAATGTTCTTTGTATTAGCTATAGCTCACCCTCATCGTAGTTTGTAATAAATCACATGCAAATCTTCTGTATTTTTGCTTCCTTGTACGTTAGGGTCAAAAATTTTCCTTCATCGGCCCCCTTCACCTCTAGTCAGCCTATGGTTTTCCATCAGGGTGTAGAGGTGCCTTTCAAGAGGGACTAATTTCTACCTTCTCAAGTACATTAAAAGAAGTTTCTGAACTGATCAAAACCTTACTTGCCTTTCACCTAATGGTGTTCAGTTCCCTGGTTTATCATAATCACCCTTCAAAGACTATCCATACTGGGAATGTTATAGTGAACTTGGATTTGTTCTCTACTTTGGCATGCCATTTTGCGAACATGAAATGTATCTCTTGGTGTCCTCTCTTCTGCAGCCCTCTGGATCAATTTTTGTCCCTTGGTTAGCCTATTGGCTATCTTACATGTGTAGTGATATCAAAAACGGTTTGATTAGAATATTAATTTTGCATTTTGCTGTTATATGATCATGAGCCTTAAGGATTCTTCAACCCACTGACAAATATCTCCTCGAGGTGAATGTAAGAGTGTGGCTCATAGGGTAGTGTGCCTTCTCCCAAGAAGGCCAGAGTGCCTGCTGCTCATGCTTTCTGGCTATGAAGGTGATGATATGTAGTAAATAACTCACTGCTACAAGCAGTGGCATGTAGGCCATTCTATAGTGGCACGTAGACCATTATCAGATGGCTACTGGTAAGGCCATTCTTCTCCCCCATAACTGTGGATATACTTTTATCTCCCTCTGCCCCACAGAGGAGTTTTGGGAGCAGGTATGAAGGGGCCTCAAGCCTGTTGGCGATGCTTTGACTTCCCAGTTTCTTCCTCTGCCTAATGGGTACAATAACTCTCACCATATAAAATTGTGATGAGAATTAAATAAAATTATTAATGAAAGCTCCTTAGTGCAAATGGCCCCCATTAAGAGCTATCTGAATGGCATCAGCTGTTGCTTTCTTGAGCTCATTTATAAGAGGTGAATAAAGTAAATAATATCTTGTCTATGTAATTCCGATTTGATAGACTTTCAGTGAGGATTTAATGACCACGGAGGCATAAAACATTTGGCAAGGTGGAGTAATATTGCAGAAATCTGAGGTGATCTCTTATTTTTGCTGGGTGAAGGTGATTTAGTTATAGACTTGGAGTTCACTCTCTCGTTTAATTTAAAAGAAGAATGTTTCCTGAACTACAGAAGGAAGTAAGAATAAATCTAGCTGTATTTTGCTAACCCTTTAAACCTTTAGCATTTGCATTACAATTGACCATCAGAATGATTCTCCTATCCTCTAGGGCTAGGGTTGGCAATTTTTCCTGGAAAGGGCCAAGTTGGTCAATAGGATAGGCTTCGTGGGCCACGCGGTCTCTGCATCTGCTACTCCCCTTCACCATCATAATACAAAAATCTACTACTCATCTCTACTTCAATTTGCCCTCATAAAAAACTGTCATAGACAACATGCAAATACATGAGTGTGTCCCAAGAAAACTTTACTTACAAAGGGGCTGAATTTGTCTTGTGGGCTGGATAGGGATACCAGTTCCAGGATAATACTGATACAATGATGTTCTATAATATGAAAATGCTTTTTGGAGCACCTGGGCAGCACAGTCAGTGAAGCATCCAACTCTTGATTTCAACTCAGGTTACGATCTCATGGTTTATGGGATCAAGTCCTGCATAGGGCTCTGTGGTGACAGTACGGGGCCGGCTTGGGATTCTCTCTCTATGCTCCTCCCCTGCACATGCATGTGCTTGCACTCTCTCAAAATAAGTAAAGAAATTATTTAGAAAACGCTTTTGAAGAAATTGAGGAAGTTATGGATTCCAGCTCCTAACCCTAACTCCTGATGCCAGGGATGAAAGTACTCTGAAAAGAATTGGTCGGCAAAACATCTAAATTATTTCAGTAGTGTAGATAAATGAGCTAATTGAAGAACTTCAACCACAAAAAGTCTGGTTTGAATTTGGGGGTTTTTCTATTTATAATCATATTAATGAGATTGCCATCTCATTCCATCTTCCTACAATTCTGCAGACCAAACCCGGGGTCGAGCTTGGGATGGGCACATCGTCTTCATCAGCTTGTCCTTTGAGACAGCTTGTTCCTCTTCTCCAAAAATGGTACACTTCAAGAGATTTGAGAATGCGAGCAAAGCAGTGAGACTGGAAAAGTCTCTGGACATTAGGTTTGTAAGGGGTGCTCACAATAATTGAGCTTATTCCATATGATAAAGAGAAAATCAAATCTTAAAATATGATGGGCTATTATATAGACCTAAGCTTTCCAAGATTCTTTCTTTGAATTTTGTCCCCTGTCCACCTTTTTCTTTTCTTTTTTCCCCCCCTTTTCCAACACATTTCTAGAAAAGAGTCTACTGAACTTAATGGGATAGGGGCATTTCAGATGCCCAAAAGAGAAGCGTTTGATTATTTAGAAAACTCCTTAGATATTAGTGACCACAGAGGGGAAAACCTCTTATTCTAAAGATGAGGAAACGGAGTCCCATAGAAGCTAAAGAACTTGTCCAAAAACACAGTTATTTGGTGACAGAGAGTCAGAACATGGGAAGGCTTCTTCCAGGGTCAGTGGTCTCTGTGCTATATCTCAGTGACCACCCCCCCCAAATCTTTCTATTAACTAGTTATTTGCAATTTATAGAATGTCCTCTGCATTTGATATCTGTCTTGATTCTTATATCAGTTCTGTAAGGTAGGCGGCCTGTGTGCAAGGTCCTAACCATTATTTCACCACTGACTATCTTAAAAAGGGATTATTGAACCTTTCTAAACTTCCACATCCAGTGGATGAACACAGCAGTACTTACCTTGTTATAGGAAACAGAAGCGATGAGGCGAGCAAGCGTACAGTATGCATCTGGGAAGTGCCATGCAAAAGGAGGGTTACTAGGGCTGTTGTACAGAACTCTCTGAACCTCAGGGAAATACAGAGACCTGTCCAGAATCAGGAGGATAGTAAATGTGACCCAATCTCTAGCTGCCCTCCTTCTTTGTCCAGTGCTCTTTCCCCTCTCAATATCATGCTACCTCCTGCCTGCAGGCAGGTCTGGGGCAGATAAGTATAGAGGGTAAGACTGAGGATCTGTGGCCTATTGCCTGGGAAATCGCTCTAATCAGGTTCCCTCATTCTTAAAGGTCTTTGCTTCATATTAATTCTCTTCATTTGAGCGCACATTTCTGTAAATAAATAAATAAATAAGAAAGAAATTAAAAAAAGAAGAGGAGGAAAAGAAGAAAAAAGAAAAAAAAACAAAACCCAAAACTTGTTGGAAGACACAAAAATCTTAGGGCACCCAGTCAGGATAGGTCACCGCCGAGAAACCTGCAGGGAGTGTATTTGGATTTGCCAGGTACCCAGGACCGGAAAGCTTTTTGGTCAAGGTGACCCAGAAATTCAGAGCCCCCACAGTGGGGAACAGGGTACAAAGGCCCTTCACAAGTCACTCTCATTTCCCCAAGGATATGCCAAAAATGCAGAGTGTATTCAAAGGACACTTCTAGGCTTTGGGGCGGACTTGTGGCTTCTTGGAGAGATGACTGAGGGTTTGGAGTTAGGCAGGTTAGTAATGACAACTTTGCCATCAGCTACGTGACATGGCACATCAGTCTCCGGCTTTGTGTGATGAATCCAAGCGCATCACCATATTACTGGGAGGCCTCAGTGGGACGATGTGTATAAATTGCAGATACAATGCCATAAACATCGAAACTAACATTATTGAGTACTTACTCTGTGTTGGACATTGTTTTAAGTGCTTCACGTGCTCAGTGAATTGAACATTCGTGATAACGCTGTAAGATAGGTTAACCTTTTCCTCTTTTTGAAGTTAAGGAAACAATATACGGATGGGTAAACTGACAGCATCACACAACCCGGGAATGTGGGAGCTAAGATTTGTATCCAGGTGGTCTGATTCCAGATCCTTGTTTTTATTTTCCTTATTTATTTATTTTAAGTGTTTGTTTATTTTATTTTGAGAGATAGGGGTGGGGAGCAGAGAGAGAGAGAATCTCAAGCAGGCTCTGTGCTGGCTGTCACAGAGCCCGATGTGGAGCTTGATCCCACCTACTGTGAGATCCTGACCTGAGCCTGAAATCAAGGGTCTGACTCTTACCCAAATAAGCCACCCAGGTGTCCCTTGTTTTTATTTTTAATTAAGAACTATTTCATATTCAATAAACAATCTCTTCAAAGTATACTTCCTAAGTTTTGAAATATATATATACCTGTGAAAACATTACCACAATTAAGATAATGAATGTATATCCATCAGCCCCCAAAGTTTCTTTGTGATCTTTCGTGATCCTTCCCACCTGCCCTTCTCTATCTGTATCCTGTCCCCCAGTTATATTCCCAGGCAACCACCAATCTGCTTTCTGAGATTCTATGGATTCATTTGCATTTTATAGAATTTTGTGTAAATGGAACCATGCAGTATGTATCCTTTTTTGTCTGGTTGCTTTCACTTAGCATAATTATTTCGAGATTCATCCATGTTTTTGTGTATATCAATAATCAATTCTTTTTTTATTCTGGGTAGTATCTCATTACATAGATATAGCCACAATTCATTTATCCATTCACCCATTAATGGGCATTTGAATGTTTCCAGTTTTTGGCTAGCCTACATAAAGCTGCTATAAATATTAGTATACAAATATTTGTTTTCCCTGCTTGTAATCACAAAACCCCCATAATGCCTACCTCTGTTATTGAGATAAGCTCAGTAAACCTTAGGAGAACGAGAATATGGCGGCCTAGCGTGCATTTCCATTCTTGAAATCACATACTTTTCAGGAAAGAACTTCATGATCTTGCTTCTTTCATGGAATAATGACCGAAGAAAAAGAACCCCTTGTATACGCCATGTTAACATGTGGAAACCTTTCTGGGATAGAGGAAAGAGTAAAAAAATAAAAGGACTGGTTCCTGAAATTTGCTTTGCTGGAAAGCAGAACCCAATCTACCTGTCAAAAATTTCAACCTGATGTGTTTTCAGTGCCGTTATTGGTGATGAATGACTGGGCCCAACCATATTACCTGCCAAAAGTTAATGTGAGGGCTCCAGCGACTTAGGCAGGAAATGAGATCCCCGGATGTTCCCAGAGTCCGGGAGACAATTAATCAGATTTACATCCATCGCATTTTGGAGAACTAAAATTTCATCTGCTGCTTCTAAGCATTCATTTGGGGGGAAAACCACATTACTTTAAGTGAAATCCATCAGTCAAGATGTTTATAAAATACACCGCGGCAAACAAGGATGGAAAGCCAGTAGAAGAAGTCAAAGATCACAGATAATGCCAAGGCAGGAAAATGCATTAGACAAGACCACAGACATGTAGAATAAAGAAACGGATCACTTGGGCTGAAACTGCCCAGCGGAGAACACAGGGACTTGATACGTTTCTAAACTTTAAGTGATAAACTAAAAAGTCCAGATGACAGGAAGAGCCAAGAGGTTGCTTCCCAAAGCAGGAAATGAAATACTGGAGACTGAAAGGAAAAAAAAAAAAAAAAAAGCAGGGAATCTTATGGCACATTTTTTTTTTTTTTGAGTTGTTCTCTCCTGTAGGTTTTGCAGATACTAATACAATGGGAAGTGATGTCTAGAGGGAAGAAGAGAAAATTAACTGTGGCCACAAAACTCATATCTCATAGAAGGGGTAAGAGAACATCGCGTGGAGATTTTGCCTGTGAAGAGCCTGCTGTGTTGATTCTAGGATGGAGCTGAGGAGTTGTATGGTGGCAATTCTCATTGCTTAGGGGGCCTATGGTTCCAGTGGATTTTGAGACATTATTCATAATATTATGGTTTAAAGACTTTTTCAAAATTCATAGGCAGTTTTTTCTTACTCCTGAGTTATCTCGAAGTTGACTTCCTAAGGCACCACTCACTATTATCTATGGTTTTACCACAGATGTCAAGTCAATTGGGGAAGAAAATTTGGATAGCTCTCAACAATAAATGAAACCCACGTGTAAGAGGTTTGATTTTTTTTTTTAATGTGATTGTCATTGGTGATATTGAGAGCTGAAAAAGGCCAAGATTCTCCATACTTATCTACAGATAGGAATAGCAAATGGGCATGATGGTTGCCCCCACTTGTATCTGTGCTCGGGTTGATCTCCTTCTAGGTAATTCTAAACATCTCTAATTTCAAACTCTCCTTTGATTTCAACAAACCTTTATGGAGAGCCTCCTATGTGTAGGCAATATTGAAATGAGTGAACAGTGTCTGGGAGCTGTTTCTATGTGGGATATTATGTGAGTGACAGCCCCGGTAGGAAGAAGAATTGGGTTCAGATGAAAAGACGCCAGTTAAGAGATTACTTACAGAGGAACTGTCAGGGTTAAGGATATCAATGGGGATGGGGATGGGATATAGCAATGGGGAGCATCAACAATCCTGTGGCTGAAGAAGAAACAGGGAGGACATCTTGTCACAGGAGCCCATTGGGAGCTGGAGTCACACTGGCCAAAACCAGAGTCATGCAAGGGCATGGTGTTGGCCAGAGACACTAAGATATGGAGGCGGCAGGGCAGAGATAGTTAGCCCAAGCGCTCTTGCCACCATTTTTCTTCCTCCACCCTTCGGTCACCTGCTGATGCCTCCCCTTAGCCAAACCCAACCTGAAGCTGGCAGTAAGGAGTTTGCAGGAATCTGCTATCTCAGGCAGAGCAGGGCAAGGGAAAAGAAGCACAGCCCTGGAGGTCTGCAGAGGTAGAATAAGTCAACAGTAACAAGCAGAGTCTACCCTTTTGCCATTCAGCATTTATTCTTGCTTTTTGTTAAATAAAGAAACACTCATCCCCAAAGCAGAAGAGAGAAAAAGTCTCATTAGCACCTAATTGTCAGAGGATGATGTGAATGCAGTGGCACATCTACTTGGAACTTGCATTATAATGGTAGCCTCTTCTTGGGTATTTGTTTAAGGCAGGAGAAGGAAAGGCAGAAAAAGATCAAGTAACATAAAATATGCAAAGTTGTTCTAGTTACCACTAATATGGGTAGTCATAACTTTCCTCTTCTACCACTCATTCTTTCCCCTTACCCTCGGTCATCAGCCCAAGGTTCTTTACTTGTTAGAATGGCCCATAACTTCATGATTGAAGGACCTAAGTTCTCACTTACTTAGTATATACTGACTTGTCATGATTTTCCATATTGGACTTGGGAGAGCCAAGAGAGAGCCCCATGAATCCTCTGGATTCCACGTCTAGCCCACCTCGTTCCGTTGTGTACATGCGTAGCTCGCACTGTGTTCTTCTTGGCCTAATATGCCTGAAGGCCACCTGAATACAAACAAGACTAAGAGGTCCAAACTGCAGGTGTCAGACTCCTGAGACATAGAGCAGAAAATTGGAGAGAGGAGAATGGAGTGTATCTAAAACAGATGACCTCAGTGCTGAGATAATATTGGCTTGGACTGTGATCCTGCAACAGAGAAGTAGGCTCAGACTTGGTCTGAAAAGTCAAAGGTTTTTATCTAATGCAAAATCAAGCGCTGGTCTGGGCAAAGGCACAAGCGTTCAGGGACTCCTGTTATGCTGTGTTCATGCTGCTGATCCCCACCTATTCAGGAAGCATTGTTAGATCATTATATCAGGTTTCCATTGTCACAGAAAATAAGGCATCATTATAATAATAGTTAATAGTTTATCAAACATATAATTATAATTAATAATTGTAAAGCAGGAGCACCTGCATGGTTCAGTCAGTTAAGCCTCAGACTTTGGCTCAGGTCATGATCTGGTGGTTCATGAGTTCGAGCCCTGCATGGGGCTCTGTGCTGACAGTGAAGAGCCTGGGATTCTCTCTCTCCCTCCCTCTCTGACCCTATTCCACTCGTTCTCGCTCTTTCTCTCAGAATAAATAAATAAACTTTAAAAAATAATTCCAATGTGTATCTATCTGTGTATATATACTATATACAAACATATATATATATATGTATGTATATATATATGTATGTATGTAATGTCCACTGTTTGCCAAAGGCTTTTATATGCACCCTGTAAACTGACATTCCAAATGAATCTAGACAGTAGATGATTGTTTACTCAACTTTTCAGATAAGAAATTGAGCCTTCGAGAAATTACATTAAGTGCCCTAAAACAGAAAGTAAGTAAAAGGCAAAGAGGAGATTCAAATCCAGACACTCTGATGTACAAATCTATTCTCTTACCCCTACTTTGTACCACCTCCTTTAAGCTTCACTGCAACACTGTAAGGAAGTTATTATTTCCATTTTATGGGCAGTGAAACAGATGGAGAGAGGTCCTGTAACTTTCCTAAGTCACACAGTTAGTGAATAGAAGAGACTGCGATCAAAACCCAGACCTACCTCACTGCAAAACCCAAGCCCTTTTGATGGCCAGAATGTTAGTTTCAACTACAGGACAAGCTAAGAAGGGAAGGACAGACAAGGGAGTGAACTTTGAGGCAGGAACCCGTGGCAGAGTGAGCAGAGGACATGCAGTACCAGAGGAAGATGCGCAACGTGCTAGAACCCGGGTGAGCCAGCTGAGGATGCTGGAGAGAACAGGCGAGCTGGGGGTGGGGAGGAGGAGTAGGGGAAGGTTTTGCATTCTAGTTACAGAGCATGCTTCATTTGCCATAAACATAACCTTTCCTGAGTTCTAAATTCAAACACAGATTTTTTTTTGAAAAGAAAATTAAAAAGAAAAAACCCACAGAACGAGATCTCTTTTTAATCTATGCTTTTGCCCCCACTCGCTTTACACTTATGAAAAGAGAAATAGAGCAGTTCAGTTCCTGTTGGTACGTTACCATGGAGACGGCTTCCACATGCTCTCTAGTCATGACTCACCACTGCAGGAGTCTCCAAACTTAATTATTTATTAATAGGCTTTTACCAGGGCAGTCTCCAGAGGTAGGACATCTTGTTTCCAAGGCTGGGACAGCGGAGAGAAACAGAGGCAGAAAATACTAGGCAATTACAAAGAATTAATTAGAAGCTCTGTAAACGTACTGACAAACATGCCTAGGACAACCTGCAGTGGGATTTGAGGGTACTCAGGTGTCTGGGGAAAAGAAAAAAGGAAAAATGAGCAGTAAGTCTCCAATAATTCTTTGTCTTGTAACACAAAACGAGTCTTCCATACCGTTCCTCCCATGTTCAAGATGGATTAGTGAGCTACAAATTCCAGGAAAAAAATATGGAATCCACACTAAACATATATACCTGCAGTGTGTAGTGTTTTCAGGCTTGCACACCCCTCCAAACACAGCATCACCAGATGAATTTAGCTGAATTCACTAATCAATTTATTCATTAATGGGGGGGGTGCTTAGAAATGATATCAGAGATAGAGTAGGTCTTACAGGGAAACCTTAGTGGTGCCTGGGGTACAACTTACATGATTACACACGAATCATTTTTTTCTATATGCTTAGACCCAGTAAATGGAAGTGGAATGGGAAAAGCACAAAAGTAGCTGATTAATTTGCTAATTACTTTAATGGGTCATCCATTCCTTTATCCATTCAATGACAGATCTATTCGTATGCTCGTCCATGCTTACTAGAAATCAAACACTGGTTTGAATATCACACAGTGCTTGACCCAAGAGATTTGAGACACATACATAGGTCATTAAATTCATGGTCCAAGATTGTTAATTACCTTAAAAGGTACATTAGTGAAAGGGTGTGATAAATGGCATGATAAACCATGCCATGATGAAGCCACAGAATGAATGGTGATGCTTTGTGTGCGAGACTGAATGAGCTTCCCGCTGATATTTCTGACATCTCTTAAGATCTCTCTGAATCTTCGTGACGTAGTCGACTCGTTTGGATGTGAGGTTGTGTGAAGAGGATACCCAAATGTACCTCAGTTCCACTGCTGAGTCTTCTTGTACTTAGGCGATGATCTACATGCCATGATCTGCGTGGGAAAGTTTAGTCTGCCTTTTAACAGTTTTATGTTTCAACTTCCACTCCCTTTACATTAAGATATAATTACTTGGTTGTCCTATTTCTGATGGAATTTAGTCTTGTGAAAAGTTACAAACAGAGCACTCCAGAGCATTTTAAATCTAGAAAGACCTTAAAAGTTACAAAATAAGTAAAAGTCACTGTCTCGTGGCCATTTATTTTATGTCAGGAACTTTGCAGATAGCAGTTTTAGTCCTTAACACACTATAAGCTAAGTATGATCAGTCAGAGTTTTTTGACAATGAGGAATTGAGGAAATGCTAGCTAACAGATCCAGTTATCTCAGAGCTGATCAGGAAACCTGGAATGAAACCCAGTGGTGTCTAAACCCCAAATTAGCATTTATTTGACTAGGCTCTGTGATCCCATCCAGCCTCAATTCCCTCATTGCACAGACAGGAAAAGGAAGTTTTGGAAATTTGAGAAAAACACATATTCACTCCTGATCAAAAGGTCTTAATGCACTAAGAAGAATTTGATCAAGAACATTATCTAAAATTAATAGCCAACATCATAATTAACAGGGAGCCTTTAATTCTCATTGAAGTCAGAAATAGTAAAAGAATTCATGCAATCATTACTATTATTTAACATCGATCTGAAGTTTTAGTGATGGAAATGGAGGAGATTACAGAGAGCTATAAGAAACAGTAGAATGAGAAAAAGTTCATAACTGAGCTTTTGATAAAACTGAATGAAACAATTACAAATTCTAATAAAACAACTGTTAGAATTTAGAACTTTGGCTGGTTTCAAACTATGTATTCAAGAGCAGGGGAGTCAGAATAACCAACAGAATTTTGAAATACAAAAACAAAAACAAAGAGCTCTCAAACTTCTCAATCTCAAAACTTGTTATAGCATCAGTAATCAAAACAATGTGGAACTGGCTTAAGGATAGATACATAAGTCAAGAGAATAGAATTCAGAGTTTAGAAATAACATCTTATATTTATAGTTAAATAATTTTTGACAAGGATGCCAGGGCAATTCAGTGGGGGAAAGAACAGTTTTTCCAACAAATGATGTTAGGATAACTGGGTATTCAGATGTATGAAAATATGCTGGGCCCCTTATACCACACACAAAAATTAACTCAAAAATGGATCATGGACATGAAAGTAAGAGCTGAAACTATATACAACTCCTTGAAGAAAATATAGAAGTAAATCTCCCTGACCTTGGACTCTGCAAATCCTTCTTAGGACACCAAAACACAAGGAACAAAAGAAATACAGATAATTTGGATTGAATAAAGATTAAAAATGTGTGTGCTCCAAAGAATGCCCTCAAGAAAAAAAATAACCCACAGAATGAGAGAAAATATTTACAAAATCATATGTCTAGTATAAGACTGGTATCTAGAATATGTAAAGAACTCCTAGAATTCAATAAGAGAAAAGGATGATAAAGGCACAAAGGATTTTGAATAGACTTTTCTTTAAAGAAGATAAACAAGTGGTCAAAAAGCACATGTGAAGATGCTCAGTATAATTAACCGTTAGGGAAATGCATGCCTAAACTCCAGTGTGAGAGCACTGCAACTCCACCAAGATGGCTATAAGCAAAAAGACAGGTGATAAGTCATGTAGTTAAGGATGTGGAGAAATTGTAACCTTTATACATTGCTGATAGGAATGTAAAACGGTGTAACCACTTTAACAAACTGTTTTGGGCACCTGGATGGGTCAGTCGGTTAAGCATCCAACTTCAGCTCAGGTCATGATCTTACGGTCTGTGAGTTCGAGCCCCGTGTCAGGCTCTGTGCTGACAGCTCAGAGCCTTGAGCCTGCTTCAGATTCTGTGTGTCCTCTCTTTCTCTGCCCCGCAACTCACACTCTGTCTCTCAAAAATAAATAAATGTTAAAAAAATTAAGTAATTAAACAAAAGAAAAATAATTTGGCAGTTTTTTAAAAGGTGAGGCAGAGTTACCATATGGTCCACAATTCCAGAACTCCTAGGTACGTACCCAAGAGATTGGAAGACATGTTTAAATAAACTTACATGTGAATGTTCTTAGTAGCATTGTCTATAATAGTCAAAAAGTGAAAATACTGCAAATATCCATTAACTGGATGGATTGATAAATCACTGTGGCACATTCACACAGTGGAATATTGGTAGATAATGAAAAAGGCATGGAGTGCTGATGCGTACTAGAACATGGGTGGACATTGAAAACCTTTCGTAAGTGAAAGAAGCCAGTGACAGAAGACCACATGCTGTTTATTCCATTTATATGAAATGTCTTTAATAGGCCACCTATGCAGACAGAAAGTAGGTTACTAGTTTTCAGGAGGGGTCGTGGGGAGCGGCTGCTAATGGCTAGGAGTTTTGGGGGTGCTGAAAAATGTTCCAAACTTAGGGAAGGATGATAGCGGCACAATTCTGTAAATACACTGAATTCACTGAATTGTGTACTTTATGTAGATAACTTTACTATATATGAATTACATTTCAGTGAAGATTTTTTAAAGCAGAAGCTTGTGTGCGTATTTATATATATACATGACAATGTGAAGGAATAACAAAATGTCCCTTTAAAAGCGGACCACAATGTAAATGAGGGTGCTATGGTCAGAATTATTCATCATTGTGTTGGAGGCATTAGCAGTGGAATTAAACAGGAATGTAACTAAGGCTTCAGAATGGAAAAGGAAGAAGTAGAATTATTTTTATTGGATGATGAAATGTTTATCTGGAAAGCAGTCCCCCTCCCCAGCCCCCAGCCCTGCCAAAAACCTATGGAAGGCCTACTATATAAATTAAGTAAAATTAAATACATTTGCAGCTTGTAATATCTACACACAAAAGTTGGAAACTTCAAACATGTGAACAAAACTATCTGAAAGATATATTGAAAGAGTAGACTCTACTTACAATAACAAATAAGAAAGTAAAAGTTAAGAAAAAAATGCAAGAATTTTATGAGGAAAATTATAAAACACTCTGAAAGACATAAAAGTAAATTTGAACAAATTGAAAGATAGGCCATGTTCTTCGAAAGAACATTCAACATCCTTAAAAGTATACTACCCATAAGTTAATATGTAAATATAATAAGACCCCAAATAACATATGATTGCATTTTTTCCCTGGAGCCAGACAAGTTAATGATAAAGTTTATTTGCAAGAACCAAAAAAATTTGCAAAGAGTCTATAATTGAGAGCATTGTGAATAGAGCCAGAAGTAGACTTATTTACAGGTGAAAATTTAATATGTAACATTATAACATCTCATACTGATGGGGGAGAGATGAACTTTTGATGAACAAAAATGGAGTATATGAATATCCAAGTGAAAAATTAAAAATTGGTTTCCTCATACCACATATCAAAAAAGATTAACATGAATCACAGATTTAATTTTTTTTTTAATGTTTATTTATTTTTGAGAGTCATAGAGACAGAGCGTGAGCAGGGGAAGGGTAGAGAGAGAGAGGAGACACACACTCTGAAGCAGGCTTCAGGCTCTGAGCTGTCAGCACAGAGCCAGACGTGGGGCTCGAACTCACAGACCGTGAGATCATGACCTGAGCCGAAGTCGGCCACTTAACCTGACTGAGCCACCCAGGCGCCCCTGAATCACAGATTTAAATGTGAGAAATAAAACCTTGCAAACACTGGAAGAAAATATAGATTAATTATTTTATAATCTGGAAAAAGGGATAACTTACCTAACATTAACTTAAAAATTCATAATAGCAGAAAACTATACTTTTATGTAATATAAAATTATAGGTTATATGTAAATTTGTAGATATATAAAATTTTATAAAATATAATTTTTGCAAATATGGAAAAGTCTGCAACTTGGCAAATTACAGTGAAAGAGTAATATTAATAATAAAAGAATTTCTGAATATAACTTTTAAAAAGGCCTATAGACAGGGGTGCCTAGGTGCCTTAGTCAGTTTAGATGTCTGACTTCCTCTAAGGTCATGATCTCACAGTTTGTGAGTTTGAGCCCCACATCAGACTCTGCACTGATGGTGTGGACCCTGCTTCAGATTCTCTCTCTCCCTCTCTCCCTGCCCTTCCCCCAATCTCTTTCTCTCTCTCTCTCTGTCTCTCTCCCTCTCTCCCTCCCTCTCTCTCTGTGTCTCTCTCTCTCTCTCTCTCTCTCTCTCTCTCTCTCCCTCTCTCTCCCTCTCTCCCTCTCTCTCTCAACAAATAAACTTAAAAGCAAAACCTATAGACAAATGTGAAAAACACATAAAATCATCCATTTACAGGATGGTCTTTAACATATGAAAAGATGTTCAATGTCACTTATAGTAAGAAGTATAAAAATTTAAAACTCTACTGAAATATTATTGGTCACCTTTCCAATTGTCAAAATCTAAAAGTTTGACAAAATGCACTATTGTCGAGACCGCAACGATACAATCACTGCCATAGATTCCCAGTGGGAATGTAAAATTTGGCAAATTATATACACAGAGAAAAATTTTATATACATATATTATTTGACCCAGCAATCTCTGTTCTAGAATTTTTTAAAAATTATATATTGCAAAAGCAGAAAAATACACATCCACAAAGGTGTTTAATTACAGCATTTTTGTCATAGTAAAAGACTCACCCAAATGTCCATCAGTAGGGGACTAGGTAAATAAAGTATGAATATACAATCAACCACTATGTAGTTAAGTATTTGTGTTTATATGTAGTTTTATATGATCTCTGGAATGTATTGCAAAGTTAAAACAACAACAACAAAAAAAAAAGAAGAAAATTTTCTATAGTATGTCAACATTTAACCAAGTCAGGGGCAAGTTTTGATGGATGGATGGATAGGTATGTCCTTTATTTAAAAATGGAAAGAAAACCATATTTTGTAATATTACATTCTATAGGGAGAGGCAGAAACAAATAGAAGTTTTGCTTTTCTAAACATCTTGGTTTGCTGCTTTGACCTTAACATCATATTAGTGCATGTATTTTTGGACCAAATTACGTTAAAACTCAAAATGTGTGTTTGTATGCATGTGTGCTCACCAAGTAAATGATTATGCTAACAAAGATTTTCAGCCTCAAAAAAGAGGTCAATACTAAAAGCAAATAAGAAATGCCAAAAGCAGTAATCTTATATTGGAATAGGACTATCAGTATGAACTCATGATACATTTTCTTTGGTCAAAGTAAAAACCTAGAAACCATGACCAAAGCAATAGTAATGAGCTCTGCTAGGGTACAGATCATGAACTACTTAACAACAAAATTAACCGAAGATCTTTGAAGATATGGCTGATTCTAGATTTAGGGTAAGAAATGTAGAAAATGAGTCTGGATCATAGAACATATGGAAGTGACTACAGACTGTGCAGGTTTGATTTAAAAAAATCTAGGATAAAACTTAAAGAGACTTCTACTGTCCAAAGATGGATTAGAGCACACCCATCAGTTTATAATAATACTCCCCCCAAATTCCCCCCAAATTCCCTTTGGAGTATAAGGGAATCAACTCATTATTTGAAAACTGGCAAATAAAGGTAGAGAATTAATCAAGAAAATGTGTATATGGCAGAACATATGAGCACTATAGTCAAAGACAGAAGTGTTAAGGGAAATTGTGTAATATTGAGGCAAAAACCTCAAAGAAAAATGTAGAAAATAGTATAACAACGTGAGCTCTGGAGTCAAATTAACTGGCTTTTAGAGACCATCTCTGCCACTCGCTAATTGATATGTGACCTTGGAGAAGACACTGAAACTCTCTTTGCCTCCATTTCCTCATCCAGGAAAAAAACACAATATTGCATGTGCTTTAGAAGTGATTTACAATTAAACAAAATAGCATGTGTTAATAACTTAGTGCAATTTGAAGCACATAGTAAAACTAAATAAATACGGGCTATCATAGAACATAATTAAAAATTTTGTGTATAGTATCTTCAAAAACAATTACAATGTAAATGACAAAATATTTGCAATAAATATAAATAGATATATGGAAAATGTAAAGTATTTATTGGACAGAAGGCGACTACTCTCAGGGAATATATGAGGATAAAAACAGTCTGGCTGGCAGATTCCTGGGCGTTTTTACTGACCATGTGTTGCCTCCTATATGACGTTGTAAGCTGAGTTTAAAAAGATGAAACTTTGAGAAAGGTTTACATAAATTAAGCTTTTCTAAACATTGCGATACCTTTTCCAATCCCCTTTTCAGATTAGCAAACACCCATCACTATCACAGCTGGCATCCTATAATAAGCACAAAGATGACTTTTCTTTCAGGAAAAGGAGGTAATAGACTTGTTATTGCTCAAATCATCCCTAATTCAGAGTTATTCAAGCTCAAGTTTCTATGTATTAATTTATTCTGTTCATGGGGTCTTGGCATGTAGACACACATACCTCCTACTCAGTAATAAAAAATGCACCATATTTTTTCATGCTCTACCAACATTCCAGTGTTGGGGGTATTGCTTAGATCCAACATCCAAATATTGTATTATTAAATATAATGATTACATATCAAATAGAGAATAAAAAAAGGAACTTGAGTCTATTTAACTGTATGTAAATACCAAAAGGAGACTGTAACATATTTCAGAACTAGAGGACTGAAGTCTATTATATGTAGGGTCTCTCCATTAATAAGAAATGGGTTATTAGAGAGGAATACAAGTCAAGATAAACTTGAAATATCTTTTCAAATATCGCTTACTTAGTCACTCCACAATGAGCTTTGCTATGGGCAGACAACTGGCTTAGTGACACCAAACCAAGAGTATGAATTAACAAAATTTTTTCCTTGTTAGAAAAGTTTAAATAGCATCATTCTCTACATTGCTTACTCTGTCAACAAATATTTACTGAGCACCTAGCCTATGCCAGTTGTAGGTTTCAGTCTACGGAATATATCCCAGAACTTCGAGATTAGCATCTCAGTGATGTTCTTTTGCGTGAGTGAAAAATGAATTTCTAAATACTTAGAGTAGGGGTGAGCAAACTGCAGCTCTCAGGCCATTCCAGCCCACTACCTGTACTTATGAATAAGATATTTTGGATGGAATATAGCCATATGCATTAATTTATGTATCGTCTATGGGTGTTTACATGCTGGAATAGTAGGTTAGTTACAACAGAGGCCGAATAGACTGCAAAGCCTAAAATAGTTACTATTTTGTGCTTTATAGAAGTTTGCTGACCCATGGTTTAAATGACACCTTCTGTTTCCTTACAAACACCCATGACCCAATCACTCCCAATCTATTCTTCAAACAGAATCCAGAATCATCCTTTTTACATGACTGTTGGATCATTTTACTTTCTTCTTAGTAGATGACAATGGCTTTTCATTGCTCTTACAATGAAGACTGCATTCTGACAAGACCTCAAAGCCCAGCTTGCTCCCACTGTGCTGACCTTCTTCCAATGCCCTGAATAGACTTCCCTCTTTATAAACTTTTTCTTCTGTCTGGAACAATGTCACTGATATCATGTACTGGTCAACTTGTCCTTCATTTTCAGCTTTTATTTCACTTCTCAGAGAAGCCTTCCTGACTATACAAATTATCTCCACCCTGACCTGTTATTTTCTCTTGTGGTACTCTTTTATTTTCTTATATGGCACGCCTTAAAATTAGTTTTCATATATTTATGAATGAGTTTGTATGGTACTTGTCTATACCACTAGACTATAAGCTCTGTGAGGATAATAATTAAATTAGCTTTTTTAACTGAGTGCTCTGTACCTGCCTAAAGATTTCCTGTACCATAGTAAGTATGTCCTGAATTCATTGATTCATTTTTTATTAATTTTTGAGTAAAGATTATAGGATATATAATCTTCTTATATATAGAAATATATATATATATTCTATATAGAATATAAAAGAGATTCTGGTACAGTATTCAGAAATCAGTAAGTAGATTACTGGGAGGACAGTCAGGAGTCACTGCTAAGACCCAAATCCATAACCTAAATAACTCAGTAGAAGAAACGTCTCAAATGATAGAAATACAAAATATGAGAGAACAGATAAGACAATTGGAAAACAAATCTCTTAGACCAAAAATGTAAATAAAAAATTTACAGGAGATAAAAAAAATGGAAGAAAGACAATAATTTGCCAATAAACAAATAAAATTTTTCTCAGGTGGGTGGGTACAAGATGTATGTTCACTTTAAAATGATACAAATTCCAGTAGAGTTGATGAGAAGAGATATTCATCAGGGCACCTGGGTGGCTCAGTGGATTAAGCCCCTGGCTCTTGATTTTGGTTCAGGTCATGATCTCACTGTTTGTCAGATTGAGCCCCACGTTGGACTCTGCACTTGGAATTCTCTCTCTTACCTTCTCTCTGCCCCTCCCCTGCTTGTGCTCTCTCTCAAAGTAAATAAAATAAACATGAAAAAAAAAAAGAGACATATACCTAAACCCATCTGATAAAATTGTAGAGTTCCAATGTTAAAGAGAATTCTCATAAACTTCCAGGTAAGAAGGAAAATGTATCTGTATTAGCCTGCTTGAGCTGTCATAACAGAACACCACAGACCGGGTGGCTTAAACAATAGACATTCATTTTCTTACAGATTGAGAGGCTGGACCCAAGATCAAAGTGCCAGCAAGGCTGATTTCAGATACAGCCTTTCTTCTTGCCTTGTAGACAGCTGCCTTCTCAATATGCCCTCACATGGCCTTTCCTCTGTGTGTACATGAAGAGAGAAAAGAGATCTCTGGGGTCTTTTCCTCATTTTATAAGAACACCAGTGCTGTAGGACTGTGGCATCGCTCTTATGACCTCATTTAACCTTAATTACCCTTTCAAGAACTTAACTCCAAATACGGTCACATGGGTGTTGGGGTTCTGACATACGAATTTTGGGGGATACAATTTAGTCCATAACAACCTAAACAAGGAAAAAGAATCAAACTCTCATTGCTCTTGTGGTCTGTAAAGCTGGAGGCTAGATGATGGGAGAATAATATTTGAAAGCTGCTGAGACAAAGAGTTACAACTTAATTATCCTGTGCCTAGTCAAGTTATGATCTGTCAGGACTAAAAGGAATACCATTGCAAAGATATCAGGATTCAGAGAGTAGATCACTCCCTTATTCTATCAGAGAAAACTCCTCGAAAAGCAACTCCAACACACAGACCCATCTGAATGAAGATCTCAAGGAAGGGGAAGTAGAGGAAGAGAAGAACACATGGAAAGGAATGGACCTTGGTTTATGCACATATACCTAAATAGATAATGACAGACTCTCTGATAAGTTGTAACAGAGCACCAACATCGATTACTAAAATAAAAAGAGCATCTGGAAGGAAAATTACAATACCTTACATCTGAACATACTTAGCTCTGTGAAACCAGAGTTGTGTGGTAACTGGGACAGAGAAGAAGTATTCTAAAGATATCATATGGGTTTGGGGTAGACAGTGGCAAGAAAGAAAGGACAAGTGGAGGGTAAAAGTGTTCTGAGATTTCGTATCATAAAAAAGGGCAAGGAAATGGAGATTAATAAAATATTTGGTCTGAAAAAGAGATTATAGGATGTGATTGAGTCTTTGGAAAGAGAAAATGATCAGCCAGAATATGGGAAATCATAGAAGAACTTACAAATTAAAAACAAAAAATAAAATGAACAGACACTTAATCAAACTGATGGTGGAAAAAAAAAAGTGGAAAGGTTAAAAAAAATCACTAAAGGCTTTACGTAGTAGATATAGAAATGGAAGAAATAAAAGTAATATATGTATTGGAAATTGATGAAATTCTTCCATTAAAAATAAAAGATTGACAGAGTTAAGTTTGGGTTAAAACATGCTATTTATTTTTTAAGTTAACTTTAACATGTTTTTTTTTAATAAAAGACATAAGAGCAAGTGAGTACAAAACTAATAAAAAACTTAACATGTTTTTTTTTTTAATAAGAGACATTAGGCAAATGAGTACAAAACAAATAGAGATGACAATATTACTTGAATTAAGTAATCAAGATGACTCTAAGATTAAAAGTACCAAACAGAGGGACAAAATATAATGACAAAGATCGAACTGATATAGAAGATAATACTAGTACAAACTTGTATGCCCTAAGTAACATAATAACTAAATATATAAATCTATTTGAAAATCAAGAGGAATGTAGTAAGCAGTTAATATAGTAGATTTCTATACACTTATTTTGAAATTAGATGGATCTAAGAGTTAAAAATAATAAAGGAATGAATATAATGAAGTAATTTAATGTCACAATAATTTTATTTAATAGTATAGACCTATATACTACTTAAAGAAATAATGTAAAATTTTATAAGTGCACAGAACATTCCTATAAATTGATCTGAACCAAATTACAAAAAAAAAAAAAAGATTGGATAGCTCATATGCCCTGAATGAAATTCAGTAAAATTAACTGTAATATTTAAAAGATTGGCAGAATTAGCTCCCCTACTAGGATGCTGAGAAATAAGCTAATAGATATTCCTGGAATCAAAGAGTATCACAAACCTGATAATACAAACTATTAAGAAAGCAATTAAAAGAATATTTAAACAAATGAAAAAAAATATTTTGCATAATGTGTAATCTACATTTTTGTATCTTTATAAATAATAATGTAAACTAAAGTAGAAGATATTATTCTCTCGTGATTTTAGAAAAAGAACTTCAGCAAAGCAACAAGAAGCAAAACAAAAGAGATGTTGAAGAAAGAACTGAAAAAATGAAAACCTAAAATTTAAGAAAACTAATACTAAAAAATAGTAAAAAGTTTATAGAAATTAGAAGATACTGTTTGCAAAGACCATAAAATATGACATAAGCCTGATAAAAGACTTCAAAGAAGAAGGAGGAGAAGGCACAGGGGGAGGAGAATAAATAGACTGAAGAAAAAATAAAATACAAGACTAAGGATTAGAAAAGACCTACAATTACAAATAAATCAGTAAAGAGGAGATATTAGAAAATATAGGCCAAGCATTTGATATCCTAGGAAAAAATGGACTATTAAATAGCAAAATATAAATTCCTAAAATTGATCCAAGATGTAGTAGAGACTCAAGTTGATCAATTAATGTAAAAAAGGATGTAAAACCAATTATATATCTGATACTGGAAAAGGAACCAATGGATTCACAGTTAATTCTACCTACTCTTTGAGGAAAAGATAAGTTCAGTAGTATAAAAATATTACATGCCACCACAGATATTAAACATTTTCACAAATCCTTTTAAGAAGTTTTCTAAACTTTACTTCCAAAATTTAAATTATACATTGTATAAAGAAAACAAATTTGGCCATAAAAAGGAATGAAATAGTGATGCATGCTGCAAAATGCATGAATCTCAAAAACAGTATGTCAAGTTAGACACAGAGACCACGTGCTGCATGACTTATTTATATAAAATGTTCATATAAAATAATTCTACAAAGGAAAAAGAAGTAGTGGTTGCCTGGGATTTGGGCGTGGGAACCAGAATTGATTACACATGGGATTCTTTTTGAGGCCATGGAAACGCTCTAAAACTGGACTGTGGTGATGGTTGACAACTTTGTAAATTTACTAAAGGTTATTGAATAGTATACTTAAAATGGGCGAATTTTGTAGTCATAAATTATATGTCAGTCAAGCTCTTTTTAAAAAGTAAATGGAGAGTAGATAAAGCAAATCAAGACTATTATGAATATGGATGTAAAAATCTAAATAAAATCTTAATAGATTTTATGAAGGATTATACATACACCACGAAGAAGTAAAATTTTTTTCTAGGAAGGCAGGAGTAACTCTATGTCAGGGGCACCTGAGTGACTCAGTTGGTTAAGCACCAACTCTTAATTTTGGCTCAGATCATGATCTCACAGTTGGTGAGATTGAACCCTCTTTCTAGTTCTCTGCTGACAGTGAGGGGTCTGCTTGGGATTCTCTATCTCTGTCTGTCTCTCTCTCAAAAATAAATAAGTAAACATTAAAAAAAAAAGTAGCTTTGTCTCAGAAATCCATTTCTTTGAGGAATTAATGAGGGGAAAATAGTTCAGCATATCAACAGATAATAAAAAGTCACATGATCAAGATCAGTAGCCATTAATGATAAAGAAAAAGTAGAAATAAAAGCTATTGATTAAATATACTAATAGCAAATATTATTTTCAATCACAGATCACTAAAACCACTTCAATTTAAATTAAGAACAATTAAAGAGGCCTATTATTAGTCAATATTTTCTTTTTGAAAGTTCTAGAAATGCAATAAAAAAAATTGAAAGAGGGAGATTAATGAGAAAAGTGATAAATATAATTCTTTTAGATAAATCGTCTTATACCTAAAAACTCAAAGCATATAATTAAAAAATGAAAATAAATATCTCCTTCAGTTGATGAGAGAATTAACTTACCAATTTGTTGTATGGTAAATTTTAAAGAAAAAATGTTCTCTCATGTAGCAATGAAACTTTAGAAATTAAAGAAGAACTAAAATAATATACTTGGTGGCAAAAAAAAGAATGATGAAATCTTAGGAATAAATGTAAAAGGAATTATAAATTTATAAATAAATAAAATATCTACAAAATTAAAGGATATCATATAAAGGATATTAAAGGATATAGTCCACCAGAAAGTATGCAATGGTTGATAAATAAAATCCCAAATTTTTTGAAATCAATGTATAGCTTAGTATAATTGCAATTTTAATCCTAATATCTTTCTTTTGAAATTGGATAAAATTTTCCAAGTGTTTATATGAAGGAATAAATGGCAAAGAATTGCTAAGAAAAGCATGCAAAAGCAGAATACAAAGGGAGAACTTGTTTTACATAAAATACCATTCAAAATAGCTGTTTAAGTCAGTTCATCACAGTATTGGCATATAAATGGCTGTATAGATTAGGAACGCAGATTGAAGAATCCAGAATTATATCTGTGGATGAATGGGAATTGAATACACATGGCAGTACTATTTTGACTAGTAGGAAACCGTGGATTATTTATAAATGGTACTGGCATAACTGGCTGTCCCTCCAGAAGAAAGTAAAATTAACCTGTCTCTAACCGAGAACACAAAATAATTCTAGAAGTATTCAAGATTAAACAAACAAAAAAAACCCACAACAACAAAAAAACACAAGACAGTAAGATACTATAAAATGAATATATAGGGGGCACCTGAGTGGCTCAGTTGGTTAAGCTACTACTTGGGCTCAGGTCATGATCTCACAGTTCATGGGTTCGAGCCCTGTGTCAGGCTCTGTGCTGACAGCTCAGAGCCTGGAGCCTGCTTTGGATTCTGTGTCTCGCTCTCTCTCTGCTTCTCCCTTGCTTGTGCTCCGTCTCTGTCTCTCTCAAAAATAAACAAACATTAAAAAATTTTTAAAAAACATGAATATTTAGGACACTTCATGTATTCTTTATGAATAGGACAAAACAAACCCATATGGGTATGGACTGTACAAAATTAGCAGACCTTTGTATGGAAAAATATTCCATATGTAAAGCAAGTAGAAGACGATGATGAATTTGGAGGAAAAAAATTAATGCAAGCGATAGGAGTTAACATCCATTTTCTAGAAATAGCCCTTTCAAACATCCCAATGGAAAGATTAGCAAAGACTATGAAGAAGCAATGCACAAAGAGACAGTTCCAAATGGCCAACAAACATGAAAATGTTCAACCTCACCAATCATCAGCAAATGCAAATTAAAGTAATGAGATATCCCTTTATGCCCATCAGACTGGCAAGCACCAACAGAGCAATAACACCTATTGCTGATGGGGATACCGAGGAAAGGGGCACTTTAATATATTGCTGGTGGAAATGTGCTTTAATATAGTTTTTTGGAAAGCAGTCTGGCAATATCTATTAAATAGAAAATATCCTTTGACCCAGACATCCCACTGTGGGAAACTATCCCAGAAAAACAAATGCCTCAGTACATAACGATACATGCACAAGGATATTTATTGCATCATTGTTTTTGGTGCCAAAAAAGTGGAAATTTAGTGAATTCTTATTAGTAGTGGAAGACTGGGTGTTGTGAATATTACAGCCTATTGCGTAGCTTAGTAATATATCTTTGGCCTTGGAGAAATTTCTATGGCCTATCTCTGTGTGGGAAAATCAGGATATAAATAGACGTGGTCACATGTGTTAAATGAAAAATATTTATAAACATATATGCGTATATGAACATATATATATGTGTGTGTGTGCAACTATATGTCTATTATCAATCAATCTATCTATTATCCATCTAGCTGTCTATCAGTCTGTTTATATCTGTATCTGACTGGAAAAAATAAGATATTATGCAAACCAGGTTATTAGGATGGATTACTAAAGAGTAGAAATGCCAGATGATGTAGGTAGAAAGGAAAAGAGTTGGGGGTGGGGAGAAGTACAACTGAAAAAAAGGGGGGAGGGATACAACTACACCCCAGTGTGTGTGATTTGACCCTTTTTGTGACAGACCAAATCCAAGACCGCTCTCCTTTTCCTGGTATTCAGACCTTGTATGTCCCCTCCCCTGAGTGCGGGTGGGACCTGTGACTTGCTTCTAACCTGAGAATATGGCAAAGGTCATGAGATGCTACCTTTGTGTTTAGTTTACTACGACCTTGTCTCTTCTGTCTCGCTAGAAAACTCTTGTCTATTGACTCTTTCTCTTGTTGGTTGCTTCATGGTGAGGCCCACGTGACAAGATACCTAGGGCAGCTTCCAAATGACACACATCAGAGAACTGAATCCTTCCACCAACCACAGGAGCTTGCAAGTGAGTCTTTAAATTAGACCCTAGCCTAGCCAATGCCTTGATAGCATATGAGCCAGCTGGGCTGACTTGTGCCCCACAGGAACTCTGAATAATAAATGAATATTACCTTAAGCTGCTAAATTTCTGGCATACTCGTACATAGCAATAGATAACTGATCACTTATATGAAATCCCAAATGTGTGTGTGTGTGTTTAATTAGAAAAAATAGTCATAGCTATTACTTAAAACCAACAACCTTCTAGAAACTCTACTTACATTATCTCAATACCTCACAAAAACTCTGTGAGGTATCACTCCATCTCACAGGAAAGGAACTTAACACTGAAGGGATAAACTTGGTAGGCTGGTGTTTGGTCAAGTGGAGGTTAGAACCCGGGATACCCGACTTGAAAGTCCCTTTCCTTTGTGTATGTGTGTTAGGTATTTTTCATCTATCACACTAGGAGTCCAGGCAGGCAAAATCCTGGGGTTGTCTTTCATCCGCTTCCTTGAGAAGTTGCTGTAAGCCTGTAAACCTAAGGGACTTAAAGACGAAAGATAGATGCTGTATGTGACAAGTGGCCTCTCATCCATGCCTAAGCAGCCTGTGGGCTTGGGTCTGGTCAGAACACTATCTAAAACCGGAATCCTGGCTCAGAGGGTAGGGCTGTCGCCCTGGGCTACAATTCATGTCATCACCAAGACAAGTTCGTCCCCATGCCCAGAGGCCAAAGGGCAGAAGAAACAAAATGTGGATATCGGACTAAGGGAGTCATAGAGAGAGGGTGTAAGTACCTACAGAAAGAAACTTTAAACTAGAATTTTCTAAAGTGGGCCTGTGTAGATGTGAACTGAGTATTTGGCAGCGAGAAAAAGAAAAATAGGATTCACGGTCAATTACTTTGTAGAGCGTTAAGTTGAAATTACACACACGCCCTTACTGCAACGCTTTTCAGAGACTTTAATCAGCTAATGCACAGTGAACGTTGACGGTAACTTACATGTGTTTGAATTCAGAAAACTGACTCGGTTGAAAATTTTAAGCATCAATATTACATTTTCAAAGAATGAAAAGCTGGCAATGCTTCTCTGTTCCTTTCCACCTACTTCTACACATGCTCCCTTGTCTCTATGAAGGCAGCCTGACATCCTCTCCCTTGCTCCTTGTCATAAACTCGTGACTGTCCTTCAAATGCAGTGAACTACCCTGGGAACAGAAATCCTGATAACCATTTTAGAATACTCTCTAAATATTCACTAAGTAGGTCAAAGTTTATAGTGGAATTAGACAAAATACATGACCTTCCAAAATACAAAATCAAAAACTGCTAAAAAGACATTAGCTCATAGAAGATCTAGAGAAAAGTGAGTAACTGAATCAAGAGTGTTTTGAAACTACTTATTAATAGTTAAATTGATTATAATAATAATAGTAATAATGAAAATATAATAGTGGTTGAATAGCGTATGTGCATCCATCATTGCATTTAAGATTCACTTAATGAGGGGCACCTCGGTGGCTCAGTTGGTAAAGCATCTGACATTGGCTCAGGTCATGATCTCACAGTTCACGAGTTTGAGCCCTGTATAGGGCTCTGTGCTCACAGCTCAGAGCCTGGATCCTGCTTTGGATTCTGTGTCTTCCCTCTCTGTCTGCCCCTCTCCCAACCTCTCTCTCTCTCTCTCTCAAAAATAAATAAACATTAAAAAAAAGATACACTCGATGAGATTTAAGTTACTTATTATTTTTTAATTCTTTTTTTTAATGTTTATTTATTTTTGAAGAAGAGAGACACACAGAGTGAATGGGGGAGAGGCAGAGAGAGAGGGAGACACAGAATCTGAAGCAGGCTCCAGGCTCTGAGCTATCAGCACAGAGCCTGACACAGGGCTCGAACTCATGAGCTATGAGATTATGACCTGGGCCAAAGTTGGACACTTAACCTACTGAGCCACGCAACTGCCTCTTAATATCTGTATTTTTCTTATCTAGTCATGTAATGTGGCTCTTGCAGTCACCTGTTTGTTTTTGCTTTCTGGTTTTGTGTCTCTCCTCCCCTCTATAAAATCAATTTGAATGTTTTAGTTATGCTTATTTAAAAGCCCTTTCATAGTGTTTTGCCACCTTGATTTTGAGGTGTACATTCTCCTGTTTCTCTGCTGACTCTCTCTCATGGTAGTTGCTTTACTCATAGGCTATGAAAATTGCTAATGGACACTCATTCATAGCTCTAGTTGTTTTGTGGCAGTCCCATACTTCTGGAGGTGGGCGGGGGAATTGGAGGGAACAGAAATGAGATTACAGATTGCAAATCCTAGGATAATTTTCATACGAACTTAGCTGCTTAGGTTTACACCTCATGGAGAAAACATAAATTTAAACCTCAATGTCAAATATGATTTAATTCTCAACACTCTATTTCTTGCACTCAATTAATTTTTTTAAGTTTGTTTATTTGTTTTTGAGAGAGAAAGAGCAAGCATGAGTGTGAGCTAGGGGAGTGACAGAAAGAGGGAGACAGAACACCCCAAGCAGGCTCTGTGCTGTCAGTGCAGAGCCTGATGTACGGCTCCATCTCAGGAATTGTGAGATCTTGACCTGAGGTGAAATCAAGAGTCAGATATTTAACCGATTAAGCCACCCACACACCCCGACACTTAATTATTTTTATACCCACAGTTCCTGCAAGGTGCTATAGTTCCTTGTCTCTTATTTAAGTCACTAAGTTCTTAGTTCTGTTTCATGTGTGGAGCAGTTCTTTGTAAAGGCCAATTTTATGCTACTCAGTAGTTTCTGTTTCCTGTAGGCATGAGTTTTTCAGTTTCAGCCCCCAAGCCTAGTAGGAAATTCATTGCTAGGAGAGGATTCAGCTTCAATTATTCCTCAAGACTCAATCTTCTTTTCCTCTAGGCTTCTTTCACTGGGAACTCGTGAATTTCCCTTTCTGTTTTTGTTTATAATGTTCTTCCCCCTTCCTTTCCTCCCTCCTTCCCTCCTTCCCTCCTTCCCTCCTTCCTTCCCTCTTTCCTACTCTCCTTCCTTCCTTCCTTCCAAAAGTCTGTTAGTCAACTATTTATGGTTTAGCCTAGAAGTGAAATTTCTTCTTCATCAGCCATATTAAATAGAAAATCTATTCCCTGTGTGTTAAACCACATTACTTCTCAACTACTCTTATACATTGAAATCTGTAAAATAATTGACATTACAGAAAGAGTAGTTATAGCTTATTCATAAAATCTCAGAATGGTTTCTGAAAGACTGTATTAAATCACATGTATTCCTTGATCCATATTCTGTATTAGGCAGTGATGATGCAGAGGTTAACAGGTGGGTCATGACTGATGCTACATGAAATGTACAGTCTGGGGAGATTACATAGGAACCATAGAGTCCCAGGTGATACGGCACACATAGGAATCCAAGGAGGTCTCTGAACAAGTGAAATTTATGCCAAAATTTAAAGACTAAAAGGAAATGGTGATTTTGGTTTGGGTTATGTTGACCTTAATGACTTCCTTCCAAGTGGACATAACCCAATAGCCAGTCAGATAGACATGTCTGGGGCTTAGGATGTAATTTTGGATTGGAAATAGGAATTTTGAATCCATTTGGATTGTAATTTATTCCTCCCTCATGCTAACTTTTAATTCAATGTCTTTACTGACTGACCCATGAACAAGTTTGCAAAATTCCCAAAATTCTGAAGTTTCCCTTCAGTTTCTGCCACCAGGTAACCAGGTCCCTTTCCAGAGGCAACCATTGCTACCAGTTTCTAGTGCTACTTTCCAGCGGTTAGCATGAACATGTTCGTATTTTCTCAGAATGTTGTCAAATGACTGTCCGGTCAAACCGTTCTGCATCTTGAATTTTAAGTTAGTATATTTTAATCATTATTCTATATATACAGCGCATGTAGAACCTCTTCGTTCTTTTTAGCAGTGATACAATAGTTTATGCATCAACAAATCCCATAGTCATGGGTATTTATGTTGTTTCTAATTTTAAATGATATTTTAAAAATATATATTCCAAATACATGTCTCTCCCAGTTAAAAGTCATGTGTTTTCTGACGTTGAGAATAAAATCCAAAGTTTTCACCCTAGGTTTTCACCCTGGCTTATAAAGTCCTTAGTAAGTATTTGGTGCTTCTCTTCTTCTCTGGTGGCCCCTGTACTCCTCTTTGGCTTGCAGGCTGTGATCGGGCCAGATTGGCACTCTTTCTGGTTTTTGTTTTGTTTTGTTTTGTTTCACTATATCAAGCTCTTTCTTGCCTTATTGGTTTTTCCATTGATATACCCTTCTTGACATGCTGTTTTCTCCAAATTTTATGTGATTGGCTTTTTCAAATTTTAACTTAAATGACTACTCAATCTAAAGTAGCTGCCACCTCACCTTCTGTATAATAGCACTCTATTTTAATGGTCTGCATATCATTCTAAAGCCAAAAATGAACAAGGCCTTAGTATGATCCCCCAGATGACAGCCTTGGGGATGCACCTCTCAGATCCCTGACTGGAGGGAGCTGAGGACTCTAGCTGATGTGCTCTGAAATCCATGGTTTTCATTTTCACCAAGACCATGCTTCCCTTGGGTACTTCCAATCCAAGGAGCACCGCCATGACTGATGGTGGCAGGGATATTAAGGCAGGTCCATTACAGGAAGATACGTGATTCTTCTATAGGGGGTTTAGCTTGAAGACACCCCAGTGGCCCTACCAGACTTTCCTTAGAGGTAAACAAATATACACAGCAAGCATAGTCAATTTTTTTTAAGAAGACTTATACAAAGGAAAGGAGACAAAAATAAATAGCAACACGAGGAGGAGATGGATGCCAAGGGAAGGTTTTTTGTTTGTTTGTTTGGTTTTTTGTTTGTTTGTTTATAGGATAGGAGACATTAGAGTATGTTTAATGGGTTGTAGGAAGGATCCAGTAATGGTTGGGAAATGGAAGACATAGGAAAAAGGATTCTTAATGGAGTAAATTCCTGAAGTTGATGGAGTGAACAGAATTCAGAACACAGCTGGAATTATTGAATTTGGATCTTCTCTGTCACAGAAATAAAGGAGGAAAAGTAGATATCAGTACAGGTAGTTGAGTTGAGAAGTTAAATGTCTCATCCATTGGATTCTTCTCTCTCTTCCTCCCTTGTCTCTTAAACAAAAGATAAAGCTATGTATTGAATGAGAGGGAGGAGAAAATGGGAGTTCTGAGAAAAGTGAAAGGCTTTGGAATAATTTTATAGGGGATAGAAGAGCAAGTTGCTGTGTGTCAGCTGTTATTGGTGACCATGCATTTGTAAGTGCCTATCTGTGTAATTGTGGAATTTTCTTCAGCAGTATATAGCTGTCTGTATATAAAGGCAGCAGGGTTCATCCAGATGTAGGCTTTTGCCAGACTTCTGTGGTAACAACAGAAAGAAAGAAAGAAAGAGAGAAAGAAAGAAAGAGAAAAAGAGAAAAAGAAAAAGAAAAAACCTCACCAGGAATAAGAGAGCTTGAGAAATTGGTTAAGAGTGGTTGAAATGTTGGACCTTGAAATTTTACCAAAAAATAGGCAGAGTGAATAAACAAGAAGTTTTCACAATGAGAGAGTCAGAGAACTGGAAGTCCAAATAGTTTTTTGTTTTGTTTTGTTTTGTTTTGTTTTGTTTTGTTTTGTTTTGTTTTAAAGATGTTTGGGTGTAACTGGAAGAACCTGAAAGAGGCCTGGATAAATCTGGGTGTCTGGATTAATTACCAAAAAGAGGAAGTGTTCCAAAGGATGACCAACATCTCAAGTAGATATATATCTCCATGAGATTTGGTGACTGGCCTGGGATGAAAAAGAGACGTGGATACAAGAGGTTAAATAATCAAGACATCAGGGAATTGTATGGGTCATCCAAAAGGACAATGAAATCAGCCAAGATAATAGCATAGGTATGGAAGGAAAAAATAAAGTGAGAAAGGAGTCAACATCTTAAAAAAATTGTAGTGATGCGGAGTTACAGAAATTGACTCAGCCAAATAATGAAAACTAAAAACAAAATAAGTAAATTGAAAGTTTACCAAAAAAAAAAAAAAGAAAGAAAGAAAAGAAAAGAAAAATGCCTTTCTGAAAGCAAAATGCATAAAAGACACTTTCATATGTTTGGGGCCCACGTCTCAATGTGTTCAGGCAGAATACGTTCTGGTCCAGATTTTAGAGAATATTCAGGTGGCCTGGGCCCTGCTCTTGCCACATGGCTATGACTATTATGTTTTCAGAATTGAAAATGAAATTTATGATGTGGCAAGTGTATACAGTAGTCCCCTCTTATCCACCAGGGATACGTTCCAAGACCCCCAGTGGATGCCTGAAACTATGGATAGTACTGAATCCGTATGTACTGTGTTTTTTTTTCCTATCTGTTCATACCTATGATCAAGTTTAATTCATAAATTAGGCCCCATAATAGATTAACAACTATAACTAATAATAAAAAAGAACAATTATAGCAATATCTTATAATACAAGTTATGTAAATGTGGTCTTTCTCTCTCTCTCTCTCTCTCTCACTCTCTCTCTCACTCTCTCTCTCTTTCTCTCTCTCTCTCTCTCTCACACACACACACACACACACACACACACACACACACACACACACACAATATCTTGTTCTGTACTAACTCTTCTTACGATGATGATGATGTGAGATGATTAAATGTCTCCATGAGGAGATGAAGTGAAGTGAAGGACTTAGGCACTGTGACATAGTGTTAGGCTACTGTTGACCTAATGATACTTTGGAAGTAGGGCCATCTACTTCTGGACCATGGTTGATCTCTGATAACTGAAATCACAGATAAGGTGGGGGGGGGCACTGTATGTACTTATAAAACATGACAGAATATTGGAAGTTGGGCCTGACAAGGAAAATAAGAGGCATATGGTCACCTTAATCAGGATAGAGCTTATAGTCCAGGGTAGTAGTAAATGAGCATAAGAACAGGCTCCATCCCCCAAACATTTATCTTTCTGCTTCATTTTTCTCTACTGTGGCATGATTCTTATATTGCCCAGCCAAAGTCTTAGAATTGGTACAAAGGAAAGAAATCAAGTAAAGATCCTTTAAATATTGAAACCATGGCTTGTAATTACACTTTGCTCACAAATGAGGAACATTCTCTTGAATATAGGTATTTCTATCTACATATTTTGCTGTCGTTGTTGTTTCCTTCGTACATTCAGGCAATATCTTTTTCTGCCCCCTATCTCTTAGGCATCTTAAATTAGAGATGAATAAGACATGGCCCCTGTGTCCATAGGGCTCACAGTAAAAGAAAGATAAATGGTAAAAAAATAAAACTGTAATACAGACAATAATTCCACAGTAGAGTTATAAACAGTGTTTTAAAAGCACAGAAAAGGGAATGATTTATCGAGTCTTAAATTATGTTTAAGGGTACCATTCACTGAGCCTCCTACCCTCTGCCAGGCTCTGGGATGTATACTTCAGTTTATCCATGACCTCAATTCATCTTAACATCAACAAAAGGCGGGTATTTTCAGTACTATTAGTTAGTGTATGAGTGAACTGAGTAGTAGAAAGTATAAACAAGTTATCCAAATGCTCACAGCTGTCAAGTCACAGAAATGGAATGTGAATTCAAAGTTTTTGACCAAAAAGACCTAGGAGTTATTTTCCTGCCTGATATGGGCAATGTTTAAGCTTGGCTTTATTTTGAACCCTTAGCCTGATTTGAAATTCAAAATGACTGTGATCACTAATATGTTTCAGAGATTTTCAGAAACTACCAGAGTATCTACAAGTTTTTGTCTTTTGTTTTTGTTGCTCAAACACTATTCCTTCTGAAGTGTTTATATCCTGAGGTTGTGGCAGACATTGCTATTAAATGAGCTGAGTGATCCCCAAGCTCTTCCACCTGGTACTCGAGGTAGGCATGATTAATTGAGCAAAATCAACAGGAAAATGGAACGTATCTGCCGCCTCCATTCTAAAAGATAAACTGCTCTGGTAGAGTATAAATTTAGGAGGGAGATATACTTTTGAAGGAAGATAAAGTAGAGGAGGCTCATGGAAGCTATCTAGAGGAAGATTTAGTACATAGTAGGAGCTTTTGAGGTTAGTAGACTCTTGATACATTATAGGTTGAGTACATTTTAAAGAAAGAAGATTGTTTCCTTTCCTTTCTTTTGTCTGTATTATTTAATCTCTTGAATATTGTGATCTATCAAGAGGGCTTGTAAACAGAGTCTCTACTTCTTTGTTGATAATATGGAGACTTCAATATGATGTGCCTGGGATGAGTGAGGAAAGGGAATCTAAACGTGTTGTCTCTTAGGCTCCAACATGCCTGCCTCAGAACGCTAACGGATGGCTGCATGAGGGTTGAGGGTAATTATGTTGGTCAGCTGGAGGGCTTTCACAAGTCCTGTAATTTGTCACCCCTAGATGCCTGCCTTCTCCTTGAAAGTGACAGATGATGCATCAAGCCACAGTAGTAATGTAAACCACAGTGTGTTCCAGAATCCCACATCTACTGTTCTTATGACAGGCACTTCTTTTATGTACAATTTATTTCTCTCTGGAAAGTTCTGTCTAGACACAGCCCTAGTTTCCGGAGATATTCCTTTTAGGTAATGCATTTTTCTCAGGTTCGAGAAATGACGAGTCTTTCTGGAGGTCTGAGTTAGGATTCATCCAGAATTGGAACAGTGGTCCACTCTGAATAGAAGCCCTTATGCATTAGAATAGGACCCAAGGATCTTAGTGAAGCTCTTCTCCTACTTTGCAAGTTTGCGTCACCATGCTAGCAGTACTGGAAGGTGACATAAGTGGTTGTATCCCATCAATATATGAAGTATATTCTATTTCTAAATGTATAAAATGACACCTTCTCTCAAGCCCTCTGCTCTCATTACCCTTCTTACCTGGCTTTTCTTTTATAACACAGTACCTTCTGACTTACATATTTACTTGGTCCTTTGTTTCTTGTTCTGACTTCCTACACTGGAATGTAGTGAATAGCAACTTCGTCTTTTTTGCTACAGTAACCTTGGAACATGGCATCTCCTTGGTATACATTTATTCAAGTTTAAAGAGATGACGGATACCCAAAATAATCCTTTAACACAGATGACATCACAAATCTGGAGTCAGAGGCATTCTCGTTCTTTGGAAATCACCAGTTTGGTGTGTTTGGGGGTGACAGGGGGCACTTCAACTTTGTGAGACCTTGATTTCTCATATAAAAGCAGGGACAATAATTATTGCTCTGCCCATATCAGGGGATTTTCCTGAAAAATCATATGGTGTTAAAACAACTTGAAGGGTTTCAGTTATACAAATATCAATTATAGTCACACTAAAATATGATCATGAACTCAGGGATAAAAAGAAAAACAAGCTGTGTTTTGGTGGCACTGTCAATGTGTGGAACTTCTGGAAGGAGGACTTTAGGATCATGGTCACCAAGGGGTTCTGTAGAAGTATTTTTTGTCCATTCTGCTCTGAGCGCCGTGCCTCCTTTTCTTTAATTCCTTTATCGCTTTCTCAATATTAGATACACCTTAACTTGCTCAAACAAACAAAAAAAAATTGCTTAAATAAAATTAGCTTATACATGCATAGCCAATTATTAATTTGTACTGTTAAGATGGGCCTGGGATTGATTTTTTTGTTGTTTGCTCTTAATTCAATGAGTCTGAAAAATATCTTTCTATTCCCTTTTGCCAAATTAGTTCATTTCTAGTCAAAACTTGAGTTTGAAGTAACTACAAGGTAAGAAGTACTGCAGGTAGAATCAACAGAAGTGTCGAGTGAGTAGATTCGTGCCTCGACTCAGCTCTCTCCAAGACTGCAACATTTCTCTATGGATAAAGGGTAGGCTTAGCCAGTAGTATCAAAGATTAGGGCTTTTCTTATCTATGCAAAAAAAAGGCTGGACTTGGACGCTGTACCTGTGGAAAGAGTAAGAGCTTTGGGGTCAGGCAGGTCTAGTTTTGAGTCCTAGTTCTGGCCCCTGTCAGTAATGGGTTTTTGAGTAAATAAAGCCTCTGAGAAAGTAATGGCATCTACTACATAGGGGAGTGCCACCTTCTTGCCAACCCAAATGTAAGTGTATGTAGATTAAATGCCAAGGGCAACGATCAAATTTAGGGTACTGAGGAGAACAACGCAAACATAAGGTCCTGTCTCATAAGGTCCCCACTTCACTCTACATGGTTGCTCTCTAGCTTCCCCTTTCCCAGATTTCTGTCATTTCGGACATGGTAACCCTACATGCAACCCCGAGATACATATTGTAGGCCACGTTCAATGCCATTCCCCCCAAATTTAGAACTTACAGCGTCATGGGATTGTTACTTCTAAGAACATAGTTAATACATATGGGGAATTTGTTCATATGGGGAATGAAATGAAGCTGATTTCATTCATTCAATATAATGGAAAGAGAATGGAAACTAACTTGAGAGTTCTCCAGCAGTGTTCAGTTGAGCAGTGCTTCCTAAATGCAGATCGCTTCAGCTAGTGATACATGAATTGATTTTTACATTGCATGTGAACAATACTTTTAGTTTTCATTGCTATGTGTTTTACTTAATTAACTAGAAAAAAACTACAAAATCATGATCGATTTTATGTCTATCATTACTTATGTAGAAAACAGGAATTGAATTAAAAGTGTTAATTATATGGGTGTTATGTAGATCTGGGAAAAACAGTGGAGGTCGAGTTTAACTGAGGTTTGGAAATACCATGATAGAGATGGCATCCATCATTTGTTTATGTATCAAAGGACTGATTCTTCAAATAAGAACTTTCAATCACAATAAAGGAAAGGTTGATAGGATTAATGCACATGTACATATACTGGTAATATGCAGAGCTATTTCATCTTAATTGATCTCATAACAATGCAGTGAGTTAAGGAGAGAGATAGAGACAGACAGAGAGACTAGAGAGTGGAATATTTGGACTACAAATTGAATATGAACTCCTGTAAATCAGTGTCAAAGAAGAAGACCACAGAAGCATGGCTGAAATTGTGGTTGCTCTAAATAAAAGTCTTAGTTCATGAGGACTTAAGGACAGACCAAGGGAAGATTGATTTAGAGAAAAAATAGTTAAAGGAAACAAGGGAAAAATGTTTTTAATATTAAAGGCTACTCTATGGAAGAAGAAACAAACGTATTATGCATTGATCCAAAGAAAATAACTAGGATTAATGGCCAAAAGTTCAAGAAAGCAGCTTTTTAATCAATGTAAGGCTGACCTTTCTAATAATTAGAATTGTCTAGAATCAAGCCCTGATCAGTTTCCTTAGACTGTTCCTGTCCCTCCTTGCAGAATTCAGTTTTTCTAAATACTCCATTTCCTTCTCCTTCTCCTAATATAAAATTTCTTTTCCTTTTCCTTCCTATTCCCATTTCCTCTGCTTGAACATCAGCTGGAATTTTCTATTTAGAGCATAGTCACGTTTTAATTGGTTGGCCTCTGTTAACATTGGACCTATACTTTAACTATACAAATGAGTATTATGTGAAGGTAGGTATCTGGTGTGTTGGAAAGCTCCACAACCCTTTCTCAAAAGCTTCCTTTTTAATCAAGATCATTTTGAACCCAGGGAAAAAAAAAGATCTGAATGTGGCCTGGCTTTGGCCAAATGACCTTGAGGAAGACATTTCCCATTTCTGGGTTTTAGTATCCTCATGTTCTAAAATTAATCGTGTGGGCTGGAGGATCTCAGAGATTTCTCCATGGCTCTGATTTTCCAGGATTCCATTAATCAGCTTTCCTCACAATGGAATAGGCAAACTCTTAATTATCCAATGAAACTTTGATAGGTTCTGTGTAAATAGTTGTAATTCTTTCTTTGTGTTGTATTCACTTAGGCTCTCCCTTAAGTAAATAATCAGCTGCCTAATTTAGAATCGTATCCTTAGTATGCTTAGTGTTTATGTGTGGGTCTGAGTGACAAAAACAAAACAAAACAAAAAATACCAGAATGCTTTATTCACAAATGTGAACTTTATTTATAGTTTTGGGCTTGCAAACCAGCAGGAAAATGTCTTTTCATTTTTAAATCCGTTGAGAAGAACCACTCTTTTCTTGTCTGGATGAAAATAGTAATACTCTTCTTTCCTGAGAACTTGAAAACTTCATGTCTATCCTAGATAATCAAGAATAAATTAAAGGAAGAAGAATTTGTGGTGGAGAAGAGTTAAATTATAGAATTAAAAAAAAGAACAGCTTCATTGGGATATAGTTCACATACCATGCAATGAAGCAATTTAAATATACAATTCAATGCTAATATTTGTCATTGTCCCTGTCCCTGACACAGGGCTCCTAAAACCATGTAAATTCCTATGATAGCAACACTTTTGTTCTCTGGAAGCACCTCTGGGTGGGCTCCTGGGTGGGGACTGGCCACCAGAAAGACCAAGCCATGATTAGAAGTTTCAGCTCCAAACCCCCATTCTCCAGAGAGGGCAGAGGGGCTGGAAATGGAGTTACTAACTCCTTGTGTCTATATGAGAAAGCCTCCATATAATCCTAATAGTAGGGGGTTTACCGAGCTTCCAGGGTGATGAACACATCCACACTGGGACAGTGATGCACCCCAACTTGATGGGGACAGAGGCTCTTGCACTTGGGACTTTACCAATCCTCAACCTTTGTACCTCTTCATCTGGCTGTTCACCTGCATCCTTTATCATCTCTTTTAAAAAACTAGTAATTTTATGTACTTCCTCAAGACCTGAGAGCTGCTCCAACAAATTAATCAACCCCAAGAAGGGGGTTGATGGGACCTCCAGCCTATAGCTGGTAGGTCAAAAGCAGGAGTGTCTAAAGTATGTCGGGGTGGGGGGAAGGCAGTCTCATGGACCTGAGCACTTAACTCATGGCATTTGATGTTCTCTCCATGTAGACAGTGTCAGAACTGAGTTAAATTATAGGACACCCAATTGGTATCACAGAATTGCTTGGTGTGGGGGAAAAAATCCCACACATTTGGTGATTAGAAATATCAAAACTGTTTTGTTGGAGTAGGAAAGGACATTCACAGGAGAGAACACTGTAGGGGAGGACTGGTTTTTTCCCTACATAAACAAGGTGGAAAAACTGAGTCTTTTTTTTCTTCGCACACACGTTTCTGCAACCATCACCATAAATTTTAGAACGTTTTCATCACCCCAGAAAGAAAGCCCATGTGTATTAGTAGGGACTCCCATTCTCCTCCCTCTTCCTGCTCCCACTTGCCTCAGTCATAGGCAACCATTAATTTATGTTGTCTTTACAGATTTGCCTATTCTGAATATTTTATATAAATGGAATCATACAATATGTACTTTTTTGTGGCTGACCTCTTAGCACAATGCTTTCAAGGTTTATCTATATTGTAGCATGAATTAGTACTTCATTCCCTTTGATGGCTAAATAATATTCAATTGTGTGGAGTTACCACCTTCCGTATATTCATTCATCAACTGGTGGGCAAAGTGGGTTGTTTTCATCTTTTGCTATGACAAATAATGCTGCTAGGGACATATATGTATGTGGTCTTTGTTTCTTTTCTTTTCTTTTCTTTTCTTTTTTTTTTGTGGACATATGTTTGATTTCTCTTGGGTGTATATCTAGAAGTAGAATTATGGGGTCAAGTGGAAACATTATGTTATGAAAAAAAACATGAGAATCCAATTTCTCCATATCATAGCCAATGTATGCTATTATCTATCTTTTTGATTATAGCCATCTTAGTGGGTATAAAGTCCTATCTCATTGTGGCTTTTATTTGCATTTCCATGATGACTAATGATGTTGGACATCTTTTCATGTACTTGGTGGTCATTCGTATATTGTCTTTGGGGAAATGTCTATCAAGATACTTTGCCTATTTTTTAAATTAGATTGGTTTTTTGCTTTGTTTTGTTTGAGTTGTAAGAGTTCTTTATATATTCTTTATACCCGTTCCATGTCAGATATATGATTTGCTCGGCAAATATTTTCTCCCATTCTGTGGGTCGTTTTCCACTTTCTTGATGGTGTCCTTTGAATCAAAGAAAAAAAGTAATTATAAAGAAGTTTATTATCAATTTTTTTCCTTGCTTATGCTTTTGGTGTCCTATTTAAGAACCCATCAGCTAATCAAAAGTTCTGAAGGTTTCCTCCTATTTTCTTTTAGGAGTTTTATAACCTTAGCTTTTACACTTAGGCTTTTGGTTCATTTTGAGATAATTTGTATATCCAACGTGAAGTTGCAGGTGAAGTGTCATTATTTTCCATGTGAATATCCCATTGTGCTGTAACCATTTGTGGAACAAAGTCTTTTTTCCCCATTGAATAGTCTTGGCACTGTTGCTGAAAAGCAATTGACCATAGATAATATGGGTTTATTTCTGAATTCCTAATTCTATTCCATTGATCTATATGTATACCCTTGTGGCAGAACCACACTGACTTGAATACTTCGTTATTTTGCAGTAAGTTTTGAAATTAGAAAATATAAGTGCTCCAAATATGTTCTCCTTTTTCAAGATTATTTTGGCCAATCTGGGTCCCTTGAGTTCTCATATGAATTTTAGAATCAGCTTGGAAATTAAAAAAAAAACACAAAAAACAAAAAAGACCTGTTATTCTGATAGGAATTTGGGTGCATTTTCATAACAAAATGGGGAATATTGCTATTTTAACAATATTAAATCTTCTGATCATTGATGTCTTTCCATTTATTTAGATTTTTTTTTACTGCTTTTAACAATGATTTGTATTTTCAGAGTATAACTTTTATGCCTCTTTTGTTAAATTTACTAAGTATTTAATTTTTTAATCTGTTGCAAGTGGAATTTTTTTTTTAATGTTTACTTTTTTTGAATAAGAGAGAGAGTGAGAAGGTGTGTTTTCATGTGAGCAGGGGAGGGGCAGAGAGAGAGGGGGAGAGAGAATCCCAAGCAGGCCCCATGCTGTCAGCACAGAGACAGACAAGGGGATCAAACCCACAAACCATCAGATCATGACTTGAGTCGACAACAAGATTTGGTCACCCAACAGACTAAGCCACCCAGGTGTCCCTGGAATTGTTTTCTTAATTTCATTTTAGGATTGTTCATTGGCGGTTGTGGTTTAAAACAAAGGCCTATTTGTTCTCTTTTCCTTATTCCCAGCACAGAGCTGTATGTATTTCAAAGATACTCTCTTCGAGGCTGAATAAGTTCCCTTCTTTACTGGTTTGTTAAATGGTTTTATCATGGAAAGCTGTTGGATTTGGTCAAATTCTGTTTCTGCATCTATGGAGATGATCATGTGGTCTTTGGTCTTCTATTGATAGGATCCATTGTATTAATTTATTTCTGAGTGTTAAACCAACCTTGCATTCCTGGCATAGATTATACTTGAACATAGTATATGCTGCTGATTTGGTTTACTAGTATGTATTTTCTTGAGGATCTTTGTGTCTATATTGATAAAATAGATTGGTCTGTAGATTTCTTCTCTTGTGGTATACAAGACTTTCTATTTTATAAGACTGGTAGCAATGTCTCTTCTTTCTTTTATTTCTCATTGTAGTTATTTGAATCTTCCCTTGCCGGGGTCCTTGTTCCGGCGAATCTAGGGGTCCACGAAGGATGGACGGTCAGGCGAAATGAAGTGAGAGAGCCATGAGAGTGATGGAGTCTGATGACCAAGCAGGCAGCCCTGGGAATTCTGGCGTCTCTGCCCTGCCGGCCTCAGTGTCTTTATTTAAAGGTAGTGAGTTACATTACAGCAATGAGTGACAGCCCATCAGTAAGCATAGTTTGAACAATAATGTGTTATATCAGTAAAGCAGTGATTTCTTCAATCTTGCAAGTTGTTTTCAAGTTAGTTAGCATATAAATTTAAGGCTGGGGGAGAAAGCAGGAAGTTACCTAGGCTGCCTATGTTAATTATCTATAAACAGGCCAGGAGTCATTGCCTATTCTTCCAATTACAATGGAGGAGGTACAACCTGTCTGGCAAGGATAGAATTCCCAATGCTTGTCCTTTGCCCGTGAATGAGTGAATTTACATAATAGGAGCCTAACGTTTACACAAATCACACCAATGTTCAGCCAGCTCATAACTGCTATCAATCTGTGCAACCCATCCCCAAGACGCAACTTTAAGGTGGTCAGGCTACTCTCATTCAGATGCAATCCATCAAAGCATCCTGCTCCAGGTCCTTCCCTTTCATCTAAATGCAGTAAAACAAAAGAGCATTACATTCCTTAGGCCAAGGAGAGTAGTTGTAAGATTAGGCGCCAGTTTGGCTGGCGAGCTTTTGCTTCAACCTTTTCCACAAGGAGAGGGGTCTCAACCTGTGAGCCCAAAACGGCTCCCAACATTCCCTCTTCCCTCTTTTGCTCTCATCAATCTCCTACAGATTTGTTAATTTTCTTGCTTTTTTCAGAGGGTAAACTTCTGATTTTATTGATTTTTATCTCTTATCTTTACATGATCTATTTTGTTTGTGTCCACTTTTATCTTTATCACTCCCTTTTTCTTTTTGCTTTAAGATTAGTTTGCCTTCTCTTCCTAGTATCATAAGATATAAAATTAGGTTATTATTTCAATACTTTTTTTTATATCGTAGTTTACAGCTATAAATTTCTTTCTGAATGCTGTTTTCTGTGCCTCCACAAGTTTTGCTGTGTTGTGTTTTTGTTTTATTCATCTCAGTATTTTCTAATTTCTCTTGTGATTTATTATGTTTTCCATTGGTTATTTTGCAGTGTGTTGTTTAAATTCCACATATTTGTGAGTTTCCCAAATTTATGTTATTTCAGCTTGAAGAAATTCCTTTAGTATTTCTTGTAAGGCTGATTTGCGAGCAACAAATTTTCTCAGTTTTTGTTTATTTGGGAATGTCTATATTTTACCTTCATGTTAGAAATATACGCTCATGGTATGTGTATGTTGCTATATGTAATGGTTTCTTGCATTTCTCCGAGACTCTGTTGATTTTTCTCCATTCCTTCTTCTCTTTGTTCTTCAGACTGTATAATTTCTGTTGATCTATCTTAAAGTTCATAATTTCTTTTTTCTGCCAATTCAAATACACTATTGATCCTCTCGTGAATTTTTCATTTCAGTTATTGCGTTTTTTTAACTCTAGAATTTCCATTTCAATCACCTTTTTTGTAATTTCTATTTTTTTAGTGACATATTTTATTTAATAAGACATTGTCATCATAATTTTCTTCATTCTTATATCATGGTTTCCTTTGTTTTTTTTGAAGATATCTGTAATAATCTGCTTTGAAGTCTTTGTCATGTCCTATATTTACTCACTCTGCTTTTATTATGTGCTCTTTTGCCCTGTGTCTGGGTCAGACTTATACGTTTCTTTGCACATTTGTTTTTTTGTTTGTTTTTTGTTGTTGTTGTTAGAAACAAGACACTTTAGATATATGTAGCAACTCTGGATACTGGCTCCCCAACCCACTTTGGGGCTTGTTATTGTTATTTGTGTATTTATTTTTTGGTGACTGACTAGATTATTTTAGTGAAGCCTATTTCCACCGTAGTGAGTTAAATTATAAATGTCACCGTAGAATTATATCTGATAGACTTTTGGTGAAATTGGGAATGTAATATGCATAGAGCGTGTCTCCAGTGATGTAAGTAAAAACAGGTCATGCCTGTATGCGTGCATGTGTATAGTTTGTTTCAAAACAGACGAAAAAAAGAAAAACTGGGAAAGTAGCTGCCTCGGGGAAGGAAGGCTGAGAATTGGTAGGCTATTATGAAGAAAACTATACTATTATAGTATACTAACATACTATTTTCAACACTTTTGTTTTGTTTTCTTTTTTCCTTGTACGCATTTCTTCATGAATTTCCGAGGGCAGAACAACTGAGTTCTGATTTGGTGTATTTTTGCAAGTAGAAAAAAATCCTAGCTGTTTCATATTAAATTCATGAATGTTTGTTTTAAGTACAAATTAAATTACTTTATTTGGAGGTTTTGCTTTGATTAGGAATTAATGATTAAGAAACATTAATGTATCAGAGTGCATTATACCAAATTTCTTTGATATTTCAGAAAAAAACAAACCTGTCTTAGACTAGTGTTTCATCTGGTAAAATCATTAGTAAAATCAAAAGTTAAAAAAAACAAAGCTCTAATCTAGAACCTAAAATGTCAGTCTGGAGGATATGCATGTATTTGTTCATAGTTTCTCTTCCTATTCAGTATTGGCCTTCTTTGATGGTTATCAGCTGTGCCCCTTGAGTTCACTTCCAGACCACAAGGGTCTTCCCTTACGTGGTTGTGTTTTCTTCTTGCTTAATGAGAGTTTTAAGATCGTTCACAGGGTGCATTTATTTTTCAATAACTGCAGGCAACGTCTTCACAGACTTCATTGTCTGAGTCCCTCTCCCCACAAGGGGATCATGCCTTCTGCCTTTGGAGTATGGCTCCTCTCTGATCAGGTTCACTGCAGCAAGATTAACCTGTCATTACAAAAACTATAATTGTACTTCAGTTTTCTCCCGTTTCTTAAACGGATGGCGAACCTAGCCGCAAAGCCCCTTGCCAGAATGCAGCTGAAAAGCCTTTGGCAACGGAAAGCTGATTATTTGCAAAAGTGGGACTCCTAATTGGAAAATGTGATGGAATGAAAATAGTGAGTCCCGAGTAATCTCCTTCTAAAATGATAATGTGTTCCACTTAATGAATATTAATGTGTCATATTCATGAGCCTGGGAAATTTGAACCTGTGAGATAAGAATTTGTTCTACCTTAGAATCAACATGCTCACTCATTCACACTTTCGCATTCTTACGGACAAGCTGCGTTCTTGATGGGACGCCTCTCACAGACAGCAATTAGCATGTATGCAGACCTCTAATTGGTTGTGAATTTTTAAAAAATTTTTTTTTCCTCTTCTGGCGAATCATGATGCATGCTTCCATCCTCTTTACTCTGTTCTTTCCTCACATTCTAACAGCAAATGGCCACATATTTTTCCTCTGATTTAATTTCGCACTGCCCGTTGGGAATGTGCAACATATAAGGTTTGGCCACAGTTGAGAAGGACTGTTTGTTTTATGACGAAATCCAAATGTATGTTGTGTGTGTGTGTGTGTGTGTGTGTGTGTGTGAAGACATATTGGAGGTTCTACTTATTCCAATAATATACTTATGACTAAAAACATATTTGGAACTCCTTTTTGGGAACAGAGCTGTTTCCCCAGTAAAATGCGCAGGTCTCTGCTAGGATTAGCTAGGCGGAACCAAATGGCATGGGTATCATTTAAGACACAATTTTTGTTTGTACAGTAATCAAGGCTAGATACTATCAGGTCCCCAGCATAATTAGAGCCTATCTTTGAGATCATTCCGCTTTTCAAAACTTGATACTTTGTTTTACACACACACACACACACAACCTTATTGAGGTATTCATATACCATCATAAACATGCAGCTCATCCACTTCAGTTGTCTATAGTATATTCACAGAATTGTGCAAACAGCATCATTATGAATTTAGGAAACTTTCATCAGTCCAGAACTCCATAGCCATTAACACTCATTCTTCATCGTGCCTCTGCCCCTCTCGTTCTGAGGCAACCGCCGATCTACTTTCTGCCTCCAGAGGTTTGCTTGTTCTGGAAACCACGTGTACATGAGCCATACAGTCTGTGGTCCTTTATGTCTGGCTTCTTTCACTTAAGCATGATGTTTTCAAGGTTCATCCATGTCATAGCACGTATCGGTACTTCATTCCTTTAAGTTTTTTGTTTTTTTTTTTAATATCATGGGACTTTTTAAGAAAAATCCCAGCTATAGTGGAATACCTGTACATGCAGAATTTATTTTTCCATCAGTTGAATATATATGAATGAATACTTGTTAAATGAAAAAAAAAAACATGCCCTAAGAACAAAAATATGTTGTGGCATGGAGAAATTAGATTTTGCCATACCATTATCTAGGGAGAATGGAATCGCATAGTCTAGGGATCTTGTGTTTTATTTTGAGGCAACCTGTGTGTAATGGCCATTTTTTTTTCCAGAGCAGAAATGTCAGCTTTGTAAAAGAAATGAGAAAACACAGAAGAGAGGAGAGGTTTCTGAAGGATGGAAAAAGCTAGGGCCTGCCTGATGGAAGAAAGTTCCCAGGCACGTGAGAAACCCAGTGACAGGAAGAGAGAAGAAATTGGGAAAGAAGAGAGAAGTGTGTGTGTTGGGGGGAGGTTACTCAGAAGAAAAGAGCTGTATTGTATCTCCGTGGCATTTATTTATATTTTGAAGCCCTAAACCCTAATGTGGTGGGGTTTAGAGATGGGACCTTTGAGAGATAGGTGTAGATGAAGTTATGAAGAATGGACTCTTGTGATGGGATTAGTACCATTGTAAAAACAGGAAGAGACACCAGAGCTCTCCCACCATGTGAGGGCACAGAGAGAAGGCCCGCAGCTACAAACCAGGAAGAGGTTCACACCAGGAACTGAGTTGGCTGGTTCCTTGATCTTCGGTTTCTCAGTCTCCAGAATGGTGAGAAATATATATTCATTGTTTAAACAACCCAAGCTATGGTATTTTGTTATAGCGGTCCAAACAGACAATACTTAGGTATTAAAAAATTCTACACTGTGCCCTTTAAGAAATCTTTAATGAAAACTCTGTTTCATTCTGTGTCGATGGGGATAAGGGCTCAAGGCTATTTTGAGGGTTTTGTGTGAGGACCCCAGGAGAGGCCCGCCCAGGACAGAGCTCTATTTCTGTGCAGGGCCCAGGATAATATCTGTCCAGATGGGGCTGTATGCTCCCTGTGTTTCCTCCAACTTCTAGCATCCTCCCCTGGAGCCCCTCACAGCTTGTTGCCAGCCAAGTGAATCACTTGCTTCCCTATCAGTGCTGATGTGTTAACTTTGGGGAAATCTCAGTGCAGCGATCCCTAGCCAAATCTTAAGAAACACCACGGTTGGCAAAATCGCAGCTGATAAAATCAGTTTCATAGCAAATATGGGATTAGGAGAAAAACAATAAAAGTGGCATTGAATGTATGCGTGAGTGTAAAAAATAAATAAAAGTTGTAGGAAGCATCCGTTCCCTAGATCACAGCAAGTTCCCCATTCTTTCGACTCTGCTCAGGTAGGTAAATGTCCACCTGCTCATCGTCTTCAGCTAGCCAGGGGACACTGCTGCTGGATATTGAGGGACCAAGACAGACCACGACGTTGCAAACCAGTCCTTATGTGCCTGAAACTCAGCGTCTTTTCAACTTGAATTCTCTCTGCGTTCCTTCTCTCCCACATTGAGAAACAGTGCTGGGGGCAGTGGTGAAATGCCCAGACCCTGAGGTGTGAAGACTTGAGTTTGAAGACCAGCTGTGCAGTGTCTGGCACATGTGACCCAGGGCAGGATTCCATAATCTTTCTGTGGGTCGTCTGTAAACATGCATGAAAGTCATACTTACCTGAAAGCCTTCCTGAGGATTCCATGACTCAGTGCTGGGGAGAGTCACTGGTGCATGGAAAGTACATGTATGCCTTTCCAGTGGATCATTTTCAGCAGCTAGATAGGATGTTGGTGCAGTCGTTGGCTTTTTCACAAGTTACCTCATTGGCTTAGTTATTTCAAGGGTGTATGTCCTGTCTGTAGGCCAGAAGGAGAGTGTCTAAAGATTGCTTCCTGGTCTTCCTTGAGGCCTGGCCCCATGACTCTTACCATACATTACCTTCCTCTCTTGTTGAGGGGATCTCATTCATTAGCATGGCTCAGTCTCAAGTTGTGACTCTGATAGTTGACTCTTTTGTAACAACCCATCCATAGACAATGCCCTCTTGGGAATTGAGAGCAGGACCTGGGAACTTTGAGCACCCAGAGTTGTAATAGCACAGAATTAACACACCAAAGGGAAACAGATGACTACCTAATGGAAGCAGCTGTGATCTATAAGGTAGTTTTTAGATTCTTCTACTTTTGCTATAATAAATAACAATGTAGTTGGTGGAGAAGAATGAAGAAGATACGTGAAAGGCTGTGAATATTTTTAATGTTCCTGAGAGGAGAAATCTAAAAGGAGTAAGAAAACGAGGACACATAACATACACACATTAACACAGAAATGATAGTGAAATTAATTTAGGAGTTCATGAATAATTTTCTTTTACATTTTTAACATTTTCTTTAAACATTTTCCTTACACGTGTACTCATAAGCATTCTTTTTCCCCCAAAACACTAAAAAGAAACTTGGCATGCATCATGTTTTTGTTGCAATCCTCTATTCTCTCTTTCCCTTATTCTTTCTGCACCTCAGCCAACCCCCTGCCCTGTTCACTCTTTCAACGCTTGTTAGAAATATAATTAGCGGAGTGCCTGGGTGGCTCAGTCGGTTAAGCGTCCAACTTCGGCTCAGGTCATGATCTCAGAGTTTGTGGGTTTAAGTCCTGTGTCAGGCTCCGTGCTGACAGCTCAGAGCCTGGAGCCTGCTTCAGATTCTGTGTCTCCCTCTCTCTATCGGCCCCTCCACTATCTATGTCTCTTAAAAATGAATAAACATTAGAAAAAATAAGAAATATAATTAGACACCCTTTCATAGTTTTCTCCATGTTCAAAATGTCTTAGTTATACATACATAAAGAAATTTCTTTGTCTTGGCTCCCATTTTTAAAATAATTTGTGGGATGCCTGAGTGGCTAGGTTGGTTAAGCATCCAACTCTTGGTTTCAGCTCAGGTCGTGGTCTCATGGCTTCATGGACTTGGGCCCTGCATTGAGCTCTGCACTAGCAGCACAGAGACTGCTTGGGATTCTCTCTCTCTTTTTGAGAATAAAGAAATAAACTTTAAAAAATAAAATAGATCATTTTGTACTCACTCCTTCTACATCTTTTCTTCCTCTAATAATATATCAGGAAAAAAAAATCCAAGTCAGCTGGACTAACTCTAATTCATTGGTTTTAAATGCTGCAAGAAACTGAATGATGTGGACATACCGTGACCAACCATTCCCCTCTGCTTTTCTTGTTTGTTTATTTGCTTGTCTTACTGGTATCAAGTGACAGCTGATTCCTGACACTTGCATTTTCTTGGCAACCAATGAGTTTACACGTCTTTTAATAAGTTTGTTGGCTGTTTGAGTTTGCTTTCCAGTAAGATTGTAATGAATACTCATGGTTGTTTGACTCTTTTGTGTCATTTAGATTAAAGGGGCTCTTTGCTTTTCCTCCAAATCTAATGTTTGCCTATATTAATTCGGAGTATGATTTATCATTCAAAATTTGTCATTTTTTACATAGGCAAATGTATCCATTTTTTTTCTTTTATAGCTTTGGGGTTTCTGGTGTGGGTTAGAAATGCTTCCTGCTTCTGGATTATACATACTGTCTCCAAGATTGTCTCTGAGACTTTTATTACTTCATATTCTATATTTAAGTCTTCAATCCATCTGGAAAATATTTTCATATTTTGTGTAAAATCGAGGTCCAACTTTATTTTCCTCCAGATGGGTAACCAGTTCGTGAGCACTATTTATTAAAATGTCTGTTCCTTTCCCACTGAACTGGAATGCCAACTGAGTTCTCATATGGACCAAGACATATTCCTGGAGTTTCTATTCTGTTCCTTTAATCCCATTGTCCTTTCTGACCTATGCCGGCCATATTGACATGATTACACAGTTTTTAGAATAATCTGCAGTCTGACATGGCCAGTACCCCCTCCACCCTTCCTTCTCATTAAAAAAAAATATATGGCTATTATATGAAAGTTATTTTTCCACGTAAACTTTAAAAGCATTTTACATAATCATTAAAATAGATTCTACTGGCTTCTAACTGAAATATGAGTATATTTACTAATTTATAAAGATTTGATATTTTGTGATCATAAGTCTTCTATCCAAAGGGCTGGCATAACTTTCCATTTGCTTAGATATTGTTTGATCTTTCAAGAGATATATAGCTTTATCACCTCTAGCGGATGCCAGTTCTATGACACATTTCTTATGTCTTTTATAATTTATTTTTGCTTTTATAACTGAATTTTTGTTTTCCTATTTCTATGTGTAGCCGCCTGTTGCTAACTTGTAAATCCTATTATAAATTCTATTTTTTTCCCAGCCTTTTGGCATGTTTGAGAAAGAAATGTGATCACTATGAAATAGTTTCAGTTCTTTCCCTTCAACATTTATGTCTCGAGATAAGGTAATATTAAATTATACTTGTGATAAGGAATAATGTCCCTGTCTGATTTTTAAATTTTAATTTAAATAACAGACATCATCCATTTAGGAGAATATTTTCTGCTGCATTTGGCATTTTATATTTTATTTGTTTCTCTTTTTCATTGTTCACTTAATATTTTATTTAAAAAGATTGCTAAATTTTATCAAGAATCACTTCAGCATTGGTCTCTTTGCACATGCTTTGTTCTTTATGTTTGTAATACGTAATGTATTATGCAGATGTATTTCCTGATATTAACCATCCTGGTTTCTTGGAATAAACCTTACCTGGTCATAATGTAGGATTCTTTTAATAACCTAGTAGGATCAATTTTCTAATATCCTATTTGAATTGAGATTGTGCAATATTTTTCCTCCCTGTAGCATCTTTATTATATTTTGTTATTAAAGTCAAACTGTACACATAAACGAATTGGATAAATGTCCATCTTTTTATCAATGGGTGGTTTAAATAACATTGGAATTAACCTGTTACTTAAAGATGAGATAGATTTAGCTGGCAATCCACCTAATCTTGATGCTTTTTATTATCCCTCTCATGCTAATTAGCTTAGCCACATTTTCTACCTCTTAATGGGTCAGTTTTGGCAATGGATACATTGCTAGGAAATCAGCTATTTCCTTTAGGTTTTAAGTTTATTGCCAGGGAGTTGCAAGGTTGACAAAATGCTAATGGAAAATGTAGAAAAACATAATTCCATCCATAATGTTACTAACGTAAATAGGTAAAATTGGATACGTATGTGGTCATGGACCGGCTGATATAAATGAAGAAATTGATTGGATTTGGGGATTGGCTGTTCAGTAATTATTTTCCCCGTGGGTTTCTGCTATTCTAATAAGATATCTGTGACATTATTAAAAAGATGAAACATTGTACTATTGTAGTTTAGAATGTAGGTACCGAATTTGTGCAGATCACGGACTCAAGTGCTGGGTGTGTGGGAGAGCTGGGCCAGTTCCTGGGAGTCACCTAGCCTCAGTTTGCTCATTTGTAAAATGGGGATAATAATAGGACCCTTTTCCCAGGGTTCATCTGAGGATCAAATGATGCAAATTGTCATCAAAAAGGCGGGTTGTGAGAGAAGCTGGTGGCTGCCGCTTGGTTTTCATCACAATTGATACCACTTATGATTCCATTTAGCCTGCCCAGCCTTCAGGGATGAGAGGGCCAAAATGAATGGTCCTGTGGTATAACGGATTTGTTATGATTAAACTCACAGACCCAGGTGAGTCAAGAGTTCAGTCGTATTTGAGTTGATATGCAGATGGCACAAAGACCTCCAGGCGGAGGTGTCAGAGTGACAGAGAGCAATAAAGAAAGAGAATAAATGGGCCCAGCTAGGAAAAGCTGGAGGAATTTTGGGAGAGGCGGCAGAGTGCCATTGACAGGGATACCGACAGCTTTAAGGTTGTCAGAGTTTAAACCTTGTTTCCACCAACTACTAGCTGTGTCTTTGAGACTTAGGATTCCCACGTTTAAAATGAGGCTAATAATAACACTTGCTCATAAGTTAATTTGAGAATTAAACCAGATGATGCATGAAAAGTGCTTGACACATAGTAGGTACTCAAAAATTATTTTTTATATTAAGAGGTAGTTCAAGCAACACAAATAAATGAAGACTCTCAGGTAAAACATGTGGTGGGTAACAAGTTCTAGGATGGCCTCATGGACGATTCCTGTGGTCAACAGGAGAGATAATGGATAGGCATTCCGAAGTGGCCAGATGCCTAGCTGAGAAAAATAATGGAGAAGACAGTGTATTGCATTTTCCTGATCTCCTCCTCAAGCATACTATCTTTGGAAGAAGTCCACATTGGCCAGGGACATTGTATTCAACATCCAATAGGATTTTCTGGGTGTTTGTAGTTACATTAATTTAGAAAATTAAAAAAAAAGTGATCAGTATGCAGATAGGCATTTAGGTGACCTTTTGGGGGAAAGTAGGAAGGGTCTTACCTGGGGATGGTAACACCAGTGTAACGTGGAGGCAAGCAGAATTAATAAGAATAGATACTGGGGAAAGGCTATATTGGGGAGAAAACATGAGACAAGATGATTGACATACATCATGAAGATTTTAAAGGTTGAAAGTCTTACTGTAGTTTTTTTTTTTAATTATTATGCCCTTAAAGTTGTCGTTTTGTCATCTTTTAAATAGGTTATATTCAATAAAGGGGGTTGATCTTTATGGGAAGAGAAAGATGATTTACTATAGCCCGAGTCTAAGGGGAAAACGTAGAGTTACAGAATAGGTTCTTTCCTTTGGATGCAAGAGCAATTTTCAATGATCACTGAAGGACAGGCTTAGACCAGTTACAAAAGGACTTGCCTCCCCACCAAAGACCAAGAGTGTATAGAAAAATGAGACCTTGGACAGGCCAGTTAGCAGGTGAGAGTAGACTGAGAAGGAGAGATAAGTGTCGCCATGAATGCTAAAATATTTTATATACATACGATTTGCCCAATTTGCTTGAAGTTTGTACCCTGATGTTCCTTTTGCAGCAGTAAAATAGCCTGAGCACTTTAGAGGGATGGCTAAGCATGCTTTGCTGGAACAGATCAGGCATCAAGGAAAGAGACTCCTAAGCAAAAGACAAAGAAAGAGCCCCTAGTACATTGTCTTTGGATCAGAAGTTCTCCTTTCTGGAATAGAAGGCAGAAAGATACCAAAAGAATAGCAAAATCCAACTGGTTCATCATCTGGACTATGTTTTTAACATAGATGGTGCTTCTGAATTTCTAGTCAAAGAGAGGGTTAATGTCAGGGGGATTGGAAGAGGAATAGGGAAAAGATCCAGAAAAAACGAGTTCGAAATGTGAATATAAACACAGAGATACTATTTATCAACTGCCAAATAGTCAAAGATTTAGAAAGAATTATAGTACCTAGTGCTACCTAGGATAAATGAAGCCTGGAACCCTAATTTATGCATTACTGGCGGGGATATTCATCAGCACAGCCTTGTTGGACTCAAATTTGGTAATGTGTACCGAAAGCCTTAAAAATATGCAAACTTTCAAAGCCATTGTTTTAGTTAGGATTAGTTCCGCTGTATCTGATAGAAAACCGAATCCTAAAGTGACTCAGCTAAGATAAAAGCGTCCTTCTTCTTTTTGGAATTGAGCGGTCCAGGGCTGATATGGCACTCCATTAGAAGGTGCCACGGACCCAGAAGGAGCTTGTATCTTATTGCTTGACCAGCCTCCGCAGATGCTGCTTCTCATGTCCTTGGAGGTTCTTTCAGTCTCAGCCATCCTATCGGAAGGGAGACCAAAAGAAAACTTGGCTTTTAAGTGACACTTTGCAGAAGGCACATGCTACACTTCCATTTAGATCCCAATACATAGAGTTTTTGGTTGAAAAGGTGGCTAGAAAATGTTGCTTTTATTGCGGGCATCTATGTCCTCACTGAAAATTCACCGTTTAAATACTAAAAGAAAGCAAGAAACAAATTACTGTGGATGGTTTAGCAGCAGTCTCTGACCTATTCCATTATGAATTTATCTAAGGAAGTAATCAGAAAAATATTATTATAGATAGATAGATAGAAGTTCAGCAGCCATTAACATCGTATATAAAGATGAATTTCCTGACCTGAAAAAAATAAATGTGGTGCATTACCAATTGAGAAAAATGGTGTACAAAGTAGTATGACTGGTATCATCCAAATTTTGTTATTATTCTTTTGTGTCATCCAATTTTTTTTATTTTAATGTTTATTTTAAGAGAGAGAGAGCGAGAGAGCGTGTGTGTGTGTGTGTGTGTGTGTGTGTGTGTGTGTGTATGTGTGTGTATGTGTGTGTTCAAGCGCATGCAAGTTGGAGAGGGGCAGAGAGAGAGAGAGAGAATCTGAAGGGGTTCCATGATCAGTGCTGAGCCTGCTATGAGGCTTGATCCCACAACCGTGAGATCATGACCTGAGCCGAAACCAAGAGTCGGACACTTAACCAACTGAGCCATCCAAGGGCCCCAGTACATCCAAATTTCTAAGAAAGAGTATAAAGAATAAGATTCAGAATGGAAATATATTACATGTTAATATCTATTGTCAATTGTTAGTAGTATTAGCAATGTAGGGTTTTTCTTCCTACTTCTTTTATATTCTGGATTTCTCTCCAATGAGTATAAATACATAATCAAATTAAGAAATAATCTCCAACCGACAGACACTAACTTCTTTGAAATCCTGCTATTTCTCAAACTAGCACAGTGATCCGCTGATTCTCCCGCTTTTGACATTTTTTTATATCAATCCTTCCTAAGCAAAATTGCACATTAATTTCCCACTAAAACAACTCTTATCATTCTATTTTTCTGATAGCCTTAAACACTCTGCAATTGCTCCTTGAGTTATAATAAATAAAAAGTCCTTCCTTTCAACTTCAGAGTTCTTTGCTAGACATTCCAAACCTGCTTTGCTCACCTCTTCACACAAAGTCACATGTTCTGTTGGATGATGTCTGCTGGTCCCAAACGCATCCTGCCTCTTCCTGGTCTATGTCGATTCTCAAGTGTCAAGTAGGTCAAGAATGCCCATCTTGCTCTATCTTTGGCTGCTGGAATCCATCTTCCATAATCTTCAAGGTTCTTCTTAGATGCTATCTCCTCCCCGAAGCAATTCCAGTAGATGTGATCTCCACTAGCTTTTTAAAATAGCAATGGCTATCTTCTGTCTTATATAATGGCTATTTTGGGGCCTGCCTTCTCTCTTCTGTTAGAATCTTGCAAATTCCCTTAAGATCTTCCTGTGATTTTTTTTCTTTGTACTCCCCCCATTATGCCTATCACAGAACTCAAGTTCAATAGGAGCTCAGCCTTTGTTCACTGAACTAAGTTTAATTGAATAACAGTTACATGTGGTGATAAGGAGATTGCCATAGCCTCAGGAAAAGGGGAGAGGAAGAACAGAGAGGTGAAGTGATGTTAAGAGGGTGTGTCAGAACTGTGAAAGAAAGAGGCAGACTGAAATGAAGGAGAAGAGTTTCCAAAGAATAAAATATCACTGAACTTGAATTACATGGAAAACATGCGATGTAGGAAAATTTTTGTTTTAAAAGCAGTACCCCCCAAATTTCATTATTATGCATGAGTTTCTCCATAAAATTGACATTTGGTATTACCCTGAATACCTCTAGTGACAAGAACTTACTACCTCACATGGTAGTTGATTTCTTTAGAGGATAACTCTGATAGACTGATAGAAATTTCTTTCTTTTTATTGAAACAAAATGAGCCATTAGTTTTGTTCATTTTTCTTTTCTATTTCACCTTAAATCTTCCTTCTCTGTGAGAGCCCTTCATGTATTTGGTTAAAGCCATCATGTCCCGTACAAAGCGTTTCTTCTCTTAGACTAAACTCCTTGGTTTATTCCATCGCTCCTCGTCCCTCCTTCCATAGTACTCAGAAAAAAAACTGCTCCTTCACAGAGGATAATATGCTCCCGCTGGTATTATTAGATCTGATGGCACATGTTGCCTCTCTTTAACATACAGTGTAGGACAAGGGTGCCTCAGTGACTCAGTTGGTTAAGAGTCTGACTCTTGATTTTGGTTCATATCATGATCTCACGGTTTGTGAATCTGAGCCCCGTTGGGCTCTGCATTGACAGCAGGGAGCCTGCTTGGGATTCTGTCTCCTTCTCTCTCTGCCCCTCCCACCACTCATGCTCTCACTGTCTCTCTCTCAAAAATAAAATAAACATAAAATAAAATACAATGTAGGGCATATGACCACTCCATAGCATATCACCACTTTTCTCACTCTACCCAAAAATATGTAAGTTTTTCAATTTTATGAAATTGGAAATAAAGCATCTTTAGTGAATAGCTATTCACTAAAGTATTGACCATTTCATCCGATTCTCAACACGAATTCCTAACTCTTCCCTTTCAACCAAATTGCCACTCCCAAACTACGTTCTTTAGAAACTATGAAGCACCAGTCGTATCTGTAAGGAGAATGTCCAGAACAGGTGGATGAAGGTAAAGTAATCCCACGGCTGCTTCAGAGGCACAGGTGTGTGAAACCAACAATGGGCATAAAAGTCAGCACTTGCAAAATGGATCAATCTTTAGACAATTTCACACTCTGCCTTACTTTTTTTTTTTCTTTTTTTCCTTTTTCTTTTAATCTCATCTCATCCAGGAAACTATAGTGTCAGAAGTTTGGAAATTAGAAATGGGGCATGGTTGAGCTCACAACTCTCTAGAGAGCAAGGACATCTTGCATTTTGTGATTTACTCTCAGGCCCCAGATAAACACTAAATTCTTGTCTATATCTGTCTATGAAACACGTGTCATACATACAGGAAACAGGAAGTGAAAGAATGAAGGAAGGAAGAATTATCTACAGCACACAATTTATGAAACCATGTGAAGAATCCTGTCAGAAACAAGAGAACTTATCTTCATGTAGAGGGGTGGTGTCACTTAGAGGGGAACAAAAGTCACAAGAGAAAGTTGCTACAAAGATCAGAAACCTGGGCACCTGGGTGGTTCAGTCAATTTAGCATCTGACTTCAGCTCAGGTCATGATCTCACAGTTCATGGGTTCGAGCCCTGCGTCGGCTCTATGCTCTCAGCTCAGAGCCTGGAGCCTGCTTCAGATTCTGTGTCTCCCTCTCTCTCTCTGCTCCTCCCCTGTTTGCACTCTGTCTCTCTCTCATTCTCAAAAATAAATAAACATTAAAAAAAATTCAAAGATCAGAAACCTAATGAATACTCCTTCCTTTTCCACCACTTGAACATATTTGACAAATAAACATATGTGGAATGAAAAGGGCACCAAGTATCTCATTTTATGGATAAGGCAAAAAACTAGAAGTCAAGTATTCTCTACAAGGTCATGCCCCTAGTTAGTTGCAGAATCGGGATGAAAATTCAGGTGTCCTGACTTCCAATTCAGTATTCTTTCTGCCTCAAAAAGGGAAATAATTATTCCTTTACTTTTTGGCTTATAAGTTCAAGGATAATATAATGACTCAGGTAAATCCTAAAGAGGCATAAATGGGAAACCATGGTAACTACCGGTTGTGGTAACTACTCTTCTTATCATAGAAGTAAGTAACTTGGCCTAACTGCTGTAGAGAAGGAGTCAAGGGAGAGACAGGAAAAGATGACCCAGATGTCAAAGGCACCAGTGTGCTGCCTGAAGAATGGGGACATCAAGAACTTCAGCAAATAGAGTAGGAAACAAAAACAAGTTAGGTTCTTTAGGGCCTTATTAGATTGATACGGGAGAAAAAAGAATTTTAAATAGATTATTTTCATCTCAATACTGGCTCCCTAATTTTTAATGGTATTAATTTCACTGATTGATTGAATACCAGTCGACTAATAAAGGAGAATGGAAGGATGATCCTGAGTCCTCAAAGGAAACAGAGCAGCTGCTGCCAACTTTATCAAACCAGGCTCATTCACCGCTGTTTCTAAGTCTTGAAAAAGGACCTGCTGGACTAAAGTCCATGGATTAGTTGGTATCTTTCTATTTTCTTAAAATTATTAATGGAAGATTCTAACAGCCTGTCTCGGTGGCTGGCATCATACAGCCAAAGACAAGGCTCCTTCCCTCCTTTTGACTTGCTTGATTTTCTTTACATTGCAGCTGTGATCAGCACAGGGGCCAGGAGTCTCCTCTTTTCCTCAAGCCACCACACTTCTGCAAAGCCATTGCCAGGGCCAGTGTCAGGGCTTGGGAAGGGAAGGGTGGGATATTGCTAACATCTGTTGCTGGTGATAGTCTGAGCTGATGTTTTGTATTATTTCCTTCTTCCTCTTTGGGACTTGGCTGTGCTGATAAATAAAGAAGAGAAGAAATCTTTCTCTGTTACATTTTTCCAAAACATAACTAATTAGACCATTTGGGAAAGTGGCATGTGGTTCAGGAAAACAGACATCCTGGATTTTCTGGGACAATGCTGATTTCAAATATACATTCTTAATGTTTCTGTGAACCTATGACATATGCTGAAAATTTAATGTTCAAGGGTTCCAACTACATCTTCTCTGCTGCTTTTCGTACAAAACATGGTGTGTGTGTGCATGTGTGTGTGCATGCGTGCCCATGTACACATTTTTTTGGTTTGAGAGCATAAGTGCTCTGTACACTGGCCCGTATGGTGGTGCTACTCAAAGTGTGGTCCCCAGAGCAGCAATAGCATCACCAGGAAGCTTGTTACAAATGATAATTCTCCAGGGGCGCCTGGGTGGCTCAGTTGGTTGAGCGTCCAACTCTTGGTTTTGGGTCAAGTCATGATCTCAGGGTTTTGTGAGTTCAGGCCCCACCACAGTCTCTGTGCTGGTGGCGTGGAGCCTGCTGGGGATTTTCTCTCCCGGTTTCTGTCCCTCCCCCACTTGCTCTGTCTCTCTCAAATAAAATAAAATAAATTAAAATTATAAACAAATGCCAATTCTCCAGCCCCATTCCTGGAATCTGTGATCGAACAGGTTCTCTAGATGATTCTTTTGCATGATAACAGATTGAGAAGCACTTTTGTAAGGAATAGTTTTCACAATTACCAATTTTTTGATACAGTCTATATGCAAACTAAGTCTTTTGACACAGCATGGGAGTCTTAGAGCCGATGTGACTTCAGAACTTGAATTCAGCATTTATAAGGTCATCTGAAATGACAAAGATGGACTTCTCATCAGTCCTGCTTCTCCAGCAGGAGGGTATTTATGAAGTCCTGTGACAACCTGTTTAGTTCATAAGCCACCGTGACTCTATATACTGTTTTCTGTGAAAGCATGGGCACTGGAAAGAGGTGGCCAATTGGTGAAGATTAGTTAACAGCCTTTCTGGAAGGGTTAATGACTCCTGCAGCTCCTACTACCTGACAAATATATGCAAGACAATAGATTTCTGGCACAGGCTCTGGCCAGCCACCTTATTCTTTTTCTATCTGAAGGCAATACAGTTGACCCTTGAGCAACATAGGTTTTAACTGTGTGGGCTCACTTACACACAGATTTTTTCCCATAAATACAGTATAGCCCTATAAACATATTTTTCTCATCCTTATGATTTTCTTAATAACATTTTTTTTCCTCTAGCTTACTTTATTGAAGAATTCAGTATATAATACACATAACATATACAATATTGTTAGTGGCTTATATTATAAAGACTTTTGGTCAATAGTAGGTTTTTAGTAGTTAAGTTTTGGGGGAGTCTAAGTCATACATGGATTTCTTTAATGTTTATATATTTTTGAGGGGGAGAGCAGAAAGAGGGGGACAGAGGATCAGAGCAGGCAGTTAGCCTGATACAGGGCTCGGACTCATAAACTGTGAGATCATGACCTGATCCAAAGTCAGATACTCAGCTAACTGAGCCACCCAGGCCTCCCAAGGTGTGGGTTTTTGACTGTGGAGGGTATCAGACAGAGCCCCTAACCCCCACGTTGTTCATCTGTAGTTCTGCTCATGTGGTCTCTTCATTTACAAGAAGTGGGCAACTGTTTATGTTGCAATTAATAAAAGAGGTACATGATGGGACCTGTACCAAAGATTGTATTTGGATTAGGAAGGCTTTGCAATGTGCTCCTAACTCAGAAGGAATCACACTATCTCAGGCGTGCCAAGTGGGACATGCCAAGACTAATAAGTTTCTCTACTGAATGCCACAAGTGTTACTGATATATTTTGTCTCCATTTTATACAACAAATCACTGAGGTAGGTATTACTATTTCCATTTTAAAGATTAAGAGGGGCACCTGGGTGGCTCAGTTCATTGAGCGTCCAACTTTGACTCAGGTCATGATCTCACAGTTCATGAGTTTGAGCCCTGCATCGGGCTTATTGCTGTCAGTGAAGAACATGCTTCAGATCCTCTCTCCCCTTCTCTCTCTACTCCTTCCCTACTTGTATGCACAGGCCTCCCCCATCTCTTTCTCTCTCAACATAAATAAACATTAAAAAAAGTTTTTAAAGATTAAGAAACTAAGGCTCATGGAAAGTGTTATTTGTCAAATGTCACACAGCACGTCTGTGACAGAACCATCGGTGGACTCTTTTTCTGTGGTCTTTTCCTGACATCACACATCTCTGACATGCTGCAGGTTTGAGCCTAGGAATGGGGGATTCTCTGGAGTTTACAAGCAACACCAGTGTATTCTGGGGAAGAAAGGAACACAGGCCACAGAGGAGAATGAATACTCAGATATCATCTACTCAAAGAGGCCTTCTCTGGCCAGTCTCTCTAAAATAGGAAATACTTGATCTTTCACTTTTACCCAGTCCTGCTTTAGTTTCCATAGCTCTTACCACAGCCTGATGTATTACACATCTGTTCACATTTCTCCCATTGGAACACAAGTTCCATGAGAAGAAAGACTTTGTCTGTTTTGTTTACATCTTTATAACCTGTACCTCGAATAATATTTGACTCACGGTAAGTAGGCATCGTAGGTAGACATTGAGAGAATGATGATACAAACAGACAATGGCCACACCCCATATAAAAATGGAACTGTAACTCAGAACTTGCAGTAACCTCTCCCAGAAACCAGTCCCTTATCTTCACTAAACAGCCCAGGAAGCCAGCCTGCTTGCCAGAAGCCAGATTGCTATCTCTAGTGACAATCCAGGAAGCTTCTGTAATGATCATCCTCAAACAGCCTGGAATTCATTAATAACTGACAGCTCCTCTAATTTTGGTCCTCACTTCCAATGTAGGATCAAGCTGAGAAAGCCAAAAATGTACCCACAACCAGTCACACAGGATGCCCCACTTCAAGTCAGCCCACTACATACCAACAGCCTCTAATCAGGGCATACCTGAAGCCTTCCTCTTTCCTCTATAAAGTCTTCCTAGTCTTCTGTCTGCTTTTAAGTCTCTGTCAAAACACAAGCAATGGTGGCTGAGTCCCTTTGACAGCAATCTTGGAATAGTTTTTGCTTTTCCCATTTGGTTGATCTTTTCTTACTTTCACGTCAATAATGGATCTTGACTAATTAAAGAACAGGTATAACATGAGTTGGGAAGACCAATCAGAGAAGCTTATGAAATCTATAAGAAGAAGAAAGTTTTATGAAATAGACTGTGTAATAAACACATTGTGTGTATGTGTGTGGAGAGAGAGAAAGAGATAGAGAGGGAGAGAAAGAAAGGCAGTGGAGAAAGAAAAGCAAAGGGATGATATTTAAGTGAGACAGAGTGGCCCCGAGGGACATTAAGAAACAATTTTGATGTTGAATCCCTGAAGAGAGGATAATTCCCAATTTTTTCCCAAGAAAAATTTCAAAAGTAAGCCCAGAATGAGATTACAAGCATCAGCAAGTGGTTAGGATCTACCTTGTTGTGTGTACCATGGCTGGGGGGGAGTTGTGGTGGTGGTGGTGGTGATCAAAACTCCCAATGTTTCAATGGTTTCAGCTAAAGACCAATAAATCTAGAGATACAGAGACTCAAGAAAAATTAGCCCCTGAATATTATCAACCCCCATAAAGGTAGAAGCAACATTTATAATTAGGTCAAAGTTTGGCCATCAGCCTTCGACAGGGCTGGCCAGAAATTGGTCCAAATTTCTTAGGAGAACATCTCATTGTTTACATCTAGAGTGTAAGTTAACAGAAGGAGAGATTACTTGACATTTGTGTATTCTTACCAACATCTTTTTTCATGCCTTGGACTGTAAATTTGTCTTACAGGCTCATGTCTCATCAAGCTCTATTTTTCTGGCTGGTCCATTTCACAAAAGCCCGTGATTTTGTATGCACGTGTGCCAATGTCCGGGACACATTTCAATGTTGGGTCAGGCAGCACACGAGGGTATTCTTGACCTTTTTATGCATAATATGCATGTCCGGGTCTTGACAGAATGTGATTAAGATGGAGAAATTAAAGGGCAAAAGTGAGATCCAGTTATTTTCAAAGCAACTGTAATATACCAGATCAATAACTTGCAGCTTGTTTTTACACCAATCTTTATGGTTTTGACAGATTCCCCACTGCATTAAGTGCTATGTCTTTCTGTGTTATCTAGGCACCCTCCGACAGGTCAGCTGGTTTCACTGGGATTATTTCATACTGGGTTGAAGCATAATGGTTCATTCTGGGCATGCTGAAAGGCAGGATTTGTAACAGTGTGTGAGCCCTGTGATTCACTGGTGAGATTGTGATGATGAATTACTTGCCTGAGGGGCAGACACAAAATGCTATGAGATAAACCAAGGCCATTATCCAGGCATTCTTTGGTGTGTTTGGGTCATTTTCAGCTGTAGATGCTGCTTTTTTTTTTTTTTTTTTTTGTCAAAGATGGGATGGAGAGAAGTCTCTTGCTGGTCAAATGCTGGAGGCATGAAGAGGGAGCGCGTTTTCATTCTAAAATTATGAGGTAGAAACCAATCTCCTGACACTATCTGGTCACTTTCAGACTCCTGGCAGAACTTCATTTAAGCCACCATGAGAAAATATTTGAATATATGCAATTCACTACTGTGTGATATTATTATCGATAGATGTACTGATCTTTCGCTAATTGTCCTTACAAGGACAATTCTAGAATTGTCTACTAGTAGATCATTTTCAGGTCTTAGAACTATTAAAATCCAGTTTGTTTCTCCTTATGCCTCATCTCAGTCATACCTTCTCTGTCTTGCCTTGTTACTCTTTCATGACAGCAGAAAAGCAAGATCCATGCTGACTCTTACCCTGTAACTTAGAGTATCCAAAGGTTTGAGTGATTCTGTATTAATCCAGGTAAACTAATCCTCTTTGTAGCCACAGATAAATCCCAAAATCTCAGTGGCTTAACACAGGAAAGGTTAATTTCTTGCCACAAGCAAAGTTCATTATACACTGAAAAACTTTCCTCCATCTTGGAGTGGTATCATTTTGTTTTTAAATATTTTTTAAAGTTTATTTATTTGTGTGTGTGTGTGTGTGTGTGTGTGTGTGTGTGTGTGTATGTGAGAGAGAGAGAGACAGAGAGAGAGAGAATGAGAATGAGTTGGGGAGGGGCAGAGAGAGAGGAGACACAGAATCCAAAGGAGGCTCCAGGCAGTGAGCTGTCAGCACAGAGCCCCACACGGGGCTTGAAACCCATGAGCCATGAGATCATGACCTAAGCTGAAACTGGATGATTAACCAACTGAGCCACCCAGGTGGCCTGGAGTGATGCCATTTTGAACGTGTGGTCTCTAAAACCTTCAGAGAGAAGTGAGGGCTGACGATATATATGAGTTAGAGGATGATTTGGAAGATGCTTGGCACTCATATCCCACTGGCCAGCTGCATTTTCTTACTGGGAAATGAAGAGTGTACCTGTTTGATATTTGATGAGAATTGGATGAGCATTAGCAGCATCCACCACATTCCTTTCAATTCAACTCTCTGATTTATTTGTTTGTAAATCTTTACTGCCTATGTTTATTTCCCCCAACCGCTAACATTTTTTTCTCTCTGTTTACTTGGTTGCCTAGGACCTCAGAAGTGAATTTTAATCAATCTGAAAGAACGGTTTGTATTATCTGTGATCCCTAGATCCATATCAAGACCCATAGTAAATAGTTTTTCTCAATTATCTAAGTGGATGGAAGACACTGTTCATTTCCAGTTTCAACTTCACTGGAAACATGTAGGCTTTTCCCATCTAGGACTTGTGGGTTTTGTTGTTGTTGTTGTTGTTGTTATAGTTGTTTTTTTCTTTTGTTGTTTTTTTACTTTTTTTTTAATCTTATGAAATCACCTGAAATGTTTGCATACACACTCCACATTTCTGTTTCATTCTTTTTGTTGGTGTAGATGCCCCACTGAGGCCTCAGGCACGGATGCCCAGTGAAGACGATTTTCTCAGCGAGCCTGTTCTTCCCAAGTAGTCTAGAACGGGAATGGCTTAACTTTTTGCTCATTTTATTTTATTATTTTCCCTTTTCAATAAAATGTGTGCCCTCTGGGATTAATTCACATTAGGAGGCAAGAATCAAGTTAAACACATCCATTAAAATGCATATGAAATGAAACAGCAGAAGATTAAAAGAGTCTGTATTTTAAAATACCAAATGCATGGCCATTTTGCAAGGAAATGCAAACAGTGAATAAAGCACGACACCTGAGCAAGTGCTAGGAGGTGGCCTTCTGTCCTTCCGTCACCTTCCATGAGCCCCCACCATTTTTATTCCTCGACACTTCACTTAGCGAAGCCTGTGTGGAAAATTCTTTTAAAAGTAGTTGAAGCTCTTGTGAATAGAACACCGTGTTCCCAGTTAACTCTCAAAAAGCGCATGAGGGAGACACCTCACATTTCTCTCCATCCCTCAAAAAGGCTCGTCTTAACCAGCAAACTCTCTCCTGTTGGGAGTGAGGGACCCAGGCCTCCCTTGACCTGCGGACTTCGGCACTTCTCCTTTCTTTAACCCTTCAGCTTGTTGACTAGAACATGGCTGTGCTTGAAGGGGAGCTTCTCCATGAATGAGGCCTCCTAGGGCGTGCAGTATTCCAGAGAGCTAGAGAAAGCATGCCTCAGAGTTGCACAGAGATGGAAGCTAAATCCAGATCCTGGCCTCTAACACCAATGTCACCTGTAGGAGGAAGATTACTCTCCTTATCAGAAAAATGGGCACATGGTTTACCTTCAATGGTAGGGTATTTGTAGGCATTAACTAGAAATACATGTGCACTAGCCTGGTACACAGTACGAGCATTACAATTGATAACTCTTATTTTCTTTCTTTTTTCAGTTTAGCCTTGGGAAACGCAACAGTTTACCTGTTTTGGGTTTTCTGGGTCCAACTACCTTTCATTTGGCAAAACCTGGCACTATTTATTTTAGCTTTCACTTCAAAACACAGATAAGAAACAGAAACCCATCCTAAGAGCTTTGCCCAAGGGCATAAAGTTATCAAATCAACCAGCGTCATGGCATTAATCCTGGCTTATTGAGGATGCAAATTTGGAAGCATGTTCCTTTTCCTTTTAAGTTGGAAGGAGCCTTGGATGTCAGTAGGTCCCCACAGGCAGCCCTAATGGGACTTTGTGAGAGAGATGAATATTTGAGAATATTATTCTTTTTGAGCTATAAGGGATCTTTGTCTATTACCTCATTTCCATTAGCATTACAAAATGAAGGGTTTTCGTTACCACAAAGATTGAAAATCAGCCTATGGTAGTAGCGGTTAGATCTTTCTAGCCCATATATCAGGAGGTTTTGCTTTTCCCTTGTCTCAGGGATAACCTTTGAAGGAAAAGATTATGAAATCAAGGAAATACTATGAGCTGAGTAAAAAGACATTTAACTGAGAAGTTGCAATTATTACAATGGTGCCTTTTATATTAGAAACTGTAATCTGTGCATACTGGGAATAAGGATCATGAATCAGGTGTAAGATCTTGTTTTAACCAGTTTTAATTCACAAAATGTATTGAATGCCTTCTCCGCACTTAGCTTTGCTACTGTGGTAAGGGAACCAGAAGTGTGGGCTGGAGTCCCTACCCTCACATTACACAAAGTGGTTCAGAGATAAAACTTACAAATGTAAATTACTTATGGAATCAGTATCACAGAAATTAATTAATTGTCAAAATTTCAGTTCCAGATAATAAGCGTTATAGAAGAAAGGCAGAAAGAGGTACCAAGCTCTGTCAAAACAGCTGAGGAGTTTATTTTAGGGGAAAGATAAGGAGGTTTTATCCATTTTATAGGAGATATTTACCAGATATCAGGAGATGATGTTCAGCAGGAACGAAGGACAGACGAGGTCAGGACCAGACATGGAAATTCTTTTGCCACTACATGTAGGCGAGAGGCATGAGAGAAATACATTTGCTAAAGGTCTTTGAACAACAGAGAAACAGGTGCAAGGCTTATATAAATATTGTTAATTTTTTTAAAAAATCTTATATTTTAAATACTTTAGTATGGTATTAACTGTTTGGAAAAACTTTTTAAGTCAAATAAAAAATAAAAACAAACCATCTAGTAAGTTCTATACATATATTTCAGCATATTGCATCACGCTTATGCTTTACAATGTTTTCAGTACAACTTTTTAAAAAATATTTTTTATTGTTTATTTATTTTTGAGAGTGAGAGAGACAGAGTGTGAGTGGGGGGTGGGCAGAGAGAGACAGACAGACAGACAGAATCTGAAGCAGACTCCAGGCTCTGAGCTGTCAGCACAAAGCCTGACATGGGGCTGGAACCCATGGACTGTGAGATCATGACCTGAGCCAAAGTTGGAAGCTTAACCATCTGAGCCACCCAGGTACCCCTGCAGTTCATTTTGTGTAGCTATGAGTATAAGCTTTTTCTGCTTCTGGATATATAGTTGGTCTTTTTGTACAGGTGCCATGAATTTGTCCTTTTCTTCTAAATTTCCAATCATGGAAATGAGTACAAGCAAATTCAATTACACATCCCATAGTGAAACTATTATGACATAAACAGTTCTAATGCTTCTTGATAGCTTTGGGTGATATTCTATGGGACTCAGCTGTGAAACAAAATGTTCAAGCACACTTAAAACTGGGAAAAAGTAGCTTAAAAATATGAAAAGCAAAACTGTTACTCTATGCAACAATTTATCTGTGAGGATCAGGATTATCTAGATACCATGAAGCTGAAACAAAATGTACAGATACATTGAATGCTGGGTTTGATGTAACAAATGCCGCCCCAAAATTCATGTGAGAAACATTTTAAGGTCTTGAAGTTTGCCTTATTGTTCTCATTGGTTTAATTTAATTTTTTAAAATGTTTTAATGTTTATTTTATTTTTGGGAGAGAGAGACAGAGTGGAAGCAGGGGAGGATGAGAGAGAGAGGGAGACACAGAATCTGAGGCAGTCTCCAGGCTCTGAGCTGCCAGTACAGACACAGGGCTCAAATCCACGAACCATGATATGACCTGAGCTGAAGTCTGGCACTTAACCGACTGAGCCACCCAGGCACCCTTCATTATTTTAATTTTTAAGCAGTCATTGCTGTTATGTAAAGTTTAAAGTATATCAATGTTGAACAAATAAACCTTTTCAAACATATATGGCAAATCTACATTTCATGTTTTTGGATAAAAAGACTTATGATTAAAAGAGATTTGAAAACTATTGATTTAGCAGCAGAAGAGCTGAGGGCTGGTTCTGAACCTTGGCATCTTCAAGCCTGAAAGACATGTAAGGGAGACATAGATGGGCAGGAGGCAAGGGCAAAAAAACCCAGAATTTATTGGTCTTAACTTTCAACATCTTTGATTTTCCATGATTATCCTTTTGTTAAAGTTTATTTATTTATTTTAAGAGAGAGAGAGAGAGAGAACAGAGGTGGATGAGATAGAGAGGGAGGGAGAGAGAGAATCCCAAGCGGGTTGCACGTTGTCAGCACAGAGCCGGACGTGGGGCTCCAACTCACGAACAGTGATCATGACCTCAGCCAAAATCAGGAGTTGGGCGCTTATCCAGCTGAGCCATCCAGATGAACCCTCATGATTATCTTGTTGATAGACCATTAAGAGGATTAGGGTATCCCAAAATGGGATAAGTAATGGAATAATAATGGTTAGATGACTAATGCTTTAGGGTAGAGTAAAAGCTTTCCTCACAATTAGCATGTGTGTCCAGCAGTAGTCCCACCCTGTGTATGGCCAAAGGCCCTGTGGTACATCTGAAACCTGATGCTCTGATTGGCAACCACTGATGTCTACAAAGAGTCAGTGTCTCTGAGATGTGACAGACCCTGTGAGAGGATGCAGAAGTCTCCTCTGGGTGATGCTGGAGTCAGGAAACCAAAGAAAGAGCTCTTGATGCCAGTCACAATGAGAACAAAAGATTCTAGGAAAACAGTTTCCCATTTCTGGTTACTCGGAGGAAGGAAATCCACATTAAGGGCTGTTCATTGTTGAGGTCAAGCAGACGCCCCTGAGTGGTGCACTCAGACAGACAGATCCATTTCAACCTTGCATGGCTCCTCTGTGAACAAGGGGATTTGCTGAAACCATCCTGTGTTGAGGTAGAAGACAAGATTGGGAAGAAAAGACATCCTACACAGCTCACCAAGAATCAAAGCTGGAGGTGGAGGTAGAGCCAGACAGGTGGAGGGGAGTGAAACTAACCACTCCTGTTAATAAGCGTTCACCAAGGCTTATTCCATGCCAGGCTTGATACTAGGTCCTGTGGCCATAATGAAATGATGAACACACAGCTCTTGTCCCCCAGGAGCTTACAAACTTGAGGGGACATGATCAATAAGTAATGACAACACAGTGTGATGGGGGGCTCCTAGGAAGTTAAGCACAGGAGGTGATAGGGGCTGAGGAACTTTTAGTGTAGTCTGCTCAGGCTTCGAAAGATTAGATACGATTTTGCCAAAAAGGGATGAACTAGAAGATAATTTTCATATATAAGAGATAGTCACACAAAGGCGTGGAGCGAGGGAGGAGAAGAGCGAAGGGGGAGCCTCAGTTGGAAAACCAGGAAACGAAGCTGAAGACAGAGGACAGGCAATATTGTGAATGATCCGATGTCCTGGCCCTCAGGTGGTATACTTTTTACTCATGGAAACAGAAAGACAAATAATTACAGTAGGCAATACAATACAGAGGCATAGTTGACTTTTCTGTCGCTGGAAGCCATGATTAATTTCAAGAGGAGAAGTGGAGAATTTAAGAGGGAACTTCATCAGTACGCCTTCTTGTAAGCAGATTTGAAGACAGAACATCACAGAGCTCCTTGATGAACCGCATGCATTGGGAAAAAAAGCAAGGTTTTCTTTGATCATGAGGAAAAATGCAGTGTTGTTAAGTACAGTCATAAATACCTAGGAAATGTTGTGATAGCAGAAGAGAAAATTAAGGTTAGAAGAGGAGGAAAAAGATCCTCCCGAAGGAGGGAAGACCTCAGTGGGTCTTTAAAGATGAAGAGATGTTTATTAAGAAGTCAAGGAGGGTTAAGGACATGTTAGCAACAAAGACAGCTTATGTAAAGTCACAGAAATGAGATGCTGAGGAACTTTTCAGGGGGCTGGAAAATGCATGTCCTTGCAGAAAAAGTGGATGCTACAGAGGACAGATAGTTTGTCAGTGTTGGGGAGCCCCTGATGGATGTTAAACCAAGAGAGGACATGAAATGGAGAGTCTCAATAAGAGCTTAATCAGGACTTCTAGCTAAGAAAAGTGAATTAGGGAATGCGAGAAAATTGCCCCTATAATTTCCTTAGCCTGTGCACAGTCAACGCTTGAATTTTTGTTGAGTTACAGTTTTGTATGTCCTCTCTCTTCAAAAGGATAAAAGGCGTTTTTCAAGCCCAACTGGTTTGATGAGTTGCCTAAAGCTGCAGGAAGTCTTAACAGGTTGCCCTAGAAGCTGCTTCCAAAGAAGGGGAGGGAGCCCAGAGAAGATGGAGGTGGGAAGGACACTTACATCATGGAGGGGCACCTCCTTGCCCCTTTTTGATATTATCACCCGTGCCTATATTATCTGCCACCATACTGTTTACTTAATTCCCTATTTACCAAACATATTTCCACGTCAGTCTCTCTCTACCATTTTATGACACACAGATGACCTTTCAGAGAAGCACAGGTTTTTATTTATTTTTATTATTTTTTAAAATTTAACTTAATTTATTCTTTTTTCGTTTTTAATAATTTTTGGTCAAGTTAGCTAACATACAGTGTTTAATGTAGTCTTGGCTTTGGGAGTGGATTCCCATGTTTCATCACTTACAGTACAACACCCAGTGCTCATCCCAAGAAGCGCCCTCCTCGAAGCCCATCACCCATCTCCCCCGCCCAATGGAATACTACTCAGTGACGAAGAAGAATGAAATCTTGCCGTTTGCAACCATGCGGATGGAACTGGAAGGTATTATGCTAAGCACTGGTTTTTAAAGGAGCAAATGTTGCAAAGGGAAAATGCGAGTTAGAGGCATAGACCCCTGGTTCTTATGTCATAGAGACAAAATCTGAGGCCAGGGCGGAACATACAAAGCACTGAACACAACACAAATGGCCCTTTAAGCTTTGTTTATAGCAAGAGGCTTTAGCCTGTTCCTTCGCTGGTGATGTAATTTTAACAGGTGGTAGGGGGAAGAGAGGTATTCATAACTTACTCCACTCTGAGTTCTTTAGCAACTGAACTAGGCTTTAAAGTGGTGAGAACAGGAAAAAACTGTAAAAATGACACAGACTACTCAAGATATATACGGAAGTAGGGAGAGAATGTTTACCTGTTTAAAGAAGTTTAAATCCTCAGCCTAGATGAATTCCATCCTAGGGTGCTAAAGGAACTTGGCAAATGTAATCTCGGAATCACTAACTCTAATCTTTGAGGATTCTTGGCAATCAGAAGATTAAAGAGAGGCAAAAAGGAAATCCTGAATTCTGAAATTGGATAGGGAAGCTGAATCCCGGGCATTATAGATATTGACATATGGATATTTCTCTCGGGAGAAAGTTGACAGCAGTATGGTGTTAGATCATCAATTCTCTCCAGAGGCTGTATAAACTCCGAGTTATCTAGAGTTTTACACGGTCTTTGTGGAGAAAGACCATAGACTCAAAATTATAAACACGGCCCTGTTGTTCGTAAGCACTGCATCTCTGGGAGGGGAGAAAAGGAGTGTTTGGCAGCTCTGAGCTGGGTTTGCCTCACTCCTATTTCTTTTCACACCAGAATCACATGCTCTCTTTTGTGCTTGAAAACAACCTAGCACCCCCTCCAAAACTTGCTCTGTGGTCAGTAGGGGAGGAGGGTCCTTACACGGGTTGGTAGGGAAGAGAGTTATTATAAGGATCAGCATAGAATGGAAAGAAAGACTCTGGTACCGTGAATCAGCAGACTTCAGAAAGGCTATTTGAAAGAATAAGGCTTGAAAGGGATAGGGATTTGGGATGTGTCACCTATTTGTGCAGAAAAATAGGTTGGTACCTAAAATGTTTTTTGTTTGTCTAAGAGGGTAGAACACTGTGGATCCTTTCTTAAATGAAATTTCAACGTTTGGAAACACGATTTGAAGTTCTATTGGTTATGGAGGACTGGTTTAACAATTACAGCACACAGAGAGGGAGATTTTGTGAATGAAAATCTCTAGAATGAAAAGTCCTCTCTTCTTCCTTCCCACTCCCCCCTCACTCCCAGCTCCCATCTCTCTGTCTCTCTCTCCCACACTTCCTTCCTTCAATATTTGTTTGCAGTTTCTTCTGTGCTAAACACTATGATGGATGCAAACACAAGTTTTTCAGACTCCTGGCACTCACATTCTAGTGGGAGAGTCTGAGAGGTAAACTAATGCTGTCATATTGTGTCATTAAGGCTAGACACTAGACAGATCCAGAGAAGTGTAGAGAGAGCTGGGAAGAGGCCCAGGAAAGTCTCATTAACCTTGTGACATTTTAAGTGTTTGCCACCTGGAAAAGGGAGATGGGTGCTTCAAACAATAAGCACAACATGTGCAAAGGCACTGTGTTGGGACATGGCCAGAACATCTGAGAAGCATGCAAGGTTTGGTGTCATTGGAGGTCAGTCTGGAGAGACAGAGAAGTGGCTTCGCTTACAGGAGGAGACAGCTGTTGGAAGTGGCACCATCAGGAAGAATTCAGAAAGACTTCTTCTGCAGTAGGGCATAAACTAGTCTGCTCTTTGGGCACAAAAATCTTAGCTTGTTTTTCAGTTTATTGACGCTCAGTCCAAATAGTGATAATGATACACAACAATGTCTGCAGTGTTTTCCTTTGTCTTCCTTCTCCCCTCCTCTCCCCTCCCCTCCCCTCCCCTCCCGTCTCCCCTCCCTCCTCTCCCTCCCCTCCTCTCCCTCCCCTCCTCTCCTCTCCCCTCCTCTCCCCTCCCCTCCTCTCCTCTCCCCTCCCCTCCTCTCCTCTCCCCTCCTCTCCCCTCCTCTCCCCTCCTCTCCCCCCTCCCTTTAACCCCCCATCTTCCTTCCTTCCTTCCTTCCCTCCCTCCCTCCCTCGTTCCCTTCCTCCCTTTCCTTTCCTTTCCTTTCCTTTCCTTTCCTTTCCTTTCCTTTCCTTTCCTTTCCTTTCCTTTCCTTTCCTTTCCTTTCCTTCTATTAGAAATTCGTAAAGAAAATAATTGGTAGAAATAGCTAAACCAATATAGGGAAACGAAACAGTTTAATGCAGAGTCAGCTTAAATGAGTATTTAACAAACTATACATTTCATTATTTTTTCTTCATTCTTTTGCTGAACAAGTACTTACTGAGCACCAACTTACGCTGGGCCCCGTATGAGCTGCTGGGAAAACAGGAGTGAGTGGGATGATCAGTGTCTTCCATCTCACGCTTTTTCATTCTACGGGCAGGAGGCAGGCAGTGGGGACGTCAGTCACAAATAAGTGAATAATTTCAGGGAGCGATACATCTGAAGGCACATACTGCTTTGGTCATATGCCTTTCAGTACTCTGGCATACTCTGGAGGTGAGGTGAGGAAGGAATACGGATTAGAGAAACTATTTCCTAACTGTGGGCTGAAGGCATCCTTCAAGGCTCTGCATTGCTGAAGGGTAGCCTTGCTGAGAGCTAAGAGGCACAAGGAGGGTCTGGTTTGCTCTCTTTCAGCAGCAACTACGGATTCCAGGGCCCTTCACCAGTTCGGGCAATCTGCTCTGTGTTCATTTACAGGACGGACAGTCAGGTGCTGCTACAAGAGGCAACGCTGGAGAGACTCAGGAAAGCAGAAGTATATTACACTCACGGGTCTCAGAGACAGGGCTACAGTGGGGAAACTTCCAAGTGGTCAGGAGGCAGAATGCCTACAGGACTGAGCCCTTATCAAGGTTTCTGTGGGAAAGACAAGGCAGGGCAAGGGAAATCATTCAGGAGTGGTTACTTTGAATAAATTTGGTGGCCTCTAAGCTATGGGGGTTGACTCTTGTTGCCTGGTACCTGGCCCTGGGATGATCCTGGTAGGGGAATATTGCCCCCAGAGTGTATGGGGTAGATGGAGGAGGTCTGGCTGGGTCTGATTAATTTGCATATCAAAAGCATGCTTCTAACTGAGTCCTTTGCTGTCATAAGAATTGGCTGACTGGGCGCCTGAGTGGTTCAAGTTGGTTAAGTTTCCCAACCCTTAATTTCAGCTCAGGTCAAGATCTCAGGGTTCTTGGGTTTGAGCCCCGCTTTGGGCTCTGCTCTGACAGTGCAGAGCCTGCTTGGGATTCTCTCTCTCTGCCCCTGCCCTGCTCTCTCTATCTCAGAATAAATAAATAAACTTAGAGAGAGAGAGAGAGAGAATGGGCTGGCATTAAATGTGGGCAGTCTGTCCCTAGCCAGAAAGGGTTTTAGGATATCAAAACATCGTAATATACAGAAAATGAAGAAAGTAAATACTACACAGTCTTATTGCGGAGCCTCGTCCTGTCCTATCCCACACTTGGTCGGCCAACTTGTCCAGGGCCTCCTTCAGACATCCTCACAGGCTGGTGTGTGTGCGGAGGGGCTCTTTCACCATGTGGCTTCTGCTAACACCTTCTCCTCTCTCAGTTCTCCAAGTCCTGGGGAACTCCCAGGACTTCTCACAGTTTCTAATAACTTCTCAGCCTTTCTAACACCTCCGTAACCAATCTCTTATGCTTAAATCTCTCTGGTTGGTGTACACAGAGTGGTTTTGGTCATTGGTCCTGCTGACAGAAAGGGTGACTGAGAATGTTGCTTTGGGTTGGCTGCTCAGGCATGGCCTCTCTGGCGAGGTACATTTGGACTGAGGTGTAAACAATGTCAAGGAAGGAGCAAGTTGGATCCAGTCTAGAGTTGACTTGGCAGGACTTGAATATTTACCTTAGTCACCCCTTATTAAGAATAGATTTCAGTTTCTTCAGCCCGTCTGAATATCCTCATAGCCGTGTGCAGGGCTCCTGAGTCCGTGTGGTGAACCAAGTCTGAGTTGAGATTCCTTCTGTTTCTCAGATTTGTTTGTCCTCTGCCATTCTTTATCCAAGCAACGACTTCTCTTTTGTCTTATATGGTTTTGGAGTTGTTCTGTCTCTCTCCTCCCCTTTTTCTTTTCGCTAACTCCTCATTCCTTTTTCTGTAGTTTTCCCCTTTTAGAAATCAGCTGTGCTGAGGCAGAGTATGAGGCGACATATATATTCCATCCTATATTTTGTCACACAGAGTAACTGCTGGAGTCGTCTGAGATGCAAAGAGCTCTCCCATTGTGAAGTGGTCTTAGACTCAACGATATTCCCTAATTATTGTTATTTGCTCTCACACAACCGTGTTCTTTTTCACTGTAAAATTAATTCACTACCAATGTCATCAACATGGTGACCAAAACTCACTGGGAAACTTGGTAACACAAATAGGTCAAGTTTTGTCCTTCACTTTACTCTCACTTGGCCTTGGAAAGCACTGTCCAAAATCTCAGAGTCCTTAGCAGGGAGCGCTAGCCTCAATCACTTTCCCAGGGGAACTGATGCTTTAGGACCTATGGACTACCTTTAACCAGAAGGTGTTCACATGGGTGTCTATTTAAGGCTAGCCAATCACAGCACGCTATTGTTTGCAAACAGGTACCTCTAACCTAGAAAGCCTTTTCTATTTGCTTTGGGGGAATTAAAAATAAATGATACCACAGGTAAGCTGTACCAGTTATGTGTAGCTTAGTGTTACTGCTTTCCAAAATATTTTGTATAAAAAAGGTTACATGGTGAACATAACTTTGATCTTTGTCTTGCCTGGCTGCTAGGCCAAAAGTTGTTTATCCCGGACAAGGATCTTGGCACAGAAGGTATGGTCTGTTAACATAAGGCCGGTCATTCATTGTACATGCTCTTTGAGGACTTTGCAATCGGAGGATCAAAGACAGTGTCGAATTCTTACCTCTGGCCAGAAAGAGGCTTCCAGGAGGGCAGAAAGCATGGCTGGGTCCATATTCATTATTGGACTTTCAATGACAGAGTCTATGGCTGGAAAATTCTACAAAGGATTGGTTAGAGGCTCTTTACTGATTTTACAAATTTATTTTCCTACTACCAGTCCTATTTCTTTAAGAAAATGATAAGTTTTCCACTCGAGATGAAGGGAGAACTGCATTGTGTTGTAGGTTATGTATCTTGATAGGAAACCTCCTCTCTATTATTTTGCATGAAAATCAAATTCTTCCACCAAAAGAACTTTCCAGACTACTGGAGCACACAGGGATTGCCTGTCCTCTGAAGTCAGCTCTGTGTCTACCCCTGACCCTCCCTTGACAATGTGCATGCACAGCCATAGGACATTGTTTATGTCATGCTCAATGTCTTATTATTTTTGTAAGTTTTATTTTTACTTTTCTTTTTTTACTTATTAATTTCCAATGTATCCCTTAAATTAGGTCAAAAGCTACTTAAGAGCAGCAATCAGAACTTTTAATTTTTGTGTCCTTCTTGGTTCTAACTTAGCACTGAGCATGGAGTAGAATGCAATAGTCTTGTTTATTTGATGGGTTAATGACAATTATATAAAGAATGCATCTTTTTGTTCAAGTATTTATAGTAACAAGATGAAAGTCAGACATATGTAAGAGCTAATATAATTTTTCTTTATCTCTATTCCTTTTTCTGGTAGGTATATTTTCAGGGCTTAAAAATGAGAGGTATTGATATTCTAATTCTTTCCAGTGTTTTATTTTCTCCACAAATCTTCCTTCAGCCCGTTTCCCTGTCTTAATAAATAGCCACCACAATCATTCCGACTGTTATGGCTGAAAACCTAGGAGCCGAGCCATACTTACCTCTCTTTTTTCCCTCCCCTTATACATCCAAGCCACTGGAAGTCTTTCCTGACAAGTTCCACTCCACTAGAGAAGACAAATCTTTTCATTCCCACCTTAGTCTCAACAAATGTTGATGAGCTCTTATAATTTCTTGCTTTTGATGTTCCGGTGGCTTTTAATAGGTGTGCAGCAGTATCTCATTTTGGGCTTAACTGGCAATTTCCCGATGAACAGTGATGTTGAGAATCTTTATGTGTATTTATCCTCCATCCATACATCTTTTTTAGTAATGTGTCTGTTCAGATCTCTGGCTAACTAAAAAATAAAAAAGCAGTTTTCTTATCGGGTTTTGAGAATTCTTTATATAATCTGGATAAATACAAGTCTGTTACCAAACATGTGTTTCGCAAATGAGTATTTTCTCAGTCTGCTGCCTTGTCTTTTCATTTTCTTCAGTGTCTTTTGAGGAACAGGTGATTACAGTTGTGATGAAGTCTAAAATAGGTTTTTTTTCTTTTTTTAATATTATTCTTTTGGTGTCATATCTAAGAAATCTTAGATATAAGCTGGGGTTAGGAAGATTTGCCCCTATGTTTTCTACTAGAAGCTTTTTAATTTTATATTTGGTATTTAGATTATGACATATTTTGAGTTAATTTTTGTGTGTGGTGTAAAGAGTGGGTCAAACATTTTCTTTTCTTTTTTTCTTTTTTATTGCTTACGGATGTCTAATTGTTCCCACATTATTTGCTGAAAAAACATCCTTCCTCGATTGGCTTATCTCTACATCTTTGCCATAAATCAGTTGACTAAATTTGTTTGGGTCTATTTCTGGGCTCTCTGTCTTGTTTAATTTTTCCATGGGTCTGTTTTTTCACTAACACACTCTCTTGATCATCTAGGCTTCACATTGTCTTGAAATTAACTAGTGTGAGTCCTCGGACTTTGTTTTTTATCTTCATCATTGTGTTTGTCCATTATAATTGTCTTTCCATGTAAACTTTAAAAACAGCTTGTACATGTCAACAAAATGTCTTGTTAGGACTTCAGTTGGAATTATTTGAATCTGTGAATCAATTTCAGAAGAACTGAGTTGAAGGATACTATCCCTTTTAATCAGTGAACATAGTATATCTCTCTCTTTAGGCTTTCTTTGATTCCTTCCCTCTGTGTTCTGTGGTTTTCAGCATAATGATTTTGTACATATTTTGTTAGATTAGTCCCCACATATTTTTGTTTTTGGTTCTATTGTTAAAAGTACTTTAAAAATTAATTTCTAATTATTCAGTGATTGTATGTACAAGTACAACCAATCTTTATAATTGACCTTTTTTCCTTTGACCTTGCTGAATTCACTGATTTCCTAGCAGCTTATTTGTAGATTCTGTGGGATTTTCTACTTAGATAATTTTTTAATGTTTATTTATTTTTGAGAGAGAAAGAGAGAGAGAGAGACAAAGTGCAAGCGGGGTAGTGGCAGAGAGAGAGACAGAATCCAAAGCAGGATTCAGGCTCTGAGCTGTCAGTGCAGAGGCTGACACAGACTTGAACCCATGAACCGGGAGATCATGACCTGAGCTGAAGTCGAATGCTTAACCAACTGAGTCACCCAGGTGCCTCATCTACTTAGGTAATTGTTAATCTGCAAATAGAGATAGGTTTTTTTTTTCTTTAAAAAAATTCTATATAATTCTACCCACCACAGCAGAACTCCAACTTTATTGCAGAAGATGAGATACGCAGTGTGATGCTGTACAGGATTGGAGAGAGTAGATAGTCTTCTGTTTTTCTCAGTCCAATGGGAAAGCAGTCAGTCTTTCATTAATAAGTGTGATATTTGCTGTAGGTTTTTTGTCGATGACCTTTATCACCCTGAGGAAGTTCCCTTTCACTCCTAGTTTGCTGAGAGTATTTGTCATGAATGGATATCAAATTTTGTTAAATGATTTTTCTGCATCTATTGAGAGTATTGTATGATTTTTCTGCTTTAAACTATCCATGTGGTGAATTACACGGATTGATTTTCTAATGTTGAACCAAACTTGCATTCCTGGGATAAACTCCCTTGGTCATGATGTATTATCCTTTTCAAATCTTGCTGGACTCAATTTCCTAATATTTTATTGAGGGTTTTTGTTCCTCTGATTATGAGGGATGTTGCTCTGTAGACTTTCTTTTCTTGTAATGTCTCTCTTTTGATCTCAGGATAATTCTGGCTTTATAACACATGTGAGGGAATGTTCTGTCCTTTCCTATTTCCTGAAAACAAAACAAAAAAAAGCTTATGTAGAAATGGTGTCATTTCTTCCTTAAATATTGAGTAAGTATCAGTGAAGTCATCTGAGTCTGACTTTTCTTCTGTGGGTGAAAGATTTTACTCACAATTTCAATTTCTGCAATAACTACATAACTATTTGGGTTATCCACTTGCTTTTGAGTGAGTTTTGGTAGTTTATGTCTTCCAAGAAATTTATTTCACCTAATTTGTCAAATAATTGGCATTTTTTTTTGTTTTATATCTTTGTTATCCTTTTTATGACTATAGGCTCTGTAATGAAATCCCCTATTTCAAAATTTCTGATATTGAGCATTTATTTATTCTTTTTTTTTGTTTTCTTCATCAGTTGGACCAACTTTTTATCTAATGGGCTATATAGTAAATATTTTTGAATATGCAAGTCATTTGGTCTGTCTCAACCACTCGACTTCCTTGTTGTGGTGGAAAACAGCTACAGAAAATAAACAAATGTGTTCCAATAAAACTTCTATTTACAAAAACAGACAGTGGGCTGGGTTCTGACCACAGGCTGTAACTTGTTCATCATTGGGTTAAAAGATGATGACCTTTATTAATTTTTTTCTGAACACTAGCTTTTGTTTTAATTTTTTCCATTGTTTTTAAATTTATTGATTTCTGCTCTTACTACTATTTCCTTTCTCCTTGAATGCCATAAGTATACTTCATTGGTTTTCTTCTAGTGTCGTAGGTGAAAGTTTGTATCAGAGAGTTTTTTTTCTAATTCTGTATATTTTTCTTTAAGTGCTGCTTTAGCTGAATCCTGCATGTTTTAATGTTTTATTTTCATTTTCATTCAATTGAAAATATTTTCTAGTCTTCCTTATAACTTCTTATTCAAGCCATCAGTTATTTAGAAATGTGTGTTTGGGGCACCTTGGTGGCTCAGTTGGTTAAGGGTCTGACTTTAGCTCAGGTCACCATCTCACGGTTCATGAGTTTCGAGCCCCATGTCGGGCTCTGTGCTGACAGCTCAGAGCCTGGAGCCTGCTTCAGGTGCTGTGTCTCCCTCTCTCTCTGCAGCTCCCCTGCTCACACTCTGTCTTGTTTTCTCTCTCTCAAAAGTAAATAAACATTAAAAATAATAATAATAAAAAATAAATGTGTGTTCAATGTCCAAATTTAGAGGGATTTTCTAGGTATTTTTCTGGTTTTGGCAACAGTTATAATTTAATTCCTTATAGTCAGATAACACAGTTTATATGATTTAAATTATTTTGAATTTGTTGAGGCCTTTTTTAAGGCACAAAACATAACCTATATTGGTGAATATTTCATGTGCACTTGGAAACAGTGTGTATTCTACTGTCTGATGGAATGTTCCATAAATGTCAACTTTGATACATGAGTGATCCCCTCCATCAGGTTTTTCTAAGACATACTGATGTTTTGTTACTTGCACTATGTATTCCTGAGAGGAATTTTGAAGTCACAAACTATTAGTTTTTGCTCCGTATGTATCGAAGCTTTGATGCGAGGTATGAACACATTTAAGATTGTTTTGCCTTTTTAATGAATTGACTCCTTTATCAGGATATTATGCTTCTTTTTCTCCTCAGTAATATTTTTTGTTCTGAAGTCAACTTTGATATTTATATAGCCACTCCAGCTCCCTTTTGATGAGTGTTTTTATGGCATATATTTTTCTATCTTCTTCTTTTATAAGCATATTTTATACTTACAGTGTGTTTGTTAAAAACAGTATATAATTGGGCCTTGCTTTTTGCATTTAATATGACAATATCTATCTTTTAATTGAGATGTTTATAATACTTTCATTTAATGATATTATTGATACGGTTGGTTTATAATCTGTCACCTGGATACTGTTTAAAAAACTTGTCGCATATGTTCTTGATTCTCTTGTTCTCTGTTCTGCTTGCTGTGGGATTGATCGATTATAAGCAGTCCTTGCTTTATTCAGTAGTGTGGGATTGTATAAATGACCATGCACGCTGAAACCACGTGCTGAAACCACATGCACGCTGAAACGTGCTCCGTGACGTTTAAAATTTTGTTCAAGGCATGAAAAGCTCTCTTATTGTCACTTACACGTGTATCGGAAAATGAAAAAGAGCAAAGGTAGTGTTTCTTTAATCTCCTGTAATTTAAAGCATCAAAAACATGAAAATTAAGTGTTTTATTTCTTTGTCAAATACAAGAATAGATTGAGTAGTTCTTGCCTTCTTTTTGTGGTATAACCTACCGCGTGGAGTGAGCATCTTCTATATTTTGGCAAATTGTCCTACCTGCCTCTAAGTTTGGATCAATTTTCAGCAGTCTGTCCTTTGTGCTTCCCGAGTCATGAAATATTTTTAAGGGCTCCTCGAATGAGAAACTTTTACCAGCATCCCTTCTGAGACTTCTTCATCTTTTCTTTCACCACCACTTTTCTCATTTATGTCAGTAACTTTGTCCTCACTCAGTTCCTCTGGCTGAATATCTAGTTTGTTGAGTGATGGCTCTATCCATATACCCACAGTCAGCTACTTCTTCTATGCTTTCAGAAGAAGCATTTGTGTTCAGTCTGAATTTTTTTAGTTTATTTATTTTTGTGAGAGATAGAATGAGAGAGAGAGAGAAAGAGCACAAGAAGGGGAGGTACAGAGAGAGAGGGAGACACAGAATCCAAAGCAGGCTCCAGGCTCTAGGCTCTGAGCTGTCAGAACAGAGCCTGACACAGGGTTCAAACCCACAAACCATGAGATCATGACCTGAGCCGAAGTCAGACCCTTCATCGACAGAGCCACCTAGGTGCCCCTTGAATCTCATTTTTTTATATATAATGTCTGTCCTTCAAAAAGAATTACACTATCATAACAGAGATGGAAAAACATATCCTTTCTGATCAATGTTTTCCACACATCATTCAGTGCCTCTCTGGAGTGTAGACTGTAGAGGAGGAGGAGCACAAAGAGGGAGCTCACGCGAACACTGTGATGTTGCCAACAGGACCAGGATGGAAGGAGTGGCTGAGATGAAAAATGAGAGGGTTTAGAATATATTTTAAGAGAGCCCTTATGGCAGCTGTTGATGGACACCATGTCACTGTGAGAGAAATAGAAGAGTCAGGATCCCTCTGAGATCCCGGACCTTAGCCTCTGGGTAATTCAGCTGAATAACTAGGATCATTACTAGAGTATCATTACTAGAAATATCACTGGAGTTATTTTGCAGGAGTATGAATGCAGATTTGTTTTACATGAAATATTAATTCCCCCCCCCCCCACGCACACATGCACACCCTTGTGCTGTCTGGATTGGCTGAGACAGCATAACGTCAGAGGAAAAAATAATCACAAGAAAGCCCACATGTAATGCATGGGGGAGTCACTGTCAACATGTCACTAAGTCAGTACATTCATTTAGCTAAGAAGCACTCGTGTTGTGAAGAAACAGAATGCTAAGTAAACTCAAAAGTGATTTATGGAGAACATTTGTCTAAACTTTGTTTTTTATTAAACACCAGCTGATTTCAAACTTTACGTATTATAAATGGTTTTCATTTACTCTTGTGCGTCCCCCCGCATTTGCATAAAAGACTCTTTTCTGTTGCATCTCATTTTTTATAACGTAGTGTCTGGCTTAAAAAAAAATCATGTAAATAATACCGGAAAGGGATAAAAAAGAATAAAAAATGAGAGCAGGAATATAAATGACTTTAAGAAGTGCACTGTTCTTGCTGAACATAGCAGTAGCTTCTGCTCGAAGCAGTCCCAGATCTCATACATTTCCTTTTTGTTTTTTTTTTTTTTTTAGTTTATTTATTTTGAGAGAGAGAACATACAAGCAAGGTGGGGGTGGGGGAGAGGAAGAGAGAGAGAATCCCAAGCAGGTTCCACACTATCAGCACGGAGCCCAATGTGGGGCTCAAATTCCCAAACCAAACCTTGAGATCACGACCTGAGCCGAAACAAGCGTCAGGGGGCACTTGGGTGGCTCAGTTGGTTGTGTCCGACTTCGGTTCAGGTCATGATCTAATGGTTTGTGGGTTCGAGCCCCGTATCAGGCTCTGTGCTGACAACTCAGAGCCTGGAGCCTGCTTCAGATTCTCCATCTCCCTCTCTCTCTGACCCTCCCCCACTTGTGCTCTCTCTCTCTCTCTCTCAAAAATAAATAAACATTAAAATATTTAAAAAAAAAGAAAGAAACAAGAGTCGGATGCTTAACAAACTGAACCACCCAGGTGCCCTACAGATCTCACACATTTCCTAAATGTTATTCTAAATTTCCTCAAGGATGTTGTGAGTATGGTGGTTGGGAGCCTGGGGAAGGTTTGGTAGGGTTAGTAGTTGATGGTTTGAAGTCACTGCTTTGGGGCTGGAGGAGGCAGGTGAGCGTACTGTTCACTCCCTGCCCGGAGGCTCACTCCTGCAGGTGGACCCCTTTCCCGTCCTCCCTCCTCAGAGTGTGTTCATTGCAGAGGCTGGAAGGAAAGAGGACATGTTACTGGGTTGCATGAAAGAAGGGCTTAGATTGACACATGGGTGGGGTGTAAAGAGGGAAACGTACAGAGAACTCTGTCTGAGCCTGGAAAACAAGTGACCTTGATCTAGGGACTGATTTATGCCCAGGTGGCCAAGAGGGACCATACCTGCATGGTCCTCCTTAGGTTAATTATAGGAACCATATTTGCATGTGCAAGAGCTTTGAACACTTGCACAACAGTGTTCTGACTCAGGCCTCTGAGGAAGTTAGTGGCAGAATGGTACAAAAACGAATCTTCATTTACCTATTAAATTAATATTTGCTTACGGACAATGCACTAGAGACACGGAATGTTAAGAGATCTAAAATTTCACCTCAAAATTCAATTGAGTACAAAATGATATAATAGTTGGCTAAAATCAGATTGAATCTGGCTGGAAGCCTCTTCCTTCTGGATGACTAGGGAATGCCAGAGGGGCTCCTTCTCCACACTAGGACTTACAGCAGGTTGCTTTCTTATTCACAGCAGAACTTTCCAGAATGGCTTTGTGGTCTTCAGGTCACACTAGGTAGTGGCGATATGCTAGTGGCCCAGGCCAGTAAGGGAGGCTTCAGGTTCCTAGGAATGATCTGTGAACGGTGGGAGGACCCATTTCTCTTCCCCAGGCAGATATTCTGGCCACTGTGCTCCCACCAAGACCCTGCAGAAGGGGGTGGGCATCCTGCCTTTCATTCATCCCCAAGACCCCCAGGTCAATCATTGGAAAACTCATTTTCCTCTCCATGCTTGGTCTTTAGTCTCCTCTAAATCCCTCCCCTCATTTACTCTTTCTAGGAGCATCCTCTCTGCGATTTTTGGTTCGGATAACAAAAGCCAAGAAGGACATTCCCGCCCCCTCCCCCCCCCCCCGCAATCTTGGCTTTCCGTCTTACATCACCAACAGTGCCAGGTGGAAAAGGTCTGCTTTGAGATATGCTGATAAATATGGAGATGAAAGGCATTTCGTGAAGAGAGACTAGCATATGGAAACTCTAAGAAGCGTGAGCGAGCCTGTGGCTGTTAGAGAACAAGTAACAAGGAAAGATTAAACCGAGCCGGCAGTACATTTGGAGTCGGAGCTAATCACTCATGATACCAAATCTCAAGTTATTTCAGGTCTGGAATACTTCTGTTTTTTTATAATTAGAACATGTACTTTGTGATGGAAGGGACAAATGAATGAGGAAAAGTAAGAGTCTGAATTTGAAGAAGTTCCCTCAGAGGCTTGAATTGTGATGAGGGACCTCCCGTGTACGGCCCCATCTCCGTGGTCAACTCTATCCCTTTTCTAAACAGCAAGAGGAAGTCAAGCATTCCTCCTTATCATCCAAGGTCTCATTTTTTTTCCATTACAGTAAGAGCCAGATTGTCTGAAAGTCACCTATCACCAATTATTCTGATGGTCTAGGGAGGAAGGAGTTTCTGTGTAGCCTTTAGGAATGAATAAACTACAGCTCAGAGGGGCTCTACAATGTGCCCCCCGTAGCATGTTAGGACCACTTGACTTCCTTCTGCCCCCTTCTTTCTCTCCAACTTGGTGGTATCTCCTCCGATGTGGACATGGGGAAGGGAGGACAGGTGGGACTGGTGGGACAGGCATCCTGTCAGCAGCTAGAGTCACTCCATCCTGGAATCAGAGGTCTGGGTGCCATTAGGTGACTCATCCTAAGCATGCAGTGGGAGAATTTCAGAACTCTGAAATTTATTCCTCCCGTGACGAGTGGCATTGCATGACCGGAGCATTGTATGCCCAGAATCTCTGCTTCTGAAACAAGATTAATTTTAGGTAACCCCATACTGGGGCTGTGTGAGAATGAATGCCAGTAATGATCTGTGCATGAAAGATGACTTTGAACATAATGTATTAATAGAATTCACAGTAAGATATGGCTGAACCAGGAACTCAGCAGGAGCTAGGCACTACATAAATAGAAGGCAGCATTATTTTTACAATAATCTAACACTGCTCATATTCCAGCTCTCATAACACATAACCCTACCCTGTTTTCCAAACTGTGTGGGTGATGATTTTCCAAGGTGATGGATGTGTGTCATATCATGTGTGGGTCTGTAGACAATGTTCTTTGGCGGCCAAAGTTGTCATTTGCTGAGCGGTAGGATAGGAAGATTTTGGTGTACTGTTTCTGCTTACACTTGCAAAGGCTGGCCCTGTACCCTCTCATCTGGCCATTTCTCAAGGGTCCTGAAGGAGCCTATACAATAATAAGCCCTTTGCAATTACACATTCCCATCTATTGATTTGTGTATTTTGTCTTAGATTAGATTGCAGATATTATTTAGATATAGACACACAGACATTTGTGGCAAATTATGTTAGAGAGAAACATGTTGTAATTTTTAATTGGATTTTCTATGGATACGACAAGAACTTGAAATTATATTCCTGGTCAATGGGCAGAATGCCCAAATGTACTTCATTATTTTGCAAGAAAAATGATAATTACCACTTCATTTAGTAACCTGGAAATTATTTTTTATTTCTATAAAGTGGAATAAAATGCTTCACATTATATATAGAGAGTCCCTGTTATCTCTGTTTTATTCTCCTAACAAACAAGAAAGTGAAGGGACACTTCCCCAGGCTCTGAAGGTTTTCTCTGGGATGATCTTACCCCCAACAGACTTCGAGGGAGGCATTAGCCTCACTTAATGGCTTGTGCCATAAACAACCCAACCAACACAAAGACCTGAGATGTGTCTTTCGCTGCCTCCTGCTTTAGCTGATTCCATGTATTCCCCAGGCAAGACTTCTTCTTCCTTCTCATGGTCCTTTCTGGTCCCTTGGGCCACCTCCCTTGAATCTATTTCTTTTGCAACAGAAGTTATCCTGCTCAAGCTCATCAGCCTTCCGTACTTGACTCTGTGGGGTGGCAAGAATGCCAAATACATCAACTCTTTGACTGGAGTGGTGACTGAGCTCCAGGGAAACCATCCATGGTCTTCACCCACAGTTACTCAATCAGAACCACCTCTCGCCGCAGCCGCAACATACTCCTTGACCTACATGATCATGAACACAAAGATGAGCTGGTTAAACTTTTATCAGACACATAGCATGCTTGAACATCTTGTTAGACTAGAAATGGACAGGTTTATTAGGTTTATTATTGTTATTACAGGTTTTTTTTTTTTTTTTTTGTGCAAACCCTTCAGCAATTTTGCATGGAGATGGCTACAGGTTTCTCTTTTGTGGGCTCCATTCTTATCCCAGCAACGCCCAGTATTCTCAGAACTATTTTGCAGCCTCTCTTTTCATGTTGCTCTCTACTAAACCCAGAAGGAAACAACTTGAATTTTCAAGGGACGATGCTGTCCCTCACATTCTTCTTTCACTTTTGTCTCTGTCCCTTCTACCTTGCTCCACTGAGCCTGTCCTCCCCAGCACTTGTGCAAAGGACAGAGGTCCAACGGGCTACAAGCAGGTGAGGCTTTGGAGCCGTCAGGTTTCGTGATGAGAAGTCAAAGCTAAGGCCTGCATTCCATGAAACAGAAGTCTTTGATTTTTTTTGTGACTTGGCTGCAAACTCTTTTAGTGGTCGGTAGAAGTAAACACAGACTGATCTATGCTTTTTATTTTTTCTTAAATAATTTTTAAAATGTTTATATTTGAGAGAGTGAGAAAGAGAGAGAGAGTGGGGGAGGGCAGAGAGAGAGGGAGACATAGAATCTGAAGCAGAATCCAGGCTCTGAGCTGTCATCACAGAGCCTGACACAGACCTCAAACTCATGAACCACAAGATCATGACCTGAGCTGAAGTCAGATGTTTAACCACCTGAGCCACCCAGGCACCCTTCTCTCTGTGCTCTTTCAATTTGTTTGTAGTGTCAGGTCATTAACAGTGGATTTTGGAAACAGGCTTATGACTATTACAGTAGAAATGTGGGAGATGTTTTCAATCTTCTTGACGACTCGGTTTCCTCATCTGGAAAATGGGGATTAAAAGTAGGACCTAGATGGCAGTGTTCTAAACTCAATGTTTGCGTTTTGAAAGTGTTCCGTGCCTAGAAACTTTCGCTTTGAGTGAGCCCTGCTTGAGACCTTGTCACATATATTCAGGAAGGTTCCTAGATCTTTGTGCAGCATCCATGAGTTGTTTTATCACTGGCACCTGGTACCAAATAATCATGCCCCAAAAATGGCACTTTAATATAATATCTCCAGGATCAGAACCACAAGCTTTGGGGTCTGAATTATTTAGGATATCAACTTAACTCTATTAACAGAGAAAGACTCAAGCTAACAGTGACACAAACAAGAAAGAATTTATTTCTCTGCCACAGAAAGTTCCAGGGAGATGACCAAGTGGGAGAAGTGGTTTATAATCATCTAGAACTCAGGCTGCCTCTGCCTTGTTGCTTCAGGGCTCTTGTCCTGTGGCTGCCTTCCCACTCTTGGAGACCTGTTCCAGCTGCTGCATCATGACTGCACATCAGCCGGCAGGTGTGGGAAAGAAGAGGGGAGGAATGTTTAAGGTACAGTCTCAAAGTTCTGTCATTTACTTATTGCAACCTGCTCCTATCCCCAACTTCATTGGTTGGAAAAGGCGGTATTTGGTGGCACAGCTCCCATTGTAAGAAAGTCAGGAACTGTTTTATACACATACACTGGGCAAAGTGCCATGACATCTTCCTGATGGGCTCGAGAGGTACCACGTTGGGCTGCCCGGAGCTGTTGTGTTCAGGGGATCATGCTGGTGTATAAGATACAAAAACCATCCATGCTCAGCCATTGCCCTGGAGGAAGAGATCCTGATTCATCTAGTTCAGTTAACAGCATGATTTATCTTCCAGTCGCCTAGACTGGCCTTCTTGGACTTTTCTCTCTCCCTTGACATAAAAATCCAATAAGTCTCTTTGTCTCATCTAATGCTTCTCACACACATTTTCTCTTTTCAACTCACACTACTACCCTAATTTAGGCCTAATTATGTACCACCCAGACAACTGCAATTACCTCCAAATTGGTCTCCCTTCCCCCAGCTTCTTCACTTTCCAATTCATTCTACAATACAACTGCCAAGTTAATCTTCCCTGAACACAGCTCCAATCAGCACTGCCCTGCTTAGACCCCCCTCAGTGGCTCCCCACTGCCTGTTTCACCAAAGCCCAATGCCTCCATCAAGGGGCCCCACGTTTGGCTCAAGCATACCTTTCTAGCTTTATTTATAGCTTTATTTATCCTTCTTCCACAAACCGCATGCTCCATGGATCGCTCCACATTTTACTATGTCTACTCTTCTGCTCAGAATGGAATGTATCACCCCCTGCTCTGTGTGGCGAAACCATTCTCATATTTAAAGCCCAGCTCAACACCACCATTGGAGACCCTGCTTCCTCAAGGGAAAACGTAGCCCCCTCCCATAACTCGTTCAGAATTTATTTTAACTCTCTCCTGTGAAATGTCTTATATGCAGTTTTAACGAAACGACTCATAAGTGTACAGCTCTATAGGTTTTCATAAGATGAATATACCCACCAGAGCAGCACACAAATGAAGAAAGTGAGCATTGGCAGCCCCCAGGAGCCCCCTAATGCCTCTGCTGGTTACAAACTCTTTTTACCCTTGCCCAGAGTAACCACCGCCCTGACTCCCAACATGACAAATGAGTTTTGTCTTCGTGTCTTAAATAAGTGGAATCATAGAGCCGTTAATCTCTTCTGTCCATTGTCTTTCTGACTCAACATCAGGTGTTTGAGATTCACCAGTATTGTTACTTAGAGCTGTTCATTCCTTCCCTTTGTTATGTAATATCCTGTAGGGGGAACATCACACAATGTATTTGTCCCATTGTCTTGCTGAAAGACAATGTATTTGGGGGGTACAGTTTCCAATTTGAGACTATCGCAAATAGTACTGCCATGAACATGGCTCTGTGTATGCATAGGCGCCCCTAGGTCACGGGGTACCTTCTACTATATTTGACATTACCGAACAGTTTCCCAAGTTGGTTTTACCAATGAATACTCCTGCTAGCCACAAACTAGAATTTCAGTTGCCTCACATCTTTGCTAACACTTAGCAGTTTCTGAATTTTTAATTTTAGGCATTCTAAAATGGATATTTAGTAGGTTTCATACTATAGTTTTAATTTGCAACTCTCTGACTAATAGAGTTGAATGTCTATTTCTTGTTTATTGGTAATTTGAATATCCTATTTTCTACAGTGTCTTATCATGTGTTTTGTCCATTTTTTTTTTCTTACTGGATTTTCTATCTTTTTCTTATTGAGTTAAAAGTTCGCTCTATATCCTAGGTATGAGTCCTTTATTAGTTATATGTGTTATAAATTCTTAGATACATTAAATTTTTTTTTAATGTTCATATTTATTTTTGAGACAGAGAGAGACAGGGCATGAGCAGGGGAGGGGCAGAGAGAGAGGGAGACATAGATTCCGAAGCAGGCTCCAGGTCTTGAACTGTTAGCACAGAGCCTGACATGGGGCTCAAACACGTCAACCGCGAGATCATGACCTGAACTGAAGTCAGATGCTCAACCACCTGAGCCACCCAGGTGCCCCAATTCTTATGTACATTTAAGAAAACATTTAGGGTCAATAAGGGCAGCATATATCTATATCTATTTCTGTCTAGATATATCTACAGATCAATATATATCGATAGATCTATATATATATAGACAGAAATAGGTATAGATATATACACAGTTGCAAAATGAGTGAAAGATTCAATAACTATCCTATCATGCACAGATATTGTAAAAGCAACAATCCTTTTTCATTTCTGCCCTCATCCATGTGGCATTCATGGCGATTCTTTAATCTGTCCTTGTCAAATGAATGACTAAACAGCTTCCAGCATCAGGAAACATTTCATTGTGTGAGAAGTTCTCCACAGTAGGGGTCTCATGATAGTGACCCAAAGGGGACCCAGCAGGCTGTTTCCCTCGTGGTATAAAACTGCCTGTAATACCTTGTTTACATCTGAAAAGAAATACTTGGATTTTTCAGCCCATGGATAACTCTGAAAGTAGGATTTTAAAAATGCAAAGTGCCCATATGCTCAGCTTGTACTGAGAAATGGTCTCATGAGTAATTAAAAACAGTTACAAAAGCAATGGAGTTGTAACAATTGAAATATCACACACATATGTGTGCACCGAATCAGAAAACCCCATAATACTCAGTCACTGAATATTTCTGTGACTGTAGGGTTTGTGACACCGAATGAGCAGTCTTATTCAATGCTTACATCCGAGAGCTCAATCACACCTCAGAGACTTCCCCAGTTTTTCTAGAGCTTGCTTCTGTTTTTAAGCTGTGTGCTTTGCTTCAGTTGAAAGGCTTTAGGCTAGTGATTGTGGCTTTATGTGTTTTATTACCACTAGTGCTCAACAGTCCAATAATAATAATGAAATCAGCACATTTGTACCATACATTTCTCTTTTCTCATGCAGGTGTATAGATGATTAAATATTTCCTCTTCTTCCCTTTTTGATTTTCTACCACTATGTTAAAATGGAAATATATAAGCTGCATGTTGTTTTCGGAATCAGATTAATTTCATTCTTGCATTCCATTCTGCAAGTGATTTTCCAACCGACGTAGGAGTTGAGAGGTGGGGGTCGGCAGGGCAAAAGAGGGGTCAAGTTCTGATTACAGTGTTGTCAAGAATTAGACACGGAGTAGAGTGGTCTTGCAGAGTTAGGGGCTAGATATTCTCATGGAAAAGCACAAGCTTATGCTATAGAATAGGAATTGACAAACTTCTGTAATGCGCCAGGCGGGCCGCACAGTGTTTGTTGCAGCTTCTCCATTCTGTTATTGTAGCATGTGCAAAAGCAGGCTTGGACAATACATAATAAACAAATGAGTGTGGCTTTGTTCCGAGGAAACTTTGTTTACAGAAATGGGCAGCAGACCAGATTTGGATTGTGGGCAGTATAGTGCTCCCACTTCTTATCTCAAAGACTTGGGTTTCCATTCTGCTGCTTATTAGGTTATAGTCCTTAGTTCTCCATAACCTCATCTGCGAAATGGGGCTGACGGCACCTGGGCTACCTGCTCCCAGGTGGTGAGGATGTCCTGAGATACCGTGAGAGGTCTTTATAAACTCACAAACTTTAGTGTTATGCTCATGGTAAGTCATAAAAGGTAGGTGCCAGAGGTCACACAGTTAGTTGACAGCAGATTTAGAACAAAAATGCCGTTGGAATGGGTACACGCAATGTGAAGACGCAGTGACTTGTGTAGTTACCTCTAAATCATGCCCTTTCACATCACTGTATTTGTAACGTGGCCATAAATATCACCTGCTTCCTCTCCTACTCTGAAGATGCTCTGGGAAGCAGTGGGCTAGCTTTCTCTCCAGGGAATCGTACTTGCCAGGGGTGACTGAACCTCGAGGTGGGCTATGGAGTTGAGAGTGCCTTTGTATACAATATACCCACTTTGTTGCCAGACCAGACAAGGGTAGGTCACAATACCCAAGTAGGCGACTGGCCGTTCGCTCCTGGACCTTCTGGCAAGGCAAGCTGAGGCAGTGGTGCCTATGGAAAATCGTACCTGAGAGCTCCACACCCTCTAAATTCACCCAAACTGTTTCATGGAGGTCGTCTGGCCCTGGAAGTATTCCAGATAACACAGTGCCAGTCATTTCAGGACAAGCTTGCTTCTCAGGCACTGTGACCACTCCCTTTGTGCCTCTTCTCTAGACATCAGCGTAAGAGAGGGATGGCCTGGGGGTGCCTGGATGGCTCTGTTGGTTAAGCATCTTACTTCAGCATAGGTCATGATCTTGCTCTTTGTGGGTTTGAGCCCCGTGGCAGCCACTGTGCTGACAGCCCAGAGCCTGGAGCCTGCCTTGGATTCTGTGTCTCCCTCTCTTTCTGCCCCTCCCCACTCTCACGCTGTCTCCCTCTCTTTCAAAAATACATAAACATTAAAAAAGAGAGAGAGAGAGGGATGGCCTGCCTCTTTCCCATCACCACTTGCCCACCTGAGAGCAAACGGAAGCTGTTTAGTCATTTCTAGGATGATGCTGTGTTCAAAGCAATAGTGAGTTTGAGTCAACATGTTCTAGAGAGAAATAAAAAAATAATAAAAAAATAAGCAGGAATAAGGAAACCAGACTCTGGCCTTAGTTCTGCCCTTAAACAGATGCCAGGTCGTGTGCCTATCTATCCCCATCTCAGTTTCCCCAGTTGTATAAAAAATGATAAGGCCAGATGATATATAAGGTCTTTCCCCAGCATTTTGTTTTGTTCTCTCCAATTCTGTGATTCAGTTCTATTGATATTTCTCTTTATTTATTGAGCACTCACCGTGTCTGCAGAAGCTTTTCCAAACAGTTTAAGTCACCAACACTATTGAAGGCTCACTTGGGTGGACAATGCACGACATGATGGGCTCCCAATGAACAGCAAAGCAGTAGGTGTTAAGAGTGACTCAGAAATCATAGCAGCCTGGAACGGGCAGAGAATGTTTCTTAGAAAAGGCCAAACTGCATTCAATGTAGAATTTGATCCTAGCATTGATGACAAAGTAAGAAACCATTGCACTTTTAAAAGTTGGTAGAAGTTAGATATGTTCAGAGACAGGCAGGGTGCAGAGGGGAATATTAACAGATCTTTGTTCCGGGCAGTCCAGGTGGAAGAGTGGACTTAGGAGAATCAGAAGATGATTTGGGATAAACAACTTTGCACATGATGAAGGATGTCCTTGAGTGCCAAAATGAGGAACCTGACATTTTTCCTAGAGGGAGTGACAGTCTGAATATTTCTGGACCCTTGAATTAAATAAGATTATTTGACAGCAATATGTTGAGCAGATTGGAAAAAAATAAATTATAATAAAGCAGAGAGCCTTTGAGGAACTGTGGAAATAATACAGGTATCAGGTAATAAGGAGCTGATAGTGGTTAGAATAGACAAAGGTTACTGATGGGGGCACCTGGGTGGCTCAGTTTGTTGAGCATCCAACTCTTCTTCTTTTTTTCTTTTTTTTAACATTTATTTGTTTTTGAGAGACATAGAGACAGAGCATGAGCAGGGGAAGGGCAGAGAGAGAGGGAGATACAGAATCTGAAGCAGGCTCCAGGCTCTGAGCCATCAGCACAGAGCCCAGCGCGGGGCTCGAACTCACAGACCGTGAGATCATGACCTGAGCTGAAGTCAGCCGCTTAACCGGCTGAGCGACCCAGGTGCCCCAAGCAACCAACTCTTAATTTTGGCTCGGGTCATGATCTTATGGCATATGGGATGGAGCTCTGCGCTGACAGTGAGGAGCCTGTTTGAGATTCTTTCTCTCTCCCTCCTCTCTCTGCCCATCCCCTGCTCACACACTCTCTCTCTCTCTCTCAAAATATTAATTAATTAATTAATTAAAACAGAAATGTTACCGGTGAAGAATTGACAGGACTTGGCTGTCCTATTAGGGCTGCAGCTTAGGTGAGGAAAGATAACTATTCCAGGGTTTCGTGATGACAATAACTCAATTTCCCTGCGTATTTTTTTTTGTATGGGTGGACTGTTAGTGTATAATCCTAGGTGTTAATGTTGTGTGACAAGGCATTTTTTTTAATCCATAAGTGTCACCACATAATACTACCCAGAAGACAAGGATTCTGGCAGGATTTATTTCTCTATAAAGATTTAAGGACTCTATTGATTTCTAATTTGAAACATGGACTAAACTGCACCTATTCCTCAGGTTATTAATTTTGAGATCATTCTTTCTTCTCTTTACCAATATCCACTAATGTCTTAACGACTCTCCCTCATAACCAGATGACTTGGTCTGTGTCATTTCTTCCACTGGTTCTTCTAAAGCCACAATCTCCTATTCTTTTATTTTTTTGTACAATTCAATGGCTTTTAGTATATTCATAGAGTCATGCAACCATTGCCACAATTAATTTTAGAACGTTTTAATCACACCCATAAAAACTCCATAACCATTAGTAGACACGTACCTCCAACCTCCAGATCCCTGAGCAGACACTAATCCAATAATTCTGTCTCTATGGATTTGTCTATTCAGAATATTTCATACAAACACAGTATCATAAACTATATGATCTTTTATGACCAGATTTTTTCACTTAGTATATTTTCAAGGGTCATCCCCATTGTAGCACATATCAGTACTGAATTCCTTTTTCTGGCCAAATAATAAGCATTGTACTGTTGTTCAACATTTACTCGTTCACATATCAGTTCATTGACCTTTGTCTTTTTTTTTTTTTTCTATTAAGAATAAAGCTACTATAAAAATATATGTGCCAATTTTGTGCACACACGTGTATTCATTATTCTTGTGTATATTCTTGGAAACATTGGGTCATACTGTAACTCCATGTTTAACCTCCGAGCACTTCCACATTGTTTTCCAAAGAAAATGCGTCATTTTATATTCTCACTACCACCATACCGGGGTTCCAATATCTCCATGTCCTCTCCAACAGTTGTTATTATCTGTCTTTTTGATGATAGCCATCCTAATGGGTGTGAAGTGGTATTTCATTGTGGCTTTTCTTTGCATTTCACTGACTGATAGCTAATAATGTTGAGAATTTTTTTTGAGCTAATTGTCCATTTGTATATCCTCTTTGGAAAATTGTTTATTCAGATTCTTTATGCATTTTTAAAGTATTTTCTAATGTTTAATTAGTTTTGAGAGAGAGAGACAAACAGAGTGAGAGCAGGAGAGGGTCAGAGAGAGAAGGAGACACAGACTCTGAAGCAGGCAGGCTCTGTACTGACTCAGAGCCTGACACGGGGCTCGAACCCATGAACCATGAGATCATGACCTGAGCTGAAGTCGGACAAGTAACTGCCTGAGACACCCAGGTGTTCCAATTCTTTATGCATTTTTTAAATGTTGTATTTTTTATCATCAAATTGTAAAAATTATATATTCTAGACACGGACACATGATTTGTAAATGTTTTTCCTGGTTGTTTGTCTTTTCACTTTTTTGATAGAATTCTCTGAAACAAAATATTTTAAAATATATTTAATCCTTTTAGTGTTATATCTAATAAAACTTTGAGCAATGCCAGGTCCTTTCATTTACTTATGCGTTTTCTCCTAAGAGTTGTATAGTTTTAGCTCTTGTGCTTACATCTATACTCCATTTTGAATGTAGTTTTCTGTATGGTGTGAGGTATGATTCCGTGTGTGCACATCTAGTTATCTCAGCACCATTTATTGAAAAGATTCTACTTTCCCTGTTGAATCATCTTGTACCCTTGTCAAAAATTAATGGACTGTAAATGCAATTTATTCTGCTTTTAATTTTTAACATAAGGTGTTTAGGAATCTAGGAAACCACCCGTGACAAAAGTCTGTCACATAAATACCATATGTCAAACCAAGGCTACCTATAGCTGCCTATGTCCTAGAGCAACGTGCTGCTCAGCCTGTGCCTCGTTAGCCAGTCTCATTTTATCTTCCAGGTACTTAATGAATTAGAGAGTTAAAGTCAGGAAAAATAATAGTAATAATGATAATGACAATAGTATTAATAACAGTAAATACTGAGTTCCTGCTGTGTGCCATGGATGGTTTTAAGCATCATCTCATATAATTGCCATAGCCACAGCTGCCCTGGCAGTTTCTGGCGAAAAGACAGTAATGAAAAAATGTGGGGGCACCAGGCTGACTCAGTCGGTTGAGCATCTGACTTTGGCTCAGGTCATGATCCTGTGGCTCATGGGTTCAAGACCCGCACCTGAAGCCTGCCTCAGATTCTGTGTCTCCCTTTCTCTCTGCCCCTCCCCTCCTCATGCTCTTTGTCTCTTTGAAAAATAAATGAATAAGTAAACAAACATTAAAAAGACTTTTAAGAAACACTTAAAAAAAAAAAAAAGAAATGAAACAACATGGTGCAGAGGAAGTAAGGAACTTGACAGAGATCACTGAACCAGGAGTCAGCAAAATGAGCTTTAAAGCTAGACAGTGTGGCTTCAGAGATTATCCTATCAGTCACTGCTCTTAGACCTCTCTCAAATATATAAAAGTCACAATTTCCCAGAGTAATCAATTTGAGTTTATTCCTTTTTCACATGTACAAATGTTTTCTCACTCCTTTTGACTCAAATGAGGAGGAGGAGGAGGCGGAGGCGGCTAGATATTGTGCTAAATCATTTCGCATTAACCAAGGAGAAGCCATTAAAAGCTGAAACAATGGGGCGCCTGGGTGGCTCACTCAGTTAAGTAGCCAACTTCGGCTCAGGTCATGATCTCATGGTTCTGTGATTTTGAGCCCTGCCTCTGGCTCTGTGCTGACAGTGCGGAGCCTGCTTGGGATTCTCTCTCTTTCCCTCTCTCTGTCCCTCCCCCACTCATGCTGTCTCTGTCTCTCTCAAAAATGAATAAATAACACCACCCCCCTTTTTTTAAAGGCTGAAACAAGGATTCTGAGTTTTACTCCAGGGTTTCAAAGAAGAAACCATGATTCCCACTCCATAGGATTTGCTAAATCTATTAAAGCAAGTGTCCATAATACTGCTGTGCGTGTAAAAGCTGTCTCTGGATATGCATTTTGGAAAGATCATGCCTTTTAGAGTCAAGGAGTCATGAATTCAGTGTGGGACATGGGCTAGAATTTTAATCCCTATAAACTCTCATCCGTGAGGTAGACATAATAGACATTCAAGATTGTTATGAGAATTTACAGATCGCATAACCATCTGGCACAATGCCTACTACATAGGACAAGTTCAATAAGAGCTATTTTTACTTTTACTATGATGGTGGTTGTTTTTTCCAAATGGGAAATGGGTCCCAAAACATGGCTAGAAACGTGTTCAACTCATACATGGATTGGCAAAGATGAGTACTATTGTATACCTTTCAAAGAAGTTACCTAAAATATACCACTTTCTGGAAGCTCAACCCTACTTTCCATCTGTATTATCTTCTGACTTGAATGGTTAGGTGCCCAGAGTCTTTTTGCATTAAATTTTACATTGATTTTTATAACCCCCTTAGTATGTGTAATATCTGAGTTCTCCAACTTCTCAGCCCCTCTCTGTCCCCCTCCCTGGTGTGGTATGAAATAAAGTTCCCAGCAGCATTATAATAGACAGGTCGGCCAGAAATCAAAAGTAGGGGTTACCAAGTAATTATGCAGAGGAGATTCCAAAAATGTATATTTTTATGTCCATATATAAAAACTACATTAAATTTAGGGCAAGCCAAAACATTGTCCCAGCTCGAGTTCCCAGAGCATATGGCTTTATAAATGCTATACTTTCTCCTCCACCTCTTCATCTGAAGTTGAAATAATAAGCAGAGCCAGAGTCTCAGTGGGGGCCTGATCCTCCAGAAAGATGGAGCTCTTTCCTTTTTCATTTCAGGGGACAGGGGATGCTTTTCTCTGAAACGGGTGCCTATCTTCCCAGTCAGCATCCAGGACCCACATCTGTGTCCTATTACGATCCAATCTTGGGCCCATCTGTTTTATTTATAAATCCTCCAGGGCCTTTTTACATTGACCCTTAATATGAGCTCAACTTAATATTAGGAAAGAATATTCAAATACATTTTGCTCCTGGAAACTTCTCAAACTGTCCACTAATGTGTCTTTCATTCTTAGGTACCCACCTTCCATGCACAAGACAGTATGTTCTTAGAGCAGGTGTAATCCAAATCCAGAGGTTCTTGGAGAAAGTGGATTCATTAGGATTTAGGGAGCCAGTAATTCTGAAGCTGGAAGGAAATGTGGGACCAGCTAAATCAGTGTTTCTCAACCAGAGGTGCTTCTAGACCCAGTGAAACTCAGGAGCAGTCTTTGGACACAGACACATTCCCAAGAATTACCTTTCCCATAATCCTTATGTCCACCAGCCAATGTGATGAGCTAACTCCTGTGGCAGTCTCATCTGTCAAATGCTAACAGGAGAGGGACCTCCAACATAGAACTTTCCTTTTCTTTCCTTGGTCTCTTTGTATAATACAGGAATCCTTGATGTTTGCTATTCTACCCCTGCCAGTCCCTCCCTCCCAGGGGATTCTCACAGCATTTTCTTTATCTTCAATCAGAAGAAATTACTACAAAATATCAACTCAGAGATGCACACACCTATAGCTACTCTAACCGAGACCAGAGGAATCCGGAGCCCCTCTCACCTTGGAGGCGGATGCATTGGAATGTTAGGGGAAAGAAAGGCGGGCTGTTGGACCCGCAAATTTTTCTGGGCCCCACGTGATGGTCGTCTGGGGAGGCTGTAAGGATGTAATGATTAAACAAACGGGTGGCATTAGATTGTATCACATGCCGCTGTCTTTTATTGTGCTATAAAATGGTTCGTTTGGGGGGAAATGTGAATTTAAGCTTTTCTGCTGTGATCAAACAGTTGTCCTAGTGGTTTTAAATATAATTCAATTGCTTCTTCTCCTTACTACCCTTATGCCCTCCACACCCTACTCCCTTTCTCCTTGCCTTGCCTTGCCTTGCCTTGCCTTGCCTTGCCTTTCCCTTGCTTTCTTCCTCCCTCCCTCCCTCCCTCCCTCCCTCCCTCCCTTCCTTCCTTCCTTCCTTCCTTCCTTCCTCCCTCCCTCCCTCCCTCCCTCCCTCCCTCCCTCCCTTCCTTCCTTCCTTCCTTCCTTCCTTCCTTCCTTCCTTCCTTCCTTCCTTCCTTCCTCTCTACCAGGCTTGAATTCAAACCTACTAGTTCCACTATTACTAATTGTGTGACCTTTTGACAAGCTTATCAAACTCTCTGAGGCTCATTTTTTTTTTTTTTTTTTTGATCTCTAAAACTGGGATAGTAATACCCATGTCGTAAGGCTTTTGAGAGTTTTAAATGAAACACAGTATGTAAAAGACATTGTCTTGCATTATTCTTAGGCTTAAGAGGTACACGGTATATGTGAATTCTTTTTTCTTTCTCCCTTCCCCAAAGCTGTGCTTTAAATTATGGACTGGGACATCTATGGCCTGATGTTTCAACTTTTGTGGCAACAGGAATTGGAGTGCCTAAATTGTTGTCATCTATATGCACAGATGCTCCCACCATCTCCCTAATGGCTTCCCTTGACAAAGGAGAGGTGCTGAGGATGGAGGCATCATGACAAAATTAGCTTTGGGACAATGAGATCTACCAGCGTTATGTGCTGAATCGTGGCCCCCACAAATTTATATGTCGAAGTCCTAATGCTCAGTATTCTAGCCTGTGACTCTCTTTGGAGACAGGGTCATTAAAACAGCAATGAAATTAAAATGAGGTGATTAGGTTGGGCTTGAATCCAATATGATTGATGTCCTTCTAAGAAGAGGAGATTAGAATGCAGATAAACACGAGTAGAAAGGGAAGACCACGTGACAACACTAGGTGAAGACAGCCATTTACAAGCCAAAGAAAGAGGCCCCAAAAGAGATCAGGATGGTGGGAAATGGTGGGAGGCCTCCAGAACTGGGGGAAAAGAAATTTCTGTTGTCCAAGCCACCAGCAGCCCCAAGAGACCAGTGCTACCAGAAATCCATGACCCATCTTTTCCAAACTGTAAAGCTGGAGGTCAGCTCCAGAAGGAGAAAGCAGAAAGATTTCGGTTATGAAGGGACTGGCGTGGACACACATGAAGGGATTTTCTGGGCAAAATAAGTTGTTCGCTGACCAATGAACGGTCTGCCTGACTGTCCCGGTGACAGGATGTAGACTGAGCAGTGAAGACAGGGCTTGCTTTGACAAGCTGGCATCAGTCACGTCTCTGCATAATGCCATTTCAGCAGCTGCTGAGAATTATCTCTGCCTTTTAATCCTCTCATTTCAGAGTTGTTTCAGGCAGATTATTCCTAAAAACCTCATGTAATTAATATCAATTATTTAGATTGGCTGCTTTAGTCAGTGTCAGATTTTTCATCCCAGGACAAGATGTTATTACTATTATTACTGCTAATTACTGTGTCGGAGAGCCTGTATGACAATTGGATTTCCACATAGGAAAAATCAAGGTTTAATTATAGCAAAAGTTTATGAACAGGAAACTTGAAACTGGAATCACCATTCTTTATCAGAGAATTACCTTCTGGTGGTTTCTTGAGCTTCAGGAGATGTCAAGCTTCCTAGTTAGAGTTAACCTTCTGGTGGTTTCTTGGGCTACAGGAGGTCAAGCTGCCTTTCTGGACTCTTAGCATTGGCCCATATTAACCGGGTAACCTTGGCCATGCATCGCTCTCTGGGTCTACTTTTGGAATTAATGTTAGGATCGAACTTCATGAGGCTGCTATGAAGTTTAAATGAGTTGAACTTTATGTCAAGCTCCCAGAACAAACCTGGCATATAGTAATTTCCAAACGCATAAAAGAACTCATTATTAATATTCTTACTACATTCAAGAAAGTATTGTGAGGGGCAGCAGGATAGTGTGATAGACCAGGTGTCAGGCCAACAGAGCCATGAATCCCAGCTCTGCCTCTCACAAGAAACTCTGAGCAAATAACCTGAGTGAAGGACAGGTGCATGATATATGTTCACTGCTTGTATTTACTGAGTGCTTATGACTTCCCAGGTATGGTGATAAAAGTGCTACTGCATCTACTAAGTTAACACTCTCCTCAAATTTACATGATAGGTATGGTTATTATTATTTTTGTGTCCCAGACAAAGAAAATAAGGATTGGAGAGAATGAGTAACTGGCTTGTGGTCACTGAGCTTCTTGCTGGCAGTACTAGGCAGTCAAGATCCCAAACATCGTGCCTAAAGCAGCTGTCCCAAAGTGGGTCTCAGAGCAGGTGGTTAGTACCTCTATTTTATTTTGACTTTTAAATTGAGATCAGATCACTTACTTTCTTGTGTTGGAACCCTGCAAGAGCAGGTAACCTTCCACTGAAAGAGGAAGAGAGGATGCAAATTAAAATTGGCATAGCCTCTCAATATCAATAATTGACGTTGATCTTGTCAAAGATTGTTCAGATTTTCCCCACTCTGATCCAGTCTCTATCCCATTGCCAGCTCTTGAGCCCTGCTCTTTTGGAACTGAAATTTACTTACTACTTTTGCTAAAATCTATAGTAATCATCAGATTGAATGAATGGCATAATGCCCACTTACTTATAAGCATGCTGATCACAGTTGGAAAAAAATATCCTTTAACAATTGTAGCCAATTAAAAGAACTAATGAATCCTGTGTATTCAGAGCTACATAAACCTCTTGAGTGAAGGTTTTGTTCATTTCGGAATAGCATTGCTCTCTGTTGGTCTGGTCACCCATTCCTTCATGGAAGAAGTAATTATTGAGCTGGTACTATGCATTAGAGTCTGCTCTAAGTTCAGAGAGTAGAGCAGTGACAGAAACATTAAAACCTCCCTGTCCCAATAGAGCTAACATCCTAGAGGGGTGAGACAGACAGTAAACAAATGAATGACTGAATGTATCTAGCATGCTGGAAGGTTATATGTACTTTGGAAAGGCAACATGTTGGAATGGCTGGGTGCTGACTCTGGAACAGACTCTTTGATTTTAATTCCAGCTCTGTCTGATGACAACAGTATGATTTCCAGCAAGTTATTATTTTCTCCCTGCCTCTATTTTTTTCATGTTTAGAACATGGGCGATAATAATAGGATGCATCTCATAGTGTTATATTAAACTTAAATGGGTTAAGATGTGTAGCAGTACTTAAAAGAATATATGAGTGTATTCTATATAATGTTTCATAAATGTGGAGAAAAATTAACTAGGGAATGAGTTTTAGAGGGGATATCATAGACTTTGCAGTAGGAAAGTCACTGAAGTCACTGAGAAGGTACTGGGTAGCAGCTGAAGGAGGTTTGGAAGAAATGCTTTCTAAACAGAAAGAACCAGAAGAGCCAAGACTCTGACTTGGAAATCTGCTGGACGTGTTGGATGAATTGCCCAGAAGTGGTACGTAAGAGAAAAGAAAACTCAAAGACGGCTGCAAATATCTTGACCTAAAGAAGAATGCCTGAAATGAGGAGATTGGGATATAACAGGTTTAGGATGCATGGGGAAAGGTGAGGAGCACAAGTTAGGTTTGAGATGTGCTGGAAATCTTAAATGGAGATCTAGAAAGGTGTAGCTATAGGCATTTGGAATTCATGAGAGAGGCTCAGTTGGAAATACAAATCTTGGAGTCATTGCATATAGGTGGTGTTTAAAGCTATGGGACAGTATAGGGACACCAGGGCAAGGAGGGTAGGTAAGGAATTGGAAAAAGAATGGTGTCCCGGATCACCCTTAAACTAAGAGATTGGAGCAAAGAGAAGAAATCAGCCAAGGTCACTGAAGAATGGCCCATGTAATGGGAAGAAAACCAAGCAAGTAGTGTTCTGGGAGCAAAGTAAAGAAGAAAAATGTGTCTGATTAGGAGGGACTGACTAACTTCCTGAAATACTGCTGACAAATCAAGCAATTCTGAGGCTGAAAACCTGCCATTGGCATTAACAGTATAGAGTTTCGTGGTGGCCTTGAAAAGTGTGTTTTTGGTAGAGTGGTGAGATCAGATACTCGACTGAATATAAGATGCGTATTTGAAGAAATAGTGGAAGGAGAGGAATTAGGGATGATGAATATAGGCAGCTCTTTCTTTTTTATTTTTTTAATGTTTATTTATTTTTGAGAGACATAGAAACAGAGCATGAGCAGGGGAAGAGCAGAGAGAGACGGAGACACAAAATCTGAAGCAGGCTCCAGGCTCTGAGCCATCAGCACAGAGCTGGACATGGGGCTCGAACCCACAGACCATGAGATCATGACCTGAGCTGAAGTTGGCCGCTTAACCATCTGAGCCACCCAGGTGCCCTAGGCAGCTCTTTCAAAGAGTATTGCTTCTATAGTGCAGCAAGGTGGGAAGGCAGAGTGTACATGCTAACTTGTAGGTAAATATGGTGGAGCGTCCTCTTATGACCGCATCACTTTTCTCAGTGAGGTAGGCATTGAGAATAAAGCCTGAGAGTAAGAGTCAGGGAGAAGATGGTGGAGATTTAAAGGAAAAAATGGACTTAACCTTAGACTGCAGACACCAACAAGAGCCATTCGAAGTTCATCTCTGTATATTGAAAGTGACACAAGTTGGAGACTTTGTATGTTTCCTATGCTCTGTAATTAAGATGCATACACGAATCAGGCAGAGTTGGACTTAACTATGGTTCTGCCTTTGCTAATTGTGTGTGATGAAGTGAAAAGGAAAAAACGGCTTAAGGATTTGTGTAACAAGTAGCGATATTTAATGAAAGCTAATGGAAGAAGAAGGAACATCAGGAAAAGAGACAGTCAAAAGGTGCTAACAAGATTTTATTGGAGTCAAGTTACATGAGAGAATTATCTGGAATGATAGGGGACACTGGTCAGAGAATAGGGCGCAAAGAACTACAGTTGCAGAAGGGTTGTGCTCATTGGTAACGACAGGGTCTAGATTATAAACATGGAAGTGAGTGGTGGAGGGAGGGTGGAGAGCAAAATCAATGGGGAAAAAAGTTCAAGGAGCTGAGATGCTGAGCTGTTCAAAAAGTCATTATGAATGTATCAAAGCTGTCAATAAGAGTAGTGTTGGAAAGAAGGACAGCATGCAGAAAAAAATAATCTTCCAGAAATAAAGGAGAATGACACAGATTCAGAAAATGACTGAAGCAGGGAGTTATTGATATAATCAGATGTCAAGAGATTCAAGTCCAGAAATTTTAGAAGAAGGAAGGAATGCATTCAGATGGTCTGGAAGGGTAGGGAGGCAAAAGCTGGGCCGTGAGGGAAACTGGCCACCACTTGAGAGGGCTTCCAAGAGAGCAGTTCTCAGGGCTGACTCTGGGTTCAGTTAGAATGAGAAGCTCAAGAGAAAATTGAGAGAAGAGATCGAAGGTGTAGGAGATTTAGCTGCCAAGGGTCTGGGAATTCCAGTGGGTGTCGGAGGGTGGGGAGTGGTGGAAGCTGGGGATGGAGAAGTGGAGATCCAGAACCTTGCTGGAGTTGGAGTAGGGTGGGCAAGGGTGACCTGGAATTCTGGAGTTTCTTATAAGAAACCCCACATCCCAGGAGGTGTTGTAGTACCATTTATTTTGGTTTGTCTGTGTGGACTCTTGGCCGATCCCTTGTGAGGGTAGCAAATCACTGAATCCAAGGAGGTTACGATGCCCCCTGTTTGCTGTTCATGCTAATTTAACCCTGCTGCCGTAGCGTCTGCAATTTCTGGTACTCTGCAAGATAGAATAGGTGGACGGGCAGGTAGATGACAAGTGAAAACATCAGGGAAGCTATGCTGTTGAACTGTAAGTGGGAGGAGATCCGATGGAGAACAGGAATATGGGACAACAAAAGATTACTCCTAATGAACTCAAGGTGGAAGACAGTGAATATTGGGAGTGGACAGCTGTGTAGGCTAGGACTCCTAGATCTCTTTGGTTGGGGGTTATAGTCCATTGGCACCCACAACTTTATTGATCTCAGATCGGAAGGGTGGATTTACTCAGTGTTCAGGGCTCCCCTTTGACAACAGTGAATGGAACTGAGGAGGTTTGGGGAAGCTGGGCATCCCTGCTTACACACAGACCTCATCAGTGGAGTGTGAATAAACTCACGCGAAGCTGCGAGAACTAGTGGAGCTGGGCACCCATTGACCTACCTGCTGGTGGTTTGGAGGCTGCAAGTTTTCACACTGTGGTTAAATAGACTTCACAGCTGGCCGTCGTTGCATTGAGAACCCTTTATGGAGGAGAAGTGCTACGGGCAATCAATCAAAAGCAGAAGTCTGTAGTCCCAGGGATGTGTTTGAACAGATCCCTTGGGCAGCGGCTGCAGGAAAACAAAAACTCTTCTGGCACTGAAATGCCATGGGTTTCGGGTTTGCACATATGTCCCCGGGGCCCGAATTCCTCTGGTCTCCCCGCATCCCAGGAGGTGTTGCAATACCATTTATTTTGATTTGTCTCTGTGTGGACTCTTGGCCGATCCCTTGTGAGGGTAGCAAATCACTGAATCCAAGGAGGTTACCATGCCCCTGTTTGCCGTTCATGCTAATTTAATCCTGCCGCCGTAGCGTCTGCAATTTCTGGTACTCTGCAAGATAGGATAGGTGGATGGGCAGGTAGATGACAAGTGAAAACATCAGGGAGCCTATGCTGTTGAACTGTAAGTGGGAGGAGAGCCGAGGGAGAACACTGACAGTCATGGGAGAAAGAAAAGTGACAGAGAATGAATTCCCTCCGGGACAATCAGTACACCGTGCAAACACATTCTAGCGAAACACCAGCTCTGAGTTCTAAAGACACTTCTCAATTAAGTCCTCAGAAGGTTTGCTGCTAAGAGCTGATGAATTAGTTTATTCCCCGTTGCTCTCTGTCACGTACCTTCAAACACCCACGTCTCCATCTGTTTCATTAATAAATTAACTTAAATCCATAAAATTAGCGAAGAAGCAGAGCAACTGCTCTGTGATAAGTGACCAGAATTCGTTCTTGGGGTAGCCTTCGCTGAAGCCTCTGCAGAAGTACACGCTGAAGAATCAGAAGTGTGTTCGAGGATAAATTTGACTTTGAATGTCCATATTTTTAGTTCATGAGATATGAGTAAAAGCCCAGGATTAGAAAAAATAAGTTGATTGCATTTGTCCTTCTATGTCATATTCAAAAGGTCACCACTAGGACTCCTTAAGGACACTGGCCCAAGGGCATCTTTGTGCTGAGATATGCAGTTTCACCTGGAAATCCTTACAGAATAACCCCTGGCCAGTTTCTCCTTAATTTTATAAAGCTGAGAATGAGTGCTGATCTGGATGGAGCTGCATTTGCTATACTGCTGTCTGGACTTGAGAACGAAGGTGTTTGGATGGGATTCATAGCCAAGAGTAAAGGGAATTGTTGGCGGGGGGGGGCTTGTTCTCTGCCTTCCATAGGAGGGAGATTTTGTCCCCCTACCAACAGGGAAGAGTGGTTGGTTTTTTGAGTAGAATAAAATGAAAAAGGAGAAGCAATTGCAGGATTTGCCAAAAGAGCGCTTTTTGGTGACCAGAGCAAGAGACAATTTTATGGAGTGGTAGAGACTGAAGTCAGATGAGAGTGGATTGACAAGTTCGGGAAATGGAGAATTGGAGACAGCATGTATAAACAACACTGGAGGAGCCTGGCTATTAAAAACAAGGAGAAACGAAGCCAGGGCTTGGATGGGGGAGAGCAGTGGCTGCTAGGTGAGGCAAGGTTGCACGGAGACACTAGTGCTTGTTTGCATGCTGATGGGAATAGTCCAGAAGGAAGACTAGGAGAAAACGATGATGTGCGAGACAGGGGTGGAGGCTTGAAGGAGGAAATCTTTGAGAAGGTGAAAAGAGAGGGAATCCCTCCCATACGAGGAGAGATGCTTAATGACAAAGGAGAAAGGAAGAACAGGAGTGAGCTGTAGGGCTTAGCCGTCCCAGCCACCTGCCAGCTAAGACAGTCAGAGCCCTTGGTAAACTGGGGTGCGTATTCATGCACCGAGAGCTATGCACTGTTGATCCAAGCTTGACGCATGCTTCATTCTGGGCATCTCTCATGTTTGTCTTCCTTCCTTTCATTACCCAAATTTTGATTTTTTTGAAAATGGGCAGGAGGTTGCCAAAAATTGTGCTCTTGTGATAAACTGTTTATTATAAACTCATCATTTCTTAGGGAGGAAAAAAAAAACTATGTTGCATTTTGCATTTTTAAAGAAAGCGCCAACAGAATAGGGCAGGGAGAATATTATCTCTAAAAGCTTATGCATCATCCTCTTAAAATGTTAATGTCCCATTTCCAGCTGAACAAATAAACCTCTACTACTTGGATGCAACTAGTTCTAATGAATGCGAGTGCCAGGCTAGAAAATAAAGAACCCACCTTTGATTGCAGAAAGCATCTTTCACTTGAAAAAAAAAATTAAGTCATTATTTAAAACTCGCTCCATTAATGCATCATGAACAAAGGACAGTTTGCTTGAAAAGACCAAACAGCTTTCAGTTTTGAGCACTTTATTTTCAATAGGATTATAAACAAGATCTTCATGAAACTCTTCAAACAGAACATTGGGATGAAATATGGCGTTGCTTGGGCTCACTCATTGTCTACTCAAGCGGGTTTGGTTTCGTTTCCTTAAAGCAGTTGCCAGTTTTTTCTCTGCTGTGGTTGTTGATGCCAGTGCTGTTTCGTTGGGTGAAGCGGAAAGGACAGAAGGTGCTGTTCTCTTCTGTAGTTGATAGGGGAAAGGGGAGTTGAAGCAAAAAAGTTTCATGAACCAAGCGAAGACAGCCTTGAAGGAAGAAATCCGGGGCAGCCGCAAAGAAACCCACCTCAGCGTCCGTCTGTTAGAAGATGGCTCGGAGGATTCAATATTGAACTGGCAGGTTGACTGAGTGTGCTTTTCTTTTCTCGGCCATTCTGTTTCCTGATTTTGATGGAAGGAAACATAGCACATGGAAAGTTATTGCCAAAGCTGTTTTACATTGTTAGAGAATATATGTAATCATAAACACAAGTACACATATATATCCGTATTCACATAAATTACACCAAGACAGATCTCCTCCTCAAAAGACCCGTAGCCTAATTTTAAGACCTGTGGTTTGGAGAAGATTGGGAATTTTCCCATTATGAGTATGGAGCCAGGCCAGTGTGAGGCCAGACACTCAATCATCATTTGTAGGTGTACAGGTGGCTAAGAGGGAACACACAACATTGCTCAACTCAACCCCTGAGCTGGGGAAATATATGCTCTTTACACTTGGGTCAAAAACTAGTTTTTAGGGTGAAATGATACCTTTCTCCCAAACTGCCTTTGTATATCCACAAAGGAATGTGATTCTGTATCAGCTCCACCCACACAGACTCACATAGCTTTCTCCCTTTTTCCTTCTGTATTAGTCACTCCATTTTGGTTCATGGCCTTCTTTCATAAAGCTCTGTTACAAGGATAAAGCAATGGTAGTCCTCTGCCAATATTTCCTTAGGTATAGGAAATGTGTTCACAGGCTATATGAACACAGATGTGTAATTCACCCAAGGTGCTCATAGTCACAGGCTGGCGAAGACGCGTACTCCCTGAGAAATGAGACAGACCACCATGTTCCTTATGCCAGCTACTCCTACAAGAGCCAAGAAAGATATGCTTTCTAGTTATGACCACACAGTGATAACACAATGAAGGGATTAGCCATCAAATTCAATCCAACCAATTGCTAGTTCAATTACAAAATAAAACCAAGGGAGGGAAATTAGTTAGTTGTCCCTACATATTCTCTAAGGACCTAGTAAATCATTTCCATTCCAATAAATTCCTTTCTCCCAAAAGCTAAAACCAGAGACTATTCCTGTTGTATCCAGTCAAAGAACCTTGAGAATTAATGCAACTATGTCACATGTGTTCTATCAGAGACAAATCTTCACACAAAGAGGGAAATCCAGATAAACCCCAGAAACCAGCTTGCTTTCATCCAACTGATTTGATATTCTTTTCCCAAGATATTTGCTGGAGAATTGAAGTGGGACACAACCATGTTTTGGCAGTGCACAACCTGCACAACCATGTGGTGACCTGGAAACCCCCCTTCATTTCTGAGGTCAACGTGGATTTCATTTAACTCAGTGGTGCAGATGCGAAGGGAGCAGGCTCAGAAAAGGTGCAAAAGAGATAGGCCTACAATACATGGCCCAGTCAGATGCATCTTATTTGGCTGAACTTTGGAACATACCTCATCCAAAGACTACTCTGTGTAGGACAATTCTAAACTAGAGGGTTATAACAGTCTTGTAATAGCACAGGGGAAGGAATTGGGCCATGGGACCTTCTATCAACAATGTGGCAGTGTTAGATTTCCCTTCTGGAGCCCTATTCCCTTACTCCACCTGCACGATTACCACACAGTCGGATCTGATGACTTGGCGCACTGAGGAGTGCCTCAGGAGAGTGAATTAATAGACAAGCAAGTTCCTCCAAAAGATGATTTTGTTGGCCTGCACAGTGCACGCAGTGATGGCTGTTCATTCACATGAGCACCAGCAATCTGTTCTGCTTTACTCCACTAATGAGGTCATAGCTCAGACGGGTGGCCGAGCCTGTCCTACACGAGGACCGGTCCCAGAACTGACTTTTCCCATTAAGGAAGGGGAGGGAGTAGGTTTTCTATGTGACTCAGGGAAGCTTCTGTCCTATGGGCCTTTCACCCGCTTATACAACTAGAAGCCACAGAGTTGAAGTCACAGCCTCAGGCAAGACCTTCTAGAAGATTCTACCACACTTTCAGAGATTCCCAAGGATGCTTACCTGGAGGTGGCATCTGGGTCAGTCATGAACTTACCCCTTCTCTCTGTTGACGCCTTTTTATGCCATTAAGTCTGCAAATGATGGCTCTGAGTCTATTTCCACTCAGACAGGATTATCCATTCGTATGGTCAACGTGTCTTGTTTCAGCCTGGGCTTCTCATGCGTGAAATGCATTGTCTTTCCCTTTAAGGAGTTTACTGCCTCAGTGACCTTTATATTTGACAAAAAGGCTTTTTAATCCACCACGCTGCTGCTTTCCTAAGTGGTTTCTCCTCTGACTGGCATTATTGAATGGACTTTCCCTGTTGATGGGTGCTATTAAGACATGCTGTTTTCTGTATTGAATCAAAACTGTGCTCTTTCATTTGCCTTTATTCTATTTTTTTTAAGTTTGCATTAAGTGACAATGTGTGCACTTATACAGAAAAATCACATCAATATCTATCAAGCATGGCCACAGTATGTTAGCCTTAAATGAAGAATTCAGTTCATTCCTCCTGTTTATTCAGATCCCAGATGGGAATAGTTTTGGGTAAAAAGGTAATAAGAGTAAACCCTCCAAAATTCCTCCTTTGACTCTGAGGACCAGGATTGGATGGTGGTGCATTATCTGGCTTCTAGATTATTTGAGTGTTTTGGTGGGTGGGTACTTGCGATGAAGTCTTTGTTTCAAGCCTTCCTTTAACATAAAGAGGTTGTTCTCAGATCCCCAAACAGAAAAGAAAAAACACCAGTGAACGCTAAAGGCAACCGTGCTTTCCACTCACGGTCCGTTACCATGGGCAACCAACATTCTGTAGAGGGATTGTATGTTGTAAAGGGTGCTAACATCTTTTTAAAAATTAGTTTCGTGCAAACAATTAGTTTGAGTGCCAAACAGGATCGGTGGCCTGGCTGTCCCATTCATTCCTTGTGAGACTTTGAACAAGTCTCTTCATTTCTCCAACATGACATATCTCATCAGCAGGCAGGATGTTCAAGTAATGCAATCTATGTAAAAGAATATTGTAAAATTTAAAGCTCTAAGGTTATTTTTAATACTATCATTTAGACCCCACATCAGTTAAGAAGAAATGGATTCATTATTTCTCAGATGGGCTTCTCTTCACATTTGCTGGCAACTTCCTGAATGCCAGGACTTATGCTCGGCATTCAATGCTTGTTATTTATTTATTTTTCCTAAGAATTGATGAGATAGGCATTATTGTCACCATTTTTTAAGCTGGGGGATCTTCTGATCTAAGAGGGAAAGTGGGTCACCTGTGGTCACACACCTTGTAAGTGACAGAGCTGGAATTGAGCACAGGTTTCTTTGATTGGAAAGTCTAAAGTTTCTTTACTTTGTTTTTTGGCCTCTCCCCCTTCTTTAAAATATGGAAACCATGTAATCTAGACACGGAAATAGTTGTCTCTTGCATTACACTGCAGGCATCAGTGACGCTTCTGGATTTGATCAGTGGTGCTGGAGGAAGCAACATCTCCTTCCTCCATTAGCTCAGAAGAATAAAAACCACTCTATGCCGGTATTAAGGACAATGCTGCTACGATAATGAAGGCACCATGATCAAAAGCAACGACATTATCAAAAAAATTATCACTTTCAACAACGAATTGTGACTAATTAGACTTTGAATATGAAATCAAACGAAAATGCATGAAGGCTCAATTTTCCATAGAGCTGACAGTTTGACCTTTTTAAGAGTGGGGATGGAAATTATTTTTAATTAACATGACTAATCATTTCCCATCATTTTGAGGTAATTGGCTTTGTCTACAAAGAGGTGTTGTGGGGTGCTGTCCCCTGCTCCATGGCTGGATGCAGCTGGCACGTTTAACTTCAGGGAACTTCAGAGGCATGGTCCCCTCTGGCTTGGAGATTCTTCACCTCAGAATCAGCACAGGGAGAAGATTATGGCTCCATTTGTGTCTTGTCTTCCTCCCTTCCTCCCTCCCTCCCTCCCTCCCTCCCTTCCTCCCTCCCTTCCTTCCTCCCTCCCTTCCTCCCTCCCTTCCTTCCTCCCTTCCTTCCTTCCTCCCTTCCTCCCTTCCTCCCTTCCTTCCTTCCTTCCTTCCTTCCTTCCTTCCTTCCTTCCTCCCTTCCTCCCTTCCTCCCTTCCTCCCTTCCTCCCTTCCTCCCTTTCTCCCTTTCTCCCTTTCTTCCTTCCTTCCTTCCTTCCTTCCTTCCTTCCTTCCTCCCTTCCTTCCTCCCTTCCTCCTTCCCTCCTTTCCTCCTTCCCTCCCTTCCTCCTTCCCTCCCTTCCTCCTTCCCTCCCTTCCTCCCTTCCTCCCTTCCTTCCTCCCTTCCTTCCTCCCTCCCTCCCTTTTTCCTTCCTTCCTTCCTTCCTCCCTCCTTCCCTCCTTCCCTCCTTCCCTCCTTCCCTCCTTCCCTCCCTTCCTCCCTTCCTCCCTTCCTCCCTTCCTCCCTCCCTCCCTCCCTTCCTCCCTCCCTCCCTCCCTTCCCTTCCCTTCCCTTCCCTTCCCTTCCCTTCCCTTCCCTTCCCTTCCCTTCCCTTCCCTTCCCTTCCCTTCCCTTCCCTTCCCTTCCCTTCCTTCAAAGATTAAATGGAACTATCTAGTTTCCCTAAAGTCCTTTTCCAGGGTTACGTTTGCCATCAATGCTACTTCAGCCTTGAGTGCATAAATAAGATATAAAGCAGGCTCTGTTCTCTCTCTTGTCTCCACTTGTGACCAGCTTGCCCCCAGTTGTTTGTCCAGAAGGCTGTCCAGTGCTCTTTTAGTCTGTCCCTCCAAGAACAAGCCAGCCTATAGATTCCCCTCACTTGGAGTGCCAACAAGTAGGGGAAGCAACATTCTATGCTCTCTGCCCGAGTGCATACTTGTGAGGGACCTGCGACCCTGCAGTATGATGGGATCTCCTGGATCCAGACACGCTTGCTGCATCTCAGGCCACAGGGAAATCAAGCTGGAGCCATGTGTTTGGCTCTTGTTTGCCTGGTCGCTCAGGTCCCGGGGTAAATCTGAAGTGTTATATGAATACAGAACAAATATGGTTCTTTTCTGTTGGTACTGATTCACTCTTTTAGCATAATTTGGACATATTCTTTTTAATTTTTTTTAATGTTTATTTATTTTTGAGAGAGAGAAAGGTGGGGAGGGGCAGAGAGAGAGGGAGACACAGAATCCAAAGCAGGCTCCAGGCTCTATACTGTTAGCACAGAGCCCGACCCAGGGCTCAAACCCATGAACTGTGAGATCATGACCTGAGCCGAAGTCGAACACTTAACTGATGGAGCCACCCAGGCGCCCCTGACATTTTCTTAAAAATCAGAAACTCTCCCCACACTGCCACCACTACCACCGGGGTGATAGGAAGGAATTAAAATGGGTAAATGGATCCAAAAGCACGTTCCTATCACAGTTGCATTTCCTACCTGATTCCAGGAAAACCTTTGCTCTGGGGCAAGGTACCAGAAGTTGTAACTGTCTTCCCTGTCTGTTTACTTATTGCAAGAACACTACTGCTTTTTTGGCCCAGACTTCAGAGGTATGACCTCTGCTCCTTGTGATTTTCTGTACTTTGACTTATTTGTTCTGTTGAAATATTTATTTATTTTTAATTATTTAAATAGGATGTGAATATATGTCATTAAAAATTCAAACAACTTCAGACAAGTCAACTCTTCTATATCTAACAAAGGAAAACTTCCCTTGACCTCTTCTCGTGTCCCGTTCTAGACGAATCATTATTTTCCCCGTGGTGCATATATTTCCATATCTCTTTCTATGCTTTTCTATGCATGTATATATTTATAAGAGAAGTAGGGATTTTGTATATTTGTGTTTGCTTATGGGAATGATGTCATTCTGGAACTTTTTTTTTTATAATGTTTCTGAAAGACTTTCCTACATCACTACACATCAATCTAACTCATTTTTAAACTCCTACAATGTATTCAACCACAATTTTGATTTACCTATTTCCTCTTTGGGACATTTTGATTGTTTTTGAGTTTTGTCTTTTTACAGCTAGCAAGGCTATAGCAGATGTCTTTATATATGTATCTTTGTGCACATGCACACATCTTTGCGTAAATATTTCTTGGGCATATACCACAAGCGGAATTGACAAATTGAGGTTGTTTATATTTTTTAAGTTTTAATAGATATTGTCAAATTGTTCTCCACAATAGCAGAATAAGTAGATATTCTCACTCACAGTGTATGAAATTATCCACAGTCTCACAGTCTTACTGACACTTGATATTATCAGACTTTAAATTTTTGGTCCGTTGATTAGGCAAGGGTAGGTATCTCCTTAATGCGTTAATTTCATTTTCCTGCTGATCAGTAACATTGAGCATATTTTCATCACAACATGGCCCTTTTGATGTCTTTTCCTATAAACCACTTATGCCCTTTGCCATATTTCTATGGGTTCCATATGATTGCTGACACCTGCCTCAAGAACCCAGCATCCAGTTGGCCCTAATCTCTAATTGAGAGCATGTATAAGGGCATGGACTTTGAAGCCAGTCCTAGCTAGATTCAGACCCTAGTTGTGCCGCTGCCTCAGTGTGGCGCTCGAGCAAGTTACACACATACCCACTTGCTGCTTTCCCAGCTGTAACATGAGTACATCAATGCCTACTATGCAAAGTGTATTCGTGTGCGTGCAAACCTATGTTAAGATGAAGATACATATGAGGGGCCCCTGAGTGGCTCAGTCGGCTAAGTGTCCGACTTCAGCTCAGGTCATGATCTCACGGTTCATGAGTTTGAGCCCCATGGTGGGCTCTGTGCTGACAGCTCAGACCCTGAATCCTGCTTCAGATTCTGTGTCTGCCCCTCCCCTGCTCATGCAATGTCTCTCTCTGTCTCCTAATAATAGCAAAACGTTAAAAAAAATTTCTAAAAGATGAAGATACATGTGGGATGCCTGGGAAGCTCAGTCAGTTGAATGTCCATCTTGTGGTTTTTGGCTCGGGTCATGATCCCAGGGTTGTGGGATCAAGCACTGTGTCAGGCTCTGAGCTGAGTTTGGAGCCTGCTTGAGATTCTCTCTCTTTCTCTCTCTCTCTCTTTTTCTCTCTCTCCCCCCCCCCCTTTCCCCTCTCCCCTGGTAGCATTCTCTCCCAAATGAAAAGAAAACAAAAGAGGAAGATACATGTAAAATGGCCAGTAGGCCATTTTGATCTGCCCAATGCAGTGATCAGTTAATTCTGCCCAGCTTCATTCTGCATTCCAGCCAGGTTCCAAGCTTGGGCTCCTTAATTTGGTATTTCCTCCAATCCCTGGCAAGGAGGGTAGCTGACTCACACACTTTAAACAAACCCCGGCCCTAAAGCTGATGTACTATATAATTATTTCATTTCTCTGCTTAGATTCTGAACCTGACATTTAGCTGGCCTTTTGAACTCACCGTATCTTCATGTCTCTTTCCTTTCTGCATGCCCACTCGCAGTATGCTCTGCCATCTGATTGCCGTGCTATGAATCAGACTGTCCTCCCAGATCAAATCCCCACCCCCACACCCCGCCTTGCTCTTTCATTGACCTAACCAAGATTGGACACTTTTATTTTCAGATGCCTAAGCCCCTGCTCTTAACCAGTGCTAATAGCTCTACAAACATCACTCCTGGATCTCTGACTTAATCTCTCTGAGCTTCAGTCTCCTGATCTGTCTACAGAAATAATAATGCCAAGTGTCTACTTACTGTGGTGGGGATTCAGAGGAGATAATATTCTCAGCACAGTGTCACCAGCCCCCTCTTTGTCTTCTTGTCTCACCCACAAACTGTCACAAAAACAGCTTTAACTTTTCTTTCCTTGTTTGTTTTATTGTAATCCCTTTAGATGGTAGATCCTCAGCACCTAGTGGGTTTTATTAAGATTCAACAGGCATGGGTCTGGCTCTTCCTTTTTAGAAACAAAATCAGAGGCCAAATATTCCACTGGTGATTACTGATTCTGATGAAAACTGAGGTAATGTTTGTTAACCATGGTCACACGTGATGGCTCTGGCTCAATGTGAAATGACCTGTTAAAAATGGAAAATTAGTTACTAGGATTTGGGAAATGAGATTTTATAGGGATTATTAATTTTCCAAAGAGACATATCCTAAACTAGATGAGAAATTTCCCTGGTCAGGCTGGCTGGCCTTTTGCATGTCATTGTATCTTTGTCCATAAAAAGGGCAATGCCTTGGGGTGGGGGCAAGGGAACCTTGACTTTGAAAGATTAGAAAAAAAATACAGGCTCCAAAGAGGTGGGTAAAATCTGATTACTGAAAGTTTTCCCTGATATCCAGGAACCGAGAGAGGTTGGCACCATTGTTTTGTAAAGGAATCAATGGTATTCTATCTAATAGGAGAGAATGCGACCACTCTGGCAGGTCATTTCTCCAGGCAAGATGGTGAGATGGATGGGCTGGGAGACGGGCATGACTCTGTGGAAAGACAACCAAACACTTCCTTCACCTTTCACTTTGTGCCTCATGAGGCAGGTTTGTTATATGAGGGAAACTGAGGCAGCTTAATCCTTTCTCAACCAAATATACTGTCTGACTTTTTAAATTGCCCTTTTTGCACTGAATTTTCTAGTTACTGTGATATGCTCCCCAGTCAGGACAAAAATGGTGAGAAGGGAGGTCAAGAAAAATAATGAAGTTTGAAGAGTCTTACTTTGGTCAATTTTATGTAAGAGGGTAAAGACCTTCCTTTTCCACCACCCCCACCTCCGCCGATCGAAATTTCTGAACTAATTAGAGCCCAGAGTTACATGTCAGGTAAATGCTTGTTGACATGTGAGCTTGAAAAGGAGCCCCATTGGATCTCCACTCCTCGGGACTCATATCTTCCCCTTGTCTTCCTGTCTAACTCTCCTTCTGTCCTAAGTTCACTTGCGTGTGTGTGTGTGTGTGTGTGTGTGTGTGTGTGTGTGTGTTTTCTTAATCACAGTTTCTTTCCAGCTGGATTCCAGCCTTTCCATTCTCTTGGTGAGAAGCATTCACAAATATGTTGTAGAGGATGTGCTAATTAATGGATGTCCAAACATCTGGGAAGAAACAAGCAAAGTTACAGTTAACACGCAATAAACAAATACAGAAAGGGCGGACAGTTTGAGCACATCAAAGAGACTGCTTGGAGGAATTGTATACTCTCTCTGCACCTGTTTACCAGCACAGTTTCATCTGGAAGGAAGATAATTTGGTCTCACTCTTTGTGTGTCCTAACTTAATGCCTTACCCTATAAACTAAACCTTTCAGCAGGGAGGTCTCTTGCGAAGGGAAGGGATGAGGATTCTGTTGGTAATCCACAGATACCCAGGAGCTTTAGCGAAGGAGCATGTGTGTGTATGTATACCCATGGATTAAGATACTTCAACCCTCACCTTTCAGCCAGACTGAAATTATTACTTCTCATTCTCTTTTTCAGTCCTCCCTGTTCTCATTAGTTCTCCATACCATGTACCAGCAGGTCTGCAAAGCAATACAATAATGAGAGCGAACATGTATTGAGTACCTGCTGAATACCAGGCCAACTTTTACATGCTTTATTCCATTTATACTTCATGGCATCCTTAGGAGTTACATGTGGTTACCCTCTGCATTTCCCTGAGGAGAAAACTAAGGAACAACGAAGTTATGTAACTTGCTCGGCCTCAGACAGCTGTTTATGGCAGGACCACTATTCATAGTTCTTACCTAGGCTTTACTTGCTATTTAATAACTTGTTCCACCTTTATCCAATGTATTTCCTGACTTTGGACTCTTTCTCTTGTTTTGGTCTAGCTTTGGCCACTTGAACCTTTTTATCATGTGATCTGTCCAGCTCTTGACTCTTGGGTCTCTCTCAAGAACCCTAGCCTATATTTACCTCAACGATTCTCCCCATGATGAGCTGCCTCTACCTTTTTGCTCTGCTGGTGGATCTTCCCAGTGAAGACTGAACCTCATCTCATGAGCTGTGCTCCTGCAATTCTTCTCTATTCTCCATAAGTAGGGAGGATTCCTGTCTATTATGTTTTTATGTAAATATTTCAGTGATTGTAAAGTTGGGTTCGCCAATGGTACAAATTCTCAGTCATAATTAACTCCCAAAGCATTATTTTCAGAGACAAGTCAGGGGAATAAGATAATTTGGAAGAGCTTCCACTTTTAGTAATCCTTTTCTTTCTCCAGTATATTTTACAAGTTCCTTAGTGTTCCTATGTGAGACAGTGCCTACCTGGTTCTGTCTCTTAGACCTAGAATTATACACTCTCTTCTTTCACCTTAGCTTCTGGTTTCTAGGCCTCTTTATTGCTGGCAATTTCCCAGATGTTCCCTCTGGTTCTTTCTCCTCCTCTGTTGATCCTCTAATGGTGAGAGTACCCCCCTTACGGGGTACCATTATCTCACCAAGAAGGCAATGGCATTCTACCAATGTCTTACAATAAGGAACCTCATTTTCTAATACACACAAAGGCAAATTAACTGGAACTTCTACATTTTAAAGAAAGCTCCATGAGAGCGTGGTCTTTGTGGGTGTCGTTTGCTATTGTATTCTCACACTCTGAACAGGGCCTGGAACACAGGAGGTGTTCAGTATTATTTGGGAAATAAGCAATAGAAAAAAAAAATCTTCTTCTAAAACCTGTTGCTCTAGTCTAGGTAAATTCAACTAACAAGACTAAACAGGTGTGACAAACTGGGAGTCAGAAAAATGACCTAAGATCAAAACTTCAAAAGTTATGGAGAATAATAAAAATAATAGCCAAATTTATTGAACACCATGTGTTTAATCCTTAAGTTTAATCCTAATATGAGCCATATAAGGAAGACACTGGTACATAAGGAAACTGAGGCACACAGAATCTCTGTAACTTGAGTAAGGCCATGTGGCTACAATAGTGTTAAGCAGAGCAGGCATGCCACATAGTACATGGGAAAAAAGAAGTGGAAGAATGAGAAGTCTCAGGACCAGAGTGCCTGACAGGGAGTGCCATGCTTTGGGACAGGTCTGTAGGTATGTCATGATTCGTGTAGCTCTAAGATGGCATACAAAGCCCTTTCAAGGGACAACTTCATGATTTATCATCTAAACTGGGATACTTTTTATAACAGAATGGGTTAATGGGCATAAATTGGGCCTCCACTGAGCCAACTGAGACACATGGGAACACAACTTCTTTCTTCCTGTGATATGGGCTCTAGTCACACTAAAACATCTTGTTCTACTTTTACTCGCATGTTTTCCACTTCTCATTTTGAACTTGCCCACCTGGTGTCTTGGCAAGAACACAGTAAACACATATTGAGTTGGATTTATTATCCGCTGATGACTCTGACATTGAATTATCTCATTCAGGATGTACGATGGTATGATATTATGTCATAGGACATTTTGTCAACATTTTTTATCAATTTCAAAATAATGTAAATAGTATTGACTACACAAAATCAATAGGAAAAGCAAGAAGAAAAAAATATGGTAACTGAGCTAAGTTCTTTGTTCTGATAGATTTGTTTTATTGAGAGGAAGTTACTTAACCATCTGGACATCTTTGTAGTTGTTTTAAAGATGAATGAATCATCATTGGAGATCCTAAAGGTCACACTTCCTAAAATATGCTTGTTAATGCCTAAAAGAACCTCAAAATGTTGCCCATAGCCATTGTCTTCTCTGCAAACCAAGACCATGTGATGGGATGTGTTTACCAGACAAAATGAAATGCTTTCCATCTACTAAGAGATAATAGGAATCATAAAATGAGCAATGTTGAGATGTTACTTGTCCATAAAGGTGTTGTAATTACAAGACAATGATGATTAGAAAAAATATCCATTTGAAATGGCTGTATTTTCTTTCTAAAATATTTTTTTTTATTATAGAACAGATTCAGATTTGCAGAATTGCCATGAAGAGAGTACAGTTTCTGCTTATTAACATTTTACATTAGTATGGTGCATTTGTCACAATTCATAAACAAATATTGATGCATTATTATTAATGTTTCCCTATTAGTAATGTTCCCCCCAACCCTCCCCCTACACAGCTAGTTTCAAAAAATCCTCTTCTTTGGTTTTCTGAGGTTTAAATATGATATACCTAGGCACAGCTTTTTTGGTATCTGTTCTGCTTGGTGTTTTGAATCTGTGACTTGGTGTCTATCATTAATTTTGGAATGTTCCCCAGGAGTGTTAGTTTCTGTATTTCTTGTCCTTTCTCTCTTCTTCTGGGATTACAACCAAGTATATGTTACATCTTTTGAAAGTATCCCACTTTTCTGAATGTTCTGTTCTTTATTAAAGAGACTGGTTTTTTCTCTTTCCTTTTCAGTTTGGTAAACTTCTATCTTCAAACCTACTGACTCTTTGCTTTAACTTTGATCAGTTGACTGATGAACCCGTAGAAAAGTTTCTTTATATACTTTACAGTGGTATTTTTTTTTCTTTTTATATCTACCCTTTCCTTTTGATTTGGTCTTGGAATTTTCATCTTTGCCTTCTTTACTCCTCTGTTCTCTCATGTGGTCTCCTTTTTCCCTCAGAACCTTTAATGTACTAATCATAATTATTTAAAATTTTTAATGTTTACTTATTCTTGAGAGAGAAAAATACAGAACTCAAGTGGGGGAGGGGCAGAGAGATAGGGAGACACAGAATCCGAAAAAAGGCTCCAAGCTCTGAGCTGTCAGCACAGAGCCCAATGGGAGCCTCGAACTCATGAACTGTGAGACAATGACCTGAGCCAAAGTTGGAAGCTTTAACTGACTGAGCCACCCAGGAGCCATTAATCCTAATTATTTTAATTCCCTGTGTTATAATTCCAGCATTTGTATTGGATCTGAGATGGGTTTTAATGCACAATCTCTTCAGACTCTGTTTCTTTCTTGCCTTATAGTATGCCTTGGAATTGTTGGTTAAAAGCTGGATATTATGTATTCTGTAACAGGAATTGAGATAAGTAGGACTTTAGTGTGAAGTTTTATGTTAATTTGAGTGGGATGTGGTCTTTGTTTAATGTTTCTGTAGCTGTAGGTTTCATAGGCTTCCTATTCCTCTAGTGCTCTTACTTTTGTCTCCCGTTTTAACACTGGCTCCTTAAGTACTTCTCCTCCAAGAGAGTCTGTGTCTTGCCGTTATTTCATCTGTAATCTACACAACCATTATGGTTCTGGAGCCACGTTCCTATAGTGATAAGGCCTGGGTGAAGGGGACTATTCCACCCGCATTCACTTTGACCCGAGTCTTCTTACGAATTTACGTCTCTGGTCTCTCACCTCCAGAAGTGTTTATTTGTTTAGAGTCCCTCCATCGCCTTTGTTGTAAAAGGAAGTCTAGACAGGGTGCCTTCTCCCATGGCTCCAAGACAAAGCTCTGTTAAAGTCTTTTCCTCCAGATAGTAAGCTTTTATGATAGGGAAAGCTCTGGTCATATTTCACAAGGATTACTCTTTCTCTCTTCCTACCAGTGCCAAGAGGGGATCTTTCTAGACCTTCACCGTGTGAAGATTCCTGTTCATTTTTGGAGGCTAATCCCACAAAAGTGTGGGAGTTCCCCTAAGATAGCAACCCAAAAGGTTCTTACACGCAAGTTGGGCCACATTCACTCTCCAAAAACTCATTAGAATGATTATTTATGGGTTTCTACCAATTTACGATTTTAGTGGTTTCTGCTCTCTGTAAGCAGATCTTGGTTGTGACTTTTTGAATTCACTTATCTCCAGATTTCTGGCTGGTCATTTCCCTTGCAAAATCATTTCTCTGATGAGTCAGTCTACGGAAGTCCTTTGGTTTTTGATTTACCCAACTTTTTCTTGTAAGGATGGGAGTGATAAGTTCAAAGTTCTTTACATGTCAGAGCTAAAACTGGAAGTCTCTGCACTTTCTTTTGAATCTCTGAGGGCCTCATATCCTGATACTCTCTTAGGGAGGCATTAATAGTGATGATTATCTTTTGAAGAGACAATGTAGGATAGTTCTAACCTGGGAAGTGTCATCCTTCCAGGCATGTGGCTGGAGAATCATTTAATAATTTTCCCTAGCTTGATTTTGCCCTGGAAATATTTCTTTTTAAACAGATGCTTGAGAGCAGACGAGAACAGGAGCTTTCATGGATGGGCTCTATTTAAGGATGTCACCATTATATTTGCATTTTATAATTGTTTCTCTGAAGGGTGTTGTGAGCTGAATCATAGTAGAGTCATCTCTCCTTCTCACCCTCATCTCTATCTTTACTGTGTTGGGTTGAAGAATTTTTAACTAACTTTATTTCCATCCTCTAAAGGGATCTTTGGATGCCTGCAACCACAGCTTGTTGCCAGTTCCTTCAAGATCACGGGTTCCAGTGAGTCTAGTGAAGCACTGAGGAAAGAATTTTCAGGAAGCAAAGGATGGTTCAGGGGTACTGATTCCCCACAACTTCCTCTGCCCCACCTCCTCCAATTAAAAAAGAAACAGAATGATAAAACACCATCCAGAATTTTTAAAATCCCAAAAGGATTCTAACTGTTCACTATTACAGCACACCCATTTATACACAAAGAGATTTGAAGGTTTTCTGATTTCAATTAAGATTATTATCTTCTCTGAGTGATGGTTTCTCCTTTTTTTCCCTCCAGAAATCCCTTTGGCTGATCTATTTTAAAAGAGCATTAGCTAGGGATAACTAGGCTTACTTGTATTGAGTCTACTTTCCCTCCAGGTCTCTTTGTCTTAAATTCTGAAGTCTCTTTTCCTATCCTGCTAAAGGTTAGCAGCTTGAAATCAAGGACATGAGTCATTGTTACTCTTCATGTAAAAGATAAGCTCTGTGGCTTTTATGGCAAAAAGTCTAAAAGATTGTAGAAATAAAATAGAAGTCAGAGACATCGTTTGGGGCTGTGAAAAGTCCTTTACTATCTAAATCAGAAGACCAAGGTCAAATTGCTATCGTGCCTATTAGTACCTGGGCTGCACTGGTCAAATTACCAAGCCTCTGAGCCTCAGTTTCCTTATCTGTCAAATGGGGGTCATAATACCTACCCTTTCATCTGACAGGGAAGTTTTAGCAATATGCATAGATATCAGATCTCTGTAAAGCAACATGTGCATAAATGTTTGTATTGTACTTCCGTTAGCAGAATTTGAACATGATAGCCTAGTAAATATTCTGAAAAAATCATGGGTGTTTGCCGGCGTGGGGATATCCTTGTAACCTGTAACACTCAGTGGAATGCAAGCTACTTAGATTCATAGGTTCTTACGACAAGTTATGCAAGGGTAATATATTGCATTTCATCATTTAATAGTTACATATCATTCATTATTTATGATAAGGACCCAGGCAACTACTATTAATAGGTATGAAAATCCAATATCACTGATTAATACTTTAAAATATTATCTTTCCATGTTATTTTTAAGAAGTCACCCCTGTATGTTTGACATACTGTGTTTACTGGGCCAAACACACCTGCGAATATCTAATATACTAATGGACCCAGTTCTGGCCTTAGTTCCAAATACTCTTCATATAGGACTACAGATATGAAGTATATATTTAAATGTGTGCATGTATGGGTGTGTGTGTGTGTGTGTAAGAGATAAATAGAGACAGACAGAGTGTGCAACTCATACAAAATATGATCGTACCAAGTACATGCATGAGTATTTCAAAATCATTCAGTCTGATATTAATTTTTTTTAATTTATAATATTCATGGTCTTTAGAAAGAGTTTTCTTTTCTTGCTTCCCCCACTAAAAGGGCTCTAGCATCCCAGACCCACACATTCAATCTTCACATGGGAAATTTAATTCCAGATTACTCATTTCAGATCATGCTAATGACGTTTTTTTGACCAGTCAGTGGTTGAAAGCATCTTAGAATTAAAAGAGGTCAGTTTCTGTGTCTCTGGACTTTTGCTATTAAACTCTCTTCTTTGTGCCCAATCTCTCATAATATCACTATCACAGAATATTTGTCCATTGTGAGGTATTTACAGCCTTCCTACATCACACACACACACACACACACACACACACACACACACACACACACACAGGAAACTGAGCTCCTGAACAGTTCCTGGACTTGCATGAAGTCACATATACCATTGCTGACTTGGGACTCAACTGTCTAAGCCTTCTAAAATCTCCACTGTTTTCTTATTCATTCATTCATTCATTCATTTAAGTTTATTTATTTGTTTTTGAGAGAGACAGAGTGAGCAGGAGAGGGTTGGAGGGAGAGAGAGAACCTCAAGCAGGTTCTGCACTGTCAGTGTGGGAGCCTGATGCGGGACTCGAACTCACAAACCATGAGATCACTACCCCAGCTAAAACCAAGAGTCAGACGCTTAACTGACTGAGCCACTTCAGGAGAGCAAAATGCATGTCTTGGCTTCTCTGGCCAATGTATTCAAATATGAGTGAGGCATAGAACATTATTTTACATTTCATCTGGAGAGCCTAGCCATAGGCTACTTTTTCTGGATGAAGAATTTAAAATCGGTCTTCCTCTTCATTCTCCTCAGTTGTTCACCGGAACTGAGTGGGAAGATTTAAAGGACCATTCTTATGGTTTCTGTAGACCACTTTATTTTTAATTGAGCTCTAAGTCTCAAAACTGTATTGTTAAGATCTTAAATTTTATGAGTTTTTAAAAAGTGTTTAGTTATTTATTTTGAGAGAGAGAGAGAGAGAGGGAGAGAATGAGTGTGGGAAAGGGAGAGAGAGAGGGAGACAGAATCCCAAGCAGGGATTCCCCACTGCCAACGCAGAGCCTGATATGGGGCTTGATCTCATGAATGTGCGACCATGACCTGAGCTGAAACCAAGGGTTGGACACTTAACCAACTGAGCCACTCAGACGCCGCAAATTTAATGAGTTTTGACTATTGAATTCCTGTGTAACAGCTACCCAAATCGAGCTACAAAACATTTCCGCCTTCCTGGAAAGTTTCCTCCTGTTCTTTTCCAGGCATTCTCCATCCCAAACTCTAAGGGGACAATTGCCTCCTGACTGTATATATTCTTTAGTGCTTCTGTTATTTTGCATATGAATATCATATTTTTGAGATTGGTCCATAGTATCATATGTATCAGTAGTTTCTTCATTTCGTTGCTGAGGAATATTCCATTACAGCGACTTGGTACAATGTGTTTATCCATATACCTCTTGGTAGCTATTTTCAATTTGAGGCTATTGGGAGCAAAGCTACTTTAAACTTTCTTGCATATTTGTTGTGTGAATACATGCTTTATTTCTCTGTAGTATATACCTAGGATTGCAATTGTTGGGGTATCGGCTATATGTATGCTTAACTTCATAAAAGAATAACCAAAGAGTTTTCAAAGTAATTTCTACAAGCAATTTATAACGGTTTCGATGGTTTCATTTCCTCTATCACACTTGACATTATAAGTCTTTTTCTGTTAACCATTCCAAAATATGTTTAAATGGCTTTTTATTGTGCCTTCAATTAACTTTTCTCTGAGGATGAATTTAGCGTCTTATCATAAGCTTATTGTCCATTCGTATGTTTTCTTTGTGACTTATCCATAGTCGTAAGTCTTTGGCCCATTTTGGAAACTGCATTTTATTGTTTTTATTGTTGCTGTTATGATTTCTAGGAATTCTTTAAATATTCTGGGTACAATTTCCTTGTCCAGTATTATATGTTGTAAACTTTTTCTTCTTGTCTATTACTTGCCAACCTGTTTCCTTCCTGGTACTTCATTATGAATGCACATTTTGAATGTTGATGAATTCCTATCGATTGTATTTTTCTTTTATGATTAGTGATTTCTGTTTTCCATTTAAGAAAATTTTGCCTAACCCCAAGTTGTGATGATATGCTGCTATATTTTCTTCTAGAAGTTTTATGTTTTAACTTTTGCGTTGAGGTCTCTGTGCCATCTCAAATTAATTTTTTATGTGTGGGAGAGAGTTTGTCAAGAATTAGATTATTCGGACATTTATTTGTTCTAGCACCATTTTCTGGGAAGAATCGTCTTACTTCATTTATTTATTGAACTTGGCACAGGAAAACCTCTTTTTAAGCTTTGGGAAATGATACTGCTGGTGTTCATGCATTTCAGAGACATGGGGATGACTTCATCCATGTATTAAATATTATGGATTGTATCACCATGCCTTTGCATGTGCAATTTTGTATGCCATGATATTATCTTTTTTTTTTTTTTTAGTACTACCCCAAACACAGCTTAATAGTCTCAGAAACTGTCCTCAAATTTTCCCATATGGTAAAGCTAACTACCTCTTGGGCACTGTGAATTTCTCTTTCAAAATACTTGCCTTGGTGCACATTAATCTCTCTTTATTTGACAGTCTCCGCAAGGAGTAGAGGACTGTCCACAAGGGGACAGTGATTTACTTGAAGACGGGCTTTTCTTTTTATCTCTGTATCCTTAGAACTTAGCACTGTGACAGGGAAAAAGGTAGCCGCTCAGTGCATGGTTTTAATCAAATTTGTCCTGGATATTCTATAGAAGCGGTGGAACATCATAGGCTTTGAGCGAGATCATTTTGCTTCCTACTCTCATTTTTGCCACTAAATAGCATTTCACATTGAGGCAAGTTTGTGGCTTCTGCGGGGCTCAGTTGGTTAAGTGCCCAACTTTGGCTCAGGTCATCATCTCACGGTTTGTGGATTTGAGTCCCCCATTGGGCTCCATACTGACAGGGTGGAGCCTGGAGCCTGCTTTGGATTGTGTGTCTCCCTCTCTCTCTGCCCCTCCCCCCACCTCTCTTTCTCTCTCTCTCAAAAATAAACACGCATTAAAATTTTTTCTTAATTGGAACAAGTTATTTAACTGCTAGATCTCAGTTTATTAATCTGTAACTTACAGATATTTAGAACAATTTTAGGACATTTATAACAAATAAAAGAAATAATATCCAGTACATAGTAGCTACTAAATAAATCATAATATATTCTTTTGGCATCAAAAGGGAAATGAAAGGCTTATGTAAGAGCTCTGCTAATTACATACTCTAATATCCAGAGATATTTGACTTAAGAGTTAGGGAGAAAAGCTATGCTGTCTTCTGTCCATAAACAGTCACAATTTGAACACAGTATCCAAGATACTGTTTCAAAATGGAATCTGCCTTTATGATCAGTTCTGTGTCTATCAGATCACACCGAAAATATTGAAAACAAGCAAACTGAGTTTTGGAATAATGATATCACACCATTAGTGAAATTTAACCAAGGCAAAATGTATTCCGATCTACAAAGCTATAATTCTCTATGGGCGTCCTGGAGACATGATACAAAGAAGAGTAAACCACATGCCTAGAACCCTTGGACCCCATTTGGACTTTCAGGGAAGGCACATTAGCTTTTAGGCAGGCAGGCCGGAAAGCCGTATTCCTAGGTCGACTCGCGAGAACTACCTACTACCCTCTCCTCAGGTTCCATTATTTGCTCTGCATCTGTCCCACTTAGAGGCACTTGAGAAGCTCACAGAATTGCAGTATTTACCCTCTGAAATGCTTTTAAGTAGCATTTTAAATACACAAATTCCCAACATCACAACCACTTATGGTACCCGTACAGCATGGAGTGTATAAATCACTTCCTCACTCATTGGCTTTCATGGGTGCTGAATGCTTTTCTAAATTGACCTGGTACCTATTAAACCTGAAGTGGACTTTTAAGATCTGAAGAACATTTAATCAATGGGGCATTAGATGGAATAAATCATAGCTGAGATGAATTCCTTAAATTGATACCATCTTTAATGAGCATTGCACTTGATTTAATAATCTATTTATTAAATACATTAAAAAAATGGTAAATTGAACATTTGCCTCCGAGCAAGCAATTAGGACTGTTTTCATTCCATATTTATTTTCCTGAGTTGAGACAATATTTGTTAAGGCTTAAGCATATTGAATAAATCTTTGAATCATTTGTTTTTTTCAATAAAACTCTAAATATTAAATCTTAGTGTTGGTTACACTCAGCTCCTTGTTAAGTTATAGAAAGTGCTAACAAGCATGAAGGAAGATTTACCGATTCTACAATAACTAGTATTGAATCTCTAGTGAGTTTACAAAATCTGCATAATATTTAATAAATCTGGGTTAAGATTGGTTAAATCTTTTTAACCTCTATTAAATCCAATGAAGAATGTGTTAAAGAGGCCCTGTCGTATTGAAGCAAACTTTGAAATATCATATTTTTTTCCCACAAATCTCATTAACAACGACACACGTGGTTTTTGGATTTCCTTTATTTCCTTTTGAATTATTGCTGGTTATTACTTACATATTTATGTGTAAAAAGTAGCTTTCTCGTTCCTAAATCCCTTCTCCCTCTGGGCTGATTCAATTCCTAGAGGACTTGCACAAGCCCTGGGAAATTGCAGTGTGTCCTTCCAGTCGGTCTTTAGACAAACTTGAATGTTCCCAATTTGAGCTTCTGCCCCTTTGTTTCCAAATCCTTGATGAAAATGAACAATTCATCCCACTCTGATGTATAAATCTCTTATTCCAGTACATCAAGATAAAGGTCGTAGACTACATTAATAATGATTCCTTACTCGTGTTACTAATAACATCTTACATTTTTAACCCTGAAACTATTTTAAAAATCTAATTTACTCTTCTCTATGGATGCCAGGCCAGATACTCATCTGATATAACTCAATGGGATCATTTATCTCCACTCATTTCTGGGAGAAGAAGCCAGCCTGAGACGGCAGTTTATTTTCCATATTTCATTTTGCCTGAGGAATGAAACCAGGCTAGCCAATTCTAATCAATCAATGAATATTTATTGAGCCCCTACTAAGTGTTCACATTTTTCCTGTACAGAAAAGTCTATTTTCAGAGCACTCCAATCTGATTAGGAAAATCCATTCAATTCAACAAATATTTCTCGAGTGCCTAGTGAGCATGGCATAATATCAGGTAACTGATTTAAAGATAAAAAAATATGATGACTTCTCTCTGAAACCCTGTTATCTATTCGTGTGGGGCAGAGAGGTGAAAAGAGACGTGTTAGAAATATGGCGAGGATTTTATTTTCATTAAGCTGTAGGGAGCATGGTTCTGAGTAATGAGGGACACAGGAGAATATGCTGAAGTCAGATATTATTTTATTTATTTATTTTCCAGTGTTATTAAGGTATAATCGACAAATAAAATTGTGATATATTTAAAATGTACAAAATGATGATTTGATAGAAACAGGCATCGTAAAAGGATTCCCCCATGGAGTTAATTAATGCATCCATCACCTCACTTTATTATTATTGTTATTATTAATTATTCTTTATTATTATTAAGAATATTTAAATTCAATTCCCTTAGCGATTATGCTAAAACACTATATATAATTATTATACTAAAATTATAATTTTAATTATACAATGCAGTGTTATCAGCTATCATCTCCATGCTGTATATTACATCTTCGGAACTTACTCATCTCATTACTGAAAGTTTGTACACCTACTAATCTTGCCTATTTCTCCCAACTCCCAGCCTCTGTTCTGCACTGTTTCTATGAGTCTGACTCTTTGTTTCCCCATGTGTAAGTGATTCCATAGGGTATTTGCCTTTTTCTTTCTGGCTTATTTCACTTAGCATAATGCCCTCCAGATTCATCCATGTTTTCCCAAATGCTAAATGTCCTCTCTTTTTTTAAAGGTTGAATAATATTCCATTATACATATACCGCATTTTATTTAACTATTAATTCATTGATGGAGACTCACGCTGTTTCCATTACTTGGCCATTGTAAGCAATGCTGATATGAACGTGGTGGTACTACATATATCTCTTCAACATGACTTCATTTCCTTTGGTTTTATACCCAAGTGGGATTGAGGGATCATATGGTGGTTCTATTTTTAATTTTTTGAGGAACATCCATAGAGCTTTCCACAGCTGCTGTCCCAGTTTACATTCCCATCAACAGTGCACAAGGACTCAGTGTTTCAGACGGTTTCTCTACATCCCAAGCAGCTTTTGTTATCTCTTTGTTGTTTTATTTTTAAGTTTCTAAAATTTATTTAAGTAATCACCACACCTAACGTGGGGCTCAAACTCACAACCCGGAAATCAAGAGTCCCATGCTACTCTGACCGGCCCAGGTAGGCACCCCTCTCTTGTCTTTTTGAGAACAGATATCCTAATAGGTGGAAGGTAACATCTCATTGTGGTTTGGATTTGCACTTCCCTGATTATTAGAAATGGTGGGCCCCATATGGTGGCCATTAGTTTATCTTGTTTGGAAAAGTTGTCCTTTGCCAAGTTCTAATTAGGTTATTTCTTTATTTTTATTGCTATTGAATTCCACAAGTTCCTTGTATATCTTGAATATTAGTCTCTTATTGGGTATGCAATCTGCAAATATTTTCTCCCATTCCATTGGTTACTTTTTCATTTTGTTGATGGTTTCCTTTGTCGTATAGAAGACTTTTAGTTTGATGGAATCCCACTTGTTTTTTTTTTTTTTGCTTTCGTTTTTGGTGTCCCATCCAAAAAATCATTCCCGAAACTAAGGTCAAGTAGCTTACTGCTTCTGTCTTTTTCTAGGACTTCTATGTTTTCAGGTCTTATGTTCAAATATTTAGTTCATTTTGAGTTGAATTGTATGAATGATGTTTCATTATTTTGCATGTGATTATCCACTTTTCCCAGCATCATTTATTGAAGAAACTATCCTTTCTACATTGTATACTCTTGGCTTCTTTGTGCTAGGTTAATTGACTATACATGTGTGGATTTATTGCTGGGCTCTCTTTTGTTCCACTGACTATGTGTCTGTTTTTATGCCAATATCGTATTTGTTTTTTAGTTTCAACTTTAGTTAATTAACATACAGTGAAAATATTGGTTTCAGGAGTAGCATTCAATGATTCATCACCTATATTTAATACCCAGTACTCCTCACAAGTGCCCTCCTTAATACTCATTACCCATCTAGCCCATCTCCCACCCATCACCCTCCATCAAACCTCAGTTTGTTCCCTATCATTGAGTCTCTTGTGGTTTTTTATTCCCTCTCTCCTATTTTCCCCTGGTTCCTATATGTTCATCTGTTTCATTTATTAAATTCCACAAATGAGTGGAATCATATTTGTTTTTCTCTGATTAGCTTAGCATAATACATTCTAGCTCCATCCACATTATTGCAGATGTCAAGATTTCATTCTTTTTGATAGCTGAGTAATCTTTCATTATATATATATACAATATATATATATATCCATATACATATATGTATATCCATATATAGTTATGTTTATATGTTTATCCATTCATTGGTTGATGGACACTTGGGCTCTGTTCATAGTTTGGCTATTGTTAATAATGCTGCTATAAACATTGAGGTGCATGTACCCATTTGAGTCTGTATTTTTGTATCCTTTGGATAAATTCCTACAGAGCAATTACTGGATCTTAGGGTAGTTCTATTTTTAGATTTTTGAGGAACTTGCATACTATTCTCCAGAGTGACTACATCAGTTTGCATTCCCACCAACAGGATGCAAAAAAAGAGGGTTCCCTTTCTCCACATCTTCACCAATACCTGTTGTTTCTTGTGTTATTAATTTTAGCCATTCTGACAGGTGGTATCTCATCGTGATTTTAATTTCTACTACCCTAATGATGAGTGATGTTGAGCATCTTTTCATGTATCTGTTAGCCATCTGGATGTCTTCTCTGGAAAAGTATATATTCATAGCTTCTGCCTATTTCTTAACTGGTTATTTGTTTTTTGGGTGTTGAGTTTGATAAGTTCTTTATAGATTTTGGATACCAACCCTTTATCAGATGTGTCATTTACAAACATCTTCTCCCATTTCATAGGCTGCCTTTTGGTTTTGTTGATTGTTTCCTTTTCTGTGCAGATTCTTTTTATCTTGATAAAGTCCTACTAGTTCATTTTTGCTTTCATTTCCCTTGCTTTGGGGGACATGTCTAGTAAGAAGTTGCTGCGACTGAGGTCAAAGAGGTTGCTGCCTTTGTTTTCCTCTAGGATTTTAACAGTTTCCTGTCTCACATTTAGGTCTTTCATCCATTTTGAATTTTTTTGTGAGTATGGTGTAAGAAAGTGATACAGTTTTATTTTTTCCACATCACCATCCAGTTTTTCCAACATCATTTATTGAAAAGACTATCTTTTTTTCCATTGGATATCTTTCTTGCTTTGTCAAAGGTTAGTTGACCATATAGTTGTTTTGATTACTATAGATTTTGTAATATAGTTTGAAATCAAAAGATGTGAAGCCTCTGGCTTTGTTTTTTTTTATTATTGCTTTGCCTGTTTGGGATTATTTGTGGTTTCATAAAAATTTTAGGATTATTTTTTCTATTTCAGTGAGAAATGACATTAGAATTTTGATAGGGATTGTATTGAATCTGTAGATCACCTTGGGTAGTGTGGATATTTTAACCATATTATGAATTCTTCCAATCCATGAACATGGACTACCTTTCCATTTTTTTGTGTCCTCTTCAATTTTGTTCAGCAGTTTATTATAATCTTCTTTGTATGAATCTTTTACCTCCTTGGTAAACTTTATTTCTAAATTTTATATTTTTTTGATGCAACTGTAAAGAGATTGTTTTCTTAATTTCTCTGACAGCTCACTATTGGTGTATAGAAATGCAACTAATTGTTATACATTGATTTTGTATCCTGCAACTTTATGGAATTTGTTTATTAGTTCTAGCAGATTTTTGGTGGACTTTTTAGGGTTTTCTATATAATATATTATGTTGTCTGCAAATAGAGATAAATTTACTCTTTCCTTTCTGATTTAGATACTTTTAATTCTTTTTCTCCGTAATTGCTCTTCTACTACTATGCTGAGAATGGGCATACTTGTCCTGTTCTTGATCTTAGATGAAAAGCTTTCAGCTTTTCACTGATAAGTATCCTCTTACCTGTGAACTTGTCATATATATTCTTTATTATGTTGGGAAACATTCTGTCCATACCCAGTTTGTTGAGAGTATTTAATCATGAAAGGATGTTAAATTGTGCCGAATGATTTTTCTGGATAAATTAAGATGATCGTATGATTTTTATCCTTCACTTTATTAATGTGGTGTTTCACATTTTTTGATGGGTGGGTTTTGAACCATTCTTGCATCTCTGGAATAAATCCCACTTGATCATGATGTATGATCCTTTTAATTTATTGTTGAATTTAGTTTGCTAGTATTTTGTTGAGGATATTTTGTCTATATTCATCCAATACAGGAATATTGTCCTGTAATTTTCTTTCCTTGTAGTGTCCTTGTCTGGCATTGATAGCAGAGTAATGCCATCCAAGGTCAGATATTATATGACATTAAATGCCATGATGAAGAGAAGAGAAACCCAAATGTGCATAAAGGGATATTGATGACAACAGTTTCAAAGAAAAAGGGGAAGAATAAGAAATGACTCTAGGGCACCTGGGTGTCAGTCACGCATCTAAATTTTGATTTCACTTCAGGTAAGGATTCCAGGGTCATGGAATTGAGCCCCCCATTGGGCTTCCCCTTCTGAGCGTGGAGCTTGCTTATGATTCTCTCTCCCCCCCCCTCCTTCTGCCTCTGCCCTGCTTGTGTTCTCTATTTCTCAAATTAAACAAACAAACAAACAAACAAACCTTAAAAAAGAAAGTGAAAAAAGAGCTCAATTATTTAACAAACTAAGTTGGAGATACCAGCTAGAAATCTACATGCAAAGACCCAACAGCAGTTGAAATTTAGGATGAGAGCTCTGGGAAACAAGGGAGCCAGGAAGAGACATACTTGGAAGTCATCTGCTCAGATAGCATGGTCAAATCTAGGAGGTTGCAAAAGAAGTGAGCAAAGAAAGACAAGAGTGGACAAGATGTGTGTTTGGAATTTTAAGGTGACTACCTGACTAGAGTAAAAGGATCATATTTATAAGTAATACAAAATAATGTGAGATTGTAGTAAGGTTGGCAATTAGGAATTTGACATTCAAATAATACATTTGTAACAAAAATACATTAGACTTTTTTGAATTTTTACATTTTATTTTTATACAAGGTATACAAGAATATACTTATCTAGTAAAATTTTCAAACAAAACAAAACTACTTAGAATAAAAAGGAAAAGACTTTTCCTTTCCCTGCAGCTCATCCCAATGATAACAGCTTGGGATGTATCCTTACATAAAAATACCTTAGGTATTTGTAACTTTTTATTTTGATATAAATAAGACAATAAGTTGCTAAAATAGGACAGTGAGTTCCCATAGACCCTCACCTAGCTCCTGTCAGTAATAACATCTTGTACAGACACAGTACAATATCAAAACCAAGAAACTGACATTGATATAATAAACTATTAATTAAATTACAGACATTTTAATATTTTACCAGTTTTTACATGAACTTAAAAACATTTACTTATGTATTTTGAAAGGGGAAGAGCAGAGAGAGAGAGAAAGAGAGAGGGAGAACCCCAACCAGGTTCCACATTATCAGTGCAGAGCCTTACACAGGACTCAAGCTCACAAACTGTGAGACCATGACCTGAACCAAAATCAAGAGTTGGACGCTTAACCAGCCCAGGTTCTAAAACATGAACTTTTAAAAATAATGTGTGTATGTGCATGTGCATTTGAAATGTTACTGCATGCCTAGATTTTTAAATGCTGTTAATAAAAAAATTAAATTAGATAGAAAAACACTTTCATAACCAATAGTATTAAAGTTTAAGGGTAGATTTATGGGCTTGCTCATGAACACATGGGCATTTATTGTGTCCTAGCAGAAGGGGGCTATCAGGGTGAACAGGTTGCATAAGGAGATCTATATGATAAATAGCACATTGGATGGATGGTAGCCAAGAGACAATCATGTCAGGTTATGGTAGGAGGTCCAACCGGTTGGACTGTGTTGGCAGTTGAAAGGATAAAGAATGTCATCAGGATAGTGTGGCTAAGAAGAGGGAGCAAATGACCTAAACGACAAGGGTTTGGAAGAGAAATGAGACTGGAGATCAGGGGAACTTTACTGGTAATGACTGGAAGGAGAAGAAATTGAAGAAAAAGAAATAAACTGGTTGATAGAATAGAGTGTTGTGTGCCCCCCCGAGAATGCTGAATGGGGTATTGAAATGTGAGAACAGAAGTGATGAAATCAAGTAATTCGGCTGTGATCTCACAGTTGATGCTCAGTCTGTATCAGGCAGAGGTGATCTGACTTGTAGACTTGTGAAGGTTAAGTTATTCAACATATGTGAAATCTAAGAATAGTACCTAATTCATAGAGAGTGGTCAACAAATATTAGCCATTATCATTATCATCATCATCCTAAGAAGAGGAGAAGCTGAACCATACATACTCTGTGCATCTAGATGAAGCATTGCATTATATATCTTTCCCTTATTTGTATAATTTATTTGTAAATTAAGCTAATAAAGGAAGTATTCAGATTATAGAATCTAGGTGGAAACAGCTGGTGGGAGCCACCCCAGGAGTGTATGAATGGAACCATTGACCATGAAAGGGAGTTTAGAAGATTTAATTTTGGTAGGTAAATGATGTGCTCTGTGTTAAGGGTGAAGTGACAGTAAGATATTCCTGCTGAATGTGTCCAGTAGGCAATTGAAGGCAGGAAACAGAAGCTCAGTGATTAATGAGGATTTGCTTTGATTGAAGATGGTGCTGGAAATGTAAATGTAGGACTCATTAGCATAGAAGTGATGTTTAAAGCTATGAGAATAGATGGGCTCTCCAGCATGAGAGTTAAAGGAACAAAAAGCAGAAAGAAGACTGGCTTCTTGGAAGACTCACTGCTGAGGGGGAGGGGAGAGGGGGAAGAGAACCAGTCATAGAAAGAAAGAAGAGATGCAGGGATGAAGGTCAGAGAAAGCCAGTAGAAAGCATGGCCAAGGTCAGGCAAGAGCATGAGCTATGTCCTTGCAGCTGAGCAATGAAAGAGGGTAGACATCAAGAGGGTGTGATTGATCAAGTCTTAAATAAAAAGAGTCATTGGAGAACTTTCAGGAAGTGCCGTGAAAGATTCATTGTTGTGTGTATAAAAATGATATTTCATTTGGTTTTGCTTGTATTTTAGATACACATCTACAGTTTATGTAGGGGAAAGGAAGTCCAGTTCAAGCCCAGGGCTGCCATTTGTTGGCTATGGAGTCCTTGAGAAAGTGGCTCGACCTCTGTGAATCTGTTTTATCATCAGTAGGATAAGAATATTAATACAAGCTTCATACAATTGATTTGAGAATTAAATAAAATAATTCAAATACAGTTGGTTTGAGAAATAAAATAATTCACATAAAGTCCTAGATATAAATAAATAAAATAATTCACATAAAGCACTAACATATGTATATATATCAGGCACGAGCTGACTTATATACTGACATATATATAGCTACATGGATATAAATTTGTGTACATACATAAAAACAAAAATACACATCAGCATTTTAACCAGGGCTTCTTGAAATAAGTGAGGTTTTGAAGTACTTAGGGGAGTGGAATATCATCAGGAAGGACTCTGTGAGGGGTAATAATACCTCGTAAATCTGTGAAAATTAAATAAGATAATGTGTACAAAGTGTTCAGCAAAAATACTTAGTACATGTGGTTAGTCAGCAAGTGAACATTTCTTTCTTCTTAATTTTATAAATGTATCTGTTCATTAAATGTAAAATATAGAAGATGGAGGGGAGGCTTCTTTAATACAAAATACTCTTAAAATATCTCCTAAAAAGCTATAGCTTTCTGTTTACAGAAGTCTTTGCTACTGATTGGTAGAGAATCACATTTTACTCTCTGTTTCAGCTGACTAATGCTGCATAACAAATGGCCCTAAAATGTAGCAAGCGAAAACCACAACAGCATTACTTTGCTCACAAATTTGAATTGAGTCAGGATCAGCAGGGATAGCTTCACTTTACCCGATAGTAGCCGGGGTGGCCCAAAGGCTGAGACTGGAATATTATTAAGATTCATACACTTGCATGGTGGGCAGGTGTTGCTGGCTCTAGGCTGGGACCTCACGTGGACTGTTCATGCAGGCTTTTCTGCATGGTGTGGTGACTGGGTTCCAAGAGTGAGTAAACCAAGGGGATGAGGCAGAAGCCGTATCACTGTTCTATTTCAGAACAGAAGTCATATGGCATCACTCCGAATAAAAGAAAAACTTTGTGCTTACTATGCAAATAGGGCTTTGAGTACCACCCCTCACATCATTTGCTGCTAGATTGCTGTTCTTAAGCCCTTCCTCTATGGAAAATCTGAAACTTCCATCAACTGAAGCATTAATGACAGACTTTAGTCTGTGTTACTATATGCACATGTGTGAATAGATACATACATGTGTACATACACACAAACATGCATGTGTGCACGAAATATATATGTATATATGTATATATGTGTGTATATATATGTGTCATGTATATGTATATATACACACACACACACAATTTTGCCAAAATAATTTATGAGGAATAATGTGCTACCAAATCTTTGGACCTCAAATCTCACTATACCTCCGAATCAATCATAATGTCCAGTCTAACAGGCCCCTTATGATCTCTCCTGGTTCCTTGACTTTCCATCTGCTGTACCTGGAATATTCTTAAATTTTGTTCAGCTGTGCGTTGCCTTCTTAAAACGTATCCCCACCAGTCTTCCTGGGCATATCTGTTGTATTGACTCTACAGAGTCTTGCCCCCTCATCTTGAAGTTGTTTGTAGTAATAGACTATATAAAGAAGTTCTATGGCCTCATAGACTATATGAAGTCAGCAGATTGGACATGGAGGCTGAATATATATCACACTCCCTCATAGGATGCCGTTTGACACAGCAGGGAGAACACAGTCTTAGCGATCAGAAGACCCGATTTAACCGGCAGCACTGTCGCTTACTAGCTCTGCATCCTAGGCAAGTTGCTTAATCCTTCTGAGCCCCTTCTCTTCTAATGCCATGTTATCCCAGACAGCTTGATCCTGCAAAGTCCTCCCTCCTCTATAGCTGGCAATGTGCTTCTGCCACAGCATGCCTGCTCTTTTCAGCCACAGAGAAAGGGAGAGGGTAAGCTGTGAACTCTAACATATTCACAGTGCTAACAATGTTTATAGACATATGCACACATATACAGGGAGATCATCTAGGGTAAGTTGTGATTAATTATATTAATATTTTCTGATTGTTGAATTAATCTGCTGGCTTACTCAAATCCAAGTTAATTTCTTTAGAAAAAAACTGGAGCCAAGTTTTTGTTTATGTAGCTCATGTTCAGCTGGTACCAAGTCCCTGGGGTATCGTATAGTGCTGTAGACATCGCGAAGCCTCAAGTGAGACAAGTTCAAGAACATCAATCCACTGAGGATTCTGATTAAGGATATTTCAAGTCCTTAAAAGGGGAATGTTTCAGAATTTGGCCCACATTCTTGCCTATCTCAGTCAGGAGGAGATGGGGTTTTCAGGAAAAGTGAAATGATTCCTATTGGATCCTCCCTCCTAAACTCTCAATGGAAACTATTTGGAAGGGTCAGGGATGCTGTCTTTGGGCAAGTTCTTCCCTACCCAGCCCTCCTGGAAAGAGAGGTGAAGAAGCAATCCAGCTCTCAATCCACTCACAGTGTAGCTTGGTTCAGGGCTGTGTCTTCTAAAGAAAACAAGAGCTTAAAAGTGTTGTCCATAAGCTAGTGGAAAAACTGAGAGAATGACACCAGCACAAAAGGAATTGCACCATTTATGTTCACATGTGAGAATGTACATTAAAACTTACAGTTGGTTTGCAAATGAATCTAAAGTATAGATAGAATTTGTCCTAGGGTTATGATCCCATGGCCCTCATGGTTTGACTGCATAGAAGTTTTACATTACATTTGCATTACATTGTTTTTAAGAGATGTCAATTTTTATATACTCAGGTAGATAATACTGTACTTATATACTCCTGAAAGAGCTCAGAGCAGGGGCGTGGGTGCTCAACAAATGTTCCTTCTGGTCTCTCATCTTTTCCAGCCTCCTTGCAGTTAGATAGGACCTCATGATAATTCCTGGTCAATGACATGTAAGAAAAAATGGTGTGATTTTGGAAAAATCAAAAAAAGAATAAGCAAGAGACTCTAGCTGTCTCAAAACACTATTTGAACCAGATATTGGGTGACCAACTATCCTAATTTGTCTGGGACTGAGTGGTTTGCTGGGATGTAGAGCTTTCAGAGTTAAAATAGAAAGTCCCAGGAAAATTGGGACAAGTTAATTACCCTAAAGATCAGACCGCTATGGTAAAGCACCTACCCACATTGCTGTGGAGGGTCTAGTTGGAATACAGCCTCCATTACTCACAAGGGTCATGATGCATGAGGGGGATGGGTTTTTGTTGTGATAAGCTACTGAGTCTTTGAGGTTACTTTGTACATAACATAGCATACCTTGTTTAGCCTGAGTAGTAAACACAACACTCCCAATGAACGAACTGATCTCCTACCTTCTGAATCATTTCCTGAGATGTTCTATGTATATTAACTGTATAAATATCTCATCATCATTAAATCTAGACTCCCTCACAGCATAGCTTTCTCCTTTTCTGTAAATTTTAGTTATCAAGTTCTTTAGTTTTATATCTGTCAGATCTCTCAAGCCTGCCTGTCTCTCTTCAACTCCACCTCTGCCCTCAGGGCTCTGGTCCACATTAATCCTCACTCCTCCCCTCCAATAAGCTCCTAACTGAGTTTCCCACCCATTGTGCCTTCCTACTTCAATTAATTCTACACAATGTCTCCAGGTTCATGTTCTCAATCCTGTCACTTTTGTGCTCAGAGTCTCCTACTGGCAACCAGGTGAAAATGCATTAGCCTAATTATGGCTCTCCATAAGCTCAACCTCTCCCCCCAACCACTTCCCCCAACCACTGCCTTTTATCTGTTGTCATAGCATTTAGTCAAATACGACTGTCAGCTCTTTCCTAAACATCTCTATGGTAGAATGATTGCAAAACTGACCCCAACTCGATCTCTGAATCTGTACCCCTTAAAATCAGACTTTGCAGCTCTTCCTTTACATCTGGAATTTCCTGTGACTCACTTGGCTCAGTAGAATGTAATGGAAGTGATGATGTGATGTAGATAGACTTCATGGAGACGTGCAGGCTTCTCCTCTCCTTAATGCTCCTCTTCCTTCATCATAAGAGTTTGTCTGGGCTATCCTGTTATTAGAGGATGAGACCCATGGAGCACAATCATGTCAGCCCAGCTCTTCCAGCTAAGGCCCTCCATCTGTAACAAAGTCCACCCAAGATCAGTCAAGACACCATTGATCTGCAGTTGACCACAAATGCATGCATGAGCCTATTGAGCCAGCCCGGATTTGGAGAATTGCCCCAAGGGCCCATGGTCGAATGAAAAATCCAAAACTATTATGTTAAGTCATTATGTTTTGAGATGTTTTACAATGTTAAACTTATACAATGTCCCAAGTCTTTTATTTTTTTTTTCTTTCTTCCTTTCTCCTTGCTTATGTTTCTGCTATCCTGCCTATCCTTGTTGTATGATTTTGCAGAGGATGGCAGCCTGACTCCTTTTCCTTGTCCTGGAGCAGAGTCATTCTGCTTCGACCTGTCTGGTCTTCCCACCTTCACTTTTTTTCATCTTAATGTGATGAAAAGATTGGCATTAGATGAACCCAACTTGCCTGTTTCTGTTCAGTGATGCTCAGCTGGAAATATAAACAAGAGCTCTTTAAGCCTCATATTGGCAAGAACAGTGGGAAAGAGTATACTTATTCACTTAGAATTTTTTTTAAATTGTAACTTGAATGGTGAGAAGTAGTCAGACTATGTGTCACGTATGTGAATGTGTAAGTGTGATTGTGTACATTTTTTGTTGAACAAACACACATTGTAAGTGGAATAAACAGAGATGTAGGCAGGAAAGTCAACAGTGGCTCTTGAGAATTGAATGAATTCTCTGTTCTAAAGTTCTTCTCAGATCGTATCTCGTCAAATACAACTTGGAAACATTTGCTTTGAAATAATACAGAGGAACCTAAACAAATAACTCAAGTAGCATCATGTTCCAGAAGAACTGTTTTCAGAAAGCAAAGAGGTTACTGTGAATGTCATTCCAATAACAAAGAACCTGGAGGAGTTCAAGATGGTTGTATAAGAAGATCATCAACTCACCTCCTCCCACAGACACAAGAAATTTCCAACTACCTATAGAATAATTTTACCTGAAAAAGACCTGAAAACTGGATAAACAGAATCTTCACAACAAAGAATAAAAAGTCAGCCCTGAAATAGATAGAAGAGGGAGAGATGGGCTCACCAAAACCCCAAAACAATAAAACACAAAACCACCAAGTGGTACTGATCCACTGTTGAAAGGGATCTCAAACTATGAAGCTTTTCCCTGGGAAGTAGGGTTCTGTTCTCCACATCAGGCATGCCAGCCTCTAGATTCTGAACAGAAGAGATGAGCCCCCAAAATGTCTGGCTTTGAAAGTCAGTAGGGATTACATCCAGGAAAATCATAGAACTGTAAGGAAAGGAGAAATCACTCTTCAAAGGGTTGTGCACATATTTACTCACCCTGGGATCTAACTCTAATGCACCAGTTGGAAAAGTGCCTAGACTTTATGTGGAGACGACCCACTACAAATCTTGAAGGGTCTGCCAAAGAGGCAGGAACTCGTTGGGACTTTCTGCAGGAATGGAGACAGTGGCAGGTGGTATTTTTGAAATCTCATCCTAACTTGGTGCCGGTGCTGGTGGGCGCTATTTTGAAACTCTTCCTCTAGCTTTTGGCAGTGGAGGACATGCCCTACTGAAGACCCTGCCCACCCTTACATAACAGCTACATGCACAGCTGGACCAGGCAAGAGCCCTGCCAACCCCTACCCCATAGCTGCAGTCCCACTTCAGCAGGAGGGCACATGAAACTCATGCAGGGATGCCCCTTGAGCACCTGGCATAGGCAGCCAGGGTAAATAGCACTTCTGAGCCCCACAGGACATCTATATAAGGCCACTTCATCAAGGCTGGGAGACTTGGCTGATTTGCCTACTATGTAGAAACACAGAGAGTCAGACAAAATGACCAACAAGACAAACCCCCTGAAAAAAATCCTTAATGAAACAAATAACCAACCTACCTGATAAAAAGTTTAAGCTAATGGTCATAAAATGCTCACCAAACTCAGGAGAAGAATAAACATAATGAGAGCCTCAACAAACAGAAAATATTTAAAAAGTATCAAACAGATGTTACAGAACTGAATAATAGAATAATAAGAATAGAAGAATTGAACTGATATTGAACTGGAAAATACGCAGGAGGGGTTCAACAGCAGACTGGATGAAGCAGAACAGCAGATCAGAGAACTGGAAGACAAAATAATAAAATTTACCCAGACAGAGCAGCAGAAAGAAAAAAAGAACTTTAAAAAGTGAAGTTACTTGAAGGGACCTTTGAAAAGAAATGGTACTAATTAATAACGAGAAAATACATGAAAGTAAAAATCTCACTAAAAAAGACAAATAGATAGCAAAGGTAGTGGATCAGTCACTGATAAAAGACTTTTAGTAGTAAAAATAATGAAAACTATAATAATTAGTAAGAATAAAATGAAAGATGTAAAGGGTGACATCAAAAACATAAAATGAGTGGGGGTAAAAATGTAAAGGTTTGGGATGTGCTTGGATTTAAATTCCTATCAATTTAAAACCAACCGTTACATATATAGGATATTACATGCAAAACTCATGGAGACCACAAAGCAAAATCTATAGTAAAAACACAAAATAAAATAGGAAAGGAATCTAAACGTCACACTAAAGAAAGTCGTCAACTCACAAGGGAAGAGAGAAAGAGAAGAATAAAAGAACTGAGAAAAACTACAAAAACACTCAGAAAACAATGAACGGAATGGCAGTAAGTACATACCTATTAATAATTAATTTAAACATAGGTAGACTAAATCAAAAGACTGAGTAGCTGAATGGATCAAATAACAAGACTCATCTATATGCTGCCTATGAGAGACTCATTTCAGATGTAAGGACACTCAGTAACTCAAAGTGAAGAGATGGAGAAAGATATTCCATACAGATGGGGGGAAAAAGAAAGCTGGTGTAGTTATATGCATATCAGACAAAAATAGACTTCAAAGCAAAGAGTGTAATAACAAAGAATGGTATTATATAATGATAAAGGGGCCAATCCAGCAAGAAGACATAACATTTACACAATCTATGCCCCATAGGAACACCAAGATATATAAATCAAATATTGGCAGACCTAAGGGTAGAAATTGACAGCAATACAGTAGAAACGGGTCTTTAACACCTCATTTACTTCAATAGATAGACAATCCAAACAAAACATTAATAAGGCAATATTGGTCCTAAACAACACATTAGACAGATGGACTTAATGGATATATACAAAAGCAAAAGATTATGCATTCTTCTTAAGTATACATGGAACGTTCTCCAAAATAAAACAAGTCTCAATAAATTCAAGAAAGATTATATCAAGCATTTTCTGACAACAATGGATTGAAACTAGAAATCAATTACAAGAAGGTTGGAAAAATTAAAAAAAAAGTGCAAGTTAAAAACATACTTCTGAAAAACCAATAAATTCTTCCTCAAAGAAGGTAATGTAGAAATAAAAAAAATACATATAGACAAATGAAAATACAAATACTAAACACTAAAATCTATTGGATGAAGCAAAAGTTGTTCTAAGAGAGAAGATTATAGCAATACAGGTCTATGTTAAGAAGCAAAACAAACAAACAAACAAAACAACTTAATCTAACTATACACCCAAAGGAGGTAGAAAAAAGAAACACAAGCACAAGAAATAAAGGAAACAAACAAAAAATCAGAGTGGAAATAAATAAAATAGCAAATAGAAAGACAATGGGAAAGATCAACAAAGGTAAAGGCTGAGTTTTTGAAAATGAAAACAAAATTAACAAACTTTTAGCTAGACTAACCAAGAGAAAAAGAGAGCACTCAAATAAAATTAGAAATGAAAGAGAAGTTACAATTGATACTACAGAACTACAAAAATCATTAAAAACAACTACTATAAACAATTATATGCCAGCAAAACTGAATAACCTAAAAGAAATGGATAACTTTCTGGAAACACAGCCTCCAAAGACTGAATCATGAAGAAATAGAAAATCTGAATGGACCGAACAAAATTCTTGAACAACATCCTCATTTAACATAGCAACTATTTTCTGTTATGCTATGTTATTATACATATAATATATACATATATACACATAATATACAGTATATATTACTGTCTACTCCTGATCTGGATGGTTATATTTCATAATTTTTATAATTATAAGTATAATTATAAAACATAGAATTATTTTATTTGATGCTTTTTAAAAATTTATTTATTTTGAGAGAGAAAAAAGCACAATCAGAGGAGGGGCAGAGATAGAGGGACAGAGAGGATGAGAAGCAGGCTCCATGCTGTCAATGCAGACCCCAATGTGGGGGCTTGAACCCACAAACTGAGAGATCATGACCTGAGCCAAAATCAAGAGTCCAACACGTAACCAATTGAACCTCCCAGGTGCCCCTATATGATGCTTTTTAATTAAGACTACCTTATAAACTATTTTGATTTTATGTAGTCTTAATCATTATACTTTTTAATGTCTAGCTAAGTATACTGTTAAATGGTATAACATCTACCTAGCTGTTCTCCAATAGTTGGACATTTAGGTAGCTTCTAATAGCTTTTAAATAATTAACAATGGAAATTTTATAAATGCTGTGTTTGTTTTTCACATCTGATGAATTATTACTATTATTATTTTTAAGATAAATTCCCTGAAATCCTATTCTCAAGCCAAAGTGTAAAAAGAAGTTTATGGATCTAAAGCTTTAGGACAGTTTATTTGTGCACTAGCAGAATTTTTCATTAAATATCACATAACTTTCAGAAACATGCTAATTTAGCTTTGGCTTTTCCAATGTCTTTGTTATTCCAGCACGAGTGGAAAGTCCATTTAGACGTGTGAGGTGGGGAAGCCTTGGGTTGAAAAAAATGCCAGAGAATTGGCAGGGTAGGACTAGGGATTTTGTTATGAAAACGAGTTTCCTCTTGGAAACATGAGTAAAGCATTCATGATATGACAGTAGAATGATGGCCGCAAACAGGTACACATAAAACATAAATAACACAAGGAAATAGTTTCAATTAACTTGAATTTTCATTTTAGTAAAGACAGAGTCTTTTATCTTAAATGGAATCTTTTATCTTTTTTTTTTTTTTTTTAAATTTTTTTTTTTAATGTTTATTTATTTTTGAGAGACATAGAGGCACAGCATGAACAGGGGAAGGGCAGAGAGAGAGGGAGACACAGAATCGGAAGCAGGCTCCAGGCTCTGAGCCGTCAGCACAGAGCCCGACGCGGGGCTCGAACTCACAGACTGCGAGATCATGACCTGAGCCGAAGTCGGCCGCCCAACCGACTGAGCCACCCAGGCGCCCCGGAATCTTTTATCTTAAATGGAGTCATCTTAAATGGAGCGCCATGTCCAGAAACCTAAAGTGGCACCATCTTCCACAGAATATCTGGATTATGGTGTGAAAAGAGATGGGAAAATGTCATCTGGACTTGCCCATGACAGCTGGGTACCTAGAGGCTCACTGATATCTCATGCTTCCCCTGGAAGCACAAGTTCATTCAGACCCGAAACATCCTTCCCTACTCTCACGCTACTGCCATCAATCTCTATGAAAGAATCGCCCAGCCCTTTGAGATGCAGCTCATGGGCACAGAGTATATTCTGCAAGTGACAAATAGGCAACTGAGGGGAAACCTGGAAGGAGCAGCCACACTTATCCCAGTTAATCTTCCCAGCCAGTTAATCATATAGTCTTTCCAGCTACTGAGGTCTTTTTTTAATTTACACTGAGAGGACTAGCATAATTAGCCTCACCAGGGTCATTGATCTTCAAGGGGAGAGGCTGGCTCAAGTGCTTTCATTCGTCTTACACAATTTGAAAAAAAAAAAGAAGAAGAAGAAAGAAAAGAAAGAAAGAAAGAAAATTTCAAACTCCATATCTCCTCCTTTATCTTCAGTTCAAAATAGGATTGAGTTAAGGTTCATATTAACCAGGTTTCACAGACATGGCTTTCGCACTGAATTAAACTTGAAAGGAGACCACTTTTATGAGGAATAAATCTGTATGTCTGGGATTTCCCTGTGTTATTTGCTACACTTACAAATGTACACAGACACACACAGATTCTAAAGGGAAAAAAAAAGTTGTATTGTCTCAGGCACCTGTTGTTTCTTGGTCTCAGTTTGATAAAAAGGATATTGTTGTATAGCATGCCATCCAGTTATCAAAGATGAGCCCAATGAAGATTAAGGCAAAGACTTTCCTCACACAAAAGGAAATGGGATACGTGTTGCAATTTAATTGTACTTATTTATTTTTGAAAGTTTGAGTTATCTTAATGTGCACCCTCCATTTGTTCTTGTTCCTCTGGGCTTTACTAAACTTCAACTTCAGACTTATTCATACGTTGAACCAGTAATTGAGCAGATGAGTACATAACAAGTACTTTCCAGAATGTCTTTCGCTGACTCATTGGACAATACTCTGGCAAGTACACGAGTAGCATGTAACCTACTAGAGTGATTACATTTTCAAAATGCAGAGGTAAATGTCATGGGAGATGGGAACGAAATCCACTCGCAATTGGTTTTGAAAGTTCCACTGTGGGGTTCCTGGCTGGCTCATTTGGTGGAACATGCAACTCTTGATCTTGGGGTCTTAAGCTCGAACCCCATGTTGAACATACAGATTGATTAAAAAAAAAGAAAATTAGAAAAAAAAATTCCACTGTGTGATCAATAAAGACATCTTATTTTTTCCCATTTTGAGCCTCTCGTCAAACACTTATTTATTTTGTCAATGTTCTTTATGAACACAGAGATAGAGAGAGGAAACAACGATGCCTGTTTAAACTTATCATGTTCTTTTTTCATCTTGATAGACTTAGCATTTGCCCCCAGAGATCCACAAGGCCTGAAAATATATTCGGTTAGCTGGATTTTTAAAGTTCTCTTTATGAAGCCAATTTTGTGTCTGAGTTTGTTTCCTCTGCACAGTATCTCCTATAATCCGTCTTCAATTCTTCTATATTTTGTGTTTCATCTCTCAACTGTGACTGAAACTATAAACTCTAGACTGTGGACAAGATCAGTGAAGACACTGAATTGAGGGCTTCATGACTTGGGAGATGGTATATCTACTTATAGCTTACGTCCATCAGGAACCCATGAAATAATGAGTTATCTTAATAGGTTGCTCTCAATACTGCTATGAATTGTTGAATAAGATCTTAGGACATGCTTCTGGGTTCAGTGTTGGGTATGGAGAATGAGAGCCCTCATTAACAGCCTGAATATGTACCTGCTATAGATATTCTAGGGTGACATATGATATTAGAGCTTGTATCCTATCGAGCCACTTCCCCTTACATTCGAAATAAACACAGAGAGATAAAAGCAGAGCCCAACTCCAACAGAGTTTGCAAACTGATTCGGTTTTCCTTTAAGACACAAAATCAATACAGATGTGGAAAACAAGGCGGTACTCATAATTTACCTTTTATAAGACCAGTTAAGAATCTACAATATACTAGCTTTGGAGTCACATTTGTTTAAAAGGTTGTTCCTTGAGGTGTTGACGGTTTATATACTAAACATAGTGAACTCTGTTGACCTATTTCTTGTGATACACTGAGATGTAACAGCAAGGGCAGTTATGTTGACTGGCGGGGCTAGCCAGAGGTCAAGAAGCACAATTTCTCTGCAGCCCATCTGCAAAGCACAGTAGACACTTCTGTGTAGTTCACTTTATGAAAATGAGTAGAGTTATTGAATAACCTCCCAGCTTCTGAAACACCCTCTTTAACTAGGCCAGTAAAGGATAATACTCTCAAGAAACATCTAACATGACCTTAGGAAGGACTGCTCCTTTGTGGGCAGGCTGAGTGGATATCAGTAATAGAGAGAGAAGAAAGCATGCAGTGAAAGTAAGGACAAGTGGTGAAAGCCCAACTCTACAGGAGGAGCCCCAAGGGAACCTCAGATTGAGTTAGTGCAAATGAAGAAGACCTGTCTGTCTGTCTGTCTGTCTATCTACCTACCTACCTATATATCATACATAGATATATAGGGATTGGTAGGTCGGTAGGTAGATAAATAGATAGATAGAATGTATATCTATATCTATCTATATATATGACCTGATATATATGATATACATATATAGCTACCACATGATATGATAGAGAGATACAGATATATGTAGATATCTATATCTATCTATATGGAGAGAGAGAGTTTTTTGATGTTCCAAAGAGAGAAGAAAAATAATCCTGAAAATTAAGGGTTTGACAGGAAATTATCATTAAGAGAGGAGAACAAAGAAACATCTCATTGACAACATCAGGCTCTCCTTTTTTGAGAAAGTCAACTTACCTTTTAGAGAAGAAGGTAATATTGGTTGAATGAAGATTGTTCTTATAAAATCCGTAAAATAATTGTTAAAGTCTTCAGAATTTCTTCTTTCCAATGATCGTGAATGAAATTAATTTACAAGTAATAATTGAATTTTAACTCCATGTTGAATACTCTGGTGAAGTGTTGCTGAGTTTGTAAACGAGGATGAAAACACTTCATTCCTTCAAGGAACACTGAAGTCTTGAGTGTGTATGTGTCTCTATGGACCTACGTAGTCTGTATCTATCTACACATGCATATCAATTCACTTATAAATACATATTTTTATTCACAAAATTTCAAAAATACAGAAAATATATACAATAGACACTATTCTAGATCATTCATTGGTTGTGTTAACTGTGCTAAGTTTTGAATTAAAGAGATGTATAAAACTTTATCTTTACTATGTTAGAGAATACAACTTAGCAGGGAAAAGAGAAAAGACCTAAAAAAATAACTAGAAAGCTCTATCTTGTATATTAAATAAAACAGTGCATGACATTAGTCTTACCTAAGGGCATCAAGAAGCTTTCAAATAAAGCTTTTAAATACATACCAGTAGAGAAGGGCAAAGAGGTGGCCATTAAGGTGGATGGAATAACATGACTTACACAGAAGTCAGGAAGCAAATACCTTTTTGGAAAATGTGTGGCCAGCGAAGCTGGGGCAGCATAGAGTATAAGACATGCTGTGGTGGGGGAACCATCTGGAAAGATACATGAGAAAAATAAAGGGTTTGCCATGTTATGAAATCTCAATAGTATCTCATGGGCCATCACTTTTATGTAGCTTAATTAAATAAAATTAATTTAGTTGATTTCGTTTCATTATTTTTATATATAATATACTTATATTAGATATAATATAATTTTATTGTATTAATATCACTTAACTTAGAAATTAATTTTATTTAGTAATCACATTTCAATGTGTTAAATACATACTATAAATTTTATATATTAAATTTAGAAGCCATATAAATTTCAGAAGATAACTTTATAAAATATACCCATTCTCCTATTTCTTCAAAGAGCATCTGTGGATTCTCAGAAGTGATGACAAATAAGCAAACTTCCACCACCCCTCCCTTCCTTCTTACCCTCTATTTCAGTTCATTATTTTCTATTTAATTTTTTTCTGGTGTTTACCTTTACATTCTTCAGTGTTCCTAGTATGCCTCATTATGTACTATTTTAGATTTAAATTAGGCTGTTTGATACTCTTGAATAAAGAGGTGAGGGGAATCAGACATTTATATGACCTCTCCGTTTCTCTCTTTGTTTTCTGCCAGTTGTGTTAGTTAGATTACTTCCATGTTGTCATTGCCTACAACCCCTTACCTGTTTTCTGAACCATAATTCCCACTCTTGTTTGAATCTTTCCTCTAAATGTATTCAGTGCTTCTTTCTGGCATTTTAGCCTTGGTTTCTTTATTCCTCCCTTGGTTGACTAAAGTTTCTTTCTCTGGAGTTTCTTCTGGGAGAGCTCATAATGTTCCCAAGACTTGAATGATCAAAAATGTCTCAGTATAACCTTTGGATTAGAACACTATTTTGGAGGGTTAGAAAATTATTGGTCCTGCTTTCTTTCCCTAAAGACATTGTAGGTATAGATCCACCATCTTTTAGCACATGTTGTGGGAAGTCTGAGCCAGTCAGTTTGCCCCCAAATCCCCTTCATAGCTGATACTATTTTGTGCCTGACTTGGTATCCAAAGAATTATTTCTTTAGCTTTAAAATCCAGTATATTTACCAAGACCTAAGGAGACTTTCAAATCTTTAAATTCATACATTTTCGTTTTAGAAAAGTTCTCTTGATTTTTATAGTTAATGCTTTGTCCAAATTTTGTTTTGTCTTGTTCAAATTGTCTAACTCTCTTCTGCATGGCTATCAGTTAGATACACGTCAAATGACATTTATCTCTCTTCCAGATTTATAGTTTCTTCTCTCTTTATTTTAACTTGGTATTTTAGTTCTGTTTATTTAATATTTTTGGTTCAATATCATGTTGATGTTTTTTTCTGGCCATTCTTGTCCTTTCTTTGTCTTCTGTAATGCCAAGTGTCATTTTTACTGCTTCCAGTGTGACATTTTATGATGGTTTTGTTTCTCTCTTTTATTTTTTTCCCCAAAGCTTTGTTTTGGCTGGATGCTCAGGGATTTGAAAATAAGAAGTCTGGTGTGTTGGTGATAAAGAATTTTGGGTAATAATTTTATGGAAGGGGAGCTCAGAATGGGCCTTGAGTGACATAACTTGTTTTCCAAGTAAACACTCGCCAAAAGTCCCTGGCAGCAAGGAAGAGTGTCAGTAATGAGGTGGACAAAATGGACTACCTAATTGGCAACATTTTCTTTTCCTTAGCAACTCCAGGTCTTTCTCAGTGCGTTCATGGGGGCAGGCATGGAGATTACACAAGGGCTCAACAGTTTGGATTCCTCTCCTCCAACAATGACTTGGCGACTCTCAGGAATGAGTCCTAAATTTTGCAGTTGTGTGACCAACTCTGAGCCCTGTTACCATACCACCCACCAGGAGGGCCAGTCAACCTTCTAGTGGTAGGCTGATTCTATGGGGACCATTTTGTCATGGAGGGCTGACTGATTTGTCCTCCCACCAGGACATATATCTAAACTGAATTTAGATTTGTCTTCACTACCTGCCATGTTTCCATGGACAGTATAAGCTGTGACTGAGTAAATACACCGTTCAACAAAATTTTCTGCCCAAGAAACGGATTTTACAGCAAAAGAATGAAGGCAACCGGGTTATTTATGCTCATGGATTCAGGTGTCCTACAGTTATCACCAATGATCCAGAAAAAGTTGGTCTTATAGAAAGTAAAATGATATATTAATGACTGAGAATCTTCACAAAACCTTCAAATGTTTGGATCCTTTTCAATAAACTGATCTTGGCTCAAAATGTTACCCAGGATAGCCCTCCCTGATCATACTATTTTACTATCTAAAGTTCTTCAAATTCTTATTCCATTATCTTATTTTCCTCATAGCTGATTGAAATTATTATTTATATATACACATGTATATATATAAATATATTTTTTATTTTGTTTATTTAGTTTGAAAGAGAGTGAGTGGGGGAGGGGCAGAGAGAGAGAAAGAATCCCAAGCAGACTCCTTACTGTCAGTGCAGAGTCCAACAGACATGGGGCTCAAAGTCAGGAACCATGAGATCATGACCAGAGCCAAAATCAAAAGTCAGATGCCTAACCAACTAAACCTGTCAGTCACCACTATTCTATATAATTGTGGTTTATAGGTTTCCCTTCACGTCCCTCCCCCCAAAAAAACAGTTTTAAGTTTTATCATACAAATAATTATTTGAATCTAGTCTAAGAATATAAAATAGTGCCTGCAACATAGGGGGTACTCATAAGTATTTTCAAATGAATAAATTAATGAAGAAATAATTAATGATTATATGCAGCGGAATGGTAAGTGGGACACATGGGACATGTTAACACCATTTAACAGTATGCCAGAAGCTGTTCTACAAGCTTTCTATCTACTGAGTCATTGAAACTTTACAACACCATGAGGTAGGTATCCACTTGGCCTAAACCTAGGCACAACTCCAATAGTGAAGAAAGGAACCAGCATCTAACTTATGCTTTAAGATCAGTATTTAAGGGGTCTTATATAACCCCGAGCTGACCTGAGACAGAAGTGTTATTTTCCTGTTCCCAGGTGAAGAAACTGGCTCTGAGAGCTTTCATGACCTACCTAAAGACTCTAAGGGCAAGAAATATACTCAGGTCTCTAATGTTTTACATGGAGCTCATCCTTAGAACCAATGGTGGAACTAGGTCCCACCCGGAGTGAATAGCCAGAGCTGCAAGAAGGGCCTGCCAGCCTAGTGGGATGTGATTAAAACAAGGCAATAGTTGTTCAGTACTTGAGACATCTGCAACACGTGACCCACTGAGTCTGAACTGGCCAATTCCTCAAGTAGGTACTTTAGCCCTCATTTACCTAAAACCCTCTATTTGCAGAACTCAGTAAATGTGTTTCTGAAAACTCCTATGTTTTAGGCCGTGTGCATTGATTGCACACTTATGGGAAACCAAATCAGTACTATGCCTGTCCTGGTGTAGAACTGGAGACATGCTAAACAAGAAAGATGTATAAGATTACAATTTTGATAATTGCTCTAAAGGAAAAGCTTAAAGTGCTAGGGATTTGCATGGGAAGTTCAGAAATGCCTTCTTAGAGTCAGTGATACTTAAAATGGAAGTTAACCAGGGCCAGTGAGGACAGGTGGAAGAGTAAGAATATTCCAAGCACAGGGAAGAAAAGCACAGAGGCCGGGATTGTGACATGTTTCAGAAACCAAGGGCAATACCATTAAAGCCTCATAACAGCGAGAAAGAGGGCCGGGTCTAGGTCATTGCAAACCATAAAGACGTAGGATGGCATCTAGAGTTTAGATATGATAGAAAACTAGGGTATAACCAAAGAGGGTGAAAAAATGAGAGGAATATAGAAGAAGGTTAAGGAATGAGGAAAATGAGTGGAAGATAGAGGAAGGTTAAGCTCCTTGATGGATATCTTGAGTAGTACTGAAGATAAACCTTAGATGCCCCAGTAGACAGAATGTCTGGAAACTTTGGCACTTTATTATTCCGTATGTAACTTCATCAAACTACTCCTTTCAATGGCTTTGACAGAAAATTTCCTAAGGGGCCACATGAAGAAAGAAAGAAAGAAAAAAACCTGGCCTGCAATTCTTCACTATATCTTTCATTTCAGTAGGTTAGAATGTCTTATAAACAAAATTAAATTAAAATTTCAGACCACTTTTGGGGAATGTAAGTGACCATTTCCAATGGGAGAGAACAGGCAATGAAAAGGGAAAGCTATGCTAACAGATTATTTAAAGTTCTGCGTGTTATCGTTTCAACAAGTCTTAATGTACTTACCATGTGTATAGGGTTTGGATGCCTGAAAGCCACTGTCGTGTGAGGAATAGAGTCCTTGCAACGGGGGTTGCGGACTTGCTATTTAAAGCCTCAATTGTTGGCAACCCAATTTTCTTTCAGATTCATTCTGTTTGTTTTTGTTCATTTCTAACAGCTCAGCCTGAGTCTGGTAAATAATTTAAGAACCCTGACTCAAACCACTAGAACACATCTTTCTAAATCATCAGCAAAAAAATTTTTATTTCCAAAGAGACCAAACCAGTCCTCACTCCCTGTCCTCGTTCTAAAGGAATTTCTGAGAACTTTTCATTTCAAAATGGCTGATGAATCATTTGAGGTTATACCTGCTTCCTCCCGAAAGCCCAGTGAAATGAAAGGAAAAAGAAAATCCACAGCACCAGGGAGGAGCCTGGAACGCTGTCTATTAGAAGACTGTAGCATTTAAGCATCTATGGATGCTACAAATTGAAAACCTGATAAAAAATAAAGTGAGCATCTCAACATACAAAATAGGGAAGAGAGGGTCTCAGAAAAGTGGTCTGCCTGAGATCACAGTCAGCAGTGGCCAGTTGTAGGAGTGGGCTTTGGAGACAACCATTGTAGTCTTCATTAAAATTAAAGGGCTCTAAAAATATATGTGTATATATATACATACATACATACATGAAAACAAATAAAATGAAAGGGTTCTGATATAGCATATCTGGACCAGTCTGTTATATAAGCTGACTATAGAATGTGCTATGCTAGCTAGAACTCTCTTACTGCTGTAAGAGAAAGAAGCAGGCCAGGTAACTCTTGGCCACCACAAAGGGTGCGAAACACTTTCTCCTGGAGGTAAAAAGTCTGACACACTGTAAAGAAAAAGCTATCTAACTAATGTAACACTGTGTGTCAACTAAAGTAAAAGAAAAAAGAGAAGACAAAAAGAAAAGGAAAATAAGAAAAGAAAAGGAAGGATAGAAGGAAGGGAGAAAGGAAAGAGAAAGAGAAAGCTCTGCAGACTAGTGTCCTGCTCCTCAATGCACGCAAAACTTCTTTATCCATGCCCACTTCCCCAGAGGGAGACAGGTGTATTTCCAAAATATCAAACCCTTTCCTAAAGCAGTTGCCTGAATTTCACTTCCTCCAGCAAGATATACAATAGTCTATCAATGCACTTCTCTCCAGTACTTGACAGACTTTTAAGTTTGGCCAATTAAATCACATAAAATGGTGTGTCTTGTGGTCGCTATTTAGGCTGAACATTTCTCCAAGGATTTATTTGCTCTTCTGCATTTTCCTCCTCCATGAAATGTCTATTCTCGTTCCCCCTCTCACACTTATTTTTTTCATTAGTTTCTTGGCATTGTTTCTGGTTCATTTTTGAATTTTTAAAATGTATGTTTGATATTAAATTTTTTGTACTCCAGACATCCTTTTCTAGTTTGAAACTTATTCTTCCACTTTTCTTCATGTGTGTCTTTTGATAAAGTCTAAATATTAGCATATGCAATCTTATTGATGTTTATATTCAAGCAACTACTGTTTACAAATTAACATAGCCATCTTGCCAAGTGCATCCCTTATTTCTAAACATTTTTCTGTATTTTATTTTAGGTTTTCTATAGTATACACTTATACTATATTCCATTTGTGACACTTTTGTCTTCTCCTTTTGAGTCTACATTTTTTTTTCTTTCTCTTTTCCTAAATATTACTGCACTGGCTAATCCTTCTGTTAAAACATTCATCTTAGTTTCACCTTGGAAGTTGGATAAAAAAGGATACTAAGCCCCTCTTGATTTAGTGTTTGTTTAACTGCTACAGTTCTTAATAGTTGTAAATTTCATCAAACCTTTGGTTGCATTTTTACTCCATTCTGTTAAGTTACATTTTTTAAGATTTGTCTACTTCATTTGGGTTTTTAACTTTTGTAATATAATTATTGACATATTTTTTTATCTTCTTATAAGTTTCTACTTGGCCTTAGACTCAGTCTTTATAATATTCCTTTTTAAGATTATTTTTGTCCTCTTTGTCTCGATTATTTTTGCTTTAGATTTGTCTAGTTTAATTTTTTCAAAGAACCAATTCAGGGTTTTTTTTTCTTTTTTTCTTTTTTTTTTTTTACCATGACCATTGCATTTTGTTTTCTTTTTTTAGTTATGTTTTATTTTTTAATATTTTATTTATTTATTTATTTTGAGAGAGAGAGAGGGAGGGAAGGAGAGCATGAGCACACGTGCACAAGCAAGCTGGGGAGGGGAAGAGAGAAAGGGAGAAAATCTCAAGCAGGCTCCACACTATAAGTGTAGAGCCCAACTCCCGGCTTAGTCTCCCAGACTGTGAAATTACAACGTGAGTCAAAATTAAGAGTCGAACTGTTAACTGACTGAACTACCCAGGAGCCCCAAGCATTTTGTTTTTTATTTTATCAATTTGTGCCCTTACCTTGATTTTGTTTCTTCTCCTTCTCCCTCTCCTTCTCCCACTTCTCCTCCTCCTCCTTTCCCTCTCCCTTTTCTTCTTCTCCCTCTTCCTCCCCTTCCTCCCCTCTCCTTCTTTTTTCTTCTTCTTCTTCCACCACCACCACCACCACCACCACCACCACCACTCCTACTACTACTACTACTTCTTCTCTCCTCATCCTCCTCCTCGTCCTCGTCTTCCTCCTCGTCCTCGTCTTCCTCCTCGTCCTCGTCTTCCTCCTCGTCCTCGTCTTCCTCCTCGTCCTCGTCTTCCTCCTCGTCCTCCTCTTCCTCTTCCTCCTCTTCCTCTTCCTCCTCTTCCTCCTCCTCCTCTTCCTCCTCTTCCTTCTCTTCCTCTTCCTCTTCCTCCTCCTCTTCCTCCTCCTCTTCCTCTTCCTCCTCCTCCTCTTCCTCTTCCTCCTCTTCCTCTTCCTCCTCTTCCTCCTCTTCCTCCTCTTCCTCCTCCTCTTCCTCCTCCTCTTCCTCCTCCTCTTCCTCCTCCTCTTCCTCCCCTTCCTCCTCCTCTTCCTTCTCCTCTTCCTCTTCCTCCTCTTCCTCCTCCTCCTCCTCCTCATCCTCATCCTCCTCATCCTCCTCATCCTCCTCCTCCTCATCCTCCTCCTCCTCCTCCTCCTCCTCCTCCTCCTCCTCCTCCTCCTCCTCCTCCTCCAGATACACTATGGATAACTTCTAAAAAAAAATGTTACTTAGCTCACTAATTTTGAGCTTTTCTCTTTTTTCTAGTCTAAGTGCTTAAGGCTATAAATATCCCATGACTCATTATTTTTGCTGAATCTCACAGGAAAGGGGTGGAATTCATTGCCTGAGATCAGTTAGTACAATGGTTCTTAAGCTTCAGGGCACAGAAAATCACTTACAGGGCTTGATACACCATAGATTCTTTGGCCCCATACCCAGAGTTTCTGATTCCATGGCTCTGAGGTAGGGGTGAGAAATTGCCTTTCTTACAAGTCCTCAGCCAATTGCTTCTACTTGGAATACCATGTTTTGAATAGTCCTGAGTAAGTACCCACCTAACTTTCCCAGCACCTCACAATCAGTGTGCTTCCGAGCTGTTCCAAGTTTACTATAGAAGACAACACCAGGACCAGAGTTCAGAATATTTATAGGTAAAGATAGAGTTGCCCAATCAAATGCAAGATTCACAGTTAAACTTGAATTTCTGTAGCATATTTGCCCTAAGAAAAGTATTTGTTCTTTATCTGAAATTCAAATGTAACTGGGTATACCATAATTTTATTTCCTAAATCTAACCGCCCTAGTGGAGATATTGGCATTATTTATCCCACTGGTTCTGTACATTCAGTGAGTGTCAGTCTCTTGGAAGGCCTGTTAAAACACTTATTTATGGTCTCTCCCCCTTCAGTTTCTGATTGAATTTGTCTGCATAGGGCCTAGGAATTTGAATTTCTCACAAGTTCACAGGTGACAGTGATGCTGCTGTCCCAGAACCAGACTTTGAGAATTATTAGTTGATCCCAAAGCAGTGGTCAGGGAGAAGCAAGAGAACTCTCCTTTCTTATCCTTTAGCAAAACCACAACGCTACACAAACAAGTGTGCAACCTCAAGATTTTCTAGTTTTTCACCTGTCTTGGTTTCTCTTCTATGCTGCTTTTGGGTTTGTTCTTGGGAGAGATAGCCAGAAACTGTACTAGTTCGGCATCCTGGTAAAGACTATAACCGTAAGATCATGATTCTGTTTTAATTTGTGGTGAGAAAACTCCCCCCTGAGCAACACAAATTTTCCTAAAATGAGGCATATTATTTTATATAAATCTAAATCAATCGTTGCCACATTTTAGGAATACCACAATTAAGAAGAAGAATCCTAATGCATCTTGAGTTGATTTTATGTATGGTGGATCTCTTATATTTGTCCCCCCAGGCCAGTTCTCCTCCTTTTTTGCACCCTGCCCTCTGTCCAGAAATACTCATCTATACCTTGTCCAACAAAGAGCTCCCTTGAACTCTTGGATTTTGGTTGGTTTCAGGCAATGAGGGACCAAAGGAAATTGGAGGGAGGGAAGGAAGTGAGGTAGGCTATTTATAGATACTGCAATAGTTAAATATCCCAGCTACCTCCCCAAAGTGTTGCCTGTGACTGGTTGTGCCTCTTGATTAAAAGTTACATCTACTGGGGCACCTGGATGGCTCAGTCAGTTGAGCATCTGACTTCCACTCAGGTCAGGATCTCATGGTTTGTGAGTTCAAGCCCCATGTCGGGCTCTGTACTGACGGCTCAGAGCCTGGAACCTGGTTCGGATTCTGTGTCTCCCTCTCTCTACCCCTTCCTCACTCAAACTCTGTCTCTCTCAAAAACAAAACAAAACAAAATAAAACACAAAAAAAACAAAAACAAAACAGTTACATCTACTGTCAAGGTTGATCTTACACAACAGCTCGACTTCCAGATCTTGGTAAGCCTTTCTCACTATTTTCCTCTTTGGGTCTAGAGATAGTAATAGTTCTGGGTTTCTAGCCTTGGGATATAACATCCTTTGTGATTTCACTACACCCTGCCAGCATGGCTGCAAATAGTTCCTTTATTAAACCTTCCTCAAAGTATCCAATATATATGTACCATCTATTTCCTGCTGAGATCCAAATGGCTCCTTTAATTCTTATCCATATGGAAACCTAATTGTTCTAGTACTATTTATTGAATATTCTATCATCTCCCTATTGATTAAAAATGTCATTTCTTTAAAAATCATATTTTCATAGATTCATAGGCCTGTGTCTGGGCTCTCTTGTTTTCTATTCATTCCATTCAGATTTCTAAGTAAGAATCTGTGAGATGCAAGAATCTGTATTTTAAACAAATTCCACAGGGAATTCTTATCCACAAGAGATTTTGAGAACTTGCTTAATTTTTTTATGAAAATTCAGTATGATTGGTGAGTTAATCACAGAGAGGTTGTTGTCAAGAAAACTTTCCTTGCTTTGGGGGAAAATAGCCATATAGTTTTATAATTATCCCAAGAAAGACACTTAGCTTTATTTTCTCCATTTCTTTTATGAACCATTTTGGAAGTTTTGGAAGGTGGATGGTTCTGTTTTGATGGACTGCTTTTTGGATGGTTTATTGTTTAACAGCATGTACACAGCTCAGGATTACCCAGAATGTAAGTTAAAAGTAGCCAAGAGGATATACAAATGTTTGATTATGTAGGAACTTACATGATTTCAATTCAACTTAGTTAGAAAAGCACTTAATTGATTCTAGGTTATCTGTATTTATTTGAAAATTGCTATTTATTTTAACTTAAGCCTGTTTTGTAAGGATTAATAATTAGTGATGAATGACCATGCTATTTTCAAAAAGAATTAAGTTTAGAGGAAATTATATTTTAGAAATACATACAAGATTCAGCTAATTCCCATTTGGGAAGCTTTGAGAGTTGGCTTACCTAAATACCTTAAGGAACTTCCCTTCATTTGGAGTTACTACCCACATTTCAGACAAAAGCAAATAAACAAGTAACTAACATTCACCTTCTAGACCTGTAGCCTCCAGAGTGGTGAGCCTGTACAGAGGGTACAAAATATGATCCTCTGTTGGGGGGGGGTGGGAAGGAAGAAGATATAAGAACTGCTATTTGCATTTATTGTAAATATTATCATGCATAATTTTCTATTTTTGGTTGCATTTTCTAACACCCATATTATTGGTAGCAAGTGATAAATATATTACTTTACACATTAATAAATCCACGCAGATGGAGGATATATGCTCTCATATTTTCATGGAGCATAATACAAGCTCAGATAAGTTTGGGGACGATTGCTCTAAATGTGGTCTGCTGACGATCAGTAATAGCATCAGCAGATTGTTCGAAATGGAGACTCTCAGACCCCAATCTATTACTGAGTTAGAATCTAGGTTTTCACTAGATCCTCAGAAGATTTCTTTGCCTGGCAAAATTTGAGAAGTGCAGAGGCCTGGCCTTGTAGACCCTTTCAGATGTAGTCCAGGGATCCTATAAGGAAAGAATGGGTAGAAACTCTTTCCTATTTACTTCATTCCCTTACTAGGAGAAGGAGAAGTTTCTCCTTCCCTTCCACTCAGTTTTAGTTCCAAAGAGCTAATCAAAGAGTGGGGGGCTGACTTTCTTGGTAGCTTTTTCTCCCTTGTTCTTGTTTTGGTTGTTGTTGTTTTTAACCCTCCATTCCCTGTGGACAAATAGTCAGGACTATTTTGCAGTGGAGAAACCAGAGAGAAGTCTACTTGCTTCCTTGAGATCTGCTTTGATTTTGTCTTTGCTATTGAATTAGCTTCCTAGCAGATAAGTCTGCTCTTACATTTTCTTATAATCCACTCCCTGTAATACAATCAGTTAGTTACCCTTCCCAAACTAAATTTTCAGGTTATTCCTCTATTTAAAAGCATTTTTCTTAAAATAGTTGTTTTCACTTTTTTTTTTCAAGCATCCTAGCATTAAACATTGCTGAATATGGAATTGCTCAAATGTTTGGATCTATATTGTTATCGATATCTACAAAGTATATCCATGAATTACAATATGAAGCCATCAGTAGTCTCCTACTATATAGTAGGAGTATTCTACTACTATACTACTTGTAAAAAAGCCTTGAGAATAAAATGAAAAAAACTGTATTTTATTATGTCTTATTAATCATGCTGACTTTGTACTATTCTTAGCTAATATAACAAAATAGACTCTTAGGACAAAGTTCATTCTTGACAATAGAAGCTGTAAATATTTCAGAGAATCTTCCCGATGATTCTTAATATTTTTAGCAAGATGCCTTGTCAGAACTGCTTACCTTGTCATGATTTTTGCCTCATCTCGTGGCTGATAAAGAGCTACCTACAAGGTTAAGGGAAAGTGTCAGTTTTGCCATTTTTGACTTGCTCAATTTTACTTGCATTATTAGTATTATCTCCAGTCTGCAGCTCCTGGGAGAAAAATCATTTAAACCATTTGTCCATTTTATGATAGTTTAATTAAAACCAGATAATGTAATACACAAGTCTGCTCAACCTGGCCCACAGGAAGTACAGCGTGTTGCTGTGTACTTAAAGCAAGCAAACAAGAAAGGCAAAGTTAGAAGCCCTGTCTTGTGGCCTCAGTATTCCCACAGGACACCTGCCAACCCCCTGAGATCTGGAACCACCTTATGTTTGACCCAAGCAAGGGCTCCAGAGATAACTCACATGGCAACATAAGTGAAGTTTATTTGCTTTATATTTTTAGCTTCATATTATAAATAGAAAGTCTAATAATTTCTTTCTGCATCCCAGTGGGTTGTTTTGCACCCTACGAAGTCTGCTGATCTTGATAATAAAATTCAAATTCTTAATGCAATTTTTATTAGGTTAGGCTACTCAGGATTATAGGAACTTTCTTGACTAGAGCAACACTCACTTGCTTTGTCGTCTACGAGCCTTTATTCACAGCTTACTTTTTTGTGCAATAGTACTAAGTCTGCGATGCCATTCATTTTTGTCAAAAGGGCCTAAAGTCGTTCGATTGATTTTGGGAATCTTTGACATATTAAATAATGTTCTTAATTCAAGCATTAGTCTCATATGTCTTTGTGCACTGTTAGATTATAGAGAAGAGAAGAGACACTCAACAGGTTAACTCACTGAGAATTCAGTGATCATCTACCTATTCACTGCTGTAACAATCTACAAACTCTTCCCAGAGTTACAAAGTTATGGAGGTTCATGCATCCCTTCCTCCCATGATACCAATTGCTTACTGCTTTCCTCTCTTATTTCCAATAAAATAATCTGTGATCTGCAGAAAACATAATTTGGGTGGATTTGAGATGATGCATGATCCCACCATGTTCTCTCCATCCTTCTGCCAAATGTGTTTGCAATTTCTCTGATGAATGGGCAGTAAGCAAGTGAAATTCTGATGTGCAGACAGACTAATTCTTGCAGTCTTCCTTTGGAAGGAAACAAAGCTAAGAAAGGGATTGTTAATGGTTCTTTGGAGCATCCATGACTTTGGCTTGTAATACTGTGGTTGGAAAAGGAAATCTTATATTCCCAACTAAAGAGATCTGCTTTTGAACAGTAGAAGGATAAAAGCTTGGCTTAATTCTACTAGGAATTGGGTGTGTGGTTTCCTGAGGAGTGCACATACTATGCCTGATGCTTTTTCCTAAACCAGACCCTGGGCAGATTCCACTGCTTAAATGTTCTCACAGCACTGAAGACTTGCCTGATAAATTGATTTTGTTTCTTGTTTCTTTAACTGAGAAAGCTCCTTCCTTCCTTCCTTCCCTCCTTCCTTCCTTCCTTCCTTCCCTCCCTCCCTCCTTCCTTCCCTCCCTCCTTCCTTCTCTCCCTCCTTCCTTCCTTCCTTCCTTCCTTCCTTCCTTCCTTCCTTCCTTCCTTCCTTCCTTTCCTTCCTTCCTCCCTTCTTTCCTTCCTCTCATCTCCTTCCCTTCCATCTTTCCTCCTCTCCCTCTACCTTGCCACCTTCTCCTTCCTCTTGCTTTTTATCCCGTCTCTTTCCTCTTCTCTTCCCCCAACCCCTTCCCCCTTCCCCTCTCCCTTCTTCCTTTTCAAATTTTAGCTTTTAGTTAATTTTGGAAATCTGGTCTTTTTTTCTTAGGGTGTTCAAATGAGTCAGCCTGAATTTACACTAGAGAAATGGGAAATATCATCAGTGTTAAGATGGGTCAGTTAATAGGATTATTAGTCTCGATAAACAAAAAATAAATATTTTGTCATAAAATCTACACAATTAAGTCAAACAATCTCGCTATATTTGTTCTTTATAGGATTTGGCACTAGCCAGAGGAAAGAACTGAATCTAAATATGGGAAAATAGCTCCCGTTTCCATTTCACTTTCCTTTTAGGTTGAAAGCAAATCTTTATTTATTCATTTATTTACTGTAAGTAAAAAAATGTTCTATTAGTTTCGTGTTGATGGCAGGAAGGAAGAATTTGGCAGCAGCAGATGAGAACAGTGGGGATGCAAGACAATGAAAATATGGACAGAGACTCAGAACATTCATATTGCCTTACTAGACCTATGTGTTTCATTTGGTTGGAAGGCAAAGTTGGGAGAGAGAGAAACAGAGAAACAGAGACAGAGAGACCTCCATATCGTAAAGCAAACGATTTATGGAGCTGCTCTGAAGTTGGAGAAAAGCAGTATAATAAGGCTAATTGTCCTGTTTCATCTTCATTACCCAGTTTCTGTCTCTTGGGGTAAAGTGGTATATCCAATGAGATAACATCCCGGTCCACAGTCTACCTCTCAAGGTACAGCACCGCTTATCTCTCAAACCAGGCCCCGCTTTTGTGGAAGTGCCGAGGACGAGACTGATTTATCAGTCCATCAAGCTGTCTCTTTTCCTAAAGACATTCCCTTCATTGATTGTCCTGGTAGGAAAGGCAAGGAGTGGACATAGCATCTGCCCAGGGTCTCATGGTTGAGCAGCATCGTACTATGGCTGCACCAAGGAAACTAAAAAGCACGACATGTAGAGCTGGCAGATGCTTAGAGGTCACACCTTTAGCCTCCTCTTTGTATGGCTCAATAAAATCAAGGATAGAGAGATAAGGTGAAAAGACTCAAGGACACCCAGTGAACTAATGCTAGAGTTGAGACTATGGTCCCTGTATCCTGCCTCCCACGTGTGTGTTTGTTCTGCAAAACCACAGTGTTCTTTCTCCTAAGTCAGAGGAAAGGAGTGCATCTGGGCTAACACGTGACTAATGGAGTCCGGGGTCTCCTGGTCTTGATGGAACTCCTCTGCCTGCCAATACTCTGAATGATCCTTATGTTTGATAACGGTAGTGCATTACAGTTATCAAAGCCTATTCACCTCCTTTTTCTTATTTAATCCTCATCATAGATGTGTGTGGGGGGAGATATCATTAGTCTTACTTTTTTTTTAAATGGGACGCCCCAACTGCTGCTACTCTCTCAAGTATTTGCCAATATTGGCACTTCTTATATTAGTCTTTTTATTTGCAATTTTAAAACATAAGCAAAGGATATTTGTTTTATTGCGTATTTAGTAAGATCTGTTACAGTACATATGTGAAAGCTTAATTAAATTCTGACTTTTATTTAGGTTGCCCTCTGCCTAAATCTTTACAAGGTGCCCTGATAGCTAATTCAGAGACAGGAATTCCTGAACAGGGCTGAGTTTTTTTTTTTTTTTCTAAGAAAAAAACAGAACATATGATTCCAGCCTTGATGCATTTTTTTCCCCACCATTCCTTAGGCCTTTATTTTAAGAAAAAATCTTTGTATCTAATTTTCCATTTCAACACTCAAGGGAATGATTGCTATACAGAACAAGAAGAGCCATGGCCATCCATTTTATTTGTACTCATTAAGAAGATTGAAAGAAAGAAAAAAGCTAAATAAGAAACTATGCACAATTAGCACTGAATTTATAAGATGGTGTACAGAAATAGAAAGTTCCTTTAAACTAATTCCAAGTAGTTTTAATGTAGTCATCATGTCCTGTGGCTGGAAGGTTGGCAGCTATCTTGTTTCACCCCAAGATTGTGTTTTGATTTAACAAATACGTATTCAGCATCTATTATGTGCCAGGCGCTGTTCTAAGTTTTGAAGAAACAATGGTGAATGAAACAGAGTTCCACCTCATATGGAAATTATTTTCTTTTGAAAGCTATAGATACTAAGCAGGCAACCATAGAGGTAACGTTTCAGGTGGTGTGTGTGCTAAGAAAAAAAAATGTAGTTGGGTATAGTTGGGTCACTCAATATAGTTGGGTCAGAGAGTGGAGATGAGGGTTATTTTAGGTAGGATGATCTTAAGAGTCAGAATTTGAAGAAAAACACACATAATGTGAAGTGTTAGCCCTTTATTTTATTTTATTATTTTTTTAATGTTTATTAATTTTTGAGAGATAGAAAGAGAACATGAGTGGGGGAGGGGCACAGAGGGAGACACAGCATCTGAAGCAGGCTCCAGGCTCTGAGCTGTCTGCACAAAGCCCAATGTGGGCCTCAAACTCACAGACTGTGAGATCATAACCTGAGCTGAAGTTGGATGCTCAACTGACTGAGCCAGCCAGGGACCCCGAAGTGTTCAGCCCTTTACAAATGGTGGGGAAGACATTCTAAGAAGAATTAAGAGCTAGTGTACAGTGCTGGAGGCAGGAAAGCACTGACCATGTTGAAAACACAGCAAGAGTGAAGGGCAGCTGCGTCAGGGTGAAGTCTAAGCAGTATGCAAGGCCAGACCATGTGAGACCTTGTAGGCCCTGCTAAAAATTTTCCATTTTATTCAAAACCTGGTGATAAGTCATTGGAATCCTTTTGAGCGGAGGAGTAAGGTAATCTGATTTTTTGGCTAAGAAGGATTCCTTTGGCTGCCGTGCCTGGAGAAGCCACTGTTGGAGGCACAGGGCAGTGTGTGGCAAGTACAGAAACAGAAAATTCAGTGAAAGGTCTTCCGTGGTATTCTAGGGGAGACATGATTGGGGTTGGCTTTATGTGTTAGCTGCAGATTTGGCAGAATTGAACAAGTTCATAGTATAATTCTAACATAGCTGTGGCAGGACTTGTTAAGTGGAGTATGCAGAAGGTGTCAGAGAAAAGAGGAACCAAGGAAAACGATCAGACGTCTGGACGACGTAACTGGGGAAGAGCAGTGCCACTTAGTTACATGGAGAAGTCCTTGGGAGAAGTGGACTTAGGAAGGAGTCTCTATTTTGGATGTTTGGTTTAAGTGGAGTTAATAGTTGAATAAGTGGGTCTGAAGTTCAGGAAAGAGATTGAATCTGAAAAATACAAATTTAGAAGTCATCCGGGTGAAAAGACAGCACTGGAATCAAAGTTTTGAGGTATATCATCTACTTCCATTGTTTTTGGGACCCTCTGTCGTCCTTCCAACTCTAGCATTGGCCCAAGTCAGCCATCTTGAATTCTACGAACCTCTCAGCTCACATAGCAAACCACCAAGCCACAAAACAGGGCAATGGGAGAAGAGCTAACCTTGTGTGTGTGTGTGTGTGTGTGTGTGTGTGTGTGTGTGTGTGTGTGTGTGTGTTATGTTTGAATTATTAACTTCTTATCTTCCATCGTCCTGTAGCCTGCCTTTCGAATATCTCTATTGTTTCCTTTTAGTGGAAAAAGATCGACTCTCGTCTTTGTAGGGGCCCAAAGACTCTCCATGTATGTCCTGGAGATATTGCCCTGGCCATCTACTCCTTTGGGTACCTTAGCAAGAATCTGTTTGCACTTTACTATGAATATATAACAAAAGCATCTAGGAAATTCTGAGTTTGGAAGACTATGAAATTATGTGGCGAAAAGATTGGAAAGGAAAATAAGATACCCATTTTTTGACTTTTGGGGAAGCTATACTGTTTGGTAAATTTCAGTGTGTGATATACTGATATGGACGGTTGTCTGCCTTTTAAATCTTGGCAGTCCGGCAATCACCCCAACCAGATATAAAGGGAGACAGACAGTGAGGAATGAAGATGGACGTTCTCAGGACAGTTGAAATTATCTCACTTAGTATTCCTGTAGTCCATATAAATCGAATACATGTATCTAAATATACAAACGCTGATGGAGATTGTGTTTATAGAACAGGGAAGAATAGAGAGCCTGAGGTATATTTAATCATAATGGCTTATTGTATAGATTGGAAATGTGAGGTGTGTCATGCTGGCAAATAGAAATGTGTAAGATGGTCATAGCAAAGAGATACTGGCCATTTAGGCACTTAGAGCTTTTAAAGAGAAATGGCCAGAGGTCATCACCATATCAATCAGTCTGAATAAATGTTTTAACACTCCGTAACTCCAGTCCAAAGACAATTGTGTTTGGGACACCTGACACACTGAATAGTTTTAAGAAAATCCTGTTAAAGCAAGTTTCTCTATAACCAAATTTGGTGCCTTGTGTTTTATTTTCTATCTAAATGGGTTAAGATTTCCCTGAAGCAAATACCGAATGAACTCTTTTAGAGGAATTTGTGGGATTTGTGTTTGAGGAACCCCATCAACCCAGTGCTCTTTGGACCATGTTAGCAAAATTTTTCCCTTCTGTGAAGAATATTGAGAATGTCACTTCCCTCCTCAGAAAACCTTGCTATTGCTTGAACTCACTCTACCAGTCATATTTAATCAACTAACTATGCTTTTATTTTTTGCCTTCCCAATTCCTCAACCAATTTATTTTTCTTACTTCTGTAGTTTTTCTTCCTTCTGAATGAGAAAGATCTTCCTTGTCTCTAACACATTTCTTGACACAAAGAATGTTCTCAGTAAGTAATTCTTGTCATGAATGAATTACTAACAATATAATCTAAAGCTTGTCTGGCTCTTCTCCATTCCTACTTATTGGTATTCTTTCTGTCCTTCAAAACCCATATAAAAAAATATCACCTCATGAAACTTCTAATTGTATTAGTTAAATAAAATTGGTCCCCATTTCTTTTTCTGCCTCAAGTTCTTTGTAGCTTATTTAGAGCCCTTACCACCCTATTAATTATATTTAAGAGTGTATATCTCTGCACTCATTGTAAACTCCTTGAGGGTCAGAGTCATGTTTTCTTTATTTTATAGAACCAGTTGTTAAGGCCATGGCGTTTTGCGTATAGTAGATATGACAGCCATTCGTTACTTGATGGTAGATCACTTGAATTTTATATGTAGGGTGATTTAACTAATTCTCTAAAGGCTTGGCTCTGCATGAACTGTTCTGTGTATATTTATCATCCTTTCTATAAAACCAATTTCTTTCACTATTGGAGTACAGTAACAGGAAATATACAAAGAAATCCATTCAAGAGGAAGATCAGATCTGTTTATACATGCTGGATTGGGGTAGGAAATATAGTGCAAATAGCACCTGTAGGGAAAGTAGAGTTTCTGTTTAATATCACTAGACTAAGAGTCTTTTCAGGAAAAAAATTACACATGTGATTTCCTAGTGTTCTAGACCTAGGTTGTTTGAGGCTGTGAGGTCTCCTGATCGAACTGCTTCCATGGAAGTAAAAGATCCCTACTTAACTCAGTTTTTAGTTCTCATCTCCTCCTGGCACCTACCTGGTATTGGAGATGGTAGCTTTGGTTTGGAATTTGGGAGCCCTCTGCTTTCATGGAACTTGCCCTTTTCAATAGAAAATAAGTCAATAGCTAGCTACTGAATCCGTTCCATTTTAGAAGCATGGTAAAGTTCTTCTGGAGAATACAAATTAAATTCATCTTACAAATGTGGAAGAGAATTCTGACATGGTGGTGTGGGAAAGAGTGCAACTAGTGCAGAAGCCTTGAGGTGGTATTGGGACTTTCATGTTCAGGTACACAAAGAGGCCAGGTGGTTGGGTCAAGGGAAGTGAGGACAAGTTGTACATAAGGAGGTCAGAGAAAAATTGAGGGTTTAGATCTAGGGCAATCTGTGAGTCATTGTGAAGGTTTGGGAAATGGAAAAGCATGTACGGATTTTGAGCAGCGTCAGAAAATGATTTAACTTATCTTTGGAAAATGTTTCAATGCTTGCTAATTAGGAGTTGATTATAGGTGAGCATTCTTGGAAATCACTGGTATGAAATGGTGGTGGTTTGACCAAGGGGGTGATGATGATGTTCCTGGTAAGAGCTGGGTTCTTGTTATGATTTAAAGGATTTGTTGCTGGATTAGCTGTGTGTTACAAGAGATAGAGGAATTAAAGATGACTTCAAAGATTTGAGCCTGAGTGAACAGAAACACAGAATTGCCCTTAAATGAGCTAAAGAAATACACACGCGCGTGCACACACACACACACAGGATAGTCAGGTTTGATTTTAGGCATGATAAGTTTCAAATATGTATTAGTTATCCACATGGAGATATTAAGTAGGTAGCTGGACATCTGGGGAGTGATCTAAGTTGAGCTATAAATTTAGTAGCTGTCAGCATAGAGATAGAATGTAAAGGCATGTATTAGATGATGTCATCTAAGGAGTGACTAAGTATAAAGAACTCAAGAACTCATCCCGTGGGGAAAAGGAGGAGCCATCAAGGGAGACCCAGAGGGACTGGCCAGTGAAGTGGGTTGAAAACTAGATGAGTGTAGCGCTCTAGTGAGCAAAAGAAGAAAGTGTTTCCAAGTTCCAATCCATCAACATTTTTTGTTGGCTTTTTAAGCTCTCTCTCTCTCTCTCTCTTCCCGTTGGTTCGGTAGACAACTGGGTGAGTCTGTAACATACTGTGACAGATGTTGAACAAACCGAGAGCTCTAAGATAATATCATCCCCTTCAAAATAGCCCCCTTGGGAGGACATGTACTTCCAAAAATAATGCTGTTTTGCCCAAGTCATGTGCAGAACTCTATTTTGGGGAATTACCATCATTTCCCCTAGGATACTCACTGATAGCACACAATTACATTCTGAAAGATAATTTTGTTGGAGGGTTAATGCTCCCTCCCTCAGACCCAAGCCTGATGAATAAGGGTTTTCAACCTAGACATTACTATACATAGGCAACACCAAAACACAAATGTAGAGGAGTAAGATTGATTTATATCTTCCCCTTATCTTTTTAAGCAGTATACTCCTTTTTATTTCAAGAGCCATGCGTGCTTACTAATTTCAACTAAGTAATCATAATATACAGATAAAATTAAAGAAAAGGAATGGGATTTGGAATCAGACAGACTTGGATTTAAATGGCTGTTCTGTGACTGTGAAGTTATTTATTCTCCGTGAGCTTCATTTCATTCCCCAATAAAATGGTAATCTTAATAGAGAATTTTACATAATTAATTAATAAAACATGCATAATGTATAATGTATTTAGCACATCATAGGTGCTCATCAAAATTTAACATAATGAAAACACATGGGTTTTGTATTCTGAGAAACATAAGACCTTCATTTTTTTCTTATCTGTACATCCTATTGGTTCATTGTAATGATCAAATTAAATCATGTATATAACATGCAACAGGGAAACTGGAATATAACAGGTGTCTAGTAAATCTTTGTTGAAGGAATGGATATGTTGTGTTTCAGGTTTTATTCCCAGTCCAATACACACAATAGGGCTCCAGATACTTTTAAAAAAATAATAAAATCAAATTGATTTCTTTTTCACTACACCTTGTTCTCGTGCTGCTACAGTAAGACACGTCATGCTAGTTTCCTTGAAAATATCCAGGAAATGCAGGGGGTACTATTTGCGGTAGGAGGTAGATTAGTACAATAAATGGGTAAACACAATTTCTTCACATAAAAACACATTAATTTTAAAGAAAAATTTTAACCACCGATGAAAACAAAGAAACAGACTAAAAATATTCATAAGGATCTTGTAATTCTTTTCTAATTGTAGTTTTCCTAGCTGTAGCGGATATGCAATAACATTGTCCATTGGAGCTAGAAGCTTCAAAACTCAAGTTCAAATGGGAAGACCCAAGTCTTCCCAGTTTCATTCTGGTTTTCAGAGTCCCTTCACTGTGTGTGTGTGTAACCTTGCAACTCATGACATACAGTTCTGCTCCTGACCTCGGTTCTGTACGTTTGAGTCTACTGCACCACTTAAGTACTTACTTGGGGTCTGTATTTATGGCCGTGACTACAATAACTTCCCTATAAGCTTCCTTTCATATCTCTCTTTTGTTCATCTCTAGGGGAAGACTTTCATAGCACATTTGAATGTTGTGAAACTTGTATTTCAAATGTTTTATTCCATTACACAAATGTCCTCTGAGAGAATAAAATTGGTGATAGAGCAGCTTCATTGCAAATCTTCTCCACTTACACTTCTCTCTCTGTCTCTCTTACTCTGCCCCCCCTCACACCCACCACACACATGGTACCCACATGATGTTAAAATACATGCTCTATTTTATTTATTTGGTCATAAAATATGGCAATTTAATGAAAGACTATGTTATTGTAAAGTCACACACCTCAAACAAACAATGGTTTCTGTGCCGCCCCCTTTCATCTGGATGATGTGATGTTTTCTTTATTAAATAATCTATTTCTGACACACACACCCTTATAAACTCACATGCATGCACACACACACACATACTCGCTTTCTTTCTTATGCCCACAAAACCCCTTGTTTTCCATCTTGTTACATTAAGGAGAACTTTTAGGGAGCAGAAACGCCAACTGAGCTGGCTTAAGCAAAAAGAAGATATATTGGTTTATATAACTAAAGTATACCAGGTTCAGTGCTGGCTTCTGGAAAGATTTGATATATAGGCAATATTTGATCAATAGTTTTTAAATGAATATCAATTTTCAATTAATTCAATCTGTGTAGCTATAGATCAACTACAACTGATTAGTATTTTCTTCTTTTGTAATCAGGTGGGACATCTCAGATTATCTTGATTTGTGGTTTTTAGCTCCAGAATATTAAAACCATCCTGAAACTCTAAAGAATAAAATACCTAGACTCGGATCCAAAACTTCTAATTCCGTTAGTCTGGGTGAGAACCTGAGTACTGATTCACTTAAAAGTCGCAGGTGATTCTAAAATACCCCACAGCAAAGCCAGATTTATTTGTCTTTTTGAACTGCTTTTCCCAGGGCGCTGCTATTTTATCCCAAGAGGCTATAGCTAGAGGCTTTAGCACAAGTGTCTAGAGAAGGGAGATATTCCCCAAATTCTTAAAGACTAGAGAAAAGTCAACCGGTAAAGAGGAAAATGATCCATTATAAGAAAAATCCAGAGAGCATACGCAGCTTAAAATAGAAGGCAAATCAAAAACCAGGACATAGGGGTGCCTGGGTGGCTCAGTCCATTGAGCATTCAACTCTTGATTTCAGCTCAGGTCATAGCCTCATGATTGTGGGATCCTGCCTTGCATTGGACTCTGAGCTGGGCGTGGAGCCTGGTTGGGATTCTCTCTCTCACTTGTTCTCTGCCCCTTCTCCGCTTGTGTTCTTTCTCTCTCCCAAAATAAATAAACTTAGAACAAAACAGAACAAAACACCAGGAAGTAGGTATACTAGAATGGAAGCTAGCTGGAGAACATGTAAAGAAGAGTATAGATGTTAGCCACGATGGGAATATTTACATGTCAGTGTCTGATTTGAGTTAGCCCAAAACACCTGGCCTCATCAGACCATCTCCATTGACTTAACCCACACCGGGTTCCATCGGCATGCGTAAAGCGGTAATGGGGGAAAAGCAGCTGGCCAAATCTTTTCAAAATAATTGAACACAAATATCAACTCTGCAGAGTGACCACAGAGTTATGTCTCTCTGGGTGGGAAAAATAGAACCTAATTGCTTATCTTGCTGGGACTGGGCTGAAAGTGACCTCACTGGTAGTAACGTTTGTCACCTTCTGCGTTTGCTTCACTGAAGTCCATCCTGAACTTTGTGTGCGGTACAGTTTGTCCTCGGGTGAGACTGTGGCAAATAACTCTCCTGCTCGCATAATCACTAGGACCCAGAGCCAGAAAATTTCTGCCATTGAATGAAGATCTTTACAATGAATAATTACAAATGAGGCAGGCGATCATTTGTGTCATGGTTCATTGGTTCCGTCAGAGTGAGGCAAAGACATTTTTCACTCTCTTCCCTCTACCACATGCACTATTAAAATGCCTTTGTAGATTACTGTAAATAATTCAAATGTTTATTAAAAACTCTGTTGGACGATCAAGGAATCATAGATAATAGGAGGGAATACCATCCAATTTATTTTTATATAGCAGGCTCCATCCATCATATCGCCAAGTGCTTCAAGGGGAAACACAGAACGAAGCAGTGTTTTCAGGCAAAATTCAGAGAGGAGGTCATTTAAAATGATCTGAGGAGAAGTGTTAAGAAAGTGACACTTTGCTTTTTAGGGCCCCCATTATTTTGCTGGATCAGGTCATTTTGCTAATTCAGCTCTGACATTTGGTTCTTTTAATCATCATTCCGACTGATGAACGTGGCTCACAGTAAGGAGGAGGAGTGGGCGTATTGTCTAACATCTGCAAGCAGCTCAACTTCTCTGTCCCTCTGTTTTTGTGGCATGTAGGCAGAGACAATGTGAGCCCCTTCCAGCTCCCCTTGGGGTATGGGCATTAAGGCTCAACAGCATTGCCATTGTACATTGTAACTCCCATGTTGGCCCAGTGTGGGATGAAACAGGGGAGGACAAGTCAAAGGTGGTCTCCCAATCTAAGCTCTGATGTTCTTGGTTAAGCATGGTCAGTTGCCCTCGGCCCAAGTGATCCCTGGAGTTATTTATGGTAAGTAATCGTATCTGCCATTTGCTAGGTGATTGTCATGTGGCAGGCACTGTATTTGGCATTTCAGATACACTGAGAATGGTGTTGTCTCATGCTGATTAAGTTGCTGGCATGGGAGTCAGATTGCACACTCAAATTGCAGATTGCAGAGTTCAGAGTATTGGCTTCAACCATACTAAATCATTGACTTAAGCAAATTATTTAAGCTCTTTAAACTGGCGTTCTTTATCTGTGAAACGTGTTAAGCAATGAAACCCACCTCACAGCCTTATGGATTGTACAACTGTCCCTATAAAGAAGCACTAGCCCATGACTGGCACTGCCAGTGCTTGAGAAATGTTAGCAATCATTATTAATGTCACTCAGTACTTAATATTAATACCTAATACATTACAACGAATATACTTTAATACTATGACAATATCATCATCTTGGTTTTACAGAAAAGGCTAATGAGACTCAGTGGCACTGAATAGTGTGGGTGTGATCCAGCTAACATTTTTGAAACAGGCTTTTTTTGATTCCATAACATCCTTCAAATGTGGCTTTCAAAATGGTTTCCCTTCATTTAATACACAAATAGAATTTTAAAGTAATTACAACCTCAAGATCTTGTCAACCATCTTAGGTATTTCAAACTCATAGGATTTAACTCAGAAAGTAGGCTGCAGTGGGCTAGAAAGGACTCTAAGAGTGAAAAGGGTATAGGCAGAAGGTGGGAGGAGCAAAATGAGAACTCGGTACTACCCATAGATTAAGAGCTGCATGTGTTCTGGGTTAGACCCATAGGTAGGCACTGCACATGTAGATGCATTGCAAGTTGTGCTGTTGTGGTCACTTCCACTGACAAGGGCTGGATTGGTTAAAAAAAAATTTAATGTTTATTTATTTTGAGAGATTGAGAAAGAGAGAGAGAGTGAGCAAGCAGGGGAGGAACAGAGAGAGACAGACACAGAATCTGAAGCAGACTCCAGGCTCTGAGCTGTCAGCACAGAGCCCAACATGGGGCTCGAGCCCTTGAACAGTGAGATCATGACCTGAGCCGAAGTCTGATGCTTAACCAACTGAGCCACACAGGCGTCCCTGGAATTGGTTAAAAGATGCAGCCCATGCCTTGGATGCTGGAGTCTGAAATCACCCTATCTCTGTTTTCTCTACATCAACTGCCACATTGTCAGATCCAGAAGCAAGAAGTGTCTCTCCCTTCTCTGGATTCTGATTTCCTAACCCTATGTCCTATTGGCAGAACCCAACAGAAGGCCAGGTAGACCAGAAGTCTGAAAAGTATTACTTGGTAACTCCCTGGCCCAGCAGCACAATGCAGAATATGGAGGTGGGGCTGGGGTGTCTGAGTGAAAACAGGCAAATACTTGAAACAGTGACAACCAAATACAACACTAACTTTTTAATTGAAACTCTTCTTTAAGTCCATAGGATTTTGGTTTTACCCATCTAGACAAATTACTAGATCTATTTTGTCATAAACCAAAAAAAACAAAACCAAAACCAAAACAAACAAAAAAACAAAAACAAACAAACAACCTTTCTTAATTGAGAAAGGCTTGTGTAGGGGGGGAGTTATTCCCTCACAGGAGTAAAAAGGATAGAAGTGTGAGGGGACCATTCTGAAGTCTACCCAGAGCTAACTGAAATGGAATGTCGATATTATCCTAGTAAATTGGGATATTCAGGAAGCCAGCTCTACATAATTAAAAGATTCCCACTCCCACTGGTCTTCTGAGGGCCAGGAGACTAATGAAGCCAAATGATAGACATGGCCTGTTTTCCTGGTCAGGCTAGGCTGCGCTTGTGGTATGATGGCAAATAAATCCACGATCTCAGTGTTTTATTACATAGTTTATTTCTTAAATGCCCAGTCTGCTCTAGTTTGGGCCCTGCCCAGGCCTGTCTAGCCACCGCCTGTTCAATGACATAGTGCTCCAATCTGTTCACGTGGCTTCATCATCTGAACGCACCACTTCCATACTCACTACCAAAGAGGAAGAAATGGTCGGAAGGTTATGAGGAGGATTTTCATTACTAACCCAGGAGGGATACACCTCATTTGTGCTCATAATTTACTAAAATGTAGTCGCATGGCTAAAGAAGTGAAATACAGCCTTCTCACTTCCTACAAATGTGAGAAGATCCAGGGAGGGGTAGTGTTAGTTATTCCACTTCATACAAGCTGTTCAACAATGGACTCTGCTGTGAGGTAGGCAATTATGGCGGCTGTATATATTTTTTAATGTTTACTATTTCTTTTGGAGAGAGAGACAGAGCAAGAGCAGGGGAGGGGCAGAGAGAGGGAGACACAGAATCTGAAGCAGGCTCTAGGCTCTGAGCTTTCAACACAGAGCCCGAAATGGGGCTCAAACCCACGAACCGTGAGATCAGGACCTGAGCCGAAGTCGGACACTTAACTGACTGAGCCACCCACGGGCATCACGGCGAGTATTTTTATAATGACTGGCATATCATACAAAGAATTTGTTTTCATTAATCCTGAAATTTAAAGACTTAAAAGAAATTCTCTACTTGTGGCAATTGCTTTAGATTATGTCCTCAATACCTCAATACCAAATTAATCCCTCCATTTTTGGTTCTTTGTTAAGAAGGATTTGAGAAGCCCTATGTATGCATGTACTTATACTAGCCCTCTCTCTATATGATTAACTCCTGATGGATTACTAGCAATTTTATTAACAACATAGCTTCTTACTTAACATTTCTATTATTGTCTTACATTGGTGACAACAATCTCTTACCTCCACCAGCTGATATATGACTTTTGTCTATTTTTTACAGAGATAAATTATTCTTTAAATCTTCTACAATGCTTTAATTTGAAAATATTTGCCCAACAATTTGCAGGACCAATTATTGTACAGTTTCTGCTTATTTTGATTGAAGAATTCAGGCCCCTGTCTTAATCCATGTGATATTACATCTCCAAAACCAGTAAATACAAAAGAAGGTATTCAAGGAGAAGTGACAGAATGTTCTCAGAGCTCTAGATTTCAAGTTCAGTAGATAAGACTAGCTGTAAGTTGTGAAGACTTTTTAATTTTATCTCAAGAGTTTATTCTTTCAGGATGCTGGTATACCCCATCTGATATGACAGTAATAGAAATAGGTTAGCCAAATAGGTAGGGTATGTTTTAAAATTAACGAGAAGTTTCTGGTAACTGACATAATGCCTCTTGAGTCTCTATTAGGTGACTATGTTGATGCCATGGATATCTGTCAAATATTGATAATTTTAGTTTGTAAAAGCATCAGATAAGAGGACAGATGAGAAGAACAAAACATCTATAAAATATTGTAAATGCACACTTAAGGAGTGACTTATGAATGGATTATTAAATAAATGAGTGAATTAAGGATTTATGTCTCCAACGAAAAATCTTAAAGAGGGTAATAATAAAAAATCAAATGTAAGATACATCTTTGCCAAATACTTGTTTGCTTTCAACTTTTTAATTTATTCTGTTTCTTATGGATTATATTTACAAAAACTACATATTCCTGAATATGCCTTTAATGATAAAGATTTAGTAGAGCATTAGTTAACCAAATTTATTAGAAAGAGTCTGGTACAAACTAGCAGTACTTCTATTTTTATGCATCGCAACAAAAAGTTTTAATTACAGATCCCATTGTTAAAATTCTTCCATAAGGTTTGGTTATTTCAGTATTTGTCAAAAAGCAAATTTAACCCACTTTGAAACAGGTGATTATATATCTTTATTAGCTTCCTAGGGTCGTCATATTAGTTTACCACAAACTGGGTGTCAAAACAAAAACAAAAACAAAACAAAACAAAAAACAAAAAAACAAACAAACAAAAGAAACCAAAAACCCCAAAACACACAGAATTTATTCTTCCAGAGTTCTGGAGTTTATAAGTCTGAAATCAGGATATTGGCAGGGCCACACTTTCTCCAAATGCTTTAGAGAAGAATCTGTTCAATGTCTGTCTCTTAGTTTCTGGTATTGTCAGCAATCTCTGGCATTCCTTGGCTTGTAAATGCATCACTCACTCTCCCCTACCAACATTTTTTTTATTTTTGTCACATGGCCTTCTCCTTTGTGCCTCAATCTCTGCATGTCTTGTTCTTTCTTTTAAGGATTCTCATTAAGTTGGGAACCTCTTCTTGACTCAATCTTTAAAGACCCTATTTCCAGATAAGTCACATTCGCAAGTAGTGGAGGTTAGGACTCCAACATACCTTTTTGGGAGATACAATTCAATGCACAAAGCAGTTGTCTAAGAATTGTTAGCACGCTTTTTACCTATGTATTTTCACCTGATGCATCTTTCACCTTAGCCATCCGTTTAGAATTGCATTTGAGCTGTTCAAGAGTTTAATTCAGAATCATACTATCTAGCTTCATCTCTGGACAGAATTTCAGGTCTATTCCTATAGAGTTGAATAAAATGTTAGCAATTTTTCTTAAATAAACAGATTTTGCCCCCCATATCCACCCTGAATTGAGCAAGATTGACCTGAGCCTCTTTTCTTTCCTAGTGAAAACATCTTAAGTCATCTGGCTTCTTAATCAAACTAAAAATCTGGGAAAAATATTAACTTACAAACGGGGAAGCTGGGAATGGAAAGAGAAAATTGGAAATTCAAACTCAGCTCCATAAATCTTTGAGAATGTTTCATTTGATGGTATTTACCTGTTAATTAGGATCAAAGGAGAAAAAATCATATAATAAAGCTCATAAAAGCATACTGGCTGAATATTAATGAATTCTGTGATGGGCTTCTGTTTCCAGGCAACTGAATATCCCCCAAGAGTATTAATGTTGGTTGTCAAACAACAACAACAGCTCAGGCAGGAGCGCTTGTGGCTCTGTTGAATGAAGGCTGTGAATCCTCCCAGCCACGTTGCCACTTTTCCTGGGTTGCAGATTGCAGGGATGGTTTCAAGACCATTGCTCTCATTGTTTCTATCATGTCTGTCACTAACATGAACTACACACTCAAAATTCATTGGGATCTGGTTATAAATAGAATTCGGCACCCACAGGAGGAATAACTGAATGATTGTCCACAACGCCTAGGAATGTGAAGCAGCACATTTGCATTTTAATCCTCATTCTTTTGCTAGATTGATGCCTATAATTTTCATTTCTTCATTGTTCACGAAGGAAAGAAAGAGACAGAGAGGGAGTGAGAGAAAGAGAAAGGTAGGATGGAAGGAAGAAAGGAAGGAAGGAAGGTAGCAAGGAAGAAGGAGGGAAAGGAGGAAGAAAGAGGGATGAAGGGAGGAGGGAAGGAAGGAAGAGGGAGGGGGGAAGCAAGGGAAGGAGGAGAGAAGGGAGGACAGGAGGGGAGAAGGTAGGAAAGGAGAAAGAAAGTTATTAAACTATCTGAACTATAATATCATCTGTGGTTTTTACTAGTCTGTGATGTTTTCTGTTTGTCATGATTAAACGAATGAAAACTACTAGTCAAATGCTAAGTGGAGAAGCTCATAGAGATAACAGAAATAAACCAGCATGCTGGAAGGATGACTTGAAGGTCCAAAGTCAAGATTAGATAAACCATAGTGTCAGAAAAAGAAACTAGTGGTCCTTGTGATGCACAGGCTGTCCAATTAGCTTCACCTCTCATTTAGCCTCACGTCTTAACCCCTCCCCACCCCATGCCACAACCACATCCCCCAGCCACAGCTGCCCCTAATTGCTCTCCTGTTGGAGTCAGAATGAACAAGTGACATTATAGGCTCATCAAATTAATCAAAGGCATTAATAGGCTCATCAAATCTACCCAATGCAGCAATCAAGAAAGATGGGCCAGCCCAGAGCCAGTAGACATAACTGTCATTTTCCTGCAAGCCCACTGTCAGTGTCTGATTAGCCTAGGCAATCAGCCATCCGTGAACACAGACATGGCCTCCTGTGGTGAGATCTCACATGGATCCTACGCATCTAGACCCCAGGGAGGATCTACTACTTTGCTCTCCCCTAAGAGCAGCCTCCAGCCAATGAGAAGGTTGTCTCCATCCTACATTGCTAGGATTCAGAAAATTCATGCATTCGTAGGAGCAGATCTTCATTTGCAACACTATTTCAGGCAGCCACCAGCTGTAATTTATTCCCGCTTTGTATCTTACACTGCTCCTTCTCATTAACAACATATTTCATATTGTACAGCTGAAACTGGAAAAAATATCTATTTCCCTGAATCTAACCTAGTCATTGGCAGGATTTCCCAGGAGGGAGACTAACTAAGGAAAGGGAAAATGGCATTTCGGTTATGGACACAGGCTTTCAAATCAGGAAGACCGCTGTTCCAGTGTCTGGTCTCACTTTCAGCATCTGTAAATTCAGGGCAAGTCACTTGGCCTTTCTGAGCTTCCGTTTCTTCATCTTTAAGATATGAATAGAATGACCTATGACACAGAGTTGTTAGGAGAATTAAATTAGATAGTGTATTTTAAAAGTTCTTGTACTAGGTCTAGCAATTTCAACACTCAATAAACGGTAGCTATTATCATTGTTATGGTGATGATCATCATTATTATTATTATTATGAAAGTATGCAAAGAGCCAACAACCTCAAATTGAGATGGTTAGTGCTAGTTCACTATATATATATATATATATATATATATATAGAGAGAGAGAGAGAGAGAGAGAGAGAGAGAGAGCGCGAGCTCCACCTTCCTCAAATTGAGATGGTTAGAGCTAATTCATACACACACACACACACACACACACACACACACACACACACACACACACACACATATACACACATACACATATAAAGTGAAAATTAGCTGTTGAAAATTGGCTGTTGATGTTATGGAAAATGGACAAGATTTGGAGAAAAATACATAGATTTTTTTTTTGCATTCTGAAACTCTAGTAATTGGCTTCCTGGAGGGGCAAGGACCAAGATACCTCATTTAGAATGTCTGATTCTTCCTATCCTCCTGTGTATACAGGGGAGAGTAGTGGCGTGTTGTTGGGTTACTGGTGCTGGGAGGTGTAAGCTACATGTCATAAGACGATTACACCTTTGAATACTGTGCTCTTTTGATCCCTTTTTTTCCTGCATTGATCTCTACCATACTACTCTTTTCCAGCACACTAGCTGCCTTGGAGGTTCAAGCCCATTCGCTCCACTCTCGTTGTAATACCTGGTCACTGGAGTTCTTCTGGGTCCTCTCACCCTCCTATGGCAACTATGGTTAAAGGTGCTCCATTGATAGCTAGGTACCTGAAACCAGTCAAATTGCGGCTTTTGATTCCAAATGTCTTTCAAATAAAATATGAATTTCCGCAAGCAATGGCTTAAGTAACACTGTAGGTGGTGGTTCTTGGATTTTTATGGACACGAGAGTATCTGGGGAGAATTTTTTCAAGTTTATTTATTTATTTTGAGAGAGAGTGCGAGCCGGGGAGGTGGAGAGAGAGAATTGCAAGCAGGCTCCACACTGTCAGTACATAGCCCAAAGCAGGGCTCGAACTCATGAACCCTGAGATCATGACCTGAGCTGAAACCGAGAGTCAGACGCTTAACTGACTGAGCCACCCAGGTGCCCTTCTTGCATATGCATATTCTTGGATCTTTCATTCTAATGAAATAGAGGCCAAAAAACATAATTTTTAACAAACTTTCTAGATAGTTGTGGGAAATACTTTAAGTGGAAATGTCAGTATCAAGACTGAAGCAGGCTCTGTGTGGAGGAGGGGAAGAGCACTTTAATATCACAACCTAGGAAGCTGCCTAATTTCCCAGTATAAACCTATACATCTTTCTGCCTTATCCTGGCACAAGTGTGCCTCCCTCTGATCACTTCTCTACACAGTCAGAAAACAGATAACTTTGACGTGGTTGTTTTTTGGTGAAACATTTTTTAAAACAAAATTTGGGTCTATGTCAGCTGGTCGACTTGAGCAACCTGTCTCCCTTTCACCTAATTCTTTTTTTTTTAAGTTTATTTATTCATTTTGAGAGAGAAAGGGGGGGAGGGAGAGAGAATCCCAAGCAGGCTCTGTGCTTTCAGTGCAGAGCCTGATGTGGGGCTCAATCCCACAAACAAAAAGATTATGACCTGAGCTGAGATCAGGAGTCAGGTCCTTAATGGGCTGAATCATCAGGTGCCCTTCACCCAATTCGTTGTAACTTGAAAAGTATCTCTGTACTGGGTATTGTACCTTTTTTCTTTGTTCTTGCTAGTCTTTCTCACACCTTCCTCCCCTGCCTCACCTGGCCATTTTTTCTTTCTTTTTTTTTTTTTAGAGATGGGAGGGTTGTTTTTTTATATATATAGAGAGAGAGCAAGAGAGCAAGTACAAGGAGGAGAAAGGTGGAGGGAGAGGAAAAAGCAGACTCTGTGCCCATCACAGAGCCCGAGATGGGGCTCAATCTCACTATTCTGAGATCACGACCTGAGCCAATATCAAGATTCAGATATTTAACTGCCTGAGCCACTCAGGTGCCCTACCTTGCCAGTTTTTAATATCTGGTTTAGGCATCATCTCTGCCAGGAAATCTATCCTGAGACCCTCCAGGAAAAGCTAAGACCTTTCTCTGGCATCTCATAGCACTTACAGAAGTGAGTTGAGATCATTGGTTTGCATATTTTTTCCTTCCATTAGACTGTGAATTCCTGGAAGATATTGATAATATTTGATTCATTTCTGTGTCCCCAGAGCCTCACACAGATATATAAATATATGACGTTCTATCTAAGATGTTCTTGGCTCCCCATCTTATCTCTTCTTTCCTCAGTGGACACACACAAAAAGTTCATCTCCCCCACCTTTTTTCCCTTCTACCTCTTTTTGCTATTCCTCACTCACCCCCTTTCCCTTCTTATCCTGGAGTACACTGTAACCCTAGAAGTAAAAATCAAAGCTGGGGATATCGGGACTGTGGATAAAAACATAGGAGTGGCTGTGTTCAGAAGATGTTTTATTATTATTCACTAGGGTTGCTGGGAAGAATAAGAAGGCTGAAGTTTTCTTTTTAGAGGATTAACATTTCTGCCAGCACCAAGGAGCTTATAAAAATTAAAACACAGAGATCACAGATGTCAAATATGGATCATGTCTGAAGGAAAATGGAAGAAAGAAGTTCATTTTCTTTCTGGGTGACAAAGGCAGTCACCTTTAAATGAATTAGTAATCAGCTCTGAAGGAAGTCTCTGCCCGCACACAGTGATATTTTTTCATGTGTTGGTAGACTAGAGGCCAACCTCTTTCCTTGTCCTGTTTGCCTAGGGGAACCCCAAATCTCTGCTTCGTATTTTGTTATGACTACTGGCAAAATACTGCAATTGGTGTCTCCTCAGATGTAAATAGATAATTTCAGGACCTCACTGAAAGGATTTGTGGCTATGATTTAATGATGGTAATGAGGCAAGACAGGACTCTCCCATAGGTGAGAGAGAAAGTGAAACGCAGGTTCAATTCTGTGCATGCCTTTTCTTGTAGATACACCGTAGAGGAGAGATACTTACCTTCAAATCCAGTTGTCACAAAGCTCTGTGCTCAGAGATGGGTGCCTGGCCTATAATTCTTGGCTCACTTTTTTTTTTTTTTTATTTCCTGAAATAGAACAAGAATCACGTTAGATTCCTGGCTTGAGCCTGATGGATGGACCAAATGCACAGTCCACGCTTGTCCACAGAAAGGAAGTCCCCACTTATTTATTAGTGATGGACCCTAGGTGCCAACGCATATTATGCCAATTTGCTATGTGCCTTTTATCCACGCTTGTTTACAATACAATAAGCATGGATGCTTGCATCTCAGGAACTTCAGAAATCTGGCTAGGACCTGAACCCAGATGGCTAGATGCTTATCAAAATGTTTTGTGAACCATCCAAGTTTCTTATGGGTCAGGAGCTAAAGGGAATTGCTTTCCTTATGAATCTTCACGTATTTCCGGTAAGACCCTGACTAAGGCAAAAGCAAGCTTTTCTCAAAGTTTTGAGTCTTCACCAAAACGTCACAGCACCTCCCTGGGCCTTTTGGAAGGCTGAGTGGAGAATCTCCATGTTCAGATAAGGATCCTGACAACATGATGAAAGACAGAAGCATTATCTGTAGTGTTGTTAATGAATGAGGCCATTCTTTCTTAAGTGTGTCATTCTCGGTAAATACAGATTCTACACTTTAAACTTGAGTTGTAAAACTAAATAAATGTTATTTTTCCTTTTTAGCTCATTTTTTAAACATGAAATGGATAGTTTTCATAATTGTTTTTGCCTCCTAGTGGTTGGAACTTGTTTATTCCTTTCTGCATATCTAAAATTTAGTTAGCTTTGGCCAAGTGAATAGTTGAATAGTTGTGCCCAATTAAATGACAAGATTCTTCAATAATAGGGACACTGGCGTGCATGTCATGGGTATTCTAGAATCATTGGATAAATAACTATGTGAAAGTGTGTAAATTTCCCTTTAAAAATCAATTTTCAAGTTTGTTATATCCTTTGTTTTTAAGTTCAGGAAAAGAAGGTTCAGAAACTACTCCTAGGTAATTACCATAATGAAAGCCATGGGCAAAGGTCAGCTTTTATTGCACGGTGACGGTATTGAATTCAGCCTTTTAGATTCATGCTTATTCATTCTTTTCCTTTTTTTCAGAAATCTTTTCTTTCCTTTAAAATTTTTTACATAAACTTTCTATTTTAGGACAGTTTTAGACTAAACAGTATTATTGCAGAGATAGTAGTTCCCATATACCCACACCCCGTTTTTCTTATTATTAACATCTCACATTAGTATGGTATATTTGTTATAATTAATAAACCAATAATGACACATTATTATTAACTGATGTCTTTGCTTTGTTTAGATTTCCTTATTTTTTTTTTTACCTAATGTCCTTTTTTTTTTTTTTCTTTCTTTTGTTCTAGGATCCCATTCAGGATAGCACATTACATTTGTTGTTATGTCATCTAAATTTTTTTTTTTTTGGTTAACATTTATTCATTTTTGAGAGAGAGAGATAGAGACAGACCATGAGTGAGGGAGAGACAGATAGACACAGAATCTGAAGCAGGCTCCACGTTCTGAGCTGTCAGCACAGAGCCCGACTTGGGGCTCGAGCCCATGAACTGTGAGATCATGACCTGAGCTGAAGTCGGAAGGTTAGCCGATCCACCCAGGTGCCCTGTTGTTGTGTCTTCTTAGGCTCGTCTTAACTGTGACTCATTTATTTTGACAAATATTTACCAGACTTGTGGTTGTGCTAGGCGTTACTCTAGTAAGAGTTGGAAATTAGGTTTTATTGCATTTGCCAATTTAGATTGATTGGAGAGCAGTGTCGAGGGCTGTTCTGAGAATAACTCGGAGTCTGCATCTGGTTTAATAGTGATGTATATCAAGAATGATGTTAGCCAGATGAAAAAGGGACTGAATGGTGGCATATGGACTTGTGTTGGTTTTACCAAAGCTATTTAAAATATAAATTGAAATAGAAATAATTACTCCTTACATTTATAAGTTTACAATACATTTATGAGGCTATAATTCTGCACGCATGGAACGTCACCAGGAATGTATGTCATCTCTCTCATTCATCTGAAATTCATTGAACGGATATTATGTGCTGGAGTCTTGACTAAATAACAGAGAAGGGAGATAAAACTGGACATGGTTCCATACTTACTAACTTGGTATCAACATAGGAACTCTGAATAATATTATTTGTTATGTATGGAAAAGGTGATCATTGTGGAGATGATCGGAGGAAAGGTGTGTGTGTATGCGTGTGTGTGTGTGTGTGTTTTAAAGTAGAACTAGAATTAATTGTCGAGAGAGGCAGGAAAAAAAATAAAGTATTGTTTTAAACAACCAAGTTTATGGTAATTTGTTAAGACAGCCGTAGAAAAATAATGCAGGAGTCCCAGGCACTGACCCAAGTGGGGTATGCGATAGTGTAGGGACACCTTACTGAATCTGTGGACCTTGGAATAAAGGAGTAGTGAGGACATCATCTAAGGGCAAAAGCTGGTATGAGCCCTTGGAAACACTTGGTAGCAGAATCTAGACCAACGTTTCAGATCCAAAAGAGACCAGACTAAATGTGAGGACATTCTGAAGGAGAAAGGAACAGAAATCAGAGCCAAGAGGGGGTCCCAGATTCTCAACAAAGAACTTTTGAAACAGGCTTGTGAGCTTTGTCTACTCAGGAGAAGAACACCATGAAAACACAAAGCCAGTTTGTATATGAAATCACCTCCCTTGCTGCAGCCTGACCCGGCTCACCACAGACCACTTGGGTATTTCAACAGTTTGCAGCCCTGCTTTAGCTGGCTGCACTCACACACTGCTTTACCCCGTTGAGGGCATAATTGGGCACTTTGCTCTATGGCTGAGAAGAAACAAACCCTATTTCTCTTTCACAGATGTAAGAATAGTTTGTGGAGACCTACATCATTACGGGAAAACAAAGCACTTAGTCTGTGCTTGTGATGGATTCCTTATTAGACAAAGGATGCCATATGGTCATTACTGGATAATCCGTGGGAACAAAAGAGGTAGACCTCAAAGGGAAGAGTCATCTCCCCATTATCGGCCATTTCTGTTCATTTTCTAAATTCAGTTCTGTCCGAACGTCCACCATAATTCTACCTCAATGCCCAGACTGGATTGACCTCCTGCTTCCCTCATGATGTTGCTTCCCTACATCAGAGAGCTTACCACACTTAAATATTTCTACACTATACTTAGTGATTTTATTTTATTTTATTTGAAACATTTCTTTTTAACAAGTGTTTATTTATTTTTGAGAGAGAGAGAGCTCAAGCAAGGGACAGGCAGAGAGAGAGAGAGAGAGAAGCTCAAGTAAGTTCCATGCTGTCTGCACAGAGCCCAATGTGGGGCTCAAACTCACAAACTGTGAGATCATGACCTGAGATGAAATCAAAAGTCAGATGCTCCACAGACAGAGCTACCCAGGGGCCCCTATACTAAGTGACTTTAGCAGGACTATTGACTATTATGCTGTCCTCAGTCCCTCAGAGGCAATGGCCAGACCATAGCAAGCTCTCATAGTTATTTTGTGACGAAGCTAATATTACCTTGCATTTCTCTTTCTTTAGGCTGTACTCTTGACCATGAGATTGGCTAGTACCTCACAATAATAGATTCTTGGTGGAGCCACTGCACAAATATTCCAGGCCAGCTTATGTCTGGTTTAACTTTCAGGGGCTGTACTGTTTAGGTTAGCTTTTGGTACTTCCACTTTACGTGTTCATGGGAATGGGTTAGTTTGAAATTGGGGTAAATATCATTTTGGTTGGATAACATCAACATCTAACCCGTTGCATTGACCTTTATGCAAAAATAAAATCAGTCAAAACACGATTTTTTTTTATTTTTTTTTAATGTTTATTTATTTTTGAGATAGAGACAGAGTATGAGTGGGGGAGGGGCAGAGAGAGAGGGAGACACAGAATGTGAAGCAGGCTCCAGGCTCTGAGCTGTCAGCACAGAGTCCGACACGGGGCTCGAACTCACAGACCGCGAGATCATGACCTGAGTCGAAGTCGGACGCTCAACCGACTGAGCCACCCAGGTGCCCCAAAACACATGATTATCATGCGACTGCCAGGACATGTGATACATACCTGCTTCTGTGTATGAACCCTGTAGATGTCTACCTGCGTTAATGGCAGAGAACTCCCGAGCAGCACCTTGGACTCTTAGCCACGGCTCAATGTCACTTTTCTGGCAATAGTGCACTCAAGGCCTTAAATGTTAGATCTGCCACCAAAAATCTATCAGCCTTCTTGGTAGCGGCGCACGTCTGTCTCCCAAGCACTGTTGCCAGCTATGCGTTAATTGTTCCCTCTGAATAGAGACCATATGGACTTTAAATGCCAAGGTTTGAAATATTTTTTTTCTTTCGTTTTGAAAGGCTTTTACTTGAAATGTGAAAGGTTTTAAACACTGCTTCATTTCTTAAGGGAAAGAGAAAGGGAAGGAAAAAGTCTTCGACAAAATGCCGTGAAAATGAAAAAAAAAAACAAAAAACATACCCAAAACTTTCCCAATGTAATGTTTTAACTATCTACTCATTTATAGGCACAATTAGCAAAAAGCTGGCTCTAATGGACACAAAAGAAAAATAGATTTCAGTTTATTTTACAAACCGGGGGGGAAAATCCATCTTCCCAGAGACTGTAGCAGAGAAATGGACCAATTAGTTGAGGCAAAAAGAGGAAAGTGGCAAAGAAATATTCATTGTTTTCTCTTTCAAAGCCCCAGCTTGACAATATGTGTTTTTCTTAACTGGCTCTGGGATGGTAATTAGCATAACTCAGGGCTGAGCTTGGCTCTGAGATATTGGGGCTTGTCTCCCTGTTTCTACATTGCTCATACAGGCAAGAGAGAAGCACAAAGTGAGGTCACCTCGGGCTCCCCGTCAGGTTAAAGCCCTAATGGATACAAATGAGCCCTGTAGTTATTTAACACGGAAACAGGCTCCACAACACCCCTCGCATACCAATGGCAAACCGGTGGCACATAGGCAGAGCTTCCTTTTCCTGGGACAAATGGCTTAGAACTACCCCCTCCCCCATTTGGGTACTTAAGGGAGCATCACAGTTAAAGAGGAGTAAGGAAATCCACGAAAAGCATCTTCGCATGTGGCTGTATCAACTCCCACGCAGCCTCTGGGTCAGGCACAGTCACCAGGACACGCTGGGCTGAGCCATTGACTTTTGTGCCAAAATCCTGAAAAACTCACCCAGCACCACTGCGTGCCAAAAGCCATCCTGCTGTTTATGCAATTTTCCTCTAGAGTTCCATTCTTAGGGAACTCGCATCTCTTTAACATAACAAAATGAACCCAGGTGAAATCACAGGCTTGTGGAAGTTTCCTCTAAGGTTGGTCTCCTGCTCTTCAACTACCTTTCAATGCTTCAGAGTCGAGAATTCTATTCTTTTTTTAAAAAATAATTTATTGTCACATTAGCTAACATAGAGTGTATATGCTGTAGCCTTAACTTTCGGAGTAGATCCCCGTGATTCATCAGTTACATACAACACCCAGTGCTCATCCCAACAAGTGCCCTCCTCAATGCCTAGCATTCGTTATCTCCTCTTCCCCCAACCCCCCTCCCCCATCAACCCTCAGTTCTGTGTATTTAAGAGTCTCTTATGGTTTGCCTCCCGGGCCCCTCTCTCTCAGCTCCATCTGGCCAAGTCCAGCCCATCTCAGATGCCATTTCTCTTAGGGACAGTTTCCTGATCAGTTTCCAACCCAGCAAAATGACTTCCAACCCAGCAAAATGACTTTCTCCACTAATTCCCTGTAATGCTTTATATCTTTTCTCTGGTGTTTGCTCTCCATTTCACATGCTAATGATTTGTATACTTCTCATATTCCCTAATAAATGTGAACTTTCCTGAAACAACAGGCTTTTGTCACACTCCTTTGTATCCATATGGCACCCAGGACTGTGTTTGATACTTAAACTTGTCACTAACCGATCATCTTTTCCCTGTTCTTCAGATAACCTTGGATGTTAGCCTATACCTTCTGGCTTCGTTTGGTTAGGATTTCATTTTTCATTATAACAGAGAAGCAGTCCACATATGGGTTTCAACTCTTGCCCTTCAGATGAGTGAGACATATACATGTGATACTCTACAGAAACACAAAACCCCAATTGCTTCTCTGGGTTTTCCAGGTTTCTGTCTATGCTCCATGGCAATCTCTTGTCCCAAGTTTTCAACTGCCTTGGGTTTCTCAGACTTGGGTACACAGTCAGGACATGTGGCAGCTCGCACCCCCACAACATGATCCTACTTTAGAGATACCCTTCTGGCTTCATCTTCAGTACACTCTTTTATGCTCCCAGAATCATACTCCCCACACTAGAGTTCTCTCCCACAGAAGATGCTCTGGTCCCAGTCTCTCAGGGCTACCCACACCTAGTGGTTCTGCAAATACCATTATAGAGCTTTATCATGTTTTGTAGTTTATAAAGGTCATCTACAGATACTCTCTGCATTCGGCATATTCTTATCCTCATTTTTTTTGTTTCTATCAAGAAATAACGTTTCTAAAATGTATGTGACTTGCCAAAGATCACAGAACTACCAGCTCGTGGAATGAGGAGTTATTTCCATATTCTCTGACCCCAAGTCCAGTGTTCTTTCTCCATAACATAACTATAGTTACTTGACCTTAAAATCCTCCCATTGACATGGCCAAGTTTGCTTTGGGGACATTGCCCTCTCTGCATACTATATATCAGCCTGCCAAAATAACTGGCCCAGAAGAAGATATTTTTAAAACAGATTAGTTATTTATTTTGAAAGAGAGGGAGAGAGAGAGAGACAAAGAGAGAGAGAGAGAGAGAGAGAGAGAGAGAGAGAGAGAAGGAGCAGGCGGGAGGGGCAGAGAGAGAGGAAGAGAGAGAATTCTAAGCAGTGGCAATGCACTGTCAGTGCATAACCTGACATGGGACAAAATCTCATGAACTCTGAGATCATGACCTGAACTGAAATCAAGAGTCAAATACCCAACTGACTGAGCCACCCAGGTGCCCCGAGAATCAGACATTTTAATAATCTTCCAAATCTTGCCATTCGTCACTAGTAAGTAAGGAAGCAGAGACAAGCCTAAGCCAGACACATAATAAACAAAGGTCTCACTGAAGCCAGCTGAAGACAGGAGTGAAGGGGCATACCCCATAGCTCATGCTGCTCACTGGGTGACTTGGCTGGCTGGAAGAATCAGGAACCAGGGCAAAATATGGAACAGACATTCCCACTGTTTTATGGCCTAAAAGTAATGTAAGACTGTTAATAGCACTTTCCTCACGAACTGGGGTTTTCAGGGTTCCTGGATGGATCATTCCATTGAGTGTCTGACTCTTGATTTTGACTCAGGTCATGATCCCAGGGTCATGGGATTGAGCCCCACATCAGGTTCTATGTGGAGCCTACTTAAAGATTCTTTCTCTCCCTCCCTCTGCCCCCCAATTCTGCCTGTGCTCTCTTTCTCTCTCTAAAAAATAAAAATAAAAAAAATAATAATAAAGAAGGTTTTCTGCTAAGGCCTATCTCCTCAGACCCACCCTGCTTTGTCTGGTCAACAACTTGGGATAAAAGTCTTTTACTCATCTATAGTTTTATCCTTATTTGCCAATCTCAGGACAGACTAGGATGTCATCCATGAGATCTGTGTAATCAGGCACTAGGCACTATATCTCCTCATCAGAAGCACTAGCACCTCCCAGGTTCAAATCAGTCACCCTGAATTCACAGTAGGGATAAAGATGCTGGCAAGCTCAAAGCCTAGATACTGGTGGGTATATGTGGGATCATTCAGACCTTGGCTTAAATCCCAGCCTTCACACTTGATGGCTATAGACTGTCTTCACTATGAAGCGAGGGTACCAATACCCATTTATTTACTGAGTTGCTGAACATAGTAGGTGAGATAATTTATATAAAGCAATTAGGCTAATATTCGGCCCATGTGAGGTACCCTGCAAGTACTCATTTCCTCATATACTTTCCCCATTCCTTTGTAAGTAGACTGAGTGTTCTCAAAACTAAGTTTGAATTCCTTGGAGGATATGCATCAGAAAGTGCCAGAACTACAATTGATCAGAAAGTCAGGCATTTTCTGGCCTGGAGGCAATGTCTGTGCTCCTCAGGAATTAGAGGTTCCCCTGGGTCTTGAGCCAGCAAACTATAATGTCAAAAAGAACAACAACATCTGGCCAGTGGCAGAGAAAGCTCCCTTTTCTCACTCATGTACTGTGAATGCCTGTGTTCTACCTCTGTGGCCAGGACTCTGAGATGAAGAGACAGAATAGATAATCTGGTGAGTCTTTGGTCCAATGGGGAAGTGACTCACAGGCCTTCCATGGATCATTATTCTTTGGAGCTGCATACACCATATGCTTCGAGAAAGGGCGATATACTAGGAACAGCAGTTTTCCCTCCCCACATGGAAGATGTGCGCACGAATGTTCCTAGTCTCCTGCCACAGCCTCCTGACAGCACAGGCCCCAGCAGTGTGTTGTTCTCATTAGTTACTCTCCTACAACTGGCGTTTAGTACAAATGCGAAACACGAACTCCATCCCAAGGGGCTGATCCTAACAAGCTAACAATGTCGAAGTAGGCACTGTATTGAAAATACATGGAGAAAGATAGTGTGGTTTACATGTTTTTTCTCTCTAATATCTAATTTCCTTTCCTTTCCTTTCTTTTCTTCTTTTTAAGAGAGAGAGAGCACGAGAGCAGGGGAGAGGGGCAGAGGGAGAGAGATATAGAGAGATAGAATCCTAAGCAGTCTCCACGTTCAGCCTAGAGCCCAACATTGGGCTTGATCCCACAATCCTGGGGCCATGACCTGAGCAGCAATCAAGAGTTGGATGCTCATCCGACTGAGCCACCCAGGCACTCCCAATAGTACCATCTGATTTTCAAACTAAAGCGTGAGTAGAGATAACACAGGAGAGTTAAGGATGGGTCAGAATAAAGGAATCCACTAGGGAGGCAGGGTCTAGACCTTTCCCCTGTACCTGAAGAGCAGCAGATACATCTGGCCTAGGCAGAGTTGGAATCCAGGTGAGCCGAGTGGGCAAGGAGGACCTGAGACCTGTCCTAGAGGTAGAAATTCTTTGAGATTTTTAGAGTTCTTAAGACCTGGATCTAAATCATCAGAGCCAATTGAATTCTGACCCTGGATGAATCATTGTTTCACACACTCTAGATATTATTTCCAAAGTCATAAATGACTCCCCATTTACATTTCAAAGAAGGAAGTCCCCCCATTCCCCATGTGTGTACATGTATACATACACAGATATAAGTTTGGATTGGTTTAGGTAATGAAGTAAGCAAATACTAATAACAGGTAAATATTAAAGATAAGCAGATATACTTAAGGTACTTTATATTACATATCTTATTTAACAAATAGAAATTTAGTTCTCTTTCATACAGAATGATTCTGAGGTGGAAGTCAAGGCCCATTATAGAGGCTCCATGGTCATCAGGGCTCCAGCTCTTCCACTTCTCAGCTCTTTATTTACATATATGAGGCCCTCATTCTCATGGCCAAGATGGCTCCAGAGCTCAGCTGACATTCCACTTACAGTTCCCTTTTAGCCTAAGTTACCCTAGAGTCAGACCCTGAGACAAGGGATCTTCAAGTACTGCTAGTAGTTTATTTGGAAGTATAGGGAAGAGACCAGGAGAAAGATGAAGAATGATATAGGAAACAGGACGAAGTCAAAGATAATTTACTATTACACCAGCTATCGAAGTGGACAACTGGAGCACAAGTTGGCAAATCAGTTCTAGGCAATTGTATAAACTACACACCTTTAATTTTTCCCACCCAAAGGGTAGAAAGCTGGAACACTTGTATACCAATTCTAGGAAGCATTGACTGAGGACTGTTCTTGACTGTGTCAGCTTGCACTTCTGGTATGCCACACGCAGGCACTGGCTCTTTACAGTGCTGGAAAAAGATGTTAAAGATGTTTCAGGCACTGGGGCTCAGACTGTTGGCTGTTGGAACACACTGCAGAGTTGGGGTGAATGTAGGTCGGCCACTAATTGTCTTGGCTATGACCTCATTGGCCAGAACTTAGTCACGTAGTCACACCTCAACGCAAGCAGTTGGAAAACGTGGTCCTTTATCTGGGTACCTTTGTAGCATCTCATAGTCAGGGTCTGTTTTTAAGGTGAACAGGAAAAATTGATTTGCATTAGGCAACTTGCAGTCTCTATCAGGTTCACGTAGCAAATGGTGTCTCAATTATACTCCCTAAAGACAATTAGTGAATGAATTAGATTTGCATTTCAAAGTGGGTTGATTTGCCAAGATATACTTCTTATATCTAGGACTGAAATCATTCTGCTTTTCCTACAGAAATGCTTTGGATCAAGGAACACACTAGGTATTCCTTCAATAAATATTAATCTCTTGAGTTGAAATTTAACACTTAAATATTTTTGTTAGCATTCTATTCTAGCCCTAAACTATATTGTGGAGACATAGTTACGTTATAATGATGATTTCTGAATTCTTGACATATCAGATAAAGTTGGGTCCAGGACCCACAGTCACACCTATTTGGGAATAAGTCAGAGGATACGTTTTTTAAAAGGAGTATCAAGGATGAAGAGTCAAGAATGATCTTTTTTTGGCTCTGATCATTGAACTACTCCAGGGAGTAATCTCAAAAATCCAGTGTAATCAGATGCAAATTGACTCAAGCAGATTTAGACCATATCACATAGTGAGGAACTAAGAACCATCTAAGAGTAGCCTGTGGGATAAGGCATGAGGATAAGAGAAACTAGCCAGAATAGAGGAAGTACAGACACTCAAATCAACCTGTCTCTTGAGGTACAGTTATGAATTCTATTATAATGTAAGCCAGAAGTGAAACCTAAGAGCTTTTTCTCTGGAGGCACAGGGCAGGTTGTAATAATGGGATAATCATAGATCCAGAAGGATCATGGACTTAGAAAGGTGACATGTACACCTTTATATCACTGTGCCTTCCACAGGACTTAGTACAGAAATCAGTAACTATCAGTTGAAAAAGAATGAATGAAGGAATAATGAATTTCCAGGTTTCTCATGTATTCGAAGACTGAGCAAGGTTGCTTGGAAAATGGCTGAGGAAGAGAGGCAGAAACTATGTTATTTACTGGCATTTTTTTTCTCCTTATACTTGCTAATTCGGAAAAAATCAAACATAAAACTAGAAATCTGAAATGTGCTTTGAAGTTTTTCTCCTTGAAATAGTCATTAGTTTCGTTCAGCAAACATTCCCAGCTCCACCTACGAGGCTTCCTGAAATCAAGAGGTATCACGTGGGTGGTTCTAGCCGACGAAATGTGAACAGATTTCTGGGCTAAAACTCTGGTCCTCCAGAGATTTCTTTTCCCTTTGTCACAACTGCCCACAGAGTTCAAGAGTGATTGTGTCGTCAGCCTCGGTCTTGAGTTAATATCCTGCAGAGCAGAGCCCTGGCCAGCAGAGGGTCACTCTGGAGCAAGACAGGGAACCAATGTTGTTATTTGAAGCCACGCTTTGGAGCTGTTTGTTACCACAGCATAATCTAACCTATCCTGACTGATTTCACTCTAGGGATAGTTTATCAAACTTTCAACACGTGATGTCCACTGTGCACTGCAAATTTTTCTTATTTCTCCCATGGCCCTTTCTTTGTTTTACTTCTCTTTTAAGGGAGGAAGGGATGCATTTATTTCCCTCAGGAGACCCTTTATTTGGGTAGGAAAACTTTTGCTTTTTTCTGCCAACGCCACAGGAAGAAAGCCTTCCACGAGAAACTGGTCCTCTTTCTTTACAAGTTCCTGGGTTCAGAGCAAAGGAATCATGTTTCAGAGTGAGATCAAAGCTCCTATGTGTCGTTTCCCCACTACCCTTCCTGACCACTGACTGCTGGATTGATTAAAGGCAGGCAGGAGTTTCATCTGAACACTAAAACCTACTCCTGCCTGCATACACACACTCCAGTCCCCAGGGATCCACAAAATTATCTGTTACAGTGCCGTGAATGGCCCGAAGACCACTTTCCTTGCCCCCAAAGAGTCATAACACAGTGGGATGGATGCTTACAGAAGCAGCAGGGGAACAGCACTCAGAAAATGTTTGACTGACCAAAGTCCATTAGGGATCCAGAAGATGAGCGATGATTCTTCTCAGATACAAGGCTATGGAGGAGAAATGGGCATTTCTTACAATTAGTACCGGCTAAAGTTAAGGTGGTAATAGAAATGTAACTGTGTGGGATAAGACAGATAGACACTGCCCAAGCCACTTCAAATCCTGACTTTCACAATAAGATCCTGATGCCCCGAGATGCCAGTTGTTATAAAGGGCCGTGTGTGATAGAAGGCCAGGGATCCCTGCTTTTCCAGCAGAACCTCAAAAAATTGTTTCCTAAGCACTTGGCACTGCTCCCAGCCCTGCTCTGAACACTGCAAGAGACAGCTTTTCCTAGTGGAAACCTCATTTATAGCCTTAGCTTAATTCTATTTCAACGCCAGCAACCGTATGCTTATCAGAGAAGAAAAGAGAAGCAAGGAGAGGAAGCTGGCTGTCCTCAAACCATTGTGCTGTTTTTGCTCTTGGGGGCTGGCTCTTCCCTGCCTCCATCCTTTTATCCTCTTTTATAATATTATTTGTTATGTTAAATCTTCATTAACACCCTGAACCCAATATTACCAGGGAGTGTTTTCTTCTCGCAATCTTATTATGCTCAGGATATTGTTGGGATTATATTTTTTTTATTTTTGCCCATTGATATTTTCCTACTTTCATTTTTGAGAGTTTTATTGTTTATTGTTTGTTTTTTCAAAAAACTTCAGTGAGGTCCCTGGGACAGAATGAAATGGCATTGCCAGAAAAAAATTGATGGGTTTGAGGAGGAGGTTGCCATAGAAACGTCTTAGGTTTTGATGATGGAAGATGATGGCACATCTTCTGGAAAGAACTTGAAACTATAAGGATACTTGAGACTTTTTATGGCACAAATAGCAAAGGACCTAGGATTGAGCTTCTAAACGGTACAGTGGGGCAGCCTTTTGCATTTCTCTTTTACAACACACACACACTCACACCACACTCACACACTTTTTTAAAAATAAGCAAAGACTCTCTGATCCTTATGACATAGGGGTCCAGTGCTTGGTGACATGGCAGGAGTACACAGATTTCTGAGCTTGTTTCCTTCAGGGAAGACTTGATTTGCATTAAGGGTCAAGAATGAGGTTGTAAATAAAGTCACACAATAGATATCTGTTTGTCTTAGTTTCGCATTCGCTCAGCCCCTGTTACATTGGCCACTGTTAAGAGGCATCTAGCTTCTTGTTCATTTCAGGTGGAATTAAGAAAGGAAATAATGACTGAAGAAATGAGGAGGTTAATTGGAGTGATGGAATTAATTAATCTTAAGACATTGTCATGAAAACAGTGTGAGACCTTCATACTTTCTTTTGGTTGCTGTGGCGCGCAACTTAAAAATAAAGAGGGGGTTATTCTTGCGAAAAAGGTCGTGAGGTTTTATAAAATTTGCAAATTATATATGGCCACCACACATTGCAAGTTGTTACAGGACCTAAGTTATTTCCTTTGCTCTGATACTAAGTGGCTCTTTGATCTTGGACAAAGCACACGATTTGCTGGACTTCAAGTGACCCCATGAATGGGTTGGAGTAAAGTCAAGGGCACTTTCCAAATTACAGAGATTATAAAATAAACCTCAGCTTTGCCATTTCTGCCTATAGCTAGTGTGGATCTTTCTCATGAAACTACATTCCTGGGTTATTTTTTCCCCTCTGTAATTGCCCCTGGCCAGGTAACAGTATCTGGTAGTTTTTTCCCAAAGACTAGCTTCCTTTTGACTCTGCACAAGCAATCATGTAGAGAAACAATCAATGAGAAACACTAATTGTTGGAGGGCTAGAAACACACCCAAGTGAGACTGTGTTTAAAAGATTTACAAAGAGATTTATAACAGCCAGGCCACTACAAAATGAGAAATTGACTCCTAGGATTGAAGTATGGATCCCAAATATGGTTTAGTTTCATATTGTCTGCCCTTTGAGAAAGTGAGACATACTGATTAATTATTTTGTTGTTGCTGACTTTGAGGAAGCCTGCTGCTACACTTGACCTGTTGAGTTGTCTATGACTACACAGCTTCGTGTTTAGATTGCCATTAACTTTCCAAAAGTACAATAGCCCTGCTGGTCCAGTTGTCAGGAAGATTGACAAATGTCTGGCACGAGCAGACACCCAGCCAGTTATAAAGTTTTCCATTGCCATTATTCCTATATTGAGTCACTTATTTCGAAAATGTGAACTTAATATCATTGACATATTAATGAAGAATTTGATCATTATGCCAATTTTATATTTGGTTATGCATGATTTGGGTCACAGCCATGAGAAACACTAGATGAACATAGAAAACTGCATCGAGTCATGTAAGAATATAGAAATGCATACGTGCACACCTTAAACACCTACCAGGGAACTCAGTTCACCGTGTGTTGTGAGCCACACCTATCCACATCTGATGTTAAATTTTCTGTCCAATTTCAGATAACCTTGTCCACACTTCACAAGAATGCATGAGCTACAATTCTTCTGATGCCTGATTCCGGAAGCAAACTTCAGGTCTTAGTTAAGGTAAAGTGCCATCTTTATTATAGTACTTACTTACATATTTGTTCACCATTTCACGTACGTAAAACTATGATACCATTTTTATTAGATTTCTACCTTATTTTTTTTTTTATTTTGGCATATGTTTCTGTTAAGTTTTTGAGTGTTTTATCCTTAATCCCTGTGATTTTTATTGCACGTTTTTTTTTTCCATAGCATGGTGTATTCGTTTTTGATTGCTGCTATAATAAATGACCTTGAACATGGTGGTTTAAAAAATACAAATTTATTACCTCACAGTTTCTACGAGTCAGATGTCCAGGCATCACATAGATCAGGCAGGTTCTCTGTTTAGAGTGTCACAAAGCCAAAATCAAGCTGGGCTCTTAAAGGAAGCTCTTGGAGAGAATTTGCTTCTAGGCTCATTCAAGTTGTTGGAAGAATTCAGTTTGGGATGGTTGTCTGGCTGAGATCTCATTTCGTTAATGGCTATTGGCCAGGGGCTATTCTCAGCTTCTAAAGCCTGCCTGGATGCCTCCACCTAAGCATGGTCTCTTCTGTCTTCAAAGCGAGCAGTAGTGCGTGAAATCTTTTTGCGTGAATTCTTTTGCTCCAAATCTCTCTGCCTTTCCCTTCTGCTTTACCTCCCAATTTCCAATTCTGCCCTCAGCTACAAGAGAAACACTGCATGAAGGGCTATATAATTATCGATCTCCCTATTTTAGGGCTAACTGATTAGTAACCTTTATCACATCTGTGAAGCATTTTTTACCATGTAGCATGATATATTCAAACTAGGCTGTGAGGTCCTGGATGCCAAGTTTCCTGCCTACCCTTTAGTGACTTTTAGGAGTATCTATGTCCCACGATAACAGAACCGACTGTGTTTATGAACCATCTTTTTGCCTTCATACCTTTTCTGTTCTTTCTCCTGTCTCCATACTGTTGACAGCTCTCACTATTCCTCTTCACTGTTCTTTCTTGCACTCTCTGGAACCAGCACTTTGAGTGACAGGCTTTGGAGAATAAAATAAAAACTGTGGTCCATCTCCTCAGGCAAATGCAAGTGCATATAACATTTCACTGGCCCTCCTGCAGCCTGTCCTTAGAACTCCTCCTGAAATGTAAAACCTCGATTTCCATCTCATGAAGGATAACTTTGAAGTAACCGGTTCTTACTACGTGGCAGTTAAGATGCAACGTATTTTATGTTTACTGCCATTTAAAAATTTTTAAAATGTTTCATTTATTTTGAGAGAGAGGAGAGACAGAGAGAGAGAGAGACAGAGAGAGAGAAAGAGAATCCCAAGCAGGCTCTGAGCTGTCAGCACAGAGCCCGATATAGGGCTCAAACTCACAAACTGTGAGATCATGATATGATCTGAAGTCAGACGCTTAATTATCTGAGCCACCCAGGGGCCCCTGTTTACTGCCTTTTTAAAATCCTCACAGCAAAACCATGAGGATGGTATTGTCATTCTTATATAACCTGAGGTTTTAAAACAGATCAGTATTTTATCAAGTCACATGTCTAGTAGTTGATAGACCAGCATTCAATTATGAGTTTGGCTAGCTCAGAAACTATGAGGACAACCACTTGGCTTGAACAATTATATGAATACAGATCATGCAAAATCTCCATGTTTAGCCCCAATATCTTTAATGTTGTCCAACTGACCTCACACCAGCACCCTGGGTGAGGCACCAACTTTCTTTGTCATTTCCACTCACTGTCTTGCTTAGCTTTCTTACTGTCCCCCTGTCTTACCCTCACACATCAGGAAAGCTCATAAAAACTTGTCTTTATTTCTCTCCTCCTCTTTGCTGCAATATCTTACCAATCACCAAACTCCCACTAATATTCATCCCCGAGTCCCATGGCAAACTTCTACTTATTCTTAGAGAAACAAACCATTGCACTACCTCTGGAAGTTTCTCTGACTCTACCACAGAGAAGCATTACAAACCCCCATATTTTAACAATACCCCTGGTAAATTATTATTGAACTCCTCTCCAGTGGCATTTACCTCACTATGTAATAATTATTTGGATCTGTCGCAAATTGAACGTGAAGTGAGTATTCCCACAAATAAAATATCAATCTCTTGATTATCATTGTACCATTATTTTTTTTAGCACATTGGAATACAGTGTGAGCTTAGCAAATACAGTAAAACTTTGGATTGTGAGTAGCTTGTTCTGAGAGTTTTCCACAAGACGACAAAGCGTCTAATAAATTTTAACTTGATAAATGAGTGATGTCTTGCAGTACGAGTAGTATGTGACACCAAATGTCACATGATCGCAACTGAACCAATGGTTCCTCTCTCTCTATCTCTCTGTCTCTCTGTCTCTCTCTCTCTCTCTCTCTCTCTGTCTCTGTCTTTCTTTCTGTGGTATTGTGGGTGATCGTCTCACATGCTTGAAAACTAGGTTTCAGGCTTTGGTGTTTGGCAGAAATCCGTGATTTTTCATAACGTTGGAGGGTGCTCACGACTGGCACTAATATATGTTTTGTCACTTCAGAGCACCTGTGGACAGTCCCTTGCTTTTCCATATAAGAGTAAGCTTAAGAATGCTTTGCTTCATTCTAGGTCAGGCTACCTGCAGATAGAGACCCTTCCCTGGGCTGTCTTATTGCCATGACATTAAATACAGTATATGACAAGAGTTTATTAATACTGTACTGTAGTCAACACCCATGGTAGGGTATACAGTGGCCCGCATGCAGAAAAAAGATTCCATTGAGCCAGTAGATAGTAGCGATTCCATTAATGATAATGAAAGTCCTCCTACAGAATAACCCTGCTCTCTCTCGTTTCCTTCATACCAGCTATGAAGGTTTTCAAAGGTAAGTGCAGGTTAATCTGTTAATTTTTCTTTATATTTTGTATTTTCTTTATTATTTTGTATTATGCTACAGCACTATAGTCATTTTTATGTGAATATCTTTGGGTCGTGGAACAAATCGTCTGAGTTTCCATTACTTCTTTTGCACAAATTCGCTTTGATACACAAGGGCTTTGGATTATAAGCATGTTTCTGGAATGAACTGTGCTCACAGACCAAGATTTTACTATTAAGGGGAATTGACTTGAATTAAATTCAGGTGGAAATAGCAAAGATACGAAGTTTGAGTGAGAACAGTCTGATTTTTGTCAGGACCGGTATCATCCCAGTTAGAGAAATGGGACAAAAAGACAAAATGTTTGATAGGCTTTACTCACTTTGGGGAGTGTTTTGTCCCAGATGAAGAGTTTTCTAACTAAATAGCTTACTATTTGGGGCCATGCTCAGAGAGACGTTTCTTTCCTTTTTTTTTTTTTTTTTTTAATAATAGTTTTTTTTCAAATTGGTTTACATACAACACCCAGTGTTCATCCCAACACGTGCTCTCTTTAATGCCTGTCATCCCCTCTCCCCCCTCCCTCACCCCCTTCACTCTCAGTTTGTTCTTAGTCTTTGAGAGTCTCTTATGTTTTATCTCCCTCCCTCTCTGTGTCTTTTTTTTCTTTCCCCTCTTCCCCTCCCCCTGGTTTTTGCTTAGTCTCACCAAGTCCACCTATTCGTGGAAACATATGGTATCTGTCTTTTTCTGACTGACTTATTTCACTTAACATAATACCCTCCAGTTCCATCCATGTTGCTACCCATGGCCAGATTTCATTTTTTCTCATTGCCACATAGTAGTCCATTGTATATATGTACCACATCTTCTTTATCCACTCGTCAGTTGATGGGCACTTGGTGTCTTTCCATGATTTGGCTATTGTCAAAAGTGCTGCTATGAACATTGGGACGTTTCTTTATAAAGAATCCTCTGGTGCTTCTTGCCTATTTCTTGGAGGTAGCCTCTTTTTTCCTTACTGATACTCTGTGAAAACTAATATTCAGTAATATGAATACATGGAATGAGTTGAACAAACAGCAAACTACCAGGGACCTTATCTTATCACCATTGTGAATGGATCTAATCCTGTATGTGTCAGCCAATGTGGCATCATTGCTGGGTTTGAGAAAGGCATTGCTATCTCCTAAACTCATCTTATGAAACTGAGTCAAGTAGAAACTTTGAATCAGGCCCTCCCAAGCCTATCTTCCCACCCTTTACAAGCAGAAAAGTTCAAATACCAGCGCAATCGGACAGTGGGTTGCAGGATATTGGTCATGAACAGCCTCAGACAGTGAGTCAAGACCAGCATGCCCATGAGACCGATCAATGTGTGTAACATAACTCCAGGATCAAAGGTTGTTTGAATGTCTCTCTATGCTCAGTGGACACTTTCATCTGTTTTACCATACTTTTTTTTTTTCAGAACAATACAAATAAGAGTAGATTTTCTTATATCCTATGTTTTAGAGGAGGAAAGTAAGCTGACAGTGATTAAGTAACTTGCCTAAGTTCCCACCACTAGAATATTCGAACCTAGGTCAAGTTTGTACTAAGTTGATTTGTATTTGAGGCTAAATAAGGTAAGATGTTAGAATTCTTTTTTTAAAAATGTCTATTTATTTCTTTTGGGGGCGAACAGCACAGAGCCTGCTGTGGGGCTCTCAATCTCACTATTTGTGAGATCATGACCTGAGCCGAAATCAAGAGTTGGATGTTTAACAAACTGAGCTGCTCAGGTGCCCCAAAATGTTAGAATTCTTAAGGCAGGAAAATGTGCTGGTGGGTCCAGAGGTCCTTCTGATCCGTGTCTCCCATAGCATCTCTGGAAGCAGGCTTGCATCTGAGTGTCAAATGATCATCTGGATCTGAACATGAGATCCTCTAATCTTCCCCAGTGAACTGAGCGAGGCTTAAGCAGATGGTGATTTCTCTGCCTCTGCTATAGGTGATTGCACTGACAAGGCTCCTCCATAGAGCCTTGCCAAGTTGGATGCCAGGCCTTGCCAGATGCAGACCTCCAACCCTTCAGCTCTGTGCTCATTAACTTCTCCAAAGAGCCGTTTGGAGAACAGGCAGGTGGAAGGACATGGAGCCCTGGCTGAATGAGTTCCAGTTATAGGTCTGTCTTCCACCTGTCAGTTTGCATTCAGACAAGAAGATAATCTGATTAGGTAAATGAAAATTATCAAGATTCACTCACCCTACATATTTCCACATAACAGACAGATCTAGAGATTGCTGGTAACCAGTGAAGCACATGTAGAGTGGCCGATTAAATTCCCCAGGCTCCAGTTGACTTCTCAAATTGAAAATCTAATCCTCAATTTCTCCTCCCTGGTGAATTCAGCATAAATTTTTCTCTGTGACCTACTCTGACCTAGGGAAAACTCCTTCAAATCCCTTATTATTCACATTGGTCTTGTATTATCCAAGGTCTTTCATTAATTTTCAGAGTTTCAGATGTAAGTCACTCAGTTCCCAAGAGCACAATCTGGGGTCTGAAAGGAAAATAAAAGGTTCTCAGAGATATTTAAACAAGAAAACCTAATATTCTGAGGCTGAAAAAGAGGGAAAGTCTCTTGCTTTTCTAAAAATGATTCTTAGGGCTGCTGTCAAAGCCAAAGCATGATGCACTCTTGGATTTGACCTAGCAATGACAATCCATCCATTATGATCACATGAAAGCCAAAGATTATTGCATAAATGTTTAAGCAGTCCTGACCACTCAGTGGAGGCCATCAGGACATCACAGATGTTGACATTCACAGTGTCATTGCTCAGGGTTTCTCCTGAGTTCTTAGAAGAGGTAGAGTGCAAATGGTACTCCTGGTTTCTGATGTGTTAGTGTGGCCAAGGACTGTAAATGAGAGCTCTACAGTTTCCCAGAGCCTCAAATCCAATGTTGTATCAGTAGAGGTAACTTTTTAATGAATAATAAGTTTCAGGGCCCTACCTTTGCATGGGCTTCTTGCAAGACTCTGAGAGGGGACTTGCAATGTTTTAATATGGTTATTTATTTTTGTAAGATTTGTAGAAGCGAGCTATTCTAACCATACTCCATTAAAATCCTCACCTTGTTCCACTCCAACCACCCCCCCCACCAAACTTTCATTGCTTCCTGTTGGATAGCACTGGAGTGGCTGCTGGCATTGTTGGTATTTGGACTGTATTGAATGAGATATTTTTACGTGATTTACGGTCATGTCTGTAGTTAGGTAATGGTTAGCCTGCTTAGCATAGGGTTGGCTTCCAGGATCCCCCTGTTGTTTACTGTGTCCGCTCACCCTGTATTGTGGCAAAAGTTATGGATTCAGGGCTTATATAGCAATACGATTGAAGGTGTTCAACACTAACATAGGTGTTAGAGAAGGAGGAACCAAGTCCGATATAAATAAGGCCAGATGCTAGGCTTTGGACAATTCTCATCAATAGATACATAAAGCTCTAAGTGAAAGATGAAGTTTTCTTCTGCACTTAGTCAAAACAAAAGTTCTCTCTTGTCAAGAGTGAAGAATATACCCTATGATATGGCATATACATTTTAAACTCATCAAAAGTGACTCCTAGGATTATTTGATAATCCATTTAACGGAGAGAAATGAATTGTTTGAACAGACTGGAAAATAATGAAACATAATACTGTTGTTAATTGTACATGAATTAATTAGTGGCAGCAATTCAAAGAATATTCAAGAGAACTCACTATACAAGAAAACTTGAAATTCTCTAAAATCCTACAGTTCCTATGTAAAACAATCCTGATAGAGATTATCCAAAACTTTATGACAATTCATATTTTGGCAATAATATCCTTACCAGTAGCCACTTGTATATCTGAAAAAAATATGAACTATTAAAATTTTAAAACAAAAATAAATTTTGATCAACCAGCAGAGGAAATGTAAATTTTATCCTGTCTTTAGAAAAATCATGCCAAAAATAGTTGTCTCATAACAAGGCAAATAAAGAGAGCATACAGCGCCCCCCCAAAAAAAAAGTTAAGTAAAAGAATTCTATTAATAGTTAATTAACAAACAGTATTGTTTATTTTTAGCTTTTGTAAAGTTTGTGATACTTGTGAGCCCTTTAAAATTTATATTTGCCATGTGGTGCCTGGGTGGCTCAGTCGGTTAAGTGTCTGACTTTGGCTCAGGTCATGATCTCACAGTCTGTGAGTTTGAGCCCAATGTCAGGCTCTGTGCTGACAGCTCAGAGCCTGGAGCCTTCTTCAGATTCTGTGTCTCCCTCTCTCTCCACCCTCCCTTGTTCACCACCTCCCTCAAAAGTAAATAAACGTTAAAAAATTTTTTTAATTTTTATTTGCCATGATTTCTTTTCAAATGCTCACTAAATAATTACTTCCATCAACTTTTCTTTTTATAGCATTGTACTCTTTTCTTAAAGAGGACCTCCCAAATTATATATATAATCCAGGCTGAAGGAAGCCTGGATCCACCCTGTATATCAGTCAGTATCTATTAGTTGAAAGTGACAGAAATGCAACTTAGACAAAAAGAATAAAGTGCGAAAAATCAAGTATGGCTGGACCCAAAATCTCAAACTGTACTATCAGGACCCAGTCTCGTCCTTCCCATCCTGTAGCTCTTTTTTTTTTTTTTTTCTTTTTTGATTGCCTTCTATGGTAATTCCATTGTCAGTCCAGTCTCATCTTGTAGAAGCAAGATGGCTGCCAACAGTGACAGACTTGTGCCTTATCCCCACAACAGTTCCAACACTTTTGACAAAAGTCCTATATTGAATCTCTTTGGCTTGGACTAGCTAGTGAGCTCATGCATAAACCAAGCCAGAGAACTATAAGTCTCCAGTTGGCGAGACTGTGTTATGTGCCAATCTCTTGTCCACGACATGAACAACTTGGGATGAGAAAGTTAGATGATTTTCAAATATGAAACTGATATGAAACATATAGAAAACTGACATAAAATATTAAATATAAAATATGAAGACACACACAGAATTTAACAAATGTAATCAGATACTAACAAATGAGAAATGGATACTGGTTTGGCAGAAAGAAAAGAGCTCCGGACAATACGTATTTTCTTCTTAGTTTCTATTTAGGATCTAGTTAAGCCCAGGTGATTGATGAGCATGAATAGAGGTATATACCTGGACAAACACTAGGAATTAGAAGGGGGAAACCTTGGATTTCTCATCAGAATGTGTCTCTATAACTAATTAACCAGATTTTTAAATTATAATCTAAAAACAGCTGCTATATCTAGAAGGGATACAACAAGACCAAGATGCAGCTCATGGAAGATGTCGTTTAACCTGCAAAAGATTTGCAGGTTCATTTAGTCTTAACATGAGCTCCTACTGTTATACATTTGACCTGTGCCAGGCCAGGCAATGGTGTAGATGATTTGCAAATGAATTTCTAATCTTCATAGTCACTAGGAATGTGCTTTTATGCATACTGTAAGGGTGAAGAATGTGAGATTAACTAAATTGCCCAAGAATATTCAGTATACAGAATAGACTGTATTCATACTTCCACATTGGTGTTTTATATCTTATGCTACCTCTAAAATATTTTGCCCTACTTTAAGCCTAAACCATTTTACTTTTGCCTGTATGTAGCTATATATTATAGAAGAAATCTTGCTAGAATATACCAGACCGTAGTCCTCTTCTTTATAGCATACCAATTTTGCTATCATAGCTCAGTACTCTGCAAACATGAGATAACTCCCATCTCCCAGAGAAGTATCATCTTGCTAGATCAAACCCCCAGTGTTGGCAGCAGGCAGCATATCAAGTTAGTATGAGAGCTATTGCCTTGTAGGCTTTGATATGGTGTAAAGAGGGGCCAGTACATTGTGGAAGCTACCAGGACATGTTTCATCTCTGTGTTACAACCTCCATTCTAGGCAGATGTTTGTGCAAGCTTCTGCTTTAGAAGGTCTTATTAGAAATGTCTTAAAGTTCTATGGTCCTTTACTTTTGTGAAGCAAATATACATAAATTAGTGTTGAAAGAGATTTGGAGAAGGGTGAGAAATAAGAAGAGAATTTCAGTTTCCCTGTTCTCCAATCTCTAGACAATTTTCTGAAAAAATCAGAAAAAAATATGAGTGACCCTAAAGGCTTAGGACCTCTCAGTCCTGAAAGCAGCAAGCATTACACCTTCTCAAGCCCCATCTGGTGCCTCACAAAGGAATGAGAAGCACGTATTCTGGCAGAGTTGTTTCAATGAGGGGGGACCAACTCCTTGGCTTAAGGCAGTCCTGTTCCAAAATGGCAGTATAAATCATTAGCAGAGCTAATACCCAGCCCTTCTAGACAAAGGAAGTTTTACAGTGGGGATAATGCCCACTCTGGAACTGATAGACCCAAACTTCCAAGGAAAAGATACAATAGTCACAGAATCTGCGAAAGAAGGGGTAACCTAGGCAGAAGTGGTGGTGGGTAGTGCTGTTGCCATGAGCTTTGAAAGAAACTTGAAATCATTTTCTGGCAAATGCCCATTTGGCTTGACCCCAGTAAAATGTGAGGCCTAATTGTTCCAAGGAGGGATATTTAGACTGGAAAAGGGGTAGGAGGTCCAGTAGCTACCCTCCGATCTCCCAACCTTTCTCTGTTCCCATTGGCAAAACCCACACAAACTAATAACTTAAAACTTTACTGAGATTTACAGGAGTTTTAAAAAATAAATGACTATGTATTACTAAAAATGCTACCAAATTGACTTAATCTGTGAATATCACATTAAGCAAAATACCCATAAAATTGAGAAAAAAGAGAAATCCAGCACACTGCATGGGAAAGAGATGACCTTGTGTACTAATGCTTTGTAGTGGCCACTGAGAGGAGAAATGATCTATGCTTGGAAATTATACATAATCAGGTCTCTTAATGCATTTTATTGGCACTTAAATCTGTTTTTCTCCAGAGATGCTAATCGGAATGATATGGGAGCTGTTTACAGACTTTCTCATGGACAATAATGAGAAATAGAGTCACTACAGCAAGGAGATCTTACAATACCTCTTTGTCTTTCCATTCTTCACACATCAAGCCTTTTCTTTCTGATCATAAATATATTGGGATAGGAGCCTAGAATGGTCTATGGCCATCAATCCAAACTCTAAAAATTATTAAAAGGGCCCATGTGTAGATTATAAACATGACTCTAATATTTTTAAAAATATATATACAGAGCATTCTTAGAACACAATACAAAATGGGAATTAAAAATGAAGCTATAAACAACAAAATATTCTCAATTAGTGTTACCTTATTTTCTTAGGTATAAATTAAGCCACCAAGATCTACAACTATTGAGTATTAACTGTATGGCAACTATGAAACCATTACATATCAGAATTTGTGGAATTCAATGAAAAGTGTAGACAGAGATAAATTCATAAACTCAAAAGTTATCACTACAAAAAAAGCGATTAAAATTAAATGAATCTTGTGATAAAAAGAATAAGATACCTAGAAATAAATTTAGCCAAGGAAGTTAAAGACCTACACTGAACACTATAACACATTGATGAAAAATTTTAAAAAGACACAAATAAATGGGAAAAAAAAAACATCCAATGCTTATGGATTGGAAGAATTAATATTGGTAAATGTCCACACTACCAACACACTCTACAGATTCAATGCACTCCCTACCAAAATTCCACTGTTAATTTTCATAGAAATAGAAAAAAAACAATCCTAACATTTATATGGAAACCTTAAAGACCCCATATGGCCAAAGCAATCTTGAGAAGAACAAAGGAAGCATCATATTTCTTGATTTTATGCTATCCTGCAAATGCTATAGCAATCAAAACAGTATGGTGTTACATACACTTAGATAAGTGGAACAGAATAGAGAGCCCAGAAATAACCCCATGCATATATGGTCAATTAATTTAGAACAAAGAAACCAAGAATATACAATAGGGAAAGCATAATATCTTCAGTAAATGGTGTTGAGAAAACTGGAACAACCACATGGAGAAGAATGGAATTAGACCACTATTTTACATCATACACAAAAATCAATTCAAAATGAATTAAAGACTTGAACATAAGAATTTAAACCATAAAACACATAGGAGAAAACTTAGGGGTAAGCTCCTCCTCATCAGCCTCAGCAATAATTTTGGATTTGACACCAAAAACGGAGAAAAAGACAAAAATCAACAACTGGGACAATATCAAGCTACACAGCTTCTGGACAGCAAAAGAAACCACCAACAAAATGAAAAGACAATGTATGAAATGGGATACAAAATTTGCAAATCATAAATCTGGTAAGGGGTTAATATCCAAAATATATAAAGAACTACAACTCAATCGAAAGATAAATGCAATCTGATATTTATTTATTTATTTATTTATTTATTTATTTATTTATTTATTTATTTATTTATCTCCTTATTTATTATCTTGAGGGAGAGAATGAAAAAGAGCATGAGTGGGGGAAGGGCAGAGAGATTGGGGGAGAGAGAGAATCCCAAGCAGGACCTGAGCCACCAATATGCAGAGCCAGATGCGGGGCTCCAACTCACCAACAGCGACCTCACAACCTGAGCTGAAACTAAGAGTTGGATGCTCCACCCACTGAGTCATCCAAGTGCCTCATCAACCTGATTTTTAAAATAGGCAAAGGATTTCAGTAGACATTTTTCCAAAGAAGACATACACATGGCCAACACATACATGGAAAGGTGCTCAGCATCACTAATCATCAGATGCTACAAATCTAAACCACAATGAGAGATCACCTGACACCTGTTCAAATGGCTATTAATGAAAAGACAATAAATAAATATCAAGTATTGCTGAGGATGTGGAGAAAAGGGAACCCTTATGCACTCTTACGGGGAATGTAAATTAGAGCAACCACTATGAAAAACAGTATGGAGATTCCTCAAAAAATTACAAATAGAACTACTGTACATATAGCAATTCTATCTCTGGGTATTTATCAAAAGAAAACAAAATCTCTATCGCAAAAAGACATTGACAGATAAATGGATAAAGAAAATGTGGGATTATAATATATAATATTACATACATAGTATGTATTAATAATATGTATCACATATAGTGTATATAATATATGTTTTATTCAGCCATATAAAAGGAATTTCTATCATTTGTGACAACATGATGGAACTTGAGAGCATTATACTAAGTAAAATAAGTCAGAGCAAAATAAATACTGTATGATCTCATTAAATGTGAAATCTAAAAACAAAAGAAAAGAAAAGAAAGAACTGAGATAAGAGAATAGAAGTGAGAGAAGGGGCAGGGGTTTGAACAAAATGAGAGAAAAGTTTACCCATTTTCTTTTTTTTTTATGTTTATTTATTTTTGAGACAGAGAGAGACAGAGCATGAGTGGGGGAGGGTCAGAGAGAGAGGGAGACACAGAATCTGAAGCAGGCTCCAGGCTCTGAGCTGTCAGCACAGAGCCCGACGCGGGGCTCGAACTCACAGACTGTGAGATCATGACCTGAGCCGAAGTCGGCCGCCCAACTGACTGAGCCACCCAGGCGCCCCCTTTTTTTTTTTTTTAATGAGAGAAAAGTTTAAAAAAATTAGGTGAATCCTAATAAATGAAGAAGTAAGAAAAATATAAAAATATACTCGAAAGGTTGATTAAGGAGGTCATAAAGATAGAAATGGAAACTGGTCATTTAGAAAATAGGGAAAAATTAAAATAATGAATAAGATGCATAAGATTTTATTTCTGATTCATCTCACTGCTGGCAGTTGTAGCCTTAGAGGCTTTTTTGAATGGATAACCTTTGCCGAGACCCACACATATCTGGAAAAGTTTCTTCTTATACTCATGCATGAAAATGAAATGTTTCCATGGAACAAAATTCTTTTTTTTTTTTTTTTAATTTTTTTAATGTTTATTTATTTTTGAGAGACATAGAGGCACAGTGTGAACAGGGGAAGGGCAGAGAGAGAGGGAGACACAGAATCTGAAGCAGGCTCCAGGCTCTGAGCCATCAGCACAGAGCCCGACGCGGGGCTCGAACTCACAGACCGCGAGATCATGACCTGAGCTGAAGTCGGCCGCCCAACCGACTGAGCCACCCAGGCGCCCCGGAACAAAATTCTTGAGGAAGAACAATTTCTCACTTAAAACCAAGTAGATATTTATCAGCTGACAGTGCCGTAAATAAAAAGTCTTTTTTTTTCCTTTCCAAAAAAACTTCTATTTATCTGCTTTATAAGCATTTCTTTTGAGTGCTTTAAAATTATCTTATTTTGTCTGTTAGTAATTTGGGATTATGAAAAAGTGGTTTTTTTTTTTTCAGTTTAAGAATGTTTTCCGATAAGTGTTTGATGATTATTTTTGCTTGTTTGTTCTGGATCCTTCCCAAGGATGTCATTTGTTAATATGAGTCTTTATTTTCTGACATTCTTAACATTCCTTAAAAAAAAAACAAAAAAAGAATGAGCAGGTGAGTAATGAGTGCTAGAGAAGCATCAGTAGACATGTGAACAGTCCCTAACTTTTGAAGCTGATAGTCTAAGATATAGATAAACATATTAATTACTTAACTAATTCTTTTCTCCTCCTATATCGATTTAGTTTCTCTCATTTTTTTTCTCTCTACATTCTTAGATCTTGTTTATAATCCATATACTGCTTTGATTTCCTACTGTATTAATTTTATTCTACAGAGTTCTTTTATTTTTTCTTTTATTTTTACATTTTTTTAAATGCTTATTTATTTTTGACAGAGTGAGAGAGACAGAGTGCAGGTGGGGGAGGGGCAGACAGAGAGGGAGACACAGAATCTGAAGCAGGTTCCAGGCTCTGAGCTGTCAGCACAGAGCCCGATGTGGGACTCAAACCTACATATGTGAGATCATGACCAGAGTTGTGGTTGGATGCTCAACTGGCTGAGTCAGCCAGGAGCCCCTCTATAGAGTTCCTTTAACTTAAAATTTCTTCACCTACGATTTGAAACCTTTCTATAAACTTCTTTTGTGTTTCAGACTTTTTCTCACTCAAATCCATCTCCATAAATTTATCATAGAATTTATAATTTTGGCCTTTATTGGTCCACCTCTTGGCTCACTAGTCTTATGGCTGTTTAAATGAATGAGGCATAAGCAATAATCTTTGAACTAATCTTTTCTTTGTAAATGCAGAGAGAATAACTTCTCCCATAGTTTGAAACATTTCTGATTCACAGACTTCGCCCCTTGGGGGTGTTTTGTTTTGTTTTTGTTTTTACCATAGTGATTTTAAAAAGGAGGTAGAATTCCATCTTTATGTCATGACTATCATATAGACTTTTTTTTTCTGTCCTATGCTCTATTCCCAAGATAACTGTGCATCTTTTTTTCTCATCTCTTCAATTTCAAATACACAAGAGAAAAAGATTTCTTTTTTTAAAAAAATTTTTAACATTTATTTATTTTTGAGAGACAGAGAAACAGGGGGGTGGGGGGGCAGAGAGAGAGGGAGACACAGAATCTGAAGCAGGCTCCAGACTCTGAGCTGTCAGCACAGAGCCTGATGTGGGGCTCAAACCCACAGACTGTGAGATCATGACCTGAGCCGAAGTCGGACGCCTAACCAACTGAGCCACCCAGGCGCCCCAAGAAAAAGGTTTCTTAAGCTTGAGGTGAAGGTCTGAGCATGGCCTCCAGGGCTCAAGCTTCCAATACAACAGTTGTCAGCAAGTCAACCAATTGGAGCAGCCGATTCCTAAGATCCTGGGAAACCAAAGAGCATTATAAAATGGGCAAGGCATTGTCAAGTGACCCATTTCATATGCAGATACATTTTAGAGCAGAGGTGCCCAAAGGGTCTTTCTGGGACCAACAGGTATAAGCAATCCCAAGGATTTGTTAGAAAAGTAAATTCTCAGATCCCACCCCAGACCTACTGAACCAAAGACTCTGAGATCAGAGTCCAGCAATCTGTGCTTTAATGAGAACTCCTGGTTATTCTGATACATGCTAAAGTTTGAGAACTACTGTCTTTGTGTCTAGAACATGGAAGAACCAGTTCACTATGAAAATGGGGTCCAGGCTCAGCATATAGTCCACCACTTCAGCAATTGATCTGAGAACAAATAAAAATAAAAAAATAATAGGTGATTACACTGTTTGTTTACACATTCCACTTGTGTGTCTAGCTATCCACCCCATGCTGAAAATACAGGGAAGATTTCCTTGATGTAAAAAAATATAAAAACCTAAATTTTAAAGTACTTTAGTCAGCCTAAATTGAACATGAAGGAAACAGGGAAGGCCTCATAGAGAGGAAAATACTTGAGCTGGGTCATACTGGAGTTTGCCATGGAAAGAAGATACTGGATGGAAAAGGTCAAGGGTAATATAAGTTAAAGTAATGCAAGAAGCATTTGGAGTTCAAAGAAATCTCGGGATAATAAGTTAGGGAAATCTGATATCAAAGCCAAGAGTTGTCACACTAATAGGAATGACGGACGTACGATGTAAGGGAGCTGGGGCTGGGGTGGACTGAACATTAAGGACAAGAGTCATGACCTTTGGTCAGAGCTCAGAGGAAGGTCAGCCAGGTGAGTGGTCCCTACAAGGTATTTAGGCACAATGAGAGCCCACACCATCTGGGCTCTTGAAGTGTCAGTGGTTAGACAGCAGGCAGGACATCTCCCTGGAACCTCAGCATGAGATCCGATTCCATGTAACCTTGCTCATCTGTGAGCTCTCTGCTAGGTGAAATCTTCTCCAGGGATAAAGAAATTGTGAAAATCTGTGCATCAGGGAATTGGGCGGTAGGAACTGGAATTCTTCATTTGATATATGGTGTCACCCTATATCCTAATGTATGGAATTTGGGATCAGGCTTTTTGGATCAAGGGTCTAGCATAGCTAACAGTATAAATGAACCCTTCCTCAAAGCCAAGTTTCTTGGAAGTTTTTGAGCAATAAACTTGAATTCGCCAGATGCATAGGGAATTTTTAAATAACGTCCTTAACTGAGAAGGTATATGGCAATAGAAATGCTGGTGCCAGTGCCAGGGGAACAGTGAATACCATTGAAGCTGAGTTTTATGATGTTGACGTAGGGATTTTTAAGGAATTGGAGGAAAGAAAGCTCAATATCTGAAGTTTTGACCCAGAGAGAGTTTGCAGGTGTCTATGGCTGGGAGGAACACATTATAACAGCTCTGGGAGGTATCAGAAGAGAAGGCACATGGTGTGAATGCCAGGCATTATGTTTCTCATCTGGGGGGGTCCTGGCTGGCTCAGTCGGTAAAGCATGCAACTATTGATATTGGAATTATAGGTTGAAGCCCACACCGGGTGGAGAGATTACATAAAAATAAAATCTTAAAAAGAAAAAAAAAAGAAACTTTCTCATCTGCCAAATCATTTAATCCTCATTCAGCAAGGTTAGAGGCAAGGAAGTAGCATCACCACATTCAGATGAGACAAAGGATTCTCTAAAAGATTTGATAATACACCCAACATGTCACTTAGCTAAAAGAACCAGGATTGGCATCCAGACCTGCAGGATGCCAACAGCTTCCTCTTCCTCATTTCCCAGACCTCTTTTATAAGAGCCTCTCTTGTCTCCTCCTGTGAGCTCTAACCTACCTGGGGGCCCTGAGCTCCTTTCTTGATGGCTTAAGAGCCAGAGCAGCAGCCTTCAGTGGTTTCACAAAATACATCTGAATCAGGTTTCAGTGATTCAAGTAGAATGAGGCCAGATTTATGGAGTTAACAAACATTAAATCCTTCCTTTCCTGGGGTTGAGGGGCCTTCTTGCTGCCAACCAAAAAAAAAAAAAAAAAGAGTGGATTCTTGTTCTCTACGGCTGCATTTGAAAGCTCAGGCTTCCAAGAGACACAGGAAACACAGACGAGCAAAATTTCAAAGTTCTCACAACACGAATAGAGCCGACTCAGCAGTCATCCAGGGTCCACCTCACTCTGAATGGGCAAGATGCCCAGGTCCTAGAGTGACATCTGGAATTGGACATGAAGTCTCCAGGTAATGGGCTCATCAGAGTAGGGGGCATTCATTCAATCATGTTTTCATTCACTCAACCAATATTTATTCTGGCAGGTTAGTTAAGGATTGCTAAAAACAGCCCATTTCGCTATCTACTACTGCAAGCCCGAAAGTTCCACTAAGCTGGATGGGAGGTTAATGTCATAGGACTGATGAGGCTAAGCCTGGGGGAAGTGGAAAGTGGGGCAAGAGGAAAGCAAGTCTGTCCAGACAGTGGGGCAGATTCAGAACCCTGACATGTAGCCAAGAAGAATCAGGAATCCAAACAAGACTGTTTCCTTCACATAGTTCTCATCTAGGACCTACACACTTTGTAGCACATCTGCAAACCAGATCCCCTAAAAGAAGACAAATAAGATCTGAAAAATGTTGGGTGGGGAAGAAAAGATAAAGGGGGCAGTGAACTAGGCAAATTTTAGCAGCTCTGAAGGCACCTTAGGCTTTGGAAGGTACAGACTCATTGTTCTGTTCCATCTCACTGTCTCCAAACCAATACTCCAGGATTTTGTGAAGTCTGATCTAACCCATGCAGGGATGTAAAAAGATTAACAGGTTTATATGGCACAAAATCAGGCCTGCTGAAAAATCATGACTTGCTAAAATATCCTGAGCCCCAACGGTGCCCATCTAGACCAGCTTTCTCTTAAAAAATAGAAGAAAAAAAAATACTGCCTCTTTTCTCAAGTGGCCAAACATAGAGATTTTAAAGTGAACCCAACTTCGAAGATTTATTTCTAAAATAAATAAATAGGCCAGATAGAATTACTTCTCACCTACTCGTCTTATCCTAGGTTGGAAAATTAACATTTTTCTGGTAGATTACAATTTTAAGGTTTCACCATATTCTAGGAAATGCAAAACCAAACCAAACCAAAACAAAACTCACAGCCCAGTCTGATTAATATAAATAAGTGAATGGAAGCAAATGTCTCTTCAGATTAAACTAATTGGGGTGGGGGTTGATTCTGCAACTCCCCTGTACCCAAGGAGTGTTGGTCAAATAGAAAGATGACGTGTCTTATGCTCAGACAGATCTGAGTTAGAATCTCAGACCCACCAAGCATTTAATACCTACTAGTGAGTCAGAGCCATGGTGAGTACACACTTCTTTAACTTCCTCATTTCCTTTGGTTTGCCTTGCCCTCCTTCTCTTCCCTCTCTCTCTTTCTGTCTTTCTCTCTGTCTTTAAGGGAAGTTTTTTTTGTTTTGCTTTGTTTTGTTTTTCTTGAGAGAGAGGGAACATAAGCACGAGAGGGGCAGAGAGAAAGGGGGAGAATCCCAACAAGTCTCTGCACTGTCAACACAGAGCCCAATGCAGGGCTAGATCTCACCGTAAGATCCTGGCCTGAACAGATACCAATATCCAAAGCCTAACATATTGAGCCACCCAGGCGCCCTGGAGGATATTCTTAAATACACCCATTCATGTTTACACTTGATAGGTTTCCTCCCCCAACTGCCTCCTTCCCTTTTCCATCTCACAGTGAGTTCTTGGAGCCAAGGCTCAAGAAATTGTAGGAAAACGAGTTCGAGAAGTCAGGTTTCAAGGCTCAGAGGGCATTCTGCCATACACAGTGCCTCCAGAAGCCAGTCTGTAAAGCACACACTCACAGACAATGAAACACGGCCAGAGGATACCCCACACAATAGCTCCATTTTCCCCCTGTTCTCTGCCGCCTTTCCAAAACCACCTGGGCATTGCCCCATCAGGCACCTTCTCCACAGCCCTGGGTTGGGGTGCTTCTCAGAACCCTCCTTGCTCTTCTCCCATCCTCCAGCACAGGAGCAACTCCAGAAGGCAATCTGAAAGACTGGCGCGCTGGAGGTGCTGTCTCATTGCAGAGAACCCACTTTGTGCCTGGAGCCTGGCCCCGAGGTTAGGAGAACACAGACTGCTGAGTCACCTTGTAAATTGTTTCAAATGAGTTTTTCTTTCCTGTTAACATACCACGGCAGGAGGAGGTGGCCAGGGGAAAGATACTGAGCAAAGAAAGACAAGGTTGAGAGGAAAGGACTCCAGGGAGCTGGAGGGAGGGAGGATGAAGGGATGGGATTTAGCCGCCTGCTCTGTTACGGCAATCAATTTCAACCGTAATAATAAAATAATGCAGAGGGAGAAAAGCAGACATGACAGAAGTGATAAAATGGAAATGAATCCTCATTACCTCACTGAAGAGAGGGCCACAGCTGCTGCCACTACTTCCCCCACTCGGCAAGGGAGCCAGTTCTCATCATGTGTTTCTGGGCAAACTAGGGAGAAGGGAAAGCATGTGTTGCAATGTTCAGCTGCAGAGCAGTGAGCTTGGCCATGCAGTGACAGGGAATCTCAGAAGCGCTCCAAGATTTATGTCTTCTCTCTGCCCCTCTCCTCTGGCTCCGCCGCCCATGGGGAGGAGTGTCTTGGCCCACCCAACCAAATAATTTTAGCACTTGGTGCTTTATTCAGCTCTAGAAGGAGCACACAGAATCACCAAAAGCAGGAGCGTGCATGGGCTGTGTGTAATAGGAGGGCACAGTGAATGCACGGTCACAGCTGAGTGTGTGTCTGGAGTGGGTGGCAACCGTGAGGAGCATGGCACGTTGTCAGAGGCAACCTAGAAGGCTCCTTAGTGACTCACACTCCATAGTCTTCAGCACAATTTAGGGAAGAATGAATTTTGCCATTAGCACCAGAAACTCATTAGCTTGTCATCCAAAGACTCTCCATTTACTGGTCCCAACCTATTGCACTTGCTTCTTTAAGCTCTCTGCCAGAGCGGAGTTTCGTGTGACCCCTCCCCATTCCTAGAACATGGCTTATACTTCCCACACATGGCTTATACTTGCAAGCTCACCTCTGTCTCTTCTGCCCTTTTCCTTAGCTTCAATTGCCTGTGTCTTACCATCCTTAAAGGTACAGCTGTCATGGTTGGAAATAATTCTTTATATAAATCTCCTTTATAGCATATCTCTATTGTTCTATGAATGCTTTACTTTACATCTTGGATATAGTTACTTATACAGGTATCCCTTACTGAACCATAACACCTATGAGACAAACATTTCTGTCCGGCGTGGTACAAATAGCTACTGACACAGTAGATGCTCATTATCTTTTATGTTTATTTGTTTTGTGCATCATGAGTGAATGAGAAAAGAAGAAGATTAATGCCTCTCCCTGTGGCCAGTTACTAGATTTCCTTCCCCTCCATTCTCCATCCCTCTGTGGATCCTTGGAATGTCAGCCGTTGTTGATTCCAGACTTGATGACAGACCCGGCCTGAGGCCTTTCCAGTTCTAGCCGATGCTTCCTTCCAGGGTCTCCTGGATGAAGCAAGTGCTGGCAGGAAGCATCAGTGTCCTGACACCTGCTATCATATCTTAAGTTGGACAGTTGTCTCTGTTTGAATGCAACAGTCTGGTTCTCTGTAGACCAGGCCTCCTCCCCACTGACCCTGACCCCGACCCTGACCCCGACCCCTCAGATGCTTGCTTACTGTCAGGCAAGGCTTCTCACCTCCCCACATCAACACTTAATTCAACCTTGTATGAGGCCACCTCCCATGTGAATCTGGGTTGAGTGAGGAATAAAATCAGTGTAAGATGCCATCTCTACCTTTAGAGGGTGTGCAATACAGAACACATATCTAGCAGTTGTCCAGATCTCTTGGGATGGAGACACGACAGTGACAGTTTTATCTCGGGAGCAGAGCTCAGACTGGTAAGGAGGCAAGGAAGCTTACTTACCTGTGTGCGTTGATAAACTTCATAACATATCTTTATGAACATCTTTATAAACATATGATTCATGCCTAGCTGGCAGTGCCATGGCTTTCAGATGGTGCCTAGGCAAGAAATCGAACGCCATTGAGTCGTGTCCAGAAAATTACTTGTCTTTTACCCTCTGACCCAGTTTGGTGCTAGTCTTCAACCACCCTTCAACACTTGGTAATACTGCCTTTTAACAGAGACTAAGCCTGAGGCCTGTAGCCGTCAAGATCAGCACTATGTGGCCAGAATTTAATACAAATGGCTTATTTTCATATATTGATTTGCATGGTTACCTTTGGTTTACAGAAGGTGATTTGGGTTTTCCACCTCTGTATTAATGGTAACGATGGCTAATAGTTCTTAATTACTTAATCTGTGCAGGGCACCATCGTGTTTATCTTCGCTCTAATCCCCATGGCAACTCCATGAGTTGGGTGCTCCTATTACTTCCCTTTACAGATAGGAAACTGAGGCAGAGAGGTAAAGTGAGTTATCTGAGATCACACGGCTAAAATAAATAGTAGAGACAGGGTTTGAATTTAATATATGCTCTTAATCACTATTCTATTAATACTCCTAGTAATGATATAAAATACCTATTTGGAACAAATTTATTTCGGTTAAAAAATTGAAGCAATTTAAATATTGAATAAATATTAAATAGTAATAACAACTCCTGAAGGTGGAACATAAGTACCTATAAATGATTAGAATTAGTGTTACTCAGTTGTCCTCTTCATGGAGCCTCTTCTCTGGCATTTAACACCCAGAGAGAGGATTGATAAGAGATGGGGTGACCAGTTATCCAGACCTTTGTTACAAATCAGATTGGTCTTAAGTGGCCTTTCTGAGCTTTGTGTGGAGTGGTGGAAACTTGTAGGCTTTGAAGTAAACCAGACTTGGTTATAAGCCCCAGTTTTTTTTTCAGATAGACATTTTGCAATGTGCTCGGTCTTCACTGATTTCTATTTTCTAATCCAAAGACACAAAAAACATCCTGCATCAGAGGGCCTTTGTAGTGAAATGGGACAATGTATACGAAACCACTAGCTGAAGGCTTGGCTGATACAAGACTTCTAGGAAAGATCCATTTCTTCTCACTCCCCTGCTGTATTACTGTGACAGACGCCAGGAGGTACAAAGAGTTACTGGTATGGCCAGACTCCCAATGTGAGGAATCTCTTCTGGATTGGGAGCTTAAACTATGTGTGAATATCACTATTACAGTCTCGAACTTCTAATAAAGCACTAGGTTCTTCCCAACACCCGCCCCACTTCCGATGGTAGACTTGAACTATATTTGGCAAGGGGATTTGGGTGGAAGCCTACATGTTGAAGATACACAAAACTCACATTCCTTGCAGAAGAGAACCAGCACTGAAGAGAACATGCACCTTGCAGGGAGAGAAGGTGGGGGAAAGACTCAAAGAATATCTCTGGCAAGATGAGAAAGTATTTTCTGTCATCATCTTGAGAGCTTCCTTTTTCTTCTCTATCTTTCTCTTCTATCAAAGCCAGTTTGTAAGAACTGGTCTTATATTGTTTCAGTAAATATGGAACAATTTAAAATCTAAGTGTTTTATTGCTGGGTCAACTAGAGAGAGTCTCTGTCCTCCAGGAAATCAGTTTAGCTGGGGGAGACAGAAAAGTAAACATGTAATACGTTGATCCGACTGGAAAAAAAAAAAGAAAGTAGGCTCCTACAGTGAAGTGCCTAGCACCATACCTGGTGTATAAAGAAACTCAATATTTACTGGGCAAATGAAAAAATGAATCCTGAGGTCAGAAATGTACTTGAATGTGGAATGTAAACATTGGTTTGCTTTTCCAGTAACTCTTCTCCTGACCTCTTCCTAGTTTATGCCTTGCGGTACCTTTTCTTTCCATCGACATGTTTGCCCTTCTCCATTATCCTAAGAACCTCTTGAAAGGGAATGCGTTTTTAATGTCTGTCTGTCCCAGAGCCTGGCACGGAGTAGGCACTTAATAAAAGTTTATTGAATTCATTTCGATATGAGCCTCATTTCCGAGGATGACTTTCTGCTAACTCTGGTACCTCATGCATTAGAAACAGGGGGTAGGAGCTCTCGGGTGCTTATGGATCCTACAAAAATGACTATTTATCCAGCATAGGTAGGAGATAAAATGACTGAGGTCATTTTAATAAAACTTCAATTTTGCCCTCTGGTTATTTTGCAACCAGCTCTGTATGGTTATATTATCCTCTATCAGTTTATAAATCAGTTTCAGTAAGTTCATAAATTTTGTATTATGTGTCACAAGAATTTGGCCCTGACTTGAAAACACTGGCTGTGTTGATTAAAATCCAGGCCAGGGCTCATACTCAAGCCAGTTTTGAATCTGTCTTTCTCATAATGACAGCCTTAGTTTTGTATATGTTTTTTTAAAATTGAAACAATACTTCTTGTGAATGGATCATAGATTTACACCCAACTAAATTTGTAACTGAGGAACAAAATGTGATATTCTGATCTCATCATTTGGTGGAAACAGTCCTGAGAGAGAGGAGGATGGGAAGAGATAAAAGCAGACCAGGGGAAATTAACCTCCACTATGTCGAAGGTTCTCTGCTGGGGGCTTTACATATGTCGAAGCTTATTATATTCTCTACAACACTATGAGGCCTGTGTTATTAGCCCCTCTCACATGTGCCAAAGCTGCGTTTCAAAAAGTAATTGTGATCAGCCCAAGGTTATGCCAAAGTGACAGAGCTTAGGATTTAAGACCTCTGCAGAATTCTTAATTCTAAAGGTCTTCTTTTTGCTGGGAAGGGAAGGCAGGCAAGCAGAGGAAAACCAAACTGATGGAGCTATCTCTGTAGAAAATGGATTATGAAGAAACTGTCTTCATGAATATCCATGCAAATAATTTATTATTTGAGAAGCCTATTTAGTATGTCATTCTTCATCAGCAGGATATAGTGAGATCAGAAGTCCTAGAGATGGTCCAATATAAGGAAGACTCAGGCACCTCAGAGAATTTCAGATACAAGTATTTGAAAAAGTATGGGCTTTTTAATTCTTTAATTTGGTTTGGTTTTGTAACTTTGGTAAGAGATAGATAAAAATTAAAGCATGGGTTATCTTTAAAGAAAAAAAGTCATACAGACATGCTTTCAAATGTTCCCCGGCTTCCTTTTGTCCCTAGTAATGGGTCCAAACTCCTTTCATGGCTCAAAAGACCCTTTCAGTTCCTGCCACAATTCCCTCCGATGCTTACTGTTCTGCAGTATATATCATGTCTATGTCCCTGCCATGCTCAGCAGCTTGACTTATGGTTCATCCAATTCTCTTTCTGTCATTCTAAACAGCTTTATTGAGGTATAATTGACATACAAGAAAGTACACACATCTAAAGTGTACAGTTTGATGAGTTTTGACATATGTATACCCCTGTGAAGCCGTCATCAGGAGAGTGAACATACCAATTATCCCCAAAGTTTCTTTTTGCTCCTTTGTATTCCCTCATGCCTGTATCTCTCCCAGCACTGAGCAATCACCGATCTGCTTGCTGTCACTATAGATTAGTTATGAATTTTCTAGAGACTTCTACAAATGGAATCATGTAGCTTTTATTTCTTTTTCTGACTCTTTCATTCAACATAATTATTTCAGATTCATTACTCTGGGATCCACATCATTGTCTGTGTCAGTATTTCTTTCCTTTTAGTGTTGATGGTATTCTATTGTATGGACATACCACAATTTGTTAAGCCTTTCTCCAGGTGCTTCCAGTTGGGGGGTATTACATATAGAGATGCTGTGAACATTTTTTTGCAAGTTTTGTATGGATATATGCTTTTCTTTCTCTTGGTTAGATACGTAGGAATGGAATAGCTGGATCATATAGTAGGTAGCCATAGGTTTATGTTCAACTTTTTAAGAAATTGCCAACCTGTTTTCCAAAGTAGTTGTACCATTTTACATTCTCATCAACAGTATATAATATTTCCTGTTCCTGCACATCCTTGCCAAGGCAACACTTGATGTCATCGATCTTTTTAATGTTTGCCATTCTGATGGAAGTGGATTAGTTTCTCGTTGTGGATTTCATTTGCACTTCCCTAATTATGAATAATGTTGATAATAATGTGCTTATTTGCCACCCATATTCCCTTTGTATTTTAAAATGTTTCGCCCATTTTTTATTAGGTGGCTTAATTCTTATTATAGACTCATAGGAAACACTTGTGTGTTCTGGATACGAGGCCTTCATCAGATAGAAGTTTGGAAAATATTTTCTCCCAGTCTGTGGTTTGTCTTCCATCCTCTTAACGGTATTTTGGGAATAAGTTTTTAATTTTAATGGGGTCCAACTTCTCAAATTTAAAATTTTATAAGTTGTGCTTTTAGTGTCCTATTTAGGGAATCTTTGCCTAACCCAAAGTCACAAAGAGTTTGTGTTTGTGTGTGTGTGTGTGTGTGTGTGTGTGTGTGTGTGTGTGTGTGTGTGTGTTTCATGGTATTAGACTTTTACATTAAGGTTTATGATCAATTTGAGTTAATTTTTTCATATGGTGTAAGGTTGAATTGAAGTTCACTTTTTTTGCATATGGATATCCAATTATACCAGCACTATTTAGTAAAAAGAATAATCCTCCCTCCCCTGAATTGCCTTTGCAACTTTGCTCAAAATTATTTGTCCACATACATGTAATTCTATATCTGTTCCATTAATTGATTTTTATGTCAATGCTGTATTGCCCTTATTAATACAGCTTTACAAGTTTTAAAATCAGACCATTTCAATCCTGTAATTGTGTTCTTCTTTTCCAGAGTGTTTTGGCTCTGTTAAGCCTCTTGTATATCCATAAATTTCAAAATGAGGTTGCTAATTTCTACCCCCAAAGTTAACAGTCTACTAGGTTTCAATTGACATTGTGTGGAATCTACAGGTCGATTTAGGGAGAATGGCTTCTTACCAACTTAGTTTGAATGGTCTGACCCATGAACATTGTATATAGCACAATTTATTTAGGTCAGCTTTAATTTCTCTCAGGAATGTCTTAAAATATTTAGTATATAGACCTTATGCATTATTGCCAAATATATTCCTAAAACATTCATTTTTCAATGCAATTTAAGTGGTATTTAAAAATATTTAATTTCCCGTTATTTGTTTACACAGAAATACAACAAATGCAGTCTATTGATCTTGCATTCTGCAACACTGGCAAACTCAGATGAGTTTTGGTAGTGTGTTTGGAGGTGCTGTCAGATTATCTACATAGACAATCATGTTATTCGGAAATAAAATAAAATACTTCTTCCTTTCCAATCTGGACAATTTTCTTTATTTTTTCTTGCTTTATTGTGCTGCATACCTAGAACCTTCATTAAAATGTTGAACAGAAAAGGTGAGAACAAACATCCTTGTCTTGTTTCAGATCTTAACGGAAACATTCAAGTCCTTTGCCATTACCTATGATGTTAGTTATAGTTTTGTTTCATTTAGTTTTGTTGTAAATTATCATATTGAGGAAGTTCCCTTCTGTCTCTGGTTGTCTGAGAGTTTTAATATTGGATAGATATGGAATTAATCTCATTTTCTTCTCCTCCCCTGCTTTTATTAAGAAAATCATGTTTTCATTTTTTTTAGTTTATTAATGTGGCAGATTGCTTTGACTGATTTTGAAACGCTAAACCAACGTTTGTGTTTTCTGGCTTGCACCTTTTCGGGGCATAACATACTATCAATTTTATATATCGCTGGATTTGATTTGCTAAAATTTTTAGAAACTTTTATCTTTGGTGTATAAGAAATGCTGATACATAGTTTTATTATTAGTACCTTTGGGTAAGGTATCAAAACAGTGTTGGCTTAATAAGGATTTTTTCCTCTTCCTTTTCTAGAAGAACTTTTGGGCATTGATATAATTTCTTTCTTAAATGTTTGGTTGGTAGTTTTACTATAAATGCTATTATACATGCTAGTCATAAGAAAATATTAGGTCAGGTTTCACCAGTATTGCTATCTGAATCTGGAGTTTCCTTTGGGGCAGGGAGGGAGGGAGGGAAGTAGAGATATATTTATCTACCGATTCAATTTGTCTAACCAATACAGAGCTACTCATGTTATTTATTTCTTGTTGACTATGTTTAGATAGTTTATGTCTTTTAAGGAATGTATCCATGTCATATAAGTTGTCAGATTAATTCATAAAATTATAAAATATTTCCTTATTATACTTTTAATATCTATAGAGTCTGCAGTAATGCGACTACTGTCATTCACGATATTGCTCATTCATGTCCTCTCTCTCTCTCTCTCTCTCTTTTTTTTTTTTTTTTTGGTCATTATGGCTATCATTGTATCAATGTTTTTTTTTTTTTTTAATTTTTTTAACGTTTATTTATTTTTGAGAGACATAGAGTGAGCAGGGAAAGGGCAGAGAGAGAGGGAGACACAGAATCTGAAGCAGGCTCCAGGCTCTGAGCTGTCAGCACAGAGCCCGACACAGGGCTTGAACTCACAGACCGTGAGATCATGACCTGAGCTGAAGTCGGCCGCTTAACCGACTGAGCCACCCAGGTGCCCCATTGTATCAATGTTTTGATCTTTTCAAAAATATATCTTTTGGTTACATTTATTTTCTTTATTATTTTACTACATTCTGTTTTATCGATTTGTGCCTTTTCTTTAAATATTTCATTTCTGAAGCTTACTTGTAATTACCTTGTGCCTATATTGATAGTTCTGATTTTCTAAGATAGAAACAGAGATAATTGATTTGAATTCTTTCTTATTTTCCCCTAAAGCCATTTAGTACTATAAGTTTCCTTCAAGTACTGCTGTGCTTTTGTTTTAATTTGGTTAAAAATACTCTTATTTTCTCTTTGGCTAATCCTGGCCCCAGTGCTATTTGGAAGGAATATATTTAGTTTTTCAGAACTTTTTATGTTAATGATGTCTAATTAAATTCCATTGTGATTTATATTAAGTCATTTTAAATGTTTTGATACTTGGATTAGAGGAGAGTGTATATTTGTAAATGTTCTGTGTTTGCATCAAAGGAATGTGTGTTCTGTTGCTGGGTGGAGTGTACTATAAAGGTCAATTAGACTGAGGCAGTCGACAGTGCTATTCAAATCCTCTATATCCTTACTGAATTTTCAGTCTACCATTTAATAATTATTGAGACAAGAATGTTGAAATATGTGACTATAAATTGTAGATATGTCTACTTTGCCTCGCAGTTTTATAAACATTTAGGATTATTGTGTTCTCTTGATGAGTTAACACTGATATCATTATGAAATACATTTTTTTGGTCCATGGTAGTATTCTTTGCTATGAAATCCTCTCTCTCTGATCTTAATATACACATCCAGCTTTATTCTGACTAGCATTTGCATAGTATCTCTTTTTTCCATCATTTTGTTTTTATCTTAGTTGTGTCTTTATAGTTAAAGGACACAATATATATATTGTGTTTCTTAAAGGAGAATATACAGTTTATTCACTTTTAAAAAATTGAAATCAGACATTCTCTGTCTTTTAATTGAGAAGTTCACGACATTCACCCTTAATGTGATTATTGATAATGTTAGGTCTACATTTTTTATCTTGTTATTTATTTTCAGATTCATTTGTTTCTTGTTCTGTCTTGGTCTTCTTTGGATCAAGTGTTTATTTTATGATTGCATTTTATTTCCTTTGTTGATTTATTGGCAATATTCTTTGTTTTGTTTGTTTTGTTAATGTTCCTTGAATGTATATAGATACATTTTTAAGTTAAACAGTCTACTTTTAAGTAATAGTACTTCACGTATAGCACAATATAACTTAAAATAACTTAAAATAGCATATTTCCTTATTTCTCCTCCTGGCCTTGGGGTTATTGTTGTCATTCATTTTATACACATACGTACACATATTATGTATATAATATATAATAGGATATACTTTATATCATATATAAAATATACATATAAAATATGAATACATATAAATAACTTATAAATTAAATATGCATAATATATATACATATTAAACTTCTCATTATATTGTTTTTATTTTAGCTTAGACAAGTACTTTAAATACTTAAAATTTTTAAATCATTTGTACTTACCCCTGTAATTACCAGTTTCTGTTCTTCATTTTTCATTTCCACTTCGTATCATTTCTCTTCAGCCTGAATGAAACTCTGTCACATTTTTTATACTTGGGTTGATTTTTTAATTTTTTCTTAGCTTTTGAATGTTTGAAAAAGTCTTTATTTTGCCTTTAGTTTCGAAATCTATTTTCACTGGGTATAAAACTCTAGAGTGGTGGGTTATTTTTTCCAGTATGTTAAAAATGTTGCTCCACAAGTTTTCTCCTGCTTTTGATGAGAAATCAACCCTCCTCCTTCTCTTTGTTTCTTTGCTCATAATTTGTCTCTTTTTTCTCTGCCTGCTGTTGTGCTCTCTTTATTACCGATTTCGAGCCAACTGAATATGATTTTCATTTATGTGATTTTCATTATTTTCCTTCTATATTCAGTTTTTTTTTTAATTTTCTTGGGTGTGTTGGTTTATAGTTTTCATCACGTTTGAACAATTTCATCTATTTGTCTTCAAATACCCATAATCTCTCTTTTGGGGACTCCTATTACCCATGTATTTGGCTACCTAAAGGTTCCCACAGTTCAGTAATCTTTTCTTCTGCAATCCCTTATGTTAATCTGTCATTGGTCTTACCCAGTGTATGCACTGTAAGTTTCACCCCTAGAACTTAGGAATATATTTGTAACTGTATGCTAGCTTCACATCTGTATCTGTTCTGTATTAGCTTTTTTTTTTTTAAGTTTTATTTATTTTGAGTGAGAAAGAGAGAGAGAGAACATGAGCAGGGGAAGGGCAGAGAGAAGAAGAGAGAGAATCCAAGTAGGCTCTGCACTGTCAGTGCAGAGCCCAATGCAGGGCTCAAACTCATGAACCATGAGATCATGACCTGAGCCCAAACCAGGAGTCGCATGTTTAACCACCTGAGCCACCCAAGCGTCCTTGTATTCATTTTCATGGATTTTTCTTCTCATTATGGGTCATATTTTCCTGCATTGTGTTTGTTAATATTTAATCGGCTGCAAGACATTGTGAATTTTATCTCATTAAGTGCTGGATATTTTTGTATGTCTATAAATATTCTTTAATTTTCTTCTAGGATGCAGTTAAGTTACTTAGAAACAGTTTGGTCCTTTTAGGTCTTGCTTTTAAGTTTTCTCAGAAGTGTCTAGAGCAGGATTTGGTGTAAAGCTAATTATTTCCCACTATTGATGCAAGACCCTTTTGAGTATTCCATACAACACACACTTAATTATGAGCCTTTCCAGTCTGGCTTTTGGGTACAGACTCTATTTATGACCCCGTGTGAGCACTGAGTACCATTCTCTCTAATATGTTTGTGTAGTTTTTTCCTTGCCCTTGGCTAAGTTTTCGTATACATGTGGTGACCACTATTCTACTGAATGCTTAAGGGAGAGCCTCTGCATATTTTTAGAATTTTCTCTTTTGGCACGTCTGTCTTCTCTGGTACACTTTCCTGAAAACTCTAGCTGTATTGGTTGCTCTGGACTCAGCAATTAGGAGTCCACTGGTCTACCCTGGTTTCCCACCCCCAGCAGAGTAACCTGGAAATTCTAAGTCCATCAGCTGGTACAATTATAGAGCTTACCTCATTTGCTTCTCACATCTCAGTGATCACTATTTTGTTGTTGTTGTTGTTGCTTGAGGTCCAGTGCTTGAAAACTATAACTTCATGTATTTTTGGTTGTTTCAGATGGGAAAGTAAACCCAGCACGTAGCCAAAAATAGAATTCCCCTCTGATTGTTTTTTGCTCCTGGCTTTTTTGCACAATCAACAAGCTTTGCCTGAAATAGTGTTTCTTCTTGCTTCACAATCCTTTATATATATTTCAGGTCTTTATTAAGCCAGTTAGTCTCCTAGGTGATCTCACAGCTGTCTTTCCTGGTGTTTCTGGAACACCTCAGACCTAACCTTCTGTAACATTAATACCATTGACCCTAAGTGTCAGTTTTCATTGTCTTCTATTCTACCGGACTGGGAACTTGGATCTTGAAGGCACGATGGGAACAGGAATCACTTTCTTCCCATCATTAGGTCCACTGGTCTTGCACCAAGCTTTATAGATATTCTTCAAAGCACATTTATAGTGTCAGACTGGAGGGATGAGCTCACTCAAGAAGTGGGAGAGGACTGCATGGGCTAAGATTTTCAGGGTGGTGGGACTTGGTTATCTTCCACATTTATCAAATGTTAGCTGAGGCAGGCTAAGATTACAGCCCTTAGGCATATCGTATGCTCTCTAGACATCTGGAGTTCAACTGAAGATAGAGAAAACATAGATAAAAAGACAAAATCTCTAAGTATTTTTTATAGGACATCAGACGAGTGGGGCAAACAAAAACAGCAATCTTGAAGAAAAGCGGCTGATAATCTCTGCCCATAGCACCCACCAGCCCCAAATTGTGTAGCTTTCTTTATATCTTTTTAGTCTCAGCTCATTCTTGCCTTAGCCTTTCTTCTTTTTTTTTTTTCTAAATTTTCTTTGTTTCTTTTAGGCATCTTGTCTGAGTCAGATCTAGTTCTGAGTACCAGCCTACCTAGAGGCAGCGCAGGTGCCCTTGACAGTTGCCACTTTCATACAGCAGTCTCCCTGGGAGCTTGCTCACAGGATCCCACATCCCTTTTCTCACTGCATCTTCTCTGCAGGTGCACATCCACAGATCCTTGTCCTTGCCCTCACCTTTTTGTGTATTTATTTTGTTAATACCTTAATTATTTTCTATAAGTGTTGTAATTACTAATAATAAGGAGAAGTTAATTTGGAGATAATGCAAAGTGCAAATGAACAAATGGACCAACTCTTGATTGATTCCAACACAATAAATAAAACAGCTAGAGAAAATAAGAGACACATCTCCCTAAGGATATTTCACTCAGACCTATTTGAGCAGATGTTGGAATATTTACCTTACCAGCAACCGTAATTGTGTCTCTAGCAGTGCCAGACCTAGGGACACAGGTCAATGTATACCCAAGAGATCGCTTCCTGAATTGCCGAAAGCAATAATTCTATAATAACTCTGTAGGGAGCTCCTTAGAAGAATGGACTGGTCTGGTAATGGCTGTAGTAATACTGTCACATAATCACAGAAGTCAGCAAATCAGAAATGCAAGCGTGTCATCCATCAGTGGCTGTGAGGAGCTCTGCCAGTTTGTCCTTACTTTGTTCAGTGACAGCATGACAAGGAGAGCGAAAGATATAGGGAAAGACAGTCTGAGGAAACTTCAAGATAACATCAAGATCTCATTTGCATCACAAATGAATTGCAAAAGAATTCCAACCTAGAGAATTCAGGTAATAAGGGGTGATGTCATCCCTTTGATATCAAGAGAAATGCATGAGGGCCAGGGATTAAAATCTGGCTCTAAAGCAGGTGGAAGTTTGGGATTATTTCTTCGCAGAGCAAACACAGAAACCATCGTGGTTTTTTGCTTGTGTAATGTAGAGCTCCTCAAAACTATCAATGAAGAATGACCAACTATCTAGAGATGTAGCCACAAGGGATGAGGAATTTATGGACTCAAAGGGAGGTAGAGTCTAAATCTGAGAAGTTTAAGTTAAACCGAACTGCCCCTTGGCAATTTTCAGCTGTTAGTATTGGTGCTGTTCTCCTGGAACTGTACCGGGATGTTTGCTATTTTTGATACGCCACTTTTCAGCACTGTGCTGGAATTGCTTATAAACACTTACATAAGCCAATCTTCTCTGTGTTATGTTCAATGCCTTTACGTTGGATGTTTGAAATTAGCCTGGTGGTAGTATTCAAACCACGGAAACCAACAACAAATCAGGGATGTTTTCCCCCCCAGAGACTCAGCTGTTAAACATTTGCCAGCATACCACTGGTTACACTTTCAATATTTGTTGACAGTGATTATTTTAATAATAACCTTTTAAGATTGACTGTCCATGTTGAATGAGCTCTGGATTACAGGGTAGCTGACCCCTCCAGCCTTTGTTTTCAAGGCTTCCATGTCAGCTGGTGTCTGGCTAGGATTGGCCATATGTAGGCACTGATGGAGGGCTGGGGGGGGTGACTGATGAAAGGGAAGCAAGGATATTTCTATCCCTCTGCTTCTGCCCCAGGTATGCAGTAGTGGCTTCATCTCTTTGGTTTCATCTTCTGAGAAAGAGAACTTCCGTGAGGCCAGCTTCTATAGGTGCTCCCAACTTCGAATGGTATTATAAGCACACCTCTTCCTCTGCTCCCTCTGGTCTAACGTAGAGATGGGTTCCTCTTATTACTAATGTCTGGATTGCCTGGCTGTCCTCTATTAGACTCCTAAGCTCTCTCATTACCTGCGTAAATCCTGAATTATATTCCTTCTGCTTAAATATTCAGAAGGCATTTGAATCCCAGCTAGATCCTGACTGATATAATGTTTAAGAAACTGGCCAAAGTTCACATAGAAATTAACTAAGCTTGGATTTGAATCCTGGTATGTCTGACGGTAGAAACTATATCCAATACCTTGACGCTTCCTTCAAATCTGGTTTTCTGATCCTCTATTCAAGCTGTCCTTCATGGCCTACTTAGAATGAATAATCAAAACTCCAGGAAGCTCCAGGTAAGGGCTCTATGGGGAAATCCTGGAGAAATGCCTCTACTGGCGTCCAAATGGACAGCTTCCAACTGCTCATCTTTGCCTGGAGTTGGAAAATGAATGAAATTAGATGAGCTTTCCAAGGCTCTTTTGTTGTAGGAGTACATGATCTTGCCGTGTCTAAAAATGGTGCTATTTAAGATTTTTGGCCCAAAATGGACACTTAAAATAAGGCGACATGACTGTGAACACAATAATACGGCTGACCCATTGTCATAGGCCCACATTCAGCTATATTTGTTGTTGAATTAGAAGTATGTCACACAGCTATGCAGGAAACAGGAAATGATTACAGAGCATGTGCACCTGGTCATCATTACCCTGTTTTTCTGGTCCCTCGTAACTCATCGTTTTTAGCTTTCTTTGGACAAAATCTTACCTAGTTTTCCTATTTGGGCTGTTCACAAGTGCAGACTCTATCATTGTGCCCAGTTACTCCAAACTCCTGATAGTTGTGGCCATTCACTTCCCTTCCGGTACTCTGGCAATACATGTAAAGGTGATCTCCTGAGAGGCCAAGGCTTAGAATTTCCGCTCTGCGATTCCTATATTTATTACTATGACCGGTTTGCTTTTTCCTTCTTCTCATAGTTATATTTACATTCTTATGGTTATATCCTTATATCAATGGGGTTTTGTAGGGTTTGCGATGGTGGGATTGTTGTGGAGTCAGCGAGAGGAAATCACATCTTAATGGTCTTTGGCCAAAGAAACATTTTAGAGGTCTCATGCCTGCCCTCACCCCATCCCTACCTTGTGAGATTTTATAGAATAGCAAGACTGCAATTATTCCATAAGACATTATTTTTACTTTGATAGCGTTTGCTGCACATGCCGTTTGCTTATTAATTATCATTTATTGTTTTTTATTCCCTCCACACTAATAACTTATGAGAGCAGAGTTATTTTCCCCTGCCTCTGTAGACAGGGTAGTATCTGGCAGAGGAGGAAGTTCAGAGGTATTTCTTGCTTGAAAAAAAAGTAAATGCAGGGCAACTGGGTGGCTCAGTTAAGTGCCTGACTTTGGCTCACAGTACGTGTGTTCCAGCTCCATGACAGGCTCTGTGCTGATAGCTCAGAGCCTGCCTGCTTCAGATTCTGTGTCTCCCTCTCTCTCTGCCCCTCCCCCATTTATGTGCTTTCGCTCTCGATCTCTCTCTCTCAAATATAAATAAATAAACATTTAAAAAAGAAAAAAAAGTAAATGCCTGAAAGGGGATGGGTAGATGGATGCAGGCCAGACGTTATACAATACACAATCCCTTTTCTCTGTGCACTTCTCGGTCCTCCATCCTTTCCTCAGGTAGGAATGACCAACCCAGGCCATTCCTCATGGCCTCAGTGTGGTCTCTGCCATTCTAAGCCATGTTGCTTCTCAGTTTCCTTCTGGAACATTTTGGTCTATGACCTCTAGATGAAAAGAACTGTGGAAAAGAAAGTCTCCTTCTATATTTTAGAGATAGAATAAACAAAAAGATCCCTTATTTGGAATAAACCCTACCACCACCACCCTAGGTTTAAATGAACCCTCCATCACTTACAAGCTGTTACCTAAGACAAGACATTCAGTGTTTCTGACTTCCATTCTTTTCCTCATACGTGAAATGTCAGTGACAATTGTATCTTTTTTTTTACTACTTCATGCATTTCTGAGGGAGTTAAAGGGTTTCCTTAGGTGCTGTTCTTGCTCCCAAATGACTACTTTTTCTTTCTCCTCTCATTTCTCTTCTCACAAAAATTCTAATTCTTCTCTACAGTGCTCATACAGCTTCCAGGGAGGAACTCTCTCAAGTTTCCATGTTCTGATAATGATGGGAGTGACTGATGATTGATTCATGCTCTTCCCAGGGAAATTTATAGGAATTGTGTTGCTTATTTGGCCCAAGCGAGAGAATTTTAATGATAGGACTGCAGGCTCTGTTATAAACTCACTGGGAAGCTATTTGGGTCCAGGGAGAATTCTTAAGTTCTCTCAAAATTGCAGCACACAGAGCTGCCTTTCTCATCTACACCTGAGGCCAGGTCTTCCTAGCTGATCAACTTTTGGACATGCTATACATAACACTCACCAAGATGGTGACTCGTGTGATATAATGTACAGTGCCAATGCCTCCTAAATGGGCGAAGTATAGGATATGTGATGTCGGCCTCCATAAGTAAAACTTGTGCCCTTCATGGGGTAGAGTGGCCCCAAGGTGCAGTCTAGCTGCTTGGAAAGTGGCTTTGAAGAAAGTTGTGATCAGGGAGGAAAGCAAAATAATTGAGGGTTGGAGTACGGGCCTCAGAGGACAACTGAGGACACAGCTACAGTTCCAGGAAAGGATCAGTCATAGATTAAGAAATCCATTTAGGATTCCAACTGTCACCTTAGATCTTTGATTCAAGTTTATATAATTTGAAATCTCAAAAGCACTCGATTAATTGCATTGGTCAGTATAGCCTAGATTTTTTGAGTGGCAGCACCTTTACTCCTCAGTACCGGTGATTTAATAGTATAAAGATATTTCTTACTATGCTATATACCTCTTATGGGCTGAGAGGGCCTCTGCTCCATGCAATCACTCAGACACCCAGACATATTCCAAAGGCACTCCTTTGCCTTGGAAGTGACATATATCACTTGTGCTCATGTCTCGTCTGCCAGGACTAGTTATATGGCCTGGTCTAACTACAGAGGAATGTTTTCCAGACATTTGGAAAGACAGCTGAGTCAGCCACTAATTGTCATATCTACTATAGATATCGTCTAGCTGATGATTCTTATTTGGATCATGAACTCATCAAATGTCTGATGAAAACCGGGGATCAGCTATCCAGAGAGAATTAGATGGTTATACCCACTTTTGCATACAATTTCATCGAGTTTATAGATTCTATTACATTTCATCCAGGAAGTCACTGCCAGAAGTGTGACGGAACTGGTTTGCAATGGCTTGCAAGAGCCATTTGCAAGAGTTTTAGAGATTTTGCAAACCAGTTGTTGTATTGATAGCTTGAAATGGCTATAGTTGGAGTATTTATACCATGAAAATTGAAAAATGCTACCAGTTATCACTCCCTCACGTTTTTTTTTTCCTGTAGAGTTGGTTGCTAACACTTCCTAGCACGCCAGTGCCACTAGCAACCCTTGTTTCTATGAAAACAACTCCTCCTCTAGATCAGAGATCTCAAATATGCTGCATCCCACATGACTATTCTGTTTGACTAAGCAAGTGATTTCTGAAGCACAGTTTTGAGAAGGAGTGTGAAGCGTGAAAGAGTACTGACATCAAATAGCAATATCCGACATATTGTCAGGGCCCAGAGTGGCAGCAAAAAGGTTGAATCCTGCTTTTCTGAAACAGTAGCCTTATACAGATAGGGACACTGAGGTCCTGTGGGATTAAGTGAAATGATCTGCTTAAGATCGATTAACGTTGTCAACAATCCTGGAACGCAGATCTCTGGATTCCTCAGCTGTGTGCAACCATATCTCTGAATCAGCACTGAAACAGCTAGTGTTTGCAGCAACCTGACGTGACCAGGGGTCACACAGGAGACTGTGATTCAGGAGCGGGTCCGGTTCCTCTGCTGAGTTTACTATCTTGTCTATTGGAGGCCATAGCTTTCTCTGTGTGCGTGCACTTACTCTAGTACATCAAGCCTACAGACTTTGAAGCAAGCCCTCCTCCTCCAGGAGAGGAGACCGTGCATGATATCACCTCGGGCATCTGAGATCTCCTTTGGAACTGGAAATTATATTTGGCGATAAAAGACTAGACTAGATCATCCTTTAAATTTGTGAACTTCTATTGCCATGACAACCTCTTGGCACCAGCCCCCAAATTAGCTGGTGCTTAGTTTACAAATTAAATCAGTTAGATACATTAACTTTGCATTCGTGTTTTTCTCGTACACAGTTTTAAAAGAGAGACACAGAGAACTAAGTCGAAGAAAGAAAAGGAGCTAGAGACCTAACCGAGGCTGCACCCAGTACAGGGCTTCCAAATGGTCTAACATGAGTCTGGTATGAGTGCTTCTTCTCATACTACCATTATCCCCTAAGGAGTAAACATACCAGTAGGAGTGACTCCTTCATACATTGGGGTACCTCAGTGCCTACCATTTTGGAATGCTCATGTGAGAATATACTCAACCAGACTGATGTCACTCTGTCTGCTATTTTCCTAGTTGACTAATGGCCCCCATAGCATGGAATAAAAAGCTATCAAAGTCTCGTTGCAATGGCTAATGATAAACATTGATGGGATATCAAGGCATTGCCACTTTGAACAACACAGGACCCTGGGCCTGACCTCCAATAGGCCCTGACCTGTGGATGAGGTGCCTTATTCTGCATGCAAAGAGATGGGACACATGCTCTGCTTTGATGCCCAGAATTCCCAGAGTCTGCCTGAAACAGATGGCTCACGTGCAGACAAAGAGGGACTTGCTTCTCCTCTTATTTCACATTCCGGAAGTAGCAAAATTGGGTGAGTTTAAGGGATGGCATTGTAGCCTTTTCATTCTTCCAGAAAAATCAGACTTACACGAAGGAAGCGATCTGTCCAATGATGCACAGCCGTTTAAAGTTCATGTAAAGACCCAGGATCCCAGTTTGTAGTCCAGGGTGCTGATCAGTGGCATTTCAAGCACAGTTGAAGTTATCTAAATATTGTACTGAGAAAAAGTGGCATAATTATGCCAAGTTTTATGCTACTCATTTACAATCAAATAATCATTTTGTTTACAAGAAGTGAGGGTTTTTTTCCCTGATTATTCCTAGTTTTTTGTTGATTTGACTGCTCTGGATTTTTGTTTTTGACTTGGCTGTTTTCTTCCTTAATATTCTGGAAGTCATTATCACAGGAGAAATTAGGACACAGCCTGAAAAATAATTAACGGCAAACACACATTCGTGCATATAGTACTTTTAATTTTTCGAGGCATTTTCCACACTCGTTCCCTCAGTTCATTCTCAAGCAACTTTGTGAGGCAATCAGTTATTCTGATCTGACCCTTTAATTGTTGGTTTAACTGGGCACAGAGAAGTTACGTAGCAGTCATAGTATCACACAAATATTTAGTAACAAAGCAAGTACTTGGATTGGATTGTATGATTTGAAATTTAATGTTTTTTTTTTTCCATGGTATCACTGGGTAACACCTACTCATGTTATACCTTCAAGCCTGGAACTAAAGGTTCAAATGCAGGTCTATACACCTGAGAGGTCACCAAAATATTAATAATAATAATAATAATAATAATAATAATAATAATAAATTATCTTACCTGTTATTTAGAATATTTTTTCTCCCAACCCCACTTCCCAATTATTTGAGATACTGTCAACATCTAACATAAAAACACTTGCCAACGTATGCGTCATGGAGTCTGTATTCACAATTAAACTTTCTATTCATAGAAATTTCTTTCAAATCCTCACCCATAATTGAACTACCTTAATTCTGCACACAATTTGAATCACTTGCCAAAGCTAGAGTAAATCTGGAGGAGCAAAGTGGAGGATGGCCTTATAATGAGGTGGGAAATAGTGACTGTACTGCTCCTTTGTGATAACAACAATGAGGAATATGGGGGAAGGTGACAGCGAGGACGAAAAGGGGAAAAAAATTGGGAATCAAGAGAAAAGAAAAAAAAATAAAAGGCAGATTGTTACTCTCCAAACACCTGGTAGCCTGGTTCCATTTTGTGAAATCTGGAAGATCCTCAGGTCTGAAAAATAATCCTGAGCCATTAAATACGATTTGAGTTAAGTTTATTGAGGCCTTGAGTTCATTAGATCATGCGAGGAGGTAGATTGCCACTCATTGTAGAAACATTTCAATCCCACATTGTTGAGACTAATCCATCACAAACACCTATTTATTGATTGGTTATTTGTCTGCTTCCTATACTGGAGCCTAATAAGAGAGCAGAAACCAGGTTGGCATTATTCAACTGCTATATACTCACCACCTGTAACGGTGCCTGACACATAGTAGACATTCGATAAACAGTTGTTTAAGTAATCGCTGTATTAATTAATTGTGTGACCAGACGTTTTATAATAATTTAAATATTTTCTAATACAATTGAAATATTCATCAACTTTATTCAATTTTATAATCTGAATGAAATTTTTAAGAAACTCTACAATGTCATAATGAATATAAGAACTTATCATTATCCCATTGGCAAGAACTTACATTTAATATAGATAAGGTGGCACACAGGTGGAAAACTCCAGCACTCCAACTCTGGGCTCCTCTGAGAAGAGAGAATGTGGTCAATCAACATGGATTCCATGTCACTCTTCACAATGGAAACACTCTGTTCGTTCTGTGACAGTCAACAGCAACTCTCTGACTCACCTCTCTCATTGTTATGTTGCTCCTAGAATTTGCTACTTCTCACAAAGGTGAAAGGTACAATTTCATTGAAAAGTCTGCCTTTTGTGCTGTTTTCTTGTATGTTCTCAGATATAATCTCATTTTATCTGTTTTTTTCCCCCAACAAATTCCTCCTCAGATGCTGCTAACCTGTTTTTATTATAAGAAGTTACCTCAGAGCATCCATTATGGCCTCTGCTCTTGACTCTTTACTTTCTGCATTATCAGCCCAAACTTCCATCCTATTCTCTCACATAGTCCAGAAGATACACGTCAGAATTAGTGATTTCTGTCTGTTTTTGTCTGAAATGGTCAAATGAGAGCTTAAGAAGAAGAAGCAGATCAAGACTAATTGTGTTCCCCATTCTACTTCCTACCACATAATAACTATGTGACCTTGGCTAAGTCACTTAACCTTTCTGTACTTCATATGGGTAGAGTAAAACTTCATTTTCTTGAGATAAAGAGGCTGGAAGAGTTATCTTCCTTAAGGTTTTTCCCATTCTAATTTCCACTGTGTATTTGTAGTTGACCCATAGACCACCATTCACACCAACTTGGTGAAGTCATTCCCAGGCAGTGATCCAGAGTGAAGCTATGTCACTGACTTGCTTGAGCAAACAGATCAAAGCAGACCACTAATTTCTTCTTTGGGTACCTCAGTTTTTCATGTCTCCAATGGACACCAGAAAATTCCTCCTTTATGCAGCCTAATGTGAAGGTCAGATGGAGGAGAATAAAAAGACTTGCAGCCTGTAGAGAATGGCCAGAGTAGTTGTTTCACTTCTTTTGTTTCCCCATGAATCTTCACATAGACTGGCTTCCTGTTGCCACAGGGCAGGGTGATTTACAACCTTGCCCTCAGTTCAGGTGTACATCTGATTCTGATGGACCAGTTTCCATTCTGTTGAAGAGGCTGAATTTGAATGTTGGTCCTATTCCAAGTAAGTCCCAGGGAGGATGTTTTCTGTAGCTGGGACAAAGGGAAGAAGCACCCACACATTATGCCTCTAGAAGACTTGGTTAGCTGGGGCTGAGAGACAAACAGGAAGTTAGACTTCCTTCCTCAACAGGACAACTAAGCTCTTTGTGCACTGGGTACTGAGTGGATTGACTCATTTGAAGTAACATTTCCCCATGGCATTGAGGGATACCTACACTATCACCATAATTAACTGTGACCTGGAATTAATTTATATGTAACTTGCTGGTATATTCCTCCAACCTCCTTGTTTAGCAGAAAAATTTAGGCTCATTCAGTCACCTCTGTCTTGGTTTTGAGGTAAATTTGGTGCTTTCTTTAGTGTTACCACCTAGTAAGAAGGTGGGTGGGTGGGGACTTTGCTTAGACCATCATAGTTTTGCTTATGCCTGGAAGAAGAGGTGGCTGTGGTTAGCAGCTGGATAGACTCTGTGGGGGCACAGATGAACATCATTTCAAAGTGAGTATTTTGTGAGTGGTGGACTGATTCCTGGTGGTCAGTGTACTCTCCTGGAGGGCAATAAGAGAGGCTCATCTGCAGTGAAGCTTCCGGGTCCTTGCAATTCTTTTCTTCAGAGATGGAGGCTTATCTTATCCTTATACTTTTGTCTCCCCTGTCTCCCCATATCTCCACCTCTCATTTTCTGGCCTCTGTCATTTATCAGTCTCTGGAAATGGAGGTCTGCATTGCCTTATGTAAAGCAGTTTGCAGAATATTCGTCAACGTTTCTACAATGTTTCACTGTCTATTTGGAGAAGAGAAGGAATGGGCCCTCAGGGTATAATTGAAATAATTTAGTGGGGGTGGGGAATACACTGTTTGATTCTGGAAAACGCCATGCTTCCTCATAGAGATAATTTTAGTGATGGAAGGTAGCGTCAAGTTCTCAGTAAAAACTAGGGTAGGCTCTAATTAGCCTAATAAAATCACTTTATATTGACACCCTGTCCAATGTAGTACAGTCTTTTTTTTTTATGTTTACTTTTGAGAGAGAGAGAGGGTAGGGGGAGAGGAAGAGGGGCAGAAAGAGAGGGGATGGGACAGAGGTCCGAAACAGGCTCTATTGTGAAAGCAGCGAGCCTGACTCGGGTCTCAAACTCATGAATCATGAGATCATGACCTGATCCGGAGCCACCCAGGCGCCCCTAGTGCAGTACAGTCTTGTATAATACTGACTACACAGGAAGTTTTCAACAGACACACATTGGATTAGAAAGAAGGCATCATACCAAGTGGTCAAGTGGAGAGAATACTACCTAAGGAAACACTGTCCATACTTAGTCTTCTAGTCCCTCATTTTCTGAGGCTCCAGACTTGAGCAGGACTTTGTTGTTTATGAGAACAGCCTCTCAGGAAGTAAGAAGGGGAGGGCTTGTCAACCCAACACCAGGGTCCACCTGGACACCGAGGATCACCTTCACTCAATTCTTTACCACATGAGTATTACAGATCAGACTTGCCTGTGATCATTAAGAAAGCAGGGGACTTGTGACATAATAGGTAGGTATAGGAAGAAAAAAAGACTGACATTCAGCTTTGAGGGAGAAGATAAACTTTGTCAGACTTAGCAAATTTCAAAGCCTTTCTGAAGAGGATGCTATTAACATACATTCTTTTTTTTTTTTTTTTTTTTTGCACGTCATAGTATTTGTCAAGTGAAATATTTAGGACATATAAATGGGTTACAGTGGTAGGGATCTCTTTTTAGTTGTTATTTTTAACTTTTAGAAAGTGAAGTGAAGTGATGTTGATAGAAGTGCCCCTTTCCTCATTAGTAGTTGTCCTCATCCAATGGAGGAAAGACATGCCAAGCAAACCTATCAGCCCCAATTGGAACACCCTTGCTTTTCACCATGCTTCTTATCTATACCACCAACACTAGCTGCATTTTTATATTGGTTCTCTAACCTCATAATGAAGTTGTGAGGTGGTCACTTGGGGTTAGACTCTAGAGGACCCCAGATGTTATGCTAGCAGCATCCAGTGATGTTTGGTAAGACCTTAGAAACTATCACAAATGGAATAACAAAATAAGTACAGATGCCCTTGAAGAAGATAATTGTAGCTGTGTTGAAAATTGAGTTAAATGATACATTGGAAAAGATTGAAATGGAACCCACGTTAGAAGGCTGTGGTCCAGGTGACGTTACACTGGTGATGTTACAATGAAAAGAAGATTGTGGATGATGTCTCAAGATCTCTGGATTTATAGCAACCCCACCATTTAACACTAGAAATAGATGCCAGCCTCTTTGCTCTACTGCTAACATTATTATTACGATACTTTTTTATAATAAATAAATAATGACTGGTTATTACTGAGTACTTATTATGCATCAGGCATGTGTCACTCAGTGCTTTGCATTCATGAATTTGTGGACTGTCCTCACCCATTCTGACAGGCAGGCCTATTACTATCCTACTTTTACAGGTGAGAGTGTTGATGGTTTATAAGCAGAGTAACTTGGCCAAACCCTCACAGCAGGTAAGCAGCTGAGCTGGAATTTGAACCTTAGGTCATATGACTTTATAGCCCATGCCCTTTACCATACATTGTCCCACTTCTCTACAGTGTAAAGCAATCCTTTCTTGTGCCCAAGGGAAATAATAAGAAGTATATTTCTTGTAATAGTGTGGTAGTTTTCACTTTGGATAAGAGGGAGTAGAAAGGAGACTCTAGAAGAAGTCTTTGTTTTAGAACAAGGGAAAGAAAGAAAAGTCATTTGCTAAAATAAAGTTTTAAAACAACATCTTAACATGTGGGGTGAGAGAATGGGGGAGCCAAGGAGCCATTTCAGATGTGCCCAAGAAAGGATATTTTAGGAGAGGTAAACTTGTATGTGGCAAAGGAAGGTGAGTCAAGGAGAGAAGAAGAAACTCCAATTAGTCTTCCAATTTACTGATTTCCAATCTCACATTCCTGAGCATGTCTTTAGTGAGGGGATTATAGTGGTCAGATCAAAGCAGTTGAGTTTGGGAAGCTTCCTGCACTGAGAGATTAATGCCAAATGCAAGTGACTTGCCAACCAATTGGAGATAAATGGGAGTGGAACTTGATGCCTCAGGGTAGACCCTGAGGTTTGGAAACACTTGGGTGAGAATAATGGCACTCTTTACAGGATTTCAATGCTGAGTAGGGGAAGCGGTGTGGAATGTTACTTGGAGAAAACATCCAGTTGAGAGTGATCTGAAAACACCTGAATACCAGGTTTGTATGCCAACAAAAGAGTAACCTGCTGGGGTCACTTCAGGTTGATGGCTGCCAAATGGTGAGCTCTGTTATACAGACCTTGGAAATCCCCGGAAGATGGACGTCCAGAATCTTTGGAGCATTTTGAGAGGGAGTGTCTCACATTAAATGCACACTTGAAAGTCTCACCTTCCCCTGGGAGAGATTATGTGCTGCATGTGGCTTCCATTTAGGAATGAGGAATTATTTACCACAGGTTTGCTGCTAACGAGAGCTTTGATTATATAGGGAAGGTTTGTCCTTTTTGTGATAAAAATCCTCATTGCAGTGCATTAAATTAGATGCAAAACATCCTCATTAACACAGCCAATCTGGTAAATAATGTCTTAGGGAAATTGTCTTATTAATTAATAATTAGGGCCTTTGCTCAACACAATGTTGGAATACTGATTTTATAAATGAGGCTCCCTTCTTCACCCATTCTGTGTTGTGTTTTTGTTTTGTTTGTTTGTTTTTTGTTTTTCTTTACCCTGTATCCTTGTGAAAGTAGTAACATAAGAGAATAATAAATACAACTTACGAGTGAATGGAGGTTTTCTCAGCCCTAAGCTTTGCTGTAAAGCTTCTCTTCACAGTTGGAGTTCCTCCCTGGTTCAATGCCAGAATGAAGCAAAAGCTTCTCCGGATCTTTATTGGTGTTACAGATGTAGAAACGATTCCTACTAAAGATGACTTTAAACATCATTTAGTTCAGTCTCCCATCTATACAAGGCCGTGTTGTATGATTCCTCCAATGCACAACCACACAATGTCTACTTGTTTGAATAGAATGTGACTCTCACAACTTTATGCTGCTTATACTGCCGTAGACCAAATTAAGCAGAAAGATCCTCTTAATCCTGAGTCTTAATCCTTAATCTACTTACTGACCATATAGTATTTATCTTTCTCTAACTGACTTATTTCACTTAACATTATACCCTTTAGGTCCATCTGTGTTGTTCCAAATGGCAAGACCTCATTCTCTTTTACAATGGAGTAATAATCTATCATTACACACACACACACATGCCACATTTTCTTTATCCATTCATCTACTGATGGACATTTTGATTGATTCCATATCTTGGCTGTTGTAAATAATGCTGCTGTAAGTGTAGGGTGAGTATATCATTTTGAGTTAGTGACTTTGTTTTCTTTGGGTAAATACCCAGTAGTGAAATTACTGGATCATAGGTAATTCTGTTTGTAACTTTTTGAAGAACCTCCATATTGCATTCCAAAGTGGCTACACCAATTTCCATTTCCACCAATAGTGCACAAAGGTTCCTTTTTTTTTTTTACCACATCCTTGCCAATACTTATTATTTCTCGTGTTTTTGATTTTAGCCATTCTTACAGGTGTAAGGTGATATTTCATGGTGGTTTTGATTTGCATTTCCATGATTACTAGTGATGTTGAGCCTCTTTTCATATGTCTGTGGGCCATCTATATATCTTCTTTGGAAAAATGTCTATTCAGGTCCTCTGCCCAATTTTTAACTGTATTGTGTGAGTGTGTGTGTGTGTGTGTGTGTGTGTGTGTTATTTCACTTATATATAGAATTTGAGACACAAAACAAACCAACAAAGTAAAAAGCGATAAACAAAAAAACAAGTTCTCAAATAGAGAGAACGAACTGGTGGTTGCCAGATGGGAGGTAGGCGGGGGGATGGAGGAAATAGATAAAGGGGATTAAGAGTACACTTACTTGATGAGTGATGAGCACTGAGAAATGTATAAAAGTCTTGAATTACTATCTTGGACACCTAAAACTAATATGACACTGTATGTTAATTGTACTTAATAAATGTAATTATTTTTACTTAATGATCTTAAGTGTTCTCTGGTGTGACTCCTATGCCATAGTTCCCTTTATTTCTCATGATGGTTCTTTGTACATTTGCAGGCAACTCTGCTATACCCCTTTAGTCCAGTTGCAAGTTAGGGCACTTGTTGGGATGAACACTGGTTGTCATGTGTAAGAGATGAATCACTGAGTTCTAGTCCTGAAGCCAAGAGAATACTGTACATTAACTAACTTGAAGAGAAGTTTAAAAAAATAAACAAAAAGTTAACATTTTCCTTTACTTGCTCTCTACATGATTCATTTTTAAGACAAATTTACTTTGAGCCTATCTCTGTGGTAGCATCGCTCCACTTCTAGTGGCAATTTGAAATTCTTCCTTTTCAAATACTGAAACACATAGATAAAGAAGATAATTTCAAAGAAGTAATTGTAAAATGAGGAGAATAAAATAGGGCAACATGAAAGAGGGTGACTGGTAGGGTGGGGGGAGTTAGGTGGTTAATTTTTTTTCAAGTTTATTTATTTATTTTGGTAGAGAGAGAGAGACAGAGAAAGAGAGAGAGAAGAGAGCACAAGGAGGTGAGGACAGAGAGAGAGAGAGAGAGAGAGAGAAAGAGAATTCCAAGGAGGCTTCACACTGTCTGTGCAGAGACCAACACAGGGTTTGAACCCATGAACTGTGAGATCATGACCTAAGTCAAAATCCAAGAGTAGAATGCTTAACCAACTGAGCCACCCAGGTGTCCCTAGGTGGTTAATTTTTGATAATGTAGTTAGAGAAGTGCCCTGAGCAAGTCTCATTTACATTTAAGTGTAAATTTCAAAAAGGAATCCAACTATACAAAGTTCAGAAAGCAGAATGCTAGGGGCAACTGGGTGGCTCAGTCAGTTAAGCATCTGACTTAGGCTTACGTTATGATTCGCAGCTCGTGAGTTCGAGCCCTGTGTCAGGCTCTGTGCTGACAGCTCGGAGCCTGGAGCCTGCTTCAGATTCTGTGTCTCCCTCTCTCTCTGCCCCTCTCCAACTTGCATTCTGTCTCTCTCTCTCTCTCTTAAAAATAAATAAGCATTAAAAAAAAAAAGAAGAAAAAGAAAGAAAGCAGAATGTTACAACAAAAAGGGCAGAGGTACATAGGCCCTAAGCAGAAATTGCATTAATATAACTAAATTGCTGAGCTCTTGACCATTTCTACTTTTTCTACATTCCTCTTAAAGAGAAGAGTTCAGAACTGAGTACAGTGGAATAGATGCCGTTGACTAGTGCCCACTGCAGGGGTCTCATGAGTCGAGATGTCAGTTAGTAGTCTCATGGCACAGTTGACTTGCTTAAGCTTCTGACAACTTGGACTTGTAGAACTCACATAACTTGGCATCAACCTGATCTCCCTACATCTGGATTAGTAAAACCCATCGTGTTTCTTTTGTTTTATTTATTTATTTATTCATTCATTCATTCATTTATTTATTTATTTTTGATAGAGCACAAATGGGGGAAGGACAGAGAGAAAGAGGGAGACACAGAATCCCATCTGCACTGAAGTGGCAGTGTAGAGCCTGATATGCGGCTCAAACTCGCAAACTGTGAGATCATGGCCTGAGCTGAAGTCAGACACTTAATCGACTGAGCCACCCAGATGCCCCAAATCCATCATGTTTAATGTGAATATAAGAATCCTCTCATTTTCTGTTTAATTTTTTTTAATTTTATTTATTTTTGAGAGAGAGAGAGAGAGAGAGAGAGAGAGAGAATCTGAAACAGGTTCCAGTCTCTGCGCTGTCAGCACAGAGCCCCAAAGCAGGGCTCAAACTCACAAACAGTGAGATCATGACCTGAGCCAAAGTTGGACGCTTAACCAACTTAGCCACCCAGGTGCCCCTGTTTAATTTTTATTATATTTGTTTATATAGAGTGTAACAGCTCTAAGACATTTTGCATTTTGCTTCAGCCACCGCTGTTACCTCGTCATCTGATAGTAATTTGTGAAACATATTTCATGTGTTTCTACACAACTCTTGGATGAAGATGTCCAAAAAAACAGGTTGAATCCCACAGCTCTGCTCCAGAGAATCTTTTCTCCACCTCCAGAGCTGTCAATACATTTCAGCATGGATGCTTAACCAGTTCAATCACAGAAGTATTACAACATCTTCATCTGAATTAAATCATGGCTTTTGCCAGTATGTCATGAGAGCTTATGTCCAGTATATTCATGAAGGTACCACAGATTTAGCATTCTTCTTGTTTTTCAATAATGTAACTAAACTGGAAGGAAAAAAGAGAATAGATTAAAATAAGACAGAATGAACAAACAAATATACAAACAAAAGAAAGAAAAAAGGAACTCAGTTTGGTACAACTCCCTATTTGGACACCTATATAGTTTTATGGAATCTTTTGTAAATGCCCTCAAGCTGCCTGTATCAAAACACAATGAAGAGTTTTGATGCAGTTGACCTTGCCTTCCTTGCTTTGTAGTGAGAAGGCACGGGACTCCTGTTCTTCTCTCTGCCCTTTACATGGCTGGTTCATTCTCAGGCTTCAGCTTTCAGCGTTGATCTTTCCTTTCCCAAAAGGACACGTGTGATCCCCACTTCTAAAGCAAACCCCGGTCACAACCCTCTTTATGCCTCATCTCAACATCCCGCTTGTTTCCTCTGTAGGATCTACCATAATTAGTTATAAATACATTTATTAAATTATAAATTACATTTGCAAATTTATAATTATAAGCTAAATTTATTAAAGTAGCATTTTCATCCTTATTTAGATGTATTTCTTTGATTTGGGCTCTCCTTTCTCCCAGACAGTGAGCTCCAGCCATGCTGGGCTAGTGCCTGCCTAGGTCACCTGCTGCTTTTGAATGATTGGAGGAAGGATGTATGAATGTATACGTGTATGAATAAGATATTAATGAAAGTTTATGGGTAGACAGGCCTGAGTTAAAATTCTAGTTCAGCCACTTACTAGCTGTATTCCTGTAGGCAAGTCACATAATCTTGTTGATCTTTAGGTTCCTCCTACTAAAAATGGATTGTTCTGAAATCAAGCATGTGAAAATTCCTGCTATGCACTATGTCCTTACTGCCTACTAGTTTTCTTCTCTGTCATCCATTTCTTTAGTCTTGTGACATAACCTCCATTCTCCCTGACTTCTCGAAGATAACCTACCTATTTTGTCTCTGACATATCTGTAGGTTTCTATCAGTAGCACTGGATATAATTCTTGGTGTGTGTGTGTGTGTGTGTGTGTTAAACTTTTGACTTGCCCATCTGACTCATTCACTGTCTCATCTTTCAAGATGCTTGCTTCCATTTTTCTAGTTGGAGACCCATTCTTTCTCAAGAAATGATCTTTACATCTCCTTCTTTATCAAACATTATGACTAGTTAGGGAAGTGATTTACCTCCCTAGGTCATATTTGTGTATCGAATGACAGGGATGTGTTTGTTGATTATCAAATTGATTCATCAAGGCATCATATTTAGCATACATATCTTCCATTCCCTGAAGCCATATCTGATGCCTCTCTGAAATGACAAGATTGAGAATAGAGCAGAGATCTCGAAGAACTTTTTTCATATAACATGGAGGCATCTTTCCTCAAAGATGAATTCAAAATCTTAAAATTAGGAAAGTATCTCTGAGATCATATAATCCAAACTTCCGTTACTTTTTGTTTAATAGGCAAAGAAATCAAAATGAAAAAGAATAACCTTACCTGGGGCATGGAAAATCAAGAGTGTATCCCATGTACCCAGATTTTAGTCCACTTATCTTTCTTTAGAAAGTTACTGACATTTGGTGAGCCATTTCCATGTGCCGATGAAATGATTTGTTTAATCCTCACAGTTAACTCTAGGCAGAAAACAACATGATTATTCCCCTTTTACTTATATGGAAACTGAGGCTGATAACAGTTGCTTAACTTGCTCATGTTCTCAACTGCAGAACCTTTAGCCTGCAATTGTCTGACTCTAGTTACCCGTCATGGGCAACCATGAACTTGGGCTGCTTCCCTTGGTTCACCTCAGGAGCGACGGAAGGATGAAGTAGAGGAAATATAATCTTATTGAATGACTTCTCTCTTGCCAGATCCTAAGGAGCAGGAATTAGTCATGGTTTCTAAGAATTCTTGAAGAATATTTCTGCGGTGAGAGTAGTCTATAACCACCACATGCCTATAATACTATAATTAGGGCAAAATTAAAAGAATGACAGGAATCACAGAAGTTGGTGTTGCCATTGAAGTTTACTGCCAAAGTCATGTCTTTCATTGGAGCTTTTGACAAAGCTGCCTGATGACACACTGGCATTGATAAGTTGTTCTTTGGCAATCCCCAAAACTGAAGTGTCCTTAAGATTCAAGAGGTCCACTGGCAAACTCCCAGTTCCTATAAAGCTATTTTACCTTCTGTCAGAAAACCATAACTCAGAAACCATGACCAGAACCAACATTCTTTGTAACAGAAAAGTACTATGGAAAGTTTAAGATGGTCCTAATAGCACAAATTAGTACAAGTTACTTCAATCTATTATCATTTTTGTGATGCAGGCCACATGCCAAATACGATATTAAGTACTCCATATATGCTAACTTTACTCCATGTAGCATTTTATAAGTTTATTATTCCCATTTTGCAAATGATGAAAGTTGCTTGGAGAGTTATATTGTCATTGTCAAGACCACACGGCACAGCCAAGGTCCAAGATGATTTCCCTCAAAGTCCCTTTCGCTATTGCCATTCTATATATTTTTTTCTTATTATTCCTGATGTCAGAGTTAACATTGTTAACGAGGTCTTTATATCCCAACAATAATTAGATCCTTGAGAGGGAGGACACGCTGGTCCAGAGGGCTGTGACTGAAGGGCCAAGGACATGGCAAAGGGGTGGTGCATGAAGTTTGAGAAGAGAAAGTGGAAGGAAGAGGAAGGGTAGGAAAATGGACTTCTAAGGCCAATTTTGCCTTCCATCATAGGCATCCTCTTTCTGTGCACTGTGTCTTGTGAAGCTTAGCGTAACAGGCACACTGCAGCCAGGGAGCTCTATGAACATGAAAAGGAATAATATCGCCTCTTCTGAGCACACCGCTAAAATGGAATCTGACTAAAATTCAAAGTGATAAGTGAGCCTGTCTTGGCGATGCCTTTGAGATTTCTCTTTCATCCTCCAGTGCCAGAGCTGAGTGTTATCTACTTCCAGTGGGTTTTCAGCTGTCTTTTTTTGCATAGTTGAAGGACAAAATGGGAGACCTTAGGACAGTGTTTAGGCCATAACACCACCTAACCATCAACTAGAACAGGTCTTATTTCTGTATTTTTATATAAAAAAAATCATTGGAAAAATAATTCTGCTGTTTAGAAGAATGAAAAGAAAAATACTTCTCCATTTTATGAGAAAGCAATCATAGGCTCAAAGAAAGTAGAAATCATTGAAGATCATGTATTTGGTTTTCATATCAAAGTGAAGTTTAGACTACAAGTATCCTGACTCCCAAACCAGTGCTAATTTCCAACATCAAAAATGTTTATTTTTTCTTGGTATTTAGATCTTGCATGAAATATTTAAGTTGTCTTTGTACAGCATCCCCAAGCGCTAGCATTTCATGTCATACTGCAAATCTACAGACACCACTTTGACCAGAGGTCGACTTCTTGAGAAAGACTTGAATCATTGTTTTTTTTTTTTTTTAATATTTTTTTATTTTTTTAATGTTTATTTCTTTTTGAGACAGAGAGGGACAGATCGTGAGCAGGTGAGGGGCAGAGAGAGAGAGAGGGAGACACAGAATCTGATGCAGCCTCCAGGATCCAAGCTGGCAGCACAGAGCCTGATGTGGGGCTCGAACTCACAAACTATGACATCATGACCTGAGCTGAAGTCAGACACTTAGCCAACTGAGCCACTCTGGCGCCCCTTGAATCATTGTTTTTAGCATGATATATACTTAGTTGATTTATGTTGACCTAAACAAAACCTATCCAGGTTGTTCTAATTGATTGCTTTGGAACACTCTCACCGATGTTTCTCTCTTATCATTTTGATAATAGCCATTCTAACAGGTGTGAGGTGATTTCTCACTGCGGTTTTCATTTGCATCTCCCTGATGATTAGTAGTGCTGAGCACCTTTTCATGTACCTAGTGATGATGTGCATGTCTTCTGTGCAAAATTGTCTGTTCAGATCCTCTGCCCATTTCTAAATCAGGTTGTTTGGGGTTTTCCTATTGAATTGTATGAGTTCCATATATAGTTTTTATATTAACCCCTTATCAGAGAGTATATAGTTTACAAATATTTTCTCCAATTTTATAGATTGCCTTTTCATTTTGTTAATTGGTTCTTCAGCTGTGCAGAGCTTTTTATTTGATGAAGTCCCTCTTGTCTAATTTTTTCTTTTGTTGCTTGTGGTTTTGCTGTCATATCCAACAAATCACTGCCAAGACCAACGTCAAGGAGATTTTCCCCTGTGTCTTCTAAGATTTTACTGTAATCAGGCCTTACTTTTAAGTCATTAATTTGTTTCACCGAAGTTAACTTCAGTGAGTGGTGTAAGATAAGGTTGCAATTTCATTCTTTTGCATATGAATCTCCAGTTTTCCCAGCACCATTTATTGAAGAGATTCTTCTTTCCTTGAGTATTGTTGGTTTTCTTGTCAATATTCGTCACCTGTATATGTGTGGGTTTGTTTCTAGGATCTCAATTACATTCCATTGATCTCTGTGTCTGTTTTTATGCCAGGACCAAATTGTCTTGATTACTATAACTTTGTAGTATAGTTTGAAATCAGGAAGTATGATACCTACAGTTTTATTATTTCTCACATTTGCTTTGGCTCCTCAGGGTCTATTGTGAATCCATACAAATTTTAGGATTGCTTTTTCTATTTCTGTGAAAAATGCCATTGGATTTTGATACGGATTGCATTGAATCTGTAGATGGCTTTGGATAGCATGGACATTTCAATAATATTAATTCTTCCAGTCCATGAACATGGGGTACATTTCCATTTATTTGTGTTTTCCTCAGTTTCTTTCATCAATATTTTATTGTTTTCAATGTAAACGTCTTTCACCTCTTGATTAAATGCGTTCCTAATTATTTTATTATTTTGATGCTATTGTAAATGGAATTGTGCTTTTTTTATTTCTTTCAGATACTTTGTTGTTAGTGATTAGAAATACTGTTGATTTCTGTATTCTGATTTTGTATCCTGCAACTTTACTCAATTCATTCATGAGCTTTAGCATTTTTGGTGGGAGTCTTGAGAGTTTTATATATGATATTTTGTTATCTGCAAACAGAGACAGTATTGCTTTCTCTTTTTTTGATTTGAATGCCTTTAAATTTTCTTTCTTGTCCAGTTGTTTAGCTATGACATCTAGTTTTACATGAAATAAGAGTGATGAGAGTAGGCACCCTTGTCTTGTTCCTGATTTTAGAGGAAAAGCCTTCAGCTTTTCACCACTGAGTATGATGTTAGCAGTGAGTTTGTCATGCATAGCCTTTAAGTTGAGGTATATTCTTTCTATTTGTTGAGAGCTTTGATCATAAAATAGTGTTAAATTTTGTCATGTGCCTTTTCTACATTTATTGAGAGGATCATATGACTTTTTCCTTCATTCTCTCAATGGGGTGTATCAAGTTTATTGATTCGTGCACCCATCCTCCCGTCCTGGGGATGAGTCCCAGGCAATCCTGGTGTATGATCATTTTGTTTTATTTTATTTTATTTTTAAATATAATTTATCATCAAATGGGATTCCATACATGTATGATCATTTTAATGTGCAGTTGAATTTGGATTGCTAGAATTTTGCTGAGAATGGTTGTAACTATATTCATCAGGATTATTGGCCTGTAGTTTTCTTTTCTGGGTTTGGTATAAGGGCAATTCTGGCCTCAGAAAATGAGTTCAGAGGAATTCTATCCCCTTTGATTTTGTGGAAGAATTTCAGAAGGATTGGCATGAACTCTTCTTTAAATATTTGGTGGAATTATCAGTGAAATGATCTGGTCCCAGGCTTTTCATTGTTAGGAGATTTTTTTAAACTACTGCTTAAATTTCTGTGTCTTTATTGGTCAGGTCAGATTTTTTTATTTGTTCATGATTCAGTCTTGGTAAGTTGTATGTTTCTAAGAATTTATCTTTCTTCTAGGTCTTCCTAATTACCTGCATATAATTGTTTGTGGTTGTAGTCTCTTGTGATCCTTTGTGCTTCTGTGGTGTCTCCTATAATGTGTTTTTTATTTATAACTTTGTTTGATTCTTCTCTTTTTATCTTGGTTACTCTAGCTATAGCTTTGTTAGTTTTGTTTATTTAAAACAACTATTATTTTCATCGATTATTTATTTATTTGAGAGAGAGCATGGGCAGGGGAGAGGAGCAGAGGGAGAGAGAGAGAATCTCAGCAGGCCCATGCACAGTGCAGAGCTGGACTCAGGGCTTGATCCCATGACTCTGGGATCATGACCTGAGCTGAAATCAAAAGTTGGACGCTCAACCAATTTAGCCACGCAGGCGCCCCAATTTTTGTTGATTTTTATAAATATCGTTATAGTCTCTCTCTCATTTATTTTTGCTCTGCTCTTTGTTATCTCTTTCCTTCTGCTAACTTTGGACTTGGTTTTTCCTTTTCTAATTCCTTCAAGTTTAAAGCTAGGTTGTCATTGTGAAATCTTTATTTTGTCTTAATGTAGGCATTTAGCTATAAAAGTCCCTCTTAGCTGTTGCTTTTGCTTTTGCTACATCCCATAAGATTTGTTAGGTTGGGTTTTTATTTTCACTTGTCTCAAGATACTTTCAGACTTGCCTTTTGATTGCTTCTTTGAACTACTGGTTGTTGAGGAGTGTTGTTTGATATCCACATATTTGTGAATTGTTAAGTTCTCCTGTTATCGATTTCTAGGTTTTTATCATTATGGTCAGAAAAGATACTAGATACAATTTTAATCTTCTTAAATCTGTTAAGGTTTGCTTTGTGACCCAGCATATGGTCTATCCTAGAGTATGTTCCATGTGTACTTGAGAAAAATATGTATTTTAATGCTGTTAGCTGTGGTGTATATGTCTATTAAGACAATATGCTCTGTATTGTTATTCAGGCATGCTATACGCTTATTAATTTTCTGTATCAGTGATGTATCCAACATTGAAAGTGGAATATTGAAGTCCTCTACTACTGTTACGTTGCTTTCTATCTCTCCCTTCAGTTCTGTTTATATTTACTTTAGGGGTACCTGGGTGGCTCAGTCAGCAAGCATCTGACTCTTGATTTCAGCTCAGGTCATGATCTCATGGTTTGGGAGATTGAGCCCTATGGTGGGCTCTGTACTGACAGCATGGAGCCTGCTTGGTATTCTCTCTCTCTCCTCTCTCTGCCCTTCTCCCTACTCGTGCTCTCTCTCTTTCTCTCTCTCTCAAAATAAATAAATTTGAAAAGAAATTGCTTTAAATACCCGTGTGCTATAATGTTGGGTGTATATATCCTTACATTGTCATATGCTCTTGATTTATTGACCTCTTCATCACTATCAAGTGACCTTCTTTGTCTCTTGGGATGAGTTTTGATTGAAAGTCTATGTTTACTACACAATGCATCGGTGGCTATGACTCCCCCCAGGTCCCTTGGCATATGGTGCTGGTCTGTACTCAAAACCAAATGGTGACCGTAGTTAAGTTCTCTGGGATACAAAGCTATTTACCTTTCTGTCGTCTGGACCATGGTTGGTAAGTCAGCCACCTGGCCATGAGCATGTTTTCTCCAAATGACTCTCCTCACTTCTGCACTGCACCAAGGTTTTACAATCTCTTACCTGAGTCTCAAGGCTCCCATCAAGGTATTTTGTCCATGGGTGGATGTAATCATTATTGTTGAGGGAGAGATACATGTGAGAGATTTCTTATTTGGCTGTTTTTCTGATCTCACTCTGAATATTTTTTTTATTCTTGGGTGAAATAAATGCAGTGCAAATATTTTTCCCCAGCTTACAGCTTACTTTTTCACTCTCTCAATGGTGTCTTTTGATAGAAGTTCTTAATATCTTTGAGGTCAATCATTTATTTATTTATGGTGAGCACTTCTTCTGTTTCGTTTACAACAGTTTTCCCTCTTCCCTCATATGTACACAGAGTCTTCTATGTTTTCTTCAATATCTAGATTTATAATTTATCTTGACAGGTTTGATTCTAAAATTCCTGTATTGCATAATGTAAGGGTCAAGTTTCATTACTTTTTCCATACGCATATTGAATTGTTGCAGACTCTTTATTGAAAATACTATCAGTATGGTGTTCTTTCTGTTTATCCTGCTTGGGTTTGTTGATCTTCTTGAGTCTGTGTTGATAACTTTGATCATTTTGAAAAATTCTTGGCCATTGTCTCTTCAAATATTATTCGGCTCCATTCTCTGTTCTTTTTTCTCTTTCCTCCCCCTCTGAAACCTTAAATATACATGTTTTACAGTTTTTCAGTGTGTCCCATATATGTTCTCTACACTATCCTGTTTGGGGTTTTGTTTGTTTGTTTTAGTCGTTTTCTGGGACTACACTTTTAATAGTTTTGATTGACTGGCTTCATAGTGAGCTTAACATCAGCTCACTGAGACTGCCTTCTGGTGTGTCCCATCAGAAGTTAACCTCATCGGTGGTGGGTTAAAAGCAAACCTGGCTTCAGTTCTCTACCCTTCTTTGTATTCTCTTTGCAATATGACCTTGCAGTTTGTCTCTTCAAGAAATTAATTCTACTTCTTGTTTTTCAGTTGGGGTTGGCCTTGACTTGCTTTATTTAATATAATACAGTAGAAGCAATGGTGTATCAGTCCTTTTTTTAAGTTTATTTATTTTGAGAGAAACAGAGATGGTGCCAGTGGTGGGGAGCAGAGAGAGGGAGATGGAGAATTCTAGGCAGGCTCTGCACTGACAGTGCAGAGGACGATGCAGGGCTCAAACCCATGAAACCATGAGATCATGACCTGATCTGAAACCAAGATTGGAATGCTTAACCAATTGAGCCACCCAGGTGCCCCAATGATGTATCAGTCTTGAGCCAAAGTTTCAGAAGGACTTGCATACTTCCTCTCCCTGTCTTGAACCTCTGCCACTTCCTGGAGTAGCTTCTGGAATCTGAGAGGTTACAGGGAGCAGAGATGAAACACCAAAGCAAAGCCATCCTGAATTAGGGCAGCTGCCAACCAATCCACTAGCTTAGTTCAAACATGGATGTGGCTACCCAAGTTCAACTGAGCCTGACTCAGATCTTCAGAAACACTCAGTGGATCTATGCAGTTGTAAGAAATAATAAATGGTTGTTAAGTCACTAAGTTTGGGAGCTATTTGTTGTGGGTTTCCAATGAGTTCTTCATTTCTGCTATTGTAATTTCAGTTATATAGTACCCATTCAGTTTTGTTTGGTATAAATTACAATTCTCTGCAATTGTTGATATCTTCCATCTTTTTCATCAATTTTATTGATTATTTATCTAAACATTTTCATCATAGTTACTTTATACTTACCTGCTAACTTCAATATTTGGATTATCTCGGAGTCTCTTCTTTTAAATTCTAATGATTATGTGTGACATTTTTTTTCCACCTCTTCCTAGATCTAATAATTTTTAATTGAATGCTGGACAATGTATATCAAAAATTTTAAAGGATCTAAACAATGTATTGTTTTGCCAAAGAGATTTTCCTTGATACCCTACTGGACAGAGAAGATAAGGAACTGATCATTTCCACTCGAACACAGATTGGCTTGTCAGAACAAAGTGGCAGGTCTAGTAAAATCTGGCATGCTTCTAGTTGGTGCTTACTCCACCGGGTTGGTGCTCTGAACTTCTGCTGGAGGGCATGACAGGTCTTTATCTCTTGATAAATGAAAGGTTGTAAGATTTAAGTTATTACCCTTGAAATTTTTAGGTTTATCTCTTTAGCCCCTCACTCTACACCTACTCAAACCAACAACCATCTTGAGGAACAGATCAGCCATGTGTTTTTGCCAGTTCCTCACTGTCCAGAGAGACATAGTCTTATAAACCCTGTATGCCTATGGGTAATTTTATTCTTTGGGAATCTTTCAGATGAAACTTCTAGTCTCCCATTAACCCAAAACTCAATAACTTACATACATTCATCCAAACCCATAGAATATATACAGCACCTAAAGTACACTATGGATTCTGGGTGATTATGACGTGTCAATGGCTCATCAATTATAACAAAAGCACCACTATGGTAAAACGTTGAGAATGGGGATGGCTATGCATGTGTGGGAGACAGAGGTGTACACAGAATCTCTCTGTACTTTCAATTTTGCTGTGAACCTAAACCTAGTCTAAAAAAAAAAAAAAAAGTCTTTAAAGAAATTCAATGACTTACCAACGAGGAAAACTAATCATGCTTTAAGATTCATCTAGCTTACAATCCATTAATTTAGCCCTATGCAGGCACCAAGACTCCCACTGATAACTTTCTTGTTAGTACTGTCTTTTTATCCCAATCTGGCCCACAGTTGGAATCAGAAAGTGAACCAGGGGGAGTATGTTGCTGGTGGTCTTAGCTCACCTAGGTAGAGCTCTTCCCTCTCTTGAATTTTAGTTTCTCTGGTCTCTGTTGCCTTCCTAGCTCTCCAACGTATTTAAAATATTTTTGTAATATCTCTATTGCAAAATAGACTCCCCCCTTTTGGAATGACCCTTTTAGTCATTGTAGTAGGGATATTTGTCTTATGTGAACTATTACATCCTACCAAAAAAAAAAAAGTTAAAAATGTCATGTTTAGATGGAAATGTCAAAGGTTTGGGAACAGATCTTAGGAAGTGCAAAAACAGCTTTTATAACAGAGTATGTCTGTAATACAACCCCATGGACTTCAGGGAATTAGGAAAACGTATGCTTCTAACAGAGGATGTGTGGGACCCTTGGATTGGCTTAACTCAGACTCCAACTAATTTTATTTAATGACGGGTACTGCTAAACCTTTCTATTGAACTATCCTCGTCCCCATGAAACTTTTAAGAATCTATATCCCTTTCAGCCCTGCCTTTTATATTACCCACCATGCCTCCAAGCCCATTCATTTTTGAGCTTTGTGGAGACATAGCCCTATGAGTCATGTACCCAGATTTTCTCAACTCAGAAGGGATTCTAGTTTAATTTATAGCTGGTTTTCAGTTTGGTTCCCATGGTTGATCCCACTTCACCAATGTGATATTCTTTGTCTAGGTCAGAAATATCATAGACAGTTTCTCATCTTTAGAAGCCACATGGAGAAATAATCACTACATTTTGTGCAGGCACAACTTCTTAGTGCTAGCACACATGTTTGTATTCTGACATAACCCTCTCACTGATTCTGTGAGATGAGGAAGTGTCTTCTACACTCATGTAGGATATAGAAGGTACTAGTAGGCAAACCCTCCCCCTTTACAGATTCAGGAATTGATACCCAATGAAGGGCCCCAAATAATATGCCATGGGTATTCTCATTTTTTTAAAGAAATCTTGCAATGTAGAGATTATAATTTTATTTCCGAGACAAGGAAATTATGTCTTAGAGCTAAGAAACTTGTTTTTGTTGGTAAGTGACAGAACTAAAATTTAAACCAGGACCATGCAATCCTCGCTTTTTCTATTATACCATGTAAGGTTTTGAAGTTTAAGAAAAGGCGGTGCCAGGTCTCAATGCCCGGTTCTTGCCACCAGTACACTTCATTCCTTATCCTGCTGGCTTCTGAGAAGGAATGCATCTCTATGCTCAGACGACAAATTTCCCAGTGTCAGCAGCTACAGGAGCATGAAGAAGTGAAGGAGATGGTTGGTGATAGCCCCTACTTGTGATGCCTGCAAATTATCTGTTCTGTGGCAAGGTAAAAGGATTTGTAGCACCAGGGCTCTCTGATTCACACTCCAGCCAAAAGGCATTGCCATCTGCAAAAGTGCTCCATCTGCCCGGGATTCAGGTGGGCATGAGTGGGAGGGAGAGCAGAGGAAGTGATCTCTGATGTAAGTAATGGCTGAGCAAACTGGCCGAGTCATTCCTGAACTATAGCTGCTGCCACTGAGCCAACCTGATTGATTAATTTCAAAGTTTGCTTTGTGCAAACCTTTCCCAAGCCACACTATCTAATTTTCAAAGCCATGTTTAAGGAGACAGGATGAGAGAACAAGGATAAGAAAGATCTGAAAGGCCCAAAGAAAATTAGAAATAGGCCTATGTTCCAGACAACTCCAAATAAGCATCACTGTCAACCTCAGAGGAGGGAAAGGCTGCGGCTATGGAGGCCAGCCCAGACCCTCCTCACTGCCTGCGGATGCTCCCCATTCCATAAGGAAATGGACAGAGTTGCCCCGCAATGTGCATCCCCGATCAATATTTCATTATCAGTCTGTTATTGTCCGCAGGAATTTCCACTTCAGACTCCTAAGGGCAGTCAGTAAACCTTGCTGATCAGTGCAGCCTTCTGAATAAAGGCAATTTTCCACCAATCATTTTTCTCAGATTTGGCAAAATGGGCAGCAATCCTTGTACCTTCTCAAACTCTCAGCCTATAAGTAAGCAAGCTCCTCTCTGCAATCACAGACCACTACCTTTGGACTTTTCACACAAAGCCCATGAAATCTGAAGTCTGGACACTGACCCAACAGCCCTCTTTGAAGTAGAAAAGTTAATAGGATCTGGTGTATCAGGGTTGTCAAGAAATCTGAAAGTAGGAAGGGATATTTCAGGTCACCTGATATATTTCTTAAATTTGTCCATTTGTGTTTTTTTAACATTATTTTTTTTTTTGAGAGAGACAGAGAGACAGAGAGAGACAGAGCATGAGTTGGGGAGGGGCAGAGAGAAGGGAAGACACAGAATCTGAAGCAGGCTCCAGGCTCTGAGCTGTCAGCACAGAGCCTGATGCAGGGCTCAAACCCAGGAACCACGAGATCATGACCTGAGCCAAAGTCAGATGCTTAATGGCCTGAGCCACCCAGGCGCCCCAATTCATCCATTTGTTAATTGAGCTGATGAATAATTATTGAATTTCTCCTATGTGTAAAGCAAGGTGCTAGACACTGGGGATTCACTAGTAAACAAGAGAGAAAATGGATGTTGACGATTTCTATAAAAAAGATGGAGTTAGGAAGTAATGATATGACACGAAGAAGCTATTCCGGTAGGTAGTAACTTCCTAAGAAAAGATTACAGTGAAGTGGAGAGATACATAAATAAGAGAAACCAATAGTGAAAAAGCAAATAAATGAACAAACAAACAAAAAAAGAAAAAGTAGGAAAATATTCCAAAGAGAGGAACATATAGAGGTGAGAGTTCAAAGTCAAGAAAGAGCTTGATTTTGTCAAAGAGAGAAAGAAAGTCAGCGCAGCTGGAGATGTTTATTCCATAGAGAGTTTGGTTTTTGTTTATATTTTATTATACTTTAGTATTATAAACTGTAAAATAATTTATAATTTAAAATAATACTATTATTATTAATTATAATTATTAATTAATTATAATTATTATTAATAATTATTATTTTACCAAGAAAATTATTTAAAACTAAAAATATCTGAAACAAAAAGGCCACTCTACAGAAAGAATCTATTTTTCCAAACATTTGTTGGGGCTTCCATCAATGGAAGTGAGATGGGAAAGACAACTCTGGACTCCAGGAGCAGCTACTTTGCCTGGTGATGTCCCTGTGTCAACATGGAAAATGCCATCAAATTGATGGACTGCACAAAGCAAAGTAGGTGCATTTTTAAAATTCTTCATTAATCAGGAAAATGTGTTAATGCATCCTCTCATTACTTATTCCAAAAATACTGATTAAACATCTACTCTCTGCTGGAGCCTGTTAACTCTTGAAGATATGATGATGAATAAAGAAGGTCAATGTCATATGGAGCTCGTTTCAGTAAAATCTGCCTAAATTGCACCCTGGGTAATTTTTGAAAGGGGGGGGAATTCCTTTGTATTCATGAATATCCCTAGAATTTGGGGAGGAGGATAGCAAAGGTAATCAGAGATTACCAAGAAGTCATTACCTGCTGGAATGTTAGATGGGAGAGAATTCTGGCAAGATCAGGGCTACGTATCACAGAGAAAGATCTCCATGGTTGGAGATGCTTCTGCTTATGTCCATGACCAGCAATGAGAGCCAGTTTTCTACCCCAGAAAAATGAGGCCAAGAGACCAAGGTGATCAAACCCAACCAGAGTGAGTCAAAGAGAGATGGTACCTTTCACTTGTCACAACCGATGGGGCTCATCTCTAGATCACCAAGTCCTGATGCTTCAGGACACTTCATAATAAGTTGAAAATGTATTGATGTTTTTGTGACACTCTTCCAAAAAAATAGGGTTCAGATAATTTTAGTGGTTTGCTGTTGGAAAGAAAATAGAAGAAAGGAAAAGGAAAAAGTACATATTAAAGAAAATCATTAACTAATGGTTGAAGGCCATTCTTTATAAAATACACAAAACTGGCATATCAAATATGTAGTGAAGATGGTCATGGGGGTTTGTAATATGCTGGATATTTTTCTGTAGCTTGTTTGCTTTTCATTACGTTCTCTTAGTCTCAGGAGTTAAAGCTGTACATCCTTCTGGAATGTTCTAGGTTAGAATTAACCATAAATGGTCCTATCTTTTCCTTCAATTGGACATTCTTGGAAACAAGAATCACGTTGTATTTAGTCATGAATCATTTTTGCCTAGCATGGAGCTGGCATAAAATGAAAAGCAAACATCTGTTGCATGAATGAATGAATGATGAATGAATGAATATATGAATGTATGTGGTGAACCAAGTCCCAAAGTTTATGTGTGCCCAGCTTCAAAGGAAGCTCTGTGTCTTATAACCCTACTTTAAATTTTTAGTAAGGCCTTCAAAGAGCTTAGTAAAAGGTAAAAAGCAAACTGAGAATAAGATAGTAGCTTACATAATATGGTATATTTCTTTAGGGCTTCAGTGTGTTTTAAGTCCTGTGTTCTTTTCAAAGCACAAAACATATATTTTTTTCCATTTTTTTGAGCTACAATTGACACATAACATTGTAGAAGTTTAAGACATGCAATATAATGATTCAAATTATGTATATATTGCAAAATGATTATCATGGTAGGTTTAGTTAACATTCGTCACCTCAAATAGTTACTGTGTGTGTGTGTGTGTATGTGTGTGACGAGCACTAAACATGTTTCAGCTTCCTAGGGAGTTAGAAATACGAAGAGGGCAGGAGGAAATGAAAACCAATCTCCCACTTTCTAAAGGAAACTGCTCTTTGATTTGCACACTGTTTTAATTCTCTGATCAGCACTTTCTAATTACCGGCCAAAAGAGTGGCCCAGAACTAAGCTCGATTCTGACCAGCAGCCTGCACAACGTGGTCATTGAACCAGACACCATTGCTGCCGTGCACAGAACCATTTAGAATGGAGGCAGAGAGAGCTAAGCCTGCATTCACCCAGCTTTACAAAGAGGAAACTTCATTTGAAACATACATCGCCTCCTCTGTGCCAGCTACTTATTCCTTTTGTTTTCACCCAGCCAGCAGATCAAAACTATTAAGGAGATTAAAAAGCAAAGAAACTCAGTGACTTCATACATCAAAACAGGAAAGTGTTGAATGAAACCATTTCTAGGCAAAGTGACTATACAGAAAAGGACCATGAAATGCAGCTCGAGGGGAGGAAACACCTCACGCTGGTCCCCTCACCTCTTACCAACACACAATGCAAGGCTAACTACATGTCAGAATAAAACCCAGAAGAGATGCAAGTCAATGCCTCTTAAGTTTAGACGTCTTCAGCGTCTTGCTGCTGCAGAGGGTGTTGAGAAGGTACGTAGCTGGCAGTATGCAACTCAGTACACTTTTAGAGAGCACTTTGGCAATAGGAATCAAAAGCCTTAAAAACCCCTTGGATCCATTAATTCCACTGCTGGAAAGCAATCCTGAAGAATTAGCTCACCATTCATATTAAAAGTTCACATGCATGAATGTGGAGCAAAGCTTGTCCGTAATACTAAAATTGAGAAAAAAAATGTATAAATGTTCCCCAATTGAGGGAATATTTAGAAAGTTTGTTGGAATATTATCCAGCCCTTAGTATTATCTTTGCATAAAATTGGGTAATGTGAAATGAACCATCCATAGTAGAAAAAAGATATGTGGAATTCAAATGGGCTAGTAAAATTTGATTTGTCTGTTAAATCCTAGGGACACTATACTCTTTGTAATGGAAAATTTCAGTTACCTTACATTGGATACTCATTGGAGTGGCTCGCTCCACACTGCTTTGTTAGTGTTAAAATCAAGATAGTTGACATTTAAAATTACCTAGGAATTGTTTTGTCCTAAAGTGTGTCCAGGAAATGTGCATGGGAGTAGAACCAATATTGAGCATAGATTAAGTCAAAAAGAGAACATAGATTTTATGTCATTTCCCATGGTGTGTGTGTGTGTCTGTGTGTGTGTGTGTTGTCTGAATGTGTTAAGCAAAATTAAGCACAGCTGATTAAAAAAAAGAGAAAATGTAAAGCCTAGAGAACCCTAAGCTGTGACTATTCCCTTCTGCTTTTTGCTAATGTGTGAATGTGGGCAGCTGAGTAGTGAACCAACAGGGCACTGTACTGATCACTACAGACCTTGATTTTTCTACTTTCTGGAAGATACTGGGATCAAACATTTGCATTTTTAAAGTCTCATTATGCCACTAGAAAAATAATGGCTAATAATACCTGCCCATTATAATTCTCTTATTGATCATGGGAATCCAAGGAGATAATACGTGAAAGGGACTCATAAACTTAGTAAAATTACGACTGTGTTTCTTAAAACTAGTTGGCATTCAAATGCTAAAAATAAAGAAACTTTAGAAAAGTAACCACAACATCAGGATTCAATCAAAAGAAAGGAGAAAGAGCAAGAAAGAAAGGAAAAGAAAATCCTTTATGTTAACACTACTGATATGTAGACTTCAATTGCATCAATATTAGCATCGCTTACTTTGTTCGGTTTGTAAGTCATAAACATTGTGTACATATTATATTTGTTATGACTTGGGCTTTTTTTCATCTATAAAATTTCCTCTCTCTGTTCATCTCTCTCAATCTCTCTCTCTTTCTCTCTCTCTCATCCATAATACTCTCTCTCTCTCTCTCTCTCTCTCTCTCACTTACTTGGAGAATTAAAACAGAGTCCATTTTTGGGGAGTACCTGAGTGGCTCAGTCAGTTAAACATCCAACTTTGGCTCAGGTCATGATCTCACGGTTCATGGATTTGAGCCCCATGTTGGGCTCTGTGCTGACAGCTCAGAGCCTGGAGTCTGCTTTGAACTCTTTGTCTCCTTCTCTCTCTGCCCCCTCACCCCCGCTTGCACTCTGTCTCTCTCAAAAGTAAAATAAAATATTTAAAAAAACAAAATTGATGCTCTATGAAATGTTTAATAAAGCAAACATTTACAAAAAGTCCTTGTTTTCTGCCGTGTTCTCATATTCTGGACTTGGCCATGTGGTGTCATTGAGCATGTTCTTCTTTTCTGTCTGTAAATGCTGAGCCTTGATGGGGACTCAATTAATCCATTTCATGTTTGTTTTTTTTTAATCTTCGTAAATACTTGTCTATACTTTATAATTTCAAGAGTCACTTCATATCTTCTTGTGTCTCACTTTTGATGTTAAGGTTCATGGGTTATTGATTCAATCCATCCATTTTTAAGTTCTCCATTAATCTTTCACCCATCAGGTTTAAGAGTCATTGAAGATCATCGTCTAGACATCTTATTACATTAAGGGGTGGAAAAATCCGTTCTTATGAATTGTGGGGATCTGCTATAAAGAACTTCACTCTTCTACTTTCAAATTATGTTGCAACATAATTGATATGGGAAAGGCAGGATAACTGCTTGATTTTCTCCTCCTACCCTTTTTTTCCCCCTTCTACCAGTTTTCAGAATAATGAGATTTTGCCTTGACAGTTCCCTAAAGTGATAAGTGGGATTGATTTTGTGTCATTATGAAATCAAAGGTGGTGAGTTCTAATCTATTATAACCAGATTCCTTTTGATACTTTAATTGTTCATTCCTTTATCAGTGAGAGCTTGGTTACCTTCGTGCTTATGACCTCTCTTGCCACAGACTCAGCAGGCATCGATAACGTTTCTGCTTTCTGGTAAATATATTTTATATTTCTTTGTACATTTCTTATTTCAGATCTAGAATCAGTCATTTCACTGAAAATTATTGGTTCCTTTTCATGTGAAATAGTATTTAGAGTTAAGAGTCTTGATCCCCAAAGTTATTATTGCTATGAGTATTGGTGTCACTGGTAGACAATTTCGGTAGACAGAATTAGGATACAACTACTTTTCCTAAAGATAAAATACATCATATATTTATAAAATATATCTAATTCAAATTTAAGATAAACAGTATTAACTTGCTTAATTGTATTTTCTCTTTTTCTTTTTGCATTAAAAATCTTAATCTGAAACAATTTGGGGGTAATTAGTTCTTTCACTGCAATATAACAATATTACATGTAATATTATATGTATGTATACATTAACAAAAACGACACTATAACTAAAAATATGGATACTAAATACTGATAATGGCTTTCTTAGATCGCAGTTCTTTTTGTCCTTATAATTCATTCCACAAAGCCTGTGGAATCAAGTATTTTTTTAAGCCACCAATGTTATATACATTTAAAATCTTCTTGTATTTTATTTTCAATATTTCAGTATCACTTCCATTTTATTTTGATTTAATTTTGTTTTATAACTATGAAATCATTTGTACTTTTCCAAAGACAAAATTATCAAGAAGGGTAGAGTTAGAGAAATTTAGCTTTTATTCTATACTCTCTTCTCTTTTCTACCCCTTCCTCGATATATGATGATTGTTGTTAGGTGATCTTATCCAGAACTATTTTTACCTATACGAGTAGACTAGATGGAGTTGAAGAAGTTAATACTGAATTAGCAAATAAAATCTGAGGAAATTACCCAAATGTAAGGCAGGAATGGCACATATAAAAAAGAGAAAAGTCTTTTTTTTTTTAATTTTTTTTAATGTTTATTTACTTTTTGACAGAGAGACAGAATGTGAGCAGGGGAGGGGCAGAGAAAGAGGAAGACACAGAATCTGAAGCAGGCTCCAGGCTCTGAGCTGTCCGCACAGAGCCCGACGCGGGGCTCGAACTCACGAACCGTGAGATCATGACCTGAGCCGAAGTCGGTGCTTAACCGACTGAGCCACCCAGGCGCCCCAAAAAGAGAAAAGTCTTTATATCCTTAAATGCAAATTTTAGAAAACAAGAAAGATTGAGCTAATGATTGAGCTAAGAACTCTATTCAGTTACAAAAGAGAAAAAGAGTAAACTCAAAGAAAATAATAAAAGGAACTGTATAATAAAAGTTAAAAGCAGAAATTCATGAAATGTAACACAAATAAATAGTAAAGATAATTAGCAAGAGCAAAAGCTGTTAAAAAAATACTTCTTGGAAAACAAGGAAAGCATGAGGAATGGTCACAGAGTAAAAGGGACTACATTGTCTTAGCTATGTGTTCAAATAGTTAAATGTTATCTGGTATCCTGGATGGACTCCTGGAAATTGCAAAGGTTATTGGTGGTGGGAGAAAAGAGAAATCCAGATAAAATGTGGGCTTTAGTTGAGTAATGTACCAATGTGTGTTTCTTAGTTGTGACAGAAGTACCATGTAACAATATGGGAAACTAGGTGATGGGTATATGTGACCTGCTTGTGCTACATATGAAACTTCTGTGTAAATCTGAAATAATTTGCTTTTAAAAGCTTATTTAAAAATAATTATTATACTGAAAAAATATTCTCAGTAGGATAGATGTATTGGATCTCCTCAAGGCCACTCCTGTGTTAGGAGATTCTCTAGAAAGAGCCAGTGTATTCCATGCGCAGTGATATCATGCCTAAGATTTATTACAGGGATGTGGTAAAGATATACCTAGATCACAAAGGAAACAGATAAAGGCAGAGCCTGAAGGCATCCCCGTGCAGACTTCTTTATGCCCTTTCCTTTCCACACATGGCTCACTCTTGTCTCAAACTTGGAACAAAAATGTGGCAATATGTGTGCAATATTTATGCCCAGAAAAGCCTACTCAGCACTCAAGTTTTTTTTTTTTAATTAGACTTTGGTTATGTAGATAGACTAGTGTATGCCAAAATCACAGACTCTGAAAGGAAAGTCTTGTATCAAGCCTAAACCATATTGTTTGTTCTGTGTAGATGCAGTGAATCACCTTTTTTAGTTAGAAAAACTTTTATTTCACTGTTAAGAACTGTTTACTAGCCAAGTGCCCAGACAGTAGCCAAGGGTCAAACTTGTAAGGAGCTATTTCTAAAGATAGTTGGGTCAGGCTTCTTACATGAATTCCTTCCTTACTGGAGGGCAGAAGTTGTATAAATCAATAACTAGATGGATATATAAAGAGGGAGATATATGGGACGCCTGGTGGCTCAGTTGGTTGAGCGCCTGACTTTGGCTTGGGTCATGATCCCACGGTTTGTAAGTTCGAGCCCCGCATCAAGCTCTGTGCTGACAGTGTGGAGCCTGGAGCCTGCTTCCGATTCTGTGCCTCCCTCTCTCTCTGTGCCCTTCCCTTGCTCATGCTCTGTCTCTCAAAAATGAATAAATGTTAAAAAAATTATTTTAATTAAAAAATAAAGAGGGAGATATAAATAATGTACATATAAATTCTATAAATATACAACTTAAATGTAAATATAAATTCTATATAAATTTATATTAATAGAAATGTAAAGTGTATTTATATTAATGTAAGACTGAGCTTTCTCAGCATTTTATATACATAATCACTCATTTTATGTTAACTTGGGTAGATCATGGTGCCCGGTTATACGGTCAAATACCGATATAGATATTGGATGAGGTATATGTTAAGATGTAATTAGCATCTAAATCAGTACTGTCCATAATTGACCTCCGTAATGTGAGTGGGTCTCATCAAATCTGTTGAAGGCCCTAAGAGAGAAGACTGAGGTCCCTGCAAGAGAAATTAATTCTATCTGCAGCCTGCCTTTAGACTCAAGATTGTATCATCAACTCTTACCTCAGTCTCCAGCCTCTTAGCCTTTCCTATAGATTTTAGACTTGCCAGTCTCTCTGATTGTGTGAACCAATCCTTAAACCAATCTCTCTGTCCCTTCCTCTTTCTGTCTTTCTGTTATTGTCTCTCTCAGTGTCTGTCTCTATCTATATGTAATATATATTACATATATATATGTGTGTGTATATATATATTATATATATTATATATATAATTCTTATTTTTTTTCCAGCTTCTTACTACTCTATTCTGTACAGATATCATAGCTTATTTTGCCAGTCCCTCTAATGGCCATTTGGATATTTAAGTAGTTTTCAGTTGTTTGAGACATCAAAGTGCTGCAATAATCACTGTGCGTTTTATAGTTCATATCCTTATATTTTAGGAGCAGATTCCTAAGAGCAAAATTACTGGTCCATATGACTTTCCTAGGTATTTACCAGGCACTTTAAAAATCACTACACTGGGGTGCCTGGGTGGCTTAGTCTGTTAAGCAACCGACTCTTGATTTCAGTCCTGAGATCAAGCCCTGCATCGGGCTCTGCACTGACCATGCAAAACTTGCTTGAGATTCTTTTTCTCTCCCTTTCTTTCTGACCCTCCCCTGCTCAGTGCCTGCTTGCACTCTCTCTCTCAAAATAAATGCATAAACATTTAAAAAAATCACTGTAATGAATGCCCCTTAGTCACCTCTATTTGGACATAATATATCCTTTAAGACATCCTTTGAATCTGGAACAAGAGGTATTTTGATTATTATTTTTAAATGTACCATAATATATTTTAAGTGGTCAGCTGTGGAAAAAGGAGAACAAGAAATCAAAGGTAGATTGCATCCCAAAGGGTAGGGGTAGTTAGGATACAGATGAGAAGGACATGGTTTGCAATAGAAAGAGTGTCATTAGAGAAACCTTAAAAATGAGGACTCTAGTTCAACCTGGGGTAGATGAGTAGCTCTGAGAAGACAAATCCCACTTCCCAGGAGACGAGCTGAGAGAAGTTAACATGAGAGACAGTTTAAAACAATGCTCTGAAAACAACAGCAAAATTATCTTCTGTTTCCAATTAACGTGTGGACTGAAAACAACCCAATTTGTCTGTGGCCAGAGTAACTAAAATATAATTGGATTTTCGATAGCCTATATTTTTTGTCCTAATTTATTTAACAAGGAGTTGATTAGACTAAGAACTGTAGAAGCAACTGATGTGACACCCCCTCCCCCACCCCCACCCCCAGGCCCCCGGTGCCCTGATGACTATGGGAAGAGGAGACAGGAAGTGAAGAACCTGATTCTTTGGGAAGTAACAGGGTTCAGAGGGGACAGGGAGAGATTAGGGAAAGAAATGCATGTTAGCTGGCCTTCCTCAAACCATTGCACTGGCTGAATGTTCACAAAGATGATGACATAGTTCAGGAATATCTTATCACACTTAGGAGAGTTACTGATCTGAGTGTTTCTAGTTGCGACCTTGATGTAGATCCAAGGTTCTTGTAATTTCTTCTAGAAATTACTAGAGTGTTTCTAGTTGTGACCTTGGGGCAGATCCAGGTATCATGTAGTTTCTTACAGACTTTAAATGTCACCAAGCTAAGTCATGAAGTTAGGGACTGGGTCTGCTTTTGCTCAGTAATATACATGCAATGCCTGAGACATAGTATGCATTCAATGAAAATGTATAAAATGATTGAACAAATAAATTAACGAATGTTTAAAACACAGTAGAAAATACTATACTTCCAAATATGAGCCCAATTATTAGGCTAACCTCTCCCTGAATATCTCCTAGACTGGCATACATTAGAATCCCAATAAATATTCTATAGATATTCCTAGATTCTAGATTCCTTGATTCCTAGGATCTAATTATTCCAGAATGAATCCATTGGGCTCACTAACTCAGTCTGGTTGACTGTTTGCTTAATAAGGCCAACACACTGCATCCTTTGATCTTTCTGAGTCCCAAGATTGGAAGCATTTGGGGGCACAGTTTTCCCCTCTTTGGATCCCACTGTTTTTTTTTTTTTCAGTGGCAAACCCAAGAACAAACCCCAAGAGTCCTTTGGCCTGAGAACCTCATTTGCTAATAGGGGGAAATGGAGACACAAATTAGAAAAGCAGGCTGTTGGAAATGTTGTTCGTCTTTTTAAAAAGTTTTTCCAGCCTTGGTTCCTGTATACTTGTTATTCTCTTTCTCAGATGATATCTGCTCTGAGTTGAATGTTTGAGTTCCCCCAGAATTCATGTATTGAAGCCCCAATACTCAATGCGATGGCATTTGGAAATGAGGCCTTTAGGAAGTTATTAGCATTAAATGAGATCTTGAGGGTGGGGCGCTCATGATGGGATCAATGCCCTTATAAAAAAAGAAAGAGGCTTCTGTGCACAAATGCCTTTATGGATTTTATTTGTCTGTTTGTTTGTTAGGATTTGCCCTGTGTTTTTTGTTTATGTGTGTGTGTGTGTGTGTGTGTGTGTGTGTGTGTGTGTGTGTGTTTTCTATCCTCCTTTTCTTTTAATGTTTATTTATTTTTGAGAGAGAGAGAGGGAGAAAGAGAGAGCAAGTTGGGTAGGGACAGAGAGAAAAGGAGAGAGAGAATCCCAAGCAGACTCTGTACTGTCAGTGCAGAGCCCGACTCAGGACTCTGTCTCATGAACTGTGAGATCATGACCTTAACCGAAATCAAGAGTGGGCAGCTCAACCAACAAGCCACTCAGGCACCCACCATCCTCCTTTTTATCATGGGATGCTTGCACGTGTGAGTCCCTTCTATACTGAAATTCTTGCCATGTTCTTTTGAGCTAGTTAACTCAAGGCCTTACTGCCTTGCTTCTTGGAGATGAACAAGTGATTTTATGTGCGTCATAATTTTATGTATAAAAGCAACAATGATCATTACAGCACTATTTCACAGAGTGAAAAATTGAAAACATAAATATGCACTAATACTGGGATAATTAAAGAAGTTACAGTATAACCTATGTTGGGATATTATGCATTCATTTAAAACATACTTAAAAATTCAATAAACTTGTAATATGCTTATAAAATTAAATTAAAAAATAATAACACAATTATATGCAATGAATTAAATGAAATCCTAATTCTCTTAAAATCAAATATGTGTGTTTGTGCCTGTGTTAGTGCATTTATGCATACAGGAGGAAGCTTAGTGCATTTATGCATACAGGAGGAAGCCTACACTTATGTTCACAAATATGCATACAGTATCATCACAGAGGTGACATCATAGTTGCTTTTTTATTTCAACAGTTTTGTTTTCTATATTTTGCACATCCACTATGGTATTGTTATCGTCTTTAGAAGCATTCATCTCTGGGGTCACATGGATGGGTCAGTCGGTTAAGCGTCGGACTCTTGGTTTCGACTCACGTCATGATCTCACAATTTGTGAGTCAGAGCCCCGCATCAGGCTCTGTGATGACAATGTGAAGCCTGCATGGGATTCTCTCTCTCCCTCTCTCTCTGCTTCTCCCCTGCTTGCTCTCTCTGTTTCTCTCTCGAAAAATAAATTAAAAGAAAAAGAATTCATCATTGAAGCTATTTTATAAAGTGTGAAGGTTTAAGTAACTTGGAAGTAAGTTTTAAGAGATCAGCGGCACTGGGCAAGTGTGAATGTCATATCTTGGGGATGGTTCTTATATAGATCTCCATCCCTACCCATTCTGATAGTAACATCAGAGGGCTGTCTTTTAGAGCCTGCTGAGCATATAAAAATGGTGACCATTTAAAATGGACAAATAAAAGAAAACTGGAGACCACCCGTTCTCTTCTGCTCTGGACCAAATTCAGCATTTGCTTTTCTTAATCTGATGATACCCAATAAACCTGGACCCTATCAGAGACAAAATTTATTTTCTAAGACTGGATAAAGAAGCAAGAAATGTGTTGTGTTCTGACAAGGCATTGGCAGTTTTTATAAAGTTACAGAAAAGAGAAAGGGAATGAAAGAAAGGAAGGCAGGAGGAGGAGGGGACGCGAGAAAAAGAGAAAGAAAGCAAGAGAGAAAATGCAAATCTTCTCTTAGAATTCTCACTCCTTATGACCACAATCAACCACAAAGTCTTTTAGAACACCATCCAAATATTTGAACAATGGCAGCTTGAAAAATCCAGAAATGTAGTAAACATTTATCAGGGAGTTAGCCAAGGGGAATCCTCAGCATGGACAAGTGAGCACCCATTTTCACAGTCAGAGAGACATGGGTTTGAATTCTAGCCTCTCAACTTACTGTGTGACTTTAGACAAGTTACTTAAATGCAATCCTCATACCTCCACTTCTACATGATACTTATTTTGAGGAGTTGTTTCAATACTAGAAATTCTGGATGTGATACAACAGATACACAAGTACTTAATCATAATCATTTTTATCATAGAAGACTTGCATTAATCCAAACTTGACTGTTTGGTGCTTTAGGACTGGATTTTGCTGGAAATGGCAAATCTTGGTATTTTAGTACTCATTAAGTATTACAACTTCAAACCCATGAACACTCACCAAGAGCCCTATTCGGCTTAAGAGAGAGTTTGGGTTCCTAAGTTTAGAGAGAATTGTCTGAAAGACACAGAGTTGACCCAGTTTTTTGGTTATTGAAACCCCATGTTTGGTTTAAGCTGGACAGTCATGGAAACTTTGTGACTTTTCATCCTTACTACTCCTTCTTTCCTTATCATCTACCTTTATCACATAAAGTTCCTTCAAAAGGAGAGGCATTTCATGTCATGGTCAATGGTTTCTTTGAAGAATATTAAGTGTTCTAACCATAGTTTTTGTTTCCTCCTGTAAATAGTATGTTGAGAACCAGGTCTACAAAAACCCATGGGATTTTCTTTATTTCTCTTTGGTCTCAGCACCAGGAGTAGTCACGCTTCAGTCAACAGGTTGTTTTTCATCTTATAGACATGCCGAAATATGTAATGTCTCATTTTTTCTCTGTCCTCGCTATTACAAAACACCAGAGCTACACCCTCAGAAAGCGTAGAAGATGTTTGGTATATATTTTGTATATTTTTCTTTATGCTGGGCTCATCCAACTTTTCCTTTTGTCTTAACTTCTTTATTTTTATTTCACTTTTCACTGTGTTTTTTTTTTCTGTAAGCCACCCTAAAGCATTTTTTGGAGGAAATATAGTGAAGAAAGAAGAGAGAAAGATGGGGAAGGCAAATATAAGAAGGAAGAAAGCAAACAAAGAAGGAAAAACATGAGATATTTTAATAAATAAATGGCCTGTGTCTATTTGAATTATGTTTCTGGCAGAGCTGCAATGACAAAATTTTGATTACAACTGATCAAGAATTAGGAGATAGATGTTCGAGAAAGACATAGAATAAATATTTGTGGGATGCAGGATCTTCATCTTGGAAATGACTGCCAACGAGACTATTCATCTTTCCTAAGGGAGTGAACAGCGAATCTTAAACCAGAACTTGAACCTTTCAATAGTTAACTCTCTCTGTTGAGAGAGTTCACGGTTAGCAAAAGCAAATCTTAGTATTGTAGTCTGTTGTGGTATCAGAGATTGTGAGTATCCCATCCCTTTCTTCAACCTTCAGCGGGTTTGGAGGGCAGGGACTTAGAGTGGTGTGATTTTATACAGGGCCTTTTGCTATTCTTAAAGCCTGCCAAGGCTCTGATGCTCTGAAAGAGGGGGAAAAAGCCAGCACATAAGCAAGCAAATAAAAGATACTCGATCAAAAAATCTGTTTAAAGACAGTACATACACCAGCCCGAGGGTATTTCAAATATTTATAATTCTCTACATATTTAATCTTTAAGAGTTCTTGAGATCCTCTGTTCAGAATGTGATGCTAACATCCATGGCTCAGTGCCGATACTGTCACAGTCATTGAAGACATATGGAAGGTGAGAGATGAAGAGAACATATGAAAGAGACAAAATAATCACAACTCCTAAACAGGTCCACATGACAAGATTCATAGAATGACAGAATTGAATTGGAAATCCTGTCTCTTTGTTTCACAAAGACAACACTAAAACACGGGAAGGTTTCCAGCATGTCTACCCTACTCACAACTGGATATCTTTAGATAGAACCTTGGAGCTTTCATAACAGATAAACAAACACTGGCTTGCCAAAATCATATAATATTAACTTGAACAAAACAGGACAATCATGACATAAGTTGGACTAGCACATACATTTATCCTTTATCCTTCGATAGGGAAAATATTAGTTGCATAACTTAATTAAGGCAGTTGTCTACCAGGACACATTTATTGGGAGTTTATCTTGGTGTCACACTAGAAGGAACAAAGAGAAACGTAGGAGAAACACTTGATAAGGATACCATCCCTGGCTTTCAGAGAGCTAATATTTTAATTAGGAAGAGGAAATCACAGAAAAATGTACCAGATGATTCATGATTGCTTAACAATGTGTAAGCTGTATGGGTATGACATAATGACACTCATGCCCCTGCCACAGTTCATTTTGTCCAACCCTGACCCACTGAAGACAAATCACCTCTAAAATTCTCTCTAAGTGAGCATCTAGAATCTGCTTAATTTGCTGAATGACAACTTATTTTTTTCTCAATGGAACCCATTCAATTTTAGAACATTCAGAGTTGTGGGGTGCTTGTGTGGCTCAGTTAATTGGGTGTCTTGACTTCAGCTCAAGTCATGCTTCTGGGGTCATGGGATCAAGCCCCATGTTGGACTCCACACTAAGCATGAAGCCTGCTTGAGATTCTCTCTCTCTCCCTCTCTCTCTCTCTCTCTCTCTCTCTCTCTCTCTCTGCTCTTCCCCCCAGCTTGTGCCCCTCAAAAAATTGTAAAAAGTTTCCCCTTTATGTTGATCCCAGGCTCCATACCATTTCCTATGTGTATCATCACAGAGGAGAACCTCGTTTGCCCTTCTGCACAGCAGTCCTTCGGATATTTTAAGATATTCATTATGTTTTTTTACATCCTGATTGTGAATTCCTTCAATCATTCTCTACATAACATGGATCCAGGTCCCTCCACTACCTGAATCCTCCCCCAGAACCCAACCTAACACTCTAGGTGTGTTCTCATTGGCTCAGAAAGAAGTGGGATAATTGCCTTTGGTTCTGAAAAGTTGTTTCTATTTCTGTTCTTGTTGCCTAAGACTGCATTAGTATTTTGGCAAGTACATCACATAGTTGACCCATACTGAGCTCAAAGTCAATTAAAACCCTGTGTCTTTTTCACATGTGTTATTGATAAATTCCACACCCCTCCCCCGCTGCCAATTATTCATGTGTGCAATTGATGGCAGTTTTTATTTTTAAATTTACATTTGTGCCTGTTAAATTTCATCATGTTATGTTCAGTCCCTTATGACAGCTTTTGTAAAATTTTTTGGGAGGGAATCATTTTTAGGTCTCCTTCCCTGTTTTGCATCATGCACAGGTTGATTTAGCTACATGTGTTCTCATCCAAGTTAAGAAAAGAACAAAAGCAAACAAACAAAAACAAAACACAAAACAAAACAAAACAAAACAAAAGCCCTATTGCTTAGGTGTACGCCAAAGTCCTGACTAAAGAATGATGTTCTTACCTGGTAAAACCTACCCACGGAAATATCAGTCTTTGGGTCTCGTCATAGTAAAAGTAGCCTTGGACATGAGGCATCCTGAGACTGGACAGCAGTGATGAAAGGAAAAGTTCCTCAGAATGTCAGTAATCGTGGAAATAAGCAGAGCTATGTCGTAGACATGATTTATCTGTTCACTTAAGAGAGGGTCCTCCAGTGGTAATTTGTAATGGGGGTCAGTCTAGCTTAATTAATATTTTAGCCCATATTTTCCATAAATTTTAATAGGAATGTTTATTGAATACTCCATTAGTTTGGGGTGCTATAATAAAGTATCATGGATTTGGTAGCTCACATACAATAGGAATTTAGTTCTCACAGTTCTAGAGGCTGGAAGTCTGAGATCAGAGTGCCAGGATGGTCAGGTCCTGGTGAGAATCCTCTTCTGCTAGCAGATGGTTGACTTCTTGTATCATATATGGCAGAAAGAGACAATTGGCTCTCTGGCCTCTTCTTATTTTTTCCTTTTTAAAATTTTTTTATTTATTTGAGAGAGAAAGCATGTGTAGGAGAGGGGCAGAAGGAAAGAGATAGAATCTTCTTTTGTGTTTATTTATTTATTTTGAGACACACACACACACACACACACACATACACACAGAGTGCTTATGGGGGAGAGACAGATAGAAAGGGAGGGAGAATCTTAAGCAGGCACCATTCCAATGTGGGTCCCACTCCCATGACTGTGAGATCATGACCTAAGCCAAAACCAAGAGTCAACTACTTAACAGATGAGCTACCCAGGCACCCCTTTGGTCTCTTCTTAAAAGGGCATTTATCCCATTCATAAGGACTCTACTCTCATGACCTCTCAAAGGCCCCACTGCCAAACACCATCACATTGAGAGGTAGGTTTCAACATATGAATTTTGAGAGGACACCAACATTCATTCCATAACAGATGCCAATAAAAACCACATATATTACACCTGGATCAGCAAATCTCTGATCTCCAACCTATTAAAAGTATGGATAGATACCTTTAATACAATTCTATTAAAGGTGGATAGAGGTGGTATGATAGTGTACCTTATTATTTATTTATTTTTAAGGTTATTTATTTGTGGGTGGTGGGGGTAGTTCACATGCACAGGTGCAAGCTGGAGAGGGGCACAGAGAGAGAGGTATAAAGTGAATCCCAGGCAGGCTCCACAATGTCTGTGTGAGTGGAATACAGGGCTTGATCTCACGAACCATGAGTTCATGACCTGAGCTGAAATGAAGAGTCACTTAACTGAGCACTCTACCTAGCCTATTTTTTAATGAGCTTTGTGTCCTAAAACAAACCACCTAATCTCTTGACACTTTAGTTTTCCTATCCGCTAAGTGTGCCTAAAATTCTCTACTTTGCAGTGAAGACCAAAATTACAAATAATAGCCATCAGACACATCATAGTCACTCAGCTAATGCTAGCTCTTAGAAAAGAAAAAGTGGCAAAAAAATAAAATAAAATTGAAATGGAGAAGTCAAAGATCATTATAGTGTCAAACTTGAAAGACCAAAGAATGGATGAAAAATTATATATATAAAGTATTTTCAAAAGTGCCTTCCTATAGTCAGATTTGCATTAGCCATTGATGTATAAACAATTAGCTTCTAAAAATGATGTTTACCTGGTCTTCATTGGCCTCCTTTTTGGCAATACTTCATTAGCCATAACTGTATGTTACATGGGTCAACAAAGAAGAGGCTATAAAGCAATGAAAAATATTTATTTGGGGCTGTAGAGATTATGATTTTGGAAGCACATTTGATGGCAAACTGACAGAGTGTGCTCTGAACTCCCTGGGGAGTGCAGGTTCTAAAGGCAAAACCCACGAGGTTACATAATTTGTTTTGAATGAATTATGACTAGTGCTGACAGAGTTAAACTGACGATCTAATACCCAATTCTCTATGTAGCTAAGGGAGGTTGCATCATCTCTGTTTTAGCCCAAGGTAGGATGTGTTCCAGAAGGGGTTCAAGGTGCAACTAACAAGTTGCAATTGATAAAAGTCAAGAATTCATGGCGTTTGAAAAATTGAAACAGGCGGCACGGGTAGGCCTTGCTTCCTCAATATCTTCCTGGACCATATTTTGAATGACTCTTTTAGCAATGCTTACTTCCCTTTGGAATGTTCTCTCCTACTTGTATATACTTAAAAGAGGTATCCATAGATTTCTTTAAGAATATTCTCAATTTTGGTTTTCCACTCGTCTGCACTAACCTTCAGCCCTTCATTTCAAACCAGTGAGACCTGACTGTGTTTAAAGAGCCCCATGTTCCTTTCCTTTATTTTGTACGTGAGAGACAGGGAGCATGTTAATGCAGCCCCTGGTGGTCCTGGGGAGGAAGGACAAGGCGATAAGGTGATGGATCTCAGGTGATCCTCTAATAATAATTTTTTATCAGCTCTTAGTATCCTGAGATCCGAGTGATAAAGGATGAGGTCTGTGTGACCAGTATCCCCTTGCTGCCTTCCTAATTACTAATCATCAGGTGCAGATTAATATTTTAAAAGTACACCAGGGAATAATTCGTGAGACGGCATGGCGTTCGTCTCCTTCCTGCCACGCGCCCCTAGACACGCCATGCAGAGCTCTGTTGTGTGGATGAGGGAAGAAAGAAAGCACACTCTGGTATATTAAAGTCGAGTTGGTGCCCGAGCATTGGCACTTTTCCTGCCACAATTATTTCATCTGGCGTCTTTCTGCATTAGGCAGAAGCAAGGCTACCCCTCACCACTCAGCGTCTACCCTTTTCTTTATCATTACCCACGCTCTACTGGGTTTAAAATGAAGTTCAGAAATGCTACACCAATAGCCCCAGTATTGCGTTTTAAGTATTTGGCACTCCTTATGCTACTGCTGAAATGTTCGTGCTAATGTGTTAACGAAATCGCATACATTAGTGCAGATTTCCTGTTCCTTTCAAGTCTTGTAGTCTGCGCAATTTGCCCTGATGCTTAGCTCACCTGCCTGGAGGAGGAAAGGTCCCTAAGTATGCTGCTGCCTTCCTGCCCCAGAATCCTCCATCCAGCCCGGATGGTCACGATTTACCAGGTGGGAGCTGACTGGTAAGCTCATCTGTGAGTCCGGACTGTAGGGCAGCAAGGATGTCAGGAGGGGCAGCATTCACTCAGAATTATGTCTGGAAGAAATGGGCTTGGGTTTTGGCGTGGGGGTGGGGGGAGTGGGGGGAGAAGCAGCGGGCTAAATCCTTTCCTAGAAGGATCTGGCTATCTCCTTTTTGTGGTGACTGGGGAATCCGTGCCATGACAAATGTGGCACAGTGTGGACTGAGATGGGGGCCGTGACTCTGCCTTCTTGCAGCTGGTTCCCTGTGCCATCCCAGTAAGCAACAGCCACAAAAAAGAAAACCTATTAGCAGGCTTCCCTTGGAGCACTGGGGGCAGCAGCCACCCCATTATCGGCTTTCCCATTTGCCCCATGCCAATGCTCAGTGAGGCGCCAAATGGAGCTGCCCACTTCGCTGTACCCACTCATTTGACTTATTAGTAAGATGGTAATTATGCTTGGGAGGGACGAAGGGCAGTGAGGGGGAGGTGACAGAAGCAATTTGTTGGCACGATGGGATGACAGCCCAGGCACCTCCAAATAAGTGCCTAGGAGAGAGGGAGGATGGGGGAGGAGGAGGAAGGCGGATGGCAATCTGCAATCACGAGCGAACATCTCGTGTGCCTTTTTAGAAACTTGCTTACAGGGAATGGCCTCTATAATCAGGCCATCCGCCCACATATCCTTATGAAACAGCTTCCCACACACCACAGCCCAAAGGGGCCCCTTTTAATAAGGAAAGTGCATTGCTTGTGGGTGTTTTTTTCTAGACAGTTATAGCTCCCTATTTCTTTTAACCAACTTAGTGGCGTCTCTTTCTCAAGAGTTAAAGCAAAGTTTATGCTAAATTTAGACAAGCTAATACAAGTCTGGCCCAGCAGCTGGGCCAGGTGTTCAAAATGAGGAGCATCCTTTATGCAGTCATTCACCAAGTATTTGTTGAGGACCTACTATGTACTGGATCCTGTCCCAGATTCTGGGGACATGGCAATGAATCAGATAGACATGTCTTATTGTTTGCATTCCATAGACTTCACATTTTTATAGGGAGGGACACAGAATATATATCAGCAAATAAATAAATTATTTTAGTTGGCACAAAATAGGAAAGGGACTCGGGATGGGAGTATTTTAGATGTCGTGGTGAGTTAGTGACTCTGTGAGGAGGTCGTGTACTTGCTGAGCACTAGTCAGGCAGAGATCTGGGGGTTGGGGGTGGGAATAGTATTACCGACAGACGGCAAAGCCATGTAAAAGACCCTAAAGTAGAAGCGAAGTGAGCATTCTGAGCGAAAGCAACAAGAGGGGCTAGAAAGATGGCCAGCCAAAGATGTGGTCAGGGATGTCGTGGGAAGGCAGGCAGGGGATGAGTTGTTTAAATTTTATTCTAAGAAAATGGAAAATTTCTGAAGAGCTCTCATCAAAAGGTTGACGTGATCAAGTTCATATTTTCGGAACATCTCTCATGCTGAATGGAGAAATCAGCTGGATGGAGGCAAGAGAGAAAGTAGAGAAACCTGGGGGGTGTTCTGCCAGACAACAGATTTGAAAAGGCTGGCACTCAAAGGAAACAAGTGGATTTTAAAGCAGGAAGTGTCATAGCCCCTCTGAAGAGAGGCACTGGAATCAGCAGCTATTGTGTGTACCTATTTCATCCTGGCCACTGGCCACTCTGGCAAAGCTATTTCCCTTGTTCCCCTGTTGCCTATCACACTGCTGGGGACCCCCATTTTGCAGATGGGAACTCAGAAACTTAAAATGACTTGTCCCTTGTTCCACCTGATCATAGGTGGTAGAAACAGAATTTGAACCTGGGAGTCACCTCCGAGGTCCCCACTATACCACACTGCCTCTTATTCGGGGAGACGCTCATTACCCAGCACCAGAATGGGTCTGAAGCACAGGACTCCAGCCTTGGTTACTACTTTGTCCTCCAAACTTAGAACAGTGTGTGGCAAATAGCAGGCACTCAGAAAGATGTCTGAGGAAGTGAATGGCTGACTAAAGTGATGAAGGCATTGCTGGGTACTAAATTAGACTGCCCTAAATCTTGTGCATGCACTAAAGCTTGGTTCTGCAAACCGGGTGGTATCTGACATGGAGGTTAAATAGTACCAGCTACATAGAAGGAGGGATACGGAGATGGGAGAGTATGGGATGGCAGCTTGATTAGGGAAATGACTTGCCTAAGTTCTCATCAGAGAGTAAATCAGAGCCACGTGGTCTCAAAACTCACATCTTCTTAGTCTGTCCGGTGAGCCTGCATGGACCCTGGGAAGGCATCAAAAGACTTAACTATACATCGCAAAGCTGATTATCAGTAGGCCTCAGTGTCTTCACCAAAAAAGAGGAATGGCGTGGCCCATCCCTCCATCATGTAGCAAAGAAGAGATGAAATAATGAATTGCAAAATGCCTAAACACAAGCACTGGCCAAACACAAATTCTGATGAATAGTACATTCAATTATCAGTTTTATTAGAGATACTCTCTGACCGCACACTTTCATATTTGAATATTAGTATGTTACTCATGCAGAAGTGTTAGGAATGATTCAGATTCCTTAACCGGCTAAAAATATATGCATCACTGAGAAACAGATCTCGGGCAGTTTCTTTGAAAAATCTGCTATTCATCAATCCGCAGAAATTCATGCACGCACTTATTAATTCAATTTTTTCGACTCTAAAAATACAAGATAATTGATATTTTGGTCAATTCCTGGGAACACAGAACAACACTGAGGATTCCAACAGACAGATATCCACGGGATTCTTGAAGTAATTTGGAGATGGAAGAAAAAAAATGTGGCTAGGAAGAGAGGATTGTCCGAAGTAGCCAAAAAGTATGGAAAATTTTCATCTGCTGGTGGTTATTTTTTTTTAGCTTGTAATGAGCCTAAGGGTCAGTACCTTAGTTTGTGATTTCCATAGAGTTCTCAGGGTGTCAGAGAGAAAATGGATGAACGCTGTTACCCGGTTCAAAGTGACCTCGTTACTCTTCTACATATGTGACTACCTTCTTAATTCGACTCCACGGTCTCTAGTAAAGAGATCAGATCTCCTCATATGTTTATTCCTGACTATGGCCATGACATTTAAATCTTTGCTGACACAGCCTGTCAATGAGGAGTGCCTTCTTATCCCTAAGAATGTAGGGAAGTTGGCTTCAAACCTTGTTTATGGATTGTGTGGAAGTTCAAAGCCCATCCATTCCATAACTTCAGATTTTGTTTTGGTTTTTTTTTTAGTTATTTAATTTATTTTTTTTTTAATTCAAGTTAGTTAACATACCATGTAACATCGGCTTCAGGAGTAGAACCAAGTGACTCATCTCACATATAACACCCAGTATTCAACTCGAAAAGTACCTTCTTTAATGCCCATCATCCAGTTAGCCAATCTAACTCCCCTGTAACAACCCTTGGTCTGTTCTCTGTTTTTAAGGGTCTCTTATGGTTTGCCTCCCTCTGTTGGATCCTACTTGCTTTCTTACCTGTGACCTCTTCAATACATGATATTCTTTCAGAAACGAAGCATCATCTCTTTTCTTACTTTCCCAGAAAATATCAGACTTGCCAAAAAATACACCAGCTTGCAGAAGACGTTATAAAGCACCAGAAAGGCAAGTCTGGAGAGGAGTAGGGGACATGGAGGGAACATACTTTCCCATGGCAAAGTGAGCAAAACAACCGAATGTGTGTTTTTCTCTGAGAGTCCTCTCCATTCTTGCTGATATGTGGAGCTCCTCTCTTGAGTCTTTGTTCTTTTTTTCTTTTAACTTTTTTTTTTTTTAAGTTTTGAGAGACATAGAGACACAGAGTGAGCAGAGGAGGGGCAGAGAGAGAGGGAGACATAGAATCTGAAGCAGGCTCCAGGCTCTGAGCTGTCAGCACAGAGCCTGACGCGGGGCTCGAACTCACAGACCGTGAGATCATGACCTGAGCTGAAGTCAGCTGCTTAACTGACTGAGCCACCCAGGTGCCCCGAGTCTTTGTTCTTAAAGTCCCTTATCCTACCATCCGCTGACCCTTCTACTTCTTTCTCTCCATTTTCCACTCTTCCCCACCCTAGCCAGGGCGACAAATAGATTTCTGCCCTATACCCTTTTTAGAGAAGTTTTGTCTGATTCTTTGAGGCTTTGAGGTCCTTGTAGTTATTTCTTTACTTTTCTTTTCTTTTTTTAATTTTTATTTATTTTTGAGAGAGAGAGAGAGAGAGAGAAACACAAATGGGGGAGAAGCAGAGAAAGAGAAATACACACAGAATCCAAAGCAAGCTTCAGACTCTGAGCGTCAGCACAGAGCCCAATGCGGGGCTTGAACCCACAAACCATGAGATCATGACCTGAGCTGAAGTTGGATGCTAACCCAGGTGCCCCCTTTGCAGTTGTTTCTATACCAATTGTTCAGTCAAATTACTGTTCCAACCAAAGACAGTTTATTGTCCTAGCGGGAGTCCAGGCATTAGTTGTTAAAGTCTTTGTCAGACTTCAGTAAAATCGGGTTCTTACAGGAGTTGCTCCCACCACTCTCTAATTGCATAGCTTGTCTTTTTGCCTGTGTTCTAGCCGGAATGAATTCTTTGTAACCATTGCTCAGGGATACTTCTGTATCTTGCATACTCTGAAGCCTGGGAAGGTCTACATCCACTCTGCATGGATAAATTCTACTTAATATTGAAATCAGCTTAAAAGGAGCCTTTTTTTTTTTAAATAGAGGTCCCTATCACTGGGTTAATGCCATTCTCCCCTCAAAAAACGTGGGTACTCCGATCATACCTCTGCAAACTTCTACAGTTGATCTTATTTCGTATTTTAACAGATTGATCACGAGCTTCTCACTCTCTTTAGTTTCTGATCACATGGGGGCAAAGTCACTTTCACCGCCATACCCCTCCGCACATCGTGTGTGGTTCATAAAACACACGAGATAGCTGCTGAATGAACGAAGGCAGAGATGCATGACCTAACGAACCAGTGAACGATGTGGTTAGCGACTACCCTCTCCCTGTCTCTGCGCTAACAATGCATCTGTTTTGAAAAGAAGTAAAAACACCACAAATATAACATTGTCTTGTTTTTCTTTTTCTATTTTTTAAATTGCCACAGCTTTGACAGCAACTGGATCATTTGGTTGCAAACACTATGATGTGTTTTGGCCCTTGAATCCTATACATTATGGCATATGAAAAAAAAAGTCATAATTTCAAGATGATAATTTGAATGCAAACAGATGGTATTCAGTGGTGGTGCACATAGATTCTTGCATCTTGCAGGTCATGTTCCTCAGCACCCCCCTTGGGAAAATATTGCATTTGGCATATTTCTTTCCCCACCTCCCTATCCCCACCCCTCCAGCCATATGTTTCATAATGAGGGCACTTAAAATATCATAGAATTGGCCTATCCTCATGATATTTAAAATGTGAGATGTGACAATATCTTAACTTCAAACACATGGCTACACAAGAGAAGGGGGAAAAAAAGCAATGGAAAAAGTTCACACCATGTTATTTTGAGTGGAGGTCGGCAAGGAGGGAGGGGCCATCATGTCAGGGATTTCAGAAAACAGAAAAAAAACTGGCTGCTTTGGCATCATGCATGAAAGATGGTGTTTGATGAACATGCGATCGATGTTTTTGAGAAACAGACCATCGTTGCTTGGAAAATACACATTTTAATTTATAGAAGCAGAGATCTGAGCCACCTCGAGATTCTGACTATCTGTTCTCTAGTCTGGAGAGCAGGAGAGAGAAAGGTCACCCATCTGGTTCCCTGGGTGTGATGCCTCTGATTTGCTGGGATCGTCTGGCTCCGGGCCTGCCGACCGGGGGGAGCCAGGCTGGGCTGAGCTGTGTTGGCAGCAGGTGAAATATCAAATAGAAAGATGATAAATAATAAATGGGCCCATTTTTCATATTTGGATGGAGGGAAATGTTAATGGAGTTAGGGAACGTTTGGCTCTCTTGTTCCAAACAGCTAGGCTTTGATAATTTCAAGACTGACCGTTCAGTCTCCAAAGGCCTTGGTTGGTATTTCTCTCTGCCAGAAAGTGAGGAAGAGCTGAGCGTGGCGGAGGACCTGCATGCCTCAGTTCCTTTTAAAGGTCCAGAATTTATAGGTCCTGCTGGCTTTTGAATTCCCACTCGTCCTTAGGATGAGCTGGGTAGATATGAGAGCTGCCCTCTTTCCACACTGCTACTTCTGGAAAAAATTTATCCTACTGATATTTATCATGCAGGGGTATGAGTACCCCCCAGAGGGGCTCAGGGACCTGCAGTGAGCTTTCAAAGCCATTGAGTTAGCTTGGCATATTGTCCAGTAGCATAAACTTTATTCCAATAATAGAGAAGGACACACTACTTTTATATCAGAGTAAATACAGAGGTGAAACAGAAGAAAAACTTCACAATTCTAGAAATAAAGCATAATTGTAAAGGCCAAACATAAAAAATAAACTATAAAAATGTGTCCAAGCTTCCCGCAAGCCTCTTTGGCCATACCTCCAGATCACTGGGGATTTTATTTCTGTCTCCTTTGGTGTTAGTTCCACGTGGGGGGTCGTGAAGGAAGGATGTAGGGAGAGGCACCCTCCTACAATATCTGTGGCTGATCTAGCAGTGTCAGAGAAGCAAATGACTCTTCATTTTTCATCTCATTGTTTCTCCTTTGCGTAACCGTAGGAGAAAAATCAGGGCATACTCCCTGTCTTCAAGGAAGTCACTCTCATTTGGAATTGGAGCTTTGTAGTGGGAGTATGGAACCAGAGAACCATCCCCTGGTTATCTTACAGCCTAACTAGTAGCTCAGAGAACCAGTGCTCATTACTGAGCTTGGAGGAATGAAGTTCCTTTGGTGGCAAAAGACATCGTCACTGGCGTATGTCTCCATTGGTCATAATCACTAATTGCAGATATAGAGGCTGGGGAAAAAAACAGGTCTAGACACCTATTTTGTGGCTCAGCTAATGTTCTTCAGTCGAAAATTGATTGGGGAAGAATTATTTCGGAAGGATGATCACTGAAATGTCAGGCTCAGGACTGTTCTGCAGAAACTCTGCCCTCGTTCCATCTTTCCTCTGCAAGCCAAGTTTTCTTCATCCTCCTTATCTCTGGTAAGGGTAGCACAACCAACCCAATTATCCAGGCTCGAAACGCCACCTTTAATTACCTTGCATCTCCCATACACGTTTTCTCTGTTCTAGTCCCACTGCTCATCATCTGTTTTTAGTTCATTAGATTCTGGGTTTGGTGCCTTCGGATTCTCTTTCCATCTATCTTCCACACTGGTGTCAAAATGATTTCTCTTAATTACCACTTAATTTCTCAATCATCGATCTGATTGTGGTAATTCTCTGATCAGAAGTGGCTCCTCATTGCCTACCGAATAAAACGTAGACTCGTTTGCTTTGCCACAAAGGACACGGTCTGGAATGTTCCCCCTCTCCTTACCCTCCTCCCCACCCCTCAGCTCAGAGCAGAGAACACTAATTTCTGTCCTCTGAAATGATCGCCCTATTTTGCCACGTGCCTGTTTTGTTTTGTTTTGTTTTGTTTTTTAACTAAGTCTTCCTGGAGTGCCCTCTTCTACTGGTTCTAGTTAACAGCATCCTGGAGGCCTTCAAAGAAGTCTTTTCTGGTAATCCAAGCCCATAATGTCCTGGTCCATTTAGGAAGTTTATAATGCTGTCAGAATAACCACAGTACACTGCTGAGTTAGAAACACTTGGTCAGCAATTTTATCTCCCCAAATAGATTGAAAACACCAGAGAGGCAGGGAGCTTCAGCTTTGAAAGATCCCAATACTTCATGGAGATTGAGTATAGGATATGCTTAATAAATATCTGTTGACTGAGTGAGTGGATTTCTTAAGGAAGACAATATCACATAAAGTTTTTAGATGTTTATTAATATTCCATGCAACACGCAATCACTTACAGAATGAACTGTTTGCTTTAAAATGCTGCCTGAAAGAGAGATTAATTGCTCTGTGTGAGATTCACCTGCAGAGCAGAGAGGTGAGGCTTCAGACACAAAATAGGAACTAGTTTAAACTCATAAATTAAAAATTCTGCAGTCAAATGCTGCTTTTTTGGAACAGATATACCAACTTACCACCAAGTTCAAGATCAGTTCAAATCCTAGATACGTGTCCGATACAATGTTGTTTTTACTATGACCGTTCTAGATGCCAGCGCTGGCCTCTTTCTCCAGGTTGGAGTGAACTCCGGTTTCCAAGGGGACATCAAATCGAGTTATACTGGAGAATAAACTGGCAGGTGGGGAGGGTTTGCTCTTCCTGGTCAGCAACTAGTGTTCAGGAAAGGCACTTAAAATCAAGTGCAGACAATCTCACTTCCAGTACTGGGAGACAGCAGAAGAGGTCTGGCCTGAGGTTAATTTGCAGTCGATGGTGCAACAACAACAACAAAAAATAAATAAAAGAAGATATAATACATAACTTTTGTTCAAGAGCAATTTTTTTAAAGAAATGAACAAAATTCTATATTTACTCATATTCATTTTTACCTATGTCTTATTTCTGTCCAATCAAAATGCCACGAGAAACATTGTCATCTGTCCTTAAATCCCTCTTGACTGTAATGATTTCTCAGACATTCCTTGCCTTTGATGACCTTGATCATTTTGAGGATTCATGGTTAGATATTTTGTAGCATATCTCTCTTTTGGGAGGCAGCTTATGGGTTTGTAGACTGGGATTATGGGTTTCGGGGAAGAAGAATCCCATTCATCTTTTGTCAAGGTTACCTACTATCCACATGACTTATCATTGCTGCTAACTTGACCACCTGGCTAAGGTAGGATTTGTGAGGTTTCTCCACTCTAAAGTTACTCTATTTTACCCCTTTCTGTATTCATGCAAAGGAAATCCGTATGCACAGTCTACACTTAGAGAATGAGGGAGGAGTTATATTTCATCTCCTTGAAGGTGGAGTAGCTACCTGAGTTATTTGAAATTCTTCTGCATGGGAGATTTGTCTACTCCCCACCATCTATTTAATCATTTATTTATCCAATCACTTATTTATATCAATATAGACTTGTATATGTTCATTTTGTGTTTTGGGTTATCATCCAAAATTATTTTTTGGCTCAAATTTCTTCCAGCTTCAGACATCAGGAGCTCCTTCAGTTGCTCCTATATACCTTTCATCTCTTCCTTTCACTGTGTATGTGTGTGTGTGTGCACTTAATTTTTAGCAATTGCTTACTTTCTGGCCTTACAAGATTCTCCAGGTTCTTCTTGACTATTCCCAGCCCCAATCTTAAAATTGGCCATTTTCCATGGTGCTCCAGTTCCTTTAATTGGAGAATGGCTTTAGAAACCATGACCAAGGTGGCCAACAGACATGTGAAAAGATGCTCAGCATCACTCATCATTAGAGAAATGCAAATCAAAACCACACTGAGATACCACCTCACACTGATCAGAGTGGCTAAAATGAACAACTCAGGGAACAACAGATGCTGGTGCAGATGCGGAGAAATGGGAATCCTCTTACATTGTTGGTGGGACTGCAAACTGTTGCAGTTGCTCTGGAAAACACTGTGGAGATTCCTCAAAAAATTAAAAATAGAGCTATCCTATGACCCACCAATAGCACTACTAGGAATTTACCCAAAGGATACAGGTGTGCTGGTTTATAGGGGCACATGGACCCCAATGTTTATAGCATCACTTTCAACAACAGCCAAATTATGGAAAGAACCTAAATGTCCATCAACTGATGAATGGGTAAAGAAGATGTGGTGTGTGTGTGTGTGTGTGTACTCAGTGATAAGAAAGAATAAAATCATGCCATTGGCAGCAACATGGATGGAATGGGAGGGTATTATGCTGAGTGAAATGAGTCAGTCAGAGAAAGACAGATAGCATATGTTTTCACCCATATGTGGAACTTGAAAAACTTAACAGAAGACCATGGGGGAAGGAAAGGGGAAAAATAGTTACAAACAGAGAAGGAGGGAGGCAAATCATAAGAGACTCTTAAATACAAAGAACAAACTGAGGGTCGATGGGGGTAGGGGAGAAGGGAAAGTGGGTGATGGACAATGAGGCAGGCACTTGTTGGGATGAGCACTGTAAACAATGAATCACAGGAATCTACCCCCAACACCACGAGCACACTGTACACACTGTATGTTAACCAATTTGATAATAATTATATTTAAAATATATTTTTTAAAAAAGAAAATAAAATAGAGCTACCCTATGATCCAGCAATAGCCCTGCTAGGAATCTACCCAAGAGACACAGGAATGCTGATGCATAGGAGCACGTGTACCCCAATGTTCATAGCAGCACTTTCGACAATAGCCAAATCATGGAAAGAGACCAAGTGCCCATCAACTGACAAGTGGATAAAGAAGATGTGGTACATATATACAATGGACTACTATGTGGCAATGAGAAAAAATGAAATCTGGCCATGTGTAGCAACATGGATGGAACTGGAGGGTATTATGCTAAGTGAAATAAGTCAGTCAGAAAAAGACAGATACCATATGTTTCCATGAATAGGTGGACTTGGTGAGACTAAGCCAAAACCAGGGGGAGGGGAAGAGGGGAAAGAAAAAAAAGACACAGAGAGGGAGGGAGATAAAACATAAGAGACTCTCAAAGACTAAGAACAAACTGAGGGTGAGGGGGATGGGGGGGGAGAGGGGGTGATGGGCATTAAAAAGGGCACATGTTGGGATGAACACTGGGTGTTTTATGTAAACCAATTTGAAAATAAACTATTATAAATTAAAAAAAAAAATAAACAACATCAGGGAGTGGCTAGGTGGCTCAGTTGGTTGAGCAACTGACTCTTGATATCAACTCAGGTAGTGATCTTGAAGTTTTGAGATCAAGCTCCATGTGGGGCTCCATGATGAGCGTGGAGCCTACTTAAGATTCTCCCTCTCTCCATTTGCCCTTATCCCCTGCTTGCACTCATAAAATAAAATAAAATAAAATAAAATAAAATAAAATAAAATAAAACAGAAACCAAGATCAGGGTGCTAAGTACTTATTGTTGCCAGAGTACCACTGCTTCTAGGCTTTCTCACTACAAAAGCAAGGAAATGTAGGTGTGTATACTCACCTATGTATACACATATATCTGTACTATTTCCATAGGTACCATCTGTATGTATGAGTTAACTGTGAGTTCATTCTGATATCTCCAACTGTACCATATTCCCACATGGGTTGTCCTAGCCTCGTTCCTTGTTTATCTGTAACCTCTCACTCTTAATAGTGAGAGACATGCTTCCTACCATTGGCCGTCCGTTTGATTGATTAATGCCGGTATATATCTATAAGGCTTTCAGAATTATTCATTGATATTTCCATGAGAATCAGTTTTATCAATTAGAGTACTCCAGTAGGGAGAGACCTTCTCATTTTTAGTAGTACAGACTCCACTCGATTCCAAAGTTACTTAGATTAACACGTTTTCCTGAACTTTTCAGAGAGTTTGTTTCATACATTTGTACTAGTCGTATTATGTTGTCACTACCCACTTTCCGTACCTGGATCCCCCAAGCTTCTCAATAAAACAGAAACCAAGATCAGGGTGCTAAGTACTTATTGTTGCCAGAGTACCACTGCTTCTAGGCTTTCTCACTACAAAAGCAAGGAAATGTAGGTGTGTATACTCACCTATGTATACACATATATCTGTACTATTTCCATAGGTACCATCTGTATGTATGAGTTAACTGTGAGTTCATTCTGATATCTCCAACTGTACCATATTCCCACATGGGTTGTCCTAGCCTCGTTCCTTGTTTATCTGTAACCTCTCACTCTTAATAGTGAGAGACATGCTTCCTACCATTGGCCGTCCGTTTGATTGATTAATGCCGGTATATATCTATAAGGCTTTCAGAATTATTGATATTTCCATGAGAATCAGTTTTATCAATTAGAGTACTCCAGTAGGGAGAGACCTTCTCATTTTTAGTAGTACAGACTCCACTCGATTCCAAAGTTACTTAGATTAACACGTTTTCCTGAACTTTTCAGAGAGTTTGTTTCATACATTTGTACTAGTCGTATTATGTTGTCACTACCCACTTTCCGTACCTGGATCCCCCAAGCTTCTCAATCTCCTTTTATTTTTGCAGACATTAATATTCACTTTTTGTGCTGCATCCCTGGCAACAACCGATCTACTTACCATAATTGTAGTTTTAGCTTTTTTTTTTTTAACGTTTTTTTAATTTTATTTTTGAGAGACATAGAGACAGAGAGTGAGCAAGGGAAGGGCAGAGAGAGAGGGAGATACAGAATCTGAAGCAGGCTCCAGGCTCTGAGCCGTCAGCACAGAGATGTGGGGCTCGAACTCACAGACCATGAGATCATGACCTGTGCTGAAGTCGGCTGCTTAACCAACTGAGCCACCCAGGCGCCCCTTGTAGTTTTAGCTTCTACACACTGCATATATTTGCATTCATGCAATATGTTGCCTTTCAGACTGGCTTCTTTCACTTAGTAACATGTATTGGCGGTTTAACTTTTTTTGTTTGTTTGTCTCTTTGTTTGCGGCTTGATAGCTCTTGTCTTCATGTTATTGAATAGTATTCCATTCTATAATTACCACAATTTAATTATCCATTCATCTATTGCAGGACATTTTGAGTGCTGCCAGCTTTTGGTCATTAACAATGAAATTTCTATAAACTTTACGTGCAGGTGTTATAAGAATATAAGTTTTCAAGTCAATCGAGCAAATATCTGGGTTCACAATTGCTACATTGTATGGTAATACCATGTTTTAGCTTTGTGAGAAATTCCCAAGCTGTCTTCCAAAGTGACTATGTATTTTGCATTCCAACCAACAATGATTTAAAAATTCCTGTTGCTCTGTATCCTCACCAGTAGTTGACATTCTTATTTGGATTTTAGCCATTTTGCCAGGTAGGAAGTAGCATCTTATTGTTTCTGCATCTCCTCAATGAAAAATGCTGTCAAGGAGCTTTACAGGTGTTTATTTGCCATCTGTATATTTTCTTGGGTGAGGTGGCTAATCAGATCTTATGCCCTTTTTTACCTAGAGTTTATTTATTTTGAGAGAGAGAGAGAGAGATCACATGAATGGGGGAGTGACAGGGAGACAGAGAGAGACAGAAAGGGGAGGGGGGGAGAGAAGGAATCCTAAGAAGGCTCTGCACCACAGTGCTGAGCCCTATGCGGGGCTCTAACTTATGGACGCGAGATCATGGCCTGAGATTAAAGAAACCAGGAGTCTGTCACTTAACCAACTGAGCCACCCAGCTGTCCCTCTTTGCCTGTTTTTAATTAGAATGTTGGGTTTTTTTTTTTTATTATTGAATTTTAGGAGTTTTTTTTTTAATAAGATGGATACAAGTCTTTTATCAGCTGTGTCTTTTACAAATATTTTCTCCCAGTTTTATTGAGATATAATTGTCATACACCACTGAAGAAGTTTAAGCTGTATAGCCGAATTGTTTGACTTTACATATATTGTGAAATTATTATTGTGGTAAGTTTGGTTAGCATCTATCATCTCATAAAGATACAATAGAGAAAAAAAAAAAAGAAAAAAATTTCCTGTGGTGAGAGCTTTTAGGATTTACTCTTAACAACTTTCACATATACGATAGGCAGTGTTAACCATGGTCACCATGCTGTATATTACCTCCGCCATATTTACTTATAACTGGAAGTTTGTATCTTTGCCTTCCTTCCTTCAGACCCCCTCCTCACAATCTCTACTCTGGAAACCACAAATCTGATCTCTTTCTAAGAGTTGTTTTTTTGTATGTGTGGTTCTTGGTTTGGTTTGGTTTGTTTTGGTTTGGGTTTTGTTTGTTTGTTTTAAATTTCATATGTAAGTGAGATCATATCACATTTGTCTTTCTCCATCTGATTTATTTCACTTAGCCTAATGGCCTCAAGATCCATCTAACATTTCTATTACAAATGACAGCATTCCCTTCTTTTGTTGTGACTGGATAATATCGTATTGTAAATGTATACCACAACTTCATTATCCACCCTCTGTCCATGGACACTTAGATTGTTTCCATATCTTGGCTATTGTAAAAAATGCAAGTAGCTTTTCTAATTAGTGTTTTCATTTCCTTTGGATATATTCCCAGAAGTGGGATTGGTGGGTCACATGGTATTTCTATTTTTAATTTTTTGAGGATCCTGCATACTGTTTTTCACAGTGACGGTACCGGCTCACAATCGCACTGACAGTGAACATGGGTTGCCTCTTATTCACATCTTCACCAGCATTTGTTACCTTTTGCCTTTTCATAGAGGAGCGGCTATCTTTTCTTTCCCTTCATGGTGTCTTTCCCAGAGCAGGTTATAATTTTAGTAAAGTCCATCTTATCAAGGTTTTCATGAGTCATGCTCTTTGTCCTATGTTTGAAAACTTACCATGAAACTCAGCATCATGTAGATTTTCTCATATATTTTATTTTTATAAAATTTTTATTTAAAGATTTTTTATTCTTTGTATTTTACATTTCAGTAAATGTAAAATTAATTAATTTTTTATAAGTTGTTAATTCAAAATGGATCATTGACTGATCAAGGTCTATATGCAGGTTCTGAGTTCCTTGTTTTGTTTGCATATGAACATTCAATTTTTCTAGCATCTTTTTTGAAAAGATTCTGCATATCTGGAATAAATTCCACTCACTATGGTGTATAACAAGACATCGTTGGATTTGACTTGCTAATATTTTTTTCAGACAATGAATCTATGAAAGATGTATCTGTAAGGGTTTATTCCTCCTAATATCTTTATCTCGTTTTGATATTAGGGTGATTCTTCCCTTATACAATGAGTTAGGAAATCTCTTCTCTAGTTTCATTTGCTGGAATTACATTTCCTTGATTTTATTTGCTGGTATTATTTCTTCCCTAAATGTTGGTATGATGTCCATTGGACCAGTATCTTAAACATGTTTTTCATTTATTATATTGGTGATTTGTATGTCCTTTCTTTCTTTATTGTTTAACCCAAACTAATGTTTATCAGTTTTATTGATTTTTTTCTTGAAAAACAACTTTAGTTTCATTGATTTTCTTTATTGTTTTCCTGTATGCAATTTCATTGATAATTGGCATAGTATTTCATTGATAACTGGTACAAGTTTTTCTTCTTTCTTTCTTTTTTCTGCTTGTTTTAGGATTAAATTTTTCTCTCTTTATAGTTTCCCTTTAATGACAGATTAGGGGGTACCTGAGTGATTCAGTCAGTTGAGTATCCAGCTTCAGCCCAGGTCATGATCTCATGGTTCATGACGTTAAGCCCCTTATTGGTCTGTGTTGTGCTTCATGCTGACAACTCAGAGCCTGGACCTGGGTTCAGACTCTGTGGCTCAGTCTTTCTGTCCCTTCCCTACTCGTGCTCACTTGCTCTCTCTCTCTCTCTTTCTCTCTCTCTCAGAAATAAATATATAAATAAATATATAAATACATACATACATACATACAATAAAGTGACAGATTAGATTATATTACTGATTCTATATCTTCCTTTTTTTCCAATACAAGATTTTAGTGTTATAAATTTCTCTCTAATCAGTACTCTTGATGTATTCTACAAATTTTGATAAGTTGAATTTTCACTTTCATTCACTTGAATATATCTTAATTTTTTTAAGAATCCTTTTATGGTCCATGCATTATTTAGAAGTGTGTTGTTTAATTTCCAAATATTTGATAATTTTCTGGTTTGTTTTCTGTTACTGATTTGGAGTTTAATTCTCCTGTGGCCTGAGAACATTTTTAAATACTTTCTATTCTTTTACAGTTGTTACGGTTTGCCTTGTGGCCCAAAATGTGGTCTGTTTTGGTGAATTTTCCAGGTGAGCTGAAGAAGAATGTGTATTCTGGTTTTGTTGAATGGACCATTCTATAAATGTCAATTAGATCAAGTTAATTGATAATACTATTCACATCATCCAGATCTTTGCTGATTTTTTTCCTGGTTAATACATCAATTACTGACAGAACTGTGTTGAAGTCTCTAACTGTAAAAGTGAATTTATCTATTTGTCAGTTTTATCACTTTTGTCTCATATATTTAGAAGCTCTGTTGTTAGGCGCATATACTTTCAGCATTATTATATCTTCTTGGAGAATTGACCCCTTTTTCATTACACATTTTCCTCTATTTATCCTTAGTAATCTTCCTGCCTTTAGAATTTGCTTTGTCTGAAATTTATATGCCAACCTGAACTTTCTTTTGATTAGTGTTTGCATAGTATATTGTTTCCCATTTCTTTACCTTAACCTTTAACTTATATGACTCTTTGTTTTTAATATGGGTTATTAGACGTCAACATAGAATTTTGTTTCAATTTTTATTCATTTTGATAAATCTTGGCCTTTAAATTGGTGTATTTATACTATTCACATTTAAGGTGATTACTGACGTACTTGTTTTGGGCTGTTTTCTTTTTTTTAATGTTTTATTTATTTTTGAGACAGAGAGAGAGACAGAGCATGAGTGGGGGAGAGGTAGAGACAGAGGGAGACACAGAATCCGAAGCAGGCTCCAGGCTCTGAGCTGTCAGCGCAGAGCCCAACGTGGGGCTCGAACTCACAGACCACGAGATCATGACCTGAGCCGGAAGTGATGGTCAACCGACTGAGCCACCCAGGCGCCCCTGGGCTGTTTTATATTTGCTGCCTTTATCCTTTGTTTCTTTTTTCTCTCCCTTTTTACAATTTATATAGCTTTAAAAGAGCATTTTTGTGATTTCAATGTATCTCCTTACTTAGCATATCAATTATCTTAATGTCTTAAAAATTTAGTAGTTGCCCCAGAGTTTGCAGTATACATTTACAACCAATACAAGTCTACTTCAAAAAACACTGTATTGCTTCAGTGTTGTGCATGTACTTTATAACATATGATTCTCAAATCCTCCGTCTACCTCTTGCAACACTGCTGTCATTCACTCTTATTATCCATCAATTGTATATTATAATCACCCAATAGATTACCACTTTTATTATTTTAAAAACTAATCTTTAGATCAATTATAAATAATAAAAATAAAACTTTTTTCCTTCTTAAAAATATTTTTTGATGTTTATTTTTGCCAGAGAGAGAGAGAGAGAGAGAGAGTTAGAGCATGAGCGAGGGAGTGAGGGAGGGGCAGAGAGAGAAAGGGAGACACAGAATTCTGAAACAGGCTCCAGACCCTGAGCTGTCAGCACAGAGCCTGACGCAGGGCTCAAACTCACCAATTGGGAGATCATGACCTGAGCTGAAACCAAGAGTTGGATGTTTAACCGACTGAGCCACTCAGGTACCCCCAAAACTTTTTTCTTTCATATATTCCTTCTATTACATTCTTTCTTTCTTTATGGAACTTCAAAATTCTGACTATATCATTGTCTTTCTGACTAATAGCTGTCTTTTAACACTTCTTGCAGTGATCTGTTTATGAAGAGAATTTGATCAATTTTTACTCATCTGAGTAGGCATTCATTTCTTCTTCCTTTTTCAATACTAATTTTACTGCATATAACTCTAGGTTGTATTGTTTTCTTTAACACTTCAAAATTTCACTCCACTCTTTTTACTTGCATGGTTTCTGATGAGAAGTCTGTCGTAATTCTCATTCTTGTTCTCTAAAAGTAAGGTACTTCTCTCTCAAAATGTTCTCACTGTTTTTGGTTTATGAAGTTTAAATATCATACGCCTAGGAATGCATGTATTTACCCTATTTAGTTTCTTGGATCTTTGATTTTATTATTTTACTAATTCTGGAGAGTACTCAACCATTATTACTTCAAAAATTTCTTCTGCTCCACTCTCTCTCTTTGCCTTCTTGCGTTCAGTTACACATATGTTACATCTATAGAAATTGTTCTAAAGTTCTTGAAATGTCTGTTTTCGTCTTCACTCATTTTCTTGCATCTCAGTTTGAGAAGTTTCTATTCACTAATATTAAGTTCTGAATCTTTTCTTAGTCATTTCTAGTCTACTTATGAGCCCATCAAAGGCATTCTTTGTTCTTGACAGTGTTTTTGATTTATAGAATTTCTTTTTGATTCCTTTATGAGTATTTCCATATTTCTTCTTATATTACCTATGTGTTCTCCCATAATGTCTACTTTTATTTTCCATTAGAACCTTTAACAATTTAATCATAGTCATTTAAAATTCCTTGGCTGAGACTTTTAATATTGGGTTATATCTGAGTCTGGTTCTGATGATTGATTTTTCTGGCCAGACTATGTTCCTGCCTTTAGGCATGCCTTGTAATTTTTTGTTAAAAGCTAGTCATTTTGTGTTAGGTAATAAAAAGTGAGATAAATAAGTCTTTAGTGTGAGGATTTTTGTTAACTTGGTTATAAAAAGGGCTGTGTTTAATATTTGTTATAGCTGTAGGTACCAAAGACTTTGAATTCCTATAATATCCTTGTTTTTATTTCCTCTAGACTTTGGGTTCCCCTAAGTCCTTCTTAAAGTCTGTGTTTTGCACTTATTTCAGCTATAATCCACTGTGTTTATAATGTAGCCCTGCTGTGGTAGTGTTCAGTGTGGGTGGATGGAGAGCACTGTGTAGTCTTCCTGTTAAATCACAGTCTTTTAGTGGGCTTAGGTCTCAAGGTTGTGTTCTCCATAATTGTCTCTTCAGTGGCATAGAATTGTTTCCCCCTAGATCTCAACTTCTTTTCTTGGATTCAATGTTTTCAAGCTCTTTCCTTGAAACGCTGATGCCTGTTAAATATTTTTTCCTCTTAGGTGATATAGGAACCCTTAAGGGGAATAGAAGGAATTACCTTCTTGGCATAAGTCTTTGACAAAGATTTTCCCTGGGGAGTGGGATTTTGTTATATAAAAGTCTCTGAGTATATTTCACAATGTTTCCTCCTCCCTTTTCCCTGCTAGAGCAAGGAAAGTATATTTCTCAAAACTCCACACAAGAACTGGGTTAGGAACCTGAAGGTAAAGCCCATGAATATATGGCAGTCCATCCCTCCAAGACAATGGTCTTCAGAAGTTTCTCACTCTCGTGCTTGTCCATACTCAGCCTCCTGCAATTCATCAACTTTGCTGATTAAGTATCTCTGTCGGGGGTCCCCAAGACCACCACAGAATCAATAATTTAGATGTACTCATAAGACTCAGCGTATCATCATACCAAGTGATACCAAGCAAAATTATCAAACAGAAAAGATGTAAAGTGAAGTCTGAAGGGATCTGGGTACAAGCTTCGTGGAGTCTTCTCCCAGAGGAGGCATGCAGGATGCTCTCAGTTTTCATGCAATCATTGTCACAATTCATATTCAATGTTGCCTTTAAGGGAAACTCATCAGAGACTCTATGCCAAAGGTTTTTATTAGGGTCACCCTCTGCCTAGCAGATACGAACGTTTCAGTCTCCCAGAAGGAAAACAGGTGTCAGCATAAAACATCTGGTTTATTCAAACAGTCTAAGCACAGTGGGCAATATTGTCAATTCTTGGGATAGTGAAAATCTTTCTAAAATGCAAGTTCCCAGACACCAGCCAAACACCAACCCTTTCTAAGGTTAGTGATCTCAGGCCAGCTGTGTTAACTTTTCTGCACATTGATCTGACCAGTTTGTGATTCCAGTGGCTTCTACATCAAGCAAGCAGATTTCAGTGACTCTAGCTCTCTGAATTTGACTGTCTTCCAAGATTTCAGGATAGTAGTTTATCCTATAACCTCAATTCTGTGAGGTCTAAGTAAGGTCGTTGTTTTTCAGTTTTTCCAGGTTTTTCTTGTTGGAAGTTATTGGAATGATGAGTTCCAAGCTCTTTATATGTCAGAGCTGAAACTAGAAGTCCCAGGGAGCAATTTTCATATCATAAATTCTCCTTGGGAAATATTTTTTTATAATTTTTTTAATGTTTATTTATTTTTGAGACAGAAAGAGACAGAACATGAGTGGGAGAGGGGCAGAGAGAGAGGGAGACACAGAATGAGAAGCAGGCTTCAGGCTCTGAGCTGTCAGCACAGAGCCCAACGCGGGGCTCGAACTCACAGACCGCGAGATCATGACCTGAGCCGAAGTCGGACGCTCAACCGACTGAGTCACCCAGGCGCCCCTTGAGAAATATTCTTACAGTACATCTAGTGTTGTAGTTGACAATAGACAGATCCTTCTCTTATCCCCGGGGGAAAAAAAGACTAAACAAAAAAGAAACATATAGAAAAGAATGTCCAGAGAATGTGTGTGTGTGTGTTTATGTGTGTGTGTGTGTGTGTGTGTGAATGACCAAAGGGCAACACCTATCAAGTCTTAAGTAATTCTCAATGTCTACATAGTAAAAATTCTATAGGGGAATTTCTATAGGATACTTGTTTCAGCCCCATTTGAAACCAACTAAATGAAAATTGGAAGAATGGGGCTCAGGCATTTTTTGGTTGTTTGTTTTTGGTTTTAATCCTCTCACATTAAAAAAATGTAAAATCACATTAAAAACAACAGTTGATAGAAAAGAAACAGGAAAGCCAAATCATAATGAGGAAGGGAGAAAAACTTCTTACGGATGAAATCACTGATCTAAGATCAATCTCTCTCTTCCAGCTCAGGTTAGGCTGGAAGGTAGCAAGTCCTGTCAGTTCAGCAAAGGCTGGAGAGGGTATGCTGGCAATATCTTTCCCACAAGGTCACCTTGCTTGGTACAGAAGGACAAGTATCAAGCATGGGTCGCAAATAATAATGATGATGTTCATCAAAGTAGAAAGTAAGATCGTCTGCAATTATTAGCCAGGAGAGCCGGAGGCAAGATGATCCCTGAGATGTGGCACCAGTGAGCAGATGACAAACAGGAAAATAAATCTCAGCAATCTTGAGATGACCTGAATCCACTCCTTCAAGAGGAGCTTAAGTATATAGAAGATTTCCATAACTAGCGCATATGGTGTGAGCAGATTACGTACATGTATGTAGATAAGTAAAGGATATTGTCCAACTTCACTTTCAGGAAATAATCGTAAAGAAACCGCATTTCACAGACACATACAGGAATACTCACTGTAATTGTGGTTTGCATTGTTGTCCCCAACCCCCATCCCTCTTAGTGTCCATGTTTTGTCCCCTGTTCTCTTGCAGTTTCTCTTACTGTAGGTGGAGTGTACTTCGAGCCTGCATATTTGGTTTGGTTTGAACAATGTTTACAGGCAGACTTAATGACTGCAAGGGTTTGGAATGTGCTTGCAAAGTAGGGCTTACTTCTGCTATTACTATGGAAATTGGATGCCCCAGTTGGCCTGATGGTTCAAGAAAGATGGTACCATGTGGAGAAGATCATGAATTGCAGAGTTGCCATGACCAACCAGCAGACGTATGAATCTAGATTATTATTTTAAGCCGCTGAGTTTTGTAGTAGTTTTTACCCATCATTATTTTAACAATAGCTGACTGATATAACAGCATAATACGCACTATAAAAAAATTTAGAAACAAATTAAATATTCAACAATAGAACTACTTAAGTAAAATAGTGTGTATTCCCACAATGGATACGCTGCTACTAAAAACAATATTATTGAAGGATATTCATTAGCATGGAAAATGCTCAAATATCCTCACTAAGTGAATATACGGCTATAAAATACCGTGCATGGTATGCATTTTTGGGTAGAGAAATGTGTGAATTTTTATCTGTATATATGTATACAATTATATATAAATTTAAAACTTTTTACAAGAAAGATTAAAAAGGTTAAGACCAAAATGTTGAAAGTGGTTATTTCAAAATGTTGGAATAATAGTTATTTTCCCCCACCTTTGTACTTTTGTTTTCCAAAGTTTAGAATTGTAAATAAGGGAATAGGGGAGATTTAAAATAACTAAATATTCCACACACAGAAAGCCTTAGATTTCTCCCTCAGCATTTCAGATTTTGAGTTGGGTCTTCTGCATGCTAATATTGATTGGAAACATCTGAGAGACTGTCTACACGTTTCAGTATTTGTAAAATCTAAATGAATGAACGTTCGAACAAGAATGAGCCGTTTATTGGTGTCAATAAGTGTTTTCATCAGCATGGTGCATCATTTGTAATTTGGATCAACTCTTCTTTCTTAATTCAGGGTGGAACTTTGTGCAAAACAGAATTGTTGACACAATAGGCACTTAGTGTCTATTGGTGAGTATGTGGAAGAGTGTTTGAATGACTGAGTCAGTGCTGGAACGGATATCAGATGGGTCAGAGATTATTAAGCAAAACAATGGTTCTTGTTCAATCCCTCTTGCCCACAAGGGGATGCCAGGTGGGAGGCTGGCCCAGCTGCAAGTGAGTTGAATCCGCATTCTAAAATATAAGGGATGGTTCTACACAATGGATCACCATAATATTGTTCCCGTTCATAAGCAACTAGTCTGTCTTAGAAATGTGTGCAGCCCTGTGTTTTGATAATACATTAACATGGGGAAATGACTTGAATAATACATTGTCATGATCCCCTAAGTTTTTGTGCCACCAGATAACAAGTGTGTTCAAACTCCCGGCTGCCTTCTTTAAACAGATGTGTGAGCATAAACACATTTGGGGAGAGATTTGGAACTGGATGGATATTATATGTCCTATAAAATAAACTAAATAACCCAAGAACTAACAACGAAATCTCTCCCTCTCCCTGAGATTTGCCCACATTCTTACCAGGAGTGATGTGAGTTTGAGCTGTGCTGTCAGTTTGACTCAGGACTTTAAGACAAACACAATCATCTGAACTTCCCCTCATCATGACAATACTAGCTGGTGTGCATGAAAGAAACTACTTGTTTGCAGTAAGGATCGGAAGTGAAAAAAAGCAGTTAGATGTTTTTGTACACATTTTCGTTCCTGGCCCTAGCTCAGCTCCTCCTTGCTGTGTGATTTGGAAAGGCTTTTCTGAGGTCACCTGTGGGCAGCACTGTGGCCCAATGAGACTACACTAGAAGAGCCTAGTTGTGAGTAGATAAGTGAGAGAATGTACTCATCACTTCTGGCTTCAGTGAAATCAGTTCATTTATGTGAGCTCTTCTCTGAGGATGGGAATAATGACACCTAGTTACTGTGAAGATAAACAAGGTTAGTCATATAAAGAGCCTGGCGTAATGTCTGTTCCATGTCAAACACTCCATAAATATCAGCCTCCTCCAGGGTTTCTTCTCCTTTCATCTTATCTTTCCGTGTCTCCACTCTCTGTCTTCCGGTCTCTTCTCTTTTCTTCCGCGTCTTGTACTAGGAATTACAAACTCGGAACAGATGTAGTAAGGGAGATTCGCTTGTCAGAGGACAGGGATCCGCCTGAACCACAGCAAGAGGAGATGGAAATTGAAGAACTACTGCAGGCAGGTTGAATAGATGCAGAGGTGCTTCAGTGAACAAATCGAATTACACATAGTTTCATTTTCTTACCAGCTTCAGAACCTTCCCATCTTTGCAGCCATGGCTCCTTGGGCAATATACAGGATGCATGGATTGGTCTAAATGGCAAGATTTTAGGAGCATTTTTAGCCTTAGGGTACCAATCCACGGTCCTCTCATTTTAGAAGGCAAAATTTCAGAAATGTTTAAGGTTTATACAAGAAGTCTCATCCAATATTATAGTATCTCCTCCAATTTTTCCCCCAATTTGATTCTTTCCTATTATTTAAATGATCCAAACATTCCATAATTAATTAAGGAGACTACAAAAGAACCTTTTCTTGTTTTCTTCTCTGTGTCTCATCTTCTTTAACATTCCATCATCTGTAGCATCACCAACTACTGAATTGGTGAACACTTGGTGCTATGTGTTTTATGTGTTTGAACATCTTCCTTGTGACTTAGCATTTCAAATTACATAGATTTTTCCAGAAAGGTGGCCTAAAATCCTGAAGACAAGGTATGTAAAAGAACACACACACACACACACACACGCACACACACACACACACACATTATAACATGACTACAGACTTGAACTCTAAAGGAAAGGTGATAGTTTCTACAGATTCCTGCTTAGAACCACAGAAAGAGGGAGGAAATAGACAGATTGTAAATCCTCTTCTAAGCATTTCACCTCAATTCCATTACACCCATTATATCCACAAGCTTTTCCCCAAAACACAATCACGAAGGAGATCCAGCTCTCCCTGTTCACATATGACAGCCAAAGCTTCAAGAAATTGAATATCTTTCCCACCAAAATTCATTAAAGACTCAGCAGACCTACGCTTTATTTGGATGTGAGGAGATATTAGCCTTGCAGCACACACACACACACACACACACACACACACACACACACACGACTACAAACAAATTCACTTGGGTAAAACTATAATTTCTTATGAAACAGTGCCTACATGTCACCGATTCTATTAATTCATCTCCAAATCAATCAATTTTGTTAAAAAACAAGCCATGAAATTGACTGAACCTTTTACTTTTCCACCAGTCTGATAACTGTATACATAAGTACACACACCTATAAACACAACCCTGCGTGGTCTCATGTATAACTAACAGGAAACATGAAGAGAGGCAGATGAGGAAATTAAAAAGTAAAGTGAAGACAATCCTGAGAAATCAGTGAAGAAGGGGAGCAGAGAGGCATAACGGTCTATAGAGGACACAGCATGGCGGGCGTCCAGAATTGAGAGATCCTAAGAGAAAGCCATTAGAGTAAGTCATGGGAAGGCTAATATTGTTAGAGTTCTCATTACAAGAACAAGGACTGTTTTAAACCTATTATGTGTATTTAACTCTCCCCTAGACTAATGAAGTGGTTACTATTATTATTATCCCATTTGTGAAGATTAGAAAACTGAGGCAAAAATTGGTTAAGAAATTTACCTGAGGTCATAAGACCCTAAGAGATGAAAGGAAGCTGTGATCCCATCCCGCATCATGTGTGGGCCCCAACCCCCACCCATCCAGTGGCTGGGAAGGAGGGGTGCATGGTAGACATAGGACAAGAATGTGGGGCTGTGAATGACAGTTGTGTTTAATACAAAGTACCTGTTATATATTTAATGTGTATTGAGAGGATTCATGTAGTATATAGTGGGGGGGCAGGTGTAGAGGTACATGGGAAATGGGCCCATCATAAAATAAAGGGAAATGGACAAGTCAGAAGAGAAGAAAGAAAAAAAAAACGTTAGTAATTTAAATAACAAAAGCCTTGAGCTTTACTGAAACACAGCTAGTCCCAAGTGGGCAGATTTTGTCTTTGCCATGTCCATCCTCAGGTATGTCCACCAACTCCCCAAGCAAGCCCCACACAAAAGTGTGGTGGGTCCATTCTGGGGCCTGATGATATCTGTGAAGAACTGAGCACAAGATCCAGCAAAGGGGAGACCCTCCATAAATATTAGCCCCTACTCAGTGTGATTGATAATACCTAGTATGTACAAGATCCCTACTAAACGTTAGGTAGTGGTGATACCAAAACAGGACAGAACGTCTCAGGCTTTGGAGTCAGGCAGTCAGGAGTTAGAATCCCAGGCCTGCCGCTTACTATTCATCAAGTCTTTGGCAAGTTTATTCACCTTCTTTGTTGAATTTCTCTTTTCTCTGAAATGTATCTAATAGATGTTGGCCAAGTACCTGTGACATCATGATGGCTCAAAGACCATTAGTTATTGAAGATGTCTTGTCACTGTTATTCAAGTATTAATACACAGTGCTCACAGTGGATAGAGCTTACCCCGTAATAGGGAGGAGACATCCATAAGCCATCACATAGAACGTGAGGGATATCCTGGTGAACACAGCGTGAGCTTTGGAGGCAGACTGCTTTCTTCCCACCCACACATTAGGGGCTCTGCTTCCTTATTTTCAGGAATCTGCACTTGAGGGCATCAACAAGGTTGAAATGACAATTCAATCACCTCAGAAAAGCCTGAGAGAAGATAGAAAGATTCTACTGCACAGTTCAAACATGACTCTTAAAAATACCCAAGAAAATGGCAAGGTTGCATTGTATGTTTAAATATAAATTTCATCCAAAGCCTGGGAAATATTTCTGAAGTTCTAAATTCAGGCCACATACCTGAAAACAAACCTTTGTCAAACTGAGAACTCCCTTACAAAGTGGTTCCTCACATTATTTGACATACATTTGTCACACAGTAATTATCCTATTAATCCAAGTTAAATCCTTATCTTAGACTCTTCATCCAAAGGGTGCAGTTAACAATTACTGGATGGTTAAAAGGAAGGTGATTTCAGAAACACGCCTTGTTAGGAGAGCAGACATTGTGTTTTTTGGCAGCAAGGAAGGAATACAATTTTAACATATATAAGAACCAAGACGCGTGAGTGTATCTAAGAGATGTGATAAATTATAGGTTTTCAAAGATCTTCAAAGTTCTTATAGTGATCTTTAGGGAGATTCTAAAGAGGCAAGCTGACTCATTTCCTAGGTGGATCAGATCTTCTGGCACCTCATCCCAGAGGCTTCTATTTAATTAGCTAAATATGCCAATGCCTTTATTTTTTTTTTAACATTTTTTAAATGTTTATTTTTGAGAGAGAGAGAGAGACAGAAAAACAGATCATGAATGGGGGAGGGACAAAGAAAGAAGGAGACACAGCATCCGAAGCAGGTTCCAGGCTCTGAGCTGTCAGCACAGAGTCTAACACAGGGCTCAAACTCATAAACCATGAGATCATAATCTGAGCCGAAGTCAGATGCTTAACCAACTGAGACACCCAAACTCTCCTAAAGATGCCTTTAACAGACCTTCATTTAATACAAGATCCAGTTACATAGATCCAAAGGGCAACAGCAGTGGGGTCATTGTTCAAGACTCTCCAAATGCCACAAAGAGCCCTGCATGGCTGCTTTGTAAAAACGCCCCAGAGGGCTTGCTAAGACACACATCTTGGACCCCTACTCTGGGAGCTTCCTTCCATTTAGTGGGTCTGGAGTGTAGGTTTTACAGAGCTCTGCAGGTGAGTCTCTGAGCTTAGAGTGGAAACCACCGCCAAATGCCTACAGCAAATCTTGCCTGATGGTGAGACCAACACTTGGGTTGTTAGTTAAAAATGCAGATTTCCAGGCCACAGCCCAGATTCACTGTGTAGATGAATATCTGAGTTCAAGGCCCAGATATTCCTTTTTAACTGCACCCAGAGCATTCTTAGCTTCTGGCCTCATGCAAACTTACGCATGAATGCTTTGATGGGTATAAATCAATTTTCTAAGCCCATCAGTCCACACCTGGAAACACACCTGGAGTTTTAAGTTTTAATTCAGCTCCTTGAGCTACTAGACTTGTCACTCTGGACAGTTTCTAAACCATACAAAGTCTCAGGCGACTCATCTGTGAAATAATCACAAGTTACTGAAGAGATCAAAAAGGAGCAATTCTAAAATCCCTAGTCAACTGGCAGATAGTGGATATTGAATATTCATTTCTCTCACCATGACTTTATTTACCTCCTAATATGAATATAAATTTACAGAGAGTGTCTGAAATAGGACATTCCGATCAAGGAATTACAATCAAAATAAAAATAAGGTAGCGTTTCACTTTTGCTAAAAAAAAAAAAGAAAGAAAAATACCGATAATACCAATTTCAGATGAGGTTGTAATGACAGTGTGCATTATACACCCCTACAGGCAATGTAAATTGGCAGGGTCCTTTGAAGATTTGATATGCTTTTAAAATTATAAAAATGCTCAGATTTTTTTTTTTGGTTTGGCCATTTCCTGTGGAAATTGTTCCCAACGATGAAAAACAGCATTTTCATAAAAATGTTCATTTCAGCATTATTCAAAATAGTCAAGAATTTTTAAACAGCCTGAATGTCCAACAAGATATTTAAGACAAGGTACATTTCTTTGTATGTAATATTATGAGGCCACTAAAAGTAATAATTAAGATTACAGTGAAATAAGGAAAGGTGATATAAGTGAGAAAAACAGTATAAAATTGTATCTGTTCTCTGATTATAAGTGTAAAATATTTATGTACAGAAGATACGGGAAATGAATAATTAAGTTGCTGTAGGATTAAGAAGTTGTGACTTTTTCTTTTCATTTAATTCTACTGTTATTATTAGAATCCTGTTGTGTGTTCCATGACCACTTTAAAATATGGCCCATCCTTTCTACCATTTAGAAGAAAGAGGTAGCTTGGAGGCTTTGTCACATCCACAGAGGGTCCTGATATAAAACCACTTTAATTATCTCTGACAATTAAAGAAGAATCTAATTTGTATGAGAGGGCTTCCCTGCCTCTAGAGGGCTTCACCAGCCCCTAAGCAGAGGTGATCAGGATCCAGTGGCTGGAAACCAGAAAGGGCAAAGTGACAAGGGGACCTGCCAATCTGGATGCAGGAAAAGCAGCTAAATCCAGAACAGATATCCAAATACAAGATGGGAAGGGAAAGACAGTTGCACCTGGAAAGGCTTAGAGGTACAAACATTTTTACAGGTTTGTTAGGTCACACAGCATGGGGACATTAACTGGGCACAAGGGTCCAGGAGTGGAATCATCATCAGAAGTACATTTCATATATTTTTAAAAAGAGTCTGAGTCAAGAGTTGACCGGAAACTAGATGGGCTGTCCCAGGGAAGGAGGGATTGATTCTCTTGTCCTGGGCTCATTCTTTCCTCCTTATTCCTCCTTAATCCTGTCTGATTTCGTGGGCATAGTTTCAATGTCATTAAGTAGTTGCTGTGTTAGTTTGCGTGGGCCACCATAACAACATGCTGCAGAATGTATGGCTCAAACAACAGAAACATTTTCTCACAGTTCTGGAGGCCAGAAGTCCAAGATCAAGATGTTGGCATGACTGGTTCTTCCGAGGCCTCTCTCCTTGGCCCGTAGCTAGCTATCTTCTCCCTGTGTCTTCAGATGGCCTTCCCTCCATCTGTGCCTGTCTCCAAATTCCCTCTTCTTACAGCGATACCAGTCATATTGAATTAGCACCTACCCCAATGACTCCATTGTAACAATCACGTCTTTACAGACCTTATCTCCAAATTCTGAAGTCCTAGGGATTAAAGGGATTAAAACTTCAATGTACGAATTTTGTGGGATATAATTCAGCCCGTAACAGTTTGCCATGCTTTAAGTCAGACGTGAAAACCAGGGGCCCCTGGGTGGCTCAGTCAGTTAAGCATCAAACTTCAGTTCAGGTCATGATCTCGTGGTTCCTTAGTTTGAGCCCTGCATTCGACTCCATGCTGAGAGTGCTGAGCCTGCTTGGAATTCTTTCTCTGTCCTCTCTCTGCTCCTCCCCTGCCTATGCTTTCTCTCTCTTTCAAAGTAAATAAATAAAAACTTAAAAATATTTTGTGTTTTTTTTTAATGTTTATTTTTGAGAGAGAGAGAGCCAGAGCATGAGTGGGGGAGGGGCAGAGAGAGAGAGTCACACACACAGAATCCAAAGCAGGCTCCAGGCTCTGAGCTGTCAGCGCAGAGGCTGATGAGGGGCTCGAACTCACAGACGGAGAGATCATGACCTGAGCTGAAGTCAGATGCTTAGCTGACTGAGCCACCCAGGTGCCCCTAAAAATATTTTAAAAAAAGAAAGTGAGACCCAGGCGACAAGTCATGTCACACAATATATACATAGGCAATGACACTCTGAGTTGAAAAGAATCTTGGACATTACTGACCTAATATCTCAGTTCATAGAATAATGTAAGGCTTTCAGTGGGTTAAGTGGGCTTTCATGGATGACAGAAGACAAGTTCACTGCCAATCTTTCCAGCCTCATGGATTGGGATACCATGCAAGTCATCACTTCTTTCTTTCCTCCTTTGCACCCCTGAACTTTCCCCCTCATTCCCTTGAAGCAGCCCTACCTAATCGATAGGTAGGGCTAATTAATCATCCCAGACATGAGTCCACATAGGTAGAGGCTCAGTACAGAAGGATTCTGAGAAAGGGGCTTATGAGTCCCACTCCCCCTCCTGAGGTATGGACTTGTCAGATCCCATTGCCAGGCAAAATAAACAGTGAAGGTTAGTGAACTTTATCTCATCTGGTGTAGGAAAATGAGAAGATTCTTTCTCATCAGAGAACTTCACCTCCCTAAGAAGGAGAAAAGCCTAGGCCAAGCTGCCCCTTGATCCTAGAAAGTGGCCAGGCTTTCAGTCTTTCTGTGCCTCCTCCTTCTGACCTCATCTCCTACCCTCTCTGCTCACTCAGCTCCTGTCACCCTGACCTCCTTGTGTCCCTGGAAAATGGCAGACATCTTACTTCTGTCCGGGGACTTTTGCAGTATGCTGTGGTCTGAATATTTGTGTCTCCTCAGAATTCATATATTGAAATCCTAAACTCCTAAAGTGATGGTATGAGGAGGTGGGCGCTCATGAATGAGATCTGTGCCTTATAAAAGAGGCTTCAGAAGGACCTCAGCCCTTCTGCCATGTGAGGACACATGACAGGTCTGTGGCCTGGAAGACAGCACTCACCTGGTAACCTGGTATCGGATCTTGGACTTCCATGTTCCAGAACCATGAGAACTAAATTTCTGCTCTTATAAGCTACCCAGTCTGTGGTATTGTGTTATAGCAACTCAAGTACACTAAAATACAGTCACCCCTCCTTCTATCCATGATCTCTTCCTTTAGATATTTATGTGGAAAACTTCTTTCAAGTTCTCTTTCAAGTTCTCTCAGCGAGTCCTACACTGATCATCCTATTTTAAATTACAAAGTGTGAGACCCACTAACCCTGCACCTCTGATCAATTATACTTCTTTTGGGTTTGTTATTTTTTTCCAACAATTATTGCATTTCAGTATATTCTTGAATTCACGTACTTATAGTGTTTTGGTTTATTGTCTGTTAACTTTCACTAAAATAAACAAAAGATAAAAGGATTTTATGCATACCAAATTTTAAGGGCAAAATAGACACTGAAGTAGTGTCTGTTAGATAGATGATGGATGGATGGAGGGATGGATATCTACCAGGCCAAAGTCTTAGGCAACCAAGCACTTTTTGCTCCAGCCAACTTTAGTCCCCTAAGAAGTAAGGATCAGAGGTTGAGAGAGAAGGATTTTGGCTACTTTTCTACGTATCGATTTGGAAAAGCTTGAAAACATTAACTCTAATTACATAATAATGGAAGAAGGATCTTACAATTACAGAAAATCTATTTGGTTCTAGTCAATTCTGCATGTTACATCACATAGCAACTCCATTTTCCGGATCCAAAAACTCAAGTTCAGAGAAAAAACTAGGTTGCTGGCTCAAGGTCACAGAGCAAGCAAGAGGACTCGAATTAACCATCAAATCAAGAGCAATCCGAATGCCATGTTCAAAAGCTTTCCCTACACACCACCATTACAGTCCTTCACTTGGTGACACACAGGATGCTAACACTCTCTCTTCCTCATCTTCCTAGAGGGCAGGCAGCATTTTGAGTTGGGGAAAATTAGCTCTGTAAGGATGCTAGGTAAGATGTTGCTTGACCCTATCTGAATATCAAATCAATGTCCTCTCTAACCCAGTGAGTCCCTATTAAATTTATTTTAATGTTTATTTATTTTTGAAGGATAGAGAGACAGAGCATGAATGGGGGAGGGGTAGAGAGAGGGAGACAAAGACTCTGAAGCAGGCTCCAGGCTACAAGCTGTCAGCACAGAGCCTGATGTGGGGCTCGAACCCACGAGCCATGGAATCATGACCGGAGCTGGAGTCAGACGCCCAACCCACTAAGCCACCCAGGCACCCCAGTGAGTCTCCATTTTAACGTTACAATACTTATGAATGTTTATTAATTTTAGGGTGTGTCCTCTAGTATTTTTTACTAATAATAGTGCCTTATAATGACTGAGAAATTTTACAAAGTGGAGAAGATTTAAGGTTATCTTAAGAGCATCACTCTGACATTTCTGACTTTATATGTTCTTGCTTAAGTTGGAGAAAAATGGCTGGAGTTACAATTGCTGGATAAACGAAAGGAATGAGCTTCCCATGCGAATGATCCTTATTGCATGGATCTGCTTGGCCCATGGAGTGGTCACAGATCTGTGCGACGGGGCTGGGACTGGTTCTGTTCTTGAGCCACACATGTCTGCAACAGATATGAATGTTCATTACACTTACACAAAGTGGTAAAAAGAGTATTCTTTTTTTTAATCTAAAGTTGGATTTAATGTCTCTTTTAAGTCCTCATTTAGATTTAAGAGTCATCCTATCACTTGGGCTGTGTCTCCCTTAGTGTGGGGGAACAGGTGTCAGATGCCAAGCTTTGCTGGGGATGGAGGTGAAATACATGTCCTATCATCAGTCTGTGGCCAATTGCTGTTCATCATTCTGGAAACTATTAGGAAGGTTTCTTCGTGGTCGCTACCTTCTCCATCCATGTTGTTACCACCTCTTCCTGGAATCACAGAGAGCATCCTACTGCCCTTCTGCTCAGGGATACCAATAACTCCCCCTTTCCATGAGATGCTCCTAGAAATCTGAGGCAACCTAGAGGCAAAGCCCAAGTCTTCTCTCTCAGAAACCAATGGGGGGCTAGGTCTCAGTCTGGGATCCAGGACTCATGAACAGATAAGCTCCCCTGTTGGTCCCCTGACTCTTCTCTGTGGACATTCTACCTCATATGGGAGCAAGATTGCCTGGCTCCTTATCTCTTCATGATCATTCCCTGATAGCCTGCATTTTCTGCCCCCAATTCTTTGTGGCTTAGGCTTTTGAAGATAAAAGTTTATGTTTTCCAGTTTCCAAAGCATTTCCCTTCAAAATCCACCCTAAAACTCAATCCTAGAATTGACTTCTTTATTTTCTAGACTTCACTGTAATAACTCTAACCTGAGGCAATAGACCCTTAAGAGTCTGTTTTGAATAAAGAAGAGCTATGAGCTTTAAAAAAAAAAGTTGGTAGGAATGAAAACATATTAGTCAAATAATGCTCGACTAGATACCTTAATCAATGAGGAGAATACATGGGCAAACACCTCTAAAACCATGACAACCTTGCTACCTCTGAGCCAATGGACATAATCTCTGTTACAGAAGACAAAAATAAGCAGAATCTTGAGGATCTTCAGATGTAGTTCGGTTGTTCAGGCTCTTGCTTTCTGGTGGGTTTGTGTCTGTCAAAGGCTGAAAACTCCGTTTTTATTTTCACCATAATTTTGGCTAACCCGTTAGCTATTCTGTGCCCTAGTCCAGTGCTGCTCAAACTTTACCATGCATACAAGGCAGCTGGAGGTCTTGTCAAAATGGACACTTGGATTCGGCAGGTCTGGGATGAAGCCTGAGATTCTGTATTCCTAAGGAGCTCCCAGGGGCTGCGGGTCATGTGGTCCATGCATGCATGCCATTGTGAGTACAAGGTAGTAGCTTCATTTCACCTGCAACGTCTCCATATGCATCCTCTATTCCAAGCATGCAAAAGACTAGGAATTTTTTTTTTAAATTATGTTTTATCCATGACATTGGCTTTTGTATGGAAGAACTGCCCAAATTAGCACCTTTTTAGTTCTTCGTATTTTTCATTGTTCAGATCATGCATCCTCAATGCCTCACATCATCTGCCTCCTGTCCAGGGAGTTTGGATACACCTGATGTGTCCTAATGCACCACATAGCACTCTAATTTTAGTTTACCCTCCTTATTTTTCTTCCACATCATAGCATGAGCAGGTTACATCTGGAATTATTATTTTTCTCCATTCTCATGACCTAATACAATGTGTGGCCTAAATCTGATAACACTGACTGTTTGAACGAATGAATGAATGAGTGAGTGAGTGAATGAATGGAACTTAAGCCTCACTGTATAAGCAAAGGTACAAACTTTGCGAACTGTATGCAGGTGTACACAGAGGGAAAATTCCCTCAGTCTCATATCTTGATGGGAACAGGCCACTGCGGCGTGTAGGTTCAGATCATTATGGAATTCTGTCCTGTCAGTAATTGGGGGAATCAGGCACTAGAGTATCTGGGGAAAAGATGCATCTTGTACCTCAGCACTCTGAGGTGGGGGCAACCAGAGAGAGGTGAAGACAAAGATTTTCCTGTTCCCCAGAGCTCTAGGGAGAACCTCGCTGTGTAGTACAGACCACAAGGGGAGGCCCATGGCGATTATTACCTTTTGAAGATGGTGGATTCATTTCTGCAAAAGCGAATTCCAGGTTTGTTCCCATTAATCCCTTGCTTGATGAGAACGGCGGGGTGTACAGCTAATGGTTTCTGGTTGCTTGTGGGCTGATGTGAAATGCATGTGATAATTAGCTAACTAAATTAGTTCTGTTCTCATTATTTTTTATATAAAACAGTTTTGTAGGGATGGCTTTTTTACAGTGATTTCTGGTCTAATTTCTCATTATCACCATTGGAAAAAAAAAGCTGATAACATTTTTCTCCCCATTCTTTAGGGTATCTCCCCCACTCACCACTCTTGGCACCTTCCAAACCCACCTGAGTATGACCTGTTACATACGTTAAGCACTGAAGTCATGGAGATGCATTCCTCTTCTGTCTTTTCCTTTGGATCATAGCACTACCATCACTGTTGGGTTTCCTCTTGATATTCACAGATTAGTAGAGATTATCTTCATGATCCTAAATGCAGATGGAGGCATAAGAGATTTAGCCTTGCTTTCTGCTACTATAAGCACAAGGACTTCCCACCCCAACATGTGAACATCCCAGATGTACGACATGAGCCACTCTCTGGGATTTTGCCCATCTGTCCTCAGCCTCAGCCACCTGGTGATTATGCAGAAATGGAATGTGGCTTTTTTTTTTTTTTGTCGTGGCCTGGCCATTAGGTTTTAGGGCCTTACAGATCCCTGCATATCCAACCTGTTCTGGAGGGCTCCCTGGAGGGTTTTCCATAATGCTTTGTGTTGAGTTGTTTTAAATCAGTTGCATTTGTGCCTCCTTCCTAGAGGCGGTTTCTTATTGTTGAACAAATCAATACTGGGCAGGCTTATATGTGGGAAAGTTCCTAGAAAATGTTGTGAATTTGATTGCATGACTTTACCCATCTGCATCTTAGCAACTTCAGCAAAATAAGACATCCTCTAGGGTTCAATTACATGAAATGTGATAAAATGATGCTGGTATATGGTACATCAAGATTCAGTTCTCATTCTAACTGAGTTACCATGGTATTACTTTTTAATGATTGCCATAGATCCTCTGGCACCCTTTCCAATGACAGGTGGTGTCAAATTCCCTCTCCTTTCACGTGAGCTGGTCTTAGTGACAGACTTTACCAAAAGAAGTGACATTCTGAGACTTCTAAAGGCAGGACATCAGACCTCTGAGACTGCTCACTACCTTATCTAGAAGATTCCAGCCACAAAATAAAGGCTCTGACAATCCTCACACTGCCATCCTGTGAGGAAGCCCACACTCACCATAAGGAAGGTCACATGGAGAGAAAGAGAGAGATGCTCAACCAGCCCCCTACTGATCAAACCATCTCAAGTGACATGGAGGCTAAAAAGGTGCCATCTGGGATGTCCAGCTCAGGAGCACTTTCAGGTGACTTTAGCCCCAACTAAGGATTAGAAAGCTTGAGCAAGAACCATCCAGTTGAGCCAAGTCATCCCATGAAGACATGAGAGATCTTAGAATTGTTTTAGGCCACTGAATTTCAGATAATTTGTTAGGCAGCAATAGGTAGCTAGACTATATGAGCCAGTAGCTCAGTTTCCACATCTGTGAAACAGAAATACTGATACCCAGCACATGTGAATATGGAGAGGATTTAAATATAAACAGGTAAATGTCCTAGCATATGACCCGGCAAGAGGAGATTCTTCATAACGTCACTTCCCCATTCCCTCCTAGTTCTAACAATCTGTACATTTGTGATTATAAAATTTGTAGGTCTGTATTTGGCTAACAATCTATGCATTCGTGATTATAAAACTTGTAGGGCTCTATGTGGCTTCCTAAGTTCACGTGTCTGAAGCCCCCTCAGAAAAGGGACACACTTAAATATCATCCATTTATTTTGTCAGTCACTATTTTCAATAACAGCTAAATCATAACCATCCAGAAACGCCAAAGAATGCATTATCTAAATAGTTAAGCTTTGCAGAGAGCTCAGTGCACATTTTTATAATTTCAAAAGCTTTTTCAAAATCCTTCTAATTTAGACATCTTTTTAGCATCTATTATGCTTTTTTTCATGCTATTGAGGCACAATATACTGAACGTAATGTACAGGCTTACTGATCACTCAGGGATTATAAAAACTAGTTACTCTATTTCATTGTCATACAGTTATTTGTCCATAAGGTACAAGTCTGTGGTTACTATAATTTTTTTTCTCTTGTTGAGCAGATTTCAAGTTCTCACCTGTGTCTTTCTATTAATAGGTCAGCTGTCACATCTTAGAACTGACAGTGTAATTGTTGCTGGGAAATCTATCTGGAATTACTGGGGTCCCTGGTAAGGCTGTAGATGGTCTGATGCCCATCTCTGGCCTTGTCAGCTATGACAGGTATGGGTAACATGACACAAAACATAATGACTGTTGGGTAGGCATTCTACAGAAATAGCAAGATGGTCACCTGCATGCCCCGGGAGGCACACACTAACTAATACCAGGCCACTCAGGGGTCATTTGAAGTCCACCTAATATCTAATAAATTAAAGTTGTTCCCACTGTGTTGTTTTTCCTGTCCCCATATTAACCCACCCTGTAGGACTTGTTTCCTGATTTGCTGTCTGCTTCTTCTGATGGGATGGAAGATCTTCTTGGAACCTCAAACCATGTGACTGGGACCTTAAAAGTATTTCAAACCCTTGGCAATCCCAGTTCTTTCTACCTGGAGTCCATACTTGTTCCAATCAGCTGCTATCTGGGGACTTAATTCACATAAGAAACAGGATCTAGAACCAAAACTCCAGTATTATTAAGTATTCCCAATCCCTAGGAACTAATATGGAGAAAGGAACAAAATCCAACCCATGTCAGTGCAATTCAGAATGAGCTGAAGGTTTTCTTCTCGGGGCAGCATGGCACAGTTATTGCCATCACCCCGATCATCCTTATAATTATTTCTAACATTCAGAGGATAACTCAATGTGTTCTTCCCACAGCTTAATCTCATGAGCTACATCCTACTCTTAGGATGTACTCTGACTCTTACTCTTAATCTCATGTGCTACATGCATATTGCATAGAGAAAAAGTGGAGGGCAGAGAGCTTGAGAGAATTTCCCAAAGTTGCACAGTGAGTGAAGAGAGCCAGGATTCAAACCCAGGCAGGCTGACAACAGTTTTTTCCTACCACTACTGCACTGTACGGAGGCTCAAAAATGCTAACCCACACCTGGCCTTTGCACCTGTCTCTCTCTTCTTTTCAAATGTCAGCCTGATGCCTTGTGGCCTGGGTCCTGTGCTTTGTCACTGTCTAATAACCATTTTGAAGCTTTCTTCCAATCCCATGTCAACATAATGAGAGAAGCTTGAAGACACTTAAGTAATTAGCAGCACTGGGGCACCCGAGTGGCTCAGTTGGTTAGGCCTATGGCTCCCAATTTCAGCTCAGGTCATGTTCTCCCCTTTCTTGAGTTCCAGCCCCATGTCTGGCTCCACACTGACAGTGAGAGCCTGCTTGGGATTCTCTCTCTTCCTCTCTCTCTGCCCGTTCCCTGCTCAGTCTCTCATCCTTCATCTCTCTCCTCTCTCTCTCTCTCTCACAAAAATAAATAAATAAACATTTTTGAAAATTAGCAATTCTGACCTCAAAACAAGATCCCTTACATTGTTCCTGTCCAACAGCGTCTTGTTGAGAGGATTTTAATCTTTTTTTCCTTTTAAAGTATTACATTCTTGGGAGCATACCTCAAAACTTCCACATTGCTTGTCTACATTTTTCTGGTTCTGCCGTACACTTAAATCTTAATTCCTGAAGGGAAAAGAATTAGTAATGACAAGAATTACCAGGAAACAACACCCTTTCTTTTTCTCACCCACAGATCCTTTTCCTCTTTCATTTTGTTTAAAATTAAGTGGAAATGATTTAATAAATTAGTAAAGTCCATAAATATCACTCAGAAATACTGATTTTATAGCTAACAATTTCTGCTTAATTTTTCTTTGTCTACTTTAAAAAATAACAGCTCTTTGCCAAGGTCTTAATTAAGCTTAAATGCTCAATGCTTGTTTTTCACCTTCTTAGTAGGGGATTTAAAATTCTCTTGCCATTTTATTTTTAGCTTGGGTCCGTCTTTTGCTTCAGTAGTGTAACAGGGTGGCTAGCCTGTATTTCCAATCTTCATTTCTTGAAGCTGTGGATATCTTAGCTTCTCAAAGGATTCAAATGGATCCTCTGGAGAATTGAGTTTGGTTTTCTGTTGCACATATGATGTTCTTAGAAACCCTGCTCCAGTAACTTTATTATATACACGAACACAGAAAGATCAAAATGTATATGCCCTTGACAATATTGGTTTAGAGCTAAGGATCTTCTAATTTTATCTGTGATTTTCTAGAAATGACAAATAATTGGATGTTTGTGTTGGTTCCAAAATGCACAAACACTAATTAAGATGATTAAGAAATTGCCTTTGTGACAGCACATTCTACCCCAAGACTACCACAGAGATTCCAGTTAAAGCAGATCCAAAGCTTCTTAAGACATGTTGCTTCTGTCTTCCCTTGTACCTCCACTACCCAGAGACAAACAATAAATAGCAACTACAATGAGAAATGGGGCGATACAGAGAGAGGACAGAAGATGTAACTTAAACAAAACAAAACAAAACTCTTGGCTCTAAAAATGAGAGGCTCAGTTGAGGATGCGGCAAACAAGAGTGGCTTCTAGGACACAGACAAGTGAGGACACTTCTCATCGAATTCTTAAGTGGAAGTAGTCAGGAAAGCAATTCATTTTGAAATGAGCATACACAGGATTTTTAGTGCTTTCGTTTGGATGTAATCTAATGGACCAAAACCTGAACCATTAATCTCAGCTGCTATGTCCTAACCAGCCTGGAGCCTGTTCTTGCCCTATGTTTATTTGGTTTCTCTGTAATTTGGTGTTCCTGCTTGGAGATGGTTTTACTTAACATTATAGATGGCTGATTAAGGTTAGAGTACATCTCCCTCATGAACTAACTCCATCCTAACAGACTGCAATCTTGGAACTGAGTCCAAGGAAACTTCAGCACTGACTACTAATCTTTTCTTTAGTTCCTCAACTGGAGAGCTATAGCCTGGTTCCTTCCATTTCTTCCTGTCTGATCAGCTATATTCTATACCTTTGTGTATTTCTCAGTAGTACTCTAGGTTAATTACATTTGACCTTTCCATAAGCTAGGAGAGCCAAGGGCCATTCTTTACTTTAATCTTTGATTTTTCTGATGCTCTTAATGTTTGGTCTGTATCACCTAGATCAACCTAAGGTAGGAAGAGTTACTAGACCTTCAAAATGGTCCTCTCCTTAAACCAATCTTCCCAGGACACACGTCCATGGGACCTCTTGGGAGCAATGAGTGAAGGACTGGTGCAGAGAATACGATAGGAAGCTAGCAGGAGGGCAGAACAACTCAAGATAGAAGTTGTTTTTTGCAGAAGAGCCTTAAGAGACGAAGGTTGTACTGAACCAGGCCATGACAATCTATACTCACACATGTGAAGAAGCATGGGATTTCATTCTGAAAAGGAAAATTGGGACTCAGGGAGGTATTTGCTAGTAAGACACAGAATGTTAGATAAGTCTTTTCTCTCAGTTTATACTAGGAGGCCAGTATTATCCTGAAATCGAAACCAGACAAAGATAACAAGAAAATAAAACTATAGATAAATATTCCTTATGAATATGCACCCCCAAATCCTCAATAAAATACTAGCTAAATGAATCTAGCAATGTATTAAACGGATTATACACCAAGACCAAGTGATATTTACATCAGGATTATAAAGTTGGTTTAACACATGAAAATCAATTCAAGTAAACATTATGCTAATAATAAAGGCAAAGCTATATGGTCATCTCAATAAATGGAGAAAAAATGATTTTACAAAATTCAGTATCGTTTCGTGATAAAAACAGTCAACAAACTGGGAACTGAAGGAAGATACTTCAGACCGAAAAGGCCATCAATGATCAACCCACAGCTAACATTTCCCTCAAGGTGAGAAACTGGACACTTTCTACCTAAGCCTGGAAAAAAAGTAAACAAATCCGGTTTCACCACTCCTATTAAACTTTGTACTGGAAGTACTGGAGGTTCTTCCCAGGGTATTTAAACAAGAAAAAGAAAATATAAAACATCCATATTGGGGAAAAATAGGTAAAATTATCACTATTTATAGATGATGAGATCTTGTATGTAAAAATCCACAGAAACACAATTAGAAGTAACTAGTGCAGCAAGATTACAGAATAAACTGTCTATAGACAAAATTACTTAACCTTAGCAATAAACAATGCTAAAGAAGCAATATTTATAATAGTATCAAAAATAATATATACTTAGGAACAAATTTAACCTAAGAAGTGTAAGAATTGTATCCTGAATTGTATGCTGAAAACTATAGTTTTCATAGTTAAAACTGGAGTTTATAGTTAAAAATTTTAAGACCTAAATAAACAGAAAGATTCCCCTTGCCAAAGATCAGAAGACTGAATATTGTTAAAATGTCAATAATACCCAAACTGGTCCCACAGATCAATGAAATTTACATCAATATTCCAACTGCCTTTTTTTTCCTTGGAATTGGCAAACTGATCATAAAATTCATATGGAAATGAAAGGGACTCAAAATAGCCAAATCGATCTTGAAATACATGAACAAAATTAGAAGTTCCAATTATCATTTCAAGCCTTAAGTGCAAAGCTGAAATGACAATATAATCATACTAGCCCATGAATAGGTGAATAGATTATTAAGTAGAATTGAAAGTCCAGAAATAAATATTATATTTGTAGTCAACTGGCTTTCAGCAAGTGTGCCAAAATAATTAAATGAGGAGAAGAATGGTTTTCCCAACAAATGATGCTGAGAAAACTGGAAATCCACATGCAAAAAATAAATTTGGACTCTTTCCTCACACCATATACAAAAATTAACTCAAAGTGGATTGAAGACCTAAAGGTAAAAAGCTAACCCTAGGAAATTCTTCGAAGAGAATACAAGGGTAAATCTCATGATTTTTAATTGGGTAATCGTTTCTTAGACAGAAATTTAAAATCACAAGTGACAAAAGAAAAACAGACAAATTGGATTTCATCAAAATTAAAAAATTTGTGTTTCAAAGACATCATCCAGAAAGTGAAAGGACAGGGGCATCTGGGTGGCTCAGTCCATTAAGCATCCAACTCTTGATTTTGGTTCAGGTCATGATCTCACAGTTTGTGAGACTGAATATTTCATTGGGCATTGCACTGACAGGATGGAGCCTGCTTAGGTTACTCTCTCTCTCTCTCCTTCTCTCTCTGCCCATCCCCTACTTGTGCATTCTCTCTCTCTCTTTCAAAATAAATAACTAAACATAAAAGAAGAAAGCAAAAAGACATCTCACAGAATGGGAGGAAATATTTGAAAATTATAACTGGTGAGGGTCTTATATATAGAATACATAAAGAACTCTTACAACTACACATACAGGGGCACCTGGGTGGCTTAGTAGGTTGGGCAGCCAACTCTTGATTTCAGTTCAAGGTCATGATCCCTCAGAGTTGTGAGATTGAGCCCCATGTCAGGCTTTGCATTGAGGGTGAAGTTTAAGATTCTTCTGTCCCTCCCTGTCTCATGCTCTCTCTCAAATAAAAACTAAAAAACAAAATAAGCATAAGGTCTTAATAGACATATTTCCAAGAAGTTATACAAATGACCAATGATACTGATCCCCAATAAGCTACTGAGTGAGGTACATGTATAGGGACCTTAGTCCTACAACCACACAAACTGAATTCTGCCAACAACTTGCATGAGGTTGGAAGTAAGTAAATTCTTCCCCAAACTTCTTGGGAAGAGTCTCAGCTTGGTAATACCTTGATTTCAGCCTCGGGGATCTCTGAGCAGAGAACCCAGTTTTGCCTACCCAGATGTCTGCCCTACAGAACTGTGAGACCATAAACTGGAGTCCATTTATGGCGAATTGTTATATAGCAACAGAAAACTAAAGTAAGTTCCTTAGATCTTAAAAAACGAAAAAAAAAAAAAAAAGTCTTTCTAAGACCACACATCTTCCCCTATTTGTCAATATCTTCTTAACAGGAAACATTCTCAGAAGAATTACACTCTTCTTTTCCTTACTTCCTGCTCACTCAGTACACTCCAACATGGTTTCTGTACTCAACCTTCCGTTAAGAAGGTATTTCTAGTCTCACCAAAGAATTCTTCATTACTGAAACCGTTGAGCTCTATAAAGAACTCATGTTTCCTGATATTTCAGCAGCACTTGACCTGGTTAATTTTCCCCTTTTTAAAACTCTTTCCTTGCCTTGGCTTCTGTGACAGCCCAGAATTTCTCTGGCTGCCCCTTTCCCTGTTTCCTGTTTCACCTTCTCCCCTCAGGAATTGTGTGCTGATGTCCTTCAGCATTTGATTTTACCCTCTCTCCTCTTGCTCTGTCCTTTAAGACATGTGGCTCACCTATTGTTCTAAGCATCTAAGTATTTAGCTCATTTACTATCGACAGTAACACTGTGATAGAGTTCAGGACAAAACCTGATCATGCCCAAGACCACATGCTAATTAATAAGCAGTGCTGGGTTTCTAATGCAGGCAGCCCGGAGGCTGGTGAAACCACTGTACTATACCGCACCCAGGCAATCTTATCTCCATCCCTTACTTCATATATCTGTAAACTGATGACTCCAATGTTCTATCTCCATTTCTGACCTTTCCTCTGAACTTGAAAACTATATTCAATGACCTTTTGATAAATAAATTTGCTACCTCAATCTTACCTTCTAGTGAATGTAGCACAATCTATCAGTTGTGCAAGAAACCCAGTGGCGATCTCTCAGCTCTTCTATGCTTTACCTTGAATATCTTTGAGGCAGCTCAAACTCAGTATGACCAAAGCAGTGTCTGGGACAAAGTAAGCATGCAGTAATAATTTAGTTAAATGAATGAATGCTGTACAAATAGCTGGAGGCATGCAGACCTTAGTTTATATCTTACTTCTCCACTTAGGAGCAATGTAAGACTCATGTTAACTCCCCCCGACCCCAGCCTAGAATTCTTAAGTGTAAAAAAAATGCATAACAATATTCCTAATCACACCATTTCCTGTATGGATTAAAAGAGATAATATAGATAAAGTGGTTCTAGCCTAGTGCCTGGAATACAGCGAATGCTCACTGCTCTGGCAACATGTAGTATACATATTTCGTCACATCGCAAAGATCTAGAGAGGAGTGTGATTTGCCCAATATCACACAGCTATGGCAGGGCCGGAAGTGCATCGTTCTCATACTAGTCTTTGTGACCTTGCTGCTTGTCTGAGTGACCTGCTCAAATTTCTATTTTGACAAGACTACTCTGACTGCAGTGTGTGTGTGTGTGTGTGTGTGTGTGTGTGTGTTGGGCACTGCTACCTTTCATTTCTTAAACCACACCTCCAACAGCACTTTGTTATATTAACAGACTCTGACACATACAGTTGCAAAACTCCCAATGCCCTCATAGGAAGAGAGCATGCAATTCAAATGTCTTCATTTGTGAAGTGGGGGGATGATTCTCATTCTAAACTCACTGTGTTGTCCCTCAGATCAAGTCAGATGATGCACACGGGCTTGCTTCTTCACATTATGAAACACTATCTGTGTGTTCTTTTTCTTCATCTACCAAGAGAGTGAAGCCTGATCATACCTTAGAAATGCCTTTGGGTGCAAGCTCTTTGGTAAAAGGCGTTGCTTCTGCAGTGGCCCTTGTGTGCAGTGGTATAGTCACCTGCGTGTTTTGTCTCCCTTCACAACAAGCGTTTCTGAACTCAGGCTTGTTTTACAGGAATCTGAAATAATCAGGAAGCAACAAGAGAGAGGTCCATGGGGGCAGCTTAGTCCGGGAGGCAGGGAGTCTGTAATTCACAGTTCCTAGTTCCTGTGACAAAAGCAGCTGCCTGGCTGACAGCCTGGGGAGGGGGCCTTTTCCAGGCTTGTTTCCCAAGCTTCACACATCACCTTTCACTTGCATCCTCTACCTGTAAAAGAAAGGAGAATATCTTGACTGAGTTGCAGAAGGGGTTTTGAAAAGCTTTTCCATCCAGTGCTGATAACTGCCCACAATTACAGATATCCATCATGGAATCTTCTTAACTGAGCAGAACCAGAGAACCAATTCTAATTTCTTTGCCCAAGTAGGATTTTCTCTCCCAGCTCTGTTTTTTTTTTCTCCCCCTCATTCTATTTTTAAAGGGGAAGAAGCATTGCTATCTAGTTAAATCAAGGGCCAGTGTGATGGACTGAATATGTACTCCTCAAATACATATACTGAAGCCCTTACCTCCAATGTGATGGCATTTGGAGACAGAGCCTTCGAGAGGTAATTAGGAGGGTCATTAAGGTGGGGTCTCATGATGAAATTACTACCCTAATCAGAAGATACACTAGAGAGTTAGAGATCCCTCTCTCTCCCACATACACCCACAGAGGAAAGTCATGTGAGACACAAGATGGCACTACCTAGAAGCAAAGACAAGAGGCATCAGAACAAAACCTACCTTGCTGACACCTTCATCTTATGACTTTCAGCCTCCAGAACTGGGACAAATAAATTTCTGCTGTTAAAGCTGTCTAGTCTGTGGAATTTTGTCATGGCAGCCCAAGCTAACTAAGCAATTAGAGGCCACCATCTCTTGAAAAACAAAAGATAGAAAAAAGATGTGACTTTTGTAACCTCAGAGAAAGCTATGGCTATTCAGTGAATCAGGTGAAATGTCTTTTCATTTATCACCTGCAGAAGGTGGCTCGGGCCTGAGGGACAGATTTGATTTAGTTAGCACTCTCTCCGTGGTGCTCTGCCTTGCTTTTAAACTTCTCTTGATTCAAAGCCCCCCTTGAACTTCTTAACAACATCAGCAAGGGCCAGTCCAGCCTGACAGTGATTTTTGCCACTTCTAACCTACTGCTGGTGGTAAACTCTTGTTATTATTAATATTGTTCTCCAAGTCTTTCAGATCATCTTGAGAATAGAAGCTTGGACTGAATACTTTCTTAGTTCCTTGTACTTAATTCTACTTAAGTCCATCCTTGGACTCAACTTTCCAAGAGTGTGGGACCAAGTAGATTGGCAATCCCCCTAGGGTATACTTATAGAGATGATTAGAGAATTCTCTTCTTTCCTTGGACCTAAGACTTTGGGGGGGGGAACTTCAGAGCTAGAAGTTGCACAGCTGAAAGAATTAAAGATGTATGTCAAGACTTCACACAGTCATGTAACCCAGAACTCCCTCAATCTTCTCAGAACTCAAGGCTCCATGTCTGCAAAATGAAAAGATGAAGCAGTCTTGTACCTAACAGTATTTTTATGCTTGCTCTGAAATAAATAGTACTCTACATGTGACCCAGCTTCTATGACTTTGGAAAGGATTTTCCAATGTATCTTTTGCTACATGTGACCCAGCTTCTATGACTTTGGAAAGGATTTTCCAATGTATCTTTTGCTACATCGCTTGTTTCCAAAGTGTAAACCAGCAAGCATCAGCATTACCTGGGAATTTATAAGCAATACAGAATGCCGAGTGTCCTCCAAGATCTACTAGATCATCATTTGAGAGGGGGACCCAGTGATCTGTGTTTTCACAAGTCCTTCAGGAGACTCTGATACACAATTTCAAGGACAATGGCAACCCTATTTTTAAGCACTTCTACCAACCTAAAAATGAGAAGCTGTGCACGGTGATCCAATCTCTCTTGGGGGGGGGGGGGTGATTGGCTCAGGCTGATTCAACTGTTTTAAAGCCTGTGACTTTTGGTCTATCTTTGGTGAACAAGATATCTTTTCTCTTCCCCTGGGTGTGAATGAGGAAAACTGAGGTGTGGACTGCTGCTGGTAGCCATCCTCCACCAGGAGAGAAGCCATTCCAAGGACAAGGTCCACCTTAGAGAGCACAAAAGGAAAGAACTGCAGAGAAATAGACCTAGATTCCTGACACAATCATGCCCAAAGTCTGAACTGTTGATAGAATTTCTAATTAAGTAATTTAACAGATTCTCTTTATCCCTCAGCCAGTTAGACTTGGATTTTCTAATAGAGAGTCCAGTTAGGAGTCTAGTGTAGAATCAGGTAATGTACAATGTTAGTTTATAGCAAGGGGGTTATGGAATTGGGAATGAAGACAAGTGAATGGTTTCTACATATTTGGAAATAAGAAATTATGGGGCTTAATTTTGCATGGGAAAAGGAGTGGAGACTATCCAAAGAATCAGGAACAGGGGACACCTTGCTGGCTGAGTCAGTTAAGCATCCATCTTCGACTCAGGTCAAGATCTCACAGTTCAGGAGTTCAAGGCCTCCATCAGGCTCCATGCTGACAGTGCAGAGCCTTCTTGGGATTCTCACACTCTCCTCTCTCTCTGTCCTTCCCCTGTTCACACTTTTTTTCCTCTCTCTTTTTCTTAAGAAAAAGAAAACCAGTGTATTAAAAGGGTACAATTTTAAGCTAAGGAAATATTTTCATGTTTCTTCTTTGTTGGTCTTGCCTACAGGCCTGCTGTAAGTTAAGGACGGGGGCTTCTGGGACAACTGTCCTTCTACAGGACTGATACAGAAACCAACCTTGTTAAGACTTACTGAGGGATTAGGCTACTTACCAATCAGAAAGCACCAGTTAAAAAGAATATATAAGAAAGTAATTTTGTTAGTTCTTACTACATAGACGTAGGAAAACAGTGGAAGCAGATCACTATCTTAACTCCCAGCTAGATCTTCCCCTACCCCTGGTGCTGGGAGTCCGAGACCTATGCCCTGTACTTGAGATACTCAAACCCTATAGTAAATTTATAGATAAATATAGAAAGAATTGAATTCTTCATGATATTGAATCTTTATAATAAGTGCACTTCCCCTTTTCAATTCCATTTTTATGCCTCTCAGTAGAGTTTTGTCATTTTCTTAGAACAAACACTGACCATTTCACCAGTTTATTCCTAGATAGCTTATCTATTTTTTGTTGCTCTTGCAAATGGAATCGTTTCTGAATTTAATTTTTTACCTTACTCTATGTCTAGTAAGTGATTGATTTTTTTAATATTAATTTTTTAACCAGGAAGTTTATAAAAATTATCTTACCATTAAAATAGTTCTCCAGTTAAATATTTTTTTCAAGTATATAACCATACCATGTCAAATATTTATAAGTTCGACACCATTTTGTGGTACTCAGTACTTCTTTTCTTACTGCCATGACTCATACTTTCAAAACAATTTAAATGAAAGGTGCTTTGTTCCGTATTTTAATGGCAGTGCTTCTTGTATTTCACTTATCAATCATGATGTTTACCTTGGACTTCATGTGTATTTATCAGATTAAAGATTTATAAATATATTCATAATTTATTGAATTTTTTATTGGTAGAAGTAAATAAAGAACCCAGAAATAGATCCTTGTATATATGTGAATTAAAATGGCAAAATTTATTTCTCAAATCAGTGGAAAATGATGGATTATTTAATAAATGGTACTCACAGAATATTATCCATCAGATGAAAATTGAACCCCATTTTATACTGTTTCCCGAAGGAATTCCCAGTGGCATAAACACCCTAGTGTTAAAAAAAAACACAATATTGATGGCAAAATGTGCTGTTAACAAAGTCAATAATGATAAAAATGGGTTTTTACTAAAGTTTTTTCAATGCAGGTAGATACCAACGATAGTAGATAAAGGGTCATGTGTGTAATGCCCAAAGAACATCGACAAACTTAGCAGAAAAAATCCATAGAAACTAACATTAGAAAGTGGTCAACAGCTATAAAAAAAAGAAATTCACAAAAGAACATACTCAAATGGCCAACGTACATGAGGGACTCAAATTTAATAGCAGAGAGGGAAATACGGAATTTAAATCATAAGATATATTCTCATTATTATCAGAAAACAAAAAAAAAACTCGCATCAAAGATATTGTGGGATGCAGGCAGAGCACTGTCATGTTCACCATACAGATTTGGGTTTTTACTGGATATCAATCTTGCAGCATCTATTAAATTTTAAAATGCATGTATTCTTCAATCCAGCCATCTTGAGCCTGGGAATCAGTTTTCTGGGAATAAAGCACTGTGGTGGACTCTAGAACGCCACCAGATCTCCTCCTCAAGACCGATTCACTAATTCTTCTGCGGTGAGGAGTGCTGTGTCCATGTTCAGTCGGTGGAACAGTTCTGCTGTGTGTGATATAGAATAAGGAACATATGATAGAGATTAGACTTGACACAATCACAGGAGGTGGTGGAGACATTTGGTACCCGGATTTGGTGTAGGGCCCCGAAGTCCCTATAGGTCAGTAGTCAGGAAGGAAAGCTGGGCATGGGCAAGAGGCGGGGCACACTGGACCTGGAAGGGTGTGCTACAGTGCACCAGGACAGACTGTAGTCCAGGTCTCGCCAGCTCCAACTACAATGCCATGGGACCTGCAGGAGAAGCTGATGCCCTGTATTATGGAACAGCATGCTCACTTGGCCCAGGGCTCAGAGCAACTACAGGAATAAATGCAGTAGGAGGGATCATGGGTCCATGCACTCACCAATCAGGTGAGCTAATAGATTAACAAAAGTGTATGCAGGTTATCAGCGCCTGGCAGCCTATGTGGCCTTTGAGGCTTAACAAAATATCTACAGCGTTACTTCTTCCTTCCAAATCTCACACAGCTTTCCTACATGTTTAACACCAACCTGGAGCAATCCAGGGAAGGGAATTCTGGGCCGCCTAGTTCCAGGTTAGCTAAAGTGATATGAGACAGAGCTCACAATAACTCCCAGTGAAGTTGCTCTCCAGGAATTATCATCATCTAAAGGAAGCTGCCCCATCCATCCAAGGTCATCCCTTCCCTGGAAGCAGCATCTGTTATGGAGGTACAAACGTTTGGTTTCCCTACCTCAACTGGGATGATGGAGCCATTTCCCAATGTCATAGCTACCCAAACTCCTTAAACCTTCTGATACAACCACTCTGCTATTTAACCTCTCCTTCTGCCCAACCTCACCTCTCACCCCAAACAGATATTATTCCTGGGAGCAATCTCCAATAAGCCTTCTGAAGAAATTCGCAGGCACTCAGAATTTGTTTTCCAGGAAATCTAACCTATTATTACAAGTACATGTAACTATCTTATAATGCATTGCTTATAGTGACAAAATTAGGAAATTATGTGAATTCAAATTATAGGTTAAATATATTATGATATACCCATACTGTAGAATATTTACTAGAAATAAAATGCCCAGAGCTACGGATGTGGATGTAGAAGGAATCCCACCAGGTATTTTGTCGAGGGAGAAAAATGATAGACAGAAAATTCTATGTATTATAAAAATATTTTTTGTTAAGTAATGTCAAAACTCATGAACAACCTCTTTGTATATATGGATTTTTGTGTATGTATTGTCTATATGTCTATATGTATATCTGTGCACACACGTATGTTTACATGTAATTACATGTGCATGAAATTAGAAAGTACATATGCTAAGCTGATGACCTGGCTTACTTGGTGAGGAGGATAAACTTCGAAAGGGAAGAAAAAAGATAGAACCAAGCAAAAATGCATACACTGTTAAGTAAGCTTAAGATCACATCTATGCAATGATAAAAATAATATATTTATGTGTATCTGTGTATATGTGTATTTTTAAAGATTTTTTAAGTTCATTTACTTATTTTGAGAGCGAGAGAGAAAGAGCACAAGTGGGAAAGGGGCAGAGAGAAGGAGAGACAGAATCTCAAGCAGGCTCTGCACTAATGGTGGGGCGCAAACTCATGAACTGTGAGATCATGACCTGAGCTGAGCCACCCAGGCACCCCTGTGTGTATGTGTATTTAAAGGATAGACTTATGCATAAATAAAATATAAATAAATTAAATATGCATTTATATCCACTTACATTAAGTAAATTAAGATGTGCTGCCTTTTCATAAGGTATTGACAACATAAAATAAATACAACTTAAATCAGAAATAAGTGCTTCACTTTATCAATAGAATTTGGGATCTATATGGAGATGGTCATTAATAAGTTAGATACAATTTCTAATGTTGCAACATCCATTCCTGTCTGTTAGTATACATTAATCTCTTTATGTGTCATAGGATCCCATTTAATAATTTATTTATGGTGTTTGGCTCAATATTCTTATGGAGAGTCTTTTATTTTTTTATTTAGGAGAGATCTCTGTCTACCAACTGTGATTAGGTCTGGCGAGTGAGATGAGGAGAGCATGGTTAGGAGAACATTGGAGGAGTCTCAGGGAGAAACAGTGATTTAGAGGAAGACGGTGGTATGAGAAGGCACATAAAATTATACCAGAAATATCATGGAAGTGCTAAAGAGAGACTTTGCTGCTGGATTCAGTGTGGGGTATTGAGATTAGGAAAGGGGACGGGATGGCTGTCAGCCTTCTGTATTTGGAAACCGGGCACTCAGTGCTGCCATTTACCTGCATTTGGAAGATGGAAGAAAAGACTAGTATTGCATAGGGGAGGGAAGGGAGGAAAAGAAAGACAAGACATGAAAATGGACACTCAAGACCTCTGGGAAATTACAATGTGTTTTTCGAAGCTTTTCAAAATTTTAGTTTTGCCACAATGAGAAAAAAGGATCTGAAAAGTGAATTTGTCTTCTCTTTTTTAATTTGTACTTCTCAAAAACCCCCTAGACTCTGAGATGGCATCCATTTCTGACATGTGTGGTAGCGCAGCCCAGAAACAGCATACCTGATGTGGCTGACTTCTCAAACACATTGGACCAGAAGCTTGGACCAGCATTTCTCTGGGTCCCGGTCATGTTAGTCATGAAAACAGATGTTTAGAGCTATGACTTCTACATCTGAGTTTTGGATCCCAAGTGAAAAAATTATCCATGTGTTCATTAACAAACATCTTATTCATGTATGTTATATGTGGCCCTCTAAAGTGTGTGGTCCACGGGGGGCATCAGTCTGGTCTTTGTCTTGGCCGATGCTAAAGATCAAGATGGAGGAATCCGTGTCCTCCCACGCTAGTGGGTTTTTAATGAAGGCAAGATGGCAGTAAGTGCATCCATGATGGAGTCCGTTGCAGTCTCAGGTGGGAACTTGCAGAAAATACAGTTGAAGGGTTAAGACTGGGGCATGCGTAGGGAATTGAATCAGAGTAGAATATATCCCAGGAAAAGAAAATCCTATTTATAATGAAAAACCAGGGAGAATTGGACCCCGGAGAGGTGGTGAGGTAAATAAGAAGAGTTATTATGGAACCAGTTCCTTGTTTAGCCCCTCCTGCTTCTTTAGCAGTTTGGGGTTCTTGAGATGGCAGTAGTTTGGGTTTCTCCCAGCAGTGTGGAGATGATGCATAGCCATTCACTCAGGTCTGTGTTGTCACATCAGCGAGAATCTCCAGGGAATGCACTGTCTAGGTCTTATGTGACAAACTGCATCAGCCTGTAGTACCAGCAGAGCCCTGGGGGGAGCCTCCGAATCTCCCTGATGCTGCCTGATGTGGGGAGAGGAGTCTCTAGGACCCCAGATCTGTGCTTATTTCCTCACTCATTTTCTTTCTGCTTTCATTCATTCTTTCTTTCTTTCTTTTTTTTTTTTTTGAAATTCCTTCTTTCGCTGCCTTATTTCCAAATTGCGTGTCAATTTTTCTTACCTCAAATACCATGTGGTAATGACAACCAAGTAAAATGTTCCAATTTTTTAATTTATATATTTTATTTTTTTCCAGCTTTATTGCAGTATAATCGATACGATGTTCCGTAAGTTTAAGGGTGTAGGACCTGATGGTTTGATACGTGTATATATCGTGATACGTTTACCACAGGACCCTGCATCTCGCATAATGACCATTTTGTTGTTGTTGTTTTTATGATGAGAGCATCAAAGCTCTTTTTTCTTAGCAACTTCCAAGTACACAATTTAAAATTGTAAACCGTAGTCACCATGCTGTGCCCTGGATCCCCAGAACTCAATCATCTTATAACTAGAAGTTTGTACCCTTTAATTTCCTTTTTAAGGAAGTAGAGAGGTTCTTTGCATTTTGGGGTGCGTTTTTAAAATCCTGGTATCTATTTTGAGAATTACTTAGTAGTTGTCATACAAATTATTCAGGAATGTGATCCATATTATTTTCACTTAAGGACTGATTGAGAATTCCTTCTTTCCTAACACGTGGTCAATGTTTGTAAATGGTTAAGCGTCCAACTTTGGCTCTGGTCATGATCTTGTGGTCCTTGGGTTTGAGCCCTGCATTGGTCTCTATGCTGACAACTCAGAGCCTGGAGCCTGCTTCAGTTTCTGTGTCTCCCTCTGTCTCTGCCCCTCCCTTGCTGGTGCTCTCTCTGTCTCTCAAAAAATGAATTTAAAAAACTCTAAAACAATTTTTTTAACTGCACTTTAAATACTTTAAATAACATTTAAAATGTACCTATTTGATATATGGGAGGAGAAGAAGGTTGAACTCTGCTAGTCAACATTTTTCTTTTTTTTTTTTTTCCTTTTATTACCTGCAATTCTTGATTTCACATTTTAATTGTCTGTTATTTGGTGCTTGAAGACTCATGAGCATTTGATTCTCTGTGTGTTTGTGCCCTTTATTATGATAAAGCACTTTTGTCATTTATGTTTGTGTCTTGGTTTAGACTTTGGTGTTAGTATTATGGCCTTTGATTTATGTTTTGTTTGTGTTTGCCTAGTGTGGTTTTAGTCTGTATGTCACTTTCAACTCTGATGAGTCCATTTCAGATAAGTCTCTTATAGATAGCATGTAGTTACATTTTATTTTTTTGATAATAATCTGAGTCTTTTTCTTCCAATGGCTCAGTTTATCCCACTGACATTTGTTGCTAAAACACATATTTTTGTTCTGAATTCTGTCATTTATGCTATTCCGTTTGTTTTTAATGTTTCTTATGGAATCTGTTATTTCCTCCACAGCCAATGTTTTCACTCACTTTGTATGATTTGGGTTTTAGTTTTCATATAATGTTTATAGACTCTATTTCTTGTATCATTGCCTTTATAACTTTAAATACCATAATACATACAAATATCCTTACTAATCTATCAATTTCAAGCAGTACCAAATAAAAAATGAGGACTGTAATACTCTGACACTTTCCTCCAACCTCTCTCCATATATAACACATAATGTTGGTAAGTTACATTATGATTTTTAAATTATCAGGATTAAAAACACTTACACTTTGCTGAGAAACTTATCACATCTGTTTAGTCACAGATTTAAATATAAATGGAATCAATGCTTGCCACTCAGGCTTCACCTCTCTGCTTCCCCTAGTGGAAGCTTTCCATTTTCTTTAACTGTTCACTTGCTGAAAAGTCACAGTCTTTGTAAAACACAATCCCCCCAGGGCTCCCCTCCCTCCACCTCCCAGGATAACTCCTCTGCAATATTTCCCATTGTCTACAGCTCATAAGCCACAATAACATGAGTCTGTCCCTTCCTGCTTTTCTACCTCCATTCCTCAGCAATTCCTGCCTCCAAGTTTCCACTTCATTTGCACATCCTCCATCATTTACACATTTATCCTGCTCTTTGATACGTCTGGACCTGCATTCACATTGCCAATTACTTAACTCTCTTTGCTGTATTTTCAGCTAATTCTCATATATTCATAAAAACTCAGGTCAGAATTTATACTTAGATTTCAAGAAAATTTTATTGAAATATACCTTACATATTAAAAAAAAAAAAAAAAACTACAAATACTGAGAGTACCACCTGATGAATCGTCATGCACCGATGCACAAACACACTTAAAGTCCTTCACTGTCCAGGTGAGGAAATAGAAGTAGATGTGCCTGTCAGAACTCCCGCAGGTGTTCCTAGTTTCTGCCTTCCTCTCCAAAGGTAACCATGATTATGACTTGACACCACTAGTGTTTCCTGCCAGTTTATAACATTTAATATGCATGGAATGATATCGTATGTGTACTTTTGTGTGCAATTCCTCAGACCTTCCAGGCTTTGGTCACCTGCTTGACCCTGGTCACCTCCCCAGCCCTAACCCCTCAGGCCTTGCCAACCCCAGCTGCTCTCTGGGCCCTGTCTGCCTTCTCAGTTCCACCTCCCAAGTACACAACCCCCAACCACTCACCCTCACCTTCCAGGCCTCCTGTGAGCCTTGAGGGTTTCCTCAGTCAGGGCCCAGTGGCCTGGTCACCTCAAAGAAGACAAGAAAAACAGAAAAAAGTGGAAGACAAGGAAAGAGATAGGTATAGAATCAATTTTTTTAACTTTTTTTAAAAATGTTTATTCTTGAGAGAGAGACATAGAGTGTGAGTGGGGGAAGGGCAGAGAAAGAGGAAGACACAGAATCTGAAGCAGGCTCCAGGCTCTGAGATGTCAGCACAGAATGCAACACGGGGCTTGAGCCCATGAAACATGAAATCATGACCTGAGCCAAAGTCAGACACTTAACTGACTGAGCCACCCAGGTGCCCCTAGAATCAATTTTTTTTTTAAGAAGACAAAAGAGGGGCGCCTGGGTGGCTCAGTCGGTTGAGCGCCGACTTCGGCTCAGGTCATGATCTCACGGTCTGTGAGTTGGAGCCCGGCGTCAGGCTCTGTGCTGATGGCTCAGAGCCTGGAGCCTGCTTCTGATTCTGTGTCTCCCTCTCTCTCTGCTCCTCCCCCACTCATGCTCTGTCTCTCTCTGTCTCAAACATAAATAAACATTAAAAAAAAATTAAAAAAAAAAGAAGACAAAAGAAAAGAATAGGAGAAAGGGGAAGAGCTCATCTATAATATAACATTCTTATTTTGAAGTATTGAGATTTTCAGCTCTGCTGTTTCATATGTATAATGGAATATAATATATGACATATTATATTCTATCCTATATATATGATTTATACATATTATGTATATATTTCTATCTTATTTTGAGGTATGGAGATTTTCATTTCTAGTATTTCATACACAGAATGCATATCTATAATATATATTAAAGATATCATTTTACATATATATTTATATCATATATGATTTCTCTTTATTTATTTTTATTTTCTATATATGGTATTTATATATTGTATACATGATTTCTGGTGAAATTTTCCATTTTGTCACGTTAAAAGTTATTTACTCAAAAATAAAAAAATAAACATATTAAAAGTCATTTTAAAGTCTGTGTTTGACAACTTCAATATCTGTATTAGCTCTGGGTATGTTTATAATTGTCCATTCTTCTCTTGGTCCTTTTTCTTGGAAATCCCATAATTTTTGACAGAATAATAGAGAGTCTGCAGATGATATTCTCTTATTTTAGATTTCTTTTATTTTCCTGAGTCCTTCAGTTTGTGATTTGTAGTCAGATTAGTAGCAGACCATCAATCTGGGACTGAGTGAATATGAGGCTGATTTTTAGGTTTTGCAAGACATAGCCCAGTTGACTGTCTTTCTGGGGTCCCTGTTGGAAATCAAAAGGTTTTCTCCAGGGCGCCATTGCCTTGAAGTGCTGGGAATACAGTATCCATCTCTGTCATGCCATAAAGCTTCTGAGACCCTTTGTCCCTTAGCATCTACTTTCTTTTTGGATTTTCCACCTTGCAGCCAGCACAAGGCACACATCAGAGAATGTAGGAATGAGAAAAGTACTTCTCACTTCTTTCCTCTTTTCTTCCTTCTATGTGGGATCTGGGGCACTCAAGAAACAAGACCTGTGAACTCTGATTTCTTCTTCAAATCCCCCATGAGATCGCTAAAAGCTCTGCTCAGCTTCTCTGCTTTGGAGCAGCTGTTCTTACCTTGTTTCTCAGTCTCTTCACTATCCTGTGAGGGAATCAATAAGTAGCTGGGCTGAAAAGGTAGAGGAGAATATTAGACTCAGCACCTTTCCTTTGAGACTCTGGCATCTCGTATCTTGGCTGCCTTGTTAGATATTTAAGACCCTCACATAAATGTGTTTTTGTTTTTTGTTTTGTTTTGTTTTAATACATGTTATCGAGCTTTTTTAGTTGCTCTCATGGGGAGGGCTGGCCTGCTGTGTGTTAGTCCATCACAGCCATAGTAGAATTCAGGGCAGGGTTTTGTTTTGTTTTTAGCTAGTCAGCTACCAACTCACTCCACATGTCTCTCAGATTCACTTTGATGTAACAAAATGTAAACGTAGGAATTATTTGCAGTTAGTGTTGAACACTACAAATATCTATCTTTCCAATATCTGAGATCTTGGCATTGGTGGATACAGTATAGTCGCCGCTGGATGGAAAGAAATGCTCACCCATGTGTCCTCTTTTGCAAGAGAAGAATTCCCAAGCCTGAAATAAAAAGCATGTGGACTATGTAATCACAAATCTCCACTAAAATCAACTAATCTACTAATATCTATTAGTAAATCTATTAATTTGGGGAGATAAGAGCCTGATTTGAGGGTGATCTGTAGTGAAAACATTTGGAGCCTACTAACATGTGAAAAAACATTTGGAACACTCCAGTACAACAAAAATCACATTTCTTCACATTGGACTCCTGCACTAGAGTGTAAGGTGCTTGAGGGCATAAATTCATTTTTTTTTTCTTTTCCTCTAAAGCCAAGGTTTTCAGTAAATGCTGGTTAAATTGTATGCCCTAATGACTTCATCAATGCCTAACTGAGAATTTACTATGTTAGTTCATTCATTCCCCTCCCCCACCTTCAGCAACCTAATGCATGTTGGGAATGAGGGTTCTCTCCCAAGGAAACAGCAAGGAAAAAAGCAACTAGAGGCAAGCCTCTTATGGGACTTACTGTCTGATAGCATTTTACTCAAATACGATACTTTGACACTAGAGCCCCTTTCCCCTAGGTATAAAAGACCATATGCCTAAATATAGAAAACTAAGAAACTATAGAGAAATAAGTAAAGATTAAAATCACCAATCTTTTCAGCTAGATTGACTCAAGGTAACAGCTCCTGCTTCATTCCCTGATGCATCCAACTACAGTTATAAACACTTATGCATAGATATTCATCCATATGGAGAAGAAGTTGTGTCATGCCATACATACTGGCTTTCTAATACTATCAGCACTCTTTGAATAACTTGAATAACTTTCTATTTTTTGAAATATTATATATGTGTATGTGTATGTCTGTAAAACGGTACATGGAATGATAACCTTGCAAACATCTCGAAGTTTAAAAATATTAAAATATTTATCAAATGCCCATCTATTTTTCTCCATTACACATTCCCGACCAACCCCCTCCTACTGTACCTCCAGTCTTACCAGAGATAACCATTATTTATGGTACTTACTAAATATATATGTATCCCTAAATATCATATTGTATAAAAGTGTATTTATAAATTTTATAGAAAATCATATCTATGAGACTTGCTTTTCCTCCCCTTAAATTACAGTTTTGAATTTTATCTGAAGAGAATTATGTAAATCTTCAATTCATAATTTATAGATAGTATCCCACTATATAGTGTAATATGATATGTTTATCCAGTTTTAAATGAACATTTTGTGTTTTTTTTTCTAATTTTTCACATTTACCCATGAGGCTGAAATAAATATTCTAACCCATGCTTTCTCAAGTACATATGTGAGAGTATCTCTGATATATATATATATATAAGCCTGAGAGCAGAATTGCTGATTAAACAATTCATGCGATTTCAGTTTTACTAAATACTGCCAATGTCTCTGCAAAGTAGTTGTACCAATTAAAAGTCTCCGTCTCAGTGTACAAGAGTTCATGTTGTTCACTGTCTTTGCCAATACTTAGTATTTTCAGGTTTTAAATTTTTTGCCAATTTTTTGGGTATGCAGTGGAATCTTACTATAGTGTTAATTTGCAATTCTTTCATGACTAGTGAAACTGATTATTTTTTCATATGTTTATTGGCCATCCATATTTGTTCTTCTAAATGTTAAAAATTTGGTCCTATATATATTTTTTAATTTTTAAAATTTATTTTTGAGAGAGAGAGCACAAGTGGGGGAGGGGGTCAGAGGATTTGAAGCAGTCTCAGCAATGAGAGCAGCCAGCCCCATGTGGGGCTCAAACTCATGAACCGTGAGATCATGACCTGAGCCAAAGTTGGACACTCAGCCGACTGAGCCACCCAGGCTTCTCAAGGACCTATATATATGTGTGTGTGTGTGTGTGTGTGTATTTTAAGTCTATCTGTTTATTTTGAGAGACAGAGTATGAGCAGGGGAGGGTCAGGGAGAGAGGGAAAAAGAATCCCAAGCAGGCTTCATGTTGTCAGCGCAGAGCCCAAAGCAAGGCATAAACTCACAAACCCGTGAGACCATGACCTGAACCCAAATCAAGAGTAAGGATGCTTAACTGACTGAGCCACCCAGATGTCCCAAACCTATATTGTTATTAGATTGTTTGTATTTATTTAACTTATTTTAGAGATCCTTCATGCAACTTACATACTAAATTTACTGGTCACATGCAATACAATTGTGACAGAATTTCAGATTGTACATGGTACCTTCGCTATTTTTGTTACCTGAATTTTTAATTTCTTTGTTATAATACTAATCAAGCTTTTTCCATATGGTCTGTGGGGAATTTTGGTAAAAAGGTATTTTCCTGTACTTTCTTTTTAAAGTTTAAAGTTTGGCTGTTCACTTTGAGATCAATATTCCATATGAAAGTAGTTTCATTTATAGATAGATTTTTCTTTTTCCTACAAGGATAATTGTTTGCCACAGCACAGCTAATTACAGAGTATATGCTTTCATTTCTAATATGGAGTGGTACTTCTGTCAGGCATCAACATTCTATAGATATTTTAGGTTTGTTTCTAAAATCCTACTCTGTTCATGTTCTTTTTTTCTATCCTCACATCAAGACTGTATTGTCTTAGTTACTTTAGCTTATCATAATTCTTGGTATTTATTATGACAAGTCTCCCTTTTGTTCTCAATTAACCTGATTATTCCAGGACTTTTGTTCTTTGAGGCATATTTTAGAATACTTTTCCAGCGTCATGATAAAACTTTTGTGATTTTGAGTTGAAATGCTTTAAATTTATGTATTCATTTGGGGAGATTTAATATTTTAACAGTTTAATTTTTATCTCCATACAGTGGCCTTATAAATTGTCACCAAAGGGCATATGTATGTCTGGGAAATATTTATGTATTGATCAACATATTGTTATATTATTGAAACTATAAAATAATTCTATTCAAAAACCAGTTTTAAAAATTACATTACAGATAAAAAGGAAAAGTAATAAATATCTGGGTAAAAGGGGACAAAACTAGAAAAAATATAAAATATATAGGACTAAATAAAAAATATATAGGACTCTTAAAATATAACATAAAATAACATAAAAGGGTTATTCTTAAAAATATTTAATCAATTTCTCATCTCTTTCTGTCTGTAATACAGAGTAACTGACACTTTTCTGAAGAATTTTTTGTTATGTGTTTAAAATTTTTAATTTTTTAAAATTAACCTCAACGTGCATTTTATGATTAATAAACTTGAAATTGTTAACAGCTTAAATCTACTCTTATCTTTGTATATAATAGTTTTCTTTTTTTGACAAGTATCTTTATCATAGTTTTATTTATTTGACAAGTATCTGTATCTTTACAGAGCATCTACCGAGTTGCTCTATAATTATTTTGAATTTTTGCCAATTCTAGTACTAAGAAATCATAGTTTTGATGTTATTCCATTCTAGTATAAAATAAATGTATCTAATTAAAAGTAGAGCTCCAACAGAATATTTCCCTTCCAGTTGAGATATTTTAAAATATAATTGTACTTTGTATAATTGTACAAAATACACCAGTACAACAATGAAATCCATTATACTATTTGAACTCTTTTTAATTTGCTTAGGATGTTTTGGGTCTTTGAAGGGTGTATTTTTATGTAAAACACACGTATAGACAAGTGTAAATATAACAATTGTACAGTTTAATCTGGCAACCAGCTCAAGTTCAAGAAGCAGAACATTGCCCCTCCAAACCACCAACCCCCACCCCCGCATCCTGTTCCCTTGCAGTGACTGCACACATCCTTCATCAGAAGACACCAGTAACTTGATTTCTAACACCATGAGTTAGTTTGACCTCCCTGTGTACTTTATATAAATGGTACTATAGAGAATGTAGTTTTTCATATCTGGCTTCTTTTATTAGACACTATAATTTGTACAATTCCATCATATTTTGTAGAATAGTTGCAGTTCATTTATTATCATTGCTGTCTGTTATTCCACTGTATATAGAGATCAGAATTTATTTATTCTATGTTATTCTAATTTTCAGTTTCAAGCTCTCATGAAGAGTGATGCTACGAACATTGTATTGCATGGCTTTTGGTGAACTTATAAACACATTTCTTTTGGATACACAAGTAGGAGTGGAATTCCTATTTCATAGGCTGTGTATGTCCTCTTGTTGATGAGTATTCCAGTTGCTCCACATTCTTACCAACCTTTGGTGTTTTCACTTGTAGATTTTCTGGTGAGGTGCACATTTGTTTGTGCCTTTTTTTAATTATTATTATTAGTTGTCTTCTTCTTATAGATTAGAAGGGATTCTTCAATTGTATTGAATGAAAATTTTTGTCAGTCTTCTCCAAATGTATGACATGCCCTTTTCCTCTGTCAATATTACCCACTGATAAACCAAAGTTTAAAATTTTACCCATAAATGGAAAAATGCATGGTTCTTCAATTTAGAAAATATTTGCCCTATAGATACTGATGTACTGTTGAGCTCTGAAAAGATTTTTTTAATATTTAAACAAAAAATTTAAATTTATTTTGAGAGAGATAGAGCAAATAGGGCAGGGGCAGAAAGGGGAGGGAGAGAGAATCCCAAGCCGACTCCACACTTTCTGCAGTGCCAATGTGGGGCTTAAACTCACAGACCGTGAGATCATGACCTGAGCCAAAATCAAGAGTTGGACACTGAACTGACTGAGCCACCCAGGTCCTCCCCCGAACTTTAAAATTTTTTTTTTTTAAGTTTTAAGAAGATTTTCTAAAAGAGAAATATTCTAACTTCTATTTTTATCATTTTTAAATGTATAGATATTTTAGCCTTAAGAGGTTCATTTGTCAAATGGATTATCTGATTCTGTGGTGTGTTTGGATTTTCAAACGGTGTTATGCAGAGGTAGAAGTTTTGTTCCTTTTGTTATTGTTCTAGCTGTTAAACTCTCCTTGGACATGCCTCTCCATGTCTTCTCTTTTTCAAACTTTGTCTCCAACAGATAAATTTAATGAAAAGAGTAATCTGTTATTTTACCATTTCATTTGTTGAATAGTTTGATTAAAGATTTCCAACTAAATTTCCAAAATATACAACCAAAATTGAGAGAAATATTTATTTCTAAAAGTGTTAAAGACCATCTTAAGCAATATTGCTTCATTTCCCAGATAGCGTTTCAAAGATTCAAATATTTCTAAACTCTAACTGGGGATAGACAGCAAAGAAAAAGCATTACTGTCATGTTCACATATTTTTAATTCAGTAGTGGTTTCATCAGAAATGTTTTGTGGTTTGCTTATTGCATATACTAAAAAGCAGCTCTAAAAATAACTACAGCCTCTATTTTTCAACCAAAAAGTCCAAATGAATTTATTTTTCTTCCATTTTTAAAATTTATTATGGACGTTGTTTTACTATGGCACGGGGCTAAATCAAAAGTTTTACTTATTGTCATTTGAAAAACAATACATGGAATTTCCCAGCTTTGGATTAGAATATAGAAAGGTGGAAAGAGTAGTATTCCTCCCCTTGCAAAAACAACAACGATACATCCTGGGCATTCTGAAAATTTACACTTTGTCTCGAAGCCATCAGAGAAAGAAAAGGAAAGGATTATAAGAAAGGGTGAAAACCAACCTGCATCCTTTTATGTTTCTTATGGAATAAAAATCTTAAAGTTTATACTATTGTTCTTAGGGCACCAGTGAAAACCCATTAGCCCTGAAAGTAGGGAACAGACAAAAAATCCTCTACTCAGAATGCTTTTACCAACAATAGTGAATTACTCTTTCATTTCACATGTATGTGGAACTCTTATCATAATGAACCATAGCTTTCATAAAAAAACAAACTTTAAATATTTAAATGAATTGACATAATGCAGAGTATGCTCTTGGACCATAAAGAATTACACCGCAAATCAAAAATATAAAATTATCTTAAAAATCTCCAAATATTTAGAAATTAATTATTCACAACTAAAGACACCATGGGTCAAAATGGAAATCACTGTAATAAAATCAGTAGATATTTTGAATTGAGTAAAAATGAAAACACATTGTATCAAAATGTATAGGACCCAGGGGCGCCTGGGTGGCTCAGTTGGTTGAGCATCCGACTTCAGCTCAGGTCATGATCTCACAGTTCGTGGGTTCGAGCCCCACGTCGGGCTCTGTGTTGACAGCTCAGAGCCTGGAGCCTACTTCGGATTCTGTGTCTCCCTCTCTCTCTGCCCTTCCCCTGTTCACGCTGTGCCTCTATGTCTCTCAAAAATAAATAAACATTTAAAAAACAAACAAACAAACAAAAAAAAAAGAATAAGACTTGAAACAGTAAAACTATTTGAAGAAAACATAAGGGAAAAGTTCCTTGACATTCGTCTTAGTAACAGTTTTCTAAATAGACACCAAAAGCATAAGCAATAAAACAAAACTTAACAAGTGGGACTACATCAAATTAAAAATCTTTTACATGGTAAAGGAAACAATCAACAAAACGAAAAAGGAGCCTACGAAATGAGAAAAAAATATTTGCAAATCATATAGCTGAAAAGAGGTTAATATGCAAAAATATATAAATAATTCATACAACTCAACAGTAGAAAAACAATCTGGAGCACCTAGGTGGCTCAGTCAGCTAAGCATCCAATTCTTGATCTCAGATCAGGTCATGATCTCACAGTCGTGGAATCAAGCCCTATGTCAGGCTCTGTACTGACAGCATGGAGTCTGCCTGGGATTCTCTCTCTCTCTCTCTCTCTCTCTCTCTCTCTCTCTCTCTGTCACACACACACACACACACACATACACACAATATAAACTATTAAAATTCTGATTTAAAAACATGGGCAGAGAAACCAAATTAACATTTTTTTTCCACAGAAGACACAAATGGCCAACGGGTACATGAAAAAGTTCTCAGTATCATTAATTACCAGTGAAATACAAATCAAAACCACAGTGACAAATCAATTCACACCGCTTAGAATGACTATCATTAAAAAGACAAGAGATATAACAAGTGTTGGCGAGGATGTGGTGAAAACGAAACATTCGCATGCTCTTGATGAGAATGTAAATTGGCGCGGCCGCTATGGAAAACAGTATGGAGCTTCCTCAAAAATAAATAAATAAATTAAGTAATTAATTAAATAAATAAATAAAAATAGAACTGCCGTATGACCAGCAATCCCACTTCTGTGTATATATCCAAAGGAAATGAAAATAGGATCTCAAAGAAATATCCACACCCCTGCGTTTATTGCAGTATTATTCACAATAATCAAAATATGGAAACAAGCCTTGTTTTGGTCAACAGGTGAATGGATAAAGAAGATGTTACATATAAGTAACATATATATATTTATGTGTATACATAATATTTATATATAACATATATTATATATGTTATAAATAGAATAGAATAGAATACTATAAATGTAATATAATATATTTTAACATAATATAAATGTGATATCATGTAATATAATTAATATAATAAGATAAAAGGAAATCCTGCCGTTTGTGACAACTTAGAAGGAACTTGAAGGCAATATGCTTAGTGAAATGTAGACAGACAAAGATAAATACTGTATGATGGTCACTGTATATGGATTCTAAAAAAGCTGAACTCAGGGAATCTGGTTGACCCAGTTGGTTAAGCGTCCAACTCTTGATTTTTGGCTCTGGTCATGATCTCATGGTTGGTGAGATCAAGTCCCACACCGGACTCTGCATTGACAATGTGGAGCCTGGTTGAAATTCATTCTCTCTCTCTATCTCTCAAAATAAATAAACTTTAAAAAAGCTGAACTTAAAAAAACATAGCACAGTTGTGGTTACCAGGGACTGGGAGACGGATGTAAATGGGGGAGACATTGGTCAAAGGGTACAAATTTCTATTTATAAAAAGTTCTGGGGGTCTAGGCGTACCTGAATGGCTCAGGCGGTTGAGTGTCTAACTTTGGCTTAGGACATGATCTTGCAGTTCATGAGTTTGAGCCCTGCATCAGGCTATGTGCTGACAGCTCAGAGCCTGGAGCTTGCTTCAGATTCTATGTCTCCCGCTCTCTCTGCCCCTCCCCAAGTCACATTCATTCTCTCTCTCTCTCTCTCTCTCAAAAAAAAATTAATAAAAGTTCTGGGGGATCTAATATACAGCATGGTGAATATAGCTAATAAAGCTATATTATATACTTGAAAGTTGCTAAGAGAGATAGTAATTATTCTCACCACAAAAAAGGAATGGTGATTATGTGACAGGATGGAGGTGTGAGCTAAAGCCACGGTGGTTATCATTTTGGAATAGGTAAATGTATCTCATCAACAGGTTGTACACCTTAAAAATATACAATATGTCAATTATATCTCAGTAAAGCTTAAAAAAGAAAAAAGAGACAACAAGAATGACGACACCAAAAGTTTATTCTTTCCAAGAATCAATATAGTTGATTACTCCTCAAGTCAGACTGGTTAAGACAAAAAGAGTGAAGACATAGATTAAAAACACCAGGAATGAAATAAGCAACATCATTAAAGACACTCTAGGCATTAAATTAATAAGGGAAGAAGATTACAGTATTTATGCCCATTTCTATGGCCTGGATGTTTGTGTTCACGGCCTCCCCCTCACATTCATATGATGAAATCCTAACCCCCAAAGGTGATCCTATAAGGTGCAGCCTTTGGGGGTTGCTTAAGTTATGAGGATGCAACTCTTACAAATGGGATTCTGTGCCTTCTAAGAGAGGTTTCAGAGAAATCTCTTGCCCCTGTGTTTGAGGACACAGAGAGAAGTCAGTAGTCTGCAGCCTGAGAGAGGGGCCTCACCCACCCACAATGATACTCTGATCCCAGACTTCCAACCTCTGTAATGGTGAGAAATAGATTTTTGTTATTTACAAGTTCCCCAATCTCTGGTATTTTGGTGTAGCAGCCTGACTGAACTAAGACACTGGGAAGTTTGACAATTTAGATGAAATAAATCAATTCCTTCAAATATATAAACTACCTAGCTCATGCATGAAAGGGTGATTATCTGACTAGCCCAATGTCTATTAAATAAATTGAATTTGAAGTTAAAAATTTCGACAGCAAATGTTCCAGCTCCAGATAGCTTCACTGGAAAACTCTACCAAAAGTTTAAGTAACGATTAATACCAGTTATATACAAATTCTTCTAGAAAATAGAAGAGATAAAGAGAGTTCTCAACTTGTGTTATTATGCCAGTATTACCATAATGCCAAAACCCAAAGACTGTTTCTATGAACATAGATGCCAAAGTCCTCGACAAGATTATGATAAATAAAAATATACATAATGAAGTAGGGTTTATCCTGAAAATGCAATTAATTCTGAAAGTAATAAAGTGTTGATGTATTACTTTTGCCTGTGAAGAATGTTTAGTCTCTAACTCTTGAGATCAAGAAAAGTTGGAATAGATTGAGAGACATTCCAAAGTCTTGAGAGGCAAAAATAAGTATTTTCACGTTCACATTAATATATTATTCTTTTATGTGCTCTAAAAATGTAAAATGATATTTTAGACAGCATTCAAAACAATTCTAAAAAGGACTTGGAGCGATATATGTACAGAAAAAAGTAGGATAACATTAATGAAAGTGTGTCCTACTAGATGTTTAAAAAATATTTTAAAAGAATATACAATTTGGTACTTAATAGGTTTCTTCTTAATAGATTTCTATGGCATAGGGAATGTCTTCAATTCCTCTAACCTCTTCTACATCTCAGTGGGCCTTTTGCACTTGGTTTTTCCTCCTTTTTTTTTTTTTTTTTTTTTTTTTGTGGTGGTGTTAGTGGTGGTTAACAGATAAAATGTGCTTTCTGGGGCGCCTGGGTGGCTCAGTCGGTTGGGCCTCCGACTTCGGCTCAGGTCATGATCTCACGGTCCTGTGAGTTTGAGCCCCGCATCCTGCTCTGTGCTGACAGCTCAAAGCCTGGAGCCTGCTTCGCATTCTGTGTCTCCCTCTCTCTCTGCCCCTCCCCCTCTCATGCTCTGTCTTCTCTCTGTCTCAAAAATAAATAAACATTAAAAATAAAAAATAAAAAAAAAAATGTGCTTTCTTCATTGGTCATGCAGCTTCTTCAAACTACTTTTAAAATAATATCCACTTTCTTACTGGGGACATTATTTTCAGGGCCATTTCATTTCCTCTTTTAGGTTGGGCTACTTTTTATATATTTTTTTCAAACCTGCTTTGTTTTTGAAGTCCTGCGATGCACTTGTGATGTAACTGCATCATGATTTAATTGCAAGTTTCGTTCATCCTCATTCTTTCTAGATCCTTTTCTCATTGGCGAAAGCATTACCTCAAGATATTTTACCCTAAGAAGAAGTACACAGGAAATAAATTTTTCCAGTTTTTTATGCATTCAAATATTTTTTTTAATTTAAAATAGTTTATTTTCAAATTGGTTTACATAAAACACCCAGTGTTCATCCCAACATGTGCCCTTTTTTAATGCCCATCACCCCCTCTCCCCCCCCCATCTCCCTCACCCTCAGTTTGTTCTTAGTCTTTGAGAGTCTCTTATGTTTTATCTCCCTCCCTCTCTGTGTCTTTTTTTTCTTTCCCCTCTTCCCCTCCCCCTGGTTTTGGCTTAGTCTCACCAAGTCCACCTATTCGTGGAAACATATGGTATCTGTCTTTTTCTGACTGACTTATTTCACTTAACATAATACCCTCCAGTTCCATCCATGTTGCTACGCATGGCCAGATTTCATTTTTTCTCATTGCCACCTAGTAGTCCATTGTATATATGTACCACATCTTCTTTATCCACTCGTCAGTTGATGGGCACTTAGTTCTCTTTCCATGATTTGGCTATTGTCGAAAGTGCTGCTATGAACATTGGGGTACACGTGCTCCTATGCATCAGCAATCCTGTGTCTCTTGGGTAGATTCCTAGCAGGGCTATTGCTGGATCATAGGGTAGCTCTATTTTCATGTTTTTGAGGAACCTCCACACCGTTTTCCAGAGTGACTGCACCAGTTTGCATTCCCACCAACAATGTGGGACTGGGAACAAAGGAAGGAATGCATTCAAATATTTTAAATTTGTATTCACACTTGACTTATACTTTTGATAGATGAAGAATTCTAAGGATAAAAATATTTTCCCTCACAACTTCAAGAACATTACTTCATTGTTTTCTGATGTAAAGTGTTGCTGAAAAGAAGGCTAGGTCTTTGACTTCCTTTTTTTTTCTTTTTTTCTTTTTAGGGAAAAATGTTTGTTTTGCTTTTTGTTTGTTTGTTCTCTGACACTTTGGAAACATCCTTTTCTCCATATTTTGCATAAATGTGGTTTCTGACTTGGCACTTGGGTTCTTGCAATATGAAAACTCATTTATTCTCAATATATATTGAGATATATATATTTCTCTCTCTCTCTCTCTCTATATATATATATATATAAATATATATATATATACACTCTGATAATATTTATTCCTTTAAATAACTGATTATACCCTCCATTCATGTTTCTTTATTTTCTTTCTTACACACTCCTATTAAATGCTTGTTGTGCTGCTAGATAATTCTTATCCTTCACTTTATTCGGTAATTTTTCTCTTGCCAAGAGAAAAATTGGACCTTTAAAAGAAATATATATGCTCATCTTCTAAATTAATTTTTAGCCCGAAGCCTATATTTTTTATTTTTCTCTGATGACTAGTTTCTGTGACATAATGTTAAATCATATTTTTGTATAAGCTCTTCTTTAGTTCCTCTGTTGAAAAAATCCTTTAAAGGTTTTTTTTCTATTACCTGCATAATTTATTTTACTTTCAGTTTTAGTTGATCTGTTTCTAATGATTGTGTGAATGTGTGTGTGTGTGTGTGCACACTTGTGTGCACACATGCAGGCACACTATTGGTTTTTCTTGAAGTGCTTGGTGATTTAACTTGTTATTGTATCATATAGGAAAACTATTTACTTTTATATATCTACTTTGTATGCAACCCAATTACTAAATTCTCATAATTATTTTTTTAATCTTCCCTTTTCTAATTAATAGTCTTATTTCTTCTTTTTTTCCATTTTACTGGTTGGAACTTTCAGGAAAACTTTAAATATAGTATGAACAAGTAGGGGAATCTAGATGGCTCAGTCAGTTGTGCTTCTGACTTTGATTTTGGCTCAGGTCACGATCCCAGGGTCATGGGATTGAGTCCTGCATCAGGTTCTGTGCTCAGCGAGGAGGCTGCTTAAGATTCTCTCTCTGTCTCTCCCTCTGCCCCTCTCCTCCCCTTGCTTTCTCTCTCTCTTTCAAATAAAAAAATGAAGTTATATTTTATAGAGAAAATATAATAAAATGTTACATATTATTTATTATAGTATGCATATGATAAAACATTTCCATTATTTAATCATATTGATATTGGCTATTGGTTTTGAAATCTTCATCTTATAGAGGTAGTGTTTTTCTATCTATAGTTTATTCAAAGCTTTTTGTAATGTTCTCGAATGTAAAAAAATACAGATTTTCTTCAAATTATCTTTAGCATCTATTGATAGTTTCCCTTTTTTGCTTAAGTGATAAGTTATATTAATATAAATCTTAAGTTGGATAGTCTTACATCCTGCAGAAACTTTGTTTAATTGTATGCTATTATTTTAACATGTTAGTTTAGATTATTAATGTTTTATTAACATATTTCTGTTCTTCACTTGATCTTAGCCAAAAAGCCGAGAAGAGATCATATTTCTGTTCTTAAAAAAGCCTCTAGATTTTCTTGAGTTATCTTCATGATTTACTATGAAAATTGCATCGCTTCTTGCCCTTTTAGCTAAGATCAAGTGTATTACGAAAATTGCACCTGATTTATAAATTTAATTGAGAAAAATATATTGCTTTCCATAATGGAGAAGAATGTAGAAAGCATGAACATTATTTGTTCTTTTTTATTTTTACCAAACTTAATCTGGACAAATAATTTTGGGGGAGGTTAATAACATGCTTAATTTCCTTATTAATTTTTTAATAAATTCATTATAGTACCTCTTCAATCTTGAGACAAAACACAGACAATAGACCATTTCATATAGATATTTCAAAGTTATCCATACAATTGGATAGTATTAATCTTTTAAATTTTTAATCTCTTCTATATATATGCCCCCTTGGTGGTATATAGATTTCTTATTTTTAATTTCCTGAAATTTGCTTGATTACCTTTATAAGAGACTTGACTATTATTAAGGTTTACTAAAAAAAAACACAAAAAAATCAAAATGAGCCTAGTGCTTAAAATTATTTATCTTTTTAATTTTCTCAGTTTTCTAATATATTAATATCAGATATTATCTTTGCAATTTATCATATCTCCTCAAGTCTTTTGGAGGGTGAGAGAGGAGGGAATTACCATGTGAAGAGTTAATTTTTATTTTCCTACTTCAATAATTAATGAGTGTTCTAAAAATGGATATTTCTGCCTTCTTTAAGTTTTCATATGTGTTTATTATTCTAATTGGCATTAATATTTAAGGCTGTAGCTGGACAAATTGCTTTGTCTTTCATCCTCAAGCTATTTCGTAGGCTGTTTTATCTTTTTTTTTTTTCAATTTCAAAGTAAGTACATATTTTGTAAACATTCTATAATGACTTTTTTTTTTGGCCATTAAAGTACTTGAGTCTCATTTCTTGCAATATTTCATCTTCTCCTTTGCTATTATTAGGACAACAGTTCTTATCCAGCTACTATTATGATGATTAATATTTAGTCATGTTCTCCGTCCTAAAAATTATTTCTAATATGATATAATCTGTAAAGTCAGATACCTGACTTACTTTATTAGTATCTCAATCAAGAAATTTAGGAGGAGATTTAGTTTTAGTTTTTGTTTTTTTAATCACCTTCCGAATTTGGAAGCTAAGCTTTAAATAAAATCCTCTAAGGTACCATTTGTTTTTTAAAACAAACAAAAAAATATAAATTTTATTTCCCTCAGTGCAAAGGTAAGTCATAATTCAAAGAACTTTAAAAAAAATCAAAGTATTTGGACCAGAATTAATAATGTGGCATCCTAAGGATAAATTAGTTCTGACTAGAGTTATGTCCTTTTTAGTCCTTTGAAATAAGTAAATAATCAAAGGGAGGGAAATGAAGCTTAGCAGAGGCTGAGAGACAGGAAATTTTTTCAACACATCAGAAATATAGGGAAAGTCTATACTGTTTCAAGTTACTCTCTCCATTGATTTCTCTTTTGACCTTTCAGTAAGAGCAGGCTCATGTTCATCATGATGCGCTCAGGACAGGGGTAGGATGTCCGTGACAGCTGCTATCAGGAATCCTGTGGGTGTGTCTGAAGCTATCCAATTTCCTTTGAAACTGTGCAAGAAGCTGCTGTTGCTTTTGATATTGAAAACACAAGAGCAAAATGGTCCCTATTACTTGAAGCCTCACAGTGTGGGAGGGTACATTTGTGGGATGAGTCTCAAAACATGTCTTTGGCTACAGAACATGACGTAACTTTAGTCCTCACCAGATTAGTCACTGAAAAGCCAGACTCCAAATTCCTTCCTTTGAATTCCAAGAATCCTTATATTATGTTCGTTTCCACGTAGCCATTACTGACATTTCTTCTCACCTTTGGGCATCCATCCTGCTTCCTATTTCCAACTACTTATGTTTCCAAAGACTTACTTTATATTCCTATTTGAACATCACTTCTTGATTTATGAATGCCTCTCCTCACACCTAGTTAATGCCAGCTCTTGCTGCTGTTTGTGTCTTCTGATGATTACAATTTTCATGAGCAACCACTTCTTTGTTCTGCAACAGTAGGGAGTATATTGAGCTATTCAGATCACACACACACAAAATCCATTTGAATAGACATAAGACACCATTATTTTGTCCATCATCTCACAGGCACAAAGTAGGGGCAAGATACAGTTCCCATACGGCTTCTCTGTATAGACGTAGGATTGGAATCTGACCTTCCTAGATTTAGTCCTGCAAGTTTTCTTATCTACCAGACATTTTCTCACTTTACAAAGTCCAGAACAATTTAAGTGATATATTCCTTTGAGTCAAAAAATATAAAGCCCACTGAAGAGAACTAAATTAAAATAAGTGCTCGTAAACTAGACCCTGTCTATTCAACTTGCCCATCTCTTCTTCAGTAGCCCTGAAGCCAGACAGCAAACATCTCATTTGAAACCTCCCACTATGGGAAAATTTCAACAACCGAAAGGGCACTTGGGAGTCCCAGAGCCCAGGGAAGGAGGTTGTGGAACATGGGAGTGGGGAGAAGCTGGAATTTTAAATAGGATGCTCCAGGCAAACATCACAGGGAAGGTGACATTTGAGTAATGATTTAAGGTAGGTGAGGGAGAAATCCACGTGGATGTCAGATGGGAGAACATTCCTGGTAAAGGGAACAACGATTACAAGTTCCTGAGCATGTCCAACAAAGAGTAAGATGGTGCATTTGGTAATATGAAAGAAAATTACTGAATCTTCTAGCCAGTTGGGTCAAATCAGAGAAACCGGTGATACTCATAGTGAAAGATGTTGCAGGTAAATCACTTTTCACATCAAATTCATTAATATACCAACTGCTCTAACTCCTTTCACTGGATAAAGGCTTAACCGACTTTGCTTTTCTTAAATGTTATATATGTGTATGTGTTTCTGTATAAATTTTATATCTATAACAGGAAACTTGTTAGTGGGCTTGTAAGTAGATAGTATCACTTCTATCACTTTTATACCTGGTTACATGCTTGGGTACCTATCAAATTGAGAACATGAAACAACTTGGATGAAAATATATACATATGAGATATGTCAAAAATCACATCTAGGCATATAGCATCCAAAGATGAGTGAGTGGTTTGAGAGTCTGAAAGCTGTATCATTTCTTTGACCCGAGAGTCAAGGAGCCCTTTCCCAAGAACTGAGTTTAGTCAAGCTATCCAGTATCCCACTCCAAACTCCCAATATTCCTGGACCACCCTACTCCCTTTCCCATGGGAAGCTCTGCCCAGAAGGATTTTTCTCTGACCTTCCCTCCTTCATCACCCAAACCACCTGGACACCTCCAGTTCTTCCTCTAAGAATTAGTTCATTTATCACCTCTTCTGCACCAAGCTCTCTTCTCCATACTCCGTCAGTGTTCTGCTCCTGCCTCTTTTGTAGCAAAAGCTAAATACTATTCCTGTTGTATAAATGTTCTCATCTCTGTCTTGTACCAGATTGTGAACTCCTTGAGGACACATGCTGACTATTGATTCATTTCTGTATCCACGGGCTGAACCCAGTATCTGATGAACAGTAGGTTCTTAAATAAATGTATATCTAACAAATGCATGAATGAGCTGTACTAGTTCAATCCTATTATGTGAGTACATGCTGAGCAAACTAACAATTTGGACCTCCTTGGAGAAAATGTCAATGTTGAAAGTCAAACTGATATCACCAGTCACTGGGATTATATAAAAAAGTGAACCAACCTCAGGTCTCACCCAACATGAACTAGATTTGCATGGAAACATTTTTGATTATATGGGTTAGAGGTCCTGAAAACTAGAAATATCATTCCCATTGAGTAGATGAGATTTATATATCAGAGAAATAGAGAGTCTTCGCAAAGATGCATTTATTTATTTATTCATTCCACATATGTTTACTCAGCTGCAGGCACTGTGCTAGACTCGTGAATACATCAGTGGAAAAACCAAACAAGATCTCTGCTTTCACACAACTTGCATTCCATCTCTAATTAACAGAAATAATTCTCTAATTTCTTTTTAAACAGAGCAGAATAAGAAGGAATAGTAAATGCAAGGAGTTACGGGGCAGGTTTTAATTTTTTTTAATGTTTATTTCTGAAAGACAGAGGGAGAGCAGGGAAGGGGCAGAGAGAGAGGGAGACACAGAAGCCAAAGCAGTTTCCAGGCTTCAACTGTCAGCACAGAGCCTAACACCGGGCTCCTACCCATGAACCGCAAAATCATGACCTAAGCCAAAGTCCGACCTTTAAGAGACTGAGCCACCCAGGTGCCCCCAGTCAGGTGTTAGCATCAATAAAGCATTGGCCTACCTGAGCAAGGGGACTTTTGACCAAAGGAATAGAGACCATGTTATAAGAAGTCTTAGCTCAGCAGGGTCATCTATGAACTAGAACTTCCTGCGGCAAGAAGCCCAGATGAGTGACCTAAATAGCCAGGCAAACCCAGCAAACACTTCCTGGCACCATTTGTTAAGCCTTCCAAGTACCAGGAGGCCTGCAGAAATGGCATCCATAAAATATTCTAATAGCACAGCCATCTCCAAGATGAATCTGGTCTATGCATTTTAAAGATAGCAAAGTGTTTCCATCATCACAGCGCTTTGCAAATATTTTTAAAGATCAAGGAAATTGGCCAATTTGGAAATGTTTAAAATGGAACGTTTTTACATCACCTCATATATTACTCATCTCTTAACAATACATTTTGTGAAGCCTGCATAAGGGGTACAGTTGTGCCCCCACCACTCCCACCTCCTCCTAGGATGTATGTACTGCATAGATGCTTTTGGTAAAAGGCCCAGTGATGATAGATTCATGGGAAGTTCTCTGGAGGTCACTGTGCTTAAGACAGGTAGACGTTCCTTTACTTTGTGAGCGCCTATGAGATGCTGCCACTTGCAGAAAACTGACTTAGGCAGAGCTATCTTTATTATTACTATTATTTTATTCTTGCCCGAAATTGCCATTTCAAAGTGTGCTCCTTTCCGGATTGAAAAAACAAAATAATGAGCCCATATTTGTGTTTCCTGGGAGGCCACACTCATTTACATTCACTTACTGTTGAGACTCCCCAGGTCTATAATTTGCACAAAGTTTCTAGACTCAGACAGACAATCCCTACAGGGGGAAGAGGTAGTCTCCAAGGCCTTCACAAGATGCGAACATTCTGTTTATGTTAGCTCAGGGGTCTGAGCGCCTTCGGCACCGTGTCCCTACAGCCATGTTTAAGTGCAAGACATTTGATATAGAGCAATCTGGATCCTTGTGCTAAAACCGTGATGGAGCTGTGCATAAGGCCAAGCACGAGGGTGCTCTCTGCTGGATGAAATCCATCAGGCCCCTGACCTGTCAGAATGTTTTTTTTTTTCTTTTGTGGTAGGTTAATAACACTAACTTCCATTTATACCACACTTTCAGATGAATAGTCTCTTTTATGCATACCAAACCAGGTTGGTAATAAATAGTGACTTTTACAAAATATTATTTCTTGTCCTTCTCTGACCCTATCTACTCTGCGTATTCAAGCTTCCAGCCTATCTCCCTCTGGGAATCTGCAAGAAAATCTCATTGATGTTTTTTGCCTACCAGCTGCTATCCTCTGTGCTTTCTTTCTCTCTGCCCCTTCCTAGGATGACTTCCTGCTTAAGTCATCAGAGCATCCAAACGGACAACAATGATTTCTGTTCTGGTTATCTCTTGCTTCCTAACAAACACACTGAAACGTCGTGGCTGAAAACAACCACCATTTTATTTGCCGACGATTATAGTTCGTGGGCTGGGCTCAGCCGCTCTTCCCAAAACTCACTCCTGTGATTGCATTCGGCTTGTAGGTCAGCTGGGAGCTGGGCTCAACTGGAAAGCTGACTCAGCTGGGCATCTTTGTTTTGTGGCCTCAGAGCCTCTCCCATTCCACGTGGACTCTCCACTTTGTCTTTCCATGAGCTCTCGGCAATTACAGGATGCAAACTCTTGCATGGAAACTCAATGTTCTTGAGAGCACAAAAGCAGTAGCCTCCAAACATTTATAAGTTTCAGGCTCAAGACTGGCACAGTGTCACTTCCAACACATTCTGTTTTGCTAAAGCAAGTCACAGGCTGAGTCTGACTCCAGAGCAGTGTCAGGACTAGAGTGAGGCAAGTTAGGAGCCTTCATCACAAGTCTGAGTGAGTAGATCCTTAAATGTTGTGCCCTAGGCACCTCCTTTGCCTTACCCTGGATGAGCCTCTGTTGCAAAAGGACAAGGACAAAAATATCAGCAGCAGCTAGGATTTGTTGGGAACAATCAATGGAATGGAGTATCACAATCTACCCTCTGGTTTATAATGATTCACATTCTTCCTACGTGCAAAATACGCTCACTTCTCACTGCACCGGAGCCCCAAAAGTATAACCCTCTTTAACAGCATGCTTGGGCTTGACATCTAGGGTAGTGTTTTCTAAATCAGACTCAGGAGTACAGGAGGCTCCTTTTGTGTTTTCCTCAGGGCCAGCTCAATGAGTACAAGTCCTCTTGATCTGAAGACCTGAAAACTGACTCACATACCCAAAGGTGTGATGCAGAAGGAAACACAAGAGTGGTATAGCTCCAGTGGACGCTTCCATGCAGATAGGAAATAAAAAGAGATGCTTATCAGCCACTGGTTTATAGAAATTCTTAAATCTACCTGGGAAGCACATATCACTACTTCTTCTACCCCAGGGGTGTGTGGAGGTGTGGATATTCCTTGTTTAGGACTCAGTTCTACCCCTTGGAAACTGTGTGTGTGTGTGTGTGTGTGTGTGTGTGTGTGTGTGTGTGTGTTGACTCTACTCTCGGAGGTGCTGGTCTTGTCCTCTGTAGCATCTTTCATTCTTCCTTTTAAAGATGACATAGCCTATGTTGTAGTTAAGGGTCTTTTCAGCCCACTTCCTATATATTTAGATGATCAGGTGCCCTAAAGACTGTCATCATTTAGAACTCTCCCTGCCCCCTTTTAGTCCAAGCTGGTAGTGTTTCCATCAATTTTATTATGTTGAAAACTCTGCAGGTTTTCTCTGAATTGTGTCAGTGTTTACTTCATCAGACAAAAGTCACACCGTCACCAGTCCTCAAGACAAGCCATATTCTATTTTGGGCTGCTGTAATACCATATTCTTAAGGTTCTTAGAAGTCCTTCTGTCTAGTTTAGTCTACAAGACACCATATGAAATCCTTCTGAAGTCTCAACAAAGGACTTACACCTGCATTCTTGATTTGATCTGACCCTGAGGCCATCTTTTACGGAAGGAACCCTGGATTTGATCCAAGCTCTAAGACCATTTCTTACTTTGAGAATCTCTTTCTGATTGGCAAAGCTGGGAGTGAAAAAGAGTTCTATTTTCCAAACTCATAAGTTCAGATTTTATTTTTAAATTCTACTCAAAAAATTGAACAGTTTGTTCTTTAGTTCATCTACCTCAGTTTGTATATTATCAAACACAGCTAGAAAAAGGCAGTTGGCACTTTTAACATTCAACCTGGAAATCTAAGCTAGATGCACAAATTCGTTGAGCAAATTTTCTATCTTCCAGGTTACCAAAGGTGATAGGGTGATAGCGTTGCCAAGTGTTTTGTCACTACGATCCATGAATTACTTTTCCTCCAACCTCCACTTGAAACGTTTCCAATTCCTTTCCAGCCTCTGATAAGCTTCTTTTTATTCTTCTGGTGTCTATTCACCACTCAGTCCCCAAATCACATATATTAGGTACTTGTTATGGTGGCACACCATTTCGAGGTATTTATTATGACTGCATAACCAAGAACCCCAACACATGGTGACCTAAAACAGCACCATTGTATTTTCTCATAGTGGGTGAGGACATACAGGGTTCAATCTGTCATTTCCACTATTCCACGTGCCTTAGGTCCTTCCTATGGCTCCTCTCTCTGTTCATGGATAAGTTGGGCTTCCTCAGAGCATGGTGGTTTTAGAATAGCCATACTTTTTACATGATAACTATTTTTCACGAGGGAACAATCCCAAAGTGGAGATAACAGCTATGTAACTCTTGAGACTCAGTCATGGAAGTTAACCCGAATCACTTCTGCTGCAGTATATTAGTTAAGCAAGTCATAAGTCCAGCCCAGATTCAAAGAGAATGTCCCAAGAGGAACCAACATAATAGATTATATACAGATCACTACATTCTCCTTATAGAATCTTTCTTCTCTCTAATAGGAGAAGATAGCCTATTTCCTATGTGATCAGTCTGCCGGTTCTACTATGACTTTCAACCTGCTCCCACATGTTCTAGCTCATGCCTGATTGGGAAGTAAACCCCTCTCTTCCCCTGGGAAGCTTCTGTCACATGGGCTACAAAATCTTCTACATCATAGCTTAAAGATTCTTTAGAGATGCTACTGAATCAATTCTCTAATTTTCTGAATTGCGGCTCAGTTATTTTTTTTTTTAATCTCCTATCTCCTAGGTCTTATGAGTCCATGAGAGTTGGGCTTAGTTCATTTGAACAAAAGAAAATTAGTTCTTTTCAAAATCCCGATATGTCTAACTTTGCTTATATCTTTTAATCAACTTCATTATTGAAGTATATTTTGCATACAGTAAATGTGTGTGTGTATGCTATTTGGTGAGGTTTGACAAATGTATACATGGAATTAACCAGCAGCATAATTAAGATAAAAAATGTTCCCACCATTTTTTCACCAAATGTTTCCTCCTGCTGAGTTCTAGCCTTCCCCGCCTCCAACCATTCTAAGACCTGAGTAACTACTGATCTTTTATACCCCTTATGAATTAGTTTTTCCTGTAGTAGAATTTCATATATATATTATACAGAATGTACTTTATGGTGTCTCAATTATTCAACAGCATAAGAGCTTTGAAATTCATTTATGTATTGATGGTTAATTTCTTTATGTTTTCAAGTAGCATTTCATTGTATAAATATACTACATATTGTTTATCTATGTACCTGCTGATGTACATCTAAGTGGTTTCCTGTTTAATTTTTTTTCTATTGTGAATAACGTTGGTATGAATATTCATCTGTAAGTCTTTTTATGGTCATGTGCTCGTTTCTCTTGAGTAAGTACCAAGAAGTTAAAGTAATGGGGTGGGAGAAATAGTGTGAGTCCTGGTCAGAATTAGAAGGCCTGAGAACCAGAGGCACTAATCTGATGTCCAGGGGAAGGAAAAGATGGAGGTCCCAGCTCAAGCTCAAGCTCAATCTCAAGCTCAAGCTAAGGCAGCAAATTTGCCCTTCCTTATGAATAATGCTCATCAGCATTGGTAAGAACCATCTTTTTTACTTAGTCCAGGGATTCAAATGCTAATCTCTTCTGGAAACATCCTCATAGACCAAGATAATAATGTTTTACCAGCTCTCTGGACCTCCCTCAGCCCAAACTGATACATAAAAATTAACCCTCAAAAATACCCATAGTGAGTTTTTCATTTAAGTTATAATATCTTCAGCTCCAGGGTTTCTTTTTATAATTCCTATCCCTTTATTGATATCTTCTATGTGTTTGTACATGATCCTTATGGTTGTCTTGAGCTCTTTGTCCATGATTTCCTCTAGCAATTCGAGCATATTTGAGACAGTTTATTTAAAAACGTCTTCCTCTAGCAAGTAAAATGTATGTGCTTTCTCAGGGATAGTTTCTGTAGAATTCTTATGTGAAGAGAGGCATTTTCTTATTTCTTTGCATACTGTATACATTTTTTTTGTTAAAAAGAGAACATTTTGAATATTATAATGTGGTAGCTCTGGCAAGGAGAGTCTTCCCCCTCCTCTGGGTTCATTTTCATTGCTTGTTGTAGATTGTAGCTGTTTTTCTCATGATTTGCTGACTCATTTTATAAAGTATATTTTCTTTATCATGTATGGTCTCTGAAGTCTCTGTTAAAGGAATAGCTAGTGTTCAGCTGATTTTTCGACAGATATTTCCTTGAATGCCAAGCTCTTGCCTCCCATAACAGAGTGGGGGGAGAATGGGAAAACAAAAAAGAAACACAGAAAATAATGATGGTGATGATAAGAATAACAGTAAAGATCTTTTCTAGTCTTTTCACACTGGCTATGTGCTGGGGCCGTACTCCAACATTTAGCCAGACCATTGACAACTCTGCCTTAGCCTTCACATCCTGCTTGCTCTGAACCTTGAGATCAGCCACAGGTGAGAGCTTAGAGTTCTCTCAGGTCTTTCTTGAGCATGCATCTTGCCCTGGGCATATGCATGACTCTCTAAATTCCCCAGTATGCACATATGCTTTTGAGAGACCTATTTCTGAAAGAATCTTCTTCCAGGCTTTTGTTCCCAGAATCCCAGGTTCCTCAACCATAATCTTTTGACACAAGGGACTGTAGTTCCTTTATTTGCTTTCCAATGTTTTTGAGGAAGCCTGGTGCTTTGCCACCCCAAGTGAGTTCTAGGAGAGGTGAAACAAAGGCTAATGACTTGTGGCAGCCCTTTAGGCAGCCCCCAAGCCGATGAGAACAGACACAATGCAGCTGTTTGCTAACAAGGTCTCTTCTGCTCTCTCCAGAATCAGGGGGGTTCCCACACTAAGAAAATTAGCTACTGTCTACTGCCAAGTTGTGGAGTGCATAGAGACAAGGCAAGTAAATATGCAACATAGCTTCCTACCACTTGATTGCTTTAAACTTTTTTTTTTAAGTTTATTTATTTTGAGAGACAGAGATAGCTTGGGCAGCGGAGGAACAGAGAGAGAGGGAGACAGAGAATCCCAAGCAGGCTCTTCACTGTCAGCACAGAGCCTGATATGGGCTCAAACTCATAAGCTGAGATATTGTGACCTGTACTGAAACCCAGATTCAGACGGACACTTAACTGACTGAGCTGCCCAGGCACCCCAGCAATACACTTTTTTAAACTGTTTTTCCCAGACCACTGACAAAGAGGATTCTGACAATTTGGCTTGATTTTTTTCTGTCTCTGTTGGGAAAACGGGCTCTTGGAGCTGCCTACTCTCCTGTGTTTGCTGACGCCCTATTTTTCTTTATTTGTTTGATTGTTTTCCTACAAAGTCACTGGTAGACACCAAGAAGGAAAGACAACATAGAGAAGGGAATCTCTTGTGCATTTCTGTTCTACTCATAGAATTGACTTGGAAGTGGAAGTCAGCGTGGGCTTCTACGAACTCAATGCTCAAAGTCAGGTGGAGGTGTCTGAAGAAAGTTGAGAATTGTTCTGAATATCTCTGGTTCCCAAGAGAGATTTCCATTTTGATTTCAGCAATTCCACATTTAAACAACCAGTGTGCCAGTCTTAGAAGCAGAGACTACACCATAATTTTTCCCCTGAAATGTGGCAATGTTCCAATTATTTTTTGTTTGTACTCTCAGGTAATTAATTTTGGCACCTTGTGTTCGTTATTTATTCATTCAGCAAATATATAAGAACCTGTAAATACATATAATACAAATTTCCAGTGCACATCAATTTATACTTCAATGGTATAGATCAATGAAAAAGAAATTCCTGACTTCATGAGGCTTACATTTTTATGGTGGAAGAATACCCACACAAGCAATAAACAAAATAAACATATTTCTTATGTGGTGTATTAGCTTAAGAAAAATCGTAGAGTAGGTTAAGGGGATTTGGGTAGTGCTACTGATGAGAGAGGGTAATAATTTTAAGAAAATGGTCAGGGTCAGCCTAATTGAGGAGGTGACATTTGAGGAATGTGTTAAAGAAGGTGAGGGAAGAAGTAAGATTGATTCAGAAGGAGACTTCAGTACAAAAGACTCAGTGTGGAAGCATACATGCATATTAGAGCCACAATGAACGGTCCAGTGTGGAATGAGTAAGGAGAGTGGCAACAGGAAATAGATCAGAGAGTTACTTAGAGGCGAGGTCTTGTGGGGTTTTGTGGACCGTTGTAAAGATTTTGGTTCTTACTCTGAGTGATGTAGGAAACCATCTGAATATTCTTAGGAAGAAAGTGACATGATCTGATGTAGAATTTGGAATAACTCTTCTGGTTTCTGTTTATTGAGAATAAACTCCAGGGTAATGTGGTTATAAATGCACTTTATCTCCTTCCAACCAAGTTGGCCCTATTTCTTTGTCCTGCTGTATCTATCTCGAATTTCCATGGAAGAATTATACACGGTGATATGACATCCTTACAGTTTGTAACCACGTCCTCTAAAGCCTTATTAATGAGATCTGTTGGTCTGGGTCTCAAGACAGTGAACATCAACATCATTCCATGGTCTGTTGCCTTCCCTGTCCAGTATGGACAAGATTCAATGCCCTTTCTCTTGAGTCAGTGAGATTTGCAGTGTCTCGGTACTTGGGTACCACATTTCATTACTAGTTAAGATTCCTTGAGTTGCAAGCAACTTAGTAAAAGTAAAGGATTTTTTTAAAAAAGGTTATAGTCATATTTCAACAACAAACCCAAGGGCTAAAAGAAAGTCAGCTTCAGCAGATGGTGGAATCAAGATTTGGCTAGCCTTTGAAAATGCAGGTTATACTCAGAAAAGTGAACAGTGTTGGGCCAGCTTGGGTCAAATATCAGGATCTAATCAATGATGTCCAAATGGATGGTCAGGCTGCAAAAAGGTAGCTATAGGGGGCCCCCTTGTGGGAGGAGGTGGGGTATTTAAAAAAGGAAAGGAATATCATTCAAGAATTGTACCATTCCCCTTATAGTATAGAGTTTCTTATATATATTATACTGTAGAACAACGTATTTCCTGATTAACATATTTTTTCTTACTGTACCTCAGTAAAAGCTCAACGTTAGCTTAAGAAACCCATTAGATCTATGCTCCTCAATGTAGTAGCCCCTAGCCACATGTGGCTATTGAATACTTTAAATGAAACTGGTAAAAAATGAGATGTAAATACAAAATATATATTTGATTTTGAAGGCCAATTATAAAAACATAGTGTAAACTATCTCATTAATATTTATCAATCACGTGTTGATATATTGCATAAAATAAGATATATTGTTAAAATTAATTTTATGTATTTTTTATCTATGTTTACTTTGTTCACTGAGGCTACTTGAAAATTTCAGATTACATATTTACCTCACATTACATTTCTTTTAAAAATTTTTCCTCAGTCTAATTATTTTTTTAATTAAGATATTTTTTTTAAATTAAGATATATATTGGTTTCAGGCAGACAACATAATGATTTGATATTTGCATATATTGAGAAGCAGACTCCACAATAGGTCGAGTTAACATCTGTCACCACACATAGTTAAAATGTTTTTTTCTTGTGATGAGAACTTGTGAACATCTACTCTTAGAAACTATCAAATATGCAATATAGTATTAACAATAGTCACCCTACTGTACATTATACCCCATGACTTACTTTATTATAACTGTAAGTTTGTATCTTTTGACCCCATTTCACCTCCTACCCCCTTCCTCTGGCAACAACCAATCTGTTCTCTGTATCTATTCTTTCTTCTTCCCCTTCCCCTTTTCCTATCTTCTCCTTCTCCTTCTTCCCTTCTTTCTCCCTCTCCCTCTTCCTCTTCTCCTTCTCTAGATTTCATATATATAGGAAATCATATAGTATTTGCCTTTCACTGTATGACTTATCTCACTTAGCATAATGCCCTCAAGATCCCTTAGGTTGTCACAAATTGCAAGATTTCCTTTTTTATGGCTGGATAATATTCAGTGTTTGTGTGTGTGTGTGTGTGTGTGTGTGTGTGTGTGTGTGTGTGTGTGTATAAGTATCACATTTTCTTTATCCATTCATCTATCAACAGACACTTTTATTGCTTCCATATCTTGGCTATTGTAAATAATTCTGTAATGACCATAGGGGGGTGCATCTATCTTTTTTTGAATTAGTGCCTTTATTTTCTTTGACTCAATACCTAAAAGTGGAATTGCTGGATCTTTTGGTAATTTTATCTTTAATTTTTTTGAGGAACCACCATACTGCTTTCCATTGTGGCACCAATTTACATTCCCACCAACAGTGCACAAGGGTTTCCTTTTAATCACATGCTTGCTAACACTCATGTTTTTAGTAATGGCCATGCCAACATATGTGAGACAGTATCTCACTGTAGTGAGAAATGATTTGCCTTTCTCTCATAACGGTGATCTTGAGCACCTGTTGGCCATCTTAGCTCACATTATACTTTTATTGGACATCACTGGACTGGATTCATAGTACATTTTGACACTGAATTAACAGCATACAAAATATGTGCAAATATTTCTAGAAGTAAACATGGCATAGCAAACATTGTCAGTACTCCTCTGAGTTCCCCTTGGATACTCTTTATCATATCTGTGAATTTATCTCCACCATCTGTGCACTTTAGTTCTAATGGCCACTACCTCTTTATATAAATTCCTTTTGGCTCCCATACCCCCTCACCCCCACTGCATGCCTAGGAGCTTACATGCCTCTTGAGCAGTTTATAGCCAATGGCTGACTGTTACATGATTAAGAAAGCCCAGCTCCTGGGCTTTGAGTTTTGACAAACAATGAACTACGTTCCACAGCACCCCACAGGATCAGGCTGAGGTTAGACCTTGCCTGAAATCACACCCTAGACTAACTTCATCCTGTTCCCTGTCCTTTTTCTCCCAAACATTTACCAGTTTATCTTGGCAGTATTCCCTTAAAAAATCACCTGCACATGAATCCTCATTTCAGACTCTTCTCCTGGGGAGCCTAACCAAAGACACATGGTGATTTTTCTTTAAGTGACAGTTGGACCAATGTTAGTAATAAGGCTCTGATTCCTAATAACTCACATTTTCTCCTCTGCTTCTGATAATGTGTTGTTTAGAGACATGGAGGCTACAGACATCTAAAACGGCAGAGTCTGAATCTAAATTTATGTTTTCTAATGAGAGACAAGTAGTAAGTGCGCACAGCACTGAAGGGTGATGCCTAATTGTGAAGTCTTTTGTTGGGCTCCTGGGAAGAGTAAGTTTCTTCCAAAGAAGACCAACTCGATCTGAAAAAATAATCTTCTGATTTAGAGAAAAGCATTTTGGTATTATTCTTTTTTAAATGTCATATGGAGACATGTGTGGGGCATGCATGGCATGGAATGGGAAATCTTTAACTAGTTAGATACGTGCCTTAGGACTTGCAAGGTCTTTCGTCATTTGAAATATGGATCAATTCCCAATCTCCGTTCTGGCCAAACAAAACGAAACAGCAAAACAACAATAGTGACAATAAATAACAAATGATGTCAAAACTATGTAACAAAACATGCTAAAGTAGGTACAATAAAAATTGAAGATATTGAAAAAAAATAGAACTTTAGGGATGCCTGGGTGGCTCAGTCACTAAAGTGTCCGACTCTTGGTTTTAGTTTAGGTCATGATCTCACTGTTCGTGAGTTCGAGCCCTGCATCAGGCTCCACACTGCTGACAGTGCCTGACAGTGCTGCTGACAGAGCCTCTCTCTCTGCCCCTCCTCCCTCAAAATAAATAAATAAACTAATGAAAGAAAGAATAGAACTTTAGTAAAGAAACTAAAAGGCAAAAAATACAGTAAATAATAAAAAAATCCATTTATTTGCCCAGGTTAAACACATAATGTGATTTGAAACAAAGATGGGAGTTTTTATTTGCAGTTAAGGCTGTTCTGTTGTCTTAGTACAAGAGGTGAGCTATGTATTCCTGTTTGGTATAAATGTATATTTTCCGTAAGAAACACGTCTCTATCCTATTAATATATCTCCTTTCTCCAATTTTCTCACTGACTAATCCCCCACTTTGCAATTACGGTTACATCAGAGGATCACAGATGTTGGTTAAAAAAAATATACTGAGAGGCTAATGAGGCAAAATATCAGGAAATGTTTGGAAAGTTGCTTCCTTTAATGCACAGAGCTGACACATAAAGATATTTAAGAGAAGGTTGAATTAGTTCTGGCTTACGGAAAGCTCAAGGTGTTGTAGTGGGAACCAGAGATGTAGGCAGATTTGTTTGCTTGAAAATGAAAAATTCTTTTTTTCGTAAGAGCAAATATTTACTTTTGGTTGAGAGTAAACCCATGTCACTCTTCTTGGAAGTAGAAGTCGGTTGAATCGAAAAATCAGACCCTGTGAAGCTCTCCTCTGTCATTTCTCATCTGGGCAGTAGTGTGTCTCATGGAAGGGAGGTTTCTAACTCATGGAAGTGTTTGTGAGAGGCTGTTGACTAGGGGCAAGCCGAGTGAAAGGGGTCAAATAAACTGGCAGTTGGGGAAAATACACCCAGTGAAAAAATTGGGAGGTTTTATCAAGCAAAGAAATATTTCTTTTTCATGGGAAGGTAGTATTTGGTCAATTTCCCCGATGTAGTTAAAAATGCCATTACATAAATAAACTTATTTAAAATAAGGAATAAATTAAGATGCTCAAAGCGGCTTCAATCATATGCATAAGCCACAGGAGTAATTTTGCTGGGCTTACCGGCAGCAGGTCTGCTCTCTCTGTTCTTTCCTCAGGTATTTGCCATGGGGGCAGACTGACTTTGATAATTCTTACACGTTTAGTATCAGTGGTCTTGTAAGTAATGTGATCTATATCTATACACAGACTTTTAAATGTAATGAAGGGGGCACCTGAGTGGCTTAGTCGGTTAAGCTTCTGACTTCGGTTCAGGTCATGATCTCACAGCTTGTGAGTTCAAGCCCTGTGTCGGGCTCTGTGCTGACAGCTCAGAGCCTGGAGCCTGCTTCAGATTCTGTGTCTCTCTCTCTCTCTCCTCCTTTCCCCTGCTCGTGCTCTGTCTCTCGCTCCTTCAAAAATAAATAAACATTAAAATTTTTTTTAATATAATGAAGGATAAGGAAAGACATCTACCTTTATAATTAATACTCAATAAGAAACACTTCTCTGTTCAAGTTGCCCTAGAGGAAGTAAAAATGATATCCAGGAATGTGTTTCTTCAAACCAGTGAGTATTTGGACACTGATATTCAAAGTTGAGTTTAGCACAGTCTTCATGATAGAGTCATCTCTTCTTTATTATTTTTATCTTTTCAGCTGGTTAACCTTTTGTGCCTATGTCCACTGTAAGATTTTTAAATCCTAATTATCATGCTAAAAATAGTAGGGGTATACAGTAGATGCGGAAAGGTAATACCAGCAATATGAACACCAACTACAGGTATAAATGAGCTATTCAATATAAGCAAATAGTTCATATACCTGAGGTTTAGTGTATTTTAAGTACCTAAACTTTCAATTTCAAAATTGTTTTGGAAATGCGGATATAGGAGGTGGCTCAGTCAGTTAAGCATCTGACTTCGGCTCAGGTCATGATCTCAACGGTTCCTGAGTTCAAGCCCTGCGTCCGGCTCTGTGCTGACAGCTCAGACCTGGAGCCTGCTTTGGATTCTGTGTCTCCCTCTCTCTCTGCCTCTCTCGCACTCATGCTCTGTCTCTTTCTCAAAATTAAACAAATATTAAAAAAAGAAAATGTAGATATACATATCTCTTTCATCTATCCTTGGGCAAAAGGGTTCAGTGGAGTTTCACTTTTACTTAATTATTCAAAATTACCCTTATATGTCATAGTCACTGCGCTGCCCTAGAAGCCATGGAAAGGTAGAGGGTTATCAGCCACTAGACTAAAACGTCCAGAGCAAGTGTGCATTTTTGTTTTATGAATTCTTTCTCTGTCTTTCCTCCACCTTTCTCCATCTATTAGCTACTGTGGGTTAGGAAATCAGATAACTGAGGGGAAAGATTATATCTGAGAGACAGATAGATATATAAAGACATTAAAATTCTCATTTTCCTACTGATTACCTTTTTGACACTGAAAAATAATAAACTCTCTAAATTTCAGTTCCTTCATTAGAAAGTGGGCATAATAACAATAGTCACCTTACAGGGTTGGTGGAGAGACAGAATAAGGTGTTGTGTGTGAGCAAACTGCTCCCAAAGGGGTAACTGCCCTTCCTTTCCTTGTTGGTACCACTTTTTTTTTTTTTTTTACCATAGTCATTGTGAAGATCCTGTGAAGACATCTAAGAACAGTGCAAAGAGCAAAACACTAGCATATCAGAGCAGCCATGAACTCAGGACTTCTCTCCTTGCTGCTCAGACTCACCTTAGTTTTGGTCTTTGTCTCAGTTAGTTGATGCTCCTAGAAAGTAATCTCTGGATAAATGAGTCGTTTCTGTTCTGGGTAAAGGATATTAGGACCCAGCGTTGCAAAAACTACTTGGGGCTCTTTGAACCAAAACGAGAACCACCATCTCAAATACAACACACCCCTAGAAAAACATATATTTAAGGCATGAGTAGAAAATGACCCAAGTCAAGTGCCTTTACAATCGTTCCCTTTATTTAGTTAACACAATTTTCTGAGTGCTGGTCTGCCTTCCCATTGCTCTGACTTTTGTTAACTATGACCCAGGTAAGTGGAGTCTGTTTTTATGAAGGCTGTATGTGTTTATGTTTCCAGAAAGGCATACAAGGTGAGGGGCCCAGACACAAGGAAACAATAGTTTCCTTAAGCTGGATACTATATCTTACGGGTTTTAAATACATTCTCACAGACCCAGGAGGAGCTTGACATGGGGCAAGAATTTAAACCCTCCCTCATTCGAAGAGCATCTCATTAAGCATCACACAGTCTCTGTGAAGAAGTAGTCCCATCATTGTACTGGAACTCATGCAACTTCTGGTGTCTGTCACAAGTTTGAGTGACCTCACAAAGATATAAATTTCATTTCCAATAACTATGCCTGAACTTAGGTTAGATGTGGTTACTCTTCCTCCAGAATGTAAGCCTCTAAAGGCATGGATTTTTGTGTTTTGTTTACTTCTTTATCCCCAGTGCCCAGAATAGTACCCGATGCCTAGAAAATGTTTTATAAATATGTTTTGAATGATGGGATGATTTAAAAATATAAGGTGGTTAGGCAAAGTCCAAATATTTATGTTATTGTAGTAGCGCCACTATAATTAAAGTATTGTTCACCTTACATAAGAAATTAATCTTTAAAACGTCTGTATGAAATTGAACACTTAAATTCAGTTCATTCAATTCAGTTATGCGATAACCACATTTGAATGCATACCGGCCAGGTCCTCTGAAAGGTTATATGGATGCAAAAGTGGACAAGAAAGATAGTTTCTACCTGTATGGTAGTTGTACTATAATCAAGTTTACCAAATACTTCTATTTTTCCAGTAGAGAGAAGTTCTCAGGAAGGAAATTCCACAAGCTACTACACTGAACATTTTTGAAGTGGATCAAGAGGCAAATGACATTGAAATTGGTCAGTTTCTAAAGTTGTCATCAAAACAGAGGGCATTAGAGAAGGAGAGGGCATGCTTTTCTTCACTTTACAGATGAGGCAACCAAGACCATAAAGAGAAGGATTTTTTGAGCTCCGCTTTATTGGGACCATCTTTCCTTCTCCTTTCAGCCTGGCAGGCCTTCATTCATTCTTCAAGGCACAGACCAAATGTCCCTTTGAGAAACCATTTCTAACTCCTCCAGGCTGAGTTGATTGCTTCACCTGCACTTGATTCTTGCCTCTACTATGGCGATCAGAACAATCATCTGAAATTTTCCTGATCATAAGAATCACCTAGGGCACTTTAAAAAAAACCGCAATCCATGGGCCCCATTTTGGTACAAGTGGTTCAGAGTTTCTGATTCTCCATATGCATCACCTGAATGTCTGTGTATTAAATATGAATCTGAGGGCACTGTCATGTTAGGTGATGTGGAGAGCATTATATTAAACCAGTATTCAGGGGCACTTGGGTCATTCAGTCGGTTAAACATTGGACTTCAGCTCAGGTCATGATCTTATGGTCTGTGAGTTTGAGCCCCTTGTGGGGCTCTGTGCTGACATCTCAGAGCCTGGAGCCTGCTTCAGATTCTGTGTCTCTCTCTCTTTCTGCCCCTTCCCTGCTCATGCTCTGCCTCTCTCTGTCTCTCAAAAATAAATAAATGTGAAAAAAAATGTAAAAATTAAACCAGTATTCAGCTAGCAAGCTTTTGGCTGCAAGTAAGCACACATTTAGTTTAGACTGGCTTAAGCAATAAAGTTATTTATTAGTTCATATAAGATGAAGTCTAAATGCAGAGCAAGATTCAACTAGTTGCTTAATTATGTTATCCAAGGCAGTTTTTTGTTTGTTTGTTTTTTCCCTCTCTCTTCTCTGCTATCAGCTACTTAAACATCCTTAAGCTAGTTTCACTTACAGGGATTAAATGGTCTTTTAAGACCAACCAAACACAATGGAAAATTTTTTTCCTACCAAAAATCTCTAGAAAGTCACTACTAGTGTTTCTATACCCCAAATTGACTTAGACCCACATCCATCCCTGAATCCATCAATAATAACGAGGTAGGGGGGGATGAGATTAGTGTAACTGACTAGGAATAATCAGCAGTCAAATCATTTTGATCTGACACAAAATGCTTTAGGAATCTATAAAGAGGTGTATTTGCACACAACGTCTGGTCTCCTCCGCTAGACCGGTTTTAACTGAGGTGAAGCATCATGTTGTATTTATATTTGTATATGTGTAACACCTCGCACACAAGGTACTCAGTCAGAGTTTGCTGAATGGATGTTTGTATGAATCCACATACTTGCTGGAGGCAGAAATGGTAGATCCAAGTGTTTTCACTCTCGAGCATTGCTCTTACCTACATACTGTGATAGAAGGAAGTTCCTTTAAGCAGCCTGTGATACAAAGGAAGTAGGAAGGTAGAAATAGTATTCAAGACAGGCCTCCTCGTTCAGCTCTTCCCCCACTGAGACTGGCAATACAAGTGATAAAATAACTTCCCTGCCTAAAATGTCCAGGAGTGTGAAGCATTGAAATATCAGGGTCCTTTTCTGTACCTCTTCCTTCTTCTGATTCTGCCTTTGTAATGGACTTTATAATCACATATCCGTTAATCCGAACACTTCTTAGGAGGTAATCATAATAACTCGCCTAGATCTAATGTTGTCGAGAAACATTTTATGGCCCTAGGATACATTTTCATCCAAGTTATTAAAGTCCAATTACATCATGTTTTCTTCCAAGGAATGCCAAGTACTTGAGGGACAATATTGCAGTCAATCTCACTCGTCTCTTGGAAATAATTTACACAGATATAGCCTTGATATTGCAGATAAAGCCCTCTGCTCTTCCTCCCCAAAGAGACAGGAAAATGTACCTCCTTGCCTTAGATCACACAACAGAGACAGACAGGGGGGGCGGTGGGGTGGGGAATGGGGATGAAAATGCAAATTCTCTCTTTTCCATTAGCTAATACATGGAGGCTTCCTTTATGAAATCATCAAATCTGTATAGCATGCTTTTGATGAACAAGAAACTACCATGTCAATCGGTCAGGTAAATTTCACATACAAGGAATAAAACTTAGAGTTTTCTAAGCATAATTTCTGGGCTATATCATGACTCCTATCATAACTGCCAGTCTTAAATCAAACAGCCTATTGGAAATAATCATGAGAGAACTACAAATTATGGTATTTATTATTTCTTAGTATCTATTATATTTGTGGGTAGATTTAAGCCGTTTTATTGGACTGACATCGACCCCTGAAAAACAGAATATTCTTACTTTAAGACCTGAAACTCAGATGCTGTTATTATGTAGACGGTCATTCAGACACACAGAGATGGTCCTTGAACTCAGATCAAGTGTGTCTCTGTTCAAAGCTGAACACCTCTTCCTACCCCATCCTGCTCTGGAAAGTTTGAAATGGGAATTTGGCAGAACTCCATTTTGTTGCATTTGAACAAGTCTTTTAATATCTCATGGAGTGAAATCCTTCACATGAAGGCAACCTCCTCCCCTCCAAATGTGCAGGTGGGCAACTTCCACAACTCCAACAAGGAGGGGCAAATCTTTCTCATCACCTGGACTCAGAGAGAGTGTGTAGTCATTGTCACAAGACCACCCGCAGGTATCTTAGGACACTGCCTATTTCTTTCAATCCAAATAAATTCTTGGAAATCCTGTGGAAAATTCCTTCAGCTCAAAAGAATATTCAACTTCCTCCTTTGCTGTAAACTAGGTTGAAGTATATTCAGTCTTTTTGAAAGGTTCGAGCCACTTCTAAGCAGCAGGCATTTCTGCTATAGTTGTTGTAAAGAAAGCAGGACCCCAGTGGGCACAGTGCAGTAAGTTCCATAGAGCCTAAGACTTAGGGTGAACACAATACCAATGGAACACCCAGTGAGACAGAGCGAAGACAGCATGGTGGCATCAGCTTAGTCCCATCCAGCCTCTTCATCTTGCCAAACCTTTCAGATAACAGAGGATGCATATTTAAATTCAAAAGGGTTTTTATGATTATTTAATAAAATGGGGATGAAGTAAGCAAATAACTGTTGAGAAGTAAAATTTAATTTCCGAGAGTGCCCTGAGAGACATATCATGGAGTGAAGCCATCGCAATTACTTGGAAATTCAATGTCAGGACCATTAAACTGATTCAGGCTACAGGAAAGTACCCAACAGTATCATGAAGAAGGTGTAAGTGGCCCTGGTCAGAAAATAAACATTGTAGCAACAGCATACAGGTCTGGGTGGAAGATTAGAAATTCCAAATCAAAGGCAAAATATTCAGCCAATTATCTCCCAGCTCAGAATCTTAAAGCATCAAAGTGCAGGGCTGGAAAGAGATTTGAGAGGCCCTCAAGGGCAATCGGTTCCCACTAGGTAAGAATATATCTCAGCCATACCAAACTGATGGACTTTGACGTGTTTTTAATTTCAGGTTTCACTTTTTATTTAGCTTCTAGCTCCCCATCTGGTCTGCTCCTCTGCTGCAAATGCCAAAAATAATATTTTTCATTGACCACACTGGACATGTTTAGGATGGGATTTAAAAGTGGCTCCTCCACCATTTTAACACCAATATTGTACAGAGGAAATGGCAGGGTACCGCCCCAGCTCACATTCAACACTCTTTCCCACTCTTCCGAATCTCCCATCCTTCCTTTGTGTATCACTGGTACTTGTCTTTCTTACCAGCTGACTACGAATAATTTCCTTCAAGACAAACCCTCATGTGTAATTCAGTGGCATATCTCTACCCTCTACTCCATTGTGTGTGTGTGTGTGTGTGTGTGTGTACATATATAGCATTAAATGCATTTTATTCAACATATTTTACCTGTGTAATCATTTTTGTTGTCCCCTCCAATGGGAAGAAAGTACTCCAAAAGTAATTGCTATAGAAATGAGAAAAATTGTGCTCGCTTCGGCAGCACATATACTAAAATTGGAACGATACAGGGAAGATTAGCATGGCCCCTGTGCAAGGATGACACGCAAATTTGTGAAGCGTTCCATATTTAAAAAAAAAAAAGAAATGAGAAAAATCAAGAAATTAGTTTTATGTTACTACATCCTTATTGGAATTTTTTACCTTTCTTGGGCCGAATACCAATGCAGTCATACAAGTGTGTGTAAATATTCGCACACACATATACACATATATATTCACATATATATACATTAGTGCACACATACACATACACAAAGGCACTGTAAGAAATTAATATAAAGGGTCACCTTGATTTAAACAGCATTCCTGAGCCCGTTTTCATTCTCAGCATTTATATTTCCAATAGAGCTATCTCTGTTAAAAATTAGAGATAGTAGCCTCTATTGGGTCTTTTATAAACCTCAACAGAAGAAAATTAAATTGGCTATTGTTTTTTTTTTTTTAAGTTTCACAGTGAGATAGCTCTAGGAAGGTAAATGGAATATGTACCAGCTTGTTCTCGTCTTGAAAACTTTGATGACTCTTTTATAGATTTTCTGCAAAGTAATTAAAGTCCAATTAATTGGAAAAATATACACAATGGGTATTCTGAATATTATATCTCCAACGGAAGCAACTTTTACTATCTTAAACGAGTGGCTGAGCCAATGTTGCAGGTTTAAATTCTGAGCTCCTAAGCAAATATCTCAAAAAACACACTCTTGCACTTTGTTAGCTTCAAAATAAACTCCTCTCCAGTGGAGAGGTGTCTCACTCGCTTTGGGAGTCCGTTACTGAGCAATCAGTCTGGGCAGCATGCTGGTATCCCTTTCATATCTAATGGTGACACATGCAGAATTATTCTGTAAATACAATGATTTTAAATGGACAGGAGAAATTGACCACTGGCAGGAATCCAAGGGGAATATTTCTCTGACATAAAAAAAAAAAAAAGTGCCAAGGAGTATATGTGTTTTCTGAATCTAGACTTTTACTTCCTAAACATATGTAAATTCACAATGCCACCATTTTTCTCCCATTTATGCTCTATTTGTAAATACTAAAAATGGCAGCTACAATTCCATATTCTGAATGGATCAACAGACTCAAGCTTTCTTTTTCACTCCTATCCAGTCCAAAGGAGACAGTAGAAGACTTGACCCACACTCCATGCCAACCATTCAAGGACTCAGGCTCCTATTACGTGCTAGCCCTTCTTCAAAACACAGTTCACTGTTTCCCTGTCATAACCCAGCTGGCAGATGGGAGAGAAGAAACACATGGGGAAGGCACCCTTAGGTACAACTTCTGTGACTTGACCGTAAACACAATTACTTTAACTCACTCTCCATTGGCAAGAACTGCTCATATGGTGTCTCTTACCTGCGAGGGAGTCCCATAGTTTATCTGCATTGAGAAGAAGAGGAGGTGTGTTTGGTAGACATCTAGCTAGCTTCGGCCATGTTTTCCAGGCTTTGCCTCTGTTCAATATGTTCTTTTCCCTTTTCTATCTCTTTTCCAGCTTCACCAAAGAAACCTATCATGAAAAGGTGATGACTACATGTTTTTTTTTTCTTTATGACTTCCATTATTTCCCTTTAGGAAGGTAACACAGACTCAGTTTCAGCTTCAGCAGACAGCATTCCGAGTCTACTACATGGCAGGCATGCTACAAGGAATTGCCATCTACTTTAGGCCATTTAATGTAGAAGCAAACATTATAATCTGAGTTTTAAGATGAGAAATCTGAGACCCACGAATTGACGAGGCATACACAGGAGGTAACTGGTGGAATTAGATTTTCAATTTGTTCCCAAGATGGATTTACTAATATATCTAACTCAGCCTATTCTTTTACCAGCAAACATTTTATTTTGTTGTTTTCTTTGGTACCCGGTTATTTTCTTAATTCCTTTCTCGTTTGTACTTCCCCTTCCAACTTCTTATCTAGTTATCTCTGAACAAAACACCTCACTCTCTGTATCCCTATTCATGCCTGTTATGAGTGAAAATAGTATGAGCAATATATTTGTATCAAGAAAAAGTATGTTGTTTTCTAAACAAATTAGAAGTAACAATATATGGTTAGTGGTAGCAGTTTTTAAGGCTCTTACAAAATCCTAGAATCCTCACAAATTTTCCATTACAACTGACTTTTCTTGAGGAAATAATTCAGTTAGGCAATTTATTTTTCTATCTTATTGGGGTTTATTTTGTTGTCGTTGTCTAATATGTATCATTTCTAGTGTCTGGCATTCTGTTAGTTTCATTACAAATGTGTAGCATTTCAGTTGTTATTGTTACATATATTTCTAGCGAGCCTAAGAACCTCCCAGCAGTGTAAAACATTGCTTTCCTGGAAAAAATTTCTACATGTTTTAAATGAGTAGGAAAAGAAATTTCTTGTACTAGATTTTGAAAAAAAGAAAAGAAAGGATACCATCTCTGTGACTCTTTTTTGAATTCTTTCTGTAACTTCATTTGCCAACTGATTCATTTGCAACATTAGAGAATTCAAATTGATTTTCTCCCTTCCCTATGTATTTCTATAGATCACAACGTAGACCCTTTTGACATTATTTCATCTTCTCTTGTATTTTGGGGGCCACCATCACCTGTGTTACCTAAAGCTCAATCCCCTATCTTATTCCTGACACACAGAACCAGGACTCACAGCTGGATCTCTTTCCTTTTTCCCTCTTCCCATTCTCATAAGATCTAGTTCAGGTTTTGGAATCTTGGCTCTGTGTGGTATTGGGCAGGCTGGGCTAATTTCTCTGAACTATTGTTTTTTTCTCCATCTTTGCAATTTAGAGTCATGCCTGTATACCAACCCTTGCAGAATGGTTGTTAAGACGAAAGGAGGTTCTGTGCCCCAGGCGGCTCTCTTCCAATGTCCGGTACAGAGATGACACTCCAAAAACATGGCCATTCTGTACTCATTATCTATTGCTATGTAATGGATGATAATACATGTGGCTTAACGCAATGCACACTTATTATCTCATACTTGGTGTGGATCAGATTCTGGGCATGACTTATCTGGGTCTTCTATTTCATAGTCTCCAAGAGGCTATAATTAAGGTATTGGTCTGGTCTGAAATCTTATCTAAAGGCACGACGGGGGAAGAATTCATTTCTAGGCTGATGCGGTCGTTGGCAGAATTCATTCTTCAAGGGCTGTTGGACTAATGGCCTCAGTTCCTAGATGACTGTGAGACAGAGGCAGCCCTTAATTCCTTGCCTCTTGAAGATGGCGTTTGCTTTATTAAAGATAGCACAGGAGACAGTCAGTAAAGAGACCCTGCTAGCAAAATGGAACTTACAGTCGCTTATAACCAATCACTAGGGTGAAATCCCACCATCTTTGCTGTTTTCTGTTATTTAACGAGTCACTAGACTGACTTATGTTCAAGGAGAGGGGATCAGAGCACAAATGTCAGGAGGCGGAGACCATTAGGCGCCACTTTGAAGCTGTCCAACATGCCTCACAATCCTCCGCCCCCTAAACTTGAGCTTCTGCTATGGCTTGGCCAATATATCAGGTAGTTGGCATATAAAAGAGCTATGAAGTATGCTCCCTGTCATTTAAAAAAAAACTCAGAGTGAAGGAGTTCTATGCGTTCTTCCATTAAGCCTCTTTTACAAAAGGAGCAGAGATATGAAGAGAGTGACTTTACAAACACACTCAATGGCTTTCTGCGTGATTTAATGATCAGGCATGGGGAACCCGTGAAAAAGAAAATCCAGCAGGTCGATCAATCATAAAAATCAGAGACTCCAGGCCTGGAGGACACAGTCTATCAACCGATCAATCAATACCTATTGTGCCCTTGCTGTTTTCAAATCCTTTGCTAATTGCCAAAGGCCAGAGTCTGAAGAGGGAGAAGAACTACCATGATTGAAAAGGAGTTTGATAAATTAAAGCCGAAAATTAATTTAGCCCTCAATTATTTTGATATATAAACAAATGTGGAAGCCGGCTCCTTAGGGGCAGGGGAAAAAATGAGGCGAGGCTACTGCAGGGAGAGAAGGAAAAAAACTGCAAAACTGAGAGAATGCCGGGAAGAGAGGGCATTGCAGGGAGGCCGCGGGGACCCAGTGACTCTAATTAGGGAAGTTGGCCAAGCATTTGGTTCTCTCCGAGATACAATGTATGGGAAGGAGAGGGAGGCATACACAGTTAGACTCCGGAGTGCCGTGGGACCAGGAAATATCATTATACCACATACAAATCATTTAAGTTTAGAAGCAGGTTAGAGAAAGAGGGGCTTGGTTCATTCAGAGATGCATAATTGAACACATACAAATCAAAGCAGTATGCAGGAAAAAAAAATCAGTGATGGAATTCTTTTTTTCTTTCTTTTTACTTTTGTTTTCATCTGCAGGTCTGTAGAGATGATAAGATCAGGATTTTTGAAAAACAAGTTTAATAATGGATTTTTCTGTACATGCCTTTCTTAAATAATTCTGGGAGCTAAATATATACTGAAGTATTAAGAGGGAATTAAAAGAAATATTCAGTGTTTACAAGTTTGGGTTTGTTTTGTTTTGAAGAGTGCTGAACTCAAAGTTTCCTCATTCTGGTTTCGGTAAAAGTCAAAAAAGTGTCAGCAATATTATTAGTATTGGATTTTAAATGATTTTATCAGTCAAAACCATGCATTAGGCTTTCAAGTAAAAGACGGCAGATTGATCCAATGTACTTATTTTTCCTCTATTTTAAAACCTATTGAAATGACAGCACATATTTAATAAAAGAAATGAAAACCAGCAATTTGACTCCTAGGTATACTCCTAAAAGAAACTCATATGTGTATTCAGAGAAAGACATATAATGCTAAGTTCATATCAGCCTTATTCATATAATCCCAAACTGAACACTCTCTGAATGCCCAGCAACAACAGAAAGTATAGATAAGTGGGTAATAATTTCGTGTTGATAACATATGCAACTATGAGAACAAATGAAGTAAATGCATGTAACAATATGGTGGCATCTCCGCATATGAAGCTAAAGGAAAGAAGTCAGACACAAAATATATAATACAGGAACCTGCTTGTATAAAGCATTAAAACAGACAAAGCTAACATGGTGTCAGGAAGTAGAAGCCATGGGCGAGGAGAGAGCTAGTCATGATACACTCAGAGAAGGAAGGTTTCTGAGATATCTGATAAGTATCTTTTCTTAACTCGAGAGCTGGTTATACAAGTGTACTCTTCCTACAAATTGATCAAGTTGGGACCCCTGGGTGATTCATTCAGTTAAGCGTCCAACTTTGGCTCAGGTTATGACCTCATGGTTCTTGAGTGTGAGCCCCACGTCAGGCTCTGCACTAACAGCCCAGATCCTAGAGCCTGCTTCAGATTCTGTGTTTCCTTCCCTTTCTCTGTCCCTACCCCACTCACACTCTGTCTGTGTCTCTCTCTCAAAAAAATGAATAAAACATTTAAAAATTTTAAAAATTAATAGAGTTATACTCTTATATGAAAGTTTATGTATCTGTATGTTTTACTAACAAATTGGATGTGTTAACAAATGAATAAATACATAATCATTAGCAGGGCTGGAAAGATGAGAGGGGTGCTGTCAGCCTTTGTGGCCATTGTAGCATTTGTAAAAGATGGAAAGCTGGTGGAAAGAGGATAAAGGACGATAAAATACACAGAAGCTGAGAAAATTTCATGCATGCAGGCAAAGAAGAGAACCTTTAAAAAGTGATTTTTTCCATTAGAGTTCAGTATAATATTAAGATGACAGGCAGTGGTGTCATACAAAGAGAACCTGAGGGCTCAAGAAAATGTCTTGCTACCAAGACAGATTCTTATTTATAAATAAGAATCAAGGCAGATTCTTATTTACAAATATGTAAAGATGACTGAGAATCCCCAAATCTATGAGGCAATCCACGCCTGTGAGAGAAAGCTTTGAGCCAAACACACCAAATTCAAACCCAGGAGGAAAAACAGTTCACACTGAAAAAGGAAAGCTTAGTGTAGCAAGGTACTATTAATAGAGTCAGAAACATTACTGGCAACATATAGTCTTTCAGGTCAGGAGAAATTTCTTCTATTATTTCTTCACATACTTTCTCCTCTCTCTTCTTGTGGAAATCATATGTAGGACTTTCTGAAATTTTGTTTTTGTTTATATATGTATATATAATTTTTTTAATATTTATTTATTTTTGAAAGAGAGAGAACGTGAGTGGGGAGGGGCAGAGAGAGAGAGAGAGACAGAGAATCCCAAGCAGGCTCCATACTGTCAGCACAGAGCCCCATGGGGCTCAAATTCACTAACTGTGAGATCATGACCTGAACCACAATCAAGAGTGGGACGCTTAACCAATTGAGCCACCCAGGTGCCCCTAGTTTTTGTTTTAAACACATGTCTGTTTCTGACTGACTTATTTCACTTAACATAATACCCTCCAGTTCTATCCATGTTGCTACACGTGGCCAGATATCATTTTTTCTCATTGCCACGTAGTAGTCCATTGTATATATGTGCCACATCTTCTTTATCCATTAGTCAGTTGATGGGCACTTGGTCTCTTTCCATGATTTGGCTATTGTCAAAAGTGCTGCTATGAACATTGGGGTACATGTGCTCCTATGCATCAGCATTCCTGTGTCTCTTGGGTAGATTCCTAGCAGTGCTATTGCTGGGTCGCAGGGTAGCTCTATTTTCATTTTTTTGAGGAAACTCCACACCATTTCCAGAGTGGCTGCACCAGTTTGCATTCCCACCAACAGTGTAGGAGGGTGCCTGCTTCTCCACATCCCCGCCAGCATCTATAGTTTTCTGATTTATTCATTTTAGTCACTCAAACCGGTGTAAGGTGGTATCTCAGTGTGGTTTTGATTTGTGTTTCCCTGATGATGAGTGACTTTGAGCATCGTTTCATGTGTCTGTTGGCCATCTGAATGTCCTCTTTGGAGAAGTGTCCATTCATATCTTCCGCCCATTTCTTCACTGGATTATTTGTTTTTCGGGTGTGGAGTTTGGCAAGTTCTTTATAGATTTTAGATACTAGTCCTTTATCCGTATATGTCATTTGCAATTATCCTTTCCCATTCCGTCGGTTGTTTATTAGTTTTGTTGGTTGTTTCCTTACCATACGTTTCCACGCATAGGTGGATTTTGAGAGACTAAGCAAAAACCATGGGGAAGGGGAGAGGGAAAAAGAAAAAAGACACAGAGAGGGAGGGAGATAAAACATAAGAGACTCTCAAAGACTAAGAACAAACTGAGGGTGACGGGGGTGAGGGGGGGAGGGGGTGACGGGCATTAAAGAGGGCACGTGTTGGGATGAACACTGGGTGTTATATGTAAACCAATTTGAAAATAAACTATTAAAAAAAAGAAACACACGTCTGTGTCTCCTACAACGCTTCTACTTCGGGAGCTTCAGTGGGGCAATGTTGGATCCGTTTGCCGTGAATTGTGGGCTCATCGACATGAGCCAGCAGGTTAGCCTCTGTATGTCTCAGTATCTTTATTTTTAAAGCAAAATATAAGATGGGGAGTATAATATGAATTAAAGAAAATATGTAATAAAGTCTTCATTCTAGTGCTTGGCCAAATAACAAACATAAAGCTACCTTACGGCCAAATATTTAGCTTTGTGCTAGGTAAACACCGAGATAAAAAAAAAAAAAAGTTTGGCTCAGGTTGAGATCTTGCCGTTCAGGAGTTTGAGCCCTGCATCGCGCTCTGTGCTCACAGCTCAGAGCCTGAAATCTGCTTTGGATTCTGTGTCTCCCTCTCTCTCTACCCCTCCCCCACTCACATTTTGTCTCTCTCTCTCTTAAAAATAAATAAACGTTTAAAAAAAGGGAAAAAAAAGTTTATTGTATTCTACTTTCCTTTTCATCTGGTCACAGATTTTTATTTCATCTGACAACATCAGTTGTTTCTGAGCATTATTGAGGCTAAGAAAGAAAACAAGTAAAGAATGACATGGATACTATGTTCTAACGTCAGCTTGCAAGGTGACTCACTGGAATATTTAAATGGATTCTTGGAAATGTTTTGATGACATAAAATACAAAGGAGCACACATGTTATTTGAATGTAACTTTATTAGCAAATCTTTTTGCTTCTCATTTAATTCCTTAAATTCTTGTTTTTAATTTTTTTTAAGTGGGCTCTACACCCAGCACAGTGCTTGAACTCATGACTCAGAGATCAAGACTTAGCTGAGATCAAGAGTCGGACACTCAACCGACTGAGCCACACAGATCCCCCAGTTCTTCAAATTCTTCTCTGATGAAGATGCAAACTTACCCACTTGCCTAGAAATAAATGTTTCACTTCCTCAGTGACTGGAAAGTCTTTAAAGTCATGAGCCTGACCTCAACAACCACTGACCATTTCAGACTTAACTCTTTCCATCACTGGAGGTAGAGTAGTATGTCAGACGGCATCTAGTTCTTTCATCTCTCTTCTCTATTTTTAACTGAATTAAATTAAATGCATATTTACTACCTCCTTCATTGTTTAGGATTTTCAACATTGTTCAAGTGAAATTTGCTGCCCCTACTCCTAATTACCATCTTTGTTCTAAAGCTAGGTCACCAGTAAGCAATTGAATCCACTATTTTGTATGTAGAGAACAAGTTTCAGCTTCTTGCGCAAAATTCCCATCTGACTACTTTCTTTGATGGAGCGAATTTCCCCCTTTGGAGGTCTCCATGGGCCCCAACTTTAGTTTCAGAACCCACAGAACTTTTTTTTTCAATGTTTATTTTCGAGAGAGAGAGAGAGGGAGACACAGAATTCTAAGCAGGCTCCAGACTCCGAGCTGTCGCACAGTGCCCCACACTGGGCTCGAAACCCATGAGCAATGAAATCACAACCCGAGCCAAAGTAGGATGCTTAACGGACTGAGCCACCCAGGTGCCCCTGGAACTCATAGAACCTTTGATGGAAATGGCATATTGCATTTTGGTGGATGGGACAGAATCTCACGTAGAGCTCATGTTAGGATCCGTATCTCTAAAATCTCCTCTCACACCCACCTCCCCAGAGGAATTTGATTTTTCTTAATATTGCCCAGTAAAGGAGGGTCTAAAATGCCACCTCTCAAAGGCAGACCAGTGCTAATAAAACGATTTTTAAAAAGCATACTAAGAAGAGGGTATGGCATTTGGAGTGGAGATTCTTTACAAGTCTGGCTGCAGGCAAAAGAAATTATTTGGATTCAGATCCTAATGTGTGGTTTTTTTTCTTCCAAATTTTCATTGATGAATACCATATGTAGAGAAAAGTGCACCTAGCATATATCACAACTGTAAAGCTCCCTGAACAAATTGAGCATGCCCTTGTAACTAGCAGCCGAATTAAGAAGAAATAGTACACCAACTCTGTCCCTAGAAATTCCCCTCATGGCTCCCTTCAAGCGACTCTATCGACCCAACGCAGTGGCTCTCCTGTTGGCTGTGGAAGTAACAGGCAGGTTTGCTTTTGAAACTTTGTTCCCTGACCCCCCAACAACAAGGCTTGGTAACAAAACTTAAACAAAAGTCGGTTTAAATTGTTCAATTTCCTCATTGCCACGTGGAGGCGTTTAATAGCCATGTTATAGCCTGGGGTGTGGTTGATGCTCAATAAGGACTTGGAATATAGATCCGAAAGGAAAACAGGAGTTGCTATACAAAACGTTTTGGGAATAAATTGTGACTCAGAGGAGAGAAAATAACGACCTGACTTAGGAATGTTTGTATCCAGCGAACTATGGTCAACCACATTTCTAACTAAGTCCCATTTATTCTAGTTCTCCTTTATATTACAGTCAGGGCACAATGTTGATACTTTGAAGCTATCTGTGCAGAATGTTACATCGCTTTTGCTTTTTATCTCAGGATAATAAAAAAAAGTTACAAATACTTGTCATTAAAAAGGGTGTTTATCCTTACTGGGGTGAGGACAACTTCTCTGTTTAAATTGTTCCACCCACTTGCTATGCTGGGAACACTTTCAGAATGTTCATGCCTCTTTGCCTGGCTTAAGCCATTCCTTCCATTTGGAATGATCATCTGGAAGGAAACCAAGACTTGATAATAACCGATTTGGAAAAGAAAAAAAAAAAAAACAAGCCAGGAACAGAAGTTGTCCTGAAATGTGTCAGACAGCCATTGTACAGTACTTAGCAGTTCAGACACGGTTCAAGCTGTTGTTGATATTGGACAGGCTTGGAATTAGAGATGATGGTGAAAATCACTGCATAGAGCAGAAAAGGAGGCAAGCCTGGTTGGCCAGGAATATTGAAACACAGGCAGGCAGGAGCCCTGTCCCCATGGCCATTCATGGCGGTACACCCTAAGTGAAGGACGTGACAAGCAACATTTGCCCAGTAGGCTGGACTTTGGTAAAGGATGGTAGCTGCAGCAGATTGCTGGTCAGAGAGACACAAATCTAATAACATGTCCAGTTCCGTGTTCAGCACGGTAAGCCAAGCTGTGATTTGCTGCGGGATGGAGAGTGAAAGGTAAAAGATTTCAGGTTGAATGGGAATCTATCCCCGCATTCACCAAACATTTGCTGAGTACCTAATATGCCCCTGGTAGAGGGGAGATGCAGGAGAAAACAAATTGGCTGTCTTGGCCTCCACCCGGCTGGTAGGATCTTTTCCGTTAAGATTTAATTCCAAGCGTGCGGAGCCAGGAAAGGCTGAGATTGGGATTCTGGATGTGCTCTGTGATTACTGAAAGACTGATCCTGACCAGAATGCATGGGGAAGCCATAAGTAGACAAAGTTGGGAGTTAAAGGCAGAGAACTGATACAGATTTAACAGGCATGCATCCACATCCCTCTGTCTATATAAAGCATCTGCAGTATTCACCATCAAATTCAAATCTTAGTTTCTTTCCAAAGTCTTCTCTGGTCTCTCAGTGAAAAGACATTTTTCCTTCCTCTGAAATTATGTCTTTTTGACTAGGTCATTCTTATGGAATATGCCCATACACTGTCTTTGTCTTTCAGTATATGTGTGCATTTTATCTTGCTAATCTTACTGCAAACTATGAGTCGGAGGCCATTTATTATAACAACACTATTTACCCTCAAAGTTCCTAATAGAGTTCTCTCTTCATAACCTATTTCCATAAATATTTAGAATTTTGTTTGGCTGGAGCACAGATGCCTGGGTTTTCTGTTCCACATTCTGACCTAGTCCTTCCAGACCATGTTGGCTTGATTTTTCAGCCCACCAACGAGATCTCTCCAAGTTTTATGAATTGTAAATATATACCCAAATTCAGAGATGCGGCTACCTAATATATGCTCTCAGAATTTTGAAAAATTCTCAACCTTTGTATATAATGTATATATTGCATCATATGCTAGATAACATATAGTCACTTAAAACATAATATTGCATATAACAATATGCATTATAAGTCTACATCATAAGTATCATATAAATGTGTGGATATGTGTGTACATGTGTATGCATATATTTGGTATATTTACATATAACACATGTACATATTATATACAAATAAGTATATGTTCGTGAATATACATCCAGTATTTTCATACACATGTACATTTCATATACATAAAATATTTTCTTCTGTATTTACTGCTCTTTTATTCTCTCTTAAACTCTAGTTTCCTAAGCATTTTGAAAACCATTTTTTAAAAATCTAAAGATAAATCTGAGATGAACAAAAAAATACCTAAGGGATCTGGAGGACTTCACTCTTGGGGAAATGATAGAAATGACCAAGCATGCGTAAGCAGCTAGATGCTGAGGGGCTTTCAGAGGCATATGATTGACAGTTTTCTGCAAGGAATAAAACATGGCCTTCTGTGCTATCACACTAACAATGCACAGAGCTTCATCTGAAGAAGGAGGAGGAGAAGGAGGAAGAGGAAGAAGAGGAGGAAACAAGTTTTCTATCATTCAGCCAGGAACTCTCAGATTCAGCTTTCATTTTAAATAATGATCATTCCATGTAAACAGAGCAGGAGAATACAGCAAGAATCTCTGATTCTCTACTTCTTTGTCTACCTTGTGTCTATTACAGAAGAGCTCACCGTGACTCTCAGACTCAGGAAAACTAGGTATCCCTTTTAAAATATTGACTAACAGTAACAATAGAATAAATTATATAATTCTATTCCACTTTCATTAGCTTCAACAAGGGAATCTTCTTGTATTCTTTCCAAGAGTGTAGATTTCTATCCTCAGCAACACATCCTAGAATCATAAACAATTAAAGCTTCTTTGGTCCTCCCGAGTGGGGTCTCAGGCAGCCTGTAAAACTCCTCCCATTGAGTTCTTGTATGTCAAGGAAACTTGCTTCCCTTGCTATTTGTGGTCTTGAACACCTCCCTAATGCCATCTTTAGAGGTAGACCTTGTTTGCTGTTCCTGTGCCTCCAGTCTATCCCTTGACCCTTTTAAAAGAAGAACAGATAGGGCACCTGGGGTGGCTCAGTCAGTTAAGTGTCCGACTTCAGCTCAGGTCATGATCTTATGTTTCATGAGTTCATGAATTTGAGCTCCATGTCAAGCTCTGTGCTGACAGCTCAGAACCTGGAGTCTGCTTCGGATTCTGTCTCCCTTTCTCTCTGCTTCTCCCCAGTTTGCGCTCTTTCTCAGTCTCTCTCTCAAAAATAAATAAAACATTATAAAAAATAACAAAATAAATAAAATACAAACAGGTATGTCACCTCCCTGTATCTCAATTTCTTAATTGCTTTTAAATCAGAAATGAAAGCAATGATAGTAGTTACCTTCCGAAGTTGTTAGGAGTGTATCCAAACCTTTCTTCATCTCCCAAGTAACCTCCCTCTGTCATCTGGATTTTTGCGTAACGTTCTTAACTACCTGCTTGTTTATACTTCTGACCTTCTGTATTTTCCCCATCTTGCACAAAGGAGCTAGAGTATTGTATTAAAGATTAAGTCATACTTCAAGTCTCCAGTGTTTTGTCTGCTTCAGAAAAATAGCCTAAGTTCTGACCATGGTTAAGACCCTATGAGGAAGCATCTGATTATTCAGAACCTATATAATTTGACATTCTGCTGCTTCTTTGGCTTTATCCACTACCATTCATACTGTTACTTACTGTTCCCCTAGTCACAATGACCAAGTGGTTCTCTGTATTTGTGCTGCAGGGCCCTTGCACTGCCCGTTACCTTTGCCTAGAAAGCTCTTCCTGCATACATACACACAGTTCATTCTCTTTCTTCCTTCTAGTCTGTTGAAATGTCATTTTTATCAGATAGGACATTCATAAACACTTGCTTTAAAATGGAGAGCTAAGGGTAGAATGCTGTGGTTTGAATGCTTGTACGCTCCACCCCCAAATGTAAATATTAAATGTCTACCATTTGAGGACATAGCAAGAAGACCCTACTCTGGACCAAGAAGGGGGTCTTCACCAGAATGAGACCACACTGGTGCTTTGAGTTTGGACTACCCAAATTCCAGAACTGTGAGACATTTTGTTTCTTTTCCTTATCTACTTCCAGTCTGGTGTTTTGTTATATCAGCCTGAACGGACTTAAGACAAGTGCCTACAAATCTCTACCTTGTTTCATTTGTGTTTAAAACACTTATTGCCAAATGTCATCTTATATATTTGTGCGCTTGTTTTGTTTTGCTTTCTTTTACTAATGAAGGCTTTAATCATCACTCTCTCTTTCTTCATTGCTGTATACTTACTCCCAGATCATAGCAAAAACACCTGACACAATGAAAATGATGAATAATTGCTGAGTGGAGAAGCAAATTCAACATTGATTTAATTTTAGAAAACCTTTTAATAGTTGCTCATGTTAATAGATTAAAGGGGGAAATCCTTATGATATGTCTTCACTAGAAGGGAAAAATTGATAAAATTTAGCATCTATTTATAATAATAGTAAAACTCTCTTTAAACTTGGAGACGGTAGAAGGAAAATCTCTATCCTAATAAAGATTATCTAGCAAAAACTCATTAGACTTTACAATAAACACTTAGAAGCACTTCTTTTAAATCAGAAACAAAAAAATAATAGCAATCGCTTTTATTCAATATTCTATTGGAAGCAAGAAATAAAGAAAATAAAGAAAAATAAAGAAAATATAAGCAAATAAATACTGATCATAAGAGAGAATATTAATATATATATATATATATATATATATAGAAGAAGCATGGGGATATTGACAGTTAATTTACTGAAATTAAGAATTTAAAAAGTATTAAAAAAGAATTTAAAAAGTACTGTTAGGTTTCTGGGTGTAAGACCAAAATAAAAGTAAGGCGAAATCTTTCTTTTCCCCACAAAGATTGCTTATAACTCTTTTTTAATTTTAATTTTATTTATTTAAATTCAAGTTAGTTAAAACACAGTGTAGTACTGGTTACAGGGGAGAAGCCAGTAATTCATCATTTATATACAACACCCAGTGCTCATCTTAACAAGTGTCCTCCTTAATGCCCATCACCCATTTAGGCCATCCCCCACACACCTCCACTGCAGCCACCCCCAGTTTGTTCTCTGTATTTAAGAGTCTCTTGTGATTTGCCTCCCTCTCTGTTTTTATCTTATTTTTCTTTCCCTTCCCCTATGTTCTCCTGTTGTGTTTCTTATACACCCTCAATACACAAGTACAAAGCATAATTTTAACATACCACTTGCATTCCCAAATATTAGAAACTTAATAACCTTGGGACAAGTCTAACAATAAAGATACATGGACAAAATGATAAATCCTTATTTAATGGTATTAAAGAAGGCAAAAGTAAATGATTTTAATAAGTTTACTCAACATTATAAAAACTTAATTCTCTCCAAATTAATCTATGCAATTTAATGCCATTATAGCCTAGAGCAGGTATGAACAGATATTTCAAAGACAAATAAAAATCCAGAATAAGCAAAAAAAAATTACCAACAAAGTGTTGGTGTTTCTTTACCAACAAATAAAACCACAAAGGGATACCAGTTTGTATGAAATACACTGGAAAAAAAATTTAAAAGATAGATGATCCTAAGAGTTTGTATGCATATGAAACATTAATCAGGTCATCTCATTACATTTGTGCGAATGTAACTTGGTGCAACCACTTTGGAAAAAAATTTTCATCCTCTTGTAAAGCTGAAAATGCTTTGTTGGTGTTTGCTGTTGGGCCTTACCACTTTTTTCCTGTCTCTTAGTCCCATCCCAGTTTATGGCGCTTATAAAAGTATAAATATACAGATCAATGGAAGAGAATGAGGAGTCCAGAAATAGATTCAAACATATATGGTCAATTGATTTTCATAAAATAAACCTAGGTAATAGAGGAAATTAAAGTGTCTTTGTATTTAGGCAAATAGTGTTGAAACAATTGATATCCAATAGAGCTTCTAGACAGAAACTTGGGAAGAAATTTTTGTACAACACCGGCAGCATTAACCATAAAATAAGAAGTTAAGTTGGACTACATTTGGTTTAAAAGCATTTCCTTTTGGAAAGACACCACTAGAAAATCTGTAGTTAAGCCATAGAATAGGAGAAAGTCTTGGCAAAACAAATATCTGATTAAAAAGTTGCATCTAATAGAAAAATTCTTAAAAACCCAAATAAGAACACAAAAAACTGAATGTGTATTGAGTTAAACCTACGACATGAACCTGCCATTCCATTCCTAAATATTTATACAACAGGAATGAAAATAGATGGCTACACAAAGACTTGTACTTAAATGTTCCTAAAGGTTTTATTGACAATAAGCGAAAAAAAAAAGATGCGATCCAAATGCCCATCTACTAGAGAATGGGTGAATACAATGCGGCATAATCTATGCAATGGAATAGTATGTCACTATAAAGTCATAAACTCCTAAACCAGGTAAAAACTGGATGCATCTCCATGGGTGAATCGCGATGCTCAGTGAAAGAATCAGATATAAAAATGGTATGTTTCCATTTATATAAAATCTGAAAGATGCAAACTAATGTATTTTGACAGAAGGCAGATGAGTAGTTGCTTGTGATCTGTCAGGATTGGAGGCAAGAATGGATTGCCAAGGGGAAAGAAAACTTCTTAGAGTGACAGAAATGGTCCATATATTTATGCTGGTGGTAGTTTAATAGGTATATTCATCTGTCAAAACTCATCACATGTGCATTTTAAATGAATGCAGTTACTGTATATAAATTTTACTTCAATGAATTTGATAAAAGTGATATCGTTAAGAAAATGAAAAGGCATGCCACTGACTGGAAAAACTAATATATGTAAGAATATACATTAGAAACATATATGTATTATATACAATATGTATGTACCATATACACACACAAGTCTTATATCCAGATTATATAAAAAACACTTTTAACTCAATAATAAAAATAGAACCTAGTCTGAAAAAAGCACAGATTATGCCAACAGAAACATAACAAAGAAGATATATAAATGACCAATAAGCACAAGAAAAGATACTCAACAGCATTCATCCTCAAGGAAAACAAATTAAAATCACAGTAACTAAAATTAAAAAAAAAAGAAAAAGAAACTAAACCTACCTAGCAAATATAGATTAGTGGAAGCACCCTGGTGTGAACAAAACATAATGCAAACACTTTGAAAATATAAAGAGCTAAACACTGACTTTCCATACACCAGTTATATATCGTAAGTTTTACATAATTTCTCTTCTCTATATACATCCAAGAGAAATAAAAATATAAGCCTGCACAAAGTATGTACTCACACTTGTACATAAATATTTATAGTAACTATTTAATATTAGCTAAAAATAATAGAAACAACTCAACTGTCCATCAACAGGAGAGAGGGTATGCAAATTATGGTGTACAATGAAATGCAAGTTAGAACTAAAAAGGAACTACCTACTTATACATGAAGCAACATGGATAAATCTCAAAAACACCATGCTGTGCAAAAGAGCCAGAGATACCAAGTACATAAATATAATGTAAGATTATGTTTCTATAAAATTTTAGAACACTCAAGAAAACTCAATGACAGCTTATTTTGGTTATTTGAGGGCATGGCGTTAGGAGTGAGGCTATTGCTTGCAGAAGAATAAACAGGAACATTTGGGGATAATGCACATGCCCTCTGTCTTGATTCTGGAAATATATGCTTGTTAAAGAATACCCAACTGTACACTTAAATTTGTGTGCATTTTATTGTATGTAACTATGTCTTAATTAAGTTGAATTTTTAAAACTCACAAGCGTGGTTAACATAAGAGAGAGGAAAGGGCATCCAGAGGGCTTCAAAGGCGTTGGTGATATTTTTATTATCAGATGATATGGTGTGTGTTCAGCATGAGGTTGTTTTTTTTAAGCCTTAATATTTTAAGCCTTCTATATGTACACCATATTTGTACTTTGTATGGATGAAATACTTCATAATAAAAATAAATTAGCTCTGGTCTGGGAGATGATAGTGGCCATGTGTATAAGTGACAAATATTAATATACTGACTATATTAAAAATTCCTGCAAATCAATAAGAAAAGATAAACAATCCAATAAAAATTGGGCAAGATCTATGAGAGGGCAATTCAATAAGGAGGAAATATGAAGGTCGACATACACATAAAAAGAAGCTCCACTCAATAATAGTCATGGAAATGCAAACTAAAACCATAAGACACCTATGGTCACAATCAGAATATCACTAATTAAAAGGTTGATAATAGTACCTTCTGATGAGGGATGGGAATTTAAACCGGTAGAACCACCTTGAAAAGCAAATTTCAAGTCAAGCTGAAAAAGGAGCATATTCTGATCTAGAGAAACTCCCACAGGTACTCAGAAATATGTATAAATGTTCCTATCAGCAACGTTCACGATAGTGAAACAGGAGAAGGGAGAGGAGGAGGAGGAGGAGGAGGAGCAGGAGAAAGAGAAAAATAAGCTAAATGTCCATCACCACTATATTTACAACAAAATACTGTAATACAATAAAATAAATATGAATATGGGCAAATTTCAAATCATGGGGTTGAGTGAAAATATTCTATACTTATGAATGTATACCATATATATTCACATATATATTTGTTATATTAAATATGTTTATATATAAATATATATGTATATATAAATATGTTATATGTTCTTAAAATTTATATAAAGTATAAATTTTATATTTATATAAAATATATATAAAGTTTAAAACCATCCTAAATAGTTTTAGGATTGTATACCTATATAATTATGAAGAAATTCTGAGCAATGATAAACTTAGTGATAACATGAGGACAGTATATTTTCCTATTTAGAGAGGGAATTAAGAAGAATATAATCAGCACAAGGTCCACAGGTGCCTTCCATATTTTAGTGATAATTCTTTTTTTTTTTAATTTTTTTAATGTTTATTTATTTTTTAGAGAGAGACAGAGTGTAAGCAGGGAAGGGGGAGAGAGAGAGGGAGACATAGAATCTGAAACAGGCTTCAGGCTCTGAGTTGTCAGCATGGAGCCCAATGCCAGGCTCGAACTCATGAATTGTGAGATCATGACCTGAGTCGAAGTCGGATGCTCAGCTGACTGAGCCACCCAGGCACCCCTAGTGATAATTATTTCTTACACTGAACATTTGTTACATGAGTGTTAATTATGAAGAAACTAGAAGATGTGGGGAGTTGTCTGGTCTCAGGAAGCAGTCTTTTGGTGGATAAGATGTGACTAAATTCTGTTTCTCCTAACACGACTCAGTTCAGATAGCTCAGGACTGATGGTTTGGAATGGTAATGGATCCTCTTTTGTCCCAAGACTACTTCAGTTTTCCTGGGCACAGGAACTAGTCTTCTTAAGATACAGGAATAATATATGAGGATTCAAGTAAACAGCTATTAGATCAAGTAGAGAAGACCATTTCGAGTTCACAAAAGTGCAGCTACACAAAAAGTTCCATTAATATCCTACATTTGTGTGCCTAATAACACAGGAGCAAAATCCATGACATAAGTTTATACCATAGCTACGTAAAGAATACTTACAAGTCATAGAAAGAAAACTGATACCAACACTATACATGGATAAAGCCTATGAACAAAATATTCAGAAAATAGACAAAAAGAGCTAAAAACCTATACAAACATTTCTTATAAGTAACTAACAAATTGCAAATTAAGCAAAACAGCTTTTCTGTCTCTCAAGCAGGTGAATGTGAGAAAACATAATATGGTTGCATAGAGTGCAGTAAGAATGACATTGTCCAACACAGCTTCAGAAAATGAAAATTGATAAAAATCTTTCTGGAAAGCACATTGTTAAGATATGTTAATATTTCTAAAATATTCATGTGTTCCAGGGCACCTGGGTGGCTTAGTCCGTTGAGCGTCTGACTTTAACTCAGGTCATGAGCTCGTGGTTCGTGGGTTCAAGTCCCGCTTTAGGCTCTGTGCTGACAGCTCAGAGCCTGGAGCCTGCTTCAGATTCTGTGTCTCCCTCTCTCTCTGCCCCTCCCCCACTCGTGCTCTGTCTCTCTCTGTCTCAAAAATACATAAACATTAAAAATTTTTTAAAAAATAAAATATTCATGTGTTCTGGGCAAATAATTAATATTGTGGAATATATTCTAAGGAGATAGTAAGATGTGTTGACAAAGGTTTATTTGCTTTTGAATATAGCTTCCCTGTTATATGTTCTTAAAAATTGTGGGTATATTTGAATGAAATGTTGAGGGAAAATGTAGAAGAGAGCTAGGTGTTAATGACCAGAGGAATTCAAAAAGGGTTCTCCCTTTGCAGGTAAATATTCAAAAAGAAATGGAGAATGTATATTAATGAAAACATTTTTGAAGCGTTTGTAATATTTAATAATTTCATAAAGCTTAAACGTTCATCAGGAAAAATAATTATAGAGTCATGTTTTAAAAATAGTATGTAACATAATTTTGCATTTTAAAATAATATTAAAAGCCAGGGAGGTGAGTAAGGATATAAAATATTTAACAGAAAAGCATAATGCAAGACCCCATGTCTCTGTGTGGTGTCAATGTTATATTGCATGTGGGTGGTGGGATAGATACCTTTTCTCATATGAAAGAAATAAAAGAGGCATGTTTTTTAAAACAAGTCACTCTGATATCACTGTTTCATCTGAAAGTTTAGGAGACAAATTTGTGACTACAGAGGAGACATGGCAGTGCTTTTTAAATATTGCCAGAGGTTTAGACTTCAGGAGGAAGGTGCCTTAGTTGGATTTTCTGGGTCATTTCCCCTCACAATTTTTGCAGCTTCTTTGCAGTATAAAACTGACTTTGATATTCGTATGCCCAGCAACCAATGCAGTTTTCTAGAATGCTCCCCCAGGTGGCAAAATTCCCCCTTTAAATGGCCCATTAAATATAGTTTAAAATCACAATAACACAGAAGAAAAGCAATCAGCATGCAGCTCTATAAGTCCTGGCCACCCCCTATAAACAGGTGGTTAAATTCTTGTACCAACCAATTCCTCAAAGCCTATTGGCTAAAATACCACTTCTGGTTTAAGACCAGGATCTTATTGAGTTGAGCAGCTCCAGGAAGGTAAAAAATTCAAGATGTAAGGTAAAGACCTTTAACATAGGAAAAGTTTCTTACTTTGAAGAAACCTTTTCCAGGGCTTTGGTCCCAACAATTTTTCAAGCTGTATTTGAGGATCTGTGCATTAGGGGAGACAAAGGGGAAAGGAAAGTGAGAAATCACTCTTAGTTGTTTAAAGAAGGCTCTTAATGGATCCGAGAAAAATAAAAGCCTTAGTGGCAATCTCTAATGGCACAGGATGGGAGAGAGGGAAAGAAAGATGTGTGTAGGATGGAGGTGGGGGTCATTCACGGTGAGACTGTTTCAGGTTCTTCAAGACGGTGCCTCTGTGTTGTTTATGATTATTGGCTCACTTACCTGTGAGTTTGCAAATGAGCATGAATACACAATTACTCTAAAATCGCCCCGTATGTTAATATAATGACTTTATAATTTGAGGATGTTTGCGGAAAAGTGTGTGCTTCACAAGTGTGGATACCCTTATTGTCCTATCAGAAGTGAGGCACACTTGTATTTGTCTGTATCTTGAACACTACCCCGTGATTTCCATATTGCTAAGATGGATTTTCTTAAAGAGAGGCCTATGTTTTATGGTTTATATTTTAATTGCTCAGATAGATACATTTTTGTATTTTAAAAGTTCAAGGACAAATGGCCAAAATTTATAGAAATTGTAATTGTAATGGCAGATTAGATGAAAGTAACACCAAACAATTCAAGGAGGATTTGACTACTCCATGTTTCATGCCAATGAACGGGACAAAGTCTTCTTGATGTCGTGCCTGTGTCAATTCCAGAATGTTCTACACAGTTTTTGTGTGAATGTGAAACCAAGAACTCATTAGATTATTTCTGTCAGTCTTCTGCTTTAATTCTCCACCTCTTGTGGGTCCCCCTTACTGAGTCCATCGGTCTACGTAAGTTCAGATTTCTCTCTAAGAAAAATATAGGTTGATGATTGGAAGCATGGCGTCCCTTTCAGCGTGAGAGGTCTTTTCATTATTCATTATTTTAGTAAACAGCAAACAGTGACCCCAAACTAATCACTGAGCCCTTCCCTGCTGCCTGAGCCTGAGCTTGACTTTCAGTCTTCTGCTGTGTTCATGGGAGTTTCAGGGACCACATGACTCTGCTCCTCCAGCTGGGTTCCATTCTTGGAGTCTGGTTTCTGTTCTGGTCCATATTTTTGTTCTAGGGAGATAACTATTCCGCATTACCACTATTCCTTTAAGGAATACTTCTTGTATTACCTTGCTCTAGGGACTGGACTTGGTTCTTAAACACTCAACCTAGAAAATCAAGCTCTGCAGCTCACAGTCACTTCCCAGAAGCTTGTCTCAATTCCTCATTGCTAAGTTTGGCCTGCCTTCTATTTCTAAGACTGATTAAATACATATAAAAATTGTTGTGAATATTGCATAATGTATAGAATTGTCGAATCGCTATGCTATGCACCTGAAACTAATATAACATTATATATCAACTCTACTTAAATAATCAACGTTTTTAAAAAACTGTGTGTTGGGACACCTGGGTAGTTCAGTTGGTTAAGCAACTGGCTCTTGGTTTTGGCTCTTGGTTTTGGCTCAGGCCATGATCTCATGGTTCATGAGTTTGAGCCCCACGTCAGGCTCCATGCTGATAGTGCAGAACCTTCTTGGGATTCTTTCTCTCTTCTCTCTCTGCCCTGTGCCATGCTCCATATTCCTCTCTCTCTTTCCAAAAAAACAAATAAACTTAAAAATTTTTATGCGTTACAAGTCACCTATCATGAAAAAATGAGTTGTTGTTTAAGTACTATTGAGATATGGATACTGAAGGAATCCATAAAAATCTACTCTTTGCTCCTTTTACTGTTTCTGTTCTTGCTAAGACCTGCACCTCCACATTACACATGTGTCAGAATGCAAAAAGATTATGTCCTCATTGTAAGGACCAAGGAGGTAATGATTTCTCTAGAATAGATATCAACTGAGAAAGGCCCAGGTGAGAATGACAGGACAAAGCCACCTTGCATATCCCAGACTGCTAGCTCTAGGTACCTCAGTGCCAAGACTCACTGGCTCCAAGGAATAACTATTGGTCTCTCGTCTTTGTTCTAACTGGTTCTTAGATGCCTGAGAGGACAGGTGCATCAGACCACAATCCTCAGTAAAAACCCCCAGGTCCCAATCAAAGACAAGACTCAATCCTCTCCTTTCTGAGTATCCTAGACACACTGTCTCCACCTGCATTCTCTCTGTACCTTCAGCAAACTCATCTTTCACCTCTTACTGGCTCATATTTGAGTTCTCTTCTACATGCAGCCAAGGAACCTCTCGTTTTGTCCTGTGGGACCCCCTCTCGGTCCTCAGACAGGGCCTGCCTATCAATATTTGATGGAACAACCAGAAATGTATTTGAAAAAAATATGGAAAAAAGTTAGTTTATAATTTCTAGCAACAGAAATATAAAATCTTTATCAAGATGTGAAGGACACACACACACACACACACACACACACACACACACACACGCTAAATAATGGAAGAAAATAACAAAAGAAGATATAACTGTCAATGTATTAAAATGTGTGTCACTATATAACAAGTCAGTAAATTAAAATCAAAAGGGCTCAGCCAATTGAGAAAATATAATATGCTTCAAATGAAGTAGAAGATTGTTAAAATGTATGTTTCGATATTTATACATTTCTTTTTTTTAAATTTTTTTAATGTTTATTTATTTTTGAGACAGAGACAGAGCATGAGTGGGGGAGGGGCAGAGAGAGAGGGAGACACAGAATGTGAAGCAGGCTCCAGGCTCTGAGCTGTCAGCACAGAGCCCGACGCGGGGCTCGAACTCACAGACCGCGAGATCATGACCTGAGCCGAAGTCGGACGCTCAACCGACTGAGCCACACAGGCGCCCCTCAATATTTATACATTTCTGAGATGAAAAGATAAATGTCTCAGGTAAGAAAAACAACAGAAGGGGGGACCTGGGTGGTTAAGCATCTGACTTTGGCTCAGATCATGATCTTATGGTTCATGAGTTCAAGTTCCACATCGGGCTCTGGGCTGACAGCTCAGGGCCTGGAGCCTGCTTCACATTCTGTGTCTCCCTCTCTCTCTGCTCCTACCCCTCTCCCACTGTCTCTCTCTCGCTCTCAAAAATAAATGAACTTAAAAGGAAAAGCAACAGATATGTACAAAATATTAAAAAACATGATCTTTATAAAATAATATGTTATATATGTACAAAATTCAAGATCTAAGGCATGAACAAAATAAGATGTTTATAAATATGCATATATGAGTATAAATACATATGTGCATGTATTTATGTATTTATGCATAAATTCAACACTGTAATCAAGAGATACAAATTAAAATAAAATACAAATTTTGTCTATCAACTTAAAAGAGTTTAATAAGGAGAAATAATATTCTTGAGAAAAGTGTGACTAGAAATTCTTACATCTTGCTCATGCGAGAAAGCTTTGGAATCATTTTCTTTTAAAAACCATTTGGCAATATGCATCAAAATATTAGACGAAATAATTCCATATTTGGAAATCTATCCTAAGAGCAGGGCACGAGAAAATTAGAAAACAACAGATTATTCCACTACTGTTTATTATAAAATATTTTTTAAAATGACCTAAATGCCAACAATAAGCTATTAGTTAAGTAAATTGAGATATTTGATGAAAAACCACAAGACTACTTAACTATTAAAAATAATTTTGGTGAGGGGCGCCTGGGTGGCTTAGTCAGTTAAGCTTCCCACTTCTGCTCAGGTCATGATCTGGCAGTCCCTGAGTTTGAGCCCCACGTCGGGCTCTGTGTTGACAGCTTGGAGCCTAGAGCGTGCTTCAGATTCTGTGTCTTCCTCTCTCTCTGCACCCCTCCCCCCACCCCGCTCACTCTCTGTTTCAAAAATAAATAAACATCTAAAAATAATTTAAAAAATAGGCTTATGAACAAGGAGTGCTCAATAATCCAATTATATATATGTATGTATATATATAAAACATCTGCTTTCATATATATATGAATCATATATATGATTGGAAGGATTGTAATAAATAACATACTTTATTAATATATTAATAAATGAAAAATAAGTAAATGAGTAAAATTATAATAATGTGATGTAAATATTTTTGTCCTATATATAATGTTATACTTTCAAAATTTTCTACATTGAATTCACATAACTACTATAATAATACAATATATTTTATTAAATTTTAATAAACACACAATTTTAAAGTGTGTCTTCCCTTTGCTTATTTACTAAGCTATTCCTTAACACATGTAGCGATTATTACAAACAACTCCAGGCCTTTTATTGGGTACTAAAGGTAGGTGATGCTGCCTCTGCCATGCGGCTTGCAGGCTATTGGGTCACCAGCCAGATAATGATGCAGAAATGTCTATGATTTTGAACACATCAGCTATACAGGAAAAGATCTGATCAGGTGCTCTTGAGATCTTATAACAGGGATCTGATTTTGTTTAGAACAGGGATCTGATTTTGTTTAGAGCCTCGTAGGATGGTTCTCTGAGGTAGTGACATTTAAGCTGAAGGCTGGAAGCTGAGGGTGGGTTAACTAAACAAAAAGGTAAAGAAAAGTGGTCTCAGCCAGAGGGCATCACTTCTTTTTCATGTCAGTAGAGAGCATGGTGCATCAGAAAAACTACACAAATGGTGCTATTTAAGGTAGAGAACAATGGCGATGTTTGGAGATGGAGTATCAAGTTGTACTGATGAGGTTTTTGCCGTGATGGTGGTGTCTGGAGCCAACAGCCAAGAAAGAAGTCTTGATATGTCTTGGGTGCAAAAAAAGGTGATTTTATTAAAGCACGGGGACAGGACCCATGGGCAGAAAGAGCTGCGCTGGGGTTGTGAAGAATAACTGGTTATATACTGTGGAGTTGGGGGAGGTAAAGTCAAGAGGAAGTTTCCCAAGAGACTTTCATATGCTAAAGAAGACTCACAGGATACTGGAGGCCTGGCTATTGTCAAGCTAAGGTTGTTTTTCCCTCTGGCAAAGCATTAACAAATAAGACCATAGGGATTTACCAGAGAAATTTTACTCTGCCTGCCTCAAGTGGTTGTCAATGGACTGTAGGTTATAAGGAAATTTAATTCTATCTGCCACTTCCTTCTGCCTTTGTTCCCCATCTCAGTACCCCAAGATAGACTGAGTTTGTATCTTAAAAGCAACGGGAAGCGATTGCGGATTTTTATCCCACTGCTCCAGTCAGGAGCTCCTCCGGGAGGGTGGGGCAATATACACTTGGTCCTGTCTCTTAAAGCCTCAGAGCTGATAAGAAATGCTACCCAATGAACTCCAAGAACCACTTCTCAAGACCTTATGCTCCTTCTAAAACTCCATAACACCATGAAAAATGGCCTTTTTCCTCTATAAAAAAATGTTTTGTTTCAGATCTTTGCTTAGGTAATACAAAAAATTACATAGAATTAGCATTTCTTTGTTTTCAACTCATGAAATTGTTACCACTAACCAACATGGTGTAATGGAGTAATTTCTACCCATTATATCCCCTGCCAACTAGCCTAAGATTCTGTTTTCCGTCTAGCACAGAGCTGAAATTCAAAAAGAAAGGAAGAAAGAAAAAAAGAAAGAAAGAAAGAAAGAAATGTATAATTATCTGTTGCTCACGTCTTCTCTGTTCTGATCATTTTATTAGATTATTATTATTATTTTGTGGAAAAGTGATTTATCCATATATATGGCACATTGCAGATGTTTTCAAAGCATTAAGAACCCTGGGAAGAAGGTGAATTTTATAATTCTACTTTTGAATGAAGAAACAGATTCAGGGGCACCCGAGTGGCTAATTGGTTAAGCATCCGACTCTTGATTTCAGCTCAGGTCATGATCTCATGGTTGGTGAGTTTGAGCCCCATGTAGGGCTCTGGGCTGACATTGAGGACACTGCTTGGGATTCTCCCTCTTTCTCTCTCTCTCTGTCTGCTCCTCCCCTGCTCACTCGCTCTCTCAAAATAAATGAACCAACATTAAAAAGAGGAACTAAACAGACACAGAGGTGGAAAGTGAACTGCTGAAGGATTAACCCAGGGAAGTTGAGTTTTTCTTGACATTGGAGTGAACACTCTTTTCACCAAGACACACTCCTCATTCTACACAAAGACACTCTCTCCTTCTCCTGAAGGAGTGCTTTGCTTAAGATAAGGTACTAGATTCTGGGACTATGTCTGTAGAATTCACTTGGCATACCATAGTTAGCATAGCATTATGCTCTTTTAGGTGCCTGATAAATGCCTTTGGATGATTGACGCCCAAGCTGTGATCTTTCCTGATGGTACCAGGACAACCTGATATGGGGAATCTTGGGAGGAACCAGTTCCCTAAAGAGTAGGTAGGTTTTCTGACACTGAGTGACTTAGAAATGGCATGAAGTCAGATGAAATTGCTACCGTAGTTAAAATGGCCTTTTAAGTAATTATATGTAAAATAGATTTCTCACCATCAAGAAGCTTCAGCTATTAATGGTATAGCAACTAACAATAGTTAGATTAAGTCACAAAAGTGAGTTTAGGTATCATGGGCATAAAATCATTATGGACCTAGTGCTGCTCACATGTCTCCGTGTTTTCCATGTGCCAGTTTAATGCCATTGGAGTTATAAAGAAGGAATAATGACAATAGCTAATACACCCTGAGTGCTAACTAATGGGACCGCTAAGCACACAACTTTATCATTTCATTTGATCTTGCTAAAGCTTACAGCATTGTTAATACACTATTATTGCCATTTCACAAGCACCAAAACTGAGCCATAGGAAGATTTTGCAGTTCACCAAAGGTCACGTAGCCAGAAAGTTGCAAAATCTAATATGTCCGATATGAAAGTTTTTGCTCTTAACCACTCAGCTCTACAGACTGCTTATGCCTAGATTATAATGAAAGGTACAGAGTTATAGGCACCTGGTTTATAAACACTTCCCTGGACTTCTGCTCCAGGAAGGTTAGTTCACTGTCCATGATGCCACAGAAAAGTCCTTGTTTCATATCTTTATCACCTCTCAGTGGAGTTATTGACACAGTCTCTTCTCTCTTCCTGACACTATTTTCTGCATATTTGGGGCCATTCATCTTTTTTTTTTCTTTTCAAGTAATCTCTACACCCAACGTGGAGCTTGAACACAACCTTGAGATCAAGAGTTGCGTGCTCTACCGAGCCAGCCAGGAGCTTCAATTTGGGCCATTCTTTTATTAATTAATTATTTATTTATTTATGAGAGAGAGAGATTGTGTGTGTGAGCAGGGGAGGGAGATAGAGAATCCCACACAGGCTCCAAAATGACAGTGCATAGCCTGATGCAGGACTCAAACCCCCCAACCATGAGATCATGACCTGAGCCAAGATCAACAGTCAGACACTTAACTGACTGGGCCATTCTTGATAGACTTACCTCTAATCTTTTTCTAAATCCTAACAAATATGATCATACTATTCTTCTCTTTATAAATAAGAATGCCTTGTGTTAATGACCACAGATATCACCAGTTAGACTTTATTAAACTATCCTCTCCTTATATTTTGGTTACCTTCCATCTAGGAAGCAGCCACTAAACCAAAATCTGGGACACACACACACACACACACACACACACACGTGCATGAACACATAGTATATTTCCTGGCTCAGATATTCCATTAGCTTAATTGCATGCAAAACTGGCTTCTCTTCTTAAATTAGGCCAATGTTTTACCCTTGAATCACTCATAATTCTTTCTCCAAGATCTCTTATCCTGAGCTTTACAGGTATGAACTCTGAGATCAGCCTGGTACTAGGTAGTGCTGGGAAGAATCAGGCATCCACTGGGAAGCTACTGTCTTCAAAGAACCATTGTTCAGAAAAACCCTTGAACAGTAGTTCAATAAGGAAGGCAGGAAGTCAAAAAGGACTAACACAGAGACTTGGAAGAAAGAGAATCTTACTCCACCCTCTACCTATATACTACACTAATTCTCCACTACCTCTGAGTGATACAAGAATACACAGATAAATAATGACAGGGGGATTTTTCCAGATCCTTAAGCATACTCTCATATGTACCTAACATCTGTCATGTATGTTTTTTATTTATAGAACTCTTTGCTGTAACCTTGCAATGTGCATGCTTTCAACATCGTGGATTAATTATAATCCAGCTAATAAACAAGATTATGTGCCCTCTCGTGGGAAAGTTTATGTCTTACTGATCTGAGGATAGTGTTAAGTCCAATGAAAATACTTGTGAAATGAATTCATAAACCAGTAAGTGAGTAATGCACAAATATTAACAAAGATATTTTCAAACACTAAGAATATTTATAAACCATTTATATGCCCCTTTGGAAAATTATGAATGGAATGAGGATTCTGTGTATAATGTGTCAGTATAACTACAGCGTATGTGTGACCAAATGCTTTTTCCTTTCTCATGAGAAAATTATTCCAAGTCCTAATCAGGTGGGAGTTGTGGCTTTGCCCTGGTTTTGTTTGTGTTTTCTGCCATTCTACTGATTTCATCATAATGCTGATCCAGTTATTTGGATCCAGACCCAATGCTGATATGTATTTATTTAAACTGGTCACCTCTTTAAGGTTTACATTATATTTTAATATAACTTTTACTGTCTAATAAAATTGTTCAGTGTTCAAATTGTAAAAGACAAATGCCAGTAACCTTAATTATATAATTTTAGTTTGTATTCCCCAGCTTGCTTACAGAAAGTCTTGAAATCCATACACTTTAGAAGTCTGAGAGTCTTCTGAGGCACCTGGGTGGCTAAGTTGGTTAAGCATCCAACTCTTGGTTTAGGCTCAGGTCATGATCTCATGGTTTTGTGGGATCATGATCTCATTGGGCTCCCTGCTAGGGATTCTCTCTCTCCCTCTCTCTCTGCCCTTCCCCCACTCATGCTGTCTCTATGTTTCTCAAAAATAAACTTAAAAAAACTTTTTTTAAAATTAAACAAAGTACAGGTCTCCTAAAATAGGCTTTGTCAGACTTTTTGTGCACAACAGTAACCCGGGGGATCTTTCAGATGATGCAGGATTCTGATTCCATAGCCTCTGGGGCAGGACCAGAGTGCTGCATGTCTAACAGGCTCTGTGGTAATTGCAATGTTGCTGTTCCAAGAACCACACTTTGAATAGCAAAGACCTAAATAGGCCTTGACTCAAAACATGTCTGGTGAATGTCTGTGGCTTTCACGGAAAGAAAATATCTTAGGATGTGAGTCTTATCTTTAATGGCATATCCTCCATAACTTAAAATTTGTTGATGGGTGCATCATTGTTTTCCAAAGCTCTGAGATCTGTCAAAAAGGCCTCTTAAGGGAAAAAATGTGTTACGGTTAAACAAACTGGGGGACTGTTATATAAACAAAGTAAAATGAGTTCTCTTTAAGGACGTTTGGACTCTTAGATATGTTTAATACCTTTTATGAATCTCCAGGAGAAGTTGGATTATGTCGTTTCCCAAGCTTCACTGGCCATTAAAAAAAAATAGGGGCACCTAGGTGGCTCAGTGAGTTAAGCATCTGACTTCAGCTCAGTTCATGATCTCACAGGTTCATGAGTTCAAACCCTGCATCAGGCTCTGTGCTGACAGCTCGGAGCCTGGAGCTTGCTTTGGATTCTGTGTCTCCCTTCTCTCTCTGCCCCTCCCCCACTCTCTCTCTCCTCTCTCTCTCAAAAAATTAATTATAATAAACTTTTTTTATTAAAAAATAGAGTGTCCTTCATGGAGGATCATTTTGGAAGACTGTTCCGGAAAACACACAAATCCAGATTCTGTCTTAGGTCGGACTACCCAAACTCCTTTCCTCCAACTCTACCCTAGTCTGGAGCTATCAGCTGTCCATTTTCAGTTTTGCCGGAGCTTATATATGAATAGTTTTGTAGTTCTATATGTGTTTATAAACCTGTGTCATACTTGTTGTTCTTTTCAAACACTGCTAAGCTTACTAGTTGGCTGTCTCCAGGATAATTGAATTTGGGAATTGAATTTGCAATTTGTAATAGAATATAGTAACATCATATGACTGCAAATAAGGACTCTCTGACACAACACCAGAGGTTTGTTCAGTGTTTTATGGGGAGAAATGAAGCAAGTGATGGTTTTTTGCTGACTTTCAGGCTTTCTGGCCATTCTGCTATCTGGCTGGCATCGGGTCCTTCTGGATAGCCGAGCTGCTTCTCTTACCTCTGCCACAGTCTCTGGGAAAGCTGGATTGGGACCACCTTGGTCACCATGGTGATAGCACTGACTTTACACGGACTGATTTTTCAGGACACCTATAGTAGAGCTGCAGTGTGGACCCTCTTTGGCTTCTTTTTGCTTCTGAGAGAAAGGGGACTCAAACTCTGGGTGGATATCTGGGTACTCTCCCGGGGGTCATGACAATGACCACCTCTTGTGTCAAACCAAATTCCTACCTGATCTGCACCATATGGAAATAAAGCACCTCTCATCTGCAAAGGGAGTGGTGAATTTGCTTCATCTCAATCAGATAATTCACACTTGTCACTGATACGGTATTGCCTGGAGTTTGTAGATCTGAGTGTGTGAGTGATAAAATGAAAGGGAACTTAACAGTAATTGGAGTGGCAAAGCCTTGAGTGCATGTCAGATTTGGAAGAGGTGCCTAAATAAAGACACGAAGGGGGCAGGGGGACATCTGCTCAAGTCCTGTGCCTGTCTCTCCTTCCTAAGAAGGTATTTTCGAGTCAGACTATGTGGAGAGCAAGATAAATTATGCCCTGTACTTTTATTTTGTTTTGCTTGCTTTCAATTCAACATAGAAAGGTTAAAGAGGTAGGAGGCCTACTATTAAATTATTAAAAAACAAAAACAACAACAAGCATATTTTGAAACAATATCCACTCTGTACTTCCCCCAAACTTTAAAAGAGTTCTTACATATCTTTAGAAATGCCACAATTAAAATAGATCTAATCTTATTTCCCTCGAATAAGACAAATGGACGGGACAATAAAGATCCATTGTACTGTGTAAACATCTAATCAATGATCCAATGGTTAGGCCAAATCTCTTCTGGAAATAGAAAAGTAAGGAGAGACCCGTGGATAAGAATAATGTGCATCATTATTTTGGCTTTGGAAGGAAAAGATAAGCCCAGTGAAAGGACATTCAGGCAAATGAGAACAAAGATGAATGTGTTGAGGTGAGGAAAAGAAGTAAAGAGTAGGGGCGCCTGGGTGGCTCAGTCGGTTGGGCAGCCGACTTCAGCTCAGGTCATGATCTCACGGTCTGTGAGTTCGAGCCCCATGTCGGGCTCTGTGCTGATGGCTCAGAGCCTGGAGCCTGCTTCCGATTCTGTGTCTCCCTCTCTCTCTGCCCTTCCCCTGTTCACGCTGTGCCTCTATGTCTCTCAAAAATAAATAAACAGTAAAAAAAAATTTAAAAAAAAGAAGTAAAGAGTAAAGAGGGGAGAAGAAGAAAGAGAGGGCTCATTAATAAAAAGGGAAGAAAAATCGTGTTGACTCATCAGTTAGCTATCTGTAGTACAGAAAAAATTTTAATTCATGTTGGAATGGATTAAAATTCATTTTAATAAAAATGGGAAGCCTGCTGCAAAGTCACAATGTAAAACAGAAGAAGGTTTTAAGAGTATGTGTTTTCATCACCTCCCAGAGCAGGAAACAGAACATTGGTATGTTCAGTTGGTCCATATGCAGGAACATAGAGCCTTTGCTAAGAAAACTCGGAAGCACCCTCTCTCTGATGCAGGGACAGACAGTTTTATACGGGAGGGATGCAAATAGAAAGCCTGCCTTGGAAGTCACCATTGGTCTGTCAACCACTCATCTAAGTTGCATTTTTTATATTAATAGGTATATTTAATTTTGTCTCTAGACACTAACAATATCTCTAATCATTGGCACAGGCAACCAAGAACGCCTTGTATTTTTATTATGAACACAGTTTCCACACATAGAAATATATATATATAAATATATATATATAAAACAGAGTTTTATGTTTGATGATCAAACATTAATATTAAAATTGTGCCATATTTTCTTTAGAACATTTTTTCCTAATTATGGACTTAAATAAATCTGTAATTAAAATATCACATCATCCCTCTGTCTTCCTCTGCTTCTCAGAAAGATAATTTTTTCCTCGTGGCATTCCATCTATTAATATATTTGTGGGCTACTATAAAATGTATACTAGTTTATAGTGTTATTGTTTTCACGTTTTAAATATATGATATCTTACTGTAAGTATCACTTTATAATTTGCTTTATTCTCTTGGAATTACTTTTTTTTTTTGGAGGTTTACTCCAAAACTGCTGATAGTTTTAGATCTAGCTAATTCATTTAAACAGATACATAGCATTCCATTAAATTAAAAATAAAGTGTATTTATCTTAATGAGGGATAGTAAAATTTTTCTCAGTGCATGTTCTCCTCATACAAACTGTGCCAAAATAAGTATCTTCTTAAATATCTCCTTGAATATATGTGTGTAGTTTTTCTAGAACTGATTGATACAAATGAAAATGCTAGCAAAAGGTTGGACACTGCTTTAATTTTGCATTCAGGTCATCACACTTAGTTCTTTAACTGATTAGAGATTTATTTTGTGTATGATATAAGAGATCTATTAGACTTAACCATTTTCCATAAGTAGCTAATTATTAGAGAATCCTCTGCTGAAGCTTTACCCTTGAATTTGTAATAGCATTTATATATATGCCAGATCCCCATGTACATCTGATTCTTCTTTCTTTTGTCTCTGTAATGAGTCTATTTGTCTATACCAATGCCAATAGCAAATGATTTTAATTATTTTAACGCAGTGGTGCTCAATGGGGCAATTTTCCCGGAAGGGGACTTTTTGGCAATGTCTTCAGACACTTTATATATATATATATATAAAGATTAGGGTCATTTTATTTTTTTTATTATTATTATTTTAATAATTTATTGTCAACTTGGTTTCCATACAACCCAGTGCTCATGCCAACAAGTGCCCTTCTCTGTGCCCATCACCCACTCTCTCCCCTCTCACACCCCCTCTCCCCTCAGTTTGTTCTTAGTCTTTGAGACTCTCTTATGTTATGTCTTCCTCCCTCTCTGTGGCTTTTTTTCCCTTCCCTTCTTCCCCTCCCCCTGGTTTTCTGTTAGGTCTCACAAAGCCTACCTATGCGTGGAAACATGGCATCTGTCTTTCTCTGCATGACTTATGTCACTCAGCATAATACCCTCCATTTCCATCCATGTTGCCACACATGGCCAGATTTCATTCTTTCTCATTGCTGCATAGTATTCCATTGTATATGTATACCACATCTTCTTTATCCATTCATCAGTTGATGCACACTTAGTCTTTTTCCATGAGTTGGCAATTGTCGAAAGTGCTGCTATGAACACCGGGATACATGTGCCCCTATGCATCAGCAGTCCTGTATCCCTTAGGTAGATTCCTAAGAGTGCTATTGCTGCGTAATAGGGTAGTTTTATTTGCATTTTTTTAAATGAACTTCCACACTATTCTCCAGAGGAGCTGCACCAGTTTGCATTCCTACCAGCAGTGCAAGACGGTGACTGTTTCTCCAGTCCTCGCCAGAATCTATAGTTTCCTGATTTATTCATTTTAGCCACTCTGACTGGTGTGAGGTGTATCTCAGTGTGGTTTTGATTTGTATTTCCCTGATGATGAGTGACATTGAGCATCATTTCATGTGTCTGTTTGCCATTTGGATGTCTTCTTTGGAGAAGTGTCTATTCGTTTCTTCTGCCCATTTCTTCACTGGATTATTCGTTTTTCAAGTGTGAAGTTTAGTTACTTCTTTATAGATTTTAGATACTACTCCTTTGTCCAATATGTCATTTGCGATTATCCTTTCTCATTCCGTTGGTTGCCTATCAGTTTTGTTGGTTGTTTCTTTTGCCGTGCAGAAGCTTTTTATATTGATGAGGTCCCCGGAGTTCATGTTTACTTTTAATTCCCTTGCCTTTGGAGATGTGTCGCGTAAGAAATTGGTGTGTCCAAGGTCAAAGAGGCTTTTTCCTGCTTTCTCCTCTAGGATGTGGATGGGTTCCTGTCTCAAATTCAGATCCTTCATCCATTTAGAGTTTATCTTTGTGAGTAGTGTAAGGAAGTGGTCTAGTTTCATTCTTTTGCGTGTTGCTGTCCGGTTCTCTCAGCACCATTTGTTAAAGAGACTGTCTTTTTTCCATTGGATACTCTGTCCCTCTTTGTCAAAGATTAGTTGGCCATATGTTTGTGGGTCCATTTCTGAGTTTTCTATCCTATTCCATTGGCCTATGTGTCTGTTTTTGTGCCAATACCTTACTGTCTTGATGACTACCGCTTTGTAATAGAGGTTAAAGCCTGGGGTTGTGATGCCTCCTGCCTTGGTTTTATTCTTCAATATTACTTTGGCTATTTGGGGTCTTTTGTGGTTCCATACAAATTTTAGGATTGTTTGCTGTAGCTTTGAGAAAATGCTGGTGCAATTTTGATTGGGATTGTATTGAATGCATAGATTGCTTTGGGTAGTATTGACATTTTAACGATATTTATTCTTCCAATCCATGAGCATGGGATGGTTTTCCATTTCCATGAGTCTTTCTCAATTCCCTTCATAAGTTTTTATAGTTTTCATCGTAGAGGTCTTTTACATCTTTGGTTAGGTGTACTCCTAGGTATTTTATGGTTTTTGATGCAATTGTGAAAGGGATTAGCTTCTTTATTTCTCTTTCTGCTGCTTCATTCTTGGTGTATAGAAATGCACCGATTTCTGTACATTGATTTTGTTCCCTGCAACTTTGCTGAATTCATGGATCAGTTCTAGTAGGCTTTTGGTAGATTCTGTCAGGTTTTCCATGTACAGTATCATGTCGTCTGTGAAGTGAAAGTTTGACTTCCTCCTTGCCTATCCTGATGCCTTTTATTTTGCTTTGTTGTCTGATTGCTGATGCTAGGACCTCCAACACTATGTTAAATAGCAGTGGTGAGAGTGGACATCCCTGTCGTGTTCCTGATCTCAGGGGGAAGACTCTCAGTTTTTCCCCATTGAGGATGATATTAGCTGTGGGTTTTACATAAATGGCTTTTATGACGTTTAACTATGTTCCTTCTTTCCCGACTTTCTCGAGGGTTTTTATTTGGAAAGGATGCTGTATTTTGTCAAATGCTTTCTCTGCATCCATTGACAGGATCATATGGTTCTTATCTTTTCTTTTTTTAATGTTATCTATCACATTGATTTATTTGTGAATACTGAACCAGCCCTGCAACCCAGGGATGAATCCTACTTGATCATGGTGAATAATTCTTTTTATATGCTGTTGGATTCGCTTTGCTAGTATCTTGTTGAGAATTTTTGCATCCATATTCATCAAGGATATTGGCCAGTAATTCTCTTTTTTTTTTTTGCTGGGTCTTTGTCTGGTTTGGGAATCAAAGTAATGTTGGCTTCATAGAATGAGTCCAGGAGTTTTACTTCCATTTCAATATTTTGGAACAGCTTGAGGAGGATAGGAATTAACTCTGTTTTAAATGTCTGGTAAAATTCCCCAGGGAAGCCATCTGGTCCTGGACTTTTATTTGTTGGGAGATTTTTGATAACTGATTCAATTTCTTCACTAGTTATGGGTCTGTTCAAATTTTCTATTTCTTCCCATTTGAGTTTTGGTAGCGTGTGGCTCTTTAGATATTTGTCTATTTCCTCCACGTCCAATTTTTCATAATATTCTCTGATTATTGCTTGTATTTCTGAGGGATTGGTTGTAATCACTTCATTTTCATTCGTGATTTTATCGATTTGGGTTCTCTAGGAGCCTGGCTAGAGGTTTGTCTATTTTGTTTATTTTTTCAAAGAACCAGCTCTTGGTTTCATTGATATGTTCCACTACTTTTTCTGTTTCCATATGATTAATTTCTGCCCTGATCTTTGTTATTTCTCTCTTTCTTCTGGGTTTGGGTTGTCTTAGCTGTTCTGCTTCTAATTCCTTTAGGCGTGCTGTTAGAATTTGTGTTAATGATTTTTCTTGTTTCTTGAGGTGGGCCCGGATTGCAATATATTTCCATCTCAGGACTGCCTTTGCCACATCCCGGAGTGTTTGGATTGTTGTATTTTCATTTTCATTTGTTTCCATGTATTTTTTAAATTTCTTCTCTGATTGCTTGGTTGACCTATTCATCTTTTAGTAGTTTGTTCTTTAGCCTCCATGTTTTGGGGGGTTTTCCAGACTTTTTCCTGTGGTTGATTTCAAGTTTCAAAGCATTGTGGTCTGAAAGTGTGCATGGTATGATCTCAATTTCTTACTATTTATTCAGTGGTTCCTTGTACCCCAAAATATGGTCTATCTTGGAAAATGTACTGTGTGCCTTTGGGAAGAACATAAATTCCTTTGCTTCTGGATGAAGGACCCTGAAGATGTCTGTCAGGCCCAACTGTTCCAACGTGTCGTTCAGGGCAATTGTTTCTATGGTGATTCTCTGCTTAGTGGATCTATCCAGTGCTGTAAGTGGGGTATTAAGGTTCCCTGCAATTAGCACATTTTTATCAATAAGATTGCTTACGTTTGTACTTAGTTGCTTTATAAATTTGGGTGCTCCAGAATTAGGCTCGTACATATTTATAATTGTTAGCTCTTCATGCTGGATAGTCCCTGTGATTATCATATAATGCCCTTCTTCAACTCTTATTACATCTTTTACTTTAAAGTCTAGTTTTTCTGAAAAAAGTGTGACTACTCCAGCTTTCTTCTGACTTCCTGTAGCATAGTAGGTAGTTCTCCATCCACTCACTTTCAATCTGAAGGTGTCCTCAGGTCTAAAATGGGTGTCTTGAAGACAGCATAGAGATGGGCATTGTTTTTTAATCCATTCTGTTACCCTGTGCCTTTTAATTGGAACATTTAGTCCATTTTACATTCAGAGTTAATATTGAAAAATATGAGTTTAGAGTCACTGTATTATATGTAGGTTTCATGCTTGTAAGGATGTCTCTGGTACTCTGTATTCCTTGCAACATTTCCTTCATAGATTTCCCCATCAGGAACTCTTATAAGATTGGTTTATTTGTGATGTATTCCTTCAGTTTTTTTGTTTGTTTGGGAAGGCCTTTATCTCTCCATCCATTTTGAATGACAGGCTGGGTGGGTAAAGGATTCTCGGCTGCATGTCCTTCCTATTCATCATATTGAAGATTTCCTGCCATTCCTTTCTGGCTCGCAAGTTTCTGTAGATATGTCCACTACTACCCTAATGTGTCTGCCTTTGTAAATCAAGGCCCGTTTATCCCTAGCTGCTTTCAGAATTGTCCTTTGTCTTTGTATTTTCCCAGCTTCACTATGATGTGTCCTGCTGAGGGTCTATTCAGGTTATGTCTGAGGGGAGTTCTCTCTGCCTCTTGGATTTCAATGCCAATTTCCTTCTTCATGTTGGGGAAGTTCTCAGTGATGATTTGTTCAAGTACCCCTTCGACTCCTTTCTCTCTCTCTTCTTCCTCTGGAATACCTATAATACGGATATTATTCCATTTGATTTCATTGCTCAGGTCTCAAATTCTTTCCTGTTCCTGAATCAGTGTCTCTCTCTTTTTCTCTGCTTCCTCCTTTTCCATAATTTTATCTTCTAATTCACCTATTCTCTCTCTGCCTCTTCAATTCGCGCTGTGGCTGCCTCTAATTTGTTTTGCACCTCATTTAAAGCATTTTCAAATTCCTCCTGACCGGTTTTCAAGACTTTGATCTCTGCCTCGAGGGTCCCCCTGCTTTCTTCTATGCTTTTTTCAAGCCCAGCAAGTAGTTTTATGTTTATCATCTATATTCTTTTTCTGTTAAGTTGCTTATGTCTGCTTTCATCATTTCTTTCACTATCACTATTTCCTGTATATTCTTTTAAGGGGAGTTCTTCCATTTCATCATTTTGGCTAGGTGTGTATTGATTTATTTCCTAGGTCTCCTCAGTCTCCCAGGATTTTCTGGATTTTGCGTTCTCTTCCCTGTAGCCTCCAACTCCTCTTCCTGCAGATCTCTTGGATTGAGAGTCCCTCGGTTTCAGTCCTTCTTAGTTTGAAAGACATGGGAGAGCACCGGGTCCTCCTACTCCTCTGTCACTTTGGCCCCTCCCTCCTCTAAATATATTTTTCTTTAGGTTCCCTTACATTTTCTTTGTAGATATTCATCTATCACCTGAGAATAATGAGGAGTTTTCAACTTTCTTCCAATCATGATGTATTATATTTATTTTTCTTGTTCTGTGTAATGCTGTGTCCCTCGTGACCATGTGATGCTGGAGGTGATGGCTGATCTGCATCTAAAGAGTGACATTTTCTGTAGGATTTTAGTAGGTACACTTACCAGATTCAGGAAATGTCCTTTAATCTCAAGATGCCATAGAATATTTAATACGAACTTTAAAAATCATTTAACCTGTTACTGTTCCATTAAGATATTACACTTGATTCTCCATCTCTCATGCACAGAGCTGAGTTAATCATGCTCCTTCGTCCCTAATGAATGGATGCTTATCATCAGATCATGCAAGGCACCTCTAGTGTTCATGAATTTTTTTTCTTTTTATGCTGCATCATCTGAGCATACTCTCACCTAGACATTCACTACATTTTGGACAATCTATGCTACTCCTTTCTGTGTCTGCGTATATATATATGCATATATGTGTATATACTGAATGAGTTGTATGTGTTGAACTTACACAGTCATCCCATTCGGTTTCTTATTTACTTTACTAATATTTTTGAGATATCATTACATTGCTGTTTGAAAATGTAGTTTATTACTTATGATTGCTAAATAGAAATTCATTGTTGATGCTCATTATGGTTAATTTTAAGTATCGACTTGGCTAGATAATGGTGATCAGTTGTTTGGTCAAATATTAGGGTAAATATTTGCTCTAAAGGTGTTTTTTAGATGTGACTAACATTTAAAAACAGTTGGCTTTACCTATGATAAAGGAGCTAAGAATATACAGTAAAAGAATATACAATGGGGTGGAGACAGTCTTCAAAAAATGGTTCTGGGAAAACTGGATAGCTCCATGCAAAAGAATGAAACTGGAGCACTTTCTCATACCATATACAAAAATAAATTCAAAACACATTGAAAACTTTAATATGATACCTGAAATCAGACAGCCCCTTGAAAAACGTATAGGCAGTAATCTCTTTGACATTGACCTCAGCAACATTTTTTTAGATATGTCTCTTTGGGCAACGATAACAAAAACAAACTGTTGGAACTACACCAAAATAAAAACCTTTGCCACAGCAAAGGAGACTGTCAACAAATGAAAAGGCAACCTCCTAAATGGGAGAGGCTGTTTGTAAATAATATATCCAATAAGAGGTTAATAGCCAAAATATGTAAAGAACTTAATCCAACACACACACACAAAACAAATAATCCGATTAATAGTGGGAAGAGGACTTGAATAGACATTTTTCCAAATAAGTCATGCAGATGGCCAACAGACCTATGAAAAGATGCTCAATATTATTAATCCTCAGGCAAATGCAAATTAAAACTACTATGAGGTATCACCTCAAAGTAGTCAGAATGGATAATATCAAAAAGAGAAGCAATAGGTCTTGGTAACGATGTGGAGGAAAAGGAACTCTTGTGCACTGTTGGTGGGAATGTAAATTGGTACAATCACCACAGAAAACAGTATGAAACTTCCTCAAAAATTTTAAATATTAAAAAAATTATAAAGCAATTCCACTACTGGGTAATTACCCAAAGACTACAAAAATACTACTTTGAAAAGGCATATGTACCTCTACGTTTATTGCAGCATTATTTACAATCACCAAGATTTGGCTGCAATCCAAGTGTCCACTCATGTGGATAAAGAATAGATACAGAATATGTGGCATATATGTATATGCAACAGAATATTACTCAGCCATAAAAAAGAATAAGATATTGCCATTCATTACAACATGAATGGACTTAGAGGATATTATGCTAAGTGAAGTAAGTCAGACAAAGACAGACCCCAAATAATTTGAGGAATGTGTGGAATCTAAAAACACATTCAATAAATAAACAAAAAGCAGAATCAGACCCATAAATACATAGAAGAAACTGCTGACTGCCAGAGAGGCGGGGAGTGGGGAATGGGCAAAATGGATGAATGGGAGTGGGAGGTGCAGCCTTCCAATTATGAAATGAATCAGTCAAGGGAATAAGAAGTGCAACACGGGGAATACAGTCAGTGGTATTGTCATAGTGATGCGTGGGGATAGACGGTGGCTACACTTGTGCTGAGCGTAGCATAACGTACAGACTTGTTGAATCATTGTGTTGTACATCTGAAACTAAAATACTTAAATAATATAAAATAAAACAAGATAAAATAAAATAATCAGCTGGCTTTAAGTAAAGCAGATTAGCCTCCAAAATGTGGATATGAGTAGGCCTCATCCAATCAATTATAGGGCAAAGATTAAGTTTTGCCAATGAAGAAAGAAAAGAAAGAATTACACCTCCAGACTTCAATATAGAAATTCTGCTTGATTTTGCAGCCTTTGGACTCAACTCTCACCTGAATCTCCAGGCTGCTGGCTTGTCCCATGGACATAGGCCTTGCTCCTTACACAATCATATGAGCTAATTCTACAAAATCTCTCTCTATCTCTCTCTTTTTCTCTTTCTAAAACCATAGCTGTAGGTCTCACTTCCACCAGAAATACATGAGAGTACTCCCTTCTCCATGCCCACGAAAACATGTAAATTATTGAATTATAAATTTTTTACCTGTTTTTGTATGGAGCAAAGATTTGTAATTCATTTCAATATATTAAAAATATAGTCTAATTGATTGTTACATTTTTCTTCAAATCTGGTTGTTCCTATATTTTGAGAAATTAATTCATTTCATATAATTTTATGCACTTAGTTATGTGTATTGCATAGTACCTTTTCAACACAGTAAAAACCTCTGTTAATTTTGTCATTATATCTGTGTTACAGTCAGGATTTATTTTCATCTCTCTTTTTTAAAATCATGCTTGTCAGATGCTTGCTTATTTTGTTCGTTTAGAAACCGACATTTAGTTTTATTTTCAATCTTTTTTTCTTTCCTTATTTTTTCATTATGATTTTCATTCATTTCTGCTGCTGCTTTTTGTTTTTTTCTGTCATATCTGCTTCTTGAATTGGGTTTACTCATGTCTCCTTCTCACCTGTTAAACTGAAGAATTGCTTTCTTTGTTTCTGAATTTATTTATTTTCTGCTAAAGGTAGTTAGAACTGTAGATTTCCTTTTACAGGCTGTTTTTTTTTTTTTTTAACAATCCACTTATTTTTAACCTGTAGGATTTTCATCATGCTTCTGTGATTCATTTCTAAGTATTTGCTCATTGTGTTTAGGATTTTTAAAAAACATCTAAGTACAATGTATATTTAACAAAATTTACTTTAAGCTTAGATATTGAATTGTGATATTAAAAGTTTCTGTCATTTTTAATGAGTTTTTCATTGGAGTAAACATAGGTGCAAAATTTGTATAAATCTGCAAGCAAAAATAATAACAGGATTCCAGGTATTAAAATTTAGGTAGCAATAAATGTATGACAGTGATAGTATAAAGACCAAGAGAAGAGGAATGGAAATATACTTTTGTTTCTTATATCATATGGGAACTTACATAGTAAAGTTTAGACTCTGATAAGACAAGATATATAAGCCCTAAAGCATGACTAAAACTAGTAAGTAATAAGTTGATATTAGATGTAATTGACTAATAAAAAAAGAGGTATAATTAAAACATAAAATAGTCTTCGATTAATCTAAAAAGGAAGAAAAAGAGGAAATGTGGAATAAGTAATAAATGAGACATGGGGGGGAAGCAAGACAGTAGTTTAAAACATGACCTTATTAATAACCACATTAAGTGTAAACATTTAGGGGCACCTGGGTGGCTCAGTCGGTTAGGTGTCCACCTTCAGCTCAGATCATAATCTCATGGCTTGTGAGTTTGAGCCCCACATCAGGCTCTGTGCTGACAGCTCAGAGCCTGGAACCTCCTTCAGATTCTGTCCTCCTCTCTCTATGCTACTCCCCTGCTTGCACTCTGTCACTCTCTCAAAAATAAATAAACATTAAAAAAATTTTTAAATAAATGTAAACAATTCAGTTAAAAAGCAGAGATTGTTAGACTGGATAACATATCAAAATTCTAATATACACTGCCTGGAAGAATCAAACTTTAAATATAAAGAAGCATATAGGTTGAAAGTAAGAGGATGGGAAAAGATATACCAAACTAACACTAATCAAAAGAAAACAGGAGCAGGGCGCCTGGGTGGCTCAGTTGCTTAAGCATCCAACTCTTGGCTCAAGATCTTGCAGACAATGAGTTTGAGCACTGAACTGGGCTCTATGCTAAGCATGGAGCCTACTTAGGATTCTCTCTCTCTCCCCTTTCTGCCCCTTCCCTGCTCACTCTTTCTCTCAAAATAAATAAATAACCTTAAAAAAAATAAAAAAAGAAAAGAAAATAGGAGTATCTATTTTAGTTTCAGAGCAAAGAATGCTTCCATAAATATATAGGATCATTTCATAATGATATAAGGGCCATAAAAATGATATGCTTATCCTAAACTTTAAAAAAATGTTTATTTTGAGAGAGAGAGAGAGAAGATGTGCATGCTAATCGGGGAGGGGCAGAGGAAGAGAGAGAGAATCCCAAGCAGGTTCTGCACTGTTAGCTCTGAGCCCCAAAAAGGGCTCGATCCCAGGAACCATGAGATCATGACCCAAGCTGAAGTCAAGAGTCAGACGCATATCTGACAGAGCCACCCAGGTGCCCCTGCCTATCCTAAACTTATATGCACCTTGATAACAGAGCTTCAAATTATAAGAAGACAAACTGATAGACTTGCAAGGACTAACAGACAAAATTTGCCCAAATAATAAATGCAAAGCTGAATAAATTTGCAAAATTTTCAGAAGTTTCAAATCAAGATGTATGACATCACTGGTATTCTGTAAGCCCTTCTTCTCTGTAACGCCTTTTCTCCAAGACCACTTTCTGCTTTCTAATCGCATAGATAAGTTTTACCTTCTTTTAAAATTACAGTAAATCCATTAATATGATCCTTCTGTTCATCTTCTTTCAATTCAAAATTCTATTTGTGAGATGATTCATGTTGTGTATAATTGACATTGTTAACTCTTCTTGCTTTATACTCTTCCATAGAATTATTATACCTAAATGAATTTACAGATTATTCTTTGGATTGATGTTACAATTGTTTTCTCTGGGGACTATTTAGGAATTTTGCTCTCATGAGCTTTCTCATACTTGACTCTTGACAAATGTATGTATTCATTTGTCTTGAGTGTAGTGATGAAGAGTAGGATAGCTATATCATAGGGTATGTGGATATGAATCTTCAGTAAATATGTCAAAAGGTTTATCCATGTGGTTGTGCCAATTAATACTTACACAGCTTCTGTCCTCAGTAATATTCAACATGAGGGTCAGGAGTAGGGCAAGTCAACTAGGGAAGAAAATTAAAGAGAGTGCTCATTCTCATTGAGTTCTGTGTACTGTGGCTTCTTGCGTGAACCTAAGAGGGTTATTCTTTAAGATTTAGATACCTAGAGCATCACATTTATGGAGGCACTTACTTTCCGATTTGCAAAACTCCACACTTGATCAACTTTAAGAGTAAGCACCTTTTTTTAAATTAATTTTTTAAAAAATTTACATCCAAGTTAGTTAGCATACAGTACAACAATGATTTCAAGAGTAGATTTCTTAATGCCTATTACCCATTTAGCTCATCCCCACTCCCTTAATGTCTCCTGTAACCCTCTGTTTGTTCTCCATATTTAAGAGACTATGTTTTTGTCCCCCTCTCTGCTTTCATATTATTTTTGCTTCCCTTCCCTTATGTTCATCTGTTTTCTATCTTAAAGGCTTCATATGAGTGAAGTCATGTGATACTTGTCTTTCTCTGACTAATTTTGCTTAGCATCATACCCTCTAGTTCCATTCATGTAGTTGCAAATAGCAAGATCTCATTCTTTTTTATTGCCAAGTAATAGTCCATTGTATATATATATACCACATCTTCTTTATCCATTCATCCATCGATGGACATTTGGGTTCTCCCATACTTTGGATATTGTTCCTGTTGCTTCTATAAACATTGGGGTGCATACCTGTATCCCTTGGATAAATATCTAGTAGTACAATTGCTGGGTCATAGGGCAGTTCTATTTTTAATTTTTGAGGAATCTCCATACTGTTTTCCAGAGTGGCTGCACCAGTTTGCATTCCCAGCAGCAGTGCAAAAGAGATCCTCTTTCTCCACATCCTTGCCAGCATCTGTTGTTGCCTGAGTAATAGCTGCTCCGAGTTGTGTGAGGTGGTATCTCAGCGTGGTTTCGATTCGTATTTTCCTGATGGTGACTGACGTTGAGCATTGTTTCATGTGTCTGCTGGCCATCTGGATGTCTTCTTTGGAGAAGTGTCTATTCATATTTTCTGCCCATTTCTTCACTGGATTATTTGTTTTTCGCGTGTGGAGTTTGGTGAGTTCTTTATAGATTTTGGCTACTAGCCCTTTATCTGATATGTCATTTGCAACTATCTTCTCCCATTCTGTTGCTTGGCTTTTAGTTTTGCTGATTGTTCCCTTCACTGTGCAGAAGCTTTTTATCTTGATGAGGTCCCAATAGTAGATTTTTGCTTTTGTATCCCTTGCCTCTGGAGACACATTGAGTAAGAAGTTGCTGTGGCCAAGGTCAAAGAGGTTCTTGCCTGCTTTCTCTTAAGGATTTTGATGGCTTCCTGTCTTACCTTTAGGTACATGTCGCTGTTCAGTTTTCCCAGCACCACTTGTTGAAGAGACTATCTTTATTTTATTGAATATTCTTTCCTACTTTGTTTCTGAAATTTTGCACTCAAGATGCTTCACTCACCACACTCCACTCTGAACCCTTCTTGATAGAGTTATTGCTTTTAATTTCTTTAGTGGGTGTGTGGTGCCATTACACTGTGGATTTTATTTACCTTTCTCTGATGATTAATGATCTTGAGTACATAGTACATTTTCATATGTTTACTGATCATTTTGATGTCCTCTTTTGTGAACTGTCTGTTCAAGTCTTTTGTCCAATTTTAATTGGATTGGCTATGTTTCCTATTACTAATTATTTGAAGTTCTTTTTATATATTCTGCCTGCATCCTTTGTCTGATTTTTCTACTGCAAATATCTTTCTCCTACTCTGACTTTCCTTTTTACTCTTCAATGGTTTCTTCTAATAAAAACAATTCCTTAATTTTAATGGAGTTTAATTTACTAATAGTTTTCCCTTTTGGTTACTGCTTTTCTGTTCTACCCCAAGGCTACTAATTTATTCTACTATGTTTTCTTTTAAGGGCTTTATTGTTTTGCCTTTCACATTTAGATATATAATACACTTGGAATTGATGTTAGTGCTTAATGTGAGATCAAGGTCAACATTTTTTTAAATGTATGGATATCAGTTAACTCAACATCATTTATTAATATTATCATCCTCTCCCTAATCTACTGTAGTGTCATCTTGGCTCATATTGAATGAGCCTATGATCTTTCTATTCTGTTCCATTGATCTATTTCTAAAAACTCTTATCTTAATTTCCATAACCTTATAATTAGTCGTGCTTTCTGGTTTCGCAATTTCTCTAGCTCTATTCTTCTTCAAGATTGGTTTGGATATTGTCCTTTTTCGTATCCATATTAACCTTTAGAATCACTATGTAAACTACTCCCATCCCCAAATTTTGATATTCTGATTCAAAATGCATTGAATCTATAAACCAATGTGAGGCCATATGATATCTGTGAAACAGAAATTATTTCAACCCATGAACATAATATACAACTCTATTTATTTAATCCTTCAGTTTTTTCAATACGTTTTATAGATTTTTCAGAGCAAGAGTCTTGAGATGTTTTTGTTAGAACTATTATTAGGTATTTGATTTTGTTTTATTCTATCATAAAAAGTGTCATTATTAACATTTTAGTTCCTTTTTATTTGTTACTGATATGTAGAAATACAAGTAATATTTTATAATAGCCTTATATCAAGCAACCTTAATAAATTTACTCATTAGTTGTAATATTTTGTATATTTTGAAAATTATATAAATAATTGTGACAACTCTAAACAAAATGTCTGCTACTACCTTCCTTATGCTTTGAATCCCACCCCCTTTTTTTTTTGGCCTATTGCACTATTGAAGCACAAGTATCTTCAAGAGTGATAATATTAGGCCTCTAGTTTGACTCTCAATCTCTGGGGGAAGATTTTAAGATTTCATCATTAAGTATATTTGCTACAGATTCTTTTTTAGATACTGTTTATCAAGATGATGGGATTTACTATGTAACTATAGATTACTAGGCGGATTTTGTTGTTACTGCCATTAGTAGGTGTGGAATTTTCTCAAATGTTTCTATTGAGATTGTTTTGTCATTTTCTTCCTTACTCTATCAGTATGGTACTGATTGATTGATTATCAAAGGTTAAACAACACACACAGTCAGAATAAACTCAAGCTTGCGTGATGTATTACCGTGTGCATATGTGTGTGTAATTTTCATTACTGTAATATCTTTGTAATATTTTTGACCCAAATTATGCTGGCCTCATGAAGCCATTTGAGAAGTGTATTACAATGTGTGTGTGTGTGTGTGTAATTTTCATTTATTGCAACATCTTTGCGAGATTTTTGAACCAAATTATGCTGGTTTTTATGAAGCTGTTTGAGAAGTGATTCTTTTTATTTAATAATCTTTGAAGGAGTATATGTCAATAAGTTTCATGCTCTTTCTTATGTATTTGTACAAATTCACCAGAAAAACTGCTTGCCTTAGAAATTTCTTGACAACAATTTACAGCACTCAAATTCAACTTTATTGATAGTTATATGGTTTGCAACCAAAAATTTCTCTTGGTGTATATTTGTGTAAATTATTTTTTTTCTATAAATTTACCAATTTTATTTAAACTTTCAATTTTCTTTGTAATATTTGATTTTAACTCTTTTCTGTCCTCCTCCTCTTCTTTCTCCTTCTTGTATTTGTAAAATCTATGATGGTATCTCTTCTACTATTCTTGATATTAGTATTTTTTTCTTGAAAGTTTTGGTAGAATTCTATACATCTAATATGTCTTTTCACAAAACTTAATTTGATTGTATTCAATTTCTCTGTTGTATATTTGCTTTTTAATTCCACTAATGTGCCTTATTTCTATTATTTCCTTATTTTAACTTAATCAGAGGTTAATTCACTCTTCTTTCCTTATCTTGGGTTAGAAATATAGGTTATTGGTTTTTGAGGATTTTTTTCTAAGTATATTCAATTACAGTTATTTCTCCTCCAAACTTATGAGACTTAAGTTTATCACACATGTTTTAATAGGGTGTATTTTTATTATTATTTAGACCAAAATATTTTCTAATTTTCAGTGTGATCCCTTTGATCCCTGGCTTATTTGGAGATAATCTTATTTTCCAAAGAGCCAGAATTTGCTTTTTGTTATTGATTCATAGCTTGATTCTACTGTGAGCAGAAAACTTACTCGGAATATAATTATTTCTTTGAAATTTGCTAAGCTTGCTTTAAAGCCCAGTATATGAGCACTTTCGATAAATGTCCTATATCCAATTAAAAACAATGTATTTTTATATCATTGGGGATAGATATCTGTGTCTATTAATTCAGGTATGGAAATGTTGTTGTTTTGATTGGCCATATCCTTGCTATTTTCTGGTAGATTTGTTCTCTCAGTTATTAAGATGTATTAATATCTCTCACTATAAATGAATATTTTTTATTTCTCACTTTAGTTTTTCCATTTTTACTATATTTCAAAAGAATATTATTAGACACATAAATTTTAAAATATTTATATTTCTGGATAGATTAACCCTTTTTGTTATGTAATTTCCTTCATTTTCTCTGATATACTTTTGTCTTAGAGTCTAATTAATATATTTAAGTCAATTTTTTTAAAGTTTATGTATTTTTGAGAGAGAAGTAGGGAGGCAGGAGCAGAGGGGGGGCGGGGAGAGAATCCCAAGGAAGCTCCATGCCCAGCAAGGAGCCCAGCAAAGAGCCCGAAAGCAAAACCATGAGATCATGACCTGAAATCAAGAATCAGACACTTAACCAACTGAACCACCCAGACACCCCAAGCCAATGTTCTTTTAATTTCTGTTTAACTGGCATGTTGTTTTTCATTCATTAACTTGCAGTTTTCTGTGCTCTCACATTTAAAAATTATGCTGTGGAAGCACCGTTTTTTCCTTTAAACTAATATCATGATTTTTGTCTTTTAAATGGAGCATGTGAACTATTTATTATTTGTTTGTTTTTATTTATTGTATTTGGACCATTTAAAGCACAATAATTAGCAGCTATATTTTTTTGTACAGCCCCTACATTTCTTTCCATTTTTTTGTTTCTCTTGTTGGATACTTCTTTTCCTTCTCCTTTGTTGTACTTTTTTTGTTGAATATCAGATATCACATATGGTCATTTTTTTTTCACGTATGATAAATTTAAAAGGTTCTGCATGGTCTACCTTTCTCCAGTGCAGGCTTCTCCCTTATGGGACATCTTGGGTAGCAACAAAGAAAATTATTTCATTGAGATGGAGGTTATTTAATTCTGGGTTGCAAGTGTCATGACGGTTACGTTGGCCTTTCCCACCCTTGCTGTTTAGTTTACCATGTCTTAGGGATGATTCTAAGACTTTATCTCTTTTTGATTTTGTACTTAGCTACTTATCATCATAGATTTTTTTACACTGAAAATTCCTTCTGGGAAAGCAGCAAAATGTTGGGGTTACTACCCTGAGTCTACTTCCTCAACAGAATTATGGTCCTCCAGGTCTGGGATTATCTGACAGCTTGTAACACTTACACTTGCTCTCTCTGCTCCCGTGGTTCTAAAATGTTCCCCAGTTTTTTTACATCTTTACAGCAGCCTTCTGCCTAATTGGTCACCAGAAGTTTGCAGATTCTTTGAAGAATGAAGCAGTTACAGAATTGAACATACTCTCTCTGATCCCCTTCTTTCTGGGATTCTAGCTCTTTTGGCCCTTTGAGTCCTGTTTTCTTGGCAGGTGTATAATGCCTTTGAATATGTATTTATTTATATTTACATATCATCTTGACTTTCTAAAATTTTCCAACAGGAATACCTGTCTGCTGTGATCTACTCTATCATAAAAGAAAACTCAATTCTCAATGGGTTATCATTTCTAGTTTTAATTTAAGAAAATTCTCTGCTATTGCATCTCTGACATTTCTTTTCCTTTTCTTATAAATTATTACCAGTTGAGATTTTCACAAGATATTTGATAGTTTTCGTTCTTTCCATTTCTCTTCTTTAAATGTTTTAATGTTTATTTTTGAGAGAGAGAGAGAGAGAGCAGGGGAGAGGCAGAGAGAAAGAGAGAAACACAGAATTTGAAACCGGCACCAGGCTATGAGCTGTCAGCACAGAGGCCAATGCGGGGCTCGAACCCATGGACTGTGAGATCATGACCTGAGCCACAGTTGGATGCCCAACCGACTGAGTCACCCAGCGCCTCTTTCCATTTCTTTATTAGAGAGTTAAGGCTCTGTCACAGATCAGCAAACATTTTCTTTCTTTCTTTATTTTATATTAACAGCAACTCCATTTTATTTATTTTATTTTTATAATTTATTGTCAAATTGGTTTCCATACCACACCCAGTGCTCATCCCAACAAGTGCTCTCCTCAATGCCCATCATCCTCTCTCCCCTCTCCCATACCCCCCATAAACCCTCAATTTGTTCTTAGTATTTAAGGGTCTCTTATGTTTGTCTCCCTCCCTCTCTGTGGCTTCCCCCCCCCACCTCTTATCCTTCCTCATGGTTTTCTGCTAAGTCTCTCAAAATCCACCTATGCATGAAAAGATATGATATCTTACTCTAATTTCACTTAGCATAATACCCTCCAGTTCCATCCATGTCGCTACAAATGGCCAGATTTCATTCTTTCTCATGGCCATGTAGTATTCCCTTATATGTATAAACCACATCTTCTTTCTCCATTTGTCAGTTGATGAACACTTAGTCTCCCATGATTTGGCTATTGTCGAAAGTGCTGCTATAAACATCGGCGTACACGTGCCCCTATGCATCAGCACTCCTATATCTCTTGGGTAAGTTCCTAGCAGTGCTATTGCTGGGTCATATTGTAGTTCTATTTCCTTTTTTTTTTTTTTTTTTTTTTTTTGAGGAACCTCCACACCATTTTCCAGAGCGGCAGCACCAGTTTGCATTCCCACCATCGGTGTAAGAGGGTGCCTGTTTCCCCACATCCCTGCTAGCATCATTTCATGATTTGCTCATTTTAGCCACTCTAACCAGTGTGAGGTGGTATCTCAGTGTGGTTTTGACTTGTATTTCCCTGATGATGAGTGACGTTGAGCATCGTTTCATGTGTCTGTTGGCTATCTGTATGTCTTCATTGGAGAAGTTTCTATTCATATCTTCTGCCCATTTCTTCACTAGATTATTCATTTTTCTGGTGTGGAATTTGGTAAGTTCTTTATAGATTTTGGTTACTAGCCCTTTATCCGATATGTCGTTTGCAACTATATTTTCCCATTCCATCGGTTGCCTTTTAGTTTTGTTGATTGTTTCTTTGTAGTGCAGAAGCTTTTTATCTTGATGAGGTCCCAATAGTTCATTTTTGATTTTAATGCTCTTGCCTTTGGAGATGTGATGAGTAAGAAATTGCTGCGACTGAGGTCAAAAAGGTTTTTTCCTGCTTTCTTCTCCAGGAGTTTGATGGTTTCCTGTCTCACATTCAGGTCCTTCATCTATTTTGAGTTTATTTTTGTGAATGGTGTAAGACAGTGGTCTAGTTTCATTCTTCTGCATGTTGCTGACCAGTTCTCCCAGCACCATTTGTTAAAGAGGCTGTCTTTTTTCCATTGGATACTCTTCCCTGCTTTGTCAAAGATTAGTTGGCCATATATTTGTGAGTCCATTTCTGGGTTCTCTATTCTATTCCATTGGTCTGTGTGTCTGTTTTTGTGCCAGTACCATACTATCTTGATGATTACAGCTTTGTAGTGGAGGCTAAAGTCTGAGATTGTGATGCCTCCCGCCTTGGTTTTCTTTTTCAACATTATTTTGGCTTTTCGGGGTCTTAGGTGGTTCCATACAAATTTTAGGATTGTTTGTTCTAGCTTTGAGAAGAATGCTGGTGCAATTTTGATTGGGATTGCATTGAATGTGTAGATTGTTTTGGGGGTAGTATTGACATTTTAACAATATTTATTCTTCCAATCCATGAGCATAGGATGCTTTTCCATTTCTTGTGTCTTTCTCAATTTCCTTCATCAGTTTTTTATAGTTTTCATCGTTGAGATCTTTTACATCTTTGGTTAGGTGTATTCCTAGGTATTTTATGGTTTTTGGTGCAATTGTGAATGGAATTAGTTTCTTTATTTCTCTTTCTGTTGCTTCATTGTTGGTGTGTAGAAATGCAACTGATTCCTGTACATTGATTTTGTACCCTGCAACTTTGCTGAATTCATGGATCAGTTCTAGTGGGCTTTTGGTAGATTCTATCAGGTTTTCCATGTACAGTATCATGTCGTCTGCAAAAAGTGGAAGTTTGATTTCATCCTTGCCAATCTTGATACCTTTTATTTCGTTTTGTTGTCTGATTGCTGATGCTAGGACCTCCAACACTATGTTAAATAACAGTGGTATGAGTCCCCTTGTCGTGTTCCTGATCTCAGGGGGAAGGTTCTCAGTTTTTCCCCATTAAGGATGATATTAGCTGTGGGTTTTTCATAAATGGCTTTTATGACATGTAACTATGTTCCTTCTCTCCCAACTTTCTAGAGGGTTTTTATTTGGAAAGGATGCTGTATTTTGTCAAATGCTTTCTATGCATCTATTGACAGGATCATATGGTTATTATCTTTTCTTTTGTTAATACGATGTATCACATTGTGTGATTTGTAAATATTGAACAAGCCCTGCAACCCAGGAATGAATCCTACTTGATTGTGGTGAATAATTCTTTTTCTGTGCTGTTGAATTCAATATGCTAGTAACTTGTTGAGAATTTTTGCATCCATATTCATCATGGATATTGGCCTGTAGTTCTCTTTTTTTGCTGGGTCTTTGTCTGGTTTGGGAATCAAAGTGATGCTGGCTTCATAAAATGAGGCTGGGAGGTTTTCCTTCCATCTCATTTTTTTGGAACAGCTTGAGAAGGATAGGTATTAACTCTGTTTTAAATGTCTGGTAGAATTCCCCAAGCAAGCTGGAGAAGAAGCTCAAAAGAGCCATCAACCAGTCCAAGCCTTATTTTGAACTCAAGGCAAAGTACTACGTGCAGTTTGAGCACTGGAGGGAGAGCTGCTTCATCCTGGTCTAGGGCTTTTATTTGATGGGAGATTTTTGATAACTGATTCAATTTCTTCACTAGTTATTAGTCTGTTCAAATTTTCTATTTCTTCCTGTTTGAGTATTGATAGTGTGTGGCTGTTTAGGAATTTGTCCATTTCTTCCAGGTTGTCCAGTTTGATGGCATATAATTTTTCATAGTATTCCCTGATCATTGCTTGTATTTCTGAGGGATTGGTTGTAATCAATCCCTTTTCATTCATCATTTTGTCTATTTGCGTCCTCTCTCTTTTCTTTTTGAGAAGCATGGCTAGAGGTTTATCAATTTTGTTTTTTTTTCCAAAAAAAAAATAACATAGAAACTGAAAAAATACTAGAATATATCAATGAAACCAAAGCTTTTTAAAAAATTTTTAACGTTTATTAATTTTTGAGATACAGAGAGCAACAGAGAATGAGCAGGGGAGGAACAGAGAGAGAGACAGAGAATTCAAAGTAGGCTCCAGGCTCTGAGCTGTCAGCACAGAGGCCGATGCCAGGCTTGAACCCATGAAGCATGAGATCATGACCTGAGTCAAAGTCGGACGCTCAACCGACTGAGCCACTCAGGCCCCCCTTGGTTTCTATATTATTAATTTCTGCCCTGTTTTTTGTTATTTCTCTCTTTCTGCTGGGTTTGTGGTGTCTTTGCTGTTCTGCTTCTAGTTCCTTTAGTTGTGATGTTAGATTTTGCGTTAGTGATTTTTCTTGTTTCTTGAGATAGACCTGGATTGGAATGTATTTTCTTCTCAGGACTGCCTTTGCCGCATCCCAAAGGGTTTGGATTGTTGTATTTTCATTTTCATTTGTTTCCATGTATTTTTAAATTTCTTCTCTAATTGCCTGGTTGACCCATTTGTTCTTTAGTAGGTTGTTCTTTTGCCTCCATATTTTTGGGAGTTTTCCAGACTTTTTCCTGTGGTTGATTTAAAGTTTCATAGCATTGTGATCCGAAAGTGTGCATGGTATGATCTCAATTCTTTTATGTTTATTGAGGGCTTCTTTGTGCCCCAGTATGTGGTCAGTCTTGGAAAATGTACCACGTGCATTTGAGAACAATGTAAATTCAATTGCTTCTGGGTGGAGGGTTCTGCAAATGTCAGTCAGGCCCATCTGTTCCAATGCGTTGTTCAGGGCCATTGTTTCTTTAGTGATTCTGTCTAGTTGATCTATCCTCTGCTGTAATTGAAGTATTAACGTCCCCTGCAATTATCACATTTTTATTCAGTAAGATTGTTTATGTTTGTAATTGTTTTACAAATTTGGATGTCCTCAAATTCGGCATGTAGACATTTATAATTGTTAGCTCTTCCTGAATAGTCCCTGTGATTTTTATATAATGCCCTTCTTCATCTCTTGTTACAGAGATGTTACCGTAATGTCTAGTTTGTCTGATATAAGTGTGGCTACTCCAGCTTTCTTCTAACTTCCAGTAGCATGGTAGATAGTTCTCCATCACCTCACTTTCAATCTGAAGGTGTCCTCAGGTCTGAAATGAGTCTCTTGTAGACAGCAAATAGATGTGTCTTGTTTTTAAATCCATTCTGACACCATATATATTTTAATTGGAGCATTTAGTCCATTTACATTCAGTGTTAATACTGAAAAATATAGGTTTAGAGTCATTGTGTTATCTTTAGGTTTCATGCTTGTAACCATGTCTCTGGTACTTTGTGTTCCTTGAAACATTTCCTTCATAGAGTCCCCCTCAAGATCTCTTGTAAGGTTGGTTTATTTGTGATGAATTCCTTCAGTTTTTGTTTGTCTGGGAAAACCTTTATCTCTCCTTCCATTCTGAATGACAGGCTGGCTGGATAAAGGATTCTTGGCTGCATATCTTTCCTGTTCATCATATTGAAGATTTCCTGCCATTCCATTCTGGCTTGCTAAGTTTCTGTAGATAGGTCTACTACTACCCTTATGTGTCTACCTTTGTATGTTAAGGCCTGTTTATCCCTAGCTGCTTTCAGGATTCTCTCTATATCCTTGTATTTTGCCAGTTTCACTATGATGTGTCCTGCAGAAGATCTATTCAAGTTACATCAGAGGGGAGTTCTCTGCTCCTCTTGGATTTCGCCCGTTTCCTTCTCAGCAATGATTCGTTCAAGTACCCCTTTAGCTCCTTCTCTCTCTCTTCTTCTTCTGGAATTCCTATGATACAGATATTGTTCTGTTTGATTGCATCACTCAGCTCTCAAATTCTTCTTTCCTGTTCCTGGATCAGATTATCTCTCTTTTTCTTGGCTTCCTCTTTTTCCATAATTTTATCTTCGAATTCCCCTATTCTCTCTTCTGTCTCTTCAATTTGCCCTGGGGCTGCCTCCAATTTGTTTTGCACCTCATTTATAAGTTTTTAAAATTCCTCCTGACCACTTTTAAGGTCCTTGATTTCTGCAGCAATGCACACCCTGCTCTCTTCTATGCTTTTTTCAAGCCCAGTGATTAGTTTTATGACTGTCATTCTATATTCGTGTTCTGTTGCTTATATCTGTTTTCATCAATTCTTGAGCTGTTGCTACTTCCTGCAATTTTTTTTGAGGAGAATTTTTCTGTTCTGCCCCTTATAAGTTTTAAAAGCTAGCTATGTGTCTCTACAGGTACTGCTATATTAAAAGAGGCTCATATACTGTCCAGGGTCTGGCCTTTCGAGAGGTGTTTTCTTTCGGAGAGTGTTACTTGCTCTCTGTTGTTGTGTGCTTTGATTTGTTTCCTGAAGTAGCCCTGGAAAAGAAAACAAACAGGAAACAAAAACACACAAGTGTACCAACAAATAAAACAGGCAAGCAGATCAAAACAGAAAAAAGAATAACGAACAGCACTCTGAAGGCATACAACCTAAAATACCAGCTATCATTTAAGGACAGAGTGTGTGCTGTGCTGATGGAAGAGCAGATACAGGGAGAGTAATGACAGGTGTGGGGAGAAAGAGAAAATGAAGTTTGACCCGGTAGAGATATTAAAAGGCTTAATCCAGGTAGAGAGAAATCAGAACAAGGAAAGAGGTGAGGAAAAAGAAATGAAGATAATGTTACCCAGAGGAACTATGTGGCCTGGTTATTCCAGAGAGAGAAATAGGAAAGTAAAGAAGGAGGTGTAAACCATGCTTTGAGAGAATAGGTTAAATGTCTGTTTCAGCAAGTCAATACCCCGGGTAACCAGCCAAGAGGTACAAACAGATATGAAGGAGAAAAGGGAGAATATATCTAGATAATGAGAATTGACCTGGAGTTAATCTAGGCAATGCTGCAGTACTTGTTTCACAGCGTCTATCCAGCTCCTGTAGAAAATCGATTCTCTTGTGAGGAGGGGCGTGGTTTGGTGTAGGTGGGTCCCACCTCCACTGGGGCCCGGCAGAAAGAATCCTAGGGTCTGGTGTTGTTGGTATGGGGGACAACAATGGCGTCCCCACAGTCCCTTCTTCATGGACCAGGAGTTCCAAATCATCCCTTTGTTTCTATCCTCACTCTTCCAGGCATGCAGGCATAGTGTGATTTGTTATGCAGTCCCGTGTCCCACGTTTATCTGAGTTTTTAAACTTGCTCCGACCGCTATGCCCAGTTTCCCTGGTGTAGATTTTGTCCCTGCATAACACTGATCCGGAGGTGACTCCTCACCTCCCAGTTATGCTGTCTGGGCCGCCGCTGTTGGCCCCAGTCTCAAGAGAGTTTTACCATTAGAATTAGGGCTTCTTTTCAAAAGCCCTGCAGCTAGGGAATGGGTGATAGGCTCCCTCTCTGTCCCTGTCCAAGGTTTTTCTCTTGTCCAGATACAGTCCTACCTATGCTTCCCCAACCACTCTTTCTATTCCCTTTGTCTTTCTGCAGAAGGGGCTCCCTCTCCTCCGTACCTCCACAGTCCGTTTTCTCTTCCCCAGTTTGCACTCACACACTTATGTAGGTGCTTCCTGGATTTCACATTTTCTTCCAGACTCTTGGGGTTGAGAGTCCTTTGGCTTCAGTCCTTTGTTTGAGAGATGCAGGAAAACCAGGTCCCCCTACTTCTCTGCCATGTTGGCCCAGTCAAACATTTTCTTAAAAGAACAAATACTTTAGTCTTTGTGGACCATATAGCACCTGTCACAACTTTTCAACTCTACTGCTATTGCACAGTAGAAGTCACAGATAGTACCTAAATGAACCAGTTTGGCTGTGTTCCAATGACATTTTATTTACACAAAGAGGTAGAAGGTTCCTACATGTTAGTTAATCCTTGGGCTAAATTCCGCTGGTACCAATATGCCCCAAATCTTAGTGGTCTAAACCATCGAAGACATATCTCAGTTAGTTCTTGCTCATATTATATGTTAATTTTAGATTCATCAGAGATACTCTGCTTATTGTAGTTACTCAGGGTCACAAGCTAAGGGACCCTGTCACTATTTAAAAAAAAAGGATACTCTAGTAATTACATGTTTGCTTGAGAAGAAATCCTCATCACATGTATTCATTACTCATTGGCCAGAGTACATTATGCAATCCAATCCATGCATAAAGTGACGAGGAAATGCAACCCACATGTTCCAATATAACAGTTAAAAAAACAGACATATTTCATGAGTGATATAAATGCCAGCTTTTTGGGGTTTTAAACTATCTTCCATTGTTTTCATTTATTTTTTCTTCTGATATGAATATCCTTAGATCTATGTCCTTATTTATTATCTCAAGTCAGATATGTCTACATATTTCTTCTAAATGTCCATTTAAATTTTAACTTAAATAACTACTTTTGATTTTAAAAATTCTATATGGTTATTTTTCAAATCTGCCACTTAAAAATACTGCTCTCTACTTACCTTGGTGTTTTCTACACCTTTATTCATTGATTTAAGCTCATTAATAATTCACAACATATCCCAGGGATATGTATTTGATGTTACTTGATCTAAATCGACCGCCCATTTCCCCACCTCAAAGAGCTAGTGTCATAACACATGACATGGTTGTTAGTTCTCTTGTTACTATCACTATTCTCAGACTAGTATATTCCATGTTGCAGAATTAAAAGACCTTATTTCATCATTTGAGGCAAATGTCAAAACTAACATCTTGTTAATGGGAAAAATAATGTAAGTGGCTCGTAAAGAGAAAAAAACTAAACTAAACCAGATAATTACATGTTTCCCGTAAAGTCCATTATCATTAGATAGAGCAAATCTAATTCTATATTTTTAATGTAAAACCTCACAAAGGAAAAACACATGCCTACTCTGTCAGGCATTCTGTATACATTATTTCGTATGATCCTCACAACTTCGCAAGTTACATATTTTCTTAAGGAGGAAATGAAATGAGAAATGTAAGACTAACTTGACCTCAGTCATTTAGCTGCTAATGGTGAAGCCAGGATTTCAACTGTGGCTCTCACTTGGTGTCTACACTCTTTTGACTACTGCATTCATATTTCCTTCCTTTGAGGTTGTAAAACAAAATCTAATTTTATTTGTTTACCACTGGCAAATTAAGTTACAAGAAAATGTCAAAAAAAATGAAAATAAATCAATAAAAAAAAATCTTCCCTGGAATTAGCTAAGTCTTCTTCCTACCTACCTGAATACATAGCCAGGCAACCATTTTCAATTTCTGCAACTTCTCTGCACATGATTGATTCTCAGAGCAATGTAAACTCTAGATTATCTGACATAAAATCTACTGAAAATATCTGATGTAAATTTTTAAGGGATAGTAAATATTAAACGGTAATGATACCCACCGTGGCCAAGTCTAGAAGACATGGTTGTCAGGTTCAGGACTAGAAAGTATACAGGTGTGAATAACTGACCTTCAGTTCTCAGGTCACTCAAAATAATTATTAAAATATTAAATTAAGTGGCTGCTCAAACTCAAGAATATGCAGGGTCAGGAAAAGCCACACAGTTTCTATTAATTAGAACGAGCAAAGGAAAACATATATTAGGGATTCACCCCATAATTTTCCCTATTACCCTTCCCAAATTTAGCCTTTAATTTCTGCAGAAACAGCTATGGGAGACCTTTGTGTTTTTAGCTGATTAATTCAGTATCCCCTGGCTAAATTTGAGCCCTGTGTCGAGGACTGCTCACCTCCTCAGGAAGTTCCTGAGGACTGAATAATAAATAATGAATTCGATGAAGAAAAAGAAAATCCTAAATGTTACATCCCTAAAACTTGGTGAAACCTTCAGATGATGAGAATGGAGTTTGCATTTTTATTAATTTCAGTGTTTTAACTTCCTGTTCATCAGGCAGGACCAAGTCCACTAAGCACGTCACTTCATGTAAAGTTTCAGGACAAATTTTCCAGAGGAAACTTCCAACCAAATAAATTGTAGCTCCTTAGCACTGTCTGTATTAAAATTTTGGGTCACAACCAGTGACCCAGGAGAATCCTCAGAAGCTACCTTTGAAAGAAATTTGAACTCCGAGTTGGCAAATGTGAGTTATAATTTCAGCTTTGCCTCAAAATATCTGTTTGACTTTGGGCAATTAAGTTAATCTTTCAGAAATTCTGGTTCTGAAACTGTAAAATGAGAATTATAATACCTGTCTATTGGTGAGTAGATCAAATCAGATAATGCAATGAAAGCACTTTAACGTGAAAGTGCTATGCATTTGGGAAGAATTATTATTCTTTGACTCTGAGCTGCCCTTCAGCTGAATCCACTTGTAAAAACCTTGGTGAGATCCAAATCTAACTTTTTAAAATACAGACTCCCTTGCCTGCTGAGTGGTATGAATGAATTAAGCTAGAAAATATAAGTGAAAAAAAAGTATTTTATATATATAGAAGAAAAATATATATAAATATATATACACACACATATCATTCTACCACTCATCCATTTAACAATTTTAATAAACTGTAGGAGCTTTTCACTATCTTTTCCCCCACACTATGAGTGCAAATAAAATTTTAAACTATGTTTTTCACATCTTGATATGTTGTGAACTCTTTCCATGGTATCATATATATATATTTTAATGTTGATTCATTTTTGAGAGAGAGAGCTTGAATGGGGAAGGGGTAGAAAGAGAGGGAGACACAGAATCTGAAGCAGGCTCCAGGCTCTGAGCTATCAGTACAGAGCCTGATGAGGGCTGAAATCATGAACTGCAAGATCACGACCTCAGCTGAAGTCTGACACTTAGCCGACTGAGCCACATGGCGCCCCTCACATATTTTATTTATAACATCAGTTTATCTACTGCTTATAATGTCATCATTTTATATGAGAATTATAATACCTTTTTATCACTTCTATTAATTTTATACTGTAAATAGTGACCTGACACATTTCATGATGCATACATAGAAATTTCAGGATACCATAATCCCCATTTGTCCAGATTAGAACGAGTTCACCCTGTTGTCCCAATGTAATTATTTGTAGCACACCCTTACACTCACAAAACTGTCCCATTTGGGTCAATACCTTATGAATCAATCACTCTATCCTAGTAGTTCATAATTATAGCCCTTAGAACAATTCCTGAAGCAGGATTGCTGAGTGAAAGAAAACTTCTATGTTTCCTAAATAATGTGAAACGTATATTCATCTCTGAAAATGAAGACCTTAAAAATACTCTGATTACAAACATAGGTGCTACATATCTCTGTCCCTTAATATTTCAGTCCAGCTGTGATTTCCATGTGGTCTCAGGATTTCCAAAGCCCTGAGCAAAGAGAAGTCCAATGTAATGATATCTTGGGATACATCTCCCCATCATCAAGAATGATGAGTTAGGGGCGCCTGGGTGGCTCAGTCGGTTAGGTGGCCAACTTCAACTCAGGTCATGATCTCATGGTCTGTGAGTTTGAGCCCCACATCAGGCTCCGTGCTGATGGCTTGGAGCCTGGAGCCTGCTTCAGACTCTGTATCCCCTCTCTCTCTCTCTGCCCTTCCCCTACTCACACTCTATGTCTCTCAAAAATAAATAAACGTTAAAAAAATAAAAAAAAAAAAGAATAATGAGTCAGTACCTTGCATATTTCCAAAGTGGTGCCATGCTTTCTTTGTAATGCTGATCCTTCATGCTTGAACATACTTGCCTTCACTTCTTATTTTGAGAAGCCCTTTTGATGCACTTTCTCCTCTCTCCCCTCCCATGCTGATCTTGAATGTGTGTTCCAGAAGTACAGCTTGAAGATACAAGAAGGCTATTAAATCTATGTCAGATTTGAGTTAAATGAGAAATAATCCTTTCTTCTGTCAAGACTCTGGGATTTTAGGGTGGGTGTGCTGTGACACAGCAAATATTAATTATCTGGACTAAAGTGAATATTGGTCCCAAAAAGGGGGCACTGACATTACAGCAACGTAGTGTCAGTAGCGTTGGTTAAGGATTGAGCAGTAAGCTAAGAAGAACCTGGTACCAGAGCATAAAAACATGATCCATGTTTAACAATGAAGACAGTGAGAACAGTAGCTATTAGTGATGCATCAGCTACTACTGTGGACTTAGGAAGGTGTTACAAGAAAGAGGTGGGCTTGGGGCCCCTGGGTGGCTCAGTCAGTTAAGCAACCGACTTCGGCTCAGGTCATGATCTCACAGTCTGTGGGTCTGAGCCCTGCACTGGGCTCTTTGCTGACAGCTCAGAACCTGGAGCCTGCTTCGGATTCTGGGTCTCCCTCTCTCTCTGCTCCCCCCTCTCAAAAATATACATTAAAATTTTTTTTTAAAAAAGAAAGAGGTGGGCTTAATAAAGAATCAGCTCATTTATAAGCAGAAACAAACTCGAATAGAATAGAAAGAGTCTGGAAATTTGGGGGCCTCGCAGGGATGGAAAAACTAATTGTTTCTGAAGCCCAAACAGTAAGAAAAGGGACTGGAAAAGTCTTTGAGTGACAAATGTCCAGAGTAATCTCCCTGTACAATAAAGTGATTCAGAGCAAGATTGCATCTGAGAGTTAGTTTTAATTAAGTTGAGAGGGAGGTGTAAGGGAAAACATGATAAGTAAAAATAATGGCTCTAAAACCTATGTCTCTGAAGATATCCAGGCATGGTTACTGGTGACATTTTAGTTCCCAGCTCCCTGGACTCAGAGCTGACTCTTTTGCCTAACAGAGAGAATTCTGTGCAGTGTTTGGTTTGGGTTTGATACTTGTGCTCTTTATCAACCCACTGCCTCTCAGCAACAAACTCACACTTTTTGACTGTTCTGCAAACATGAACATAGACTCTTAACTACTTCCCCTTTGCCAGCTTGCACCAAGGCTGTACACACTAAGTTCACACTGAAGAGAAGAGAGAATCAGGATATTTAGTGACCAAATGGACTTATTGTGGCCAAGAGAATTTTTGCTCCCTAAATATATCTTGGGATCCTATGTGTTTCCCAGTCTTCTCTGCAGGGAGGTTGCATGTTATCTAGAACCTTGTTTCTTATTCTGTATGGCACCCGTAACACCAAAGAGTAGGGCTTATCTACTGACTTTAAAATATATTCTATTGTAAGACCCCTGAAAGGAAGGACCAAAGCTTAGTCGTCAACATTGTATTCCAGGAGCCCAGCAATATAAACAATTTTAATAAATACGTGTTGATAAAACGGTTTCTTCATCAAAGAGGGTAGGTTTTTTGGAGACTTAGTATGTATCAGGCGCGATTCTAACTGCTCTGATAAATCGACTCAGCAAAAACAATAGCCCTGCCATTTCTATATTATTTTCTCCATACAGGTGAACAAGGTAGGGAGCTGAAAGGTTAAGAAAGTTTCTCTAAAAGAAAATGCATTTCAGAGCAAGAAAGACCAAATCCAACGCCCTCCACTAGAAAGGCCCTATGCCAAGCTCTCCCCATCACCATCGGGATTCAGCTTGAATGACCGGAGCATTTGGCTGGCTTTCTTCCTTATTCTGGTTTGTTTTTGTTTGTTTTCACTCAAGTGACCAGTGAAGGCTTGGGGAAAGTAGCACTGATGGAAGAGAGAAATGCTTACTCAAAGCACAGAGGCAGCACCCCGGCAGGGGGAAGCCATATTGGGTTTGAGGGGAGACAGAGGTTCCCTGACAGGCAATGCAGGGGTCCGAGCAGGAGAGTTGTGTAAGTGTCAGAAGTAGCAAGCAGCAGGAGCAGGATGGCAAGAGAGAGGCATGAGAGGGGGCACTGGGAATGTGGCTCTTTAGAGCAAGACAAACGCTGGAGCTCCCTCCCCCTGGGCATGAAAATGATGCATGTCGTAAGACCCTGAGGAAAGACAGGCTTTTCGTTTTGTTTTGTGTTAATAAAACCCAGGTAGTAGAGAAGTCCAGCCTTTCTCCTTGGGTCTGTTCGCCTCTACCAGGGCCACAGTCCTTTTATATATCCTGACCGAGGTGGTCAAAGTATCCCCAAAAGGCTTTCCTGGTGTTTCAACATTGGTCTCCAGTCATCTGAGAATTTCGGCTGCCACTTCAAGACCACACGTCTTGATTTGCTCAAACACCCACAAGGTGATATTCGCTTGGATCCATCTTAATTCTGTTATGCACCTAGGACTAGGTGCCTGTAATTGCTGAGTCTCCTTCCAGAGAAATATGTTTAACTGTCCGTGGTAAAATTCTGGTTACAGAGGCTCTAAAGAACCAGGCTTTTTCTCCTGGTAGGCAATGACTACTGTCATTTTAGTGGCTCAGCTGTATTAGGACCAGCATCTCTGCCATTCCTGTGGCCCTACTCCCCTGGTCACAGCAAGGCTGCTGCAGCACCGGTCATCATATCTATGTACAAAAGAGGAAAACTATACAAGGTGGGAGAGGTGTTGGCAGCCACAATTATTCTCTGTAATTGGGAAGGCGAACGTTGTCATGACTTGCCTCTTCCCACCCCCTTCCCAGCAGACTTCCACTTAGATTTTCTTGGCTGGATCCAGGTTACAAGTCTTCTCGTAGATGTTGGAAAAATGGGAGGCATGTTTATCAGACTGTCGCTGAACAACCATGCCTTGGGTTGGGCATGTTGCTTCATCCTCAGAAAGTTGTGTTTCTCAGAGCAAGGACTACTAGGAGACTAAATACTGGCAACTGAAGGTATTGGTGGCACCTCTTAATTAATTAATGCCTAGGACCCTCTTCTGCTTCTCTTCACTCTATTGTCTTGCATCTTGCATCTTGCAGTTTGTCCTTGAGGTCCCTGCAAGCTTTGACTTTGTGTCCAGGACTCAGGCTGTAGAAGGAGTGGGTCCTCGCAGGACTTTGCAACACGTAGCAGATGGCATGTGACACCTTACTGGCTGAAGAAAGAGGTGAATAGTTTTGCTAATATTCCTCCTCTACTGATAGGAAATCGGCGGCACAGAGCCTGGCATCTGGTGTGGTGCCGCGTCTGGACTTCGTGAACCTCTAAGTCACAGAACTTGTCAGATCGCACCAGGCAATGGCCAGTTTGCCACGCGAAAACACATCTAGCAACCCTCCCGGCTGATCAGTGCCTGCCACACAGCGAGGCATTCTTTTTCTCTTTTTTTGTCATTTCTTTTAAACAACTTGCTCTGTTTACAGTTTAGAAAGTACTCCGTTTTCCTTCCAGAAGCACCTGCTGACAGAGCCAGGCTGCAGTGAGGGTGGCTGAGATGCTCTGAAGAAATCAGCACCGCAGAAACCAAGGCCCCCGCCACCTCCAAGCTGCTAGCCGGGGCTCCTCAGACGCCAAAAGGACAGGACTCTGTGCTCTTTTATTCAAGTCTCTTGCTGAGTTCCCACAGCTGTGGTGGGGAATCTTTTGTGTATATTTGTAAGCTAAGTGGATGTGACATGGAAGTCACCAGGGGGAATAAATCTGGAACATGGAAATGCGGTTTTTACAGTCCCGTTTCTAATCATAACTGCCCTTTAAAACCCACACAAAATCATCGCCTTAAGTTCCTCTGTTTTCCAGTCTTGGGTGGCTTCTCTGTAGTCCTACAGCATAACAGGGACAAGGTTTTGTGTTTAGTCAGAGTTGACACCGGCTGCACACTAAAATGGATCCTTCCATAGGTTTCCATGAACTCTCCTCACAGAGCTGTCAATGGAGCCTGGGAAATGGAGATATGCGTTCCAGTCAGAGACCACTGTGCTGTCCTGCTGGGTGGTGTGGCCACGGTGATTTCAGAGAGGAGAGAGGAAGGCACAAGGCAGTACATCCCAGCTTGGCCTTGGAGGAGATCAGTGTCTCTGCTATCACCGTGATGGTGGCAGCCACAGCATTTGTCCCATCAGCTAGCTTGCCTCCAAGCCTAGAATTTGCCCTGCCCTCTCTGGCCTATCCTGAGCCATCCCTTTATCTGAGCAGATCTGCGGTCTTACAGTACAGCCAATGGATTCAAGCGTACAATGAATTTAATGTCACATGCACAACTGCATCCTCCCAGGAGGTAATTCACAGTGCCCGTATAATTGTCTAACTTGTAAAACACTGAACGACCCTCTAATTGATCTCAGGCTTGAGATCGCAGACATGAGGGGGGTGGGGTGGGGCTCAACAGACACAAGGAGAGGATGGAGGGGTCTGGAGTGTGGGAAGGGAGAGGAATCTGGGAGAAAAACAGCTGAGTTCATTTTCATGCCCATAAAAACAAGAAATCTTTTTCAGCCTGGGGGATTATAAAATAGGGCAAGACCAATGTGACCCAGGCTGCAGTGTAAATTTATTCTACACCTTGTACATTTTAACTTAAACCCTATGTTTGTCCAATTTATTATAACACAAGCTTGGGAAATGTGCTGGGATGTATCTAAGAGATGAACAGTCTGGAATATTGGACTACATTTTCTTCTTCTAGCCACAGTTTTCTCAAACACAGTGTTTTACAAATATTTATTAATGTATGTAGGGTTTATTTTGATCATCTCTGAAGACAGAAACCTTATTATTTCCCTCACCTTGTATCTCATACCCAGTATGTACCAGCAACAACTACTAGTAAAGCTATTAAAGCTAACCTTTATTGTATGCTAACAACAGGTACTGGGTTAACTGATTCCAGGGACTCTAATCTTAACCACTATGCTATATTGAACCCCCAACTTGTAAATATAACATAGTCAACACTCCAGGTATTTATTGGAGCTATGCAGAGCTTGAAGAAGCACATTCTAAGACCTGGGGTAGTTTCCTTCTGTTACTTTCTTGTTACCTATGCATAGGTTAAAACGGAGGAAAAAAGTAATAGAAGGGAAGAAACTGCATGAAAGACACAGAAAACACTAGCTGCTTCATTTTCCCTCACCTTGGCCCATGCAAGGATTCATACGTTCTGGTCTATTGTCCTATATGGATGACCCCCAAAAAGACTTACTTAGACTTGGCCAATGAATAGCTGTTAGACCTTTTTCTTGTTTGAACAGCTTCCTAGACACTTGAAGACAGATAATAAAGAAGAAATCATTTGATGCCTCTATTTTGCCACTGGAAACATTTGGTTCACAGCACTCGCTGCCTGCAGACACATTCTGAAGGTTTATCAGAACACGAGTCTCCTTGGAGAGGTGAATTCCTTTCCTCTCACTAGCTGACAGCAGCTTTTAGCTGCATTTCATAATTCTGACCTTTGAACACAAATCGGATCAGATAATGGACGGAAAACACTCTATTAAAAAATAGAACAGGAAAACAGTGCTGTCTAATGACTGTCTTATTTTTTTCCTATAACTGAGATTCATTACGGAATCTGTAGACATTAGAAATGAGCTGGCCCAACTTGCTCAATTTTTAGAAGGGAAAATGGAGAGATCAGAAGACTGAAATAAAGCTACAGAGCTTGCTTTTGACAGTTAGGGCTCTAGCCAAGGTCTCCTGACATCCAAACAGGAATTATTTCCAATGTAGTAGTTCCTAGGGCAAGGGAACTTAGATTATCTGAATTGCATAAAATACTAGGGATTAAAAAGAGTCTGAGAACAGGGCTCAGGACCAGATACACAGAAAGCAGATAGACTGAAGGAAAGCAAGGAAGGCAGCTAGAACATTATGTTTGAGGAAGGGAGGCTCTTAAGGTCATGTTTCGGGACCAGTTTGAAGGCCAATTATGAACGAGTCTGTGGAAAGTCTCAAATACAAAATTAAAGCTAACACAGTATTGTTGATAATTCTACTATTATTCATTCAATTGCATTCACAAATTATGCCTCAATGTTTAGAAGATTGATTCAAACTTTGCCTTAAAAAAATCACCATGGAGACTGTAACTAACAATTCTGTTTCCACCAGGAAGGCTCTTACAGACAGCCAAGCTCAAAACGTTTTTCTGAGTCCTTAAATACTGGCTAAGAAAATCTTCCCATCAGAAAGAAAAATCAGTCTGGATTCATGTAACTAGACTTAATAGGATGAAATTTCTCCAAAAGGTTAATTTCTGCCTTCAGCAAAAACCTTCCTAATGGGCCATTATATGGTAAACAGTGGAGCAGGAGAATGGGGTGGGTGCCATAGTTGATGTCATTGCAAAGCAATTTTGGAAGAAAATACAACACTCAAGTCCAGCCTATGAAGAGCGATCCTGCCCTTGTCTCATGGGGTTGACTCCACGTGACCTAATTGATTGTTTTCCTCTAAAGACTGGTGATTTGATTTATTTTCAGCAATTCTATTTCCTAACAATTCTCTGGCCTCCACTCTCAGGCAAATCTAGGCAACAAGAAGGGAACAGAAGAGTTTCCATGCACCCTTTTCACATCAGCCTTATGCACTATCAAATCCGTTCCCCATCCACATAGCAATCCTTTTTAGAACTGGAAAGATCTGCACTGTTGGCACTAATCAAATGACTTGAGTAATGGCTGGATGTCCCCTCCCCATGTTCACATGTGTTGACAGAGCCTAAAGTTAATGGTCAAGTCGATTCTTGTTGTAACACCATGTTTAGAAAATTACTTGGTTGTTTCTATGCACCTTAGGGAACTGTACATGATACATTAGCCACAGCTGATATAAAAGTGCTCTTAAGGGAAGTGTGTTGGAAGGAACAGTGGACTAGGGTCTTTGGAAACTTGTGAGTCCTCTTTCTGTGCTGAGTGGCCTCATAACTCAAATTATTTCATCCTTGCTTCCTCCATCAGTAAAGTTGTCAAGCTACATAAGACACATTTTTAAGTCCCTTCCAGCTTTATAATTCTATGACTGCACAATTACATTTATCTTGTCCTTTACAATACCAAACACAACCACAAATAGGCATTTAATAAACATTGCTAGATAGCATCATGTCCGATTTTTTCTTTTTTACTGCTTGTGTTTCTTCCCCCAAACCATTCCAGATTTTTAAAGTACTCAGCTAAAGATGCTGCAAATTGTATGTTTCATTTTGTTTGTATATTTAGGCAACTGTGATGCCTTCAGGGTTATGGTTATGAATGATGGTATTGGCTTGTTTTAAGAAGCAAACAACTCCAGGAAAATGTATCTCAATAGAAATCAAAGTGTTCCCACCCAAAGTCCTTCCCCACCCTCGACCACACATAAATACTTTTCAAAATGGGTAAAATGAAAAAGGCACGTTAGTATGGAGAGAATATGACAAAACAATGACATAGAAAACACCACCATTCATTTTGTTGCTGTATTTTTCAATTTAAGAATTGGATACCTTTTTTATGTGGAAGCTTATTAAAATAATTGTTGGGTGTTTCCTTTGTCAACATTTTCTTTCTTAGATCCCAAAATCTTGAAATGAAAAGCTAATAGTATCCTGATATCAGGGCAGAGAAACATGCTTCCTTTCCCTCATGTGCCAATTGTACCATAATAACTGTTCATTTATTGAAGGGATCTATCTACAACAAGATACAATATTAAGTAAAGAGGTCAAACTGAAACGATCACTTCTAACTAAGCATTTCAGAGTCCTTCCTTGCTTTCTGGTAATTAGAAACTACACAAATCTCAGGAGCACATGGGCGGCTCAGTCGATTGAGTGTCTGACTCTTGATTTCCACTCAGGTCATGATCTCAGGGTTCATGGGTTCAAGCCCTGCATTGGGCTCTGTGCTGACAGTGTAAAGCTTTCTTAGGATTCTCTGTCACTCTCTCTCTCTCTCTCTGTCAGAAATAAATTAACATTTTAAGAAAGAAAATAAACAAATCTCTTAAAAGAGCACCCCCAACACAATGGACCTTCTCCTCTCACTGGCTCCTGCTAGCCCTCCGCTGCTCTTCCCCTCTTGGACTGATCCCTGATACTTGTATCGTAGGGTACACATGTTGCCACATGTCATCACATCTGTTCATAGTTGCCCTAGGTGGAATCCACGTGGGACAGAGTTTTTATTTTCATTCTAGAGGGTTTCTAAGAGATTTAACTAATTCCCTAAAGTCACACTATTAGCAATTAAACTGGGACAAGAACCCAGGTTTCTTAACTTCCTTCCCTGTGGTATCTTTACTGTATTCTGCAGGATGGGGAGGTGGGTGGAAGCCATTGGATACATTATTCTTTCCTTTTTATTAATGCCATTTTTTAAAAATCAGAATTTAGGGGAAGAGAAATACAAGCTATATGGCCTTGTTCTTTGGAATAGCAAGCTGGATAGAGAAAAAGAAAGGGTAGGGAATAAGGAAAGGCTTTAGATTCAAGATAGCCAAATAAATATCTTTGCCTATCTTATTACTGAAGTATGAGCCAGCTCAAGAGAATTATAAAATTGGGGGAAGCCATGTTGGTGGTCTCAAGGGAGAGGCATCTCCTGGTTCACACGGTCCAGAGGTCATGCCCTGTTTATCAGTGGATATGATATACAGGACTTCAACTGAACACCAGGGATGAATGCCAGTGACCAGAAAGATGGCTATTATTGGGAGTTTTTCAGTTTTATTCAAAGTTTAAATGCTGGCTCTCGGGAAAGCCTGAATCCAGCAAAGATCACCAGGCTGATTGGCAATGCTAAGCAGCTCTGTGATTTTAGAAACTCCTGGGTATTGAGCTGGTTATCTGAAAGGAATCTCTGGACATTGCTCTCATATAATTTGTGACTTTTAGCCTGAAAACCTTTTCACTCCAGGATGTTGATGTTACTTAGATGTCTCTCCCTCTGTCTGGCCATGCAGATAGAGGTGGCAAAAATTCATGGATGGAGTCAGCCCTGTGAGTTGATATTTGAGGACCATGATCAGTTGCCAGGGTTATGACACTCAACTATCTCATACTGTGTTTTGTCCAGAGACCTAGGAAAAGGTAGTGTAAAACTCCTTCATTAATCATAATATTCATATTCTTTTTATCCAGAGCCACAAATGGTAGACCTTGAAAGAGTATCTCAACTTATGGTCTTCCCCACCCAAAAAATGCTAGGCCATTTTTACTAATACCACTATTTACATCAGATATTTTCCTATTAAGAAAATTTTCCTATTAAGACCTGCTCTGAGGAGACTAAATAAGGATAAATAAAAATTAAATACAAAAGAACATATGTGAATAGTGGAATGGACAGGAGGAAATGTCAGATATTGGGAAAACATTGTAAATAACTCATAAATTACCACAGGTTAAATTAACAACCAGCAACCCCTATTATAAAAATAGGTAAATTATAAGTGAAGCTTTGTTAGTTAAGTTTAGTCATTCTGATGAAATATTCTATTGCTGGAAACTCTATGGTTAGAAGATGCTGAAAAAAGCTGGATGGAAGAGACGGAATGGCACATTCTAAATTGTCAAATGAAGGTTGTAATTCACACAGTCACACACAAAACATTGAGTGATAGAACACACTTGTCGTTAATACCGATACCTTCTTCCACATTTGTAAGATTCCTAGCCAAGTATCATGTCACAGAAAGAGCAGAAGGAATAAAGCAAACCAGTCCTAGATTCAAATAATACTCCCTTCCAAATTGGCTGGCTTGTCTCAGGCAAGAGGCTTTACATCCCTGAGCCTCAAGGAAAACCAGATTTATCGTCAGGACTGATAGAGACTGAAATAGGGCTAGAAAAATCTTTGAAAAACCAAAAAGACGTGTCTTGGTCCAGGTCTTCCTTCCCTCATCCCTCATGAGCTGCATGATTTCTCGGTCTTTGCTTCTCCCTGTCTGTCTTTTCTCTATCTCTCCTGCCAACACAAGGGCACAACATCTTTGTACCTTCAGTTTGCATATCATCCTTTGTGGTCTCAATTCTGCCTTGTGACTTTTCGAACCCTCTGTTCCCTGAGCTAATTGAATCATCTCAATACTCTTAATTTTAAAGGCCCATACAGATATCTGATTGCCCTCACTCATCCTTTTCTTTTTTTAGATTTATTTTTATATCCTGAGATATAACTTACATAGAAAAAAGTACATAAACTTTAACTTCTGTGTGTGTGTGTGTGTGTGTGTGTGTGAGAGAGAGAGAGAGAGAGAAGGAGAGAGAGAGAGAAGGAGAGAGAGAGAGAGAGGGATAGAGAGAGAGAGAGAGAGAGAGAGAGAGAGAGAGAGAGAGAAGGAGAGGGAGAGAGAGAGAATGTATTTGCTGTAGTAGTAGTTACTCACCTTTGGTCTAACAATGTCAGTGAGAATGTAGGGTCATGTAATACACAACACTGCAATCTAGGTTTGTATTTTCACTGGTTTCTTTGAGAGAAGTGCCTGCCCTAGAGGTCTCTGATAGGCAGGTAGACACGATTAAAATTTCTATTACATTTGTACCTGGAAGTTTTTTCTTTTTGCCCCTGATTATTAACCCTGGATAATATATATATTGATCTTACATTTATTTATTATAGCAATCTGCCTGATGTTAGTTTAAAATAACTTTTCTTGTCATGTATACATTAAGCTGCTTGAGTCATAAAGAATAGAGATTCTTAGTTTATCTCACACAGTTTGTTATAATAATATACAATCAGGCTACCTAGAGCTCAAAACTTTGTTCAGGTCATGGCAATAGTTCTGAAGGTCCAGCCACTACCCTGATAATGCACTAACATTCTAGTGGTTGTCCTTTGGCATTCAATCTTTCAAACCTTTGTTTTGGTGACTTGGTAATTCTTTACCTCTACTTCTATTGTTAGTACTGCTTTTCTGTTAATATTCTGTGTGTGTCTCAAAGTCAAAGTCTTCAACAAACATAAATTCGATTGGTTTGGAAAGTCACCATCTGGTAGAGGGCACTCTTGTTGGTTTTGGATGGAGCCTTCACACCAAGTAATTCTATAAGTCTAAAGAATGCCTATAAACTAACAGAATATTTTTGGGTCTGGAATCATATCCATTGTGTTTAGAGTAAAGATATCACTGGGCACAAATATAGAAATCCATACATATTGAGTCTCTGAGAAAGAGGTTTTTAATCTGGCAGGTGTCTAAGCTATTCATAAAAGGTCATAATAACTGGCAAACATCTTGCTTGGTCTGAAAGGCTCAACATCTAGAAAAGTTTCTAGAACCAGAACTAATGACATTCACTTTGTCATTTTGTTTATAAAATATTTATATATGGAGGACAAAGTAAGAGGAAATAAAGTCATAGAGATGGATGTTGGCAAGGCAGACCTGGTGAACTCATGTCCACATTAATTTGTGCAGGAAAAAATGAGAAGATGGGGAAAGAGACACAAATCTGCTAAAGAGAAGAAAGTGAAAGGGGGTAAGACAGCAGGAGAGAAGCCTGAGTAGAAAGTGAGGGTGGAGAGAAAGTAGAGTAGAAGGAAAATGGAAGGAAAAGAGGGTAAAAGAAGCAAGTATTATGTTGTCCTTCCTTTTAGTTTAGAGTTCCTCTATTCTCCCTGATCCAATGACAGTTGACTCTCCTCTCAAGAAAGAAAAAAAAAGGAGGGGCGCCTTTGGTCATGATCTCACAGTCTGTGGGATCGAGCCATATGTCAGGTTATGCACCGACAGAGTGAAACCTGCTTGGGATTCTCTGTCCCCCTAGCTCTCTGCTCCTCTCCTGCTTTCTCTCTCAAATAAATAAACATTTAAAAAGAAATGAAATGAAATGAAACGAGAAAAGAAAAGAAAAGAAGAAAAGAGAAAATACAAAGAAAAGCTTACATCAAATGGTATGGAGTCTGTCAGCACCTACTTGGTGGACAGCAACTTAGCCTACATAAGAAGGCACAAGATGCCAGGAGCATCTATCAGTGCAAATAGCAAAGTTCTTTACATGCACCACAATACAAGAGAGAACATTGAAACTGGAGTAGAAGAAAATATTTAGGATTGGTGTTAGGAAAATTTTCCTACCTATTAGTATTATCATACATTTTCATCAAGGGACCTGATGTTCCTATGTCCTATAATTGCATACCATGTCTATTAGCACAGTGGTTCTTACAATGTGCTCCCTAAACCAGCACCATCAGCTTCACCTGGGAACTTGTGAGAAATGCAAATTATTGCCCCCCACCATAAACCTGCTAACTCAGAATCACCAAGATTGTGGTTCAGGACCCTGGTTTTTAACAAGCCATCTGGGTTAAAGCTGAAGTTTAGGAGTCACAATGTAAGGAAATGTTACGATTCGCATTACGCACATGGAGAATAGCTAGTGCCAGGAGGTGAGGTCAAGTTCTCTGGAAAACCTATGAACCATCTGGGTTTGGTTTCTTCCTTTCCATGGTTCTCTCTCTACTTATCAGGCTTCTTCCCACTTCTGAAAGCTAATAGGTTCCAGAGCTGTTATGTCTCTTTTTCCTAAAGGGAGCAAACCCAGAATGTGTAAAAACTACAGGGCCACTGAGCACCCTCTGGATTCATTATGTTTTCTTGGGTCACAATTAGCAGATTAACTGACACGGAGATTTTCAACAGAGGAACCCCTTCAAAGGTAATATCACAACGAACAGGGCTCTACTTCAAAGTAATGTGCTGGACAAAAACTTAATCAATAAGCTCTGGGTACCCTTGTAGTAAAATTGAGCCTTTAAGCATCCTGCTGGGATTATAGACCTTTCCACTCTAAATGGGATTACAAGGTCTCCACATCCTTGCCAATGAAGACCATTCATTGTGCTATTGGGATAGTAATGTCCTTTCAGGCAGATTTATATGCAGCACTTATCAGTTTATTTATTTGTGTATGTGTGCGTGCATCCATGCATGTATGTTTACATGTGTGCATGTATGTATGAATACCTATTTTCTAGGCATTAGATTTAATTTGGGGATTCTATTTCCCTGATACAATTATAAAAATTGTGTGCAAATGAAATATAATAGTGGAAATATACTAATGGACACCCTCTTTTGTATGTGTATATGAGTATTTTATTTTGGTCATCATCTAGACTGATGGTTCCAGAAAGGTGTGATGACATCATGACTTAGTGGGGGAATGTAGAGGATTTTTTGTTTCACTCACATGTTTTCAAATCTTGGTTATGCCACTTATAAGCTATAGGACTTAGGGTAGGTTTTTGAATATCTCTAACCCTCAGTGACTCAGGCTGTACAATGAGGGAAATAATATTTAACCTGAAGTTTTACAGGGAGCATTTTGTGAGACAATACTTCAGGTAAGCAAACCAAAATTAGAAGGTGCCAAATAGTGAACGGTATTATAAAGAGACGTGGCCCAGCTCTCAGGGAGCAAATACCGTACTTGCTAAGAAATGACAGACACATGTGAAACATCAAACCACAGTAAAAGAGATAAATGGCCAATTAGCAGGGCATGAAAGGGTATAGTTAATCGCATAATAAATGCCATAAGAGGTCATAGATGGAGGAAAAGGGACAGTAGGAGTTATGGGAGATGAAGATCTGAACTGGGTCTTGGAGGGAGGAAAGAAGAGCTAGAAAAGTTGGGCAGGTGATAATGTGAGGGCAGATTTAGGAGATGGTGGATACGTACTGTGACTGAGAAGCTGGCTTTGGGGTCATGTCTATTTGAAGATAGCCTAGAAAGGCAGACAGGGGCAGGCTACATTGTACAGGCCCATGAATGTCAACCGAATGCAGACAACTCAAGGAGACTGTCTTTCCAATTCACCTTAACCTGTTTCAACCCATTCAACCCAAGAGACCTAGTTATCTGTTCAACCTATTCATTGTGTTTTCCAAGTCACTTGGTGTACAAGGGAGGCAGGAGAAAGAGTAAGAGATGGGCGCATCACCTCACTGCTGACATTCAGCTCTGTGACAGCATCACAACGGCCACCATCCTCTGGCCTTAGGCCCATGGCTCCCTTCCAGCGATGGAGCTCTGGGTGGGAATCCTTCTGTCTTGTTATCTTTCATGTGCTTTGGTCAACTTTCCTCCACAGGGCAGAAGATGACTCCTCCTCATGATCAAGGCCTTCTCTTATAGTTCTGGTAATGAACTGCTTAATGTGTCTTCCAATTCCCTAAACCAGTCCCTGCATCTCCACAGTCCATCATTTTGGACTTCAGGTTTCCTATTTGCAACTCTTTTCCTTGGTAATGGCTCCCTGGACATCTTTATCCATTACCTCTTTTCCTCTCTGCGTTTTTTTTTTAAATTCATTAAGAATCTTTTTATGGAATTTTTGGGCATAATGAATAATAGTTTTAGATTCCCTTTTTGATCATAGTTGATATTCTATGTCACTTAGTGATACAATTTATAGTATTTACATTTATAACTACAATTATTCAATGTGGTCAGTCTTCTGCCTTCTGTTTGGTTTTCTACTTTTTAAACATTTCCTGGTTTATCTTTCTTGTTCTGTCTTTTGTTAGGTGAACCATATTCTTTCACTATGATATTACTGGTTAAGTTCCAATATTAATATTATTACTTATATTAAGGCATTCCAAATTAAAATACTATTACAAAAATAAACTTTGTTTCATATTTATTAGCCTTTTTCCTTGCTAATTTCTGATTCTCTTTTTTTTAAGCTTATTTATTTTGAGGGCAGTGAGAGACAGAGAAAAGGGGGAGAAAGAGAATACCAAGCTGACTGCAGTGCAAAGCCCGATACAGGGCTTGAACTCATGAACTATGAGATCACGACCTGAGCTGAAGTCAGACACTTAACTGACTGAGCTACCCAAGTGCCCCAGCTAGTCTCTGATTCTAAACTAGTTGAATCTTGAAGGATTTTTCTTTATATCATGTCTCGGCCAAAATAATGTCACCCGGTCAGTGGAAGATTGAAAAATTATAACATTCCCTCAGTTCCTCCTTTGTAACTGAGCACAGACACTTTCAAATAAGCCCATAGAGAGTAAGCACTAGTTTATTAAGTAGCTTTTCCGTATAGACTCTAAGACCTGCAAAGCACAGCCTACAATTTGGGTGGGAAGAAGAGCTCCAGGGGTATGGGGGTGGTTAAGTCTGTTTCATGAAGACCTCACGGTACCTTGACTACATCAGCAGTCATTGCTAGATCCACTGCTCTGGAAGGATGTGCAGAGAGGGAGGGCTATAGGAAATATAGACTCTACAATTTGCTAAGACTGTGACCACAGCTTGGGAAGCCCAGAAGAAGTAGGCCTGTCACATGTAAGCCTTGATTAAAGCCCAGGCCATGGGCCATCTGAACTATGAATGCTGAACCACCTCCCACCAGTGTCCTGTCGTCCTAATAAATAACTTCAGGCCTCATGCTCACACTCAAGCTTGGATGAAAGGACGGAACAGACCGCATCTAAGAGAATACATTTTTTAGATAGATCCATGGAGCTATGGCTAAGAAATCTGGCACAAACCTGGGGCCTTAGTGTCTGGGTTCAAATCTCAGCTCAACCACATAGTAGTTGGGTATTCTACACCAACCCTCTGTGCCTCAGCTTTCTCTGTTGCAAAGTGGAGACAATAATTGTATCTACCTCATAAGGTTGCTGTGAAATTCAGTGAGTTAATGTATGTACAATGCTTATACCACTACTGGCACATGAGAAATGTAATATCATATTTGCTAATGTTACTATTTGTAGTAAGCAGTGAATCTTGCCCTTGCATAACTCCCGTCCCTTTTTAAACATAGGTGGAATCTGTGAATATGGTGAGATTTCACTATTGTGACTATGTTGTATCATAAGACAAGAGGGAGGTTATCAAGGTGAGCCTCATTTAATCACAACAGTGTTTTGCAAGCAGAGAGTTACCTCCAGCTGGTAGCAGCAAAAAAAAAAAAAAAATCAGAGTGGAAGCATAAAGGGGGTTCACCATACTATTGCTGGCTTTTAGGGTCCACCTGCTAAGGAATGAGGGCTGAGAACAAACAGCCTACAGCTGACAACCAGCATGGAAACAGAAATCTCAGTCCTACAATCACAGGAACTGAATTCAGCCAACCTCTTGACCAAGCTTAGAAGCAGAGTCTATCCTTGAGCCTCCACATAAGATTCCAGGCTGGCTGACACTTGCATCTCAACTTTGAGGCACCTTGAGCAGAGAACCCAATGCAGTTCTCCCATATTTCTGACTGCAGAGCTATGAAGAAATCAATAGATGTTGATTTACATTGCTACATTTGTGGTAATTTGTTCTGCAGCAATATAAAAGTAAGACACAGTTACTGACATCATCCGTGGGATTGCTCTTTTCCCCTGAGGCCCACGGTGTCCCACTCTGATGCTACTGTTACTTCCACTAGTGAGCGTGGAAACACCCCTGTTACACCATCTTTGCCATATTACCTTACAGAAGGTCTTGTGACACCAATTATAAGGCACTGTGAGAGAGGTTGCCTCAGCTATTTCTATTTATAACCTTCTTCCTCTTACCACAAAATATTTATTCTCTGCAGTGGTTACCAAATCAGTGTTCTTGAATGCTCCATTTTGCTCTTGATCTAGATAAGAGTTTTTCCTTAAGAAGTTGTGTGTGTCTGTGTGTGTGGATGGCAACAGGGGTTAGCAGCTAATCACTAATGATCCCAAAATTTGACTTTGTCCTACCTTTCTGGGTCCTAACTTTCCTTGCCTTTTTTAAAAACGTCAGATGTTTCTGGTCTTGCCATCATATAGCCACTTCAGATGAAAACAAAACAAAACAAAACAAAGCAAGCAAAAAACAACCAGTCAACCAACAAGAACAAAAACACTCAGAAGAAGAGGAGCATGGCTCAGGTAAACTGCCTTTGTGGAGTATCACTGACTTAAGCCACATGATACGGAAATCCACTTCCAACAGAAGAGGGCAAGTTTCTCCTGTTGCTCCTTTCTGAGTGGCTTTGTTGACCTGGCTGGGTCTCTTGAGCATTAGTAAATAGAAATTAAGTGAAGTCGAGAGGTAGTGATAGTTTAGGATTTTGAAATCTGAGATCTGGGCTAATAAACTGAGAATCGCTTGAAACTAGGTAATGGTTGCAAGATGCTCATAGATTTCTGTATGTAATGTTGAAGTCAATCCTAAGCACCCTTACTCCAGGGTGGATGCAAAATAAAAATCTAACAAGAATAGGGACACTGGGAACATCTCATATTGTCCAGAACACTCACAGACATGATAGATGGAAATCTGAAAAATTATTTCCAGACCCACAGCAAATATCATAAGGAAGATCCTTCCTTATCCCAACCCTAACCTGATTTTTTGGGGATGGGGCCATATTCTTCTAGGATGTTCACTTAAGCTCTTTAAAAAAAAATAAAATAAAACAAAACAAAACAAAAAGAATCAGTATGCCAATTAATTAGCTCCAGAATATAGAGAAAAATAACCCGATATTAGAAAATCTAAAAAATTAACTATATCAACAAATCAAGGAGAAAAATCACAGGGGTCTGTCAAATATTATTAGTGTTATTATAACACTTGACAAAATTCAACATTTATTCCTTTAAAAAGAAAAAAACTGAATAAAAATGGAATAGAGATAACTCCTCAAAATGGTAAAAGCATGTATTTCACACCATTAGCTTGAATCATTAAGATGAATATTAAGGGCATTCCCAACAAAGCCCAAAATTACACTAAAGTACTGATTAACATCATCATTAAATATTTAATATTATTTAAAAACTGAAGCTAAAATGAGAATAAAGGCAAATGCTTAAATATTAAAAAAATAAATAAAAGTGTTTCTCTCTCAACATTTGCTTTGGGAGACTTAGAGAGTGCTTCACAAATTTCACATGCACATTACCATCCACCACCATCAACCCATTGGGAGATTCCTTCAAAAGGTCACACAGCATTTTCATCTAGAAATATGGGAAGGAGGCTGAACAAAATTAAGATTAATAGGTACATAGGGAAAGAATAGGTCTTGACGAAGTTTGAAAATAAGATGCTGAAAATTACAGATTCATCTCTAGTTAAATCTGAGGAAGGAAACATGAAAGCAAGTTTCCCTCAAGATGAAAAGAAAATAAAGAAAAGAAAAGAAAAGAAAAGAAAAGAAGGGAAGTGAGGGAGAAAGAAGGGAGGAAGGAAGGAAGGAAGGAAGGAAGGAGGGAAGGAGGGAGGGAAGGAATGAATGGGAAGGAGGGGAGGAATGAGAAGGAAGGAAAGGAGAGAGAAGGACAGGAAGAGAGGAAGGGAAGAAGGAAGGAAGGAAGGGAGGAAGGGAGCAAGGGAGGAATGGGAAGGAAGGAAAGTAGAGAAGGAAGGACAGGAAGGGAAGGGAAGGGAAGGGAGGAAGGGAAGGGAAGGGAAGGGAGGAAGGGAAGGGAAGGGAAGGGAAGAGAGAGGAAGGGAGGAAGGGAGGAAGGGAGGAGGAAGGGAGGGAGGGAGGGAGGAAGGGAGGGAGGGAGGGAGGAAGGAAGATGCCACCAAATGATCCACCAAGAATAATTTCCTTTTAGGGGGTATGATACCATGGAGAAGATGAGATACATACACACACACACAGCTCAGAGCCTAACTTGGCTTCTCTCCTAGCTACTTTGCACACACTACTGAGTATCTCTATAAAATAGGGGATAATGATAGTCACCTACCTTATAGGGATTTTGTGAATAATAAACCTTCACGCCAAGAACTGGCACATGGTAGGTGCTTCTAGTAACTTGGTGACTATTACTATCATTATTATTTTCATCATTTTCATTTCCTAGTAAAATGGCCAAAGCCTCCAAGCTATAGTGCAGAAATTGTAAATGCCCTAGAAAATGAATTTTCAGATTCCCAGCTTCTGCTGAATTCTCTGACAGCCTCTACCCATAGTCTTTTTTATCCAAAATGAGTAAGTTCTTCTTCCATTTACTCAAAATGTCACTAGAACCCAGCTCTCTGGGGAAGCCGACTTTTACCTAAGGTTCGAGGGCATAGGAGATGGCATAAAACGGGACCTCACAGAACAGGAAAAAACTTACACATTGGACTTCACTTTCAACATTTGAGTCAGGATTTCTCACAGGGTCTGAATTCTCCTTGTGTGTAGGCCTCTGGCTTCCCTGGGAAGCCCCCTCCCTCCCACTTATTCTCTATCCTTTTTGGTGACAGTCAGCAGTTCCTTGACCTTCACCTCAATGACTCCCACACTGCATATCCCCAAATTCACTGAGCCAACCCACTAAACAACGCTTCCACCTGCTCTGGCTTTCCACCGTTGGCAAGGTGGAGGAAGAACTAAGAACAGCAGGCAGGCCTGCAGGGGAGGAGTTCATGCGGGACTTGTCCCCGCAGCTGCTCTCCGTCCCTGGACCCCTGCATGGAGTATTGAGCCCCAGGGTCAGCATGTGAAACACGCTTAATATCTATTAGCTCCCTTTCCTTGCCTAACCCTTTTCCTGTCCAAGCCACCAGATCCCAGAGTCAATTGCATTGAAACCCCGAGTGTATGTAAAGAGGAAGCTGGCCCCCTAATGCAAAGGGATAAGGTCGATGAGGGCAGCTGGCCTAGCACTGAAGCAGAGGGCCCGCGACAGGACAGGACTCTTAAAGAACTCTCTCTTCCAGCAGCCAACAAAGAGTGGGAGAAGAGTGGGCGGGTTTGCTGCGCCTCAGGGAGGAAATGAGCCTTAGAACCAGCCACACCTCTGCTGAGCACAGCATCCCCTCCCAGGGTGGTTTGACAGCGCCACGTCCCAGAGCACCTGCGACCCCACAACCACCCAGCAGAACGATGAGCGCAGATGAGAGCAAATTCATATTCCACCCCACCCCTCCCCCCTCAACTTTGCTGACTCAATTCGTTCCCCCTCCCCCACTTTTAGATCTTCCTGTTTTTGTTGTCCCTTTGTCTCATTATTTATTTTTAGCTCTGATTTCGGAAGCTTTTATTCTGCTGGGCATTGGCAGTGTCTCAACGTCATCGGCCTGGGCTCTGAAAAGATCATTGTGCGGGGCCTGGCCTCGGGCCCCGGGCGGACAGAGCGCTAGTGTGAGCCACCTCGCACTGCCCCTCCGGCGCGCACGGCCAGCCCACGGCCTCGTGGCCTTCTCCACGGACCGGCCAGCACAGCCACAGCGAGTATGAGAGATAGACGTGACCTCACATTTCATCTGGTCCAGCTTTCAGATGGAGAAACTGAGACTCCGAGAAATTAAAGATCCTCCCCCTCCTCCCTAAATCTCTCATTAAAGTTGCAGAACTGGACCTCAAATCCTAAGCTCTTAAATTCCCGTCCAATGCTCTTTCCTATACACTAGAAAGTAATCTCTGGAACAAAATCATCAATTCCTAAATTTCAAGATGGGTGGCCACCAGGATGTCTGTTCCATTTTATTATTATTATTTTTTCTTTTCTGGACTCCGAATGCACTTACATTCATGAAAAAAAAAAAAAAAAACAACCCCAAAAAGCGAGAAGGACACTGGGAGCTCCTCTCATTGTGCCCGCGAGCACTGCTATTTGTTATTGTTTTTCTTTAAGAAATACAAAAAACATTTTTGCTGTGAGTCAGGAGCAGGGAGCTGGTGCGGCTCGCCTCCGCAGAGTGGCTGCAGGAGCAACGGAGAAAGGAAAAGCTTCAGTTCCCAGGACAATGGTCTCTTTGACTGGGGATATACCGAACCAGAATTACAAGTGTGCAGGAATAAACAAGGCTGGAGTCAATCTAAAGTTGTTTTACACTCTGTTTTATTAAAGTCAATGCATTTCCGTTCCTATGTGCAGCGCCTAGGTTTGCCTAATTGTAGACACCCAGGGTGAATGCTAATGGAGGCACAGGACAGTCCTGGATCTGAAACCAAGGCCCTTTTCTGACCTCTACAGGCCATTTGGAGGAAAAAAAGGAAGCCGCTTCTGGAAAATTACAGAGCAAGAGACATCACAGACCAGGAGCTGAGGGAGATTTTTCCTGGATGCTTCCTTGCTGCTCTGATTGTGCTGGACACAGGCGTGCCCTACTTTTCTGCGGCTCTGCTATTCATGTTTAATAGGTTACTGAGGCAACGGGTAGGAGGTCATTCTCAGGAGACCTTTGGAATGGAAATTAAGATCTCAGTCATTCAACACATATTTAATGAAGGCCCTCCTGTCTTGGGCACAATGCTAGGCCCTCAGGATATAGCAGTGAAGGATGTCATCTCTCTTCTTCAAAAAATGCAAAGTCTGGTGTGTGTGTGGGGGGAGTGCGGGGTGGAATAGAGGAACCTATAGGTAATACCATGCAGCCAAAGCTATGACAGGGTTTCCATATCCCTCTCTGGGAACTCAAGAGTCAGATAAGGGAAGGCTACATGGAGGAGGACACATTTAGGACACGATACATGGAATAAGGCACAGAGGTGGAGGCAGAGAGGGTGAAAGAGTAAATAAAGTGCTTTCCGGACACTGAAAGTGTTGGTTTATGACCTCGGTTTATGACCTCAGTAGGGGCTTGTGTTAAGACAGGAGACCAGAAAGTGAGCCAGTGGCTGGATCCCGAAGGGCTCAAGTACCGGCTTCCATTTGCATTTTATCCTTGGGACCATGGGAGGCCACCAAAAGATTGTAAGCAGCAGAAACGGAAACAAAGGCTCATTCCAAATATCATCTGGCTGCCGGAGAAGAAAGCGCTGTAAAGGAGGCAAAATCACAGGTGAGGAGAGCAGTGGCGGAATCCACTGCTGAACCCCAGGTGAGAAATGAATCAGGAAGAAAGAACAGGGGATGGATGGATTTGAACCGAAGCCAATAGCAAGGCTTGGCAAGACTTGTGGATTCATGTGTTTCATAAAGATTTGAGTGCCTACCTTTGTCAGACATTGGGCTGTGTACTGGGCACACAAAAAAGCAAGAACACAGATTCCTTGGTAGGGTGACCAAGTTTAGAAACTTGGAGGTAGGTCTGGTAGGAGAAAATCATGAAGAAGTGACTTTGAACCCGTGACTTTGACGTGGCATTAAGCAGGGATGTCCAGGACAAGTTTTTTATATTTGAATCAAGGATTGAAAACAACAATCCTACCCTTTGTGTAGACAGGGAATTAATCTGTAGCTTCTAGAAAGCCCTCAGGGGTCTTTGAAGAGACACTTTTTCCTTAGAATGCAAACTCAGGGGTCAGACCACCTGTGTTGAAACCATGGTCCTACTATTTACTGGCTGCATAACCACAGGCAAGTGCTTGCCTTCTTATGTGAGAACCTTCACCGATCAAAGAAGCAGAACAAGGGGGCTTACCTCGCAGGATTGGCGTGTGAAGCTTAACATGACTACACATGCAATGGTCTTAGACTGTTGTACTTGGTACGTATTCACGTTCAGCACATGTTAATGGCAGCATGGACTGGGAAATCAGAACTTTTCTGGGAGCAGAAATCAGCTCGATCACCTACTAAAAGTGCCTTTAAGTACAACTGAACCTCTCTTTGAAAATGGCAATTGGGGTGCCTGGGTGACTCGGTCAGTTCAGCATCTGGTTCTTAGTCATGATCTCATAGTTTATGGGATTGAGCCCTGCATGGGGCTCTGTGCTGACACACAGAGCGGAGCCTGCTAGGGATTCTCTCTCTTCCTTTCTCTGCCCCTCCCCCACATATGTACGCATGTTTTCTCTCTCTCTTTTCAAAAATAAATAAATAAACAAACAAAAAAGAAAATGGCAATAACAATGCCCATCTATTGCACAGAGTGATAGTAAGAGCTTAAATGAGTATGAGCAGAGTAGAGAGACAGGTTTTTTTCTTCCCTAATATCTTTTAAAATAACTTCCTCTTCAGACTGAGGCATGGGTGGAGATAGGCTGATGACATGATTCTGTCCAAGATCATCCATTCACTTCACCCCCATACTCTGGCCAATAGGCTGTCAGTCTGTTTGCTCCCTCACTCTGTCCCACAGCTAGTACCCAGAACAGACCTCAATGCCACTTCTTGCCCCGACCCCCAGAGAATGAAGCCACACTCAGGCACCTCAACTGAATTGTTTTAAACGACTGTACTTAATTATTAGTAGTAGTATTTTGAGGGGGGTGATCATACTTGTCTGCTGCTAAGAAATCATTTTAATCCCATTCACCCTAGAAAAGATCATCAGAAGCTCCTAATCAGAATAACCAGGCTACCATCCATTGCTCTATTCTGTCTTGTCATAAAACCCAATGTGGTTTCTTTGGTAATTCTCCCACAAGTATGCAGTCTCTTCCAAAGAGAACTGAATCCATTTTTCCTTGTGACCTAAGCAGGTTCAAAATATATATATCCTAGAAGACCAGTTTATGCCATATTCTGATGAGAGGGCCTCACCTTCTCCCCAAAAGTCCTCCATGTCAATGGTGTGCGGCAGTATGAGGCAAAAGCACTATCTAGCTATGCCCTGCTTTTAGAGTCATATGTCTGATAATAAATTTGCCCTCACTCATTCTGTATACAGGCTTTACCCTGCACCTACATTGTGTGTGTGTGTGTGTGTGTGTGTGTATTATATGGTCGGGAACTCAAGTTCAATTCCATCTCCATTGTGTTGGAATGTGTGCAGTAGATGATTTTAAGTTATATACAATTGTATTCTTGTTTTTTATTAGGCACTGAAAGGCTAAAATACAATCCATTTTTACCCAAAAATATCTTTTTAACACTTTCTTTTTTCTAAACAACACTCTTTATCAGGAATCAGTTGGGCACTCATAAAGCTAAACTGCAACATGAACAAAAGAGGACATCTGTTGAGAAGACAGCAGCAGGCTCCAGACCTAATGAATAATTTTTGCCCAAAAGAGAGCTCTTATGATGAGTATCCAGGCTACTGTCTCTGTGTCTTTCCAAGACTGGAGCCTCTAGGGGGCTGGAGCAGGGTGGACCAGCAGGGCAAAGGGAATCTATCACTCTAATGCAAATGCAAATGTTCAGTTCCACCCTGCAGGCCACTGTCCCGAGTCCCTAACAAGATTGACTTATGACAGGCATTTCATGGACACGCCTTCTCTTGGCAGATAGCAGAGGCTCCCCTTGGAACGTGAAATCGACTCTACAGCTCAGTTGTCCAGGCTGGGAAATAAAGGCTGTGCTTGAGAACTTCTCCCCTTAGGGATGTAATGCGACCTTACTTGTGTGGGCATCCCTCAAGGTGAGCTTGTAACTCAAGAATCGGGTTATTTTCAAATGTGCTATGTGGCTCTGAATCCTTTTTTTTCTGGAGGCCTGGAAGCAACCAGAGCCAATGGATGAAATTCTTGGATTCTCACTGAAAAGATTGCAAGAAGTCGCCAGGCAGCCAAGTTGGCACAATGCTCATGGAGCCATGTGCCGGCTCCCATTGAAGCGAGCCTATGGTCCAAAACACCTGGATGAATACTGCAGCCACTGGTGACTCTTAGAGATCCCACTCCTCTCTCCTCTATCTAAACATTTGCACAATACAAGGCAAGGGCAAGGCCACTCTGCTCCTTCTTAAGCTTGCCTCGCATGGGAAACAGTCTTCCATGGCAACCGGCAGTTTGGGAGGCTGAGATGTGCACGTGCTAGACGCCCTTTTAGTGAAATCAGTTACCTTTCCTGTAACACAAACTCTGATTTGAGATGGAAAACAAAGGGATTTAAGAGAAATATATGGGATTTTGCTGAGATGCTGGGTGTTCAGGTTTGAGGTTAGGGGGAAGACACATTTGACTGCCTTTGGTGTGTCAAGATGTATGCTAGATGCAGGGAGCAATAATGAGATAATATCAAGTGCATTGAGTCTTAGAGTAATCCACCCATTGGCCAGTGGGGGTGGGGCTATGAAAAAGCATAAATAAAATTGTACATAGAAAGCATGGTTTAGAAGGTATGCCTAAATGGTGCAACAGGGACACAGAAGAGAGATTAGATAACTTGGCTTGGATGATTAGGAAAGGTTTTACAGAAGGAAGGTGATATTTGAACTGAGTCTTGCAACCCCCACATGATGTAATGGGAGATGTTCATCAGAGACAGAAGAAAATGTGATCATGTTTGAACATTCAGAGGGTATTTAGAGAGCTATGTGACTCAGAAGTGGTGTGTGTGTGTGTGTGTGTGTGTGTATGTGTTCACACACATGCACATGTGTGATGGAATAAAATTAAGCTATGTCCTATGGCAAACTGAAAAGTTTGGACAACGGCGGAACCAGAGTCTGTAAAGAAGACTGGGGCCAGGCGGTGCAGGGATGTTTTTTCTGTAGAAAATATGCAGCTAAAAATTTTTCTCCCACAGGGAATTGTCAAGAGCAGCCAGTGGATGCCACCCTTAGGGGATCATGGAAGTATGATCCTTAGGGGATCACAAGCCTTGTGCTTCTCTACTTTCAATGGGACTATCCTAAAGGCATAAAAAGCAAGCTACCCACCTTAGCTCATCAGAGAAAGTGCACAGAGTTGCCCCAGGAAAGTGCAGCACCTCCACCCACACCCCTGCCAGGCAGAGCACTGGATAACGGCTGATACATGGCTGATGGATAGCCTCTGGTGTGACCTGGCCCCAACATCACTTCTCTAGACTCTCATCCCCCACCTGCACACTTCGACCCACATCTGCTTCCCATTAGAGCCTACCACTCCCTGGAATTCTTTAGTAATCTTATTTGGCTCTGAGTTTGGTAGAATAGGGTAATCAGAACAGTTCACTATAGTGGTTTGGCCAGCAAGAGATATGTCTGGCCAGGCTGGAAGAGCCACTTCTATGACTATCTGGAGTTGACTTGCCAGTGAGTCCTCTTTTGCCCCAGACTGAAAATTGGTGAGGTGTGACACAGAATGGCCAGTCCCAGTGGAAGACAGGGAAGTCATCTCTCTCTCCAGTTCCTCTGTTCCCTCCAAACAAACTCTTTCCCAGCTGACTGGCAAGACTTGTTCAAGACTTCCACCTAGTCCCTATCTCATTGGATATACCTCTCCTTCTACTGATGTATCTCTGGCTTCTAGGAGTCCTTTCCAAATGGACATGTCATGGGCCCCCAGTATTCAACATGGCCCCAAACTGCACTCATTATCTCTCACCTTGTTGCAAACCTGATCTTCAAATATGGAAATGTTATACCTAAGGTACTCATACTATTGAACTACCAGCACAGCAGGGTGTCCAATAAATCAGTCACAAGCAAGTACTTATGCAGTGGTACTGATGCATCCCTGCAGACATCATTCCTGGGCATGCTTCTGCAGAAAATTCTTTGTCTCCACCAGCACGTTCAGAATAAAATTCAACGTTTCCATCAAGGCATGTCAAATGTTGCTTGATCATCTTGATGCCAATCTTAATTTCATCTCTTGTCACTCCCTTCCCTCACCCACACACAAAAGCATCTTTTAAACCAGTCACGCTCATCATTTTATTTCAAGCTCTAACCCCACCGCAGGGCTTTTGCACAATCTCTTTCTACTGCTTAGAATGCTTCTTCTCCTTTTAACCCGAAAACTCCTGCATGTCCTTCAAGAATCACTTCCATTATTATGTCTTGGTGATGTTTCCCACCACTGTGGGAAAACTGCCCTGTTAGATTTGCTGATTCCAACATTACTTTCCACATAGCTTCACAAAGACACGTGCCACTGTGTCAAAATGTGTGTTGCTCATCTTTCTCACTGATCTGTGAATAACTTGCAAGCAGAGTGGGTCCTTTCCTCTGCATCCTTAGAGCTTAGTAAAGTACATGACACATAGTAGGTGTTCAATATATGTTTGTTACATAAATGAATCACACGTTCCATGTCGCTGGCTTTTCCTGAACATGCTACGTAGAAATTTACAATGTCCTGGTCACTTTCCCTGAGAAACATATCAGGTAATGAGAAGTTCTTCCCATAAACTAATTTGAGCTGAGGAACAAAGTGGTGCTGATGAGATAGTATTAGTTCTGTCCCTCCCGACATTTATGTTTTCAACAAAACTATTCTTGACTCCTCAAAGCAAGGAAAGAACAGAAACATTATGCTGTCTCTATTTAGGAGTGAAAAGGTTTAAGTGAAAAGTTAAGGGCTGCTGTTATCTGGGATTTGAATTCAATGTCTTTGTTATTTCCCTATATATATATGTTATAGACATCTGAGTGTCTTAATGCAAAGAATGGATATATGATTTCTGAACAAGAGCAAAGAAATCTGGAAAGGAGTTGGAAAAAGAGACTATAAATAATAATAGCAGTGGTGATAATAATGAATAATAATATCAGCTCCTCAAATCATAACACACATGCCTTTCTCCTATGCCTTGGGGCGAAATTTTGGCAAAGTTTTACTGTGTGGTTTTCGGCTGCTCTAGAGGGTTGCTGTGAGTTTTTTCTGAGATTATTGTTTCCCAAATCTCTCGGTGGGGATTGGTTTATCAAGGAAGGTATGTGGCAGTATTTGATCCCCAGTTTGTATTATTCCCTTTTCCCTAGGCCCACCTCAAATAAAGACTACATTTTCCAACCTCTGTTGCAGCTACCTGCGGTCATAGGTTTCTAGGTGGTGGGATTAACGAGAAGTATAATGTATGGCTTTTTGAAATACAGAGAATGTGTTCTTCTTTTTCTGTCTTTTCTTCTTGCTAACTGAGATGTAAATACAAAGACTGATGCTTCAGTGGCCATCTTACATTATAAAACCAACACACAGCAGAGCTAGAAAACCACAGAAGCTGAGTGCTGGACACACCATGTACTTAGGATACCAGATCTGGCCTACCTCTATATGGAAACCACACAAAAGAGACATAGACTTCTGTTTTACAAAAGCTACTGGAATTTTGGATTTTCCATCTCTCATAGTCAAACCTAACCGTAACTAAATATATATGGCATCTGGACAGATGTAAATTTGACCTACCATATTTTCTCCATCTTGTCTGTCATTCAGTATCTGCCTTCCATGCCCCTTGTCATCCTTTCTGCATGGGCCTTGTATTCTTCATCATCTAAATCTCTAAGCTATGTGTCTCTGCATGCTGAAAGGTCTTGCTCCATTTCACTTATTCTATGACATTCCAACCTCCTACGCTCTGCTCCTATGTAACCTCCTTCCCAGATCCCCTCCAGAAAGAGAGAGTACTTTCTAACCATGTGACTGTAGGTAATGTTTTGTGTAACTGTGAAAATACTCATACAGAAGGTTCTACTTGTATTATGGAGGAAAAGAAGCCAATATTATTGAGTGTCTACCATGTGCCAATCTGTATACTTTTATATTGTTATATATTCTCTCATTTCATCTTTATGATAACTTTATGATAAAGATATGATACAGATATGTCCATCTCAATTGTATGGATAAGAAAATGGGGGTTTGGGGAAATTTAATTAGTTGCCTTAGTTTTCATAACAAATGACTGCCAGATTCAAGATATGAGCGACATCTGTCTGAGCCTGAAGTGAATGATTTTTCCAGTATGACTTGCTGCCTCCCAGCATTATGGTTAGTGGCCTGAATTCATAGGATTTTAAAGTTTGTAAAGACCAATGGCCATGTCTTATTCAGTATTGTGCCTTTTCCCTTAGAATCTAGGATGGCTCCTGGCTTATACTGGATCTGTAAAATATATACTGTTAAAACAGACCAAGCATGATGCTTGCAAATTCTTGGTTGTGCAGCCTGTTGTGTTCAATAATTCAGCAACTGAAGATGCTGCTAGGACCCTCAGGAGTCTTAGTAGGGCTCACAACTTGTGCTGAGGAGCTCAGATACTATGGTAGGAAGACAATAGGAGATAGTACTCATATATAGAACAACTTCCAGTCTGCTCCAGTTTCAAGCACAAGAATGGAGAGGAGCTCAAAATAGTGTGGAGAGGGGTCGTGTAATCCTGAAAGTAGCCCATTCTAGCATAATGGCAGCATGCAAGGGTTCCGAAGGCCACCTAACTAGGTATGTAAAATGGTATAATTATGAAGTAGCCAGTTTCTATGCACAGTGAGGCTAGAACAAAATCTGAAAATAGGTTGCTGAGCTCACATGGGCTGGCTTTTTGCGCTGACACTGTACATGTCTGATGGTGAAGAAACTACTTAGCCGCTAGTCCAATGGCTGGGGACTTGGAACTCACTATGAACCCTGGGGCTATGGGATGGCTTTTCTTCCCCGTCCGGCCCCTCCTCCTCTTCCCCTCCCTCATCCTTGTTGAAAGCACACTCCTGGATCTGCCGGTCCAGCTCAGAGAAGCTTCCTTCCTGGTCTGAGCTGTTGTCTGTACTGTAATCAATTTCCTCCATGCAGGGGGGCTCATCATCCAGTTCTGAAGTGACGCTGCTGCTGCTACTGCATCTGCCATGGGTTCCCAGGAAACAGGAGAAGAAAGGAAGGAGAGGAAGGGAGGGAAGGAAAAAGGGATGAAAAATACAGAAGGGGAGGGAAACAGAGAGGGAGGTGGGGAGACAGGAGAGGGAAATGAAAAGTTACAAGGAGCATTTACAGGTGATTGGAAAGGAAGAATGAAAGTTATCTTCTCCCAGTTTTAATCTCAACATCCCCTGCTCCTCTAAATGTGTTGCAGACACAGTTCAACCATGATTTTGAGGTGGGGGGAGGAAATCACATAAAATCTTTGGGTTTCCTTCCTCCTTTGCAAGAAGAGTCTGCATTTCTAAGACTGAGCAGAAGATTTCCAGTCAGAAGAGGTGGACAAACTTGCATATTTGAGATCTCCCGGGTCTTTTAGGCTCAAAGTGAAACATCAGAGAAGGATGTCACTGAGTGTCAGAGAATGTCATGTCAGCTATGCCCAAGGAAGGGTGGAATTGGAATTCAGGTAGCAAAGACTAAAAGCTTTGATGTTTCCTACTGTAACTCACAGCACTATGAGTCTGTGCATAGCTCTCCTTCATTATGATGGATGGTTTATTGGAATTAGACAATTAATCCAGGTTGAAATTAATAAAGGAGGGAATAAGCGGGCAAATAGCATTCCTTTTCTACTGTGTTTATGCTTCCCATCACCTGCCTTCTCTCCCTTTTATGTTAGTTTACTCGCAAATGGAAGATCGGCAGGGGTTAACCAGTAAGAGGCACAAGGAATGGACAAAAAACCTCGACCGCATATTGTGAGCTGGGGATATTTCTTCCCAAGGAATGGTATATCTACCTCATTTGCATGAGGTACCTTCTTTCCTGGAGACTGTCTAATCACTCCCTACTTAGACTTAACCAATTAGGATTAACAGCGTGCTGGGTTTCTACTCTGTGATTTATGGAAGGCAAGCACTTCATAAATCAGGCAGAGCTGTTCATCCACCTGCCTTGCCATAAACAATGAAAATGGGTAATCAGCGGCATGGTTACATGTTAGCTTGGGAAATGAATCAGAGTCCAGTTTCTTAATTGTCTACTGACTGATGGGAGCAGCTTCCATGCTCTCCAGGCCCTCAGTATCCTAAACTGAAGGTCTAGTGGGACATTGCCCACATGGAGAGAAAAGGGAAGAAATAAGAACCCCGCTTCCACAGCACCATGACATTAAATTGTTATCATATTTTACAGGCTGAGTTGTGGGTGTAGATAAAGCAGCTGAGTAAAGGAAGGTAAGAGCTGCCCAACTGTAACATGAGCTCAAGTCAACAAGAACTGATTGCCTTGACTTAACTGTCACCCTAGCAGGGACTGAGATGACATTCTGTACAATGTCAAGCGGCTGAGCTGAAATCCTGGCTATGAGACCTTGGAAAACCCCTCAGTCTCATAGAATGTCAATAATAACACCTCAGGAGGTGTTGTGAATACTGAATGAGAAAGCACAGATGCTATCTAGCAGAGTGCCTTGCAAAGTGAAAGCAATCAACAAATGTTAATTCCACGGCACTGCTATGGACACAGAAGAAGACGGTGAGACACGGTGTTGCAGGAGGGCAGGCATTGTGATTTGTTGGTTCACACCTGGGTTATAACTATAGCAAAACCAATCAGATTGGCACTACTAATAATTTCTCTGAAGCATCATTTTTTATTGTGCTACTTCCAAATTCAGGAACTTACAATGACTCTTTCATGCTTATTAATGGCAATATGGTATTGATGGATGGGATGTTCCCTCCAGGGCCCTGTTGGCAGGAATCCATGAGTAAACGACAGGGTCAGTCTTCCTCTAATGAGGGCCTGTCTTTCCTCCACTGCAGGGTCTGCTCCAGTCACTCACGGACCTGGACCTTTCCCACCACAGCCACGTTGTCAGGCTGTCCTGGTTGTGATCCTCCAAACATATAGACTGAACATTTTTCCAAGCCTTTTTATTCAGGTAACCAACAGGTAACCAAATTCTTCTATCTAAAATGATCTTCCAACTCCTCAGCATCCAACCAAATATGATACATCATTTTTAAAAGCTTATTTAATTTCTGCCAAATGACTGCTTTGATAGCTTCATCTCTTTGAAATTTTCTTTAATTATTAATCTTCACATTCTTAAACTGTTTTTATTCTTAATAATGTTTAGAGTCTTTTTGTGAATAAGGCCCACACTTTTGTCTCATTCTTTATTATTCTATAGAATGCCTACAGTGCACTGAGAAGGTAGTAAACCGACAATAAACAGTTGCCAAATTGAACATATAACAAGTATGTATGTAGAAGAATCTGTGTTTAAGACCGTCTTTGGGGAATTACTTTTTTCTTGAGTTCTTTTTCAAACGTTTTATATAGGAATTAAGCCATAATTATCACATCAGTGCATTTTACTTATTTCAAACAAATATGGTTTCTTTTGTCTCTGAGATATAAACATATAAAATAAATGTATAATATAGTATTAAATTAACTTTTATACATATATTATACTTACAGAGATTTATATAAATTTATATTTACATTTAATTTATATATGTAAAGACCTAAAAAACTTTAACTCTATCTCTCACTCATTTTCCAAATAAAGTGTAAGTATTCTAATGAATTAGAAAATCAGATTACATACTGAGGGACTTCCTATTCTGTATAGACGGAGAAGCACTTCTCTTTTTTCCTTCCTCATAAATTATCCTGGATATTTTAAAACAAACATAAGAAGACTCTGAAATGTGAATGAAATATGGAGGGAAGGAAGCAGACAAGATGAACTCTCAGTACTAATTTAATGGACAATATGGTGGTGAGCTCCCTGTCTTTTCTCTTACATCTCTGGCTTGACAAGCTGATTATGTGGTAATACTAACAGGTGTGGACAAAAAGAGCTCCAAGAGCTAGTTCCCTCTAGCCAGATGGTAAGGAAAGAGGCAGCCTAGCAAGAAAGATCATTTTTCTAGCCCTACTCAAGCCAAACACCACAGAAAAACCAGTGGGCCCACACCCATCCCACCAAAAGAAGCAGGGAGCCTAGACTTGTACTGTCACTAGATTGTAACAGGGTGCCCACAATCCCTTATTTTCTCCCAAGCTGAGGCATCAGAGAAGGTAAAATAGGGAGCCAGAGCTTTCATTCCTAGTGCATGATTGGGAGGTCCCTTACCCACCAATACTACTGGAGGCCATGGGGGAGCCTGGACTTCCATGCACAACTGTTAGTAACAAGACTCGCCCCACCAATGTCAGTGGAGAGCAGCAACAGGGCCCTCTCACCACTTGGACCCAGAATGATGTTAATGAAGGCCCAGGCAGGGCCTTAAACTCTCCCCTCTGCCCAGTAATAACAGAGCCCTCACATGCAGGGTGTCAATGTGGCTGAGTGGCATACCAAGACTTTCACCTCCACTAGGCTGTACAAAGCCCCTTCTTCTCCTGTCTGGGTTACGCCAGATGAGGCCAGTTCAAACAGAAGACTCAAATAAAATCTTAGTCTCATAGCATAATATTTAAAATGTCCAGATTTCAATATAAAATTATTCATCACACCAAGAATCAGGACAACCAATAGATACAAACACCGACTTAACAGAGAATTTAGAATCATCCAATGAGGATTTTAAAGTGGACATCACACAGTGCTCCATTGAGAATTATGGATACACAGGAAAAGAAATAGAATGTCTCAGTACAGAAATAGAAAATCACAGCCAGATATATATATGTATATATGTACATATATATATGTGTATATATAATCATATATATGTATATATGTATATAATCATATATCATATATATGATATATGATATAAAAATATAAAGAAAAATCAAATGAAATTTTAGAAGTGAGAAGTGTACAATAAAAGAAATATAAAACATGGCAAAGAAATAGAAAATCTTTCAGAAAATACAAGGCATGAAGGAGAATTAGATGGAAAGTTGAAAACTGAAAAATAAAAATAAATGAATGAATAATAAATTCAGCTGCCAGGTTTAATAGCAGAATGGAAGAGACAGAGGAAAGATTTGGTGGGCTTGAAAAGAAAACAATAGAAATTACTCAATATGAACAGAGTGAAAATAGACTAAACCAACGAGTAGGACACTAAGACCCCATGCACTATAATAAAAGATCTAACATTCCTTCCATCAGAGTCTCAAAAAGAATCTGAAAATATATTCAAAACGATGGTTGAAAACTTCTTAAACTTGGCAAAAGACATAAGCTTACAAGTACAAGATCCTGAGCAAACCCCAAGCAGGTAAACTCAAAAATATCTACACCAAGACAGATTACAACCAACCTTCTGAAAACCAATTACACATCAAAAATCTCAAAGGCAGTGAGAGAGAAACTTTAAGGAAATGACACTAAAGAAAAAACATAATTTGAATGTCATCAGATTTCTCCTCAGAAATCACAGAGACTAGAATAAAATGGCACACTCACTCTTCATGGTTGAAAGAAAAGAACTATCAGCCTAGAATTCTAAAATCAGAAAACAAAACAAAACAATATTCCAACAATGAAGAGAAAAAGGGATTCTTATAGGAAGTAAAGTTTTGAGAATCTGTCCCCAACAGACCCAAGAATGGCTAAGGGGAATACTCTAAGCAGAAATAAAATAATAAAAGAGGAAATTTTAGAACATAATGAAGAAGGAAAGAGCATCAAAAGAGTGAAAATATGAATAAATACAAAGATTTCCCTTTTCCTCTATGTTTGACATTTGAAGCAAAAATGATCAAGTTGTGTGACATGGATCTCCTTGTATTATATAAATATTTAAGATCATTATATGAAAAATAGAAGGCAAAGAAGGTAGAGGGAGGTAAGTTTTGTACGGTCTGCTGGAATTGGTAAAAATGTGACACCAGGTGATTATAACAAGTTGTGTGTATATAATGTAGTATTTTCAGAACTAAAAATGTTATACATAGAGATATACTCAAGAACTTATAGATAAATTAAAATGGAATTCTAAAAAATATCCACTCACAGAAGACAGGAGAAAGAAAACAGAGATTAAGAAAAAAGAGAGAGAGAAAAAATACAAATAGAAAAACAATAAATGGAAGGTTAGCCTTAACATACCAATAACATTAAATGTAACTGTTGAAATACACCAATTGAGCGAGATTGTCAGAGTGGATTGAAAATGTGATCAAACCATATGCTGTCTATAATTAATCACTTAAAGTATGACATAGGTACATTGAAAGGGAAAAAATGGAAAAGATATTCCACACAAACATTAATTAAAAAAAAGCAGGAATGGCTCTATTAATATCAGATAAGGCAGTCATCAGAGTAAAGAAAATAACCAGGGGTATAGAGGTATATGTCGATAAAAATGTCTACACGTCGAGAAGTCATAGCACCCCTGTGTGTATATACACCAAACAAAGCTGCATAAATATGTGAAGCAAAAGCTGATAGAACTGAAAAGAGAATTAAACAAATCTATAATTATAGCTCAAGTCTTCAAAATTCCTTTCTCAATGGTTGACTAAACAACTAGACAGAAAATAAGCAACAACACTATCAGCCAACAAGTTATAACTGGCATTAATAAAACACTTCACAACAGAATACGTATTTGTTTCCAATGTACGTGGAATATATACCCATATAAAACATATCGTCAGCTCTACATAAAGCTCAATAAATTCAAAAGAAGCAAAATTGTACAGAGTATATTATCCAACCACAATGGAATTAAGCCAGAAATTGAAAACAGAAAGACAAAAGGAAAGTTCCCAAACACTTGGAAAGTAAGTAAAAACACTACTAAATAATGCAGGAGGTCAAATAGGATATTTCAAGGGAAAGAAAAAAAAATACATCGAATTGAATGAAAATGCAAATATAACCTATCAAAATCTGTGAGACATAGAGCCATGGTGAGAGGGAAATTTATAGCAGTAAATGCTTACCTTAGAAAAATCTAAAATCTAAACCCAAAGCAGGTAGAAAAAAAGGACAGAAATAATAAAGAAATAGAAACCAATGTAACTGAAACAGAAAAACAATAGAGAAAATCAATGAAAAAAAGAGCTGACTGTTTGGGGAAAAAAAATCTATAACATTGACTAACCTCTAACAAGACTAACAAAGAAAAGAACAAGAAAGCACTAAATACCAATATCAAAAATGAAACAGGACTATCACTACAGACTCCAAAGGCATCAAAAGATAAGGGGATACCACAAAAAACTCTACGCACATAAATTTGACAATGTAGATTATGTGGACCAGTTCCTCAAAAAGCAAAAACTACAATAATTCACCTCCTAGGAAATAGTTCACTTGAATAGCTCTGTAACTATTAATAAAATTGAATTTATGATTTAAAACTCTCAAAAAATAAATCTCTAGACCTAGGCCTGGATATTTTCACCGGAGAATTCTACAACATGATTAAAAAACAATTAACACCAATTCTACACAGTCTTTTCCAGAAAATAAGAGAAGAGAGAACATTTTCTATTCTTTTATGAGTCAAGTATCACCTTGATACTAAAACTAGACAAGACACGAAAAAGAAACAAAGAAAAATACAGACCAGTATCCCTTATGAAAATAAATCCTTAACAAACAATTGGCAAATTGAGTTCAGCATTATATAAAAAGAGAGTTATACACCCTGACCCATTAGAGTTAATTCCAGTAATTCAAGACCCGTTCAATATTAAAAAATCAGTCAGTGTCAGTTGTACATTAATAGGTTAATGAAGAAAATCACATGATCATATAACTTTATGCAGAAAATTCATTTGACAAAATTCAACAGCTGTTAAAGAGAACTCTCAGAATAGTCATAAAGGGGGACTTCCTGGCCTCGATAAAGAACTCATACTAAAACTTACAGCTAATGTTATACTTCATAGTGAAAGACAGGATGCTTTTCCTTATGATCAGGAACAAGTCAAGATGTCAACTGTCATCATTGCCATTCAACATAGAGGTAGAATCTCTAGTCAGCTCAATGAGGCAGGGAGAGAATATAAAGGCATACAGAGAGGAAAGCGAGAAAGGAAACTCTCTATTTCGGGAATGTACAAAAACAAAAACTATCAGAGAAGCAAAAAATAACCTCTAAAACTATAAGCAAGGTCAACAAGGTCATAGGTAACAAGATCAACATACGAAAATCAATTATACTAATAACAATGAACATTATAAAATCACTAAACTTTTATAATCACTGGATAAGATTGATACACCTAGGCGTTAATAGGACAAAACAAAACATAACAGATTGTATGCTAAGAAATGCAAAAAGCTGATGACAGAAATCCAAGAAAATTAATAAATGGAGAAACGTATGTGGCATAGAAGACTCAACATTGTAAAAATGGAGATTTTTCCCTGAATTGATACACAAATTTAACACAGTTATTATCAAAATTCCAAAAATACTTTTGTTGATATAGATCGGGTTATGCAAAAATTCATGTACAAAGGCCAAGAAAACAGCTAAAACAATTTTGACAACAAAAATAAAGTAGGAGGGAAGAATCACTCCACCCACTGGACGGTTCTGGCAGAGTGATAGACACATACATCAACAAAATAGGAGAGATAGTCCAGAAATCTATCCATATGGGTAGTTTTAATAATCTACCAACTAATTTTAATAATCCATGTAACTTATTTTTGACCAAAGTATAAAGCTTATATTTTGACCGAAGTACAAAAGCAACTCAACCACTAGGAAAGTTTATGATTTTATATTTTATAAAAAGACAAGAGATTTTGCAAAAGAAAGACATCAGCAAAAATGCAAAACATTAAGAAATCTAAGGCTATCTGTTTTCCTTAGGGAGGTGCAGGTGGGGTGGGGGGAAGACTTTATGTGAGAAAGTCTAAGTAACTCAAAGATGAAACAGAATAAAGATCTCAGAAATGAGAAAGCCATGGTCAGAAAAATATTGATGAGCATAGAGCTATGTTAAATATATAAGGCTGATCTGGAAATGATGTTTCTAAAACAGAATATAAGTGCCATAAATCTTATCAATGTAAAAACAATGTCATAAATAATACAAATAATGTATGAATGGGAAAAGAAAGGCAAATCAGAATTGCTGGTCATTTACAGAGCGACTTGATAGGTAATATTTGAAGTTCAAAAATAAAAACAAGAAATCGAGGCTTAAATTTAAGAAAGTAACGTTAAGCAATGTAATAATTAGAAAACTCAGTTGCCAAAAGGAGGAACTAAAGAAAATACAAACAATACAGAAGATCTGAGCCCCCCAAATTGTACTTTGAGTATAAACAGAATGATTCTGGTTGATGAAACCCTAAGACTCATGAGAAACAAGCATAAAATGACCATGTAGGTGTTCTTTCAAAAGCCTAGGTCCATGGCACTCCCATTGGAGGAGGTGAAGGGTGCAGCCTGCTGAAGGTGCATGCCAATAATAAATTACAGGGGCGCCTGGGTGGCTCAGTTGGTTAAGCGTCCGACTTCAACTCAGGTCATGATCTCATGGTCTGTGGGTTCGAGCCCCGCGTCGGGCTCTGTGCTGACAGCTCAGAGCCTGGAGCCTGCTTCAGATTCTATGTCTCCCTCTCTCTCTGTCCTTCCCCTGCTCATACTCTGTCTCTCTCTCTCTCTCCCTCTCAAAAATAAGTAAACGTTAATTTTTTTTATAAATGATTAAGAGCTAAGAATAAATTCTGGAAGCATAATGAAAGAATTACATCCTTTTGGGAAAAAAAAGGTGAATGTGAAAATTGAACAGATTACCTCTAGAAGAAAAAAAGATACAATAAACAGCTCAATGGATAAATTCAACAGCATAAAAGATAGTTAAACAGAGAATTCGTAAGCACAAAGATATCTATACATATATACAGGGGATTTTAAGTTAAAGTGGTAAGGGGTAATCTTCAAAAACACAATAGTTGGAAGATGTTACTTCTCAAATTGAGGAAATATTCTAGAAAATGTAAGAAACGAAACTAAGTCCAAAATTAGGCACATCGGGATGAATACCAATAAAGAAAGAGCAAATAAGAGAAACCGGGAAAGAAAAGACAGATTGCCCTTAAAGGAATGACATTTAAAGCAACAGATTTCCCATTAAAACACAACCAAATAAAGTGGGGGAACTAGGTGAAGGGAACTCTGTGATATCCTGGCATGTTTCCTATAAACCTAAATCTACTCTCAACGGCAAAATTTAATTTTAAAAAGTTGAAAACGTCATGGCAATGTTGCACCTAACCAGAAATTAAACAACACAATGAATTAGTGTATTCGAAATGCGGAAGGAAAACAAACCTCAAGCTGGAATTACAGACTAAAACATAAAAATAAAAAACAAAACACAAAAATTTAATTTTTGTAAATGAGGGCAAAATAAACACATTTCTTCCACACATGTTTCATCGCTGAAAGAACTGCTAATGTGTATACTTCTGCAAGGAGGAAACTGAACTCATAAGGAAGAAATAAGATCTCGAGAAATGATTTTGTAAAAAAAAAAAAAAGAAGGTTGCTAAAGATGGGATCATACAAAAAATATACTCCTACGGTCTGACTGTGGTTACATTTTGACAGTAAGAATAGAGTGACTTAAAATAGTAGCCAAGAGGGGCGCCTGGGTGGCTCAGTCGGTTAAGCGGCCGACTTCGGCTCAGGTCATGATCTCACGGTCTGTGTGTTCGAGCCCCGCGGTCGGGCCCTGTGCTGAAAGCTCAGAGCCTCGAGCCTGCTTCGGATTCTGTGTCTCCCTCTCTCTCTGCCCTTCCCCTGCTCACTCTCTGTCTCTCAAAAATAAATAAAACGAAAAAAAAAAAAATAGTAGCCAAGAAAGTGTGAGCAGAAGTGACATTTGACACTTGCCACCCTCGCTTTGGAGTTCCCTGAACGAATGAGTGATCCTCCATGGATTCTACATTTCCTAATATTATATTATATATTAAAGGTTATATGTTATATATTATATACGTATGCCATAAAATGATTATTTTCATGAGAAAAGTGATATTAAAATGTTTTTAATCTAAAATGATAAAAGAAAGTTTGGGAGAAAAAAGAAGGGAAAGATGAAAAAAAGGAAAGATAGTAAAGAGAGAAAGAGGGAAGGAAGGGGAGGAGGAAGGGGAGGAGGAGGGTGGGAAGGAAGAGGGGAGGGAGGGAAGAACGAGGGAGAAAGGAAAGAGGAAGCAGGGAGGGAAGGAAGGGGGGAAAGGAAGGGTGAAGGGGGGAAGGGAGGAAGGGGGAAGGGAAGAAAGAGGGAGGGAAGGAAGGAGAGATGGGAGTGAGGAAGGAGGAGGGAGGGAAGGAAGAGGGGAGGGAGGGAAGGAAGAGGGGAGGAAGGAGGGAGGAAAGGGGGAGGAAAGGGGGAGGAAAGGGGGAGGAAAGGGGGAGGAAAGGGGGAGGAAAGGGGGAGGGAAGAGGGAGGGAAGGGGGAGGGAAGAGGGAGGAAAGGGGGAGGGAAGAGGGAGGAAAGGGGGAGGAAAGGGGATAGACAGAGAAGATAAACTGCGAGTGGCAGGTGCCCCGGCAAGAGGTCAGTCGGGGTTGCTATATATATCCTTCTACCACTCAGTCAATTATCTTATTTCCTTTGAACAAAATTGCTCGCGTCTCGTAAAATGCTAGTAAAATCATCCTTGACGTTCCGGCCTATCTATCTCATCTTGAAGGCAAAGCTTGCATCCCATCTCTTTTTTGAAATCTTGGCCAAGAACAGTGGCCACTCCCCTTTCTTTCTCTTGCTCAAGCACGTAGTGGGACCACTCTGTCTGCTGTGTGGCTTACGTTACTGTCTAATATTACTGTCAGTGTTAATAAGCGATTCTATGTTTGTTGACCTTTGGCTAATTGCCGGACTGCTAGTTGCACTGTCCTCATGCCCAAGGCAGTGAGGAGTACCTCATGGGTACCACACTGGCCCCCCTCTCATCAGTTGTTTGCTCGTTCCTGGCAATTCCCCTCCCTCCTAAAGAGCCTCACCCTAATGTTAGCCCAGTAAATACAGCCCTGGCATCCAGGGAGAACCTTCTAAGGGCAGCATTCTACATGGCAGGAAGCAGGCTTGAGTTTCCAAAATGAAGGTGCCAACATCATCAGGGTTTGCTCTCTTTGCAGCTTACAGATTCAACTCCCTTAGCTCCTTCTCTCTCTCTTTTTCCCAAACTGAAGAATACAACAAGAAAGAATCACACACAGTATCCAGCTTCCATTAAATATAAATAAAAGGAACTGGGGCGCCTGCGTGGCTCAGTCGGTTAAGCATCCAACTTCGGCTCACATCATGATCTTATGATTTGTGAGTTCAAGCCCCGTGTTGGGCTCTGTGCTGACAGCTCGGAGCCAGGAGCCTCCTTTGGATTCTGTGTCTCCTCTCTCTCTCTCCCTTCCTCCACTCGTGCTCTGTCTCACTTTCTCGACAATATATAAAACGTTACAAAATATATTAAAAAAATAAAAGGAACTAACTTTATGTAGAAATCAAACTGTTTCCATTAGTAGGGAAACTAATTTTTTTTAAGTTTATTTATTTTGAGACTGAGAGAGAGCACAAGCAGGGGATGGAGAGAGAGAAGGAGAGAGAGAGAATCCTAAGCCGACTCCACACCCTCAGTGCAGAGTCTGACACTGGCTTGGTTCAACCCACAAACAGTGAGATCATGACCTGAGCCGAAGTCCACTGCTTAACCAACTGAGCCACACAGGTGCCCCAGTAGGGTGCTCCTTAATACCCAGATGTGGGAAGTATATGGAGAAAACACCTGAAAGGTGATTTTATTTTTCCTTTTCACCAGGATGCTTTGGATAGCCGGGAGACACACATTCAAAAGTCACTTTGGATGGTGTTGGAGAATCCTGTGGTACAGTAGGAAAAATGTAAATCAGAAATAAACATCAACCCGGAGTCAGACAAAGAGTTAGAGCTTTGAATTCTGGCTTCAAAGACCAAGTGAGAAACAGGAATTTACCTTCTCTGAGCTCCATCGTCTTCATCTATAAAATGGATCTTACTGCCTTCTCTCTAAAATGAGAGAGGGGGGAAGCAAATTCCTAGCACAAAACTATGACTGAATTTTTATTCCTCTTTCCTTTCCATAGCATTTGCAGACAAGGCATGAATATATTTTTATCCTGGGAAGTTCATCATCTTCCTCCTCAAATATAAACCCAATAAATGCAGCTTGCAAACAGTTTCTAAGCAAAGCCATTAAGAAGGCTCCATCCCTTGCAATTCTTCCAAGCTAGCCTGTACAGCAATTTGCAAATTTATGATGTGATAGATAGAATTTCTTTGTTTTGATTTTTCATTTGCATATTTATTGAGATATGACGATCTTAATTAGTTCTGCCTTTTTTGTTTTGTTTGTTTTCTTGGTTGGGAAGAGACAGCTTTCTATGGTGCAAAATAATTCTGCATGCTAACAGGGTGACCGAAACCCAGCCTGTGGCATTCCTCCGTGTTGATGCTGCTTAAAATGCAGCTTTGTGGATTCTCTTTTTGCTTGTTTCCTCTTTAAATGCTGAGGTAATGCTAAAGACTTGGGTGAATGCCAGACCTCAAGAGGCAGCCACCTACTGAGAAGCAAGAGAGCACTTTTAAAATTCCAGACACTTACGCTCATCCTCCATGTTCTCCCCAGACTACCCATCACCCATCACCCATCACCCTCCCAAAAAAGCTGAGCCCCGTGGAATGCCTCTTCGGAATGCAGCCCTGTAGCATCTTGGCTTTTGAGAGAGAAAATACAATGGAATTCTCTGGGCGGATGCATTCCTGGGGGAGTATTTGGACACTCTGCTCACACTGGGCTTTTTGTCCTTGACTCTCTGTCCACTTTCTTCAGGAGCAGAGCTGTGTGAATTCTGTGCCCCATCTGAGAGGCATGGGCAGCCTAGTTGATACCATGTAAAGACAGGCAGATCATGCCCAGTATGAATATCTCACCATCCATCATCATGTGGAACAATTAGCATGATTCCCTAGAGTATCCCATTTGCCAAGTTCTTCACACCATCATGAAGTCTGTCACTAATTCAACACTTATACGAGGAAGGATATAATTTATTATTTCCCTGGGCTTTGGGCTTTTTTTTTTATTTGTTTATTAAAATAAACCCAGTAATGGAGAATTTCCTGTACACAGAGTAAAGAACTAGGCACCATCGGTAAAGGAGGAAAAAAAAAATTAGCACTGCTAGATTAGCACACCTACTGTGTGCCAGAATACTTTGCATTTACTTTCATTTCATTTAAAATGCAAACAGATATACAAATCTATGGGGCAATATTATGATTCTGATTGTAGAGTTGGGAAAAGAGAGATCCTTGGGTATTTAGGAAATGTTCTCCTTAACTTAGAGCTACACATGGTACAGAAGATATCTGATAATCAGATAACATCAAGGGTTCCTGTATCCCTCAATTTAATCAATAGGTATTGACATATGTGATCTACTTTGCCTGAGGACGAAATGGGAGGAGATACTAATTCAGCCAAAATCAAAGTCATAGGCCCTGTCAAGTGGTCTAGAGATCTAGAAAACGTCCAATACCATTCTCACCAAAAACTCTTGGCAATAAATGATCTATTTCTTATTGACCAAGCGAATCCGTGATGGTGTGGGCTATGCAATCCAAATTCTTCCCAAAAATAGAAATACAGAATAAAAAAGGATCAGAGTGGGTTAGTGAGACAAGAATGAAAGCAAAAGTGGGACAGACAGAGAGACAGAGAGACAGAGATGGAGGTGGTGTGTGCGGTGTTTAGTAAAACTCGCTCTTCAGCAGGTTTTTTTCCTCTTAAGTTCTCATAACTTCTCTGAGAAGTGAGTTGACTTAAGTGGCCTGAAAAAAATTAAGTAGGATGCTGGTTCACTGTGGAGGGTCGTTAAGAACTGACGAATTCGGCAACTGTATGACTGACATTCATTTGCTCAGTCCTTTTCGTTAGAAACTGAGCTGGTGGTAAAACAGAGTTGGGGTCTGTGGTGTATGGTTGGCCATACTCCTTAGCTAAGTGACCTAGAGAAGTTAACTATCCCACAAAGGTATCCAATTCAAGAGTATTATGACCTGACGCCGATTGACTAAAGAAGGTATTTGTGGGCATGTCAGTTTGTCACTTCAGAAATGAATGATGACAGGAGCTTAGGCTACTATCCTTACAATGTTCAGAAGATACACATTCCCATACCTGCTCTCCACCACTGTCACCGTACTTTCTCACTGAAGAGCTCTGAATGCCTCCTCTTGAATATCCGTGGATAACTACTAAAGAGCTACAGCATAATGAGGCAAGCTAAAATATTTTTCCATTTTATACATTCCCTTGAGCAGTGGAACACATGGGGCCATGTAAGTTTCAATGAATCAAAACAAAACAAAAACAAAAACAAAAAAAAAACACTCTACAGTAGCACCAAACAATCAAACTGTGATTGTGTCTCACTCAATTACACTGCTGTAACACTCACCATTATCTTTCAAGAACTTGAAAAAGAACATTTTCTCACTGTATGGAAAAAAATCAGAAGACCTAAGAGACGTACACATCTGCTGAAGCCACTTAGATTTCTGTGTAACGTTTGGTGCAACTTTCTGGGCTAAGAGGTAACGCCACTCAAATGTTATGTTAGAAGGGCTTTCCTTTTCTTATATGCTTTGAAACCACAAAGAAATAAACCTGGTTACCAGAAATAAAGTAAACAACATATCAAGGATAAATCATGCGATGGGGAAGGTTGGGGGTGATTTCTCAGCAAAAACAAATGAAGAAATTTAAAAACGTGGACATAGTTTTGATCCTTTGCAAAGTTAAAAGATAATCTGTGCATTTATGTTCTGGCTCATAATTTTATAGACATATCTCAAGTGCCACTCTGCACTTATTTGTTATAGAACTCTTAATGTTATAAATGTTTATATATTGTTGGTCTCACACTGGAAATGAATGCCATTTAGCGCTCTCAGCCAATGAATGCCGTATGCCATTCTGTACTTCCCTTATTTCAGCATTTTTTAACTCCTCCACACTTTTCCCTTTCTGACATGATTTTATGTTCTGGCGAACAGTTTTGACTCCTAATGGCTCACAAAAGACATGCAAATAATAGTGCTGGAGGTGCAGACAGTGAATACTAGTTTTAAAGCAGCATGAGGTATGAGCACATGTAAGGAAATTAAGGGTAAGGAAACCAATGGTCATGTCCAAGGCCAACTGATGTCTCTACGGAGGTCACTGAGGAAATCCCTTTCTACTGGAGCTTAGAACCACTCCACTCCCTTCCATCCCAGAAGATTCCATTTAGTGTCTGTACATACTCTCTCCTAGATTTGTTGACACCCTTAAGCCTAGGTATAATTCTGGTTGAGATCAACCAGACACATCCATGTGGCTGCTTAGCATGGGTGGTACCGAGGATGACACTCTGACAAAGTCTGTGGTGAAAGAATGGGTCACGGTCCACGTTGCTCTCTTCCCCTTGCTGGTCCCAGGACTGAAATCATTATGTACTCCTTGAGCCCGAAAAGAAAGAATCTAGCTTTCCAAACCTTCAGACTCTCACAAGGATGCACGCTCTCTTTCCCATCCTTGGCATGCACAGGTGGTAAGAGTGGTGAGAGACTGTAACCCGAAACTTCTTCTTCTTTATTACATTTCCTCCCCATTCTTCCCTAGAAGTTATAGAGTAAGTGGTTGAGACATTACAACACGTGGGGGTTTATCCACATCATTGTGAATCTATGCCTCTGTGCCAAGATCCCTTTATCCAGGGCTGGGGGAGATACGGTTTCTTGTTGTTGTTGTTGTTAGTTTTGTTTTTTTTGTTTTTTTTTTTTTTAATTCCCCGAAATCATACTAACTTAACTGGAGATTTGTAGAAGGCCTTTGATATGATAAAGAGCTTCATAAACCTCACTGTATCCTATAAGATACCTAATCCACATTGTAAGATTCATCTGTAGCTAGAAGAATCTGAGGTGGTTTTGGAATGATGTCAGGGAATTCTCAGTAAAGGAAATGGCAGTGCTTAAGTATAACATCAGGAACTGTCTCCAAAGGGACAATGTTATAGGACTTGTCCCGCTTTGATTCAGGTGATATTCCCTTTTCCACAAGTACCTCCTTCTCTCTCAACTCAGAATGCTGGTACATATTAGAAACTGAAAGGCTCATACGAGAACACAGCAGAATACAGCTTGAGGGAAAAGCTTCGGCAATCCTGGAGGAAGGAGTCTTAGCTGAACAAAAGCATGGGTGAGGTCACACAGGTGGCTTTAAGTGGATAGGTAGGTGAGTGTTAAAGAAGTATTTCAATAATATTACAATCTATAAATGTATCAAATTCCCATATTGTACACCTTAAATTTACACAGTGTTATATGTCAAATATATTTCAATAAAAAAACTCTGATTTGGGATGTCTGGGTGACTCAGTCAATTAAGCATGGACTTTGGTCAGGTCACAATCCGGCAGTTTGCGAGTTGGAGCCCCCATTAGGCTCTGTGCTGACAGCTCGGAGCCTGGACCCTGCTTTGGATTTTGTGTTTCCCTCTCTCTCAAAAATAAATTAAAAACATTAAAAAAATTGTTTAAAAAGCTCTGACTTATGGTTCAAATGATGAAACAGTTTTAAAGTGAGAACCAAGATAAATAGATAGATAGCTAGATAGACATATATATATATATCTTATTATTTCTATTTGTTTTAGTAAATTGTATTTATGAAGCAGAATATTTATATAAAGTTTAATTTGCTTTTTTAGTTAGTATTGATAGCTTAAACACATATTATAAGCAAAGTCTTTTCACAGTGGGCACTTTGTGAGCTCTCAGAAAACCTCGGTTGCTTTCTCTCCCCCTTAAGTTAATAGAATTTTGGTTTATATCAATACCTCTATTATAGAGACTTGATATTACATACATGGGGAGACAAAGGAGTCCTGCAATCTGATCTCTACTTATTTCTTTATCCCACTTTTCAAACTATATTCTCCTACATAATCCTTCCATTAAAGTTGGTCTCTCAGCTCTCCTCAAATCCGTGTGGGGCTTTGCTGTGTCTCTGAATTGGCTCAGAGAAACACATCGACTCTGCCCGCAAAGCTGTCCTTCTCACCACTGGTAATGGAAACCCCCATACGTCTGAAGATCAAGCCCAAATATTATTTACTTGATAAAGAGTCCATCATTACACAGGCTAGAAATAATTACTTATTTGACTTCAGTGCTCTGATTTACTGAACTTTCCCTAAGACGTCAAAGATGTATTTCAGGTTAATGTGTAACTTGTTCTTATTCCTTGCCTTATACACAGAAAATGCTCAAAATAAGTACCAATTAAAGAATGGCATGAAGAAAAAAAAAACTTTCTTAACACAAGGAAAATGCTCTCTGCCCCCAGATTAGGGATAACCCTATGTGTCTCCTAATTTTTACTGGCCATCCACAGAAATGGAAGAGATGAGGTGTTTAAGAAATTTGGCACTTTAAAATTTGAAACTCCAGAAGTGACAGTACTAGAACGAACTACTTATTTCCAAGATCATTGGCTAAAAGTTCGATTTAATTGGTGTTTTTATGTGAGATTCTAGTTTGCTTGCCATGGGCAGATCTTTGTGTTCTCTGCCCTAGAAACATAAGGACTGGAGTCAGTTGTTGACAGTTAAAATGAAAGATGCAGGGGTGCCTGGGTGACTCAGTCAGTTAAGCATCCAACTCTTGGTCATGATCTCAACGGTGTATGAGTTTGATCCCCGCATCGGCTCTGTGCAGACAGCATGCAACCTGCTTTGGATTCTCGCCGTCTCTCTGCCCTGCCCCCCTCTTCCCTCTCTCTCTAAAGACAAGTAAGTAAACATTAAAAAAATGAAAAAGGCAGACATGGATAGAAGTTTAAAATCTGCAGGATGGGGCAGAGGGTGCAGAGTCTATATGAAAAAACAAAATCGGCATTTGCTATTTAGAGATTCTATTTTGTTATCATGGGAGCTGTCTCCCAAATTCTATGTTTCTATCAGGCTCTCAGGTTTCAGATAAAAGGATCTTGTGTTGCTATTGTTACAGCCTAAAAGAATTCTTTACACAGGCGTTTTTGTTGTAAGAACACAATCCAATCTCCCTGCCTTCTGAAACACCCAGGGATTCCAAGGAGTTTACAGAGCAATGAATTCTGATCTCAGTTGTAGGAAGAAAACCAGAGAGCTGTTGGTTTCAGAACAGAAAACCATGCATGCCACCTCCTACCATCAAGCCTGGAGTGAAAGCCACCATTTTGTGGCTGTCGGATTCTATTTTGGTTAAAAGTTATCTGTAGGGTGTCATTTAGACCACACTTATTTTTCCTGATAATGATGTTATGTGACGGTCAGGTGGGGGGTCCTGGGTGCCATGACCGTCACTGGGAAGAATCACAGGATAAGTGGGAGAGGAAGGAAGTAGACATGTTATCAGATATTATACGAAGTTAGTTATTTATCTTCTTGATGGTAAAAGGATCGCCACTCTCTACATCATGTACATTTTAAACAATATGGGTTGGTTACAATGGATTCTTCTCTTGTACAAGCAGACGGCTGACTGAGAAATGGAGTGTTTCTGCAAAGTCTGTGAGAGAAAGCTGCCAGTTCTTTTGGAAGGAGCTTGCCCTAACCCTACCAAGCCAAATTTAATTTATGCCACATGCAGTTCTAAGGGAATTTAACTAGGAGGGTGTTAACTGACAGAATCAATTTTGCAGTAAACGTGACTGCTGTCCTTTAAGGAAGTATTTTGATTTGAGCAGTTAACTAGGGACATGGGTTAATGAAAAAAGTTATAAGTTCAAGTGACAACAAAAGTTGTAAGTTTAATATGGCCTATTTTGGAATATCAAAATTTTAACTCGATAGAAGACAGTCTCTGATGATCATACCTGTGATGGGACAGAGGAGATCATGAGTGTCGTGTCAGGAGCGAGTCAGAAAAAGTTTGTCACAAGGGGTCATAAAATAAAATCGCTGTAGGAGGGACTATGATAATCTGTTATAAACACCATAATAAAATACATTATGCAATATATTACAATAAAATTTAGTATGATGTGTAGTATGTCATAGCAATTTGGCCAAAGACAGGAGTAAATAAATATCACTTAACAAAGCCATGATACTGTAGTAATAGAATTATAACAAAGGGCAGATTATATATATGTAAAGTTATTTCACACATTATATGTAATTAAACTATATTTTCTAAATTATTATAATTTTTGTTCAAAAGCTCCTTTAATGTAAGTGAAAATAGCACTGTTCTATAGACGTTCTAGCTTCATCTGGTAGCATAAGTTATATCAAGTAGTATTTTCACTTAGTAATTACTGATTAACATAGCAATAATGACAATAAGAAGCATAATAAAACACATGTACTGTATTTGAAAGCTTACTGAGAGGCATTTTGCTGGATACATTAAAGAAATTACACATTGACATATTGGCATTATTTTATACTTTTTTTTTAATTTGAGAGATAGAGAGAGAGAGAGAGAGAGAGAGAGAGAGAGATAGCAGGGGAGGAGCAAAGGGAAAGAAAGACAGAATCTTAAGCAGGCTCCATGCTCAGCCCACTGAGCCTGACTATGAGATCATGACCTGAGCCAAAACCAAGAGTTGATGTTCAACCAACGGAACCATCCAGGTACCCCTAAAATTTCTTTTTAACTTTTTATTTTAAAATATAACTATTTGATCTCTGATTTGTTTTTTCCATGAGTTGAAGTCATATAAATCCTAAACTCACTAAAATTCTCAGGGTTACTAACTAATTTAATCCATTCATTCATTCAAAGAACATTTATTGATTGTCTAGGGATTTTCTTTTATTCATTTATGTATTTATAAATTTAGAAAAAATGGAGGGCCTGGGTGGTTCAGTCAGTTAAGCATCTGACTTCAGCTCCGCTCATGATCTCATGGTTTAAAAATTTAAGCCCTGCATCAGGCTCTGCTGACAGCTCAGAGCCTGGAGTCTGCTTCAGATTCTGTGTCTCCCTCTCTCTCTGCCCCTCCCCTGTTCATGTTCTGTCTCGCTCTCAAAAATAAATAAGTATTAAAACAATAAATTAAAAAAGTAAGATTAGAAAAAATGAGGGGGAGAAAAACAACCTTTAATCTACTTCCCATATACTGGGGGCTATTACTTGGGAAGTGAATACAGAAGAACCCAGGAGCGGAGTCAGGGAGGGGAGTGGATGTACCCAGAGGTCAGATACAGTGTTGTTTAGTCAATGTTCTAGCAAAGAAGCAGGCAACACATCCTGCAAGCTCAATAGGTGGAATAAGTATGTCTGTCAGAGAGAGGTGTGGAAGCTTTCTCTTGGAACAGAACATGTGAGTTCTTCCAGGCAAAGGGAGGAAAGGATACCCCATGGTGAAGAGTAACACATATAAAGACCAGCGTTAGAGCTATCGACAATAGCTAAAGTATAGAAAGAGCCCAAATGTCCATCGACGGATGAACGGACAAAGAAGATGTGGTATATATATATACAATAGAGTATTACTCGGCGATCAAAAGGAATGAAATCTTGCCATTTGCAGCTATGTGGATGGAACTAGAGGGTATCATGCTAAATGACATTAGTCAGTCAGAGAAAGACAAATATTATATGACTTCACTCATACGAGGAATTTAAGATACAAAACAGATGAACATAAGGGAAGGGAAGCAAAAATAATAGAAAAACAGGGAGGGGGACAAAACATAAGAGACTTTTAAATACAGAGAATAAACAGAGGGTTGCTGGAGGGGTTGTGGGAGGGGTGGGCTAAATGGGTAAGGGGCATTAAGGAAGATACTTGTTGGGATGAGCACTGCATGTTATACATAGGGGATGAATCACTGGAATCCACTCCTGAAGTCATTGGTGCACTGGATGCTAATTAACGTGGATGTAAATTAAAATAAACAAATAAAAACTATTAAAAAAAGACTAGTGTTAGAGTGCACAGTGACTATAAACCCTTCGGGGTGTTGGAAGGATAAGCTTTGTGCGGTTGGTGGGGGGACACGAAACTGGGGGTCAAGGGCAGAAGCTGAGGGGCTGGTTGGCCAAGGAAACGAAGTCAGACTTAATTTTATAGGTCATCTTATTTTGTATTTATAAAGAAGACGCTGGAGCACACTCTTCATCCCATTAGCATTAGACATAATTATTTAAATATAACTTGTTAGAGATTAGCTGTTTAATTTTAAAAACATAATTAATTGGAGCAAGGTATTAAATAATAATATTTGACATCATTAATGAGGGTATAATTATATGTGCTATTTAAAAACTTAGTGCAATACCAATATTTTCTCACAAAATGAAGCGAGAATTATTAACTACCAAGCAACTTAGCAACTTGCCTCAATTCATTTTGGGATTCACATCCTTGGCAATAATCACTCAAATCTAGAAAATCTATTTAAAATTTCTTCACTTAAACTCATATATAAAGGCAAGAAAAATGTAGTAACATGTCCATAAAGAATAGGTTAAGGAAAAAAAAAGAGGGGGTAAGACTCCCATTAAGTATATATGAATTTATGGAAAGATCTCTCCCTCTTCTCAGACTTAGGGAGACTTGGAGAAAATGCCCCCAGAGATTTGCCACTTAGCTGTAGAAGTATCACAAGGGACCAAGAGAAATCTGATCCTGCTAGATCTGGCCTTGTATTGATCCGAAGGGCAACGGCAGACCTACTTCACAGAGGACTTAGTAGGTGCTATTCATCATATTTATTACTTTATATACACTAGGTCATTGAATTTGCAGAAAAGCCCAGTGAATTAAGTGCTAATAATATATCTAATTCTTATATAAGAAAAGTAAAGTTTGAAAAGGTTAGGTGACTTGCCTAAAGTCATTCATCTAATAATTAGTAGCATCAGGAGTGGCATTGAGGTTATGACAATTCCATACTGGGAGAAATCAAGGACTGACTTCAGAAAGGATACCGTCCAACTGATAATACAGGGAGGCATTAAGTGTGGGCATTGGCGTGTTTTATTATTTGATTTGAACACTGCAAGGTAAGAGTATATATCTGCTTTTTGCTGTCCGTTCTCGAGTAAATAGCATCTATCAGAAATAAGATTCTGGAATACCACACTGGCATATTTAATTCTGAGCAAGTGATTAGGAAATGGAGTATAACAATGTCACCTCAAAAAACTGTTGTCATTGGATGCCACCACAGACTTGCAAGCAACATGGCGGCCTTTGGCTGAACTGTATCAAATGGCCACTTTTTGAGGTCAAGAGAGTTCCAATATGGGCAATGTTTGAACTTAATACAATAAGATCTTTCTATTGAAAGGTCCCCTTAGCAAGGTGAGCGGAATGGAGAAGGGAAAATGGAACAGGAAGAGAAGCTGCAATATTCTTGCAAGAATACTGGCGAGAAAGAATGACTGTTTCCAGAAAAAGCAGTGGCTAACAGGAGAGGTTGTTAGGCTTCTGAATCGTCTGCAAACCAAAGTGGCAGACAGCCAGGTGGATGTGTAGAGTGAGACAGGGAGAACCATCAGGATGACTTGGAATTTCAGTAAAAGAAACTGAGAGCATTTACATGAGGTCGGGTTTCTCCTAACATGAAGAATTATTTTTAAAAACATTTTCTTCTTATGCCTCTAGGAGTTATTCTAGATTTCATGTTTCATTCCATGCTAATTCAAGAAATGCATTTGTTTTTAAAAACAAAGATAGAAAAAAAAAAAAAAAAGGGCAATGAAACCCAGGCTCCCAAAGCTGCAAAACTGAACTTAGCACTTCTGATGAGGAAGGAGTAAGGTGAGACTGCCTGCCATGCACGCCCAGGGTCCCCCATTCTGCTGTGTGGTGTGCAGCTTTCTCCGCTCAGCACATGCCGAATCAGCACTTCCCAGGAGCCAGGCTCAGGGCCAGCTGCTGGGTGAGGGGGGAAGAGCACACCACCTCTCCCCTGCTCTGCCCTGCCTAGTAGGGGAGCCGACAGTCCAATGTGCATTTGCAATGAGAAGATGTGTGCCGTGCCAACAAACAGGGCTGGAGACTGTAGCAGTAACGAGGGTCTTATCTGATCCAGTGTGTGTCAGTGCCCCCAACACACACACACACACACACACACACACACACTTACATACACGTACATTCTACATATGTGTGCATACCCGTGCCCACCTACATGTATGCAAATGCATACAGGCACACATACTCACACCCACACCCATCTATGTGCACACACACCAATGCACATTTGCACACACTTATGTTCACATGTACTCATGCCTACACCCACATATACACAAGTGCACACACACGTGCCCACAATTCAAATCTATCCCCACCCATACGCATGAACACATACAGCCACGCACACATATCACAACCGTGCATAAAGAGACACACACTGTCATGACTCCCCAGGGACTGTGGAGAGTAACATCCACGTCACTGTTCAGATTCAAACAATATCTTTCCTTTTGTCAGTCATCCTTGGCCCTCTGGCACATAAAATTGCTTCAAGAGTTCTCCATCCTATGATTCCATACTTAGAATGTTTACAACTTTGCTTTCCCATTTCTTCTTTTGTTCTGATAATTATATTAATAATTATATATTATTTATGAGCATTCATTAATTATATTTTAACAGATAATGATATTAACAAATAACACCTCCCATGAATGGCCCTTCCAGGTAAAGCTGTCTTCAGCTTTAAGGCTCCGAGTCCTGTGAATGGGCTAATATCTTATTTTTTATTATTGACATAGATCTGGAATCTGCTTTCCTATTTCATTTCAATCCAGGGAAAGACTTTGATGGCACCTAAAGATGAGATTAAGCAAACCTTAAGATTCCATTGTCTGTTGTTTCCAAAAAAAAAAAAAAAAAAGGAAGAAAGAAAAAGACCAAATTTCGAAGTCTACTTTTGAGTTTCTTCTCTGACAGGCCCTCTTACTGAAGGAGGCTCTGACGACCTCCAGGGCCAGGAGAAAAGAAACATGGTGCTTTGCTTTCCCCACTAAAATCCCCTGGCATCTGCTCTTTGCCTCCCATTGCCTCTCCCGAGATTTTCCCTGAGTAAACTGAAGCTCCTCCCTGTGGTAGACTGACAGCACAGGGCTCACAGATAACCTAACTCCCACCAAAGTGGTAAAAAAAGTGTTATGACTGCTGCTCAGAGCTGATCCCAGGGCCTCCTCTGACAAATACCCCCAAAACACACAGCAGAGCCAAATAAAGAGCAGCCTGATGGTCGTCCCTGGCAGGGCTGAGCAGCACTCTTTATCTGCCTCCTCAGAAAAGAGTTTTCTGGAATATAAAGCCAAAGGAAAGAGGTAATTTATTGTGAGGATTGTGTATTAATTAGTTTTCAGGAGTTCCTTGGGTAATTACAATCTGTAACATTTGTAATTGATTTGGCTAGATTAAAATGGATGCTTTGGTGCATCAGTGAAATCAGCAAGAAGCCAAGAAGAAGCAGGAGGAGGAAATGTCTTACCTACCAGACGAGGAGCAAGTTGGCCTCATGCCAGGCTCCAGACCATACCTTCTCAGGAGCCCAAATTACAGCAGGCGTCTAAACCTGCATACTCAGCGGGTAAAGTCTTTCCCCAAAGAGACCATATGGGGGAGGTGACCAGAGGTCTCCTGAGCAAGGCTTTAATAATTGGAGGAGTGCTCCCCAGGGACTTGTGAAGTCAGCTGCCTTCCTCAGTCCCACTTTGATAGTGGTCATGTTAACGATATGGGCATAATTGCAAATCAATCATTCTGCAAAGCAGAGGGAAGGAGCCCCTTCTCCTGGAAGCGATGAGGGGCCAGGGCAAGATGGAGGGGCCAGAGATGTAGAAAGGAAGATGCCTCCTGCCAGACATACTTTTGGGTGGAAAGCCTCTTCCCAAGCCCTGTGGATGGCCACCTGCCCTCTGGGATCCTCCCCCCAAAGACTCTTGCTCCCTGTGTGTCTTACCCCAAGCACCTGCCAGGCCTCCTTTGTTCACTGGTCATGACCAGCCATGCTGCTATGACCTGGAGCAGCATACTGCTCTTTGGGCAGGGGCAGAGACTCAGAGCATGCCTTCCCAGAGGCTGTACCCACACCCCTGACGCTGACAAGTCCTAACACTGAGGTGATGAGGGGCTCCTGCAAAACATCTTATGTGCAGGTTGTGGGTGGAAGACCAGGTGTAGAGATTCAGGAAAAGAATGATTAAGATACTTCAATGTAATGGGTGTATTAGCTAACACTCACGGAGCACTTGACAGACAAGTTTATAAAATCTCAATGACAGAGCTTTAGGCAAGTCTAGTAGTGACAGGTCTAAGGCGGAGAGGATTATATTACAATATGGTGACCAAGTGCTTTAGAAGAGATGCAGCTAAAAGAGATTAAGGACATAGAAGAGGAAATCAAAGGGAGGAGTACAGAAAAGAAATGGAAAGATAAAGGATAAAGCAAGGAAAGAGAAGTGGAGAGAGATGCCAGCACTGGGCCATGAGTAAGAGGCCCAATAGGAAGGAGGGATGGCCTCGCGGAGAAAAGAATGGTCTTCTCTAGAACGGGTGTCTCCAAACTATAGTCCACAGGCCAAATCTGGCCCACCGCCTGGTTTTTGTAAATAAAGTTTTATTGGGATGTAGACATGCCTGTCCATCCACATTTTGTCTGTGACTGTTTTTTGTCCTACAACCACAGAGTTGAAGAGTCATAAGAGAGAGCATGGGCAAAGCCAGAAATATTTACTGACTGTTTACAGAAAAAGTTTGCCAAGCCCTGCTCTAGAACAAAACCCTCACCACATAAGCTTATTCTATGAACAGGAGCATGTGTTCCTTCTTGCTCCAGGATCTAATTACAGGGGGTTTGCTTTCATAGGCAGCATCACTGAGCTCCATGTAGAAGTCACCTCTCCTGGAGGATGCGTTCTGCTCCAGGAGAGAGGCAGTTTATGTTTGCCAGTGTTATTTATCTTTCCTGGTCCACATGGAGTGTGGTGGAAGTAGGTCTTACCATGATGGGGATGGCTCCATTTTAAAATACAGATGGGGGGCCTGGCTGGCTCCATCCATGAAGAGTGCAACTCTTGATCTCAAGGTTTTGTTTTGTTTTAATTTTTTTTTATGTTTATTTATTTTTGAGAGAGAGACAGAGCATCAGTGGGGGAGGAGCAGAAAGAGAGGGAGATACAGAATCCGAAGCAGGCTCCAAGCTCCGAGCTGTCAGCACAGTGCCCAACACAGGTCTCAAACCCACGGAACTGCAAGATCATGACCTGATCCAAAGTCAGATGCTTAACCAACTGAGCCACCCAGGTGCCCCAATCTCAAGGTTTTAAGTTAGAGCCCGATGTTGGGTGTGGAGGTTACTTAAAAGCAAAATCTTTAAAAGTAAAATAAAAATGAAATAAACAAAATAAAAAATTAAATTAAATTAAACAAAACAAAGTACAAGTGTGTGTTGTTAGAAATATCATCATTTTTAGTTGTGATCTTGGGAGAGAGAAAGAATGTGGGAAGAGAGAAGCAGGTTGACCACGCTGCATGTGACGGAGGAGGGTTGGTATCTTGGAGTGAACACTGTTTAATCCAAAACAAAGGCCGGAAAAAAGGTCGCTAAACTCTGAGCAACAAGTGGCCCCCAGGTCTCTTTGCTGGGTACATTTCTGATAGCTGACAGTTATAGAGTATAGGTAAACGTTTACTCTTCAGGAGTGTAGGGCTGCTCAATATGGATGGCAAATGTCTAAGTGCAGTTGGAGATGCTCAGATTCAAGTTTTCCTCCAGACTCAAGCTCATGCCTCTTCACTTTCTACTTGTCCCTCTCCCTATGCTGACAGGAAGAATAGCTTCCAAATATCTTTTGACAAAGAGGTCTATCTTCAGTGGTCACGGGTTTCCTCTCCTTCCCCAAGAGGGATGGACAGAAGGGATGGTTTTCTGCCCAATCTCTTCTTCGTGGAAGAGCATGCTAGCTGGGTATGGTGACATACTTTTTAGGAATCTCTTTCATCCAGTATAAACACCTTTTGTGCTATCTACTTAGAAAACAGCACATAGCTGGGTATCTGCCACCATCTTTCCATCCAGGGGTTGGAACTCAGGTTTTCTTAGCGAGTCCACTGTTGAGAGGCAACAAGGATTGACCGATGCCCATTCAGCTAGACAAGCCTTCAGGAAGCAGAGAGGAGCAAATGGGGATTGTTTATAGGCTTTTTATACATTTGAACAGACAAAAGTTTGAGATTGGATAGATGACTCATGTACCCTGTATCATAGGGACCTGGAAAGATTTTGTCAAGCCCGGTGAGTGAGGTAAGTGGGGAGAATTAGCCCCTGAACGCTCCTTCATAGCCAAGGAATGGGAAATTAATATTAACAATGACAATAAACATTGTATCCCTCTTATGATTACCATTGTACTAGGCACTATACCACAAGATTAGCATGCATCGACTCACTCAAACCTTTCAACAACCCTAGTGGTAGGTGTTATTACTTCATTTTATAAATGAGGAAACCAAGGCTCAGGGAGCCCAAAGCACACATGATCATAGGTAGTAGCAGATCCAGGCTGGTCAGCTACACACTTAAGTTCTCCCTGACTGGGAACCAGTGGCAACTATTCCCAGCAGAGACTCTCTCCCACAAGAAAGGAGCATCTGAGAGAAGTCAGTTTTCTGACATCCAGAGCCCCTGACCTGAACACAGCTCTAGGAGCTCACGGCAGCATCATCTCCAGGCTCCTGCCTACCCTTGGCTTCAATGACTTCATTCGATTCCCTGCTGGGCCTGGAGTCCTGCCTTGAACCATGGACCAGGTTACTGGGATATGATCATTCCATGTGTCCCCCATGGTGTCTTCCTTTGTGGTTGAGCCCTGCCTCCCTCATTGTTCCCATCTGCTTAGATGGGCCTCCTGGTTGTGACTTGAATCCAAGATGGTAGCTCCCTAGAAATTGAATCTGAATGTTCTACCTTTTGTGGTCTTTAGCGTAAATTCTGGCCTGAATCAAACTAGAGTTGGTTATACTCTCTCTTACACTTGGTGACAGAAGGACCCCCAGTACTTATGGCAAATGAAATCCTGTATTCTGTCTGACAAAGCTGCTAGGATGATTCAGGAGTTGAGGGACCACTTTGTTTCTTTCTTTACGAATGGCCTCATGGTCCATATGAATTGCCTGCTGGTGGAGGATGAGTGATGGGCAGGAAGTCAGGTCTCATGTGGAGGTAAGGTGATATCTCAGCCTGGATTCTCCAGCCTAGATTTCCCTGATCTCCACCCCATTCTTAATGGTAACCCTCTTGGGAGTCCCTTGCTAATCTCTATCTTTAATCCAGCCTTTGAACAGAGAGGCCAGAAATTTGGAGGAAATCCAAGGGTTCAATATCCCATGCAATCGTTAATTTCTTTCGCATAGGAAACAAATCTATATGTCAGTGCTGTGCTAACATTGCATCTTTAACATCATGGCAGCAGCTTTAGGCCAGTAAGCATTAATAAAACAAACTGACTTGAACAGATGTAAGTCAGACACTAAAGAGAAAGCCATGAGGCTCAATGCTAATCCCAACTGCTAACTCATCCCCTCTTCTTCTATCGAATCTTCTATTAAAAAATTTTTTTAATGAAAAACTTCAATTAAATTGTGGCAAAGAACATGCTGTGTGTCGAAGGGAAAGGGGCCCATTTGTCAACCACAATCTGGATTCAGAGATGTGATGTGACTCTGGGCTTGTCCCACGTAGCAGGCATTTTATGAGACCTAGATGTTATTTATGGTGGCGGTGGCACAGCCTGATGAAGTGGGTGCCCTGAGCAGAGTGTGGGGAGGCCCGAGATTGATTTCACACTTTCATTGCTATTAAAAGAGTCTTAGCATTTACGTTGAAGGAAATTGTAGGACTTTTTCTCTGGGAGTCATTAACAAAAAGTCTAAGAAAGAATAAGGTATATATTTTTCAGTTCCGTAATTTTTTTGTATCTCTTTCCAATCCCAGTGATGACCTCTCTATTTTCTGATTTGCAAAACAATATCAGATGGCTTTGTCACTTACCAGATAGGGATATGTCAGAGAGGGAGAAATGAAGTTGTCCTGTTGGATGCCATGCATGCCTGGTGACCCTCTTAAAGAGGCATTTTTAAACTGTTGGGTTGCTACCAATTAGGGTGTCAGAAAAGCTTATTTTTAAAGATCATAGGATGAATATACCAGGAAGCAGCATATAATAGAACAAGTAGGGATAACTTCATCAAATTATGACTCTACATATGTGTATTTATGTAGATGGAGTCTCTACATAAAATGTACTTCATAATATGGGTTGCATTAAATATTATTTGAAGGGCACCTGGGTGGCTCAGTCTGTCAAACGTCCAGTCTCGATTTCAGCTCAGGTCACGATCTCACAGTTCATGTGTTTGAGCCCCACATCAGGCTCTGTGCTGGTAACGCGGGGCTTGCTTCAGATTCTCTGTCTCCCTCTCTCTCTGCCCCTCTCCATATTATGCTCTCTCTCTCTCTTTCAAAAATAAGTAAACACTTAAAAATATTATGTGAAAAACTATGCTCCAAATTTTAACCCTAGATCAGCGACAGGGGCAAAGAATACCCCCACTTTTTCCTTCCCTGTGGTTTATCTCACATAGAGGCATTTTCCTGATCTGTACCATCTGGCACTCGAGTGACAGCTGGTATTTCTGGGCTCCCACAGTAGGGCCCCCTGCATCCCCTCCGGTTTCCCTCAAAAAGGACCAGGGCTTTCCTCTAACCAGGAGCAAATCAGATCGAATGAACAGTGTACAAAGGAAGTAACACTACTTTACTACTTATTATGTGTTGGTTACTGGCCCCACAACCTTTATGTACATGTAATTCACAAAAATCCTAGGACTGTTTTTTAACTAAGGTATTTATTTACTTTTGCACATAAGGAAATTGAAGTTGAGAGGCACACTGCCATGACTTTTTCTAAAAGCGCTTACTGTCTGATTTTTTAAAATTATTATCTTTTTCTTTTCTTTAACTCCTGAGACTATTACTCTTCCTTGTGGAAAGAACTGGGAAACACTGGAAAAAGTGCGGCCCTCCGTAATGGTACTTTTTATCATTTTATAGAACACAACACATGCTGGTACATTGGACTTCACAATTAACAAAGCCCATAGTCTGATCTGACTTGATCTTCACCATGTATCTGTCAGATGGGGAGAGGAAGTATTGTTCCCACTGTACAGATTGAAAACTGATAACAGAGAAGACAAAATCATTCACATGCTTAATAGGAGACAGAGTCAGATCTTGAACCCAGGGCTTAGCTTCCAAGTCCATTGCTGTTTGCAGTATAGCTACTATTGTTATAAGGTCATAAAGACTGTGTCTTGGGTTGTATTCTATAGTTTTTATGATGCTGAAGGCCCCCCTCCCAAAATTAACATTAAAAAAAGGAGGAAAAACAGACATTAGGAAGACTACGGACTAGAGATTTTCAAACATTTGTCAAACCACTGACTAAAAATGGAGTCTTAAAATGTTCATTCTCATCATTAATATCATCTGGCACTTAATGGTAATTAGCCAGATTACTAACTCCTTTACAGAATCCTCAGAATTTTGTTTAGAAATCTACTCATCTGGCTCAGCAGGAAAACAGGAAAGACCAATATGCCTCTGCTCCCACATTGCATCCGCAGGCTCTTAAAATGAAAAGCAAGAGATAAGGGTTTTCTCTGTCATTTTAAACGGGGGTGTGGGGGTGTGGGGGCGGGGGACAGGAGGGAATTAATGGCTCCTGCAGAGATGAAAACTTTACGTTTGAAAAGACACTGGTGCAAAATTCTTTTTTCTTCTGTCCCACCTGTGGAGACCCGAGGTTTGGCAGCAAATTGGAGCTTACACAGTGTAGTCACAAAGACAAATGCCAAATCCTTTCCTAATTAGGAAGCGGACCGTCTGGTAGACACTGTGGCCAAAGGCTGGCTGTACGCAGAGGGGAAATGAGATGAGGTGTATAATATTTGCATGTTTGAGAATGAATATATCACATTGGCTGTGTATATATAACTGGTTTGCCTATTGAGCCGCTGAGTGAGTATTGAAAATTAAATAAACACGATTTGCTAATCATATGGTTATAGATTTGGAATGGGCCTAGGAAGCACTTTCTACGTATTTTTGTATTTTGTCTGCAATAATAATAAACAGGCTTACAACACCATTAGCAGCGGAGTCCGATACATTAATTCTCGAATGAGGAAAATTTGGCCACCCGGTTACTTTTGGCTGAGGATTCAGAACTTGGAGATGCTATATTTGGTTCTCCAATGGACTGGTTTTAGTCAGATCAGCTCCATTTTTATCTGTTTTCTTCATTTGAAAATACGGGGAATGGGAATGCTTCCCTTTTCGACCTCAAAATATCTCCCAAGAAGAGATGTGCAAGGGACCTGGTGGGAATTCACAAAAAGCAAGTCATATGTCCCCGCAGACTAACTATTGTGGTTGCCTTGATAGAGCATCTGAGTGTGCTTGGGAATGCATGGGAGCTTTAAAATCTGCTCTTTGCAGGGTTGTTTTTTTTTTTTAAGTTTATTTATTTTGGTGGGGGGGAGGAGCAGAGAGAGAGAGGGAGAAAGAGAATCCCAAGCAGCCCTGCCTGACTCGGGGCTTGATCTCATGAACCATGAGATTATGACCTGAGCTGAAATCAAGTCGGACACTTAACCCACTAAGCCACCCAAGTGCCCCAGTTTGCATTCTAGATATGCCTCTTTGAATGCGAGAAATCCATTTTGACATTACTTCAACGATTTCCTCATCTGAATGAGGAAATGGGGATATGAATATCACATGTTGATTGGTAGTATAAGATATGAAAATATATGTACCAAAGGACTTAATAACTGTAGTTTTTATTTTAAAGCTAAATGTATCATGTGGCAATTGTTCAAATAAACAATCTGAGTCGTTTTTCTGTTTGAGGAATGATACGGAAAGACAAAATACAGGTGTCCAAACTCTTTTGGCACAAATGGTCGTTCTGACCTCAAATTGGGGAAAGAGTTGTGGGATCTGGGCTGTTAGGTATGGAAGAAAGTCAGAGCTAGGTGTTACTTAGAAAAGCACTGGGTGGCTCAGTCAGTTGAGTGACCGATTCTTGATTTCAGCTCAAGTGATGATCCCACGATCAGGGGATCAAGTCCTGTCTTGGGCTCAGGCTGAGCGTGGAGCCTGCTTAAGATTTTCTCTCTCCCTCCGCCCTGCCCCTCCTCGCTCTCTTTCTGAAAGAAAATTTAACAAGACGCAAAGGCAAAGCATATCCAATAGTTCAAGTATAATACCAGAGTAAAAGCCTAAAGGTGAGCAAAGAATCCACCCACTGAAAAAGGACAACCTGCCCTCAGCGGGAGGCACAGAGGCAGTTAGAGACCTCGAGATTTAGTAAGCAGGTGAGGAAGGAGAAGAGTAGGTGGAAAAATAGGAGTCCCTACAGAGCTACACCATAGCCGTGCCAGGCTATTTCCAAGGAGCCTGTGGGAAGGAAAGAAGGAAGGAAGAAGAAAGGGGTTGGTTCATTCAGTCTACAGATTTCATAATACCACTAGTCATGGTGGGCCACGGAATTTATGTGGGCTTGTTTTATGAATGTAAAGCCTTCCTGTAGCTGGACTTCCTAACAGAACAGTTGTCAGGTTGACAGATTGAGGTTAAGCCTGATCCCTTTGAGTGTCTCAGCAGATGGATATTCCCTTTGAAGTCCTGGCCCCATTTCTGAAAGATAGATGTCTCTAAGGATCATGGGCACCAGAGACACTTATATTCTGTCCCAGGTTCCTACCCACAGATCATTCTGGAAAAGAAACAAAAAGCACCATGACAATGGCTTTCCCTGGTTTGGTTTCTTAAGCTGGCTTCCTGGTTAAGTCAGTGAAGGAAGTTTGTCTGATTAATGGTATGATTCTAACAACAAAGCATTGCATGAGTTGCTAGGTGTGGCAAGATAGAACATGTAGCCAATTAGCTGATGAGCTCCAAAGACAACTTACCCAGTCCCTCTGTCAAGGCAACTAAGGGGATCCATATTTTGGATTCATTCGGGCTACAAACTTTGGAAACTTCCACTGTCATTTCTACATTTCTAGCCAACTGGAAAGATCACATCCAATATCAGCTTTGATGAAACAGTAATCTCAGTGCATCTGATATATTCCCTATAGAACAGACAGCACCTGCATGCTGGTGTATCCCAGAAGGAATCAGGCTACAATTACACTGCTCTTTATTTCTTAGAGTTTCTCCCACTTGCTTGTTCATCAGATACTTTATTTATTTTTGCCTCTTCTCCTTTCTTGCTTTCCATATATCTATTTGAAATATGTCTGAAATAAAATCCCAAGACTCCCAAGAATATTCCTGTGCAAGTAAACATATATACAACTTCCATCCACATGTTTTCACTAACGATGTTTAAATGCTAAAGGGAAAGAGGGCGTTCATTGTGTGCATGTTTTTCTTTTGTTTCTGTTTTTTTTTTTTGTTTTTTTATGTGTTAGCAGAAATGCTTTCCTTCTTTCTTCCCACAGTTAGATGCAGGCTATGGATTCTTTTAAATGTCCTTTCAGAGGCAGAAAGAAGTCATGGAAAAGCTTAAATCCTGGCTCTGCCACTCACTACAGATTTGACCTTCAATGTGTGATTTAAATTTGTAAGGCTCAGATTTCTTCCTAGTAAACTGAGGGTGAAAAATAAGGCAGAACAAGAGCATTCCACATAGTTCCTAAAAAGCACTGGATATAAATGGCTAAAGTTGATTCCGTTTCCTTTCCTTTCCTTTTCTGATTAGACTACCTTAATATAATTTAAGATAATGTTGCTCAATTATAAGCATGAATCTCTTAAAAGAATCGAAGTTATCTGTGTGATAGAATAGGGGGTCTCAGAAGCACTGCAGTCTGGATGGGAGCAGGTGAGGATAACAGAGGGAAGGGGAGCATGTTGCTTTCCTAGATTTGTTTCACAGCACAAGCGTGTAGGCAGTGGGATGGCCTGTTGTCCAGCTCTGTTGGATACCAGCCCAGAGAAGCAGTCAGGGACTCTCAAGTCAAAACATGATGCTGGTCTCTCCTTCATGAACTCCCTGAGAAAGTGGGGAATCCATTTAATAATAGTTCTAGAGGTGGGAAGGATATCAAGAGATGCTTGAGCTTAGGTATTGACCCACTGGCCTAACGTGTGTAAAGCACTTGGTACAGAGCAATGCTCATTAGCGTTTGCAATAGTTGGGGTAGTAGAGGTTGCTATTGTTGTTATTATTATTGGAAATATTGGTCTGGAATCCTACCAAGGCAAAGACTGATAGCACTTTCTTTTCTGTCTGCACGTTCTACCTGCATATCAGATTTACAGGTTCTAAGCAGACCTCCTATGAAGTGTGCCTCTCCTGACTTTTAGACTATGTTCCAAGTTCTTCTCCAAGATTGATGTGCCACATGGCATCTCACTTAGCTTTATCACACCTTGGATTGAAATTTCTACAAATTAATTTTTAAAGAAGGAAACTGAAGCCCAGAAAATGGCCACAATTACTGGTCCGAGGATGGTCAGGGGTTCTGGGGGGCAGGGAGGAGGAGAGACCTAATGCTGGGGTCTCTGTGATGAGCGGGTTCAGCCACACCACCATAGCCTTAAGGGCGCTCATCACACTGACCACTGGGAAGAGAGTAGAGGGTAGCTTTTAAATAGTTGTGCCCCAGGGATGTCTGGGTGGCTCAGTCATCTGACTTCGGCTCAGGTCATGATCTCATGGTTCGTGAGTTTGAGCCCTGCATCAGGCTCTGTGCTGACAGCTCAGAGCCTAGAGCCTGCTTCAGATTCTGTGTCTCCCTCTTTCTCTGCCCTTCTCCCACTTGTGCTCCCTCTTTCTTTCTCAAAAATAAACAAACATTAAACATTTTTTTATAAAAGAAAAAAAAATAGTTTGTGCCCCAATCCTCCAGCTCCCCTCTGGTTTTTTCACTGGCACACCCCTCTGACCTCTCCAGCAAGGATTGTGGGAATAGAGCATTAGAGAGTTCATCGGTTGTTCAAGTAAAGATTCATAGAGTTTAGTCTGCTTAACTCAAATGCAAAGGCATTTATCACCCTGCCACCAAGGCAGCTGACAGCTAAATGCTCTAAAAATTATTTCGAAATGATGCGTTTGCTTGGTCCTTGAAACTGTGTGATTTAAAGGCTTTGCCTAAATCCTAAACTGTGGGCCAAGGTGAGCATGCCACTTTCCTCTCACTATCCTCAATTAAAAGCACAGTCCTTTAATTATCAAGTATTATTTTCTATTCTTCTTCCTACTTTGAGATTGTGTGTTTCCCATCACCATTAGTTTGTGCCATCCCACCCATATCTACTAATGGTGAACAGGCCCTACTTTTTAGTAGTTTTGTTGGATAGAAGTCCAGATACAAACCAGGCAGTGTGAAGTCACAGAATAGAGCTCTCTTCTTTTTAACGAACTCCCAAGGTGAGTGGGAATCAGTCTAATTTGGTTGTAGGTAGTCACCCTTCCTTACGTCACCTTCTTCATGATTCCCTCACACATCTGTATCTCTTAAGCATTAATGCCTACTAGATTTTAAAGTGCTCAGAATTCTGTAAGAGTTGAACGCGTACTATATGTAACGTCCTTTTGGGGGGGACCAGATTCTTCATCCATGGCTTTTAGCTACTACATCCAAAAGAATTCCCTGGGCTTAGGACTATGAAGAAAAGTCATAAAGGGCTTGCTTAATTGATGTACAAAGAAGACTTCTTATCTGGAAAGACTCAAGAGACTGCTGTCTTGTGTGGCTTGGTTAGTTAAATGAGAATCTTGCACTATGAAGTTGGTACCAGGTATAAAAATTCTTGATGACCTTGCACTGCTTGAAGCTTCTCTTCTGGCCCCATTGAACAAAAGTATCTATACTCCATTTCCCTAACTGTTCCTTTGCTTCTTGCCTACTTGTGTGTAAGTATGGAGGGCGGGTATTTTTTTAAGCTCCCCTGATGCCTGGTGTTCTATAACGGCATCGGGTGTTACTTTCTGACTCCCCTCTTTGATCACAGACTGAATGAGCCACATTGACAATTCATCATTCTGACAAATTGTAAAAGATAAACCACCTTACATCTTGGATAGTGTCCCGACAGCACGATCCAGATCCAGACACTAATGAAACACCAAGATATGTGCTCATCTTTCTGTGATGGTTATGATTTCCCTTTTTCCTTATTACAAAAGGCTCTAGATTCATCGTATATTTGGCGTTCACAATAAAGCTTAGAAATTTGCATCTTAGGGAGAGATTAGTGTTTCAGATTGTTCAGTCCAATCCTACCTATTTCCTCTGCTTTAAATGACATCTCCTAATTTATCTTCCTCTGCTTTTATGCCAATGCATATCCTGTTTCTTTTGAAAGCCACTTTCTTTTTGTATGATGCCACACAGAATAAAACTGTACCTAAAATACCTAGCACCAAAGTCCCATCTAGCTCACCTATATATTATTTTATTGTTCTTTTGGTTTTCAGAGGCTGCCTCCCCTCTTAGCTCTGCACATATGAGATGGTCCCACCTCAAGCATAACATAATTTCCTTCACTAAAATATCAAAATCCATTATTTATTTAAATTTTATTTTGGAAAGTGAGCACATGAGTGAGGAAGAGGGGAGGAGGGAGAGAAAGAGAGAGAGAAAATCTTGAGCAGGCTCTACTCTCAACACGGGGCCCAACATGAAGCTCGATTCCACAACTGTGAGATCATGACCTGAGCTGAGTCAAGAGTAGGATGCTCAACCGACTGAACCACCCAGGTACCCCTCAAAACCCATTATTGAAAATAAAATGAAAAGTATCAAATGTAATTGGACACTTATGACTTTTTGTGAACTACTGTTTTTAGTATTGTCGCACACAGAATCCCCCATTTCTGAGGTGGCCCATAAACTGAAATACATACCACAAAATTTAGAAAGTTATTCTCACCTACCTAGTGGGAGAGTTGATTTGTAAAATGTAGAGTTAGCATCCTGCCAGCTCTGGGCGAGAGGGAAATTGGAAGTGTCAGCACTTTCAGCATGCTCTTGAAGGAGGTGTCATACTGATATATATCTAGACTATGACCAATACGGACAAAGGAAAATTGAGGGCTGAGTAAAATCCCAATTAATTCTATAATTATCATAACCATTTATGATTATGAAATAGAATTTACACATCCCTAAGACATGGATAAAACCAAAATCCCTGGAGCATGAGATGTGAGAATCTTTATGACATTACTCTTCTCTCCCCCATCATTACCCCCATCACCCCCTACCCCATGCCACAGTCACACTGGTATGGTAGATGTTATGCCCTCACTTCATGCTTTCATTGGACAGGAGCTCTGGTACCTACATTGTATAACTTCTATCCATCCTTCCAAATTCTGTTATGATATCTTCTTCTCTGAAAGACTTCCCTAATTTTCATAGCCCATATCTGATGGGGACATAGTAGACCAAGCACAGTCCTTTTATAGAATTTTTGCCTGGTGTGATGCTCTGTGTGTCTTTTCTCTACAATACAACCTTTTCTCCAATGAGGTGTCTGTGATCAGACATGGCATTCTATTAGCTGAGCATAGTGCCTACCCTGCAAGATAGTAAGTGCTCAATAACTGTTTGCTGAAAGACCCTTGAAAGAGGAAGTGGATGTCTGTTGCATTAACTACTGTCTCCCCCTCTCCACCACCTGGTTTTGTCTACAGAAACAGGAGCCCAACCTACATGCTCCCTTCAAATGTGTGATCAATGCCATACTGATATGAAGTAAGCATTGCTCAGGCCATCCGGGGCTGAGGTTTGGGACTGACATTCAATAGACTCGAGGAAGTGATGATAGGCAGTGATCCTGGTCACTATTAAAAAAAAAATCAATTGTCCTTCATTTGACAAGATGACTTCTAATTCTTTCAATGGAATGTTTATTTTGAGTCATATCCTGGCTATGAGAAAGCAAATGGCCTCATTCTTATATTTAGGGCTATAATGAAAGGAAACTGTGGTTTGAGAATTTGGAAGGGAGGCAAAGAGGATGGCAGAGAAGGACAAGATGTTTCTCACAGTGTGACCTTGGGGGAGGGAAAAGATGGCTGAGACAAGGTCATCTGGATGTTAGAACAATAATAACAATGAAAATAATGAAGATAACAGCTACGAGTGACCAAACGCTTGGTTCCATGCCAGGCATAGAACTAAGCACTTCATATATATTAATGTATTTAATCTTCTCACAAATCTGTGAAGGTCTGAAGCACAAAGAGGTTAAATAACTTGCTCCAAAGCTGCACAGAAAGAAAGAGGCAGAGCTAGGGCATTGGGCAAGCTAACTGCAGACACCAGTTACTTCAGATGGGGTGCTGAAGAAAAGGAAGGCAGGGGAAAACAGTATACACCACTTTGAGGAGCATGGCATGCTGGGGCTGAGGTTTTCATGGATGAATCTAGGATTTTGCTTTGGGAAGGAAGTGCAGTGACCAGACCTAAGGGTATGGGGTTTTCCTCTTAGTTACACTGAGTAAAGAAAATTAAATGTAGTTTATCTAAACTTGGTCACCCACTTCCATCACTTACACTCTATATTTTCTTTAGGGCCATCATGGAACTGAGAAGGTAGAAACTGGTTCTTTTTACCTATATTCACTTTCCGATCCAATTATGTCAAGGTGCCTAGGTTTGTGAAATGCTCAGTGAAGTGGTACCTCCAAAATGTTGTCAGACTTTCATTTGCAGTGTGGCTGAATACAGATTGTGGGGCTTTGAGGTAAAGGGATTGGAGTCTTCTATGTTGTGTGCCTTTGGAGAATTCAAATCACCTCTTTGATGCTCCGATTCCTCTTCTATAAAATGAGGAGAGTAATTTTAGCTCTCTCATGGGGCTGTTGATGAATATCAAATGGAATATTATATCTGCGAGCATTTTCTACGCTTCAGGGAGATGATGTAAAGTGTTATACTAGGGTTTATCACTGTTGTTCAGTCACCGTTCACTCAACAGCTATTTACGTAACTCCCGCAGAGGTCTGTGATGGGTGCTGGGGATTCTAGAAACAACAAGTAAACAGGACACCTACCCCAGGGGGAACAAACATTCCCACGTGGTGGTAAAGGGTAATCATTTCAGATTCTAAGTGCTATGAAAAATCAAAATCTGGAGAGCTTTTTGGTTGTTTTTCCTACACCACATTCCAACCACGAGCACTGACTGATGGCAGAGTTCTATAACAGACTTGTCTTCTAGACATTCATATCACGGTGGTCTGAAATCCAGGGTGATTCGCTGCACTGCGGAGAGCCCACTGTAACTCCTGCCCCCTGCCACCTGGTAAACACGTCAAACACATGCTTGTCGAATGCTTCACCAAATGCATGTCACTGACTGGTGATTTCCTGACGTCCTCTTGCCATGAAATGTTCATAAAGAGGTTATGGCATTTGCAGTTAAAAGGTAATCTAAGGCTTTAATGAGTTTGATATCTTGATTTTGGTGGAGGTGGCTTATTATAGGAGTGTAAAAGCAAGCTCCTGTCTAAGATGGCTCTTGTGTAATTATACCTATTACCAGGCCAAGTTATTTAAACTCTTTGTATACTCATTTTCTCATATACAATTTGGGGTAGAAAAAGCACCATAACTCATAGGATTGTGTGATTTGAAATGATGCAAAATGTACATAGAATAGTTTCTGAGTACAGTACACCTTCTATGCATGTTGACTGTTACAGTTTTCCCTCCTTCCTTTCTCCTCCCCGCTTCCTTCCTCCCTTCCTTCTTTCCTTCAGCCCCCCTTCCTTCCTTCCTTCCTCTTGCCCTTCCTTCCTTCCTTCTTTCCTCCTTCCCTCCCTTCCTTTCTTCTTTCCTCCCTCCCTTTCCTTCCTCCCTTCCTTCCTTCCTTCATCCCTCCCTCCCTTCTTCCCTTCCTTCCTTCCTCTTGCCCTTCCTTCCTTCCTCTTGCCCTTCCTTCCTTCCTTCTTTCCTCCCTCCCTCCCTTCCTTCCTTCTTTCCTCCCTCCCTTCCTTCCTTCTTTCCTCCCTCCCTTTCCTTCCTTCCTTCCTTCCTTCATCCCTCCCTCCCTTCTTCCCTTCCTTCCTTCCTTCCTCTTGCCCTTCCTTCCTTCCTTCCTTCCTTCCTTCCTTCCTTCCTTCCTTCCTTCCTTCCTCCCTCTCTCCCTTCCTTCCTTCTTTCCTCCCTCCCTTCCTTCCTTCCTTCTTCTTCCTTCCTTTGTCCCTCCCTCCCTTCTTTCCTTCCTTCCTTCCTTCCTTCCTTCCTTCCTTCCTTCCTTCCTTCCTTCCTTCCCTTCCCTTCCCTTCCCTTCCCTTAATAGATGAGAAAACTGAAGGCCTCAAGTATTTTTCCATTAATCAAAACAAGTTAGTGGGGAAACACCTAAAACTCAATGTACCGTTCAGTATTTACAGCTGTATGAGCTACAACTCATAACCACAGGGTCAGGTGTTCCTCTGGGCTTGGGTTACTTTTTCAAGTGGATCAGGCTACGGAGCAAGTAGATTTTCTTTCTTGTACACAACTCAGATGAAAGAATGTGTGGAAGCTATTTCATGGACTCTTTGCCTTCTGTCCTCATGCAAAGCTGTGTCACCTAAGCTGTGACACATGTTTTACAGGCCCCGATGCCTGCGCTGGAGACAAACAGGCAGCACTTTGCTGCTCTGACTATTGCAAATAATCATAACAATTATCTTCTGTTGAAACCCTAATATATATCAGGCCCTAGGCTAGGTGGTTTCTATATAGCATTTAATTTTTTGAAATAGTTATTATTATCCTCCTTTTAAAATTGAGAAGAAGCAGTTATGTAACTTGTGTCATATTGCACAGAGAGTTTCTGGTCCATCTGATCCCAAGCCTATGTGTTTTCTTCTAGAAAGCATTGTATAGAGATAATCATATTCCTAAAATGATTATTGTACCATGCCCAGATTCATATGGAGCTTCTGAAATTTAAAATGCAAAAGGCCTGCCACCCATAGGGGACATCGTGGCTAATAAACACCATGAAGACTTCCCAGCACCTACACAGACCAAACCCTTTGCCTTGAGTACAGCATGGTGACTTATCTTCCTTATCACAGGGAGGAAAAGCAAGGATTTCTTTTTTTTTTTTTAGAAGAAAACCAACCTCGGCTATTGGTGGTAAGCTTTCCCCAGCAGTGATTACTATGGCTTCCTGGACATGTCATATGTGAGACATCTGGCAGACACCGAGAGCTCAGAGCTAGAGCCTGAGCGTGGTTGTGGCAGCTAACACGATGTAAATGTTTAAAGCTCTAATCAGACATCTAGTCACTGGCTTCACGGTTGCTTTTCCTTCTGATGAGGAAATATGCAATTCCTTAGGGGTGAATGTCAAATGTTCATAAATAGAGAAGCATCTGAAATATCTATGAGCAATGCTTATTTATAGGAAACATTTATCCGGAATCTCTGTGTGCCTTTCCCGCTCCCGTATTTATCTGTTGCATTACCTATCACCACATTGCACCCTTATATCCACACATTCTTTCTATTTATATGCATGGAATCTATCTGCTTAATTGTTTCCGAATCTCTAACTAGTGGCTACAGTAATTCACCTCCTGCCAGGTGGCAGCGGAAGATCCTCCTTGACTTTGGAGTCTACCCGCAGAAACTCTATTGGCATATCAGGTGTCTCTCCAGTTCCTCCCTGAATCAGTCAGCAACTACATTTGTTTCTATCAATCGATTGATCGTGCCTGTCCTAACCAACGCAGGGTTCTTTTCTTAGGCAGTGCATTTTCGGATCCCCTTCTGCACTTCCTTCTTCTTATGACCCTTCCATGAATGTTTACACGTACGTGCGCTCTAGGCACAACCAGGGACCATTACCTAATGCAAGTGGCCAAAATGATGGAGAAATAAATTTCTTTTAGATTATGGAGATGGGAGTTCAAACTGACTACCCAATTTTATTGCTATGCCACTTTGGGCTAATGTCATAAACTACTTAAGTCTCCTCATCTATAGGACCTGATTAGTAATACTAATCTTATCATCTTTTGTGGAGTGTAAGTTATAATGCTCTGCCTATAAATTCTGGTTCTCTGTGAGACAGACTTTCCCAAGGCCTTTACGGAAATAACATTTGCTAAAGACTTACTCTGTGCAGGGACTATTGTTTGTATCTTTCAACTCACTTAAGCCCCAAATAATCCTAAGGGGTAGATACCCTTGCTATTCTACTTTTATAAACTAAGAAAATTAATTGCCATAGGGGTCAGTAACTTGAACAAGAACTCACCGCTAGAAGCGGTGGCGGGGAGGGAGGGAGCATGATTCCATTCCTCATTTTTCTCAACCCAAAGTGCCAAAGAAACCATTTATTGCTGAATCCTCAGTACCTAAAAGAGTGTCTGGCTCTGTAGATTTGACTTGATGCTGTGAGCTACTGTTATCTCCAGAATTACATTATATTATTGTTTTTGTGATATTTAATGACCATCTAGTTGGTTTGATCATATGAATAAACCTGTTAACTTACAAATGTAAATGCAAATGAGTGTGTGTGGTCAGCTCTTTCAAACACGTTGATCTCCTCTGAGGCAGATTGAGGACATTGATGAAGCTGTACTAAGAAACAAAAAACAGCTAATATTTGCGGTGTGCTCGCTATATGCCAACAGACAATACCAACCACTCAATATATACTATCTTCTTTGATCCTTACAACAACCCTAGAAGTAGATAGCATTTCACTCTAATTGTATGGATGAGGAATCTAAGTAACAGAAGTTTAAGTAACTTGATAGTTACATAAGTAACATTGACGGTGACAGTTTAATCCAGTGTAAACCCTGACATTCATTCAGTCTCCAAATCCCCCTTCTGGGTGAGCCAGTTACTAAACCTTTTTAAGCTTCATTTCAGGTACAAATTTAATGGAGATAATAATATTACCTAACTCACAGGGTTATGGGAAGTAATGAGCTACTATGTTCTTGAGACAGTCGTTGGCACATGAAAGAGTGAGCTCAATCCAGATCAATCTTTAGCATCACCAGCTGCTAGATTTCAAGGTCTCAAGTGCAGATATCATGTCTTGAGTTTACTTTCATTCCCCGACCCCAGCACCCAGAAAAGGTATTGTTGCCTGTGGTTGGTGCACAATAAATGTTTTTAAATGAAACTCAACAAAGAATGGGGATAGGTTAATCGAGATCAGAATCCCCCAGGAGGAATTTAGGTGAATGACCTTCAGGAATGCCTAGGAGCTTGGAGAAAGGCGGGGTTGCTTGATAAACCCCCTTTCATCCATGCAATAAAATCGATGACTCCCTGTTCCCAACTTCCACTCTTAAGAAGCCCCATTTCTTGGAATTCCACTGACATCCCTAATGGCAGGAATGAGACTGACACAGGTTACTACCTCCCACTGCCCCTGAGTGGGCTGGCTAGAGGGTCAGGAATAATCACATGTCACGGGATAGGTACTCAAATGTTTGTTAATCAGCCTCCTTCACCTCATTCTTGCCTCCTGCCCACAGGGGACACACTCAGAATGTAGATATACCTGTGGCAGGTGGCAGGCCTATTAACATGTGGCAAAGCACAGAAGACTGTGCATCCAGACACAAGCCTGCCTACATTACATTTACACAAACGGACACTCAGAGGAGAAGAAATATCAGTGATAGTGGAGCCTACCCAAAGTCACGCTCCCTGGGCTTGGTTGTTGAACAGCAATCCCCGCTGGAGAACGAGGGACCATAATTTGTAATCACGTAGTGCCCACATGCCTGGGTGGCAGTGTAGCACATTTATAAATCACAGCCTAATGAACAGCCCCTGTGCTTTATGACTGCTTTTAACTCTTTCTTACTTCTCAGCTGGCAGGAAATAGGAAGAAATAAAAAAATATATACACGGAGAGAAAGAGGGAAATCATATTCCTAATAATTTGACTTGCAGAAAAGAATAAAGAAAGAGCAGTTATCTTGTTGGAGTTGTGATACTTAGTATCATAATGGCTCCAGCACATTGAGAACTCACCCGGTGCTGAGTAGGGAGACACAGGGGTCTGATGTTCGGCATGAGGTGTCTTTTTGACTAATCATGACCACTTTATTTCACACACACACACACACACATGCACACACACACAGTCCATCCATCCTCAGGCACTCAGAATCCCCCCTTCCTACCCAAATTATACACTCCCCACCCTTCTATATACTACAGATTTTACTTACGTTTATTATTTAATCCCCCACTGCCGCCCTCGCTCCCATCCGAGGACATAAACTGTCAGAGAGCAAGAGGCTTGGTCTGTTTGTTTGCTCTTATAACTCCCAGTGCCTTAACCAGTGTCCTGCATACACTAGGCTCCCAATGAATGTTTTAGTGAAAGAAAGAAAGAGCGGTTATTACCGCATTATAGCACAGTCTCCTCTCCCCTTGCGCACACACGCACATGCATTCACTTGCACACCAGCAGGCTTGGTACAGAGAACTCCTTGAGCTCAGCGTCTGCATGTATTTATCTCTGGCCCTGGGATTTAGCACGGGGCCTGGCACAGCCTTAAAGGAACAACAGTTCCTGCTGGTAAACTTTCTCCCACAAATGTCCTCCAGGGCCCCATCCCATTCAGTTTTAAAAGGCTCTGTGAGGTCTCACTTTTCAATTCTTTTCTTCATGTTTTCTTCACTTTCCTTCCATACCTTCCGCCAGTGTTTCCTTCTGAACAATTATTTCTCCATTTTCATTCTGAGCTGTTGCATTTTTTTTTTTCTGTGACACCCTCATCTATCAGTGAACATCACGTCTCCCTCCGGGGGCGCTATGTCCAAATCTGTGCTACAGATATATCAGCAGCATGGGCTTAAATAATACTTGCCAAAGTGGTATCCAGGGAGCCCAGCCTGTGCACAGTGGCTACAAGTGTTATTTGGCCAGAACGAAGAGAGGGAACTGGAAAGACAATTCTGGAAGGAAAGAAAACTTCTGGCTCAGGCTCCTATTTAAGGCAAGAGCCCAAGACTACAGTGCCAAGAAAACATTTGTGAAAGGAAAGACCTGGCGGTGGGATGCAGTAAAGAAGTTGTGGGATAAAGAGGAAGCCAGATGGAAATAAATGAAGAAATGGATTCTAGACCAAATTGAGTATATTCACTCATGAATTCAATCAATACTTGTGAGTACATTCTTGGTGTCCACTGCCATCCTGGGTGCCAGGGTTATCCTGATGAGATGCACACAGTCCTTGTCCTGTTACATCTTCGAGCCCTGTGGGGAGCCAAGTATAAATGAACTAGCCACATGAGTACATAATGAATAGTGGATGAGTATGTAAGTGCTTGATGGGAGGTTCTGATCTCTCTGGAAGGGTCAGAAATGGCCCCCTTGAAGAGGTCACTCTCAAATTGAGATTCAAATATGGGGAACAGTTACCGGAGTAAGAGAGGGTAAGGAGAGTTGACACATATCCCAAGTAGAGGTGAAATACATGGAGCCTGTATTTGGGAAGAGAACATACAAGAGCAAATGAAAGAAGGTCAAATGACTGAAGCAAGGAGCTAAGGAGATTAGTTTTCGAAGAGGCTGGAGAGATGGGTAGGGATCCCATACTGAAGAGAAACGAAGACCACAGAAGGGATTATGGCCGCTACCATAAGAAGGATGGAAGGCTGTTGGAGAGATTTTAGCAGAAGAGTGATATGACCCCATTTGCATTTTTTAAAGTTCACTCTGGTTAGTATGTAGGAAATGGTCTGGATAGAATAAATAGTAGAAACAGGATGCCCAGCTGGACAGTAGCTGCAGGAGTCCAAATAGATTATCATGGCTTGGATTAGCATGCTGGCCATGGGTGGAAGGAGGATGGGGGGAGAATATGAAATGGACAGGAATTGATAACAGATACAATATGGCAGGTGAGAGAAGTTCCCAGCATGGCACCTGGGTTTCTGGACTGTGCAGCTGGATAGCGGGGGGTGATACCTGATGGTACACAGTGCCGCTGGGTGAAGGCAGGTAGGCACAGAGGAGAGGCATTGGGGAGTTTGGGTCCAAACCTTGGCTTCATCACTCTCTCGTCATGAAAAATTTGTGACATTCGCTTCAGCTTTCCAAGCTTATTTTCTTCATTTGCAAGGTGAGGATAACAACAATGCCTGTCGATCCCATTGTGAAAATAAGATGAGACAAAATCTAAAGTGCGCAATGCAGTGCCTGGCTCTAAGCCTGCATTCCACAGATAGAAGTGGTCATTGCATTACTAACTTCATGATCTCAAACAGGTAATTAACCTCTTTTCTCATCTGTGGAATAATCGTGGTGGCTCCCTTGCACCTTGCCGTGAAGGACAACGCAGAAATCGCACCTACCGCAGATTGAGTGCTCAATATACATCATTCATTAACAAGAACATTCCAGAAACGGACCTGTTTTCTGCTTGGCTGAAAGAGTAAGAAATAACTGCAAGAAAGAGCAAAGTAGCCAAGAGCAAAAAAATAAAAAAATAAAAATAAATAAGACATTTGCTTGTGTCAGTTAGTGTCTGCCTTTGTCAGAGTCGTCTTTTGGATCTAGACCGCCACTTTCCAATCCATGAAATGGAGATAAAAGTTTGTTTCCACATTATCTCCCAGGAACCATGGAAAGGACACCAGGCATGTGGGGCACAAGAGATCACTGCTTCTAAACACATTCACAGAAAGAGGAAATTCTTCTTCAGAAAAGTCAGAGATAGCATCTCAGCCTCCAGGGAGCTCTGGACAGAAAAGCCAAGAGATAATAAAAGAGAGGGGTGGGTGGACAAAGACATAGCCTGGAGCTAACTGTGAGAGACAGTCGACCTGCCTGCTGTCCACCCCTATGCAGCAATGTCAAGTCAGGGCCCATCACTGTTGATGAGAAATCAGATCCAGGGACTGTGAGAGGGTACATTCTGAAGAGTAATTTATCTCTGGAGGCTGAACCTGTGTAATGTCCTTACTAATCTCGAGCTCCTGGGTTATGAAGCCTGCCATTGAGGATGAGTTATATTTTCAATAAGTCATTCTAGCTAATCAGGCTTTCTCATCTTGAGCCGCTAAAGAAGAGACAGGACAAACCATCAGCAGCTTCTGAGCAGGCATCCCAATGTGAAGAAAATTCTTGGTGAGCACCTCCTGGCCCAAATGGGCGCTGCCATCACCCCTCCCCTTGGCAACTGGCGCAGAGGGAAATACAGACTGCACAAGCACAGGAAGATGACGAGATCTGTGTTTGATAAGGTTATGATTAAATCAAGGTTTTTGCTCTAATTACACTGCCTTTAAATAAATGCAGCCTAGTAAGTAATTGTAATTGATGTGCAATTAAACATGTATTTATATCACCATTGCCTTTCTCTGTGCAGCTGTCTGTTCCTACTTCTCATTGTGACTGGAGATACTGAAATCGGTCTGAAGCTCAGGAGGAGGAAGCTTCGCTTCTCTCACGTGGGTGCCTGCTCCCCGTGCTATCACAGGACCTATGGGCACCCTTAGAAATGCCATAGCACTCCAGGGCCTGAATGATAGATACAAGTCTTCCCGATTGACCTTTCCAGAAGAGGAAGGGGGCTAAGCATACCAAGTATCTCTCCCTCTACCTGCAGAAGTTTCTCATCTTCTCTGTGGGCTGGTTGGGCCATTAAGCACCGACCTCCCCCCTCCCGCTAAATTTGAAAGGGGGTGACAAATCACAATCAGGTAAAACATCACTGGAGTCATCAAAAGGCAGTGATGAAGATTTTGAGATGCTAAGTGGTAAGTCTGTGCCTTTCTAGGTGTGTTAGCTACATGGAAGACAAGACCCAAATATTGCAAGATGGACAAAGGATGACAGGTAAGAAGTTGTAGGAAGACTGAAGCTCTATTTATATTTCAGCAAACGTCAATGAATGCCAGTAACTAGAATAAATCATAAGGCTAAAGACAATACCCCCTCATGATGCTCACAGTCTAAGCTATATGAAGGTGGAAAACCAGCTCAGGCAAAGGGTTTAAAAAAAAAAAAGGAAATAAAAGATTAGATGCTGAGCTTGAACAATGTTGACTGTTGATTTGGGACCTAGATGAATATCATAAACCTTTGGCCTCCTTCCCCAACCGCCATGATGTAACACCTCTCAGTTGGGCCTCTCCTCACCCATCAGAGTGCTAATTACAGGGCCAGAGAAATACCACCATCCACCTCATCTGTTTTTATTCTCCTGCTAAAGGACGCCATGCATCTCTCTGACAGCTAGTCATTACAGGAGCATATGGGCACCACAGGCTTCTGCCAGGGACGGCTAAGCCCCTCAAGAACGCACGCAGAGCTCTGGGCCACACCGGTGCTGAGAAGGGATGCCTACTGTCACCAGATCCAATGAATAGCGCAGGTTCCAGACACCCAAAGGGGTGTTGTGACACCAACCTCAAGGGGGTGAGGGCATTGGTGGGAGAGGAAACCAGGGAGGGGGAGGGAGAAGGGGCTCGCCTTGTCTTATTACAACTCCCTGGGTTCAGTTTCAGATAGAGAGCACTTGGAAGGTGAAAAATGGTTTTCAGTAATTAAAAAAAAAAAAAGCCTGGGGGTGCCTGGTTGGCTCAGTTGGTTAAGCAGCCAGCTTCAGCTCAGGCCATGATCTGTTTCATGAGTTTGAGCCCCACATGGGGCTCTCTGTTGTCAGCAGACAGCCCGTTTTGGATCCTTTCTCTCTGCTTCTTCCCTGCTCACTCTCTCAAAAATAATGGATTAAGAAAGATATTTAAAAACGAAGTCTCACTTGCCACACACATTCTGAGCTCTTCTTAGCTACCAACCACTTCTCTACACAATGTTTTATTTGACCTTTATTCTATGGCAGGAATTGCCATCTCTTAGTGCATAATTTAAAAACAACAACAACAACAACAACTGAGACCCAGAGACTTTAAGGGACTCTTCAAGGTCAGAAGATTACGTAAATGACAAGGTTGGGGGTAAAGCTGGTTGGGCCAGCTTTTCTGATTTCTGGCCCAATGTTCTTTAAAAGCCAGTCAGATAAATGGGCACAAGGGATCTTTTAGAGGTGATGGAAATGTTTTAAAACTAGATGTGGTGATGGTTGCACAACTCTGTAAATTTTCTAGAAATCACTGTACACTTAAGACAGGTGAATGTGATGGTATGTAAATTATATTTCAATCTGCTCTTAAAAAATAAAGGCCGCCAAGTGTTGTAAGCAGAGCATGGGCTTTGGGGGCATTATACTATGGTCCAGATCCTGATTCCAGCACTTATACCCTAGGTAACCTTGAACAAGTTCCTTAATTTCTTTACATATAAATTTCTTCATCTTTAAAATCGGAATAATATTACCTACTTCTCGAGATTGCTGTGAGGATCTGAACTGAAGCAATAAGAGCTCATTTTATTTCTGTTATTTCTGATGCCTAAGAATCATGATATAAAAAACTAATTAGCTCTCTGCTGCTTCCTTAACCACTAATGCTTATTCATGTCAAGGCTGAACCTTGTATACGCGTAAGGCATATGATATAGTTTTGGTCAAAGCCCTAAATCAGTGCATGTAATTGGCACAAAACTAGCAAATGACAGTGGTTCAACATCCCAAGGACATAGACACGCTCACCCTCTCCTAAACAGGGTGTGTATTCTCAAACTCGACTGCTCATCTGGGGACCTGTAAAAAAATGCTGATGCTTGGGCCCCACCCCAGAAAATTTTATTTAAATGGTATGGAGTGTGGCCTGGGCTTTGGGGAGTTTTGTAACCAGCCCATGGGATTCTAATTGCAGCAAAGTTAGAGAACCACAACTCATTGGCTTTTAACTCTGACTATAATATGACCCATCTGGGGAGCTTAAAAAAGACCCAGCCTGAGCCTCACATCCAGAGATTCTGATTTAATTGGTCTAGAGGGGCATGTGGGCATCTGTGGGTGTTAAAATTTCACCCAGGTGACTCTAATGTGCAGCTCCGGCTGACAGCCATTGCTTCAAACCTTCTCAGCAAGAAGCCTTAAGGGTCAGGGATCTGCTCCCCAGCTCCCCACCTCCTACCTCTCCAGAGGAATGTCCAGAGAAAGGGCTTACAGGATGGCATGATGGGCTCTGTCTAGAACCCATTTGATGTTGATCTCAGATGGAATGCCTGCTGCTGCTATGCAAGCCCTGGGGCATTTAGAACTCCCAGCGATGCAGGGAGGGTATTATAACCAATGCCAACGTAAAAAGGGCATAAGCAGAGGAGCTAAGTATGCTCCAAGCCACATGGTCTGCAGAGTGCATGGAGGTTGAACATGGATCAGAAGAGAGCTTCCAGGTAGTGGAAAAATTCATGAGGTGCTGTCAGATACTCTCAGGAAAGGATGGGCCATCAGTTCATCCATTCAACGAATACCTGCGGATTCGCCTCGCTATAGTGGGTGTGGTGGCAATGGTGAGCAAGATAGATGCCTTTTCAGAACTTATTAATAATAAAATAAAAACCTGGGGCACTTGGGTGTCTCAGTCAGTTGAGCATCCAACTCTTGATTTTGGCTCAGGTCGTGATCTCATAGTTGTGAGATCGAGTCCCACATTAGGCTCCATGATTCTCTCTCTCCCTCTCTCCTCTCTCTCTCTCTCTCTCCTCCTGCCCTTCTCTCTTACATCTCTCTCTCCGTCTCTCTCTAAATACCTACCTACATACATACATACCTCTGTTGTAGGCAAACCATTCACTGAGCCTGAGCTGACTACCATCTCCCTCATCCCCAAATCTCTGTTGGCCATCCCTGCTGCTCTTCTGGAATGGCTCTGGCATTTCCCACACAAAGACCTCACAGGTCATCATCCCCACACCTTCCTGACCCAAGCTCAAGGGGACACCTCGCCTTTCCTTCCTGCTCTTGCCCCTACCAAGACCCAGCCTTTTTTTTTTTTATCAAGCCAGTTGCCACTCAAGAGACCCTGAGATAGAAGAACTGGGGAAATGGGGGAATCCATGAATCAGGAGGAACTAAGCCTGGCAGATTTGGTCTGAAAAATGAGCTCCTTTAAAGGAGTTTTCATAAAACTCTAGGAAGACAGAGAGCTTCACTCACTGAACAGTTCAATATGCATCTTATCACTTCGAACACATGTCTAGTGCTAGATGCCTAGGGCAGAGCAGCAATGTCTCGTCCTTGATTGTGAGATGGGCCTTTCTGTCTTCACTATTTGCCCCCATCAGTCATTTGTGCCCCATCCCCCACAGGGTCAGGTGGTCAGAGGGCACCAGTTCCGGTAGACTGAGCTCTGACACAGCGTCAGCACCTGGCCCAGATCCCTGAGATTTATATTCTCAAGAACAAGAGAACCCACAATTGCAGCTGTCAATTTTTCTCTCTGTGCTTTATACCTGTACTCATTTCTCCCGTGTATTGCCCTCTTTCCCAAAATAGTAGGAGGCCGATGTTATCAGGAAAGCATTTAGAAAAGATTAGAGTGGGTGATCCCTCCACTGCTGTGATTTGTGACATCACTCACCCTTAATCAGATGGTCTAAAGTACCTTATAAATCTAGTCCATTCAACAGTTGATCAAAAAGCCCATCCAGGGACGCCTGGGTGGCTCAGTCTGTTGAGCGTGTGACTTTGGCTCAGGTCAAGATCTCGGGGCCCATAAATTCGAGCCCCGCGTTGGGCTCCATGCTGACAGCTCGGAACCTGTGGCCTGCTTCAGATTCTGTCTCCCTCTCTCTCCACCCCTTCCCTGCTCACAGTCTCTCACAGTCTCTCGTGCTCTCTCTTGAAAAATAAATAAACATTAAAAAAAATTTTAAAAAGCCCATCCAAACACTTTCTTAAGGGTGATGTCAGAGAACTATTATTGATTTTCTAAAGCTCAGTTCCTTTATCAGTAAAATAGAGATAGCAGTAATTAATGAGGTAAGGTGTATCACATGGCATCTAATTAATATCAATGTTACCTGTTATTATTGATGTTGTTGATTACCAGAAGAAAATTAATGTGTATTTTTTAAAAAAGTGTTTAGAATGATCACATCATATGAAGAGTAATGGATGAGTGCTTGCTATGTTGTTATGTATTATTTTAAGCACTTCACTAATATTATCTCATTTAAGCTGTACAACAATATATCAGGTAGGTACTCTTATTCTCATTTCAGAGTTTAGGGAAATGACCACAGAGAATTTAAGTAAGCATTCTGATAATTATTCTTTTTTCTGTGTTAATAAAAATGTCGGGCAGATTCCAAAGGAGATGAGGTGGGGGGGGGGAGTGGGTTTGGATGAAAGAAAGGTAATTTGAAACAGGTGAAAACAAAACAGAAAGAGGCAACATGGCAGGTGGGACACCTTTGGTATGAGGACAATGGAGTACTTGGTGCTTTGGTAAAACTCTGTGAAGTTCTATTCACAAAAAGGCCACGTGATAGATGGGGACAAGAGTGAATAATGGCATGGGAGAGAGAGTGGAAGTGTCAGAGATGAGACGGAGAATTCAAATAAGGCAATGCACATGTCCTCTGCATATTGGTAATTCCTCCTCATTTAATCCATGCCATGTGCAGACACTATTTAATACAATAATGAATGAAGCAATGAATAAGTAATGTCCATAGCCTAAGGCAGCAAGCATGGTAACATCTTTCTACTTCCCAAGCCCTGAACATGTCTGTCCTTTTGAATCTAGTTATCAGTACATTTCAGCCAGTACTATTCAGGCATTTTATACTTGGGATATAGCCAAACAACATCTTCTTATCATTCCCATTGAACACAACTGGATTGAGAGATACTGAGCGTCACACACGGCACTTAGGTGGATACGCTTATGTTATGGAAACCCCAGAGCAATAGCATTTGGATCTCCTTGGCCAAAATGATTGACTGGAGAAGCAATGGGAAAAGTAACAAATCCTTCTTCATTTTCAAAACTATAACAAGATTGAAAAGAACAGAGTTCCTTCAGTGAATCTTCCATTGAAATGAAAGCATATCATGGACAGAGGCTCTATCCACACCATTTCCAAAGCAAGCATAATGCTGCTGAGACAAGAGAAGCCTTGCTCTCCTAGGATGAGGATTTGGCCTCACAGGCTAGTAGAAATGGCCCCAGTGGGTTGAAGAGGCATAAGCCTGGCATAACTTCTGCCATTTCTGTCACTTCTGAAACTTAGGGATGAAATTGGCCAGAGCTGCTACTTTCTCCATTCCAGACCGGATTCCATTTTCGTCTGTTGTAAGATCTATCATGATTTTAGCAACATTATTCTCATGCAACTTGCTATTCTGGTTCTTTCTTTGTGATTTGCAAAATATTGGCCAAAAAACCCCCCAATCTAGTGACTGGCCAAAAAAAGTCACTAGAAAGTATCATCTTATTTTCACAACTTCTTGTTCCACTTATCTGATGCCCTGAGATCCAGTGACTGCCAGCGATTCTGATTTGAATTCCCCAGCCCGTCCTGATTTGTTCTAGTGGAGAGGATGGCTACTTATTATGCAGAAGGTACTTCCAATGTGCATCACAGCCTGGCTGCTTCAGCAGCCAGAGGACCTGCTTCTTAGGGACTTTTTCTAGGGACTTGCAATTTTTTGAGGCAAAGCAGAGACATTTGCATGAACTGGAGCCATGCAACACTAAAATGTGCTGTAAATTGGACTCATTTAAAATTTTCCACCAGCAATCTTCCCTCAATCTCCTTCAGAACTGGCAATGATAAAGCAAGGCATTCCCAGATTAGCTTCCAATGAGAAAACACCCCTTGCTGGATAATGAGTATCGTTGCACATTTGGTAAGTGCCCAGCTCAGGATCCAGAGTACTCATGCTAAGACTCTGGCTCAGCCATTTACCAGCCCTGCGATTTTAGGCAGGTTGCTTACTCCAGCTGTTTTTGGATTTGTCATCAGTGGGGTTGCAGAGATTAAAAGAATAATAACTAACCTGTAATGCACCTAAAAATGGTGCCGGGAACATGAAAAACTCTCAAGAAACTTTGGCTTTTATTAATTCTACTACAGCCGGCTTCTATTCCTGTGGCTATTTCTATTACCACCATCAAAGGCTGAAGGAAAAAGATAGTTATGATATCAATCCCAAATTTCTCCCACAGCAATTTACCCTAGTGGTTTTTCTCACTAATTCTCCATGATGGATCCTCAGCTGAGCCTAAAGAAAGTCTATTGAAAAGATCAACTTTTATTGATGCCTATTAATATAGGAAGTTAGATCCTCAGGAAATCTGTCTGATGAGGTAAATTATAATTGCTTAAATGAGTGAGACCTTGCCTGCAATACTGCATTCAGTTCTAGAAACCATATATTGAAAGAGGTATTAATAATCAAAGATATAGATTAAGATCATGAGGGGGCTTGATATATAATAAAACAAATAAGCATGGGATACCATGCCTTAATTTTTTTTTTTTTTTTTTTTTTTTTGGTAGGCTCCATGCCCAGTGTGGAGCCCAATGCAGAGCTTGAACTCATGACCCTGAGATGAAGACCTGAGATCAAGAGTTGGGAGCTTAACAAACTTAGCCACCCAGGTGCCCCTGATAGCTACATTCTTATTGATTCATTTATCCTTTCTGTCAAGAATAACTTTTTAAGACAGGACTTCCAATATGGCAGAGTTTATAGCTCAGCAAATCTTCTCCCCCTCTCCCAAATCAACTATAAAGCTAGAAAAATATTTTTAAAAGATTGAAAAAATAGTTTTGGGCATTGGAAATCAACCATATGCAAACACCGAGCTGGGGAGCAGTTATTCATGAAAGAATAGACAATTGGAAGTCTGTGGCATCCTTGCTTGGGGCTACACCCATCTCCTCCCCCTCACTCATTGACATAGCAGGTCTGCCAGATTGGGCCAGTCTGTGAAAACTAGAAGTTTCATTGATGGAGAGGGTTGATCTTACTTGAAAAACAATACCCTGTTTGTTGATAATTGTAGCTAGTTCTGCTACCAGTGAATGAAAGACCAGCTGCTCAGTTAGTCTGAGATGAAGACTTAGTTGGGCTAAGCAGTGAAATGGCAGAGGAGTCAGAAATTTAGCAGGCAAATCTGGAAAAAAGACACAGCAATCAGTGGCCTTGCTAACTTTTTCACTTCTACCCTGCTGACTAGAAAGCTGTGCACACAAGCAAAGTAAACCAAAGAGAGTCTAAGTTATCCATGTATCACTGTGTAACTCACACATGCATGACAGGACCTGAAGAAATGAATGTTACTTCAAGTCCCTAATCTTGTAGTAATTTGCTCCATAACACAGAAAATGACTATAGCTACAATGTCAGTTTTCTTTCCACAGTATACTACAGACTTTGCCATGGGAACATACATAGCTTTGTTAAGGACTCAAGCCTTATACGTAGAAAACAAAGGACTACTTCATCTTGTAGAATCGGCAAAAGTGTCTGCTGACTGTGGATGTTCAGTAAAACCAGAGATGTGCACAGGCTGGGGCAACACAGTAAGATATGAAAAAAATTCATTTTATCTAATACAACGTCATTAATCACTGTTGACTGTTTACAAATTATAAGCCACTTCGTCTACATAAATAAATTGTTTTGCCTGTCAGAAAAATAATAACTAAAATGAAAATTTCATTAGAGGAAAACAATAGCAGAATGGAGATGTCAGAAGAAGGAATCAGTAAACTTAAATATAGATCGATAGAAATTATGCACCCTGAAGAACAGATAAGAAAAAGTCATGATGAATTAGGACCTGAAACTCAGAGGATACCAATACACACATCATTGGACTCCCAGAAGGAGAGAAGACAGAGAAATCCCAGAAAAAATATCTGAAAGATTAGTGGACAAAAACTTCCCAAATCTGATGAACAATGTAATCTACACACCAAAGAAGAGCTACAAGTTCCAAGTAAGATCCGTTAGACACATGTACCCAACCCATTCATAGTCAAAGGTAAGGAGAATATGTTCTTATATCCAGGTCACAGAAAATAAAACCAACAGTTGACTTATCACCAGAAACAAAAGAAGTAAGAATGCAATGGAATGACATACCCAGGGTGATGAAAGCAAAAAACAAACAAAAAACAGTCAATGATAATTTTATGTCCTGACAAACTATCCTTCAAAATGAAAACAAAATAAAGAAAGTTGCCAGACAAAGGCTAAAAGGGTACATTTGTAGCTGATATGTCATAAGAAAAATACTTAAAAATATTTCATTTAAGTTGAAATAAAATGATACCACATGTAACTGAAATCTGCATAAAAAAATGAAGGCAAGAAAAGTATTAATTTGGAATCAATCTCAAGTTGGTTGTCATAAGTTGCATATTGTAATTCTTAGAACAACCACTAGAAAAACCACTTTTTAAAATAGTGAGAAAACCAACAACGGAATTAAAGTGACATAACTGAAAAGTCCATTTAACACAAATGAAGGCATCAAAGGAATCATAAAGGAGCAGAAAAGTCAAGAAACCTGCGGAACACAAAGACCAAATACCTGGTAGATGTAATTCTAATCTGACAATAATTACATTAAATGTGAATGGACTATGTATTCCCATCAAGTGGGAGAAATGGTTAGAGCTGATTTAAAAATCACAATCCAACTATATCTTCTCTAGAGGAGACACACTTAAATTCAAAGACACAAATGGGGTGAAATTAAAAAGGTGGAAAATATATATTATGCAAACATAACCATAAGAGAGCTGGAATGATTATATTCATATCAAGCACATTGTTTAAAAAAATCACTATAAACAGTGAGGGATATTCAAAATAATAAAATGATAAATTCACTGGGAAGACACACAAATTATAAATGGATGTGCACTTAACAACAATGCTCCAAAACAAATGAAAAATATGACAGAGGTAAAAATACAAACATATAGTACAATATATTTTTTAAATTTTTAACGTTTTTGTTTATTTTTGAGAGAGGGAGAGACAGAATGTGAGAGGGGGAAGGGAAAAGAGAGAGGAAGACACAGAATTCAAAACAGGCTTCAGGCTCTGAGCTGTCAGCTCCCAATGTGGGGCTCAAACTCATGAACTGTGAGATCATGACCTGAGCTGAAGTTGGACACTTAACTGACTGAGCCACTCAGGCTCCCCCATAGTACAACAATATTTAAAGACTAAATACTCCATTCCCAATAATGGATAGGACAACTACGCATAAAATGAGAAAGACTATAGAATACCTGAAGACCACTCTTCACTAACTTGATGTGATTGACGTACGTCAATACTGCAAAATACGCATTCATTTTAAGAGCACATTTTTCAGGAAAGATCATATGCTAGACTGAACAAGTTTCAATAAATTTAGAAGAGTTCAAATTCAAAATATGTTCTCTGACCAAAGCAGAATTAAATCAGAAATAAAGAAGATGGATGGAATGCCCCAAATATTCAGAAATTTAAGAAATTCATATCTTAATAACTCATCGGTAAACAAATCACAAAAAAATAGAAAATATATTAAACTGCTTGAAAAAGAAAACATATCCAAATTTATAGGATGCAGCTAAATCAGTGATTAAGGGGAATTTATAGTTTTAAATAACTATTTTAGAAAAACAGATGAGTCTCAGATCAGTACCTTAAACTTCCACCATAACAGATGAGAAAAATGCAAATAGACTCACCTGTAATTGAGCAGAAGAAAGCAAATAATAAATATTTTAGTGTAAATTAATAAAATAGGAAACAGAACAAACAATAGAAAACCAATGATGCTGTTAGTTCATAACTTCCTCAAAAACTTCCCGGGTGTGATTTAAAACCAACTCTCATACAGGGAGAGTAGGGAGAGACCAAAGAAAGAGATAGGCCACTCCAGATTGGAAAATGGTAGGTTTAATGAGCAAGGGATTAAGGGGAACTTAAGAGGTTTGTTTGGAGGACACCTGGGTGGCTCAGTTGGTTCAGCATCTGACTTCAGCTCAGGTCATGATCTCAAGATTTGTGGGTTCGAGCCCTCGTCAGGCTCTGTGCTGACAGCCTGGAGCCTGCCTTGGATTCTGTGTCTCCCTCCCTTTGGGGCAGCTGCAAGATGAGTAGATCTCCGCACTTGCATGCCACAATCTTCAAAATCTATATAGAGACCTTAACTAGGCTCAGTCATGTATACCATCCAGATGGTCTCAGCACTAAAACACTATCTCAAAGCTATGTCCTTGCAGCAACTCTGGGAGCAGGCACAGCAAGCAGAATGCACATTCCAAGGACTGAAAAGGGGTTGAGGGGTGAGGAGCTTCCAATCATCAAGGCCCAGTTCATGGGTCAACAGGTGGTCACATGCTCTCAATGACCTCCCTTTATGGTGGCAAAATTTGTTCTTTGTAAAAATCCACAATGTTGACAAATGTTTACACTGACAAGAAAGAGAACAAATTACCAAAATCAGGAATAAAAGAGCCTTAAAATATTGAAAGGTATTTTTTAAGGGAGCGAAGATACAATAATTAAGATGAGCATATTCCTACAAAGACTAAAGAAAATATTAAAATATAAATAGACCTATAACAAGGAAGGAAATTAAATTAGTGATTAAAAAATCTCCTACTAAGAAAAACCGAGGTCTGGATGACTTCACTGGTGTTCTATTAAAAAAAGATAAAATAATACTGATCTTTCACAAAAGCTTTCAGATAAGAGAGGAGGAGAAAACATTTCCCAACACATTGTACGATTCCAGTACTACTATGATACCAAATCCAGAGAAAAACATTACAAGGGAAAAAAATGTAAAAACTACAGATCAATATTCTTCATGAACATCAATATTAAAAGTTTAACATTGGGATGCCTGTGTGTCTCAGTCGCCCACTGAAATCCCACTCTTGATTTCAACTCAGGTCATGATCTCCTGGTTCATGAGATTGAGCCCCATGTCAGGCTCTGCACTGATAGCTCAGAACCTGCTTGGGATTCTCTCTCTCTCTCCCTTCATCTCCCTCTCCTCCCACCCCCACCATCTGTTCTTTCTCCAAATAAGTGAATAAACTTAAAAAAGAAAAAAAAAAGTTTAAAAAAGTATCAGTAAACCAAATCCAGCAAAATGCAAAAAAGGATTGTACTCCATGACTGAGACTGATCTTAACAATGTAAGGCTGACTGAATATTCACAACTCAATTAATGTAATAAACAATATGGTGTCTTTATTATACTGTACAGTATATTATGTACAGTGTACAGTGTAAAGGACGGAGACAGCACAATCATCTCAACTGCTGCATACAAAAGAATGTGGCAAAATCTAACTCTTAAACCAGGAATAGAAGACAACTCCCTTAATCTGATAATAGGCATTTATGAAAATTCCACGACTAACATCATATTTAACAGTGAAAGACTCAATGTCCCTTAAAGATCAAGAACAAGTCAAGGATGCCTTCACTCTGCACTTGACTATTCAACATTGTACTAGAGGTTCTAACTAGTGCAATAAGGATTTTAAAGAGACATCCAGATAGGAAAGGAAGAAGCAAAATTGTCTTTATTCACAGTTGACATGATTCTGTGTGTAGGAAATTCTGAGGAATACACACACACACACCTTTTAGAACTAATAACTTAGTTTAGCAAGGTTACAGGAACATATAAAAATATAAATATAGTGCAAATTCATAAACTAAAAACTATAAAACATCACCGAGATGAAAGAAAGTATAAATAAATGGAGAGACATTCTATGTTCACATAGTAGAAGACTAGAGATCATCAAGATGACAATTCTCCCCAAACTAACCTACAAAGTTATCTGCATCAAAATCCCAACAGACTTTTTGTGGAAATTGACAAACTGATTTTCAAATGTATATGGAAATGTAAAGGACCCAGAATAATCAAGAACAAAGTTGGAGGACTTTACTTTTAAAACTTGCTATAAATCTATAGTAATCAAGATAGTGGATACTTCCATAATGATACAGATCAAACAAGATCGAGTCTAAAATAATGAACTTGCATAATGATATAAGATATAATATTACAAGTAAAATAATGTATAATCATAAAGTTAAATAAAAAATATTCGTATTTCAGAAAACAGAGTGAAAAAAATCCATAATACAAGCCATAGACAGTATTTGCAAATTATACATCTGATAAAAGATTTCTATTAGAATATACAAAGAACACTTATAACTCATTAATAAGTAGACCAAAAAAAACCAGATCATTATAAAATGAGCTAAGTATTGGAATAAACCTTTCACCAAGATGATGTACAAAAGCCTACACAAGAAAAGATGCTCAAATCATTAGTCAGTACGGAAATGCATAGCAGAACCACAGTGAGATATTACTATATACTCACTAGAACAGCCATAATAAAGACAGACACGGGGCACCTAGATGGCTCAGTCACTTAAGCGTCCGACTTCGGCTCAGGTCATGATCTCACCGTTCCTGAGTTCGAGCCCCGTGTGGGGCTCTGTGTTGACATCTCAGAGCCCGGAGCCTGCTTCAGATTCTGTGTCTCCCTCTCTCTCTGCCCCTCCCCTGCTGACACTCTGTCTCTTTCTCTCTCTCCCTCAAAAATAAACATTTTTTTAAAAAACGGCAGACACTAACAATTGTTGGCAAGGATGTGGGGAAGCTGGAACCCTCATACACTGCTTAGAGGTGTATGATATAGCCACTTTAAAATGATACAGTCAGTTTAAAAAACTGTGTCAGTGACTTAAAAGTTACATATACTCTTACCATATAACCCAGCAATTCCACTCCTAATGAAATGAAAACAGATGTTTGCACAAAGACTGTGCATGGGTGTTCATGGCAGCATTATATAATGTCCCCAAACTGGAAACAATCTCAGTGTCTATCAACCGATGAACAAAAACCAAAGGTGATAGGTATATTCATTCAATAGAATACTATTACTATTTAGCCATAAAAAAGGAACAAACTGTGGATATGTGCTCTAAGACAGATGAGTCTCAAAGATACTATGCTACGTGAAAAAGCCAGATATAGAGGATAACATTATATGATATTGTTTATATGAAATTCCAGGGGGTTGGGGGAAATGTCTCTAGAAAATGGGCGATGAGTGATTTCTTGGGCTGAGTCTGAGAGGAGGGGTAGTAGGATTGGTTGCAGGTGGGCACAAGGAAATGTGGGATGACGTTAATATTCTAAACTGGATTGTGGTGGTGATTGCAGAGTCATAAACATATACTAACAATCATTGACTCTTTTACTCACCATGGATGAAAATTATGGTATGTAAAGTAAACCTCAATAAAGCTATAAAAACAAAACAAGCAAATAAACAACAACGAATAACAACTTGAGTATAAGATTCTTGAGGTCAGGGGTCCTGCCATAGTGTTCAGCTGTTAAAAGGCTTTAATTCAGTCAAGTGAATGGGGCTGAAAAGAAAAAGGTAAACATTTATTCATTCTAGGTTCCCTATTCCCTTGCCTGGGGGATAGTGTTTGAGGTACCTCTATCAGGTAAATTTCTCTGCGGAGAACTTAAAAAAAAGAGAACAAATAAACAAAAACCTTAGCTCATTGGCTGGCTGGCTGGTTTTCTGTTATGGTTAATTTTCCAGTGTTAAATGCTCATCAAATATCCTTACCATGGATGGAAACACTTTGAATCTAATCCCTACTTCTTTTTCTTATATCGACCTTGTTCCTTTTCCTTTATAATTCTGACCCTTTGCCAATTGTAAATCACTGTTAAAAAAAATAACAATAAGGCCAGCCCCATGGTGCCTTCATTTAATCTATACTGTTCTTGTGACTGTAACATCTGTCATTCTCTCCACAGCAGGACCATCAAGCTGGCGGAGCTGTGGAAGTTTTGCTGATCACATGTGCTCCTCCTCTGAAGAGCCCTGTCAGAAGCGTCTAGCTGTGGTGTGTACATATGTATGTTCTTGAGGCAACGGACTTCTTTGTTGTTGTCGCTCATTAAGAATGCTCTTAGGGGCGCCTGGGTGGCTCAGTTGGTTAGGTGGCCGACTTCAGTTCAGGTCATGATCTCATGGTTCGTGGGTTCAAGCCCCGCGTCGGGCTCTGTGCTGACAGCTCAGAGCCTGGAGCCTGCTTCGGATTCTGTGTCTCCCTCTCTCTCTGCCCTTCCCCTGCTCACGCTCTGTCTCTTATGGCCCTCAAAAATAAATAAAAACGTTAAAAAAATAAAAAAAAAAGAATGCTCTTTGTGTTTACTCATCTGTAGCTTTGAGTCAGAGGCACACAATCAATACTTGTTGCTCTCTGCTTGGAAAACTGTGCCTAGATCCACGCTCCCTAACTCCCTTCCAATCATGGTGCCCTCTCTGCCCCAAGATGTCACATCTGAACTGTTCGCGGGAGCCCTAAACCCTATCTTGGGTGCAATTACACACGCTGAGAAGCTTGCAAGCATTTTCCAGTTGGGATTCACTGCCTCATAAGGTCATTAAGGAAGGAAGGGAGAGAGAGCATGGCCCCTGTTTAATCATTGGGCCTGATGGGCAATTGCATGCTGGCAAAGAAGGCTACACCTTTGACAGAATGGTTGTGTTAATCACCAGGCCTCTAGTGAAGAGGTATTCTGTGCTTCCAGTTGGAAGGAGAGACTGTATCTCCCATAGAGTACTTGGATAATTGGAAGAATTAAGGAAAAATACATTATTCCATTTGGATCCAGTACTAATTGGAATGAGCCAAATAATCAGCTCATCAGCATGAAGCATAACCCCGTACCTTTTTGCTGCACAGAGGAGCACTTCCCTACGTAATAATGAGCCCCTGTGGCCCCCTCATCAACAGTTAGATTGCCTATTCCTCCAAAGTACCCTGTGGGATGTTCCCACACCATTTCTTCCGCCAGCCAGTTTCGGATTCAGAAAAAGAAAACCTTCTAATTACATTGAAATGGAAACGGAAGAACCAGCCCCATGGCTAGGCTGGGCTCTGCCTGGCCACAGAGCTCAGGCAGAGGTGTCTGCAATATCACAGAACAAGTTTCAAAGGTTTGGTTCATTAGAGAAAAATCGATCTCTCTGAGGAGCTCAGAGTCTAGAACAAAGTTCTTAGGCAATTCCTGTGCCACCACTTCAATAAAAGCCTCCCTTTTCCTAAAAGCAAAAACACTCAAGGCAGGTGAAGTTGCACTTTCTTCGATATTGATAGCTGAGGTCTCCTGCCCTTCCTGAAGAATGAACACTTAATTCTTTTGTACTGTCGATGAAAACCAGCAAAACAAAACCATTTCCTTTAAGTAAGAATTTAGATTATATTTAGTCTCCTGATAGACTAGGAGTTTCAGATTCTTCTACCCACCCACCCACATATCCATTCATCTACCTTCCTTGCCTTTCTTGACTATGTAATATGAGTCAGTCTGTTAATTGATTTGCTCCACTGTATTGTTGAGAAAACGGAGTCTTGCAATTATTTAAGAACATGTTCAAGGACTGTATCTAACAAGTGGTGGAGCTGGTATTTAAACCCGATTTTCCTGGGGCCCCTGAGTGGTTCAGTTGGTTGAGCGTCTGACTCTTGATTTTGGCTCAGGTCACAGTCTCACCATTTCCAGGATCAAGCCCCATGGGGGGTCCTGCACTGACAGCATAGAGTCCACCTAGGATTCTCTCTCTCTCTCTCTCTCTCTCTGCTCATCCCCACGCTGACATGCTCTCTCAAAATAAATAAACAAACCTTAAAAAAAAAAAAAAAGAACCTGAATTTCTGGCTCTAGAACCCAAATCCTTACATGTATGCTGGAAATGCTGTTTCAGAGACAAACGGACAATAAATTAAATATATATAATATATATATCATACATATATATATATCATATATATATAACATATATATATATTTAAAGCTATCATATACCCTTCAAGACACTAATATCACAGCAAAGCATTCTCTGGAATTCTCACCTTCTTTTAAGCATGTACCTACCGGGCTTGCATTTTTCCACATAGATTTCTCTCCCTACTGCAGTGTTTTTCTTTTTTGCCCTCTTTACAGTCCTTCCCTTTTCTCACTTTTGCTTAAAAAAAACCAATAAAACATAAAAAATAAACCTTCTGGAAGGGATCTAGTTAACTAATACTGAATGATGCATACTTCAATCCTCTCAAACTACATTTTGTGTGGTCAACTGCCCTACTCTCTTCCTTCTCCTTGAAAAGGAGCCATAGAAATGCAGAGCAGCTCCCTGGGGCTTAAGGCAGGGAAATACCATTCCCCATCCACCTTTGCTCCCTTCTCCCCAACTGTAAGGAAGGCTGAGCTCCTCAAGTATAAGAAGCGCTGGGCTGAAGGTCCTAGGACATTTTGATTGGGAGAAAAGAAAAACTGTAAATCATTTTTAGAAAAAGCAATCCTATAGTCTTATTTTTGAAGGGTACCATTTTTTTTTGAGAGGGATGGTAAAGTCTTTGGGTTGGTGTTTGTGAATTGCAATGAAATTAACGTACACCTTCTATTGGGAAGACTTCTGTTTGTAGTTCTGGAGAACTAGCAGGGTTTCCCTAGATGCTTAAAAAGAGTCTCTCCCTTTTGCCCTTCTCTCCTATATACTAGTGGTTTTCAACCAGGCATGATTTGGGTCTCTAGGTCCCAAGAGAGATTTAGCGATGTCTGGGAACATTTTTGGTTCTCACAACCAAGGGAGGGGGGCTTGCCACTGACAGTCAATGAGAAGGGGACAAGCATGATGTTCACGGTCCTATAATGCACAGGATAGCCCCTCACAAAATATTACCCAGCCTAAAATGTCAGTAGTGTTAACATTGAGGAAGTCTGCTATATATTGATAGTACATAGAAACCACAGTGAGATACTCCAGAATTTTGTGAATCAAACTGACAAATTTAGCATGCAACAGATCAAATATGAAGCACAGAGACATCACCTTCAGAAGATGAGCATTCCTATGGCAGAAAGCAGAAAGGGTAGGCTTTAATGGGCTAATCGATTATCTGACAATATCTAAAGCAAGAATGTTTCAATAAAATGTATGTAGAAAATCAGTTTTGTAGAGGCCAATCCTAGAGATATTCATCCAGGACTGTTCAGAAGACAAATTGCTTCAACGCACAATGGGGTTTTGTTGTCTTTTGATGGTACAGCTCCAAAATAGTAGATGAATACATTTAGGTCTCTATTGCCAACTATATAATCTTATCAGCAATCGGCATGAATCCTATGCTCACCAAACAATCTTCTGGTTATAAGTTGGCTGCTCATGTAGCACTACCTAGAGGAAGATAGTGTGCTGACCAAAGAAAAAGTATTCTGGTCTCCTTGGCTGTTACATCTCTTGTAGCGATTTGAAAAACTGACATTTTGATTTCTTTATCAGATGAAACCTGCGGAATTTTGTGTGAGTCAGTCCTGTGAAAGGCACCCAAAAACATGAGGACCCAGTCACTGTCCTTGCTAGGATAATATCACCATGGACAGCCAGCCAAACATTATCTTTGGGCAATATCTCTTTCATGGCCTAAAAATTGCAGCACCTGGAAGAGCAAAGAGTTAAAAATCATTAATCCCAGGGCGCCTGGGTGGCTTAGTCAGTTAAGCATCAGATTTCAGCTCAGGTTATGATCTCATGTTTTGTGAGTTCTAGCCCCGTATCGGGCTCACTACTGTAACTACAGAGCACACTTCAGATCCTCTGTCCCCCTCTCTCTCTGCCCTCCCCCACTGGTATTCTCCCTTTCTCTCTCTTTCTCACAAATAAATAAATAAACTTAAAAAAACACGAATCCTGCTCTCCCATATTTGTTTTCTTTTTTTTTTTTCTAATTGATCTAAAGAGAGTTTATGGAAAAGAGTAAGGGTTTACTTTGCAATCGCTCTAACGCCTCTTATATAAGAAGCTCCGTTTACACTATAATCTATGGTAGGTTAGTGATTTTTTAAAAAATATAAAGCATACCTTTTCAAAGTACAAAAATAATGTGAAATGTTTCAAAGGGGAATTAGGAAAGTAAGACTTTTTTTTTGTTAGGTTGGAACAGGGAAATTAGGGCTAAGTTGGTCAATCCAACAAAAAACTCCCAAGTGGTAAGATAAGATCTTGTGGGAATGCCTTGAGGTAAAGCCAATTCAATTAGTTTCTACAGCATAACTGTCAGGACCCAAAAACTAGGTGGAATAATGAACTGATTAAAACCTGTAATTGCAATTCAATGGAGGAAACCATTCATCACAAAGATGGCAGTGTTCCCCACATTGTAGATAGCAGGAGAGGAGACACTAACAAAGGTAGGAATGGGGGGGGGGCTGGTATGTATCCCAGGAGAAGAACAAACATTTCTTAATAAAAGGATGCATCACCAGCCTGAAAGGGGAGCTTAGTCTTTGTCCTGTGAACTTGATTTCTGACCTAACAATCAAAATGTAGGCTTCTCCCTCAGGTGTTAATCCAAGACCATGTTGAGGATGCACTTCTAATTTGATCACCATAAAAATTCCTGGATTTTATCCAAAGCAAACATTAACCAATGCTCTCAGTTTTCCCCTGATGGTTTGCAGGTCTTTTTCTCATACACCTTCCTATCTTTGAACACATATTACTTTGTATCAAGGGACAGCCAACTTTTTTTTATAAAGGACCAGATACGAAATATTCTTGGCAAAGCTGATGTGGTCTAATCAACATACAGAAATTTGTTGAATTTCTTTACACCAAGAATGAAGCAGGTGAAAGAGAAATCAAGGAATTGATCCTATCTACAATTGCACCAAAAACCACAACAAACCTAGGAATAAACCTAACCAAAGAGGTAAACTATCTGTACTCTAAAAACTATAGAACGCTTATGAAAGAAACTGAAGAGGACACAAAGAAATGGAAAAACATTCCATGCTCACGGATTAGAAGAACAAGTATTGTCAAAATGTCCATACTACCCAAAGCAATTTACACATTTAATGCAATTGCTATCAAAATACCAATAGCATTTTCACAGACCTAGAAGAAACAATTCTAAAATTTGTATGGAACCACAAAAAAATCCTGGATAGCCAAAGCAATCTTGAAATAGAAAAGTAAAGCTGGAGGCATCACAATTTCAGACTTCAAGCTATATTACAAAGCTCTAGTTATCAAGATAGTATGTTACTGGCACAAAAACAGACACATAGCTCAAGGAAACAGAATGGAAGACCCAGAAATGGACCTACAACTATATGGTCAACTTAAACAAAGCAGGAAAGAATATCCAATGGGAAAAACAAAAGACTTTCTCAACAAATGGTGTTGGGAAAACTGGACAGCAACATGTAAAAAGATGAAACTGGACCAGTTTATTACACCATACACAAAAATAAATTCAAGATGGATAAAATATGAAACAGGAAACCATTAAAATCCTTGAGGAGAACACAGGCAACCACTTCTTTGACATTGGCTGTAGCAACTTATTATAAGACACATCTCCAGAGGCAACGGAAACAAAAACAACATGAACTATTGGGAACTCATCAAGACAAAAAGGTCCTCACAGCAAAGGAAACAATCAACAAAATTAAAAGAGAACCTACGGAATGGGAGAGGATATTTGCAAATGACATAGTGGATAAAGGGTTAGTATCAAAAATCTGTAAAGAACTTACCAACTCAACATCTGAAAACCAAATAAGCCAGCAGTTAAGAAAAAGGCAAAAGACAGGAATAGACATTTTTCCAAAGAAGACATTCAGATGACTAACAGACACATAAAAAGATGCTGAATATCACTCATCGTGAGGGAAATACAAATGAAAACTACAATAAGATATCACTTCACACCTGTCAGATTGACTAAAACTAACAACACAAGAAACAACATACGTTGGCAAGAGAAAGAATAACTCCGTTACACTGTTGGTGGGAATGCAAATGTGTGCCGCCACTGTGGAAAACTGTATTGACTGTCCTCAAAAAATGAAAAATAGAACTGTCCTAGGACCAAGAAATTGTACACCCAGTTCTTTACCCAATAGCCAAATTATAAAAAGAGCCCAAATGTCCAGCAACTGATGAATGGATAAAGAAGTGGTACATATATACAATGAAATACTACACAGCCATCAAAAAGATTTAAGTCTCGACATTTGCAATGACATGGATGGAGCTAGAGTTTATCATGCTAAGCAAAATAAGTCAGTCAGAGAAAGACAAATACCATATGATTTTACTCACATGTGGAATTTCAGAAGCAAAACAGATGAACATAAGGAAGAAAAAGAAAGAGAGGGGCGCACCATAGAATAGACTCAGTTATAGAGAAGAGACTGAGGGTTGATGGAGGGGAGATGGGTGGGGGTGGGTTAACTGGGTGATGGGCATTAAGGAGGACACTTGTGATGAGCATTGAGTATTGTATGTAAGTGATGACTCACTGAATTCTATTCCTGAAACCATTATTACACTATATGTTAATTAACTATAATTTAAAGAAAAAACTTGAAATACAGCAACAATAACAACAAAACAACACAAAAAAAAAGCCATAAAAATATAAACAAATTGTTGCAGCTCTGCTCCAATACAGCATTTTCTACAAAAATAGAGAGATGGTCAAATTTGACCTGGGTGCTGTAGTTTGCTCATCCCTGCTCCATATAAACAGTAGTAACTAAGACAACCCGCAAAGAAAAGTACAAATGAAATAAGTGACCAGCAAAAAATAGCTTTCTTAATTTCTTGAGAGACAAGGTGTTCATTTTACACTAAATGACATTTTCCTCTGAGAGCTTGGCCTTTCGGACCACCTTGGAATAAGAGCAGTAATCCATTCAGGAATCCTGGTAATAGATAGATTGGAATATGTATCAAATAATCATACTTCACTCACTTGTTCGTTCTCCTTCACTGGGCAATATCTGTTTAGGCACTGGGCTGTGAGTGGTTATCTGTTCCAAGCACTCTTCTAGGTTCTGATGATGTAACAGTGAACAAGACAGAAATGGTTCTAGATCTTTTGCGAATTATATTCTCATCACAGGAGGCAGACAGTGATCAGATAAAGACATTAGCAAAATAATTTCAGATAACAAAAATTATTACATAGGAAATAAAACAACAATGTTATGTGAAAAAAATGTAGGTGAAGTTTGGGAAGTTGAAGAAGGCCCCTCCAAGATGGTCCGTTTCGGCAGAGACCTGATGATGATAAATGTCCTACAGAGAAACTTCGGGAAAGAAAACAAATATTGGTATGGTTGGGGCCAGGGTGAGGGCTACGGTGAGTTGGAGAACACCAAATACGAGTTTATAGAAGTAGGCTGGAGCTAGGTTATGCCTTGGGATTGGGTGTTAAAGTTTGCATTTTATTTTATTTATTTATTTTAAATGTTTTATTTATCCTTGAGAGACAGAGAGACAGTGTGTGAGCAGGGGAAGGGCAGAGAGAGAGAGGGAGACACAGAATCCAAAGCAGGGTCCAGGCTCTGAGCTATCAGCACAGAGCCTGACGCGGGGCTCGAACCCACAGACTGTGAGATCATGACCTGAGCCGAAGTCGGACACTCAACCAACTGAGCCACCCAGGCGCCCCATGCATTTTATTTTTAATGGGAGGGGAAGGCATTGCATGGTTTGAAGGAAAAGATAACATCATCTCACTGGATTCTTATTGGGATGTGAGCACAAATTCTTGGAGGGGTTGAGGAACAGTGATAACAAGCGGATAAGTTAGGATGCTTTTGCATGATGGTGGTTAGGCCTGAGATCTTCTTTCATCGGTTCCCGTTGTGTTAATGTATTTCACATTTAGAGTTTGGTGGAAATTGGCATTTCAAGCCCTATTAACTTTGAAAAAGTTAATTCTAAAGGGACCAAGGTCTGGATCTGCTGGGAATGGATCCTTTTGTTACCCCAACTCTTAAATCACTAACCTTCTATACTAACCCCCTTGATTTAATCAGATTCTATTTTAAAGGTCGACCAACATGGCCTATTGGACAAACTAGCTGTTGGAATTCTGAAGACGGTCCTCAGTATTTTAGTCAGTGAATATACTTCTAATCTGGTACGACTTTCTAGATTCATTTTTAAACAGGCAATCTCTGTTTAGCAGTGCAAAACTGAACTCCTGCCTCTCATGTATGTAAGGATATATGAGTGGTTTTTCCCTTAAGACAGAATAAAAGAAATATAGTTCAGCAAAGAAATAAGTTAGAAGCAATGTGTTTCCATTCAATAGCAGACTCAAGATAATAAACTGATTTTCCTGGGGCACCTTGGGTGGTTCAGTCAGTTAAGCATCTGGTTCTTGACTTCCGCTCAGGTCATGATCTCTTGGTTCCAGCCCTGAATTGGGCTGTGTGCTGACAGTGTAGAACCTGCTTGGGATTCCCTCTCTCCCTCTCTGCCTCTCTGCCCCTCCCCCACTCCATCACTCTGTCTCTCTTCAAAATAAATAAATGAATTAAGAAAAAATGATCTCCCTTAATTCTCTGGGTGGGGTCTGGTCCATAAGCCTGTGTGACAAAGGGTGGACTTATCTTGATATGACCCAGGTAGAGACTGGATACTACACATGCCTGTGCATGGAGTTGGGTCCAGCTCCTGAGACTGGCTCTCCACTTGCCTCCTTGAAAGTTAACACCCCTCACCTCTGAACCCTGCAGTTTCCTCACCTTAGTTCTTTAGACCCTAGTGCTTATCAACTTTAAGTTCACGCCCTCTCCATATTCACATGCCAATATATTAGAGAAATCCCCCTGCCCTATAACCATTTCTTAATTATTTTCCTTCCTCTCTTTCCTAACTTCCTTCTCCTCATGTTTTTAAAACGTGTTTACAGGGGCACGTAGGTGGCTCAGTCACTTAAGCATTTGACTCCTGGTTTTGGCTCAGGTCATGGTTTTGTGAGTTTGAGCCTTGCATCAGGCTCCGTGCTATAGTGAGGAGCCTCCTTGGGATTCTCTCTCTCTGTCCCTCCCCCACATGCATTGTCTCTGTCTCTCTCAAAATAAATAAATAAACTTTTAAAAAGTATAAAAAATTAAAAATAAAATGTGTTTACCAAAGAAAGATGCCTTCCATTTCTCCTGTGGAATGCTTTGGCCTTAGTATTTCCATATTACAGAACACTTTTGCTACAATGGTCTATTCCACACGGGAAGGCACTGGCCTTGTATGTAATCTCAGTGATTAATTATCATCTCACCTCTCCCTGATCATTGATAGCCCAGGACTTTTATTATGTACTGCCCCATTCAAACTGTTATCTACAAAACTGGTTTTTGCCATTCCAGATGCCTTAAGTAACTAGATCATGTTTGTCTCCTATTAATTTTATTAATTAAGAGCTGGGTTGTGAATCAGATGGACTTAAGTGTAAAGTACTTAGATATATGACCTTTAGCAAGTTGGGTAATTTCTTGATGCCTCAGTTTCTCATCCATAAAATGGGGATAAAATAGGATACGCTGGTCTTAGCCTGTGTTACCCAAAAGTAAGAGCCTGAGAATAGCAACTAACCAGGAAGTGCAGTCCCAGGGAACCAAGAGTCAGGAAAAAGGGGAGTGAACCAGGGAAGGGAAGAGCCAATATGAGGGCACTCACTGAGGGGTCACTGTTTGGTTCACATGATTGCTAAATATAGTCGGACTCTCTTCTGGGTGGTCATACGAAGTACTGCTTATGAAGACAGTCCATGGAGGAGGAAAGAAGAGTTTGCCCTCTGGATTGTATTCCATAGGTTTTCACCAAGGGGAATTAACTGCCCACACTCCTGAATTGTACATATCTGGCTGGAACACAGGTTCATGGCATCTCATGCCTTAGTGTCAAGAGGGAAGGGAGAGAGGCAAGAGTAGCTTGTAATGGGCATGGGGCATGGGGTATTGGGTTGTATCCTTGTGAAGAGACCCACAGTCCAATCAAAGTTGGCCGCCTAGTGGCAGCTGGGCAAAACAAGAAGCTGACATGACCTGAGGTGGTGCCGAAGAGCTGTCTGATTTGTTCTCTCCTTTAAATACTTGGATCCATGCATGCCCTTTTGTCATACCAGCCTCTCAAAACACAGGGGAATACCTCCATCTTTATGAGCAGATACTAATCATGCCCCCAAGAGGGCAGGTAAAAATTCAACTATTCACAGAGTTCCATTCAGCTGGTGGCAGCTCATCCCTGTGAAGACTTGAGGCAAGAGCGTCCACGGAACAAATTAAATTCCCTGGAGCCATAGCTGATACTATGGTCATGACATTCCTGATCTCTTTTCTCTACCTCCACCTCACAGTTTCCCACATGCACCTGACCAGGACTTGAGCTGGTCTGGGCTGTTTGTCTGGTGGAATGACTCAGACCTTCACCCCTAAAGGGTCTGAACTTGTGGCTGTCTTGGCATTGTTGGGATGCCATGGTTACTGTAGATACTTGTTTGTGTCTATCTGGGTTAAGAAGCACTGAGATGCCCCAGTGAATCCCTTAGGATCCAGACATTGTTCTACCTACCTACCCCACATTGTTTTGGAGCCAATATAACTCCATGTTGGTCCAAGGCAATTTTAGGAGCTTCCACTTAGCCCTTCCTAACATAAGACCCCTTGCTCTCAAGATATGGTAACCAATTTGGGCTGCTACTTAGGAAGTCTATGTCAATTACACATTCAGGACCCAAGGCAATAACTACAAGCCAGGTTCAGATATCCATTAGACTCACCATGAAACCGACTTGGGTCAAATTCCATGTAACATCTGGCTTTCCTCTACCTCAAATCTAATTGGAGGATCGTGGAGGCGCTTTGGGTCTTCTCGTATTAGTGTTAGAAGTCCCATCTAATAATCCTCAAATACATGGGGTATTCCCTAGTCCTTGTGTGCAAAGCAACCCTGGGATAAGTCCCTCAAGGAAGCATCCAACTGGTCTTCAGCACATTTACTTGCAATGTCTTTGAAGAGCCTTTATTCAGGAGATGGAACATCTCTTTAAATCAAAAGGCATCCTGATCTTTTAGCCATTGCTACAAACGACTGCATCCTAGGCCAAGGCATCCTACTGGCCCCCGCAGCCTTCCAACCTACTACAGTAATTACATCAGGGACACGCTCTTTGCCTCTGACGGTTAAGTGCTGCCACCTAGCTTCAGTCATTCTGGCATCTCATCATCACCACTGATGTCAGGCAACTTATTTTACATTCATCTCTCCCACTGTCAAACCTGGCCTACAGAAGGCAGCTACCATTGAACTTCCCAAAGATGCTGGTCCAGCCCCCTCCCCAGCACAGTTCCTATCACCTTAGTGCACAGTTCTCTCAATGTGTAAAACAGCATTAAGATCACCTGGAAGCTTTTTAGAAATGCAACTGTTATAACCCCAAATTTCAGGGCATACTTCATCAGACTTTGGGGATGGGGTCCAGAAAGTGATGTTTAACAAGCCCTCCTAGAGATTCTGATATAAGGTCAAGTTTGAGAACCACTGACTAAATGAAAGGAGGATCCTCTTAGATACTAAGATATTTATTCTAATATTTCCACTGCTTTGGGTTCTCTGATTCCACTCCCAAATATTCTGTAATGCATTTGTATCTCATTAGTGTAGAGGCTGGATGTGTAGAAGCTCTAAGGAGCAACTCTGCAGGTTTTTATTTTTCTTTTGTGTATATGTGCACACACTCACACACAAATACAACTGGAGAAAGCTGAGAAAATCAGTGAATTGTATCAATGTGAATATTCTGTGATATTGGACTATTATTTTGTAAGAAGTTACAACTGGGGGAAACAATAGTAAAATGTACATGGGATCTCTCTATATTATTTCTTACAGCCACATATGAATCTACCTCAATCTATCAATCATCTATCCATCTATTATCTATCTATCATCCATCTATCTATCCATCTGTTTATCTATCTATCATCATCATCTGTATTTTACATTGCTACTAGTATTGGATGAGTAATCCAGTTTCTATGCATACTCATCAGCATTTGGTATTGTCACTATTTTTTATTTCGGCCATCAGTTTGTAGAGATAACCCATTGTGAGTTGTTTACTCATTTTTTTTTTTGTCTTTTACATTTCCTCGACGGCTAATGATATTGAACATAGTTTCCTGTGCTTGCTGGTCATCTATATATCCCCTCGGTAAAGTGCGTTTTCATGTCTGCCTATTTTCTAATTGCATAGTTTGTGTTTTACTGATAAACGGCGAGCATTCTTACTATATTCTACATAGAAGCCCTTCATCAGATAAGTGGTTTGCAAATATTTTTTCCAGCTTATAGCTTGCATTTTTATCCCCTTCACACAGTCTTTTACAGAGCAAAATTAGTAATTTCTATGAAGTTTAGTTCATCAGTTTTTCCTTTAATGGATCATGCTTTTGGCATCAATTCTAAAAATTCAGTTAATTTTTGAATAAGGTGTGTGGTACAGGTTAGGTTTCATTTTATGGCCTATGGATGGCCAACTGCCCCAGCACCACTTATTAAAAAAGCTTCCTCCATTGAGTTACCTTTGCACTTTGTCATAATCAGTTAAGAATATTTATGTGGGTCTATTTCTGGGTTCTGTTCCATTGATCTAGGCATCCATCCCTCTGCCAATATCAAAGTGTCTTGATTACTGTAGCTATGAGCCTTAATGTATAAAGTGATTCTTCCCATTTTATTCTTTTCATCAAGATCGTTTTGGCCACCTGTGCCTTTCCAGATGAATTTTACAATAAACTTTTCAATATCTACCAAAAGAACCAAAAAACAAAACAAAAAACCTTGCTGGTATTTTGATAGGGGTTTCACTATGCCTGTAGATCAATTTGGGGAGAATTTTCATCTTTACAACTGGAATTATCTTTCCATTCGTGAATAGGGTATGCCTCTCCATTTACTTACATCTTTTATTTCTGCCATAGTGTTTTGTAATTTTCACCATACAGATCTGGTACATGTTTTGTTAAGTGTCTACCTAGACGTTACTATAAGCAGTATCACATTTTTAATTTCTGTTTCAGCATATCCAGTTTTAGTATATAGAAATGTGATGGACTTTTGTGTGTTGATATTACATCCTACAATCTTGCTGATCCCACTTATTAGGTCTTGAAGGGTTTTTTTCTCTAGAAAAAAATAAAAAAGGTAGATTATGTACGGATAATGAATTTTCTCAATAGACAATCATGTCATCTGAAAATAAGGACAAAATTATTTCTTTCTCTTTCTTTCTTCCTTTCTTTCTCTCTCTTTCTTTCCTTTCTTGTATTTTCTTCTTCTTGCCTTCTTGTGCTTTCTAGAGCTTCCAATCATATGTGAAATAGTAATGGTAAGAGCAGACATCCTTGCTTTGTTCCCAATCTTAGGGGGAAGATTTTAGTGTAGTTGTTGCTGCTTTTGTTGTTGTTAGTAGATATAATGTTAGCTGTGAGGTTTGTATAATTGAAATAATTTTTTTGCATTCTTCACTTTCTATAAGTTTTTATCATGAATGGATGGTGGATTGTGTCAAATGCTTCTTCTGCATCAGTTGGGTCTGATCATGATTTTTCTTGTTTAGCCTGTTGATATGGTGCATACAGTAGACCTTTAGAATCTGTACTATGTATCTTTGATAAAACTTAAACTCAGAGTCTCAGGTGTGTGTTCCTGTGCCAATACACTCTCCCCTCTCCAGTCCTAAATTTGTCTGTCTCTACCCCAATCTCACCTACTCAAGATGCATGCCTGTTCACTCTCTCAGTTCTTCCTCAAGTGGATTAGCAAGGTCCTACAAATGCTTTCACATTAGGCTATATTGTCCTGGAGCAAGGCTACAATTTCCTAACCCGGACTACTGACCTGGAGGCAACAGAAGGTTAGAGGGGGGATCTTGAGGAGTATAAACAGTATTTTCCAAGACTTCTTCAACTAAAGAAATGGAAATTTTTCAGGCACAGAGAGGCCGTTCTCTTGCAGCAAGAGGGAGGAAAAGTTACTTCTGCTGGCCTAAAGAATCCAGGGGAGTTTGAGAATTAAAGATTCTTCAGGCATATCCACCCAAATGTCTACATGCTAGCTTTCATGGTCCCATTCTTCTTCTACCAAGGCCCTAATTTTCAAAGGTGATTCATTGAAGGCAAACATTCGGGTTCTTCTTACAGCTCTGTTATCCTTATAAGTGGACTCTGCATCTGATTTTCAGTACCATGTGCTTTATGGTTACAAAAGATGAGAGTGTCTTTAAAACTTTCATAGCATGGCTTAAGCTAGCAGTAGACTTCCCTCAGTCTATCATTTTCTGTCATCAAGGCCACCAGTGTTATTAACAGAAGCCATACTACTATACAATCCTTACAGTGGTTATTGTGTGCATTCGGCTCCTTCACCACAGCCACCACCCCCCCACCACCCCCACCCCCATCCCACCCCCTGCCAATAGCCTGAACTTCACCCTCTACCTGCCTCCCATCTCGGTGATGCACAGGTCAAGTCCCCAGAGATGGCCATTCTACTGCACAGCAGACATTTGTAAACATCCCATCCTAGTGATGTGTCATATCCTGGGTTTTCCAGAAAGGTAAATGCTTATGCCCTTATAATTTAATGGGAAGACAAATATCCAAGGAGCAGAGGTAGAGTGAGGGAAGTTAATGGGACAGAGAAAAATACAGAGACAACATATGAGAGTGTGTCACTGTGGTAGGCACCACTAGTGATCAAGAGCGGTCAATTTCCCTAACTTGGGAGATTCTTATCTCCCATGAAAACTATTGAGAAGTCCTATGAGGCCATTGCATCATAGGGAAACCAGTAAGGGATAAGAAGGGAGACACATATATTCACTGACACTAATTCCCCATTGGTTACAGTTTCATCCTGTCTGGTATTCAATCTACACTTCAGGAGGATATACACATAGATTGAACAGGCCCTGTGCTGCTCAACATCTTAAGGATTAATAAGAAGCTCTAGGTTGAGAGAGAAAAGGTAAACAGCACAGATATGTGCTAAGGTGCCCTATGATGGTGGTTTGAACCCATGCACAGATATGATGGTGGTTTGAACCCATGCAAAGTTAGTTACTGCAGACCCAAATGGTGTAGAACGTGTAGCCAAGAGCTCTGGAAATGACTGAGGCTGGAAGATTTGAGGTAGCATCTTAAAGGTGTGAAATGGGAGCTCAGAGGGTTGATTTAAGAACTGTATAAAGTCATGTTCATAATATCCTTAACATTGCAAAAGGAAAATAGTAAATGCTCAATAAAATCATTAATGCCAATGATATTATTTGATGTTCATAACATCTAGTGGCATCCAAAGCCATCACATAACGGAAAAAATTTATCGACATCATATACTGCTCTGTGACACATATGATTCATTCTGAGTGCCTTGTCTTCACCAACCATCTCTTATATCCATTACCTTTTTTTTTTTTTTTTTTTTTTTTTACACTTGGTCTTGTCCTCCATCTTTTCTCTTTTACCTGGAATTACTTTCAGTTTTCCTTCCTGAGACCAAAACCATGTCCTTCGTATCAACTGAATTCATCCTCAGTCTTGAATCTGGAATGTCAATGTTGTCTTCTCTAATATATTTCACACACGAAGCATATGGAAAACGTCTGTAGTAATCCAAAGCCACAGTTCCTCTTCCTCTTTATGTTTCTCCTTACGACTACTACTAGTACTACTACTACTACTACTACTACTACTACTACAACCACCACCACTAGTAGCATTATGATATCCTTGATGTAAAACAAATCACACCAATGCTGGATTCTGCCCTTGTCATTTTCTGCTTCTACTGCCTGTAGTTCTGGACAAAAGTGCTGCCAGAAAAAAGACATGTATGGGAACAACATAAACAACAACTCTAATGATTACAACACTACCAACTCATCTACATTTATCGAGCACTAAAAGGCACCGTGGTGAATATTTTACATGTCTTATGCCATTTCATCTTCAAAATAATTCCATGGTGTCGGAATTATTATATCCATTTTGGAAATAAGGAAGCAGCCTTAAAACCCCTAAATAACATTCTCAGTGTCTCCTAGCTAAATAGAGGCAGACGATGATTTGAACTCATTTGTGTCTGGTTCCAAAATTATTGTGCTTAGCTACGATACTATACTACTAGTCTTAGTCCACTGAAAATACTTACTCCAGGGCTGTCTTTACTCCTTTGTGAGCTCTTACACTTACCCTCCACTTTGGTCATTTACACCTTCTCTTTTCTTCTCAAGGTTTTCACAAACCCATCTAAATGATATCCCTCCATATTAGTTTCCTAGAGCTGCCATAATATCTTATAACCTAGCAGTTTAAAACAATGTAAATTTATTGTCTTACAGTTATGGAGGCCAGGAGTCTGAAATCGAGGTGCCAGGAGGGCCATGCTCCCTCAGAAACCTTCAGGGAAGAATCCTTCCTTGCATCTTCTAGCATCTGGAGATTGGCGGCAATCCTTGACTTGTTCCAATCTCTGCCTCCATCATTGCATGACTATCAGCTCTTTGTGTGTCTGTCTCTGTGTCTCTCCTCGTAAAAGAACACCTGTTATATTAGATTAAGGGCCTACTCTACTCTACTATGACCGCATTTAACATATCTTAATTGCATCTGCAAAGATCTTACTTCCAAATAAATTTATATTCACAGGTAGCAAGGGTTAGGGCTTCAACATGTCTTTTGTGTGGGACATAATTCAATTCATAACATTCTCCACTGAGTGCACAGATGCGCGCGCACACACACACACACACACCTTATTTAACAGCTTGAGGCCACCCAACAGCATCACTGCCATTTTTGATTTATACTCCAACGTAAGTACAGATGCGTGATGAACATGGAAAAGACTAGGCTCTTGCCTACTACCTTAAGACTAGGAGATCTGAAACATCAGCCAAAGTCCACCACTCTCCTGGTATGGGATATTGATTAATTCACCTACCTGATCTAAGACTTTATTTACACAATGTAAGATGGAAATAAGAATGTTTTTCTTAAAAGAGTTGCTGTCAAGGTTTAATGACTTAAGAAAAATATTTAAATGAAAAATTATATTAACAGACTCTGTAAGCTGTGAGGTATATTCAAAGGTAAAACAACATGATCATCATTTATACCCCCTTACCTCTTTTTCTCTGGTCACTGTTCTCAGGGAGGGGCCAGTCTTCCAGTTCCCCTGAGTCTCCTTTCTGTCTCCTAAGGGATTTTTGCTTCCTTACTATGCTTCTAAAACTTAGTATCTTCAGATTTACTGCCTCAACTGAATTGGCTTCAAATATGTTGTTTTTCCTAATCTTGAAATGATTTTTAAATGGCTCTCCTCAATACTTTGCTTGTTTCCTTCCCTTCATAGCCGAACATCAAGATGAATACTTTATACCTGTGTTTCTATTTCCTTTTAACCAATCTTCCTGATATTTCTTTGACATGGGTGTCACCTGTTAACTGAGCTGCCTTTATGAAAGTCACAGTGGCATTAAAGGATCTTGACATTGAAAGTGACTGACTGGGTGCAAATGTGTCTCTCCTTGGTTTTCATCCTCTTGACAATTCCTCTGTGTATCCTAGCTGGTCACCCCTCCTCCTTGACTTTCTCTGTGTCTTGACTTCTGTGATATGACAGAAGCCTCTCTTGGTCCTTTCGTCTTTGTGAATAAGACCTCTCAATCCTATCTGTTACTACAAAGAGGGTTTTCCTCTCTGTTCTATTGGTGGGCGTTCCCTAATTTTTAGGCTTTTATAATGTGTCCTTTATTCAATTCCTCTTGAAGAATTCATGTTTTCTATGGCTTTGACTGGCAACTAATAGTCATGCCCCTGCCCTGCCTTGCTACTGTGTATGTGTCCATTACGTCTGGCTGAAACTGAAAAGTACTCACCAGCACTTGAAATATATGCCTTCTACTCATGCTACCAACAGGTCAGACTCAAGAAGTCCAAACATAAATGACAAATGTGCTTTTCCTTCCTCAGTCTTCCCTTCACCAAAGCATCCTTCACTAAATGCCTCATTGATCTTTCCTCTTTGCTACAACAAGTCTCCCTAAAAGTGCAATTAGGTGCCCCCCCTGCTTTGATAACTCCCAGAACTTGCAGTTTTCACCAATGGGGCAATCCTGACTGACTTCTTAAATTTGCATGACATTCTAAACATGAATGTTTCACTAGAATGATCGGTTTCTTTAATCTCTCTTACACATATATTCTCCCCCTACCCCCAAATCTTTGCAGGTAGAAGGAAAATCATAGAATGTTTTGCCAAAAAAGAATATCAACACTGTGCTAAAAATTGAGAGTGGGTACTATTAATTCCTGTTCACTGATCTAGCCCTGCTCACCTCATACTTGCAACCTCATTGACTCAAGTATTCCCAATTCTAAAATTAAAAGAGTAAAAGTTGCAAAGATCTCTTAAATTATCCAATCAATAAAAATTTCTTGAATCACTGCTGAGTGTAAGGTACTTAGATCATTACTGCGGGAAGATTAAAGTATAAGGCAGTTTCTCAGTCAATTACCTCACAAATAAATGCCGGTTATTTACTGGTACACAAAATATTATATTAAACTGTCCCATAATTCCTTCTCAGGAGACACACCAGTGGTCAACTGCTGTATAACCAACAGTCTAATTTTTTGACTACTCTATGTCAATTACATAGGGACACAAGAAGGTGAAAGACAGAAGCCAACACCATTTGTTTGCAAATTACTATGACTAGGAGGTGGGTTTCTGGTCGGGACTGTTCTATGTTCAGTTAGGTAATCTTCACCAGAATGTGGTAGGTATTTTCTACTTACATCTAATAGAGGAGGAAAATAAAGTTCAATATTTTAAAACCCCCAAGAATCAACTTTTTAAATCAATCAATAAAAAGTTATTGCTTCTCATGGTGGGTATTGTGACATCAGGATGACTAAGACAGACGCTGTCTTTGCCCTGGTGAGATACAGATTTTAACGGTGACAGCAGAATCAGATTTGAGCTAGATTGCCCAGATCCTGGGTCCTAACTCCTGCTGTAAGTAACACTTTCTCCTCCTCCACTCTGTTCTCACTTCCTGGAATATGAGAAAGTGTCCCTTGTGAGTTCTAGAGAGTGTATGTCTGTGACCTGGATGCTTCTATGGGTGAGCACTTGTGTATATCTGTAGCACGTGTAATGGTCAATGCTCATCTTGACTTTCCTATGTGGGTTCAGTCCCCTCCTGGTCACCTCACTACTTCCCACCAGTCTATGGCCTCAGTCTTCTCAAGTCTTGAGCCAAGTCAGGCTAGGGCATTTGGCAGGAGACACTGGCATCTGGATCAGGCTCCACAGTCCTAAGTCTGCCATCCATTCATTCCCAGTCAAAGCCCAGGGCCAATTCCAAGTGGAAAAGGAAGCAGTGTTTCTCCTTATCTCTCATAGCAGGTGTGTGCTTCGCAGGGGTGGGTAGATGATGTTCATATCTCAGATTAGATCACTAGTATTCTCTGGAACTAGAGCGCAGTCCTGAATCTCGTGGGATTTGACCAGCCCTGGAGCTTCTGCCTTTTCATGGCAAATCCCCCCCCCCATACTCTGCAGTGTTGTTCCCTTTCCAATGACTAGCCGAGAGGTTGTTTCAATTTCAACAATTCTCCTCAGAACAAAGATGCTGCCGCTCACAAGAAATGAGAGCCAGGTGAGGATTCCAGAGGTTCTTAGGATGGCATGGGAGGAAAAGAGGGCAGAACGGCCATTGAGAGAAGGGGTTCCTGTGGTAAAATCTGCCTTGGAAGGCATCGGATAAGTTGACAGGGTTCCAAAAAACATCTGTGGCTCTTTTTACTAAAAAGGAAACCGATGATAGAAGCATTTGCATCAGAGCAGTTCTTCTGGTTCATAAGTATTATCAGGAATAGCTCCCTAGTTGTTTATTTTTATAAATATTATATTCATATTAGATATTTATTTTATTATACATTATATTATATACAGTGTTTTGTTATTTATAAATATATATTTATATATTACATACTTATATATGCTGATTTACTTATATACACAGAACATATATTTATATAATATATATTATCATGATATATAATCTCATTAAAAAATAAGAACAGAGAGTCATGCTATGGATTGAGGATAGCACAGACAGTGTCAAGCATGGCATCTAATTCTAATGCCATTTTTGACTGGCTCCTGCTGGTCTCTCCATCCTCACCCACTGGAGCCTCCCATCTCCTCAAACATTCCTCATCGTTGATTCTGTCTAGAGGTCCCACATGCTCAAAGCTGTTAGTGATTCCTTATACACGCTCCCACCTCTTCCAAGAATATCCTCCTTCCTTCTACGTTCTTCTACCAGCTCCCCATTCTCTGTTTCCACTGGCTTGACTCACTTTTTTTTTCCTGTTAGGAAAATTCTCATTCATCCTTCAATCCAGGGATTGTCTCCCTTGTAAAGCCTCTTCCTTCCTGCCCCCTTCTCTAACAAAGTACTCCCTACTCCTGACTACTTCTTGACTTTTACTTATGCACATCACTGTAAATGTCACACAATTATAAGGTTTACCTCTTTAAAATGCCCTGTCCACCTCCAGAATGCCTCACGGGCAGCAACTGTGTTTATTCACAGGTGCAATGAGCACAATACTTGGACTTGTACTATAATCATGGATCCTGGGGGGTTTGCCTGTTGTTCACAGTAAGGGAGGAGTGGCTTTGGGGTAAGTTGAGGGATATAGTTACACACGCAGGTCAATTATGCTGAATGAATTTTTACATCTGAGACCATGGGCAACAACTATCTGACTCACACACATATAGAAATCACCTCTGGCTATTTAGCTAAATCCATGTGTCTGGGTGCAGCCACTCTGTGAAATTCAGGGAATCCTCATTTCAGAGGTCCTTGCTGGGGCTTGGACACCAACACTTTTTTAAAGGACTCCACAGGTGATTCTTGTCAAAGCAAAGCTGAGCCTTCTCGGTCATTAAAAAAACAAAACAAAACAAAACAAAACAACAACAAAAACTAGGTTAACACATCCTTTGTAGATTCTTCTAAGGTAAATCTCAGTCTACTCACTCACTGAATTGCTCTAAGAACCAAATAGAATGGTCAAAATTAGGAAGAGAGTAAAGTGCAATTGTATGCGTGTGTGTGTGTGTGTCAGAGAGAGAAAGAGAGAGAGAGAGAGAGAGAGAGAGAGAGAGAGAGGATATGACAACAAAATTAGTTTGCTGTGGGAAAAGAAACCGTGTGGGCTAAACTCTCTTGGAAACTGAGTGAAGTATATACAAAAATATTAAATATAAAAATGAACAGATCATCATATGGTTAGGCTAGAAGTCAGGAGATGTGGGTTTTAATCTTGGCTCTGTCACTAATTAGCTACTTGCCCTTAGAAGTTATAATCAAAGCCATCTATTCTGAGAGTATATTGAAGTTCACAAAGTTTTTTCCATATGTTGACTGATCTGAAAAGGGGGAAAAGATAGCTATTTTCTCCAGCTTTTCAAAGTTGAAGAAATGAGCCCTGGAGTGGATAAGCAGCTTGAAAATGGGTATAGCCAATTAATACGAATTCATGTATGTGTTAGAAATAGAAATGGCTCTTTATCAGGAACTTAGACTGTATGTTTTTATAATTCCTTCCAAACTCAATGGCAGGTATTATTCTGTCAGTTTAAAAAGACTCACTCAAAATTGTTGTCATATCTTATATTGACCTATAATTTTCCTTTTTGCTATTGTGCATCGAATTGGTATTTCCAACATCTTGGAATTTGGGGACTGACCCCTCTAAAATCGTAGAAGACCAAGAATATCCAATAATCACTGACTGACAGATATGCCATGGATTTAAATGTTCACCTATATTATTTATTTATTTATGTATTTATGTATTTATTTTTAAATGTTTAGTTATTTTGAGAAAGAGAGAGTATGAGTGGACAGGCAGAGAGAGAGAGAGAGAGAGAGAGAGAGAGATTCCTAAGCAGGCTCCGTGCTTTCAGCACAGAGCCCGACGTGGGGCTCAAACTCATGAACTGTGAGATTATGACCTGAGCTGAAATCAAGAGTCAGATGCTTAACGGAGTGAGCCACCCAGATGCCCCTAACTATTCAACTATATTTAAATCATAAGGGAACAAGGAGAGTGTTTTATTCAGGGTCTGGAAGGGCACAGAAAGCCTGTTAGAACATATTAGAATGTATTGGTCTATCACAGAGAGGTGATTTACCTGATTTCTTTCAAATGAAAGGAAATGTTAGGGCCGTGAGAGAGAAATGCATTTGTGGAAAGAATCACAGTCACATTGGTGGCCCCAGATCCCAAGACTCTATAGTTTTCTCATATCTCAACTTTTCTAGTAACCTCCTGACTGTTCTCTCCCACCTTTTGTCCCCCTTTGGATTCTTTTCTTTTATTCTACCAGACTGATCTTTTTAACACTCACCTCTGCTAAAACATTTCAGTGGTTCCCTAAGACCAAGGTCCCCGATTTATCATATATAACATTTCTTTATTTAGTGGATCTTGCTGCATATCCTTTGCTGCCACTCCCCCTGACCCTCAAATATTGAATTACTTCAACTCCAATTAGTGCTCCAAGAATTATCCATATATTTGCACATCGTCATCCCCCCTGCTTCTAATAACATTCTTTGGTCCATCTGCTTGGCAAACTAACCAATTTGTGTGCTGCCTCCTACTGTATTGTAGACAAAATTAAGCACTTCCTCCTCTGTGTGTCCAAAGGGACGCCTTCTGATCAACTTCCCCTTTCAGACTGAGAGCTGCTTGAGTGATACTCAGGTTATCACTCAACTTGGTCCTTTCTACCCCATGCACTGTGTCTGGCACACACCAGACTGTAATCATATTTGTTGATCAAATGAATACTTAGAGATAAGAGCTGGAGTTAAAGAGTAAGGACACTCCTAATGCAAAGAAAGGGCCCCAGAGAGGGAAAAACTTCTCTGAACTGGCCACTCAGAAGCTTCAGTACACAGAGAGATCTGGACTCTTAAGGATTCTGAGAAATGGGGCTAATTAATCAAAGCAACACAGGAGACTGAGATGACTTAGGTCATTTAGCCCTGCCAGGACTATAATATTCCCCACAGTATATTTCCTAGTGTATTATCCTGTCACGCTTTAAATATTCTCAGTAATGGGGCCTTTCAGAGGTGCTGATTAATAGGGTTTTAAGAAAGACTGCAAGAGGGAAGCTGTAAGACAAGGAACACAGGGAGAGAGATGGGTAATCTCGTGTCTTTGAGTCTAGAAGGTGAAATTGTCATTTTCCATAGGTTGTATGTGTTATAAATAGACAAGAAAGCCTTTGGTTGTGTTGGAGCTAAATGGCACATGAGAAAGCCCCTTCTCACTCAAAAGGAACAGTGACAAGTCAAACTTCCAAGAAGCTTACATGACTTCATGGTGGTGCTGTGTGCTTCCTTCTCTCTCTTTCTCACCCATTATGGCAGAACTGAAAATCTACTCAGTCCTAAGGAAAAGAGGACTGGCGTTTTCCACAAAACCTTCTTGCTTTTGAACTCACTTGACACCTACCTAGCAGGGCTCTCCAAATTCTTGCTCCAAGATGGCGGGAACCCAGGGCTGAGCAAATGTGCTGTTTTAATGGACTTAAAAAACACAAACTTGAAACCCAGTGTTTCCATTCCAAGTATAGAGGTAATAGTTAATTTACCTTGTTAAAAGTCAAATAATCCAACAGACCTTTGACCAAACAACAAGTAACACACACACACACACACACACACACACACACACACAGGAAAAAGCCAGGTTCTTAGCTATTTGTTCTCTTAAAAACTTTCCAGTCTTTCCTGGGTAGCCTGAATATCAATATTACTTTGAAATGTTGTAGCCTACCCAACTACTATAGATTATGGAAACTGCTAATTACTGTTCATTTAAGTCAAATAGACCTTAATGTCTTTAGAAAATGATCCAGCAGGACTAGAAATTCCCCAAGTCCACACATTCTTTCCATAATGCCCATGGACTGCCTTTTTTGGCCACTAATTTTTTTTTTTAGGTTAAGGCAGTATCTCCAGAGCATTCCAGCCAAAACAAAATAGCATTGACTCTAACAGCTACTCACAAGTTAGGGTTCACACGTCAAGTTAGCTAGTTTCAAACAATAAGCATATAAGGGAATGAGATAAATACTGGACACAGTTTGATAGCAGGGGAAAAAAGAATCCTGGTTATGGATTTGTTCAGAATATGGGGTTGTTTGTGGGGGTGACCTTTAAAGGTGTTAACTTTCACATGATGAGGCTAGGGAGTGTTTGGGGTAGAAAGAATCACCAAAGTAAAACTCTCTCAAACTCATATTTTTGTCCAAGGAATATCTTAGTAGTAAAAACTTCCAAGAAACAAGTTCTAAAAGCAGAAAAATGAGAAGACCAACATGAATTATTTCACTGCTCACCCAAATTAGAATGAGCCATTGTACTTTAGTGAAATATCATGGATTGAATCATGAATCTTATCACTTTTCTAGCTAGTGACCTTAGGCAAGTTAATTATTTCCCCTAATCCTTACATGAGTGAGAATAAAATGAGACAATGTATGTGACAAGTCTCTCCTTTTAAAATGTATTCATATATAAGTTTTGAATACCGAAGAGTGGTTCATTAAAGAAAAACTGAGATTGCACCTTTGTTCTCCTCATCAACATCTCACACAGTGACCGGACCAACTGAAGGTGATCAATAAATATTCAGGAAGCATATTACTGAATGATTTATACAAAGGAAGACAAAATACATCCATGATTACTGATATAAAGAAAGGATAGAGATAATTAAGAATAACAAGGAAGAATTAAGGAAAAAAAACCCTATGATTTGGATGAGAATGGAAACAACTAAAGAAACAGAAAAGTTGGAAGGAAGGAAGGACGAAAAGGAGAGAGAGAGGGAGGGAGGAAGGGAGGAGGGAGGGAGGGAGGGAGGAAAAGGAACATGATAAAATTGAATATAAACAATCAGTTTTTCATCCTAGCAGATGTGGGAGAGGTTTATAGCCATTTTTATATTCCTCATTCAGTTCTAGAGGGGGCATTTTAAGGATGAAAAAAGACCAGTGGATTGGGAAATCAGAACTTGTCCACTATATCAAGTCAGTGCCATGCTACTCAAATCTTGGCCAGCTCCTCAGTGTTTGTGTAGGCTGTTCTATAGCACCTTGAGCAGATCTTCACAGAACGCCATTTCCTCCAGGGGAAGGGCACGGGTAGCATAGAGAAGCACCATGTCTGGAATTCCCTCAACTGAGCAAGGCAGAGAATATCATGGGTCGACCAGTGTTTGGAAGTCTTATTTCTCAGGATGGTCATTTTGTATAAAAATTATACATCAAAGATATGCTGGAATAAAGAAAAGAAGGGAGGAAGGCAAGAAGGGAAATACTACCTACTTATTGCTTCCTTGGAGTAATTTTCTTTTTTCCTTGAATCCCATTCTTACCCACGAAGGTTAACATTATTATTTCCACTTCATAGGTGATAAAACTGATGCCCTAAAAATTTCCACAGTTTGCCCAGTTTTACACAGCTACCAAGTTCTGTATTCACAAGCCTATATTCACATTCTGACTCCACTGCTTGCGGGGGAGGAAGGGGACAGACATGTGTAACATCGGGTCTACTTCTACCCTATCTCAAGTACTTTATACACACTTTCTTATTTGATAACAAAAGTTCTACAAGCCAGGCTTTATTTTCCACATATGAAAATAGGAACGTGTGATTCAGAAAGTCTAACTCCCATATTCAAAGTAAGGATTCACTTAAAAGCACTGAAAGGCCCACATCTTGGAAACCCTCCTATCCCAGCCAAACTGGACCAGATGGTCACCCTACTGTCCGTGACTTCAAGGTCAACATACTTTTCACAATACCCAGGACTTCCAAGGTACAGAAATAACCCTTGTAGACTGTGTGGCCTCTTGGCCTGAAGCAGTGAAACTGTGGGAGGCTCCAATTCCACTTCTACCAGAAACAAATAACTAAAGTAAACAGTCGTTTGCCCTTTACTTCTATACTTCTACCACACCACTGCCACCAACCTGCCCACAAGACAGCACTTTTGCCATACCAACTATGTATCAGGCCCGGTACTCAGTGCCCCAGATGCGATCTCTTTCTCGAGCTTTCTATTATGAACTTAGAGAAAATGATAATATTTGTAGGGCACGCTGAGATAAAAGAACAGCGGTTGTCAGAGACAACAAGCCGAGTATTCCTATTTTTCTAGATCCTGCTGCCCATTCACCAGGCTAAAGTGCTCACTGTTTGGTCTTGTTGTAACTCATGCAAAGCCCGCTGGATGGGCCACTTGGTTCTATATCATTTAAATACTCACTCAACCTTATTTCCAGGTTCAATAAAGCAAGACGTAAAGGAGTTTTGTCAAGTTCCCACAGCTACTACCTGCCAAAGCTAGTTTAGAGCCAGATTACATGGAATATGTTTCAGAAAATTTAGAAAGGAATCACAAATTTTGAGAAAAAAAGTGGACATAAATTTATCTTCAGAGCTTCAACACAGATATAGTCACAAATAAAGAATAATATATAGTATATAATATCACAATAGAATATAATCCATAGTTGTATATATTAATTATACTATTTTATATATTATAAAATATAACACATAGAGTTAAATACAATACATGATTATATAATTATATATTGTATAAATTATATATAATGTAATAAATATAGAACAGCAGTATGACAGTAACGAGCATTTATGTTACTTTCTATGCATCAGCACTGTTACAAGTGCTTTTATATATAAATTAACTCAATTTATCCTCACAACAATGCTCTAACATAGGTGCTATTATTCCCATTTTACAAACAAGGAAAGGAGGCAAAGCAAATTATGTAAGTTGCCTAAGGTTGCATAACTAATATGAAGACCAACATTTGGACTCAGCCAGCTCCAGAGTCCCTGTCTTCACCACCCGACATGGCAGGTGAAACTAATGAGGTACATTTCTTGGGATTTCCGGTCCGGAACATGCATTTTATAAGACAGTAACAACTTGATTCTTCTTTGGGGAATTTCAGTTCTGCTTAGCCACTCAAGTGAAATCTCTCTCCGATATTTCTCTCTCAGGTCACGTTTCCTCTTCTTGTTTAGAGTTTAGTGTCTTTCTGGTCTGCTTAAGATTGATCTGATAGGGTCCGACTGGAGTGGTAGAGATCTCTCTAGCTTTTAGTTTGACCCTATTGATTGAGAATATGACTATATTCTCATCATCTGAATCATGGAATTCCATATGTCACAGTTAGTTCCAAGTCTCTGGAAGATATCTTTGTGTATCTAGAGGCCCTCCACCCTTCCAATCCCTAATTTCCAAAGGTCCTCAATCAGGAGAGCCAAGGTATGAGACTGTTAGGCCTTGAGCTTTGATGAATTCTTGGCAGGAAAAATTCTCTGGGGAAGAGGAAAGGAGACCCTTGAGATCAGTGTTGACCCTAGTGGTGTTTTCCAGAGATTGAGATGCTGTTGAGCCCTAAGTCCAGAATTATAAGTTGTTTTGATTTGTCTTGCTGCTATGTACCTATCAAGAACTCATTTGGACTAGTATAGCGCAAATGGACTTTCGGGGATTGTAACTAGGTTATAAAGAGCTCAGTGTGCTATAGTTAGTTATGGAAAACAAACTTCTAATACCCTTTTTGTGCATTTAGAGAAAAATCAGGATTTCCTTTAGAGGAACATACTTCTTGCCATTGAAAAATTGTGTGTGTGGTGGGGGGTAGGCATTTCAGAGAATGGTGAGAAAATCAACAGTCATGTCCCACCAACCCCAAGGGAACATACTAGCCTTTCATGTCTTCATAACAGCTAAAAATCATTCCAAGCAATTCCTGATCTTGTCTCCTATGATACACATTGCTGGCCTACATCCTAATGAGCACATGTCCACATAACAAAGTCTCACGTATTTTAACTAGTTCCCTTGTTGGCAGGCTCAACAGAGAGGGTCAGGTGCTAAGTGGCCCTAAGCACCAAGGAACTCTCTCATACTGAGTGTGGGGGTGTTGTGTAGGTGGTAGGGTGGTCAGAGAAACTGAGCATTTGACCTAAGTTATATGGGATTCTGGGAGAATTTACAAACAAGGTTCTTGCACATTTTTTGCTCGGTGAAGTCACTAATGTGAGCTAATAGAAAGCTTCAGTCTCTAGGGTCTATTTGCCTGGTGCTCCTTACAGATATAAAATTCATTTTGAGAAAGAGAGGGAAAGAAAAAAACACCTTCTTTTTCCTTTTCTTTTTGTAAAAATAATGGATTGTTATAATTTATCATTGGCCTGTGGGTGAGACAGCTCTGCTCAGCTAGCCAATTATCTCCTGGGGCCAGAAAGGACAATTGGAGTCCTTTGCAATCATTTTATTGAATATGCTCTAGAAGCTTGGTGCTGGGAGTCCTTAAGCCCCTTCCCGTGGGACCCTACTCACTCCCCAATGGCTCTGTCTCAACAACATTTCCCTTACTGGCTAATCTACAATTTTCCTGCTTTATTTCTGAGTCTTGGCTCAAATTCCATGGTTTCTGGCTGCCAGTACTTCTTTTCTCTGTGGATAGTGAGGTTGGAAAATAATTCTTCAAAGTGTTTTTGGTACACAGATACTAAGATCTTCTAGAACTTTCCTTCTATGTAGACATAAAAACTCAGGACCTTGCCTCCACCCACTCTTGCATGTTTCCCTTCATGTTCCCTGTTCTGCCTTCCCCAGGAACAGTGATCTAGCTATATCTGTGTGAGAGAGAACAGCATGACCCAGGTTGTTTGAGGTGTGTCTTGGGCCAGAGCCTAGAGAACTGGTGTTGCTTGTCTTCCAGTTTAGTAGCACATTAAATTGCAATCAGGACACATGCACGGTGTTCACATTTGGCTTTGCTTCCTTCAGTTCTGTATCTTTCCTGAGGCCAGATTTGTCGTTGTTCTTGTTATATTTGTTGTTATTTTTCATTTGGGCTTTTTGGTTTTTTTCCTGCCTTCACCCTTGGCTTGATGCAGGAAGCCAGCAAAAGGGGAAACATAATGGGTTAGATGAGGGTCAGAAAGCTCTGTATGAAATTCTAATCCTGTCATTAACCAGTTCTGTATTCGTGAACTTAGCTGAAGTTTTTTTTTTTTTTATGATAATCAACTTGAGATATATGTAAAGCTTATCAGAGAACACTCACTCAACACACGTCTTCTTCCCCTGTCCCACATTCACTAGTATGACTAGTGAATAACTCCCTTTGAAAATTATGGTTATTCTTTTCACTCCCTTAATATTTATAAATATACATAATTATATAAAAATTTACACTGTTGGATTTTTGGTCTCTTGCCTTTGTCTAAACCCCCTTGTCTTCTAGAGCATGGTTAGAATTGGTTTCTTCAAAGTAGGTTCCTTTACTGTGTCTTTCCCTGAGATGTCCTCAACAAACCATTGGGTGACAACTTGTTATAAACACTAGACCATTCTCTCTTTCCTTATGAAAATATTTCTCAACTGTTGCACCACTGACATGATGGGTCAAATAAGTTTTTTGTGGGGCTGTCCTGTGGATGGCCAGATGTTTATCAGCCATCCCTGGCCTCTACTCACTAGAGACCAGTGGCATCACCTTCCTTCCCAACTGTGACAACCCAAAGTGTTCTTTCACATTTCCAAGTGTCTCTTGGAGGGTGCAATCACCCCCGTTAAGAACCAGTGCACTATGCCCTTCCCATTCTCTTTCCCTCAAGAGTCTTTAGGATAAACTTGCCCCTTACCAAAAATGCAGAAGCGAATGGCCATATTGTTTAGTAAATACCAAAGGACCAGGGAAAACTCAAAGGAGAGAGGCCAGTGACCTGACAAGGTTCAAATGGATCACCCATGCAATGCCAGAGTTGCCTCTAATCTTTTCTGAAATGAAGCAGGATAAGTATTAATTGATATACATATCAGTGCTGCATACAATGCTTATTATGGTAAACAGATCTAAATTTGTCCCTCACAGTGGTACTGTCCCTTCATTCGGCTGGAGTTTCCTACAAATACAAAAGAAAACTTACTTCCCTAGGGAAACCTCCCTGATTTTGGAGTAACAGTTCATGACCATCCACATGACTGGTCAAATACTGTCTTCAGTTTATATATTTTACATCATCAAAACCTTACAATAGTCCTGTGCTAAGTATTTTATTATATCCTTCTTATAGATGAAGAAATTGGAGCACAGAAAGGCTAAGGGGAAATTGCGAAGTATCATAATTAGGGAGTGACTGAGCCACAATTTAAACCCAGGTCTGTGTAGACACTAATGCTTATATTTATCCCTCACTTGCCTTTATGTGTGAGAGTTCCATAAACTATATTTATTATACAACATTGAGATGATCAGTTTATTTATATGTGCCTTCCATTAGACTGTGAGGAACAATAGTATGTATATTCCCAGTTGCTACTTTAGGTAAAGAAACTGAATCTTTTTATTTGCTTTCATGTGCTAAGTTGACATATTTCATGTGTTAAGTGTGTGTTCCACTTAAAGTAGGTAGAATTATATTACCACATTAGGTTTTCTACCACTGGAACATGGTTCTACTTTGTTATATAAGGAATGGGTGCAGTAGAGGTGCATCTGAACTTGGACATTTGCCCACCACAATCACATTGAGCAAGAGGTATTTGTGAGACCCTGACAAGTGCCAGGCTCTATGCTAGGGACTGGGATACACTGGTGAATTAGTAGACACAACTTTGTTACCACGAGCTTCTGTTTATCAAACATTAAAAGATTTGAAAAACTCATTAGAGAGGACTCTGATTCATTTGAGAATGGGAATGGTAGTCTTAAGTCTACAAAAGTATCATTTGAGGTTGAGAGGTAGTGAGTTTAATAGGAAACAAAAAACAAAACAGAACAAAACATAAACAAGTGCTGCCCACTGGTTCTGTATGTAGAACCGTTCCTGGAGAGTCATAAACTTAGTATCCATCCATAACCACAGAAAAGTACTGGATGAATTTAAATCCCTCTCTACCATCAAAAATGTTTTTAGGATATATTCCCACTGTCTAGAGAGTCATTTAATCTCCAAAAGAAACAAAGTTTAATTCTTCCAAACCTTAAGAGAATCCATGAGTTGTTGGCTGGGCTTAACCATTTCTCATCTTTAATGTAAATTGACCAGATTTTGAGTCTCATTCCCTTCAAGAGGCTAGGATTCCTCTTGGCCTTCTCCAGAGGGTACATGTAATAACAACAGCAATGGTCTTTGTGTTTATTGGTTCTTGTTTCCCTCCCTGCCCCTTCAAGTGCTTTGATCATCAAATCTTCATGTAACATGTATCAGTAGAGATTTTAAATCCCTGCTGTGAAGGGATTTCACATGATGCATGAAAACTAAAAAAAAATACAGATAGATAAATAGATACATATAGAGATAGATACGGATATAGATACAGGTCAGAATAGGTTCTTGGGAATGGAGTGTCTTCTGTTATGAGAGTTGTTTGAAGAGGGGAATATCTTACAAAGGAAAATAAAGCATGATGTAATGTACATGGGACTAGCGTCTGGAGGCAGCAACATGGTAGTGGATTCAGAAGAGCAGGGCATGAGTTAATTTGTGATAGGCTGTTGTCTATGGTTATAGAAGTAAGGGGAAAGACTGAATGGATTGAAGCTTAGAGATAAAGCACACATGTTTCTTTTCTTTTCTGCTTCTCCCCAATAGTTTTCCAAGGAAGAGTTTTGCTCCCAGATTGAATTTAGAAAAGGAACTCCAGAGAACTCAAACAGCCATGATGGCCGTTGCTCCAGGAGGAAGCAGTCTTTGAAGCAGAGAGATGGCAAATGTGAGGGTCACTTTGAGGATGGATCTCAAAGATGCATCACACACGGAAGTTCTACGTTTGTTGTGTTTTGTTTTTTGTCTGAAGACAAGCATATACCAAGAAACATCTATTTCACAGTCAATAACCGATTTGGGGGGAAGTTTGCTTTAAAAACAAGTTCCCCAATGCTAATCTTTAGTTGATATTTCACTTATCGGACTTTGTAAAATGTCACCTACTACAACCTAATTCAACAACTGCTGCTTTGTATTAAAAAAAAAAAAGTACTGTCTTCAAAACATGTCATTCAGTTCTCTCTTTCTGGTTAGTCCTCCTCCCTCTGTTCCCTTACATTCCACTTCTCTCTTTGTAAGTGACCTTCTTTTCTACAATCAGCCAGGTAACTGTAGAGCAAACATTTTCAGATGGGTTAGACAGTATGCCAAAAGTGTTCTGAAACGAACTTGCCAGATGGTGGTTGCTAGCATATGGCTCCTGTTTGAACCTGGCACGGCTTGCCAAATTCAATTTTTAAATTATGTCTCACTTTAAAAAAATCCCCTAAAAACATAAGAGGCCAGTTTCCTAAGCCAAACTTTTAAACGAGGCATGTAGTGTGGGGATAGTGTAGTTGGAAATACATGAGGTAGAGTGTCAAATACCAAGTCTACTTATGGAAGGAATGTACTTGGGCTCCAGACTTCAGCTTTAGCTCTGTCCTAGAAGCTCTGAAGGGATATGCTGACCCCATATAATTGCTGGTCTTCCAGAGTGTCTATTTACAATGATATAGAAAGGATAGAAAGATAAAATAAACTTAAAACCCTTTGATTCAAATGGTATATCAATAAACTCAAAAGTCTCTTTACATGGTTTCAAACATTTTGTTGTTCCGTGGCATACATTTTTGCCAGCTAAGGTCCATAAAAATGTCCCCAAAGAATGTGTGCCAGAATCCATGACAAAAACAATAATGTCCTGATGAAATGATATCATTCCAATTATTTCATGGAGATGCAGGTGTTTGCTAAAGAGAATGTATCCATTAGATATAAATTAATAAACAAGCATGATATTGGCTACTATATTATGAGAAGTGAGAATAATGAAAAATTACTTAATGTTCTCAAAAGAAATCTGCTATTTTGAGAACCCTATATTCCTGAATATATTAAGCAGCATTATACCTGGGTAATTATGTGGATATTTTTCTGTTCTCTACTGGAACTTTAATTTTCTGATCCAAACACTGCCAGTTACATGGTAATTAATCTTTGAACTTTTTGATGACTTCAAGTATTATTAAGCAGTAATTTGCAGAACCATTTCATTACAAGGTAATAATTAGTTTTATATGCAATTCCCTAGCACTTTTCAGCTAAGAATTTCAAAATGGCTTATAGATTCAAGATGAAGATGTTGGGGCTTCATTTTCTAGTCCAAAGTCAACAAAAAATAGAAGTGAAGGTCAGAATACTTATTTCATTTCCCAACTGCCTGGAGCCTACAGGATTCCCCTAGAGCAAGAATTCTAGAATTTAGCTAATTGAATCACAACATCGAAGGCCATTTAAAAAAAAAAAATCTGATGAGCTACTCTGAAAACAAGTGAGAATATTAAGAAATCTGTGTTTGTGGATGATGAGTACATAAATTACCCTGACTTAAAGAGAAGACAGTGTTACCTTTCGTGCAAATGCCTAAGTCTAGATTAATTTTTTAATACCCATCCTTTTTGCCTACCCTTTAGAGTGGCCATTTCTATGCAGCCATGAATTTTTGAAGATACCAGAGACAGGTTTATTTAATATGGGGGTGGAAGAAACTGTCTAAGGACTTTTGCCTGTAACAAGAGACCATTGAAAGTTGTGATCATATTCAGATGTAAATGAAAGGAACCAGGGATGACATTCAAACCAGGTAGGACTCTGAATCCACAGCCTGGTTACTAGCCAGACACTAAGTGCTAGTAAAACACTGTGGTATAAAAGAAAGATGTTCCTAAAAGGAAGACTCACCTTGGATAAATATTTATTTATTTAACTTTTGCTCAGGGTCCCAAAAAGATTGTCAAGCGAATGAGCTTCTTTCCTAACCCTTCATAAGTCCTCAGAGCCTCCCCACTGAAGGAATTTCACTTAAAAGAACAATAACTGGTGCACCTGGGTGGCTCAGTAGGTTGAGTTCCTGACTCTTGATTTAGGCTCAAGTCATGATCTCACTGTTGGTGAGTTCCAGCCCTGTGACAGGCTCTGCGCTGACAGTGCAGAACCTACTTGAGATTCTGTCTCCCTCTCTCTCTCTCTCCACCTCCCCAGCTCATGCTTGCTCTCTCTTTCCCAAAATAAATAAATAAACATGAAAAAAATAACAAAAAAACCACAACAATCAAAAAACCACCACCAACAATCATTGTTTCATCCAACTATCAATAAGTATGAGACCCTAAGCTCCTCAACCTGGCAATCTAAGAGCACACCTTGGATATCTAGACATGCTACCTGTCATATACATGGTGTAAACAGGAAGAGTTAAATTGTCTATCGTACAAGGGTGCCTGGGTGCCTCAGTCAGTAGAGGGTCCAACTTCAGATCAAGTCAAGATCTCACATCAGGCTCATTGCTGTCAGTAAACAGGAAGAGTTAAATTGTCTATCGTACAAGGGTGCCTGGGTGCCTCAGTCAGTAGACGGTCCAACTTCAGATCAAGTCAAGATCTCACATCAGGCTCATTGCTGTCAGCACAGAGTCCACTTCAGATCCTCTGTCTCTCTCTCTCTGCCCCTCCCCTGCTTGTGTGCTCTCTCTCAAAACTAAATAAACATTAAAAAAATGTCTAGCCTACAGTTTTCCAAGGGTTAATCTGGAATAAATAATATATATCTCACATGGTTGTTATGGACTAAAGTATGGCATGTGAAATACCTTCTTGGTATTACAGAGTAGTGGTCCATTCGATGGATGGTAACTAATCTTAGTCATAAAGGAAAGCAGAATCCTTTTGATTAAAATTTCTAAGAAAATCCAGAGATTGAGAATATATTTGGGATGAAGAAAACAGCTGTTTCAGCATCCCATGTAATTTCTTTATGCAATCTTTAAAACGTAATTCAGGGGGTGCCTCAGTCGGTTAAACGTCCAGTTCTTGGTTTCAGCTCAGGTCATGATCTCATGGTTTGTGGGTTCCAGCCCTATGTTGGGCTCTGTGCTGACAGCATGGAACCTGCTTGGGATTCTCTCTCTCTCTCTCTCTCTCTCCCTCTCTCTCTGCCCTTCCCCTACTCTCTCTCTCTCTCTCTCTCTCTCTCTCTCTCACTAAATAAATAAATTTTTAAATGTAATTCAGGTTTTACAGACATTATATTTACAGACTGATTCACTGAACTCCATTCCAACACTCCTGCGGCATGCATTCCAGTTTACTTAATGCTGGAAAACTACAGTCTAAATTTCCCAGCCTCCCTTGCAGTTAGGATTCCAGAGGTATCCTGGCTTCCACCAAGCCAACACCTCTACTCAAGACTTTGAAGGCAGAAGGGGATATGGTAAGGCAGTGGCTACCTAGCTCTTCAAGCAGGCATGTGGTTGAGGATGTTGCGTGTGCATGTGTGTGTGTGTGTTTTCTGCAAAAGTCTGATTTTGTGGTTGCCATTTTAATGGCTACCAAAAGACTGCAGTGACAGCTTTAGGATTTCAACTGGAACAGTTTCAACTGAGTGGTTGGGCATTTCTCCTGATTGTATTGCTTATGGCTGGGTAGCACCCAAGCTTAGTTATGTGAACCTCCAAGAAATTCTGTATAATAACTATTGCCTCTAATAAATCTCTTTCTGCTTAAACTAAAACCTTGATTAATATATTAGCAGAATATAATTTGATAACAAGGTCATATAAAAAACAAAACAACACAAATCTTTGCCTCACATCCAACTGGCCACCTTCTTTCCATTACAGATTGGTCCAGGTTTTGCACCAATCCATCCTGTTGATGATCCTTTCCCCCCATCTGCTTAAATATGACATGGAGCTTGTTGTCTCTTATGATGCATCTGTACTACGTGTGTGTGTGTGTGTGTGTGTTCCCTGCAGACATTCTGCCATAGAAATATTTAAGTGGGGTCTCATTGTCCTGACCCTTCTCAACTGTGATTAGTTGAAAGGCTCACTTGGTAACACGAGATGGTTGAGCCAAAGGAAAGATCAATAGGGAGGGAGCTATCAGCAATTAGCAATTGCCTGGTACATTTTTTATTCATCAGAGTGGGCAAGTTGAGATCCCTGCAGGATAACAGGTCTCTGGCATGAGAAAGACAAATGAGGGAAAGGAAAGAAGAGACAGTTCTGCTACTTTTTTGAAATGATTCTGCTTTTCCATTCCATTCCACTCATAGAGCTTCAAGGCCCCCAGCCTCCTGCAGGCCATGCATTATGAGATACGCAAAAATAACCTGTCATCCCGGAGCAGCCCAGGGATAGTAAGAGCTGGTGTGTGTGTGTGTGTCCCTCCAAAATGCCAGTTCCAGAGGCCCTTGTGATGTGGAAATGCAGTCTTTGGAAAGTCATACAGAAAATATCATTTAATGAGACCTGCTATGTTCCAGGCACTTGGCTAGGTGCTAAAATGCCTCACCCAACTTAATCTTTAGAAAATCCTGCAAGGTAAGGTTATTATGTGCACTTCACAGATGAGGAACTTCAGAGGAGCAGAATGACTTCCCTAAGAGTGCACAGCCAGAAAGTTGTTTCAACATGAACTTGGGATTCTCTGATTTCCAGAGTCTGTGTTCTGTCTATATCGCTGCCTCTCAGGGGCACAACAGCTAACACAGCCTTGCACACTTCACTCTCACTGACACTAGGAGTTACACTTCGTAGTGAGAAAGCGCAAGAAGGCCCTTCCCTTCTGAATCATAAAACAGGGCTCAAAAACTTTCCTCTATAAAGGGCCAAGTAGTAAATATTTTAAGCTTTGTGGGTCGTACGCAACTCCTCAACTCAGTCTTGTAGAACAGAAGCAGCCCTGCACAATCTGTAAATGAATGGGTATGGCTATGTTCCAATAAAACTTTATTTACAAACAAACAACAACAACAACAACAAAACGGAGGACTGGATTTTTGCCCTTGAGCTCTAAAAACCCAATAAAGCCTTTCAGTGTTGCATAAGCTGCTAAGTTGGCATGAACCAGAGCGACTTTATGACTCTGAAGCCATAGTTAAATCTTCAGTCATTTTTAAAGATTCTTGTCACGTCCAGAGTATGAGTTGCATATGGTCAGGGGCGTGTTAGCAAGTGACATATGAGATGCAAGCAATACTGTTTTCATCTTTGACCCCTGCACTTACGGGATAGATGGAGACCAACTACGCCAGGTTTCAGAGAGTTCACTAGTGTGCTCTGGGGGCTCAGAGGTAATCCTTTATGGCAAACATAAAAGGAGAGAGTGCATTATGTTCAAAGTCTGATGACATTTACTTTTCTGGCAGACCAAATGTCCAGTCAGACAACCTGTCTCTTCACTTTTCCCAATGTGAGGTGGAACGAATGTGGTCTTGTGGATCAGAAAGAAGGAGAAAATGCTGGTGCCAGCAGTTACTTTTTTTGCATGACCTTGGGCACATCATCCATGCTTCTGAGCCTGAGCATATGCATCCTGACTTGAAGATAAGAAGACCACTGGTTTCTGCATAGGTTTGATGTGAAAATGTGACTGTTTAACACGTATCAGAAGGCTACAGCATGGGCCGGCGCAAGGTGGACCCATGATGCTTTTGTAAGAAAGTGACACTGAAGGGCCAAATCATCAGGAAAGTAGTCTATTTCTACCTTCCTACATGCCAGTGAGCTTCCCTGTGGGCTATAAGACCAAGAAGAAAGCAGGCTGCTTACCAGTCTGATGCCTGTGGCAGGGAGACAGTGCCCTTCCAGTGGGAAGTTAGAGCTCCAGAACACCACACTGGAAGTAAATCTCCAACAAGTACTTGCAGAGTCATACTCCCCAGCCCAGGTAATGGGAGCCCCAGGGAATGTTCAGGAAGCCTTTATTTCAAACATGAGCATTTCTGAGTGTTACACAAAATTCCAGTCCTCCTTCTAAAGCCCAGAAGGTTTCATAAAAGATTGGCTGTCAGACATCACCACAGGGTTCAGGCCAATCAACCTTCTTCTACACAACGTTGTCTCTTCACCCCACGTCTCCTTCTTACTGCCCAGGGATCCGGGCAAGAGCAGGTAGTCAACGGGAATTGATGATCTGACAATTAAAGCCGAGGATTCCAATCGTGGATGATGTGCCTGAGCTGGACCCTGCAGCCGCCAGAGCTATGGAGACTAAATTTCAAATTTTGATAACCATCCTCTTCAGCTGACCTTTACCAGATGGCCCTCAGCAACAGGTCCTGAAGCTAACTGATTGATTGTCCCTGGGGTGTGGAGTCTAACCATTTTTCCTTCTTTGGCAATTTTCTTGCTTTTTGGCAGACACTGGTCCACAGGTAGCCCTCTAATTAGGAACTTTCTGTGATGCGATGACACAGCTCGCCATGTCTACTTTGGGACTCTATAAAACTAGCAAAGCTACAAAACTAGCTGTTCAATGGCCTATGTGCAGCTCTGTGTTCAGGACTGAATAACTAGGGCTACCCCCATCTAGCAATACTGAGGATGCAGAAAATATTTCCACTCGATGTAAAATCTCCAGGTACATATCCAAAGGCTGTCGGTCCCAGAAAATCACTGACTACAGGGTTCGGGGATGTGCATTGACGTTGAAGTAGTAAACTTGAGACCCCATGGTCTTGTCTTTTCTCCACTGAGGTAAAATTCACTTAACATAAAATTCACCATTATAACCACTGCAAAGAGTAAAATTAAGCAGCTTTTAGTACATTCATAATGCTGTGCAATCATCACCACCATCCAATTCCAGGATGTCATCCGAAAAGAAACCCCATTAAGCAGTCACCCTCCAATGCCCTCTTCCTAATGGCAAGCTGGCAACCACTTGTTTGCTTTATGTCTCTACCAATTTGCCTATTCTGAACATTTTGTAAAAATGGGGTTGAGATCATACAAGTAGGCTGCTCAGCCATTATTTTTTTTTAAAACAATGCAGAGATGAAGCTGCAAATCTTTTTTTTTAGGCAGAACAACTAGATTTTATTAATTTGTGTGGTTCTTATAACAGAGTTTAATGAATTTTCTAGTTGAATAATCTTCAGGAAACAATCTGACTTCTTTTACTTATCATAATGTTTTTAAGCTTTCCCCATACTGTTGTAGCACATATTAGTCCTTTACTGTTCATTATGGCAGAATAATATTCCGTTGCATGAATACACCACACTTCGTTTATCCATTCATCAGTTGATGGATCATTGGTTATTTTCTCTGCTTGGATACTGAGAACAGTACTGCTATGAGCATTCACATACAAGTTTTTGTTTGGACATGTGTTTTTAATTCTTTGGGTATATGTCTAGTATGGTTATTGTGTCATATGGTGATTTTATGATTAATGGTTTTGAGGAAACAGCAAACTTCTTTCTACTGCTTTACATTTATACCAACAGTATTTTAATAATTCAATTTCTCAATAACCTCACCAGCATGTGTTCCTTTTACTGTTTTTGATTATAGGTATCCTAGTGGGTGTAAAATCACATCTCATTGTGGGTTTTATTTGCATTTCTGTGATACTTAATGGCTTTGAGCATCTTTTCCTGTACTTGTTGGCCATTTGTATATCTTCTTTGGAGAGATGTCCCTTCATGTCCTTTTTCCATTATTTAAATTGGGCTGCCTTTTTGTTGTTGAATTGTTATATATTCTGGATACTAGACCATTATCAGATATATGATAGGCAAATATTTTCTCCCATTCTGTGGTTTTTTTTCCCCTTTCTTAATAGTGTCTTTTAATGCAGAAAAACTTTTACTTTTTGATAAAGTCTAGTTTACCTACTTTTCCTTTTGTTATCTGTGCTTTTGGTGTCACACTTAAGAAACCAATGCCAAATCTAAGATCACAGAGATTTACATCTATGCTTTATTTTAAGACTCTTATAAGTTTAGCTCTTACATTTAGGTCTATGACCCATTTTGTCCTGATTTTTGTATATGATGTGAGGTAGGGATCCAACTTCATTTCTTTTTTGCATGTGGATATCTAATTGTCAAATCTGGAAAAAATCATCCATTGCCTGTTGAATGGGCGTTATAACCTTGTTGAAAATCAATGGACTATAGATGTATGAATTCATATCTGGACTTTCAGTTCTACCCCATTGATCTAAATGTCTACCCTTATGTCAGTCTCCCCGATGTTATTTTAGTCAACTTAGCCCATTCTGCATCTCAGATTTCTCATATCTACAGTGTGTGTGTTCCGAGAAGGCAGATGCATGAATAACATTCTACGGTGCTTTTCTAAGTCCCAGAGTAAATGTTTTATTATGAACATTTTATTACTATTAAAAATCATATAATGAAAGGGAAATTCTATAAACTATTTTAAGTCCCCTGGTGATAGAGTTTAATAAAAAATATTAAGTGTGGAGACCATCAGTTTTTTTAGGCCATAAAGTGACACAAAAGTGAAAATACCTCTGTAGTTCTAAAATACATAAGAAATGGGGCTGATTTGACAATAGAAGTGATGAATATCCACATTTTTGTTGATAATGTTACTAAGAATCATAATATATAAGAACACCTGAAACTAATATCACACTGTATGTTAATTGCACCAGAATAAAAATTAAAAAAAACAACACTAAGAATCATGGAAATACATCTTTGACTTTTCTAAATTTCTGCCTTATGATGACTAGATGCTGTTACAATTTATGAGAATTATTTCAAAGACCTAGCCCTGACAAATCTAGGCATGGTGTAAAGATTACAGAGCCTATTTAACTGCTTTATTCTCTGTCCAATAAATTTCTTCATAATCTGGATCCATATTTTACACACAATTTGTAGTACTCCCAATAAAAATCTTATCAGCCACTCCTGACGGCCCCCCCACTGAATACACCATGTTCATACCTGGCTTGGCATCCTGATTCATATTATTTCTCCAACCTTCTGGATAATTTTCAATCTAAAATAATGCTTCCCAAATTCTAGCCAAGGGACAGATTACATCAGAATCATCTGGGTACTCTTTGATAATAAACAGTATTTCGAAATCTACTTAGATCAATCAAATCAGAATACAAAAAGAGGAAGGAGACTGGAGAGGAAAAGAAATAAAATTCCATGTAATCCTGATGCAGAGCAAGGGTAAACACCCCTCTGCTGTATCCTCAGGGGACAGGTAATAAATGTAGCTACTAGTCAAAGTCAGAATAGATGTGGGCACTGGAGTCAGATGTAGAGTCACAGAATGTTAGCCATATACAGTCAGATATGGGTTGGCAGCAAAGAATTGTGTTAAGCCTGTATGAAACTGGGCAAGATGTGTTTGAAATCCAGCTAACATTATGGTAAACATCAGAGGAAAAATGCACAACTGCTGACTTGATAAAAGATTTAAGTAAGAAACGGAGATGCTCAAGAAATCTTCAGTGACAGTGCTTTGTGGGAAAGCAATATGAAGGCAGGAAACACTTCCTGTTCAGAGTTCCACCTGACTTTACTCCTCTAAGGAATACTGCCTTGAAAAAGGCCAAGAACCATTGTTTTCAGCCTTCCTTCCCAAGAACACAGGCTAGCATTTGCTGAGCCACTGCTGTGGGTGAGGTGCTTAGCATGAATTTCTTATTTTGAGTCTCAAGGTAATTATGTGAATGAACAACATCCCTAACCAAATAATAATAATAATAACAACAACAATAATAATATATGAAAAGTGAAAGGGAGTTTAACTACTTACTCAAAGTAATAAAAAAATAATAAAGGGAAGGACCGAGATTCATGTATTATGCACATTTGGTGCTAAGTTACTCAGAAATTTTACCTTTAGCCTTGTCAGGACCCCATCATCGACCTGAGCAGCTCACTAAAGTGACCGTATCATTGAGTCAAATAGGAGCAGATTGGAGAGGTCATTTCAGGTTCATGTGTTTTCCAGATCATGGTTAAGGTCTCGGTCTAAGGACTGGGCCTTTATATAGTTCCAAATATTCTCCATACTTGAATGCTTCCTCCCTCCTGATGATTACTGATCATCTGAAAATTCTGATAAAGTTGACCTTTCTCCTTCTTGTCACCCCGCAGCATGGATTATTTGGTTATTTCATCTACAACTTTTGCAACTGACCTATTCTGTCTTTCTTTAGTGTTTGGGACATCTTACAATTTCTTTCGTGAAGTTGCTTTCTGTAGGTTATGGAAGCCAAACAGAATGTGATAGGAGCTACTACCACATGGAACTGTTATACATTTCCTAAGTGCTTGTTGAATTAAATTGAAGGCATATTAGAACTTTATAACAAGAGAGACTTGTAGCCATCTAAGATTAGGAGAGAACAATCACAGGAGGAGACTGCTAAATTCTTAGGCTCTGTTGCTTATTTCATGCTGCCCTCCCTTATTGGTATTTCAGTGGAAATCATTTCCCACAGCCATACAAGAAGAAATAATAGGATCCAAAGAAATAAGAGTCCAAATGGTCATCTCTTATGGGTAACTCTTCAATATTCTAGAAATAAGGCCTAAGTTGATAGTTTTCCCCTAGAACACTAAGTTGCAGGTCCTGCACCTATCCACCAAGCCCTGAGACAGATTTAGAGGGCAGAGGTGAGAGAAATACAGTCTGCAAAATAAAGTTCCCAATTTGTGTGTGTGTGTGTGTGTGTGTGTGTGTGTGCGTGTGTGCGCGCGCACGCACGCACGTGCATGTGTGTGTCCCTCTCTATTCTGCTGGTGAAACCAATACACCTTGTGAGTTCCTTATCTGGGGCTGGCAGAGTCATCCAAATGCCTTGAAGGGATAAGATATTTCTTCTGGAGGAGTACAGTGCTGTCCCCTCCATGACATGTGGGTGAGAGACACCTCAGTGGCTCAGTCAGTTGAGAGTCTGGCTCTTGACTTCAGCTCAGGTCATGATCTCCCAGATCATGGGTTTGAGCCCCACATCACTGGCAGTGTGGAGTCTGCTTGGGATTCTCTCTCACCCCTCTCTCTCTGCCCCTCCCCTACTTGCTCTCTCTCTCTCTCAAAATAAATAAATAAACCTAAATTTTTTTAAAGAAAGGAAATGTAGGTGGGCTTTGTGATTGGAGAATGATTGCCAAGTGCAAGACACAGCTCTGGGTACCTTCTTCAGGAGATTTTGTATTCCTTAGGATGAGAATGAAGCAACAAGAGTGGACCAGTATGTACCAAAAATAACAATACACTCTTCTTTTTAAATAATGCCTAACTTTAAGAAATCTGATAGAAGAAGGGAAGATAGTGAAAATCAGGAATGATGGTGTATTTCTGATTAGGAGGTGTGGTATCTCTGAGTCTCTCGGTGACTGTTTTCGTCACCAGAGATTATTCAAATGATTGGAGTCACTTAAGCAGAACTAAGAGCTATAAAGAGGTTTGAAAAGACTTTCCAGAGCTAGCTCCTGGGAAAGAAGAGATGTCCAATGTCCCCTACCATCAAGTAGCATTTAGCAGGTCAAGTGAGTATGTCTATGTTTTCAAAAGCGAAGGGGGTTCTCTCCTGCTTAGGAAACTGCTGAATCTTGCATGCATTTAAAACTACCCTCTAGGGGCACCTGGGTGGCTCAGTCAGTTTAGTGACCAACTTTGGCTCAGGTCATGATCTTACAGTTCATGGGTTTGAGCCCCACATCAGATTCTGTGCTGACAGCTCAGAGCCCACTTCAGATCCTCTGTCTCCCTCTCTCTCTGCACCTCCCTTTCTCACTTTCTTTCTCTCAAAAAGAAAATAAACATTAAAAAAAAACCCTACCTCCTAGAGTGATGTCGAGAGCCACCAAGATGGACACTTGGTCCCCAAGATGAGCCATCTGGTGCAGGGGCTGATTACAGTTCGGCTAAAACCTGGGTCATTGACCAGGAGGTACAGTTTAAAGGCCCATGGCTTGCTCCCCCTCAGCATTCTGAGAGGATGCAGCCTGGTCCATTTGTATTCAGCTGTTTGTCCCTGGCAGTGAGATCACCTATAAACTCGCATAAAATATGTGGCAAAGAAAACGTAACCCGACAGCAACTACCAAAGCTTACGTAGAGGCTTCAGTGCTGGGAATTTGGCAGAAGCCAGCTTTAGGTGATGCCTACCAGATCCTCTTACCCCTCATTAAAAATCAGAGTTTGAATTCTGTGACATTCACATCACATTAAAATCTCCCCTCGCTGGATTGCTTGATGGGCTTTGTCTGAAGATGGAGTCTACAAAGGTTCCAGGACTAGAGATTAGGAGACACAAATGTGCAGGCAATCGGGTTGAGCCCAGGCATCAGGAAGAACCATCTGCAGTGGCCCGTTGGACCTTGTATCTGACTCTCTAATTATACAGATTAATGGCTTTAGTTGCTGAAGCTTTGACCTTGCACAGTGTATTTACTCTCCTAATTTCTGGTCATGTTATTTCCTCTAGCTAGAATGTTCTTTAGTCTCCATCCTTTCAGATTTTGCCTAATATGACTTCTGGCTGCAAAACCTGCTGTCAATCTCAAAGCCCCTGTGCTAGCAGATTCCATCACTCTCTTCTCTGTGATTTCTGTTTATCCCTAAAGCCTAAGCTCATTCTTGCAGTGCAGACTTGGACTTGTCATATTCTTTGCATGGAATATTCTCTTTTCAGAAGTCATATAGCTAAGTCCTTCTCATCAGATACATCTCAGTTCAAACACTGACTCCTCCAAGAAGCCTTCTTTGGCCCTCAACACTTTCCACTGTGTTATCCTTTTTAAAATATGTTCACCAAGCCATCGATCATTGTCTGAGTTATCTTGCTGATGAACTTTTTAATAATTATTGTTTCATGACCATAACTTTATTTGTTGATAGTTTATCAATCATTCATATCTTAAAAATTTTTTAATGTTTATTTTTGAAAGAGAAAGAGTCAGAGCACGAGCAGGGGAAGGGCAGAGAGAGAGAGGGAGACCCAGAATCTGAAGCAGGCTTCAGCCTCTGAGCTGTCAGCATAGTGCCCAATGTGGGGCTCAAACTCACAAAATGCGAGATCATGACCTGAGCCAAAGTTGAACGGTCAACTGACTGAGTCACCCAGGTGCCCTAGTAATCTCATGTCTTTAAAATATGTGCTCCTGGAGTTCTTGTCTCTTATTCACTCCCATATCCCTTGTCCTCATAGTAGGTACTCAATACATATTTCACAAATGAATGAAGAAATCAATGATTCCAATATTATCCTGTACTCAGCGCCCTTAAGGGCTCTTGTCACATCATCCTGCATTGGCTTATTCAGAGGTGCATCCTTCTGACAATACTGAGAGCTCCTGAAGTTCAGGGTCTGTGTCATCTGAATACTCTATCCATAGTGTCTGTATAACATAAGTAACTGGGTGCACAAGACTGGTGCATAGCGTGCATTCATTGAGTGCTGAAAAAAATAACTACTAAGACACTTTTGTTCCTTTGATTCACATTTGGTTCTGTGATGATAGAGCTGCCTGAGCCTGTAGGCAAAAGGCCAAAGAAAGCATCCAGATCCTTGCAAGGGTTCAACCTCATGTGAGGGTCAGGCACAGCTACTACCTCACACTCCATAACTTCTGGATCTTGATCCTGTGCCTCTGACCGAAACAACCCATTGGTATTTCCCATTCTCAAACTTCTTATTTTTCAGATTAAGTGCATGCTTCTCGCTTCTTTTACTTGATCTTTTACTGTCAAGAAGGTGCCCCTCAGAAAGATACCCTGCAGGCTGAAGGATATTTTTTAAATGTTTATTTACTTTAGAGAAAGAGAGAGAGCAGTGGAGGGGCAGAGAGAAATGGGGACAGAGGATCCAAAGAAGGCTCTGTGCTGACAGCAGAGATCCTGATGAGGGGCTCAAACTTATGAACCATGAGATCGTGACCTGCACTGAAGTTGGACGCTTAACTGACTTAGCCACCCAGGCACCGCAGTGAGGGGTATTTTTAATGCAATTCAACAACTAGAGTCAGTGTCCAGAATATCTAAAGGACTCCTTGAAATCAACATTGAACAAAAAAGAAAACAAAAATCAAGTGAAATAGGTATAAGATATTAATAAGAAATTCTTGGAAGAGAAAACCTAAATGACCCAACCTCAATAGTAAGCACGATAATGCAAATTAAAAGCACAATCAAATAACAGAAATCAAATATTCAACTGGTCGAAATGAAAAAGTCAACCAAGTATTGACAAAAAGGTAGGGCATGGAAAACTCATATACTGTTGGTAGAAGTGTAAATTGGTACAACCCTTGGAGAGCAATTTGACAATATCTAGAAGATGCACACACAATGGCCCAGCAAGTTCCATTCTTGGAGAAACAATTATACAAGTACAGGACATGTATGCAAGAGAGTTTAGCTCAGTACAGAAGTTAATAAAAAGTGGATAAATTGTGATGTCTTTGTACTATAAAAGAATTAAGTCAAAGAGACAGACCTACATATATTAAGAGGCATAATTCTCAAAAGTATACACTGAATAAAAAAGAAAGTAACAGAAGAATACATAAAGCATGAAAACAATTATATAAACACTAAAATGTGATAAACAGTCACATAAATTTAGTTTGTGGATACATACAGAAGTAATAAAGGTATAAGATAAATAGTAAAGATATAAGAATGGTAGAAGTTAAATTCAAAATAGTGGTTGCCTTAGGTTGTAAAGAGGAAAATCCATTATGAACATGTATAGAGAAGACGTCCCCTTTATTTGTGATGTTTTATTGTTTAAGCCTGATAGTAAGTACATGTGTACCTGTTATATGTGTCGATGTATTTTTATATGTACCAAATATTTTTTTTTAAATATCACTATAGGGGCACCAGGGTGGCTCAGTCACTTAAGCGCCTGACTCTTGATTTCTGCTCAGGTCATGATCTTACGGTTCATGAGTTTGAACCTCACATCGGCTCTGCGTTGTCAGTGCAGAGCCTGCTTGAGATTCTGTTCCTCTCCTATCTCTGCCCCTCCTGCACTATGTCTCTGTCTCTCTCCTCTCTCTCTCTCTCAAAATAAATAAATAAACTTAAAAATAAATTTTAAAAAATCACTATAGCTGCTATTCTCTGCACCTGTTGTCCCTGGTATAGGTGTTCTGGGCAGGAACCAAGGGACTCTGACATCTGCCTAGCTCTGCCCTTTTCCAAGCAACAATGTGGACATACTCTCTCCTTAATGAAAAATGTGCCCAACAGAGGACATGTCTGTGGGATGGCTTGGCACAAGCCATATCTGGCCACACTCTCTTCCTATAATTCAGAGTCTCTGGCAGTCATAAGCCTACAGAACCAAGCAAGGTTTTGACACAGGAGTAATTCTCAGAAACTAATAATGACCCTCTGAGAAAATACAGAAAGGGACAAAGCTTTGAAGGGAAACCAAACCCTTTCCCAAATATTTAGCCAGTGGTGCTTGTGTGCAAACTGCCAGGTACTCTCCTAGAGTTTCAATCCCACAGCACTGGTGCTAGCTTAGAACACTACCAGAGTTTCCCATCTCGGGTCACAGATACGGACTGCCTCGGCTATAGCCCTGGCTCTCCTGTCTGAGTTTCTGCAATGACATCCGAGCTCTTACCCTCTGGGCTACACTGGGAAGAGCTCTCTTAGCACACAGCTGCACTCCTGGTACTCCTGGGGTCCAATTATCTGAATATAGAACTGGTGATTTTCTTCCCGCTTCTAATTCTTTACCGATATCTGTGGCTCCCAAACTCGACCAGTCATCATAATCACTACTGACCCCTTACCCCAGCAAGATACTTAAGGGATTCTGCTTGCCTGCAGAACAGTGACCTGGGCCACGCTTCCTTCTCATTCTCTCTCCTCACCTCCTATTCAGCCACTAATCCCGGAGCTGCCTGAGTGTGCTTCTCTACAGTCAGGCCCTGGTTCTCCTTTCTCCTCGTCTGGCCTCAGAGACATAAAAGGGCTGATAGTGCCCCTTTTGAACAGACTTTCTGCAGTAACACCATTTCACTTGTATTACAGGACCTCGCCTGCAAAAGTGCAGTCTTTCTCTGGATGTATAATGATAATTATTACTATCGCTTGGAATACTGGGAGCTGAAAAGGCACTTGGGACAAAATTATAAAACCGATTTTTTAAAAAAAATTTGAATTTGGGGATAGCTTTAGATCTACAGAAAAGTTGAAAAGATAGTACAAAGACGTCTTGTTCCAATGATATCAGACGTCATTGACCAGTGAACTATATGCCAGAAGATTCTAATGCCTTGAAGGAACTCAGGCCAGATCTATTAAAGACCACAGTGTTCTAGAATATTCTATAGGCCAAGACAGACCGACTAATCTTGTTTTCAAGGATAATTCCATAAAGTACAAGAAACAGTTACCTTTGAAACTAGACTCAGGTAATTTTTAATGTAGAGTCAAAGGAAACACCTAGGCTACTTCCTAAAAAAACAAAAAAGCAAAAACAAAAACAAAAAAACAGAATCCTTTAATTCCAGGACAACCAAACTAAAACCTGTAAGGATGGAGCCTGGGTTTCTGCATTTGTAGCAAGCTTCCTGGGGATTTTATTCACAGTAAGATTTGAAAACCATTGGGGCAGTGAATATACTCTGGCAAGCTGAAATAAATGTTAGCTATTATTTCTGGAATTTGCATAACCACATCTCCTGTTTTCAGTCGACAAGTTCACAAAGCAAATTAACTTTCTGGTTATATTTTTCCTGAATTCCATCAGTAGGTTGCCTCTGTGGGGAACAGCACTCTCTGTGTCCTAACATTATTAATATGATTATTAATATTTAACATGGCATTAGGAGCTTATAACGTGCCAGCTCTGTCCTAAACGCTTTGTATAAGTTATCTCATTTAAAATTAACACTCCTTTACGGCAAGTAGTAGTAGTATTCACCAGTTACGGATGGGGAACTGAGGTTGAGAGATTGTGCAAAGGTGCACAGGAAGTAAATTTTGGGTCAGAGATCTGAACTCATGTCACTCAGACCTCGAAATCTATGTTCTCATCTTTACTCCAATGCCTTTCTTGCCCTAAACCAGAAGTGTAATTTTCTTAGTGAACGGGTCAGAGCCCCAAAGACCTTCACAGTGGGTTCTTCTAATATATTTTTCACCATTTTTTATTTTAAAAAGACAGCTTTATTGAGGTACAATTGACAAATTATTATTGCATGTATCGAAAATCCACATCCTGATGTTTGGGCACATGTATACGTTGTGAAGTGACTGCCACCATCCAGCTAATGTGTGCATCTCTCACCTCTTATAATTACAATCTTTTGTGCATGATGAGGGCACTTAAATTATATTCTCTTAGAAAATTTTAAGTATACGATGCAGCATTATTCAATATAGCCTCCATACGGTACATTAGATGCCCAGAACTTATTCACCCTGCATAACTGAACTTTATACCCTTGGACCAGAATTTCCCCATATACCTTCTAATAAGATTTAGAAACAGAGATGCCGAGAATGCATCTTGCACCTTGGAGACAGAACCAGGTTTCTGTGGACATAAGGCAGTCTTGTCCACATAGATAACATACTTTTTCCTGTTCGCAATGCTGTGAAGGAAAGGAAGACTATTTCTATCCCAAAAGGGAAAGAGCAGGTAAAATTAAATAGAAAAGTTTGTTTCAAAGGATGTAATTTATTTCTAGAGAGCTTCAGATATTAGAAAACTCCATAGTAGCTGATCACCCTGAACATGAAGCAGGTGCATGTCTTTGAAGAAGATGAGAAAGAAGAGTAAATAGAAGACCTGAGCTTAGTCTTAGGATGCATGGTAGGAGAATGTACATGCATTCAAATGGATTAACAGGAAGGAAGGTAGCAGTGGGGACACGGTGCGGGGCAGGGAGGATAATGATTAAAATACCAATTTCATTTAGTGGAAGAACTTTCTTAAAACAACTGGAAAACATAAGCAATTTGGAAAGAATGAAGCAATTTCATGGATATGGATTCCCTGGAGATCCAGCTGTTTTTCTCAGCCTTTTAACTAATTATGCATGCCACTGGAGAGACAGAGCATCACTTAGAGGAAACAAACAAGCAGAAAGTGGCCCAAAGAGTTTGGTTACTGCAAGCGGAAACTAATTTCACTTCAATCAAAAGCTCACATGGAAAGTAGTTAGCTTTGGGGCTTCTAGCAAATTTAGTAAAGATATCTCCACTGTCTTTAAATCTTAAAACATTTTATTACTGACCTCCATGAGAATGAAATGTCTGCTTTAGCACTGTGAAACAGTTTCAGGCGATCTCAACATTTATAAAAACATTTCTAGGGCTAAAGGGCTGGTTTTTCTTCCTTCTCTACTGCCACCTGTACCCCCTCTTGGTCAACCATGAATTTGCTTGGTATACTCGAAAAGTAATGTGAACCTGAAGGAGAAATTAATGCAAGCACTGGAATTATGATCAAAGATTAGCTTCACTCCCATATTAGTTTCTAGCCACTGGTGTCCACATATCTTTCAAAGGCCCACATCAAAAGAGGAAATTGTTCTTCTGGAAATTGTTCTTCTGCTTTCCAATTCCCCAAGTAAGATCAGAATGAAGAGATAATATTTGAAACACATTTTTTTTTCAACAGGGAGAAGTAAAATCTTACTGTTTCCCCTATAGAGTTTACACCTGAATTGTCTGTCTGCCTTTGCAGGGAAAAGTGGAATCTTGGAATGAGAAATTATATCCACCAAGTAGCACTGAGTCTAATAATGAGTCATGCAATACATCTGAAAGGTATACAAGTATTATTGTTATGTAATCCTCAAACAACAAAAGAATAATAATGATTTGGAAGACTCAAGGCCTTTTGATAGGTGTGTTCCCAGATTCCATCAGGGCTGATATTTGGATGAATGGTCTTGTGAAATGATGACATTAGGATTAGAAATTTTGCAAAATGAAATGACTATAAACCCAGAATCCATTCTGTGCCTTGTAACCAGAGATGCATGAACTGTGATTGAAAGGGATTATGAACAGCCAGGGAAACTCTTCAGTGGAAACAAAAAGGCACAAAAGCACCCCAGTTAAAAACTTCTGGGGGAGGGCAGAAATACAGTGGCAATCTGATCATCTACTGTAGATCACTATCAACCTTCAACAAGTCACATTTATGTCAGATGAAAAGAGCATGTCTCAGCCTCTAGGCTCAAAGCCTTGAGACTTTGCTACTGCAAGTTCATAATGTCTTTGGAAGCCATTCCATGTACAGCCATTCTTGGTGCTTTTAGCAACCTAATTGTGTTCTTATGATGAGATAACTCAGCTCTCAGAATCCTTTGTACCTTTTCACTGTAGGTTTGATGTCCAGCCTTACAAGGATAAAGAGAGTGATCCAGAGAGATATACAACAAGAGGAAGTAGGGAAGATGATGAATCTTGTATCTTGATATTTATAAAATTCAGGCAGGAATACTCATCATTATAATTACCATTTTTTGAGCACATATCATGGGCCACGCACTCAGAATACATTGCCTCATTATTGCTTCTAAATTCTCATATCAACTCCCACAAAGGAGGTGTTATGTTGAAATATTAAGGGAAACCAATGAAAGAATAAAAGCATATGTGTACTTTCTAAAACAGTAAGGAGGAAAGTGGAATAAATAAAATTGATCAATCCCATGGAAGAAAGAAAATATAGAGGTAAAAGTAAAGACAAAACATGATATGTAGAGAACTCAAAGTAGGCGAGAGAAAATAAATTAACACACATCAGCAATGTAAGTGCACTAAACTTGTCATTAAAGACAGACATGGTTAGCTTGGAAAAAAAATCAGCTTTATGTTACTTAAAAGAGATATGAAACATACAATTACAAAAATGTACAAGATTACAGAAATGTAATTTTTAAGAGATGCTATTTATCATAAAATGTCAAATATCTGTGAATAAAGTAATGAAAGTTATACAAGACTTCTGAAATAAGAAATTTTAACAATTATTGAGAGAAGTGAAAAGAGAACCAATTAATTGGAAGGATAGTCTCTGTTTTTGGAATGAAAGATCTGGCAGGCTGCAAATTCTTCCCCAGGATGTACTTTTTATGGAAGCTTCTAAGTTAATTCTAAATTTTATATGACGATACAAATGTCCAAGAATAGGCAGAGAGTAATCTTGAAGATAAAAAATAAAATTGAAGGACATACCAAACAAGATATCAAGGCCTGTTACAAAACTATGATAATTAAGACAGTGTGACAGTGGCCTAATGATAGACAAATAGGTCAGTGGGACAGAATAGAGTCTAATAGTGGTTTCTAACATATATGGTCATCTTATTTATGACAAAGGTGGCACTTCAATGTAATAAGGGCAAGAATTGTCTTTTTAATAAATGGCACCATGTCAATGGGATATCCAAATGTATCCTGACTCCTACATCATACTTTATACAAAAGATAGCTAGACATAGATCATAAAACTATATATGAAGGCAAGATAATAAAGCTTTACAAAGAACACAGAAGAGGACGGTTTCATGACCTTGGGGTAGGTAAAGATTTCTTAAATAGGACATGAATAGCAATAGCCATACAGGAAAAAATGATAAATGATATTACATTAGATGAAGAATGCCTATTCATCAAAATATACTGGTAAGAGAGAGAAACATGGTGTGTGTGTGTATGTCCAAATATATACTTCTCCGAATCAATCAGAAAAACACAACCTACTCAACAGAATAATAAACAAAAATTTGAACAGGTCTTCACCAAAATGACGATACTCAAATGACTAATAAAATATAAAAATAAGGTACTATTTCATTGGTTTTTGGAAAATATGCAAATTAAACTATAATGAGATATCACTATTCTATTATTAGAAATAATCAATGAAAAAGGAAGACAAAAGCAGTAATTGGTATTGTGGAACCTCAGAATTCTCCATATAATGCTGAGAAACTCTTTTTAAGTATTTACTACAAGTTGAATATACCTATATCTTGTGACTCTGTGATTCCACACCAAATTTATATCCAAATAATTACATGCATATATTCGTTGAGAGACAAATACAATAATGTTCATAGCAAAAGTTTTCATAATGGCCCTCTGCTAGGAACTACCCAAATGCCCACCAAAGATTCAATACATAAATTAATGGATAAATAGTATTCACTCAATAGAACATTATGCAGCAATGAAAACAATGAAAATATGAAAATGACATGAAAATAAATGAAATAAATAAGCTACAACTTTATGCAAAAAATATGGCTGAATTCTAAAAACCTATGTTGAGTAAAACCAACAAAAAAGTCAAACCCAAAAGAATGCATGTATATGATCCTATTTACATAACACTTTTTTAAAGGCAAGTTATTCTATGGTGTTTGATAATAAGGTAATGAAAGATCTCTAGGGAAAGCAACGACTCAGAGGGGACACAAGGGACTACTGGAAAGCTCATGTTCCCTTTCAGGATCCAGGTGACAGTTTCTTGATCATGACCACTTTGTAATCAAGCCTTCCAGTCATAATTTGTTCACTTATCTATATATACATGATATGTCAGTAAAAAACTAAAAGAAGCAGAGAAGAGGTAATATGGTTGCTGTCAAACGCAATTGAGGACTTATTTTCAAGACAAAATATATTCCAAATAAAAATCTTAATGCACCAAACCTTTATGGCCAGAAGGTAGAATTTTACAGAAAGACTAAAAAGGAACCCTATAAATGGAAACAGATAGATCTAACATAGATGGCATTTATCAATAGCATAAAGATTCCAGCTGTCCCAAAATTAACCCGCAAATTCAGTGTGATTCCAGTCCAACAGAATTTTTTGTGAACTTTTTGACAGATTGTAAAATTCCTATGAAAACTGAAAATCACATAATGGCTAAGATAATCTTGAAAAAGGAAAAAATATACATGAAAGAGGCAACTTTGATGAGTAGGAGGAAGAAGGGTGAGGCACAGGAGGAGAATGAGTTGGTATTAGGAATATTTTATAAATCTTAATATAAATATATGTTTAATCTGCACATAATTATAAATATTATTAACAATAGAAATATTAAAGTGTTAATTTTTAATCAGGTGGTATATTGTGCAGGAATAAACAGTCCAAAGGAAGAGAACAAAGCAACAGACCTCGTGTGTATAAGAGCTTGCATGACAGAGGTGACATCATAGACACCTTGGTGATGGTGCTGAGGACCATTATTTGACTGTCCATAAGGAAAAAGACAAAATGAGAACATACACCTGCCTATATGTAAAAATAAATTTCAAATGGATCTAATAATTATTTTAAAAATTTTGTTTGAAGTGTATTTATTTTGAGAGAGAGAGAGAGAGAGAGACTCTCAAGCAGTCTCTGCACTGACAGCATGAAGCCTGATGTGGGCTTGAACTCATGAACCACAAGATCATGACCTGAGCTGAAACCAAGTGTCGGATGCTTAATGGATTGAACCACCACAGGTGCCCTGGATCGAATGCTTAATTATGAGAGGATATCAGATAAAACATTTAGAAGAAAAAAAACTGAGGAAAAAAGCTTTATTGTGTTGGATTAGGCAAAACTTTCTCAAGCAGTACCAAAGAAACAAATTCTAAAAGAGAAAATTCATACTTAAAATGCATACTAAATCAAACAGACAAAACGCAAAACAAAACAAATTTTGCCATAAAGGAAAAAATACCAGAAAATTGAAAGAAAAAAATCACAGACTGGATGAAGGTTATTGCAACCCCTTAACCAAAAAAAGACCGAGAACACATAATATAGGACACATTTACGAATCAATCAGAAAATGAATTTAACAGAATACAGAAACAATGGACAAATAGAAGCAAAAAGCAAGGATTGCCTTGCCTATGTAGGTTTTTGTGGTCCCATACAAATTTTAGGATTGTTTGATCTAGCTCTGTGAAGAATGTTGGTGGTATTTTCATAGGGACTGCATTAACTGTGTAGGTTGCTTTGGGTAGTATAGACATTTTGATAATATTTGTTCTGGGGTGCCTAAGTGTGACAATTGACTGAGCATCCAAGTTGGGTTCAGGTCATGATCTCATCGCTCGTGGGTTCAAGCCCTGCATCGGGTCTGCTTCAGATTCTGTCTCCATCTCTCTGTCCCTCCCCTGCTTGTGCTCTGTCTCTCTCACTCTCTTAAATATAAAACACTAAAAAAAAATAATGATATTTGTTCTTCCAATCCATGAGCATGGGATGTTTTTCCATTTCTTTTTTTTTAATTTAAAATAGTTTATTTTCAAATTGGTTTACATAAAACACCCAGTGTTCATCCCAACATGTGCCCTTTTTTAATGCCCATCACCCCCTCTCCCCCCCCCCATCTCCCTCACCCTCAGTTTGTTTTTAGTCTTTGAGAGTCTCTTATGTTTTATCTCCCTCCCTCTCTGTGTCTTTTTTTTCTTTCCCCTCTTCCCCTCCCCCTGGTTTTTGCTTAGTCTCACCAAGTCCACCTATTCGTGGAAACATATGGTATCTGTCTTTTTCTGACTGACTTATTTCACTTAACATAATACCCTCCAGTTCCATCCATTTCTTTATGTCCTCTTCAATATCTTCCATAAGTCTTAAATAGCTTTCAGAGTACAGATCTTTTACCTCTTTAGTTAGGTTTATTCCTAGGTATCTTATTGTTTTTGGTGCAATTCTAAAAGGGATCAATTCCTTGATTTCTTTTTTTTGCTGCTTTGTTATTGGGGTATAGAAAGGAAACTGATTTCTGTACATTGGTTTTGTATCCTGTGACTTTGCTAAATTGACGTTTAGTTCTTGGAAATTTTTGGTGGAGTCTTTTGGGTTTTCTACATAGAGATATCATCTGCAAATAGTGAAAATTTGACTTTTTCCTTACCAATTTGTATGCTTTTTATTTCTTTCTGTTGTATGATTGCTGAGGGTAAGATTTCCACTACTATATTAAATAGTAGTGGTAAGAGTGGGCATCCTTGTCTCATTCTTGACCATAGGGGAAGGATCTCAGTTTTTCTCCATTTAGGATGATATTACCTTTGAGTCTTTTGTATATGTATATGGCCTTTACTGTGCTAAATGAGATAAATCAATCAGAGAAAGACAAATATCATATGATTTCACTCATTTATGGAATTTAAGAAACAAAACAGATGAACATATGGGAAGGAGGAGGAAAGAGAAGAAGGGAAAAAAACACAAGAGAATCTTGATGACAGAGAACAAACTGAGGGTTCATGGAGGGAAGTGTGGGGGATGGGCTAGATGGGCAATGGGTATTAAGGAGGGCACTTGTGATGAGCACTCAGGGTAGTATGTAAGTGACAAGTCACTGAATTCTACTTCTGAAACCAATATTGTACTATATATTAACTAAAATTTAAAAAAATATTTTCGAGAAAAAAAAGAAACAGAAAAATGGACAAAGACTACTGATGAGTGACTGATAGCAGAAGAACCTCAAATAACCAATAAAACATGAGAAAAAACCTTGACCTCACTCATAATCAGAAAAATGGATATTAAAACAATGATGAGGTATAGCTTCACCTCCAGACTCTCAAGAAGTAACTACGTGGATATCACCAGGTTTTGAAGAGGATACAGATAGCTACAACAGCTAAGACAGAGAAACGTTTATACAAGGAAAGAGTGGGGAGAAAGTTACTATATGTCAGTAAGGGAAATAGATCTATAAACTCTGCTTATCCAGGCAAAGGGATATACACAACTATAGAATGAATGAAATGAATCCACTTTTATCAACAGGGGGAAGTCTCAAGAGCAATGTTTTGAATGAAGACAAGATGGAAAATGATCAGGTGTGATACAATTTCTGAGTTCTAAATAAAAAATGATGAGTTGTTTGTGGAAACGTATATGTCCACCAAATGTGGAGCCATATGCAGTGACACTCACTGACTTGCAGTGACGGTTTCCTCGGAGATCTTGCGGATGGTGAAGAGAGAGCAACAATGATTTGATTATATTTTAACTGCTTCGGTGAAATACCTGAAGGCAAATATGATGTGAAGTTCATTCTTCAAAATATTAGGGATAGCTACACAGGTGTCACATTATTTTCTGTACATTTTTGTTGGAAATATTCAGGATTAAAATTTTAATATAAAATACAGCAATATCTTGAGGGAAAATCTCCTGGCACGAGTTAAAAATATAGAAGAATCTGCAACCATAGGAGCTCTGGCCCACGAAAAGGCTCAGATATGAAATTTGAAGACCTTTGCATATTTCCCTCTAAGCCCTTTTCATGTTAGCTGCTCAGAAACTGCCTATGCCAAGTGATCTTCCACTGAGGGTATGAGATACGGACAGTGTACCCTTGGATTTGTACATCATCTCTCACCTCCGCAGGATTTAATTCAGGGATGCTCCAAATGATTTGCAAAGTTTGAGTGGGTTCCTTTTTCTTCACTGAGCAGACTGAGCCCTATCACTTCATGTCAAGAGATGTTTATGGTCACCAGATTATCCTATGACCCTATTTGCCTTTTGCGTCTTTCTTCATATGTTTGATGACAGTGTCCTATGGCCTCTACCTCTATATCGCCCCTGGAATCACTGTATTCATCCTAGCTCTCTGCCTTGGTGTAAGCTACGACCATCTTCCAACTGTTTCACTGCCACAGGACTTGAAGTGGCCCCCCATTGTCCCAAGCCACCTTCTTCCATGTTCCACACTGATATCCCACTGACCTTTTAAATTATCTTTTTTTTTTTTTTAAAGCAGGCTTCATGCCCAGCATGGAGCCCAACACAGGGCTTGAACTCATCACCCTGAGATCAAGACCTAAGCTGAGATCAAGAGTCAGACGCTTAACCAACTGAGCCACCCAGGTGCCCCTAAATCATCTGTTTCATGTCTGTTTCACTTCTAAGCTCCACGAGGGTAGAGAGTCTGCCTGCTTTGAACACCACAGTATTTCCAGTGCTCAGCACCGTGTCTGGCATATAACAGAGGCTTAAAAAGTATTTTCTGAATATGTGAATTAATGAATAGTCTCCAAAGTACAAACATGAGCATACCTCCTTTCCAAAAGAAAGCTGTTATGTGGTTACCTAAAGGGTAGCATCAGAACTCCTTAGCGTGGTATTGGAGACACTATCTGATCTAGCCCCTCCTTATTTCTACAGCTCATTTCTTATACTTCTGTCTTGGCCCTCCAAATCCCAAGCCTTTAGTCATTCAACAACTATGCCTCAACTCATGTCTCCTGGCTCTTGATACCTATCATCACTTCATACAACTCCATCCCTTCCTTTCTCCTCAACATAAATCTTGAGGTCCCCCTGCCAGCTTTCCACAACCCTTCAAATATTAGGTTACCTACCTTTTCCCTGGGCTCCCGACACTTACAGCTCCCTGAACCTAACTAAGCCTCCCTATTACGGCAATTAACCCTCTGCACTGAAGTAACCTGGTTGACGTCCTTTGTCATGTGCACTATTGTGCCCTCAGTCCATGAAAAATGCTAAATATTTGTTCAATGAATGAATTGAATGCAACAAAAGACGAGCCAAGAGTGTATGCAGAACAGCGTATCTGTTCTACTCTTCAAACATTGTTTTCATATCCTTATTTGCAACCATCCATCACTGGTATTCCTGTGCCAGACGAAAAGGCTATATAGAGTTCAAGTTTGTGGAGCGAAGAGTGATTCTGTTTGGGGGATCTGTCGGGCTGTCAGAAATTACTTAGGTAAGGAAAATAGGGGCAGAGATAGAGCATTGGGCTCAGGTTCAGAGTCCTCTTGCTTCCGTTCATGTCACTTAAATTCCTCACACTTGGAGTTCTTTCACAGGGCTGAAGTTGCAGATGATCTTGGTTACAGTTGCTAGGCAAAGCCTTCTGGGATGGAACCACCTGCCCTAGTTAATAGACAAATATTCCTGAATGTGGGTCATTGGGTCCCACCAACGCCCACATCTCTGAGAATAGATTTTTGTGACTGTGTGGTCCCTCTCAGAGCCAACCTATTCATTTTCCATGGCTTGTTAAATAGGTTCCCATCTGTCAGAGGCTTCCCTGTGGAGCTGATATATTTCATTCTGAAACCCCATGGAGCTAAGAAGTCTAGGAGAGATTCTTTTTGATATACCCCTAACGGCTCTGCCTTTTCCTTTTTCAGTGGATGCAGTGCCAGTGAGTGCTGGTTCGACCACCTCACCAGTATAAGTAAACTGACTTCTAGATTTCTGTACATTTATTCCATTAGGTGCATGAAGGCTAATTGTATTGCAATCCATTTTTTTTAATGGATTGGCTCATGTATGGAATGGTTTTATTTCTACAGAGATAAATCCTACAAAACTTGGTATCCTTCTAGTCTTGGTTCAGCTGTCATCCACTCCAGGAGGCCTTTGCTGTTCCTCTCAGAAACTTTTCCTCTGAACTACCATGTTGATCTGGCATCCTATTTTTGCAAGTCTATCTCCCCATCTAGATGATCAGTTCTGCAAAGCCAAGTACAAGGTCTTGTTCAACTCTATACATAACTCAGACCCTGACGAAGGGTACGTATCAAATTACTGTTGCATAAACATAAACGTAACTGAATGGTGGACAAAGAGCCAAGCATAAATGTGCTCGGAGAAACCTAGGGAAATCTTATCTCAAACTTCGATTTGGCAAGCATGCATCTAGCTGTGCTGGTTGTGTTTAGTGTGTGAAGGGCTTACTGACCTGAAAGTGTGGTTTATGAGAACTCATCTGCATTTCCTTCCTCCTCATGCCCTCCTCCACCCACTCCATCTGACTTGTGCTCTGATCACAATACTGAAGCAAGGTCACCAATGGCACGCGTGTTGCTAAATTTGATTAGTTGTTTTCAGTTCTCAGCTTATTAAACCTGTCAGCAGCAATCAACAATGCTGACCACAACATCCTCAAGCACATTTCTCCTGCCTTGGTTGCCATGGTGGCCTCCTTGATTTCCTCCTGCCTCTCTTGTCCTTCCTCTGTCTTCAGTTGCAGACACACCCTTTTCTGCTTAGCCATTAGATATTGGACCCGATGAATACCCAAAGCCCAGCCCCAGACATCTCTGCTCACTCTTAACCTTTTACTCCATGATCTTACACAAGCAAATTAAATTACCATCGATGCACAGATGACTTGCAAATGTATATGCCTCCTATCCAGAGCCCTTCTATGAAACTCAGGCCCCACTTTCCAGCTGCCTAATTGAAATTTCCATATGAATATGGCAAAACCAGCACAAATATCATATATTCAAAAGTGAAACTCATGTTATCTACACTTCGTCCAAATTTGTTATTCTTACAGGTTGCTCTATTTTTTCCTTGAACGACTCTCCAGTTCCACCACTTTCCTGAGCCAGAAACTTAGAAGCGATCTTTAACAATTCTTTTTTTCCATACTTGATTCATTAATACATTTATTAAAGTTTATACCCTAAAAAGCTCTCTCACCTGTGTTATTGTCTCCATTCTGAGCTCCACTACTCAGATCCACGCTACTAACCTCTCTTATCTAGATTACCATAATTCCCTCCTAGAGAGTCCACCTACATCGTTTCTGGCCCTCTGAACTATGCCCTCCACAGTGCAGCTAGTGTCATCTTTTTGAAACACAAATTTGAACTTGTCTCTCTCTTGCTTAAATCCTTCAGTAACCCTCATCGTTGCTCGGGAAGAGGTCCAAATCTTTATGCTGGCCTAGAAGAACTTGCAGGATGTATGTTCCTTTGGATTGCAAATGAGAATAGTCAGACTAAAACTAATTTAGACAGAACACAGGAATGTATGGCTCCTAAAACTGAAAGCTTAAAGCATTTGGTTGACTTTATTTATGACTATATCTAGGGCTAAACAACATTATCTGGATGTGTTTTACTTTTTTGTGTTCTTTTTTGATCCTCTAAAATTGCTTTCTTCTGCAAGGCTGGATTCTTAAACAGGCTTTTCTTAAGGAATGTCCCTGATGCCCCACTGGCCAAGACATTAAGTCTGTCCACAATCAGAGAGATCTTTCCCAGAAGTAGATCAGAAACATTCTAGAGATAACTCTTAGTGGTGCTATGGAGGGAACATGGCCGTGCCTGTAGCAGTCACTGGGGCTGGGGACGTGGTGGGAGATGGGGACAGAAAGAAGGGATGGCTCAAACCTGGATCAGATTCTCCATCTGAAACTGGAGGAGCGGTGGTTTCCCAAAGAGGTGCTGGACAGACTCAACATCCAAGCCCCAGCCTTACTACTCACACTTTAAGACCCACCCACACTGGTCTTCCTTTTGTTTTTCAGATGTAGCAAAGATCTCCAAGCTGCACATCTCAGCCCTGTCTACACAAGAACTGCTAGGATCTCCCAGTGCTGCTACATGTGAACCCCGTTTCCTCTAATGACTGTTTGGCTGCTGGTGACTTCCCCTTCCAGCAGCCTTGGGGACCAATAAACTCTCTGACTGGGAAATAAAATGCAACTTCCAGCCATGGAGAGAGGCAGAAGGTTCTTTGCTTCATGTATACTCTCAGTGCACTGAAGAAAAAAAAATAAGGAAAATTACAAGCAACTCCATTCTTGAAGGTTTTGTTTTCATCCCTCTGAGTGTCTGACAAGCAACATTCAGCTCCTGCAAGAGCACTTTCTATGTAATGACCACGTCACCTCTTATCCTGGGTCAAATATTTTAAGCAATGAGAATGCTGCATTGATATACTAAACCAGGCATGGAGACTGGGAAGAAAGCTATTTGTTCCTCCTCCAGTCAGAGGAAAAGAGAAGAATGCAAATCTGTTCAGAGAAGCACAGAGATTTTCTCCCTCGAAAAAGTTTTCCAGAGTCATTCAAAACTAGCTTGGGTAGAGGAAAAGTTCAGAGCTGTTTAGCATATTAAAAAGAGAACGCATTTTGGCTCCTGATTCTCTCTACTTTACTAGCTTATGTTACTTAATCACTTGGGGCCCTTTTTCCTCATGTTTAAATATGGAAAATAACACCTGTATTGCAAGGTCACTCAAAGGATTAGGGATGATGTGCCTCAAGTACCTAGCACCGCTGGATTAATTATGGTAGCCCTTCTATTATAACAGAAAAACCCTGAAATCCCAGTGGCTTAATACCATGCAAATTTCATTTTTTTGCTCAAGTAAAGTTCGGTGCATGGTCGTTCATACAGTGATTGAGTCCAGCCTCCTTCCATCTGTGACACTCCATCCTCGGGATGTGACAGTCTTCTGCTCCCGGCTGGTGGAGGGGTGGAAGAGAGGGAGGCCCACACATAGGAGGCTCTATGAGCAGAGCCTGGAGGTGGACAGCTCACCCCTGCCCACCATGTGCAGTCCCACTCAGTCATATGGTTACATCTACCAGAGAGTGTGGCTGAAATAGGGAATTTAGCTGCATGTCCAAGCGGAACAGAAAACAAGTTTGCGCAGAGCTGGCCGGCGTGCCCTCCTGTTCCTAACAGGGGTGATTGAATGTGGCCGGTACGTTATTGCTCTGCACAAACACATGCCCACAGTGCATGTAGGACCAGGTGCTTTCAAAGGTTTCAGGAGAGAACAGATCCCTAGGCTCGTCCCAACTCATTATACGCCCTCCCTCAATGTGGTCTCACTGTATTCTCAGGGTTGGAAAGTGCTCTGGCAGGAAAAGAGTGCCACGTGTCCCAGCCCTTGAGAAAGCCTATGAGCGCAGTGCCCCAACATCGACTCGGAAAACTGCTCGTCGTGCCTTAGGATTCAGCTCCAGGCTCAGTTCTTCAGTTCAGCTTCTACGAGCAACTCTGCCATCCTCCAGTGAGTTAACCCCTCCCCTGTGCAACCTCGGTGTATTTCTTACTTGGGATGCGGCCCTATTACACCCTATGGCAGAGTCTCTAAATCTCAGCACTATTGACATTTTGGATGGGATAATTCCCTGTTGTGAGAGTCTTGTGAATTGTAGGGTTGTCCGGCAGCATCCTTGGCCTCTGCCCAGTACACGCTGGTAGGAATCCCGCCCTCCTCTGGTCATGACAATCGAATGCGTTCAGATGTTGCAAATGCCCGCTGGGGTGGGGGTGGGGGTGACAAAACCGGCCCCATGTAAGAACCACAGTCCTATTTTCATTATGTCACCCATCCTGAGAGGTCGTGTCTGACCACCTGTCTAAACTGGCCTCTGCCACACATCAAGTCAACTCTCCACCATACTGCCCCGAGATTTTCTTCACGGAGATTATCGGCAGATACAAACCAGCTTTCTGACTTGTTTCCTTGTTTTTTCCTCCCCTGCGATGTTAAGCCCCATTAAGGCAGGGGCCTCTTCTATGTGACTTACTGCTGTGTCCCAAGAATTAGAGGAGTCTCTCAGGAGCAATGGGTGCTCTTTAAAAAAAGCTGCTGGCTGAATGCATGGCTGAAGAGATTAAACATTTAAAACTTGGTGTTCTGTCAGACACTGTGAAGGGGCTGAGATTGTAACCTACCTGCCAGATAACACGAGACCTCTGGGTCAGAGATAAAGACAGTGTATTACTCACAACCGAAGCCGATGCCGGAGCAGCGTGTTTGTTAATCAGTTCCGAGTGCCCAATGCCCGGATGCAGTGAGGGCTTGATGGCTCCTGCACGTGCTCCAGGTGTGTTACAGGGGAAAGACGTGAACGGAGAGCTGCTAGTGGGCTTCCCATCCTCAGAGGGAGGGAGGGAGAGAGAAGCAGGGGGGAGGGAGGGGGAGGGAAGGGGAGGGAAGGAGAGAGAGAGGAGGCAAGGAGAGAGAGAAGGAGAGAGAGAAGGAGAGAGGGAGAGAGGGGGAGAGAGAGGGAGAGAGAGAGGGAGAGAGAGAGGGAGAGACAGGGAGAGGGAGAGAGAAGGAGAGAGAGGGAGAGAGAGGGAGAGAGAGAGGGAGAGAGAGGGAGAGAGAGAGGGAGAGAGAGGGAGAGAGAGGGAGAGAGAGAGGGAGAGAGAGGGAGAGAGAGAGGGAGAGAGAGGGAGAGAGAGAGGGAGAGAGAGAGGGAGAGAGAGAGGGAGAGAGAGAGGGAGAGAGAGAGGGAGAGAGAGGGAGAGAGAGAGGAGGCAAGGAGAGAGAGAGGAGGGAAGGAGAGAGGGGGAGAGAGGGGGAGAGAGGGAGAGAGAGGGGGAGAGAGGAGGAGAGAGGGGGAGAGAGGGAGAGAGAGGGGGAGAGAGGGAGAGAGAGAGGAGGCAGGGAGAGAGAGAGGAGGCAAGGAGAGAGAGAGGAGGCAAGGAGAGAGAGAAGGAGAGAGAGAAGGAGAGAGAGGGAGAGAGAGGGAGAGAGAGAGGGAGGGAGAGAAAGAGGGAGAGAGAGGGAGAGAGAGAGGAGGGAAGGAGAGAGAGAGGAGGGAAGGAGAGATAGAGGAGGGAAGGAGAGAGAGAGGAGGGAAGGAGAGAGAGAGGAGGGAAGGAGAGAGAGAGGAGGGAAGGAGAGAGAGAGGAGGCAAGGAGAGAGAGAAGGAGAGAGGGAGAGAGAGAAGGAGAGAGGGAGAGAGAGAAGGAGAGAGGGAGAGAGAGAAGGAGAGAGGGAGAGAGAGAAGGAGGGAAGGAGGGAGAGAGAGAGAGAGAATAAGGGAGAGAGAGAAGATTGGAAGGAGGAAGGGAGAGAAAGAGAGAGGGAGAGAAAGAGAGAGGGAGAGAGAAAGGCTGGGGGAGGGAGGAATAAATGGCATTTTTACTCTAGAATAGAAGCAAATATTTTCTGGTGAGGGAAGGAAAGGTCTGTGTCTTTTCTACCCTTGGGTTGAGTTCTGCAAAATCTCTCATTTGAAGAAAATACAGTTTTCCTGAATTCTCAATATCACATCTTATGTCACCAGACAGACAGGAGCATGTGTTACAGTAAGAATATCAAGAAGAAATAGCACTGGCCATGGCATGAGAAAATCTGACTTTAAAACCTCTGTGTATTGGAACCCGTGGGTGGTTCAGCTCGTGGGTGGTTAAACACCAACTCTGGATATCGGTTCAGGTCATCATCTCATGGTTTGTGAGTTCAAGCCCCACGTCGGGCTCTTGCACTAAAAGCATAGAAGCTGCTTGGGTTTCTCTGTCTCTCCCTCTCTCTCTGCCTCTCCCCTACTAATGCTCACTCTCTCTCTCTCTTTCAAAATAAATAAATAAACTCAAAAAGAAAAACCTCTGAAGGCACCTGGGTGGCTCGGTCAGTTGAGCATCTGAGTCAAGTCATGATCTCACAGTATGTGAGTTCGAGCCCCGTGTCAGGCTCTGTCCTGACAGCTCAGAGCCTGGAGCCTGCTTCAGATCTTGTGTCTCCTTCTCCCTCTGCCCCTTCCCTGCTCACACTCTGTCTCTCTCCCTCTCAAAAAGAAATAAACATTAAAAAATATTAAACAAACAAACAAACAAACCTCTATGTACTGTAAAAAGCTCCGATGTGCTGTGTGGTCTTGGGAAAAACCTCAGAAGCAAGACTCAGTTTTCTCAACTACAAAATGGGAATATTAATAAAGCCATGACAAGTTGTTGACAGCTGTAAATCAGCGAGATAATGAATTTAATACTGCTTGAAGCCCAATAAATGCTATATCCTTTCCTTCAGTTTAAGATATGGGGTTCTGGGAGCCTCTGGATGGCTTAGTCAGTGAAGCACCCAGCTTCTGCTCAGATCATGATCTTGTGGTTCATGGGCTTGAGCCCTGTGTCAGAGCCGGGAGCTTGCTTTGTATTCTGTATTCTGTGTCTCCCTCTCTGTCTGCCCTTTCCCTGTGCGCGCGCTCTCTCTCTCTCTCAAAAATAAATAAGCATTTAAAAAATTATGAAAAAAAAAAGATGTGGGATTCTGTGTCTGTTTGCCTCTGGAATATTTACTATCTCCTGAAATTAAAACCATGCTCTGAGTAAACAAATCTCTGCATTTATTACTAGAGGATCTAATAACAATAAAAAGCATGTTAAAGTTCTTCTAGTAAGAGGAACACAAAAGCAAAGAGAGGAAAACAGCTATCTTTCCCTAGCTTAGCTTCACTTATTTTAGACTAATTTATAACGGCACCAGACAAAGACCAATTAGCCTGTCCCTGCTTTCACAGAACTATCACCAGAATGCCTCCATTACTGCTACATGTGATGACCACAGTTTAATTTGGGGGGGGGGAATCTATTTCCCTAAATTTTTAGATTCATCTCTGTGCGGAATTTCATTCTTTAGAAAAATATGTCGAAATCTGAACTTCACTTATATGCCTAATATGTTTTTAAAATATCGATACTTCTTTAAACAATAGTTCAAAGGAAATAAGCATTAGACACAACTAGATACTTTGTCATTCATTCTTAAACAAGATTACTATTTAATACAACATAAATTTCCTATTTAAATGTTAATAAAAATCTTTTTACTAACTTAAGAGTCCGTATGTCAGACCTAAATTTCTTCCCGCTACTCTACCCAACCAGAGTTTTTTAAGTGGCAAGGTAGATTATCTTGTAGACTCTCTGGGCAGAGTTGTGTCTGTCTCTCTCTCTCTCTCTCTCTCTCTCTCTCTCTCTCTCAATCTCTGTGTGTGTGTGTGTGTGTGTTGACATTCTTTGGCCAAGATTTTTCTTTAAAAAATAAAAACAACAGATTTTTTTCCTTAAAATTTTTTTATCATCTCTAATCATTTCATTTCATAATCTTGGTTTAACTAAATATAAGAGAACTTCTGCTCTCCAGGCTTCCTGATTCCCAATGCCCTGTCTCTCCCAGTTACAGATAGCAGAAGTAGGAATTTGATTAGTCCCAATTGACTGAGAGATCTTTGAGGGTTAGGACCATGTCATTTGGACTTTATGTCCCTTGTACATGAACAGCACCCAGGATATAATTAACACTCAATAAGTATTTGACAAATGAACGGATGGATGGATGGACGGATGAATAAGGGAATCTTTGCCCTGAAGTATAAATCACTATGACTTGTTCTCCTATATTAGAAACAATTTTGTATGACCATCTATCTTTTCATATAAATTTTGTATCTCTTATAATTGATAGGTCTAGGATGAAATAAAAATGTTGAATGAAATAATTTCATTATCGATGAGCTTAATGACAATATCAATTATTAACTTGTCTAGGCTGCAGAGTTATAAAATCCTCAAGTTATATCATCTTTATTAAAGGGCTAGCATCTGGTCTAAAGAAAACAAATTCTAAATATCATATAAACAATAAAAAAAGCAAAAACAGGGGAATGGCCTTCTAAATGGAAAGATGAAATGGTTTTACTCTAGGATGTGGTATAGCACAGGAGTGAAAGTATGGACTCCAGAGCCAGACCACTAGGATTTAACTCCTGGCTATACTCACTGGTTAGCTGTGTGACCTTGTGCAAAGTACTTAACCTCTCTGTGCTTTAACTGTAAAATGAACAAATAAGCACTCTATCTCACTGGATTGTTGTGAGAGATCAGTGAATATACACAACCTTTCAGATCAATACCTGGCACATAGGAAAAATTCAGTGAGTGTTGGTTGTTGTTTTTGTTGTATCATTGTGAGATATTATGGCAAACCTGGTAAAGAGCTAAAAGTACTTTTTAAGGTAAATAATTGCCACTAAATTGGGTTCAGCTCCTCTTTTCTCACAAACAGCCTGGAGACTCTTTCTAGCTCAGTCTACTGAAAATGCCATGAAGCCAGAGTGTCAAATCTGATCCCCATAATTTTGGTTACTTTTTATCTATCTCTCGCTATCAATTATTTCCCAGCACCAGATAGCTTTCTGTCTTCAGACTCATCCTTCGAGAAAGTAGCATGGACACTGCTATGAGAGGAATTTTATTTTAAAAACAGAAGTCTAGCCTCTGACTCAGGATACTTCAATGGCATGCCATGCGTACAGTCTGTAGTTGGATATTTCCTACCATACCACAGCCCCTTCGGCTCCAGGGCTTTGTAACTACTATTCCTACCATGTGGAATATGCTGTCTCTGTTGGTTAAATTTATACGTCAAATTGACTGGGCTAAGGGATACCTTGAGAGCTGGTGAAAAATTATTTCCGGGTGTGTCTATAAGGGGGTTTCTGGAAGAGATTAGCATAGGAGGCAGCAGGACTGAGTAAAGATCTCCCTCACCAAGTCAAGTGGGCATTGCCTAATCCTTTAAGGGCTTGAAAAGAACCAAAAGGCAGAGGAAGGGGGAATCTGTCCTTTATGCTTGAGCCAGGACATCCACTTTCTCTTGCTTCAGACATTTGTACTCCTGATTTCCAGACCTTTGGGCTCAGACTGAATTTTATGCCACCAGCTTTCCTGGGTCTCCTGTCTGCAGACTCAGATGGTGGGACTTCTCATTCTCCATAATCAGGTGAGCCAGTTCCTACAATAAATCTCTTCTTACATACATTTTTATATATCCTATTAGTTCAGAGTCTGTGGAGAGGCCCTGACTGACACTCTCCCTCGTCTTTTTTACTTAGCCGATAGCTTCTCATCCAAAGCTACTTTCCCCCGGACGGTTTCTACCAGGTACCCTTCCACCCCAACTCTGCTACACTGAACATCTTCAACAATAGAGCTTACCAGTTAGGATTGCAGGTGCCCCTAGCCTGCTTCTCTTTCTCACTAACCTGTGAGGACCTTGATAAAAGCATCTGGGTAGAGTGTATCTCTGTGTCACCAGTGTCTGTCCCAGCACTTGGTACTTATTAGGAAAATGATTATTCATTAAAAAAAATAGATTTATCACCAGGGCAATAAGGCAAGGGAACCAGATACAGAGAATCCCAACTGTTGGAAAATACAAATCAGCTGTGTTCCTGCTTCTAGATCCGTATCATCTTCGAATGTGGAAAACCACGCTTGCAGTCCTACAGTGGACCTGCTTCCTGATACGGGACAGAACCAGCTCAAGTTCACTCCACTCATAAGACAGACCCTGTGGGTCTTGCCGAGTTTCTTATCCCTTTGGTTTCTCCCAAGAACACCAGCCCGCCACCTTCCCATCTTCCCACCTGCAATGGAGACACCTGTCTTGGGGAATCAAAGGCATCGCGTTGCAACTGATTACAGAGGTTTGGTGCTCTTTATCATTAACGAAATAGGTTCATTAGCGTAGAGATGAATCAGGTGTTCTCTGTGTAATCTACATCGACCCAGCCCAAAAATGGCCCAAATTAACATTAACAAGTCACCTTAATGTTCACCTGCAAGATCTTACAAAAAACTTCGTGGCCATAAATGGGTTAGACATTTATGACCTCAGTCACTGAGGCAAAGCGATCGTAAGAAATTTCTATTAGAAAGCCAAGTCTTTATAGAATAGATAATCAAATCTGTAACAGTACTATCGGAATTCTGGTAGGTTATAAACAGTGCATTAATTCTATTTTTAAAATTTTTATCATAAAAGTAACTTAAAAATACAAAAGAGTAAGGAAGATTTCCATTTATCCATTTTATAGATCTAACCCTTGTTAACATTTTACACGTTTGTCTCACATCCTTTTTTTTTTAATTTTTTTAATGTTTGTTTACTTTTGAGAGAGAGAAAGACAAAGTGTGAGAGGGGAGGGGCAGAGAGAGAGGGAGACACAAGATATAAAGCAGGTTCCAGGCTCCTGAGCTGTCAGCACAGAGCCTGATGTGGGGCCCAAACCCATGAACTGTGATATCATGACCTGAGCCGAAGTCAGATGCTTAACAGATTGACCCACCCAGATGCCCCTGTCTCATATCCTTCTTAAACACACACACACACACACACACACACACACACACACACACACACACACACACACACCCCATTAGGACAAGTTCAGTTAAATACTTTAGCCAAAGCCCACAGTCCATCCCTATCTTGCCTCCCTGGTAACCCTACCTGACAAAAGCATGTTTCTACCTTGTCAGTTTTTAAATGTTCATCCATTTATTTTGAGAGGGGGAGAGAAGGACAGAGAGAGAGAGAGGGAGAGAGAATAACAAACAGGTTCTGCACTGTCAGCACAGAGCCTGACACAGGGCAAAGCCTGACACAGGGCAGAGCCTGACACAGGACTTGAACCCACAAACTGTGAGATCATGACCTAAGCCAAAATCAAGAGTCAGGTGCTTAACCAACTGAGCCCCCCAGGCACCTCTCCCTTGTCAATGTTTTAAAACTTGTACTACATATGGTTGTATCCATAAACAGCTGATATTTTTATCATCCTGTATTTACCCATACAGCTGTCTTTATTATCGTGCTTCTTTCTACCTTCACCTTGCTTATTTCTGGAAGCAAGGGAATAACAAGGCTCAATATTCTCAAGAGGCAGTTGGACCAACTTTCCAAGTCAACCTGCTTTCTTGCTCCTTAAAGAGATCATACAAGCCTGCCAACTTCTGTTTTACCTCTGCCTTTCTCTATCATGCAAGCTCTTTCACACATACTCACCCAACCTTTCTGTCTGCTCATTTCCCACTCATGGAAAATATCCATCCCCCACTTCTTTTCAATTCTGATCTGTCTCCTGACCAATGACAATAATCCTGGTGGGGGAGGTGGGAGGGAAGGTGAGAGTTGCTTTAGGCATTCACCTCCGTCAGCAACAAAGAAATGATACAGACTTGGAAGTAAAATAATGATGAAGAAGCAGGGACAAAATCTCTCAAGTCCTACAGAACTCCCAGATAGTGATCTTAGGATTCCGGTCACTTCGTCTATTCCCCATCCTCTTTAAATGCATATGCAGTTTTTCAAATTAAAATGAGCATAACAGATATGTATATTTTCTCTAATTTGTTGAGCATAAATTATCAACATCAGTAACATTTCCCGATGCTATTTTACTGAGGATGAGAAATTCCCAGACACTTTGTGAGTCAAATAGTTCTTTAGTGATGATGTATCTTGAGAATCTGCAAATAATTCAGAACGTTTTTCTTACGGGAAAATATTTGGGAGATTGCCTGAGTGAACCACCTCCTAGGTGTCCATACACATAAAACACAAATCTCGCAGTCCATAAATATCTGTAGAGTTACTATTTGTACGGTTAACTGTTGCTGTTATTATCAATGGAATGTGGACAAGAGAGTGTGATCCAGGACAAAAATGCACCTCGCTACTGCAAACACGATGTGATCAGTTATTACTCCCACCCTCTGCTATGCAGTAACCTAGCTTTTCATTTGCACATTATTATGCAACCCTGGATTTTATGTGATTAGATGTTGGACTCTATTTTTAGCAACATGGTGTTTGTTGTTGTTGTTGTTGCACTCTATTTCTGTCTCTACCCATCCTAACCAAAATAACCTTTCCCCTCCCTCCACTCCTGCACTTCATTTGGGTGCATTCCAAACATGCTCTACTCTTCCATAAATATTCAACAAGAAGGAACACCAAATATGTGTGGAAGTTAGTACGCTCTTTGAGTCAGAACCCTAGAATTCCAAAGCTATAGTAAAACTCTGATCTCACAGCTGACAAAACAAAATTTAACTTCCCTAAAGTCACAGGGCTCAGTAGTGACAGTCCCAGAGCTGGAACCCAGGCCCCCTGACTCCCATTTCTGTCCCTTCCCACTAGACTTAGTGCCCTTGTGGAGTTGTCCAGGGCCCGCCAGTCATGGCTTCCTCTCTGAGTTTGAAAACAGCTGGTAAAGATTCCTGAGCCACGGGGACATCTCCAGAATTAGTTTTCTCTCTCCCCTAAGCTTTCCAAAATTTCCTCCCCAGAGACTATTGGGATATTCCAATTACTCTTTACTATCCCACACTTGGATTTGAATGTTTAGGATACTCGTCTTCTCTATATCCAGCAAATCACTGCATTTAAGACCTCAGATGACCCTGCATTACATTGTCCTCTCCCAGGACAAGTTGAATGGAAACTCATAGACCATAGAGCTGGTGATGCTGTACCCATAGAACCCCTCACTTGTAAAGAATCCTCCTGCAGCCCTATACCTAAATGTATTCACTTCTTTCCTAAAAAGGCTCTTCAAATAGTATAATTCTCAGGCCCCAAAGAACTTGGATCTTCCCCATCTAAGCTGCATGAACTTAGGAAAACCATCACTAACATAGCTTTTTCACCAAGAAAATTAGGATCACAATCCTTACTTTGTGGTACAGTTGTGCAAATCAACTCTTTTAGTGTATGTCAGGTGACTTGTTCTAGTGCTTGACATATACTCAGTCCTCGGTTGAACATATTCTTCTTACTACTGACTTTCTGGTCTTGCCTGGAGAACAGTAAATGGGAACTGAGAGTTCCTAAGACCCACGATCGAAATTAATTAGGGAAGCAATCAGAGGGAAAGACTTGGCATACTTGTCTAAGGAAAAGGCCTCTAAATCACCATGTATACATGTAATTAGCATCAAAAGCTATACTCCAGGAGTAGGAGACAAGACTAGAATACATTTTCCTCTTGAAAATTACCAAACAGAGCTCTACCTACACATGACTATTGGATCAATGATTTTTTTTAAGTTTATTTATTTATTTTTGAGAGACAGAGAAAGAGAGACAGAGAGAGAGACAGAGACAGAGAATCCCAAGCATGCTCCACACTGTCAACACAGATCCTGATGCGGGGCTTAAACTCATGAACCACAAGCTCTGAGCTAAAATCAAGAGTCAGGTGCTCAACTGACTGAGCTACCCAGGCATCCCTGGATCAGCGTTTTAAAGGTTTTCCACCAATCCATCCAGTCTATGAACTAGCTCAGTTTTGCTGAGCTTCCTGCTTCACTCATTTGTAGAGCCTACAGCACCTTCAGTTGTGGCTTTCTCTCTCCAGGATAGGGGAGCAAATTTGGGAAGATTCAATTAATTTCCCAAAGCTGGCACTCCTCTATGAACCACTCGACCTCCCCACTATCCTTGTCCATCATGATGCTATGATGACAAAGAAAAGACATAGCTGTCTTCCACATTGCCGAAAGGAAAGATACCTAGGTGGAGACTAGGTTATTTATTTTTACAGAGGGAAGAGCAGAACAGGAGGCAAAGGCTTCTTCAGCTCTCACGGCAGCATCTGGCGGGCTGAGTTATCCATCATTTTGTTCTTACATTGGTCCATTTACATTCACGGGAGCAGGAGGTAAAGCAGCAGAGACATCTCTCAGTTGTGTGTTTCCATAATGTCCCCCCATCCTTCACCCCTTCTGTGGTTTTCTCTGCATTTAGAAAGTCATTGAGAAATGTTAATGGTCTGGGGGGAAACTAGCGATTGGGGAATGACGAATGGGCAAGTAGCAGAATGAGGGTATGCGGCTAATGATTTCCTACAAGTGATGATTAAACATCGTTCCTCCATCTCTCAGCACCTAATTCTCCCCAAGGCTGATTTATGGAAGAAACCCTAACGTACAGTTCCTGCAGTTTTATTAGCTAGGAACAATTTAGTCATAAGAGGTAGTCTGTCCCTGCTTCTCATTTTCTTCCAGCCCAAGAAGAAAGAAATGATAAAATGTAAAGAACAACCAGGGCCTCATTCTCTTAATACTAAAAAGACAAAATAGCATAATACAGAGACCACTAAAGAGGTAGGTAATCATCAGAGGGATAAAGTTTATGATGGCAAAGTCATTACTTCATAGAAGTCATTACCTTGTCCCATACATAGGAGAAGGTTCCTACAGTTCCTATAAACGGAAACCTGCCACTGCTATTTTAGGCTGTCTAAAAATAACTGCACACCTCATTTTTCCAAATGTCAGAGTGCCTGCCTTTACTCCTTTAGCAAAGGTTATAAGGTTACCACCCTAAGTGCCCAGACATGATGTGGGAGCTGTGATTTTAAGAAGTGATGATAAAAAAGTTCCCACGGTGGGCAAAGAGAAATTAGGATCATGTGAGGACCGTCCAAAAGGAGGTGGAGTCATTGGGCCTTTCCCTTTGCTAAAAGAATCTATTTGCTGGTTTTCTGTCAAAGATTTTACCATCGTTCAAGATTCTAGGTCCATATTTTCAAAGAAGGTCTTGATGGCCTCTAAAATCATGGCTTTCTAATGCGAGTGTTGCAAAAGGAGGTTGGGTTTGTGACTTGGAGAAGAAAGCCAAAAGAAATAAATTAATATTTATTAATTCCTTAAAAACTGAATAATGTGCACCAATCCCTTAACTATGTAAGATCTAACATTTATAGGACACTTCCTTGATGCCTAGTACTATACTATCTATGTACTTTGCAAAGATAATTTTATTTTAGCCTTATCACTGTTGGGTGGAAGTTGCTATTATTATTTCTATTTTACAAGCGAGGAAACATATTTAGAAGGAAATTAAACATTTACACAGGTCACATACCACTAAGCAGAATTTGATCTGAAGAAGTCTGCTTCTAGAACCTGGCTTATAGTCCATAGCACTGCAACCCCCTGCATCCCTTTCCTCCAGTCACTTTCTATTGGCCAGCTGATTGTAATCAGCATAAATGAATCCCACAGTATTTAGGAGTTCTGAGCTAAACAGGAGCCCTATCATATTTGGGATGAAATGCAGAGTTCTGAACGGATCTGCACAGGGACACAGTTCCATATGAAGACACAATTCAGGACTCCTTCAGCACACAGAAATCTGTATCGAACCTGATTATGCTCTGTATCTAGCTTCACACAGTATTAGTTTAAGTTCTAACAGAAGAGCATCCTTGCCACCGGGATCAGAACCATTCAAAGGGCAACTGGGTCACCTGTAACATAACCCAAAGCACCCACTCAAACTTGGGCAGATGCCCATTAAGCATCTAAGTGCGAGGTACAGAGATTGCAATGGTGTGCAAAAGCAGATTTGGTCTTTATCATGAGGCATTTAATCCAATGAATGAGATGGACATTCATCAAGTAATCACAACACAAAATGCAAGTAACTAGAACTACTATTATAAAGGAATGATACATGATGATACTCTGGAAGCATACCATACTCTGAACTATTCTAGGGGCTAGGAAACACTTCCTTGATTGAGAAAAGAAGAGAATGGGGAGATAAAACCTGTTAACTAGAGGGTTGGTAAGAGGCTTCCAGGCAAAAAAGAGACTAGGAAAAGTTCTTATAGCAGGAGGGACCTTGGGTGTTTGAGAAACACAAAGGCCAGTGGGGATACAGCATAGAAAACAAAGAGCCTTAAGATACCAAATGAGGGGTGTTGGCTCAGTTGGTTAAGCACTCAACTTTGGCTCAGGTCATGATCTTGGGATTCACCAGTTCGAGCCTCATGTCACGCTCTGTGCTGACAGCTCAGCGTCTAGAGCCTACTTCAGATTCTGTGTCTGCCTCTCTCTCTCTCTCTCTCTCTCTCTCTCTCACACACACACACATACACACACACACACACAGACACACACACACATAATTAAAAACATTAAATAAATTTTTTTAATTAAAAAATATATCAAATGAGGTAGAGGGAGAGGTGCAGGAGCATAGACCAGGATATGCTCGAGGCCATAGTATAGTATTTGGTTTTACCATAAGAGCAGTGGGAGGCCATGGGGATACTGACGTGGTGTCAAAATAAATACACAGATAGCATTTCAGAAGGTTTAAAGATTGTTTGTTTCAAGATCTCTGCCTACTTTAAGTAAAAAGGGTGAATGTTAATCTCTGCATCAGAGATGGGACCATGTAAGCTTCCACGAAGTGGAATGAAATGCCCAGAATCACTAGGCTTACATTTTGAAATCAGAGTCAGGAAGAGCAACTGAGTTTCTGAAATTCCTATCTGTATTTATTTCCTACTATACTCTGTTCAAAGAGCAAAGAGTCGTAGGTAGCAGAAGTCAAGGTTCAAGACTAGAAACCATAAATCAGCTAGAGTCATAATGGACCAGATCAGAGGACTAGAGGGATAAAAATACAAAGGAAACTCAGGAGGGATTACTAGGACAGAGCCAAGACAACTTTTGAGAAAAGACAAGACCGTTTGCCATTTAACTAAACATCTCCAATTCCTTTTCTGTTTTCCAAGGATATTTCAGAGCTCTGTGAACCTTGGTCAAGCCACTTAACCCCATTGAGCCTTGGTTTTCTCCTCTGTAAAATCACAGTTAATAAATCCTTCCCCAAAGTGTCATTGAGGGGATCAAAAGGAATGGCAATGGAAAATACTTTTCACTTGAGCGGTTGCTCAGTCAAAATTAGGTCACTCTTCTAGTTCACAGCAGAACATTAAAGTTGATAGCTAAGGAAAGGATCCATTTCCTCATCTGTGAGAACCAGAATACCAATACTACCCACTCATCATACCTGTAGTCATGCTGGGAGAATAAAATGAGAGAATGTGGAGGAACGTTCTAGGTTCTTTTTTTTTTAATTCTTTTAAATTTTTTTTAATGTTTTTATTTTTGAAGGCAGAAGAGACAAAGCATGAGTGGGGGAGGGTCAGAGAGAGAGAGGGAGACACAGAATCTGAAGTAGGCTCCAGGCTCTGAGCCATCAGCACAGAGCCCGATGCGGGGCTCGAACTCACAGACTGTGAGATCATGACCTGAGCCGAAGTCGGACACCTAACCAACTGAGCCACCCAGGTGCCCCGTTCTGGGTTCTTAGATTCAGCGAAAATAGCCACATCAAGCTTACACAAGAAATATGCAAAGATGGCCATGCTTTCCCTGTGCTGCTTCAGAAAACAGCACTGGAGGTTAGTCATGAATAAACTTGCCTAGATATCCAGAGATAATATGAATTTATAAATGCAGGACAAATTTAATACTGCTAATAGTATCAATAAATTCTTTGCCTAATGAACAATTTCCAAAACCCAAGATATGGAACTCTCTGGGAAGGTGCTGCTACATAATCACTTATAATTGAAAGGATTCAAGGATGGGGAGAAAAAAAAGACATGCTAACTGGATTCAAATTTGGACAACTCACCTTGGACCAGACTGTGGCCAGAGCTATCTCAATTGCCAATTTTCTTGTTTAAGATGCATAAGTGGTTTCCAAACACCCCTCTTAATAAAGTCTAAACTCCTTCCCATTATTTATAATAAGATGGGCTCAGCCTAGATCCCTGGTCTCAACAACACTCTTAACCTGCTGTCCACCTTCCCAGATGCGGCCATATTGAACAGCTTTCCTTTCAAGCAACCTCATGATCGGTCAGTGTGCACACGCTGTTCCCTGACTTGTAACTCTCACCAGGTCACGTGCTTATAAGGGCAGGGGCTTTCTTTCTCTATCTTACTAACCACTATATCCCCAGTGCCCAACACACAATGGTTCCTCTAGAAATTCCAGGCATGAGTCAATAATTCCAGAAAAGGGATTTGAAGTCTTTAGAGCAGACCTTACCTGGAGCCTAAGAAATCTGCAAAAATGGCTCTAGAGTCTTGTTATTCTTTTTTTTTTTTTTTTATGGGTGATAAAGGAAATTTGTAGGGGACACATCTCACTGTGTGGGCCTTTTCTGCATATTTCAGGGTATTTGTCATTCTTGGCCCCAGGCATTACATGCTACTATTATCCCTCCACCTTCTCGTCATCATGAAACTTACAATTGACCCCAGCAGACACTATATTCTCAGATGCCCTTGGGGGACGTGCTGCTCCCAGCTGAAAAAGATGGCAAAGCATCCAAGCCATCTGGGTTCTTGCCTAACTGGTGTGGTTAAATCCCAGCCTCTGGCCACTTCCTTCCATTGTAATTTCAGTAGATATCCCTTTTTAGGTGCCAACTCTCAGAAAACAAGTCAATGTATGTCAGGATTGGCCATCTGCCCTAGTGAGTCCTTCCCCCCCGTGCTTCCTCTCTCTCCCTTAGCAAGGGAGTTCTGTGCTAGAGAGAAGTCAGTTCACAGCAAAAAAAAAAAAAAAACCCCTGCGTACAACAGCAAGTCAAGCAGCACCTGGGAAGAGATGAGAGAGAAGTAAAAGCTAAGTCAAAGCATTCGGTGTCTAGCCTCTCCAGCCAGGCAAGAAAGCAGGTAAAGAAACAGAGGCACAAGAGAAGTCAACATGCATACCAGAGTAAGATAAAGGGGCAAATAAGCACAGAGGTAGACAGAGGGGCGGGCGGTCCATCAGGAAAGAATTGTAGGTTTCCCTGGCTTACCCCAAAAGTAGAGCATTCCTATGAAATCTGTCACCAGCCAAAACGGTGAAAAGCCAGGAAGCAGTTACTATTAATTTATAAGGAAAAAATTTTGAGCATTCTCAGACCCCCAATATAACCTCTCTTAGGCTTTTCTGTCACCTTAGGACACATCCTGCTGAGAGATGCACAAAATAACTGGAGATAAAGTACGGATGCTCACAGACACAGGTCAAAGCTCTGGTGGCTTGATACTGACACACCGAGTGTGGTTCTGGGGACTCTGTGGGCTGGATGTGGTCACTCTTGCTGCTTGGGGTGCCCACTGTCCCTACAACAGCTCACCATGAGACCAACCCTGAATCCTATTTTTGCCTTTTGCCTTTTTTTTTTTTTTAATGAAAGCAAAATTCCTCTTTGGATTTCTTTCAGTAAGCTAACACGGGTGCTAACGTAGGTCTTTGGTGAAAGCAAATTGACGACATATGAACTTTTCAAAAGCAGGGGACACCTGTACCTGGAAGAGGGGAATTTTGAGCTCAATCTAAAACAAAGAGTACTTTACCTCTAAAACCATAAAAGGTCTTTAAGAAGTGACATCGGGGCCCCTTGGCCGTTGGAGAAGACAGGCCATTGGATTTGTTCTGGGATTCTGACATTTTCTGTGCCACTTTCTTATATTTTTTGCTCACTGTAAACCCAAAAGAAAAGGCTTGCACTCTCAGAGTCCTGGTGGCACTGGCTTCTCTGCTACTCGGCGGTAACAATGACCAAAACCTAACGTGAAACATAGGATAGAATTTTCTGCACTTTCCTTTCCTTCTAATTTTGAACAGAGGCAAGATGAACTGTCGTCTTCTGTTATTTCCTAGAGAGGCAGACAAAAGCCCTAGGTCATCCATCTCCACTTTTATTTGCCTTCCTGTGTCTTTCTCCCTCCTTTCTTTCTCTACTTCTGTCTTGTCATTAAGCAGACATCAGTAGAAAAGTCCATCAATATATACACATTTTCTCCATCTGGCGTCTCTTCCTCAGACAAATGTGTGGATGACGCATCTCCTATGCCATCGTTTTGCGGTGCAAGGTTTCTGATAAATTTCAAACTTGCTGTCATATGCCCCCTGTTCTCTTTGGATAGTGAGACTCCAGATGTGCTACAGGGGAGAAAATGAAATCAAAAGGCCAGAAGAGTTAAAAGAGGGATGTACGTGAGAAGGGAGAGGGGGACAGAAATGACAGAGAACAGCAATTGCCAGGTAAAGAGAAGGACAGATTGGGTTTCCTCTCGAGCTTGGCAAAGCATGCAAGCTAAAAGGTCAGCACTGCTGTAGAGGAATACAGAAGGATAAAGGGATGGAAACAAAGGAACCACTTTATGCAGAGATATTAGTGCTATCAGCAGCAATAAAATAGCACAGCCACAATCGAAGAGCCTCAGAATGGAAGATGACACCAGGGACAGGCTGGCGGGTGCTTTCATGATGTGCACAGCAGGCATCCAATGGCGGGGGCGTGCACATCAAAGCCCTGCAGGAAGCTTCCTCAAGGATCTATGGGGTCAGGGACTCTTTGAACCCAAGAATGGACACAACGGAGTTGAAATCTGTGCCCACTTCCTGCCACCCATACACAGCTCCCTCAGTCTTTGAACAGCCTCAGAGCAAAGCAAAAAACCCAGACATCAGCACGCACCTTGAGACAGTACCATTAACCCATCAATATTGTTTGAGCATCGCTAACATTCTCTGGTGGCTTTGGGATTTCAAAACTCAAGTGAGTCATTGTGTCTGCCCTCAGGAACCTTGTAATCTAGCTGGGCGAGCAAGACAAGCAAGCATGAGTGAAAAAAAAAAAAGATGGCGGTATTAATTAAGGCTACGTTTCTCAAACTTAGAGGAAGCACAAATCCCTTTTAAAGATAAATGCCCCCTCAAGCTGTTAACTTAATTTTTAAAATAATAGCATTTAAATCTGCACTAACATGAAACAGGATATTATATTTAGAGCTCTCACACCACAAAACTAATGAAATTTCAATGCATCGTTATAATTTGGTGTTATAAGATGCTGTTGTTTTGCTGATATGAAAACTTGTGATGTAGTTTCACTATTTGGGCTTCTCTTGTATTGAACTGAGCAGCTATAGTCATAGTCCAGGGTGACACTAAGATTCTGAACACGACTTTACTGAGACCTGGTTGCTTAGGGCACAGGAGGCATGGAAGGATCACAGCCTTTGAGGCCTCGCTGCAGAGAAGTAGGCTCTCGAATACAAGGAGACTGGCGTCTAGTGAGGGACACACTTGCATTTCATATGTTCAGATCTCTGATATTCAGACTTCCACATGACAAGTGTTGCCAGTGAGACGAAGGGGCATTTTCCCCCTCCCCTTAGTATAGTCTTACTAGAGTAGATATGATCTACAATTAGAAAGATGGCCTCGATTCCTGCCTCAGATTACTCTTTTGTGTCCCTAAGCGAGTACGTGGGAAAAGAAACTCCTTGGAGCTGACCTGAACATTTATCTTGTGCCTCACCACTGGCCAGACTTCCTGTCAAGCACAGCTAGAATGGAGACGGTGCAGGAAAGAGTTCTGTACTGGGGTTACCCAGAGCCACACTGAGACCACGCCATAGAATAATATGCATAATATATTATCTATATAGAAGATATACACATTCTCTAAATGCATTTAGTCTCTGCTGTTAACTGATTTATACAGAAGGGCAACAAGTTCATGAAACAGAGTGATTTTGAAAGGACTGAAGGAAAGAGAGGAGAAAGGAAGAGATGGAGAGAAGGAGGGAGGGAGGCAGCAAAGACAGACTGGTGATTCTGTACCCAGGAGATTTTATATGTGAATATTGCAAAATTTGGAGTGTGAATATTGCAGTACTCTGGCCCATTAATTCTGCTAATTCACTGTCCCTTATCTAATCATATGTCCTTGATGTTTGGTTCAGGAAACACACTTACTGAAAAAAATAGCACAAATATAACGACTTCTCATAAAGCACAAAAGGGCTGGGCCACAGAGTCTGGTTATACCTTATTTCCTTCCTCAAAAATATAATTCCCAATGCATCTATTTCATGGAGGGTGGGGGAAGGCTGTCACCCTTAATGTCAGTCTTAAAAGTTATATATATATATATAACAATAAAGAAGGCACAGGGCGCCTTTCTGCCTGGTCTCTGACCCCTGGAAATGGTATGGGGGTTGGGAGGCGGAACAGGGCTGAGGCACTGAGCTTGTGTGTTGTCCTGAGAGCACGGGATCCCGCCAGGAGGTGACAACAAGGAAATAATCTGCCTACCTCTGCTGTCACCACATCATTTGAATCAAACTCATTACCCAGGGAGGTGCGGGGAAATCCCTCTTCCACCAGATCAAAGATGAATGACTTTGTCCCCAAAACCTGGATGGATTAAGACATATTTCAGAAACACATCTGTTTTGCTTCAGCACTCAGCACACCACAAACCCACAGGCTACAAATGCTGGTTCCAACGAGAATAGAAAGAAGGATAAGCAGAAAACCAAGAAAATTGGAACAGATAAGGGGGTGGGGGCAGTGCTCAGAGTTAATGGAATAACCGAAGGCTTCATTTTGCCTGTTGGTGTCCATGTTGGGAACGCCGCACACAGAAAAATTAGTGGACGTTCCAGAATATCTGCCCATTGGTACATTAGCTCTCCACTAAGACAGGCCACCGGGACAGGAATGTGATTTGCAGAACTGCGGAAGGTGAAGGTTAATTTATTCCATATATGTAACAAATTGAACCAAGGTAATAAAATGCTGCCCAAGAAAGATCATTACAGCACAACTTAGATAAATAGGTTAGAGTGGTTTATAAATAGAGTATCGCTCCTTTAATGTTGAATGAGCAGTTCTAAGATTCTGAGATCTGTGATTAAAAGACATTTTTTCTCTAAAAGGGTCTGTGTCTCTACTTATGATTTGCTTTAAAAAATAAAAAGCCTTTGTTTTTAGCTGATTTCAATGTAGCATCCAAGAGGCATGCATACTAATAAACAAGAAAAGATGTGTGATCTCACTTATAAAGAAGATATTTAAATAAAAACACAAGATACAATTTTTCACCTATCAGATTAATGAAGATTCAGTATTTCTAGGTGTCTGCTGGAAATGGCTTTGCCCCTACATTGATCAGTGTGACATGGAGGGTAACTGAGCAACATCTAACGAAATATAAAACGCAAGCTCACTGCTTAACATTCATTTTGGAGTTACACTGGAAGGAAAATGCCAATGAATTTTCCTGCCAACGTTGTTTTTCAATGCAAACAACAGACACAATTGGACAACAATCCAAAGACCTAACGGTAGTGGCTAGCTAAATAAATGATGGGATAGCCTTCTGCCTTAAAACAGAATACTACACAGCTGATAAAATGAAAAAATCATTCCTTGTGTCTTGTTATAGAGAAGTCACCAGGATATACTGTTCAACAAAAGAGTAACTACAAAGCATGTACACGGTATGATTCCTTTTTGTATTCATAGTAATCACACACACACACACGCACACACAGTCATTTGACTATTTTTTTTTCTGCAGGAAATCTTAAGAGAAAATTAAGAATTATTATCTTTAGCAAGAATTGTTTCATGTTTTTATGCTTTTATTTATTTTATATATTTTGCAATTTTTATGTTTTATAATTTTTATATACTTAATTTTTATATCATTTCCATTTTCTTTTTCTTAAGTTTATTTATTTATTTTGAGAGAGAGTGCATGCAAAAATCAGGGAGGGGCAGAGAGAGAGGGACAGAGAGAATTCCAAGCAGGCTCTGCACTGCCAACACAGAACCCAACACGGTGCTTGATCTCATGCACTAGAGGTCATGACCTGGGCCAAAATGTGCCCCTCCTTTCCATTTTCCAACTAAACATATGTAATACTTTGATCTATAAAATGGCATCAGCAAACTTTCTGGAAAATCGGGACATGGGTCATTACTGTTTTCTTTTAAATATTTTTTTATAACGTATCTAATAAAAATTTTAAGCTGGAAAATGCTTCCATGTTTGATTGCAGATTTCAAGTGAAAGCAGCGAGAAAGCATGGCCTATATATGGCGCCCACACTCCTAGAAGGGGATTGGGGAAAGAGCGCCCTCTAGAGTCCCAGGCCAGGTATGCCTGGGGAGGCTGTGAAGGTTGAGGCACTGGACGCTGCCTTGGCCACCCATTTCCTATTTCCATTATGCTAATGGGCACATCACTTAACTTCTAATCTACTGAACATTAAATTTTCATGTGACCTCATCTACTCCATGATTGCTAAACTATGTCAATCTATAACTGGAAAAGGTTAGGTCACCATGTAATAGGGTCTGTTGTATTATTACTGTGCAGAACTTATTCAGAATCTGCCATGATAGTGCATGTGTTCATGTGATTATGTAGTTATACATTTCTACCAAGAAACTGAAACCTCCTGAGGTCAGGCCTCATACTAGCTTTCCTCTCCATTGTTTTCACCAGCACTAGGCTCAGGGCCTGGCATAAAGTATGCTGCAGAGAAGGGAAGATTTGCTCACAAAAGATCCATTAATCACATCCTTATTTAACAAATATTTATTTGATACCTATTTTGGGGCTGGCATGGTGCTAAACACTAGAGGTATAATGGTGAATCAGATAAACATGGTTCCCAGCCTCATGGGGCTCATGGTCTACAGGTGAAGACTGATGTGGACATCCAAAGAATTACTATATAGGGTGGTAAGTTTAGCGACAGAGTACATGCAAAGTGTGTTAAGAGAAAATAATAAGGGATCTAGTGTGAGTTTCTTGAGAGAAGTGAGTGAGTAGGACTTTGCCAGACTTATAAAGAAGGTTTAGGCAGTGGGAACAGCAAGCTTAAAGACTCTATGACAAGAGAGACTATGTCATGTTGGAGAAAGTAAAACCATTTCATTATGTATGGGGTTTAGAGAACAAGGACATGTAAGTATCTATAATAGCCAAATTATGGAAGGAGCCCAAATGTCCACTGAATGATGAATGAATAAAGAAGAGGTGGTACACACACACACACACACACACACACACACACACACACACACTAGAACATTACTCAGCCATAAGAAAGAATGAAATCTGGCCATTTGCAACGATGTGGATGGAGCTAGAGAGTATCATGCTAAGTGAAATAAGTTGGTCAGAGAAAGACAAATACCATATGATTTCACTCGTATGTGGAATTTGAGAAAGAAAGCAAATGAGCAAAGGGGGAAAAAGAAAGAGAGAGGCAAACCAAGAAACAGACTTAATTATAGAGGACAAACTGCTGGTTACCTGAGGGGAGGTAGGTGGGAGTATGGGTGAAATAGATGATGGGGACTAAGGAGGGCACTTGTGATGGGCACCAGGTGTTCTATGAAGTGTTGGATCACTATTTTGTAGACCTGAAAGTAGTAGTATGCGTATGGCAGCTAACTGGAATTTAAATAAAAAAAAATTTTTTTTAAATTTTAAAAAAAAGGACATGCATGGGGATCCAACTCCATTTTTTCAATAGGGATGGGTCATAGGCAGGTGCATTTTTGGAAAGCTCTCTTTGGCAACAAGATCGAGAACAGACTTCAGGGAAGAGAGAAAAGCGGCAGAGAAAAAAACCTTAACTAGGACGAGGTACTGAGTGAAGCCCCAGCAGGCGCCACATTGGTCACTGCTCTATGCTGACTTGGTTTCTGAACACAATAGCAGGGAATGGGTCCCCGAACTCTAATCAAGAAAGAAATATCAGAGTATCTGGGAGAGAAGAAATAAAGAGACATGTTATGGTGCCTAGTCATGGACCCTGGGCTCCTGTCCCCAATCTCTTGTTGAGACAAAGTAGCCTGGAGTTTTCCAGGTCATACAGGAAAGATGGCCCAAATGAGATGTGTTAACGGTTCTGAATAGAAGATGATTAATTACCAATGGAAGTAAAAGGCTTATAAAGACCATAGACCTGAGTGATGATAGCTTTGCGTCAGCCATAAATGTGCTATGTCCCTCTCAGTTTCCTCACAGATAAAATGCGGGAGGTGGCATGTCCTAGTGTGATTTCTGAAATGTGACATGTACCATATGACATTTTTTCTTTTTAAAAATTTATTTAAATTCAAGTTTGTTACCATACAGTATGGCATTAATTTCCAGAGAAGAACCCAGTGCTCATCCCAAAAAGCACCCTCTTTAATGCCCATCACTCATTTAGCCCATCCCCACAACCATCTTCCCTCCTGCAACCCTCAGTTTGTTCTCTGTATTTAAGAGTCTCTTGTGGTTTGCCTCCCTCTCTGTTTTTATCTTATTTTTCCTTCCCTTCCCCTATGTTCATCTATTGTGTTTCTTAAATTCCACATATGAGTGAAATCACACAATATTTATCTTTCTCTGTCTTATTTCACTTAGCATAATACCCTCCATGGATACGTTCCATTCATGTTGTTGCAAATGGCAAGATGTCATTCTTTTCATTGCCAAGTAGTATTCCATTGTATACATGTACTACATCTTCTTTATGCATTCCTCAGTGGTTGGACATTTGGGCTCTTTCCATAATTTGACTATCGTTGAAAGCATTGCTATAAACTTTGAGGTACATATGACCCTTGGAATCAGCATTTTTTGTATTCTTTAAATAAATACCTACTAGTACAATTGCTGGGTCACAGGATGATTCTATTTTTAATTTTTTGAAGAATCTCCATACTGTTTTCCAGAGTGGCTGGACAAGTTTCCATTCCCATCAGCAGGGCAAAAATGTTCCCTTTTCTCCACATCCTCACCAACTTCTGTTCTTTTCCTGAGTTGTTAATTTTAGCCATCTGACAGATGTGAGAGGGTACACCTCATTGTGGTTTTGATTTATATTTCTCTGATGGTAAGTGATGTTGAACATCTTTTCATGTGCCTTTTTGCCATCTGAATGTCTCCTTTGGAAAAGTATCTATTCGTGTCTTCTACCCACTTCTTCACTGGGTTATTTGTTTTTTGGGTGTTGAGCAAAACATGACATTTTAATATGCTAAGTTATCTATGCGATCTCACCTGGACCAAGATTTTAGTTCAAATGGCTAGTTCCTACACAAAGTCCAGAAAAGACTAGACTTAACGTCCTCTGAGGGCCAGATCCCAAGTCCTCACAGCTCCTTTGCAGGACACTGCATGGATATCTTTTCTTGTGACATAGAAGCATGCTGAAAAGTATGGGCTTTGGGGTCAGGCAGTCCTGAGCAAAATATGCTTCACTTAATATTTCCATACATATGTGACCCAAAGCAAGTCACTTAAATTTACAGAGCCACTATATCCCTATCTGTAAAATGGGGCTAATGATACCCACCTTAACAGCTAATATATTTAAGAAAGACATGACAATGCCTGACACATAGATCTCAGAAAACAGCAGTTACTATTATCGAAATTATCTATACAATTATTCTTAATATATCAGATATCATTCCCTAAATTAAACATACTTTCCCTCTTTGTTTTCCTTGGTAGTTACAATGTTACATACATAACAAATGGATCAGGCGAGCAGCGATAGGTTCATTTGGAAATGCCCATGAACTCTTCTTGACCCCAGTGGTCTACCTGGCAGCCTCTGACACTTGGTGGTCCCACTTCTAGCCCTGTCCCTAACAGGTATTTCTGCAGAGACCAACGGTTGCAGGTGAAGACCAGGGGCAGGGCAGAACTGCTTTATGGATCAACATAAGCCTTCTAAATGACAATTCTGGCATCTGTTTCTACCACTGAATTCACAGCAAAAAATTAAAAAGAGTTAAAGATAAAGACAAAGAGCCCATCACTCAAAACTGTATTAACTCAATCAACAGAAAATAACAGCCAATGAAACACACCTTGAAGGTGTGGTTTTCTCCCAGATTAATTCCAGGACTCAGAGCAAGCAGGGGGTGGGGGAAGGGGGAGAAGGGGGTGAAGGAGAGGAAGAAGGGTAGGGGTGGGGGACCTATTTTAATCATTCCCCCCTATGGGGGTGAATGTCTCCCATCTTGTCTTAGTCTAATGTTGATCTATAGGGAAAAGTGCTTCTGCCCTTTGCCTTCGGAATTGATGGTCTTGGACTATACTGTTATTGCCCCAGCCTCTGAAAGATCTCTTGATTTATTCCCTTTATATTAGAAAACCATATCTTCTCATTATCTAGGAAGGTCACTGGAAGGGAGATATTTCTTCCAGCTTCAATAGCAGATCACTTGGCCTTTTTTCATATCTCTCTTGGCGCCACAGGAGCTCTGTGAGAATGGAGGAGGCAGGGACAAACAATAAAGGCAAATTTATTCCTGAGCAGAAAGCATGATGTAAGGACCCGGCAGAATATATAAATATGCAAAGCAGGTTCGTCAGCTAGTGTCCTCGGTTTCTATTTCAACTTTTATTTCCAAAGCTAATTATTCCTGTCAATAGGAAGTCCTGCCTTAACTAAGGTAGCTAGAGACCATTAGTCATTGGAAATGTTTTTGTGTTTCAGACTAGGCTTGAATTTCCCCATTCCATTCATTTCCCAGCAGGGACCTATGCTCAGCTAACATTTGAAAGGGTGGATATCTATATTTAAACAATATGTGGCATTGTTCTAAAAATTATTTTCATAAGGAAGTGCTATGTGTTTAACTTCTAAACTACATTTTTCTTACTCATCCACATTTGCTTGCCGTTTCTTCTGGTCAAAAACAAACTGTATGTGTTGAATCAGATGCACTAGAAGGTCGTGTTAGGCAGATGACACTAGAAGTGCTCAGAGCAACGACATCAACATTTCCAACCTATAACCATTCTGATGTGGTGCTCAGTGTGTCCACAGTCTCCAAGATATTTTTCGGGATCATCTACATTGGAATGCCCTTGGGAGTTTGTTTAAAATATAGTCCCCCCTGGATCTTTGGTTAGGTTTATTCCTAGGTATTTTGTGGCTCTTGGTGCAACTATAAATGGAATAAACCTAACCAAAGATGTAAAAGACTGTGTATACTGAAAACTATAGAAAGCTTATGAAGGAAACTGAAGAAGATACAAAGAAATGGAAAAACATTCCATGCTCATGGATTGGAAGAATAAATATTGTTAAAATGTCAATACTATCCAAAGCAATCTACACATTCAATGCAATCCCAATCAAAATTGCACTGGCATTCTTCTCAAAGCTAGAACAAACAAGACCCCAAAGAGCCAAAGTAATATTGAAGAAGAAAACCAAAGCAGGAGGCATCACAATCCCAGACTTTAGCCTCTACAACCAGGCTGTAATCATTAAGACAGTATGGTATTGGCACAAAAACAGACACACAGACCAATGGAATAGAATAGAGATCTCAGAAATGGACCCACAAATATATGGCCAACTAATCTCTGACAAAGTGGGAAAGAGTATCCAATGGAAAAAAGACAGCCTCTTTAACAAATGGTGCTGGGAGAACTGGACAGCAACATGCATAAGAATGAAACTAGACCACTGTCTTACATCATTCCACAAAAATAAACTCAAAACAGATGAAGGACCTGAATGTGAGACAGGAAACCATCAAAATCCTAGAGGAAAAAACCTTTTTGACCTCAGTCACAGCAATTTCTTACTCATCACATCTCCAAAGGCAAGGGCATTAAAAGCAAAAATGAACTATTGGGACCTCATCAAGATACAAAGTTTCTGCACTGCAAAGGAAACAATCAACAAAACTAAAAGGCAACCGATGGAATGGGAAAAGATACTTGCAAATGACATATTGGATAAAGGGCTAGTATCCAAAATCTGTAAAGAACTTACCAAACTCAACACCTGAAAAACAAAGAAATGGGCAGAAGACATGAATAGACACTTCTCCAACGAAGACATCCAGATGGCCAACAGCCACATGAAAAGATGCTCAACATCACTCATCATCAGGGAAATACAAACCAAAGTCACACTGAGATACTACCTCCCACCAGTCAGAGTGGCTAAAATGAGCAAATCAGGAAACTACAGATGCTGGCTAGGATGTGGAGAAACAGGCACACTCTTGCACTGTTGGTGGAAATGCAAACTTGTGCAGCTGCTCTGGAAAACGATGTGGAGTTTCCTTAAAAAAATGGAAATAGAGCTACCCTACGACCCAGCAATAGCACTGCCAGGAATTTATCCAAGAGACACAGGAGTGCTGATGCATAGGGGCACGTGTACCCCAATGTTTACAGCAGCACTTTCAACAATAGCTAAAGTATGCATACAGCCTAAATGTATATCAACTGATGAATGGATAAAGAAGATGTGGTTTACATATTCAATGGAATACTACATGGTAATGAGAAAGGATGAAATCATGCCATTTGCAGCAATGTGGATGGAACTGGAAGGTATTATGCTGAGTGAAATAAGTCAGTCAGAGGACAGATATCATATGTTTTCTCTCATATGTGGATCTTGAAAAACTGAACAGAAGACCATGGGGGAAAGGAAGGAGGAAAAATAGTTACAAACAGAGAGGGAGGGAGGCAAACTACAAGAGACTCTTAAATATAAGAACAAACTAAGGGTAGATGGGGGTTGGGTGAGAGGGAAAATGGGTGATGGGCATTGAGAAGGGCACTTGTTGGGATGAGCACTGGGTGTTGTATGTAAGCCAATTTGACAATGAATTATATTCATAATAAATAAATAAATAAATAAATAAACAAATAAAATTTTAAAAAAAGCTAAAAATTTAAAATTTAAAAAAGCCAGTTACCAGAAAAAAACAAAAAAAAAACAGTGAAAAGTATTAAAAATAGTTTTCTCTAATAAGGGGTGTTTGGAAATGGGAGAAATTAACAAATGTTACTGTTTTTGTTGCAAGTTTTGTAAAATTATTGACATTTATACATGTGTAATGTTGATACTTATAAAAATAACATTAAAATTTTAAACAAAATATAAAAAACAAAAACTATGTGATATAGTAATAAAAAATAAAATAAAATAAAATAAAATAAAATAAAATAAAATAAAACCAAACCTTCCTGAACCAAGGATTTTGGAGGTGGAACTCAGGAATCTGCACATTGAACACGATCCTGAGTGGGATCCACTGAGTTATTCAGGTAAGAACTCGGAAGAGTGTAGGCAGATGTACGGCCCACATGCACTATTGCCACAGCCATTCCTTCATCTTGCAGCGTGATAGTAGGGAAAGGTCTGTTGCCAGAAGCTCAGACTTCTAAGGGGACAGACAGCCCAGTGGGTTCTACAACGGCTAAGTGGGTTTGCAAGAAAACAATTTTTTCTGGGATCCTAGCACAGTTACAGCTTTGATGATAACCTTTGACCTTTTTAGGCTCTCTCCCCTCCAAAGATTCAGAGAGTTACCCTTTCTTGCATTAGAACCAAAGTTGGGTCAACATCATTGATAACCCACTAAATGGGTAAATTTTGTGGTATGTAAATCATACCTCAATAAAGCTGATGAAATACATAAACACAACTTAAAAAATTATTTGAAAAACTGGCTATAATTGAGTGTGAGTGTCTCCAGTTGCTAAAGTTTTCACGACTTTAATATTTCCATGGCAAAGGTCTTTGAGGCTCTTCAACATGCATCCAGTTGTCCAGTGAATAAGTACTGAGTCCCGATCTAGCCACCCTTTAAGACCTGCAGTTATGACATAAAGTTAAAAAAAAAACCCTCAAATAAATTGTATATGCTACTATTACCGGGGAATTTGTCCATATAACAAGCATCAAAAGTAGGCTGATCTTTAGTTTGGCTCCCTCATTACTTTCTGAATAAAGCTACCTGTAGACTTCTGACTCTTCCCAGTACAGAATTTAATTTGGTGACTAACAGACAAAAGTAGAAAAAGCGTCAGGGACCATTTAATCTGCATAACGAGACTTGTATTTACTGATATTCTATCTATCAGAGGAACGAGAGTGCTAGCAGGAAGATCTTCTTTTCTATGACACTGCTAATGCCTAAGACGTCAGGTCCATCCCCCTCTCTGTGACAATCTGGGCAAAAGACACAGTTCAGGGAAGGATATACAGGGATTGGACCTGGATAGCCAGGGAGCGTTGGCGGAACCCAGGGACAAGCGAAGGATGAGGGGCACATGCTCTCCCTTCCTTTCTGACATCCCATAATTGGATCTCATGAGACTCCAAGACCGTGAGAACAGCAAGCTAAAGAAAACATCACTGGTGAGTAAGAATAAGGTCAGATTACCAGAGTCAGGAATGTGGGCTTTTGCAAAAGTGTAGGTAGAGAAGGGTCTAGTCATTTGCCACTTGTTTCTTCACAGACGGACTCCAGAAAGGAGAGCGCAGCGCTCAATCTCTAACTAATTTTCATCTAGCTTCCCTTTTGAGTTTCCGGGGAAAGGCACGCAGTCTAATTCCATTCGCATGGGCTCATAAAGTGTGCAAAATGGAACTCATCCAGGAACAGAGTTCTGACATCATTGTTGCTTTGCCGTCTGGGTCACCTCTCTTTATTTCTACCCAGCAGGAAGGATGCCCATGTCACCGGTGAGTGTGGAGGGCTCAGGGCCTCACCGCTGGGTCTGTCACTGCTAGCTCCCAGCCCTTCCTCTCCAAAGAGACTTAACCTCCCCCTTTCATCCTGTTCCACTGGAAATGAGTTTTAAACCACCCACAGTTGAAAGGAAAGGAAAGGAAAGGAAAGGAAAGGAAAGGAAAGGAAAGGAAAGGAAAGGAAAGGAAAGGAAAGGAAAGGAAAGGAAAGGAAGAAAAGAAAAGAAAAAAAGAGGGGAGGGGAGGGGAGGGGAGGGGAGGGGAGGGGAGGGGAGAGGAGAGGGGAGGGAGGGGAGGGGAGGGAGGGGAGGGGAGGGAGGGGAGGGAGGGGAGGGGAGGAGGGAGGGAGAGGAGAGGAGAGGAGAGGAGAGGAGAGGAGGAAAAAACCCCAGGAGACAAGGAGGATTAATATGGATCCTAGAATCAAAGAAGATTGGTGAGGGGGGAGGGTGAAATAAATTAATCTTTCTCAACGTCTACCATGTATCGGGACACTAGACTATGCAGACTGCCTTAATCCTTGAAACAACTCTTAGATGTAATCATTGCTTTTCTGTTTTACGAGATGAATAACTAAACAAGGGGAAGTTAAATACAACGCCTGCTAGCGAACGTTGACGCCAGATTTGAAACTTGAGGCTGGCTTCTTTTCCATCGAGCTGTGGTATTTCAAAATTCAATAAAGAACCAAATTCTTTTCTCGAAGGTCAATTAGAACAGCATATAAAGTTTCTTTTACATTCCTGCTCGATTGCCTGATGATCTGAAATTTAAAAGGCTCCATCAACATGCAGAACTGTGATGTCTGATCACACTTCAAAGCTTGAGCATTGTCCCCATCGTGATGGCCAACAGTTTACTGTGCTGTGTATTTACCTTTTCAGTGCTTAGTCTCTTTCTAATCCTTCATCCTTTCCTTGAAGTTCAAACCCACGCCTAACCTGGTTGAATTCTTTCTTTGGGGTTTGGCCTTAGACCACAGGCCACTCCAGCTAGGATTCTCACCACAATCTCTGTCTACCCCTCGTTTTCCCTATTTTGGCATGACATTTTTGGGCCAGTAGTGTAACCCATAATTCCCTGTTAGGGGACCACTTCCTGCCTCCAGAGCCTGGAACAAATCGTTCTCTATATGATTACGACCCTCCTACCTCTGGGAATGGCTGACTAGACCACCGTGGGCCCCTAACTCAGGAGGAAGCAACCAACAGGCTGGCTGGTGGCAAGTGTGGAGCGGGGCTCTGCCACCCGGAGAGGTGTTTGTCATTGGGAAGCCGAAGCCGCCGCGTGGGTGGGGCCCCAGACAGGAGGAAGAATAATCAGTCTGTCTTTTTTTTTTTTTTTAATGTTAATTTATTTTTGAGAGAGAGAGAGTTAAATGAGAGGCAGAATGTGAGCAGGGGAGGGACAGAGAGAGGGAGACACAGAATTCCAAGCAGGCTCCAGGCTCTGAGCTGTCAGCACAAGCCTGATGCGGGACTCAAACCCCGCGAACTGTGAGATCATGACCTGAGCCGAAGTCGGGTTGGATGCTCAACTGAATGTGCCACCCAGGTGCCCGGCAGTCTGTCTTTTAAGAGACAAGAGGCTGAGCAGGCATTCTTGAGAACCTATCAACGGGCAACTGTGTGTCCTCTGAGTGCTGACGAAGTTGTCACCTTTGGATCCTGACATTTCATTTCTCAATTTCTAGTCGTGTAAAATTTGGTTGAACTTCCTTTCCTATCAGGAATTAGCAAAATTACTTTGTCTTTGTACTAAAACTTGATTTTTTTTTCACTTGGGTCACCTTAAGTCACCTCCTTTTCCTTGCAAATAAAAGGACTTGATTGGAGTGTCTTTTTTTTTTCCTTGATCTATCCAACACTCACCCCTCTGCCTACCCACCTCCCCGTGAAGCCATTCCTGAACTAATATAATCTCTCTCTGCCTGTTAATCTCCTACGGGCACCTGGTATGGGAGTGTGGTAATTACCACTCAACTTCGCATTGACTGACTGATTGTTTTCTATTTTAGTCTTCTGTCCCCAGTTAGACAGCAATCTCCTTTAAAATCAAGGACAATTTTGGATCAACTTGAATCTACTAGAATGTCAGCAGAACCTCCAATGTATATCAGATCCTCAGAGGTAAAGAAGCCAAAAGTGTGGTTTATGCCTAGCAACGCTTTTCTGCAGAATCGTAGACCTTTCCGGCTGGGCGGGCTGCAGTGATAAATACAGTAACCCCTTCGTTTTACACAGACGGAAGCTCGGAACAGCTAATGGTCAGTCAGCTAACAAGATTCAGCGTGAGCGCTCGCATCTGGAAGCTCTGGGGCAATCCAAATACGGAGGATAGAGACAGAATTATACTCTTTATACTTTATAATGAAAGAGACAAAACTACCCAGCTTTTTGCTGATAGCAGACCAGCCAGGTCATCGTGAGACATACTGGCAACGGCTTCTATTCTCTAAATTACTAAGGCTCTAGCCAGGGAACTTTTATTCTTTTTTCTTTTCTTTTTTTTTTTTTTTTTTTATAACTTGTATTGCCTTTTTAAAGCTAGGTTATTTTTATAGTGATAGAACTCCTGGAACAGTAAACAGGAAGTGAATGTATTAGGCTTTAAAGGTGAAAGGGGTTATTTAAGAGTGTTATCAGAACTAGCCAGCTGCAAACACGTACAGTATCAGAAAACCATAAACCTTCATAGCAGGGTTCAATTATTCACTAGGCCACCATGCTGTAGGGAGAGGGTCTTTATAAACTTAATATCACATGACCCTTGAGGTGCCCAGACCTCCCTGCCATCTTACCTTACAGGTGAACAGTTGAAAAGGAGGGAAAGTGATCTCTCAGTGCTCCCTTATCCCGAGTGCATTAGGGTTTTGCAAGTGATAATGAGAAACAGTAATAATTCTCTCTTTTTTTAATGTTTATTTATTTTGAGGCAGGGAGGGAGGGAGAGAGAGAGAGGCAAAGAGAGAGGGAGACTCAGAATCTGAAGCAGGCTCCAAGCTCTGAGATGTCAACACAGAATCTGACTCAGGGCTTGAACTCACGCACTGTGAGATTATGACTTGAACCAAAGTTGGATGCTAAACTGACTGAACCACCCAGGTGTCCCCAAAATAATAATTCTAATAACCACCATTTCCTGCCACTTCCCAAGTGCAAGGGTGAATCTATTTTCCTAACGGTGGGTAAGTAAGTTGCTTACTGGAAATGATACAGCAAGTTAGTGGAAGAGTTGGAATTTGAACCCAAGTCATTTGGAGGTTGCAAACCACGATCTTAACCTGTTACTGACATTTCTAATCTCTCCCCAAGGAACACTAATCTGATTGAACTTGTAGGAAATTTCGTTAAAAGTTAAGGAAGAGGGTCAAATTATCTGCCCACAACTTCTAAATTTTTGGTGCTTTTGAGACACTCTAGTATATTAATGGCTCTGAGAAGGTCTGCAGTGGAGATGCATATATTTCTTACATAAGCCATGTTTCCCAAAGTCATTTTCCTTAGAACTCCATTTCCTGTCACATGAAACCATATTCTATTGCCAGGGACCCATCCTGGACAGCAATGCAAGACAAATACAGCCTTGGTGGGCCGAGCCTCACATAGTTAAAAATGGAATAATATTTTCCCTTATGGAGAAGTATGAAAGGAACAAAGCAGCAGTCAGCATTTGAACCTCCACTCGATGCTCAGTTGTGCTCATTCCCTCAGGTTCATTCTGAAATGGAGCCTGCTGTAACTTGGGGGATGAGGAGCTGGGCAAAATGGGTGAAGGGGAGAGGGAGGTCCAGGCTTCCAGTTAAAGGGTGATTAAGTCACAGGGATGAAAGGCACAGCATAGAGAACATACTCAATGATACTGTAATAGCACTGTGCAGTGACAGGCGGGGACCCTACACTTGTGGGGAGCACAGCATAACACATACATTTATAGAATCACTGTGTTGTACACCTAAAAGTAATGCGTATTGTGTGTCAACCATACTCAAAGTGAACAGAAAATGAAAAGAAAAGAAAAGAAAAGAAAAGAAAAGAAAAGAAAAGAAAAGAAAAGAAAAAAGGAATGGAGAGGAGAGGAGGGAGGAGAGGAGAGGAGAGAGGGGAGAGGAAAGGGGCAGGGAGAGAGTAGGGCAGGGGAGAGGAGAGGGCACGGGAGAGGAGAGGGCAGGGGAGAGGGGAGGGCAGGGGAGAGGGGAGGGCAGGGGAGGAAAGGGAGAACAGAGGAGAAGGGCAGGGGAAAAGGGGATGGGAGGGAGGAAAGGGGAGAACAGAGGAGAGGGCAGGGGAAAAGGGGAGGGAGGGAAGGTGAAAAGAAAGGAGGGGAGGGGAGAGGATGGAGGGGAGGGAGAAGAGAGGATGAGGAGAGGTGAGAGATGGGAGGGGAGGGAGGAGGGGAGAAGAAGGAAAGAGGAAATACTGAAAGCCTGTTTCCGCCAGTACAGCGTGGCTGTGGTGGGAACCGCCTGGCTCCTGAGTCTGGCTCATTCCTTCACAAGCTGAGGTATCACAGGCACTTTGCTAACTTTTTGAAACCTCAGTTTTCTCATCTGTGAAACAGTGATTTGATAAAAACGAAAGCTTACTTTGCAGGAGTGTCATGGGAGCTAGAAATAGTACGTTTGAAACACTTGCAACGAGCCACCAACTATTACTGGTCTCCTTTAGGTTTGGCTAAAGTGCTGTTCCCTTTGCCTGGAAACTGCACCTGATTCATGTTTATTAATGTTTCTCTGCTCCGCAAAGTCCCATTCACTTCTTCGGGCCCAGATCAGAGGTCACCTCCTCCACGAAACTTTGCAAGGCCCTGCTACTTTCCCTTTGAACTTCCCACCTCCGTTCCCCAGCCCCTAGCAGAATCCAGGCCCTCACTCCCACATTGCTCATCTCGTGGCCTCAGTCTTATTTTGTATGTGCGTGCGTTCTCCAGGACACAATCAGCTCTTTGAAAACAAAGCATGTATCATAAACGCAGTTTTGTCTACACATAGTGTGACCACAGAGGGTGGTGTGTAAATGCCCAATAATATCATGAAGAAGGAGCTCTAAGAGGAAGCTATTATAAACTATCATCGTTGACTCCAGAAAACTTGCATTCTAAGAATCAAATATACATATACCAGAAATGACTAATCATCAAATACAATAGGTGAGTGTCAAATAGGAAACACTCTTGACCTAGGGAATTTTAAAGAAGGAATTTAAAATGTTCAGAGGATACCCATAAGCAAGTCTAGTAGCCACAAATAAGTATTACAGGCCTGCTCACACATACGAACATGGCACCCATACTATGTACTTATGCCCAATGGAGACGGTGCACAATTTTATATGAATGTTGAGAAATAATGGATGAGTTAGTGTAGTATATGATCATTGGATGAGCCAGATGGTATAATGATATGAGGAAGGGCATTAGCTCTGATTTCATATGGACATGGTCTTGAAATTCCAGTGATATTGGGCATTGGGGAAGCTATTGATAAAGCCTCAGTTTGCCTCTCTGTAAAAATCTGATAATAGAGTCCACACAGAAAATTGTTCAGGTGATTAAATAGGAGAAATAAAAGATAATATAAATACACTAAGCAGAGTAGCATAACATTGGTATTCAATACATTTTACCTATGAATAATTAATGTTTACTTCCCCTACTAGACTGAGCTCTTTAAGGTCATGGATCTCACCATCGTGATCTTGGTATCCTCATTGCTAAAGCACATACTACTGGCAACTTTATAAATACTTGATACACAATTAGAAAAAAAATGAAACACAGGGACAATGAGCATCAGGAGCAAATTGAAGCCTGGAACCCATTTAGTCACCTACCGTCCCTCCGTTGTTGAAACTCTAGTTCCCATATCTATGACATATGGTAGCTCTGCCATTGTTTATGAAGCAACTACCCACCAGGCCATGGCCCCAGCCCTTCACTATTGTTAAAATGTAGCACGTTTCTGCCAAGCACTGTTACACATTCTTAAAGTCTAATCTCCATTGACAAAATAAGACACTTAAAAGAGACCCAAAGAAGTAAGTATACAGGCAAAAGGAACACATACAAATGCTTTATAAAAAGAAATATTTATATACATATATATACACACAACCATACAAAACTTATCTCTACCTCCAAAGGGATGAAATTAGAAGGGATTAATAGTAGCAACAATAAAAGTATGTTAGGAGTAGAAGGGGTAGCATATATGTGTCTCTATACAATTTTGTCCTAATAATTTTCAACATATAGGTGTGCATGTTCCTCTTAAATCTGCCCACTCAGCATCAATATGCGTGTGTGTGCGTGTGTGTGTGTGTGTGAGTCATGCATGTGAAACAGCTTTGATATAATTATAAGCCAGGGAACAACACCCTTATATCACATTGAACATGATGTCTATAAACATATCAAAGTATGAACATAAAAGAAAACGGAAACCTGGATGAAACACATCTTGAGCCTGTAAGAGGAGCTACTGTGCTCACTCTTAGGTCCCCTTATGTTTTTCCTCATGCATTGTAGAGAATGTTCCTCATCAGCTCCCTCAGGGAACATAAGGAGAGACTCGCTCTTCCATTCTCTTTTCTGTCTGTCTACAGAGGATGAATCTAAAAACAACGGAAAGCTAAAGAAGCAGCAAGAATGAGTAGTCGGACCCCACCAAGGAGGGAACCCACGTGCTTCCTAAGGTGACTTCATTGCTTTGCTGCAACAGGAAAGCAAAGAACCATTAGGGACAGTGTCTCCACAGCATGGGAAGTGGCCGGCTGTGGCTCTGAGCATGCCTTCAGCGAGAGCCAGCATCAAGGTGCGGCTTCTGCAAACCAGTGGTGTCCAATCCTCCCACCACTCAGCCTCCTCCCTTTGGAGATCTGAGGCACGGTCCCCACCTCTCTTTACTTTCCTTAAATCTCCTTACTCATTGCCCCTGTCCCTGCAACAGCCGCTCTTCTCTGCATCTTTTCTGACTACAGACTCCTTGTCACTCCCCGCCATAACTGCATGGAACCCATTACTCCATACTTCTCCCTACAACGCGAATTATGATTCCATTACCTCTATAGCCATCTTTCTTATTGGAGGATGTGGATCATGGTCATATTACATCAGAAACAGAGCCTTTGGAGTCACACAGTCCTAGTTTTCCATCCTGATGATTGAATCCTGAATCCTAGATCGCTGTATGACCTTGAGCAAGTTTTGTAATCTCTGAGAAGGAACCCAAGTGTCTTGAGTCACACATGAATATAGCTGTCTGTCTGTCCCAAGGTTGCTTATAGCTTGAGCACTTGCAAAACAAATGCTAGATGCTTAAGGTAGTGTCCAAGACAAAGTAAGACTTCAATAAAGGCGACTTCCCTTCTTACCAAGACCTCAGAGGGAATCAAATCCAGGCCAGAGGTCACTGGAAATGTCACAAACCTAGGGTAGGTGGAGGAAAGTTAGTTACAGAAAGATGAGAAGAACTGCCCATCTCATTAGCAGTAAGTGTATGAATGTGGAATACTCTAGATACAGGTGCCCCATTGAAATGACTTCTCCCCTTCCCAGGAGATCTCACAGTCATGAGGGGAAGAGCCTTGCAGTTAGATACAGGTAAACCAGGTAAAAACACTAAGCTTGCCAATTTTTGACTGTGAGATTCTAAGAAAGATCTTTGACCTTTCTGGGTATCAGTTTCTTCATATATAAAATCGTCTAATGACGGCTCTTTACAAGATTGTGGTGAGTTCACACAGAATGACTAGCACCATGTCCTCTCCACAGTAAACAGTCAATACGTGTTAGTTGGATTTCCAAAAGAATGGCTGGTTTTGAAATAACAGTAGTTAATGTTAATATTGCAATTACTAAGCATTGGACATTATTCTAAATAGCGACTGAGTTTTTCTCATCTAATGCTCACAGGAAACCTATGAGATAGATACTATTATTTTCATATGTTAAGATGAGGAAACAGAAACCCATCTCAGAGTCATCACCTAACTTGCCTAAGTCACATGGGTGGCACATGGCAGGACCTGCAATCGTGTCCTCAGTTCCAAGCATCCAGCCTCGGAATGTGTCCTGCTAAGTACTCCACCAAACTGTCTCCAAAATTCAGAAAAATGAACTCCTTGCCACATACTCCGTATTTGAGAACTTAATTTTCGAGAGTACTACCTTTCTTAATCTCTGTAATAGTTCACATAAATCATGGTTTCGAAGCGCAAGGGACTGAAACCGAATCTGTCCAATTTGGGAAGACACAGAAGAAATACGGGGATGGGGTGGGGTTCTTAGTATGGACAGGAATGTCGGAGAAATGGAATAGGAAAGGAGGTACTGGCAGTGGTGCCTACATAGTTAAAGACACCTGAAAAATCATATCACAGGAAATTTGTATCTTCCACTTTGATGGAGGAGATTGTATCCGACCAACCTCTTACTGAGAACAACTATAAACCTGGATAAACACACACACACACACACACACACACACACACACACACACACACACATCTATTTGAAGAAACTAGATTAAATTCATAGAACCCTGGAGGCCCACTGCCCACATTCAAAGCTTGACTCTACCGTTTACCAGCTACATAGTCTTGGACATGGCAATCAACCTTGCTATGCCTCAGTGGTTGCATCTGTAAAATGGGCATAATAATAAGACCTGTCTCATAAGATTGTTATGCAAATTCTCCTCTCAATCTTCATGTGACAACCATAACATGTGATAATCATTGGCTGCCAACCAATGCCCTTGAGGAATGTCACCTGAGGAAGTAAGGGAAGGTAGAATGGGCTAGAAATAAGATGGTCATGGGCTGGGAGCTTTTCCTTATCCACGTCCAATGGCTACACTACTGTCCTGGGGCTTACTACCTTCTAAAATTCCCAGATCCCTGGCTTCCAGATCTGCTGACTGCCTTACCCACAAGCAACCTTTAATTCAAAGGCATCCAGACAACATAGGTTACTCTGGGTTGACTTAGGCCAATGACTTTCTCTGAAACCCCAAAGTCAGTCTGGCGGGAGAAAAATTCCTATGTGAAAATAATCCCTTCTTCTTCTATATCTTTGCTTCTTGTTCACTTCCAAGTTTTACCTGCCAGCATTAAGAAGGGAGACAGAAAACCAACCAAGATTCCTTTCCTGTTAGCCCTGAAGCATCTGATAGAACCCCAGAAAAACAAAGCTGGAGCCTTTGCTACTTGGCAAATCATCACCTGAGCCATCAGCTAAAATCTCACTGCTGAATATTTACTGCTGGTGACAATGTAGGAGGCAGAAAGATCACAGCATGATTTGGGGGTCCCTGGTGGCCTCTGCTGCTTTAAATGATGAAGGAAATCTCTAGCCTCAGGATCTGAGAAAGCTTGATGTGAGTGTCAGAGCAAGAGATTCAGACAGTCTCCCCCCACCTGTGCGGTTATTCCTGAGAGACAACTTTGGTCACATGAGTCTTCATTCTAGGTCAGTCCCTGTAAGAAAGAAAATCCCAACAGAGCCCAGTATCAATCCAGCAAGGCTACAAACAGAATTCAACAATTTGGGGCATATAGTCATATCTTTTTTCTTTTTGACTCCGTATCATTTTTCTTTCTGACTCCTAATTTTATATAAAAGTACAAATTCAAACATTTTTGTTTTGGCATGAAAGCAGTTATCATAGACTCTTAAATGTGCATATCTTTATCATTTATAAAGTCCACTCTGACACGTTCTTGCTTAATCCTTACTAAACTGTTTGTGATAACTTTTATTATTGCCAGATGACACATGAATAATTTTATGTCCAGAAATGTGAAAAAAAAAAACATGGCCAAATCTACCAAATGAGCAAGTGGTGGCTTATGAATTTAACTGCTGGGAATATTAATAGCAATAGATCATGAACTGTACCCAAAATGAGGCTGGGGTGATTGAAAGAAATCTGAGTCAAAAATAAAATGTTCTAAAGTTTAAGGACAGTTAGATAGTTAAGATTTTGGAAAAACAGTTACAAATCACTTGAGCTGGTCTGCAGTTACAACTAATGTTAGTAATGGCTTGGGAATCACCATTCTTCTCTTTACCACTTAGAATATTCTAATAGTCAACCAAGGCAGAGAGCCCAATTCTCAAAGAATTGCCAGGACTCTGAGACTATGCTGGAAGAAACAAATACAAGTGAAATAGCAGATCATAAACATTGAGAACTACAGAGTTTTGCTGCATTTGTTTATTTGATCAACAAATATTGTGCTCTCACACTCTGTTAAAGGCTGTACTAAAGCCCTGTGGATGTATCAGAGAACAAAATCTACAAAATCCCTGCCCATGTTGAACTCAAGTTCCATGGCTGCATGAGCCCATTTCTAAATGTAAACTAAATCTAGATGAGTAATAGAGTCTTCTGAAAAATGGGTGGAATGTACCCATTTCTATCTGAATTTTGTGAACCCAAAGCTTATAGCTTAATTCAAGAGAAGCATGGAATTCTATTCAGTGTAGAGTCCTGGGCACAAAATTTTGGGGGATACAAAGAAACTTGCCTTAATGCAATATTTTTAAAAAATCAAAATTAATGCAAAAAAAAAATCCATGCTGAGCATAATATCAAAATTACAAATAAAGGCAAGGTTTTTCCTTTAGCCTCAGACTTCAATACAGATCCACAAGGCTCTGAGTGAGTAGGTAGAGGCCAAAGACGAGAAGGTAAGCTTTACTAATGCTTGTGGGGCCACCTGTTTGACTGAGGACCCTGGGTGCATTTTCCTAACCTAACCCTTGGCACTTGGAAACTGCCAACAGGAGCCATGTTGATTTGCAAATGGAATTGTGTTAGAATGTTAGCTCCTCATGTCCATGGAGCAGAACTACTTTGGTCAGCTCCGGTTTGCTCATGATCCAATGAACAGAACTCCAAAGTAGGAAGCCAAAGGCCCCATATTTCCCAGTACCATTTATGTCCTGTGTAACCCTGACAAACTAGCCTAACTGAGGTTTCACAAAAAGGAGAGGGATATGTACTTGCCTTAACATGATGCTCTTGGAAACAAAAACACAATCCATTTTGTCTAGCTTCAGTGCACGTTTTTGAGTTGAGTCTAAGCAGAATCTCCCTGCACGTCATTTTCATGCAGGGAAACTGGGGAATTTGGCCATTACAAAAGTTTGGCATATGGGTACAAAGTAAGTCTGTGTAGGAACTAAGTATATATCCAGAGAGCCTCACCCTAAGTGCATCTGTTCTGATGTTACCCAGTAAACTCACAAGATAGCCTTGTGTGAATCCCTGAATCTCTCAAAATTTTGGGGGATACAAAGAAACTTGCCTTAATGCAATTTTATTATAAGGACCTCAGCCCTTTCACTGAGAAAATAGGAGAATAGACTTGATGATCTGGGGGGCTTTCACAGTTTGACATTCAGTGATTCTCTGAGCATATCAAGCAAGTGCTCCTAGGTGTCTCTAAACAGGGAAATCAGGGGCGCCTGGGTGGCTAAGTTGGTTAAGCGTCTGACTCTTGATTTTGGCTCAGGTCATGATATCACCACAGGTGGGTTGAACCCCGTGTTGGGATCTGCACTGATAGTGTGGAGCCTGCTTGGGATTCTCTCTCTCTCTCTCTCTCTCTCTCTCTCTCTCTCTCTGCTTTTCTCTCTTGCTTGCATGTTCTCTCTCTCTCTGTCTCTCTCTCAAAATAAATAAGCACAAATGAGAAAAAAATTAAACTGGGAAATTGGAAACTAGCTCTTGCCCTGTGGCAAATATCCCATTATTATTAAGTAAATAATTATTTTTTTAATTTTCTAGTTTTAGTTGCATTTGGCTCTAGTGATCTCTCTTTACATCTTAGCTTGCAGAGATAATGAATCAAAAAATAATTTGTTCCCTTGTCATGAGTAATAAAAACAAGATTTTGGAGAAGTACTATCCCCATGCTTTTCTCATATTCAATAAAGACCTTTCCTCTTTTTTAAAAAAATATTTACTTAAATTCAAGTTAGTTAACATACAGTGTAGTATTGGTTTCTGGAGTAGAACACAGTCATTCATCACTTACATAGGACACCCAGTGCTCATCCCTAAAAGTGCCCTCTTTATTACCCAATACCAATTTAGCCCATCCCACCATCCACATCCCCTCCAGCAACCCTCAGTTTGCTCTTCGTATTTAAGAGTAAAGACTTCTCCTCTTAATTCAGAATCTAATTTCAGGGCCACAAGACCTGGGAACTAAACTGAAGGTTATACATTTTTTTAAATGATGTCATTTACCCAAGGCACCTACTTCAGAGGAATACAGTCTTTGCCAGCCCACACATTACTGCTTGATACCCCAGCTGACATTCACAGGACTTTACACATTCGGTCAGTCTCAGGGCCATAAGAGTCTTCTTAAGTCTGCATTTCGGTGTCACCTTTGTGGTGTGAAAATTCCCTGAGTATGACAGGATGTCTCATACCTTCCCGTGGGAACCAAGTTGGTTTTCATTTTCCACTTGGTAAACATTTGCACAGGGCAATCACACCCCCTCTGGGGTCATTGCTTCATGAGTGTTGCTCCTTCTGACTTTGTGCCATTGTCATCAGCAACCTCATCAATTCTCAATTGTGCCTAACTCTTCCGCTTCCTTCCTTTTGATTAAACACAATCCAGAAGGGAGGGAAAAGGTGCTATATACTTTCATGTCCTTTTTCTCCAAGTATATTCCTTTTTATAAAAAAAAAAGTTTACTTATTTTATTTTGAGAGAGAGAGAGAGAGAGAGAGAGAGAGAATGAGTGAGCAGGGGAGAGGCATAAAGACAGAGAGAATCCCAAGCAGGCAGGCTGTCAGTGCAAAGCCCGATGCAGGGCTCGATCCCACAACCCTAGGATCACAACCTGAGCCAAAATCAAGGGTTGGATGCTCAACCGAGGCATCCAGGCACCCCTTTACAAGCACATTCCTTAACTGTGCTAAAGCACAGAGAGGAGTGCCCTCATGTGCATCTAACCAATGTGGAAAATCACCTTCCCCCTGTCCTTGTTGTAGCCCTGACTAACTAGATAATTAAAAAACTAACTCCATTCCATTGGTCATGCCACCTCTTCATTCTCCTCATCTCTTCTACATTCTCATTTCTCTTCTCACCAAGCTTACATCCACGGGCCATCATTATAATCACTCCTGACATTTGCTCTCAACATCTTTGCTGTCTTTCCCTCCATCACACTTGTCTGGCAATGCCCAAGGTTATAAAGAACTACTGCCCATGGCAGGCCTGACCAGAGCAATGCTGGCCAGATGGTGGATCAGTCACATTCTACATTCATGACCACATATCACTCATGGGCTCTTGAGCAGGGAAGTGATGTCCTCTCATTGGATGTCCTACAAGTTCCAAGGTAAGGAATGGATGTAATCAATCCTTTAGAGGAGAGAATGAATACCTGGGAAGACTAATGCAATCTACAGTTGTGGCAATACAAATAAACATGTTTATGGAAGATATTTTGAAGACAGAAACAGCAGAAAGAAAACATAAAGAGAGAAGAAATAAAAAATGACTCTTAGGTTTTTAGTCTGATAATTAGGTAGACACTGGTTAGATATCCAACTAAAAAAACTAAGGAGGAAGAGGTATAAGATTAGGAGGTGTACAGAAAGGTCTTTATCACCACTGGTCAGGCTAAGTCTGAGTTACCCAAGGGAAGCTGGTCACAGAGGTGACTGGCCATTCAAGTTTGGGGCTCTGGGGAGACATTGGAGCTAGAGATATTAATTTGAACATAATCTGTATATATTCGGTACTTGAACATAATAGGATTCTTTAAAGAGAGAATGTAGGTAAACAAAAACTGAAGGCTAAGATTAAGCCCTTAAGGCAACCCAACATTTACAGGTTGAATGAGAAAGCTAGTAAATAAGTCAGCATAGAAACTTGAGAATCAGTGACCAGAGAGGCTGGAAAGCAGTGTTGTGGAAACCAAGAGGTCACTGGTTTGTGTCAAACACTTGACGTACATTATCCTGATCCTCACACTCTGCTGGGTGGATATTACTGTTTCCGTCTGATAGGGGAGTATATCAAGAACTAGAAACACTGATGACCATGTCCAAGTTGACTCAAGTAATATATTTCAGCACTAGTAATCAAACTGACATCTGATAACGTCAAAATTCCTGAGCTTCCCACTCCATCTTATTATCTCCAGTGAGGATAAAAAGCAGTGGAGGGAGGAAGGGAAAGGAAGGAGAGGAAAGGGACAACTGAATGAATGAACTCTAGCAATCGGAAAGAAAAAGTTGAGGGTGAAGTCTGGTTTCACTGGGAAATTTATCAAGCTCTAGAAGCTTAGACAGCAATGCAAAGACGACTTCACTCCCCATGAAGAATATCAACCACCAATGTAAAGATGCTTTGCATTTTTATAAAAGATTGGTGGATTTTTCCCTAACCCATCTCTAGCATACATGCCCATTCAAGAATGACATTAATTAACTTAACCTACATTAAGCACTTGGAGGGCAGCAGAGATCTGGAACTATGCTTCCCCATGCCACTGTTCTGGTCATCCATCCAACTGGGCAAAGAAAAGGCTATAGAATGAGTAAGACACAACTTCTCCCTTGCAGACTTGAGGTTTGGCTTGTGGATCATTATTGCTGGATTGTCATATGCTTACAGATTTTTCTCATTATATTTGTTTCATCACCCAGTAAGTATCGGTTAGGTTTTCCAGCAAGTCATCCTCATTAATTTATTTTTCTGCTTTTTTTTAACTTAAATTTTAATTAGTTAATATATAGTGCAATATTGGCTTCACAAGTAGAATCAGTGATTCATCAATTACATACAACACCCAGTGTTCATCACAAGTGCCCCCCTTAATACTCATCACCCATCTAGCCCATCTCCCACCCATCTCCCGCCAATAACCCTCAGTTTGTTCTCTGTCGTTAAGAGTCTCTTGTAGTTTGTTTCCCTTTCTTCTTCCCTCCTCCTTCCCATATGTTCATCTGCTTTGTTTCTTAAATTCCACATATGTGTGAAATCATAGAATACTTGTCTTTCTCTGACTTATTTTGCTTAGCATAATATATTCTACCTCCATCCATGTCATTGCAAATGGTAAGATTTCATTATTTTTAATGGCTGAGTAATTTTCCCAAAGGATACAAAAATACAGATTCAAAGGGATACATGTACCCCAGTGTTTATCGCAGTACTTTCACCAATAACCAAACTATGGAGAGAGAGTCTAAATGTCAATTGGCTGATGAATGGATAAAAGAGATGTGATATATCTATTATATCTATAATATCTATATAGATATAACATCTATTATAGCTACAATATCTATATAGATATAACATCTATTATAGCTATAATATCTATATTTATCTATTATATACATATATATATATATACACACATATATATGTATATAAAATGGAATATTTCTCATTAACTTTTCCCCCCTCTCTCTTTGGAGAGAAGAGAGGACGTGTTGATAGGAAGTTTTGGTGTACAGACCTTTAATGTCATTCAAACATTAGCCTAGAAACCAAGTCTTTTAAGAATACCAGATGCAGGGATTTTAATTCTCTTTATTCTAAAATGCTTAGATGCAAAGGAGTCAAGGTTAATGGTTATTTTTGTGGAATCATCATTGGCCCTTTGCTTTTCCAGCCTCTTATTTCATTTGTTTAACTGTTCAACAGACAGATTTACAAAAATATAATTTACAAAGAAAACCTTCATTTCCTAGCCTCCTATGGTTCCCTGGCTCCATGCCCCTTCTCCAACCACTAACTTCACCTCCAATCTTTCAAACACTATTTTTCTCTCCATAGCTTTAACCAGTTAAACTCTTTCTCATTTTTCTCCTCATCTTTCCTTGGTTTGGGGCACAATTTGTTTGTTCTTCTGACTACCCTTCATGAAGCTATAAAGCTATACTGTTTGCTTGCTCCTGTGTGATCACAGGATGGTTTCTAGCTCAACTGTTCTCAGTCTTTCTTGAATGATAGGGTTGTGGCTACATTGCTTGCTTGCAGACGATTGAATAGGTTTTCTTGGGCTCCTATAATGAATACAGTTTTCAATTTTCCCAACTTTTCCCAGTTATCTTCAAGGTGGTTGTGATGCTGAAACCCCATTTCTCTGGAGGTAGTTGGGGTGAATTCTGGAAGAGGAAGAAGATCGCTAAAGCACAGACTGATCAAGGAAGTTCAGACACGCTTCTCAAGGAGCCAGGCCTTTGTTCTCCAATGGTGGCTGAACTCACTTCTGTTCTTTGGGGCAACCAGTCATTTAGTGAAAAAAAAAAAAAAAAAGTTCTGGGAAAAGTTTACAAAATGAAGGGCTACATAAGGATTATTAGCCATGAACCACATGTGCTTATTATGTTTAGAATCACCATAAAGTCATAGCATTAAGTCTTAGAGTCCTTTCTTGCTGGATCCAATTGTGCTCTTTTGCTTAGCCTATAAATCCCTTGGTTAGCACAGTCTCCCCTGGGTTTAGTAGGTTGTACAGAAGAATTTGTCAAGATCTACAATGCCTGTATTAGCCCACTGTTTTGGCTTATACATATTAACTTTACCTGCAGAAATGGAGGTTATGAAATAGAAACTAATATTTCTCACTATTAAGTGCTACCCTCACACTTTGCCACGGCTTCTCTGCTCTCATGTTTTGTCTCAAATTCTCCTTACCCTGCCCCACCCTTGTGATTTCTTCCATCTTCCCCTCTGAGCCACTTTGTCACCTCGGATGCCTTTCCATCTTGCCTTAATACTAGTAATAATTAATATTTGAGCCCTTGCCATATGTCAGGCAACTGCCGAAAGCACTTCCCCTTGCTTATTCCACAACAGATTCTTTGAGTTAGGTTATATTATTATCTCTCTCCTACACGTAAACACAAAACACCCTGAAGCACAGAAAAAAACCAACTCATCTCAAATCACATATCTAGTAAATGGTAAAACCAGGATTCCAATGCAGGCCCTCTGACCTCAGAGTCTGACCTCTTACCCTTCCTACTTCTATCCATGAGGTCTTGATGCTGAAATAAAGTTTAACACTTTGTAGAAAAAATGAATTTGGTTTATGCATCTATTCTGAATAAAGCTATACTGGCTTTGAGATGACTGAGATCAAAGTTAAGACCTCCTGGATCATGTGTACTGATTGCTTCAGGTCTCCGAGTCCTTCGTACTCCTAACTGAATGAAAGCTGTGTATCTTCTGGGGACAACAATAGATATTTATTTCTGTCATCTTTTCCATCTGCTTGTCCCTTTCTCTCTCTTTTTTTTAATAGCTTTATTGAGGTATAACTGATACATTAAAACTTCACATATTTATATAATTTGATGAGTTTGGACAAATGCGCACACCCATGAAACCATCAGCACAATCATGGTAATAAACATATTCATCACTTCCAGAAGTTGCCTCGTGCCCTTTTGGTTTTGCTTTGTAATAATAGCACTTAACATGAGATCTATCTCTTAACACATTTTTAAAAAGTGCATTATACAGTGTTGTTAACTATAGGCCCCTATGTCATACAGCAGATGTCAAGAACTTATTGATCCTTGCATAATTGAAACTTTTCCAAGTCTTGATGAGTTTTTTATTTATTTTTAATCTCTCTGGGATCTTCAAGCTTGGAAAATATAAACAATGATGTTCAATGATATATTCGACTCAGCTATGAATCAGATGGGCAGACTGTCCCATGAAATGGACATGGCATGAACCCTACCTAGTTCTGGGACAGATGTTAGTCTACACTACACACGCTGAAGCTCTCCACGGAGCCCCGTTGCATGTGAACGGCCCTTCAGGCTTTTCCTGTGCAGCAATGCTAACTGGAGAAATAGACTGGGTTGTGTTTGGCAGTCTTCGTAGTAACATCGGGGCGAGTCTCTCAAAAAGACTTGAACTGGGAATGGCAGACAGGTTCCAGAAATGGAGGGGGAATCCCTGGTGGGTCTATAGAGAGGAGATTCCGCTATTTGTCCCATTTACATCACAGAGGTATAGGGTAGCTCTCAGGGAAAATATGCTTGTGGACATCACTACTAGAGAAAATATTTTAACAGCATGTATTTCAGAATACTAGCAGGAAAAATAAAAATTATTAAATTGTACATTAAGTAGCAGACGCTTCAAAGCCTAGATTATTATTGTTACCAACAGGCTAGCAAACTAAGATGCAATTAGGAAAAATAACTGATTTCCTTCCTATCTAAAGAACCACAAGCTGGTCATTTAAGATTTATCGAATATACCTTTTTCCTGTGCTTTACTCTCCTTTTTTTTCTGTTCTTTTAAATTCCTACTGGCCATTTGTAATATAACCTTGCAAATAAAACAGATCCACCAAGCTCTCCTCTCCCCCAAAAGAATTCAGAGAATAAGATCAATACAGTTTTCATTGCAAATGATCAGTTGCACATGAACCAGTAACTATGCTGGTTGCTGAAGATCTGAATTAGAGAGAAAAAAAATTACAAAGAAAACGGTATCAGTTCAATCATGAGTTGAAGAACCACAAGTCCCCATTTCTCAGCACTAAATACTCAGGTTTAAATTCCTCTTCCATGGCGAGACCACAGATTGTAGCTCTGAGAGAGAATGAACTGCAAGAGTAGTTCATTAGCACTGTTCTCCTTGTGGCTTCTCTGTTGTGTGTGCGATAAGGGTAATTGCCATTATAGGAATAGTGAACGGCGACAATAACAGGTGCATAGGTCTCTGCCACCAATTCACTGTGCAGGATTTAGCTTATTTCCCGCCATTGTCTGGCTTCAGAACTGGTGGGACAACTCCATTCTGAGCATTTGGTCTCTTAGGCTTAAATCAAGTCAACTTGCTGGGTCAAGTCAATTTCCCACATCTCGTTTCCTAAAAGCAGATTAAGTTCACAAGGCTGGACCAGCAGAAGTGCTGTGGGGAGTGCAGATGCATGGGGGTGGGGGGAAGGTGTGGAGGTGGGGCCTGAGGGAAGATCGTTAACGTACTGAACTTTATCTGAGCGACCCTAAATTTCAATAATATGGAAGTTTCGAGTGGTGAGAACACAGCTTATCACACTTGGGGTGCAGGCTGATTGCACGCCTGCTGGGCAACATCAGAGAGGTGGCAGAGAATGTCAAGGGGTCCCTCACTCAGAGGGACCTGCTTATCCCTCCCTGCTTGTTTTCCTGGAGAGGATCCTTTATGTCTTCATAGACTGTGGAGGCAGTGAGCCTCGGAACTGTCAGTAAGTGGCTTTTTCTCTTTTGTCCAATCTGTACTGACTTTCAGAGGGTCGCTGACTTGCGGTCATGACCCTGGTCCACAGCAGAGGACTCTGAAAGCAGAACCAATTTGAAAGCTCTGAATGGTTGAAATAGGTATCCAGAGTCTGCAAGTGATATATATATTTAAAACATTTGAATCTTAGTTTCAGTTTCAGGCCCTACCACTCCCTATTACTCATACCAATCAAGACTAGCCATTCATGTTAACTCCAAGATCCCTATACACACGGATGGCCTCAGGTGGCCTCACCCCAAATTCCCCAAAGCTTAACCCGATTTAACTCATCTCTTCTAGTCTTGCCTCCCACAGATAATCTACCTGCATTATGGCTTTGAGCCTGTGCTGTGCTTCCCATCCTGTTTTCTGCTTACACAGCTTCTCCCCACTCATTACATTCAACTGTACTTGAGGGTCTGATTCAAATATCACCTAAGCCTTGAACTCCTTTATCCCTGTCATCAGTGAAGTATGCCTTTACCCTCCTCTGAAGCTCAGTGGAACAATGTGTTGTATTTCTTGGGCCCCTTACCATTGCCTCATAATTAATTCTGTGTTTACACACACTCCTTCCCCCAACATATGAGCCTCTGAGGTCATAGTAATATTTACAACTCCTGAGCCTCCCCACCAGTGTTCAGTGTTCAGTTTTTTATAATTTTTTTGGCTAGAAAGATTAGAAGTTCAGCTATTGACATAGCTTATTCCCTTCCATTACCCGTGTCTCCAGCTTTTATGTGTGTGTTCAAGAAAACACACACACACACACACACACACACACCGCGTACTGTGCTCTAACAACAGCATGCTGAACTAGGACAAATGCTAACTAATTAATAAACTCCACTGACCTGTGTCAACTTCATGGTTCTTTCATGTTAATCTAATTCGAGTGGATTTCTTTTGGTAGTTCCATACTAAGGAAAGGAAAGGGAAAAGGAAAAGGAAAAGGAAAAGGAAAAGGAAAAGGAAAAAAGAAAATTCATCTTCTACCCCATTCACCTTAGTTTTGTCTCTTGTTATTGGGCTGAATGAGCTCCTGAATCATGTCCCAGTGAGTTATGCACCCTGAAGGAGCAGTGCTTTAGTATTCCCCAGCTAATGTATTATGCTGACCTGAAAGACTTGCGAAAGTGCTAGAGCACAATTCTGTCTTTGTCAGACCTCCTGCAGTTAGCATCGCCCTGCTCTCCCTTTTACTCATTCATTCACTCAAAACATCCATCAATCTCTACATCTTGTCCAGTAACGTATCGGGCACAGAGGATACGTACCACTCACTGTACTGCTTACAATTCTAATAATCCATGCAGTCCCGACTAAGAGTGGGATCATGTTTAAAGAAATGCAGTTCAATAGCCATAATTAAGCAAAGAGCAACTTAACACAGGCATTTATATAGTTGAGAAATTAAGAAGGTCCCACTTGTAAACCACTCCATGCTTCATCACACTTCCCTCTCATTCCAGTGCTCTCTTTCTCCTCCCCCACCCCCAACATTCTCTCCCCCATAAAACTCTCTGTAAACATGCTGCCTGAATTTTCTATCTTTGTCCTTCCCCGGTTTCTTTCATAATTAATGATGTAGCTATACTTAGCTTCTCTCTTTCCTTAGGAGGAAGAAAAGGAGAAATCAAAGGGCAAAACCAAGATTCTGTAGCAGGAAGGGAAGTATAGGTGCCCGTTGTGCACTTGGAAAGATGATATAGGCCTTGACGTCAACAAGCTCTCTAGTGCAGAGAGGACACTTGGGTAAAATTGTATCTTCTGTATGATGGGTTATATAATACTCACCCTCTTTGCATGGGAGGGTAGTGTCTGTTAGAATCTGGCCATGCAGACATGACTGAACTCATATGGTGAGTGCAAGGCTGCAGCATGCGATGAGGCTGGAGAGGCAGGAGGCCCCCTTCCCACCTAGTCCTTAGGGCTTTTGTGCAAGAGGCTCAGCTTCAGCTCTGGCTCTTTCTGGTAGCTTCCCTACCAAACAGTCTTCCAACTTGGCAGTCATTTCTAGTTCCTGGAAATACTCTCCCCTTCTCTTTTGTTACCTAATGAGTCCAGAATTGGACCAGATGCCTTGGTATGTTCTAATCAGTGCCTTACAAAAGGCCCGGCATCCCAGGACTAACAGAATGGCCCTCTAAACACAAGCTGACAGCACATTAGCTCACTGCATCACTGCTGCACACTGAACCCAAGATGTAAATGTTCATTCTATGAGTACACGCGGATCTTTCTTCTCTGTCATATTAACTAATTAAGCACCATTTAAATTGTACTTAGCCTGGGCATTATTTCTACCCAAGTGCATCACTTAGCCACATTAAATTTCATATCCCACTTTGAAGCCCATTTGCCTAATCTCTGAGTTTATCCTGTGAAATGGTTCTATCTTGGTTTCTTAACATTCCCTCTATTTTAATGCCAGTGGTAAGTGTAAAAATGTGCACCTCACCTATCTAATCCCTTCCATTAAAAATAAGGAAAGCAAGAAAGAAACATAATAAAGAGAAAGTAATAATGCATGGCAACACAAACTTAAAACCAGTCTGGGGCACTTTTGTTTATTTTCGTTTGTTTTGTGTTGTTTTTTTAAGTTATTTTTACCCTCAACCCACGAAAGAAAAGGAAATGGAGACGGTGAGAATTGAAATGACTTTCTCACGGTCACTTAAAATGCCCATGGTAACAATGTTAGTAGCTTAGAATAGCATAAAGATCAAAGGCTTTGGAGTCAGGTTGAGGCGAGGGAGGGTGAATCTGAGCTCTGTCATGATTGAGCTCCCTGTGCTTATAGAAGTGACTTCCCTGAGTGTCAGCTTCCTCTTTTGAAAGACAGAGGAAATAAGATCCACCTTGCAAAGGCTGTGAAGAGACTAAATAAAATCACCTGAAATGTCCAGTCCCTAGAAGGCATTTTGAGGGCTGCTATGTTGATCCACTGTGAACGATGATGATGAAGGTGAGAACATCACTTAATTAATTGCTCTCTATCTTCTAAACCAGGTGTGGATCATGTTTTTTTCTAAAGTACCAGATAATAAATATTCAGACTTGGTGGGTTACTGGGCCAGATATTCTGCCACTATGGAAGGAAAGCAGCCCTAGGCAATATGTAAGTGAATGAATATAGCCAAGTTTTTTTATAGGCTGTTCAAAGTGGGTAACCTGCAGGATTGACTGGTGGGCCATCTATGCCCATCCAATTCTATGCCATCAGCTAGTAACTCATCCAAAAAGTATTTGGGTGCTTACACTGGATGAGGAACTGTAACTGGATTAGGAACTCTAAGGGCTTACAACTCATGGAACAGAGCAATAAGCAAGAGAGGAAAAAATCTTATTCTCGTAGGGTCTCCCTACATTCCTGCAACAGGAGGCAGTGAATAAGAAATCACACAAAGGAAGTTAATGAGAAGAGCCTCTGATAGGGTACAAACTATGCAGAGAATTATTAACAGGAGAGTGACGGGGTGGATACGTGAGGCTTCTTGCTGTATCTCACCATGGAGCATAGAGTACTCCAGAAGTCATTTCCTAAAAAGCTTTCATTGATCTCGTTGGAGCTTTTATCTTAGGGTTCTGGCAAAGATTTTCAAGTTTCTCGAGTTTCTTAGTTCCAAAGAACTAAGCTGGGCTTTGCAGTGCTGACCTCTTGAACAAGTGTTTACAGAAAGATAAAAATACTTGAAACAGAAGCTACCAAGGGCTTGAGGACACGGCAGAGCTTGGACCTTAATATTACCCAGAGTCTCAACTGGATATTGAAGCAGCGCCCTCTCCAAATATCCCAAAGTCCTATGTGATTAGGAGAAGCCATCTGGTCATAAGGAGTCTGGAACTAAGTGGGAAATATCACATGGATACCTGCTCTATGCTGGGCCCTGAACTGCACTTGCCTGTAAGAACCATCTAATTTGCTCTTCTTGAGGAGACCTGGAAGGCAACTATTATGATCTTTATTTTAGAGATGAGAAAATTGAAGTTCAGAAAGGTTGTGACTTGTCACACAGCCAGTAATTGACAGTGCCAATATGTGACCTCTAATCTGCCTGCCTCTGAAGCACTTCATTTCTGGCATTTTGTGCTTTTCCAGTCATTCCAAAGAACCGTTATGTTTCCTTGTAGATCTTCAACCCCAGTTCCCATTGTCTATTGGCACTTAACTATTTGCTCACAAACCTACTTGAAACTAATCTCTATGCTTAACACCCCTAAGAAAGGGTGCCAGGTGACTTTAAAAAAAATCAGTGGTATTGAATTTACTTGTTTCTTCTTCTATCTATTCCAACAGCAATTTAATTTTAAAAAGTAATCAAATGTGTTTGACATGATTTATTTTCATGAATCTGTGCTGTCTCACACCAATTAAATTGCACTTTTCCAAATGTAATGCTGAGCAGAGCCTTTAGTATGAGCTCAAATTATCCTCCCATTGGAAATAAAACTACCTTGGTCACAGTCCTTCATTCTTTATTTAAAAAAAAATAATGGGAGGTTATTTTCAGTTTTTCATGCATTCATTATATTTCCAAATTCACTCCTAAAAATAGGTTTAATAGGTGTTACTAAGTGAAACGATGGATTCTTTAATAAGGTGCATCACCCCAAGATGAAGCCCATCGATACCAGGTGTTCTGTCTAATTGTATCCTTTCCAAGCACTGTAATGCATCTGTAGGATTGGGTGTCTCATCTTTTCTTTCTCAGTTGAGCAAAGACATTGCTTCAGTAAGAGAAGATGAGTATGAAGAAAAGTGATTGTACAGTACATTTCTACTCACAAATACCTTTGCTAAAGTACATTGTCTCCAGGTGTTTTTTTTTTTTCTTTTTGCCCCCATTCAAAGCCAGGCCGATAATCTGGCTATGTTTTAGAATCAATTATCACTGTCATCTTTGAAGCAGGGAGAAGTTGGAGCATCAACAGACATAGAAAGTGTATGGGTGAAGGAGTAAGTTGTTTCTCTACACAGTGATTACCAATGGCCACAAATAGCAGTTAGGATATTCTTTAGCATTTACTGTAAGTTCTTTTTAAAATTTATTTATTTAAATTCAAGTTAGTTGCCATACAGTGTAGTATCAGCTACAGAAGTAGAATTTAGTGATTCATCACTTACATATAACACCCAGTGCTCATCTCAACAAGTGCCCTCCTTTATGCTCATCACCCATTTAGCCCATCCCCCACAACACCCCTGCAACAACCCTCAATTTGTTCTCTGTATTTAAGAGTCTTTTGTGGTTTGCCCCTCTCTCTGTTTTTATCTTATTTTTCCTTCCCTTCCCCTGTGTTCATCTGTTTTTGTGTCTTACGTTCCACTTATGAGTGAAATCATATGATATTTGCCTTTCTCTGAATGACTTCTTTTGGAATGCATGTGCTCCTTCAAATCAGCACTCCTGTATCCTTTGGATAAATACCTACTAGGGCAATTTCTGGATCAAAGGGTAGTTCTATTTTTAATTTTTTGAGGAAACGCCATACTGTTTTCCAGAGAGGCTGCACCAGTTTGCATTCCCACCAGCAATGCAAAAGTGTTCCCCTTTCTCTGCATCTTTGCCAACATCTGTTCTTTCTTGAATTGTTAATTTTAACTATTCTGACAGGTGTGAGGTGTATCTCAGTGTGGTTTTGATTTGCTTTTCCTGACAATGAGTGATGTTGAGCATTTTTTCATGTGCCTGTTAGCCATTTGAATGTCTTCGCTGGAAAAGTGTCTGTTCATGTCTTCTGCTCACTTCTTCACTGGATTATTTGTTTTTTTAGGTGTTGAGCTGTATAAGTTCTTTACAGATTTTGGATACTAACCCTCTATCCAACATGTGATTTGCAAATATCTTCTCCTATTCTTTCAGTTTCAATTTTGTTGATTGTTTCCTTCACTGTGCAGAGCTGTTTTATCTTGATGAGGTCCCGATAATTATTTTTGCTTTTGTTTCCCTTGCCTCCAGAGACATGTCTAGTAAGAAGTTGCTGCAGCCAAGGTCAAAGAGATTGCTGTCTGTATTCTCTTCTATGGTTTTAATGGTTTCCTGTCTTATATTTAGGTCTTTTATCCATTTTGAGTTTATTTTTGTGTTTGATGTAAGGAAGTGGTCCAGGTTCATTCTGCTTGTTGATGTCCAGTTTTCCCAACATCATTTATTGAAGAAACTGTCTTTATACCATTGGATGTTCTTTCCTGCTCTGTCAAAGATCAGTTGGTCTTATATGTGTGGGTCCTTTTCTGGGTTCTCTATTCTGTTCCATTGATCTACGTGTCTGTTTTTGTAGCTGTACCATACTGTCTTGATGATTACAGCTTTGTTATATAGCTAGAGCTTCAGAATTGTGATGCCTCCAACCGTGGTTTTCTTTTTTTAATATTATTTTGGCTGTTTAGGGTTTTTCCTGATTCCATACAAATCTTAGGAGTATTGATTCTAGCTCTGTGAAGAATGCTGGTGTTATTTTGATAGGGATTACATTGAATGTGTATATTGCTTTGGGTAGAGTCAATATTTTAACAATATTTGTTCTTCCAATCCATGAGCATGGAATGTTTTTCCATTTCTTTGTGTCTTCTTCAGTTTCTTTCATAAGAATTCTATAATTTTCAGCATACAGATTTCTTACCTCTTTGTTTAGTTTTACTACTAGATATCTTATGTTTTTGATGCAATTGTAAATGAGATCAATTCCTTGATTTCTCTTTCTGCTGCTTCATTATTGGTGTATAGAAATGCAACCAATTTCTGTATGTTGACTTTATATTCTGCAACTTTGCTGAATTACAGTTCTAGCGGTTTTTTGGAGGAGTCTTTCCGTTTTTCCACATAGGATATCATGTCATCTGTGAAGAGTGAAAGTTTGACTTCTTCCTTGCCAATTTGGATGTCTTTTATTTCATTTTGTCATCTTATTGCTGAGGCTAGACTTCCAGTACCATGTTGAACAACAGTGGTGAGATTGGACATCCTTGTTGTGTTCCTGACCTTAGGGGGAAAGCTCTCAGTTTTTCCCCATTAAGGATGATATTACCTGTGGGTCTTTTGTATACAGCATTTACTATGTTAAGGTATGTTCCTTCTATCCCTACTTTCTTGAGTTCTATTTTTTTTTTTTTTTGTCAAGGAAAGGATGCTGTATTTTATCAAATGAGCCAGGTTCTATGATAGGAGCTTTACATAGGGAAACTGTGCCTGAGAAAGTCAAGCAACTTCCTGTGGGAATAAAATGAGGAAGTGGATGAAGATAAGATTCAAGCTCAGTCCATATGGCTTCCATCAAACCATGCTGTTTTCCTGTGCATTCAACAGCTACTCCATTCATAATCCCTTGCCAGTACTAGTGGTAAGCAAAGATGAGACTATATTGGATATTCTTTGTTTCTTTGAGCATATGGAAGTACTACCATCATGCATTCAATAAATTGATCTACCATTTATTGAGTGCCTTTGTAGCATTAGGCTTAGTAATGAAATTCACTAAAGAAGAAGAATAGAGTAGTCCCCCATTATCTTCAGGGGACCCCAGTGCTATCTGAAACCATGAGCAGTGCCAAACACTGTATGTTTTTTTCTACCCCTATATACCTATGATAAAGTGTAATTTAAAAATTAGGCAAGTAAGAGATTAACAACATTAATAAAATAGAATTATAATAATATACTATGATAAAACTTATGTGAAAATGTAGTCTGTCACTCAAAATATCTCGTGTTGTACTCATCCTTCTTCTTATGATGATGTGAGATAGTAAAATGCCTGTGTGATGAAGGGCACCTCGGTGCCTCAGTCAATTAAGCATCTGACTCTTGGTTTCAGCTCAGGTCATGATCTCACCATTTGTGGGATCAATCCCTGTGTTGGGCTCTGTGCTGACAGCGTGGCGCCTGCTTGGGATTCTCTCCCCCCCTCTATCTCTGCCCTCCCACCACCTCAAAATAAATGAATAAATTCCAATTGTTAGGCTACTACTGAATTTCTGGTTGTACATCAGATGGGGGATCATTTGCTTTCAGACTGAGGTTGACTGAGGGTAACTGAAACCACAGAAAGCAAAACCGTAAAGGGAGGTGGACTGCTGTACATTCTTAACAATGCCATTTTAGCGGTACACTATGGAAGAGTACTGGACCAAATAGTAACAAAGTAATACATTGCAACACACACACACACACACACACACACACACAATCAAACAAACAAAAATAAAATCTTAAAACTGGAAGAGTTTCAAGCAGGGGATCAAATATAGATTGACATAATAAAAATTTTATATAAACTGTTAGACTGAGTTTAGCCTCAGATGATAAATAGAATTTGTGTGTGTAGACAGGAGAGGAAAGTGTTTTCCAGGAGAGGGAATGCCATAGATAAGATCGTAAAGACAAGGTTGAATGCGACATATTCTTGGTATAGTCTGGTGAGTTGGGGAGTGGATGAATAAGTTTAAAAGCAGTAATACCTTTTAATTAAGTGGGCTTGGATTTTAACGTATCTTTAAAGACAGGTTAAGGCCTTGGGGCTTGTCCAGCCAACTCTTAGAGGTGAATCAAATGACTTGCAGTAGTGAAGGCCAAGTAAGAAAATGTATGCTCTAGGGGTTGATGCATTTACAAAATTATCAAGAGTCAAAGGTATATACTGGGGTCCAAAACAAGGAGGGTCTGGCCCTGGGTGATATTGTTGGTGCCAGCGTGGAAGAAACACACTGTTGAAATAGGGCAGGGCTCAAATCTTGTCTTTAGCTCTGAGTGCTTGGAGAAAAGAATTTAACCTCTTAGAAAATTAAAGTCCTCGTCTGTAATAAAATCTCATCCATAGTCTTTTTTTTTTTTGAAGATTTATATAAATCTGGCACAATACATAATAGCCTTAATTCTGGAATATTATAATTAGTCTATGCCTTAGCTCCAACTTCCATAATGAATATCATAGACCAGATGGCTTAAATAGCAGAAATATATTTTCTCACAGTTCTAGAGGTCTGAGAGTTCAAGATCAAGGTTCAACAGGACTCCACTTCTGGTGAGGGCTTCCTTTCTAGTTTTCGGACTGCTGCCTTTTCATTGTATCCTCACATGGCCTTTCTTAGGTGTTTGTATATGGAAAGAGAGAAGCCACTCTGATGTTTCTTTTTAGAGGAACACTAATCCTATCGGATCCTACCCCAAAGACTTCACTAAACCTTAATAAGTTCCTTAAAGGCCCCATCTCCAAATACAATCACAATGGGGATTTTGACTTCAATATACGAATTTGGGATGGTGGAGGGATACAATACAGTCCATACCAGTCTACCTGTGTTGGTCACCATGCCACTAAAAGGATTAGCATGGAAAATATTAATAAGGGAAACTGGTAATATGGAGCTATTAACTGGGAAAGGAGAATGAAGACAGAGGACAATTTGAATGGAAGGTCAAAGTTTTGAATCTGAGTGGTTCAAGGAATCATGGCCCATGCCTTGCATCTACATCCAGTCACCTTCCTCCTCCAACTTCAATTTCCAAAGAAAGAGTCACTCATGGTCTAATCAAAGATGGACCTTCAAACATATCTAGCTTTTCATCTCCATTAAAAAACAAAAACAAAAACAAAAACAAACAAACACCTCAATTTCGGCTTCTATTACCAGAAAAATTTCCAGAGGATCTCACTGGTATTCTTTCTGCTAGTTTTTGTCGTGGAAGAAGTTCAACATGGTCCTTATTCAATGTTGCCCCAAAATTTTATACAGAGTGTCCACAAAAGAGATTTTCATTGAATTCTGGGGACTTCCTTTTGTTTAATGAGGTTCTTATAAATTCCATCCATTTGGTTTCATCTCTTTTCCAAATTATGAAAAAAGTACTGGGGGAAGGCATGTTACATTTCTATAGTGAATCATGTTTACAGCTTATGAGCGTGTGGCGGTGTGTGGGCATGTGTGTCTAAGTGTGTTTTATTTAATGATTGGTCTGTGCAGAACAAGTAGAAAAGGAGAACCGAAGTATGTGCTTTCATGGAAATGTATTCTTTCCTCCTTGCTTGGTTGGAAAGTAATACTTCTGGAGATGATGCCAACTGAATAAGCAGGAGTCATTCCCGAATCACTACTGAGAAAAAAAAATAACTTACAGTGTATCTGTATTTATTTTTATTTTCATTTGTCTTTTTTTTTTTTAAGTTTGTTTATTTCGAGAGAGAGTGGTAGGGCATGTGCATGGAGGAGGGGTACAGAGAGAGAGAGGGGGAGAGAGAGAATCTCAAGCAGGCTCCACAGCACCATCGGCACAGAGCCCGATGAGGGGCTTGATCTCACGACCCGTGAGATGATGATCTGAGTCAAAATCAAGAATTGGACACTGAACCAACTGAGCCACGCAGGTACTCCATGTCCATTTTTCAATTCATTGGTGGGAGTGGACCTTGCTCCGTCTTACGGTGTTGTACACAGACATAAAGGTGATATGGTGTTGTAAGCAGAAGAATGGAGTGGGGAAGGAGAAAAACGAACCTCTATATGTTAGGTACCTAGCATGTGAAGTGCCCTGCTAGGATTTCGCAGGTAGCTAGTAAGGACAGAGAGACGGGCACACAGAGATTTACAGTTCAGGGAGAGAAGGTTGAGTTCATGCTCTATTATCATCACTGGCGCATGCAAGCTCCCTCTATTTTGTGTAGTCATCTATCCCCCTGACTACATTTTTTACTCTTACCTTTTTTTTCCCTCTCCGTGTATAATTTTACAAATCAAGTAATTAAGGTTAAGAAAAGTCAAGTAAATTAAGTAGATTTTTCTAATGTCTAACAACAAATTAGTACAAGTGACTGGATTTGAATTGGGGCTTGTTGGGGTGCTTCTATGAATATTCTTACTGCATGAAACCCTCAAAGACAGATTACAATAAAGTATACCAGAAAAATTTGGAACAATGAGATGTGTTTATATTATAATGAGAAAAGTCTGCTTTGGGGATGCTAAGTTGGGTGGGGGATGGGTGGCAAGAGTGTTAACTGCCTATGGGACCATATGTTGAAGTTTTGATGATCCTTTATTGTAGAATAAATTACAAGTCTTAATAAATTATGATTAATAACATGTTTAAAAAGTTTTACAGAACAAACTTAAGGCTTTTCTGAAGAGGATGTTCTCTAGGAGACTGCTTGGGGTGAAGGGAGGGAATTAGCAGTGATTATCATAAGCAGTGATTATCATCAATGAGAACGATAATGAAACTCTAAGGGTTTATATTCTAACTCTCCACCCCGACCCCAAATTTACAGCCCCGGCCTAAGAATCTAAGTTCTGCCTCTATGATTATTAATTAAGAAAGGCTTTGCCCAGCCTTTCTTCATGAACTACTTTCATAATTATTTACAATTTTGTAAAATTCTCAAGATTTCTCAAAATATTTTGCAATTTGTTATTGTGACAGTAAAAAGTGGATTGAGGTAAAAACAATATTTTACATTTGGTCAGTGAAGTATGATACATTGTAATAGAAAGTTAATTTATCATACGTTTGAGAATATTCACAAACCATATAAACAAATTTTACTTTTTCCATTTAATAACTGACATGAATTATTTAATACTTAATTTCAGATTGAAATTAAACCATGAAATTAAGCACTGCTTTTCAGATCTTATGTGTGGAATTAGGGCATTTCGTACTTAGAAAATATTTTGTTTATTTATTTTTTAATTTGTTTCCAAAATATGACGCAAGAGAGTTGCTTTCAGTATTCTATTTGCAAACATTTCACACCTAACGTGTTGTTTGCGAGGATAGTGTTTATTCCCCCAAAATGAATATCCAATTGGATATAATCAGCACTAAATTTTCTCTTTTTAACATTGGTTTTGAAAGCACTAGAGACACCTTGATGTGCTCTCAGAGAATTTTGATCAGATAAATGCATCTTAAAGACCCATTGAAAATGCATGCACATCAGTGCTCCTTATGCTTCCTGTCTTCAACCGGCAGCATGTTATGAGTGTAAATTAAACAATATATGACTCAGAATAAAACAATTTAAAGCTGTGTAATGCTTGCATCCCCATAACTGCTAGCAGTGTTCAACTGAGGGATAAACTAAATGGTTGGGTCATTTCATTCAAACCAAATGATGAACACATTTAATAGTATTTCAGTCAACATGTATAGAGAGCTTACCATGCACAGAACCCTTAACATGGACAATCTAGTTTGACTTTCACAGTAACTCTATGAGTCTGAAACTTTTATCACGCACATTCTACAAGTGGGGAAATTCATAGAACAATAGTCACCGAGTGCTTAATGTATGGCACTATACTAAGCTCTTTAAACACATTTTAACATCTAATCCCCTGAGCAACCTTATGAATGAGGTACTATTATTATTTCCATTGTGAGGATAAGGAAATTGAGACTTAGTGTAAAAAATTCACCTAAAATCAAACTATATGATGTGGTGCTTGAGTGGCTCAGTCAGTTAAGCATCCAACTTTTGATTTGGCTCAGGTCATGATCTCATGGTTCATGAGCTCAAGCCCCGCATTGGATTCTTTCCTCACAACATGCAGCCTGCTTGGGATTCTCTCTCTCCCTTTCTCCCTCCCCTTCCCCTGCTCCCATATGCATGCTTTCTCTCCCTCCCTCTCCCCTCTCTCAGAATAAATACATAAATTAAAAAAAATAAAATAAACCCACATGCTGATAAAAAGAGCCAGAGTTAAGCTCGTGTCACCTGACTTTAGAGTTCAAGTTCTTGCTACCATGCTATGCTCATAGGAAGCAGAACCAACATTCAAACCAAGTTTATCCAATCCTGTTTATCCACCTGTCTATCTATCTACCTATGCATTAAAAAATATAACAAGGGAAACAAATATGCTATTACTACTTGTAATAAGGTCACCTTACCAACATACCACATCTGTGGTCGGAAATGATAATCCATTGCCGTCACTCTACCCAGTTGACCATCTAATGTTTCTCCTTGAAATACTTCTTTCCCTTGGCTCCTAGCATGCTACAATCACCTGATTTTCCTCCAAAGCCCTGGCCACTAATTCTCGCTCTACTTTGGTAATTTCTCCTTATCTCTCAGCCCATTAAAAGTTGGAGTGCCCAGGACTCAGTCCTTGCATAACACTTTTCCCACCTACACTTACTTATTTTAAGGAATATTTTTAAGCACAGAGATCATAATCTAAGTCATGGAGTTTGATGCGAGCACCCCAGCAGAATAGGCAGGAAAAAAAAAAAAGAAAAAGGCAGCTAAGGAAGTCCAGCAGATGAGGAAGAGCAAATGATTTCTGTGTGTGTGTGTGTGTGTGTGTGTGTGTGTGTGTATGATAGCACCTGAAATCTACCCAGGCAGATGATATGTTAATTACCCTAAGTAATCATTTCACTATGTATATGTATATCAAATCATCATGTTGTATGCCTTAAATATAGACAACTTTTATTTTAAAAATAAAATAAGAAGAGCAAACAAGCAATACTAGTGAATACACAGACTTTAGAAGAGCCAGAGAAGAGAAAAGAAAAGAAAAATATGGGAGAAAATAAAGGGATAAGAGAGTTTGAAAGTAGAGGGAGCCATCATCTGCTGTGCTTGATACAAAAAAGAAAGTATATCAAGGAGTTAAAAGGGGAAAATGGATTTGGCACAGTGTACTATCTCTACTGAAAGAAGTTCCACAGAGTGATGGTAGCGTGAGGCAAGAAGCTTTTGGCAAAGGAGGATGTAGAGTCCATTATAATTTTGCAGAGAGGAGAGAGGGAAATAAATGACAATTAAACCGCATAAACGCTTTGGCCTATCTATCCATTCAGTATCCATTGAACATCTACTATGTATCTGGAACTATTCGAGGATCAGGTGTACAACAGTGATCCACATGGCTTGTTAGTACTATTTGTTACACTAATTATATATCCTTGCTAGCTTATTTACTATAACTTAAGTTTTCAAATAAAATCCTCCCTTTATTCATTTCTGTATCTCTTGCCAATACACTTGGATAGGTGAATTTATTTAAGCTATGGATTGCAGGAAGGACTGACAGGCTCATTTGCTGATCAGTGTTTGGTGGTATAGCAAAGAAAGAAGAAGAAGACAGAGAAGGAGGGAAGAAGGCACATGTACTGCATCCTGCTAACTGATTCTCCCAACTGGCTCTCCTCCCCCATCTCTGCCTTGGGTCATTCAACAGCCTCTTGCTGTTTCCACCACCTAATCTTGGTTTACGCAGGGTCCCGATGACACATGTCTTAGCACACACTCGACACAATTCTGCTTGGTCCCTGTGGATACCTACCCTATTTAGAAGGATTTTCCGAATTTCCATAACTCTTGGTTCAATACTATGAGCACACAGAATCAGAATCATGATTTCTCTCTCCACGCTCCACTTCTTCTTCCCAATACAATCTACCAACACACACACGCACATACATACACACACAACACATCCCTCTCTTAAAGCACCAAATATGAAAAACTATCTTCTCTTTTCCCCCATCTCAGCAATAATTGCTCCACTTCTTAACTTTATAAAGAGTGTGCGGTCTGAAATCCCCCAGCAGAACAGAATGCCATCATCTGCTTTTCAAAGCAGGCGCAGAATTAAAAAAAAACATCGTGGGTAACGGATGCAAATCATGTGAGGCCAACATCTTCTTAACACAGTTAACGTGTTAATAGGCACTTGGAATTCACTAGAGAGTGAGCGCAGGGCCCCAGTTGCAGACAGCTCTTCCAGCACCTTATTCCCCCGCCGGGAGTGAGGTGGTTGCTTCAACTCACAGCTTCCCACGTGATTTCTAACCTGCAGACTCTGCCTGTCCCTTGGGACTGTATGTCAAACACTAACATTTTCATGTGGATACATCGATTTAACATAAACTTGAATCTGAATTTTGGTGACATCAAGTGACATCACATTTCTTGGTGATAAACTAAACCTCATGCAGATATTTCTCTGGAAACAATGAGGGGTGAGAGAAAAAAAGTGAGGAGTACTCGAGGCAAGAGAATGGAATGTTGGGATGCCTGGGTGGCTCAATCACTTACGCTTCAGATTTCAGCTCAGGTCATGAGTTCGAGCTCCACATCGGGCTCTGTGCTGACAACTTGGAGCCTGGAGCCTGCTTCAGATTCTGTGTCTCCTTCTCTCTCTACCCCTCCCTTGCTCGCACTCTGTCTCTGTCTCTCAAAAATAAATAAAAGTTGTTGAAAGTGCTGCTATGAACATTGGGGTACACGTGCTCCTACAGACACAGAGAGGGAGGGAGATAAAACATAAGAGACTCTCAAAGACTAAGAAAAAACTGAGGGTGAGGGGGATGAGGGAGGGGGGAGAGGGGGTGATGGGCATTAAAAAGGGCACATGTTGGGATGAACACTGGGTGTTATATGTAAACCAATTTGAAAATAAACTATTATAAAATTAAAAAAAATTTAAAAAATAAATAAAAGTTAAACAAATTAAAAAAAGAGAGAGAATGGAATGTCAAGGCAGCAAAAGTCCTTGCCTTCGCCCTTGGTGTGTCACTTGTTTTATCTTTGTCATCCTCCCCCCCACCCCCCGCTGAAAACTGCAGTGTCTGATTATAACTTCAAGAGTGTTAATGCCAAATGTTTACATCTTCCCTAAAGAAAGCCTCCATATTGTTGCTTAAATTATTCTTTGTCAACAGAAAGACCACTTCAAGAAAAGTGTATGTGTGTGTATTGATTCAAATTGCTAAATAAGTAATATGCACAACTAACACTTAGATATTAGTTTTGAAACACCGTCTCCTTAAAAAGGATAGGAATCCTTGGAAAAATGGATGATTCCAGAAATGAATCAGGCAAAGTACAAAACAAACAGATCCTTGTGCCCCAACATAGAGACATGCTCAAACAATGAATGGGGGGGAGGGGTGCCAAAAGGATATAGGAGTCAGTGTGAAGGAATTTCCACTATCCAAATCTGGACAATTTGAAATCAAAATAAATAATGATGGGAATTGATTATAGCTCGTTGTAGAAAATAGCAATCCATGAATAGATGGATGAGTGAATGAATGAATGAGTAAATGGGAAAGAATAGCTCTTTCTTAAAATAAAATGCCATCTAATAAATGTGAAGGGAATAATGGAATTGGAAAATAACCACTTGGTTTCTGCCATGATAATTTTTTCAGGCAGAAATACACCAATAGATGCTAAAACTGGTGGGTGAATGTTTGATGAAAAATGGAACATTTTTCTATAGTCTCAGAGAATCTTCCCACAAGATACCTTTAATTGAAAAGGGAAAATAGTAACTTTGTAGAAACTTGGCAGATATCACATTAAACATGTGATCAAAGTTAACACCACCAGTAACAGGACAAAAATACCCATCACCTGCCTCTTGATCTGAATCTCTAAGACGAAACATCATTTCTGTGGTAGTCTTGTCAAAAGTCCATAACCTAAATTTAATCATGAGAAAACATCAGGAAAACCCAGATTGAGAGACATTTTCCAAAATAACTGGCCTGAAATCTTTTTTTAAAAATGTAAAGGTCATAAAACATAAAGTGACATCAAGGAACTGTTCTAGATTAAAGAAGACCCTGGAGATTTGACAACTAAATGAAAGCTATGATTCTAACTTGGATCCTGTGCCCAAGATTTTTTTGTCCTTCTGCTATAAAAGGCACTACTGAAACAATTAAAATTTTGCTTAAGATCTGTGGGTGATTTCTTACAGTATTACTTACCATTGATTTTTTATAATTATACTTTGATTATATATAGGCATACAATATACATACAATTTTAGGAAATATATATTTGACTATTTAAGGGTAAAATTGCATTATGTCTGCAACTTCTTCAGTAGCTCAGAAAAAGATTTAATAGTGTGTGCCTGGATGGGCGTATGTGTGCACGTGTGTGAGAGAAGGTAAATGTGGTAAAATAATAGCATTTGAAGAATCTCAATGAATATATATGGATATTTGTGCAACTCTTTTGTAAGGCTGAAATTATTTAAAGATAAAAGCTAAAAAAAAGTTAAAAAAAAATGAAAGGTATGTTGTCTGATATTGACAATACTTAATCATCCTGCTTTTAAAGATTCAATTTTTGGACCTCCTCAACTTTATTATTTTAAAAGAAAATCTTACAGTCTTAAGATAAAGTCTTAAAAATGGAGATTCTGTCTCATCTTACTAAAATGAATCCATAGGAGTCTAAATTATATATACAGCAACACAAACATATTCAATAAATCTATAATTTGTCGGCACTGGTCTGTCTACACCCTTCACAATGTGCCTTCGAGATCCATATTGCTAATGGCACGAGTTCCCAGAATGGCATTTCAGGGCTTGCCCAGAATCCTTGGCTCAAATTACTCTTGCTTATTTTAGACATCCCATAGAAACTGACAGCAATGGATAAAGCACAAGATAAAGAACAATAGGACTGAGCTTCCTTGCCTAAGAAGTTCTGGATTAAATACCCCTACTGGTCTCTCTGCCTGTGTGGCTCAGTCATTTAAGGATCCAACTCTTGATTTCAGCTTTCCGTGAGTTCAAGCCTGCAGTGGGCTCTGAGCTCACAGTGAGGAACCTGCTTGGGATTTTCTCTTCCTCTCTCTATGCCCATCCCCTACTCTCTCAAAAAATAAAATAAATAAACATAAAAAAAATAAAACCATGATCAGCACTATGTATGAAGTACATGTCAACGAGGAGAGGAAATATAACAACATATTCTCCTCCTTCTATAGAGTATCTTCTCTAAAGATCATCACTGGAAACCCTGGAGGGAAAAGTAGCTTGGTATAGGGGAAAACCACAAAGTGTCAAGTCAAACAAATACTTATTTCAACTTGGGAAAATTATTTAACCCACTTTGAACCTCAATACATTTACCTATTAAAAAAATGAAAAATAATCATTTTAGGGAGGAGATATTTCAAAGAATAAATAAAGTGTGGAATGTGTTATATACTTTCTATTTTCCCCTCCAGATCTTCTCTTCAGTTTTCTCCATCCTACTTTGTGTCCTAGAAAATGGATCTCAAGAATTACGTCAACCAAGATTCTTTGCTTTGGGTTGCTGGATGGGTTCAGACAAACTGTGGCATAATCTAGAGATTAGGAGTCAGTAAGAGAAAGAGGTGTGGTACCGATTTCTCCGTTTCCCACCCTGTGAAGCTAGTGTTGGGTAGTGGAGGCATGATTCTCTCTGAGGCAGTTTCCAGTGGACAGCCCTTCTTCTGTAGATTTCTGTAGATACAGCTCTCACAAGTTAGGGCAACCTTACCTGGTTCTACCACTCTACCTCACGAAAATGATATTATCTTCCCACTACTTCCCTTTCCAGAGTGCCTTTATTGGTTACCTTTTTCTTGCCTTTGTGTATAGTCTCTTCATTGAACCTCCTCATTTACCCCTATGCCATGTGCCAGCTGGTTGCTGCTAGCATATAGACTGATTCAAGAACAATCTTGCCACTCAAAGGACGCCAGCTTTACAACCATTACCTCATCTGTCTGGGCTGTAGTCAAGTTTAAGAAACCTCACACCAAGGGAGGGATAGGCTCTCCAATTGCCTTTTGAAGTTAGAAAGAGATTCCAGTTATGATAATTAAACACTTGAATAACAAAATTATTTGTTTTTATGTTCATATCTAATACACTATTTATTAAGGATTACCAATAATGTTTCTTAATATGTTCTACAATAGCCTCAGGCAAAAGGAGGAAAGAAAAAGAGAAAATAGGTTTTTTTATAGTAAAATTTTATGATTACTGACCCTTCCGAGGGATTTCATGTCTATGATCTTATTTGTTTTCTTAGCTTTTACTTCAATAGATTGTATAATGTCTGAAACCCACCTCAATTTGCTCTTTGTTCCTGGCATTTTCCCTCTTTTTCATCAAACATCTGGGAGCATTTTGCAAGGCTTTCCTGTAATCTGCCAAACTATGCCCACATGTGTCTTTCAGAAGCCTAATTTTCTCCACCCAGTAATTGGTCAATGCAGAGAAACAAAGTATCATTTTATTTTACATAATGGCACCATGTAAAATGATTCACTAATTCAGGGCTGAAAAATAATAATCACAAGTTGGAAGATTTAAAAACACGTGTGAGAAGATAGCACCCAGGGAAATCTGGGCTCATACTGTGTACACAAGCTCACTCTTGCCCCCTACAGTCTGCTGAGAGACAAAATGTATTTTGTAATTAGCCTTGTGTTTCACTTGTAAACTTTAGCTGAAATGCTCATTTACCTTATAAGGAACTGTCAGTACCTCCAGGAATATACCACACAACAGTATTATTTAGAAACAGTTTTGCTCCCACATCATGTAACAAATATGTCTTTGTTTTTCCTTTGTCTCTATTTCTTGTTAATAAAGAAAATTGTCTAGAAAAAAATTCAACCTATAACTTCATACGGATTACTATTTCGTACTTCTTACAATTTGCAATACATGTCTATAAAAAAAGAAATATACAGCAATAGATAATGTTTTCCCCTAGATATTAATACAATTTTCAAAAATAGGATGCCTAAGTAAATAAATTGGACAAGCTTACCTTATCGGCTGGAGTTTAATATTACTAATGACATTGCTGAGAAAAATTCTTTTTTTATATAATTTATCATCAAATTGGTTTCCATACAAAACCCAGTACTCATCCCAGCAAGTGCCCTTCTCAATGCCCGTCACCCACTCTCCCCTCTCCCATCAAACCTTAGATTGTTCTTAGTATTTAAGAGTCCCTTATGTTTTGTCTCCCTCCCTCTATGTGTTTTCCTCCCCTTTCTCTCCCTCATGGTCTTCTGCTAAGTCTCTCAAAGTCCACCTATGTGTGAAAACATATGGTATCTATCTTTCTCTGACTGACTTATTTCACTTCTCTTGAAAAGACATACAATTCAGCACCCATGCTGCTGGACAGCACCCCCTCAGCAAGCACATAAGTAAAACTACCCATGGATGAAAATGGAGGAACAAAGAATGATTTTCTGTACTGACTAAGATCTCCATACGCTGAGGACTTCCACATCCCCTTCATACACTCTACTAAAACTACTCTTCTCTGCCCTAAAACAAGCAAAAACTTTGTCCACTTAATGGTACAAAATAAACTGTGAAACAAATCTCAAGTCCTTGCCAAGCAGCCACACTTCAAACCTATCTCTGCAGTGGGGTACTCAGATCAATAAGGAATTTAGAGAATAATTCAGGGTTTTAGCTATTTAAAAAGGTGCAAAGACTAACTCTTACCCCAAATGATTTAAATAAAAATGAGTGACTTTTTTTTATTAATATAAAGATACATTTTAATTTATATCTCAGAGTTGGTATAGATTCTAGCTATGCTATCATCCAAGTATTCACATTCCTAAATCTGTCCTACAAAGTCTTTTCGAAATATGTTTGTGCCTGAAGTCAGTAAGGGCTCTTTCTATCTTTGGGCATCTCTGACCATCAGATAGCTCTTCCTGAGCAAACCAGGCAGTGTCAGATATTAATAGATAGTAGTTCCCTACTCCAAGTGAAACCAGAACTAACTTTAATTTCTTTTTATTAGGGCATTATCTGAAGACAGTTAACGTTGCTTCTACCATTTATTATATGCACTATTCTTTTACATCACTCTTCGCATCACTATATATGCAATCCACTGAACGCATTTCCATTTTTGAGGCTTAAGAATGAACTATAATACTCTAGGTTTTGTGTGGACAAGGGAAAAGAAGAAGCAAACACTTCTCTATATAATTCTGGATTTTATATTTCCACCAAAGCCAGTGAATTGTCACTTTGGCAGGTATAGCGCAGTGAGCCTTATTAAGCTCACTGTCAGCAACGACTGCCACATAGACAACTTGTACTTTTCCACAGGGTGTGCCCTTGGTTGGGGGCTCTGCGAGCAGCATTTATCTTTATCTAGTTTCAACATTTGAGTGCCATGCACCATTTCAATCTGTAAATATATTTTAGAATATCAATTATAAGTCATTATGTGCAATAGATTCACAATGTGCATTTGCAGTAAATAGGTATCCTTTCAAGTCTCTTTTCCCACCTTTGAAATCTGTTCCTTCTTGGCAAGTGTGATTCTATTCTCCTTCTCCTCCTCCTCCGCCTCTTCCAATTCTTCCTCCCCCTCTTTCCCCTTCTTCCTCGTCCTCCTTAATGGTCTGAATATCATTCGGAAAGGAATAATCATTATTTCTATAAATAGAAATAAGTGCTTTATTTTTTTAATGCATAGGATTGTGGAAAGGGACAGGATTTAAGGTAAAGCTGTGAATATAAATTCCTATTCAGGTTGAAAAATACCCATTAATCAGCATACTCTGAATATATTCCTTCAACTAATAACAACTTCCTTGAATTATGCTATTATTCAGCCAACAGGTCTCCATATTTTCCCATACACATGAAATGAAAGGCTTGGCAAAGATTTATTTGTTCATTTATTTACTGATTACCTCCTATGCATCAGGCATTGTTCTAGGTGCTAAGAATACAGCTTTAAAGATGACAAATAAAGTTCCTTTGCTCATGGATTGTACATTCTAGCTGGGAGAGACAGATGATACTAAATTAAAGGTGTCATGGTAGTAGTGACTAGGAAAGCTACTTTAGGCAAGGTGGTTATGAAAAGTCTTGCTGAGATGGTGAAATTTAAGCTGAGATTATGACATTTAAACTGAGACTTGAATGTCAGAGAGGAGCCAGCTATGCAAGATCTGTAGGAAGTGCATACCGGGCAGAGAAAACAGCTAGCAAAGAAATTGTAAGCTAGGACTGAACCACCTCAGGCTGTTAAAGAAACAGAATATTAGTTTAAAGCCAAGGTAAATGACTTCTTCTACATTGCTTTGATCTACTGGCTAGTAACCATATAAAATGAAATGAAATCAGATTAGAACTTGTATAAATCTCTAAATTGTTATGCTGATTGAAAAGAAGTCAAACCGGGGAAAGAGTACATACTGTATAATTTCATGTACATAACATTCTAAAAATACAGACTAATCTTTAGGGACAGAAAGCAAATCAGTGGTCATCAGAGTGATGGATAGATAAAGGGATTCAAGGATATGGTGGAAAACGGTGGGAATGACTGTAATTTTTGTTGTGATGGTTTCATGAGCATAGTTTTATATGCCACAACTCATCAAATTCCTTATTTTAAATATATGCAGGTAATTGTACATCAATGATATTCAATAAAGCTATAATAAAATCAAACGCTTGGGGATTTTATTTCATAAGGAATATGTGGTAGTTCTCAGACATGCCCAGTTCATTTTCCGAGTACTTAATAAACCTCCCTTAGTAATATAATCTGCGCCTTCCTGGTACCTACATTGCACATATTTGCCTATATTGAAAAGACTATATCTCTTTCTCAGTTTTGAGCAGTGAAAGGATATTTTGTTTAACTTCGTTTGCAGATAGGTCTCCTCGAAGATCATGACAGGAGTTAGAGGATCTAATTTGCTTATAATTTCAGAATTACATTTTAATTCAGCCAATCCAGAAACCCTGAACTCATTGAGAGTCATATATATACATATACATATATATATGGTGTGTATATATAATATGCATTTTATATATACAATATATACATAACACACACACAGAGATGTTCTTCCTTGGAAAGTTTGATTCTCTTCTCCTTCTCCTCCTCCTTCCCCTCCTTTTTTCCTCCTCCTCCTCTTCTTCCTCCTTCTTGGTCTAAAGATCATTCTTTTTAAAAATTTCCCTAAGCCTCCTTCTTTATGCAGTGAAGAAAGAAGCATGCCTCTTCAAGCATCAATTACCTGCAATATCAAGAGGTGTGCCTTTCTTTTAGCTAGGTTTATGCACAAAATATAACTAGAATGTTTTGTTTCTCCTTGTACTGGTTTTATAAATTCTAATCACTTTAGGAAATTGAATGCCCCTGACTTTATTCTTATTTCCTGCTGCTAAAAAATGTTAGAGGAAGGACTTGGGGAGTGCCAATGGAGTTAGTAACAAGTATCCTCCTGGATGTAGGAGACCTCTGTCTGAGACATGTCACCAATCCCAAGAGGTGATTTTGCACACCTGGCTGCCTAGGTGTATGCTTATGTTAGCCTCTCACCATTCTGGGCCCCATCTCTGGGCTCTCACATAGTGGTTATAAACAGAAATAGAAACACTTGAAAACAGTGAAGAATTACACAAATTAAAATCGCTGTAATCATTCTGTACACATTGGGAACTCAACATAAATGTACATATTTAAGAATTACCATTGTTATATTCCATGGGAACTTGTGAAACTAACTTAGCTTAATGCTTTATTCTGATGGCAGTCATACCTCTGCTTTGAAGCCATAGATTTGTCTTTTTGCAGACCATGATTTTTTGGGATCACTCATGACTATACTAAAAAGTATTACATGGTACAGCCGTATCATCATTCTATCATTTCTCTCTGGTTCTTCAAGGTTTGGGGTTATATTTTTACCAATCTATTTATCAGATTTGTTAGCAGAAGAGGAGAGGCCATTATTTCTGGGGAAGAAAGGGTGGGCATTTGTGGTAGAGGAGTGTGGGGACAGTTGACATCTGAGGGGTCTTTCATCATTCAGACAAGTCTTAGACAGTCACCTTCTTACTGGCTACAGGCCACAGAGGTAGGTGAGGCAGTTTTTTTGGAAGCACTCTAGCAGACCTTGCAGATGCAGGGCATGTCCTGGAAGTTCCTGAGATTCCCAGAAGCTTCTGGGTGGGCTCTTGAAAACCCCTAAGTTTGCCATTGAAACATTCACAGGCCACAGAGTTCTTGCCTTTATCCCCAAGGCTTTCCAATTATTGAATAAGCCTCTCATTCCTTTTATGCAACATTCAGATTTAGAATTTATAAAGTGCAGCTTAAACAAGTACAGATACAGGTAGGAACCAGGTAGAAACAAGGGATCAGATTTTATAAAAACCCTATGGTTAAAACTGGTATAGTGGTTAAACATGCCGGTGTTAGCACCATCACTTACAAGTAATTTTAGGTAAGTTATTTAAGCTTTCTGTGCCTCAGGCCCATCTCTATAAAATGAGGCAAAATAATATTTACCTCTTAGGACTATTTGTGGGGATTAAAAAATCTTGTATTGATAAATACTGAAAATAGTATTTAGCATATGCTAAGCAATCAATAAACATTGTTTATTCTTATCAGTGGTTCCATGAATGGCTTTTCTGATGAGTACGCTCAATTCCCTGGTGTCTATTTTCCCACTATACTAATGCCTGACTGTGTAAACTATAGCTCAGACTGGACTGCAAATCACCCTGTAGTTCTGGGTGCTTCACTGATAGAAGGCAGACACCATTCCACTTCTCTAAGCCCTCTTTCAAAGAGTTAGATCAATCCATTCTAGGGTAAGCCTTCAATCACTGATATTAGGTAGACCTGAAAGATAATTGCATATCTTTTGTTTAGAATGAGGAAAAGTGCCTTTGACTTTCTCTAGGTCATGCCCATGTAATTAAATACATGACGAACAAGAACAACAAGAAAGCTGGGGTAGCTGGTTGTGCTTCGTGGCTTTGAACATTTACTGGGTAAAAGGTGGAGAAAGTTGAGGCTGGTCTGCATGTACGTTTCCCTACAACGGAGGATGCTGTGGTGCTGGCAGTGAACTTAAAGGGGCCAGATCTCTGGTAAGAACTTTGATTTATTGATCAAATTTCATGGCTTAAGTTTTCCCCTTTGCATTGGAGACTGCTTTATGGTTTGTTTTTTTTTTTAATTTTCAATACATTTCAGAAAGTAAAAGAAGAAATTTGAACTCAGTCACCTGTTTTTGAATCATGAATCGGTTATATAGTAGTGGCTTGGTCTGTATCAAACATGCAATATCTTAAGACTCCATTTATTCATCTATAAGATAACTACTACTACTACTACTACTACTGGTGTCCTAAGGCTTGCCTTATTTAAGATAATGCATATCAAATCTTATCACACCCCGGGGCACATGCTATTCTATTTTCACTATTCTACCCTTCACTATATTTATTTTGTCACACATTGGCAAAGTAGAGGAACTAGTCAGCCTCCCCAATTAAAAGCCACGTAACAAAATGATGAAAACCAAGTCATCGTGAATGTATTGGCTCTAATTCAGTTTCCATTCTCATTGTCCTGGGAAAATACTGGCTTATGCTAAGTTATCTCCATTTTCCAGTAGACTCATCTCTCACCACAAATAGGATTGGTAAGTCTGTGATGAGCTATCACATGACTAAAGAGATTTTTTGCCATCCTAGGACATACATGAGATCTGGGTTGGACAAATTCATCTAAAAGGATTAAAGTGACCAAGAAGAAGTGAGTCAGGCCTCCTTTCTCCTGAAGCATCCAGTTCTGGGAACAGAAAATGGTACATGCTGTAATTCCTATTAAGAATATTTAAGGTCCCCTTTTAAAGGGCCATCTTGCACCCGATTCTTACTTTGATGTCAGATGGCTGGTTTGAGATTCTTACCCACAATGTAATTTTCCCCAATATTTGTGATATCCCCTTTTGAACATACCTCTTTTATCTTTATTTTCTTGTCTCTTTTTATCATCAACGTTTATCTCCTTTCTGTTACCTGTGCATGGTTAAGCTTCCATCTCTTTATTATCTATCCAGTAGACATCAAGATAAAATTTAATTTTCACTCATTCTAATACCAGCTTTGTGGCATTTAGCATAATTCAATCACCTTGCCTTGCAACCTTGAATTCAAGGTTGCAAACATATTACACATGTTGGAATAGGAAGATGTTAATGGCTGTAGCCTTGAAGGTACACGTAGCATATTAGAGCTAAAAGAATTTAAAGATCTTTAATTTGGAAGCTAAGAAATCTCAGAGGGAACAAGGTAAGCCACCTCCCCAGAGTCACAGAGCTGGCTGTCAGCAGCAATACCTTGACCCACAACTGAGCTGCCTGAAATATAAGCCACGTGTCCTTAAGTAAAACCATGCTGGGTACAGAAGTGAGGCTTTATGGGAACTTGTGGGACAATAAAACTCAGGATAGACTATTTTCTCTTGGATGGAGTGAATGTGCCTGAGTTTCTTTACTTGGTTTCCTCTTAAGAGAGGGGAATTGGACACCTGGCCAAGATAAGGAAATCAGGCAAAACATAGCAATGTTCTCAGAAGCTTAGATGCAGCCTTCTCCCTTCTGCATCAGAATGATCTAAGTCCAGGATCTTACAAACCAAAAATGTAAACTTTCTATGATATTTTAAGGATACCCTGGTTTGAATATCATGACCTTGATTTCTTCTTCTGTGATACAGCTTCCTCCCTCCCTCCCTTCTTCCTTCCTTTCTTTCCACCTTCCTTCCTTCCATCCATTTGTCTATCCTTCCTCTCTCCCTTCCTCTTTTCTACCTTCCCCTCCTCCTCTTCCTTCCTTCCTTCCTTCCTCCCTCCATCCCTCCTTTCCTCTCTTCCTTTCTTATCATCCCTTCCTTTCGTCCATCGCTTTTATTGAATCCATAGTTTGGTTTCCCCCTACCAGTTTATAGCTGGTAAGCTAACTCTTACAGGTGAAATGGCCTTGAAACCCAACACTAAAGATCTAGCTCTTTTTTTTTTAAATTGTTTTAATGTTTATTTATTTTTAGGAGACAGACAGTGGGGAAAGGGCAGAGAGAGAGAAGGAGACACAGAATCCGAAGCAGGCTCCAGGCTCCAAGCCATCAGCACAGAGCCCGACGAGGGGCTCGAACTCACAGACTGCGAGATCATGACCTGAGCTGAAGTTGGATGCTCAACCGACTGAGCCACCCAGGCGCCCCAAAAGATCTAGCTCTTTATAAGGGCCATGGTATGGGGGTTCATGGGGTTATATAACAAAGACAAAGTCAACATTAAGAATAAACAGAACAAGAAATACTCTAAAAGTTAATGAAAAGCTATTGAATTAACTTAAGCCACCCATGCCAGACTATTTAAATACAAACTGCCTCTTGTATTTGGGAGAACTTCACGGGTTTTATTTGCCTTCCATTTTTAGAATTAACAACAAAGACAAGGACTGCATAGGCTGAAGTTGACATAGCGAGTAGGAAGAGCAAGTTTCTTGACTGAAATCCTTTTCCAGGGACTGGTAGCCTACTCAGTTTTCAGGTATTTATAGATTCATAGGCAAGAGATCAGCTGTTCGTGTGGTTGGGCCTAAGGCAGAGGCGAAAGAATATCCCCAGTGTTGACTGGCAACAGGCAAATCACTTAACTACACCTAGCGAGTCACTTAGACTCCCTGGGCTCCCATGGAATCACTCGTAAAATAGGATTTCTTTTAGGTTAGCTTCCATGGTTGTTATTAGGTACTAACATTTTAAAAATAGCAAATGCAATATGAGGAAAATGCACTTTGACTCCTCTCTGTCTGCAATCTCTTTCGTCTTTCTCTTTTGAATTCTTCTCTCCATGGGTTGTGATGCATTCCACCTATAACAACACACATTCCACCCATGATGACACACATCGATTTCCCCAAATACTATTAAAACAACCAAGGGATATTTCTGGGCCAAAATGACCCAAGTCGCTCAGATTTTAAAAAACTTACACACAAACACACACAGACATATGTACACCCAACACAGATTTTCAGTGACTGTATAATGCAAGAAATTAATAATAAGGTTATATTAGATTTAGGTTGTATACTTAACGGCCCCCAACTCTTGGAGTTAGACAGATTGGCTTCAAAAGCCAGCAGTCTCTTCCAAGATTCATGACATTTGGCAAACCTCTTAACCTCCATAAAAATTATTTTCTTTGTTTGCAAAAGGGGATGCTAATAATAGCATCACCCAGGATTATTTATATGATTGAGACAATAGTTTAAAAATGCAGCATCTGATTCATAAGGCTCTAATGGATGTTTGCTATTGTTATCCTATATATACACTAACATACTAATTATTTTCACAGTTTCATACTCTTCTAGAAAATTAATCAACGATGGTTTTCTTTTGCTGCTTACTACTTTTAAGAATTTGGGTTGTTTAAACTTATTTGGGATAGAAGTATAATTGCTATATTTAAATATTAAATATTGTTTTCTGTTAAGTTTATCTTCTTGAAGGATATTTAAGCTGGAAATATAGGACTTAATGGGAATTTTTTTATCGATCTTCTTACGAGTTGCCAAATTCCACCCCAGAGGAAAGTAAGCCAGTTTACAGACAGCTGTATGATATTACTAAATCTCTTCCCTCATAGACACACTAATATTCTTATTTTAAAATTATTTTTTATTTAATTATTATAGAAGGATCAGCATAAAATCATAACAAAGATATTTGGATTTGCCTTTCTTTATCTACTAATGGAATTGCATTTTTTGTTACTGTTTTCCCAAGATAAGATTAGCATTTCTTTCTGGTTAGTTCATTTTTCTTGACCCATTAAGGAACCATTTAATGTTTTAAAGTTATATGTGATATTCGCAGTCTGAAAAGACCCCCAGGCTAGGTCCCATTCCAACATCTCCATCTTTGTAATCACTTGGCATTTCTCTGCCTACAACTATGCAATGAAACTAAAAACATTCTCAAATATTAGGTACCACTGGGTACTTTTCCAAAAATTTGAATACATTTAGGGTGACAGAAGACAAGAGAAGAGAGATATTATCAGAATTTCAATGTAACTATAATGGGATTGATGGAAATAGAGTATAGTTTGCAATCCTTTGTTTGGATATAATGGAACCTTCTGATTCTCCCCATTTCCAGAGTTCCCATTTTGGCCCATAGACATTGGTACTTCACTTTCTGTCCCCATCCATTCTCTCTAATGGAGGAAGAATAACATGAAACTGGTGATTTGGAGAGAGATGCTGACTGAGCTTGAGCACCCCATAGCCCCCGTGCTCATTTTCTCCTTGCAGGACCAGTCTCAAGGTGCACCCATTACTCCTCTGCATGAGAAGCTTAGCAAGGCAAACTAACCCTATAGCTTTAGGTGAGGAACTTCACTTCTGGTGGGGCCATGACTCTCATTCCCTGTAATAAATCAGTTATGTTTTATTTCAACCAACCTAGCTCCAGTGTTCTATTTCTTATTTGATTTGGAATTCATGAAAGAAGAAAGAAGTATCATTCACTGGGCATTTAAAGGTCCATACAGCTTAGTATCTGTAGTCATTAAGCATCAAGGATGCATAGTCATACTACCTGGTTCTACCACTAATTCTGCTTCTTACTAGTGGGATGAATGGCAAGTTATATGGCTTCTCTGAGTTCCAGTTTCTTCATCCATACAGGGGAGATAATAACTGTATATACCTCAAAGAACCATTGCAAGTGAAGTTGGAAAACTATGGCTCACTTGGACCAATCCAGTCCATTGCTTATATTTGTAAATAAAATTTTACTGAAATACAGCCATGCCTATATATTTACATATTTTCTATGGCTACTTTCATGCTACCACAGCAGAGCTGAGCAGTTGCAAGAGAGACCATATGGCCCATAAAACCTAAAATATTTTCTGTCTCTTTACAGAAAAAGTCTGCCAACCCTTGGTTTAAAAGATAAAACAAGGAAAGAGGTACGCCTGCAAAATGCATAGCACTGTATATGAAAAGGATAAATGTTTATTATGTGTTAGCTGTTATTATCTATAAAAGATAGAATGTCTTAGTGATCAAGAGTACTGGCTCTTTAGCAAGACTGCCTGGTTCAAATCCCAGCTCTATAATTTACCAACCCTGCCATTTTTGTCAAGCCACATAGTCCTTCTGAGTCACCATGTATTCATCAGTACACAGAGATAATAATGCCTACCTTGTATAATTACTGAAATGCTTAAATGAGATTATTCAGGTAGATCGCTTAGGACAGTACATCATCACTACAATGGTCATTAATTTCCTCCTACAGAATTCTAAAATATGAACTTATTTTTAATACTAGTTCATTGATAGTATTCAATCTCAATTAATCCATATATTCACTCAGAAAACATTAAGTGGCCATCTTGAGGCAGTAACAGTGTATCCAGAGATGATGTAACTTTTCATATCCTTCCTCCTTATCTTCCCTAAATCTATGCTCTTGGATAAAAGCCAAAATAACCTGAATTTTTGAAGAAAAAACACCATCTAAATTAGGTTACTTCACATAGGGGAACTATCTGCATCTAGTTTTAGACTACACAAGAATATAAAGACTATCTAAAGCCTGGATTATCATGCAATTATGAGTCTTTACAGACTTCTCATGGTTTACAGATGAATAAACAAGCAATGAAGAAATAGAAGTTGATGAAGAGGAGGGAAGAATCATAATAACTGGGCAGGTGGAACATTTTGCAATGTACAAGGAGATGGATGCCTCCTCAGTCAACCAACAGAGCAGTTCTCACTTTGGAAATGACCAGCCACGAGAAACAGAAGCCAGCCTGACATGGAAAATTCAAGAAAAATGGAAACTATGAAACACTGAATAAAAAAATTATAGATTCAAATGGAACAAGAACTGGCCATGTTACAAATATGAACAAAAGAGAAGCTGATGAGAGATAGGGAAACAGAAACAGTGAAATCAAAACACATTATCAGCAAAGAGGAGCATCCATGCCACAGGACATTAAGTCTGTGAGGACAGTTTCCAGAACTTGGTGAATGGGATAGAAGAAAAAAGTGGTAACTGGAGAAGAAAAGAGAGATACGGAGGTTGGGAAGCAGATATCAAAAATTCCAAGTCCAAAAATGATGACTTGCGATGGAATCACTACTACCTGGTATCAGAAAGGCATGTTGGAAGGTGATCAGGTGTTTGATTTCAAAATCAATCAAAATGACCTACACATAACATGAGAAATATAGTTGATGTAGAAATAGAATGTTTGTGTTATAAACAGAGTGCATGCAGAGGACAATCAGGTTGAAGACTGCAGGATTAAATGGCAGAGTAAAGCAAGCCACGTCTACATGGTGTAGTGAAACTTCCAGGCAGGCAGAGTGGAATCTCTATGTCAAGGAGACAGAAATTCACATATATATTAATATGTCAAATACCCCTGATTTACTTTACCAAAAAAAAGCTTTTTTTTTTTTAAGGTATTCTCTAGCAAAAATGCGAGATGAAATAATGGGGACATAATTGTACAAAACGGATAAAAATGAGCAATGCAAGTAATTAAACACAGCTGAATTTTACAGAGATTTGAATATGACTATAAGGCAATCGAAATGTCACAGATACTTCTTATATAGAAAACAGAAGTGGAAAATAATATCTTTGTTTCAAACAAATGGGAAACAAACGGTTTTATAGGCAATTTGTGTATGTTGAAGATGTATATGTTCAAGGAGAAACCCTAGGAAATTTGAAGTGTTCCACATGACAGAACAATATACACCAAGCACAGATTTTACTCGCATACAAATATAGGCACAAACCTCCTCAATTCACAGTAAATAGCATCACTATCTATGATAAAATAATATTATAGATCATAGCCAAATATAGTTTCCTTTGATTTTCAAGGATGGACGAAGATTAGAAAATCTATTAACATAATTTAAGACTTTATTAATTCAAAATCATTTTTCTACATACCAAGAAAATAATAAAATTCATCATCCAATCCTGATTTTTTAAATTAATAAGCTAAAAAACTAATCTATAAAGAAGACATCAAACATTAATATCAAAAACAACAGACATTTTTCTTAATGTTCAAATGCTTAGAGTCATTCTGATTTTGAAGTTAGATTCACAGTGAGAATATTCATAGAATTACCATTCTTTTCTTTACTTAAAAATTTTTTTATGTTTATTTTTGAGGGAGAGAGAGACATAGAGTACAATCAGGGGAGGGGCAGAGAGAGAGGGAGACACAGAATCTGAAGCAGGTACCAGGTCCCGAGCGGTCAGCACAGAGCCCCATGCAGGGCTTAAATCCATGAATAGCAAGGTCATGACCTGAGCCGAAGTTGGACACTTAACCAACTGAGCCATCCAAGTGCCCCGTTTTCACTTTTTTTGTAAGTTAATTTATTTTGATAGACAGAGAGAGAGAAGAGAGAGAGAGTGAAGGGGCAGAGAGAGGGAGAGAGAGAGAATTCCAAGCAGACTCTACACTGTCAGCATAGAGCCAAGTCTGGTACTCGAACTCACAAACCACAAGATCATGACGCTTAACTGATGGAGCCACCCAGGTGCCCATAGAATCACCAGTCTTAAATAATGTTCTCAAAACTCTAGTCAAGATTATAACTTAAGAATAAAAATTGAGTCAAGCCAATGACCAAAATTTATAAATGATATTACAAACTCTCTAGAAAAACAGGAACATTCATGGAAACACTTGTAGGTATAACTAACTACAGAGTTCAGTGAAATTACAAATAAATATATAGATAATCAGAATTATCCTATATCATGGTGACAACCACTTAGAAAAATATGCAGAAAAGACTCTTTTAAGAGTAACAAGAAAATTTAAAATATTAAATTAAAAGCCTATGATTATGTATCCAGGAATCACATGAAAGGGTACAAAAAGAACCCCTATAGTACTTTTTTGTAAACATCAAAGAAGATCTAAGTAAGTGGAACAAAATACCAGATTTTGAAAAAGCAATATAGGCAAACAGTCAATAGACCAAAAAATCTATAATTTTAATGCAGTTTGAATTAAAATCCCAGCGGTTTCATTTTTGGCAGTTAACAACTCATTATAGGGTTCATCAGTGAAAATAAAGAAGAGAAAATAGCAAAGCACATTTTTAAACAAATATTAATGAGGTGGTGCTTGTAGCATTATGTATTTAAGCTGCATGGCTACAATATTAAGGACTATGTGTTCCTGGCAGACAGACTAATGAAACAGAATATAACATCAAGAAAATATACCCAGGTACATGCATGTGTAAATACTGTGTAATTAACTGACATTACTAATCACTGAGGAAGGATGGATTATTAAATAATTTCTAGGGTAAATGATTAATAATACAGAAATATAAAACTATTCAATAGTAAGAAAATGGAAAAGAAATTATAATATGTAAATAGTCTTATTATAAACATACCTACCGCAGTATAATAACAGATAATACACTCATAATGAATAATTATTTGAATAACTATCTGAATTATGAATTATTTGTTACCAGACCGAGGTAGGCAGGCTATCAAAGCTAAAACAAAGAAAAAAATGGATGCATATATCCAGAAAAAACAAAAACATCCAAACTCAATAAACTGCATTTAAAAAAAATGTGAAAGGTAATGGGAAAGTGTTTGCAATATCCATGACAAAGAGATGTTGAATAACTTTAACATATAAATTCAAGTTAGATTTAAATATAAATTTAAGAAAAGGAAAAAAATAATGCTGAAAGGAATAAAAAACAAAAGACATGCTCAGGAAATTTATTTTCAAAAGAAATGATACAGAAGTATTTTACCTATATCAGAAAGTTAACACTAATAGTTAAAACCACACCCCGTTTTCACCTAAAAATGGAAAAGATTTCATTGCAAAAGTAACTGGTGTGTCTAGAAGATAGAAGAAAATCTAGTCATCCTTGGGTTTGGTGATGACTCTTCAGATATAACACCAAAGGCAGGATCCATGAAAGAAATAACCAATGAGCTCAACTTCATTAAATGTAAATACTTCTGCTCTGGGAAAGATACTGTGAAAGAGAATGAGGAGACAAGCCACAGACTGGGAGAAAATATTTGCAAAAGACACATCTGATAAAGGGCTATTCTCCAAAACATACGAAGAGCTCTTAAAATTCAACAAGAAAATAACCTAATTAAAAAATGGGCAAATGACCTTAAAGCCATCTCACTAAAGAAGATAGACATATATCTGATAAGTAAGCATATGAAAAGATGTTCTGCATGGCATGTCATCAGGAAAATGCAAATTAAAACAATGAGATGCCATATACACCTATAGGAATAGCCGGAATCCAGAACACTGACAAGGCCAAGTGTTAGTTGGGATGTGAACGGTATGAACTCTCATTTGCTGCTCCTGGGAATGCAAAATAGCACAGCCCTTTTGGAAGATGATTTGGAGGTTTCTTAGGAAACTAAACATGCTTTTACCATACGATCCAGCAATCGCACTCCTTGGTATGTACCCAAAGGAAAACTGAAAAACTTATGTCCACACAAAACGGGTATATGGATGTTTATAGCAGCTTTGTTCATAACTGCCAAAACTTAGAGGCAGCCGAGATGTCCTTCAGTGGTTGAATGGATAAATAAACTGTGAATCATCCAGACAATGGAATATTATTCAGTGCTAAAAAGAAATGAGCTATCAAGCCATGAAAAAGACATGGAGGAAACATAAATGCATATTTCTAAGAGAAAAAAGCCAATCTGAAAAGGCTGCGTACTGTATGGTTCCTATTATATGGCATTCTGGAAAAGGTAAAACTACGGAGGCGGTAAAAAGATCAGTGGCTTCCAGGGTTAGTGGGGAGAGAGTAATGAGTAGGAAGAGAGGACAGAGGGTTTTTAAGGCACTGAAACTACTCTGTATGGAATTATAATGGTAGGTACACTTGTCCAAATCCACAGAATATACAACACCAAGAGTGAACCCTAGGGTAGACTATGGACTTTGGATGATAATGATGTGTTAATGTCACTACATCAATTGTCACAAATGGACCACTCCGATGGGAAATATTGATCATAGGGAGGCTGTGTATGTCTGGGGCAGGGTATAGATGAGAACTCTCTGTACTTACGGTTTTACTGTAAAGCTAAAACTACTGTTAAAAATAAAGTCAATTTAAAAAAAAACAAAAACAGTGTTTATAAAGTTACAGAAAAGGGAACTCTCATACCTTGTTGTTAAGGATATTACAAATTTGTTTAGGTGAAAAAATAATCTAATTTCACCAACACCTTGACAATGGTTCTCTATTAAAGACAGGGTGATTAAAGTCAGTTATATGGTATTTTTGTGTGTGCTTTCCAAAATATAATTTAATATAACTTATCAAAATGTAATATAATTGAGAAAGGCAAAACTATTTTTAAATAAAAATCAAGTACCTTTTAATTATTAAAGATATAATTATGTTCTCTAAAGTCTATGACAGATTTTTATTTGTTTAGTCTTGCCTCATCAAACTAAAGAGAGGACCATATGAACTCGTCCTGATGCTCGGAGGAGCCCAGGTTCATGTCATGGGACTGTCATTTGGGAGAATAAACTAGATATGGAGCTATCACCAGGCACAGCTCAAAATTCTGAGCTCTCTCTGTTATTAATGGAGGGACAAGTGGAGATAGGGAAGCTCAGCTGAGAAAGGCAAGACGCATTGGAGGGATACAAATCGAGATGAACAGTGGCTGACTCAGCAAAACTGTTAAGTGACTTTGCAAAAGACCTGTCACAACGGGTAAACGGCACCTCCTGGAGAAACAGCTTAGCATTCCTGCAGTGCGCACGCAATTATTTCTGGGGGTAAGATTGAGAAAAAGGAGGAAGGAAGAGGAGAGGAAAGAAGATCAAAAGATGCCTAAGGAGTCTGCGGACATTTCTTAAATGAGCAACTGGGAAGGAGAGAAACTGCAAAAGACAAACCAAAACAAAGAGCGCATGTACCGTACTTCTTTTTAAGCTCCGGCCACCGGGCAAACATGCACCATTTCTGCTCTTTCTCTGCTCATGAAAAATGGTAAGTTGCTCTGTGGAAGTTGACTACACTCTAACTGTTTTTACCGTAAATGAGGCGTGAAAACTATTGTCAAAAACCATGATGTTCCCGGCACACGGCCATACTTTGTCTTCCCTGCACGTCACTCCCAGGGGTTAACACTTTCTGTGGGGCCTAAGAGATTCCAGATACCATGTCCTCAGATTTCTTTACGACTGACTTTTAGGTAAAAACCCACCCTTCTTTTTCCCCCTAGAATTTCCTTCTGTGCAACTAGAGAGTCTTCCCAAAGTATATAACCCTGTTATAGGAGCACACCCAAGGAAATGTCGGTGGAGAGGAGGGTGGCCGAGGTCTCCTCTTTAAAGCGTATGGAGGGTAGTGTTGACAAACATTAGTTATCCTCTCTGTATTATAGTAAGATCCCTGTTGCTAACAAAATCCCCAGGATTTGCTCTGCTCTGCTGATTACTGTATTTCATGATTGAACCCTATTCATCGGAAACTAATCAAAGGGTACTCAAACAGCCTGTTGCTGATTGCAAACCAATAGATTTTATTTTATTAAGTTCCCCTCTGCCATCCTTTAACAAATACACCCTTATGGGCTGGGCTATTTCCTGGGTCAAGATATTTTCAGAGTGATTTTCCTTTCGATCATGTAGTTTTCAGGTCTTTTGGGCAGGAACCATAGTCTGTTTTGGCCAAATGCCTCAGTGAATAGGAAAGTGAATTGAGTTAAAACCAATGTTTGGGTGAAATAGGCAAATTCCACCCCGCTGCTTGCCACCAAACTCCATGCCTCTTGAATTTAATGTAAATCTACTGAAAACACACACATGAATCACATCCTATGTGTAAGTATCCTGCCCTTAAGGAGCTAGACCAGCCTAAGACAGGTCAGAGGTCAGGGAAGACTTTAAGCTTTAGTACCCTTGGGCTGGTTGCAACTGAAAAATTAACGATGAAGAGTGTGGGATGGTATGGAAGAGCAAGTAATATCATCTTCTTATGATAACCTACAGAGCAGCCATTGTATTTGGAGCTTGACAACAAATTCTTTAGACCTGAATTAGAAGAGGCACCTCTTTGATAGATTTCTTCTTGTTCCAGTTTACAGGCAACTAATCCTCACTGCATTGGATCAAACAGACGGGCACAATCAATTCAGCGAAAGCAAGCAATGCCAGGTCTGCTCAATCTTCTCTCAATGAGCAGCAGAGAAGAAAGTGGGGGGAAAGGAAAGAAAGAAAGAAAATTCAGGCATGCCTGGACCCAACAGAGCTTAGCAGAAGGAAAGATGAAAAGACAAGTTGAAATATACATCCTGGTGGGTAGAAAGGCTTGCTGTCAGAGGGAGAGGCTGAAACACCACAGTGATGCCAAACACGCCAAGCCTTGGAGGGGGGAGGCGCTGAGGGGTGTTGAAGGGAGTGGGGGCAGATGGCAGTGGTGTGATGTTAAAACAAAAGAAATCACGGCGGTATTCCTAGAGAGGAAAGAGATCTGGACTTACTTAGGTCTCCATAGTCTATGATCTATAGCACAGTGTGATGAGCATGTTAATGACTGCATTTAGGTAATTAAGTCTCAGAGAAACCAGTACCTTCCAAAGTAAAATTAATTTACGCTGCTAGATCATTCTAGACTCGACTGGCCATTTGGTGAGAAGTCACACTGGAATCACAGCCTAACAATGGCAGGAGGAAAAGGAATGAAAATGAGCTAGAAATAAAATGGTGCCAGTATTAATGGCTTTTGCTCTGCCTTTGACACAAAGGGCATGATGAGATGCTTCCTCATAGACCAGGTGCTTCCTCCTCCAATAGCTCAACACCCTCTCTATTTCCTGGCTCAAAGTATGGGCAATGACTTAGTCTTCCTTGACTCCTCTGAATTTTCTTGGTCCTCTCTTCTCTCATATCACCACTATATCTTCCTTTCTTGCCCCTGAATCTGTTTTTGTCAAGTCTAAAATATTTGTCTAAGAGTAAAGGGCATCAAAAGGGCTCACATGGATAACGGTCCTCCCTCTCTTGACTCATTAATGATCCTCACAGTTCTTGGAAATGTGTCATTCCCCTGCCATGGCTGTGAGTCAGGGTCTCCAGGCCAATGTATTAATCATCTTCAGGTGGTTCTTCTCATTGTCTGAGAAGGAACAGTGTGCTATTTAAGAATGGGGAGAGTGTAACGTTTCTTGTCCCCAAGTTCCTAAATATTGGCAGTGAGATTGCCTTTTTTTTTCGGAGTAATGTGCTCCAAAATGATACCCGAATAAACGCATTACTGGCAACCATAAGCATATGTAGATACACACGTGTGTGGTGCACGTGCATGATCCTTTATCACAAGCGAAATTTATTAATAATGCATGTTTATAAATACACATTGCTTTATATACTCATTTATGTGTACAAGCAGGCACCATCCTTCCCGTGTTTAGAAGTGAAGGTGCCCCAAGTCTGGTTCCAGTAGACCGCTACTGCCCTTACCTTCAGTTGGCAGCTCCTCCATATTTTCTCCTCGTCGAAGACCCATAGGACCACATGGCTTTCATTTCTGAGATGTGCTCTGATCAGAACCCCGAGGTCCAAAATCCCCTCACACCCCCGTGAGCAACTTACCGCTGGAGGTGGTGGTCCAGAACGCCTTCCTCAGCATTCAGAAGAGTCGCTGCAGAGTTCAGGAGCTGATGACTACAGCTTACAGATTTCAGTTCCAAGATGAGGAGACTCAAGCAGAACATGGCTCCCATCTCCTCCAGTTCACTGGTTCCAAACTGTAGACCCTGTCAGGTAAACAAAACCATCAAGAGAGACTATAAAATAGAAACTGAGTAAAGACAATTTTTGAGATCCAGAGGGAGGGCTTCTGGACACTTGCCTATCACAGAAATTGAGAACTGATAGTATTTACCAGTCACTATCCAATGTGCTTTGTTGGGTGCTTTGTGGATTGCCGATTCTCAGTCTACATTATGTGTCATTCGGGGTTTCCCAGAAAGACTCCCAAGGCAATAAGGAGCTGGCAGGGGTCCTGAAGTGCAAGGGGATGGATAGAGTTCCAGGAGTCACTTCCCCTAGTTCAGTCAAAGCATCAATGCTTCTATACATATTTTAATTTTTTTTAAATTTATTTTAATGTTTTATTCTTGAGTGAGAGAGAGACAGAGTGTGAGCAGGAGAGGGGCACAGACAGAGGGAGACAGAATCCAAAGCAGGCTCCAGGCTCTGAGCTGTCAGCACACAGCCTGATGCAGGACTTGAACTCACAAACAGTGAGATCATGACCCGAGGCGAGGCTGGCTCAACCGACTGAGCCACCCAGGTGCCCCTCTTCTATATGTATTTTAAAAAGGGATCCACCATTGAAACAAAAGTTTGTGAACAATTGTACTAAGAGCCTCTTCTCTCCCATAAATTTGTCAATCAGTGAGAAGAATGAGGGAGATCCTTCATGTACAAATACCAGAACTTAAGAACAACACCAGCATTTGTTTAGAACCACTTATTCATTTGCACTGAGATAGTACAAGAAAGCAAAGCCATTATACATACTCTATGCTATTAGAGCATGATGTGACATATAATAATAATTAACAGCTTTACAGAACATTTACTAGGTGCAGATACAGTTCTGAGCCCTTTTACGTGCATTAGCTCAATCAATACTTACCAAAGTTCTATCAGGTAGGTATTGCCATTTCATCCATTACATACAGAAGGAGATTTAGAACCATGGAGCTGATACTTTGTCCATGACTTCAAGTGATAAAGACTAGACTTGACTTCTCACCGAAGTACTATACATAAACTAGAAGGACCCTATTATGTGATGAAGTATAAAGTGCATGGTTTTCAAAATTAGACAGGGATTGGTTTTGGATCCTGACTTCACTATTTTCTGACTGTGTAATCTTGGATTTAATGAGCTCTATTAGCCTCGATTTTCTCATCTGAAAAATGAGATCATAATTCTTCCCTCCATATATTTAGGCATGCAGTGTTAAGGAATATTCCGGAGTCCACATAATCCTACTGGTCAATATCAGCTCAATTTCTCTTTCTTTATTCCTAGTAAATATGTTTAATATGACAATTCAGTGTGGTCCTCAGTTCTTTATAAATACATTTCATTTAAATAAAAGGGTATCAATAGTTGAATATTATTTCCTAAATAGATTTTCATATCCAAATAGCAGTGGAACAGAAGACAGAGATGTGACGGTAAACGTTCAAAAAGATTGGTCATAAGCATCACAAGGAAAAACAAAATTCCAAACTGGGAAATCATCAGTCTCACAAAAGAATTTCTAGGTAAAAGGATAAAAGAAAGTAGAAGGTCTATTTCAGCTGCTTGACAATTTGATTTGCTGCATGTTTGGACACCTGTTTTCCTAAAGAAAGGAGAAGTCTGCTCCTCCATAAACAACAGTAATGGGAGGGGAAGACAGATGTTTAACAAGTTATTTTTCTTAAGTCAATAGAAAAGATCACTGAACAAAGACAGAGAAAAATCTGTCTTGTTACATGAACTAAAGTTCTAAGGTCTCATTCTTCCCCTGCACCCTGTTTTCCTAGCTGCTTTTCTTTATTCTAGAATGACCAGCTCGGCGGGGAGTTATGAAGCAAAAGCTGTGCCCTCCTCCTCAATCAGCCCCCTCACTGGTGGCAAGAAAGAGTAGACAAGGAGAATATGAACAAAAATCCAGCCCCTCAGGCAGGCAGCACATCTGACACCTATGTGTAACCCTAGCATCTAGCAGAGCACCTAACAGGTCAAAGAGGGACAAGTCCTTGAGGGCAACAAATCTCATAGCATGAGCCATATTGCTAGGTCGAGGGCCACACCTTCACGCCAGTCAACTTCGATAAACAATGGCCCAAATGATAGCATGTTTATAACATAAAGACATTTCTGGATCCCAAATATTGATCCATTTATTTCAGGCAATGGTTGGTATCATAAAAATGACTTGTCCAGAAGACCCTGATTAAAGGAACTTAGACTACTTATTGGCTGTGGGGTCTCGAGCAAATCACTTATTCTATTTTGCTCTCCAGTATGAGCCTCTCTTTACTACTCTGCTCTTTTCACTCTCACATAGCATCAAAAATATTTGTTTATATGGATAGTCTTTTAACTTCCCATGCCCTGGATACAGAGAGGCATGGACGAATTGTCTCTGGGATACATATCGTATTTGTCAAGTAGAACCTCACTTCTTTGCATAGCAAGTATATGAATGCCTTTAATTATATTCTCCCACTGTCAAAATACTTTATTTTTGCTTTAGACGATGCATGCACATCTCTGGATATGATCCAGAAAACAGGTAGATAAAATTTAGGAAGTCTGATATCTACTTTGGTTATTTATCATGGGTTCACAGTAACAAGTTTATACATAAAGCAGGCTTTGGGTTTAGTTTAAAAGTAAGCCTTACTGGGGCACCTGGGTGGCTCAGTCAGTTCAGCAGCTGACTTCTGCTCAGGTCATAATCTCATGGTTCACCAGTTCGAGCCCTGTGTTGAGCTCTGTGAAGACAGCTAAGAGCCTGGAGCCTGCTTTGAATTCTGTCTGTCTGTCTGTCTCTCTCTCTCTCTCTCTCTCTGACCCTCTGCTGGTCATACTCTGTCTCTCAAAAAAAATTTTTTTTTCAAAAAAAAAGCAAGACTTATTAAAATAGAGACCCAACTCTCCTTCCCCCTAGGCTTATATGTGTTAATTAGGATTTCCCTCTCCCACTGGCCAGTAACAGAAAGACTGACCACAGTTGTTTAAATAAAAATGGAGTTTTATTTTTAATGCATAATAAGTTGGGGGTAGGTGGCTCATGGCATTATTTCAGAGGCCTAAGAAAATCAGGACTCTTGTGTCTGTCATCTTCCTGGTTTTCTAATCATGAGTATGAGGTGGCTGCTGTAGCTCCAGCCAGCATATCATCACTCAAGGAGGGAGAGAGAAAGAAAACTGGGGAAAGGAGGTACCAGCATACTTTTCCTTATATTTTCTTGGCCAGAGCTGTATAATAGGGCCAACTCCAGCTTTACAGTGGTCTGGTAACTAAATATTTTATCTAGTTCAATCTCTTTAAAAGAAACAGGTAAGAGAGAACAGTGTTAGAAATGAGTGTTGAATAATTTATAAAAAAGGGGGCATGGTACTTGAGTGGCTCAGTTGGTTAAGTGTCCAATTCTTGATTTCGGCTCAGGTCATGATCTCAGAGTTCATGAATTCAAACCCCATATCAGGCTTGGTGCTGACAGTGTGGAGCCTGCTTGGGATTCTCTCTCCCTCTCCTTCCGCCCACCTGCACCGTCTCTGTCTCTCTCAAAATAAATACACTTAAAAAAATGAGCATTGGGTGAGCCAACAATATCTCTCACCCCAATATTCAGACACTTAGGTTACTAGAAAGTACAGGTTCATATCTATGCATCATACTTGTAAGCAAAACTCATTGACACAATTCACTACGTGTTTTTTTTTAGAAACTTTTTGATTAATCCACCTCAAACTAAGTTGAATTCACATGTACATTTGACTCCGAAATTCACTAGTACCCTCATCATCACATAATTTTTAAACAGCATAGATATGGGAAGAATATTTGTATTAATGCAGAAAATTACATATTGGTAAACATAGGATCTACAAATGATGTTTAAAAAGTATAGGTACTGTGGCACCGGGGTGGCTCAGTCAGTTAAGTGTCAGATTCTTGATTTCAATTCAGGTTATGATCCCAGGGTTGTGGGATTGAACCCCATATTGGGCTCTGCACTGAGTGTGGGGCCTTCTTAAGATTCTTTCTCTATCTGCCTTTTCCCATCGCACCCACTCACGCTCTCTTTCTCTAAAAGATAAAAAATAAATAAAATAAAATAAAATAGAAGCATAGGTACTGATAACTGGTGAGCAAAAGGAGAAAAGAAATTAATAACCAAGCATAGAAAAATACTCTATTTTATTATGCAAAAAATGTCTTACACCAGCAAATTGACAGAAATATATTCAAATTTATAATATATAGTGCTGACTCGTGACAAATGCTGGCACATATCAAAATACAATGCCATATGACATGGTAATATCACTTCTGAAAACTTTTCCTGAGGGACAGTTCAAAATAAAAGTGAAGCACAAAATATATATTATGTCAAAGCTACATATAATAATCAAAATTTGAAAGAAATAAAATGCTAAACATCTAATAAGGAAGAAATCACTAAGGAAATTATAATGGAATAAATTTGATGGGCTATAATAAAGCCATTAAAATGATTATTATAACAGCCATTTAACAATATGGAAAATGCTTATGATTTAATGACAGGTGAGGAAAAAAAGCAAAATACTAAGCATGTAATGATGTAATTTATGGTGACAATAGGCAGTGAAATCAGAGGTGGTTACCCCCAAGTCCACATACATGCTTTCAGCCATTATTGCTGTGATTTGCCAATAAAACACAGAAATCTGGAGAAGAGGTGTTATCAAGAGAACATCCACAGACCAAAATCTGTTTAAATGGCTACAGCATGCCAATAAATGAGTTGAATTCCCTACAGCAATTTGCAAGAGCTTTTCTAGATCTTCTGTATTCTGAAGTAGGTCTCGATTTACTTTTCTTTTATGTGTAATTTACTGACACTAAAGATTGGGGTCTCTCATCAGTTTAAGAAAAAATGTAAGCCACCATCTCTTTCAGTATTGCCTCTCCCCCATTCCTCATCAAAGAAAACAAAGATAAGCCTAAGAATCCTATTAAATGTATTTGTTTCTACGCTGTCCTCCATATCTCTTACTTTTACTTATGTATTTTTTATTTCTATCACTTTAATAAATTCTGAGTATCTTTTCATATCAATGCTTTATTTTAATACTTTGCTCTCCAGCTTTCCTGAATCTGCTTTTTGATTCATTCATCTCAAAAACTGTCTCTGTAATACTATAAACATACTTATTTTCTATTCTCCCCTATTATTCCTGTATATACAATCTTTGTGGGCAGCCATCATTCATTTGACTTTTCTGTTTAATGTCAATATTGTAGGTTTGCCTGCTCAAATATTTTATGAGCTTCTGAAACGCTAAATTCACATTTTCTTGAACTTGAAGAAACTCTTTGTGGATTGGCTTTAATGCTCTTTGCTCCAGAGAGAACTTGTGTTTTCCTGCACTAGGTACTTGGGGACTACCGATCAGGGGCCATTATAGGCTGAAGCTTTGGTTTGAGACCCTTAGGGCCATACTGTACCTTTAAATTGTGACCCCAAATATGCTTAAAGGAGTGTTTGTGATTATAAATTTTGAATGAAGGCTTTTCCTTTTTGGTCTGCTGTACCCAAAGCCATGGCTGAAACACTCAGAATCCTCACTTTCTCCCTTTACATGTTGCAGTTTCATTGGCTCAGCAACTGAGGCTATCATCTCTGGAGATCCTGCCTTTGTGTGGTGGTCTTCAATTAGTCCTCAAATTTCACACGGGCCTGTTTTCATCCTCAAACCCAAGTTATAAGCAGATAGGAATTAGTATCTGCCTCCAAAATTCTACAGCACCATCTGGAAAAGCCTGTTTCTTTTTATAAAATTGGGCATCACTGAACACATCTAAAACATACAGAGAGGGAAAATGTTACACCTATGCATAGATACTGCAGGTAAAACAATGACACTCTGAAACACCAATGTCTTTTTATGAGAAAGATTTACTGCCAGAAAAATCTGAGAAATTTCCTTTTTAAATAATTTTTAAATGTTTTTTTTTTAAAAGAGAGACACAATTTGAGTGGGGAAGGGGCAGAGAGAGAGGGAGACACAGAATCCAAAGCAGGCTCCAGGCTCTGAGCTGTCAGCACACAGTCCAACACAGGGGCTCAAACCAATGAACCATGAGATCATGACCTGAGCTGAAATCGGAGGCTTAACCAACTGAGCTACACAGGGACCCCAGAAATTTCTTAATTTTATTTTCAAGAAGGATCAAGAGTAGATGGCATTGGTAAAGTATAGTGAAAGATATGATGAAAACTGAGAAGTAAGTATGGAGATGTAAAATACAATTTCTAAATTAAACGTTAAATGGAGACAGTTAACAGTTCAATGCAGAAAATTTAATCCATTATGTAGCAGACAACCTCAAGAACTTTTCCAATATCTCGATGAAAAAATAAATTAAAACAATGACACACACACATATGAAATATGTATACATATATGAATTATGAATTATATATATATATATGAATTTTAGAGCAGATTAAGGAAAAGTGATCTACTCCATTTTGAATTTCAGACTCAGACTGTTTCTTAATCACCATAAAAGCTAGGAAGAAGGAAAAAGTAGGGAGAGGGGTTGAGGAAAATAAAGGGAGAACCATTCTGTATTTATTTATTTATTAAAAGTTATTTATTTATTTTGAGAGAGAAAGAGAGTGAGGAAGGGTCAGAGAGAGGGAGAGGGAGTGAATCCCAAGCAGGCTCCACACCGTCAGCACAAAGCCTGATACAGGGCTCAAACTCATGAACCACAAGATCATTACTGGAGTCAAAACCCAGAGTCAGACACTTACCCACCTGAGCCACCCAAGGGCCCCAGAACAATTCTGTATTTTAAGAAATCTGAGTCTAAAGATCAAACATTCTCAACAAATATATGAGATACAATTAATTTTAAAAAAGCGAAAAAAAAAAGTGCTGGGAACCCTATAAACAATCAAAATTAAATAATCTAAACTTTATTCCCACTCTTAAACATCAAAGACAATGAAGTGATGTGTACAGAATTGAGGAGAAAATGTTGTGCCCCAAAAATGTTGTGGATGTGTGAGGGGCCCAAGGGAGATACACCCAAGGAAGAGCAGACATCAAATGGAAAATGGATAAGGAAAAGTGTCCTAATCTCTTTTAAAATATTAGCACAAAACTATTATTTACAATACTTGAGACATGGAAACAACCTAAGTGTCTATTGATGGTTGAATGGCTAAAGAAAATGTGTGTGTGTGTGTGTGTGTGTGTGTGTGTGTGTGTGTGTGTGTGTGTGCTGTGGACTATTACTCAGCTATGAAAAGGAAGGAAATCCCGCCATTTGTGACAACATAGATGGATCCTGAGGGCATCATGTTAAGTGAGATAAGACAGGCAGAGAGAGACAAATACCCTATTTCTCACTGATGTGTGGAATCTAAAAGAAAACAAAAGATGACTCATAGATACAGAGAACAGATTTGGTGGTTGCTAGAGGCAAAGGGGAAGATTGGCAAAGGGGCAGAGGGAGGGCAAAATGGATGAAAGTAGTCAAAAGGTACAAACTTCTATTTACAATATAAGTCAGTCATGTAACATACAGCATGGTGACTGCAGTGAATATACTGTATTGTTTGTTTGAAAGTTACTAAGAGAATAGATCTTAAAAGTTCTCACCACAAGAAAAAAAAATTATAACTGTGTGGTGATGGATGCTAATAAGACTTATTGTGACCATTTCACAACATATACATATATTGAATCACTGTGTGGTACACCTGTGGCTAATATAATGCTATATGCCAATTATATCTACATATATCTACATAAATTTACATATAATACATATATCTACATATATCGAGAGAAATCCCAATTAAAGAAAATGTTGTTTATGCTCAGAAATAGGAATATATAAAAATAATTATGCAGCCTGGGGTTGCTTGTGTGGCTCAGTTGGTTAAATGTCTGACTCTTGATATCGGCTCAGGTCATGATCTCCCAGTTGTGAGATCCAGCCCTGTGTTAGACTTCATGCTACACATGGAGCCTGCTTGGGATTCTGTCTCTCTCTCCCTCTGATCCTTTCCCCTGCTTGTGCTCTCTCTCTCTCTCTCAAAATAAATAAAAATTTAAAAAATAATTATGCAGCATGATCTAGAGAGTATTTTGCCAAGAATGGCATGGGGTGACATCCTTAGGAAATCTACTAACATAAATGTTAGTACATAAACAAATCAAAGGCAGAAGCGAAGAAAACCCAAGAACTTGTGGATGGATACATCCATTTCTGATACAGTCTTAGTATATGAGTCTGCCAGATTTCTCTCTAGACTAGAGGGGGCAGCATGGCAGGGTGGGTGTAAACACAGGCCCTGAGGTCCGGATTGCTGACATCAGTTCCAGTGCTACATTTACTAACTGTGTAGTTTTGGGGAAGTCATTTGACCTACTGGTGCCTCAATTTTCCCATCTTTAAAATGGGAATAATAATAATAATAATAATAATAGTAATAGTAATACCACCTTCTATCTCCTGGAGCTGCTGAGACAATTCAGTGAGGTTGTATATATAAAAATTTACATCAGCACTCGGCCCATTGCATATTATACAAGTATTTATTATTACCACTAACAACAGCAAATGTTTAGATAAACCAATAGTCAAAACCGCAGTTGACACACCCAGTCCTCATTAAAACTATGGCCAATCTACGACCTGCTCTCACTACTGTTATGTAACATTTTTTGACAGGTTCCAAACAATTCAATAAGATAAGAAAAAATGAGTCATCCATATTAGAAAGGAAGGAATCACATTATCATTATTCGAAGACTGATTATGTACTAAAACAAACCAAAGGAATCGGCCGAAACAGAAAATCTATTAGATATAAGGCAAGAATCGAGGAAGTAGACAGGTTACAAATTAAATATCCCAAAATCAATTTTCTTTCTATAAACCAGCAAAATAAATTAAGTATAATAAAAATCCCATCCACAATAGCAACACAACTATAAAATATCTAGGAAGAGAATTAATAATAAATACCCCAAGGGTTGGATGCTAAATCCCAGGACTTCACCAAAAGATAACAAGGAAATTTTAAACAAATGGAGTAATATGCTCAATTCTAGAAAAGCAAGGCCCGGTACCATGCGGTATCAATTCTCCACGTGTTAGTCTGTAAAAGCATAAGAAATCAAAACCCCAGTGGAGATTTTAAGACTTGGAGAATTAATTCCTTTTTAGAAAAACATATGGCAAAAATATCCAAGAATAATTTTGGAATAAAGAGTAAAAAAATAATAATGGGAAGAACTTATACACTTACAATAATTAAATGTTATGGTATTAATGCAAAACATGGCAGACAGAACAAGGGAAGCATAAAAAAGGTGCCAAAGCCTGTGGAATATATAAAGGTTTGCATATGATAAAGGTGTCTTTCAAGTCACCGCAAATGGATTGTGATGGGGATAAAATAAAAATGATTGGTTAATATTCAGGGGAAAATCTTACCACAAATACAAAATCATTCTGTTTTGATTAAAGGATTAAATGTTAAAAAACTTGAGTGATTAAAGGAGGAATAAAACGTATATTCAAATATTCTATCATCTCCAGACCAGAAGGAGGATTTCCGGTGCATATGCTCAAAGAAGAAACCGTAAAGGAAAATATTAATGACTGAATAAATAAGATTTATAAGATATTTATAAGATATTTATAAGATAAATATATCTGAATCACCAGAAATATCACAAACTAAGCTAAAAGAGAAATAACAAAATAAATGTAATTGCAATAAAGGAAAAAAATAACCTAATGATATAAAGGGCAAATTAATGTAACAATAAAATACCATAATTTGCTTTCAATTCAGGTTTACCTCTTACTCCCCAAATTATAACGCTCTCCTGGTAAAGGGCTATAAACAGACACTATCATCACCTGTTGTGATGAAAGGTCTTATCACTGCAGTATTTCTGAAGGATCATTTGGAAATATATTTTGAAAGCCTAAAGAACATTTAACTCTTGGAGCTAACAATTCAAATTCCAGAAATCAGTATTAAGAAATTAATCATAAAATGAACTATAGAAAAAAATCTCATATATATGCCAGTATATTACTAGCCAAACTTGAGTGTATTCACATCATGGAATATTAAAATCACGATATGTTTTGAATAAACAATGCCATGGGGATATATTCATGGTATAGCCCAAAAGTACAGTAAGTTGACTAGAGTAGATCACATCCATTATGATCTCAGTTTAATTTAAAAATGTTAAAATGATTTATATGATTTATATGCACTAAAATGTTCATAGTGGTTAAAAATGCATAGTGAGGGTACATGTTTTCTTTGTTTCATTTTTAGTCACGAAAAATATGTAATTGCTTTTGCCATTCATATTTCCTTAAGCTATGCTCTGGAAATAGTGTATCTGAATTAAAATGTTATTTTATATGTGATTTTAAATTTGTAAGGAAAATGAAAAATTTTTTCATGTTTATTTATTTTTAAGAGAGAGAGAGAGACAGAGCATGAACATATGAGGGACAGATAAAGACAGAGACACAATTTGAAGCAGGCTCCAGACTCAGCTGTCAGCACAGAGCCCGACGCAGGGGTCAAATCACAAACTAAGAGATCATGACCTGAGCCAAAGTTGGATGCTTATCTGACTGAGCCACCCAGGCACCCCAGGAAAATGAAATTTAAAATTCACATTTAGGAGCACCCGGGTGACAGCTCAGAGCCTGGAGCCTGCAACACATTCTCTGTCTCCCTTTCTCTCTGCCCCTCCCCTGCTTGCTCTCTCTCTCTCTCTCAAAAATAAACATCAAAAAAAATTTTTTAATTCACACTTATATGTTGTTAGTTAAATTCAATATTTAAATTTAAATACTTTAACAAAAGGCAAAAAGAAAAGCTAGCTGGGCATATTTAGTTTCTTGAATACCTGCTTCTTCCTTCATATCCATTACCTGGTGTCCTCTTAATTTCTCTGGCTCACTGGGCCTGTGCCTATTTTTCTTTTGGGGTAAATATCCTGACATAAAAAAAATCTATTCCCAGGAAAAATTATCAGAAGCTTTACAAAGTGCCAGCACGAGTGAGAGGCAGTGACTTTTAGAGTTTTAAACAAATTTGGAGAGGTTGTGAACAAATTAACTTTGCACATTCTTTGCCTTGCCCTGCAGGCGGCAGAGAAGGTAGAGCTAAGCCAATCAAGTCCGGCAGATCTGCAAACTCCAATAGGTGGCAAGGAGGAAAGCAAGAGGGCGGGGAGAAGGCGCCTGGGCTCCCCTGCTTACCAAACCCATCAGACTCTAATGCTTTCCCACTGAGGACTGAATCAATCACCAGGCATGTCGGTGTCTCTGCTATCTGACGGGGCTCTTCTGCACAAAGCCCCCTCTGTGTCCACCCTTCCAGCCCAGGCTGTCCGACCCATTACTGACGACTGTTTCCCTAGTAACTGCAAAAAGGCCCTATATTCACTGGAATAGCAGGGCTGAAGGTGTGGGCTGGATTTCAAATGTGTCCTTTATTTCCATGAGGGACCTTCCCTGGGTCTTGGTGAATTTGTGCTTAAGCCATGAATGACACAGCAGACAGCCAAGTACTCTGTGACTGCCTTTCCGTGTCTTTCTGGACCATGCATATGAGGGTAAATATGAATCAGAGACTGTCTCCTAGACAGCCTAGAATTTGAGTACAGAGAGCAATCTAAGCAAGCTAAACCCTCTTTTATAGATGCATAAACTGGCAATGCCTTACACAAGGTTATGTAGCTTAATACAGTAGAACCAGGCTTGCAATAAATGTTCCCCTGAGACTAATCAAATGTCCATGTCAATACACAGGCTTTAAACTTCACATATTGTTTAATAAAAGCTTTTGGAGATTTAGCGGTCATGTTTTCTTATAGGTGATATGAGCCCATGAGTTCTATCTCTTTATTCCCCATTCCCTTTCTTATAAGAAAGCTTGCCCAATATGGCACCAGGGACATGCACAAGCCCAGGCATAGGTAAAAGTAGGTCATCACCCTCCTTCACTATTGCCACCCACTGTCCCTCATACTCATCTTCCCTGGCTCTTTGATCCACAGCTCTGTCCCTGATTTCTGAAACCCGCCCTAGGCCATCTTGTGTGATGACTAGCAGCAACAATCTCTGTAGCCCTGTTCTCTATGGGTTCTCTCAGATCTAATTTTGAACTTTCCTTCTCGTGCCACAGGTTGGGGAGAAAAAAAAGAAGGTGCTTCTGCCTCTGCCCATGAGTTATACACCATGTTTTCTGAAACTCACCTGCAAAGGACAATGACCAATGAGAACAGATGCTGATCATAGCAATAGAGCAGAGTTCTGCTTTGCCAGATTTTAATCCTTTAGTTTCTGAACCCAGGCAAGGTCCTGGGGGATATGGCAGAGGAGTGAGGGAGACAGGAGAGTGAAGGGGGCAGGTGGGACGCTTCGCTTGGTGGGCATGAGCAGTGGCTATGAACCTATGGGTGTGCAAGTATTTTAATACACTAAGAACTGGCATGGCCACACTGAGGCACACCAGTGGAATACCAACCCTAACCCTCACCCCGACCTCCACGCTCCACACCAGCCTAAGTGCAACCAGTCTATTTGTCAGATGAGGGGGTAAGACACAAATCAAAATCTCTTCCAAAAATGGTGACATTAACGTCAAGTTGCAGCTTCCAGCGCTCCCCTGCATACGGCGCTTCCCTGGAGAGTGGCCCGCAGACATGCCCTCACTGGTCACGCAGCTCTTGCAAAGAAAGTCAGAGTACCAGGATGACATTCGAGTCAACACTTCTCAACATGGGACCCCCAGATTAGTGTTTGCCTGTGAACTGTTTATGAATACTTCTCTGTTTTCAAACAGGGGGCCTCAGCCCAAAGGTGAGTCACTCATGTAATTAAGCAGATGTTTTTAATTCAGTTCTTGTCAAGGAAGGAAGCGCTGTGATTGTGTTCTTTTGTATTCTGGTCCAAGCTCCTTATCTCTTTGGGGCAACAGACGGTTCAACAGCTCACAGCCCCAGTTACTTTGCATAGCACTGCTCCAAAACATATTTCCTAGGAAGGGCTCGGCTTGGATGTGTGCAAAGAGAAAATTCTGATAGTCAGCTGTCTGGAATATGAATCTCAGCTCTGCCACTTCCTACCCTTATGACTATGTTCAAGTTATACAACCTCATCAAGCCCAATGTTTTTATCCTTAAAATGGGAAAATAGACCGATTGCTGAAATGTTTCTGTGAAGATTAAATGAGATATAATGTGTGCGTGCCCTGTGCAGAGGCAGGGGGTAGATGGTCCATCAATGCGAATTGCGATCACGTTTTCCCACATGCTCTATTACACAAAAGGGCATAGCAGAATCTGTACAGATCACAATTACACTATAAATACATGTATGCATGCATATATAAAGACCACTCGGTTTTGCTGAGTTTTCATTCTCTTCCAAATGAGAAGATTTGGAAATCTTTACGCAAATCATTACGAGAATCTACTCTCCACTCACTCCTTTCATGCACATTTGTTTTGCTCTCTCTACATGCATGGCCCCTGTGCTAGGTGTTGGGAAGGAAAAAGCATGGTCTCAATGCATGAAATCGTCTTCTGTGGCTGCCATCTTGAAGAGACCACCTTCATTTCTATGATTTCTGTACTCACAGCGTATATAGCACAGGGTGAAATTTCAGAGTACAGGGTGGGCATTTAGAGGGCAATCAAAACAGATATATGAAGACACCAGTCCTCGTGGATCTTACAATCTATTAGGAAATACAGGACATACACTAAAGGGGGAAACATTTTGGATGTTCAGAGGAAAAATAACTGCTCTGGCTTTAGCTGGACTTCGAAGCTCATATACCTGTAAATATATTTTGCTCAGCCACTTTCTTGCTCCTGCACAAGGTGACAAAGGTGGTCTAACAAAAGTGTAGCAATGCGAGCAGTTAAATACATACTGTTTTACACCTTCCTAACCCTTGCATTTATTTCACCTGCCTAGCCTCTGTAGACATTCAAATTCTGAGCATTACTAGTCACTAACACTCCTTCTTTGATAATTTTATTATTTCGTTCCAAGTTTTGCTTGACTGAATACTTTGGAGAGGGACAGAGAATGAAGAAAACAAATATAAACAAAAAGAGGGGCTAATATCCATTAGGGCCTGTAGATTTATATATGGCTAGGAGTTGAATGTTATCATCCAGAAGATAATATCTGACCAAAAGCAATATAACAACTTTATATTCAGTCAGCAAATGAGGCCTGACCAAATGCAGAGAAAAACCATCATTCAGGGCTTAAAAGCAATGAGATTGCCGCATAAAATTCTCATACTGGATTGATAAGTAAATTAAGAAATAATGGTTAATTTTAAAAAGTTTGAACTTGAAAAACCAGTAAGATAATTTTATTGACAGCATTGATTAATATAATTAACATTAAGAAAAAAATCCGATTATGTCTGAATCCTTCTAAAATTTTGCTATGTTTTTCAGCAAATCACACCTACCAAATTGCAAATATGTTTGAAAAGTTGATTGGGGAGTGGGGGGCGCCTGGGTGGCTCAGTCGATTGAGCCCCAGACTTGGGCTCAGGCCATGATTTTGCAGTTTGTGAATTCGAGTTCCACCTTGGGCTTACTGTTGTCAGCGCAGAGCCCACTTTGGATCTTCTGTCCCCATCTCTCTCTGCCCCTCCCCTGCTCCTGCTTGCACTCTCTCTCTCTCTCAAAAATAAATAAAACATTAAAAAAAAGATTTTTTAAGTTGATATGTAATAAGATATGTATAAATGCTGCATTTTAAAATATACATACCAAGACAATGAAAATTTGATCGTTTCATAAATGTATTTAAGAAAACCACTGTTGCTGCATGCAGAGCACCGACCGAACCCAGAGCTGCAAGTCTAGCCCCCAAACTGTTTGGCCTTGAATATGCCTCTCAGCCTAGATCACAGGCAGGAGGGCCCTGGTTCAATGACACACATAGACTTTTCTAGATGAAAACGAAGAGGCTACTCCCCTTCTACCCTACCCAGCTTGCTGCCTAGAGTGGTAGACTGACATTTTCTGCAGGGAACCCTCTCTTTCCTGTGGGATGTGAGTCTAAACATCCCTGGCTCTGCTTACCAGATAAAGGGAACATGTTAAATCCGTATCAATCCGAGAGCCGCCGCACGGTGACTGCAAACGGTGTGCCTGTGGCTTTGTGATTCCCCAGGGTTTGCTTCTGTGCAGGGAGGCCTCCTGAATCCATGAGCAGAGGAGTAATAATAATAGTAATAGAAACAGTAGCAGAGCTGAGCACTGTCAGGCTGTAATTGCTCTGGCAACAGAGCAAACAGTCCTACCGGAGGCCCATGTGGCTTTGATACCCAAGTGCTCAGAAGGAAACAGCTGGAACCCCCAGCAAGCGGGACACATATTAGCAGGCTTTGTTCACTTCAAAAGGGGAGAAATGTTTTATTTTTTAATGGAACTCTTTCCAATCAGTCCTGTCTTCTCCCTTCCTGCCACTGGCCTCCTATAGCTGTCTCGTTTCTTACACAAGGGGGAGTGTTCACATGAGAGTCTGTTGTTGGCAAAAGCACGGGGATGCATTGTCAGTGAAGGAGACTTAGAAGCTCAAGATACAGGAGCAGGTAGCCGAAGAGAGGAGTGTGCTGCTGAAGTTCCACACAGAAGGCGGCTGATGCTGCCCAGGGAGGGAGAACCCAGATGCTGGGCACGTAGCTGGGGGTGTTCCAGATCCACCTGCTGGTCCAGACGGCAGCACCTCTACCTTCAGATTCCTGGACCTCAGCATGGTCTGACTTTAAGAAAACCACAGGTCTCCCTGCTTCACGTCATCCCCTCCACCAATCTGACAGTGCTCATATGTCTCTTGTTAATAACCCTTTACAATAATATCTATTAATAAAAGATCACCAATGGGCACCTGGGTGGCTCAGTTGGTTGAGCATCTGACTCTTGATTTCTGCTCAGGTCACGATCTCTGTGAGTTTAAGCCCCACGTCAGCCTCTGCATTGACAGCATGGAGCCTGTTTGGCATTCTCTTTCTCCCTCTCTCTCTCTGCCCCTTCTCTGCTAGCTCGCTCTCTCTCTCTCTCAAAATAAATGAATAAAAACTTAAAAATAAAATAGCATCAAGTCTTACCATTTCTTATTAATGCATTCATTGGAGGTTCGGGACTGGAAGAAATGAGACAGAGAACATAAACTCTGCAAAAAGAATCAGGAATCTGAGGATTCTCAGGTTTTCTATGACCTTCTTGAGGGCAGGGGGCAGAGAAGGCAGGATTAGGAATAAATGAGGCAGGGAAATTTCTTAATTAAAAAACCCTAGCGTCTTTCTGTTTTCACATACATCTCCCTTTGTTTTCTGTGCAGGACAAACAAAAAACCAATATATGTCCTGCTTAGACAAGAGGATTATTACCATATTTCATTCTCGGAACCTGCATGATGCTTGGCATTACATCCTTCCAGATGTATTCACTGAACGTACTCTTCCTCTTGCTCTGGAATGAACTTATACACAGATCATGACTTCTAGCTCTTACGTGACAGAAGTTCAAATTAGAACTATCCTGTGAAGTATGCAAATGGATATTTTAATCTTTATTCAAAGGCAAGGGCTCTCCTAGTCGAAGTTGGTAGTGAATTGGAAGCTTGAATGAGGCCTGGATTTAGAGAGGGAAGTATGAGCTGTTACTTCCTTCCAACTCATTTATTGTTATTTTGGTCCTTCTAGCTAGAGGCAAGGAGAGGTCATAAGAGGGAAAGGTCCAGTTCCATTCGGCAGGTGCAGTTACCCTCTGATGTGGAGGCCATCTGGGGACAGATGTGCAATTGCTGTTCTTTGGAAGGTCCTAACGAGGGGTCTTCTCACTACTCACTTTCTTGGCACAGGTGGATAGATCTCTAGCCCATGTGGTCTCTTGAGACCATGCTATGCAGTCCCTACGGAACATTCCCTTTCCCAAATCATGGGTGGTATTCCTCTATCACTCTAGATGGCTCAATTGGATGGAGCCTCTTGCTGTCTCCCTCTTGTCTGATCCACATCAATGCAATTCTTCAACATATCGCTTATCCCCTAGATTACCTGGATGGGATCCAAACCCAATACACTATGGCTCCCAGATTTCAGGGGTTGCATATGGGGCTCTATCAGTGTTCCCATTGAAGCTGGTCCTCCAGGCTTAAGGCAAGAGAGAAAAGGTGGGATGGAGTCTATAATATGATTTTATCCTTACCAATCCTCTTTTTACACTGAATTCTTTCTACATTCTTGATTCGGCTAACAGGTTCAAAGGCTATGGCATTTGATTGTACATATTTCCTTTGAAAATTTCTTTTTTTTTTTTTAATTCCAGCCACTGTCTTTAGTATTTGGCAGTACATATACTTGGGAACTTCAGTGGTAATTTTAGCACCCAGTTACACTATGGGTCCTCTCTAACATTTTGGATTTTCTATATAAGAGTTAAGGTCTTTGCACTGATTTTCCCAGTCTTTTGCACAACTAGGTTATGAAAAATGTAGTAACTGACCACCATATGGAGGACCACAGTCTCTGATCAAATGGAAGCAAGATTCTAATGCTGTTCAGGGTGACTGGACCAGCAACCGTTCATCTCCAACAACTGTGCCTCTAGCCATGGAGAAAACCCTTGTGCTGACAGCCCAGGATTCATGAAGGCACTTGAAGATGTAGTTCATTTTAATTCTCTTTTCACTCTCTTTATCTCACATAATAAAGAATTTATTTCCTTGTTTAAAAAAAAGAGATGATAATTGTGTGGACAAATATATTTGTAAATGTTACATTTTAAAGCATGCACAGAATGACAACATAAAGGATTCTGAACACTCCAAAAGGGGAGCCTTATTAATCATTTCCTTAGTTTACAAACTAAGTTCCTTAGGTAGGGCCATTTTGCTTTTCTTCTTCACTGAGATAAACTGTGCCCTTTTTGAGGAAACAGGTTTTGCCCTGTGAATGTGTTTATGCCCAGTCCCTTACTCAGACCTAGGATTGATTAGACATTGATCAATTTGCTGAATAAATAGGAGGCTTCTATTGAACAGCTTCTATTGGGTATCTTGCTTAGAACCTTCTAGGCATTATCTCCAAATCTCATCCCTATCCTGTCAAGGATGATGTTAACATCTCCATTTCACTGCTGAGAGGACAAGGGCATAGAGCAATCACCTATGTGGTCAAAGATCATACAGCTGGTAAGTAGAAGACTGGGATTTGAACCACAAATTGTCCAGCTCTGAATCCATGTAGTAACAACAATAATACATGGAGCTTTTATAGTTTAATTATTGGGCTCTTCACCGATGTAAATATTCTAGGATGTGTTGCTGTTAGGGTTCATTCATTCATTCATTCATTAATAATTTGTTTTTCTTGGAGGTCTTCAACACACTGTTAGTGAGGACCACAGGAGATTACTTAGGGTCCAATCCCACACAACAGAGACATTTATTGTCAGCTTAGGTACAGCCTTGGGATCTCTTTTACTGGAAAGTCTGTAACCCTAAAGTCTCCCCTTCCCAGCTAGATACCGTAAAAATAGAATAAAAAAATGTTTAAAATAGGCAGTGAACCAACAGCAATCTTCTATGAAATGGTGCTAACTGAAGAACATGCAATTCTGAGCCCAGATCTGAAATTCCTGCCTAGCAGAATAAGAATTAGATGTCAAGACGGAGCCAACAGACATCTGTTTTCTCTTTGGGGAGAGGTTTAAGGAGGGATGGGGGTGGTGGTATAAGTCCCCTGCCAGTGCAGCCTCCAGCAACCATCCAGCCCTCAGCTCCCAAATTCTTCAGTGTAGCTTGAATCTACAGGGTCTACATCTCAACAAGTACCCAGCCAACCAGAAAAGAAAGTCCTATCTTTCCTTCTTGTAGCCATCTTCGGTTTCTACCACTGACTACTTTGGAGCTCTTAGCTACCTCTGCATCCAAGGACAGAGGAAGCAGGAATCATTCTCATCATGAGCCTGGTCTTGTATGAGGCTGTTGATGACAATTCCCCCAACCTTGTCCCGCCAGTCTCTATTCCTGTATTTTGGAGTTGGGTATGGTGCAAGTACCAGAAGGCTCAAATATGACTCCTCTTAGTAGTACCTGTTCAATTAGTTTTTGTTTTTTTCTGAATGTGGAGTGTTTTCATGACTCTTACTTCAAACTACTAGCTGCAAATGCCAACTAGGAGAATTCTCAGTCAAAATTGCGTTACACTAGCAATAAGAGAACCTGGATTGTAATTCTGGTGTCATCAAAGACTTCATGTGTGGGGGGAAAAAAAACTTTGGGTGTGGTTTTGGGTATTTCTATTATCTCTCCACACTTTAGTTACTGCATCTATAAGATACCATTGGAAATGAGGTCCAACAGCCAACTGCAATGCTTCTCCAAGTTCTAATAGTCCCTGATTCACCTTGCCCTGCCCACAAGGAGAGTTGCTCTCCTTAGTGCTTCTGTGACCAAATTTTAAAAATCAACTCCCAAATGCATGGCCAAGCGATTATTAGATTAGTGGGGGTGATGAGGCAGGAAATGTATGCCAGCCTAGGGCTCTGCCTCAGAGTTTCTATATCTACACCCCCACATAAGCTTTGGATCGGACAGTCATGAGAAAGGTCAAGACCTATGTTTCCAGGTGAGAGTCAGTCTATGAATGAGGAATATTGCCTGGAATCAAAGTCCAGGAGGCCTCAAGAATTACAGCTGTAAAATGGGATTCAAACTGCTATTTTGTGAGACAGCTATAAAAAATCCAAATGAAATAACAGTAATTCGTGATATAAGCATCTGGGATATTATTGAATCATAGTGTATAGTCAAAAATCAAAAGAGACCAACAGGATGTCAGTGTCCATTAGTCACAGAAACAAACAAACAAAAAAAAAACCCTAAGAGGGCTCATTCATACTCAGACATAGCAGACATTAAAATTTTCCAGTCATTCTTTCAAAAATATACAGTAAATGTCTTTCAAGTGACAAACACTGTTACATTGTTCTCAGGCTGAGGACACAACCCCTATTCCCCTATGGAACTTAGTATACAGCAGTTACATTAATAATTGCTTTATTATAGCTTTAAAAAGGCTGTAGCCAAAAAAGTAGAGATAGTATGAGAATACATAAAAGAGAATCTAACACAGCTGAGATTATTATGCTGGTCATGTTCTCTCGTTTTATGAATAATTATACTATAGACATGTATACTACATACATTTACAAACTACACGCATAGATACATAGATGGATGGAAGGAAGCAAGAAGGAAGACTCTCTTCTTCCCTATGGTCCCTTTAGCTTGATTTAGAAACAAATTAACGTGAGACAGATTAATTGGAGAAAGTCAAATTTAACAGATGTATGTTTGAGGACTCCACATTGACATGGAAATTCCAAAGACGATAGGGCAACGGGCAACGTGAAGCTTCTATGAGCTAAGGAGTGGGGTAGGTAGGGTCTGAGGATACAAAGGGGAGAAAGCTCATTAGCAAGAAGTTGAAAAGAGATGTTTAGAAAGAACAAGGTTGCCCTATTATGCAGGGAAGTTCTGTAGGTAAAGGGGAGTTTCTGTTAATAGCTTTCTTCCCATTACAGGCTCTCCTTTCAATGTAAATTTAGGCAGTTGAGGGGGAGGCTGAGAGCTTTTCCTGAATCTGGTAGGTTTTGTTTACTTTCAACTCAAAACAATCTTTATGCCAAGGTGGCCCATCTTGGGACAGGGTGTCCTGGGCCCCTACAGTTGGATAGATGACAGATATAGATATATAGATACGGTTTAATCCTAAATAATCCTGAAGAACAGGTTGAGGGTGAGAGATAGGATTATTTCTGAAACCTCACTGAGCAGGACCCCTGAGCCCACACCTAGGATGCTACCCACCAGAACATCATAGTGCTTGTCCACCGGAGACCCTCACTCCCTATTTTCCTTTGAGGTATGCCCCAGGCCACTGGCCCATTTTATTTATCCTAGAGATAGGAGACTTAACAAAGATGTATCCTTTCCTATAATGTGAGACCAGGCCACCTTAAGTTCGGACAGAACAAACTCGGGAAGAACAAATCCACATAGATAACACTGTGATTACCCATACAGCACAAAATTCACTAACCACAAATTTGAAAAAGTGACTTGCATTTAGCAATAACACCAAGTCTTTCTCTGGCATTTTTATATCCTACTGTTAGTCACTTTTCCAACCCATGGGGCAATGGATTTCCACTCTAAACACCACCTCTAGTCGATATGTATATATATATACACACACACAGTATTTTCTGCATCTCAATAGCTTTACACACACACGGTAGTTCTGCCCTGAGGCAGGGTATAAATAAATTGACAGCCTGGTTTCCCACTAATGCCATCAGAGAAGGCTGTTTCAGAATACTAATCAGAAACTTTCATGCAGTGAGGAAAGCTTGTGTCAAGAAGCAGCAAGCACTTACTGGGGCCACAAAAACATAAACAAACAAACAAAAACCAAACAAATAAACAGAAAACCACAATTGATTAGAGGGACTCTTGGCCTTTGGAACTTGGTAGTTGGCTTCCTAGATCAGCTTCCCTTTCTTGAACTACTTCTCAGGGACCAGAGGAAAGGCTTCTTAGGGCTTAGTGAAGCAACTAGGAGGAAGAGTTGAGCATGTTAACAAAAGAAATCAAATTGATAGATGAGGTGGGGGGGTCTCTAATGCAGCAACCGTTGGGGTGAGAGGAACCAAGTGATTTTCAAAAAAGATGTAAGGTCAAGGTCAGAGAACCAGCATGGCTGAGATAGGAGAGAGAGCTGGGAGAACAGGTGAAAGAAAGAGCAAAGAAAATTGAATTCTATAGAGGGAGAGGAGAAAACAAAAGTCTGTGACATAAAAACTACTTTCAGTTGACTTGTCTTTCTAACTTCATGGGGAGAGGTGGGATCTCCCCGCCTCTGCCCCACTCTGTCCTGGAAGTAGGGCTTTTGTGAATGAAAGGACCTTTCTAATATTCACTAAGGAGGCATAAGAGCCTGAGAATATTTTATTACTAAAAACATTCAGAAATACAAAGGCAGGTCACTCAGGCTTATGTTACAAAAGCCCTCTTCAGCTTTCTATCTCATTTCCTATTTCTAGCATTCTTTACTGAATGGTCAACAGCGGAGAAAATGGGACTCTCAGGGAAGGGAAGGAAAGGGGTCCACAGAGACTGCAGTCAAGGAAAGAGAGGATGGAGAAAATCCAGGAGTCACCGAGGATTGTGAAATTCATATAAAATCAGAGGAATGAGATCAGGAGTCTGTCCCTCAGGACTGGGTCTCCGAGGAGGTCACCAGTCAGTGTGCACTTGTTTGGACTCAATTTGGAAGTTTGTAGATTTATGAATGGAAAAACAGGAAAATTAGGCTACAGAGATCAATGGTCAGTCGAATCAGGACCATGCCATGTTTTAAGAGATATTTTACTACTTTTTGGTACAGAAAGGACTTAGAAATGCTATCAGACTTTGTATCAAAGTCTGGCTGTGTGGAGGTCCACTAGACACTCCTTCCAATGAGGAGCCAAGTGTGATTCATAATTAGGATCTCAGTGAGTGGCAAGGAAGTATTGCCTTTAGAGATATAGAACATCACATTAGTGGTGAAGTTGTTCTACTAAATAATGTAAACAACCCTCCCCCCTCAAAGCTTCAGGATGATATCTATGCACTTTTAAAAACACTATTAATTTTGCTAGCATATTCTTTTTTTCTAGAAATGCTGGTCATACTCGATTTAATTTTTTTAATGCTTATTTATTTTTGAGAGAAAGACAGAGCAAGAGCAGGGGAGTGGCAGAGGGAGAGGAAGACAGAAGCCGAAGCAGGCTCCAGGCTTTGAGCTGTCAGCGCAGAGCCCAACGTGGGGCTCGAACTCATCAACAGTGAGATAATGACCTGAGCCCAAGTTAGATGTTCAACCCACTGAGCCACTCAGGTGCTCCTGGTCAAATTAATAGAAATTTCAAATTATTAAAGTAAAATTTAATGTTGGACACAATTTTTTTATCCTCTCACAATTGTAAAATGATTAAAAGCAGTTTATAAGTATTTAATATAGAATGGGAGCTTCCTATAAATTGCACTTCCGTCATCAAATGCTGTTAGATAAATACTCAAGCTCATCAAGCGAATACCTCCATGATTGATATATTTCATTAAGAGTGTAAAAAAGGGCCATGTACCATGTTTCATACTCTGTACATTATTGTATTTATTTTACTTAATAGTATTTATAACATATAACATTATAATAATACATAAATACATGATATGTAATTTATCACATATCATGTAGTATATAACAGTTCAATGGAGGTAAACACTATCCCCACTATATAATACTCAGGAAGGTGAAATAACTTGCCTATTATTTGAGTTATCCACTAGTCTTCCTGCTGCACCACACTAGCTCTATAAGAACCTTCTGCGGCAAACCACACCATTCCTAAGCCCAGGCCAGACAGTCATCATAATGTTTACTTCAACCCAGCCCCAACTCTCTACCAACTATCTCTCCTCCTAACTATCCAAATTATATACCTTCTTGATGCATTTCCTGGCCTCTCAATAAGCAAACAAAGACTTCCCCTCTCCCAAGGAATAATAATGACAATAATGGCAGCGGCAACAGTGATTGAACATCTAACGACACACAAGTGCCCTTTCCAATTTTCCAAATGCTGTGTGTTCTTTTTGAACCTGATGATAAAGGAATCCCCTCCTAGAAGTTAGATGTCCCCAGAATTTTGCATAATAGAAGATTCTTACCAAATATTTAGGTCAGAGGAGGGGGGAGGGAGAGGAGAGAAAAAGGAAAGGAAAATGAAGGGGAAATATTGATGATCTACTTCTCAGCGTTAGTTTTGAGAAACTTAAACATTCTTTATATGTTTATATAGTTCCCTCAAATACTAGTGAAGATATCATTGCATACATGGTAGTTAATTGGTTAGTCCAATTTCTATCTTCCAATTGTGCACTCAGTTTTGCTCCAACTGTTGGGGAACAGTGGGAGACCAGGTTGCTAATAGGTATTCACAATTCAAAGAGAAATGAGAGAAGACTTGTTTGCATTCCCTAAACATCTGTACCTCCTTGCTAATCATCTTCATGGGGAAGAATGCCTTTCCAGAGACTGAGATCAGCTTTGGATTTGTCCCACTGGATGCATCCGGAATGACTATGCCAGTTGATCCAATAATCCTTTCTTCTTGTCACCCTTCCTGTACCTTCCCTTTGGATGAATTCACCACCTTTCCTGGCAGGCTGTGGGCATGAATTTTGATCAATACAAGCCATCCTCAACTGCTTTACCGTAATGCTGCTCTGAGAAGTAGGAGCTCTTGAGAAGATGTTTCCTTCCAACAGAGCAAAACCAGATCAAGAGAGATTCCAGAGCAACCATCTTTTGGTGCCCGCAGCTATATGAAGCTTTTATCTGATTTTGATGGTTACTGGCATCTTTAGTCAAGGGAAGGCTGTGCGTGATCTTTGTTTCTCCATGGCTGGCTGACTTGGCAAGGCCAGGATATCAGGAAAGCCTTACCGTGAAGGAGGCTGGGAGGTCAATGACCACAGGCCTCCCCAAAGGAGAGCTTTAGTGACATGCAGAGGAAAAGGGTTGAAATGAAATATGATGCCAACAGGCTACCCTGACACCCATCATTGGCCACCTTCTAGGAATATATTTGGGTCCTACTATGAAAGTTTAAAAACCCACTATGATGTGCTCTATACAGCCGTGACCAGGGTCCTGGACTAATGAACACTATAGTTCTTTTCGAGGGAGATACACTGAATACAAGACCATGGGTAAAAATGGGGCCGACAGCTGGATCCAGCCCACAGATATATTTTAGTTTATTTTTTGGTCTACACAATTTTTTCCAAACAAAATTATACCACCATGTTATAAAGATTGGAAGATTTTATGTCAAAATAAGTATTTATCTCCTATCTTTGAAAAATGAGAAGATCTGAAAACACATTTCTACTTGCTGACAATTAGGCAGAGTGGTTGGGAGAAGGGTGGGGACAGTCAGTGGGGCATACGTCTAGATGATCAAAGACCCCCTAACCACATTGTCCTCGTATCCTTCAGTTTCACTCATATACATCACTTGCTTGGCCCCTAGACATATCTGAGACTCTGGTGCAATATGAAATGCTGGTGTTTTGTTTATCAGCAAGACCCTGTTGTCACTCTGCTGATGATTGCGTTTTCTTTCCATGAAAGAACTGTGGTCTCTAACCTCTGCTTTGGGGGGCAAGCTGTTTATTAAACGACTCACACTCATCAGTTCTAATCTGTTTTCATTTACAGCAGAGACGAATTTCATCTCCTTCATAAAGTAAGAGTTGGGAAACACAGCTTGGAAAAAAAAATGAGCCCCAGGATTGAGTTTTGCTTTGTGTTCTGTCTCTGCAAGCATAAGACATTGGTTGGTGCACTCATTTGTCTGAGCTTCCTGAGCAGCAGAGGAGAAAGTCATCATGATTAAAGATGTGCATGAAATGGGTTCCTCCTCCCTCATATTCAATATGTTGGCGTGTATCTCTTCCATCTCTTCTACAAAACTATTCCATGTGGGAGCCGAGACAGTCCCTGGTTACTAGAGGGTGGCGTAGATAGGGTGAATCAACCCATTAGGAACAATAAGGGTAAAACCTTGGTGCTTTTATTAGCTTTGATTTGTGTTGCTTTCAGGGCTCAAGAGTGAGGTTTATAAAAAAGAAGCAAGCAGTTATAGATTGTGCACTGCTCCTTGCTATGGTTTATATCCGATGTCTGTAAAGGTTTTATTGGATTATGGGTAGCGTGTTTATTTGCCTGAACACAAAAAGTCTTGCTAGGCCTTGAGATTAACAGAGAGAGAGAGGAGCTTTGTGATATTACAGGATTGGAGCAGAAGTCTACTTCTAGTGCTCTGGGCAGGGAAGGGGGAAATGAAAAAATAGGAAAAATCACAATGTGTGGACCATAATTTAAGATGAGGTCACTGAATAGATGTGGAGGGAGCCCACCAAGCCAGAGCTATTCCTTATTTGTAAATCATGATCCCCTGGGATATCTGTGCTGATTTAACTCATCTTGCTTTTCGATTGAGGGGATTATGAGAGGACAATGCAAAAAGGCTACTTGGCACTATCCCAACTGGTTGATGGGTAATTAGCTTTTCATGAAAATAAAATGAATATATATTCTCATGGATAAACTCATTGTAAGACTGTACAGCAAGGATTCTCTACCTCAGCACTACTGACATTTGGGCAGGAAGTCTTTGCTGTGAGGACTGTCCTATGCATCAGAGGATGTTTAGCAACATCACTGGCCTCTACCCACTCGATGCCAGTTAATACCCCCACCTAGTTATGACAACCCCATATGTCCTGTCTCCAGATATGGCCAAATGTCCTTGGCAAGGTGGGGGGGGACCACACATGCCCACCTGTTCAGATTACTGTTTTATACAAGCTAAAATGTGTGTGTGGGAAGGGGGTGCACACATGTTGGGGAGATGTAATGAAGATATTCATGAAACTCAAAGAGAAAATGTCCAACACAATGATTATAATTCATCTAATTCCATCAAAATGAGTCTCCAAATGAGATCCCAGAAATGGAAATTGGCAGATTTTTAAGAAAGGAAAGCCAATGAGCCATCAGTTGAGTATTATTTCAGGGAGGTCTTACTCTAACAAATGCACCCATCTACAGTCTGAGGTGGGAACACACATAGCTGTGAAATATGGGGCACTTAAGCCACAACTCAGTGTGCTTATGTTGATATTGGGACAACATCTTTTTAGAACTTTTAAGCCATGAAATGATAAAAACCTCTAGTAGCCAGAAAAAAAGTATTTTTTCTTTATCTTCCAACATTAAAATCTGGTTCTTATCTTTAAATTTCAACAACAACAAAGAAATTAGGAGACAGATATCCATGTGTTTCTCTATAAGAAACCACAGAAATAGGCATTGATTTTGTTCCCTCTTTCACTAAGTGGAAGTCATGTCACAGCTGCTTAAAGTCCCCCATGTTGTTTGAGTTGTGCAAGAGACAAGGGGAAACTGGTTTGTCTCTAAGTATTTCCTGCCAATCTTTTGATTCCCAAATAACATTTAATTTGAAAGTGCCCTTGGGTTTAAGCACAGGTGTCCAAGTTTCTATTTTGGCAGAGGTTTCTCTTTTACCATGTTGGGGAAAGAATGGGGAAAGATAGTGAATGAAGATTTTTCATTTGTTAGGTCCTCTCCCACAGTGAAATGTTCCAAGCAATTAGAGTACAGTTGAACTGGAGACTATCAAGATCCGTGAATGTCTCTGCATTTTCTCAAAGTGGGATCCACATAGTGCCCCACATCAAATCCATGGAATAACACTGGTTAAAAATGAATAATCCTGGTCCTCACCATCAGATCCATCAAATCAGGACTCCTGAGTCTGTGGTCTGATAAGATGCATTTTTATCAAGATGATTTTATGCTCATTAAAAGTTGAGAACCACTGAATTGAGGTATACATTGGAGGGATAGAGAAACTATAAGAAAGGACGTCTTGAAGATACATGAGAGAGTAATATCAGAATTCCCTTCTCAGAAGCAAGCCAATTTGAGGATTTGAACCAAGAAGTGCTAGGGGATTCGCTAACTACAGGGTTTTTCAAGAATCACTGCTCTGTCAATGAACTGCGAAGTCGATGAAATCCCCAAATCAGAGTTATTTGGGATTTGTCCTTGGCAGAGAGCGGCGTGGTTAAGATTAGCTGTAGGCTATAGAACATTTTACAAGCACCTATATTCAGCATCCAGAAGGTCTGAGAGATGAGGGAGTTTGGGAAAGAAGAATCTAGATAGTGTGCTGATGCTGTATGCCTGCCAAAGTGTGATTCAATATTAGTTATTGGAAGGCCACAAATCCGACCTTCACAGGCATCTTGCCTTATAGCTTTTAAATTCAGGTGTTTTTTCTTTGCTCTTTTTCAAGTAATGTCTTTTTGTATTGCTCTTGTTTTCAGATAATCTCATGTGGGCTAAAGAGAAGCAAGAAATAGGATGCTCAGCCTACAAGAAAAGGGTACACTGGGGCACCTGGGTGCTCAGTGGGTTAAGTGTCAGACTCTTGATTTCGGCTCAGGTCTTGATCTCAGAGTTGTGGGATTGAGCCCCATGTTGGGCTCTGCATAGAGCATGGAGCCTGCTTTAGATTCTGTCTTTCTCTCTCTCTCTCAAAACAAAAAAAGGGTATACTATATTTTTGTACTCTGGTATGGCTGCAATTCATTTGTGAGTTCCCCCAAGCCCACAATAACACTGGTTTGCCTACAGAAGATGTTAATTTCCTCTCACACTTGTTTTGGTATTACCCCCCCATATCCATGGTGTCAGAGACCAAGTTTCCTCAAAACAGAGATTTATGCAGCTTCTATCATCAAGGTTATGGTCCCAGATGATTGATACACATCTTGCCCTCTTCTCTGATTAGCCAAAGATGACTATTGGTCACATGACTATTACTTAACTACAAGGAAGCTGGCAAATAGTCTTTATTTTAGCAGTTATATACTGAGCCAAAACTGAAGAAAGGGACTCTATTACTATTAAAGAATGGTAGTCTATCTGAGAAATAATTGCAGTCTCTCTCACAAAATAAAAGTCCCCAAAAGAAGAATTAGTACATACACTATAGCCTTTTGGGAAAACAATGCATGTTTAAGGACACAATCCAGAATAATTATTGCTATTAAAAAATCCAAATTATCCTGCACAGGAATATAAAAGAAGATAGAAGGAAATGCAACTAAGTGTTAATTGTGAATATCCCTATTTTTCCTTACCTATTGTAAATTCTATGATCACCCATTATAATCACTCATTTGATGTGTTTTCAGCTCTCATTTCCTTACTACCTATTTCACACCTGGTCCCCTTTAAGTAACTGAGTGTAGAAAGGAAAACACATCACCTTCTGACTGGTATCACTTTAAATTCAGGACCAAAAATTTCTAGGGGACCCTCAATGTTGCCACGTGTTCATAGTATGTTTCTCTTGTTCATTTATTTTGTTCAAACTCTTGCTGAAACATTTTTCACCTTTTCTATTCGCCTGAAACCTTTAGCAATTCTTCACCCAACTTCTTCCCAGTTGATGATCTTTCTACCAACTTCCCTGACAAACTGAAGCAATCAAAAGAGATCTTCCAAAATCTCTCAAGATCTATTCTACCGATCTTCTAGAATCTCTTTTAATACATGCTGCCTCCCTCATGGTACTATGAATAAACTATCCATGACCTTGTCAAAGGCTAATTCTTCCATGTCTCCATTAGATTCCCTCTCCTCATCCCACTCAAAGACATCCATCCAGAAATTCTTGTCTCTTATCTTCTACGTTATCAGTCTTTTTCTCCTTTACTAGATCATTTATATCAGCATACAAAATGATATCATTACTCCTTTATTTTTTAAGTTTTTTGAGATATTAATTTGTTTTTGACAGAGAAAGAGAGAGAGAGGGAGAGGGGAAGAGAAAAAGGGAGACATAATCCGAAGCAGACTCCAGGCTCTGAGCTGTTACCACAGATCCTGACATAGGGCTTGAACTCACGAGTCAAGAGATCATGTCCTGAGCCGAAATCTAGAGTCAGATCCTTAACCAACTAAACCACCCAGATGCCCCACTCCTTTATTTTTTAATTTTAGTTAGTTAAGATACAGTGCAATATTGGTTTCAGGAATAGAATTCAGTGATTTATCACTTACATACAACACCCAGTGCTCACCACAAGTGCCCCCCTTAATTCCCATCACCCAATAACCTATCTAGCCTATCTCTCACCTACCTCCCTCCAACCCTCAGTTTGTTCTCTATCCTTAAATATCTCTTGTGGTTTGTTTCCCCCTCCCCTCTTTTGCCCCCTCCCATATGTTCATGTGTTTTACTTATTAAATTCCACATATGAGTGAAATCATATGGTATTTGTCTTTCTCTGATTGACTTATTTTGCTTAGCAAAATATATTCTAGCTCCATTCGCGCCATTGTAAATGGCAAGATTCCATTCTTTTCGATGGCTGATAATATTCCATTGTATATCTATACCACATCTTCTTGAACCACTTATCAGTCAAGGGACATTTGGGCTCTTCCCGTAGTTTGGCTATTGTTGGTAATGCTGCTATAAACATTGGAGTGCATGTATCCCTTTGAGTATATATTTTTGTGTCCTTTGGGTAAATACCTACTAGTCCAATTGCTGGGTCATAGGATAGTTCTATTTTTAGTTTTTTTGAGGAACCACCATACTGTTTTCCAGAGTGGCTGCATCAAGTTTGCATTCCCACCAATAATGCAAGAGGGTTCCCCTTTCTCTGCATCCTCACCAACACCTGTTATTTCTTGTGTTGTTAATTTTAGTCATTCTGACAGGCAAGATGTGATTTAAAGCTATATTATAAAGCTGTAATCATCAAGACAATGTAGTACTAGCACAAAAACAGACACATAGATCAATGGAACAGAATAGAAAACCCAGAAATGAATCCAAAACTATATACCATTACTCCATCTCAAAAAAAAAAAAAAAAGAAAAAGAAAAAGAAAAAAGAAAAAGAAAAAGGGGGGGCGGGGTGTTTCTTGATAACACATTTTTAAAAAAGCCACAAACCATGGTCTCATTTATCTCTCCCCCATTGCAACAAAACTTCAATTCCTATTTTAGTCTCTCACACACATCACACATCACTCTACCAAAACTTCTCATGCCAGAATCATTGATGGCCTGCATTTTATGAAATCCAATGGTTGATTATTACTCGTCATCTACTTGACCTTACTTGACAAAGAGAAAATTCTCTTCATGGGATTCCAGAACACTATCCTCCTGGTTAGTCCTCTGGTTTTCTTCCCACCTCATTCCTCAGTCTCATCTGTAGGTTCTTCTACTTCAAATTCTCAATGACAGAGTACCCAGAACTAAGTCAAATATATATATCCAGTCCAGACATCTCCTCGGACCTCCTGGATCATGATCTAAACTACCTAGTTGACATGGCTTCTTAGATATCTAATAGAAATATCAAACCACATGCTTACAAAACTGAATTATTTATATTGCCCCCACATGCTCCAAATCTGTTGGGTCCATGGTTTTCCTCATCTGAACAGACGGCAACTCTACCCTTCCAATGGTTCAAGCAAAAATAAAAAATAAAAAACAAACAAACAACCCCTAGGAGTTTTTCACAATTCTTTCCTTCACACACCACATTCAATCCATCACAAAATCCTGTTGGCTCTACTTGTAATATATATCCAGAATCTGACTTTCACCACTTTCAGTTCTAGCACCCTGGACAAGACATCATTACCTCTTACTGCGACAACTGCAATAGGCTCTCATCTAGTCTTTCTGCCTGTGTTTCCTCCTACCCTCCCTCCAATATCCTGAACATCATTCTCAAAAGAGCAGCAAGATTGTAAGTCAAATCATGTGACTGGCTTCTCATTCTTCTCAGAAAAAATCTTATGTCTTTATCATAGCCTAGTACACATAACATGATATGGCCCTTGGTGAACCCCATGACTATTTCCTACTACTATACTCATTGCTTAGAATGTTCTAGTCACACTGGCCACCTTATCGTTCCTCAGAAATGCTGACATGCCACCACCATCGCACTGACTCTTCTTTCCAGAATATACTTCTAGCACATACCTGCATGGCTCACTTCTTTTATCTTTAAATCATCCCCCAAGTGTCACCTTCTCAGTGATATCCCCCTACACTCCATTCTAGGTAATCTCTATGCCTCACTGCCTCCATTAGTTTAATAATATTTACCACTTTCTAAAATCCATATGATTCAAGTATTACATGTATGCCTATATTCATGTCTATAATATACTATGTATATTGAAAGTTGTACAAATTATAACATTAGCAGCAAAAGAATAAAAATGTCTCTCTGTTTTGTTCATAGATATAGTCTTGGCCCTTAAAACAATGGTTGATATATAGTAGGTGATCAACATATATAGGAAATTAACAAATATGAGAAATGGGTATTATTTTTATAATCCTTTTGTAATTGTTCCCATATTCTAAATATTTCCTGATTTACAAATTATCTTTAATGCATGATTTTGTTACATATATGGTAAAATATGACCTGCTAAAATTAAGACTTTTAAATTCATGGGGCACCTGGTGGCTCAGTCAGTTAAGTGTCCAACTTTGGCTCCGGTCATGATCTCACAGTTTGTGAGTTTGAGCCTGGCATCGGGCTCTGTGCTGACAGCTCAGAGCCTGGAGCCTGCTTTGGATTCTGTGTGTGTGTGTGTGTGTGTGTGTGTGTGTGTGTGTGTGTGTGTCTCTCTGTCCCTCCCTGACTTATACTCTCTCACTCTGTGTCTCTCAAAAATAAAAATAAAACATTAAAAAAAAAGATTTTTAAACTCTTAGTTTTACTTCTAAATACTAGGCTTAAGGGGTACCTGTGTGGTTCAGTTAGTTAAGAGTTCAACTCTTGATTTCAGCTCAGGTCATGATGTCATGGATTGTGGGATCAAGCCCTGCATCGGGTTCTGCACTCAGAGCACAGGAGCCTATTTGGGATCCTCTCTCTATCCCTTTCTCTCTGCCCCTCCCCCTGCCCCCTTCTCTCTCTCAAAATAAAGTAAATTTGAAAGAATAAAATAAATACTGGACTTAATATTAGATAAACTAATCAACTTATTGACCTTGCGCTGTTCTCTCTTAAAAGGGCTACTTTGGCTTATGTGAGCTGAAGAAGATCACATCAGAGAAGGCAACAATGCTGTGTGTCCCAACACATGAAGCCATACCAGTATAAAGGATCATTATGGTGCTTGGTTTTTAAGTGAAATAGCCAAAAAATCCAACTCCTCTTGGATAATTAAGCACTGATTTTTTAAAATACATCTTCTGGAATGAATTTTTATATTTTAATCTAGCAACAAACAAATAAAACCTAATTTGTCACCACCTATCAGGCACACAACAAGGAGGCAAAAACGATCTATTTTGGGTCATAGCACTGACTGAGATCATGAGCCTCTGATTCCCAGCCCAGAGCCTTTCCCATCACATTGCACAGAATTCTATAGGAAATCTCTCTTCAGTGAAGCAGAGTATATGATTACAGAAAGTCTCTCATTATCTGAGAGAGAAAGAGAGAAAGAGAAAAAAAGAGAAAGAGAGAAAAGAAAGAAAAGAGAGAAAGAGAGAGAGAGAAGGAAGGAAGGAAAGAAGGGAGGGAAGGAGGGAGGGAGGGAAAAAAGAAGGAAGGAAGACAGACACCAGCTAATCCAAACTCAGAGCTTGGAGTCTAAGTGTGGGAAGGGAACACGAGAAACATCCCTTTCGTCTCGGGGAAGGATGGGGGCCAAGGAAAAGCAAACAGAAATATGTGGGTAATGGAAACAAGGAAATTGAAAACAAAACCTTCTCTAGGAGAAGAGGATAAACAAGACCAGACAGTGCTCTTAAGTTCAAGAGGACTGTCAAGGGTCCAACATACCTACTTCCAAAAAGCCCTCTAATAGCCGCTAAACTGACATGAACGAAACCAGACATAAGGAAGCCTTCCGATTGGAGTTTTTACTGCCACCGGGCAAGTCAGCATGGCTCTCGGCAGAACTATTTACACGGAATTACCCATAATGCTTGACACCATGATAATTCCCTTCTGCCCTGATGCATATTCGACTGACAGCATGGAAACTGTCAAAGAGAAAAAGTAAATGACTCAGAAAAGTGTGGATATAAGACAGGGAAATGGACATGCTGAAATTCTGCTACATGCCAAGATTCACTCCCCATCTAGCCAGGGAAAGAAAGCAAGGCTATTACACATTCAGAGAAGTTATACAAAATGTTCCCAACTCAACCAATAAACAATATGATCAGAGGTTAAACATAAACCTGAAGAGGGAGCTGGGAAATTTGAGGGTTTTTTTTTTTAAACTTTGTTGTCCTAATGTTTCCTGGCCCAGAATTCTTCCTGCAAAAACTTTCAGATTTTGATGGTGCAGTGACAGTAATTTTGACCGAAAAATCAGAAAACCAAGGTTGTAATGCAGGTTTTGACATCCTTATTTGCCATATGACATCGGACCAAACACTCTACCCCTCTTGACATCATTTCTAAGGTTAGAATATCTGATTAGATTTCACCTTCCTGAACTGTCAGTCAGTCAGCAATATCCTTGTGGCTTTTGTAGAAGGAGCATAGGAGATGACCAGAGGTGATGCTGCTATAAACAATGGGGTGCATGTACCCCTTTGAATCTACATTTTTGTATCCTTTGGGTAAATATCTACTAGTCTAACAGCTGGGTCGTAGGGTAACTCATCAGAGATGACCAAACTCCCCTGAGTCTCAATTTCTCAACATGTTAAATGGAATCAACAAGAAATCTAGTTCTCAGATTTTAAAAGGATTAAATCACAATGCATTTTTTTTTAAGTTTTGATGAATTCAATTCAACGGAAATGTTGAAAGAATAATATAGGGGGCACCAACATATCCTTCATCACCACATCTCCTTGTTATATTCCTACACACACACACACACACACATACTTTTACTGAAGTATTTTTTTTTTTAAAGCTATCTTATATGTTTATTTTTTTTTTCATTATAATAGTTTATTTTCAAATTGGTTTACATATAACACCCAGTGTTCATCCCAACACATGCCCTCTTTAATATCCGTCACCCCCTCTCCCCCCTCCCTCACCTCCCTCACCTCCCTCACCCTCAGATTGTTCTTAGTCCTTGAGAGTCTCTTATGTTTTATCTCCCTCCCTCTCTGTGTCTTTTTTTCCTTTCCCCTCTTCCCCTTCCCCTGGTTTTTGCTTAGTCTCACAAAGTCCACCTATTCGTGGAAACATATGGTATCTGTCTTTTTCTGACTGACTTATTTCACTTAACATAATACCCTCCAGTTCCATCCATGTTGCTACACATGGCCAGATTTCATTTTTTCTCATTGCCATGTAGTAGTCCATTGTATATATGTGCCACAACTTCTTTATCCATTCGTCAGTTGATGGGCACTTGGTTTGCTTCCACGATTTGGCTATTGTCGAAAGTGCTGCTATGAACATTGGGGTACACGTACCCCTATGCATCAGCATTCCTGTGTCACTTGGGTAGATTCCTAGCAGTGCTATTGCTGGGTCATACGGTAGCTCTATTTTCATTTTTTTGAGGAACCTCCACACCGTTTTCCAGAGCGGCTGTACCAGTTTGCATTCCCACCAACAGTGTAGGAGGGTGCCTGCTTCTCCACATCCCCGCCAGCATCTATAGTTTCCTGATTTATTCATTTTAGCCACTCGAACCGGTGTAAGGTGGTATCTCAGTGTGGTTTTGATTTGTGTTTCCCTGATGATGAGTGACTTTGAGCATCGTTTCATGTGTCTGTTGGCCATCTGAATGTCCTCTTTGGAGAAGTGTCTATTCATATCTTCCGCCCACTTTTTCACTGGATTATTTGTTTTTCGGGTGTGGAGTTTGGTGAGTTCTTTATAGATTTTAGATACTAGTCCTTTATCTGATATGTCATTTGCGATTATCCTTTCCCATTCCGTCGGTTGTCTATTAGTTTTGTTGGTTGTTTCCTTTGCCGTGCAGAAGCTTTTTATCTTGATGAGGTCCCAATAGTTCATTTTTGCTTTCAATTCCCTCGCCTCTGGAGATGTGTCACGTAGAAAATTGCTGCGGCTCAGGTCAAAGAGGTTTTTTCCTGCTTTCTCCTCTAGGATTTTGATGGTTTCCTGTCTCACCTTCAGATCCTTCATCCATTTAGAGTTTATTTTTGTGAGTGGTGTAAGGAAGTGGTCTAGTTTCATTCTTCTGCATGTTGCTGTCCAGTTCTCCCAGCACCATTTGTTAAAGAGGCTGTCTTTTTTCCATTGGATACTCTTTCCTGCTTGGTCAAAGATTAGATGGCCATATGTTTGTGGGTCCATCTCTGGGTTCTCTATTCTATTCCATTGGTCTATGTGTCTGTTCTTGTGCCAATACCATGCTGTCTTGATGACTACCGCTTTGTAGTAGAGGTTAAAATCTGGGATTGTGATGCCTCCCGCTTTGGTTTTATTCTTCAGAATTACTTTGGCTATTCGGGGTCTTTTGTGGTTCCATACAAATTTTAGGATTGTTTTCTCTAGCTTTGAGAAGTATGCTGGTGCAATTTTGATTGGGATTGCATTGAATGTGTAGATTGCTTTAGGTAGTATTGCCATTTTAATGATATTTATTCTTCCGATCCATGAGCATGGGATGTTTTTCCATTTCCTTGTGTCTTCCTCAATTTCCTTCATAAGTTTTTTATAGTTTTCCACGTAGAGGTCTTTTACATCTTTGGTTAGGTTTATTCCTAGGTATTTGATGGTTTTTGGTGCAATTGTGAATGGGATTCGCTTCTTTATTTCTCTTTCTATTGCTTCATTATTGGTGTAAAGGAAAGCAACCGATTTCTGTACGTTGATTTTGTATCCTGCAACTTTGCCAAATTCATGGATCAGTTCTAGTAGGCTTTCGGTGGATTCTTTTGGGTTTTCCATGTAAAGTATCATGTCATCTGCAAAAAGTGAAAGTTTGACATCGTCCTTGCCTATCCTGATGCCTTTTATTTTGCTTTCTTGTCTGATTGCTGATGCTAGGACCTCCAACACTATGTTAAATAGCAGTGGTGAGAGTGGACATCCCTGTCGTGTTCCTGATCTCAGGGGGAAGGCTCTCAGTTTTTCCCCATTGAGGATGATATGAGCTGTGGGCTTTTCATAAATGGCTTTTATGATGTCTAAGTATGTTCCTTCTATCCCGACTTTCTCGAGAGTTTTTATTAAGAAAGGATGCTGTATTTTGTCAAATGCTTTTTCTGCATCAATCGACAGGATCATATGGTTCTTATCTTTTCTTTTGTTAATGTGATGTATCACGTTGATTGATTTACGAATGTTGAACCATCCCTGCAACCCAGGGATGAATCCTACTTGATCGTGGTGGATAATTCTTTTTATATGCTGTTGGATTCTATTTGCTAATATCTTGTTAAGAATTTTTGCATCCATGTTCATCAAGGATATCGGCCTGTAGTTCTCTTTTTTTGCTGGGTCTCTATCTGGTTTGGGAATCAAAGTGATGCTGGCTTCATAGAATGAGTCCGGGAGTTTTCTTTCCGTCTCAATTTTTTGGAACAGCTTGAGGAGGATAGGTATTAACTCTGTTTTAAATGTCTGGTAAAATTCCGCAGGGAAGCCATCTGGCCCTGGACTTTTATTTGCTGGGAGATTTTTGATAACTGATTCAATTTCTTCACTAGTTATGGGTCTGTTCAAGTTTTCTATTTCTTCCCGTTTGAGTTTTGGTAGTATGTGGCTGTTTAGGAATTTGTCCATTTCTTCCAGGTTGCTCAATTTGACGGCATAGAGTTTTTCATAATATTCTCTGATGATTGCTTGTATTTCTGAGGGATTGGTTGTAATCACTCCATTTTCATTCATGATTTTATTGATTTGGTTTCTCTCTCTTTTCTTTTTGAGGAGCCTGGCTAGAGGTTTATCAATTTTGTTTATTTTTTCAAAGAACCAACTCTTGGTTTCATTGATCTGTTCCACTACTTTTTCTGTTTCCATATGATTAATTTGTGCCCTAATCTTTGTTATTTCTCTCTTTCTGCTAGGTTTGGGCTGTCTTAGCTGTTCTGCTTCTAGTTCCTTTAGGCGTGCTGTTAGAATTTGTGTTAGGAATTTTTCTTGTTTCTTGAGATGGGCCTGGATTGCAATATATTTCCCTCTCAGGACTGCCTTTGCTGCATCCCAAAGTGTTTGGATTGTCGTATTTTCATTTTCATTTGTTTCCATGTATTTTTTAATTTCTTCTCTGATTGCTTGGTTGACCCATTCGTCTTTTAGTAGGTTGTTCTTTAGCCTCCATGTTTGTGGGGGCTTCCCAGACTTTTTCCTGTGGTTGATTTCAAGTTTCAAAGCATTGTGGTCTGAAATTGTGCATGGTATGATCTCAATTTTTTTATACTTATTCAGCGCTTCCTTGTGCCCCAAAATGTGGTCTATCTTGGAAAATGTACCATGTGCATTTGAGAAGAATGTAAATTCCTTTGCTTCTGGATGAAGGGCCCTGAAGATATCTGTCAGGCCCATCTGTTCCAACGTGTCGTTCAGGTCCATTGTTTCCATGCTGATTCTCTGTTTAGTGGATCTATCCAGCGCTGTGAGTGGGGTATTAAGGTCTCCTGCCACTAGCACATTTTTATCAATAAGATGGCTTACGTTTGTAATTAGTTGCTTGACAAATTTGGGTGCCCCAGAATTCGGCGCGTAGATATTTATAATTGTTAGCTCTTCCTGCTGGATAGTCCCTGTGATTATTATATAATGCCCTTCTTCATCTCTTATTACATCTTTTACTTTAAAGTCCAGTTTATCTGATATAAGTGTGGCTACTCCAGCTTTCTTCTGAGTTCCTGTAGCATGGTAGATAGTTCTCCATCCCCTCACTTTCAGTCTGAAGGTGTCCTCAGGTTTAAAATGTGTCTCTTGAAGACAGCAGATAGATGGGTCTTGTTTTCTAATCCATTCCGTTACCCTGTGTCTTTTAATTGGAGCGTTTAGTCCATTTACATTCAGTGTTAATATTGAAAAATGTGGGTTTAGAGTCAAGGTGTTGTCTGTAGGTTTCATGTTTGTAAGGATGTCTCTGGTGCTTTGTGTTCCTTGCAACCTTTCCTTCATAGAGTCCCCCTCAGGATCTCTTGTAAGATTGGTTTATTTGTGATGTATTCCTTCAGTTTTTGTTTGTTTGGGAAGACCTTTATTTCTCCATCCATTTTGAATGACAGGCTGGCTGGATAAAGGATTCTTGGCTGCATGTCCTTCTTGTTCATCACATTGAAGATTTCCTGCCATTCCTTTCTGGCTTGCCAAGTTTCTGTGGATAAGTCCGCTACTACCCTAATGTGTCTGCCTTTGTAAGTCAAGGCCCGTTTATCCCTAGCTGCTTTTAGGATTCTCTCTTTATCTTTGTATTTTCCCAGCTTCACTATGATGTGTCTTGCTGAAGGCCTATTTGGGTTACGTCTGAGGGGAGTTCTCTGTGCCTCTTGGACTTCAATGCCTATTTCTTTCTTCATGTTGGGGAAGTTCTCATTGATGATTTGTTCAAATACCCCTTCGATTCCTTTGTCTCTCTCTTCTTCCTCTGGAATTCCTATAATACGGATGTTATTCCGTTTGATTGCATCGCTCAGCTCTCGAATTCTCCTTTCCTGTTCCTGAATCAATTTCTCTCTCTTTTTCTCTGCTTCATCCTTTTCTGTAATTTTGTCTTCTAATTCCCCTATTCTATCTTCTGCCTCTGCAATCCGCGCTATGGCCGCCTCCAATTTGTTTTGCCCCTCATTTAAATCCTTTTTTAATTCCTGTACATCTTTTTTTAGGACCTTGATCTCTGCCTCTAGGGACCCCCTGATTTCTTCTATGTTTTTTTCAAGCCCTGCGAGTATTTTTATATTTATCGTTCTGTATTCTTGTTCTGTTAAGTTGCTTATGTCTGCTTTCATCATTTCTTGTGCTGTCACTATTTCCTGTACAGTCTTCTGAGGGGAGTTCTTCCGTTTGGTCATTTTGGCAATGTGTGTATTGGTTTATTTCCTATTTCTCCCTGGAAAGGAAAAGGGTCAGAGCGACAAACAGGAAGCACAGACTCACAACCTTACTGACCAATGAAACGGACAAACAAATCACAACATAAAAAAGATTAACAAATGACAGTCTGGAGGCATGCAACCTGATGTACCAGCTACACGATAATGATGGGATGTGCACTCTGCTGATGGCAGAGTATACATAGAGTAGTGACAGGTGTGGGCAGAAGAAGAAATTGAACTTTGACCAGGTAGAGAAATTAGAAGATTTGATCCAGCAGGAGAGAAATCAGAATAAGGAAGGATGTGAGGAAAGAGAAATGAAGTTAGATGTTGTCCAGGTGCACTATGTGGTCTGACTGTTCCATAGAGAGAGATAGGAAGTTAAAGAGGGAGGTGTATAACATGCATTGAGAGAGTGGGTAAAATGTCTGTTTAAGCAAGCCAAAACCCCCTGGTGACAGGTTTAGAGGTGGGGAGAGATAGGAAGAAGAAGAGGGAGAATATATCTAAAACCGAAGAATTGACCTAGAGTTAATCCAGGCAATGCTGCAGTAGTTGTGTCTCCGCAGCTACCACTCCAGGAGAAGGGCGTCTCTCATATGAGGAGGGGCGTTGCCTGGTGTAGGCGGGTCTCACCTCCACCGCTGGGGGTGGAGTCCTAGCTTTTGGCTTTATGGGAATGCGCGACCACAATGGCGCCCTCCCGGCCGACTGTCTCAGATCACTCCTCACGGACCCACAGTCTCAGATCACTCCTCAGTTTCCGTCCTCAACTCCATCCAGATTACCAACACAGTTCAAATTGCTGGGCGGTCGCGCCGCCCAAGCTCATCTGAGTTCCTTTAACTCGCTCTGACCGCCACGCCTTATGTAAATTGAGTCTCTGACTCAGCACCGCTGCGACCACAATGGCGTCCCCGTAGCCTCTTTTCACGGAGCTAGAGTCTCCGAACCCTCCTCTGTGTCCGTCCTCGACTTGGTCAGGGTGCAGGGGCAGCACGACCCGCTGGGTGGTCGCGAGACCCTGCACGCTCAGCCTTCCCCACCCGAATTATGCCTCTGACTCAGCACCGATCCAGCAATGGCGCGCGCGCCTCTCCGTGTCAGGGACTGGGACAGCGTCACTGGCTCCGGAGTGAGGAAAGCTCTGCCAGCTCCACCGTGAGCAATGACCCTCTCTCAAAAAAGCCTTGCAGATAGGGACTGGATGATAAGCTCCCTCTCCGCCCGGGTTCAAGGTACTTTCCCCGCTGCTCTTCCTCTTCCCCTTGTCTTTCGGAGGAAGGGGCCCAGGGCCCCGGGCCCACTCCCCGCAGTCCGCACCTCCGCGGCTCTCTTTCTTTCTCCCAGATTTCACTCACTCAGTGTCCCCAGATGCTCTGGTTTTGGCGTTATCTTTCCTGTAGGTTCCAACTCCTCTTCCTGCAGATCCCTGCGATTGAGAGTTTCTCGGTCTCAGTCCCTCTCAGATTGAGTCGCCAGAGACCAGCAGCGGGTATTACTTCTTTTCCGCCATCTTGAACCTCCTCTCTGAAGTATTTTTAAAGTACCTTGCAGACCCTATAGTATTTGTATTTGACTCCTAAATGCACTATCATGCCATCTCTGAAGAATAAATAGACATTCTTCTATATAACAAGACCATTTCACACACAAAACGCTTAACACTGATAAAATAATATTAATTTTTATATGGTTTGTATTCAAATTTCTCCAATTCAATCATACATTTGGTTGCCCTAGCTCATTATTCTCCTTTAATCTAGAATAGTCCTTTAGGTTTTTGTTTGCTTGCTTGCTTTTCTGATGTCTTGTGATTTTTTTTTTTTTTTTAGTATTCAAGCCAATGGTTTTATAGAACATTCCACACAAAGCATATGAACAAATCTCACAAATACAGGGTTGAGTGAAAGATGCCAGACGTGAGAGCTATTACAAAACACACAGAACTTATTTCTGCCATTAGAATTAAGAATCTCAGGGATGTATACGGGTTAGTAACTGGAAGGAACCATGAGGCTGATGTATTGATGTTCTCATTCTTGAGCCAGGTGCTGATTATGTAAATGTGTGTTCATGTATTACTTAAGAAATAAATTATTTAATGAAGTGATTATTTGTCAAAATAAAATTAAGAGAGTGAAAGCAATAAGTGGAGTTGCTTTAATTCCTTCCTTTCACTGTATAATGGATAAAGTAGTCAAAAATATATATGGCTGTCAATGATTGGACATAATTAACAAAAGCATATAAAGAAACATATGTTGAATTATATATAGCACAAACTAAAAAATTATTTTTTTCTTTTTAAGCCTGAAAGGAATGGTCTTTTAAAAATGTGTTTATTGGGATACAAACCTACATTGAGTTCCCCAAATTAGACATTGTATAAAGCAATATTATTTAAGATTCAGCAAGAGTAGAGATTTCAAAAATAACTTTACAAAGCTCTAATCATAGAAATTGAAAGGTGCTATTCTATGAGACTGTTGAGTCAAAAACTAAAAGCACAATAACTAGTAAAGTGCTTAGAAACTATCTTAAATGTGAATATTATAAATCTGCATAATAAATGTAAGCACATATATAAATTCAAGTCCTTAATACTTTGTTATTAAATAATATTTTTTAATTATCAAGAATTTAGAAAAAGAATATAAAATCACCCTCAAGGAAAACAGAAGGAAATGATAAAATGCAGCAAAAATTAATTATTGAAAAATGTGAGTGCTAGCAGATATAAGCAATCTAAGAATTGGTTCTAAAAAAATAAAAACCCAAAATTGTAATTCTTATAAATCTAATTAAGAAAAAGAGATGAATTAGAAATAAGATATGTAAAGCTCTTTTCACAGTACCTAGCCCAAATTAAGCTCCGAATACTATTATTATTATTCACAGAGAAAATCAAGGATATGGTAATAGATACAGGGACATATAAGAAATTAAAAATATAAGAACACCATACAAAATGTAGGCTAACATATTTAAAATCATGACAAAATGATTGATACCTCTGGAATAGATTTAAATTACAAAATAAACTCATAAGTCATAGGAAAGCTAAATAGATCAATAAACAGAAAAACAGGATAAATATGTCCAAAACATACTGGAAGCCTAAATGGTTTTAAAGGTAGGTGCCTTCAATTATTAAAGGACTCATTTTAGTGAACACTGAGGTTATAGTTCCGACATCCTATCCATCCTTCCCTCACCGTCAAAAGTCCCGGGAAGCATCCCTACCAGTATTTCCAGGCTGGGGCTCCAGTTGTTTTAATAAATTGAGGCAACAGTTCCTTTATTACCGTAATTGGATCAAGTGACCCATCCATAAGCCCATTAATTCGTGGCATTTCCATGGCCACGAAGTACAGATGACTCCACTGAACATAATGAAACACACGAGCAGATTTCCTACTGACTTCTCAAAAGAAGATACCTCCATCTTATGAGATCCTATAGAACCCAGCCCTCTTTCTCCATTTGAGCAATGTGCTGTGAAATTTTGACACCCAAAATTGCTGCAGCCATGCTGCCCCGGGCAGGGAGCCAGCCTGAAAAGTCTGCCATCCTATAAGGCAGAATGGAGACGTGGAAAGGAACCAAGCTACTGGTGTCAGATGATCGCTGAATCCCACATCCTCATAACACACCCAACCTCTGTACCATCCTGATAGATAAGCACATGAACACGTGTTTAAAATAAAACCCAGGGGCGCCTGGGTGGCCCAGGTCGTTATCTCGCGGTTTGTGAGTTCGAGCCCCGCGTTGGGCTACGTGCTGACAGCTCAGAGTCTGGAGCCTGCTTCGGATTCTGTGTCTCCTCCCTCTCTGACCCTCCCCGACTCATGCTCTATCTCTCTCTGTCTCTTAGTAATAAATGTTAAAAAAAAATTTAAAACCCCAAATACAAAAAAACAGTGTGAATTGTTTTTCCTGTTGTAATATAAAAAGTCAAGTCATTCTAGAACACAGAAAAAAAGATAGCAGTCACTCAACACTTCTGGTGAAGGTAGTACAGTCATAATTATCAAACTGAATGAAGAACACAGAAGGGAATTGCCAATGTATAACACAAAATCCTAAATAAGAATATGAGCCAATAGAATTCAATATGATGCTAAGAATAATTTGCTACGGCTAAACAAGATTTATGCTAGGACTACAAAGGTGGTTTAATTTTAGCAATACATTAATATAATATTTCCTGACAGTAAGTACAGTGTTCAAAAATAATACCACAATAATTTTAAAGACAAAAATTGAGCATTGGTTACTTCTTTTAGTTTATTGGTGAACAACACTTCCACATGCCCAGAGGATGACACACTCCAATTCAATGGGAACAGGACCCTTCTGGACCTTGTTCTAGGTGCCTCTTCATCTGACTGTTCATTGTATCTCTTATCATATGCTTTATTATTTGACAAACCAGTAGATGTAAGTGAGTATTTCCCTGAGTTCTATGAGCCGTCATAACGAATTAGCAAGAAGAGGGAGTTATGAGAACCACTGATTCATACTAGGCAGTCAGAAATACTAGAGGTCCAAATATGTGATTGGCGTCTGACATGGGAGAAGTTTTGTGGGACTGAACCCTTAACTGGTGGGGTCTGACACTAACTCCATGTAGGTAGTTCAGAACTGAATTGATTGTAAGACACTCAGCTGGTGTCGAAGAGTTGGTCAGTGTGGGGAAAACACCTACATATCTGATATCAAACTGAAGTATCCAGTGTGTCAAGGAAATAGAGCTTTACCCTTCAGAAGGTAACGAAAGACTTTTAAAAATAAGACACAAAAAGAGATCATAGGCAAAGATTGATACCCCCATCCATGTAAAATCAAGAACTTAACTTTATCACTCAAAGTACATCAGAGAGTGAAAAGTCAAGCTATAAATAAGAAGCATATACTTGCAACACTTAGAATGACAAAAAAATTAGCATGAAGATAGAGTATCCATGATTCAATTAGAAAAAGTGAAAAAAGAAAACAGAAAAATGAGAAAAAATTTGAACATCTCTCAGAAAACAAAACATGAATAGCTCCCTAAACATAAGGAATGTGCTTTAGCCCATTTGGTAATGAGCAAAATTATACTTAGAATCACATATTTCGTATCTGCCCTGTAAGTCACACTTCAAAAGTCAGAAATCCTATGTGTTGTCCAAGAAAAGAAGTGGGTACTTCTTCCACAGCTGGGGGAAAATAAAGCTAGAATAATGACTTTGGGATATACTTTGGGGTTTATCCAGCGAAAGTGAACATATTCATATCGGGGAACTCAATAGCTTGGCTCCTCGTTAGATTCCCTAGAGATATTTCGGCAAATTTGCAACAGGAGACATGTCATGTGCAAGATTGTTCAAAGCAATATTGTCTGTAATTGCAAAACAACAACAACAAAACCCTGGAAAACAATTCAAATGTCCATTAAGAGTATAATGAATAGATAAACAGTGGCATATTCACTACACCGCAGAGAACAGAAATTATAGTGACATGCATCGACACGAGCAATTTAGAACTACGTATTATTGAATGAAAGGAGTAAATGAAAGGGAAAAAAACAGTGTGGTTACATTTATATAAGGTTCAGATACAAGAAATAAAAAACACTGTGTTGATTAGGAACACACACACATATTTGCAAAGTTAGGAAGAAGAGGAAGAAAATGATTCCCACAAGTCAGGAGAGTGGTTCCCTTGGGGAATGGGGGACAGGGGTGTGATTCGGCAGGTCATGTGGTGAGAGAGTATTAGCCTGCTTTTTTAAAAAAAATTTCTTAATGCTTATTTATTTTTGAGAGAGAGAGAGAGAGAAACAGAATCCAAAGTAGGTTCCAGGCTCTGAGCTGTCAGGACAGAGCCCAAGACGGGGCTCAAACCCACGAGCCATGAGATCATGACCTGAGCTGAAGTGAGACACTTAACTGATTGAGTCACCCGCATGCCCCAGCATGCTTCCTTTTCTCAAATTGAGTGGTAGAAAGGAGAGTGTTCATTTTACCATCACTCTTTACACAGTACGCATATATTTTACACATTCCTTGTGTATATACTTTATACCTTCTTATGTGCATACGAAAACACAAATAAGTGACAATGCTTAATAATGTTGGGAAAACAGTTGAATATGGTACGCTAGGTCTACAGCAGGAATTAATTTATTTAGATGCCAAAAACAGCATTTACAAAATCTTAAAAGCAAACAACAGCTTGAAAGATGATCGTGATATGATTCCCCAAAGGTTAAAAGAAGCTATTAACAAGGCTTTATCAGTTAAGAAGGAAATCATTAAGACCTAGCCAAAGTCAAATGAGCAAAAGTCATGAACAAACCATTCACAGAAAAATAAACACAAATGGCTAAAAATCAGATAGTGGAAAAAAAAATCAACCTCCATAATGACAAAATGCAATTAAAACAAAATGCAAGTACATTTTAAAAATTTATTTATTTAGTGAGAGAGAGAGAGTAAGCAGAGGAAGGGGAGAGAGAGAGCCGTGAGATTACGACCTAAGCCGAAATCAAGAGTCAGACCCTTAATCAACTGAACCACACAGGCGCCCCACAAGTGTATTTCTATCAAACCAGCAGAAATTTAAAAAATGGTGTTATTCAATGCATTTGAGGGGGAAAAGAGAGGTCATGTTCTAGACTTCTGGAAGAATGCAACCTGGCAATCTTTCCGGAAGCATGTTTTGCCAGATTGACAAAATATTTTACAAAAATATTTTAAAAAGTTATAACATTGATCTAGTAATTCAACTCTTAAGACTCCAAAGGAAATAACTACAGTTGCTAAATGTTAAAGGAAAATTATTCGTAAGCAGAGAAGAGGTAGAAACTGAAATCTCTAAAAAGTAGAAAAACCGGTGAAACATGTAATTACTTATATTTGAATAGAATATTATGTCACCAAAATATAATATTTTCAGGTGATTTTAATAATGTAGCAAATTGCTTATGATAGACTATTAATTCAGCAAAGCATAAAATGTATATAAATAACTATGAACACACATAGGTCAGTATGGATATATATTATATATATGTGAGTGTATATACACTTATAAATATGTACAAACACATTATAGTCTGAAATGTTAACAGTGGTTGATTCTATTTTATGCTCTCATGTCTAAATTCTGTACTGTAAACCTGATTGCCTTCATAATCAGAAAAAATATGTAATATTTGTAAACATGAATAACAAAATACATGATATCCCTGCTCTGTTAGTATAGTCCTGAATTTCAAAGCAAAAGATTGATACATCCGTGTCTTTTTGAAAGGAATTCGTTTCTTTTGCTGAGCTTAAATTCTAATGGTCTCGACAGAGCATCTATCCAGGGAAGGGCTCATTTTTCAGATAGTGCCTAAAATATGTGCTGGGGATGGGAGGAGGAGCAGGAGGAGAAGGAGGGGGAGGCTGGTGATGACAGTAACAATAATAACGGTGACATGTATAGAGAGTGTTACAATTTACATAGCACTTTCAGACATCTTATCTCTTTTAATCACTCAGTCCAATGGAGAAAAATGTCACAGCCCAGCACAAATGCACCCACCCGTCCCATCTCAGCCCACTGCTTGCTACGGAGGAATACAAGAAAGCAGAAGATAAGAGTATGCTTTCAAGGATCTTGCAATCTGGTTAGAGAGATAAAACCTGCACCCACATGAACATTATGTGATGAGAAATAATAATGTATGGGGGTTTCCTGCATTTCTCCTCCCCTGCCTGCTAAAGACCACTGTTCATTCCACCCTCCACAGAGGGTTCAGGATTGCTGGACCATTTCTCGGCTGCAACAAGTCTTCCTCTCTGGACTTTCATAATCTAGAACTGGGAGAAAAGGAAGAACAAGAGACCGGGGAAGTTGTTTGGGGGAAGACAGGAAGACAGCAATTTTAGAGCAACCGTATGCATAGTGGATGAGTGAAGTGGGTGGGGGCATAAAATGGGATTTTCAGAAGAGATGGTGTACTGTGGAAAATGTGTGTCCTCCATGACATTTGAGGAACAGTAGTAAATAACTTGAATCAATGAGAAACCACTTTTGGCCACCAGACGGTTTCTCTGACAACTGAGCCTGAATCAGGGGTCAATACCTGAGTAATACTTTGGAGTCCTCTCCATGTAGAAGTACATGGAAGTATAGTAAGTACATGAAGGTACTTACCACAGAAACCTCTTCTCTTCCCTCCCTATGCCATGACAGTTTTAATATTTGCAACCAGATCTAATTCAAGGTCACTGGGTAGGCATGACCTTCGATGACCTCCATCTCCTGTACGCATGCCCTTGTGTGATACCCTCTTCTTGAGTGTGAGCTAGAACTAATGACTTGCTTCTAGTGAACAGAGTACAGCAAAGGCGTTAAGATGACATATCTACGATTAGGTTACAAAAGGCTGTGATGCCCACCTTGCCTGCTGTCTCTCTAGTGTCTTCTCTCTTGCACAGGTGGATGAAGAAGCAACATCAAAGCAAGAGGCCCGTATGGCGAGGCACACAAGGCAGCCTCCAGCCAACAGCTGGCGAGGAACTAAATCCTGCCAACTACCACTGTGTGAGCTTGGAAGTGTCCCCTTAACAGGCCGAGCTGGCCATGACTACAGACCAGCGACACATTCACTGCATGTAATGGAGAGACCCCTCGTGAGGAAGAGGACCCAATGAAGCCATGCCCAGACTCTGACACTAACCTTGAGGTAACATTCAGTCTTTTTACTAAACCTCTAAGTTTTGTGGTACTTTGTGACTCAGCAAGACGGCTAATCCAATCAGCATTTACCTCATCTTTCATTTGGCTCTCCTCTCAGAAGCTTCTCATCACTTCTCCAAATCAACCTGACCCTCTCTCTAATTCAAGCTCCGCATTCAGATTATTTAGACACTGACGTGGTGTGTGGAGAACACCGTGGAAGGCTGAAATGGGTCTCTAAGGGGTAGGAAAATACTGGTTCCCCCAAGGGCAACATCCCCACCAGAGCAGCCCGCCCCTTGAGCCTCAGATCTCATCACCCAGAGCTGCTCACCCACAAGACGGAGGAACAAAACAATGGCAGCTTGGCTGCGGCCTTTCGACCCCCGAGACGGGCCAGGAGATGCAGATGGCAGTGAAAACAACAGAACCGCTTCCTTTGAAGCTCACTGAAAAGTGCCAGACCCCACGCCGCTTTCTGTGACGCATGCGTGAGAATGTGTAAGATGCATATAAGGCCACTTGTCGAGTCCCGTGCCTCTGGAAACTCTGCAAAACAGAATCCATACTGACTTCTGCTCTCAGTCCTTTACCTCAACAGGGCTACCAACTGCTACCACGTGGACAGTCCTGGTAGGACGGGCACCGAAAGAGCAGGAATAGTCAGGTATCTCTAGCCTGTGCTAAGGTGAAAGAGACGGTTAAGGCGTGAAGGATATGTTTTCCTGTTCTCCCTGCAAGGTTCTGATCAGGAAGCAAGTACAGAGCAAATGCACAGAGAATGGGAGAACCCTGAGGAGCTAAGGCTAAGGAAACCCAGCACACCACATTTCAAATCGGTATTTCTTAACCGCCTTCTAAATCTTAAGGCTGCGCGGAGCACGAATCAAGCAGAAAACAGGTCTCCAGTCTCAAAGACCTTACGGTCTTGTCACAGAAATAAGATTCTAATATGAAAAGAAATTGTCTGGAACATCTCTTCTCTTTCACTCTCCCCGCACAATTCACATCCAGGTGTTTTTCTGTCTTGTTGTTTTGTTTTGTTTTGAATTCTACCTACACCACTGGATTGCTTTTCTCCCACGTTGCTTCTGCCCTCGTCCATGTCACCATCATCTCCCTGGGATGACTCCAGCAACCTCTTGTACTTGTTGTCAAGCCATACTCTACATCATACGAGAGTAATATCCGTTGTATTATTCATTGTATCTTCAAAGGATTCCCATAGTACAGAATGGTTAACATGCCTCTAAGTTCCTTCAGAGTTTTGCTTCCGTCCCTCCTCTGTGAACCACCTCATGTCACACTCACCCCTCTTGTAATTCACCACAGTCACCTTTTTTTTGGCTCCATAAACTCACCAAGCTCTCTCCAGCCTTAGAACTGTTCACACCTCTGTATCTGTCTGCCTAGAACATTCTAGCCCATCCACTTAAGGCACTCACACTCAGTACTCAGCTCTCTCTGACATGTCACCTTCTCAGACCTTGTGGCCTTCCAATCATAATCAGGGCCCTCTTTCATTGCCTCTCAGCATCTATTTTTTCATAACACATCACAATTTACAATGATATACTCATGAGCGTGTTAATTAATGCATGTCTTCCTCACTAGAAAACAAACTCTGTGAGGGCAGGGACCAAATATATTTTGTTCAGCACTCCCTATCTTCCAATAAATGACTGGATGATTCTCTCCCTCTTCTGAATTTTTACAGTTCTTTTTATCTACCTGTTACCAACCATTTTTATTACAGTTACTTGTGTACATGCCTCGTTCTGTCTAAAATATTTACGAGCTCCTTGAGGACAGGGTCTGTGTCTTATAAATCTCTAAATCTACCTTAGGTCCAACACAGAGCCCTCCACGTAATTGGCGCTAATAAATATGTATTGAATGGATAAGACAACTTAATTGTGTCTTATGAGTCTTTAGAGATGGTTTCATGGTGTTTTGGTTAAATATATTAAAGAATGTGATCTTTTCCTGCCTTTCTAGATATATAGCAGTGATGGTTCCATGGGAGGCAGTAAGCCACTATGATAAGATTTAAAATGTCTAACTCACAATGACTCAGTAATCTAATATACTCCCACAGCGAAGACATTACAAAGGATTTGCTTTTGTTTTTGTCTTGAATGTGCTTTATGAGTGGAAAAGAAGTTTGCGTTTCTGTCCTAGTATCGGAATTTTTTTAAGTGGGGGGCTATACTAGGAAAATATTTATAAATTAAAGAATACTTTTCTCAGGTTGTCTCTTCTTCTGTATTCCCTCTATCTCAAACTGAAAATGTTTCCAGATGTTCCATAGACTCTTTATGCCTATAAAATTACCCAGATGAAATGGGGAAAACAGGTTTATTTGAATGGACATCTATAAAGTGTCTCTGAAGAAAGGAGGCAGTGGAGACATATTTGCCAGGAAGCTAAAGAAACTGACACTTCAGAATCCCTTACTAACACGCCTTCCAGGGCCCTATTGTTATAAAATTTGTATAAGTATTTCTTTTTTTTTTTTTAGGTTTTATTTATTTTTGAGAGGGAAGGAGAGAGACTGTGCATGCATGCGTGCACGTGCACAAGCTGGAGAGGGGCAGAGAGAGAGGGAGAGAGAGAATCCCAAGCAGGCTCCACACTGTCATTGTCAAGCCCAATGCGTGGCTTGAACCCATAAGCTGTGAGCTCATAACCTGAGCCCACGTCAGACACTTAACTAACTGAGCCATCCACGTGCCCCATAAGTGAGTATTTCAATAGCAATGAGTTAACAATGCCTCTCCCCCTTCTCTGATATTGCTACTCTCCCATTCCCCTCCATTACATTTCCTGTTGTGTAGTATGGTAGGTGGTGCATTTGGGGCATCACACTCAGGAGAAGTAGAAGGAGGACCACATAGAAGTAGGATCCTATATAAAGAGAAACTTCTAGTATCTACGAAGAACTAAATTGAAAAATTAAAGATGTTGGAGTTTGCGAGCAAATGGTAGCAATGTATCTGCATCTGCAGCAACTGCAATCAGCATCTGTGTTGGTTGCTGCGGAACGAGGTACACCTGGTTTCTGGTTCGCGGTACCCATCTATGAGGTTCATAGTGAATCTCATGTGTGGTTAAGTCACTGCTATCATCCTGGAATAGAAGGAATTTCTAATAATTTCCCCACTTCCAGCTGGGCCAACCCACTCAGCAATGCCACACACAAGTCAGGGCCAGGAGTGGTTCTATTGTGTTCCACAAACATTCTACAGCTCCTGGCACCGTCGGGAAGGAAGGAGAGGGGATACAATACTTGAAATGAGTTATTTTCTTAGATTTCATGTTGGTGACATCTGGCGGCATTGTTGCTTGTGTGATTTGTTCCATCCTTGGTCACGCTAAACAAATATTCACGTCAGCAGCTATTTTTAAATTTTTAAAAGGATTCCCCCAAATTCAGTTGAAGTTCCCACAAAAGCTGGGTTCACTCCCAGCATGGAGCTACTTTCCTCAGAATAAGAACTCGGGATAACCGTCGGACACAGCCAGGTCCTTAAATGACCGCTCTGGAGAGAACAGCAAACAGAAACCTGGATCTCTCACATTAGCCTTCGCCCAGTGCCGTCTACCTGCCGTTCCTCTGAGTTACGTACACAGCAAGCTGAGTAACAATTCAAGCAGTAGTAATGTGCCTTTGATAATGATTCAGAAATGGGAAACAAACAAAGTCCATATCTCCTGCCATTCAAAATCAGGGCAGGAAATGAAATTATGAACGAAAACTCTTGAGTTTTTAGGCTTAAATGGAAGCAAATATCATCTCTCTTCCTCACAGCCCTTAAAAAAGATATGACAAACTTAATAAAATTGCTTTTCTTCTAATTCACAAGACTATTTTATTAGTTTATACAGCATGTGCTAACTCTTCCATATACATACCTCCAGGGGGCTCCCTTTAAGATTACCAGGAGAACACACGAATGGAACCTGTCATCTCTTGTGAAACCAATGCTTATGAGGATAATTTAAAGAAAACCATCTTGTGGCAATTGTGCTATTTAAAAGAGAGGGAGGAAATATGGCAACTTAATGTAAATGAAATTGAACATTTTTTATACCCCTGGTCTTCTCAGGGACACTGCCTTTAGCCAGTTTGTGTGAGTTTATCTAAAGCAGTGGTGTTCACTGTCAGAATGGCCAAAAATTAACAACAAAAAAACGACAGGTGTTGGTGAGGATGCAGAGAAAGGGGAACCCTCCTGCACTGTTGGTGGGAATGCAAACTGGTGCAGCCACTCTGGAGAACAGTATAGAGGTTCCTCAAAAAACTAAAACTATGACCCAGCAATTGCACTAGTAGGTATTTACCCAAAGGATACAAAAACAAAGACTTAAAGGGGTACATACACCTCAATGTTTCTAGTAGCATTTCCAACAAGAGTCAAACTATGTAGAAAGCCCACATGTCCATCGACAGATGAATGGATAAAGAAGATATGGTCTATATGTACAATGGAATGTTACTCAGCCATCAGACAAAATGAAATTGTGCCATTTACAACAGTGTGGATGGAACGAGAATGTATTATGCCAAGCAAAACAAGACAGAGAAAGACAAATACCACATGATTTCACTCATATGTGGAAATTTAAGAAACAAAACAGATGAACATATGGGAAGGGCGGGGCGGTGACGAGGACAGCAGAAAACAAACCACAGGAGATTCTTAAGGATCAAGAACAAACAGGGTTGATGGAGGAAGATGGGTGGGAGATGGGCTAGAGGGCACTTGAGATGAGCACTGGGTGTTGAATATAAGTGATGAATCACTGAATTCTACTCCTGAAACCAAAACTGCACTGTATGTTAACTAGAATTTAAAGTAAAAACAAAAATAATAACAACAATAAAGCAGTGATGTTCAAATGTGTTTTACTTCTTCTTTTTTTTTTTAAAACAGTTCTATTGAGATATAATTCACCTATCATAACATTCACCCTTTAAAGTGTACAAGCAAATGGTTTTAGTTTATTCACAAGGTTGTACACGACCGTCACCACTATCTAAGTTTGGAATATTCTCATTACCTAAATTGGCTGTCAGGCTTTTGGGTTGTTTCTACTTTTTGGCTCTTACGAACAAGACTTCTATGGGTATCTATGTACAAGCTACTGTGTGGACATATGTTTTCATTTCCTTCGCATATATACACAAGGGTGGAACTGTTGGGCCATATGGTAACTTTATTTTTACCAATTTAAAGGGTTGCCAGAGTATTTTCCAAGTGGCTGCACCATTTTTCATCCTCACCTACAGTATGTAAGGGCTCTGATTTCTCCACATCTGTGTCAACATTTGCTATCGTATCTTTTATTTTAGTCAACTTAGTGAGTGTGAAGTAATAGCCCATAGTGGAATTGGTTTTCATTCCGAATACTTTTGACCGTGCACGCCTATTAGTATTTGAGCCTTCACCCCATATTATGTGTGCTGAATTATTTATAAACTCATATACATATAGTATAGTACAAATGCAGCATACTGTATATTGTATAAAACAGTGACAAAAAGTATGTTTTAAATACAAAAAAGAAGTGGGGCACCTGGGTGTCTCAGTGAGTTAAGTGTCCAACTTCCACATCCAACTTTCATGGTTCGTGAGTTCGAACCCCGTGTCAGGCTCTGTGTGTGGAGCCAGCTCAGAGCCTGGAGCTTGCTTTGGATTCTGTGTCTCCCTCTCTCTCTGCCCCTCCTCTGCCTCACACTCTGTCTCTCTTTCTCAAAAATAAACATTTAAAAAACTTAAAAAATAAATACAAAAAAAGAAGTTCTAAGATTTTTCTCTATGATACCACATTATAGTCCTTTTTACTCTCCTGGAGTTAATTCATCCCACTTGGAATGGAATATCTATCTAAAAGACCAGGAAAATTTAAAATAAAATTATGCTGAAGGTGAAGGACTCTAATATTCTTTCAGCCATGTTTATGTGTTGCAAGCTCACAATATGCACTACATACTACATTCATAAAAGGTGGTCCATGATGTCAGATGTCACAGTCTATTTTATTCATAACCAAGGCTCTCTTGATATACATTTTGTGTATTATAAATTAGGAGCATGTGACATGTCACATAAATAGTAATTCATGGTACCACCAAACATATAAAATTAATCCGAGTATTGGCAGTAATTAATGTGTGTGTGAGCAGCCATAAAAAGTGATGATTCATCCAAATTCCATCAACTCACTGCTACACAACCCAGCTTTTCTTTCTTAGACTTGTGCTTCTTCCTTATAAGTACTAAGTGCTGTTTGCAGAATCCAGTTTTTCTCTCCAGTTGCCTTCAAGACATTTTCTTTGTCTTTATTGTTCTCAATTTTCACTACAACGTGTCTGTGTAGATTCATTTTTACTTATCACCTGAAGACTTGGTTATGTCTACCTACTGTTAAGTTTCCCATTGTCCATCAAATCTAGAAAGTTCCTATCCTTCTTGTCTTCACATAGTGGTTTTGGGAGCCACTTATTGGTTAATAATTGAACAATGCAAGTGAGAAAATGATAGTTAGTTTGAGGCAAAACAATTTCCGCCAATGACAGAAGGATAAGAAAGAAATCAGCAATAGCATTAGCAAAATCTTGTTTACAAATTAGCCGTGAAACAAAATGATGCTGATGGAAGACACCTCTAATATATCCCATGCGCGCATCTGAAAAGCGGTGGTAAGTAATACACTAGTTCACATTCCTTTACTTCTAGGTAAAGGACCCGAACTAATGAATATCCCAGTCTAGTTGAGGCAGCTCTTGTGCAGACAAATATGATGAACTTTGGTGTTTGCCCTAGTTGTGAGAATGAACATTTAGAATCTTGACTTCCGGGAGCAAGATGGGATTGCTTTGAGTGGACTGTGTGGTCCCCACAACTCCCTCCCTTAGTCATGAGTAGTAATTATGTAATTCAAAACCCAATTAACATTCAAAACCACTAGAAGAGTAGGGAGTCCCATGGAAACAAGGGAGGCCTGCTAGTTTCTGGAAATCTTCAGCAAAAGAAGGAGCAACATGGGGTGGAGGCAAAGACCATAGAAGGAGGCAGCCAGCTCTGTGGAAGGGCAGCAGCTCAGACAGAAAAAGATCCAGGGCCTGGGGGTGGCTGGAAGAGACCACTGGACCCTCTGGTCACCCCAACAGTCTTTTTGTACATCTCCCTGGGGATCCTTGTCAGGCCAGGAAACATCCCATCAGTCCATGAGACACATATTTATCCTTTCAGGAGATTCTGGTACTCAGGCTGTCATACATGGCTCATGGGAAATGATTCAAAGAGATCAATAAAAGATACTAGTAGGATTCAAATTAAACTACAGGTCTCAAAGAATGAGCGAGTCAGAAACAGCAGTTTTTCTTTTTAAATAAAGGAACATGGGCTGTAGGTCTTCCTAGTAAAGTTGGCTCTCGGCAAGTTACTCAATCTCTCCAGATCTCTCTAAGCCCCCCTGAATTCCTTTATCTTTGATATATGATATTACTGACCTGTCGAAGCTGTTGCTAAGATTAAAGCCTGAAATGTTTGTTAAGCAGAGCACAAAGAGTGCTCAGTAAATGTGACTCCTTTTCTTCTCCCCAAATCCAGCTCTCCCTCTGCTTCTTCCTAGGAACCTATGACATGAGGAAGCCATTCCTGAAAATTAGTAACTAGGGCTAGAATAAACAGGCTAACTCCACTGTTATCACTGCACAATCTTATTCCTTCAGGCTCTCACTTGCCTCTATATCTTGAAAAAAAAATCAAGAGGTTTTCCCTGTATGATTTCAATCCGACTGATTAATTTTCTTTCACTCTGAAAGAAAAGCTATGTGGCCCCGTGTAGCTATATGAGCAAAGCTCAAGTTGGTCTTACCACAGATGACAGAGTTACACTGGGGAAGCTGAAACCCATCACTGGCCAAGGCAAGAGAAGGGAATTTCAGGGGACTCAAAGTATGGTTCTTGGACCACCAGCATCTGCATTTGTGAGAGCTTCTGAAATCAGATAGGTTTCTTAATAAAACCCTAAGTGGTCCATAGGCAGATTAACGATTGGGAAGCACAGTGGACCTCTCTTTTACCTGGGCACCATTACCCCTAAGTCTCCTCCTCTAAGTCTGGGGTGGAGTCCAAAGAACTACTGCTTTGCTGAGTCCTCATTTTAATCCACGGTTGATGTCGGTGTCATTCAGAAGTCCCTGGTAGTTCAGTGACAAGATCCATCAGAGTGAGGTCCACATACTCTCATGGAATGGGCCAGTTTTCTTTGTCAGTGCTTGGGACACAGTCCCACCAAGAGCCAAGACAGTAACAAGGATATAAAGGATCTGGATTTGTAGTGCTCAAAGCACACAAGCAAGGCACAGTATGTTCCTTATACATAAAAGCAGCTGCATAGACATAGAGCTACTTCCTCTCACCCTATGACCCATATCCTGACCACATAGAAGGAGAAAGAGAAACTTCTAAGCATCTTCCAAGCACTAAATTAAAAAATTAAATATGGCGGATTTAGCAAGCAAATGGTAGCAATGTATCTCTAACTGCAGTAGGCGTCTGCATTGGTTGTCATACCCACTCTGCTTATATTTATTAATGTAATGCTAATTTGTTCCGCTAATAAGAGTTATAACAGAAGGGTAATGACCAGAAGCCCCATACAAATTGTTCTTCTTCATCTGTTTTCTTTTCTCTCTCTCTCTCTTTTCCTTTTAGCCATGAATTGATTAGAGCCTGAAATGAAGGAAATACAATATCTGTCAACTCACTATAAATATGAACGGGAAATTCTGAGAGGGGTTTTTCTGTTACTTTGGCATTTGTTTCAATGCGGCATGGATTTATTCAGAAATGAGCTGGGAAGCCGGTATCATAAAAATGACTAAATGCGAACATAAAAAATTAAACCTTTGTACCTTGGACCAAGCTGATGGCTATCTGGCTCCAGCCTCATCTCCATTTTTATTGAAAGCAAATTTCGCATCTATGTATGATTCAAAGGGTGCCTCATTTCATTCTTCTCCTTCTAAATGTGTGTGGATTGGGTGCTACGCTTAACTCTGTCCAAGGAAGATGATAAAACTTGCCTTCGGGCTCACGTATCCTGCTCACACAGCCAGCTCTGAAATCATATGCTATTTCACAGAGATCAGTTGATTCAGACCACATCTGTTGCTCCCAAACATGCACAGATCTCCTCATTTCTTAAATAAGCAAAATAAAAATATTTTCCTCCTCTATGCTAACTTTTCAAGCTCACCCATTCTTTGCCTTATTAAATTTTTTTTAACTTGAGTTCAGTCACTGTGTTTTAGGTACATATTATGTGGTAGGCACAACCCCCAGATATAGGTAAGATCCTCTCTGTGCCACTTCAGGCACAGAGAGATGCCTAAAGTCAGATAGCAAATAAGAGGAAGGGTTGGGATCTAGGTTTTCTAACTGAATATCCAGGGATCTTTTCATTAGCTCAGTGCTTCTCAAAGTGTGGTCCCTAGACCAGCAGCGGCAGCATCAGCATCAGCTAGGAGTTTGTTGGAGTGAAAATTCGGGGGGCCTCATCCCACGCTTATTGAACCAGAAACCCAGCAACCCACAGGACAAGCCTCAAGGCTGGAAGGACTACACGGTCCAGAACTGCCTTCTGTCTTGCCCTTCAGAATTATTCGGAAAGACAGAGAATGCTCATCACCTTCTTCTGCTCAGAAGCCACTCCCTCCTTAACAACTTGGTTTCCATGCCTACAGCTTTCTAAACAGCACTGGTTGTGTGTTTTGCTTTCTCCATTCAGCAAACGTGCACTGAACACATTCGAGGAGTGGGATGCTGGTTTGGACGCCATGCATACAAAGGCACCGAGAGATAGAACTTCTGTGTTCAGAGAAAACAATGATGATGCCAAGCAGCACTCAAAAGGCCATCAGTGCTCTTCTCCTAAGCACCCCTAGTCCTCCTTAATCCCTGAGGCATCTGACACTACTGACCTTGCTTCTTTTTTTAGGACTCTCTTCTTCTATAACTCTGTCTCTCAGCTGGTGGCCACTCTGTTTTTCCATTGGCTTTACTTTCTCACATTCATTCCATCGTATTTAGTATTTAACCTGTAGCCATCTTTTCTCTTTATTTATCTCCCCCAATTAATTTTACCAAAGCTTTCCAATTTTTGGATTTTTCTGCCTTGACTCATCACTTTCCATTTGAGGTTCAAAACCTCAGCTATTCTGATACCCCAAACTCTAAGTTAATCAGAACCCAAGTCCTCAAGTTCATGCCACAGCGTCTCTAGCATTTCCTGGTTTTCATTTCCACTGTGACCAGGTTAGTTCGAGACTTCATTATCTCTTAGGAAGACTGTTCCACTAACTACTTATCTGGGTTCCCCATCTGTCCCTAGAACCCATCCAACATAATACAATAGACAAAGGCATCTTAATAAAAATGGTATCAATAGTTTGTTTCAAAACTCTTATTGGTCCCTGCTTGTCCACCAAGTTCAAAATTAACTTTTAAGAAGACTCTCTACAACATAATTTCAAATGAACTCTCCCAGGTCTTTCTTCCCTATGTGTTCCATCACTTCAACAAGACAGACCACCAAGAAAATGTTTCCAACTTTTTTTTAACTTCTGTCTACACATTTCTTTTGTTTGGCTAGTTCATCCCTTATGTTACTATCTGTTGACATCCTGCTTTTCTTTGAGAGCCATCTAAAATAACATCATCTCCATGGCACTAGGGCAGTAACTTGGGATCCACCAATGGGATGTGGCTGATTTCCTTCCCATTGTCTTCCAAGAGTTCTTTGCTTGTTCCTTCCCTGTTCTTTGTTATTCTCTTTTGTATTTGGATATTGGTGTGGCCAGCTTATCACTTGCCCTGAAGAGTTGCATGTCTTCAGAGGCTCTAACCAGTAAATTCTCAAGGGAGAAACTCATTAAATATTGATTGGATGTAATTGAAATTTGTTTTCCTTCTTCTGTTCTCCCTTCTCCTTCCATTTTTCCCTTGATGTATGATCCTGCTTTGGTCTTTTTGTTAAAAAAATAAATTTATTTATTTTGAGGGTGGGAGATGGACAGAGAGAGAGAGAGAGAATCCCAAGTAGGCAGAGCCTGACACAGGTGCCAGAACTCATGAACCATGAGATCCTGACCTGAGCCAAAATCAAGAGTCAGATGCTTAATGGCCGTGCCACCCAGGTGCCCTTGATCCTGTTTTGTTCTTAACATTTGATTCACAAATCAGATTTAGCTTCCATCCAAAGATCCAGAATTTACCTTTCACAGAGTCTAATTCAAATACATTCTCTGTGTCTTCTATCTCATCAGGTCTGAAGCCCAGTTGCCAGGACTCAGGAGAGTTTTGTGTGTGGTTTGTAAATTCTCATCTTGATTATGATGCACTTAATCCAGGCAGATCTGGATTGCAATATCTATACCATCGACTTTTTTTTTTTTTTTTTTTAAGTCTTCCAGAAACTCTGTTTTTGTGCCTGTAAAGGGGATGAAATTTTTCTACTTTGGAGGCTGCCAAAGTCAAATAAGACGATCAAATTGAAATGTCTAGCAAAATAACAGGCCATAAAACTGGAGTTGAAGATTTGCTTTCATTTTACAGATAAAGAAACCAAGGCCCAGCTCTTTGGTCACCAGCAGAAAGGAGGCAGAGCCAGCATGATAATCACTATCTCTTGACACTCTGCCAGGTCCTTCTCCAGATGAATGAGGTGAATCCCTCCAGTGACACACTGGGCCTGATTAACTGAAGGCCTAGAAGGGAGCCACTGTGGAGCAGGTCTAGGCTCTCCCCACCCCTCACCTGACTCACGGGGCGAGCCAGCATCTGTCTCCTTTCCTGCTACACAAGGAGCCTCGAAATGCCGGAGGTGCCATTTTGGAGGCATTCTGGCAAGTCTCTGGCATGAGTGACCTTCTGGGTGATTTCTGTAGCAGCTGGGCTGACTCATTTAGCCATGTAGGCAGAAGTTGCTGGGGTTTGACCTTTCAGACCTCTCCCGAGTGCATCTGGGAGTCTCTGGGGCAGTTGTGACACCCTGTGGCCAGGTTGGCTCATCACAGCAGAGTGTCCCTTTGTAAAACAAAGACTAGGAGACAGGTGCAGAGGAAGTGAGAGCTGCTTGCCTGAGTATGTGGAGCATGAGGGGCTTTCTGCTTCCGTACGTACTCACTGGTCCTCCACTGCCCTCCATGAGATTTATGTGTAGCCTTTTTGGCCTTGGTTAATCCAGAATAAACCCAAGAGAGGAAGCAGAAAGAACAGAGGTGAAGACTACAGGAACCAGCTCCAAATCAACACCAAATTCCTCCAGAGGGTGGAGGCCATATCTTCCTCTCCACAGCACTCTACCAAACCCATTAATTGTGCTGTGCACCTGTGGATGCTCAACACATGTTACTAAATGTTGAATGTGTCCCATGTCCCACAGCTTGATCAAGGGCCGATAGCTGTCATACGCCGTTCTTAAATGTAAGCTATCAATAGAAGTTAAGCTCATACTTTGAACATAAAACTCTAGCTTGACTCCCTCTTGATACAGAGTGAATCTCCAACATCAGGAACAAGGAGACTTCCCTGTCAGTGTCTACCCAGAGAAGTTTAGGAGACAGGATTTTGTGAAATTCTTTACACCACAGTAAGACAACACTACTCACAGATATCTGACGTGCCATGCCACTGTTGAGCATTTTATTTATTTATTTTGAGAAAGAGAGACAGCACTAGGAGGGGAGGGGCAGAGGGAAGGAAAGACAGAATCCCAAGCAGTCTCCGCACCATCGGTGTAGAGCCCAATGCGGGTTTCGAATCCACAGGGAGATCATGAGCTGAGCCCAGATCAAGAGTTGGACGCTTAACCGACTACATCACCCAGGCACCCCTGTTCAGCGATATTTTACTTTATCCCCTTCCTCTGAAGTATCTGCCGTCTCTCTTCTTTCTCTTCTGGAAAGGTTCCTAACTCCAGTTTTATCTTTTCATGCTTGCCTTTATCCTGTGAGAATTCTTTTTATTAAATAATTGAGCACTGTAGCACATGAGACTGAAACGAGATTATATCTAACTAGGGCCTCTTCCAGGTAAAGTGCACAACAGAGTGTAGCTTCAGGAGAACAGAAAGCAACAGCCATCCGCATAAGTAAACTCACTTAACAGGATTTGTAATTTTATGAAATTATTTATAAAAGCACCATCTTGTCACTTGTACTGGAGGAATTGACAGACTGAATGCATCTTTTGGCATATGTTGATTTCTAGAAGTGTCTTGGAATATTACCATCTACTTCTATCAAATAATGAAAATAGAATGTAAAATAGAACAGAATAAAATACAAAGAGAGCAACAACAAGCATCTGGAGATGATGATATTCCCGTGGTTTGAGAACAGTTTGGACAGTAGGCAAAGAGCATGCCAGCAGAGAGAGACCAGAGGTGGAAAAGGGCCAAGTTTGGTATAACCTAGACAACTCGGTCCACACTGCTGGCTACCTTTCCAGACTGCAAAATGTGGTAACTGTCACTCTTGGACACAGTGCTCTGTTGGTCACTGGATCTTACCCAGCACCTGGGTAAGACCTATGGGCCAATCTCAACCAGGGTTAACCAAGCTCTTCATGATCTATCTCCTGCCTCCTCCAAATTCGACCCCATGACCCAGTGCTTTAGGTACCCTGATTGTCCTGCTTCTCCTCCTTCTGCCACAGGACCTTTGCACTTGTTCTCTCTGCTGAGAATGTGCATCACCCAGCCTCTTGCAGGGGATGACCTTTCACTTCATTCAGAACTTGCTGGGGCGCCTGGGTGGCTCAGTCAGTTGAGCGTCTGACTTCAGCTCAGGTCATGATCTCGTGGTCTGTGAGTTCGAGCCCTGCGTCAGGCTCTGTTCTGACAGCTCAGAGCCTGGAGCCTGCTTCACATTCTGTGTCTCCCTCTCTTTCTGCCCCTCCCCCACTCATGCTCTGACTCTGTCTCAAAAATAAATAAACATTAAAAAAAAGAAGAACTTGCCTTAAATGTTACTGTTTTAAAGCTCACCCTTCCCCCTGCTTTCCATCATGTTGCACACCTTTGTCCTATTTTATTTGTAGCTACCTGGAATTATATTACATATTTATTCTGTTATTATTCATTATCTATCTTTCCATGAGGCCCAGGCTCTTGTCTTTTTTAGTCAGTGTTTAGTTACATGGTAGATGGTCAATAAATATTTACTGACTAAAAGGATTAGACCTGCCTGGCTTTTGTCTGAATCCCTTCCTACCCAAATTTCCAACTGTGTCTTCCAGGTGAATTATTAAGAGGAAACCTTATTTACCAATTTTATATAGTAATACAGCACTAGATCTGTGAAAATTAATTTTCCAGTCTGTAAAATAAGATTACGTCCATTTTCCAAACTGACATACCAAAGGAGTACGGATCGCTGTCAACTTACGATGAGGTTACGTACCAATAAACTCACTATAAGCTGGAAATATCTTAAGCTGAAAATGCATTTAATGCACTTAGCCTACCAAACATCGTGGCTTAGCCTCACTTACCTTAATTAATACACTCAGAGCACTTATATTAGCCTACCGATGGGCAAAAGCATCTAAAATAAACTCTGTTTTATACTAAAGTGTTGAATACCTGATGAAATTTATTGAACGCTGTACCGAAAGTGGACAACAGAATGGTTGCGTGGGCACAGAATGGTTGTCAGTGTATCGGTTGCTCACTCTCATGATCCTGTAGCTGGCTGCCATTGGCTACCATCAAGAGAGAGGATTTTAGCATATTGCCAGCCTAGAAAAAGATCAAACTTTGAAATTCTAAGTACTGTTTCTACCGAATGCATATTGCTTTCACACCATTTAAAAATTTTTTAAGTGTACTTTTTTGAGAGAGACAGACCACGCAAGTGGGGGAGGGGCAGAGAGCAAGGGAAAGAGAGAATCCCAAGCAGGCTTCTCACGGTCAGCGCAGAGCCTGATGCACGCCTTGAACTCACGGAACCACGAGATCATGATCTGAGCAGAACCCAAGAGTTGGACGCTTAACTGACGGAGCCACCCAGGCGCCCTTCTTTCACACCATTTTAGAGTCAAAATATTTTAAGTCAAACCATCATAAGTCAGGTGCCCTCTGTAACTGGAATTTTGGAAAAGGGAATGAATATTTACTCATCACTTACTACTTGCCCAACCATAATGCCAAGGGTTGTGATTTATTTCCAAATATTTTGTGATTTATTTCTCCTCAACAAACTACTGGTTGGCAATATTATTTCTGTTTTATACATGAGGAAACAGTCTGAGACAGAAGAGTTTGACTAAGGTTATAATGGGTTGAATACATCCTCCAAAAAGATATGCCCAAGTCCTAACCTCCAGTACCTGTAAATGTAATTTTATTTGGAAATAGTATCTTTCCAGATGTAATTATTAAGGACCTCAAGATGATATTGTACTGGATTTTGGGTGGGCCCTAAGTCCAACGACCAACCGGTGTCCTTATAAGAAAAGAAAAAGAAACAAAGACACAAAGAAGACAGCCATGTGTAGGAGATGGGATGATATGTCTACAAGTCAAGGAAGCACAAGGGTTATTGGCACCCCCAGAAACTAGGAAAAAGGCATGGACCTACAGCCTCAAGAACTACAAGAAAATAAATCTGTTGTTTTAAGCCACCCGATTTGTGGCCACTTGTAACCTATTTGGCTAATACACAATCTTGGGGGGTATGCGGCCCAGCGAGGTCTTGAAACTGTATGCTGGCTGCATCCAAATTCTGCACTCACCCCACCGTCCCAGGCGACTCCCCTAAATTCTACAGCAGGGAGGGAGGCCAGGCTTGCTCAACACGTTATAACAATGCAGAAAGATTTAAAAGCAGAGCCCTGTAACCAAATGAAATCTGCAAGCATGATTGTTACCTTTGGTCATATTATCATCTATATTCATGCCCAACGTGCAAAAAAAGACCTCACACTAAGGAAACTCTCCGGTGATTCCAAATTGAAAGGGTTGCAAACGCCAGGAAAGGAAGAAGAGGCTCGCCGAGGAACTTAGCAGCAAAAGCAACGAGAGCAGAAAATAATAAAGAGAGATTTCACTGGAGGGAAAGAGCAGCCGCTCCCTTTGAAGGGAAATATTCAAAGCACAGAGCAAACTTGAAAAGGACATGCAGGAGACGAGCTGGATTTAGGCGGCCTTGCAATGCTACAGTGGGGGAAAAAAAAGAGAGAGAGAGCTAATATAATTTCCAAGTTCATTTTCAGAGCCGACAGGTTGCAAAGTCTCTTTTTACAAGGCTCTAATGAGAGGATGGATTATTTTGGAGTCCCTTCAAACCTGAAGGCGGAAATGTATCATCGGAGCAAGGCAGGAACCCGAGGAAGGGGTTAAAGGAAAACCAGGCATCTAGAGGATTGATTGGTTTCTGGGGACATATTAAAAGCACTCAGTGTGTGCACTTGACGAGGTGATAATTAAGGTCATGGGCAGGGTGGGAAGGGAAGCTCCAGGAGCTGCTTGGGAGGAACAGAGGAAGGAGGGCACAGAGGCAAATGGGGAAAGAGCCCAGAGCATCATACAGGGGCAAGCGGGCGAGTGGGAAGGTGAGCAGGAGCCCACAGAGGAGCGTTCGCTAAGTCTCAGTGCAAACTTCCTGACAGGCTGAACTTTATCGCATCTCCGTCTAACTTAAATATCCAGTGACCTTTCGCCGTTGCACGAGTGAAGTCATTTCCTCTGAGGAAAGGTGCTATATGAATGTCAACATGTGCGTCTGCACCGGACAGAGTGCGAGCAAATAAATACATCGCGGAATCCTCCTGCCCGGTCCTCAAGAGACAGACTGGATACGACCTCACAGATCTCTCTTTTCATCTTCTCTTTATGGGAATTGTAGCTGACACCATCAATTTGGTGTACTCTTTCCATCTGGGAAACGCACAAATAAGTGATATTACTGGAGACCACACTGTTTTAATAAAAACACTCCATGAGGTCGGTTGTGACCCAGCCTGTCTGGAAGAATCGTTATGTGGCTAATACTGGTGAGTCTGGAAAACCCTTGATCAGGAGGGACTGGGTTCTGATAGGAGGAATGTGCCTTAACTCTCTACGGTACTATCCAGAAGCAGACCCTTCTCCAGATCGAATTGGCCCTTTTCTCTGCATATGCATTCATGCACATATCGGTTTCTTTGTATAAGCAGCATGGCTGACTAAAATGGTCTTCTTGGCTCTATTTATCAAAAGCCCAGTCATATACGATATAAGGCCTAATCTAGGTGTTGCATCTCTATTTCAGTAATTGTCTAACCTCCTTCCACTGGCCTCTGTAGCTCAGGATCTGGGAGTCAGAAGTCATCAGAAGGATGAGAGCCATGTTCAGCCTCTGTTCACCCCCATAACACCGCCCACCCCATAAGGCCATGCATACCAGAAGAGTTCAATTACCTATAGACAGAAAAGTTACTAAGGGTAATTTTCTCCCAGCTGTGAATTAACTAAAAAGGTCACCCCAAAATGTGATTTTTCTCTCCCCAAGGAACAGTGATATCAAAAGCTAATGAAATCTGAACTTTACCATTTTCCACTGAACTTTTCATTTCATTTTAGGATATTAAAAAGAGAGGGAAGTAGGGAAAAAGAGAGAAACTGAAAGGCAGGGGTTAGATCTTAAGAGGGTCTTCATTCGTCAGACAACCCCTGATTCAGCCCAGACGCCAAGTACAATGGCGTCATTCATAAACTGAAGACATTGTAGATGTGGTGAAGATAGGTGTTATGTCTATTGGGAAAAGTGTATTGAGGGAAGACGTTGGAGGATGGGGAAAAACAGGTGAAGGGAAATAAGAGATACAGTGTTCCAATTAGGGAGTGAATAAGTCACGGGAATGAAAGGCATGACATAGGGGATAGAGTCATTTGTATTGTAAAAATGCCGTGTAGTGACAGGTGGTAGTTACACCTGCGGCGAGCATAGCATAAGGCATAGAAACGCTGAACCACTATGGTGGACACTTGAGACAAATGTACCATTAGGTGTCAACTGTACTTCAATAATAAACAAACTATATAAGGCCTAATACATTATCTATGTACAAGCTTGACACCGTAATTATTCCTGCCTCCTGGGCCTAACACGGTGATTTGCTCATAGCACGCACTCAATATCTATAAGTTTAGCTTTAGAATGAATAAATGAATGAATGAGGTTTGAACCAGATCAGTGTGTCTCCTGGCCACAGATCCCTGGGGGCCCTAAGCACAGAAGGGTCCACAAAACTGTCGGGCACCGAAAGTCAGATTTTTAAAATCATTTAGGACCTAAATGGGCTCTAATGGCATCTACTGCCTACATTTGTTCTCCATTCTGAGAGAAGGAGCAATTACAAAATAAGGGCAGGATTTGTCACCCAAGAGAAAGGGTTAATGTCAGAGGTCCGGTGAAGTAAGGAAATGCCAGACACACTAGGGCCCCTGGCAAGCAGTGGGATCCCCAGAGAGGAACATAAGGGCTCTTGGAATAGATTCTAAACTCTTTACCATACACTGCAATAAATCAAGGTGTGATCCACTTCCCACTGTCTAGGTGAGTGGGGGATGGGAGTTCAGTGTCAAATACACATGCATGTCTTCTTTATATCACACATCTGGTTGAGTGGTTCTCATACATGAAGATGCCTAAGAGTTAAGAGTTATCAGGGGCACTTGGGTGGCTCAGTCTGTTAAGCTTTGGACTTGGGCTCAGGTCATGATCTCATATTTCATGAGTTCAAGCCTGATATCAAGCAGAGCCTGCTTGAGACTCTCTCTCTTGTCCTCTCTCTCTGCGCCTCCTCTACTCACACTCTCTGTCTCAAAATAAATAAATAAACTTTAAAAAAAAAAAGATTTATCAGTAGTATTCACATTACAATATGAATGTTCACTTATTCCACTTAGTAAAGCTAGGCTTTTGGAAAAGATAGTTAAAATACAGATTCCCTGACTATATCCCCAGAAATTCTCATACAGTAGGTCTGAAGCTAGATTCTAGAAAATCAATCAATCTATCTAGATATTAAGATATCTGAATATTGTAATGTTTATTTATTTATTTTGAGAGAGAGCGATCAAGCGTGCCTGCATACATGAGCTGTGGAGGGGCACAGAGAGAGGGTGAGAGAATCCCAAGCAGGCTCTGTGCTGTCAGTGAAGAACCAAATGCAGGACTCAATCTCATGAATCCTGAAATCATGACCTGAGCCGAAATCAAGAGTTGGTTGCTTAACCAACTGAGACACCCAGGCACCCCTTTATATTTTTCAAGGAAAGCCCCATGTGAGCCTGATGAGTGTGGTCCTGGGACCAAACCTGAAGAAAGATGTTCTAGCTCCATATGCCTTATTATCAATAGATCGATCTCTGTCATCATGTACTTAATGAGCCAGACCAAAAGTGGAAAGGGTCTTTTAAATCATCTTAGCCTAATCCTAACAGTTCACAAATGAGAACCCACGGTGCAGGAAAGTTTGCTGTTCTTACCCAAAACTGCACTTATTTAAAGGCAAGACTAGGGACGCCTGGGTGGCTCAGTCGGTTGAGCATCCGACTTCGGCTCAGGTCATGATCTCATGGTTCGTGAGTTCGAGCCCCATGTCAAGCTCTGTGCTGACAGCTCAGAGCCTGGAGCCTGCTTCGGATTCTGTGTCTCCCTCTCTCTCTCTCTGACCCTCCCCCACTCATGCTCTGTCTCTCTCTCTCTGTAAAAAATAAATAAACATTAAAAAAAATTTTAAAGGCAAGACTATGGTAACATTTTTTTTCGCCTTTAGTTTATGCAAGTTCTCTTATCTGGCATTGAAATTAGCCTCCTGACCCTTTTGGCACTTAAGAGTAATTTTATTTTTAATAATTTTGCCCCTTCTATTGAATGTGCCATCTAGACCTCAGTTTCCAAAACATTCATGAAAGGTTGTCTTAGGTGGAAACATATTGCAGAGAGAAGTCCCATTCAATATTTCCCTTTATGAAATTTGTTCCCTCTCTTGGAGATTTATCCTCAGAATGGGGATAAAAAAAGTCTACTATACAGAAATACCATGATTAAATAAAATACTTAAAATATTTGACCCATAGGAAGTCCTCAATATGTATCAGTTACACTCATAGTATACAATCATTCACCCAATAGCATATTTTTCTTTTACTTATTTTTAATTAAAGACTTTTTTTTATTTTAGAGAGAGAAAAAGAGCACATGGAGGAGGGCAGAGGAAGAGAGAGAATCTCAAGCTGGCTGTACGCTCAGCACAGAGCTCAACACAGAGCTCGATCCCATGACCCTGGGACCATGACCTGAGCCTAAATTAAGAGTTGGACGCTCAAACAACTGAGCCACCAAGAGACCCCACATATATTTTGTTATCAAAGTTCTGTTGCCAAATACTTGCATTTTGAGAGAATAAGCTGTCTCTCTGTCTGCCTCTCCATATAAGTTGAACCACATTCCATTGGGTTTATCAACAATTTTCAATCCATAAAACAACAATTTCACACAGTTTCACCAAATATAAGTCTATGATCAATTTAAATGACCCCATATTCTCACTAATTGAACCAAAATTTAAAAGTTCTACTTGTAGCTCCAATTGTTGCCCTTTATTGCAAATTATAGGATATCAATGCATGTACAATTCATTACTAAATGTGTTTCTCATCTTCAACTCTCTTGGAGAGAAAGTTTACATTATTAATATAAAGCCTTTCTTAACTTTCTCCCATTGTCAGAACCATTTTGGACAGTCCTTTCAAATCTCTTGTGTCTAGTCCTCAAAGCAAAAGAAAACAGTGGCTCTCAAGGTCATAAGAACATTGTTCTCGGCTATCAACCCTGAAATCCAAACAGCTGTCAGATTGCAAAAAAAACATCAATTCTGTCAAATGATGCTAGCCCAAATTCCCGTCGGAGGGTCAATAAATTGTGTAAAAACAGAACCCTTTATGGAATGCAATTAGAAATCACAGATCAAGGGTGAGGGTAGGCCAAAGGTAGCTTGCCGTGTGGAAGAAGGCACACAGATATGATTCTCGCATTTGGGCAGAGAGAGAGTAAAGGAAGCAATATTTAAATGGGAAGGTGATTCTAGGGTTTATTAACAGTAAAACATCACAACACAAATTCTTTCCTACCAGCGAGCAATTGCGCCTGGTAACCAAGGAGGCAGAAGAGATAGACCAAGTGGCAGAGATCTGTTTTCACAATACTTAACTTTTGAGCCGAAGACACTCAACAAGCTCTTTAGACTTATTTTTAATTCCTAAAACAACCTGAAGTATAATTTACAAAAAGATAGGAAAATGGGATAGAGATAGGCCATGCAAATGCCTAAAATGTGACAAATTAACAAGTGACTAGTAAAAATGCATTCATCAATTGAATATTTTGTCTGAATATAAAGCCAAGCCCAATTCCGTGAATGTGGGGAAACGTTAAATTATTTGATGTTATATAAACATTGGATACAGCTTTGCCAGGGTCGGCAGCAAGTCCAATCAATAACAGAAGGAGAAAAGAGCTACTGAGCTCTGGATTTACCCAGTGGTCGGACATTGTTGAAAGCATCCTCTGTTTGTTTACCCTGCCTCACCTCCCACTAATCACTCAACCCTCTGAAATTTGTGCAGTCTCTGCCACTGTAGAAGCTCCTCTCGCAATCACCTGCAACCCAATCCAATAACCAGTTTTCCATCTTCATCTACTGTATTATGGTAACAGGTACTCTAATCAACTTAGCTTCCCCATTGCTGCTTCCCAGAACTCTCCTGTGGGCTATCTTCCACGTCCCAGGGAGTATTTTCTCTATCTTGTTTAAATATTTCCCTTTACCCCCTTTACATGCATATATATCCCCGAAATGTTAATCCTTCTTCATCTTTCATTTAATCTCTCTCTGCGAGCGTCCGTCTGCTCCCATGACTTTAATCTGTATGTTGATGACCTATTTATTTGCTTTGACCTCTCAACATAAATCTTACATTTCTTTTTTTTTTTAATGTTTATTTATTTTTGAGACAGAGAGACACATAGCATGAACAGGGGAGGGGCAGAGAGAGAGGGAGACACAGAATCCGAGCTGTCACCAACAGAGCCCGACGCAGAGTCTGATGCGGGGCTCGAACCCACGAACCACAAGATCATGACCTGAGCTGAAGTCGGTGCTTAACCAACTGTGCCACCCATGTGCCCCAGTAAGCTCGCATTTCTAACTCTGTGGTTTGAATCTTCTTAGTGTGCCAGTCAGCGTCTTGGCAGCAGCTCCATCTATCCAGATGTCAACCAGAGTCACAGTTGCCCTGTCAGATCCAGATAGGATTGTTTCAAAGGCCAGGGAATGTTCGCTGCCTTCACCATTTTGGGTCACCATTCTGTCATCTCCATCTGGATAGAGTGTGGCTTTCTCATGCTCAATATATCACAAATAGTGCTGTACATCTGTGTTGTACATTTGTGTTGTCTGTTTCAGTGAAAGCTACAGTAACCATCAAATCATCCCAGGTTGCAAAATTCATCATCGTCTTACTTTCTTCCCTCATACCCCATATCTCATTGGATACTGCCTGTGTCAAATCTACTTCTAAATAGCTCTCAAATGTACTCCCCCATCTTGATTCCTACCGCTCAGGTCTTATGTATATCATAGTATCTTTTTCTAAACTGATTTTTAGTAACTCCTGTTTTTCATATACCTGATCCTCTGTTCTACGTTTAATGCTAGAGTTAGTCTCCCACATTCTTGGCAGAAGGAACATTCTGGAAGGTAAATCTAATGATATTCATATTTTCAGATTTCTTCAATGGTTCCAATGTCCTTCAGCATGCTGCTTCACATATTTTTCAAGATGTTTGACAGTATAATCCTAAACTCTGTTGAAACCCCTACTCTTGGTATCATAATTATTTTGTTCACACAGCCATGCCATCAACTCTCACAGCTCCAGTTTTCTCTCATCCTACAACTATCTCATCCATTCCCTATGAACTGCCTTCACAACGTAAAGCTCCACACCCGGCTGGGCTGTCACCTCTAGAGAGAAACCCCGGTAGATATTTGCACAATTAACTATCTCTTCTCTTTGTTCACAAAGTACTTTCATCCTAATCATAAAAGAGGATATGGCATCTATTTCCCCACTCCATCCCTTCACTAATTAAATTAAAAAAATATTTTTGAGTGTCTACTTGGTGTTGGCATCTGTCTACATGCTAGAGAGCTGCTGTGTTGTAGAACTTGCCCAGACCAGCTCATAGGAGTTGACTGTGCACGATTTTTCCCAATGACACATTCAGTGGTGTCACTGTGATAGTTTGAAGCTGGCCGTGATGGGACTATTTGCACCCTAGAAATGAGCAGATACAAGTCAAGGCTCTTCTCACTGCCCCACCACTCATCCTGCCCTGGGATCTGTTTGACAGCACACCATCAGAGTACATACAGACAAAAATCTGTACTGGTGAAACTAAAATTCTAGTGAAAGAAAGATAGTACACATGCCAAACAGGAAAAGGATTCTTAAAATGTTTGAAGGTGCTAAGTACTATGGAAAATAAAAAAGAGCAAGGTAGACTAAGCCAGCATATTGGAGGCATCATCTATGTATAGTAATATTACCAAGAATTAAGAAAGGAGCAGTGTTGAGGGAAACTTATGGGAAGGAGGAGCCAAATTCATGCAGAAGTAAAGGGCAGGGCCCCAGGGTCTGAGATGATTTCAACCATTGCAGGTGGAGTATAGTGTAATCTAATGCATAGAGCTCAATGCATATATTACCCATTTTCATTGATTCCTAGTACCTGGCAGAGCACAGTAAGTTCTTAATTACAGTTAAGACAGAATTTTCTAACTGGATCCAGGTAGCTAGTTCTGGGGCACACTTCAGTTATGTTTTGATTGAAATCAACAATTCAGAGGGATCCATGCTTCTCTTACCACATTACAATGGTGCATTAACTCCCCCCTACCCTAGGAGGTAGAAGGGAATCCACGTATCCATTTGAATTGCCTTTACTAGCACCCCCAGCCTTAGATTATTTCACTCACGGCCTCTCAAACTTTAGTATGCATATAATTATTGGGAGACTTTCCTCTGACACATAATTTGACTTAGCGTGTCTGGGGTGGGCCTAAGATTCTGCCTTCATTTTCAGCTCCCACGAATAATGCAGATGGTGTTGATTTATGGACCTTACTTTGGGTAGCAGGATTCTAACCAATGTTTGTTCACATCTTTCAGGAGGAAACTTACTACTGAAAAATGTCACTCCTTCGCTAGGTAGCTATGGTCTCTTGAGAAGGTCTTACTTCCTTTGATCTGAAGACTGGCTCCTGGTAATATCCTCCCCTATTTCTTAGTCCTAACTCTTGCAAACACAGAGGACAAGCCTAATCTCTCTTACACACAACAGTCCTTAAGTACTTAGTAGCAAATCTACTCCACTCCATCTGGGCTAAATGTCTCTTCTTCCTTCTCCTCATCCCTGTAATGCAGCTCTGAGTCTTCTGAACACAGTAGCCATTGTCTCCACGTGCATTCCAACTGCCCAGATGTCAACCAGAGTCCTACTGTCCTGTTAGGTCCAGCTACAATTGCCTCCAAATCCATAAACATCATTTATTGTCACCATGCTTCAGTTCTTGACGGTTTTAATAATCTCCAGTCACCTCTGGTTCTGATCCATTTTTTCCTGCTTCCTTGTACTTGGCTGTTCATATGGAGACTGTTCCTTGATCCTCCTCCTGACAGCAGCATCCACATGGGACCCGTCACGTTTCCTTGATTTATAGAGAGAGATTCACACAGTCCTTTGTGCTCTTTACCTCATCCCTCTCCTTCTCTTCTCACCTCTCTCCTGTTTCAGAGGGAGAAAAAAACATTGTTCCCATCTGCTCTTCGTTCTTTTTTCAATAAATACTGAGAACTTACTCTGTGTCAAATACAGCTCCAGGACAAATCAGTGCAGTGAATTCAACAAGCAAGTTCCTGCCCAGCGGAGGAGGCCAAGAGGAAATAGATAACACACCATGTTGTCAATTACTGTGGAGAGTTAGAAAAAGAAAGGTAGTAGGAGATGGAATGAGGGGAGATACTCTAAAATCAGAAAATCAGGAAAGACGTCCAGGACAGAGGCTCGAGAAAAGACTATTTCAGCTCCTTCTCTCAGACTCAGTTCTCAAGCTCTGCTTGCACATTCAAAGACTCAGACTGGGGGAAGTGCTCTCCTGGGAAAAGGCACAATCTCTTCAATCTCTCTCTACTTCCGCCCCCACACTGCTTTCCAAGAGAGAAAGAACATGATGAAGATTCTACCTGCAACTGACGACGACCTTTAGTAGGCAGAGCAGCCAGAGCCTGCTTTGGATTTTAAATTTGGGGGTTGTTTGTTAAATTACTCTCACTAGCAAAGCTCAAAACAGAATGCAGTATTCCAGGTGTGTTCTGACCCTGGCAGAAGAGAGCATGGCCAGCCTGCCCCTTATTTTAAATACCAGCCACTTACGAATGAGGCACAAGATCACATTAACTTTTTTGGCATCTTGTCATTCTGTTGGCTCACTCTGAGTTTACAGTAAACACCAGCATCTCAGCCTTTGTCACACAGCTTTCGTTTTCTCTGGTATCTTACAAATGGGCTTATTCTCTTAACAAGAACCATTTCTCCCGTCTTTGTAGCCTGCAGAATATCATGCTTTAAAAATAAAAGGATGATAATAAAAATCCCACATAAATGTAAATTGGCTTTCTGATTAGATCATGGGGTGGGGGTGGGGAGAGGCACACCTTGGCAAAAGGCTGCAATAAATTAGTAAAGATTTCTACATCCCGTACATGGCACTGATACCTTGTAGCATCTAAGATTAACTCTTTGACCCCCATATTGGTAAATATTCTTCTCTATACCCCACTTTGGATTTTTGGTACAGTTCAAAACCTATGCCCTAGAAAAAATTAAATGGCTCCCAAATGCACGAGAGCATTGAAGGCATGTTCCGTACCCTCTGTGTTGAAAAGTCCTCAAAATGTTCTCCTGGTTTGGTATTAGAAATAAGCAGTGGCAGGAGTGTCTGCTAATTTAGGAGGGACCACATAGTGCAAATATGTAAATGAACAGAGGACGACAATCTCTGGACAGTAAAAAGAGGATGAATATGAAGTGTCATGGGAAGTTCTTCCGACACATCGATTTTCATTCTGTTGTTCCTTCTTCCTCCCACACATTCCACGCATGCCTATATCATATAATCCATCATATACCAATAACCTTCATGTGGTTCCATTACCATAGTGTAAGCTGCCAGGGGCAGATACCAGTCCCTTCAATTTTGTGGTCTAGACTAGCAGCCGTTGCCATACTAGAGCCTACAATAGCGTCACCTGGAGGGCTGGTTCACACACAGCATGCTGGGCCCCACCCCTCCATTTCCGATTTAGTAGGTATGAAGTGGGCCTGAGAATCTGCATTTCTAACACATTCCCAGGTGATGCTGATACAGCTGGTCCAGGGACCACACTTGGAAAGCTACTGGTCTAGAGAACAGGACAGGATCTATTCATACGATGACCTCTACAGAGAGTTAATGAAAGGCAAAAAAGGCAAGAAAGTGGAGGGACAGGAAGAAACGAAATGTGCTTAAAGCAGTAAGGTTAGGGGCGCCTGGGTGGCTCAGTAGGTTAAGTGGCCGACTTCAGCTCACTCAAGTCATGATCTCGCGGTTCCTGAGTTTGAGCTCTACTGTGAGATCTGTGCTGACATTTCGGAGTCTGGAGCCTGTTTCAGACTCTGTGTCTCCCTCTCTCTCCGCCCCTCCCCCACTCATGTTCTGTCTCTCTCTCTTTCTCCCTCAAAAAAAAATAAACACTAACAAAAAAGAAATTAAAAAACCCAACAGTAGAACTAAGAGCAATGAAGAGGAGGATCAAGAGTCTTAGTTTGGGGGTGCCTGGGTGGCTCAGTCAGTCAAGCACCGAACTTCGGCTCAGGTCATGATCTCACAGTTCATTGGCTCAACCCCCGCCTCCATCAGGCTCTGTGCTGACAGCTCAGAGCCTGGAGCCTGCTTCAGATTCTGTGTCTCCCTCTCTCTCTGCCCCTCCCCTGCTCGTGCTCTGTCTCTCTCTCTCAAAAAATAAACATTAAAGAAAAACTTTTTTTCTTAATTAAAAAAGAAAGAAGCAAGGTTAGATTTGGGAGCCCTCTTGGAATATCTTAAAAGACTGTGAATTGGAGCTTCATATTCAAAGTCTAAATCACAGATCCTTTATTTTTCCCCCACTTCACAGATTTGCTGAAAATGATTTAGAAACCAGATTTGGGTGTTTCCCATTTTAAACACTGACTGACAGCAGGAGGAAGGAGTCCAGGGTTCCATGCAACGAGGCAGAAGTTTAAAAGAACTGCATTATTTAGTCCATCCAGGGAACCTCATTAGCTTGTCTATTTCTCTTCAGGGGCAGAATAGGCACATTTTCTGAGCTATCATCACGGTGGCACGTGCCTCATTCCCATTCCAAGAAAATGTCTCTTTCACAACTAAGGGCCAAGGTAGACATTCCAACCCATCTGCTACCTGTTAAACATTTCTGTTTTTCTTCAAGCCTTCCACGTTGCTTCGTCTGAAAATGTTGTGTAGTGCCACGTGGACCGAAGAACCAGTGGGTGGATGGCACTGTCTTCTTTCCAGGCAGTTGCGCTGGGCTTGGTTTTGCAGAGTGATAACCCAACGGCAGGGCTCTGGTAAACCCGTTTACCTATGCTTTCCACAACCATGTTTCTCTCACTGCGACAGAGACGTGACACCTGTCTTTGACTGAATGGACTGCATACCATGGAAAGAGGAGATCATTTTGCATATGAAACCAGGAGTCTGAGCTCTAATAGAAATGTTTGTGCCCAAAAGGGCATGAAAAGTTCTGTGTGCCATTGGGGGAGGAAGGGGGGCGCACATGGTCTTTGCTGATTTATAGCTCTGTTGCTTATTTTCTGTGTGGATTTGTGCAAGCGACGTATTCACCGACGCTTTGTCTAATCTGTAAAACTGGTGTAATCACAGTTAAATGGAAATTTAAGACAGAAAGTTTCTGAAATGCAAACGCTGACGTATTGTCGGTGACATAAGTAGTTGGGGAGGTGGGTGACTGAATGAGTCGTTTTGGTCTCCATGACGTGCCCATGGTGATTGTTTTGACTTGATTTGCTATTTTTTTTCTACAATACTAAGTCACTTAAATTTCCACCACTGCTGTCTTTTTGAGAGAGAATGCCTTGTTACATGGCTACTGTGGTGCTGATTCTCATGCAATCCTCATTTACCATGCCATGCCCTTTATTAGAATAAATGGATTTTTTTTTTAACAAGGAGCTTTGCATGTGAATGAACTTTGCATACTTGGGAGTGTGTGCCTGAGTTCTGTGACACAGGTCCATGGATGCAGTATTAAGCCAAGAGTAGGGCAACACATATCAACTCCTAGAACACCACGTACCCTGCCCCCATAGGTATCCACACTCTCTTCCATAGCTCCTTACAGGACCAGGGACCAGACCTCTCTGGCCATAGCAATGTCTCTCAGCCGCTCCTGTCAGTCTTCCACTGGGCTTCAGAGATCAACATTATTTGATGACTAACTCTTGGATCTCTGTAACCCAGCAATCTCTACTTCCTGGGATTTCTGTTTTGAGTCCCTCCTGCATACCGCCCTCCCTATGAGCATGTTCCTTCCATCTATCCCGGCTCTACAGAGAGCCTCAGATCTACTAATCCATGAGAGCAAGGCCGGTTTTATAAATCTTAACCTAGGTAAAGAAAGAAACTCCATCACAAATGTATCTCTCCAAGTGGGGGCATGCGTTGAATCATGGCAAAAAGGGAATGCCATATTACATATTCACAAGAGCCGGCCAAGATGTTTTGGCATAAATATCTTTGAACGTGAAAAAGTAATGTGCTTACAAAATTAAACTCGGGGATCTTCTGGTGTCATTTTCCACACAGCCACCTTGTGTTTGTCAAAGAGCTACTTCTCATCAGCAAATCACCAGCAATGTAAACCCACACAAAGCAGAAGTCACCAACCAGAGGTCTTGGAGTAGAGCTCATCCACAGATACATTTTATTAAGCTCACAGAGTTTTGAAAAAGATGGGGATTCATTGCCCATGTTTGGAATCTAGGAGATGCCACGTGAAAATCAGATTTGCAGCTTCCTCTGAAAAGTCAGATTTGACTTGGGGCCACATTCCAGCACCTGACAACTAACTGAGCTGAACTGTCGGTGCCCTTTGCAATGGGCAGTGCTTTTCCAGTCGGCCACCATCACCCACTCAGGTACCTGCCCAGCCCTGGGTGTGACTCGTGCAGCTCAGCCGCCTGTCATTCATACTGAACTCTCAAGGAAGGCAATTCAAATTTCAAGGCTCTCATTGCTCCTCTTCTACCTCCTTTATACTTCTTGAGATCCACACATTTTACTTCTCAATGAGAAGTTACAAGACTATACAGCTGGAGTTATATTTCCAGGTATAGAGTCTTGTCAATTGGGAAAAAGAGAAGGCTATATTTGGGTGTTTTCCTTGCTCTTATGGGCTCCTGACTTAAAATTCTGAGATTGAGAAGTGAATCAAAGGGAAAGGAAGCTGGCCCTCTTGCCTCCTTTGGTTACAGCCCAAGCCTGTCTCTGGCCAAGGCAAAGAAAATCATTCCCTCACAGAGTGGAAATTATTGCAGTTTGGGATCAAAGACCTGCAGTGATATTTCTGGTGTTTCTCACCAGTGAGTAAAGGATAAAATTCCCCTGGATCCCAAATAATAGACCCACAAATTAGCAAGAGTCTACTGACTTTGGTTTTAAAAGCACTGCATTAAAAATAAATTACATCACTATTGTAGTCATTGGTGTTAAAGCAATTGTAAATGCTAATAGAAATGCAGGTGCGGAATGTGAATGACAGTGCCTGGTTATAAAATTGGTCCTCCAGCTTATCCAGTGCATGATTCTCTTATGGTTTACAGACATCATCTCAAATAACACAATGATTTGTAAACCTCTGACAATAGATCTATGCACTTCCTAGATCTTGCTTATGCCAGTTTGAGAAACGAGAAATCTGTATATGAATAAGATGTAAGAAATCAACAGCAAAGTCAACAATAAGAAAACAAATAACCTAATTGTAAAAAGAAGATGCACATATGGCGAATAGGCGTAAGAAAAGATGCTCCTTTATCATTAGGGAATTACAATCAACAATGAGATTCTACTCCATACCGTTTAGAATGGTCACAGTCCACAGTGCCGACACCAATTGCCGGTGAGAATACGGAGCAACAGGAATTCTCATTCATTGCTCCTGGGGATGCAAAATGGTACAACTACTCTTGAAAGCAGCTTTGCATTGTCTTATAAAACTAAACATGCTTTTTCCATACAATCCAGAAATCATACGCCTTGGTATTTACCCGAAGGAGTAGAACACTTATTGTCCACACAAAAACCTGTGCACAGATGCATATGGCAGCTTGACCCATAATTGTTAAAACACCTGAAATCAAACAAGACATCTTTCAGTTGCGGATAGATAAATAAATTGTGGTATATTCAGACAATAGAATATTATTCAGTGCTAAAAAGCAATCAGCTACTGGGGTAGCCTAGGTGGCTCGGTTGGTTGAGCATCTGACTTCAGCTCAGGTCATGATTTCATGGTGTGTGAATTTGAGCCCTGCACCGGACTCACTACTGACCATATGAAGCCCACTTCGGATACTCTGTCACCTTCTCTCTCTGCCAATCTCTTTCTCTCTCTCTCTCAGAAATGAAGAAACATTTATGACAAAAAAGAAATCAGCTATCAATACCATGAAAAGACAAAGAGGAAACTTAAGCATACATTTCTAATTGAAAGAAGCCAATCTGAAAAAGCTACAAATGGTATAAGTCTAACTTCATGACACCTTGGAAAAGGCAAGGCTATGGAGACAGTTAAAAAGATCAGTGGTCTCCAAGGGTTTAGAGGGAGAGAAGGATGAACAGGCGAAGCACAGAGAGTTCTCAGGGAAGTGAAAATACTGTGTATGATACTACAATGTTGCATTACATTGTTTTCATGGGTCCAAACCCATAGAATGTACAACATAAAGAAGTCCAGCATAAACTATGAACTTTAGTTAATAACAACGCTAATAATAATAATAATTAGTTACTAACAATAATGATGAATAATAACTTGGGGTAATGGAGCGGAGTGTATGATAACTCTCTACTTTCTACTCAACTTTTTTGTAAACCTAAAAATAAAGTATTAATCAAAAAAAATACAGAGAATGCTAATTTCAAGGAGATTAGAAAGGAGGAGTCAAAGGCTTCTTCTGCGTCTTGTTTCGAAACACCTGTTTATTCTCACTTTATTTTCAACAAGATTTAAGGACAACATCAGGTAAATGTTATTTAAAAGTGAGTCACTGTAATCAGTAGGTGTCTGATATGTGTCAGGCACTGAAAAACACCTTCTTCATATTCTTTCCCCCAAGTCTTAATGAGATGAAAACAATGTGGGCCATCTCTGTGTTTACTGAATATTTTACCCAAACTAATTCAGAGAAACTCTAGTACTGCTGAGTGTCATTGACAAATTTATTATGTAGCTCTGTTTCTGAGGAGTTACTTAGAAGGGATGTTGCCCCTCTTCCAAATACACCTTCTTGCTTAAGCAGAATGGAGGGAATCAAACCCACCTTAGTCTTTAGAACATCAAGTGACTAATTCAGTAATTAGAAAACTTGTGTCTCCCAGACTTCCTTCCTCATTTCTCTTCTTACTCATGTTTTCTCCCCAATCCCAGCCAACACACACACACACACACACACACACACACACGCAACCTCTGAGCCCAGTTCACTACAATATCCACTTTTTGACATATTCTGCAAATTAAAACCTCATTTCAACTAGAGACTAAAACTGGAGTAGCAAAACCAAAGTGGTCCATTGAAGGGCAAATTCTATATCCCATGTGATGTTAGAAATCAGACACATCAATGATTTGAAAAGAAAAAAAAAAAAAGGATTTACAATAGAAAGCACACTAGCTTCCAGTTCCCAGTTGTGCCCTCATCTTCCATATCCATTCCTCCCAGTGAGGAAGAAGTTAATGCTTAGTGCCTGCATTGTATCGAAGGATTATTTTTAGCTGCTGCACAGATGTATAGAGACATTAGAAATCAAAAAACAAATCATGCCGATGTCACAGAAAACTTAAAGAGTGAGATTCTCCTAAGCTCTTTAAAAAGTCACCAAGAGAGAGAAATCTTACCATGTTTCATTTGTAATGAAAAGGACTTTTCCTTTACTTTGTAATAAAAGGTTTGTTGCTAAAAGTTGAAAGAACATTAGCTTTATTTCTTTCAAGTAATGCTGATTACTACCGTGAGCAGCAAAATTTGTTCTTTGAAATAAACTTATTATCTATATGCTACCAGTTTTGACTGCTTGATATGAAAGCTAGACAACATCAATCATTGTAATTCACCAAGTATTTATATGTAGTTTTAATTAATGGTTTCAGTCACCTACTCTCCCAACCTACTAATAAGTAACAGAGATGAATTTTGCCTCCTCTTCCTTTGGGATGGTGATGGCACGACCCAAGTGTACAGGCACTGTCAAGAAGTGAAACACACAGGAAATAAGCCACACAGAGAGAAGGCATATAAATACAGGAATCCACAAGCTTGATCAGCCTCGTGTAATTGAGTTAGCAGAAACACAAATGATATTACCTGGCCTTGGAATTAGAAAACATGGATTGAAATTTGGGCACTGCTCTTTGTTAGCTGAGTGACACTGGCCAAGTCTCTCAACCTCATGGAGAACTTGGCTTTCTTTCAGTCTATTAAATGAGAATATTATCTTTTTTTTTTCAGAGGATTGTTGTGAGAAATAATTATAAAACACATAATGTGTGTAGATTTGACATATGGTTAATACTTGATAGCTGTTGTTTAATGATAATGCTAATTGCCATCTAATTGCCTACACTTTCAAATTATTTTTAAATTTTGTTTTAATTTTCCTTGCTTGTTTGTTAAGGTTCTGTTACCCCCTTCCCACACAAAACTTAAAAATCACCGACTTTAATATCTGCGCTGAGGTGGACCCTGATGTGTTAGTGAGAGACGGATGCAATTTTCACACAATGTGTATGGGTAGATGGTTGACCTGTGAGCTAAGGGTATTAGTAAATGCTCTCCTGAAGGGCCAGGTTGTGTGACTCTTCATGCAAAAGTATTTGAAGATGGCCCAATAGTTCTGTCTCTGGTGGCAAAATCTGAAACACCTTTTTGAAGTCTCTAAGGGACAATCTGTCCTCATTCTTCTTGGAAAGGAAAAGTGGAAATTTGCTACTCAGGAGCTAAAGAAGAAAAGGGGAAAAACAAATGGCAAGCAGACGGCTACAAATGTCCGTAGGGCCCTCTGGGTTCCTTCCACTAAAGGATAAGTTTTCACATGTTTTTGGCACTTTTAAGAGACGTAATTAAACTTTGGCAACTGCCAAATCTGTTTCTCTTTTCTTCCAGATGGAAGGGGTGGGAAGAGAGGGAAGGGGTCAGGCTCCTCTTTTGAGAGAGTTGATTCAACGCTTTCTTCTGAAAATGATTCCTTTTCTGGTAGATAATGTGCCAACTTGATCCCATTCTTAGGCAGAATGCCCATCTTGGAAACAAAATGGATGGGTATGAGAAAGCTGGGGCTTAGGGAGAGAGGAAGTATGCATTATTGCAACTTTACACTAAGCTTTTAGCCAAGTGCCCAGATTCTGGAGGCAGTGGGGGGAAATTAGAATGTCATGTAGAAGAAATCTTAAATGAATTTTATGTCCTATTCCTAAATCAGCTTCCAACTATTTCTTAAATAAGAAAATCCACATATAAATAGTGAGATACTAAAATAAACATCAGGTATGGACTCTTTTAGAAGGAAGGGTTTATCTGTTACTTAGGAAACCTGTATTTGGAAGGAAATAGAAAGGAAATCTACAAGGCAATGTGGAGAAACAAGGTGGCAGGTATGGTTGCATGTTGAGGAGTAAGAGATCTTCCAGTTCTGAGAATAAGCTGAAACCAACTTCTGTGCTCGAGCGATGCTAGAAATTTCTCCCCATTCCAAATGGATGTCGACCTTTCATCCTGTCAGTGCTTTTACTGGACTGTAATTGAGCCATTTGGCAAAGGGGCTTCGTCTCCAATTACAAGGCCAGTCCACACCCAAAATGTGTCAGCCAGAGTAAGACGCCTGATTTAAGACGCGTCACGGCTGTGAAGAGCAGCTTCCCTGGTTCACTGCTGGAGAAGCAGAGACCCTAGAATTCTACCCGGAAGGAATGCTTTTGAAACTGACTCCAAGAGAACAAAACCATGACTAAAGTCTTCCTCCCTTTCAGGATCTTCTTTCTTTCTCCTACCAATACATTTAACTTCCGGATTCTCACTTTCAAATTCTGAAGACATTTCTCCAGTCAAGGCCTGATCTTTAAATAACTTCCCATCTTGTTGATAAAATAGTGACTGCCCATCCCAGTAAATGCTGATTATGATTCCACAAATGTATTGGTAGCTAGATCACTCATGCATTCCCTACTGGCTATGTATTTTCCAACCTATTACAAATGCAAGGAAGATGTTAAAATTGACCGGGACTTGGCCAGAATTGGCCCTAAACCAACTGATACAATACCTGGTCTTGATCTCAAATCAGTGCTGTACATTCTGTGACTCCATTCCCATTCTTTGAAATGAGGATAGATATTTGTCTTTTTTTTTTTTTTAATTTCAATTTCCCCATTGCTTGGTGAGCATAACAACACAATAAAAACAGCTACCATTTATTAAGTCCTCATACCTCCAAATATGCTAGATCTTGTGCTAGGCACTTCCCATAATAATCAAGTTTAATCCTTAGAATAGTTCTATAAGGAGTTATTTTTATACCAACCCCATCCCCACCATATCTCATATGATGAATTAAGAATGTAAATCTCAGTGTTGCAGTCAGTGAGTGTTTGAGAATTCGGTATTCAAAGCCAATAGTTATATTTAGAATGTAAAGTCCACAGTAAGTAGCCATGCTACCACAAAGAACACAGAATAAGGAAGGGGGATGAAAAGGGTCTATTCGTCCCAAGAATTCCTCAGATGAAGAGATTACTAATGCCGTGGCATTACACAAAAAGAAAGAAAGAAAGAAAGAAAGGAAGGAAGGAAGGAAGGAAGGAAGGAAGGAAGGAAGGAAGGAAGGAAGGAAGGAAAAGAAAGCAAGAAACAGAAAGCAAGGAAGGGAGAGACAGAGAGAGACAGGGAGAGGAAGGGAGGAAGAGGGGGCAGAAAAGAAGGACGGAAGACTAGAAGGAAGAAAGGGATGAAAGAATCAAGATACAGTCAGTTATTGGTGGTTTCAACAGGATGGAGATCATTCAGGAATTTTGAGTGGCAAGGTGATCTAGTGGAAAAAGAATGTGGCTAAGCCAAGACACCTGGTCCTGGCTTTAATCCATTTATTAACCAGCTGTGTAATTTAAGGCTCATTATTTGCCCTGCCTATTTCCATTTCTTTATCTATCGAATGGAATAATAATGATAATTTGCCTAAATTGCCTCAAAATAAAATGATATATTGAATGTAGAGGGCTTTGGGAAATTAAAACTGCTATTATATGGAATATGTTATTACTGGTGATTCTGTTTAAAACCCCAGTCAGAATGCCTTTCTTTCTTCTTGTTCCCAATAGCACACCATTCGAGTCTTCCCTAATTAGCCGGGCAGAAATCTGTCTATCTTTCCAGAGACGGAAAGCATCTAGTCATATTTTTTTAATCATTAATATGATCATTAATTTATTCATTTTTGAATTAATTAACCCACTTGTGCCCAAATAAAAGCATGATTAATGCCTAACTTTATAGCCAAATATTTATCCAGTGTACTTCATATTTTGAAGCCCTCAATTCTAATTCAAGAAATGCAAATTTCAAGATATGCAAATTGCTTGCATTATTAGCATAAACAATGCATAATTAGAAAGATAAATATACTAAAAACAAATCAGTGTATTGCCCAGCTATTTTCATAATACCTGGCTTAAAGATTTGATAGCCTTCAGCTGAGTGCTGGCGGTCTCTAGAAGAATTTGTTCATTTTTAACCAAATCTATATAACTTTCTCCTTTAACCAAGTGACTATCAGTGAATAAACCTGGTTCCCATATTATCCCCACCATCTCCATTGACAATGGGCCTTTCTGCCAGGGTGTTTGCTCCATGGAATCTGCCTGAAGGTTAATGCAAATAAGCAAATGGGAAGAAATGGTTTCAGTTACCACTGACTATGTCATTTTAATATCCAGTAGAGTTTCACAAAAGGAGAAGTCTGCAGAAATTGCAAATGAAGTCCAGCAGGCTCTGGACCCTTGGAGAATGTCAGAACTCAGGGAATACTGCTAGAAACTTCCTCTTTTGTCCTGATTAAATTAGCATCAGCTTTCCCTGGTCTACTACAAGGGTGTTCAAAATGTTTAAGATGTAAAATTCCTTGGGAGTCTGCCATTGAAAGAGCAAGTCAGCTCAATTTGTCTCTCTTTCACATGCTCTCATTATAATACTGCTTAGCAATAAAAGTAGATTCCAGAGTCGCTTTGGGGGTGAAAGCAAGGATAAGAGAAGCAGTGCTCCTGGCCCAGGCTCTTTTCAATTCAGCTTCCTGTTCTAAGACCCAGTTCCCAGGCTGCAAGCATCCCTCCCAATCTGTCCATCTAAAATGCCTTCAGGAGCACCTGGGAGGCTCAGTTGGTTGAGGGTCTGAAACTTGACTTTGGCTCAGGTCATGATCCCAGTGTTGTGGGACGAAGCCCTGCATCAACCTCCATGCTGAGCATGGAGCCTGCTTAAGATTCTCTCCCTCTCTCTCTCTCTCTCTCTCTCTCTCTCAGATAAATAACAATAATAAAATAAAACAAAGTGCCATCAGCGGGAAAACAAAAAGATGAGTGACAGAGGGAATTTATGCCATTACTGCCAGGAGATGACTTTCCCCAGAACACAGTCTAGAAGACACGTACAGAGGGGTCTTGACAGATTGTCACATGGCAGTAAGCAGAAAACCACAGTATACAGACGTTTTACAGGATCTTTTAGACTCTTTTGGGTATTTCATGAAGTATATTTTGGTACAATGAACATATGCCACATATACAGGTGTATTTGTATTTCTGGAAGACTTCATTCATGTACAAAGTTTAGTGGACAGTGAATAAATTCCAGTCTGATATTTGAAAGAAGTAAACATACCAACTCAGAGTATCTGTTTTTCCAGGTTAAGGATTCAGGGTTCTAATAGGAGATGGAACATGCTTTCAAAATTCCCTACCAATTTGTTAACTTCTTCTGAATTCATGTCAGTTTTATGATGTTCTTCCCCAAAGATGTGGCCCAGAATTGAACACAGCACTCTCAATGTTCTTAGATCAGTAATAATTGGAGAGAAGCGATCACTTTTTACTGTTGTGTAATTTAATGTTAAATCTAACAAAGATGATAGATCAAGTGTACCACCATTTTGGGACCTTAAATATAGTCATTGTAAGTAGCTCACATATACAATTCAGAAGGTATTTTCCTAAGTATTACTCTCAACCTGGGACCTATATTGTGAGAAGCACCTTTTCATATACATCTAGCATCTGCTGAACCCTAATAATTATATGCAAAAAAGCATAAGACATTGTTAACCAAGCTGTTATTAACAATTTAAATCCCACTGTTTATTACTATTATTCAGAATCAATATTGAATTCAGGTTGACAGTTATCACAATAGAAATGTATCTGGGGGAAAAATACTTGGATATTGGTTAAAGGAGGAAATTGATAACTTACTAGATCATCATGGAGTATGATGACATCACTACTTACTGGCACTTACCAAGAGGAATACCAATTTGCCAAGTCATTATGCATGCATCCACTTATTCATTCATTCATCCATTTTCCATCTCATTTCACAAAGGATTTGAGATACTTAGAAGAATGCATAACATAAGTAAATTCTAAACATAAAAATAAAGAGCCAAGACATTGTCATTTAGAATAGGAGATTGAGACCAGAAAGAAAAAGCTTAAATATAGTGGCAATCTGAACTTACGCACTTAAAATGCTTAACTGAAAGTTTGCCTCTGTGTTTCATACCAGCTAAAATAAAAATGGAAACATCTTTGGCTACATGATCCACATAGTCTTTAAAATATATATATATATATATATGTGTATATATATATACACACACACACATACACCAAATTATTAGGGGAAGAACACATGACTATAGAATACGATGTACGGCAGATGAAACAACATAAGGCTAGTAAATCTCTCTCTATAACTCTGATTCAGAAACTAAGCAGAAATCAGTTCAGTGTGAAACCAACTCTATATATTTCCTTTATATGATTAACCTAAAATAAGTCATTCCCTTTTTCTTATAGCAGTTAATCATTAATCAGTATCTCCCAAGAATCATTCTGAGTCATAGACTCTTAGCACTGAAGGAGATATTAATCTATTTCAACGTCCCATTCAAAGCTAGAATATTATACACTCTCCCAAAGATGCTCCCACAAATGGCTAAGCACTGTTTGAAAGCCATGAATAGTAAAATGTCCACTACTCTCTCAAGGTAGTCCACTTTCTTGTCATAGTTCTTGTTAATATCAAATTCGTCCTTTAATGACATTTAACAATGGGTCATAGTTTTACTGCCTAAAGAACAACAAAATCTAAGTTGAATTTTTATATTTAAACGCCATTAACATGTCTATAAGTCATCTCAATATAATATCTTGGTATAGATGCTGCCATGTTTAAAATGACTCATTGTTTATGAGAACAGTCAGAGCAGTATTCCAAACAGTGGGAGGCATACCCATAAAAATGAAAACTGTAAAAAACTTATCATTAACTCTGGCAGAAGTCATTAAGGATACAACCTTTGCCCTAGATGGAATATAGATCAGCCTCAGTTGTTGACATGAATAGTAACATAGAGTCATACTGCTCTCCATTTTTTTGTGGGCCAGCCATGGTGGCATTTGTATCATCGCTAATACTTTTTTTGTACGTGGATCAAATAGGCAAGATAGGACAGCCAAACCTCACATTAAAGTCTGCTTAGATTTACAGCATTGATCCCCATAGCTTCTGGGATCTGTACTCTTAGAAGTTGAGGCTCTTGGGTCCAAAGCATCTTATAGGAACTATTTATTGTTTTTGTCCCAGTAGTAATAACATTGCATTCCATCCTGAGTTTTTAATGCTTCTGCACAGATGTTCTCTCAACAGCTCGTCACCATGATGACACAATAAGAAAAAAGCTAAGAAGATCTCACAATACAGTTGTTGATGGTGACAATCCCTGAGAAGTGAAGATATGGAATTTGAGCCTTCTCTGAATCGGCCAATCTCCTGCAAGCAAGAGAATGACCAAAACAGGCCCAAGAGACTGAATAGCCAAACAGAGACTAGCAAGACCATATGACCATAGAACTCTGATCCACTAAGAAGCCCAAAGAGCAAAAACCATAACTTCCTGCAGCAATCATCCGAAATGGTCAAAGGTGGGTCAACAAAGGCCAATGTCCCATTGTCTCTCTCATTCAAGTAGAGACAGATAAATATTCTCCCCAAACCAATCATGTAAGTTTCCCTACTTTTGTTTATCCATTTTCCCTGTGATGACAACCTCCAAACTGCCAGCCTTCCCCTTTTCTCACTGTGAAGCTTTCCAACTGCCTGACTCCCTCAGAGTCTATGTAAAACATAGGTGATGGGGGCTTATTCCTTTGCCAAAGTAAGCTCTGAATAATTAACCTCTCTGTTCTCCTTTGGGTATTCTGCATTTATTTCCACTACACATAAATATCTCAAGAGTACATTTTAAGTTTCATGTTGAATTCTATTCTATAGGAACTGTATGCTTAGGAATTAATGGCTTGATGACATAAGTCTTATCCTTCCAACGATACTGGTGAACTGGCTCTGTGGTTGGCGTGTGATGAGAAAAAACTGATTTGTACAATTTTCCAATTTCTATGATGCAATTACTCTTACCATGACCAATTTCAAGTTATCATTGGTTTAACAGCCAGTTTGTAAAATTTCTGAATATTTAACAATCAGTTCCAGCAAGTTGACATGAGTGGCTTCAGCATGTCACTGACATTTCTCTTTTTCCCCAGTCTTAACACTGTGCCTAACCAAAAGTAAATTCGCAAAATCATATAAATAGAAAATGGTAGATATATAGATATACGTATAGATATAAATATATGACGGATGGATGGCTGAATGGATGGAGAGATAGATTCATCTTATTTTAGAAAATGAAACAACCTGTCTAAATAATTCACTCAGTGTGAATTAATAGAATGTCTACTATGTGTCAGTTAGGTGCACAATATATTAGTGAACCAAACAAAGATCTTCGCTTTTGAGAAGATTAAATTTTAACAGGAGTACCAACAATAAATAATACATGTAACAAATAAGTAAATTGTGTAATATCAGAAGGTGACGAGTGATATGGGAAAAGGGAAAAGGAAAGCCCAGCAAATGCAACTGAGAACCCTGGGGGTAAGGAGCATTTACAGATTTCAACAGGATGGTCAAGTGAGGCTGCGGCAGAATGAGAGAGCTGAGTAAGGGGTTGAAGTGTGAGCCACCCACCTCATAGATCTCTGCAAAAAGAGGGAAGGGTAATGCAAACCTCTAAGGTGGGAGTACACCAGGAATTTCTAAAGAATTTTAAGAAACCAGTGTGTGGAGCAGTGAATGAGGAGAAGATGCACCAGGTGGCAGATCATGGAGGGAATTATAAATTGTTCTAAGGGTTTGGAATTTATTTCTGAGTAAATTGGAGAAGGACTGCAGTGTGTGTGCGTGTGTGTTTAATTTTTTTAATGTTTATTTATTTTGAGAGAAAGAGAGAGCTTGCATATGTGCATGTGAGTGGGGGAGGGGCAAAGAGAGAGAGGGAGAGAATTCCAAGCAGGCTCCTCACTGTCAGCACAGAGCCCAACATGGGGCTCGATCCCACACACCATGAGTTCATGACCTGAGCAGAAACCAACAGTCAATCACTCAACCAACTGATCCACTCAGGTGCCCCAACACTGCAGTCTTTTGAGCAGAGGAATGCCACAAGTGGTCTTATACTTTAAAAGGATCCTTCTGGGGCCTCTGGGTGGCTCAGTCAGTTGAGCTTAAGACTCTTGATTTTGGCTCAGGTCATGATCCTAGGGTCATGGGATTGAGCCACGCTGAGCATGGAGACTTGAGATTGTTTCTCTCTCTCTCCTTATACCCCTCTCCCCCAGCTTGTACTCTCTCTAAAATAAATTTTTTAAAAATAAAAATAAATAAGTAAAAGGATTCTTCTAAGAATATTTTGAAACAAGTTTTGTGTAGGAAATTATCAAGCTTGACATTAACAAGGCTGTTGCCATCATTGGAGTAAAGAAGGCCTCAGAAGAGTGGGTTTAAAAAAATAAGTGTGAGTATACAAGTGGAGAAATCAGGTAAATAAAATACAATATAGGCACAAAAGAAATTACCCTACAGTACTCATGTGTATTTATTAATATAGAAATATGTTGCAATATATGGTTGAGTTTTAAAAATTAGACTTTACTTTGTTATGTTTCTGATAATGAAGGAGCAGAGTGTATCATACTAACCTGCCCCCAGATTACAAATTTTATATATATATATATGTATGTATATATATATGCATATATGTATGTATATAGTTGAAGGGTATCATACTAACCTGCCCTCAGATTACAAATTATATATATATATATATATGTGTATATATACGTGTATATATATATATGTATATATACGTATATATATATTTGTATATACATATTTGAAGGTATCACACATACCTGCCCTCAGATTACAAATTTCAATATTGGAATATATATATATGCATATATTTGTATATATATATAGTTGTATATATATATGCATATATTGTGTGTATATATATATTTATATATATTTGAAGGTACTAGAAAGTGACCAAAGACTATTCTAAAAAACCATTTCCACAAATAAAATCAAGGTTTAGATGATTACACTGATGAATTTTATCAACTATTTGAAGAATTAATAATACTAATATTCTCTAACCTATTTCATGAAATAGGAGGAAAGAACATTTTCTACCACATTTTATGGGACCACCATTATACTGTGTACAAAACTTAAAGACAATAAAAAATTAAGATTAAAAACAAATATACCTACAAAGCTTAGATGCAAAACTTTGTAACAAAATATCTTCTCAATGACCCTGGAAGCACATACAAAGAAAATTAGTCATGAACAAATATGGTTTATTACACCAGGAATGCAAGGTTGGTTTATCATTGAAAAAGCAATGTTACATAAGATGAAGAATTGCAAACACGGCATACTAAGCAAAAGAAGCAGAAATAAAAGCCTATATTTTATGAAAATAGAAATGAGAAATACAATTGGTCTGTAGTGGTGGCTTGTGGGCGCCATAGTGCTTAACCCCAGGCAAATGAGTTCTATGTGTATGCATGTTCAGGCTTATTAAAACTATTGAAAAGACGAAAACGACAGATCCCAATCATCCCTGCAATAACTTCCCTCAAGTAGGACACAAAAGGCAGGCTCATTCTCTACAGCTACTGCTGTCAATTTTTTTCTCCTGGGACATGTCTCTTTGTTTGGGCCATCAGGGCTCCTATTGGCTCAATCCTCTTCAGACAGCAGTAACTGAAGAAGACAAACTGCATCAGAGTCTTTTCTTTTTTAATTTTTTTGAATGCTTATTTATTTTAGGAGAGAGAGATAGAGCATGAGCAGGGGAAAAGCAGAGAGAGAGAGAGAGACACAGAATCTGAAGCAGGCTCCAGGCTCTCAGCTGTTAGCACGTAGCCAGATGCAGGGCTTGAACTCACTGTGAGATCATGACCTGAGCTGAAGTCAGATGCTTAACCGACTGAGCCACCCAAGTGCCCCTGAATTAGAGTCTTTGATAACACCTTTAAGAGACTGAGGCCCCTAAAGCTTAGATTCTTTCATCACCTTCAATGAAGGGATGGGCTATGTTCCATATCAGGTGAGTAGTCCCCTCCGGCTCACTGCCAATTTCAAATATCACAATATTCTTTTAATGCAGACTTTTAAAATTCTCTTCATAAACTTAACTTTATCCCTAGATGTAAACTTGCCAATTGTGTCAATTAAACATAAACATTACTGAGGTCTTTAAAGGAGTTAACATATAGAATCACTGACTATAGTGTCGAGAACATATATGTTAGTTATTAGTAACACTTCCTTATAAATACATGCACATACCAGTTACTTGTTTTAGAGAAAGGATGGTGACTAAGGACAGATGTGACTTTCTAGAGTCTGACGGCCTGCAAAAGACTTAGAAGCTTCCTACTGGGCTGTAACTCTCCTATTGAGATTCTTACCCCAATGCCCCCACTTTGGGAGGTAACGCAGCCCAGGCATTGCTGGGTGATTACTACACAGGTCCCCATAGCAGCATCTACTCTCTTCCTGGTGACTTTCTGAAGCTGTGCATCAGTAATGGCTTTGGTAAGCATGCCCTTATCTCTTTTTAACCCAAACTTTTTTTTCTGGGTTTGAGATACCCTGAATTGTGCTTTCAAGGAAATCTTTAGGAAAGCCATAGCATGTCTGTTTTCAGAAAGGGTACACATCTGTCACTGCCCTGAACCTCTCCATGACCAACTGAATGACATTTCCAGGAGGACAACATCTATGCTTTTGCATATGCTGTTTTTTTCTTCCTAAAATGCTCTCTTCTCAATCTCTGCCTATAAAAATAAGCCTATTTTCCCCAAGCCCTAGCTAAAACACCCCCTCTGTGAAGGCTTTTTGGATTTCTCTTCCAAGCAGCCAAATGTAACATCTTCCCTCTCTGAATAAGGAGAGCATGCTACCATATGTGCTGAATGTGACTCCGATGACATGGGAAACAACGTGCAGTTGCTTAGGAAAAGCCCTTATAGCTCTTCCAGAGGAAGCAAAGAACACCAAGGTCAGAGCAAAGGTTGAGGGTTGTCCAACCACGTTTCAATTTCCGATTCCTTACTTTGTTCCTACGTGAACTTTGATACATGATTCAACCTCCCATTTTCACCTAGGTTTCCTCATCTGTGGGAAAAAGATAAAAATAATACCCACTCATAAGGCTGTGGTTAGGATGATTCAAGACAAAACATCTGTAGTAAGCCATGATTCTCAATAATGGCAGCTCTGATCCATATGGGGACAACTGACAATGTCTTGATATATTTTGGTGATCACGACTTAGGGAGATGTTACTGACATCTGATGGTCAAGGCCAGAGACTGCAAACACTCTACAACACACGGGACAGACCCCACAACCAATAATTATTCAGCCCCAAAATGATCATAGCACCAAGTTTGAGAAAATCTGAGCTAGAGAAATCATCCTTGCTTTAGTAATTATTTTAATGCCTCATGCCAACATATATATATCATCATTGCATACGAACCTGGGAATCCAAATTAAATTCATATCCTGAGTCCTTAGAGAAGTCTTTTGAGTTCCATTTTCCAGAAGAAAACCTTCCTTGGTAATCTATTTAAGGTTTTGCAACTTAAATTACTAAGGTCTTATCTCTGAAAGTTCATCCAGTGAGGAAGTATCTCTATCTGGGAGATTTGAGGGAGAGGAAGGTTTTAGTTCTAGGTTATATTATGGGGTTGATTGTGAACAGCTGTACTCAACCCATTCATGGGTAACTGAGGAGTACCTTAAGGAATGTTAGGACACAAAAATTGATTTGGTATGGTAATTGGCAGTGATCGTCAGTGGTAAATGAGATTTCAAATGAATGATAAAATGATGATCCAATTTGGAAGTCAACCTGATGACAGTTTCAATGGTTTCTTTTATGATATCATTTCACAAAAGCTAAAAAATAAATTGACAAAAAAAAAAAAACAACCATGAATTGCTTTCTATGACAATACATGAAAAAAGAAAACTTATATGAAACACTGGCACTAGATCTTGCCATTAGCTGATCAGGGGAAAAATTAGTAAGAAGGAACAATCAAAATCAAGAGATGCCAGAATTTGAGAAATACATTTAAAATAAAAGTAGCCATTCCATTTCTATCTTGTCTTCCATTCTATGCTGAGCTGTCCACTCCTTTAGTAAGTGTGCTATGTATATGGTTAGCCTAAAAAAAGCCCAAGTGGAAATTTAATTCTCAACACTACGAGCAAGGAGTCAAGGCCAAGTCCAAACTCAATTGGGTGAATGATATCTTGCAAGATCAAGTTCCATGTTTTAAAATACACTTGAACCTAAAATTCCTCTTTGGAATGCTAACATATTAGTTGAAAATATTGGTGGTGAGTGGGGAAAAATTGTACATAAAGAACTTCTTCCTAGAGTTTGCATCAAACAGCCAAAAGTTTGGAAGCAACCTAAATGTCTAACAACTTTAAGTAAATTGCAGTGTGATAAATGGAATGTTGGGGGGAAACTACAAGTGTTAAAAGCATGGAGTCTTCAGAGAAATGTGGAAAACACTTAGGATGTAAAGCTAACCAAAAATGAATAATACAAAAAAACTGAATAATCCACAAATATAGATACTGATTGATGACAATCCTAGAAAAGATGTGCATATGGTCAAAGTCTAGAAAGAAACATCAAAATGACAAAAAAAATGGTAGATATAGGTATACTTCTGGGCTTTACTGCTTTTATTTTTTCTCTTGATTTCACTATATTATGGTTAGAAAAATATATATATTTATATATATATATTACGTATTCTATATGCACACAATATATATATAATATATATACACACACACTATAAATAGTCTTGGCCATATGTAAATACAATATATGTATATATTATATATATATTAATGTATTTTTTGTATTGTATTGTATTTTATATATATATATATATTTATATTTTATATATATATATATATTGTATTTACATATGGCCAAGACTATTTATACAGTAAAGTTTGACCCAGAGCCCCTTTCTTCAGTCAAGATAGCATTAGGAAGTTGACAGCAATAAGGAAACCTATAATAAGCATTCTGGAGTGCACAGATGAAATAAGCTTGAGAATTTAAATGAGGCTGTAAGGTGGATAAGGTCAGTTGTGTTGAAGCAATAATGAGGGTTTTTTAGAAAGTCTCATAAGGGTATCACATCAACTTCACATTCTCCTCCATTAATGTTCTGATCACACAATCAAGAATTTCATAAAGCAAAATGACCATGGAATTTGTCCACTAAGTCAAACTCTGCATGTTCAGTGTTTTCTGTGACACCCAAAGAAGTAGTCAGTTTCCCTGCCTGGGTGTCACTTCCTGATGCATGCGATCATCCTTCCTCTCTCACACATGCCCACGAGATGATTTTCCTTACATTTTTTATCTTGAATCCAGTCCTGACATCTGAGAGTCGCCCACTTCTCCATCCCCCACCACCCCATCCAGCCCTTTACCAGACCTGAGTTCCAACTTCTGAATCTCTCTTGAATGTGTCTATCTTTCTCATTTACTTCCAAAGCCTCTGCTCTCCTTCCAAGCACGGTCTCCCTGTCTCTACTCCCTTTCAGCACACAGCTGCTAAAAGACAGATAAGACCCCATTACATCTCTCCTTTAATCATATGGATGGACACCTAGTATCTTTGAAAATAAACTCCATCCTCCTCAGGATGGCTTAAAAGATACTTTTTACCTGACTGTTACATACTTCTAGCACAGTTCTCAAAAATTGAGTCCTTTTGCTGACGGAACACATTTTTTTTTCCCGTGCAATTACACAGAGTTGGAGAAGACAGAATATCAGCTTTCTCATTCTAAGCAATTATGATAATTTTAATGTAGTCCAATATCACATTCACATTTGTAACACACTTCACATTTTAATCGTATTGCATTACCAGTAAGTAAAACCTCTAAATATTTTTTCATAAACTGTCTTCTACTTGAGCGATGTTTTGTTTTAACCAAACGTAGGACTTCCCAATTATCCATGTGAAGTCTTTCTTTTGATACTTTGCCAGGGTTGCTTTTGCTAAGATGGTTTTAGACACAAATTTTGCCACATAACACAGTAACTGCTTGCCCGAGCTTTGTGACACCCGAAATTGTCATCAACACGAGGCAACACATCATAACATAGGATTTTGTGTGTTCCAATTCTAATTAGAATGGTTTAAATTCAAATCCCACCACTGACAGGTTGTCAAGCATTAAGAAATACCACTTAAGGGGAGGTACTTGGCTGGCTCAGTTGGTGGAACACTGGACTCTTGGTCTTGGGGTTGTGAGTTTGAGCCCCATGTTGGGTGTACAGATTACTTAAAAATAAAAGCTTAAAAAAAAAAAAAAGAAATGTCACTTACATTTTCTCTATCCCAGCTCTCACATCCGTAGACAAAGTATAAAATATGTCAGGGAGACAATAGTTAGGATGATGACAATGAAGATGAGGATTAGCTAGTATTTTGTGTCAGTTGCTGTCTTAAGTCCTTTACATACAAACATGCTGAGGGAAATAAAGTCATTATCCCCATTTTTTCAATGACTACACTAAAGGTTAAAAAGACTAAATAACTTACCCTAAATATAGTTCATAAACGATGGAGCTAACATACAGAAATGCTAAAACCCATGTGAGTACAATTACCTTGTGCCTTTTGTCTGAGTCATCTATTGTTCAAACAGACGACTGTGTATTTCACCGACCCTCGACTGATGGGAATTAAGGTCGTTTCTACTCTCTCATCATCAACAAGCAATGGCACCTTTGTACATGTATCATTGTGCACTTCTGAACCTACATTTCTAGAAGTGGGAATTTTAGGATGAAGGGTTATGAATATTTTTATTGCATATTGTCAATTTGTGCTCTAACTTTACATTAAAAAAAATAAAAAGATCTTTTTGGTAATTGTATAGGACATATCTTAGGTGCCTCCTCAAATTCCCTTGGTAACATCAGCTCCTGGACTCCCAGCGGTGCCACCAATTTTGCTGGGCTCCTCACACTTCCACACACTGGGGCTGACCGGTTGGTATCCTTAGGAGGACTTCCTTCATTGCTGCTATTCTAAAGTCAAGTCAACCAGTCTCCCATTCTGAGCTTCTGGCCCCTTCTACCATTTCTGGACTTAGATGAATGGCTACAAAAAGGACCAAATGGTGCCACCTGGATATATGGATTGACCTCTCTGGAGACACATTTTGACTAATGGGAACTAGGAAAGGGGGCATGCATAGAAGGCAGGTAAGTCCTTCTTCCTTCTAAACACCTCATCTTGGAAATGGCTCTACACACAGCCTATCTAGACACATGTCACATAACTGAGCAAGCCCACCGCCTGCTTTGACCAGCCCACTAATGCCACACTTCGCACTCCTTTGCGTCATCCCAGGCTCACTTTTTTTTTTTTTTTTTTTTTAATCTCTCACTTCCATTTCCCCTCACACTTGATCTGGGATGGTTTTCTGGCTCACCTGAGACAATACAGTTTATGAAAGTGTTTTATGAGTTATAAAACACTAAGCAAAGGGTATTTTATTACTGTGATTGTTGTCTTCAGGAACACTTGGGGGGGTATAGCCAGGCATTCATTTCATAAAATAATCAAGATTACCATTATTTAAACTTCATTACTCAGTTGAAGGAGAATTTTCAATTTTTTTTAATGTTCATTTATTTTTGAGAGACAGAGCGTGGGCAGGGGAAGGGAAAGGAGAGAGGGATACACAGAATCCGAAGCAGGCCCCAGGCTCTGAGCCATCAGCACAGCGTGACGTGGGGCTCTAATTCACAGACTGTGAGATCATGACCTGAGCTGAAGTTGGCCGCCTAACCAACTGAGCCACCCAGGCGCCCCGAAGGAGAATTTTGAAATGATTCTGATCTTTCAATTCTGTGTCTGCCTTCAGGGAGGCGTGATTCACTATAGCTCCATAGAAACACCTACAGTAGGTTTCCATGCCTTCCTAGGGAGGGAATGCAGGAAGAAGCGATAGGAGAACACACTTGCATGCTCCAGTGTACCTAAATTCAGCATAATGTGCACCCCTGATGTGGAATTCTGGGGTGCTATTTAGAAATATGAAATGAGGGGTGTATAGTCAATTAAGCGTTTGACTCTTGATTTCAGCTCAGGTCAAGATCCCACATTTTTTGAGTCCAAGCCCTGAAGCAGGCTCTGTGCTGACAGTGTGGAGCCTACTTGGGATTCTCTATCTCCCTCCCTCTCTGCCCAACCTCCCCAACCTGCACTCTCTATCTCTCCCAAAATAAATAAATAAACTTTAAAGAAAAACTTTATAGAAAAATTAAGAAATATGAAATGAGCCAGAGGTAGCATGAAAGCAAATAAGGATGAAAGAAAAAAATCAAGAATTCCCTGACCTTACCTGACTTTCAAATAAGTGTCTTCTCCTTTGTCAGGTGAATTACGTTCTCCAATTTCACACAAAAAAAGTAATTTGTGGATAATTCATATTCAACTCAACCAACAGTTAGCAAAGCCCTAAATTACCTCCTTCTGTGTTCTATTATAGCACCCAGTTGTTTTCATACTACTCTCTGCTGTTATTGCTGACTTAATTAACTGCCTTTCTGGATGGACTATAAACCCTGAGAGAGTAGGAAGCTGTCAATTCCACTCTGTCATATTCTTGGCACCTAACATATTGTCTGGATTTTTTTTTAATGTTTACTGAATGATGAATGAAAGAATGAATGAATGAAGATGAATTGACCATGTGTCTGGTCTCCGCTAAGTATTTTTAGATTTCTGTAAATATCCCCAGTCAAAAACTTCACTGTGAAACAGTGCAGATGCCTAACAAATATATGTTAACAAATCAATGAAGCAAGTATAAATGTATATAAAAATATCTAATGTCTACCTTCTAACACCATCATTCGAAGTATTCTAAAATGTTCGCTTCTCATTTCCATTCAGAGAATACAGGCCTATAAAGAGAATTACTGGTTAGTTTTAGAAACGAGAAATCTTGGAGGCCACTCCATTGGAGGGAAGAATCAAAAAATTGGCTGGAGGATTGGATCCCTTTTCGTAGTTAAGGAAGGTCTGGGGTCCACTCAAGTTCACAGAGAATATATCCTGTGGATTGCTCTCATGAACAGGACTCTGCTTTCTCAGCTCATGTGTTAGGAGAAGCTACTCCAAGGAGCTCAGTCACATGGCTAAAACCAAAGAAATGTATCTCAGGTTTGGTCAGCCCTTTTCCCCTAGGATACAAGCTACATAAAACCCTGAATTAAATTAATCCTTCCTTTGGTTTTATATCCTTTTCTTTAGGGTATTTGGTTGATTGCACTGACATTGATCACACGGGGAGAGTGAGATTTACAGAGATAAACCATCTTTTCTTCTTGGTCCTTTGAAGCCAAATTATTTTTAAAGGATCAGAGGTCATTTGAGGCTCATTGGATGATCCCAAGGGCCAGATTCTGTCCTTATTTTTGAAACAATGAACCGTTTTCTACAATGGGCATTTAAAATTCATAGCTCCCAGGGCATTAGCAATCCCAGGAAAGGCCCCTGCTGGCAACCTTATTAGCATCTCTGCCTCTTGATTTTTATTTAATTCCTTTTAATATTCTATCATGATGCTGACATACACTACGGAATTGAGGGCTAGAGAATGAAGACAATACTTCACTACATCATTAAGCCCACAGTGAGTTAATAAATGGCTCAGAATGTGCTTTGAGATCATGCACAATGAGGCTTTAAAAAAAAAAAAAAGAACACCAAGGCAACACTTGTTGAATCACAGTTAACAAGAATGAAAAGGGCATAGACGTGAATGGTTCAAATCGTGGCTCATACTAAAATGACAGATTAGAGCTGTGTTTCACATTTATGTTTACAAAGGAATGCAGTGGCATTCCGATGGCCAAACGGACTCTCGGAAAGTCGACCTTCTCTTTTCAAAGCCCTAGAGTGGAGAAGCTTAGAGCATGTGGGTGTGTGGGGGGACTCCTCGGGGGAACAAGAAGGCATAGGGGGAACAAGAACAGACTCATCAAGCATTAAAATGTTGGCACTGATCACGGAATGTGTCATACTGACGGTTACCTTCAATTTTTAAATCCCACTCATAAACAGCATCTCATACCAGCTCACAAAAAATTTGGAGAGCAATGTCCTTGCTCCAGTAGAAAAGGTAGAACTTCCCAACTTCTGTTTGGTGAGCCCTAATCCGTTCTCACCTCCCTGCTGACCAAGGCTGCTCTCAATCAGTGCTTCTCAGACTTTTCTAGGGACATGGGTCACCCAAGGATCTTGTTAAAATGTAGATCCTGCTGCGGTCAGTGGAGCCTGAGAGTCTCTGCATTTCTAACAAACCCCAGGTGAGTGGGTTCTGGTGCTCCTGAGTTGGCATGACCACCTGTGAAAAGCATCGTCCTGAAAAAGTTAGAGTCCTATGTCATCACACAAGATTTAGATGTAACTCCAATCTACACTTAATGAGATGCATCATGGTTCTTGTGCTAAGTGATAAGCGGGCAGAAGGAGTCAGCGAGTGAGAATCCTGGATGATTTTCACAAAGCAAAGTCAAGCAGTTTTAGAGTTGATTTAAGAGCAAAGACCAAGGGGGCGCCTGGGTGGCTCAGTCAGTTAAGTGTCTGACTTCAGCTCAGGGCATGATCTCATGGTTCATGAGCTCTAGCCCTGCACGCACTGCATCGGGCTCTCTGCTGTCAGCACAGAGCCTGCTTTGGATCCTCTGTCCACACCCACCCCCCCCCGCCCCACCCTGTTTACCCTCACTCTCTCTCTCAAAAATAAAAAAAAAAAACATTGGGGGCGCCTGGGGGGTTCAGTCGCCTAAGTGTCCGACTTCAGCTCAGGTCATGATCTCACAGTTCACAAGTTCAAACCCTGCATTGGGCTCTGTGCTGACAGCTCAGAGCCTGGAGCCTGCTTCGGATTCTGTGTCTCCCTCTCTCTCTGCTCCTCCCCTGCTCATACTCTGTCTCTGCCTCTCTCAAAAATAAATAAACATAAAAAAATAAAAAGTGAATAAAAAAAAAAAACATTGAACATTTTTTTAAGAGAACAGAAACCAAGAATCTGTAAAGGGCCTTCTAGAGTTGTTAGATTCAGTAAACTAAGGAAGGCGTAAACTCCTAATTGTTTGGGGGTCATCCACTCTTTTAAGAATGTCTTTAAAACTATAGATTTTTCTCCCCAGAAAAATGTACACATAGGCAAACAAACAATTTTGTATGTAATTATATCTGTTCCTATACTCTTTCCTTCTACAGGCAATTTAAGAAACCTTGACCTGGGGCTGTCCCAGGAGCTGGAAAAACAAACAAAAACATTTTAAACTCTCATTGGGTGTTGCCTGGGTGACTCGGTTAAGCTGCCAACTTTGGCTCAGGTCATGAACTCACGGTTCATGAATTCAAGCCTCGAGTAGGGCTCTGTGCTAACAGCTTAGAAGCCTGGGGCCTGCTTCAGATTCTGTGTCTCCATCTCCTTCTGCCCCTCCCCAACTCACACCCTGTCTCTATCTCAAAAATAAATAAACATTGAAAAAAAAAAAAAAAAGCTTTAAACTCTCATTGGGATATGGACAGTTTTTCAATACAACTCTTGTAGGAGAATTAACCCAATCACCTAAAAGCATAGATCACACACACACACACATACACACACACACACACACACACACACACACACAAGGATAGGGAAAGGCAAAGAATTTGAGATTTTATGACAAAAGCCATGGAAAATTACCTGTAGTCCAAAGGAGATTAGAAGCAAGCAAACAAAAACAGAAACTGCAAAAACTAGTAACCTGCCCCATTTCTCAGTGACTGGCCTCTGGGTCACCAGAATCTGAATCTTCAGGGGCACATAATAAAATGCAGATCTCTGGGCCATACGCCAAATCACATGGACACGTGGTTCAAAAACCTGCATCATATAAGATCCCTAGGTAATTCCTACGCACATTAAAGTTTGAGAAATCCTATTCCTCATATTACATTAATGAAATTAAGAGACATCCCACCCCCCAATTCAGAGACTAGAGTCATATTCTAATTTGAGGCTACCCATACCATACAAGGAAATGGGTTCTGAGAGAAGAGTGATCCAAAATTTATTCTTGAGTTGTGCTCATAATTGGAATAGGATTTTAAATTCAAGTATGTTTCTTGTTCCGACCTCCACTCCTTGCTCTTTCCTTTCCCTTCCCCTAGACTCAGGCTCACAAATTCCCCTTCAATTTTCTAGGGCCTCTCATACAAATTGGCTATAATATGGGTTAGACTGTGTAGGAAGATTGATAAAATAAAAGGTAGAGAAAATGTCAAGGTAATACACACAGAAGTTGCTTTGATATAACTAAATCTATAAATATTGCTATATGGATATCAGTCTTTATAAAAGCAAAAATCTATGGTTCTCAACTGTGACTTCCTATTAAAAGTTAATAAAATCACAGAGACCTGATCTCCAACCTCAATGGTTCTAATTAAGAAAGCATAAGACAATTATGGTTAAGAGTTGGAGTCTAAGCATCTATATTTAAAATAAAAAAGAAAACCACCATTAAAAATTCTCACATACAATCAATAATAACACAAACAATAAAAGGTATTGAGTGTTTAGTACAAAAATAGTGATAAATGTTTTCCAGGCAGTAGCTCATTCAGTCTTTACAACACTTCCATAACTTGGAACTGTGAGGAACATCACTTTTACGACCCAAAGTCATAGAAGACAGGTGATTGTTTCAAGGTCATGACTGCTAAATGCAGAGCTCTCCTTGGAATTCTGATACAAGTGCCCACACTACACAATAAGCTATGCCTGTGTCTCCCATATGGAACTGCTGGTATGGATGTCTGTATAACCATGTACATATGTGTGATATACACACATGGTAGAAAGAGAATATATGTGTAGACCATGGTAGAAAGGCAATTCTGTGGCTTCAGACACTTCGTTGAAGAGAGGTGTCCTCAAATACTCAATGAACTGTTGAAAGCAATCATTCCCTAATGAAAAAAATGGGAAAAGGAGAGGAGTCACCGGGAAGTGAAGTGAGTATGGAAAGCAACATAGGAGGTTGACTAATATGAACTAGGCTGATGTTTCACTGAAGACTAGCTGACTCTCCCCATTTTCCCTGCCTGATAGAAAGCTACCACTACCTAGGTATTGTATTCCTCCAATTGCTCTCTTTACTCTGGAAAGAAAAAGAAAGAAAACAGCTCAGGGTAAGATGGAAGGATGTGAAGGGTAGAACAAGATCTCTAATCACTAATATAACATTGTGTTAACTATACTTCAATAAGAAATAAACAAAAATAATAAATAATTTAAGCGAGGGAAAGATTGCACAGAGATAGAGGCATACAAGTGGAGAAGGCCATACAACGACAAAGGTAGAGATTGGAGTGATGGGTCTACAGGTTAAGAAAAAATGGAAGCTAAGAGAAAGGCATGGGACAGAGTCTCCCCTGGAGCGTTAGAGAGAACGTAGTATTGTCAACGCCTTGATTTCAGGTTTCTAGTCTCTAACACTGTGCAAGAATAAATTTATGGTTTTAAGCTACCAAATTTATGAAGGTTTGAGATGGCAGCCACAGGTAACTAATACATGCAGCCTCCCTTCTGGACCACAATGGCAGGAAAGCAGCAGTGCAAGAGGGCCTGCACTGAACCGTGGTCTCCAATTCTGTGTGGAGTTACGTCCCTAACAGCTAAGGATGCAGCATGTGAACAAGAGGACACTGGGAGCCCTGTAGGCCAAGTGAGATGACTCAATTTCTTACGTGAAGCTTGTCCTTCTCAAACCTTCTTCAATAGCCAAACACTTAGTTGCAATGTTTGTGTTTCCTAATCTCAGCTTTTTTGAAACACAGTAAGTTGCTTTGCAGAAAGACTTTTGGGGAGCACTCACCAGCACAACATCTGTGAGTGGTGAAAAAAAGCAGAAGTGGAAGAGGAGGAAGCTGAATCATATGCAATTGTGACAGAGGCCCCAGACAATCGTACAGAGTTCTGGAGCTGGAACGGCCCTTTGGAGTATTCCCAACTGGGGCTGGGAGGCCAGGCCTTTGTATTCACACTTAGACCAGCTTTTGGATGCAAGCTGCTTGTGTGAAGGAGTCAAAGCTTTGGTCAAGGCTACTTCTATCAGCTGCAGACAACTGCTGGTGATGAACAGAGCTGTGAGCAGCTGGGAAAATGAGCACCTTGGTCCTGAAAAGGGATCTGGCAGGTGCATTAAAGCATCTCCCCTGTATACAAGCAGAAGTCCTTCCATTGAATCATCATTTGCTATTAGAATGCGGCCATGTGAGAGTGCACCTGGACTAGAATCTCCTTACTCTGAGAAAGAATCCACTAGGTGCTCTCAAATCCTGTATATAGTGACAGATCCAAGCGGTCTCAACGTTGCATTCTTACACATTTCCTTCTCCCACCCCATACATTTTCCATTACTATCCATTGCAATGACTCTAAAAATCTCCATTAGGGGGGTGTCTGGGTGGCTCAGTTGGTTAAGCTTCCAAATCTTGATTTTAGCTCAGGTCATGATCTCACAGATTTTTGAGATCAAGTCCTGCATCAGGCTTTGTGCTGACAGCGTGGAGCCTGCTTGGAATTCTCTCTCTGCTCATCTCTTTTTCTCTCTCCCTCTCTAAATTAATGAATAAACTTTAGAAAATATATATTAAAAAAATTAAAATCTTCATTTGAAAGTGACGTCTAATCACATTTGGACCATGGCAATTCCTTCTCTTTTTCTAGTGATCTATGGACAGAGAGGATAATTATCTGACTCTACATGGAAATCGCCATCCATTTCTTCATTTATTTATCCATTCATTTGCCAATCATCACACATGATGATGGTGCACATGTTGGGATGAACACTGGGTGTTATATGTAAACCGATTTGAACATAAACTATTAAAAAATTAAGAATAAAAATAAAAATTAAAAAAATGAGAAACTAAAAAAAACAACATCTGTTGAGGTACAGATACAGATAGATAATTCAAGGGACTGCGTTTTCACATTTCAGTAATTTAATCAAACCGAATTTAATCAATAAAGCTGTGCAGAAACGTATATTAATTGTAGTTATGGAGAAAATGAAGTATTTACATCTAAGTGCATTTACCTATGGGAAACAGGGAGAATGAATAAAGAAAATAATATTTCAACATGTATTCTATGCTAAACAAGGTACTGAGTATTATGCCAATGAATGAGGTTGTACAAGGCCTTACTCAACATGATAAGGAGCTAGAGTTGCTCTGGATACAATGAAGGACATGGACAACACCGTGACTTGAATAGGTTTGGGTTACTGAAAAGTCTCTCTGTTGGTGGCAACAGAGAGTGCAAACCAATTGCTGGAGGGTCCATAGGACGCAGAGCACAGGTAGGAGACTTAATTATCAGTTGAGTTACTCTTCAGACCTCAGGTGCGTCACTCTGTCCTTCTTCTGACTAAGACCCATTTTGCTGACAAGTCAACAGCATTGTCAAAGGGTATGTGGACAGCCTGCTTGGGTGTCAGTGCTCATACTGTTCTAAGTCACAAGCAGCCAAGGGGGTCCAGTCATATGTCTTTAATGTGCAAACACACCATGTATGTGACCCCAGGTTGCAAACACTCGGTGTGAAGTACACAGCTACCCGCATACACTGGACACCTCTAACACGGGCTCCAAGAGGATGCCTGATTCCATTTTGGCTTTCCCCCTCCATAGCCTCAATAGCTTTGGACCAGTCCCTAACAGATAAAGTAAATCTCTCAGTGGGTGAGACTTCCGCATTAAATACAAATTAGAGACCTAACTGTATAACCTAGCAGTAGAGACTGTATTCCAAAGAAACAAAAGGAAGAGAATTCTTTTTTTTTTTTAAATTAGTCAACTATAGATTGGAAAATAGAAGAAAAAATATCATATTAATAATAATTATTTGAAGGTAATAGCTTATGTTCTTTAATGCAGTTCCAACATAAATGTCACTATAAGAAATGATATTTCATTTCAATATTAACAAATCAGGTACTTAGTGTGCTGGGGGAGAAATGATTGGAACTACTTTAAAGCTGCATTAACCAGAGAAACTGAAAAAATATTTATATTCTTATGAAGGAAGGAAGGAATGCCCCTCATGGGTGTATTTAAGTATGCTCCATCTTTTGGATAAATGGTAATGCTAAACAAAAAATGGAAAGATGACCTTAGAATAATAACCTCAGGACTCAATTGGGACTAAGCTTCTCAATGTACAGAAATCATTTGCAATATGTTCAGGATGGAAATTTCTATACTGCTTTATAGCTCATAGACTGCATTATATACCTCAAACAAAAATCACCAAAACACCCAACTCTGGGCTGGCTTCCTTCCCCTGGGATGTCCCCCCCACCCCTTCGTAAAATTATTCATCATCCTCTTACTGTCTGCGACTCTGCTCCGTTACTCAACAGTGTTTGTAAGGACAGAAAAACAAAGGGAATGAGAAAACCAATCCATTCGGAGAGGTCTTTCATATAGAGGATGGGATTGTTAAAGCAAAACCCAGTCTGGCACCATTAGAGTTTCCTCTAGCCAATTCCTTCTGCATCCTTTCTCACAAAGATCTCATGCAAAGGCCACGTGGACAATTTCACAGGGCAAATGCTGAGCTGGTATGTAAAAGCCACCCCATTGGGCAAGCCTCTGTCATTCTGTGTCATTTGTAACAGCTCCTGTGTTTGTTATGCGGAAGATAGAGTGTTGGTAGAGGCCTGAATCTCTGAGTCATCTAGTTCTCAAACGGCAACTCCAGAGGACTTTGAGTTTCTAGTTGATTTATCGTGAATGGCACTGATACTTATCTGACTGGAAGCTGTTAGCCTGAATTGCTGCATGGAGAAACAAAGTCAATGAAAGTCACCACTCCAATAGATCTGTGAAGGATGCACGGAGTTGTCCTTTAAACAAGTGTCTGGCCCCTATCCATCAAGGGGCACGCAGCTAGAGGGATACAAGTCTATAGCCATAAGGCCTTAGAGTCAACAATTTCCAGGTTTATTTTTCCCAATCATGTAGGTTTTGAATGCCAAGGGACTAAACATATTCCTGATGATAAAACCTTCAAGTACAATCACATCTGCATTCTCTTTTGGCCTTTACAAAACTCTTGTGCAGCAGGGAGGAAAGGCATTCTTATGAATAGTGACATTTGATATATGAAACATACACAGGTTCGTAGAGGTATGTAGCTTGCAGCATTACTGATAAGTGGACAAGTGAGGTCTTTTGAGACCTAACCTGATGCCCCTCCAATGATCTCACTCTTCTTATTCTACATCAACATTAATTTGGGTAAACTGGATTAATTCAATCTAATAATTTATTAATTCAACAACTGAACAATTACTTCGAGCAACCCTATGGACTGATTAGTTATTTAACAGAATTAACAGGTCAGAACAGGAAACCCTTCGAATTGTGCAAAAGGCAACAAGAGATCCCCATGCACATAACAGGGCCAGGCTGAGGCTCCACAAAAGCTGGGGGTGCATGTCTGAGGGAGGCTCCCTGCCACTTGCTGGCCAGGGCACATGATTGAGAAACCAAATCAGCAGGCACGTACAAATGGCTTCCAGGATAAACACAGATTGTGCTGCCAGTGAAGGCAATCATTGATTAGTTCTGCAAGATCAGGTAGCAAGGCCAGACTACCTGGAGACTTCTTCCACGTCCAGGAGAGAAAGAAAAATGAGCAGTCTTTAATAGCCACCCTCTCCCCATTACAGTATATTGCTGCTGGACAGAAAGAACGCATATGCCAGAGCTTCACATACCTGATAGGGCCCCTGGTTGCAGCCACAGTAGCTGCTCTCCATTGTGTAGCTTCTGGACACCCCCATCTCTCTCCACACCACCACCCGGGCTGTGGAGGCTCGGGATTTCTCCACGAGGAAACTGCAGCTGCTCATTGTGAATGCTGGAGCTAGCTTATCAAGGATTTTGGGAAGTGTCTACAATAAAAAATAAAAGTATGATGAATTGGGGATATGCATCATAAAAAGTAACGCCTCAACATTTATTAAGCATCTCAATATATCAAACACTTAGTATATGCTACTGAAAATCTCCTATCGACCCTAAGAAATGGATACCCAGGGTTTGTTGTTTTTCACTTTAAATGAGGAATCTGAGACTTAGAAAAAGAAGAAGGAAAGAGCATAAGTCCAACTACAAAGTGGCTGGAATGGGATCCAAATGTCAACCTGGCCGACTCGAAAGACCATGATCTCGCAGTTCCATGTCTCTCCATCACTGTGGATCAATGTTGTAAATGCATACATTCAGCCTCACACATTGCTGTGTTGAGCTTCATGGAAAGACACAGATTTCATAGGGACTGAAATTGAGAGAGTGACTCCACCCAGTCTTGTGGTTCTAGCTCCAAGAGTCAAACTAAGGACTGTTGACTTATCTCAGATATACAAATCATTGATGATCGCCAAGGGTCACATATAAGTTTCTGAAGAGTATGACCGCCAAAATGAACTCTATTTTGTAAATTTCATAAATCTGAGGCTGGACCAGTTATAAAACTCCTAAAAATCCATCCTCTCTGGGTTCTTATAACCCACCTTTTCCTAGGGTAGAAAAGCTTTAAATGAGACCACTTAATCCACATTTAGAAAGCATCTGTAGATCCTTGCCACTCTCTGATTGACAGAAAGGGGGCTTCCAGTCACCGGACCTCCCCACTTCAAGGACGATGACTCAAGAGCTCATGGCACATCAGGTCCTTGGGTTAGCAGAAATACTGCACCTAGATAGTCCCAGACTTCTGTGCCATTAACAAGAAGGGTTCTTTACTTCCCTGCTGACAGAATATCCACAAACGAGCACATAATACAAAATTATGCAAACTAGATAACAGTGAAACTTCAGGCTTTTGGACAAATCATGGGGAGGAGGCAGAGCAGAATGAGAATATGAATTAAGAGTATTTTTAAAGAAATGCAATTTTGTTAATTTCTAGAACTCTGAGCAAATCTCTTAATATCCCTGGGTTCTTACTGTCCCCATGCTTAACATAACTTAATTACACTATTATAAAGATTAATACAAGCATTAATTATATTATAAATTACCTATGATATATGTATATGTTAACATAATTATTCATATAATTTAGTATGATCTTTAAGTTCCCACATAGCCTGCAGACCTATAGCATCATTTGGACAAGGGAAATGAGTTGCTAATGTCCTCACTTGAGTTTCTACAACTGTCTCCTAATTGATTTCATCTATCCACTCTTCTCCGTCTCTCCCAGTGATTCCTTCACCCCATTTTCCTCCTTCCAAGTGTTCTTCGCAACCACAGTAATATTAATGTTCATGTAATTAGCTGTTTATTTTCTATCTCCTCTGCAGCCTAAAGTTGCATAAAGGCAGGTCTGTGTCCTGTTCACAGGAAAATCTCTGCGTATGAAGCTGTGTAGCTCATAGAGGGCACTCCATAATTATTTGCTGAAATAAATAGAATCTGCTAGTCCAGACCCTTAGGGGACTACACACACACACACACACACACACACACACACACACACACACACTATACTATTTACATACTATGTAGACAATTTATTTTATGTTTTTATGTAATATGTGTATTACATAAAAATATTTTTTGTTATATATCTAGCAACTAAAGTGACTGAAAGTACTTGAAAATAGTTTTATCAATGTTTTACCTTGCTATAAAAAGTTTAATTGGATATTGTTTAAATGATCTCTTTTCTTACTTAAGTGAACCTGGTTTTCTTAGCTCATATAGCCCCTACTCAAATGACCACATGTTCCATTTAGTGGTGTGTATCTCAGAAAGCTTTCCAAGCTACAATCCCTTTGTTGGAGCCTGGAGAATACGGGATTTACAAGGTCCAATTGGAGCATGTTTCTTACATATCCACAGCAAGAATTTACCCATTCATTAAACAATGGACTCCAAAACTACTACAGCATTGATAATAAAGTCCTGAGTCCTGATCCATTTCCCTTCTGATCTCACACAAATTGATCTATGTCAGAGTGAGAAATGAAGATAATTATCGCTTTAGTATTTGGAGACTATCTAGTTTTGTTTTGTAAATGAATTAAGATATAGATGAACCCTGCATATGAATTGAGCCAGTGGAGACTTGTTGTGATATAATCAGAGATCTCCCAACTCAGATGGAACAACACTTGGGACATTCTACTCTTTCTCTCCCAGTTGCTCTTTGCCCTTAAACTTAGTCTCGGTTTCCAAAACTTGAAAATTATAATAGCTACCTTTTCACTGAACGCTTGCTATGTATTCTCCATGCATTAGTTCAATAAGTCATCACAACTCTTTGGCATAAGTTCTGTTATTATCTCATAATATAGAGGCCGAACAAGTAACTTTTCAATGGTCACAAAAGGACAAATCCAGAATGTCAACTCAGATGTTCTGACTCAGATCACATGAGCTCAGTGTAACCACTGCAGAATGGAACTTCTTCAATAGGTATTATAATTCCATGGGCATGTAAAGGAATACAAGGAACAAATGACATAATATACATACAAAGCATGGCCCAGGACCTGGCATTTAGCACGGTCTCAAACAAACCGAGCAGGGACTGAAAGACTAGACAAGAAGCAGCCCTGCGAATGAGGCTTCTGCATCCCTGTAGACACTGAATTCCATTTGTCCTGGGGCAGCGGGGTCCAGAGCATTTCAGCTGATAGGGAAGGGATGGTCCTGAATCATTAATTCTGGTTTTGAGGCACATTGTAAAAGCCTGAGCTGCATTTCAAGTCATCTAATTTCTGCTGACTCTTCTGAGCCCTGACTGGTTTCTCAAATTCACAGAAGAAAGAACTTTCAAAGATATGCTGACTATGAACTCACTAGACAGCTCCTAGCTCCCAGCTCATTTCCAGGGAGAACCCCTCTCTGGGGTGCTGGTTCCTCCTGATTCACCACAGAACTCAGATGTCTTATCTTTTCTCCGAAGTAAGCATGTGGCAAGGGCAAGGCTGGGACCAGGAGTCAAAAGTATGAATTCTGCATTCACACTACATGATTTCACATGGAGAAGGTCATTTAAGTCTGCTAACCCTCATTTTTGTCATCCCTGAAAGGGGAGGGGTAAGAGTAGCCCCTGTCTTGAGGGAGGCAGTAAAGTGACCAGAACCCTAGTTAACATGCAGTGTTGTTACTATGCTCTTTAGAGGTTTAGAAGAGAGGAAGGGCCACTGCACTCAAACATTCAAACTTCCAAGATTGAAAAAAACAGCTTTTAAAACCTCTCTTTACCATGCATATTTCCCTCTCTTAATTTAGATAATCCCACTAAGTGTCCAACAAGAACTTGTTCCCTCTTCATTCTGCAGAGTAGTTTGACTCGGGTTTTGTTTCTGTCTCATAGAACACGCTTTAGAAGATCACGGAGGTCAGAGTCTGAGGTGTCCCCTGGTGCTGAGTCGCCTGGGTCCTAATCCCAGCTCTTGCCAGCTATGTGACCTTTAGACATTTTACCTCATCTCTGCTTCTCCCCTTCCTCTACATGAAATGGGGCGCTATTAAAAGTACCTATTCACGTCACAAACACTGGTTAAGCATATCCTATTGCTGTACACCATTCCAGAAGACGCAGTAGTTGGGAAGATTAAATGAATGAATGTACACAGCGTGCTTTGAAAAGTGCCTGGTGCATGCTCATTACTGTAGAAGTAATATCCACAGTTGTTACCTTTGTCACTCCTCACAACCGGAAATTTACGAGGAAGGACAATACCAGGAAATGTCACTAACAAGAGACGTGTCCCAGGCAGGGCTGCCGAAGAACTGATTTCAACCCACCTCTCCTCAGTTCACTGTGGTCTACAATAGGCAGTTAATATTCTTTACGGCTCGAGTTTTAATTATCACAGAAATTCATGTCATTCTGTCTCTTCAGATTTATTTTTTTTAAGTTTATTTATTTTGAGAGAGAGAGAGAGAGAGAGCATCAGTGATGGAGGGACAGAGAGAGAGGGAGAGAGAGAGAATCTGAAGAAGGCTCCATGCTGACAGCACAGAGCCTGGGGTGAGGCTTGATCTCACCAACAGTGAGATCATGACCTGAACTGAAATCAAGAGTCAGATGCTTAATGACTGAGCCACCCAGGTGCCCCCAATTCAAACTTAACTAAAAATCATTCATGATATTTTTTTTCAAGGAACATTGCCCCTCATATTTGCCCCTCAAAACCTTGTCCATTGAAGCCAGCTAGGGTCATCTCCTCAACTCTGCATCAATAAAGAGTTGATCAATCCTTCTGTGTTACCTCCTAATATTCTCGTTCTCATATTCATTATTCTATACTTTTAAATTACTGATTATCTGCCTCCCTCCCCACCTGCTATTTCATAGAAACCCATGCTTTGTTCAGCTTTGTTACATAAATACCTAGTACAGTGTTTGGCACATTAGGTAGATAATAAATGTTTACTTTTAAAAATATGTGTATCAGCTTTATTGAGGTAAGTGAATAGCTTGATGAGTTTTAGGAAATGTATATAGTATTTTTTAATATTTATTTTTGAGAGAGAGAGAGAGACAGAGCATGAACTGGGAAGGAGCAGAGAGAGAGAGGGAGACACAGAATTGGAAGTAGGCTCCTGGCTCTGAGATGTCAGCACAAAGCCAGATGTAGGGCTCGAACTCAGACCATGAGATCATGACCTGAGTCAAAGTAGGTTGCTTAACTGACTAAGCCACTGAGGCACCCCTATATATAGTTTTGCAATCCTCTCCACAGTCCAGTTTGGGAACACTTTCATTACCATACAAAATGTCTTTCATGTTCACTTCCAGTCATTCCTGCCCTAAGCAACACCCAATCTGCTTTTCAACTCTATAATTTTTGCCTTTTTCAGAAATTTCATAGAAATTAAACCATATGTTTTGTGTTGTCTCAGACTTCTTTTTTATGTCTATGTTGTTGCATCAGTAGGTTGTCCCTTTTCATCGGTGGATAAATTTCCATATGAATAGACCGTGTATGAAGATTCTGTGTTCTGTGTATCCATTCACAAGTTGGCGGACATGTTTGCATTGTTACCAGTTTGGGGATATTGTGTAATGATACTGCTATGAGCATTCACACACAAGTCTTTTTTGCGGACATACGTTGTCACTTCTCTTGGGTGGAAACAGAGGAATGGCATTGTTATGCTGTGCATTCAAAGTGTGCTTTGCTTTGAGGAAATTGTCAAAGGGTTTTCGAAATTGGTCACACCATTTTACATTTCTGCCAATAATAAATGAGGGTTCCAGTTCCTAAACAGCCTCCCCCAACTCTTGATATTTCCACTCTTTTTTATTATAACCATTCTAATGATTATGTGGTGCTATCCCATTATGGCTTTAATTTGCAATTATCTGATAAATGATGATGTTAATATAAACCATGTGTACATTATCTTTGTTGACATTTTCAAACACAACTTTTGCTTTTTACATGTTTATTTTCTTATTATTGACCTGTAAACATTTACACATTCGAGATATATGTCTGTTATCAGATACACGATTTGCAAATATTTTTCCCAGTGTAGGGTTTGTCTTCCACTTACTTATCAAGGGGCTTTTAAAGAGTAAAATTCTTTAAGTTTCACAAAGTTCAATTTATCAATTTTTTCTTTTATCATTTGTGTTGTGTGGGGTTCTATCTAAGACAGCTTTGACCAATCAAAGCAGACAAAATACAAAGATTTTCTAGTAGGTTGCATTCTGTAAGGTTTACAGTTTAGTCCTTACATTTGGGCTTATAATCTATTTTAAGTTACATCTTGTGTATGGTGTTAAGTAAATACCTAAATTAATATTTTGTCTTGTGGCTACCCATTTGTTTCAGCACTGTTTGTTGGACCGAATGTCCTTCCTCCCTGCTGTACTGGATTGCTTTGGCATCTTTGCAAAAAATCAATTGACCACAAATCTGTGAGCATTTCTGTGTCTATTTCTTTTCCCTCTATTCTGTTCTATTGATCTCTAGGTCTATCCTTATGCCAATACCAGACATTCTGATGACTGTAGCTTTACAGTTTTGAACTTTAAAGTCTTCAATTCATGTAAATTAAATCCTCTAACTTTTTTCCTCTCTTTTAAAGTTTCTTTGGCTATTCAGACTCTTGTATTTCCACATAAATCATAAGATTTTCTTCTCAATATCAACAAAAAAGCCTCCTGAGATTTTGATAGGAAATGTACTGACTATAGAAAATTTTGGAGAGAATGGCCATCTCAAGACCATTGAGTTTTCCAATCCATGAATGTTGTACATTTCTCTGTTTGTTCAAGTCACCCCTAATTCCTCTCAACAATGTTTTGTGGTTTTCAATGTACACATAATGCACTTTTTTGTTTCATTTCTTTCATTTCTTAAGTTTATTTATTTATTTTTGAGAGACAGGAGGAGAGAGTGGGGTAGGCATAGTGAGAGAGGGTGAGAGAGTATCCCAAGTAGGCTCCATGCTGCCAGCACAGAGCCTGACGCAGGGCTCGAACTCAGGAACAGTGAGATCATGACACGAGCCAAAATCGACAGTCAGACGCCCAATGGGCTGAGCTGTCCAGGCACCCCTATTTAATTTATTTCTAACTGACTTAATATTTTGGAAATGATTGTAAATGGATTTTTCCTTAATTTCACCTCTGGATTATTCATTGCTAGTACATAGAAATAGTATGAATTTTATCATTGATCATGCATTTTGCTACGTTGCTAAACTTGCAAGTTAACTCCAGTACTTATTTGTAAAATTCTTAGAATATTCTACACACAATACTATACTCGTGAGTAAAGACAGTTCTGCTTTTTCCCAATATACTTATCTTTACTATTTTTCTTGTCTTATTGTACTAGTTAGAATATGCAGTAAAATATTGAACAGAAATAGTGAAAGTGAATATTTTTGGCTTATTCCTGATCTTCCAGAAAAGGCATTTAATCTTTCACCATTATACATGATAGTAACTACAGGACTTTTTTTTTAATGCTCAATTTCAGGTTGAAGAATTCCCTTTCTATTCCTTATTCATTGTGAGATTTTATTTTGAATGGATGTTTAATTTTGTCAAACGTTTTTTCCATATCACTGATATAATGAAATAGTTTGTGCCTTGTTTTACAAGAAATAGGACAGTATTTGACTTTTCAAGTTGAACTAACCTTGTATTCAAGAGCTAACCCCCACGTTGTCACAGAGAATGATGATTTTCTATGCTTCTGAATTTGACTTGTTTATATTTTGTAAAGGATTTTAGATAGTTGTTTGTCGACAGATATCTGCTTTCTTTGTGACATCTTTTCTGGTTTTGGTGTCAGAATAGTACAGCTCTCATAAAATGAGCTGACAAGTCCATTTTCTCTATTTTTGAAAACTACTTTGTTTATAATTAGTACTATTTATTTCTTAGGAGTTTAATAGAATTTGCCAACAAACCCATTGAGGCTATATTTTATTTGTGTGGGGATTTTTAATCAGTAATATAATTTATTTACTTAACATAGGCCTTACCAGATTTTACAAGTCTTCTTGAATTAGTTTTGGTAATTTTTGTCCTCCTAAGAATTTATCCATTTGTTGCTATGTGATTGTTAATAATAGTCTTTTACACTTTGGAATGTATGCTGTGATGCCCCCTTTTCATTCCTGATTTTGGTAACTTGTGTCTTCTTTCATCAGTCTAAATAAAGGGTTACCATTTGGTTGACTATTCAAGAAACCAAACATGTATTCATGGATTCTCTACCCTTTGTATGTTTTCTATTTCATTCATTTCCATTTTATCTTTTTCTTTTTTTCTTATACTTGCCTTGACTTTGATTTGCTCTTATTTTTCTTCATTCCAGAGGTAAAAGCTTAAATTATCAATTTTAGATCGCTCACATTTCTAATATAAGCATTTAAAGCTACAACTTTTTGGGGCACCTGGGTGGCTCAGTCAGTTAAATGTTCAACTTTGGCTCAGGTCATGATCTCGTGGTTTGCGAGTTTGAGCGCCATGTACTGACGGCTCTGTACTAACAGCTCAGAGCCTGGAGCCTGCTTCAGATTCTGTGTCTCCCTCTCTCTCTCTGCCCCTCCCCTGCTCATGCTTTCCCTCTCTCTCTCTCTCTCTCTCTCTGAAAAATAAACATTTATAAAATATAAAGTTACAACTTTTTCTCTAAGCACTAGTTTAGCTGCATACCATAAATTTTGATATGCTACGTTTCTATTTTTATTCAGTTTAGGACATTTCCTAATTTCCCTTCTGATTTCTTCTTTGGTCCATGAGTTATTGTGGAGTACATTGTTTAATTTCCAAATATTCGGAGAGACTCTAGAATCTTACAAAAGTTGATTTATAATTTAATTCTGCCAAAGTGAACATATCTGTATGGTTTCAGTCCTTTAAAAATACACTGAGACTTGTTTAATAGCCTAATATATGGTCTACCTAGGATAATACTGATGTGCACTCAGGAAAAATGTATATTTTTTCTGTTTTTAGAATTGTTGCATATATATCAATCGGATCAGAAAAACACTAATTTCTGTTTGATAATTCAATTTATTATTGAGAAAAGAGTACTAAAATATCCAACTATTATCATTAGATTTTTAAATTTCTTCTCTCAATTCTGTTCATTTTTGCTTGTATATTTTAAGGTAGATATATTCCTTTGCATTCGTTATATCTTCTTGATGAATTATTCTATTCAGTATTATGCTGGGTGCTGTCCTGCAGATCTCTAAGACTATTGACTTTTCTTCAATGTTTTTTTTTTTCTCTGTAATTTAAATTTAGTCATTTTGGATTGACCTTCAAGTTGAATGATGGATTCTCCTGCCATCACAGATCTGCTGAATGATTCCATCCAGGGAAATTTTCACTTTGGTCGTGGAACTTTTCAGTGCCAGAATTTATTTATTTATTTATTCATTCATTCATTCATTCATTCATTCATTCATTCTTTTCTTCCTTCCTTCCTTCCTCCTTCCCTCCCTCTCTTCCTTCCTTCCTCTTTCAGATTCTAATTCTGTATCAAAATCCCCATTACTGTGGTTGGGACTTGGAGTAAAAGGAACCTAAAGATAACTTGTTGGTTCTGCTCTAATCACTTTGGGGTACTCTCTACTGATCATCAGGATTCATGTTTCTAGAGGACATGAACGGAGAGAGTGAAGAGAAATTGAGGGAGCAGGGGAGTTATTTCAAGGTGAAATAGTAGTTTGGTGGATTTTTACCTCTTTTAGTACTCATTAACCTAGGGAATAAAGCTATTTTTATACAGTAAATTCATATATCCAGAATAATAAAGAATTTGGAAAAGGTAGGTACCATGATAATTGTGCTATTGTGATGTATAGTAGGAAATATATGTATGTTCTTCATCCCCAGTCCCTGACACGGAGCTCCCAAAACCCCTGTAAATTCTTAAGTGATAAGAGCATTAGAAGCATCTTTTGTTCTAATGAGGTGGTTCTGGGTGAGCTCCTGGATCAGGCTATCCCTACTCCTTTAGAGTAGGGAGAGGGGCTGGAAATGAGTTAATAATGGATCACAGCTACATGAAGAAGCCTCTGTAAAATCCCAATGGTATGGGGTTCAGAAAGCTTCCAAGTTGGTGAACACATCCACATACCAGGAGGATGACACTCTTGCCCTAACTCCATATGGACAGAAGATCTTGTACTTGGGACCATCCTAGTTCTCACCCTATGTATCTCTTATCTATCTGGCTATTCATCTATGTTGTTTATCATACCCTTTAATAAACTGGTAAATTTAAGTAAGTGCTTCTCTGATGGGGAGGGGGGAGATCATAGAACCCTCAACTCATAGCTAAGCCAGACGGAAGTTGTGGGTAACCTGGGACTGACTACTTACAATAGACATCTGAAGTAAGAAGCAGTCTTGTGGGATGAGCCCTTAACCTGTGGGATCTGACGCTGTCTCCAGGTAGACAGTGCCAGGATTGAGTTAAACTGTAGAACACCCAGCTACTGTCTCAGAAGTGTCTGGTGGGGCAAAATCCCCACCTATCTGATGACCAGAAGTGTCAGAAGTGAAGTGTCCTGTGTGAAAGTAGAGGAGAAAGACACAGGAGACCTGTAGGCTCTTCCAATTCAATAATTTGTCCTTTTTTTCTATATACATTTGAAACAAAGGCCAGTTTTTACTTTGTGTTTGGACAATTGCCTCTTCTACTTCTTCCCGATTCCCTTTATCCTGACAGGAAGAAGTCCTTCCTTCTTTACCCCTCCTTAATTTCCTTTTTAGTTCAGTGGGGGAAGAGTTGAGTTCCAACCACTGGAACCCAGAAAAAACAGAACTAGCTACTTATATATAGAATATATCCGGTATATAGAAATAGTGGGTCACTGCTCTGCTTTTCAGAGCATGCACATACAGAGGGATGTGGAGGGTCTAATGTCTTACATTTTTGCATTCCTTCATATGAATTTAAGATCCTTTCGTATTCAGCCTCATTTTGCTGCTCTCATAAACATCAAACACAGGCAGTATTTTTAGTATCCTCATTTCCCAGGTGACAAAACGTGGTTCAGAGAGGTGATGTTAATGACTCCTAGGTGCACAGTTAATAATTGTAAAGCCAGGCATTAAAACGAAGTTCCCTGTCTCCAATTCTTATGTCCTTTGCACTATATCATATTATATAGAAAACAAAAGAGAGCAACCAGGTAGTATAGCCATTATTCATCAAAAATGTAGAGAGGTTACGCATGCCTCCAACCTTCTTGTATTATAACCCTAGAGTTAAAATAACCACAATGCTTATTTAGGGGGAAAAATGGGTGAAGCGTGCATCTCAAAGGCAAGAATATGGACACAAAATGTTTTGTGTCATTCTCCCCAATGACTTACCCTATAGCCGACATCTTCCAAGACAGTAGATGTGCCCACAGTGGACTCTGCTTGCCACAAGGTCTCCTTGATGCTACATCCATAAAGGAATACATTCTTCTTTTGAGAGTGGCCATGAAAATCACAGAAGACCTACAACAGGCAAAGGGGGAAAAATCTAGGTCAGTTATACTGGTCTTTTAAATGTTTTAAGTGTCAACTTTCTCAGGTAGATACTATTTACTTAGCAGAACCACTTACCTGTGGATCATTGGTGATTTTGGTAAGAGCTACATTGGTAAGGCCCACCACTAGACCTGTAAATAAATCCATTTGAGAACTTCCATCCCTGGCCATGCTGTCTCAGACCCAAAGTGCCACCCAGCTTACCTGGATGATTCTCATGCAGTATCATTAGAAATAATACATAGCTTTTGTTTAAGACACTAAGTTTTGGGGTCGTTTGTTATCCAACAAAAGCTAACTGCTACGATAATTTGTGTTCTTAATCTTAATACTTATTCCCATATATAAAATATACTCATCAGCTCCCCAAGGAAGACTCCCTTCACACCCGTCCTGTCACAGTATCAGACCTTAGTACCACCCTCCATGATGGCTTCCAGACCCCATATGTGCCTCTTCCTGATCCAGGAACTGAAAAGGCCAATCATCTGCCTTTCACCCACCTATATCCAATGGTGAAGCAAAGAAACATTACACCCAATAAACCCTCATATTTGAAAGAGGATGAGTAGGATGGGCACAGGAGTCACTTGTTTGTAATAGTTCTGAAATAATAATGAGCAGACACTGTGAGATTCCTGCATACTGTAGTATAATTTAATGAAATGTTATATTTCCTCCCTGAAATCGGAAAAGGACCTGGTGCTGACCATTAGTTGTACTTGATGATACAATTGAGAAAAGAGAAATGTAAATGTAAGAGAAAAAAAAAGGTGTAAGATTTAAAAGGAGTAAATAGCAGTGTCTTTATTTTCCTACACAAAGATTGTAAAATGGAGAATATCAAAAATCTCTATGTCTATATGAAATCACATGCTAGAATGTCAGTATCTTAAGAGTCAAGTCTACTTATATATGCTATCGGTATAAAAAACTAAATTTAAAAATAGTATTGGGATGCCTGGGTGGCTTATTTGTTTAAGCCTGTGACTCTTGATCTCAGCTCAGGTCTTGATCTCAGGGTCATGAGCTCAAGCCCCACAACAGGCTCTGCACTGGGCATGAAGCCTACTTGTAAAAATATTATTTAGGGGCACGTGACTGGCTTAGTCAGTGGAGCATGAGACTCTTGATTTCGGGATTATAAATTAGAGCTCCACATTGGGTGTAGAGATTATTTAAAAATAAAGTCTTTAAAAATAGTACTTATGTTTTATCCTTTCCCCTCTTCCCCTCCCCCTGGTTTTTGCTTAGTCTCACAAAGTCCACCTATGCGTGGAAACATATGGTATCTGTCTTTTTCTGACTGACTTATTTCACTTAACATAATACCCTCCAGTTCCATCCATGTTGCTACACATGGCCAGATTTCATTTTTTCTCATTGCCATGTAGTAGTCCATTGTATATATGTGCCACAACTTCTTTATCCATTCGTCAGTTGATGGGCACTTGGTTTGCTTCCACGATTTGGCTATTGTCGAAAGTGCTGCTATGAACATTGGGGTACACGTACCCCTATGCATCAGCATTCCTGTGTCTCTTGGGTAGATTCCTAGCAGTGCTATTGCTGGGTCATACGGTAGCTCTATTTTCATTTTTTTGAGGAACCTCCACACCGTTTTCCAAACATAAGAGACTCTCAAAGACTAAGAACAATCTGAGGGTGAGGGAGGTGAGGAAGGTGAGGGAGGGGGGAGAGGGGGTGACGGATATTAAAGAGGGCACGTGTTGGGATGAACACTGGGTGTTATATGTAAACCAATTTGAAAATAAACTATTATAATGAAAAAAAAATAGTACTTAAAATAGCGTCGAAGCATTAATTCATAAGAATAACTTTAAAGATGTGTAAGACACATTATTGAAAAAATGAACATTTTCAATCTCAGCAAATGTATCTTTATAGGTTCAGTGCAATCTCAGTCAAAACCCACAGAGGATGTTTTATTTTGGTTTGGTTTGGTTTGGTTTGATTTAGTTTTTTTTATTTTATGGAAACCTACAAGCTGATCCCAAAGCAAAATAGAAGTGCAAAGAGCCAAGAATGATTAAGATAGACTTAACAAAGAATGAGAAAACTGGATGAATTATGCAAAGATATCAAAACTTAATTTGACTTGTTATAGTATTTCATACACAGTATTATTGATAAAAGAATACACAAATCAATCAATAGAGAAAAACAGATATTCCAGAAAGGGAATCCCATATATAGGCACTTGACTTATGACAAAGTTGATACTCTGGCATAGGGGGGAAATGATGGTCTTGGAAGACTTATGGTCCAATGTAAGCAATGTAGAAAATAAAAATAAAGGTGTACCTCTACTTCATCACACGTTAAAAACTAAATTCTACATATATGGTATCCTAATATGAGAGATAAGATAATACATCTACCTGGGGGTAACAGCACAGGCTATCATGTATGACCTTGGAGTTGAAATAGAGTTCTTGAGAACACAAACAAGGAATACACCTAAATTAAAATGCTTAAAAATTAGATAAAGTCCATTAAGAACTTCTGTTCATATGAAAGGGGCACCTGGGTGGCTCAGTCAGTTGAGCATCCAACTTCAGCTCAGATCGTGATCTCCCAGTTTGTGAGTTCAAGCTCCACAACGGGCTCTGTACTGACAGCTCAGAGCCTGGAGCCTGCTTTGGATTCTGTGCCCCCCCACTCCCCCTCCCCCACTCTCTCTCTCTGTCTTTCACCCTTTCTATCAAAAAATGAATAAACATTTTTAAAAATTAAAAATAAAATAAATAAAGATGCTATGAAAAATGTGAAAAGGTAAACCAAAGAGTGAAATAAGCTATTTGCAATACATATATCCAACACACACACACATTTCTATACATCAACAGGAAAAAGAGACGCAACTCAATTTTTTTAAATGGGCAAAACTCGGGTGCCTGGATGGCTCAGTCGGTTAAAAGCATCCAACTTCGGCTCTGGTCATTATTTCACAGGTCATGGGTTCAAGCAGCCTGGAGCCTCCTTCAGATTTGGTGTCTCCCTCTCTCTCTGCCCCTCCCCTGCTCATGCTCGCTCGCTCTCTCTCTCTCTCTCTCTCTCTCTCTCTCTCTCTCCCTCCTTCTCTCAAAAATGAATGTAAAATAATTTTAAAACAGGCAAAGATCTCCAATTGATGTTTCACAAAAGAAAATGTCCAAATGGCTATTAAGCAAATGAAAGTGCACTCAGCCTCGTCAATATCAAGAAAATATAATTTACATACCATAGTGAGATGCCACCGCATCTAAGGGGTTATAAGGACTGCTAATATCATGAAGATAGACAATGTTAAGGGGTGACCACGATATTGAAGAAGTAAAATTCTTGAACCCAGTTTGTGGACTCTAAAAAGATACCATCCCTTTGGAAAACGATTTGGGAGAGTCTTCTAATGTGTGTGAATATGCACATATTCTACCTAAAACCCTCCCAACAGAAATGCATACACTGAGCACCAGAAGATAATCAAGAATGTAAACAGCAGATTTTCACTAGCTTTAAACTGTAAACAGTACAACGGATTTATTACAGCACGACCATTCCATAGAATACTTTCCAATGATGAGAATAAAAAAGCAAGCTAGACACAGAACAGTGCATATAAGGATTTCCTTTCTATGATGTTCAGAAACAGGCGACACTAATATCGTGGTGCAAATGAGGGTACTGTTTATTTTGGGGGGCTGGATATTATTATCTGACTCTGGGTCTCCGGACATGTTCTTTTTCTTGATTTAGTCAGTGGTTATATGGCGGGTGCATTTTGTGATGAGTTATCAAGTTACACAACTGTGATCTGTGTATTTAAAAATTAACAGATGATACCTACACATTTTATGTTTCAAGGAGACAGAAGTCCTTATATTTTAAGGATGTATTTCTTCACATTTGTTCCTTAGAACATTTTCTAGAAATGTAGCCTTTGCATACTGAGTTAAGGACACAGGGTAGTCAACTGAAGTTGTTTATCAAATTTAATAATGATTCAAAATTGAGGATAACTGAGAGGAGAGTAAACAAGAGAGAAAACTGCAAGTGGCAAAAAGAATAGAATGAGCGAAAACAGAAATACTTAAATTGGAATGAAGGTAATGTTGTACAATTAGATTCAAACAGCGGCCAAAGTGAAGGGTAGACACATCTAGCTGAGAAGTAGATTTTGAATGAGAGATCCAGAAGTTTGGGATGGTAATTTGCTCAGGATAAATCAAAGACCGCAGATGCCAAAAATTAATCTAATCATAAATTGCTTCTGGAGAAGTAAAATCCTCATATATTAAGAGAACAATCCATCCAATGTACCTCATACTGGTCAATTTTTATCTAATATTGTGTTTTTGATTTCTGAGTGTGGCATTTTAGAACAAACCAAGACACCTCAATAAAGGGAAACCAGAAAGCCAAGAGAAAGGGGAATGTTTGTAAACAAATAACAACTGAAGACACTGGAGATGCTTATCCCAGAAAAAAAGAAGGATCAAAGGGGTCTGGATAGGAGTTCCCCAAATTTTCAAACTCTCCCAGTTGGAACATGAATAAATGTACTTGCTATTATTTCAAGGAGCACACACAGACAAAAGGACGGATAATGTGGACATAGACTCTAGCGCTATATTAAACTTGACACTTGTTGAATATCTATTCAAGGAAGGGCAAGGAATAACTCTATGGCTTTCGTTGTCTTAATATGCTTATCACAGCTTTAAAAACGTCGTCGATTGAGCGTCCGACTTTGGCTCAGGTCATGATCGCACTGATCCTGAGTTCGAGCCCCGTGTCAGGCTCTGTGCTGACATCTCAGAGCCTGGAGCCTGTTTCAGATTCTGCGTCTCCTTCTCTGTCTCTGTCCCTCCCCCACACATGCTCGCTCGCTCTCTCTCTCTCTCTCTCTCTCTCTCAAAAATAAACGTTAAAAAATTTAAAAATTTTTTCCATGATCTGAAAATGTTTCAGCAAAAGCGAGATGAATGGCTCCCAGTGGTGTTGTTGGTTGAGAAGTTAGACTAGATGATGCTTTTCTGGTATGTGAGAAAGCCCTCAAGTTCACTGAATAGGAAGGTGTTGACAGCAGGAATGCAGGCCAGGACACTCATGGTGTATGCATGAGATCATAAACAAACACACATGTCAAAGAAAAATAAAGGGTCAAGTGAGTTAATGGTCTGCTTACTCATGATAGGAGAAGATGAAGACTAACATTCCGACAGCAGGTTAGAACTCAGAAGTCATGCTGCTTTGTCGGTGGGCAATGGAAGTGGGGAAGAATCGGCAGCATCAGGACTGATTTTATGGAAACAAAGGTTATTGCCAGACAAGGAGCACAGACTTGATCGGGAGCCAGAGGCAGGTTTGCGGACATACCAAGTATCTGTGAGCTGAGGGTTTTAAGGACTAAAGGACTCAAAACTGTTCTGTGTGTTCACTTTCCTGTCCTCCCCCTCTTTCTCTTGTCAATAATACATTCACACTGTAAATTCCCTGTTAGCAGGAAAGTATTTCTTGGGGCACCTGGGTGGCTCAGTTGGTTAAGCATCCAACTTTGGCTCAGATCATGATCTCACAGTTCATAAGTTCGAACCCTATGTCAGGCTCTGTGCTGACGGCTCAGAGCCTGGAGCCTGCTTGGGATTCTGTTGTCTTCCTCTCTCTCTGTCCCTCCTCAACTCACGCTCTGTCTCAAAAATAAACATTAAAAAAACATTAAAAAAAGAGAAGTATTTCTTAAGTATTTTTCTCTCCAATAAAACAAGAAAAGAATTTTATTTTTCTTCATGTGGAATCCTTTATTCTTGTTTCAGGTTGAAGTCTTCTGAGAAAATATACCTCCCCAGCTTCCACATATCCCTGAGCTGTGGGTGCCAGAGCTGAAATGATAAGCAGATCTGGGAGGAGGGAGTTGGTCCAATGACAAGTCAAACCACACACAAGACACAGAACGAAAGCACAGAAACAGTGACCAAATGGGGTAAGTTGTCCCCTAAAGAGGAGTGCAATTAGGCAAATGCACAGAGAAAAGCAGAAAACAGACCATGTGGCAGTGGAGAAGAGAAATATGAGAGATAGGAAGAAGAAACGTCCAGGCTTTTGGTGCTTTCTAGTTCCTGTAAGATTACTGGATTTCTTTCCTCCAAAACTATTTTACTACTTGGGTTACTTTGGGCAAGATTCTGTCATTTCCAACAAACACATCTCCATCGGCCAGTGTTTCTCCATCCTGTCTCTGCATTAAAACCTCCTGAGGAGATTATAAAAATATCAATGCCTGGAGCCCACCTCCAGAAATTTTTATTTAATTGGTCTGCAGCGACACCAGAGCTATGGGATATTTTTCAGTTTTCTAGGTGATTCTAATGTGCAAGTAGGGTTGAAAACTACTGTTCCTGTCAAGGGTTTAGAACAGTAATCTCACATGTGTTGTTGAGTGTCAGAATGACCTGGAAGACTTGCCAAAGTTCAGACTGTAAACCACTCTGCAGCGATTGTGAGATTCCAGTTAAGATTGGGGTGTAGGCCTGGGAATTTGCATTTCTAGCAATCCCTGGTGGCACTGACACCCCGGTCCCAAGCCCATGCTTTGAAAGCCTCTAGCCTAAAGGAACCAATAGACTGGTCAGAGGTTTAATCCTCTGCCATAATGAACTTGCCACCAACCTTAATCTCTTACACCTCAGTGTCTTTCTGTGAACTAAACACCCTCCATTCTTATGAAAAGTGTGCAAACAAATTAAGGTTGTGTCTTAGCAACAGATTTCTCAATAAAGCCAGAAGGTTTGCCTACGTGGTGACAGGCACTCCTTATATGCTGAATTCAACCTGAGTAAAGAGTTTTACTTATTTATTTTTTTCTGATCCTTACAGATTCTGGAAGCTGAAGTCAATGACAAAGTATGGACATATTCACCTGTGGGGATGAGCACTGCTTAGCCCTGGGACTTCTAATGGCCACTGGAGATTCAAAATAGAGAAGATGCAGACAATGTCCTGCTTTTTGCTCAAATGACATCCCTAAAAATAAGTGCTTGTTAATTATAAGAAATGTGTGTTCTTCTAAATCATAGGGGCAATTACAAGACAAATTATCAAGTTATTTCTGTTATTTCTCTCCTATGGGAAGAGGCAACGCTTATGCTTCCTTTCTGTAAAATTCTGTGCCAGGTTAGTAGAAAGTCTGCCCAGGTTAACTTATGGTCCTATCTTGCTTATTCTTCAATTGATTCAACAAATATTAACTGGATGCCTGCTTTGTGGAAGCAGAAATTAAAATTTTAATAGAACACAGCAATGTCCTTAATAACAATGCCAACAACAGCAACAGTGGTTACTTTATCGAAGGCCTATGATGTTTCAGATCCTGAGCTAATAACTTAATATAGATTATCTCATGATGAAACAGGTGCTACCATTATCCCATTGTAGCCAAGAAAACGGAATTTCAGTTAAAATGAATAACCCATCCAGGCATGCCAAAGTTTACACTACTTTTAAGCATGTGAGTAAATATTTGAACCTAAGTATGTCCTAATCCAGAACTCATGTTTCAAAATGCTTTTTAGATTTCCATCTTTCTGGCAGCTGTTTTGTTGGGATATGGGAAACCATCTTGCAGTGAGAGGAGGGTGCAAGCAGAAGTAAGTACAGGGTCTCTGGGAACTCAAATAAAGGCACACTGCAGAGTACAAATGAACAGCAGTCTTAAAGACCCACAACGTGGGGGTCCTAGGATTCACAGGTGGGCAGGGTATTCTAAGTTGGGTCCTATTGAGTGAGAGCTATCTAAGCAAACGGAATGAGGAAGAAAGTGCCCTGGATCTAAGCGCCCGGAAGCATTAGGAATAAACCTGCAGAATGCAAGGAGAATGGACCTTAGGGTCTGCAAGCGGGCAGCGGGCAATGAGTGAAACCCTTGCGCACTGCTCTGGGATGTTTGGACACTCTCCTGAAGGTAGGGAAGGAGCCACTAAAGTGCTGGAACAAGGAGGAGCAGCGTGGTCAGACCACCACAATAGGAGCCCAAAGAGTTCACCAGAGAGGCTGACACCAGACACCAGGGGTGACAGGGGCCTTGCTAACACAGCAGAAGTATGGAGCTTAAGGCAGCTTAAGTATGGAGAGAAAGAACGTTGGGTGACAGAGGGAGGAAGGAGACTCTACGGGAGTTGGAGACTAAATGCATCTAGGGCCAACTGAAGGAGAGGTTATAGACATTACCTAGATTTCTGGATTAAATGAATATAGGTTATAGGATCATTTTTTCCCCCAAGGCAAGGAACAGGAGAACATAGGCAGAGATGCAGATTTGGTGGTTTCTTTTCATTAAGCTGTGTTTTGTTTGAGCTGGAGTGGTGAGTTTTGAACTTGCTCGCCCCAGGCTAAACCGACTCCCCCTGTGTCTTGCTGTCTCCATCCGCAAAGTGGATGGTGTTGATTGGATTACGATTCTGAAATCAGGCTCTTCTACATCTCCACAGTACCTTTTCCAATGAATTCTTGCTGGAGCTAAATTGCAGGGTTAATTTAATTCATGCACAACGTTAAGTCCCATCATTTCTTGCTCAACAAAGAGGTTGTTCAGGGCCACATTACTATGCTCCTCACATGCCTTCCCTTCCTTTCCCCTCCCTCCCTAGTCCCATTCCTGGTCCTCAGCAAGCTAATTGGGCCCTCATGCAAGAGGTTAACCCCCATCTCAAACACGCCTCTCCTGGCTAACCCCCTACCCCCACCCCCCACAGCTCACCTATCCATGACGGTGTTTACTGCTCTGCTCTGCCAGCTTTAAGCTGCTGTGTTTTCCATTCCTGACATCTGGGTCTTGTTCCTGCTTCCCAGCAGTGAGACCTCTGCATTATTTATGCCACCGCCACAGGAAAATGAAGGGGAGGCTGGAGCCGTGAGAAGGCAAATTCTGGAGTATGTGATGAAAACCCCACACAGCAATGCTTCCAATTAAGCCAAGCAAGGCTCACTGAAGCCCTGGAGATCCCAACTTGTGCACAGTATTTTGTGGATACCATTCAGCCCAAGCTCCCGAGCACGGCAAACATCTCTATGAGGGAAATCATCTTGGTGGCATATTCAATTGTCCTCCAAGAGCCCTGTTTGCAAGACCAAATTTTCTAGTCCTTTTACTGACGGTCATGGCTCTCTCCTTCATGTTTCACCTAAGTAAGAGCAACACTGAGTCATGGCTGAGTTTAACCACAGGGGGCCTGGGAAGAATTTATTCCTACCACTGTCTGAAAAGGGGATTTTATGCTCTATTCCCTTTCTTAAAGGGAGAGACTTCTACTTAAGTTGGTCCGTTATGGGCTAACATTCCAACATGGCCTTAGCAAAAAGCAGCCTTTACTTACGAATCAGTTTGACCCCCTCCAATGGCTAGTGAGGGGTAAACAATTTCACATTAACTCAGCATATGCTTCAATAACTAACCAGTTAGGAGACCACCCAGAGTGGGACCCTTTAGTACATGTTATGAAATGCTGGAGGAAATTTTCTGACATCCCAGTGTTATGCATTATAATGTCCTTTTTTCCAAGATAGTTTAATTACATTGAAAGTGCCCATATAAATTAAGTTGAAACATATAGTCTAATATGTGGCTCTGTTTTGGATATAGCACCCTTCTGGCAAGTAATAATAAATTTCACCTCTGCCGTTAATTAGACTTCGTGATATGTGCCAGTCACACTGCTAAGACTTTATGCGCATCGACACTCAGTAACAGTTCTGCAAGGAAGATAATCATCCAAACCTTCAGATGAGGTTCAACTTCTGCTAAGTAGAAGGAGGTTAAACACTTGCCCATGGCCACCCATTAAAAAGTGATGCTCTATCTCAGACTCTGATCAGTCTGGCTCCAAAGGTTTTCCACAATAAAATATTTCAAATCATTGAATGTACCCGTGATGAAGAGCAGTGTGGGGAGCCTGGGTGGCTCAGTCAGTTAAGCATCTGACTCAGGTCACCATCTCATGGTTCGTGAGTTAGAGCCTCGTGTTGGGCTCTGTGTTGATAGTGCAGAGCCTGCACGGGATTCTGTCTCCCTCTCTGTCTCTCCCGCATTTGCTCTCTCTCTCTCTCTCTCTCAAAATAAATGAAAATAAACTTAAAAAAAAAAAGAACAGTATAACAAGATTGTCAATTAATGAAATTAAGATTGAGCTACCCAGCTGACCTTGGGGTCTCACCTTGGCTGATTTTTACTCCCTGTTTCTGGCTGGCTGGCCCTGTGAGTAGCAATAAGCTTAACACCTGAGAGGGCACCTGTGCAGTGAGGTCTTGGGAGGTTCCTCAGGAATTAAAATTGTTCCCTTTCCCCAGTTTTAGAGGTTGAAGGGAGAGAAGCAGCAGACTGCCTGCCACCTTTGGACACAGCCCCGGGGACCTGTCAGTGTGCGTGAGGCCCCTACGGACTGCCTCACTCAAGTGCAGGTACTGAGATGCTCAAGGCAGAAGTATTAATCTACCCATTTTGTGTGCCAATATCAATCAGCACAGATGGGTTACTGGGACCCATGTCTTCCCCCAAAAGGTGGGGCCAAGACTAATGTTTTTGACCCATGGCAGATGTCCAAGTTGTCTGGATAAACCCAGGGGGGCAGAGCATAAATGCGGACCCACCTCCATGCTTACCCACTCCATGTAAGGAGGCTGTCTCAGTTTCCTGATGTGCATTCCTATCTTCAAGAACTGTTGGCTGTCTTGGCCTCTTACATTGGACTATGCTTAATAGTTGGCAACCCCCACTTTCTGGGACTAGTACTTTGAGCTCTGTGTCCAATGCCATCGGCCATGATCACTGTTGCCTTGCTCCACTCACCAAACCAGCTCTCCTCGAACATATGTATTGAACAGATGAAGTGCAGGTCTCCTCTGCCTTCGTTTGAAGCCAGTTTTCACCTGTGGCCCACCCTCCCAGAGAACCATCTTGCAGCATAGCTCATCCGTCTGGTCCTGTCTTCACACATCTCTTGCCTTCTCCCCATCCCACAAGATGTGGGTAGAGGCCCCTTCACACTGGTTTAGGCAACTACCCTCCTGTGTTCCCCTCTACTCCACCTCCCAGCTTGGCTGACATGAAAAATAGGAATTGGTTCAAACTTCTTTGAAAAATCTGACTGGCCCTCCTTGCGGCATATGGACAATCCCAGATTTCCAGCTCTGTAATACTCAACAGGTACATCAGAGATACTAGCAAGGGAGAAAAAAGAAAATATTCTCTGCTTGCCACATAAATTTAGGCAAGAAATGTTAGCAATTCACTTGAATGTGGAGCATCTGTACCTATAAAAATACCTTTAAAACACGACTTCTGATATGTTAGAGAAGCACTGTTTAATCTTTATTCTGATAGAATGAGAACGATTTTAAATAAAAGAATACAGAATCAAACTTAAATTTCTTTCACCCAGAACCTCCGTGAACATTCTGTCCTTATCTCCCAACTATGGCAGCAAGAATTTTTGTTTTCCTTACCACATCCTTACACAGGAAGAGAGGGGACTTCTAGGTGTGTACCTTAGCACGAATCAATGAAAATAAGCAAAAATAACACTTGTTCTTCTGCCACTTCTGAGGAATAAAGTGGAGATGAAATCAATAGTGTGTATAGAGTGTCTAGAGGCCCTGGGGACAGGGTTTTAGGAAGACACATGCCATCCGTTTTTGCTCTCTCCCTTTGTCTCTTAAAAGAAGCTGATTAACTCAAAACATATGCCAGAGGGACAGAATAAGACCAGGAAAATCATTTAAGTAGCTAAAAATTCTATTCCACGGGGCCCCAGAGAAAGATAAAACCAAAATATGCCCACCCTCGTCCCTTGGCGGAAGGCGGCCTAGTTTGTATAAGTTGTAAGTGGGAATCAATGAGCTCTTCAAAGAGCACTGAAATCCCTTTACCAGCACGTACTCCTACAGAGAGAGGAGAATCGATACCTCTCCTAATTCCGAAGTCCAGATTCTTTTCTGTGGCACAGGGCCTAGAAGAGGCTGTTGGCCAGGGTTTCTGGGAGCTGGATGGAGCCTGAGAGCTTTCCTCCACTCCCCTTAGCTGTGCCTGGCTGCCCCTGGGCCTTAGGCCCCCTAGTCCTGGTGGGGAGTTCTACAAAGTGGAATGGATTCAGTGCTTCCTACCAGCTGACAGTGGAGCCTGTCTGTTCTCTGGGCTTCTCTGCTTGCGTCTCTTTTCTCTGGCTGGACCTTTCTGACCCATAAATAGATCTTCACAGCTTTCTACTCTGCTGTGTGCTCTTCCCTGACATGAACTGCAAGCCTGTTTGCTGGTCCGTCTCATTGTGAGCAGGCCCGTTTGCTTCCTAGGTGCATCTCAAAACCCCAGTGACCAGGCTTTGATTTATTATCTTTAATTTTTTGTATTTAGGTAAATATGTATACCTGGAATGACATGCACAGGCCTCAAATGAGTTTTTAATCAATGGGTTTTGGTGTAAGTGACTCTTTAATTGAGATACAGAACATTTCTACTAACCTCGATAGTTCCCTCCTGGCCCCTATCATTGAATTCCTTTACAGAGGCAATCATTGTTCTGATTCCTCGATCTTGAACTTTACATATAGCCCATGTCACTCAATATACTTCTGATATACATCCATGTTGTTGCAAATATCAGTTGATTACTGTTGGGCTTTTTTTTTTTTATTTTTTGCTGAATAATATTCCAATGTGTGAGTATATCAATATTTACTATGTTTCTGGGCTTTGAATCTAACATCTGGAACAGATTTGCTGACACTCTAACAAATTAGAGACAGAAAATCAAGGTTCGAGAAAATAGGAAAGAGACTATAATATCGGTGTGCTATCAGATGAGTCTATGTCACCAGTTAATGAGAAGCTTTCTTTTCTTTTTCCCATGCAGTGACTCCAAATATACAAAACTTGACAGAACACCAATTTCACAAGGCAGGAGATCTAAGAGATCACAGGCAGGCCTTAGACGCTCTGAGCAAAGAATATTTCTCTACCTTACAGTAAAAAACAAAAAACAAAAAACAAAAAACAAGCAAAACCCTTACTAATATTTTAAGCCCAACTTAAGTGGATCTCTAGTCTTCAGCACTTCCATAACCTTGAGGGAAAATGATACAATCCCTCATTTGTGTTCCTACAACAAGTTATATGAACTTTTGTTGCGGTTTTTACCATTTTGTACTACCTTGGTTTCTTTGCAGACCTGACTGCTCTTTCTAACAAAATCAACTATAGACTCCTCAACAAAAAGGGAGGGGTCATCTTTTTCCTTTCCAGTGATTTACACACATGATGTAAAAGAATGGACACATGGATGAATGTCCAGATGAATCAGTGGATGGGTGGATGGATGGGTGGATGGATGGATGGACGGATGGATGGATGGATGGGTGGGTGGGTGGGTGGGTGGGTGGGTGGGTGGGTGGATGGATGGATGATGGGTGGATGGGTGGATGGACGGATGATGGGTGGGTGGATGGGTGGATGACAGGTGGGTGGGTGGGTGGATGATGGGTGGGTAGGTGGATGGATGATGGGTGGGTGGGTGGATGGATGATGGGTGGGTGGGTGGATGGATGGATGAATGGATGAACTATATGTAAATTTTATCATATTGCCTATAAATTGAATGACCTGTCTGGTCTTTAGCAACCCACAGCAGTATCAGGATACTGATTTCTCTCACTATCTTACATTCTCATTGGTTCTGGGAGTTCATATTATTCTATTCACCAATAAGCAAATGCCTAAGTATCATCTAGAACTGGTTAAATCTCCTAGCCACTAAAAAGTAGGCTTCCTGATGCTTTAGTAAATATTTTCATAGGTTGGGAGTTGCAGTTCATCTATAACCATGTACCCCAAGAGTCAATCTGGACACCATGAAAATCTTCTCTGTACAGGACAGACCTGAGTACAGATGAGTGGCAGTGCTTCTACTATCAGCAGGAGGCTGGTTAAATACAGCCTCATAGGTAACTAAAAGGTGATGCTGAGCCTATTAGAGAGTTTTGTAACACTGTGAATAGCATTTAGTACTCAGCTGTTTCTCACCCACCTCTCAGATGGTCCCAGCAGGAAACAAGTCTGTGGCTGTCATGTTTACAGTTAATGAATGTTTATTTATATTTTAAAACAAGGCATTCACCTGTCACGCTGTAAAATAAATGTTCTGCTCTTCAATTAGAGGTTGTCAGAGTAGAGAGGAATCCTGTTTGTTATGGGTTGAAAGCGTGTATATTTAAATGCGTATCAGGTAAGGACCTCTTACCCTGTAAGTCTCTCTCTTCTCAGAGCCTCTGGTTTCTTTCTCAAAGAATATACTGTTTCCAGGCCTGTCCATAAGATTGGGGTTCTGGTGTACAGGCCACGACCTTGCTTCTAGAGGGGCGACAACAGAGGTAACAGTGTTTCCTTAGATGGGGATAGTGGGGGTTAGCATGAAAACATTGCACATTTTGACCAAGGTAGAACAAGGATTCTTAAGAGAAAAGCACATGCTTTATTCTCTTTTCAATAAAGTAGTGACTCACTAAGTGTGAAGTGTTTAAACCCTACACATTCCAAAGAAAGGTCTGGCTCTTGGTTGGCGCTTGGTAGGTCACCTTGACATTCTTGGAACAGTCTGCTAGACAAGGGTGTCTTTCTTTACCTGGGCCTTGGGTCATGCCAGATGGTTGATGCTGACAACATGATCTCTGGTGGTGGTCTTGGGTCATTAAATGTCAGTTTGACTTCTAAAGGGGCTGGAGACTGAATGACTAAGATCAGACATCTGGGACACCATGGTTATAATTAAGCTTCAATAAAAACCCTGGACATCAAAGCTCAGATGAGCTTCCCTGGTTGGCAATACTATCCATGTTATCACACACCACTGCTGGACAGTTAAGTGCTGTCCATACAACTCTACTGGGAGCAGACACACCTGAAAACCTGCACCTGTCTTCCTGGATCCTGCCCTATGTACCTTTTACGTTTGCTGATTTTAATCTGTATCCTTCCACTGTAAGAAACTACAATTGTGAGCACAACAGCTATTCTGAGTTTTGTTTGTCCTTCCAGGGAATCAGTGAACCTGAGGATAGTCTTGGGGACCCCAATACCCTCTCTCTCAAAGAGTAAGTAATAAAGAGAGACTGGGTTGCACGGTGAAAACAGGTCAGAACTGAATGCCAACTCTGCCATACACCTCCTGGTGCCCTCAGGGAAATTACTGGACCCCTTAATCTTTTTGAGATTTCAGTAAGATTACTTTCTATACTAGGTATTCACCTATTATTTCAATAGATACTCGCTGAATGAACCACTGTTTTTATTTTTGTATATTTTTTTTTTTGGTGGGGAGGGGCAGAGGGAAGGAGGGAGAGAATGTGGAGCCTGATGCAAGGCTCCATCCCATGGTCCTGGGGTCATGACCTGAGCTGAAATCAAGACTCAGATGCTCAACCGACTGAGCCACCCAGGCACCCAGTGTGCCGATGTTTTTATCACACAGTATATGTTCAAAAAGTGGTTAATGTAGAGGTGATTGCTTGGCCCATCTGTAAGCTTCTCCACACTATTTTAAGTTCCTTAGGTGAGGCAAGCAGTCTAAATTTGGACATATGCCCCTCCACACTTTTGCAGAGAGTATGTTGACAGTTTGTAATCAGTAAATGATTGTTTTCATACAATTACTTGCCTATCATCGCCTCCTTCATTAATCTTGGGCGTAGGCCTCTGGTTTCAAATACAGACCTTCATCAGTTTATGGTGAGATTACATCCTGTTAAACCCGTCATAAACTGGAGCTATCACCCACGGAAAATGCATTTAATACATCTAACCTACCGAACATTGTAGCTTAGCCTCACCTATCTTACATGTATGTGCTCAGAACACTTACAGTAGCCTACGGTTGGGCAAAATCAGCTAACACAGGGCCTGTTTTATAATCAAGTGTTGACTACCTCATGTAATTATATTGAACACTGTCCTGAAAGTGGAAACCAGAATGGTACGGGTACAGAATTGTGGTACGTGTATGGGATGTTTTTCCTCCAGATCATTTGAACAGCTGGCAGCTGTACTCACTGCCTCTGCCCAGCAGCATGAGAGACAACTGTACTGCACGCCGCTTGCCTGGGAAAGGATCGAAATTCAAACTTTGAAGTATGCCTCCTACTGAATGTGAAATCACTTTCACAGCATCATAAAGTAAAAAAATGGTAAGTGGAGCCATCAGTAAGTCAGGGGCCGGACTGTCTATCATCTGTTTTCCTTCAGTTGTGCAGTTGCTATAAGCTTGGGAGTAAAACCAGTATATAAAAGTACCTGGAAGAGTCCCAGAATCATCTTTGGAATTGAATATATACTAGGTGAACATGAATATTAACAACCTAGAGGATTTCTTTCAATCACTATTTAATAGATAGATAATATTCTCTCTTGATCAACAACTGAAAAACCAGGAAAATGGGATAAAGTGAAATTTTTTGCACAGCCTTCACCAATGAGTATTGAGCCAATGATTTGCCCTTGTTGTGGGTTAAATTGTGTCTTCCCTCTCCAAAAAAAAATAAACACACAGATATACATAGATATAGATATAGGTATAGATATAGATATAGATATAGATATAGATATAGATATATAGATTCTCAGCACCTATGAATGTGACCTTATTCGGAGACAGTTCTTTGCAGATATAGTCAGGCCATACTCATTATGGTAGTATCTAATTAGGTCATCTTATTACAGTGACCACTGTCCTTAGAAAAGGGAACTCTGTACACAAACACACACACAGAGAAGATGGCCATATGAAGACAGAGACAGAGATTTGAGAAAGACTGGTTGCCACCAGCCACATTCAGGGCTCCTGGCAATCAGCAAAAGTTAGGAATGGGCAATGGAGGGTTTTTTCTAGAGCCTTCAGGGACATCATGGCCTGTGGACATCTTGATCTTAGATATCTAGCTTCCAGAAAAGTGACAAAATGTGTTTCTCTTGTTCTAAGCCACCCTATCTGTGGTACTTTGTTATGGTAGCCCTAGGAAATGAATGCATCCCCCTTTAAAGTTTATCACACCCAGGTCTTTGGCTTGTATCTGGGTTTCTTTCCTTGACAGAAAGTAATCTGCCTCCTGAAACATGGAAGGAACCAGCCAAGAGTGTAGAGGCAAAAGGAAGTGACTCACCCTGGGACTTCGGCCAATACTGCTCAGGTAGTACAGGAGTCCTTTGGCATGGTAGATTGTTGGCTGGAGATGGGCACTGGGAGAGAGCCATTGTCTGTTCAGATCCTCCCCTTTCAGTGAGCATCTGTGACTGCAGGAACAAACAAGTAAATAAATACTCATTGAGAAGAAAATAACTTGAGAAAATAGAGCTCGACAAGACAAACAAACTAATGAATCCAACGTCCTCTGACTTCTGTCCAATTGGCATTGACTGCAGATGTCCAGAAATCTGCAGATCTGTCATTTAAGCTCCTAAAGTGTTGTGATTATTCACAGCCCCAGAAAGAACTGGAAGCCATATTTGGCTTTTTGACTTGATATTGGGTTATCGTAGTTTTAAGACGAAGTTTGGGAAATGTAGTTCCCCACAGAGAATGAATTCGATAAATTTCTCAAGGCTCTGGGACCTTCAATTCTACAAATAATTAAGTTGAGCTCAATCTGTCATGCAGGGTATGTTATATACGATATTTCCAGCTGGCCTGATAACTCTGCCAGGTGGATATTATTCCATCCCAATGAAGAGAATAAAGCTTAGAAATGATTACATAAATGGCCTGAGATCACATAACTAAGAGCTAGGCTTTACATCAGGTCTATTTGCCTCTAAAAAAAGCATAAGGCTCTTTCTCCTATCACCGTGCTTCCTCCCTATCCATACTGATGACACAGAATGCTTGACATTTACCCAGAGAGCCAGTATCTTTTTCAAAGACATCATCATGGGATACTGGTGATAGAAATGAGCTCAGAACCATCCATCCCCTCATTTGGGAAACAGAGATGTCCAAGTTTGAAGGTATCAACTTACTTTACAAAGTTGACACAGCTGGTTAAGATAGTGCTGGCTGCAGTTCAGAGGGAAGGAAACTAAGACGCTGAGCTGTCAGGTAAGGTCATACTAAAAGAGACCCCCAGAGATGATCAAGAGACCCCCAAGCTCAGAGGAGGCCCCCAGCAGTCCTGCTAAGATGCTACTTACTCAAGAGAGCTAATAAGAGAGATGCCAAGAATTGAGAGGAGGAAGTACAGCATCTCCATCAGCCTTTCCCCACCCCCAGCCCACATCCCCTGCTGCCCTTGTCCTTCCCTACTCCAGATCCATCAAACCAGTCACAGATCCCACTGAGCAACTGTGTCTGCTGTCACTTTGCTGGGACCCCCAACAGCTTCATCTCTTTCCACTCCCTCGACTTTCAGGGGATCAGGACTGCCAGGAAACTTCTGATCCCCAGGCCATCCCATTCGGCTTCTATTTGGTTCAACAGCATTCAGAGATCTCCTTCAACCGACTTCTCATAAAACCATTTTGGGTGAGGTTTGACTGTTCTTTAGTTATTTTTACAGCACCTTCCTTGGACTGTGAGCTTCCTGGGGACAGGAACAGTCAGTTTGTTCCCATCGAAGCCCTAATATAGTAACTGTCAGAGTTGGTATTCAGTAAACAATTTGGAATGAATAAATGCACTAGCATTTTAAATGTAGAACCAGATACGTTGTGTGTGTGTGTGTGTGTGTGTGTGTGTGTGTGTGTGTGTGTGTGTGTTTAATCACTATTTTCAATAAATCTTGGAGGTGGAAGGAAAAAGGTTCAGCCTCCTTCTTTTACCACTTTCTCATCTTCGTGTTTCTGAAATTATCTTTAAATATTAGTTTCCTGCTGCTTGTCAGCCTCCTCTTACAGCTCACTGGAAACCAAAAATCTTTAGATTAATCATTTACCCTGATCTTGCCATTAAAATATTTTGACTTGAGAAATGGTAGGTTTTTTCATCTTCCTCTCTGACTTTTTTGTTCCTTTCTTGCTATTTTTTTCTCCCCTCCTCTTTTTAATAGCAATGACATACAGAAATAGGGTTTATCTGTTCTGCCTGGCGACCAGGGATGGAGGTAAAATGTAAAGATCTTTAATGCTGATAGCAACGGAAAGAAGCAGGCGTCCCCAGACTTGCTTCTGAGTATATTTGCTGTGCTTAAATGAATTTCTTCTCTCAAATCAAGGTACTTGCAGGCACAATACCCCAGATCCTCAAGACACTAACTGCTCTGTGACTCTCCTTGCCTTGACCTGTATTCGTATCAACACTGGGGATTTTTTTCCCCCTCTTGGTAACATCTGAAGTGATGAAATCAGTCAAGACTCCTTAAAAGCATTTCTGACTTCTATGTGTACAAAGGAAAATGCAGGCATTCTATGTGTCCAGTGGCCATCAACTCCATGTCAACTCTTTTTCCATATGCTTTGTGGAGCCCAAATGCAGAGGTAATGTCTATGTGGGAAAAGCTCATAGGTCACCACATGGCAAAAAAGTTATTCCAGATGACAAGTTCCAAAAACAGAAAAGCGAAGTTTGTGCTACAATCAGAATAAGACCTGGGTTTGGGTTAAGAAGTCCCAGTCTCGAATTTCAGCTCTGTCACCAGATAAGGGATTTGGCATCTCTTTGAGAGTCAATATTCTCAAAGGCAAAAAGATAGATAGATAGATAGATAGATAGATAGATAGATAGATAGATATGCCTAACCTGCTTCCCAAAATTACTTTGAGAATCAAATGAAATGATATATCCACAGAGAAATATCTCTATAACTCAATCTCTACCCAAGTCTACACCTGTCATGTCCATACCTATATCCATTTGCACAGCCCCATCTTTATCTGTACTTATACCTTCATCCATATCTACAATTTGCAGAGATGCATGGCAGTATTGGACTCTATTCATTGGTTCCTCATCTCATCCTACTTTTCTTTCCTTATGAAGAATAATGAAGGAGATCTACTTTGCGGCCTTGGAGGGGAAGGAGGAAGCCGGGCGGAGCCGGGGCGGGGGAGGTAGCGGTCCCGGGGAGGTGTTTCTCGCCCGACGAGCCGCCTCGAGTGCAGAAAGTACAGCCCTTTTTCTGGAATAACCAGGCCGTATAAGTTCATCTAGACGACATCGATCTTTATTCCTTTTCCCTCGCACCTGTCCTTATTCTGATTTCTATCAGTCTGGATTAAACCCTTTAGTCGCTCTACCTGGGCAAAGTCCATTTCCTTCTTCTCCCTGCACCAGTCATTATTCTGTCTATATATGCTCTGCCACCAGCACACTACATACCCTGTCCTTAACGTGTAGCTGTTACTTCAGGACATTGCCCTCAGAGAGTCACTTGTTATTTTTTTCTGTTGTGAACTGCTTGTCTGGACCATTTGTCGGTACGTTTGAGTATTTCTGTGTTCTGTGTGTCTGTCAGTTTTCCTTTCCAGGGCAACTTCAAGAAACAACCCATAACACATCCAGCCAAAATGACGAGACGGAAGAATTCTCCTCAAAAGAGTCTACAAGAAGCAGTGACAGCTCAAGAATTAATGAAAAGAGATATAAGCAACATAACAGAACTTGAATATAGAATGTTAATCATAAAACTAATTGCTGGCCTTGAAAAAAGCTTAGATGAATGCAAGGGGTCCTACGAGGCAAAGTTCAAAGACCTTAAAAACGGTCAGGAAGAATTAAAGAAGACATTGGAAGAAATACAGGGGAAACTGGAAGCAACCACAGCACGGATTGAAGAGGTAGAGGAAAGAGTTAGTGCATTAGAAGACAAAATCATTGAAAAAGAGGAAGCAGATAAAAAGAGAGAGAAGCTGATCCAGGAACAGGAAAGGAGAATTCGAGAGCTGAGCGATGCAGTCAAAAGAAACAATATCCGTATCATAGGAGTTCCAGAGGAAGAAGAGAGAGAGAAAGGAGTCGAAGGGGTTCTGGAACAAATCATTGCTGAGAACTTCCTCAACATGAGAAAGGAAACGGGCATGGAAATCCAAGAGGCACAGAGAACTCCCCTCAGACGTAACTTGAATAGACCTTCTGCACGGCACATCATAGTGAAGCTGGCAAAATACAAAGATAGGGAGAGAATCCTGAAAGCAGCTAGGGACAAAAGAACCCTAACATACAAAGGGAGACCTATAAGGGTAGTAGCAGACTTATCTACGGAAACTTGGCAAGCCAGAAAGGAATGGCAGGACATCTTCAATGTGATGAGCAAGAAGGACATGCAACCAAGAATTCTGTATCCGGCTAGCCTGTCATTCAGAATAGAAGGAGAGATCAAGGTTTTTCCCAACAAACAAAAACTGAAAGAATTTATCACAAATAAGCCAGCACTGCAAGAGATCCTGAGGGGCATTCTATGAAAACAAGGAGGCAAAGAATACAAACTACCAGACACAGCCTTACAAACATGAAACTTACAGATAATACAGTGACTGTAAGCCCATATTTTTCAATATTAACACTGAATGTAAATGGACTAAATGCGCCAATCAAAAGACAAAGGATAACAGAATGGATTAAAAAACAAGACCCATCTATTTGCTGTCTTCAAGAAACTCATCTTAAACCTGAAGACACCTTCAGATTGAAAGTGAGGGGATGGAGAACTATCTACCATGCTACTGGAAGTCAGAAGAAAGCCGGAGTAGCCACACTTATATCAGACAAATTAGACTTTAAAATGAACGATGTAATAAGAGATGAGGAAGGACATTATATAATAGTCTCAGGGACCATCCAGCAGGAAGAGCTAACAATTGTAAATATCTACGCACCGAATTCAGGGGCACCCAAATTTGTAAAACAACTAATTACAAACATTAGCAACCTCATCGATAAAAATGTCCTAATAGTAGGGGATCTCAACACTCCACTCTCAGCATTGGATAGATCAACAAAACAGAAAATCTCCGCAGAAACAATAGCCCTGAATGACACATTAGGACAGATGGGCCTCACAGACATCTTTAGGGTCCTTCATCCAGAAGCAAAGGAATTTACATTCTTCTCATCTGCACACGGTACATTTTCCAAGATAGACCACATTCTGGGGCACAGGGAAGCTCTGAATAAATATAAAAGAATTGAGATCATACCGTGTACAGTGTTAGACCACAATGCTTTGAAACTTGAAATCAACCACAGGAGAAAGCCTGGAAAATATCCAAGAACATGGCGGCTAAGAAATAACCTACTAAAAGATGACTGGGTCAACCAAGCCATCAGAGAAGAAATTAAAAAATACATGGAAACAAATGAAAATGAAAATACAACAATCCAAACGCTCTGGGATGCAGCAAAGGCAGTCCTGAGAGGGAAATATATTGCAATCCAGGCCCATCTCAAGAAACAAGAAAAATCAATAACACAAATTCTAACAGCACGCCTAAAGGAACTAGAAGCAGATCAACTAAAACAACCCAAGCCCAGCAGAAAGAGAGAAATAACAAAGATCAGAGCTCAAATTAACCATATGGAGACAGAAAAGGTAGTGGAACAGATCAATGAAACCAAAAGCTGGTTCTTTGAAAAAATAAACAAAATAGACAAACCTCTAGCCAGGCTTCTCAAAAAGAAAAGAGAGAGAACTCAAATAAATAAAATCGTGAATGAAAAGGGAGAAATTACAACCAATCCCTCAGAGATACAAGCAATCATCAGAGAATACTATGAAAAATTATATGCCACCAAACTTGGCAATCTGGAAGAAATGGACAGCTTCCTAAATAGCCACACGCTACCAAAACTCAAACGGGAAGAAATAGAAAATTTGAACAGACCCATAACTAGTGAAGAAATAGAATCAGTTATTAAAAACCTCCCAGCAAATAAAAGCCCTGGACCAGATGGCTTTCCTGCGGAATTTTACCAGACATTTAAAACAGAGTTAATTCCTATCCTCCTCAAGCTGTTCCAAAAAATTGAAACGGAAGGAAAACTCCCCGACTCATTCTATGAAGCCAGCATCACTTTGATTCCCAAACCAGATAGAGACCCAGCAAAGAAAGAAAATTACAGGCCAATATCCCTGATGAATATGGATGCAAAAATTCTCAACAAGATACTAGCAAATCGAATCCAACAGCATATAAAGAGAATTATCCACCATGATCAAGTAGGATTCATCCCTGGGTTGCAGGGCTGGTTCAATATTCGCAAATCAATCAACGTGATACATCACATCAACAAAAGAAAAGATAAGAACCATATGATCCTGTCAATAGATGCAGAAAAAGCATTTGACAAAATACAGCATCCTTTCTTAATAAAAACTCTCGAGAAAGTCGGGATAGAAGGAACATACTTAAACATCATAAAAGCCATATATGAAAAACCCACAGCTAATATCATCCTCAATGGGGAAAAATTGAAAGCCTTCCCCCTGAGATCAGGAACACGACAGGGGTGTCCACTCTCGCCACTGCTATTTAACATAGTGCTGGAAGTCTTAGCATCAGCAATCAGACAACAAAACAAAATAAAAGGCATCAAGATTGGCAAGGAGGAAGTCAAACTTTCACTTTTTGCAGATGACATGATACTTTACATGGAAAACCCGACAGAATCCACCAAAAGCCTACTAGAACTGATTCATGATTTCAGCAAAGTTGCAGGATACAAAATCAATGTACAGAAATCGGTGGCATTTCTATACACCAACAATGAAGCAGCAGAAAGAGAAATAAAGAAGCTAATCCCTTTCACAATTGCACCAAAAACCATAAAATACTTAGGAATAAACCTAACCAAAGATGTGAAAGACCTCTACACTGAAAACTATAAAAAACTTATGAAGGAAATTGAGGAAGACACAAGGAAATGGAAAAACATCCCATGCTCATGGATTGGAAGAATAAATATCGTCAAAATGGCAATACTACCCAAAGCAATCTACACATTCAATGCAATCCCAATCAAAATTGGACCAGCATTCTTCTCAAAGCTAGAGCAAACAATCCTAAAATTTGTATGGAACCACAAAAGACCTCGAATAGCCAAAATAATACTGAAGAATAAAACCAAGGCGGGAGGCATCACAATCCCAGACTTTAACCTCTACTACAAAGCGGTGGTCATCAAGACTGTATGGTATTGGCACAAAAACAGACGCATAGACCAATGGAATAGAATAGAAAACTCAGAAATGGACCCGCAAGTATATGGCCAACTAATCTTTGACAAAGCGGGAAAATGTATCCAATGGAAAAAAGACAGCCTTTTTAACAAATGGTGCTGGGAGAATTGGACAGCAACATGCAAAAGAATGAAACTAGACCACTTTCTTACACCACTCACAAAAATAAATTCTAAATGGATAAAAGATCTGAATGTGAGACAGGAAACCGTCAAAATCCTAGAGGAGAAAACAGGAAAAAGCCTCTTTGACCTAAGACGCACCAATTTCTTACTCGACACATCTCCAAAGGCAAGAGAATTAAAAGCAAAGATGAACTATTGGGACCTCATCAAGATAAAAAGCTTCTGCACGGCAAAAGAAACAACCAACAAAACGAATAGGCAACCAACGGAATGGGAAAAGATCATCGCAAATGACATATCGGATAAAGGACTAATATCTAAAATTTATAAAGAACTTACCAAACTCCAAACCCGAAAAACAAACAACCCAGTGAAGAAATGGGCGGAAGATATGAATAGACACTTCTCCAAAGGGGACATTCAGATGGCCAACAGACACATGAAACGATGCTCAATGTCACTCAGCATCAGGGAAATACAAATCAAAACTACACTGAGATACCACCTCACACCAGTCAGAGTGGCTAAAATGAACAAATCAGGAAACTATAGATGCTGGCGAGGATGTGGAGAAGTAGGCACCCTCCTACACTGTTGGTGGGAATGCAAACTGGTGCAGCCACTCTGGAAAACGGTGTGGAGGTTCCTCAAAAAAATGAAAATAGAGCTACCCTATGACCCAGCAATAGCCCTGCTAGGAATCTACCCAAGAGACACAGGAATGCTGATGCATAGGAGCACGTGTACCCCAATGTTCATAGCAGCACTTTCGACAATAGCCAAATCATGGAAAGAGACCAAGTGCCCATCAACTGACGAATGGATAAAGAAGTTATGGTACTTATATACAATGGACTACTACGTGGCAATGAGAAAAAATGAAATCTGGCCATGTGTAGCAAGATGGATGGAACTGGAGGGTATTATGTTAAGTGAAATAAGTCAGTCAGAAAAAGACAGATACCATATGTTTCCACGAATAGGTGGACTTTGTGAAACTAAGCAAAAACCAGGGGGAGGGGAAGAGGGGAAAGAAAAAAAAGACACAGAGAGGGAGGGAGATAAAACATAAGAGACTCTCAAAGACTAAGAAAAAACTGAGGGTAAGGGGGATGAGGGAGGGGGGGAGAGGGGGTGATGGGCATTAAAAAGGGCACATGTTGGGATGAACACTGGGTGTTATATGTAAACCAATTTGAAAATAAACTATTATAACAAAAAAAAAAAAAAAAAAAAGAATAATGAAGGAGCTGTATTCAGGTTGATCAGAAGGGATAATCTTGGCTAGGAACTCCAAACAGGAGGCTGTGGTCAGTTGCAGTTACGAGTTTATTAGAGCAAACTTAAAGATAGAAGCAATGAGACTAAAAAGAAAGGAATTCATCTAAGAAAAAATGCAAGGCAATAACACCATGAATTGCTAATTGGATTTTGGGCTGTTAAATAGTGCAGAGGGGACTGGCAGAGGACACTTAAGATTATAATTCTGTAGACTTGTAGAAGACCTTGGGCCAATGTAAGACTGAGGGAAGCTGTTAGTTTTGGGTAAATTTTGTTTTCCAGGGTTGGAGACAACAATGCATTCCCTTTGTACCCACAGGCTGTGTGAATTTGGAAATCCATATGCTTGTATTTGTATTCGGGGCTCTAGGTACAGCTATGATTTTGAGAGTATCTCTGTGTATGCCTACTGTTTCAGCCATTCCTCTATCTATATGATTTCAGATTATCACCATGTGTACTACACGTAACTTGAGTGCTTTTCCTTTTAAAGCAAATCCATTTGCTTCCAATCTCCAAATCCATTTGGCATTTTGTGTTAATAATATCAAAGATTCATGCAGTCAGAGAAACCGCTGCTGTTCTTCCCAGAGATTTGTTTTAAGCATTTGAAGATGAAACGCACCCCATCTTATTATCTACTGTAGCATTTCTGAAGTGACAGCTGCTCCCGCTATGAGGAGAGAATTAGCAGATGGACAGCTATGACTGGCTGGCAATAAATTCAGTGCCTCTAATTTCTGAAAAGGGGTCAGCCCTCAAATAGAGTTTAAACTCCTGTTTTGCTATTAAGAATAAAATGGTGAGCATTGCTATTTCTTCCCCATTGAAAGCTGCAAACTTACAGAGGAAAAAAAAACAGAAACAAAACAAAACAAAACACGTCCTTTTGGTTTTAATAGGTGAAGCTATGTGATCCAACTAGTCTTCACTTTTTTTTAAGCTTCAGTTTAACTCCAGTCTAGTTTAAGACAGTGCTTAAATACACTAAGTGTGCGAGATCTGGAGTGACCAACCATCCGGTCTGTTCAGGAATGTTGCAATTTTAGACTTGCAACTCCTACCTCGCAGGAAACCCCTCGGTCCCTGGTAAACCAGAGCAGTTGGTCCCCCTCCAGCTAGATCTCAAATTCTAAAAGGTGTTTTACACGTAGGATCCTGGCCAGAATTTGGCCTGTTGTGCGTTGATTTTGAACTTTTTAGGTGGGGCCTGTACGCTCCCGCCAGCTTGCCTATTTTTACCTCTGACTGCTTTACATTCATATTATGTGCCTGTTCTTTTGAGGCATTAGCAGCCTGTGTCCAAGAAGTCTTAAATCTGTGGGTTTTGGTAGGACATATTTCTTCCCTTGGAAAAAAAAAATACCAAAAAAAGGCCTCTGATCTCCTGAAAATATGGTCATGCAAAAGCATCTCAGCTGAAATTATTCAACGGTGAATCAGTAGCACCAGTCCTGAAAGGTCACTGAACAAGGGCAATGGCAAGGCACCCTAAGTAAAGTATAGCCTCAAAATGCAGACAACCTAAAGGGAAATGATGTCACTAAATTCCATTCTTTTAACATCGATTGCATATTTATGTATCTTCTAAGAAGAGGGATTATTACCCTGGCCGGAGACTGGGAAACAAGTGACATAACCGAGGGCCTTGACAAGCTGACCCTGAACTACCAGGACCCCTAAAACAAAAAAAAGTATCACAAGTCAGAGAAAGAAAGAGGAAAAGTGAGTCACTTCCCAAAGAGAATCTATCAAGCTTCAGTCAGACAATAAAATGATTCGAACATTCTCCCATCCATCCATGGCTGATAAATGGAGAGATGGGGCCCATCAGACGGAATGAATGATGCCGGGCTTGATAATATTCGTCCCCCACGGCGAGCTTTGAAATCTAAAGAGAAGCAGTGTATTTGAAATGTAGCAAGCAGCTTCACTATTCACAGTGCATCCTAGTAACAGGAGGCAGCATGGGTGCGGGAGGAGAATATTTATAAAGGTAAAGAGATACATGGAAGCTTCAGGAATAAGGCGGAACAGCATGGGGTACTATCAGCCAGACTCTGCACCCAGGGCTTTCTAAATAAACACTGCTTGGATAGAGAAAATGGGGAAACAAGGGAAACAAATGGCAGCTACATCTGAGGACCACGGTTGCTGGAAAGCTACAGACAATCAGGGTAGCTGAGGCCATGCTATCATTTTCAAGGTATTTTTTTGGTCATACAAAATGCTCAGAGTCAATAATCTAGACAGCAGGGGAACAGAAGAGACCAAACCAGGTGTGTTTCAACAGCTCCAAACCCCAGCTATGTCACTGAAGGACGGACCATCTCAGGGCCCAGGTATAGGAACGTTTGAAAAGAGGCCTTCAAAAGATGCACTGGAAGAACTGGTCACCTGGTAAGTTACCTGGAGGTGACGCTTGGACCTAGGTCAGTCCAAAACTAAACCAACTGGTCTTTATACCCTTGTTCCTCAAGGTACGGTCACCAATCTGGGAGTTCGTTAGATATGCAGAATCATGGGTCTCACCCCAGAATCTGCATCTTAACATGATCCCCAGGGGATCTGTATGCACATTTAGGGTGAGAAAGTGTTTTCTATTATACCTTGAGGAAAGAAAGAAAATTAACGCTTCCAAAGAAACCATGTACTTTACACAAAGGAATATATGACCACCACATTTTCAGGAACTAGAACACATGCTAGTTAGAACTTCTAGCTTCTTGAGATGCTTGGGTGGCTCAGTCAGTTGAGGGTCCAACTTCACCTCAGTCATGATCTGATGGTTCACAAGTTCAAGCCCTACCTCAGGCTCACTGCTTTCAGCAAAGAGCTTTCTTCAGATCCTCCTCTGTCCCAGTCTCTCTGTCCCTTCAGATCCTCCTCTGTCCCAGTCTCTCTGTCCCTCTCCTGCTCACACTATCTCAAATATAAATATACACACATATATGTCTTTAGAACTCTAGCTTCTCACCAGTTCTAAAAGCCTGGGTACACCTCCGCCCTCCCTGCCCATCCCATTTGTCTCACTAATGCATTAGTCTCTTGCATGTTTTCATTTGAAAACCAATATAGAGTTAAGATGAAAATGCATTTTCTCGAGGTTATTTTGCCAAGTCTGATTTCATAATACCATTCAAACACCCAATGGAATAATTCAAAAAGACAACAAGGTAAGGACACGTTCAGCTAAAATCAGACCAGATTAAGGGGTGGGCCAGCTTGGCAAATAGAATGAGCCCCACAATATCACTTCTCTAAATCAAGAACATATAATCAGTTAATTCACATTTGTACACAGCATTCGATCCCATATACAAATGATTCAATAAAAACAGGTATGAGGGGGCACCTGGCTGGCTCAGTCGGTTAAGTGCCAGACTTCAGCTCAGGTCATGATCTCATGGTTCGTGGGTTCGAGCCCCACATCGGGTTCTGTGCTGACAGCACAGAGGCTGGAGCCTGCTTCAGATTCTGTGTCCCCCTCTCTGTCTGCCCCTCCCCTGCTCACACTATGTCTGTCTGTCTCTCTCACAAATAAATGAACATTAAAAAAATAATTAAAAAAAATAGGTATGAGTCCCACTGTTAATACCAACTGAGGTTTTTAAACCTTATTATGTGAAGAACTGGCCAAACACATGAAAGTCAACAGTAAAACCTTGGGATGTACCAGCAGCTCTCAGACCAGCCAGGCAACAATCACTTGAAGTCACCTGATCTGACTGGCTACCATTTTGGAACACATCATCTTTTGGACCATGTTACTTAACAGATATGAGTAAGAATAATTTCTTTCATTTCTGAGATTATAAATCCATTAATAATCTTGGCAAAAAGTTGTCAGAATGGGAAATCATAAAAGAAAAATTTTTAAAGCCAAGAACTAATGATGATTTCCATAACGTTAAAAAATAAACGTAAAAGAAATCTTTTGAAAAAACTTCAACACTCATTCTCAACAAAGACAATCAAGAAAACAAGGATTGATGGATGGGGCACGTGGGTGGCTCTGTAGGCTAAGTGACCGACTTGGGTTCAGGTCATGATCTCGTGGTTCGTGAGTTCAAGCCCTGCGTCGAGATCCGTGCTGACGGCTTGGAGCCTGGAGCCTGCTTTGGATTCTGTGTCTGCCCTTTCCTTCCCCTCTCTCTGCTCCTTCCTTGTTCATGTTCTCTATCTCTCAATAATAAATAAACATTAAAAAAATTTTTTTAAAGAAAATAAGGATTGATGGATACTGTCTACAAGTTAGTGTAAGGTATAATGGGATTTTCAAAAGACAAAAATATTGCAGAAAAACATATTCATTAATTCCTCAAATATTTATGGTCACCACATCTACTATGTGTCAGACACTACTCTTCTCTTGAGGAATTCAGCAGTTAACAGATCCTACGAGGAATGCACAGTCCAGGGATTATCGTCAAGTGGCAGAAGGCAGACATTATGTACATTTTGTCCTGTTAATTTCTTAGCACCAACCCAGGCCAGTGCCCAGAATGTGGTAGACAACGATCCACCATTCTCCAAGGAATAAATGAAACTCAACTCCCCATTTTACTGCTGTCAGAATATTTCTTCTCTGGGCAGCCAATATCTAAATTAAAACTGACTTTTTTTTTCTGTCAATTCAACAGATTTAATTATGGGATATTGATTTTTCCTATAATCTCTGTCTTGGCAAGGGCTTCTGAATTGCTGCTGTCTGCTTTGGATTAAAAGTCACCGTGCTTTCCTTGTTAGGGAGAAAACGTTGATTAAAAATTCCATGGAAAGCTCAAAGCCATTGACACCGAGAAAAATAACAATTGTGGGCTTTTTTGAAAATTTTTTAAATATTTATTTATTTTTGAGAGTTATAGAGAGAGTGTGGGCAGGGGAGGGGAAGGGAGAGAGGGAGACACAAAATCTGAAGCAAGCTCCAGGCTCTGAGCTGTCAGCACAGAGCCCGACACTGGGCTCAAACTCACTAGCTGTGAGATCATCACCTGAGCCAAAGTTGGCTGCTTAACAGACTGAGCCACCCAGGCGCCCCCCAAAAAATGTTTAAATAAAACTGCAGTGGGAGTTCCATTCTTATCCCAAATGCAAGAACCAATAAAGAAATTTATAGCTGAGACCTCCCAAAGAAGCTCAGAAATTAGGGTTCTTTAGTGGACCATAGGATTAAATAACACCCCATGTTTCTCTTCCTGAATGGAAAGAATTCATAGCTCTTTCCTTGTTCTCTTTTTCTGTCCCTCAGAGACTTATTCCATATTAACGTCATTTTTCCTTATGGACCAGAAGGCAGAACGTGCATTTACATCCCCCCAGTGAGTTCATCAAGCCAAAAGGTCTCCCTAGCGAGTAACAACTCCTCCCTTCCCTGCTAAGTAGGAAAGATAACAAGGAAGGTGATTCTCTGCTTTCTCTAGAGGATGTCAGTGTGTTTAACTCTGGTGTATAATAAAATCTAGATGAGTCTCTGGAGACAAAGAACAGAGATGTAAAAAAATAATTTCTGCTCATTGGTCTTTATAGGTTCCTGGACCCAATTCCAACACGGGTGAGTTCCCCCAGACAGACAAAACACAAAACCAGCAAGGTATCTGAGAATTAACCTCAATTCTCACACGACCCAGACATAGCCTCAGATCCACAGGGTGAGGGTTGTGTCCTGTAAGACTGCCCCATCCCCACTTCAGATGCCAGCCACGAGCCCCACGCTTTTGGTGCTACTGACCTACTACTGTCTACAGCCTGGAGATTCTAATGAGCTCCTCAGGGTTGATTAATTTGCTAGTGGTGCTCACAGAATTTAAGGGAAACACTTGTGTTTAGCAGTTTATTTATTTATTTATTTAATTTTTTTATGTTTATTTACTTTTGAGAGACATAGAGACAGAGTGTGAGCAGGGGAAGGGCAGAGAGAGAGGGAGACACAAAATCTGAAGCAGGCTCCAGGCTCTGAGCCGTCAGCACAGAGCCCGACGCGGGGCTCAAACTCACAGACGGTGAGATCATGACCTGAGCCGAAGTCAGATGTTCAACTGACTGAGTCACCTGGGCGCTCCAGCATGGATTTTCTTTTCTTTTTTTTTTTTTTTAACGTTTATTTATTTTTGAGCGACATAGAGACAGAGTATGAGCAGGGGAAGGGCAGAGAGAGAGGGAGACACAGAATCCGAAACAGGCTCCAGGCTCTGAGCCGTCAGCACAGAGCCCGACGCGGGGCTCAAACTCACAGACTGTGAGATCATGACCTGAGCTGAAGTTGGCCACCCAACCGACTGAGCCACCCAGGCGCCCCAGCAGTTTATTAAGGGATATGAGAAAGGACGTCAATCAACACCCAGATCAAGAGATGCCTAGGGCGAGGAGTGGAGAAAGAGGGTGGAGCTTCGTGTCCTCTCCAGTCTCCACCTGTTCACTAACCTGATGGCTCTGCTAACCCTTCTGGGTCTCTAAGGAGGCTTCACCATGTAGTCATGATTGACTAAATCACTCTCCATTGGCTGATTCAACTTCCAGCCCTTCTCACCTCTGCTGAGATCTGGGGATAAGACTGAAAGTTCCAACCCTCTAATCACATGAGCGGTTCTGCTGGCAACCAGCCTCAGCCCTTGAGTGGTGTCCAAAAGTCACCTTCATCTACATAACAAAATACACTTGTGTAGCCCTTATCACAAGAAATTCTCAGGGTTGTAGGAGCCAGGAACCCTGGACAAAAACCAAGTACATCTGAGAAACATATTTTGGTCAAGTTAATGACCATATATATCTTATAAGTCAAGATACATCAGGGGGTTTCAGTAGCTAGGAACATTAACTTTATCCCCTAAATACAATAGGATCGCCAATACCATCCTGCATAAAAGAAATGGATAAAATTATCTGGGAACTCTGGAGTTCCTTTTCCTTGAAGTCCTGGCAGAAGAAAGTGGAGACAGGAATGATAACACTTACAATGCTGAAGAGAAAGTCAGAAAACAAATTTAATTTAGTCTTGGCTTTGACACTTGTTACCAAGCGATCTTAGGCAAGTTTCTTAATTTTGCTTGGCTCAGAGTCATGTTAAAGGGAAAGAAAAAAAGATTAGGACACATGATCTCTATCCAAGGTGATTTTCTTCTTTAAAAATCCATAATTCTAGAAAAGACTTTTAAAAGAAAAGAGAAAGGCAGATAAACAGGGGAGAGGAGGACCAGAAAGTGGGCTATACAGCTTTATTTTTCAAAACACAGATTCATAAGAAGAAAAATTGTCCATGATTTATCACCTCCTACCTGAATTGCAGCCATGGCCCCCCTACTGGTTTTCTCATCTCCTATGTCTCATGTTTCTCTCCCAATTTGATATAATTCCAAAATGATATCCAAATTCTTCCAATGGTCTCCCATTACCAAAAAGAGGATGTGTGAACCACTTTGGCTGGCACTCAAGATCTTCTGAAAACTGGTCTCAGCTCACTAATCCAACTTAACCTCTTATTACCGCCCAAGAAAACTCAGTGCGACAGGCAAGCCAGATTTCCTCCTTGTTCCCAGAACAGTTTGTGCTCGTCAACCCATTAAATCCTCTCAACCACTCATGGAACCATGTCTGAAATCTGATTATTTTCTTTTCTTTCTTTTTCTTAATCTACAATCTTTCAGAGAAGTTCCCAAGCCCTGCCCCTTCTATGAGACTTTCTTTGACTACTTCAATACATAGCAATTTCTCCAACCTCTGAAACCCTTTAGGGAAACAAAATGGTGAAAATGTGTGCATCTAGTCACCAAAGTCAGACTGTGTGTTCAAGCCCGGTTCTATCACTAACTTCACTAAATGTAAGACTCCTCAATATCAGATGAGAAATAATCCTGCCTTTCAATGTCTACCTATGAGTAATATTAGTATCTAATTTACAAGGTTGTGTTCCCTTTGCTTCTTACAATTAAGTGACATAACACATGGAAGGCACTTACCAAAATGGTTAGTACATAATTCATGATCAATAAATGTTTGGACTTTTTAAAGCAATTCTTCACAGCGATCATGTTTGTATCGCCATCAAAATACTGTCCTGAGCTCTCCGTTAAGTAAATGACACATTTAGATTATAAATCATTGGAGAAAAAATGAATTTTGTATGTTTATTGAATCTACTGTAACTCATACCATCATGCCCTACATTTAATGACTCTCAATAACCACTTGTTATATAAAAGCTTAGAGACAAATTAGACCATCAATATAGGACTATTTTCCTTTCTTGATACTTTCAGCAAAGCATAAGAGAAAAATCAAAATATGAGAGGGGGAAAAAAGCTGCACTTATCACTTCATCCTCAAAACAGCATCTATTTCCTTCCCCAAAGAGACTGCAGCACAGCAGGTGTCTGTAACTATCCTTACTCACATATTTCCCAGCAAGAATTTGAACCCAGATCTTTCACTCAATTGAAAATAGGTAGCCTGGAGGAAGTATGAAAATTTATTTACCCAAAACACAACATTCTAGTATCTTCTTTTTCCTCTTTGGTTGCCCTCTTCTTCCTTGACATACTCCATACCATTTTCTTGCAGGAAAACTTTTGTGTTGGCTTAAATCTTATCCACTTCCTCTGCAGCCCATTTACATTCTTCAGCGGAATCAATCTCTCTCTCTATTCCTCTCTCTCTCTCTCTCTAAGCTTGAGGATGTTAAAAAAAAAAAAACAACAAAGGAACTATTTATTGGGCTTCATAAACAAAGAGAGTACTGACAACCTTCTATTCTAGTTACTGGCTCCCCCGTTCCTTTGGTTGCTTTAACCAAAACCAAATACCTTGTAGTCACCTTCCATCTTCAATGCCTCCTTATTTCACACCCCTAATCCCATTCACTATCCCATGCTCTGCCTTCAAAATATATACAGAAATCAAGTACAAGTCACTACTCTCACTACCACCATCCTGTTCAAAACACAACCATCTCTTACTTACACCAGTACGAAACCATAATTACTTCTGTTTTTGACCATCCCGACCCCCTTCCTCATCATTTATTCTGCATACAACAGCCTGAGACCCTGGTGATTTCTCTGCTTGACACACTCCAGTGACTTACAATCTCATTCTGACTGATATCCTCCCAAGAAGGCCTTCTCCTACTTTCACTGTGTTTTCCCTTCCCAGGGCTCACTGCACTCAATCCACACTCATTTCTTTGTGCTCCAGGCACACTTTGCCCTCAAGGATTTGCATTTATTATGCCATCTACCTGATAGTCTCTTTCCCAGATATCTGGGGCTTTTTCTCTCAGATTTGTGCATAAACGTCATCTTGTCAGAGATAATCTTCCCCTAACCCCACCCAACACTGTGACTCTCTATTCTCTTATTTATACTATTTTTCTTCATTGCACTTAACACTGTCTGCCATTTTGGTATGTAGCCACCTCTAGTTCAGTTTATGTTCTATCTTCCCACTAGAGTAGAGGTTCAGAGATGACGTGAACCTTCTCTGTTTTTGCTTGACTACTGTATTTTTGGCACCAAGAATAATTGCTGCTACATGGTAGGCACTTTATCAATAGATAATGAATGAACAAATAATGAGTAAATGAATGAATGAATGACCAAATGAATGAATTCTCCTTTATCTAGTTCTTGGCAAACATATTTGTATGGCCTGAGTATATTTAACTTTTAGAATGGGTATGATTGAGTATGGATGTAGTATTAATGGTTCCTCCCTGTAGTATTAATGGTATCTGAATGCTCAGATCCCTATCTTTTTACCGATGAAGAAATAAGTTCAATCCTTTTCAATGGCCCAGTTCCCTCAAAACTACTGGATACTTTAGCTTATTTCCACTAAGACCCGGAATAAAATCAGACATCTTTGTCATTAGTCGCCTGGTTCCATTATTTTATTCAGGGAGTCATCTCAGCAATACGTAAAATCAAAACATCCTTTCTAGCCAGGTCTTATGGACTGGGGAAAAAATTATCTTTGATCTATTGTGTATTTTAAACTAAAATATACACTTCAAAATGAATGTATTTAATATAACTTTCACATCTCTTTATCAAAGAGAATAATTGCCGTTATATTTCACAGGAAAATTCTCCTCTATAAAATATACCTGCTCTTCTCCTTCCTCACTCCTCCTCCAAAGTGAGAGAATCTCAAAAAAAAAAAAGGGGGGGGGAATAAAATGTACACATTTATTCATTCAGTGGCAATCCTTTTACCCCAGGATAAGAAGCAATCCTTTGATGCTATTATCCCACCTCCCTTCCCCTGGATACAGATTGGGTAACCACAATTATCAGAAAGGTGTTGTTTTCTCCTTCCACTCTGTCATCTGCTCTATATTTACATTTTATTGGTCTCTGACAAGGATAGTGCAGCAGATGGCTAGTGAAATCTAATTAGTGATGTCTTACAAGTTGTGTCAAGACTCCAATAAGGTTGTTTTGTTGAAAAGCCACTGCCTGCATGTTAGCTCCGTTCCTTGATTATTGGCAAAAGGAACCAGAAGTACTGGTCTTTATTTTACCTAGTTCAGAGCTTGCCAAAGGGAAACAGCCTTTTTCCCCAAGGGCATTTGTCAAAAACAATCAGAGGCAATTGTTGAATAACGTCATAGCTATCTGAGGTAGTGAGGTAGTGGAGAGCAGTTGAGCAAAGGATGGACTAACCACAAAATTTAAAACTAAAAGCTGGGGAAAGAAACATTCATAGGGGGATTTTAAAAGCTCTCATCCACTGCTGGGAATGTAAATGGTTAGGATTGTGTACATGCCTAGATCTTTGTGCATGTTTATGTGTTCACTAAGTGTGAAGCTCTGCACAAGCAGGAAGTAAAGACTAAGGCAGACCTATAGACTCCCAGACCGAGGAGAGTTGAAGACATGCCCCTAACAGGCCCACATGCTCCCAGGAGATTGGCTATGGGACTTACAAGTTCAAGGCAACTGACAGAATCACTATCTAATAATTAAACTTATTATGAAGCTAGCCAAGTAGAAGCCTCAGTGGCCACACATGGCAAACATTATACACTTTTTAGAATTAGTTTAACAAAGTTACTAAACAAACAACAAACCCCGGTAGAGAAGAAGGACCTAATTTACAGAACTGCAACATTATGCTATTGAAAACTTCTAGCTTTCAGCCAAAACATTATGAGACATGCAAAAAAATATATACATATATATGGGAAAAAAGCAATAAATAGAAACTGTCCATCTGTCCACGTGGAAGCTCAGATATTGGGCTTACTGACAAAGATTTAAATCAGCCACTGTAAATATTCAAAGAACTAAAGAAGACCAGGTTTGAAAAAAACTAAATAAAAATTATGAAAATCATGTCTCCATAAATAGATATTATCAATAAAGAGATAGAAATTACATATAGAACCAAGTAGAAATTTCAGACTCACAAAGCACTGTAAATGACAAATTCACTATAGGTGCTCAACAGAATATCTGAGCAGACAAAAGAAATATCCAATGAACTTGAAGACTCATTCAATTGAGATATCCAATCTCAGGAACAGAGAGAAAAAAATAAGTTAATGAACAGTCTCAGACACCATTAGGGCACTCCCATGTATGCCAACATGCACTGAATGGGAGCCCCAGAAAGAGAAGAAGAGAAACACAATGAAACAGAAAGAATAATTGAAGAAATAATGACCCAACACTTCCTAAATTTAATGGAAAGCATTAATCTACACATCCAAGAAAGTCATCAAACCCCAGGAGAGGTAACTCAGGGTGCGCAATTAGACACACCATAATCAAAATGCTACAAAACCAAAAAAAAAAATTTTTTTTTGAAAGCATCAACAGAGAAGTGACTAATCCTATACAAGAAATCCACAATGAGATTAAACCCTGATTTCTCATCAAAAACCCTGGAGACAAGAAGGCCATAAGATAACATACTCAAAGTACTGAAAGAATAAGATTGCCACCCGAGAATCATGTCTAGCAAAACAATCCTTAAATATTGAAGGAGAGGGGGTGACAGGTGGCTCAGTCATTTAAGCTTGCAACTCTTGATTTTGGCTCCAGTCATGATCTCAGGGTTCTTGAGTTTGAGCCCTGTGTCGTGCTGACAGTGCCGAGCCTGTTTGGAATTCTCTCTCTCTCCATCTCTCTCTGTCCTTCCCCTGCTTGCTCTCTGTCTCTCACTCTTTGTCAGAATAAATAAATAAACCGGAAAAAAAAAATGAAGGAGAAATTAAGAAAATTCCAGATAAAGACAGAGAATTCACTGCTAATTCATCTGTCCTATGAAAACTTCTAAAAGAAGTCTTTCAGGCTAAAACGAAAGCAGATTAGACTGTAATGAGAATATGTGTGAAAAAAAATAAAAGCACTGATAGGGGCGCCTGGGTGGCTCAGTCAGTTAAGCAGCTGACTTCAGCTCAGGTCTTGATCTTATGGTCTGTGAGTTCGAGCCCCGCATTGGGCTCTGTGCTGACAACTCAGAGCCTGGAGCCTGCTTTGGATTCTGTGTCTGCCTCTCTCTCTCTGCCCTTCCCCTGCTCATGCTCTGTCTCTCTGCCTCTCAAAAATGAATAAATGCTAAAAAAAAAAAAAAACTTAGAAAAACACTGATAAAGGTAAAAACATAGGTAAATATAAAAGACAGTATAAACATTTTTATTGTAACTTTTTTCTATCTGATTTAAAAATTAACTGCATAAGGAATAATAATGAACTGTGTTGATGCATATACAACATAGAAGATGTGATCTGTATGATAGCACAAAGGAAGGAAGAGGAAATGAAGCTATATACGAACACATTTTTGTATATTATTGTAATTAAGTTTGTATTAATCTGAACTAAACTGTTATAAATGAGCATATTAATTGTAATCTCCAGGGAAAATTCTTAGAAAATACTTTTTTTAATTGTGAAAATGACAGATTAATGTAAGTATCATAGTAGGTAATATTTATTTAACACAAAGTGTGGCAGGAATGGGAGGACAGAAACAAAAAAGGACATAGAAATATAGGAAACAAATATCAAAATGGCAGAAATAAATGCCCCCTGATCATTGATTACATTAACTGTGAATTGATTAAATCATTCAATTTGAAGACAAAGATGAACAGAATGGGTTTTTAAAACAAATAAGCATTAGAGCTATAAGCTGTTAACAAGAAACATGCTTCATATGCAAGACATAATGGATTAAAAGTAAAGGGATGTTAAAAGATATACCATACAAACAGCAATTATAAGAGATACTGAATGACTATCCTACTGTCACGCAAAATAGATTTTAAGCCAAAAACATTTATAAGAGGCAAAAGGTTATTATAAAATTGTAAAGACTCAATTCATCCAGAAGATATAACAACTACTAACATATATGGACCAGTAGCAGAGTATCACAATATATGAAGCAGCAACAGATAGAAACAAAGTGAGAAAAAAGACAACTCAACCAGAAGAGTTGGAGATTTCAATTCCTCAGTTTCCCTAATTAATAGGACAACTATGTAGAAGATAAACAAGAAAAGAGAAGACCTGCATAAACTATAAACCAATTAGTCTAACATAATTATTGAACACTTGGTCCAACCATAGCAAAATGTACATGTCTTTCCCAGTGTACATGGAGTGTACTCCAAGATGGATCATGTAATAGGTCATAAAGCAACCTTATCTTAACAACAATAACTAGCTACTCAAGGTCCTGGAAACTTTGCTTTCAAATTCCTTATAGACTTATGTTACCCATAAGTCCCACTAACTAAAAATATTATAATATTATAAATATAAATGGGTATGTTCTGTGACCCAAAGCAAATGAAATTAGAAACCAATAACATGAACTTGAGAAATTCACAAACATGTGGAAATTAAACACTGCACTACTAAATAATCAATGGGTCAAAGCGGAAATCACAAGGGAAATTAGAAAAATCCTTGAGAGCAATGCAAAGAAAACACAATGTATCAAAAATGTAGGGCAAAGCAAAAGCAGAGCTTAGAGGAAAATATATAGTTACAAGCACTTATATTAAAAAAAAGGGAAAGACCTCAAATCAATAATCTAACTTCCATTTTGAGAAACTAGAAAAAAAGAGGGAATTAAACCCAAAGCAAGCAGAAGGAAGGAAAAAAATGAAAATTAAAACAGAAATCAATGAGACAAAGACTAGGAAACAATAGAGAACTCAATGAAGTAAAAATCGGTTCTTGGAAAATTTATAAACTTTAAGCTAAACTGACAGAAAAGAGAAAAAATGTAGGTTATTAAAATGAGGGATGAGAGAACATTATTATTAACCTTAAATAAGTTAAAAGGTTTAAAAGAAAATACCATTAACAATTGTGTATCAACAAATTAGAAAATCTAAAGGAAATAGGTATATGAGAAAGGCACAAACTACCAAATCAGATTCAAAGAGAAATAGAGAATCTGATCATAACTATAATAAATGAAGAACTGAATTAATGATAAAAAAATGTTTTCACAAAAGAAAGCCCAGGATCGTATGGATTCACTGGTAAATGCTACTCAACTTTTTAAAGAAAATGTCATAAGCTCTTTCAAAATAGAAGGAAAGAAAAACTACTTCCCAACTCATTCTAGAGGTCTGGTATTACCCTGATACCAAAACCAAAGAAATCACAGAAAATAAAACCAAAGATCAATATCCTCTATAAATGTAGATCGAAATATCCTCCACAAAATAAGTGTCAAACCAAACTCAACAATATGTAAAAATGATTATACATGTTGTTCACAAGCAAGTGGGATTTATTCTAGAATTGGAAAGTTTGTTCAACTTGAAAATCAATGCATGCTGAAAATCAATCAATGTAATACATCGTATTAATAGAATAAATGACAAAAACACACATTATCATCTCAGCACATGCAGGAAGCCATTTTACAAAATCCAATACCTTTTCATGATGGAAAACACTAAGAAATAAACTAAGAATAGAAGGGAAATTCTTCAACCTAACAAGGGATATCTATGGAAAACCCACAGCAGTTATCATACTTCATGGTGAAAGGTTGAAACCTTTCCCCTAAGAGATGAATGAATCAAGAATGTCTGCTCTCACCCATGCTCTCAACATTGTATTGGGGATGCTAGTTAGAAAAAATTAGGCAAGAAAATGAAATAAAAAGCATCCATAGTGGAAAACAAGAAGTAAAATTATCCTTAATGGCAGGTGTAATAAGGTTGTCTATAGAAAATTATCAAGAATCTACCCTAAAAAATTAGAGCTAATAAATATATTTAGCAAGAATGCAGAATGCAAAACCAAAATGCAAACATCAACTATGTTTCTGTAAATTAGCAATGAACCTGAAAATAAAGTTTAAAAATAATTCCATTTATAATAGGATCAAAAAGAAGAAATACTTATGAATCAGTGTAACCTAGGAAATGCAAGACCTCTACACTAAAATCTACAATAAAAGTATTGAAATTAAAGAACATCTAAAGAAATGGGAAGATATCCCTGTTCATAAATTTGAAGACTTAAATTGTTAAAGTGGCAGCAATTCTCAGATTGACCTAAAAATTCAGCACAATCTCTATCAAAATTTCAGGTCTGTTTTTTTTTTTTTCAAAATTTGACAACCTGATCTTAAAATTCATGTCGCAGTATGTAGGAACCAGAATAGACCAAATGATCTTGAAAAAGAAAACCAAAGTTGAAGAACTCCTATTTCTCAATTTTAAAATCTACTAAAAGACACAGTTATTAAGATAGTATGGAACTGGCATAAAGACAGACATGTAGCTCAGTGGAACAGAACTGAGTGTCCAGAAATAAACCCACACATTTTTGGTCAGTGGATTTATAACAAGGGCATCAAGACAATTGATTGAGGAAAGAATAGTGAGAGGAAAACTGAATACCCACATGTAAACGAATAAATTTGGACCTTTACCTCAAGTCATACACAAAAATTAACTGAGAATGAATCATAGCTGTAAATATTAGGACTGAAATTATAAAATCCCTAGAAAGAAACACAGGATTACATCTTTGTGACCTTAGATTAAGCAATGGTTTCATAGATATGGCACCAAAAGCTAAAGTGACAAAAGAAAATTGTAGATAATTAGATTTCATCCAAGTTAAAAACTCTTGGGCATCAAAGGCACTATCAAAAAAGTGAAAGACAATCTACAGAATGGGAGAAAACATTTACAAATCACATATATGATAACACAAATAACCCAATAAAAATCTGGGCAAATTATTTGAGTAGGAATTTCTCCAAAAAGACATACACATGACCAATAATTAGGCAAGGATAGTGAACATCCTTAATCATTAGATGAATACACATCAAAGCCCCAATAAGATATCACTTCACACCAACTAGAATGGCTAAAAAGAAAACAGAAAATGTTAGAGAATGTGGATGCATTGAAACTCTTAAACATTCTAGTGGAATACGAAATGGTACAGCTATTTGGAGTAGTTCCACAATTTCTTAAAATGTCAAAGACAGAGCACCCAGGTGAACCAATAGTTCCACTCCTAGGTCTATAACCAAGGGAACTGAAAAAAGTATGTCTGCAAAAACTCTCATGTGTGGATATTCATAGCAGTATTCACAGCAACCAAAAAGTGGAACTAAGCCAAATGTCTATCAACTGATGAATGGATAAGCATGCGGTATATCCATTCAATGGAACACTATCAAGCCATAAAAAAGTGAAGTACTAAAACACACAAGGGGGGGCGCCTGGGTGGCTCAGTCGGTTAAGCGGCCGACTTCGGCTCAGGTCATGATCTCGCGGTCTGTGAGTTCGAGCCCCGCGTCGGGCTCTGTGCTGACAGCTCAGAGCCTGGAGCCTGCTTCAGATTCTGTGTCTCCCTCTCTCTCTGTTTCTCCTGCTCACGCACTGTCTCTATGTCTCAAAAATAAATAAACGTTAAAAAAAAAAAAGTTTTAAAACACACACGGATGAACTTTGAAAACACTATGGTAAGGGAAAGAAGCCGGATATAAAGAACCACATATTATACGGTACTATTTTTATAAAATGTCCAGAAGAGGCAAAATCATAGAGACAAAATACATTAGTGATTTTCAGGGACTGTGGGGAGAAGAGAATGGGGGTGACTGCTAATGGTTACAGTGTTTCTATTGAGGTGATGAAAATGTACTGGAATAAGATAGTGGTAATGGTTTGACTACTTTGCAAAGATACTAAAAACCCAAAAGCCGTCTTTGAGTGCCTGGGTGACTCAGTTCATTCAGGGTCCAGCTCTAGATTTTGGCTCAGGTCGTGATCTTGCAGTTCATGAGTTCAAGCCCTCTGTCAGGCTCTGCACAGCGTGGAGCCTGCTTGGGATTCTCCCTCTTTCTCTGCCCCTCCCCCACTCTCACTCTCTCTCTCTCAAAATAAATAAACTTAAAAAAAACTCAATTACACACTTGAAATGGCTGAATTGCATGATATGTGAGTTATAGCTCAATACTTTAAAGGCAGTTACCAAAATTATAAAAAAAAAAAACATTACATATTACAGATACTCCATCAACTAGCCCTAATTACTGAGGATTTACTGGATCAGTATATTTCTACCTATTTACATACTAAAACTTGGAATAACCTGTCCTCAAATTTCTTTTTTTTTATAGCTCAAGTTCCCATTTATTAATAATCTATTTGGAAATGAAATGTAGAGAAGCCTTGTGAATGTTAGAAATTCTGAAGCTATTCAGCTGGATTTCCAAAATTTCTCATATATATATGAAATCATAGCAATGATGCATTAAAATACATCTAACATGTATATACAGAATATACTTTTGTTAGTAACTATATTCATTTTGTGTATCTTGATTCCACTCATTTATTAAGGGTCTTGATTAAATTATATCAGCTTTTTTGATTTATCCTCAACTTTCTTTCCGAACGTGTGAATCTCCAGCTTTCATTTCGAGGTCACAAGATGCTGGTAAGTTCTCTGAAAAGTAATGATCATCAGTAAGCCATGAAACAAAGACAAAGCCTCCTTCCACAAACCTATGCAGCATGAAAGGAATTTCCATCAGGTGGCACCATGAAGCTTTTAAGTCCCACCTATATGATGGATGCTTATCTGTCTGTTCTTTAGAAGAAAATAGTGGCACCAATTGTCCATTTTGTCTGACAAGTCAGCATGGCACAGATGCTGCAATTACTCTGCGTTTTCACAGTTAACATAAAAATAGCTCAGAGTAGAGACTGATAGCCAAGGGAAGCACACCTGAAAAGTTGCTACGTATAAGCAGATGACACCCTTGATGCTATGATATGATGTTAATTAATTTGAGCTTTCGAAGAGGAAGGAGGATTCGGTATTCCCCTCCATTTATATAACAATGGAATGTTGCTGCCACACATTTGAAACTTGGGTTTCCTGGCTTTTAAACAGGTCACTACTTTTACTGAACACCTTGTGGACAGTTTAAGATGGCAGAATGATTTATTTACCACTTTGGCTTCCTTTAATGCATTTAAAAATGCACACTTTCTACTAGCTAAATCGAGGCTCAAAACCTCATTCTGTGGGGCACCTTTCTGCCTCAGTTGGTAGAGCATGCAACTCTTGATCTTGGGGTCCTGGGTTCAAGTCCTGCATTAGGAACAGAGTTTACTTTAAAAACAAAACAAAACAAAATCTCATTCTAGGAAACTAGTTGAGAACTGAACCATAAATACCGGTTAGTGGAGGTTGCATTCTATATTTATTCCACAGTAAATAAATATATTCAACTCACATTCCTTCTTTTTGGTCTGAATCAGCACTCTTTAAAGCTGTTACAAGCACTCTTGCTCTGGGAGCTTTTCTTCAATTTTGAAAACATCCCCTTGTGTAATCTGAGTTTCCCTGCTTCCATTTCACTTTGTTCACTTTGTTCAAAGTATCTAGTCACAGACCCTAATCTTTCTCAAACCTATACCATTCCTCCTTCTTGGAAACACAACCCAGCCAAAATCCCCAGGCCACCATTTTCTTCTGGGATAGAACAGACAATATTCAAAATTAACCACGGCAACTCTTTCTACTCTAGACAGAAATGATCATTAATCCTTTTGCTGACTTTTCTTGGTTGTGCGCTCTTGTGTAGGCAAGATAGCTAGGATACTATAATTGTGTCTAGCCATTTGTACTAAACAATCACTTTATTTTGTATGTATAAAGAGAATAAACACAGGTTCCTTGACCCCTTGCTTCTCTTAGTTTTACAGAAAATAACATTGAAGAGGGGGATATTCTTTTCTTTTCCCAAATTGATAATTATCTCCTCCAGTATCTTCTGTTCTTTGAAAGAATACACAAAAACAAAATGAAATATACCTTGCAATTCTCTAATTTTGCAGGGATGTATGAGGCCCCATATGTTTTTGGGTCTCATATGGGTGGCTCAGTCAGTCAGTTGAGCATCCAACTCTTGATTTTGGCTCAGGTCATGATCTCGTAGTTTGTGAGATCGAACTCCGCATCAGCTCTACACTGACAGTTTTGAACCTGCTTGGTATTCTCCTTCTCCCTCTCTCTTTGCCCCTTCACCTCCCCCCCTCAATAAATAAGTAAACATTTCATAAAATATATGAGTCTACAAACATCTTACACAATAAGAGAATGATACAAGGCAATATTGTTATTTTATCATTACTTGAAGTTAATCTCCTCACAATGCCAGTTGCCAAACTCAATGATCAATCAAATCATGTGGCAAATCTGGGAGAAAAATCTGGGAACCCAGTGAACATCTGGCTGAAATTTCTCGCCAACGGGTGAAAAACACTCTTGTGATAGCTGAAAGTTTTTGTGCTAATTCTGACTCTAAATTACTCTATTTTATTGAAGAGGTATTTATGAAGCACCCTCTGCACCAAGCACTGTGATCGCAACTGAAGACATACGAGTGCTAAAGTGCCTTGAACATAATCCCAACTAGTTCACAGTCTAGTTATCGAAGCCTGCCAACCAAAAACTGTAAATATGCGAAGGAGATATAACAGGGATAGAGAAGCAATTAATTCTGAATTGGGGGTCAATTATAAAGAGGGAAGCATAACAGCCATTTATAATTATAAGTTAATGTGCTATGTCTCCCTGGGATATTTCTCATTATGAAATGAAGGACTCTATCTTCCATTAATAGAATTTCCAATGTCTGTAAAATCTTAATGGAAAGGATTTTTATTTAAACACCGAAGATTGAATATATGCACTCAACGATTATATCTCTAGGAACCCCCCTCCAAAATTCCTCTAAAAGATCTTAATAATATTCATAAATCTCCAAACACAGAGAAAATAGAGGAGATGACAACAGACAAGAAATATCTAAATATTGAGAGACTGAAAGCAGATGGTCTAGTGTCATGTGATTTAGCGGATCACAGATCCCTCAAATTTATACACCAAAAGGAAGCGAGCCAATTTCCAAGAGTAAGAGATCAGAAAATGGGTGCAACTGGTGTCTCTGGCTAGGAGACATACAGAAAATTTCCAAACACAGTATTGATTGAAAGTCTGCATGAAAAGCAATCACACCTTCAGGTCCCATCCCCCAAATTATATGACTAAGCAAACTTTCCTCCCCCTTCACGTCAGAAGACTGCAGATTTATTCTCAAATGATGGAACCATACAGAACCCACATGCAGGGACGTCAGAGACAGACAGGAGAAGGGTGAGACACCACACTGAAAACAGGAGGACACTACAGCAAAAATAGAAAGGAATGTTCTTGAAAACTATCAGATAGAAAAAATTCCTTTCAAATAAATGCCAGTTACATTGTGTGGAGATTTAACATTATTAATAATAAATAACTGAAAACAACAGAGAAAAAAATTCAAAGTGCTGACTGTCCAGTTTGACAATTCTTAACTGTCAAATGGGACTTTTATACCAGGATGAAGTCTCACTCAAGTGAAGATGAAATAAAGATATTTTTAGATAGAAAATAAAGTTCAGAGTTTACTTCTTATAAATATCAGTACTGAAAAAACTACTAAAGGATGTACTTAAGAAAGAACCAAAAACAGCACACAGAAAGCAAGATGCAACTGGGTAAACTTGTGTAATGGCAGAATACAAGATAACTGACTTTCTTTGCTTCCAGTAAGTGAAATTAAAGTTAAAAACAACATCAAAGAAGGTGAGAAACAGTGTTTAATGACTAGTTGAGTTTCTTAAAGTCCTCATCTTATTTGGGAAAGTAAAGAGATACTGTATAACTTTAGCTAATTTAAGGAATTTAATTAACTTTATTTTTTTTTCAATTCTCATTTATTTTTTGACTCTTGGGGCAATGTCATCTTTTCAATACAAAAAAAAAAGTTCAACACAAAATAGAAATTTGAAGTGTAGGAGAGGACAAAATCAAGGCAGGGGGAGGTAACAGCAAAAGGAAGAGATATGAAGTTGCCAAAAGACAAAGGGTATCCTTGTCCCCTGTCTGCAGGAATGACTCAAATACTTAGGTGGAAATACACACCTTGCCATAAATACACAGGAGGGCTGGGTTTCTCTTAAGAAAAGGTGGGCCTAGGAGAGTCTTTCTGGGAGCTTTAGGGTAAGGTTAGTCTCTCTTCTCTCTCTTGACCCCCTTTTCCAACCAGGGGAAAAGGATGGAATTCAGCATGCGAAGGAGGTGAAGTAGGAGAGAGAGAATCCCACTAGACAGAGTGGGGCAGATCCCTGCAAAGGAAACAGCTCCAGACAGAGCTTGGAAGGAGACTAAAAATGGAGATTATAGTGTTAACACCTCCCCTGAAGCTGAGAGAGGAACAGGGAAATACTTGGAAATTAGACTTCAATAGCCTGGATCCCCCCATCCAAAACTGTTCTAGAATGGAAAAGCCTATACCCCTTCCTTATAGGTACCTCCACCTGCTATGAGGTAGCTAGGTTTCCTTTCTCCTGGGCTACCACATAGATTAGAATGGTGCCCATATATCTGGGTTTTCAGTACACAGTTCCACAAGGGATCTGATGAGACCCAGATTCTTGGAGAATTATCATAAAATCAAAGGAAATATCACCTGGACATGTATTAAAAATGGGTACTGAAAGGAAATACAGGGTTACCCAGAAGGGCAGAAATCTAGGCTTTCCAGAGTGGAAGAGGGGAGACATTTAACAAATAATAAATATTTATTGAGTGGCTATTATGTGCCAGGAACTGTTCCAGGAACCTCCCCTCTACTCTCCAAAAAAAGGAAAACAGAACAAAACAAGACAGACCCAGAAAATACAAATTCTGAGGGACAGGAAAAGGGCAGTTGAGGAAGAAGGCTGGGGGACCTCAGAAGCCTGGGGGGATGATACTTTGCTTTAGGCCTCCTCTTCTTCTCTGGTGGCATTCTGGTACTGGTGGTCCTAGGAGACAAGGTCATTCCTGCTCCTCCCAGCTGTGGTGAACTCCATCTGGTCTATGCCATCACCTGAGTACAAGTAGAGGAAGGTCTTGTCCAAAACATGGCTGTGAACTGGCAGCCATCGTGTTCTTGGCATCAAAGACCTACTGGGTGAGCTTGGGACACAGCGAAGGCCCCACACCGCTGGCTTCCATGGCCGGTTAGAGGGGCGAAAGCAAGGACTAAAGAGGTGGAGACAGAGGAAGGGCACCAACTTGACAGCTGGCTTGTGGAGGCCAACATTGAGCTGACCAGGGAAGCAGAGGCTGGTGGTGACACTGTTCATGGTGGCTGAGATCAGGTGGTTCTGGTCCCGCAATGGGTGTGATCGGCTTGAGGGTGTGGAAGTAGATTTCCTACACAGGCCCAGCTGTCAACGCAGGGGGTCTCATCCACATTCTCTACCATCTGACAGGTCAGAGAGGGTGGCACTTTAGGGCTCAGCCATGGTGAATAACACTTTGGTAAGGGTACCACCCTGAAGATGTTGGTGATGTGGTCTTGCTGAAGAGCAAGATGCCCACTCCAGAGCTTGTGCCCTCACCTAGCAAGTGGGTCCACTTGGCCCTTCTGTAGAATGGCCCTTCGTCCAGCTGTTGCCTGCCCCAAACCGACCAAAAACAAAGTTGTTCTGGTCTCCATATCTGGCCAAGAGGACCTGAGTGAACAGAGTCCATGGTCTTGGGTTCTAGATCCACCAAGGTAGCATAAAGGACATATCTGTCACCTGTGGCTTCATTGTGGTTCTCAGAGATGCAGTCCAGCTACAGGTCACTGTAGGTAGGTTCCAGTGGGACTGATGCCACGTCCTCATTAATTACCTCCCAGAACTTGGCACCAATATGGTTGCCACACTGACCAGCCTGGATGAGCACGACTTCCCTCATAGTTATTTTAGTTTTTCGCACCTCAAGGTGTGTACAGGGCAAGAAAATGATTGGTATTTTTTTTTCTATGTTGCTAATGGCAGGCTGGAAGGATTGGATGTGTCCCAGAGGCTACAGCAGTGGGGTCTGAATGCAGGAACAGGAAGGTTCTGAGAGAAGAACTGAATTAACTTTAAAGATTTATTTTTTTTAAATGCATTAATGCTTCATGCTTCCAAAATACAGTCAATGTTTTACTTTTTATATGTCAGTTACGTGAATGTTCGATTTGTGACAAACGCATTTTTGTTGTGTGTAATTTTCTGCATGTATATTATACTTCGCTATATTTTAATTAAGGGAAACTAAAACAGAATTTTAAAAATATAATCAGTAGCTTCCAACCTGGGAGAGGAGAAAAACAAAGGAATTTTTTAAACTCTATAAGCTCACATAGGTAGAGGTAGAAATGGTGGGGATAAAAAAAAGTAAGCTATATATATATATATATACATATATATGTGTACACACACACACATATATATATATATGTTCAATAGCACAAAATATTATGAAAGAAATTAATCGAAATTGGTCAGTGCTACTTAAATAAAATTAAATAATCTTCTAAAAGATACTACTATTTATTGGATTTTCTAAAAACAAACATCTCAGCTATATAATATTTTTAATGTTTACTTATTTATTTTGAGAGAAAGAGAGAGAACATGAGAGCATGAGTGGGAGAAGGGAGAGAAAGAGAGAGAGAGAATCCCCAGCAGGCTCCATGCTGTCAGCACAGAACCCGACATGGGACTCAATCTCACAAAACCATGAGATCACAACCCGAGCCGAAATCAAGAGTTGGACACTTAACTAAGCCACCCAGGCACTCCATCAGCTATATGGTAGTCAGAAAAAGAACACTTAAATTACCCCAATTTTCTTTGGGCAAAAAAACAATTCACTTGATATATTTTTATCTGATTTAGCCATTCTAGTATTGAGGGAAAATTGAATTTAAGGCAAAACATGTGATAAGATAATATAGTTCCAAGGACAAATAATAATATTGTCATAGTTTTAATAAACTTCCTTTAGAAATTGATAAATCAAATAGAAAAAATAAAAGAAAAAATAAAAATTTAAATAGTGCAATTGATAAACTTGGTCTTAAATAATTCTGTCCCCATCAGAGAATATATATATATTTATACCATATATTAAGCATGCATAAAAATTTGTCAGGTACTAGGGCACCTAGGTGGCTCAGTCAGTTAAGCATCCAATTCTTTATTTCAGCTCAGGTCATGATCCCATGGTTTCATGAGTTTGAGCCACACATCACACTCTGAGCACTGACCGCACGGAGCCCGCTTGGAATTCTTCCTCTCTCCTTCTCTCTCTGCCCCTCCCCTGCTCGTGCTCTCTGTGTCTCTCTCAAAAAACCAAAAAAAAAAAAAATTTAAATTTAAAATTTTGTTAGGTGCCATATATGTCATAAAGAAGATTCAATAAACATTGAAGAACTATTCCCTTATAGTCCAGGTTCCCTGACCACATTTGAAATGAATTTGAAATCAAGCATTTCTACAAAGTTTATAAGAGCAATTATTTTAACAATAATAATGACCACCTCTACCACCACTGTTAGACACATAAAAATAGAATCTAATCAAACCCTGATTTAAAGAAGTAACGTTGGGGATTATAAAATAGGTAGAAATATAAGAAAATAATGCTTATCAAATTTATATTGTAAAATTACATTTTTAAAAAAACAATGTAGAGTTAAAATAAAATGAATGTGTTCAAATCAAGGATCAAAGAGGGGGGCGCCTGGGTGGCTCAGTCAGTTGAGCGTCCGACTTCGGCTCAGGTCATGATCTCGCGGTCTGTGAGTTCGAGCCCTGCGTCAGCTCTGTGCTGGCAGCTCAGAGCCTGGAGCCTGCTTCGGATTCTGTGTCTCCCTCTCTCTCTGCCCCTCCCCCACTCATGCTCTGTCTCTCTCTGTCTCAAAAATAAATAAACATTAAAAAAATTTTTTTAAATAAATAAATAAATAAATAATAAAGATCAAAGAGGGAAAAACTGAATAAATCCAAAGAAAGAAGATGAATGGAATACACACACACACACACAAAATAAAAAATAAAAAGGAAAAGAGAGGATAAGCAAACACAAAATAAGAGAAATATGACTAATAAACAAACCTCTAATAATTACTACTACATGAAAAAATTATTCACAGCAAAATCATTAATCAGAATACAGGGAGATAAAATATAACCCTCAAGGGAACAATGCATTAAGAACTCACAAAACCATGAATATGTATACTTCTAGCAACATCACTTCAAAACACAAAAGCAAAAGTAATTACAAGCAGAAATCGACAAGATCACAATCATAGTGGGAGTCTTTCTTTCTCTCTCTCTCTCTCTCTCTCTCTCTTCTTTCTTTCTCCTTTTCTTCCTGCCTGCCTTCCTTGCTTTCTTTTCTAGAGGGAGAGAGAGCAGAAGTGGTCGTGGGACAGAAAAAGAGAGAGAATCTTAAGCAGGCTCCACACTGGTGGAGCCCAACACAGGGCTTGCTTGATCTCACAACTCTGAGATTGAAATCAAGAGTTGGATGCTTAACCAACGGAGCCACCCAGGCGCTCCTTTTATTTTTTTAAACAAACATCTCATAAAAGTTAAGAGATCAACCTGAGAAAAAGTTACATTTGAGAGATTTTTTTTTTCAATTTTAGGATGTTTTTCTGGATGATGATGGTGGTCAGTGATGTGTATGTGTGTTTGCTTTTTTTTTCTTAATTTAATGTTTATTTATTTTGAGAGATAGAAAGACAGAGCGAGCAGGGGAGGGACAGAGAGAGAGGGAGACATAAGTCTGAAGCAGGCTCCAGTCTCTGAGCTGTCAGCACAGAGCCTGAGGTGGGGCTTGAACTCATAAGCCATGAGATCATAATTTAAGCCGAAGTCAGACGCTTAACCGACTGAGCCACCCAGGCACCCCTGCTTTTAATTAATGGAGAACTTCAATTAACGCTTTCTATAAAAATATAGTAATTCATATACAGGTATAGAAAAATTGACCAAAGAAAACAAAGAAAATTCAAAAGCAGAAACAGCTAGATAGAGAGATGAACGACTGACATCGGCTTCAGTATAGTTGTAATTTTGGAAAAGAAAGATGGAAATTGGGTTTTGAATGGAAACAACGAAGCTTCAACCCTTATCTTCTACATTTTCTTTGTTTAAAAATAAAACCCTAAAGCAAGTATGTAAAAGCATTAACAATTTGTCAAGTACCAGCATTAGCTGTACTTGTACACAGCATTAGCTGTGTCTTCCTCACATCATTCTCTGTGCATTACAGTATGTTTGAATTATTTTATAAACAAACAAACACATGAATAATAATGACTCCTGGAATATCTGTATGAAATAAGAATTACCGAGATTTAGTTTTCAAAGATCGGTGTTCCCACGTAAAAGACCATAGATAGATGATAGATAGATGATAGATAGATAGATAGATAGATAGATAGATAGATCAATCAATCTAAATAGAAGTATGAATTGAGGAAAACAGTGAGATACTATGACAGCAGACACGCAGTGTTGATGTCCACCCTCAGGCAATTATGCCACTACAGTATCTACAGACACTCTCACTACTAGATCCCAGTCGACAACGTGGGTATCAGGGACCAGTGCCTAAGAGAAAAGTTTACAGAGGCTAAGCAGGGTAAGGACTGGATCCCTACCTATACTAGGGATATATCCTGTTCATCAGGATACCGAGCATAAATCCAGCATGTGTTGGGTGAATCATTATTCATCATGCTCAAGGCCAATGCTTCAGGAGACACTCACTTCATTTTTAGCTCCAGGGCTGAACATATGACCCAGATCTGGCCAATCAGAGTACTACATTACTAAACGCTCACTCAGTGGTTCCTGAAAATGCCCATGATTCAAGCTGTGCCAATCAGAGACTTTCCCAGGACTGCTGCTGAAATTGTCAAGGAAGAAAAACCCTATCCTGAAAGTCCATGAATAGTTGAAGCTTCTGGTGATCATCTTTGCTATCATCTGGGAAGCCAGAAAAGAGAACCAGGTTCTGGGAACCAGGAAAGAGAGAGGACAGGCTTAAAGGGAGGAATGGGGAGAGGAAAGGATGCCCCTTATGCTCTTGTATTTTTTTCTGGTAAATGAGCATCAATTCTCTTTTTGACTTAAGCTAGTTTTCATGAGTTTTTGTTACAAGTAAAAGGGACCTGATCCTATTATCCCAGACATAAAAATCAGGCAAAAACCCTAGTGCCAGCTTAAGAAAGATTTTCATGGTCAATGATTGTGCTGATATAAGAGTAGGCTGACATTCCCATGGTGGTGATAAATTTTTCAGGGTCATTTATACCTGTTTAACTTTGTGATCAATGGCGTAGACCTTTGAGGCAGCTAACAGAAGGAAGGTACATCCTGGGGCAATGACACAGAGATTTTTTAATTGTGTAAACTGTGTGTTAGACTCACAGTCCACCCTCACAAGGACAGCTCACCAGGACAAACTGAACTCCTCAGCCCAAAACTGAGAGATTATCCTGAAGAAACTATAACATCCACATGAGAAAAAGCCAGTGAAGAGGGGGGAATTATACTCAACAGTTAACTTTCTTTAAATATGAACTTAAGGGAAAGGATAGGATGACCTACAAAAGTACCCTTTCTAAGAAGCATCTCCTGGGAGGAGTAAGACCATAGAGTAAACTTGATGTCCGAGAGATATGTCAAATGGAACTTGTCTAAAATAAAACCAGTTACCCTCTATCCCAAACATGTATTTTCACCCACCCCTTCCCTGTATTTATCACATAATGAAGTAGGTAGGCTGTAATCCCTTTACAGTAGTGCCTGAAATATATTTGGAAGAAAATACTTGATAAACAAAGTAAAAGGTAATGCTTCTTCCATTCATCCCCTGTCCCAGGGTCACAAGGGCCAGGATGTCAGTGAGCATCGAGGCTTCAGAAAATAAATAGCAACCACTCTGCCTAACAGAGGGGAGGTTTGGGGAGTGGTCTGTGGCTCCAGAAAAAGAGTGAAAGGAGGAGAAAACAACTGACAGTGAACAAAGGAGTGAAGAAGAGGAATCAAGAGTTGATATGAGGCCAAATGCAGGAGAGGAGAAAGGCCAAGGAGGTTTTTTGAGCACAGAACTATGAAACCAGTAATTTGGAAAGCTTTCTTTCCTGGCACCCTTGGTGACCACCATCTGACCACAAGGCCTTGGGTCAAGTCTACAATGTTCAGGAATGTTTCTCAGCATGTTTTTCAGGAACAAGTGAAGAGAACAGTTTCACGGGTAGATAAATATTGTGTAGAAACCCAAAGTATTACAGAAGAAAGTGTATAGACTCAGGAGATCATGAGAACTTCCAAGCCTCACGAAATTTTGGAAATATTGAGAGACCTTAAAACTTCTGCAAGAAAGGAAGTTGGGCTCAAGGCACTCTTTGCTGGTTCTCAAGAGGCCATGAGACTCACCCTGACAAAAGATCATCCTGCTCTCTAAATGACGCCATTGTTCTTTGACATGCTCAAAGCATCCCAGTCTCTCTCTCCATCACCATTCACATTCTGCCAGTCTGTTTTCCTCCACGAGTCCTCTAAACACCTTTCATGTCCTTCCCTCAAGCTCTTTCCTCCCCAAATACTCTTTTTTATATAATTTTTAATGTTTATTTACTTTTGAGAGAGACAAAGAGTGCAAGCAGGGAAGGGGCAGAGAGAGAAAGACGTGGAATCTGAAGCAGGCTCCAGGTTGTCAGCACAGAGCCCAGGGGCGGGGCTTGAACTTACAAACCATGAGATCATGATCTGAGCTGAAATAGGATGCTTAACTGACTGAGCTAACCAAGCATCCCCCAAATACTCCTCTTCTTAGAGTCTCCATCCGTGTTTGGTTCAATTACCTACTCAGCCCTCTAACAGAAAACCAACTGACTCCTTACACCCCTCTCTCCCTCTGTTGTCCCCTGAACACTAACTTGTCTCTGTTCTGAGTCCTAAATGTCAGTCCTGCTTCATCTCCACTCCTACCATACCAGTCCAAGAGTCTACTCCCTTATCTAGAAATGACTGTCTTTCAATTTTCTTCATCCTCTTTACAGTGCCACCAACATGATCTTTCTAAAACATATTTTATCTAACACACACTTGCTTAAAACTTCTCTGTGCCTTCCCATTGCGTGTACCATGAAGCCTGGTTTTACATGTCATGTCATCTCATCCCAGGACCCCCTCAACTCTACTCCACTAGTCATTCTTAACCATTTGGAATTCCAGTGTCTGCTCCACCATTTTTCTTTTTGTGGCTCCCTTGGCTGTACCCTCCTATCTCATGGACGATTTCTACTCACCTTACAGGCACTACTACCTCTTCTACAAAGATTTCCCCAAACACAGCTCAGTCTTTTTCTTCTGTGTACGTACATCACTCTGTATAGACCTCCCTCATGGCTTCTTTCATGCTGAGATATGACCCCACTTACACAACCTCCCCTCATTTATGAGCATACTGAGGGCAATGTACATGTCATCTCTAAGTCCCATCCCACAAGCATAAGTGGAGTAAAGTTCACTTTAAAGGATATTATGAGAACAAAGAGAATTAGTGAATGTGTGGTATTTGGCCAGTGTCTAGAATATAATTATTTTTTGCAAATAGTATTCTGTTCTCTGTACTCCCACTTCCCACATACACCCAGAACCTAGCCTGCGGCCCATAACTAAGTATATCCTGTTGTGTTACACCCCCTAACTGGACCCCTAGAGTGTTCCAGATAAACTGGGGACTCTTTAGCAAGGCTCACAAGGCGCTCATGGCCTGGTCCCTACGTGCACCACCTAAGTACCCTTCTCTTCTATCTTAGTTTCATGACACTAATCCAATAACTGCTTAGGTATCAGGTCTCAGAGGAAGTTTCCCTGGAAAATCAGATTGAGAAAAATATCCCTCTCCTATAGCCCTATACAACCCAGATTCATATTCTATAAGATCTGTACTGAGTCATATTGAAACCATCTTTCTATGTATCTGACTCCCCATCACAGTGTGAACTCTGAAGGGGAAACATAAAATGATATTTTTATATAACCATAGTGCTAGACAAGAGCCTAGAAGAAGTATATGCTCAAGAGAATTTTGTCAAAATGTATAGAATGTAGTTGAATTCATTGCGGGTGATCATCCAGGTCTCACAGAAGAGGAAAATGAGGTTCAGGGAAGTTACAGAGCAAGTCAACTGCAGTCTTAGAGTGATGGAGATGTGACTCGAATTCAGATCCTCTTATATTCCAAAGTCTATGCTATTTTAACATGGCAGATGTCTCCATTAAACAGAATATTTCAGTATTTTGCTTACTTGAAGGATTTTAATCTAATATTGAAGTCACCTAACCAGTCTGTAATCAGTGTCCTTACGTATAATACGCTGATAAAACCAGTAAAGCTAAATGATAGTCACCAAGAAAAAGAGGTAAATTGCAGACCCTGAATGGAACTTACTCTAAAAAACTGGTGTTGTCATGCAGACGGATAAGGATCTGCCTTTAGAAAAATCCAACCCAGCTTATCAAAATTAAAAAGGAAACCAAATGCAAAAATCTCCCCACAGCTAACTAGATAACTCATGATAGCTCAAGACTCCATGGCCCCTGTGAAAGGCAAAATCTTTCAGAGGCAACAACAGCAACAACAACAACAAAATTAAAAAATAAAAGAAGAGGAACCTGTTTGTATAACTGAGCAGAGGGTTACAAATGGATTCGTCAGAGGGAATTGTTAAAATGCCTGCAGGTGTGAGAGTTCCCATATGTTCACTCTACTCAGGAATCCTTTGGGGGGGGGGGAATTAAGTTCTCAGAGCGAAGGCAGGCTGTACCCACTCCACGGATGATGAAAGGCATCCAGACCTAATTATGTTACTTTCAGCAGAACCGCATCTGGAGTGACTTCTCAAGTGTAAAGACGACAGAAAGTGTGAGCTCAGGAGGGGGACTGGTATATCTCAGCGCAACATCACAGATGCCTTGTGGCACAGTGGGACCTCAGAAGTGCCTCACGCTGAGCTTTTTGAGACTCCACAACAAACTGGAGTAAGAAACCCCTGGATACTCCAACATGCCTTCACCCATATGTTGACTGAAGGGGTTGTTTCCATGTTGTCTTTTACTTACGTTCCCCACGCTTCCTCCCAAAGCTTTCTTTTAAAGTGTATTATGTAGATCATTGATCAGAAAATCCCACCCCCAAATCAAGAAGAGCTCCAAAGTCAGACAGGATTTCCTTCCTTCCTTGACATCCTCAATTGTGACACATGTACCTGCTGTTAGTAAAATATAGACCAGAGGTCAACGCATCTTTTTCATCAAGGACCAAACAGTAAATACTATTGAGCTCGGCTGTTGAAATGAGAAAACAGCCACAGATGTTACAGAATGAATGAGCATGGCTCTGTTCTGATAAAACTTTATTTATAAAAATGACCTGCAGGCCAGATCTGGCTCACAGGCTATGACTTGCTGACTCTGACCTAAGCTCCAACAGGCCAGGTAGGTGATACATCCGATCATCTGTGCCATGACTCCTTCAGTTAAATTCTCTGCCCCAAAGTGGTTGCTTATTTTTATGCTTTCTGGCTCATGCATGAGAGTGTAGGAAAAAAGTGACAACTCACTAATAGTCACATCAAGTAAAATGATATATGTGGAAACATTTTAGAAAAATCTTACAAATGTAGGGCATCACCGTTAGCATAAACAGATTGAGCCAGATTTGATGGGGGTTCGTTCATTCACTGTTCATTGATAAGCATTATTTTTAAGCATATGTGACATGTCAGGTTCTGGGATCTACCCTGAAGAACAAATAAAAGGCCCCTTCTATTAAGGGTTTTTTGTTCTAGCACAAAAGAGCAAAAAGCCAGGGCAGTGTAGTGCCATGGACCCAATGACATTAATGCTTTTGACTATCCCAGAGGTACTATTCTTCCTTGGTCTCCCCTTTGTGACACATCATCCTTCCCCTGCCCTACCAGTCCTTCTGCTATCAAGACTAGTTAGTCCAACAGAGCGAAGATCAGTACTCCAGGGAAAGAGAGAACAAAGAAAGTGCTCAGCTTTTTAAATCCACTGTGAAATGACGGTCTTGGAAGCCAAATTTCAAGCAGAAGAAAACAAACTACAAAAGTTTGGTCATTTCTTCCCCCTCCCCCGAAATCAAGAACAAATGCTTGGAAGATTAACTATAAAGAGACGGAAGGATGAATATTTGATGTCAGGGAAATTTCTGCTTCAAAGGAAGAAGAAAGCCCTCTCAGTGCTTGGGAGAGACGTTCAAGTAAGATGAACGTCCTCACCACACCCTCCCCCCCATTGTTGGAACAGGCCCAGCAGAGAAGGGTGATGAATTGTACAGTTGTTTGCAGGAAGGAGGGCGTGAATGTAGAGATAAGAGGAACAGGGGAGAAAAAAAGGGAAGGGAGGGAGGGGGGAGGAGTATCAGAAGGTTGAAGAGAGTAAACAAGAGGCTCCACTCTGAATCTTGTGTATGATGTTGCAGTCAGTACTGGATTGGGGGGCTGCCTTTGTGACCCCCATGTATCTCATTTGGGCTCGCATCTGAGTCTTATTTCTGGCATTATCTTATCATCATTTCCCCCTCAAACTTCAACTAATCTATCTCTCTGGCTCAATCTTTGGCTGGATTTATAAGTCTGGAACCAGGTCAGCTCCTTAATAAGAAGTGAACATCATTTGCAGGCTGGAAATGGACTTCACACTTTGGCAGCAATCTTGGGGGTGGGGGAAAGGGAAGTGCTTTTCGGTTGGGGTGGAGCACATGATTGCTGGATTACAACACAGAATATATATCTTCTGGTGACTTCCCAGCTGCAGAATCCTGGCTGCAATTAGAAACCTATATGTCTAGTCATTTTATCATTTTTATACATTTAGGAGCTCAAGTGTTTGCTCTAGCAGGCTGCAGCTGGCTGGCTGTCAACTCCCAGCTGTTGTTTAGCTGAAACACCACAACTAAAATTGTGGGCCAATATGACCGGAAACCAAATTGGGGAGTGAACAAAAAAGTTCAGGATTAGTTAAAGATGTTTGGTGTTCTCGTTCTTTGCTTCAACCAGGTGAAACCCACTCATTTAGAAGAAGGCAAAGGAGGGGATTTGAAACCCATCCAGAGATTTCTGAGAACTCTCTACATGAAACACACGCTCCCCACAAAACAGTGTTCTTGCAGTCATTATTCAGGTCCGAGATGGGTCATTCCATTAGGCTGGTTTCTGGTTTTCCCCAATTCCCAGGAGTCACCAGCTCAGAGACTTAGTTCCAAATAAGTAAGTTTGGCTGCTTAGAGAAAGAATAAACACAACACTCAACATTGAGGGTAGCGTTGTTGGATGAGTCCTTGAACAATTGTGGGAAAAATAATATTAATCCTGCATTTGGGTCCTTTATAGATGAGATTGAGGGACCACCTAAATATGTTAGACTTGGTATATGACACTATGCCTCCTTGCAAATGGAGCCTCCCTTTAGACTGAAGCCACTTTAAATAAATGGGGGGGAGGGTTTCATTTCAAATTTTGAGCCCATTTCATCACTAAAGACACCTGGGTTTTTAAGAATGGTCTCTAAGAGATGTATATTCTGCATTGACCCGGCACAGACCGAAATGTGCGTGATGAGTCTCTAATGCTGCATCACTTATTATTTTCACCACCATGCTGGTCACTGGCTCTAGAGTCAATGGCATCAGCAGCACCCCAGGACTGGGGCTTCACTTCAGCGTCACAGAGCTTGGGAGAAGCTGCCCTTGGAGAAAAGAAACTCCTTTTTCAAGCAAAGAGCTGCAATAGGATGGGGGAAGATTTCAGGTGGATTGACCTCGCTTCTGGGAAAATGTTGCACCATGTAGCCATCCCCTAGCAAACTGACCCTTCCACTCTTTCAGTTCTGATTATAGTATGCCTTCTGGTGCCAGTTCTACAGGGTCAGGGAAGTCTGCAGACAGTCTGTAAGATGGAACTGGGAGGCGCAAAGACTAGCAGAGTGGTTAAAACCACAGAGCACTGGGGGACTACTGATTCTGGTCAATATCATGGAAAGGGGGTTGCAGTATGATTTGAGTCCCATGGGAGACCATGACATAAAGATAAACATCTACCAGGCTACGCAAAGAGAAGAATATGGAAAACTACGCAGGTAGGGTTGGCATTTAAGACTCTATCTGGGAACTAGGCCACTAGGTAACGATATTGTCAAAGGTTACCAGGAATCAGCGTGTCCAAGGTGAGTAAGAGCATGAGCAGGAGTTGAGCCGATAAACAGAGACAGGCATAGCTGAGACCCAGGTCTTTATAAGCAGGGAGTCATAGGGAGGGAGAAAGAGCATGTGAATCCCAAAGATACACGGATCCTAATTGTAATGACCAATGTCTTACTGATAAGAATAACACTGAGAAAATGAAATTATAATAAAGATTCTGAATAATGTTCAACAGTAGTCTCACAGCTATCTTTGGGTTCTTTATTCATAACAAGTATATTTACTACATTTTTGTCTTTCATTCACGCAGCAAACAGCTGCCTTATGCCTTCGGAGGGAAGTGAGGTGTGCTGGGTGCTTGGGTCACAAAGCTGAAGGGACAGAGTCCACATCCGCAATACCCCGTCAACCTGCCAGTGAGGCAAACTTACACGTGCGCGTAATAAAATGTGACAACCATTATGATGATGTGACTAGCAAAGCACCAGTAGGAAAGAAGGACTTTTACCTCAGAGGGAGACTGAAAAAGGAGGATGAGTTATGAGACAGTCCATGAAAGGAGTGACTTAAGAACATGGGGAATGGGAGGGCTGGATTGAGCCATGGGCCATTGTTGGCCAAATCTTGATAATATTAAACTGCATTTAATTGTCATTCCAGGTGCAGATTCATCCATTCAAAATTAATTCTGGCTCTACGTTTAGAGTAGAGGGTTCAATAACCACTCAGGGTAGTTTCCAAGAGCACCAAAGACAAACACTGAGGAGCCTTCATCCAGAATGCACAGAGAACTAACACTTCCAAGGGGGGAAAAAAAAAAAAACCTGTATAACTCAACTCTAAGCTGGGTTTTTCTTGAGAATTACTTCCTTCGGCCCCCAAATCTGTCCTAGTCTTGATCATATCCCTTCCCTAGGGGTAATCTACAAGATCTCCTATGTGGGAATGGAAAGATTTGCCCCTCTGGTCTCAGGGCTCTGAAGAGCATCTTAGCTGCAGGACAGTCTAAGGAACCAGATGAGGCTTCTGTTGCTGATACTTGCAGCCCATTCTGCCCTCTGCCTGTTCTTTCAGTGTTGATCCTGAGCACACTCACCAGTAAACTTCCTGCCCACAGATTCCTCTCTCTCAGAGGCTGCTACCCCAGTGAACCAAACCTAAGGCACTTGCTAGTTAAGGGGCCACTCGTGTCTTTAGTTCTTCAAACATAGCACATTGGTTTCCCCCTGCGGGGCCTTTGAATGTGCTATTCCATCTGATTGTGCTGCACCTGTGCCATCACTGCCTCCTTGTCATCCTTCCCATGTCAGTTCATGTCTCTCCTCCCGGGAGAGAATTTATTTTCCATCAGAAATCATTACCGTTGCCTCAGAACAGAGACTTTAGTTTGCATGAAAGGTATTATCTATCTTGTTCACCATTCTATCCCTGATCCAAGTCCCTGGCACTCAGTAAACCCTCGCTGGATAACTAGACCTGATGCTCCCTGCAACCACTGTATTCAACATAACATGTGATGAAAGGCTGAACTGTAATCTCTATTTCCTAGAATAATATTGTTTTCTTGTGCTTGTCCTAAGAATGCTGTCATCAGGTCCTGTCAAAAATTTGACAGGATCATCAGTATGTCAGCCAACACCTTGCTCAGGGTACATTGACCTTAACACTTGGTACAGTCCACTTGGCCCACTGCTTTGTACTCGGCCTCATGTGTGCCCTGCCCTTCCATATGTGAGAGGTTCTCAGAGATCACTGAGGGTCAAAGTTAGTTGCTCTACTGCTTTATAAACCAATATCAGGTGGAAATTCACAAGGACAGAGGTCCAAAGTGAGGTGAGGGGTGTGGAGAAGGTAAGGCAAACTGGAAAACTCTAAGAGACTTTTCACACTATCTCAATCACCTTCAATGTTTCTTACCTCGCTTCACCATAGCTTTGAAAATGTTCTGAGAGCAACTTTACAGCAACCACCTTGATTGCGAAGCACAGTCACAGGGTTGAGAGGAAACAGACACCAAGAGAGGGGAGAAAAATTTGGGAATTTCTTGAGAAGGTATGGAATATATCACCAATAGGCTGTCCTTTTAAAATGCATCTTCTACTCAGGCAATAGTATTTCAATGTGCTGAGGAGAGTGAGCTTGCATGGAAAGGTGGAGAAAACAAACCAGGTTCTTTTTTCTTTTTTATTTGAGAGCGAGCGAGCGAGCGAGAGAGAGAGCATGCAAGTGGGGGAGAGGGGCAGAGAGAGTTAGAGAGAGAATCCCAACCAGGCTCCACACTCGGCTTGGAGCCCAACGCAGGGTTCAATCCTACAACCCTGGAATTACGACCTGAGCCAATATCAACAGTCAGATGGTCAGCTGACTGAGCTACTCAGGCACCCTTAAACTAGTTTCTCTCTTAGCCTGCCACATTGCCTTCATAAGAATAAACCTGGGCTTGGGGCAGACTTAGCCATAGAATCAAAACAACGCTTCCCAAATTCATCAATGATCTCTATCTCTTACATGTTCAGTATGAGAAAATATTAAGTTTTCCTGTTTGTTTTCTTTACTTCCATCTCATTAAAAAGTGGCACAGGTATCATGAGATATGTGTCATGATAACTGCTCTAGCCCCACAGGGATGAAATTGAATCATGGCCCTACCCTGTGTGGTTCTTACCACCTCAGTCTCCCTTAAAAGTCCCAAAGCCTATGCTTCCTTGTCCCCTGTCTCAGTTCCTCCTTACAGTTTTTGCCTAGGTCTATGCCTTCTTGCAATTACAGGTTCTCAATTACACACACTTGCTACTAGCTTGAGGGGACAGAAAGTGTGCTTCCTTTCTTGGCAGCTGCTCAAGCCAGATGTTGCTCTTGCAGGCTGTGATTGGCCAGCAGATAAAAGAGAACAGCACTTCATGGACAGACAAGAGGGGAGATGTAAACAAACCAGTTCAGCTCTGAATCAGCAGGTCCTCATTAACCTGATTGGAAATGTCCTTCAAACTTCACTGGAAAACAGGGAGGAGGTCGTCACAAGATCATTCCGCTGAATGCCAGCGGCTCCCTCTCCGGCTAAAATAGCAAAAAGCTTCATTTGGAGACATCATCACCACATTCAAGATGAGCTGGGATTCATTTGAGCTGCATCTGCATTGGCAAGCGATAATTGTAGGGATGCAGAAGTTTGTTTATTCTAACAGCTAAATGTTTGTATCTCAAAAACCAATGAAACTTTTTCTGTAATCACTTTTGAGATGTACTTGAACCATCCCATCTGCCCAAAACTACCCATTGTGTTTCTCAGCCAATGATAAGAGACGGTGATTGGGGCAGAGTTAAACAGCCACTAACTTTGCCCCTTGCCTCCTCAGGACAAGCATGAAACCCAGGAAACACATTTTGGCTTGGCTTCTGAAGCTTCTGTTGGGGTAGTTAAGACCATTTAAAATACGATAATTGATATAAACCCTGGTAGATGTTGATCATAGATAGACCTACTATAGATGTGCTGGGTGGCAAGAGCTAGCCAGTATGGCACAAAGTAGGCAAAATACACCACAGATAAAGCAAAACTACTCCTCCACCCTTCTTCCTCTTCTGATTTTACAGAAATGATACAAATCTGTGAAGTTTCTTTGCAGTGCCACCCAGTGTTAAACACAAAGGGTCCAGGCAGGATTTTAGTTCAGTTTGTTTTCATTATAGATATCAAAAGTCACTAGATGAAACAGGAGGGGGACCAAGCAGTTTATTCAGAATAGATGATGGGAAATCATTATTTTTTAAACCAATGAAGAGTTAATCTTTCTAAGGGATTAGACATTTATTGCACACTGGACTGGCACCTGGAGCTACACTCCTGGGGTTAAAAAAAAAAAATGGCAGAGGCCATCAATCTCCATGACTCTGGGCAGGAGTCGATAATAATAATAATTAATAACCATTTGTGTTCTCTAGCTTCCTTCAACTGGGATCTCAGAATATTTTACTAACACAAACTCATTAGGCCTCAAACCACACCTGGGTGTTCGGAAAATGCTTGAAGGTTAGCTCTATTATTATTTTACATTCCTATTGCATCTTTCCTCCAAGGAGCTCAAAATGATTATAAATATATTACCAAAGTAGGTTAACTCATCACAGTTATGGGTCAGGAATACATTTCTTCTTTCTCCTTAGCATGAGAATTCCTAGGCTGTGAAAGATGGATAAGGCTGAAAACAACACACGCGACTCTTGGACTTAGCTCTAACACTACCCATTCATCACTTTTTCTACTCAGCGGTTAACCTCTCTAGAAGCAAACACAACTTTTCCTCTTTCATTCCACTCCTCAACTATATTAAGTGGGTCTTTCAAGTTAATTCGGTAAAGTTTCGAAGCAGAAAATATCTATCTTAAATCTCAATGAGGACTTCAGTACAGTGGACAGATGATCACTGAACTTCCTTCCAGTTCTAAAATGTTGGTTTGGCAGAATCTGCAGAAAATTGTGTGCAAGGCAGGTAACTCCACAGGGCATTTATTGCATATGTCAACCTAAGCCCACTATGCCCTTGGTCTCACAGACATGAGTTAATAACAGAACCAAAAAAGTCCTGCTCGTGAAGCATCGTATGTCCCGTGTAGGACAGTAGTAAGAGCATGGGATCTGGAAGCAACTGATAGAAGTTTTATTCTAGGCTTTATAATTTACAAATTGTATGATCTTGGACAAGGTACATGACCTGACTAGTCTCTGGCTACCTTATCCATAAAATGTGGTTTAATATACCTACTTGAATTGTTATGAACATTCTATAAAATGTTAAGAAAGCACCTCATGTATAATAGTCACTCAATAAGTAGTGGCTCTCCTTACTGTCACAAACCACCATGAAGTCCTGTATGGCAAAAAAACAAAACAGGAGAAGGACTTTTTCTTTGTTCTTTCTCTGTCCTTCATCCGTTATATTCAATTTCCATTTCACAGAAAATATTTCACTTTTTTCTTCTTCTTCGATAAAATTGCCACCCATTGGACTGACAAATCCTACCCATTGAAAATAGTCACCAGCATTAAAAGGCAGAAACAAAACAAACACACAAATGAAAATGAACACAAAAACACCCAATAGTACTTTTGCCATTAGAATAAGTTTCAAAGTTCTTAGCATGTTGCTCAACACCCTTCGCGTTACTTATAGGCTGTAACCCCACTAGACTGTTCACCATTACATAAATATCCCTAAGACTTCATATTCTTCCTTATGGCCCTTAGAACAGACATTCTGAACATGGGTACTTCCACATGCTTCAAGTAAAAGTGTAAGTCAGGACACTTGTCCAAGGGCAATTTGGTATAACTCATTAAAAGCAAGAAAAATGTTAAAAGACTCAACCCAGAAATTCCACTATGGGAATAAATTCTGAGGTACTAATCTACAGTGTGGACAAGGACTGACAATAATGGTATTCACAGAAATAACTAAAACTCTACCAATATAGTGGCAAATCAATTATTTTCTATCCCTGTGACAAAATACTTAAGATATAGTCATTAAAGATGGCATCTCAGAAGAATAGTCTTGATATGAGGAAAAAAAACAGATTAACACAAAGTGGGTTACATTTTTTAAAATAAAAAAGGGGAAAATGGCAGGATAACTATACATATTATGTACACATGCAAAATGATGAATGTTTATACATTAAAATATTAACCATGTTTATCTCACAGAAGTGAAACTTAGGCAATTTGGGGTTTTGTGCTTTTTTCTTTAACTTTAATTTTCATTTATTGAAAATCAAAGCAGATGAGAGAGAGACAGAGAGAAATCCTCCTAAGCACCAAAAAGAAGTTTTTTTCTGGATTATCTCACTGGATAGTTGGAATAGCCTTGTGAGGTGGGGTGGACCTCACTACTGCCATCACATTTCATTTTTCTTCGATGCCTTCCAAACGGGGTCAGGCACCCCTTCTCCAGGCTGCTAATGCAAACTCCCAGAGCACAAATGTATATTCATGTATGTAAGAAATTTGGGTAAAATCTAAATGCTACTCTGACAGGAAACAGTATTCTCTAGAATGGAATTTGTAAAGCCATCACGATGATATTTAAAGGTAATATTTCAGGGGGCACCTGGGTGGCTTAGTCAGTTAAGCGTCTGACTTCCGCTCAGGTCATGATCTCAAGTTTTGTCAGTTCAAGCCCTACCTTAGGCTCTGTCTTGACAGCTCAGAGCCTGGAGCCTGCTTCAGATTCTGTGTCTCCCTTTCTTTCTGCCCTTCCTCCACTCATGGTCTGTCTGTCTGTCTGTCTGTCTCTCTCTCTCAAAAATAAATAATCATTAAATAAAAGTAATATTTCACATTACGAGGAGATCCTCAATATGATCTTAAAGTAGGATAGACTGTCCAAATGTGCATAAAGGCACAACTGTATATAAATTGGGTGGAAAGAAATCTACTAAAATGTTTACTGTGCTTAATCCCTTGGTGTTAGAATAATAGGCTATTTTTTACTTTATTTTTGCTTATCTATATTTTCTAAATGTCCCCCAATTAGTGTTTTCTCAATTAGAATATTTATAATCAGATACAAGAAAATGCAACAACCACTATAATAGCTGGTCTCTTTCCACTAGATGTCAAATTGCTTAATGTTAAGAAATGCATCTCCTTCCTACAATGCCAAGCACAGGGGCTAGAGCACAGAAGGAAGTCAGTATGTATTTACTGAATAAATTACTGAGTACACAATGAATTAATAAATGAACCTATCAATGAACCAACCAATCAGATATCAGGGAGAATATTTTTGCCTAAGGCTATGTCAGCTGATAAGTAGTAGGAGAACTTATACCTCAACCAAGGTTTTTAGTCACCAAAACCCATGAATTTTACCACTGCCTCCCTGATATATATTCCAGTTACCTGTACTCATTTCTTATGGCTGCCAGAACAAATCATTACAACCCTGGTAACATAAAACAATGGAAATTTATTCTCTCGTGATTCTGAAAGTCACAAGTCTGAAATCAAGGTGTGGGCAGAGCGGTGCGCCTTCTAGAGGTTCTAGGGGGGAGATTCCTTGTCTCTTCTTGCTTCTGGCCACTCCAGACACTGGCTGTGGCTACTCCCTACGGTCTCTTTCTTCATCTTCCCATGGCCTTCATTTCAGCGTATCTTCTCTTCTGTCTCTTATAAGGACACTTGCCATTGGATTTAGGGTCCACTCGGATAATAAAAGATATCTCATCCTGAGATCATTAACTTAGTTTTATCTGCAAAAACCCTCTTTCCAAACGAGGTCACAATCACAGGTTCTTACGATTAAGATATACATATACCTTTTAGGGAGGTCACTCTTGAATACATTGTATCACCTTGATGTTGTCCCCAATATCCTCCACATTTTACTCTGAGGTGCACTGCCCTTTGAAAATGGAAGCAATGGAAGGCGCTGCAAGAGGAAACCGTTTACGCAGAGAAACCACCACCACTGTAACCTCTGTCCTCACCAACAATTGAAAATATGCTTTTAAAATATCAATCACAACCCCCTCTGCCTTTCCCACTTCATTTAGCCAAATCAGATTCAAGGAGAGGAGATGAAAAAAAAGTCTGTTCCTATTCCATTTCAAGACTGATCATTTATCTCTCGTAAGTCCTCCATGCTCCTCTTATATCTACTGTGCACAACACTCTCTTAATGCCATGATCACTGAATAATTAGCTTAGGAATTCACAAACCTTTCTCACTATTCCTTGGTGATGGAGGGGACTGCCATAAACATGGGCACTGCATTTTGGAAGCAACAAGCAGAGGAACCTTATTAGTGACAGTTTCAGCCCAATTCAGGTCCCATCAGAATGGAAGCTCTGTGGGATGCCCGGGTGGCTCAGTCAGTTGAGCATCTGACTCTTGATTTTGGCTCAGGTCATGATCTCATGGTTTGCGAGATCAAGCCCTACTGCATTGACAGTGTGGAACCTGCTTGGGATTCTCTATTTCCCTCTCTCTATGCCCCTCCCCATCTTATGTGTGTGTGCTCTCTCACTCTCTCTCAAAATAAATAAATAAACCTTAAAAAAAAATAAAAAGAATGGAAGCTCTGCTCCAGAAGGGCCAGTGAAGAGATCACTTAAGACTCTTTACCAACCACTTGAAATGATTTCATCCCCAGAAGAGTAAGAATGAGCAAACCTGTAGCGGTGCCCATACAGAGGATTTTGAGCTCCTCTGTGGGGAACACAACCTGCCCCTGGAATTCACCTGAACCAAAACAAGGGAGCCAACTGCCCCAAGTACAGATTCCAGCACTGGAGTCTGAGAAACTATACTACACACTTGGCTTATTCCCTGGAAGAACTCAGTAATTTGAGCTTCAGCAGGCCGACATTTTCCAATAAACAGAATTTCTACATTTCCATTCTGAAAACCAGACCTTGCAAAGTTTATGTAAAGTTCCACTTTAAGACCAGTTAGAGAAAGGTCCTGAAGGCCATGAGTGCTTGATCTAGTGCTTTCTTCCTAGATTTCAAGTGAGGACACTCACATGTAGTTTGTAGTCAAGGGCTCATTTCCAAGGAAATGTAGGTAGCAAGTTCTCTGCCTGGACTGATGCTTTCCTGATATGCTTGTGTATCTGGCAGTAGGGATATAATGATTTCAATCACATCCTTTCCCTCAAGAGTTTACAGTCTAGGGCATAGAGAAATGCTAATAAAAAGAAGTAAAAGAGTGTCTATATAAAGAGGGTGGAAATGAGGCAACAGGGAAACAAGTTATGAAGTCTCCCTGCTGGAGTCAAAAAAAGATCTTAAAAAAGAGTAAAATCTCAGCCTGAAACATGGAGGTTTGGTAGCATCAATAAGAACATCATTCTACTGATCACTTATCATTCACCAGATGCACTCCACATCACTCAATGCAAGACTACCGCAATTAATCCTCACAACAACCCAAGAGAAGAGGCACAGATGGTCAGATACTCCAAAAAGACAGAGTCTGAATCTGGATCCATCTGACCTCCAAGGGTATGTTCCCAACTCCTACATGACTTGGCCTTTTTAAATAGATGCTGGCAATTAGGATTACCATTATTTATTGTTCAACTGATGGAGCAACTCAGTTGACTTAGTTGACTAAAGAAAACCAATACCAGACAGCAAAGATTGGCATGGACTGAGTAGGGCTGGAGGGACCGTATGGAAAGATTTCAAGCAATGGATGCTCCTACGGTCTGACTGTGGAGACAACTCCCAACATGAGCATAGGAGAAATCAGCAAACACAGTGAGTGAACTAACTAAAAGTGTAGCCATGGGAATTCCAGCAATAAAGAGAGATGAACATTTTTGCAAAGGGAAAGAGAAAGAAAAAATGGGGCACTAAAGAGTAAAAGAAGGCTTTGAAAAGAACTACTGACAAATGCAAGCACAATTGGGGCGCCTGTGTTTTATATATATTATATATTTTTATGTGCTTTATATATACATATACACATACACATATATACATGAAAAGTTACAGGATGTAAATACTAAGTATTTAGAAAACCATGGCACTTACATATATTTTGAAAATAGCGTTTTCAACATTTATATATTGGTGTGATACTCCTGTGAAATCTTAAATAAAAAAAAAATTCTGTGAGGATTAATGAGATCTTAAGAAAAATCTACATATACGGTATGTGCGCTCCAGGGAGACAAGTGCTATGTAAATACCAGATATTTTAACACGCTCTTCTCAGATGGGGGTTGGGGGAAAACAGTGGCTAGGCATTAAAGGGGTCCATTGCAATGTCTTCTCTCCTAGAAAAGAGTTTAGGTAGCAATATGCTCCCTTGGTTGGTCCCCTTCAAAGATGGTACCTAGGTTTCTCCAGTTGAAGCAAAGTTTGTTATAAATCCAGTTCCACTCCCCTATGGACAAGGTCAGTCCTTACAGAACATCTTAGAGAAGGGGGTCTCAACCACAGGGGACATTAGAGGTACCTGCAACCTTTGATGACTGTGGTGCTCACGCCATGACCCATATCAGAAACATGGCGGGAACACAGGTAAGATTTGTAAGGCTCCTCAGGAGAGCCCATTCAAGATTGCAGTCCACTAACTTAGAATACAGTTGCTTAGCACACTTATCCAAAAACAAACAAACAAAGATAATACCATTCTCTAACCTCTCGGGCTGGAAATGGCTTGGGCACTAAACTGTCAAATCTCTCATGTGGGTCAAACAATAGTCTATTATTAACTCAGGGTTAATAGAAGAAATAGCAAGTGGCTGTGACCCCAGAGGCAGGGTGGTGGATGGGCAAAAGCTCAAGAAGATACTGGGAGCCCAGGGAAGACAGTGCTGAGCTGAAAGGGCAATGTTGCAGAAGTCATGGTGAGGACTCAGAAAATCCAGAGCAAGTGGCAAGGAAAAGCTGTGGGAAAGTCCAAGTAATTCTACCAGGCCACATCTTCCTTCTCTCAGCATCATATCTCAAAATTCTCTGATGGTAAGGATCTCCTAGGTATTTGTTAAACGGGTTAATAACATCCCAGACCCCCTGAATCCCAGTTTCCATGGGGAGGTCCCTGAGAAGCTGTATGTTCAACACACACCCATTTATAGTTTTTAATGCATAATTTGTCTCTTTATGTCTACACAGCTGCAAGTGACACTCAAGACCAGGAGACCAAATCGAACTGGGTGTCCAGTACATACTCATCTATTTCTGAGTCTATCTGGCATTGACTCAAAACTGATCCAACTCTTGAGTTCTTTCCTCTACCTTCCATAGGAGCAGAAGCTTTTGTCATCAATCTATGCTCAAACCTTGACTCAAAATTGTTTCCTCACTTTGAAGTGCTCTAAGGTTTCAAACAGGTAGCAAGTCACTAGGCACTTTAGCTATGTAAGTTGATTCTAATATAAGGACTGCTTCCTAAGGAAGCAAGTAAAATTATATAAAAGAATCAAGGCTTAAATCAGGCAAAAATTTGATAGAATCTCACATTTATATCCACACATCTTTCTTCTTACCCAAACTAGGTATGACAATGAGAATTGGAACATGTGTTTTCAATGTTTGATATAAAAATAATGAATGAAGATTTTGTTGCTGCATATTTTTAGGCAAGCTAGACTATGGGGAATAGATTTTGGGGACAAATAAACACTTGCTTTGACCGTGTCTTCTGTTTTCCTCATCTATTTAAGTGTGTGCTCCCTTGTCAAAGTGAAATGAGACTAGAGGAAACTCAGAAGAACAGAAGAAGTGCAATTCTTATTCGTCTTGCCAAATTGGCAGCAATCTCCAAAAATGTGAACTTTCCATGAAAATAATAACCACATACCTATTTTCCTTGAGAATATCTCCTTAAGGCGGATGCACTGATAGGGTACCTATTATACATAGAGGGTCCTATGATTATTGTATATCCATAGACTAAGAAGGCAAAAGCTGCATGCCAAAATGAATGAGCACAGTAGTTCCCACCCTTAACCACAGGAATACATTCCAAGACCCCCAGTGAATACCTGAAACGGTAGATAGTACTGAACCCTATTTATATTATGCTTTTCCCTAGACATACATACCTATGATACATCCCTAATGGGCGGGTAGCGTACATAGTGCTGTACAAAAAGATGATTCACAACTTTCACAGGACAGAGTAGAACAGCCCAAGATTTCATCATGCTACCCAGAATGGGGCCTAACTCAAAATTTATGAATTGTTTATTCTAGAATCTCCAGTTAATAATTTTGGAATGCAGTTGACCATGGGTATCTGAAGCCATGGACGGTGAAACTGCAGATAAGGGGGAAGGGGGGAGACAGACTAGCCAGAGAGAAGTAGAAAATTCCAATTTTCTAAGGCCAAATGATAATTTTTGAACAAGCATACTGAGGAGCAGTGGTTCACTTGAAGATATGTATGAAATTTTACTAAGCTTTAAAGGCAAAAAAAGGTGAGAATAGTTATAAGTTCATGATTAACTAATTCTGAACAATGTAATTAATTCATAAAGCCTTTGTCTGAGCAGTGCTCAATGGGACCTTGATACGTCTACTTGACTCTACTGCAAATCAGCTGCAATTTCCATCTATTTTCTTACCAACCTCATCTTCCTCTTAAGACTGAACTAAAAAGGATAGCCTATGATAAACCTAAAAATTCCCCAAACAACCTGCAATCTGAGATATTCAGTCTGCAATCAGTGCTTAGAGGTGGTGTGCCCTCGAACAGGCACACCTCTCTCCACCTCAATGTTCTCATCTCACAATTAGGACAATAGGATTACTGCTCACATACAATTGTTGGGAGAAATATGAATTAGAAAACTGGTAGAAATGGAGAGCTCAGTGTTCAGCACATGCATGCAAATCATTTATAATACAGCATACTACAAATTATGTCATATGTTAATTATATTATGTTTCAACTAATAAAGTTAATTAGTGTTTTTATTTTGTAGTCCACTTCTCAAAATTGTCGCTTTTTTAGAGAAATCCATCCTCCAAATTTTGGGGAAAACTGGTTTGACTTTACATGTCTTCATATTACTAACTAATCATGCTCATTGGCTTCATCTCGTCCAGTCTTCTGAGCCTTCTTATTGCATTTAACTCTTATTTAAATTTTTGTTAATGTTTATTTTTGAGAGAGAGAGACAGAGAGCAAGCGAGGGAAGGGCAAAGAGAAGAAGACATAGAATCCAAAGCAGGCTCCAGGCTCTGAGCTGTCAGCACAGAGCCCAATGTGGGGCTTGAACTCATGGACCACGAGATCATGACCTGAGCTGAAGATGGAAGCTTAATCGACTGAGCCACCTAGGCGCCCAAGTGTAACTCATATTCAAAAGTGGCAATACAATGGGGTCTTCCAACAAGGAAAGCAGGGCATCTTTTATCCTATTCACATCTCCTTCTTGCCACATTATTAACCAGCAACCCATTTATACTGGACCACAGCAGTGCCCCTTAACCACAGGGATACATTCCAAGACCCTCAATGGCTACCTGAAACCACAGATAGTACAAACCCTATATATGCTATATATACATGCCTAATATAAAGCTTAATTTATAAATTAATTATACTATACATATATGCCTAAGATAAAGTTTAATTTATAAACTTTATGAATTAATTAGGCACAGTGAAAGATTAACAATAACTGATAAAGAAATAGAACAATTTTAACAACACACTGAAATAAAACACATATGAAAGTGGTCTCTCAAAATATCTTACAGTTCTATCCTCACCCTTCTTCTTATGAGGATGTGAAATGCTAAAACACCTATGTGAGAAGATGAACTGAGATGAATAACGTGGGGGAGGGACGTAAGCATTGGGCCACTTCTGACCTTCAGACGATAGGTTGGGAGGATCATTTGTTTCTGGGCCACAGTTGACTGCGGGTCACTGACACTGGAAGTAAAACCACAGATAAGGTGGCACTACTGTGCTTCTATGACTGAGGCACTGATAGAGCAAAGAGGCAGAGGATCCCATATGGAAGAATCTAGGGCCCTCCATTGCCTCTGGCCCAGAGAAATCTTACAGGAATTACAAGAACTGATGGCTGTAATATGTGTTCCTAACATTATTCTTTTTTTGACTGGCAGAAAATAAACCTTTATTTTGAATTTTTCAAAAGTGGGTAATTTATATAATCCCTTGACACCCTTTAAGCCAACAAGCCTGCATAATATAACTATTAGCCAGACACATCCTGCAAGTGTTCCCCAGAATGCTGCTAATTTTGTTTGGCTTCAAGATGCATCTTAAATCTTTCTACAAGATATGAAGTTTGAAACATTTAAGGGATACCTGTCCCCAAACACAAAATACCTCTAATCACACTTTCCTAATTCCAGAATCTTCCTGAATGACTTAAGACAAAATTATAATGATGCCCTTTGTGTTGATTATTCCTTGGGTCTCCTGCCTTCTTCTGAAAGCCGAGATTTCAGCTGTTTGAACTGCTCCCAGTGGGATCTTAAGGAGGCTGCCGCAAACCTGTTGAGTAACCCTCCCCTTGACCTGGTAGGGTCAAAAAAATTTAATGCTGTCACCGATATTCCAATTACAAATAAAAAGCCCTCTGCGTATGCTCACAAAAGATCAAAGCTTGTGGCATTCCCAGCTGACCAAGTGATTATTCTGGTTATTAGTCTTTAAGGAACAAGTTACTTTTATAATGAAAAAAATAATTATTATTTATTTAGGTAAAAATAAATTAAAAAATCATAATAAAGATAGAGAAATAGAGATATTTTATTCTGCAGCTTTCCAGGTAGGGGAAGTTGGGCTAGACTCCATAATGAAACAGATTTTTTTCCCCCATTTAGATTACTAACCAGACAAAACATAGTGTGTGCTCTCCTCCTCCCTGTATATATTTATCTATTAAAATGAATAGCTAATAAATATATCCATACGCAGAGCTAGGCATTCCTTCCTTGAGGTGTTCAAACATTGGCCATTCCCCCTCAGTTAACACAATAACACAGGTTATGAAGATTGAACGTGAAGGCATTAATACATACGCTATCTTATAAAACCAATCAGGTAAATCTGACTTGCATAAAAAATGCAACTATTCCTTTCTTAGACTGAAGCATCAAAACTTTCATGGAATACATTGAATTTTATTTGCTCTAGTGGCTTAATCACCGCTTCCTCGCTGAAACATCCTAGTCAAGCTGTGGCTTTCACTAGATGTCTTCTGAACCTATTCTCACCTGGAATTCTTATCCAAAATGTGAGATCCAGCCTTCAGACATGGATACCTATCTGAAGAATAAACTACTTGGGCCCTTTGAGGTCTTCTTCTCTGAGGTTGGAGGTTCTTCTCAGCTTCCTAAAAGGCACCATCACCTCCTGTACCCAGCACGGTATGGTCCACAGGAAGAATGTTAATGAACTGCTGTGCATAAGCCATGTAACTAGCTCAAGAGTCAAATGTGGCCATCCCATGATTGATTTGGCCAATAGATAGATTTTCAATAGAAGAGAAAAAAATCATTACAGATAGAATAGTCAGAATGGCTTTCTGCAAGAGTTACCTCTTTGTGTTTTTTCCATTCGAGTGGCATTATCTGGGTAAATGTGACATGAATTACAATGTTAAATTTACCTAACCCATTGGCAATAATAAAAGTCAAGCCAGATTTCAACTGACACACAGAAATCTCCATAACTTGCAGCCTGTTAATCTATACAGTCAACCGACATGAGTGGCAATAATGTGACAGTATCACTGATGACCATTGTTTGTCAGATATGTAGTGAGAAGAAACACAAAGAACTACTGCACTGGAGAAGGATGGATGGATGGATGGATGGATGGATGGATGGATGGATGGATGGAAGGGTGGATAGACAGACAGATGGCCGGATGCATGGATGGATGGCAGAGCACATAGTAATGATCAGGAGATATCTAGTACAGACTATAAGCATTCAAATTCTGGCTCTGCCCCTCACTGCTTCTCTGGCTGGGAAAACCTTTATGAACCTCAGTTTTCTCACCTATAAAAAATAAAGATGATGATGATGACATCTGTCTCAGAGGAACTGAATGGATATATACACGCTACAGTACTTGGAACAGCATGTGCTATCTTGTAAGCGCTCAACAAATGCTAGCTCTTACAATAGATAAAAAGAAAGCCAAATTCTACACTTAACCATATTGCTTATTTCTTGTAGTTTAACAAAGCTTTAGAGTTTACAAATATTTTTCACATATTTTAAATTGTCTTCTCGTCAACACAGGAATATGATTTAGATATAATAACAATTTTACATAAGAGCAACGAGTTTGGAAGTCACATATTTTGTATTAAATCAAATTTATTTTAATGGAAAACCAAATGCTAGAGGCCTCGACTTGACACTCAGCTTTGCCAACTATTAGCTCAGAGATTCTAGAAAAGTCACTTAATCTCCCTGACCTCAGTTTCCTTGTCTATAAAATGATGATAAAATGATGAGACATTTATAACACTGGGAGTGGATTTGTCCTGCTATTCACTAAATACTTACAGTAGGTCAGTTATTCAGCAGGCACTATGCTAAGTACTTGATGCAATGAAATGAAACACTACAAATGCCAGGCATTTCAAGCAATCAATAAATACCCATTGTTTTCATTGTCTTTATCGTTACTTATTATACCCAAGATCCCACAGGAAGAGGCCAGCAGAACCAGATCTTGAATTCAGAGCTTGCATCTTTGTAATAATTTAATGAAGTGTTCTTGTCTGCCTCCTGATGAGTAAATGGTCACTTGAGTTTTGAAGAGGCAGGAGTATGTTTTTGGACAAAGGGCTTGGCAGATGAAAACTTGGATGGGTCCTTAAACCTTAAAGGTAAGTTCATTTGGTTTCGATTTTGTGTGTTCTTATTTTAAATCAATGCTATTGAGGTTTGATTTACATACACTAAAATGGACCCATTCAAAGGGTACAGTTTGGTGTGTTTTCCCAAGTGCAATCATCACCATAATCAAGATATAGAGCACTTTCAATCCCTCAGAAAGTTTCCTTGTGCAGTCAGCAGCCCCCTACCCCTGCCCCTAGGCAACCATACTTTCTTTCTCTTTCAATTAGCTTTGCCTGTTCAATAATTTAGTAAAACAGAATCCCATGGTATGTAGTCCTTTGTTCCTGGCTTCCTTCACTAAGTGTGTCTTCGAAGTTCAACCATGTTACAGTAATCAGCATGTTGTTCCTGTGGAGTATTCCATTGTATGGCTGTGCCTCAGTTGGTTATCCATGAACCTGCTGATAAACATTTGAGTTGTTCCCAGTTTGGGGTGATTATGAGTAGAGCTGCTATAAACAGTCATGTGGACATGTGTTTTCATTTCTCTCGGATAAACACCTAAAAGTGAAGATTACTGAACTGTCTGGTAAGTGTACTTTTTTTAACTTAAAGAAACATTCAAAATGTCTTCCAAGCTAGCTTATTATGCTCCCACCAGCAGTTCAAGAGGGTTCCAATTGCTCTGCATTCTTGCCAACACTTAGGTTGAGTCTGAATGGGTAGAATTGTCATTTACAAGGCTGAAGCATTTCCCATGTGGACAGACACGGAACTCTCAGAAGCCTTCACAATCCTTTCTCTGTGTGCACCTGCAAGAGAACTTTCTAAGGTTTTCCCCATGGACTCCAGAATCTCAAAAAACCTTTAGCACTGAGCAAAGAAAGCCAGCAAAAGACACATAGATGGGAGAGAGAAATTGAGGGAAATAACAGAGTAAAAAATAGACTATCCTAAAAAAGACAAGTTGTATCCATCAACTACCAACAGGGAACAAAAGGTAGAAAGAGAAATCCCATCAAATGTATGGAATTATTTTAATCAATTGTTTCACCATTAATTTAACAATTTAGTTTTGTGTCACAAAACCAAAAAATGATTAAAAATATACTAGACAAAAATTATTTTTCCAACGGGTGGGGCTGGAAAGTTTTTGTTTCCAGTACTAGGTTTTTCTCAGACATCTAGAGCTTCTGTGTAGCTGATGAGGCCTCTTCATTAGCTTGCCACTAAGAATGTAAACACTGAAATCAGTTATTTTAGGGTCAGGCACTGAGAAAGATTCTAATAAAATAAATTGACTGGCTTCCTACGGATGAGAAAACTCAAAAACCTGACAGCTTTTTGCTGGTAACTGCAGCAGTAAATTCAGGCAATCCTGGATAAATGTCAGGACGCTTTCTGGGATAAAATGCCTCTATCAAGCTACCAAAATATTATTAAGAAGGGTATGGGATTGCTGTAGGGAGAAGCACTCAGGCCTCCTCCTCTCCTCTCCCAATCTCCTTCACAAAGTGATGCCAGACGTATTGTATTTTGTATTATTAATACCAATGTGCCTGTATTGGATTTGAAGATTCAGGAACATGCATCTATATTTAATTTAGGTGTCTGTCTGTTTATGTGGAAGGGAAATATGGATGGCTGGTGGGAACAGCTCCCTATGTTCAGTAATACTGAACACATTTTATATGCTTTGTGCTCTCTTCTATCTTTCCATGCCTTTAGCATATATTTTTTCAACTAACAAATATAACTAAATACCCAGGCACTGTGCTGGGCATCATTCTAAAAGCTGGAGATAAATAAGTGGACAAGACAAGGTCCTTACCCTAAATGCAACTACCTGCCATAGAGAGAGGAAAGATAAAATAAATACACCAAAGATGGGGGGTGCCTGGGTGGCTCAGTTTGTTAAGCGTCCAACTCTTGCTTTCAGTTCAGGTCATGATCTCACAGTTTGTGAGATTGAGCCCCACATTTGGCTCTACACTGACAGTGCAGAGCTTGGTTGGGACTCTATCTCCCTTTCTTGATGCCTCTCCCTCTTCTCTCTTTCTCCCTCAAAATAAGTAAATAAACTGAAAAAAAAATACACTAAGGAACACATACTATGCAAATGGTGTTGAGTGCTGTAGAGGCAATGAAGCAGAGTAAGGCAGACAGAGTACTGTGTGGGGCAGGGCTTTGTGATATCAGTTGGTCCAGGAAGGCCTCATTAATAAGATGAAGTCTGAGCAGAGCAAGCCATGTATCAGAAGGAGGAGCATTCTGAACAAAGGAAACAGCCAGTGCAAAGAGGGATAAGCCTGGGATGTACTTGATGTGTCCCCAAAACAGCCAGGAGGCCAGCATAGCAGAAGCAGGATAGAAGGGTCAAGGCAAGTGTGAAGACATGAGGCCAGAAAAGTATCAGGGGTCACATCTTACAGAATGTTCTTCTTTAGCCAAGAATAGTCCGAGAAAGTAGACAGAAACACTTTTTAGTAAACAATGATGGCTGGGTGATTCTTGGGAAGTCAGTCAAGAGAAACAAGTTCAAGAGTAATTTTGATCTCACTGACTCATAGGAGATCGTCTCCTCTGCCATCCTTTTTAGTGATTGTACATCTCTGAACACCTTGGTGTTGTATCATTAGCTCTTTTTTAAGGCATATGTCCATTTCCTCCCTCAGTCAGCTCCTTGAAGATAAGAACTGGGCTTCACAACTCTTGATACTCTACATGGGTCCTTAAATAGGGCTTGACCCTGGCAGGCACTCAATGGGTGTTATTAGAGTGAAATATGTGATTGATGCTAATTTTGAATTCTCTACCTTTTGAAAGGAGAATTAGGGTAGAGTTTCCTAAATTTGGCAATTTGTGTCACGTAGAACTCTTTTGGTTTCGAGTGATTTGAAACCCAATTCTTTATGGTTTCACCATTTTGGCTGATGTTGCTGAAACATCTAGATGTAAAATTTCAAGTCAAACAGGCCTGGTCAAGAAGATCAGTTGTCTCAGCAAGTCTCTCTCTCTCTCTCTCTCTCTCTCTTTCTCCCTCCCTCCCTCTCTCTCTCCTCTACTCTGCTTTCCATGGTGTCAGCTTCATCCTTGGGCTGTACATAGTCACCCCCAGTAGTGTAAAGCTTTCACTGGCTATAGTAAATAAACATGTCCATTGCAATTCCAGGGCTCACATCTCATCTTCCAGGACATCTTCATCTGCTGCCTTCAGAGAAGAGTCTGTAACAGCTCCAGAACTTCCAATTCACACTTTCATATTGGCCTGAGTGGGGTAAGGCTGGGGCTGGCTCACAGAATGAAACTGGATTGAGGAGAAGTGGCGGGGCTAAATTCACAGAGGGAAATCTGCATACTACTGGCAGAAATACGATGCTCAGGATACAACCAATATGTTCACTATACTGATCACCAGAATCCACTAGGTAATCTTCTAAAAATTCAGATTTATGGGCCTTATCTCAAAACCTCCAAATCGCAATCTTGTCCTGGAATCTAGGATCTGCATTTTATAGAAAGTCCCCCAGGTGATCCCATGTGAGAGCATCAAAGCATCTTACTACTGCCTGTGCCTTTCTGAACATCTATAACACAGTAAAGTAATTCAGATATATATTAAAAAGATATAAAGTAATACTCAGAAAGACATATGAGCACCAAGGAAAGTGACTCTGTAAATATGAAAGTGTAATTATTTTCAATAAGCATTTCTGCCTCCAATCTCATCTAAAATAAAAGCATTGGAGCTCCAGGGATGTCTGCTCCTCATCTACTGGACTCACTAATACAGATTTATGCTCTCAGATAATATGAAGAGCAGTTCCATCTTTGAAGGGAGTAAGGAATCCATTTATCTTACCGGGTGACCCAGCCCCATCCTGGAAAAGTCACATACATTATTTCACAAAGGAAAATCCAAAGCAAATGGAAATTTCCTCTGATGATATAATATTATCAGAAACCCTGCATCCACAGAAAGACACTCAGATCAATGGAACACAATATAGAACCCAGAAATAGACCCACAAACGTATGGCCAACCCATCTTTGACAAAGCAGGAAAGAATATCCAATGGAATAAAGACGGCCTTTTCGGCAAGTGGTGATGGGAAAACTGGACAGCAACATGCAGAAAAATGAATCTGGACCACTTTCTTATACCATACACAAAAGTAAACTCAAAATGGATGCAAGACCTAAACATAAGACAAGAAGCCATCGAAATCCTAGAGGAGAAAGTAGCAAAAACCTCTTTAACCTTGGCCACAGCAACTTCTTATTCAACACGTCTCCAGAGGCAAGGGAAACAAAAGCAAAAATGAACTATTGGGATCTCACCAAAATAAAAGACTTCTGCACAGCGAAGGAAACAATCAGCAAAACTAAAAGGTGACCAACGGAATGGGAGAAGATATTTGCAAATGACTTATCAGATAAGGGTTAGTATCCAAAATCTGTAAAGAATTTATCAAACTCAACACCCCAAAAAACAAATAATCCAGTGAAGACATGGGCAAAAGACATAAATAGACACTTCTCCAAAGAAGACATCCAGATGGCCAACTGACACATGAAAAAATGCTCAACATCGCTCATCATCAGGGAAACACAAATTAAAACCACAATGAGATACCACCTCACACCAGTCAGAATAGCTAAAATTAACAACCCAGGCAACAACAGATGTTGGGGAGGATGCAGAGAAAGAAGATCTCTTTTGCACTGCTGGAGGGAACGCAAACTGGTGCAGCCTCTCTGGAAAACAGTATGGATAGTCCTCAAAAATTAAAAATAGAGCTGCCCTGGATCCAGCAATTACACTACTAAGTATTTATCCACGGGATACAGGTATGCTGTTTCAAAGGGGCACATGCACCCCAATATTTATAGCAGCGCTACCGACAATAGCCAAAGTATGGAAAGAGCCCAAATGTCCATCAACGGATGAATGGATAAAGAAGATATAGTACATATATACAATGAGGTATTACTCGGCAATCAAAAAGAATGAAATCTTGCCATTTACAACAACATGGATGGAACTAGAGGGTATTATGCTAAGCAAAAGTAGTCAGAGAAAGACAAATATCATTATGACTTCACTCATATGAGGACTTTAAGATACAAAACAGATGAACATAAGGGAAGGGAAGAAAAATAATATAAAAAGAAGGAGGGGGACAAAACAGAATAGACTCTTAAATACAGAGAACAAAATGAGGATTGCTAGAGGGGTTGAGGGGGTTAGGATGAGCACTTGGTGTTATACATAGGAGATGAATCACTGGAATCTACTCCTGAAATCATTCTGGCACTATATGCTAACTGGATGTAAATTAAAAATAAATAAATACATACATACATAAATGAATAAATAAATAAATAAATAAAAATGCTAATATTCTGCAAAAAAACTAAAAAACCAAAAACAACACCAACAATACCTGCATCCAGATAGGGAAGACAGGCCATTTACATGATCATGATGTAACATTAGAAAGATGAAATGCTGAGAAATCCAAAATGTAAGTTCCCTCATGGCGCAAAACCTGCTCTCAAATGCAGGCTTCCGAGCATTCTCTTAGACATTTCTAACATAGCCCGTCATGCCAAGGAAGCTGCGGGACGCTTGATTGAATCTGTCTGGCCCTGGAGAGATCTGACTAAGCTCTAGAGCGGTGTGTCTGGAGAAGGAAAGGACCAGCATAGTTATGCAGCCAGGCCCAATCCCTCACCTGACAGTGTGATGGTTTCATACACTCAACCCTCAACTAAATTTTTTAAAAACTAAAAAAGAGAGAGAGAGAGAGGAAAGGGACAGAGAGAGTGGCCATTTGCTAGAGGGACTTGCTCTGGCTAACCCATCTTCCTGAATCACTTTTGACTCTCTGAGGGTCAGCAGGTTCTTTTCGCATTTTCTTCCTACTGTCTAGTCTTGCTTTCTCTTAATTTGCACCTCCCTCAGCCCCCTCCCCAACACTCCTCTCTCTCTCTCCCTTCGTTCCAAGTGTTCCAAGGAAGAAGGCATGATGGATAACAGATGTTCCTTGACATATTGTGTCATTTATCACACGACAGCCCCAATGCTGCTAACAGGGCCTTTCCCATATGTCTCTGTCGGCTTTTCCGCAGCCCCAAATGCATCAAGAAGAAATGGTTTAATACAATGTGCTGCAATTCCCGAGTCACAGCTCAATGGAGGGGCTCGGCATGCTAAGTTGTCTTTCCTTTCCACTTTATTTATTTGTTTCAACTGGCTCCTCTTCCTGAGAAATGGGTGAGTGAACTCATCAGATCTCAGGTGGAGGGGAAAATTGACCACAAAATTATGCTCCGGGTTGGAAGGAAAAGGGAAGGTAGGTCTAGAGAGGGCATGGCAATTGCAGACCGTGGTATATTACCATACTACCTGGCAGGCTCTAGCTTGTGTTCCATGGAGTACAGTGTCTGCCATGCCTGACCATGAGAAGAGTTCAGTGGTGAAGATCTATAAATCCAAACTGACCCTGGAGTGCCCTGCTGTGTCCCCAAAGAAGTGAGCTTACTACATCAGCCAGAAAGGAAGTTCCCCTGACCTACCTGAGCCTTCACTCACTTTTCTTCACTTTCCTGTTGTAACTCATTTGTCCCAGAAGTATCACCATAGCAACAAGTCACATCTTTGTGAGCACCAAAGGCTATCACAAGTTCACACACTTTGTGGGTTTCTCTCTCTCTAGATCTCCATGGGGAGCTTGCTACTCCCATCAGCTTTCCAGGAGGTCGCATCTCCCCAGAGAAATGGGCTTCGGGTCAGGCGGATTACCAGTATCGTTGTGCTCGACGTCCTAGGCTTTGATTCATGCACACTCACCCCCGTGGGAAGCAGATAGGATGATGTCCACAGTAATTTTAACACCCAGGGGACACAGCCACAAATGTGTTCCTGCTCCAGCTCAGACATGCAAGGACACTGTGGCCTATTTCTTGTCTCCCAAGAAGACCCCATCCCACCAGATAATGAAAATATTACATTTCAAATCAAAGTATCTCAGTTTCTTCTGATTTAAATTGTCTTTATAGGGGCACCTGGGTGGCTCAGTCTGTTGAGTATTTAACTCTTGATTTCAGTTCATGATTTCATGGTTCATAGGATGAAGCCCTGCATGGGGCTCTGGGCTGACAGCATGGAACCTTCTTGGAATTCTCTCTCCTTTTCTTTCTGCCCCTCCTCCCCCTTCTCTCTCTCTCAAAATAAACAAACATTTAAAAAAATTTTAAATAAATTGTCTTTGTCTTTTTAGGTTTAAAGCAACTCCATTGGGGGGAAAAAGTCTCAGCCAGTTCAGAATTTAACTGTTAGAGCTCTCTCCATCCCCTTTAGTTTTCCTAAGAAGGCATCTGGTTATAGAGAGACTATTAAGGAATAGGGAGCAGAGGCCCTCTGGCCTTGATCTAGTCCTGGGTTACAGAGGACAGAGTTGACCTGTAGGCATGGGCCGATGGTATCTCTAAAGCATGGTAGCACTGGTGCTACCCTTATCTTTCCTACTGCTGGACATCACAGCCAGTTCTCTTGCACTTTCTTTTTGCTGCATAGATGATGGTCCCAAAGATCCTAATTGCCACCTTGGTTCTCAATGTTTGTGACTTCCATTCAAGCACTGGGCCATATAACCTGTCCCTAGGTAGCCTGTGGCCCCAGGCTCACTATTCCCCCATTGTAACGAACCTTTATGGGAATCTTTCCAGCTTTCCATTCCCCAAGAATCAGGTGGAAATTTCTAGATCTTTTCCCATCCTACCACACAGAAACTCAGGAAGATCAGGGAAGACTAACTCCAGTTCTCTTTCTCGCCAACCATTGCTATCTTTGCTAAGGAGGCAAGGATTCTTAACCAAATGATTTACTGGGGTGGGGAATTCTCTGGAGAACAAGGGAGTAAGGGAAGCCAGAGAGAACAAAATAAAGAGGTAGCTAAAATATGGTCTCATCAGGAGACTAAGATCCATGGGACCACCCAGGGGAGGTGGAGTCCACAGGCTGTCCCAGTAATGGTCAGGAAACCCAGCTGGAGGCCTGCACACCCTGTGTCATTGGCCAAGGGCCATAGTGGAGAGGAATAGAGAGAGGGAGCTACTAAACCTCCCTGGCTTGGTGACCTGTCTGCCTGAGGACAACTTTCAGAAGAAAGAAACAGCAGTTTCTGGTGATAGTCAACACAGTGTATGGGGAGAGGTGCATGAGCTGGTCAAGGGGGTATCTGGAGAGGGTAGCCATATACCCATTACACTAGCCCTTAACCTTTCTGCAGCCACCTCGCCTTGCTGGGGGACCCTCCTACATGGTCATCTCACCTCTCTGCTTTGTCTTCCAGATTTCTAGATAGAGGAATCAATCTCCCCTGAATCCTCTTCACCTACATCCCCCCCTCCCAAACACTTTAGCCCTGAAAGTGAAAGCCAGGATGGATATGACTAGCTAATTGCCTTCTTGTCCAGCTCTCTTCTCCTTTCCAGAACCTACCGGAACTACAAGAAGTGTGCCTCTTACTTTCTTTTCTATCATTGGTTTCCTCGCTGTTATCACTTTTTCTTCCCCAAAGTGACATTCAGGCTGGCCTATTTTCTATAGCCATAATAGTGAACTGAATGAAAGAAAATGTGGTTTACCAATAAGGAAAGATAAAAAATGATCCTCTGTCATTATGATGATTACTGATAGCAATATTGAAAATATACTTTGGGTCAGGGTCTGTGCTTTAAATTCTCGATTTTTAGAAACCATTGAGGGAGATATGATTATATTCCTTTTACAAATGAGGAAGTAGGGTCTGGTTTGTATACATAAAGTTGACACAGGTGGCAAGAAATGAAACCAGCATTTGATAGCAGCTCTGATTCTGAAACTCATGCTCATTCTATTACACTAGACCTTGGTAGTTCTTTATATGACAATGTGGCCCTGGGTATATTTATGGGTGGGGGAAAAACATCATGTATTCCACTCTTAATCTGTTCCTAAAGATTCAAAGAGTGTGTGTTTTATGACCTGACCAAGTGCTTTTAAGCTCAGCTGAACCCTACATGCCACCAGGCTGGTACCCCATGAAAACCAGGCACAGCCTCCTGGGTCCATGCAAACAGTTGTTTTAAATCAAGTTTTGCTCCTACCCTTGCTCTTTGTTCCCTTCTCAGTTCCTGAGGCTATGGGCTCCTAACATCCCAAACTTCATCTGTTGTGTTACCATCTTCCCCTATTCATATGAGGACTGTTCTCCTTTTGGCTTTGAAGATCAGAGCTCTTCAGAGCATGACCTGAACCTATCCTAACCTCTTCTGATCTGCCTCCTCCTCCAAGAACTGATCCCACCCCAGTCTTTGACCACTCAACTGGACACGAAGCTTCTGGTTGGTGTCCTACTTGTCTCTCCAGTGGCTCACTGCTGTCACCACAGGTAGAAGACGCTGGCTTAGCACCCCCTGCCAATTCCACCATGATTACAGTCAACCCGGTGAACTGACCTTTTAGTTGGACAACTGCCATGGTTAGATTCTGGGGAAGGGAAGCTGCCTAACTTCCTCCAATGACATGGACACAATGTCCCTGTAATATAAAAGTGTGAACACTGTCATTCTGTCTCTTTATGGGCTGGGGTGGCATCTTGACAAGGGCCTGTTGGCACAGGTACATGGACAGTGTTCTAGAAATGTAGCTGTGATACAGGCACACTGCCATAACATCTTCTATGCTTCTCAAAGTCTTTAATTAAACAGAATTGGCCATAAAAGCAGTCTACTCTATGTGTTCATCTTTCCTCAACAGACCATAAACCTTGTTTGAGCAGCAACTGGAGAGAGCTGCTGGAATTTTCTCTTTTCTTTCCATAGCATGAATGTTGAAGGTTGTACCTCGAAGGAGAAATACTAGGTCAATACGAAAGTTAAAAAGTCAGATTCAGACTTCACTCGTTTAAAGGATTCTTCAGTGATCAATGGCAATCATATCCAGCAATCCCAATTTGCTATATAAGCAGCAGTCACTATTAAAATTACTTAATGCAGTCACATGACCCAGTGACCACACAGATAGCCCTTGTTTTTTAAAACAAGTCTGTACCTGTAAGTCTTCAAATCTGGGCAATCTGAGGTCATCTTTCTCAAGTCCTTGTGGTCAGATGGTTTCTGGCCTTGCTCATCAACTACATCTCTAATTGTATAGGTTAGAGCTTTAGTCCCTCTATTTCTGACTCCTGTGCTAATGTAAGACTCTGACTCTATTGTCAATTCTCATCACTGTGTCTGATCACATCGTTTCTCAGTGTTGTTTCTCATACCTGACTCTGATTCTGATGTGTGTTCCACTTCATGTCCTCAGGAAAGGTACTGTATTCTGACTGTGCCCTTTGGTTCCATGCACTTATGAGAGTGTTTTGGAGTGGATTGCTGCTCCCTGGCTCTGTTTCCATTGTGTCCACATTGTGGTGTTACAGCAGGTGGTCATGTTAAATGCATGGTGAGCAAGCATTTCATCTTGAGTAGAGTATCGATGATGTCATTCATGAGCTTGTGTGCAGGGCAAAACACTGAACCTGCTTCCTCATTTAATAAGAAAACTGAACTTATAGGTTGGTTGTCAGGAATAAATGAGATAGTATCTATAAAATACTACAATGACTGAAATAATGTGGTTAACTTCCATTCACTATTATGGGACCTGTTGTCATTATGATTATTATTTTCTCCATCCCAACGCAGAGGAAAAACAATCACGCTTATCACTATAGCTCTTGGTGACAGATCCATGATGATACTCTCAACTTCTCCTTTCTTGATGAACTAGAAGACTTTTACAAAGATGTCTACATTTGAGTATAACCAAATAATATATGAACCAATCACGACTGTATTATGTGCTTTTTAGCATTTCCCCGGTTGGGCAGATTCCCTTATTTTTTGTAAATTACTCTATGCATCCCCCATGAAAAGGGTATTAAATTTTCTCACCCAAAATGCCTTAGATCCCACTGAATGATTTTCGAAGTATCTTTTGCTCTTTTACTGCCATTATTATGCAGCCTATGAGCACAGTGTTTCCATTTCATAAAAATATAATATGGCTGCACAGGAATCACAGACAAATTATGGCAGAAAATTAGTCAATAAACTTTTATTATACCAGTCTTAAAGCTTCTATTAATATTGAGGGACTTAAAATTAATTTCTTTCCAGAATAAGATTTACTGCTGAAACTCCAGAGATAAAGATAGCTAGGACACCTGCTAGAGGCCCCTTCAGTGCCTTAGCAGCTATCCTCACCTGAACTGTGTGCACTGGCATAAAGATCCTCCAAAGCAAACTGGGCATTCTTCTGCTTATACAACCTCTCTGCCATGGACTGTTTGAGAGAATGACGCCTATGGAGTGCAGCTGTTGGAGAGAGGAGGAACTCCCTCATTTTACAAAGCCTGGAGGGAATGTATATGCCACAGAGCCACATCGTAATGGAATCGAGTTGTCCATGCCTGGTTATAGTTTCAAAATTTGTAGATTTCTGTGCTTTCCTCGGTGTTGCCCTTTACTTACTTTTATTCTTGGCCCCGTTGATAACCTTAGTTAAATCCAGCTAAACTAGAATTCATTCATTTATGTATTCCCTCATTCAGTCATCCTTTCAACCAGTAATGCATTAAACATGGAGCCCAAAAGAATCAAAGATGAACACTGTCTGTATGATCTTGGAGTTTACAGTTTTCTTGGAAAAAATCAAGATCTACCATACAGGGCCATAAATACTGGGCCATCAGAATAGAACCACTCATGGAGGTCACCACTAGCATGAGCTATTGCAGAAAGTCTACAGGGAAAAAAAGAAATCCACCTAGCCAGAATTTTTGCATCAATGATCCATGAAGAACTTTTAAAATATTTAAACAGGTCTAACATTTACATAGTGGAAGATAGCACATATTTTTTTAGTTTCCAAATGCACTTTAAAATTAGCCACATGCATCCCATGTTCATTTACACATAGAAACAACAAGTAGGAGGTGAGATGCTGCTGCCCTGTATGCACTTCCGGGTTATGTGCACTTCCGGGTTACGTGCACTTCTGGTTACAACAGGCTCACCAGCCTCCTGTCATCCCATGACTACCCCACCTTAGCCCCTACATACTTTTGAGTTTGCCACTCCCAAGCAAGACTTTCAATAACATATAGCGTTCGGTAGGCAAAAGAGAGTGAGGGAGGGAGTTGCCGCATAAAATACACGCTCTCCATTAAATCTGAAATTTATTTATTTTTTTATTTTTTAAATTTTTTTAAGTTTACTTATTTATTTTGAGAGAGAAAGAGAGAGCAAGCACTAGGAGGGGCAGAGAGAGAGAGAGAGAGAGAGAGAGGGAGAGAGAGAGAATCCCAAGCAGGCTCTGCACTGTCAGTACACAGACTGAGATAGGACTTGAACTCACAAACTGTTAGATTGTAACCTCAGCCGAAATCAAGAGTCAGACATTTAATCAACTTAGCTACTCAGGTGCTCCATATTTATGAATTTTAAATTTGATAACTAGATAAAATTTTAGAAGTATATCCCATAATATTGCTTGGACATATTTATCAGAAAAAAAAAGACTTCTTGTTGTTTATTTAAAATTCAAATTTAACTAGGTGGCCCTGCATTTTTACTTGTTAAATGTGTTCATCCTGGATGATCTGGGGACAAGGGAAGTAATGAGGAGGTCACTCCTAACAAAATGAATGTTATTTAAAGAGTAGACAGAGGAGGGGTGCCTGAGTGGCCCAGTCGGCTAAGCATCCTACTCTTGGTTTCAGCTCAGGTCATGATCTCATGGTTTCGTGGGTTCAAGCCCCACCATCAAGGCTCTGTGCTGACAAGCACAGCACCTATTGGGAATTCTCTCTCTCTCTGCCCCTAACTTGCTCACGCTGTCTCTATCTCTCTCAAAAATAAATAAATAAAACTTAAAGAAAAAAAAAAGGAATAGAGGAACAAAGCAGCCTCCTGATTAGGGGGTACTGGGAGATAAATACAATACAAAAAAGAACATAGCTACACTGAGCTTTTTGTGGAGACCCGGCTACATCATGCCCATGTATACCTGGTTGGTAAATGGGAGGCCAGATTTGACCTCAGATGGCTCAAGGTCATGTTCTTATCCTCTACGCTACACAGCCATTCGTAACAAAAATGGAAAGATAGGAAGAAAAGAGATGAAGAAGTTGGGAGTCCTTAAGAGTAAAATGTGCTCTTTTTTCAACTTCTTATCACTTGACCCCTCACCTCTACCCAAAAGTGTTCAATCAGTATTACATGGCATTGTCGATGTTCTTGTCAAACGACCTATCACATTAGTCACCTGCCATGGTTAGGGTCATGTGTGATTGAGCCAGAAAGACGGCAGGACCCAGTGAAGGTGGGACAACTGGATGAATTGGGGGAGAAAAGGAATTTTAAGGGACAAGATAAGGCGGTTCTACAAAGTCACTGGACTGTAGAAAAGGGACTGCATCTCACTCTGTTTCTTGAAATTATGGTACTCAATAAATGTCTCATAATGATAACACAATGAAGCCCCGGAGCGGGAGCCGTGCTGGCTCTATCTGATTTACAGCCCTCTCTCCTGTCTCTGCCGGGGAAAGGCGGTAGCAGATTGCTGGCCTAGCGCTCCACAAAAAGCCAATATTATTTCTATAAATACCAGGCCTTGAGGAGGAGAGCTGAGGTCAAGACCCTTCGAATTCTTCACTCAATGTTTCTCATTTAACCTTTCTGAACATACCTTAATGCACACACTGAATGTCCTCAAACGGGGCTAATGTATAAAATCATTAAAACACTAATGTTTTCAGAGTTCACCCTCTCTGGTGATAGTAACTAGAAAGAAGGCTGTCCTAATGATGGCTTCAAAGGAAAATCTCTAAGAAGTTTAGAGTCATGGAATGGACACAAACACCTTCTTCAGACCACTCTGCAAGATGATGCTACTTGCAGATTTGTCAAGGCAGGCTTGTTTTCTGGAGTTGCAGAGTGTTGGAAAGATTAGAAATGCTAAGCTTGGTGCTTATTTATTCTTTATTCCCCTCCAGGAATGTTCCAGAACCATAAGCAGGTCCTCAGGCACTGTCTCTGAACTGTTCATACATTCCTTCCTCAGTCTTTCCTTAACTGAGTCATTAAAAGTAATTAACTTTGGGTACCTACTCCTTATTAACAGCTGCTGCTCTGGTGTGTTTGTAAAATAATAATTCTGAGATCATGATTGTCAACCAATATTATTACTACTATAATTCTTCCCATTAACTCAGTGTAGCTGCCATTGCAGCAAAGGCCATGCTTCTGGTAACTGACACTCTTCTACAATGCTGCAGCACAGTGCTGGTCACTTGGTGGGAATACATCGACTCTCCACTGAATGGACGGAAACTAGCTAGGATTTTCTAGCCTCCAAACTCTCCTTGTACACGGAGCCAATCCTAGACAAGGCTATTTTCTCAACAACAGACACCCAATGGACACTCATATCACATTTAATGTCTACTTTGTTCCTTAACTTAATTGTACTATTCTCCATGTTTACCCACTTTTAGATACGTATTTTGAATCTCTTCTTTGGTTTATTACCTATTGAAAAGTTCTTTTTCTCCTCCATCCCAACTGCCTCTAGAGAAGCAGGCTCATAGAGGAGATGCAACTTCCACTATCTTAGCCTTGATACAATGCCAGTAGCACACAGACACACACACACACACACACACTCTTCCTACCACCACCGAGAAGGGTAAAGTCAGCCATCAATTATGTATATACATGCAAGGCTCAGAGATAGGGAGTTCAATAAGAGATGGACCAGCAAAAGGGAGAGAGGAAAAGCTCATAAAAAAAAGCTAAGAAGTCCACATTATGGTTACCTCTAGAAGACACTCAAACTAACATCTGAGGGAAGAGACTGAATTGAAATGTCTCTTTAGACTCTGATGACTCATGGTGAGAATAAATTTTAGCTAGAATAAGAAACCAATATAGATGTTAATAATTATCATTGTATTGTTAGGATATTGATATTTACTTCAATAACAATAATGTACAATTTATTGAGCATTTACTATATGCCAGGCAGAGGATTAAGCACTTTATTTGATTATCTCACTTAAATGATAGGTTCTACTACTTATTCCACTGGTGAGGAATCTGCCCCTCAGACAGGCTAACTACCACACCCAAGGTTACTGGGAATTTCAGAATTCTAGTACCAGAGCCCATTTGTTTCACCTCTAGTGTCCTCTAGGTTAGCCACAGATGTTCCGTATTCTAAAGAAGTCCACTTCATCTCAATAAATGACACAGTGTAATAAATCTGTCATTTGGTTTGAGCTGATTCACATGGAAATGATTCTTGAAAAATTTACCTAAATGGAGCACTTTTTATGGCTTAAAACTTAGGGCTCTTTAGAAATGTGAATTTATCAGGGCACCTGGGTGGCTCAGTTGGTTGTGTCTGACTCATGATTTCGGCTCAAGGTCATTATCTCCTGGTTCCTGAGTTCAAGCCCCACATTGGGCTCCACACTGGCAGTGCAGAGCCTGCTTGGGATTCTCTCTCTCTCTCTGCTCCTCCCCTGCTCACATACACACTCTCTCTCGCTCTCTCTCCTCCTCCCCTGCTCACACACACTCTCGCTCTCTCTCTCTCTCTCTGCCCTTCCCCCATGTTCCCTCACTCTTTCTCTCAAAATAAATAAATAAGCTTAAAAAAGTTTTTTTTTAAATAAGTAAAAACAGAAACGTGAATTTATCCAATGTCTGATTAAAGTGAAAATACGGAGTCAGGTTTTTCCGTTGTTTTGACCCTCAATCTTCAGAGCATTCTCACCAAACAGCTGCATCCTCACGTGAGCCCAACGGTTTCCTGCAACCATCCTGAACCCCATCTGCAGAATGTACATAAGCAAGTTCACTAAGAAAGAAAAGCTCACTGGAGTGCAGTGGGATGAGCTCTCAGAATCAGCTGAGCCCAATCTCCTTCCGTACAGCTGGGGAAACGGAGGACCATATCCAGCCTGGGCCTCTCCCGGCAGGAATGAGCCTCCCTACCACACTGAGTGGAAACCCCCCATAGCTCATAGTGTGTCTTCTCCCTGCCTGGTCTCAGACTTCCCCCCGATTTCTTTCAGACAATATATTCGGCATAACATCAACTCAGAGCTGAAAGAAAGGGGGTAGAAATCAAGAACATAAATGGAAGAAGGGATAAAAAATTGAATACAGACATAGTTTTAATGTGGGACTCCTACGTGTTTATGTCAAGATTTACTTGGGTAGGTAAATGACTACAAAATGAATGTCCTGCCCTGTCTCTTCCCCTCCTCCTAGAAATGATGAGAAGAACCATCGGAGGTGGCCTATTGGTTTTTCTCCCTGTCTTGACTATGTTTCAACTCAATGGATTTATAGTAGCTCAAGGATCTTTCAGCATATATATTCAATAAAAAAAAAACTTACTATTGGATGCACATTCTAATTTACAAGCTTCAGTAACTGCTGTGGCTGTGTGAGCAAAACGAATCCAAAACAATAGGATGTATAAACCCTGGATGTTATGTGTTCGTTTCTTCTGTACCAATTACAGCTGGACAATAAACCACTCTGGGGAGGCGGCCATGTCTGCTCAATCAAGCTGTGCCCACTACTTTGTATGAGCCCAGAAACACATCGGGTATCAAATGTCACAACGGTAACAACCCAGTTTCCCTGATCAATTCCTACACTCTCTGGTGACAGATCTTTTGGCAACAGGTAGAAAGGTAAAGGGAGGGGTAGGGAGGGGACCAACTAATGGATTCTATTTAAGGACATTTGATGAAAATGTTGACTGGCCCATGACCGATTTTATTCTTAGCACTTAAATGTTAGTTAGTTAGTCAATTTGAATGTTAATTAGCCATAATGACAAGGAGTGTCTCTTTTTATGATCCTTTTAAAATGTACCCAGGGGCTAATAAGCAATGGGCGCATCCCATAAATATAATAAGTAAATAAATTAGCATCAGTTAATTTAAATGTAAGCGAAATGCACTGCGAGGGCTTTCCTCTCTGCTCCTGCTCATTCTGGTTATTTCCCTCTCAGCATCCCTTCTCCCTCGCCTCATCAGTTTCATGATCTAAACAATATACGCTATAGCTGAGGAGCAAGGTCAGATATTATCGAATTCAGTGTAAAGCAAGTGGACCCTTTCTCACTTTGTAGACACATGTTGTCGGTTAACTGGGCAGTTAGAATAAAGGTCAAAGGAAGTAAGACTCATAAAACCCTGGCTTATGTGACCAACGGGTTACACGGCAGTGATTAACCCAGATGGTTGGCACAGTCATCAGAAAGGTGAATTTGGTCGCATAACTACCTACATTCCATTTTGTGTAAAAGCTGAAATGGCTAGGGACAGGGAGTGATCAAATTTTTCGGCTAGGTTGGGTGGGTTTGTAGACAGGTCTCAAGATGCCTGTAGATTCCTCCACCATCTGGGTCAACCAGAGCTCTCTGTATTTGTACCACTTCGGATGGTGGGATACAGTCGGGAAAACCTTACAAACTAGTCCCGTAGTTAACGTTTTGGTAAATCGATGCTCCTAAGGGAAAAGGGCTACAGGCATAAATTCTAGATGGCAAAAGAAGAAAGAAGAGAGTGGCCCAAGAAAGATACTGTATATATCCCCACCCCCTCCTCCCTCTTTTACTCAATACCAGTTTCTGGGTTGTCCGTGGAGACATTAATGAATTCATCACACCTAACAGAAAAAAGCCAAACCTTGGAATGTGGGTGTGTGTTGTCACTGACAGCTAAGGTTGAGGGGTGCCCCCCTGGGGGTGCCAAAGACCACAGCCTATGCCAGAGGTCTCCAGGACATGCCCCTAACCCAGTCATAGAAGTAGATGCCCCACATTCTTGGTCTCTCTCCAAGAATGTGACTGACACTGGAACCGTTGATCCGTGCGTCAAGGGGAAATTTTTGGAGTCACTGGTTTCCTCAGCTGGCCGCATTCCACTTAATGTTTCCCTGAATCTCCTTCTCACTAAACACACTGACTTCATTTCTATGGCACAGCCCGAAACAGGAGCTGCCACCTTCCCCTTCTACAAGATGCTAAACAGGCCTGCGTAGATTGATGCCATCCATCCTGACTCTGCTTAAAGGTCCCCTACCCATCCACTAAATATGTGGCCACTGGCCACTGGCCAAAAGGAGAGTGAAAAGAGATTCATCCATCTCCTTTCAAGGAATTCTCTCAGAATCCTCATCTCTCCAAGGCCGGCTGGGTCACTCCTCATTCGTACCAGGCTGCTGACCACCTGCTTTAGCCTGTCAGACTTTCCGTGGCTTAAGCCACAGCAGGGACACCCCCGGCCACTTTGCTCCTAGCACCTAGTCACGAGGAAAGCTGATCCTGATGTGATTCAGCAGGACTGTCCTCCAGCATGGGTGGTCCTCCAGTATGCAGCCTGGCCTCCACCAGAGTGCAGGGACGGGGTCCCTGCAGTCAGCGTGGCCCGTCCCTGTGCTAACACACTGGCTTGCAATCACCTGCCTGGGGCCCGCTCCCCACGATTCTTGAAAAAACATTCTGTCCACTCGACCCAGAAAAAAATTAAACCCAAAACAGGATAGCCTCAGGCTTTTGATCTCCCAACCTCCTTCAGCCTTTTAGCTAAAGCTCTTCTTAATCTCTGCTATCCTTTTGTGGTGACCTGATGGTATTTAAGTGAAAAAGGTTGGTCAAAAAGAGTACAGGGTAGAAGCAGTAGGGATGGGAAGGAGGGGTCGGGGGTGGGTCAGTAACTGTAAAGTGGAGAATCCTGACAAATAGCAGCTCACCTAGGTCAACATCACTACTGATAGGTAGTTGACTTACCATGACATCATCATGACAATGATACCATGTTGACAGCAGGTACCTTTAATATGATGTGATTCACATGGCTCTGTATCCCTGTGGTCTTCTTCCCTAAAACCCATAACCCTAGTCTAATCATGAGAAAAATATGAGGCAAATCCCAATTAAAAGACATTCTATGAAATACCTGACCGGCACACCTCAAAACCACTGAGGTCATCAAAACCAAAAATCCAAGAAACTGACAGCCAAATGGAGCCTAGGGAGTCATGACAACTAAATGCAACGTGAGGTCAGGGATGGGGACCTAGGACAAAACAAACAAACAAAAAAACTTAGGTAAAAGTTAAGAACATCTGAGTAAAGTGTGGACTTTAGTTAATAATGTGTTACTATTGGGGTGCCTGAGTGGCTCAGTAAGTTGACTGACTTCAACTCAGGTCATGATCTCAAGGTTCATGGGTTCGAGCCCCTCAATGGGCTCTATGCTGTGGGCTTGCAGCCTGCTTGGGATTCTCTCTCCCTTTCTCTCTGCCCCTTCTGTGCACTCTCTCTCTCTCTCAAAATAAATAAACTTTAAAAAATGTATTAACATTGATTTATATTAATTCCAATTTGGCATGTACATAGTGATTTGTTGGGCGATTGGATGCCTGGGCAAGTCCAAGTTGGGTCCTGGACAAACAAAATCCGGAGCCACAAAGTTGAAGCCCAGTTCTGGAAGGTAGGGGACAAGAAGCACAAAGGACCTCAATTCAGGGGAAGGAGGGGAGGATGACAGGTGAGTCCCTGAGTTCCACGCTGGTTGGTAGGACAGGCGATTCAGAACTCTCGTGGATTCCAATGCCCTGGCATGTTCAGATCTGCTGGACGGACGAGAAGCCTTCGAGGTTATTTAAAACTGCCTGCCCCATATCAGGCCAACTAAGAGTCTCAACCAAGGGTGTCATGGAAGGTAGGTTCCAGGGAGTCCAAAGGGGACATCACGCTGGCCAGCACCATAGCAGGCCTCCAATATAATTACCACGATTCAGTCCCCAGGCTGATACGGTCTATTAGGTAAGCATTAACATTTTAAAACGCATGTGGAATCTTAAGGCTTGTCAGACACTGCATAAACACCCAGAATTAGTAATAAAGTAAAAGAGAATCATATTAACTAAGACTAATTGGGATGAAGGTCAGTCCGAGTTACAGAAAGGTTTTACATGCAGTTCTTTTACTTTCTAGTCCTGAGACCAAAGCAGACTTTGAGGATGGCTTTCCTGCAAAGGTTGGGATCGTTTGAACCGGTAGATTGCAAATTACTTAGAAATTTATATAGCGACCAATGCCTTCATGAATCCCTCATTTTGTGCCAGGCACTGTGCTAAGCCATCCACGCGTGTCCTTTCCTTTAACCTTACTAAGTACTTTGTCCTTAGTGTTCATTTTAGAGAGGGGGAGATGGGGCTATCTGTCTGACTGGACAGAAATTTTCCAAGATCACTTGAGTAGTGGACCTGACATGGAAATGGATAGTCCCAGATTCCAAGGCTGGCACTACACTCCCCCCACATCGTGTCAGGCTCAATTCTGGAAAGTGGGTTCCTAGTGGGGGTCTCAAACATGGTTAGCTAATTAATAAGACCCCCATTTATAAGCAAAAAGGTTCCCATTAAAATACTGATAATGCAAGCATGCTGACTGAAATACCGGTCTTCACAGCCAAGGTGTCATTATGCATTAGAACTCTGCAGTCAAACAGACCAGGTTCAATTCCAAGCTCTACCACTTGATAACTGTGTGACCTTGAGTAAGTTACTTAACCTCTCTGAGTGTCAGTTTCCTCACCAGGACAAGGGATTTTGATATTATGTCTCCCATAGAGTTGTCATGAGAATTAAATAGGCTTTTGTAATTTTAAGTGCCTGACACTCTTCCTGTCACATAGTAAACACCCACTTTAAGAATCCTTGTTTAAGGAATGCAACCTGGTGCGGCGACTCTGGAAAACAGTATGGAGATTCCTCAAAAGTTTAAAACTAGGACTACCCTATGATCCAGCAATTGCACCATACGTATTTATCCAAAGGATAAAAAATGCTGATTCAAAGGGGCACATGCACACCAATGTTTACAGCAACACTATTGACAATAGCCAAAGTATGGAAAGAGTGAAAATGTCCATTGAATGACAAGTGGATAAAGAAGATGTAGTATATATATGTGTTGGAATATTATTTGGCAATCAAAAAGAAAGAAATCTTGCCATTGCAACTTCATGGATGGAACTAGAGGGTATTATGCTAAGCAAAATTAGTCAGAGAAAGACAAATATTATGATTTCATTCATACCTGGAATTTAAGAAACAAAACATATAAACATACTAGAAGGGAAGGAAAAATAAGATAAAAAGAGAGAGGCAAATCATAACAGACTCTTTATGTAAATTTAAAGAACTGAGGGTTTGCTGTAGAGGTGTAGGGGGGTGGGCTAAATGGGTGACAGGCATTAAGGAGGGCACTTGTTGCGATGAGCACTGGGTGTTATATGTAAGTGATGAATCACTAAATTCTACTCCTGAAATCATTGTTACACTATATGTTAACTAACTTGTATAAATAAAATTTAAAAATTAAAAAAAAAGAATCCTTTTTTACAAAATATATATATATGGAGATAAACTATAATCCAATCCTGCTTCCTCACAAATCCTATAAAGTCTTAACTCTTTGGAAGTCCAGCTTAAAATTACTGGACTATAATTACTGCCTATAAGCAGCGATACTTCCGGTATTCCTTTGCAGCAAAATTACTTCTCTGTGTGCCTCATCTTTGGTTCCACAACTTACTGATGCACTCATTAAGACATGTATTATGACATGGGGTGATTATCTCTTCTCAATCTGTCTCTTTAACCTGACTGTGCTTTTTAGAACAAGATCATGTCTCTGCTTCCTTGAGATGCAGAACAGTGTCTACCACTTGGTCAAAAAAATACACACACACACATACACACACATATACATATATATCTTCATAACTGAATTCTGCCTTGGGGTGCTGAGCAAATCCTATGTTAAGAAAATCCTACATATCGGAGTGCCTAATGGCTCAGTTGATTAAGTTGCTGACTACGGCTCAGGTCATGATCGCATGGTTCATGAGTTCAAACCCCACATCAAGCTCTGTGCTGACAGCTCAGAGCCTGGAGCCTGCTTTGGATTCTGGGTCTCTGTCTCTCTCTGCCCCTCCGCCACTCACTCTCTGTCTCTGTCTCCCTCTCTCAAAACTAAACAAACACTTTTTAAAAATTAAAAAAAAAAAAAGAAAACCCCATATATCACAACTAAAACCTATGCACTGAAATAATGACTTGTATTTTGTAAGTACTCTTCTGATATACAATAACAATATAATGCTTTACTTTCCAATGTCTTGGAAACTCAAAGATAAGTCAAAGCAGACACTCTGTTTCCAAATACAAAACACTGGAAATGAAATAGGCTAAATTTTGCTGTATGGATCTCCCAGAAGAGCTGCCCCAACCCCAGTTATTGAAGGCTAAAGCGGTAACTGAACTCCAGGCCAGTGTGGGCAAGAGTAAAGAATATTCATCAAAGTCAATATATTATTGCTGTTTGTGGCAACATGGGTTTTTCTTTCATTCCTTTTTATTTATGTCTCTGGCTATCTTGGCATCATAAGCGGCAAAGCTCAAAGGCAATGATAAGAAGGATGCCTGATTGCACAAACGACATATCCTGGGAGGAATTCATTTGCCTGAAATAAAATGAAAAATGTTGACATGGTTCAAGGTTGTATTCACCCACATGGTGAGAACAGAGCCTGAAATTATAGGGCCATGAGTATCCGGGAGAGGAGACCCTTCATGTTGATTCCTCAGAGATGAATTGAAGTTATGATCCCAGGCAGCATTCGCACAGCACTTGGCTGTTGCCCTAACTGTCAAATTTACATTGTGACTCTGCTGTGCCCGCAATAATTTTAAGTTTGATAGTGTGGTTGACAGTCTATTATGCTCAACGCATTTTTTTTAAACTTTAACTTTCAAAGAAAAATCTTTCCTATTCTTTTCTATTCATCATAGGTATGTGACAAAGGTGGAGTTTTAGAGTTATTTTTTTTTTCAGTTTCAACGGGGTAGAATACATCTACCCTCTATAGCTTTGTCAGCCACAAGGCTGGCCCTGGAGAAAGACACAGGCAGAACTCCTACATTTGACATGTTTTAAGCGCCCATCTGGTTTTCCAGGGCTCCAGAGTAAGATAGAAACCTCCCAACAGAGAGACCACCCCGCTTTCTATTCCAGACCTAAGGCTCCCATGCCCTAGTGACTCAGGGAATGGGTACCCTCTGCAATGCCTTTGTGAAGTAGGAGAACACTGTTTCTGGAACCCTCTCTGAAGTCAGTAGCCATAGCTAGTCTGTTTCTCAGCCCATCGCATTGTCCTCAAGAAACTACCTCCTCTGGAACGCACTGAACAATCAGGAACTCCTGGAAGATGAGTGTTTCAATTTTTTTGTTTGTTTGTTTTTTGTTTGTTTGTTTTTTCACTTTAAGTTATAGCTGAGAACGCAAGCCCCCAAAAGGGCAGAGTTATTTAATCAAAAGGCAAGAAAGAGCTTCATGTAGCCACCTGTCTCTATTTTACATTACTTCTCTCTGTAAGGTCAAGAATAATAAAAGAAAATGGAGAAGGTCTTCGTCTGTGTGCCTTGCCAACTATTTCTATTATTATGTTCACCATATTTGGATCCCAAGCAAAGTTTGGGAAAAGGAGTTTCAATTTTTGGAGAAGACACAGCTGGGAAGAATAAGTCCGACCAAGCAAAGAAACTGCTAATGTTGCAGTTAATCTTGAATACGCTGTGTCTCTGTTAACTCCTTTTAATATGGCCACATCATATATCATCCACACTTTTGAGAATAAAAGGATATGCACTGAATAATTACACGGGGAAACCAGATATAAACTGGGTTTGCCCTGTGAAATTATCAAAACCATATGAATGGTCACTCTTGCTAAATGCCAAGAGGTGTTTTCCTTAAACCATCTACAAAATTGCACTGTTTTATGATAAATTATAGGTCTAAAGGCTTACAATAGACTGAAAAAAAAATAAAACAACATAAAAGGCACTGAATGGCAGCATAAAGTTGGAAATGTCATTCAGGACTCTGGAGATGTCCTAGTTTCAAACTCATAGAAATATTGCCTAATTAATGGCATCCAGTATGTACTAAAATATCTCATGAAAGACACTAATATTCATCCCCATGCAATTTCTGTTTCTTGGTTATGGATGTTACAAAAAGGTCTAGCACATTTGTCATCGCCCTTACAAAATGAAGCTTTTATAATATCATTCCATGAAATGTTCCTCTTCTTCCTTCTTCCCATGAAAAATATTTCTCTGCAGTGTCTATCCCCATAATGACTTATCCATTCAGTCAAAAACATAGTAGTTCAGTGACAAAGAAAACATGAATTAGTTTCTTTTGTTAAATGATCACCACTGGACCCAAACTAAGTAAAACAAATACACAGTATACAAATACATTACGTTCTCAACAGCAGAACAGCCTTCCTTTGACTGCATTTAATGGAGGCGTAGGTCATACCCTCTGATCATTCTGGTGACCATATTGGAGGTGTCAGTTGTCAGCTCATTCTAGCTGTCTAAGGTGGATATTACCTGGAGAATCCCTTTTAATAAGGACCAAAGGAATGTAGATAATATTGTTCATATGTGAATGAACCCACGCTATGGAACCACATGCAATTTAGAGTTCACTTAAGCAAATGGCTGATATACACGATATATTTTACATACCAACCATTTGTTGAAGTGTACACTATAGACAATAATATAATCTTCCAGTTAGACGACCTTCCATACTACTTTACAAAGGAACAGGTGAAATCTAGCTAAGGAGATTTTCCTTGGTCTGGATCTGTCAGAGTGCCCTCTGGTAAAGCTGAAGTTGGTTCTAGGTTGTCCACTAACCTTTTCTTGTACTCCATGCTGATTTGCCCTGCACCTGCCTGTGGCAAACTGGTATTCCCTTATATAAGTGTTCTGACATCAATCTCTGAGAAATTCTCGGTCTTTTCTGTTCACAAAACATCCATGTTCAAGCTCTAAGTACAGAGTCTTAGCCAGCTTTATTTCTATACTGGTTCCTATTTTCTACTACATGTGTTCTGCTATCCATGTTCTACTGCAGAACAGAGATGTGGTGAAACTCATCTCCAGGGGACACTTGAAAATTATGTTTACTCCTTCTCACATGGAGATGTTTCTCTTAGGGAGTTCTTTTTTGTTCTCTCTCTCTCACACACACACATGCACAAAGACACACACACACACACACACACACACACACACACACGCATGCACATGCTCACAACCTTTCTCCATAATCCTCTGACATTGTGACAGAAAGATTCCACAGACGAGCAACATACACTTGGCCTATTTTCAGAATTACTTAGTATATTAAAAATACAGGGGCTCCTTGGGTGGCTCAGCTGGTTGAGCATCCAACTATGGCTCAGGTCATGATCTTGCAGTTTATGGGTTCATGCCCTGTATTGGGCTCTGCGCTGACAACTCAGAGCCTGGGGCCTGCTTCCAATTCTGTGTTTCCCTCTCTCTCTGCCCCTCCCCTGCTTATACTCTGTCTCTCTCTCAAAAAATAAATTAACATTAAAAAAAAATACAGGTTCCTAGGTCCCATCTCTCCCTCCTGAATCAGAAATCGGAAACTCTAGGGAAGGGACCCTGGACTCTATTCTTTTAGAAAGTTCTTCAGCTATATTTGAAAATCAGATATAGGGTGCCTGGATGGTTCAGTCAGTTAAGCATCCAACTTTGGTTCAGGTCATGATCTCACGATTCATGGGTTCAAGTCCCACATCAAGCTCTATGCTGACAGAGCCTGGAGCCTACTTCAGATTCTGTGTGTCTTTCTCTCTTTGCCCTTCTCTGCTCACACTCTGTCTCTCAAAAAAATAAATAAATAAATAAATAAATAAACTTTTAAAATTAAAAAAGAAAAAGAAAATCAGATACAAATTATCGGAATTTTACTTGAAGAAGGAAACACTTTTTTTTTATTTTTTTAAATGTTGTATTATTTATTTTTGAGAGTGAGAGAGACAGAAGACAAACAGGGGAGGGGCAGAGAGAGTTGGGGACACAAAATCCGAAGCAGGCTCCAGGCTCTGAGTTGTTAGCACAGAGCCTGATGGTGGGGTTCAAACTCACAAACTGTGAGATCATGACCTGAGCCAAAGTTGGCTTCTAACCTGACTGAGCCACCAAGGTGCCCCAAAGAGGGAAACACTTTTGTAGAAAAGTCTCACACTATGCAGGAATCACTGACTTTAAGTCGCTTCCCCAAAATAGGAATTTTTCTATTTACTCCTTCAAGCTTACCACATATGGAAAACATTTTCACATTAAAAAGTGCCTAAAATACACAGGACATATTTTTTGTAATGTGTCATGGTATGAAAAAATACTCAGACAACCTTTGTAATCTATGAACTAATCATATCCAGGAGGGAACTCTGTTGGTACGAAAGAGCATTAAGTCAACAGAAGTAAAATAAAGAATTTTCTAGATGAAACTACCTGAAGCCACAATGATTGTGACCCATGTGTATCACGTCAGTTCAGTGAGCTAAGGTCAAGAGAATTGCAGTGCTCATGCCTCCAGACTAAATCATCCTGACAAGCATAGTGAGCAGTCTGTTCTGGGGACAGAGAAGACAAAGAACTGTAAGCTTCCAATCATGAGAGGTGCCCCTAGGAAGTCTGAGTCACCCAAAATCAGGAGTTCAGTTCTCCTCTTCACTTTTCAAAGACTCTGGCTGAGCCTACCTTTATTAGCCTGAGGCAAGGTCAGTGATCTACAGATAATTCTGAATAACAAAGCTGGAGATGGGCAAATGCCCCTCTGTTTTTAAAAAAAGAGAAAAAAACGACAATGAAATCATGAGGTTGACACTGATCCTTAACAAAATTCTGGAACATATTTGTGGGGGAGTTTGAGGCCCCCTGGAAAAAGAAGCAGAAATCATAGAAACCAGCACTTATCACCAAGAAGAACTTAGTGAATCCTTCCGGCTATGCCAACCCAACTCATTTTGTACTTTGACAGGTTATTAGATAAGGAGACAGAGTTTCATAGGCCTTCGGTGAGAAATTTGCAAGAATCTCTCCAGATACCCTTGCATGTTATATAAAGAAATATATGTTCAATGGCAGCACTAAAATAGATTAGAGAGTGGCTGAACGTTCATAACTAAATGAATCTATGTCTTTGGTGATACGTATTCTAGCCTATTGTCCTTGGTCCACTCAAGTTCAAGAAATGTCTTGATGACATGGTAAAAAGAGGGTAGAAATGCTTATTGGCACTGAAAGCTGCATGTAAATTAGGAGGTAGCCCAATGAAATGGATGACAGAGTCAAGATCCGAAGTGGTCTCATAAGAATGGAATCTAATCAGATGAAATTGAGATAAGTGTACTTTAAGTACTTGGTCCTACTGGATCATCTACACAGGGAAGCAACAGGAAACATTTGTTCTAATGGCAATTAGTATAAAAAAGGACTTGGGGACTTCACTGGACACCAAATTGAAAATGAGTTAGCAATATGATTAGGGCATCAAAAGAGCTTCATGCTTCATGCTTCATGAATAGCCATTGGGTTTTCAGAATGATAATGGTGTTCACCGGGGAATCCCACCTTCCCAGAGCCCTGCGTGCTAGTTTCTTCTAAAGAAAGCTCTCACACCCCCTTACTTCTACTGTCTCACACATGCTTGGTTCCTGGCTAACTCTTCCGCCAGGTCTCAAAGCAGATGGCACAGGAAGTTGTTCCTGACCCCAGGATAAAGTTAGGTGCCCTTCCTCTGGGCATCTGTATAGCTGGCAGCCATCGGATCATGTCTAACACTGTATGGTACTGTTTTTAAATTGTCTATTTCCACCTCTATATACTGTGAACAGCTTGCCGTGCTCCTCATTACATCCACAGGTTTACAAATGTCTCTTACCAGATGTTTAATAAACTTGTATTGAGTTAATGAGTAAGATAGTTCAGAGAGTAATCAGGGCAGTGGAAGAATCCAAAAACACATCACAAAAGGAGTGGAAGAAATTGGATGGGTTACCCGAGAGAAAGGAAGACTCACATGAGTAAAGTGAAGATAGTCCTCAATTACGCAAAGGTCCAAAGAGGGGGGAAATTCAGCTCTTCTACATGGTATCAAGGGTAGAAGTTCCAAGGAGGCTATTTTAGCATAGTTCAAGAAACGACTTCCCAATAAGACTATCAACGATGGAATAAGTTCTCATGAGAGAAATTAAGTTCACACGCTATAGACACTTTACAGCACAGACTGCCTGGATACATGGCAGTAACATCATAAAGGGATTCAAGCACAGGATGGGAGGTTGGACTAAATGCTATCATTCCCTAAGATCCCAGGGTTTTATGATCAAGTCACGGAAATGCGTGCATCAATAACTCACACTATCTTCCTCTGTGGAAGAATCCATTAGGGATAAAAGTTCCTCCAAAAGAAATTACATTCATGGAAATATCAGTAGATTGGAAATTCAATTGTCTTTTGTTTTGATGTCATCTATGCTAGGAAACTGGGTAAACTTGTAGAAGTAGCATTAATCTCCAAGCCTATTTCTTTATCTGTGCAATGAAATATTGGGTTGAATCAAATGATTCTGAATATTCTTCTAGATATATAATCTATTTGATGCAATGCAATGCCTTTAATGACCTACCCTAGGAGAATAATTTGTTTTTCAGGGGCATCCAAGGGGTTACATGCGCTATATGCTAAGTCTCTCAGTGGCCAAATCCACTGAGTTAGAACATCCAGTAACTCAGTGTCAAGAGGACTAGATTAATAGCTAGATGTTGAATTAGATTTAAAAAAAAATTCTTCCCTACATTAGATCAGATGGATTTCAATGGCCTTGATTACTGTTGAAGGGAGTCTTGCTGTCTGAATTTCCAGAATTACTACTATAAATGATGGGCATTAATGTGCTGCAGTCTCCTTCTGGAGAGAGGCCCAACCCAATCAGGACTCACGAACACTGGAATTCTTTGCCCTGACATTGAAAAGTACAGTCCAAGCTTCGGACATTTCCACTTAACACTGCACTTACAAAAAGATCTCAGCTCATCTGGCATCGAATCTCCTGACATTGTTCTAAGGTAGGCCATCTCTTCCATGGATACAGTTCCTTTTAAATTGGGGCAACGTCACAATCAACTCCGTAGGAACTAATCAATATCTTGCAATCGCAATTCGATTCACGTCTTGGCCTGGATTACATTGGTTTTTTGTTTGTTTGTTTGTTTTTACCAAATATATGGGCTGTCTGAGGGAGTGCCTTCTGAAGGAATGGTCTGCTCTCATCAGATAATTACATTGTTAGAGAAAGCGCACACTAGAAAATGCAGTAAAAGGCTCTTTGGCCCAGCCTAAGGAAGCTATGAGTCTATGGTTACATACAGGAACTAATATTGTTTTTAATTCACTGAAAGTAAAAATTTTATTCTGTTTGTTCTTTCAGTCTTCAGTGTAACTACAATTGTGAATTCCATGATAAATAACTAGTATTTATCTTAAGTATTATTTTTTTTATCTTTTTGTAAAACCGATATGGCCATTAGTAAATATCAGGCACATTGTATAATAACTCATTTAATTCATGAAGATACTTAGGAAGATACTGCTGCTACTCCCATTTTACAGATGGGCAAAGTAAAGCACAATGGAGGGTGTGGGGTATCCCTCAGAGTACTTCTTTAGGACCGAATAACTCATTCCTCAGCTGCTGAGGCTCACAGCTGAGCACCTCCCTTTAAGAACAATTCTCAGACAGAGGCGTGTGGGTGGCGCAGTCAGTTAAGCGTCCAGCTTCAGCTCAGGTCATGATCTCACAGTTCATGGGTTTGAGACCCGCATCAGGTTCTGTGCTGACAACTCAGAGCCTGGAGCCTGCAGATTCTGTCTGCCACTCTCACACTCACACTCTGTCTCTCTCAAATATAAATAAACATGAAAAAAAGAAAAAGAAGAAGAACAGTTCTCAACCAAAGGGAACTTTCTTGCCCAAGTTTGCACCTGCTCCCTGGAGGCACTGCATATCTAATGATTGGTTATTGACAGGATATACCAAGGACAGGCTCTGTCACCTTGCCTTAATCCAGGACACTGAAAGGCCATCCCAGCTACAGAGCTCCTCACTGTTATTGGAACTCTGAAGTACCTGTGTCATAATTCAACCCTACCCTATGCCTGATCCAGCTTCCTCCATTCCCAAGAAGACAGCAAAATAAACCTCCATTTCAGAGTCTGTTTCCCAGATAACCCAACCCATGCCAGGTTCTTGTCCAAGGTCACACAGCTTATCAGCGGTAAACCCAAGCAATCCAGCTCCATGAGCCACTATGCCAATGTGCTTCTGTATAAGTAGACTTTGTTTTATATCTGCATCTCAGTTAATAGCCTGAGGAAATATTTCCCAAGTTGAAGGATCACTAATAATCCTCTAGAAATCCTAGGTACGCATCAACAAACGAGACCCTGTTCAAATAAGTTCAGTAAATGTCACACATTCCACCTCTTATTAGACAGTCTCCATGCATGTTAATATTTCAACAGAGCTATTAAGCTATATAATAAATAAATTTAAATGAAATCTGAAATATGGTTTCCAACCAGACCACCCTTTTTTAATGAAATGTCTATTAATACCAAACTACGAGTATCCTTCAGAACTAGTTTGGGAAATGCTAGCCTGGAGAAACCTTCACTCTCCTTCCAACAACCCTTCTGACCCCTCTCTTTAAACTCTCTGATGTCTGGCCACTTCTGAGAAGCCATCTCAGACAGACTGAAGTGTTTCTAACATTTTATCCTTTTCTGTGCAGAACTCCTTGTTCTCTGTCTTAAGCAAGTACTTGTCTTTGCTTTACATGGATAAGATTATGCATAATATCTGCATAGTTTGCAAATATGTTATCCTTCCATTCGATGGCCATTCACGGGGCAGGAGGGGATTTTTAGGGCTGGCTTCTCCAAGTAGCTCTAACACTGCAAGAATTTAAAAACCTACTCAACCTTACTAGGCATCTTTTTTCTCTCTTCCATATCGAGGGGACACATCTAGATTTGTTGAAATGCAAGAGCCCTTCCAATGTTAATATTGTAACATTCTACCAACTTCTGATTTCATGTATAATGTAGCGGTTGAGTTGGTGGGTTCTAAAATCACACACACACACAAACACAAATTCAATATCCTCTTCACTCAATTACTGTCTGTGTTTTGTATGCCCTTAGACATTTATTTTGCCCTTAAAATAGGAGCTTCCTCATGAGTAAAATCAAATTAGTATGTATCACAGAGAACGGTTGTGAGGATTAGGAGGTAATGTGTATAAAATGTTTAGCCTTTTCAAGCACATGTTAAATGCTCAAGCAATATTGGCCATTTTCATTTCACTGATGTTGGCTGTGATTGTGGAGACAGTGGTGACAGTGACGGCTGGGAGAGGAGGCTAACGGACATCTCTTGAAGTTGTGCACTTGTCCCAGATTTCACGTGTGAAGATGGCTAAGGCCAATCGGCCACAATAGGTTGGTGGAGCACATGCCTACATGATGAATTGGAGAGTGTGTTGCAGGGGGCACCTGGGTGGCTCGGTTGGTCAAGTGTCTGACTCTCGATTTCAGCTCAGGGTCCTGATCTCACAGTTTGTGGGTTCAAGCTCTGTGTCAGTCTCTGCGCTGACGGTGCAGAGCCTGCTTAGGATTCTCTCTCTCTCTCTCTGCCTGCTCTCTCTTTCTCTTGGTCTCTCAAAATAAATAAATAAACTTAAAAAAAAGTGCGTTGGAGGGGGGCATGTGGGTAGCTCACTAGGTTAAGCAACCAACTCTTGGTTTCGGCTCAGGTCATGATCTCACAGTTCATAAGATCATGCCCCAGGTCAGACTCTACGCTGACCGCATGGATCTTGCTTAGGATTCTCCCTCTCCCTCTATCTCTGCTCTCCAAAATAAACAAATAAACTTTAAAAAGTAAGTGTGTCTGGGGCTGCAATTATGGTGACATGGTGCTGAGAAACGTGGTTAAGGTGGCATACCCATGCCCAATCTGCCCTCCACACGCAAGAGTCACTTGGAAACCACACAGTGACAATGATATCATAGTTTAAAAAAAATACCACGTGTTTAAACTAAATGCACACCATAAAGGATTTATGTTTGAGAGGAGAAATGAACTCAAATCAGGAGTTTCTCAAAAGGACTTGGAAAGATAGCTCTCATAAGCAGGATGATAGTCATACGTAATGAAGAAAAACGACAGTCCCCATTTCTGCCACAGACCATGCAAGAACAAATGGACATAAGTTGCTTTCAGATAAAATGTGATTGGGCTCCAAGAGAAACATGTTAACTCTAAGAAGTGGGCAGCACCAGCAGGTCTTCCTGAGGGGTGCACTGCCACCTCTACTCAAGAGTCACAAATGTCAGGAGGAAGAGCCATCTGTTTGGATGGTTAAGGGGAAGATTATCTACAGTCAGAGGGAGGAATGCCAAGTAGTTCTTTGCAATCCCCAAGCTTTGATGATAATACAACTTAACACACTAAATGCTGCTGTTCCCAACATAGGGCTGCTGACAAGGAAAGTTCTCAAGGGATTCCTCGGGCCAGAATTCCCATTTAAAGACCCAAGGTATAAGTCAGCTAGGGGGTGGGTGTATTCAAAAAGCAGTAACAACCTTCTCTAATTAGACACAGCTTCCTAAGGGAAGCATCAACACAGCAGTGAGACTGGCACTAGTAAATTAAATTTTTAAAATCCTGTTGCAATCACTCCCCTGACATACCCCCTTCCTTAGGCTCCACTCAGTTATTCTGTATTTATTGTAATTACTTTAGTAATAAGATTTGTTTTCTTGTTATTATATATATTACTGTGCAGAGTACAAAAAAAATAATAGCCAAAAAGAGTTATGTTTCTTATTTATCTCCTTGGCCGTTATTGGGCCAGGGGGAGGGGAGGGAGCAGGGAGAAGCTGTAAATAGAAAAGAAAGTGTTTCTTGCGGAGTGAAGATGTATAGGAGCGTATTTGCAAGAAGGAAGCAGGGCAATGAAGGAATAAGGCTAATAATTCAAAAGGGCTAGGTGGCTCCGAGAGATAAATAACCAAGGGAAAGACAACCTGGAAGTCGGGCCAGGAAGGGTGGCTCCCCATTAGCAAGGCTTACAGTCTGCCTCTGACTTTCCTGTTTCTAAACTCTGGCCTCTAGCAGAAGGGCCAAAAAAAACCCCGGAGAGCCAGCATGAGGCCCCAGGCAAATCCTCAATGCCAGCCTGACGGGTGCAATTCCTTCTGGTTCCTGATGGGGCGCACTTTCCTAGGAAGGGGGACTCCTAAAGAAGGGTGGGCCATAGGGCTGTGATACTCAGGCTAGGTACGCGGGGGAGGCGGTCCCCAGGCTGAGAAGAAGACAGGTCCCCCCAACTACAGTTGGGCATGAGACACTGCTCACTGCTCAGGTCCCCCAACTACAGTCCGGCATGAGACACTGCTCATGACGGACACCCTGAAACGCTACGGAAGATGGCCCAAAGCTGATTGTAGGCTGACATCTAAAAGGCAAGAAGCCAGGCTTTTGTCCATTCCAGTGGGAAAACTAAATGTATTTTAAGAGTAAGAATGAGGAGGGAAAAAGGTATTGGCTGAATTTTTCCAGTTCTAAGCTTTCTCTACTGCTATACGTTTTATACAATTTATTCAATCCTACGTCCTCTCCGTAATTTTAAAAATTACAAGAACAAGCAAAATTTTAGTTTTAATATATATTACATAGTAAAATATATACTTAAAATATGTGTATGTTATGTATGGAAATAAATATTCTATATACTATATGTTATGATATATAAAATTACATATATTACATTATATATAAAATGAAGTAGTCTCTTTCACTTCTTTCACCTTCGACCTTGTCCCTCCCTCTGCAGAGTTTCTATACCACTGCCATACCTAATCTTGGATCTCTTTGAAGAACTGAGAGATGAAAGCAGGGAGATCATTAAGCCTGCTTGGCTCAGCTCTTGAGGAGAGCTTTGCATGGCCCACCATTGAAATTCAGGCATTAGAACACAATCAGAGGAACCTTTACTTTTATACTTTCAGACAGTGCTTAACAGTTTCAAAGTACTACAGTATTTGATCATGATACTAATCAAGTGAGGTGCCTTGGTTAGGGCTTAGTAGCCTCTTAATAAGTTCAAGAAACAGGAGTGGAGAGGTTAAGTGATTTGTCCAAAGCCACATGGCTGAAAAGAAACTAATTTTGACCAGAGCTTGTGCCTTCTGATTGCCCAGTGGGGATTCCTTGTACTGAATCACAATTACAATCATCCCAGATGGGGGGAAAAAAAAGTCATCAAAACAAGGAAAAGCACAAATTGTTTCCTTTGCAAAAGGCGGTGAGATCTTATTATGACTCTGATAACAAGGGGACAGGCTCTCCCTCTTCCCTCGTGAAAGCAGAGCGCCCTGAGAGTAAATGGCAAAGGAAAAAGCACCCTTGGTATTGGTGTGGCTTGTTAGGGCTGTGCTTCCTATTCTCCAGATATAGACTGTCTTATATTTCCGGGAGCCATGCAACATACATCACTAAGTACATGGTAGATGTGATGGGAGTTGAGAAATAACACATCCATATCATACCCAAGGGTTTGCTTTATAATAAAGACTTCTAAGTGTATGTTGAAAGAAAGTGTTAGGCAAGGGGATGCTGAGAAAAGAGATGTCTAAAAGGGAAATTGAGAAAGAAGAATAGACCTTCACCTCCCTCCCTCCTTGCCTACATCCCTTCCCCCATTTCTTCCTCCCCTGGGGAAGGGATGGACAAGCACCAGAATGCAGACAGAGATAAGAAGTTGCCCAGCCAATGAGGGAGCAAAGCATTTAACAAACAAGCACATTTCCCCAAGAGCCTCAGCCCGAACTTGATCAATGATTCTGCAACATTGAATCATTTTTAATTTAATGCTTCTGGGAAGTGAGTGGGGGGAGGGGGGAGGAACCCATCAACTACAGGCACAGTTGGCAAGAGCTGGGTATTAGCATTTGGCAGCATTTATTATTGCTGTTTATGATGGCATAAATTAGGTTTATGCTGATATAATTAATAACCCTAAATTTAGGAATAATAAATAGTAATATTCGTTCGGAACTGCAATGTCTGAGGAAGGCAAATGGAGTACTCAATTTCCTGACTCCTTCTCTGTGCTTAGGAAGGGGTGTGAGCAAGGAAGCCCCTGGGAAAGCTCTCCCACATCTCCCTGCCCCTGGTAGGATGCATCGCTTAAAACTATGCAAATGACTTAGCATCAGGACCTCAAGAGTTCCCAGAGCAAATAATTTTTATTTTGATCTCTATGAATAAGTTCATCTGCAAGATCGAGTGTGCCACATTCCCCTCTAGAACCAGGACCCTCCGTGCTGTCTTAGCCCACACTACTGCTCCAGGGTACGTACAGAGGTTTGGACAGCCGCACTAAATACCACATTCCTCATGGAGCCCTCTACTTCCTTCCACATCAGAATTACTGACAGACATTTGCAAGGCAAGAATTCAAGAGAAAAAAAAAACAACAGTTCTATGTCTTTAAAAAATTTTTTAAATGTGTATCTGCCTTTCATTTTATAAAGTTGTAAAAAAAAATCTGAGAGATTAAAATATTCCTATAAATGTTCCCTTTCTGTATCTAGGAGAATATCTTAGCATCTGAAATGGACTAAGACCTCCCTTTTTTTTTTTCCAGGGAAAGCAGAAGGTAAACGGTGAAAATTATAGTTTCTCAGACCAAATAATCCTTTCTGGATCAGGATAACATCTTCCCCCGTTTTTAAATATAAGGAAGACAAGTAAAGCAAAGAGAAAGAGACTGAACACCCTTTGCCCATGTCTCCCCAGAGATCCTTAAACACGGATTCTCCAAACAGGGTAGAATCAGACCCAAATTGACATTGCCATCCAAAGAGTCAACCTCTGCTCCATGTCCAAAACATTTTATTTCTCCTGAAAACAAATAGAACAAAAATATCCATCCGCTGATAACTCTGATCTGTTCCAAACAGTACAAACTGGCAAAAACAGTCTCAATTTTAAAAGTACATGACTTCAAGTTTACATTCCTTGTCACCTCCCAGGAAGGACCACTGAGTGCCAAGGTGAGAGAATGGCTGATTGCTCTAGGCTAAGCTTTCCTTGCTAAGAAATATGATCTCTGACTCGCAAACATTCCGCAGGGAGATTCCACAGCAGGAACTTTGGATTCCCCTGGCCTCGCCGGAGGAAGAACTTGGAGCTGAAACTCTGGAACAAGAGTTTTAAAGGAGAGTATTACTCTCACATCATATCATGGCATTTCATCATGGCCATCAGCATCTCTGGTGCAGACCAGGTAGACTCCATCCCTCAGCTTCCCAGAGGCCACACGGCATGGAGAACTTTCTCCTGATAGGCTCGCCAGCTTATGGTCATCTAAGTCTTCAGAGAGGGGTACATGATGCCTTGCTGAGGAAAATGGAAACCTATACTGAGAGGGTGCCCATGTGACAGCTAGTCTCCCTCTGCCTTTACTGGTCCCTCTTGCTTTTCCCCGTCCCTCCTTCTCCCCTCTGCAGAGGATCCCTAGTCTACTGCCTTTGCTTTGCAGGAAATACTACAGAGCTCACACCCATAAGCATATTAAAAATTGGTGCTTCAGAAGCCAAACATGGACAGTGAATCCACAGAAGACCCCCAGGACCCAACAGAAGCTCTGAGGGCATAAATCCTGCCAGCTTGGAAGGATCCAGAGGCCTCATACTTATTAAACCCTAAGCTGCTGGAGACTGCCCAGACAATAAACCAGCCTCCCCGATGTGTCCTCAGCTGTTTGTCCAAGACAGTGGATGATGACTAAGACAAAGAGAAGAAAAGGAGAAGACCAAATAATTACGATGCCCGCAGGTTCAGCAAGAGCCGCGCCTCACAGGAGTAGGATACAAATTCTCCCTTGCAATCTAACATATAATAAAACATTATTGGTGGTACGCCAATACTCAAGTACTAATAATTAACTAAATATGGATCCAACTGTTAATTTCTAACAGAAGTAGCTTAAAGCCTTTAGAATCCTTGCTCTGGTCTAGAATGATCTACGCGGAAGTCAGGCGCACCCAGGGTTAGACTTAACACACATCTATTAGGCACTAACCACTCCCCAGGCTCTGTGCTAAAAACATTCAAGAGAAGAGTCACCAAAATAACTGCCTGGAAGCTTGGACCTCAGTGGAGCTCACAACCAAGTGGAAAGAACATGAACTCTGCAACCAGGTCTGTCAGAGTTTAGCCCCTGACCGCAAACATCAGCTCTGTGGTTGATGTGTTTGTTTCTTTTTTTTCATCTGCAAAATGCAAGTAAGATTTGTTTCGTAAGTATAAAAAAAATCAAAATTAAAATCCTATATTTCTCTTATCAGATTGGCAAAAAATTAAAAAGATTGAAAAAATGCGGTGTTGACAATGGTATAAGGACCAGGTACTTTCACCCATCAGTGGTGGAGTATAAACTTACACATTTTCTAAATAATCTGGTGATAATATGTATCAAATATAAAATACACATAACATTCAATTCAACAGATTGCTTTGAAAATTTATCATAAAGAAATCGCCAGAGAAATTCACCAAGTGAATAAGAATATTTCCCTATTATTTAAAATGGAGAATTGTTTAAATTCATTACAAGCCCATCAATACTATGACATTACTAGTTAAAACCTAATAACTCCCGGGGCACCTGGGCGGCTCAGTCGGCTAAGCCTCCAACTTTGGGTCAGGTCATGATCTCAGAGTTCGTGGGTTTTAGCCCCGCATCAGGCTCTGTGCTGACAGCTCGGAGCCTGGAACCTGCTTTGGATTCTGTGTCTCCCTTTCTGTCTGCCCTTCCCCTGCTCACGCTCTGTCTCTCAAAAATAAATAAACGTTTAAAAAAAGTTTAAGAAAGAAAACAAACTAATAACACTGCTTGTATTTTTGCCATAGGAAGATATTGTTAGTTTATAAACTATACTATAAAACACATGATCTTACTTAAATTAATATATATACATATTATTAGGCTTATATATTATTATGTATAATATATAATATATAATTATATATAATTAAAAAGAGATAGCTGATATACCTGAAGCTGTCAAGTTACAAACAAATGGCTAATGAATCTTCTCCAACTTGACAAAAGCGTTTATGTTTAGGCAGCCTGATTTGGGAAGGGCCCCGATGTCGCAAAATTACAGAAATGCTATGTAATTACCAGAGATTATAATGTGAACAATGTCCCTTGAAGTAATGCAATGCAATAGCCCTGAACTTGGGTGCTTTTTAATTCCTTCTTTCAACTTATTATTTACACTAGAATTTTCTACAACAATGATACTTTTTTTTTTTAGCATTGGAAACCATACAAGCAGCATTCTACTTTTTGAAAACAAAGAAATCACATGTATACAGTAATAACCCCGATGCTAGTGCATGCCTAGAACTCAGCTAATGGACACCTCATGCTTGCTTTTTTTTTTTTTCAAGGTGAAATGGCACTCTCAACTTATTATTTTTTAATGTTTATTTTTGAGAGAAAGAGAAAGAGAGAGAGAACACAGGCGAGGGGCAGAGAGGGAGACAGAGGATCCGAAGTGGGTTCTGCACTGACAGCAGAGAGCCCAACACAAGGGCTAGAAACCACAAACTGCGAGATCATGAACTGAGCCAAAGTCGGACACTGAACCGACTGAGCCATCCAGGTGCCCCTGTTCTTGCTTTTCATCAACCATGTCTGAGCTCTCTGTCCTGTCACATTGCAGCTAAAATGCAAACTACAAAGCTCAGATTCCTTTGCCAGTTGGCCTCCTGGTAGGTTCTGCCAACAGGAAGTACTCGAGGGAGACAGAAAAGCAGGGGGAAGAAGGACACACACACACATCCGCCCTACTTTCCAGTTCCAGTTAATAAGACTACAGCGGCAGCAGGCTCAACCTCTATCCTAGGCTACAAGGTACCAGCATCACTGCCCTCTTACAGGTGACAGTGGCGGGCAGATACATCCCCTTGGCATTTAGACACAGGTCACTCTACACTCTCCCACCCTCTGAGCTGCACTCCCCGCCCCGGGCCATGAAGCCCTTGCTAGGTCAGACCCCCTTCTCAGAGTTCCAAATGCCAGACTTGTAGAGCCCTCCAGGCTCCCGGGTTCCAGTTACACCACCTCTTCCCTCCACTCCCCTCAACCCTGCAGGTGGTCCCTTACTCTGTGGTTATTAATCTCTTGGCTTCTTTTGTATCCCTTTTTTGAACTTTTAGACTTCTGCCATCTGTGAACCAAATCTCATCTTTTGAAACATCTAATATCTTGACCGTACCATGGACCATTTTTATAATTAGAAAACAATAAAGCTATTTTATTTTTTTGATATCCAATTTTTCTGAGCATAACTCTGAAAACATATCTATTGTATTTATTATCCACTATTTCCTTAGGAAGTTCTCTAAATATTACGGCCTCTTACCCCTTCACCAGTCTAGGGCATAGATACTTTCTGTCAATCTCAATAGCATGGCTAAAGCAAGACAGAAAGTCTTATTAACACTTTACTAAATAATAAATGATATAACAGAAGATAACTACTTGCAAGAGCACCTGGGTGGCTCAGTCAGTTCAGTGTCTAACTTCACCTCAAGTCATGATCTTACGGTTCCTGAGTTTGAGACTCGCATCAGGCTCTGTGCTGACAGCTCAGAGCCTGGAGCCTGCTTCCGATTCTGTGTCTCCCTCTCTCTCTGCCCCTCCACCACTTGTGTTTTCTCTGTCTCAAAAATAAATAAACATTAAAATTTTTCAAAAAAATAAAAGAAGATAACTACTCCTAGAAAATCTAAAACTGATTATTGGTAGAAGTGTTTTCATTCTCAAGTAGCCACTTAAGGGATTCCTTCTTCTGGCTTCCTCCAAATGGTAGATGCCATCTTTCCTCTGTGACCTCTGGTTAGACCAGAGTTTCTCCAATTTCAATCTCGGGAAATTATCTCTTCTCCTTAAAGGCTCATTTTTTAGACATCTTTTATTGCTCCCTGACCTTCTTTTCAGGATGCTTGACGATATGAGTAACCAATGCACTTAATGACTGCATTGCTGATACCCACAGGGAACTTTCATGACAGTAGCACCATGGGTCATAGTACAAATACCAAGTATGCATTGATCTGCTATGATCTAAAGACCCAGCAGGCAAACCCCCAGGTTACTTGTAGGATCACGAGCAGATGGGGAGTCATCCCAAGCAATATCTTATGTGGAACTTCTCACCAGTCTATTGTCTGGGAGCCCAGTGCGTATCTTCCATTCTTACTTGTGCAAATTGAAAGAAAGTAATAAAATTACATACTTACTATGGCCTATTTTTTTCAAATGTAACCTTGATCTGTGAGATCCCAAAGTCTGAGAACCAACCACTACTAAATGCTACTATATTGAAGAGATTTGAAATACATTTAAAGGTTAGAGTTGAGGTCCTATTAGAGGGAAGCCCTAAGCATATCAAAACAGGAGGGAAGAGACCTGGATCTGCCTACGTTGAAGTGAGCCCAGTGGAGGGGTGCCTGGGTGGCTCAGTCGTTAAGTGGCCGACTTCAGCTCAGGTCATGATCTCACGGTCTGTGAGTTCGAGCCCCGCATCAGGCTCTGTGCTGATGGCTCAGAGCCTGGAGCCTGCTTCGGATTCTGTGTCTGCCTCTCTCTCTGCCCTTCCCCTGCTCATGCTCTGTCTCTCTGTCTCTCAAAAGAAATAAAACATTAAAAAAATTTTAAAAAAGAAGTGAGCACAGTGGAGATAATTATCAATCGTTTGTGATCATGAATAGTCAGCTGAATTAAAATATACTACAGAATGGGCATGGAAGCTCCATGACAAAAAATATTCAAAATTATCTGGGTGTCACCTACCGCCAAAAGCTGACAGTAACAAGAAAAGATATATTCTCCAATGGAGAAGGCTGGCAGGACAAGGCAATGTCGAGGTCAAAGACAAGCTAGAAATTCAGATCCCATGAAAGAATACTGAGGACGAGGCAGTTCATTCATTCTGGCCTCAGATTACAGAAAACTGCAAGGCTGCATCTTGGTTTGTCCCCGGCACACTGGATATGAAAGTCCAAGTCAACAAGACTAATTTCAGAGACCAGGTGATGACTGCAGTCAGCAGGGCTGAGGCTCTACTTGCTTCTCCATCCAAGGTTGGGAAGAGCTGGTCAGTCAAAATGAACGTGGGCTTTGGAGCTAGACAGAGTGGGTTCAAAGCCCAGCTGTGCCACAAGCTAGACATAACCTTGGGTACAGGCGTGTGTATGTGCCTGTAGACATACATGTACACAAACACCTCAGTGTTTCAGTTATCTACACCATTTCTCATGCCATTTCTGCCTTAGACTAGCTTTCTGATCTGGGATAACTCATTTTTTACCTCTTTAGTTTCAGTTCCTTTAACATTTGAAGGACTGGGACAAAATAATATACGTGAATGCTCCTAGCTAGAACATTTTAAGTTTTTGTTTTTGGTTTTGTTTTCATTCTAATGCCTTTAAATCCCTACAGAAAAGTGGTACGGGACAGACAGAAGTTCTGGTCCTGTCTCTGTAACACCAGCTCCTTAAACTGCACCCAGGACTTAACTCCTGTGTATTCAAGTTTTCACATCCAGAAATTAGGTAGAAGACCTGCCTTTTGGGGGCATAGTTACAATTACATAAGAAATCTATGTAAAAAACAGGTTCTTTCACAGCCCATAAAAGGTCTGAATGATTTTTTTCTTTAGGTAAAGTCTGTGAGTTCTCTTATTGTAGTAAAATAAAGCCTTTACAACCCACAGTGGAGTAAAAGAATATTGGCACTAACTTTAAATGATCCCAGATAGTTTAAATTGTCAAGATTTTTTATCTGATTTTTATAGTTTCATTTGTTTCCCCCAGAGCATTCAGCTATTACTTCTTAATACCTTGGTGTGTTTACTCATAGTATGCCCTCTGCTCTTTATTGTTGTTTGTTTCTGTTCCACAATGGCCTTGAAGAAGAAAATCAAGTTGGTAGAGTTGTATATATACTGAGAATCAATATACTCTGATTCTCCTGTGAATAAAATGCTGGGCTGTGTGTTGACTTTATAAAAATTATTTTGTCACTACATTCTACCCAACAACAAAAGTCCAAATATTGGGAACCACGCTAGATGTCTTCAACCCCTCACTTATATGCCACGCCAGCCTATTAAGCAATCACTTCTCTTTTCCCTACTTCACACTCTGATCAAGCCGCCATTATCACTTCTGCCCTGACCCAATTTGTTGACCTCCTGGGTTTTTTATTCCATCTAGAAAAGAATGATAAGAGCCAATGATCCTCCTGGATTACTTAGAACTCAGCCCAATTCTATATAATCAACCAGGCCAGCAAGATGGTAGATTGCTTCTTTTGGAAACCATCTTTGTATTTTGTTTTCCTATTACAGACATGTGTTGCTAAGTGATCTTTGCCTTGGCAAGACATACTGTATTTTTGCTGGAAAACCCAGGCTTTGTCTCTCTGACCACTGTTATCAAAACCTCTCAGCCATCCTCAGAGGCTCCATTACCATCACCACAAAAGGAAACTACTCTACTTTACACATTCTTGCATTCTCCATCAGGGCCCATGATTATTTGTGAAAGAAGAGTACAATGTAGTAAGTTAAGTACCAAACTCAGATTCAGAGAATTTTTATGCAAAGATGGTTTCTTTGCTCTTTAGACCACACACAGGACAGTTCAGTTACCTTTAAGACATCTTTTAGTTAAAACGTGTCCAGAGTAAAACTGTTGAAGATCAGTACATCAGAAACAATATTACATAAGCAACCTTTAGGCGAACTGCATTAAACTCAGAGAGGACTTCATATGGGGGTGTTAAGGCATGTAAAAGGGGGTTCAATTTTATCCATGGGGTATCCCAAGGTAAGACTGTATAAAATGTTTGAATTTCACAGGGCAAAGATCAAAGTACAGGAAAACACAACGCCACCTAGTGATGCACAACAGAATGGACATGCCCTGAAATGGAATGTCAATCACAGAAGTTCAAGTAGAAGTTAGATGAAACATGTGGTAGGTTCTAAGAAGGGTTCATGAGCAGAGACCTTTTAGTGCTTTTACCGTGAGACGTTATGCATCCACTGCAGTCTCGGGTCTTTGCTAGTGACATGCTATGACCTGTGGATTTCCTATCAGTAGAATAACACTACGATTTCCAAGTCCCTTTCAGCCAAAATTATTGGAGTGATCCAAGTGATCTATGGTGTGCCTTGAGCTCCATGATGAAAGATGCTACATTTTAAAAGGAGTAATTTTAGTCATAATAAATAATGGTAATGATGATGAATGGCAGTGTCATTGAGAAGAAGCTGGCCTACTATTAGGGAGTCCAAAACAATCAGCTGTGAGATGAAAATGTGTCCAGGCCAGGAGGATGCTCTGTGACCGAGACCACATTAACCTTTTAGCCGAAGACCTGGATCAAGCCCCTGATTTGGAGGTATGAGCAGTTGAAATGGAAGAAACTATAACGCTTATCCCTGAGCTTGAATACTGCCTTGGGCTTAGGAGACATTTTCCCAGACGGGTCAATAGGGAGCATGTTACCTTATTCTTCCAACAGAAGAGAAAAGTGAGTAGGTTAGGGGAAGAGCCAGAGTCCAAACTAGGGTTATAACTCTAAACCCAGGACTCTTTCCATTCTCTACCAGTCCCCAGACAATTCAACAGAAAGGGAAACTTCAGAAAAGAGCCAAGTTGGATGAGAACATGCTAAAATGGGATCACGCCCCTCAAGATGGCTTGCATAGCTGTTTTCCATCTATTTAGACTGAGAGCTTGCTAGTGAAATTCTTGGCCCCTCCCACAGGGAGGAGTCACTCATTAATGTCTTGACCTGTTTTCTGGGGCTAACGTAGCACGTGGCAGAAACCCACTGACTTCTCTTGGACCAGAAGAGAACACTGGCTCTAGAACTTTGTCCAGCTTGAGATCTAAGAAGGCTAATTGCTGCTAGAAGCCTAATTAATGCTCCTGAGTGGAAAGACTTGGCCTCTTGCTCCTCACATGTGCTTGAAGGCCAGCCAGGCACCATAGGCAAAGAGGAAGGACTCTGCTCTCTGCCCACCAAAAACCTCCACCAAAAGCTCGGGAGTTTGGGAGCTACAAAACCAGGAAACTTGCTACAAACAAATGAATCACTTAACTTCTTTGCCTTTTTCTTTTTTTGTATCTATTAAAATTTTATTTTTAAAGTCTATAGCTTTGACTTGTTTGCATTTTGGCATAGTTTAACATATTTTATCATTTGGAATGTATTCTGATCCTCATTTTATATTTTATCATCTTTATATTTCTATTTTTTTTAACTTACCAGTATTATTTTTTGTGCTTATCCTTTGAAGCGAGTCTGTTCTCAGCTGTGTAACATGTAATTCGCTTTTTCCCTTAAGGAAATTAATTACTATTTTATCTTTCTTAAAACAGTCTTTTTACTTAAAGCCATTTTAACTTTATCTCTTTGAAATTTTTGTTTATTATATATTTTTAATAATTCTCATTTTATCTCATTTCACCTTTTAATATTGTTCTATTTTCTCGGTTTTCTAAACTTGTGCTTTGCTTCTTAAATACCAACATTTTATTCTTTTTTAAAGTAGGCTTCACACCCAGTGCAGAGCCCAGCATGGTGTTCAAACTCACAACACTGAGATTAAGACCTGAGCTGAGATCAAGAGTCAGGTGCCCAGCCAACTGAGCTACCCAGGCACCCCCGAAAATGCTGACAATTAAAAGTTCTTTTTTCATTTATAGCTTCTGCAATTATTTTTCTTTTAATTGTTCTATTTTTTTTAACGTTTATTTATTTTTGAGAGACATAGAGACAGCGCGTGAGCAGGGGAAGGGCAGAGAGAGAGGGAGATACAGAACCTGAAGTAGGCTCCAGGCTCTGAGCCGCCAGCACAGAGCCTGACGTGGGGCTCGAACTCACAGACTGCGAGATCACGACCTGAGCCGAAGTCGGCCGCCCAACCGACTGAGCCACCCAGGCGCCCCTTAATTGTTCTATTTTTATGTTCTGTTTTTCTCACAGGATACCAATGTCCATTCCTATAGTAAAGAGAGTCCTCTGTGACCACAGGAAGAGGCTGTCGTCTCTTTCCCCAAGGGCTGAGAATTTGTGAACGTTAATCCTGCCACCCCTGTCCACCGGCCATGGGACCTTGGGGACCTGCTTTTGTATCTGCGCTCACAAACTCTGAAAATGCTGCTCCTTCCAAAACACCTCATCAGACACTGGGCTGCGTCTTTCCCGTTGTGCCCTGAAGGCATTCAGGAACACGATGAGGTGCACGACCCCTTCCATCTGCTCTCACAGTCACTTTCAACCACACCAGTCATCCCATTCAGATAAGGTGACATCCTTACTGGAGGTGCAGAATCCAGTAAAAAAATACAACTCAATAAAGATTTCTTTGTAGTACGTAAGTAAATGAAAGCACTGGTCTTAACTGAAGAAATCAGAATCTGAGCTTTGACTTTGCCACTGACCTACCATGTGACCTGGGCAAATCACTTGATCACCACGCACACTAATTTTTTCCTTAAAAAAAAAAAAAAAAGACTGTTTGCCCAGATTATTTCTAGGGACCCCTCTGGAATTAAGTGCCTATGAGTCTATGCCCTTCTATTCAAAGAAAACTGAAACAACATTGATGCATGTGGAGAGTACCTTATTTGTACAAGCTAACAGAAGCCCAAGAGAATTTACTCCTGCCAGAGTATGACCTCTCCAATCACACCCACTGAGGGACACGATGTGTCACAATGGTGACATAAATGAGGACGCGGCTGAGCTGGGTGCCTGACATACTTGCCATTGATGACACCGTCGGGATTGAGCATGGGGATGATCTTGAAAATGAAGTTTTCCCTCAGGAGTCTAGCCACAGGGTCACGGCTGACGAGGAACTCCAAGGCCCCCTTCATCACCCAGCTGGCATTGCTTTCTCCTGGGTGCACTCGGGCGGTGATCACTTGGTATGGACGCTGCCCTGCCAAAAAAGGAACACAAGAGAATTAAACCGAAGTACGCTTTCTATTTCCAACAAGATAATCTCCCAGGGGCCAGAATTATATCTGACTGGCATAAAGTCCAAAGTAGGTTGAATGTTTCCCATACGTGTCTGATCTACACTTTCCCATTTTCCATCTGTCTCTATAGTCTGCAAGACTCGAGAAAATATAAAGTTAAAGCTCAAGGCTGTTATCAAAAGCTTAAGTACTTAGTGGCATGAAAAGAACACAAGAAGCAGATTTTATCAAGATCACCAAAGGAACAATTAACTCTCTAGAATCTAATAGCATGATGCTGGGTGTCAGAGATCTGAAATTAAATCTTATCTTCATACTTATCCATTATAAGACCTTGGGTAAATAATTCAACTTCTCATCTGTAAAATGGGGACAATGATACTGATCTTGTGTGGTTGTTATAAAAACAAAAAGATATAAGTAGGGCACTTGAAATATTGCTTGCCATTCACTACAGGTTAGTTTCTTCCACCACAATTATGATATTGTGGGTAGGAAGGTCTCTCTCATTCCCCAGTAGAAATGAGATTCAAGGATAGAATTTATGCAGGGAACTTCATGTCCGTAAGACTCTACTAGAACTTTGAGACAGATTTGACAAGGAGAAGCAGGTGGAATTTCAGTCATGGAGTTACAATCCTTTCTCTCCTTTCAAAGGGAATCAGGAAAACTCTCTCTGCCCAATCACAGGGAGCATAGGATCTGAAGAGACTGTATGGAGAATGCATTGATGAGAGAAAGAGGGCTTGTCTTCCTTTGTTGATAGAAAACATCTGGACCATCGTAATGTGGAGGGGTATTCTGGGACCACATCTTAGCCCAGGTGAAAGGCACATTTTGACTGATTAATGGTGTCTGTTCACCGCTGAGGAAGAGGACGGAAGATGTGGCGTCATACCAGAAGTTCAGCACATCTGCTCTAACCCCTTGTCTGATTTTGTGTACGTGTGTGTTTCTGATTCTCCTTTCCTTTTGTACCCTCACACGATTCCTTATTGCTCCTAAACCCACCTGGATGACAAGAACTAAGCATTTGCCAAGTATAAATACCCCATCACTAAATAACCTAAAAGTTAAATTAGTCATTTCTTTCCATATCACTCAAATCACTGTGAGTTAAATGCAGCTTTTCTTCCCTTAAACAGTAGCCTTTTTGAGGGAACTGTGTCTCCAAGTGGGTACACTGAAAGTCAGAATTGAATAATACTCAATAACAGAGCTAAAGAACAGGTAATTGTGAATTATATTATTATTATCATCAATTAGGACAAAAGCTACTACTGTTGACAACCATTGAAATCTAGGTTTGAGGAGCAGAGGTCAGTACATTTTTATTGACTATGGTAAGAACAGGTCCCGTCATCCCCTTAAAGATCATTTATATATTGAGACAATATTTGGTTGTTTTACCCTAAGTAGATGTCTTGAGCATATTCCAGGAACTGCAGGAGCCATAGGATATAAAAAGTTGAATAAATTATAGTCTTTGTTATGCAAGAGGCCATAGCCTTTGCCAGTAGTGACAAACACAGGCAAATAATGAATGGCAAGTGTGCTAACACAAGTGTACATAAAGTACCATAAAAAGATCTGGCTGAGAGAGGGAAGGATGTTTCCAGAGCTGTGATGTCTCATTGGTATGCTATGTTCAGTGATGGGGTCTACTGAAGAATCATTAGTTACTGATAAAAGTGTAAACATTTGTTTATGATTTTATATATATATATATATATATATATATATATGCACATACATATGTGTATGTATATATTCTCCAACATTGTATATATATGTATTTGAGAATATATATATACATATACTATATATGTACATATATACATACATATACTATACACACATGGCATGAACTGCTGGTTGGCTGTCCCATAGCCTTTCTCCCCTTCTTTTTGACTACCAGACCCAACTCTGGGGGTGAAAGGATGTGCCTAGATTTAAACACCATACTTCATGGATCCTCTTGTAGGGAAGAGTGGCCATGTGACAGAATCATGGCCCAAGAGATGTAAATGCTAGCACGGGGTACGTCTTTCTGGAAAACCTATTGAAAAGAACAGTTTCATTTGGCAAATCTGTCTTAGTCTTTGTCTCTTTTCCCTGCTCTTCTTCTTCCTCTTGCTTTCAACATAGAATGATAATTTCAGGTGAAAATGTCCACTTGAGAACCAAAGTCACATGCTTTGTGACTATACACATGGAAAGAGCCTGGGTTCTTGAAGAATTCCTTAAGTAGCTACCCTACGCCACCATGAGCTTCTTCACTGTTTCTCGATATTTGAGAAACAAGAAACCACTATTTGGCTAGGCAAATATAGTCACATTTCCATTACATGTGGCTAAATTCTAGTCTAACTTATATAAATAGAAGATCAGGTTTAAAGTCATCCTTATAACGCTACTTTGAATGGCATGGAGTTACGTGTACTTTCGGGATTGGGGAGGAAAGAGTGCAACAGAGTCATCATGAGAATATTTGACATGCAGGTCCCAGGAAGGAACAGTTGAGAACCACTACTTTAAGAAGCAGAAAGTCAAGACTATATTTTCAGGGATCATTTCTATAGTTTGTTACAAGAAGCAGAAAGTCCATGATGTTTTTTCAGCAGGAGAAAGGCATACAGAAGGCTGTGCTTCATAAAATCATTCTGACATTATGGTAGATCATGCATTTGTTAAGTCAATGACAGAATGGTCTGTTGAAGAACAATTTTTAGAGTCATAATATCCAGAGTTCAAAGTCCAGCTCCACCATTTCCTACAAAATGAGTTATGGAAGTTTCTGATGAAATCGAATATCAGATTGGGCATCCTGCAGGTAAGACTAAGATTTGCTAACTGGAGCTTACTAAATAAGTATATTGAGGGAGGGAAAGAGATATATGGTTAGCTAGCCAAGCAGAGCTGAACCTAACTGAAGGCCAAATTGTCCCCTACATCATTTGCTCACGATCACATTTCACTCTTTCCAAAGCAAGTTGTATTGGCACTCCAATAAAAAGCTTATTGAGAAAGAGCCTTGATGAATTCGTACCCAATCAGCAGTCTATTTTCAGTTCTATAATTCCATATCACTCTCTTTGTGGTTTTTGAGCTAAGTTCATTTACAGCATATTGAACAACAATAGTAAGTGCTCCCAGCCCTGCAAGAAGAAACAAAAAACAGCTTAAGCTCTTGTAAATTTCCAATACCAACTGAACACCCTCATTGTCTGGGCCAGTTGGCTCCCATTGCCTGATACCCAGTACAATTCAGTGCATTAGTCAATAAACCAAATGCGTCCCTTGCAAAGAGATGTCCACAATGTCCCTTTCCTTTGGAGTGTGAGGTTGATAATCTGCTATATTGTAAGACACCACAAGACCCAACAGGCTGTTCTGAGCATCCTGATGAAGCCAATGGGGAAAACAGTGGGTTCTCATGAAGACATAAGCAGCATTTTAGCCATTCCTAGTTGATTTTTCTCTCTTCCCCTCTGTGATTTAAGACAATTTTATGGCTGTATTGGTGAGTTAAACTTATGAGACCATTGAGTTGCAGCAGCAAATGGTGCTCCAGAGAACCCATAACAGACAACAGCTGTAAATAGTATGTGACAGGCATACCATGCGTTTTTTCTTATTATTGACAATTTAGGTTTTAAAAACTCATTTCTGCATAGGGTAGGGCAAAGAGGATCAGGTATCTGCATTTTTTTTTCTCTGCAATTTATAAAATCTATTCTGGAGATCACCAAAGTCTATGGGGGAGTCATGGTTTGGCAATATGCAAATTCTTAAAACTTGGTATTGAATTTACGTCAGTGGTAACAACATCTTTAAAAAGAGGTTAGAAACAAGTAGGGGATTATATAATGCCTAAGAGATATCAGGCTCACAGCCAGTGAAAACCTGAGTAAGAACTGAAAACACATGACGACACATGTGTACACCCAACTCTATAAACATGCATCCAGTTGTTCTTTTACTTTCAACAATATATATTAAACTCCTACTGGAACTCTGCAAGGTTCTGGAGACTGAGAGAAATAGTGGTTTTTGCCCTCCGGGAACTAATAATAGTCCGGTGGGAAAGATAGGCACACAAATAATTATGATCCAGATTGATCAGGGACATTTGTCAAGACATTTTCAAAGCAGGGCAGAATGCTCATTACAACACTATTTATAATAATATGACCAACTGAAAATGACTTGAATGTGCACCCACAGAAAACCAGTTAAGGATACATAAAACAACCCTATACAACCACTAAAATGGCACACGGATCTCTTTCTGTGGACATTAGAAAGTATCTGTGACATCATGACGAGTGACAAATACAGAACACAGTAAGAGAACTTCATCATAGTGGATCCCATTTGGGTGTAGTATACCATTTACTTAAAGTTATCTATCTACACATAGGACACATCTGTGGGTGGAAATCATCTTTGGAATTCTTTGTCCACTATATCTCTATCTAGAATGTTCTCCTCTTTAGGGAATAATCATCATATCTCAAATTTTCACAAAGGCATAATATTTTGCAAATAGTAAACCACAGAGGAGAAAGAGGAAAGAAATGGATTTTCACAGAAGAGGTAACATTGGATCTGGTTTGTCCAGGTTGAGTAAGAATTTGCCAGATGAAGAAAAGGAAGGAGGTTATACAAAAAGGCCAAGTAGATGCATCTGCAAAATAACAAGGTCACAGAGCACATATGGAAGGTAAAATGGGAGTGAAGCCACAAAGCTGTATGCACCTGTGTCTGCAGATCTATGGAACCAACGCTAAGGAGACGGAAACAACCTTGTGAGTTGTGGAAGCCCCATGGAAAATCCTTAGGTAAGGATGTGATGGGACAGGAGTTCTCACTGGAGCCAAACACTCAGATACTGGGGTTATGGGGTGGGAGAAATGGCCAAAGGAGTAGATTGTGATTTCCAAAGGCAAGTCAGGTACCTTGGCCCTCGCTCTGGAGGAGGTGAGGAAGGAGGTAAGGAAACAGATGTGGGAAAAAATGTCAATGAAAGAAGATTTCGAAGAAAAAAAGAACATCTGAAAACAGGCATGGTGGAAAATTATTATACGTTATAGAAAAGACTAATGTTTCCCACCAAAGGTGGCATATCATGTACATTTTCTGCACTATGTGTTCCATCTCTTTTTTAATTAGCTTTATTTATAGTATGATTTAAATTCAATCAATTTCACCAATTTCAATTTTACAATCCAGTGAATTTTGACAAATGTATTCAGTGCTGTAAATCCACGACCGTCATAATGTGGGGTATTACCATCACAAAAATCCCCCTCAGTTTCTTTTGCAGGCAGTCCCCTCACCCATCCCTAGCCTCCGGCAACCAGTGATCTGCTTTTTGTCTCAATAGTGTCCTCTGCTCTGGAATTTCATAAGAATTCATTCATATGACATATAGCCTTTATGTCTGGCTTCATTCATTTAACATGAATGCTTTTTCAAGAGTCACCCACATTGTTGTATGCACATGCATCAGTCATCCGTGCCTTTTAGCCAGGAATGTACATTCCAGTGTGCCACAAAGCAATGGATATGCCACTATTGGTTTATCAACTCACCTACTGATAAGTATTTGAGTTACTTCCAGTGTAAGGCTATTATGAATAAAGCTATTATAACCACACGTTTTTCTCTGGAGTGAATACCTAGCTATAGAATTTGTGCATATTATGGTAAGGTTAACATTACAGTAAGTTGTTACAAAGTGCTGCCAAACTGTTTCCCAAAGAGTCTATACCATCCTGCATGCCCACCAGCAATGTCTCAGAGTTCCAATTGATCTAGATATTGACCAACTCTTAATACTATCAGGCTTTTTAATATTAGCCATTCTGATGGGGAGGTGCTAGTGTCTAATTGTTGTTTCAATTCGCACTTCCCTGACGACTAGTGATGCTGGAAACTTTCTGGTGGTATTTTTTTAGCTACTTCCATACCTTCTTAAGTAAAGTGCCTGTTCGAATCTTTTGCCCATTTTAAAATCAGGTTGTTTGTCTTATAAGAGTTTGAAGCATTCACATATTCTAAATGCAATCCTTTGGCAGACATGTTCAGTAAATTATCCTCAAGCCTTGCTTAGCCTTTTGTTTTCTGGACTATGTATTTTGAGGCACAAAAGTTACTTATTTGATAAAGTCAAACGTATGCACTTTTTTCTTTTGTAATTTGGATATTTTGTGTTTCATCTAAGAAATCTTTGCCTGACTCAATGTGATAATAGTTTCCTTCTGTAAGGTTGAGTCTAAGTTTTACATTTAGATCTATTTACATTAGGTGAAGTTAATTTTGGGTTCTGATATGATGTGAAGGTTTAGAAGAGATTTTCCTTCCCAAAATATCCTTTAGCATTTTCTACACATTAAATTTTATCTTCTGCAAATCATAAGAGTTTTATTTTTCCTCTCCAAATCTTAAGGCATTTTTTGTCAACTGGGTGTCCACTTGGTAACTATACTTTTAAGCTGTAAGTTTGCATTGAAAATGGTTACTTTCAAAGTTGTTAGCATAAAGTAGTTTTTTTTTTTAATTTTTTTAATGTTTTTTATTTACTTTTGAGAGAGAGACAGAGCATGAGTGGGGAAGGGGCAGAGATAGCAGGAGACACAGAATCCGAAGTAGGCTCCAGGCTCTGAGCTGTCAGCACAGAGCCCTGACGCGGGGCTAAATCCACGGACTGTGAGATCACGACCTGAGCTGAAGTCGGACCCTCAACCGACTGAGCTACCCAGGCGCCCCTGAAGTTGTTTTTCAATACCTCTTACAATATCTTTGAATCTCTAGTCTTTTTATTTCTGATATAGAGGGTTTTTTTCTTAATCATTCTCAAAAAGGGCATATCATCTTAGTTGTATTCCAAAAGACAATTTTACAATCCTTTTTGCTTTCATTCATTTCTACTCATAATTTGTATTTATCCTTCCTTCTACATCCTTCAGCTTTAATATTTTTGTTCTTTTATAAATAACTGGAAATGATATTTAGATCATTAGCTCAGCATATGATAAAATTTTATAAATATCATCCATGTGCTTGAAAGAATGCTGTTGAGTGTAAAATTCCACATTCACCAATTATACTGGGTTTATTAGTCATTTTTTTTGTTTTTGAGAAAAAGAGAAAAAGAGAGAATGCAGTCAAGTTGGGTAGAGGGATAGAGGCAGAGAGAATCTTAAGCAGGCTCCATGCTCAGCTTGGAACCCAACAAAGAGCTGAATCCCATGACCTGAGCTAAAAATCAAGAGTTGGGCGCTCAACCAACTGAGCCACCTGGGTGCCCATATATTTTTCATATTTTCTATATTCTTCTCTGATACTATGTCTCCTTGTTGTATGACTCCATATTTAGAGTCATTATGCTGTCTTAACTGGACTTTTAAGGTATCGCTTTACTTCTGTTAAACCTTTTTGCCTTATCTTCTCATTTGTCCACAAATAGACTGGATTTCTTCCGGTTAGTATTTACCACATGTATCTTTTCTCATCCCTTTACCTTCAAATTTTCTACAATTTTTATCAGGCATTTATTTCTTGGAAGTACCATAGAGTTGGATGTTGTAACATATTCACTCTAATATTATTTTATTTAACTTTAATTGGAGTAGTCTATTTACATGTGATGCAATTAATGAGGTATGCATGTTTAGTGCTAGCATTTTATTATTTGTTCTCCATTCACCTTAACTACTGTATAATCTATTTTCTGTCTTGTCTTCCTTTGGAATAATCACATATTTTTTTCTCATTGTTCCTTTTTTCTTCATTAATAACATGGTAGTTATATGTCTTGTATTCTTTAGTTAGAGATTTTAATGTGCATCTTTGATTTATCATAATATGATATAATGCACTATATTTTATTATTTTTTAAAATATTTTTTAACATTATTTTGAAAGAGACACAGCGCAAGCAGGGGAGAAGCAGAAAGAAAGGGAGACGCAGAATACAAAGTGGGCTCCAGGCTCTGGGCTGTCAGCACACAGCCCAACACGGGACTTGCACCCATGAACCATAAGATCATCACCTGAGCCGAAATCGGACACTTACCCGACTGAGCCACCCAGGAGCCCCTAATCTACTATATTTTAATTCCCATTATAAATCTTAAAATTCACAAAATATTTACATGGTGTTAATTTAAATGAAATTATATATTTGCTCCTCCTTTTAATTACTCTTCACCCTTTACATCGTCTAGGTTTCATTTTTTTTCTGACTGAAAAATCATCCATTAGTATTGCTTCTAGAATAGGTCTGCTAGAATGGAGTACTCCATTTTGTGGTTCCTTCATTTGTCTGAAAACGAATTCATCTCATCTTCAGATCTGAAAAGTATTTTTTTTGAGCATAGGAACACAGCACTCTTAATGCAGAACTCTGTTTTCCATTTCTCTCCATATTCGTTCCACCAAGATCCTATGGGAACTTGGGTGATTTTAACAGCCCCTGCAAGTACTGAGAAGTTTGTCTCCTCGTTTTGCAGAAACAGGAGTTTGTTTTTTTCTGTTATACACGTGTGTGTTTTTGTTTTCTGTTATACATGTTCTTTTTACATGGTTTCCCAAAGAAGAGAGAATGTTTTCACTGGAGTTTTCAAGTTCTTGAAATTTCTTATACTTTTTCTTGTAGCCTTGCAGTTGGATCACATTGAAATTTCCAGGTAGACAGTCCTGACATCTGCAAATAATAAAGCATTCCCTTCTCTCCAAAGCTTGTATCCCTTATTCCTCATACATGTCTAATTTCTTAGAATTTCCTCCACCATATGAACTTGAAGAACCCTTTAATCCCATTCAATGCTTTTGTAACTGCTGGCTCTCTGATAGATTAACAAATAACTGGGGCTTTTTAAATGTGTGGGATTATTTGGGAACGCATTGATGATATTGCTATAGAACCCTGCAGCTGAGAAGGCACTTTTGCCTCCATCATTTCTCTGCCCTCAGAGTAAATCTGTGAAGCAGGAAGACAGGTATTATTCTCTTCTTGTTTATAAGGCTAGAAGTGAAAAGCAAGAAAAAAACTGGGGTGCTCTCAATCAAAATCTAATGTTCTTTTCATTTGACCATGTATTATTCTGTGTGTGTACTTACGAGGAAGGCTGAAATGACTCCTATGGAGACAATACGTGATATATTGTGGGGAAGTCAAGTACCACACAAATTATGAAGCAGGCAACCTGGTTCTGCCTCGTACCAATTGAATGGATTTGGGAAAATTAAACCCTTTTGAAATCTCAGTTCCTGACCTGTAAAGTAAGGCTTTCTTAAGTCTTTGCAGCACTAAATTCAATGATTATCAATGGCAACTATAATATGGGAGAAGAAAATAAAACATGTTAGCCAACGGTTTCAATCCCCTTCAGTTCTATTATATTCTCCTGTATTATTTTAATAGTTTCTAACAAAAACCAAAATTACACAAAGCATCAGCCCTTCTTTTGCTTTTTCCAGTATTCAGATGCAAGTGCTTGTAAGTGGTCAGAAGTAAGATGGCCACGCAAGAAAATAGTGCAGGTAATCACTGCTAATCATCAGCTTCAGAGCAGCTAAGGGTGGGCTGGATCTCTCTTGTTGCCCGTGACCACCATCCTTCCCAGAGGAGCAGGTTCTGTCTGCTCACATGCCCTCCTTTACAAACTGTTGAGCTATGATCTCCCTGGCCAATTTGCCATCAGAATAAGAAACTGACCTGACTGGAGGGACCTGGGTGGCTCAGTCGGTAAAACGCCTGACTTCTGCTCAGGTCATGATCTCATGGTTCATGGGTTTGAGCCCTGCCTCAGGCTCTGTACTGACCACTCAGAGCCTTGATCTGGTTTTAAATTCTGTGTCTCCCTCTCTCTCTGCCCCTCCCCCATTCATTCTCTCCCTCCCTCTCTCTCTCAAAAATAAAAAAAATATAATAAAAACGTTAAAAAAAAAAAAAAAAAAGCTGACCCGACTCCAGGGGCAACAAATGGCCTCAGATCTTGTCCCTCCCAGCTGGGTACCCTGCCTTCCTCTCAAAACCTGAGGAGTGACCCCATACCCTCAAATGAACAACACAGCCCAGAAGCTCTGACTTGTTTCTGTGAAGAGACTTCTTAGTTTCCGGCAAGGATGCGGGCGCGCACGCACTGAGAGAGCGGGGAGAAGAGAGGACCATGGCCCTGGATGCCCTGCTGAGGAGTCTCGGGGCAGCAGGGAGGAAGCCCTGGCACGAAGGCTGACCACAGGCCCTTCGCACGGATGAGCTATAGAAACCGATTGGAGGGTCACACCCTCATCATTGGCAGCCTGTGAATCTTTTCCTGAACTTTCTGAAACATCTTCACAAACGGTTAAGTACGACACACAGCAGGGAGAGCAATTGTAAAGCAATTGTAAACATAATCTTCCCCTCTAATGCCCAGGCCTTCAAGGCCCCACCCTCTCTCACTCCTGCTCTCTCCATCATCGCCCCCTCCCGCTTCTTCTCCGCAGGCACACAGCCTCCTCCTCACCATCTGCTCCAGCCACACAGCAGCCCCAGTGATCGAAAAACAAACAGAAAACCCCAGATCTGACGGCATCGCCTTCCCCGGCAGAAACTGTGCTGGAGTCCACACTCCTCGCAGAGTCCTCACGGAAAAGCCCCCACCAGCCGGCCTCAGCCAGACCGTCTGGTCCTGTTACTCGTCACTCCTGAACCAAATTCTCTTCTCTCTGCTTTGTCCTGTTGCCCAAAACCCAGCATGTCCGGGCTATTTCCTCTAGTTCCTGTGCCTTATTTCTTTCTTCCTAAAGCCGTACACTGGCAGCATTCAGAAGATGTTTACTGAGGAGATGGCTGTAATGAACTGTCATTAGCTCCTGTAATTAACCCCTGCATGCCCAAATGTGTCACAACATATTCATTCACTGTTTTTTCGAAATTCATTCATTCAACAATGATACACCAGGCACTATAATGGGGACTGGAGCTACAGCAGAGAGCATCAAAGTCCTAGCCATCAACGGCTTGCCTTCTGGTAGGGAAGGCAGACGATAACGCCAAGTAAATACTATGAAAAAAATGGACAAAGCAGAGGGAGGCAACAGAGCATCCAGAGAAGGGGTGGGGTCATCGTTTTAGAAATGATGATCACGGGGGCACCTGGGTGACTCAGTTGGTTAAGCCTCCGACTCTCGATTTCAGCTCAGGTCATGGTCTCACATGGGTTCGAGCCCTGCATTGGGCTCCACGCTGGCAGTGCAGAGCCTGCTTGGGATTCTCTGTCTCCCTCTCTCTGCTCCTCCCCTGCTTGCTGTCTCTCTCTCTCTCAAAATAATTTCGGCTCAAGTCATAATCTCACAGTTGTGGGATCAAGCCCCACATCGGGCTCCACACTGAGCATACAGCCTGCTTCAGATTCTCTCTCCCTCTCTCTCTGCCCCTCTCTCTCACTAGTAGCCTCTCTCTCTTTTAAAATAAATAAATAAACATAAAAAAAGAAAGCTTCAGAAATAATGACCAAGACAGGGCTTTCTGGGGCACGGGGGTGGCTCAGTCAGTTAAGCTTCCAACTCTTGATTTCGGCTCAGGTCATGATCTCACAGTTCGTGGGTTCAAACCCTGCTTTGGACTCCATGCTGGCAATGCAGAGCTTGCTTGGGACTCTGTCTCCCTCTCTTTGTCCCTCCCCTCTTCACTCTTCCTCGCGCTCTCTCTCTCTCAAAGTAAAGGAAAACATTAAAATAAAAAGACAGGCTTCTCTGAGGATTTGTTCCTTGGATGAAGAAAACTTAGCCGGTTCAAGACATACCGTTAAGTGGGGCTGGCACAGAGTGTGCAAAGTGGACAAGAACCAGATTATGCGAATCTTAGGAAGAAACACCGAGCTTGTGATGACAACCCAGGGAGGCTTTGAGTAAGGCAGTACCAGGATCTAATTTGTACTTTTGCTCTATTGAAGATATTTTTCCAAACCACAGTCAGAATGATGTTTTCAAAGTCCAGACAGGGAGGCCAGTTGGGTTCCTCACATACAAGAACGACACATCGCATTGTGCTTCAGATGTCAAAATGATACCACGAGAACACAGATACCTTTACATAATTCGCCTTCAAGAGGGGTCGCCCAGCTGATTCTTCCACCCCGTGGCCATTATGAAAGTTTCCATCGTGAACTAGTAGGCAGGATCGTGCACCTGTTCTTTCTATTCAATATTTAGTGAGCATCTTTTGTGTACCAAGCACTATATCAAATGCTGGGGACCCCGAGGAATTCTAGGCAGAGTACGTATCCTCAAAGAACTTCCATCCATCCCAAGGGAAATATTTATTTATTGGGAAAGAAAGAATTTTGGTCTTTTGGAAACTCCCTCAACTGGAGCAGTGTTTCTCAAACTGGATTGTGGATGCAAAGTCTCTAGAGAGCCTGTTAAAAAGTAGATTCTGGGGACACCTGGGTGGCTCAGTTGGTTGAGTGTTCAACTTCAGCTCAGGTCATGATCTCACAGTTCATGAGTTCAAGTCCCACATCAGGCTCTGCGCTGACAGCTCAGAGCCTGCAGTCTGCTTGGGATTCTGTGTCTCCCTCTCTCTCTGCCTCTCCCCTGCTGTGCTCTGTCTCTCTCTCTCTCAAAAATAAAATAATAAAAATAAAGTAGATTCTGTTTCAGTGACTCTGGAGCGGGGCCTGAGATCCTGCATTTCTACCAAGCTCCTGGGGGATGCCGAGCAGCGAAGCTCTCCCCGCCCAGCAAAAACATGATGCAAGCCACAGAAATATGGTATGAAATTCTGTTTTTTCTAGTAGCTACATTTTTCTTTAAAAAAAAAAAAAGAAATTAATTTTAACAATAAAATGTATTTAACCCAATAGATCAAAAAATATTACCATTTCAATGTATAATCAATGTGAAAATGATTAGTGGGGAATTTTACATTTTTGGGGACTAAGTCATCAGAAGTCTGGTGTGTATTGTACACTTTCAGGGCATCTCAATTCAGACGAATCACGTGGATTTGTTCAACAGCCTCATGTGGCTCGTGACTACTAACCTGACCACTCTGGCCCTAGATCTTCCGTCGACTCGCTTAGCTGAAACCCTTCACCACACTTATCGGTGAAAGCTTCTTACACTCCAATGGAATAGAGTCGAGACACTGAGGAAATGAATAAAATAAGGCTCTGCCTCCCCAAACAAAACATTCTGTTTCGCTGCCTTCTTTCTCAGGCCACAATTCAATTTTGAAATATTACAAGCTCATATTTCTTTGCAAAGGGCAATCTCGCCCTCTTACTTTGTACCCTTCTGTCTCCGAACTATATTAAAAAAAAAAAAAAAAAAGACACACACACACAAAAAAAACGTGGGTTTGGATAATGGGTATAAATGAAGAGAAAATCAGGAAATCTATTCCTGGGCAATTTTTAGATAACCAAGAGGAAGTGGTGTAATCGAGGCCGCGGTAATAATTTTAGACTCCGCATAAATATGAGGAAATTCATCTGCATTTCCTCATCTGCGTCAAACTGTACAGAGTTTTCAGGAGATTTTGTTATATTATAATATGCTGGAAATAAAAAATAATACATCTGTGCTATAATGATACATAATATATACAGTATGATAATAGAGTATTTGGATTGGGTTTGAGGAATTTACTACACACAGAAACGACAGTCACTTGGGAAAAGCGTGTAATCGCATCAGGAAAATTACAGACAGATGCTGTAGCGCTCCGCACCACCCCCTCTCCCCATCCATCCGCTGATCTCAGTTAGGGATGTTTACAATTTTGCCTGGGACCTGCTGGCTCAGTGGTACCCCAGGGCACCGATTCCTCTGCTCCTGACCTCCCCAGCAGAATGACTGCTGCCCAGAGGACAGCATTAACCAACTCCATCAAGCTCCAAGAGTTCCCAAGAGGACACTGTCACCTACAGACCACTCAGGGTGGGGCCCAATCAGTACCGGCTGTTGCTAAATGGTTGTTTTATAATAACATAGAGGAGGCTCTGGCCAGAACTCCTGGTCTGACTCCTAACTCAACAGAGCCATGGATCACAGTATCCCTGAGAAATAGAACCAAAATGAAATGGGAAGGAGACCTTTGCATGCTTCATGAAGACACATCCAACACTTCCTACCCTGCTAGGCCAGATGACGTCTCACTAGGTTTAGGCATAATATAAGGTGCAGAAAGATAGGAATCTTGAAGAAAGAAATCAAAGAGCTATAGGCTTTGCTCAGAAAACTTTGAAATATTCTAATGAATCATTCTGTTCCCAGGTCACATACAATGAATCTCTGGCTTTGTTCTTTCCCATGTTATTTGCCTGCACGTATTTGAACGGGAAAAGAAACTGAAGTGCCTCCGAGAGCCGATTCTAGGCTCCAGTTTCCTCCAGAGGCAAAGTCTGCCCCTGTGGTGTCACGGTGGGCTGCTGGGGCAATTTTGCAGGCTCTGATTACACACCCGTGAACAAGGGAGCAAGGGGGTGAGCGTGAGGGGAGAACACCATCTCGTGTGTGACGCGCATTTAAAGAGCCAAATGGCACGATTCTCTTTAAATTATAAATTACAAACTGGGAGCCTGCCCCCATCAGTGCAGAGTCTTTCAGGAATCTTAGCTTCCCCCAAACTCTTTCCAGATCTGGCTATTTAAGAGAGCAGAAACACCACCAGGCAAAAACCGCACACCGAATAAATTATGGGCCCAAGGCATAAGGACCAATAAGGAAGGAGGAGAAAATTTAAGAGTCTTAAGCCCAAAACATACGTCACCACCTGACACTGGAGTGGAGCAGTTTCAAACTGAAACCGTGCCAGGAAATTTCAAGAGCTGCATGACTTGCTGCGAGGCCGTGGAAATTTCTACTCTTGCGAGGGCTGGTGTGGCACAGGTTGTTGGGAAAGCCGGAGGTGCTTGAGGGAGGCGGGACGCCAGCCTGGGAAAGTAACGTTGCTGCCTAGTTACTCCACAGACAGACCCCAGAGCTGCTGCAGGCACATGGAAGGGAACAGAGTTACTCTGTTTTGAAACTAATTTTAAAACGAAGGCAGGGCTGCTCTTTTATGGTAAGAGACAGAAGGAGGGAGCGAGGCAAGAAGGAAGAGGAAGAGAAATTTTACTGCTGCTGTTCCAGTGCAGATGCCCGTAGTGGTGACCGGCCATTACATAACCTGACAAGGCGATTTCAGGTTCCCAGTTGCTTGGCAACCTGCCTTTTATGTTTAAGCCATTTAAATGTATTCACCTTCTGAATTAGGTATATTCACAGATGACTGGGCAACAAGAAAGAGCCCCTGGCAGACCAAGAGCTCTTAGGATGTGTGGAATCAACAGAGGGTGTGCAGAATCAGTCTGGTCAGAGAGCCTGACAGAGTATTAGTGACACACCGAGGCCTGAAAACCAGAAACTGAGACCAGCCAACAAAGTCTTTTGCTGCTTCCGTGCCGGGCTCCCATCAGGGCCAAAGGCTTATTTCTGCCTCCTCCCCTCTTCCCCCGCCTATTCAGTGTTTCCTTCTGTCTTTCTGAAACTCTCCTGCAGTCCCTTGGGGCACGGGCAGCAGCTAGCACTCCCCGCTGCCCTGTGTGGCCCCAGGGGATGTCGGTGAACCATCACCATCCTGGCCAACTCACCCGGAGAGTGGAAAGGGCTCACCAGACACCCACATCAGAGAATGGTAATCTCCCGCTTCCCTCCTTCAGCGTCTGAATTAAATAGGCCTGGCCCACGCCATCTGGCACATAACTCTACCATGAGTCCTTTGAGCCCATCATGCCTTGTGCTTCTGGCTTTGCTCATCTGTCTCTAGTGGGAACACACTCCAAGGTGGGCTCCCTGCCGGGCCTCTAAGCCACAGTGCCGGGGGCAGGCCTGCTTTGCAAAATTCAAAGACGTTTTTGAGATCAAAAAAAAATGTATATGTTGGCCCCCAAATACAGAAATACATTATCAAATTGAAATAAATGTTTAATTGTCCAAACGATAGAATATTATGCCAACTTAATGAATTGTTAAATTTAGTGTTCATAAAACTTGTGTGTAATTTGTAGGTAAGATTTTTGTACTTTGTAGGAATTCCAGATTACAGACATTGATGGCTAAGGAATCACATTCGACCATAAATTATCACCCATAGCCAAATAATTGCAAAAGCAATCATGAGATAATTTTAAATTCAGTAAAAAAACTTGATGTGAAATATAAGCTATTATTATTATTATTACTGTTATTATTTTAGAGAGAGAGTACGAGTGGGGGAGTGGGGCAGAGGAGAGAAAGAGAGAAATAATCTTTTTATTAAAAATTTTTAATGTTTGTTTATTTTTTAGAGAGACAGAGCTTGACTGAGGGAGGAGCAGAGAAAGAGGGAGACACAGAATTCAAAGCAGGTTCCAGGCTCTAAGCTGTCTGCAAAGAGTGCAACCCAGGGCTCAGATTCATAGACCTTGAGATCATGACCTGAGCCGAAGTCAGACACTTAACTGACTGAGCCACCCAAGCACCCTGAGAGAGAGAGAGAGAGAGAGAGACAGAGAGAGAGACAGAGACAGAGACAGAGGAGGAGGAAGAGGATGGAAGAGAATCTCAAGCAGGCTCCACACTCAACACAGTGCCCAATGCTGGGGCGAGATCCCACAACCCTAGAATCATGATCTGGACCAAAATCATGAATCGGACACTCACCCATTGAGCCATCCAGGCACCCCCACATTTTATTATGTTTAAGGGGACATAACGATGAGTCCTCCAAATTTTAAAGTGCCTCGGGGCCTAAAAATGCCTTGAAATATCCCTGAGTATGTATATCTAATTCAATTTTGTTTTCCCAGGAACTAAGAATTAGCACTGTGACTGGTTTACACGTGTTGCACACACACACACACACACACAAGCATACGCATGCATACTTATATATACGTACTCCATAAAAAATATGGATTAGAAAAATAAAGTGAGAGGAATATCACCCTGAGAATCCGGCAGGCATTAAAACGAGATTTTTTAAAGTTCTGCTGTGCAGCCACTGAGCCATGGCTCTGAAGCAGATTCATACGGGACGAGTAGCCTTAAACAAATACAGCGCGAAAGGTGGAGCTTAATAAAAAGGATTGCTAAACCATGCCTGTGTGTGGATGGCCCTGTAAATTAATAGGAAGTTTAAAAAAAATGCTTCTTTTCTTCTTTTTGGGTGTGGAGACAGAGAAGGACAAATACTGAAAGAAACAGAGAGACATAGACAGATGGATGGGAGGGAGGGGACCGTGGGCCCAAAGTGTAACGATTCTATCAGATGAGAATCTTTGGTCATCAGTTTTTCTCGTGCAGTATATAGATTTAAAGGTCCCCAGAAAGCTATTTAATACAAGCCGAATGACATCCCACCAGTGCCTTGATTTAAAATAATCCCCTAGGCCACGCCAAGGGACTGCTTCAGAGGTGGGCCTTGCAGATGGCATGTAAAACGGATATTTTAAATATCAAGTCATCATTTAAACTTACCTTGAGAGCTCTCAATTTTGAAGCCCCTTGCTATGAATCTTTTCAAAAAGTTAGAATTCTTGCAGTTATATTTTGAAGTGGGACACAGAGACGCAAGTAAGATTTCACAGCTACGAAGCACTAGAAGACAGCTCTGAAGTTCTGTGTGCCAACCAGGTGAGCTGTGCTCCAGTGTGCCCTGAGTTGGCCAGCAATCTGGCCTTGGACTTGGGTTAGGATCTCAGCCAGGTCTGCATGCTCTTCATGATCAGTCACTGAACTTCTCTGAACTTATTTGCAACACTGGAGGAAAAAATAGTACTGCACAACGGATGTTTTCACTGACCTAACTGTGGTGATCATTTCACAACATACAGATATAGATATACCTATATCTGTATCAGATTGTCACATTGTACACCTTAAACATCACACAATGTTAGATGTCAATTGTATCCCAGTAAAGCTGGAAAAAAAAATAGTAGCCATCTCACTGGATTGTTGTCCAATTTAAATACGATGGAGCATGTAAAACATTTTGCAAAGTATAAGGTATACATTAATTCCTCCATCAATGCAATTAATTTGTATAGCTATCAATTAAGGTGAATTATATTACTATTCAGGCTATAGTAAACATAATGAATGAATGAATGAATGAATGAATGAATGAATGAATGAATGGAATAACCACATCTAGTCTGAATGAGAACTATTCAAATTTGACTTTAAAAATTTTTCTCTAAGCAGCGCTTGGGTTGCTCAATTGGTTAAGCATCCAACTTCAGCTCAGGTCATGATCTCAGTGAGTTCAAGCCCTGTGTTGGGCTCTGCACTGACTGCTCAGAGCCTGGAGCCTGCTTCAGGTTCTCTCTCTCTCTCTCTCTCTCTCTCTCTCTCTCTCTCTACCTCTCCCCAGTTTGTGCTCTTGCTCTCTCTCTCTCGAAAATAAATAAATAAACATTACAGGAAAAAAAAAAAACCTTTTGTCTAAAACCCAATATAGACAGACAGGAAAAGAAAGAGCAGTGCTGTATGAATTCATGATATTATTATGTAATACTGTGCTCTATGCAGGTGAGGCAGCATCCATAATGGCTGACATCAAGGGCTTTCAACCAGTCGAAGGGACTGTGATCTAAACTCGAGTGATGAACCATCCTGATTACCCAGGACTGTTTTCAGTTTCATCGCTGAGACATCCCCCTAAATCCTGGGCACACCAAGACAATTGGTCACCCGATACCCTACTCCTTCCACTTCACAGCAACTGGAACTTGGGTAAGCTTTTTATAGCTAGCCTCAATTTCTCCAGTTGTCAAAGAGGGATAATAATAATAATCTCACCTCATTACGTTGCTGTGACAGTTAAAGCTGGAAGCTTGAGCTGTGCAGAACTCACGTGAAACCCAGCACTAGGTCAACAGGGTGGCCAGGGTGGCTGAATTTCCCTCTGTCCTGAAGCAAAGAGAGCCCTAGGAAGCTGCTCCCTGGAGACAGACCCCCAAAAGCACAAGGCAAGAGGAGGAGGTTGATGGGAAGGGAAAGAATTTCTACTGACACAGAAATATCTTCCATGGTAATCAGCACTGACGGGAAAAGGAAATAAGGGGAATTTATGTGACAGTTTAATAGGGTTTTGTGAAATATGATATTATTTTAAAGTTTGCCTGAGTGAGGCAGACAGCATGTTAAGGTGACTCTGGCTCTAAAAAGATGATGCTGCTGTATTTTAAACTCTGAAATTTGCCCCACTGTTTCTTTGCTGGATTACGTAGAGCACTATGGATTTGTATTATACATACATAGTTACACACTATGGTGTGAGCCCCATTCAGATGCAAAGTCTTCCCACAGGCAAAGTGGAGCATAAAGCCTAGGTATGTAATGCCGGGATATGACATGAGGAACTTAAATTTCCCTCCCAGAAATAACCATCTATTTTTTTTTCCTACCATTATTTTTTTCTCATGGTCTCTATTCTACCATAGGAAAGAGAAGAGTGTTTAGCAGAAAATACATCACCTGAACCTGACTATCCACACCCCACCCCCCCAGGCAATGATACAAAGCACTTGCCAGGTATTTTTGGAGGATGAGAACAAAGGGCTCAAAGATCACCACCCTGCCCTGGAATCTCGGGGCAGGGGAGGTCTGGCTCCCTGGAACTCGGGAGCGAGGCAGACCCCGGCTGGATGAAAGCAGTATTAACCCACGCCACATGGTGATTTAGAGCTGGCTCATCAGTGAGATTAACATGCCGGGAACCAGTTACTCCAAAATGTCACTTCTATAAAATAAGCTTGTAAATTGTAATGTAAAATAATGTAATGAGAGAAGCCTTTGGGACCTGATAAGAAATAATGAAAATGGACAGTTGGAAAATCAAGACTTGTCAGCACTGACCAGGAGAAATTGTGCTCTCATTTTTAGAAGCCTGGTACAGTTAGTTAGATCCAAAATGCTGCTAGACAGGAGAAGGCCAGTCCATCAGGCTGTGGAAACCACGATCTTTAATACCCAGCTTCCTTTGCTCTGACTCTGTGCTGACCAAGCACCCTTCCAGGGTATTTCGATGTCCTGAGTGGATGAACCACTAGCACTGGGCCCACCTATGGGGATGACTTCCTTTGAGGGGTCTTAGTAAAGGTATGCACACATATGTGAGTGTATGTACTTAATTACAAATACATGCCATTGTGATTTTTAAAACCTGTTTTCTTATGACTTCGGTCCATGAAATCCAATCTACCTGACTGAATAAAAACAAGTTTCTCAGAAAGCAAAGCCAAGGCTACAGCTGGATTCATGGTGGTCCTGCCCCATTAGGCTCAACCAACAGAACTCTTACTCATCAGGACCAAGCCTAAGACTCTTTTCCATAGAGAGGAGGTCACAAGTTAATATGGTCTAGGTTTGTATAGTTGTTACAATTTGCTTCTCTTGTGTCACCATCCAAAGGATAATTTCAGAAAAGGGCAACCCAACGCTTGATAAACTGTGAAGTGAAGAATTAACTGGACCCAAAGCAAAGTCTGGCCTTTTCCCTTGGCTATATGGAGGTGATCCCTAGGCTCCTGGAATGTCCATCCTGATGGCCGTGTCTTTGTTTTCCTGGTGACTTTGCCCACCTGATAGTTTGTGTGATTTAAGATGGGGCTTTGGGCCAGGCTGTCTCACTTTTGACCTTCAGATGAACTGGAGACTATAGGTCAACCACACGTGCAGTATGTGACCAAGCCCTATTAAAAACTCTGGACACCAGAGGCTCTTGTGAGCTTCCCTGGTTGGCAATACTTTGCGTATACTGTCACCCATCAGGGTGGAGAGGGATTACTGGCCATGACACCACAGGGCGAAGACAAGCAGAGTCTCTACGTTTGGATCTCTCTTGGTCTATTCCTTCTGTGTCTCTTCCTTTGGCTGGTTCCAACATGTACCCTTGCCCTGTAATAAACTATAACTAAAAGTATAATAACTTTCAGTGAGTTCTTTGAGTCCTCCAACAAATTATCCTAACTGATGGCAGTTTTGGAAAACCCCGAAACTTGCAGTTGGCGTCAGAATTAAGGACAGACTTGTGGGGACCGTTCCCTCAGACTTTAAAGTTTCACTAAGCCTGGCGGATAACTTTCTGTCAGTACTGACCCACTTCTCACCTTACTTATAAACCTCCCTGATTCTGACATCAGCCCTCTTTCTCCTTTGTTCCATTGAGTCCCTAGATTAGCACGCATGCTTAAAGCACATACCATATCCCCACCTAAGATGCTGGTACCTAACTGGCATGATTCTGTTCTCCATCTGCACATGTGGTCACAGGCCATCTCAGATAAACATCTGCTTAGATTCAACCAGGTGCAGGACCCATCATCTTGTCCCAAACAGTGTGACCACTTGGCTTCAACAGACTCTGAGAATATGAATGAGTCAGATAAGACTCTAATCCTTCTCTTTCCAACAAATGCCTCACGTTGCCATTTGACACGGGCCCAAATTAGCCCATTTCCTTGTTGATTATGGTGTTATTCCTCTTTGTCCTTTATTCATGGTCTTCCTACTTAAGTCTTCTATACTTTCCTGTCATGGAGTAAACTGTAAAGTAGGAAAGTTACACACAGAAGAAGCCAGGATGGTAAGTACACTTTCTAAAGGCCAGCTAAGGCTACACAAGAGACTGTAGTTCTTCCCTCAATAATGACACATATGTACTCATTCTCATTCATGTATTCAGCACGTATTTACTAAACACTCTCTCTGCATCAGGCACTATGCAGGGCACTACAGATGTGTTTGTGAGAATATAAACATGGCCTGAGGAACAGTAGAGTCCACGGAGTTCAATATGATCCTGTAAATCATCATTTGATAAGTCCGGCAGCTTTCAAGGAAAATCCATGCCCAGCCCTGATCTCACCAGGGCTTACACAGGCTGCCTTGGATTTGGCCAAAAGGCAAAGTCAAAAGTTGAAACCCAAGTGGTTGAGTAGGGTGGAAGCGTGGCAGACTCCATGAAGGGAAGCCAAGAATCAGTAGCTTTAGAACCACATATTAAATAAAAAATCAATGAGGATTTACTATATGTCCATCATTGACTAAGCACTTTGAACACAAAGTATCATCAAAACAATTCATGATGAGGGTGCTATTGTAATCACCATTTCACAGATTGAAAAGCCGAGGCTCAGAAGAGTTAAGTGACTGGCCCAAGGTCATACAGAAAGCAAGTAAGAGAAGCTGGATTCCAACTCAGACAGTCTTGTGCCTGAGCCTACATTTTTTTTTGAGCCTACATTCTTAACTAAGCTCTGCTACGTATTAGGGAAAAGTCAAATCCAAATGGATGGTCCCGTGGGAGGTATACCCATGTGTTGAAGGAGGTAATCAAGAGGACATGACCAGCGGTTGATCCTTGAGCTGCATCCAGACAATCAGAAGCTCCTCACCCTCTCCCCTGTCTGCGGAATGTATATGCTACCCACTGTTCCCACAGTGGTAACTGTTTCAAGGACATAACCTTGAGAGAGAGGTACTGTTGAGATCATCTAGATGGCATATATGACTGAACCCCATTATGCCTCTACAGTATAAACTTTTAATTTCTGGCAGGCAGGTGTGGAGATCTACTCATCTGGCAACTGCCTAAGACAAACCTCATAAGTTCCTTTGCTTATTAAAACTGCTGTCTACTAATATGGAGTGGTCTGTTTCTTTCTTTGGTCTCTCCCTACCCTCTGGGAAAAGAAGGTTGTTTGCAAACCAAAACCATAATTGGGGGTATACTCATAGAGGAGCTAGGAAGGAACTGGAAGGAAAGTCAAGGACTCTGAGGGTCTCCTCTTTGACCAGACAGATGAGTGAAGCGAGGTGGTGAATGGTGATCCCAACTTCCAGGTTTAAGACAAAAGCCCGGCTCACTCCATTCCATAGTCAGATGATTGTTGTCATTGCCATAGGGACCAGGATGGAAAGATGGATAAATCAGAACAATCTATCGCCACCAGTGTATAAGTAAGATGAGTTGTATGCTCTCAAGAAGATGCCTTCTGGATCACATCTCCTCATGTGTTCTTACTATTACCCTTATATTTAGATAAATGTAAGCATTGAAGTCAAACATGCAGACCCCTAGGTCATCCATAAAAACGTACCCATGAAACATAAAATTACCCTTATCTTTATAGGCTCTGTAATAAATCACATGTCTCCTCACCAAGATACAAATCTGATTTCACCCCAAATTACAATTGATATCAGTAAGTATTTACATGCTTAATTGGAGATGCCTGTGGGTTAGAATTTAGAAAATCTCAGTAGTATTTCTGGCTTTGCTTCTAACGACCGCTCGGACTTTGACCAAATCATACAACCACTCTGGACTCTCGTTTCTGTCCAAACATGAAACCAAGTCAGGCCTGGGGAGGAGAACTGCAGGAACTCCCATTTAAATTCTGATGGCTACTCAAATGTCATTCTTGCAGCTCAGGCCAGAGCACCTTTCCCAGGGCAGGAGGGAGGTTACCATCAGGAATTCAGAGTTTCTATTCAGTGAGACCTTTATTAAGCACTTTCCACACCAAACTCCACTGAATTCTCACCATAACAAAGTTATTTTATTGGCTCTAGTTGAAGGAAAATAAACGGTCGACAGATGTTAATTATGCTCATGGACAGACTTCTTGTAAACAGCATGAGAACTTAAACCCAGACCTGCCTATGAGACCTAGTGGCTTCTGGTCTTTCTATGTCATGCTGTGACTTGCCTACAGCTTTCCCTCCATTGCCAACATCAATGACTTCAGGCTCCCGGCCTTGTGATACCCAGTAACTCCACCTGCGTCTTGAGTTTTTGTTCTTGGTCTTCTGGCCTGAACACTAGTTCTGCTGATTCCAATCTCTGGCCTATGGTCCGCTTGGCTGTCTGCGGTCCGTCTCCTTCTGCCAAGTATCTTATATTTCATCTCAGACACAGAGGACTTTCTGACACCTCCAATCATACAGTCAAACCACTGGTCCCAGCCTTCTGGAACAAACTCACTACTATCCCCACCCCCACCCCACTGTGGGCCATTTCTGATCCATCACTGCTCTCGTCCAGTACGTCAAGGTTATTTTCTCTGCCCATGGGAGCAGAACTCCCAAATGTTGGAAGGGTGCCAAGGCCTATTTGGGGGAAATAATTAATCACATTTTAAGAGGCGCACACTGTTAAAGCACATTGCATAGGAAAATTCGACCCAGAGAGTTTCAAGCAGAGTATCAACCAAAGTTTTCCTCGGGGATTCGAAGATTAAACCATGACTTAATCAAATGAGGGTTGAGGAGGGCACCTGGGTGGCTCAGTCGGTTAAGTGTCCAACTTCAGCTCAGGTCATGATCTCACAGTCCGTGAGTTCCAGCCCCACGCCGGGCTCTGTGCTGACAGCTCAGAGCCTGGAGCCTGCTTCAGATTCTATCTCTCCCTCTCTCTCTGCCCCTCCCCCATTCACATCCTATCTTTCTCTCAAAAATGAATAAACATGAAAAGAAAAATTAAATAAAAAAATAAAGGTAATGATCCTTTAGGCTGCCTGCCATTTGAAAGGGATTTGGGGCTGAGTTCCAAAACCTCATGTTGCTTAGACTACTTAATTACATAAATTAACAGTATTAATTTAGTAATAAAATAAATAGCGTTATTAATAAACATAATAAAGAAAGAAGGAAAGAGGAATTAGAATGTTTAGATCAGTTGCTTTAGCACTCTGACCAAAATCTACTCCAGTAGGATCTAAATCCCTCCCACATCACCCAGTAGCAGGTGGATGCCTGGGTCTGTGGGGGCAACAGGGACAGAGAGACCTCTCTCTCACCATGACTACATTGCTACACTGTGGGCTTTTTAAATTCTCCAGAGAAGCCTTCCCAGCATCTAGAATCCAGCTAGCAGGCTGGGGTGGTGTGCAGACAGCACCCTGCCCTATGGAGACAGGTCTTCAGCTATGGTCCCAGCTGACAGTGCAGAGGCCACCAGGGAAATCACAATTAGGAGAGAAAGAACCGAAAGTCTGCACATATCTACATGTGTGCAAACATGTGCATCAGAGTGCACAGAGAGAGGTAAATAGAAAGTGAATGAGGAAAGGAAGAGGTGGGCAGAAAGATGGAAAGAGAGAGAGATGGACACTCAAAGAAGACAGAGAGGAAAAAATACAGAGAGAATGAAGGAGATGGGGAGAGAAGGAGGGAAAGAAGAAAGAAAAAAATCTACATTTGACCCCAGCTTATGTTATATCTGAGGCCAAGAAGTGGGCAAAATGAGTGGGGAGCCACTCAGCTGGACAGATTGAGACACTGTCATTTCAAAGCCTGGAAAAGCTGATTTGGAGCAGGGGCAGGGCTTGAAGACAAGGACCTGTCCCACCTGCTGGCGCAACACTGACCCCAAGCACGTTACATCAAGGATGAAAAGCCCACTCAGCTGTGACCCGTTAGCACTGCTCTTTCCTGGGATACATTGGGGTGGGGGGTGGCAGAAAAGCAGGAGTAATGTCTGAAGGATGCTTGGGATCCTTTCCCTGGATGGAAGGAGTCACAGCCAGGTGCCACTCTGACAAAGAGGTTCTCTGCCCCTATCCTCTTACCAAGCACCCCCTCCACACACACACAGCCAACACTGTGCTAAAACACACTGACATGTCAGAGACAGGGACCAGTGCAAACAGCATCCATTGCCTCCACCCCTTCTTCCCTCTGGGCCCTCTGCCTAGAACATCATTGCCTGCAAAGTAAGCTTGTCTATAGGGGAAAGATAACTCACTTCAGATGACGACACAGTGTGGGAAACTGGGACACAAATTTTTAGAAATGGGTCCTTGACCACAAATTTTTAAATTCCTGGCCAGGATGAGGAGTGGGAGTTAAATACATAAATAGTTATGATACAATGTCATAAGTATTATAGTAAAGATTTTTATATATTTTATTAATAGTTAATACATTTATATGTATCTTATATGTCTATATCATATATACAATGTAAAAAATACCATATATACATATATGGCATATTTTATAAATATATAATTATATATAAAATATGCATATGTATATTATGTATACATATATGTATACAAAGGGGCAATGTGTGTATTTTTACGTATACAAAGGGACAATGAGTGTTTTCCTTCCACAATCAATCTGGAACTCAGTTCAAATCCGTGAATACTACTGTGTGTGCACCCACTAAGTGCAAGCTGCTGACATAGGCCTGGTGAGTAGAGAGACCTCTTCCTGCAAGGATCTTACAGCTGGTGAGAAGAGAAGAGTTCCACCAGGCAAGGTCACTGATCACTACACTAAGGCAGACTGAGGTGTGCCATGAGGGCAGAGAAGTAGAGACAAAGGAGCATAAATCAATTCAGGTTGGAGATCACAGGACATATTCTGGCAAATGGCACCTACCCTCGAAAAACAGAAGTAGTAGGGTGCCTGGGTGGCTAAGTCAGTTAAGCATCTGACTTCAGCTCAGGTCATGATCTCATGGTTTGGGAGTTCAAGCCCCACATCAGCTCTGTGCTGACAGCTCAGAGCCTAGAGCCTGCCTCAGAGTCTTGTCTACTCCTCTCTCTGCCCCTCACTCACTCACACTCTGTCTCTCTCTCTCTCTCTCTTAAAAATAAACATTAAAAAATTTTAAAAAGAATGGAAGTAGTAGAAAATTGAGGAGCCATCTGAGAAATGGAATGTACCAGATTCATGAGGCCTACTGGGGAGCTACAGAGAGAATCTCCACCCCAGGGCACAGGGAACATCACTCGGGGTGTCCAATACCAGCTTCATGGGCAAAAAACGTATTCTAATTATCACATTTTAGCTGTATGCCCTACATTTTGATATCTAGTACCTTGTTCTTTAATTCAAGAAATTTTCAAATTCCAAGGTGATCTTCTTGAAGAATTAAGTTTCCAAATATTTTTATGATTGATAAGGAATTAAACTGCCTTCTCATATAACTTGGTCTGTTTATTATAGGTTCATTGAAACTGCCTGAAAATTCTATTTTTGTGACCTAGAATATTAGATTTATAAACCTACTCTTTGGGGGTGGAATTAAATGTATACCAATGAGATATGTTTGTTGAAATTACCCACTGCATACACTGGTCCATATCTCCTTGTAATGCTGTTTTTGCACAGTTGGTAGGATTATAATACATAATGGTTATATTTATGTAGCAGCCCCCTTTATCCCTCTTAATTTTTCCCCTAAATTCTCTCTCATCTGATACTAATATATTACTCTGCAAGCTTGCTTTCGGTTTATATTTTCAAACTCCCTCTGAAGCCCATCTTAAGTAGGCCTCTTATTAACAAGATGGAAATAAATTTCATTTTTATCTATCTGATAATTGCTGTCAAAAAGAGCTAACTTTAATCCAATTATATTTATTGGTATTTATTGATACACATATACACTCATTTCAACCAACTTGTTTTGTGATTGCATCCATATTTTTTTTTCTTTGATGCTTTTTTTCTCTACTTTCCAGGCTAGGCTTAGATTGATGGAGTTTAATTATTCTGCTCTCTCTTTCTCTAGTAGTTTCAAAATTATGGATTTTTATGTCTGTGTTTTTAGTGATTATCTTTATACTATAAATCTTATACTATATTATACTATAAATCTTCTGGGCAAAATTTATTCACAATGTATTCCCTCCCCCCAAACATGACAGGAACTTTAACATATTTTAAGTACCCATTAAATACTGTCTTCCATCTCGTTATTGCTGTCTAGAGTTTACTTTATCATACTGAACAATAAAGTACTTTTTGCAGCCAATCTTTCCTATAGTTTTCTTATAAAATGTTTCAATGTCTATGATTGCCCTCATTTCTCATGTACCACACCTATCTCTTGTTTATAAAAGTACATTTACTAATTGCCCTCTTATTGAGGGTCCCTGTGCTAAATTCTCTTCATCTTTTATGATTTAAGATATTCGTATTTACTTCATTCTTTTTTTAAAACAGTGCATCTTGTTGCTGATCAGTTTCTTTGTCTACCTGCTTTCCTTTTTAAAGTCATCTGTTCCCCGCCTCCCTTGCATAGTTTTTAAAAATGTCTTCGTATCCTACCGTTCTCCTATTTAAACACAAGGTGTCTAGATATGAGTTTATCTTTATTTCTCTGGTTTGGTATGGAGAATGTGCTTTTGAAAGACTCAAGTTCTTCTATTCTGCATTATTCTAATCTATTATGTCTTCAAGTATTATTTCTCCACCATTCTCCTTTTCCTCTTGAAGTTCTATTAGATGTACATTGGGACCCCTTAATGTATCCTCAATGTCTCTGTTCTGAGACATACTTTATATCCTTCTCTCTCTGTGCTGAGTAAATTTCTTCCAATTCATTTATTCTCTCTTCATCTGTATCTAGAATTGAACTGATACCACTTGTTTTAATGAACTATAAATTTTTTTTTTCATTTACAAGATTTCTAACTAGGTATTTCTCACCCCTGCCTGTTCTTGTTTCATTTCTGCCTATTTTTGTTTCATGTGTTCTTGTCCTTCTCACTTGGCCTTATTCCTCTGTTTATCACTTTGAGCAACCTAAATGTAGTACCTTTGAAATTGACATGAAATTTCCATATACCTGAGATCACCTGGAGTGAATATGTAGTTGTATTATTGATGTTGTTGCTATCTTATCACATATTTGGGGATTTTGACTAATAGGTTTATTTTGACAGAGTTTTGCTGCTATTTTTTTTCTTTTCTCTTTCTCCCTATCTCTGTGCTCATGAGATACCCATATACTAGTTCTATGTTTCCCTTCCCTCCTCTTCAGATTCCCAGCCCAGAAGCTTTGGGGATTCTTCACCCAATACGATATTAGGGCTATCACATCTTGGTGCTATTTTTGCTTGCATATGGATCCTGGCTCCCTAGACCAATAGAATCTGAAAAGTCAAATCCCCAAATGCTGGGTCAGAAATTATTTTCTTTTCAGTGTACTTTCCTTTGTGGGAAGTGGGCAGAGCCCAGCTTCCGCCTCTGACATTCAGCATGAACCTGGCTCTAGGTACCCAGTTCGATTTTAGAAGAAATATTCTTGGTGTAAAATATTGACTACTACTGTCTCCTTCCCTCCTCAAAGCCCAGCAGGCCACAGACTTCAGGCCTGCTCGATGTTTTGAATTTCTGATCTATTTGTGGTCCACACTTATTTTTGAGTCTCTGTTCTTTTGTTTTTTTTTCATTTTTTTATATTTTAATCAATCAATAGCACATATTTAGAGCATGAGAATAGTCCTAAATGCCTTTTTCTTAGGTACTGCTTGTGAGTATGGAAGGAAGGGGCTTGACCTCACATCCTCTGGATGGCACGTCTTGGTTCTCCCCATGCATCTTCTTTTTTCTATTAAGAGAAACTTGATTTTCTTTGGTGAACTGTTGCCTCTTCACTTTCAGTCCACATAGTGTAGGTGAGTACTACAGGAATGGAAAGTTCTATATCCTTTTTTTTTTTTTAAGTTTCTTATTTATTACCTTGAGAGAGAGAGGAAGCATGAGTGGGGGAGGGGCAGAGAGAGAGGGAGACAGAGAATCCCAAGTAGGCTCCCCACTGTCAGCACAAAGCCTTATGTAGGGCTCAAACTCACCAACCATGAGATCATGACGTGAGTCAAAATCAGACACTTAACCCATGAGCCACCCAGGGTCCCCCAAAACTTGCATATTCTGTATCATCACCGTGCATCTCCAGAGTGAGTGGATAAAAACTGGAGTCTAAATCAGTCCACCAAGAAGTAGTTCTAGAACTTGTACTTGACCTATGAGAAAAACATATTGACACTGGAATTGCTAATTATTAGCATGTAAGTCTGAGACTGAAGAAGTTGACTAAATAGAAATGCCCTGCCTAAAATGAATCCCATAAAGAGAGGCACATGGCTGAGGGACTAGGTCAAAAGACCAAGTCCTGATGACACTGTTCACTCCTTGGATAAAAGCATGCATAAAGATTCCTGCTCCCTGAACTTCTGAATTACATGAACCCATACATTTTCTATTTTGCTACAATCAGTTTGAATTTTGTCAGTTGGTTCCAATAACATTCTTAACTAATGCTCAGATTTTCATAGAACGAGGTGAAATTAAAAAGGCACACGTTCATACATATATACATACACATTATATGAATAAAATTTCAAGGCACTCAGAGATGAATGAACCCATCCATGGCCACATTGGTCTATAATTTCTAGCACAAGGGCTCTTAGATCTATGAGAATATGACATAGTAATCAGAAATGAGAAGCCCTTAGACTTAAGAACACGTTTTCTCTTAATAGATCCTATTCAAGTTGATAAAGTCTAAATAAATGATTTATCTGGGTCAGAATCCTTAGAAAATGCTACCAGGGCCACAGCATCAGCTATAGGTTATAAGCCTCAGGCCCGTATGTTTATCACACAAAAAGCACTATGCCAAGTATCCACTCAGGGTGCTGTTTCAGGACCAGACTTCATACCGTTCATTTTATCCAAATTAGAAAACAAAAAACCAACTTATTAATGGTTTCCCTCCCAGAGACTTCTGAGCCTCCTACTAATTTAGTCTCTGCTGACTGCATAAGGCCTCATCTCTTTGTCCTCGTGGACTATTTAAACATATATGTTTTACATCATAAAAGAGTCTCTCAGAAGGACATAAAATATACCCTAATATGCCACAGAACTAGGACAGTCAGAATACTAGCAGCTTCTACAGAGCAGAGTTGGGGGATGGTGTTTAATCGGACTCCAGCCCCCCACCTCCAGGAGATAGAGACAAATTTCTAAGACAGTCCACACACAGCCTGGGAGTCCCAAAAAATATTCAGTTAAGTTTGGGATCCCAACACCTTACTGCTGGGAGAGAAGCAAACTCTTAGGCCAGCCTCACCTCATTTCACAGGTGAACAAGACAGTCAGGTAGTTGTTTTCCCCCAGACCACATAGCTTCTTTCTGACAGAGTTGAGATTGCATCTCTCAGGAAACGTTATTCTAGCCTTTGGGGATCTGAACATTTTCTGAATGCTTCAAGCATAACTAGTTTGGACAATGTGAAGATATATGGTTTGCAACATTCTTCACGGTAGTCCAGAGACTCAACAAAGAAGAACTGGAAAGGTATCTGTGAGCATGAGGCACCTGGGTGGCTCAGTCAGTTGAGCGTCCGACTTTGGCTCAGGTCATGATCTCACAGTTCATGGGTTCGAGCACTGCGTCGGGCTCTGTACTGACAGCTTGGAGCCTAAAGTCTGATTCAGATTCTGTCTCCCTATCTTGTTCTCCCTCCCCAACTCACACTGTCTCTTTGTCTCTCTCTCAAAAAAAAATGAATAAACATTAAAAAATTAAAAACAAAAAAAAAAAGAATATGGATCCTGAAGCCTGCTCCATTTGAACACTGGCTCCATTACCTGCTGGTAACTTTAGTCCTGTTAAAATTAATCTTTCTGTGCCTCAGTTTCCTTGTCTGTAAAATGGCTATAAAAATGGGATAGACATCACAGGGTTATTGTAATCATTAAACGAGTTAATATTTAAACAGCCCTTGGAATGCTGTCTGCTTCAGGCACCTGAGTGTTAAACAAGCATCGATGCGCCCTACTCGATCCTTAGCCAAGTTCTAACGAGTTAACTGAAAAGGCCAGTTCACAGACATAATCTTGGACTTCTCAAGTCCTCCCTAATTTATGAAATGGGACTGGCTGGAGAAAGTGGGGGAGGCTGTGTCTCTGTCATGGCTAGATAAATTTCTGCAGGAGAACCAGAGATAAAACCTGAAAGCAACACATTAAATCAAGAACTTGCGCAACCTTATGGAAATACTCACCGCCCAGCAGGGGGACACAAAGGGCTCAAGAAATAGAAGGTGACTTTCTACACAATGTGCATGGAATCTGCCCTGCTTTGATTTGAACTTCTCTAGGGGAAGAAAAAGGTGTTGTTTTTTTTTTCTTTTTCTTTCTTTCTTTTTTTTTTAAATTATGAAAAGGCACTGCAATCAGAGTCTTCCATTATCACAGGGATAAAATATCAATTTTTGGCAGGATAAAACGAAGCACAGATTGGCCCTGATAGGGAAAATTAAATTTCAGGCCTCCTCTTGATTTGATATTTATCACTCCTTTACTCCAGGAATGTTCTGTCACAAAACATTAAAAAAAAAAAAAAAAAACTTATTCATCGCACACCAAACAAACGTAAAGTCACTTAGAAAGCAGAACTGGCAACAGGTATGACAGAGAAAATCAAAGGGATGAGTGAAGAAAAGGAAGAAAGAAAAAAATCAGAAATATGAATCATGTTAGGCAGCTGAGCAAAGAGGACAATGGGTGTGGGGAGAGAGGGGGAGCACCGGTTTCACACGTGAGAGGCAAAATCCCACTCCCCGCTCTCAGAAACAGAGCTGCCGAGTGGTCAGTTAGGATTCATTCTTGCAGGGGCGCCTGGGTGGCTCAGTCGGTTGAGCGTCCGACTTAGGCTCAGGTCATGATCTCGCCGTCCGTGAGTTCAAGCCCCGTGTCGGGCTCTGTGCTGACAGCTCAAAGCCTGGAGCCTGCTTCGGATTCTATGTCTCCCTCTCTCTCTGCCCCTCCCCCACTCATGCTCTGTCTCTCTCTGTCTCAAAAATAAATAAACATTAAAAAAAAAAAAAGGATTCATTCTTGCAGACACTTGCTGCGGCAACCACATCCCTCCGTCCTGGGTGACCGAGACACAGATCTGCGGCTGGCAGCCAAGGGCCACTCACATGCACACTGCCACCTTTCCCCGCCCCAACTCGGGGAATCAGAAAGATTCAGAGAACTCAAAGTTAATTCTTCAAAATGAGCTCCTCTATAAAAAAGTTCAAACCTTTACATGCCAACTTGCACAGTTTTGATGACTCTCCAGCTTAGATGTCTGATAAGGAAGATCAAAATTAGGTTAATTTTAATTAAACCTTTTTTTAAAAAAAGGTTTCCATCCATTTGGACATTGGTGTGCCCCTTGTTTTGGGTATTACCATTTGTCTGTCGTAGAAGTGGGATTTTTCTTTCCCTTATTTGGAAGGGCAGTTCTGGAAGTATAGAAGAATGATATAAGGGCGCCTGGGTGGTTCACCTGGTTAAGCATCTGACTTCGGCTCAGGTCATGATTTCATGGTTAGTAAGTTTGAGCCCTGTGCCGGGTTCTGTGGTGACAGCTCAGAGGGTGGAGCCTGCTTCAGATTCTGTGTCTCCCTCTCTCTCTCTGCTTCTCCTCCACTCACACTGTCTCTCCCGCTCTCTTTCTCAAAAATAAATATTTAAAAAATTATATATATATTAATTATAATATATTAAGTACATTATTAAAATATATGCTTTTAAATATATGACATATAATTTTAATAGTATTAATATATAATATTAATATATAACTAATATATTAATATAGAAGACACATAAATGTCATATATATGACATATGTTATATATAACAGGGGAGTTGTGTGTTATATATGTTGTATATAACATGTGTGTTCTATAACATGTTACATGATTATATGCTATGTATGATATATAATTATGATGATATATGTAAACATATTTATATTGCTGTATATGTAAATAAATCACATACATATACACAGATATGTGTGTGTGTATATATATAAATGACATAAAAAATGAACCTACTTCAGGTTGCCTAAACACTAGAGCTACAGGTAGTAATCATAAAAGCATGAAAGGAGCACTGTACTGAATTAGGACAAGATCTGATTCAGTATCTAGTTAACACGCCAACTCAATTCAATTTAAATGAAGATCCTACCATGTTGTAGAGAAGGTACGCTGCTAAGTAACAGAGAATCGGAAAACTGGTGATTGACAAATAGTCCCTGCCTTTACAGAGACGATAAATATACAGCTAAGAAGCTAAGAGATACACATTACCAAAAAAAAAAAAAAAAAAAATTGTAAAGAAGTTGTATATAAAAGTACAAAGTAAATACCGTGGGGTTTCCAATCGGGGGCAGGAAATCAGTAGAGTCCTGGGAGAAAAGATATTTTCTGATACAAAATCCACAGAAAAATATTCCAGCCGGAGAGAAATGGGGCAGAGTCAATGGCAGATGCATTAAAATTTCAGATTAAAGCTGCCTGTGGTACAAGCACGCAATAAACTGAAGGACATCAGAATGGTTGAAGGTTCTAGGGAGCCTGGGTGGCTCAGTGATACGAGAGTCTGACTTCGGTCAGGTCATGATCTTGCAGTTCCTGAGTTTGAGCCCCACATCGGGCTCACTGCTGTCCTGTCAGCTCTGTCCCCTTCTCTCTATGCCCCTCCCCAGCTTATGTTCTCTCTCAAAAAATAAATTAAACATTAAAAAAAAAGAATGGTTGAAGGTTCTGGAATCACCTCACCTAGGTTCAAATGCTTGAGAACTCTGCGACCAATAGCAAGTTACTTAAATTATAATAATAGTACCTACTCCATAGAATTGTTAAAATCACTTGACACAATGGTTGGCCCAGAGTAAGCACTCATATATGTTAGCTATTATAAATAGTTTTTTAAATAAAAATATCAAATAATTATAATATTTATATTATAAATTGTATATAAGTATATTTATATATAATTACATAAATGTAAATATATTTATTAAATAAACTATATAATAGCTAACATATAATGCATTTATATAGATATGTAAGTACTTATGTATTTATATTTACATAAATATAAATACATTTAATATTTATATATATAATAGCTATTAGTTGTAGTAAAGATATGTGGAGTTGGGTCCCATGTTGAGAAGGACTTGGAACTACAGACTGTAGTGAATTTTGCCAGTGAGAGGAAGCCAATGCTGGTGTTTGAAGAGGAGCAGGATCATTCTGGAGTATGTAGGTTATGACGGAGAGAACAAGGACTGAAGATATGGAGATTACAGAGGAAGACAGGTTTGGGTGACAGATAACCAGTTCCACACTAAAGTGGAGGTTGTGAGAATGCAAAAGGAAGATACTCATTTGAAAGGAATAGTAGGTAGGATAGGTAGGTCTGGGCATGGATTATGGACAGAGGAGGAAGAATCAACTCTGCAGAATTTAGGAACTGAATAGCTTGAATAACGGTGGTTTCACAGGAGCAGTTAAAGAGTGGGCAGGAGGAGCTAACTTGGGGGCAGGGGAAGTGGAATAAATTTGGTTTCACCATGCTGGCTCTGAGATACTTACGGGAACCAGGGAGAACACTCAGCCGGCACTTAGAAATATGAGTCAGTAATTTGGAAGAGAGGTCAGGGCTTAAGTTAATGAATTTGAGAGCCATTTGCATATAGGTCTATGGTTGAACCTGAGTTAACATATAACAAAGCTGAGGGATAATATACAGAGAGAGAGAGAGAGAGAGAGAAGAGAGAGAGAGAGAGAGACAGAATGGGGGAAGACTGCTCTCTGGAGAGTCTGCAATTAGGAAATGGGAAGGGGGAATAGAAAAAGAGTCAGCATAATTCTGCCATAGATGGCAAGGACAGAGAGAGCTTCCAGAAGGTGAAAGAATACACCACCAGTACCAAAGGGACATGACAAATATTAAGAGGACAGAGATTGAGAAGATGATGCTGAATTTGGCAATTAGGACATCCCAACGGGAATTTTTTGTCATCTTGATAATTAAAAACAACAAAACAGAAAGTTGGAAAAGAATATTGGAACAAACTCTTACCTATCTACCACTGAGCAGAATGACTAGATAAGAGGCATATTGCAAGAGTTTGAGGAATGAGCATGAGTTGGGAGGTGGAGGCACCAAGTGTAAACAAATTATTGTTTCGTGAAAAGATTCAGAATGCAAATGTGATGGGTGGCACAGTTATGGGAATATCATTTTATGTTAAAGGAGCCATGGGATGTTAATGCAAAGAAAGTGTTGCTGGAGAAGAAGACAGATAACTGATGGAGAGAAAGAGAGGGAGGCAAGCCGTAAGAGACTATTAACCACAGAGAACAAACTGAAGGTTTCTGGAGGGAGGTGGGTGGGGGGGGGGATGAGTTAGATAGGCGATGGGCATCAAGGAGGGTACTTGTTGGGGTGCCTGGGTGACTCCGTTAAGCGCCTGACTTGATTTCAGCTCAGGTCATGATCTATGGTTAGTGGGATTGATCTCCATATCTGGCTCTGCTTTGACAGCATGAAGCTTCCCTGAGATTCTCTCTCCTCTCTCTGCCCCTCCCCTGCTTCTGTGTATTTGTGTGCTCTCCCTCTTTCTGTCTCAAAGTAAATAAATAAACTTAAAAAATAAGAAAAAGAAGGGCACTTATTGTGATGAGCACTGGGTATTATATGTAAGTGGTGAGTCACTAAATTCTACCTCTGAAACCAATACTACACTATATGTTAACTAACTAGAATTTAAATAAAAACTGAAAACAAAAATTTAAGTTTAATATTAAGAAATAAAATAAAATATTCCCTGAGTCCTCAAATATTCTCTTACCCATGAAAAATCCCTACATTGATGGTCTCATCAGTGGTCTGGACTGTTTGATCACAGAAAAATAGGAAACAAGGTTATCTTTAGGCAACATGAGCATAGATACAGGTTTTAGGACTCAAACAAATGGAGAGTATTTGGATCCATTGGTGTGGATATTGCTGGGGAATGCTAGACATTCATATTACCTATCTGGAACTCAGCTGCCTAAAATGTAAAGTGAGAATCTATATCACCTTACTTCTCCATCATGCTCCACAGAAGAAGCTGCAACACAAAATTCCGGAGATGTGGCCAAAAAAGAATACCTCCTCTTCTGCCTTTGGGTAACCCCCTAACTCCTGCTCCAAACAAAAGCCTTGGTCATTGGAACTGTAGCCCTGTTTCTTAAATCCTACCCTTGCAACCCTGAGGATACAAAGCCTCTACAGATCATCGAAAATACGGGACACAGCATAGGACCTGTGATGAGTCCACCTGGTTTACCCTAAGTGATAACTTGGGTTCATCTTCTAGGTCTCCCTAGATTCTAAACTACACCCAGCAAGCTGGCTTACTATTGTCTCTCATCCTCAGAAAAACAGGGCTACACCAAGATTTGGACCTTAACTGACCTTCCAGAAAAGTATTGGACTCCCTGAACTACCTTTTTCTTCCCCATTTCTCTTTTATCTATGAGGAATATGATTTTTCTATTTTCCTAGATATAAATCTACATGTTTTTTAACCCAAGTTTTTTCCACCCAAGCCTCTCTCTCTGGGTTAACTCCAAAAAAAATTCTATTTTAACCTCTTTGGTTTTATTCCCAATTAGTCTCTGTATTTCTCACTTCCATTCTCTTTTTCTCATGCCCAGCCTCACCATACAACCTCTCCCTCTGCTGTTGTGCTTCCTGTCAATCTAGCTCTCACTTATCATAAATTAGCATTTTTTCAGTATTCGTCTTTAGATGTAGAACACAGAAGACAGCTCCGTTGCTAGCATTAGGAGCCACCTAGGGGGGCTGTCCATTCATGCTGGTGCTGAAGAGATGGGTAAGCAGAGGGGTGGTTCCCACGAGCATTTCATTAAGTTCTTATGATCAGTATGTTTGAGAAAAAAGAAGTGGGAGCTGTTTCTCTTAAGAAACTCATGGGTGAGCTTTCAAAACACAAGGAATCACAAATAAGGGAAACCTGCAAGAGATGTCCCTGTGGGAAAAGAACAGGCTCAGTGGTGATAGAAACCAAATCCTCATACCCTCCTTCACCTGCTACGCCCCAATCCACAGGAAGTGAAGATCTGTGTTTCCAAAGGGCTAATTTATCATTCTATTTTTAACGCATTAGAAAACTGTTCTGGGAAGGAGAGTTCTATGCCTGCATACACATACTTTACACACACATAAGCACACATATATACATGCACATTGGCTGGTAGGTTTATTAAATTTCACAAAGGCAAGGACACATGAAAGCTGAAGCTGGGTTTGAATTTCTGAAAATTTTTGTGAGCCATCAGCTCTCAAAAGCAGACAGTATGAAAATCTCGCACACGGGGATTCTCTCCTTAATGAATCATTGAGGACCTTTAAAAGGGTCAACATATATCATGCTGTGTAGTCCAACCTCGGTAGGGAGTGCCAGAAGCACCAGGCTATAAGGCTGTATATCATCTATGTGTTCTCTTTATTCTAGCTTGTTACATAGTGTATGGCGCTTTTCCTGAGCTACTGTGTGTGCACATACATTTTAAAAAATGATGCATTTGTCTATATAAACATAGATATGAGAATGTATTATTTCTCTATTGCCGCCATAAAAAGTTACCACAAACCGAGAGGCCTAAAACAAAAGGAATATCTCTCACACAGTTCCATGGGCTAGAAACCCAACAACGTATCACACCAGATAGCAGGCAGAAATCAAGGTGTCACCTGTCCAAGCTCCTATTTGGAGGCTCATGGGAGGCTCTACTTCCAAGCTTATCTCAGGTTACTGGTGGAATCCCATCCTTTGCTGTTGCGGGGCTACAGGCCACATCTCCTTGCTGGCTCAGATCCTGGAGCCCCTCTCAGAGTCAGCAACAATGCAGCCTTGCTGGCCTTCCTTCTACCACATCACTTCTGCTCCCTTTTCCAGCATATCTGGTTGCAACCATGGAAAGGTGTTTTGTTTTTTTTTTTAATGTTTATTATTTTTGAGAGAGAGACAGAGTGTGAGCAGGACAGGGAGGGGGAGAGAGAGAAGGAGACACAGAATCCAAAGCAGGCTCCAGACTCTGAGCTGTCAGCACAGAGCCCGATGTGGGGCTTGAACTCACGAACCATGAGATCATGACCTGAGCCGAAGCTGGACGCTCAACCAACTGAGCCACCCAGGCGCCCCCACGTAAAGGTTTTTAAGGGCTTGTGTGAAGAGACTGGGCCCACTTTACCAATCCAGGATGACCTCCCTACATTAAGGTCCATAACATTCATTATATTTTCAGGGCTCCTTTGACATGTAATGTAACTTATTCACAGGAGCAAGGGATGAAGGCCCATTGAGGGCCCATTATCAGGCCTACGACAGTGACTATATCATCTAAATTCCTTTTCATACTCAACTTCAACTAGCATTTCAGGACTACTAGCTGATTATCCAGAACTATCCCAATCCCTTTAAGAGGTCTCTCTTCTTTGTTATCATCTTTCACGTTTGTAAATCCACTTAACCTTTTTTAACCTGGGCTACCCACTGATGACTGCCCCTCAGCTCCATTCAGTTCCAAAAACATTTCAGACATGGCAAAGACCAAAAGGCCTGGGTTGTAATCTTGTCAACACGAGTGCGCTGTGACTGCTGGTCCATCTCATACAGACGTTAAAAACATATCTTTGTATTTCGCCTCCAATCAAGGATCCAGTCATGAACTACAGAATGCCTCAGGATTACCATCTTGTCACTTGGATGACTCTATCTGATGCCATGTAGCATTTGCCTCTACGGGGAAGTTAAGTGCAGGTCACTTGCTTCATTAATGTCCTCCACAGAGCCACCCTCTCTGGAATTAAACTATCACTCTGTGATATAGTCAGCACATTCTGTCTTGACACAGGCATGAAAGAAAACAGGACCTGCTTGGTCTAGCGTACATCAATTTTGTTATAACTAGCACTACTGTAAGTTTTTCATTGCCCAACACAACTCCGTGGCCTGGTTCTCATATGACCGTCATCTGTCAGGTGTTTGGTGGGGCATCTGTTCCTTTTTTCCTAATTTCCACAGTGCCCTAAAAATCTGGACTCGGTTATTGGATATTTCCGCTATCAAAGCTTTTCCTCTGTGGCTATGTATGTGTTTCTCCCTCCCACTCAAAACTGAATCCCAGTGGCTTCCATCCAAAGGATATGGCCAGTAGTTTCCAAAATAAAGGTCTCTTATACCTGCGTTTCTCTGCCACATTTCCCTTATCCTTTAAATTATTTTATCCTAAAATCACATGCGTTGCAATATTTTTGGCAAGGCTTTCTAAATGTGAAGAAATAAGAATGACATTTATTTTGTTCTCTGAGCAAGGCAGGGCTCTCCGCTTTGTAATCACGATGGGTTTCATTAATGCTCTCCGCAGTCCACTATTCTTTCATTAGTAAATGAAGCTTGACCTGGAGCTGGCCTCAGTGGCAGCCCATTAGATACTTCCTCACAGTTAAGAACATCACTTTGTACTGATGGCCTTTGTTTACAGGCATGCAACCAGATTGAAGCCACAAGACTGTCCTGATCCTGGCCAATTTAATTTCACAAATAGAGTTTTTTGAAACTCTGTCTCAACTCCTTTCCTGGCAACAGCCTGAGTATTTTCAAATAGCCCACTGCCAAATCATCTGACTTCCCCCACTCAGCTCTTCTTCAGAGCATGGTGGAAGAGCTACAATAGATAACATACTGTTAGTTCAGCATAATTGAAAATCTCATCTGACCCTTTGTGGGAAACTCTTTGTCCATGTCCCCGAATTGCTTTCAACTGACATACCCTGTAACAGATGCTACATAATAAGAATGACATATTCCCTAGGAGACGATTGTTAAACTCGTCTTTTCATAATTAAAACAAAGACTGCATATTTTCTGCCATTTTTATAGAACACAACCCAATGCATGATCTCCTCGGACTGCTAAGGCAGTTTCTTTCTAACTTAAGAAACATGTCTTAGCCTGAGGTCTAGAAAATAGAATGTTAGGTAAGAATTAAAGTGCTTTGCATAAGGAGATATATGAAGCAATGAGAATATTACTCTGTGAAAATGTCCACTTCCTGGTGGGTCGTGTCTTGATAGAAAAAAATATAGATATGGATCCATGGACATTTTCAATAGAACATTTCAAAGAAAAACTAAAGTACATTATATCCAAGTGAACAATTTTCATATAGGAGAACAGAATTAAAGGGATAATCATTCTTACATTCAATTAGCTGACTTAAATATATTCTGTATACTTATGCCAAAACTGCTACCCAGGAAATTTATGTTGGAAGCCCATGTGTAGAGGAAGCATGATCTTCCTTGACTATTGATAGAGTATCGGTGGAACTAAGTGTAGCACTGAAGGCTGAAGGTCACTCCTGACATACATGATGCTCTGAACGTTGCCTTTGGAAGGCCCCAGTTTTTATCATTCGGTTCATGTGACATCTGTAAATCTGATCATGTGTGAATATTGAAGTTTATACTTGCATACTTTTTTAAGTTTTATTTCTTTATTTTGAGAGGGGGACAGGGGAAGACATGAGAGGGAGAGAGAGAGAATCCCAAGCAGGCTCCATGATATCAGCGCAGAACCTGATGAGGAGCTTGATCCCACAAACTGTAAGATCATGACGTGAGCCGATATCAAGAGCCAGATGCTTAACCGACTGAGCCACTCAGACACCCTACACTTGCATATATTTTAAAGGGCTAGTGTCCTCCATTCCTATGGGCTCATCTTAGAGTGATCATCATTAAAGATTTTTAAAAGTGATTTCCTTTTGCAAAGTTTCCACAAGAGCAAATATTTGATTACTGGAGGAAAAATAGTCAACTTGCTGTTACTTTGTTATCAAATGTGTGGTTAGCAATGCCTATCAATGTCTTATTCTAAAAGTTTTACATTAGTAGATTTTTATAAATTTATATCCAAAAGGGTCAATATAAAACATATTTTTACATGTATTTCCACAAGAGACAAATAGCTTTGGAATTATTCTCCATCCTTTATTCTATCTCCTGCTTTCTCACCAAACTGAGGCCACTTATTTCTGTATGAATGGTGACACTGGAAATATTTTTCTACTTTTTCTTTCTGATTCATCTGGTTTTGATGAAAGACACATGAAGGGTGTTCTTAAAGTCTTTAACTCATATTAGAAGTAAATTCCATGGTATCAAACACATGGCTTATAGATCTCCTCAGTCATTCTGCCTTCTTCCTATGGGAGACACTGCCCACCTCCTGGACAACATGGAAGCTACAGGGAGCTGACCAGTCACTTGCTTTGAGAAGCACTCCCTCTCAGACCATCGCTGAGCAGCAATGCTGACCAGCCACCAATCTAAGGTTTCTGATTCTTCCAGTCATTTCTGGACTGGGATGAAGCCCCACAATGAAGGGGTGGGTTGTAGCAACTCAATCCACTAGAGCAAACAAGACATGGAATAAGATTTAATACTCTGTGAAGTAAAATCTCATTGACTGGAAATGAGACAAAGAAGAAGCTGGTGAGACAAAGTATCTCCCATTCCCACTTTTCACTGGCTCTTTGGACATAAAATTTCGTTTTGTAGCTTGTCTTTGGACAACCCACACAGTGAGGCTTGTTCTATCTATTCATGAAAGGCTGTGAGTCAACATGGTTGTTACAAACTAAATTGCCCCCCTTCATATGTTGAAGCTCTAACCACCAATGTGACTGTATTTGGAGATAGGGTCTATGTGGGGCAAGTAATTAAGGTTAGATGAGGTCACTAGGGTAGGACTCTAATCCAAAAGGACTCGTGTCATTGTAAGAAGAGGAAGAGATAGCATGAGCAAAGAGAAAAGGCCGTGTGTGGACACGGGGAGAGGGTGGTGACCTTAAAAGCCAGGAAGAGAGCTCTCACCAGAAAGTGAACTTGTGGGCACCTTGATCAGGGACTTCTAGCCTCCAATATATTAAGAAAATAGGTGACTGTTTTGTAAACTACTCAATCATTGGTAATTTGTGACAGTAGTGCAAGTCGACTAGTATAATGTACAAAAATTATTCGCTTACATATCACTTAAATGCACTTATTTTTTTCCATGAAATGTTCTGCTGAAAATTTGCCCACAGAGCCACATATTTTTTCTCCATCAGGACATGGACATTTTCACAGAAAAAGTGTTAGGGTATAAATTCTTAATATGCACATTACTAGAAGGTTTGGAATCTTCTTCTGGATTGCCACTTAATACTCTGTATCTTTTCCCCCGACCTTACCCTTGTCATGCTTTCACTCTGAAAGTCATTTTTCCATGACCAACCAACTCAGTAGGGTTCCTTATGGAACTCCTGAGATCATGTGCCATCATCTTTTCTCTGTTCCATGGCCATAGAAAACACTCTTCACCTTCACCTAATATACTGCTGGTACATGCGGGAGACCAAGCAGTAATCAGCACAAACTTACTTCTACTATTAGAAAAAAAGAGCCCTATGACCCAACAATTCCACTACTAAGTATTTATCCAAAGGATACAAAAATGCTTCTTTGAAGAGCACATGTACCCCAAAGTTAGTAGCAGCACCATCAACAATACCCAAATTATGGCAAGAGCCCAAATGTCCATCGACTAGTGAATGGATAAAGAAGACGTGGTGTGTATATATATACACAGCAAACACACACACACACACACACATAATGAAATAATACTTGGCAATCAAAAAGAATGAAAACTTGCCATATGCAACAATGTGAATGGAACTGGAGTGTATTATGCTAAGTGAAATAAGTCAGTCAGAGAAAGACAAATATCACATGTGGAATTCACTCATATGTGAAATTTAAGAAACAAAACAGATGACCTTAGGGAAAGGGAAGGAAAAATAAGATAAAAACATACAAAGAGGCAAACAATAAGAGACTCTTAAATACATAGAACAAGATGAGGGTTGCTGGAGGGGTGTGTTAGGTGAGGGGATGGGTTAAATGGAAGATGGGCATTAAGGAGGGCACTTGTTGGGATGAGCACTGGGTGTCACATGTAAATGATGAATCACTAGATTCTACTTCTAAAACCATTATTACACTATATGTTAACTAACTTGGACTTAAACAAACAAAAAATAAATAAATAAAATGCTTACTCTGGAAAAAATAAAGAGTCGGACACTTAACCCACTGAGCCACCAGGCACCCCTACAAGGAAATTTTAAACATATCTTTTCATCTATTACATTTCATGTGATAGCTATTTTAAAACATTTCATTTGGTATTTATGGAAATAAAAGCATGTTTCCTTTGTGAAAAAGTAAAAAACAGCCCAGAAGCATGGCCTGGCAAGAGCAGACCAGGAAAGTTGTCTTTGCACAGAGACAACACCTTAGAAGCACAGGCTCGTACGATATTACTTCCATATGGTATCTTCTCTTTCAGCACTATATAAGCCCATCACCTTCCTTTGATTCATCAAACAACCACTCAGGACCTTTCAGATAAGCTTGGCAGGCAGCATGCACAGTTGAAATATCATGGACTTAAAATTCAAACCTGAGTCTGTCACTGCTTCGTGATCTTTAGTTCCCTCAACCGAAAATGAGAATCGCAATTGCTACCTCACTGGGTTGTCCTGACAATAAAACAAGCAAATGGGAAAATGCCTGGCACAAAGCAGGTACTCAACACCATGTATTACTTCCTCTTCCATGTTTCCTTCTTTCCAGACAAAACTCACAGGCTCACCATGCATGTAATTATTTGTGCCTCTTTTCTGAAACAGGAAAAGATGCCTGTCCCGGCTTTTCCATGTATAAAAACTAAAATATTTACTTAGTACCTTTGTCACTCTCTTTACATTATAAACCTGCTTGACCCTCACAACTCTATCTACTAGAGAATAGCACTATTTTCATTTTATAGATGAGAAATTAAGGCTAAGAAAGAACATCGAGATGCCCAAAGAGTTGGAATTTCAGCCCTTCTCCCACCTAACACTCCAGAGCTCTTTCCATTGGACCACCCTTTCTCTAAATCTCATCCACATCAGGCCTTCCTTACTGGGTTGGCTGATTCCACATAGATTGTCAGACTTAAGGAACATCGGTCACAACCTGGAAAAGTACAACCTCAATCCTCAGAATATGCCCTATTGACATAAGTGGAGACAGGTGCCACTGTAAGTGGATCATGTGCTGATACTCTTTGTTCACTTGTCCAGGAAGCATTTATTAATCTCCTACTAAATGCATAGAAGTTAACCGTAAAGGAACCATAGAAGCAAATGTATAGCCCCCATCATCTGAGAGTTAACAACTTAGTTGCTGTGTGGACACACAAAGGCACAAGAAGTTAAATTAACACATAGAAATCAGGTTAAAAAAAATGTGCAAACATAGACTGAAAAACATAGAGAATAAAGTGTTAAATGAGAGCTACAGGCCCTCTAGCAGAGTTTTGCAATCTTGACACCATCGACACTATAGAATTCATCGCTGTGGGGGGCTAGCCTGTGCTCTAAGGGTGTTTAGCAGCATCCTTAGAGTTGCTATAACAAGTGCCATGAACTGGATGGTTTCAAACAATAGGAGTTTATTCTCTCACAGATCTGCAGCCTGGAAGTGTGAAATCAAGGTATCAGCAGACCATGCTCCCTCTTAAGTTTCTAGGGAAGAAGTCTTCCTGCCTCTTCCAGCTCCCAGTGGTTCCCAGCAATCTGGCATCACTTGGCTCATGGCAGCCTATCTTTAGTCTGTGTCTCTGTTTTCACACAGGTCTCTTTCCTCTGTGTCTGTCTTTATGTCCCAATTTCTCTTATAAGGATACCAGTGATTGAATCAGGTCCCACTCTAATCTAGTATGACCTCATCTTAAGTCAATTACATCTGCGAAGGCCTTATTTCCAAGAAGGTCACATTCACAGGTTCCAGGTAGACATGGATTTCAGCAAACACTGTTAACCTGGGACACCCATTCTTGACCACTACGGTGCCCCCACCTCTTCAGCCCTCCCACACACACAATTATGGCAATTGGCAATGTCTCAGACATTGACCAACATCTTGTGGGCGTAAAAAATCGTCACCTGTCACTAAGGACCACTGTCTACAGAGATCAGAAAAGGGAAAAAATTAATATGAGCTGAGTATTCAGGAAAGGCTTTAACAGAGCAGGTAGAAGTCAAGGGGCCTGGCTTCTCTGGCTTTTCATGGTTGGTTCTTCCTCTTGATTTCTCTTGCACCATCATTGATATCTTTTTCCTCTATTTTTTTTTCTCCTTTGATTTTATCTTCTCTGCCTCTCTGTTTCTCCATTTTCCTCTCTTTCTCCCATTTCCTGCCAATACCTTTCTTAAGGGTACTCTGCATCAGGAGGAAAGGTGGAAAGCGTCCAATCCCAGCCATCAGGTGAAAGGCAGGCAGGGGTGAATTGGAAAGGAAGGGGTTCACCACGGGCTCACCTCCTCTGTCACCTTGTGAAGAATGGCTCTCACCTAGTCTTTTCTCTTTCAAGAGTTTAAATTCATTCAGTGAGAAAAAGAGAAAGAAACGTAAAAGGAATTATGAAGTCTTGGGGAAAATTATTTTTTTTAAAGTTAAGTAGCATGACAATGGCAGGTGATAGAGTGAATTAAATCCTAACTGCACCAGCAATTTGATAGATATCATTTGGCTAAGTGTTACTGAGAAAAATGCCTTCTTGGGGATCCGAAGTTCAAATTCAGAATGAACACATGTCAGTGGTGACATCTGATTCAATGAGGTGAAATTCATTAATATAAAAAGGAAAAGGGTCAGATGGAAATTTGAAATTTGTGAAGTGGATTCGGAGCATTTTTATAGAAATCCTACATGCAACATCTTCAGTAAAGCACCTATTTATTTAATTTAGGGTCTAAAAGAAAGGAAAATATTTCACTTTCCCATCAGTGGCAATGATGTGGCAGTAGCTTGAAATAGTTCTTTTTCTTGTGACATTTGAGAAATATGCATAAACTATGCTTTGTCTCTGTGAACCCAATACAAAGCTTGTCGGTAACTCCCTTGTCCCAGGAAAACACTCAGTCTTTGGACATGGCTCTGTTGCCATGGATAGCAAGATAAAGCCAGTAATGACTCCAATTACTCTGTGGCAATCCTGCACATAGAGAATTTTGAACACCAAAGGCAGCTGCCAACAGAGACTTTCCAGTAACCATCTAGTTATCCTAAAAAAGAATTAGTCAAATGGGTGCTGTAAAATGTTCTCCATGAAATATTTACCACCCATTTAGTAGATCACTTCTCCTAAGGCATTCATGTAGGGCTGACTAAAAGAGTTTCAAAATCTTAGTTTGCCTAGACGCAAGCAAGTCTGCCTCATTAGTGATCAATTACCAGCCAGGTCTGCCCTAATAAGTCATTAATATATACCTTATACTGTCAAATCCTGTAATTGGGCACCACATGTCCAATAAACCATCAGATGCTATTATTAATAAAGCCCTCAAAGCTCCACCAGGATCCATATTGTGTAAACGAGGTATCAAATGGGGTAATTTTTCACTGCCTTCCAGCTTGGCCTACAATAGATCAACACAAAGCAGCCAGTGCTCATACCCAAAGGTGGAGTCTCACTCTGTGGCACCTCACTAACATGGATTCTCAAAGCTTCCAATAGCGGTGTCATTTCCACAAGCTTCTTCCTGTAGGCTGGGGATCCATGACCAACTTAAAGGAGTCCATTGTTCAGTAGTTCCTGCTTTCTCCTCTCTTCAAAGTGCAGGAATGTCAGGTCAGAGATGTTGCTATTCGCAGGACCGTGAAGAACGAGATCACATTCTACATCAGTTAAGTGCCTTTTAAAAGGAGGAGATATTCATGTCTACTGACAAAGGGAGAAGACATTTTAGCAGCCGAAAAGCAGCAAGAGGAGGATGAAGGATTAAGGAGAGTGAATAACTTCCTCCCCTCAACCCGTTGAGATCCCAATTACCCTAATCCAGAGAATCTTCTAGGGGAGCCAACTGATCATCAGGATCCATGCCAGACCCTTGGATGGGAAAAGACTGCTTTGAAAAATAGCCCTACGTCATTATTCTTTTAGGAATGGTTAGAGATTTCAGAAGCTTCTCTCCCTCTCTAACTGCCCTTCATCTGCTACTCCAAGGCACTCTTCAAGTCTCAGATTACTTCCTCAGATTATTTCCTTACTCAGATTATTTTCTCAGAAAAGCCTCCCTTGACTGCTCCTATTTTTTTTAATGTTTAATTATTTTTGAAATAGAAAGCACCAGCGACAGAGGGTCAGAGAGAGAGGGATACAGAAGACCTGAAGTGGGCTCCACACTGACAGCAGTGAGCCTGAACCCATGAACTGTGAGATCATGACCTGAACCAAAGTCGGATGCTCAACTGACTGAGCCACCCACATGCCCCTGCTCCTCCCTATTTTAAAAGTCATGGCATTCTGTACTTTTATGCACATTTGCTATTACTGAATAAGTTACTTTCACACACTCTTTAATGTCTGTGTTCATTACTAAATTATTTGTGATGTGTTCGCCACAGTATTCCCTGGGTCTAGCCCATTGCCAGGCACATGGTAGGTATGCAATGAATTGTTGCTGATTGACGGACCATTGGTGTCACAGAGAGAGGAGCTAACTGCTAGTGGGCAGTCTCTCCAGGGAGCGATCAAGGTCTTGACTAACGGTTCTAGCTGTCTAGCTCTCCTACCCATAACTGAGTGTTCCCCACCCCTTCTGTCCCTTTCTGCCTCCCTCGCCCCCCTCATCCTCTCCCTCCCTGTCCTCCCTCTTTCCTTCTGTCTCTCTCCCCTAATCAGCTGTCTCTCTGCAGGCAAAATGAGAGCAGGGGTATGGAAGACTGAATACAAGGACTCAAGCACACAAGTAGGGGCTGTGTAAAGAGTCTTGGATGTGAGGTGTTTATGCTCTTCTCTGTTCACTGCTGCTCTCCAGAGCCTAAGAGAGTGCTGAGAAAAAGGAGGTGCTCAATTAATACATCTTGAAGAAATGAATGAATTAGTTGATTAAATTATTAGATGTGGAAAAGATCTGCTCCTCTGGGCTCACCGACGTGTTTTAGGACTGAGGAAGGAAAAGGAGTCAAGCTCTGACTAAGGACACAGAACGGGGTTGCCTTCTGTGATCTCCGGTTCATCTTTATCATTTCTGGCCATGTTGGAACAGGGGATCCCAGGAAGGGCCTACATTTTAAGTAAGAAGAACAGTAACAGCTAACATTATGGAGCTGTTTGTCCTGCTAATAAGCACAGTGCCTAACTTACACTAACCGATTTCATCAAGACCACGCCCGGAGGTGTTGTTCTCACTGCTCTTAAAATGGAGACCCTGAGGCTCAGAAAATGTAAAAGTCACGCTCCAGATCACACAGCTGGAAAGTAGAAGATGGGCTGCCCTCTGGGTCTGTCTGACCTCAGAGCCCTCACTCATTGCCACTGCACTATGCTGCCTCTTCTAGACGCACAGTGGATGCTCAGCCTGTGCGCTGTACAACGCCAGGGAACTCCATTCACATGGATGATGACGTGAATGGAGCCCTCTGGCTTTGTGCAACACACTTGAGGTGATCAGGCCACATGACACCAAGCTATCAGCTCGATCCCTGGCGGAAGTCCAATACGCACCTCCCAAAGGAAGCTTTGGAGAAAGTCTTCCTGCCATGGCCTCATCGTGCCACTCCAGTGATTACTCAGCAGGACAATAACAGCGATTCTAAAGCCCGTGGTACAATTCTGCTTTTTTGTCCAAATCGCCCTGGCACACAAGCCAGGCCCCCCGCCTGCCGCTCTGCCCATCAATACACATTTACAATAGATTTCATTCAACTCCAGTGGTCCTCTGGTTAATTTACACAGTGCCAAACTGACCTTTCCAAATGCATCCCACGGCACGGTAAGAGTGAGGAAAATTTACTGCCAGGAACCAAAAATATGCTACCTTGTGAAATATGGGTTTTTTCATGGCTTGATTTGAACTTCATATCAGAAACTGTGGAGCGGTTCAATGATTATTCACCATTTGAGGAAGGGAAAAGGCAGTTCGGAGGCCGTCAGGGGCCGTATTTCACAGCCCTATCAGACGTTCACACAGGTGATTAAAAGCTCCGCAAGCAGCAGCAACCGCAGGGCCTGCTGGTCACATTCTAGAGAAAGAGATGTATTTCTCTGAAAGGGAAGAAGCTTAAGAACCCACTGCCACCGAAAAAGCTGGTACAAATTTCCCCAGTGAATGCATTTCAGAAGAAAAAGTTCTCCAACTTTCCCTTACCCTTCTCATCTTTCATTCTTCCATGAAAATCCATCAAGGCCCCTTTAATCCATGCTTTTCGGAGCTCATATAGGACTTCAGTGATGTTTGGATTAGCCCACCATGCCTATTCTGTGAGGAGAGGCAGAGGCAAGAATAATTCCTAAGAAGACCAGGGCATCACTTAGGGCATTGGCAGGAAAGAGCACAAGGAGAGAATCAGCGAGGAATGGTTCGGGATCCTGGAGCCAGCTATGACCAGCAGCACGCCTGAATGCACAAGGGAAGGAGCCATTATTGGTACCTAGAAAGACAACGGTATGAACAGGGAGTCTGGCAGGAGTTGCTGCCTTCAGAGGAGGCATACAGCCAGTCCACAGCCAACAAGGAAACTGGGAGAATACATATTTTGATCTCGCTCTCCTCCCTCCTCCAACCTTTTGTATCGTCTTCCATTTGGCCAAGTCAAACGAAAGCTATTCCAGGTAAGGAATATACCCTATTGGTATAAGCCATAAAGACCAGCCTGCCAGCTCATAAAGTCATCCTCCAGGGCTGGAGACTAGATCTAGGGGGCTTACGGGGGTAACCTGAAAATGTCCGGCACACCAAGAACATTCTTAAAACCCACCTTTATCCTTGACCCCCAGCCCCCCTTTCAATTTAGTAAAGACCATTTTTCTGTTCCCCCCATTCCGACTGGGGTGCAGCCACACACTAGATTTAAGTTATACAGCCCATCGCCAGATTAAAGTGAGTGTTCTCCTTTGAATTCATGAAATACTGCTCTTGGGGTATATTCTAAAAATGGTCTAATTACTTTGAACAGAAGGATATTTTCTTCTCTACCATAATAAAAACTCCTTTGAGGCAGAAAGCATGATTTGTGAATAACCAACATAAATTGAGTACTTCCTTACGCCAGATATCTCACACGTTTGTTATTACATTGACTCATCATAATGAACACATAGATGAAGAAATCAAAGCTCATAAAAACTAAATTTCACAAAGTGACAAGTTAGTAGGGGACAGATCAGAGATCCAAACTCAATTCTTTCTGACTTGGAAGTTCAAGCTTCTAACCACCCCCATTACTCTGTCTCTTGTTCATTTTTGAAATCTCTACGACATGCTTACTAAGGTGCCTAATACACAGCAAGTCTCTATATATTCATTGGACAGATAAATGAACATGGTCTAACAGAATAAAACCATACTTCTCAGTCTCTATTACTATCCCTTAGGCTAGATTCTCCTGATGTCATCCATTAGTTCATTCCACAGCCAATTACTGGGACTTTACTTTTTTAATCATCCCAAAAGTTAGAAAAGAAACAGGAAACATAACCCTGGGTCTCACATAGTATATAATATTTCTGAGAAAAGCAACATACACAAGTCAAGAAACATAACTGAATTCCTAATCAAAATATATATAGAGAATGACCAGAATTCAGCCATTCCCCAAACGCTCATTCTAGAAAAGCTTAAATAATGCTCAAGAACACAGTGAGTGCTCAGCAGACAGAGAAGTGGCAGTAAAGTGAGGATATTAGATCACAAGGTAAGAACAAAATGTGGAAAGGAGATATTTTAAGGTACTAGCCTTTCTTAGTACGAGAAAGCATGATGGAGGTGGGCACAGGCCCACTGCCTTTCACGAACCAGGATTTCAAGAAGTAATTGTCCGTTCTGTGTTCACGAAAACATTCATGTAAGCTGAATAGTATTTTATTCACACGGAAAGGACTAGCTTTTTAAAGAAATTCAATGGTTAAGAGAATTCTAAAATGAAGGCTCTTTAAAAAAAAAAGCATTATCCATTTTCCTTCCTCCTTAAAGTAATGACTCAAATGGCTAATTCATAAGTAAAGGCAGAGGACAAAGGAAATTTCTGACCAAAATTCTATTGAGGTTCATGGCCCTCCTAAATCTGGGGGCTTGATCGGTCTATGGGCTCATAATTAATGTGCTGATCTAACAGGATTCTCTAGATCTCTGTCAGGTCTGAGGATGATAGTCACCAAGAAAGGGTATGGAATATAAATTCTACAGTATAGCAAGAGTAAAAGTACGAAAACTCTTAGAAAGGCACCTGATGACTTTTACTGTGGGGAAGATACGGTAGATAGATCTTTCCCATTAGGAGTACCTCACAATAAGTGCGCCTAAAATCTCTGGTCATAATGGATGAAACAAACATAAGACTATGATAAAGACAGACAAGGAACTGTACTATACAGAGACCCGAGGATCCAAGGAATTACATAGAAGGAAGGTCCCTGGGTTCTCTTTTGCCTCATACTTCCCAAACTTAGAGCCAAGTAAGTCAGCAACCCAGAGGCCGATAAGGCAAGAACCAAAAAGCTCAACAAAAGTCTGCTTGTGTATTCATAAGATCAGGAAGCGGGGGGGGGGGGGCGCCTGGGTGGCACAGTCCGCCAAGCGTCAGACTTTGGCTCAGGTCACGGTCTTGCAGTTTACGAGTTCGAGCCGCACATCAGGCTCGCTGCTTTTGCTGCAGAGCCAGCTTTGGATCCCCTCTCCCCCTCTCTCTCTGTCCCTCCTCTACTTCATCCTTTCTCAAAAATAAGCAAACATTAAAAAAAAAAAAAAAAAAAAAAAGATCAGCCTAGCAAATCAGAAAACTTTTAGATAATAACCACTCTACTCCAGCCAACAACCACAGAAAACACTGAGGCTCCATCCACACTGGCAAACGCCCTGCATAGGGCCTAATGAGACACGCCGACTCCCTACCCCTTCTGCCTGCAGTGATGTCAGGAAAGGCCAGGTTGGGAATCTGGGTGTTGGGAGGACCACGTGGGAGCCAAGACTTCCACACCTACCCAGCAGTGATGAGACACCTATTCCTGCCCTGCTGGGGTGGTGTCAGGAGACCTGATAGACTCGGGACTCTTACCACTGCCCAGTAGAAACGAGGCCACCTGCTCCACACTACTAGGAGAGGTCATGTGGGGAGCAGTCACGAGGTACCCTGGACCCTCCCTGCCAGACTGTATCAGTGGAAGCCTAGTATAGAAGCAGAACCCCCACATCCAGTCTACAATAATGAAGAGAGCTTCTTCCCTGGGGGCCAACAGAGGCTAAGCGAGGACTGGGGACTTCAACGCTCATCTAGCAGTTACAAAGTGGTCCCCCACCCCTTCCCCAACCAGAAATGTGCTAGAGGAAAGCATTTTACCTTGTTTCTCAGGAAAACCATAAAAAAATCACCACAAATATGATAGATGAAAAACACAAGAATTTATTCACTCACACTTCAAGGGCCAGAAATGTGAAACCACGGAATATTTGCCATAAAAAAGAATGAAATCTTGCCATGTGCACCAACATGGATGGGTCTAGAGAGTATGATGCTGAGCGAAATCAGTCAGTCAGAGAAAGACATACCATGTGATCTCACTCATTTGTGGAATTTAAGAAACAAAATGAGCAAAGGATAAAAGAGAGACAAACCAAGAAAGAGACTCTTAATTATAGAGAACACACTGCTGGTTACCAGAAAAGGGAGGTGGGTGGGGAATGAGTGAAATGGGTGATGGGATTAAGGTTGTCCACTTGTAATGAACGCTGGGTGACGTATGAAAGTGCTGAATCAATATATTGTATACCTGAAATGGATACAAAACTGAACGTTAACTACACTGGAATTAAAATTTTAAGACATAGAACTTATTTTTAAAAAGGAATGTGAAACCAAGTTACCGGCAGGGCCACACTCCTTGTGAAGGGTCTAAGAGATAATCCTTCCTTATCTCTTCCAGCTTCTGGTGGTTGCAGGTGTTCTATGGCTTAGGACAACATAACTCTAATGCCTGGTTCTGTCTTCACATGGCCTTTTTCTGTGTATTTCTTTGTGTCCTCTGCTCTATTGATAAGGACACCAGTCATTGGATTTAGGGCACATCATAAATCCAGGATGATTTCGTCTCAAGACTCTTAACTAATTACATTCACAAAGAAATCTCTATTTCAAAATAAGGTCACAGTCTGATGTCCCAGGTACCTGAGTATTCCAGGTAGGCACACTATTCAACCCACAGGAACAGAAGGTTTAAATAAGATCCACAAGACAAAATGCCCAGGCTTCAGTCAAAAAATCACTCATCATCCAAGAAAACCAACCAATCAACCAAACCGACAAAAACCAGAAAGACTATCTGGAAAGAGATCAATCAATAGATGCTAACACCAAGGAAACAGAGATAATAAAATTTTATGACAAAGATGTTAAAATAGCCATCATCAAACTGCTTTAGTGAGCTATTACAAACAACAAATGAAAATTTAAAAGCCTTAGCAAGTGAGAAGACATTAGAATAACCAAATTAGAAATTTTAGAACTGAGAAATATAATCATCTTAAACTCCAAAAAAAAAAAAAAAAAACAAGATAGATGATTATTAAAATAACAATAATTAATGGATGGGCTAAATAGCAAAATGGAGGCGAAACAGGAAAGAATTAGTGAACCGCATGAAAGAACAAAAGAAATCACCCAATTTGATCAACAGAGAAAACAGACTGAAAAAAAAAATGAACGATCCTCAAAGACCTTGGGACAATAATAAAAATCTAACAATCATATAATTGGAATCCCAGAATTATAGGAGAAAGATAACAGAGCTGAAAAAATATTAGAAGCATTAACAGCTTAAAACTTCCTAAATCTGACAATAAACAGCAACATAGAGATTCTAGCTCACTCCAAACGGGATAAACCCAAAGAAATCCACAGCAAGACACTTTATCAGCAAACCTCTAAAAACTGAAGGGGAAAAAAATCTTAAAAGCAACAAGAAACACCTTGCCTATGCAGGGGGAAAAAAAGACTTTCTTTCTGTCCTTTTTTTTTGTTTGTTTGTTAAGGTTTTATTTTATTTTTGAGACATAGAGACAGAGCGTGAGCAGGAGAAGGGCAGAGAGAGAGATACAGAATCCGAAGCAGGCTCCAGGCTCTGAGCCGTCAGCACAGAGCCCGATGCGGGGCTCGAACTCACAGACCGCGAGATCATGACCTGAGCCGAAGTCGGCCGCTCAACCGACTGAGCCACCCAGGCGTCCCTTTCTTTCTGTCCTTAAACAAAGACACACGTCTCCTGGGAGTTCAAGGCATTGCACTGTATTCTTGCAAAACATGGGTGAAGTCTGTCTGTTTTCTGCAAACATCCAGGCATGTAAACAGTATCACATGAGAAGTGGGAAGCAGCCCAGCTTATAAAAATTTCACTAGTGTATATCTATGCAAATTGATACAGAAACGAGCAGAGAACAAGAACAGAGAGGCATCAGGAACACAAGAACTCCTAGGATTTGAAAGTTAATTTGTACGTCCTTCTAATGCTTTACTATCGAGAGGAATGATCATTCTTGTCTCCATTCCCAGACACCCAGGCCTTGGGAATGCCTCCCAACATCCTAGATACAGAGTATACACCCCCTGTACCCAGACAATTTCTGTGCACTACAAGACTATTCATCCTGGAGAGGTGGGAGGCAGGGCAATTCTTGCTTAGGTCAACAGTTTTCAAACATTATGTGTCTAAAATAGGAGCCCACCTTGCGCCTCTTTCATCTGTCTCTCTCTTACGGCAGTGGCCTGTCTGATATTCAGTTTCAGAACTATGAAAAGCCCCCACATTAAGTCTCTGCCCCAAGGGGCTTAGAGGGTAAGTCTTCGTCCACCTGCAAGAGCCCAGGTAGTGGGCAGAGTCTTGCCTGTTTTTGTCATACTGGGATAAATCAGAAATGGAGAGCGTTCGGCCAATCCAGCATCCTTGCACTAAACACACACCCCTCGCTTCTCTTCGTGCTGAAGCCAGCCATGGTCAAATGCTGACTCGCACGCAACAGCTGTCATCCCCGTTGTTATTCCAGACAAGTACCTTCTTCCAGCCAGCCCAAAAAGTGGGGAAGATTATTCATTTAGCTGTAAATGCAATTTATTTTCTGAACTTGTTTCAGTTTGATTCTTTCATGTTTTATGCTCCATAATAAGTTTATATTCCTGTTCTACTTGAGTTGGTGAAACCTCAGGGGCATCTCTTGCAAGTTACAGAGACTGATGATTAGCAACTCAAAAACGGAAACATGCCTAAGATTTCCAGAAATAGAATCCAAACTCGAAGGGGCAAAATGCAGCTCTGAGGAAAGAGTATGGGGCAGAGGGAGCAAGAGTCTTAGGTTTGGGAGATCAACAGGGCAGCTCTGCTCTGTGCAAGACCTTCCTCTGCGATCCCAAAGCTCCAGCAGGACCCTACCCACTGGGATGCTCTGAAGCAACAGGTGGAGGCTGGTTCTCCACCTCTTTCTAGACTCCTGGATTCCTCCACCCTTCCCCCCCATCATATGGCAGGCTGACCACAGGACTTCCCACCTCTGTGTCTGTGATGTCAACTCAAGCATGCTGGGCTCTGTGTGGGGCGGGGGGGGGGAGAATAGGCACTGTGTTTAATGAGTTGATAGCTGATGGTTGAAGTTTATCAAAACAATGACAGAAAAAGAAAAATATTCTGTGTGTGTCCTTAATCAGGGAAGTGAAGTAACTTAAATTCCCATGGCGACAGACCCAGGAAGGGGGGCTCCCAGATCGAAGCTCTATGGCTCTCCCTCTATTTAGTGCCCTTATAACTGCTCCCTTCTTTTATTTCTCACATTTGCCTCCCTCTTGTCCTATTATTCTGCAGTTTTCTCTAACTTTCTCATAATAACACTTTATCTTACTTTTGAATTTTGAAAAACAATTATCAAGCGCTCCATCATTTTGAGTACTTTTCCCTTTGGTTGCTCCTAAGAATCTCCCTTGATATTTAGTGCCCTGTCATCTCACCTCCGTGTGTCCAAGTGAAAAATTATTATCCTTGAGTTGAAGATTTCTTTCTTTCATCATTCTGGAAGATTATGAGCCAATATCTATAGAACATTGTCTCTTCCTACCCTCCATTCTCTTTCTGCACCCGCTTAGACCTGCGTCTCCCACCAGTGGTTCAGCCTTTTTCATGGTGACCACCTTTCTCTATGTCTTGCAGCCTAGGTTGAGGTTTGAGGTCATGTGTCCTAGGTAACAACCTCTAATTATGTTATATATTTTCTTAAATTCCTTCACTGTGTCTAAACTTTTTCATTTTTTTCTTTTTTTATCACTGTGTCTAAACTTTTGCTTCATTTGTCTATTGTGGTTTTAATTCCAAAGGATAAGACTTTTTCACTTCTAAAAAGGTATATTTGCTTGATTTTCTTAGATATGCCTATTGATTTTCATAACTTCCTATTCTACATTTGTGATCATTGTTCTTTCTTTCATTTTGTCGATCGTTTTAAACGTGAATAACTTGAAGCCTCTTTTGGATTATTCTATCCTCTTAAGTTCTTTAGGGGCTAATATTCCTGAGTAGTGAGATTTTTGGTTTTCCTTCATGGTGCAGCATTTCCTTGTGTGAGATATACGTTTTTATCATAGATGCACCTTCAGCAATAGAAGTCAGGCGTGCCTGGCTATGGAAGTATTGCTCAAGAGTGGTTCTGCGGTGCCTTCTTCTGGGTACAAAATGAGTTCCAACAGGATCTGTCTTTAATTTATCCATTTCCTTCATGTCCAGTTGGTGTTAAGCATTTGCGGCAGAAGTCGGGGCTTCATGGTCTCTCAGGAGACATTTTTCTTCCCGGTCTGAGCTCTGAGAAGAGACTAATCTTCTCTTTTGCATCTCTAAGCTGGGGGGAGGCATCCTTTTACTTGAACCATTAACAAGGAGACATTCCTACCAGCCTCACATCCCTTGTATACACAGTTGTCCTTACTGTACACAAATGCAGGGTAGGTCACCTATCTTCCCAAGTCTCCATTTGTAATGTGGTTCAGATCCTACATCAATACATTCCGCTCCCCCAAGCTCACCAGATGGGCTGACTTTCTTCTTTACCTCCAGCACCCAGACATTTTCTCTTGTTTTAGGACCAGATGTGTTTTCTTTTAAAATTGTGATTCTTTGTAACTTTTGCTTTGAAATGTCAGATTTGCAGAAGAGTTGCAAAACTAGTTCAAAGGATTCCCGTGTACTTCACCTAGATTCCTCCAAACCTTAACATGTTACCACATTTGCTTTAACATTCTTTGTCTTTCTGTTTAACGAATCTTAAATTGCAAGGTTTTGATCCTGTAGTTTTTGTTCTTCTTGTGCTAGAATAAGCATCGACTTGCTCTCCCATTTCTAGGTGCTAGAAGTGCTGAAGGTGGGAGTCAAGAGGAGGAAATGAGGTGGATATATGCAGGCCAGGAACTAAGCTCAGTGCTTCAAATACTGATGCATCGGGTCCTCAGAATAACAGCAACAACAAAAAACAAATTATGTATTACAGCCCTTGTTTTTAAGAAAGAAAAACTAAGAATTAAAAACAAAGACTAGCTTGGGGAGCCTGGGTGGCTCAGACAGTTAAGGGTCTGACTTTGGCTCAGGTCATGATCTCACAGTTTGTGAGTTTGAGCCCTATGTCGGGCTCTGTGCTGACAGCTTGGAGCCTGAAGCCTGCTTTTGATTCTGTGTGTGTGTCTCTCTCTCTGCCACTCCCCTGCTCTCCCTCTGTCTCTTTCTCAAAAATAAACAGCTAAAAAAATTGTTTTAATAAAAAAACAAAGACTAGCTCAAGTTCACATAAATATGAAGTCCACGTAACTTGAAAGCCAGGATATCTTGCTTTCTTTTAAACACACTGCCTGGGGGCGCCTGGGTGGCTCAATCAGTTAAGTGTCTGACTCTCAATCTTGGCTCAGGTCTTGATCTCACAGTTTGTGAGTTTGAGCCCCATGTTGGGCTTTGTACTGAGAGCATGGAGAGCATGCTTGGGATTCTGTCTCTCCCTCTCTCTGCCCATTCCCTGCTTGTTCTCTTTCTCTTGAAAATGATTAAATAAACTTTAAAAAATAAATAAAGTAAAACACACAGCCTTCAAGCTACTCAGGGAGACTCATATCATGACTAGAGTATAAATAAATTAAAATAGGTGGGCTTTTTCCATCAACAAGTAATTAGGCAAGTCACACCTGCCTCAGGTTCATTTGTAGATACATTCTGGCTGCTTTCTGGGTTTTATACCTGTCTCTTTTGGCAATTAACAGACTCAGCTGAATTTTCTATGACTCACCTCAAAATGCCATATGCTCACAAAGGTACGGGTGCAGAAAAGGCAGCTGACGCATAAAGGAAAACATAAGCAAACACTAAGTATACAAACACTTCTGCTGGGCATACATGCCTGAGGTTTATCTTCTCCTATGTGGCTTCCATCACGCCTTGAAATAAATAAGCAAAACTAAACCAATTTCTGGTGGCATCTGAATTAGGGCCAGGGCGTCTGCATCCAAAGAATAAAACTGATTATCAGAGAGTGACTCAGAGGTGTTATAACCTTCAGCTTCCCAAGTGAAGGACGGCATGTCTAGTTATCACAGGCAGAGAAAAACTGTTATCTGCTGTTTGGAATGTCACACATTTATTGGAGAAGAACTTAGTTGACTCTAACTCCATAAAACAAAAGTTCATGACCTAAGTCTTCTTTTCATCCCCAGTCTTTCCCCTTCCTTGTCCTACATACCTTCACCATTGGGTCAGTCCATTCGTTGACTTTATCACCTCTACCAGACCTGCCGGGCACTGCTGGGGATAATCACCCATCCACATAGATTGGAACCACACAAATCCATGGTCTCCCTTATCACCCCTTAGGTCCTTAGACCCCTCTCTGTCACCCATCTCTCTGTCACTGGTCCGTTATTTTTTCTACCATCCCCCTCAATGACACTATCTACTTTGACCATTTTCCAATTATTCTCCCACCCTACCCACCATCACTGGATGACCTCGTATTACTCCATAAAGAAAGTCAAGGCTATCAGGAGTGACCTTGTTCTACTTGCTGATTCCCATAGCATCTAAACCCACCTTCTTCTCTTCAGTCTCAAGGCAGAGAGGTTCCTATTCAATTGTTTATAGCCTATTCTAACTTCCTTCCAACTTCTTTGGGACATTTAATCACCAGTCATTCCCAGTCTGGGCTGTGTGTTCAATCTCTTTTATCTCAAAACTGGCTTCAAAAAATAAAAAAAAATAAAAAATAAAAAATAAATAAAAGAATGAAAATAAAATTTAAAATGAGAAGAAAAAAAAAAACTGGCTTCTGTTCTAGCCAAAAGTTTTTAGAAGCTTTCCCAAATGTTTTCATCTTTAAATAAAACAAATAAACAAACAAACAAAAAAAAAAACAGCAGCAAAAAGCCAATATATACTTCTCTCAATCCTAAATCCTCTCCAGTTATTGCCCTGATAGTCTTTTCCCTTTAACAATCAAGTTTCTCAAAAGAAGACTAGATCTATTGTTTTCCTTCCCACCAGCCAACCTTCCCAAGGCATGTAAATGAATCTCCTTTTGCACCAAGTTACTTGGTCTCTAATATTTGATAACTATATTCACATTGAAAAATAAACCAAAATCCATCCTCTAGAGTCCTCTCCTTTCTAGTTGGAAGAAAACATATAAATAAAAGAATTCAATGGAACTATTTTTGACTCACCCCAGATAGCTAAGAAAGAGACCCTCATAGCTAGGATATCCTGACAATTCTACATTTCTTGCTTCACAAGGAGGAAGAAAATATCTTCTTAAGGAAAAGCCTATCCATTTTTCATATGGGATTGATCTATGTTGTCCTGACAAAAGAAAAGAAAAGTGCTCACCGTGACAAAGCGTGCTAGCTTCTCATGGAACAGTGAGGAAATCAACTATAGCACTTGCTGCAAGAGAGAACAAGTAAGAATTGGAGCACCTATCTGCCTTCACTCATATGACCAGAGCTAAGCTCTTCTCACTGGGACCCAAGAAAAGCTCGTTAGCACCTATCTGAAGCCTTATGTGGTCAAGTTTGGAAGGTTCCAGAGGTTGTAAGGGAATGGAACTTCTCGCTCATGTAGGAAGGGTAGGAATTTTCTCCAGGAGCAAGCGAGGTACTGCCTTTGGGGATCTGAATGTAGGAAATTCAGGAGAAAACTGGAAATAATTAAGAAGTAATATTTGAGGTAAAGGATCCTTTCTGTGAGAGGCCATTTTTTAAAAGTCTATAAGGTGTTTCCACCTGGATGCAAGAGAACAACTAAATCAGATAAAACAGTAACACTTCCCCCACCCAGCTCTCACATTATCCCACTCTGTGAGATCAGTGAGATTAATGAGAAAAATATCAGCCTACTTTTCCATTTAGTCCAGTGTTTTGCCTGATAAAACAAACCAAGAGGTCCTAAGAAAAGAGACATTAACTGATCTGTGCTCACCTTGCCCAGGGGGTTGAGAGATGGCCATGGAGGCAGAGATGAAATGGCTGGGCAGCGCTGGCCCACCTGATTGGCATAACAATGCCACGCCGGCAATAGAGGCAAACAACCCCTCAAGTGTGGGACCTGATTCCCCACCAGGTAGGTTAACCAAGTCATAGAAAAGGAGGGCCCTCCTAAACCTGTTATCCCTAATTCAGGCCCTGTCTGCTCTCATAAGCTCCAAATAGATCAGCATGTCCACTGAAAACTGTTGTCTTCCCTCTCACTCTCAGGACTTCAGAGGTTACCATCTGATAGTAATTCATTTGCCCCCTCTAAAAACTACTCCTCCTGCTGAATTTAGAGATTCGAAAAAAGGTACACTGTCTCACGTGTTTCCTCCTCTCTACTCCCACTTATACTCCTTATTTCCTACTCGTGTGCTTACAAAAATCACTCTCTGCCTGTCCCTGGTCTAGCCTTTCAATTTATCCTGCCTGCTGATGGCAGAGTAACGTTTCTAAGACCCTAGTTGTTAAAAAACTTAAAAAACTTTAATTTTTTTTACACTTATTTATCTTTGAGAGACACAGAGAGAGCACAAGGAGGTGAGGGACACAAAGAGAATGAGACACAGACTCCGAAGCAGGATCTGGGCTCTCACAGAGCCTGACATGGGACTCGAACTCATAAACCGTAAGATCATGACCTGAGCTGAAGTCAGAACCAACTGGACCACCCAGGTGCTTCCTTAAAACCTTCTTTTTTTAATCTAAGTCTCTTTAAAGACTCCAGATGGACTGCAGGATAAAATCAAATCTCCTGCTTTGCCTGGTCTACTGTGCCTCCAGGGTCTGTCACCTGCCTGCCTGCCAACGTCATGGGCTGCCACCCTCCTCCTTGCCCACTTGGCTCCATTCAGCCTCGCTTCCTTTTCATTCCTGGAACACACTGCATTCATTCCTGCTGCATGGCTTCTCAGGTTGTTCCCTCTGCCTGTGACCTCTAGCCTCTTATCCACACTCCATCTCCCCTCACTCCCTTCTCATACAGCATGCCCTTGTTGTTTGGGCACTGGTCAAAATGTTGTCTCTTCAAAGAGGCACCCTTGTCCAAGGGAATTACCACTATCACCCTAACTCTTTTTTATCACTACTACCTACTTATTTTCTTTAGGGCTATTATCATACCTTGTGGCTATTCACTTATTTGTTGACTGGTTTATTCGCTATCTCCCCTTAATCTGAAAACTCCAAAAGGTCAGAGACCATATCTATATATTTAATACCTGATATAGTCCCTGGTACCGGACAGATACCCAATATAAATTGGTTGAATGAATGAAGAATGAATGAATACAGGCTGTGTGATGTTCGCAGCTGCCTCACACCAGTGGACTTTTGCTCACTATGGTCCCTCAGCCTACAGAAGGCCCTTGGTCTACTTCGCTACACTGGGGAATGTCTATGCTGATTCCATACCTTAGTACATCAGTTACCTCTTCCAAATCTCACCTGATTTCCTTCCCCGCTTCCTTCCCAGGTATCATTTCAACTTTCTCCATTATACATCACCTCTAATTTCTATCAGCTTCTATCGTCACACTTGCAACCCTTAAGGATACTACCTGTTTATGTATTTCCTCTTAAGAAAACATCATTGCTTAAGGATAAGGACTATGTGTCAATCACCACTATATACATAATACCTAGCCCCGTGCCTGAAACTAAATAAACACTCTTATAATTATTTTTGGACTAGGAGATGGATGACTCAATAAACATGCTGTGATTCTACTTTTTTTAATAATACATGAAACATCTAAATGTACAAATTATCAATCTTCTCAGTTCACACCACTATCCATTACTTCAGGTACAAAGATGTACAACAGTGCAACATATAAGTTAATACCTAGTAAATTACATACCTTCCAAAAGCAAGACAGGTCAGACTACAAAGAGAAAAGGAGAAATACCATCAAGAGAGGTCAGTAGTGAGTCCATTAAGTTTGCAAATACCTATGTAAAACTGAGCACCAATGGCCCATGACCTCAGTCGAGTCAAAGGAATAGTTTCAGAAGTCATATGGCAATGTTAAACACAGAGGCTGCCAAGCAAGGTAGAGCTAGAGGCATTAGCCTTTTACACCTAGATGAGGGGTATCAAAATTAAGCTCAGAAGTCCAAACACATTTAGCACAAAGGTCCGAGCAGGGTCTTGCACTGGCAGTGAGAGTACTCTTCATATCATCTGCCAATCAAATGATGCCCTTTCCAAATAGTGGCTGGAGCTTTATCGGATGGCTTCTGAACACAATGATAGGAAATACCAAGGTTCATACAGTCAGTTTACAATACACTGAACTGATTTTTTTTTCCAGGCATGAAGTCTATTTGACATGTTTTACAGCAATTATGAAGATTCAGGTGTCTATATAAACAGGATATGGAAAGGCCAAATACTTGATTGCTTCTAGAGCTATTTGGCACATATTACTGTCTTGATTCCGACAACCACTTTGAGAGGACATGACAAATATATATCAGTCTTCCATGTCTGGCAACATGGGATATGGGACATCTACATTCAACATCCCTGCAGAAGCAGTGAAATGGCGAGTAAAACACAAAGTATCACCATACTGGACTGAGAAGCAAAATGTGCTGTGTTCTGAAGTGAAGTGAAACCAAAAAACTTTGGAATAAGTGAGTGTCAAAGCCATCTTTGATCCTGAGAGTTTCCTGACACCCCGTAAAGGACTTGAGTTCCTGCTTTGACAATTACATATGGCCCAGAGGATAGAAGAAGCCAAGGTCTGGCCAACGTCTGGAATTAAATAGGATACTACTGCAAAAAGCCACTGCTTAGACAGGCTACGCATATTGTACAAAACTAAACCAGAAATAAAACCCTTTCCCAAAGGGGAGAGCAAGAAAAATTACTTGATTCTGGTGCTACTCTGAAAAAAAAATGTTCATGTGTAGTTTTTCAGTCCAAATTCATATGACCTATATGGTTTGAAAGCCATCAAGCCAAGAATTTAACTTAAGGTGTATCCATGTCAAGAGGGCTTCTAGGTGGCTTGCAGAATAAATGCTCTCAGAAGAAATCTCCACTCAAATTACAAAGTGTCCCTCAGATGCAGTTCCAAGTAAATGGGCATCTTAACAATCATTAGTCATAAAGCATACTAGATATGAGATACTACATATAAAAACCAGCAGAAGCAAGTGATAAAAAATTTAGCTTTCCAGATACATACATAATTGGAAAGGGATAAACCAGTCAAATGAAAACTTGAAGAAAATTTAAAGTAGAGATATTACTATCAGACAAAATTCGTTTTCAGGCACTTGAGACAAATAAGATCACTACATAACAATCAATGTTTCAGTTACCTAGGAAGATAGAATACAATTATAAATTTATAATGCAACCAACAACATAGCTTCAAAAATAAGAAAAGTGGGGGTGGAGTTAAGATGGTGGAGCACTAGGGAGACCTTAAACTTCTCTCATCCCTTGAACACAGCTAGATAGTTATCAAATCATTCTGAATACCAAAGAAATCAACCAGAGATCTGAATGAATAAAAGCTGCAAGACTGCATGCAGAAAAGGGACCACTGTTTAGAAGATTCTTTTAAAAAGCAAACCAAAAAACACTCAGGATGTAGTTTTGCTTTGTTTTGTTTTGTCTTGGGGAGTTTGTATTTTGTCTGTTTCTTAATTGTGTGGGGTTTTTGTCTTTCCTTTGCTATTTTCTTTTCTGGACAAAATGACGAGGTGGAGAAACTCACCTCAAAAGAAAGAAAAGGAAGTAACAGAACTCAGAGCTGGGGATTTAATCAACATAGATATAAGTAAGATGTATGAACTAGAATTGAAAACCACAATTATAAGAATATGAGCTGGGGTTGGAAAAAAAGCATAGAAGACACCAGAGAATTCCTTTATGCAGATATAAAAGAAATAAAATCTAGTCGGGCTGAAATAAAAAATATTATAACTCAGATGCAATTTCGAATGGATGCCATGATGGCAAGGATGGATGAAGCAGAGCAGAAAATCAATGATATAGAAGATAAAATTATGGAAAATAATGAAGCTGAAAAGAAGAGGGATACAAAGGCCAAAGATCAGGATACAAGACTTAGAGAACTCAGTGACTTATTAAAAAGGAATAATATTCATATCCTAAGAATCACTGAAGATGTAGAGAGAAAAAAGGGGCAGAAGGTTTATGTGAGCAAATTATAGCTGAAAACTTTTATCTGGATAAAGACACAGACGTGAAAATCCAGGAAGCACAGAGAACTCCCATTAGATTCAACAGAAGCCGACCATCAGCAAGGCATATCATAGTCAAATTCACAAAATTATCAGGCAAGGAAAGAATCATGAGAGCAGCAAGGGGAAAAAAAAAAGTCCTTAGCCTACAAGGGAAGACAGATCAGGTTCACAGAAGACCTATCCACAGAAACTTGGCAGCCTGGAAAGGAGTAGCAGGATATATTCAACATGCTGAATGGGAAAAATATGCAGCCAACAATTCTTTATCTAGCAAGGCTGTCATGCAGAATAGAAGGAGAGATAAAGAGTTTCCCAGACAAATAAAAACTAAAGGAGTTCCTGACCAGTAAACTAGCCCTGCAAGAAATTTTAACGGGGACTCTGAGTGGAGGAAACAAAACAAAACACAAGACCAAAAGCAACAAGGATCAGAAAGGACCAAAGAATCACCAGAAACACCAGCTCTATAGGATAAGGGCACCTGAGTGGCTCAGTCCGTTAAGCATCCAACTCTTGATTTTGCCTCAGGTCATGATCTCACAGTTTATGAGATTCAGCCCTCCATCAGGCTCTGTGCTGACGGATTCTCTCTCTCCCCCTCTGTCTGCCCCTCCCCAGCATACTTCTACACAATCTCTCTCTCCCTCTCTCAAAATAAATAAGTAAACTTAAAACTTTTTAAACAATATTATTTAAAAGACAAAGGGTATCGGAATGGATTTAAAAAAACAAGATCCATCTATATGCTGCCTACAAAAGATGCATTTTAGACCTAAAAACACATGTAGATTGAAAGTGGAGGGATGGAGAACCATCTATCATGCTAATGTATATCAAAAGAAAGCTGGAGTAGCTGTTCTTATATCAGACAAGCTAGTCTTTAAAATAAAGACTTTAACAAGAGATGAAGACAGGTTTTATACCATAATTAAAGGGTTTATCCATCAAGAAGATCTAACAATCGTAAATATTTATGCCAAGTTGGAAGAACCCAAATATATAAATCACAAACCTAAAGAAAGTCATTTATAATAGTACAATAGTAGAGGACTTTTACACCCCACTTGAAGTGAGTCAGAGAAAAACAAATACCATATGATTTCACTCATATGTGGAATTTAAGAAAAAAACAAATGAACACATGGGAGAGGGGAAGAGAGAAGAAAACAAACAACAAGAGACTCTTAGCTAGAGAAAAAATAAGGGTTGATGGAGGGTGGGAGGTGGGAGATGGACTAGAGGGGTGATAGGTATTAAGGAGGGCACTTGTGATGAGCACTGGATGTTATATGGAAGGGATACATCTGAATTCTACTTCTGAAACTAATATTGCACTGTTTTAACTAATATTTATATTCAATAACAATAATAATATAAAAAAAATAGGTAAAGCAAAATTTGTTAACTAAACAAGGGAAAATTAACAACTCAATCACTGCAATGAGAAATCTTAGCACAATTCTCTTAAATGTTATGAGTCAATCAAAGAAGTTATTCAAGATATGAGATTCAAATCCATAAATACATGTTTGATAAAAAAATATATAGAATAGTGCATCCAATAGCTGAAGTATACATGTTACTTTAATGCAAATATTTACAAGACTCAGCCAACACACCAAGCTATAAGAGAACCCCAACAACTGTTGAAGGTTGAGTGACAGGAAGATGACATTCTCTATTTATAATCAAGCTAATATCAATATCAAATAAATAACTAGACAATGTTCCTCTGTATGAAAAGTTAAAACAAAATACTAAACAATTTATGACTCAAAAAATGAATAAGGAATATTAGAAAAAGTTTAGTGTGAACAGAAAATGAACTACTGCCAGTAGAATAGAATTCATATGATATTTAAAAGGAAATGGAGGGGTGCCTGGGTGGCTCAGTTGGTTAAGGGTCTAACTTCGGCTCAGGTCATGATCTCATGATCTCATGGTTTGTGTGTTTTGAGTCCTGCATCAGGCTCTGTGCCAACAGTGCTGAGCCTGCCTGGAATTCTCTCTCTCTCTCTCTCTCTCCTCCTACCCCAATTGCTCGCACATGCATGCTCTCCCTCTCTCTCTCTAAATAAATAAACTTAAATAAAGGGAAATGGATTGCCTTAAGTGCTTATAAAAGCATTTGGTATTTTAAAAAGCATAAAAGAATACAATATAAACAATGTTAACAATGAAAATAAAGACATAACTGCATAAGCTGAAACTTACAAACAGATTAGTAAAAGGACATATAATCACAGTTATGCCAACATTTTTAAAAATTTACATAAAGTCAACATATGACAAGGAAAGAAAAGACAACTTACCTAACTTGTCTCAAAAAAGAAATAGGGAAGGCACAACAAATTACTGAACGAATAAAGACACTAAATTCATAGTTTCTAAACCTCGCACAAGAAAGCATCATAACCTAGAGGAAAATTCTCTCCAAATGTGCAGGAAAGAGATCATTCTAGTGTTCCACGAACTCTTCTAGAGAACAGAAAAGACAAACAAAAAGAACATGCCTCATCTCACTCTTAAGAGACAAGCACAGCCTTGATACCAAAAACCAGGACAGCATAAGTGAGGAGAATTACAAGCTTCTTATGACCATGGACATATACGGAAATCCTAAATAAAATAAGAGCAAATTGAATCAAGCAATGTATAAAAAATATATTATGACAAATGGGTTTATCCCAGGATTGCGAGTTTAGTTCAATACTAGAAAATCAATTAATGTGATTTATCTCAGTAACAGATTAAAAGAGAAAAACTATCTGAAAATCACAATAGATGTAGAAAGAAGCATTTAATACAATTCAACATGTATTCATTTTTCAAAATCTTTTAGCAAATGAGGAACAGAAGGACACTTCTTAACCTCATAGAAGAAACACACACACACACACACACACACACACACCTTCAGTAGGTGTCATACTTAATGATGAAATGTTGAAAGCATTGCTTTTAACATCAAGAAGAATATATAAATGCAATCACCATTTCTACTAAACACTGTTCTAAAGGTCCAAGCCAATTTATTAAAAACATGAGAAAATAAAAGATAAAACACTTAAATGGAAAAATAAACCCTATCATTTACAAATGATGATCCACATAGAAAATCCCAAATAACATGCAGAAAAATTATTTTAAACTGAAAAAGTATTCATTTTTCTAAATATAAAAATTATATAGAAAAGTCAACCTCATTTCTCTTCACCAGTAGCATTTGTAAAGAAATTTTTAAAGACCACGTCATTTTCAATACCCCACAACTATATAAAGTATTTAAAAATAAAATCATGATGTATACACATACATATGCTCTTTATAAAAAAACATGAAACTTTATGAAAACCGGTAAAGAATCTTACCAAAATTGAGAAATATAACATGTTCTTAGAACCTTCTTAGAAAAGAGCATTCACTATGGTAGAAATGTCATTTTTTCCCTGATAGGTATGTAATTTCAGTAAAATCCCCAGAAAAATTCTAGTGTTTTTAGATTTTTAATTTGAAAAAAGACAAGTGGTACTAAATTTATATAGACATGAAAAAGTTCAAGAGCTTTGAAGAATCAAAACAAAGTTCTATCAAATAGGACTTCCCTATTAGATATCAAGATTTAAAGAGATAGAAATTTAAGTAATGTGATATGGGTGCAGAGAGGAACAGATACATTCATACAATGGAATATTATACAGCAATAAAAATTAACCATGGTGATAAACTTTTGTATGCCCCTTCTGTCAGGGAGGATGTAAGGAGAAACTGATGATTTGGAGACAGAAGCCACAGGAGGACGCTGTGTGGTTCAGCTGGTTGAGCATCCAACTCCTGGTGTTGGATCGGGTCATGATCTCATGGTTCCTGAGCTTGAGCCCGGGGTCATGATCTCATGGTTCCTGAGCTTGAGCCCAGGGTCATGATCTCATGGTTCCTGGGCTTGAGCCTGGTATCAGGCACTGTGCTGACAGCATGGAGTCTACTTGGGATTCTCTGTCCCTCTTTCTCTGCCCATCTTCTTCTCTTTCTCTCTTGCAAAAATAAACATTAAAAAAAAAAGCCACAAAAATAAACTGTGACTTCACCAAGAAAAAACGAAACATTTCCCTCTCTCTCTCCCCTTCCCCCACTTGTGTTTTCTCTCTCTCTCTCTCTCTCTCTCTCTCTCTCAAAAATAGAGAGACAAAGTGTGAGTGGGGGAGAGAGAGAGACACAGAATCCAAAGTAGACTCCAGGCTCTGAGCTGAGCTGTCAGTACATAGCCTGATGTGGGGCTCAAACTCACGAGTCATGAGATCATGACCTGAGCTGAAGTCAGACACTTAACCAACTGAGCCACCCAGGCGCCCCTAAATTTTTATTAATAAAGAAAAAATAAGCTTTAACATACAACTTTATGTGTAGACACATAAAGGTTATAGCAGACTTATCTACAGAAACTTGGCAAGCCAGAAAGGAATGGCAGGATATCTTCAATGTGATGAGCAGGAAGGATATGCAACTAAGAATCCTTTACCTGGCTAGCCTGTCATTCAGAATAGAAAGAGAGATCAAGGTTTTCCCCAACAAACAAAAACTGAAGGAATTCATCACAAATAAGCCAGCATTACAAGAGATCCTGAGGGGCACTCTACGAAGGAAAGGTTGCAAGAACACAAACTACCAGAGACAACCTTACGAGCATGAAACCTACAGATAACACAGGGACTATAAGCCCATATTTTTCAATATTAACACTGAATGTAAATGGACTAAATGCACCCATCAAAAGACACAGGGTAACAGAATGCATTAAAAAACAAGACCCATCTATTTGCTGTCTTCAAGAGACTCATCTTAGACCTGAGAACACCTTCAGATTGAAATTGAGGGGATGGATAACTCTCTACCACATTACTGGAAGTCAGAAGAAAGATGGAGTAGCCACACTTATATCAGACGAACTAGACTTTAAAATGAACGATGTAATAAGAGATGAAGAAGGACATTATATAATAATCACAAGGACCATCCAGCAGGAAGAGCTAACAATTATAAATATCTATGCGCCAAACTCGGGGGCACCCAAATTTGTAAAACAAATAATTACAAAGATAAGCAACCTTATCGATAAAAATGTCCTAACCATAGGGGACCTTAACAATGCACTCTCAGCATTGGATAGATCCACAAAACAGAAAATCACCACAGAAACAATGGCCCTGAACGACATATTAGAACAGATGGGCCTAACGGACATCTTCAGGGTCCTTCACCCAGAAGCAAAGGAATTTACATTCTTCTCAACTGCACACAGTACATTTTCCAAGATAGACCACATTCTGGGGCACAGGGAAGCTCTGAATAAATATAAAAGAATTGAGATCATACCGTGCATGATTTCAGACCACAATGCTTTGAAACTTGAAATCAACCACAGGAAAAAGTCTGGAAAATACCAAAAACATGGAGGCTAAGGAACAACCTACTAAAAGACAAGTGTGTCAACCAAGCAATCGGAGAAGAAATTGAAAAACATATGGAAACAAATGAAAATACAACAAGCCAAACACTCTGGGATGTGGCAAAGGCAGTCCTGAGAGGGAAATATATTGCAACCCAGGCCCACCTCAAAAAACAAGAAAAATCAATAGCACAAATTCTAACAGCACACCTAAAGGAACTAAAAGCAGAACAACTAAGACAACCCAAATCCAGCAGAAAGAAATAAAGATCAGGGCACAAATTAATCATATGCAAACGGAAAAAGTAGTGGAACAGACAATGAAAACAAGAGCTGGTTCTTTGAAAAAATAAACAAAATAGACAAACCTCTAGCCAGGCTTCTCAAAAAGAAAAGAGAGAGAACTCAAATAGATAAAATCATGAATGAAAAGTGAGTAATTACAACCAATCCCTCAGAAATACAAGCAATTGTCAGAGAATACTATGAAAAATTATATGCCAAACTCGGCAACCTGGAAGAAATGGACAAATTCCTAAATAACCACACGCTACCAAAACTCAAATGGGAATAGAAAATTTGAACAGACCCATAACTAGTGAAGAAATTGAATCAGTTATCGAAAATCTCCCAGCAAATAAAAGCCCTGGACCAGATGGCTTCTCTGCGGAATTTTACCAGACATTTAAAACAGAGTTAATTCCTATCTTCCTCAAGCTGTTCCAAAAAATTGAAACAGAAGGAAAACTCCCGGACTCATTCTATGAAGCCAGCATCGCTTTGATTCCCAAACCAGATAGAGACCCAACAAAAAAATAGAACTACAGGCCAATATCCCTGATGAATATGGATGCAAAAATTCTCAACAAGATACTAAGAAATCAAACCCAACAGCATATAAAAAGAATTATTCACCATGATCAAGGATTCATCCCTGGGTTGCAAGGCTGGTTCAATATTCGCCAATCAATCAACGTGATAAAACACATTAACAAAGGAAAAGATAAAAACCCTATGATCCTGTTGATTGATGCAGAAAAACCATTTGACAAAATACAGCATCCTTTCCTAATAAAAACCCTCGAGAAAGTCGGGATAGAAGGAACATACTTAAACATCATAAAAGCCATATACGAAAAGCCCACAGCTAATATCATCCTCAATGGGGGAAAAACGGAGAGCCTTCCCCCTGAGATCAGACACAAGGAACACGACAGGGGTGTCCACTCTCACCACTGATATTTATCATAGTGTTGGAAGTTCTAGCATCAGCAGTCAGACAACAAAACAAAATAAAAGGCATCGAGATCGGCAAGGAGGAAGTCAAACTTACACTTTTTGCAGATGACATGATACTTTACATGGAAAACCCGACAGAATCCACCAAAAGCCTACTAGAACTGATCCATGAATTCAGCAAAGTTGCAGGAACAAAATCAATGTACAGAAATCGGTGGCATTTCTATACATGAACAATGAAGCAGCAGAAAGAGAAATAAAGAAGCTAATCCCTTTCATAATTGCACCGAAAACCACAAAATACTTAGGAATAAACCTAACCAAAGATGTAAAAGACCTCTACACTGAAAACTATCAAAAAACTTATGAAGGAAATTGAGGAAGACACAAGGAAATGGAAAAATATTCCATGCTCATGGATTGGAAGAATAAATATCGTTAAAATAGCAATACTACCCAAAGCAATCTACACATTCAATGCAATCCCAATCAAAATTGCGCCAGCATTCTTCTCAAAGCTAGAGCAAACAATCCTAAGATTCGTATGGAACCACAAAAGACCCGGAATAGCCAAAGTAATACTGAAGAATAAAACCAAAATGGGAGGCATCACAATCCCAAATTTTTAACCTCTACTACAAAGCAGTAGTCATCAAGACAGTATGGTATTGGCACAAAAACAGACACATAGACCAATGGAATAGAATAGAAAACTCAGAAATAGACCCCCAAGTATATGGCCAACTAATCTTTGACAAAGCGGGAAAATGTATCCAATGGAAAAAAGACAGCCTCTTTAAATAAATAGTGCTGGGAGAACTGGACAGCAACATGCAAAAGAGTGAAACCAGACCACTTCCTTACACCACTAACAAAAATAAACTCTAAATGGATAAAGGATCTAAATGTGAGACATGAAACCATCAAAATCCTAGAGGAGAAAGCAAGAAAAAGCCTCTTTGACCTAAGATGCACCAATCTCTTACTCGACACTTCTCCAAAGGCAAGGGAATTAAAAGCAAAAATTAACTACTGGGACCTCATCAAGATAAAAAGTTTCTGCACTGCAAATGAAACAACCAACAAAACTAACAGGCAACCAACAGAATGGGAAAAGATCATCGCAAATGAAATATCGAATAAAGGACTAGTATCTAAAATCTATAAAGAACTTACCAAACTCCACACCCGAAAAATGAATAATCCAGTGAAGAAATGGGCAGAAGATATGAATAGACACTTCCCCAAAGACGACATCCAAATGGCAAACAGATACATGAAACAATGCTCAATGTCACTCATCATCAGGGAAATACAAATCAAAACCACACTGCGATACCACCTCACACCAGTCAGAGTAGCTAAAATGAACAAATCAGGAAACTATAGATGCTGGTGAGGATGTGGAGAAACGGGAACCCTCTTGCACTGTTGGTGGGAATGCAAACCGGTGCAGCCACTCTGGAGAACTGTGTGGAGGTTCCTCAAAAAAATGAAAATAGAATTACCGGAAGATCCAGCAATAGCATTGTTAGGAATCTACCCAAGGGATACAGGAGCACTGATGCTTAGGGGCACGTGTACCCTGATGTTCATAGCAGCACTTTTGACAATAGCCAAATCATGGAAAGAGACTAAGTGTCCATCAACTGATGAATGGATAAAGATGTGGTATATATATACACAATGGAATACTACGCAGCAATGAGAAAGAATGAAATATGGCCATGTATGGCAACAGGGATGGAACTGGAGGGTATTATGCTGAGTGAAATAAGTCAGGCAGAGAAAGACATATGCCTTATGTTTCCATGCATAGGTAGGCTTTGGGAGACCTAACAGAAAACCAGGGGGAAGGGAAAGGAAAAAGCAGCCACAGAGGAGGAGGAAGACATAACATAAGAGACTCTCAAAGACTAAGAACAAACTGAGGGAAGATGGGGTGTGGGAGGCGGGAGAGTGAGTGATGGGCACAGAGGTGGGCACTTGTTGGGATGAGCACTGGGTGTTGTATGGAAACCAATGTGACAATAAATTATTAAAAAAAAAAAAAGAAAAAATGGAACAAGGAAATCACAACTTGCAAAAGGCACCTGGAATCACAAGAAAGATAAGCTGTGCCAACTGAGCCATGATGTGCGTCACAGACCATATTAGCTCAAACTCTTTTCATACCAATTTATCTAGGTCTATATATTCCAAGATAAAACCACATACAAAATGACCTAACAGAATTGCTGCATGAACTCGTATGGTCTAAAGCTACCATCACTATTCCAGCAAAACAGTTTACCAATTCTGCCTAATCCCTGCCAAGATAATCTATGAACAACTCCAGCCTTCAAACCCTATAAATACCCTCCTACAACTTCCCTTTTGAAATGATCCTCCATTCTCTCCTACTACAGCAATTTCCTATTATTTGACTACAGGTCTGGCCCTGGTGGTCTTCAGGCCCCAGGTTTTATCAAGAGCTACACATATCTATGTGGATGAATCAGAAAACACTCAAGTAAAAGATTAAGTCAAAGGTGAGCACTATATCATAGTTCCGATAAGTAAAAATTGAGGAGGCAAAATTAAACTGCATGTTTTTTTAATGAAATGTATGTGGTTAAACTATAAATAAAGCAAAGACACAATTAACACAAGATTCTGAGGGAAAGAGAAGGATAAGACTTGAGAAAGATACACAAGGGACTTCACAGATACCGTAACACTCTGTATTTTTTTTAGCATGGGTGGTGGGCAAATGGGTGGTTATATATTATGCACATAATATGGCTCATGATTTTCAAAAAATTAGATTTCCAAATGAGAAAACTGGGGTAATGTTCGTTAAAGTGTTGCCCAAGCTAGCACAACTAATTAGAACACAAACCTTTTGATGACAGAGATTGGCATGCTGCTGTATTCCCAAAGCCCAGAACAGAAGATTTCATGAAGCAGTTCCACAGCAAATGTTTGTTGACTAAATGGAGAAGCTGCAACCCATCTATTAGTATCCATCTATTCTTTGCACTCATGGGACCATGGTGCCTAAACCATTAAGTGCCAGGAGGAAGTCTGGTGACAATACTACCATCAAGGACCTTTCCATTTAAATGTAGTGTTTATATTATATAATCTATTTCAAGAATTTCTTGAACCAAATCCAGCCCACATTGTATTTTTATAAAGTTTTATTGGAACACAACTGTGGCCATTTGTGTATGTACTGGCAATAGCTGCTTTTGCTTCACAAAGTCAAAGTTGAGTAGTTAGGCAGAGACCACCTGGCCTACAAACCCTAAACTCTAGAATATTTACTATCTGAAATAGCAAGTATCTTTCCAGAAAACATATATAAATCCATGGCCTATCTCATTATGAATACTAAACCCAACCTTTCTCTCAAAGCTAGCCTCTGTTGTGCTCCAGAGCCTTGGCAAGTTCCTCAACTGCTGGAGTTTTAATTTCCTCATCTTGCTCTTGTTCATCATCCCAAGAGAATTGTGCAGATTAATCACTAATAATGCCTAGAAGAAAACAAACACTGCTCGGAAGGATTTCTACTTTCCACCCCTAATTTCTCTGACATAGTTTGGAAATGATTCTTCTTTCTCATTGCTTCTTTATTTATCTCTCCCTTGTTCTTTATTACCAAGGAAGTCTGTGTAGAAAGGATATGGTTTTCCTTTTCTGTTTTTCCCAAAAGCCCTGCTCTCTTGCTACCTAATTCCCACTGCAGGTCATCACTTCTATTTGTGACATCATAACCGGCTGCTATAGAAACACATGAGCTAGAGACTAGGTTGCTGTAAGGTGTTTGTGGAAACTTCCTTTAAGTATTGAGAGTTGGAATTCATGTGCATCTCCTTGGAAAGAAAGACCTGAGAGGAAGGGGAAGCAAGAAACCGTGGAGGAGGCAAGAGGTACCAAGTTGCATGTTTATATATGCTCTAACTGAAATATGGCAAGAGAGAAGGATACAGACTGGCATCCGGGGAGGCTGAGATCTTCTGTTTGTCCAGGAGACAGCTCACAGCTCTAAAAGTTCCACTGCAAGTTTCCACCATAATCCTACCTGAGAGACCTTCTTCTCTCAAGACTGCATTATTCTGGCAAGGACCTTCATCTCTTGGAAGGGAGAACAGAAAGCCAGAGATCAGGATTCATACCCAACTAAGATTGGGGAGGGAGACACACAGCCATTTGACCAAATTGAGATTCACAAAGTAGAGTTCAGACTGGCACTACTACTTAAGTGTGGCTCAATAGGTTAAGCATCTGACTCTTGGTTTCAGCTTAGGTCATAATCCCATGGTTCGTGAGTTCAAGCTCCATGTCAGGCTTTGCGCCTGGCAGCGTGGGGCCTTCTTAGGACCTTCTCTATCTCCCTTTCTCCCCTTCCCCTGCACATGCTCACTCTCTCTAAATAAATAAATAAACAAACTTAGAAAAAAAGGATGAGATAGAAAATGTAATGATGTCATCTCTACATCTTCTGGCCCATTATGTCCTTTCCAGGAATGTGCTCTCCACTTACAGATATAATCTGGTCAGATAGGAAGAGCAAATCAGCCTGCAGAAAGTCAAGGGACCCATCAGTCCCCAAATCCTCCAAGGCAAGCTCACCTTCTCTAAGACCAAATGCTGACGGACACTCCAATCACAAAATGGCAGACCTAGCCTGAGAATAAGGGCAGTCAGGCTTTGGAGCCCACTGTTTTCATCCCTCTCTTTACTGTATGTGCCTATGCAACTGAGGCATGGATAGGGGTGCTTATGTAGCATAACTGTGTGAGAGAGAAAGAGATAGTATCTAGCAAAAATGAACGGAGCACAACTTGGAAAATGAAGGTTCTAGAGAACCTGGAGGATTCCTTCCCCCCGAAGACAAATTGAGATTTGTTTCAGCTCAGAAACAGCAGTCAACTCTATTGAGAGATTGCTTTTACACAATCTTCGTATCATCAGAACATGTCTCCCTGTAGTTTCATGTAAACTCCATGGTAATATAACGGGACCCTTTCAGACACTCGCCATGGGTCCACCCACGGTAGATAAACTAGGTATAGGGAAAGGGGTAAGGGAAACAAGGATATCCATTGTCTATGCTAAAATCGGATACGCTTGGATTCATTTGGACAACATGAATAAGACAGAGTGCTTCAGTCTCTGCCAAAACGTGGCCTTAACTTGGTGTATTGAAAATATTTTTTGTATTCTTTCTTGGGAGCTTTAGTCTGTTTGAGGATGCTTTGTAACTCCTGCTACTTCCTACCCACTGGTACTGTCTGAGCTTACAAACAGGAAATGTTATGTTCTCCTCTTTGACCAATGCCACTTCGGAGATAAATACTAGCTAGAGTATGCCCGCACCAAATGAGTAAGAGGAATATGGAATACCTACTATGTACCTGGCATGGTGCTTTATATGCACTGAATTTTTTAAACTTCACTGCAGTCACAGGAAAAAATATTCCTGATATCACTTCACCGATGAGGAAACTGAGTCTGTTTCAGTCCAGAGGTTGCCCAGCAATCAATGTTTTTACAGCAGCCGACCCCAGCTACTGTGAAGGCAAGGCCAAAGTTTGAGTGCAGAGCAGAATGACTCAAACACCTCTGCTTGGGCGTTAGTTCTTGACATTACCTTTGGGCAGCTGGTCTCCCCACTTGAATCTCACAGGGTGACCCTCAATTCAGAAGGCTGTGGGTTAACTGGGGTGTTAAAATGGCACCAAATAAAATAGGTGATTATACCAGCTTACACAAGAGATAGGGAGGACGGAGCAAGAGAATGTGTATGTGAGCTTTTAACAAGGACCCTCTGTTTGACACCCTGTTAGGAATCTAGACCTGACCTCACTAATCCTCAGCACAGCCTTATGAGGGTGATAACACCCCCATTTTTACAGATGAGGAAGCTGAAGCTCAGAGAGAGTGTAAGCCACTTTCCAAAATCCACACGTAGAATCCAGGGTTCCAACCCAAGTCTGACGGTAAGCCTATGCTTTATCTCTAACTGTCAAAATGTCTTCTTTCCTGGAAATATACACTTGAAAACATGTAGTTTTTTTATGCGATTCACACATCCCCCCAAAAAAAAATGGAGCCTGAAGATTAGCCTTTATTTATTATTCTGCTGGTTTCGGGGCCGAGTATTGGAGATCGAAGGGACGACCCACTGGGGAAGCAATCTCTCAGAAGAACCAGCTTCTGTTCTAGTGGGAGCCGCTGTTCGTCCTGGGAGTGCAAAGCTCCTCCAGTGTGTAGAACCAGAGACAGCAACAGCAATACCTCCCAAGGTGTCTCCAACAGAACCAAGGTCGAGTCCTTCCAGGAAGTCTTTGGAAAGAGACTGTACATTGTACAAGCCCAATGTAGGGCCATGGGACTTCTCCAAACTGGCTCATGACTCCCAAATTTCACCCTTCCCTTCAACATGAAATGTGAATCCCCTGTGCCGCCATAACCATGTTGGCCTTGAGATCACCATCCCTTCCTTTTGTGCCTGACCTCAAATATGGACTCATTTCCAATCACTCCTGTCTTGACTTCTCTGATGCAGCTGACACCAGGCAGGGTCTCTTAAGCAAAATTTTACTAACTGGCAACAATAACCACATGGAGCTGGAATGGGAAAGAACATGCAAAAGACTAACCTGGTGGGAGCACCTGGGTGGCTCAGTGTTAAGTGTCTGCCTTCAGCTCAGGTCATGATCTCGCAGCTCAGGAGTTCAAGCTGACATCAGGCTCTCTGCTGTCCGCACAGAGCCCACTTCAGATCCTCTGTCCCCTTCTCTCTGCCCCTCCCCCACTGGCTGGCACTCACGCTCTCTCTCAAAAATAAACATTAAAAAAAAAAAAGAAGAAGACAAACCTAGTTTAGGTAGGATAACTCCTCTTCCTCAGCCCAAGGTCCCTCCTGGGGGCACTTCCCTAAACAGCCCCTTTGCTTCCCGTCTCTAACCAAGAGAGGTCGAATCCTTCCACCAGAATGCCCTTTGGGCACACCCAAACCTCAAAGATGCATCAAACTCCAGAATGACAGGAATGATGTCTCTATATCCACCGTCTGACTCGGCTAGTGGTACTAAATAGCTGTCCTCTCTTAGAACTTTTTGGTATAACCTCAGCAGAAATAGAAGGTTGTTCCCAGTTGTCAATCCAGTGGTGACTGACTACTATACTTCCTTGATGTTACAAGTTTCGAGGAGTCCTTCCTCTTATGAGGCATTAAGGGCCATCTTACACGGTGCCAATTTTATTTCCCTCTCTGAGGACCTACCTCTTCCCCCAGATGGCTGACAATGGGAGCGTGCATCTCTGTCAGGTGACAGACACCTCGCTTCCTACTGGCTTGGCGCTGTCTTGTTCAGTTGGCAGAATCCACTGGCTTATGGCTCTCACATCACCTACCTCAACATCCAACTCTGGCATGGTGCCCCCCGGCTCTGCCTTTTAATTCTTACAGCCTCGGCTCTTAAAAAGTCAAACACCTGCCCCCTCTTATTAAACAATGCAGGGGTGAGAAAGCCTAGCTCATTCTGACCGGCTCTGAACCACAGATAATCTCACTTCATTAAAAACCCCATCAGCTTTATCTCTAAAGTTATTCCGGGAAAAGTGCTAGAGCATTTTGTAATTAACATGTGGCAGCAGGTGCTGTGAACAAAGCAGGCACAATTATAATAACTTGAAGTCAATAATTCATAAATGATAATGTATTATTAATCAATTATTGGGGCCTGAACAACAGTTAATGAGATTAAGCTGATTGCCGGGCCGAACTCTTGGCTACATATTGATTCAATCGGAGTGCTTAATTAAACTATGAAAGTTGCCCACCCAATCATTACATCACGACTGCCTTCCAAGGCACTGTTTCTATTCCACTTTTCTTCCTTGTGAATTAGGAATGGTTTATTGATTGAAATGAAATTAAGATAAGGATTCTTGGTTTTCATAACCACCGAAGAAACCACCACGCGATCTGGCCATATTTGTTTTCGGTTATAAAAATAAACGCTGTTTGCACAAGTGTATTCAGAATGCAATGTGGTATGCACGAATTTTGGTGGGTTTTTTTTTCTCCCCCCAGAGTTCAGAATCTTAACCAACAGGGCCGCATTAGATACCTAAACAATGATAGTTGCTTACAATGCCCCATTTTAAGGATCGAAACACTGAGCTTCTCAAAAATGAAAAACTGCAAAATATTGAGACGAATCATGATTTACATTCCAACGGCCCCCGAAATCCCTTTCCCATCCTAAAGTGTGTCCAAAACCTCAAATTAAGCTTCCATCAACTGAACACCATAGGGGCCTATCCATTCTACGGTACAGTAGCACCTTCCACAAGTTTCCAGTAGCCTCTTCCAGAAGCTGAAAGCTGCTTCCCCTGCAGCGGAACACTTACAAAATCGCTCCTCACAAACCCATTCTATACATCCTTGTCTTTTGACATGCGGGTCCTCCTTTTGCTTGTCACATCGCTAATGATGGGAGTTATTTATGTTGAACATTGAACAAAATGTTTTTTGCTCAGTGTTCCAGCACGATGATCCTGCCTGAGGGGAGACACTGACGGCTCTGTCGAAGCATCCTGGGGTACAGGGAGCCCTGCCGGTCTTTCCAATTAGGGCTTTACCCTGTCAGTTTCATGAATAGCCACTTCCAACCCAGGTGCACAGCGCTATGTGTTGAGGATGCCCTTGCCCCGTACAAATCTGGGATGTCAAAATCCACAGCTGCCACCTGGACTCAACGCTCAATGAGCCACAGAAAACCAGCTGCAGGGAAGGTACACAGAACACTGGGGCCCCGCCGATTCCCTCTGAGTGGCCGCGTGCGAGTTCTTAATGCATTCGTCTGTTGCTGGGGAAAGGCAACAGTGCACACACCAGCTTGAGGGGAGAACTCGCTCACAAGATCATTACCAAGGTGGCTACGGGCATACATTTTAATTATCACAGTTTGGGCAGTTAATATGCCCGGTGGCTCAGCCATGCTGCTGACTGTCTCCTGGGACTAGGAACGGTGGCGTGATCTCCCAGTGAAGGCCTGGAGAGGCTCTTGCTTCCACAAGCCTGTCTGGCCAAACTCCTTCCTTTTTTTTTTTTTTTTTTTTTACAACTTTGTTTGGGAGAACGGGAATACGGAAAGCCACCACAAACAAACTGGAAAATGTATCAAAGGCATCCATTTTCCTCTGCTAACTCCAGTCTCTGCTTTTACAGAGAAGAAAGAATATTGTAATACTCTCGGTATTTTGTAAGTCAGGCTTGTGAGGTGTGACAGTTTTGTTTCGGGGTGAGAGGGAGTTCCTGCTCTCATATTTATACATCCCTCACCTCTACCAGAGAGGAATGAAGGATCCCAGGAGGTTCGTGAACATTAATTACGCAAGAACAGCCAGGACCCATCTCCAGATTCTCCTGCCTCTCTCTCTCCTTTTTTTTTTTTAAAGTCTATTTATTTTTCAGAGAGAGAGAGAGAGAGAGAGGGAGGGAGGGAGGGAGGGAGGGAGAATCCTAAGCATGCTCTGCACTGCCAGGGTGGACCCCAATGGGGGAGCTCGAACCCACCAACCACAAGATCAAGACCTGAACCGAAGATGGAAGCTTAACCGACTGAGTCACCTGAGCCCTTCTCAATTCGGGCTTTTTGAGAGCATGCGGAACACAGACCAGCCATGCTGAGACTCCTTCACTGTCCCAATTACTTTAAGTACCCTTGCCCTGCAAGTTACAACGTAGATATTTCCCCCACGTCACCAAGGAGACCAGAAGAATGTCTAAGAGCTGCAAGGAAACAAAAAGTTCCTCCCACAGCTGGAGTTACCTCAAGCAAGCCTCACCCGGCAGAACTGCAGGGAGCGATTAAATACAATGTCCTTTTGAGGTTTCTGGTGTTGTTTTCAGATGCAGGTGACTGAAACCAGATAGAGGAGGTGCCTCTAGGTTAAGTCAGTCATCTTAAAGACAACAAAACCAAACAGTCTTCTGGTAACATTCATGATGTCAAAGAAAACAAAGCACTGGAGAAAACCTTGGTCCCTTTGTCGGATTCTAAATTCAGAAATTCCAAAATACAGCTTCACTAAAATTCTGACTTTGTGCTGAGAGAATAAAACAAAAAAAAAAGGATCCCAAGAGTCAGAAAAGAAAGAATATTCTTTCAGCAGGAGTAATGTCAATGCTAAATATAGCATAGCAGATCCGCTGTTTCAGATTCACAGACTTTCAAATTCATATTATCCATTATAGTAAACAAACAAAAAAGACTTTCATTTTCCCTTCTAATGGAAAGAAGTGGCATGTAAAGTGGAAAGATCAAGGAGTGAGAACCTCCATTTCTAGCAGAATAATAGCCAAGATATTCTGAACAATCCTCTGAATGAAACAACCAAAATGCTAAAATAAAATATTGTTTCAAAAATCATTTTGAATGCATTGCTGAGCCACTCCGAAAAAAAGAAGTCTGTAGGTGCCAAAACAAAGACAGACCAAAAAAAAAAAAAAAAAAAAAAAAAAAAAAAAAACCCACCTTGTAAGGTAAGCAAACATCAAAGCATACTTTCTCCTGGAAGGTTCCTACCAAGCCTTGGAGACCTTGAGCTTCTGCTTTGAAGGCTGTAGGAGACCGGGGGAAATGAAACACAGGGCTCACTCATGGCGGGGCTTCCAATAGGAAATTCTTGCATAAAGCTGAGACTCCAAAGGTCTTCACTCTCAATTCACAGAAAGGAAGAGCAAGAACAACGTTTTATCTCAAGTTCTCCCTATGAATACACACCTACCAGCAAATCTTCACATCTGTTTGAATCCTAGATCCATAGCCATTGCAGGCCCCCCAAATCTGAGGCAAGTAATACAGTCGTCTCGATTTGTTAGCATCCTCAGACGACTAGCAGAAGCAAATATGAATGCTTTCTTAAATTAAGCGGCCTCAATACCGGCCTTGAAGATTTTCCACAAATAAAACGCCAAGTACAATGAGTGACTTACTGTCAAAAATCACAGAGCAAACCAGGAAACAAAGCCCCATGAGTGAGAGGCAACAGAAAAGAGAATCAGAAGAGCAGCGACTGGAGATTAATTTATGAAACACACATAAAATAACTAAGCTGAACATCTCAAGAAATGAAATAAATTTGAGATATCAGCAAGGAATAAGGCTATAAAACCAGACATACTGATGTGGAAATATAATTTCTAGAAGTGAAAAATCTAATAATTGAAACTAAAAAGTCAGAGAGGAGGATGTTAAGTGGAGAGCCCAAGGGCGAGAAAACCCACTAACAGGAAAATAATAGACTGTTTTAAACAACTTTCTCAAGAAAACATGTAGAAAGCCACTGGAGATGCTGCTTCTACCCTATCCGTAAAAACAAAGGTTTTAAAAGCACTCAATAATCCATTTATTATAACTTTCCTTAAGCCTATAAGAAGTCAAGGTCATAAAGCAGACAAATGAAGTGCATTCCAGAGTGGTAAGTCCTTGCAAGGAGAGATACACAAGTTTTCACCTTTGTTGGAGCACAAGAGGAAGAAAGGGGCTACTACCTTAGAAAGTAAAATGTTACAAAATTCCTGAAAGCCCGGTGTGGTATAGCGTATTGACTACAATCAATCGCATACAAAGGGAGTTCACCCTTGTAAACTCTTTTCTCCGAATCAGTTGTAGAGTAGGAGAATAAGAAAAGCCCCCTCGCCCCCCACTACAAACACACACACACACACACACACACACACACACACACACACACACACACACACACACAGTGGAATAGGCAAGTTGAAGGTCAGTCGATGCTGATGGACGGGGGGAAAATACCACCTGCTTCTTTGGACTCTCTCATACAAAGCAAAACCTTAAATTGCTGTGGGAGACCCAGCAGACCCTCTCACCCTCAGGACTCAGTGCTTCTGAGGTGGGGGGGGGGGGGTGTGTGCACAAGTTCCCTGGGGGCAGAAACAGAACATGGAGCCTAGGTCCTCTGTAATACAGACAGGTTGGTGAGGGCTCAGGGTGGGGCAGGAACACTGAGATTTGCCCCTGCCCCTCCCCTCTGCCCTGCAGGCTCTAAACTAATTACAGGACAATAGCAACCACCACTGGAAGAAATGGAAGCCTGCAGCACACAACTAAGGATAATAAGAACCAACCCCACTCCTGATCAGATCCAGGCACTCGCACTCATTACTGAGAGAAAGAGGCAGACCCATTATTGAATGTAAGTAGTATGGATCTGACATTCAATAAACAAACAAAACTGCTGTCAGGAAATAAGCAGAAATAGGCTCAGAAAAGACTTAAATGCTAAAATTATTAAATAGGGACTTGCAAAGAAATATGATTACTATGTTAAAGGATATCATGCAAAAAAAGGAGAATGTGAATGACCGGATGGGGAATTTTATCTGGGAGAAGGAAACTGTAAAAAAAAGAGTCAAGGGGAAATTCTATCAATTTTTAAAAATTATATCAGGTATGACTCCTCTTGGTGGGCATATTGGAAGACTGGACAAATAATGAAATCATCAGGGAATTTAAAGAACAACATATAAAATTACACAAATCTAAACAAGCAAGAGGGAAAGAAAGAAAGAAAACAGAATAAATCATTCAAGAACTGTGGGACGATACAAAAGGGTCTCACATATATATATATAATTGGGGTCCCAGCATGGGAAGAGAGAATGAGGCAGAATACATACTTGAAGAGATAAAGACTGAAATGTTTCAAAATTAATGAAAAATACATCATAGACATAGGTAGCTCAGAGAAGTTCAAAATGATATATGAATGATAGCTACATACATATATACACCACATTTACATAGGTCATAGTCAAGCTGATGGAAACCAAAGAGAATGAGAAAATCTTGAGGGCAACCAGAGAAAAAACATTGAAGGGGGGAGAAGCAAAGATAAGAATGAAAGCGTACTTCTTGCCAGCCAACTATGTAGCCAGACATTAGAGCAACTTCTTTAACATACTAAAAGAAAAAAAGAAAAAAAAATTACCAACCTAGAATTCCATACTCAGAAAAAAAAAAAAACTTTCAAAAATAAAGGGAACTATAAAGACTTTTCTCATAAAAATAAAAGCTCAGGGAGTTGTTGCCTGCCGATATGCTGATAATACAAGAAATACTAAAGTTTTTCAGAAAGGAAAGATTGCAGGTGAAAAATCAGATCTAAAATAAATAAAATAGACCCAAAAGGGTAAGAATAAGTGAGATAATATCTATTAGTTTCTCATGATGGCTATACCAAATTGTCACAAACGTGGTGGCTTCAAACAACACCGCAAATTACTTCTCTCACGTAGTTCTCAAGTCTGGAAGCATGAAATCTGTTTCAGGGAGTCAAAGCCAACGAGCTGCCAGGATGATATTCCTACAGGAGGCTTGACGAAAGAGGCCGTTTCCTTGCCTTTTTGAGTGTCTAGAGGTTCATTCCTTACATACCTGAGATCATGAGCCTTTCCTCCATCTTCAAAGATGTAGCATCTCCTTTTAATGCGTCTGCTTCTGGCCCATGACCTCTTTATTTGCAATCTCCTTCTGCCTCTCACTTGTAAATGTGCTTGTGATGACATTTAGGCCCCATCCAGATAATCCAGTACAATTTCCTCATCTAGAGACCCTCAGCTTAATCATAACTGCAAACTCATGCCATAGAAGGTATCATTCACAAGTTGCTGTGATTAGGATATGAATTACCTTGGGGGCAGGGGGAGGGAGGAGCCATAGTCAACTACCACAATATAAAAACACTTTCCACCTCATTTTGTGAAGCCAGCATTATCCCAATACCTAAACCATATAAAGATATTTAAAGAAAAGGAAACTATACAGATCAATATTCCTCATAAACATGGGGCAAATCATATCACAACCAAATGGAGTTTTTATCAAAAAAGAGTACACTTATCTTGATAAGCACAGAGTAATATACGGAACTGTTGAATCACTGTGTTGTACACCTGAAACTAATATAACACTGTATGTTAACTACACTGGAATTAAAATAAATAAAATAAAAATGCAAGTTTGGGTCGACAATTGAAAATCAAACAAAGTATTCAGCACATGAGCAGGTTAAAAAAGAAAAATAATATGATCATTTTTGACAACTCTCAGCTTACAAAAATTGCAATTCAACTTTCTCAAAGATATCTGTAAAAAAAATCTACAAATAATACCATACTTAATGGTAAAAGACCAGTTTCCCTCTATAATCACAAGAAGTTATACTATCTCCTCTCACCACTTCTATTAAATGTTACACTGGAGTTCCTAGGCAATATTATAAGGCAAGAAAAAATTAAAACATACAAAATGAACAAAAATAAAATTCTTTATTCACAGTCAACATGCATGTGTTGTAATCTAAAAATTAAAAAAAAAAAAAAACAGCTATCCAAAAAGCTATTGGAAGTAAAAATGGTAGCAAAGTCACATGAATCGAAGTTGATACATAAAAATCAATTGTATTTTCATATACTAGCAATAAAAAATGATTTTTTTGCCATAACCTCAAATGTGAAATGGGAAGTACATCTTAAAAATTAGAGAGGTGCCTGGGTGACTCAGTCAGTTAAGTGTCTGACTTGTAGTTCATGAGATTAAGCCTCATGTTGAGCTCTGTGCTGACAGCTCAGAGCCTAGAGCCTGCTTCAGATTCTGTGTCTCCCTCTCTCTCTGCCCCTCTCCTGCTTACACTCTGTCTCTCTCTCGAAAATAAACAAACATTAAAAAAATTAAAAATAAAAAATATATGTAAGAACTTTATACTAAACACTGTATAACAAAGAAATTAAAGAAGGCCTAAATAAATGTAGAGATATGCCATGTTCACATGCAGGAAAACACAATATTGTTAAGATTTCAACTCTTCTCAAATTTCAAAATCTCAGTAGGGCTTTCTTAAAGAGGAAAAAAACAAAAGAAGAATCTTAGTTCTTGATCTATGCTTCATGATATAGACCAAAATCAACTTGATATATACTTAAGTGTAAAACTTAAAACTATTTAAAACCTTAGAATACAAATTTTGTGAACTTGTTTTAGGCAGAGGTTTCTTAAGCTCAGCACTACTAACGTTTTAGGGTGGGTTGTGGGGGGTGCTGTCTGTGCACTGTAGAGTGTTTAGTAGCATTTCTGGCCTCTACGTTCTAGAGGACAATAGAAATCCCTCCAGTTGTGACCATCAAAAATGTCTCTAGACCAATTTTCTCCTGAGGAGTAAAAATTTATCCCTAGTCAACAACCACTGAATCAAGTAAATATTTCCTACCTAGAATATATAAGTCACTAACCCTAAGCAAAAAAACAAAAACAAAAATAAAACAAAAACCTAGTATTTTAAAATCTCCACTCTTCAGGAGGCACTTTGAAGAAAATGAAAATCAAGTCACAGATTAGAGAAAAATATTTGCAAAACATATCTGATGAAGACTTTGTATCCAAAATAAATAATCCAACTCAATGGTAAGATAAAATATTTGAAAAGACATTTCAATATCATTAATCACCAAGGAAACACAAAGTCAACTACAATGAAATACTATTTCATACCTATTAGACTGGTAAAATTTTAAAAATAAAAATAAAAAAAGTACTAGCAAGGATACTAACCAACTGAAATTCTCATCCAATGCTGGTAGGAACGCAATACTTTGAAAGAACAACCACTTTGTAATATGATTGGGCAGTTTGTTAGAAGTTTAAACATACTGGGCACCTGGGTGGCTCAGTCGGTTGAGTGTCCGACTTTGGCTCAGGTCATGATCTCACCATTCTGAGTTCGAGCCCCGCATTGGGCTCTGTGCTGACAGCTCAGCTCCTGGAGCCTATTTCAGATTCTGTGTCTGCCTCTCTGTCTATGCCCTGCCCCCACTCAAGCTCTGTCTCTCCCTCTCTCAAAAAAAATAAATAAGAAGTTTAAACATACACTTAATTTCTTTACCCAATATAAATGAAAATATATAGCCACAAAAAGACCTGTATGTGTGAATAGTAACTTTATTCGTAATAACCAGTCTGGAAACAGCCCAAATGCCTACCAACTGGTGAAGAGCTAAGTGAACCATGGCCCATCCACTCAACAAAATAATACTCAGCAATAAAAAGGGATAAGCTACTGACATATGCAAACAATATGAATGAATCTCATAAGCATGAGGCTACATAAAAGAAGACAGGACAAAAGACCACATAGTCCACCTATATGGCATTCTGGAAAAAGGCAAAATCATAGGAACAGAAGTCAGATCAGTAGTTAAGGCTACCCTTGGGTACCCCAAGGAACATTAGGAAAGAAGTAACTTCTCGAGAGAGGTTAAAGGCCCTACATTGTGGGTGATAAGAACAGATGCAGGAATTACATGTATTTGTTCAATAAATAGTTAGTGTACACCTGTTTTGTGCAGGGACTCTTAGTTTGTAGAAATACCATGGTGACAACAGCATACAGTCTGTGCTCTCATGGAGCCAACAGGGAGGGCCACAAAGAAAACAGAACAGGGTCACATGATAAAGAGCCTCTGGATGGAGGAATACCTCTCAATATGGTGATACAGGAAGGCAGATGATATAGAATAAGAAGAAATCAACCATGCCAAGCTATGGAGAAAAGATGTTCCATTCAGAGGGAACAGTAAATACGGAGGGCCAGGGAAGGTAGTTAGCTGGCTGTTTTCAAGGAACAGAAAGATTCGTCTGATTGAAGGACATTGAGGGACAAAGGGGTAAGATAGAGGTGAGAAAGGTATGCAGAGTCCTGCAGAGGCAATAAAATTTTGATTTTACTAAAATTACAAGGTCTATTAATGTTCACATGACCACATATGGATTCACAGATTTAGAGAAACCTAAAACCTATGAATTGTGGCCTAAACAATTACTTCTACACATAGGGAATTGCATCTTGACGGTAAAGGATTTTCTCTCATTATGGCACAGTCAAAAGAGGTGGCAGATTGTGAAGCTTGAGATTCATGGGGCCCCTGGGGGTGCTCAGTGCGTTGAGCATCCAACTTCGGCTCAGGTCATGATCTCATGGTTTGTGAGTTTAAGCCCTACATCAGGCTCTGTGCTGACAGCTGAGAGCCTGAAACCTGCTTCCGATTCTGTCTGTCTCTCTCTCTCTGCCCCTCTTTCCGCACTCATGCTCTCTCTGTCTCAAAAATAAACATCAAAACAAAAAAAGATTCAGACAGTTTGGGGACGAATTGGAGCTCTAGCTCTTACTAATCGTATGACTTTCTAGGGCCTCAATCTTTTCATCTAATAACGGAGATAGTAAATACAATTCTGTTTTTTCTTTACCTTGTAGAGCTGTTATATGGAACAATTATATGGAAATACTCTGTAATGAGTTAATTTCCTTTGAAGAGATAAATTATTCTATGTCTATTCTATGTATTCTTATTCTAGAATAGAATGTTCTATGAGTGATTCTGAGACAATATATTCATGTTTCTGCTACAGTAACCACAGATAGCCAACTTTTAGTATCCTTGCTAATTGAGAAAATTATTCAGGTAATACAAAATTTGTTTTATTTCCCTCTGAAATAGATTATATTTTAGAGTGTATTGGCTTTATAATTATGTTTAGCCTGAGTTCTTACATAATTTGTAGGCTTCGGAAAATGAACATTTCCAAAACCAAACTCATTATCCCTCCACGGCAGCCTTGTTCCCTCATATATGCCTTTGTTGGTATAACACTGTGCACCTATCACCCAAAGTAGAAATACTTCAACTCTGTGCCCTTTATCCCTACTCCCAACGAACCAGCAAGGCCTCTCACTTCTTAGACACCTCTTGTAAATTTAGACCTTCCCTCATTTCCATAGACTTGTCTTCTGGGGAAGCCTCATCACCTTCCGGAAGACTAACAATTGCTATTATTCCTGGAGTACTCACTACATGCCAGGCACTGTTCTAAGTCTTTTACAATCTTCAGATTGCCCCAGGAAGTACCAGAAGAAGGTACTGTTTATGACTCACAATTTATAATGGGGAAACCAAGGCACAGAATGTTTAAGCACCCTTTCCAAGGTTATAAAACTGATAAATGGCAGAGCCAAGATTAACCCCCCCCCACACACACACACACAGTGAGTCTGAGTCTAGAGTCTAAATGCATAAAACCTCCTTTGTGCCAGGTTCTAGGTCACCTAACTTCCCCTCACTCTGGACTTCCCTCCACAAAACTTTCTTCCAAAACAAATTCGATCTGGTCATTTTTCCGCGTTTAATAACATCCTATGAGCCCATCATTGCCTTCAGGAGACACTTCCTAACATGAAAAATAAGGGCCTTCCCCGACTTAGCCCAAATCACCTTTTTCATCTATCACCAGATCCCATCATCAGCCCACCGTCCCGTAGTCCTAGTGACCTGAGATTTCCACAGGGTCAGATCCAGGCCTCCCAACCCCCAAAAATGCTGTCTTCTACTGGAAAAGACACTCCCCTATTTCTCTGCACGTGATAGCTCGACTTCAAGATACAGATCAAATAGCACTCAACCTCAGTTTATCATCATACAGTGGGCATAATTATTCTCTTCCTCAGCTCCCAAGGGAACTATGAGGATCAAGTGATATTTTGCAAAAGCTTTCTAAGACTAAAATACTCATCTGGTAGAGAATACACAAAGCGATTCAACTACAAGATTTTACAGTCTTCCCCACTCTCTTCAACTGGCCTTGGAAGGAGTAGGATTTGTAGCCTTTCTTTTCTTGGACTGATGAGGCAAACATGGGAAGCCAAAAAGAGACATTTGACCTGTCAAAAGGTCATAGAGTGTTGAGGGTTTGTACAGAAAAAGGAGGGGTTACTGTGACCTAATATTTATGTACGTGCCAACTGATAACAGTCAGAAAGAGGAGGACAAATTGAGGATGGTTTGGATGTGTTTTATATATAAGTCATATATAAAATATATAATATATTAAATATATATTAATATAATATACTATAATATACTATAATATTAATATACTATATTACTATATAATATATATACTATAATAACTATAATATATATTATATAATATATATAATAACTATAATATTAATATACTATATTACTATATATAATATATACTAACTATAATATAATATAGTTAAATGTTTTATAAATATAAAATACATTTTTAAATATATATTTTATATTTTTATATATTCCCTGTCAATGCCTTCTCAAGAGTGATACAAATAGTTCTTCAAATGGTTTGGGGTTTTGTTTTGTTTTGTTTTTCTCCCCCCAAGAAAAGCACTGTGTGTGAGCTCTGGGAGGCTGTGGTGGTGGAGGGAGATCACCTCACGTCCAGAAACATACAAAGGTTACGCTGTATTCTTTTAGGGTATGATAAATTCAGGGTGGAGGTGTCCCCAATCACAATTATTTTGTCTGGCAATTTCAATTATTTATTTTTGAGAAAGAGAGAGAGGGGAGGCACTCGAGAAGGGGAGGGGCAGAGAGAGAGGCAGAGAGAGAATCTGTGCTATCAGCGCAGAGCCCTATGTGGCGCTCGATCCCACAAACCACTGAGTTCGTGACCTGAGCTGAAATCAAGAGTCAGATGCTCAACCAACTGAACTGCCCAGGCACCGCTTTGGGTTTCTGGCTGAGGTTTCTGTGAAAGCTGCGTCAATGTAAGACCACCATACAGATGGGATTTAAACAGCTTGCCTCTTGTGGGTGTAAGTCCCCCTTTGATCCTACCACACAGGTAAATGCTCTCTTGTCTCTGCTTGCAGTAAACTTTGTTTTACTGCCCCGTTCGTGTAACTTGCTGTGTCACAACATCCCGTTAACATGACTTACACACACACCTTCCTTGTAGATGGTGAATGCCTCAACCACAAGGATTAAATAATATTTACCTTTATATTCCTAATATCTTCCATGGTTCCTAGCCCTGGTTTGCTGAAGAGATGCAAATCCCAGGAGAAGGAAAAGGCACAGTTCACTTTCTCCAATTCTAATTCCATTTATTAAAAGTGTCCACAGAGAGAAGTCTTTATGTTCTTGTAGCTCGTTTATTAGTTCTAATATTCATCAGAAGTCACACTTTACAGAAAAGGAAAAGAAGAGGATTTCACCAGGAGACAAGAGGTCTGAGGTCTAGAACCACCTCAGCCAGCAAAGATCTCTACACAGGTCAGGCCTGGCTGAGCTTCAGTTCCTTCTCTAGCAACTAAGAAATTGGGACTCAATGATTTTTATGGATTTTTAAGCTCTAAAATTCTGTGATCCCTTAGTAATACTTGGCTCTACATGCCTCTGGCAAAGGGGAGCGATGGGGATGAGGACAAAAACAAAAAGCAAGAAACAAAAAACAAACAAACAAAAAAACCAGAAAATTCTAGAAGTGAGAGGCTTTCACTTCACTCAAGTTTCTGTTTTCCTTGGACCACTTCTGTTGCCTTTCGCTCTCCTCAGCAGAAAGCTCTGCTCTTCATACCTGATCAGGTGTCTCCGAGAGAGATAAAGGCCAGAGAGGATGCAAAATGATTTGCAAAGAAGCCAAAAGGGGAATTCTGTCACTGTGTATTTTTCCACTCCGTTCTAATTTAAAACCACTTCCAAGTGACAACTCCCAACCTGAGGCAGGTGCCTCGTGGTAGCTCATTATACCCTGGGGACCCCGTGTAAATCTTTTTTCTGAGAACAGCTATTGTCTTCCAAGGAAAAGCTTTTAGCATAATGGCAGGCTGAATAGAACATTGCTTTTGTGAGAATATTTTTAAGAAAAAGAAAAAGAGAAAGGTATTCTTTAGCAACTACAAATGCAGCTTCTTGCCTCCCCCACCTCAGGCGCTCCTGGAAAGAACTGTGTGTGAGCCCTGGGAGGCTTGTGGTGGTGGAGGGAGATTACCTCACCTCCGGAGACACACAAAGGTTAGGCTCTGCTCTTTTAGGGTATGATAAATGCAGGGTGGAGGTGTCTCTAGTTGCAAAAATAGCAGGTCCACCCCCTCCCAACCACCTTTGTTGTCTCCTGACTTCTCACAAGTCGGTGAGTCAGGCAGTGACGAGTCACTTCAAGAATGAGAGTTTCTAATAAGAGAATGGCATTTACCCTCAGAAGATTCCCACAAATTAGTTCCTCCTCTCGGGTAACTCTTGAAAACCGTCAAGACAATATTGTTACAGGGTCTGCATGCACCGATGTTCAAAGGGGGAAAAAATTGGCAATAAAGCTCTTGGAAAAAAAAATAATGAAGCATCCGTCACAGACAGGTAGCCCCCCCACCCCCAGACTAAAAAGGGACCCAACTTCCTCAGGGCTGAAATGGGGATTTAGAATATGAGGTTATGGGGGACATGTGGAGAAAAATGGAAAAGTCAACAAAATGGCGGTGGGCTTTAATAAGCAGTAGGTCCTGTTTGCGTGCCTTGCTGGGGAATCTCCCAGTGGAGGACAGATCCCTAAGGAGGGGGCCACCCTGAACTCTGGGCCAGAGGCCTGGGGTCTCCTCCCTGAGCCACCACTTACCACCCTGGTGGGTGCAGGCTGGTTATTTACTTTTAGTGAGCCTTAACTTTGCCTCTGCAAAATGGAGAAAAAGACAAGTGTCTGTGAGAGCAGACTCGGCCCTTCTGTGAGAAGCAGATAGCAGGCCTGGTTTAGGGAATGGCTGAGCCTCGGAGACACGGACCATTCTCCTCTCTGGCCTTCTCACCCTCGTCCACTAGGGTTTGAGTAAACAAGGACCTTCAGATCACGGGTGCCTCGGCGGCTCAGTCGGTTACACATCTGATTCTTGGTCACGATCTCACAGTTCGTGAGCCGGAGCCCCACATCGGTCTCTGCCCCTCCTACACTCATGTGCACATTCACTTTCTCTCTCTCTCTTGAAATAAACATTAAAAAACAACAACAATGAACTTCAGTTCAAATCCAAAAAGCAGACAACACACATACACACACCCCATCCCTGAAAACTATATAAACCTAAAATAAGACTTCTCAACTCTCTACTCGGAAGTTGCATGTTCTGAGCATCTGTTACTCAAAGTACCTATGAACATATACTCATTAAGGATTTAACCAAGCTAAGTGTAATCATGCCGGAATACCACTAGCCGATGGAGCCTAGTCTCAGAAAGCACTGCATATGACTTCCTGGATCGACCTTGCCTCCCAAACCTGTCCCCAGACCTGCTCACATAATTCCTTCTGCTCCAACCTGGGGGAGCCCCCACTCCATTCTCCTGGATACTGTTCCCTCCTCACTCACAATCTGCTCTCCAAATCCCAAAGGTCTGGGGGTCCTTTGACGTCTAGAATCCTTCCAGTCAGGACGGGCCTGGCCGTGCTGATTCCCCGATGCCTCATCCACAGGGAGCCTGAAGCTAGAATGAGCTGTATGTACTTTTGGAATGGCTCCTTTGATCATCAATTTCTCATCAAGCCTGTCTCCTCTGTAATGATTTCAGGGACAATCTTTCAGAGAACTTCCCTGCTCACGGTCCCACTGAAAAGGGCAGACAAAGAGTTTGCTCTTGGAGTTCTGCCAGCATTTTGGCTCTGGGGGCTCAGATCTCAAAGGGTAAAGTAAAGTCTCTCTGGGGGGCACAGTGAGCACCTATCCTCAATTCTCCAGACACCCATAAAAGATGCACCAGGAAAACTGGGCTGGCACTGAGCAGCAAATGTAGCTATCGAGAAAATAAGGCTAAATATTTCCAGGAAAATACCTTTTTATTTATTTTTAAAAAGTTTTTAATCTTTATTGTTGAGAGACAGAGAGAGCACAAGCAGGGGAGGGGTGGGGAGAGGGAGAGACACAGAATCTGAAGCAGGCTCCAGGCTCCTAGCTGTCAGCACAGAGCCCCACATGAGGCTCAAACCCATGAACCACGAGATCATGACCTGAGCTGAAGTTGGACGCTTAACGGACTGAGCCACCCAAGCGCCCCAGAATGTATCTTTTAAAAACAAATGCTTTTGAAAAATACATGAAATCACATTATCCTTCTAGGAGACTCTCTGGAGCCCAGAACCCCAGGAAGGAGTAAAAATAATCAATAAATTGTCCTTGATAATCTCTAGTCCAGGACTTTTGGCCAGACCACCAGGGAACCAGTCTCAAGCAAGGGACCTACCTTCTCCCTGGGTCCCAGAGCCACGCTGTGACGTCTTCAAGTTTCTGAAAGATGACTGAAGTGATAATCCTACACCGGTGGAAAGAATGTCTTTCTGCACACAAAATACCTCCTCACGAGGAGTGAGGGTCAGCCACTGCACCAGAAACTAGCCAAATCACAGCTAAATACGCTGAAACTGGCCCGGCCCCTGGGAGGGAGGAAGGCGATGAGACCACTTAAGACCACCTGGAGGAGGCCTGCAGGCACGAGGGTCTCGAGCTGCTATTTTCTCCTCCTGAAACAATGCATCACATTTGGTGGTTCAAAGGAAGTTAAGTGGTTTCATTACTGATTTACAGGCACAGGTCATTGCAATTTGGAGGGTAGGTGGTGTTTATATTGTGCTGGATATTTCTTCTCTCCGAAACACAACCATGGCCTATATCCATATATACGTATCGCAACCTGCCAAGAAAATCGCTTCTTCTGCAGCCCAGAATGTGTAGCCCAGGGTCTGAGACTACATTCCCAGCACTGCACCCAGACACGCAATCTCAGCTCTGCACTGGGATCTGAGGAGCCTGACTCTTCTCCCTGCCTTCTGGCCACGGCATCTGAAACATTCAGCACGGAAAGGCTTACACTGAGTTGGGAAAGGAAAATGAAATTCACCGCGAGCAGGAAGAGGGCAATATACCTAGTTGTGGTGAACTCAGCGTGACTTGCTTTAACAACTAAGCTAGCTTCTAATAATGAGAGGACGCGAAACAGGGAGGAGGGAAAGTTCTAGTTCTGAGTGGAACCTGAATGGTGATGCTGAACACCTGTTCGAATGACCGTGTGCGGACACCTGCTGTGGGTACGGACTCTGCAATCAGAGTAACAAAATTGGAAACCAGGCACCACCATGGGCCAGGGTAGTTAGCCCCCCTGAACCCCGCTTACCTCATCTGTAAAATGGAGGACTTCAACCACCACCACAAGATACCAACAGCTGCACAGTCCATACAAGTAAGGCTCTATACGGGTGCCTGGATGGCTCAGTCGGTTAAGCATTCGACTTTGGCTCAGGTCATGATCTCACAGTACAAGGGTTTGAGCTCCATATTAGGCTCTGTGCTGACAGCTCAGAGCCTAGAGCCTGCTTCAGATTCCGTGTCTCCCTTTCTCTCTCCGCCCCTCCCCCACTCACACTCTGTCTCTCTCTTTCTCTCAAAAATGAATAAACTTCAAAAAAAATTGTTTAATAAAAATAAAACATAAAGACTCTGTACTACCAAAGTAGGTTACAACTCATCTTGCATGACTCGGCAACAGAGGATGCTAGCATGGTCAGCACACTAACCTTTGTCACAGTTTAGCTCATGACCTCAGACAGTCCCAGGCCTGGCTCCAGAAATTACAGAGCCCATTGAAAAATGAACAAAGTGCATGGCCCTTCTAAAGAAGCATGGGATCTATGCCACCGTGCGGCCGGCACACCTGTGAGGAATAGCTCTCCTTAGTCTTTTCTCGTTGGGCACAATCCTGGCTTCTCAGGGCCCAGCTCGAAGACGGTCACTTGCAAGTCTATTGTGTCAAAAGGGAAGTGAACAGCATGCACGGCACCATTGTACGGGCCATGCCCGGGCTACCTCTTGAGATAACAACAGCTGACACATTGGCATGTGTGGGAGAGGGAAAACCATAACGACACAGGAGAGAACGCACTTAGGATTACAAATCTTACGCGGCGGACAGAAACCAGCCTCCTTTGATTCATATAAAGGTGTTCTAAGGTTTCTTTTTTTGTTTTTAACCAAACTATTTCAGAGTGCCCAATTATTCAGAGACCTTTACTATGTTTCAAGTTCCCTCCTTAAAGCAGGAAAGATCTTTCTAGTTATGACAGCAACCAAAGCACCTGTGTCGGCATACGAATAACTGTGAGAGCAGAGGCAATCCATCCCATAATCATACGTTCGGGTCCTGCCCGGATCCTATTTAGAAAGTGACATTTCAGAACACAGGCTCATATAGATCCACTTTCTTCCCTAAATAATTGTTCTGCCGAGGTTGCACTAGAGAAAACTGCCGTCTCTAACTTCCAAGAACAGATCACGTGTGAGCGGAGGACTCCGTGACTGTTCCAGAAATTGCTCTTAAATTCATAAAACACATAAGAGAAGTCTGTGGAAAATCCCTTATTATTCATTAAAGCCTTTTAGGGCTTCATTAATTCAGATGGGATAATCAGTTGTTGATTAGCCAGGTTGTTAAGCATCCATTGTCAGATGCTGATGGGGTGTGAGAAATTACGTTTCGCATCCACCAAAGAGTCACCTGAATGCAGTTAGCACTTCATCAGGTAAGGCCGCATCTTCTGGGGATAAATTAGCCAGATTTTTACTCCCCAGTCTTTGCTTTCATCTCGCAAACTTCTCTGTATTGCAACGCCCTCCTCATTCTGTTTGGTGGTTTATCTTGCCTATCTAAGGTCCAAAATATGTCAGAGGCCGACTTTGAAAGCTAATTGGTTACAGGTACATCACATTTGTGCTCAGGGCTCTAATGTTACAGGGGTATTTTGTGTGCGTGTATGTGTGTGCGTGTGTGTATCTGCATGTGTGTTGGTTTGGTCTGACGATTCTTGGCTAGAGCTTCGTCCATATTGTCAGCCCTTCAGATCCAAACGGTATTCAAGTCATCAAGGGGATTCTTCAACCGGGGCTCCAAAACTCCACTTCCTTCCTTTCCAGCCCTTGTGTGGCCGTGGGAGCGATATAAAGACAGTGAGCATGGGGAGGAGAGGCCCTAGATTCGAGGCTGGAAAATGTGACACAAGTCCTGGTTCTGTTTTAGGAGAGGAAGTGACTGTCACCAGTAAACTGTTCTCAATTCCAACAAGTCTTCATCTTCCTGACAATTTGCAATTTATTTTTTTTCTCCCTTTAACAACAGAGCAACATTAATATTTACTCTTTGTGCTGTACTGAGAGTTGGAAATGCATTTCTAGAAAGATAAACTGGTCCTCAACCCTCATGGAGCTTCTGATCTCAGAGGGACAAGAAGCTTCCAAGGCTGTGAGGACACCCCATAATCAGCAAATCTTCAAAGAAGGTTGTTATTTTTTACTCACGGAACTGCTCTATGTGATCAGTGCTATTGGACTCGGGCATGGCCGTTATGGTCACCAATGGACATGAATTCCTCCCAGCGTCTGGCACAGAACCTCCTGGCGGAAGTAGACCTCCTTGGGGTTCACGCTTTTTTCCAGGATGTCAAGGTGAGTCTGGAGTAGAGATGAAGCAGAAGTGATTGTTATTCATGAAATATTTTTGACAACAACAATAGAAAACAGCAGCAAAGCTTATATTCATATAACGCCTTTTGGCTAGAAGTACTTTTGTTCACCTAATGTGCCCGATATTGGGCATTAAGTGATTAAAAAGCGAGCAATTCCTACTAGCTAGAAGTTCAGGGAGGCTGAACAGGAAACAGTTTCTGCACATGTCTGCACAATAGAATATGTTTCCGAGTGGCACTGAAAGCAAGAGGGCAGGGCAGACAGCAAGCCTTCCATCACTAAGCCATGTAAAGACTGTGGCCACCATGAAGATAGAGCATGCCCAGGGCATTATGAGACAGAGAGCTTCAGCGGCCCAAGAAACATTGTGATACATCGAAGGACAGTACAAAGTGTGATGGGGGGCGGGGGGATGCGAGGCAAAGAGAACAATGACGTGGTAGTGATTAATTTTCCCTACCTTACCTTCCCATTCAAACATTCATTTAAGACACAGAAATGGGGGGCGCCTGGGTGGCTCGGTTAAGCGGCTGACTTCGGCTCAGGTCATGATCTCGAGGTCTGTGAGTTCGAGCCCCACTTCGGGCTCTGTGCTGACAGCTCAGAGCCTGAAGCCTGCTTCAGATTCTGTATCTCCCTCTCTCTCTGCCCTTCCCCTGCTCATACTCTGTCTCTATGTCTCTCAAAAATAAATAAACATTAAAAAACAATGACACAGAAATGGAATAGTCATTGAAACAAAGACTCTTCGTCAACAATCTTTAAGACCTCTGACCATATTTTCACTGGCTCAAACTGTGGATTAATCAGAAAGAGGTGAAGAGACTTCCTCCCACCACACTGCACACCTTGACAACGGTGACACAGTAACCTCAGTAACCAGAGGGAGAAGCTGTCCCCTCCAGCACAGGACCATCGGTGTACAAAAATTATCCTTCTAGCTGAGAAGCTCAAGTTTTCACCACAATCAAGTAGGCATCAGGGCCAAGGAGAAACTGCCCACCTTGTTCTTTGGAGAAATAACAAGCCTGTTAGGTACATGAAACAAGTATGAATCCTATGAAAATATGTATAAAATATTCATAAGATATATTATGAAAAGGGAGCAGTGCCCTCGAAAAGTAAAGGACGTGCTTATGTGTGAAAAGCATTCACTGTGGAAGGGGTGGGCGGACAAATGGCTCCCCCAAAGATCCATGCCCTAAGCTTTGGAACTATAAATATGTTACCTTCCATGGCAAAAGGGACTTTGCAGATACATTAAGGATTAAGGTCTACTTGAGACAGGGATTTTTTGCTGCATTATTCAGCTGGGGGCAATCTAATCACAAGTGCTTAAAAGCAGGGAGCTTCTTCCATCTGCAGAGAACCAGAGACAGCAGCACGAGGACTCAGGCTGTCCCTGATCCCTTTGAAGATGGAGGAAGTGGGTCAAAAGCCAAGGAACATGGTGTCCTTTAAGAAAAGTTAAGAAAATGAATTCTTCAAGAGCCTCCAGAAGGAACACAACTGCAACACCTTGATTTTGTCCCAGTGAGACCCATGTTGAACTTCTAACCTATAGAGCTATAAAACAAAACAAAAGTTATTGTTTGAGCCACCAAGTTTGTGACAGTTTGTTAGAGCAGCAACAGACAATTAGTACACAAGTAAACAAGAGAAAGAATTGTCTAACCTAAGTAAAAATGTTAGCATCTGGGTAAAAGCAGATTAAAACCTATTGTACTCTATTGAAATATCTGGGTTGCAAGGAGAAAGAAAAAGTCCCAAGGAAAGAAAAGATTACCAGGATGACTTTGTATGACCCTTCCTCTAGCCTCAGGAATAGCTGAAAATTTGACCCTGAGTCATATTCTCTTTACAATTGAAACCCCAAATCATCTACCCCCACATAGCCTACTGATTTTATTATTCCCTGTCTGCCTCAACATAACTTAACTAGTCTAGGAAAGCCTTGCCCAGGAAATTATAAATCACAAACAAATTTATTGTTCATTCTAGGAACATTTCATCAACTCTTCAACAGAAAGCAACAACTGACTCTTTGATTCAAAACCCATGGCGCGCCTGTCCTCAAGATTCTTGCCTTACAGTGTCCCCCAATCTTAAACCACTGTGTCATGATCTTTACCCAATGCTAATCAAGCCCCCACATTAAAACACCTTTATTTATTAATTTTGAGAGAGGGAGAGTGCATATGCACACATGAGCAGGGGAAGGGCAGAGAGATAGAGGGAGAGAACCCCAAGGTGGCTCATGCTGTCAGCAGACCTCTAACCTACCAACCATTAGATCAAGACTTGAGCTGAAATCAGGAGTCAGCACTCAACCAATTGAGCCACTCGGGTGCCCCTAAATAACCTTCTTCTAACAAGATTCTAAAGACTTAATAAATATCTCACATTTTCCCTACTCCTTTGAGATATTATCAAGACCCTGTCACATTCTTTCTTGTCAACTATATTAGTTTCCTCTCACTGCTGTAACAAATTGCCACAAATTTAGTGGACTGAGGCCTTATGGGTCTAGAGGTCAGAAGTCCAAACTGGGCCTTACTGGGCACAAGTTCAGGTGTTGGGAGAATCACACTCCTTCTGAAGGCTCTAGAGGATAATTCATTCCCTTGCCTTTACCAGTGTCTACAGGCACCTGTGTTCCTTGCCTCACGGTGCCTTCCTCCATCTCCAAAGCCAGGAACCCATGATTCCCACCTCTGCTTCCATGGTTACAATCCCTCCTCTGACCCTGACTCTTTTGTCTTATTCTGTCATGTTTGAGGACCCTTGTGATTACACTGGACCCAACCTGGCAATCCAGGATAATCTCCCCATCTCAAGACTTTTAACTCGATCACATCTACAGAATCTCTTGTACCCTGTAAAGTAACATCTTCACAAGTTTCAAGGATTAAGATGAGAACATCTTTGGTGGTAGCAGGGAGGAGAGGGGGAGAGGGAGCCATTATTCTGCCCAATACACCAAAGGAAGCAATAAAAATAAACTCAAGCTGTCTAAGAAACAGGTTGCTCTGGTGATATTTCTGGGACCAGCATTTGACATAATATTAAGTAAAGGAATCAGAAGGAGCATGTCTATCCCAGATTCAAGATAAGAATTCAACTGAGGCCCATGTACTCAACCCAACCTTTGTACTTCATTCTTGTGATTGCTATCAAGTAACAGGTACCAGTTATTGTTAAGATGCCCTGTGCTATTGATAGAGAGGTAGTCACACACCCCCAAAGATACAAGGTAACTAACAAAGTGTACATACACAAATATACATAAACCAAAAGGTCTATGTAGCTAGCTAGGTACGAACATGGAAGAAACCCCAGGGCTGATGGTTTTCCTAGGCTAAGGTCAGCTTCATCTCTCAAGACCAAACACGTCCCTAGTCAAGAGTGTCTAGGGCAAAAGAAGCCATCCCTAGGAGTCCAGAGACCTTTCCATGTATGCTGTGTGGTTGTTTGGCCTTTGTCCTTTCTCTAGGATGAGTCACTTTGGCTCTGATTAAGCCTAGTCTTGTGTGTTTGCCAATCTAACTAAAATCAACACCACTGCTCCTTATTGAGAAGAATGGGGGTTGTGCCCTACAATGAAGATTATTTTCAAAAAGTAGGCGTGTGTGTTTGTATGTAGATAATCCTATAAATATATATACACATACATATAAAAAAATCATCCTTGGGTCTTACTTCCTTCTGCAACACTAGATGCCAGAGGAAAAGGATTATTGCTTAGTGTTTGAAAGTAGAAAGGATTGTTTAAGTCCTTAAAGTCTACCCAGTTAACCTACAACCAGCCAAATGGTTGTTCACAATGGTTTTGCACAGTCATATGTGCAAAAGCCCAGAAAACACATCACCTTATCTTCCCTGAAAATATTAACTTGAAGACATACTGCCCCAAAAACAAACTAAGAAACAGTCCAGTTACACAAGGCTTGAATCTATAGAACAATTGAAATACGGTTACTGCGTAATACAAACATAAAAGACAAATATAATGATACAAATATAAAATAATAATACAATTACATGAAGCCAATATAAATATGATACAAAAATATATATATACATATATAATAATGCCACTGTAAAAATAATTATGTAGGGAGAAAATACAATGAACGTTATCAAACCTTAATATTATTATCCGGTTCTAAAATGAAATTAAAAAGAGATATGCAAGGAAGGAATTAAGTAAAATAAAATATGAAGGTTTTAAGCTTTCAGACATAGTGATATAATCCTTAAAAATGGAAAGGCAATATAGCAAGATGACTAAAAGGGTAGGCTCTTGCGTCAAACTGCCTAGAATCAAATTTGGGCTGTGGGTTCTGGAAAAGTTATGTAAATTCTGTACTTAGCCTCTTTGTGACTCGGTTTTCTCATCTTTCAAATGTGTACAAAAATACCCACTTCATCCAGTGGTTGCTATCTAGCCATGTACTGTATGTGAAAAGTGCCTGTCATAGAGGAAACACTCAACTTTACTTATTATTGATAGAGAAGTACAGGTTCAAATATGTTTCTTATTATTTATTTATTTTTAATCTACTTTTTTTTTTTTTAATCTGAGAGAGAGAGAGCATGTGAACGGGGTGGGGGAAGCAGAGGGAGAGGGAGAGAGAGAGAGAGAAAGAAACCCAAGTAGGCTCTATGCTCAGTGCAGAGCCCAAAGTAGGGCTCAGTCCCATGACCCAGGGATCATTACCTGAGCCAAATTCAAGAGTCAGACACTCAATCAACCGAGCCACCCAGGCAGCCCCAAATATGTTTTATTTTGTTTTGTTTTTTAAGAGCAGAAAGGGAAAAACTAATTGAATTATAAAAACTAAGGAGAAAAAAAAATTTAAGAAAAGATGGTTGGTCCTTATTGCATAAGAAAGAGAGAATGGGGGAGGGAAAAAGAGAGAGAAAAAGAGGAAGGAAGGAAGGAAGGAAGGAAGGAAGGAAGGAAGGAAGGAAGAAAGGAAGAGAAAGAGGGGAAAGGGAAAGAGAAGGAAAGGGGAAGGGGAAGGGAAGGAAGGAGGAAAGAAGGAAGGGAACAAGGGAGACAGAAAGAAAAGCAAAGAAGCATGGAAAATAACATAAAATCAAAATGACAGAAGTAACACCAAAACTTGTTATAAGTAAGGATTAAACAGCCTTAATAAGTGACAAAACCTTTCGGATTCGTTTTTTTTAAATCCCATTGCATATCGTATATAAAAGTACTTTCGGAGAAAGGAAAAAACACGTAACGTGTATGAAAAACACTCCTAAATTATCTATTTTGTTTGCCTCCGCTAAAATATTTCAGGAGAGAAATATTGAAACCTAAAGAATAAGCAAACATAAATGAAAGCAGGCACGGTGATAGTAATATATGACAAAGTCATATTTAAGACCAAGTACATTAAAAGGGATTTAAAAATCTTATTTTGATAAAGGGCACAATTCACAATGAACATATAAAACTCATAAATCTTAAGAATCAAGTAACATAGACTGAAATATAGAATACGAAAACAGCAGAAGGGGAAAAATAGTACAAGGAGTGGGAGAGTCTTAAGAAAGTGTTGAATAAATCACTTGCACAAAAATAATGATATAGAGTATTTGAACAATACTGTTTTTTATAGATAAATTTCAAGTTTTGTCTTTACAGAGAGCATTGGTTTTTTTTCTTTTTCTCAAACATCCACAGAACTATAACTAAAATTAATCACATACATGGCCTTTTAAAAATTCCCTAAATTGGGGTCCCTGGGTGGTTCAGCCAGTTAAGCATCCAATTCTTGATTTTAGCTCAAGTTATGATCTCACGGTTTGTGAGTTTGAGCCCCACCTCAGGCTCTGTGCTGACAGAACAAAGCCTGCTTGGGACTCTCTCTCTCTCTCTCTCTCACTCCCTCTCTGTTCTTTCCATGTTTCTACCTCTCAAAATAAATAAATAAACTTTGAACAAATCATTTAAAAAATAAATACATAAAAATAAAAAAAATTTAAATTAAAAATAAAAATGCCCTACGGTTTCCCCCCAAAAGTAGAAATTGTACAAACCACATGATCTGACAACAATTCAATGAAGTTAGACCTATGGAAAAATGGTTTGAAACACAGCAAAAGTCAAACCATTAGGGAATAGAAAAATATCCTCCTGAAAGAAGGCTCATGGAAGAAATCCATGGATGAGAAGAAAAATCGATATTAAATCAGTGTAATTAAAGTTCTAGTAGGAGAAAGGAACTTCTGGTCTCCCCGGTTGAAATGGCACAGGACAAGAATGGAAATGTCCCTTTCAGAATGTCAGCCATGTCTTGTCTTCCTGGTAAAGGGAAATTCTGGAAACTTACTTAAGAGAATGAAGATAGGGGCACCTGGGTGGCTCAGTTGGTGAAACATCCCACTTCAGCTCAGGTCATGATCTCACAGTTCGTGGGTTTGAGCTCCGCGTCCGGCTCTGTGCTGACGTCTCAGAGCCTGGAACCTGCTTCAGATTCTGTTTCCCCCCTCTCTGCCCCTCCCCTGCTCCTCCACTATCTCTTTCTGTCTCTCAAAAATATATAAAAGTTAAAAAAAATTTTTTAAGAGAATGAAGATAGTTGTGAATTTAGATGAGACTCTCTGTGATCACAAACAAATTCTTCTAATCACTTTCATAAGTTGCTGGGTGAAAGCTGCTCCCAATATTGGTTATTATTGAAATCTGGACAGAGCAGACTCTGAGTCACTATTACCCTCAAGATTTCAGGCCCCCAAACTGGGAAAGCAATCTTCTCTTCTGCTACATCTCCCCAAAATGTGTTCTGCAGGACAGTACTAAGTGCTGGGGTGTGGACAAGGAGGTGGAGGGAGGGAAAATTCACAGCCAAAGCACGTGGAACATGGTGAGTCAAAGAAAATTATAACGTTTTCATGGCTGCAGAACTTTACAGATTCTTTAAAACAATATCCTGGGACACCTGGGGTGGCTCAGTTGGTTAAGTGTCCAACTTTTGGTTTTGGACCAGGTCCAACTTTTGGTTTTGGCTCAGGTCATGATCTCATGTTTCGTGAGTTCAAGTCCTACACCAGGCTCTGCGCTGCCACCACAGAGCCTGCTTGGGATTTTCTCTCTCCTTCTCTCTCTGCCCCTCCCACATTCATGCTGCCTCTGTCTCTCTCAAAGTAAATATGTAAACTTAAAAAAAAAAAAAAAAAGAAAGGGGCACCTGGGTGGCTCAGTCGGTTGGGTGACCAACTTTGACTCAGGTCATGATCTTGCAGTCTATGAGTTCAAGCCCCGTGTCGGGCTCTGCACTGACAGCTCAGAGTCCGGAGCCTACTTCAGATTCTGTCTCCCTCTCTCTCTGCCCCTCCCCTGCTCGTGCTCTGTCTCTCTCTCAAAAATAAAAATAAAAACATTAAAAAAAAGCAAAACACCAATGCACTGTGAACCTAGAAGGAAAACTATCAAACGGTGCTTCATGAATTTACGTGACCAATAAATTCTTTTTCTCTAAAGATCACAGGATACTGGAATGCTACAGAATATGCTTTGGAAAACATGGTCTTTGCTGAACTGTTTCTATGAGGATCTTCCTTCCTTCGTTTGACATTTCATGATGGCTACAAGGGTCCTCATGGGTGTGGGGAGCCTTCTCAACACAAGTTGAGACCAAACTGACCATCATTCTGTGACACCACAAAGCTACAAATAGGCCATAGCTCTTTGGTGTCTGATGCCAAATCTAAAAAAAAAAAAAAAAAAAAAAAAAAAAAAAAAAACAATAATAAAATCTAGATTTTATAAATCATGTAACCTGCTTCCCAAAGCAGATTTGGAGGCAGGTTGGTCTATTACAGAAGTCATCAAACACAATTAGGTAGGAAAGAAAAAAGTGAACAAGAGGGGTCCCTGGGTGGCTTAGTCGGTGAAGCATCCAGCTGTTGGTTTCAGCTCAGGTCATAGTATCACGGTTCATGAGTTTGAGCCCCATGTCAGGCTCTGCATGAGAACACAGAGCATGCTTTGGGTCCTCCCTCTCCCTCTCTCTCTGCTAACTTGCTCTCTCTCTCTCAAAATAAATAAATAAACTTTAAAAAAAGTAAAAACTAAAAGCACCATTGTGCCCATGAACACTTCCTTCTAAACAGCATCACCTTACAGACGGCAGCTACACTTGTGCTAAGTGCTGCATAATATACAGAGATGGCCAATCATGATGTCGTACAATGAAACTAATGTCACATTGTGTACCCAAATAACAAAAACAACACTGTCACCTTAGCATGTACCCCAGCAGCAAATGCAGGAGGAAGCAAAGTTCCAAGTTTTCTTCTCCTATGAATTCTCTGTTAAATGTTTGATTATTATATTTTTATGATTAATAATATCACAACTCAACAATGCCTACCATCTTTTAGCTTAAGCTCATTTTCTTGAAACTGTAGTTTTTCATGCAACCATCTCCCTGAATCCCCTCATTGAAATATCTGTCCCATTCCACCTGCCCCCGAATATGTAACACCTCTACCCTTAGGGTGCTATTCTGGCTCTAGTCGTACTGAAGACTTCCAGGAGTAAACCAACTGTAAACTTCTGTGGGATTTCCTTTTGCAGAAATGGCTCTGTATTGTTCTCCGGAAAATGGTTTTGAGGTGAGTGCTCCCATCTCGGGTCCAGCAGGGCCAGGTGTAATTGGACATTGCTGGGATAAATGATGAGAGAAACAGGGCTTCCGAAAGCAAGTGCCAACAACCAAGTATAATCACAGCCCCACAGAAGCCACAGGGATGAGTTTCTTTACAAAAATGGGAATGAGTTCGAGGCAATTATGGGAACCCCAGAGAGGCTGTCTTCTTAGAAGAAAATCCTACCTCTCCATGAAAGACGCCAGGCTGATAAGGTAGGCTGCAGCCTCATGGGCGCCTCTCCACAGGAGTCTTCTGCCTGCTTATCCTTTAAACTTCCAGAAAAGACTTCACGACCTCAGCAGGTTACCCCGTGATGGCTATTGATAAAGTGAGAAGTACCCCCACTGAAAATCATTCATTTGTCATTGTTATCCCCTAAACAGCCATACTCTCTGTGCCCCTAATTCAGACAAAAGCTCACCCCTAAGGAGATGGCCTATTTTATTTGTATACAGACTAGTTCTCAGTTGTCACCTAAATACACTCATCAGAGACTGGAAGGTCTCTCAGCATAAGAGAAGGACAGATGACATGTGTAAGATAAATGAAAGCCAGAGAGCATGCCGCAGGAGGGTTCTAACGGGCTCTGTCCAACTGCCACAGTCTGCCAGTGCCTCTCCCTCTACATCAAATGGACTTGCTTTAAGAAGGAGGAGAGATGATTCATTTCCAGGTGTCTGCTCATAGATTTGGTGATTAGAAAGAAAATATTAACTTCATATCCTTTTCCCATTAAAAATAAATGAAATTATATTGCTTACGATTTGGAAAAGAGAGTAAAAAAATAATTTTAATCAACTACCCTAAGACAACCATCAGTAGCCTTGGTATTTATTTCTTTGGGGTCTTTTATTTGGATTTTTTACATAATTTTAATTTTGTTATGTTATGGAATGGGTATCTTCCCATCAGCCCAGTGGAGAAAATGATCATGCATCATTATAAAAAAGGGGATAAATGCCCTGATGCTTACCACCTAGTATTGCTCACTATGCACCCATACTTGGCTAACACTTTCCATGTATCAAGTAATTCAACCTTCACAATAACCCACGTAGTAACTGCTTTTATATTCTGAGCCCGTTTAAAAGATTGTGCAAATATATTCTAATTCTCTCTTTTCTTTCCTTCTCTCACTTTCTTTCCCTACACTTCATTCCATTCTACCTCTGAAGAAAATGGTGGGGGCACCTGTCACCAAACATATATACGTCTGGTGAAAAACCATGCTGAAACTTTCAGAAACTTACACTCTTCCAACAAATGGATTCTACTTATGATCGCTTTTCTTATCTCTTGCCAACCCATACAGTTATAAATTCCCAGTGAGATCTTACTTCCTTACCCTCTAAAATGTGCGTCAGAAACTCCCTTGGGACCCCATTTTCAGCCAATACTACTAGCTACCAATCCACAACATAATCCAGATACTTGAAAAAGTATTGCTAACACTTGAACCATCATTGCAATTATTGACAGCTTGATGTGGATGATTAAAATAGAATTCCATTTGCTTGCTTCATAATTATAATAACATTATATTTCTTTCTTTTTGCTTTATTTTAATACTATAATTTGGACAATTATCCAACAGAGTTCCTGGCAAGCATCTGGAAGATATCAATTTGAAAGAACTAAATGCTAATTCTCTTATTATAAGAGAATAATAAAGTTTTTTAAATTGCAAAATTGTATTCATGTTGAAAAACATCCAATACACATGTCCTCCACTATAAAAATGTCTGTAATTATTAAACATAATCCATATTATAAGAGATTTACAAATTGTGAATTCCACATAGAAATGTATTTTCCACCCCTCAGCATAACCTCCAAGTAACATGCAGTTAATTCTGCCCTTGGGGTATCATTCACATTTAATTTATCACTGATCTGTTGGAAGAAAAACTATTTCTCCCTAGGATGCATCCAAAAGTAAAAATGACTAGTGTGCAGTATGGAATATACTCATTGTGTCCAGGATGGGAGGAAGTGGATTTTAAGAGAAGTCACAGAGTCAATTATTGTGCTAAACCTAGAGAGAACAAAGACCATGCATTATTGGAAATGTAAAACCCTAAAGTGACTATATACATTTTTCACTTTCAGATAACAAACGTCCTTCTTACTCTGTTCTACTCATTTAGGAGAAACGAGAAACTGTCCCTTTTCCTTTGTCTCTTTTTCATTAACTCTCCTCAAACTTCCCCAGTAGGAAGAGATTCCCAGTCAATAGGCTAAGCAACAAGCCAATAAGCATCAGTTCACAAGATCTCTCTCTCTTTCATCAAGATCAAGTAACTGGGAGGGAGGGGCTTCCTGTTTTTAACTTGTGTTTTTGTCCTCTGCTCAAGACAAAATTATCCCCCGCCATTGACTCTACTGGTTCCTAAGCTATTTGTTGATTGTAAACTTCAGACCCTGTGGTCTGAAAGAGCACAAAAGGTAAGTGGATTCTAAAGGCAATAGCTACAATTTTATAGGCACATGCAAACACCAAGTGGTGTGTTTGTACAATCTCTGAAACTCCGAGTGCCATGGATATGGTTTAGCTGGATAGTGTTGTTCCCCAAACACAGTCCCATTCTCATCCCAAGATTCTCTGACAGGTCCTTGTGAGGTGCCAGCAAGTTGATTCAAGGTCTCACACTTTTCCAGGCAGGACGTGACTGCATTTGGCATATTACTTTAAGTTTTACACTTCAAAACAGCATATAGGCACCTCACAAGAAACCATCAGAGCATCTTGGGATAAGAATGGGACTGTGTTTGGGGCACGTGCGTGGTTCAGTCAGTTAAGTGTCCAACTCTCAGTTTCAGCATAGGTCACAATCTCAATGGTTCATGAGTTCATTGAGTTCATTGGGCTCTGCATTGACAGTGTGGAGCCTGCTTGGGATTCTCTCTCTCTCTGCCCCTCTCCTGCTCGCACCTTAAATACATACATACATACATACATACATACATACATACATATATATGTACTTCAGGGGAAAGAAAAGAATGGGACTGTGTTTGGGGAACAACACTACCCGGCTGTACTTGGTATTATAGATAAAAACCATGGGTTGATGATGACTTGAACTCAACCATCATACATCATACAATCACACAACTGATACTACGTGTGCCTGTACAAGCGGACTGTGATTGTACATCATAGCAGGCAAGGACACTGATCTGATTCCGGAGCAGAAGTTCTGAGTTTCTCCTACACCTCTTCTACAGTCAAGTAGAAAGGGCACAGCAATAGCCATCAAAGGCTGGTGCTCTGGTCCCTGCTTGGCCACTAGCTAGATGTGGGGTGTCTAGGCCTCCATGTTTGCATCTGCAAATGTTAAGGGTGAATTAGACAATTTCCCAAATGCCTTCGAGCTCTCAAGTTTTATACTGACTGCCGCAGAGAATCACATCAGAGTCTAAGATATTCCAACAAGTGAAAAGAACAGTGTCCAGGACCCATGGATTATTCTCCCAATAGGAAAGACAAACACACAAGCAAAGAGGAATCCCCTTCCTCGGTCGACTTTTCACATGCAGTGCTTCTCAGGAAATACAATAAACGCAGCTGTTGAAGGGGCTCATGAATCTTGCCTGCTCTAGGTCCCTAGAGGCAAAAAGCATGTTTTATAATAAACATAGCTTGTTACGGCATAGCTCGTGACACACATTTCTTGGATTAACTTCTTGAGATCTCTAAGTGCGATACACAAATAATACTAGTTGTGTATCTTTTGCAATCTGGAAAACAGTAGAAAAATCTCTCTTTAGGCAAGACAACATATGGGGAGAAGGGCAGATGCACTTTCCCGAAGCAGTTAGCCAAGTGGTTTAAGATATGCCTTCTCAATGGAGGAAAACTTTCATTTATACCTGAATATTCCTTTTGAAGGCAAGGATGTTCTTGGTTATTATCTTTTCCAACTCCTTATCTCAGCCTTGTGATGAAAATGCTCATCTTTCAGGCTAAGTAATAGATACACTCGCACATATAACACACATTATTATAAATCTGCTAATAATATTTTGCATTAACACAGAAGATGAGAGTGCTTTATAGAAGATACTTTTAGCTTGTCAATCCTCCTGAGAGCCGTGAAGTTGCTGGGGAGAAAGGGACAGTTTGCCAACTTTTCCAAATGACAGAAAACTGCATGGGTTAAGCAGTTTGCTCAAATTTGTCTATGGAAACTTTGGCGGGGCCTGACAGAATGCAGGGATGCTAACTTCGGGTTTGGACTGACGGACCCACACTCCTCCCATAAACAGATTAAGGCTCTTGTCTGCAGTGATTCAGCGTTCACTTCTTCCACTCCTCTCGCACACCCTGAATCCTTCCAGTGCCTCCCGCCATGGGAGCCACTGACGAGAAAAGCCTAAGTTGCTGCTTGCTTGTGGGCTCAAGGAGTGTCCCCCAACTTCTTCTTTACCCTTTCATCTTCTGCTTCCCTCCTCTCCATGGGGCGATGCCCTTCAAATCTGCCTCTTGGGTGACCTTATGGCTTTTACCCCCATTTCAACTTGATAATCTCACTCCAGTCTCATGACTTCATCTTTCGACTTGAGGGCTTCTTAAAGACAGAGCCTTCTGTGAACAGCCCTACCTCCTGCACACAACCTGCCCATAAAGAGCACTGCGTGCCGCTTGGGCCTTCAGATCATCACTGGTCATGCCTCCAGCCTCTCTGCCCAAGGAAGAAGACGCCACAAATATCAAGACACCAAGTCAGGGACAGCAAAGCCTGGCTCCCTTAGGAAGGAAATAGCTCTCCCTTCCCCAGGATGTGCTAGATCCTGAATGTTTCCTGAACATCCCTGAATGTTTCAAAGAGCCTCTTCGACCAGCTGGGGTGATGCAGTCAAGAGGAAGTTACCATGAGAGCGGTATAGGTGTAGGGATAGTGGTAGGCCAGGTAGCAGGTATCGTCATTGTGCGGGAAGTTGACCACAAAGGTGAGGGTATAAAAATGCTTCTCAGGTGCTCCCCCTGTGACGGCCGTGCTCTGGCGATAATGATTTCTAAAAGAGAAGGGAGAAGAGAGAAGATGAGGGAGAGGTTCCAGATGCTATAAACCTCTCATATTTAATATTGGCAAAACGTTCTTCACTCGACCCACTACGTGGATAAAATTTAGAAAGCAGAGAAACTGCCGGGTCATGAGCCAAATCAAAAACGTCTAGGCAGGTCCATCTGTCTCCTAATTGTGGCATGCCTGCCATAGCCTTCCCTTGCTGTGTCGGAAAATGAAGGCTATAGAGCCACTGAGCTAGAAAATAGACAGATAATGTGAATAATTGTGAGTGTCCCAAGGTGCTGTGGCAGACAGACACTTTATTACCCGAATGTGGGTTCCCCCAGCCCCTGGCTCTCCCCAGATCCCACAGAGTCCAGCCCTTCTTTCCCTTCTGCCCACCAAGTGCATTTGTTACTAATCACTGCTACATACTGAGTTCCAACTCGATGCTTAACACGTATCACCTTATGCGATCCTTGCAACAACCCATTACGTGGATGAAGAAGTGAAAGCTTAGAAAAATTAATTTGTCAAAGGTTCCTAGGCTAGCAAGTGGCCGCTATGGGACTCGAACCCAGATCCGTCTGTCTGCAAAGCCTTGGTTCTTTCCACTACACAAGACTTGCCTCCCAAAGGAATACATTTGTCACCCCAAATGTGGTTCAGCTTCTTATAGCTTCAGAGTGCACATTTTCCTTTGTCAAAGATGAAGAACCAATTCTGATACTTCAGAGAACAGTATCAAAGTAAATTGCACCCAGAAGTACATTCCGAGCAATATTTTCCCCACACGCCGTCAGTTATGCCCGCGCCTTGCCTGTTGATGCTGAGACGGCTGTGCAGGCTTTCCTGAGAAATGTTATCATCAACACTGCATTAAGATGCAAAATACACCCGGACACCAAAAGAGGTAATTCCACCTTTGAACATTTACAATGTTGGCTTACTTGTCCATTGGGCTTTTGGGTTTTATTGGGCGAAACGGGTGGGGAGAGGGAAGAAATAGCAGGTAATGAATATCTGTTCTGGCAAAATGTAAAAAATAGAGATTATTCTTTCTGCCTTTCTGCTACCTACATGCCACCCTCCACCAAAAAAAAAAAAAAAAAAAGAAAGAAAGAAAGAAAAAAATCAAGCAAGCAATAAAGGAAGAAACAGAAAACCTACTGTCTTATTTCTTGTGGTTTTGTGGTTTTTCAATATTTCTAAAACTAGGAACGGTAGTCCCGCAAACTATGCCCTGCCCCATTCTTCTTGCCTCAGTTTCGGGCAGCATGGCATACTAGAGCCCTGGTCATTCTAGGGAAAGAAGAATACCTCCTACGGTGTAAGCCCCAAGTCATTCTCCCCGTAGTTCTATAGCATGACATTAATAGGATGCCGTTCCTTTGTGACTACAGCCCTAGACACTTCCACAAGGCATCTTCACCCATGATGCCATCGGGGGCTTGATACCTAATTGGGTCTACTTTCTCAGTGTTACTCCATGTTGTTTCTCCAGAGCTAAGGCTCCGGCTATTAGCAAGTATGTAAAGAAGCAGATGGAACTCAGAAAGCATGCAAGCCACATATGCTCTGCCTTTTACGCTCTTTCTGATTTCACTCGTAAAAGGCTCCATTGCAAATGCTCATTCGGTTTACACCTAGCTGAACAACGGGCGCTGGTCAATTACACTTCTCCGCAGCGGAAGAAGCAGGTGAAATGAAATGAACCAGGCAAATGATCAAAATTTTGACAACCAATCAAAATGTGGACCTGTGTTTCACCTGTTAGCACACACATGTGCGCACACCCCACATACACATATTTGTGAAGGCCAAGGCAGGTGGGAGCATACACCTGGTGCCTCTCAGTCCCCAAGATTTTTGCCTGCTAACACTGGAAACAGAGCCTGCATCTTTCCTCGTATATAATGGATTTCCCTGAGGGCCAATGGGGGTGGTCTCCTTTGACATGAGCTTTGCTTCTTTGTACACTTCCCACTATGCTATTAAGTACACTGAAGTCACCTGACATGCACACACACACACACATACACGTACACACACACACACCTGCTGTAGCTTGGTGAGCAAGATTCTCATGGGCAAGACTAAAAGCTCCCCATTGATAAGCTGGCTCTCCCCAGAACAGTTGCAGACTTCTGAGATTTAAGAAAAAATGGACATTACCTCATTTACAATGAGTTTCTACTAAAGGAGATTCCCTTACAACCCTAGTCTGGGGTTCTAAACCCTATCTGAGCTAAAAGCAAATGTCACCTCCCGACTGGAGTCTCCTGGTGGCCATGCTGCATCAGGAGATGACTCTACCAATATCAAAAACTTTCCTTTTCAGGGACCTCTACACTTTCCCAAGATCACCTTCTTCAAAGTGACATGTTCGATAAATCTCTACAGTGAAACACTTGGCTTACAACAATTCAATCTGTCCATGATAAAGTTAGATTCTAACCACAAGCCATTTTTGCTTCCCCAACTATGATGAGAACATGCTGAGGGAAGTTTGCAAGGGAGTAACATTCATCCTTTATGTTTTAAGTGGTTTCCATGCTCTTCCTTTGTACAGAAGGCCCTTTCCCCCTTCCTCATTCAGACTACGTCTTCCTTCAAGACTTGCCCCAAGGGTTTCCTCTTCCAAGAAGCCTTCCCTGAGTATCTGCCCTTCTACACAGTTCTTGCCACCCTCTGTCTCTCCCTCACTGCTAACACTTTATGACAGGGATTATGTTTATCCATTTGTGGATCTTCATGCTTGGCATGAAGCACCTGGACATAGCAGCTGTTCGGCTAAAGTCTATAGAATAAATGGACCTATGAGACTTCAGGAGTAGTAATTAGAATGCCTAATATATTTCACCTCTAATCCTACTGGTATCTTTTCAAGGTAAGTGTTACTATCCACACTCTACGGATGGACAAATTGAGGATCACAGATGGTAAGCGTCTTGAGCAACTCCACATGGAAAGCTTAGTAAGCAACTCTCAACCCCATAAGTGGGCTTGCTCCAAAACCAAGATTTCTTTTATTATAACACCTGTCTCTTGGGAATGGACAAGGAGACAAGTCTTTTGGCCCAATTCAGCAAGGAAGAATGTGAAGCTTGGTCTTGGGCTCCTTATAAACTTAAGTCTAACGTAACAGAAGGAATGTAAAATAAAGCAGATGAGAGCTCATGAAAATGAAACAGATCACTGACTCTTTAAGTCACTGGTGCTGCTAAGAAGTTTCTACTAGTTATGAGCAATTGCTGACATTCACTGAACATCTACTATGTACCAGACACTGTTCCCAGTTTTCCACACGCTTTTTTTTTTTTTTTTTCTCATTTCATGTACTCCTCAGAACAGCTCCGTAGGGCAGATGCCATTATTTCCTCCATTGTATAGATGCAGAATCTGAGGTTGAGGCTGGAAAAAACTGCCCACAGTCATACCACTCACGAGTGGTAGACGTTTGATTCTAAGAACTTTCTCTCCTCGATCTGCTCTTGTAGATGGAGAAGAAGCCTGGTGAGACTCAAGTGCGTTCTCAGATTTGCAGGATCTTTGATAGGTCCCGTTGGGTCAAAGGTGACCCAGGATTGGATAGAGCCAGCTACTTCACAGTTAAAAGGCTGTGCTTTTCCACCCCCTGAACCATTTGTCTTAGGAAGAATCTGCACTTTTATAATCATAAAGCCTTCAATGAAGCAAGAAGCAAAGTACACATATGCATAGTTATGAACTCGATCTATTTCCATTTGTACTTAAAAATATGCTGGGAAGTCATTTTTTTTTTCCTGTGGGTGCATGAAATGAGCAAATGCCAAGATAGAGAGTGAAGTAGATAATCTTATAATGACGCTGGCTCTGTTTAACATGGGCGCATCATTTCACTTAACAGGGTCTAATAAGGCAGAGCGGCCAAGCCACCGGGCTTCCCCGTGTCTGCAGCGTTACTAATATTCCCTCCAACGCCAAATCTCCCTCCTGAGATCCCTCGGAAGGATGCACGATGGCAGAGCTCCGGTATGACATTCATCTTCATGAGTGAGCTGTTCCGTCTCCTCTCACGAGCGGAGATAAATGTCAGAAGAGATCAGCCGTTGTGTATTACACGGCCACTCGGCGCACGGCTTCCCCCGCCTCTGCCCTTCAGCACCAGAATTACTTTAGACCCGAGCTGGGGAAGAATTCGAAAAGGTGTGAGACTGTGTATGTTAGAGGGAGCAGCAGGCTGCAGGGAAGTAAATAAAGCAGAAACGGAAACCGTCCTGCTTACGCTTATGGGAGGCATGGAAAAAGGAGGCTGCCCTTTTATGTCCTGCCCCCCTCCTCACCAAGGATCCCTTTTATTTTCTGACCTACTGGTCTCCAAGGTGGGTGGGAGATGGGGATGAGATGGAGGAGGAGAGGGCTTTCTGGGGTGGGGAGCAAGACAGTTAACTGCACATAGGAGACAATATTAGAATTTTTCCTTCAATGTATTATGATCTAGGTACTAAGAAAGAAACTCAGTTGCCTAAGGTTGAATATGGTGACAGACACTACCGCCCTGATGGCATCCAAGTCAACCTAATGTGATGAATAGTTGTAAAGCCAACTCCAGTAGAAAATCTTACCCATTCTCGTTTTCCGGGGCTGGAATATGAACACTGCATTATATCTTACGTCTATGGTTTTCATATGTCAGGACGGCTGTAAGGGAAGAATTCCATACCTCCCTCATTCTTTTAATTTCTGGCAAGGTAGTGAAGTTTGCAGAAGCCTTATGTTAATAGATTTACAGATTATATTACCTAAAGGAAGCTAAATCATCTCATAATACAGACTATCTAGTTTTTTTTTTAATTCTGCTTAGAAGCTACAGATTGATAGTAATATTAAATTTTAAGCACCAAGGACCCAAAATATGGGAGAATGGACATGACCTACCTCCTACTTTTCACACTAACTCTTTCTCAAAGATTCTTATTTGTATAAAAATAAGCTGATGAGATCTGGGAAATTAACCAAAATCTTTTCAAAATTACACAAAAGGCTATGGACAACTGTATTTTTCATGGTAAACCCTAAGGGTATAGTATGTCCTGAGTTATCAATAGTATAAAGATACTAGGGGGGGCATCTGGGTGGCTCAGTCAGTTAAGTGTCAGACTTTTGGTTTTGGCTCAGGTCATGACCTCACAGTTTGTGGGTTCAAACGCCACATCAGGCTCTGTGCTGACAGCTTGGAGCCTGCTTGGGATTCTTTCTTTCTCCCTCTCTCTGCCCCTCCCCTGCTTGCTCACTAGCACATGCATGCTCTCTCTGTCTCTCTCTCTCTCTCCAAAATAAATAAATGAAAAAACTTTAAAAGAATAATAAAGATATAACAACTAGATAGACATTTGCAGTTATTATTTGTTCCATCTCGTTTTCATCATGTATAATTTTAACTCTTTGCAAGTCTTCCAAGGTACATAAAATGCATGCACAAGTGATTAAAATAATTTAGGAACGAATCTATATTAGAAGTACATGCATGACTATATCTTACCCAAACAAGCAGGAGATCACTTTCGAACTGATGAAAATCAGACCCAGAAGGCTGTCAGCCCATGCCCTTAACTGATCAACGTTGTTGTCACTTTTTGAAGGAAATGAACGTCCCATTCCTTTTGAGTGTCTTTTTCTCCTCTACCCTTCCACGTATGTACTCAGGTATAATGAGCACCCTAGGACCCCCTTTAGAACATGGCACTAAATCTAAGAACTTGACAGAATAGAAATAAAACTTCTGGAGGACCTGGGTAGCTCAGTCAGTTAAGCAGCTGACTCTTGATCTCAGCTCAATTCATGATCTCATAGTTTATGAGTCCAAGCCCTGCCCAAGCTTTGTGCTGACAGTGTAGAGCCTGCTTGGAATTCTGTCTCTCCCTCTCTCTGCCCCACCCCTACTCACTCTCTCTCTGTCTGTCTCTCTCTCTCAAAAGAATACATAAACTTAAAAAAAAAGAAATAGAACTTCTGAGTTTCTGATGACATGTTGGAGACAAAGAAATAAGGAGGTAACATTCTTTCCAATTAATACACCAGAGAGAATAAAGGCAGGGTGAAGAAAACGCACCATCGAGAGCCAATCAACTCAAAGACGTTCATGGGTAAACAGGGAGAAATATGTTACAAAATCCAAGGCATTGTATAATAGCGAGAGGTGTCCTGAGTTGTGGTTGAATAGAGACACACACATCTATCCTGTTGTTAAATCCCATTATTGGAAGTATGTTAACATAATGTGGTGACTAATTATAAAACAAACTATGTTACAATGTAGCAATCTTATCCATTCATCTCTGTTGTATTCATGACTGCAATATGAAAAATGAATTACATTACACATTCATGGTTTTCGTGTTACCCCTCTGTTGCTCTTTAATCACATAACAATTGTCTTGTTAATGAATCTAACTAACAGCTATTAACATTAACACTGGCTTTCCTTTAGGCCGAGGCTGAGATTTTGCATGTGTGGCTGGCTTCTTCTTCCTTCTCTCTTTGGCAGATGCTCAGTGCTCAGTCCCCATAAGCCTGCTCTTTATTCCCTACCTCCCAGAGGAGCAGCCTCTGGGGAGAGCTCTTCTCCACTGGGAGAGAATACAGAATTTGTCCAATTCTGTTGCATTTATCCAATTTCTTAACTAAGTTCCAGATCCCAGCGGTAGCAAGCCGGATCTTTCATGTTTATTTAGCATTACTATTTTCACAGGACACACCAGGTTCAAATGTAGGCTGTTGACTTCTACCAACTTGAGACGACTTTTAGTCTAAACCTCTTTGGAACATATACAGACCCCAAGAGTTGCTAGATATGTAGGCCAGAGAGTAATTGCCATATAGGTGAATGGAAAACCAACAGAACTGTAATATTTTGCTGTTATTCTAAAGAATATAATGAAAATACCACCCAGGTCCATATCCTCATGCATTAAGGGCTGAAGACTGCCAACTCTTTTATTACAAACTGTAAGTCAGCCCAGTTCTGTGGTTTGTAGACTAGACTTATGTCTATGGTGATTTTTGCCTTTGTGTCTGATAGAGCAATATAATTTCTGACCTTTCCTATCTATCAGTGCCCCTGTCCTCAGTCTCAAAAGCCAAAAGGCGTAAGAGTATATTCTCTCTTTCTTTTTGATTATTAATAACAATCCCAAAGTCTAGAATGTCTGATAATACTCTTGTAGTATCAGAAAGAGCTACAATTTGCTTTCTATAAGAAAACAAGTGCTAACCTATCAGTTTTTACAAGAATCTAGCAGTGAGCTAATAATTAATTACATATTTCCTGCCTGTCCTAACAATTCCTCTCCTTTTTTTATCTTATGAATTTGTATTTTATTTTCCATCAAAAAAAATGCACAAATGAGCAATTCATGGCTTGGGAATCCATGTCTTTTATCAACAGATATGGATAATTTAAATTTCATTACAACTTTGCAGAATAAATTGATGAAACTGGCTACTGATCAAAGGTTGAAGATGAATTCTGCAAATGCTCCCTTTTTTGTTTTTTCCAAAAAACCATCTTGCCATGGAGAAGTAGTCACTTGAGTGTATCTGTCACAGACCCACTCCCATCTACTTCAGAAAACTGAAGCACAGCATGAGTGAGAATCAGCCAGAACATCTCAGAATTTTTGTTCACTGGGATATGTGGAAGGAGGTAAAGGACCGAAGCTTGATGTACTAACCACAGGTTGAGTATGTACAAGTTTTAAAGTATGACAACAAGGTCTAAGGGTTTTAATTTGTCTAAATGAGGACAGGTGAGCTTTCTGAAAATTGAAAGATTTCTTGGGGTGCCTGGATAGCTCAGTCAGTTAAGCTTCTGACTCTTGGGTTTCAGCTCAGGTCATGATCTCATGCTTCATGAGTTTGAGCCCCACGTTGGGCTTTGTGCTGACAGCGCGGAGCCTGCTTGGGATTCTTGGTCTCCCTTTCTTTCTGCCCCCTCCCTGCTCACACTCTCTCTCAAAAAGAAATACATAACCAGCATTCTTCTCAAAGCTAGAGCAAACAATCCTAAAATCTGTATGGAACCACAAAAGACCCAGAATAGTCAAAGTAATACTGAAGAATAAAACCAAGGCGGGAGGCATCACAATCCCAGACTTTAACCTCTACTACAAAGCAGTAGTCATCAAGACAGTATGCTATTGGCACAAAAACAGACACATAGACCAATGGAATAGAATAGAAAACTCAGAAATGGACCCCCAAGTATATGGCCAACTAATCTCTGAAAGCGGGAAAGAGTATCCAATGGGAAAAAGACAGCCTCTTGAATAAATGGTGCTGGGAGAACTGGACAGCAACATGCAAAAGAATGAAACTAGACCACTTCCTTACACCACTCACAAAAATAAACTCTAAATGGAAAAAGGATCTGAATGTGAGACAGGAAACCATCAAAATCCTAGAGGAGAAAGCAGGAAAAAAACCTCTTTGACCTAAGCCGCACCAATTTCTTACTCGACACTTCTCCAAAGGCAAGGGAATTAAAAGCAAAAATTAACTACTGGGACCTCATCAAGATAAAAAGCTTCTGCACTGCAAAGGAAACAACCAACAAAACTAATAGGCGACCAACAGAATGGGAAAAGATAAATGACATCGGATAAAGGACTAGTATCTAAAATCTATAAAGAACTTACCAAACTCCACACCCAAAAAACGAATAATCCAGTAAAGAAATAGGCAGAAGATATGAATAGACACTTCTCAAAGAAGACATCTAAATGGCAAACAGACACATGAAACGATGCTCAATGTCACTCATCATCAGGGAAATACAAATCAAAACCACACTGAGATACCACCTCACACCAGTCAGAGTGGCTAAAATGAACAAATCAGGAAACTATGGATGCTGGCGAGGATGTGGAGAAACAGACACCCTCTTGCACTGTTGGTGGGAATGTAAACTGGTGCAGCCACTCTGGAGAACTGTGTGCAGGTTCCTCAAAAAAAATGAAGATAGAACTACCCTATGACCCAGCAATAGCACTGTTGGGAATCTACCCAAGAGACACAGGAATGCTGATGCATAGGGGCATGTGTACTCCGATGTTCATAGCAGCACTTTCAACAATAGCCAAATCATGGAAAGAGACTAAGTGTCCATCAACTGATGAATGGATAAAGAAGATGTGGTATATATGTACAATGGAATACTATGCAGCAATGAGAAAGAATGAAATCTGGCCATGTGTGGCAACACGGATGGAACTGGAGGGTATTATGCTGAGTGAAATAAGTCAGTCGGAAGAAGACAGACACCATACGTTTCCATGCATAGGTGGACTTTGCGAGACTTAAAAGAAAATCAAGGGGGAGGGGAAGAGGGAAAGGAAAAAGCCACAGAGAGGGAGAGAGACAAAACATAAGAGACTCTTAAATACTAAGAACAAACCGAGGGTTGAGGGGTGTATGGGGGGGAGTGGGCAATGAGCATTGAGCAGGGCACGGGTTGGGATGAGCACTGGGTGTTCTCGTATGGAAACCAATCTGACAATAAAAAATTATTAATTAATAAAAAATAAAAAATTTTAAAAACTTGAAAAAAGAAAAAGAAATACATAAACATTAAAAAAATTATTTCTTGGGTTCCATGGTGGGTGCCGTTTAACATGCCTGAGCTTCAGAAGGGCATTTCCCATTGGGACAGGGACAAGAATAGCAGACAAGCAGAGATGGCTGAGGTTTATAAAATCAATGTAGAAGAGCAGAAAGCTGAGGAGGAATGAAAGAATGGAGGAAAGGAAGCAGCAACACTGTGACTTACTTGTAATAGCAGATTTCATGGCCCATCCGTAGCCAGGTGGGTCTGCCAAGAAGAGCCTCCTTCACAGAATACACTGTTGGCTGCATCCCTGCACCGGAACAAAGGCGAGATTAATCACTGGGTGAAGAGGAAATGGAAAGAGATGTGGCCACCTGAATCACAGCCCTCCAAGATAGCCAGGTCCTAACCCCTGGAACCCATGAATGGGACCTTATATGGCAAAAGGGATTTCATCCATGTGATTAAATTCAAGATCTTGAGATGGGAAGACTATCCTGGTGGGCCCTAAATGCAATCACTTATGTCCTTATAAGAGGGAGGGAGAGGGAGGTTCGACTGCCCAGAAAAAGCCATGTGACATGTGGAAAAAGCCACAGAGAGGGAGGGAGACAAAACATAAGAGACTCTTAAATACTAAGAACAAACCGAGGGTTGAGAGGTGTATGACGGGGGAGTGGGCAATGGGCACTGAGCAGGGCACGGGTTGGGATGAGCACTGGGTGTTCTTGTATGGGAAACCAATCTGACAATAAAAAATTATTAATTAATAAATAAATAATAAAAAATTTTTAAAAACTGTAAAAGAAGCAGGCAGAGAGAAACTGGGAGACGCCATGCTGCCGGCTTTAAAGACAGAAGAAGGAGCCAGAAGCCAAGGAATGTGAGGAGCGTAGCTCTAAAATCTGGGGGTGAAGGGGAGTTGTGGACAAGAAAATTGCCTAGATGCTTGAGGGAGCGTGGCCTTTCCAGCACCTTGACTGTAGCCCAGTGAAACCAACTCTGGACTTGTAGACTCTGGAATTACATGAGAGTAAACTCGTCTTGTTTTAAGCCACCAAGTTTGTGACAATTTGTTACAGCAGCCATACAGAGCAAATGCAAGTGTCAAGGTTCATATTTTCTCTTTCTATTTAAAAGAGTCTATTTAGTCAGTGCAAAACAGAGGCAGTAACCTGTGCACAGACATAGAGGTATGGGAACATTTATTCCTTACTCAAAGCCATTCAATAAATTAGGATACGATCCAGCACTCACACGCAGAATTTTCCATTCCTGGAAACGTTCGAAATAAATGTGGGCTGCTAGTCAATTTGTCCCTTACATCTCTCTTCCAAAATGGCCACAGGTATTCAGTAGAATTTGAACTTTCCCCATGTTTCCTTTGAGTTTAAATCAGTGTTGTCCAATTGGATTGCACTGTTTTCCTGTCTGGACAAATAGGTCAATAGATTTGCTACTATAGGATTTAGGCAATGAAGAGATGGAATAAATGAGAGAGCTCACTGACCTCGAAAAGTTCAAAGTAGGGCAAGGCAGTCAGGAAGTGGTGGAATGTTGTGTATAGTGTTAACATTCCACGGCAGAGCGGGAACTTCCAGCTTGCCTTCCGTGGTGGCAGTTTGCCATAAGTTGGCCGCCATCTTGCCACACCTGGGGCTGAAACATTCAGCCCAACTTCAAACCCTTTGGGAACCCAAGCAGGGCTTCTGGCTATAATACAAACAACCAGAAGGGCAGCATTCCTGGTGTTAGTCAGAAGATCTCTGTTCCCCAAGAGCTCATACCGTAATTAAACTGGCTGTTGGGCTTCTCACAGTTGACGATGTTGAAGCGGTACGGGACAGCAGCTCTCATACTGCTCACCTTGAAGTAGAACCACTGTTGATGTTGGCTGCTGTTCACATCAGCATTGACCAGGAGGTCATACTCCAGCCTGCAAAGGCAGAAGCAAGATTGGAGGGCTACGAGTCTTTGAGGTAACTTCCAACACTGAAAAGTCTCACATGTTGGATTCCAGATAACAGATTCTAAGACCTGGGATCTCAGCTGGCTGGTAAGTTACAACGATCATACTTATCTCACAATATTGGATACATTGGCTATACAAATTTGGGGAGAGGGGTGCGGGCTCTAGGTATTAAGAGAATCAATTATACAACTGTAGCATATCTTTTTATTAAACCATGATGAATTTTCTCTCTAGTAGGAAAAATGTAAGTATACAATATCCCAGAAAAATTCAATCACATCTGGTTGGATATGTCATTATTATTTGATGCTACACATTACTTTTGAGCCTCAGTCTCCTCGTATGGAAAATGGAAATAGTGTCTAAACTTGCAGTGCTAACCATAAAGATCAGGCATAGAGTAAATGTAAACCCTTAGCAAAGCAACTGATGTGAATTAGACTAGCAAAGCACGAGTTGTGTGTTCACTTTGTCCCTTTATAATTGATTTAACTAGCATGCAGTGAAGCACTCAAGTTTTAAGTGTAAGACTCAGTGAATTTAAATAAATTCATCTGGACACTCCTGCTTGACAATTACCCAGATGCAGATACAGGCCATTTCCAGTGCCCCCAGGAGACTCTTGTGTGCCCCTCTCAGTCACTATCTGCAAGGGGAATCATTTTTTTTTTTTTGAGTTTTAGCAACAAAATTAACAATGCAGTTTGGACTTCAACATTCTTATCGGTATATTTCATTTTCAAAAATAGTATCCCTCCATCCCCTTGACATGTTCTTTGAGCTGCTCTTCTAGAAAGGGTAATGTTTTTGCCCTGATCTGTTCATATTCTGCCACTCTGGAGCCCTGACCCCTGGCATTTGCAGCGAGATTTGTGGAGAGGTGAGGCTTTGCGGAGGCATAAAAGTAGCGCTATCTGACGCAAGCCCAGTGCCTACTCTGTCCCTCTAAGCATCTCGATCAAACCATCCAGCCCGCCATACAATGACTGAAGCGTAATCCACTGAGTGGATGCTCATTAAGACAAATTTGGAAAGACGATGGCCCTCAAATTGTCTGCTATGCCCACAATCCTTTCCAAAAACTGATCATAAAAAGTCCTTGCCTAGAAGTAGGTTTGTTTTCTGTCATTTGACTCTGTTACCCTGACCAAAACTTGTCAGTTTAGGATTCCATACTCCAGCCAAAGGTAGACATATGGTATACGGAGAGAAAGACCAGAGCGAGGCCAGCAATACAGGCGCATCCCGGACTGACCATTGTACCACTAGGAGACCCCTGATTAGGTTTTCTCTCCTGGATCCATTAAATATGATATACAGAGAAAAGGAGTAATAAAAGCAGGCGCCAGAGCAAGAAGTTAGAAGCTGAGCTGGCAACAAAAAAAGAAGAAGGCTGACAAGGGATCTCAGCATAACTGCCTTTCTCTTCTTCAGCCCAAGTAGCACAACTCGTATTTGTTTTATATGTTGGGCTTCCTTAAAAGAGTTCATGCACAAAACAAACAAAAAAGGATCACTGCTCGCCTGCCCCCCAGAAAACAGAAAACTTCAAAAACGACTCCTCAGGTAGGGGTGCCTAGGTGGTTCAGTGGGTTAAGTGTCCGACTTCGGCTCAGGTCATGATCTCATGGTTCGTGGGTTCAAGCCCCACATTGGGCTCTGCGCTGACAGTGTGGAGCCTGCTTGGGATTCTCTTTCTCCCTCTCTCTCTGCCTCTCTGTTGCTTTCTTTCTCTTTCTAAAAATAAAATAAATTATATATATACATATATGTATACATATTATATGTATATATATATTACATATGTATCTGAGGATATATCCAGATAAAACAGGCCAGGCTATACTAAGTTCTATGCTCTAGCTATGGCAAATATGCGTCTCTGAAGATGAGCTAATGCTGACTGAGGGCTTACCATGTGCCAGGTACTATTCTAAGAGTTTGATGTGTTTTTAGCTAACTCCCAAAAACATCCCTATGATGTGGGTGTTATTACTGCCCCCATTTTCTGGGTGAGGAAAGAAAGGCATGGAGTTAGTCAGGTAGGTGCTCAAAGTCTCCTGGTTGGAAAGGGGTGAGGCTGCCCTGGCAGTCCGATCCCAGAGTCTGTGACCACCACCCTTTTAACTGTTCTCAACTGCTGTTTTCAGGAGTTTACACATAGAAGATGGATTGTATATCCTGACTTTTGGCAATGACAAATATAGTTCACACTGGAATAGAGGAAAGAATTAAAACATAGCAGTCTCTTCTGCGCTGGAAATTTGTGTTTTGTCCCCTCCCCTTTTAGTTTGTGCAGTCCTAGACTTTCCTTGCCTGTGAAATACTTTTTTTTTCTTTCTTTTTTTTTTTTAACGTTTATTTTTTTTTGAGAGACAGCAGGAGCAGGGGAGGGGCAAAGAGAGGAGGATAGAAGATCTGAAGCCGGCTCCGCGCTGACAAGAGTAAGCCTGATATGGAGCTCGAACTCACAAACTATGACATCGTACCTGAGCAGAAATTGGACACTCAACCCACTGAGCCACCCGGGCACCTCTCGAATACTTTTCTATTAACGAGAGCTCATTGAGAGTTTCTGGCAAAGACGCATGGCACTACACACGCCCTTGAAGAATAGCGCACCTCTCCATGGAGAGCCCGATGTTCTTGCCACCTATGCACGCAGCTATAGGAGCAACAGACATGAAAAGGCACAAGAATAGGGGACCACATGTACCCAGGCACACCAACAGAACCAGCCCCGCTATCAACATAAGTATAAACATCCCAGCCAAAGGACTCCTGCGCCCAAGTATGGAGCCATAATCTGGAACATAGGTGTATTCCCAAAGCTCACCTCTAGTCTCCACCTTGCTATGACATTAGCTAGTGAGCCCCCTAGTGGTGCGCTGGTAAATGTGTAACAACAACGGACTCCGAGGAAAACTCACTTACTGTGTTTGCCAGTCCTCAGGGTATGAACACTCCCACCATCGCTGATGTCAAACTATCAGTGTGAGACCGCTGTACTGAGAGTAGGGACGAGAGACACAACCGGCCCTCTTAAGCTGCCAGCAGCTACCTTTGTGGGTTTCCTTACTTACTCACGCACTTGGATGGCTTTGCGAAGATTTCCTGACTCAAACTTGGAGGAGAACCGCAGGCAGTCAGAAGCAGTGTCTTGCAAAGGCCTGCAATGAAATAGGAAACATGTGAACACATGCGTTACTGCTATTCTTGGGCATAGCCTGACATTTCTTAGAGATAAGTTTTTTCTTACAGATCTTAAACATAAATTTTCATCATGTTTTTAGTAGAAGGGATGGATTACTAACATAAAACACTCTTATTCTCATGTCATCAAGAGGATATTCCAACTCCGCCCCCATCCTCCGCATTCCACTGATGCTCAAGACCACCTACCAAGGCTCATCTAAACTGAAGACGACTTTATTTATAATATCAGTTGGCTGGATGAGCCTCCGGATGTCCTCAAATATCTTGATCCTGGAAAGGAAAATTGGAAACATTTTAAGGGTTGATTGGCCCTCCCTCCTGACTCCACTCATCCTACAGTCATCTGGGAAGAGCCTGGGGAGTCATCAGAGAATTATGAAAGAAAAATTTAATAATGCCCCAACGTGGGGGCTGAAAGAGAGGGAAAAGTACCGCCTGTCCTTTCTTTTCTTCTTTACCAAAAAAATGAAACTATATTGAGCAGCAGGAATGTAGGAAGCAGATTTTAGTTGGAGGATTCTGGACTTGAAGAATTTTTTCAAGGGCATTTGGACTAATGGACTCTGAAGATTTCTGATTGTATCAGAGGGTCCTTTGTAGTGAGACAATTTTGAGGGAGACTTTAGGACTGTTGACCGTTAGTATCCTCAAGGCCTGGAAGGCTTTAATAAGCCTTTAAATTCTTGAGTCATTTCTATTCCTTGGGTTCTGTCAGCTCCAGAAAACTAAGGTCAATTTTCTGAGAAACACCCATATTTAGGAGGTTTAAGAGGAAGGAAGGAAGCCCAAAGGAACTTTCAGATTCCCTCCTTGAACTTCCAAGCCAGCTATTTTGGGTGAAGGGGGAAGAGACCTCAAATGTCTCTCATTTGAGACATGAGGCCTGGACTCAAGGAGAAGATGTCTGTCAAAGGGGGAGGTGTGTCTCTCAGGAACTTGACCATGGCAGATAACGTGCAGGGGGTGAAGTCAGAGACATCAGCAGGAACCCAGATAGGAGAAGCTCTTGGGATCCACCATCAATTTGCTGATGAAATGAATAACAAGTTAATGAAACTTTCTGGTACGCACACTCAGCTCCACTGACTTAGTGCATGCATAATCAATGTTGTTGGGTTTTTTTCCATGGAAAATAATTTTTTCTTGGTTTATCAATTTCCGTTCTAATCTCACTCTGCTTATCCAAAGGCAAAGCTTCCTTTCCATCATTCTGGGAATAACCCATCACCCAAAGTTTCTTCCCTGGAGAATGCGGTTTTTCCTTACAATCTTCAGGGATACAGAAGAACTATCCTAAGGGAAGTCAGGGTTTTAAGATTGGGACTATGAGATATGGGCATGCCAACTCTTTTCATCAATAAGAGATCAGACACCAATCTGCAGTGGCTTTCAAAAAAGAGATCCCGAGTAATCCACACTTGTTTTTTCTGAGAACCTTCCTTTGAGGAACGATCCCAGTATTTGAAGAAACTGGGTTATCTTTCCCCATCATGGTCTGCAATAACGGGTAAGGGGTTGCATTGTAATCATCGAAGGAATTCTTTCTCTGGCAACACATGCCTGCCACTACCCCATGCTTACTTCTGAAAAGTCCAGTAGGGAGGCAAGCTTCTACGTTTTCTAAGAGCTTCCCAAAGGATTTTAACGTGCTCCTGACTGATTCTCACTTCCTACAGATAGCCGAACTATCTGTACAAACCACTCTGCCTATAAAAATATTAAAGAAGAAAGAAAATATAGCTTCCAAATCAGCAGAGCCATCACCTTTGGACTCCACATTTGCGTTCCAACATCGACTGGGCAAAGGGAGGTGGATGGTGTCCCCAGAGGTCAGGAAATGCCATCATCTTGAAGTCAGCCACAGATCTGGTTCTTCTCGCTCTGGTCATATAGAGACAGGGGTCATGGAAGGGGATATGCTTGGGATGTGTCTGCAGAAGCTTATCTATTACTTCAGCAGTTTCTCCAGGCCTAGCGGAATTGGAAAATGAGGCACTAATCACTGGGCAGGAAATAACATCTATGTCCCAAGGATCCTGTTTGAGGGAAGCTTGAATGTCAGGGATTTCTTTTCCAGAAGAATCTATCCCAAGACCATTGGATTGCATGTTGATATATGGGTTCATCCCAGGTCCTTTTTTGGAGGCTGGATGCATAGTGGACCTCCCCATCTTCGCCATGCTCAGAAGGGAATTCTGGACCATGGCCTCTTTTCCTTGCTTCCAGGAGCTTTGGTCCTTATTCAAACCATGCCGCTTTGGGGAGGCGGCGGTTGGAATGTGGTGATGATTGGCATACTGAGTCTCTTCGAAGTTCAAATCATGTCCAGATTGAGACTCGAGTTCCTTCAGGTTTAAAATGGAAAAGAATAGGTCAGTGTTACCTTCCTGGTAGAAAATACAATTTGACCCCAATCCTTACTCTATGGACACAGAGCTAAGTGTAAATCTTGTTTTGTTGTTGTTCTTGTTGTTCTTGTTGTTTTAGGATAAATCCTGTGAATTAGAAACCTTTTTCCAAAGTCAAATAAGAAAAGGCTAAGCTTCAAGAGTCAAATAAACGGTAGAATCATAGAAACTCATGTTTGGAAGGGACATTGGGCAGGTCTAGAACAATTCTATACATCACACAATGCCCTCTGCAACACTCCCAAAAAGTTACAATGTGGTTGAACAAACTATTAACAGGATTTTCACTACACCCCAAGGCAGTGCCTTTAATTTGGGAATCATTCTGATTGTTTTTTTAGAAAAAAGTCTTCCTTATACCCTACTGAAATTTCCTTCCCTGAAATCTTTACCTAATGATCTCCCTGCAGCTTTCTGAAGTAAAATAAAATGTATGGACTTTCTTCTACATGTGATTTAGCTGGTACCCTTAGATGTGGGCAAATTCATGATACATCAAGGGTCATAAGAAAATCACAGAGATCCAAAGGCAGGTCTAAAATCTTGACGATAGCAATAGGAGTAGGAGCAGCAATTAGCCACTGTATCATCAGGTGTGAGGTTCTCAATTTCTTTGTACTAACAAAAAACACTGGAATCACACTAACCACCTTTGGAAAGCCATCTAGTACAACTTACGCACTTTGTAGGAGAACAACTAAATCATCAAGGATTTTCATTTGTTTTTTTAGAACGTGAGGAGAGTCGCTTTGCCCCACCCCAACACCACCTCGGATCATAGGCAGTGATGTTTACCTTCATGCTACTTTCATCCTAGGCTCCAGGTGTCAGACTGTAGGAGACTTGCATGCATCCAGCCCAACCACCTTTTTCACATTTTGCTTGGCTTTCTGCTTCTCTCTCAGAAAGCCCCCAGAAGCAGATTGCTAATGATGAACAATGCTTTCCATCTGGAGACCTCCTGCTTAGCCTCCCAGGTTCTGCAAAGAACCCATCATGAATCACCATGGAGCAGAACCACGGCATATGTCCTACCTCGAAGCTGCAGGAGAGCTCAAGACACATTGCCTCATACTGCATCAGTTCCTCCTCGGGTCGGTCAAGACCAGGTTTGGAACTCAGCTTGTTCACGTCTGTTTCCAAATCATCATCCTAGAGTGGAATATCCAAAAAATATATATGACAGTCACGACAGGCACCCTGAGAAGCATCGAGACAAGCTACACTTGTGATCTTTCAGAATCTTGGGACATGGTTTCCTTCCCTCCGAATTATAGTGCTAGCCTATGAGAAGGAGAATTTAAGATGGTGGTTATATTTTTTCAATGAAAAGAAAGAAGTTATACAACTTTTCTTCGCATCCATCACAGGATTTATCAGCCCTTACCATGAATAACTAATTTATATAAAATAAGATCAACTCTGTAAACAATAAAGCATGATATAAAAGAATTTTGTATCTCACCACCACCATCATCGACATAATGGTAATCACTGTACCTGTTCTTCCACCATCTTTATCATTCAAAACTGTTTAACGAGCACCTACTATGAGCAGGTACCACTGTAGGTACTAAAGAGTTAGTGATAATGAAACAGACAAAAGTCGATGTTCCCATGGAATCTGCCCTCTAGTGAGAGAATGAAGACAGGAAACAAATGAAGAAGGTAATTTCCAACTTTGGTAAATGCCACGGAAATACTGAAGGGGGAGGTGGGATTGTCACTGAGATGGTGATTGTGGGAAGCAGTTTAGACTGGGTGATCTGAGACCTCCTCACTGAGAAAGTGACATTTTAGCTAGAAGAGCCAACTATCCAAAACCTTGGGGAAGAAATGACCACCAGAAGGAACAGGTGACATTGCCTTTCAGAAAGAAGGTGGCTGGAGCACAGAGAATAGGAGGAAGATTGCAAGAGTCAACATGGGAGAAAGGGGCACCAGGAAGGGGTTTGTAACCTCCTGCTGTACTTTGCCATTGTACATTTATGTCTACCCCATCACGACCAGTCTTTCCTTCATTGGGCTGAATAATCCTAGACCCTTCATTTTTATCTCTAGATCATCATTTCATAATAGTTTAATGGCGATGGTGACTCTCCTCCCAATTCTTATGTATTTTCCGAAGGCTATAAAGTCTTACAGAGAAAGAACACCAGGAATCAACCAGTCCAGTCTCCTCATCATTCCATGTCTCTCCTGGACCAAGCTTCCCTAATAAGACAGGGGATAAAAACCTACCCTGTGTATTAACAGAATATTTGGTTAGTTAAGGAAAAACCTGGCAGCTCTGAAGGCCTGGATGATTCTTTAAACCAAATAAATATAGACAATAAATATTTATATTACTAATCCAGGGTTGATGGGTTGGGGGAGAAAATGCAATATTCTGTCCATCTTCTGGAATTCTCCTCCAAACTTAATTTTTTAAATGTTTATATATTTATTTTGAGAGAAAGAGAGTGTGTGTGTGAGCAGGGGAGGGGCAGAGAGAGAGGGAGAGAGAGAATCCCAAGCTGGCTCTACACTCAGTGCAGAACCCGACACGGGGCTCAATCTCACAACCATGAGATCAAGACCTGAGCCAAACTCAAGAGTTAGACTCTTAATGGACTAAGCCACCCAGGTGCCGCTCCTCCAAACCTCAAATTAAAAAAAAAAAAAAATTGATCTCATGAAGTTGATTTCATGGTATTTTCAGATACAGTACACACCAGGCCCAAAGTCCTCAGTCTGGTAATGAAGATCCCACTATTCTTGTCCTTTCCAGCTTTATCTATCAGTTCCTGCTTGCCTCCACCCTCATCTGTGCAGCCTGTCATGCCCCAGAGTGGTATCAATAGAAATGCATCTGGTATGGGCTGTTTCGAAGGGACACAGGCACCCCAATGTTTATAGCAGTGCTATAGACAATAGCCAAAGTATGGAAAGAGCCCAAATGTCCATCAATGGATGCATGGATAAAGATGTGGTATACACACATTCAATGAGAGTATTACTTGGCAATCAAAAAGAATGAAATCTTCCCAGTCGCAACTATGGATGGAACTAGAGGGTATTATGCTAAGTGAAATTAGTCAGAGAAAGACAAGTATCATATGACTTCACTCCTATGAGGACTTTAAGATACAAAACAGATGAATATAAGGAAAGGGAGCAAAAATGATATACAAGTAGGAAGGGGGACAAAACATAAAAGACTCTTAAATACAGAGAACAAACTGAGGGTTACTGGAGGGGTTATGGGAGGAGGGATGGGCAAAATGGGTAAGGCACATTAAGGAATTTACTCCTGAAATCATTGTTGCACCATATGCTAACTAATTTGAATGTAAATTAAACACATGTAAATTTAATTTAATTTTAAATTTAAATTTAATTTTATATGTAAAATTTAAAAAATTAAATTTTAAAAAAAAAGAAAGAAAAGAAATGCAACCTGGTAGACTACTGCGAAGGGGTTCCCCACCAACAAGTAAGGTTTATGTGTCTGGAGTGAGGAGTGTTGTGTATCCCATGAGCTGCAGCCTCATGCATTCTACACGTGGCTATATGACCTACTTAGCTTAGAGCAGGAACTGGTTAACTATAACCCACTGTCTGTTTTTGGAAATAAAGTTTTATTGGAACACAGTCACATCCATTTAAAAAAAAATTATGTTTATTTTCGAAAGAGAGAGACAGAGCACAGGTAGGGTAGGAGCAAAGAGAGAAGGAGATACAGAATCCGAAGCATCTCCAGGTGCTGAGCTGTCAGCACAGAGCCTGACGGGGGCTCGAATCCGCAAGGGTGAGAGCGTGACTTGAGCCAAAGTTGGAGGCCCAACCGACTGAGCCACCCAAGTGCCCCCAAGTCACACCCATTTTTTAATGCATGGTCTATGGTTGCTTTCTCGGTATTACAGCAAAGTGGAGCAGTTGTAACATAGACCATATCTGGTTCCCAAAGATTTGTATCTCAGTCTCTGAATCTCCAGCCACTCGGGTAGTTTCTCCTCTCTTCTGTATTTCTTATAAATACAATTTATACTCATTTACTATACAATTTATACTCAGGATGGGCCTGCTTCTGTGCTGTCTTCACAGCAACCCAGACAGGCTTCATCATTTAGAATTCTGGTGCCCATCTAACCCAGATAATGTTTTCTGGCCCTTCTTCCTCAGATTGAAGCTTTCAGATATTATTGACTTTCCCCAGCCTTACACTTGAGTTCACCACCCTTTCAAAGATGGTGATTTGAACTCTGGTAGGGACGATCTCCAAGTTCACTAGACTATGTACTCTTCGAAGATAAAAATCAATGTCTTATTTGCTTTTGTATCATATTATGATCCCTAGGAACCTAGCCTGCTGCCTCACACGTGGATCATATCCAAGAAAAAAAAAAAAAAAAACTAAAAAGGAAGGAAAGACAGAGCAAAGGAGTGGAGAGCTTGCGTTCAGTCCGTTTATCCTTTTCTTCTTCCGTGTTTGTCCAAACCTAACAGTTGTGTTTGTGAAGGAAAAAACAAAAACAAAGTAAACATGACCAACATCTGGTCTGTACTTGTTTCTCTTTTCTCATGCTGACTTTGAAAGTTTTCAAAGAATAGCACCCAACTTTTTATTCTCAAGACCTTGTAAGATAAAAGTTCCTTTTAATCACTCTTTCTAAACAGCTGATCCCAATTTCATTTTCAAATGAAAAGGCCATCAGTTAAAGGTCTGGGTTGGATCTATGACCAGAAACAAACACTCCTGGCTTCTTGCCCACATTTCTTGCAGCAAATGCTCCCAGGTTCACCGGAGAAAATCAGTTTCCTGGAGCACCAGTTCCTTTGCTCTTGCAACACCCCAGAATCAAGCCCTGAGTCTGAGGTCCCCCATTTCTCTACAACTCATGCTCACACACTGACTTCTCATCTTCTCCTTGGCTCGAAGGCTTTTGATAAATAGTTTCCAGGCCCTCACCCATTTGTCTTGTGCTTCTTTCCCAGACCGATGTGTTTATTTGTTTTGGTTTCATTCCACCCAACCCACTATCACCTGCAGCGCGGGGGGAAAGAGGAGAGTATCTGAATGCTCTCTGTGCCATGCTGTATGAAGTTAGGCACTGGCATGCGGCTGGTCTCTTCACATCAGATACAAGTGGCGATTGACACTCGGCATCAGACATTCAGTCATCAAAGGGCAAGGAAGAGGGTAGGGGAAAGTGGCATTGATGAATGATCGCTGCAGCCCAGTATTATTCAAATAATACAGTGAGCACGCAATAGGCCAGTACTGCCAAGCCACAGCAAAGATCCAATTTACTACTGATGACTTCAGAAATGATTCCATTCATCAACAAAACTCTGAGAACACTGGAAGGTCAGTAGCAGCCTTAACCTAGAGACTGAGAGGGCAGACAGACAGTCCCTCTGAGTCGGCTACTACCATCTTATGATAGAGAACTCAAAAGGTCTCTTTGTCTCTAGATAGGTAGGTAAGAGGGTAAGGAAGAAAAAAGAAAGGGAGGGAAGGAAAAGGGGAGTTGGATGGATGGATGAATGGTAGATAGGTAAATAAATAGATGATAGATTTTTTAAATTCAGGTTTCATCTCCACAAACATTATAAAAAGTAACATTTACGTCTGTCTTATTTTACAGATGACAAAATTAAGGAACTATAATTTGAAAGGGTTTGTCCAAGTCTATGTCTGCCAAAAGAAATGGAAGCAGAATTATAACTCATAGATAAGTTATCATTATTTGAGAGCAGTGATATTGTCCCCCAAAGAACACTTGGCAATTCCTAGAGACATTTTTGGTTCATGACTTGGGGAGGAGGGGGAAACCAAGGGGTAAGTGTTACTGGCATCTAGTGGGTAGAATCCAGGGACACCACGAAACATCCTACGATATATAAGATAATCCCCCACGACAAAGAATTATTCAGTCAAAATGACAATAGTGCTAAGGTGTAGACACCCTTTTCTAGAAATGCAGTCAGTAAATTATGTCCCATTGCCTGTTTCTTGTCAATAAACATTTTATTGGAACACAGCCATGCCCTACTATTTACATATTGTCTATAGTTGCTTTTGTGCTAGAACAGTGAAGTTGAGTAGTTGTGATAGAGACTGAATGTCCACACACCCTAAACTAATTAGAGCCTGATCTTTTACAGAACATTTGCTACCCTCTGCTCTATGTCATGGGTCTTTATGGGATAGAGACCAAAGGGCACCACTCCTCTGCTAGCCAGAGCACACATCATGAAACTCAAGTAAGCACTTCCCATAGACTCTGAGGTAAATGGAAGTGTACAACACAGTGGTCCTGAGCAGAGTGGGTATATAAGAGTGACTTGTGGCAATAGGTGAGATCTACCAGAAAAAGTTTCCTAAGAAAATCTTCCGTGGTCTCTTTGCCTGAATGTCATTCACACAAATTCCATATACCAGCCTGAAGCACTAAGGGTCTATCTAAAGCTCATCCTGATGGAATATTAGTGCCCTGCTGGTGGACAGCCTCTGACTTTATAATGAGATGTCATACAGGACTTGCCAGGATGAAAATCAACAAGTGTAGCTGTCATTTATTGAGCAATCATTGTAGGCTAGACACTAGAGTGGAAGTACGGAAGTGTGTCCTTAAAATTTGGGGCACCCACGTGGCTCAGTCGGTTAAGCATCTGACTCTCAGTTTGGCTCAGGTCATGATCTCACGGTTTTGTGGATTCGAGCCCCAAATCAAGCTCTGTGCTGATGGTGCAGAGCCTGCATGGGATTCTCTCACTCTTCTCTCTCTCTCTCTCTCCCCCTTGTTCACGCTGTCTCTGTCTCTCTCAAAATAAATAAATACATTAAAAAAAATTTACACTGGTCTCAGCTGGCCATAGAGAGTGGCATCTCCCTCTGGAAGATGTGCACATGGAAATCACTAGAAGTGAGGGCTGGTGTACCTACCTGCTCTTTCTCCTCCTCAGAATCTGAATCTTTATCCACTTCTTCATCAGCATCATCTTCAAAATCCTCTGGGTGGAGAAAAAGATATCAAACAGATGAGGCTTCTCCTCTGCCTTGGATTTGGATTCCCACCACACAGTGGCTAGTACTCCTTTTTCTCATAAACAACGGGCTCGTTATGAAGTGCACAATATCCCAACACGTTCTAATACTTATTACTATGTGCAAATCATATACACACAGACATATGGAGCACTATAGCATGAAGTCTAGATTGCCCCAACTTGAATGCAAAATGAGTGCAAAATCAAATGACACCCAAATACCATTCTGGCTTCCCCCCACCCCCCACACCCCCCGTTTATAAGAATTTATGCAAACAGCGTGGCAACATTTACAGATCACATACAGGCAAAATTTGCTATAACCGAGCACCTTGACTGACTCCCTAATTTTGATAAGAAGGCACTTATTTACAACAAAAGGCCACAGAAAGCATCCAGTGCCACTGTGACAAGATGATGCCTACAGAATATCCGCTCCATGAAAGGAGGGAAGTGACAGCGAAATCTTCACGGAGATTGGATAATCACACGCTGAGACATTTAATAGAACTAGCTATTTTGTAAATAGCACAAGTTTTATTTCAAGTTCATCCTTAAGGCAAAAGCATTCCGGAACCAGTCAATACAGTCAAGAGACACAATCGTGGGACTATGAATACATATGTAATTTTTTTAACTAGCTGAGATGATCGGACAGGCACTCAGTAGACACCAGGCAAAGTGGCAACAATTAATACTCAGGAACAAAATAAGTGAGCTTAGTATTTGTTCATTCTGTATATGAAAAGCTTGCTTTTTTATATACACTTTTCTAATTAGATTATGGGCATTTACGGTTGGGCTCTAAAAGAACCGATTCTACTTTCATCCACATCCCTCTGAAATATTGCCAGCATGCTGAATGCATCAGAAAGTTCATCATTACCCACTGACTTTACCTTCAATTAGAACACATGGAGGTTCGGAAGGGATGCTCCCAGGGACCGGAAAGGCGTAGGCACTGCTGGCTGTGACCAAAGGAAGTGAGCTCTTTGGGTAGCACTGCCTTAGGATCTGAACTACGATGGAGATGACGGGTTCCAAACTTTTGTCATCCAGGCAGTTCTGAATGAAGAGGAGAGCATATCAGACACTTACACACGGCCCCGATGGACAGCAAACATCCTTACTGTAGAATGTCAGACTTGAACGTTCGAACGTAGAATTTGTCTAATGTAGAATCAGCTTTGGTCTAGGGTATAATCCGCATTTTTATTTCTTTTTCACAGCTCATATGTTACTGGAAGGAATTGAGTCTGAAAATAGACTTAAAAAGTCTTTCAAGGGATGCTGTGTCTAAGGGAAGCATTGTCCGGGATAGCCACGGAGAGAGGAGGTGAGCATCTTCTCAACCATCCAAGTGTCATTGTGAATTATTGGCTAAATTAGAGAATGAGTAGCCAAATTGATCGAAGTCTTACTTTTCTCCTTCAGTTTTTATCTGAATAGAAAACTATAAAGGAAAAGCTAAAATATGAAATCAGAAAAAAAAAGGCTAAGTGAATCCCAAGCACCTAAATTAAATAACATGCCTCTTCTCAGAGCCCACAGTGTTGATCCCTCTTGGTACCTACCCAAAGCAAAGGAAAATTGGGTTTGCAGATGGAACATTTTGATACTGATGGAACATGACAAGACCCTTCTTTTCAGACACTTTGGAAAATGCAAAAACAAGCCTACTAAATTGAGAGAGAGTGTTGGGAGTAGTTCGGGAACTCTTTGGCAAAAACATGCCATTTTCTTCAGGCTCTGGGTAAATGCTTTGTCTACTGACTTAGTACGGAAAGTTGACAAACGTGAGCCTCCAATTTGATATTGCTAAGGGATTCCGAGTAAGCTCGAGGGCTAATAAGTCACAGCAGTAGATATGGAGGAGGCTGAGCAACTGCCACAGGGTAGGGTGACTGTCTGTGACGATGCCATGCTGTGGTATCTCCAGGCCCACATTACAGGTAGCTCCACATTAAAAAAAATTATGTCTTTAAGCCACGAATTCAAACTGTCCAATTGATTCCCAAATATAAAACAGTAAGCCAACATTCGAACCAGGGATGTTGTAACATGATCAAGAATGCTGTTTCGCCTGCCACGTGCTCGAATGGTACCCATCAGTTGTCCTGAAGACACTTTACATGGGAAATAAAGTATCTGAGGCCATTTCATCCCTGGTACTGGCCAAAGGGCTTGGTGAAAAGTATTAGTATGGGAAAAAGAGAGAACTTAGCATGGAAGAGGAAGAGAGGGGAGGTAGATGACCCATCATGGATAACATTCTGAGCTTCGTTTTTCGTAGGTACAGAGCCAAGGACAAGCCAAGGAACTCAGTAAAAACCACCAGCATTTTGGAAAGTGGTTGTGTCTGTGATTGTCGTCGGTATTGTTATTGATGAATGTGACAACATGTTTTACTTTGCACGGGATGGTGCAGGTGAAAAGTGAGAGGAAGGATGGAGGCAGGTTCCCCAGTCCTGATAGGTTGGGCCATGAATTTGGGGGATAGAGGAGATTAAAACTGACAGAAACCAAGGCTTTGGGGTTATTGTGAATCACTACCTAAATGAGGTTGACGGTAAGTGCTGTCTACTACACTTAATTTTTAAATGATCCTTGGTTCCAAAGTAACAGAAATGCCTTGACCATCTGCCAACATTTCTCTAGTGTTAGTGGAAGGGTACTGTGGCAGGGCCGGGACTAAGGGGAAGTGAGGGAAGCACCCACAAGGCAAAATGTAAAGGGGCACTAACTCAGGCTCCTGCAACTGCAGGGCACTTGTGCGGCATATCAAAGATGACCAGAGCCCAAGATATAGGATCCCTGGAAACAAACGTCTCAGAATTGGGGCAAAGGTGAAAAATTTTGGCTCGCTTTTCCCATCACTTCCAATAATACACCTGCTACCTGGAAAAGCTGATGAAACAGGACACTGCCTTACATATTCAATTCATAGTTAACATCTCTGAATTAGCTTTGGAATAATAAATACACTGCTTCTGGCTAAAATTAACAACTCAGGAAACAACAGATGCTGGTGAGGATGTGGAGAAATGGGAACCCTCTTGCACTGTTGGTGGGAATGCAAACTGGTGCAGCTGCTCTGAAAAACAGTGTGGAAGTTTCTCAAAAACTTAAGAATAGAACTACCCTAAGACCAGCAATAGCACTACTAGGAATTTATCCAAAGATACAGGAGTGTTAATACAGGGGCACATATACCTTAATGTTTATAGCAGCACTTTCAACAATAGCCAAATTATGGAAAGAGCCTAACTGTCCATCAACTGATGAATGGATAAAGAAGATGTAGTTTATATATACAACGGATTACTACTTGCCAATGAGAAAGAATGAAATCCTGCCATTTATAGCAACGTGGATGGAACTGAAAGGTATTATGCTAAGTGAAATAAATCAGTCAGAGAAAGACAGATAATATGTTTTCACTCATATATGGAACTTGAGAAACTTAACAGAAGACCATGCGGGAGTTCTCCAGAAGGGGAAAAAAAATAGTTACAAACAGAGAGGGAGGGAGGCAAATCATAAGGGACTCTTAAATACAGAGAACAAACTGAGGGTTGATACAGGGGCAGGGGAGAGGGGAAAATGGGTGATGGGCATTGAGGAGGGCACTTGTTGGGATGAGCCCTGGGTGTTGTATGTAAGCGATGAACCATGGGAATCCACCTCCAAAACCAGAGCGCACTGTGCACACTGTATGTGAGCCAATTTGACAATAAATTATATTAAAAAATACATACATACATACATACGTACATACATAATACATTGCTTCTGTGATACACAAGCGAGATAGAGAGCTCCTCCTTATCCCGGTTTTATTTTTCTCAGATTTCAGTTATCCACAGGCAACCATCGCCTGGAAGCAGACAATCCTCCTTCTGTGGTATTACCAGGAGGCTGATAGCCTAACACTACATCCCAATGCCTCCCTTCATCTCCTCACGTGGGCATGTTATCATCTCACGTCATCGCAAGAAGGCAAGTGCAGCACAATAAGCTATCTTGAGAGAGAGACCACATTCACATAAGTTTTATAATAGTCTATTGTTAAAATTGTTCTATTTAATTATTGTTGTTAATCTCTTGCTGTGCCTAATTTATGAATTAAACTTTATCATAGGCACGAATGTTCAGGAAAACATATAGCGAATGCACATTCAGTGCTACTCGTGGTTTCGGGCATCGGCTGGGGGTCTTGGAATGTACCCCCCTGAGTAAGGGGCAACTACTGTATAGCACACAGCTCAGATCCTGGAGAAAAAGCACCTGAATTCAAGTCTTGGGCTGATGATCACTAACTACATCACCCTGGCAAGTTACTCCACCTCTCCGTGCTACAGCTTCATCTGTAAAGCAGAGATAATAACAGAACCTCTCTCATAAGGATGTGTGTGGATTTGAGTTAAAATAGGCAAAGTGCCCCGCCCAATACTAAGCACGCAGTAAGTGCTGGCTAGCAAAATGTTAGCAGGCATCATAACGCTCTTAAAAATCTCATAAGAATCTCAAAGAAGATCCCAGCGCAGAGCCCTAGTGATAACCCTCACAATAAGAAAATGAAACACTTTAATGGAAAAGTCCAGAAGTCCCAGGTCTAATTTCCAGCTCTCCTTCCACCAGCCAAAGCGTCAGCATCCCTGCCCAAGCTCCCACGGTCTAACCCCCGCCTCGCCCTCCTACCGCTCCCTCCTTCCTCCTGTGCCCTCAGATACTCTCCTGTCCAAACGGCGGCCAGAATGGTCCTTTAAGATCATAAATCAGTTTAATGGGTACAGAGTTTCAGTTTTGCAAGATGAAAAGAATTCTAGAGATTGGTTATACAACAGTGTGGATGCACTTAACAGTACTGAATGGTACACTTTAAAATGCCCAGCATGGTCGACTTTCTGTGGTACAAATTTTATAATTAAAATGTTAAAAAAAAGCATAAATTATATCAGGTCATACCCCTACTTCAAACCTGATAGATATAAAATCTGAATTTCTTTTCATGATCTGAAAGTTCTTCCCTCCTCTCGTCCTCCCCTTCCTCCTCTCCCTCTCCCTCCCTCTTCCTCCTCCACCTTATTTTTCTTGTCTTTCACAATTATTAGCACACCAGCAGCAACAGCATTATAATTTACAAATAACCACTGAGATGATGTCACTAAATCCAAGATTCCCTCATTCGCCACCCGGTGACTCCAGTGCCTTCTCTGGCAGAAGGGGGAGAAGACTGACGGGCAGTTCACTCCAGTGCAGCTATGATGGGGTCTGTGCTCACACACCCAGCCCAGGCGGTGGAGGCTCCGCAGGTGAGGGCAGCCCAGCACACAGTGCAAGTTCATCTCTGCTCACATCCTGTGTCCATTTCCCAACAGAAACTCGAGGCTGAGAGATTGGTGTGAATTCGTTTCCTGAACAGTTGAGGTTTTCACTCACCTGCTGAGAGACTACTTTAAAAATCCTCCTTCCAGAAACAGACTCTTCACTACAGAGAGCACACTGCTAGTACCTGAGGGGAGGTGGGTAGGGGGATGGAGGAAATAGGTGATGGGGATTAAGGAGTGCACTTGTGATGAGCACCGGGTGATGTACGGAGGTGCTGAATCACTATATTATACACTTGAAACTAATATTACACTGTATGTTAACCAACTGGAATTTAAATAAACACTTAAAAAAAAAAAGATGAAAGGGAAAAAACTAAAATGAGGTCATTATGGTGGGCCCTAGTCCTATATGAGGGCCGTCCTTATAAAAAGGCACATTTGGACACAGACACACACATAGGGAGAATGTCCTGTGAAGACAGAGGCAGAGATGAGGTGATGCTTCGACAGCCCAAGAGTCACCAGGTCTGCTGTGACCAGCAGAATCTAGGAGAGAGCCTGGGGCAGGTTCCCTCTCTTGGCCTCCAAAGGAACCACCCTGCTGCCATCTTGATTTTGGACTTCTAGCCCCAGGGCTGGGAGAGAGCCAGTCTCTGCTATCTGAGCCACTCAGTTTGTGGTGCTTTGTTATGGCAGTCCCAGGAGACGCCTACAGGGAGGTCCCGCGCCACTCTTGGGTGTAACAATTCCCCAGAAAGACTCTAAAAGCTCACTAAAAGCTGTTGTAGTTGCAGTCATGATTTACAGGGATTCACATTACAGATGAAGATCAGCCAAAGAGAGAGGCCCGCAGGGCAGGGGGCAGCTGTCTCAGTCCACTCAGGCAGCTCTGGCAGGACACCCCAGACCTAGTGACTGATGAACAAACACATTTCTTTCTCACAGTTCTGGGGGCTGGAAGTCCAGGTTGAAGGCACCAGCAGGTTCCCTGTCTGGTGAGAACCTGCTTCCTGGTTCACGGATGGCCATATTCTCATTGTGTCCTCACATGGAGCAAGGACCAGGGGACTCTCTGGGGTCCCTCTTGTAAGGGTGCTCATTCTGCTCATGGGGACTGCACCCTCATGACCTCATCCCCTCCCAAAGGCCCTGCCTTTCCAAACCATTACTCTGGGGAGTAAGGTTTCAGCATATGGATTTGGGGGGACACAGGCATTAGTCTATCACACCAGGAGAAACACCAAACATGACATAGATAGATGATAGATAGATAGATAGATAGGTAGATAGATAGATGATAGATAGATAGATAATAGGAGATAGATACATAGATAATAGATAGAAGATGACAGATAGATAGATGAATAGATAGATAGATAGGAGATAGACAATAGATAGGAGATAGATAATAGGAGTTGGTAGATAATTGATAGGAGATAGATGATAGATAGATGATAGATAGATAGATAATAGGAGATAGATACATAGATAATAGATAGAAGATGACAGATAGATAGATGAATAGATAGATAGATAGGAGATAGACAATAGATAGGAGATAGATAATAGGAGTTGGTAGATAATTGATAGGAGATAGATGATAGATAGATGATAGATAGGTAGGTAGATAGATAGATAGATAGATAGATAGTTAGATAGATAGATATTTTATATACATCCTGCTTCTAGCCTCACAGACCTTTTCATGCTTGTGCTTCCCTTTCTACTATCTCTACCCTCTTCCTCTCATAGACATGTAATTCAGGGATCACTGTCTTCTTCCTTTTTGCCCTTTTAATTCTTCCTAACTTGGAGCAGAGAAACAGCCGATGAGGCAGAGGGCAGAGGAACCGGCTGGAGCGCATGAGCTGGCATGAGGGAGCTGCTGGGCGTCAGCACTGGAGGGGGGTGTTTCACTAGAGATTTGGGGGACACAAGCTTACAAAGCATGATGAAGCTTAGAAAAATTCAAAGCACTGCTTCACCCAGAGAAACAGAATGTTCGATGCAGTTATTTCATGACTGAGAGGCTCTGAAAGCTAGAATGATGGCAAGGACCCACAGGTGATAGCTGACAGAAAATGAGATATCGGTCTGCAACCCAACATTCTGTGATTGTTCAGAGCTGGCTGTGGGGGAGATGCTATTATTTTTTTTTTAATAGGAAAAATCTACAGATGCAATTTTTAGAAAACAGTAGTGTCATCGACTGCTTCATTGCCTCAGATGTATGCAAGGAGAGAAAAAGTGCAGGGTGTCCAGAGGGGAGCAACAAGATCAAGGAAAGGGGTGTAGAGACAAGCTAACATGAAGACATCAGGGAGCATGATGACCCTGGAGCATGGCTGCAGTGGGCCCAGGAGACGGGAAGTGAGCAGACAATGGATATTTGGGAAGCGTTCACATCCTCAATAGAGAGGGTGTACATAGCCTCATACAGTGGTGTCTTAATCAAGTCTTAATCAAGTGCAATTAAGGAATTTGTTGCTAGGGTTGAAATCCGGGAAACCTTAAACCGCATGTTCCATTGGGGTGTGGACAAGTAACGGCCCTTGCAGGTGTTGGCTCTGGCCCGGGATGCTTTTCCTCTTGAACTTGGCCTGACAGGCTTTTTCAACAATTCAGGTCTCACGTTAGGTGTCACCTGCTCAGAGAAGAACTTGACCTCTCTCACAGAACACGTTCTCCCTCCACCTATGGGTGTCACCGTGGACAGCCTGACTTTACTGACGTCACAGAGCAATATGAAATTCTCTTCCTCGTTGAATTAATTCTTTGCTTCCTTGGTTTCTGACTCTCCCGCTGGAATGTTTACTCTGCAAGATCGGGGGTGTTGCCTGTCATGTTCATGTCCAGATTCTACTGCTCTAATTATTCCAATAACTGCTCACACTCAGAAAGCAGCCAAGTCATGGCAAGCACTCCATTAAACACAAGACATTTCCCCCTTAACGTATTTAGGCTGTGCAATAACTAGATTTTGTTATTTCCATCTTTTTGGAAAAGAACACACTTGAGACTCAAAAAGGTTGGTGACTCCTCCAAGGTTTCACAGCTGTAAGTGCCCAGGCTGGGATGTGAACCCAGCTACTAGTTTTAGAGTGAACACTCTGAACCACTCCACCACAGAGTGTATAGCCAATAAACATGTATTTTTTAATTTATTTTAATTTATTTTTAATTTTTTTAATGTTTATTTTTGAGAGAAAGAGACAGAGCACGAGCTGGGGAGGGGCAGAGAGAGGGAGACACAGAATCCGAAGCAGGCTCCAGGCTCTGAGTGGTCAGCACAGAGCCCAACACGGGGCTCAAACCCACGAACTGTGAGATCACGACCTGAGCTGAAATCAGTCACTTAACCAACTGAGCCACCCAGGCACCCCACCAATAAACATGTATTGAGTGAATCAATCAATCAACACAAGAGTGAACAAATGTATGAGGCTTTGACTCCAGAACCTCTGCCCATAGCAGGTGGCAAGAAACGTATTGAGGTTTTCACAGCTCTGTTCATCAGGAACCATCCAGATATCATCCAACTGCAGAGGTAATCCCAGGGTTAATTACCTGTGTCGTGCTGAAGAGGATCTCCATGCCCTGAGCTGCCAGGAAGGCCTCCCTGCCAGACCGGAGGTTGGCCATGTGCTTGAGGCAGAGCAGAAGCGCCCGGCGGATCAGCACATAGGTATTGGCTGTGTCATGGCGGTGCCAGTCCTGGTGCAGCCTAAGCAAGCTGGTGACGTAGCCTCTGTTCACAGCCCTGCGGCTGTTAGACTCTGAAACCAACGGGAAAGGTGATGTCAATCACAGGCTCTCCTGGCCGCACCTGCCTGAGGAGGTCCCGATGCCCCTCCCACAAGATACTTATTATAAAAGGACTAATAATAACTTTCCTCTGGAGAAAACTGGCAGATGTCACCTTGGTTGAGTGATTGACATGGACATCACCATGTGTGTTGTGCTGAGAAAACCACAGCATCACGTCTATGGTGTTCCTGCCCAAAATGCATAGCCTGAATTTAACCATGAGGAAAACCAGCAAACCCAAGATGGGGGCATGCTATCAGTGATCTCATCTATACTCTTCGAAAATGTCAAAGTCATTAAAGGCATTTAAAAAAAAGGAAGGAAAGGGAAGAGAGGAAGAAAAGAGAAACAGGTAAGAAGGAAGGAAGGAAGGAGGGTAGGAAGGAAGAAATTGGGCTAAGGTATTTATATAATATGTAAGTAGAATGTAGAATTATAATTCAGATCCTAGGCTAGAAAACTTTTTTTTTCTTTCGCCACAAAAGGCATTAGTGAGGCAGTTGGTAAAATTTGAATAAGGTCTGTAAATTAGCAGTATTGTATCAATGTAGATTAGGTTTTGGTAAACCGTGGCTATGTAAAAGAAAATCCTGTGTTTAGGAAATTCACAATAGGAGTATGTGAATGTCTGTAACTTATTCTTAAAAAGTTCAGAAAATAATATAATAGCGGGGCAGAGGGAAAAATAAATGAGGGAGAGAGAGAAAGAGAGAGAGACATTTCCACCAGATTTCCATTCTTCTTTTCCTAAATCTCAGTGGACTCAGTGGTATAGTCATTGGGTTGAACAAATTACAAGATTGAGTCTGGGAAGAAGGCACTGAATGAGACCCGATATCTGAAAGGCTATCGTGTGTAACAGATGCATTGTGTTTTTCCTAAAGAGCACGGAAGCCAGCGTATGGATAACCAAGGTCTGGCTCAGTTCAAGAAAGGAATTCCTCATAGTCAAGACTATTCAACAAGAGAAAGACTCTCTGTGGTAGTGGACTGCACTACCAGGTAGTAACAACGTCCGGACAGGGGTGGGAAGTCCACCCAGCAGGGTGGGGTGTGGGGTTTTCTTACATCTGATGGGGAAACATAACGGAGTTATGAACCTTCCTGGTTCACATCCTCAACACAATTTCTCTTTGTTGACCGAATGACCCTGGTGGAGGCCGCTCATGAGACACATCCTATGGGGTAGGTGCACAACGTCCTAATTTTCCCAAGATATACTTTCAATTCTCCTTGAAGAAACACAGAGGGAAGAACAGTCCAAGATACCTCTCTCAACAGTTAACATATGCCCCTGTCCAGCTGAACCTCCTCAGGCTACTGGCTTGGTGGACAAGTGTCCCAGCCCAGATGTATCTAGCAGACGTCTGGTCATCTCTGCTCGTGTGGACAAGGGGCACCTCGAGGCTAGCACCGGCGGACTCCCAGCACAAATGCCCAAATCTTCTAGCCCTGTTCTCACTACTGCATTTCTCCATTACCCACACCGTTCACGCTGGCTTATGGGACGATATAGGCTTCTGGCCGAGGGTATGTGAGAGATCCCCTGAGCTGTAATCGGAGAAGCAAAATTTCAGCTCAAAGTCAGATTTTTTTTTCCCTAAGACCGTGTAAGTACACAGAAGTGAAAAACACACACACACACACACACACACACACACAGAAATTCAGGCCTTTACTCCAGAAGGGTTTTCTCATCATGTTAAAGAAATTCTTCTTTTTTTTTTTTTTTTCTGGGAGTTTGTCAAATGCTAAATTGTCAGGCTTCACTGAGCCCCACTGAGATTTTTGACCCATTTGTACAGTTGGGGTTGTTTTTTGTGGTGGTTGTTGTTGTTGTTTTCACTTTTACAATATTTCATTCAGCCATGACCCTGAACTGAGGGTGATGAGCTTTCTTTGCCCAGTGATGTGTTTGTGGAAGGTTTAAGTCGTCATCATTACCTCCTTCAATGAATTATTCTTTTGCATCAACCATATTTCTCTCCTTGGCTGGTCCCAGCCACAAAGCACCAGAGTTCTTTACTGCCTGAATGAGATTCCGGCCTATCCAATATCTAATGTTTAAAAGAAAATCGAGGATTAAGTAGAAGGTATTAAAGTATCGCCTGCTGGAAAGATGCCAGAATGGGAAACACAGTGGACAGAGGCCCCGTGGGCACAGAGAGGTTAAGGTCTTTTGTCTTTTATCTATTTTAAGGGTATGAGACTAATAATGTGTTATCTTAATGACCTTCATCCCCTACTTGTTGGAGGGGTAGGGGGCAGGGATAATGGGGAAAAAAATCTTTAATTGTCTCAGAGAAAAATCCCTTATCAAATCCTAATGATTTTATTCATGATTTCCTGTTAATCCTCAAGAAGCTGCCATGTTTACTAACATCTAAAATGGCTACACCTCCTTCCCCGCTGACCGCACCTCAGTCAATCTTTCTCTGAGAATGGCTTGCAGAGTTTTGCAAAAGTCAATACACCTCAGAAACCCTCAGCAAACTGAGGAAGAGCAAATACGGAGAAGAGCTGAAGACTGCGGTGAGGGTCACTGAGATCAGCGACGTGCAGGAGTTCTAGAAGATCTGAGAGGGAACCAGCACTTCTCTGAGGGCCAGGTAGCCATGAGAAAATGTTTTGGGGGAGTGCAGGATTCGGGCAGGAGAGGGCTCCAGGTCCCCTGACCCTCTTCAAAACAGATCAGCTGCACTTAAGTCTGTTTATATAATGGACTTCCTCCTAAGATTTCCTTTGTGAAAAAAAACCCACTCCTTAATTTTTAAAACTTTCCCCAAGTAGATCGGTTTATCTTAAACTACAGGAGGATGAGGATAAGGTTGGACAGAGAGGAGATCTGAGTTTAACACCTTACTCCTCACTCCCGCCACATCTCAAAGGCACTCTCAGTGCCCTGTCTCCATCCTGTCGAATGTCTTCTCTGTCCAATTTTCCTTTGGCAAATCCATGAACTCAACCTTGACCTTCCCTCTAATTCACACTCTCTTCTATTCTACTACTTCTGCGTCTCCAGATTATATATATCCTCCAGAGTGAGATCTTGGTAGGGAATTATCAGTCTGAAATGTAACCTAGCAATATTCTTTTTTTTTTAATTTTTTTTAATGTTTTATTTTATTTTTGAGACAGAGAGAGACAGAGCATGAGCGGGGGAGGGGCAGAGAGAGAGGGAGACACAGAATCCGAAGCAGGCTCCAGGCTCTGAGCTGCCAGCACAGAGCCCGACGTGGGGCTCGAACTCACAGAACGCGAGATCATGACCTGAGCTGAAGTCGGATGCTCAACTGACTGAGCCACCCAGGCACCCCTCCTAGCAATATTCTTATTTTTACCCCAGGTATTTCTTCACTGAGGTTCAAATTTTTTTTTTTTCTTTTTCCTTTGGTGCAAACCCCATCGATGCAGATTTCTACACTCGGGTAAAAAAATTAACTGGGAGTATGCCAAGATATCGCTAGTACTTAAGGAGGAGGAAGAGACTGAGGATTCTATTTGCCTTAGACTTTTTAGATTTGATTTAGGCTTTTCTGTCGTTCTTATTCCCCACATACTCTACAATGCATTTTACTAATCAGAAGGGGTAAAAAAAAATATTACTTTTTGACAGGAGGTCCATAGACTATTGGTCCCGCCATGCTGTAAATGCCTGTGAGAAGGGTAAACTACCCCGAGGATACTATAGCAGCCAACTCCCCTTTTTCATTCTTACCCCATCCCCTTCAAAAGTGAATTACCTTCCTACTCCCTGAAGGCATTTGAGACTCTGACCATCTCTATAAAGATATCTGTCTTTTAAAGAGGAAAGTCTAGATGCCTTCAAGACTCCAAGATTGACTTTCTTGTGGGAAAGAGTGAGCCCCGTGCCAGGCTGGTGGAGAAACTCTGTGACCCCGATTATCATCCCTGAAAGCAGTCCATGCCTCTGCCACCGTTCCTTGGCAAAACCAAAGAAAAATTTCATCTCTGCTCTTTCATTCTTGTATCTGGGAATTTCATCAGTCCTTTTAGAGTCCAGCGATGACTTAAAGCAGAGGCCACATGGGAACCTGTGGCAGAGCAACGGGTCGAACGACGGAATAGCCACGGCTCTCAGATGAGATGGACACATTATTGCTGACGTCTAAACTCCTCTTTCCCTAAGTCATGCACCCTTTGTGGCTTTGATGGGCCTGCTTTGCAGGCAGATAATCCAAATGTCCGCTTTCTTCTGGGACTCCTAGTACCTAGCCAGGAACTCCGCCACTCTCAGGCTGTGAGGACTTGAACCTGTCAGTTCCAGGTGCAATCACTAAGTCTTTATCATGACAAAACTAATAACATCCCTTCCTTGGGAGTTGTTGAGAAAATTAAATGAGATAATACATACGAAGTTGAGCGCTCCATGCCTGACGCATAATAAGGACTCGAAAGTTGTTGCCTATTATGACTGTCATTATCAACATGATAAGCAAAATCTACTTATGGCTCCAACTTCCCCTCTATTATTACGGACAACAAAGTGCCAAAGGCTTGGGATATGAACATATTCTTTTCGACAGCTTCATTCAAGAACAGAAGACCCAGGGTCACATAGCTGTTGATTTGAATGCTGGCTCTACCGGTTACTAGCTCTGAAACCTCAGTTAAGTTTCTTGGCCATTCTCAACTATATTTCCATCATCTGCAAATAGTAAAGCAAGGTAAGAAAAAGATTAATTACAACATCAGCCTTAAAAGCCTTTTATAGGGAGTGAATGCTGAGCATAGTACTCCCACAAAGCATGTGCCCGATAAATGAGAATTCGCTTCCCAGTAAGAATGACATCAAACCTTACCTACCTTTCACCAGTGATAATTCCCCAAGGAAATGTTTCTAAATACGTAAAATGTGTAACCAAGTTTCTTCAGTTTCCATGTAACATAGTTGACTTCTTGCCCCAAAATACCCACCAGTTTTATGTTGCTGCCCATCTACCCTTAGACATCCTGATATAGACCCAGGGAGGGTCACACCCTGCTTTATCCAGGTGTCCTTACAGAAAAGTCCGTAATGTAGACCTCTATTGTTCCCCTCTCTGGCAAAATTTACCTTAGTTGGGTCCCATTGTACCAAAGCTTTTTATAGAAGACTGGCTAATGTTCTAAGATCCTCTTGACTGATAATGCTTAAGTGGTTAACAGCCCACCCTTGCCTTTAATAAGGCACAACAGAGGAGTAAGAATAAATACAAGGATTCCAGGCTCCCATCGTTCTTGAGAATAGAAATTATCTTCAGCCACACAGAGTACTATGACATTACCATCCCAGGAACTTCTTGCCCAGGATGATTAAATAGCTTTACCCTTTGTTTTAGGAACTTTGTGAAAATCCATTCATATGAACTATTGGCAATTCAGCTAGTCCTTTTCAAGAGAGTGGCCATTCTCAGAGCTGAAGACCACTGAACTGGACTTACCAAATGTCCATTTACTCTTCGAAGTTTGCTTCCAAACCCTCTCTGTGCCGTGTCCCCCAACTCTGAGCAATTACATCACCAACACTGTCTGATCCCACTCAGGACTCCATAGTGAAAGACCCACTTTGGGAGCACCTGGGTGGCTCCTTCAGTTAACCATCTGACTTCAGCTCAGGTCATGATCTCATGATTCACGAGTTCAAGCTCCGCATCAGGCTCTGTGCTGACAGCTCAGAGCCTGGAGCCTGCTTCAGATTCTGCATCTCTCTCTTTTGCTGCCCTACCCCGACTCACACTCTGTCTCTGTCTCTGTCTCTCTCGAAAAAAAAAAATAAATAATAAAAAAAATTTTTAAAGAAAGACCCACTTTCCACACAGTACTCTCATTCTATAATAACCACGGAGAACTCCCCCTTGGAGGACATTATTAAAACTCGAGGTAATGGTGACCTTAACTACGGGAAACAATACACTTGCCTTTGTAACATATTACTTTCGTGGTCTTTACAGGGAGTCAATTTAGAAGATATTTCTGGACAAAGCAGGCTTTTACCAAGACTTATAAATCATATTATATGAACAACGAGCTGTCTACTCTGCCATTATAACACCATTTACAATTACGGAGTATTTATTTACTGAATGTTTCCTATGTGCTCAGTACTGGGCTAATCATTTTACATGATTATCTCATTTATCTCATGGAAATGCTTTGAGATAATCATTATTTTCCTCCTTTTACAAATGAAGGCACAGGGACTGGGAGAAGTCAGACAACTCACTGAAGCCCTTAGAGCTCACAAAACTCCTATCCATGATTCCAGCGGGACTCCCTATCTGCCATCAAAGATGACATCCCACACTGTTATTCCCAAAGCAACGATAGCTTACACTTCTTTGCACCTAGAAAAAGCCCTTTAGCTGTTACCAGAGTAACCAACTTCTCGAGGAAGTTTTCTGAAAAGCTACTGGAGATAAAGCCAATGAACACCTGAAGCCTGGGTGCTTGAGGGGAGTGGCTTGCAGCCAATTTGACCTTGGCTCAGCCCTTCCACCCAACACATTCCCCCATCTTTTCTGTTCCCTCCCAGGCCCCTAAGTTGTGAGGAGAGTTTGTTTTTAATAGAAAATTCAACAAGATTTAAAGGTCCCAGGAAGCCTGTGGTTCTTCAGGTCACTGGAGGAGGTGTTTGGGAGTCTTCCTGACACTCAGCCAGCGACTGAGGCCAGCCCAGAAGTCAGGCTCGGACGTGAGCACTGTGCTGTGGAGCAGGAGGGAACAGGCCAGCTCTCATGGGCTCCTCCCCACCCCCCGGCAGCCACAGCAGTGGCTCACTCACAGAGGAGCAGCCATACATGTACTTAATGCCATTGACAGTGGAAATTATACTTGACTATCATGAGCCCAAATAAGAATAATGATATTGAATTAGCTTTCAGGTGTCATTTTCTCTCTTTATAGAATAGATGCATTTCAGGAAACTTGACTATAAAGTCAAATTTTGATTTCAACTGAAGCTTGTTTTCCCGCTGACCACCTTTAAAAAATTAAAGATGCTTTTCCTAAGCCCCAGAAATAGCAGCTGAGAGGCGCTAGAGAATATCCTTCACAGCAGTTTTCAAGCTAGACTCTTGTACTGCTTTTATTTTTTAATCGCCAATTCCTTCTAATACCTCTCCACAGATACGTTCCCAAACCATAGGAGTTTCTCCACTCTCAGGAAAGGCTGGGACTCCACATCTGCCTCTTCTACTAGCCCTTGGTGGAAACCACGTCTAAGGAAGGGCGTTAGGCTGGGGTGCTAAGAGAAGGTGCCACCATCACGGACATACTCGAGACGCCAAACTCCTCCTCAGTGCTCAGTGCTCACCATCCCCCATGATGGATCAATCTCATCTTGTACTTGATCAATTCTAAGGCGTATATTTTTTCACATTAGCATTTCCAAAATTAAGGGGCTTCTGACCAATGATAGTATTTCCATTATAACTGGCAGTGTTTTTTCACTCGGTGGCACATAAAAAGTTGTACCTCTTATAGTCAATGACATCTTAGGTTTGAGGAAATATGATTAACTTCAATATTGTTAGCTTGAAAATTCTCTAAAAGGACTTCATTCCCAGCAAGAGGTTATCACTTGAGACGTTTGCTCTGCATATGCAAATATGCAGAGGCATTTGGTCCTGAAAGCCAGATCCTGCTGTGGTGAGGTACTCAGTATACTGTCAACTGAAGCCATACTCATATACCCAAAACCCAACGCACCACCATTACTTCATTCAACAAACACTTACTTAGCAACTACTATGCACTAGCATATGCCAGGCACTATTGTGAGCACTAGGGTACTACAGTAGGAGATGAGATAGACCATGACTTGTTTCCCGTGGGGGAGCTAGAGAGACACAGATCCAAATAGGCACACACACAAAGGGGAAAAAAAATAATTTCAGATAGTGACGAGTGCTACAATGAAAAAAAAATAGCAATGGTAGGGAGGCCCCTAGGTGGCTCAGTGGGTTAAGCATCCAATTCTTGATTTGGGCTCAGAACATGATCTCACAGTTCATGAGTTCCAGCCCCATGCTGAGCTCCACACTGAGAGATCAGAGCCTACTTGGGATTCTCCCTCTCCCTCTGCCCCTCCCTCATGCTCTCTCTCAAAATATTTTTTTACATTTTTTTAATGTTTTTTTATTTATTTTTGTTTTTGGCCAGGGACAGAGGAACAATGAGAACTGCAGGAAACATACCCGCAAAGTGAGGCAAACATCCAATGCCAATCTGTACATGCTGCAGTATGCCTCCGGGCCTGGAGGGGGAGCTGCAGGAAGGTGGGGAGCGTGTGCCTCCGTACTGCTGGCTATGGCTGCCCTCTGGCCTTAAGGCATGCAACAGCACAGCGGTAAGGAATCAGAGGACCCGAGCCTTGTGCTCCCTGTTTCCAACTTGACTCCTGTCACTTGTGGTCCCTCTGGCCCTCTCTCCTACCACCCAGACTGTGGCCCCAGTAGACTCCTATGGTAGCCCCTCTGCCTCCAGCTCTCCACCACGACCCAACTCATCTTACTAAAGCACAACTCTCAATCTGTCATCCCCTAACCAGTCATTCGATAGATAGATGATAGATAGATAGATAGATAGATAGATAGATAGATAGATAGATAGATAATGCAATGGCTGCAGGGAAAGCCGGAAATCTAGGGATGCCAGGTGGGGTTCTGGCATTCTCTGGGTGACACGGTGTGGGTGGCAATGGTTGCTCTGCTGTGTGCCCCCAGGATTCGGGCAGGGGCTCAGGGAGAGGCTGAGCAGGGTCTCCAACTCCCACTGCCACCAGAGCAGCCTCACCATCGTCTGTGTGCATGCAATGGTTCTGCGAAGGATTTCATTTAGGCAAACTCTTATTTCTTTAAAAAAAAAAAAAAAAGATATGAAATTCTCTGGAAGTGAAATGAAAGTATGGATTTTAATACCAATATGTCAGGTACCTATTACATAATCTTGGGTAAGTCAGTCAACCCCTTTGGGCCCCTATGTTTTCTCTGCAGAACAGTTTCTCAGCCTTGCACGATTGCCTTTGGGGGCTGGGTGTTCTCATTTCCTGGGGAGCAGGAGCGGGGACTGCAGGATGTTGGGCGGCACCCTGGCTTTACTCACTAGATGTGGCAACCAAAACGTGCCAAATGTCCCCTCCGGGGCAAAATCACTCATGTGGAGTACCAGTGCTGTAGGATAGTTAAATATTTGCCTGTCTTGCAAGACTACGGAAAGATTAAATGGGATAATACATGAAAAGGTGCTTTGTAAACTGCTAATATTAGACATCTGGAGGAAACACCTGACTTACACCTCGACATAAACAAATAATTGTACAGTGAATCCTGAATGTGATGAAGGAGTTACCAGGCACCTTCAGAGCCGGGAGATGTTTATCTTTTTGTCTATCTCTTTAAATCTCTGTGATACTTTATCTTTGTCAATCCATAGCCAGTCATTCATTACACCAGGATGGTACAAGTTCTAAAGTCTAAAAATATTTAGAGCTCAGCAGTCCTGGATGTTAACCCCTGATTCCCTAGAATGGAAACTGAATAAGGGTATTTGGGTCGACTGAAGGGGCCAGACATGCTGAATTCAATGATTTATCTATTCCTTTTATGGAAAAAGCTTCTAGACGGAAGACAGAGGCTGAAAGCAATTGTGTCTCATTCAACACTCCGGGAGATGTTAGGAGACAGAGTTCTACTGCAACAGGCTTTATGCCTTTGCAGGACCAATTCCTGAAACTTCCAGATTTTCCAAGTAGTGGTAATAATAAAGTGAGAGGTGATCTTTACAGAGATGTACTAAGATCTAGTGTTAGACTCCTACCACACGTACGTCACCTTGTTTAAATCTTGCTAATTATCCTTAGAGGGTATCGTTTTCCCGCTTTACAGATGAAATGGCTCCAGCACAGTCACTAAGGAACACACCCGGAGGGGCTCTGACTGGAATCCACAGAAGATCAGAGCCAGCTTTGAGACCACTCTCCAAACACTAGTCTCCACCAGGTCTCATCCTTTCAGAGCATAAGAGGTTTGAGCTTTTAGCAAACACACACCCTTCACACCTGACCCTGAGCCTCCTTAAGGAGTCATTCACGCTGTTGTCAAAGGAACACCTTGGCTTCAGTTTACAGGCAGCTAATCAAGCCAGAAGGAAAGCCCTGGATACAGAACTTACATTACTAGGACTTACATTACTGCCAGAGGACAGGACCACCTGGTTAAAAGACAAGGATCCTGCGTGGGTGTAAGAACCAGGATTGGTTCCAATCTCATTACAACAATATTTGTTGTAGCCAATGCTTTTGTGTCAAGCAGGAAAAACTTCAACGCCAGCGTCCACAGCTCTGTTAGATGTGGTGTGGATGCCTCCAACCTCCCAGCCATCCTGGGAGGGCGGTTCACCATCCTGCCCATACTTCCCACCATTATCATCTCCACTGGCCGCTGAGCCTCCCCAATTCATTAGATTGAGTTTAATTGCTTAATCAAGTCTCTCAGTCCCAAGAGACTTAAAAGTTCCTCGACCAGGGCTCAGTGACGAAGACAACATTTTGGATCTTTCTCTGAGTCAAACAAACTTCACTATGGCCGCATTCCTTATGACCACCACCTAGTGAAAAACGAGCATGCTTTTCCAACCTCCTGAAAGACATGTCCACCCTACTTTAAGCCACCATCTCAGACAACAGACTGAACTCTGAGAGTGTCCCGTGATAATACTTATTTCAGAAGTTCTCAAACTTGATTCCTTTAAGCCCCAAGGAACATAGTGGAAGTTTCTCAGAGTCGATCAAGAACCACTGAAGGGAGTTATACAATAAGTGAGTCACAGGAATAAAAAGAAGAGCTTAGGGGAACACAGTCAATAAGATTGTCATAATGTTGTTTGGGGACTACATTTATCGTGGTGAGCGCTGCACAAGGACAGAGTTGTGGAATCATTACGTTGCATACCTGAAACTAATAAAACAGTAGATGTCAACTCTACTTCAATAATAAACATATAAACATATAAATAAATAAATAAAGCGAGCAAGCCAGGGAAAGAGGGGGTAGCCAGGGAGAGAGCGGGTTATCATTCGTTGGGGCCTCCCACTTCTGCTTCCATTTCATCTACTCCAGATATGTCATTTCCTCATTATTTTGAAAAAAGTTCTCCTACCAAGGAATCCTCCAACAACTCATCTTGTGGAGCCCGCCCATTTTTGTAAAGCCAGGCTGAAGTCAAGGGCAACGACGAGGAAGCAACTTAAGAGCACACAGGCCATGAGCAGAGTTCAGATTTCTCCAACTCCATGTGGAAGGCACGGATTGTCCTTGAAATATGACAATATTCTGCTTTAGAGACAGTCATAACCGAGTTCGAATCCTAGCTCTCTGCTTACCTTTTGGGGGACCGTGGGAAAATTCACGTATCCCCCTCGCTATACCTTCCTCATTTGTACAATGGGCGTATAAAATGCCTGGCAAGTGTTAGACCTCTGTAATCGCGTCATGATCGTTATTCCTCAAAGATACTCTAATAAACAGTAATTCTCTTCCCACACTCCACTCTGCTTCCTCCTTCCTGGAGTGGCGGCAGGAAACAGTTCAAGGATCCCATTATAAAACGAGATGAGGGGTTCGTGTGCAGCGTGGGAAGGCAGACAGGCATTTCGCTTAAGTGGTGCCTTTGGCCTTGGCAGCAAAGGCAAGGAAGATACAGGTTGTCAGAAGGGCATGGGGGAGATGAGGAAAGGTAACTGCAAGATTTGCTGCTGTTCACCAGAGGCAGCCCTCTGAAAAGCTGCTGGGGATGCTCCCCGCCCTCCATAAGTCCTGTTCAATCATGCTCACATCACTGGGGATGCAACAAATTCCAGAGGCTTTTCCAACCAAGGGCTCCACTCACCCCGCCTCCTCCCAACTTCCTTAAATAATGGCTGAGCAAATGCCTCTGAGACCATCTTCAGCTAATTTCCTTCAAGACATGCAAGCTGCTAACGCTGGGAAGTACAGATAGTGTGGAATAGCAAATATGGCCAAAATTAGATTAAAATAACCTCCTGATAAACAAATTACTCACTGAAAATAAATATTCCACTGCAGGGGCCAAGATAACTAAAAGAACAGCACCACCACATGGCAAGAAGAGGAACTACACCGGCTGCAGTCTGGCCAGTCCTGGTCTTTCCACCCAGCTATGAAGTCTGACCAAGGCGGGCAGGGAAGGGGATCAAGGGGGATGCGTGTGGTATCCTTTCAGCTAAAACCTTTAAAATATTTTATGTGCTTGTGCAAAAGACAAAAATATTTGGCAGAGAGGTCTGAACTTTGAGCCAAGGGAAAAAAAAAAAAAAACTAATGTGCCAAGTTGAATACAACATGACATAATGGGAGTCTGCAATTCTTCCTGTCCCAGTTCCCTTCCTCTCCCTGACGCCATCATTCATCGGATTCGCCCTGATGCTCAGCCTCACAGCAAAGACTCTGGCCCTTTGCACAGCCACGCTGGTATGCTGGGCATCTCTTATCAGGTCCCATTCCAATGCTTACATGGGATGGACCATGTACTGCTCTTTTCTCAATTAAATGACAAATGGTGTCCATGCCCACCCCCCAAAAAAATCCTTCTGATACTTAGAAAGTATTTATAATAGCTTCCTTTAGCTTTTGATCTGATCTTCTTTGGGCTATATAGCATATCCTGACTATTCTCTTCTTGGAATGCACAGGCCTCAGGTCCTAGCGTCTAGACACCGGCAGTACACTCTCTAGCCCACAAACTGTGTGCATTACGTAAGTAAGCTTCCCAAACCACAGTTCTTACACCTGTAAAATGGGGATAATAATGCCTCCTTGACAGGCTCAATGTATATGCAGTGGTTGACATACTAAGAACTCCATAAACCGTAGATATCTGTGGTGGTGTTTCAATACAGCAGTGTGATGGATAATGGCTTGTCATGCTGCATTCATACAAAGTCGACTGCAGCAGTCCATCCCAGTATGACAAATGCAAAAATCTATCAATGTTATTTGAAGCAGGTTTTCGGTTCATCACAGAAATATCGTGCATGCTTCTCCAAAACATAAGGCGGAAGAAGGGACATTGAGTCTCTAATCACACCACCATTTGATTCTTTCTGGGGATGGGAACTGGGCTGGCCTCTTCACCAAGGCACACTGAAAATAAATGTATGAGATTTAAATCAAGAAACTGGAATCCTTCCTTAGTCGCTATGAATGAGTTAGCATTGGGCACAGCCCAGTGTGAAGTATGGGGGATACGGAAGGGACCCTAGCCCTCAAGGAGCTATACCCAGTAAGAAAAAAGCATACACACATATGCAAAAATACAGGAATCATTGATTATAGTATGGTTAGTTCCTATAAGTATAAATATAAGATTCTATAAAAGATTTAACAGGGAATCTCATGCTGGGCATTAGGTGGGGTTGAGTAGTATTCAGAAAAAACCCAGATGGAGGTATTTGTGCTGAAATCTGAAGAAGGAGCTAGGGTCATCTGGACAGGAAACTTCTTCAAAGTCCCAGATATTTGGATGGGTCACTCCCTCTCGCTGGTCCTGAGTTTCCCCGTGTGAAAATAAGGAGACAGGGAAGGGGATAAAGCCAACGGTTTTCTGGAATCTAGACAACAACACTGTATTATAATTCTCAAACTTGCTAGGAGATTAGATCTTAATTATTCCATCCACTAAAAAGAAATGATAGTTATGCGACATGAGAGAGGTGCAAATTATTGCTGTAATGACAATTATATTACAATATATAAATGTATCAATCAACACGCGTTACATTTACACAACATTATATGTCAAATATATTTCAGGGTTTTTTTAAAAGTATTCATTTTTTTTTTCCATTTGAGAGAGAGAGAGCACAAGATGTGAAGAGGGGCAGAGGGAGAGAGAGAATCTTAAGCAGGCTCCACACTCAGTGTGGAGCCCAACCCGGGGCTCAATCCCACCACCATGAGATCACAACCTGAGCCAAAATCAAGATCAGACGCTCAACTGACTAGACTACACAGGCACCCCTACTTTCAATTTTTTTAAAGATCGACCACTTTCTGGGTTCTCAGAGGCCCTATATTTTTGTGAGTGTGCTGTGAAGCCATCCTGGGGGGAAATTAGTGGCAGATAGACAGGGCTCTGAGCTCTCAATCAATCAATCAATCGACTATCACTGTACTAAACAACCTCAAAGGTCTTTTCCAGCTCTGAGAGTCCATGGCCTTCACCTGGAACAGAGGGGAACACACACTATGTGGGAGAATCCCTGTTGAGGCAGGTCAGAGACCCGAAGCCCTTAGGGAACAGGCCCTAAGGGAACACAGATTGTCCACGTGGTCCCATGAAGGCTGCGCTGACCCCCTGCTACCTGTGCATCATCACAAGATCACAGGAATCGCAACGCCACCCATCCTAAAATATAGAGTGTGATTCTGAGAACTCTTCGGAGCTCCTACAACTGCTACAAAAGCCTCAAATGAGTGCACCTCAAAAACGGCTCCCGCTATGACATTCTGCAGCAAAGCAAGTGTCTGGCCATCGTGCCCTCCCACTGCCGCATTGCTGAAGGCCAGGCCACAGTAGACATCACTGAGAGCATGAGGGTGTCTCCACAGAGTCAGAGCTGTAGGTACTAGAAGGCCCTCCTTTCCTACATGCCCAGAGCTTCCCGGAAGCCAGCCAGCCAGAGCATTAACTAGGAAGACCTGGGACAAGCCTGATCTTCCTGCCAAACCTCCCGTTAGCTCCCTGCGTCTCTCCCTCCCACTTCCTTGTCTTCCTTCCTTCATTAACTTCCCTATTTCCAACACCCTCCCCACGCCCTCACTTCTGCAAACTTCCGGGCTCCTCTAAATGCTAATTCTTAAGTTGCAGAGTAGCCTGAAGTAAAACCATCATCTTCTTAATAAGATCTAGGGCCTCAACCCGAACGTGTTTGGGGTGTTCCCTTGCTGCAGGAATGTGACCTTTAAATCTGGGCAGCAAGGTTAATACCGAGGTATTGTTTGAAGACTCATCACTGGAGCCAGTACAAACCAGGCGGGATGCCATCACTCACGTTCGTTCAGGTGCTGCTTCCAGGGCCACAATTTTTCAAACCTGCATTTATACTTGATGCTCACGGAAGGAGTATTAAGGAGCAAAAAGAGAAAGAGGCAGGGGTTGGGGCAGACAGTAAGCAAAGGAGAACAGGATGAGGAAAAGAAAGAAAAAAAGACAGGGGCGCCTGAGTGGCTCAGTCAGTGAAGTGTCCGACTTCAGCTCAGGTCATGATCTCACGGTTCATGAGTTCGAGCCCTGCATCGGGCTCTGCGCTGACATCTCAGAGCCTGGAACCTGCTTCACATTGTGTCTCCCTCGCTCTCTGCCCCTCCCCCACTTGCACTCTCTCTCTCTCTCTTAAAAATAAATAAGCATTAAAAAAAAAAAAAAAAAAAAAAAGAGGCACCTGGGTGGCTCAGTTGGTTAAGTGTCCGACTTCAGCTCAGGTCATGATCTCGTGGTTTGTGAGTTCAACCCCCGTGTCCGGCTCTATGCTGACAGCTCAGAGCCTGGAGCCTGCTTTGGATTCTGTGTCTCCCCCTCTCCCTGCCCCTCCCCTGCTCGTGCTCTGTCTCTGTCTCTCAATAATAAATAAACATTAAAAATAATTTTTCAAAAAGACAGAGATATAGGTACAGGTACAGAGAGAGGGAAAGGTGGACTGGAGGTAGAGAGAGACAAAGGACAGTATGTTGCTTGGGTTTATTAGCGGAAAAAAGAATTGCCTGCAATAGAAGCACTATTTCTTAATCAAAGCTTTATTAAGTTTTGGTAATGAAAAGCTAAGTGGTTTTGCATAAGCAAAAGCATAAAAGGGCAAAATTTTCAGTACGGCGAAACTGAAGAAGGGTTTACACACATGGGAGTCGAGCAGGGGAAAAGGTGCCATGAAAAGTATGGGATTTGGATTAGAACATTCTAGACCCTGCACACACAAAAAGGATACTTGACAGGCAATGGTTTTTCATTTTTAGCATCCTATATTGCTGAGAAAATGGGAATACAGGCCTAGGACTTCCAAGCTTGTTTTGGCTGCTATCCCTAAGGAAGGGAAAGAGACAAGAGAGGTCTTCTGGTTCATTTCCCTCTTCCTGCCTTCCTGCTATCCTACATTGGCTTCTCATGTAGCAGCTACTGGATGGAAGAGAGAGCCGAGGCAGCATAATAAAATTCTCCTATGCGACCCAGGTCCTCTTTCTCTCTCTTTTGTTGCTATGGTGGACAGGCTCCGAGTCTCCCAGATCCTCAGTCCTGCTGTGTCTGATGCTGGTGGGGACTGTCTCCAGCCACTCTCTAGACCCATTAAGTACAGGGAGGGCCTTACTGGCCTCAGATTCCCAGGCCCAGCCATGTTTATTTCCACAGAAGCACTGACTGCCTCCAAGGTGGTAGATATGTCCTTCTGGCTTTATTTTAACTGGAGAAGTCTCTTCCTTTGTGAAGCAATTACGGAGGTACACTACAGTGCCAACTTTTATAGGACCAACAAGTATCAAGACCAGGCTAATCACTAGCTAAAGGGATTATGCCTTTAGGAAATAAAGGTTCACATAAATACTCCCAGACATCAGTAAGGTTCTGAATTTTAGGCAGAAACTGACTTCTTGAATTTAGGTTCAGCAGACACAAACTCACCTGGGATCCAAATGGACAGACATTCCGTGTCAGGTTTTAGTTAAAACCTGCATGAAGATAGTACAAAGCAACTAGAGAATTCCATGGCACTTACCAGAAACCCCACAGAAACCGCAGCCTAAGTGGAGTGGTACCATCCTTATCCAGACCCTCCATGCCATGCAATACTTTGGTTAGGCTGGTAGAACAAAGATGGCGACTGTCTGGTGTTCTGTTACTGCTCCTCCCCAAAACCATCACAAACTGTGCTATTTAAATACCTTTCCTGCCGACTCCTTTCCTGTTGAGCTCAAATAGAATCTCAGAATCCTTCCACCTACACGTAGAAGTTGGCACTTGTAATGGAACCTATTTGCCCTCCTTGTTCTAAGATCTTCTAGATCTTTAGAACCTGTTCCCTCCCAAGAGATTTCTGCATGTCCATAGTAACTTTCTGCCATTGGTGTTTTTACCTCTTTTGAACCCACAGCAATGATGCCACTGCTGGAGAATTTAAGATCAGTTAAACAAGAAGTGTTTCTATGAAATACCAATAAAGGTATTTAGGGAAAGGTAGTTTGAAACCTTGAATGGGCTTCAACTCATGAGTTCGGTCAAATATACATCAGTGATGTACCTCCCAGGCACATTTGGCGGTGTCTAGAGACAATTTTTTTCATTATATCTGGGTATGCTACTGACTTCTGGTGAGTCAAGGTGAGGGATGTGCCTAACCATCCTGAAATACACAGAGCAGTCCTCAACTACTAAGAGTTATCCGGTCCAACACACAGGAATGCCAAGGCTTAGAAACCCCGATACATAGTAAGGTAGAGTTTTAAGTGGTAGAAAGAATGATAGAGAACCTCCCATCCAACTCCCTCATGTTAGAAAGAACCTAAGACCCAAGTAAAAGTCTGTGTGGACAGCTAAGACCCAGACAAAAGTCTTTGTGGACAGCTAAGCAGAATTAGAAATAACCCCATACACCCTTCTAATGGGGCAATAAAACCTATTTTCAGAGCAGCTGGCTATCAGTTCCCTAACAGTCCATTAATATAGTTAAATAGAGATTAGAACTACAAGTGTTGAGATCATTGGCTCCATGGGTGGGTTGTTGGGTTCAGGTAGTAGAAGGAAGTGCTGTCATTTTTATATATGTAAATATCATTCATTCATTTCATTCATTCATAGGTATTCACTCAGAAATCATTCATTCATTTTAATATTGACTCCACAAATTTATTTTAAGCTTTTCGTTGTGTTAATGCAAATAATTCAACAACCTACAAGATGACCCTCGCAGGCAAAAGTTTGCCATCAGCTGGCAGAGATGGACATCAGTGATTCCAATATAGAGAATCATGCCAAGAGGGAGAGCCTCTGGGACATGAGGGAGGTCCTCCGACCCAGTCTTGGTTGGAAAAGGGAAAGTTTTTTTTTTTTTTTCAGAGGAAAGGTCCGAGCTTAGTTCTGAGACAGAGTAGAGGTTAGAAACGTTTAAAGTTGATCCCCTAGCACAGAATGCTCAGTTCGCTAAGAACGGCCAGTGTGCTGAAAACCTGGCTAAAGGTTCCAAGCCCAAATTAGTCAGTATTTTCACTGGCTATTGGTTTCCCATGGGTCCATGCATCATGCCTCATACGGAAATCGTTAATAACGGGCATGTGACTGTTTCCAGATTTCTACACATGGTAGTACGTTGTTTATCACCTCTAAGTCAACAGGCTGAGAAAGAGGGTTGTGTGTGTGTGTGTGTGTGTGTGAGTGTAGAAAGGGAGGTCAGCCTTTCTCTACTCTCAGGCCTCTCACCCCATGAGACATGAAGATCTCTACCACTCAGACTCTGGGGGGATATAGGAGAAAGCTACCTTCCGAAGGCACAGCATTCACAGGCTGGCTTACCCAGCCCCTCTCAGCTCCTTTACTGCCTGCAATCTGGCACTCTTGCTGTACCAAACATCTGGCCCTATCTTTGGGAGCGGCAGGGTGGGCAGGTAAACAAGAACCAAGATGCCAAACCTGAAGCAAGTTCCGCCTTAACCTGCCCATTACCCACAGGCAATCCCTCCCCTCCTATCTCAAGGGCTTTCTAAGCTGTCACTCTTCACTCCTCCAACCTGCACTAAGCACTTCACTCTCCCTGCAGGACAGAGAGCTGTGAACAGTCCTGTGAATTGTGGCCAATTCCAATCAACCCAACGAATTCAAGCTTTCATTGTTTTTTCTTCCTTCAGTCTACAAAAAGAAGTACTCCATGGTATGGCTCCTTCTCTGTGCTTATAGTTGACAGAGATACATAGTTGGGGGGGTATTTTTATTTATTTATAAGTTTTATTAAAGTTCACCTATTACCCACAGGCCTCGGGCTCCCTATAGAGAAACAAATATCGCAATTGAAGCAGCTGGTTTCCAAGGTGCCAAATTAAAATAGATGAAGAGGTAAGGAGGGGAAAAAATAAAAACATTTACACCAAGACTTCTTTGCTCCCAAGTGCATGGAGCCTTCTATTATATTGCACACATGAAATTGACTCCCAATGTAATTAGACCAAGACTACTAGGCAAACAAACAAACAAAAAATCTTCAAATTATTCAGACCCCCAGAGCTATTCTTTTGCAATCATTCAAGGAACTGAGAAGAGAGCCAACTTTTTAATATAAATTTGTTATTAGAATCTACACTGTCCAAGAAATTCCCAACGCCCACCTGTTCAAGACTACAGAGTCATGAACTGGTATCAGAACCAAATCCAAGAATCCTGCTTCCCACCCACTGCCATAATCTTTTCTCCTAAAGGACCATCCTACTGGAAACTGGACTTTATTTCAACAGTCCTTAAGGGCCACTGGTCCTGTTAGAAGGAGCTAGAGAGTTCCTCAGGTCTGCAGATGACAACACACTCCCTTTAGAATAAATTATCTTGATGGCATTATGCACAGGCATGCCCACATGGACAGATATTAACTCTCTCTTTGCAGCCTAGTGTTTGGAATAGCCATAATATTCTCCATCTCACCCCCTCAAAGATCCAGGAATGGCTCTATTGCCTTCCAGGTTGAAAATGAGCCATGGAGATACCAAGAGCATCTTTCACTGAACTCAGAGGGGAAAGAAATAACCACTTTTCAGAGAAGGTGCTTACTGGATTTCAGCAATGCTGCCAGAACTTCGGTGGCGGCCCTGGGGAAAGAGAAAGAAAAGTGGAAAAGTCAATGTTCAATGGTCTTTTTGTCAGCCCATGGATCCCAAAGCCAGCAGGCTCATTGCTGCCACCTAACAGCCCCATTATTAACCAGGGAGCAGGCATTCTCTTGATTGCAGCACTGACCATTAAAGAGGCATAAATGCAGAAATTGCTTCAAGCAAAGTGTGTGTCTTGAAAATGGGTCTCAGGAGTCTCCACTGCTGCTGAAAATATCTCTCCCCTCCCCCGTCTGCCTCCCACATTCCACCACCTTCCTTGCACTATGCTCCCCCTATTTCTGTTGCTCGTCCCCACCAGAGCTCCAGTCAGTCTCTTGGTTTTTACTTGGGAACCCCGGCAACTCTGGAGGACGGGTTGGGAAGGGGTGGGGTGTGGAGGCTGAGTAAGAGCAGCATGGCAGCGAAAACTTCTTGAGACACTCGTTCCCCTGGGGATGTTGGGAAATGTTCACACACTGGAAAGCAATGCTGGTTCCTTAGGGTGGAAAATAGCTATGTCACGATCTTTCTTCCAAACACATTGTTTTCTTCCGTGGAGGATTTTCACAACCTTTGCAGTGGTGGGAGCCAGAGAAGAATGTAAATGCCTTTGGCCCATGTGTCAGTGACCCTTCAGTCTGTGCCCTGAGCCTGTGAAGACTGCACAAAGACCCATTCACTGGACAGAGGCAAACTTCAAGGTATCGAGGACACAATGGTATGATTCTGGGGGAGAGAGTTTGTTTGTTTGTTTGTTTGTTTGTTTGTTTGTTAGAAAAGGAGTAGTCTGCACGGTCCTAGTAACTAATCCATAAGGCCTGTTAAAGAGTGATATATTCCCACACACAGCCCCCAACCTGAGGATTGGGGCAACAGGTGAGAGAAGCTGGGTCACCCTTCCAAGATGACAGACATGGCAGCAGAGCTGGAACCTCAACCCTAGAACCTCACTTCCCACCCTGCTTCTTCTACATTTGCTGTTCTCCTCAATCTCCCACACCGCCTCTGCCCTGGCCTCTATCTGGTTGATGAGAGACACTTCCCTTTGCGATATATTATCTAATATTGAGCGATAGAGCCAGGAGTAAAAATAAAAATAATAAGTTAAACTAGAAATGAAATGAAATAAAATAAAACAAAATATACAGACACCATTGCTTCCCACAACCAACAGAAAGTCCTGCAGTAGCAGGTGGCCTGCAACTCACAAGCCCTGGTGCAAACCCATGGCTGTGATGAACCCCAGCTCAGGGAGACCAGCACCACCACAGGGCGGTCATCAAGAAGGTGAAGCTAGTCGTCACTGAGAGACTATTTCATTTATCCTTCCCAGTCATGTTTTCCTCTGACCACCTTTTGGCCTCTTCAGCCTCACTCTTTTGTAACCCCACATAGTCTGGCAAACTGTGGACTTAAGAAGAACACATTGAAGGTGTTTCTGGGACTCCGAAGGCAGTGTGCGAAATCTAGGAGCCACAGTGCACAGGGCCTGGGTTGGGCTGCTGCAAAAGGAAGAGTGGGGGGAAGCAGAGTAGCCACATGAAGTTCATCAAAGGGGATTAGCAGAGAAGGAGGCACGAAACGAAAGAATGAGAGTGTTTTAAGCAAAGGACCCAGCCCATCCTAGATCCCAGGCCAGGTCTTTAAGGTGACCCTGCATTTGTGATTTGCATGGCACTTTTGCTTTGGGGAGTTCACTGAGGAGGTAATGATCCATTAGATAATAGTTTTATGAGGGACATACCAGAGGGAGGGAGGAGCAGGCATACCAGTCAGGAGGATCTGAGGTGACAAGGTCTACCACCAGAAATGCAGCATGGACAGAGAATGGAGAAAGTTGTGTTGAAGGGAATCTTGGAGACTTGCTCCTCAAAGTATGGGGCTCCTGTTAGCAGCTTTGCATTCTCTTGGAGCCACCTCCAAGTCTTCCCTTGGAGACTCTCAAGCTCCATCCTGGCCTGATGCATCAGAACCCTCATTTCAACAGAGAATTTATTGGCATATGTGTGTTGGAAAATAATTGGTTTAGAGGACAGGTCAGTACGGCTTGGTTACTCTTTGATGTTGAGAAGGTTCAAGGTGACTCCCAGATCCAAACCCTCTAGAAAATACCCAATAGTGTGATAACATAGCAAAAAAATAATCTAAATAGTAATATTACATTATATTACATTACATTACCTGAAATGTATGAAATATTAGTCAAAGAAGTGAGGCTGATTCCTGAGTAACAAGAAAAGATTTCTTTTCAGCTCCTAACTGGGGGACCAACATACAGTGCAGCACAAGGCACCTTTAGGGCAACGATGGACATAAGGTTTGAGACCATAGCCCACTCTTCTAAAGAGACCACATTCAAGTCTCTATGTAATAAGCCATTTGATTGATTTTGATTGATTTTGGATTGAAGGGGTATGGTGTCAAGGTCGGAAAAATGAGGTGAAGGTTGTAAGCAAAGAAATCACAGGATTTAATGATACGCTTGTTGTGAAGGGTAAAGTAAAGGGAACAGTTCGTGACGGCCTGAAATGTTCAGTCGAGGCAGAACAAGAAAGATATTAATCAATGATACAAGGGAAACTGAGCATTTGGGAAATGCTGAGCTCAGGATGATGGGCACACAGCTACACGGAACTTTTGAGAATGATGCTAGAAGCATAGATACAGAATTCTAGAGAGATCTGGAGTTGGAGATACATATTCAGGAGTCACTATAGTAACAATGATCATTGGAGTCACGGGAACAGACATCTGTGAGGAAATGCAATCAAGGACAGAGTACAGGTTTGGCCCCCAAAGCATCTACACTAAAGGACTCAGAGAATGTGCAATCCAGAAGTAGAAGGAGAGGGGATGAGGGGATCTTTTTTGAAACAAAAAGTTCTCTCGATTTTCTAGGCACAGTTTTTTTTTTCAAACTGAAAGTTGTGACCCAAGAGTTGATTGTAAAATCAATTTCATAGGTTTTGACTACTTTGTGAATGAGACTGAATCGACTGGAATAGAATAGAACATATCCATGTCGTTTCATGTAGCAGAGATCCACTGCGATCTGAGAAACTTTTATTTCCATGCACATACACACATTTGTATGCCTATGGGGAATCTGATGTAAATGTTTTCCTTTAAAAATAAAAAGCTTATAAAGATGTTGTTTAATGTATAGTGTCCATAAAAGATCGAACAAGAACCAATGTCTGGAATCAACTAATGAACTAATGAGCAAACACAAAATATTTGATCTCCCAGATGGTGCTGGGTTCCAGGCACCAAGACACTCATGCGAATGTCACCCAGAGGCTCTGTATTTCGGGGTCTATTTCAATGGTTAAATATTCAGAATTCCGGTCCATTGTCTGAGTATATCTTTCTGCTTCTCTCCTGCTCTCCCCGTGTAACTAAGAATGCAAAACCCATCAGAAATGAGGCAACAACTTTGTCAACCAATGGCTATAAATACAAATAAAGCAAAAATTTAAGCAGCTAAAGTCTAAATGAGTAAGAAAATACTCCCACTCCAAGGAACCAAGCCCGCTGCATTGAGTAAGTGAATGGAGCGCCCAAAAATTAGTGCCTTTGGGGTGCTGGGCTGTCCCCTGCTCTACATGGACGTCCAGCACCCATGGTGCTGGTAGTTCCGCTGATTCCATAGAAGAGGACTTTTGAAAGGGTTTATTTTCTCAAAGTTTAAACCCCTACCATCCTCCCACATTATCTGCACCCCCCCAGTTGGATATCCATGTGAATTGAAAGTAGAAATGCCAAAACGTCCTCCTCCATCAACTTTCCCTGACTGTACATCACTGAATGGGTCATAATGGATTTTCACAGTACATCCTGCTATAAGAAAACTACAAAATATCCAAAGGCAAAGTAGAACAGCCTCCACCCTATCCATTTTCACAATGGGGTGGGATAACTTGGTCAAGATGCTAGAGGTCAGGGGTCACTTCCATGCTCCTCCTCAGAAAAAGCCAAACTTAAACCACTGGCAAATCTATAAATATTCTTTTGTCATGAATTTAGCAAAACGCCACAGACTTACAAGAATTCAATCTACTTCTTCAAGTAGAAATAAATTTTAAGAGGCTTTATAATAGTCTTAAGTTATTTGTCTCCACTCTTTGGGGAGCCCGTATAAATGCCAAGCCCTGTGCTAAGTGTCCTACGTCCATGATTATACATCACAGTTAATCTTCGCAGGAATACCAGAGGGTGAAATCATCAGTTCTTACAATGGCAACAGTGAAGCTCACAATGAGTAAAGTTCCAAGTTCCAAGTTCCTGCAGCTATCAAGAGGCAGTGTTGAGATACAAGTCTACATCTGCCTGACCCTAGATCTAGTGCTCTAGAGATCTAGTGATCTCTGTACCTTCAACATAGTTCTAGAAAGATTCTAAGATAGCTCTCAGTTCAATTTCTTCATCATTTCAGTAAGGACTGTGCAGTTCAGGAGGTCAGTTAGAGGACTGGTACAAGGTTATATCATAGGATGAATGTGTCCCTGGGCCAATGAAACAAACAACCTGTTCAACTTGACTCCAGCGCTTGCCTTTGGATCCTACAGGAAACAGGTTCAGCTGAAGCATGAGTGGATCATGAAGGTTAGAGGTAGTCATGGTGACTACTCTCTTGGTAGCAAAGCCACAGAGGTCCGTGAATGCCAGAGCTGAGCTGATGACTTAGAAGCTACAGGGCTTGGGTTTGAAGCCTAGAGGTGCCACTTTGGTGGTCGTGGGTTCTGGGCTTACTACTTCAAATCTTGGTTTCCTCATCTGTAAAGTGGGTATATAAGATTCTCTGCTTACAGTTTTACAAGACTGCCAGATATCAGCCAGGTATCAGCCAGGGCTGAGTCCCCATCTGAAGGCTCTGCTGAGGAAGCGTCTCCTTCCCTCTCAAACAAGTTGTTGGCAGTATCATTTTGCCAGACCATAATAAGATGTAACTGATGGGAAGGTGTGAAGAGTGAGGTGAAGCAAAGATTAAATTAAGGGAAATGAAATTAAATTAAAATTCACCACTCTTCCTGAAACGTGATATGATCCTGAAAGGCATCACTAGCAGGACAGAGTGAGGAAACGAAGGCTCATTTCTGTATGTGTGTTTGCAGATGGTGAGCCCGCAGGACCACAATTTCCCAGCCGGGAGTGGTCCCTGGAGAAAAATGAGTCCCTATCCCCAGTACATGGGGAAACAAAACGACCAAATTATCTCTTGGAAGTGAAATAGTCTGTAACACACAGGTGCCTGGGTGGCTCGGTCGGTTAAGTGTCTGATTTTTGGTTTCAACTCAGGTCATAATCTCACAGTCCCTGAGTTCACCACTGATAGTGCAGAACCTGCTTGGGATTCTCTCTCTCTGCCTCTCCCCAGCTCATGCTCTCTCTCAAAATAAATAAAAATATAAAAAATACATATTCTGAAATTCAGATGGCTTACATATAGAAATTGCCACCTAGATATTTTTATCTATATTGTGTAATAAGTTACCACAAACTGAGCAGCTTCAAACAGCACTCATTTATTATCTTAGAGTTTCCATGGTGCAGGAACCCATGGCTTAGCTAAATTCTCTGCTTACAGTTTTATAAGACTGCCAGGTATCAGCCAGGTATCAGCCAGGGCTGAGTCCCCATCTGAAGGCTCTGCTGGGGAAGGGTCTCCTTCCCTCTCAAACAGGTCGTTGGCAGTTCATTTTGCCAAACCAGTAGTGCCGAGGACCCTGGCACTTACTGTCTGTTGACCTAAAGACCACTCTCAGCGTCTAGAGGTTACCTGCAATTCTTAGAGGCCACCCACTGTTCCTTGCAACTGGGCATCCCCAACGTGACTACTTTCTTCAGCAACGGGGAGAGTTTCCATGGTGAATATGTAAATAAGATAGAGTCTGATAAAACACAACAAAATCACAGGCCAAACATGCCATATTTTTGTTTTATTCTATTAGTTAGAAGCAAGTCTCCACTCTATCCACACTCAAGGGGAGCGGAATACACAAAAGTATAAATACCAGGAGAATGGGGATCATGGGATGGAGGGTATCTTCAGTTCTACATACCACACAAAGCTTCTTGCAATCTTTAGCATCCAGATACCAGGATCTTAATATTCTCCTCACCAAGACATGACCCTCTCTAGTCTTCCCCTTCCAGAGAATGGAATACTATTTTCTCAGAAACCCAGCATGCATCCTCCTCCCCTGCTTGCCTCTACCACCTACATCTGGGCACACATTCAAACACCCCCATTTTAACATCTAGAGTGCTCTTTGATTGTCCATTTCTTTCGATCTCTGGTGTTTCCACCCTAGTCCAAGCATACAGGGGTCTGAGACATCACTGAGAAATGTAATTTCTAGAGTTTCTAGAGTTATTAGCTGTTGGTTGAAATTTACAGTTTAATTTCCTGCATAATAAATGCAAATGAGCTACAGGATCATTTTAGATATATTAGAAAATACAGTTAAGCATTAAAAAAGTGGAACTCATGAAGATTGCCTGAATATCTCTCCCTTAACTACTGCCATAACCCGGAACAAATCTATCCATATCCTCTCGAGCTGCAGCTAGAGTGATCTTCTCAAGAACATTTGGTTAGGGGACCCTCACATTGCTACCCCACACCCAGTCTTGCTCTTGGATAAAAATCCAAATGTGAAACATGGCCCGGGAGGCTCTACCTAATGTGCCTGCCACCACCCCTCACCCAGTCTTTCTCACATCGTCTTCTCTTACGGTCCGTAGGTCTGCCCTTCTGGGCTTCTGCCAAGCCTTGGAACGTGTTCTCGTCACTTGTCCTTTGTCCTTGCTAATGCCACAGCCTAAAATGCTCTAGGCCTTCCCTTCTCCTTCACCTGTGGTTCCTACCTCATCCTTCAAAGCCTAGCTTACCTTTTGCCTCCTCAGAGAAGACCTCCCTGATGGCTAGTTTAGGCCCACATCCTTTATTGGCATGTTTATCCTTTTCCCCCATTTTCTCATTGCACAATTTGATTTTTAATTATTCACTCAGTTGTGTGATTATAAGGTCTGTCTCCTCTTGCAGTCTCCAAACTCCAGAAAACAGGAAACTTTCATTTTGCATTATTCTGCCCCTCCCCACCATTTAGTATTTGAATACAGAGCACCATCAAGTATTTGTTGAATGTTTTCCAAAATCATGCGCTGCTCTAAGAGCTTTATGTATACTATTCATTCATCCAAAAGATATTTATTGAGTCCCTACTATGTGCTGGGATAAACTGATAAACTGAAGATTTTTGTGCTCAAAAGGGTTGAGTTAGCGTGAAAAAAATAGCTAATAGACAATAAATAATTTTGAATAATACATTAAATTCATATTCTAAAACACGACAGATGCTAAGGGAAAAACAGAGAAAGTAAAAACAGGGTAAAGAGATCAGAAGCGCTGGGACTTCTGAAGTAGGCCTCATGGAGGAGGTAACATCTGAGGCCTGAAAAGAAAGGAAGTTGCTATATATGTCTGTATATCAGAAGGCAGCACGTGCAGACACTCTGAATGACAACAAGCTGATTTGTTCAAGGACGAGCAAGTTGGACTGGGCTGCTGGAGGCAAAGAGGGCGAGAGAGGAGGGTCGGAGCTGACGGGAGGAACAAGGAAACAAGGACCGTTCACGCAGGGCCTGGAAAGCACTGCAAAGGCTTTCACTTCCCTCCAAGCGAAGCATTCCCTACAGGATTGTGAGCAAATGATCTAATATGTTTTAAGGTTTCTCTGGCTACTCTATTTTTTGAAAAGAAAATGAAAAAGGACTCTAGGGAAGCGAGAGTAGAAACCGGAGACAGACCAGAATAGAAACCAGTAGAAAGCTACATGGAGCAAACCAAATACAGAAACAAACAAAAACAGATTATGTACCATGGCCAGAGTGGGATTTATCCCAGGAATACAGGATTGGTTTAACGTCTGAAGGTCAACCTATGTAATAATCCACCATAGGAACAGAAGAAAGGAGAAAACCCACAACAGACATGGAAAAAGCATTTGATAAAATCCATCCCACTTTCATGATAAAAACACTCACCACATTAGGGATAGAAGAGAATTTTCTCCATCTGATAAAGGGATCTACTTAAAACTCACACCTAACATGATATGTAGAGAAAGAAAGACCGAATATTTCCTCCCCTAGGATCAGAAACAAGATAAAGATGGCCATTGTTACTCACCACCTCTGTCCAACACTGTACTGGAGGTCCTAGCCACAGCATTTAGGAATGAATGAATGAATGAATGCATGAATGGCATACAGACTGGAAAAGAGGGACTAAAATGATCTCCATTTACAGATGGCTTGGTTTAGTATAGAGAAAGCCTGAAAGAATCTACCAAAAAACTATCAGAGCAACTTCTGCAATGTGGCTACAAGAAAAGACCACTCTACAAAAGTCAATTGTATTTTGTATAATACGCTAACAATGAGGAGTTCTGAAATGAAAATTTAAAAAAAAAAAAAAGCAATCTCATGTATCATGGCAGCAAAAAGAATAAAATTCTCAGTAACCAATTTAACGGAAGAGACCCAAGGCTTTAACACTGAAAAATATAGAAAACATTGTTGAAAAAAAAAATTTAAGATTTAAATTATGTAAATTTCAGCTGTCACCTAACTACTGCTAGGGACCCAAAACCAGTGCATCCATGTACACTCCAGGTATCCTTTTTTGGGGCACACCCAGAGTGATCTTCTCAAGAGGCACACGGATATGTTTTGAATTTAGAGCGGACAGGATTTCTTGACAGCTTCCTATGAGATGTAACATTAGCTCAGTTATTTCTCATAACAATTCCCATTTTAAAAATGAAGGAGCTAATCAAGGTACATTAACCTGTCTGAAGTAGTGTTACAAAGCAGCAGAACTGGGATTTGGCCTTGAGTTGGTCTGACCCAACATCTGAGCACTTAACATCCCTGGGCACTTAACCTCAACACTGGGCCAGTGAGCTTTCAGAAGGAAGGAAGAAAGTGGTCAGAAAGAAGGAAGGAAGCTGTCCTAAGAATTTACTCCTAAAGCCTCCCTAGAGCTGGCTGTGGGATGTGGGGGTGTAACAGCAGAAACAGAAAGTGGTGGTGGTTGTGGGCGGGGGTGGGAAGGGAATTAGCTAAGTAACAGGTGGATAAAGCAGGAGGACTTTTACAAGGGATAGAACATGTTGCCTGCAGAGCACAGGCGCCCAGAACACCATCTGGTACAGTCCCAGCCTCCTGCCTGACTTGAGAGGGAGTAACAGGATGGATAAAAGTACACACACACACACACGCACGCACGCACGCATGCACAAAGGCACGCGCGCGGCTCGGTTACCAAGGAAAAATGATGGAAAATGGATCTTGCTAATCAGCATTTTCTTTTTTTTTATGTTTATCTATTCTGAGAAAGAGAGAGATAGTAGGGGAGGGGCAGAGAGAGAGGGAAAGAGAGAATCCTAAGCAGGCTCTGTGCTGCCAGCATGGAGTCCGATGTGGGGCTCAAACCCATGAACCATGAGATCATGGCGTGAGCCGAAGTCAGACACTTAACCAACTGAGCTACCCAGGTGCCTCTCATCATCATTTTCAAGGGAGAGAGGAGAGAACAAAAATGGAAACCAAGATGGTTCTAGCATCATGAAAGAAAAGAAAAACCATGAATGCACAGTGAAAAGGTTGAACCCACCCTGTGCCTGGCATGGAAACTGTCCCTCTTTCTCTGGGGGTGGGGTAGGGGCAGGGAGGAAGAATAAACAACCCCCACCTCCCAGCTCTGTCTAGATGCTGCTAAAGACAGTTTGTGGGAGCCATCATCTATCATGGGAAATTTTTATAAGAGAAACTGAAACACAGACCTCAGACTGGTGTGGCTAGTAACATTCAGCGGGAAGTGTGACGCAAGGGTGGCTACTGCCTGGCCAGGGAACCAGGAGCTCAGCTCTGCAGTCAAGGCTGGGACGACCCCTCCCCCACCTGGTCTGTCAGAGGCAGCAACTCTACAAAGCAGAAATGTTTTGGAAGTACTTCTAAATTTAGGGCCAGCAGCATCACGATCGAGGACTTGGACACAAGCTTTTGAGACTCCCCAAGGCCAGGACGAGAAGACTAATGTCTGAGGAGGAAGAAGAAGGGTAGGGATTCCAATAAACTCACATACAGGGGAGTCTTTCTCTACAGAAGGGTGTAACTCTCAAGTTAGCACTTAAAGCAAATATTACCCTTGGGCTTTCTTAAATTATTCATAAAGTAAAATATACATGGATATGTGATTATAAGCCTATACTGTAATAATATAAAAATGTATAATGAGTACAGTATGTAATTATACCCATATATGCAAACTAAAATGTTACAGGATGTGTGTTGTATTGCTGTATTAGATCAGCTGCTATAGCAGGCACTTAGTCAAATTCGTGTGATTCAGTCCACTCTAGAAATATTTGGATGCACAGAAAGAAAAATAGGATCCCTATCTCATTGCATTGCACAGAGCAGGTACCCAATAGATATCTCCTGACTTCATGAATAAATAAAAACGTATCTGATTTTTGGAGAGCTGGCTCAGTCGGTTGGCTGACTTTTGAGGTGGCTCAGTCAGTTAAGTGTCAGACTTCGGCTCAGGTCATGATCTCGTGATCGTGCGTTGACCATGCAGAGCCTGCTTGAGATTTTCTCTCTCTCTACCCCTACCCCACTTGCATTCTCTCTCTCTCTTTTTCTTTCTCTCAATAAATAAATAAATAAACTTTAAAAATGTATCTGATTTTGCTCCAGTTAAAGGCCAGAGCAAAGACAAGACTGACCATTCTGGCCTGTTTGATTGAGGTATAACAGGGGGCGGAGGGCAGGCTTGATACCAAGACTTAGCACCCCCAGCACCAATACAACCAGCACTTCAAAAGGTGGTCATTCACAAAAAAGACAAAAATGGTATGATTCTTTCCACTTATATGACCTAACTATAATGGGCAAATTCATAACCAGATTCAAGGCAATCTGGGGCTGGTGGGGAGGAGAATGAGAGCTATTCCTTCATGATTACAGAGTTTTATTTAGGGTAATGAAAAAGTTTTAGCAATTGATGGTTGCACATCAGGAATATAATTAAGGCCACTGAATTGTACACTTGAAAATGGTTAAAATGGTAAATGATATGTTGTGTGCATTTTACTACAAAAAAAAAAAGTTGTCATTGAATCTGATGATGAGTCTTCTCTTCAAAAAACCACTTAGGGTTTTTTAGGAAAGAAGGGGTACAGAGTGCAACGGCCTGCAAAGTGCTCCCCCTCTTGACAGGACATGGGAATAGCACCAGAAAAGTTCCCCAGTCATCCAGTCAGTGATTCTCCAACTGGAGCGAGTATCAGAAGCCTCTTGAACAGGGCTTGTGAAAACAGGGTGGTGGGCCCCATCCACGCCCCCAGAATTTCTGACTTAGGAGGTCAGGGTTGGCCGCCTCAGAGATTACACGTGTAACAATTTCTCAGGTGGCGCTGATGCTGGTGGTCTCCAGATCACACTTGTAAACCATGGACCCAAGCCGTGGGTGCTCAGTAGACTTGGCAGAGAGAGTGCTCCCGGGCCATCTTTCTTTCCAGCCAAATTCTCAAGACCCTCAGCGATGCCTCCTAGTGGTGCCATGACTGCTGGACCTCCAGACAAAGACTCCATAAACATCCCTCTCTCTGAACTAAAATTAAGGACTGTCACCTAAAAAGAGATCCATGAGTTTTCAGAGACTCTTTCCAAACTAGAGTCTAAGGTTCCAAACAAAAGAGGCCATTATTCATTCTTGTCTGTGTCAAAGCCTCACCATGACTTGGTACTCATTTCTTGACTGACAGGATTAATGCCTAGGATTCCCAACATCCTGGAGTATTTATCTCTTCTAGAAATCAGGTGCTTCATTAAAATTCAGATGATCCCACTTCTTTAAATGTTTGTTTATTTATTTTGAAAGGGGGGAAGGGGCAGACAGAGGGGGAGAGAGAATCCCAGGCAGGCTTCATGCTGTTAGTAAGAGGCCAATGCCAATGTGGGGCTTGATCCCACAAATCACGAGATCACAACCTAAGCCAAAATCAAGAGTCAGACACTTAACCAAGTAAGCCACCTAGGTACTCCAATCCCACTTCTTTAAAGGATTGGGTTTATTGTCAACAAACCCAACATTAGTTATAATCTCCCAGAGAACTCAAGACACATAGTGCTACTTGAAATTCCCCTCCACACATCATGGTCTGGCATTTTCCCACAGGTTTAAATGAGCAATGGGAGGGTTCCCATTCTCTAAAAAGCCTTCCCTCCCTTGTCTTTTCCCATCTAGAAAACTCCTCCCTACCTCCCAACAATCCAGCTCAAGTTCCAGCCCCTGCTTCCTCAGTTCTAGCTTCTGGAAAGTTCTTCCTCTGAGTTTCCATCACAGTTTCTACTTTCTCTCACCACAGCATTTGTGCAGTAACACGGACATGACCTACTCGTATACTTAACTCCATCTCTGGCTAGAAGCACTCTGAAGACAGAAACTGTATTATGATCTTTGAAGTATGAGTACCTGCTCCATGGTAATTTTTTTTAATATGTTTTCAATGTTTATTTATTTTTTGAGAGATTTATGGAAGAGCAGAGAGAGAAGGAGAGAGAGAATCCCAAGCAGAATCCATGCTTTCAGTGCAGAGCCTGACATGGGGCTTAAACTCATGAACTGTGAGATCATGACCTGAGCCAAAATCAATCACTTGAGTGACTGAGATATCCAGGCGCCCCCATAGTAATTTTTAAATACAGGTTTGGTATGCGAATAAGTTAATAAGTGAATAGATGGAAAAAGTCTTCTGATAAACTTAAATGTACCTTAATCTTAACCCCACATTACCTCTAGAAACCACATAAAATAAGTGTCACAAAGAAGAGCTTTTTTTTTTTTTTTTAAGAATATCAGGAGTGAGTTGGAATGTGGGAGGAGGGCAACGGGGCAAGGAAGGCACTGAGTGGGTAAGGGGGGTTGGCAGTGGGCAGGCTGCTTGGCTCTGCTGAGAAGGGGGCATGGCATCAGGATTCTTCTAGATAAGTCAACAAGCTCGTAGTAAAGCCTACAGGAAAGCAGCCAGAGCTACCAGTGGAGCCCACCTGCTATGTTTCAGACTCCATGTAGAGAGCTTGGATATTTTCCCAGATCCCCTCACCCACTATAACCCTCCTCCTTCCATCTTCAGCCAGAACTGCCACGAAGAATTTGATGGCTTTGCCTAGATTACCAGGTGGAGGAATTTTTTCCTCTGTGTACAGTTCTGTTTCTATTCCATTTGGAATTCCTGAAGTATTCATATCTACTGTACCCTAAACAAGTCTTTGTCTATAGGGTAGATGGATGGATGGGCGGACAGATGGATGGATGGAAAGGTAGCACAAGACATATGGGCTTCTCGTTCAAAGTAAAACTCATAACATGAGTTCCCGTCTCTGCCTCCCAAAATGCCATTAATTTCATTGTGGAAATGCAAAAACAAATAATTTCATAACAGTGGAGGTAATGGGGTGGGGGGAAGTCATCGGCCAACCAAAGGTTCTAACAAATTTTGGAAGGCAAGAAATAGAAATTCTATTGACGAATGAAACAAAGGGAAGGAAGCAGCAGTCCAGAAATAGCTGTAGAGGGACAGCAGATGGGGCTGAAGGGGTCAGTCTCTCAATACAGGGGTCAATCGCTCAATCAGAAACCCAGAAAGGCTGTGAGTCAAAATTCTACAGCCACCCACTCTCATCTGAAACAATTTCTTATTCTTGAGTAATATACAAAAACCTCATAACAGAAAACAATATTCAGATTGCTAGCTCTGGAATCAATATCTTAAGAAACTCATCTTCTGAAAATATTTGCAACACTAAGCTATCGCTTAAAAGACAAGTTTTGTATATATCTCAGGTGAGATGGTACACTGTGACCTTCAAATACAAGAACAACATTTTTTTCATGGTGTGCCTCTCTCGGACTCTTGAGAAAGTGTTGTGCCTAGATTGGCAAACACAGGTCTACCCCATGAAACATTTCCTGACTCTCATACCCATGCATGAACTCCCCACTTTTTCTATTCCCTCAGCCTCTTAGAGCCTTTTGAGGTGATTATTAAATCGTAATTTGTACTCTTGTCCTTAGACCCTTTATGCAATCTTCATCCTGTCCAGGGAAACAATGTAGCTCGGTACCTCTTGAAACACCTAGTACCCAGGCTTTGCGTTTGGTAGGTCTCCATGGGTGTTATCCAAGTGAAAGCTTCCCACAGCTTTCAAATATGTGGGGTAAAGAACAATGTTTCCAGTATGATGGGCCAGCCTCTTTACCTAGGTTCTCAAAAACAAGGTAGGGAATAAGGACATTGAACTCTTGCTACTTTAAGGGTGTTAAAATGTTATTACCCCCAACATAATAGAAGCTTCTTCTGTTTTGAATGTGGGTTGATAGTCACTGGAATCCACTGAGCATTCACTATGTGGCAGGCTCCATGTCAGGCCCTTACCTACTCGTTTCAAATTTTTTACAACAGATCTGAGGTTGTCCCATTTTACTATGAAGAAACTACAACTCTGGGGAGAGTAACGAACTTTCTCAGAAAAGACCTTTAAACCCAGGTCTTCTGATTCCAAGTATGGCGTTAGTTCTACAGCACAATGTCTTTCTTCTAAGAAACTGATTACGAAAGAAAAGCACAGAAAAGGAAGAGGTGAGGAAACAGGGTCACGTGAAAGTGCTCCTTCCCCCTGTGTCCAACACAGAGTTTAGTCTTTGTCGAACTTTTGTAATGGAGTTAAGCTGAAGGTCTCAAATTGGCCTTCTTTGTCTGCTGGCATCTCCTCCTGCATGTGTCCAGGACTATCCATTCTTGCATTACAAAGGCCCTTAGAAGAGAAGAAGCCTCCAACCCTCTTGGACCCATGCAACATACTAAAGTAGCTGATAAGACAGATTCAAAGTTCTAAAGCTCCCCATAAATGCATTTCAGCAACAAAAAGGATGCCCCAAATTCCCAAGGTGGCCTGAGAGTTAGACACATTCCACATTTGCAGATAAGAATTTTGATATTCTCTAACAGTCTGTAACACTGCTCCTCTCCGTTGCTTCCCCGCTGCCCAGTCATGATGTTTCTTTGGTGGTGCCTGATGTACATCATGGGGGTGGAGATGAAGACCTCCATCACCTGATCTTTGGAACTTTCCCCCTGAAGATGGGCACAATACAGTTTCTGCATGCTGTGAAAAAAAGTGTCTGCCGACCCACTGAGTCACAATGTTATGTGATAGTATCATTCTCGTGGACTGAAAGATTTCTGAAAGCCACATTCTATTTAAGGCAGCTCCTACTCTGTGGTCAAGCATCTCAAATGTGGGCAGCAAGAAAGAGACTATATGTGCTTGTTAGTTACATTCAGATTAAAAGACCAGAATGATGAGAGTCACATGACATCTCTAATCAACACCCTGCCCAAGGTAGCCTTCCTGGCTACAAGAGCACCCTCTATTTAAGGGTGACATTTCATGGTGACCCTTCTCTATGGAGAAGAGAGGAAAAGATTTGGAAAATATAATATCTTACACAGAATTCCTCCATATCTTTCCTAGGTCTTGGTTGACCCATAGACAAGTCTACAGTACTTCCAGAACACCTGTAGATGGGACTATTCCTATGTATTATTAAAATTGTGTTGGGGCACCTGGGTGACTCAGTCGGTTATGAGTCTGACTTCGGCTCAGGTCATGATCTCAAAGTTTGTAAGTTCGAGCCCCACATGGGGCTTTGTGCTGACAGCTCAGAGCTAGAGCCTGCTTCAGTTTCTGTGCCTCTCTCTCTCTCTCTCTCTCTGCCCCTCCCCCTCCCCTGCTCGCACTCTGTCTCTCTCTCAAAAATAATAAACATCGAAAAAAAATTTTTAATTGTGTTAGACAAGTAGAGTGTGATGTTAATAATAGATATGCATTTTATTATATATAAGTATTCACACAGGCTAAATAATACAAAACATACCTAATATGCTTTTGATTATCAGTATATTAGTAGCTATGTAATTATATTTTCTACACCATTATTATATGCCATGCACTTATAATACATGAAAGCGTATTATAAGTGGATGGGAGTTTGAATAAGAAGGTTACACTTTTTTTCCAATTTAATGAATTCCTGATTCTTTGCAGCAAAACCATAATGAAAATTAATGAAAATACCAGTGGCTATTATTCTAGCAGAAAAATATGATGGAAGTAAGAAATGCTATAAAATTAACACCTTTAAACAATGAAGCATAGGGGGTATCTCCCCCTCCAGGGTCTGCAGTCTGGGTAATTGGTAAGTCACTCTTGTCTAGAAAGACACCATAGATGACATAAGTGAGGCACAAAGGATTGAGTGGACTTGGAAAAGAGATTTTTTCTTATAATTTTTTAAATCAAGAGAGAAGTTTCATTTTTAAAAAAATTTAAGTCTCTGATCTATCAAGTTAAGGGCTCTGGTTCTTCTGCTTTTACTCTACTTCTCTGTGCTCTGACCTAAAATAAATCCAAGCCAAACAAGGCCTTAAAAATGAAGAAATGAAAAATTAAATTGTGAGACAGATCTTCCAAAGTACTGCATCTGGACCTTCAAACAACTGTGTCAACAAACCAAGATACATGTAAAACAATGAACAGCATTCATCTGGGACCTGGATTTACAGAATACTCTTTCTGTTGGAAATCAATCCAACCCCCAAGGGAAGGTCATCTTTGTCTACGATAAACACAACTACATCTTGGCTTTTGCAAACCAGGCAGTTGTGTCAACTCCCAGGCATGTAAGAATCTACCTATGTTTATTTTAACAACCCCAATTGATAGGACTAAATGAATTTAAAGATCAAATGCCTTTCTAGGGTGGGTTTCCTAATCTGCAGAGAGTTTGCTGCTAAATAAAATTAGGTTTGAAAAATATAAGTCATGAGAACTAATTTTCCTCGCAAACAACAGGAAAATGTTCAAACCTTTTCTAGGGAAGCCAGAATCTTTAATGTTGCCAGAAGCCTGCCTATAAATTCATTAATCAGATTTACTCTATTCAAGTCATGTAGCTTACAGAAAAGTTCATCCGAGATAGACTAAGTCGGCTACTAAGTAATGTCACAATTTCCATACCACTACGGTGTCACGCATGAGAGAACAAAGTGCTTGGGTCCCTAAAGAATGGGGAGTTCACACTTTTGATAACACAGGAATCAGATGATGATGAACCAGCACACGGGCATTCATTAGTGCCCTCTGCCATCGTGTTCTTTGGGTACCATCAGCCAACTACATTCTGCCATGGTCAAATGTCAGGAGAGCCTCAAAGAAGTGAAGTCTTCTTTTAGGACAACAGATAGAGTGAGAGGGAACCTATCCAATCAGCAGGTCCAAAAGGCTATTGTGCTGAATACAAATCTCAGCAAACATCCCATGTTCAAATAAGTGTGCAAGCTGCTTTGCACAACGATCCTCCATAACAAGATAGTTGAACAAATTATAACACATCTGCATGATGTACCTATGCAACTCTTACAAGGAATGGGTTAGGCCGTATGTATTTTTGCTGAGTGAGAATAAACAACCTGCATAAGAGTAAGTCACATGTCAATGTTAAAAAGCAAAAAGTATGGGTGCCTGGGTGGCTCAGTCGATTAAGCATCTGACTTTGGCTCAGGTCATGATCTTGTGGTCTAGAGCCTGGAGCCTGCTTCGGATTCTGTGTCTCCCTTTCTCTCTGCCCCTCTCCCACTCACACTCTGTCTCTCTCTGTCTCAAAAATAGACATTAAAATTTTTTTTAATTTAAATAATAAAAGTAAACAAGAAAGCATGCATATACAATGACAGATGCACATATATGGCACATGAACATATAGGGACATTTGGCAAGCATTAAAAAGAATAGGAAACTATACCACAAATTGTATTTAGCAGCAGTCTCCAGGGAATGGAATTGGTATAGAAAAAGGAACATTTGCAATTTTTCTAAAAACCGTATTATATTAATTTCCCATTAATTTCAGCTTGGGCAGTCATGACAAAATACCATAGACTGGAAGGCTTAAACAGCAGAAATTTATTTTCAAACAGGTCAGGAGACTAGAAGTCCGAGATCAAGGTCTAACAGCGTTGGTTTCTGGTGAGAGCTCTCTTCCCGGCTTGCAGATGGCTGCCTTTGCACACTACCTTCACCTGGTTTTTCGTGATGTGTGCGCTCTCTCTCTCTCTCTCTTTCTCTCTTACTCTTCTTATACGGCTACCAGTCTTATCAGATTAGAGCCCTACCCTTGTGACCTCATTTAACTTTAATTACTTCCTAAAGACTCTATCCCCAAATACACGCAGTTGCATTAGAGTTAGGACTTAAACATATAAATTTTGGGAGAGAAACAATTCTGTCAATGTTTCTTTAATGGCCATTATTAGCGGCCTGCCCAGCATTTATCTCCTTCCAAGTGGAACCTTGATTTTGTGCAGGCATCTACTTATCCCATGTGTAGCCAGGTGCTTAAGAAAGGGCTCATCCATCTTTGCCATGGATTAGTTTAGCAATAAGGCTAAGACCCAATTCTAGCCAAAGACACATGAGAAATTGTCTACTGAGGGATTCTGGAACAAGTCTCTTATCTCCGAAGAAAAAGCCCTAGGAAGAAATGGTCACTCCTCTTCTTAAGGATACAGCCATTCTCAGTTTGAGGCCTGGATCTGCTTTAGCCATTCTGTTACCAATCTGAGTGTAAAGTCAACACTGAATATGGCAGATCTGGGCAGAGAAGGGAAAACCTAGCCACTTAAAGCTGTCACTGAGTCACAGGATCGACTATCCCACAGCTGACCTTCAATCACAGGAAACAATAAAATTTGTTCTGTGTCCTGGTCAAAGTCATCATAAATGATACAATTTCTAAGAAATGCTTAAAACGGATCTTTTTAAACATTTAAAAAAATCACTTTAGAAATTTACAACATATATGAGTGTACTGAAGACTGACAAATCTGTTTTAAAATCCTGGCTGAACCAGAACTCCCCAAATTTATTTGATAATGGGATCCTTTCATGTTCCCTTCATCAAGTCCTAATATCCTCAACAAAAGGAAACAGTTGTTGAAAGACACTCCCAGGGTGCAGCTGGGATAGACTGAGCAGTGTGGGAAATGAAAGAGCCTGAATTGAAGGAACTAGCAGCAAAGGTTCCCTAAGAAGGAAACTCTTGAGGGACTTTTAAAATCTGGGATGTCCAATGATCTTTTTTTTAATTGACTATGCTGCCCTTTGGTTTCAATACCATCACAAACATCTGAAGTCCCAAGTCTTCAGTAAAATCTGCCATGCATTTATTGGTGAACTCTGGGAGTAAAAAGATACTCCATTTCCCATATTTCACTTTAATCCCAAGGACATGGAATCCCAGAAGCCAGATAATTTTCAGACTTTCCAGAATCTAGCTATACACACACACACACACACACACGTATATATGTTTCCTAGGTATCGTTTTGGTGGACACATTACATTTGAGACTCATTATGCCATGAATCTGGTGAACTAGACAATGTTAAATATGCAGTAAAAACAAATAAAAATTACCAAACCCTATGAAAAATAGGCAACGCAACATGATCTCACTTCAGGCCATCACAGAGACGGGCATATCTGTACATGGGTGTCTCGTTTGGTCCACGATGACCACAGGCAAATTCAACCAATCAGAAATCTGAAATAGCCTAGCTAAAAGCCCTTTACCAAGGTGCCTTTCAACTACCAGTTATCATTACTACGATTTTATAAGTATTTGCGGGATGTTATGATTAACATGTCGTTCCCTCTTAATTTATAAAATCCATCACGACAGGGACAATATCTATTTCTACTCACCATCCCATCCCCAGTGCCTACACAGTACCCCACCTATAGTAAACTCTTAATAAATGTGTGATAAAAGTATGAATCCATCAGGGAAGAGGCATTTAATAATGTTCATAGATCAACTGAAGAAGTGAATCACTCATGTTCAGTGACTGTAATAAAGAATAAATATATGCCCATCATAAAATAATGTCTACAAGTAGAAGAGAACGTGTCAAAGACAGTATATTTGTATCAGGTTCTGCAGAAAGATCTACATGACAAATTATGGAAATGTGTATCTTTCCTTGTATATGTCTGTTGCCTAAAATTTGGTACCTTATGCCTTTTGTGCATATTTTGATGGGGTTGGGACCATTATTAAATCATATAGCAGAATTGGAGGGGCTCTGGAACTCCCTTTGGAATGAAGGGCTGCCTGTTCTGTGCTCAGTGATGGCACATACTCCCTTCCTACTAACTATCCAACATGGGGTCAGAAATTTGTTCCATATTTCATCGTGCCTCTTGAGTTATCACAAAGGTTATCTTATAGGTTAATTAGTTGTAAAACTGGTTAATGTTTCAGAAAGTTGGGTCTTCCAGTATACAGGGACATAGACACAAAGAGCACTGATTTCCAGAGTGCATTACTACTAAAACCACCATTGCAGAAATCCACACGCACATTACACTGAACAATCTTCTTTTTCAGACACTGAAAGCAATGCTACAATCTGGAAGGGGCACGTGAGGAGCAGAAGGAAAAATGTGGGGGAAAGACCCAAGACTACGGCCAAGTAGACATTGCATGCCATTAGTATGTATCACTCTTTCTTTTTCTGAACACACCGCAGCATAGACCCAGACAGTTTGACGGATGAGTAGGATCGTGGAGAACACTGAGGAAGATGATTAAGGGAGTGTAATAATTGATAAATGAGGAGAGAGGCTTTTGAAAAATCTAATTATGAAGAGACCCAAATGATGAGTTTGGTGAGAAAGTGCAGATGTACTTCTGCTTTGCACTTGGAAGTAAACCCCAGAGCAGGTTAGGAACCAAAGGACTTGTTCCAACAGGATGTGGGTAGGAGTAAAAGGAAGAAATAAAAAATGGGAAAGTCGAGACCCAGCGTCAGGACCAAAGTCCTCACAGGAGAATGTGTTACTCTGTACAGATCTTCCCGCACAGCCGTCTCCTCGCCAGATTGAGGATTACCGCAGACCCCAGTTTCTGTCTGTGATGCCCCTCCCTTGGCCTGACTGACTTGCCAGAAGGGTCCTGTCATTTCCAATTAGTGTGACTGTTTAATGTGAACAGCTTTGTGTTTAGAAAGGGGATATGTTTAGAAAATGTAGAAAATATTCCTAAATGAATAGGTCTTTGAAAACCTTCAGAATCTGGCTAAAAGGGTGACTTACGCTGAGAGGGGTACTCCCAGCCCCATTCTTTACAGTCTGGACTCCTCCACTGTCTGAAGCAGCCCAGGCCCTTAGTCTGATATCCAACTATGTCTCCATGTTGTCAAGGTTTTCTAGCACCTCGAATGAGACTCATGGAGCCAGTCACCTGCTCTGTGCCTGCGTGCAAGTCTTGAGCACCTCATGTGTACCATTAAGCAAAAACTACTCAGAATGAAGAAGTGGCTCCATCTCATGTGGACTGTGGAGTCAAGATCAGAAAGAGCCAAGAGGGGCCAGAGTAACACTTCCCACTTGCCACCTTCTAATTTGGAAGAAATGGTTACATGACTCTGTTGGAATAGTCTGAATCCCAGTAGAAAAAGCAATCTTCACCTAATAGATCACTCTCCCATTCCTATGATGGTATTCCTTGGCCCTGTTTCTGTGCTTACACTCTGCCAAATCCATTAGTCCCTCATCTGGTCACCTCCTCTGTTGGAAAAGGAATGATTTGGGGAAGTTGGGCAATAAAAAGGGACCAATTCACCTGCCTGTCAGTGACATTTTTAAATAGAGTCAGGGAAAGTATTCCCATTTGGGGTGAAAAGGGTTCCCAAAAGTTGCTTAATCAACCATCGCAGTAGCTACTATAATCAAATTTACAAATAAATCAAGGTGATATTATATGTCTTCGTAATTATTTATCTTTTAAAAAAAACAAATTAGGTTTTTTACAAGAATTTTTCAAGTATTTTTTTGGCAAAGAAAATGTGAAAAAAATTAAGTATAAAACAAATCTATTTTTGGTATTTATCATGCCTGTTCTCAATTAGAGAGATGGGCTTTTAACAAAGATGGCACCAAAAACAAAGAAGGAAGCCCATTTACCTCCCAAAGCCAAAGCCAAAGAAAAGTCTTTGAAGGCCAAGAAAGTGAAGCTGACAGGCCTCAGCCAGAGAAAAAGATCTGCAGGTCACCTGCCTTCCAACAACCTAAGACACTACAGCTCTGATGGCAGCCCAAATATCCCTAGAAGAGCACCCAGAGGAAACAAGTCTGACCATTATGCCATCATCAAATCCCCCAACCACTAAGTCAGCCATGAAGAAGACAGAAGTCAACAGCACACTCGTGTCCATTGTGGATGTCAAGACCAACAAGATCAAACAGGCTGTGAAAAAGCTGTATAACATTAACATGGCCAAGGTCAATATCCTGATAAGACTCCTAATGATGGTGCTTTAGATGTTGCCAACAAAGTTGAGATCATCTAAACTGCATGCAGCTAATTCTAAAGATAATTTTTTTTCATAATTAAAAAATAAGGCACAGGATGGAATGGATGGGTGAACCAATAGATTGTTAAACAAGACGATGTATGTGTACTATTGATCATACTATACACACCATTTTATAACTCACATCTGCATTTTCACCTAATATTATACTTTCCAGCATTTTCCTAAAATATGATTTTTAATGGCCACATAATATTTGGTGTTATGCATATACCATTACCCACTCATCAATACTTTACAGTTCAGTTTTTACGTTATTTCAACTATTACTATAGAAACATTTAGAAACAATGCTGTCTCAATATCAATGGATGTAAATCTCGATCATTCTTTTAAGAATCCTGAAAGCAGAATACCTCTGTCAGAGGAATTAAACTCTTTTATGGCTTTTGATTCACGCGGACAGTTGCTGTATATGAAGACACCTGTTTGACCATGCCCTCACCAAAACTCATCTTATCACTTTTTTATGCTGGCCCATATGATAGACAAAAATGTATGTGTATACACATGGGCGTAAGTACACATATCATTGTTGCTCCAGTTTTTAAATTAAATTCATATAATTTATTTTATTATGTAATTATATATTATTTATTTACCATACATTAACATATGCAATGTATTTTATAAGTATATAATAAAATGCTTTATTATATATTTATAAATTATATAGTAAAATATCCTATTGTATATTTAAAAATTATAAACTTGAAATATTTATATTTTATTATAAATTTAAAAGATTACCTCCCAATACTACAGGGAAGATTTCCTAACATATGTAAACTTTAAAAGTAACACAGAAAAGTTCAGAGAAGGGACAAGACAAGTGATCTTTCTTTTTTCTAAGTTGATTTATTTTTAGAAAGCAAGAGAGCATGAGTTAGGGAGGGACAGAGAGAGAGGGAGAGAGGATCCCAAGCAGGTTCTGCGCTGTCAGCACAGAGCCTGATGTGGGGCCTGAACTCAGAAACAGCAAGATCATGACTTGAGCTGAAACAAAGAGTCAGATGCTTAACTGACTGAGCCACCCAGGCTCCCCAAGCCAAGTGATCTTTATTTTTAGTTTTTAATTTTTTAATATTTATTTTTGAAAGAGAGAGAGAGAGAGAGACAGAGCGCGAGGGAGGGAAGGGCAGAGAGAGAGGGACACACAGAATCCGAAGCAGGCTCCAGGCTCTGAGCTGTCAGCACAGAGCCCGGCGTGGGGCTTAAGCCCACAGATCTCGAGATCATGACCTGAGCTGCAGTCACACGCTTAACTGACTGAGCCAACCAGGTGCCCCAACCAAGTCATCTTTAAAACACAGAACGGTTTCTAGCCCAATAAGATTTGAGGATAAGTGGATTAAATGTATTAATGAATCTAGAAAAAAAGACTGGGCCACTGTAATCAAAGAAAAAGAAGCATTGCAGGCACAAATGTGGAGAAAAACCCCTAGAAACACCGCACAACAGAATCCCAATCCTGGGATAGGCTCATTCGGTCCACAATAGATACATCTCCATTGCAGAGACACCTGCAGCACATCTAAGGTTCACTATTTTATTACACTCAAGAATTAAATCTCTTTCTCCAATATTATTTTCTGATTGGTTATTTTTGGTAAATGGGAAAACAATCAATATTCATGTGTTCACCTTATAGCTAAAAACATCACCTTATTAATCTTCCTAACATATCCAGTAAACATGCATACCTTGGATTTTCCAAGTAGATAATAGTGTCATCAGCAAATGATTATTTGTCTCCTCATTTTCACTAATTTTAACTGTCTCAATAATGGTACCATGTGGGATAGAATTTCATACACAGTGTTCAATACCAGTGGTAATAGTAGGAGCTTACATATAGGTTAAGTTTCTATGAGTGATCTATGTACATTTGAAAAAATGCACAGCTTCTGCTCTGTTAGCAGAAAAAATATATATATATTTATATGACCCTCGTTAACTGTATTCATTAAGTACTCTTCTCTTATTTTGTGTCAATTTCATTATTGCATTTATGAGGTATCTGTTGGGGTGGCCATATTCTTCTGGTAGGTCTATTAGCTTTAGCCTTAAATAGTTTTTAGCTATGTTGCAGGGTGCAGAAGAATTAATAACTATTATATTTTCTTACTCGACTCTTATTTTCAGTATAAATTATTCCTTTTTCCTGCTTAATGCTTTTTGCCTTGATTTCTGCTTTCTCTGGTATTAATACCACATCATCTATTTTTATTTTTAACAACTTTATGGAAATATCTTTGACATATGTGACTTGTATACATTGAAGGTATACAACTGATGTTTTGATAAATGAATACACTATGAAAAGATCACCACAGTGAAGCTAAATAACTCATCCATCACCCCATACAGTTATTAGTGTGTTTGTTTGTATGCATATGCATACGTGTAGAATATTTAAGATCTGTCCTCTTAGCAATTTCAAGTGCATAATACAGTATTACTGTGCTGGACATTAGACTTCCTGATCTCGTTTACCTTGCATAGCTGAAATTTTGTACCCTCTGACCAACATCTACTCATTTCCTCTCCTCTTGCCCCTGGTAACCACCTTTTTCACCTATGCTTATTTGAGTTCTACTTTTTTTTTTAATTCCACATATAAGTGAGATCATGCAGTATTTGTCTCTACATCTGTTGTTCTAGCAACTTGTCTTTGAGTTCTTGAGTCATTGAATTCATGTTCTCTTTAAATTGTTCTACACTGCAAAGCAGCTACTAGAAATTTTCATTTGCTTCATAGGTCATGTTTTCAGATCAGGTTCTTCTGGGTTGTTTTATACCTGACTTCTGGCCTCTTTTTGACATTTTTTCCTCCATGCTGTTACTTTCCATATTGACAAGAACAGTCTTTTTGCACATTTTATTTGCTCTATATAGATGTGGTTGAATTATCCATTAATCCATTCCCACATTGGTTGATATCTGATTAGCTTCCCTTCATAGTTGTGGTTGGAAGATTGAATGTTGTAGGTTATATTGGTTTTTAGAGGCCTGAGTAAATTATATCTTCTCTCATGCATCTTACAAGGGGAAAGGGGTTGTGCCCAGATAGGGTTAGTGCTGGATGTAATGCATTTACTTATGTAGAATCACCAACTTTTTAGAAAACCAAACCCATACCAAACAAACAAAATCATAATAATATAATATACAATAATTATACACATATGTGTTATTACTTTAATATAAAAATATGGAGAGTAGATATTCATTTGACATCATAATTAGTCTACATAAATGCAAATAGTTAAAAATAAGACTTAAAGGGGAAATTAGTAGTAATTTATAGTAGGTCTAAACAATATGTGTAAGGAAAGTATAATACTATTTTATATGTCTTTCTTCTTTCTGATAGAGTAATTATTTAAATCTTTTAAAACTCTCTATTGTATGTTACTATTATGCTAGATATACATTATGCTATATTAATATGTACTCTTAAGATACAATATAATATTTTTAAAGAGAGAACATAAACATAATAGGACTAATTAAATAGATATTACCAATATTCAATTAAAAAATAATGTTTATTTTAGCCCCATGGTACAATAGAATAGTTGTCATCTTTCTAAATACTTCTCTAATAATACTTCTCTGAACTGCCTCTAGCTTTTAGGACATCCTTCCTTTATGTAGTGGTAAAACTGAAAGCAATCTAATGTACAATTCATTTTGTCTTGCAGCTCTGCTCTCATCAACCCACATTACATTGCTTTCTGGTTTTGAGGATATTAAGCTACATACCATCTCCACAAAAGCGTCTGAGCAAGGAGTACTCAAGATTTTACTTATTAGCAACACCAGGTTTTTAGACTTATGGGAATTCATTTCCAGTTCTATAAAAATGTCCATCCACACCATATCTACTGGCTTGTTGTGGTAGACCAGTTGTCTGTCCATCAGGTCTTTGCATCTTTAAACTTGTCAAATACATTTCCATGTCTAAAGTGTCCATAATTTTGAAATACTCCACAGTTAAGCCTCTCTCAGGGAAAATGGTTTTAAAACACAGAAGTATTTTGAAGTTGTGAAATCAAAGTTAGATTCCAAATAAGTTACAATTTTAGTAAAGAAATTGAGAAAGTTCTGTTTAATTTGGCTGCCGTCTCTCATGACTTTTTTTCTTTTAATTCTGAAGAAGTCTTATTTCTAAAAGAAATGGGTCTTTTTTTCCACAGGTGTTTCTCACAATCTAAAACAATTCAAGTGCAGTCAATTCATCCTTTTCTAAGGTCCTTCAAAGATCACCAAACAGTTTCACAGAAACAACATATAAATCTGTTTTAAAGTAATCCTTTTCTCCATTTTCATCCCCAAAGTATTTCCAAATTAGAGAAAGAGATTCTTCTTATCTCACATTTGAAATATTTTATAGCTGGTCAACATTTTAAAACCTTTTTCAGGGGCACCTGGGTGGCTCAGTCGGTTAAGTAGCAGACTTCGGCTCAGGTCATGATCTCACAGTCTGTGAGTTCGAACCCCACATCGGGCTCTGTGCTGACAGCTCAAAGTCTGGAGCTTGTTTCAGATTCTGTGTCTCCCTCTCTCTCTGCCCTTCCCCTGCTCATACTCTGTCTCTATGTCTCTCGAAAATAAATAAATGTTAAAAAAAAAAAAAAACCTTTTTCATAGCCAGCAACAGTGTGTCAAGATGTTTCATCCTATAGGATGCTAACTCATCTCTATAAAGTCAAAAATGTATTAATTGCTTCCCTGTTTTGAAAGTGAAGAGTGAACAGGTCAGTTACCAAATTTCCCCTTTGTTCAACCACAGAATATTTTAATTGCAACATCAGAATCAGAAAATATAACTTTAGTCGATTTCACAGAACATTCAAGAAAATCATACAATTGTGTATGTGTATTCATTCGTGCAGTGTGCTCAAGCCAATACAGAGGCCACTATTTTCTTTTTTAATTTTTTTTTAATGTTTATTTTTGAGAGAGAAAGAGAGAGGCAGAGCACAAGCAGGAAAAGGGCAAGGCGGTGGGGAGGGGGGGTGTGGACACAGAATCCTAAGCAGGCTCTAGGCTCTGAGCTGTCAGCACAGAGTCCGATGTAGGGCTGGAACCCATGGACCACGAGATCATGACCTGAGCTGAAGTCAGAAGCTTAACCAAGTGAGCCACCCAGGCGCCCCCAGAGGCCACTATTTTCAACTAAACATTAGTGTCTTTTAGAAGTACCTGACTGTCTCATTACAGACTTATGAGATTCAGTGTCCATATGTGATCTCTCATCCTCTTCTCCAACATGCACAATCCCAAACCGTTCTCTGCATATTGTGCAGTATGTGTGGTTTTGATTATTGACCTTACTAATCCAGTTGTATGTGCCCTTCCATCTGTCAATAAAATCACATTGCCATTTACCTTTCTTTTTCAATGATATCTGGATCATGCCAGCATTAGAACAGCCAGAAGCAACAATGGTGACCATGGATGGTATCCGTTTATCCATTTATCTGTCTATGCCATATCCTCTTGACATGAAAACTTTCAGTCTCTATTTTGGGGTTGCCATATGAGCTTGGCACTTTCCCTTCAACTTTCCACACCCATCCCCAGGAACTAAGACCTTTCACATCTCATGGAGGGGATTCCCAGGACACAACTCTTTTAGGGCAAAAATTGAGGCTCTCACAATCAAAGTAGGATGATATTCACTCTTTCTTTTGGATTTTGTTAAAAATCTCATGACAGAGTTCACCTCACATGGGTAAGAGCATCTGGTAATCACATGATAAGAATTTGTGAGTTTCTAATCATTCCTCTGATGGAGGATGGAACCCAACAGAAATCATGAACTCTAGGAGTCTACTTCCCCCACTCCAACTACTTCTCCCTAGCAGCCGTTTATAATGACTTCCCAGACAGGGAAAGAAAAATATTAGGTAAAACTGATGACTTTGGGGTACAGAGTTATTGTTCTGCAAGGTTATGGGAAACTTCCCCTAGAGGTCCTCAGAGAATCTTGCCTTTTCTATTACCCTAATATGGTGGACAATTGTTACTTTTTTTCTGCCCAGTGTCTACTTCTCCTTTTCATGGAAATGGTGCCTCGATTTTACAGCGTTATGAATAAAGGTAAGCTGGAGTCCATCACTGAATACTATGCTCACATTTAAAAAGGTTGGCAAGATCAACAACAAAAGGACAATCCAATTAAAGAATAGTAAAGGGCTCGAATATACCTTTCTCCAAAGAAACAGTCAATAAGCACATGAAAAAATCCTCCTGTCATTTATCATTACAGAAATGCAAATAAAAATCACAAAGACATACTACTTCATAGAGAGGAAGATAGCTATAATAATTTTTAACAGTGACAGTAACAAGTGTGGGCAAGTATGTAAAGAAATTTGGGAGCATTCATACATTGCTGTGGGAATATAAAATGGTGAATCTGCTGTGGAAAAGAGTTTAGTGGCTCCTTAAAAAGTTAAACAGGGAATTACTCTACAATCTAGCAATTCCACTGCTAGATAGATACTCAAAAGAACTAAAAACAGATACTCAAATAAATACATACACTCATGTGTTCATAGCAGCACTATTCACAATAGCCAAAAGGTTAAAAACAACACAAATATCCATCAACAGATGAAAGGATACACAAAATGGAGTATATTCATACAATGGAATATTATTTGTCCCAAAAATGGAATGAAGTACTGATATATTCTATAATATCAATGAACTTTAAGAACATTTTGCTTAGTAAAAAAAGTCAGGCACCAAAGGTCACATTTTATATGATTCCATTTATATGAAACACCCAGTATGGGTAAATCCCTAGAGACAGAAAATAGATTAGTGGGAGCCAGGGGCTGGGCAGGAGGAGGAAGAATAAAATGGACAGTAACTACTTAATAGGGTTTCCTTTTGGGGTGATGAAAATGTTTTAGAACATAGAGGTGGTGGTTACCAAACACTACAAATGACTAAATGCCAGTGAATCATAAATTTTAAAATGGTTAATTTTATGTTACATGAATTTTACCTCAATTTAAAAAAAACAAAGGAGGATGCCAAGAGACGTTTATAACCTAACTCACAGAGCATTCATGATGTATCATTAAATAAAAAGTATAATAGATGAGCAATTGTTTCGGGATAAGCATATTTTTGTGAAATAATATTAGTCATAATATATATTACCAATATATGCATGTTACTATATGTGTAAAATGATTCAAAAGGATTTACATGGAATTGTTTGAAGAAAGTTATTTCTGGAAAGCAAAATTATAGGAGATATTTAATAAATACTACCTTTTTGAAAGAAAAAATTAGAAGCTTCTAACAGGCTTTTAAAAAGTAATTACTGGGGCGCCTGGGTGACTTGGTCAGTTAACCATCCGACTCTTAATATCAGCTCAGGTCTTAATCTCAGGGTCATGAGTTCAAGCCCCGCGTTGGGCTCTGTGCTGAGCACAGAGCCTATTGAAAATAAAATAAAAAGTAATTACTGACCCCCTGTCATATAAAATGGGTACATTAACATAAATTTACATATTACCCATCCATCCTAATTCTCTATTTCCGCAACATATGTTTTTAAAATTTCACCATTAATTTTTTAAAATGTTTCATCTTCACTTATCCTTTATCTGCCTTCATTAGTGAATGAAGGTAGTTTTGCTGAGAATGGGGGTGGTAAGGTGGCACCTGTCTCCTTTCATCAGGCTAGACCCTTCTGCACTAGATGGACTAGAAATGCCTTAAAGCTTTCAGCGTGAGGACGACACCCTTCATTTCCAGTCTTGATGCAACCTTTTCCCCATCATTGTCTATTTCTTTCTTGTGACAATAATGATTCTGGAGCAGCAGTGTTAGATGCCCTGGTTCATACTGTTGTCTTGCCAAAAAAACCCAGCATCATGACAACTGTCCATTATCGGAAGAAATGCTTGAGGTCACAAGGTGATGAAGCAATCTGAAATGAAGTAGCTCTTTGAGTAATGCTTATGGGAGACGGTGAATCCAAATGGCAATACAGATGGCTGCATTGTAAACCAAAGGGTAGGACTGGATACACCTTGGGGGTAGAGCACTTGTTGAACAGTACAAGGTTTAGCCACATGGTAGTTTTAGAAAAGGACTTGTGAGGGACTGAGAATGAGCAGTGACAGGTACTATTCTTTTGAAGGCTTGTGAAATGTTCTCGCCAATGTCCCTTAGATACATTATCCCATTTAAATCAACAGCTGCATGGAATAAAGCACTATTATACACATTCTTAAAGTTCACAAATTGAGACTCAACAAAGTTAAGTAACTTGCTTAAACTGAAAGAAGGGAAGCCAACTCTCAAACCCAAATCCACAACTGTTGACCCAATGTTATTTTCAATAGTTTGGAGGGCTGCTATAACCTATGTTCTTTTAAGTCCTGGAGTCCTGGAGAATGCGATGGGGTGTTAAGTGAAGGCAGAACTCTAGTTTGCAATCACTTCCAACAGGGTTGCTTCTTATCTGTGCTGTATTTTTTTAAGTGCAGCTTTTTTAAATGTTTTATTTATTTCAAGAGAGAGAGAGAGGAAGCATAGGAGGGGGGAGGGGCAGAGAGAGAGGGAGACAGAGGATCCAAAGCAGGCTCCATACTGACCGCAGCAAGCTCACTTCGGGACTTGAACTCACAAACCTGAGATTATGACCTGAGCTGAAATCACATGCTCAACAGACTGAGATGCTCAGGTACTCCTCCATGCTGTAGTTTGAAGCTCCATGTAAGAATTTATTTCAAAAAGGGGACAAGGAACTTCCACTTAAAAAAAGAAAAATCTTGGGACTTCTGGGTGTCTCAGTCATTGGAGCATCCAACTCCTGAGTGCGGTTTAGGTCATGATCCCAGAGTCATGGGATCAAGCCGCACAATGGGCTCCATGCTGATCCTGGAGCCTGCTGGGGATTCTCTCTCTCTCCCTCTGCCATTCTCCCCTGCTCATGTTCACTCACTCTCTCTCTCTTTCTCTCTCTAAAATTTAGAAAACAAAATCTTGAGAGAAATCAGACTTCTAAAATATAAAGCAACATATATTCTTCCCCCATATCCCTTCTTATTACTGATCTTACGTAAGACTTTGTTAACTGATCTTTGGATGGCAGTGTGTGTTCGTTCTCACAGGGATGTGTGAGCTTACAGCAGTGTGGATGTTTTTGCTTATAAGCAAAAAGGTAAATGCTGATAAAGCTTTATCTGATATAGCATTAGTATCAATAATAGATCAGGGATCCTCAAATTTATAGATGGAAACAAGCATAGCCTGGAGTTCAGTGAACTGAAAAGCCAGTATGCACTGTCTGATGAGAAAAAAAAATGGAATTCAGGGTCAGATACTCTGACGTGAATCTCCATTCTCGTACGAACATGTTGCCAAACAGCTCTGAGACCGTTTCCTCTTTTGTAAAATGGAGGCGCAAATGCCAACTTCAGAGTGATTCTGTGGAAGTTAGATAATGTACATCAAAACGTCCAGGTGAGCCCAAAATGGCTCCCAACAGGGCCTCATACTTTAGGAGGCCCCACTCAAACCCTTCTCAGATTGTGCCTATTTCTATGGAGTGAGGAGTCTGCAGGGCCAAGGAAACATGTCCACCATGGTCCCCCTCTCCACAGCTGGACCAGACTCTGGCTCCTTCACTCTTCCAAGGAACTTCAGTGCAACATTCTAATGCCTCGTCAGCAAGATTCCTAAATTTTCTAGTAGGCTTGACTCATCAAGACAGTTCTGGTTCGCCACGGTAGCTGCAGCCCGACCTGAGTGGCCTCAGCTGTGAGCGGAGCAGCGGCAGCAGCCACTCTCAGGAGACCACCAGATCACCTCTTCCTGTGGCCTCGCCATGGCGACCTACGGACAGAACCGCGCAGCCAGTGTGTATTCCTCCATCATATGCTGACCTTGGCAAAGCTGCCAGAGATATTTTCAACAAAGGATTTGGTTTTGGGTTGGTGAAACTGGATGTGAAAACAAAGTCATGCAGTGGTGTGGAATTCTCAACATCTGGTTCATCTAACACAGACACTGGTAAAGTTACTGGAACCTTGGAGACCAAATATAAATGGTGTGAGTATGGTCTGACTTTCACAGAAAAATGCAACACTGATAACACTCTGGGAACAGAAATGGCAATTGAAGACCAGATTTGTCAAGGTTTGAAACTGACATTTGATACTACCTTTTCACCAAACATGGGAAAGAAAATTGGTAAAATCAAGTCTTCTTACAAGAGGGAGTGTATAAACCTTGGTTGTGATGTTGACTTTGATTTTGCTGGACCTGCAATCCATGGTTCAGCTGTCTTAGGTTATGAGGGCTGGCTTGCTGGATACCAGATGACCTTTGACAGTGCCAAGTCAAAGCTGACAAGAAATAACTTTGCAGTGGGCTACAGGACTGGGGACTTCCAGCTACACACTAATGTCAATGATGGGACAGAATTTGGAGGATCAATTTATCAGAGAGTATGTGAGGATCTTGACACTTCAGTAAACCTTGCTTGGACATCATGTACCAACTGCCCTCGCTTTGGCATTGCAGCCAAATACCAGTTGGACCCCACTGCTTCCATTTCTGCAAAAGTCAACAACTCTAGTTTAATTGGAGTGGGCTATACTCAGACTCTGAGGCCTGGTGTCAAGCTTACACTGTCTGCTCTGGTAGATGGGAAAAGCATTAATGCTGGAGGCCACAAACTTGGGCTTGCCCTGGAGTTGGAGGCTTAATCCAGCTGAAAGAAATCTCTGGGAATGGATATCAGAAGATTTGGCCTTAATATATTTCCAGTGTGACCAGCAGGCTTTTTCCCCCCCAAGAAGGTGATCAAAACAAAAGATGATCTAAACAAGAGCTGTATTTTAAATATTTAGATGGTTACTTGTTAGCTGGTTTCTAGTTGAATCGGTTCTCTAGTTACCAATGCTGCGGTCGTGCAGTCACCTATACATTATTTAAATGTATTTAACTGTTAAATGCGCTGCCCACCAATAATGAAATAGACCTTTATGAAAACTGAAAAAAAAAAAAAAAGTCCAGCACATCTTAGATTCCCAATTAACGTTCCATTTTTATTAATTAGATGACTCAAATTCTTGAAAGCCTGTGATAATTATACCCTCTGTGAGATTTACTCGGACGAGACTGTGGAGGCCACAGGGTTCCTCAGACTGGCTTCCACAGGGTTCTACATCAGACTGGCTCTTAAGATTAAACTGCCACTCTCACGGCAAACATTTTGACAGGTCCAGAGCAGGGCTGTTGTCAATGTAGCCCCATACTTCACACGGTGGGCTGGAAGGCCTGGGGCACCACAGCCAAACAGAGCAATCCTTACACTGCCATGAATTTCTCCATTTTTCCCCTTTGACCATGAGGTGAGGTTGAGTATGTTACAGCACACGATATACTCAAACCCATCTTGAAGCATGTCAAGCATACCATCTTTTGAGTAAATTCAATTGTCCAAGGCCTAGACCTCCATAAGCCAGTTCTAGCCATGAAGCCCACCCTACAGGAATGCCTTAAAGGGTAATTTTCAGGGACAAAGGTTAAACCTGGCAGGAAAAAAAAAATCTTTTTATTTTAGAAATTCCCCTTTTAAAAAACAGAAATTATTTTAGAATTACTTTTTAAGCTGTTTCTCCTTTTTAAAAAAATACAAAAATAGAACATGTACAAAATTCCATGGAAAAATCAAGTCATTCAACGACTGACTTCCAAAAATACTGTTATACTTCTGCTTTGAAAAACAGAATCATATTGACCCAAGGACTGATGGTTCAATGAACTCATTTCAGCCTTCACCAGAAACTCTGATCAGAAAAGAATACTAAGAGGATAGATTCTACTTGAGATGAATATTTATCCCCATCACAAACAAAATTCAGAAAGTCAATATTTGGGTTCTCCAAAGAACAGAAACAATAAAAGAATGCATTTCTTTAAAAGCTATATTCTTTGAGTGTCTTGGAAATAACATCTCTACAAATACGAAGTCTCATTATATAGAACACTTTATATACTCCCAGTATTTTATGAAATGCATGCCAGCTTGTGGATGAGGTGGCTTGGAGCTGCAATACCCACGGCTACCAAGAGATGGCAGTGAGCCACCCATGTACTCTGGTTAGTGGGTCCCTGCCACTTGAACTGCCTTTCCTGTTTCTCTGCATCATTGACTCTTGCTCTTGTTTCAGAAGCATTTCTTTCCTCCATTGCTCTTGCCTGACCATTTCCCACTTTCCCTCAAACCCATTATTATTATAACTCTGCTGCTGTATTATTTAACTCCATAACAGCATCATATAATTGGGGGACCATGATATTAACTTTGAAAAGCATTTTGGGGGGATTTATTTGGCCTGAAGCATGCCACATAAAATGGGATTTTATTATATGTGATGATGATTACTATGATTAGGGTAGGCCATTTTCAAAGACGAATTATTTCAACCTCAAGGAAACCAAGGCCTGAGGACCTCTTTTCTTTTTAGAACCCTCCGGCCCCAGTAAAACTGTCCCCTTTACATGTTTTATTTATTTATTCCAGTTATTTAATCATTTCTGCTTTTAAATATTGAGGAAAGGGCAGTCATCATGCTCTAGCATGGTGTGGTGGAAACAGACCTGGAGATTCCTTCCAGTAGAACTAATATCTTACCTTACCTCTTCCACCCACTACCTGTGTAAATTACAGAGCACTACTCAAGAGTATTTATCAAGTGAGGATATGGGAATGAGTACTCTCTACATTCTCTTCTGCATAAAATATTTAAAGATTCTATGGAAATTTAAAACATTGCCGTGTCATGGAGTCTAAAATTGTTTTACCCTTTAAAAAGTACTGTAGAAATATTTAAATCGAAAAAAAAAAAAAAAGGTGTTAGCAGTGCTGAGAAACAGGAGACTATTGCAAAGTGCCCCAGAAGACAAAGGACAGAGACACAGCAAACTCTGGAGAACACTCCCATCCCTGGGGAACAAGAACTCACTATGAAAGCAAGATGCAAATCTATCAGGCAAGCGCAAGTGTGGTCACCTCCTCCTGGCACCCCCGAATGTGAGAAGCCAAGGCCAGCTCCTGACCACACACACTGGAGAGTGAGCCTTGATGGGAGGCACCATCTCAGCAATACTGAAATAAAATAGCAAAACCTGTCGCTAGGGCTATGAGCCTGGCCACTGCGTTGTTCCTTTAGGTTGACATTTTCAAGCTGGCAAAATAGTAACATCTGGGGTTTCTTTCTTTTTTTTCTTTTTTCTTTTTTTCTTTACTCTGACCCCAAAGATCCTGCTCCCGAATATTTTACTAGAAACGTAGACCAAACGCTAACATAATGCAGCTCAACTGTTACTGATTACAAACAAATATGGGAGAGAATGCAAGTATCTCTGTAAAGCTGAAATAGCAAAGAAAACCATTCTTCACTTCAAAAGAAGGTAATCAGTTTTCTTAACACTCAAGTGTTACCTCCCTGTGATGCACAATAAATGTAGTCAGGAAAGGGAAATGAATTCTAAAATACCTAATGTCTGTTCTTAAGAATATTCTAGATGGCATCTGCACCTGTAACCCTAGAGCAAACTGTCATGAAGCCGTAAGCCTAAGAATATAAAGAATTGAAATATACATGTAAAATACGGGATTATAAATTGAAACTTTGTTAGAAGCAGTGAATAGCAGATGGCAGACAGCAAAAAACTGAGTTATTCAAGTTGAAAACAAAGAGAGAATTGCCCTATAATGCAAAAGAAAAACACAAAAGAACAAAAAACAAACAACCTAAGAGGAGAAAAGGAGGGGGAAGAGGGAGGAAGGGAGGAAGCCAGGGTGAGAGAGAAGAAAAGATGTAGAAAAAAAGATTCTAGATGGTTCATCTTTTTCTCCTATTACCACGCACCTCAAACTTTACCTGTATTAACATTGAACTCATTGTTCACCCACCCAACCCACTCTGTTTTGTGCCTCTATGCATTTTCTAATGCTTTCCTCTCTGCCCAGAAAACCAACCTCTGCTTTCTTCCCTCCATTCCCCATCCTTCTCCTAGCTCAAAACTCCTCTTCAGTTCCTTTGGGAATGAACAAAATAAGTGACCGACCAAATGATCCGCAGTTGGTATTATTAGTTTCAATGCATTTAGCTATAGCCAGATGATCAAATACAATATTTGGTGGACTGGACATTACTGTGACTATTTTCATTTGGCTTTAATTTTCATAATAATAAAAGCAATGCCTAATAATTATAGAAAGTATTACAAAGTTAATTTATAATCCCAAGAAAAAAACAGTTATTGGTGTTCTTCTTTAAATATTCTACTATGTAGGGACACCTGGGTGGCTCAGTTGGTTAAGCCCCCAACTCCTGGTTTCAGCTCAGATCATGATCTTACAGTTTGTGGGATCGAGCCCTCTGGCAGGCTCTGTGCTGACAGTGTGGAGCCTTCTTGGTATCCTCTCCCTCCCTCTCTCTTTCTGGCCCTCTCTTGTTCATGCACACACAAACGGACACACTCTCTCTCACACAATAAATAAATAAATAAAAATATTTTACCGTATATATTTTTCATGTAAAGAGATTATCTTGGGTGTTTTTTGACTGATATATTGAGATATAATTGGCATACAATAAATTATACACATTTAAAGTACACTATTTGAGAAGATTTTACATATTGTGTAAACACCTTTGAAACATCACCACCATGAAGATAACAAAAAAAGCCATAACCCTCCCCAAAGTTTCCTCATGCTCCTTGGGAATCCCTCCTACCTCCTTTACTCCCAACCCCATCTCCAGATGTCCACTCATCTGCTTTCTGTCACTATAGTTTATTTTGTATTTTCTAGAATTTTATATAATTGGAATCCTACAGCATGCACTTTTTCATCTGGCTTCTTTCAGTATAGTTATTTTGAGATTTATTCATGTTATAGTATATATCAATAGTTCGTTCCTCTTACTGCTGAGTAATATTCCATTGCATGAAAATATCAGTTTGTTTACTTTTTCACCAGTTGGGGTACATTAGGACTGTTTCCAGTTTTCAGCTATTACAAATTAAGCTAATATACACATTTGTACAAATCTTTGTAAAGATATATACTATCACTTCTCTTGGGTAAATACCCAGAAAGGGAAGAGACATATTTTTAGACGTTTGTGTTCAATTTTTAAGAAACTGCCAGACTGTTTTCCAAAGTGATTATACCATTTTTACATTTCCGCCAGTAGAATGTGCAAGTTCTACTTCTTCCAAATCTTTGCCAACTTCTGTGATGGTCCATCTTTTTGATTTTGACCGTTATAAATAGGTGTATAGTGGTATCATGTTGTGGTTTTAATCTGCATTTCCCTAATGAATTTTAATTTTGATCATGTTTTATATGGGCATATTTGTCAGCATATCTTCTTTGGTGACATAGCTGTTCAAACTTTTTTGTTAACATTTTATTTTAATTCTAGTTACTTAACGCTGTTAAATTAGTTTCGGATGTATACAGTAAGGTGCTTCAACAATTCCATACATCACCTGGTGCTCATCTCGACAAGTGTACTCCTTAATCCCCATCATTTATTTTACTCATCCCTCCACCTACCTCCCCTCCAGTAAACATCAGTGTGTTCTCTATAATTAAGAGTCTGTTTCTTGGCTTCTCTCTCTCTCTCTCTCCCCCCAACCCTTTACTCATTTGTTTTCTTAAATTCTTCATATAATTCAAATCATATGGTATTCGTCTTTCTCTGACTTACTTCGCTTAGCATCATACTCTCTAGTTCAATCGATGTCATTGCAAATGGCAAGATTTCATTCTTTTTTATGGATAATACTCCATTGTATATATAGACCTCTTCTTCTGTATGCATTCATCTATCGATAGACACTTGGGCTGTCTCCATAGTTTGGGTATTGGAAACAATGCTGCAATAAACATAGGGGTATTCGTGTGAATAAGTGTTTTTGTATTCTTTGGGTAAATACCCAGTAGTGTGATTGCTGGATCATAAAGTAGGTCTATTTTTAACTTTTTAAGGAACCTCCATACTGTTTTCTGCAGCGGCTGCACCAATTTGCATTCCCACCAACAGTGCAAGAGAGTTACTTTTTCTCCACATCCTTGTCAACACTTGTTGTTTCCTGTGTTACTGATTTTAGCCATTCTGACAGGTGTGACGTGAGATCTCACTGTAGTTTTGATTTGCATTTCCCTGATAGTAAGTGATAATGAGCATCTTTTCACGTGTCTGTTGGCCATCTGGGTGTCTTCTTTGGAGAGATGTCTGCTCACATCTTCTGCCTATTTTTAATTAGATTATTCATTTTTGTGTTGTTGAGCTGTGGCAGTTCTTTATTTTCGGGTGGGGGGAGGGCGATACTAACCTTTTATTAGATGTCATGTGCAAATATCATCTCCCATTCCATAGGTTGCCTTTTAGTTTTGTCGATTGTTTCCTTCACTGTGCAGAAGTTTTCATTTTGATGTAGTCCCAGTGGCTTATTTTTGCTTTTATTTCCCTTGCCTCAGGGGATATAAGTAGAAAGAAGTTGCTATGACCAATATCAAAGTTATTTCCTGTGTTCTTTTCTAGGATTTTGATGATTTCAGGTCTCACATATAGGACTTTAATCCATTTTGAAATTATATTTGTATATGGTGTAAGAAAGTAGTCCAGTTTTATTCTTTTGCATGTGCTGTCCAGTTTTCCCAACACCATTTATTGAAGAGACTGTCTTTTTCCCAATGGATATTCTTTCCTGCTTTCTTGAATATTAATTGACCTTATAGTTGTGAATTTACTTCCAGGCTTTCTATTCTGTTCCATTGATCTGTGCGTCCATTTTTGTGTCAGTACCATACTGTTTTGATTACTATAGCTTTGTAATATAACCTGACATTTGGAATTGTGAGGCCCCTAAATTTGCTTTTCTTTCTCAAAATTGCATGGACTATTCAGGGTCTTTTGTGGTTCCATACAAATTTCAGGATTGTTTGTTCTAGCTCTGTGAAAAAGGCTGTTAGACAGGGATATGTTAGCTGAAATTGCTTTGGGTAGGATAGATATTTTAATACTTGTTCTTCCAATCCAAGAGCCTGGAATATCTTCTCGTTTCTTTGTGTCATCTTCAACTTCTTTCATCAGTATTTTATAGTTTTCAGGGTACAAGTCTTTCACCTTTTTGGTTAAGTTTATTCCTAGACATCTTACTACTTTTGATGCAATTGTAAATGGGACTGTTTTCTTACTTTCCCTTTCTGCTGCTTCATTGTTGGTGTATGGAAATGCAACAGATTTCTGTACTTTGATTTTGTATCCTGTGACTTTTAGCAGTTTTATGGTGGAATCTTTCATCTTTTCTAAATATAATAAGATGTCATCTGCAAATACTGAGAGTTTCACTTCTTCCTTATTGATTTGGATGTCTTTTATTTCTTCGTGTTGTGGCTAGGACTACCAGTACTATGGCGAATAAAAGTAGTGAGAGTGAACATCTTTGCCTTGTTTCTGAACTTAAGGGAAAAGTTATCAGTTTTTCTCCATTTAGTATGATGTTAGCTGCCAGTTTTTCATAAATGACCTTTATAATATTGAGGTGTGTTCCCTCTAAACCTATTTTGTTGAGGGTTTTTTGTTGGATGTTGTGCTTTGTCAAATGCTTTTTCTGCAGCTATTAAAATGATCAGATGGTTCTTATCCTTTCTCTTATCGATGTGACATGTCATGTTGATTGATTTGCAAATATGGAACCACCCTTGCACCCCAAGAATAAATCACACTTGATTATGGTGGATAATTTTTAATGTACATTTATTCAATCTTATGCCCATTTTTAAATTAGATTTTTCGTTTTCTTATTATTGAATTTTGAGTTTTCTTTATATATACAGGATAAAACTCCTTTATGATATACATGACTGACAAATATTGTCTCCCATTCTGGGACCTGTATCTTAAATCTCTTAATAGTAGAAGAATGTAGAAGTTTTTAATATTTATGAGGTCCATTTTATCCATTTGTTACTTTATAGATTATGCTTTTAATGTTGCATCTAAAGAATTTTTCCCTAGTCAAATGTCACAAAGGTTTTCCCAAATGACTTCTTCTAGAAATTATATAGCGGTAGGTTGCAAGTTTAAAGCTACTACCCATTTTATCTTTATAGTGTGAAGGATAAAATGAAATTCATCTTTCATAAATAGACATCAAGTTTTTCGAGGGCCATACGTTGAACAGACTATTGTTTCTCTATGTAATTTGCATATGCCAAAAATCAATTGTCCCTCCTTTATGTGGAGGTTTATTTCCAAACTATCTATTTCATTAATCTGTCAGTCTTGATATCAATATTACATATATTGATTATAATAAATCTTGAAATATAATATTGCAAGTCCTCCAACTTTGTTCTTTTCCTAAACTGTGTTGGCTATTCTAGGTCCTTTAGATTTCAATGAAGTATGGAATCAATATGTCAATTTGTACAAATAAAAAATTCCTCACAATTTTGACTGGGAATGCATTCAATCTATAAATCAATTTAAGAAAAATGGACGTCTTAACAAGATTGAGTCTTCCAAGCCATTAACTCTATCTATTTATTTAGGTCTTCATAATTTGTTTCAGGAATGTTTTACAGTTTGCATATTATAGATCTTTAACATCTTTTGTCAGATTTATTCCTACGTAATTCATATTTTTGATGTGATTGTAAACTGTATTTCAAAAGTTTTCATTTCCAATACTTTGTTGCACTATACCAAAATATAATTTATTTTTTGTGCATTGACTTTGCATCCTGAAAACTCAATTAAAAGTTCTGGTAGCACATGTGTGTGTATAGATTTCATCAGAATTTCCACATAGACAATCATACCATCTGCAAATAAAGAATTGTACTTTCTCCTTACCCATCTGGATGTCCCCATATATTTTTTTTTTCACATCTCATTGTCCTAACTAGAATCTCCAATACAATGTAAAGCAGAAGTGGTGAAAGTGGACATTCTAGTCTTGCTTCCGATCTTAGGAGGAAAGTATTGTGTTTCACCATTTAAGTATGATGTCACCGCATGGTTTTCACAGGCGTGATTTATTGAGAAAGTTCCTTTCTGCTTCTAATCTGTTGGATTTTAATGAGGAAATGATGTCGAATTTTGTCATGCTTTTTCTGTGTCTTAAATATCGAGATAATTATATTTCGTTGGGTTTTTTTTTTAGTTTTTTGTATGGTAAATGATATACAATGATTTCTTCAGGTTAAATCAATCTTGCATCCCTGAGATAAATCTCAATTGGTCTTAATCTTTTTATACACTGTTGATACCAATTTTGTAAACTTGGATGAAAGGTATTTGCATATCTATTCAAATGCAACATTGAACAGATATTGGCTGGTAGCTTTCTTTCCTTGTGTCTTTGGCTACTTTTGGCATCAGGGTAATGCTGACTTCATAGAATAAGTTGCAAAGTATTCCCTCTTCTTTAATTTTCTGGAACAGTTTATGTAGCATCAATATATTTATTCTTTAAATGTTTGGTAGAATTCACCAATGAAGCCATCTGAACCAAGAATTTTCTTTGTGCAGATGATTTTAACTATCCATTCAATTCTTTTAGTAAATATAGGGCTATTAGGTTATCTATTTTCCTTGAATGATCTTTGGTAGTTTGTCAAGGAATTTTTCCATTTCATCTCAGTTATGAAATGTATTGGCACAAAGTTGTTTGTAATAGTCACTCGTTATTCTTTTTATACCTATACAATTTGTGGCAATTTCATCTCTCCTGTCTGATAATGGTAATTTGCGTCTTTTCTCACTTTTTCCTGATCAGCCTGTCTAGGGAGTTTATCAATTTTACTGATCTCAAAAAAATCAGCTTTTAACTAAATTAATTTCTCTCTCTTGTTTTTTTTTTGCCATTTTGCTGATTTCTATTCTTACCTTTCTTATTTCCTTCTTTTTACTTACTTCAGATACTGATCTTTTTCTAGTTTCTAAAGATGGATTCTGAGGCCATTAATTAGATGGTCTTTCTTCTTTTCTAATATGGGCTTATAATTCTATAAATTTCCCCCCAAATATGTGGCATCCCAGAGATTTTAATATGCTGTATTTCATTTTCATTTGATTCAAAGTATTTTCTATTTTCTCTTTTGATTTCTTCTTTAACTCATTGTTTCCTTTAGAAGTGTATTATTTAATTTCCAACATTTGGGGGCTCTTCAAGAGACCCTTATTGATTTCTTTTTTTTTAATTTATTTATTTTTGAGAGACAGAGACAGAGCATGAGAAGAGGAGGGATAGAGAGAGAGGATACTGATTTCAAATTTAATTTCATCATGGTCAGGAACATACCTTATATCACTTGAATTTTTAGAAACTTATTGTGACTGGTATCATGGTCCACAATATTGTCTGTCTATATAAAATATCCGTGAGCACTTGAAATGAATCTACATTCTGCTGTTGGTAGGTATTCTATGAATATCGATTATTATACCACACTGGTTGACAGTGTTATCCAAATTTTCCATGTCCTCACTGATTTTCCCTCTTCTTAGTCTCTCAATTATTGAGACATAGTTGTTAAACATTTTAACTATAATTATGTAAATATCTATTTCTCCCCACAGTTCTATCAGTGTTTACTTCCTTTATTTTGAAGTGCTGTTATTAAGTGCAAAAACATTTAAGGTTTTCAAGTCCTCTTGATAAATTGACCCCTTATCATTATGAAATTACTTTCTTTACCCCTGATATATCTTTTGCTCTGAAATCTACTTCATCTGATTATTCGTAAAGGTACTCTAGCTTTATTTTGACTAATATTAGCTTGATGTATCTGACATGCCATTGCTTTTAAACTAGTTCTGTCTTTATAATAAAGTGTGTTTCTTGTATCCAGCATAGACTTGAGTCTTGTCTTCTTATCAATATAATTGACTTTATTCTTCTAAACTCTAAATTGACATATTTAGACATAAAAGCCATATATGAAAGACCCACAGCTAATATCATCCTCAATAGGGAAAAATTGAGAGCTTTCCCCCTAAGGTCAGAAAGACGACAAGGATGTCCACTCTTACCACTGTTATTCAACATAGTGTCAGAAGTCCTAGCCTCAGTAATCAGAGAACACAAAGAAATAAAAGACGTCCGAACTGGCAAGGAGGAAGTCAAACTTTTACTCTTTGTAGATGATATTTCCTATGTGTAAAATCCAAGACTCCACCAAAAAACTGGTAGAACTCAGCCAATCTGCAGGATATAAAGTCGGTTACATTTCTATATACCAACAATGAAGCAGCAGAAAGAGAAATCAAGGAATCTATCCCATTTACAATTTCACCAAAAAAAATAAAATACCTAGGAATAAATCTAACCAAAGAGGTGAAAAATCTGTACACTGAAAACTATAGAAAACTCATGAATGAAATTGAAGAACTCACAAAAAAAATGGAAAAATATTCCATGCTTATGGATTGGAAGAACAAATATACTTAAAAGGTTGAGACCCAAAGCAATGTATTCAATGCAATCCCTATTGAAATAACACCAGCATTCTTCACAGAGCTAGAAGAAAAAAAACCTAAAATTTGGGTGGAACCAGAAAAGACCCCAAATAACCAAAGCAATCCTGAAAGAGAAAACCAAAGCTGGAGGCATCACAATTCTAGAGTTCAAGCTGTATTACAAAGCTGTAATCATCAAGATAATATGACACTGTGACAAAAACAGACACATAAATCAATGGAACAGAATAAAGAACCCAGAAATGGATGCCAAAAAGTACAGCCAACTAATCTTTGACAAAGCAGGAAAGAATATCCAATGGAAAAAAGACAGTCTCTTCAGCAAATGGTGTTAGGAAAACTGGACGGCGACATGAAGAAGAACGAACCTGGACCACTTTCTTACACCATACACAAGAATAAACTCAAAATGGATGAAAGCCCCAAACATAAGACAGGAAGCTATCAAAATCCTAAAGGAAAAAACAGGTAACAACCTTTTTAACCTCAGCCGCAGCAACTTCTTTCTTGACATGTCTCCAAACGCAAGGGAAACAAAAGCAGAAATAAACTATTGGGATCTCATCAAAATAAATATCTTCTGCACAGTGAAGGAAACAATCAACAAAACTAAAAGGCAACTGACAGACTGGGAGAAGATATTTGCAAAGGACATATCAGATAAAGGGTTAGTATCCAAAATCTATAAAGAACTTATAAAACTCCGCACACAAAAAACAAATAATCAGTGAAGAAATGGGCAAAAGACATGAATAGACACTTTTTCAAAGAAGACATCCAGATGGCTAACAGACACATGAAAACATTCTCAACATCACTCATCATCAGGGAACTACAAATCAAAACCACAATGGGATACCACTTCACACAAGTCAGAATGGGTAACATTAACAACTCAGGCAACGACAGATGCTGGCAGGGATGTGGAGAAAGAGGATCTCTTTTGCACTGCTGGTGGGAATGCAAACTGGTGCAGCCACTCTGGAAAACAGTATGGAGGGTCCTCAAAAAATTAAAAATAGAATTACCCTATGACCCAGCAATTGCACTGCTAGGTATTTATCCAAGGGATACAGGAGTGCTGATCCAAAGGGGCACATGCACCCTAATGTTTATAGCAGCACTACAGACAATAGCCAAAGTATGGAAAGAGCCCAAATGTCCATCGACTGATAAATGGATAAAGAAGATGTGGCATATATATATATTTCTATTTCACAAACTGGAAGATCATAACCTAAGCCAAAATCAAAAGAGTTAGATGCTTACTCAACTGAGTCACTCAGGCACCCCTGGTTTATGTCTTTTTAAATATCTTCTGCATCTCTAAACTTTGAATATATGAAAATTTGAATACTTAGAATAACTTATTAATGTTCTTGCTTGAGAACCCTAACATCTATATCAGTTCTGGGTGGCTTTTAATTTAATAATTTATCTCCTCACTATGGACAGTATTCTCCTGTTTATTGGCATGAATGGTAATTTTTATTGGATTCCAAATATTGTGACTTTAACTTTGTTAAGTGCTGAATATATTTGTGTTCCTATAAATATTCTGAAGCTTTATCCTAAGATGCAGTTAAGTTTTTTCAAAACAGTTTTATAAATTTTTTTTTAATGTTTATTTATTTTTGAGACAGAGAGAGACAGAGCATGAGTGGGGGAGGGGCAGAGAGAGAGGGAGACACAGAATGTGAAGCAGGCTCCAGGCTCTGAGCCGTCAGCACAGAGCCTGATGCGGGGCTCGAACTCACAGAACGCGAGATTATGACCTGAGCCGAAGTCGGACGCTCAACCGACTGAGCCACCCAGGCGCCCCTCAAAACAGTTTTAAAAACAGGTCTTGCTTTTAAAATTTAATAGGCAGGGTCAGAGCAGTGTTCAGTTTAGAGGTAAATACTTCCCACTAATGAGGTAAGATTCTTCTGTGTATTCTATCTAATACCCCACAATTCGTTAGGCTTTCCAGTCTGCCCTGTAGAACCAAGCCCTGTGTGAGCACTAGGCGTTCCTCCTTCCATTCCTCTCAGGTGGATTTCCCCTAGCTTTGGGTAGTTTCCCTGCAAGTGTGCACTGATCAATATCCAGATGGATTCTTAAAGGAGAACCTCTGAAGTTATCCAGAGTTCTCTGTCTCTGTGCAGTTCTCTTCCTTCCAACACTCTGTCTTATGAATTCTGGGCACCTGGGTGTCTCCAGGCCTCCAGTCCTCTCCCTCAACTCTGTCCTATCAATTCCAAGCCATCTGCCAAGCTGTATCTGGGATCCGTAGCTCTGCACTGCAACCTGGACACTCTCTAAGTCATTAACCGGGGTAATTTAAGGGTTCATTTCTCAGGGATCACTGTCCTTCATTGCCTGATGTCTAGTGTCTTTAAAAACACTGTTTTATATATTTTATCTGTGGTTTTTTTCAGGTAGGAAGATAAAGCTGTCTCCAGTTCTTTCATATTGTCTAAAGTAGAAGTTGTGTGCTTAGTTGGGATCATACTGACTTTTTAACCTTACTTTTTCTAGTTAGTATTTTATCATACAGCTATTACCATTGGTATACATCATTCCTAATCTATTTTTTGTGTGTTGCCTTAATACATAATATTATGATGTATCACTATATCACTTTTACTATAATCATACTTTTTCTGGTTATAATATTCTCTATTACAAATAACACTATGATTGATATTTTTGTGCACAAGTCTTCATCCACCTCCTTCAATGTTTCTTTTGGACAGATTTCAAGAAGTGAAAAAAGGAGTTAATAGAAGCTTTAAAAAAAAACATGATATACATCACCCCATTGTTCTCATGAAGGCTTTCTCAACCCACACTCCTAGCAGCATACATCAGTGCCCATCTTATTGAATCCTTACCAACATCATTTTTCAAAGTGTTTGCTATTCTGATTTGTGAAATTGGTATCTTGATCTAAATTGTGTTTTCTGATTATTGGCAAGTTGAATATTTTTATGAGTTTATCAGTGTTTCTATTTTCTCTTTGGGAATTATATTTTCCCATTATCTTATTGTCTGATAAGATATTAGGGTGTCCAAATCAATTTAGGTGAGCTCCCTGACCTTATTTTCTTGCAATATAGTCCAGCCTTGTATAAACCAACATTTTTTCATGTTTTTCCCCCTTTTTTCCTTTTGTTGTCTTTGTCCTTGTTTCTACTCCTACCTGGAAGGTTCTCCTTTTATAATCTTAACATCTTGGAAACTCCTTCCCTATTTCAAACCAAAAGCTGCCTTCTCTGTGAATTCTTCCTTGCCAGTTACGGGGTAGACTAAGATCTTCCTTCTTCAAACATCCTGCCATTATAGTATTTATTACATTGGTTTACATGTAGATATGGGCATGTATCTGTAAGCTCCTTGAGGATAAGGACTATTTATTTCAATCTCGAAGCTCACACATCTCTCCTGATAATAAATACCCCCAAAATACTTACTGAATGAATAAATGGCTAACAGAGAGCAGCTCAGACAAACTAAAATATGTGTTCATTTATTTCACTGGCATTTATTAAATACCTCCTATGTACCACCTGAAAGAAATTCAAACCTAACTTATAACAATTCATTTCCTTTAAATGGCAATTTATTGTTTTCTAGCTATTTTTCTCATTGGCTCTGTTGAATATAACTGATGACCACATGAGATCTAATATTGAAATAGCACTACAATTGAACTTAGAAAGTCTCTGATCTGTTCCCATCCTGCAATCTCTGCCTAAACCCTTAAAAACAGCTTTCTTTAGGGGCACCTGGGTGGCTCAGTTGGTTGAGCATCTGCCCAGATTTTGGCTCAGGTCATGATCCTCGGGCCATGGGATCAAGCCCCACATCGGGCTCCATGCTGGGCATGGAAACTCCTTAAGACTCTCTCTCTTCCTCTGCCCCTCTCTCCTGCTCATTCTCTCTCTCTTTCTCTCTCTCTCTCAAAATAAAAATAAAATTTAAAACAAGAAAAAAATAAAAGCTATTTTAATAAAAGCTATACATCTGCAAAATGGCTTCCTTTTGACCCTTTCCTTTCCAGTTAATTGAATTGGCATGTCACTGCTCAGTGAGCACATCTCCAGGCACAGCACTCACTTACAGGCCCCACAGGAAAAGCAAAGTGTGTTTCCCTCCCCCATGTGCTTTGTCATTTGTGATGTCTGAGTGAAGAATGGATCCCTGAAGAATTTGGTAATGGCCTATTAGACATACCACTTTCCTTAAAGCGAAAAGGCGAAGGTCACAATAGCCTCTATCGAGAGGGTCTTTTCATACCTCCCTCCGGTTCTTCAGATCTCCTCTCCCACATATTTGTAGGCAGTTGCAGTATTGTGAGGAATGTATGACGTATAGGAACATACAAACCTCTTTACAAAAGCTCCTTGCTTGAGTCAGGCTGGGCTAGAAGATTAACTTCTATGGCAAGTGAAGGCGCCTGCCTCCAGTCTCTAGGGGAATAATGTGGGCAAATCAATGAAGAGGTACAGACACTGCAGGTGTCAGCAGATAAAGATGGAAATGGGGTTTCTATATAGAAGCTGACCAGGGTGAAGGGGTACATGTAGAGCCATCCCAGGATATGAAAGGTCCCAGGTTTTTTATGTTTTTCTTCGGAGCCTCTTTCTATACAATTTGAAGCACTCCAAATCAGCATGTCAGTAACTTTGTTTGCCCCATCTCATGTCATGCTAAGGAAGAAATACCATGCCAGGCAGCAGGAGAAAGCTGGTTGCCAAGCCATCCTACTTTGTTATTTTTTAAAGTTTATTTATTTATGTTGAGAGAGACAGAGAAGCATAAGTCAGGAATGGCAGAGAGAGGGAGAAGGACAGAGGATCTGAAACGGGCTCTATGTTGAAAGCAGAGAGCTCGATGGGTTCAAACTCATGAACCGTGAGATCATGACCCGAGCTGAGAGCAGATGCTTAACTGACTGAGCCACCCAGGTGCCCCAGGCCATCCCATTTTCGTCAAGGACCGGCCATAGACTCTCAAGAAAACCCCATATGCATGTATTCCAAAGAACTTCCTCTTCCTCAGGTTACCTGGTCCACATCACTCAGGTAGCAGGGGGTCGGAGAGCAGGGGATCTCTCCCCAAAAGGGGAGAAATAGACTAGGAGCCCTGCTTGGATGGCACTGCTAACCCAAGCCCATCTCAGTTACCTGAGGAGTACTTTCTACATTGCAAGGAAGGCTCTCCAATGTGCAGGGCCTCCTGAAGCACAGGGCTCTGCTCTACGGGCACTTCTGATAAAGAAATGATGAGAATATTTCCACACGACAGGAAGCTGGTCCATTCCCAAGGCCAAGACTGGGTCAGAAAGTTCCTGCCACACTGCATTGTTATTGTTGCCATAGACTTATCAGCAGCTAGAGAACAGAGGCCCACGTTCCGTTGTTTTCATACCCCATGCCTAGCACCAAAATAGACCATAAAATATTGTTGATTAAATGTTGAGAGTCCTAGCTCAGGGCATGTTTAATTTGCACCGTGCAGTAGAGCATCTTGGAGAAGTGAATAGTGCCCTAAAATTAAGACAGAGCGCTCAGTTCAACCTCTCTGGGTTTCAGTGACCTTATGTTAAAATGAAGGAGTTGGACCAGCAGATCCTTAAGGATCTTCCAACGTAATATCCTATGACTTAAATGTCTATGACTGGCCCTAATCAGGGAGAGATCACTGACTTCCCAAGAAGCTGAAAGGGATTTAAACCAACAAACCTAGTTGCCAAGTCTTAATACATGTAGGAAACTATTCATTCCACCATCAGCTAGAGGCTTGGAGTCAGATGGCAAATGCACTAATCACTCTGTCAGTAAGCTGAGCCATGGTGCACACTCCCAATATCAGCACTTGGGAGGCTGGGGTGGAATTTTTTTTGTTCCTACTCCAAGGTATTTGAGTCCAAGTGATCTGGAGCACACAGCTTCTGAACCCCTAATGTGAGCCCGTGCCCTGGAGACCACAGAGTCTAATTATATTGAGTGGAGAGCAGCAAAAAGTCACAAAGCCATTAATGCGGAGGTAGGAGGAAATGAACACCCAGGGAGAAATTCAGAAACTATTTTGAGAAACAGGAAAATTTGCTTCTTTGTCTTGGTGACAAAGTAGCTGAGTCACCCAATCGCTCATAATCTCAGGGAACCCATTAGCTTTGGTTGAGTCTCCACTCATCTGTCAGATAAAGTGGAATGGTGTGATGGTTGGAGAAAGCCCAGAAGGCCTGGCTCTGGGAAAACACAGTGATTTGCAGGGGAGGAAAAAGACGAGCGGGACATTTTTTATAGCTCCTAAATTGAAGATGAAATCACCATAAAGGGCTGCCAATGAAGCAATGCCCACTAATCCTGCACTCAGGCAAGGCTCAAATGCCAGAGATGCTTGGAGGTCGGGCCTTTGAAGGGAGAAGATCACTTAGAAGTATTCTGAGCCCAGCAAGCAAATGGGATGGACAACAGGAGAGGAAACGGAAGAATCTGCTTATGGGGCTTGCTGAAGCCCCACACATCCATCTCCTGCTGTCGCCAAGGTGTCTGAGCACAGGCAGAACACACAGCCTCTGAACCTCATAGCCCCACAGCAACCCAAGCCCCCCAGGAACTTCTGAGCCTAAAGAGTATAAATCACAGCAGGTTGAGCCCTGATGAAAATCCAAGAAGACACTGAAGGGATGAGAATATTGGAGATGCTGTCTTCTGTGAGATGGTCCCAAATGACATACTTCTTGACCTCCTGTATTCTTTAGAGAGCTCCCAAGCAATTGAAGGTGAGGGATGAAGGAACCAGGTAGCCTGTGGACGGTCCCGAGTCCTCTTATTCAAGGAGTGGCACAATGGTCAGGGAATGCAATGAAGCTTGAGAATCAGCTTCTCTGCTGGAAGACTCAACTCATTTCTGATGAATGCTGATGTCTTTGTGGAAAAGACAAGCTGGTAGAGTTTAAAGTGTTGGGTGGTATACTGATGACGGCAGCTGGTAACTCAGTTTCAAAGGTTGGGTTAAACAGCATGGTATGAGAATCCAACAGGATCAGAGGGGATGTGGCCATGCTTTGGAAATAGCCAAGTGGATGGGCAGTGTGAAAATGGCCATTATTATTGTTACCAAAACCCTTAAGCCCATTCTGGAAATGAAGGAAGAAAGGAGGCATAGCTCCCAGCAGAATGTGTCTGCTTCTGGAACCAACACAAGCTTCTCTAAGGTCACAAGATGATTCAGTCACAGACAAGCAGTCTTTCTTCGCCTCAATAAATTTTCCTATTTAGTGAAACTGGACAGCGCAGAGACAGCTTTGGTGCAGATAAACAAACTTGTCCACAGTAGGAACAACTTAGCAAGAGCCAGCTTGCCCTGGCCCGGTATCATTCCTCCCTCCCTATTGCTATAAAAAGCTCTCCCATAAATTCTAAAGCCCCAGCTGAATCAATCATCAAAACAAATCCTGGAAGCCTATCTCAAATACTAAGCAAAGTTTTAACATGGATGTTGCCCCTTGCGTCCACTCAAACTCAGATCAGTGAGTTTCTGATCAGACTAGGTCAGTTCCCCAGACAACTGTAAGGAAGAGAGAGAAGACTCACAAGTTTTTCCTGCCCTCTAATGAGTCACATTGTGATCTCTTTCAAGCTGAGGGTCACTGCTTCTCACTCTCCTAGAATTAGTGATTGCCCAGAAGGCACCTCAGTCCCTTACATAACTGCATTCATGGAAGCCTGCCTCGCCATGTCCCAGGCATGTTTAGATGTGACGGAACCATGCACATGGAGCCAGCTTGGGACCAAGGAGGAATGGGTTCATAAATACGAAGTGTCCACTATAATGCACACTCAGTGATGACTTTTATTCAACATTAGACAGGTTTTTCACAAAAACATTTTTTATTAAAAAAATTTTTTTAGTATTTATTTATTTTTGAGAGAGAGACACAGAGCGTGAGCGGGGGAGGGGCAGGGAGAGAGGGAGACACAGAATGTGAAGTAGGCTCCAGGCTCTGAGCTGTCAGCACAGAGCCCAATTCAGGGCTCAAACTCATGAACCATGAGATCATGACCTGAGCCAAAGTCAGACACTTAACCGACTTAGTCACCCAGGTACCCCTCAAAAAAGGTTTTTAATTGAAGAAATTATTTACTTTAATTAAGAGCCTTCCATAGGAGTCCAGGTACTTGGGTCGGCCCTATAGAGAACAGCAAGATAAGGCAATTTGATTTCTACCCTTAGGAAGGTTAGAATTTAGAGAGAAGAGAAGACACAGAGGCCAACGTAGTGCAGAATTAAATCTGGTATATGTTAAAGGAAAGTATAAATGAAATGCTGGAGAAGCACTGAGGGATAAGATTCCTTCTGTCTGGAGCAGTTAGCATAAGATAAGGCCTGGAGACTGGAGAGAATCTCTACCATTCAGCAAGGCAGCAATGCCATTCCAGCAGAAGGTCAGTACTGAGGAGACACTTGGGGCAGGAGGGGACATACCACATGTGGGGAGAATAGGCTAGAAAGAGATGAGAGGAGGGACCAAAGGACGGAATAGAGATTGGGACAGGTTCTTCATTGCTTCAAAGTCAGGGAAGACCAGGGAGAGGGCTGTAGGAGAAAACATGCTCAGGCTGGGGTGCTGGTCATGAAGGAAGAGGTGCAAGCCAACACGAATGCATGGCAGGAAAACTATGCCAACATGGTGGGTATTTGGGAAGTGAGGAAGGCCAGCCAGGAATAGCTACCTCCCTGGGGGAGAGGATGGGCACAAGCCACAGAGGGTTAGCAGTGCCCTGCACGCCCCTTCTCTCTAGAAGGTGTGCGGTGAGTGTCTCTGTCATAAATCTCACCCTGAGTACTCTGTGGAGACAGGGCTTCACTGGAGGACAGCTGCACCACTAATTTTAGGTTTGTGCTGGAGAAGTAGGGCTGGTTTAATCTCCAGGGCAGGGAGGAGTCAAAGTGACAACACTGGGCATCGGCTTCTACAAAGGCACCCAAGGACAACTCTCCAATAGCATGCTAGCATTTGGAGGATGATACTCAGAACAGTTATTCATGTCCTCTGACATGGTACTTCATCTTGTCCTGGAAGACCCCTTCAAACCCACAGGTGCTGGCATCCAAGTGGAGTTGAACAGAACTCATTTGAGTACACCTTAGTTACTATTTGGGGGCATGGAGTCCAGGGGAGAAGGTGAGTAGTGGCAGAAACTCGCTCTTCGCGTGCTCTCCTCTGGTCCTGCTGCCTGATTTGAAGCAGCCAGCCATGGATCCAGCAGGATTTGTATTAACAATGGTTAATAGTGTTATGTCCCATCAAAGTTTACAAGATTTTTACACATTATTTCTTAATGCCCACAACAAACCCAGGAGGTGGGACTTAACATTCGCACTTGGAGAAATGCGAAAGCTCCATTAAGGAAGGTTAAATGAGTCGCCATGGAATCTGCTAGAAAGAGGGGGATGATGCTGGTCTTCAGATTTCAGTGCCTTGGTTCTTACCTGGCTATGGGGGGCTGGGAGTAAGGTAGAAAACAAGGCAGCTGTGGGAAAGAATCTGAAGATGTAGGGAGCAGACATTTATTTAGCCTTTGGGAGGAAATAGCCATTCGATTGAGGAGAAAGACTCCCCTATCATTAAGCAAATTGCTCTACAAGTATGAGCCATTTAGACGGCAACAAAAATTTAAACAAACTTTAAGTGTTTATGATCGTCTTACATATGGTGGTTTAGAAATAAAATGCTGGAAATAAACCATGTAAGACACTCCAGTGGTGCTTTAAGAGCTAAGGCTCATGTATCAGACAGGGTTTAAATCCCAGCTCTTCCACTTAAATCCCAGCAAATCACTTAACTTCTTTCAGCTTCCATTTTTTTCCCTGTGAAATTGGGCACAGTAATAGCACCTGCCTCACAGAGAAGAGGAAAGAATCAGATGAGATAACACCTGCTAAGAGCTCAAGACAGGGCAGGGCACATAATGAATGCCATGGCCATGACCGCCACATGGTAGCAGTTGGTGAGGAAGCCTCTTCTCTATGGAGGTTTGGTATTAATTTGGCATTTGGCTCAAGAAGGGGAAATCGTCTTGCCCAAATTTTATAGAATAGACCAGAAATACAGAAATCAGACAGAGTTCCCTGAAAGGTTCCTTTTGTCATTGCAAACATCAACCCCTGTGAATCAGTTATTTTCCCATGGCACCATGATCAGATCTATGCCCGAATTCAACTCGATTTGCAGGAGGAAAAGAACTATAGACATGGCAACTTGGTGTGAGTCTCTGAGAAGGGGGCTTCTGTACACTGTCACTTACCCTGCCCCAGTTTGGCCTGAATAAGGAAGACAATAAAACCTTTCAGGACCCCAGAAGGGAGGAGTCTAGTGCCATGGTTGGCTAGGAAGGCTTCTTAGAGAAGCATGGCACCCATTTGGCAAGAAGGGATGACTGGGTGAGACTCCTCTATTGGAAGGGCCCAGCAGCCATCACACAGATTTTCACGTAGTGCCCAGAAGGCAACCACAGACTCCTGAGCTACCAAACAGATGGATGGAAACACCAGCAGATTAGAAGAGGGCTTGTCGATAGAGAAAAATGATCACGTTAATGGACTGGTAACCAAAGGATATGTTAAGACTGCAGATACCAGCAGGAAAGACCTGCATACAACGATAAACACAACGCACATCCAAATCACACACATCCGAGTGGACATAAATGGAAGTTTAAGATGGGACTAAAGTACAATTACAGAAAAATCAGGAAAGCTCATCTTTTTTGGTCACTGAGTTTGTGACTCTGAAGTTTTGTATTACTTGCTGAGGATCCCTTGGTAGAATTTAGTTGAATTTCATTTTGCAATACATTTGCTCTCCAGAGGTTTCTGGAGTGAGGTACATAGAACACTGACTCTCCCAAAAAGGTGGTCTTTGAAAAAACCAAGTTCCCTGGCCAAATCAGGTTTAGGACAGGGTATCCTAAGGACCCATCATGGATATTCTGGATGTGTGTGGGCTTTACAAAGGCTCAGGGAAGTCTTACCATAAAGGAATCTGCATTAACTTTGTTTAATTCAGTGCCTCTCAACATATTTGATGATGAATTTTTTCTACTGAAATATAATGTATTTCACTCTAGGAAATGCTGGCCTAGAGAGCCGCAGGTGAGGATAGATGATAATGGCATTATGGTGGTGACCCAAGAGAAAAACAGTCAGGTGGAACAAGAGCCTAAGATTGATGCTGAGGTGCAGAAAATCTCATGGCTGGGCATGGAAATGCTGCTTTGCTGAATGACCCCATATATCTCAGAAATTGGCTGAATTCTTTCTAATATTCTCTCAAGGTCCTCGCTGAGTCACTCCCATAAATGATGGATCTTAATGGTTCCGAATATCTCCTTCGTGTCTAACCATCTCCTTTTTAAGTTTGTGATTCACGCCACACCGGCAAGCAGGGCCAGAGAGAGGGGGCTGAGTTTCATTTTCTAATCATAAAAGTACATCTCAAACCCAGCACGCAACCGAGATGGACTATGCTAAGGCCCGGATCTCATATCAGAAATTTAACTGGCTAGCTCTAGAGACGCCGAGAGGTGTCACCTCTGCCTGCCATTTCTAGACTGTCTTGTAAGGGCTATGCAAACTATGTAGAGTTGCTGGGAGTAAAAGGGACACTAGAAGGCTTCAGGCAAAAACATGGGCTTTTGAGTCAGAAAGATCTGGGTTCAAATCCCAGCTCTGCCACTCCCTAGCATTGTCATCTTGGATAAAGCTCTCTCCACATGGTCGTTTCTTCATCTGAGCATGAGGATGATGATATGGCCCTTTGGGGTCATTGTGAGGATGAGAGGAAATGACACATGGGGTGGGGAGGGATGCCCGTTGAGACACAATAGTCATTGTACCATATCTGCAAGTGGGGAGTCATCGTTCAACTCAACCGGAAGCACCATGAGAAGACACAAGGCCTTCTTCATCTCTGCATCTATCACAAAGAGGGAAAAAGCACTACAAAAGAGCTCTATACCTGATTATTCGGGTGCGCTTCTGGGTATAAGGGGTGATGACCTTGAAAAGTAGTTCCATCGCTCCATTAATTCCCAGCATGGCTCCTGTGGTGACTGAGAAAGACCAAATCACGGTAGTTATTGAACCATCTGAACCAAGAATTCTTTTCAGCATTACAGAGTAGCCCTAAATGATATGGGAGCTCCATCACCTGTCTTGCAAAAGGGCACTTAAAAGCAGAGAACCTCTATGTTCTTTTCATCCTTGGCTTGGAAGCAAAGATCACCTGTAAAGCACACAGTATCTTCCCACGCTATCTTCTCACAGGGGGCCCAAGCCATGACGGCATGTTTTTCATTTCTGATGGCCCACTGTACTTCTCCAATGTACAATGGAGCCAAGCAGAAGATTTTTCTGTAAGTAGATCTTTGGTTTCTATTCAAGTGGTTTCATCTGTCATCAACTTCCCACATGATACACTCATGCACACACAGGGGTATACACGCATCTACACACACTGCTAGCATATTGCAAAATACTGTCTTAGACATATTCTGCCATTGGGAGACTTCGCAGTGAAGAAAAGTCACAGGTGGATGGGTTAAGATTCAATCCAACTTGGACTGACTCCTTTGATGCTCTACAAGGCAAGTTAATAAAGAAAATGGCTCCCTTTCTTTTGCACCTTGGTTCCAAGTTCCCTGACAATTATTGTAGTTGGATCTCCCATGACTGAGGCTAAGACTTAACTATGCCCCTATTGATTAGCATGTCAAGGGAAGAATTATTTCTTCCCCCTCCGAGGTAACTAGCCTGGGAAATTCTTGCCTTTTTGCCCAAATGGATGGTTATGAAAATACAGTCATAGATCTGAATGACAGGAAAGAACTAAAGGGTATTTGGTCAGCCTAGGGGCTTCAGGTAAATATTTTGGACCCAAAATCTCTAGCCATCACACTTATTTCCAGTGATGCCCTGGCCTCTCTACAACATCCCCAGTCCCTCACTTCACACAGATCACTTCAGGAAGAGCCCTGGTCATGTCGATAAATAAGGTGAACCTACAAGATACAAAATGGAATCAGTTTGGCATGGGACAGAAGTTTCAGTGAAAGAAGGAAGGAAGGTATCTTTCTTTTCTCTTTCCTCCACTGCACTGGTGCGTTGAAACCAAGTCTTACAAATGCTTTATGCTTTGGGCCAGGCTTGTTCCAGGAAATATGAGTGGGACCAAAGGGGTCATGGAGAAACAAAGAGAGAGAAACAAGGGAGGCTTATCCTGGCTTGCTCCAAGCCTCAGAAAAGAAGGATAAATGAAAATCTGGGGGTTCTAATATAGTTCATCCCAGTACAGTCCACCAGAGAGAGACTGAGGCTGATTACAGAGACTGAGTGTTCCTGGAACATTCTCTATGCATATGTCCCTCCTGAGGCTGGTACAGGCAGTAACTGCCTGGATCAAAATTCAGGGATTTGGCATTCTAGTCCTGCCCATCAATCTTCCACTCTCATGGCTACTAACTCAGCCCTTTATTTCTAAACTGGGAAAACATATTGGAGCAATCTCTTGGCATCTCATTCAGCAAAATTCCCGTATTAAGTAGAGTTAGGGAGGAAATAGTTTTAGGAGCACAGATTCTAACATGGAAGACTTTAGACTTGGAATTGAAAGATAGGAACAATAAGAAACCGCCCCCCTGAGTTCTTCTTGGCTGACTGCCTGCCCAAGGTCAGACCTCTGGCAGCTCTATCAACATCCCTATTGGCCAGTAGAGAGCTGCTGAAGGGTTCATTGGCTGTCACAGACCCATTATGGTTCCAGCCAACTCCTTCCACAGATAGGAGCTGTTTAGAACGCTTTCTGGAACATTCAACAGTGGCTAACAATTCACCGAAGGGACAGCAATCCGTCCACAGGCTCCGTGAACTCTGCTCACCTCTCATCAGTGAAGTCAATGTATTGACAGTGATAGTATAATTTTTTTAAATACCTTATGAAACATTTCATTGGTACAATAAATGCAGTCTTAGAACATGAGACAAATGGCTACCTCCTCATACCTATAGGCAAATCCCAGCATTTCTTTAGAGTTCCCTGCTAAAATGAATTCTTCAAGATCTCTATAACCTATATATATAAAATAATAAAGGTAGGTTATTCAGCCTAATAACTATTGTTCAGGAAACTAAAATGAGATACTTCAAATCTTGGGCTGCTAGGAAGTTCCAAATAGGGGTGACAGACTCTCTGGCTGCTTATTAATGAGAGGTGCTTTTTACACAAAGCCACAGCTCCTCACTTAGGTTTTCCTTAATTAAAGATGGACTGGTTTATACATCTTATCAGCCTCTCCCAAATATTCTCTGATTTTTCTGGTCAACATATGAGAGTGGGAGGAGGCTCTATCTGTCAACATGGAGTCAAGGATCTATCTTTTTTTCCCCTAGAAATACTTTCTCTTTATGGGTCCTCCGTGGTTATTAGTGGAATTAGCCAATGAAATATGACTCTACTAAGGATCTGTGTAGTTCTGAGGACAGTTAAAGGGAAAAGTAACCTCTTCACTCCCCTTAGGTGTGTTCTTCCTATTATCTCAAAGAACTAAGGGAAAAGAGTAGAGCAAGGAAGGAGAACTAATTGAGCAACTGCTATGTGACAAACATACCCATGAACATCACTTCACTTATCCTATCTGCCAAGTCTATGAGCTCTTATTACCACCATAATTTTATAAAAAAGAAACTGAAGTAAACAAGTTAAGTGCCCATGCCTTAGGACACCCAAAGAATGAAATCAAACCCAGGTCTTCCTGGATCTAAGCCATGTTCTTCCCTCTAAAGAGCATTACATCACTTTCACTGTGCAGAAAAGGGGCTCAGAAAAGAGAAATAATGTCTGTGCTCACTCTACGTGATACGGTTGGCACAGAATCTAATCCGTTCATAGAAAGTGTCCCCATATGGAGAGTAAACATGAGTTTTAGAGTTAGAAACTCAGCCCCCAAACTTGTCTATATAAACTCAAGCAAGTACTTCATTCTTCCAAGATTCACTTTTGTCTTCTTAGCTATAAAATGGTAAAGTGAGATAGGGGATTGTTATGATAATCTGAAACCATCCAGATCAGGAGATGGCAATTATTTGTATGAAGCCGCGTGCTAGAATGCATCTAGTTACCTGAAGGACTGGCTTGAGAAGCAGTGGGAGATAAAATGAGGTAAAAGATGTTTTGGTAAAGGATGCTGTGATCAATAAGCAAGTTCAGGGACACAGTAGGGAGATTTGTGATGTGAAGAGTTGTTCTTGACATTGCCCTGTGCCTTAGATGGTAAGGCCCGAATGAAGTCTTATGATGTCTCCTGCCACAGGTCTTTCTCACACCTTGTAGTACTAATAGAGAGGCCTAGAGTACTCTAATGAGTGGTTCCTAATGGAAAACAACACTGACATCTAACTTCGGGAATGAGCTCAAGAGTTCTGCTTGGATGAGGAAGAGACAAAGAAGGAACTTCTCACCTCTACAGCCTCTAGGACAGGAGGCTCCTGGTGGCTTATTGATCTTGTTGGGACTACATGCATCCTCTACGCATACCCTCCTTCCAACCCCCAGCTCTAAATGGTTTGTAAGTGTCCCCAGCCCAGGTCGGGAAGCCACCCCAGAGAGTCACAATTTTCTCACTCACCACTAGAGGAGAACACACGCAGAGCCCAGAGACAGTGGAGGAGGTTCTGGCTGTGAGACAGGTTCTTCCTGGCCAGAATTAACGTCACATCAAGTGCTTCCAACTCCAGTGCCTTCTGTCCAAACTTTTTATCTATGAACACAAAGCAATCCATCTTAGCTGTGCTCCACATGAATTCGGGATGCATGAGGAAGAAGAAGGCAAAGATGGTAGAGGCAAGAGAATGATGATAGCCAGTGAGATTTACGGATCTAGTAGAAAAAGCTGCTAAGTATGTTCCCGCTGGAATGAGATGGCTCATTAGAGCTAAGGCAGAGTATACATGGGGTCCATTTATTCTCATGTAACATCTACACAAGGCCTTGGCGGGTTGTATGACTCAACATCCCCTGTATGGAAGCAAGTTTCTGGCTGTCCTCAAACATGAATTCCAGGTTAGTAGGGTATAAATTTCTTCCTTTAAGATAGTTATAGAATATAGGATACATAAGTTACACAACATTCAAATGCAATATGTGGAACTTGATTGGATCCTTCTTTGAACGTGCCTGTAATTGCCCCTTTGGGATATTTGGAGAAACTGAAATGAGTATAAATTATGCATTCATGGTTAATTTTGTTAGATTTGTAAGCATGTATTGGGGTTGTACAGGAAAATCTTTTTTTTTAATGTTTATTTTTGAGAGAGCGAGAGAGAGACAGCATGAGTGGGGGAGGGGCAGAGAGAGAGGGAGACAGAGAATCCGAAGCAGGCTCTAGGCTCTGAGCTGTCAGCACAAAGCCCAATGTGGGGCTCGAACTCACAAACCACAAGATCATGGCCTGACGCGGGACTCGAACCCGCAGACCTGAGATCATGACCTGAGCTGAAGTCAGACACTTAACCGACTGAGCCACCCAGGCGCCCCAGAAAAATCTCTCTTTTCAAAGAAATGCACTTGAACCTATTTAAGAGCAATATTCCATCTGTAACTTTCCTTAAAATATTTTGAATAAAAAAAATGGGAAGGGGACCCTGAGTGGCTCAGTTGGTTAAGTGCCTATCTCTCAATTTCAGCTCAGGTTGTGATCTTGTCATTCATGAGTTTGAGCCCTACATCGGGCACCTTGCTGACAGTGCAGAGCCGGCTTAGGATTCTTTCTCTCTCCCTCTCTTTCTGCCCCTCCCCCATGTTCACTCCCTCTCTCAAAATAAATAAATAAACTTTAAAAATAAATAAATAGGAGTGACTGGGTGGCTCAGTCATTTAAGCATCTGACCTTGGCTCAGGTCATGATCACACGGTTCATGAGTTTGAGCCCTGCTGTGCTGACAGCTCAGAGGCTGGAGCCTACTTCGGATTCTCTGTCTCCCTCTCTCTCTGCCCCTTCCCCAGTCATGCTCTGTCTCTCTCTCGCTCTCTCAAAAATAAACATTAAAAAATGTGTACTGTCTCCCTCTCTCTCTCAGAAATAAACATTTTTAAAAAATTTTAATAAAATAAAAAAATAAATGAACAGGTGAAGAAAATATGGCAAAATGTCAACAATGGTTAGACCTAAGCAATAAAAGGTCATCTTTCCAAATGATAGAGAGGTTTATATTAAAAAGTGAAAACAAAGTTTGTGCAGTGGCAGTATGCTTCCAATGAGGTTTTTCCGAGGCATGATTATTGCTAATTAAAAAGTGAAAACATAATTTAAGAAAATAAATTTTCCTCCCCAAATTTCTCTAAATTATTGATCCAAATAATCTGGTATTTAGTGTTGCAGGTAGGTCATAATTATTTTAATAATTAGTAAGCAAGTCTCAAAAATAAGGGGAGAGTATCTTCCATTCTCTGGCTCTGGCATTTTCTGTAACAGGTGGCTGTGCCACCTGTCGCATTTGTTTCTGTCCTTCCCAAAGCACAATGCCCAAATTTCTATGTTTTTGTACAAAACAAACACTATCGGATTCGTTGCAGTTGAAAATGAGAAAAACAGAGACAGTGTCCCAAACCTGGTTTATCAATATTCACCTCAAGACCAAAGACACCAGCAAAGAGGTGGTGACCAAACTAATACGAGCAGTTCTCATCACCAGACATGAAGCGTCTATCGGGCTCCACTCCGGAGCAGCCAAGCTCATTTCCCTTCTGTTTAGGTCGGCCGATGGCGGCCCGCCTGGCAATGGTGAAGACTACAATCTGGTGATGGCAGAGGCCGTGGTGAAACAATGACAGCAATATCCAGGCCCGCTGCTTGGAAATCAGGGCCCTGGTACACCTCTTGTCTCTCTTTCTCCTTGTCTCTCTTTCCCCTATGACACCCGCATGACTTTTGTTTGCCAGGCCTCTGGCCCCACACGCTAAGCAGGTGACTTACAACCTCACTTAATCCTTACACCAACTCAAGAATTAAGTACCGATACCTCCATTTTATAGAGGAGGGCCCAATGGTTCAGAAAGGTTAAGTAACTTGCCCAAGGTCACACAGCTAATTAGTGTCAGGGCCAGGCCTGAAATTCAGGCGTGGTGTCCCAGTTTATACTGTTTATAACCAGGGTAGAGACTGTGTGTCTTCAATCTTTTTCTGACGTTCACCTGAACACACTTTGCTCTACTGACTTCTCATCCTTCAACTGCTGGGTCCAATGTCACTTCTCCCTGACCACACCGTCTTGGAGGGACACACCCTGTTTTACCCTCATAGCTACTAGCCAGCTATCACAGTCTGCTATCGTCTAGTTAATTAATCACTTTCTGCCCTTCCCCACTTGAATGTAAGTTCGGTGAGAGCAGGCCCCTTATCTGTCTTGGTGATGAGTGTCCCCAGTGCCTAGTATGGTGCCCAGCCCCAGGAGATGTGTAGTAAATAGTTGAATATGCAATGAATGAATTGTATTGGTTTTGTCTAGAACACACTCCCACAGGTGCTGGCTGATGCCTGAGTCTTAGTCCTTATTAGCGGAATGTTGAATGGACGGACCAGAGATCCGACCAATGAAAGGTAAGAGTGCCCCGGAGCCCTGTGCCCTTGGCTGTTCCTGGCTGCACCAGACAACAAAGGTCTCCCTTCCACAGTCCCTGGGCTTCCGAACTGTGACTTACGTAAGATACGCAATGGGAGCTCAGCTAGTCTGATTAGGCTGCAAGGTTTACATTCAGCTTGAGTGCCCAGGCTTTTTAAACTGTGCCCCACGAAGTTCTAAGGTTTTCGGCAGGTGTTTCAGAGCTTTGTCTGAGGAAAGAGAAATGGGTATAGAACATAAGTGGACAGAGTTCTAGGCCCCCATCTAACTTTCTACAAAGGAAGCTCACTTCCATGTGACTGACAGTCATGGGTTTAACAGTGGCCCCTCAAAAATTCACGTCCACCTGGAACCTCAGAATAGTATCTTATTCGGAAATATGGTCTTTGCAGATTTAATTAGTTAAGATGAGGTCACAAAGATTTGTGTGGACCCTACCTCCAGTGACTAATGTCCTTGTAAGAAGAGGAGAGGACACGAAGGACACATATAGTAGAACACCATGTGGAGATGGCAGGCAGAACATGAAGTGATGTCTGCCCAAGCCAAGAAGCACCAAGGATGGCTAGAAACGCAGCCGCGAGGAGGCATTCTCCCTCAGAGCCTCCAGAAGGAACCAACCCTCCCAACAAATTGCTGTTGTTTAGAGCCACACAGTTTGTGGTAATCCCTTTTGGCAGCTGCAGGCAACTCATGCACTTGCATAATGAATGTCCATGTAAGATGGTCCCGTTTATGGGTAAGTGATTGAAAACTGCCTGGGACTACTGCCCCCTGGCCCCCCACCTGCTCCATGTCCTGGAGCCCAGGTCCACTCTGGGCCCTGCCCTAGTACATCCAGGACAACAAAATCACCTCTTCTGTGAGGCTGGTCCCACCACCACCACTACCACCGGGGTGTCTAGTTCCTCCCCGCACTTCCCCCACAAGAGTTTCCCATATTGCTCTCATGATAACAACCCCACAAGTGTCTTTCGGTCATCTTCAGGTCCAGGGATATGCGTACCTCGTAGGCCAACTTTGGCCAGCAGCCGGAAGAGGGGCAGGAGGACGTCATAGTCCGGAGAAGCTGCCCTCGCCGTGTCCACCAGGGTCTGCAGAAGGGCCTCGCTGCCCCCCTTACTGATCATGTAGCGAATCCTTCGATCAGTACCTGAGGGAGAAAGGAGAGGAGAGCTAGGCCCCCAAATAATCACCCTCATTTCCTCAGAAGCAGAAAGCGGGCCTCACAGACAGACAGAGGCAGAGCAAGAATCGCTTCATTCGTCCCAGAAGCCAAGACTGTGTGGTTTCTGAAGCGACTTGTATAAAGCTGTGCTTTTATTTAGGTAAGGGGTTGGGGTGGAGGTGAAATGGAGAAATAATGGAATATGTAAGAACCTAGGTGCACTCACCTGCCACAGCCGTAATAAACGGAGTCCACTTTCATGAGAACCCATTGAGTTTCGGTGTATGTATGTGGACTTGCGTGTGCATGTGTATAAACGTGCATATAGGCTTATCTAGAATCATACCCTTGATAGAAGAGGGAATATCAGAATTCCTCTGATACAGGCGTGAGTCTTCTGTAACAGGGATTGGGGTGATAGTTTATCTGGAATAGTTTAATTTCTGGTATAATGATTTCTTGGTGCTGGTCTTCAGTAACTGATGAGAGGAATATACAGAAATAGCTATAGTGATTCTTTAAGAAACAGAAGTCCAATCATTCCTCTCAGGAGTTTTGAAAAACGTGTGGGGGGCACCTGAGTGGCTCAGTCAGTTAAGCATCTGACTTCAGCAAAGGTCCTGATCTCAGTTTGTGGGTTCAAGCCCCACGTCAGGCTTCACGCTGACAGCTCAGAGCCTGGAGCCTGCTTTGGATTCTATGTCTCCCTCTCTCTCTGCCCCTTCCCCACTCGTGCTCTGTCTCTGTCTCTCAAAAATCAATAAATGTTAAAAAAAAAATTTTAAAAAGGGTGTGGAGCTAGGATAAAGTATATTGGTCTTCCTACTTAAGAATAATTGTGGGGGCACCTGGGTGGCTCAGTCGGTTAAGCGTCCGACTTCGGCTCAGGTCATGATCTCACGGTTCGTGAGTTCGAGCCGTGTGTCGGGCTCTGTGCTGACAGCTCAGAGCCTGGAGCCTGCTTCGGATTCTGTGTCTCCCTCTCTCTCTCTGACCCTCCCCACTCATGCTCTGTCTCTCTCTCTCTCTCTAAAAAATAATTAAACATTAAAAAAAAAGTTTTTTAAGAATAATTGTGAACAGGGGCCTCCCCCACCTTGCCCCCAGGACAAGCTCAAAAGCAGTGATTGCATTTCAACTTGGAAGGGGACCTCGGTGATTCTCTAGCATTGGGCATGGTTGACCTCACAAGGTGGCCGACAGGGTGGGACATTATCAGCAAAGAAGACCTTCTGATTTTTCATCCCAATGAAAAGTAGCATCGTCTACTAAAGGAGCAATAATCAGCACCTATCTCAGAAGGAGAACTCCAAGGTCTCATTCCAAGTCTTCTAGAGACCTCTGGACAAATTGCAGGAGGCACCATCCCAGAAGACAGTTGGCTTCACCTACAGAGGATACCTCACTCAGCAGACTGCTGGGAAGTCACCCTGCCATCAGAGGGCAGCACAGCCTATAGGAAAACCTCACTATAAAGGGACCCTTCCTCCTAAAACTGTAATTGGAGGCTTGCTTTGGTATTGTCTGTTTGATGTTAACATTTCTTTCTAATGCCGTGTGGCTGACCTACACAGATATGGAAATGGAGTGAATGTGCAATGTCCCACAAGGTGTATTTTCCAGGACCCTCACGCTGAAGTGAGCTGGCCGAGGCCTGCCCAGTTAACTCAGTTGATTCCAACGTATTGAACTCTGTCATCTTTTCTCTGAAAATAGCTTGCCACACTGCTGAGTCTCCCTCCTGCCCCATATTCCCATCTGCACTTGACATACGCTAAGAAGTTGCCAATACCTGGCGTCTAAATGGGCCAATGGAGGGGAGCTGAGGAAGGGGAGGGGTAGAGTCATGAGGGCTAGCTCTCTCCAAAGACCCTGGATAAGTATAGACGAGATATCGTAGAGGAACCACCCAGAGCTGAATTTCCTCCTAAGTTTGGATCACCGTAGGGTGTGTGACAAGACTGAAGAACCCTAAGAGCCCAAAGTACAATCAGCCCACTCTACCCTGGGTCTTATCAACCTCAATGAAAAAGACGGGCTGGTGTTTCAGTCTCTGACAGAGAACTTGAGCTGGAGCAATACCGTCCAGGCCACCCAGATTCCGGGAGACACCACAGCCGCATGCCCCCACTTCCTCCTACTCACCAACAGAAAGCAGATCTCCGAGAACCTGGAGGATGGCCAGGATGGACTCCCTGTCAGAGGAGCTCTGCAATGAAAACAGAGGCAGCCATCTTTATGAAGGAATGCAAAACAAGAGAGGCGGTGTGGTCAGGGAGGCACACATGGATGTGGCACGGCTGTGCTCCCTCCCACCGAGAGAGACTTTGGTGGTAAGAACTGGTTCGAGTGGTGGCAACTCGGGGACTCACTGAGATAAGCATCCCAGGGGCTCTGCCTCCATATTTAGCCTTCAGGACACCTCTTTGTGGTAACATTTTATAGTAACATCAGCATGACGAGCAAAAGAATAAGCAATGAACTTCACTCACATGTGGAATTTAAGAAACAAACAATGGAGGAAAAAAAAGAGACCAACCAAAAAAGAGACTTTCAATTATGGAGAACAAACAGATGGTTCTCAGAGGGAAGGGGGCAGGAAATAAGTGAAGGGAATTAAAAGCACACTTATCTTTTTTTTTTTAATTTGTTTTTTGAGAGAATGAGCATGTATGTGAGCAGGGGAGGGGCAGAGAAAGAGAGGCGGAGAGACAGAGGATCCAAAGCAGGCTCTGTGCTGACAGCAGCGAGCCCGATGTGAGGCTTAAACCCATGAATCATGAGATCATGACCTGAGCTGAAGCTGGACACTTAACCGACTGAGCCACCCAGGTGCCCCAAGAGCACCCTTATCTTGATGAGCACTGGGTATTGTATAGAATTCTTGAATCCCTATATTTTACACGTGAAACTAATACAAAACAACACTGTATGTTAACTATACTGGAATTAAAATTTTAAAAAGAAGAATGTGTTTCTTAAACAGAAAGAAAAAAAAATAATTGAAAAAAAAAGCATCAACACTTTATGCAGAGACAGAGAGAAGGGGCTTTGTGGACCAAAGCTAACCCAGTTCTCAATTATGTCAGCGGGCCGAGACTCGGAAATACAGGGCAGAGCCCAGAAACATTAATCCATGATGTTCTGAGGGAAAAGCTTTGCTGAGTAGTAAGAATAAATTCTTACTTTCTCAAGAGAAACCGCAGGTAGTGCCAAATCTCATCACATCGATATTCGAGGGGATCCTAGACACCCTCCCCTCTGTTATACAGAAGACAACACTGAGGTTCCAGAAGGGAGAACTGGTTCAAGTCCCCTGAAGTGACCAATAAGAGCAAAGCCTGAGGTGCAGCCCAGGCCAGGTTCCCCAAAATTCCAAAAATTAGGCCAGTGGTCTTTGCAGTACAATATGCTTTTCTTTTTCTTTTAGTTTTCTTTCTTTTCTGTTCTTAGATTTCAAGAACTTATTTATTGACTTGTTGCAAGTTTGTACATTTAAATACCATCTCCCCAATCCCCCCACTCCCCAGTCCCTGGTAACCAGCCTTGTACTCTCTGGTTTACAGGTGCAGCTTTTTTACATTCCACAGGTCAATGAGATCATACAGTATTTGCCTTTATCTGTTTCACTTATCTCACATAGAATAACGCCCTCAAGGTCCATCCATGTTGTTGCAAATGGCAGGATTTCCTTCTTTCTCAAGATTGAGTAATACTCCTGTGTGTGTGTGTGTGTGTGTGTGTGTGTGTGTGTCTTCTTTATTCATTCATCTATTGATGGATACTTTGTTGCTTCCATGTGTTGGCTATTGTTAAGCATGCCACAGCAAACATGGGTGTGCAAATATCTCTTTAAAGTTCTGATTTCATTTCTTTCGTATATATACCTAGGAGTCCTATATTATACTACTCAAGAAAATTAACTTGAAATGGATCAAAGATTTAAACATAAGACCTGAACCTATAACCCTCCTAGAAAAAAAAAATAGGGGAAAAAAAATCCCTGACATTGGTTTTTGGCAATGATTTCCTGGGTAGGACACCAGAAGCATCGGCAACCAAAATTAAAATAAACAATTGGGACTACATTAAACTAAAGAGCTTCTGCACAGCAAAGGAAACAATCAATACATTGAAAAGGCAACGTGGGAGAAAAGAGTCACAAAGCATATATCTGATAAAGGACTGATATCCATCCAAAATACATATAAAAATAATACAACTCAATAGCAGAAAATCAAATAATCCAATTTTAAAATCAGCCAAGGACCTGAATAGATATTTTTCCGAAGACATACAGATGGCCAATGTGTACATGAAAAGATGCTCAACATTACTCACCATCAAGGAAATGCAAATCAAAACACAAGGAGAGATCACCTCACACCTACTGCAATGGCTTTAATCAAAAAGACCAGAGATAACAAACGTTGGCAAGAATGTGGAGAAAAAGGAACCCTATATGCTACTTTTCAGGTAGGTTATTTAAGACGCAGCTTTAATCTTCACATTAGTGAGTCTCATGTTCCCCATCTGCTTCAAAGACTTCAATAACTCCCCATTACATGTAGGATAAAGTCAGAGCTCCTTAATAGGGTTTCCAAAGCTCCTCATGGTCTTATCGCACTTGCGTCTTCCAGCTTTATTATTCATTACAACCTCCCTGCCCAAAGTATATGCTTCAGCAACGTAGAACGACTTTTAATTTCCTGCTCAACCACCTAGGCTCTTGCCTCTGTGCCTGTGATCCTGCTGTTCCCTCTTCCTGAAGCCTCGTCAGCGCCAACTCATCCTTCAAGTGCACCAACGGCTTCCCATGGGATTCTGACCCCTACCCCCTGCACGCTGGGTCCGGGGTCTCCCCATTCTCCACATCTACCTCCGACAGCACACTCACCATGTGGTACTGGTGTGCTTCCGTCCTACCCTCGCTAGATAAGAATCTTTAGAGAAGGGTCCGAGTTTTGAGTCTATCTGTATTCCCAGTACCTGGAACAAGGGGCTGTGCCAGGGAAAGTGTACCATACATGTCTTCCAGAATGCAGCCACGCTGAACCATAAAGGAGCCATGAAGTCCAATGCCGCACCGCAGGGCAGAGCGGTGCTTACACTTCAATCCTGGGCTTAAAACCCTCAAGGAACTCACACTTGAACATCCCAGCCAGGGCCAGGACTAGGGCGAGATAAGTGAGGCCCTACCGTGGGTGCAAAACTTCAATTTTACAATGCAGTAACAAAGATAAAGGAGATTTAAATGTTATACTTTTACAAAACAAAATTACAGCAAGACCTTGGATTGCAAGTAACGTGTTCTTTGAGTGTTCCATAAGAGGAGCAAACATTTCTAATAGATTTTAACTTGATAAACGAGCAATGGCTTGCAATACAAGTAGCACGTGATGCTGAACGTCACAGGATCACGACTGAGCCAAAGGTTCTTAAAATTCGCTTTGATATTCGCATGCTTTGGATTACAAGCATGTTTCCAGAATGAATTATGCTCACAAACCAAGGTTTTACTGTAATGCAAAAAAAACCATAATGAGCAAAAGAGCAAAATGCAAATGTTTCCATACTATTCACGGGGGGCTCTTGATATCTCCACTTTCCCCAGGGAAAGACTGGGGTTTGCTCTGGCACCTCCAGTGGGCGATTTAGCCTAAGGAGGACAGTCTCTGCAGGCACTCTGCTGTCTCCCATCAGGGGAGTGTCACTTCCTGCAAATGTCATCCATACATGTGCACAACATCAATGTTCCCTGCCCCTTCTTAGCGTCCCCAGATCTGGGAACACAAACCAAGAAGCAGTGCAGCAACTGAGCCATGATTCTGGAGAGTCTGTTTGTCTTTGATTCTGGTACCAATTCCAATGTGTGCTTGGTGAGGGGAGAGGGGTCCCCTCCATGGAAAGACAATGCTCTGAATGCCAGCTGGGTGTCCCACAATTAAACTCAATTCAGACACTGTCTACTCAGAGACAGCATCAGATCCCACTGGCTAAGGTTTTGTTTCCGCCCTGCAAGACTGCCCCCCACTTAGACTTCAGCCACAAAGTCCAGGTTGTTTGTTACCTGAACAGCTGGACCTTGAACAACACGAGTGCGAGCTGCACAGACGGTCTTACACGTAGATTTTTTCCTATACAGTACAGTGCTGTAAATGTATTTTCCTTATGATTTTCACATTTTTTCATGTGTTAATCAACTGTTTGTTATCAGTAAAGCTTCCAGTCAACCGTAGGCTATTTATTAATTTCGTGTTGGGGGAGACAAAAGTTATATGAGGACTTTTGGCTGCGTAGGGGAGTCAGTGCCCGCATTGTTCAGGGCCAACTGTACTTCTGATCAACTGGCTATAAATTAAAGTTTTCCTCCTCGGGGTCCATTAACTTGCTAGAGCAGCCCACAGAACCCAGAGAAAAATTTTACTTACTAGGTTACCAGTTTGCTATAAAAGGGCATAACTCAGGAACAGCCAGACGTAAGAAATGCATAGAGCGAGTGCTCCTGGATCACCTCCACGTGTCCACTGTTAACCTTAAACATAAAACTGCCAGGGGTTCCTGCCTGGCTCAGTCGGTTAAGCGTCAGACTTCGGCTCAGGTCATGATCTCACAGTTCGCGGATTCCAGCCCCATGCCGGGCTCTGTGCTGACAGCTTGGAGCCTGGAGCCTGCTTCGGATTCTATGCCTCCCTCTCTCTCTGCCCTTCCCTGCTCACGCTCTGTCTCTCTCTCTCCCAAATATTTAAAAAAAAATTTTAATTAAAAAAAAAGAACAAAACTGCACATTATCTTACCTACAAAATTGCGTTTATTTGGGAAAAGCAGAGAATTGCAAACTGGGATATGATGGGCGCGGCAAAACTACACACAAGTCCCGAGAACAAAGAAGAGACTGGCTCTTTTATAGAGGAGGGTTGGGCAGGGCTGCTATAAACAAAAAGTCCATTGGCATAAAATTGGGAGTCGGAAGTATAGTGGCTTTTCATTAGCTGAGTTGTGACAGTCTCTCATTGGCTGGGCTGTTGCCAGGGGAAGAAGGAAAATTTTCCTCCTCCTGCTGGGATTAGGAAAAGGGATAAAGCAAACCTACCTGAAAGGCAAGTCTCTTCCTGTTGGGTCCGCAATTGATAAGTGGTAGGACGTGAGAGCTCCCCCTGCTGGCCGCTCGACTCCATTCTAAAGGAGGTTTACTTTTATTGTTTACATTGCCAAACCAGTTCTCGGAACACTGCCCTTTTTGGGTTTTATGAAAGCTTCATTAAGTAGATAGATTAAACCTCCATGCCTCTTCCCTCCCTGGAGGTCAAAGGCAAAGGGTGGGTAGAGGGACAGAAAATTCCAACCACAAGGTTTGTTCTCCTGGCAACCAGCGGCAACTTAGGGTGGGATCCAAAAGTCATTTCATTAATATAACAAAAGATACCTTAATTGCTCTCATCACTTTGGAGATTCCAAAGGTTTCAGGAGCTCTGTGTCTGAAATGGGACGTAGTTAAAATAAAGTATTTCTGGGGGCGCCTGGATGGCTCAGCCCATAGACAATGCAACTCTTGATCTCAGGGTTGTGAGTTCGAGCCCCACACTGGGTGTAGAAATTACTTAAAAATCAAATCTTTAAGGGACGCCTGGGTAGTTCAGTTGGTTAAATATCTGACTTTCTCTTGGGTCATGATCTCTCAGTTCATGAGTTCAGGCCCATGTTGGCCTCCATCCTGACCATGAAGAAACTGCTTGGGATTCTCACTCTCTCCACTCTCTCTGTCCCTCCCCCACTTGGGCTTTCTCTCTCTCTCTCTCTCTCTTTCTCTCTCAAAATAAATAAAAATTTAAAAATATATTAAAAATAATATCTTTAATATATATATATTAAACATATATTTCTTATTATAAATCACAATATCATAGAAGGATTCTAGACCTTTGAAAGTGGACCCAAAGGTGTCTCATAGTAGAAAATGAAGTCCCTGGAATGGTGTTCCGATCAACACTAATGGTTCTGAATCCACCACCAACACCCTGAAATTGGTCTTATTTCTGAGAAGAGGGAGGAAGATAAAAGGTATAAACCTGGCTGCATAATATTATAATATTATGTACCTGGCTGGATTCATTAGTTAATTATGAATAAGGGGTTAGGAAAAGGACAATAAGAGAGGAAATGGAGAGGTGAGGAAAAGAGGAAAGAGAAAGAGGAAAAGAGAAAAACTAATAAAGTAGAAACTTATTGAAGAGGAATAAAAGATCCAGATTTAATTTCCTTTCATTCAATTATTCATGCACTCTTCCCACAAACGTTCATTGAAAACCATCTATGTTCCAGGCACCAGACTAAGGATACAAATTGATCAAAATGCAATCTGTCTTCATGGGGCTCCAGGCCTGGCACACAGTCAGACCCGGGATGGTAAGGACCATGGCAAAGGAAGGTGCTCGAAGAATCCAGGGAACGACCATCAACCTAACCAGATCCCTGAGCGACGACTCTGAGAAACCAGGCAGAAAGTGCTGGGTGGGGAACGTTCCAGCCCTGTGTGCTCAGGGGGAAGCATGACAGAGTGTGGTGACGTCGGAGGATAAAACCGCTTCCAGTATGACCAGACTGAATGGAGCAGATGGTGAAAGGAATTGTGAATTCCTGTGGGCAAGATGTAGGTCTTATTCATCTCTGAATCCCCATCTCCGAAGGTCTAATAGATCATCTGTATTTGTGTCGAATTAATATCTCAAGTTTAGGAATTGTCTGCTTTGTTACAATGCCTACTAAACCTCCCTGGGAACAGGCATTGTTCTATATACTTCTTTGTACCTGCCAGCAGGGATATAGAGCTGGGCATGCAGAATATACTAAATCACCGCCCCTAAATTGGTTTGACCTGTAGCCAACACACTTGGCTGCACATGCATGAGACATCCCTCTGTAATTGCTTCCAAGAAAACCCCATTGGGTTCATGTATGGGCAGCAGCGTGCTGATGGAATATACACATGGTACTCTCCCCTGCCCAGGGAAGGGGCCACGGTGCATCTCCTCTGAGCCTTTCTCCATTTTGTGTGACTGATTCAGAGTTGAGTCTGAGCCTAGATAAGGAAACCTGAGTTGATGTTTGCTGAGATTCCAGAAAGATTTCTTTTCCAGGATTTAAAAAGAGAGAAAACATTAAAAACAAAACAATGCAAAAAAAAAAGTCTCTTTCCTATTTTTGGGCATTGTTGTAAAAGAACATGAACATAGGTCATTGGCGACATCGGGAAGCCACTGAATCAAATCTCTGGAACCACCTACCTGTAGACTTGCAAATAAGTGAAATAATAAATCCCCTCACTTATATAAGCCACTTTTAGTTAAGTAGTTTGTTACTGAATTCTGATCTGACGGAGAAAAGAAAATTTCACACCTCCACATGCCCTCTTCTCGAGCATTAGGGTCTTAATAAAACAGGAAAGAAATTAACTTCACAAACAACTATTAGGCCAGCCATCCCACGGACAGTAACCCTGTCCCACTAACAGACAGTATCGTCATACAGATGTTGTGTTCATGATGCTCTCACTCAGCCCTGAGCCAGAATGAATCAGCACAATGTTGTTTTTCCTTAAATAAAAATTATGGCTATCAGTGGAGAAAAAATGCTACACAAAATCTCAACTGGCATTAATTTATGCACTGCTATATTTACCAATAAATATTTTACACTATCTAGAAGGATAACACAAAGCCATTATCTCACCCACAGTAATAATAAATGAGCAATTAAAGAAGGCAGGATGTGATGTACCTCGATTTTCCTTTAATGATCCTTTTAAATGAATCATTGAGTAATCCCCTGTTGTTTAAGACTTTCCTATAAAATCTGGTTCTGCCAAGCTTTCAGGGAGAGGCAGGCAGCTGGAAGAACAAACAGTGTCTTTCATAGTCTGTGGGGTTTTGAACTGCAATTTTCTTAAATACTGTTTCGCATTTGTTGTTCCCTTGCTTTGAAATCATCTGTGTCTCCCAGTTGCTTTCCCCCTCCTGACTCCTCGTGATAGCATGCAACCCTTCATGTTGCACACCTTGGAGGCTCACTGCAGCCACTCCATGCACCCCAGTCCCCAGCCTGCTGCCCACACAGGACCAGCGACCATGCCCCAAGTCCACCATGGGTACGTGTGACTTCAAAACTTTGCTCATGTTGCTACCACTGCTGGAGGACTATTTCTACCCCCTCTTCCTTGGCCCTTGAAATCTACTTATATTTCAATTCTAAGCTTGAGTACGCTCTCTGTGTAGTTTTCCCAGCTAAGCTGCCTTCCAGGCACCCATTACTCAAAACCGCCACATGTCTGCTCACATTGGGCACTGCACAACTCCAGAAGGTGCTATTCACAAAGACTACAACGTGATTGGTGCCCTCTGAAGTGGTGCGATGTGGTGGCCTGGCCTCTCTGAGAACTGAATTGTTTGCTCTGATACCACCTCACACATGTCAGAATGGCTAAAATTAACAACTCAGGAAACAACAGATGTTGGTGAGGACGTGGAGAAAGGGGAAACTTTTTGCACTGCTGGTGGGAATGCATTGGTACAGCCACTCTGGAAAACAGTATGGAGGTTCCTCAAAAAATTAAAAATAGAAATACACTATGACCCAGAAATTGTACTAGTAGGTATTTGTCCAAAGGACACAAAAATGCTGATTCAAAGGGGCACATGCACCCCATGTTTGTACTGGTACTATCAACAGTAACCAAAGTATGGAAAGAGCTCAAATGTCCATCGACTGATGTATGGATAAAGAAGATGTGGTATATGTATATATATATATATATATATAATGGAATACTACTCGGCAATCAAAAAGAATGAAATCTTCCCATCTGCAACAACATGGACAGAACTAGAGTGCATTATGCTAAGAAAAATAAGTCAGTCAGAGAAAGACAATATCGTATGATTTCACTCATATGTAGAATTTAAGAAACAAAACAGATGAACATACGGGAAGAAAAGCAAAAATAATATAAAAACAAAGAGGGAGACAAATCATCAGAGACTCTTTTTTTTTAAATTTTTAATGTTTATTTATTTTTGAGCTAGAGAGACAGAGTATGAGCAGGAAAGGGGCAGAGAGAGAGGGAGACACAGAATCCGAAGCAGGCTCCATGCTCTGAGCTGTCAGCACAGAGCCCAAGGCAGGGCTCAAACTTATGGACTGCGACATCATGACCTGGGCTGAAGTCAGACGCTTAACCGACTGCACTGCCCAGGCGCTCCAAAGAGACTCTTAAATACAGAGAGCAAACTGAGGGTTTCTGGAGGGGACATGGGTGGGGGGATAGGCATTGGGCATTAAGGAGGATACTTATTGAGATGAGCACTGGGTGTTATATGTAAATGATGAATCACTAAGTTCTAGTCCTGAAATCATTATTACACTATATGTTAACTAACTTGGATTTAAATTGGAAAAAAAAAAAGAATTGTTTGCTCTACATTTGTTTTCCCTCAACCCACTTTGTACGTACCTTCATGAGAATTCTTATTAGATCCTGGTTACTGTCTTACCTCGCTGCTCTGATTGTCTGTTGTAGGGTAAAAACTATGCCAAAATTTAATGGCTTAAAACCACAGCCTTTTATTATAGCTCTTGATTTTATGGTTAGGGAATCCAGGAAGAACTTGGCTAGGAGATTCTTCTACGCCCACTGTGTCAACTAAGGTCACTGGCGGCACTCAGCTGGTAGACAGACTGGCTGGTCCGAAAGTTCTATGATGGTGCCGTTTGCATGCCTGACACCTTGGCAGGGATAGTGTCACCTTGGCAGGCTGGAGGACTGGATTCACCATGGACTGTTGACCAGAGTACCTACATATGTCCTTTCCAGCATGACAGTCAGAAGATACTTGGACTTTTTACATGGAAACTGGCTTTCCCAGATCAAGGATTCAAAGAGGACTGGGAGAAAACCTCAGAAGTCCAACCATCACCTCTACAGCATTCTGTTGGTCTGTCAAGTCCCTGTTCATAGCCCCAATTCAAGCAGATAGAGTTAGGCTCCACCTCTGAATGGAAGGAGCAGAAAAGGATTCACAACCATTTTTAATCTTCCATGCTCCCTTTAGACTGTGAGATCCTCTAGACCAAGTATTTGGTCTTGTTCACCTTAGTATCCTCAGATCCTAGCATGGGATATCGCACAGAGTAGACATTCAGTAAACTATGGAATCGATACTTAATATGCAATCTGCCAGAGTCTTGCTGTCCTTTTCTATTTGATGACAGGATTCACCTCAAAGTATATTCCAGTGAGAACATTGTTACAGAAATTAACAAAGTACACAGCTCATTTTTTTAGTTTATTTATTTATTTATTTTGAGAGGGAGCGAAAGAGTAGGAGAGGAGCTAAGAGAGAGAATCCCAAGCAGGCTCCACATTGCTAGCACAGACCCCTATGCACGGTTTGAACCCACAAACCATCAGATCACAACCTGAGCCGAAATCAAGAGTCAGATGCTTGGCCACCAGGCTCCCCTCACAGCTCAATTTTTCTATCAGCAACCGAACAAGCAAACACAGTAGTCCCCCCTTATCTGCAGAGGATACATTCCAAGACCCCCAGCGGTTGCCTGAACCCACTCATAGTATGAATCCTATATATACCATGTGTTTTCCTATACGTACTTGCTTCTGATAAAATTTAATTTATAAATTAGGCCCAGCAAGAGATGAACAACAATAACTGATAATAAAGTAGAACAATTATAACAATGTACTGCCATAGAAGTTATGTGAATGTGGTCTCTCTCTCACACACACACAAAATATCTTATTGTTCTATCCTCACACTTCCTCTTGTGGTGACATGAGATGGTAGAATGCCTACCTGATAAAATGAAGTGAGCATCACGATGTCACCTACACATCGTGACAGTCAGAAGAAGGGTCATCTGCTTCCAGACCACAGTTGCCCTCGGATAATTGAAACCATGGGAAGCAAAACCATGGATGAGAAGGGGCTACTATAGACCCCTATTATGTGCCCAAAAATAGGGAACATCAAGACTAAAGTGAAGAAAAAAGAAGCATCCTATGCCCCTCTCCCTAATTTTCTCAAGTCCAGACCCAATTTTACTGACCGGGGAAAAAGCAGTCCAGTCCCATCCGATTTTGTAGGGCACCCCTGATATCACAGAAGCAGAGTACTAACACTCTGATACTCTGTTCCCACAGATTGAAAGAACAAGCCCATGAAATTATAACTCTTGATCTCTAAAGAATAAGACAAAACCTCTTCCAAACTCATGAGCCAGGAGCCCAGGATACTGCTCATAGCCCAAGAAAACCATATTGCCAAAAATAAATTTGTTCTTCCAGTCATGCAGTTTGAACACTCACTAGAGATGGTTCATTGGTTAACGAAAAGACATGATTAGATTTGGAGATGGTAATCAATGATGGAAGGCAGCACTGATCACAAACTTCAATTACCAAAAATGGTTGTAACACCAAGAGCGGTGACCAACAGTTCTCTGTCTTCACGCAAGAGGAAAGGCAGAAGTTACATTATTAGAAATACAGTTTAGGTGGAAGGGAAAACTCTCTATCAAGGTTGAAATGGGTCCAAAAGAGAGAGCTGTTTTAGGAGTATGAGACAAAAGATCTATGAATAAAATGAAATGAGATTTGTGGAAATAGTGGGGCACATCAAAAAGAAGTTTGCCATAATTACAGAAGCTGGATGATGGGTGACATGGTTTTATAACACAACGTTATGAAATAAAATAAAATAAAATAAAATAAAATAAAATAAAATAAAATAAAATAAAATAAAATAAAAAATAATAATAAAATAAAATGATGGGTAATGTTTTCCGGTAATGTGTCTTAAATGGAATCTTGAGAATGAATCTTCGGAATGAATCCACTGGGATATTTTCTCATAGTTCTCAGGTCCCAGAATTTGACGAATGTTCCAGTCATATATTGAGTTGTATACAATAAGTTGTTAAGAAAATCAATGATCTTCCTCCTAGGTGGAAGGATATTCACGGTCCAGCATGGGGTAGGGTAGAATGTGGTCCATTTTTCATTCATTTGGCAGACATTGTTGAGTATTTGCTGTATCGGGCACTGTGTTAGACACCAGAAACACCATGCGTAGCCTAAATATACACAATCCTGTCCTCATGGAGCTCCCAGGTTAGTTAAAGCAGCAGGTGCTATCTAAATAGTCACCCAAAGGGATGAAAAATTGCAACTAGGGATAAGTGTCCAGGTTTAAATAGCCACATGACCATGAATTAGGCTTATTTGACATGAGTCAGGAAAAGATTCCCTTAAGAAGTCACACTAAGGCCGAGAGCTGAAAAGTAAGCAAGAATTAACTAGGTGAAAATGGGAGGGAAGGATGTCCTGGATGAAATAGAGCAAGCAGAGAGTAGCGTACAGAGTCCAGTGGCCAGGCAGAAGAATGGCAAAGGGAAGGGACATAAGGAAGGTCACTGAGGCTGGTGTGGGGCAAGGGGAGGAGAGTTTAAAAAGACATACCTTTTTTTTCTCAGCATCTTAAAATAAGCACATTGACTAAAGAGGCCTGTTTCAACCTTCATTCTTACCCCTAGCTACTTCTCATACACATCACACACACACACACACACACACACACACACATTGTGTTCCCACAAGCACTCAGAAGCCCGTAAGACTTTTCCTTTCCTCCATCAGCACCAGGCAGATTCATACCTGTTATCAAAGCATATACTTTTAATTCAGATAAACTTATGCTACCATAACCCCTGAAAGACTTAATTTTCTCACCTGCATTATTGGATGAATCATTGTACCCAGCTCATGGATACAACTGGATTAGAAATACTATGATGGATGTAAAATGCTTAGCTCCTTGCATGAGTCACAACGAACACTCAATAAACCACTAGGAAATAAATTTGTGCCATAGCCATGCCCAACAAAAGGTGAATAATCTAAAACTAGATCTGAAGAACCTTTGAGATGCATCTTCCTGGACCAATTTTCCACCCTCTTCAGGATGGTCCCAAGTTAGCGGAATACTCTTCACAGGGGCTGGGGTGAGGGAGTGGGAATAATGAACAAAATGAACAACAATGGTGAGGGTGTGTCCTCGGGGCAGAAACAATTTGGAATCCTGTGCTCTGCCAAGGCCAGGCACACTTGTTCCCACCCAGTAAATGGTAAAGACTCCAAGTCATAATAATAATGACAGCAATCAACAGCATCACATCCCTGAAAGGTTCTCTGATTCCTTTTAAATGACACTCATTGGAAAGCAGGCTCCATCTCTATTTCTAGGAAGGCTGTGAAGTCACTCTAAAGCGCAGTTGACAAATTACAGCACAAACCTTGCAGGTTAGAATTCACGATTACTGAAAAGAAGTGCCAAACAGTTTTCAGCTCTTCTGAATGGATCTAAACACAAGCAAATAATACTCACAGGTGTCTGCCACCCAAGGCTCAGCACCAATGTTGAGGAAGTAAGTTGCTGCCTTCTCAGTGGCTCACTGCCTTAATCTCTGAACCCATCTACCTCTGAAATACATACATGAAAGACGAAGAGCACCCAAGACAGGAGGCTCAGCCCTCCCTTGCCAAGGACACTGGACTAACCAGTTCCCCAAAACACCAAGAGGATACTCTTTTCCAAGCAAGCCAGTGTAAAGCACAATTATAAAGCAAGAAAATTTTGTATCTTCTTGTCTCCCATTTCAGGAACCCCTGTTATCTCATGGCTTTGCTCCACCACCGGGTATTCCACAATCTAGTGGTAATGGGCTCCCCCAGCCCATGGTGAAGAGCATATTTTCAGATATATTCTATACAGTTTGAGAGTAGAGACATAGGTGTCGGGTTATGAATTGACAACCCATAGAGCCAACAATACTATGATTATTACCAGGATGTGTCCACTTTGTTTCAGATACCATTTACTGCTTAATCCACAAAACCATCTTGCAACTTAGGTAACATTCTCCCTACTGCACTGAGGAAGAGACTGAGGACAAAAGAAGCTGAATAATTTGTGCAAGAGTAACTTTCCCTCATATTTTTTTTTTCGAATTGAGTTTTGAAAGCTAGGAAGCTTGCCAAAAGAATTTTAGGACATTCTAAAGGACAAACTAAATTAATGTTTCTTTAGTGAAAACTCTTTGATTCTAGAAACCAAAACCGTGACAATTTTAAAACATGTCTGCAAATGCTTTGTCACACCCACCACCAGGAGATGGAATCATATCCTTGAATCTTGGCCAAGGGACTCTCTTATTATCAAACAGAATGTAGAATGTAGGCCTAATTTCTAAGTCCGGGGCATAAAAAAGCAATGCAATTCATGCCCAGGCCACTGGTATAGTGGCATCTAGGGCCCTAAGCCACCATGTGAGAGCGCTGACTACCACAATGCAGCAATGCTGTAAGGAAGCCGAGGCAATATGGAAAGACCCATATGGTGTGATGGTAGACAGCCCCAGTTAAGCTCTCAACAAAACCTAGATCAATTGGCATCAGCTGTGAACCATGAGAGTGAGCAATATTGGATGTCCAGACTGGTTGAACCTCCAGATAACTGCAGCCCTAGTTGACTTCCAATGCAAGCACACAAGAGACACCAAGTAGGAGCTGCCCTGAGAAGTCCATTCCAAACTGTGAGAAAAAGAAAATGGTCATTTTTCAAGCCACCAAGATAGGGATAATTTTTCACAGAGCAATAGTAACTGAAATGCAAACCAATCTTGAAAGCCTATCGATAAAAATCATTGAATATTTGATTTTCAAAAACTGAATTTGAAATGCATAAGAGTAAAAAACAAAAACAAGGATCTAGACCAACTTTAAACTCCAAACTATCACAAAGATTTTACTGAGTTTCTCTCTTAGTGTTTGTTTGCTTTTTGTTTTTGGGGTTTTGTTTTGTTTTGTTTTGTTTTGTTTTGTTTTTGCGAAAGATAACATGGTAGAGTAGAGAAAACATCAAGCTTGGAGTCAGTAAATCTGGTTCTAACTCAATTTTTCCCTTAGGACTTAAAACAAATAACTTTCTCTCTCTGCCCTCTACTTGCTTTCCTCATGATTCAGTTAAGAGAATAAAAAGTACTGACTTCTCAAGCCCCTTCTAGTTCCATGACCTTGTGGTATTCAATGTCAGACTGGGATCAGTAAAGATCCTCATGTTAAGAAGCCAACCTTCTACTTTTGGTATTGTGGGTTCAGTGGTGGCTGTTTAGTGGGCCAGACTCAGAAAATGAGGAATGAGAGAGAGAATGGTGGTATGTGTTCATCTGCTTGAAACTTGCCCAAGAGTCTCAGAGGAGAGGTGTGCCCTCAGAGATCTAAGGTAAGGCATGAAGCTCCTCTAAAGGTATCCCCTGGGATCCAAAATAGATACAGTGAGAGACATGTAAACGAGGCCCGTGACGACTGCAGGTCAGTGAACTCCCTTCTTATTCCCATCAAGTGATATCCCCTGACCTTTCATAAATTAAGGTAGCACTATGCCATTCTAAAATAACAGCCTCCATTTGGCATATTTCCCAGGAAGGAGTAATCCTTTTCCTTTCAGTTCACAGATGTTGGCCAGTAGGCTCTGGGACATGCAGTTATTCCTGCTTTCAGCTTCCAACTTCACAATTTCCTGTTAATGCCTTTCTGTCCACCTGGCACATTCTCTCTTAAAACCTCCACTCTGCTGTCTTCTCAAAAGGATGTGTTGATTACTTAGTTTACATTCAGCATACTGACCAACTTCTGTACCTCAGCACTATTGAGATTTTGGGCCAGATAATTATTTGTTAAGTTGGGGTAGGGGTACTATCCCATGCATTGTAGGATGTTGAGCAGTCTACCTGGTTTCTACCCAAAGGATGCCAGTGTAGAACCCACCCTACCCCCACTTGTGACAACCAAGAATGTCTACAGATACTATCAAATGCAAAATTGGCACCGGACAAGAACCACGATACTAATACATTAATGACAAATACCTGTGTTACATGGTAATCCTCCCAGTGTATCTAATGAGGACAATGATATAAATCAAAAGAATAAAGGTCTCCTTGTTTCAGGGATCAGTGAAAGCCAAGTCAGAGAGATTTTCTTGGGCCTGGATCCTTTTAGTCATCTCAAAACTAGTGATTCCCAGACGAGCACTACTTTTTACTTTCACTCAAAACCAGCAGTAGACTTTTAGATCAGACATACAACCCATCTGATACACATACACATACACACAGGGTTAAATAACAACTAGGTGAATTTAGCATATTTCACTCCATAGTTATGTCTATCACCTACTCAACAGCTTGAAAAAAAAATTAACAATCAAGAACTAAATTAAGGGTGTGTCTTTGGTCTAGCATGAGACATTACATCTATTTTTGAATGATTATTAGTTCTTCCTCCCTCTATGGTGATTGGTTCTGTTATATTAAAGGAGAACTTTCAGCACATTCTCGAAGGTACAGACTAAGACTCTTCCTTGTTTTATTTCTAATATTTTCCATGATTAACAGAGTTAATCTAATTGGATGATGTGTATTGAGTGGGGAGTCCATGTCAGGGACTAGGGATGCAGTTATAAACAAGTCACTAAGATAGTTGTCACATATCTCTCAGTCTGAGAAGTGTTGTCTCAACAAATGTTTCGTTATGGTAAGATTACTAAACATAATTGTTATATGCTCCAGTTCCCTTTATTCTGCTAAGTAAGTATAAATTGCTTCCCTAGATCTAGTAAATAAGCTCTTTTGGCTTAAAGAGACAGAGATAAATTAAGAAAAGTCATACAGATGAGTTAGCATAACGGATATGGAAACTTCCTGCCTCCATTAATAAAGTAAGGCCCAAATACTTTAAGGTTGGGTTATGGGGAGAAGTTGGGAGATCAATTTATGGAGAACAGCAGCTGCAGCTCAGAGACTGATTGTCTGCTCTTGAGGATTCACCTTCCTTCTGAGCTACTCATGTAGTAAATTACAGAACCAGAACACAAACTTTACCCATGATTCCAGCTATTGTGTTATAAGACAAGAAAATAGATTTGGTAGATAGCTAGTTTGAGTCTAACATTGTATAGTTTCCCTTTCTTCCACTAAGGGTTTCCCAAGAGGTATGATTTTCTGCCTGCTTTTTGTAGGTGTCCTTCTAGTGGAGGCCATCTTTCTGTTGCCACCTGGTTACCCTAAATTATGTCTAGAGTCACCAAATTATAGGCTAAAGTAAGTAAGATCAGGAGACACTGGATTTACTCTACTGCTATCTAAGGCAATTTTCCAAATTCTTGTTTTCTCTATGAGAACCCACCCCATTCATGAAAGATTTAGTCTGGTATCAATTATACTTTTCAGGAGGAACCAAGCCTTTAATCTCAATGATAAGCACAATATCATATATGAAAAAAATTCAAACAGTAACAAGAGGGAGTTAGCATATCATACAACCTATGGCCAAGGTTGAAAACACAAAGCTCTTATGTTTTTGGGTGAGTTATCTCCTATAAACATAGTCATGAACAGCTAAAGTATGTAGCTAAGGTGTAAGAATTCTTACAGTTACTCCCTTGCTTGAAGGGCAAATTGCTGGTAAGCATCTCAAAAGAACCCTTGTAAATACTCAGATTTAAGTTGCTATGCAAAGATATTACTCATCCCCTCTGGATAGCATACCTTCTTCATCTCATGAGGCACAACTCAGAAGTATTTCAAGCCATGTCATGACACTATTGGACCAGCTGGCCCATACCAAGCACCTCTGATAGAAACTCAACCATGATTTCCATTCCAGTAATTCTCATCTTCAAAGCAAAATGTTTCCAACCAAATATATCCAAGAACCTCAGTGTTATGTGGTCAGCCACAATGAGAATTTGTTGTAAGATTTGTTATACTAATTATGACCACAATGCGACAGCTAAGCAGAAAGCAGTTTGGAAACAAATTAGTCATCTTATTCATCTTTCCAAATATCTATGACTTCATTACCAGATCATCCAAGTCCAAAGACTTGGTTAATAACATATTTTTCATCTGTATCTCTATTACAGGTCCCGTTGAACTCTTCTTTAATAAATTAATGAAGGTGTTCAAAAATTAAACATCATTAGGTAACATGTAACATGTGACAGCATTTTGTAACCCATGCTCTCAGAGAAGGCTCACCTACCATCTGTTTGTGAATATCCTGGATGCCTCTTTGGAATGTGAACATCCCATACTGGAACCATAAAGACTAACAGATGTCACCCTAGAACTCCACCAGAGAAACTGTTCCTACTTAAAGTAAATTCCTCTTCTTGATGACTTCCCACCAGTTCTTCAAGCACCCAGATTGTATTTTATGAAGCATAGGGAGAGTAAGAGAGAGTAAATAGTTTTTAGATGAAGATCACAGTGAATACAAATGGACTGTATTTTTTTTTTGTAGTCTATGACCAAGAAACCAGAAGATTCCAGAAAAATCAATGTCAGCAGGCTGTTATAAAATAAGTGAGGGTTGAGAGGTTAAATAAATGGGAAAGGTAATAGGAAAAAAAAAGAACTTCACAGGGTGGAGGTGGTATTCCACTATGGATCAAGTTTTCAAGGGTCAGAGATTATGATGGGACAGTAGGAGGAAAAATAGTCTATTAAAAGATTCAGCAACCAAGCCCTGAATGTTTGGCAATTAGCCAGTTAAGTCACAATTTTAATAGCCCAGAAAAGTGCCTGCAGCTGTGTAAGATCACATAACCCACAAAGAGGACATCGGGCGACTCTCCTCTAATTGCCGGGGCTGAATTCCAAAAACTAAAGAGATATTCTACAGGCTCTTCATTCAATGCTCCCACTTAAGGAGTGCAAAATTGTTTCAATTTTCCATCTGGAATTCAGGTTTATGTTGAATTATCAAATAAATGTCATAGTGATGGAAGCTGCTTGGGATTGTGACCCTTTTGATGAATCTGAGAGACATGCCTGGGACACCAACACAAAGATCCAATGGCACCTCCCTGCCTCAGATGAAGAGGAGGAAATGAAAATTACTGGTTGAAAATCACCTAGAAGTAAAGTCACGGAGAGTCATGACTTCCTTCATAAGCAATAACTTGGCAGAATATTCATTTATCTGTCCTATTCATCCATTCAATCAATGGTTTATTAAAATAACGTGATACTCATTAATACATTAAGCCGTGAATGGAGGGGGGCACTCAAAGGGTGCCACCCGTAAGGAAGTTCTCAATCCAGCTGCAAAACAAGCCAAAACAGACACAAAAATATTGATAACTTATTCTAACCAAGTCCAAATTGAATTTAATACAAGAGAGCAGTTAATGAGAGATCAGGGAAAGGTCTGACAGGAGAAGGAAGATCTAACTGTGAAAAGCTTCATTTTAGAAGTAAAGTTAATGGAGATGGACAATGTGGAAGTGGGAAGTTCTTTCCAAAGAGAGGCAACAGTTCTTTTGGTTAGCCAGGGCTCTCTCAGTTTCAGGGTGGAAACCTCTTCTTTTTTTTTTTTTTAATTTTTTAACGTTTATTTATTTTTGAGAGACATAGAGAGAGCGTGAGCAGGAGAGGGGCAGAGAGAGAGAGACACACAGAATCAGAAGCAAGCTCCAGGCTCTGAGCTGTCAGCACAGAGCCCGACGCGGGGCTCGAACTCATAGACCGCGAGATCATGACCTGAGCTGAAGTCGGACGCTTAACCAACTGAGCTGCCCAGGTGCCCTGAAACCTCTTCTAAAACCCTTGTGAATTATTTCTGACTGGCCCTGTCTTAAGTTTGGCTATCTTCTTGAAGTTTTGGCTCCCATCGGCCAATCATGTAAATAAAGCACTAGATTCACCATAACTGAAAATCAAAGTTCTCTTTCTTCAGGAAGATGTGAATTGGTCAAATAAGCAAAAACAGAGAGACTTCAATGAGTCAGAGATGCTGCAAAGGCCTTATTGCATTTGGGCTAGACATTTGAGCAAATTAGTTCAAAACCCCTCTTTACTTGTTTCTGAACAAAATAAAGCCTACCATTTTAATATCACCCACTTTTATGACCATTTACCAAGGGTAATTATAATTGTGTCATGCCACTACATGGGCTATTGTGACTAACTGTATACATAATTAAGCATTATGACCCTCTACTGGTTTTCAGAGTCTCTGTGGTCAATTGTTAAGCACCTAATGATGAATGCTTCCTCTAATCTTTTGTTTTTCAGGAACACAACTCAGAGTCTGGTGTTCGAGCCACATAATTGGGAGCATAGACACTCTTTGCAAGGAACACACCGATTTCTTTAAAACCACCTGATAGGTCAGAATCAGAGACATAAAGCAAGTCCATTGATGGAATGGCAGAGAAATTTTCTCAGAGATAAAAACAAATTCTTGAGATTCTTAAGTAAACTTTTAAATTTAGATTGACAGAAAAGTTGCAAAGATATTTGTCATCCTGGTTTCCCATCATTAATGTTTCACAATAGCATGGTACATTTGTTAAAACTAAGAAACTGATGTTGGTACATTATTATTAACTAAACTTTACACACTCTGGGATTTCCCCACTTTTCCACTAATGTCCTCATTCTGTTCCACGTTCCCATCCTGGGTACTTCATTGCATTTACTTGTCATGTCTCTCCAGCCTCCTCTGGTCTGTGACAATTTCTCAGTCTTTCTTTTTTTTTTTTTCCATGAACTTAGCAGTCTTTAGGAGTATGAAAGTGTATCCTCTAGAAAGACCCCCAACTTGGATTAGTGCAACTTTTTTCTCATTATTAGACTAGAGGTATGGGTCTTCAGAGAAGTGCCCTTCCTATCCCATATTGGAGTGCGTGACACCCAGATGACATCATAGATGATGACATTACTGATGATGTCATGGCTTGCTCCACTTGGGTAAAGTGGTATTTGCTACTTTTCCACAATAAGAAGTGACTATTGCTTTCTTTCCATACTCTGTTTTTTGGAAGCAGATCATCTGGCCCAGATGGGGTGGAATTAAGCTCCATCTCTTGGAGGAGAGAGTATCTACACATATTCTTTATATCCTAGACATTTGAGGGAGAAGTGCTTTCAGTTCATTTAGTTTTCATGGGAGTATCTACATTCCCTTCTCCCTTCCATCCTATTTTTCATAATCATATGCCCATTACTTTCCTTGGAACAGGACTTTCTACAACACTCAATCTGTCAGTACCTCCTGCGACCCTGTCAGGAAATGGACAATATCATGTTGCTCCGATGACTGTTTTGCCATCAGCAGTGGATTCTGGCTGCTGAGAGGTGAAGTGGAAGGATTGTGGAGACAGTTCCTTGGAGGGAGAGCTCGCATTCAAACGCAAATGTGTGCAGTAATTAGGCATGATGGGCTGTAATTTTCCAACTTCCTTTTGCAAAGTAAATTGCTTTTTGAGTTGAAATGTTCTTTGGCTTTCTTTCCCTCAAGTTTGGCCTTGTATAAAAGTCCCCCTTTTCAAAAAGCCACATTTGTTTCATTTTATCCTATAACTAATTTAATGCTAATTGCACCATGACTACATTAGGCATCACTGGACACATTGTAGAACAAAAATTCATCTGTCAACCTGCAGAGTGTAAGTAAGACTAAGAGTGTTCAAAGATTAACCTCTGAGATTCTGCCTTTGGGCTTCACACTCGTTAAGACAGGGCTGTAGAATACTATGCATCCTGGCTCTCAACACAGCAGACCCTTATAGAAACGTGTTTTCCCCTTGGAATCCAAGAGAATTCTAATGGATCAGAATCTCATACTCTAGAAATCCTCTAATCCAACTATCGTCAGATGCATGAATCACCCCTACAACATGCAAATGAGGAATTTTCTCATTTAAAATATATATATATATCCAGGGACTCCAACATCTCCCAGAGGAGCTTACTCCACTGTTTGAAACTCTAATTAGAAAGAAGGTTATAGGCTAGGCTATTTCCTTGTGATTTACAAATTTACATATTTGCCTAATCTCTGTTTAAAGGGAATGATTAAATTTGTTTTAAAAAATCACCGAACACCAGTGTATATGTTTTGAATAGAAAAATATCTGGGGAAGCAGATGTGAATAGTTGTTATTCCTGAGTAGTGGGATTACAAATAAATTTTGCTTATCCAATTTTCTAATTTTCCTGAAATAACCATAGGTTTCGTCTATAATTTAAAAATGCCAAAAGTGAAATAGGACATAAGCCAGGGAAGCATGTAGTTAGAAACACATGAGCCCAAAATGTCTTATTTCCTTGGGGCAGGGACTACACCTATATTGAAGAGATGTCCCTGCAGGACTTAATATTCTTGCCTGATAGTCATTCATGCTTATAGCTTCCTCATTTTTGAATCAATTCAACAGACATTTATTGAGAACCCACAATGTGCCAACAGTTCTGCTAGGCATGAGAGAGGTACAATTAGCAAGATATAAATTGTGCCCATGACACAATGGTGGAAACAGACATGCAAACAGATTTAGCCTGTTGCATAGGGAAGGGGCTGTATGGTCACTGCATCCTGTACTCTTTTCCGTGGCTCCAGGTCTAAGGGGCATGTCTACCACCACAGTCAGCTCAGATCTGCATACTTATTCCAACGATCTCCAGCATTTGACAATAGAGTATCTCCAGGAGGGGACACCTTTTTCTCATTGGCATGCAGATACCCCATAGGTTAGTGGAGTAGTGATGATGGGCCCACCTAATATCATGGATGTAACGTCACTTAGTCTTGGGAGCAGAGGGGTAGTGTTGCAGACAAGTTAGGAAGAGAATGTTGGAACTCGGCCTTAAAACCAGCTGACGCCCATTTATCAAATAAACAAGGCAAAAGGCCATTGTGACCTGAGCTACGGCTGCAAGTACATGTGAGGAAAAGGAAAAATTGATCTGCAGAAGTAAGCTCTGATGAAGTGTTTAGATCTTATCCTATAGACAATGGGGAGTCTTTGGCATTTAAGGCTGTTTCTTATGCTCAGTAAGTTGAATGGAAAATGAGTTACTGAATGAATGAATGGATGGGTGAAGGGATGAATGAGTGAATGAGTAAATAAATGAATGGCAATCTAGTTGGCTTATCTGGTTCACAGATATCTAGAATTGCTGCTAAGAACACGATAGGCAAATTCTTCTCTTCCTGACTTTCCTTCAGCCACCACCCAGGTCACTCCATCTTATCCCTTGTGGCAAGCCATCATCACGGACAGAATTAAGAGTGATCGTGCAGTACACTACACACCCACCAGGGCCCCTGCAAATAGGAGACGCCTGCAATCTGCACGGATGTACAGACAACTTTTGTCTGCCCAGTCCCCACACGCAGACATACATGCAAACATGCATACAAATACACACACACACACTCCAAACTTATCTGAGAACTGCTCTTTCTTTTTCATTCCTGGTGACTGTGGGTACAAGTCATATTCATACAGCTTTAGCGTCCCCACTGGCCCCAAATAATTGGTCCAGGGATGGGCAGCGCCCTCAAACTTGGACAATTAATCTATTCCTCAGTACTGTGGAAAGTGGTATGTTCTCATTGTGGGGCCTTGACTGTATCATATAACTGTTGGCAGCACGTTGCCGCATGTGGAGAGAATTCATAGAAAGAGCCAGGAGAAACCCATCAACAGCAAGAAAGAAGAGCGAGCTGAGGTACATAAAAAAGGAAAAACAGCGAACTTCATGAGTACTGCCTGGAGCTAAATGCCGGTTCCAGCTCATTCAGGAGACGCACAGCCACTTGCAGGTCTGGTGAGGAACCTCTGTATCTCTCCAATTCATTCCCACTTATGTGTAAACTGGAGTTAAGTTTAAATGGATTTTATTAAACTCAAAGTACGTTTTAAGTGGGGTTTGATGGGATCCAAAAGTGGACTTAAATTACTTGCAACCAAATGAGCCTTAGCCAAGCCAACGGTGAGGAACCACCTAGAGAGAACAGCAAAGATTTCAGACCCTCTGGGTTTGGATCTTGGTTTCCGCACTTCATAGCTGTATGCTCCTTTGTGTGCCCTCTCAGAGACACTCAGAATTTTACAGTGCTATCCCCCACAGTCATGACTGTAAGGTGGCTGGTAGTCCACCTGGCAAATAGCGGATGCTGAAATTGGAGTGACTGGTATCGTGTACACACTGGAAGACCCTTTCTAATACAAATGCTTAACACTCCAAGTACACAAGAAATTTGGGGCTCATGATTAGTTATTAGTACAAATTTGCCTTCTAGCTCCACCCCCCCCAGAAAATTTTAGATAGCCCTCCTTATCTTTGCTTTACTATGCTGTGAATAGAATCCCAGAGAAGAGAAACCCTAGGTCCTGCCCCATCACCTCGCTTAAGGCCCCAGCCTCCAGGACAGTGTTCATATTCACGACAGATAGGATAGAAAGCAACGTCCCAGGTTCTAGATTTTGTTGAGTGTATTTTTAACCTCTGCACCTGCTCACCGACACTGAACTTACACAGGCACTCCTAGAGCAACCAGATAAAGGGTATTTAGCATGCGGCTTCCTGCTCCCTTTGTTTGGAAGCTTAATTACAATGTTGTCATTGGTGCTGATTTGCATAGGCCAACAGTGTACATGGGGCCACAGAGTTCTTGCAAAGACAGCCTTTTGTCAGCATAAACAGAGGGAAGAGATGCCTCGAATGTTATTTTTGTTCTCTGAAATCCAATCTGCCAATTTGGAATCTTGATATTTTTGATACTTTTCTTATTCTCCCCTGCCAGCCTTAGGTCCGGAGAAAAGCAAGGGGGAAGGGAAAAGCGAGGCAGGAGAACCCAGCACCTTGAATGAGAACTACTCTTATAGAGCCTAAGTGTTACCTATAAAAATGAAACCGAATCCACCCAGGAAAAGGTGAAACCCATCTCCTGCAAGAGAGAATTCCTGAGGGTGAATCTGAGAAGGAAGACTCTATTGACACTCCCCAGAGGGTGGTAACAATGTCAGGGAGACAAGGACTTCGGAGATGGCTGTTCACTATGACAGTACAAACATTGGAAGCTGCAAAGACTTTTCTATCCAAGAGGAAGATACAAAATTAAGACCAGCAGAGCATTTGTAGAAAGCTATTCTTCTTGTGCCAGAGTCTCACTGGTGGAGATATACAACAATATTTTAGTCTACAGGTTTTCAAGCACATCCAGACCTACAAAATCAGAAGTCCCTAGGGTTACATTTCAGACATACGAATTTTTAAAACCCTATGACACTCTCCTATCATCTCTGATAACATTAAGCTTTAAAAAAAAAAAAAAACTCAATAAAGGAGAAAATGAAGGACAAAAGGCTGTATTTGATAGTCAGGAGGAAAACTTTGGATTAAAATTAGGTGAATAAGAGTTTCGACCATCCCGCGTGCCACGTGAAATGTTAATCATTGCACTAGACCTTCACTGACACATTCTGAGCTTTGGTTTTCTCATCTGTAAAACAGAGAGGATTTCTACTTTGGGGGTTTCAGTAAGAGTTAAATGAGATGCCTGTGTAAAGTCCCTCGCTTATAGTAGTTATGTAACTTGCCCAACATGACAGAGTTAGTCGTTGAGAAAGCTGGAAATTATAGCCAGGTCAATCGGATGGCAAATCGGCCTCAATCCATGTGCTATTCTTTATACACTCCTAGACTCTCACTGGAAAAAAACAAAACAAAAAAAAAACTCAAATAATGAGAAATAAAGGAAAACAAAGTCAGTCACTAAATTGCTGATTTTCTTCTCATCTTCTTTAGTACCAGAACCGATTTTAGTAGAACTTGCCAGCAGCCATCTCGGAACACTGAGGGACCTTCAAGAAGGCAACCATATATTGCAATGTTAAAGCAGAAAGAAAGCCAGAATCATGAGTGCATAACTCAGGAAAACTTACCTCTAGATTTCTTGATGTGAGAAAGAATAAATATAAAATAGTGATTTCTTAGGTTTCCATTATGCATACTCAAATCTTATCTTAACCGATACAGTCTCCCAGGGAAAGTCCTCAACAAGACTGTGGTGATGATGATCGATAAATCATTAGGTAAAAGGTCCGAGTAACACAAAAACCTCAATGAATGTATTCCTGAGGCCAGATGAAGAAAGATGACTGGTTGCCAACAGGGTGATTGAAAAACAAAAAACAAAAAAAAACATAATCCTTGAGGTTTAGCCCTGAGAGAACCAAGATTCAAATCCAGTTTTAACACATACTAGCTGTGTGACATTTTCGTTCTTTCTGAGACTCATTTTTCGTTTGTTGGTTTGCTTGTTTTGTTTTGCTCTGTTTTAGCTGGAGTAAACTGGAATAATACCCACACATCAGAGGTGAGATGAAGCTTGTTTCTTGATCAGACAAGAGAACAAATGCAAAGAACTCAGCACCGTGATGCTCAATGATTCTAGAACCCCTGCTTGTGTCAGTGGCATACTAAGTTCTCTTAGCATTCTATTATTACTTACCTTCTTTCTTATAAGATGATTTTAGGCAAGAAAGTGACATGATCTAATTTGGATGCCACCTTGGTTACCATAAGGAGAATGGATTTTAAGATCTATGCAAGTAGGAGATGACTGTGTCTTGGACTAAGGAGGTAGAATTGAATGGATCCAGAATGTATTTTGAATGCAGGGCCTGTATAGTTTATTGACTGATTAGATCAGAGAAATCAAATAATCAAGAAAAAGTACCAGATAACTGGTTTAAGCATCTGGTGGATGTGGATGTCATTAACTGGGAAGAAATAAGGGGATTGGATTAAGGAATTAAGGGCTTAGTTTCAGACACAGTAATTGGGATGTCTATAAGATATTCAGCTGAAGATGTCACACTGGGAGAGACATATGTGTAGGATGACAGAACCAGAACCTGTTGAGAGAGAATAGGGTGCTTTTAATATTTACAACAGGATAACATGTACAGATTGGGACTGTCCCAGAAGCTAGAATGTTTGGTCAACCTAAATTGAGCCTGGAGTTTTCTGGAAAAGGTCAAGACTAGGATATCACTGAGGGCATCATTGATGTAAAGATGGTATGTGATTTTTTAAATTTTTAAAAAGAATTTTTATGTTGATTTATTTCCAAGAGGGAGAGAGACAGAGTCTGAGCAGGGGAGGGGCAGAGAGAGAGGGAGACACAGAATCCAAAGCAGGCTCCAGGCTCTGAAGTGTCAGCACAGAGCCCGATGCGGGGCTTGAACCCACAAACCATGAGATCATGGAGCTGAAGTCAGACACTTAACCGACTGAGCCACCCTAAAAACACTTTTTTAATGTTTAAGATGGTATGTGATTACTATGATCTAGGGAGAGGGGGCACCTGGGTGGCCCAGTTGGTTAAGTGGCAGACTCCTGATTTTGGATCAGGTCATGATCTCGTGGTTTGTGAGATCACCTGTGCCAAGCTCTTCACTGACAATGCAGAAACTGCTTGGGATTCTCTCTCTCCCTCTTCTCTCTCTCCCTCCCTCCCTCCCTTCCTCCCCCCATTCATGTGCTCTCTCCTTCTCAAAACAAATAAATATTTTAAAAAATGATATAGGGAGACTATACAGAGGAAAAAAAAAGATACAGGAAACCAAGAGAGGTTTGAGCTTTCCAGTGTTATCAGACAGGCAGAAAATGAGGGACCAGTAAGAAAGTTGAGGAGAAGCAGTTTCTCACCCCAGGGCACCAGATGTTGGGAAATGACTGAGTGGTATCCTGGCATGAGGGTAAATAATTTTGAGCATGTCACTACCTCAGGTCTTTACAATATCACAACAGAGTCGCTCAAAAGTCCTTCATTTCAAAGAACAGTGATCACGATGATGTTTCTAATATGTGCTTCCAAGCCACAGAGAACAGAAGAATCTGTGGGTGTGAAAAAATTAAGGAAATAGCCAATAGAGTGAAGATTTACCAGCAAATGCACAACATTCCTATGTTTATACTCTAGCACAACCTAGTGGCATTGTGTGTAACAGGCACGTGTAGACGAGGATGGAGTGGATGCCGCTGCTAAAATACCACCTTCAAGATCTCAGTCCACCACTGTGGCTTCACCGTACTCGTCTGGAGAACAGGATGAGCAGTAAAAGGGATGTCCCAAAACAACCTAGAGGATGCTTTAAGCATCCTTCGAGAAAGATAGTTTCAGGAAAACAAAAGTAGCCTCATCGGTCATTTCGAGGTAGCAGTAGCTATTTTTTAGTAGCCAGGACATTAACTCAAGTCTTCCTCATTCACCTCATTTCATGTTCTGGGGAGGTATTTACCCATAACCCAATGACAAACAGTGAGTAAAAGAGCTGCAGCAATCTTTCCTCTCCTTTCACATTAGATAGTATCATGGTGCTCAATAAATGAACCAATTTCATTGAAAACTCAAGCCGCTCTTACTTATTCCAAGCGATTTCAACTGAGACAGGGATCCCTTGAAGGCCCCCAGCCTTGGTAGGCATAAGTGATGGAAAGAAGTGGCACACGCTTAAACAGTTCTCAAGTGGGCAAGTAAGAGATGAGTTGTCATTTGCGCCAAACTCAGCTAAAGCACAGTTATCTTACTGACTATATTCCAGCATGTGGAATCCCTAAGCCACAAGGTCTACAGGTTAGACAAGATTCAGATGCATGAAGCTGACCACAACATCAGAGAAAAGAAAAGACCCTTCTTGGAACTACCCCCATTCCCCCATCAAACCTTCTCCTTGTAGTAGAGGTCAAGCTGATGGAAAACTTACTTCTCACCGTGGAAGTAAGATATCTTGCCACATCAGAGGTCAAATCAACATTCGGGCCTTAAGGAGCTAAGTTTCTACTGCTTTTCACAAAAGAAGGGCTCCAGGAATCCCACTGGATCATCAAGAGAAAGAGTCTCCTGCAAGCTGAGCCCACACAAGCAGCCTGGGGTGGAGGACTGAGTCGCTTCCCACAAGTTCCACCGGAAATGGCACCTCCAAGCAAGGTGTGAACTCAGTTCCCACCCCAAAACAGAGCGTGAACTCACTTCCCACCCCCACCCCACCAAGCCCAAGGCTGAAGAAACAGAACCACTGTCAAATAACCAGCTCTAGGTTTCAAATATAACACCACCATAATACGTCAAATGGAAAAAGTGGCATATGTGTTACAGATAAAGAGTTCCTTAATTGAATTGTTCAACAAGACTAGAAACAGCATTGGATTCCCATTTCAGCCAGGTTTCTAAATAATTTCAATTTGTCAAGCCTCAGTTATTAGCAAATACAGTCCTTGAAATGTCAGTGGTAACTCACATATTTTATTTCAAATGTAGTTAATGACTGCTATGTAGAATGCTTCTAATTGTTTTTTAGCACTACAGTAATTCTTAGCATTTTCAAAGAACCAGGATAAGACACAGTACTTTATAAACAAATAAACTACTTTTCCCTTAGGGCATGGAGAATGAGAAGCACCATGAAGCTGGGTCCATTTTCCTAAGACCACCCAGCAAGCTGAAGAAGCACTGGAAAACTCAAGATCTGCTAGAATTGAAATGGTGCTATTGGGCTATGTCTGGGTTTCACTGTCTAAAAACCCTGTTATTATAGATATAGGTTAGGATTCAGATTTGTTGAATCAATTTTACTTCGTGGCTGAAAGTATTCAAAAGAACAGCTTGAAAAAATAAAATAAAATAAAATAAATAACTAATAAAAGTGACACTACTGGGAAGTGTCATTATCCATTCATTCGCCCCTATGAACAAGCCACTGTGTTAGGTGTGGCAGGACATTAAAAGGTGAAGAAGAAATGCCTTTTGGGAGATTAAAACCTGGGAGATAGCAGGGTAATACCTCATCAATGATCAGGTTGATAATAAAACATCATAATAAAACAGACAGAAACTGCATAATATAAACTATATCATATAAACTATACTATATCTACTTGTATACTTATATTGTACTTAAGTACATAGATACACAAATATCTAGACTGTAAGGCAGCTTTGGGTTACTCCTGTAAATGAGATATAAGCTTCTGATATGGCCATGAACAGTGGTCACCAGACGCAACTCTGAGATCAGAGCTAGCAATTGAGGCAAGAAGCAGCCCCACTGCTGATAAACTCACTAGTTGCTAAAGGAACACCATTTCCTCTTTTTAGACTGTATCTTCATGTTTCCAATGGGAGGCATATAAGTGTGAGAACAGAAGACAGTGTTTTATAAATCCGAACCTAATATCAAGGGGAGAGTTTCCTGAAGCAAAAGAGTCTCTTGCTTGAAAGAAATAAACTGGCAATTTACAAAAGCAGAAATGCAAATGGCTAATAGGCTTATAAAAAATGCTCAATCACATTAGTAATCAAAAAAATGCAAATGAAAACAAATTACCATCTTTCCCCTCTCAAATGGGCAAAGATTTAAAAGCATGATAAAATCTAACCAGGGTGAGGGTGAGAGAAAATGGGCATTCTTCTACACTGCTGAAGAGACAGACCTTAAATTGCTACAACATTTCTGGATGGGCAATTTAGAAATACTTAATCAAAAGCCTTCAAAATTTACAGACCCTTTGACCCAACAATTCTACTGCAATTATTCCCAAGAGACGGAGACAAACATCTATTTGGAAGGATCTTTATTACTGTTGCTAATTGTTAAAAACTGAAAACACTCTAAATGTCTAACATTAAATAAATTGCCATTATACAATGAGATGATATTCAGTCATCAATAATGATATTGTTGTAGGACATTTTTATTAATGCAAAAATATATTCGTGTTATTAAATGTACAAAATACATTTATAGTGTGTCTGGTTTTTTGGCTTTTTTTTTTTTGCTTAAACATTTATATGGATAAATGCATAGAACAAAATTTGAAATGATAAAACACACATACATTGTCCTCAGCCTTTCTATCCATGGACAGTTTCTATTTACCTATGACAATTTCATGCGTGCCTTTTACTCTCCTATAAGTACCTTCTACTTGATTTTGTAACCTTCCTGAGTCTTCAAAATGTAACTTGTTCAAAGCAAAACAATGGCTCCCTTATGTTTACAGCAACATTATTTACAATGGCCAAACTATGGAAGCAGCCCAAGTATCCGTCAGTAGATAAATGGATAAAGATGCAGTAAATATATACAATGGAATGTCACTCAGCCATAAAAAAGAATGAAATCTTGCCATTTGCAACGACATGGATGGACCTAGAGGGTATTATGCTAAATGAAATAAATCAGAGTGAGAAAGACAAATGCCTGATGATTCTGCTAATATATGGTACCTAAAACAAAACAAAACTAACTAAAAAGCAAACATGTGGTTGTCTGAAATACAGAGAACAAACTGGTGGTTGCCAGAGGGGAGGAAGGCAAAGTAGAGGAGGGGTATAGGGAGGTACCAACTTCCAGTTATAAAATAAACAAGTCACAGAGATGAAAATACAGCACAGACAATGCAGTCAATAAGATTGTAGCAGAGTTGTATGGTGTCAGATGGGAACTACATTTACCATGGTGAGCAGTGTGTAATGTACAGAATTGTCAAATCGATGTTGACACCAGAAACTAATATAACAATGTATGTCAACTGTATTTCAATAATATAAAGAAAAACAACAGGCCCAAAACAGAGTCACATATGCTAAGCCCCCTCATCACCAAACAAGACTTAACTTAGTTACAGATTCAGCCCTCCCAGAAAGAGAACCTTAAACCAGTGAGTCTGGAGTAGCCTGATTAGCACTCAGGAGGAAATCTGCCTGATAGAGCTTGCTGTCCCCTAAAGGAAAGTAACCTTGCAATCATCAATCCCCTTTTGGCCTCATAGGACTTTGTCTCTGCTCCTTTCCATCTACAAAAGTCTTCCGTTTTGTCCAGCTCCTCAGGCCTCCTCTCTGACTGTTAGATTAGATACTTCAGATTCAAATCAATTTTTGCTCATATGAACTCTTAAAATATTTAATATATCTCCATTCATTTTTTAACAGTTCTGTCATCAGAAAAGGGACATGAAGGAGACTCCCGATGGCCCCCAGGAGCAATGAGCAACCAGACGTAGATACCTTTTTAGCCCTTGAGCTCACTGCTTTCTCACTGTCTCTGGACGTGGTGGGTAAGCCCCTCTCAGACCTCACCTCTGCAGCTTTTGCATTATGCACTTTCAGACTATTGAAGTATTTCTTTTTCTGAACTGGACCCAGAAACTGACCAGAGTCAGGCTTAAACACCAGACTTAAAAACCAGACTAAGTTTAACTAAGAAAACACACTGGGTCCAGGGAAGGACTGGGTCTAACTTAAGCTGGACTAGGGTGTGTGTGAGGTGTCAGGTGAATAAAATTTTGTTTTATGGCTAAACGAGCAGGTTACCCTTCCCAAAGATAATGTCAAATTCACTGGCCACACTGTAACTTTTAACCTAGATAACTTTTAACCTAGATAAGTGTATTCATTTATGAAATGTCCTGGAGAAAAAGGGGTTTCAGCCAACCACTCACCATTAAGGGCAAAGGGAAAATGAATTTTCCTCGTCTACTGTTTCCACTAACCAGGATGAGACCTGCTGGGACACCGAACTTACTCCAGAGCCTGCAGATGGGATCTTAGGAAAACCAGCAGAAGCTAGAAACAGGTGAGAATTCTTACCAAGGTCAGCTGTCCTAGGTCTCTGCCTGTGGTGTCTGGTTGAAAGTGGGAGCTAAGGGGCACCTAGGTGGCTCAGTCAGTTCAGTGTCCTACTTAGGCTTGGTCATGATCTCACGGTTTTTGAGTTTGAGCCCCACATTAGGTTCTGCATGGACAGGGCAGAGCTTACTTGGGATTCTCTCTCTCTCTCCCTCTTGGGATTCTCTCTCTCTCCCTCTCTCTGTCTGTCCCTCCAGCACTCGTGTGCATGCTTCTCTCTCTCTCTCTCAAAATAAATAAATAAACTTAAAAAAAAAAGAAATGAGGCTCTAGGAACAATACAAAGCCTGCCTATCCTTTTTACGGGTCTCGAAACCTCTCTATTCATCTCAAAAGGCTTGCGGATATTATAAAAGATCTGGGTGTAGGGAATAAAAGTCCTTCCTGATAGAGCTTGCCTTCTGTCTTTTTGCTATGCAAGTATTCTACCTGGTTTTCTCTAGGAACCAAGGTAATTCTGACTGAAGGAAGAAAATTAAAAAAAAAAAAAAAAAGAAAGGCTGTCTTGAAAATGAGGTCTATGAAAAATCTTAAAAGTTTCTTTCACAAATATTAGTAAAAAGCTGTACCCATCTGAGCAGAGTACCTTAACATAATGCATCTGTCAAAAGCACAATCTAGATCCAACTGTTCCTTTATAAGCTAGTGAGTTTTGCACTATTGTACCTGTCTCATGGCTAAAATTTTAAAATGAAAGCTGTGAAGTCTCTGTGTCTGTTTATGTGTGTATGTTATGGATGTGTGATTTTTCTTTCCCATCTCTGGATGGTATGCCAAAGTTAATTTGTAAAGAGCTCAGTTTAATTGGCTTAAAGACAAACAAGCATTATATAAATCAAGTATACTCTCAGAAATACAGAAACTAACCCCAACGTTTCTCAAATTCATGTGATCTAAGACAATCTTTGGTAAATAAAAGCTAGCTTGAGGGCATTGGTTTAATTAAAACAGGCATGTCTTTAGGGCTATCAGTATGAAATATAAGACTTTCATTCTGCCTAGGATTACTAAAAGTCAAAAATGATGTTTTCTCTGTTACAAAATGTTTCAGCAAGAAAGATGACTTACAATGATTGTTAGCTGTTTAATAACTCATGGAATTTTTATAAAGAATCTAAACATAACTGTTAAGAACAAGTAAATCAACTAGATGTAAGTAAGATTAAAAGTTTCTAAATGAGTTTTTCAATAATTATGCTGTATAGTATGGTATGGTATATCATTTTGATAGCTTGAAACCTTCAGGTTTTGGTGGGATGAGTTAAATAATGGATATTCATTGAATATCTAGATCATTTCCAAATAATATATAATACTGACACATTAATTACTGAATACAGGTTTGTCCATTAAGGGTTCCTTTTACAGAGGAATTAAACAGAGTGGGGTTTATTAGTAACCATAAGTAACCATATTCTTCCTTTACTATAAGGAAGAATATACTTCTAGAAATCATGAAATGTAGTTCTATGTTTGGCCAATCCACAGGATGCTAATGTAACAAACAGTCCACAATTGCTTACTTCTTAGTTTTCACTAGGAATAAAGGAGTCTAAGGATTAAGAATTCTAATCGATATATGTAATTAAAACTCCTTAGAAACCATAAAGGTGAAAGGAAACAGCTGTGTAAGAAAAGCAGGTTAGGAAAGTAAAATGGTTGTCCCAGAATTGAGCAAAAGAAAAAAAAAGGACAAAAACTGAATGGGTATAAAAAAGTTGTTGTTGAAAAGGAATCTTGGAAAAGGAATTTTATGTAGGGGTCAAGCTGGCTGAGACAGGAATGAATTTAAGTTTTTAGAAAACGAGTTTTCATATCAAAAGTACACTCAAAGTAATTATCACCCAGACAAGACTAGTCACCACCCACCTTTCTCCTGCTTCCAGTCCACTAATCAAAGGAGAGGAATTAAAAGCCAAGAGGTGAAGAGAGAAGTCACCGGAACCCTTCCCAAAATTAGTCTGACCTGACTCCTAGTCACCTTCAAAAAGAAGAGCTGCTTAAGACCAGCTGGGGAAATTGGCCTGAGCCCTTCCGCCTTGAAGACAATTCTCCAGCCCTGATGGTTTCCAGAGAGGAATGCCCGGGTCAGTCACTCCACAGCTCACTCCTTACATCTTGCTCCCAGGAAAATAAAAGATAGGCCTGTCACAGCCAGTAATTGTACCAGGGCTTGGTGGTCCCAAGTTTTCATAGCTCTGCTGCGCTGCGAAGACATTGGGCTTGCCCTTAGACAGCGCTAAGCAAATCTCTCCTGGAGCTGATGGGGGAGGGAGGGGCGGTCCTTACTGAGGTAACTGTTTCTTCTTGCTCTTCATCCTCCCTGACCCTATGGGCTTGCTCAGAAACTGTCCTTGGGGCCGCTCACTGCTGGGGAGTCACCAGCACATCATCACGCTCACATTTGTCACTTTGAACATCAGAAAGTAAGGTCCATGAAAAATGTCCCCTAGCAAACAGATGGCCCACGTCCACTAATTCTTTTCTCTTTTCAGTACTTATTGAAAAGTATTTACTATTATCAGAGTAGATTCTCTATGAATTGTATGAGCTTGAGATTCAGAGCCCCCATTTGCAAGGGACCCTTTCAAGACCTAAGAGGGGTCCCGGCTATATGTTTACATGGTCGTATGTTTGTGCGTAATTTGCAGAAGGAATATATTTAAACCACAGTTGAGACCTTGTTTCTTTCCTCTCTGACTTCCTGCAGGTACTTTGTCCATGTATTGAGTGACACTGGAGTTGACTTAAGGACTCAGTTATCCGGTTTCAGTAGGATTTGTATCTATGATTTACAGTAACGTTTGTGTAGAGTTAACTTACTGCTAGCCATTCTGTGCAACGATGGCTTCCAATGGCTTCCGGAAGCATTCCTACCTCCACAGACTCCCCAGCATCATGACATGAAGGTCTCATCGTGATGGGAACATAACCTGCAGGATCCGGCCCCAGATGTGGGGATTGCAGTAGACATAAGGCGTGCTATGTTCAGAGCCAGAATATGGTCTGTGAAATATTTTTTCAAAACTTAACAGCTCTTATAAAAGAAACTTAACAGAGGTTTTCTCAAATTCGACGATAATCCTAAGTTTACCAGACCTGACCAAACACAAGTTGTCAAGCTGAAAAAAAGTTTCCCATAATTATCGATAGTAAAGAGTAAATTTTGATCAACCATTCTAGAAAACAAGTTGAATTACCCTTATTCTCTTTAGAAAACAGAATTATAAGATGTCATGCGAATAGGGCAATCAAAGAATATTCAGCCAAAAATCTTATGAAAAAAGAATTACAAATAAGTGTCAGGAAGTCAATTTAAAAAATAACATTCTTTTTCTGGATTTTGTGATGCTTGTGGTATTTGTCAGCTTTTTAAAACTCATTACTTTGTAAAGGTTTATTTCTCTACATAAATATTCCCATTCATATTTAATTTCATGTTTGTAACTTTGTATCCTTTTTCTTAAAGAGAGATCCAAAAGACATATAAGTTGCCAGCCTGACAAAAGCTGGGTCCACCCTTGATTATCATATTACAATATTTCATATTAATAACGACATTTGACAACAACCTTTCTAAGTACAGCAGAGAGCTGTAGTGGATATATTATCCCTTTTCACTTTACATCATCCTCATTTTATTTTATTTCATCATATATATGAGATAGAGAGAGAGAAATATAAGTATATGTAGGTACATTGATACATAGATATATATATGAAAAACAGTTTGAGATTTCCCATTCCCTTTTAAGCAGGAAACACTCAAAGTCATTTCCCCTTTCTTGGTGAGGATACATGCTTATAATAATGAAAGTTAATTCTTACTCATCAGTGTGTGAAGGTGACCGAGCATCTGCTTGGACATAGAGTTGCCATTTTTTACTTTTGTCAAAGGAGTTATCTATAGTGTCTTCCCTTTTAACCTTTAATCCATTGGTCCCAGAGAGATGATTGGCTTGAAAGGTAGATCAAAAGGCTGTTTAACTGCATATAAAATAAGAGTAAGGCCACTCTAATTAGAGTAGCATGGGGCTCTCCTAACACCATGTCTGAACTTTACAGTATGACACCAGTTTGGGCTCTTCCCCTGCATCCATCGGTTATTGTCTTAGTTCTTAGTTATGTTTCAAGAGTATTGACCTTCCTAGACAACTGAGTTATGAAAAGTGAAGTGTTACTATAGAAGCCACTGGAATTGGAACCAGCACTTAGCGACACCTGAGGCCCCAAGGAATGCTTGAGGGGACAAAACAGTCTCCCAACCTGTTCCAGAGCCCTGTTTTCTCACCCAAGAAGGAGGCTGGAAGCAACTGTTTCCCATCCTCCTTCCTCCTGTTTCTCCCCTCCATGCCCCCCTACCAATGATGGAGCAGAGAATGCTGCTTAAATGTAAATAGTAAAGCAATGATAGTAAGCCATCCCCCTGTCTTCACTGAGAATTCTAGAGTGTGACTTGCACCCTGACTCAGAAAGTGTTTCTGAGAAGCTCGACATTTTGGTAGGATGGGAAGAGTTGGCAGGTGAATATTCACCAAGCATCTACCATGTGCCAAGAATGCACTGGCACCTTTGCAAACACGGCCTCCTTTTCATCTTTACAACAGGTAGATCTCATTTTTCCCACTTGGTAGATGAGGAAACCAACATTTAAAGAAGTTAGGTAACACATCTAAGAGCCCATAGTTCATATGTGTAGAACTAAGTTTGAAATTCAGCTCTTTCTGGAGCTAATCCCACTGTCTGGTCACTACAGATCAAAATTAAACACTACAGTTTTTAATGTGCTGCAGAAGACATAACTACAGGAGAGAAATCACGGAGGATTACAGAGCTTATAAAATTCTCCTATTTCACCTTGTCCTGTGGTCTCCTGTGTACTTGTAAACCCTAGGACACCGTGTCCATCTTTGGTTTTTGGCAAGCCTGGATCTTCCAGAATGATCTTGGGCTCCGGAATACTTCCCACAGTGTGTTCTGTTTCTAATCAACTCTAATTGGTCTCTTTCTCTCCTTTGCAAATTATATTACTCTTTGCCTCCAGGCATGTGTCATTCAGAGAGTTCAACAATTCCTCCAGCCTCAGGAATGCAACAAAGCAAATCACATTGATTACTGCCAATTGGTTCTCTGGGCTCAACAGCACACTGCCAGAGGGGAGTGAGGAGGAGATGGCTCTGGAGAGAAAACCTTTTGTCCTGAGATCCACTGGCCTCATTCTTCCAAGAGCAACTCCAAGAATTAGCAGGCACAGCATCGCCATCTTACTCAGAGAAAGTATTATTTGGACAAAATCACACTGTGCTCTCTGGTATTGTGTCATGTTAAATTTCACCTCGATTAGTAAAAAGAATAAAGGGTTGATTGAATAAGGGAGGACTTTAATGTTGGCGCTATTGACATTTTAAGCTGGATAATTCTTTACTGGGGCAACAGGGGGCAGGATTCTGTGCATTGTAGGACATTTAGCATTTAGCAGCTTAGGACGCTAAGTATTATAGGATGTTTAGCCTGCAGCATCCCCCACAATTGTGACAACCACAGTTGCCTCCATACACTGCCCAGTGTCCCCTACAGGACAAAATTATCCTGGTTGACAACCACTGGAATTGAGTGAAAAGGTATGTATTATCCCAAAATAGAAGTTTCCTGACTCTGATTAGGGCTCTAGGTAGGTCCAAAGATCTTCTGCATCCTATCTGCCCTCCATCTTCACGACCCCCAGCAAACCATGCATGAAAATTGCTTTGACCATGTGTACTTCGAGTGTTTTCAATGCATTTTTGTCCTGAGTAATGGAGAATGTAGCTTTTCTAAAAACAATTCAATGAACCAAATCTTACAAAGATCAGGTACGTGTAATGTAAACATCACATTCACTGAATGTTGAACCATCCTGTTCTCTGTATATCCGGGCACTTGACAAATAAAACCGAACACTAGGTTACAACACACCAAGGAAGTCACCCATACATCAGATGGAACACACACTTATTTGCACATTATTATTCATGTAAGTTTTGTCCCTGTGCCATTTTCGGAATTGAATAACAGCACGGGAGTGAGACATTTGGAGGTAAAGAGAAAAGTAATTCTCAGATGAGATTGGAGGAAACGGAGGGCTGAGTTGGCAGGTCACTCGGTAAAGACCGGGATAACTTCGCATATTTCATGTGACTTGTGAGTCACGCCGAATAAAACCGTAGATATAAAACTAACTCATTTTCACAAACTTGTTGAATTCGGCCTGAGGACAGACTATATTCCAAGAGACAGGGAGAGCCATAAAAATTATTGTAATCGGGTTGGTCTAGAAGGGAATAAGAGACTCTCATTTGTTCAGTCACACCTGAGCGCTGAAACTGGAGGGATCAATTCGTTAGGCAGAGACATCTGTTTTCAAAAACTGTCAGCCCCATCCCTGTGAGCCCCCAGAACATAGTACCTGGAACTAGTGCATGCTCAATAAAGCTCCCTCCCTTCTCCTTCTTTCTTCCTGTACCTCCTTCTCCTCAGCCTCACCTTCTCACTATTAGAATGATGACTGCCATTATCATCATTATTTATACATTGACGTTTATTGGTTTTATGATAGAAGCAAAGAGTCCTCATGGTCTCAATTCCTCAGGAATTTTCCGAATGTAGATTTAACCAAATAAGGGTGTGTCATTACTAGCCTGAAGGACAGAAATTTTCCTAATTTACTTGTGGGAGTAAATTTGGACTGACAGCAAATTCTCACCGCTAGTTTAGGTGAATTCAGTAGGAAATGCCAAATCCTAACATTTGGGAATAAAAGGGTACCAAGACTGGGATACAGCATCTGTTACCAGTAGCTAAACAAAGGATCAGGAATGGTGATGCTAATAATATTTAGAAGACAGCTGAAATTCTAAAGGAGACTCAGAGCTCCACTCCTGAGGGTGACCAGCATGTGCAGAGGTGAGAAAATTCTGAAAGCAAGACAGCGGCTTGGGGCAGCTCAGTGTAGGGTCTGATACCTTCCAGAAAGATCACGGGAAGGAGAATTTTCTAGACTCTCCCTAATAATGCCTAAATGTCCCAGGATACACTGGCTAACCCTTGGTCAGCAGGGAAAAGGCATCTGAACAGGACACCCATGCTCTCAGGATGACAGCATCATATAGCACCTCCCTCGGATCAGCCAGGCCTGAGTAGGGGAAGCTGAGTCACGAGGTAGGTCTGTGCTGGAATCTCAAGGAAGGGGTGTCTACCTTCCACGAAACACTCCTTCTTCCCTGTAGACTGGAAGAATTGAAACACTGGATTCTCGTTGCTGATTGCCATGTCTGCATTTCAGATATGATGGGCTCATAAAATTAGGAACCCTAAGCAATAAATTTAATTCCTCAAGCTTCTGGCCGGTACTCAGTCTAATAAATGTATGACCTTAAAAAATTATAACTCGTACATATCTTCTCCCCAACACTCCTCTTGTGCAAGGAGAGAATCACGGGATAGTATACTTTTAGCCTAAAGACTACCTAATCCAGGATTTGCATGAAAGGTCAGAAACTTCCTACTGAGAATATATGACCTGGATTTAGGTGCTACAGGAAACATAGCATTAAATGTCACTGAATTACATAGAGAAAAATGTTTCGTCTCAGGAAAGTGTATATTCTTTTGGGAAATGTGTGTTAAAGTCTTAGTTATTAATGTATTTCCAATCCCCGTCCAATAGCTGCTGATCTTTTTAGAAAAGTGAGAGCAGGCCTCAGGCTCAGAGACTCCACAGGCAATAGCGACTAGCTGACTTTAACAGCACCGTGTTATTTATATTAAATTTATTTTTGTGGCTACTTCCTATTTGTGCTAAGTGCTAATGCTATATTTATGGTTACATGTAAATTGCCACCTTACGCGAAGTTAAATTAAAAGGAAACCAATTTACTGCAAAGAAATCATGTTAAGTACACAATGGTATCGGCTCACAGTATTGCTGATCCAAAAGTATGAAAATATAGTCATGGAACTGACACACAAATGATTAAATTTTGAGGGAAAACTGACCTCATTCCTACTCCTTATTTTAAAGATGAAGGGGCACCTGGGTGGCTCAGTTGGTTGAGCGTCCAACTTTGGCTCGGGTCATGATCGCACAGTGAGTTTGAGCCCCACATCGGGCTGAGCAAGGAGATCCTCTACCTCCCCCTCTTTCTGACCCTCCCCCACTCTCTCTCTCTCAAAAATAAATAAACATTAAAAAAAATTAAATATGAGGAAACCATGACCCAGAGGGTTATATGGCCGGTCCAGATCACATAACCAATTAGCAGCAAAGCCACAATTCGGACTTCGGTCTCCCGATGCCTGGTCTCATGGGTGATCATGTAGAGTGGATGCAGTCGGCGTGCCTCCTGTGTCTCCCCTTCAGGACTGAGGTAGGAATCCTCCCGCCGCCTGCTGGAGGGAACCTGAGTGACTAGCACCTCTCACCTGTGCCCCACTGTGGGAATTGCTGTCGGATAAAGACAGTCTCTAAGGTTATGTCCCATATCTAGAAGGGAGGGACAAAGGCTCACTCACCCTGCTGAAGAACAGGACAATTGCCAAAAGATCTTCCGCATTCCAGAGCCTCCCTGTGGTATCAGCTGGAGACCTTGCTGTGGCTACATTGGGGTTCAACTCCTCCCTCCTCCCTCTGTCCAATCTTGCTTCCTTCATTCCCCTGTGTGTAGACTCCAGGCCCTCCTCCAGGAACCTTCCTGCACACGAGTGTCTGTCTTCAAATCTGTTTCCCAGAGAACTTATAAAACATCATATTTCCTAGTTTTTTATGTATTTATTTTTAAATGTGTATTCCTTTTTGAGACAGAGTGTGAAAGGGGGAGGGGCAGAGAGAGGGGGGGGTGACAGAGGATCTGAAGCCAGCTCTGCGCTGACAGCCATGAGCCAGATGTGGGGCTGAAACTGACAAACCCAGAGAGAGATCATGACCTGAACTGAAGTCAGACACTCAACTGACTGAGCCACCCAGGCATCCCTCGTGTTTCCTATTTTAAAGGAAAATATAAACTTACTTATCAGAATACCATATCATTAAGGAGAACAGAGCAAAAGCAAGTAAACAGAACATTTTAAAATGTATTTTTAAGTTTATTTATTTATTTCGAGAGAGAAAGAGAATCCCAAGCAGACTTCGAGCTGTCAGCCCAGAGCTCGACACGGGGCTCAGTCTCACAAACTGTGAGATCATTACCTGAGCAGAAATCAAGAGTCAGATGCTTAACCCACTGAACCACCCGGGTGCCCCTATAACATTTTATTTAGCTGTGGCCAGATTAGAATTTTATAACACATTGCCAAATTCAGCTATAAAGCTTAAACAGGAAGAAAACAAATGGAGTATGGTAATAGATAACATATACGAGTTTGAGGGGGATTTTTTTCGATCAGAAGTGAATGATCAGATCACAAACAAGAGCTTAAACCTCATCCATGGTGTGAGTTGTAGATTAAGCTCTAAATTTTGGAGTGGCAAGTGCAAATGCAGAAATTTGGGTATTTGAATGTATATCTACTACTCATTACATGAGATAGTAATTTCCCAATACTGCTTTAAGATATATCATTTCAAAAGAACTTCCGATGTGATTTCAAAAATATAACATGAAATAGAACATAATGAGGTTTCCTCGCCTGACAAATTCAACAAACAATAAAGTACTGCTAGGTGTTTCACGGAACACAGATTTGAGTAAGGTAGGTACTGTCTCTATTTTCAAGGAATGAATAGTATATTGAGGGCTGAGGACTCTATCATTTTCTCTTTAAATATCACTACCCCATTCTGTCCTGTTGTGTCCACTTGAACTAAAGGTAAGTTAGACCTTCTCACTCTATCCTCTATGGCTCCTACCTGCCCTTCTGCACATTCAATCCTTTTGACCTTTTGTGCTTTGTTCTAGATAATTTCTGATGTCCTGATTTTCACTTCTTTCTTCAGCCAAGTCTAATCTGCAGTTAAACTTATCCATTGAATTCTTTTTTATTTTTTTATTTTTAATTCTTTAACATTTATTTATTCTGAGAGATAAAGAGAGACAAAGCAGGAGCGAGGGAGGAGCAGAGAGAGAGGGAGACACAGAATCCAAAACAGGCTCCAGGCTCTGAGCTGTCAGCACAGAGCCTGATGCGGAGCTCAAACTCATAAACCATGACATCATGACCTGAGCCAAAGTCAGACGCTTACCTGACTGAGCCATCCAGGCACCCCAAGCCTATCCACTGAGCTCTTAATTTAGGTTATATAATTTTCCAGTTCAAGAAATTCTATTTGGTTCCTTTTCAAATCTTCCATATCACTTTGATGGATTATAGTTCACTGCCAAATTTTTCACACTTGATCTTAATCTCTTTGAACATAGTAACCAAAGCTCTCTTACATGCTGGGTCTGATAATTCGTGTCTGGAGTGCTGGTCTCATTCTGTCATGTTATTTCTATGGTATATACTCATATTGATTTATTTCCCCTTGTGCCTAGTTTTCAAATTATTGGTAGAATTTATGTAAGGCCTAGTATGACACTTTCTTCTACCAATGAGATTTTAATTTGTACTTCTAGGCACCTAGGTGCTCTAGGGATCTGAGGTCACCTGTCTAATTCTTAAGATATTTCTGGGCCACCCAGACAAGGTGAAAAAATGGGTCAATGTGAAGATTAGCCTGTGTTTAGTTTACCTTTACTTTTGGGAAGCACCCCTTCAGGAATCAGCTCAAAGGCACGGAACAGTTTACAAGGACCCCTACTCTTGACAAGTCCTATCTCAATTCTTGTTCCTGTAGATGTGCAAGGCCACAGAATGTACATACAACTCAGTATTTCCAACCATACCTTCCAAAACAGTAAATGCCTCCAAGGCAGAAGACCCAGAATTTTGCTCACCTCTCCCGACCTTAGTCCATTAAATGTTCATTATCTTATTAGAATATTAATGCTCTTCAGATAAAGTATTCCTATTTTATCCACACTTTTTAATTGGGTCCAGTGCGAGGGTTGTTCTGAAGTATCTAATCTATTACTCAGGAGCAGGAGTTCATGGAAGGTTAGAGATCGTTTGAGATCCCTCTTCTTCCAAAAATACACTGGGCATGTTGTTATCTCTTTATTAATAATAATGCTCTATAATCATTTATTCATATGTCGACCCAAGCAATCACATGGCATTAATTCTTATTCAAACTGTAGACAAATCCTCTAAGATTTAAATGCTTGGTTTAAGTGCATGCATGTGCTTTTCCAGCCACAGGAAAATTGGGAGATTCTTGAATGTATATCTGGTTCCTCTTCATACCATGAGCTCTGGGAGGACAAGGACCATGTCATATTTATTTTGGGATTCCCAATGCCTAATAAAAGTTTGTTGACTAGATAAAGAACATCTATATTTATAACAAAGCAAAGAACAGATGATTTAAGAGAGAAGTTCAGACGCTTGTGGGTTACTTCAGAGGGAGGAGAGATATCATCCACTCAGGTTATCAGGAAACGGGGTTTTTTGGAGGGAAAGTAATATTTCAGTTGATCCCAAAGGTCCTTATGATTTTCACTAGTATAGAACAGGTATAAAAGACTAGGTTATATTATGGAGGTAAGAGTATTGCTCTCAGTTTGCAAATATGAGGAGAATATCTCAATTGGACAGAATTGTGGGGTTTCCCTTGTGCAATTAGAACTTTACTCTACCAGGGTTCCTGGGTAGCTCAGTCAGTTAAGCAACAGACTCTTGATTTTGGCTTGGGTCGTGGTCTCATGGTCTGTGAGTTCAAGCCCCACATCAGGGGCTAATAGTGTGAGCCTGCTTGGGGTTCTCTCTCCCTCTCCTTCTCTCTCTGCCCCTCTCCCACTCACTCTCTCTCTCTCTCTCTCTCAAAATAAATAAACTAATAAATAAAAAATTAAAAAAAAAAGAACTTGCCTCTACTATTCTGACCTAAAAGAGTTCCATGCCATGAAACAAATCCAAATAAAGACCTTAAGAAAGTGAAACCTTATGGTGTGGTTTGTTATCCTGTAATTATTTGCAAAAGTTTGCTTGTGCATTGATCTGGGGAAAATGTCTTTAGATTTCAATGCCATCAGAATGTGATCTATGATACCCAGCTTCCTGGAAGAAAAAAAAAATGAGAATTAAAAGATTGAGAATCGCTGCCCTTTAATTAAAAAAAAAAAGACTACATATGAATTAACAAAGGTATGTAGGCACAGCTGAACATGTTACAGGTGCTGAGACTTCAGATCTTCCTCCAGAGACTTGGAGGAATGATAATGATGTGTTCTCAGCCAGTCACTCCAGAACAGAATGGTCCATGGAGCAGAGGGGGACAGGTGTGACCACACTATTCTGGATCTCATTCTTCCTGACATTAGTCATTAGCATTTGGAAGACTTTCAATAAGATAGTGCATGGTTGATAATATTCTGAGAACCTTGCCACCCACTATGTAGTAACAGCCTCTGGCACAAGAGAGTCATTCGATAAATGAATGAACCATAACAAGAGAGTCATAATATACCCACGAAGCAGATGATCTTGCTGGGAAAATCTCCTAGCACTGAAATCTGAAAATCATCAAAATATAGAGGATGATGGCCCAGGGGATTCAAGTCAAACAGAAAGTCAGTGGCAGCATCCAAAATCAGCTCTGGCCTCCTGAAGCCCAGCCAAGAAACCTTTTTATGTTCATTTTAAATAAACATTTATGTCATATGTACAGCTTCCAAATATTATCAAGCAGAGCTCTATTGGATGCTACAGAACTGGGATCTTCCAGGAAAGAAATTTGAAGGATATAAATTTAATCGTTTTGCCGCATACTGGTAAAGTGTGGTATGGCAGAGAAGCGCTAGGAAAGCCACAAGACTTAAGAAAAAGAGAATGGTATGGGGTTAAATTTAAACATCATTAAGTACGAGAGTGAGATCATGGGGAAAAGGTTGTCTTATGGTCAAAAGTAATCCATGAAAATTAAGGAGTGTAGTTGTCATGATGAGCACCGGGTGACGCATGAAATTGTCAAATCACTATATTCTATACCTGAAACTAATATAACACCATTTATAAAAAAAATAATAATAATAACCCATGAAAGATAAGTTTGAAAAGTTGACTATTGAAATATAATACATGTAACATCAAATAATAAGAAATATAAAGTCAAATTCAAGTGAAACCCTAGAATAAAATGTACTTCTATTTCTTTAAGTTTGGTACATCCTTATACTAAATGACTACATAATTACCACAACACATGAAGCTGACTCTATATGTAAACTGACTTTATATGTATATAAACTTATGTTTTGGAAAATCAAATTGAACAATAGTGTGTTAAAATGACAGAGACATAGGTACACAGTTATAGAAATGTACACATTGCCACATGGATGTGACCGTCTGAAAGAAAAGACAGCAGAGCCTCGTGTGCTGGTCTCCAGGAATAGGACTTCACGGGGGGATTTTTACTCCCTACAATTTATATCTTTATATTAATTAAAATTTTATAATAATGAGGTTGTATTACTTTCTTCATGTTTATTATTGGAAGTATAGTTGATATACAATGCTTTATTAGTTTCAGGTATAAAACATAGTGACTCAGCAATTCGATACATTAAGCAATGCTCTCAATGGTAAGTGCAGTGACCATCTGCCACCATGCAACATTATCATACTATCATTGACTTTATTCCCTATGCTATACTTTTCATCTCCATGACGTATTTATTTTATAACTAGAAGTTTATACGTCTTAATCCCCTTCACCTACATGGCTCATTCACCCAGTCGCTTCCTTGTATTACTGCCTTAATAAGGAAAAAACTATTTACTGGTAACAAGGACAGATAAAAGGAAAAGGGATGCTGGAGGCTGTTGAGTAACAGCAATGAGTAATAGCAATCTAGAACCAGGCTGTGCCAGGGTTCAAGTCCTAATTCTGTTACTTATAGGGAGCAAGAGTCTTATGGTCCTCATCTGTACAATGAGGATAATAATTGTACCTACCTTATAGGAGTGCTTTGAGGTTACATGAAAAAATACATGAAGAATGCTCAGAATATTTCCTGGCACAAAATACGTGCTCAACAAATGTCAGCAGCTCACAGCAAAAACACTCCTTCAATTTTAATACCCATTTTTCTTCGAATATTATCATCATCTTAGCCTCTTCCTCATTCTAAAATTTTAGCTGTCATTTGGGGAATCTTTTTCCTTTAGAACATATCATATATATATACATATATATATATGTATATATATATATATATGTCTCAATACATGTTATATACCAATATATATGAAGATGCATAATACATGTTTATGATTTGATAATGAAACCCAAGAAGAAAATGGGATTTGCTTGTAGCCTCTTCCTATTATGAGAAATGAAAGATATCTGAATTGTCATAGGAGCTACTTAAATTAATTCACATCTTCAAAGGGATGGGATAGAGATGATTAGGATTCAGAAATGCAGGGCATTGAACTGTACTGATCGATGGGATCCAGAGATTAGAGATGTTAACACCACTTGAAGTCTTTTTCCTTTTGTTTCATTTTGTTTTGGAAAGGTGGGGAGAGAGTTCATTACTGGACATTTGTTGGAGATGCTGCCTTCTCCCCAAGTCCCCTAGGGAAAGTTTCATCAGATACCCCAACTGTGAAATCTGACCTTGCCTTTCATCTGAAACTTGAGGCTAATGCCATTCATATCACCACCTGGCACTCTGGTCAGAAGCAGAATGGCTCTCGTGACCTCTAGGAAGAAACTTTTTCTAAACCTCCACATCTGTTGTTTATATTCTTCCTCCTAACCAGGGACCAGAAGTCATGTCTACTCAAGACCGGCAGATAGTTGGCAGAGTCAGTGGCTAGTGGAATCCACTAAACAGAGAAATGACCCTAGGTCTCCAATAGAACTAACTTTGCAACCACTCAGATCAGAATAGTTTCAACATGCCAGAAGTCAGTTTCCAGACCAGGAGAAATTCAACCCTCATGGACCAGCAGTGATTTAACATAGCATTGGCCTATAACCATCATTTCCCAAATATGGTCCATGGTTCCCTAATGTCCCGTGAGATACTATCAAGGATTTACCATAAAAATTATCCCGTCCTTGAGATGGTTTGGAACTGCTATATATTATATCCCCAACTCAATACGCCATGTACATTTTATTATTCGATTAAAAAACATTTATTGAGCACCAATTGTGATTTAGTGTTTTAGGTAGTAGAGATAAGGACCGAATGAGACAAATAACATTGCTACTGATGGAAGAAGGAAGGGAGGACACAAAGAAGTATCAGGGAATATAGGTTCTATGCAGAATCAAACTAGGGAGAGGAGATCTTAGGGATCTGGTGGCTACTTGGGCCATCAAGAGAAGTTCTCTGTGAGGAAAGGACATTAGACAGAGAGCTGAAAGACATAAATGCTTGAAAAGATTTTAGAAGATTAATGATCTTTCAGTAAAGAAATCTAGTAAATTTATCATGACATTTCAAATCCATCTGTCACTAAGACCCTTTGTGAGGACATTGGCATCCCGGGGAAACTGGTGTTCTATAGAAACCAGTTTGGGAAGTGCTTGTTTGACCGTATCTTGTGCTGGTAGTGCTGTTGGATGCAACCAAGTACAGAACAGTTGCCTCTTATACTGATTTAATGCTGATGAAATGGCTTTGGAAGCCCACTGCCAGAGGGCTGATGGACAATAGCACTGTGTCCACTAACACCTAGAGAAGTGAAGGCAATGGGACATGGCTTCTGAACTGTGCACTTCTACAAGACTCGCCCCCAGAGGAACTCTGATATCCAGAGCATCATTTGATCTGCTCCCTTGGGAAGGACAGCCTTGTTATTGAGGAGGACATCCAGGGAAGATGAGTGGAGCTCCCCACTCCACCTCATTTTGCACCTCAACAGGCCCCCACTGCACCATTCTCTCTTTCCACCCCACCTCCCACCTTTCTACCAGGCAGATGCCCAAAGGCTTCCAGACCAGGGGTCAGTGAACCACGGCCCACTGGCCAAATCCAGCCTCTTATTTGTTACATGAAGTTTTACTGGAACATAGCTATGCCCACTCACTTGCATGTCATCTACAGCTATAGCGACATGATTGAATAGTTGGCAACAGAGGTCCTACGACCCGCAAAACCTAAAAATTTAGCTATGTGGCCTTGACCGATTTGCTGATTCCTGCCCTAGGCACTTGCGCTTCGCCGTCTTGGCCAGTCCTCCCAGCCTCATGGGGACAGTTGCTGTCCTCCCCAGGTATGCCAAGTCAAAGGGGACTTTGTTTTCCCAACAGACACTTACCACCCAGGAAAATCAGTTCAGATTCTTCTCGATACCCCTCCTTTTCCTCAGAGAGTCAGTACACCTGGCGACTGACACCTGTCAATACCACTGATGTCAGAGGCCCTCCGCTCAAATTCCAGCAATGTCACTCACTTTGTGACAGTGAGAAATTTGTCGACCTCTCCAGTCTTCTGTTTTAGAGCTTTAAAATGAGGATGAGAATATTATTTGCCTCATTCCCTCAAGGATTAAATGATACAATGCATGTGAAGGACTTTGCACAGCTCCCGACTGTTCAATAAATGTTAGCTATTGTTTTAAATATTACTATGAGGGGGACCACTTAGGGGGAACCGAATCTACAAAACATGAATCTGACAAAGTCTGTCCATGCAAAGCATCTCAAGCCACGTCCAACTACAAATATGGATTGGGCATGTTTGGGTAAGGGTGCGGAGGTCCAGAACTCTCACGAACTAATGATATTTACATGGCTAATAGGTGCTTATTTTGGAGCAGCCATTCTTGTAAAGTGTTTTTTTCTACTAAAGTTATTATCAGCTCCACTCCTGAATGTGTACCCAACAGACATGCGTACCTGTGCTCACAAAAACATGTACTAGGATGTTCACAGCAACACTGTTTGTTAAAACCCATAAAAGAAAACTACTCCAAGTATCATCAACTCTAGAAAGGACAAATAAATCATGGCATATTCATGTTATACATATTATGTAATGTTCTTCATCAATGAGCATCTGAACAATCTGCAACTACAGGCAGACACATGGAGGAAGCAGAGTGCTGAGTCAAAGGCATCAGACACAAAATAGGATTGTCTGCAGGACTCTGTTTATACGAAGTACAGAGTATGCACAACTAATCTGTGGTGTTAGGAATGAGGCTAGCAGCCACACTGGGGAGCAGTGACTGAAGGGGGCTAAGGGGGGATTCTCAGATGCTGAGAGTTTACTGTTACTTCATCTGGGAACTAGCTATGTGGATGGATTCAGTTTACAAAAATTTATTTTAAAAAGGGAAAGAAACAGGGGAAGGAAGAAAAAAGGGAGGGAGAGAAATGAGGAAGGAAGGAAGGGAGGGAGGGAGGGAGGGAGGGAGGGAGGGAGGGAGGGAGGAAGGAAGGAAGGAAGGAAGGAAGGAAGGAAGGAAGGAAGGAAGGAAGGAAGGAGAAGGAGGAGAAGGAGAAGGAGAAGAAGAAGACTACGACGAAAGAAGGGAGAGGGAGAGAGGGAGGAGGTAGAAGGGAGGAGAGAAAGAAAAAATATGTTTTTGAGCACATACTCTGTTCCATTGTGTTTGCTTCTATGTCCTTTGTTCCACTAATTGTTTTTTTAAGGTTTATTTATTTATTTTGAGAGAGAGAGCGCGGGGGAGGAGCAGAGAGAGGAGAAAATCTCAAGCAGGCTCCACTCTTTCAATGTAGAGCCTGACACAAGGCTCAGTCCCACAAACTATGAGATCATGACCTGAGGCTAAATCTAGAATCAGGTATTTAACCAACCAGGCACTCCTGTTCTACTTGTTCCTTTATTCCCAGCATCTCTGCTATTAATCTCTCCCTCATCCTACATACCCTTTCCTCTAACAAGAGCCTGATTTGGAGATCTATCACTTTGAAGTGATATGTTGTCACTCAGTGAAAAAGTATGGATCCTCCAACCCTCAGCTTCCTTCATTTCAGGTTTGACAAAAGGATCTGGAAGTCACACCTGAGAGGATGCATTTCTCCCCAGCCTACTTGACTCATAATGCCCGCTCCACCCTTGCAGATACAGTAACTGGCAACCCAGATCAACTTCCCCTCCTTGGTTACGAATGTCCCCAACTCCCAGGGCCCCAACTAAGACTGTTTAGCTTTCATAAAAGTGGTTCCATTTGAAAACATCATGCTAGGTGAAATAAGCAGACACAAAAGGACAAGTACTATACGACTCCATTCATATGATGTACCAGGAGTAGTCAAATTCACAGAGACAGAAAGTACAAGGGTGGTTGCCAGGGGCTGGGGGAGGGAGAGTGGAAAATTAGTGTTTAATTGGTACCAAGTTTCCAGTTTGGGGAATTGAAAAAGTTCTAGAGACAGATGGCGGCGATGGTTGTACAACAACATGAATGTACTTAATGCCACTGATCGCTACACTTAGAAATGATTAAGGTGGTAAATTTCATATTATGTATATTTTACCACAATAACAAAAAAAGAGTGGTTCTAGTTTTAGTAACTGAGTAAATTGTGGAGTAAATGTTGCCAGGTTACAGATTCCTACTGTGGGTGTGGGTCTCTCTGTTGGCCATTTGCTTGAACATGTCATCAGTAACGCCAAATTTCCAATTACACCTCAAAGCAACGCTGGCCTCGTGTCCCTCACCCCCTGCCCTGCGGAGGTGGGTGTTCAAGGAAGCAGTCAGATTCAGAATCTGGGCTCAGGGAATAGAAATGCCAACTGCTCTCAATTCCCAAGTGAGGATAGGACTTTTCAACTCAATGCTGGGCTTTGGAATACAGCCATGGTATCAGAGCTGCTTTGACACGACAACATTTGAATGTTGCCTCTAACATAATTTGTTCTTCCAGATCAAAAAAAGAAAAAAAGAGAGAGAGAAAAATGTTTAAAACCGTTCTTCTTTCCCAATCCCCGAGCTTCAATCATCCCAGGCTTTCTCCCCAGGGTGGGATTAGGAAGAGAAATAGGCTCAGTCTGGGGTGAGATGCAGAATTGAGTTAAGTAACAGGAACGGTCTGCGGGTTGGGGCTGGAGGCTGGGGACAGGGATAGGAAGGGGACCAGGGACAGAAAGCAGGTTAGGGATGGGGAGGTTGGGGGGAACACATCACATTACTTGAAAAGAAAAAGCAGTGACACAGTCATGTAAAAAGACCCCCTGTCCAATTAGCTTAAACATTTTTTTTTGATGTTTCTTTATTTTGAGAGACAGAGACAGAGAGACAGAGCACTAGCAGGGGAGGGGCAGAGAAAAAGGGAGACACAGAATCTGAAGCAGGTTTCAGGCTCTGAACTGTCAGCCCAGAGCCCGATGCAAAGCTCAGACCCACCAATTAGCTTTAGAACTGTTGCCCTAACTGAATGCCCTGTGGTCCCCCACTACCCACATTTAGAGATAGGCAGCCATCCCCAAGGGCATGGTTAGATCTGAAGCTTGCACTCAAGCTTCTCTAGGCTTCGGGCAAACTCACATTTCTATCTCCTTTCTTCTTCTTCTTCATGTACTTTTGGTTTTCATCAAACTCAGTGCCAAGGCAAATCCTGAATCCTCTCCACACTTTTCGGGTATGGGGAAGATCACTGAGCACCCTCCCTGCTCTGGGAATCGTACCTGCCCCTGCTGAAATCTGACCCATTTTACAAGGCCTTCCCTGAACCTCCAGCCAAGAGGAGTTTCTTTTCCCAACGTCCATAGAATTTTATTTAGATGTTTACCTTTACCATGGCAGTCATCACATGGAGACCTGTTCCACAAATATTTTTAACCTCCTACCTTTTCATTTTAACATTGTATTTTCACAAGAGCAGGGACTGTGTTTAATTATAGTAATTGCGATTTATCGGACACATACCACCATGCTTACGTCTTTACATGTCTTTTTCCCTAAACATATAATAAGCCCATGAATAGATACAGTAATTCTCACTTTGCAGATGAAAAATAATTTCAGTAAAGAGAAATTCAATAGTTTGTCCTGAGTCACAAAAGTTTCACATGGCTTAGCCAAGATCCAATGGCCTTGCTCTTCTTAACACATTATCCTACCAAATAGTCTCCTCTGGATCTCTTCTAGCACACAGAAAGCTATAGAGGCATGGAAGGAAGGAAGGAAGGAAGGAAGGAAGGAAGGAAGGAAGGAAGGAAGGAAGGAAGGAAGGAAGAGAGGGAGGGAGGGAGGGAGGGAGGGAGGGAGGAAGGAAGGAAGGAAGGAAGGGAGGAAGGAAGGAAGGAAGGAAGGAAAGATGGATAGAAGGATGGAGAGGTAGATGGATGGAAAGATGGGTTGAGGGATGGATGTAGAAATGGATAGAGGCATGGATGTTAAAAATATCTAATTGACCCAAATCAAAAGTGTTACCTTCCTTTATCAAGAGTTATTTATCCACATAACAAAACAAGATATGGAAGATTTTAGTTCTAAATAAATCTCTCCCTTTCATAGAGAATCCATACACCTCGACCTTCAGGTTCTATCAGGCTAAGGTAATGCCCTCAAAACAAAGAATGACTGGGCATTCCCTAGGTCATGTAAGCAATGTCACTTTGGAGTGACAAGATCTGCTTCCCATCCTTCCTCTAGGGATTTGCTAAGTTTCTGTCATGGACCCTTAAGCAGGTCAATCTTCCCTCAAGGGTCAGTGTCCTCCTCTGTAAGACAGAACAAGCACACCTCCCTCACAGGTGGCAGAGAGACTGATGTTAGGTAATGAATGCCAAAACATGGCATAGAGCGGACCCTTAGTAAATTTCCATTTTTTCTAATCTCTAGTTCCAAAGAACTTAAGTAACTGTGAAAGCAACAGTTTCTTGAAAAACAAAACACCGAATAAAGGTTTCTCCCCAATTCCATCTCAGCATATGCCCACGCGTCACCATCCCCTTCATGGCCCCAGTTTGACTTGACATCAAGTCACTCCTTAGACACTGACAGATGCTAATTCTTGCTCACTTTGTCCCTTTTTCATTTGGTGCATGTCCTTATGGGATTTTTATTTTTCTTTACTTCTAGTGATGCTTGAAATTAAAACGGACTTCAGTTTGCTTTCATGTTTGTGTTGTGAGGGCTCTCCAAAGCCCTCAGATAGTCTCAGACTCCCCAAAAGAGAGAAATTCTGTGATCTCTAGAAAGTCTACATGGTGCTTGCTACCTAAAAGGAAAATTCTCCTCTTGATTTGTCCTTAACTTTTCTGTTTATGTCCAGGAGGAAAGTTCAGTTTCCATTCCACCTGGCCCTTTGGATATATAATATACGGAGGTTCCCACATCCTCCATAGAGAATTCTAGAAAGGAAATTTCCAAGCACATGTTTTGGAAACACAACTCCCAAGCATTGAGAATGAAAGATATCAATCACCATTTTTTCACTGATCTCCTCTTTGCAGCCCAGGGGCTGAAATCACCTGTTGTCTTGGAAATAATCCTTGGAGGAAGAAGTCCAAGGGGAAAAGTAAAGTTGTTATCCCATCAGGTTTTCTATTATCTTAGCTTAATGCTAAGATTACATCCGCTTAATGCTAACTCAAGACAGGAAGCTTCCCATCCCGAAGCCAGGTTCACAATCCATAATAGATAATGTTCCTGGAGCCCAAGATGAGAAAAGGAGTTCACTGTGCACATTTGGCAAAGATGCCAACCCGGGATTCGGTTTGAGCAGCTATAACATAAAATAATAAAGTACAAATGCAAATAGCAAAACTGTGCCCACATCACAGCTCAGAGTGTGCCAAAGCGACTGAATAATGATACATTTTTCATGTGTTGATAAGGGATTTAATTGGCATGTTGTAGGATGCCTCCGGGTGAGGGCTCATGGCATCAAAGCTGGCGTGGAGCCCACATCCTGCTACCCTGGCAGCTCCCCTTCCTCCCCATTAGCTCAACCCACATGGAGAGATGAGAGTAGGACAGGATGAAACACCTTCCCTTTTTTCCAGGTATATTTGAGCCCACCCAGGGAAAAAAAAGCAGTGCAGGTTGATGAAAAGTGTAGGCTAGTGTTCCCAGCTTCTCTGCTGTGACTCAACTGGGGAAGTCATAAAAACTACAGGCATGTGAGCAGCCATTTATAGTTTACAAACACTTTTCAAATGGATTACCTTAATCCTCGCACAAAGCACTAAGGAACATATTTTTATTGCCCTCCTTTTATAGATATAGAAATGAAGGCTTAGCGAGGTTGAGGGACTTGCCTAAGGATATACAGCTGGTAAGTGCCAGAAATGGGGATGGGGTCCAATTCTTTCTGTCTCTCACACCTGCACTGTGGGCTGCCTCTTCCCTTACTCAGGCCCTCGAGACTCAATCTGATTTTCTGCCTCAAATCCAAGCTGTGAATCAGGGACTTGGAAAATGTCTGGGAAAAATCTGATTCTCATACCTTCAAGACAGAGGTAAGCTGTATGTAAACTGAGGTAGGAAAATCACCTCCCCGTTTCGCATTTGCACAGCAAAAGGTAACAGGCAGAAACTGACTATTCTTTCATGACCTGGTTTGTTTTATTATTGCATCCCCAAAAGTCAAAAGTGGTGATGTTCTGGGATGGGGATTCCTACTATCATATCATGGGGACATTTGTCATTTCTGTGCTTGCTTTTTCTGTTTATCTGTTCTTCTGTTTCTCCCTTCCCTTGGCAATGTTCTGGGGTGCTTCTGAAAGACACAGGAACTCATACTGAGCTCTCATCCTGCTCAGACATAACTACACTGTCTTCCTCAGAGGTTTGACAAACAATTCAAAGCCTTCTCTCAGTTTTGTGCACGAGGAAGGAGGTACTGGCTTGAATTAGTAAGAATTTTGGGATTCCCCAATCAAAAGCACTTTGGCAATCCAGAAAGCTGGCAGTCCCCGAGGGTAGAGCATCAAACCCATTGTGAAACATCATTCCGCAGATGTCTGCTGTGGGTTCTCTTTTTAAAAAGTATGTCGGAGTTCTGACTTCCACTGTCAAGACAGGAACAGGGCTCTTGGAAGCACATTGAGAGGGCTGGACCAGGAACCCAAATCAATTCTACAACTAGATTCTGATCAGAAGCACACAGGGGAAGCATGTTCCGGTTATTTTAATGTTCTGGTTAATTGGGAACTAAGTAGGGTATATTGAACATAATTAAATCTTTCTTTGATGATAGAGAATCTTGCATTGCCCCGGAGCGATCATTCTAAATATCAATTATAAATCCCCACTGGTGGGAATACAGGAGATTGAGCTGAACCTGCAGTGACTTCTGGCACCAGCTGCAAATTTATTTTGAGGTCCACTCCCACCCCCCCAATTCTTCTAGCCCAGATGCATTCTCGCCTTTTATGCATCAGATAGAATGAGTCAAAAGACTCTAAGTCAACCCAATATGAAAGTTCTTCAGTGCTAGTCTCAGTTTCTCTATCAAGGAGTTACATGACCTTGGGGAAGCTATTTCACTGAAGACCCAGTTTCTTTGTCCACTGGAAGGTTGGATTTATTGGTGCTTAAATTTTTTAGGAGTACAGATTTCCTTAAGAATCAGAGGTAAACTAAGACAGCTTTTCATAGCAGGGGAAAATGAATGTAACTACAAAACATTTCCATCTTAAATTAGGAGATGGGGTCCTGGGGTCCCTGAAGCTGATCCTCTTGAGAGGCCTGTCCATGGACGTCAGGTCTAGAATCCTGAATCAAAAGACCTCTCAGGCCCCTTTAAGCCCTGGCATTTCCTGCATTGGGTTAAATGCAAGCATCTACCCAAGTCTTAGAGCCGTGCTTCTGGTCCTTAACTGCACATTGAGTCCACCTAGGGAGTTTGCTCCAACCAGGCTCAGGTTGCTCCCCAGACCAATTAAATCCAAATTCTGGCGAGTGGGTCCCAGGCATGACCATTCTCTAACACTCTGCAGGTGCTTCTAATGTGCAGATGCGTTTGCAAACTACTGCACTAGGACAAGGGTTCTCAAAATCAGGAATGAACAGAATCACCCAGAGGGAGGCAGCTTCCCAGGCCCCTGTCCCTGGTGATTCCGATTCCTTCTGGCCACATCCCACCTGGGAAGACACACTCGTAGCAGGCATCCTAGGCAGTTTTGAGGCAGACCCCTCTTGGGGAAGCCCTGCGATAGCCATGGAGCAGGAGAAGCCCACAGGAGTCCTCTCCCCTGCTCCCCCTTTCCTTCCACGTTGTCCCTGCGGCTCTCCAGCCAGGCCTTCTTTTGCCAGACACGCGCTTTCTCCATCTTCCCCATCTCTAGCAAACCCAGATCTTTTGGCCTGAGACTCTAATCCCACCAGGTTCAATAATTGAAGCAGAGCACACTCATCGACATGGTTGTAGTTAATATTTAAAGACCATAGCATCACTTAGGTCAGCCTCAAGGTGAGAGCTGCTGCTGGCTCCTGTGCGCTCTTGCTGGTTGGCAAACCAGCCACTGGTGCCAGAGGGGACTTGCAGGAGCACAGCTCCAAGGCAAGCTGGCCAGCAGAGACCCAGCCTGCCGGCCCCGCACCCCCCCACCCCTTCCTACCTGAAGCGTGCGCAGCAGGACCTGAAGCCCACTGGCTTCTTGTTCCGTCATCCCTTCCTCGGGTCTCAGGGAACCAGCTGCCTGTGGCCAGATCGGGGCTGGAGAGGCAGAGGCTGCCAAGCTGACCTCGCTGCCCACCTCGCGGGAGCCTGCTGCACAGAGGCCTCAGCTGCACATGCTGCTGAGTGTGAAGTCACCGCGCTGCAACCCTAGACCTCGGCTCAGGCGCAAATGCCCCCCGACTCCCACTGTGGGGATTAGGTGAGCCCTGGCCCGGGGAGGGCTGAGCATTCGGGCGTGGGGGTGGAGAGGGCACCAGAGTGAGTCACTCACCCACCTCCAGGCCCACGCAGGAGCCACCCTGGATGGCTGACAGGCATTCCCAGCTGACCTGGTCAGACTCCCTGCAGAGGCTCGCTCGGCCCTCCCCACTCATCCCCTCCCTTTATTTTGGTCTGTTGCCGGCTCCCGGGTAACAGGAGACCCAAGGCTGCTTGCACAACCATGCAGGCAGGGCACAGAAGCCCAGGGCCCCCTGAGGTCCCAGGCTCAGGGACTGGAGCTCTGGCCGAGAAGGAAATAACTGCCACAGACATCTATCAGTGGGGTCCCTTCATAACCTGTTACCTCCACTGCACCCCTATGGTGGATAGCCTGTTATTACCCCATCTTCGTTTTCAAATGAGAAAACCGAGGCACGGAGGTGTTAAGCCCTAAGAAAACAGCTCTCAAAGAGGCAAGCTGGCCCCAAAGCACAGAAACTAACCATCACACCATCCTTCCTCCTGCTGTCACATACACATTGACACAGGTGACAGAGCTCCAGGAGCCTGCCCTGGCTGAGTGTCCTCTAGACCAATGTAGGATCCGTGATCTCTTTCTCCGTCTTCCGCTTCAGTGTGTGAGAAGGGTTTTAGTGGCTAACTGGTCACCTAATCCTCCTCCCCATGTCAACACCTAAGAGTCCGTCGGGTGCCAGCTTTTCAGAATGCTGTTGGGGGCCTTGCAGGGGAGCCTGTTAGGCCCCACCCCAGAGCTCCTGAATCAAAGTCTGCATTTTCCCAAGATCCCCAGAAGAATCACAGCTGGTTAACGAAATTACCACAGGGGTGCCTGCGTGGCTCAGTCAAACGCCTGACTCTTGATTTTGGCTTGGGTCATGATCTCACAGTTTGTGGATTCAAGCCCCGTATCAGGCTCTGTGCTGACAGTGCGGAGCCTGCTTGGGATTCTCTCGCTCTCCCTCTCTCTCTGACCCTCCCTGTCTCTCTCTCTCTCAAAATAAATAAACTTAAAGAAATTATTAGAGGATTAAAGTTTGGGAAGTCCCTGGGTTTTTTTGTTTGTTTGTTTGTTTTAATATATTTTTTTTTTCATTTTTTGAGAAAGTGGGAGCAGGGGAGGGGCAAAGAGAGAGGGAGACAGAGAATCCCAAGCAGGCTCTGCACTGAAAGAAAAGAGCCCGTTGTGGGGTTTGAACTCATGAACTATAAGATCGTGACCTGACCTAAAGTCGGACACTTAACCAACTGAGCCACCCAGGTGCCCCAGGAAAGCCCCTGTTTTGACCATATTGATTACATTGTCGGGACAACCTGTGCGTTCAATATCTGACAATTTTTGCCCCAGTAACTGGGGGCCAGCAGACACACAGCACAACCTCAGGGTGTGAAATTGGAGAGTGAGCTCACTGAGGTTCGTGACCAACCGAGAGCACAGCGAGACAGAAAGACCTCGGCTCATGGCCAACTCCCCCGTGCAGAGTTTGGGGAGCTTTTGTGAGCGTTAAAGCATCCAGCCGGCAGCTACGTGAGCACTGTTGTGGTGACAGAGGAAAGAGAGCTTGCATTTCATGATCCCCCTTTGCCTAAATTTCCCAAAGTCCCGAGTCAGGAGTCAGGTAGCACCTCAGACATACTCTCCTTAATGCCAAGCTTGGCCGAGCCCTCAAACTTGAAGACTAATTCATGTGGTTCCTGCCTTCTAGAAACTTCCACTCATAATGACTTTAAATGTGAAGACTTCCCACTGAACTGATTATAACATCTCATGTTTACTCGGTGGGGGTGGGAGTTGAGTCCCTGTTGTCTCCTCACACATCCTACCTCCTTCAATGACACAGAGAAGAAATAAAGACTCTAAGGATTTCCACCTTCTGTGAGGGGTGGAGCTTTTCAGAGATCATGATCTATGAACATCTAGGCTGTAGGGGCACAGAGAGGACTGAATAGTCCCCGTGGGACTATCTTAAGGACGGACTCCCCCATGCTCCTCAAACGCAAGATAAAGAAAAAGGAAGGGTGGGGGGAATAAAACCTCCCCATAGATACCTAAAGAGCAGTTTAAAGAAAAAACACCTTCATAGTGGAGAATTCATGAAAATTACCTCTGATGATATAACTACAGGTATTGTGCTCATACTTCCTTATGTTAGCATTCAGGTAAATTTGTCCCCATTCGAGGGGCACCTGGGTGGCTCAGTCAGTTAAGAGTCCAACTTTGGCTCAGGTCATGATCTTGTGGTTCGTGAGTTTGAACCCCGCATCGGGCCCTGAGCTTGGAGCCTGTATCCTGTTTCAGATTCTGTGTCTCCCTGCCCCCCCTCCGCTCCCTTCCCCACTAGTGCTCTGTCTCTTTCTAAAACATAAACATTACCAAAAAAAAAAAAAGTTCCCATTTGAAAAGGTGTCTTAGTTCAGTTCACTGGAACTGTATAGCACCAAGTGAGGTAAAAACCCTATACAGAAAGGGATCACCCTCTTCTACTCAATGACACCTTTCCCAAGCTACACCATGAACCTTGTTTTCAGTAAGATCCCTAGGAAGTAAGGCGAGTAGTGCACTCCCTCTTTCTCTGAAGATATACCTGTGTCACATGGCCAGCTTGGTTCTACTTCTGCACACCCCCCAACAAAGTTCCACCTTCTAGAGAACCAACACCCACTTGCCCATGTGGAGACACATGGGTGCCAGACTAGGAATAAGGTTCTGGTTTGTGTCCTCTGATTTTCTAACAAAGTTAGAGCTTGTCTCTAGCTTGATTTCAGCTCTCCATCACTCCTTCAACACACTCCTCCTGTTGGTTCCCCAACACTCACACCTCAGCATTTCCCTGTGGGGATCCCAGCAACTCTGCTCCCACCACCCTCACCTCAGCAGAACCTTCTCTACTCTCAAATTGAATGGGAAAGCCCCAGAAATGCCTGCATCCAAACCTCCCTTTTCTGGATTCCATCTTAATAAGAGTCCAGTTCTGTTTGTGGACTGATTGATTTACTCTGAATATGAATGGGTAATAGTAGCTTAGTGTATGCTTTCCCATTTCAGCAGGGACTTTTCTAAAAGGCCAAGCTTGGATAATACAGTATCTTGCTGACAGTTGATTGAAATGAGGGCCCATTAAACCACATGGAATAGCCAACGGGGGGAGGTCAGGCCCTGAGGCAGGCCAGAGAGGAGGCTGCTTCATGTAGAAGAGAAAGGCCTTCCTACTTGCTTCTCTCTGTACCTTCAAAGGATGCATTTAGGAAAATCACAGGCAGATCCAAGCAGAAGCCTGGCTAGAACTCAGTCCTCTGGCTTTAAAGAAAAATACATTTAATACGACCCAGAGATTCCTGTGGCAGTTTAGGGGTCCCCATGATCACCCTTGTGTTCGATGGTCCCCTAGAAGGACTTACAGAACTCAGAAAAGCCATTATACTCAGGTTACTGTTTCTTATCATGAAAGGATGCAGATTAAAATCAGTAAAAGGAAGAAGAACTAGGGCAGGGTCAGGAGACACCAGGCATGAGCTTTCCATTTCTTCCCCCAGAGGCATCATGCAGATGCTGCTTTCTTGTCCTAGCAACTATGTGACAACATGCCCAGAATACTGTCAACCAGGGAAGCTCACCCAAGCCTTGCTGTCCAGGGTTTTTACTGGGAGTTGGTCATGTAGACATGACTGATCTTAGCTCCTCCAGAGGTCAAGTTAATAGCGCGTGGCCTGAGGTCCTCATCTAAATCATATTGTTTGTATAGACTATTTAGCATGGCCCAACACCTCCAGGTAAACAAAACACTCTTATCAAGTCAGAACATTTCAAGGATTTAGAGATATCTTTCAGGAGCTGGACAAGAGTCAGACCTTTCTTTGGGCAAGGCTAACTCTTTACTGCACACCTTCCCTCTGGTCCCTGTAATCCCAGATCCAAGACTCTCCTAATATATTACGGATAAGATGGAGATATATGTGCAGGCCTGTACAATTAGGATGACTCAGGAGCTACTACAATGCCAGTACTCAAAGAGTGGTGATAAACAAGTTGACACTGATGTCTAACATCATCCAGAGAATTCAGTCTCCTGGCTCTTCCCTGTTCAACATTTTTATCAATGACTATAATGAAAATAAAGGCTGCATGCTTATCAAATTTCCTGATGACACTCAGTTGAGAAAGATAGAAATATGTCATATGACATATCTGGAATCCAAAAAGATTTCAGCAGGCTTGTGTGATGGAGCAAACCCTACAGAATGAAATATAACAGAGCCAAGGAGCCAGAAGCTCCTTCCCCTGGTTCCCCAACACCAACTGTGCAAAAATAAGGTGGGGAGACTTGGCTAAACAGCGTTGAATAGGGGAAAGGCTTGGGGATTTAGACAGAGGTGAGACCAATATGAGTTTGCAGCATGGCGCATATCCTAAAGTGTCTCTTCAATCTAATGTCATTGTCCTCAAAGTGGGGACAAACAATGCATCTGTAGCCAGGATGGCAGGGAGGCTGAACTGAGGGCCTGCCTGTGCAGGGCTCAGTGTGGTACCTTGCACAAAGAAGTGTCCTTCAGTGAGAGCTACATATTATTTTTATAACATCACTAATAGAACTGTCATAGCCACAACAGAAGAGATACCATTGTGCTCCATGCTGCTCAGCCTCTAAAGGAGCATGACAGCTATCCCCAAAACTGGAAAGGAAGTGGAGGAGGAATGGGTTCTCAAGGTAAGAATCTAGGAACTTCAAAGAGACTGATTTGGCACAGGTACAGTACTGTCCTGAGCTTTTATGGCTGCCACATTGGGCTACTTTTCAACACTGGGGATGCCCAGCAGGGACTGAAAGAACATTTGATCTGAAGGTTTCAGAGGAGATTTTCAGAACCGGGGTGTCTTGGATAGACTGTACATTCAGTAACTTGCTGAGATGAATAAAGAAAGGGGCTCACTGGCCTCAGGTCACAGGCTCTCTGGAATGTGTCCCACTCTCTCTGGTGGCACATGGGATGATTTTGGTAGGACCCAGACAAATAGTTTAAATTTCAATAAACAGATTAGGGGCACCTGGGTGGCTCAGTCGATGAAGCATCTGACTTTGGCTCAGATCATGATTTCACAGTTCATGAGTTCAAGCCCCACATTGGGCTCTGTGCTGACAGCTCAGAACCTGGAGCCTGCTTCAAATTCTGTATCTCCCTCTCTGTCTGTCCCTCCCCCCATCAAAAATAAATAAAAACTTAAAAAATAGACAGGTTATATTTCAACCTATATAACAAAAAAAACCCCACACCTAGTTAGCATAATAAAACTATGTTTTCTCAGGTATTAATTCTCATGATGAACTTTAAAGTTTAAAAACAAGTCAATGTTGAATAATACTCATGGCAAAAGTCTGGAGGGGGTGGAGGTTAATAGCTAAAATTCTAGAAGAATCCCATTTCTCCATGCTTCCTAATACTTAGCTTAGATCATCTTTCCCTGATCTGATAGTGAGACCAAATCTCGCTCAAATAATAGCTAACTCCTCCTTTCCTCAGATACATTTTAAGCTGATTAGAGTAAAGATTTACCCAGGCCCACACATGTGACCAGTCTATCTATAATAGTGACTCGCATATAATGTTACTGTCTTCAAGCTTTCCATTTCCCACTCTGGTTTTCTTCATTTTTACTTTCCTGGGTTTCCCCACCACCATGCCATCCCCCACACACACATGTGCATATACACTGCTACACGCACACACAGATACTCACAGGCTCCGGAACCTTCTGCCAATCAGAAGGTTGCCTTGATAATCCTTGTACTAGCCCTCTGAGGTAGATATTATTTCTATTTCCAGATAAAACTACGATTAGGGGGCGCCTGGGTGGCTCACTCAGTTGAGCATCTGACTCATGATTTCGGCTCAGGTCATGATCCCAGACTTGTGGCAGAGAGTCCTGCGTCGGGCTCCACACTGAGCATGGAGCCTGCTTAAGATTCACTTTCTCTCTTTCTCTCCCTTGGCCCCTCTCCCATACTCGCACTCTGTCTCTAAAATGAAAAGGGGGGAAGGAAGGAAGTGGGGGAGGAAGGAAGGAAGGAAGGAAAGAAGGAAGGGAGGGAGGGAGGGAAGAAGGGAGAGAGGGAGGGAAGAAGGGAGGAAGTCAGGAAGGGAGAGAGAGAAAGAGAGAGAGAGAAAGGAAGGAAGGAAAGAAAGAAGGAAGGAAGAGAGGGAGGGAGGGAAGAAGGAAGGAAGGAAGGAAGGAAGGAAGGAAGGAAGGAAGGAAGGAAGGAAGGAGGGAAGGAAGGAAGGAAGGAAGGAAGGAAGGAAGGAAGGAAGGAAGGAAGGAAGGAAGGAAAACTATAGTTACACTACATAAGGAAGTTGCACAGGGATTTACTCCTCGATCTGCCAGCCCCCATAGCCTGTGCTTTCCAAGGAGAATGGATTCTCAATGGATTTACATTCACTAGTGAAAAATGCAGATTCTTCCCTGGGAACAGAGGAGAGTGCAGGTAGCTAGAGCGCATGCCCCTCAGTGAGGACAAGAGAGCCAACTCCAGAAGCCTTAGCCAGCCTGGAACTGACATGGCAACTTACATGCTCACAAATGCAGGTCCCTCAGGCAGAAGAGGAGACATGAAAACAGAGACTTCCTCTCCCACAGTAACTGGGACCAGCCCTTGTGACAAGCCTCTCTCCACTCTCAACACTGACCACCTAGGATCAAACTTGTCCTCTTACCTATTAGCTATGTGACTTTGAGAAAGTTACCTAAACTCTCTGTGCCTCAGGCTTCTCATCTGTTCAATAGCAGATGAGAATGCCCCCTTATAGGGCTGCTGGGAGGATCGACTGGAGAATCACAATGTTCCCAGCCCAGTGTGCCACCCAGCAAGCACTCGATATATGCAGTTGTTATTGGTATTATCACAATTAGTATTACCATTGTTACAGATTAAATGATACCTACCTCAAATCATCAGTGGGAGGATTAAATGAGCAATTATATGTGGGAGTGACTGATGTAAGGTGAGGAATGGGTGGGAAAGATAGAGCAGTGATGCCCTGGCCCACTGCTAAATTAAAGGGTATATTTGTGCCCAATGCGGAAAACAATGGCAAGTTCTCGTCAATCCTAGGGTCTCTGAGATGAACTCCCCTAACCACAAGGCGCCTGTTCTACTGCAGCCATGGCTGCCTGAGCTGAGATACCAGACAAAGCAAAGGGCAATGTCATTCTGGTTGCAGGGACAAGGAGCCACAGCACTACCTGCCATGGACAGGGGCCCAAGGCGAGCCCAACCTGCAGGAGACCGGCATATTCAACACTGGGCTAACTTGATACTTCAAGGTGAAGGGTAAGGCAGCAGAGTCATCTCAGCCACCACCAGACCTGGTGATAAGGGCAACACAGGACACAATAGAGTGAGGCAGAGAGAGCATCTTTAGGCAACACCAAAATCAAGACTGTCCTTGGGTCCAAGATGGCGGCATAGGAAGATCCTGAACTCTCCTCCTCCCACAGACACACCAAATCTATGCTACACGTGGAACAATTCCTTCTGAAAAAATGAGAAACCAGCCCACCTGTTCCTCCACAACAAAGGATAAAAGGACCACATCGTGACGGGTTGGAGTAGAGACATGGTCTTACCCAAACCCCACCCCTGGCGTGCTGACCCACATATGGAGGGATCTCACAAGTCTGGACTTTCTCCTGGGAGAGCCCAGGAGTTTGTGCTCCACGTCAGGCACCCCAGCCTTTGAGACCTGCACCGGAGAGAGAAGTCCCCAGAACGTGTGGCTTACAAAACCAGCGAGACTGATGTCCAAGGGACCTGAAGGGCTATAGGGAACTCATATGTGGTCTCACCCACCCCGAGAACCCAGTGCAAACGCAGCGGTTTGAAAAGCACCTAGAACAGATGTGAAGGAGATTCATTTGCTACTATTAAAGCATCTGCCAGAGGGGGCAAAGGACGGCCTCCAGAGACAGAGACACTGGCGAGCACCCTCTGCATTCTCTCTTTCCCCTGCTGGTGCAGGCAGGTATGTGCAGACACAGCACTCTCCCGCGGCGTCGCCAAAGCAGGCAGGAGAGTGCCGTTCAACGACACGCTCCTGCTGCCTTGCTGGGACCACAGGGTATGCCCGGTCCTGGCATCCTCCCCCCCCCCCCCCCCCGCCCCCGGCCTTACTGGAGCTGGTGGGGACGTGCAGACAGGGCACTTTCTCTCTCGGCCTCACTGAGGGTATATGCGGTATATGCGCAGCCAAGCCATTCTCCTGCTGGTGGGTGTGCCCTGCCCCCAGATCACCAGCTGCATCGCCAAAGCTGGCAGGGACTCCTGGTCCACACAAGAAATGCCCCTTGATTTCCTGGCCCTGGTGGCCAACAAGGCTGGCATTCCTGGACTCCGTGGACTATAACAGTAAGAAAGACAGTTCTTGGCAGGCTATCACCCCCAGAGCAGCCCGCAGACAGGAGACCAAAACACATCCTCAGTCTTCCCGTGAAAAAGGCCTATTTACTTGTCCTGGAGTTCCAGCCTGAGGGACCCGTGTCAGCTTTGCCACATAGCTGGAAGCTACAGACAAGCTCTCAGGAAACATAGCAGGGATACGCCCCCTTTTCCTCTCCCTTGACCTTACAACAACTTGCTGTACCCCCCAGAATAAAGCTTAGACACCCATCCTGAGCCCTGATTTTTGCAACTGTTACTCTGGAGATGCCTTCAGATGTCCTGGTCTGGAAGCCAGCAGGGTTTACAACTGCAGTCCCATAAGATTGTGTAGATTTACATACTTGTTTTTTAATGTTTATTTATTTTTGGAAGAGAGAGAGAGAGAGACAGACTGTGAGCAGGGAAGGGGCAGAGAGAGAGAGAGACAAAGAATCCGAAGCAGGCTCCAGGCTCTGAGCTGTCGGCACAGAGCCCGACTCAGGGTTCGAACTCACAAACCTCGAGATCATGACCTGAGCTAAAGTCAGGACACTTAACCGACAGAGCCACCCAGATGCCCCTATATTTATATACTTTTACAGCTGCTGCCTGAGAGTCTGGGTTCTAATCTGCCTGAAGCTAGATGCTAACTAAGATTCCTTCCTTTGGAGCTGATAGGTCTCAGCACAAGGACTTATAGAGAATAAATCAAACTGCATAGACAATCACAAAGGCTCAAGAGACAACCAAGAGCTCAGGCAGAGTTGAACAATGAGGTTCCCCACCTATACACGGCCACTCCTCCGAGACTAACACAGGTAACTGTTTTGCCTGATGCATGGAAACAAACACAGAGGGCCAGGCAAAATACAGAAGCAGAGAAATATGTTTCAAACAAAAGAATAAGATAAAACCTCAGAAAAGACTTCAATAAAATGGAGATAAGTAATCTACCTGACAAAGAATCATGATGAAATAGAGAATCTGAATAGACCAATTACTGATAAAAAGATTGAATCAGTAAAAAAACAAAACAAAACAAAACAAAAAACTGCTGCTAGTTTTTAGCTAGACTCACCAGAAAGAGAGAGATAGAGGAAGAAGAGAGCTCAAATAAATAAAATCAGAAATGAAAGAAGTGGGGTGCCTGGGTGGCTCAGTCGGTTATCTTGCGATCTGTGGGTTCGAGCCCCACTGTCAGGCTCTGTGCTGACACCTCAGAGCCAGGAGCCTGCTTCAGATTCTGTCTCCCTCTCTCTGCCCCTCCCCTGCTCACACTCTGTCTGAAATAGGAAATCTTAATAGACTGACTACTAGTAAGGAGATTGAATCAGTAATAAAAAAATAAAAAACCTCCCAACAAATAGAAGTCCAGAACCAGACAATCTCACTGGTGAAATCTACCAAACAGATAAGATTTAATACCTATCCTTCTCAAACTCTACCAAAAGCAACCGTGCCTGCTGAATGTTACAGTGGATTCATTCCTAGCATAAATTTGGGGCTCAATAATAATTAGATGCCTTCCCTTTACATTGGAGGAACAGTCTTCTTTTCTTTAAACTTCTTTTTAGCGTTTTTATTTTATTTTTGAGAGACATAGAGTGAGCAAGGGAAGGGCAGAGAGGGAGGGAGATACAGAATCCGGAGCAGGCTCCAGGCTCCGAGCCGTCAGCACATAGCCCGACGCGGGGCTCGAACTCACAGACCGCGAGATCATGACCTGAGTTGAAGTTGGTCGCTTAACCGACTGAGCCCCCCAGGCACCCGGGGAAGGGGGTGGGGGTGGGGAAACAGTCTTGACCACCGTTTCCCCAAATTAATTATCAGTCTGTAGTCGTATCTGTCCATGATTGAGACAGCTCATGACTCTGCCCATTCTTATCTATAAATTCTTTTTTTTTAATTTTTTTTAACGTTTATTCTTTTTTTTTTTAACGTTTTTTTTTTTTTATTTATTTTTGAGAGACATAGAGACAGAGCATGAGCAGGGGAAGGGCAGAGAGAGAGGGAGACACAGAATCTGAAGCAGGCTCCAGGCTCTGAGCTGTCAGCACAGAGCCCTACGCTGGGCTCGAACTCACGGACCGCGAGATCATGCCCTGAGCCTAAGTTGGCCGCCCAACCGACTGAGCCACCCAGGCGCCCCTTAACGTTTATTCTTGAGAGAGAGAGGGAGAGACACAGAGTGCAAGTGGGGGACAGGCAGAGAGAGAGGGAGACATGGAATCCGAAGCAGGCTCCAGGTTCTGAGCTGTCAGCATGGAGTCTGACACGAGGCTGGAACTTACCAACCATGAGAACCTGAGAAAAGTCAAACGCTTAATTGACTGAAACACCCAGTTGCCCCTATTGAACTGTTTTTATCAAAAAATGTTAGAAGAGCAATTGACTCTGTAATAGTCTCTATTATTTATGTACATATATTTATAAAATATAAGTAATAAATTTTATAAAAATACAAAATATAAAATTTATATAATATATTAATATAATATATAATATAAATATATATATTTTTTGTTTTGCTTCACTGATTTCTTCTCTTTACAATGTCCTTCATTCTACTTACTTTGAATTTAAATTGTTTGTATTTGGGGCATCTTGGTGGCTCAATTGGTTAAGCATCTGACTCTTGATTTCTGCTCAGGTCATGATCTCACAGTTCATGAGACTGAGCCCCAAGCTGGACTCTGCCCTGACAGCACAAATCCTGCTTGGGATTCTCTCTCTGCCTCTCTCTCTCTCCCTCTCCCCTGGTCACACTCACTCTCTCTCTTTCTCTCAAAATAAATAAACATTTTTTTTAAATAAAAAATAAGTTGTTTACATTAAAAACATTTTTAAAATGTTTATTAAAAACATTTGAACATATTGGAAATATTTTGGAACTATTTCCATGCCTGAGTGGGAGAGGGGCAGAGAGAGAGGGAGAGAAAGGATTCTAAGCAGACTTTGCACTGTCAGCGGGGAGTCAACACAGGGCTGTATCCCACGAACCTCGAGATCATGACCTGAGCCAAAATCAAGAGTTGAATGCTTAACCAAATGAGCTTTCCAGGCACCCCATATTTTTTTTAACTTCTTAAGGTAGAAATTCAGATCACTGATTTTAAATCTTTCTTCTTTTCTAGGGTAAGCATATAAAACTATAAATCTTCCTCTATGCACTTTTATAGGTGCATTCCACAAATATTCAGTTCAAAATACTTTCTAATATTTGACATATGGGTTATTTAGACATGTGTTTTTGAATATACAAATACTGGGACTTTACCGAGGTCCCATTATTTTAAATTTAATTTCTAACTTAATTTCATTATAGACGGAAAATGTATTCTAAAAGATTGTGAGATTTTAGCCTTTTCAAATTTACTGACACTTCATTTTTGACCCAACATATAGTCCATCTTGAAGAAAATTCTATGAGTATATAAAAAGAATGCATTCTGCTGTTGCTGGATGTAGCATATGATAAATGCCAGTTACGGGAAGGTGGCTGACAGTGTTTTTTGATTTTCTATAACCTATGATTATAGATTTGTCTATCTCTCCTAGTTCTGTCAGATTTGGCTTCATATATTTAAAAACTTTTTTTTATGTTTATTTTTATCTTTTGAGAGACAGAGCATGAGTCAGGGAGAGGCAGTGAGAAAGGGAGTTGCAGATTCTGAAGCAGGCTCCAGGTTCTGAGCTGTCAGCACAGAGCCCAACAAGGGGCTTGAACTCATGAACCATGAGATCATGACCTGAGCCAAAGTCAGGCGCTTAACCTACTGAGGCATCCAGGCACCCACATGTCTTCATGTATTTTAAAGGTCTATTATTAGGCAAATACACATTCATGATTGTTATGCTCTCTGGGTGAATTGACCCTTTTATCTTAATGAAATATCCCTCTTTAATTTTGGAAATACTCTTTGTCTTAAAGTCTGTCTTGTGTGATATTGATATAGTCACTCCAGATTTATTGTGGTTTATATGGTATATCTATTTTTATTCTTTACTTTCAAACTATCTGTATTTTACATTAAATTCATTTCTTGTACAAAGAATATAGGAGAGTCGTGCTTTTTTATCCAGTCTGACAATTTCTCCTTTTTAATTGAAGTGTTCAGTGTATTCACATTTAATGTAATTATTAATATAATTGGTTTCAGGCCAATCATTTTGCCATTAATTTTCTGTTTGTCTCATTTGTTTTAATTTTTTCTTAATGCTTATTTATTCATTTTTGAGAGATATAGAGACCACAAGTGGGAGAGGGACAGAGAGAGAGAGACACAGAATCTGAAGCAGGCTCCAGGCTCCAAGCTGTTGGCTCAGAGCCCGACATGGGGCTCAAACCCACAAACTGTGAGATAATGACCTGACCCAAAGCTCAGACACTTAACAAACTGAGCCATCCCGGTGCCCCCAGTCTCATTTGTTTTTAGTTCCTCTCTTCCTCCCTTTCTGCTTTCTTTTGGGTTAATCACACTTTTTTTATTCTTCCATTTTAAATCTGCTGTTGGCTTTCCAGCTCTACCTCTATGCATTATATTTTATTTTTTTAATTTTTTAAATTTATTTTTTGAGAGAGGGACAGTGTGAGCAGGAGAGGGACAGAGAGAGAGGGAGAGAAAGAATCCCAAGCAGACTCCACACTGTCAGCACGGACCCAATCCTAGACTCGAAGTCACAAACTGTGAGATCATGACCTGAGCTGAAACCAAGAGTCAGACACTTAACCGACCGAGCCACCCAGGTGCCCCCTGTATGCATTATATTTTAGTACTTGCTCCAAGAATTACATTATGTATCCTTGACTTATCACAGTCTAGTTGGAGTTTACATAGCTCTACTTCATGTAAAATCCAAGAGCATTCAAACAGAATAGCTTCATTACCCTCCTCTGCCTATTTTTTTGATACTTTTGTAATATGTAGTGCATCAGTGTTTGTTATAAATCCCACACAATATTAAGTTTGTTTAACATAGTCCTATATCTTTTAAAGTAATTATGAGAAGAAAAAGTACATAGTCTCTTATATTTACCCACTTATCATTCCCAGTGCTTGTCCTTTCTTCCTATAGATAGGATATTCTATCAGGAATCACTTTCTTCAGCTTGAAAAAAAAAATTATTCAGCATTTTTAAAGTTGTGACCTAGTGGCAGCAAATTTTCTCAGTTTGTATTTATTGGAGATTTTTCATTTTGCCTTTGTTTTTGAAGGACATAGGATTCTGGGATTCTAGGTTGACAGTCTTATTTTTTTTTTTAATTTTTTTTAAGGTTTATTTATTTTTGAGAGATATAGAGACAGAGTGTGAGCAGGGGAAGGGCAGAGAGAGGGAGACACAGAATCCGAAGCAGGCTCCAGGCTCCAAGCCATCAGCACAGAGCCCGACGCGGGGCTCGAACTCACAAACCGCAAGATCATGACCTGAGCCGAAGTCGGCCACTCAACCGACTGAGCCACTCAGGTGCCCCGACAGTCTTATTTTTTAAAAGACGTTTTTCTACTATCTTCTTGCCTCCACTCTTTTTACTGAGAAGTGAGTGATCATCTGTATAAATGTTCTCGGGATAGATTGTGTCACTTTTCTTTGGCTGCTTTCAAGAGTTTTTTCTTTCTTTGACTTTTAGCAGATTTACGATGTAATACCCAAATATGGCTTATTTTGTTTATCTCTTGCTTGAGTTGAGTGGGTTCCTTGGATTTGTAAGTTTGTGTTTTCCACCAAATTTTGGACATTTTTAGCATTTCAACATTTTCAAATATTGTTTCTTCCCCATTCTTTCTACTCTCCTTCGTGGACTACAACTAAATCTATGTTAGATCACTGCATGTGGCAACACTGGTTTCTGAGGCTCTGTGTTGTGTTTTTCGAGGCTTTTTTTTTCCCTGTTCTTCAGAAAGGATAGCTCTTATTAATTTTTCAAGTTCACTTATTCTTTTTTAACTTTGAGTAATTTCATTTTTGATATGTAATTATACAATACCCATTGGATTCTTTTTTGTACTTTATATGTCTCTGTTAATATTACCCCTCTGTTTATTCATTATGACCATATTTTTCTTTAAGTTCTCAAGCACACTTAAAATAGGCATTTTAAAGTCCTAATCTGTTCATTCCAATATCTCAGAGTTATATTCCATTGCTTTTTTTATTGACTATGAAATATATTTTTTTCTTTTTCTAAAACATGTTCAGTAATGTTTTACTGATTGCAAGGCATTGTGATGGAGATATTTTGCACATTATACTTTCTGCTATTAGAAGGACACTTGAGTACCATGTAGTCCATTTTTCTGCATTTACTAATTATAAAAACAGGGAGAAAAGATATGCCCAACGCACACAGATAGTTGTATCCAACTGAAACTATAACCAATTCTCCTGAACTAAGACTCAGTGTCTTTCCTAATTTTCCAACTTGAAAACATAATTGCTTTTTAAAATACTTTTTCTAAATTGATTTCAGGGGAATAACATTTTCTCTTCTTAAGCCCTTTTCTGACTTCTGTGTCTTAAGATCACTCACCCTTTCTTCTAGATCTAGGGTTTCCACTGCTGTTGCTATTGATAATAATATCTGATATCGCTGACACTGTTTGTGCTTACACTATTGTGTGCCCACCACTCTGCAGGCAGGAGTTATACACACATTATTTTACACTAAATTATGTCTTCCCTTGGCAGCTTACCCTACCACCCCTCTGTCAGCTGGCAGAATTAAAAACTCCCCTTTCTATCTCTCCAAAGCACATGTATGTATAACATCGTGCTGATAATAATAGGTTGCCATACTTAGTTGACGTGGACACCTTTGCTATTAGTTTCAAACTCTTTCAAGAGTCAGGGGAGCCCTCTATGTCTACAACACCCAAAACAATGCCAGGCATATAGTAGTTGGCAGAAAATATTGAGTTCCAGTAGCCTCCAGTGAAAGAGGAAAGCTCGTCTTTGGGCTAGCCACATGCCAGTATTCCCAGACTTGTCAGTAGTGGCAGCTCAAAGGTCACTCTATCCTTGGCCCCATGAGGCAGAGGGCCAGCTCTCTGCTCAGCATCTACTTGGGGCTTTGTTACCATGGACACCTGATAAAGTTCTTCAAGAAGAGCCAGGATAATCTGCACCCTACCGCCTAGGCTGGTCCCATCAGCAGCCAGACCTGGACTGCTGACAGGTGTGGAATGTACATCAGGCCCTTGCAGCTGGGCCAGCCCAGAGGCTCATGGCTCCTGGGCCCCAAAGCTGAAGTATCAGGTCACAAACAAGCTGGAACCAAGGGCTCCTAAGGTCAGGCTGCTCAGAGTGGGGCGGGGGAGAAATAGAGATATCAGCCATCAGGGCCACCGGTCCAGATGCTTCCCTCTGCTTCAATGAAGGCTAGGGAGACTGCAAGCCAGGACTACAGGAATCGAATGCCAAACTGGATAGGGGCGTGCTTCACTGGGGAGGGGCTATGAGACAAGGCCATACTCCAGCTTGTGACACATTCATTCAGTCATTCGTGTCACAAACATGTATTAATCACAGCTCTACACTGGGTAGAATGCATAATACCATAGAGAGCTAAGAGCAAAATCTCTGGAATCAGACAACTCCCATATGAGTCTAGCTCCTGCCAGTTCCAGTTGCATGACTTTTAACAAGTTACAAATTCTCTGTACCGCAGTTTCTCCTTCCACTAAAACAAGGAGAATAACACAAAGGGTTATTTTCACTTGAATGAGTAATGCATTTAAAAGGTGTAGCCCAGTGTCTGATATATAATAAATGTTCAATAGCTGTTAGTAGTTATACTGTCAGCCCCTGGAATGGTATCACAGAGATTAAGGTGGAAAAAAATACAGTTCCTGCCCTCAAAGAGCGCTTAGGGTAGAGGGAGAGATCAACCTGCGTATAACCTTTTCTGATGTGATCTGACCATCAGCTGCAGCATGAGACACCAAGAAGAAAGCAACTTCTCCTACCTCGAGAAGTTGGAGAAAGTTTCTCAAAGAGTGTGATCCTGGCACTGGACCCTGGGTGTCCAGGCTGATGACAACAGCGGGACATTGTAGGCGGAAGTAAGAGTGAAAAGCAAACCTATGTAAGAGAGTTTGGGGTATTTTATATGAAAGGGGGTGGATATGCAAGTGATAGAGCATTCGCAATGAAGCCATTGAGTTAACTCAGGCCAAACCAAATAGTTTGATTTTCCATAATGTGGAATGGAAGCCCGCTGAAAGTTTGAAACAGAGAAGGGACATAGGTAAAGTTCATTTTCACGTTTAAATTTCTTCTCCATGAAATGTGAGCTTTCTCTCACTCCACATGCAGTAAAGGATATGGCAATTTCCTTTCCCTCTTCCCTTATTCACACGAGACTGTGAATGACTAACAAAGCATGATGCAGTACTTTACCAGGAGAATTTACAGGGGATGAAGGAAGTCTTTTGAGATTCAAGGGACCTCTCCCTATCCCTTCTCTCATCTTCCCAGGTCAGGGTCTAATAAGTTCATCACAATGGGAGACACTCACTATGAGTTAAACAATTGATAAACAACTTCTAATGGAACTATTTTGGAATACCTAGTACTTCGTGAGCATATCAGAAACTTTGTATTTCCCTTCTGGGACATTACGACCATTGCCTTAGGTGTGCCATTTGTATATGCAATGATTTAGACTGGAACACCATTACTCACAGCCTCACTATCTGTCAGTAGGGAGCAAGATCCATGGAAATGACAAAGCCCCTTGTTCCCTCTCTTAGTCCCCATCCCTCATCCAGGGGGACCTTTTCATTTTTCTAACCTATCTTCTTTCTCATGCAAATAATTAATGATCCGAAGTTTGCCATGAACTGGGATAACTAAATTCAATCATGAGTAGCCTCAGAGAAACACTTGAAATTTAAGACTTCTATCTTCTATCAACTTATAGGAACAAAAGATATCGGCTCATTTTAGAGAAGCATTAAATACCTGAAACAGGTGGGAAGATTTGAAAGGCAAGGAGGGCCAACCCCTCGTAAACTTTGGAATCACTCTGGATATCCTTGAAAGATGATGTTATTTAAACACTTTTAGGACCCTTGATGGTGGAGGTCAGAAGGAATGGCATGAAGGACAATCTCTAAGGCGTCCCATAACACCACCAGAAATTCCCGTCTTCCTGTAATCCCCTCCCCTTGAGTGTGGGCGGGACCTAGGACCTGCTTCGAACCAATAAAAAATGGCAAAAGTGATGTCACCCTCCCAATTACATTACACTACAGGACTCCACTTTGCCAGCACACTAGTTGTAGAGGCTCTCCTTGCTGGTGGAATAAAGTATGTGGCCAGGTTGGAAAAGCCCATGTGGCAAGGAACTGTGGACAGGCTCTGTGAGACAGCCCGCAAGAGGCCGGCGCCCTCTGTCACACAGCCACAGAGTGACTCCAGCCCCAGCACCCTTCACCATTATGTTGCCTGCCAGAAGAGGATTAAACTGAAGCCTTGGGGAGGAAGCCAAGGCCACAAACAGACCACCTAGCCCAGCTGGACTTCCGTCTGTCCTTCTTGCTTCCCTTCCCTCTCTCAGTGCCCCCCTCCCCCAGCAGTCTGCTCCCTCCGCACAGAAATCCCAGGGAAATTGCTTGCATGCTTGCGCCTCACTCACACGGAAAAATAAAGAAACAAGGAGAGAAAAAAAGTGCGAAATCTGATCTGGCTGGTTGAAACCAATTCTCATTACAGTGATTTACATGAATAGGAACTCGAATTTGCATACCATTAAGTGTTTAAGATTAACTTGTGCAAGTTTTTATTTGATTTCAGCCTTAAATTCTTCATGGAAACTGAGCCTCCATGGTGTTCTCTCCCAAGTAAGAGAGCTTTAAAACAAAAATTAAAAGACCTGCCACGTCCAATGGATTTCTTCAAATTCACTAACTCTGGGGAAGGGGGGATCAGTTACACTTGGGATGCTCTCTCAACACTAAAATGGAAGCCGGTACAAAGATCAATACCGGCATAGATGCTTCTTTGAATAAGAAATAGAATTTTAAGGGTTAGCTCTGCCAAGCCCAGAACAAGACTTTGCATAATACCCCTAGCCCTCTGCCAGGGCCAGCAGAGTGGCACTGTGGGAGTCTGTCACTTTCCACAAGCAGAAAGAGTGTGCACCTTAAGATGGAAAGAAAACCCGCCTCTGGGATTAGGGCCACACCTGTCCACTGGACGTTGAATGTCAAAACCTGGGTGGGTGTGTCCCATCAGCAGGTTCTTATAAAACCTAATAATAACAGGACTTACTGAGGACCAAGAGCGGCCCCGAATATCTCCTCACCCTGGAAAATGATCGGGAAAAACAGGTTTTATGAGCTGTGCTAGCACGCTGTGTCTTGATGTGATTAATCCATCTCAAGAAAACGACTTTAAGAGCCAATTAAAGGCAACTTAGAGGAGCTATTTTGCATCGTCTCTTTATTCTCTTTCTGGCGACAATTGTACCTGTCAGGAAAGCTGTGAGAAATTATCAACTCCTGCGGCATGAATTTTCAGAGGAAAATAAGAATGCTGCTCTGGGAGAGATCGGCTGTCCCCTCGGAGTGCAAATCCCCACCGCCAGGATGGGGACCTTTAAGTCCGCGTGGCTTCCAACTCCAGGTGATGTGTCCTCCTCACCCCTCCCGGTGACCTTCTCCTCTGGAACATGGGAACACGAAAGCTGCCACCCCGAAGCTCAGATACAGCAAACACACGCCATCCTGAAGAAAAATCTCCTCTTATCACAAGGGGGGAAAAAGGAGGAGGAAGAGAGGAAAGAGAAATGCTTCCCATTTATAAATAAATTTCTTTTCCTGGCTTAAAATGGCAAGCGCTTAGAGACAAAAGAGCAGAATGGGGTCTGCTTTAAGGTGATGACTTCACACCCTTTCATCTACGTGGTGTATGCAAGTAGGTGACATAGCATATTTGGAAGGGGAAAACCCCCAACCCATTAACCCTCCCACTAAACCTGAAAACAGGGATTGCCCCAGAGTAAGTCACTAAGGAAGGAGTTAAACTGGAGAAAAAGAAGAGCTCCCAGAATGCAAGCTGAAGGCAGAGCAGACCGTCAGGCTGCCTCCGGGAGGAAAGTAAACACTCCGGAGCTTGGACCAGGTGGCCCCCTCTGGTTTCTTAGGTTACTACTACTTAGCGGTGAGCCAGTGGCTCAGATATCACACGAAAGGGAAAGGGCTGGCTCAGCCTGCAGCTCAGGTTCTGTCACTTTGGCCTGGGTAGGGTTACAAGTTTGTGACAATGCCCACTGACCTTTGATCAGGACACACACCCATTAGTTCACCTCTCCAAGAGCTCAACTCAATGCGGGGCCACCAGCGCAGGACAGAGGAGAGGCAAAGCCGGGAAGTCTAGAGACTCGCTCTGCAAGTCCCTGAAATGTCCCGCGGGGAATGACAGGCATTTTCCGAATGACAGGGACCCATGTAACGCCCCCTGGGCTAGCTAGCCAGGCTGAGAAATTAATCTATGCCCAGGCAGCCCCATCGTCCTCCCTGGGAAATATGCACAATCATACGAGCCTTACGAAGGGCACAGTCCTAATCACAGCCTGCCCTTGCCAGACTCTCGCCTTTTGCAAAGGCTCTGGCCTCAGTAAAGCATGCCCGTGCTCATTCTCCAGTCCCTTGCCTCGAACCACATCCCGAGTGCCCCCGCGCCACACACTCCATCTCTTCTGCTTCTACAAAGTTCCATCCAAGAACCAGCCACAAATCTGACTCCTGCATGAGGCATTCCCAGAGGTCTCCTCTCAGGAAGGATCTCTGTTTCCCTTCGCAGCTTGGGAAGCGTGTTTTGCCTCCACTATACACAGGCGGGCCTTGTTTCACTGTGGTTTGCTTTACTGCCCTTCACAGATAATACATTTTGTCGTTGGGTTTTTTGGGGGGTTTTGTTGTTGTTGTTGTTGTTGTTTTACAAATTGAAGGTTTGTGGCAATCCCGTATTGAACAAGTCTGTTGGCACAATTTTTCTAACAGCATCTCTCCCCTTTGTGTCTTTGTGTCACATTTTGGTTATTCTTGCCATATTTCAAACTTTTCCTTTATTATTATATTTGTTCTCATGATCTGTGACCAGTGATTACAACTCGCTGAAAGCTCAGATGATGGTTAGCATTTTTAATAGTATTTTTTAATTAAGGTACGTCCATTGCTTTTTTAGACATCACGCTATTGCACACTGAGTATACTACAATATAGTGTAACCATAACTTTTATATGCCCTGAGAAACCCCAAAAAATTCACTCATCTTGCTTTACCGTGGTATAGAACTGAACCCACAATGTCTTCAAGGTATCCCTGCAATGTACCACACTCTCACCAGACTGTGTTTAGCATCTGGACCAGATCACACTCACCTGTACATCTCCAATACCTAACCCAGAAACTGGAAGACAGATGCTCAGGAAATGTGTGAAAAAGAAAGGAAGAAATGGAGGGAGGCAGGGAGACTTACTTTTCCATGAAGGTTAGCTGGCTTCCTTATGTTGCCACAGATAGAAGAAGCCATCATTTATTAAATGCATATTTGTATCTGGCATGATTCCACATGCTCTATTTCCCTCACTATATTTTATATATGAAAAAAACTGATGCTCAGAGCGGTTAAGTAACATTCCCAATGGCACACAGCGAATGAGGCTCAGAGCCGTAATTCTGAATCCACCCCATCTGACTGTTGAGTGTGCACTCTTTTTCTCTTAAAATATTGTCTTCTTAGGTTCATAAAACATTGGGATCAAAATGGACCTTCGAGATTATCTAGACTGAACTGTCGGAGGTCCAGAGAGGTTAAGTCATTAGCCACAGGTCTCCCAGCTGGTCCATGGTAGAGCCAAAAACTGATTTCTCCTAACTCCCATTCCAACGCTTTTGGCATCTCCCCCAGCCTCTCGGAAGGGTCTTAACTATGTGTGATATTATCCTATCAAATCAAGTCTGTAAGAAACAGAGCAAAATATTCAGGAAACAAGGTCAGCACATTTTGTCTTCCCAGAGCAGCTGCAGGGGCATAAATGTACTCAGGACCCGCATGAAGGAGGCAGCCAGCTCTGCAGACTCCCAGATACTCCCCAGGTGCTCTGGAGGAGCAGGGACCTTCGGCTCCACTGACACGGTGTGGATCAGCCCGTCAGAACCTGCTGTCCAGACAGAGGGGCTAAATGATGCCTGTAACAGGACTTTCATGGCCTTCCTTATGAAATTACTCATCCAATGGCTCTCACGTGTGTGTCTTTGCACCTCAGTAGCTTTACTGCCCAAAAGGACACTCTGAAACGTCAAGATGCTTGCTTAGTTAGTGACAATACCTCCGTGGCCAGGCAGGACCCACCATCACGGCCTCCAAGTCACTGGGCATGACCAAGAGGGACTTGCTCAGCTCATACCTTTCTCCTGGATGGATTTTCCTTTTGTCTCCTCCTCATCATCATCCTCACTACTCCTTCCTCTACTGCGTACCCTCCCCTGCAGACATGCCCTGCCTGTCAACTCGTCTACCCAGCAGCCCTCTCCAGCTCCCTTGCTTGCCCATGGTCCTCCTGGGAGACTGGTCTCCATCACGTGAGAAGAGCATGTGACCCAGGCTTCGGACTGATGCCCCAGACCAGCTCTGCCAGCCCTTTGCTGTTTTATCTCCAGCCTCCTGCATGTGGCTTGGGTTCTCTGCACTTCTCTTTTCCCCTTGGGACAACGAGGATGCTAGTCAAGGTCTCCCTCAACTATGACATTCTGTGACTTACTCCAGGCCACTCTGATATGTCCACTTCCTGACCTCCAGCACTTTATAGCATTGCTGTGAAATTTAATCATTCATTACACACATTCACCTTATCCAATAATTGCTTTCCATACAGTGTCGTCTTCCTAATAAGTGTGTGACTGCTTAAAGGGGAGACATGAGGCTAATATTTCTGACTTCTTCTCTGTAGATTTCACATAATGATGAAGAAACATTGGGTGCTCAGAAAACAGCTGTAGATTAATCGTTTGCATTCAGGAAAGTCTTGCCTCAATGGTACCCCACCACCGCCTTGCAGGACAGAAGAACAAAGCAGTTCGAGGCAACATGGGGCTCGAACTCACCAACTGTAAGATCATGACCTGAGCTGAAGTCGGACATTTAACTGAACGAGTCACCAGGCGCCCAAGAGGACTTTTTTATAAGATGAACATCATTCTACTGCAAGAAACAAAAACCCACGTACACTATCTAAGTAAAGGAGAATTTGCTGAAAATACTGAAGTATCTTTTAAGCACTAAAGGTGAGAAGAGCATTAAGTTTCTTTATTCATTCAACAAACTTTTTTTTTTTTCAGGGTCTACGGTGTGCCAGGCACTGTGGATACAACGGTGAGCTGTAGGGACAAAATGGCTGCCCCCTTGGAGCTGATATTCTGCTGGGAACAGCCCAGGATTGGCATGGCCAGAGCAATGAGCCAGAGGAGAGTCACAGGGGATGAGATCAGAGGCACAGAGGCCAGAGTATGTAGGGGCCTCCAAAGACTTGGGCATTTACTCTGAGGGAAGTAAAACCCCACTGGAAAGTTTCAAGCAGGTTTCCTGTGAATTAGATGTTCATGGGAGAGAAAGGGAAGAGCCAAGGATGTTCCAGACTCCCATATCCAGCTGGCCTGACTACCCTTACATCTCCTCTACTTAGATGTCACAGAGGTAGCACCCACTTACATGGACGAGGCAAGACTCCTGATTCTCATCCCAAAACCTGATCTCTCCACAGTCTTTTCCATCTCAAGAAAGACTTTGTCCTTTCTTACACACACATTTCGTTCGAATCCACCAGTAAATCTGTCTTCTCCGTCTTGAAAGATGCAGAATTTCTTTCTCTCTCTCTCCCTCTCTACTGTTTCCACTTTGGCCCCAACCATAGTCACCTCCTGCCTGCAGGATGGCCATGGCCTTGCTGTTCCTGTCCTCCCTGCCTACAGTTTATGCTCCATGCATAAACAGCCTAAGCAGTCCATTTAAGTGAAAATTGGATGATGTTCTCTCTAAGTGGCTCCCCATCTCCGAGTAAAAGCCTAAGCCCTTGCAGTACCCCCCAAGGCTCCTGGGACTCATCTGTCCTCAGTTACGTCATCTTCCCATCTGCCCATTCTGCATTACCTACAAATGTCCCCTTGGCATTCTGTGAAAATGCCACCAGTAGTCCCACCTTTGGGCTTTGACACTTGCTGTTTCATCTGCCTGGAACACTGTCACCTCTACCCCCAGATAGTCTCATCATTTGCTTCCTTATTTTATTCAGGTCTCTGCTCAAATATCATGCTGGATATTCCTTCCCTGGCCACCCTCTAAAAAAACTGCACCTGTTCCAAGACTCATTATCACCCTTACTTAGCTCAAATCTTTTCCACAGCACTTATCAACACCTGACAAGTTCATTTATTGACTGCCTACCCCATTAGAATGTAAGATCATCCATGAAGACAAAAATATATCACTTGCATTTGTTATATTACCAATGCCTTCAACAAGGCCTGACCCAGAGTAAACACACAGTGTATGTTTGTTCAGTGGATAGATGGATGAATGGGTGGGTGGGTAGATGACTAGAACTGAAAATTTGAAAACCATCAGGAATCAAGACAGTCACTCTCTTTGTCTGTACACCTATTCTTGCTCCCCAAATTTGTTTCTCTCAAAGGAGCAAATCTTCTTTTTTTTTTTAACTTTTTAATGTTTATTTTTAAGACAGAGACAGAGCACGAGCGGGGGAAGGGCAGAGAGAGAGGGAGACACAGAATCCGAAGCAGGCTCCAGGCTCTGAGCCATCAGCACAGAGCCCGACGCGGGGCTCGAACTCACAGACCACGAGATCATGACCTGAGCCGAAGTCGGACGCTCAACCGACTGAGCCACCCAGGCGCCCCTCAAAGGAGCAAATCTTCTTAACCTCATTGTTCATTTTTGGTGCAAGTAGCCATGCCTCTGTTGGAAACAAAATCATGCTATGAGCAGATCCTTTGGGTAAAGGGTGTGCCAGGGAGAAAATGAGAGGGCTCCCTGGCATAGAAGCAACACATAAAGGACTTGGCAAAGAATTGAAGATATTAACAGAGAGAATTCTGAAAAACTAGAGAATACTAGGAAATGCAGAGGGAGAGGTCTGGAGAAAGAGAAGCATTATGTGATTGTAACACTAATCTAGGGTGGTGGGTGCTACTTTGGATGAGGAAGGATGGAATAAGTAGGTAGACTGAGGCCAGATCACAAAGGCCAGATGAAGAAGTCTGAACCTCATTCTGTAGACCTTAAGTTGCCATTGTGGTCAAAGGAGTGGATAATGGACAAAGTGTTTGGTCACTCTCCTCTGAATGAGCTGTCTACTCACAGACTTCTACAAGCATACTACGAAGCTGTACATTCATATAAATTTGGAGCCAGAGAACTGAGCTCCACTTCCCAGATTCACCTGTGCTATCTCCTGGCCAGTGTATCTCTAATGTCTGTCATTAGGGAGTATTCAACAGGGCTCATCCTGGGAACAGAGCTTCTCCCCAAATCCAATTAAACACCATCCAACGAATAGGAATTAAGAGTCTCTCATGTGCAGGAAAAGTAAACGCCTGGCCATAGTGTCTGAGTTGTCTTGTTGGCATGATAAGGTATCCACAAATGGAATAATTAATCACCTATTCACAAGAGGACACAATCAGGAGGTGGATTGTGCGAGTCACACCCTTCTAATTCAGTGGTCTTCATACTTGGCTGCACATTTGAATCACCTGGATGAGGGCTGGGTCCCATACACAGAAATTCTGATTGAGTTGGCTGTGCATGGGATCCAGCATGGGAATTTTTAAAATTTTAGTGCAAGAGTACAGACAGTGTTAAGAACCACTGCAGCAATAGGACACCTGAAAAGATAGAGGGTTCAGTGTGCAGGAGGGATTGAGCAGGTCTTTGAAGGACAAGTACAGAGGAGGTCCTGTTTGGTGAGAAAACCATGTGGGCAGACTCCTAGGAGCAGCGATGCACATGGCTTGACCAGGTATATTAAATGCTGCGATAAGACTGGAAAGGCTCTTGTCTTATGATCAAAACAAGACATCTTATCCAGATGCCTGGACTAGGTGGTTCAGTCCATTCTGGACTTAGGTTTAAGTCCCAGTTGCCCTAATTGATAATTTGGCAATTTGGGATAGTCACTTTGTTTGTTGTCATCTCAGTGCAATATCTAAATTTTACTGAAACAACAGACTGGACTACCTACCACACAAGGATCTTCTGATTGTGTTCCACGTAAGGTTTCTTTACTGATGGAGAGTGTGAGGGCTGAAACCCTGCCTGGGACTCATTTATGAAGCCTTGTACATGGAAGCTTACTATACTGACCAGAAAAATGTCTTATGATTTAGCCACTACTAAGGGTGGAAGGTCTAATAATCACTTATCAAACTCATGTTCTTCGGTTCTTCCGCTAAACACCCAAACTGAACCCACAGTTCCACTGAATCACATAGATGTATGTGCTCACATTGTTGTTTTCACCAAATGCCTCGTGTTCCCAGGACTTGGTTCACAAACCTGGTTTGCCAATTATTGCAACTGTGTAATTTTATTAAATATTATCTAAACCAATGAAACATGGGTACAAAAAGATTTATTTCTATGGAAACTAAGTTGAATATTTAGGAAAATCACAACAAAGACAATAAACCTTAAAAATGGCTGTCCTGGGATGCCTGGGTGGCTCAGTCAATTGAGCGTCCAACTCTTGATTTCAGCTCAGGTCATGATTTCAGAATTTGTGAGATCAAGCCCTGTGTCAGTCTCGACGTTGACAGTGCGGAACCTGCTTGGGATTCTCTCTCTCCCTCTCTCTCTGCCCCTCCCCTGCTAGCAAGCACACGTGAGCACTCGCTTGCTTTCTCTATCAAAATAAAAAATAAACATTGAAAAGAGAAGGAAACCCTGCCATTTGCAATGACATGGATGAATCTCAAAAACATTATGCTAAGTGAAATAAGTCAGACACATAAAGAAATACACTTCATAATCTTACTTATATGTGGAATCTAAAATAGTCAAACTCGTAGAAGCAGAGAACCAAATGGTGGTTGCCAAGGTTTGGGGAGAGGAGGAAATGGGGAGATTTTGGTTAAAGGGTATAAAATTTCAGTTATGCAAGATAAATAAGATCTGGAGATCTACTCTACAGCATAGTGCCCATAGTTAACAATACTGTATTGTATACCTAAAGGTTGCTAAACAGGTGGGTCTTATATTAAGTGCTCTTACAAAAAAATAAATAATACAAAAAAATAAATAATAATAATGGTGAAGGAAACTTGGGGAGGTGATAGATGTGTTTATGGCCTTGATCATGGTGATGGTTCACAGGTGTACTCTTATTTCTAAACTCACTGAGTTGTATACATTAAATACACACAGATTTTTACATGTCAATCATACCTCAATAAAGTGCGGTTTTTATTGTCATCTAATTAGGTAGGAGCAAAACAATCATGAATGATTGGAGTAAATTGTAACATCTAGAAGAATTCTAAGCTCCTAATGTCTTGTAAGTGTTTTGTGTTTTGATTTCACTTTAAAGAAACTAACCCTAGAGATTGTAGCTGATGTATTATGCATGAGGCTTGTGTATGGAAAACAATGTATACCTCCAATCAGTAGATCCACGCTCACATAAAAGACCACATCAAAATGTTGGTAAAAGGATGTATATTTATGTGCTTTGAGTTCAAATAAAAGGGCCAAATTATGTGTTATTTTATTATCAGCCCATTCAACTGGTCTGCCAAATGCTGCATCATTAAAGATGAGTCTCCTTGACTCTGGCAGCCTCCTGAGACTTTTCTCAAGGTCAGATGAGAATGATGAATAAGAAAGCATTTTGTAAACAAGGGAAGACTACACAAGTAGCCATTTAAGGACTTGCTTGTTATGTTGCTACATTTTGTTGGGCTTTGTAATACTAGTACAATGCTCTAGACAGTAGGTGATCAATGAATTGTAATGAGGATGTCTTTCAGCACTACTGGTTTCTCCCAAGTACCCTTCTATACCAACACCCCCTGTTTTGGTTGTCAAGATTCACCCCCGTCCTCTGCTGGAGGAATTATTCATTAAAGGATTGCTACCAGCTGCTACAAATGAGATGGGCTTAACACAGTAGAAGTTTATTTCTTGCTCAATGTAATAATCCAGTGCAGTAGTTTCTAATTGACAGGTGTCTTTCCTTGATGTATGATTCAGACACCCAAGTGCTCCCAATCCCTAGGGCTTCAGAGACATCTGCAGCCAGTCTGCAGATGAGAAAAAACAAGAGAGCTTCCAAAAGGGAGGCATGCACACATCATACCTGCCCCTTGCCATTGGTTCTGACATGAATAGACCTGGTTGCAGGTCATTCTGGAAAATGCAGTCACAAGTGAAATCTAAATAAAGTCTGGATTTGGGGGGTGGGGGCTGGAACTTTGTTAACAGTAATCATGTGTGCTTTGTCTAAATGACAACCAATTCCCCAACACCAGCTGTGTGTCCTGCAATTCAATTCAATTCTGACACTAACTACCCAGAGTTAGGACAGACCTCACAGGTTGAAGACTCATTCCTACAAGACTGTGCCCACCTCAGACGTCAGCTGCAAATGGGGTGTCTAGCCCACCTACACTTCCGATAGCTAGCTACAAATTTGTGATATCCACAATCCCCTCCTCAGGTTCAATAACTCACTAGAATGACTCACAGAACTTAGGAAATATTTTGCTTACAATTGCCAGGTTATTATGTAGGATACAACTCAGGAACAACCAAATGGAAGAGATGCATAAGACAGAGCGTCCATGCCCTCTTCAGGTGAGCCCCTTTCTCAGCACATTGATGTTTTTTTACCAACCCAGATGCTTTCCTAATCTTGTTGTTCAAGAGGTTTTATCAAAATTGTATAACATTTGCAGGATTGACTAACTCATTTGCTATTGGCAATTGAACTCAATCTCTAGCCAGAGGTGGGGGGCGGGGGCTGAAAACACCAACTCTCTAATCTGTGCTTGGTTCATCTGGCAAGCAGCCCCCATCCTGATGCTACCAAGCCCCAATTACCACCAGGAAGAACCATCTCATTAGCATTAACTCAGGTGTGGTCATAAGGGGGCTTCTGATGAACTACAAAAGGCATTCCTATCATATAAGAAATTCTAAAAGCTTTAGGGGCTCTGTGCCAGAAACTGGGCACAAAAGCCGAACATATATTCTTGTATTATATCATAGTAACGCACAAATATAGGTTTTTTAGATTTGATGAATGTGTCACAGTAACGTAAAAGACCAAGACAAAAGTGAACACATGCAGAACAATGAAATTGGACCCCTATCTCACACCACTCACAACTATTAACTCGACCTGCATCAAAGACTTAAACATAAGACCAGAGGCCATAAAACTCCTAGAAGAAAACATAGGGAAGAAGTTCATCAATATTTGTCTTGGCAACAATTTTTTTTAACATGACGCCAAAAGGACAGACAACAAAAGCAAAAATCAACAAGCGGACAGACTGCATCAAACTCAAAAGTTTCCACACAACAAAATAAACAGGGACTAAAATGAAACAGTAGCCTACAGAATGGGAGAAAAAGTTCGCAAATCATGTATCAGCTATGGGGTTAATATCCAAAATAGATAAAGAACTAACACAACTTTATAACAACAACAAATACTGATTTTAAAAATAGAAAGAACTAAATAGACATTTTCCCAAAAGAGGACATCAAAATGTCCTACAAACGCATGAAATAAAATATGCTCCACATCACTCATCAGCAGAGAAATGCAAATCAAATCCACAATGAGATACCACCACGTACCTGTTAGAAGGGCTGTCATCAACAAGACAAGAGACAACAGGTGCTGGCAAGGATTGTGGTAAAGAAAAAACCCTTTTACACTGCTGGTAGGAATGGACATTAGCCCAACTGCTATGGAAAACAGTGTGGAGGTTTCTAAAAATAAAAAATAGAATTACCATATGGTGAAACCATTCCACTGCTGGATATATATATACCCAAAGGAAATAAAAACAAGGTTTTGATGAGATATCACCATTCCCATGTTTACTGCTATATGATTCACAATAGCCAAGGTATGGAAACAACCCAAATTCTCATCAATGGATGAATGGATAAAAAAGATCTGGTACACCAAAGAAAATGAAAACACTAATTTGAAAGATCCATGCACCTCTATGTTTATTGCAGCATTATTTACAATAGCCAAAATATGAGCGTAATCTAAATATCCATTGATAGATGAGTAGATGAAGAAGATGTGGTATGTTTGGGTATATATGTATATATTACACACACACACACACACACACACACACACACACACACACACACACACAGGAATATTACATAGCCCTAAAAAGTGGTATTTTGCCATTTGCGACAACATGGGTGGAACTAGAGGATGTCATCCTAAGAGAAATAAGTCAGACTGAGAAACACAAGTACCAAATAATTTCATATGTGGAAATTAAAAAAAAAATACAAATGAACCAACAAATGAAAAGCAGAATTACACCTACAAATACAGAGAACAAACTGATGGTTGCCGGAGGGAAGGGGAATGAGGGTTGGGCAAAATCAGTGAAGGTTTCCAGGTATGGAATGAATGAGTCATGGGAATAAAATGCACAGCGTAGGAAATAGAGTCAATAGTATTGTAATAGTGTTGTATGGTGACAAATGGTAGCTACACTTGTGCCGAGCACAGCATAATGCGTGGGGAAATTGAATTGCTGTGTTGTACACCTGAAACTAATGTAACATTGTGTGTCCGCTATACTCAAATAAAAAAAAATTTTAAGACGTGGTATATATATACAACAAAACATTATTCACCATTGAGGAAGGCGGATATCTTGCCATTTGCAATAACAAGAATGAACCCTGAGCACATGATGTTAAGTAAGTCAATCACAGAAAGACAAGTGCTATAATAGATCATTTATATGTGGAATCTAAAAAATTGAAATTTGTAAAAAAAAAAACAAACCAGTAAAATTAGTAGTTACTAGGGGATGTGAGGATGGGTAGGACTGATGGTGTTTAAGAGTATAAACAAGTAGTAAATCAGCCAGAGAGATCTAACACTACACTGAATGTAGACAGTAAGATTGTACTATAATGATGTGATGTGATAAATATTGCTTCAATGAAATCATGTTACAACCTATAAATATATCAATGTATACACCATATACATCATATTTATAAAATGTAACATGTTGAATTCATCAAATAAAAAATAAAATGTAAAAAAAGATATTAACATTAAGGGAAAGTGGGTGAGAAGTATATGGGAACACTCTTATCTTTGCAATGTTTCTGTAAATCTGAAATTATTCCCAAATAAAAATCTGTTTATATATCCATACCTGCCCTAACTCTGTCCAAAGCTCACGTACCAAAACAAGTGATACCTTCATTTTCTTGAATCTGGTGAATTCCAGGCATTGAAGAAGTCTCTCTTGACCTTTACACTGTCACTCTCCGTGAGTCACCACCACATAAAGTTTTAGATCATTCTTCCCCTTCCCCTAGTCCTGATGGGCCTGGAGGTGATGGAGATTAAGTAGAGATCAGCAAACTATGGCCTCAGGGCAAAATCTGGCCCACAGCCTGTGTTTGTTAATAAAGTTTTATTGGAACACAGCCATGCTCATTCATTCACATATTGTCTGCTTTCATACTCAGCTGACAGAGCTGAGTAGTTGTAATAGAGACTATAAGGCCTGCCAAGCCTGAAATATTTGCTATCTTGTCTTTTAAAGAAAAAATTTGCAGACCTCCACTCCAGTAAGCTGAACTCTCCCTCCCCAAACAGGCACTACTCTAAGAAGCTAAGCTCTTTGGTTTCCTCTGGCTGCCCACGAGAAAGTGCTGCCTGAGGAAAATCTGTCTCTGTCTCAACCTCTCTCATATATATACACACACCTTGCTATAGACTGAATGTTTGTGTTCCCCACAGAATTCTAATGATACCTAACGCCCAATGTGATAAAATTATAAAACGGGGTCTCTGGGAGGTGAATAGGTCAGGAGGGTAGAGCCGTCATGACTGGAATTAATGCCCTTATAAAGGAGACCCCCAGAGATCTCCCTTTTGCCCCTGCAGCCATGTGGGGACACAGCAAGAAGACATCCATCTACGAACCTGGAAGGGCCTTCCCCAGACACCCAATCAGCTGGTGCCTCCATCTTGGGTTTCCCAGTCTCCAGAGCGGGGAGAAATAAATTTCTGTGGTTTATAAGCCATTTGGTCTCTGGTATTCTGTGATAGGGGCCCAAAGGGACCGTGACACACATATGCACTGTACTCCATAAAGCAAATCAATCTGATTTTCCTGAGCACCCACTTAGCATCAAGGGAGGCTTCTGAGCCACAGAAGAGCTCTCACCAGTGGTCACAGTTTGAAAACACCTTAATGAAAAGGAGCTTTTAAGCATGTCCCTGTGGCGTGCTTCCTTACAGGGGTGCCTGGTGCCGCCCTGTCAGGTGCTTCCTTTTGCGCCCGCACCTGTGAGCAGCAGAGCTGTGATCGGTCTTCCTACCCACAACAGGGGCTGCTTTGTGTGTGTGCGATTTTCCTTTAAACAGTGCCATTTCCCCACCAAGTTTAGGTTACTGTCCAAACAAAGGCGGAGTACAGAATGGCTTTTAGCTAAAAGCTCCTGGAGGGTGGGGGAGGGGGAGTTCGTTCTTTGAATCCCTAGAGTTAGTGCAACAACGGAAAAGGAGCCATTGCTCAGTGCATGTTTGTTTGTCAAATTGCACTGAGTGGAGATGAATTATTAAATTGTATTTCACACCTAATGTAACCCACACGGCCCTTTTCATCAGCTTCAGGGACAGGCATGGCGGCTTTTGTGTTCCCAGTTAATGCTCTGATATCTGACTGCGGTCTGGGTAGATTGGAAGGTTGGTGCAAAAATTTACCAGCTATGTGATCTTGGGCTCGTTACTTAACCCCTCTGTACCTCCGATTCCTCATCTCTTAAGTAGAAATGAAAGACTGTGATAAGGATTACATCTAAAGTATCTGGAATCATGTTGAGCAAATAATATTGACAAGAAAATCAATCTCTTGAGACACACCCATGCCACTGTCTATGAAACATCTAAGAAACTAGGGAGCTTGGTCAGTACAGAGTTTGGTCAGTCCTCATCCTAAATGCCAGGGGGAGGGAAGAAGGTAGTCAATGGTCAGTCCACTGGAAGGTGTTGACTTTGGGTGGCCAATTTTTTTATGGTCTCTGAACAACGCTTTCCAGGAAGCTGTCCTCTTATCCACTATTGCAATGATGTCGTTGGACCCTTCCAGAGACTCCATAGTCATCTCAAACTTGTATATCCAAGATTACAGCTTTTTCAGTTCACAGCTTTTTCAATTCCATGCTCAGCCATTGAGCTCAGAATTATGTCACCCCATGACAGTGGCTAGATCGGATATCACCAGTGGTCAACCGTAAGTGTACTAGTCCTTCTGGAATAAACGTCTAGGCCCTGGCATTGAGAACCACAGCCCAGAACCCTGTCCCCTCATGATAAGTTGCAGTAAGGGAACCCTAAGTCTTTTTCTTCCAAGAATCTCTGTAGAAACTTTCTCAAGGCAATGCAGATATTTTAGGATTATAGAATCTCCAAAGAGAAGAATCATACATACTATTCCCTTTTCTCCCATGGGGACCCATGGTTCCTATACATATCTGCCCATCTCTCTCCAGGACCAGCTCTGCTGACTGAAGGTATTGGAAGGGTTAGCCTTTATTAGACCATGCATGATCCCACCTGCCTGTCTAAGAGAGATAATAGTTTAGGTTGGAAGCCAAGAAAAGCCACCTAATTTGAGAAGTGGCTTAAACTGTTCCTATGGGGTACCTGCTTCTTAAATTTAAATTATTTTTCTTTCTGCCTCACTAGTTACTAGCTACCCTTCTTTTTCTACTGCATTATTTATGGAGTTAGGCTAATTCCCATCTGTGAGATCTATTCATATGATTCCTTATGGGAACTTCTGAAGGGCCATAAGGTCATGTTATCTTCATCATCTGTGTATTTCAAACTTTTGGTATACTTCTGCACCCCACTGGAATTAAACTTGGTCCACCCTCCTAAGGTGTGTCTGAAGTTCACATATTTTTTTAAATTTTTTAACATTTATTTATTTTTGAAAGAGCACGAACGGGGGAGGTGCAAAGGAGACACAGAATCTGAAGCAGGCTCCAGACTCCGTGCTGTCAGCACAGAGCTCAACGCGGGGCTCGAATCCACAAACCATGAGATCATGACTTGAGCCAAAGTCAGACGCTTAACCAACTGAGCCATTCAAGCACTCCTGAAGTTGACATAAAGTTTTATTCTTGGAATGCCTATGAACATCTCTGAAATCTTTTGAGGATTTTGTAATATCTATTATATTCAGAAATTATGCAATTGTGAGAGACACACTGGTCCATTTTCTGTTTCTTGGGAAGACTCTCATTCATTCACTTAACATTTGTGGAGTGACAGCAGTAAACAAGACCAGCACAGATCCTGCCATCAAAGAGCTCATAGTTCCAGTGCTGAAAGACAAATAAACCAAGAATTCCAATCATGGGTCATAAGGATTACAGAAGAGCAAAATCTAATTGGCGTCTTCTGAAGGTATGTGGAAGAGGGACCCAATCCTGCCAGAGAGGAGGGAGGTATAGGGCAAGGAAGTTGATTCAAAGAGGGTAGATCTCAACTTGCATCTGTAGGGCAAGGATTTAGCCGAAGAGGAGAAGGAGGCTGCTCAAGACAGAGCTACAATATGTTAAGGCGTATGCAAAGCATCCCCTGTGTGTAGTGCCTTACAAGGAGTGTGATATGGCTGGTGCAGTCCTGGGGTCAAGGGGGGTAAGTCTGTACAGCTAGGAAAGGGCCCCACATGTCGTGAAAAAGAAGTTAGACTCGGTTCTGTAGAACACAGGTTTAAAAATGAGAACCCATAGATTTTTGGTTTTCATTGTGTTTCCAAAATAATATTTTAATTTTTTAATGTTTATTTATTTTGAGAAAAATGGAGTGAAAGCAGAGGAGGGGCAGAGAGAGAGGGAGACACAGAATCTGAATCAGGCTCCAGGCTCTGAGCTATCAACACAGAGCCCGACACGGGGCTCGAACTCACAAACCTCGAGATCATGACCTGAGCTAAAGTCGGACACTTAACCGACTGAGCCACCCAGATGCCCTTCAAAAATAATATTTTAATTAGTAAATGTATCAGTCAGCTCATATACAATAACAAATAATCCATAATCTTTAGTGGCTTTCAACAAATTGCCTTTTCTTTTTTGGTCACATTCAAGTCAGTTGAGGGGTGACCCTAGCTCTGCCCCACAGTCTGTTTGCGCTGACACAGAGGCTGAGGGGGCTGACCCTGTCTGGGATGTGCATTCTTGCAGCAGAAAAAAAAGCATGATGGCACAAGGATGCAGTGGCTCTTAAAGTTTCTGCTCGGCAGTGGTACACAACAATCCTGCCTGTATTTCGTTGGCCAGAACACACCACGTGGCAAAGCCCTGTATCCCAATAGCCTAGTTAATACAATTTCTCCTGCAAGCTGGGCCTAGTAAAAGGGAATAAGGAGTATTTTGAGCAAATTATTTTATTTACCACGGTAGCCAATATTTAAAACTTGACAGACTGCACAGAAAAGTCAGGATTGCCAGGTTTTATTGGAAACAAGAATAGAAATTCCTGGAGACAGGGGGCTCGGTTGCTGTGTGCCGGCAATTGGCTGGACCTGAGCTTTAGCCATGGCCTTTAGACCGTGGAATGCTTCTTACCAGTTTGTCACAGTCCCCTCCACCTCCTGCTCACTCACACCTGTTACCTACCTGACCTGGGTTATGCAAATGACAAGAGACAGCCACCGAAAGAGGAAGGTGACTGGACCAGATAGTTTGTTTTTTTTTAATTTGGTTTTTTTTTATGTTTATTTATTTCTGAGAGAGAGAGAGACAGAAAATGTGAGCGGGAGAAGGCCACAGAGAGACACAGAATCCAAAGCAGGCTCTAGGCTCTGAACTGTTAGCACAGAGCCGATACGGGGCTTGAACTCAGGAACCGTGAGATCATGACCTGAGCCGAAGTCTGACACTGAACCGATTGAGCCGCCTGGGGGGCCCCTAGACCAGACAGTTTCAGTGTGAGACTTTGAAGTTGCGGGAACACCAGTTAGGAAGTCACTGGAATCATCCTTAATCTTGCCTAAGCATGTAGCTTCGAAAAGGAAAGACCAAAGACTCTATCCACTGTCACATCTGCGGAGCGACCAGCAGGAGGCAGCACTCAGCTAGAAGCAGCCAGCAAGAGCCAAAAGAAGGGCATCTCCTCCCCTTGCCTGGGGGCTATGAAGGCATTCCCGGGAACCAGAACAAAATGGACATTAAAGCTTGGGTTTAAAATAGCATCTCGGGTGCCTGGGTGGCTCCGTAGGTTAAACGTCTGACTCTTGGTTTCAACTCAGGTCATGATCTCAAGATTCCTGAGTTTGAGTCCTGCGTCAGGCTCTGCACTGACAGGGAGAACCAGTTTGGGATTATCTGTCTCCCTCTCTCTCTGCTCCTTCCCCACTCACACTGTCTCTGTCTCTCTCAAAATACATAAATAAACTTAAAAAAAAATAGATAAATCGCATCTCTCCAGTTCACGCTACCCAAAAGAAAAATCTACCTGTTTTCAACTGAGGCAGGACTCCCACTAGTGTCTCTCTCAGTCCTGGGAGGCAGAGAGAGAGACATTCTAACAGGTGCCACTATATAGTCAATTCTCTCTGCTGTTCTTCCCCCCCTCCCGCCCCATTGCCCCACCAGCCTCCCCTCCCTCCGCCAACCCACTGTTGGCCTAAATTGAGTTTTCAAAAGGCAGAGAGGCTCTGCGCTGGATTTTGCTGAAGAGCATTGAATTCAATAAAACATAATTATTGATTTAATTAAAATAGTTGCTCTGTGAGAAGTGAAGCTTTTTTAATAGGCAGCAGAGATTGGAAGAGCCCTCATTCATTTCCAGTGTAGCTTCGGAAACAAATCAGGCTGCCTTTTTAATAGGCCGATTCTAAGTGCAGCTTTGAAATGGATCCTCCAGCCATTCACATGCGGTAATTCAACCAGTGAATCAGGTGCCTCGCTCATTGGCTGCCTTTCAGGACAGAAAGAGGAGGCGCTGTGAGCCCCGGAGCCCTGACTAGGAGATGAATAATTCATTGTCCTTCTTCTGGGGCCCCTCTGTGTTCCTTTCTGCTTCCATGTACTTACATTTGAAAGCAAACGTAGGGCTGGGGACTGTCACGCTGTGGGCTCCACATCCTCTCTTGATCTCATCGGAGAGATGAGCTGCCCCAGAGGCCCAGCATCCTCCAGAGGTGGCTAGACCCTGGCCCCCACCACCGGGCAGGGTCAGCTCCCCAGAGGGCTGTGCCCGGAGGAAAGAAACACAAGAGCGGGGGAGTGGAGGGCAGAGTTGTCCTCTTTGGCACCTGGAAGCAGAACCCATAAGGCCACCACGGAGGCACAGCCTCACCCCACCCCTTCTTTGGCACCTGCCACTTCGGGCAGGCAGGCCCCAGCAGCGTGGGCACACAAGCACTCAAATCTATTAACAAAAAGAATAATGATGCATCCTCGGAGAAGACATTAATGAGGTGGTGACACATTTTTAATTAAATGCCTTATGTAAATTATTAATCCATTCCTTCTGGAAAGATAGTGCCATATTATAAACGTGAGACAAGGCAGTCTTTCTCTCTCCCTCCCTCTCTCTCTCTATCTCTCTCTCTCTCTCCCTAGCCTGGTAAGGCTCTTTAGCGCCAACTGCAGCCTGGGCCTGCACCCTTTACATCCAGTTTGTCTCCAAATCTGTGCTGACTCAGACCTCAAGCCTGTACCAGGGGCAAGTGGGACTCAGGAGCTTTCCCCCGCCAGGATCCAATGGCCACTTTCAACGTGGAACCATGTGGTGGAGGTCAGCGATGGCTTGGGCTTTAGAAGCCTCCATGGGCACACAAAGTGGCCTGTGCGCAGGCCGGCAGGCTGCCCTCCAGCAGAAATGGCTCTTCTTAGCAATTGCCGGCCCCCTTCCTGGACCTGGTAGTGTTTTCCCCAGTGGCCAGCAGAAGCTCCTGTATTTGACTGGGGTCAGTGGTGCCTCCACCGAGTGAGTTCCCAGAGTCTTGTGTGATTACCTGGTGTCAAATTGCACGCTACCAACATACTCTTAGATTTCAAATACTACTACTAATAAACTAAAACAATTATATCGATTGTTAAATAAAACAAGTATTTGTTGATTACTTATATGCCTATCCTTAGGGTACTATCGTAGGTATAGAGTATACATTAGTCACCTGTATCAGTTCTCACCCCAAGTCCTGTGGAACAGATGGTTATTATTATTGTTAATATACCCATTTCACAGGTCGAATACATTCAAGGTCAGAAAATTGGTAACTGGCAAAGATAAAATTCAAATCCTGGTATGTTTGCTTCACTCTACTGTTTGCTTCGGACTTTCTAAAACTAAGCCTATCTTCATCATATTATTTTGCAAATGAGCAAATTAAGGCACAGAGAGGCTAACTTGCCTAAAATGCCACCACAAGGAAGTAGAAGGTGGTGTTTGAACCCAAATCATCCTGATCCAAGTCCATACACAAACCCACTGCACGAAATCGAAGGCAGGGAATCAAGTACATATATCCCATCCACATGACTAGAGAGGGGACCAGAGGGTCCTATGGCCCCAGTCATTGTCATCATAGAAATAAGAGATGGAGAGAGAGAAATTGGGCTCTTGGAGGAGACAGGGTGCTGTGATTTTCCTGCAGTCATAATGAGACTCCTCAGTAATTTTTAGGAACAAGTTTCCATTTCTCTCTGTCACCTGAACTTTATTCTGGGCCCCCTGCCTTCACCCGCCATCTCAAATCTCCCTGGGAAACAGGGGCATATCCTGCTTTCTTACAAGGAGTCACCTATTATCACAGGGAACAAGGAACATCCATAACCCAAAGGGATAACATGCTTTTCTGCCTATAAAAGGCAAACTCTCTCGGGGCACCTGGGTGGCTCAGTTGGTTGAGCATCTGGCTCTTGTATCTGGCTCAGGTCATGATCTCACAGTTCCTGGGATCCAGTGATGCATCAGGCTCTGTGTGCAGCTTGCTTGGGATTCTCTCTCTCCTTCTCTCTCTCCACCCTTCCCCCATGCATGCTCTCTCTCTCTCTGTTTCAAAATAAAAACCATAAAAACAAAAAAAAAAGGCAAACTCTCACTCACCTACTCACACTTAACAGAAAAGCGACCAATGAGGAGGAAGACAGCCATCTGAACATTCTGAAAACATAATTGGGCCAAAAAAGTATGCCAAGGCCAAGAGAAGGAGGTACTGTAGAGATGTTCACCCTAGATCACGTCAACTATACAGGTACTAAATGTATAATTATTGCATATAGGAAACCATATGCAATGACATTTCAAGAGCAAGTGTTATTGCTTCCATAAAAAGAACTACATCAACAACTTGAAATGGTTTCTGGCCTTTCCTCCTTAAGCCAAGTTGTCAATGTGTGGGAAAAACACCCTCCAAATGGTTCTCCATTAGTGCCACAGGATACTAAAAAGGCATCACCCACAAGGATGACATTGGAAACACTTACAATTGACAAGCCCATTGAAGCCACGACAGGTGTTTATAAAAGGTGTTTGGAAATGTTCTTTACAAAGAATCATTTCAAGTCTCACTCACAGTTGGCCTGGCCCCATCCACAAAGGCAGCTGACAAAATTGGTCATTACCTTATTTAGGTAACATATCGGATATTAAAAATCAATGGCCCTGCCATTTTCCTTTATTAAAGGTTGAATTTCCAACTAGATTTCTTGAACTTGTGCCTCGAAAGGAAATCTTGAAGTGATGGGACAAAATAATTCTTGTAAAATTAGATTGCATTTTCCTCAGCTTGCCTCCCTCTTCTTTTCCTATAATTTTTTTTTTAAGATCTTTAACACACATTTATTTTTTGTACACTGATAGGTACTGGAGTGAAAACACTTGGCCCATGTTCTCAAGAATCATTAAAAAAGAAAAGTTGTATCTATTATTTACACTGAAATCTCAATAAATTTACCACTCTGATTTACATATGGATGATATTATTATAATATTATACATGTTTCAAAGCGGTGGTTCTCAACTCTGGTCCACAGGCAGATCATCTAAAGAGTTAAAAAAAAAACAAACTCTGGTGTCCTCAGCCCCATGTCAATGAATTTTATCAGAACCTCTAATAATGTTTATTCCAGGACTTTCATGAAAGGGGGATCATAATTATTTGGAGTTTAGAATGAAGCTCAGACAGGATGCCAAAAGGTATGGAGGCTGGGAGGGAACAGAATTAGATCCCTGAGCCAGTGTTCTCCTCCAGACTTTTCTGCTGAGAATGTGAGTTTTTGGGGTATTAAAAAGGATATCTTTGATGTCTTTATTCTTTGCTCAAGTTCACAACCACCTGGGTCATGGGTTGTAGGCTCAGCCAATAGGCAGAAGAGCAAGCATCCATCTTATTAGGGAGGAAGTCTACTGTCCTGGCTCATGTCCTTGCCGTCCATCCTGAGAGCTAGGTGACCTGGGGCAAGCTATGCACCTTCCTCCTCTGGGTTATTGTGAGGCTAAAATGAGAAAATACCTGCGACAGGCTTTGCACAATTGTTGGCACATAGTAGGTCCTGAACACCCATTAGCTTTTGTTACTTTCTTCTCACAAATGGAACCAACTGGAACACAGCACAGCTGGATCCAAATAATGGTAGAATTCGGCACGCACCCCTCCAAAAAGGTAACGCACCCCTCCAAAACGGATTTTGAAAGCATTGCAATTTTAAGAGCACAGAAATCATCGCACCCCTTGCCAAGGCAAAAAAAAAAAAAAAAACAACAACTTGAATCCATAATTGTTTTATGATGCTAATTTCACTTTTATAGACATGTTGTGAGTTCTCCTTTTCAGAGTCTGGTATCGATTGTTCCTGTGTTGTTAACTCATAACCAGACCATATTTGAACACATAAACTTTAAGAGAGATAATAAAGAAGAGACACACTCTTGCATAAGCCTTGTTTCTCCTGGTTGAGTGGAATGCTTAACCACTTAAGAGATCTATGAAGTTATGTGACCAGCCATTAAACCTGGATTGTGGTGATTTGGAGGTCACTGAGTTTCAGTTAAACTGCTCTGAGCTGGTCAGATCACATCTAGATTATCTTAAGTTCTAGGGCCATTTCTAAGAGCATTATTACCAAACTGGAGTCCATCCAGTTAAGTGGATCCTAGTATAATATATGAATACCTAGCTGTAGTATGATTCTGATTCCAATTCCAGTGTTTTGGGAGGAGGTTTCCACACCGCCAGGGAAATCTCTGACACCAGCTCTGTATCCCACAATTCAACTCAATTCTGACACTATCTACCTGGAGAGAGCATCAGATCCCATAGATTAGGGACTCAGTCCCACAAGACTGACCCCACATCAGATGACAATGGTAAGTCCTGGTTGTTACCGGTGCATCTGACCAACCGACCAAACCACCTCCTCGTGTTTGATTTATTTGCTAGAGTGGCTCATGGAACTCAGAGGAACATTTTGCTTATTAGATCACCAGTTTATTATAAAAGGATATAACTCAGGAACAGTCAGATGAAATTGCTGCACAGAGCAAGTATGGGGAAAGAGAACACTGCTTCCATGGTCTTGAACATGTCCCTGTCCCTGAATCTCCACATATTTCAGCAACCCAGAAGGTTTCCAAACCCTGTCCTTTCAGGTTTTTATAGAGGCTTCATTACATAGGCATGATTGATTAAATCATTGCATATTAGCTATTGATTCAATCTCCAGCCTCCTTCATTTCCCTAGAGGTCAGGGGGTGGAACAGAAATTTCCAACCCTCAATCACGTGAGTCAGTTCTCCTGCAACCAGTCCCCAACCTCATTACCACCTGATTAGCATAACAGAAGACACCTTTAAGACTCCCACCACTTAAGAAATTTTTAGAAGCTCTGTGCCAGAACCAGAGATGAAGGAAGACCAAATATATATGTTTTTGTTATAAATCAAAATGACCACACATGGCTCATTAAAAACAATGGAGTAGCTAGGGAGCTCAAGGTGTAGGGGGAAAAAAGGCCCAAGGTGTAGGTGTCTTGGAATAATTAAAAGATTGTCACATGCAAAGTGGATTCTTTGCTTATGATGTGACCCCCAAATTAGGACACAAGGCATGTGTGGCAGTGAAAAAACAGATGGCATGGTGTGCATGCCTGACAGCTCCAAAGTGAAGACGCCAGATGTTAAATTCTGTGTCCACCATTTCTGAGTGAGATTCCCCGAATTCACATGATCTCCTGAGGCTAGATAGGTGACTTAAAAGTGGGAAGTGATTCCCAGAGGATAAGGAATTGTGGCAGCAATGGCAAGATGAAGACTACAGTACTTCCAACTCAGTTTTTTAAAACATGTATTGAAAAAACAAACAAAGAAATTATTAGTGGACCAATTTGATTGTATACATTCTAATTGTAATCCCTTAAGTAATCTTGAGCAAGTTACTTAATTTCTTTGATTTTCCTGGAGTTGTTCTTCTGTAAGATGGGGATATTAATAAGATTTGCCTTAGCAAGATTTTGTGGGGCTCAGGAGAAATAAGATAGATAGGAATCCTTTGTAAGAATAAGGAGCTACATAATTGTTGGATATTATTTTTAGGAACTTTCTAATTATTAGAACTGTCTGTAAAGTAGTTTGGGTCTTACAGAAGATGGAGAAAGCTCCCTGTCTCAGGAGGGCTTGAGGGGTGGAGGAGGGGAGGTTGGTTTACACTGAATGGAAGAAGTCCTGGAAGAACAGAGACTTTGAGATGCTGAGATCTTTCATGCAGGGGGTTTATTCCAAGTACACAGTACTGTTAAATAAAAAATTATTCATGACACTTGTTAGCTAACATCAAGACAGACTTCACGTAAGGGGTGAGGGGCTGCTCCCTTTGGGGGTTTGTAGCAGGAGAGAGAGAGATGACTCAGCTCCTCACTCAACAAGGAAAAGTGAGAATTTATAGCCAAGGAGCAGATTAGGAGTCAATGGATTGAACATTACTCAGAGGAACCATGAGGAGTATGGGGCATTCTGGCTAAACCAATCTACCAGGCTTCTTGCTGAAGGCAGACCAGGGTGACCAGACATCACCAGTGGAAGGTGAATGGTGAGGTGCCTGCTAGATATCCAAAGTGACCAGATAGCAAGGATGGGGAATTCTGGATAAACTCATTTAGCAGGATCATTGTCCAAACTAGGCAATGTAGAAACAAACATGGAAGCCCAGAAGTCAAGGCTGGGTTGGGAAGAGGTAAGGGAAGCAGGATTGGTCACACTGTGGTTACAGCAGAGTCCTCAGCCACAGGGAGTCTGGAGCTGGAAGGATCTTGCGTGCAGAGTTGTCCCAATGGAGCCAGGAGGCCAGTCACTGGTTACAAACCACATCAAGGGATGGGGTGTGACCTAGGGACTCACAGGGAGAGGCAGCCCCCCTCAGCTGAGGGCAGCAGGACTCAGCTATGAGCCATCAGGAGCCATAGCCTTGGTGGCAAGGGAATGAGAGTCTCGATCCTGAATGAAGAGTCTGGGGGGCACAGCATCATTACGGTGGTACCTAACAATGCTTGCAGCAGTAATCTAGTAATAATATCAGTACTTAACAATATATGAATTAACATTTACTAACCGTCTTCTTTGTATCAAGTTCTATGCTAACCTCTCTCATACATCATTTCATTGAATCTTTACACAGACCCTAGAAGGTAGTTATTACCGCATGGGATCACTAGTTATTACTAAATTACAGAATCGGAGAGGTTGAAACACTCATTCAAGCTTGCAAACTGGTCAGTAACAGCTTCAGAATTTGACACAGCACCATCAGACCTCAGAGCCTGGGCTTTTCATCTTTCACGAAGAATCATCTTGCCCAGGGATGCCTGGGTGCCTCAGCTGGTTAGCATCCGTCTCTTGATTTGGACTCAGGTCAAAATCTTAGTTTGATGAGATGATCTCAGTTCAAGCCCCACATCAGGCTCTGAGCTGACAGGGCAGAGGCTGCTTGGAATTCTCTCTCTATCTTCCCCTCCCATTCGCACTCTCTCTCAAAAATAAATAAATAAATAAGAATCATATTGCGTGAGGCCTAGCATGTTGCTGTAAGTTTTATGCATATGATATCTGATGTCGCTACGCCACTGGGTGGGACTCTTGCTTCCTGTTTCCCAGATGAGGAAGCTGATACTCAGAAATCTCAGGTCATCATAAAACGTGCTCCAGATTGGATTCAAACTCAGGATTGTTTGACTCTAGTCCACCATGTGCTTCCCCATGAGACACTCTGGCTCTTTTTTTTTTTTTCGGCGTTTTTATTTTTGAGAGACATAGAGACAGAGCGTGAGCAAGGGAAGGGCAGAGAGAGAGGGAGATACAGAATCTGAAGCAGGCTCCAGGCTCTGAGCCGTCAGCACAGAGCTCCATGCGGGGCTCGAACTCACAGACCGTGGGATCATGACCTGAGCTGAAGTCAGCCGCTTAACCAACTGAGCCATCCAGGCACCCCCTAAAAGACTTGTCCTAAAAAGATCAAATTTCAGACCCAGAAAGCTACACATGGTGCAGACCTGATGTTGCCCTGATGGTCCCAAGAGGGCTGAGGGAACAGCAAAAAAAGATCACTGCAGGTGGCATGAGGTCCCGTGGCCAAAGACTCTCAGACGTATGGTGGAGAGGTCTGGGGGAAACCAAGAGAACAGAAGGGGGCGCTCTCTTCTCCAGCTGCCTGGGGAACTGAAACCGGAGGCCACAAGCAATTACAATTTGTCTTCCATGCATCACGGTCACCACCTCTGAGCAACTGCCTGAGAGAAAGAAGTCTCAACTTCTCACCTCCTTCGTCACAAGAAAATTACATTCTGCCTGCAATTAAGAAAAGTGCTCACCTCCCAAGATCTGGGTCTCTAAGCGTGAGGGAAAGAGTCACCAGGTCCATCCCTTCCTACGGGGTCACAGCTCTCCTTGGGGGTTTCAGAGCTGAAGTCCACCTACATATTCTATCACATAACCTACAATGTGCGTCACTGAGGCTGCCTGAGGAAGGCAGGGAATAGAGAGATAACAGCTCATGTAGGGCAGCCCCGAAAGGGTTTCTCCTAACTCGTTGGGCCAGTTGACACAATATCTGTGTAGTTCGTGCTGATATTTAGCCCTCATTTCCTGCTGACCTCACCTTGACCTATTACATACTTAGTGGCGGGAGGAAAGCGTCCGTCTTAGAGGGGGTAACCTTGGTTTCAATGCTGGCACCACTATGAGAACTTGACGTGTTTCTGATCCTTTCTGGGCCTAGCTTTTACATCTGTTAATGAAAATGACAGGAGCAATGTTTGTAACGTACACACTAAAAAATAAAACAAAACAAACAAACAAACAAAAACATGAGTCCTCTCCACCCTCTCCCTATCTCCTTCTCTGTCTCACTTGGATAACAAAATCTAGGTACAATCAACACAGAAGAGGAGAAGAGAAATTTCAACACAAACCAAGTCATCGGGTGAAGAAAAGAGCATATATTTAATATGTTATCCAACTGTATTCTTTTTTTTTTTTAAACGTTTTATTTATTTTTGAGACACAGAGAGTGAGCAGGAGAAGGGCAGAGAGAGTGGGAGACACAGAATGCGAAGCAGGATCCAGGCTCCGAGCCGTCAGCACAGAGCCCGACATGGGGCCCGAACTCACAGACCGCGAGATCATGACCCGAGCCGAAGTCGGCCGCCCAACCAACTGGGCCACCCAGGCACCCCCCAACTGTATTCTTGTATCGAGCAGCCCTTTCCTATCTTAGTTAAAAGTCCTGGGAATTTTTCATTTTATTTCAATAAATGTCTGTGAGGCATCTATTATGACATAGACCCTGGGACACAAAGGCAAACAAAGATGTCACCTCAAGGTGCTCAGAAAAGAACCAGTTCTCACACTTCTGTCCCTTTTAGTCATTTGATGGAACCCAGAGAGTGTCAAAACCTTCATGTCATTCCCCAGAGTGCTGTACAAGATCACCTTTTATACTCTTCATTGAAAGCAAGCTAATTAGTTTTCCTAGAGTATTTTTTGCTCGTCCTGTCTGTATAGTATTTGCATTTCCAAAGGAACTACATTGTCATGGCTGCCTAACTGATGGAGGAGAAAATGCAGTTGTTAATGATTTGGCTGAAAGAGTCTCTTTAGGGACTGGATTCTGTACCTTAGCAGGCACATGGGCAACTTCATTGGTGTCCTCATTTGTGGGAAAGCACAGAGATCTGTGTTTTGTCCTAAAAGGACCTTTTCACATTTGGTCTGACTGAGGCAGAATTCAGTGGTTACTTCAGCCATAGATCCTATTGAGACTTTGAGGAAATTATCTTCCCATGGCCCCCAAATGAGGGGAAACCAATTAAAGCACAAGTCATTATTACATTCTGAATATGGGCCAAGTTGGGTCCCCTGAAACCTATTAACCTATTAACTACATGTACTAGAAATTTGCTGTCACGCAATCTCTTAGGAAAGTCGGTCTGTACCAAAGTTCAGTGGACAAAGGAGTTCAACAAGGCCATAGCAAGAGTCCTAAGGGCAGGAAAGGGGCCGTGAGCTCTGACAGATGGGGAGAGAGAAGGAAATGAAGACAGCTTGCTAGGTATTCATACAAGACCCCAACTATTAAAAAAAACATGAAAGAGGAAGAAAAAGGGAAAAGAAAGGAAAAAGTGGAAGAGGTGTGGCAGGGGTACATACTGAGTTTCTACCATACATCATAAAACTGCCCCCATGGAAGTTAAGTAGTTTCTCAAGGCCACGTAAACCAGAAGTAGCTGGACCCCAGAGCCGTCACCTCAGTGTTCAATTTGACCATTCAGGGACAGAGCTTACTAAACTTCATGTTTTTTAAGTTTACTTACTTACTTATTTACTTATTATTCATTTATTTATTTATTTATTTATTTATTTATTTATTTATTTATAGAGAGAGAGTGTGTGTGTGTGTGCACGCGCATGCACACACACGCGCGCATGAGTGAGGAGGAGCAGAGAGAGAGGGAGACACAGAATCTCAAGTAGTCTCCACAGTTGTCAGTGCAGAACCTGACTCAGGGCTTTAACTCACAAACCGTGAGATTATGACCTGAGCCAAAATCAAGAGTTGGACACTTCACCACCTGAGCCGCCCAGGTGCCCTGTAAAGTTCGTTTTTATAGAACATATGGTGTCTTGAGTTTGTACATAGGATGGGGCTGATCCTAAGACATCTCAACTGCCTTATCCACACCTCGTGCCAATTGTTTTTTGTTAAACCAGTAGAAGATATGGAAGAATCTTCTTTGAGATTCATCAACATGAAGGAGAATAGGATTGTCATGTTGACCATCAGAGGGACCTGAGCTTCTGGACCCAGGGATTGACACTTAGGATGCAACCAGGAGCAGCCATTGGTCTACTGCGAGAAGAGGCGGTGCTCTCATGAAACTTGCAACCTAGTGGAAGTAAATGCAATATAACCAGAGTGAGTATTGAGTGCCATAAAACATCCGAGAGGGAACAGGTGGGAGAGTAGTGTAAACTGCTTGAGATTGATCAAGGATACCAGGAGAAAAGATTCTGGGGAGAGGGAACAGCACATGTGAAAAGGGAATTTGCTTGGCACAAAGAAGATCAAGGAAGCTAATGTGTCTGGGCATCATGAATAAGGGGGAGATGTTTCAGACCCTGTCTCTTCAAACTGGCTTTGGAAGCACCAAACTTTTTCCTCTGGGCACCTCGCTGAACTGTTTCCCAGACCCTCTTGCAATTAAATGTGGCCATGTGACTGAGTTGTAGACAGTGCGGTGTGCATGTCCCTCTTCCTTCTATCCTCCCCCCATCACCACCTAGCACTCTCCAGGCTCTTTTCCTTCGACCAGCTACGTGAAGTCAAGCCCAGTGACTTGACCAGGTGTTAAAGATGATGGAGCCACAAGACAAAAAGAGCTTGGCTGACAGAGGCCCATGACTTTGAGTAATGAAGACATTTAAAAGTCTTTCGTTAGCTGAATAGCAGTTCAGAGAGAATGACCCACACATTTCCTTCAAATTCTGTGAGACTTAGTGCCTCCAGGTTGACATTACCTTGCACTTGCCACCGAATTCATTTGAAAGCAGTGTTTCTTGTACAGCAAAGTGAGAGACACTGAGGGTGCAGAAATCTGCATAGCCAAGTTTCTGCCCTTGAAGTTCTTACAGTGGGAGTCACAAGAATGAAGACAAGGAATTTCACTACAGAGTGTGTGTGATAATCACAATAATTGGGATTGCTTCTTGGCCTTTTGGCTATGACTGAGTGTAATCACAATAATTGGGAAATAGAAAAAATACTGTGATGAGAGCACAAAAGATGTAGTCGTGGACTCTGCCTGGGAGCCCAAAGAAGTCTTCAACAGAGCAAGTGACATTTGATTTGGGTTTTGAAGGATGAATAAGAGTTTTCTAGGTGGAGAAGGAGAGGCAAGGCAAATCAGTTAGAGTAAATAGTGTATCTATGCCCTTTACACATCAGTGAATCAATAAAGAACTATGCCATGTATATGGTTCATGTTTAGTTTCCATAATCATATGTTAAGCCCCCAGATAACAGAAGACGCCTTAAATCTCTTTTGTATTCCTCAAGTTCTGAACTTACGGTAAGAAGGAAGAAGAGCAAGTCAAGAAGGAAAAGAGGAAGAGAGATGGAGGGAGGAAGGGTATATAACATAGTGCAAATGGCTACAGACCATACACCTGCCCGTAGTTACCCAGAGCTGTTCTCGCTGCTGAGAAAGAACACTCAGGGCTCATTTGAGTTTTATTTACCCTGTGTCTGTGTTCATTTCACACCATCTGACAGCTGTTTGAGGCCATTTCACTCACCACTGGAAGCATGATCAGGCCCGAAATGAAAGCTGTAAATAGTGCACGTTGCATAGTAAAGTTGGATTTAATGCATAGTATGTTTTATTAATGTTGCAACATTTACTGTGTATTTAGAGTTGTCATTGATTTTTATTAAAAAGGGCACTTTTATTACAAGCACATGATTCCAGCAAAATAAAACCCTATCCCCGCCAAAGCAAATTTGGGTTAATTTGCCGTAAGTGCTCGTGAAAAGCCTGGCTAGATTTGGCTGGATTGGATTATCTCTCCCAGTGATACCTCATTCACACACCTCTGCATGAAGGATGGAAAGGAGAAACAGAGAGCATCTCACCTGGACCAGGATGGATGCCAAAGAAACAGAAAGATACTTTATTTCATTTGTGACCATAAAACTAATGGATAAATGACTCCAGCTGCAAGTCAGCTAATATGTCATGGATACGAGAGAGACAATCTTTGGGATACTATAATTTTATTTGTTTTCCACCAAGTTTGTTCCTATAGTGAATAGCCCAAACCTGAAATTTCACTGTAGAATTTCCTGCTCCTATGCTTGTCTTCAATTCCTCCCCCCATCTTTTTCCTGGACCCACAAAACCATTTCTGTGATTTGGAGATAATAGAATATACTGTCCAATATAGTAGCTACCCGCCTCGTGTGGCTATTTAAATTTAATCACAAATTTCCTAAACTAAAAATTCAGTTCCTCGGTCACGTTAAGCACATTCCAAGCACCGAATAGCCACATATGGCTAATGGCTACCATATTGGACAATGTAAATATAGACCATTGCCATCATTAGAGAAATTTCTATTGGACAGCACTGTGCTACACCATTGGCCCCCTCAAGAGCGTAGAAATAAGTGCCCATCTTGCTTGCATGATATGTCCTGCATCTACCCATTTTTCTCCCTTTCCACAGTCCATTTCTATAACTCACAGTCTCCTGGCCTTGTGTTTAAGTTCCTTTGACCTCCTTCCCTGACTCTAGCCCCTTCCAGGTTCCAATTCACAGCCTCCAACTCCAACCTCATTCCTGCCTGCAGTTGCAGACACTTCCCTGAACATTCTTTCATTCATTCAAGATTTATCAAGTAGCAAGTAAGTGCGGGGCACTTGTGTGCTAGGGATGCAAAAGGAAGGCTTCATTCCTTTTCCTCAAGAGCATCACAGCCAAGCAGAGAGCATTAATTATAACCCTCAGTTGTTGAACGAGAATTCACAAATCTCATCATATTATTTCCCTGCTTAAACACCTTCAATAGATCACCATTTACCAAAGGAAATGTTTAAAATGTTGGTTGTAAATTATTCAACCTGCATCCACACTTTCAGAGACTAATCTTTTTGCACACTTCCTGTAGAAGGAATAGAAAATATCTGATATATTTCACTTTCCATTAGGAATCACAGTTCTTCTCAATTCTTATAAGTCAACTCTTTTGAGAAATGTATTTACCTCCTGATAAAAAAAACCGGATGCCAAAAGCTGTAACTTGGAAGGAAGAGGCATGAAATTCTTCCCAGGGAGGAGTCAGGGGCAGCAGGAAAGACTAATGCTTGGGCCAGTCCCAAAGGTGGTTTGAGTAAGCGGAGCCTCGGAGGCATGTTGGACTATGAAGGTTCTTCTATTAGTTTATACCTCATTGGGCCCCCTGTACTCAGTGCCACAACTCTGCTTCCAGACCACATCTGGAGGAAGGAGGTGCTCACCCAAGCCCACTCAGACCAACAAATGAAACTTCTGTAAGTTCCTTGATATGGTAATTGTTGTTACTGTTATATGTGTCTGGAGAGTCATAAAGAAGCAATTGCCTCTACCTGGTACTCTGGAAAGATGAACAGAGAAAGGAAGTAACTGCCCTCCACATGAGAATAACCTCAACAAAGCCAGGCTCTGCTTGTCTCAGCCTCATTCAGCAATCTATAGTACTTCTCGCCCCAGGAGGGTCAACCAATTTCCCTCCACCCAAGAGCAAGATCTGGAAATACCTGCTGGGCAGCCTCTATGCCTTGTGCCACTTGGACAGGAGCCTGACCACGCACCTGGTTGCTGTCCAGACCATCCCTCCATGAGCTGTGATATGCTTCTGGTATACTTGCATCAACTTGGATCTCTCAGATGTATGTACCCTGTATCTACTTTATTTCTAGAACAAAAGCCACCCAGAAGGTTTTTCCTCCACCCCAACTCGTGTACAGGATGTCTAGGGGACTAAAGCCAGTTAGCCATGGACTGTGGCAACAGTACTGCATACCGGCTAAGAATGTGCCTCTGAAGCCAGGCAACTTGGGTTGGATCATGAGTCCACTATTAACTGGCTAGGAACCTTGAGCAAGTTAACTCTCCTCCTCTCCAATCTTTAATATTCTCATCAGTAAAATGGGGGTATCTAGAGTGCTTAGTCCACAAGACAGTTGGGAGGACTCAATGAGATAATTCCACTAATAATAAGACGCTCAGCACAGTGACTCCTACTATATATTCAATAACAGTTAGCTACTTTTTATTAGACCAGAATTTGTCACTCTGTCAGACTTGGTAATATCGACAGCCAGCCATTGGAAGGCAGGGACCTTCTGTCTGTTGAAGACTCCTCAGTTTCTACCTTCCACAGGGGACGTAGTACTGACAACCTGGTCAACTTCCAGGAAAGAACTGAAAGCCCTAAGACTTTAAGAGAGCCAGTCCAGAAGAATGTGTCAGAAGGAGTAGGCAGAGGTAGTAGGGAGCTCCTCATTGTCTATTTGCTACTATCATGTGAGCTTGAAGGCCCTCACTCGTCCTGAGACTGAATCTGAGTGGAGTTTCTTCATGGCAGGGCCTGAGGCATAACCTAAAGAGCAGCAATTCTAAAAACTAAGATCCTATTACCGCATGGAGGGGTCTAGGAACTATGGCCTTTTGATCTCCTCTACTCGGGGATGCTGAGGAAGCCAGGAGTTCAGTGAAAGCCCTTATCTGTCTTCAGTAATTTAAAGTCTGAGTGTCTCCAGTGCATTGCAAAAATAGAATAGCTAAAAATTCTGTGACAAAAGCATAATGACGTTCATACTCATGATCTGTCCCTGCCATTTGTTCCACATTCCCTTAAGACAGGCAAAAAGCTCCCCACTGACCACAATCAGAACCTAAAACCTTCCTGAGGAAGCAATCCTTCCACAATGTTAGATGTGACTTTCCATGGAAGTTGGTCCAAAAAATCTGAGAATCAGGGTGACAGAAAGTCCTGGGGAAGTCCTCGGAAGTCTGAGAATAGCCGGCCAAGCCATATATTTGAGGTAGTGTATCCTCTTTATCGTGCTCAGTCTTCTGGATCCCACTGTCCACCAAGTTGCTTGGCCCACCTGATAAGTGGACTCAACTGATGTCCCACTTCCCCTCCCTGAGCTGGTCTTGACCTGCCAAAGCTGCCACCGTTAAGAGTGGTGAAAAAACATAATCAGACAGCTAGCTGTGGTACGACAAGGAGTGTCTGCTGGGCCAGATGCCCTTTGGGTAGTCTTTCCTTCACACTCAGAAACCCTTCTCAGTTGTTTATACTCACACTTCTGACATCTAATATGTGGAAGTCTTTTCTCGTATCAACCAGAATTGGCTGGTGTTCTACAATCCAGTTCAATTCTGACACTAACTACCTAGAGTTAGCACAGAGTCCACAGGTCTAGAGGGCTCAGTCCCACAAGCCTGTGCTTGCATCACTCTGCAAGTATCAGACCCCGCGGGTTGCACACACTTCTTTCTGACTTGGCTACAAAATCTGGGGGTTCCCACAATCCTCCTTTTCAGGTTGATGAGTTTCCTTGAATAGTTGATAAAACTCTGGAAAACACTTTATTTATTATTACCTGTTTATTACGAAGCATAGGCATGAACACCCAGATGAAGAGGTACACAGGACGAGGTCTGGAAGGATCTCCATCTTCCTGGAGGTAGGGTGTGTTACCCTCCCAAGTTGGATTTATTCTCCAACTTGGAAGCTCTCTGAACCTATTGTTTAGGTGAGTTTATTCAGGTTTCGTTACATAAGCATGATTGAATAAATTATTGGCTATTATTGATTAGCTTAATCTCCAGCCCTTTTCCCCTTCTAGGAGGTTGGGAGGTGGGGCCGAAAGTTCCAAGCTTCTAATCAAAGCTTAATATTTCTGACTACCACCCCCCACCATCCTGAAGTCATCTAGGGGCCTGCTGCCTCTTCAGAACAAAAAGGATTCCTGGCATCCTTATCACTCGAAACCTTACAAGGATTTAGGAGCTCAATGCCAGGAAGTGGGGACAAAGACCAAATATCTTTCTTATTATGCCACACCTTTCCTGGGGGTCTGTTTCCTTCTTCCCACTCTAGAATATTTCCCTGTCCTCCCAGACTGATTGGAAACTGCCCATGTCCATGGAGGACACAGACAGCTGTCAGAAGACAGCCACCAAGAGTTGTTTAATGCCATTCTTGTGGGCTTCAAGCGTTTGGGAAACTGCAGAGGGCTGTAGAAGAAGAGCACAATGACTCTGTTGATGGAGATTGAGAATGAATTTGGTCATGGCTGCATCATTTAACTCCTTCAGGACCCAGATGACCAGTCATCCAATCCAGGCTCACTAGACCCCACAACAGACGCTCCGTGTGCCCTGTCCCCCTCTCTGGGAACGTGTTCTCCTCCACGGGGAAGCAAGTTTCATCCCTTTTTGGCTAGAAGCCAGTGAATCTGACTCATCATCTATCCATCTTTTAGGGTACACAGACTATTGTGCTAGAAAGAGGAGAGGGGCAAGTGGAGGCTGAGAAACTCCTTCATCTCCCATCTGGGCCACCCTTTCATGGGGGCTTGGCTTCCATTCACACACCCAGATGAACGCTGGAACTCACACTCAGAGGGAAAAAGGGGTTTGGTCTCTTGTTTCAAATGCATTGCTCGTTGTGTTTATTGGCCCATTAATTATCTATCTGTGTCTTTTAACAGTCTCAGTCCTGGAAAAAAGCTGCAGACAATGATTCCAATGTGACTTTTCAGGGTGATGGAAATTACAAAGTTGTCCAGCCTGGGAGACCATCAGGCAATGTAACAAGGTTCTAATGTAAAGCACAGGGCAATTAGCAGGGAGATTTACCTCCCTGTCTTAAAAGCATTTTTATTACTTAATCAATCACAAGCAATTTCTAAACAAGGCTGGGGTTTTACAAGGAGCCATAAATCTTTCCCGTTTGCTTCCAGGAGAGTGAGCAGGAAAAACAGACGTGACATTCCAGAAGGGACATTTTATCAATTAAAACAAAAGTGGAACCCAAGTCACTTGGGAAACAGAAAGTGAGCAGGAAGGAGTCACAAGGTCACAGAGCATCCAGGGAAGGAAGGGTAAGTAGGAAGCCGGTGTTTGGTCTTGACCACAGGCCCATGTTCAACCTCTTCTCCCTCCCTGCACATGTGGAGGAAGGAGGAGCAAGGAAAACAAAATGAAAGAAGCTCCAAGAGGTAGCCCAGCAGATTTTCTGCATTTTGTTTCATGACAGTTGGCGTCCCAGGTGGAGTCTTTCTCTGGGCCTCAGTTTCCTTACCCATAAAGTAAAGAACTCAGGTTGGATTACATCCCGGTGATTCTCAGTCCTGACAGCATGTCAGAATCACCAAGGGAGAGTTTTAAGAACACCATTGCCAGGTTCCTCCCTGGACCAATGAAATCAGAATATCTGAAGCTGAACTGAATGGTCTTTGATCTCACCAAGTTCCAGCTTGAATACCCAAGCAGAGAATCATATTTTGAAAATGCATCAAGTCTGCACAGCAGTGGGCTGGAGACATTAATGATGGAGCTATGTTCACACAGTCATACTTTCCATCCCTCCATGGGCTCTTCCTAAGCTCTTCTACATACCACATCCTGGGCTGGTATGTCTCATTGCCCCATCACGACGCTTCCATGGGAATGTCTCATTGGCTCTCACTTAGACCAGAGACCATGTTCCTGGAGGCTTTGGCTGGCAGGTGTGGAGGCTGGGAACTGCTGTCCACAGATACATGGTTAACACCTATCACTGCTATTGACTTCTTATTCCCTGCTTCTCAAGACCTCTGTGAAGAGCCTGCAGAGTGACAATTATTCCCTTACAGGATTGGGCTGGGCAGAGAGGGGTTCCCAGAACCTAATCCTGGCACCTCAACTGGCTGCCCCATCAGCAAATGCAGTGGAGACCAGGTGACTTTGGGACTCAAGAGACAGAGCCCAACAGAAGTGATGATGCGTCTCTTTTAAACATTTTCTGGGGCCCATAATGACCTCTCCCTAGAGTCACTGTTTGCAACAGAATCACGTGGGGCCCGTGTAGGCAGGGCCTCCCCATTACAGCAACAAAAGTCAACTTCTTTTCTTCAGTGAAGATTGTCATTTACCTCCAAAATTTTGACCCAATATATCTAGTTGCATTCTTTCTTGTCCTAAAGACAAGGTCTTTTACCTAAAACCACAGATTTGTCAAAACACATTTTCTTATGTTAGCCATATGGAATTACAACCAAGATCAAATGTCTATCTTATAAGATTTCCCTTTATTCTTCTGGACACTTCTAGTGTTTATCTACCTTTTATACAGAATATCTCTCATCCGGATTTCAGTTACAATGTTTGTGCTATGGCATCCTTTCTATTGGACTATCATTTCTCCAGTGCAGCAGAAAGAACGAGTTTGTGGAGTCACATAGATCGAACCCCAGCTCCAGTCTTTACATGGCTGTGTGGCTTTGAGAAAGTTATGTGACCTTTCTGAGTTTCTCAGTTTCTGAGTCAATAAGCTCACGATAACAAGACCTACTTCAGAGCATTGGTGTAACAATGAAAGCAGAGCTTCTAGGGTTACCAATGTCCAGCTTACAGGATAGTGTTCCAGACCTAACAGGTACCCTTGTCATGGGCCATGGACTGAAGGGCACATGATGGTGCTCTGGCCAACAGTATGCAGGATGGAAACCCAATTTCACAGAGGAAGTGAGAGAAGCACAGAAGGTTCCAGCATTGAGAGTGGGAGGGGCCAGGGGACTGTCAGTGGGCAGAGATCAGGACACGCAGGCAGGGTCAGTGCAACTGGTTGTTGGGTGAGTAGGCACACTGGATGGGCGCCTGCCTATGGCAACCTTTCTTACATATTTCCCATGGCCAGGCTTCCACACAGCTTCCTCTGACACCTTTCAGCATTGCTCAGCAACAGTCATGTCAATAGTACTAGTAAAAGAACAGAAAACTTTCTAAACTGCTCAGGTAGAATGGCCACGCCCCCCCCCATCCTCTAGCTACATACACATGCGCGCACACGTGCACACACACACATCTGCCACCATACAGAGGGTGCTGGCAGAGTGCAGGATCATGCCCAGGCCTTTCCTACTCCAAGCCAGAGGTGGGAAAACTTTCTGTAAAGGGTCAGATGGTAGATATTTTCAGTGTTGTGGGTCAACAAGTCTCTGTAACTACTGCTCAACTCTGCTTTGTAGTGCAAAAGCACGGATAGATGGTGCATTAACAAAAGGGTATAGTTGGGTTACAGTGAAATCTTATTTTTAAAAAACAAGCCATGAAATTAACAAATCAGGCAACAACAGATATTGGCAAGAATTTGGAGAAAGGGGAACCCTTTTGCACTGCTGGTGGGAATGCAAACTGGTACAGCCACTCTGGAAAACACTATGGATGTTTCTCAAAAGATTAAAAATAGAACCACCCTACAACCCAGCAATTGCACTAGTAAGTATTTATCCAAGGGATACAGGTGTGCTGTTTTGAAGGGGCAGATGCATCCCCAAAGTGTATAGAAGCACTATTGGCAATAGCCAAAGTACGGAAAGAGCCCAAATGTCCATTGGATGACGAATGGATAAAGAAGATGTGGTATCTATACATAGAAAGGAATATTACTCAGTGATCAAAAAGAATGAAATCTTGCCATTTGTAACAGTGTGGATGGAAATAGAGTGTATTATACTAAAGCAAAATAAGTCAGTCAGAGAAAGACAAATATCATATGATTTCACTTACATGTGGAATTTAAGAAACAAAACAAATGAACATAGGGGAAGGGAAGCAAAAATAAGATAAAAATATCTTACTATAGAAACAAACCATAAGTGACTCTTAAATACAGAGAACAAACTGAAGGTTGATGGAGGGAAGGCAGGAGGGGATGGGCTAAATGAGTGATGGGCATGAAGGAGGACACTCACTGGGGATGAGCACTGGGTGTTATATGTAAGTGATGAATCACTAAATTCTACTCCTGAAATCATTATTACACTATATGTTAACTAACTTGGATTAAAATAAAATAAAATAATAAAATTAGTAATAAATAAACAAGCTATAGGTAGTATTTTTATGACTCCTAAAGTCTTAGTTCTTAACCATAAGAGTACAGAGTTTGGACCTGTTTTCCTTAATCCAAATTGTGATTCTTTTCACTTTCTTAAACATAGCAAATGTCTTAAATATCCCTACACTTCTTGACTTAAATATTCCACTTCTAGGAATTCATTTTAATAATGACAAACAGTTACTGGTCATTTTACACTCAATTTCCATTTAATCATCCAGTAAGAATGAGGTGAGTCAAAGTTGCATCTCCTCAGGAAACTGAGACTCAAAGATGCCAAGTGACTGTCCCTCTGGACACACAGCCAGTAAGTGTTAATGCTGGGTTCTGAATCAAGGCAGTGATTTCTCACTCTTAAATTTAAAAAAAAAGAAAAAAAAGTACGCAAGAAAATCAGACAAATATACAAAAATTCCTGCTCTTGGAAACAAATCTAAATACCGAATACAGACTGTGGGAAGAAATTGTGGTCCTGTAGAACAAAAGGTTTTCCATGCTACAGGAGGACATTGATTCTCTGCTTGCATAGAGGGCCAAAGGAATTCCTCCCACCCCCAAATCCAGGGCCCTTTGCCAGGTTACCTTGCTGCTCCTTCCTTCACAAGTTAGGGGACTAGGGGCACCTGGATGGCTCAGGCACCTAGGTGGCTCAGTCAGTTGAGCGTCTGACTTTGGCTCAGGTCATGATCTCCCAGTTCCTGGGTTCAAGCCCCATGTCAGGCTCTGTGCTGACAGCTCAGAGCCTGGAGCCTGCTTCCGATTCTGTGCCTCCTTGTCTCTCTCTGCCCCTCTCCCAGTTGTGCTCTGTCTCTCTCTCTCTCAAAAACAAATAAATAAGAACAACAAAAAATTTTGAGAAGTTAGAGTCCAAGTTCCCATCTGTTGAATGAGGGCTGGCCTGTGGTTCCTTTGACGACTAGAAAGAAGAGAAAGCAAACTTATGCGACATCCAACACTAACATCTTCGCCCTTTTGAAATGGTGTCCTTCACCATCTGACAAAGCCCCATCCAGCTTACAGGAATGTGAGTGGCCCTCTGGAGGGGAGCAAAGAAAGGGGGATCCCAGGTTAGCAGGGTCCCGGCTGAAACACAGAGCCCCAGTGAAAGCAATACCTTTTAGCATTATTATCTCCCTAGTATCACAGCGATATGCTTACACTAAAAATGAGTTCCTGTCCATCTGGAATTCACCTTTAACTGGATACCCCATATTCTCACCTACTGAACCTGAGAATCCTACAGGTGAGCTCAGCAGAAGGGTTGTCTGTCTGACCCCAGCCCTGATTGTTGATACCAAGAACCATGAGGAATGAGAAGTTGTCATGTTAAGCCACCTCCTTTGAGAGGTTTGTGATGATTATTAACAAATTGCCAAATTATCAAAAAGGGCTGAGCAGAAAAAGTAATTCCATGAAAACAGTAAAGTACGTATGATCTCTGTGTTTAAATTAAATATTTAATTGTAATGGTGTGCTTTGAGAATGTGTGTTGATGTACATACGCATACATATACGGGATGAGGGGAAACCCAAAATTTCAAATTTTGGATTCTTATATCCCATCCTTGATATATTTTTTCATTTAAAAAAATTTGTGGGGGGGGTGCCACCTGGGTAGCTCAGTTGGTTTAGTGTCTGACTTTGCCTCAGGTCATGATCTCACGGTTTGTGGGTTCAAGCCCCACATTGAGCTCTGTGCTGACAGCTCAGAGCCTGGAGCCTGCTTCGGATTCTGTGTCTCCCTCTTCCCTTTGTCCCTCCCCCACTCACACTCTGTCTCTCTCTAAAAAATAAATTCAAAAAATTTGTAAATGTTTATTATTTATTTTTGAGAGAGAGAGAGAGAGAGACAGATCATGAGTGGGGGAGGGGCTGAGAGAGAGGAGGACACAAAATCTGAAGCAGGATCCAGGCTCCAAGCTGTCAGCTCACAGCCCGACATGGGGCTCAAACCCACAGACCACAAGATCATGATGTGAGTCGAAGTCGGATGCTCAACCGACTGAGCCACCCAGGTGTCCCGAGATATTTCTGATAATGATTTCCTAGTGAAATCCATGCTTAGGACCTAATGCTATGTTGGTATTCGTAAGAGAACATAATTGCTTATGACCTATTGTTAAATTTCAAAGCACAGTTCTTATAAAAGAGCATACACAGCATGATCCCATGTTGATATAAAGCCTAGGCATGCACACACATGCATATGCACACACGCGTGCACGCGCACACACATGCACACGCACTCGCACGCGTGCACACACACCCGGAACCGGCAGTCTCTGAGGAATGTAGCAGGCACTTTCCGTTTTCTCTTGCATTCTCTTTGGCACTTTCTCATTTTCCTGCAGCGTACACTTCTCTCCTGTGTAACAAATTGCGTGTGAACGTCTTGAATTCTCTGGCCTTGCACGCATTACTCACTATTCCCAGGGTTCTTGCCCTTTCCCTGGCACTGTTCATGAAGGGCTACCATGAGCCGTGAAAACTAAGCAAGGGGCTGAGCCTGCTCGCCTGCCTCAGGCAGGTGCAAAATAACAGAAGATATTAGCAGCTCTTCAAATTACGTGATGCTTCGGGCTGTGCTACACACCTGTGACCCCAGAAAAGGTGACAAGACCATGTGTGTGGACTTTTGGGAAAGCTGTCAAAGTACTGTGACATATAGAAGTCAAGCCCCTTTGGAGAGATAGAGAAGCATTACTTAAAAAACTTTTTTAAAAATACATATCTCTGGGTCCCGCCGCTGGAAAGCATAATTCAAGAGATGTAGACGAGGCCCCAGGCATCTGTGTTTTAAAAGGCACTTAGATTGAGAATCCATGATCCAGGTTTCTCATGGTTATTTGTCTTGCATTATGACTGCACCAGGAAGAGACGGAGAGGTCGCCTGGCTGGGGTCCGAGGGATGAGGCCCAGAAGAGCCACCTCTAGTCTTCAGTGGATTGGCACAGTCCCTGCCCAGGACAGTGTCCAGACAGCTTCCCAGTGAGCTCTGCTCCGGGCCATCCACCCTCCCGCATCCTGGAACTGGTCCCGCCGCCAGCCAGCTCGGGGCACATCCACGCTCCAGTCTGGCCTCTGCCCACATCCACGTCCCTGCTCCTGCCTCTGGGCTTTGCTTTGCATCTGCTCTCCCCTCCTCCCTGCTGCTGTCTCAAGTTCTCTTTCTCAGACTCCCATGAGACATAGAGCCAACCTGCCAGTGCCTGGAAGACCTGCCCCCGGCTCCTCCAGGCATCAGAAGTCCTGCTCCACCTCCCCCAAATCAGACTTTCAGAAGGAAAACGCAGAGGATTAGGGGGGGTTCTCTGTCTCTAGTGTAGCTGTGCTATCGATTTATCACATGGCCTTAAGCCAGCCACGGAAGCTGGCTGCTCCAACCTCCCAGTTACCTGTCCACCTTGCATCTTCCCTACCCCCCCCATCTTCCCTTTCCCCGACCCCACCCCTGTCCTCCCTATCCACCTCCCCAGGCCCCATCCCCAGCATAAGATCAATAGCCCCTCAGGGTGGGAGCCACATGAAACGCAGAGGCACCAGGAGATGGGCTGGAAGGCAGACCCACCGCTGCTGCACCCCCATGGTGTCTGCAGGTGGTAGATTAGAGCAAGGGGGAGGCACAGGGACAGAAGCAGGCAAGGCAGGGACTCACTCTGATAGCCATGGTGGGGGAGGGTGTCATAGTCTGGGCCCTCTTAGCATTTCATGGTGACTTGGAGCAGGAGGGGCAGAGAGGGAACTCTAGTCTTCTATAGAATCCCATGGTTGTTGCAGGACTATTTGGAGGATGGAATCAGGGACAAGGAGAGAGGTTTCTAAGAGTTTCATGCTCTACCGACTGAGCTAGCTGGGGAGTTGGAAAGAGGTTTCTAAATGAGGAGATGGTTTGGAGGAAGATAGGTTTAGAGGCCATCGTCAGCCTTATTAGCCAGTCCTGTCTCACTTCCCTTCAACAGACATCCCATCCTTCAATTTCTGCACACAGAGACCAGGAGGTGAATCCCAGCTCCAGAGCAAAGTCAACAAGAGGCAGAGTTTGCGTGTTGCCCTGGGCACATGGGCCCCACCCCCACTGATCCCTAGCTAGGGGGCTCTGACTGTACCACAGTGACTCCAAAGTTCTTGCATAGGAAAGTCCTCTGCCCGGGAGCCTGTGGCCTTCGACAGCTACCAGAAAGAGCCCGCTTTCTGCGAGTGGGCAGAATGCAAACATCAGCAGTCAGAACTGCCCCAAAGAGCAAAGTACATGAGACGGCCCATCTATCTCAAACCTAAATGTAAGAAAGATCAGTGTCTATGTACACAGGCCAACCTGACTCAGTTTTCATCACCCACATTCCAGCCAAGACGTGAGGGCCCTATCTTCCTGACAGCACTCACACAGACAATGTCCCAAGTTATATTTTTACCACAGTAACCTCGATAGATCAGAGATGAGGTTGGGACCCACCATACCAATGTCTGGTGGATTCTGCCTTAGATTTGTGTCCAAACCATCAGGGACATTAACCATGGCACAACATCAGTGCTTTATAAAGTTACCTTTCCGACGGGGTCACATTCGGTGCCAGCTTTTAATTATCAATAGAAGGGTGGAGAGAGGAAACTAGTCAGAGCTGAAGAAGGAAGCCAATTGGAGAAAATAAATAAAAATCGGTCTGCAAATAATAGGCTAGGAGGATCATCTGTATTGAGATAATTGAGCTATGACCATAAGCAAGCCATTTACTCAACAAACTTTGAATGCGTAAACCAAGGCTCCAATTTATTAACTCAGGGCTAAAAATGAATGCGCTGTCACGTGGCACAGGCATTCACATCTGTCGGAACACTCATTTGCTCCATCACTGGCAGCTACCGGGGAAGTCGAATTATCAAAAGGTTGCTTGGAGAGCGTGGAATCACTAGAAGAGAAGCTTGCTTTGCAATTTAAATTCAGCAAAAATTTATTGAACTTTATATGTCAGGCATCATGCCGGGTAATGAGGACACAAAGATGTGATGCTCAGCTTTGAAGTCTGTAGCCAAACGGAGAAGAGCAGTTAGATGTGATCAACAACATAACGCGGAGTTAGATGTGTCGGCAAATCATCGCCTCTCCGGAGGGCCTTAAAGGGTTAGTAGGAGTTTGCTGAGTGGGGGAGTGTGTGTTCGGTGGGGTGGGTTTCAGCTGGACAAGTGTGTGCAAAGCACGAGGAGAGGAAGGTGCGAAGTTTCCACCTGTCGAGACTGGGGTGTGACGTGGTGAAAGGTCCCAGACTGTACCGATGTTGGGACGGGAAGGAGGTCCGATGTGATTACCAAGCCAATGGTGTTCATCTTCCCTCACATCAACTTTATCTGGGACACATTTCAAAGACTGAGTGCCCAGTACCCACCCTGAGTCTGCTGATCTAGACTCTCGGAAGTGGCCCAGGCATCCGTATTATATGCTTCAGTTGCAGCCTGGAAACAGATCCTAACACAGAAAATGATGGACTCAAAAACTCTTACTAGACTAGATAGGAATGTTATCTTAAAACTAGGTGAGGAAACTGACATAACAGAGAAAACACTGGAGTGCCTGGGTGGTTCAGTTGGTTGAGCGTCTGGCTTGTGGTTTCGGCTCAAGTCATGATCTCACAGTTTGTGAGTTTGAGCCCTGAATCAGGCTCTGTGCTGACAATACGGAGTCTGCTTGGGATTCTCTCTCTACCCCTCACCAGCTCTTTCTCTCTCTCTCTCAAAATAAATAAATAAACTTAAAAAATTTTTAATGAAAAAAACACAATCAGTAGGAATTAAAAATTGGACTGTTATATTAGGAGAATTCTCTGAAGAAATAGAACTGATAGGAGCTAGATAAATATAGGGCAGACAGATAGATATAGATACAGATATAGATATACATGATATATAGATAGTTATAGGTAGATATAGATATAGTGAGAAGTGAGAGAGAGAGATTTTAAGGAACAAGCTCACGAGACTCTGGGGAGCTGGCAAGTCTGAAACCCTAGGGCAGGCCAGCAGGCTGGAATTGAGGTAAGAGCTGATGTTGTGATCTTGAGTCTGGATTCGATGGGGCAACAGGCTGGAAACTCAGACCAGGTTTCTAGTGAGGTTTTGAGAGTTTCTTTCTTTTTGGGAAACTTCAGTCTTCGTTTTTCCGGCCTTCAAGTGATTGGATGAAGCCCCTCCACATGACGGAGGGTAATCTGTCTTATTCAAAGTCTACTGATTTAAATGTCACTCACATCCTAAAAATACCCTCACAGCAACATCAGACTAGCGTTGGACGAAACAACTGGGAAGCATGAGCCAAGCTGACACAGGAAACCAACCATGACAGCTGGAATCCCAGCTGTAGCCTACCCCTGCTTTCCTTTCTGGCTGGGAGAAGAATTTGGAAATGTGAAAAAGTTTCTCATGATAGCAAGGCTGCCAGCCCCTCTGGCCTCCTCTGTCCCTGAGACACGGTGTTGAATCCACAGCCTGGAAGACAGTGCCTTCATCCACAAAGAAAAAATCTAAGCTGAGAGCCCACTATCTTTTTTTTTTTATTTATTTTTCAATGTTTTTATTTATTTTTGAGAGACATAGAGACAGAGTATGAGCAGGGGAAGGGCAGAGAGAGAGGGAGACACAGAATCCTAAGCAGGCTCCAGGCTCTGAGCCACCAGCACAGAGCCCGACGCAAGGCTCGAACTCACAGACCGTGAGATCATGACCTGAGCCGAAGTCGGCCGCTCAACCGGCTGAGCCACCCAGGCACCCCTGAGAGCCCACTATCTTGACACACACCCTGCACCACCAAGTGGGCCAGGCCGCAAGGTCTTCTTTAGGGAGACTTTGTGAAGTTGTTTTCCCACCCTAACAGAGCAGGGCCCAGCGGGCTGAATCAGCGACAATCACTGGTTTCTGCTGTTTTAATGCTTAATAAGAATAAATGTCCTGGTGCACAGTTCACCGATTTAACTGTGCTGAGGATTTTGATAAATGTCTCTCCTTTATATTTTCATTTCAGGGATTTTTATATCACACAATGAAAGAGGAACGTGCTGCTTCATGGGGCAAAGCTTAGCAGCGGAGGAGAAGCCTTCTCCAGGCACGGGGGAACTTGGGCAAAGCTGCCTGGTGCGGCCCTGCCTGCTTTCCTGAGCCTTGACTCTGCGGTGGGGGGGGGGGGGGGGGCGGGGGACTGCTGCCTCTAGTTTCCTGGAGCAAGAAGAAAGCATATTGGGTTTTTTTTTTATTAGATCGATCCAAATCAGTGACTGTGACCCTATCTAAATCTTACCTTATTCTACTCATTTGACGGCAAAAAATAAAAACTCGAAAAGTAAATATCATATAAAACAGGGAACTATCTCATCATTTCAAAAGATGTGTAAACCAGAAGGGAACTTTAAAACCCACTCATAAAAAATAATAATAATAATTTTTAAAAGGCTTACTGATAACACTATAAATTCTCTAGAGATCAGAAATGAGAAACAGTTCATCCAGAGTCACTGCTCAGTTCTAAAACTAGAGCCTCCATGGGGCACCTGGGTGGCTCAGTCGGTTATGCATCCGACTCTTGGTTTCGGCTCAGGTCATGTTCTTGTGGTTCATGAGTTTGAGCCCCGAGTCCAGCTCTGAACTGACAGTGTAGATCCTGCTTGGGATTCTCTTTTTCCTTCTCTCTCTCTACCCCTTCCAAGTGCTAGCGTGCTCTCTCTCTCTCTCTCAAAATAAATAAATAAACTTAAAAAAGAAAAAAAACCAAAGCCTCCAGATTCTCAATCTATTGGTCAGCCTTTCTTTTCCTCCTTTCCTTCCTCCCTTATTTCCCTCTGTCTTTAATTCTTTCCTTCCGTATTTCCTTCTTTCTTTCTTCTCTCCCTCCCTCCCCTCCATCCTCCCTTTTGAACATATTTTTAGCACAAAGTAACTTAAACACTCAGTGGGCCACTCATGGTTTGTCCACAGAGTCCACTTTGGCTAGTTTGAGCAGAAAAGGGAATTATTAAGGAATATCAGTTTGCTCACAAAGAGATAAACAGACCAGAAGCTAAGAGTTTAGAAGGAAAACTCAGAATATAAGCCACAGTTCCAGCCTCCACCACTGCTGCTGAGTGCTGAGTCCAGTGAGATACCAAGAACCCAATCGTGTTGCCCACCCCTCATGTCCTGAGTGTCCAGGCTACCTCTGAGTCAGGAACCTGACCCTGCAGCCTCTGAAATCCAGACACCACAGCTACCACCAATAACCAGTCCTATTTTCCTGGCCATGCTCATTTTGGCACTGAAATCCCACGAGCCAACATGCGAGGAGCAAGAGGGTTTGAACATGAGCTCTGAAATCTACACTCACATCCAGTCTCGGAGTCAGGGCTAGGTCGGCCCCAGGCAAGAGGCTGTACTGGGCCTCCATGCCCTGTCTTCTGTGTGATTCTTTGTCCTTCTGGTTGGGAGTTCGTATTGTGTGTCCTGAATGAGATTTACACAATTGAGGTGCTTGAAGACTTGAAATGCTTTGGGGGTCACTTTTTAACTTCTCCCCCTTTCTTCCTGGAAATAACCTAAGCTAAGAGACACACACACTCTCTCTCAAGTCTGGGTTGTCTCCAATGTTCTATTTTGCTAGCTTGTCTAACTCAAACCCTCAACCTTGTTCTTTCCCAGCATGTCAGAGGTCTACCTCCACAAGACAGGGCTGAGAACACAATAGAAAATAAGTGATTCAGTATTTTCTAGTTAAGTATTCTACTTTTGGAGAGCTATGGAGTCACTGAAGAAACACCACTTTGTCTTTTTCTTCAAGAAATCTGGAAAAGGGGCTCCTGGGTGGCTCAGTCAGTTGAGCATCTCACTCTTCGCTTCGGCTCAGGTCATGATCTCATAGTTCATGAGTTCGAGCTCCACTTCAGGCTCTGTGCTGACAATGTGGAGCCTGCTTGGGATTCTCTCTCCCTCCCTCTCTCTCTGCCCCGCCCCAACTCATGCTTTCCGTCTCTCTCAAAATAAATAAATAAACTTTAAAAGAGAGAGAGAGGAATCTGGAAAAAAATGTTAAGGTCATTAGTTACTCCCAGGTGACACCTTGACATAGATGTAGAAGCAATTTAGTGAACTCTCAAAGCAACACAGAGTTATGGACTGGTTGAATGAGGGGCTTAAAAAGAGCTAAAAACGTGTTATAGAACATCTTTGAAACTGCCCATATGGCCAGCTGGACACCTGCACACCACATTCAACCTTATTCTCTCCACCTTCCTTGTGCTCTTCCTATGGACCCTTTATGCCAAGCAGGTGTTATGGGTTGAATTATGTCCTCCAAAACATAATTCCTATGTTGCAGTCACAACCCCCAGTACTTCAGAACGAGGGTCATTACAGATGTAACTAATTAAGATGAGGTCATTAGGGTGAGTCCTAATTCAATGTCACTGCCGTCCTTATAAAAAGGGAGCATCTGAAAACAGATGCACATAGAAAGCACACCCTTTGAAGATGAAGGCAGAGATTGAGGTGATGCTTCCACAAGCCAAGGAAACCTAAAGGTTGCCAGGAAACCACCAGAAGTTAGGAGGGAAGCCAAGAACGAATCCCCCTCACAGGCTCAGAAGGAGCCGTCCTGCCAACTCTTGGATCCCAGGCTTCTGGTTTCCAGAACCATGAGACAGTAAGAAAGCCACTGAGTTGATGGTGGTGGTCTCAGAAAACTGCCACAGAAGTATCCTGCTTAGGGTATCACACCCCCAGTTACTTGATAGCAAAGTGGGAAGGAGGTGGACAGCAAAAGAGATGGTTCAGTTTCACTAATGTGATTGTGGGATGAATCAGATGCCCCAGTGTGGCCTACAAAGTTCTCCCTGCCTCTTCCAGCCTCACCCCCACTGCTCTTTGTCGATCCCCCAAGTCCTGCACCCCAAACGCCTCATGGGTCTCCTGCATGCCAGCCCCAGAGATGATGCTCTGCCCTGCCATGCACTATTGCTTCCACCTGAGTGCCCTTTCCTCTTCGGTAAGCCTTTCCTGTTGTGTGGGAGAAACTCCTACTCACCCACAAAAACACAGCTCAGATGTCACCTCCTCCATGCAAACACCCCAATACCCGCAGCCTAAGTAAACTCTTCTTGCAGAACCCCCCTATCATGGGGTGATGTCTGCCACTGCTACCGCACCTCCCCACTCACCATAGAAGTGATCCATATGCCCATATGTCTCCCTATCAGACAAGGAACATCCGGACGACAGAGACCACACACTTAAGTCACCTTTGACACCCCTACAGTGTGGGAGCATATGGCCAGGAAATCAGCCCCTCTGTAACTTTAGGCCTTCTTCTGGAAGTTAAAAGCATCTCTCCCAGCAAATAGAATCTGAGTGTCATAATATTTCATTTCCCTGGACAGACACTGCGACTTCTCCATAGATTTTCTTCGCTTTGCTCCCCTGCATAAACACCGTGACCTGCTGTGACCCTAAATATTTTGTGTGATAAATGTGGTGGCCTCTTTCAAATACATGTTGTCAGTAATCCTTCCAAAAATCCTTCGGGAAATTTGACTCCTGACCCTGGGATGCTCCTCTTTTTCCTCTGGCTTGTGTTTTCAAGCTCCATCTTTCTTGCCTGAGGGTCACAGGATTCCTCTTCTCCAGGAATTACAAGGCAAACCTTGGAAGGGTCTTGGGTTTTGCTCAAGTGTAAAGGAAAGCCTTGGCCTTTTAATGTGTGAGGGATCTGCTAGTCGGTACCTTCCTCCTCCTTGCCAGCAGTGAAGATCTTGCAAATGGTGAAGTCTTGTTTCTGAATTCTAGGTCTGTGGTCCTTTTTCCTATGACATATGGACTAAGCTCCGTGGAAGTCCAGTGAGGAAATGATGAATGCATGCATGAATGAATGAATGAAGATGGCTAAAAAGAAGAATGCATTTGAGATCACAAAATTTCATAATATATTTAATCACATAATTGATGGCTCTCTTGTTTTTCCTGTTCTGCAAAATTGGTTTTTTTTTCCAAGTAACCAAGTAACCATTTCTCCAAGCCTACCTCGTTTCCCCCATTTTTCTCTGTTCTTCCCACTTCATATAATGGAAAATAAACATTGTCATAGCCCTCCTGTCTGCCTATGAGGGCAAATCCAAATGGAGAAGCTATCAAACCCAATGACATTTTAAAAGAATCTGAATGAGGTAATTAACATGTGAAGGTAAATTTGCCCAGGGGAGGAAACATAACAGAAAAAAAAACGATTGAACATTTCAACTAGAAAAGCCTGTTCACCACGGGCTGCTGTGGAGGCAAAGATCCACACAGCCTGACCCGCCAGGGTGCCAAGGGATTTTGTCCCGAGGAAGAGCCAGATTCATCAGGATTAATGTCTTTACTCTGATTTCCCACACGCCATCCCCTCTCGGGGAGCCAAGGGCACAAGGAAGCTGTCCTAGCTCCTGTTAGAGGCTGAAGTAGAACGTGTATCTTCTGTGGCTCCTCTCTCTCTGTTCCTTCATTGATCTTCCTTGAGTTCTTTGTTGAAAAGCTAAAACCTCCCTTTCCAGTCATTCTCGTGTATGATAGGTATTCTGCCAGACACGGGGAGACCAAGATGAAATACACCTGTGTACACACACACACTCACACAGGCATACACACATACGCTCACACAGACACACGCATACACACTCACACAAACACACATATACATGCACACAAATACACATATACATTCACATACACACATACACATACACACGCAGACACATACATAAAAATGCAGCCATACAACCACACAAAAGTATGCACACCAATCCACACACACAGGGATGTATGGATACACAAACACGTGAAACACATGTAATCACGCACACATGTCTGACTCTTGAGGCACTCAAAGTCTAGTTGGACTGTCAGCATTCACTGAAATAATCGCTAGCATGGAGTTACATCCAAAGTACAGTGAGAATACAGGAGAGGAGCAGGACTGGGGGCTATTTGCTAGGAAGTGTCAGGGAGGGTCCTTCAGAGGAGTTAGATGCTGAGTGGAAATCTGAAGGGTGCAGAGGAGGGCACATAGCAGAGGAGGGAGGACTTTGGTAAAAGAAAGTACACAGGCAGGACGGCTGGAGGACCAAGGAGCCTGGCTTGTTCGAGAGACTGGTGAGTTCAGGACAGTCCACAGAATAAAGCCATCTGGCCTCTGTCAGCTTGGGCCATGGCTAGCAACGCTAATGCAGCCCCAGGCACTTTCCCTGCGTCACTGGGGCTGGAGGAAGAGGAAATAAAAGACGGCTTCCCTATCCATTTGGTGATCCAGAATCCGAGAGGGAAGGATCTGGGAAAATAAACATGCATGTTTCTACCCCTTCTCTCTGTGGCCTAAACTCACTCCCATGATTGCATGGATGAATGAGCCAAGAACACCACCAAATTAGTCCCCCAGAATAAATAATAAACATGCACTCATCTGGACCACTGGACAGTAACTTTGTGAGAGCAGAGACTGAAGTCCCTTCTCTCTTTTTTTTAAATATTTATTTTTGAGAGAGAGAGCATGCAAACACGAGTGGGGAGGGGGAGACACACACACACACACACACACACACACACACAGAGAGAGAGAGAGAGAGAGAGAGAGAGAGAATCCAAAGCAGGCTCCAGGCTCGGAGCTGTCAGCACAGAGCCCGACATGGGGCTTGAACTCACAAAACTATGAGATCATGACCTGAGTTAAAGACAGGTGCTCAAATGACTACACCAACCAGGTGCCCCTGAACTGTCATCTCTACACCTGAGTCAAGCTTGGTTTCTCTTTCAGGAGACACATCCAGTCCATTGGAAGTCATGACACCAAAAGCACACCCCAAATCTCTCCACTTCTCTCTCTAGGGCCACTGCCCTCAACAAAGCCAGTTATTGCCTGCGTTGGTACAGCACCCCTCTAACTCTTGTCCTTGCTTCACTCTTGCTCCTCTGTAATCCATCCCAGCCAGAGAGACCTTTGCAAACCCATAGTAAGGTGGGTATCCCAGCTTTACACCACACAGAAGCTTTCATTCCACCTCAGGGCTGAGAGCTCAGCCTCGGACCCAAATGCTGAGTTAAGATCTCAGTTCAAATCTTAACTGCCCTGTGCTTCCGTGTCCTGCACAGAAATGATGGTAATAACTACCTATCTCATATAATTTTCATGAGGGTTAAATGAGTTACTGTATGCTAAGTGGCATAGCGTTAGCATTCACTGACAGTGAATAGGTTTTAAGAAAATAAATACCAATCTCTATACCAGGACCCCTCGCTATATGTCTGACCTAGTTCTGATCTTTTCTGTTCCTCACTCACTAGGTAATAACCACACTGGTCTTCTTGATCTTTAAACAGACCAAGTTCTCTTGGAGCTCAGGACTTTTGCATTTATTGTTCTCGGTTCCCTCTTCCGGGCGCCCTTCTCTTCAGGTCACAACACGAGTGACTCCCTCTCATCATCCAGACATGAGCAGAAATGTCACCACCGAGTCCCCATGAGCTTTCCCATGTTTATCTCTTGCAAACACACACACACACACACACACACACGATTACCTACTGGTCATCCTCATAGCGTTTATCATTAGTGCATTCATATTATTTATTTATTGGTCTATTTATTTGTTAATCACCATCCTCTAACTGGAAAGAAAGCTTCACAGAGTAAAACCATGTAGAACAGTGTCTGGCATGTAGATGGAACTGAACACATGTGTGCTGGATGGATGATGAATGAATGAATGAATGAACGAATGAATGAATGAATCGATGCAGTTAGCACGCTGCAAGTATTTACTGAACACACTGAAGTAAGCTATACCCACTCCTGGAAATAAAAACAAACCGAAGTTTAAGGAAACTTAGTCTCTGCCATGTGTGATCACTCATGTGACAGAAGTGAAACTCTCATGCCACGTGATCCAATTAGCATCGCTCTTGAAAGGTCATTATTCTCGGATATGATTACACCATCTGTCCAAAAAGCTTTCATGATTCATGATCAGATAAGCACTGAACCCCATTTGGCAGGCCTTATAAAGTGACTCTATCTTCTTGGCTGGGTGCTGGCCATGTGTGGGCAGTATTTTGACATTTTCAGATGAAATATGGGCTCGAATAAAAAACACATAAAGTAGTGAGATGATACGGGCCAGGGAAGAATACTGTATTCTGTAAACTCTCAGGGTATAACTGAGATGGGGAACAGATAAATTTAAGTCTGGAAAAAATGTGGAGAAACTTTGCCCATTGGGAAACTTTATTAAGCTCTGGTTTCATCTCTCTGAAGGAATTGCTGGAGGCTCTATCACACACAGCTGGACAAAGACTCAGTGAACACACTGCCTGCATGTTGGAGAGGGTCCTGGGGATGTAGATTATGGTACAAGAGCCATTAGAGAGAACTACTGATCCCAAGGGAAAAGATGAATGCCCCCATTTTATAGACAAGGAAAGGGGTTGAAGAGCTAACTCCTGCCAGCCACATTTCACTTCCTTCTGGTGACAGAAACTCTACTTTCTTTTGAGGAGCCACTCATGCCCCACTCGCGGGTCTTGTACTTTGGATGGAGCCCATCTAGCCACATGGTTAGCTCAGGGATGAACGTGTGGCCTGTGCCAGACAAAAGAGAGGAATTCTGAGATTCCTGTTCTGAAATTTTCAGGAAAGAGACCTTTTCTGTCTGTGGAGGTCGCTAAGCCCTATGAAGACAAGTCTCTGGCTACCAGGCATCAATTTCCTTTCTCCTGTAGACAGCCTGCTCAAAAATGTAGCCAACACAAAGGGAGGTTGAGGCTGAGAAATGGAGGAAAATGAATTCCCAACCAGCCAAGTTTGTAGCTAGAACAAGCACTGCATATTTCAATTACACAAGACAAAGATTCCTGAAACTTCTTGTCATCGTTAAACCCTGTGGAAGAATAAAATACATGTATTTGGTCTTTGTCCCTAGTTCCTGTCACAGAGTCCCTAAAATCCGCGTAATTTCCTGAGTGGTAGGAGTGTATTTTGTTATTTATACCAGTCCCTTTGGGCCTGAGTTTCTGCTAGTGAATGATTTCAGGTGGAGCAAGCAGCTGGATGGCCTCAGGATAGGGATGGTCACCACAAAGACCTCCGGGAGGCAAGAAGTGGCTGGAGATTATGTTCTACAAAACAAAACAAAACAAAAACCTCTTGAACATGGAGATTTGGGCAGCTTCCGAGTTAGTGAGTATATTGAGGTGTTGAGAGAGTGACCTGCCTGGAGAAGGCATGGGAACCATATGCACACACACGCGTGCACACTGCAGCTCTTCCACTTGATGCTCCGGAGTCGTATCCTTTGTAATAAACTGGCAGTAGTAAGTAAGGCATTTTCCTGAAGTCTGTGAATCCTTCTAACAAATTATTGAACTCAAGAAGGGTTCCTGTAGGAAACTTTGAGTTTATAGCTGGTTGGTCAAAAGCACAGAACGCTTCTGGGACTTGAGACCGGCAAATGAAGTAAGATAGTCTTGTGAAATGGAGCCCTTAACCTATCAGGTCTGCAATAACTCCCAATAGTATCAGCATTGACCTGAATTGCTAGACACCCAGTTGGTGTCAGAGAATTGAAGAATTGGTTGTTGGTATGGAAAAAAGCCACACATTTGATGTCAGGAGAAGACACCATGCAAACCCATTCCAGTGGGATTTTCTGTTACTCGCTGCCAACACTTCTGATCAACTCAAGAATCCCAGGCTTAGAAAATTTTAGCAACTCATGGTCATGCAGCTAGTAAGTGGCAGAACTAGGAACTGGACTAGATCCATGTGACTCCAAAAAACCCCATGTTTTACCTTTCTAAGCTGTTCTGTTTTCCTGAGAGGATTACCATGGAAGAGATTCCATCCTTAAGTGGGAGGGTATACCAAATAGTTGCATAGGCTCTTGAAGTTCCAAGTTTCCATCACTGTAAGTATCACCCCACAGATGATGGTAAGAATCTACCCACTAAACTCCAAAGAAGACAGACCCTACCGTCACAACGAACCCACTGCCCTTCTTTTTCCAGACATTCTGAGCACTGTATGCAATGTTATCTGTTGAATACACACTCTCAACACAGCCTATGACATACTCACCAACCCCTGAATAAAACTTAACAGCAAGGTTGAAGAAAATAATCTCTCTTTAGGTCGGAGTCAAGCATGTGAAAGGGAAGTTAATAAACTGTCTAAAATGTTGGTTGTTTGCTCTTTCTATTTTCTTTCTAATTTCCTCTTATCTCTCTAAAATAAATTAGAACATCCTTCTGGCAAGGACCATGTCTTAGACATTTCAGTGTCTCCCTCTATCTCCAACACTATGCCTGATGAGTAAGAAAATGTGTTGAATGGTTGACTCATTTAGGACTTTGTTCTTGTGTTGGTTTGATTTCATTATCTGTCTCCTTACAGATTCAATGCTTCCAAGCCTGACATTAGAAAGTCCTTTCCTGAGCCTGATTTAACTTTCTTAAGATGCTTGTTTTCACAGATACATGCCATATGTGTTGTGCTGACTGGCTTTGAAATTAACCTTGTTTAATATCAGCCTCACTCTTCATTTAAAATAAACTCGTAGCTGAGGTGTGCTGGGGTGGTACAGATGGTTTAATCAGCCCTTGATTTAGGCTTAGGTTGTGATCTAAGTGTCCTGAGATCAAGTGCCACACTGGGCTTCCTGCTGAGCGTGAAGACTGCTTAAAGATTCCCTCTCTCTCCATCTACCCTTCTCCTGCTTTCTCTCTCTCTCTCTGAAAATAAAGAAGAAAGAAAGAAAGAAAGAAAGAAAGAAAGAAAGAAAGAAAGAAAGAAAGAAAGAAAGAAAGAAAAAAGAAAGAAAGAAAGAAAGAAAGGAGGGAGGGAGGGAAGGAAGAAAGGAAGGACGGAAGGAAGGAAGGAAGGGAGAGAGAGAGAGAGAGAGAGAGAGAGAGAGAGAGAAAGAAAGAAAGAAAGAAGGAAGGAAGGAAGGAAGGAAGGAAGGAAGGCAGGCAGGCAGGCAAGGGAAGGGGAAGAAACGATAAGACAAGACAACAGAGAAGAAAAGAAAAGAAAAGAGAAAAAAAAAAAGAAAACTGGTAGCTGGGAAAAAGATCGGTCAATGTGGAAAAGGATCCTAAATAAGAGATAGGCATAGGAGGTTTGGAGGCACCTAGGAGAGAGGAGACAGTGTTGAAAGGAAAGAGAAAGACATAGCCCTGGGGCTGGGGATATCTGAATTTAATGGAAGAAGATGACAGAGCAAGGACTGATGTGAGGTCAAGGAGAGCTTAGGACCAAAAAGTCTGAATGGGGAGGGGCGCAGGGTATGGAACAGAGAGTAGGGTGAGGCCCTGTCATTGATCAACAGCTTACACTGACAAAACCTAGAGAGTTCAATGGCGCAGCCTTCAGGGAGGTCTGTGAATGGAACATGATCCAGCACCATCAGTCTTGGTTCCAAAGTGCCATGAGCTTTCTTTTCTAGACCTTTGGGCGTGCTCTTCTCTTTGCCAGCAATGTTTTCCTTCCCTTCCCCATTTTCTTGGCCACTTCTAGTCTTCCTTCTAACCCTACTGTATTTACCTCCTCCAGTAATCCATCCCTACACACCACAGCACCCTCACCTCCAATCTGATTCTATTACATACTCTATGCTACCACATTTCTGTAAGCATTTTCCTCTATGTCAGGGATCAGCTTCCCTTATATTATACTGCCCTTCAACTCTTATAAAGTGTTCTCATTCAGTTATTTAAGGTCCCCAGCAGCCTGGAAATAGGTCAAGGGGCCATGTCTTATCCATCCCATTCAATGATAAAAGACTGAAGCTCAGAGAAATTGAGAGATCCGCACAGGCCTAGGCTAATGAGGCTCGGGATATAACTTGAACCCAAGTCTAGTGGCACAAGTCCACGGTCTTACCACCTCACCAGAGTGCCCACAGGATTAGCTGGACAGTGGGAAGCTCTGTGTGCATATAGGTGTGAAGTTCTGCAGTGTTCTTTGTCATAGTCTTTTGGGGAAAACATCGGGCTTTCTGGTACCAATGGTCATTTTGAACGGAAAAATTACTTTTACTCTGTTTCTTTCACCCTTGTGCCAGCTTACAAAATGGGCATATTCTAAAAACTGGGCAGGAATTTTTAAAGTGATCAATAAACATATTAATTATGTTGGAAAGAAAGAAGGAAGGAAGGAAGGAAGGAAGGAAGGAAGGAAGGAAGGAAGGAAGGAAGGATGGAAGGAAGGAAGGGAGGAAGGGAGGAAGGGAGGAAGGGAGGAAGGGAGGAAGGAAGGAAGGGAGGAAGGGAGGAAGGAGAAAGAAATGGGTATATTCTGGATTCTGTGCTTAATACTCTTATACCATTGAAGAAAAGAAAGACCAAGTCTCCAGATAGGAGACCCTGGAACTAGTCCCAGAAGACAACTTGCCAGTGCTACCTTAGCACACATAACTTAGAAAGAGACAGGTTCATATCACTTATCAGCTGTGCTCAGCCTTTCTCCTCCAAAGGCAGAGATGAGGAGATAGACATTTGTTCAGCTAACATCCATTGAATCTTACTAGGTCCTGGGCTCTGGGGGCAGAGAGTGAATGAAAGATGATCCCTTGTACCAAAGTGTTCAAAATTCTATGAAGAAAATAGATAGAGAATCTTGTTATTTTACTATAATTCTCTTCTCCCTGTTACTCCTTATTTTTTCTTGCTTGTTTTTTCAAACATACTTATTTTTATAGGGTTAAGGGGTTTTCCCAGCTTATTCTATCATTTTTATGTCTTGGGGTACTAATTTTTGTTTGTTATTTCAGCATTGTTCCTCTTGGTGGTTGGTTTTCTTGTCTGGTTTCTTTATTTCTTCCTTTCTTCCTTCCTTTCTTTCTTTCTTTCTCTTTTTAATGGTTACGTTAGCTCATTTTATACAAGTTTTGTAAACCGTATAGGATTTTGATGTACTCTCGGTTGTAAAACATCATTACAGAGTAGTTTGGGGTTTGCTTTTATTAGGCTCCTGGACCTTCAACAATCTGGACCACTTTTATATGAATCCCCTTCCTTTCAGTGAATTTGGACCCCACACCCAGTTTGGATGCAGAGCTGAAGTTTTAATTTTCCTTCAATAACCTTTACTCAAATGGGCAGAGCTTTTCTAGTCCCCAAGCCTCATGAGCTCTTTGAGACTCTGGGCTTTATGAAGAGTAGATGGCTTCTGTCTATTCCCTTCCTGCTTTCACAGGCCCTCAGCTAGGTCTGTTGTCACTGAATAGACAACAGAATCTCAGTCTCGAGGACACAAAGCCTCTATCCAGTCAAAAACCCCAGCCAGCCACCAGCAGTAAAATCTCTACCATTCTGACTCCAACCACGTTTTGCCTTACGGCACCTGGGGGTTTCCCTTCTCTTTCTTTCAAACAAAGTTACTTTTTATTGTTTTATTTTGTACAGGGTATCTGTGTCTTGTAGCAAACAAACTGGCACTGTGTGGCTGGAAGCCCCAAATGGAGACTTAGATACCATGATAAATCACTTTGATTTCTTCCCGGAGAAAGCAGGAGACCTGGAAGGTTCCACAGTGACCCTTTTCACCGACAGTGCTGCTCACTGGAAAATGTCTGCTGCAAAACCAGCACCCACCAGGTGCCCTGGAGGCAGCAGCTAGTCTTGAGTGTGCTCTAGTCACACTCTGGGATGGGGGGCGGGGTGGAGATCACTAGATTTCTCCAGAACTCGAGGTCCTTCTCTCTAATGAGCTAAGTTCCTCTTCTGTGTGACATGAGCAAGAATGAGACTTCACAGAAATCTCCAGAAATAAGGAGAAAGATCAAATACTAGGAGCGATGTACAAAGACAAGGCATTGGGTACCAGAGGGTGGATCCTGAGGGAACCTACTGGTGAGAAGGAGCACCGTCCTATCCCTGGTGTGCCTTTCACAGACCCCTGGAAGAGGACAATGCCTACGACACGTCATGGGCAGAAAAGGCAGGGTTATTGCCAAAGAACGTGAAGAAAGAGGAGGAAGCCTTTATGTGGGAACTAGTTGGTGATGTGTACCATGAAGTGCTCCCTCTTGCATGTGCTATCTCTCTGTCTCTCTCTAATTCGTGGACTTTATTTTTACAGAAGTTTTAGATTTACAGAAAATTTGAGCCCAAAGTACAAAGAATTCCCATATACCCCTTCTCCCACCCACCCCCTCCACAGCCTCTCCTGTTGTCAACCTCTTGCTTTGGTTTGCTGCATTTGTCACAATTAATTAGTTAATATTAAGAACATTGTTGATTTGCAAGCTACTAAGGAGTGTGCAGGTGAAATCTGAAACAGGTCCCTATACTTGGAAATCAGGAAGAGGCTAAAGAAAGAGGCATCCACTCCAGATTGAAAGGTAACAGGTTTATTAAGCAAGGGGACTTGTATACAAGGCTTGTCTTGGGTAGCCTCAAGATGAGATCTCTGCACCCACCCACCAAATCTTAAAATATGTACCATCCAGATGATCTCAACACCCCATAACTCTCTCAAGGCTCATTCTTGGGGAAGTTTCTGGGACAGGGAAGCCAAGCAAAAGTGCACATTCCAAGGACAAGGAGGGGGTGAGGAGCCTCTGATTGCCAGGGTCCAATGCATGGGTCAACAAGCAGTCACATCTTCTCAACCTCCCCCAATAAAAATTATTATTAACTAAAGTCCATAGTTGACATTAGGATTCACTCTTTTACTGTACATTCTGTGGTGTTGGACAATGGTTTAATGTCATGTATCCGCCCTTATGCTATCAAACAGAATTATTTCACTTCTTGCCATAGACTGAATGTTTATGCCTCACCTCCATCAATTCATACATTGAAACCTAGTCCCCAGTGTCATAGTATTTGCAGATGGGGCCTTTGGGAGGTGCTCAGGTCATGAGAGGGGAGCCCTCATGGGATTAGTGTCTTACAAAGGAGACCCCAGAAAGTCTCCTTGCCCCTGTATGTATGAGCATACAGCAAGAAGATAGCCATCTATAAACCCAAAGCCCAAAGTGGGCTCTTGCCAGACTCTGAATCTGCTGGTGCCTTGATCTTGGGCTTCCTAGCTTCTAAAATTGGGAGAAATGGATTTCTGTTGTTTGTAAGCCACCTAGTCTATGGCATTTTTGTTATAGCAGCTTGAACAGACTGACACTTCCCTACAATCTCATTTTTAAAACATAGGTATTTTTAAGCATGTAATTGCATATGATTCAGCAATTCTACTTCTAGGTATTTACCCAACGAGGTGAAAGCAGAACATCAAATAGACATTTGTACATACATGTTTATGGCAGCATTATTCACAATAGTTAAAAGAAACAATCTAAATGCTCATTGATGGATGACTAGATCAACAGAATGTGGTATATACATACGGTGGAATATTACTCAACCTCAAAAAAGTTAAATTCTGACACATGCTACAACATGGATGACCTTGAAAACATTCCACTAAATTAAATAAACCAGGCATGAAAGGACAAACATTATATGATTCCTTTTATATGAACGATCTCAGTCAAATTCATAGAGATAGAAGGTGAAATAGAGTTTACCAAGGGCTAGGGGAGGCAGTGGGGAATGGGGTGTTAGTGTTTAATGGATACAGAGCTTCAGGTTTGGGATGATGAAAAAGTTCTGGAGATGGATGGGGGTGATGGTTGCCCAACTGTGTGGATGTGCTCAATGCCACTGGACTGCACTCTTAAAAACAATTAACATGGTACATTTTATGTTATCTCTATTTTACCACAATAAAAAAATAAACACAAAAAGCATATGTATTTATATCTTATTTCCAAGAAGCTTTAAAGAAGCATGATACCTTAATCCTCACAGAACCCATATAAGATGACTGTCATGCTCAGTTTATGGAGACATTAGCTACCCTACCCTGCCAGTGCCTCTAGTGTCACCTGGTGTGACTGACTCTGCCAGCTGGGGCACATTTCACCATAGCGAGGTCTAGCCAGATGCTCTGCACCCAGTTTATGACATAGAGCAGTAAGCACCTGCTATTCTCTCCGGAGACCAGAGAACAGAAGACATGAGCTACAGAGGCCATTGCAAAACAAGAAAAATTCCTCTCATGGGTCCATGGACCACTCGGCAGTTGAGAAATCTGGTTTGGTTGACCCCTTTCTTCCCTAACAGCTCAGAGTCCTGCCCTGTTTTGGCTTAAATGCACAATCGGCTAGCTGTTGGTATTCTTCACTGATGGTGGAACCAAGACAACACCATGCTCCCATGTGTTCACTTTGACTTTTCAGCTTTAATGAGTGGCACCAAACCGGAGGAATTATTATCTCATTGGCATTCCTCCCTCCACCCCCAACCATATTCTCACTCTCTTCCTGCCAACCCGTAATGACATTCCTGTCCCATTCCTCCTGTTCTGCCTGCCTTTCCTCCCGCCCTCCCCACCCTCCACACCAGCACTCGGGTGCAAGTTAAAGGCCAGGTTTGGCAATGCAGGAAGTCATATATCAAAGTTGGAAATAAATGAAAACAAGCAAGCTGCAGCAACATGACAGGGCCCTGTGCCCAAGGCCTGACAAGCCACCCACACCAGTACTTTCTGCTCCTGACAATGTGTTATGATTGCATAGCTGAGTCACCTACACCAAATGATAGTAATTCAGCTCAATCATGACAAAAATAAAAAATGAGCAACCATCTGGCCACAGGCTTACTCACCTATTAGAGCCACCCATTGACATACTGTTGGCAGAAAAGGTCATGGATGGTGGGTGGGTAAAGAGAGGTTCATGGGTGGAGGGATGACGCTAAATGGCTTTAGGCCACGGGTCTACGGCTTGGCCTCTGTCCCATCTTTTTGAAATAAACTTGGAAGTTGAAGGCAGATGGTCAGAACAGAGGTTCAGATGAAAATCTCCCTGTATTTCTTCTCTCTACTCATTGCTGCAAATCTGTAAATTATGAAACAAACTTACTCTACCCACCACATTTCTCCAATGCATTTGGAAAAGAGAAAAATAAAATAAAAAGCAATATTCATTGGTGACAACTTTGCAGGGGAACCTGCACTTTCATATACGGCCACTTCGATGATAAATGAGTACATTGGGGGGAAAGCATTTTAACATTAATGTATCAAGATTTTTGTAATTGCTCAAACCCTTTGACCCTCTTCTAAATAACTCCTCTTCTGAGTTTGTATCCTAAGGATATAATTAGAGATAAGCACAAAAATTAATGTTAGAAGAATGTTTGTATCAGCATTATTTATAGTAGCGAAAAAAAAAGAGGGGGGAAGGGAAGGAAAGAGAGAGAGAGAGGAGAAAAAAATTTAAATTACGGTCACACATCCAATTTACTAGAAGACAACCATTAAAAACCATGCCTTCAAAGAAAATTTAATGACATGGGGAAATGTTTATGATATAACAGATATATGCAGAGTAGGCCATAAAACTTTATATAAAATGTGAAATGCATTATGTCGAATCATATATAAAATTTCCCTTTTTTATAGGTCAAAACAGTTGAATGTCATCAATTTTACATGATGCAAGTCAAAGGAAAAAAAATTCTATAAACAAAAAAACTTACATTGTAAGTTGTGGTTTACTCTGTTGATTTTTTTAAATCTCTCTTTATTCCAATGTCTTGCAAAAGGTCTTTTGTAATTAGAAGGGGGGCAGAGTGTAATTTAAAAAGAAGAAAAAGGGAAATTTCAGGAAGCCACCCTCAGCAGAGTCCACCCCAGCTTGGTCCAGGGGAGCCATAGGCTAGAACCAACTTCTACCGGCTCATGAGAGCATGCAGGTGCTTTACCCAGCTGCATTCAATGATGTCACTTCAAGTTGGTAGTATGAAAGTAGTTGTGATGGCAATATTTACACTATGGAAATTGGCAAATGTCACAAATCAGGGCCTTCTTTTTGAAGTAGTTACCAGTATGCTACTGGTCAAGGGTCTTTTTTCTTTTTCTTTCCTTTTTTTTTTTTTTTTTGGTCAGTTACAACCTCAATCCAGGCTCAGGATACCCCTGAATCCCTACTGTCGGACTGAGTAGGCCATGCCTAATTCCAGGCTCTGAGTTCATGCTCACCACACAAACTTTTAATTCAGATGGCTTCACATCGACCTTTTCCAAAGAGATAAGTCCATATGATGAACTGGTCCATCAGGGGAGAGACAATAAATTAAAATTACTAAATGGGGGGCGGGGCACCTGGGTGGCTCAGTTGGTTAAGCATCCAACTTCAGCTCAGGTCATGATCTCACAGTTCGTGGATTTGAGCCCCCTGTCAGGCTCTGTGCTGACGGCTCAGGACCTGGAGGCTGCTTGCTTTGGATTCGTGTCTTCCTCCCTCTCTGAACCACTCCCACTCATGCTCTGTCTCACTCTGTCTCTCTCTTTCTCTTTCTCTCTCTTTCTCAAAAATAAATAAACATTAATTTTTTTTTAATTACTAAATGAGGGGTGGGTGCGTTGCTCCTGAATCAGCTTTCAAAGCCTATGATACAAAGGTCAGGTCATGGGCCATGCTGAATTCATGGCTCCTTGTTTGACCACTCAGCATCTGCTCTTAAAGCCACACTGACTGTAATGTTTATTCCCCTCAGTACTTCCACACTTGCTATTAATAATCAGTAATACTGGTATGGGATGCCTGGGTGGTTCAGTCAGTTAAGGTCCGACTTCGGCTCAGGTCAAGATCTCACAGCTCCTGAGTTCGAGCCCCACATCGGGCTCTGTGCTGACAGCTCAGAGTCTGGAACCTGCTTCAGATTCTGTGTCTCCCTCTCTCTCTGCCCTTCCCCTGCTCATGCTCTGTCCCTCTCTCTCTCTCTCTCTCTCAAAAATAAACATAAAAAAAATGAGTAATGCTGGTAGTTAGCATTTACTGCTTGCTTACTGTGCACACACTTGCTAAGGCCTTGATGTATACTGAATCATTTCAGCCTCATAGGACCCTGATGAGCTTCCTTGCTGGGTACAAGGGCATGCTTCTGATGCTCAACATCTTTGAACACATTTCCTTTGTTTGAGGACTTCTTCACCTTTTGAGAACTCTCCTCCTCAAGCTGGAGCATGGGATTACAACTTCCCAGCCCCCAGTGCTACCAGATCACAGGCATATGACCCAACCTCTGCCAGTCAGAGGCCCCCAGAAGATTTCCTTTGGGAAGTCAGTGGCCCAAATCAGCAGGTACAACATGAAAGCCATCATGGCCATGATGGCAGAGGGGAACATGCACATCCAGGGGCAGCGATGCAGGTGACGGTGTCCAGGACCAGCCCAGCATGGCACGCTGCGGTGCCCAGCAATGGCAGGGGTGTCTACCCTGGAGCAGGCCTGCAGGGTAAGGCAGGCCTCATTGCAGCCTGCATGCCCTTCCAGACCTGACTCTCTGGAGAGAAGGGAGGAGGGGCCAACATGGCGGAGGAGTGGGAGGACCCGCTGCTCTCTGGTGTCTTTTAAACTAAGAAGGACTGAAACCGAGGAACTCTCAATCCCAGAGATCTGCAGGAAGAGGAGTTGGAGGCTACAGGGAAGAGAAATCCAGAAAATCCTGGGAGACTGAGTGAGTACAATTGGGAGAAAGAAAGAGAGCCGCGGAGGTGCGGACTGCGGGGAGTGGGCCCCGGGCGCTGGGCGCCTTCCTCCGAAAGACAAGGGGAAGAGAAAGAGTAGCGGGGAAAGTACCTCGAACCCGGGCAGAGAGGGAGCTTATCATCCAGTCCCTATCCACGAGGCTTTCTGGAGAGAAAGTCTGTTGCTCACGGCGGAGCTTTCTTCACTCCGGAGCCAGCGATGCTGTCCCAGCCCGAGACACAGAGAGGTGCCGCACCATCACTGGATCAGTGCTGAGTCAGGGACACAATTTAAATAGGGAAAATTGGGAGTGCAAGGGGCTCGAGACCACCCAGCAGGTCATACTGCCCCTGCAACCCTGACCAAGTCGAGGATGGACACAGAGGAGTGTTCTGAGATCCCAGGTCCGTGAAGAGAGGCTAGGGGGACGCCATTGTGGTCGCACCAGTGCTGAGTCAGAGACTCAGTTTACATAAAGCATGGCGGTCAGAGCCTGTTAAAGGAACTCAGATGAGCATGGGGCTTGCTACTGCCCAGCAAATTGAACTGGCTGGTAACCTGCATAGAGTTGAGGACGGAAACTGAGGAGTGATCTGAGACTGTGTGTCCGTGAGGAGTGATCTGAGACTGTCGGGGCTGGGAGGGCGCCCTTGTGGTCACCCGTTCCCACAAAGCCAAACACTAGGACTCCACCCCCCAGCAGTGGAGGTGGGACCTGCCTACACCAGGCCACGCCCCTCCTCATATGGGAGACGCCTGTCTGCAGGAGTGGTAGTCGTGGAGACACAAATACTGCAGCATTGCCTGGATTAATTCTAGGTCAATTTCTTCGGTTTTAGATATATTCTCCCTCTTCTCCTTTCTATCTCTCCCCACCTCTAAACCAGTCACCTGGGGGTTTTGGCTTGCTTAAACAGACATTTAACCCACTCTCTCAATGCATGTTCTACACCTCCCAAGAGGTGTAATCTCTTATCTCTCTCTATGGAACAGTCAGACCACATAGTGCATCTGGGCAACATCTAACTTCATTTCTCTTTCCTCACATCCTTCCTTATTTTGTTTTCTCTCTTGCTGGATGAAGTCTTCTAATCTCTCTACTTGGTCACAGTTCAATTTCTTCTTCTCCCCACACCTGTCACTACTCTGTGTATGCTCTACCATCAGCAGACCACACACCCTATCATTAACATGTAGCTGGGACGTCAGGTCGCATGCCTCCAAAGTGTCGTTCGCTAATCTTTTTTATGTTGTGATTTGTTTGTCTGCATTATTGGTCAGTACGGTTGTGAGTTTGTGTTTCCTGTTTGTCGGTCTGATCCTTTTCCTTTCCAGGGAGAACTAGGAAATAAACAAATACACACCTAGCCAAAATGACAAAATGGAAGAACTCCCCTCAAAAGACTGTACAGGAAATAGTGACAGCACAAGAAATGATGAAAGCAGACACAAGCAACTTAACAGAACAAGAATATAGAATGATAAATATAAAAATACTCGCTGGGCTTGAAAAAAGCATAGAAGAAAGCAGGGGGACCCTAGAGGCAGAGATCAAGGTCCTAAAAAATGGTCTAGAGGAATGAAAAAATGCTTTCAATGAGGTGCAAAACAAATCGGAGGTAGCCACAGCATGGATTGAAGAGGAAAAAGAGAGAATAGGGGAATTAGAAGATAAAATTACAGAACAGGAGGAAGCAGAGGAAAAGAGAGAGAAACTGATTCAGGAACAGGAAAGGAGAATTCGAGAGCTGAGTGATGCAATCAAATGGAATAATATTTGTATTATAGGAATTCCAGAGGAAGAAGAGAGAGAGAAAGGAGTCGAAGGGGTACTTGAACAAATCATCACTGAGAACTTCCCCAACATGAAGAAGGAAATGGGCATTGAAGTCCAAGAGGCACAGAGAACTCTCCTCAGACATAACCCGAATAGACCCTCAGCATGACACATCATAGTCAAGCTGGGAAAATACAAAGACAAAGAGATAATTCTGAAAGCAGCTAGGGATAAATGGGCCTTGACTTACAAAGGCAGACACATTAGGGTAGTAGCAGGACTTATCTACAGAAACTTGGCAAGCCAGAAAGGAATGGCAGGAAATCTTCAATGTGATGAACAGGAAGGATATGCAGCCAAGAATCTTTTACCCAGCCAGCCTGTCATTCAAAATGGATGGAGGTATAAAGGTCTTCCCAAACAAACAAAAACTGAAGGAATACATCACAAATAAACAAATCTTATAAGAGATCCTGAGGGGGACTCTATGAAGGAAAGGTTGCAAGGAACACAAAGCACCAGAGACATCCTTACAAGCATGAAACCTACAGATAACACCTTGACTCTAAACCCATATTTTTCAATATTAACGCTGAATGTAAACGGACTAAATGCTTCAATTAACAGACCCGACTCTCTGGTCCTCCTGAGAATGCTAGGCACTACTGCACAGACTGTAACAAACTCCTTTTAGGCTGAATATGTCTCTGTGGTTTTCAGAGACTTTCAGAACCCTGACGGATGTGCAAGTGAAGTTACTGCAATGTAGAAACATGTTATTAATATCTCCATTTTATAGATGAGGACACAAAGGCTCAGGGAAATTAGGTTATTTGTCCAAGATCACAAAATTATCAGGACTAAACCTTAATCCCTTTGACCCCAGAACACCAGCTCTTATTTTAAACACTGCTACAACTGACCATGCCACACTACCCTCTAGGACAGTCTTCTTGCTTCCATTCTACTGATACTTCTGAGATTCTGAGAAGGTCAACTATTTTGTCAAGGGCACACACAAGTGGTTGGTGGTTGATGAAGCCACAATTCAGCGTCAGGTCTATCCCTCCACCAGGCTCCTCTTTCCTTTAAGAGCTGACTCGATTCTCTACCCCCACATCATCTCACTCATCCCTCCGCAACACTGGGCCAGAACAGTCCCTCCCACTCTCTGATGTGGGGGATGGCCCTGCCCTGAATCACCTCTGTCCTTGGCCTCTTCCCAGCCCCAGAAGGCTCCCCTTTTCCCTACTTTTCATCTACATTCTACAATCTTTTCAAGAATCACATATTAAACATCGCCTCGTCCATGAGGTCTTTATTACTCTGCCAACTGACACAGTGACCTTATTTTCTGAACTCCCTTATGTGCATATCCTGTCTGACCTACCCATTGGGGGATATCATCCCGTGCTGGCCAGAGTGCTAATTCTGTCTTGTTTTCCTTTTCAGAATGATAGCCCTTGGCAGGCAAGGATCTGCCTCAATGGTGCTTCTTTAGCACCAAGCTCCGTGCCAGGCATCTAGTAGGCATTTGGGAAGCATTGCTAAACAAATAACTGAACGAACTAGCAGTCAGCTAGCCCTCATTAATAACATGATCTGTATGAGTAATTCTCTTAGTACTGTTTGTTCAGCTCTGCCCCATTTCTTTAGTAATGTAGACTTGTAAAATGGAAATTGGTGGGACCTTTATCTCTCTCCTCAGTGTGGCCATTCTGTGGGGACCCAACTATCATGCCCACAGCCTAGGCAATCCCCATCCATCTCTTCAAACAAAGGGATTCTAGATCACCAGTCCTGCCTGAGGTGAGGTCAGCAGGCTGCATCAGGGCACTCTGACCCAGCTCCACAGCCCATTGCACACTTCTCTCTCCCCTCACCAACACAGTGGAGAACAACCCCGCTTCCTTTTCTTCCCCAAAGACACTGTAGAGTCACTGGCTCCTGCTCTGCTGTCTGTTCCACACCTGGCTCTCCCAGCTTCTTTAGTAATTAACCAACATGTTGCCCTCTCTTTCCCCGTGCTAATCCCTCCCCACACACACGTACACATACACATCTGTCAAAATCTCTACCTAGGTTGCAGACCTAAGGCCTAGGAGATGAAGCAGCCATTTTGTAACCATGAGGCAACAAGCATAATATCAAGTCCTCCACACTAAGGGTCATGAAGTATAAAAGCTAGAAAAAGCCTGAGTTCCTGAGGCCCAGCTGAGTCACTAGGCCTGCCCTGGATTGCCTACCCAAGACTTATCATGGCATGAGTTCACTCCAGCTTGTCCATTTAGTTCACAGCCATAGTGCTTGCTGGGTTTTGGAGCTAATCACATCCCTAACTAACACGAGAACTTTTCAGATGCCCCCTACCCCAACCCCAAGTGAGAGAATGGCAAAGAAGTGTTGCCCGTGTTTCTCCCTTATGATTTATCGTATGACGCTGTGAAAAGTATGGATTTGTGCACTTTTTTGCATTCCACCTTGTAACAGCTTCAAGTATTCAAAACAAAGCAGAACATGTTTTCCCCCTCCTGGTCTCCCTCAGCACTTTGCCAAGTATGTCAACTGAATGGGAACTCTCTACATAGCTGCTGATTTGAGGTAAAGTGTGTTTCTTTCCGGCTCAATCCCTTGGCCAATGTCTCACGATTATAGGGAGGAACCTACGAGTCCTTCAGTCTCTGTGTACGGAAGGAAGCTGCATCTTTCAAGCAATCATCAGAATATCATGTATATTTTTCCCTGCTGCAAATCACTTATTTACATATTAAAGTGGTTATTTGAGGAGAGAATTCACTGATGCAAATTTGACATTCAGATGTCAGCCACTCCATAAATAAGGTCAACTGTGATGAGGACACATGTTAGTCTCCAATTAGAATCTCTTAATGTCTAAATAATGCTAATGTGAGGCATCTGCCAGCCCCAACTATGCTCATAAACAAAGACACTGATGAGAGTCAACCTAATCCATAGCGTCTCCCATTACCACTTCACGCCTCTCAATGCCCAGGAAAAGAGCTCTCTTCATCTGGGAAGAGTTCCGGTCACTTAGTGGACACAATAGCCAAGTCCTGGCAACATAAAATCCTCTGCTCTGTGGACCTCCGGAGCCGACAGCTGCTCAGAGGCATTCTTGCTGCTCAGCTCACCTCATCCCATGGAGCATGGACTCCTACAAAGACTCTGTGTACACACAGCATATTTTCTGGAGACATCCATTTTATTCAGTGATTTGGTTAGAAAAAATAAGATAATTATAGTATTTTTTGCATGATGATAATTTAAAACATCCTTCAATATTGGACGTGAATATATAATGCAAAATTCACACAAATAGCTTTCAAATAAAACATAGGGGTGCCTGGGTGACTCAGTTGGTTGAGTATCTGACTCTTGATATCAGCTCGGGTCATGATCTCAAGGTCATGGGATCAAGCCCTACATTGGGTTCCATGCTGAGTGTGGAGCCTGCTTGGGATTCTCTCTCTCTTCCTCTGCCCCTCTCATGCATGCATGTATGCTCACCCTCTCTCTCTCAAAAAAAAAAAAAAATCAAATACAACATTAAAATATTCATAGACATTTCATGCTTGGGGAGAACTGCATTGGGTTCTTCCCGGGGGGGTGGCACCTTTGATGGAAATACCTGAGAAACACTGATTTAGGGGAAATAATTCCAAGGCCAGGGACATCGTCTTTCTGTAGCAGCCTGGAGGAATTGTATGCACACTGGAGCAAGAGAGAAGACTGTTTCTGGAAGTGGTGTCAACCACACTCCCACCAAAGCCCTCTCCCCTCCCGGGATTTTTTTTTAATTTTTTTTAATGTTTGTTTGTTTGTTTATTTATTTATTTATTTATTTTATAAACATAGAGCCGTTTTATTTTTCCAGTAAATATTTTCTTTTTTTTTTTTCTTTAAACAATTTATTAGAGTAGAGTAGCTAAAATGAACAACTCAAAACTATAGATGCTGGCAAGGAAGTAAAGAAACAGGCACCCTCTTACACTGTTGGTGGGAATAATGTTTATTTATTTTTGAGAGAATGAGAGAGAGGTAGAGTGTGAGCAGGGGCAGAGGAGGGGCAGAGACACAGAGCTATAAGTGGGCTCCAGGCTCCGTGCTGTCAGCACAGAGTCTGCCCTGTGGCTTGAACTCATGAACTGTGAGATCATAACCTGAGCTGAAGTAGGATGCTTAACCAACTGAGCCACGCAGACGCCCTCCCTCCCCAGGATCTGAGGCACCTTCACTAGAGCAACTAGCATGTGCCCCAGAATCCATACAATCTCCCTGTTGTGCCACGAGCCCTGGGAGTCAACCTGGTCTCTTCCTCACGGCAGGTCTTGATTTCTATTCCCATTAATTAGACTCCAGAGCCCCCTCCCTGGTTTGGACAACCAGGTCAAACTTGGGTGCCTTCTCTGAAGGACAGCATTCCATACTTGAGTTCTGGCCAACACACCATGGCCAGATGGCACCAGCAGCATATTGTCCCATGACACATGGTCTGTCCTGTGGGACCACACAAGCCTGGCTTTCCCTTAGCCCTGCCTCTTCCATCAAGAGAAGGCGGTTGTGCACGATCCATGAAAATGTCTAAAAAAGCAAAATCGCCTTTCCATTCAAGTTTCGTAAGATATTTTTAAAATGCTGGGAGCAATTACCCCCATGCCAAAATGATATAAACCTCATTCTCACAGGCTAATTCCCCTGCCAAAACTACACTTTAGCAAATCAGGTTTAAAATTTTTAACCTGACATTTGAGGCACGGGCTCACAGAGAAGTAGAGGTGGCCCGCTATTCCAAGTGCACCTTCCAAGCTCTGCCACTAGCATATCCATCTTGTACCCTAGTCAGGTTTGATCTCCCCTATGAATTCATTTTCTGTCTCTGTGTCTCCTGGTTTCTGCCTCTCTGCCTCTGTCCATTCTGCACCGGGGGCGGGGGGGGGGGAGTCATTCTACCAGGAGGTAGTGAGAGAAAAATACCCTGAGATGATGTGGGCTAGGAAGAAAATAAAATATGGTCTAGATGAAAGAGTGTAACAAGGAAGTTCAGGTGGTCCATAAAGGCCTCTCCAAGAGGGAGCTTTAAGCTGAGACCCACAAGGAAGAAATGCATTTCAAGGAAAGGAAACACAGGGAGCAAAGGCTTAGAGTACAGACATGCTCGGGGGTCTGAGAAACTATAGGAAAGTGAGGGTGGCTGGGGCACATGAGGTTTGAGACAGGCCTGGCCAGGTAGGACCTTGCAGGTCAGGGAGAAGAATTTTACTTCTATTCAGAGTGTGAAGGGATACTATTAGAGGATTTTTAGGAGAGAAGTGACATGACCATGAGTGAGAATCCCCCCCCCTCAGCCTCTTGCAAGTGACACATCCTTGGGTGAGTCCTTAATCTCACAAAGCCTTACATTTAGGACCTACCTCCTTGGGTTCTATGATAAATAAAGATATAATATACAGTAAACGAAAGCCCAATCTCTAGACCAACAACCCTATGACAGGTATTATTATAGTCATAGCTCCTGGATTCCACTTAGGTGGAAGGAATATTCCTGTCTCTGACATACCTTAGCAACATATTGGTACATCTAGGCTTTCTATCTATCTATCCATCTGTCTGTCATCATCATCTATGATCACTTTCTCTCTTTCTGTATATTTTTTATCTTCCTCTAGTAATCAGTGACTACTTTGAGAGTGAAGATCACATCTTACTCATTTCAGGGTATAACACAAAAGTAATTTCAGTGTATTTCACTGGGCAAAAGTTCACCATTTATTAAATTAATACGTGGAATTAAGAGAAGGAAGGAAGGAAGGAAGGAAGGAAGGAAGGAAGGAAGGAAGGAAGGAAGGAAGGAAGGAGGAGGAAGGGAGAGACAGGGAGGAAGGGAAGGGAGAGACAGGGAGGAAGTAAGGATGAATGGAAGGAAGGAAGAATGGGAAGGAGGGAGGGAGAAAGGGAAGGGAAGAGGGAGGGGAGGAGGAAGGAAGGAAGGAAGAAGGAGGAAGGGAGAGACAGGGAGGAAGGGAAGAAAAGAGGGAAAGGAAGGAAGTAAGGATGGATGGAAGGAAGGAAGAATGAAAAGAAGGAGGGAGGGAGGAAGGGAGGGAGAGAGGGAGGGGAAGGAAGGAAGGAAGGATGGATGGAAAGAAGGAAGGACGAAGGAAGGGAGGAAGGAAGGAAGGAAGCTAACGTTGGTAGCTGACATCCTTCATGTGTGCATGGGAAAAAGACATGCACATTGGCATGTCCCTTGTGAGCTTGGATTTATTTTCCTTAAAAGGAGAGATGATGAAACAGTGGTTTGAAAAGCCCTTCAGAGAATAAACTTAAGAAAGTCCCTTGTGAGCTTGGATTTGTTTTCTTTAAAAGGAGAGATGATGAAATAGTGGTTTGGAAAACCCTTCAGGGAACAAACTTAAGAGATGATGGTGACCAGTGTCATGATTTCAAAATAAAGAACCCAAAAAGAAAAGAGGGGATTCCAGCTTTTCTGGCTGCGTGGAGGTGCAGCACAATGCGTCTTCAGAGCAACACACCATTGTCGGACTCTGCCAACACCCCGCTCCATCCCACAGAACAGAGATCACTAAACCTCAGACCAGCCTGAGTCAGCCCAACCCGGACAGAGGAAGGGGCCTTCCCAGACCACCAGATAAGATCTAGAAATAGCAGGGTCACCATATACTAATAATAAGTCAATACCGCTTACTGAGTTCTCACTGTGCACCTGTAACTGCACTAACACAGTGATTTATTTTTATATTTTATTTATTCAAGAGTCTTTTTCCCCTCACAACAATTCTTAGAGAGTATGAACACTTGCCCAGTATTGCCATATCATGCAGACCTGCCTGCCCCCAAGGCCCCGACCCAAACTGGCATAAACTTCAGCACTTACTTTGTCAACAGAACTGTGATCCTTTCCACCTCTGATTGTTTACCCTTTTTACCCCATCCTTGTGTGTGGGCTTGTGCCCATTTCTTGACTAGCTCATACATACACCAGGGGCTGTGTTATACCTTGGAGGCTAAAACCTAACCATTCCTGCCTCGTCTTTTCCTAGGAGGCTGGACCCCATCTCTAGGCCTGGACTTTGAGAGTGAAGTCTGAGGGTGACATTGTATCTCACAGCCACGTCCACCTCTAAGTCAGTCTTGAGTAGCCTGCGGAATGGCAGGTTGGTTTCCCCAGCTCCGCTCTGCTCTATAGGACTTTCTTCCCTTTCATCGCCATCCCAACTCTAAGATTCAAACCAAGCTTCAGGACTTCCTGGACCAAAGCTGAGACTCCCCTTAGGCCACTGCAAAAGCAGGGGGCCACTAGCTGGATCTGAAGCATACAAGGTTCTGAATACTGCCCATGTGCCCCTTGGACTATTGTAAATTGAATTTTAGGGTGTCTTAGTTCTCCAGTCTTATGCATCAATTGTTCGGATGTCCAGATGTTAAGACAGATAGAAATATGAATAAAACATCATCCCAACTATCAAGAACTTGCAAACATGTCAGGGAAACACGGAAAGTTAAATAACAACAAATGGCTTAGCAAACCAATCAATAGAGAAATTGAAAATGTATGAGAAAAGAGTCCTCTGGCTGAATGCTTATGTCTGTTAGCTTGTGGGATTTTCTTCATCCCTGAAGTTTACCAGGAATTTTCCCAGATTATGCAAGAGTCTGTCTCAATTCCACGTAATCTTGTCTGGAGCTCAGCGTAATCTCTCAATTTGAAAATTCAAGGAATTTGCTTCCACTTAAGAAATGTTTTATTTTTCTGTTATTTGTTTCATTTCTAACTCGTCTTCTTTTCTGTTCCTTTCTCGCTGTGTGGAACTGATGCCGGGCTCCTGGATCATCCTGCAAGCTGCTTATCTCGTCTCATGAGAATTTCTTCTCTGCATTTTTGTTCTGTTCGAGTTATTTCCTTCTCTTGGTCTCCCTGGCCACTAATTCAGGTCCACATCTTCCTGTTCAATTTGTCTATTGAATTCCTTAGCTAGCAAACTATACTTTTTAAGTACCAAAAAGTATTTTTCTGTTATACCTAAATCTCTTTGTATAGGATAGTGGGTTGAATAGTATCTCTCTAAAACTTATGCCCACCCAGAACCTCAGAATGTGACCTGGTTTGAAAAAAGAGTCCTTGCAGATATAATTAATGTAGGTGAGGTGAGTTCATACTGGATTAGGGTGGGCCTTAATTCAAGGACTGGTGTCCTTAATAACACACACACACACACACACACACACACACACACACACACAGGAGAAGAAATCCATGGGAAAATGGAGAAAAGGATTGGAATTACACATCCAGAAGCCAAGCAACACCAGAGAGTGCCAGGAGCCACCAGAGGCAGGCATGGATTCCCCCCTAAATCCTTCAGAGAGAGCATGGCCCAGCTGACATCTTGCTTCTGAACTTCTGGCCTCCAGAACTATGAGAGAATACATTTCTGTTATTTTAAGCCAACGAATTTGTGGTGATTTGTTAGCTCAGCCATGGAAAACTTATATATGTGGTCATAATTTTTGCTGAAATCTTTTCCAGCCTGTCTATTTCAGGCACCTCTTTTGAATGTTTTACAAATTCCTCCTTGGCACGTGCTTTTATCTTCCCCTCCTCTGCTCGCAGGATCTAAGTGGGAGCTGCTGCCGTGCCCTGAGAGTGATGGGAGGCACGGCCTGCCCTCCAGAGTGCATGGATGGCGTGTGGGGTGGCAGGTGTCAGACAAGGCAGACAGAGGCGAGCTAGCACTCACTCAGTCTCAAGGGCAGAGAAGCCTCGATTCCTGTGACCTGACCAGGAGCAAGAAGACGAGCCAGGCCTCTATGCAAGCAGGAGTCATTCCAATCCGCAAGGTCAAACTCTGCAGACCAGCTTCCCTCCAGAACTCACCACACTCCCATGGTTTCTCACACCACAGTCCTCACTTATTATTCTCAATCAATCCACCTACCTGGAAAGTAAAATCCTATAAAGAAAGATCTCCTCAAGAGAGCTGGGGATCCTCCTTCCTGGACTTCCTGGGGGTCTCAAAGAGGTCAGAAGACCCATTAGTCCCCACCTATCCCGCCACACACATGTCTTGGGGGTCTTCATTAGGGTCTTGCTTCCTAGAGGTGGGGAAAATCCAGCTTGAAAGAGGAAACAGGAAGCTTTCCTAATGCACTTATTCTGATACTATAGGATTAAGCGTTAAAAATCTCTGGGGCATATCCTTATTTCTCTGGGATAACAAGGAGCCAATATGAGCCTTCAAACCAGCCCCAGAATGGTGACTATGATAAAAGCAGAAGCCTGTGCTCTATAAATCCTCCTGGTACTCATGATGTATGTTTCCCTTTTATTGTCCTCTAAACACTATCTTTAAAGATCTGAGCTCCATGCGGCACCTGGGTGGCTCAGTTGAGCGTCCCACTCTTGATTTTGACTCAGGTCATGATTCCAGGGTCGTGGGTTCGAACCCCATGTCAGGTTTTGTCCTAACCTCCTTGAGATTCTCTCTGTCTCTCCTTCTGCCCCTCCCTTGCTCATGTTCTCTCTCTTGAAAAAAAAAAAAAATTAAAGAAAAACAAATCCGAGCTCCTAGGTTGGGTTATGGAAGCCAGACAGGCACTCTGTCCATGCTGGGGCCCACACGTGAAAGGAGGCTCAAGGCCCCTCAGGATTCAGGATGCGGATTACAGCAGCCGTCAGGGAGGCCACCCCAAAGGGGAAGGGCATGGCCACATGGCCTTCGACCCCTACTAGTAGATTCCACTTTAAAATCTTTGAAAAGTCTTGGGTTTGACTTCATTATGGAAGCAGCATTCCCATCTTCTCTTAATCTTTTCTACAAGAGACAGGCATAGAACCATCCCAGTTTGGTTTTGGACTTTTTGTTTGTTTACTGAGATGAAATTCACATAACATAAAATTAAACATTTTTAAATGAATACTTCAGTGGCCTGTAGTATATTCACATTGCTGCGCAACCACCTCCATCCAGTTCCAGAATATTCTCACCACCTCAAGAGGAAACACAATACCCATTAAGGCATTACTCTCCATTCTCCCCCACAATTACCGACGTGTGTTCTGTCTCTGTAGATTTGCCAGTTCTGGACATTCCGTATAAATGGAATCATATAACCTGGACATTTGTGTATGTCCTCTTTGACTTAGCATCATGTTTTTGAGGTTCATCCACACTGTAGCAAGTATCAGTACTTTGTTCCTTCTTATGGGTGAATAATAGTCCTTTGAATGGCTATCTCGCCTTTTATTCAGCCATTCATCAGATGATCGGCATTTGGACTGTTTCCAACTTTTGCCTGTTATGAACAATGCCACTACTGTACATGTATTTGTTTGAGTATCATTTTCTTATTTTTTTTAAATATACCCAGGAGTGCAATTGTGAGACTTCCCTTTGTATTTATTTATTTATTTATTTTTAATGTTTATTTATTCTTTGAGAGAGAAAGAGAGCACATGCACACATGAGCAGGGGAGGGGCAGAGAGAGGGAGATACAGAATCCAAAGCAGATTCCAGGCTCTGAGCTGTCAACACAGAGCCCAATGCGGGGCTTGAACTCACAGACCGTGAGATCATGACCTGAGCCGAAGTTGGATGCTTAACGAACTGAGCCGCCCAGGCGTCTCTATTTATTTATGTTTTTAACATTTGTTTATTTTGGGGAGAGCACAAATGGGGGAGGTGCAGAGAGAGGAGGAGAGAGGATCCGAAACAAGCTCTGTGCTGACAGGCTGACAGCAGTGAGCCTGATGTGGGGCTCAAACTCACAAACCACGAGATCATGACCTGAGCCGAAGTCAGACACTCAACCAACTGAGCCACCCAGTTGCCCCAGACTTTCTATTCTAAAATCCAGAAAGTCTCAGGCCAACACTCACCTTCATCGTGTCAGGACACAAGGTGATCAGATACAAAGAGGAGCACGAAAGCTACATCTGGATGGAGACACTTAAATAGATGATTCTGATCGGGGTCAGTAAGATTGAGGGAAGACAGAGAAGAGGCATCTGACCTAGGCAGGGGTAGGTGGGGAAGGATGGGTGGGTCTGGTCAGGAAAATCCTTCATGAAAGGACAAGACGAAGTTCTGCCCTCAGGAACTGACAGATGCTTTGGGGAGGTACTTAGACAATTACAGATTAATAAACGCAAAAACAGAGATAAGCACTTTGTTCTAGAAGAACATGAGAAGGGGCAGGGAGGAGCACTGGAGGGTCAGGAAGGTTTGTAGACCAGGGGGCACCATGGCTGACTATTGAAGCACAAATAAAAGCTATCCTGATGCAAACAGAGGAGGAAATTGTAAGCAGAGTGAATAACATCGCTTCCTCAGAGACACAGAAGCTGGATGGTAAAAGTCCTCCCTTACACATTTCAGGGTTAATAAATGCCCAACTCCCATGGTTTTAAGCAAAAGACCTCGCAGCTATAATATGATGCCAGAAACCACCACTTCACCCACAAATTACAAAATGCCATCCAAACACAAAGGTTCATGAAAAATGTCCTAATAAAGGGATGGGATATGAAACTGGATTGTAGCCTGACTCGGTCAGGTGCCAAAGGACCACTGGCCTGAGCCAAGATGTCATTTTCTGCTGGCAAAATCTATTTGCCGAGAGTTTGTCTAATCTTTAAAATAAGATAGGGTCATTGCTTATTCTATTATTGTGGTTACTTTGGACACTAGCTTCTAAGGTGGAGCCCTGTGAGTACCATGAAGGAGTCCCCGGCTGTAATAAAAATACAGTTCTTGATGTGTGCGGGATGCTGTGACTTGCTTGTCGTGGGACAGTCCTGCGTGAAAGAAAACCCAGGGCTTACTTCCACCCATGGCACCTCCGAAGACGATGCCTTGGGTTTCTGAGTATATAATCGCCGTTGGGAGCCTGGTGCAGCACCCTAAAACAGAGAACACAACCTTCATGAACACCACAGGCAGGGGTTATTGCTTATTCCAGCACGCGGGAGAGTAAGCCTCCAAATCCACCGCTCGAGGCTCCAAGAAGACCAGGCAGAAGAGGCAGCTCCTCTCGTTCAACTTGCTGAGGAGAGGAGCACCGAGCTTGGGGGAGGGGCATGGTAGAAGGGTCATTCTCTGGGCCCTTTGCAACATTCAAGAGCAGAATCCTGTTTGCCTTGAAAGCAGGAAATCTACATCATCTCCTCCTACACAGACACCCCGTCTCTAGCTCTGAATGTGTCCAGTTCAAATCTGCCCTTGGGGTCACACTTCTCTTTCACCACCCCCATCGGAAGACAGCCCAGGGCAAAATCCCCCTCTTTGATCTAAGGAAGAGTAATTTTCAAGGAGTTTTTCTCACTCCCCCACCACACCCCTGTCCTGCCTTAACTACCCCGCATCCTCACCAACATTCCCACGCTCCCAGTTAGAGATTGAATGCTCATGCAGCCCTGAAATTCCTACACTGAAACCTTTATCCCCAGCGTGATGGTATCAGGAGGTGTGGCCTTTGGGATAAAGTCATGAATATGGAGCCCTCATGAACAAGATTCGTGCCCTTGCGAGAGTCACATGAGAGAGCTCACTTTCCAGTTTTGCTCTCTGCCATGTAAAGGTATAACAAGAAGTCAACAGTCCTACAGTTCAGAAGCGAGCTTTCACCAGAACCCAACTGTGTTGGCATCCTGATTTAAACTCCCAGCCTCCAGAATCATGAGAAATAAATCCCTGCTGTGTGTAAGCTGCCCGGTCTATGTTATTTTTGTTATAGCAGCCCGAGCTGACAAAGAGAGCCTCACTGCCCATATCCAATCTTATTTGGGGGATGAGGGGCTCATTAACTTCCAAACAAGTTCCTAATTCCTATCCCCAGAATACCCCTTAAAACAGACATTAGACATACAAATACTCATAGGGGTCAGGCCGCTGCCACAAATGCATGACATTGGCCAGCTGTAACAGGACAGCGGGCTTGGTGGGGACTGTGAGAAAACAAAGGCCGCAGGTCCCAACTAACAGAATTGCCTCCATTCATCTTCAGACAGAAGGATGGATCCACTCACAAATATAGACCCCAACTGCCAGCCCCTGTGATTTTTTCAGAAGAAGCTGGAAATCTGGATTTTAATGTGAAATTCCTAACGTATACAGCACTATTCAAGCCACACAAAATAAATCTAAGGGTCAGACTCTCCCCCTGGCCTAACTGTTTAGCATCAAAACTTTTCTTTTTATGTCACCATTATCAAAAAGTTCTACCAGAAAAAGTGATTTTAAAGAGGGTTGAGGTCTTAAATTCATGAGTAGAACATTCCCAAAACATTTGGAACATTCTCAAAAGGAAAGACTATTTTAAACTAACTGAGGGAGAGACAGAGCAATTATCAGGCATGACCCCTGCTCCTGGCATCTCACACACCCCCATTTTGAATGACTAATGTCATAACTTTCAATCCCAAAACACACATTGTGACATTTGGAAGCATGCATTTCGGTGCAGTTCAGGATGCACCCCATAATAAAATGACTGATGCAAATGGAAACATACATTCATGGTGTAGTGAGAAGAAGACTACTGTCAGACGACCTTTGGGCACTCAGCCTTGCGTAGTGTTGGCTGCCATCATCATATTATCAGTCAGAATCACCCTGAGTATTTCGTCAAAGCCATCCTGCACTCATTGAGGAGGTTCCCACAGTCTGCCCAGACCAGCACAGACACTATAGAAGACTGAAAAACAGGAGATGAAACAGCAGTAAAATGCCACTGTATTCCCATCATGCTGGCAAATTTAGAAAGGTGGATCACATCAAGTACTGGTGAAGGTGTGGTACTGATGAGATCGGATATTCTGGAAAAACAGACTTGGAAGGTTTCATACACTCCTGAACATGGATGACCCACAAAGCAAGTGCCACTTTCAATGGCATGCCCTTGGGTACCTCACCTTGGTCCCAGCCCTGCTCAGTAGGTTCCTACCCTACAACCCGACAATCCTGTTTCTAGGTCTGTATCTCAGAGAAAGAATCATACAGACCTTGAGGGACATATCCCAGTCTCAAGATTCTCACAGATCCTCGTCCCCATGCTCATCGTGTCCAAGCTCATTATGGCATTATAGAACCCAGGAGCTAGAAGGAAGGTTTGTGTCCATCACCAGGGGATTCGATACATAAAATGGGGCCAGTTCATATTTAGGAACTGCATGTACTGTTTAGAAATACTGAGATATTTGAGGAGGGCACTTGTTGCGATGAGCCCTGGGTGTTGTATGGAAACCAATTTGACAATAAATTGATTTAAAAAAAAAAAGAAATACCAAGATAAATGTATATATAGCAACACAGAGAGAGCTTAAAAATGGTGTTTTGTGAGGGGAAAATATAAGAAAGGAAATAAGACATTTTAGCATCATACTATTTTATGTGAATCAACAATATCAATAAATTATGTAAATTAACAAAGCACCACTACATATTTGACAAGGAGAAAAGCATGTTTAGGCATATTTCAAACACAAAAAAGTGAACACATGTAGGAGATGATAGGAGTGGGAATAGGGATAAAGGGGAAAGGAAAGGAATGCAAACAAAGGACCTCGTAAGGGCCAGAGGTGGTAATGGGCTTTCACTGGGGAATAAGATTAACCCAAACCTCTGCATCTGAGAACCATCAACAATCCTATAGCAGGCAGGAGATGGGGCCCCGTCCCTGGAATCGTGGGCAATGATGGCAACAAATTACAAATCTGATTAATAACCAAGCGATATCCAAGTAAAGTGCCGAGTTTGTTCTACAGACAAATGCTCTCCAAGTTAGGAGAAGGGGGTCTAGAACAGAGAGAACACAAGTCAGGAGAGGATCTCATAGTATCCTTGAAGATCCTTCAAGTGTCTTTGAAGATCAGGTAGAATCCGCAACCATTTAATCATCAGATAATCATGATAATAGTAATAACAGCACTTCTTGAGCCCCTACTTAACAACATCAGACACTTCATACACATTGTGTCCTTTAAGCCTCCTACCCACATTACAAAGGTAAAAATTGTTATTCCTATTTTTCAGAGGAGAAAACTGAGGCTCAGAGATATGAACAGGAAACTTTCCATAGGTCCCACAGCATGTACACAGCAGAGGCAAGATTTGTACACTTAAAACTCTGCAGCCGAAGCCAGGCTTTGTGTTATGCACATATATGTACAGCATTGAGGGCAAATGGATGACCCATGAATCCATTTCAAAACCCAAAGGCTGTCTTGGAGTTGTGCACAGAGAACCTGGCCTTGTGGCGGGGGGCCAAAAGGGGAGGAGGGGCTCTAACTGTCAGGCGTGACCTTCTAAACCCATGTCTCCGAAGTTCTCCAATCATGTGCTCAACTTTTTTTTTTTTGTTTTATAATAGTTTATTTTCAAATTGGTTTACATATAACACCCAGTGTTCATCCCAACATGTGCCCTCTTTAATGCCCGTCACTCCCTCTCCCCCCTCTCACACCCCTCACCCTCAGTTTGTTCTTAGTCTTTGAGAGTCTCTTATGTTTTATCTCCCTCCCTCTCTGTGTCTTTTTTTTCTTTCCCCTCTTCCCCTCCCCCTGGTTTTTGCTTAGTCTCACAAAGTCCACCTATTCGTGGAAACATATGGTGTCTGTCTTTTTCTGACTGACTTATTTCACTTAACATAATACCCTCCAGTTCCATCCATGTTGCTACGCATGGCCAGATTTCTTTCTTTCACATTGCCACGTAGTAGTCCATTGTATATATGTGCCACATCTTCTTTATCCATTCGTCAGTTGATGGGCACTTGGTCTCTTTCCATGATTCGGCTATTGTCAAAAGTGCTGCTATGAACATTGGGGTACATGTGGCCCTATGCATCAGCATTCCTGTGTCTCTTGGGTAGATTCCTAGCAGTGCTACCTTACACCGGTTCGAGTGGCTAAAATGAATAAATCAGGAAACTATAGATGCTGGCGGGGATGTGGAGAAGCAGGCACCCTCCTACACTGTTGGTGGGAATGCAAACTGGTGCAGCCACTCTGGAAAATGGTGTGGAGGTTCCTCAAAAAAATGTGCTTAACTTTCAAAACTTGACTATGACCTCCAATATAGCATTTGTTGGTTTATTTTCTACATGTCTGAATTTATTATTATGAATTTTATAAAGCAAATACAAAAAGTAAAAAATTTAAAGAGATGAGAGAGAAATTCAATTCCAAGTTCTATTACTGTCTTCCTGCGCTCCAATGGACTGTTTTACAAATGCTGTTCCAGATGCCTCCAGCCCAGATCCTGCCCTCTGAGACTCGCCAGGGTCTCTTCCTTCCAAAGCTGGGGGTGATCTCTGATATGCCAGGAAGCTTCATGCCAGCTGAAATCAGGGGCCAGGACTTCAAAGTCAGTGTCTCTGGCCCTGCCCTTCCATCCTTGGGGGACCCTCTAGGGCTGAGTCCCACCTCTGTCCAGCGAAGGTCCCACACTGTTCTCGCAGCCCAGAGACAGTGGCATGCCATGGCAGAAGTCAGGCCACATCCTCCTGTTGCCATGGAAACATGGAAGTCAGAGGCTTGTTTTCTCCCACGGCAACACTGTAAACAGTAACAAAACAGCCTTGCCAGTCCTGAGGCCCATCTGTAAAGGACACAGCCTAGCCGTGATGGACAGGCGGTAGGAACCGGGGCCCATTGGTTCCTCTCGTGTCACATTAGCAATGCCTGGATTAAGTTTGATAATCCTGACGCCATCCCATAGCAGGTGGATTTGTTTATTGGGAGCCCTGTCCTGACCACAAGGGAATTTGAAACAGAGTCACTTCCCACCGTTCTGGAGCCTGCATGAAATATGCCTGCCATGAGGCTGAGGGGCCACCAAACGGCCAGAATGAGACTGTGGCTTCCAATCACTTCTCCCACTTGTGAGTCATGGAGGATGGAAGAGCGCAGCTGTAAGGAAGGACTGGACCTCCAGGCCCATTGAAGTTTCCTGGGCAAGAATCACATGGTGACAGAGTTGAGCGATCTTGGGTCTTGGGTTAGATTTCTGGCTTTGCCAGTTACTAGTTGTATTCATTTGCTAGGGCTATCCTAACAAAGTCCCACAGACTGGGTGGCTTAAACAGCAGAAATTCATTCTCTCACAGTTCTGGAGGTTGGGGTGCTGAAATCAAGGTGTTGGCAGAGCTGTGCTCCCTCCAAAGGGGACGGGAGCAGGGGAGGATCCTTCCATGCCTCCTCAAAGCTGCTCCAGTACAACCTCACCTTAATAATAATATCTGAAGCAACCCTATTTTTAAATAGGGTAACATTCTGAGATACTGGAAAGATGAAGGTTAGGGCTTCAATGTATGTTTTCGAGGGGACACAATTCAACCCAAAACATTAGTTGAGTTACTTTTGGCAAACTCCGTTGACCTCTCTGAGCCTCAGTTTCCCCAGCTGAAGGAAACAGAGCTGTGACCTACTTGACACAGCTGCTGAGAGGAACTCAGACGAGATCCATGGGGAAAGCTCCTGGAGGATGTTCAGTGCACATTAGCTCCCTCTTTCTTCTCCCTCCATGAATCCCCACCTTCCCCCTTGACCTCTTTTCCACTTTGGGAAAACCTTTGGGACAGGGAGATGACCTAGAGGTGATTCCAGGCTGGGAACAGAAGGGCTTGGTGTGCACGGCATAAAAAAACCATAAGGTACAGATGATAATTTGGCAATATTTCAATTAAAATTTTAAAATGTCTTTGCTCTTTGGAAAGTGATTCTCCTTCCAGATATTTGCCCTAAACACCTGGTATATGTACCAAATGTTGCATCAAAGGATATTCATTCCAGCATTGTTTATTAAAGCAACAGATTGAAAACAGCCTATGTTTTATGGTACATCCATGTCAGGAAATACTATGCGGTCATTAAAAATAATGAGGCAGCTTGGGGCACCTGGATGCAGACGGTTAAGTGTCTGACTCTTGATCTCGGCTCAGGTCATGATCTCACAAGGTTGTGAGTTCAAGCCCCACATCGGGCTCCGCGCTGATGTTGCAGAGCCTGTTTAGGATTCTGTCTCTCCTTCTCTGTGATCCTCCCCCACTTGTGCACGCTTTCTCTCTCAAAATAAGTAAATAAACTTAAAAAAATAATGAGGCAGCTCTTTGTAGGCTGATATGGAATGATCTCCAAGATACAATTTTAAGTGAAAAAGCAAAGGTCAGGAAGGGAAGAATGACCAGGAGGGACACAGGATTTTTAGGGCAAGGAAAATATTCTCTGTGATCCTATAATGATGGATATCTGTCATCACACATTTATCCAAACCCATAGAATGTACAATACCAAGAGTGAACCATGTGAACTTTGGACTTGGGTGACTATAACATGTCATTGTAGGCTCATCAGTCATAACAAACATACCCCTCAGGTCGGAGGTGTTGGTCATGGAGGGAGGCTATGTATGTATGGGTGGTCGGTGCAGGGTGTATATGGGAAATCTCTGTACCTTCCTCTCAATTTGTTGTGAACCTAAAACTGCTCTAAAACATAAAGTCTATTTAAAAATGAATAGATAAATAAATGAGTCTTTAAAAAGCAAGAGCAGAATAGTGTTCTTTTATCGCTCTTATGGTAGAAAAGAGAGAAACTACATATAGGTATACTTGTGTGCACACACATATACACACATATAAATGCATGTAATATCTCCAGAAAGATATACAAAAATGTAATAATAGTGGTTGCCTCAAAAACAGAAATTGGACAACTGGGCCAGAAGACAAAAAAGAGACATACTCTCCACTGTGTATCTCTCTTGGATACACAAGTATGATGATCTCTCTTGGATCATCTCTTGGATGATCCTTTTGGATCATGTTATGCTATAAACAAATTAACTACTCAAAAAAACAAATCAAAATTTTAAATAACAAGAATAGGTTTCAAAGGCCTGTGACCAGTTTGGCTCCACGTAGACCAATGAGGAGATCAAGGGAACGTTCCTATCTGGTGCAGGACGGGACGCGTGTCAGGAGCTGATGGTGTGCAGCCAGGCGAGATCTCTTCATTTGGGGTTCAGATGCTAACCGTTGCTGGGAATACAAGGAGGGGCTATGGGCCATCAAAAAAAGAGAATGGTAAAAGCTACTTAGGTAGTTGTTGGGGCTGCCATATGCGCTGAGAGCAGAAGCGAAACTCCAGAAAGGAATTGGGGAGAGAAATAAGAGGACAAGCCCTGCTCGCACGGGGGTCACATGAGAGTAGGGGATGGGGGGTGCTAAGGAAGATGCTTTAGGCTCCCAGGCATGAAGGCCTAGCTGGGCTCCATATACACACACATCTTAGCACCTGCTAGAGATGGCAAGACTGTAGAGAGAGCGCATCCCCCAGCAAGGCCAGGAAGATAGGAAGGTCAGGGAGTGGACGAAGGAGAAACCATGCAGTCCGTACTCGTGGAATGTCTCGTTCCCTCAACTTCTCGCTAGGTGACTGGCTAATTTGATAAACTAATCGAGACACATTATCAGGTGTTATTTCACGAACACCTCATGGGGGCACAGAGGATGTTTCCTCCTGAATCGACTTGACGTTGCAGTATTAATAGCTGTCAATTGTTTGATTTGTTCGTCCTTCCCAGGGGCAATTGCATTGAAATTGACACTTCAGACACTCAGAAGAATGTGTGCCTATGGGAAGTTATTTCAAGACTATGACAGGATGATAGAAGAGAGCTATTCGGAACAAGAGGCCCTCTCTGTACCCTTCAAACCACACGACAAAGGGAGATTATCCGATTCACCCACCTTTCATCCCGGGTCATCCCTGGAATAAGACTGACGACCACTTTAAGAGAACAAAGGCAACTTGGAGTGGAGCCTGACAGTGTCTGCTCCAAGGCTAAACAAAGGGCCAGCAACCCCTGAATGGCTCATAAAAGCACAACTGATTTGGGGTCTGTCAATCATATACAGTCCACTGGCATAATTTAGCTGCCACAATATGTCCAGTCTGTAAAGAAATAATTGCTGGATCCCAAAACAATCAATGCTCAACACAAGACATTGTAAGGAATGTCCCTTTCTTCCCCCAACTATGAACTGCAAGAACTTGTCCAACCATATCCATAAAAAGAACTATTAATTACTTTTCAAGGACAAAGCCCCTTCCTTTGTGTTGCCACTGACAATGAAAAACTCAGCCTGTCTAGTCCACTCTCAGAGAAAAAAAACAGTCAGTGCAATTTACCATGATCGCCCACCATTCACTAGGACTTACCAACTCCCCTAGTGACTGGCTTCTTTTAGTATGCAAGGTGCGCACACTCCATGAGCCTCTCGATTGCCCTGGCGCAATTATTGTATTGATTTGATGCGGCATTAGCTCCACGTTTAAGGTGGTTTATGTTTTTTAATTTGCAATTAAATCAAATGATGCCTCTTTGCTAAGATGGCTGACACTTGTTTATATACTGCAGCAAGCAATGAAGGCGACTTTTATTTAGCATCATAAAATGTGCTGGATGGAGAGCTTGAAATTTCAAGCAACTCAATTTCTTGCCTGGCTCTTCAGCCTAGTAAAAAAATCAAAGGACATACTCATCCATTGTAAAAATGGTCTGAATAATTATGGGTGCTGTACAGTGATAATCTAATGATGTGACCAAGCAAACAACATTGGAAGGGTAATGTTATGGAATGAATGGTTGTGCCCCCCAAATTCTTATGTTGAAGCCCTAACCCCCAGTGTGATGGTATTTGGAGGTGGGGCCTTTGGGAGGTAATTAGGATTCGATGAGATCATAAGGATAGGACCATCATGATGGAATTAGTGTCCTTTTAAAAAGAGGAAGAGAGATCTCTCTGTCCATACATACACACCAGGGAGAGGCCATGAGAGCACATTGTAAGAAGGGGGCTGTCTACAAGTCCAGAGGAGATCCCTCTCCAGAACTGAATCTACCAACACCGTGAACTTGGATATCCCAGCCTCCAGAATGGAGAGAAAATAAATATTGAAGCCACCCGGTCCTTAGTATGTTGTTATATCAGCCCAAGCAGACTAACACAGATAATGACTGGAAGAGTAGCAAAATTTCTTGGTGATTTTGCTGCACCTTCCTGTCTGGATGGTCTCCAAGCACTTGGCCTACTTGATTTCTTTCCAGCCTCTGATGTGGATGCACTATTTCTCCTTTTGCTGTTGCATCCTGGCTCAACATCAATCTCAGGACTCTTCTTCCTCCAGGAACAGGCGAGATGGTAGTTGACAAGAGTTTCAGTCTCAGGAGGGCATCCCAGAATCGGAGCCATATCATCAGTCACTGAGCACTTCCTCTGAAAACTCAGAAATATCTCAGGCTGCCCCATCCCTAGCTCTTTAAATACAGTGTACCCAGCGGCTCACCACATGACGACTGGCACATAAATAGCAGCTGCAGAAAATAGTGCCTGTTTTTTTGAATTATCCCAACATTTAACAACCCAGGAAAGGAGCATGAGCCTGCAACAGACGTGGACGAGCGAGGGGTAGAAGAAGGTAAAGGAAGAGGAGCTTTCAAGGGCGTCCATTGCTGCTAAGAGGTAACAAAAGAGGAGGACTGCAAGGAAGGTGGAAAGGATGATTTCCAACAGCAGGTGGCACCCAGGTGACCTCAGTGATAACTGTTTTGGTGGAGTGATGGAGGTGGAAGCCAGCATGAGGTGTCCAGAGGCATGAAGAGCTATCAGGGTGCAAGATGGATGCTCCCCTGCTCTGTACACCCCAGAGACCAAGGTTGCATCTAAAAAAGGAGATCCCTCACTTTAAGTACCTCCTTTCAGCAGTATTCAAAAGGACGTTTCTCGTGATATAATGCTCATCTCTATCTCTTTACGATTAATAGTATACCATTTACTAAACTAGCAACTTAGACATTGGTTTACATAAAAAGGAGCATTACTTCACTGTGCGGGTTTGGTGCTAACTGCCCCTCACCCTCTCTCAGATATTGATGGAATTCCACCAGCTGTAGCTTGAGGCGCATCTCTGTGCTGGCCCTTTGGTCTGGCTTTACTACTGCTTTGTAGCTCTTGGCTTCATCATCCCTACTCCATTTCTATGCCCTATGCCAGTCCAAGATCATTGCTGACCCTTGACCCACTATGATGGACCAGATACTTGCTCATATCATAGCCAGACCAGCATTTACTAAGGGTTCTGTTTCTACATTGCTCCCAACTTCTCAGTAACAGTAGGGCTTTGCTCTGCCTCGTCCCATCCAAATGTTGAAGCAACCAAAAGTGAAAGCTCCTGCCAATGCCCTCCAGAAAAGTCTATGAAAGAGTCGTACAGGTACCTTATCTAGTTGTTGTAGGTGGGTAGCTCAGACTTCCCTGGTGTTAGTGAGGAGAAGAAGTCTTGAGTACTATTGTTACTGGGAAGCTCTTCCCCCCATTACTCCAAGACCCTTGAGACACTGGGTGGTGGAGACTTGCTCTTTCAAACAAGTTTTCTTGCTGTAGTCTCCATTGGTCTAGGGCACTGAGGAAGGGGTTTAAGTTTGTGGGGGAAATATGGAAGAGATTACACAGAAACAGAGTCCTACTGTAGTGATTCAATCCCTTCCTCCAGAAATAAAAATTACCCCTACAAATAAGAGGGAGACAGAAGAGGGATGGCTCTTGCCCTTAGGGGGGCACTAAGGTTCATGAATTGATTGGATATTATGGCAGAGTTAAAAAGAGTATTATGGACAATCGATTATTAACTAATTATTCAGATTACTGGGACCAGGAAAAGTGAGGGCAATTAAACTCATTTAGGAAAAAAAATGATATTGACACTCAATAGTCTCTCCTTATCAAGTGACCATTAGGAAAATGTTCAACAAAAGATTAAAGAAAAAAAAAAAACATGAAGAGGAAAGGCAATACTTTTATGGGTTAAATTGTGTCCCTTCAAAAAAGACACACTGAAGTCCCATTCCTCAGTACCTCAGAATGTGACCTGATTGGGAAAAAGGATCTTTACAGCAGTAATCAAATTGAGGTCATCAGGGTGGCCTCTAATTCAATATGAATGGTGTGCTTATAAAAAAAAAAGGGAAATTTAAACACAAAGACAGATACATACAAGGAAAGACAATGTGAAGACACAGGGAGAAGACAGCCGTGTGACTGGAGGGATGGATCTATCTATAAGCCGGGAAATTCTGAGAATTTCCAGCAAATGACCACACACTAGAGACAAGAAAGAATTCTCCCTAGAGCCATCAGAAAGAGCGTGGCCCCACCAACACCATGATTTCAGACTTCTAGTCTCCAAAACTGTGAGGCAATAAATTTCTGTTGTTTTAAGCCTCCTAGTTAGGGGACCGTTTTAATGGCAGGCACAGGAAACTAACACACCATCATATCGGATACATACATTAATCATAGGTCTTATCCCAATTTCTGAAAAATCAAAGTGGGGAAGAAATCTACAATTTATGACTGAATAACCATGTGATACAAATTTTTTTAATGGTATGTTTGGTAAGGAAATTGTGGCAATGTTAAGAACAGAAGGAAAGAAAAAGAAAAATCCAGTTTGAAACAAAACATTTAAGATATTTTGTAGTTTGCTACAGAGATATAGATTTTGTTCTGGGCTTCCTACTGACCAATTTAAAGAAAGAAACCAAGGGTGTGAGGGCCATCTGGCTGCTACATCTGTCACCCCTCTTGATCACTAGGGTTGATTCGGCTGATCTGGCTGGCCAGGCAGATGTCCCCTTCTCCCTCACCACTCCATGTGTGTCCCTCCTGAAGCTGCATGATGCTCAGCAGAAGAGGATGATCTGTCCCAATAGAGGAGGACGGTTATCTGGTCAAGGGGAGATGCGCCTCCTGCTGGAACCTCCGCACAAACTCTCAAGGCCCGTTAGTAGGAGCATGTAGGTTGGTCATACTCCCAAGACTTCAGACACATCCAAATGAGGCACCATGTGTGGCAGTCTGCCTTTCTTTAAAAAAGGAGGAAAGAAAGGAAGGAAGGAAGGAAGGGAGGAAGGAAGGAAAGAAGGGAGGGAGGGAGGCAGGATGGGAGGGAGGAAGGGAGGAAGGAAGAAAGGAAGAAGGAAAGAAGGAAGGAAAGAAGAAAGGAAGGAAGGGAAGGAGAGAAAGAAAATTTGTTACATAACAAAATTTCCACATGGAGGAAGAAAGAACAGTTATCAGGAGAAGCAGAGCTATTTCTGGTACTGAAGCCTAAGAGAGAGTTAATTAAGAGACTTGCCTGATTACTGAATTATATCCTCAGCAATATCTTTCATCCCATAAACACACTGTTTAGTTCTGACTCACATAGGGCTATATCTTATAATATCCTTCATTTTTAGCCAATAACCATGCAGCCTGATAAAAGCTGTGATTTTCAAAGCTAAAAGGACATCAACTGGTTTATAACTCTCTCATGGTGAGGTTTGATCCAGAGACAAAACCTACCGTATTTTAAGCTGTGTTTCCCAAATGCCAGGCCATATATTAGATGCATCAGGATCACCTGCGGATCACCTTGAAAAAGATGCAGATGTCTGGGCCCCGTCCCTGGGAATCTGATTCATTGGACAATTTTGGTGCTCAGTCAAGTCATCTGGAGAATGATAAAGTACATATTCCCCGGATACAGAGGCAAACTCTCCATCCAGATTTTGATAATTCGAACTGAAGGGAAGTCAAGATGAGACCCCAGCCAACTATTGGCTTCCTCGGTGTGTCGATGTAGAGAACCACTTAACACATCACTCCAAAACGATTCTGTTCTGGAGCTGAGGTGACTCATCACCTACCCCTCCATGTGCCCAACGGGGCTCAGAGCCTGGTCTGAATCCCAACTCCTCCATTTATAATCTACGTGACTCTTAGTTGGGTCTGGGGACCTGTCCAGGCTTCACGTGGCCTAGACAAATGGGGATGACAAGGCCAGTCTCATAAATGTGTTGTAATAATTAAGTAAAAAAGTTTATGTGAGGAGCGCTTGAGTGGCTCAGTCAGTTAAGCATCTGACTTTGGCTCAGGTCATGATCTCACGGTTCGTGGGTTCGAGTCCTGCAATGGGCTCAGCGCTGACAGTGTAGAGCCTGCCTGAAGTTCTCTCTCTCTCCCTCTCTCTCTCTCTCTCTCTCTCTCCCCCCCTCTCTCTGTCTTGTTTGCTCTCTATCTCTCTCTCGCTCTCTTGCAAAGTAAATAAATAAACTTTTAAAAAGAAAGTATGCATGAAACTCCTAGCAAAGTGCATGCGTGGTAGAAAAAACCCAATAAAGGAAGCTTTTTGTTGCTTAATCTTCTTTTAGGAAATACCCTTTTCCTGAGACTTCACCCCAAGGCACGCTCCCTAATTGCAAGGTAAACATTGAGATGCTGGATCACAGTGGGCACCCCCTTAGCTACCACCAACCCTTGGTAACAGTGCCTTTCCCATGGCCCACTCGGGAGATGGAGGGGCAAGTGTGTGGGAAGCAACGTGGAACGGAGCAGACCATATCCTAACAAGAATGAGGACAGATATGGGAGCAAATGACTCAAAACCTATAAAAATAAACCCAACTCTGCTCGCAGCACTTAAATGCAATGAGGACTCAGGAGGCCTCCTGGAGAATGGTTCGTGTTATTTTTATTTAGTGAGGGTCTTTTAAATCCTTTATTGGCTAATCCTCCTATTGGCTGGATAACTCCTTCTTGTAGGATCATAAAGCTAGGTGCAATCTCGGACGGGCTATTTTGGGGCCTTATTCTCCGCCTCCAAGCATTTGTTTGTCTAAACCTGAGTGCCCAAGGTACCCGAAGTGTGTATGCAGCATAGCCAATTTCTATACCTCCCCAAACCCATGAGCTCATGGCAGGGGAGGAGGGAGAGAAGGGACTGAAGGGAGAGAGGAGGGGCAGATGGTGAAACTCTGAGGTGGGGGGGTAGACTGTGCAATTAGAAGCTAGATCTTTAGGGGTCTCTGGGGAGGCAATGTGATCCCCAACATTGGTTTTGTCTCTGCCACGTCTATTTGATGGTCTGTGATGCAGCCGTTTACAAATGTCTGTGGAGAGCGCACAATAACACAAGCAATGCTTATTTTACCCCAGTCTGTACACTCGGTATAGAAATAATAGCTACACTTGACTGAGCAGGAACTCCCCACTCTTTATGCATATTATCTCATTAAGCCGACGCCCTACAGTGTAAGTTTTATTATTGTTCCAGCCTAGGAGGTGGAAAAACTGAGAAGCAGAGAAATTAAGTCACTGGTTCAATGACTAAGCATAGAACCAGGGTGTAAAGCCCTACCTGCCTGACTCCAAAGGCTGCATTTTCTTTTCCATGGTGCAGGGCAACCGGTGATGGCCAACACAGATGGTTGGAAGGAAATAGATTAGTGTGATTACATCTGAATTCTGGGAGCCTGGGCACTTTTAAACAGTGCTTGGTATTTGTCCGGAAGGGTCATAAATTTCTTTTATAATGAAGAACATATATCAAACCTGTTTTTGTAAATTTCCTTCCCACATGATATCCCAGTGAATGGGAGGCCTCTAACGGCCCTCGTGACAGGCCCTGATGCCTGCCTGGGGTCTCGGACTGAGAACCCAACTGTCCCGGCTCTGTGGTCAGCATGAAGAGGGCTGCTTCTTCAATGCACCAGATGAGACTTGAGTTGTTCAGATGTTTTTTCTTTCCTCTGCAGCTGGTTGCCAGCTCCAACCAACCTAGCTCCAGGGAGAAAGAGCCGATGGTGGCCAGGCCAGGAAATGCTGCTGCCTCAAAGCCCCTTGGCAATTCTATTCATTTCCTGCTATAAGAAATTAATGCAGGGGCGCCTCTGTGGTGGTTCAGTTGGCTAATCATCCAACTTTGGCTCAGGTGATGATCTCATGGTTCATGAAGTCGAGCTCCACATGGGGCTCTGTGCTGACAGCTCAGAGCCTGGAGCCTGCTTAGGATTCTGTGTCTCCCTCTCTCTCTCTGCCCCTCCCCAGCTCTCCTCTGTCTCTCAAAAATAAATAAATGTTAAAAAAAAAATAACAAAAGAAATTAATGCAAACTGGGTGGCTTAAAACAACAGAAATGTATCCTTTCCAAAATCAAGGCATCAGCGGGGCCATGTTCCCTCCAGAGGATCTAGGGGACATTCTGGTCTTTGTCTCTTCCAGCCCCTGATGGCACCAGGTATCACATCAGTCCAGTCTCTGCCTCTGACTTCTCTCATCTGTGTCTCCTCCATAGGTCTCTTGAAGGACGTCTGCTATTGGATTTAGCATAGTCCAGGACGATCTCATCTTTGGATCTTTAATTTAGTTACATCTACAAAGACCTTGTTACCAAATAAGGTCATATGCATATGCATAGGTTCCAGGAACTAGATGTGCACATACTTTTGGGGAGAGTTAACTGTTTAGTGCATCACAGAGACATTCCTCTTTCTAGTCCAGAGCTCACGACAAGAAGCAATGGAGGCAGACATTAGATTCCCGTCTTGTGGCACCGTTGGTCCTGAGCTTCAGCAACATATCAATTGAAGAAAAGTCAGTTGCCAGTTGGAGAAGAATGGACCGGGAAGCCCCCCTCTCCGTGTCTCCCAAACCAGCAACGTCTCTCGCACAGCAGGTAGGGACAGCCTATAAATTAAGTGGTGTCCCTTTAAGTTCCTGAGGCCCCAAACCTTGAAATCTCTCCTTAATTGTATGGTAATCGTTAGGGGCTTTGTCAGGGAAGGATGACAGGAGTAATCACCTGAAAACAGATTTCTATGTAATTTATACTTAGTCAATCCAAACCTAATTCCTGAGTGACCTATACTGTGCCTAAGGAGCCTGAAATAATCATGTATTTACCCTTTACCCTGAAATTAGATGGTACTTACTATGCAATTACCCAGCCACTAAGTGACAATTACCGTGTAATTAAATGGCCAGTGGTTACCATATTATTAAATAGCACGGACATGATATTCGTTCCAGAGGAGCTTGCACTGTCGCCACAGAATTAAACTCCCCATCAAGAAATTATAGCCATTCTTGGGAAGTTCTGCTTTTTGCTTGGATGGCTTTCAAGTTGACAGAAATTCCCAGAGCCATGTGCCTCTGAGGGAGCCAGGATACGGCCAAAGCTGGGCACAGACAGAACATGGCCTCCTGACCACGGCTCTTGCGCCAAACTGGGATAGCACCTCTGTAGGCAGACTCCAGGGTCAGCACCAGGATATCCGGGCAGATTCCTCCATTCTTCTCCAAAACCACACGGCGAAGGAGTGGTAGACATCATGCTCTTTCTCTCCTGGGTATGAGTCCCATCCCAGGAACACAGCCCACTGGGAGAGTTTGAAGCCCTGAGTGAGGCAAGAGCCTGTGACAAAGAGTCACGAAGTCAACATTATCTGCATAAGCTGGCTCCTGAGTTCCATGAAGACAGGCTCTCTCTCTAGCTGCCATGTTTATTGTCCTATCGACAACACCATCTTTGGCACATAGTAGATGTTCAATAAATATTAGTTGAATTTATTTACTTTTATTCATTCCTTCATTGGTATACATCTACTAGGTGCTAGCCACTATGCGCTAAAAACTTTTAAGGACACTGAGATCTGGTGGAATCTCAGAAAGATTGAGTCATTATACAAGTAGTCAGTGGCAGATGCAAGACCAAACACAGGTCTCCTGACTCCGAAGCTGTGCTGTTTCTAACACACCACAATCTCTTGGCCACATATAGCCTCAAACCACCCTGATGGCTGAGGAGAGCTTGCAAAAGATAATGGCTTACCTAGGATAAATTGCTTTGGGGACTAAGCCTCATTTATGCAAAGCAACCATGAGAGCTTATGTAAGCTGTTACTTTCATTTAGCAGAGAAAGAAAGTAAGGCTCAGAGAGATTAAGCAACTCATCCAACGTCACACCGCTGGTAAGTTGCTTGGAGTTGAACTTGGACTCAGAAGCCATCTGTCTGCCTGGTGTAACTGGAAAGATACAGACTGCTTTCCTGAAGCCCTTGCATTCTTACCATTAAAATTCGATGTCTTTGGGTAGGCATCGTTTCCAAGTTTTCCTACTAAGACGTAATATCTCACTAGTACTCTCTAAAACCCTAGATCAAATTACCTAGCCACCAAAGACAGATTTGGGAGGAAAAATGAGACCAGACAGGAATGGATAGAATTTAAGGTTATACAGAGAAAAAGATTCAGGCAATTAGTAACAAGTAAGTCTTAACTTGAAAGTCAACACTGATCAATCGATCACAGCTTCCTGGAATACTATATCACGACGCCTTCTAAGGCTGCATTAGGGCTCAGCAGGATAAAGTATCATGATCAATTAATGATGTCTGCCATGGACACTAACTGAGGAGTGGCTGCACAAGGGCCAAATATTTACCATCTGTGATCTAACCTGTGGGATGCTACAAAATAAGGTCGAGCTTAGCAATTGTCAGTGCTAGAGAGAAGCCAGTGTGTGAGGATGGAAGACCAAATAACAGATTAAGCAGTCAAAGACATTGTTTTCTTCACATTCAGATACTCAAAGGAGAAAGTGAAAAGTCCCAGTAAAATGAAAACCAACAAAGAAACCCAGTCTCAGTTCTGCGGTTAATTAACTATAAGACTTTGACCCATCATTGCACCTCTCTGGGTCTCTGAAGGTATTTGAGTAACAAATCTCCAAACCACTTCTAATTTCAGGATTCTATAGTCTGTAGTGCATTGCACTGATTTGAATGAAAAGAAGGGGAGGAGATAAACAGGAGAGAAAAGGGTAAATGCTGATCAAACACGCTTCTAACTCTCTATTAGTGGGATACCAGATACAAGGTGGAAATCAATATCTCCATTTTGGCCAAGTTGAGCGTTAGACATCAATTCAACATCCAAGTAGAAACATCCAGTAGGCGGTCGATAATGTAAGTCCTGCAACAAGGCATGTGCCTGGGTAGAAGAAATACATTTGGGAGTCATCAATAAACAGCTGGGACTTGGTAAGATCCCCTGAGGCAAGAATGTAGCTAGAAAGAGGACCAGAGGGTTGTCCCCCATTTAGACTTTAAATGGAAAGAAAGGGAGGATTCAACAGAGACTGGGAAGGAATCCCTGGTGAGGTAGGGAGAGAACCATGTGACTGTCACAGAAGCACAGGAAGAAAGGGTTTCAAGGAGGAAGTTGTCAGCTCATCCCATGCTGCTAAGAAAGAGAGTCACACGTGGGAGGACAGTTAGCCTTGGCAAGTTTTGTCATTGGTGACCTTGATAAAAACTGTCTAAGGGAGTGATGGGGACAAAGTCTGATTGAAGTGAACAGACAAGATACTGGGAGGGGAGAAAGTAGAGACAGCAACATTGGACATAATGTCTGGGTTCAAGGGACACGTGGTCCAAAACTGACTGTTAGCACATAATGTTTATGAGAAAATGTATGTGAAGGGTCTATCATAGCACTTGAGCCAGTAGTTGCTCAAATATACAAATTCCTGTCCCTTTAATCCTCCTGCATTTAATCAGGTCTGCCATTTTCCACAAAGAAGCCTTCCCAACAACTTGTCAGGGCTTCCTGTCAGATTCTAGTATTAAGGTCCTTTTGTCTTGACCTTGGCCCTGGGAGAATCTGATAGACCTGCAAGGCTTGCCTGTACATTCTTTCACGTCCCATAGTCCTGTCGGATGGATGTCTCATCAGGCAGGCCACTGCTAAGGCCAGATGACTCCTTATCCAAGGAGAGGAAATTAATTATGTTCAAATGACTTGGAAAGAGGTCTGCCAGGGAGAGTATGTGAGAGACCCATAAATACTGCAGTGATGGCTGTCGCCATCAGGCACAGATTCTACTGCCCCTCCTGGAGGAACTTTATAGTCCATATCCTAGGGCTACCAAACAAATGTGGTTATGGATCGTTCATCCTGTTTTCTTGGAGTAAAGACAGTAAACCATCTATGATAGCTAGGGACGCTCATACTGGCCAATCTAGCATATCCATTAATTTGTTCAACATATATTTCCTGAGTGCCTATCTACAGATCACTATGCTCCATGCTGAGGGACAGGCAATGAAGTGTGTGACATTGATGGAAAATTTGTAAACATTCATTGAACATCTACTATGTGCCAGTATTCTAGGCTCTGAGGTTCATCGGTAAAAAAGACAAATGAAAATTCCAGACTTTACAGAGTTTATATTCTAGTAGTTCTGGGCCCTAGGCTCAGCTGTCTCGTAAATCAGGGAAAGAATAACAATTAATATGGAGGATTAAATTCCTATAGACTGAGCAAATGGTTAAATGTCTACCCAAAGGTTCAGGTGGTAAATGCATTAGCACCCATCCAAGGGTGGAAGGCTTCCTGAAGAGGGTGGAAATGGAACAGAATCTTAGAGGATAGAAACTGTTTTTTTAATTTTAGAGACAAACTGGGGCGGGGGGGGGGCGCACTTGTTCAAGTGAAGGAGGGGCAGAGGGAGAGAGAGAATCTCAGGTAGGCTCCATGTTCTGGGCAGAGCCCAACACAGGACTCATTCTCACGACCCTGGGATCATGACCTGAGCTAAAATCGAGAGTCAGATGCTTAACCGATTGAGCCACCTAGGCACCCCAAGGACAGAAATTTTTGACCAAGAAGGATGAATGGAGAGGGCTTGCCAGGAGGGCAAGTTGAGAATGCCGATTTCTAACCTTAGAGCATCAAGACTGAAAGAAGCAGTAGTAGTAAGATGGAGATGAGCAAGGATATCCAAGATACATCAGTGAGGAAAGACGAGCAGAACAGATTGAGGAATGATCATGGAGCACCTTCAAAACCAGCTTGGGGAGTTTGGCCTTGGTTCACATGGAGCCATGGTGGGAGTCTAAGCAAGGAGGGGACATGATGAACACAGCACATGAGGCAGAGCTCCGTGTGCTAGAGATAAAGGAAGATAATAGCAAAGGGAGCCCTGCGTTCTCAGTCCCAATGCTGTGCCAGACTCCTTACATACAGGATCTCATCTTTTCTTCTAAGTTTTTTAAATAAGTTTTTATTTGGAAACAACCACAAACTTACAGACAAGTTACAAGTACAGTTTTTTCCCTGAACTACTTGATTGGAAGCCCCATCATCTCCAAATTCTTTTCTGTTGCATTTCCTATACAAAAGGACATTCTCCCACTTAGCTGTAATAAAATTATCAAAATCAGAAAGTTAAGACCATTACCATCATTTGATCTTGAGACCAAGAATGCACTGTGGGCCGTCCTCAGGCATGATAAGTAAAACAGAAAAGCCAGACTGGCTTTGGCTGTAAAGTCCCTGATGAAGCACCTCGGGCTCCGGTCTTCATCTCTGGCATACAGTGACGGTAGGGGACTAGCACACAGCTTTATTTTAAGAATGAAATGAGATTGACCTATTAAGTGTTTAGGCCAGGCTGGTCCTAAATATCTACCCTGTAAATGTAAGCTACTGCCAAATGAAAATAACTCTGGACTTGGTAAGGTGAGACTTTATCTGAAAGGATTATTCCAAAAAGAAAAGAAAGCAAAAATGAACGATTGGGACCTCATCAAGATAAAAAGCTTCTGCACTGCAAAGGAAACGACCAACAAAACTAACAGGCAACCAACGGAATGGGAAAAGATAGTTGCAAATGACATATTGGATAAAGGGCTAGTATCCAAAATCTATAAAGAACTTACCAAACTCCACACCTGAAAAAGAATAATCCAGTGAAGAAATGGGCAGAAGATATGAATAGACACTTCTCCAAAGATGACATCCAGATGGCCAACAGACATGTGAAACGATGCTCAACATCACTCATCATCAGGGAAATACAAATCGAAACCACACTGAGATACCACCTCACACCAGTCAGAGAGGCTAAAATGAAAAAATCAGGAAACTATAGACGCTGGAGAAGATGTGGAGAAACAGGCACCCTCTTGCACTGTTGGTGGGAATGCAAACTGATACAGCTGCTCCGGAGAACGGTGTGGAGGTCCCTCAAAAAAATGCAAATAGAACTACCCTATGACCCAGAAATAGCACTGCTAGGAATCTACCCAAGAGATACAGGAGTGCTGATGCATAGGGGTATGTGTACCCCAATGTTTAGAGCAGCACTTTCGACAATAGCCAAATCATGGAAAGAGACTAAGTGTCCATCAGTGGGTTAATGGATAAAGAAGATGTGGTATATATATACAATGGAATACTACATGGCAATGAGAAAGAATGAAATCTGGCCATTTGTAGCAAAGTGGATAGAACCGGAGGGTATTATGCTAAGTGAAATAGGTCAGTCAGAGAAAGACAGATACCATATGTTTCCACACATAGGTGATTTTGAGAGACTTAGCAGAAAACCATGGGGGAGGGGAAGAGGGGAAACAAAGAAAAAAAAAGCTACAGAGAGGGAGGGAGACAAAACATAAGAGACTCTTAAATACTAAGAACAAACTGAGGGTTGATGGGGGATATGGGAGGGGGGAGAGCGGGTGACGGGTATTGAAGAGGGCACACAGCAGGGGGGATGTCTTGAATCTTCACTGTTTTCTGGGATCACCGGGCACTAGTAAAATTCAACGTTGTCACGACACTGAAAACATGTTTAATCTCTGTAAGCCTCTGCTTCATCCTCTGTAGAATGGGGATAATAACAGTTACTTCTCAGGACTCCTGGGCCAATCATATGAGACAAAAGGCTGCCATGTGCCAACCTCAGGTCCTGGTGCCTGGTAAGCCCTAAATATTGCTTATTTATTTTTAACATTGCACATCCACTAAGTATTAAACGCTGTGCTCAGCATTGTAGGACTGGAAAACAGCTGCCAGATTCTGAGGCACTGAGGCAGGAGAGGCATCTGACATTAGAACCCAAAAAAGAGTAAAAGATGAGAATCAATGCCAGGGTCTTGCCTGCAGGCTGGTGTTGAACCAGCACTTCAGCTGCAGAACCGATCGTCCTCACCGGTCTCGCTGGCCATTCAGAGAACCCAGTCCTGGTGTCCCTTCCTCCAGCCTGCCTGAACGCACCCGCAGACTTCAGGAGGACACAGATACCCCCTACCCTGTCATCGCTGCCGGCTTGTACACAGTGAGAGGAGACAGGTTTGATCACCTCTCTCATCCCCGGGCTGTGCAATTCTAAGCCACGGGCGGTCTGAAATTAACACAGTGTAGTGTTCAGGAAAATTCCAATAGCTTCATCAATCTACCCAGACACTGAATCCTGGTCACTGCACTCACTTCCGTCCTTGTGCCTGGAGGCTTGGCATATGCTCCGAACCCACCTTTCCTGCAGATGGTTGGTGGCTGGGCAGGGCGGCGCACAAATGCTCCTCCGTACACACCCAGCTAAGCACCGGCGACCTCAGACACTCCCCACGGTCCCCACAGTCACCTTGTCCCATGACGCTGGGTGAATGCTGGTGTAAATATAGTTCCTTCCGGGCAGCCAGCTGGAGCCGCGCCCACCAGCACGGATGCTGTTCACACGCTATTTGGCTTCACTGCTTGGAGACAGTCTGCCACTCTGGCCTCAGGATTCAAAGGGCTCCAGGAAGCAGGGCCAACTTGCATTTCGATGGTTTTGTTCCTGCCATCCCGGCCCTGCAGACCGCATCTCTAAGGAGTTCCTCCTTGGTGAGTGCAACAATGCATTTGGATCTAACAGGGCCTTGTGGTGCATGCTTTGGGTGTATTGCATTTGGGGGCAGCTCAGCTCTACTGGGCCTAACTTCAGATACAGAAGCTGGAAGCAGAAGCAAAAGCCATAGGAAAATATGCCTGTTGGATGCTTCTCTGGTGCCTTTGCCATGGAGAACAGGACTTAGAGTCAAAACGAAAAAGGCAGGGGCACCTGGGTGGCTCAGTTAAATGTCTGACTCTTGGTTTCAGCTCAGATAATGATCACATGGTTCATGAGATCAAGCCCCACATCAGGCTCTGTGCTGACAGCATGGAGTCTGCTTGGGATTCTCTCTCTCTCTCTCTCTCTCTCTCTCTCTCTGCCCCTCCCCTACTCTCTCTCAAAAATAAATAAACATTTAAAAACAAAATAAACAAACCAGAAAAAGGCAAATAATACAAAAAGGCCTATTTTCTTGTGGGTGGTCTCTGTATTTGACCCAGGCTCCCAGATCTGATCTTGGCTTCTCTCAACCTCCATCAGGACTCCCCACCCCGGCTCAGGGCTGGGGGCAAACACTGCCCAGGTCAATCTGTCACTGAATCTCACCTCTTTGGGTGGCACTTTAGTACAGAGGTGTCTCAACGGAGCCTGAAAAACAACAGCCTACAAGACACATCTGGCCTCCAGACACAAGGCTTTGGCTGACCCACTGATGGCTTGCACATGTTAATTTTGTCAGTCTTCTTTAAACCTGGAGATATCACCTAATAATCAAGATTTCTGGATCTTGTTGAGGAAAAAAAAAAATAAGAAGATCTGATTACACTGAGCCCACATTTCTATGTGACAAAATTGACCAGAGCTAAGTCACAGCTGCTCTTGTACAGAGTATATGCTGCCCAACTCACCGCTGTCCCCAGCACCCATTCCTTCATCAACCAAAGTTACTGTGTGCCTGCACTGGGCCAGCCTGTCCCAGGTCCTGCTGATACAGTGGAGAACACGAGAGCCAAGTTTCCCACTATTTCAGAAGGTACATGCTCACCCGCTTCATCTCCTACCACTGAGGGAGGGGGCAGGTGGCACTTGTCATCAGACTTACACCATGGGCTTCCTTTTAGTGGAGTTAAGGAGACAGCACTGCTCACACAGGCCCCAAACACTTTTGTCTGTTGCTAACAGGCCTCTGTTACACATACTCTAACCCTCTTTTATCTTCCCAACCCACTGGGTGAGGATGCCAGAGGTTTGCAAATGGGACATGCTTTTTTGTATTCTTAGCGTTTATGTCAGCATCTGTCAAAAAGTGGATTCTTAGCAAATAGAAATACAGACATGGGAAGATGTCCACCAAGCACTGGTGGAATCGAAAGAATTGAAAAGATAACTTGGAGGCTGCATGGCAGATCTTGGTTCAGTTAGGGGAACGTGACCCCAGTGAGCTTGAGCTGCAGTTACCTTGATACCTTCCCCTGTCTGACCAAATACAGTTATAATACAGTTGTTTCTTTGATGCCGTCCTGGCTTATCAGGCCATCCCCTGCTGTGCCACCTGGGATCAGGCCTACCCCAGGACTTAAGTCTGGAAAATAAGCCTTGAGGACACACTTGTTGCTGAACAGCAGTTCTACAGCACTGGGCAAGGTGAAGAGCAGTGATGTTCTTCAGGGCGCTAGGGGCCCCCAAATATTCTAGATAGAAGGACATCAGCTGACTCCAGATGGATCTGGTTTTCTTCTTTGATAAGTCATTTTAGAGCTGGATCTGAGAAATCTTGGCTGAAAGAGCGGTGAGGAAGATCCAAGACCAATAAAAACAGCCACTCCTAAAGCCATCTGGTCACCTGCATGAGTCACTGTTTCCCCTCTTCATTCCCTCTTACATCAAGATGTAAGTGGTGGTTTGACATCAAGTCCACTCAAGGGAGGAACAAAGGGAAAGGGGAGAAAATGGACCAATATTAGCTGAATACTTGCTGAGTGCTAAACCCTTTGAATGCATTGCCTCATTATTCCTCCCTCCAAACCAATGAAGAAGGGCCTTTTTCACTCTCCATTGTAGACGAGGGAATTAGGACTTGAAGGACTTCAGTAATTCACCCCAGGTCACACGACCAGTGAGGGAGAGGAGCAGGGACTTGAATCCATGTTGATTGAATTCCAGAGGTTAAGTTCTTCACTGCTAAACTCGCCTTGAACATGGAAATGTCTAAATTCTCAATGGTTTCAGCAAATATTTTGGTGGGTATAGTTTATCAGCATTAGTCAAAATTAGATTGAAGGAGTCTTCTGTGAATTGAGTTTCTTGGGAATCTCACCCCTCGTAATAACTCCCATCATACAGATGGTGAGGGGATAAGATTTGCGTGGAGCTTTCCAAGGAAATCCAAAAGTTGCTTTCTCCTCCTCCACTCTCCTAATTCCCCTAATCCCGGAGATCATCAGAGCACCAGAGGATGAGGTTGAATTCCAAGGGGCAGTGCCAATCCCCAGGGCTGAGGAAGGCCTATGCAGGTTCTCAGAGTTGGAGGCAAGCAGCCAAAGCCCAATCAGCGAAGTCAAACCATGAACGAGGTTGCACAAGTGGGCAACTTCTCTCCATGTTCTCCTCCTGAGAGCTGGTTGCATGGCTTAAAATATCAGCTACATGCTGGAAAGTCTAGGCTCCAGACGCATATATCCAAAGTGGATGCCCCACCATAGCACCCCAAATGCAATGTGTCCTCAACAGAATTATTACATCCCCCCATCCTGTCCCTGCTCCCCCAACCTTCCCCATCAGTAACAACACTCCTGTTCTAAACACTCCCAGATACTAAAGCTAGAGGACTAGCTTTCATTTCAACTTCTTATTATGAAAAAGCTCAAACACACACCAAAGTGAACATAATACTGTAACAAACCCCCTTGTCCCCATGACCAAACTTGGACAATTGTCAATTCATGGCCACTCATTTCATCTATAGCCCTTCCTCCCTCTCAAAGTGTGGTCCATGGACTCCAGGGAGTCTCTAAGACCATTTTAGAGAAACTTCAACATCAAATCTATTTTTATTATCACGCTAGGACATAATTTGCTTTCTTCACTGTATTGACACTTGTGCTAATACTGCAAGAGCAGTGGTAGACAAACTGCTGGTGCCCAAATGTGGATCAAGGCAGCATGAGAGCTTTGCTTACTTGAACACCACTCACTCACATTAAAACAAACACCAGCTGCACTTAAGAGGTCTTTGAAGAATTAGCAATAATTTTATGAAACCTCAACTTTAAATTTTTTTAATGTTTATTTATTTTTAAGAGATAAAGAGAGAGAGAGTGTGTGTGTGAGTGGGAGAGGGGCAGAGAGAGGGAGACACAGAATCCAAAGCAGGCTTCAGGCTCTGAGTTGTCAATACAGAGCCCAATGGGGGGCTCGAACCCACAAACTGTGTGATCATGATGTGAGCTGAAGTCAGACACTTAACCAACTGAACCACCCACGTGCCTCTATGAAACTTCAACTTTTGATTTCTTATGTGTTTCATATGCTGTGCTACAAAATGAAAGTACATACACATAAAGGGCTTATGCTACACACCAAAGTATAATAGTTGCCTCCAGGAAAAGCACTTGCACAAATGTTCGCATAACCAGCTAAACTAGCCACTTTTTTTTTTTTTCATGGAACACCATTTCTACTTGAAAGTTTGACTAATAGGCAAACTCTTATTATACAGACTCAGGTATTTGACACAAATTTTCTCAGAAATGAATAAAGTGAGCTTGTCATTTCAAGAAAAGCAACTGACAGCACTTGTTGCCCGTGATAAATTCAAACTATAAAGCAAAAATTAGAATTGTGAAAAATTGTATCTGCCACCATGAGTTTGACAGCTTCCAAATCAGTGATATTAATATATGTTATTTTTTTATATATATTGTATAATGAGAGGCACCTGGGTGGCTCAGTCAGTTAAGCATCTGACTTCAACTCAGGTCATGATCTCATAGTTTGTGGCTTCGAATCTGGGTTCAAGTCCCACATTGGGCTCTGTGCTGACAGCTCAGAGCCTAGAGCCTGCTTCAGATTCTGCGTCTCCCTCTCTCTCAGTCTCTCCCCGGCTCACGCTCTGGCTCTCTCTCTTTCAAAAATGAAAAACCACAGTTTTAAAAAATTAATACTGTATAATGAAGTGTACCAGCATTTGGAAGACTTGCACATCCAGTACGCTGGTATTTACAAATGTCCAATGGACAATAATATAAAATCACACACAGGCAAAAGATCTATTTTAAAGTACAAGATAGACCAGTGGATTGTAATATTAACAGAGCACAAAATGTTCACTGAGATGGTTACAAATAGAAGCTACTACTTTTGATATAATATCAAAGAAGAATGTCCATAATGACCTGAAAAAGTCTGCTAAAATACTCCTGCCTTTACCAACTCCATATTTGTGTAAGGTCAAATTTTTTCCATGTGCTCCAACCAAAACAACATATCACAACAGACTAAAGTCAGAAGCAGAAACAAGAACCCAACTACCTTCTGTTAAGCCAGAATATCAAAGAGATTTGCAAAAATGTAAAACAATGGCATTCCTCTCACTAACTTTTGAAATGTCATTATTGTTCATAAAAATGTCACTTGCATTATAAATACATATAAATAAATGTTATTAATTAAATATTTTAAATTTTAAGGTTTAATTTCCGACCTAGTAAACATCAATGGTTAAACTCACATTAAAAACGCCTTTGGGGTCTTCGACGATTTTTAAGTAGATACATGTTCTGAGACCAAAACATTCAAAAAACTGCTGATTTATCCTGTCAATATTTCCGTTTGGATCTCTTAAAGATCAGGAGTATTTTTTTTTAACATAATCACAATCTCACTTTTCAAATGAACAGCTGGCAGCAAAGCTGTTGAGAATTTAGAATTAAAACAGAAACCTCAACTTGCAAAATATACCCTGACTCACCAACAGATAATCTGTGCTACACCAAGCCATGGTGTGGGTCTAAAGCACAAACGCTTTTGATACCAGTTCATTCAGACTCCTATCTTCCAGGTAAGACCAGGCACACTGATCTTGGGATAAACTAATCTGCATACAGAATTCTGAGTTCTAAAGATAAGACCTCTTGGGGCGCTTGGCTGGCTCAGTCAGGAGAACACGCAACTCTTGATCTTATGGTCATGAGTTCAAGCTCCATGTTGGATACAGAGTTTACTTTTTAAAAAAATTAAAATAAAAAATATAAAGGTAAGAATGCTCACTGTGGCAACAGCTTCCAAAGTAACAAAATTCTGGTCAATTCCCGTTAAGGGCATCTATGACTAACTCTAACCCCTAAACTTTCTAAGTACCATTTCCCTATGGGGTATTATTGAGTACCCTATGGTTCCCCATGGTGTGCAGTCTCCCTTGCTGCAGCAATAATAAATTGACCTTTCTTTTCTTAAACATAGCTCTGTTCTTTGTGTGATCTACAAATGATGGGATCTGAATTCAAGACATTACCTTCTCTTGCCCAAACCACTGCAACAGCTCCTACCTATGTTCCCTGTTCTGCTGCATAATAAATTATCCCAACGCTTGGCCACTTAAAACAACCACTTTAACTTGTTCAAGATTCTGTTGACCAGGAATTTGTAAAGGGCAGAGCAGGAACACCTGTCTCTGTTCCCTGATGCCTGGAGTTCAGCTGGGAAGATACAAAGGCTGAGGGTGTCTTGACGGCTGGCAGCTAGAGTCATCTACAAGCTTGTTGGCTCCCATGTCTGACACATGGGCTGGGAGAACTCAGACAATGAGGGTGTGGACCGGAGCACCCCCGTGGAGCCTCTCCATGTGTTCTGGTTTCCCCACAGCATGACAGCCTTGGGGGAATGGGAGTCAGACTTCTTCCACTCCATTCTATTAATTATGAGCAAGTCACAATCTGCTTGGGTTCCAGAGGAGTAGAATCAGAATTCTTTTTTTTTCCAGACTTCTTCTTTTGATGGAATCTTGGAAGGTTCTAGAAGAACATGTGGGAAGGGAGTTATTGTTGGCGGCCATATTTGGAGAGAATAATCTGTTCCTCTCCCTTTTAGTTTTGTTGCTCTATTGACCATGTTCCATTCAGTAGGTTAAGTTATATAATTCTAAAATTAACCAAATTCTTTCCCATCCTTGATGGAAATTCTTCAATGATTTCTCATCACACTGGGGGAGGGGGAGAGGGGTTAATCCAGGCACTTTACTGCAGCCCAGAAGGCTCTGCATATTCTAGTTCTATGTAACCGCCATTGTCCTGCTCATTTCCTCCCTCTGGCTGCCGTGCTTCCTCCCTGACTCTTCAGAAGTCTGGTTTCTTCTTGGAGCACCTGGATGGCTCAGTTGGTTAAAGTATGACTCTTGATTTCTGCTCAAGTCATGATCTCACGGTTCATGGGATCAAGCCCAACGTTGGGCTCTGTGTTGACAGTGTGGAACCTCCTTGGGATTCTCTCTCCCTCTCTCTCTGCCCCTCCCCTGCTCATATTTTCTCTCTCTATCTCTCTCTTAAATAAATAAACTTTAAAAAAAAGTCTGGTTTCTTCTTACCCTTCAAGGTTCACCTAAAATGTAACCTCCTCAGACAAGTCCTCCTTCACGATGCCCTGCAAAGTAGTCCTACAACCCAGAGTTCAATTAAATGATTGATGGATTGATTGAAGGCAATATAAATAGCAGAAAGGCATTGCTCTTGCAGAATCAGATTTCTCTAAGCAGGTCCCAAAATTGGTTCTGTGAAACATTTAGTTTAGATGTTCAATAGACATTACTTAAAATCTGAATTCAGGGGCGCCTGCGTGGCTCAGTCAGTTGAGCATCTGCCTCTTTATTTCAGCTCAGGTCATGATCCCAGGGCTCATGAGTTCGAGCCCTGCATTGGGCTCTGTGCTGACAGCATGGAGGCTGCTTGGGATTCTCTCTCTCTGACTCTCTGTCCCTCCCCCACTCACATGCACTCATGCTGTCTCTCTCTCTCAAAATAAATAAATAAACTTTTTAAAAAATAAAAATCTGAACCCATAGCACATATCCTTATAAGAGCTGGAGTAAAACCAGGTCACAGAGTTGGAGTGATGGCGTGACAGCTCCACGTCTATAATACACTAACTGCGTGCTAACCCATGAGAAGGATGTCCGTGGCAGCAGCCCCCAAACTCATGCAACCACAAAACCTTTTTTTTTTCAAGCAGTATCTCTTGGCCTCACTTTGCAAACCCCTTCTCCAGACATTTCTGTCCCTAAATTCATAAAGCAAAGGAAAACTAGAGTCTCCAGCAGGTTTTTCCGTCCCTGACCCGTGTCTTCCGAGTGAGCTACAAATAACAGGAAACCTGTGGAAGGTCCAGCTCTTCTGGGAATAGCCTGATTGGGTGGATTTGAGGTCATACTTTTAACTAATGATCCTGATTGGCTGTCAGTAACACTCCACCATTGCAATAGTGTCCAGGAAATATATGAGCCTCTCATCTAGATATATGAATTATGTTCTTTAGAGCAGTGAGTCACTGAGGCCAGGCTCTGCTGAGGATTGCATTTTTTTATTGGGCCAAGAACCTCCAGGCTGGCTCCGGGCCGGCTCCCATATAGTAGAAGCATGTCTACAGCTTCCCAGAAGCAGACTGGCTGGCCTTGGGGAGAGGGGAATGGGTTCACCAAGGGGCTATAACCTGGACAGCTCAAAGGAGGTGATTTGTCTCTGATGTCCCAACACCCAGTTCCAAGAATACATTTCTGAAACCATCAGGAAGGAAAAAGGATTGCATTTTTAGTAACTGCTGGTCTTGGATAATGCTTGCTAGAAATTCTTTAGAGGAGGGTTGATTTTATCAGAAAATCAAAACAAAATATTGTTATAGTTTAACTAAAGTTGACCCTCTCTCCCATCCACTCACTGTACAAGGAACTTAAGTTTGATAATCCTTCAGCCCTAATGATGAAATCAGCACATCTTCACAGTAACGGTGGCAGCTAACACATAGTCCTTGCTATGGGCCAGGCACTGTGGAAAGCTCTTTACAGGTAGTTCCCTCCACAGCCATCCTGTGAGGCATACATATTGTCCCCACTCTACAGATGAGAAAACCAAAGTACCAAGTGGTTTACTGGCTTGCCCGATACCTCACAGCTAATAAGCAGAAGAGCAAGTTTGAATTCAGATATAGCTAACCTTAAAACCCATGCTTCTAATCACTCCATGGCTTTTCTTTAATGTTTTATTTTATTTTTGAGAGAGAGAAAAGAGAGAGAGAGAGGAAGGGGAAGAGAGAGAGGGAGACACGGAACTTGAAGCAGACTCCAGACTCCGCACTGTCAGCACAGAGCCCGACACAGGGCTCGAACCCACGAACTGTGAGCCCATGACCTGAGTCGAAGTCAGACGCTTAACCAATTGAGCCACCCAGGTGACCCTCCATGGCTTTTAGCTAATATAACAGCTCGGCAAAACTGTTGTGTAACTAGTACAACAGATCAGCAAAGCTGCTGGCCAGTCCCATCTGTTTAGGGATATAGTATTTAGCAAAGATTCTCAATCTTTACTGTGCTCACAACCACGCAGGGATCTCAGTAAAATGCAGATTCTGATTTGTCTGGGGTAAGGCCTGAGATTCTGCATTTCTAACAAGTTTCTAAGCGATGCTGGGTGCTGGCTCCCTGGACACATTTTGAGACGATAGATCTCAAATTTTGCTGCACATTGCAGTTGCCTGGAGAGCTTTTAAATATCCTGAGGTGCAAGCCTTAGCCCCTACCGGATAAATTAAAATCTCCAGGGGTGGGCCCAGGCTCAAGAGTTGTTTGAGGGGCGCCTGGGTGGCTCAGTCGGTTAAGCGGCCGACTTCGGCTCAGGTCATGATCTCGCAGTCTGTGAGTTCGAGCCCCACGTCGGGCTCTCTGCTGATGGCTCAGAGCCTGGGGCCTGCTTCGGATTCTGTGTCTCCCTCTCTGTCTGCCCTTCCCCTGCTCACGCTCTGTCTCTACGTCTCTCAAAAATAAATAAACGTTAAAAAAAAATTAAAAAAAAAAAAAAGAGTTGTTTGAGCTACTGGGCTACTCCAATGTGCAGCCAAGGCTGAAAACACTGCTCTGGGGTCATGAGATGCCCAAAGAATAGTTAGAGAGGGAAGCCAGGGCTCAATTTGCTGCTGAGGTGGGTGAATTTCAGAATTCATTTTATCCTTGTTGGAAGTTGCCCCAAAATCATCACCCTCCTTATTAACCCATTACCACCTACAAAATCATGATGGCCCAGGCTCTCTACAAGGTAACCATCAGGCATAATGTCAGATATCAAATGACTTCAGTTGTCTGCCACCCCCATGCTTTCCCTTCCCTCACACAAACTGTTACTACTCACACCTCCCTAGGGCTCACCAATACGACCTTGAACTTGCACTTGGCCACTGCCACCGTAGTCCATCCCCCACCCACCCACCAAGGCTCAGAACACTGAGCTGCTTTCCTGCACACCCACTCCACTCATCAGACGGAAAGTGTGAGCATAAACACCCTGGTGTTACTGAAGCAATGAGGGCTGCACCAGCTGTCTGTTTCTCTTGAGTCAAAGCAAAATACTCACAACTGACAAACGGAAGGAAAGGAAGACAGAGGAAGTATGTTGAAGCTGAAGTTTTTTTGAAAAAAGAAAGAAAGAGATAGAGAAAAGAAAGAGAGAAAGAGAAGAAGAGAAAGAAAGAAAGAAAGAAAGAAAGAAAGAAAGAAAGAAAGAAAGAAAGAAAGAAAGATTTAAAGAAGGAAAGATAGAAAGAAAGAAAGAAGAGAGAGAGAGAAAGAAAGAGAGAAAAAGGAGGGAGGGAGGGGGCAATTAGGGCAAAGAAAGGATGTGAAAACAGCCTTATGATAGAATCATAATCTCACAAAAGCCTACCCCTTCCACGTGTGTGTCCCCCCTCCCCGCTGGTGGGTTCCACATGCACACTCTTTAGCAGACCTTGGTCTTTCTTTACTCTCCCACCCCCTATCCCAGTTGTTTTTCTCTCTACATCCCCTTTCCCTCTGGAAGGCAAAGGAAATAAATTAAGGAAATCTTTTTATCTTTAAGGCTTAAATAGATGTTCTTCTCAGGGGAGGCCTGGAGGTCAGTGGAGATAAAGTCAGAACCATACTGGCTTGCAGAGAGCAGGGCACAGCGGGCCACCATCTGTTCAAACGGGGAAGACGATGAGGAATCTTGTTTGGAAATGCCCAGTGATACATCTCATCAATAGAAACAATACTACCAAGGAAGAAATCACAAAGAAGGCTAAGAGTGCATTCCAGAACATCGATGCCATCAACAAATCAAAACTATTCTAAGGATGAGATATAAACAACTTTCTCTAGAAAACTGGGTTGAGTCCACCACACTCTGTGGCAAAGCACTCCCCACCCCCTCAAAGGGAGGCCCCTCAGTTCAGCTCTCAGGCGATGTGTCCCATTACCTGGAGCTGACGAAGCCATATGAGTCCCTCAGTCCCAAATTAACCCAATTTGCCTGGGACTTCCGGGGTTTTAACCTTCAAAGTCTTGTCTATCAAGAACCCCCCAGACCCAGGCAAACTGGGATAGTTGCTCATTCTGCCCCTTCCTTGGCTGGGCATATGTCCTGGCCAACTGTGAGATGGCTGTCATCTGGAACTGGGCTTTTCAGTCCTCTTTCCCAGCCATGGCCCGCACAAATGGGCGAGCGAGAAAGCCCTTAGCTTTCTGGGTACCAAGATCGATGGCTTTAAAATCAGTGACTTGAATGCTGGGTTCAACAAAGTAAGACAATACTGCTTTTTCTTCCTGGGGGTGGTTGAGCGTTTACCCTTGTACCCACTGCAAATATTTAGCTTTAATCTGTAAATAGTCAAGGCTGAACCTTGACAATGTGCAGGGTCAGAAGACGCATTGATTTCTACTCCCAACATATCTAGTGAGTGGCCAAATGCTCTGTTAGGCTTCAGTAGATCTCCTCCAAGGCCAGATACCCCAAGAATTGCCCTTTGGAAACAGCAGAGACTGATAGCCATGATGGATGCCTGGGGCATTTTCAGGCAAAAACATGCAAAAAAAAAATGGGCCTAAACAATTTCATCCTCATTTCCTTTCCATCCCATTGCTCCTCTTTTCTTCGTCACCCAACTTTTCGACCCTGACTTCAGGCTCCTCTGGGTGTTTCAACCTGTCTACTGAGGTGATCACTCATCTGGCTCTGCCTCGGACCCAGCAGATGCACCGGCGAACCTGAAGGTGGGGAGATTTGGGCCACCTCCATGGGGAGGGGAGAAGGGGCAGAGTGAGCCAATAAACACTGGGCCAACACTTTCATTATGCTTTAATAACAAATCATCAAGAGTCCAGGCTCCTTTGGACAACATATCAGAAGTCTAAATGTGAAACTTCTTTGTGACATTACCAGGACCAAATAGCCCTCTGTCTTCTCCATCTCCTTGAACTCCCAAAGGACTTGTCTCAGCCCAAATGAATCCTCACTTGGGGTTTTACTACTCCTGGGCTGGTGATGACACCCCAATGCCACCATGCCTCTCCCCAGGAAACAAATGGCCCCCAGAGATTTCAGATGTACAAACAAGAGGAGAGCCCTATGAGCCCTGGGTTGGTGGCAGTGGCACTGGGCCCGGCCCTCTCAAAATTAATTTGGAACCAAAGCCAGGTGACAGCCAAGACAGAACAGCTGAAGAGCAACACAGTGTCCTCAGGGTAACCCCCGAGTGTGGCCTGCACAGCCAGGCTCTGAAAGGGAACCATGGGATAATGAGGGCAGATCAGTTCTGCCCCACACAACCGGGGACAAAGTAAAGTGTGTTTTCACGGATTCCTCTCCCAGGGTCTGGGAAGCGATTGCTCCTCAAGGTCACAGCTACTGGGAGCTCAGGGGCTCGAGGGGGTCTCAGGTCTGGGCCCTAAAGGGTGCCCCTGCCTTGCTCAGCCATGCTGCCAATGCTGCAGAAAATGTAGATGAAAACACTGATGCCAATGCTGCGAAATGAGAGAAGCAGAATGTTACACTGGCTGCTCTCAGTTTCTCCAGCGAGACTTCCGGGTCCAACCCTTCCAACTCTTCACCCTGACCACTCTAGCTGAGCTCCCCAAATGTGCCCTGCTGGCTCATACTCCTGCCGGCTCACGCTGTGCTTGATCACAGCCATCATCGCGACTAACGGGGTTCGCAGAGCTGGGAGTTGGACCCAGGCCTATCTGACTGGTGAGCCGCATATGTGTTTCCTTTCCCCATTCCTCAGGCTGCAGGCTCCCTTGACGTCGAACCCTGGGAGTGCTCACCAACGCCTCAAGTCTAGGAGCAGCTCCCTGACCCCGTACAGTCTGCACGTGCTTCTGCTCCTTGACACTAAACTGTGCTTAGTCTTCTCCCCGCCCTTGCCGCACTGTTAAAATCGTAGGTTAACTCGTCTGCCTCTCCCCCTGCACTCCCCAGTGGTGAGGGCCCAAGGGGGCTGGGACTTACTTGCCTTGACTCTCTTCACCTGCCCAATGACAGCAACAATCTAGTACATTGTAGATGCTGCTATGTGTGCCCTGTGAGGTCAGCGTCTATGCCCACATGTCACCACTGCTCACCTCGTGTGGAGGGCCTAGCACATAGTAGGTCCTCGCCAAACATTTGTCCATTACATCCTCGATGAATGAATCATGAGCATTCAATTCCATTTGGGATTTCACTGTTCACAACCCAGATTCTTATTAACAGTCAGAACGTGTCTCAAAATTCCTTTTGCTTCCCTGTCTCTGTGCTCTATTTTTTTTTTTTTAAGGTTGGGATCAAAGCTTAACCATGTGACAGTAAAAAGGAGATCTACTTCGTGACACCGTCATGAATTGCTCTCCGAATCCAAGTCCCCTCCCTAACTGGCCACCAGGTAGGACAGTGCAAATTCAGGTGCACGGCCCAGCCTCCTTGTTCATTATTCAGTGGAGGTTCATGGCCTGGGGCAAACTATGCTGCCAAATAGGCATGTTTTTAGCGCCTACTGTGGGCAGCACAATGTACAAGGTATACTGCAAAATATGAATACAGTCAATAGTGCCTTTCAAGGACTTGATACTGGAAGATAAGAGGAGACATTGACTAATAACTGTGACACGGGGACACAGACGCACAAGGGGCTACATCTGGCTGTGCAGAGGCACGCTTTGGTGGCAGACTCTCTTCAGCTGGTTGGCCCACTGGATGAGCGTGATCTCGACAGGAGTGGGAGAAAGACATGCCTCGCAGGAGGGAAAACGGGGTGATTATAAAGGGCCCCGAGGCGGCATGCAGGACACCTGCAGATACCGCGTGTGCAGTGAGCGTGCAGAGAGAATCCCGGAGAGGTGAGGTGAAGCAAATACCACAGAATGGGCGGCCAGGCTGAGAAGTGTTCGCGATTGCGCACCGGCAGAAGAGGGACACTGGACGAGGAGGGGACAGCTTGTAGGGCAGTCTGCACAGGGGGGAAATATCTCACTCTTCTCTGTAATGCAGTCACCGGGCTAGGTGACATCCCTGAGACAAGAAAGACCCTGTCTCCACTGTCCGCGTTCTCGTGGGCCTGGCATAGGGGAACCGATGGATTTGGAAAGTTGGTGCTGCTCAGCAGAGAGCATCCAATAAGTGAGGGGTGGCCTACCAGTCTTTCACACATTAGGGAAAAACTTTTCCTTCCTCCCTCTGATCTCTGTCCTCCTCTCTGGGGTCCACCCAGCACGGAGAGTCACCGGAGAGGAAGGTGGAAAGCACTCTGCAGGGTCCTAGAGGCCGTTTGCCTTTCGGATCTACTTCCAAGTCAGCCTGGGAGCAGACAGGCTCCAGCAAGGGGACGACAGCTGCCGTTGCCCACACTGTACCTGCACTGTGACTCTTTGCTCAGCAGAGCTTCCAGAGGCTTAGAAAGGATGAAATGGAAACACAAGTGTCGCTGGGAGAGGCCATACAGCTTCAACTGACGCTGTGTTTATCTGGGCCTCAAAAGAAGCTGGCAGCCTCAGGAGCAAAGGAGGAAACCTTTCCAGACCCATGTCGGGGGCCGGAGAGCCTCTTAGGAAGACCTCGCTTTCAGGGGAGAGGGACAGGCGGCACACAGGCCTAGAAAGGGGCCAAGAATGAGAAATGAGGGGCGCCTGGGTGGCTCAGTCAGTTAAGTATCCGACTCTTGGTTTCAGCTCAGATCATGATCTCACGGTTCGTGAGTTCAAGCCCCTCATCAGGCTCCTCGCAGTCAGCTCAGATGTTAGGATTCTCTCTCTCCCTCTCTCTCTGCCCCTACCCTGCTCACTCTCGCTGTCTCTCTCAAAATAAATAAAAAATAAACTTTAAAAAAAAAAAAAAGAAAGGAAGAGAAATGATATGAAATATCCCCCGGATGTGGTCACTCACCTCACAAGGTACCAGGGGCCCAGCCCCATCATCAGGGCCGAGTCACAGCACACAAGGGATGCCACCAGGGGGTGTTGCAGAGTGGGAGGGGCAACGGCTTCTTTTCTACCTCTGTGAGAATCAGCAGCAGAGGAGCCTCTTTTGATGTGACAGGTGACAACATCCTTCCCTTCAGAGTGCATGCATAGGAGAGGAGAAAAATGCTAGGAGTCAAGGGAGTCAAGGAAACAACTTCCCCGGGGCACGCGTGTACACCCAGGTACTGCCTTCGGCCCCTTGACAGGAATCCGAGATGGACTGAATTTTCTGTTTAGCACAGGAAGGCAGATTTAGGGGAATCCTGTTACATCACACAACTGAGCCCCCGCTTTTTAACTCTAGGCTGCGGTTCTCTGGGAAAATGTTTGTGGCTGATATGCGATCCCATTTTGTTCCAGCAAGCACACCGCAGACCTCTCTCTCCCGCACTCTTCTCAATACCTCTTCTCCTTGACCCCATTCATCCCAAATGGCACTTCCCCCAAAAAAGTCGAAAAGGAAGCTTAGCTCTTATATAAACTTTGAAGAATGTGCTTTAACATCTTGCTTGAGCATGATAAGCTCTCGCAGAATACCTAAAGTAAAGGGTTCAATTAAAATCATTTGCTCTCACATTCAAAATTCTTTCCTCCCTGATTCCTAATTCTGGCTCTTAGAGACTTCTGAAGATTAGCCTTCCATTTTTTCTAAGAGACAGTATCGTTTGCTGTCGTTCCAACTTTTCCTGTCTCTTGTCCCTAAAACTTTCCATCAGCTTTATGTACCTTGTGATTAGTGATGATTTGAGAAGAATGTCGTAGCCTGGCCCACTTGGAATTGAGGCGCAGAATCCTGGGTTAGGTTTCCTACCTATTACCTCTAGCGATAATATAGATGACCACTAATCTTTGTGGCTTCCACTGGTCCCAGGAGATCCCAAAGATCATCTTGGCAATTCACTACAATAGTAAGAGAGGGTTCTCTGTGCACACAGTGGGGAGACAAGTGACCCAGGCTGGGGACACACGGATCCCATAGAAATGGTGTCTGAGAATATCTGTAGCATCTGTGCAAGGAACACCTCATCTTCTCAGATGCTATTTTTCCAGGGAGGTCAATGAGATTAAAAACTGCAGGCTGCTACCCGCATGGACAGCTCATCCCTGCCTTTGATTTGCTCAGTTCTGTAGGATATTTGTTGTTCCATGTCTGCCATATACTTGGAGGCGGAGGCTGAGAAAGAGGAAGTGGTTTGTCTAAGATCTCACAGCACATCGGGACAGAGGCTCCCCCCCAAATAAAAATACACTCCCCACCCAATCCTTACACATCCCAGGACTGCCCTATTATAGCGAGCTTCTTGGGGACAGGACGTGAGAGTAGACACGGTATTGGACACCGGGACACAGGGAGAAACAGCACAGGATGAACCCTGCTCTCACAGAATCAACATTACAGCATAGGACTCGGATCCAAGGAAGTGTGTGAAGAATTACTAAATGTGCTGTTCTGATAGAAATAATCTAGGGGGCTAGAGAAGGAGGAATGTGAGAAGGAGGGCTTTTTTGGGGGGACAGATAGGGGCAGAGGTGAAAATTAAACAGAGATCTGTAGCTGCCCATCTGAAGAATGGAAGACAGAACCTTCCAGAAAGAAGGGAGAAGGGAAAGCATGAGAAAATCTGAGCTGGGAAAGGGCTTGGGTGTTGTGTTCCCAAGCTGGAAACAAGGCCAGTGTGGTTGGAGCATAGGGAGCAGAGGCAAGAAGAACAGGGAGGAGCAGGTTAGGAGCAGCACACGGGCTGTCTTCAGCGATTTCAATTTCATTATAAATGCCATAGGAAGCCATTGAAAAGTTGTAGCAGAAGGATGACATGATCGCACATACCCAATCAAAACTATATTATTGCTGTGCTGTGTTAAACATGGACTTTTGCAGGGCAGGTAGGAATAGAAATGAGCAGAGCAGGGGCTTTGCAGGACTCCCCCCAAGAAGGTTTTCTTAGACTAAGGCGGTGGGAAATAGAAAAAGGGTATCCACCAATCCAAAAAACAAAACAGGGACACCTGGGTGGCTCAGCTGGTTAAGCATCCAGCTTCAGCTCAGATCATGATCTCACAGTTCGTGGGTTTGAGCCCCATGTGGGGCTCTGCACTGACAGCGAGGAGCCTGGAGCCTACTTTGGATTCTGTGTCTCCCTCTCTCTCTACTCCTCCCCCACTCATGCTCTGTCTCTCTCGCTCTCAAAAATAAATAAATATTTAAAAAATTTTTAATAAAAAATAAAAACATAGCAAGACTCTGGAGAACTATTTGATAGTTTGTCAAAAATTTAGACATATTATGGAACCATAGAAAACAAGGAAATCGTATCACTTGTGACAACATGGATGGACCTTGAAAGCATTATACTAAGGAAAATAAATCACACAGAGAGAGACATATACTGCATGATCTAAAAATATATAGAGAGAGAAATAAAGGTGAATGCATGGAATAGAGCCATGTGACAAAATTGGGGGTGGACTGTAATGAGGAGAAAAGAAGAATCTCAGCATCCCACACATCTGTGAGTCAGATGACTGGGTGGCTGATAGGGCCATTGCCAGAGTTAGGGCCAGAGGGCATGGGCGCGGGCTTCACAGAAACCAAGATGTAGATGTAACAGGCTTGCAATATGAGACACAAGACTTTCAAGTGAAAATATCAAGGGGTCTCCTTGGGATGTGGGTCTGGAGCTCAGGGGAGAGGTCTGGCTGGACATTTACTGTTGAGAATCTTGTTTTGAAAGGTGGTGTTTAAATCTGGAGGAAGCGACGATACCTCCTAAGGAAAGAATGAAGAAAGGAAATAGGAGACGTGGCCTCTAGCCTTAAGAATTCCCTAAATTTTGGAGGTCAGGTAGAAAACACAGTAAGGGTCATGGAGGAGAAGCAGCCAGTGAGGTAGGAAGAAACCTAAAATAGTCCAAAATCTAGAAGAACAGATTCCTTTAAGGAGAGAGTGAGTGTAAGCCATGCAGGATGCTGAGGGAGGCACTTCCTGTGGAAACAGGGTGACTGGAGACCCTGATGGGACAAGTCTTGGGGGACAAAGGCAGAAGCCAGGGTGGAGCCACCGATGAGTGAGGACAGCATCAGTGGAGAAGCTTCTCAAGAAGTTTGGTGATGCCAGGAGCAGAGAAATGGGAGACAGCTGGAGGAGAAGTGTCCAGTGGGGCTATTGTAAGAGGGGGAATCCTTAGGCAAGAATGACTATACAAAGAGGGGTTCATGATGGAGGAGACAGAGAAGCAGAAGGAGTGATGGTCAGTCCAAATACAGAAGGGTATTTAGGTGGGCACGGTCCACATCTGAGCCTCTGTGTCCTCAGTGACATGCAAGGTGGGCACGTTGGGGGAGAATGGCAATGGAGGAGGGAGCGTGGATAGCCCGAGAAAAGAGTCCACATTCCTCTCAGGACATAGAGGGGCCAGTTTCGGAGTTTGTATTTAAAGTGAATCCAGGCAGCACTGTGGTGTGACCTCCTCTGGCCATGTCCAGCAACTCAGTGTGAGGATTATGATGGTTAATCATATGAATCACCCTGGCTGGGCAACAGTACCCAGACACTTGGTCAAACATTATTCCAGATGTTTCTATGAGGGTCTTTTTTTTTTTTTTTTTGGATGAGATTAACATTTAAATCAGTGACTGTTGGGCAAAGCAGATTGTCCTCCATAACATGGGTGGGCATGATCCAATCAGTTGAAGGCCTGAGCAAAGCCTGACCTCCCCTGAGCAAGAAGAAATTCTGCAGCAGATTGACTTTGGATTGAATTGCAACACTGGCTCTTCCACAGGTCTCCTGCTTGTAGATTTTGGAGTTGACAGCGTCTGTAATCATGGCAACCAGCTTCTTAGAATCTCTCTCTCTCTCTCTCTCTCTCCTTCCTGTGTGTGTGTGTGTGTGTGTGTGTGTGTGTGTGTGTGTGTATTCCTGACTAGTACAGGAACCAAGATGCTCATGGAAGCCAATCTAGAACTGGAAGTGAGAGGCAGAGAGATGAGGAGAATTTCAAGAGTAGACACTCTCTTATTCAAGAGACATACTCTCTGGATTCACGAGGACCATGATTTGCTAAGGAGACCACTGAACTGGAAAAAGCAAAGCCAGATCGGAATCATATCCTGGTACTGAGTAGAGAATGGACCGATTTCTCTCCACCTGTGATGTTCCTTTCACCAAGAAGACCTTTTTCCTCTTCCTTCAGGAGAGTCTTCCCAGTCTCTGGCTAAAACCTGGGCCAAAGGTATTGTGTATCTCAGGAAAAGGCAGGGATACAAAATGGTTCAAAACAATCCCATCTCGAGATCGTTTCTATGGGTCCCCTATTCAAGAAGTCCACCAAGTAAACCCTTTTAACCTGCTCTGCAAGTGGGGCCACACACAGCCTAATAGAGCCACAGCAAAAGATTGAAGAGAGGTGACCAGCGAGGATGTTAAGCTTACAGTTCCATCACCAAATCACGAAATCTCCTATGTGCCCTTATTCACCTCACTGGTAAAAGAGGGGTCCCCGGGACTAAATAATACAAGATGGCCAGGCCCACCACACACCTGACGTTGGAGACTGGCAGCAGCTTAGGGGTCATACACACTCACAGCCCAGCACCAGGCTTTGTGGTGGAAAGAGGGTAAGGTGACCACTGGTTCTCGTGAGAGGATGTGAATAGTTTGAACAACTCCTTGGGTTGGCAGGGATGTGACACCCTCAGACTGAGCAACGTGCAGGGAGCAGGCTAACCTGGCTTGGAGGAGCAGGAACTGAGTGGGGGGCCTTTCCCCGCTGTGCGATGGGCAGATCTGGGGAGGCCTTGGGGGTCCTGTGGGGCCCACAGCTGTCAAGGCAAGACCAGCACTTGAAATGTTATGTCCTACAACACAGAGCTCCAAATTCCTCTTTTTGAATGTTTGATTATCTTGTGAACAGCACATTTATAATAAAATATTTTGGTACGTGTGAAAGGAATTAATGGGAAATGTAAATATTTGAAATATACCGTGATTTACTTTTTTAAAATTTCTATCCATATGTCTTAGTCAGCCCAGGCTGCTGTAGCAAAATACCACAGACTGGATGGCTTAATCAAATTTTTCTCACAGTTCTGGAGGCTGGAAAGCCAAGATCGGGGTGCAGACATGCTCGGGTTCTGGCGAGGGCTCCCTTCTGACCTGCAGATGGCTGCCTTTTTGCTAAGTCCACACGTGGCCGTGGCCGAGGCAGAGAGAGGCCACTGTCTGGGGTCTCTTCTTACAAGGGCGCTAATCCCATCATGAGGGCCCCACCTTCATGACTTCATGTGGACACCACATACCATCACACTGGAGCTTAGAGCTTCAAAATATGAATTTGGGGGGAACACAATTCAGCTTCCTGCAGCACACAGTAGGAAACCACTCAGTGATAAAAAGGAACAAGCTACAGATACACTCAACCATGTGGGTGAATCCCCAAAGCATTATGTTAAGCCAGACACAAGATTATATACTTTATGATTCCATTTATACAACATTCATAAAAGGCAAAATGATAGGGCCAGAGAGCCAATCAGGAGTTGCCAAGGGCGGGTGTTGGGGGAGGGGATTTACTGCAACGGGGCACAGGGAAGTGTTTTCAGAGTAATAGATAGAGCTGTTTTATGTATTGACCATGGTCATGGTTACACCACTGTACGTATTTATCAAGATTTACCTAGGTGTATACTTTTAAAAAGGTAAATTTTATTACATGTGAATTATTCCTTAATACACCTCACCCCCCCACACACCCAAAAATATCCTCTTCCACTTGAATAATGCTTCATAGTTAACCATTTATCCATTACTTTGTTGATTTCACACCAACCTGACAAACTAGACAGTAGTGATATTATTACCTTTATAGGAAACAGGACACTGGGAGGTTGGTGGCTTTTGAGCTCATTTAACCTGAAGGAGACCCTGTCTTCTGAGTCCTAAAGGAGAGCTCTTCCCTCTCTGCCCAGAAACTCTGCTTGGGCAGTAATATCAATGACAGCCCCCTCTCCTACTCTGGCATGTTCTCTGTAATACATGCCCTCCATTCATTCTTCTATTTTCTTCTCACTAATAAGCTCTAAGGGAAGGACCATTGTCCCACTTTACAGATTAGAACAGAGAAGTGTTAACTAATTGGTCCAAGGTCAAATGGCAAGAATAAGAGCATCACGATTTGAACCCACGTCTAAACGGCTGAATAAACCTGTGCTTTCCAACACCAAGCCCCACACTTCTCAAACACAAATCTAGTTCCAAATAAGAACCTAAAAAACAAAAGTCTAAAAGAATCACAGGGAAACAAGATAATGAAGACGCCCTTCAAGTAGGGAAGGCTAACAAGACAGTGCTAACCAGTCTTCTGGTTGTTTTTTTTTTTTTTAAGTCCATCAGTCTTTAAAATTTTTCCAACTCTCCAGACGCTGCAGTCAATTAGTCACCTTTCTTGATGCCCCGTCCACCTCTCCTAGACTTTCCGTTCTGCCCAAAGCTCAACCCTGCACTGACTACAAGTTGATCAGCAAAAGGTGAAAATGCTGGGCAGGACCAAGAGGTCTTGGCAACCGGACAGCGACAGACACCAGCAGTGGACACCTGCCACTGTTTCACATTAAGCCCCAGGACCAGGGCACAGCCTCCCGCTGCCCCTATGATGGGCACCATCTGTAAATGCCTTTTCACTGGAAGAAGGTCATGACTTAAGAAGAGAACAGATCTTTTCGTTGCCCTTGTCATCCGGGCAACAGCAAGTTTTACAGATGTCTCCATGACACCCCCTTCCTTCCTGAACACGACCGCTAGCAGATTCTGCTTTGCAGACAGAGTATCTGGGGCAGAAGAGGGAGAATGTCTTGCCTGCTTCCTTGCAGCAGGAGTAAAGGAAAAAATTTTGAGAACCTCCCATGAGTTTTATGTGTCATGCTATTAATAGTTAACATCTACAGAACACTTCATGTCAGGAACATTTTCTTTTATTTTTTTAATGTTTTATTTATTTTTGAGAGAGAAAGAGCACAAGCAGGGGAGGGGCAGAGAAAGAGGGCAGATAGAAGTTTAGAAGCAGATTCCTTGCGGACAGCACGGAGCCTGATGTGGGGCTCAAACCCACAAACCAGGAGATCATGACCTGAGCCAAGGTAAGACACTCAACCGACTGAGCCATCCAGGCGCCTGGGTAACACTTTCTGTATGACAATATATCTATGAATTTCTTACATTATGTCACTTTCACATACACTACCTCATTTAATCCACTCAACGAAACCTGTTTGATAAGTACCATTACAACCTCCACTTCACAGATGCCAAAATTAAGGTTTATAAGGATTGAACACCTTGCTTTAGCTGCTTCATGACAGAGAGGGATCTCAGATCCAGAGATGCTGGCCCCGAAGTCTTAATTCCTTACATTATACCACCTCACCTACAGTGTTGGATTATCCACCACCTGCTCTAGTGTTTCTATTTCCCAAATCGGTCCTGAATCCCATCTAATGCAAGAGAAGTGGGTATTTTATAAGAATCAGTGTTTTTCACCACTCTTCTCCATAGAAAAAAATCCTGCGTATCAACTAATATTTCACAAACATTTTCTGAGCTTCTATGGCATCCCAGGCACTGTACTAGATGCTTCCACATTATGTTACCTAACAGAGGATTTAGATGTTCAAGAATGGCCCATGTATGCCCCGCCCCCAAGCTTAGCACACGTCCCTAATCAATCAGGATGCTCACTCCACTTGGGTCTAAATGCAGCCTCAGTGCCCTTCTCAACACAGAGCTCCAAGAAACTGCTAAAATCTGCCAGCATCACACTGGATGAAGCCTACTGGAATTTTATTTCGTAGAATTCCACAGGCAGAAATGACAGTGACATGGCAACGAGGAATAACAGAATGCAACATTCTGAGCAGAAGCTCTGAGATCAAATCCTTGTTCTACTTCTAACTGGGCATAAGCAAGTAACTTAAACTCTCCTTGCCTAACAGGAATGACAGTAAGGGCTCATCTATGTCACAGGACTGCAGGACCCATAATTGTTCGTAGAGAAGAGAAGCGAAGGCTGTGAAACCAGGACCTGGGGCAAGAGTACCAGCAAGAGTTAAGACAGTGAGAGAGTGAAGACACGGTTTTTGCCTGGGATACAGCCTAAGATTTTCTGCAAAGGAGCCATGCTGGGGGTGGGATGCCTTCAAGGTCAAAATGCCCTGTGCTATACCACAGGGCTTATTATGTACAATTGGTGGGAGGCTCTCAGTAAACGGTGGGCTAAGCCAAGCCCCCACCACCCTCTGAGCAGAAACTCGCTGGCCAGGGAGGAGCCTGGCTGCCTGGTTTGACTCCCAGGGCAGCCGCACACCGGCTGTGTGATCTTGGCCAAGTTCTCTGACAATCAGCAGGTGGAGAACCGAGAAGCCAGGATGTGGATGTGTGACCCTTCATGGGCGGTATCTTATTTCCTTCTTGAAGCAAAGCTGCTGCATTGGCATGATTGTCCTCCTTTAAGAAGAGTCCCAGAGGTTACATGACAGGTTAAGGACAGGGGAGTCACAGAGCTGAGCTTCGACCCACGAAGGTCTGACTAACAATGACCATGGCCCAGGGCACCTGGGTGGCTCAGTTGGTCGGGTGTCCGACTTCAGTTCAGGTCGTGATCTCACAGCTTATGGGTTCGAGCCCCAAATCGGGTTCTGTGCTGACAGTTTGGAGCCTGGATCCTGCTTCAAATTCTGTGTCTCCCTCTCTTTCTGCCCCTCTCCCACTCGTGCTCTGTCTCTCTGTGTCTCTCAAAAACAAATAATGTTAAAAAAAAAAAAAATGACTGTGGCCTTCCTCCCGCTGTCCGTTGCCTGAGCTGTGATCTGAGAACTTCGCTCCTCCCACATCACACCTTCCACTTGCCCTTCCTCTGAGGAAAAGAGAAGCAGCAGAATTACAAAGACACGAGGTCACAGGAAGGACAAGTGAAGGCCACGGCCCGGCAAGATTTTTGCCCTTGACCACTCTGAGGGAAGAGCTACCCTGCCCCTCCCAAGTGCAAGGCTGTGCCTTCTCCACCTGTCACCAGCTCCTCCAAGGCGAAGCACTGGATATTGCTAAAGCATCCATCAATTTCCAAATACAGTGCTAAATGATGTATCTGGGTCATAAATACTGTATAAGCACTTTGCAAACGGGTTCGTTTTTGTCACCATTTCCACCCTTTTATACATCATTACCTATTCTGACCATTTAGAGCAAACTGTTTGAGAAATAGCACAGCCCACAGCTAGCAGTAGCCCCTCTTATTCTCGGAAGATTTGACAGGGTGACAGTAGAAGGATGTGGGGAGATATCTGTCACCCTCAGATCTGCTCACAGTCCAGCCTGCCCGATCAGCCTGGGCCCAAGCGCAACCTGACAGGCTTCATTTGAGCCTCGCTGTGGCCATTGGGCACCTTGCTATGGGCCAGGGATCTAAGGCATCATGATAAAGGAGACGCGATTGCTCTCTTAGACAGCCCGCTCTGTCCAGACGCTGCATTGTAAAACTCACCCAGCTTTGCTGGGCGGGTAGGTCCAACACCAGAGCAACGGGGCCCGTTGTCCTTTGGGTAAAAATGCTGGCTGTCCCCAGCTCCGTCACTGAACTGCCAGTGTGACCTAGCTGAAGGGTGGAGAAGCTTCAGAGGTATAGGTGTAGTTCAGGGAAGAGACTCTGGGAAGAGGCTAATTTCTCAACTCAATTAGCATTGAACTTCCAGGTTTGGTTTCTTTACATCCTATCGTAGGGAGGCTCTTCTGCAAAGGGCAGATTCGCATGTGGGGAATGGCCCCTCCTGCTGAAGCAACTAGGAGAACAGGACATACTTAAAATGTCTGTTGGAAGGCATCAGACATCTCCCGAGGAAGCGAGGACTGGATGACACGAGAGCGCATAGTGAAGTGAAGGCTGGGGTGAGCCATCATTTGAGACTGAGTCTCCACTTGTGACATTGGTCATTTCTAATACAATGCCTGCTGGTCGAAAAGTTGGACAAAATGTAGGTGTCTCAAGGGCTTCAAAGGAGTAATGTTGGAGTCCGGGGCCCACCAAGCAGCAAAGGCTCCAGAAAACAATCCAGACTCTCCATCGAGAACTCTAAAGGGCTCCCCTCTAGGAGCTGGGTGACAGGACACACACCAGAGCCAGAGACTGAAGCCCACCTTCGAATCAGCCCAGACCCTGAACACTCCACACAGACACTACCAGGCACTCGGACCTGGCACACCAGGTAGAGGCTTGTGTGTCCTGGGAAGAGATTGGACTCGAATTAGAAAGACCTGGAAGTTGCCATTGTGTGTCTGGGTCCCTTAACCATTCTGTCTCTCTATGTCCTACCCTTAAGACAGAGGCACATGGAAATAGCACGGAAACGCCTAGGGCCTCCCCAAGCACATACTGGGCACCTGGGAAACAGAATCAGAGTAGGGAGGAGCAGTGCCCTTTAAGGAGGCAGGAAACTGGACCAGCCCCAGCTCCACTGCCTGGCTGCGTGATGTTGGGGAAACCACTTGGCAATTTTCTAACTTACTAATATTAACTCTGTTTCTCTGCTAGGCATCTTGCAAAGTCTAAGGTAGATAGATGATAGATAGATAGATAGATAGATAGATGCACATATATACACACATATACACAGATACAGGTGTATATACATATATACACATAAATACAAATTTTTATAGAAATGCCAAGTATTTGTGCATATATATACATATGAGTGTGTTAAAAGTATGTATACTTTTTTTTTTAGTTTTGTGTCTTCTCAAGAATATTTTCATCTAGGGCTTACTTTGTCAAAGGGTCTCTGGCAGGCATCGCATAGCCGCGGGGGGCAGGGGGTGCAGGGAGACATTTCTGCCTGGACCTTACCAGTTTGTTGCCCCAGGTACAGAGCTCAGGATCAGGTACAGAGCCCCCAGATCACACCAGTCCCGGTACAGCTCTCCGCCTACTCCAGAGCCGTCTCCTAGCTCAGGCTACAGAGGACAGGAAGCCAGTGGAAGGAGAGAAAGCACTTATAAGAAGATCCTAAGAGCCTCCACAGCTGACTTTGGCAACAAAAGGCACTGCACTTGAACCTGTAGCTTCTTCCTTAGGACACTACAGAATTCCCAGAGGCTCTCTTGAGACTGGACTTGCAGAGATGCTCCTACACCCACTGGGCGGAGGGGCCGACAAGAAGAATCGGGGGCTCATGCCAGCTTTTGCACACACTGGAGTTTCGAGTTGGCCGGGAGGAGGGATGACAGTGTCCCTGGAGCACACCCTTGGGGAAAACACGCTGAGAGAATGTGGGAGCTGCTGTCAAGTGAAGACAAGTCAGGGGCTCAGAGCACTGGCTCTGAGAGACAAGTGGGGCCAATATCCCAGTCTTCTCCACGGGGTTCCGGGAGAGGGACTCAACATTTTCCTCCACAGAACTAAGCAGCCGCTTCCTTGCTACTAGAAGTTTCAACACCAGTTCATTGATTACAAGTGTGAACACGTGAGCCAGCCTGTCTGGATTTGAATCCCGCATACACCACGCTCTGCCTGTGCAAGCTTGGGCAAGTCCCTTGACCTCATTGTTTCCTCATCTATAAAATGGAGATGATAATTGTATCTGTTTCAAAGAGCTTTTGAGAGCTGAAAGAGGGCTTGAACACTTGGCCCATGATAAGCCCTATCCAACTATGAATTATGATGATAAAGGTCCTGCTTAAAGTGGCTTCAGTGGCCATAGGGCGCCTGAGTGGCTCAGTCGGTTAAGCATCCGACTTCGGCTGAGGTCATGATCTTGCAGTTCATGGGTTTGAGCCCCGCATCCAGCTCTGTGCTGACAGCTGGGAGCCTGGAGCCTGCTTCGGACTCTGTGTCTCCCTCTCTCTCTGCCCCTCTCTGCTCATGCTCTGTCGCTCTCTCTCTCTCTCAAGAATAAATAAACATTGAAAAAAAATTTTTTAAGTTGCTTCAGTTGCCTTGATGTGGGCAAATGCATCTCTTCTAGCCGATCGCTCATCATTTCTCTGTTGATTCCTGGACATGCCAGGGTACAGCTGCAGCATTTTCTTCTGAGGTACCCTTTTCCCCTCTGGGTAACAATCCCTTATCGGTTTTCTCTCTTTCTCTGGCCCACAGGAAATACTCGCATTTGACCTCAGTCCGTGGGAGTGGAATGATTTTCCAAAGGCATCCTTCTGTTCACTGAGTCGACTGCAGACGGCTTCAGCCTCAGGCTCTTGCTCTGTAAATTCCCCAATTTGAGATAGATATCAGACCGCTGTGGCTTTTGAGCACCAGGGGACGCATGCCAAGATCTTTGAGAATCCCCGTTAACATTCTTCTCAGTAGGTTTGGGATCAGAAAGAAAGAATCCCCTGGTCTTCTGCCATCAAGGGTAAAAATCATTACACAGCTCTCGCCAAAGAAATTCTAATCCCCCCTCTCCTCCTTTCCAACTTATTATGTCCTGTCTTTCTACCCCTTTTCCCACCCTCCGCTGGGTAAGTGTTTAAGGTTCCAAAACCAGTTTGCAACTATCTCTCTTGTAAATCCTCTAACATTGGACTTTGTGATATGGCAACGGTTGGCCTTTGCTGTCTTAGAACAGCGATGGAGGTGCCGAATCCCATTTTAATAGCCCTTCGAGAGAAAGAGTTCATAAGCAACTATACTAAGCACCTGCTTAGTATAAATACTTTAAGGAAAATAGGCTGGGAACCTCGCCGGATGGCCGTTATTACTCCCAGGGTTCAAGGCTGAAGGAAGACCGATATACCTTGCCTTGGTGTGAGGCCATTTCCCCGCCAGCAGAAACAGGCTGCCAGGGGCCCTGAAGATGATGCTACAACTGCACAGGAACATTTTCCACCAGCTGCCTGCTAACTTCCCTTAGGGGCCAAGTTCATTACCCTCTTAAAAGCTTGCTTTCTCATGAAGAAGAGTTGGCAGGCCAGAGGATCTGTGGGTCCTTAGTCTTGGCCTGTGGCTTTCATGAGAACTTACTTCCACGGACCACTGCTCAAGCCCAGGGGCAGCTCCTGCCCCTGCACGTGGTCAGCACGTGGCTATTGTCAGTCCTTCTGGCCCCCAGCTGCCTTTCCAGAGGGCCCTGAATGTTAGCTGTCCTAGGTTCAAGTTCTGGCTCTCCCACTCCCCAGCACTGAGACTTCCAGTAAGATGGAACTTCTGCAGACCTCAGTTCTATGCCCCATAAAATGGGAGCCTTAGCTCCTTGCTTTGAGGCTCCGGTGTGTTTGTGATAGGACACTGTGCACGAAGCACACAGCAAAGTGCATGAAACAGAGCAAAGTCTCGGGCGCTCTGTTGCCTTTCCTCTGGGACATGCTATAACCCATGATTTCTTTTTTTTTTTTTTAATGTTTATTTATTTTTGAAGGAGATAGAGAAACAGAGCATGCGTGGGGTAGGGGCACAGAGAGAGGGAGACACAGAATCCAAAACAGGCTTCAGGCTCTGAGCTGTCAGCACAGAGCCCGACACAGGGCTCGAACTCACAAACTGCGAGATCATGACCTGAGCTGAAGTCAGACACTTAACTGAGCCACCCATGTGCCTCTTTCATCCATGATTTCTTATATTGCTCTTCATCCCATGAGTCTTAACACCATGTCAGCACCAATACGACACAAAATAAAAATACTGTCCTACACTATAATAATAGTCTCTAATAATTGTTACCATCTGCATTCACAGGGACACAAAATGTGGGTACTGACGGGTCATATAGAGGACTAGACCAACAACCTTTTCATTTCACAAATGAGGACACTCAGGGGACAAGGTAGATGCATGGTTTAGTCCACAGAGCCACTTAATTGAAGATCTGGCCCAGAAGAAAAGTCTCCTGTCTAACTTGTGGCTCTGTATCTGATTACCCTATTTCTGGGAGTAGCCAGAACAGCATAATAAACTATGGTGGGAATAAAGGTAGAAGGAACTAGAACCACAGTAACAAGCGAGGGTAGGAAAGTCACAGAAGAGACAAAGCCAGAGATGACAACATCAAACCTCTCATCATTACTGGGCATGCACTTTCCTCCTGCTCTGAGCTACATGCATTATGGATATTAACATACTTACCAATTCTTTTTCTTTAAGTTGTATTTATGTATTTTGAGAGAGAGAGCACACAAGCAGGAGGAGGGAAGACAGAGAGAGAGAGAGAGAGAGAAGGAGGGAGAGAAAATCCCAAGCAGCCCCACGCCATCAGCACAGAGCCTATTGCGGGGCTCAATTTCACAAACAGCGAGATTATGACCTGAGCCGAAACCAAGAGGCGGATGCTTAAAAGACTGAGCCACCCAGACGCCCCTATGCTTAACAATTCTGTAAGATTATGCTTACTATTCTCATTCCAACATGGGAAATCCATAGATTCTTGGAGCTTGAGTAACTTAACCTACATCCTATAGTGAGAAAATAGTGGAGTCAGGTCTGTCTGGCTCCCAGTTGTAGGCATCGAGAGAGTTCAATCTGCCAGGAACATAGCCAAAGCATCCAGAATCAATCTATCCAAGCAAGTTCATAAGCCTTCATGCCCAAGATGAAGCTGCAAGGTTATCTCCAAAGGATGGCGCTCTGCAGAATGTGTTCATGTGTTCATTCATTCATTCTCTCTCTCTTTCTTTCATTTTTGTTCCCTTCATTGAACAAGCACTAACCCCTGTCCCAGATGATGTTGAGAAACTCCTCCCAGGATTTTTGCTCTTCTGCCCATGAGAACGTCCCATGCCCACTCCATTCCATGAGAACCATGGGAACGTCCAAATCATCCAAGTAAGTTTTGGGAGTCCATTATGGATTGAAAAAAAGGTGCATTGAAATCCTAACTCCCAGAGAGGGGCCAAGATGGCAGAAGAGCCATGGACATTTTTTTTGCATCTCGCATCCATGAAATGCAGCCAGATCAACACTAAGCCATCCTGCACACCTAGAAAACTGATTTGAGGATTAACACAGCAATCTGCCCAGCCTGAAGCACAGAACTCGGCAGGTACGCGGCACAGAGAGGTGAACTGGGGGAAAGAGAAGCTTGAGGAGAGAGGACGGAGATGGGGGAGAGGATGGGAAAAGCACTCCCCACAAAAGCAGGTGGAGAGAAAGTGGAAAAGTGAAAACAGCCACAGGGACTGAACAAAAAAGGGAGAAAGGAGAAAGGAGAGGGTTTAAATTCCATGAAGACTCTATAAACAGGGGAAGCGCAGAGTCTGAAACTCCGCAGCTGGATACTGGCGGTGCTCTGGTGGGAAGGATGAGTCCCCCGGAGCAGAGTGGGGTCCGGGGTCCTGGGCCACACAGGGAGAGGCAGTTCCCCTGCTGGGAGGACATTTGGTAGAGACTGTGTGGCTATCCCATAGCCAAAGGTCCCAGCGGACCCCAGAGAACCACCGCATTCTCTGGTGTTGGAACAGGGACGTTAAGGGGGAAGCCTGGTGCCAGATGTGTGTAGTGACTTACCGTAATCCCTGAATCGCTGCTGCTACACAGTCGCGTGAACTCTTTCTTGGGCGGGCTGGCACCAGGCCACAGTCTCTGGGCATCGGCAGCTGTGTGGTCCCGCGAACATTCCTGGGTGAAGCCAGTACCTGGCCATCCCTCAGTGAGACCCTTCCCCAGAGGATCAGAACGGGTCAGAGCTGCAGTTCCTCAGAAGTGAGGGGTCGGGAAACGCAGCCGCAACTGAGATAAAACTCAGGAGGGAGGTGCCACCTAGCAAACTGACAGCTTGGTCGTGGACAGTGTAAAAGCAGGCAGTGGATAGAAACCGGAGACAAGGCTGGGTGTGAGATTGGTGATCGGGGAGAACAGGGTTCCGATCCTAGAAACTGGTAGCTGGGTGACGCCATTTTCACCTGTCCTACGCATGCGCATACACGCCGACAAGCGCTACAACAACCCACCCCTGTAAGCAAAGAAGCGCCATCTAGTGGAGAACAGAGCTGTTACACTAAACCGCGCCCAACTAGGCCAACCTCGCTCTTCAGGAACACAAGTCCCTACACCTGCTTAATTTACAGACTATAAAGTGTTTCCTAATTAGAATGCTAGGGGAAAAGGATGTAATTTCAATCATATTTCAGTCTGTTCACTGGTCCATCTATTCAATTTTTTTCTTTTTTGTTTCTTTTCTTTTTCTTGAATTCAGAAAGAGAAAAAAAAAGGATTTTTATTTTTAATTTTTATTAAAAATATTTAAATTTTTTTCTACTACACTTTTTACTTTTTTATGAAATTTTCAAATTCTATTTACTTCCATCATTTCATTTTATTCTATGTCATTGTATTCATTTTTTCAAATTTTCAAATGTTTTCCTTTTCTTTCTTTTCTTTTTTTTCTCTTTTTTCTTCCCCCCTCCCTTTTTTCTCTAATCTATCAAGCTCCTTTCAACAACCAGACTAAAACACACCTAGGATCTAGCATAATTTAGTTGATTTTTTATGTGTTGTTTTTAATTTTATGATTTTAATGTTTTTTACCTTATTAATTCCATTTCTTCCTTCAAAATGATGAAACGAAGGAATTCACCCCAAAATAAAGAGCAGGAAGAAACAACATCCAGGGACTTAATCAACACAGATACAAGCAAGATGTCTGAGCAGAATTTAGAATCATGATAATAAGAATACTAGCTGGGGTTAAAAATAGATTAGAATCCCTTTCTGCAGTGACAAAAGAATTAAAGGTAGTCAGGATGAAATTAAAAATGCTATAACTGAGCTCCAATCTCTAATGGATGCCAAGGTGGCTAGGATGGATTAGGCAGATCAGTGAATTAGCGATATAGAGGACAAACTTTTGGAGAATAATGAAGCAGAAAAAAAGGAGACTAAGCCAAAAGAGCACGATTTAAGAATAAGAGAAATCAGTGGCTCACTAAAAAGGAACAACATCAGAATCATAGGAGTCCCAGAAGATGAAGAGAGAGCAAAAGGGATAGAAGTGTTATGTGAGCAAATCATAGCAGAAAGCTTTCCTAACGTGGGGAAAGACACAGACATCAAAATCCAGGAAGCACAGAGGACTCCCATTAGATTCAACAAAAATCAACCATTAACAGGGCATATCATAGTCAAATTCACAAAATATTCAGGCAAGGAAAGAATCATGAAAGCAGCAAGAGAAAAAAAAGTCCTTAACCTACAAGAGAAGACAGGTCAGGTTTGCAGCAGACCTATCCTCAGAAACTAGGCAGTCCAGAAAGAAGTGGCAGGATATATTCAATGTGCTGAATGGGAAAAATACGCAGCCAAGAACTTATTCAGCAAGGCTGTCGTTCAAAATAAAAGGAGAGATAAAAACTTTCTCAAACAAAAATTAGTGGTTCATGACCGCTATACCAGCCCTGCAAGAAATTTTAAGGGGGACTCTCTGAGAAGAGAAAAGATGAAAAAAAAAAAAAAAGACCTAAAGCAACAAAGACTAGAGAGGACCAGAGAACACCACCAACTCTACAGCCAACATAATGGCAATAAATTCATATCTTTCAGTACACACTCTAAACATCAATGGACTAAATGCTCCAATCAAAAGACATAAGGTAACAGATGGATAAGAAAACAAGATCCATCTATATGCTATTTACAAGAGACCCACTTTAGACCTAAAGTCACCTTCAGATTGAAAGTAAAGGGATGGAGAATCATCTATCATGCTAATGGTCACAAAAGAAAGCTGGAGTAGCCATACTTATATCATACAATCTAGACTTTAAAATAAAGAGTATAACAAAGGACGAAGATGGGCATTATATCATAATTAAGGGCTCTATCCACCAAGAAGACCTAACAATTGTAGATATTTATGCTTCAAATGTGAAGGCACCAAATATATAAGTCAATTAATCACAAACATAAAGAAACTCATTGGTAATAATACCATAATAGTAGGGGGCTCCAACACCCCACCTACAACAATGGATAGATCATCTAAACAGAAAATCAACAAGGAAACAATAACTTTGAATGACACACTGGACCAGATGGATTTAACAGATATGTTCGGAACATTTCCTAAAGCAGCGGAATACACATTCTTCTCCAGCGCACACGGAACATTCTCCAGAATAGATCACATACTGGGACACAAATCAGCCCTCAATAAGTACAAAAAGATCAAGATCATATTTTCAGGGCACAACGCTATGAAACTCAAAATCAACCACAAGAAAAAATTTGGAAAGATAACAAGTACTTGGAGACTAAAGAACATCCTACTAAAGAACGAATGGAATAACCGAAAAGTTAAAGAGGAAATTAAAAAGTACATGGAAACCAATAAAATGACAACACCACAGCCCAAAATCTCTGGGATGCAGCAAAGGTGGTCGGTCATAAGAGAGAAGTATATAGAATCCAGGCCTTCCTAAAGAAGGAAGAAAGGTCTTAGATACACAACCTAAACTTACCTTAAATAGCTGGAGAAAGAACAGTAAATAAAACCTCAAACCAGCAGAAGACAGGAAATAATAAAGATTAGAGCAGAAATCAATGCTATCAAAACCAAAAAAAAACAGTAGAACAGATCAATGAAACCAGAAGCTGGTTCTTTGAAAGAATCAGCAAAATTGATAAACCCCTAGCTAGTTTGATCAAAAAGAAAAGGAAAGGGCCCAAATAAATAAAATCAAGAATGAAAGAGGAGAGATCACAACCAACACAGCAGAAATATAAACCATAACCAGAGAATATTATGAGCACTTATATGCCAATAAAATGGGCAATCTGCAAGAAATGGACAAATTCCTAGAAAAATATAAACTACCAAAACTGAAACAGAAAGAAATAGAAAATTTGAACAGACCCATAACCAGTAAAGAAATCGAATTAGTAATCAAAAATCTCCCAAAAAACAAGAGTCCAGGACCAGATGGCTTTCCAGGGGAATTCTACCAAACATTTAAAGAAAAGTTAATACCTATTCTCTTGAAGCTGTTCCAAAAAAATAGAAATGGAAGGAAAACTTCCAAACTCTTTCTATGAAGACAGCATTACCTTGATTCCAACCAAAGACCACACTAAAAAGGAAAACTATAGACCAATTTCCCTGATGAACATGGTTGTAAAAATCCTCAACAAGATACTAGCTAACTGAATCCAACAATACATTTAAAAAATTATTCACCACGACCAAGTGAGATTTACACTTGGGATGCAGGACTGGTTCAATACCCACAAAACAATCAATGCGATTCATCACATCAATAAAAGAAAAGACAAAAACCACATGATCCTCTCAATAGATGCAGAGAAAGCATTTGATAAAATACAGCATACTTTCTTGATAAAAGCCCTCAAGAAAGTAGGGATAGAAGGATCAAACCTCAAGATCATAAAAGCCATCTATGAAAGACTCAACGCTAATATCATCCTCAATGGGGGAAAAACTGAGAGCTTTCCCCTAAGGTCAGGAACAAGACAGGGATGTCCACTCTTGCCACTGTTATTCAACATAGTATTGAAGTCTTAGCCTCAGCAATCAGACAACACAAAGAAATAAAAGGCATCCAAATTGGCCAGGAGGAGGTCCGATTTTCACTCTTCTCATGATACTCTATATGGAAAACCCAAAAGATTCCACCAAAAAACTGCTAGAACTGATCCAGGAATTCAGCAAAGTGGCAGATACAAAATCAATGCACAGAAATCAGTTGCATTCCTATATACCAATAATGAAACAACAGAAGGAGAAATCAAGGAATCGATCCCATTTACAATTGCACCAAAAACCATAAAATACCTAGGAATAAATCTAACCAAAAAGGCAAAAAATCTGTACACTGAAAACTATAGAAAGCTTATGAAAGAAATTGAAGACACACACAAAAAAGGAAAAATATTCCATGTTCCTAGATAGGAAGAACAAATATTGTTAAAATGTTAATATGACCCAAAGTAATCTACATATCAAAATAACACTAGCATTCTTCACAGAGCTAGAACAAAAAATCCTAAAATTTGTATGGAACCAGAAAAGACCCCGAATAGCCAAACTTGTAAAAGAAAACCAAGCCTGGAGGCATCACAATCCCGGACTTCAAGCTATATTACAAAGCTGTAATCATCAATACAGCATGGTACTGGCACAAAAACAGACACTCAGATCAATGGAACAGAATAGAGAACCCAGAAATGGACCTACAAACATATGGACAACTCATCTTTGACAAAGCAGGAAAGAATATCCAATGGAATAAAGACAGTCTCTTCAACAAGCGGTGCTGGGAAAACTGGACAGGGACATGCAGAAGAATGAACCTGGACCACTTTCTTACACCATACACAAAAATAAACTCAAAATGGATGAAAGACCTAAATGTAAGACAGGAAGCCATCAAAATCTTCGAGGAGAAAGCAGGCAAAAACCTCTTTGATCTCGGCCTCAGCAACTTCTTACTCAACATGTCTCTGGAAGCAAGGGAAACCAAAACAAAAATGAACTATTGGGACTTCATCAAAATAAAAAGCTTCTGCATAGTGAAGGAAACAATCAGCAAAACTAAAAGGCAACTGACAGAATGAGAGAAGATATATGCAAACGACATATCAGATAAAGGGTTAGTATCCAAAATCTATAAAGAACTTATCAAACTCAATAATCAAAAAACAAATAACCCAGTGAAGAAATGGGCAAAAGACATGCCCATGCCATTTCTCCAAAGACATCCAGATAACTAACCGACATGTGAAAAAATGCTCAACATCACTCATCATCAGGGAAATACAAATGAAAACCACAATGAGATACCACCTCACACCTGTCAGAATGCCTAACATTAACAACTCAGGAAACAACAGATGCTGGTGAGGATGCAGAGAAAGAAGATCTCTTTTGCACTGCTGGCGGGAATGCAAACTGGTGCAGCCACTCTGGAAAACAGTATGGAGGTTCCTCAAAAAACTAAAAATAGAACTATCCTATGACCCAGCAATTGCACTGCTAGGTATTTATCCAAAGGGATACAGGCATGCTGTTTCAAAGGGGCACATGCACCCCAATGTTTATAGCAGCACTATCAACAATTCCCAAAGTATGGAAAGAGCCCAAATGTCCATCGATGGATGAATGGATAAAGAAGATGTGATATATATATACAATGGAGTATTATTCGGCAACCAAAAAGAATGAAATCTTGCCATTTGCAACTACGTGGATGGAACTAGAGGGTATCATGCTAATAAGCGAAATTAGAGAAAGACCAATATCACATGACTTCACTCATATGAGGACTTTAAGATACAAAGCAGGGGTGCCTGGGTGGCTCAGTAGGTTGAGTGTCTGACTTCAGCTCAGGTCATGATCTCACAGTCTGGGAGTTCGAGCCCCGCATTGGGCTCTGTGCTGACAGCTCAGAGCCTGGAGCCTGCTTCGGATTCTGTGTCTCCCTCTCTCGCTCTGACCCTCCCCCACTCATGCTTTGTCTCTCCTGCTCTCAAAAATAAATAAAAACTTTAAAAAAAAAAGATACAAAGAAGATGAACTTGAGGGACAGGAAGCAAAAATAATATAAAAACAGAGAGGGGGACAAAAAAATTAGAGGCTCTTAAATATGGAGAACAAACAGAGGGTTATTGGAGGGGTTGTGGGAGGGGGGTTGGACTAAATGGGTAAGGGCCATTAAGGAATCTACTCCTGATATCATTGTTGCACTATATGCTAACTAACTTGGATGTAAATTTAAAAAATAAATTAAATGAAATAAAAATTAAAAAAAAAAGAAATCCTAATCCCCAGTAACTGAAGATATCACCTTAACTGGAGACAAGTTCTTTTCAGATTTAGCCAACTTAAGACGAGGTCCTTACAGTGGGCCCTAATCCATTATGACCAAAGTCCCTATAGAAAGAGGAATCCGGGACACAGACACACACAGAGGGAAGTAAGGTGGAAGCACAGAGAGAACACCACATGAAGATAGAGGATGAGTGTGAATCACTTATGAGCCGAGGAACACCAAAGATGGCCAGAAAACCACCAGAAGTAGAATGAGGCAAGGAAGGGTTCCTTGCAGGTTTCAGAGGGAGCACGGCTCTGCTGATAATCTTGATTTCAGACCTCTAGCTTCCAGATCTGTGAAACAATAGTAAGCCACCCAGCGTGTGGCACTTCCTTATGGCAGTCCCAGAGATGGTCCACGCACCCCACCCTCAGCCTTCAAATCCCTCTCTGCCAAGCCTAGAAGCCTCCATACCTGTTGCTTGGAGAGCTCCCAGATACCCTTTCGCAATCACGCAAGCCCAGCCCTCTCTGAGTCCTCCATGCTTCCATTCCCCTAAATTTTCCAAGTACCATTTCTTTTCTTAAATATTTTCTAATGTTTATTTATTTTTTGAGAGAGAGAGGGAGACACAGAATCCCAAGCTGGCTCCAGGCTCTGAGCTGTCAGCACAGAGCCCAATGAGGGACTAGAACTCACAGACTGTGAGATCATGACCTGAGCCGAAGTCAGATGCTTAACCGACTGAGCCACCCAGGCACCCCATTCCAGATACTATCCCAGTTGCTGGGGTCACAAACATGGGAGCATAAAATTCATACCTCTTACATCAGGGAGCTCAGATTTGAGAGGGAGAAGTATCCTCAGAAGTTCAGACAGGCAGCACAGAGTACCGTCCACAAAGAGGTCATCACAGAGGGATCAAGAAGAGGCTTAGGAGCCAGACAGGGCCCGCCTTCGAGGGCTGAGATGCGAGGCACCATATCCAAGTCAAACAGAGGCCCAGTCGGCTGAACCATAGTTCCAAGAACCCATGGGAGAGCCAGTGCTCTGGGAAGGCAGGGCTGGGAAAACTCGCCCTACCTAAGGATTGGTGTGGAAGCCAGGGCATGGCTGGCCCTCTAGTGGGGTGACAGACAGCATCACTGCTCACGTGAGAAGCAGACAGGATGTAAGTAGCTCCTCTACCGGGCACACACCAGGCTGCTCGGAAATCTCACTTGCAGAGGGTGCGGATCTTCTGTCCCCAGCGAGGCTGTCCCTGTGGCTAAAGAAAGGCGCATATTTGGAAGAAACTTGGCAGAGATATCTCAGATTTGTCGACAATCTTAACGATTTGCCTGATATTACCAATAAAGCATTGCAACGTTGAAAGGAATGTGTCTAAGCTCTCAATAATGAAAAGCCAATTTGATCCACCTTGCTGCAGGGAAAACTGAATCATCTTCCTATATGATTTTATGGCCTCTCTATAAAAATATTACGAAATCATTGTCACGTGTAAAGGAAATGAAAGAATACACAGCCAAACGGATAGGGAAGAAAACCATGATGGAGATGTACAGGTAGGTAATTAATTAAAAAAAAAATACCATGTTCAATTTCTAGATTGTGTGATAGCTAAGCTATTCAGTAGCTTTTTAAATTTTTAATTAATACACTTTTTCCAATTTTAGGTCCACAGAAAAACTGAACAGAAAGCACACAAAGTTCTCATAAACTCCCTCATGCACATACCCTCCTCCAGTTGATTTGGCAGGGTTTTATTTTTGTTGTTAGTTTATTTATTTATTTTGAGAGAGAGTGAGTGGGAGGGGGGCAGAGAGAGAGGGAGAAACAGAATCCCAAGCAGTGCACTGTCAGCGTGCGCAGATGCAAGACTCAAAACCACACACCGTGGGATCATGACCTGAGCCAAGATCAAGAGTCAGACCCTTAACCAGACTGAGCCACCCAGGTGCTCCGATTTGGCAGCTTTTAAAATTTTTTTATTGTTTATTTATTTTTGAGAGAGAGAGAGAGAAAGAGAGACAGAGCATGAGCAGGGGAGGGGTTTCAGAGAGAGAGGAAGACACAGAATCCAAAGCAGGCTCCAGGCCCAAGCTGTCAGCACAGAGCCCGACCCGGGGCTTAAACCCACGAACTGAGAGATCATGACCTGAGCCAAAGTCAGACACTTAACCGACTAAGCCGCCCAGGCGCCCCTTTTTTAAAAATTTTTAATGAAAAAATTCATTTTGTACCTAATTTTATGTTTGTAATTTTGTGCTCTTCTCAAGATCACTGTCCAGGTCTCACAAGCATCAAGCGCCACAAAGCCCAGACCAACGTCCTCGCGCTGCCACCCCCTTGGCTGATTCCATTCTCCCTGCACACACAGCACACATCACAGCCAAGCCCCAGCCTGTACTGAGGGGCAAACAACCAGCCAGGAGGCATGGAACATGCGCCCCCTCATCCTCATTCCCTTCCCCCCGCCCCGCCCCCACCTCGCCCTTCAGACTGTGCTCTGCCTCTGACCTTCAGGCTTCCTCCTTAGGGCCGGCCGACTCATCTCCACAGGCAGGGGTGTGACTTCACCTGCTTATCTAGAAAAGGGATCATAATGGCAACAGGTCTGTGATCCCCTAGCTATGCGCCAGAAATTCACTGAAATCCATGAAGTTCTGAAAACAGAAGCTTTTTCAAAACTAGTCAACATTAGAACCTGATTCAAATGGGTAAGATACCTGGTTATCACTCTTGACCCAATTTGGTGTGAATTATTTGTATGTTTTGCTGTTTGATTTCAAGTGCTGCCCCAGACCCCACAAAGGCTGTTCTGTCATAAACAGGACGTGTGTTATGGTCACTTTTCTTAAGTCTGCAGAGCTCGGACTTTCGGAACACCTCTGGCCCCAGAGGGTTTATAAACCTGAGCCTACCCCACAGGGTTGCTGTAAAGTTGAAAAGTGGTAATGGACTTGGAGAATTACAAACCCCCGACCAGACGTAGGTGGTGGCAATGGTGGTGGTTGTAACCGTGACCAGGGGTACCATCATCACCCTAAAATGGCTAAGTAAGAAGAAGAGAAAAGCTTCATTTCAACCTGAATAACATGTCTCCTTCAAATATTACCTGAGACCCAAACACACCCCCTGGGCAGGATAAATACACCAACTCCATGCTTGTTTGGGGGCCACTACCCCAAGGTCTCAGAGCTACTTGATACACCCTAGTTTTGCTGCAGCCCACTGACGTACAAATGTAGCAGGAATCTGAGGTCCATTCATAGTCCTGATTCACCAGGCTGCCCCAAAGCTCTTTGGGCCCCTATCCTCCTTCTCTAAAGGATGGAAAATAATAGCTAATCGCAGTCTGCATTATGGGCTGAATTGTGTCCCCCAAGCCTGCAAAAGTCCTATGTTGAAATCCAGACCTTCGTTATCTCAGGATATGGCGTCATTTGGACATAGGAACTTCACAGAGGTAATCGTGTGACAATGAGGTCATGCGGGTAGAACCTAACCCGGTATGACTGGTGTCCTTACAACAAGGGGAAATCTGGACACAGAGACATGCGTAGAGGGAAGACAACAGGAAGAAACAACGGGAGAACATGACCATCGACAGGCCAAGAAGAGAGGCCCGGAACAGATCCTTCCCCCACAGCGTCGGACGGATCCAATCCTGATGACACCTCGGCTTTGGACTTCCAACCTTCAGTGCTATGGGATAACACACATTAATTGTCTCGCCAGCTCAGCTATGCTACCTTGTGATGGCCGCTCTGGAAAACGAACACAGTCCGTATGACAATGAGGTCTACCTTGCATACGTGTTCCTCCAGTATTACCGTTGCTCCAATGGTACTGTGGTCGCATGTTCATCACAATGTATACGATCATCTCAGCAAATCCGACTTCGGGCTGAGCCTGCTGTTGACAGTGAATTCGTAGTCCCCCATGCCCTCCTGAGAAATCAACTTTGTGTGTGTTCTTCAACTTGCAGCAGAACAAAGGCTGCATTAGAATATCTCTGCTCTCTCTGGTACCCAATTTTAGAGCTACTCTACTAACTAGTCAACGGGCTTGAATTTCACCTCCTGTCTCTGCCCATCTGTCAAGTCAACACATTTCCAATGAGTCGCAGGAGTATCTACCGAGCTGCTCTAACCACAGACCATTAATAGCTACCACTTATGGAGACCTACTCTGGGCCAGGCATGGGGCTGTGCACTTAGAGACATCATGGAACTTCAAGTTCACTACAGGACCAGGAAGTAGCTCATTTTATCTCCATTTTGTAGGTGCAGAAGCTCATTTGTACCACTGAGCCAGACACTGGGAACCAGGCAGAATCACAGTCTCTGCTCATGGGGATTTAGTAGTCTTGTTGCTGACATAGCTTAAATGTATGAAGCAAGTAGAGAATTACATGACTGGATGCATAGAACAAGCTGTTAAACTGAATGTAAATGAATGTCAACCTTAGAACATTAGGAGCTACTCAAAGTACAGACAACATCGTATGTGACTTTGAATCCTCACGGTTGGCACAGTTCTTAGCATTCAGAAGAGGTTTATGGGAGGAAGGAAGGAAGGGAGGAAGGAAAGAAGGGAGGGAGGAAGAAAGAAGGGAAGGAAGGGAAGAGAAGAAAAGAGGGAGAGAGAGAGGGAGGCAGGGAGGGAGGGAAGGAAGGAAGGAAGGAAGGAAGGAAGGAAGGGAGGGAGGGAGGGAGGGAGGGAGGGAGGGAGGGAGGGAGAGAGGAAGAAAGAAGGGAAGGAAGGGAAGAGAAGAAAAGAGGGAGAGAGAGAGGGAGGCAGGGAGGGAGGGAAGGAAGGAAGGAAGGAAGGAAGGAAGGAAGGAAGGAAGGAAGGAAGGAAGGAAGGAAAGGGAGGAAAGAAGGCAGGGAGGGAGGGAGGAAGGAGGAAGAAAGAAGGGAAGGAAGGGAAGAGAAGGAAAGAGGGAGAAAGAGAGGGAGGCAGGGAGGGAGGGAAGGAAGGAAGGAAGGGAGGAAGGAAGGAAGGAAGGAAGGAAGGAAGGAAGGAAGGAAGGAAGGAAGGACAGAAGGAAAGGGAGGAAAGAAGGAAGGAGGAGAAAGAGAGGAAGAAAGGGAAGATGGAAAGGAAGGGAAGGAAAGAAAAGAGAGAGGGAGGGAGGGAAGAAAGGAAGGAAGGGAGGAAGGGAAGGAGGGGCAAGGGAATTGGTTCCCCCAAAAATAAGGGCTACTGTTTTCCCTCGGTCTCAAATAAAAACGATAGGACTCAGAATCTTCAGGGCAGAGACAGGAGTAAGGCACAGGACAGACATCGGAAAGAGCAGATCAAGTCTAAACCACTCATAAAGATAGAGTGAAGGGCACATAGTCTACGTTAAGGAGCAGGTGGGGAATGCATTCCTGACCTACAGTCAAGGGTTCTTCTGTCAAAGTCCTCTGCTGGAGTGACTAACAAAACACATTCTGAAAGTACATTCCATATCAGAATCTCCAGGGCTGGCAGGATGAAAATGCATCTCCCTGAGCACATTCCACGTGGCATCTTCTACATGACACATGCCCAGATCCTAACGTCCCTGGAAATGAAACACACACACACACACACACACACACACACACACACACACACAGTTTTTTTTAGAGTAGATCTGACTCATTAGATCTTGATGGGTTGGAGTGTCTTTGAGTGGTGGGAGGTAGGATTGCTCATGACCAATAAAGGGTCTTAAAAGTACAGGAAATCTTCAACCTAGGTCATCTGTCTTTGACTTCCCACAAGCTGACCACCATGAACTGGAAGAACTTCACTACCCAAATGATCCAAAAGTAACTCATTCTCTCAGATGTCCCCCCTGGTTCTCAGGGCAATTCTAGAGGCCCTGGGACATAGCTGACTACTTCAGTCATAATGCACAGAATAACTTACTAAATCCTCTCAGAAAAGGAAATCATTTTTTTTTAAAGATCAAACCTTCGCCCTCCCACGAGCCGCATCGATGTCTGGAGCTTCCTCCTCCTGGACCCCGAGGCTACTTGTCAGAGGCTGAACCATGTATCTGAACTTCTGAAAGTCACCCCTACCTTCCCCTGTGACAGAGACAGAGAGACATAAGAGAAAATTATCTAGATTGACTTATAGAAAAAGCCTAAGAAATTGTCACCTGCCCTCAGCTAGAGAAGAAAGCCTGCTGGCAAAGGAGAATCTACTAATTTGCAGCGCTGGACAGGTTATGCTCTGCCTTGCTGGCCAGCCTGCTGGAGCTCCACTTCTAGCCTGGGGTCCCAAGCCACTCCAGTTGGAACACCCAAAGCTCTTTTCTTTTTTTTCATTAAGCAAAGATCAAAGAACGGAGGTTAGTAATGGCAAGACACTCACAGGGAACACACTGATGTTGGAGCTCCGAGCACAGGCACTTCGGCAGGGCCTGTAATCCTGGCCCAGGTGCTCAGACCTGCCATTGGCCCAAAGGTGAAGCACAGTGGATTTGCTTCCTGGACCAGGTCATAGGTTCTGCTGATCCAAACGTCCCCATGCTCATCCTCAGGAACTGTCACCCACCAGGACATTTAGTCTCTGTTTTTAATTTCAAAAGTGGCTCCATGCCACCTATCCCAGCTTGGACAGATGAGGGTACTGTCGGTAAGTGTGCATGCCACATACTTATGAACCAGCCAAGACAGCGCTCCTGCCCCTGCCCCTGCAGGGTGCATAGTGATAGATTCCCAAAGAGCACATCGCCGAGGTCCATGTTGTTGGGGTTGGATTCTAAATAGATAAGAGTTTGGCTGGCCCAGTTATGTCCTTTACTTAGACCAAATTTGCTAAGGAAGACATATTCTGCATGTCAGGGAACATGACCCGAGCAGCCGGGTGCACACCTGGTTGAGGCAAACAGTCTGCCAGGCACAGGCCTGCTGGGAGAAGGGGTATGTGACAATTAGCTGCTACCAACTGGGATGCCAAAGGATTCAGCTGTTCCCCCATGTGATGTTGGAATGTCCCCTGTGAAACGGAACAACAGAACCACACCACCACACGGCCAACAAATAGATGCTGAGTGAATAAATGACCCTTCAGCTTAAGAAGGCCAGCACTCCATGGTTCCCTGCTAATTGTTCATGGTCAGGACATGCTGCCCCATTTCATTCAAAATTTAGCAGAATGCATCAGCAAAGCGAGCCCTACGACATGAAGCTCCTGCTGCCGCAGTAGAGGGTTCAGCGTGGTCACTAAGGTCTAGTTGACCCTATGTTCTCTCTGCATGCTGCAGACCAGCCCTCCCTGCTGCAGGTCAAGCCCCGGCCCCTGCCCTCACTCCCCAAACCACCCCGCTTTGCATAGAACAGGTGTGCCCACTTGGTTAGGCTGAACTACATTTCCCAGAATCCCCTTCACCTGTGTGTTTCTTTAGCTTGGACTCTAAGAGAGATTCCTGGGGAGTTGGGATTTTGTAACACTTATATTTTGTAGCTATTTTGGAGCACTTATATTGTTGCTGATCTGCTGACTCGGCCTCTTTAGCTGCTCTTGTAATTGCTCTATTACTTTTCCCCTGAATTTCTCTTCCATTTCTCTGACCCTTGGGCCAGGTATGTGTGTGTTCAGCTCCATGAAGAAACACTCTGGCCCCTGTAGGACACCCTCATCATCAAGGTCAGGGATAACAAGAACAGACACAGGGTTCAGTTTCTCTTTCTGGGATTCCAGCTTATGCACATGGAGGTCCAGCCGGCTTGTAATTTCTTCCCTTTCTGACCACCTACCTGCGGACTGAAAGCTCTAGCATTAGACTAAATGGCAGCATGTGAGGGTTGCTTAGCCTGCGCCCACAACTGCACCAGTCAGTTCCTTGTAGAAAATAAATTAGATATTTATTCTGATTCTTTGTGTGAACCCCGTTCAATGCAACAAGTAAGAGATTTTAGAGACACAATTCCTTAAAGAAGGAACCTGGAGAAGACCACACCAGATATATAATCACCCAGCACAGATTCTGGTGTATAGTAGGAGCTCAGTAAACATCAGCCAAGTTTGAATGGACAGAGGTTTTGTGAAGATGAATGAAATAATATTTGTTAAAATGTGTCAAGACTTAGCGATATTATTTATACCATCAGTAATGTGGACAAAGGATATCAAATGAATCCGAAGAGACAAGATCTAATTCTTTCAGATCAGGAATACATCATTTGGGATACATACTTCTGCACCAAATAACACCTTATGCCAACCCCGCCTGAGTATTCTACTCTGTCCATGCAGCTCAATGAGAACCCTTCCCCCAAAGGGAAGGACAATCTCAGCATGAGCAGAAGATGCATGGATTGCCTCCTTCCTACTTCTCCCACCCGGTGGGACTTGCAAGGAAGTTATGTTTCCACAACAAGATCTGATAGCCAGATCCCACTGTTGGTCTCCTACCAATATGAGTCAAATAATCTTGTTTTCCAAACACACTTGATACCTAGTATCCTAGAGGAGTTATAGAATCAGTCATAAACACACTTGCTTTTCTCTCCAACATGTGTAATAAGTCCACTGTCTCTGTTTCAGTTCTTCCTATTTTATACTCTGCCCCCTATCCTATTTCCTCCGAATACTAATTGGCTGAGGTGCTGGGACCATCCTCCCCAACTCACAAGACCTAGTGTTTTGCTACCTTCTTAAGCTGAATATTTCCCACCAGGCTCCAAAGCATTCCACTGCTGTCTTTGAGGCCACAGGGTAAAATGACCGGCATAGACCACTTCTAGAATTAGGGATGGGAGTGCTGTGCCTCTTTAAAATTGTAGTTTGTCCATTTGGGTGCCCTCTCCCACTCAGTCCAGCCAGCCTAAGAGGCCAGGTCACTCCTCCCTTGCAATCTTTCCCTCCCTTCAGCCCTGACTAGCAAATGGAGCCCTAAGGCATTAAAGGCCATGTTTCCCTTAATATCTTAATTCTAAAGATACCTGAGGTAGCCCCAGGGAAGTATCTATGCTTTAGGAAAGACATTCAGTAATTGGATCCTGATTCAAACAAACTGACCACAAAGGACACCTTTAAAACAATCAGAGAAATTTTAATATGAGCTGCATAGTAGATGATATTAAGGAAACCACAGTTAACTGCTTTGGGTGTGATCATTGCAAGACGGTTTTTAAAAAGTCCTTAATAGAGATTTATACCGAACTATCTACAGGTGAAATGATATGGGATTTGTCTTAAAAATAATGCAAAATAAATAAATAGGAGAAAGAGGTAAAACAAGATGAGCAAATGATAATAACTGTTGGATCTGGGGTGGAGAGAGAGGTCCATAAATCTATTCTCTCTACATTTTGTATTGAGCAAAATTTTCTGTGATAAAGTTTTGTTTGTTCATTCATTTGTTTTTAACCTGTGAAAAACAGAGACTTCTTACCTACAGGTATATCCTACCCTATCAAAGCTAGTGAGGATCCCAACTCCAGCCTGTAAATGGGAGCTCAACACGGACTAAGAAAATCTAGGTGTTCTCCACCTGGAGAAAGATGGCACCAGGAGAGAATGAACGCAGAGTCCTAGGATTCTCTTTTAGAGCTTATGCTTCCTGGATTCTAAGAGCTGCAATTCATTGACCAACTTTTAGTGGCTATGTCCAATACTCTCAGACTCTAAGTGGAAGCAAGGACTAGAAATAAGAATGCATAAAGCTGCTTGGAATTTTTTTATATAAATTACTTTTATTATGTCTTGAAATATATGTGTAATATCGTAAATGTATTTAAAGTGAAAGGGTAGTTACTGTTCAAGGAAGCAATAAAACATGCTATCAAGTTCAAATCGCGCTCAAACGTTAATAAACATATAGGCAACAAAAACTACTATCCACATTAGATTCGACTATTAATATGAAATAGAACCGCCGTCTGCACTGTCAAACAGAAAATGTTTCACTCTTTCGGATTATATTGTTACCCAATAAAAATACTAGTACATTTTGAGCCCTAATGGCGTTTTCAAGGGGTCTAAGCCAAAGTCGAGATTTCCAAAGGGGGAAATAATTCTGAAAATTTTCACGTTGCCTCTTTTAATAAATAGCTGACTTCAACTTTCTTACACAGTATTGGAAACTCACCGTGCACAGTGGGTTGTATATATGTGTATAAATTCTCATCTCTCTTCCTGTGAGATAGCAATCCCATTAAGGTACCATCAGACCCTCCTGCCCAATGGCCAATGAGTCATTCCATCAACGAATAGGTATTGACATGCTACAACGTTCCAGCCACTTCCAGAAGCGAGGGCTTATTCATGGATACCGTAATGGAAGCTAACATCTGAAGAGCATTTTTGCAGTTTACAAAGTGCAAAGAACAGAACTCTCTTGCTATCCAAGTAGGTCTGTGTCCTCATTTGAAAAGGAAGGACATATTATCATCCAGCTGAAGAACAGTGTTGGGGTTTTCTTTTGGTTTGGGGTCTGGGTTTGGATTTTTTGTTTTAGGGGGTTTGGTTTGGTTTGGTTTTACTTTGCTTTTATCCAGAAAAAAAAAATTGTGGGGCAACCACTCTGCGACAGGGCTTTGTATCTACTGAAAGCACAGACGGTCATTATAATGATACAACGAACTATGACAGCACCTAGCTCCCAGCTTAGCAGAGTGCAAGCTCCTTAAATGTCTATTCCTTTCCCATTCACTTGTTTCATTAGATCTTTCCAGAGACCTCCCCTTAGCCCACTTTCCCAGCCCACCTCTTTGGCAGTGATTCAGTCTCCCTTCTGCCATGAGGGCCTCGAAGCCTGTCCACCCTGGGACCCTCCAATGTCAGCAGAGCACCTTGATGGGCAGAGGTCCTCACAGCATCAGCTGGCCTTGGCCCAGCCCAGCCAACAAGACCCCGATGGAATGGTGACCCTGAGGCACTAGAGACAGGGAACCAGTCAGATCAGCTGATTTGAATTAGACAGACTAAAACTTTTAACAGCAGTTACTGCAGTGGAATTCTGGGGAACCACTTGAATAAGCAACATTTTGTGTTTTCTTATTCCTGGCAAGGCTACCCCACAAAGAGAGGTCCCCTCAAAGCCTACATGGGGGGACCAGGAGGGGCTCTGACAGGCTAGGGAAGCTCTCCCTTTAGAAACCAGGCTTCCCACTCCCCACTAGCCCCTTTTCCCCCTCATTGCATTGTCTTCCTTCTCACTTCTGACCAAGGAACCCCATTAATTTTCTGTGATGTACATTCCAAATGACATCACTTCAGTTCTCTGAATTTCAAAGAGCTGGATTAATGAACCACAAACTTCAAGCAAATTGCCTGCGTAATCCATCACATCTGACCGCAGCTTTGCCAGTGCCTTGAATTTCAAAGAATGGAAGAAATTTCCCAGGCTGCTTTTGAAAGGGAATACAGAAGCCTCAGACAGCAGCCGATGCTGCGTTCATCCTTTCTAGAACCATTATGTGTCTTCTGTGTGCTGGAAATTAAACAGTCCCATTCTCCACCTGGTATTTTATTGATATAAATTTAACCTGTTCAAATGTTATATTAAATTCCAATCTTTTCCGGAATAATCTACATTTAATTCCTCGTTCCACCAATCTATTGAAAATATCCCTCTTGGCAGCCTTTCAGAGAAGCTATATGAATTGCAAACTCTCCTAGATTTTGTTGAAGTATTAAGAACACTGCTTATCCACATATTCAACTGAGGCTCTTCTATTCCATTCCATTTCCCCCAAACTCCTTTCATATAATGTCAGAGCCACAAAAACCAGGAGCGGTGACTGGGCACAGCCATTCACCTTTCCTTCCGCAGCGAAAATGGCATTAACATTCACCAGTGAAAAAATATATATCAAACTAATTACCTCCTTTTCTCCCAAAGTAAAAGACAATCTAACACCATTCTTTTGGACATAATGCCATTTATGTCACATAAGGGGGGTTTTGTGTGCTCAAAAAAGATGGTGTTTAATACGTGTGAATCAAAACCCAGGTTAGCTAATTAACTGATATGTCTGAGAAAGAAATGAAGAATCAATATGCCGTGAAATTGTTGAAAGCACAGAAGAAATGTCATGCCAGGTGAGACCAGTTCATGTGGTCCAGACTTTTCTCTGCTTTTGTTTCTGCTGAAACAAAAGTTGCTTTTTTTTCCAAAAGCGCAATAGAATAAAACCTGGGTTGCCGGAATGGTCAGGAAATGAATCATTGCTGGCTAGCTAAGTTTTCCAAAGAGCTGAAGGCAAGTTCTTTAAGCGGCAAAAGTTTTTCTTTATCTTAACCATGTCCATACTTAACATTGCTTGCTCATTCGGAGTCCACGCTAGGAGTACCGGAAGTTACTTACCGAAGACGTTAAGGACTTGACCAGTTGGACAGGGTTATTTGTCCTTCCATCAATTGCCCCAGATTGTATAGGATATGCCTGACCATGACTTCTAACTTGGATTCTCTGTTTTCTGACTCTCAGGTGGGCTTCAGAAGACTGAGTCTCAGACAGGTAACATGATGCTGGGGTGACTTTCAAGGTTTCATTTCTTTCTCTTTTTTTAAGATTTTCTTTTTAAGCGATCTCTACACTCAATGTAGGGCTCAAACTCAAAACCCTGAGACCAAGAGTCGCATGCTCTACTAACTGAGCCGGCCAGGTGCCCCCAAAGTGTCATTTCTAATGATGAAGCATTACCTTCCCCAAATCCCTACCTCTCAGTAAGAATTGGTTAAGACATTCATCATGCAGAATTTATCCAGTCTAAGGGCTCTCATTGGGTTCCTTTTTTTTGCAGGAAAAGACAAATACACACATCAGTTCTTCAATAATCACTGCCACTTGTGAGATGTGATGGTGATCCACTCTTGAGTTATGGAAGAGGAAGGACAAAAAATTAGGTCCTTGAGTATAGCTTGCTGGCTCTGACAGTCAATTGCCTCACTGAAAATTCTAAAAAACCACAGTAAAAGTCCGCGTTGATGGAGAGAATAGGCAACATCAATATCATTGAAAAGCTACCACATAACACTTCAGGATACGCCAATCCATTAATTTAACTACTGCTGTAATATCTCTGCATTTCTGGTTTGTAAAATTTTGGACAGTACCAACTCCTAAACATTTAAACCTGTACTTCGATGTATATAAATCTTCTAGAAACTAGAAGCCGTTTAATGTGATTACAAACTTTTCTTTTTTCCCATGTCATGTGGAAGTCAGTCGATTTCCAAAATGCACCATGTGGCTTCTTGGCTGTTTAACCAAGAGATGCAGGGCCTCGATTATCCTGCTATCTGTCTCGTGAACACGTAGGCACACCAGTACTAGATTGTGAAGCAACAGGACAATGTTCTTGGAGATTTCCTTTCCAGCTGGATGACTGTAGGAACATCTCTTAACATCTCTTGTCCATAAAATACAAAACGTGAGAGTACTTCTATCCTAGGATTGATGTGAAAATAAATTAGATAATGTACACAAACAGGCAAGCGTGAAGTGTACCCTAAGAGGAAGAGCAACTTTCTTGGCCTCTCTATCAGTTTATCCCAACTCTGTGTCTTCTCTCGTTCTCGTTTTTGCTTTTCATTTTTCTTCTGTTTTCTTCTGATGACAGCCATCCCTTTCCGTGTTTCCAGACCACTCGCTCCCTCCAATTTGGTTTCGTATTTCCTGTGGAGTGCCAAAATAAAATGAAGCTTCCTAGAGTTGTGTGTAAAGCCAGAAAATATTGGCCCCTGAATTGGGGCCTTGCTCTGCCCTAAAATCCTTCCTAAAAGGGAGTATGTGACAGTTATGTCCAGCATTGAAGCCTGTGGTCATTACCCAGCAGCAGTGCCCTGGATGGCCACGATTTGCAGGAGTCTTGCAAATCTGTGGTAAAAGACCATTCTGTATCATTTCCTCAAAACATCCCTCACCTCATGAGTTTTGTCCAAGAATCAGGACCTGGAACAAATGCATACTTAAGAAACATAGAATTCTTTCCAAATGTTTTAGGTTCAAGAAAGTGCACAATTTGTCTATGAAGTATTTTTAAAAAAGAAAAAAAAAAGACCTGAATCTGGTTAAGTCTCTTGACCTGACTTTTTTTCTTTAGAGGGGAGGAGAAACTATCACAGATTGAAGGAGATATAAAAGCCAAATCAACTAAATGCAGTGTGGGCATTGTCTGAAATCTAATTTGAAGAATCTAAAGAAAAGAATAGCATTTTGAGACAATCATGGAACATTAAACATGAAAGAGATCTTCTATGATATTAAGAAATGATTGTGACTTTGTTGTGATAATGATATTATAGGGATACCTATTTTTAAATCATTCTCTATTGCAGATATATACAGATGTATTCACAGGTGAATGATATGATATTTGGCAATTTTTTATAGTACCGCAGCCAAAAAGAAACTCTTTCTTCCTCTCTCTCCCTTTCTCCCTCTCTCCTCCGGCCTTGTGTGTGTGTGTGTGTAAGGGGAATCAATAAACAAAAACAGCAGAATATCAATCAGTATTGAATCTGGAAAACAGGACCTTGGAGTTTATGATACTATTCTCTTTATCTTTTGTAGGTTTGAAAAGCTTCCAAATGTGTTTTTAAATTTACAGGCTGCTATATGTTTGGAATGCCACTGTAGCTGACACAGTGAAACCACCACAATCTATGGGATGGAAGGCTACCTGAAAACTTGGTCCGCCCAGCCAACCATCAGCACTCATTGAGCACCTACTGTGCACTCAGCCAGGCAGCTCTGAGAGGTCAAGCTCATTAGCAAATGTAGCCTTTGACACTTGAGTGCATTTCTTCTCACCTAATCAAGTCTGCAAAACCATGGTCACAGTGGGATCCTCATTTGGGATGAGCACAATCTGAGAGACAATTTGATGTGTCATTTTTGACCCTATATCAAATCAAATCTCAAGGATTTTTAATTAATATAGAAATGCACAATGTGGCCTCAATTATTATGAACCAAGTTAATGGAAATTTATACAATGAAATAGCTCACCTATCTCAATCTCCTTTGGCCACAGTGCCTTTGGTCTTTCAAATTGTTAAGCACTGCTAAGGCTATTTCTGGAATCCCTCATTACTTCCAAAGAGTCTGGGTTCTTTAATACTTTGCGCCTAGCAAAAACAGCATGTACCTGGGAATCAGGAGATAGGAATTCATGCCCCAGACTCCGCCGGCGATGAAATGTGTGACTTGAAAGACTGACTTTTCTGATCTGAGGCTCGGTCTCCCCGTGTAGGAAGTAAGGCTAATTGCATCTGTCACACATTTTATAGAGAATATACAAAATTAAATCTGCCCTTATATTATAGGGATTATGCAAAAATATATAAGATCTGTGGAAAATAATGCTTAATATTTGAGAAGCAGGAACAGACACCTCGAGACATCGGTGACCTCGGTTCAAGACTTGCTACTCTTCTTGGAGCAAAATTATGTCCTGACGGAAATCTTCATCTGGGCCTTCATGATAATTTTGGGTGCTAGAGTCCATGTGCTCTTGAACCTCTAAAACCACAATGAGGTGTGGACACGGTGGCAGGATGTCACAGAGGACGTCACCTGCAGTGATGCATGGATGATGACCTTGATCCCTGTTAACCCCAGAGGTGGCTAAACAATCTTTCCCAGCCGTATGCTTCAAATCATCCGCTGGTGACAGTGACTCACTGCAGCTCTGTAACTCAGTGAGGAGATGTCCCACTCAGCAGGACATATCAGAATCCTCAGGGGTTTCTTCTTATAAGCTCCCCTTGATAGCGCTTCTCCAGAACTTCCTCTGCTCTGCGACACTAATACAGCTCCAGCTAACGGAACAAAATCCGCCCCTCGCATCCCTCCCCAAGTGTATGATAGCAATGCATTCCGGCAACAGACACAAACCTTCGCACCATGACCATTCCCCATGGACGAGGAAACCAGTGCTCCTGATAAAAGGGGGGAGGGGAGGAAACGAATATCTTATCCAACAGGGTCATTACAACCTTGAAAGGGGTACCTAGGAGAACTGAAGCGTCGTTAAGAATGAATGGAACATTGTACAAAGATGAATGGCCCCTGTTCCAGAGCCTTTAACTAATACAGTGGCCAGGAACCACCTCTGATGACATCCCTGGAAACCTCAGCCTTCAGAGCTAAGCCCGAACCCTACATATGCAGGCAGGTGGCCTCAGACCTTCAAGCGGATGGGTCTAGAATTAGTGTCGGGGCCTTGGAACCCACATCTGTCAGTAACACCAGTCTTGAGTCGGCTCTGGTTTGCCCATCCGCAGGCCACCCTCTGCTCCAGCAACCCCTGGCCCCACACAGCCACACCGCCCCTTCCCCCAGCACGCCTGAGAGAACGCGACCACTGCAACCTAAGAACATTCCTTTCCCTTCTGCGACTTTGAATCTCCATTTCTAATAAACAGGAGCAAGTTTCTGCCGGCTTGGCCTGCCCCTTGCCATTCTCATTCTGAATTAGACTTGGAACATTGGAAAAGTTGGAGGGGTCTCTAAGAGACCAAATAATCCACTCGCGTCTCTGGCTTCCGTTCTGCTCCGATCCTGAACAAAGACATCGCCGCCCCCACCTCAAATGTTAATAATTCCATTCGCGTTCTGGTTCCTCCAAATGTTCCCCGTTCGCTTCCCCACCCCCACCCTGGATTTTGGGTACGCGCTGAGCTGGGCTGAAAATACTTCGGTGGCAGCTGCAGGCATTTGGAGAGCGCCAGGTGCCACACGGCAACATGGGGCGATGCGCGGACCCTGCGAACAGAGCCCATCTGATGCGCCTGGAAGGGAAGGCCCGCAATCGCAGGGCACACGCTGGCCCGCCGCGGGGAGCGGGCCAGAACCGTGCTGTCAGAGCGAGAGGCAGCCTTCTGCTCGGACCAGCCTGGGGTCAACTTCTGCCCAGGAGCCCAAATAGTCACCACCCAGAGGGGGTCCACCGTGAGATTGGATCCTTAGGCAGGTGGCTGATGGGAGGTTTATCTGAAGCACAGATCAGGGCTGCAGAATCCAGGTGCAGAGAATTCGCTCACACGCCAACCCAGAGCCCTGAGCACTCGCCTTGCCTGCCTCGCTTTGGGATGAAAACGACGATGATGAAGACGAGAGGGCGGCTGGCAGAATCCATGACAAAGGAACCCTGGGCCCTGTGGCTGCTCCTTCTGTGGTCTCTTCTCTGTTCTTCCCACACCACTGGAGGGAGGAGAGGACGCTCTCTTCCCGCACCTGTCCCCAAGGCAATACTAGTTAGAATTTTTTTTTTAATTTTTTTAAAGTTTATTTATTTTTGGGACAGATAGAGACAGTGTGAGTGGGGCAGGGGCAGGGGCAGGGGCAGAAAGAGAGGGAGACACAGAATCCCAGGCAGACTCCAGGCTCTGAGCTGTCAGCACAGACAGGGCTCGAACTCATCAACCGCAAGATCATGACCTGAGCTGAAACCAGGAGTTGGACGCTTAACTGACTGAGCCCCCAGGCGCCTCTGTCGTGGTAAGGATAATAAATGGAACTTTCTCCCCTTACCTGTGTTTTTGAGGTGATTCTCCAAAGGTAAAAGCTCATGGAGAAAGATCTCTGCCCCCCCCCATCCTCTGGTACCACTATTACCACAACACTGGGGACGATGAATGAAACACCTTCTGTCATTCCCTCCCATGGCCCATGGTGAGTGATGGACAGCAAATAAACTCACAGACTTCACTCCAAAGTCACTTCCCCTCCGGGCCTCTCTCTGATCAGCATCTCCACTCCTGAGCCTCTTGATGGCCATTCCCAAAGTCAACATGAGTCGGAAGGATGCAGACAGCACCTGGATAGGAGGGAGAGAGTCCTGGGTGACTGAGACAGTGCAGACAGCCACTCTAAGAGGTCACCGAATCCCACATTTCAGGAGTCTCCGGGTGTCTCAGAAGTGTCTGCATAGTGGTGGGCACAGGGGTATGACCTGGGAAGGACAATTTACCAAGTTTTGATGAGCTCTGGGATAAATTCCATAACATCTAATCAGTGTTAACATTTTAGTGTTCCAAAAATATTATTGGCAAGCATTTTGTTTGGTTTCTCTGGAGAAAACTAAAGAAATAGAACCAGGGTCCACAGCTGAAGCAGTTTCCCTTTGTCTGGCAGGGAGAAAGGACTCTGGATTAGGTAAAAACCTAATGCAACTATGTAATAATTCTGTACGGCCTTTGGGAGGTCAGTGCAGACCAGATTAGAAAAAGCTGCTTAAAGAAGGCTTGAGCTGGACCTTATTCAAAGCAAACGTTTATTTAGTTATTACTTTGCTCCAGGCCATCCAATAAATTCCTTGCCAGGCTTCGAGGAAGGTCTGATCTTTAACTCCATCATACAGACATTTAGAAACATTGCCATCAAGATTCAGGTAGGCTGTGCCAAAATTAGGCAGCAGCTGGTCTGATTCCAATGCATTACTGTTACTCAGCCTCCCATAATGTTACCATCCTTCACAAGACACAGAGAGATGGGCCGAAGGGGACAGAGGTAAGGCTAAATCAAGAATTAAAGGAGGGGCACCTGGGTAACTCAGTCAGTTAAGCATCCAACTCTTGGTTTCGACTCAGGTCATGATCTCATGAGTTTGAGCCCCACATCGGGCTCTGTGCTAACAGGGCAGAGCCTGCTTAGGATTCTCTCCCTCTCTGCCCATCCCTGGCTCATGCTGTCTCTGTCTCTCTCAAAATAAATAAATAAACTTAAAAAAAAAGAGTTAAATAGAAGCAGGAAGAGATGCAAAAAGAGACATAATCCCATCCTTTTTCTAAAGCAAATTTCCTTCCTAACTACTGTAACTTTCCAATTTTTTTTCCCTTGTGCTCCTCTGCACTTCCAAAATGTCTCCAATGAACATATAAATGTATGTAATAAATAGCAATCAGTATTGTATTAAAATTGTAGGTGGGGCATAGTTGGGAGCTTTGAAGCAGAGGAATCAGAGTTTGTGATATTCTGGTAATCGCATCACTTCATGTTACAGAGGAAGAGACTGAGACATCAGAATTGTAAGCTACTTGCTTGGAGACCCAGGGAGACAGAGCAAAGGGGGTGAGAAATCAGGTATGTGCCTTGGTGGATGCTCTTTCATCACAGTGTGTTCTGCTCAACTTTTCCAACACAGGAAGCACTGGGACACCAGGGACAGTTTAGGAAGATGGGAGGAGTGGCAGGGCGGAGGGCACAAAGGAGCAGAGAGGCCAGCTGACAGGAGAGATGCTACCAGAGAAGGGGTGGCCAGACTCCAGGACACTGAGTAGCAAGGAGCAGCAGAGACCATGTTAGACCGTAATGAAGGAAACAGTTAAAGCCTGAGAGATTTATGTTCTGGAAGAAAAGACATTGGTGTAGCTGTTGACCTTCCCGATTGGTCTATGACCCAAGTGTTGGCCAATGCCGAACTCCAAGATCATCCCGTCCTGTCCTGCCTCCACTGCCACAGCTCAGCACACTAAATTGGCAGGTCTCAACCTTTTCCCTTCAGCAATGCGCCTGACATTTGTTGTTTACATATAGAATATGCTCCTCAGATTTTGATGAAAACACATAAAAAATTTTGGTGGACGTGAAATGCTGCACAATATTTTATTTTGCAGGTATTAACAGTAAAACACTGCATGATATTTTATTTCGCAGGGACTAAGAGAAGGATAGTCCCTGTGGTTCCTGGTGTGCTCTCTGTACACCTGATCATTTTTCTCCTACTCAAGAAAGCACACAAGAATGCAAGTCAGTGAGTTTTTGTAAAGAAATCATCTTGAATCTACTTCAATTTATTGAAAAATTTATCAGCATTGGTTCTTTCACTATTGCTGTAACGAAATACTTGTGAGACCGGTTCCAAGACAACACGTCTGCGGATAGGCGATCCTACCTCTTGCTTGGGGGATCCTTAACTCCCAAGCCACACTCTGACTTCCTGACCACTAGGGGCACAGATGCTCAGGCACCTTCCTGACCTGGACACCACCTTGACCTCAGTCACTTTCTGACTTCCTTCCTATTGAAAAACAGATCCCTGACATCATCCTCCCCCCGCACCCAACATTCTGGCTCCATGGATCCACCTTTGTCAAAATCACTGGCTTTCTTCAATCAACTCCTCTGACCTAACTGGTCCTCCACTGCCCTACACATTCACCTTGGACAGGGATTATATGGGGAAAATCATATTGATTTCCCAATATCTACTATGACATAGTCATCAATAAAATGGTGAAAGGCACAGGAACAGAGAAGCTAGGGCTAGAGCATGGCTAAGGGGACAGAAAGTTACAGAAGGTTAATACTAGTGCTCATGAAGGAATACACACCTAGACATGTCACCTTCTCAAGGGTCATCTCCTTGTATCACACTCATGTATTTCTATTAACAACTTACCATCTTGCCCCTGGTGCACCATGTTTTTCTGTTCTACATGGCTGTGCTCACAGCTTACTTCCCTGACAGAAATAGCATAATAGCTCAACACCCTTTTTCCCCTCAAAGGGACAGTAGTTGAGGGGACCCTCAGAATGAAATGGGATCCCACGTAAGAGGTTCTGTTTTCCAGGAAATTGATGACTTTGGGGCGTGGATTGGTCTTCCAGTAGAGATGTCCCAGAAGGAAATTGGAACTACACATCCAGGAGGAATTTATGAAGTCCCTGCCATTATTAATGTTATATGTACTTTATTCTGATCAGCAAAATAAACCTGGTATAATCTTCCCAAAACTTTACAAGACCTGTTGATGTGTTGTAAACATTACCCTAATTGAACTGACCAGCGTGGATATAATTCTGGGAGCAAGAGAACAGAATATTTGAATCGAGGAAGAGTCTGGAAGGAGGAGATTCTTAAGGCTACTTCTTCTGTTGTCTGAGCACATCTTCCCAACCATTACACACACAGAAATTTCCTGGCATAATCATTATTGTCATTTCCCTCAACCACTGAATTAACACTTCAGAGTTCTACCTTCCATAGTCTTTAAAGGAGGAAGCCATGTGTGCTCAGCCCCTGAATTATATAATTTGTAGCTTGAAATCAGTCTTGCTTCCTTTTCTTCTATTGATTTTTATGTCTAAGCAAATTTTCCAGACAATCTTTAACTTGATTCTGAATCACGGCATCCAAGAGACTCAAGCAGGTGATGAAGGAGGAGAGAATCACACACCAGATTAGAAAGCTTTCTGGTTGCATTCTTCCCAGCTGGCAACAGACCATGTCCACTTTGAAAGAAAATGAATGTTTATCTTGGCCCGGGGAACAAGCTGAGATAAACAGAAAAACATTTTTTAATGAGGGAAGCATTATCTCTTGCAAAGTGCCCCCCAAATCACCACAATTTAAGGTGTTTGCTTAACTGTGAGACAAACATAAAGGGAATTGGCAAGAAGTTGGACCTTAGAAATAAAAGCATCGCTGTCATATTACAGATGGGTAAAGGGGGTGTATGTAGGGAAGACAGGATGTTTATGTGGGTCAAGGATCCATGATTATATGACATTCTCACCCCCCCCACCATCAGATGACATCACCTATCTATGCCTCATTTTCTCAGCATTTATTATGCATCTATTATGCGCCAAGCCTTAGTAACCATGATGTGCTTTCTACTAAGAAGTTGCTGGACTTATGGGGAGAGAAACAAGACTGCCAGCCCTATTAGGACGATGGAGTTTTGGCCAGCAGACCCCAGCAAGGAGCCCAGTTGGCAGGCTGTTCCAGTGACCTCTGGGAGCAATGACAGGAGCCCAACCGCTGAGCTGATAATGACTAGAGAGAAGAAGGAATGGGTTCAAGAAATGTTGAGCGGGGAAAATCCTCAGGGTTGCTAGTGGATGGGTTGCATGCGGTAGCGCACAGGTGGGTTCTGAGTGCCTCCGAGATTTTTCTTTTTGTGTCTTGAGTGACCAGTTGCTGAAATAAGAAAAGGAATGTGGTGAGGAAAGGTGCAAGTCATCCAGAATGCAGGTTAGAATGGAAAAAGCGAGAAAGAGCCACACACAAATGCTCTGAGAGTGGACGGAAGGAGCGGTCCACTTCCAACTAGGGAAGCTGGGAAGACTTCCTGATAGATATGATGTTGGAATGGAGCAGGATGCAAGGAGGTGAAAACAGGAAAGCAAGGCATTCTGGGTAAATTCCCAACACGGGCAAAGAGGACGAGGGTCTCGGAGAATGGAAAGTAACCCAGTGTGGCTGAAACAGAGGGCAGGAGGGGATGGGACAGCGGGAGGTGGGGCGGGATAGGTGGCCCACTTCCCATACAGGGCCTGGGATGCCAGAGGAAGGGTTTGGATTGTTCCTGAAGGCAGAGGGAGAGGGCAAAGGTTATTGAGTAGGAGGGTGACAAGATCAAAGCAGAGATTTAAAAGATACTTTCCCAATTTATTCAGACTTCTATTATCTTCCTGCACTTGACCCAAGAACGGGGGAGGCAATTCCATTGCTTGGGAGACTTGAAAACGAATAAAACTGAAATTAAGTAAAACCCCTCCCACATTCCTCTGGCTGGCCTCTCTCCAGGAAGGGCAGATGGAAAGAGGTGGGCATGGCTAATGCTTGCCCTTTGACCCTGAACAGTGATCGAGCTGCCGCTCGGAGCTTCCAAGGTGGGTCTCTGATCAACTGATGAGCACCAAGGACCAGAAAAAAATGTCCACCCCCAAGCAAAGGGAGGGCTTTCTGGAGAAATTGAGGTGACAATCTGGCCTTCTGGAGTCTTCTTGCAAAAGGGTTGGAGGAGGAGAGAAGGAATGAGACTTGCTCCTGGTAAACCCAGCTCCGTGTCAGGCAGGAGCTGACCAGCTGGCAGGGGCCCAGGGGGCCAAGCACCCCTTCTCCACCACCCATAGCAGCCTCAGGCACTGAATTGGGCCCAGCTGATTGACTGTTGGGTTTGTGCAAGTGAGAGACAGGCTTGCAAAGGTAGGAAATCAGCACAGGGCATGAGAAAGCCCGCTAGAAATCCTACAGAGCCGAGTGCAGTAAGAGCTACAGGCACAAACCTTGGAGTCAGAGCCCCTGGTGTTCCGGCCCAGGCCACACCTGCACATCCAAAGTCTGGCGCTCTTGAGCCCACAGGCCACCTCGAATGCACCCACTCACATGTCAGTCTCTCTTCCCAGATTTGAGATTCCCTGCGGACAAGGGCCACTCAGACTTACCCCTGGACTCCTTCTTTGTGCCAGAACCAAGAACAGGAACTATTTTCTAACACAGTAGAAGACAGACAGACTTGGGTGACTCAGTCGGTGAGCAGAAAGGAGGGGGTGGGAGTGTGAGAGCCTCAAATGAAGTATGTGGATAGATTGATGTCCCTCAATAATGGGCAATTTTTTTTATTATGATAGTTTATTTTCAAATTGGTTTACATATAACACCCAGTGTTCATCCCAACACGTGCCCTCTTTAATGTCCGTCACCCCCTCTCCCCCCTCCCTCACCTCCCTCACCTCCCTCACCCTCAGATTGTTCTTAGTCTTTGAGAGTCTCTTATGTTTTATCTCCCTCCCTCTCTGTGTCTTTTTTTCCTTTCCCCTCTAGCCCTCCCCCTGGTTTTTGCTTAGTCTCACAAAGTCCACCTATTCGTGGAGACATATGGTATCTGTCTTTTTCTGACTGACTTATTTCACTTAACATAGTACCCTCCACTTCCATCCATGTTGCTACACATGGCCAGATTTCATTTTTTCTCATTGAATAATGGGCAATTTTAATGAACCATGTCCATATAAAATATTCTACTCTACACCTAGCTATATGTGTGTGTGTGTGCGCGCACGTATGTGTGCGTCTGTGTGTCTATATATATATATATATGACAAAATGATTAAGCTATACCATTTCTTACCTTTCTTGTTCAAATTGTAGTTGCTGCTATGAAGTGGTTTGTTTATCGGGCTTTACATTTTTTTCCGGAGTAGTTGCTCCGAACCTTGCCACGGAGACCTGGGGTTTTGCACCACCCCACTGCATCTACTCCCTGTACTCTGGCAACTGTGACCCAATTTCCTTTTATGAAAATCAACTTGCCCTAATTTGCTTGGCAGAACTGTAAACCAGAGAGACATTCTCTCCCCTAGCTGAAGGGTTAGGCACATCATCAAAGCCAGACAAATTAAACTCTCTCTCTCTCTCTTTCTCTTCCTCCCACTCTCTTTTGGGACTTTGTGTCTTGAGCAGTGATACATGGAAAGAAATAAATTATCAGAGCTTTGTTATAAGTAACAGCTACTTCATTATTGTCACACAAAATAATGCATAATCATAAAAAAATAATTAATTCCGCGTCACTCCTGAACCAGAATTAGGAGTATGTGGAGAGTCACACCCAGGGGGGAGGAGAGGGGGAGATCTTTACCAGGGGGGAGCTAAAGGCCGGGCAGCATGGCCACCCCCTCCCTTCTCCCTCCCTCCTGCTGCCTTAAAGATTTGGTATGAACCAACAAGGTTTGGTCACTGATTAGCAAATGGGAGTGGAGAAAGGCAGAAGAAAAATTAGCTATAATCCTTGCCTTTTATACGTCACTACACATCAGGCACTATGTATATATTATACAATTTAAGGCAACAAATTCACCATGTTGGTGCCATTATGCCCATTTCATTAGGAAATAAGGCACAGGAGACAGCAGTGCGGTCTTTCCCTAGTTGGATTCTGCAATGCGTACAGAGTGCGGAAATGGTTCTGTCCATGGCTGCCATTGTTTGGCTAATGCAGATTCCCGGGCTTGTCACATAGCAAGTACGTAGTGATTTGCAGACACATTGTGCTAATAAGCTGTATTCATTAAAACCAAACATACGGAGTGTGAAACGACTAAATAATAGCACCAGGTATAATAGGAAATTAAATACCCAGTCCCCAAAGATTAATATCAAAGGCAACTTCGTCTATCAGGCTGGATACTGAAGGTCGAAATCACATGGCTATCCTTCCATCAGGTGTAACTGGATAAAGTAACTGCTGGGCCTCGGGATCCTGTACGGGCTGGCCCTCGGATGCGCCACCGTGCCACTTACAAGCTACCCGGTCTCAGAGACCGGGGGTGGAGGGTGGGAGGGGAAGGGGAAGGAGGCCATATTTGGGGGCTGAGTCCAAGAGAATGACCTGGAAATGCGAGGCCTGTTTCCTTAAAAGATAAGAAATCTGAATCACATAGGCTCTCCCAAACGGATTCACGCATGCAGGAGTGTCTGGATTCCTATTGCTTTGCCAGCTCTGTCTCTCCAGCCTTCTGCTGGCAACTGTAAGCCCCAGATAACCACCTAAGTTAGCTGGACTCTCTTTCTGTTGCTTGCAACCAGACACCCACGTCCCAGAGGCCCCAAAGAAGAGCAATGGAAACAAACCGCCAGGCTATATAAAAAAAAAACATGCCAGTCACATTCAGGATGTACTGCAGTCTTCCCGGGGTGGGACAGGGAAGCTTCTAGAACATCCTTCTTTCAATCAGGAGCCACTTAGCACCCATTAGTGCTCATCTCAAGACAACCATCTTCAAAGAAAGAGAATAGAAAATCATTTTGTCCCGTGTTCTCTACCCTGCTCTCAAACGTCTCCTTGGGTTTACAGTGCCCCGGGAGGCTGTGGGCACAGGTTATGTTTCACTCAGCTTTGCCGCAAGTTAGCGTTAAATTATTCCCTAAAACTTACTAAGTATGACAACACGCTGTTGTAATCGTTCTCACCCTCTTGCTGCAGGGTTTTGGAACGTGTTCTCTTGGAGGCTGGATTGAGCAGACACGGACTACCTAAGGGACCGACATGGGAGGCACAGAATTGAAGTGATTCCTAGTTTAAAAAAGAGTAATACACTTCTGAGCATTTGTGTCTAGTCCCAATGAATGGAGTACAGTGAAAAGGTCCCAGTTTTTAACGATTGTCATAAAATTAGCATCTGTTTCTTGAGTGCCTGCTCGCTAAGAACCTGCAACTATTTTAGGTTTTCATTTATTGTAGCATAAATGTAGCCTGTAATCCTCACTGGTGAAGAAATAACACGGAGTGACTGAGATATGTCCGGTGCCTCCCAGCTGTCGACGCAGAGAAGCAAAGAATTGAAGTCAGGGCTTTCCAAACCCAAAGCCTAAGGCTTCCCTTGACAATGAATCTAGTATCAAGTGACTCTGAGATACGTGATACCCTTAAAGGGAGTTTAACCCAACTCTCTTTTTTTTTAAAGATGTTTATTTATTTTTGAGAGAGAGAAAGAGCATGCAGGGGAGAGGGCAGAGAGAGAAGATGACAGAGGATCCTAAGTGGGCTCTGCGCTAACAGCAGAGAGCCCGATGTGGGGCTTGAACTCACAAACTGTGGGATCATGACCTAAGCCGAAGTCATATGCCATCCAGGTGCCCCCCAACCCTCTCTTTTTATAAATGAGAACACGGGGCGCCTGGGTGGCTCAGTCGGTTAAGTGATCGACTTCGACTCAGGTCATGATCTCGCGGTTCGTGAGTTCAAGCCCCACGTCCGACTGTGTGCTGACAGCTCAGAGCCTGGAGACAGCTTTGGCTTCTGTTTCTCCCTCTCTCTGACCCTCCTCTGCTTGTACTCTGTCTCTCTCTCTATCTCTCACAAAAATAAATAAACATTAAAATATATATATATATATATATATAAATGAGAACACTGAGACCCAGGGCAGGGGGCTGGTTCTTGACTGGCATCAGAGTGGGGACTGGAACTCTAGGTCTCCTGAATCCCAAATCATTTCTCCTCCCTCTATCCCATCCTACAAGAAACACTCCCTGCATCTGTCCTGCCGCCGATGAAGTCGACGAGCTTTTTTTCTTTCCAATATTTCATTGCAAATATTAAGTCTTGTGTGAGGTATACCTGAACTCCCATCCCTCCCTCCTTCCCCCCAACGTTTTCATCTTTTCAACGCCTCCTCGTCTTGAACGACCTCCCAGATCCTCCTGCCCTTGCTCCGGAGCTGTGGCTGGTGGAGGCTGTGGCGGGTGCGTGTTGCAGTATGGAGTCATTCAGGAGTGTCCAGGGACAGCAGGAGAGCCAGGAGAGAGCCGAGTGGGGCTGGTCTTGAGGGCAGAAGAGCAGCTGGCACTTCAGAAGATCACTGCCAGCACGGTGAGGGCAGAGCAGGCCTCGAGGAGCGAGAGTGTGCCGCACATCTCCAGCCACCAACACCCGACAAGGCTTAACTGTCCCCACAAGCACTGCGGTTGGGATGAACAGGTGTTCCCACAGCTGACAAGGCAGCTCAGCTCCCAGCAGGGGTGTGGGGTGGGGCTGACTCCGCAGGGAATTGCAGAAGCGCGAGGAAGAAGAGACAACCAGACCCTCGCCAAGCAGTTGAGAGTAGCAACCTGGGATGGAAACACTTGACCTTCAGCCAGTCGGTCAAAGGCTAAGCCAGCACGGTGTAGGGCAACGAGACCCCTAAGGGTGGTCCCCATATGAAGCATCAGGATCACCCAACATGCACATCCTTGGGCCCCACCCCAAACCTACTGAATCAGAATCTGCATTTTCACAAGATCCCCAGATGAGGTCGTGCACATTAAAGTTTGAGAAAAGCTAGCATAGGATGACAGTTCTCAAAGTGTGGTTCCCACACCAAGAGCAGCAGCATCCCCTGAGAACTTGTTAGAGATGCAAGTTGGCAGCCCCCATTTCCCAGACCTCTGCAGACGGGACCTGGCAAGCAGTTTTACAGAACCATCCAGGTGGTTCTGAAGCACAGTGAAGTTTGAGCAGCGCTGATTTAGGGTGCTGCTTATGCATTTTGGAAGGAGGCAATTTGGAGGCATCTCAGAAAAGAAGTTCTGATTACAACTTGGAAGGAGAATCCAGAATATTGGCTCTGGCCAGCAATATCTGTCGCCATTCCAGCCTCTTAGCATAGTTATCCACAGAGACCAGTTCCAGAATCCAGGCTCCTCCCCAGCCCCAGGATTCCCAAGCTTCAGACCTGAGCTGGTTAGTAATGACCATTTCAAATAAGTGTACCCTACTCAGGTAAGCTGGACCCCAGATGAAACCAGAAAGGCTGAGATATGTCATCCATACAGCAGCTAAGGGCCTTCCTAAGGACCAGGCCTGAGCAGCTAGAACTTCATTCCTTGACCCGTGGAAATCCTAGGATCTTCCCCCCAAGATTTCTGTGTGTTCCTGCAAAGTTTCTAATCTCAGTGTTTCTTCCAGTTTCAGGTTCCTTATAGATGAATCAGGTCAGCAGATGGGTAACCTCATTCACCCTTGCACGCACCCTGCAGGTGAGGGATCATCTCACTGCGGTTTCATGTTGAGAGAGAGAGAGAGAAAGAAAAGAAGAAAGAAAGAGAAAGAAAGGAAGAAAGAGAAGGAAAGGGAGAAAGGAAGGAAAGAAGAAAGAAAGAGAGAGAGAAGGATAAAAAAGAAAGAGAGAAAGAAGGGAAGAAAGGAAGGAAAAAAGAAAGAAAGAAAGAAAGAAGAAAGAGAGAGAGAAAGAAAGAAAGTGGAAGAAAGAAAAAGAAAAAGGAAGAAAGAGAAAGAAAGGGAGAAAAGAAGGAAAGAAGGAAGGAAGAGAAAGAAAGGATAAAAAAAGAAAGAGAGAAAGAAGGGGAGAAAGGAAAGAAAGAGAGAGAGAGAAAAAAAGAAAGGAAGGAAGAAAGAGAAAGATGAAAAAAGAAATGAGAAAGAAGGGGAGAAAGGAAGGAAAGAAGAAAGAAAGAGAAAGGGAGAAAGAGAAAGAAAGGATAAAAAAATAAAGAGAGAAAGGAAAGAAAGAAAGAGAGAGAAAGAAAAAGAAAGGAAGGAAGAAAGAGAAAGATGAAAAAAGAAATAGAGAAAGATGGAGAGAAAGGAAGGAAAGAAGAAATAGAAATAAAGAAAGAGAGAAAGAAAGAGAAAGGAAGGAAGGAAGGAAGGAAGGAAGGAAGGAAAGAAAGAGAAAGAAAGAAAGAAAGAGAGAAAGAAAGAGAGAGAGAGAGAGAAAGAAACAGAGAAAGAAAGAAACAGAGAAAGAAACAAAGAAAGAAAAGGAAGGAAAGGAAAGGAAAGGAAAGGAAAGGAAAGGAAAGGAAAGGAAAGGAAAGGACACCTGCCGTGGGATTTCAGAGGCAGCAGACTTTCCAAAGGCACTGTGGAAAGGGACTGTGTCCCAGAAATGTAAATCATTTGCAGTTGAGTAACATCGCCCCATTCTTAAAAGCAAGAACTTACCATAGTGTTCTGACATTCTCCTCCCCTCCTCACCTCCCTCCCTTTTTTCTTCCCCCCTTCATCACCCACCTGCTGCTTATTTATAATGCACAGAAGCTTGTTTCTTGACTCTCACTGACATCTGCCCTCAGTGTCTCCTCTTCTAAACCAAGCAGGCTATTTTCCTAAATAAAACATTTTCTTTCCTCATGGTAACACCAATGTCAACTAAAACAGACAGAAAAGACAGAGAAATCGGATGGAGTTCTGCTCCACTGGAGCACACAGCCCTCCTCCTTTCCACGCCATCCTTTGAAGAGTCTTGATCATGCCTCCTTGTCCCATTTTCTTAACCTAACTCTGAGATCTCTTCTTTCATTTATAATAATTTGGGTTATTTTCTCTCCTTCCTTCATTGGAGACCAAGACCTCCTTCCTAGGACTTCTGTGTTGTATAAGGCTAACCATTAGCCACAACACAGCCCGGAATTATACATCGCTTCTCTATGGCTCCTTTCCAAGGCAGCTGGCAACTTCACACAAAAGCTGGAATGTGTCTGTCATTACTGTCAAGGTTGGTGTCCCTTCCAATATCTGGGGGCTTAGAGATCCCAGAAGGAGCTCTGTAACTCTTCCCTCCCCCAACCCCAGCATAGCTCGCTCGCTCTCTCTCTCTCTCTCTCTCTCTCCTTGACCGTCACAATAGTGCCATGAATGATGTTGCTGACTCGGCCCCTCGCCGTCCACCACCCAACCCCACCACTCTCAGGTCCTCTGGCTCCCCACTGATAAAGTCACCCTCATGCCCACAAATCTTCGAAGGCTCCCATTTGCTTACACAACAACACCAATCTCCCCCGCCCCCCTCTGAATTTCTCACTAAAATAAGAAAGGAGGAGTGGAAGGAAGGTTGGAATCATCAGAAGCTGGGCAGAGAGGAGAGACAGCACCGCTCTCCCAGCATGGAGAGAGGAAGAGGCCGAGTGGGTGTCCACACAAGACAGTAGGGCACACGGTGCAAGCCATAAAGCTAACCAAGGGAGAAGGGTAAGAAATATCTGGGGCCACCTTGTCCCTCACTGAAGGTTGGCTTTGGCTTCTCATTCTGGATGCACTTACTATGCAAAAAGCTGGAATAAGAAAAAAAAGTAGAGATAGATCCTGGACACGGGGCATGTAGAAAAATAAACCAGGTTGAAGGTCAGTTTGCAAAGAGAATGAAATACATGCTCTCTAATAAATGTTTCTGTTTCATCACGTTATACTCCCCTAAGATAAGAACTGTGTGAATGCCTGCATTGGGATCTTATTTCCAGAACCATCTCCATTCAGTTCACTTCTCCTGAATATGGCGCAAAGGTTTTATTTATTGAGTGTTTTGTGCAGTGTTTCATTCAGTCATACACCTGTGACCCGTGCTTTAGGATCCATGCTACCTTGGATAAAAAGCTCTGGAAAGTCAGGTGCTCCCCTGTATGGGTTAAATCGCTGTGTGTGGCCCCCTGGCAGCCCATGGGTTACAGGGCGTCATTTTGATTTTGCTAATAAGGGCTGGGAGCAGCCGAGGGAATCATCGCAGGGGCTCGGAAGACACTAGTTGAGAACATCCCTTGGCCACCTGCAGTGGGAAATCATGATTTTCCTGTGTTCAAAGGCCAGAACTAACTCCGGGGGGGGGAAGCGTGCAGACGAGGAGTTAAATATTGAAAAGTGTAGATAAGGGGAGAGAAAGTCACAGCCATTTGGCCCGGAGGAGAGGCGTCAGTGCTGTGGTCATTTCGGTGACGGAATGAAGAGGAAGCTTTGTCCAGGGAAGGAGGCTGGTGAGGAGGAAAGAGCAAGCTTGGACCAGGTTTGGATTCAGAAAGACTAGGATTTGAATCCTCACTCTTGTTACTCACCAGACAATTGGCTAGTAGCTCAATACAAGGCTCAGTTTCCTCATCTACAAAATGGGGATCAAAGTGCCCAGCCCCTCAGGCTTCATGGAAGAATAAATTGGGATAACAGACATAAAGGTGTCAAATATCTGATCCGGGCCAGAAAGTGCTATTTCCTTTTCACCCTTCCCTCCTGCCTTCCTCGTTTCCTTCCCTCCTTCTGATAACCCAGCCCTAGAAATGAAATAAAACGTCGTTTGTGCTCCCCCAGAAGGATGTCACCCACAAACCCTGACAAAGAGGTGAGTGCTTGCAAATAATCCTAAAGGAACTCCATCCAGGGTGAGAAGAAATCCCTAGAAGGTCAATGTCATCCCCAGCTTCCGAGGGATCGTGACAAGCAGCGGTGGGGAATCAAGACATAAAGATGACTGACGTTCATCTAACATTTTCAAAGTTGCTCAGAAATGTTCCCCAAACCACATGTCATCCCTCTCCCCAAAACAGGCATCTTGCTCTTCTGTGAAATGAAGGGGTCACCACCATCCCTTCCTAAAAAACATGGCATCCACTAAACTGCCTCAGAAATACTGCTGGACCCTAACAGACAGGGACAGAAGAGAGGACACGATGCGATGATTTGCTTGGGATCCGGTTGGATGTCAGAAGACTGTTCAAAAATTTGACAATGGCAGTAGAGGTTCACGCTAGAAGTCACCAAACAGAGCTCTCGGTGAGGTACCTCCCTCCCCTGACGTCCAGATGCTTCTATCCCACAGGTCTGTGCTGTGATTGGAGCTTTGGATTGTGAGCCTCGGTTCCCTTTTCTACGGCACCTATGCTGAGAACAGCCTTCTGGTGACCCCTGTGAGGGTGGAGAAACACCTTCGCTGACAGGAAACCACGCCGTCTACATCTGGCAAATACCGACCCCCACAGGGTCCCTCGAGGGGCTCCCGATGGCTCAGAGAGGAGAATGTCACCTCCTGACTCACCAGGGCTGCTCCTGGCTGGCTCGCTCGGCTGCTCTTCAAAATCTCCTGCTCGGATCTTGACAAGCTCTTCAGTGAGAAGCCAAGCAGGGGCCACCGGGAGACGTTTGACTTTCTGTCAACACTTTGCTGCCTACACACAATGACCCACATGAGAGTCCTGCGACAGTGAAATGACAGGGGGATTTGGCAGCTAACCTAAAGGGAAACATTCCGTTATGTTGGGCACAACCAATTTTGATTAAGAAATCCATCCAGAGGGACACCCGGGTGGCTCAGTTGGTTAAGCGTCCCCAACTCTTGATTTCAGCTCAGGTCATGATCTCACTGGTTCATGAGTTCAAGCCTCATATCCGGCTCTGTGCTGGCAGTGGGAGCCTGCTTGGAATTCTCTCTCTCTCTCTCTCTCTCTCTCTCTCTCTCTCTCTCTCCCTCTCTCTCTCTGCACCCCCTTCTTGCTCTCACTCTCTCTCTAAAATAAGGAAGAAAGAAAGAAAGAAAGAAAGAAAGAAAGAAAGAAAGAAAGAAAGAAAGAAAGAAAGAGAAAGAAAGAAAGAAGGAAGGAAGGAAAGAAAGAAAGAAAGAAAGAAAGAAAGAAAGAAAGAAAGAAAGAAAGAAAGAAAGAAAGAAAGAAAAGAAAGAAAGGAGGGAGGGAGGGAAGGAAGGAGGGAAGGAAGGAAGGAAGGAAGGAAGGAAGGAAGGAAGGAAGGAAGGAAGGAAGGAAGAAAGAAAGGAGGGAGGGACGGAGGGAGGAAGGGAAGGAAGGAAGGAAGGAAGGAAGGAAGGAAGGAAGGAAGGAAGGAAGGAAGGAAGGAAGGAAGAAAGAAAGAAGAAATCCATCCAGAGCAGACTTGAAATCACCATACCAGGATTCTCTAGCAAACAGAGGTGTACTGGCAAAAAAAAAAAAAAAAAAAAGCATTTGGATGGAAGATCCTTCCCACATCAGAGCCCCCTGGTCTGTTTGCCTTCTTGTCTGATTGCTCCGGCCAGAGCACGGCACGACCAAGGATCTAACACAGCCCAGCTGGTTCAAGTCTGGACAATACCAGGATGTGGGAATTACAGAGAGGCAGAATAACCGCATGCGAAAAACCACAAACTAGAATTTAGTTCTGTAAAAGAGATCCTTGGTTGTTTTAACTTTCGGCTGCCCTTGTGGTTTTCATTCATTGAGTCCCAGGAAACACCAGGCAGAGAGAACATGGTAATGCCAGAAAGAAAACAAACTTTGGAATCATGGCCTGGCCTCCCTCTACCTCAGTTTCCTCATCAGGAAAGTGGGAGTAATACCAGATCTAGCACATAGGTTTGCTGTCAGGATTGAACGTATTGTGTAGGGGCGCCTGGGTGGCTCAGTCAGTTAAGCATCTGACTCTTGATTTCGGCTCAGGTCATGATCTATGAGATCGAGCCCCACACTGGGCTCTGTGCTGACAGTGCAGCTGCTTGGGATTCTCTTTCTCTCCCTCTTTCTCTGCCTCTGCCATACTGGTTCCCCCCCCCTCTCTCTCTCATTCCCTCTCTCTCAAAATAAATATATGTAAAAAAAATTGTGTAGATTGCATTACTGGCCTCAGTTTTCATCTCTCCCTCACACTTTGCCCTGTGACTTTAGAGCTGTCCCCTCCCTGCTCACCATCTCTTTCCCACCCCCTTGACTTTGGGTTTGGCCATGTCCTTTGGTTTGACTGATTGAACGAGATGGCCATGACATGTACCAGTTTCTAGCAGAAGCCATAAAAGGCCTTGCATTTTCCGCTTTGTTCTCTTGTGCCTCTGCCATAGGCAAGGGAAGACCATGCCGCGGCTAAACGGCTGGTCCCAGGAGGGTGAGACACAAGAGGCAGAGCCTCCCCCGCCAATGACTAGTGCCCAAAACAGAGCTCTCCTGGCAAACTTGCAGACCTACAATAAGAAGAACCACCCAACCGAATCCAGTTCTGCTCATTTTGGATTGGCCGAACTCCACACAATTTGAGCAATACCAAATGATTGAGGTTTCTCAAACTACTGGATGTTGAAATGGTTTGTTACACAGCATTATTGTTGCAACAGCTAACCAATACAACATGCAATTATACACATACACATACACGCATGAGGTACCTCCCACGGGACTCAGTGTATAGTGATGCCCAATACATACTAATGTCCTTCCCTCTCCCCGCTACATTCTAAGTTCTGTGATACATGCAGGAAATACAGAGAGAAATAAGACCTTCGAGAAATGTTCAGGATGGTGGAATAAGAACTACAATATATCAGTTCAAGTCCTAGATCCCTCACAGAAAACTAATGAAAGCCGTAGAAAGGAAAAGCAATGAGCAAGTGCCTTCTTTTCCTCAATTTTTCACTAAAATATGATTAGATAGATGCTCTCCTCAAACAGAGATGTCCTTTCTGTTTCCTGGGACCACATCCCTCAGACACATTCATGAGTCTGGAAAGAAAGATTCCTTCAAGATGGGAAGAGTTTTGAGAGTTGTATCTGTTCTTTGCCTTCTATTAGGCTTCTGTTTGAGACTTCAGCAAGCAGCCTGGTTTTGGTGGGGTCAGAGAATGTCGCAAATCTAGCTAACTTGAGCTCCAAGCAGAAGCCCTTCACGGGAGATAAAAGGACTCTTTTCTTTATCAGTGCTGAAGAAAGTAGTTCAAAGTGGACCTATTTTTGTGAAGACAAAGGTATACTCTCTGTCGCTGCCTACCCTCATGAAAAGAAACAGTTCTTGATGGGGACTTTGTCTGCCATGGAAGAATCAAATCCACTGGGAGGCAAAGCGTGAAGATATTAGCGATTTTATCGCCAGCCATGTAATGCCTGTCATTGAATCCAGTAATGGTACAGCCCAATAATACCCTTCCGTGTTCTTAAATCTCTCCTGTCAGGGGAGCTTTAAGGATGGTTTCTATTCTTTACCCTTTTGAAATGACCATTCAATGATTTGCTATGAGAGAAGCCTCAGCCTGACAGAGAATTATTGGCTTTTTACTTGTCAGCTCAGAGAAAACAGCTGTGTGATGCCACTGGCAGCCGAGGCGGCTGGCAGACAAAAGGGCACTGAGATGTGGAGCTTGGAGTCCAGAGGGAATGGTGTTATCCGGCTTTCGCTCATGCCTCCGCTCCAGCGAGGGCTGGTCCCCTGCGGCAGAGGGACCTGGTGTAGGAGAAAAGACTGGAAGGTGTGTTTGCGTGACCAGACCCGGTTGTGGGGAAATCGAAGCCCTGAGCAGCGTTTCCTTCTGCCTTACATGAACAGAGGACTCATTCCCTTCCAGCTCTAGAGTCGGCCTTGGACCTGGGTTACAAAACTCTCTCACCTAACGTGAGCTCCCATAAGCCTCACGGCTTACAGTGCCCCAGTGTGACTCTTCACATCATGCCTTACACCACATGACATAGACTGGCTTTGGACCTACCAAAAAATGCAATTTCAAGAAAAGTGTTAATTTTTTTGAGTCAGGTTCATTATACACAATAAAATTCAAATATATATACATATATATATATATATATATATTTCCATAAATTTTGGCAAATGTAACCACCACTTAAGTCAAGATCTAGAAAATTGCCACGAACCCAAAAAGTTCCTTCGTGCCTGCTTTGAGTCAATTCTCATCACCCACGCCCAACCCCTTGTAACTGGCCCTATGGATTTGCCTTCTCTAGAATGCCATAGGAATGGAATCATACAGTAGGTGGCCTTTTCAGCCTAGCTTCTTTCATCTAGCACCATACACGTGAGATTCATCCATGTTGTTGTATGTTTCAGTAGTCTGTTCCTATTTTTTTCATGTTTATTTATTTGAGAGAGAATGTGCACAAACACATGTACACACAAGTGGGAAAGAGGCAGAGAGAGAGGAGAGAGAGAGAGAATCCCAAGCACACTCCCCTTAGTCAGTGTGGAGCCCAGTCACACAGCTCAAACCCATAAACCAGGAGATCACTACCTGAGCCGAAATCAAGAGTCTGATGCTTAACCGATTCAGCCACCCAGGCGCCCCTTTGTTCCTATTTATTGATGAGCAAAATTCCACTGTTTGGATTCATCACATTTTTTTTATCCATTCTAGTGGATAGACAACTGGGGTGTTTCCATTTGGAGATGGTTATTAATAAAACCTTGCATACAGGTTTTTCTGCGGGTGAATATTTTCATTTCCCTTGGGTAAATACCTCCATGTGGGATCGCTGGGTTGTAAAATAATGTATTTAACTTTATAAAAAAAACTGCCAGACTATTTTCCAGCAGAGTGGTTGTTGTACTTCCCTTTCCCAACAGCAGTATTTGAGAAGTCTAGCTCCACATTGCTGCCAAAGTCCCTATTGCCAGATCGGTGGGGACTGAGGATGGGTGGCCCCTCTGATGTGTGTGGAGTGGTGTCTGATTTACCTCTCCCTAATGACTGCTAATGCTATCTTTTCATGTGCTTACTTTTTTTTTTTTAAGTTTATTTATTTTGGGGAGAGACAAAGACAATGTGGGTGGGGGAGGGCAGAGAGAGGAGACACAGAATCCTAACCAGGCTTCAAGAGGTCAGCACAGAGCCCAACGCAGGGCTCGAACTCATGAACCGTGAGATCATGACCTGAGCTGAAGTCAGATGCTCAATCGACTGAGCCACCCAGGCACCCCTCCTGTGCTTACTTCCTATCCATATATCCTCTTTGATGAAGTGTCCACTCAAGTCTTTTGCCCATTTTTTAAAATTGGGTTATTTGCTTCCTTATTACTGAATTGTGAAAGTTCTTTATACCAGTTCTTTGTTCAGAAAGTTAATATCTAATATCAGAGTCCTAGTCCTTTATCAGATATGTGTTTTGCAAATATTTTCTCCAAGGCCGCCTTGTATTTTCATTTCCTTATACGGTGTCTTTTGAAGAGCCTAAGTTTTTAATTTTGATGAAGTCCAATTTTCATTTTCTCTCTTTCATAGCTCATGGTTTTTTTGCATCCTGTAGAAGAAATCTCTGCCTAACCCAAGGTCACAAATGTTTTCTCTTATGTTTTCTTCTAGAAGTTTTATAGTATTAGTCTATGATCCATTTTGAGTTAAGTTTTGCATAGGGTGCAAAGTGTGGTTCAAGGTTGGGTGTTTTGTTTGTTTGGGTTTTTTTGTTTTTGGTTTTGGTTTTTGTTTTTGTTTTTTTTTGTTTTTTTGGCTTTTTTGGTTTTTTACATAGAGATACCCAATTGTTTCTGCATGATTTACTGAAAAGGTCATCCTTTCTCCATTGAACTGTGTTGACATCTTTGTCGAAACCAATTGATCATCCATGTGCAGTCTATTTCTGGACCCTATTCTATCCCATTGATCTATAGGCCCATCCTTTTTCCGATACTATATGGTCTTGATGACTGGGGATTTATAGTATGACTCAAAACCAGGTAGTGGGAATCCTCCAGCTTTGTTTTTGGGTTGTTTTGGTTTGGTCTTGTTTTGTTTTCAAAGTTGTTTTGGCTATTCTACTCCCTTTCTTTTGCATGCGCATCTTAGAACCAGATGTCAATTTCCATAACTACGTCTGATGAGGGAGTGACTTACCCAAGGTCGCACAAATGAGGTGCCTTCTCAGCTCAGTCTCCCATCATGTTTATGGATCCAAGAGCACAATGCGGCCGTGGGCTCCACACAGAACAATGAGGGAGAACATCAGTATGGCAGAGCTGAGGCAGGTCCTGTAAGGCTTGCCAAAGGTCGGAAATTCTGGCTCTCGATACACTGGAAAGAAAACCAACCCTGTTTTCAGTCACTTAGCCCTGCCTTGCCTTATCAGCGAAGGGAGGATAATTGGATATCATCTGGAATGAATCTCACAGTTACAAACCCAGTGTCTGGGGGAGCGAAGGGGGAGCCTTAGCATCTCACAGAGCCTTGGTTCCCAGATTTAATAAGCTCCGTCCTGTGGATACATTCATTCAAGCAAGCTTCTGCCTTAGGTTCCTAGCTAGCATTCCCAGACTCCACTGTCAGCAGGTTGCTCAGACACCCTGCCTTTACCAGGTCCTCCACTGTGTCCTCCACCCTGTCATTGACCAGGGCTCCCAAACAATGAACGTTCAGAACAGAGCCCTATTCCCTGTGTCTGTGTCTGTTCCTGTGACTGGCCCCACGCTCTGGCCTGCTCCTTTCATTTCCATTCCCTTCCCAAACCATCCTCAGCTTTAGGCTTCCCCTTTGCACTGCTTCTAGAAAGTATCCCTTCCAGCCATCTAATACCCCGCAGCTGGGAGGAAGACTGTGCTAGCAGTCGAGAATTCCAAAGCTGGGATTTGGGACCAGACAGAACTGTGTTTGAATCCCAGGTCTGTACTTTGGGGCAAGATACTCCATTTCCTGAACCTCAGTTCCTCCATTTGTAAACTGCCCCCAAAGGGCTGCCAAGAGAATGCAAAGAACATTAGGCACTGGACGTGCTTGGCACAACTGCTGGCACATACCTGGTAGTAGTCAGCAGGTGGCTGGCTGTGGCTTCGCCACCCCAGACCCCCACGCAGGACTGTCCCGGCTCCCCAACAGTCCACAGCGCTGAAAATGAGACCTGCCTCCCAACACAGCCCCCGGCACCACATCCCAGACTGCGTTGCTTCTTCCTGCCCGCTGGGGGGGCTGGGGGTAGCTGGGGAGAGGAGGGGGGATCAACCTCAAAAAGATTCAGCTGCCGAAATTCCTCCATCGTGAGAACGGTAGGTCCCTCGTGCTGACTGAATTGAAGAGAAATGGGCATTTATTTTTCATGATCCAGAAAAAAAAAAAAACCCTTTAGCACTTAGAAAAAGGAACTCAAGCCTAATATCCAACTCTATCGATGGTCTTAGTCACCTGTAATGGTGAATGGCCAGTGGGAGAGCCCGTCTCTGTCACGGGGGGACCTTAATGAGAGCTTTAATTTGCTCATTTTCTGGCTTACAGCAGAGCCAAATGACAAGCTATCTTTCATTCCATCGGCTCACGAACAGAGAAGCCTGAGATTGTTTTCCAATGGTGCTTCTGGACGGTGCGGGTCCACCTGGCCCTCCAGCTCGTCCTGTGACCAGACATAGGCACTGATGAGGCGGCAGCCTGAGTTTGGGATGGAAGCCGAGGCCTGGGGTGCCGCCCCGCACATCACACGTGCGGGAATCACACCTGAGGTCTAACCACACGAAGACAAGTGTGAGTCCTTGTGCCCAGAGAACCAGCACGGGTGCCCTCTGGGCCTTGCCGGGGAGAGGTCATTGGAAGACTCGAACACTAGGAACAAAACCAAGCCCAGAGACAGAGCAGAAGCCTCAAACTGCATACACAGCACGAAGGAGAACACAGCCCCAGACCCTCGGGCATGCCGAGCCGCACACGAGAGCGACGCCCAGGGAGCTGGGACATGTTTGCAGACGTAGATCCAGACCCCCTCCCTTCATGTCCACCCTGCTTCCCGTCCTCCGCCCGTGTCTGTCTTCTCCCTTTCCCTCCATCCCTCCAGCTCGGCATGCCGTCCACCCTATTGTCCCCCATGCTGCACTTCCTAATTCATTTTCCAAATGCTGAGTGCCTCCCCCATAGCAAACTTCACTTAGCACATCTTTTTTCTTTTTTTCAACGTTTACTCATTTTTGAGAGACAGAGAGAGACGGAGTGTGAGTGGGCAAGGGAAAGAGAGAGAAGAAGACAGAATCCTAAGCAGGCTCCAGGCTCTGAGCCATCAGCACAGAGCCCCATGCGGGCTTAAACTCATGTACTATGAGATCAAGACCTAAGGGGGCCCCCACAGACAGCAATGCCCCCCTGAGCAGCCTGACTGAGGTTCCAAAGGTTCCAAAGTTTCAGCTCTTGTCCAGGGATGGCGAACACCTCAAGGGGATGCCTCCGCTCCCCCAAACTTCACCTGTGACGGGCATGCCATTCCTTCCAGCTGCGCCAAAGGCAGCGGAAGTTCAGCCCACGTCCCAGATCAGAGATAGGTTAAGAGCATGAGTTTGCCTGAGAGTGTCCCAGTGTCAAAAGCAAAAGTCCCAAATCCCGGAAACCCCTCAGTCCCAGGTACACCGGGACAGCTGGTCTCCTGAGTAGACAACACCAAGGCCAAGGGGAGGTCCATGCCCAAACTCCCATCATGGAACCAGCAGACGGCAAAGGTGGTAGGGAGCTGGAGGCAGGGCCAGAAGCCCTGCAGACCGTTCTCAAAACTGAACGGTCACTTCTTACACAAACAGCCCATATGAGGCAGGACAGACTGCCTAATGTATAAATGTCCTAAGGTATTAATTTTTATTTGTCGTTTATACGACAAATTATTGTGGGCTGGCAGAGAGGCTCTGCTCCACGCTCAGCCATATGAGCCCTTCAGTGGATAGCTTCATACTCCTTAGGTCCTCTGAGCTCAATCACAGACACAGGCGGAGAGAGGCAAAGGGTGACCGGAAACGGGGTTCATGACGGCTGGAACAAAATCCTATGGCTGGAGCAGACTTCGGGGAGGCAGGAAAATATAGCAGTGTGCCAAAGCAGAACAGGAAATAGGTTGTTTGTTGAATATCTAGCTCACCTCTGCCTGCGGAACTCACGAGTCAGAGGGTTCAAATGCCCCCTCATCCCGCACGCCCTTTATACACCTACAGCACGAGGATCCTGTCATGGCAGAAAAACAAAGGACGAGAACCCAGCAATTCCACTTGTGGGTATAAACCCAAGAGAAATGAAGGCAGGTGCTCTCAGGTGAACGTTCGCAGCAGCGCTGCTCACAGCAGCCCCAAGCGGAAACACCCCAAGCGTCCAACAGTAGATGAACGGATAAACAGAACGTGGTATACCCACATCACAGACTGTCATTTGGCCTGAAGAAGGAAGGAAACTCTAACAGCATGCTACAGAGTCTTGAAAACATTACACAAGTGAAAGGGGCCAGGCCCAAAAGGGCAACCGTCACATGGCCCCACTTAGATCACATGTCCAGGACAGGCAAGCCCACGGAGGGCTGGCTGGGAAATGGAGGGTGACTGGGTTTCCATGTGTGGAATTAGGTGGTGGTGATGGCTGCACCACCTTCTCACTTAACTATATACACTTTTAAAGGGTGGGTTTGGGGGCGCCTGGGTGGCTCTGTCGGTTAGGCATCTGACTTCGGCTCAGGTCACGATCTCACGATTTGTGGGTTTGAGCCCTGCATCCGGCTCTGTGCTGACAGCTCGGAGCCTGGAGCCTGCTTCAGATTCTGTGTCTCCCTCTCTCTCTGCCCCTGCCCCACTCACACTCTGTCTTTCTCTCTCTTTCAAAAAATAAAATAACATATTAAAAAATATATTTTCAAGGCTGGATTTATGTGATGTAAATGGTGTCTCAATAAAAAGACAGGGGGCTCCTGGGTGGCTCAGTCAGTTAAGCCTCCAACTTTGACTCAGGTCATGATCTCACGGCTTGTGGGTTCGTGCTCCACATCGGGCTCTGTGCTGATGGTTCAGAGCCTAGAGCCTGCCTTGGATTCTGTGTTTCCCTCTCTCTCTGCCCCTCCCCCACTCACACTTCGTCTCTCTCTCTCTTTTGAAAATAAATAAACATTAAAAAAAACTAAAAAGAGGGGCGCCTGGGTGGCTCAGTTGGTTGAGCGGCCAACTTCAGCTCAGGACATGATCTCGCGGTCTGTGAGTTCAAGCCCCACGACAGGCTCTGTGCTGGTGTCTCAGAGCCTGGGGCCTGCTTCGGATTCTATGTCTCCCTCTCTCTCTGCCCCTCCACTGCTCACGCTCTGTCTCTCTCTGTCTCAAAAATAAATAAACATTAAAAAAAATTAAAAAAAAAAAAAACTAAAAAGAGAAGAGGAAGGAAAGAAGGAAGAAAGGGGTGCCACTATGTTCCCACCCAGACCCTCCCACACCTGTGCAGACCCCCTGCCATCCCCATCGGCCCCTCCATAGGTCCCTCGCATCCCCGCCCCCCGTCCCACAGCTAGTTGGTGGACAGCAAGGGGACACACGCACAGCAGTCATCACGGTGACGTGCGACAGGTCCAAGCCTTGCTTCTGCTTCTCGTCTCCGGAACAGCAGGTGGGCAGCTGTGCCAGGCACCGGCAGGGGCTGCAGGGGTGAGGAGTACCAGACGCATTGACTGCAAATGGCATTATTGATCTTCATGTCTGCAGGGCACTCCCAGGGCACCGGGGCTTCTAACTGAACCACAGAGCTTCTGGAAACTGTAACCTAAAGGGTTTCTCTGCCATCTGGTCTTTTAATGACCCTTCAGCTCAATGTGCCAAGACTTCCAGGCAAAAAAAAAAAAAAAAAGACGCTAATTTTTCTTGCTGGGCAGCTGCAGAAAGAAAGTTCTGAAGACACAAAGAATCTGAGATTTCTATATTTTTTTGTGTTTATTTATTTTGAGAGAGAGAGAGCACAAGCAGGGAAGGAGCAAAGAGAGAGAGGGAGAGAAAGAATCCCAAGCAGGCTCCACGCTGCCAGCACAGAGCCCATCATGGGGTTCGAACCCACGAACTGTGCAATCATGACCTGAGCTGAAATCAAGGGTTGGATGCTTAACCGACTGAGCTATCCAGGTGCCCCAGTGAGATTTCTGTATTTCAGGAGAACTGCCCCGAGGTAGAACACCTCCCTAATTATGGAGAGCGTGTTGTTCAGTTGGCTGAGTTCGATCCCTTTGCTACACAATGTTCCTCACGGCAACTGTGTGAGATGGGTGTCATTGGTCCCATTTTACAGATGGGGGTGAGTGAGACACAAAGGAAAGGGGTTTGTCCTGGGTCACCCGCTCACAAAGAGTAGGACTTAGTCTCCGATAACACTGGAGTCGAAGCAGTCTAAACGTGACTGAAGTTCAAACATTTTATCGTACAAGTAAGAGAAATGAGACCCGGGGGGGCTTACGTGTCTGCTCTGAGGTCACACAGCTCAGACCCGGAACTTGTGTCTTCTGCTTCCCAGGACACTGTTCCAATGCTGCCACCCACAGCATTTTAAGGGAACATCTGTGCCACAAGCATACAAATGAGAGAGCTCTATGGTCTCCCCTGGTGGGACACTTCCGCTTCCTCAGAGGGGAGTCAGCACCCTCTCCTCCGTCTGCCCGGGGCGCCCAGCACTTACCTTATGGGACTCCAGTTGTCGTTTTACACGTAATCGCCAAACCAGGAGCTGCCTGTGGACAGGGGCTGTATCTTTTTTATTTTTCTGTCCCAGAATCAAAAACAACACAGAGTCAAAATCTTTCATTCATTCATTCATTCATTCATTCATTCATTCATTCGCAAACATTTCCTGAGCACTTACTGTGTGCCAGGTTTTATTCTGAAGTGCTGACCCGACGGTGAGCAATCCAACCGGGTGTGGGCCTTCGTGGAGCCCGCGGTCCAGTCGATAAACTAGAAGTGAAAGAATCAGGAAACGGATCATTTCCGGTGGTGATCGCCGCTTCACAGATGAAAAGAACAAGAAAAGTAAGATAGGGACGGACATGCGACACCCGAAGAGAAGAAGCCTGAAGGACTGGAAGGAGCCAGCAAGGCCAGAGCGGTCTGGAATTTGCTCTGGGCACGATGGGAAGTGACAGGTGGAGTTTCGGCAAAGGAGTGTCCTGATTCTGTTGGCACCGTCAGAACCTCGCCCTGCCCGCTGTGCGGAGAGAACAGCCTGTAGAGAGTCAGTCCGCAGCCCAGGGGGCCACGGTCTCAGAAAGAGGGCTCTGCCTAAAGCTTGGCACCTGACTCAACGGGAAGGACACCAGACCACCCAGGTAGAATTCTTGCCGAGACACTTAACCTCAGTCGAATCATACAGAACCAATGAAGATAAATCCAGGCGGCTGGGCATTCTACAAGACAAGGGGCCTGGGCTGTTAAGAAATGTCAAGTCTTGGGGCACCTGGGTGGCTCAGTTGGTTAGGCGGCCGACTTCGGCTCGGGTCATGATCTCAAGGTCTGTGAGTTCGAGCCCCGCGTCAGGCTCTGTGCTGCCGGCTCAGAGCCTGGAGCGTGCTTCGGATTCTGTATCTCCCTCTCTCTCTGCTCTTCCCCTGCTCACTCTCTGTCTCTATGTCTCTCAAAAATAAATAAACGTTAAAAAAATTAAAAAAAAAAAGAAATGTCAAGTCTTGAAAGAAAACCCTCCCCAAAAAAGAGGGCGGAGGGGGGGACTGAAAAGACACAACCACTAAATGCAGTATATGATTCTCAAATGGACTCTGGAGGAGGGATTGGAATCCCTATAAAGAACGTCGCTGGGACTATGGCAGCGGTTTAGGTACCGACTGAGTGCACGTTAATATGAATGCATCAATGTTAAGCTTCTGGAGTGTGATAAAGATGTTGTGCTTATGTGGAGAAAGGTCTTCATCGTCACGGAGGTTGAGTGACTGAGGGCTGAAGGGTCAGGATGTCTGCACCTTACTGTCAAGAATTTCTTCCTGGGGCGCCTGGGTGGCTCAGTCAGTTGAGCGTCCGACTTCGGCTCAAGTCATGATCTCGCGGTCTGTGAGTTCGAGCCCCGCGTAGGGCTCTGTGCTGACAGCTCGGAGCCTGGAGCCTGCTTCGGATTCTGTGTCTCCCTCTCTCTCTCTGCCCCTCCCCCACTCGTGCTCTGTCTCTCTCTGTCTCAAAAATAAATAAAAACTTTAAAAAAAAAAAAAAGAATTTCTTCCTCAAAAAGGGAGAAAGACAGAGATAAAATAAATGTGGCTACATGTTAACAACGGACGGGGCTGACAGAAAGGCGAGCAGGTGCGTTCATCTTCCGGCTTGCCTATAGGTTTGGGCTTTTCAGAATAAAAAGTTGGGAGGATGAGAAATAGGTAAATAATTTGATTAATCCGTTGATTATTAAACAAACGAGATTCGGGGAGCCCCTTTCCCTGGGAGCTTTAGGAGCAGTTGGCTCACATCGATACCGACGTGCACGGTTCTGGAAGGACGGGAGGCAGGATTCGGATCAATGATCCTTCACGGTCTCCTCCAGATTGCAGATTTTTTTTTTAATTTGGAAATTCCAGAAGCAGCCCGGACCATGTATGCCATGCCCTAGTGGCTACTGCCATCTTGTGGATCTCTTCTCTGAGTCCCAGTGAGGGTGGAAGCCAGACATTCAGGGTCACCGGATGCTAATGAGCCACCCTCCCCCGCCCCCCACCTGATGGGTTACACACTGGAGGTTAAAGGTTTAAGCACTTGTGTTAACTTCCCTCCATAGTGAGTAACAGAGAAACAGCCTCCACCCTTCAGCCGGGCTCCCTGGATGCCCAGAGTCTTTTGCCTTTAAAATTACCAGGCCTGACAGAACTTTCCATTGATTTCACTCTACAAAACTGGAGCCAGGGAGCCAGTTAGGGGCATTTTCCTGCCATTTGCACCCAATATTGACTTGTTGGCATTGTTTTCTTAGTCACGAAGGCTACTAAAAATGAGACCGGATACTTTTGATACTGCCTTTTCAAAACTCTGTCTAATTCACAGACGGAACTTAAAAGTCTGGGAGGGTGATAAGGAAGGAGAAGGGGGTAGACCGCCTCGCCAGAACAAAGAGAATGCTAGAAGCAGTTGGAAATAAAACTAGATTCTGGGTTTTCCTCGCATGTAGGATAGGTGAGGCACAAGCTCTGAGAATTTCAAGGGTGGGCGTATGTGGGTGAGCACTGTGGCTTTGCAGGGCCGCTTCCTGCTTGGGGCAGCTTGGACACGTCACCTTCCTGAACATCCTTCATCAGCATGGTAATGATAACATAGGTTTGTGTCAAGGATTAAGGATGTTTTCAGGCAGTGCTCCTCAGACTTCAGCAAGCACAGGAAGACCCGTGGGTTAGAACAGATTGCTGGGCTCCGACCCCATAGTTTCTGATACACTGGGTTTCAAGGTGGCTTGAGAATGTGCATTTATTATTATTTCTTCTTAATTTATCTAAATTCTAGTTCGTTAACTTACAGTGCAATACTGGTTTCAGGAGTAGATTCATCACTTACATGCAAGTACCCTCCTTAATGCCCCTCACCCATTTAGCCCATCTCTGCATCCAGCACCCCTCCGGCAACCTTCAGCTTACTCTTCATTATTGAGAGTCTCTTGTGGTTTATTTCTCTCTCTTATCTTCCCATCCCCCGTCCCATATGTTCATCTGTTTTGTTTCTTAAATTCCACCTAGGAGTGAAATCATATGGCATTTGTCTTTCTCTGACTGACATATTTCACTTCACGTAATACATTCTAGCTCCATCCACGTCATTGCAACTGCCAAGATTTCATTCTTTTTGATTGCTGAGTAATAGTCCACTGTGCATATATACTACGTCTTTTTTTTTTTTTGATGTTTATTTATTTTCAAGAGAGAGAGAAAGCATGCGCAGGGGAGGCCAAAGAGAAAAGGGAACAAAGGATCTGAAGCAGGCTCTGCACTGACAGCCCAATGCAGGGTTCACACTCACAAATTGTGAGATGATGATCTGAGCTGAAGTCAGACGCTGAACCAAATGAACTACCCAGGTACCCTACACTGTACCTTCTTTATCTATTCATCAGTCAATAGACACTTGGGCTCTTTCCATAGGCTGGCTATTGTTAATAATGCTGCTATGAACATTGGGGAGCACGTACCCCTTCGAATCTGTATTTTTTTATCCTTTGGGTGAATACCTACTAGTGCAATTGCTGATCACAGGGTAGTTCTGTTTTTAGTTTTCTAAGGGACTTCCATACATTCTCCGGAGAGGCTACACCAGTTTGCATTCCCACCAACAGTGCAAGAGAGTTCCCCTTTCTGAGAATGTACATTTCTAACGAGTCCCCAGCTAATGCTGATGCGCTGGTCTTGGTCATCCCTTGAGAACCATTGTTTTAAGGATTAAACACCATAAATATCAGGTATCAGCACGTAGCAGGTAGCTGACAGTCAATAAAATGTCTACCTGCCATCTCCCCCTCACTCCATACTACATATCCCCCTGTACTGACCTTGGAGTTGACACAAGCATGTCTGAGACTGAAGCCATCCCTAAGAGCAAGCATTCAAGCCCTTCCTAAAGACGCTTCATAGCCCATAGTGGGTGGGCCTCCAAGATGCTTGTCCACATGGAATCTCAGAAGGTGACCTTGTTTGGATACAGGGTCCTTGCCACTATGGTGTAGGTGAGGATCAAGATGAGAAAATAGTGGGCTAGAGTAAGTCCCAAATCCAGTGAGAGTGTCCTCAGGAGAGAAAGGAATACACAGAAAGACGCACATTGAGAGGCACCTGGGTGGCTCAGTCAGTTAAGCGTTTGACTCTTGATTTTGGTTCAGGTCATGATCTCAGGATTCATGAGATCAGGCCCCACGTCAGGCTCCACGCTGACAGTGTGGAGCCTGCTTGGGATTCTCTTTCTCATCCTCCCTCCCCTACTTGCACTCTTTCTGTCTCTCAAAATAAATAAACATTAAAAAAAAAAAAGACACTTATTGGGAAGACAGCCATGTGAAGACAAAAGCGAACATTGGAACGATGCTGCCATAAAGCAAGGAAGGAAACACTTGGCCATCTCTGTGGTCCTTTGGAGCCCAGTCGATCAGCAAGAATCCAAAGAAACTGTAGGGTTCTGGCAGGATCAATTGCTAAGGGTCCTTCCAGAAGATTTTAATGAAGAAGAAGGGTCTCGAATTATCCAAGACCTTACTCATCGTCTACGTGATTCTCTTCTTCACCTTGACCTCCAGCTCAAGATACCCTTCCCTTGGGTTCTTTCTGGATGGACATCTTTTGGATACATTTGTTGCTTTTGCCTCAGCTCATGCCTCACATGTATGGTGCCACACACACGGTCAAGAATCCAAACGAGGGCCACATGCCGCATATCTAAACACCTAAAAGTTAGACATCAAGCCAACGAATCATCAAATGACTTTCACATTGACCTGAAAGGCCAGGTTTGACTTTCAAATTCTTGGACTCATTAGTATTGTTTTCTGGACTATGGCAGCCTGAGGAGAGCCCCTGTACTTCAGTCCCTAGGCTATTAGCATCCAGCCTGCCCTGCTCTTAATAGCCCAGCTCTGCCCCACACCTCAAAGGGCCTTACACATATGCACTGAATGGATACCCCAGCCCACATGTCCAAGTTCCATCCATACCATCTACCACCTCTCACCTCTAGATCACCTCACAGGTCTAGGGTACCCACACTGGAAGTATAGTTGCCCCTCGAGAACTGGGCCCAGGGTAGAGACACACATGGGCCCTGAAAGTGGCCTCAGGCCGCCCGATAGGTGATATTAGGCGCAGGGTGGTGTGGCACAGGTGTGGATGGACACAGCTCCTTAGCCCCAACCCTGTGAACCCACACCCTAAGCAGGACCTGAGAAAGGCCTTCTAAAGCACGGGGCCTGGAGTAGGGGCTCCTGTTGCCTGGGTTTAAGGGCAGCACTGATTTTTCCTGCCCAACATCCATGTCCCATCTTTGGGGAACGGCACCTCAATTTCCCTTTGGGGAACCACTCTCCACTGTTCCAGTCCACATGGTTCACATGGGTCTCACTCTTGCCACTTGGGGCTGTACAGTTCACGCCCCACACGGGGGCATGTGGCCGAGGAAGTGAGTGGGGCTGAAAGCCAGCTCTGGCCAAGCACGTGAATCTTCAGGCCGATGGATCAGTCCCCTTGTTTTCACCTGCCCTGAAGGGTCATCCCCATGACGTCTCCAGGACCCGGGCCCAATCTGTCCCTGGCCACAGGCACCAAAACGACCACCAGCAAACATACCTGATGGAGGAGACCAGTTCGTCAGCAGCAAATGTGAAGAAGACCTGAAGATTCAGTTCTTTCAAGGCCCGATGAAACAACAGACTGGGGAAGCTGCCCCAAAACAAACAAACAAACAGATAAAAAATTTAAGCTAGAGCTGCCTTCAACCGCATTTATAGAAGTCTAGCACTTAGGGGGCGCCTGGGTGGCTCATTCGGTTGAGCGTCCGACTTCGGCTCAGGTCATGATCTCGCGGTTTGTGAGTTCGAGCCCCGCGTCGGGCTCTGTGCTGACAGCTCAGAGCCTGAAGCCTGCTTCAGATTCTGTCTCCTTCTCTCTCTGCTCCTCCCTCACTCATGCTCTGTCTCTCTCTGTCTCAAAAATAAATAAACGTTAAAAAAAAAATTAAAAAAAAAAAGAAGTCTAGCACTTAGATCAAAGATCAGATCACACTGGAAGATTTATATTTTTAATAAATTAACTCTACGAAAGACTAAAAACAAACAATAATCAAATGCAGCCTCTAAATGCAGTTCATGAGAAAATTCTATTTGTTCTTTAAAGATTTAACATAAAGTTCTAACCTTAGTTGCACGTTAGATTCAACTGGGGAGCTTTTAAAAATATTAGTGCCAGAACCTACCCCCCTGAGATTCTGACTTAATTGGTCTGGGGTGGGGCCAGGTAACAGTATTTTTTTTAAAGCTCCCATGGTGATCATAATGCACAGCCAGGAATAAAAACCATGAGTTTAATATTAGGCAAACACTTCAGGAAATGTGCATGTTCACTAAATAGTACAGACATCACCTAAACCAGTAGTTCCCACCCCGGGAGGAACATCAGAAACATCTGAGGAAGTTTTTTAAATTGGGATCCCTAACACAAATCAAAACCACAATGAGATACCACCTTACACCTGCCAGAATGGCTAAAATTAACAACCCAGGAAACGACAGATGTTAATGAGGATGCGGAGAAAGGGGAAACCTTTTGTGCTTTTGGTGGGAATGCAAACTGGTGCAGCATTTTCACTATGGAAAACGGTATGGTGGTTCCTCAAAAAAATAAAAATAGGGCTACTCTACAACCCAGTAATTACACTACTAGGTATTTATCCAAACAATACAAAATGCTGATTTGAAGGGGCACATACACTCCAATGTTTATAGCAGCACTATCAACAAGCCAAATTATGGAAAAGGCCAAATGTCCGTTGACTGACAAATGGATAAAGACGATGTGATATATACATACAATGGAATATTAGCCATCGAAAAGAATGTAATATTGCTATTTGCAACAACATGGATGGAACTAGCGTGTATTATGCTAAATGAAGTCAGTCAGAGAAAGGGTAAATATCATTTGATTTCATTCATATGTGGAATTTAAGAAACGAACAGATGAACATAGGGGAAAGGGAGGAAAAATAAAGAGGAAGACAAACCATACTCTTAAATCAGAGAACAAACTGAGGGTTGCTGGAGGGGTGCTGGATGTGGAGATGGGCTAAATGGGTGATGGGCATTAAGGAGGGCACTTGTTGGAATGAGCACTGGGTGTTACATGTAAGTGATGAATCACTAAATAAATTCTACTCCTAAAGCCATTATTACACTATATGTTAACTAATTTGGATTTAAATAAAATTATAAATAAATAAATAATCAGATCCCTGACTTGACCCTTAATCAACTGAAACAGAATATTCTTTGTTGAACCCTAGAACTCAGCAATTTTTCCAAGTTGCCTGCTTAATTTCAAAAATCAGCCAGGGACCTACAACAGCATTCTTCTGTTACGGATGCGTATCAGCTTCATCTGGGAATCAACTCAGGTGTACAAAATCAGTTTGGGGCTGAGAATCGGTATTTTAGAAATTCCCCTTCCCTGTGATTCTGTTGGGCACCCAACCTATATCAGTAACTTGGAGAAGAACAATTAAAATAATAAACATAGTTTAACGACTACTGTGTTAGTTATCTACTGCCGCATAACAAATTATTCCAGTCTTTAAAAAATTGTTATCTCACAGTTTCTGTGGATCAGGAATCCAAGTATGACTTAGCTGGATCCTCTGGTCTGAGTCTCTCCAGGCTCCTGTGGAGGTGTCAGCTGGGACTGCGGTCATCTCTGGGCTTGGCCATGGGGTGGAACTGGGTTCAAGCTCCCTCAAGTGATTGTTGGCAGGATTCATTGCTCTCGCGCTATTGGGTCGAGGTCCTCGTTTCCTCACTGGCTGTTGCCTAGAAACCCTCTTCTCTTCCTTGCCACATGGACCTCTCTATAGGGCAGCTCACGGCATGGCTGATTCATCAGGGCAAGCCTGAGAGAAAATGCTAACAAGATGAAAGTCATAGTCTTTCGTAACCTAGTCACAGAAGGGGCAACCCATCACTTGTGTGGTATTCTGTTTGTTGAAAGCAAGTCACCAAAACAAGAGATACCACTACACACCTATTAGAACAGCCAACTTCCGGCACGCTGACAACACCAGCACTGGCCCGGATATGGGTTAACAGGAGCTCTCACTCACTGTTGGTGGCAATGTAAAATGGTGCATCCACAATAGAAGACAAGCTGATGGTTCCTTACAAAACTAAACATGCTCTTGCCATACTATCTGCCAATCATGATTTCTGGTATTTATCCAAAGGAGTTGAAAATGTACGTCCACATAAAAACCTGCACATGGATGTTTATGGCAGTTTTATTCATAATTCCCAAAACTTAGAAGCAACCAAGATGTCCTTCAGTAGGTGAAGGAGTAAAAAAAAAAAATGAAAAAACAAAACAAACAAAACAAAACTGTGACACATCCAGACGATGGGAATATTATTCGACACTAAAAAGAAATGGACTATCAAGCCATGTAAAAACATGGAGGAAACTTAAATGCATATTGCCAAGTGAAAGCAGTCAATCTGAAAGGCTACATACTGTAGATTCCAATTATACATCATTCTGGAAAAAGGTAAAAGTATAGAGATATAAAAAGATTACAGGTTGCCAGAGGTTAGGGGAGGAGTGATGAATAGGTGGAACACAGGTGATTTTTTTTCCCAAACTTGTATTTAAATTCTAGTTAGTTAATATATAGTGTAATATTGGTTTCAGGCATAGAATTTAGTGATTCATCACTTACATATGACATTCAGTGCTCATCACAACGAATGCCCTCTTTAATACCCACCAGCCATCTAGTCCATCCCCCAGCCACCTCCCTCCATCAACTCTCAGTTTGTTCTCTATCGTTAAGAGTCTCTTATGGTTTGCTTCCCTCTTTCTTTTTTTTCCCTTCCCATATGTTCATCTGTTTTGTTTCTCAAATTCTATGTGTGAATGAAATCATCTGGTATTTGACTTTTTCTGACTGACTTATTTCATTAGCATAATACACTCTAGCTCCATCTAGCAAATGGCAAGGTTTCATCTTTTTGATGACTGAGTAATATGCCATTGAATATATATACCACATTGTCTTTATCCATTCATCAATTGATGGACATTTGGGCTCTTTCAATAGTTTGGCAATTGTTGATAATGCTGCTATAAACATTGGGGTGCTTGTACCCCTCTGAATCTGCATTTTTTTTTATTTATAATAGTTTATTTTCAAATTGGTTTACATATAACACCCAGTGTTCATCCCAACATGTGCCCTTTTTAATGCCCATCACCCCCTCTCCCCCCTCCCTCATCCCCCTTACCCTCAGTTTTTTCTTAGTCTTTGAGAGTCTCTTATGTTTTATCTCCCTCCCTCTCTGTGTCTTTTTTTTCTTTCCCCTCTTCCCCTCCCCCTGGTTTTTGCTTAGTTTCACAAAGTCCACCTATTCGTGGAAACATATGGTATCTGTCTTTTTCTGACTGACTTATTTCACTTAACATAATACCCTCCAGTTCCATCCATGTTGCTACACATGGCCAGATTTCATTTTTTCTCATTGCCACGTAGTAGTCCATTGTATATAAGTACCATAACTTCTTTATCCATTCGTCAGTTGATGGGCACTTGGTCTCTTTCCATGATTTGGCTATTGTCGAAAGTGCTGCTATGAACATTGGGGTACACGTGCTCCTATGCATCAGCATTCCTGTGTCTCTTGGGTAGATTCCTAGCAGGGCTATTCCTGGGTCATAGGGTAGCTCTATTTTCATTTTTTTGAGGAACCTCCACACCGTTTTCCAGAGTGGCTGCACCAGTTTGCATTCCCACCAACAGTGTAGGAGGGTACCTACTTCTCCACATCCTCGCCAGCATCTATAGTTTCCTGATTTGTTCATTTTAGCCACTCTGACTGGTGTGAGGTGGTATCTCAGTGTAGTTTTGATTTGTATTTCCCTGATGATGAGTGACATTGAGCATCGTTTCATGTGTCTGTTGGCCATCTGAATGTCCCCTTTGGAGAAGTGTCTATTCATATCATCCGCCCATTTCTTCACTGGGTTGTTTGTTTTTCGGGTTTGGAGTTTGGTAAGTTCTTTATAAATTTTAGATATTAGTCCTTTATCCGATATGTCATTTGCGATGATCTTTTCCCATTCCGTTGGTTGCCTATTCGTTTTGTTGGTTGTTTCTTTTGCCGTGCAGAAGCTTTTTATCTTGATGAGGTCCCAATAGTTCATCTTTGCTTTTAATTCTCTTGCCTTTGGAGACGTGTCGAGTAAGAAATTTGTGCATCTTAGGTCAAAGAGGCTTTTTCCTGTTTTCTCCTCTAGGATTTTGACAGTTTCCTGTCTCACATTCAGATCTTTTATCCATTTAGAATTTATTTTTGTGAGTGGTGTAAGAAAGTGGTCTAGTTTCATTCTTTTGCATGTTGCTGTCCAATTCTCCCAGCACCATTTGTTAAAAAGGCTGTCTTTTTTCCATTGGATACATTTTCCCGCTTTGTCAAAGATTAGTTGGCCATATACTTGCGAGTCCATTTCTGAGTTTTCTATTCTATTCCATTGGTCTATGTGTCTGTTTTTGTGCCAATACCATACAGTCTTGATGACCACCGCTTTGTAGTAGAGGTTAAAGTCTGGGATTGTGATGCCTCCCGCCTTGGTTTTATTCTTCAGTATTATTTTGGCTATTCGAGGTCTTTTGTCGTTCCATACAAATTTTAGGATTGTTTGCTCTAGCTTTGAGAAGAATGCTGGTGCAATTTTGATTGGGATTGCATTGAATGTGTAGATTGCTTTGGGTAGTATTGCCATTTTGACGATATTTATTCTTCCAATCCATGAGCATGGGATGTTTTTCCATTTCCTTGTGTCTTCCTCAATTTCCTTCATAAGTTTTTTATAGTTTTCAGTGTAGAGGTCTTTCACATCTTTGGTTAGGTTTATTCCTAAGTATTTTATGGTTTTTGGTGCAATTGTGAAAGGGATTAGCTTCTTTATTTCTCTTTCTGCTGCTTCATTGTTGGTGTATAGAAATGCCACCGATTTCTGTACATTGATTTTGTATCCTGCAACTTTGCTGAAATCATGAATCAGTTCTAGTAGGCTTTTGGTGGATTCTGTCGGGTTTTCCATGTAAAGTATCATGTCATCTGCAAAAAGTGAAAGTTTGACTTCCTCCTTGCCAATCTTGATGCCTTTTATTTTGTATTTTTGTATCCTTTAGGTAAATACCTAGTAGTGCAATTGCTGGATCATAGGGTAGTTCTATATTTAGTTTTTTGAGGAAACTCCATACTGTTTTCCAACGTGGCTGCTCCAGTTTGCGTTCCCACCAGCAGTACAAGAGGGTTGGCTCCCTTTTCTCTGCATCTTTGCTAACATCTGTTGTTTCTTAGAACACAGGGGATTTTTAGGACTGTGAAAATACCCTGTATGATACTATAAGGGTTGATAAAAATCATTATACATTTGTTTAAATCCATAGAATTTCCAACACCAAGAGTAAACTCTAAAGTGAACCATGGACTCGGGGTGATTATGAAGGGTCGATGTAGGTTCATCAGTTGTAGCAAATGTACTACTTTGGTGGGGGATGTTGAGAGTGGAGAGTCCTGTGCATGTGTAAGGGCAGGGAACCTATGGAAATCTCTGTAGCTTCCCCTCTGTTTTCCTGTGAACTTGAAACTGCTTTAAAATCAGGCACCAGGGTGGCTAGTTGGTTAAGCATCCAACTTCAGCTCTGGTCATGATCTCATGGTTTGTGGGGTCAAAGCCCCGAGTCAGGCTCTGTGCTGACAGCTCAGCCCCTGGAGCCTGCTTCGGATTCTGTGTCTCCCTCTCTCTCTGCCCCTCCCCCACTTTAAAAATAAATAAGCATTAAAATTTTTTAAGAAAAATTTAAAAATGAAACCACTCTAAAAAATTGTCTTTAAAAAATTTTTTAAATTAATCACTAGCCTAGGCCATGCTCAAGGAAAGGGGATCTTACATAGGTGTGAATATGAAGAGGTGGGATCATTGGGGACCATCTTAGAAGGTGACCTGCCACAGCCACCATGTTTTGAGCACTCACTCAACACCTGTCTATGAATGCTGCACACACTGATTCACATAGTCCTTAGAACAGCCTTGTGAAAAAGTAAAAATGCAAAAACTTAAAAACAGAACTTCCATATGATCCAGGAATCCCGCCTCTGGATATATATCCAATGGGAATGAAACCAGATCTCAAAGAAATAATCTGTGTGCCCATGCTCTCTGCAGCCTTATTCATGAGAGCCAAGATATGGAAACCAGCGAGATGTCAGACAATAGATGAATGGATAAAGAAGATGTGATAGATATACACGCATAGATATAGTTACACACAATGGAGTATTATTCAACCGTGAGAAAGAAGGAAAGCTTGGACAGACCTTGTGGGCATTAGGCTAAGGGAAGTAAGTCAGACAGAGGAAAAATACGATATGATCTTACTTGTATGTGGAATCTAAAAAAGCTGAACTCACAAAAACAGGAAGTAGAATGGTGGTTACGAGGGCCTGAGGGTTGGGGGGAAATGCAGAGATGTTGGTCAAAGGGCACAAATTTTCAGTCAGAAGATGAGTAAGTTCTGGGGGTCTAACATACAGCATGGTGAATAATACTATAGTAGGTGCTTGAAAGTTGCTAAGACAGCTGATCTTCAATATTCTCACCACACACACGCACAGTAATTATGTGACATAATGGAGGTGTTAAGTAATGCAGTAATGGTGGTCATCATATTGCAATATAGAAGCGTATCAAACCAACACGTGATACACCTTAAATTTATACAGTGTTGTATGTCAATTATATCTCGATACACCTGAAAATATTTGCAATTAAAAAAAAAGAAAAAGGAACACCTGGGTGGCTCAGTCGGTTAAGGGTCCAACTTTGACTCAGGTCATGATCTCACGGTTCGTGAGTTCAAGCCCCGCATCAGGTTCTGTGCTGAAAACAACTCAGAGCCTGGAGCCTGCTTCAGATTCTGTGTCTCTCCCTCTCTTTCTGTCCCTCTCCACCCCCAAAAAATAAATAAATATTAAAGAAAATTTTTTAAACAAAAAAAAAAAACATGAAGAGACTAAAGCTGATGGGGAAAAGGGAGAAATAATATCCTTGAAGCCACGCGGCTGGTAGATACGGCGCTACTCCGACCCCCCACCGATGCCATTGATTCCTCAGCCGGAGACTTGTCCGTATAGATCCCGCTTCAGCCTGCTGTCTGAACAGAATGCTTCTTGCGACCAGCTGTTAGAAAGAGCACTGGACTATAGCCCAGTTGCCTGAATGGGGGACAAAGACAAGGACACACCTCACTTAGCTGGGCCCCCATCAAGAGGTGGCCAACGCAGAAGCCTGTAGGTCCTGGCCAGGCACAACTCTTGTGATACCAAAGGGGACTGTCTATCTTGTCCTGCCCCTGCCCAGCAGAGCCCTGAAATACAGTTCCAATCAGCATGAAGAATATTCACAGGCTGCCCCAGCGTTTCCCAGCCGTCCTGAATAAGTTGGACTAATAAGCTATCTTTCATTTGCCATCCCTTGGCATGAATTTTGCATTACGCCAAATTCCGTTTGGTTCAAGCTAACATCGTTCCCTCAAAGACAATACTTTCCACTCATGGGTACGCGTGTGTTCACAGGACGTGTCCCCAAGGGTCGAGGGGCTCCTGGCGCATCTCGAGAGTGCTTTTATGAACACTCGGGCCTTCAGTGCTTTGGAGTTAAATTGGAAGATGAAATCGCTCTTGGATTTATGCTATTAATAAAGCGGATTTCTTTCTCTTTGCATTAGGGAAAATGACTAGACTTTCGGCTGAGTGTCTGGTGTGGTTTGGCACCGTGGACGACGGTGCACCCAGAGGAAGGACTGAAAGTGGCCTCGTGAATGGGAGAGAGGCCACACACACTGCGGTCTCAGGGCTGCGGGTCCCACTGGGTTTCAGTGCCCCGCGTCTAAAGTTGGCCCCACGGTTCTTAAGGAGCCCTTTGTGAGGTTTATCGTGCAGGGAATCTAAGCCCAGAGCTCAAAGCATGGGGCTGCCCACCTGAGGGTCCCACGTTTATCATGAGTGCCTGGGAAAGGGGAGCTCCTGGATGCATTGACAGGCACACCTGGATGACTATTCGCTCCATGGGCCACACGGGTCCCACGACACAATGGCAGCACCCTGACATGAGGGCACACGGTGAGTGCCAGGGCACCGGAGTCTGATCCAGACATGGGATGGAGCCGGGATCCTGCATTCCTAGGACACTACAGGGGATGTCGCTGGTGCTGGTCTGCGGACCACGCTTTGAGTAACAGAAGCCGGCTCGGAAGCCACGGAATGATGAAGTGACACTACTGTAGACGCCAGGGACACAGGGACAAGGCAAGGCACCATTAGGGTGTCCAAGGCACCCACTCGCTCTGCCTTCGTGCCATGAGTGTGCATTTCTGAGCAGGCGACGAAACTGCAAAGCAGCAGCACAGAAGAAGGGGTCGAGAGGCTCGCATTCTCGTCCTGGTTCCTCCATCAACCAGACTCCGGACTAGTCTCGCGGTCAAATGCGCCAGCTGCCACAGCTGACCATGGGACATCTAAGAGAAAACGAGATCTGAGAGCGTTCTGAAAATCACAAAACAGTATGTAAGCACAAGGTCAAAGAACCATGACCAAAAGCTCAAGGTCTAGGGCAATGTGGTTCGTCCCATCATCCTCACCGGACCGAATTCTCATTAGCAGGTGCACGGTCCCCTAGGGCATCAGGGACCATCGGTGACCCTGAGAAGCCCCAAATGCTCTCCTCAGCGCCCCCCTGTGTACACAGCCTGTCGCCCCCATCAGCTTATCCCTGAAGCAAGAGGCTTTCCAAACAATGCGGGGTCATCTTTGGGGCCTTCAAGCCCCAACTGCTACGTTTGACTGATCTTTTAAGCCTTCGGCCCCTAAAGAGGTTGTGGGGAAAGGGTGTCCTTTTCAAATTGAGGGCAGTGAGGTGAATATGAGTTAGTACTATCTCCATTTGATAGATAAGGAAACAGAAGAAGGATAAACTAAAGGGGGGGAGTGAGGAAGAGGCATGGCATAGCCAGGAATGACTAGGCACAGAGCAGCCCCTGGGCCTCCCTTCCGGTCTCCACATCACTGCCCACGCCCCCATCACCCCATCATCAGCAAACACACACTGAGACCCTGCTCCGGACCTAGTATTTGGGGGGCGGGGGGCACAGATGGTCCAGAATCAAAGAAAAATAAAAACACATCCCTTCTCTCCAGCAACGAAAGCCAAATACAGGGATAAGTTATAGCCAAACCAAAAACCACAGTCAAGGCAGAATATGCCAAATGCCAAGCAAAATTTCCAGATCCTACATGCTGAGAGATTCCCAGACTCCAAAGTAGGTAGGCATTTATGACCTGGGGTTTCTATGAAGTAACTATGACAGCTGGAACAGCTGTGCCCAGCGTTGTTATCCTGTAGCAACTGTGGTTTGTCGAAGGCCACAAGCTTAGCAGAGTGTGTTCAGCCCTGGGAACATGAGTCAGCAGGAGGAGTCCGGCAACACTGACCCCCCAGAAGCCAACTGAGACCCGTCCCTGAATATTGGAGATGCAGCCAAAGTGTGGCCACCATCTTGGTGTCCGTGGAGTTCTGGCACTCTGTGAAAACATATCTGAACCTGTCTCACAGGTAGGGGGTCAGATATGTACAGATCGTTTGCAGGGCTGGGGATCCCCCTGGGTGAGGCCCGACCTTGAGGCCCAAAGGAAGAATCAGCCCAGGTGTGTGGCTGAGAGCAAGGCCAGGAGGCCGGAGTGGACAGTCCAGGAACAGCAAGAGGTTGGCCAAACCATCACTGTCCCCACCTGCGCCCTCAGGACTGACAGTCTGGAGAAGAGGGCTGGGCTCTAAGGAAAGAACATGGCCTCTACATGCCTCTACTTGGCATGTACACACACACACACACACACACACACACACACACACACACACACACTGCCGGGAGCTCTGGGAAAGAACTGGCAGTAAGAAACACATGCTCTTACTGGGTGTTGTATGGGAAACAATTTGACAATAAATTATCTAAAAAAAAAAAAAAAGAAACATCTGCTCTTTCTGCACCCACCAGCGAGTGTGCTTCAGCAGGAAGGAGGGCTGGACAGAAGCCCAGGGCGGAGCCCTAGGATGACAGGTAAACGGCCCCTGCCAACACTCTCTGCCCAAGTCTAGTCACACCTGCCACCTATCCACCCGAGGAGGATACTATTACCTTCATTCTTTTTTTTTTTTTAATTTTTTGAATGTTTATTTATTTTTGAGAGAGAGAGGGAGACAGAGAGCGAGCTGGGAAGGGGCAGACAGAGAGGGAGTCACAGAATCTGAAGCAGGCTTTAGGCTCTGAGCAGTCAGCACAGAGCATGACAATGGGCTCAAACCCATGAACCGCGAAATCATGACCTGAGCTGAAGTCGGAGGCTCAACTGACTGAGCCACCCAGGTGCCCTCTGTTACCTTCGTTCTTACTAATGAGAAAATCTGATGATCAGACAGTCAGTTACCCAGGGCCACTGATTTCACTAGTGGCAAAGACAAAACCCATGCTGTCTGTGGCTCTAGGTCCTTCCTAAGGGCAGCCGGCAGCAGAGGAACCAGCATTCAGGAGTAAATACTAATAAAGAAAATAAATTACATTATTAGAATCCTAATAAGGAAAAAGAAAAGTACAGCTTCCATATGCCTCAGGTTTGAATGGGTAGCAAACTAGAGTCAAATTACCTTCACGCAGATCAACTCAGGGCATCCTAAAAATTGCAAACTCAAGGTGTTCAGGGAAGGCCGAATGCAAAACTGTTCCCAACCCGGGTCTTGTTTCTACATTTATTTCTGTTACGCATTAACTCTGCTCCGTTAGAAGCTAAATGGTCATAGACAAGGTATTTAAATTCTTATCCCAAAGCAGGGAAGGGCGCAAGCCTTCCCTGACAGCCAAATAGAGAGAGATCTCTTATTTTCCTAATGAAAATATATTATTTAAAAAAAATATTGGGGGTCAATTCGAATATGCAAGCTTTCTAGGAATGTGGAAGGAAGAGTCAAATGTCTCCTTATAAATATTTCATTTATTCACTGCAGTGCTAAATGTTTTACAGTGGCATAACTTTTTATATCATATATTATTATAATAAGTCTGAAACTGGGCCATAGTTCCTTCACGGCCGCACACACATCTGCCAATCATAGCTTTTTTTTTTTTATAGCCACTTATATTTGGGGTTGATGGTCCCTTTCTTAAATCTGGACTTTCTAACTGAAGGAAGTACAAGGTATAAGTGTAAAAAACACAAAACTTTAAGAATCATTTATGGAATTTGCCAGACAATTCTTCCTGGTTTTGTTGTTCTTCATTTTACAGAATCAGAAATTTTGAGAAAAATTATGCCCAACATTTCGTATTGTCAGACACACCACTCCAGAGTGATAGCTCAACAATTCTGGGAAAATGTTAAGATTGCAACAGTATCGTTTCTTGGGAATGGATTTTATTTTTAATTATCTTGTTTGAAAATAATAAAATTGTAGAACTTCTGATCTTTCACTACTGTGAAGAAGGTTTTCAAAAAAGAATTTTTGTTGGGGTGCCTGCAGGCTCATTTGCTGGAGTGTGCGACTCTTGGTCTCAGACTTGTGGGTTCAGACCCTGCACTGGGTGTAGAGATTACTTTACAAGTAAAACCCCCCAAAAAAAAAAAAAGGAAGAAAAAAGAAAGAAAAAAGAATTTTTGTTCTCAAGTGTGATACTTTTGGTGGAAACACACACTATAATAAGTTCTTTCCAGGTTGGAGGAGTTTATTGACTTAATGTGGCTAACGAATCTAAACTCAAGTAAACTAAGCTCTAACAAGAAAACCTAAGAGAGTGGTGCATCGGAAGCAAACTACGAGTCCATCGGGAGATGAATGGATAAAGAAGATGTATATACACATTCGGAATATTATGCAGCCATAAAAAAGAATGGGATCTAGGGGCGCCTGGGTGGCTCAGTTGGTTAAGTGGCCAACTTCGGCTCAGGTCATGATCTCACAGTTCGTGAGTTCAAGCCCCACATCAGGCTCTGTGCTGACAGCTCAGAGCCTAGAGCCTGCTTTGGATTCTGTGTCTCCCTCTCTCTCTGCTCCTCCCCTGTTCACGCTCTGTCTCTCTCAAAAAAATAAATAAACATTAAAAGAAAATTAAAAAAAAAAAAGAATGGGATCTTGCCATTTGTGATAACACAGATGGACCTAGAGAGTGTCACGCTAAGTGAAAGAAGTCAGACTGAGAAAGACAAATACCATATGATTTCACTCATATGTGGAATCTACAAAACAAAACAAAAAGGAGAATCAGACCTACAAATACAGAGAACAAGCTGATGCTTGCCAGAGGGAAGGGGTTGGGGGGATGGGCAAAGTGGATGAAGGGGAAAGGGACATACAAGCTTCCATGCCAGTTATGGAATGAATAAGTCATGGGAATAAAAGGAACAGCACAGGAAATATAATCAATGACATTATAAATTATCGTTGTATGGTAACGGGGGGTAGCTACACTTGTGAACATAGCATGATGCACAGACATGTGGAATCACTGTGTTGTACCTGAAACTAAAGTAACATTGTGTGTTAACTATACTCAAATTAAAACATTTGTTTAGGGGTCCTAGGTGACTCCGTCAGTTAAGCATTCAACTCTGGATCTCAGCTCAGGTCATGATCTCACAGTTCATGAGTTCGAGCCCCAAGTTGGGCTCTACGATGACAGTATGGAGCCTGCTTAAGATTCTCTCTCTCCCTATCCCTTCCCACTGGTGCTTCCTCTCTCTCTCTCTCAAAATAAATAAACTTTAAAAAAAAAAAAGTTTGCTGGGGCGCCCAGTTGGCTCAGTCGGTTATGCATCCAACTTCAGCTCCGGTCATGATCTCACAGTTTGTGAGTTCGAGCCCCGTGTCAGGCTCTGTGCTGACAGCTCAGAACCTGGAGCCTGCTTCAGATTCTGTCTCCATCTCTCTCTGTCCCTCCCCCATTCGTGCGCGCGCGCACATGCTCAGTCTCTCTCTCTCTCTCTCTCTTTCTCTCAAAAATAAATAAATATTTTTTAAAAGTGTACTTCATTAAACCACTTTGTGGTTCGAACCTAAGAAACAAGAAGACATCCTCAGATATTTCGAATATTCTGAATATTCTTAATATAAAAGAATTTCCTCTGTGAATTAGGGAAATTGCACAAGGAGCATATAGACTTTGTGGCAGATTGGACGTTATCGCACTAATCCTCATACTGACTCTCCAACATTCAGATTCTGATCAACATTTTATAAAGTTGCTCCTCAGAGAGGTGAAGCGAGATGTTCCCCAGGTCACGCAGCTAGACACTGGCCAGTTTGGGATTTGAATCCGGGTGTGTGTGGATTTACATGCGTTCCACCACCAGATCTGCTAGCCATTTAAGAAACAGCTGCGAGTCTCAGGAGCAGAAAACCATTCAACGGCAAGTGGCTGCCTCACAACAGCAAGAAAAGGAAAAACTAAATAAAATCAAAGGCCACTATCAAGTAAAAAGCAACTTAAATACATGTTTTGTTTATTCATTTTGAGAGAGATAGCGCAAGTGGGGAAGGGACAGAGAGAGAGGAAGGGAGAGAGAATCCCACGCATGCTCTGCTCTGTCAGCACAGAGCCCGTCATGGTGCTCGAACCCACAAACCGTGAGGTCATGACCTGAGCCGAAGTCAGACGATTAACCGACTGAACCACCCAGACGCCCCATTAGAGAGAAAATGCATTATGTGATCCTTGATCGGCCCCTGAACTGTGAAAATATTTTCCTTACGATATGAAAGACACAATAGGATAATTGATGGAATTAGAATAAAGTCCACTGCATCATAAATGTCTAGACATTGGATTGATGTTGATTTCCTGCTTTTGATAATTGTACTGTCATCATATAAGAAAATGCCCTTGTTTTTAGGAAACACTGGATGAAGTGTCTTCACATTAAGACACCTATATGTCTCCATCTAAAGAGATATCATGCCTACAACTTCTTATCAAAAGTGTTAGAAAAGATATTGAATATCTGTATCATAACAGGAGGCAAAATTTGGAAACTGTGGATGAAGGGTATATGACAATTCTTTGTACTGTTATACAATTTTTCTTGAACCCTGAAATTACTTCAAAATATTTTCGATATTCTAGAAATTCTAGAAATATCCAGAACAGCTAACCAGGTAAAACTCCAACAATGAGCATCCCTTGTAAAGCTCTGCAAAAATATCACCCAGGTCCATTTTTTTTTTTTCATTTTGTTTTCTTTTTCCTTCTCTCACGAAAATGAAAGGATGATTGGCCCTACTGAATAGGCTGGAACTCCTGAAAAGTAAATAAACTCTACACCAAGATAAGCCCTCGATAGGTGTGACTTGTTAACCTTCAGGGTTGGGACCCCTGGCAGCAGAGAAAGGGGATTTAGAATATGGGGTGCCATTTACTGGTCCTCCGCAGAATGAGGCACCTGGGGTCCCTGCAGGTCCAAGAGCCACCCCCCACCTGCGTCCAGAATCCAGGAAGTTACGGCAGCACAGGGTGAATCTGAAGCACCCAATACCCCACCGTGAGAAAGTATGAAAAAGAGAACGATTGGGAAGCTGGGCTTTTGATCAAATAAGAGAGATCCCAAGGGCTAGCCGAACCACATTCTGGAAACACATTTTATACAGACAGCGTGGGATACCCACATGCAGGAGAGAGCCATCATAAATGTCTAGACATATAGTAACACGTAGAACTGCATGTCTGGGCTTATGTAATATTTTCCATCACCACGTCCCTAGAACACCCACAATTCAAATAACCTAGGCTCCCCCCACCCCCGCGCCAAGGCTGACCTCCTGCAGTGATATCTTGCACAAAAAGCGAATGCAGCCTGCCCCCCACCCCCAGGCTCCCAGCATGCCTCAGACCCTTGTTTCCCAGCCACACGTGTTAAAGAACATTAGAATCCAAGCCGCCCCGCGAAGGCAGTTTGTAACTGTATTAGAAGGAGCAATTTTTCTACCCTCCCGTTCTCACTGTCTCGCACAACAGGACGTTTCCTCGATTCTGTACCTTTTCAACAGCTGCATATCAACAGTCCCCCTGGTGCACAGAGCTGACTTTTCTGAACACTCAAAACTGCTACACACACACACACACACACACACACACACACACACACACACACACACACACACACACACACACCCTCCCCAGAGGACAAGGCCAATTCTCCCATAGATTTGTAAACTTGTTGCCATGGAGACGGGCTCTAGTTTCCCCAAGTGTGAATCAGCAGCACCACCTAGTGGGGGAATTGAGTATTCTGCAGTCCCCAAATCGCACAGATGGATGAAAATAGATGCTTCTCCCCCACTTTTTTTTAATTGTCTGGTGTTTTCCTTCATATTTCTAGGGATGTGTCCACTAAATCTACTTCAACCAAGTTTATTTAGGCTGTTTGCATCTCACGTGCAGAAATAGAGTTCTAAGTCAGATTTGACACTAGTGTTCCATCTCATTTTCTAAACGTTCTGCCCTCTTAGCCCATACCGAGCTCTGAGTAAGTCCGGATCTGCCGCAGACACCCCCTGGGTATCACATAAAATGATAAAAATTAGCCAGCAGCAGGCATGTAGGAGAATAAGACTCATCTGGGGTCTTAAAAGTGATAAAGCCCTCCTTTATCATTTTGTGCATTTTTTCAGCCAGCGTGGCTTTCTAATCCGCAAACGTAGTTGTGCAAGTAGGTTTTCTTTGTTTTCTGTCAATGGACTTACTCATTCCATCACGGAGCAGGAAGTTGATGTCAGTAAGTCCGAAGCCCCCTGCCCTCACTTTACCCAAGTTCCAGAGGACTCTCGCGAGGCTGAGTCTGGGGGCCGGGCGGGTCCTCAGAGTCCGCACTCCCATCTGTCTACTCATCTGGGGCCACAACTTCCCCACTGCAGAGCATGCTACGTCTCCCTGGGGCAGCCGTCAGGCATCTCATGGCCAAAGCCACCCTCCCTCTCGCCCTTCCCTGAGGCATGACTGCCAGGTGGCACAGTAAAGAAGGAAACCCTCAGCAAATGTCGCCAAATAATAATCTGTCGACCAGTATTTATCGTGCTCGTGGGCATCAACATGTTGCTATGTGTGGTAAATAAAGATGTAAACAGACTGCTTTGGGGACACCTGGGTGGCTGAGTCGGTTGAGCATCTGGCTCAGGGTATCTCATGGTTAGTGGGATCGAGGCCCTTCTCTGGCTCTGCGCTGACCATGCTGAGCATGCTTGGGATTCCTTCTTTCTCTCTCTGCCCCTCCCTGCTTGCACTCTCTCTCTCTCAAAATCAATAAATAAACTTAAAAAAAAAAAGAAAAGAAACTGCTTTGCTTAAGCTCATGGGCTTCCGGAAGAAAGACTTCATCAACAAGGAACAGTAATTCCGAGCCCTCACTGCGAGGGAGACACTGGCCCATGATCCCCTCGTCAAAATGCATGAGCCCAGTGGGTTTTGGAGCTCTGAATTTGTCAGATTTTAGGAAGGTAACAGTCTGCATGTTATATATTTGATACTGTCTGCATCGGAGTCTCAAATGTCACCCATGACCAGTCACATCCATACTTCTGCAGCAAAACTCAGCAGGAATAAAGTGACATAAAGTCAATCAACAACATCAAGCTAGTTTGGGCAGGATTTGCCACCAAATGAGGTTTAGTACCAAAAAGGGAAAAGTTTTGCTTGTCATAATTTGTGTCTGAGGTAAGATCTGGGAGCGAGCTGGCCAGGTGGCCGGGTGGCAGCCTCACAGATGCAGGGACACAGGTCCGGACCACTAGAGCATGTTAGGGCAGCCCCGGCTGGAAATACTAAACCAGATTCTTTACTCTCCCAGATTCCCAGCTCTGCCTCAAAACTCCCCCTTTGTCAACAAAATGAAAAACGTAACCTAATGAATGGGGGAAAATATTTGCAAATCATATATCCAATAAGGATTGATTCATATCCAAAATATACAAAGAACTCATATAATGCACTAGCAAAAACAAAAAACAAAAACAAAAAACAAAGCAAGCAAACAATCCAGTTAAAAACCAGGCAGAGGACCTGAAGAGACATTTTTTCCTAAAAATACATACAGGTGGCCAATAGGCATATGAAAAACTGCTCAACGTCACTAGTCATAGGAAATGCAAATCAAGACCATGATGAGATATCACTTCACACCTGTTAGAATGGCTAATCTCAAAGAGACAAGAAGTAAGTGTTGGTGAGAATACGGAGAAAAAGGAACCTGTGTGCACCGTTAGGAGTGTAAGTCAGTGCCGCCACTTTAGAAAACACTATGGAAGTTCCTCAGTAACTAAAAATAGGGGCGCTTGGGTGGCTCAGTCAGTTAAGCATCTGACTCTTGATATAGGCTCAGATCATGACCTCAAGGTACCCGAGTTCGAACCCCACATCAGGCTCTGGCCTGTGAGTGTGGAACCTGCCTAGGATTCTTTCTCTCCCTCTCTCTCACCCCTCCCCTGCTCACACACTCTCTGTCTCCCTCTCTCTCTCTCAAAATAAATAAACTTTTTTTTTAAACTAAAAATAGAACTACCATATGATCCAGCAACCCCACTTCTGGGTATTTGCCCAAAAGAAATGAAAACACTAATTCAAAAAGATATATACACCCCCATGTTCACTGTCGTATTATTTACAATAGCCAAGATATGGAAACAAGCTAAATGTCCATCAACTGAAGAATGGATAAGGAAGATATGATATACTGACATAGAGGATATAGTATAGACATATCTATACGGTATATGCTTAGTATGTAGAGTGTATACATTGGTATAGTATATATATATAGTGTGTATATATATTATATATAGTGTGTGTGTATATATATAGACTATATATATATATGTAGTGTGTATATATGGTATATATATAGTGTGTGTATATATATAGTATATATACAGTGTGTGTATATAGTATATATAGTGTGTATATATATAGTATGTGTATATATATGGTATATATATAGTGTGTGTGTATATAGTATATATAGTGCATATATATAGTATGTGTATATATAGTATATATATATATATAGTGTGTATATATAGAGAGTATATATATGTAGTGTGTATATATATAGTATAGATATAGTGTGTGTATAGTATATATATATATAGTGTGTGTGTATATATAGTATATATATAGTGTGTGTATATATAGTATATATATATAGTGTGTGTGTATATATAGTATATATATAGTGTGTGTATATATAGTATATATAGTGTGTGTATATAGAGAGACTATATATATGTAGTTTATATATAGTGCATATGTATATATATAGTATATATATAGTGTGTGTATAGTATATATAGTGTATATATATATATTGTGTGTGAGTATATATATAGTATATATATACTGTGTGTATATAGTATATATAGTGATATATATAGTGTGTGTATATATATATATGGTACATATATATATAGTGTGTGTATATATATAGAGAGAGTATAGACATATGTAGTGTGTATACAGTGTATATATATATATAGTGTGTGTATATATAGTATGTATATATAGTATATAGGGTATATATATAGTGTGTGTGTATAGTGCATATAATGTGTGCATGTATAGATATAGTATATATAGTTTTATTGTGTGTGTATATATAGTATATATATATATAGTGTGTGTATATATAGTATATATATAGTGTGTGCATATATAGTATATATAGTGTGTGTGTATATAGTATATATAACATATATATATATAGTGTGTGTATATAGTATATAAATATATATAGTGTGTGTGTATATAGTATATATAGTGTGTGTATATATAGAGACTATATATATATATGCAGTATATATATAGTGCATATGTATGTATACAGTATATATATAGTGTGTGTGTATAGTATATATAGTGTATATATATGGTGCATGTGTATATATAGTGTATATATGTATACATAGTGTGTGAGTATATATATATAGTATATATATACTGTGTGTATATAGTATATATAGTGATATATATAGTGTGTGTATATATGGTATATATATAGTGTGTGTGTATATAGAGTATATATATATAGTAGTGTGTATATATAGTATATATATAGTGTGTGTGTGTATATATAGTATGTATATATAGTATATATAGGGTATATATATATAGTGTGTGTGTATAGTGCATATAATGTGTGTGTGTATATATATATATATATAGTATATATAGTTTTTGTTGTGTGTATATATAGTATATATAGTATTTATATATAGTGTGTGTGTATATATATACAATATGTATATACTATATATATATATATATATATATACATGAAGTACTGCTCAACCATAAGAAGGAATGAAATCTTGCCATTTGCAACAACATAAATGGACCTTGAGAACATTATGATAAGTGAAATAAGTCTGACAGAGAAAGACAAATACCTATGATCTCAGTTATATGTGGAATCTAAAAAAAAAATAATCAAATCAAAACAAAACAAAAGCCAAGTTCACAGATACAGAGAATGGAAGGGTGGTTGCCAGTGGGGAGGCAGGGTGGGAGGTGGGCAAAATGGGTGAAGGGGGTCAAAAGGTACAAGCTTCCAGTTGTAAAAGACGTAAGTCACGGGAATGTAGCGTGCAGCATGGTGACTACAGTTAGTAACACTGTATTGCGCGTTTGAAAGTTCCTAAGAGAGTAAGTCCTAAAGGTCCTCATCACAAGAAAAAAAAATTTTCTAACTATGTATGGTGACTGACAGGAACTAGATTGCAGTGACCATTTCTCAGAGTATACAAATAACAAATCATTATGCTGTACGCCTGAAACTAATACAATGTTATATGTCAATTACATCTCAATTTTTAAAATATACATAAAATTTTAGGGGGCACCAGGGTAGCTCAATAGGTTGAGCACCCACCCGAATCTTGGTTTCAGATCAGGTCATGATCTCATGGTCCCGAAACTGTGTCCCTCGTTGGGCTCACACTGAGTGTGGAGCCTGCTTGGGATTCTCTTTCTCCCTCTGCCCCTCCCCTGTTAGCATGTGCTTGTGCTCTCTCTCTCTCTCTCTCTCTCTGTCAAAAATAAATAAAATGTATGTTAAATTTTTAAAAATTTTTTAACTGTCCCTTTGCAGGTCTCCCTGATACTTCACCCCCCACCCCCTCTTACATATATTCCACCGACTTTCCAAAAAACTGTCTGTGTGTTTCCTCTCCGACTGCGATAGATTTGAAATTCCTTAAGTACCAGCAATATCTTCTCTGTTTGGCACTACCTGCTGACATCTATTCACGGTTTTTCAACCACATGTGCAGCTAGCAAGAATAGCAGCACATTTTTTTTTAAGTTTATTTATTTACTTTGAGAGAGACAGAGAGAGTCAGCAGGAGAGGGGCAGAGAAAGAGAGAGAGAGAGAAATCCCAAGCAGGCTCTATGCTGTCAGCGTGGAGTCCTACCTGGGGCTCAAACCCACAAACCATGAGATCATGACCTGAGCAGAAACCAAGAGTTGGACGCTTAACCGACTGAGCCACCCAGGTACCCCCAGTAGCATGTTCTTAAAGGATCTCGATAGAGGTGCCCGGGTGGCTTACTGGGTTAAGTGCCCCACTCTTGATCTCAGCTCAGGTCTTGATCTCAAGGTTGTGAGTTCAAGCCCCATGTTGGGCTCCACGCTGGGTGTGAGGGGAGCCCACCTAAAAAAAATTTTTTTCAAGGATTTTATGGGGAGATAGAGGGGTGGCATTCATCTCGAACTTGAAAAGGAAGGGAGAGGGGACGGAAGCCTTCAGTTCACAGAACAAAAGCTTATCTCTTATCTCAAAAGAGAGAATATTTTCCTGTACATTAATTCTCAAATCAGTGAAACTTCCAAAGCAGGAGTGTAAATATTCAGGCAATAAACAAGGGGAGCCAGATGGAGTGGTCTTCACAGTTATTCTCACGTCTCTGTCAAAATATTTAGCTGCTACATAAATCTTTTATAACGCATATAATTTGGCATTGCGTGCAAACATTGCCATGAACGTTAATCGCCCCTCAATTGCTAAATGCAGCTTACATTTTGGCATCCCTTCAGCACCTGCCAGAGAGGACTGGACCCCAAACCTAGAATATAAGACCCAGAAGGGCCCGCCCTGAACTAAGGGACTAGCCCACCCTGTGCTCAAGGTGCAAGCCAGGCCCCCTGCTCCTGCCTTCCCAGCCCGCCCCCAAACCGGCAGGCAAAGCTGACCCCTGTGTCATAAACAGAAGCTGAGGCGATTGGAGAGTCAGGAGAGGGTGCCCAGCAGAACGAGGATATTTCTCGAATATGTCTATTCTCTGGGGCTGGATAAATCAGCCTGAACTCCTCAGAGTCTGTTTCCTGCAAAGGAGAACGTGAAACCAGATTACTGTTTCGGAGATGTCCCACGTGGGGCTTTTTCTTAGATTTTGCAGACACGCACGGCATAAAATCAAATCTATTTTTAATACACCGGAAACGTGCGGTGGATTTTAAAGCAAGGGATCAGGCCTAGGAAAGGAAATCAAGATAACACGAAGAAGGTAGGTCAGTCTGCAACACCTTCCTCCCCACCAGCCCGCCTGGGAAGGAATCTGTAATGGCAACTACGCCAATTCAGAGAGACTGGGCTCTGACCTACAGAAGGTTCCAAGGGCTTCCACCTGAACTAACAGGAAAGCTCTTGAGAGAGTGAGAAGGCTCAAGATGGGAGAATCCCCTTCCATTCAGCAAAACCGCTGGAAGGTCGGATTCACACTCAGCTGTGTACTGAGTAGTGAAGATAAAACGAGGAATACAATTCTGGCTTGGCCATCATGGTGGGATAGGTAGTTATAGGAGACAGAACTATGGCCCCCAAAGATGTCCACATGCTAAGCCCCCCAACCCGTGACTGTGTTATCCTACACACTGCAGGGAACTCGGCAGATGAGATTAAGTTAAGCATCCTGAGATGGAAGACCATCTCGGGTTACTGTGGTAGACCCAGTGTTATTACCAAGGTCCTTCTAAGAGGAGACTAGAGGGTCAGAGTCAATAGTAGGAGATGTGTCCACAAGAAGCAGGAGGTTAGAGGGATACAAGGAAGGAACCATGAGCCAAGGAAGGCAGGTGGCTTCTAGAAACTGGAAAAGGCAAAGAAATGGATTTCCCCTTGAAGTCTCCAGAAGGAATATAGCCTCGTGGTCACCTTAGTTTTAGTCTTCCAAGCTCCATACTGTAAGAGTTTTAAGGCACTAAGTTTGTGGTAATTTGTTACATCAGCCAACACACTCTCCCCGATGTCAGCATTGCGGTGATAGAGGTATTGGTGTATCATTTGGGGAGGAGAAACAAGGTGAGGGTCAGTCCTTCCAGAGAGGCCACGGAAGGCCTCAGGGAGGAAGTGATGAAACCACTCATAGAGACTGAGGAGAAGTTTCGGAGCTGAGGAGTTTAGGAAGCATTTCAGGCAGTAGGCAAGGCATGAGCAAAGGCACAGAGGCAGGGAAGTCCAGAACATGTTCGTGCAATAGAAAGAATGTTCTAGAATGTTCTAGGAAGCTAAAAGAGAGGTCTGGAAAGATGAATTGCAGGCCGTTCAACTCTAAAGCAGGGATGGCTTCATGAACTAGGCAATGAAATGGAAATTGAACCATTTTCTCAGGAATTTGACTCAACCTCAAAGCCCAGGGCAGTGTGATAGGTGACCCTACACAGGGTAGAGTTGTGAGGCACTTGGCCGAGGGGCAAAATTGAAGGAGGAGGAGGTGCCAAAACACTAAGGAATCAAGATAATGCAATCTTTAAAAATTCGATTTTAAGCCCAAAGAGGGACGGAGAAAAATCTCAAAGTTTTAAATAAATACAAGATCGGGTACAAGGCCTGGCCAAACCACTACTGAGCCTGAGGCCAATGGGAAAACCAGCCATTCTGATCCTCTCTTTCAATTTTTGATAATTTTTATCATGGATTGCTTGCATTGATTTTGATTTTTTAATATTGCACAATGATGTTACTTATCTTGATCACTGAGGGGTTGTTGTTTTTTTTTGGCACTTTGTTAAATCTTGCATCCACACCCGTGCCCCACTCGCCTCACCCTAGTCCCAGCCCTGCCCCTACATTGTAAAGAAACCACATGCCTGTTGGCAAATATCCCCCATCAACCTATGTGAGAGACGCCAGACAGTCAAAGGGGATTCCCTTGGGGCAGAAATATTTTTTAATAAATTCAAAGAAATAGAAGGGAAAGTCTGATGAGAGTTTCCTGGTGTTTGGGGATGCAGAAACTAAAGACTCCAGGTCTCCTGGTTATAGCAACGCACCGAGGAAAGCCCACCTAGATAAAGGACAGCAGATAGTCCATTCCCCGTACAGAAAGGTCCATAGGGGAAAAAGGGGTACAGGGATCCCCCAGACCAGGTGTAGGCTGGAGGGAGGAGCTGAGTCAGAGCAGTGCTAAAGGGACTCTGTTGAGATTACATGCACGCTGCACAGAGGGGACCCCAGCAGAGGAGGCTACGAGGGTATAGTCAGGAAAGAGTAAGAAGAGGCCCACAGAGGGACGCCTGAGGGGCTCAGTCGGTTAAACATCTGACTTTGGCTCAGGCCATGATCTTGTGATTTGTGAGTTCGAGCCCCGCATTGGGCTTTGTGCTGACAGCTTGGAGCCTGGAGCCTGCTTCAGATTCTGTGTCTCCCTCTCTCTCTGATCCTCCCCTGCTCTCTCTCTCTCTCTCTCTCTCTCAAAAATAAACACTAAAAAAAGAAGAAGAAAAAAAAAGAAGGATCCCAGGGAGCGTATTACCTGTATCAGGAAATGGTACAGTCCAGGGTCCCCATAGGATGTCTCGGAGGAACGCAATGATGTCCCCTATAGAAACCGTGTGGCCCAGGGATGGCATTAACAGCCCAGGGAAGTGTAGGAACAAAAGCTCCAGCTCAGTCAAAAGACCAGGTTCCCACTCATCCCTCCTCCACCATCCACCCTGGAAAAGCCAGCTGTGAGGCAGAGAAGGTGTCAGGGAACAAGAAGACAGAAACATCTGGCAGGTGCTCCCTTGTGGGTGAGGCAGGCTGAGTGAGGAGGGGACGGGAAAACGTTTGAACTGCCTGAGAAGTTGATGTCTTGTTTCCCATCAGACTGGACTTTGTAACACCTGAAAAGGAAGCTAATTAGGCTCCAAAGTGGCTAAAAAAGAACAGGCGTTGCCCAAGATCAGTTGGAGTATAATTGAAGGTAGTGAGGAGGAAAAAATAAGCCAGTCTCCTAATTGCTTCCTACGGAGCTCAATTCATTTCATAAAACAATTATGCTAGTTATTCTCCATTGGTTCTCTATTCCAATCCACTCTCTGTCCCTCCCTGCCCTCGGGACTCTTCGAGACAGATCCCTCCAGACTGTAGCATATGGGCTCCCAAAATGGCCACTGCCAAGGGTTAATTTTATGTGTCAACTTGGTTGGGCCAGGAGGTGCCCAGAGAGTTGGACAAGAATTATTCAGGATGTGTCTGCAAGAGTGATTGGGGGATTAAATTAACGTTTGAATCGACAGCCCGAGTAAAGCACATAGACCTCCCCAATGTGGTGGGTCTCATCCAGTCAGTTGAAGGACTGAATACAATGAAAAGGCTGAGTAAAAGGGAACTTCTCCAGCCTGGCTATTTGAGCTGGGACTTCAATCTTCTCCTGCACTCAGACTGGAACTTATATCATAAGCTTTCCCAGGTCTCCAGCTAACCAACTATAGATCTTGGGACTTCTCAGCCTCCATAGTTGTGTGAACCAATTCCTTATGATAAATGTGTATGTGTATGTGTGTGTGTGTGCCTGTGTGTGTGTGCTTGTGGAGAGACAGACAGAGAGATAGAGAAAGACAAAGACAAAGAGACAGAGAAAGAGAGGTTCTGTTCTTTTGAAGCACCCCGACTGATACAGCTGCCTTCCAGCTGGGCTCCAGCAAAGGAAGCCAGGACTTTCGTCTGTCCCCACGTATCTGGTAGCATCTCTGCCCCTCCATGACCAACATCCCCCCTCATGGGTCCAGATCTCAGAGGCTCTAGTGACAAAATTTCTAACCTTGGTGTCATCAATCCTACGGTGGCAGTGTCTTTCATTATTGCTAGCTCTGGGAGTTTCAACATCTTTTGTTGTATTTTTGAACCCAAGCCACAAACACCTGCTACAATTAGACCCTCTGTTAAAAGTCACCTCGTTTAAGCCATGTGAATAAATTCTATTTTCCATCTGGACCCTGATTGATACGCCCAGGGGAGGGCTACCTCTTCCACTTTGACTACAGAGAACAACGCAAGAATGTTGGAAGGAATCAGATGTGCTTTAGGTAAGAATGAAATGGACAGGAAGCAAGGAGAGGTCACACTGTTGGCTTGCCTTTTCTTTGTGAAGAAAGAAAGAAAATCATGCAAAATGGAATCAAGGCAGTGAAACACCAGTGAAGCTGGTGGAAAAGGAATAGAGGAACCACCTTTAGACTGGAAACCATGAATCATTTGTACCTTTGGTGGGTCTCTTCATTGGCTTTGAGGAGCTGAGTCAGATGGCACCCATTTTCAGCCCTTTGCACTATTTCGCTTAGGAAACTGTAATACAAATGACCATCAGAATAGATGTTCAGGGCAGCGTGAGTTCAGGGACTGAATAGGGTTCTTTGTACCTGTAACAAAAAGACTAAAAGTACTGGGCACATCAAATCAAATGCAAAGTCAGGGGCCTACAAACTCTTATCTTACCTTGGAATGTTTCATGGCCTGAATGGCCCAGGTGAGAGTTAATGGCCATAACTCATCAAAGGCCAAATCAACTGACTTGTATAATCAACAGACTTACACACTCATACTTTACTGCTTTGAAATAGCACAGTATGGTAGAGAGAGCAAGAAGTCTGGATAACTTGATGACTTATTAGGTGAGCTTTGGCAAATCACTTAAATTCACTGAGTCTCCATTTCTCGTCCCGGTTCTGCCGTGCCCAAACCACGTGACATTGGGTACGTCATCTCTTGTTCTCTTCTCTGAACCTAGGTCTCCTCGAGTGCAAAATGGGAACAGTGGTTTCTACATTGCAGGGTTACCAGCACCACCTTGTAGTGTGGTTCAAGCTGCATCCTCACCGTAGACATCCCAGCAAGTGGAGAGTGAGGCTATACCTGCCCAAAGGGGCAACTACTACTAATTCTCACAAAACCACTCTAGTGCCAGCCCCCAACACTATAAAGACTGGAAATGCCACGTCTAAACTGCTAAGCAAAGTAAGGGGTACATTGCTGGGGTCCAGTTCCGGCGTACCAGGGGTCCCCAAAGGATGGACGATCAGGCGAAAGGAAATGAGAGAGCCACAAGAGAGATGTAGTCTGATGACCAAGCAGGCAGCCCTGGCAATTCTGGCATCTCCGCCCTGCTGGTCTCAGTATCTTTATTTAAAAGGTAGTGAGTGACATTACATCAATGAGTGACATTCCATAGTTTGATCTCTTTAACAATAATGCGTTTTTACCAGCAAGGTGGCAACTTCCTCAATCCTGTATGTTGGTTTCAGGTTAATTAACATATAAATTTAGGGTGGGGGGAGAGAACAGGGTGTTTCCTTAAGGCCTTAATGTTAATTATCTGTAAACAGGAGAAATCAGGGCGTTGCTTTGAGGGCTATACTTCCAACTACAATGGGGGAGGTGCAATCCATCCCCAAGATGCAACTTTAAGGTTACTTCTGGCCAGGCTACTCTCATTCAGATGTAATCCATCAAAGCTTCGTGCTCCAGGTCCTTCCGTTTTATCTAAATGCCATAAAACAAAAGAGCATTACATACCTTGGGGCCAAGGAGAGTAGCTCAAGAAATCCAAGCCTGAAAAATTATTTAGAAGGAGGTAAGACTAGGCACCATTTTGGTTGGCGGGAGCTGTGCTTCAACCTTTTCCACATCTACCTGTGAGCCCAAGACTGGCTCCCAACAGTACATAGTAAGGTGTCAGCTAACAGTGAAGGATGCCTTCAGCTGCCAATAACAGAAAAATTTCAACTTGGTGGATTCAAGAAAGTATTCCTTGGTTCACAGAACTGCAAGTTCTAAAGGAGGGTGGGGACCAGGAGGTCCAGTCAGAGAACCCACTTGCCTCTGCCCTTCTGCGGGGCTGGCTTTTTCTCAGACAGGAAACAAGATGGCAGCAGCACTTGTACTCCTGACATCTGAGCACCACAATGTCCCCGGGAAGAGAAAGGACAACTTCTAGAAGGTCTCAAAAGAGCTGAAAAGTTTCTTTGTCAGAAACACCCAACAAGTGCCTCTCCCTTGAGACGGGCACATCCCTTTCCTGAAAGAAGCCAAGGCCAGACTGGCTCACGCTTACTCATCCCAGAGCCAATCACAACAGCAAGGGGATGGATCATTCTGACCAGCTTAGACCACCCCTCCCTGGGGCTTAGGCCATCCAGGTCACAGTGTCTGTGAAACAATGGCAAATAGTAGAATATATCTCAGCAGGACAAGGGGCAACTGGGGATCTCAACACAACTGATCAAAACATTCAGTTTATTTATTTATTTTGAGAGAGAGCAAGAGAGCATGAGCAAGGGACGGGCAGAGAAAGAGGGAGAGAGAGAATCCCAAGCAGGCTCCGAGCTGTCAGAGCAGAGCCTGACACGGAGCTTGAACCCATGAACCGTGACTTCATGACCTGAGCTGAGATCAAGAGTCGGACGCTTAACTGACTGAGCCACCCAGTCACCCCTACATTTAGGAGCCTCTTAAGTCTCATTTCCACTGGAGCAAAATAGTAGAACAAGTCACCTTCCCTTCTCGGGTTGTTTTCTCCATTGTTTTTGTTCAAGAGCCACCATGCAGATGACCATAATAATTATCTTGACCAAAAGTGATTTATTATGTAGCCAGCAACACTGTTCTGAATTCCATCCTTTTACAATGTCATGGAGACCCCAAGGGCTGACATGGTGGAGACCAGCAACTCTGAGAAGTGACCTGAGCACCGTACCGTACTCATCCACTTACTGAATACATTCCTTCAGCACTGACTCCTTCTGGGCCCAGTTCTAGAGACTAGAAGTGCTTACATTCCTGGAGAATCAGATAAGGAGCCAACAAATGTAAAACAAGGTAATTCCCCGACTGTGAAAAGTATTAAGAAAGAAAATTTGGTGATAATATAGCATCACTGGGGCTGAATTCACATAGGACGGTCTGGGAGTGTGTCTGCAGGGAGAGGGACGCCTTCGGGATTGGAGGGAGGGTGGATGCCTGGGTGCCGGAGGAGTTCTGCTTTTATTCCAAGAACAAAACGAAGCATCGAAAGAAAGAAAAAGAGGAACCTCCGTGAAGTGTGACACGGATTGAGTCTCAGTCCTGTCCAATGACTTAGCCTTCCAGATTCCCAGCATCCGCACCTGCAAAATGAAATTTTAGTGCCTACCGCATAGGACGGTAAGAACCACATATGATGATAGAACTATAAACCATGCAGCCAAATAGTTAGCAGCTACCTCTTCCATTTGCTCCTGGGGGCTGAGGTGTTTAGAGGGGTCCTGATGTTTGAAACCTACTATGGAAAGAAATGTAGAAAAATAAGATGGTTTATGGATAGAGAAGTAGATGGATAGATGGCTCAATGTGCAACGGAATAAGTAGAGCGTTCATGGAAGAAGCTAGGTGAGGGAGATATGTGTGTTCACTGAAAATTCCTATGAATTTTTAGGTGTCTTTGAAAGTCTCCACAATAAAATTTTGAGGGGGGCGCCTGGGTGGCTCAGTCGGTTGGGCGGCCGACTTCGGCTCGGGTCATGATCTCGCAGTCTGTGAGTTCGAGCCCTGCATCGGGCTCTGTGCTGACGGCTCGCAGCCTGGAGCCTGCTTGGGATTCTGTGTCTCCCTCTCACTCTGCCCTTCCCTTGCTCACGCTCTGTCTCTATGTCTCTCGAAAATGAATAAACGTTAAAAGAAAAAAAATTTTGGGGGGAACAAGGGAAGAGGTGCCTCTTGTATTTTAAGAAATTTGAAATTTCTTCTCCTCTCCCTCTCCAGATCCACACGCCCTCCTTTCTTGTCTGATTGCGTTAACAAGTCGCCTTGCAGCCCTGCCCAGTGGCTGGGTCTAAAGTGGGAACACAAGCCACCTAAGCTGTTGTGGGTCATCTCTGTGGTGACCGGAAGGCAACCGGTCAGGAAGCTTTGCAGGTGAAGCCCCCAAGGAAGGCCGAGCCTTCGCCGCTAGAGGGCGCGCTCGTGGCGTCCTGAGCTCCAAGGCCGAGGGTACTTGGAGCCAGGTTCCTTCCCCGCAGCGGGCCCGGGATGTACGGCCTCAGCAAGTACCTGAGAAAACCGGTTCTTCAAACAGAGCCGTCTGCGAGTCAGCGCCTACGGACTGCCCCGCAGAGATTCCGGTGAGGAGGAGATGGAGGAAGGGGAGGGAGGAACGTGCACTGAGCAAGTGTCAGACAGTGCTTAATGCTTTCGCATCACTCCGTTCATGTTTTAGTCATGAATCAGTCCGAAAATAGAACAGGAGCTGCAGTGCAGAGGGTGTGCATCTCATTCCTGGCAGAGACTGCCCCATCGGGGGCTCCCCGCTTTTCCCAGGGCAGGGCGGCTTTTCCGGGCAGTGACGGCCTTGCTCTGAGAGCTGAGAGGCTCAGACTAACCGTGTCACCGGGGCTGAGACAGCACCTCCTATGACCTCACCCAGCATCCTCAAGGACCCCGCCCTCCCCTCCCAGCTCTGCCTGCCAGTCCCTTCAGGTGAGATTGGAAGAGAATGTTAACCTTGAACCCTTCCTTCCTCAGCTCAAACCATCCACTGCTCCCATGGTCCCAAGTTCTTTCTTGAGATGGTCTGTCTGGTACCTTAGCCACCAGAGATTCAGGCACAAATACTCAATCGCTCAGTCTTTTAAAATCATTATCACTCAAAGCTACTCTACACAAACCAGTGGTTTCCTCCAAATTTCTTTTCTGTACAGTCACAGCCTAAATGTCTTAACTACAGTGCTTAGACACCACAGGCCCCCCCCCTCCACCCAGCTGGCCAAGCCTCCGGGTCCTGCAGCCCATGCAGCCGGGAGCCCAGCCACAAAGGGCTCCTCAGAACTCCCTCAATGTTGACCCCCTCATCTCCGCCTGGTAAGGAAGCAGGATCATGCTGGAATGGTCATTTTCTGACCTTCAACCTGCCAGATTGGGAGGAAGAGGGACCCGAATAAGTCCCGTGGGAATCTGGTTAGAATTTGATGACTGTTTCTTTGCTGTTTAGATTTTTTTTTTCACAAGTCACGTATGTCAGGCCTAAGAAATAAAATATGCATGAGACAGTTAGATTCGTCCGTGAACCCATGCTGGGACAAACACCCTGGGATTTCGGCGCATAGGCCACCGAACTTTTTCTTTCTGTGCATCTGTCGACCGACACGTCAGTTTTCCTGAAACGTGATGTTGAACACACTATTTGTAACTCGTTTTTATCATTTAATAATAATGACAAGGGTGCCTGGATGGGTCAGTCAGTTAAGCGTCCAACCCTTGATTTCAGCTCAGGTCATGATCCCAGGGTCGTGGGGTCAAGTGCCCATGGGCTCCACATGGAGCGTAGCACCTTCTCTCTCTCCTTCCCCCACTCTACCCTTCTCCCCTTGTGTGTGTGCTCTCTCTATATACATATAAAATAAAATAAAACAAAAGACAAAACAAAACAAAATAAAATAAAATAAAACAAAAGACAAAACAAAACAAAACAAAACAAAATAAAATAAAACAAAACAAAACAAAATAAAATAAAACGAAAGACAAAACAAAACAAAATAAAACAAAACAAAACAAAATAAAATAAAATAAAACAAAACAAAAGACAAAACAAAATAAAATAAAATAAAATAAAACAAAAGACAAAACAAAACAAAATAAGACAAAACAAAATAAAATAAAAAAAAAACAAAATAAAATAAAAAAAACAAAACAAAATAAAATTAAAAAAACAAAATAAAATAAAACAAAAGACAAAATAAAACAAAACAAAATAAAATAAAATAAAATAAAACAAAAGACAAAACAAAACAAAATAAGACAAAACAAAATAAAATAAAAAAAACAAAACAAAATAAAACAAAACAAAACAAAATAAAATAAAACAAAATAAAATAAAATAAAAGACAAAGCAAAACAAAATAAAATAAAATAAAACAAAAGACAAAACAAAACAAAATAAAATAAAACAACTATCTTTCAATAGTTAAGAAATAATTTTTTTAAGGCAAAACCATGACCCTCCTACGGATATACGATGAGAGCATGTTGAAGATTTTATTTAACTTGTTGTTAATGAGGGAATCATGAAGAGGTTACCGCAGGCTCAGAGAATTCCAAAAAGAAGAGGCATCTATAGATCAGGAATACCGACAGGGATTTGCAGATGAGCACAGACGTGGCTTCCTCCCCCGGAGACAGGGATGTCGAATGAACTTCCACTGGACAGAATTTATTGGCATGGCCATAAAAATAATTTGCATTGCCATCAGTTCTCTACAACTTAGGGAGTATAAAATAGCTCAAAGGCCATAAAAAGTGAAGAAGCCCCTAACCCAAGTGGCTGTGCTCTGCACAGTTCCCGTTTTCAACTGAAGTACACATTTTCCCTCTGCCTGTGTCAACAGATACACTTCTGTGTTCCATCCTTAATGATTACGTCTTTTCGTCTTATGGCGATGTTTCTGTAATTCAGGTAACTGACTGTTACTGGACTTGTAGTCGTTTCTGGTCCTCCACAGTATACACAATGCAGGGAGAGTCCTTTTACATTGAGCATCTTTTTTTTCTTCAATGTTTATTTATTTATGCTGAGAGAGCATGCATGTGAGCAGGGGAGGGGCAGACAGAATCCCAAGCTCACAGCCTGATGCGGGATTTGAACTTACAAACGGTGAGATCATGACGTGAGCCGAAATCAAGAGTCCAATACCTAACCGGTGGAGTCACCCAGGCTCCCCTCCTGTGAGCATCTTTGAATATTATCTGATTAATCCCTTCAGATAAATTTCTAGAAATGGAAGTCTGGTTGTAAGGATGTCCACGTTTTCAAGGTCAGATGCACTTTAACAAATGGCCTCTACAACCTTCTTTCTAAACTTTGAGTTACACATCAAACCCAAACCCTCAAGCTGGATTTAAGACATAGAGATTGTTACACTCCTTCGGCAAGAAATCATTCCTTGCACCAAAATTTCAATCCACTTCTCTATAAAATTATCCACCAATGAAGATCAAGACCACAAGGTGTGAAGTCAATGGTGTGAATTCACAAGGTGTGAATTCAAACAAATGTGCAGATAATTCAACAGAAGTCATCTTTCCTAACTGGTTCCAGATAACACACTCCGCTCCTTACGTCCAGAACAACAGAGATTGTCCCCCAGCCAGCTGCCCTCCTCAGCAGCAGAGAGAAGAGGCCTCAGAGCATCAGTGTCCTGAGACCTGGCAGGACTGTTATAAAATTAGCCTGGTTGGCTCAGTCAATAGAACACGTGACTCTGGATCTCAGGGTCATGAGTTTAAGTCCCACGTTGAGGGTAGAGTTTACTTAAAAAGAAAAAAAATTAGCCAAGGGGCACCTGGGTAGCTCAGTCAATTGAGCATCCGACTCTTGATTTTGGCTCAGGTCTTGATCTCGAGGTTCATGGGATGGAGCCCCACACTGGGCTCTGTGCTGGCAGGGCAGAACCTGCTCGGGATTCTCTCTCTCTCCTTCTCTCTCTGCCCCACCCCCAGCGCGCACGCTCTCTCTCTCTCTCAAAATAAATAAATAAACTTTTAAAAATAAATAAAAATAGGAACACCTGGGTGGCTCAGTCCGTTAGGCATCCAACTTTGGCTCAGCTCATAATCTCATGGTTCATAAGTTCGAGCCCCCCATCAGGCTCTGTGCTGACAGCTTAGAGCCTGGAGCCTGCTTCAGATTCTGTGTCTCCCTCTCTCTCTGCCCTTCCCCTGCTCATGCTCTCTCTCTCTCTCTCTCAAAAATAAAATAAACATTAAAAATTTTTAATAAAAATTTAAAAAGAAAGCAAACTGGAATTTTTAAAAAGTAACCTAGTAACACCCATCAGACAAGGTTCTTGGGAGAACTGGTCAACACTGAATTTCACTTGAGCCCCCTTTTCCCAGAAAACAGAAATGGTAAAGAAATTTCCCCCAGACTTGTGTACTCCGAGATCCATCCTTCTGTGTTCTGGGAAATGGCTTGCCACTGAGAACCACCTTTCCCAAATGACCGAGAACTCCCCCTCTTCCTTCTGACTCCCATACTCACAGACGAACCCCTATTTATCTGTGACCAGGCCAGGCTCAGTCCCTCCAACCTTCTGTTCCTTGTGCCATATGTGACTGGCTCAACTATATTCCCGTGAAACTAGTGAGACACAGAGGTAAACACCTCCCACCCAGATGACTGACTGAGACCCCCCCACACACACACCCTGAAACAAAAGCCATCTGACTACAAACATGCCCCATCTTTAACTCATCTGCTCCTCCCTAGAAAAGTCTAAGGCAAAAAAATACCTCGCCCCATGAAGTTCTAGAATCTGCAGATCTGGGGTGTTGTCTCTGTTGAAACAGCCCGAACAAAATCGTTGTCCTTCCCTCTTCAGGGTTGTATTCGGTGGGAATTTTTTGGCTTTAGCACATGTCTCTTCAAGCCAAGTGCGATGCTCTCTCTCCCAGGAGCTACCGCTGGGGTAGTTCCTAGCTCTGCCCTTCCCACTAGTGGAAAAGCCGAGATTCTGCAGCAGGACTGGAGCCCACTTCTCTGCCCACTTCCTTCCTTCAGAGCTTGGTTCCTCTTCCCACAAGTTGCTGCCTGCCCTTTGAGGGAGCATCGGGGGACAGAGGCTACATCTGCACTGCCCTGCCAAAACGATCGTTCTACGGGGTGGGAAGAGGAGTGTGGAGCCGGACAGACAACATCCCTGGGGAATGAGGGGTTGGCCTTCGGCAAAGAGTACACTTGGGGGCGCCTGGGTGGCTCAGTTGAGTGACCGACTCCTGATTTCAGCTCGGGTCATGATCTCACGGTTCATGGGATCGAGCCCTGCGTTGGGCTGTGTTGTCAGTGCAGAGCCTGCTTGGGATTCTCTCTCTCCTCTCTTTCTGCCCCTTCCCTGCTCAGGCATGCCTGCTCTCTCTCTTCCTCTCTTTCTCTCACAACAAATCAATAAAGATTGAAAAAAAAAAAACTTATTAAAAAAAATAAAAACAGTACACTTTTAGGTCATAAAGGGGCCAGAGGCCTTGGGTGTGGGCCCCCACGCTCCTGTTGGAAGCCGCCTGGCCACTGATGCCTGAGGCGAGCTCGGAGGGAGGTCTAAGTCTGGAAACTGGCTGAAAGAGCAGGAAGGAGGGAGGGGACAAGACACGGGAAGAACAGGATAGGATACCCAGGCGGAGAGGACATCTTGCTCACGCATGCATTCAACAAACTGCAACTGAATTTACACAACCAAGTCTCAGGGATATTTATGGAATGAATGAATGAATGAATGAATGAACGAACGAATGAAGGAATGAACGAATAAATGAAGGAATAAATGAATGAAGGAACGAACAAACAAATGAAGGAAGAAAGGAAGGAAGGAAGAAAGGAAGGAAGGAGGGGAGGAAGGAAGGAAGGAGGGAAGGAAGGAGGGAGGGAGGGAAGGAAGGAAGAAAGGAAGGAAGGAGGGGAGGAAGGAAGGAGGGAAGGAAGGAAGGAGGGAGGGAAGAAAGGAGGGAAGGACAAAGTACTAAACACCAGGAAAAGAGTGAAAGAAGGTAAGATAGAGTGTCAGCACACTCAGAACTCACTTCCGGGGAAGGTGATTCAAATGCAAAAATACCTGTATTACAGGCTTCTGCATGAGATTTGCCCTGAAATTCCTTAGAAGTGAAGGGAAAAGAGAAGTCATTTTCCTCCTAGCCAGGAGGAGCCTTGCTGCAAATTGGAAGAAAGTTCTGCCTTGACACACCCAGCTCCCTGGGCCGAGGGCTTGGCAAACAAAGAGCAAGCTGGCTTTTAACACCACCCCTTTCTCAGCAAAAGGCTCTCACCCCCTCAGTGGGCACCTGGTGCCAGATTCAGTCTGCTTCTCCATGGGGGGGCTGCATGGAGGAGGTGGCATCTGAGTGTGCAGAAAGGACAAGCAGGATTTGGACAGGTGGAGAGGGGGAGATGGATGGCAACGGGGCTGTTAAGAGCAGAGGGGTTGGTGAAACATCGTTCTGGGAGTGGGAATGAATGACCCCCCACTGGGAGCACAGAGATTCTGCTGGAGCCATCCCCTGGGGGTGGTCACACCAGAGGTGCCATCTGGGTGAGCCCTCCCAGGTCACGTACCCAGGCCAGCTCAGCAGGGCAGCCTAGTAACTCAGAGAGTTCAGGCTTGAGAGTGATTATATTCTCCCCAGACTCCATATGTTGAAGACCTAATCCCAGCACCTTAGAATGTGATTGTCGGGGCCCCTGGGTGGCTCAGTTGGTTAAGCATCTGACTTCCACTCAGGTCATGATCTCATGGTTCGTGAGTTCAAGCCCCACATTGGACTTGCTGCTGTCGGTGCAGGGCCCGTTCCATTCCAGATCCTCTGTCCCTTCTCTCTGTCCCTCCCCGCTCCGTGTGCATGCTTGCTCTCAAAAATAAATTTAAAAAACATTTAAAAAAAAAGAATGTGATTGTATTTGGAGACAATAAGGCTAAGTGAGGTCACAGGGTGGTGCCCTCACCCGATTGGACAGGCAGCCTTACCGGAAGAAGAGCCATCAGCTGTTTGCATGCACAAAGGAAAACACTTTGAGGACACAGGGAGAAAGTGGCCATTTACAGGCCAAGGAGAGAGGCTAAGGAGGAAGCCAACCTTGATCTGGAACTTCCAGCCTCCAGGACTGTGGGAAATACCTTTCTGTTTCTCAGCTGCCCAGTTTTAGGTATCTGGTAATAACCTGGACTGACGAAGACGGGCATGGACCTCAATCTCCAAACCTCGTCACCGTGTCCCAAATGAGTCACTCAGCCTCTCTGGACCTGACTCCTGATCCGAACGCGCAAAACCAAGGGAAAGACACATTCTGCCCAGGGCGGCAATGAAGTAGGAACGAAATTACGTGTGTGATGTGGACACCTAGTGAGTGTGCACATGTTGAAGAACAGAGCCAGTTCTAAAACGAGGGGACGGGAGAAAAGACCAGGATGGGGGCCGCAGTTCACACTGCCGTATTGTGCATCGGAAAGTTGCTAAGAGAATAGTTCTTAAAAGTTCTCATCACAAGAGCTGTGTGTGACTGTAGATGTTAACTAGACTTAATGTAGTAATCTTTCCACAATATATACATGTATCGAATCCTTATGTGGCACACTGAAAAATATACAATGTTATATGTCGGTTATACCTCAAGGAAAAGTAAATATTTAAAAATGAATATTTTTTAATGTTTATTTTTGAGAGAGAGAGAGCACAAGCATGAGCTGGGAAGGGGCAGAGAAAGGGTGACAGAGGATCCGAAGCAGGCTCTGCACCGACAGCAGAGAGCCCAACTCAGGGCTCGAACTCACTCATGAACCGTGAGATCATGAGCTGAGCTGAAGTCAGACGCTCAGCCAACTGAGCCACCCAGGAGCCCCATAAATATTTTTTTTTAATTTTTTTTAATGTTTATTTATTTTTGAGAGAGAGAGAGAGAGAGACAGACAGACAGAGCATGAGCAGGGGAGGGACACAGACAGAGAGGGAGACACAGAATCTGAGACAGGCTCCAGGCTCTGAGCTGTCAGCACAGAGCCCGACTCGGGGCTCAAGCTTGGGAACGGTAAGGTCATGACCTGAGCCGAAGTCGGACGCTCAACCGACTGAACCACCCAGGCGCCCCATAAATAGTTTTTTAAAGACAAGAACTGGGGTGGAGGCAGAAAAAAATAACTTCTTTTTGTACGTATCCTACCTCTTCTTACATTTCTATTTGTACATATGGTTTTCATAAACATAACGCATAAGAGAAAAAATGTAACAAAAGTACATACGTGTTTCCATTTTATGAAAAATATCATCCTTGTACGTTTCTACTTTGTAGGTGGCTTTAACATATGTCATATGCAGTGCTGTATGTGTCGAGTATCTGAGTAAACGGATTTGCATTTTCAGGTGTACAGTAGCCCCCCCTTATCTGAAGGGATATATCCCAAGACCCCTCTTGAGTGCCTGAAACACACATAGTACTATGCCCTGTATATACTGATTGTCCTATACCTACAAACCCATGATAAACTTTAAGTTACAAAGTAGGCACAGTAAGAGGGTAACAACAATTAATAATAAAATAGAACAACTGTAATAAAAGTTACGTGAATGTGGTCTCTCTCTCTCTTTCTCTCTCTTTCTTTCTCCCTCTCTCTCTCTCAAAATATCTTACGGTAGGAGCACTAGGGTGGCTCAGTCAGCTGAGCGCCTGACTTTGGCTCAGGTCATGATCTCGCTGTTTGTGGGTTCGAGCCTCGTGTCAGGCAGGCTCCACCCTGGCAGTGTAGAGCCTGCTTGGGATTCTCTCTCTCTCTCTCTCCCCTTCTCTCTCCGGCTCCCCACTCTCTCAAAATAAATAAATGAACTTTTTGTAAAAAAAAATAAAATCTTAAGTTAAAGCTTTAGAAAAAAAGAACATGGGGGAAGAAAGGAATACAGTCGCCGTTAGATGCCATCGGGAAACCGGAGGCACCTGTGTTCAGGCCGGCCGTCAGGACGAGTGTCAAGACCTTGGAGATGGGGGCTTGAACCGTCTTCATGAGAGCCTTCGTGAGATTCTGCCAGCAACGGAGGACCTCCCAGCACTGGACGAGCCCCCTCAGCGTGGACGCTGGCAGACACTGCACGAACCTCGTCATTCAGATGGTCTCCTGTCATGATTGTCACGGCAGGAAAGCCTTGCGTGGTGGACAAAGGGAGTGGTGGCTGACAGAGTACACGGGAGGCTGCCTTTGAGATCCATCCCCGAGATGACTAGAGATGCTTGGATGGGGGGTGAGGGAAGCTAACGCTCTCGTTCGGGGAGATCAGTGGTTTGGAGCCTCTGCCATTTGGCCCTCCGTATAAATGTGGCCTCATTCTGCCGTCCCAGACCAATGGACGGGGGAGGCCCAGTGGCATACGCGTCTCACATTTCATTAAATCTCTGCTTTCTGGAGCCGGGGGAGCTCCATGCTTAGAACCCACCCACGTGGTGAGAGAGTCCAGGGCGCCCCTAGAGGGGAGTGTGAGGAGGTAGGGAATGGCTGGGCATCCCTCAGGGTGGGTGAGGCCTGAGAAACAATACAAACCGGCAGGTCTGAGAGATTACGATGCTGGCGTGTGTGCAGAAAAAAAAACATAGCCCTGACTACAGCCTCTGGCACACTTGGTCGAAATTCCTATCTGTGTGACCTTGGACAAGCTGCAGGGTCTCTGAGTCTCATCTTTAGGATGAGAACGTTCTCTTCCTCAGGGCCAGTAAAGGGAGAGGTCTGTTCGTTCAACCTCCTCCTCAACCTCCAACGCCTCCTTCCCCCACCGCTGAAGAATGACACTCTGAGTACGCGGTCTTCTCAGCTTGGGAATCCCAGTAGTAACCTCAGGGCCCTGACCCCTCCTCCCCCAAACTGTGGCAGGCGGGATGGAGCCGGGAGGCAGGAAGCCCTTCTTCAGCACGTCTCATTTTGTATCTGGCCAACAGCTTCCCCGTGTGTCCCTCCCTTTTCCAGAGAAGAAAACCCCCCTATGAAAACCAGTTTGGCCATTAGCAGCCCCACCCCCACCGCCTGCGGTACCCAAGGACCCACCTTCCCGACCAGCTGTTCTCATCCTCCCGTGAGCCACCTCTGCTCCTGTCTACCCCGTCTGAGGACACTGGCCCCCCTTCCTCTCTCTTCTCCCTGCTCTGCCCCCACTCCCTCCGGCCTCACTGCCACAGCGGGGGGCCTTACAGTCCCTGAAAGACATTGGTTCCTCTCCTGGGGGGCAGACAAGAGTCAGAGATCTTACAGGACACTTGCCTGAAGGACATCTCTCTTGAAAGGGTCGCAAACCCTGGGACCAAGGCATTCCCCATTTCACGGTGTTATGCCCAGAATTCGGGGACCCCGAAAACTACCAGGGAGCCGAGTCCCGATGCAAGAACAAAGAGCCTTTAATCGAGCTAGCTCGAGCTCAATCTCCTACCTGCACCGACGCAGCGGTGGGTAGAGAGAGCGAGAGGGGCGTTCCAAAAACACAATAGTTTTAAAGGGGTCTAGGGGCAGTGGGAGGGGTGATGGTCGTGACCCTAGCCAATTGGCTGAGGAAGGGTCAGGGTCCTGTTCCATAGGTCAGGTTTCTGCGTAGGTGCTGGGGACTCAAGGTGGAGGACACGGGAACACAATGGAGTCAGTCCCAGTTTGCCCTTACAACGGAAAGGGAAAAAGCGCATGCGTCCTGTTCAGTGTGGATTTATTAACATCCCCTCCAGGCTAGGCACCGGGGAACACAGTCTGCCGTGGCTTGGGCTGCCAAAACAAAGTGCCACAGACCAGCTGGCTTAAACAGACAGTTGCGTCTCCTTGGTTCTGGAAGCCGGAAGTCCAAAATCAAAGTGCCAGAGGGTTGGTTTCCTCTGAGGCTCTTATCCTTTGGCTGGAAGATGGCCACCACCTTGCCGCCTCCTTACCTGATTACCTTTGTCCACGGTGGCCCCTTGTGTTGTAAGGGCAAAAAGGGACCGATTCCATTTTGCTTAAGGGCAAACTGGGACTGACTCCATTGTGTTTCCTGTCTTCCACCCTGAGTCCCCAGTGCCTGCTCAAAACCTGCAACTTCCCGGTTCCAAAAGAACCACGCCCAGTGACCTATGGACCCTTCCTCAGCCAATTGGCTAGGGTCACGACCATCACCCCTCCCACTGCCCCTAGACCCCTTTAAAACTATTGTGTTTTTGGAACGGGCCCTCTCTCTCGACCCACCGCTGCGTCGGTGCGGTAGGAGATTGAGCTCGAGCTAGCTCGATTAAAGGCTCTTTGTTCTTGCATCGGACTCGGCTCCCTGGTGGTTCTTGGGGTCCCTGAATTCTAGGCATAACAGTGTCTCTTCCCTTTCTCATGAGGACACAAGTCATATTGGATTAAGGACCACCCTACTGACCTCACTGTAACTTTACCACCTCTTTTAAGACCTCATTCTCAAATACAGCTACATTCTGAGGTGCCAGGCCTTAGAGCTTCAACACATGAATTTGCGGGGGGGTACAGTTCAGCCCACAACGTTGGGTTAGCAAGAAATATTCCCTGCACCCCTGAGAACTCAGAAGTGAAATGGCCCCTGTGATCTAAGGCAATTTTTCAAATATCTCGTAGGCAGCCTGAGGTCTAGAAAAGGCAAAACCTCTCGTGGCTCTGGTTGCAGAAGCAAGGGCAGTAACCACACCTCATCCCAGGACCCCCGGGGAACCGCACCTCATCCCAGGACCTCCGGGGGGTTCTCAACCCCGTGCAGCGTTCGCAGGGAGATCTGGAAAAGTAAGAGCTAGCATTTCTTAAAGCACTCAGGATGGGCCAGGCGCCCTTCGAAAAGCATGAGCGCGTTAACTCTCATCACAACCCGCGAGGAACTATCATCCCACTTTACAGATGAGAGAGAGGGGGAGCACGGAGGAGAAAACGACTTCCCTCCTCCGCAGGAAGCAAAGTCCTGGAGACCGGTGCCGAGGGGCCTCACAGAGGGCAAGAACTACAGCAAGCATCCCTGATCACAGCACCGTCAGATCTGCTGCTGGTGACGGCCGTGAGGACTTTGTAGAAACTTCACTTCTTGGCATCTTGCGGGGAATGCCTGGGGGCTCTAGACACGTCTCTGTTTTCGTTTTACCAGCCCTACTGTAAGTGCTTTTTGTTGTAAGGCATCTCTAGTGTTTGTGGAAGGCAATGATGTGTGAATTATGAAGGAATAACCCTTTCCTGTGTAGGGCCCTTCAGAGGAGAGTGGAGAGATAGACAGACAGACAGAATAAGAGAAGGTTTGCCGAAGACCTGACCTAGGCATTCAGTCAATGTTAGAGGAAGTCTGTGGGGCTTTTCAAACTGTCCGTCCTGGCTGCGAATCTGTCCCACCGTCTGACATATCAGACAAACAGCCTGATTTTTTTCTGAGTTTTGGTTTCCTTGTCTATAAAGCAGGGGATCCCATGGCATGGGGGCTGGAGGGAGGTACCCACGTTAAATGAAACCTGGAACACAGTAGGGATTTAGTCTGCATGAGTCCCCTTCTGTACAGATGGCCCTGGAAGGAAGGTCAACGGAGGCCACTGGCTGGTCTGGAGTCACTCCAAGTAGGAAGCTTGGGCTGTGCTTTCTTAGCCGCTTCGTCTTGTGGAGAGGGCTGGGGACTTTGAACCCCACCTGTGGGCACCCTGCTGGGGACAGAGCTCCCTCTGAAGGAGCAATTAAGCGTCATTTGCATTTCTTATAGAGAACAGATGCTCGTTTCCATCGAAACGTTCCCATATGGCCTGGCACTGTTGCAATTTGCATCAAGGGCTGGTCTTGAATTTTACAATTAAAGGTGTCCTTTGGCCACTGGCAGAAAAGGAACCGAGTTTCCATTTGGCCCCAGAGTTCCTCTATTTGTCTCAGGCAGGAGGGAAGCCAACCCTCTCTGGCCCGAAGTCCCCGCCGGCTCTCCCTGCCCTTCCCACTGGGGGAACGGATGGCTCAAACCCGTGCACGGGCTCACTTCTGCACGTGGAATCTCCAGCTGGGGCGGGGGTAACCACAAGCGACACTTTGCCCACCTCCCGACAGTCCCCTGTGCTCTCCTACTTTGCAGGAACTATTCTCCCTACTGCCTTGCCAGCCAGCTGGGCTCCCCTGGGAAGAACTGAACCCTCGGTGTGTCGTGTGTTTTTTTAACAATGGGCCCGTTCGCTTCCTGTCCCTTATGATTCCCTCCTCCCCAGGCGCTGCCAGATGCTAACTCTTGTGCCCCCAGGCTATGCCCTGCGGCAGGGACTCGGTCTTCTCTCCCAAACAGCCTCCCAGGTCTCCGGAGCTGTGTCTTCTATCACGTGACTGGTGACTGTCTCCGTGCCTCAGTCCCTCAGGACCTCAATGGGCTCTGAATTCATTCATTGGCTGGGTGACCTGAGTATACATCTCACCCTGTCTGCGCCCTTGGCTCTTTAAATGTTAATTGGGGGTGCCGACACCCACATTGTTGGCTGCTATGATGAGTCCATGAGATAACAAATAGAAAAGTCTCCTTCCCCTTCACTGGGTGACAGGAAGGCTCCAGGTTGGGGTGAGGCATGGGACAAGTTTCTCACCCCTGACCACCCCCTACCAAGTGACTGTTCCTGCCCCAGCTCAGAGACCCCTGCCCCAGCCCTGCAGAAAACCAGAGCAGAGATTCCCCCTGTAAGGACTGGGTTCCAAGAACCACTTCCCGCTGTCAGGACTCCATGGCTTTCCACAAGTTCACCAAACAAGCCTTGGGGTACCATGTTGGCGGCTCATTGAGAGGTTGCAGCCCCTGGATGGAGGCCACATAGAACAGACAGATTTGATGCATCTTTGCATTTAGCAACTGCTTACCACATGATTTTATGGGGTTAAACCAACTGCCCTACTCAGAACCACCCTCTCACACTCTTTTCCCAGCTGCAAATTTAGTGAACTGGATTCTTTGCTATGGGACCTTCAAGGAAGGCATCTGAGGGGCCCTAGCTAAGAGAACTAGCTGGCGTCATGTTGGAGCCCAGTCTGTGGGCTCACAGCAGTGAAGTCTGTCTGTTCTTTTATGGGTCCCTTAAAACCACCTTTCAAACAGCCACTTCCAAGATTATGGAGCCTTCAGGAAAGCTGAACTGAATTTTGCCCTTGGTGCCACTGACGTCAGAAGCACAGCGGGTAGATCAGAACACTGGTGGGATGCTACATTCTGGCATTTCGTGCTAGACTCTGCCTGCCGCACATGGAGGGCTGTTCAGGAGTGATTCAAAAAGTCTGGTGGAAAGAACCCTGGAGTCATTTGGAATTTTGGAAACATAAGCGTAGCTGACGCTTCTGGTTGCCCACTCGGCACGCATTTCTTGCCCACCCTCTCTCCTCTTAATTCAGAGCAGGCATCTGCCCTCCGTCACTCAACTTTGTGCTTCTGGGGGGCTCAGCCCGGGCTGAGGGGTGAGTCCGTATAAGCCTCAGTCAGTCATGGGTTCCCAAAACCTTTGCTGGTGATGGATTTAGATATGGGCACCTGTCATCTTTCTGGCCAACAGGATGCAAAGGGAAGTCGGCTGGCAGACTCCTGGGTTTTCCTTGCCCTTAAAAAGAGACCTAAACCAGACATAGCCTCTTCCTGCTTCAGGACCTTGTGACTGAATATGACGTCTGCTCCTGCACCAGCTACCTGGTGTCTAGCCCAGGAGTGGTTCAGGCACAGTGGAGAAGCATAGAGCCCAGACACTCACAGAGAAACAAAGTACTGGAGCCCGGTCCCTCCTGGGCTTGTCCTGCCTATGACCTTCCCATGAGGTTGAGTTGAGGTTGGCCATACAGGCTTCCTCATGACACACTATGTATGCTTGGTCAAGTCTCTCTGGGCCTCGTTTTCTACAAGGTATAACAACAGTTTGCATTCCTCAAGCTGTCCTGGGCAGAATACTTTCATGGTTGATAAACATGGCACCCACTCCTACTGAGGCATATGGAGAAAGATCTTATTCCTTGATCTACGGTGGCAGCTAATAGAATTGTAACAATAGATTACTGCATTATTTTATATATATTAAAAATTCTTTTGGTTGCATCAGTAGTCACCCAACTTGAACTTGGCTTGCATCAAGTGAGAACAAATAATAAGGATACGGGGCTGTCTCACAGCGCTCAAAGCTTGGAGTGCGATTTGATCTTTTTTTTTTTTTTAACATTTATTTATTTTTGAGAGAGAGAGAGAGCAGGGGAGGGGCAGAGAGAGAGGAGCAGTCTCTGACCTGTCAGCACAGAGCCTGACGTGGGGCTGGAACTCATGAACCATGAGATCATGACCTGAGCCGAGGTCGGACACTTAACTGACTGAGCCCCCCAGGTGCCCCAGAGTGTGATCTGGTCTTAAGAACACATTCAAATCCACATTCCAGATGCCGTCGGACCACCGCCTCTATACTGTGTTGAATAGTGTCCCCACAACCTTGTGTCTACCGGGAACCTCAGTGGCTTTACCTGTAAATAGAGTCTTTGCAGATGTGATTGGTTGAATTGAGACGAGGTCATCCTAGGTTCGGGCGGAGTCTCAATGCAGTGACTGGTACCTGCATAAGAAGACACGCGGAAAGGCACAGAGAGAGAAGTGATGTGAAGACACGCCAGGGAGAACGCTGTGTGACAACAGAGGGAGAAGTACTGAAGTGGTAAGCCCACGAGGTCAGAAAAGCGAAGGATTGCCAATAGCCACCGGAAGCTAGAAAACAACGCAAGGAAGGACCCTCCCCTAGAGCCTTCAGAGGAAGTATGGCTCTGCCAACGTCTTGATTTTAGGCTTCTAACCTCCACAATGGTGAGAGGATAAGTTTCTGTTGTTTTAAGTTATCATCCTTGTGGTGGTTTGTTAGGGCAGCCCCAGGAAACGAATATGCATGCCTTCTACTCATCCCCGTTATGTGGGCTTCTCTTTTCCCTCTGGCTACAGACCAACCCCTGTCCTCCTCCTTGCGGCTGCCACACAGATACATACCACATAGCTGCCAGTAGCTTGCAGATTTGACACTTGTCAATCAAGCTCTGAGGAAGAGGGACGTTTTCATGTTTATCTAACAACAAACAATGGGGTTCAAAAAAGAGGAAGAAGAAGAAGAAAGTAAACTGAATCTCAAAAAAAAAAAAAAAAAAAAACCAGAAATCTAGGCTGAGCGATGAAAGACGTAAGCAAAGTCAAGGAGAGAATGGACACCAGTGTTTTGGAAGTGCTAACGGCACAATTGTTAAGTAAATAATTTGTTTGTCCTTACCCCATGCTGTCTGCCTGGAATTGTGAGTGGATGGGATTCAGCTCTGTGCAAAGGGGAGATAAGAAGCAACCAAAGAGGGGCACCTGGCTGGCTCAGTCAATAGAGCATGCGACCTTTGATGTCAGGGTCCTGAGTTCAAGCCCCACATTGGGTATGGAACCTACTTAAAACTTTTTTAAATAAAGTAAAATTCAATTCAATTAAAAAGAAGTGGCCAAATAAAACTGTGCTGTTGTTTCAATCTTCGTCTCTGCAGACATTTCCCAGTTACAGTGAGGAACTGAGGCCAATTATCAGAGGCTTCTGAAGTGAATTCACTTTGCCCAATTTCAGTATTTCTGGCAAAGACAAAAATCACATGATAAGAAAACTGAGTAGATATAGATAAACACCCAAAATACACCCACATTTACTTTAGAAAGTCTCAGCTACATCTGCAGGGAAATGGCTGACACGAGTCTCGAGAGGCTGGCTGGTTAATATTTTCACAAGGAGAACTCCAGTGATGCGCTTAGAGGTAAGACACTGTTAGCAACTTGTTGGCCTTCTTCCTGGACCACTGGGTAATAACCCTTGCTGGTGAAGGCTCATCAAACCTCTGCATGCAAATTTCACGATTTCGCCTGCAGAATCGTTACCACAGACTTTCCAGCCTGGCCGCCCACATCGCTTACAAATAACTGGTACCAAGCCTTGGTGACTGAAGGGAGACTTTTGAGAAGGGAATGAGAACTACCTTGAGCCCTTTCGAAAAGTCAGGTTATTCCCCACGTATATTCCTGCGCAATCAGTGTGGTTTTTCAAAGATATTCTGGGTCATTTCTTGTGGCAAAGTAAGCTCCTTTGGCGGGGTTTCTCAAGCAGCCGAGAGTAATCAGTAACTTCAGCCTTTTCCACGGCAGATCAATTCTGAGATCAAACCTAGAGGCCTTCCTGTCAATAACTGCCCCCAATACACTGCTACAAAGTGGCCAAGAGCATGTGGTGAAAACCTATTGAAATGACAACAGTTTCCCCCACGAAATGCATCCTCTCTGTAGGCAGGTCATCCATATTCATTAGTGAACAGTTTACATTCTTTGGGCAGTTTCTCTCTCAGTCGCCCCCTCCACGCCAAGTTTAAGACACAGTCTGATCTCGCATTACGCAGGCGGTAACTGAAATTTCATTGAGAATGAGGTAAGCCTCCCTGCATCCCAGCATCCTGTAGAGTCGAGGGAGCCCACTCTGAGAGTGAGTGTCCAGTGGGGGCTGGGGACCGACATTCGCTGTGGCTCTTCAAGGGTTTTTAAACAGAGTATAGTCATTAGGACAAAAGGAAAGAATCCCGTGATCCCTAAAACAGTGCCATAGTTCCACATGTGGGTTTGCTCTTACAAGAGTCCCCAGAAAGCAAAAAGATAACATATTGGAAGGATTTGAGATGCTAACAAACCACACAAAGCAGTCAGCACAGTGCCCGATACGTGATGGGCATTCGATGAATGTTAACTGTTATTATTTGAAATGGTGATGGAATTTCTTTCCTTTTTTTTTCTTTAAATGTTTATTTATTTTTGAGAGAGAGGGAGAGAGAGAAGGAAAGAATGAGCAGGGAAGGGTCAGAGAGAGAGGGGGAGACACAGAATCAGAAGCAGGCTCCAGGCTCTGAGGCGTCAGCACAGAGCCCGATGTGGGGCTAGAACTCACGAACTGTGGGATCATGACCTGAGCCAAAGTCAGACGCTTAACCGACTGAGCCACCCAGGTGCCCTGGAATTTCTTTCTTAACATCCTGCCTAATCTCCAGACGACAGTGCTCTTGGGTAGAAGCAGCTGGTACCTAACATTCTGTGGCCAAACACAGCTCCAGACCCACAAGGTGCAGCAACCATAGCTATGCCGAGTGGCCGCCTCCGCAGAAATCTACTAACCTCTCCTGGGAAGCCAAAAGCCTGCTTGATGCTCCCCGCCCCCACCCAACCCCTGATGCTCTGAGTCCAAGGCTGGGGAATGCCCCCCTTTTAGTCAATGTAACATGGCTCAGCAATGGCTACCATTTGTAAAGAAAAATACAAAAGAAAATGAGTATCCCTGGGAAGTCTTCGGGCACTTGCTTTAAGTTCTAGTAGGTTCGGCATAGACTGTCACGCTGCTCCTTAAGAGCTATGAGCGCTTGAACGGTAGTCATGGCGGCAGAGGTAAAAACAGGACATTCCACGGTTTGTTTTTTCCTCTTATTCTCCACTTCTGTGTCTGCTATGTCTCAGTGATACAAGGCATTCAGACTTTGTCCCGGGGTGGGGGGGGGGGGTCTTCCTCTGTTGACCTCATCATTGAAACACTTTGCCTACCCCCTTGGAACCTAGGAGGAGAGGTATAGTTAAAGCATCATGAAACTTTAGGAACTATAGGGATTCCCGAAAGTACCCAAAGACCAGTGATTGGGCATCTGTTGATAAGCTTAGGCGAGGTCAAGTATTGTTATATCTGGCTCCTCCCAGAAGAGAACAGAGGGTGCTCACTTAGCCCCAGGTATCTGACGAGGGTGCTGCCTTCACCCAACATCTGTAGATTTCCCCCAATTATACTAAAATCTTTAAGCTCAAAGAATCCTAACTCCACTGTGGACTATCTGTGGGAAAATTGAGCAGCCTCAGTTCCTTCGTCTGCAAAATGAGAATAATAATTGTATTTACTCTGTAAGGTTGCTGCGAGGTGGAAAATTATATACTCAACATTTAGCACAGCATTAGGTAAATGGTAAACGCCCAACAGAGGTAGCCCCTGCTCTTCGAAAGTTTGCGTTATGCCACTTTACGTTTTTTAAAACTTTTCTTTAAGTGTTTATTTATTTGTTTTTGAGAGAGAGAGCGAGCAGGGGAAGGGCAGAGAAAGACAGGGAGACAGAGAATCTGAAGCAGGCTCCAAGCTGTCAGCACAGAGCCCGACGTGAGACTAGAACTCAGGAACTGTGAAATCATGATCAGAACTGAAGTTGGATGCTTAACCAACTGAGCCGCCCAAGCGCCCCCCCTTTTATTTTTTTTTTTTTTTTAATATGCTACTTAGCTCTTAAGAAAAACCTACACTGGTACCTGCTGTTGCTAACCAAAAGAAACTTTTAAGAAAATTTTCGTTCTTACCAAAAAAAGGTGAAATGCAAAAACCGTGTTGAATGTTTGTTTTGCAGTGAACCACAGTAGAGGCAGCGCCACCAAGCCCCTGTCCCCAGAACTGCACTCAGCATGTCAGCGTCAGCCTCCAGCGCTCAGAGCTGTGTCTGCCAGCCCCTGTGCTTTGATTCCATTTATTTCATGCATCCGTTAGCAAGATGTGTCCCAAAGTATCCGAAAAACCTCAGAGGTTACTTTTTGAATTTGGGAACACTCAAAACTTTTTCCATATAAATTAATAGTGATTGCTTCTTTGCTTTATGCCATTTCGACTGACAAAAGTTTTCGTAGGAGCGCTCTACTTTCAGATAGCCAGGGAGACCTGTAGGTGGAAGAAACAGAAAAAAAGAGAGGGAAAGAGAAAAGACGATTACCAAGGCAAGTATGGTAAACCATTAAGTACCTTCCCGTGACCCTGGTAGGATAGATCAAGGATTTATAATCTGAAGTTCACAGGTTCCTTAGAAGAACTTAATTAAATTTTAGGCAAAATTGCATATTTAGTATCATTTTCCTGGGGAGAAGTCATAAGCTTTCACCTGATTCTCAGACTCCCCACTCTGGTTAAGAACCACTGTAGCTTCTAATTCTTAAAAAGAAAGCCCTTCTGAATGTAAGAGATGAATCACTGACTTCTACTCCTGAAGCCAAGACTACACTGTACATTAACTAACTTGAATTTAAATGAAAAAATAAAAATTAGAAAAAGAAAGCTGTTCTGGGGCGCCTGGGTGGCTCAGTCGGTTAAGCATCCGACTTTGGCTCAGGTCACGATCCCAGGGTTCGGGGGTTCGGCCAAGGGTCAGGCTCTACGCTGGCGGTGCAGAGCCTGCTTGGGATTCTCTCTTTCTCCCTCTCCCTTTCTGCCCCTCTCCTGCTTGCGCAATAAATAAATAAAGAAGTGAATAAACAAATAAAGCCCTTCACCTCACACCCATTTGGATGGCTGCTATCAAACAACAAAGTAGCAAGTGTTGTTTGGAACCCTCCAGGTACTGATGTAAAACGGTGTAGCGTCTGTGGAAAACAATGTTACAGTTTCTCAAAAAAGTAACTCAGCATGGCCATGTAATCCAGCGAAGCTACTTCTGAGTGCACACCCAAAAGAATTGAAAGCAAGGCCCCGAAAAGATATCTATCTGCCTGCCATGTTCATAGCCAAGACAGGGAAACCACCCAAGGGTCCGTCAATGGATGAGTGGATAAATAAGACAGTGCCTGCAAACAATGGAATATTATTCTATCGGTCTGTCATCACAAAATACCACAAAATGGCTGACATCTACAATGTGAATTTATTTTCTCCTAGTTCTGGAGGCTAAGACTCTGAGATCAGGTTTCTGGCTGGTTCGGTTCTGGTGAGAACTCTCTTCCTGGCTCGCAGAAGGCCACCTTCTCGCTATGTCCTCACATGGGCTTTTCCTTGATGCTTGCACAGAGACACACAGAGACTGAGCTCTCCGGTGTCTCTTCTCATAAGGACACTAATCCTGTCAGATCACGGTCCTACACTCATACCATCCATAAACATTCAGTCTATAACAGTTACTCATCCTTTAAAAGGAAGGAAATTCTGGTGCACCTGGGTGGCTCAGTCGGTTAAGCACCCGACTTCGGCTCAGGTCATGATCTTGTGGTTTGTGAGTTCGAGTCCTATGTCCGGCTCTGTGCTGACAGCTCAGAGCCTGGAGCCTGCTTCAGATTCTGGGTCTCTCCCTCTCTCTGCCCCTCCCATGTTCATGCTCTCTCTCTCTCTCTCTCTCTCAATAATAAATAAACATTAAAAATTTTTTTCTTTAAAAGGAAGGAAATTCTGACACATGCAACAATATGGATCAATCTTGAGGACGTTGTTCTGAGTGAAATAAACCAGTGGCAAAGACAAACCATGTTTGATTCCACTTCTAGGAGGTAGCTAGTAGTTAAATTCATAGAGACAGAAAGTAGATTGATGGTTGCCAGGGGCTGAGGGCCGGAAAGAAAGGAACGGGGAGTTACTTTAATGGATACAAAGTTTTTGTTTTTCAAGATGAAAGGAGTTTTGGAGATTGGTTGTACAACAAAGTGAATGGGCTTACTACTGTTGAACTGTACGTTTAAAAATGGTTCAGATGGCAAATTTTATGTTATGTGCATTTCACTAAAATTAAAAAAAAATACTAAACAATTAAACAAAGCCCCACTGAGGGCATTGTTCAATTCTTGACCCAACTAGATTACTGAGGAGTGCTTAAGAGCATATACCTTGAAATGAGATATTCTTGGGTTTACCTCTGAGTGTGCAGTAGACCTGAGCATGAACTTGAACAATCTACGAAAACAGCTCTTAACCTAAGAGCACCTGAGTAGCTCAGTTGGTTGAGCGTCAAATTCTTGATTTCTCGTGGTTGTGGGATCTAGCAACCCACATTGGGCTACGCTGAGCGTGGATCCTGCTTAGGATTCTCTCTCTTTTTCTCTCCCTCTACCCCCTCCCTTGCTCACACACACTCTCCCTCTCAAAGTAAATAAATAAACACTTTTTAAAAATGTTCTTAAACCAAAACGTCCACTTTATCTTTCAAGTGACTAAATCGTATTGAGCACCAGGTTCCCTGAAGACTTGTTTGGGCCTCCATCAACAAATTTCCAGTGGTCAGGCTGTTTTAACAGCCCTGGAATGGGTTCCCCAGCCTTTGCTAGAGTAACCTGAACTGGTCCGTGAATTTTGGGGAGTGTGCACCTTGTTCTACATGTATATTCCAGACAACATTTTGTTTCAGAAATGAAGAACATCACCCCTTTGGCGTTCGACTTGCTGAGGTTGTTCTCCAAGACGGCACTTCATGAAGCTAACACTAACACCTAACAAAGACCCTTTGGTTATTTAGACACATCTGTCCAATTCTGGAATATAATCCATGATGTCCTCACCAGGCTCTTAGTTTCATTTCAGAGAGTAGTTGAAATTCACCCCACGAGATGGTTGACACAGAAGGGCCTCAACAATCATTTAACCTTTCCCCTTGCTTTTAAACACTGAGAAGCGGAGCCCCTGAGAGGGTTAAGGAACTTGTTTAATAGAAATAAAGGTAGGAAAAGGAATCAGACCCAGGCCTTGGGAGACCAAGTTCAGACATATTTCCACTATAACAGGCTGCCTCACGAAAATATAAGTGCCTCATGAGTTTCCAAGTCATCTCTGCCCAGAAACCTAGCCAATCTTCTGCGTATTGCTTCAGTTTTAATATATGCACTGTCGAAGGGAACATATATAAAAATGAACATTGTTAGCGATGATAATTAAATCCTGGACTCATCTCTACATTCTGCTGTAACGGCACGCATCGCATCATCTTATAACAGTCTCTTTGCTGGCCCGTCTCCCCTTCCTCCTCCACCAGACTGTAGATCCTCTGACAACAGCGACTGTCTTGTTCCCAGCCCCGAGCATGGCACCTGATACAAGTCTGACCCCGGAGAGATGGTATTTAGACCACTGATTTGGGCAAGTAGGATATATACCGTCTATAATCGCAAATATTCATTTCGTCCCTCGGCGCTAGAGGAAGCCAGGTGTCTGAGAAACCCTACGACATATGCAGGCGCCCCAGTGAGTTGCCAGAGCATAAGAGAATTCTGGAGATGTCTTGCAGGGCTTTTTTGTTTTATGGCTTGATAATAAAATTAAAGCCTCCTATGTATGTCAGGAAGCAGGATGGCTGAATCTAATGTTTTAGCATGTTGCGAATTTGAAGCATAAGATCTGCTCTATTTTCAGAATTAAGTCAGTTGTTCATTAATCCTTTATGTATCAAGAACCAGGGTGGCCCAGCCAAAGATACGCCATCTGGCAACCAAAAGCAATTTCAAAATAAGCTTAACTCCTTCACTTATGTTTCTCAAAAACCATGAAGTGGAACTTTAATGTATAGTCTGGAGAAGCCATTACTAAAAAAGCCTTACCTTTCCTGACCATTTCCCTCGCTTTCCTGTCATTGCTTCAGTACCGGCACCGCAAGTGGATCTTCTCTCCCGCCCCCAACCCATAAAATGGTACTTAATTCATCTTAAAAAAGGTATAAGCCCTCAATAGAAAAGAGAATAAGAGGTGGGACACAGACAGAAGATTTCAGCAGCATTCTGCAAGATGGTTCGCTCATGGAGGTCCCAACCAAGAGTGACGAAGCCGGCATTACTCTCAAAAAGTGAAATGCAAGGCCGACACGGAAAATTCCAGAAGAGGTACACATGGAGCAAGTGGCCTCACCGCCACTGTCCCCTGACCACCATGCCTCACACGCACATGTGGAAACACAGACGCCTGGAAGCAACACATATTCCCTCCAGGCAAACAATCAGACAACTTCTCCTTTAAGCAATTGAATGTTCCAGGGAAAAGAACTCCGTGTTCCGGCATTGAGGGGCCCAGGATAATAGAGAGCAGTCTCCTGATCCCCCTGAGACAAAGCCTTCCATTCGAGAAGACTCACCTATGAAACCCAAAAGGATGTGATCCTTCCGAAGGCAAAGGTAGCAATACCGAACAAAATCACATATGCCTCTGTTCTCTGCACTGGCAAGTCCGCTTCCGTGAATCTATCCGAAGGATATATACTCAAAACTATGCACAAGGCAATTCACTCAACTGTATTTGGTGGTTTTTTTTTCAGTTTTTATTTAAATTCCAATTCGTTAACATACGGTGTAATATTAGTTTTAGGTATACAATATAGTGATTCAGCACTTCCGTACGTCACTCGGCGCTCATCACAAATGCACCCTTTAACCCCATCCCCATCCTGTTTGACCCATCCCCCAACCACCTTCTCTTTGGTAACCATCAGTGTGTTCTCTGTAGTTAAGAATCTGTTTCTTGGTTTGCCTCTTTCTCGCTCTCTTTTTTCACTTTGCTCGTTTGTTTTGTTTCAGAAATTCCACATATGAGTGAAATTATATGGTATTTGTCTTTGATTGACTTATTTCACTTAGCTAAGATTCTCTAGCTCCACCCTTGTCATTTCAAATGACAAGATTTCTTTCTTTCTACATATATGTATGTATATACATACATACACCACATCTTCCTTATCCATTCGTCAATCAATGGAGACCTGGGATGTTTTCATAATTTGGCTCTTGCACACAATGCTCCTATAAACATCGGAGTGCATGTATCTCTTTGACTCAGTATTTTTGTATCCTTTGGGTAAATACCTTGTACTGCAATTGCTCTGTCTCAGGGTAGTTCTATTTTTATCTTTTTCGAGAAGCTCCATACTGTTTTCCAGAGGAGCTAGGCCAGTGTGCATTCCCACCAACAGTGCAAAAATTTTCCCCCTTTCTCCACATCCTCACCAACACCTGCTGTTTCTTGCGTGGTTGATTTTAGCCATACTGACAGTGTGAGGTGACATCTCATTGTAGCTTTGATTTGTATTTCCCTGATGATGAGTGATGTTGAGCATCTTTTCTTGTGTCTGTTGGCCATCTGCATATCTTCTTTGGAAAAACATCTATTCATGTGTTCTGTTCAGTTTTTAAATGGATTATTATTTTTTTGGTGTTGAGTTGTATAGATTTTTTATAGATCTTGGATACGAACCCTTTATCGGAAATGTCACGTGCAAATACTTTCTCCCATTCCATGGGTTATCTTTTAGTTTTGTTGATTGTTTCCTTTGCTGTGCTGAAGCTTTTTATTTTGATGAAGTCCCAATAGTTTATTTTTGCTTTTGTTTCCCTTGCCTCAGGAGACGTACCTTCAAACAAGTTGCTATGCCCAATATCAAAGAAGTTACTGGCTGTGTTTTCTTCTAGGACTTTTATAGTTTCAGGTCTCACATTTAGGTCTTTAATCTATTTTGAGTTTATTTTTGTGTATGGTGTAAGACAGTGGTCTTGTTTCATTCTTTTGCACGTGGCTGTCCAGTGTTCCCAGCACCATTTGTTGAAGAGACTGTCTTTTCCCACCATATATTATTTCCAGCTTTGTCAAAGATTAATTGACTATATAGTTGTGCTTTTATTTCTGGGTTTTCTTTTCTGTTGTATTGACCCTTCTGTCTATTTTTATGCCAGTACCATAGTGTTTTGATTACTGTAGCTTTCTGGTATAACTTTGAGTCCAGAGTTGTGATGTTTCCAGCTTTGCTTTGCTTTTTAAAGACTGCTTTGGCTATTTAGGTCATCTGTGCTTCCATACAAATTTTAGGATTGTTTGTTCTAGCTTTGTGAAAAATGCTGTTCGTATTTTGATAGGGATTCCATTAAACCTATAGGTTGCTTTGGGCACTATTGACATTTTAACAATATTTCTTCTTCCAATCCACAACCATGGAATGTCTTTCCATTTCTTTGTGTCATCTTCAATTTCTTTCATCGATGTTTTATAGTTTTCAGAGAACAGGTCTTTTACCTCTTTGGTTAGGTTTATCCCTAGCTATCTTATTATTTTTGGTACGATTGTAAGTGGGATTAGACGCCTTAATTTCTCTTTCTGCTCCTTTATTATTGGTATATAGAAATGCAACAGATTTCTGTACACTGATTTTGTATCCTGCAACTTTATCGAATTCATTTGTCAGTTCTAGCAGTTTTTTTGGTGGAGTCTTTTGGGTTTTTGCAACTGTATTTGTAATAGTGAAAAACAGGACCCAAATGTTATCAGCAGGAATGGGTTGAATAAACATTGGGACATTGAAACAAAGGCCTGCAACTCCACAAAGAAATGAGGAAGCCACCTATAAACTGCTGAGTCTGTGTCCGTGATACATTGTTAACAGAGGAGGAAAAATCAAAGCACAGAACAATGTTTAGAATATGTTACATTTTATGTAATAATGGGGAGAATATGAACATAAAAACACATCTTTATACTTTTTACAAAATGGAAGAATAAAACAAAACCAATTTTTAAAAATCTTGACCTAAATACTTACCTAAAACCAAATCTTTAAAATGCTCACTTAAATTTTTTTAAGTTTATTTACTTATTCTGAGAGAGAGAGAGAGAGAGAACAAGCTGTGTAGGGGCAGAGAGAGAGGGAGACAGAGAATTCCAAGCAGGCTCTACACTGTCAACAGAGAGCCTGATGCGGGGCTCCAGCTCAAAAACCGTGAGATCATGACCTGAGCTGAAACAAAGAGTTGGACGCTTAACCGACTCAGCCACCCAGGTGTCCCAAAATGCTCGCTTTAAAAACAGCAGCAGACTCAATAAAAAAGCAAGACCTATCGATATGTCCTTTACAAAAAACATGCTGTAAACATAAAGGTGAAGACAAGTTGAAAGAAAAAGGTTGAGGAAAGACATACAAAGACCCCAAGCATAAGCAAGCTGGTGTGATCCTAAAAATAACAGGCAAAGTAAACTTCAAGAGACAGTGTATTTACAGGAGAACATGCAGGGCATTTCATTACAGTTAGAGGTCAGTTCATCAATGGGGCGCCTGGGTGGCTCAGTTGGTTGGGCATCCGACTTCGGCTCAGGTCATGATCTCACAGCTTATGGGTTCAGGCCCCCCCTCAGGCTCTGTGCTGACACCTCAGAGCCTGGAGCCTGTTTCGAATTCTGTGTCTCCCTCTCTCTCTGTCTCTTCCCTACTCTCTCACATACTCTCTCTCTCTCCCTCTCTCAAAAATAAACATTAAAAGAATTTTTTTTGATTAAAAAAAAGAAAACATAACAATCTTGAGTGCACCTTCATAACACAGTTCCCAGATACACGAAACAGAACTTGACAGAAGTGATTTTCCCGACAGGGGTGTCCGCTCTCGCCACTGCTATTTAACATAGTGCTGGAAGTCTTAGCATCAGCAATCAGACAACAAAACAAAATAAAAGGCATCAAGATTGGCAAGGAGGAAGTCAAACTTTCACTTTTTGCAGATGACATGATACTTTATATGGAAAACCCGACGGAATCCACCAAAAGCCTACTAGAACTGATTCATGATTTCAGCAAAGTTGCAGGATACAAAATCAATGTACAGAAATCGGTGGCATTTCTATACACCAACAATGAAGCAGCAGAAAGAGAAATAAAGAAGCTAATCCCTTTCACGATTGCACCAAAAACCATAAAATACTTAGAAATAAACCTAACCAAAGAGGTGAAAGACCTCTACACTGAAAACTATAAAAAACTTATGAAGGAAATTGAGGAAGACACAAGGAAATGGAAAAACATCCCATGCTCATGGATTGGAAGAATAAATATCGTCAAAATGGCAATACTACCCAAAGCAATCTACACATTCAATGCAATCCCAATCAAAATTGCACCAGCATTCTTCTCAAAGCTAGAGCAAACCATCCTAAAATTTGTATGGAACCACAAAAGACCTCGAATAGCCAAAATAATACTGAAGAATAAAACCAAGGCAGGAGGCATCACAATCCCAGACTTTAACCTCTACTACAAAGCGGTGGTCATCAAGACTGTATGGTATTGGCACAAAAACAGACACATAGACCAATGGAATGGAATAGAAAACTCAGAAATGGACTCGCAAGTATATGGCCAACTAATCTTTGACAAAGCGGGAAAATGTATCCAATGGAAAAAAGACAGCCTCTTTAACAAATGCTGCTGGGAGAATTGGACAGCAACATGCAAAAGAATGAAACTAGACCACTTTCTTACACCACTCACAAAAATAAATTCTAAATGGATAAAAGATCTGAATGTGAGACAGGAAACCATCAAAATCCTAGAGGAGAAAACAGGAAAAAGCCTCTTTGACCTAAGACGCACCAATTTCTTACTCGACACGTCTCCAAAGGCAAGAGAATTAAAAGCAAAGATGAACTATTGGGACCTCATCAAGATAAAAAGCTTCTGCACAGCAAAAGAAACAACCAACAAAACGAATAGGCAACCAACGGAATGGGAAAAGATCATCGCAAATGACATATCGGATAAAGGACTAATATCTAAAATTTATAAAGAACTTACCAAACTCCAAACCCGAAAAACAAACAACCCAGTGAAGAAATGGGCGGAAGATATGAATAGACACTTCTCCAAAGAGGACATTCAGATGGCCAACAGACACATGAAACGATGCTCAATGACACTCATCATCAGGGAAATACAAATCAAAACCACACTGAGATACCACCTCACACCAGTCAGAGTGGCTAAAATGAACAAATCAGGAAACTATAGATGCTGGCGAGGATGTGGAGAAGTAGGCACCCTCCTACACTGTTGGTGGGAATGCAAACTGGTGCAGCCACTCTGGAAAACGGTGTGGAGGTTCCTCAAAAACATGAAAATAGAGCTACCCTATGATCCAGCAATAGCCCTGCTAGGAATCTACCCAAGAGACACAGGAATGCTGATGCATAGGAGCATGTGTACCCCAATGTTCATAGCAGCACTTTCGACAATAGCCAAATCATGGAAAGAGACCAAGTGCCCATCAGCTGATGAATGGATAAAGAAGTTATGGTACTTATATACAATGGACTACTACGTGGCAATGAGAAAAAATGAAATCTGGCCATGTGTAGCCAGATGGATGGAACTGGAGGGTATTATGTTAAGTGAAATAAGTCAGTCAGAAAAAGACAGATACCATATGTTTCCACGAATAGGTGGACTTTGTGAGACTAAGCAAAAACCAGGGGAAGGGGAAGAGGGGAAAGGAAAAAAAGACACAGAGAGGGAGGGAGATAAAACATAAGAGACTCTCAAAGACTAAAAAAAAAACTGAGGGTAAGGGGGGTGAGGGAGTGGGGAGAGGGGGTGATGGGCATTAAAAAGGGCACATGTTGGGATGAACACTGGGTGTTATATGTAAACCAATTTGAAAATAAACTATTATAATATTAAAAAAAAAAAAAAAGTGATTTTCCCAAGAGTTCCCTGCAACTCGAAGAGGCCAAGTCTCTCACTTGTCACTTTCAAGGCATGCCTGGAGTTGACAGCCAGCTGCCCTGCGTTAACTTTTTTAAGGCTCCCCAAACCATTACCGAAAGCCAGCATGATCCACAGCCTGTGCTAACCATTGCCCCTTAGCGTCCAAGTCCCCCAGCCACTGTGTCAACAATGGTGATCGGTGTCAAGGCACACACAATGGTGATCGGAGTCCACAAAAAGACCCCTTTGTCACATAGTGGGGTGCTTAAGGCTTCAGTTGATATGTAATCCAACTCTGAAATTTTGTCTGCTTTCTGGGGTCACACCTGTTCTCAACTACCTCCAACTGAGCCTCCCAGACAGCGGAGCCTGCGGCGATCCCCAGGAGCTGAAGTCTGGAGAAGAGGGAGTGAGACAGGGAAGTGGGGAGAGCCATTAGGAGGATGTGTTGCCAGCTGGTCCTTGCCTTAATGTGCACGGTCCTGTGAGACCATCTGTTTCTCGGCACAATCTGCCTAGGAGGGGAGAGGGGGGGTGGATTTGATCAACTAGTTCCTATGTCCACTGTCAAAGCGTGGTCCTGGGGCTGTACCCAGTGGGGACCCCCATCATCTGCTGCTTCAGCATCGGCAGGAAGGCCTCTGGGCATGGGTGAAGAATCACATAGCATGGGCACAAAGGAAGGCGCTGTCAAGGTGCACACAATGGTGATCAGAGTCCACAAAAGGATGCTTCTAGAGGCAACAGCTAGAACAGGACATCTGAGGCAAAGGATCCAGATGGTACATAGGAGGGATCTGACACAGAGTACGTACAAAACCTACACCAAACAGCACATTCAAATGTGAAATGTTGGATGCTTTCCCCTCACGTTGCAGAGAAAACAAGTTGCCTAGGAGCACCGTTTCCATCAGAAATGAACCCGGGGTCAAACGGAGTTCAATAAAGGAAGAGAAGGAAATAGGAATTACAAGGATTGGAAAGGATAAAACAACGCTGTTATTATTCACAGAGAATATGATTGTATGCTTAGAAAATTCAGAAGAATCTATACATTAATATTAATAATTTACTGGAAACCACAAGAAGAGAGTCAGTTTAAAAATCAATTGTATTTTGGGGCACCTGGGTGGCTCAGTTGGTTAAGCATCTGACCATGGCTCAGGTCATGATCTCACTGTTCATGAGTTCCAGCCCCATATCAGGCTCTCTGCTGTCAGTGAGGAGCTTATTTGGGATTCTCTGTCCCCCTCTCTCTTTGCCCCTTTCCTGCTCATGCTGTCTCTCTCTCTCAAAATAAATAAATAAAACTGAAAAAAATCAATTCTATTTCTACACAGGAGCAACACACTGATAAAAAATGAAATTTTAGGGACGCCTGGGAGGCTCAGTCGGTTAAGCGTCTGACTCTTGATTTTGGCTCAGGTTGTGATCTTACAGTCTCGCGTGAGGTCAAGCCCCATGTCATGCTCTGTGCTGACAGCACAGAGCCTGCTTAAGATTCTCTTTCTCCCTCTCTCTCTGTCCCTCCTGCAGGAGTGTGCATGCTCTGTCTCTCTCTTTCAAAAAAATAAATAAACACTTTTAAAATGAAATTTTAAAATAAATGCCACTTAGGGGCACCTGGGTGGCTCAGTCAGTTAAGCGTCCGACTTTGGCTGAAGTCATGATCTCACGATTTGTGCTGACAGCTCAGACCCTGCTGCCTGATTCAGATTCTGTGTCTTCCTCTCTCTCTGCCCCTCCCTCTACTCGCTCTCTCTCTTTCTCTTTCTCTCTCAAAAATAAACATTAAAAAAATAAAATAAAATAAATGCCACATAGGACAGCATCAAAATCATCAAACATTGCCTGACTCCGGAGCCCACGGATGTACAAGTAGCCCAAAAACGATTATTTTTAAAAAGCGAAAACAAAACAAAAATACTCAAGGTTCTGGAGCTGTAAATTTCCATTTCCATTATGCTTCGCTCGTGATGTCCAGATTCCATCCCTGTGAGTCTCTCTCTGGGAGGTGTGACTACAAAGGCAGTAAAACCTGCCATGTATATCGAAAGAAAAGTAACGAATGGTGGAAATAATGCTGAAAGACAGCTTCTGGAAGTCTCCTGGGGAAAAGCCAAGCGCGCTCCACCGGCGGGATCCGACACACCGACTGCACGTGGCAGCCAGAACCTGAAAGCAGAGTGAAGAAATGTTCCAAGCTTAATGATGGAGCAGGAGACTGAGAGCCTCCAGCCTCTCTTTCGTTCAACACCAACGTGGTGGTCATCGAATCTGCTCTACGTCTCCGTCCGTCAAAAGGGAGATGACTTTTATCTCACCTTCAGGAGACGGAAGCCGTGTACCATCTAAGGGATTTTGGAGACGTTCCCTAGGGGTTGGTTGGAAGCCGTCTGAGCGCCATCACCCACTGTCGTGCCCAAATCCCTGGCCCCTCGTCTCCCAGCCTCCACTCTTTTCCCCAACGGCCCCATTGTGTTTGTTTGTCTAAAATAAGTCTTCCAAGCGTGATGTTGCAACCATACGTCCCACTCTTTCTCACATTCTGCCAGGACATTCTCCTGGGACTTCAGGAGCCTGAGTCGTCTGGCCTGTTAGACTCCAGGGCCTTTTACCCACAGAGCCCTTCGACCGAGGTGACTAAGGTTGACAAGCTTTTAGAGGACCTACTGTAGTGTTAGAAACCAGGGGAAACACATGGACTCTAAATATATAAAAAAAAAATCAATATAAATACATATTTAAACGTCGATCAAATGTAACATGAGGCAGCTAATCGATTTCAGCTCTTTGTTGGTTTTGCATGAATTACAGTCAGGGTGGTTCCAGGGTTCATTTTCGTGTGTTTCGGGCGCTGCAGTCTCTAAATTGAGGAGGGCTCCTGCCCTTCCCCGGTCTCACGTGGCCCTCCAGAATTCCCGAGGTGAACCCGCAGAACAGGACCTTTCGGGAGCTTCACAGGGCGAAGGTGAAATGACGCCGTAGAAAGTCAAGTGCTTCGAAAGAGCAAGAAGCATCTGCACAGATGCCGATAAAGTTTTTAAGGTTCTTTGAGGACCTCTCCTGTCATTCTTTAGCCTCTCCTTTTTCAAGATCAGAGAATGAGTCGTGGTTCCCTGGAGACACTCCTACCCCCTCCTCCTACTCTGGTTTCTCGGCTCACTCAATCCCACTCTAAATCTGCCACCCGGGCCCAGACGGAACTCAAGCAAGGGAAAATTTTCTGTGATTTCTCGTGCCCCACGGAAAGTTGGTTTTTCTAAGGCTCCCACATCGTATTACACTATTTGCCAAGAGAAGCAGCCATTGAGAAAGACTTTGGATTCAGGATGGACAGGGGGCAAATCTGGGGACGAGTGAGTGTCCCCAATGCTCCCCCTCCGTTGTCATCTGTCCTCCTTGGAAGCCTTTCCCATACCCTTTAAAATGCTCCCGGAACATTTAGCTCTTAGTTTTCTCCATGATGGGGGCAGGGGGGTTTTCTTCCTGTCTTCCTCCCTATCTTTTCAGTTCATTGAAAGCTCCTTTCACCCAAAGCAGGATATTCTTTATTACTGTTAATTCATGGGCAGAGGATGGTAATGATAATTATGACACTAATTATTGACCCAACTTCCTCCAGTCTGCTGACAGTGCAGCCATGAGAAGTAGAGCCATGCACGACCACGCTTCAATCTGGGATTTCTCCAGCTACCGTTTGGATGTCAGAAACCATATTTGTAATCTCCAGCGCTTACCAGAGAACAATGTGATTAATCAAAGCTTTCTCTTATGGTAAAAAATTTCCGGGGTTCCTGGGTGGCTCAGTGGGTTGAGCGTCCCACCTCAGCTCGGGTCATGACCTCGCAGTTCATGGGTTCAAACCCCACGTCGAGCTCTGTGCTGACAGCTCAGAGCCTGGAGCCTTCTTCGGATTCTGTGTGTGTGTCTCTCTCTTTGACCCTCCCCTGTCCACGCTCTGCCTCTCTCTCTCTCTCTCTCTCTCAAAAATAAATAAACATTAAAAAAAATTTCCCTGGAGTGTTAAAAGACCTCGAGTCAGGAAGAAAGCAACAGGTGTTCTTGGAGGAGCTAATATTTCCCCACACTTCACCCCACCTTCTGCGGGGTTACAGAGGTACAGACAGAAGAGGAATTTCCTTCACTGCTCACCAAACCTGTTCCCCTTCCACCTCTGCCCCATTTCTGAGTCTAACATTGCTCATCGATTCACCCTCTGAACCTTGGAGGCGCTTTCGATTTCTCTTTTACCTCCCTCGTTCCAAGCAATGTGAGCTGCTCGTTGGAGCACTGTCTCTACCTGGCGAGCACTCGTGTTCAGCCTGTTGTCCTGACTCGCCAACTGGCATATGCTTGGTCTTCTCACCTGGAGCCTCTACCCACACACACTCCAAAAGATGAGGCTTCCTCCACCACAGACCGTGTTGTTAAGAGCCACAGAGATTCCCCTACCCCTCATAGTCTATCGGGTTGAAGAAATTTCCTTGCATTAGCAAATCGGTTTTATTTTTTTTAACGAGAATATTCATGTTACTAAGGTTCTTTTTTTTTTTTTGGCTCTCTAAAACTGAGCAGGTGGAATTCTTATCGATCTACTGCTAGGCTGTATCATATTAATATATTTCCTCTTTCTATGCCATTTTAACCCTCCTGAGATAAACACGACTTCCTTGTGATAGCAGATAATTGTTTTCCATTGAATTCAGTTTGCTAGTGTTTTGTTTGGGATTTTCATCGCTATGATTTTCAATAATTAGAGGTTTGCGAGATGGTGATTTTCCAACAGTGAGCTGAGGGCCCTCTGTTTCCACCGAGGCCCTAAGTGCAGCTGGGGGCGTGGAGGAGGGCCGCGAATACAGGTAGGAGCTCCACGCTCTCTGCTCTGTCTCAACCGGAGATGCTTCATTTTCCAAAACCTCTTTTACACATGGGGGTTCCACGTGTGGTTTTAGTATTCGCGTTCTTTGAGGAAAATGAATCAGGTGGTTTTCCGTCTCTTCACATCCTGAAACACTTGAAATAGCACAGAATTAGTCTGTTCCTTAAAATCATTTGGACTTGGGTCCTCGTAATGCTGGGGTGGGGGGGTTGTAGTAAGAGGGTTAGTAATTTTAAAGACTTAAAAAAAATTTTTTTTAATGTTTATTTTATTTTGGAGAGAGAGACACACAGAGTATAGCAGGGGAGGCACAGAGAGAGAGGAAGACACAGAATCTGAAGCAGGGTCCAGGCTCTGAGCTGTCAGCACAGAGCCCGATGTGGGGCTTGAACTCACAAACCATGAGATCATGACCTGAGCCGAAGTCATACTCAACCGACTGAGCCCCTCAGGCGCCTCTTAAAGACTTTTTGAATTGAAATTTGTATTGAGATCATTGTGGACACACGCAATTGTAAGAAATAGTACAGAGAGGTTCCTTGTACACTCTGCCCAATTTTCCCCAAAGCTGACATTTTCAAACCTATTGGGATGAGGTGTCTGGGTGGCTCAGTTGATTGAGAGTCTGACTTTGGCTCAGGTCATGATCTCGCAGTTCGTGGGTTCGAGCCCTGCTTCGGGCTCTGTGCTGACAGCTCAGAGCCTGGAGCCTGCCTCGAATTCTGTCTCCCTCTCTCCCTCCCTCCCTCTTCCTCTCTGTCTCTCAAATATGAACACACATTAAAAAGACACAACTATGGTATGCCGACAGGATATTGACATTGGTATAATTTATCAGTCTTACTTGGATTTCCCCAGTTTTACTTGTACGTATGTGTGTGTGTGCGCATGTATGTAAGACGATACAATTTTGTGGGTTCAGGTATCGACCACCACAGTCAAGCAACTCAACAGTCAACAGCCCCCACGTCACAGCGATCCCTCATGCCGCCCTGTATCATCACACCCGCACTCCTGCTGGCACCCCTCCCCCTACCCATTTCTCACCCCTGAAAATCACTACTATGTCCTCCATTTCTAAATATTTTCACTCTAAAAATGTTATATGGGGGCACCTGGGCGCCTCCGTTGTCTAGGCTATTGCACTCTTGATTTCAGGTCAGGTCATGAGTTCCAGCCCTGTGTCAGGCTCTGGGCTGACAGCACGGAGCCTGCTTGGGATTCTCTCTCTCACCCTCTCTCTGTCCTTCCCCCTGCCCATGCTCTCTCTCTCTCTCTTTCAAAATAAAATAAGAAACATTTTACAAAAAAGATGTTGAGGCGCCTGGGTGTGGTTCAATCAGTTAAGCGTCCAACTCTTGATTTAGGCTCAAGTCATGATCTCACAGCTTATCAGTTCAAGCCCTGCATCCATAGGGTGGAGCCTGCTTGGGATTCTCTCTCTCTCTCTCTCTCTCTCTCTCTTTCTCGCTCCCCCTCTCAAAATAATAAATAAACTATAATTAAAAAGACATCTATTTTTAAAAAGTTAATGTTTTAAAAAAATTAAATAAAAATAAAAACGCTATCCGAATGGAGCCCATACAGTGGGTGATCTATCGGCATTGGCTTTTCTCACTCAGCAGAAGTCCCTGGCGAGGCGCCCGGCTGTCTCAGTCAATGGAGCATGTGACACTCCATCTCGGGTTTGGTAAGTTCATGCCCCATGTTGGGTGTAGAGTTTACTTTAAAAAAAATAATAAAATTAAAAAACAAAAGTCCCTGGCTATTCATTCAGGTTGTTGCCTGAACCAAGAGTTTGTTCCCTTCTTACCGCTGAGTGCTGTCTCATGGCCTGGATGACCTGTGGTTTGTTCAACTCTTCACCCGCTGAGTGACACCTGGCTCTTTTCAGTTAGGGCTATTACAAGTGAAACTGCCACGAACCTCTGCGCGTAGGTTTTCATCAGAACGTAAGTTCTCATTTCTCCGGGATAAATGTGCGATTGCTGGGTTTCATGGTACGTGCGTATTCAGTTTTATAAGAAACTGCCAGACTGTTCTCCGGAGCGGTGATGCCATTTTATAGCCCCGCCAGCAAATGTTTGAGGGATCTGGTTTCCGTGTTTCCTCACCAGTATTTGGGGTTGTCACTATTTTAGATTTCTGATAGGTAGGTAGTGAGAGCTCATTGTGGGTGGGGTGAGTGGTTGTTTTTTTGTTTTGTTTTGTTTTGTTTTGTTTTGTTGAGATACAATGGACATACGACATTATATTAAGTTCCCAGAGTTCATTGCGGTTTTAATTTACATTTCCCCGATGGCTAAGAAGGTTGAACATCTTTTCATGTGCCTATTTGTTATCTCCTACTCTTTTCAACAAAATCCAATATTCATGTCTTTTGCCTGTTTTCTTATCGGGTTATTTGCTATCACTTTGACTGCTGAGTTTTGAGACTTCTTTATATATTCCAGAAACTAGTGCTCTGTTGGATGTGGGTTTGTAAATATGCTCTCCCCAGTGTCTAAATGTCTATTCATTCTTTTTTTTATTTAAAATTTTTTAATGTGTATTTATTTTTGAAAGAATAAGACAGAGTATGAGCTGGGGAAGGGCAGAGAGAGTGAGAGAGACAGAATCTGAAGCAGGCTCCAGGCTCCGAACTGTCAGCACAGAGCCCCACGTGGGGCTCATATGAATTTTAGTATGGGCTTGTTTATGTCTCTACAAACCTTGCTGATATAGTAATAAGAATCGCTTAAGCCTATCAATCAAGGTGGGGAGAATTGGCATCTTTACTAGGCTGAGTTTCACAATTTATAAACACAGTGTATCTCTATTTACCTGTTTCCTCTTTGATATGTTTCATCAATTTTGTACACATACAGTAACTGTTTTGTTACATATAAATCCAATGATTTCGTTTTCACTGGAGCCACTGTAAATGACGTTGTGTTTCTATTTTCCTTTCTTGCATGTTCATTGGTATTGTATATAAATTCGATTGATTGCTTTGTGTTGATCTTGTATCCTGTAATCATGCAAAAAAAATTACTAGTCTCTGAGGATTTGTTGCATGGATTCTTTGGAATTTTCTATGTAAACAGTCGCATCATCTGAAAACAAAGGTAGTTTTAGTTCTTCCTGCTTAATCCGCATGCTTGTAATTCATCATTTGTGCAGTGGCTAGCACTTCCAGCACACTGGTGAGTGACAGCGATGAGAGCGGACATCCCTGTCTCGTTCCCAGTTTGAGAGGGAAATCAGTCTTTCACCATTAAGTTTAATGTTTAGTGTATGATTTTTGTAGATGCTCTTTATCAAGTTGTGATATCTCCCCTCGATTCCAAACTTGCTGAAAGTTTTGATCACAAAGGGGTGTTGGATTTTGTCAAATGCTTTTTATGTAGCACTTAGTCAATATGATCGTATGATTTTTGTGGTTTAGCTTATTGATATGGTAGACTTCATTATTTGACTTTTAAATGTTGAACCAGCCTTGCATACCTGGAATAAATCCCACTTGGCCATAGTATGTAATTACTTTTTAAATACTTTTATTTATTTATTTATTTATTTATTTTGAGAAAGAGAGAGTGCAAGCGGGGTAGGAGTAGAGACAGACGGGGACAGAGGATCCAAAACAAGCTCTGTGCTGACAGCAGTGAACCTGATGTGGGGTTCAAACTCACAAACCGTGAGACCATGACCTGAGCCAAAGTCAGACCCTCAACTGATGAGCTACCCAGGTACCTCAATGAATTCTTTTTATACATCGCTAAATTTTAGTTGCTAATATTTTGTTGGAGAGTTTTGTGTCTGAGTTCATGAGAGATATTGGTCTACAGTTTCCTTTTTTTTTTTTTTTTTTTACTGCTTTTGGCATCAGGGTAATAAAATAAACTGTGAAGTAATCCTTTCTCTTCTGTTTTCTGAAGAAAATAATATATGAAATTGGCATTAATTCTTCTTTAAATGTTTGGTAGCATTCTCCAGTGAATCTGCCTGAGCCTGGAGACTTTTTTTTTTCCGGGAGTTTTAAAATTACTGATTCAGTTTCTCTTGTGGTTATAAGACAAATCAGATTGACTATTCCATCTCGGTTGAGTTTGACAGTTTGTAGTTTCTGAGGAAATGGTCAGAAGTGTGCATGATTTGTCGCCCATGACCTGCTCTTGTACAGATGATGACTTCAGTGAACAGACAGTTCTCAACCATGTCCTGTGTTGAGAGAGAGAGAGAGAGAGAGAAACCACAGAAATGCTCTCAAACTCAGGTGCACATCGGAGTCATCATGCTAAGACATCACACCGATCTTGGAGGAAAGTCAGTAAGAAATCATATTGTATTAAATTACATTCCAATTATATTGGAAGAAGGGAGTGTAGGGCTGTTGGCCAGCCGTGTGTGAAAGTTTTCTTCTGTGAGGGAGAAAAATCAGGTGGCTTTCTCGGTGGCATGTGACAAATCAGTCCTCTTCTAAGCATGGCAAAGAGCACCGTGTAGATCTTGGTTTCTCTGCTTACAACAGGTTTTAAAGGGAATTGGACTTGCGTGCCTTTTAATATGGTATCGTCTTGACAGATGTCTTGTTGAGATTGATTGTGTTGGTTTGTTTTGTTTTTTTTTTTAACTTCTTTTGAGACTTCCCTCTTGACCCGTGGATCATTGAAGTGTGTCGTTTAATTCCTACATGTTTAGAGATTTTATTTGTCTTTCTGTTATTGATTTCTGCTTTGATTCCATTAGGGTCAGAGAACGCTCTGTATGATTTCAATTTCTTTTTTAAGTTGACGTTTGTTTCATGGTCCAAGATCTAATGTGAGTGAAAGGCTCATGGGCACCGGAAACAGAGCGTCTATGCTGCCGTCAGACGGAGAGTTCCGGAAATGTGAGCGAGAGCCTGTTGGTTGACTGTGCTGTTCAGATCTTCTACATCCCTGCTGACTCTGTGTCTGGTGGTTTTATCAGTTGCTCTTTCGGAGGAGAGGGCAGTGTTGAAGTCCCTAACCACAGTGGTGGATTTCTCTCTGTTTTTAGGTCATGTATTTTGAGGCTCTGTTGTGCAGTGCACACATATTAAGAACCATTATATTTTCAATCTTTCTGGTGGATTGACCCCTTTTATCAATAACTTTTAAAATTTCTTTTTTTTAACGTGTATATTTATTTATTTATTTTGAGAGAAATAGAGAGAGACAGAGCGCACACATGCACACACAAGCGGGGGAGTGACAGAGAGAGGGAGAGAGAGAATCCCAAGCAGACTCCACCAGTGCAGAGCCGGATGCGGGGCTTGAACTCATAAACCTCGAGATCGTGATCTGAACCAAAATCAAGAGTCGGACACTCAACCGACTGAGCTACCCAGGCGCCGCTAAAATTTCTTTTATTGGCATCTAGTCTTTCATGGTTTCTACATACCTTTCTTTTAATGTTTTGTTTTTTAATTTTTTTAAATGTTTATTCATTTTTGAGAGAAAGAGAGAGAAACAGCATGAGTGCAGGAGGGGCAGAGAGAGAGGGAGACAGAATCTGAAGCAGGCTCCAGGCTCTGAGCTGTCAGCCCAGAGCCCCCCAAAACCATGTGATCACCACCTGAGCCAAAGTCAGATGCTTAACCAACTGAGCGACTGGTATGGGCCCCTTCACATACCTTCGAGGTAGTTTTGACACCTATATTTTCCCAGGAAATCTTCAGTACCATTGGGGTTCCCAAAGTGTTCTGTTATAACTCAGCACATGGTGCGTGTATGCCTACATGGTGTTTTTCTGTTTATACAATATAAACAATTATCTGCAAACAGCACGGACTTCACCTCATGGCTTTGTAAGACTCCATAATGTCTATAAATGCCTTGGCTTCTTTGTATCCATTTGCAAATTGCTTTTTTTTCCTCTCACTCAACATCTCAGTTTTCAAGATACGTCCATGTTGACACATAACGTTACCTCGTTGCTCTCATCGGGCTGTACTGTAACCTGTCGTGTGAATACGCATTAACATTTTATCTGCCCCGGTGGTTCTTCCTGTGATGGGAAAGCCTGTTCTATCTGGGCCCTGCTACGGTGTGCAGCAGGACAGGATGGCAGGACAGGAACCAGGAGTCAATCCCGGCTTTCCTCTTCCTTCTAGTCTTCTCGCTTCTCCCAGCACCCCTGCTCCCCCCACCCGCCCCCCATAGACTTCCCAGGGCCATCTCTTCTTTTCTGGAATCTTTGTTTCTGCAATTTCCCCACACCTGCTCTTTGTTTCGCCCTGAAATGCCTTCTCTGCCCCTGTTAAATTTTACTCACCCAGCAAGGTCCAAATGCCTCTAAGACTCATCCTTCCCTCCCCCCGACCCCCCGGCACGGCATTATAAATCTCCGAAACGTTCTCGGTTTTATTCTGCAGTTCGTGTATTTTCTGCTCTGTCATGGATGTTGTCTTTATGAAGATAAGGACGATGATTTGCTCACCCCGGAGCCCCGTCTCCTCAAGAACTGTTCCTCTGCAGCCTCGTGCCTAGAACGCGCTGAACGCTTTGAAATCGACATGTCAATGCACAAAGCTTCTGGCCTTGGAAAGACTCCCTTTCACTGCCCCTCAGCCGCGCAGGGACCGTACGAGCATGGCACTAAATCGCATGGGGCACAGTGTCTGTTTTCCCGGAGGAACTCTTAAGGAGCCAGGCCCGGAAGTCGTGCCTTGTCTGTGCCCCTCTCAGCTTTCCCAGATGCCAGGGAGAGGGTCACCCCGTCACAACCAACTGGAGGGGATCGGACCCCTAACGGGACAGAGTTTCGGGGGCAGCAAGTGAGAGGTATGTGGCTCCTGCCCAGCCCCCACCCCCGGCTGGGGAGTTACCAGAGCACACCTCCAAAGTTATGATGATATTTCCAAATAATAACCATAATTAATTGAACACTTAGGATAAGTAACCCAGGGACGTTCCTTGGGTTACTGCAGTAACTTGCAGTAACTGCAGTTGTGAATATTTTTAGGGTTTATTAGGTCCAAAGCCCTGGGTTAAGTGCTCTATATAGATTATTTTGTCTTCGTTTAACCTTTTCAAGAATCCTGTGAAGTAGAAACTAGGATTATTACTGTTATCATCATTCCTATTTCACTGATGGAGAAACTGAGGCTCAGAGAGGCACACACCGGCTCACAGTCACACGGTAAGGAGCAGAGCCAGAACGCACACCCAGAGTGCTCTGGCAGTCTCCAAACGCCATTCTCCCCTCCCTCCGTCCTTCCCGTCCTTTATTAAGCATTAGTTTTAATTATACAGAGAAAATTAGAATATATTTTTCAAAAAATCCAGACCATATAGCGAAGAGTACAAATCGCCTTTATCGTATCCCTTCTCTGCACAGAACTTCATTTTTTTGTTTTAAATTTTTACTTACTTTTGAGAGACATAGAGACAGAGTGTGAGCAGGGGAAGGACAGAGAGAGAGGGAGATACAGAAACTGAAGCAGGCTCCAGGCTCTGATGAGCCATCAGCACAGAACCCGATGTGGGGCTTGAACTCACAGAGGTGAGATCATGACCTGAGCTGAAGTCGGCCACTTAACCAACTGAGCCACCCAGGTGCCCCAGAACTTCATTTTTTAAGCTTCTGACTTTGTTTTTAAATTCTTTTCTGAGGGGCGCCTGGGTGGCTCAGTCAGCTAAGCATCTGACTCTTGGTTTCAGCTCAGGTCATGATCTTGCAGTTCGTGAGCTCAAGCCCCATGTCAGGCTTTGTCAGGCTCTGTGCGAACAGCAAGAAGCCTGCTTGGGATTCTCTCTCTCTCTCTCTCTCTCTCTCAATAAATAGATCTTAAAAAATTAAATTCTGTTTTGGTTAAGCAATAGATTCCCACAGCTCAGAAATCAAACCGTGCGACTTTCCAGCGCTGTCTCCCCCTCTGTCCCTCAGCGGCCCCACCGCCTGTCCTCACTCACAGGGACCACGGGTCCACTCTCTGACCCCCCTCACAGAGCGTCTTCATTTACGTACGCGCCTTTACAAGTGAACTTGCTGATTTTCCCACTTCGGGCTCCAAAGATAGCACACGACACACACTGTTTTGCATTTCAACAGTTGTTTATTAACCATTGTTCCATACTCCGTGTTGCCTTCTGGTTTCTGGGAAAGAAGGGAGCAGGGCAGGCCCCAGCCTACGTTTCTAACAGGAGGCATTTGTTCTGTGATGTTCTCTTATCTTCCTTCCTGCAGCTCGCTCCCACCCCCTGGGTCCGGCTCCTCCGCGGCTGGCATCACAGGCTGGGCTCTCGATATCTAAATCTCCTCCCTGGTGTCTCTGCAGGTGCCCCAACCCATAGACAGAAACTGTCACCCCCTTTGGCCTTCCCGTAACGCTAGTATGCACTGTATGGCACAGAAACATAAGTATGTTGTTTTTTTGTTTTTTTTTTTTAATGCTTACTTCTTTAGTTTGAGACAGAGAGAGAGAGAAAGTGCAAGTGCACAGGGGAGGGGCAGAGAGAGAGAGAGAGAGAGAGAGAGAGAGGGAGACCATCCCCAGCAGGCTCCATGCTGTCAGTGCAGAGCCCAACTCGGGGCTCGAATCTATGAACCGTGAGATCATGACCTGAGCTGAAATCAAGAGTCAGACACTTAACTGACGGAGCCACCCAGGCGCCCCACGAGTATGCTTTTGTTAGCAAATCAAGGTCTAAATGGTGGCCTTTCGGGTGGTATGGGGAGAGTGCATTTGGGGAAGGGGCTTCATGGGCACCGCTGAAAGGACACCGCTGTCACGTGGCTGCTGCTTCCTCACGCGGTCCCCACGCCACCACCAGGTGAAGGCAGGACACCGTCTGTCCTCCACAGCGTTTGTCCCTGCCATACCCAGCCCTGCCCTGCTCCTTGATGCACCCACGGCCGACTCGGTGACTCATCGGTGACCTTGATCCCAGGTGTTCCCGCAGAAGAGCAATCGCTGACGCCCGGCCCCTCCCTTGGGAACTGAAGCTGACAAAGCCGTCCCCTGCCACAGCCCTGCCCTGGGCAGGCCTCATCTGACCACGGGTTCCATCGTCAGGGAGCTTGACCCAAAACTGAAGACCTGGCTGAACATGTCCAACACTGAGATCAGAAGCCACTGACACAGGGCACCTGGGTGGCTCAGACGGTTAAGCATCTGATTCCTGAGTTCCACTCAGGTCATGATCTCACGGTTTGTGGGCTCAAGAACGCCCCACGTCAGGCTATGTGCTGACAGCATGGAGCCTGCTTGGGATTCTCTGTCTACCTCTCTCTCTCTCTCTCTCTGCCGCTCTCTCTGTCAAAAGTAAATAAACTTAAAAAAAAAAAAGAAAACCACTGACTTAATGGTGGCTAACGCTCCGAATTCATTGAATAAATATTTGTTGCGAGCCCACTATGTGGCACACACTTTCTAGATCTGTAAACAGAGCAGCAAGACAAAGTCCTTGCCCTCAGGGAACCTACATTCTGGGAGAGCAGACAGGCCAATTAAATCCCCATACAAGTAAAATGTATGTCTATGTATGTACGTGTGTATTTGTGCTGTCAACGTGTATGGGTGTGTATTGCCCGCCAGGAACACCTGCAGATGAACGAGGTGGGTTTATCACTTGTGGCCACGACGGAGACCATGCACCGTAGCACACCGGTGTTAGGAGGACCTGCATAGGACTTAGGCTTTGGGTGGGGGGTTTGGGAGAGGACCCGAGGAAGCGGGGCTTTCTCTGGATTGGGCGCTGTCAGAAAGCAGGGATGGATGAGTCTATGATCGGGTTGCTCGATAAATCCTCTCTGGAAAACAGGAGACCAGATCAAGGTCACTGCTGTAATTAATCAACAGTACTTACATTAACCAGGAGAGGCGGATGTTTGGTGTTTTGTGACTCGGACAATGTTTACATTTGCTGTGTTCAGACGCAATTGTGGAGAGGTCTTGTTTTTCATCTCGACCCATCACGGCCGAGAGGGATCTTGTCTGATACTGATGTTTGTGAGATTGTTTTTTATTTTTTTTTTATGTTTAAATTAAAAAAAATGTTTAATTTGATTTTTTAATGTTAAACATTAAGTTTAATGTTTAAATGTTTTTTGAGAGAGAGAGAGTGTGAGTAGGGAAGGGGCAGAGAGAGAGGGAGACACAGAATCCGAAACAGGCTCCAGGCTCTGAGGTGCCAGCACAGAGGCCGAGGTGGGGCTCGAACCCATGAACTGTGAGATCATGACCTGAGCCCAAGTTGGACGCTCAACAGACTGAGCCACCCGGGCGCCCCTCTGGGAGAGTCTTTATGTTCAACAGGAGAACACCAAGACAGAGCTATGCATGCGGGGCCAGTTTCTAGATGTCAGGACTGTTTCCCACTTTTCCCCCCACCCCCCAAAATGTATACATATATAAATACAAGTTCAGGTGGAAAAAAGTGCTATGGAGTAAGGCCAGGGATTCCCAGGATGGGGAATGCGGTTACTTTACAGAGGCGGTCAGGGAGGCCTCCGTGGTCACGTAACATTTGAGCAGAGACCTAGAAAAGCGAGGGAGGGAACTGCGTGGCCACCGGAGGGGAAGAACCTTCTGGGTAGAGCCGGCCGGCGAAGGCAGAGGCCTCGCAGTATGAATGGGTTTGGCTTGTTTGAAGGCTGGCACAGGGGTCAGGGGTTCTGGACCAGAGCGGGCGAGCACGGGGAAGTGGAAGATGATGGGTGAGGGATGGCCCAGGCCAGGCCAGGCCAGGCCGACAGAAGGACTCCGACCCCGGCTCTGAGATGGGAGGACCCTGAGGGAAGGATGGTCGGAACACAACGTGTTGTAAGATCCCTCTGGCTGCGGTGCTGAGAACAGACTCCAGGGGACAAGAGGGAAAGCAGGGAGGGGAGCTGGGTGTCTGCTCTGATGACCCGGGGGAAAGATGACCGTGGTTTGGAGCGGTCTGGTGGTAGCAGTGAACTTGGTGAGACCCATTTGCTCAGACTGGACAAGGGTTACAGGCGGGTAGGGAGGACGGTGCCAAGACTTTTCATTTGAGCAAAAGACTCAGTCGTTGTAGTGTAAGCCCTGACAGCTGGGTTTTCTCTTCTTTGGTTTGACCACAGAGGCATCAACTTCAAAGATGGCTATCTAGAATAAATACACCGCCAGCCATACACTGGCTAGAGATCAGAGCCATGCTACCTCCCCACCCCGCCCCCAACTGAGGCTCCTTTGTTTTGGAAATCTTGTTTGGTTTCAGTAACTGACCATTTGGGCTACTTACTTTTTTTTCCTCTTCCTGCTCTTTAAATTCCAGCTCCTATGCTTTGAACTTACCAGTAAGGGTCAGCCCATGAAACCCTAGACCCTCACCCTGAACCCCAGTAAACACAGAACCCCAGGCCCATGCTCACTTGTGTGCTCTCTCTCTCTCTCTTTCTCTTTACCTGCAACCTTGCTGGGAGTGGTTCCAGGGGTGCTGTGTCACTTCCAGTTTTCGTAAGTAATATTTTTTCAAAATTTCTGCTGGCTCTTGCTGAAGGGTGTCTTGCAATCATAAGTGCCACGAGGGGCACCTGGGTGGCTCAGTCGGTTAAGCGTCTGACTTGGGCTCAGGTCATGATCTCGCGGTTGATGGGTTCGAGCCCCATGACCTGTGTCTGTGTTGACAGCTCAGAGCCTGGAGCCTGCCTCAGATTCTGCGTGTCTCTCTCTCTCTCTCCCTCTCTCTCTCTCTCTCTCTCTGCCCCTCCCCTGCTCACACTCTGTCTCTTTCTCTCTCATTCAAAAATAAACAGTTAAAAAAATTTTTTTAAAAAAGAAATGACATGAATAACAGTATATCTTTTGCAGGGTAGTACATCAAGGGGTCGGGGAAGGGGGCATGTGAGGGAGAGGTGCCCCTAGACATCCAAGCCAAGACACGGAGTAAGCGGTGGTACCTGTGGGCCAGGAGCTATGCAGAAGGTGCGGGGGGGGGGGGGGCAGTGGAGAACAGAATAGGAAGTTGCCAGAGTTTATGCAAACATAAGAAACGGGCCTCAGTGAGATCACCTGGAGTGTGAATATGGCAGAGAAAAGGTCTTACCTACCTGCACTCACTTCCTAGGCACCCCAGTATCTGGTCCTCCTGGAAGGGAGGGGGAACCAGCAGAGGAAACCGAAAAGGAACATTCCGGAAGGCAGAAGCACCAGGAGTTCAATCATCTATTAACAAATCTGCACTGAATTCTGCGCACCATCTCAGAAGTTCTAAGACTTTCTATTCTGAGCCACCAGAAGATTGGACAGACGGTAGCGACAGGAGGAAAAGAAAAAAGGCGTTGGCCAGAACGGTTGGTTGACATGAAGAACTCATTCCTCTTTTCTTTCTTGGTAAAAGACCCCTGACTCTGTTTGGAGAGGCAAGACATTCACAAACGTGAATGGAAGTATGTACAGGACTTCCGCTGAAATGGAGCGAACACAGTCGGGAGGCACGTATCTGCTCTTCTACTCTGTCCCTTGCTGCCTCTGAAATGTGAATGTTATCGCTGGAGTTCCAGCAGCCATTCGGGAACAGGAGGCAACTGGAGAGGAAAATCAAGCCTCGAGCGTGGCGGGGTGGAAACACAGCCCATGCGCTTGATAACTGTGGAGTTGCCAACCAGTTCCCGATGACTTAACGTCAGCTTTATTTTGCACGGGCAAGAAACAAACTTCTACCTTCTTAAAATTCACAGTTATTTTGGGTTTTCTGTCACATGGAGCAAGAGCAAATTCTCACTGATAGAAGATTTGTTCAGAGGATTTCAAAACTGCAGAGACGACTCGTAAAAGGAAGCAAGGATTCAGAGATGTGATGATCCCTGCCTTCTCAGAATTCCCTGAGCAGCGGAGTGGGGGTGGGGGGTTAACAGGTGGTAAGCAGTCATTACAACACGGAGGTAGGGGCTATTATTCTCGAGGACCGAGGACTAAGACAGATGGCAAAGCGAGCTTCATGTCCTCTTTTCCTCTCAAATCACATCTAAATTCAATAACTCATCACGTGCTCTTGGTCTGGTTTGGTTCCATCGCCGACATTTGATTTTAATATATTCCAGTAGCTAATTTAAGCCGTGGAGTTGAAGAGGGGGGAAATGATCACGCAGGCTAGATTTTAGATGCTTGGCACTTATAATCTCTCAGAGAACCTGAATGGAATACTAAGCGGCGGTTATGAGCTTGCTAAGAATCAATTTTGTACGTGGAGCTCCATCCAACCAACAATTATATAAATACTCTAGCTCCACGAAATTGGCAGGAGGCTAAAACTACAAATGCGATCTGTGCCATGTCTCTAATGGGCCAATTATTTTGATGTCGCCTTTCCCCCTGGAAGGCACCTGAACGGCACACTTGGCCAACTTCCTACCGCTGGCCAAGGCTGCTCTTCAATACCAGAACACTCCTGTCTTTACTGTCGCCAGATCTAGGCCGAAGGGAGACACAAACCTACATTGAGCACTTACTAAGTGCCAGGTCTATTACGTCTATTCTCTTATTTGATCTTTACAGCTTCCCTCCCATAGCTTCTAGAATCCTCCTTTGCCAGTAAGAATCTGACACTCAAAGAGCCTGAGCAATCTGCCTCCAGTCCTCCCCAGCTCCTGGGCGGGTAGAGCCAGGATCCAAACCCAGATCGGGTTTCCTCGCTGTCCTCAGCACCACACTGTTTCCCCCACTGGCCTCCCGTGCCATCTCACACCCTCACAAGCCTGCAATCTCCTTTGTCCAGTCTAAACAGCTTTCTAGGCATGGGTCCTCCTTTCCATTTTCCACGAGTCAAAATCCCACCCCTCTGGCAAATCTTTTGTGTGCTCCCCTCCCCCTCTATAAACCTTCCTGGCACCTCCCATCTCTGTGACCTCTGCTTCCTGGGAATTCTCCCCGCCCCATAATTGGCTCCTACAACACTTAGGACTTCCTAAACTTTACCAGGGCTTTTTGTATCCTTAAGTAAACTATCCTATTATCAATTTTAAAGGGGAAGAGAGAAAAGAAAACACATCTATTGCACACTTACCCTGTTATAGGAGTTTGTCTCCTTTAATTCCGCAAATAGTCCTATTGGGGCTTTTTACCTGCCGCGTTACAGGTGAAGAAATTGGATACACAGCAACCTGAGGTGGCGGAACGAGATGCAAAACCAGACGTTAAGAAATAGAAATTATAGATCATTTCGGAAACTAGCACATCACGCAGGCGTCCAGTACACGTTTGTGCAACGAATTAACGAAAGAATGAATAGGTGAATATTTGAAGACTGGCTTACATAAAAAATTGAGTGAGCAATGGCACGAGAAAGAAAACTGAAGTACCCTGAAAAATACATATTCCAAGTACTAATGGGGTTTCGTGGCGGCAGAAAATCCCCAACTTTGAAACAAGCCCAGAGCAAAATGAAAGGGTTTCCCTAACACTTTCACAAGAAAAAGCGTGGCTCCGCACACCCAGTACAGAAGTGGCATTTGCAATCTACAAAGGTGCCTCCTTCGGAAAGCTCTAGAACACCGTCGGGTTTTGTTCCCCAACTTCGGCGGCGGGGGCGGGCAGGCGCCTGTGCCTTTAAGAATCTGGTCGAAGTCCTTTTCCTCTCCCCGCCCCGCCCCCTCGCCTTGCCGGCGGGGCCGAGGTGTCCACCCCTTTCTCCCACTGCTGACCGAACTACTGGTTCGACCGCCCATCCGTCACAGAGGCGCCGCTTCTGATTGGCTTCGCGTCGGGAGGCGGGGCGGGAAGGCCTGAGAAACTAGTTTGTTGGCGGCGCCCGGGCTGTACCGCAGCGGCAGCGCGATCCGGCTGTGGCGAGCCGGGGGAGGGGAGCGGCGGCGGCGGCGGCGGCGGCGGCGGCGGCGGCGGCGGCGGCCAGGGCTGTGGAGCCTCGCGCGGGCGACCAGGAGCCTCCGAGCGCGGCGGGCGGCGGCGCCCCGAGCGGTGAGTGGCGGGGCCGGGCCGGCTGGGGGCGCCCGCCTCGGGCTGGTCTGGCTGCGCGCCCGGCCGCCGGCTCGACACTTGTCACCTCCCCCTTGGCGGGGACCGGGGGGTGCGGGGACCTGCGCGCCTCGCCGTCTGAACCCCCCGGCTGAGAGAGCCCCCGCGGGGCCGCGCGCCCCGGGAGCAGCCCAGCGCTGCTCGGGTCCCCGGAGCGCCCCGGCCGCCGCACGGTCTTCGCGGCCGGCGGAGTCGGGGACAATGGTGAGGAGTGGGGTGGCCGCAGTCGGCCGCCTCCTCCCCAGCCCCCGCGACTGCTCCCGCCCCGTGCGTGCCTGGGGACCCGGCGAGGGAATTTGCAGAGAGCTCCGGGCGAGGGAATGAATTGTTTTTGCAAATGGATGTTGCGCGCGGGAGCTACAACTCTTTCCCTTGGGAGTGGTTGATTCATTGAGTCCGCAGACTCTCTTTTTAAAAAATTACTATCGATCCTGGAAAGAGGAGGCTGCTCGGCTTTGAGGATGTGAGCGGCCAGGCTCTGCGCCCGGCCCGGGCGAAGTCCCCGCGCACTTGACGCCGAGGGCCAGATGGCCGCCTGCCTCGTGCGGAGCGAGGGCCCGGGGTCAGACCAGGTCAGAGTTGTCCACGCGAGCCGGGCTCGGGTCCGTCGCCCCCGGCGCCCTCGGCCGTTCACGTCCCGCCCGACGGGGGGGTCCCTTGTCTGGGTTTAGAGAGCTGGAGAGCAGCGGAGGAATGGCCACACGCCGTAAGTCCCACCCACCTGCCTCCCGAGGTGGCGCCACCCTCGCAGGTCCAGAGCAAGCCTTCTCTATAGACAGCTAGCCCGGGTGTCCTCTCCTCCTATCTTGCCTGGCTCAGGACCCCATGCGGCACGCAGCCGCTGCTCCTTTTCTTCTTCTAGCTGCTCCAGTAGCTTTTCCTTTGAGACACTGGAGCCCCCTCTCCCCCAGGGGGACACCTTACACTTCTTCGGTGCTGCTGCTGCTTCAAAGTCCGCAGGGTGCATTGTCGCTCTCTTCGAGCAAAGAAAAATCTTTTTAGAGACCCGATCAGAGGGATTGGGGTAGAGGCGGGCCCAGGCCCCTGTGGGTTTAATCTGGGCACTCCTGGGTCCTGCTGACTTGCGCTGAGCAGGGGACAGGCTCGCTGAGCTTTGGCACTCCCCGGTGAGGCAGGGCAGAGAACACCATGTGTCTGGGCTTCTGGTTTCACTCCGGCCATGTGGCACTGGGGGAGGAGGCAGGAACCCCCCATTCTTATCACGGACCGGGCTGTGATGACAGTGATGTGCGGTCACTCCCTTTGGGATCCCGGACCTCAGTCTCCCCCTTCGTACGTAGGACTGATGCTTGGTGGCCCCGAGTGTGTTAGGTTTTCCAAGCGGTTGTTGGTAAAGCCTTGCGTTTGGGGATGGAGGGTGGGGGTGGGGTAGGACACAAGGTCCACCCCGCCGCGGGCAGGTTTGGTACCCTTCTGAGACCAGGGGTCCTTAGGTCCCCAAGCTGTGCCTGGGGAGTTTGATGGAGTCAGTCTTCTGGGCCTGGCAGCTCTCCTGGCCTGGAGTCATTCCGTTTGTCAGGAAGTGACTCCAGGGAGGCTGTTAAAAGGAAGGTAGAGAGAAATGGTAGAAACCTTCATCCTGGGGCTCGGGCTGCAGCAGGATTTATGTTTGTGGTGCAGAGAAAGAGGGGCTGTGGGCAAGCTGCACACCCGGCATCAGAGACAGCTTCTGCAGCCCAGCGCCCCTTAATAGCCTCTCAAACCTCCGGGCACCCAGTGTGGGGGAGGGGAGGAGAGCCGGAAGGAGGGGAAGATTACCCAGGCCTGGAACTTCATGGTCTGCAGTGAAAGCAGGCTCTCTTCCCATCCGGGCAGGGGCAGGGACGGGAGCAGGGGCGGGAGTGTTATTCTGTGAGTAGTTTGTTCATTCATTAGTTCATTCTTTTGTTAATTGACTAATCGAGTCATTGTTTGAAAGGTCTTGACCCTGTGTTCCGGGAGCTCCTAGACCAAGGTGTGCTGCCACAGGGTTTGGGGCCCAGATACCTAGACACACCTAGGTGTGCACAATACCCCACTGGTACAGGCAGCAAGGGGAGCCGAGGGGCATGGGTGGCGAAGCTTTCTGGGGAGATGATACCTTGACAAAACAAAGATGAGAAAGACATGACACAGCCCAGGATCTGGGCCCTGGGCAGCCGCCTTCTCCCACCACGCGCGCAACCTCAAGGCAGGTGTAGGTCAAGCTCAAGAAGAGTGCAGGTGGGAGGTGATAGAAAGGTTCGTTTGAGACCGTGGCGCTTTGGCTTGTGGAGTCGGCAGTCCCGAGAGTCTCCGGGAAGATGGTTGGCTTCTGGATGCAGCCTCTCTGTTCAGGGGGTCCTGGGAACTGCCCCTGCCCCCCAGCAGCCCCAAAGACCAACCCACCACCTGAGCCCTAATCCGTCTGGACCAACCTACAGTGTGGCCTGGCCATGGAGGGGCGGACGGAGCTGGCAAGAGAAAACAGAGTGGCCAGACGCAAATGAATTGGCTGATTGAGATGCTGGTTTTCATCTAAAGTGGTAAATTTCATAATTGAATTGCCTCAGGCAGCCAGAGCTATTGAAGCGTTTCCCCAGCCAGAAAGCACTTTGTTGGGGGGGGGGGCGCGGAGGGGGGGATGTGTGCATCCACAGCTTTTATTCCCCTCCTCCTGGTAGGGCTGGGTCTTATGTCCCCATGTCCCCGGCTGATGGAATCCAGTCCTAGCTCCACAGCAGGTGCCAGCCTCTTTTAAGGACCACCTGGCCCCTGAGGATCACTGCCCCATCCCAGTGGAAAGGTAGCTAAAGCTGATACCTGTCACCTGCAGGCACTCGCCTTCCTTGCAGGACTGACTCCAGGTCCCTCGGCCGTGCGGTTGGAGATGGTGGGGGCCTTCCTGTAAGACTCTTCAGCACCAGGCCAGGGGAAGGAGCATGGGCTCAGGAACCAGACTTGGGTTCAGACGCTGCTGCGTGTCTGTGCTGAGCCATCTCTTGGGCCCCCGCCACCTCACGCACCCTCAGCCCCTCCCTCTGGTGCCCGGACACCCTGCACTTAGTTACTGCTGAACCTTTCCTTCCAAGCCCTGTCCATGCCCTTCGGATGAAAAATGGTAGGCATGTGTGGCTCACCGGCCTGTTCTTAAAAGTGCTGGCTCTCGGATCTGGGAAATCCAGTTTAGTTGGGAAATTTCACCGTATTTTCCACAAAAACATAAAAAGCTACGCAGATGTTTTTTCTCTCAAGTGGCCTGCACCCTTGGGGTGTGTGCAGAGTCTGGACCAGGCTCTCTGGGCCGCACCTCATTTCAGTGTGACCGAGGCCCAGGGCCAGCTCCTCGTCTTCCATCCCACAGTTGGACTGTTCGCACCTGGAACCTGTTGACAGAAAGACCACCTAACCGGGGGGTCTGGAAGTCCTACTCTGCCTCTCCCTGGCTGTGTGATTGCACGGAGGTCCCCCTACCTTTATGGGCCTCAACTTGCTCTTCTCTAAAATGGGTGAATGCTCTCTGTATAGTGCTTCTATTTAATGTTTTGCTGTAAAATCCCAGACGCTCTTGCAGCCCCATGAGATTTTATAGACTCGAGTTATTTGCCTAGCCTTCATGGGTAGGAAGAGATAGACAGGCAGCCAGTAGAGTGCAGAGGAGCAAATGAGAAGTTGGGAGTCTAGACTTCTAGTTCCAGCTCTGCCTCTGGTGTGTGCTGTGGGGCTCTGGGTAAGTCAGTTTCCCTCTCTGGGCCCTAATTTTCCCTTATGGAGAAGGAGAAGGGTATGCAGTAGGCAAGCTCTCCGTGTTCTTTCCTTCCTTGGTGAGTGCAAACCAAGTCAGACTTCCCAGTTTCTCAGGCCTCCCTGCGCTCCCCGCCTCTGCCCACTGACTAGGAGTCCAGGGCCCGGGTATGAAGGGCCTACATACCCTACTAGTTCCCAGGGCTGAGGGACTGGCGAAGCCAGAGGACTGGGCCAAAGAGGAACCAAGCCGGGCCCAAAGGAAGGTGGCACGTGGGTGACTTACTCCCCAAGGTTGCTCTGGCTGGTCCCAGGCGTGGGAGCACTTAGGCTGGCACCCTCCCCAGCCCCCAAACCCTGAAATGGATGGGGTAGGACCTAGCCTGCAGGTGGCCGCAGGACCACTTGGAAGAAGCAAGATGGGCACGGATCTCCCCAGAGCAGTTGGGATCGTGAGAGCGCCCAGGGGTACAGGAGGAGGATCTGAGGCGCTGGCACACCAGGCTTTGCCCAGGAGGTGCCTGCAAGACCAGTTGGATAGCTCCTCCTGCAAGAAGGCGGGGGACTGAGCAGGGCCGTGGGAGAACTGTGTCTCTCTTGCCAGAGGGAGGACCACACAGCCTGGGGTGTCCCTTCCCACCCACCTCTATCTGCCAAGAAGAAACCTGCGGCCCATCAGGGTAGGATGCAGGGATCGGATGGAAACAAAAAGCCTTGCTTATTATCTACGTGTTCCCGTTGGGCCCCCAAAGAGAGGCTGACCACAGATCAATCTAGGGTGAATGGAATTAATTTCCTAATTAAGATAAGAGGAGCTTTGCTCACTCAATTCCAGGATGTGCTGCCTGCCAGGTTTGCAGTTGGCTCGGCCAGATTTGTCTGGGCAGGAGTGAGGGCCAAGAGACCCGGGAGTTCTTTTTCTAGAAAGCCATGGCAATTGCATCCAGCATCCAGAGTTCAGGTTCTGCGGCATTCCAGCCGGCTTGTGGAGACCCTGGGCAGCAAGTCCCTTCCCCTGTGAATGCCTCTGTTCACAGCTTTGAAAATGCGAAGGAGAAACCACACAGCTCCGTTCTTCCAACAGGTAGTTCTTTAGCACCTTCCGAATGGCTCATCCTGAGCTAGAAACTGGGAAAAAGAAGTCAAGTTCAGAGCATCCCTTCTAGCAAGTTCGGCCTCTGGCATGTGAGGCAGACACGTAGTCAGGTAGTTGTGGCACACTGCTAAGGTGTGAGTGGCATGTCGAGAGCCTGCCTCAGTTTCCCCCATTGAGAGGTGAGGAAGTAGCCTATTTTTAGCATCTCCATTCCCAGTGTACCTGGCGAATATTTTTTGCCCTCTGTTCTCTCCTGGCTCTGATGCAGCAGAAAACGGGGCAAGGTCCCTACCATCCCGGAGGCCTTATTCAGCTGGGGAGGCAGACAGCACATAGACAAAATAAATACAGCTGCCCCTAGGGCTGCTGGCGGCGGGGCCGGGAGGAAGAGGTCAAGGCGGGGGCTCCAGGGGCCAAGAGGAGGCATCTCTAGGCTGGTGACATTTGAGCCGAGACCTGCAACACTGGACCAAGGCATCCATGGGAAGATCTGAGGAAGGGCCTGCCGGCCAGGGAGCCGGCGAGTGTGCAGGCTGGGAACACTGTGGGCTGCGGAGGGGGGTGCAGCCAGAGATAGGCGACAGCCATCAGATTCTGGAATCTTCTGAAACCTACGGAGGCTATTTAAAGTTGTTCGATTGTTTTCTTTCATGTCGGTCATTATATCAATAGATTCCGTGTATAAACAAACAACGCGGTAGGAAGAAGTGCAGCCTGGTGTGGAAGGTCCCCCTCGTCCTTGGTATCTGTCAGCAGTTTGGGGCCGACCCTGCTGGTCCCCCTTTTCCTGTACAGATTTGTGTTTACGTCCACGGGCCTCTGTCGCTCCGTGTGCGGTGGCGTTCTTCCCCATGTCACAGCTGCCCAAACCACCATCTTTCATCGTCCCCTCTCCCCGGGGACGTGTTTAGGTCGTGTCTGATTTTTTTTTTCTTTTTCCCTTCATACAGTCCTTGATCGTGCATGTTTCTGCTTTTTACATTTTCATGGTCAAAGCCGAGTGCCTCTCCCGAAGACTCAGGCACATCACTCACCCACTGATAGCGTTTGGGAGCCCGTTTGCCCACATCCTCACCCATACTTGACATCATCCACGTTTTCACTTTTAGCTCATGTGATGGGAGCGGGAATGATCTCATGATTCCTTCAAAACAAGCAAACAAAACAAAAGTGATCCAGTTTATACAGGCGTTCTCTCTTTGTTTTCATCCGTCTTTGTTTCTACAGAATATCAAGGTTTAGCGATTGCTGGCTGTGCCTGCGCCTGGTCTCCTGACCTCCAGCGAAGCTTCATCTGTGAATCGAGGCCCTTTCAATCCCCGCCCCACCCCCAGCGAGGCAGCGCTGTGCGTTGCGCTTGGGAAAACATTCCCGAAAGTTCATTTTATGCTGAAAGGTTCTGCAAACATCATGGGTTTTAAGAGTGAGAGCCAAATATCTGAAGCCTAGAACATGGGAGTGAATCCGAGTGTTTCTAAACAGCTGGCGTGTCTAGAGGAGGGGTTGGCGGGGAGGGGGGGGCGGGGGGGATCTGCCTGGCATCTCCCACGTGGCCTGAGAGAGAAGTCAGAGGGCTAGCTGAGTAGGTGCATTCCTCCCTGTGTCACCTGCAGGAATGAAGAGATGAGCCAGGAAGGCAGAGAAAGTTCTCTAGCCCATAAAGGGGCGTTGGCCACTGCAGGCAAACTCCCTGTTTACCCGTTGGTGGAGACCGAAGGCTCGGGCCCTTAGAACTTTATTGATTCTATTACTTTGCGGGTCCTGGTCTGTTTTCCTGTAACAGGAGGCTTTAAAACAAGCAAAAGACTGACAGAAGGGCCCTTGCACTTGATTCAGAGACCGAAGGATGAGAAGCTCTGGAGATAGGTAGGAGAGGAAAGGAGGAGTCTGGGACCCGGGGAACCACACGGGTGGCCTCAGGCCCTATGATCGGGGAGCCAGGGGGCGGGCAGCCCTGCGTCCTGGGCCCCTGGAGGATTCATGACTGCTGGTGCCTGGTGGCATTTAGCCAAGCTCTCCTGTCATTCCCCAAGTGGATTGTAACAGCTCACCCCCACTTTTTGGGGGACAGCATCCAGGCTGCCCTGAGCCCTGCTGCTCAGGGGGATGACTCCGATGTAAGCCCTCGTGGAGGCTTCTGTTATCCCCACGTCTTGACCTGATGGTGGGGACAGTGCAGCTGCAGGGGACAGTGGGCCACAGACAGGAAGGTGGACACACTTGGAAGAGGGTGATAATAAAGGGCGGATGAACAAGGGGACCGTGGGATCCCCAAAGGGCTTTGGTGGAGGGCCTCCCCTCTTTGTACCTTTGCAGCTAATGAGCAGGAGAGGAGAGGGCGGAGCCTGGATGCTGGCAACTTGTAATTCCTCAGACATCCTCTGATTCTGAGGGTGGGTTTTTCAGGAGGGGAGCAAGGGGAGCGTCCCAGGAGCCGTCTGAGGTGGTCCATAGAGCCAGGGGCACCAGCGGGCCGCCCTGGCTGGGTCCCACCCACTGCCATCCCGAGCCCTGCTTGTGGGCATTTCACGGAGCCGGAGTGAGCTCAGCCCCCAGGCTTCCTCCCCGGCACCGAGGTGGCCTGGTTTATCGGTGCTGCAGGAAGTTGTAGTTGCTATTTTTACCACTCCAACTAGGACTTTTTACTGGAAGGTACAATTACAAGCAAAATGTCAGGGTTCGGTTGGCCAGCTGAGCCCTGGGAGGCTGCCGCAGGCTGAGGCAGGAACCACCGCACGGTGTGTTAAAGCAAGACGCTTTGCACGTGGACACGTACCTCCCCTAGTTGCCAAGTGGCTTCCTCCGAACTCCTTGCAGGGTCTGGACTTCTCCTCGAGGCAAAAGAGAGGCCTCCGCTGGATTTTGCCCAGATAATTGCACCCCAACACCTTATAATTGGCTGGTCGTGCGACTGAAGCTAGCCAGCTGAGCCATTCTCTTCCAGACTGCCCTGGAAGTTGAACTTTTGTCCAGTGAAATTATTAACAGCCTGCTCTATGATACTTGTACTGCTAAGTGCACGGGGTGGAAATGAGCAAGACAGTCCTGCCTCTCAAGCATCGCACGTGGCAGCAATTAAGGAGACAGAAGGTGGGCGCGGTCCCCTAACCCTTCGGACAAGCACCTGCTATGCTTTTCGTGTGTGTGCATAATGGCCAAAGGCCAAGCCGGCCTTATATTACGTTCTCTTGCTACATAACAGATCACCACAAACTTAGTGGCTTAGGCTATACTTATTTATTAGCTCATAGTTTTGTAGGGCAGAAGCCGGAGCTGGCTGGACTGGGTTCTCTGCTTAGGGTCTTAGACCATAAGGCCAAGGTCAAGGTATTGACTGAGCTCTTAAGAGCCTGAGCCCTAGGGGGAGAATCTGCTTCCTGGCCATTCCGGTTGTTGACACAGTCGAGTTCCTGGTGGTTGTAGAAGTAAGGTCCCCCTGTCCTCGCTGGCTGTCAGCTGGACGCTGATCTTGACTCCCAGAGGCTGCCACGTTTTGTGCCACCTGGCCCCCTCCATCTCCGGACCCGAGTGGCGCGTCAGATCCTTTCCTGCTTCAGATCTCTGCTTCTGTGATCACCTGGAGAAAACTCCGCTGTAAGGACCTCCTGTGACTAGGTCAGGCCCACCCAGATAACCTCTCTGTTTCTAGGTCACCTGATTAGTTAGTAACATCATTCATTATATCTGCAGATTCCTTTGCCACATGGGTGACAATGGCACGCATGCCATGTAGGTCGCAGGAGCAAGGCCAGGGATGGAGATTAGGGGGCCAGCCACCTTGGCCACAGGGCTCCTGCCACCGGGGGCTGCGGGGACAGTATTAAGAACAGCAGTTCTCACAGCTGAGTGAATTTCGTGTGCCCTGTTGTGCTAAGCTCTTTACCCAGATTCTCTCCTTTTCTTAAAAAAAATTTTTTTTAATGCTTATTTTTGAGAGAGAGAGAGAGACAGCACGAGTAGGAGAGGGGTAGAGAGAAAGGGGAGATGCAGAATCCGAAGTGGGCTCCAGGCTCCAAGCTGTCACACAGATCCCAATGCAGGGCTCAAGCTCACAACTATGAGGTCATGACCCAAGCTGAAGTCAGACGCTTAACTGACTTAACCACCCAGGTGCCCCTGGATTCTTTCCTTTAAAAAATATTTTTTTTTTAGCTGTTCTGCTTCTAGTTCCTTTAGGCGTGCTGTTAGAATTTGTGTTAGTGATTTTTCTTGTTTCTTGAGATGGGCCTGGATTGCGATATACTTCCCTCTCAGGACTGCCTTTGCCGCATCCCAAAGCGTTTGGATTGTTGTATCAAAAAAATTTTTTTTAACGTTTATTTATTTTTGAGAGAAAGAGACAGAACGTGAGCTGGGAAGGGGCAGAGAGAGAGGGAGACACAGAATCCGAAGCAGGCTCCAGGTTCCGAGCTGTCAGCACAGAGCCCGATGAGGGGCTCAAACTCAATAACTGTGAGATCATGACCTGAGCTGAAGTCAGACGCTTAACCGACTGAGCCACCCAGGCACCCCCTCTTTTCTTTAAAATTTTTTAACGTTTATTTATTTTTGAGAGAGAGAGAGAGAGACCGATGGATTCTCTCCTGTAATCCCAGGATAGTACGTTCACAGAGGCACAGTTCCTTTCACCCCCCATTTTCCAAATGAGAAAACTGAGGCTCGTGGAATAGAAGTGTCTGGGGCACAGACAGCAGTACTGGGCTTGGCAACCAGGCACTTAGCATATTTAAATATGAAAGCCGTCAGCCATGCCGCAGGTTAATATAGCAGACGGTGGGTCGGCAGGACCGGTGGGTCGGCAGGACCCGCTCACCTGGTTACCTGGTTTGACAGATGTCTGGAGCTTTCTGAGTCTTGTTCCAGTGGATATTGTGGTTCGTCCAGTTTCCATTCAGCAGTATTTGCCGAGCATCGCATATATTGGAGGCAGCAGAGATGACCGACCTGAAGGAATAAAGAGTGTCGGACAGGAAACGTCACGGTGCCGTGGGAAGGATCAACGGGTATCAGAATGTCAGCTGCAGGAAACAAGACGGCAATGTGTATTCACTCTCGGCGACATCCCCGTACCCCGCACGCGCACAGTGGGTCCTCGGATTACTTGTCCGTGAACTTTCTGAGCATCATGTATGTGCCGTCCCTCTGCACACCAGCTGGCAAGTCTGGAGAAGGGCGTGACAGTGACGCGAGGTTTCATGGAGGAGTTGAGACTTGGCGGGAGAGTCGGAAAGGCCAGCCCGCATCCGCGTGGGGCTGGGGCGGGCGACGAAGCTGGAGGGGGTGGGGGAGACAGGCTGCACCAGGCGTGGACGTCCAAGCCGCACTGGAGGTTTTTGAGCAGTAGGGATTGGCAGGCCAGGAGCAAAGCATTTGGCCTCAGATTGCGGGGGTTGGGAGGGAGAGGCTGGGGCCAGGGGCCTCTCGTAGCCCAGCCTGCAGTGGCGAAGGCCTCACCTGGTCTCCAGCGTACGACTGGTGACACAATGGATGGGGAAGGAAGATTTAATAGAACTTGGTGGCCAAACAATGTGCCAAAAATGTGTATATGAGTGAGTCGCGATTTCTGGGCACCCGTGTATTTGGCTATAAATACACACACATATGTAATTTCAGGAGACCAAGAACTATCAGCTGCAAAGCCCAAGGGCAGCAGCCCGTGGATGGCCCCTGTTGTTGGCTGTCCGAGGCCCTGCCCAGTACAAAGTACCCACATCTGTTATTTTGGGGGAGAACGAGGGGATCCTGTGGTAAGAAGAGGAAAGTGGCTGGTAGTGAAGGGAGCAGCAGGGCAGGGGTGGGGGGAGGAGGCGCCGGCCCCTGTGACCGCTCCTCCACGCAGGCCCGGGAGGGGACCGAGACCGGCAGGGGCAGGTGACCCTGCCGTCAGCCACCCCATGCTGTCCACAGAACTTTTCCTCTGAGTTCTTACCAAAAACGTGGCTACCGTGGAGGGTAAGGGAATTCGGCTAACCGGGTGTTCTCAAAGAGTGACCGGGAGGATCCCTGAGTCTCCTCTAGCGTCCGCAAGGTCAGAACTGTTTTCACGGCAATACCACAGCGTTACCTGCCTTTTCCACTGATGCGGAGCACACGGCTTAGTGAGCTAATGTTTTCCCAATAACCGTGGCACGGTATTACCAAACCGTGCCGGGGCGAACAGTCCATTCCAGGAGGTCGGAACGTCACAGAGTACGGAAGTTCGCTGACTCAACGTCAGGTTCCATGGGGCAGTGACTCGCTAAGAAGCTACCGCTTGTCAGGTCTTGGTGTGGTATCAAAGAAGAATATCCTAACTTATCTGGGAGGGCACTTAGCCTCCTTCCTTTTCTGACAACCTGTGCCCATGAGGCCGAATTTTCTGCACATTCTTCAATGAGAATGTTTTACAGCAAACAATGCAGAAGCAGCTATGGGCATCCAGTCAGCATTCTCATTAAAAAAATTTAAATAACCATTTTTTTTGGAAAATAGATTTACAAAAATGGTTGTTATTTATGTTAATATATAATGAGTTTATTATTTTTTTTTAATGTTTATTTTCGAGAGAGAGACAGAGCATGAGTGGGGGAGGGGCAGAGAGAGAGGGAGACACAGAATCCGAAGCAGGCTCCAGGCTCCAAGCTGTCAGCACAGAGCTCAACGCGGGGCTCAAACTCCTGAACCGTGAGATCATGACCTGAGCCAAAGTCGGATGCCCCATCTCAGACACCCATCTGACCAAGCCACCCAGTCACCCCTATTGTTTTTCGGTTAGCTAATACGTATTTTAAATTTTTTCCCAGTTTTAAAACATTTAAAATTTCATTTTGATAAATATTAATAGGCAAAATCACATAAAGAAAAGCCCCTTAGGGTCCTCGGTCATTTTTGACTTGTAGAAAGAAGGTCCTGAGACCAACCGTTTGAAAACACTGAGCTTCCCAGTGTACCTGTACGTCGGGAACTGAGTGCCAGGCTCCGAACCCAGCTCTCAGTACAGATTTTCCCCCTTTACTCCCCTTGGCAATCCTGTGAGGTCGCGTGATTATTTTCACGTCCATTTTACAAATGCGCAGACAGAGGCAGTGGGCACTGGAATACCAGGCACAGGTCTCACAGCGAGGACGTGGCAGTGCCAGCCAGAGGGGAGGCCCCAGACCGCGGTGGCTGCTCTCCAGGCAAGGAGGAAGGCAGGTGCCTGAGAGAAAGCCCATGACACAGGCCTGGTGTGTCCCCAGGTCACCCGCTGTCCTCTGCAGCCGGCGCTCTTCCGGCTGGTACTGAGCCCACACGCTTCCTCCTTCCCTGAAGCCCAGGAGGGAGGGTGCAGGTTTGCTCAGTGCAACAGGGGTGCTTGAGAAATCAGGGGTTTCCATTTAAAATACACTCTTCCGTTCCGCCACACACAGCATTTGTGGCCAGGAGCCTTCTTTGTCTTTGTAAACAGCCCCTCATTGTGCCATTTGAGCAGGGACTTGGGAGCAAAACAGCTTTGAATGCTGAAGATGTGTGTACATTTTTTTTTTTTTAATCTTCTGTGAGCCTCGGCTTGCCCATCTGTACAATTGGGACATTGAAGAGGTATCTTAAGGATTAAGTAAAAGAATGCATTTAAAGCACTTAGCACAAAGGCTCATGTATGGCAGGGTTTTGAAAAAGCGATACTGTATCTGGCATGGATTTCAGGTTCAGAGGGGTGTAGTTTCCACTGTTCTCCCCCACACACTTAATGTCAACCAGTTTCTTACACGGCCTGCCGGAGATAGTCTGTGCACATATACACGGGTGTGTATATAGCAAGTCTCTGTGTGTGTGCCCGTAGGCAGTCTGGTTTCTTATGTAAATATATATATGTATATATATACATATAGGAGTATATAGAGGTAAATATATATATATGTGTATACATACATATATATACATATATATAGGGGCGCCTGGGTGGCTCAGTGGGTTGAGCATCCGACTTCGGCTCAGGTCATGATCTCACAGTTCATGAGTTCGAGCCCTGCGTCGAGCTCTGTGCTGACAGCTCAGAGCCTGGAGCCTGCTTCAGATTCTGTGTCTCCCTCTCTCTCTGCCCCTCCTCTGCTCATGCTCAGTCTCTGTTTCTGTCTCTCTCTAAAATAAGTAAACATTTAAAAAATAATAAAAAAATTTTTTCTTAAAAAATGTGTGTGTGTGTGTGTATAACACGGTTGGTTGCATCGTATTCCACTTAGTGAATGAACCAACGTGTGTTTGACTAGGACTCCTATTTATGAATATCGGGGCTGTTTCCAGCCTTTTGCTTGCAGCAAGAGCCCGTGTGCAAATAGGACCGAGGGCGAGGTTCCTGGGGGTGGAAATGCGGGGCAGAGGGCACCTGCGGTTTGAAAGATGCTCCGGACTGCTCTCCAGCCCCACTCCCCCGCTCTGAACGGGAAGAGGAAAGACAGAGCTGTGTCCCGGGCTTGAGGAATGGAAGAGCATTCAGATTCCAGTCGCTCCCCAGCACTGACAGCCTGGAGAAGAACGAACAGGGAGAAGGATCCACGCGAGGAAACAGCGAGTGCTTTGCTCTCGGTGGTTCTTTTCCATTTTCCGGTTGTGTTCTGCCTGTTCATTGTCCTCAGGACTCCAGGTGGCTCATTGAAAGTGATATCTAGGCCAGAATGCTTTTAACGGCTCCATCTGTGGGGCTCTGCGAACCTTTCAAGGGACCAGACAGGAAAAGAGACTGCCTCCCTCCACATCCCCCCCCCCAACCCCCCAGCCCCGCTCTGCTTGCGGAGGGCCAGGCCAGTCCTTCTGAAGAGGGAGGGGCCCAGGATCGTGATGCAGTGTTTGCTTTGGAGGGGACCGCCCTCTCCGCCCCCTTTGTTTCTCCGTGTCTCACCCTGGATAAGTGAAAGGAAACAAGTTATTTCAACAGATGGGTGAACCCGAGTGCCGAGTTCTCTGTCCCCTCCCTGATGAGAGCGGTGATATCCGTTACATTGGGCCTGATCCCAGCTGGAGCCAACAGCCGGACTTGCAGACTCCCAGCTTTGGGGGCCGGAGACGGTCCAGGCGGCCCCTCTGTGCTGAGCGGGGGGAGGATGTGGCAGAAGAAGCTGAGGAGTAGCTTCTGTCTGTCCTGCGCTGATGAATTCGAAGGTGTCTACACCACCCACCCACCGCCTTAGTGGAAAGAAACCTCTTTGTCGCAGGGGTGGTGTAAGCGTGGCAGACAGAACTTTCAGGACAATGTGACATCAGACATCTATAATTCTTCTCCCAAGATTGTATCTCAAGAGAATACCAGTAAGTCAGCGTAAGCAAAGACGTGATTTGTTGATAGAAACTTTTAGAACTGTGGATGAATGACTTCCTAAGTCATGGTGGTTCTGCATGTCACAGACACTAAAAGTCACATGTGACAACCACAGAAACACTGGGCCATTTCATGAGGGAGCTGGGAAGACTGGATCCCAGGGCCTGCGCCCGAGGGCGCTCAGTGGAGGCTGGGAATATCGAAACTATGTAAATAGGTAAAAACAATGTGAAACCGCGTTCTGTAGCTGCAACAATGTAAAATGTTTGGGGATAAAAGGGGAAAATGAGCCATGGTGAAAATAATTACTCTGTTTGCAGCCTTTCTTAACCTTATCACCTTCCCCCGAAACCTTCTTAGAACCTTCTTTCCCCCTCATTCTGCTTACCCTCTCATAAACGTTAATACCAGATATACTATAAGTGTGTTTAATACTAGCTCTACTATAAATCTGTGTGCTCTGTGTGTGTCTGCGCTTTGTATATAAGAAAGAACAGTATCTTTTCCATCTCCCCCTCGAGAACGAGGTTTTGCATTGTCCCCAGACGCCATCACCCTCCCCCCGCCCTTTCATGAAAATGCCTGTGTTCGGGGTTGAAATTCCAGGGGATTTATGTCTTTTGTATCTTGTGCTTTTCACTCTTGCATTGTCTTTTCAGTAAAAACGATTGAGCTCCTGGGCGTGCCCCTCGACCTGTCTGATTTCGTCCGTGGAGCCCACACTGAGAAGGCAGGGCTCTGGGCAGAGAGCAGGGTGCTGAGCACCGTGGCCGTGGCTGCTGTGGGCTGGACACGTGGCCCGGAGCACCCCTCCTGAGGGCTCGCGTCTCTCCTTAGCAAGATGGCTTCCCTTAAAGAACAAATCCTTGCCGGCGAGGAGCTGACAAAGTCCTGACATTGTCTTTGAGCAGCTGGACAAGGCGTGGGAGACCGTTAGGTCCTTTCCCTGAGGTGGCCTTGCTCAGCCCGGTGTCTTCATCTGAATGGGACATAGAAAATGACCCTCGAGGCCGCTTTCACTCTAGGACCCTTTGTCACGCAAAAGGGAGAAGTTGATTCCTTAGCCTACCTCGGAGCACGGAGGCTTCCTTCTCGAGGTGGAACCGTCCCAGGTGCACAGAAGGGTTGAAAGGGTTACTCCAAGGAGGATACGGAGGAGGGTGTCCAAGGGCTGGTGCCCAGGCTGTGGCCCCCAAGCCCTCTCTTCTGTCCCTTTGGTGTGTGGGAAAGAACGGTACAGATCTGGGTCACAAGCAGCTTGTGACGCTGGGCTCCCAAAGCACAGCGTGTGCAGGTGATGGTTGTCCGTAAGGCTGCGTGGGATAGTGCAGAAAACACTCGGAACAGCGCCTGCTGTGTGGCAGGTCCTCGGTAACTCTCACTCAGTACTGGTAGTACTGTCCCGGCCGTTGACCTTGGAGCTACTGTTCCCTCATGCAGATTGAGGAAATAGTGGGGCAGAAGGCAGGGCTATGCCTCTGGCCCTCGTGGGCGAGTGAAGCCGTGTGCCTGGTTTGGGCCATCGAGATGGGTAGAGAAGTGATGCGTGTCTTCCAGGCCACGCGCAGAGTTCTAAAGCGCTTGCTCTGTTCCCTGTGGCTTACTGACCGGTGACCAGGTGCCGCTCTGTCACCTGGGTCCCTGGGGCTGACAGTGATGACCAGGACCCTCTTCACACTCAGCCTCCCCACCACCTCCGAACCATGATGCATGTGGTGTGAGCCACAGAGAAAGCTCTGTCCTCGGAAGCCCCTGAGATTTGGGGGTGTCGGCTGATGCAGCAGAACCTAGCCCATCCTGGTTAAAGCGGACAGACCTAATCACGCCTGGCGTGGTTGTGGGGACCGCACCTTCCACAAGTGACGCCCGGCACAGCGGAGGCCCCTGGTGGTCACGAGTTTTGCCTGGCTCCCTTCCTGACCAGAACTCTCTGCTGACTCTTTGCTACAAGTGTTGCTTCATTGTCCAGGAGGGTTGCACAGCCTCGGCCCCTCACCTCCTGTCCTGTGCCTCCTCTGGGAAGAGCCCGTTCCTCTGGGTAAGCCAGCGCACTGCAACCCCCGAACCCTTCCCCGGAGCCGTGTTTCCACACTAGCAAAGTTGGCATCCGTCTCAGTAGCGTCTATCAACTTGTAATAATAGCACGGCTTCCTGGCTAGCAGAGGCTGCAGCCGTCTGGAACTCGGCTCTCAGTCACGGAAGCCGAAGAGGCTGCCTGCCCTTCCTCCAGTGTGCCGAGCGTGTGTGTGCACTGAGTAAAAAGGCTGGAGCACGTGGAGAAGGTGCCGAAGCCATGCGCCACCCCTCGGGGTCTCCTGGGATTCCCTTCCCCTTCCGGGCTTTGGTCGCAGGTGGACGGGTGGACCTTAGGACTAACTCCCACCACGGGGCACCGTAGGGGAGCCGAGCACGTTGGGGGGGGGGGTACTGTGGCACTGGTGATCGTGACCTCAGATAGCCGGCGAGACCCAGGTGGTCCCGCGGTGTGCTCTGTCAGAGGGTTGGAAGGCCGTTGGAGTTCTGCCCTGTGGGGACGAGCTCGGGGGCCAGCTGAGCTGCTCTCCCCCTTTCATGGGGAGCCATCCGACCCAGAATCAGTTTGGGACCGCCTAAAGAGGAACCTCGTTTGTTACGGAGCGCTGTGTGAAGCAACATCTTCACCCCTTCCCTGAGCCAGGCTCCGTTCTAGAACCGCCCTTACAGCCAGCCTGTTCCCCTGCAGGACGGATGGGGTGAGGCTGTGGGCTGGCGTGGGGCAAAGTTGCATCCAGCCGACTAACCGCGTTGAGCAGGAGGCGTGGGTTACACAATGCTCCTGACTTTACTGCAGGATCGAAACCTTTCACAATAAAGAGGTGGAAAACAAAATCAAAATAGGTGCACACACACAAAAATACAAGTAATTCTAATCCTTCGCATTTTAAATTAAAAACAGGGTACGTACGGGGCGCCCAGGTGGCTCAGTCAGTTAAGTGTCTAACTCTTGATTTTGGCTCAAGTCATGATCTCACAGTTCACGGGTACAAGCCCGCATCGGGCTCTGTGCTGACAGCATGTAGCCTGCTTGGCATTTCTCTCCCCGTCTCTCTGCCCCTTCTCTGTTTGAGTGCATGCTCTGTCTCTCTCTCTCTCTCTCAAAAAATAGAGAAAAAAAGTTTTAAATAATAGAAAGGGTACATACAATTTTTCGAAGGTACATAAAGTTTTTTAGCATTTTTTTTTTAAAGAAAGGTCCATTAAAAGGCAGAGGCATTTAGGGAAAGGGCCCTTTGTCTGATAATGCACTTGTATCTAGAATGATCTGCGCCTCTGATTCAGTTACCCTGATCCTACTGATTTTGCTTTCAATCAACAATTAGATTTGTGTGCTCTATGCGGGCGCTTAGTTTGCTCTCCATTAGACAAGGGGAAGAAGGCTATCCCTGCACCCTGCAGGCTCCCCGAGGTGCTTGGATCCCCCAGACGTGGGGGTGGGGCGGGGCCGGCATCTGGGCCGCAGTGTCACGTGTCAGCCCCGAGATCCCCGCCTGGGAACGTGTGTTGAATCACCCAGCCCTGCGCTTATGTGGTATTTAATAGCATTTAACTCCTTCCTTTTCCCAGTTCCAGGAGACAGCCAGATCCCACGGGCTTGACAAAAACCTTTAGTGTTTTTTTCTGATCACAAAAATATCATATTATCATGTAAAAAAATCAAACAACTTAAAAATGAATAGACAAGGAGCATTGCTTTATTTAAAGCCGAGTAGAAGGGCGCCCGGCTGGCTGTTGGTGGAGCAAGCAACTCTAGATCTCGGGGTGAATGCACACCCCATGTTGGGCGTAGAGCTTACTTAAAAACACACACAAAACCAGAAAGCGTAGGGTAGAGATGGAGTCAGGATCCAGGGTGTCTGCTCTGTTCTTTGTTCAGTGGACGTAATAACAGCAACAGTACCGGCACAGCTGGCCATGTGAGCGTGATAGAGGCCCAGGCCACTCAAAATGCATGTCATCTATTGTCTCGTTTGTTACTTGTTTTTAGTGTCACTCTGTCGTTGAAACAGACCCAGAGAGATGAATGAACTCTCTCAACATCACACAGTCACGGCTGAGTGGTCTTCGGGGGGGGGCCCGTTCTGTCCGCTGTCCGTGAGGAACCTTGGTCTTCACTCCAGGCCACTTTGTCACGGTTGTCAGTATGGCTTGGGCAGAACGGCATGAGAGAAGCGTCTGCAGACTCCTTGCCTCCTCTCCCCGCCCCTGGCCCTCTCCCACCTCGCTCGCACCTTGGCCTTTCTGTTATGTGTGTCTGTTGTGCAGCCCGAGTAAGAGCCGCCATCTTGACTTGGTTTGGGCCTCTGGCAGAGCCTGGCCTCCAGCCATTGCTCAGCCAGGATTTGTCTTGGGTTTTGAGGTAGGGTGATGCGTGACCTTTGCAGTCATCGGGGTCCAGTGTCTGGGGCCCCTGTTCCGACTTGCTGGCGGGGACTCACCTGCTGCAGCTGGGCTGTCCAAGGTGACTCCTCACGTGTCTGGGCTCTGGGCTCCCAAGGCCCAAAGGACAGGGGACGGCGGGCCTGCTCTTCTCCGCGTGGCAGGTTGGCATCTCCTCGAGGGGCGGTCGGGCCTCATGTTGTCTGGCTTCCCCTGGAGGGGCACTTCAAGAGAGGAAGCCGCCAGTGTCTGCAGGCCTGGGCCCAGAAATGGGCGCAGTGTCTCTCCGTCTCCGTTTTGGTCAGTCACAGAACCTGCCCAGAGTCCAAGGGAGGGGACATAGACCCTGCCTGTCAGTGGGAGCTGTGTCATGGTTTGTGGGCATCGTTAGTCGTCCCCCAGCCCCATGTGACTGTGCCCTCACCCATCAGCCTGGCCTTTCTCTTCCCTGAATGGGCCAGCCTCGTTTCTCCCCTGCCTTTGTGTTAACAGCCCTTCCACACGGAACCTTCCTTTCCCCTGTCATCACAGCCTGGCTCATTGGTTAAGCTTCAACTCCTATTATGCCCCCTCTTCACAGGGGCCTAAGGGACCCCACCATCTTCTTGTACTGTGACCCGCTGCTGTTCTGTCTCCCCCGCCCACACCGCAGCCCCACAGAGACAGGAACCTGTCTCTGTCTGTCACCGTCTCCCACGCCCAGTACGTGGCCTCTGGGAATTACCTGGGAAGCTTATGATGGATGAGCGAGTCGGAACCACATCACCTGCAACCCACCTGTGGGGCCCAGGTTTTCCCGCTCCCTCTGGCCTCCATCCTGGTTTAGAGGAACTCGGGCTCCTGGCTGGTGGAGGGAGGCGGGGAGGGGGTTGGTGGTGTAGCCAGGTCGAGTCAGGCTTTCTGGATGGTGGACCGGCAGCGGTTTCGATTGCCTGAGCTGCACTTTTTTCTGAGAACGGGGGGCCTCCGGCTTCCCGTCACTGGGGTCTTTGGAGAGCATGGCAAGTTTCTTCTGGAGGTCCTACCCCTCACTTCTTTGTTTCCTCGTGGATTTAGGTAGCTTTTCAAGGGCGATGGGAACCGCGAGCGGGACATGCTGTTGTCGGGTACACTTTCACTGCTTCTGTGCAGGTGAGGATTGCAGCAGGGGAGTGGGGGTGTGGTCGAGGGGGATCAATACCTCTTAGCGGGATGATGAATTCCCTCGTCTGGAGCATGGCTGTTACCACGTGCGCCTAAATCCATCAGAGCCCAGGACGACGCTTAGGTAATCAGAATGGTTCTGTGATACGCACAGCACACAGCGTGAGAGCGTCTGATTTATCGTAAGGGCCCCGAGGCAGGGAGCCGAGGAGGCGCTGGGCAGACACACTTTCGGGCACACACTCTGGGACACTCCCCCCTCCTGCCGCTGCCCGGGAGCCCGTGTCCTGCACTCTGCATATGCCCCGCCCTTCGTGGGGCTGCGTGTGCGACTGGTAGTGAACACGGAAAACCATCTCCGACAACCCGTTCTCGGTGTGTGGCGTGGCCTCCCTGCAGGCCGAGAGGGTAGAAGACTCCTTAGCAAGGCGAGCAGGCCCTGGCCACTGATCCTCGGGAACCGACGTGCAGTGAGTGCCCGTACTGGTTGGGGCTCTAGGTGACAAGGGACAGAAACCCTTCAGACGGAAAGGAAGGGCAGCCTGGGTGTGGGCTCTGCCCTCCTGCTTGCAGCTCCCGTCCTGGGTGGCACGGCCCCTGACCACTCCCACCCCAGCCCTGCTCCAGTGCTGTCGGCACCTGCTTCCTTCCCCGCAGTTCAGGAAATGTCGTCACCGTGGCGGCGGCCGGGAGGACGGCACACAGATCGGGCCCCGCGCTCAGGCAGCCCCAGGGCCCGGCGATGTGCCGCTTTGACCAGCGGGTTCTGCATCTGAACCACCCAGTGCAGGTGTGTAGCGCCGACCCGAGTGAGGCTGCGAGTGTCCACCGCGCACGTCCATTGTGGCGGCCCCCTCGAGCGCCTTCTCCAGCCCAGCCCTCGTCTTCTCTGGGGTGGTCGAGCGAGCGCTCCAGCAGGCGTCACGTGAAGGGGGTTCGTGCCCTGTATGTGTCCAGGCTTCATCATGAGCAGAGGCAGGGCCTGTGGTTCTTTCAGTCGAATCAAGTCGCTGCTCTCTGCCAGGTCCCACTGGGCATTGGGGTCACATCAGTTAGCCCCACCCGTAATCCCCACCTTCAGCAGGCTGGGGAAATGGGAGACAAATGGATAGCGTTATGTAGTGGTAGGTGCTGTGAGGAAGGCATAATAGGTGAGGTGTGGAGAGGAGGGGACCTCAACGAGGTGATCAGGTCACTCAGGTGACAGAATGAGCCATGTAGACAGGCAGGGGAGCATTCCAGGCCAAGGAGCAGCCTGTGAAAAGGTCCTGAGGCCCCAGTGTGGCCTGAGGAGGCGAGCGAGTTGGGAAGTGGCAGGTTGTGAGGACAGAGAGGTAGCCAGTGAGGAGGGGTCAACTCATGCGGGGCCTGGCCGCCACAGTGGAAATTCAGGATTTCACTGAGGGTGCCGGGACACCCCTGGAGGGTTTTGAGCTGGGCCTGCTGGGACTGTCACTCTGGTCTGTGGATGGCGCACAGACCATGGAGGCAGAAGCAGAAGCCCGTCAGGGGTTTCCAGTGGTCCGGGGAGGGATGGAGGTGAGGAGAAGGGTCAGACTCGGGACTCACTCAGGAGCCACAGGACTCACTGGGGCCTGGGTGCTGGTGCTGGGGCGGGGGGTGGGGGGCAAGGGGAGCTGGGTGTTTGGCCTGAATAAGAAGGAGCATCTTGGTGCTGTTTCCCATTTTCCGGGGCTGGAAATTTGGAGGAAATGCCATGGGCTCTCCTGGACATGTTATGATTTGAGGTGACCTCTTCCAGATGTTTTGTGGTTGAGGCGTGGAGCACCCAGGGCCCCTGGCTCTGAGGCCCGTCCTCCCACGCCGGCCAGCCTGCAGCGGAGGCACAGTCCTGGGGCCCCTTCCTCTCTCTGGGCCTCAGCGTCCTCATCTGTAAACTGGGGCGATGAGACCCTCCACTTACTGGAATCATGATGCTTCCGGGACATCATCTCATCATCCAGGGCAAGTCCGTGCATGACCGATGGCTGCTGTCTCTGGAAGGTTGGCTCAGAGGCAGGCACCGTTCAAAAGGAGGTGGGACAATCCGAGGGAACAGCCGGGCAGGGGCCTCTGCCCTCGGCACGGAGATGCCCAGACAGGCCGCCATCTGGGGGTGGGAACCTGCTTGGGTGTGTACGCCCATCCCTGGCTCTTCGCCTGTGCGGGGGATTTGCGTCAGTAGGCAGGCATTCTGGTGCTAAGCAGGACGTCAGTCAACGCTGGGGCCCTGGGCTGCCCACTCAGCATTGGCCTTGGAGAGGTCAGCGCTTGACCTCATTCTCAGGGCAAACGTGGCTGCTGTGTTCGGGTTAGCCCTGCTTTTTGATTCTTTCTCGTTCTTTGAGTCCCGCTTTGCCCCGTCCTTAACCCCCTCCGTAGGGAGTCTTCACCTGGACCCCTGAATTGGAGTCCTTGGGGCCGCACCCCCAGCGTGGTGCACAGGTCAAAGGCCATTGCTCGTGCTCAGCCCGGACACAGTGGGGACGGGATGGATAGAGTCACTCGATGAACGTCCATGTTCGGGAAAGTGTCTGCGAGCAAGATTTGGGGAAACGTGTCACAGGGTCTGGAATTCAGATCTGGGGTAAGTGTCGAGCCACCAGGAAAGCCTCTGGGGGTGCATTCACTGGGGCCTCTCGGTCCCCGTGCCACCCAGCCCCAGGGCCAGGCTCAGAGGTCAGGCTCCACCAGTACCTGCCAACAGCTGGGTGCCCCTGCGGCCCGAGCAGGACAGGGAAGAGAAAACCGAGGTGCAGGGAAGGTGCCTCAGGACGGTGGTTGAACCAGAACTACCCCGTCCGGCCTGGGCCGGGACCCACCTCTCTGACTCTTGGGCTGGCTGCAACCCCCCCCCGCCCCCCGTGGGCTGACCTCGTGACCCCAGAGCCCAGTGGCTACTGTGCACAGCGGTGTCCCTGGCGGGTCACCGACTCGAGGTCTGCCTGGAGCTTGGGGACCAGAGCAGCAAGGCCAGACCCCGCCCGGGCCCAGGGAGCAGGGGCCTTGCCCAGGCAGCTCGGATCACGTCAGTTTGTGGTTTCCCTGGTTCTTTGCCAGGGGAGGAGTGAGGGAGAGAGACAGCGCTGCACTTGGACACTAATTTACAATTTCACTGAAGCATGAAATCGCTTCCTTTCCTTACCAGGTTATCACCTAAGCTGAAAACTGACTTGGAGTGGGGGGTGGGAGAATTATATACTTCTGAAAATTAAAAAGGATAAAAGGCGAGGTTGGGTGTTTTTTAGTATTTTTTTTAAGTTTTGGGACACCTGGGTGGCTCAGTCGGTTAAGCGTCAGCCTTCGGCTCGGCTCATGATCTCACAATTCGTGGTTTGAGCCCCGTGTCGGGCTCTGTGCTGACAGCTCAGAGCCTGGAGCCTGCTCAGAGTCTGTGTCTCCCTCTCTCTCTTGCCCCTCCCCCGCTCATGCTCTGTCTCTCTCAGAAATGAATAAACATTTAAAAATTTTTAATTAATGTTTTTTAAGTTTTATTTTTTAATAAAAAGTTTTTTAAGTTTTATTTTTTTTGAGAAAGACCAAGAGAGCGCAAGCAGGGGAGGGACAGAGATAGAGAAAATCCCAAGCAGTTTCTGCACTATCTCTAACCCTGCACCATAGGGCTCAGACTCGCCAAACCATGAGAGCAAGACCTGAGCTGAAACCAAGAGTCAGGCGCTTAACCAGCTGAGCCACCCGGGTGCCCCATCTGTTGGACTTGAATGAAAATGCCTTGGAATCCTGCACATTCAAGTGTGTGACAAGCCCTTGTCTGTCTGCCCACACAGAGCAGCCTTCTCAGGGCCGAGTCCTGGGCAGAGGTGGGCACAGGAGGGAGGCAGGTGAGGCACTCACTATGGCCCAAGATCCTGGAGTCTCCCGTAGGGATTAAAGAGGCTCATTTCGCTGAGGATTTTCCAGTTGCTTCCGCTGAGGCAACTCTAGGAACGCGTTAGCTGTCAGCAAGCCCTACTCTCATCTGGGCGTTCTCGTGGCTGGCTTTTTGGGACCTCAGAATTGAGCAAGTGTCTTGCAGGTGAGCCACTGGTCAGCCCGGCTTTGCCTTCAAACCCTTGCTCATCCCCACTGGGTCAGGTGGCCTCTGAAGACCCTGGAGTTAGAGATCGTGTCTACACTGAGCCCTTAGGCTGTAGTGGCGGCTCTTGGGAACTTCGCAAGGGCAGAGTTGGTGAGGGACTCTGGCCAGTGCTGCTGGGAGCCCAGCTCAGGACGGGTCCTGCTGGGAGCTCGGGGATGCGTGTGAGGCTCTGCTCGGCCTCTGGACCTCCCTGGGCTCCCTGTATCCAGTCTGCCACAGAAAACCCAGAAAGAATCAGCCTTCTCGGGCCCGTGGAGAGTAGAGCTTGGGCCGATTCCCCAGAGGACAGCTTGAGGGTGGGATGCGGCCCAGGGCACAGGCTGCTTAGCACCACCCTGACCTGCTGTCTGCTTAGTGGCCTGGGGACACCATAGGCATATTCCCTTGCCACGGGGTGGGCAGCCACAGCCCACCTCACCCAGACGTGGATCATCTCCAGGCCAAAGATGTTCAGGTCCAAAGCTGGTCCAAAATCAACAAAATCCATTTCCGAAGAGCAGAGGTTCAACAAGCCACCGCCACCTGCATGGTCCCTGGCCACGTGGTCAAGGGGGGGGGGCGGAGCTGAGAGAGGAGGGGCTGAAGGGCCAGCCCGTCTCACCTGTGTGGCTTTGCCCTCCCCCGCGCCCCGCAGGTCGGCTCAGCATGTCGGTCAGTGTCCATGAGACCCGGAAGTCGCGGAGCAGCACGGGGTCCATGAACATCACGCTCTTCCACAAAGCCTCCCACCCCGACTGCGTGCTGGCCCACCTCAACACCCTGCGCAAGCACTGCATGTTCACGGACGTCACGCTGTGGGCGGGCGACCGCGCCTTCCCCTGCCACCGCGCCGTGCTGGCCGCCTCCAGCCGCTACTTCGAGGCCATGTTCAGCCACGGGCTGCGGGAGAGCCGGGACGACACGGTCAACTTCCAGGACAACCTGCACCCCGAGGTGCTGGAGCTGCTGCTGGACTTCGCCTACTCGTCCCGCATCGTCATCAACGAGGAGAACGCCGAGTCGCTGCTGGAGGCCGGCGACATGCTGCAGTTCCACGACGTGCGGGACGCGGCCGCCGAGTTCCTGGAGAAGAACCTCTTCCCCTCCAACTGCCTGGGCATGATGCTGCTGTCGGACGCGCACCAGTGCCGCCGGCTGTACGAGTTCTCGTGGCGTATGTGCCTGGTGCACTTCGAGACGGTGCGGCAGAGCGAGGACTTCAACAGCCTGTCCAAGGACACCCTGCTGGACCTCATCTCCAGCGACGAGCTGGAGACGGAGGACGAGCGCGTGGTCTTCGAGGCCATCCTGCAGTGGGTGAAGCACGACCTGGAGCGGCGGAAGGCGCACCTGCCCGAGCTCCTGCGGAGCGTGCGGCTGGCCCTGCTGCCGGCCGACTGCCTGAAGGAGGCCGTCTCGGGCGAGGCCCTCCTCATGGCCGACGAGCGCACCAGGCTCATCGTAGACGAGGCGCTGCGCTGCAAGACCAGGATCCTGCAGAACGACGGGGTGGTCACCAGCCCCTGCGCCCGGCCGCGCAAGGCGGGCCACACGCTGCTGATCCTGGGGGGCCAGACCTTCATGTGCGACAAGATCTACCAGGTGGACCACAAGGCCAAGGAGATCATCCCCAAGGCGGACCTGCCCAGCCCCCGGAAGGAGTTCAGCGCCTCGGCCATCGGCTGCAAGGTCTACGTGACCGGGGGCCGGGGCTCCGAGAACGGGGTCTCCAAGGACGTATGGGTGTATGACACCGTCCACGAGGAGTGGTCCAAGGCGGCGCCCATGCTGATCGCCCGCTTCGGCCATGGCTCTGCTGAGCTGGAGAACTGCCTCTACGTGGTCGGGGGGCACACGTCCCTGGCCGGCGTCTTCCCGGCCTCCCCGTCTGTCTCCCTGAAGCAGGTGGAGAAGTACGACCCCGGGGCGAACAAGTGGACCATGGTGGCCCCGTTGAGGGACGGCGTCAGCAATGCCGCGGTGGTGAGCGCCAAGCTGAAGCTGTTCGTTTTCGGGGGGACCAGCATCCACCGAGACATGGTGTCCAAAGTCCAGTGCTACGACCCCCTGGAGAACCGGTGGACCATCAAGGCCGAGTGCCCGCAGCCCTGGCGGTACACGGCAGCCGCCGTGCTGGGCAGCCAGATCTTCATCATGGGAGGGGACACGGAGTTCACGGCCGCCTCCGCCTACCGCTTCGACTGTGAGACCAACCAGTGGACGCGGATCGGGGACATGACCGCCAAACGCATGTCCTGCCACGCCCTGGCCTCGGGCAACAAGCTCTACGTGGTGGGGGGCTACTTCGGCACCCAGAGGTGTAAGACCCTGGACTGCTATGACCCCACATCGGACACATGGAACTGCATCACCACCGTGCCCTACTCGCTCATCCCCACTGCTTTCGTCAGCACCTGGAAGCACCTGCCGTCGTGAGGAGCGCGTGCAGAGCCCGGCCAGGTGAGCCCCCAGCCCCCGGGAGCCCAGTCCCTCTCTGGGTCGGGGTCCCTGTGTCTCCCAGGGGAGGGTGCATGGGGCAGCAGGTGCTCCGGGACCCTTTTCCAGGTCTGGGGCTACAGCCTAGCCCTGCCCCTTACCTACAGTTGACCTTGAGCAAAGCATGTCAGCCACCTGCCACGTGGGGACAGCCACCTCAGATAGGTGTGGTGCTTCCCAGACCCGGCTGCATGTTGGAGTCACTGGGGGTCCTCTGACAATACCACGTGGGGTTGAGGCCACAAGGGCGTCCTCACCTGATCCAGCAGCGGGTTAGGGATTCCCAAAGTCACTCTCAGATCCGAGCATTCTCTGGAACGGCTCACAGAACACACGGCAGGTGGTTAATGCTCACAGTCGTGGTCTAGTACAGGGAAGGGAGACAGACAGAGATCAGCCAAGGACAGAGAGGAACGGGGCAGAGTCTTCCTCCTGTGCGGTTGGGATGGTGTCACCATGCCCACGTCAGTGAGTGACCGTACACACAGGGTATTCCCCGGCGGGGAGGTCACACAGCTCTGGTGTCTGGAGTTTTTACTGGGGCCCCAACACGTAGGCTCGATGGGTTCCTCTGCCTCCAGGTCAGCTGGTACAGCATGACCCAGAGCCGCACGGATGTGCCCACCCCCCCTCCTGCCCTAGGGTTTGACCTGTCATCTCCCAGAAGCCAGGGGCAAAGGCCAGACTTCTTTACAACACAAATGCTAAAGCCCACGCCACACCCCAGACCAGGTGAGTCTAGTGGGTGTCCAACGTGTGAGCAGCACCCCGGGAACCCTGAGGAACAGGGGTGACGGACGGAGCGTTCAAGGGGCCAGGAGGGTGCTGGAGCTGTCGGGCCAGGAACCCGGGGGAGGCAGCGAGGTGGTCATGTCCTGCGAGGTGGCGAGAGGCCACCTCAGGGAGGGCGGCACGACGATGAAGGAGGGAGCTGCGGCTGGCAGGAGGGCTGCAGAGTGCTGCCCCAGGTACTGCTCCACTAAGGTTCTTAGCGCCCTTATTACAGGAGAGCTTCACACAAGGGCGAAGGTGACAGTGGATGCAGGGGGCCAGGGGACACAGTCAGGTGTCCTCGGGGTGGGGGGGTATGGGGAGACACAGGAGGGACTTGCCCAAGGCCTGAGGGCAGGTGCAGAGTCAGGTGGAGAGAAGGACCAGCTTGTCCGGACAGGCCTCTCTGAGGGGCAGGACGGGCACTTTCCTGCAGCCCCTGTGGGGCAGGGGCAGTGCCAGTCCTGAGGTTGGATTAGGGCATCCCGAGCCAGCCTGGCCGGGAGCTCAGGAGGGGGACTGGCAGATTTGTAGACACAAGGGAAAGAGGTTTGAGTTCTGGTTCCATCCTCCTGGGTCAGGCCCTGGGGAAGCCAGGCTATGTGGGGACCCCAGGGTGGGTGGGAGGCAGGGAAGTGTGGGTTCGAGGGGCTCCGAGAGGCTCCGAGAGGCTCCGAGAGGCTGGGGCCTGGGGTTGGGGGATCCCCGGCCCTGCCTCCGGCCCAGGCCAGCTCTCCTTACCCAGGAGGGCTGGTGCCCAGTCCCAGCTCAAAGGCTGACCTGGAAGCCTCTGTGCCCCCTGGAAACTCTCCGGCGGCTCTGAGAAATTGGCCTTTAGGCCGGGTGCCCCTTTCAGTGCAGACCACAGAAACCCCCTCAGGACCCGGCCTGGATGGAAAACCTAATTCGCCCCGTGATGTGGTGGCTGCCGGCCTGCATGCCAAAGGCTGTCCCCGCCTTCGCTGAGGCTGCTCCTCCATGCAAGCCAGTGCCCCAGCCGGACCCGCTCGGCTGGGCCTTTGAGGCCCTGATGGGGACACGCCAGCCCACAAGCCAGGCCCAGGTCACATCCCTCCCACGTCCAGGGTGTTTGGCTCCTGAAGACCAGCCTAGACGGGTGGGGGCTTCTGAGCTGTCCTGTTTTGTTTTAACCTACTCCCTCTCTCTTGGAGAGAAAAATCTGAGTGGCTCGAGTTGTTGGTCCCCTGGGCCGTAAGCTTTAAGAGCATGGTGGCACCTCCTGTCGCTTCCCAGGTCCTGCGCTTTGGGGCCGAAGGGCTCCTCCCACTTGCCCCTCCCATGAATGCGGACAGTGGTTCCTCCCCACGTGGGAGGGGGCGGGGCAGGCCAGGGGATGTAGTAAGCCCTTTACCGTTCCAGAAATTTCCCCCATTGCAGGGGTGCATCGTTCCTTGGTTCTGACTCGTATTGGTTGCTTGGCCCCAGTTACCTAACTCCCCTGAGCTCATTGTTGCCATCTCAAATACAGGAGTGAAGATTGTATCACTCATAGTATTTGAAGAGGCCAAGCGAGGGACGGGTTCAGAGTTGGCGCTCATGCGAGGCAGTGATGCAGGATGATGGTAGCCATGATGGTTTGGGGGTGTTTGGGGTGGTGGGGCCTCTCCATGTCCCTGGGCCAGCCCCTCCTTCTAGAAGGGTCCATTGCCCATCTGAGTGCAATAGGGGCACTTGTCCCTCCAGTCCGGCCCAGCCCGGGGTGGGGTTGCTGTCATCATCCCCATCTCAGGGAGGAGGAAGCAGGTGCGAAGAGGCTAATTGCCCAAGATGGAGCCAAGGCCCGGATGGGCCTAGAGCGCCACCCCGGGGCCTCCCACGCAGAGCCGTGCCGTCTGGGGAGATGGTGCATGCTTCCCAAGCTCCTGCACCAGCTCCATCTGCATCCAGGGCAAGCTGTCTGCTTGACGTGGGCCTGGCAGCCCCCCAGCTGGCCTTCCTGCAGTCCCCCTTGGGCCTGAGAGACCTCCCCTGCCCTCTGGGTTGACCCTGGGTGGTTCCCGCGCTCCGCGCTGCCCTGCTTCTGTCCGGCTCTGCCTGCCGGGACGGCCTCCAGGTCTCCAGCTCTCTTCAAAGGCAGAGGCGGAAACTGGGCTCTCTGGGGAGGGGCCCGTGACACAGCACCGAGGCAGGAAGCTGATGGAGGGGCCTGGCCCTCCCCGGGTTCCCCAGGAAATGGAACTGTAGTGGCAGGAAGGGACTACACTGCTGCTGCCAGGATCAGGCTGGGGGGGAGGGGCTGGGGCAGCAGCATGGGAGGTGGGGAGTGCTGAGCCGCCGCACTCTAACGAGGTGCGGGCGGAGCCCAGGCATAGCACCGTCTGCAGGGATGGAGGGCAGGAAGAGCAGACATGTATCATACCTGTGTCTCCCGGGCCCAGAGAACGGGTCCTGTATCCTCAGGTTCACCTCCCTGACCCTGCTGTCCCAGGCCCTCCCACAGGCAGCAGGGTAGGCCCCGGGGACCTTCCTGCCCCTGTGCCTGGAGTGCCTCTCCGTCCATCCTGCGAGGCTCTGACTTAAGGAGCCACCCACCGGAGATCACCGCCACTCTGCATCCCTCCCCGCCCGACCGGCATCACCGCGGATGGCGTCCCCTTGGCCATCCCCAGGCACTCCATTGCCCATCTCGGCCACCAGTTGTGGGCTCCCGGTGGGTGCCTGTGTCTGTACCAGGTTGTTCTAGGTACTGCTGTTGCAGAGACGGCCCTTGAAGCTGAGAGTGTAGGTAGTTGGCATCAGATGAACGGCTAGGAGGGGCGGGGGTGGGATCGAGCCCCAGACATGCCCCACGCCCACAGGACCTCCAGGACCAGCCCCAGTGTCCCAGCCAGATCTGCATATGTGGGCGACGGCAGCCAGCTGTGGCCGAGAGGCCCCTGGAGCCCAGGCTGGGTTACCCTGGGTTACTGGCCAAGTGTAGACCAGCCGTGAATGTTCTTTTTCTCTTTTTCTCTCCCACCGAGTCCCCCTGCCCCCATCAAGCCCTTTAAAGACACAGCGCCGTCATGTCTCCTCCCCTGACCCCCACCCAGCATGCCGGGCAGGCGTCCAGGCCACCAGGAGCTCATCTCTCCACAGGCATTGTTGGGCCCCAGCCACTTGGGGTGTGGGGGCGGAGGGGCCTCCAATCCCAGCTCTGGGAAAGGCTGAACCCGGTAGTCCCCATCGGGGCCCCGAGAGGGGCTCAGTCACTGCCACAGGAGGGCCGATTCAGCACATTCTGTCCTGCCTTCAAAGACATCGCCACCGAGAGGAAATCCCAGAGCACAGATCTGCCCGGTGTATTGAGAAAGGTTCCCCGGGCGGGAGTTCAGGCGTCCTGAAACACACCAGGTTCATCCGTCTGTCCACACATCCATCCATGCACCTGCACTCTTCATTTGGTTTGTGTTTACCAGGGTTGGCCCCGTGCCAGGCCTGGGATCAGGACGCCAGTGCCCTCCCTTGCTGCAGCCTGGTAGGGCAGACCCCCCCAATAGCCCCCAGGACCATGAGAGCAGTATGGGGGCTTGCCAGGGCAAACCTGTTGTGTGCGGGCAGTTCGGGGCGACCGCTGGCCCCCGTCTCTGCAAGGTGGCGCGGTGCCCCCTCTCACAGATGAAGAGACTAGGCCCCAGAGAAGCACCTGCCAAAAATTGGGGTGGCCCGTGGCTGTCCCAGTCTGTGTGGGCTGGGAGGAAATTCAGGAGCCAGACAGTGTGGCTCACCAGCTCCTCGGCCTTCGGGGTGCCTCTAGGTGCTGTCTCGTCCTCAGCGACTCAGGACAGCCCAGAGGGACCCCCGTTCCCCAGGTCAGGGTCTTGTAGTTCGTCGGGAGACTGTGGGGCAGACAGACCCCAGAAGTTGGGTTCACCACCTTAGAGTGTCTCGGGGTGCTAGAGGCCTCGCGACCAGCTTCTCGCTTGTGAGGGGCCTTCACCACCCCCCCAGAGGGAGCAGTGGCCACCCTGCCTAGCACCCGTGGGGTGCTGACCCCCCTGGGGACTTCCCACAGAGGTCAAGCCAACCTTTCTAGAAGCCCTGGCAGTGAGGGAGGGAGGGGTGTACCCCACTTGAAGGAAGAAAGCCCCACAGATCCCAGTGCTGGCTTGAATTTTTAAATGTTACTTGAGTACGTGCAAACCGACGAGTTATAAGCCCCTTACGTGTGTAGTTCTTACACGGCTGTGCAGCAGACCCAAGCGTGCAGGCTAGACAGAACCAAAGCTCTAAAACCAAGAATGGCGTCCCCCTTCATTGATGTTCTGCAGAGAGCATCTTGCCTCTTTGCCTGTAGGCTGGTGGACACGCAGGCTTACCAGAGAGCTCCGGCTGCCCGTGCCTAGGGCCAGCTTCTCCGTGCCTTTCCAGAGCCGCCGTGACACCTGCTTCGGGCAGCTCGGCGTGCTGGCCGGACATCATCCCCGTGCCTGCTTGGCTAGGGCCACCTCTGAGCCCACGGCCCTTACGGCGCCGGCCAGAGTAAGCGGCGTCGGTGTTGAAATGCTGCGTGGACGAGCAGCGTGCCCGAAATCCTCCGGGAGAACTCCCGGCCCCTCTGCGTGGGACTCCAGAGAGCCTGCCCGTAGAACACGGCCCCGCCCCTGTGCCGAGCGCTTCCTCTCCCTGCGCCTGCCGGCTCCTTTCTCCCTGGGGCTCCAGCCGGGGGCGCCCCTTCCTGACACAGGTCCGCAGCCACGTCTCCACGTGAACTCACGCAGGGTTCTGCAGAGCGGTCACAGTGGGTTCGGCTTTAAGGATGACCGCGCTGGCCAGCTGTTGGGTCATCTCACTCGCTCCGAGGAGATTCTACACAAAGCCTTCCACGGGGGTTAGACCTCCCGCTCCAGGAGGCCGAGACCCATCCCCTCACCTTCCACGGGAAAACACAAATCCCAGAGAGAGCAGACAGACGCTGCACTGACTGAGAAGCCAGCGCTGCGGTGTGAGCTTGGGGACCACAGGGTCACCCCTCACTTACCACTGTCAGCCCCACAGCCTATCTCAGGGCCCAGGTCGATGGGCTGCGCAGTCAGTGTCCGTCAGGGGCAGGAACGAGTGTGCCGGCTGCCGCCCACAGCTGCCCGCTTCTTCCTAACCACGTGGCCAGCACACCCCTGCCTGCCCCCTGGTCTCTGATCACGTCTACCTCCTCACTGTTTCCACCTCACTGGAGGCGTACTTTTTTCAACTTTCAAACATGGCAGGTTCCCACCTCAGGACCTTTGCACATGCTGTCCCTCCTGCCCGGACTGCTGTTTCCCCCTCTGGCAAACTCCTGTCCATCCTTCAGGTCTCAGGTTAGAGCATTACCACCTTCCCACACCCTCTGCCAAAATAAAAAGTCCTGGTTCTTATCTCTAATTTTTTATTTTTCGTGCATAGCACTTCTGTCAACTTGTGATTACTGTATGCACTTATTGGTACAAGCTTGTAGTGTCTCCCGCCTGGGGGCGATCCAGGAGACCGCAGCTGTTTTATTTGCCCTCCTGTCCCCCCAGGGCCTAGCGCGGCGCCTGCTGGCTAGCGGGTGTGCCCGGCGTGTGGCTGGAGTGCTGAATGGACAGGTGGGCGGATCGCCTGTGCCAGGGGCGGACACCAGGGCCCGGGGCCACAGTGCCCGTGAACGAGAGAGCTGCCTTCTCACCCGGGCCTTCTGTCTCGGGGTGCGGGCTCCAGCCCCCCACTTGATTGTCACTCTGTTCCAGGTCAGGGCATGGTTCACATCTTCCTCCCTCTCTTTCCTCTGCAGACTCCGCGCGTCTCTCCCCACCCCGCGGCCGCAGCCCTCACCGCCACAGAGTGGCCCTGACCCTGTCTGCACTGCAGGAAGCCCGGCCCGGCCCGGGACCAGCACTTTTAAGTGGCCGGAAGCCGGCCCCACCGGCTCTGGGAGCGGCATTCTCGGGCTGTTGTGAGCTTCAGACAAGGGAAGAGAAGCTGTCTCGAGAGCCCTGTGTGTCTGCCTGAGGCCTTTTCCTGTCTGAGGTGGTTTGCAGGGGAGAGGACCTTCCAGAGGGGCGTGGACCGACCCCAGGACTCCCTCGGCCTCGCCTCGGGGCGAAGACACATCCGCAGCAAGTCCCGCTCGGTTGTGGGCGAGGGGGGCTGAGAGGAGCCCCGGGTGGGCTGGGGTGGGCGGCACTGGGCCTTGGCCTCCCTGTCTCCCTGTCGCGATGGTGGTGTCGCCCAGTGGAGGGTGTCTTGGGCTTCGTGGAAGCAGGACGCCCCGGAACTGAGAGCAGAAGCTGCCTGGGAGAGAATGGAGGACACACCGTATCGGGGGCAGAAACCCACGGAGTGACCTCACGGCACCTGCAGGACTTCGTTAGTAGATGACCCCGAGACCCCCAGCTTTAGAGCAGAAGCCTCGTGGGCCCCTCCCCAGCGTGGGGCAGCGCTCTCCGTGACCTCCCCACCTTCCTCCCGGTCAGGCCAGCTGTGCCAGGTGCACAGAGACCCTCGGGCCCCGTGTCCCCGTAGATGAGGGATGCCCTCCAGGGCCGCTCCGCTCCTCCCCTCAGAGCCTGCCTGTCCAAGAGGTGGCAATGACCCCATCGTCTCCTGACACGACCGTCCGGGCTCTTAGACCAGGAGCGGGTGTGAGCTGGGGACCACAGGGTCACCCTAGGGCACTGGCTCTAGAGCCCACCTGTGACCCCCGGCCCCCAGCCGGCACCAGCTGCCCTCGGGCGTCCTGGTTTGCTCCCTGAGCTCCAAAAGCAAGCGTGGTCCCCGAGAGAACCGCCAGCCCTTCTTTGCTCATTTCTCCACTGCGTCCCTCACCAGGGTATCCCCAGTATCTAGGGTTCTGGAGGGGCCAGCTCATACCCGGTATTGGGGTTCCTGCCCATCCCTTGCCAGTCCCCAGGCACCCCTAGAGGGGCAAGTGGCCTGCACCAAACCTGTGGCTTCTCGGGCTGCCTGCCAGCTGCCTGCCGTTCGCTCGGTGCTGCTTGGCCGGTTCAGAACTGGGGCGCCGGAGTGGGCTGAACTGGCGGTGGGGCCACGTCACAAAGCAGTTGCTGTCCGTGATTTCGCCCTGCCCCCTCACAGGACCTCTGTGCTGCCGCTGGGCCTGTGGGCATCTCTCGGGGAGGGGCCTGGGGCTGGGCTCGCCCGCCCGGGAGCACCAGACACTGGTGCCACTTGGGGAAAAGCCGGAAGCAGAGAGTGTGTCTCCAGGTCCCTGGGAGGCCGCAGGCCCTTCTGCAGCAGAGGCTGGCCTCCTGTGCTCCGGGAGACGGCTCTGCCAGGGAGGCCGGGGTGGCGGGCACCACGGAAGCTGCCCGCCTGGAGGCCCCGGGCTGCGGGACGGCCGAGCTGGGGTAAGCACACTTCGCACACAGCACAGCGGGCTTTGCAGTGGTGTGTCCCCTCGAGTTGTGTTCCTTCTTGTTTCTAACTTAATAAAAGAGCTGAGAGGAATCTTGATATCTGGCTTCCCCTGGGTGCTGGGACCAGCCTTGGGACATAAGGTGCGGGCGGACTTGGATTTTGCCCCATTAGCCGGGGCTCGAAATCCGCCACCCCCCGAGCGTCTGCCCCTCGGGTGAGTTGTGGGGTGTGGAGACCCCCGCCCCAGGGACCCTCCGGCACCGAGGAAAAGGCTTCATTTCCTCGGATTGTTCCAGCAGCAGAATCCACATTGCTTTCCTGAAAAGCCCCTGTGAGGGGAATGCTGAATGCACTCTTCTCTGTGGGAGCCTGGGCTGAGGGGTGGGGTGGGGTCATCGCCCCAGGGGCCAGCCTTACTTAGCTGAGGCGGCTCTCTGACGCTCCCGTGCCCTGCTGTCCCTTCATGAGCCTTCCCAGCTGATGTGAACTCTCTCGGGAGCGGGAGCGAGGGCAAAGGGCAGCGGGTGCTCCGAACCTCGGTGGCGCGCAGGCCCCCAGAACCCAAACTGGCCTCTGACGGCGTGAAGAGCTGGCTCAGATGCCGAAGGAGGAGTGCTGCAGCTCCTTTCTCACCAAGTCGAACAAGCATCACTTGAACTAGTGAGTCAATCTCAGAAGTGTGGCGCTCTTAGAACCTCCAAATCAACATCCCCCCAGCTCCCTCCACGGCCCCCAGGCACAGCCCTGGGAGGGACACCCAGCCCCACACACTGCCCACTCCTGCCCTGCAGACATGAGACCCAGGCACGGCCATCAGAAGGGGATGGGGGTGGCCTCCTAATAGGCCGCAGTAGAAACCGCACAGACGGGGGCGCCTGGGTGGCTCAGTCGGTTAAGCGGCCGACTTCGACTCAGGTCATGATCTCGCAGTCTGTGAGTTCAAGCCCCGCGTCGGGCTCTGTGCTGATGGCTTAGAGCCTGGAGCCTGCTTCGGATTCTGTCCGTCTCTCTCTGCCCTTCCCTTGCTCACACTCTGTCTCTATGTCTCTCAAAAAATAAAATAAAAACGTTAAAAAAGAAAGAAAGAAAGAAACCGCACAGACGGTGAGTAGAGGTGTATTTCTCATTTAGGCAGCCTTACTGTAAGCGAGCCAAGGCCGGGGCAGCTCCACAGGGTTGGGCCCTAGCCGCCTCCTATCCTGTTATTTTGGCAGCTTACTTGCAAGGCTTCCATCTCCTGACCCAACATGGCTACCCAGTTCCTGCCATCTCCTCTGCATTCCAGCTGGTAGGAAGGGGAGAAGAGGACGTGACCAGCAAGCCTCTTTAAGGGCACGCCCCAAAACTTGCACAAGTAACCTCTGCGCGCTCAGGAGGCTGGACGTGTGAGCTACAACTCCAGACTGACTAAATCAAGGGGCGGCGGATGCTGAAGGCCAGGGAGCAGCCCCCACCTCCCCGTCAGGAGTTGGAAGGAGCCTGCCTAGGCCCACCCGCCTCCCCATCTCTGGAGCTGCTGAAGTGGGACGTGGGGGGCCCATTCCAGAGCCGGGCCCCGTGTGCGCGTGCCAGCGTCTGCGCTGCCGATGACCAGCGCTTTGCATATTCACCCCTGTAATCCGCATAGTGCCTCCCAGAGGTGGGCGTTCTTGTCCACTTCCTGCCGGTGAGGAAACGGCCAAGAGGTTAAAGCTCCTCCCCCGAGGGCTCACACCACTGGCGGCAGGGGGGCAGAACCAGCTGGCCATGGGTCTGAGCGTGCGCTGGGTGTGTGTGTGTCTGAGTGTGCGCGGGCGTGTCTGTGCGCGCAGGTGCACGCGCGCCCCCAATTCAGTGCCGGCTGGGCTAACGGAGTTAAGATCAGGCTCTGTAAGGCACTCAACACCACACTGGGCCCCCGGAGAGCCTGGCTACAGTGACGACGGCTGCCGTCATCCCAGTGGGATTTGCACCCAGTCTCTGGCCAGCACACCCAGTTGCATGTTCCTTGGACTCCTCCCAGGGGCCAGACTGTGTCCGGGATGGGGCTTTGGGAAGGGGAGCCCATCCCTGTTGGGGTAAGAAATCTCTGGGAACCTGGTCTCAAGGCGACTTGTCAGAGCGGTCATGCGTTCTAGGCTCCCGATGTGGAGAAGCGGACAGGAAGGTCACAGCCCTGTGAGCCCCCCCGGGGTCAGGAGTGCTGGCCGATTGTCCCCCTTCGTCAGAGCGGAAGCCGACGAGGGGCAAGCCCAGACCATCGACCCCAATGCCATGTGAGGAGCATCCCTGCTCAACACCCCGAGGCTGTATGTAAATCCTGGTGGGGAAAGAAGGAGCCTTGTAAGCAGCAATGATCTGTAAGGAGGCAGCTCAGAAAGAGCTCTTCCTGGGTCGTCAGTAGGTGGGCATTTCGTGCAGTGAGAAACGAAATCCATCGTCCCAGCCTCTGCCCCCACAGGAGGGGACAGTTTTCTGCAACACACAGGTGGCCTTGGAGGTAGCCAGCTTCCCCAGGGTGTGCCCCGCCTGACCTCCCGGCCTCTGGGCACACAGCACCTGCTGGCCTTGGGCCCTGCCCCAGAGGCCTGGGGCCCGGGCCGATTTCCAGCAGGGGACACCCAGCTGCTCTAGATTGTCACCTGCTTTGCCGCCACCTTGGGCTTTGGGCAGGCGCTCTCGACCTGGGATTCAGGATCGAATTCAGAGGTCTGTGCGCTTGAATGCGGAAAAAATTATACCCTTAACTTTAAGAATCTCTTAATGACAGCGTTTTCTTCAACTGGGAGCGTAGGGCAACACCCCACTGGCCTCGGCAGCTTCTGCGACTCTGTCTCTGGATGTTTTCATGGCGCTACGGTCGTAAATACCTTGAAATACCACAGAGTCATGACTGCGTGTGTCCAAATCACAGTCACTCTTTGGCCACCAGATCACGTTACCAACGTGTTAGCAGAGAAGCATGGATATAAATGTACGGATTATAAATTTGGTTTCTAAAATATTTCATAGGTGTTCCAGGCAGAACCGTCTCCCCAGCCCCTAGGCTGAAGTCCTAAGCAGCCCCCAGTGCCTCAGAGGGAAGAGGGTCTTTGCAGATGTGGTCAGTTAAGGTGAGGTCATAGCAGGGTAGGATGGGCCCTTGACCCAATCTGACTGGTGTCCTTAGAAGCGGGGTGTGGACACAGACCCGCACACGGGGAGCATTGAAGCTACACAGGCCAGGGCACTATCAGAAGACAGGAGAGGGGCGCCCGGGTGGCTCAGTTGGTTCAGCCTCCAACTTCGGCTCAGGTCATGATCTCGCAGTTGGTGGGTTTGAGCCCTGCATCGGGCCCTGTGCTGACATTTCAGAGCCTGGAGCTGCTTCGGATTCTGTGTCCCCCCCTCTCTCTCTGCCCCTCCCCTGCTCGGGCTCTGTCTCTCTCTCTCTCTCTAAAATAAATAAATATTTAAAAAAGAAGAAGAAGAAGAAGACAGGAGAGAGGCCCGGGATAGATCCTTCCCTAGTGTGACGACAGCATGGGCCTGCCAACACCTTGATCCTGGACTTGCCTCCGGAACTTTGAGGCAACACGCTTCTGTGGCTCAAGCAGCCCTTGCAAACTAATGCAGTAGTTTTCGCCCTTAGCCTGCAGGTTACAGCTCACCTGCTTAACACCATTCCCCTGGGGAGTCCACGGGCTTCACCAGCTGACGCGGGGCTGGAGCCCTGAAAAGGTTAGGGTTGGCAGCCCTGACCTAGGGTGAGCCGAGGGGCACTGGGTCCTGTCCAGACAGGGTGCCGTGGCTCTTCACTCATTGGAGGTTCCCCGGCAGGGACTGTGGGCCTGTATGGTGCCCTCAGCCCAGGACCCACGCCGAGCACAGTAACCTCATGCTTTCCTGGTGTCCTGATCCGGGAGGGAGCCAAGCTGTCAGCTCAGATCCCAAATCAGGGCTCGAACTCAGAAACCGTGAGATCATGACCTGAGCTGAAATCAAGAGTTGGACGCTTAACCGATTGAGCCACCCAGACGCCCCTGGCCCCTCAAAGTTTTTTAAAAAAAAATTTTTTAATGTTTATTCATTTTTGAGAGACAGAGACAGAGTTCAAGCAGGGGAGGGGCGGAGAGAGAGGGAGACAGAGAATCCAAAGCAGGCTTCGGGCTCTGAGCCGTCAGCACAGAGCCTGATGCAGGGCTCGAACCCACGACCAGACCAGAGTCGAAGTCCCATGCTCAACTGACTGAGCCCCGCAGGAGCCCCCCAGATGACTTTTAAGGTCAGAGGGCAGTGTACTTAGTTTTAATGGAAAAGACACAGGCTCAAGGTCAAGGGCAGGGGTCTTCCCCAGATGACACTCTGGTTCCACAGCCAAGCACGTCCGGATTACCACCTGCCTCGTGCAGTGTGTTCTTGGACTTGCTCACCTGAGCCGCCCACCTGGAAGTAGTTGGGGGCCTTAAATAAGAACACGTTGTTTCTCTCTCCCTTTACGGGGTAGATCTGCCAGTGAGGAGGAAGGCGTGAGCCACCTCCCTCCCTCCAGAAAGGTCTCTGCCTCGGGCTCCAAGAATGACTTGGGATGCAGACTTTGGGCCCTCCAGCTGTCCGGGAGTGTGCTTGTCCCCTGGTCCCCGCCCTCTCTAGAGGACATTTTCTTCCGGTGTAGGACTAAAATGCTGGCCCGCAGAGGTCAGGTTGCCTTCAGACGGAAGCCGAGCAGAGCACGGCAGCGGTGAGCAGCCGGGGTGGGCACGGAGGCCCCTGCACCCAGGAACGGGCCCTGATGCCAATTTCCGCCTGGTTTGGTGGAGAGCCTGGGGAGTTTGTACCCTGGTTTGCGCGAGGCTGAGGGGTTGCCGGGATGTGGGAAAGTGACACACAGACCAGGACAGGGGATCGCCCCACCTGTGTCCCCTCTGCTGGCCCCCTGGGCTGAGGGGGCCTTGCTCTGGAGCTAGACTGGGGGCTGAGGGGAGGTTCGAGGTGGGGCAGGGGAGCAGTGACTGAGCCTCACCTCCCCTGTTGGTCCCACAACATACCAGCAGCGTGTCACAGGCAAACCACAGAACCTTTCAGGTCTCACACCTATAAAGAGGGCTGGCCACACCCTCAGTGGGGTTAATAACAGAGGCTGGTGTCTGCGAATGCTCCCGGGGTGACGAGCCCCTGCAGAAGGCTGCGCTCAGTACCTGCTTCATTGAGTTGAAGTGGGAAGGACCGGACTGTGTCCCGGCCAATTACTGCATCTAATTTATGGAGCACCAACTTCCTGCCAGGCACAGGGCTCCATGCTGGTGGCTGCCATCCCCCCAGGGTGGAGCAGCCCAGCCCTCCCAGTGGGTGACGAGGCCCCACATGCTCTTACCCCATCTCCGCTGCCCCAGTCAGGGCGGTTTGCAGATAGACTCTTCACTGCACCCACCCCCATCTCCCCACCCCGCGTGCACCCAGGGCTTGCCTCCCAAGTCTGGGCAGCGGACCAGAGGAGGTGGGAGCAGGAGACAGGCTTTCCCCCTCATTCCTCCACCCTGTCCCCTGGAGTGAGCTCAGCTGGGACGACAGACCCTCATCCAGACGCTGGCCCTGAGAACAAGGCATGCTCTGAGATTTCATGCCCCAGGATAGCTCATTTCAACTCCATAAGAACTTTATGGTTTTTTTAAGTCTGTTTGTTTATTTATGTTTATTTTGGAGGAAAAGAGATTAAGCACAAGCTAGGGAGGGGCAGAGAAAGAGGGGCACAGAGGATACGAAGCAGGTTGTGTGCCAACAGCACCAATACAGGGCTCAAACTCATGAACCGTGGATCATGACCTAAGCCAAAGTCAAATGCTTAACCCGCTGAGCCACCCAGGGGCCCCTTAAGTTTATTTATTTTGAGAGAGAGAGTGCACGTGTGCACAGAGCCCAATGCGGGGCTCAACCCATGAACTGTGAGATCATGACCTGAGCCAAAATCAAGAGTCAGATACTTAACTGACTGAGCCGCCCAGGTGCTCCCAACTCTGTAAGAACTTTAGAAGGTAACGCTGCCCTCTGTCTGCTTTGGAGGGTAGACACTGGCTCTCTGTGTCGCATCTCTGAGGTCCTACTACAGCCTTGTCATGGACTGGGGACACTGGGACACTAGGTTTGGACTCTCTTGATGTCTACCTCCCCACTTCTCAGGGAAAGAAGTGAGACATTCACCTGAGAGGTGAAATGTTGAGGTCGGGCTGTGAGGCTGTGCCCTGGCAGAGGGACCCACTCGGGCTGCCGGCAATATTCTGCTCACCACACCAGTCGGTGGCGTGTCTGTGGCTGCTGTTTCTAAGTCACTGATACCGTGTCCCTTCCCGGAAGTCTGAGCTGTGCCCTGGGCTCAGGTCAGCATGCGTTATCCCCAGGAGCTGAGCCCCCAGGTTGCACAGAGCAGGGTAGAGGGGATGCACTGGGAGCCAGGCCGGCTGGGGTGCAGCCCTCCTTGTAGCCTGGTGACTGTCCTTGGGAATGTCGCTTTGCTCCTCTAGCTCAGTTCCTCATTTGCAATAAAAGTGGGGGAGGGGCAGATAATATCGACTGTTTTAAGAATTAAACTGAATCTGGTAGATAAAGAGCTTACTAGGGCTCCTTCAACAACATTCCTTTCCTTTGCTCGTATAAGGCTGTAACTGAGTGATTTGTGCATGTCAGAAGAGAAATTAACTAGAAAGAGAAAGCATTCCGGATTCCCTAAAGAGTCACAGGAAACGCCATTAGCAATACCCATTTCCCTTTTAGCCCTGGCTGCCAGGAAACCCAGGGCCGACTGCACGTGTCAGCACGGAGGCTAGGATTTCCCTCCTCTGGGCACACTGGGTGCATCCTCTTCCTTCCGCCCAGATATTCATGTCATGAGCCCCCTGTACAAATGGTTCGTGCAGTCCCAGGACCTCAGCTTCTGAATGGAAGGTGCACGGAGTCTTAAGAAGCTTGCTGGGGCTTCTTCATCTTGAGACTTTCCTCCCTGGGAAGCTGACTGCGTCGGGAAAGAGTGATTCCCTATGCTGTTGGCAGGGACGGCCCCTCTCCGGGGCCAGGCCTGTGGCTGGTGGCTGGTGGAAGAGGGTTCTGGTCTGACACAGCTTTGCTCAGAGCCCGCCAAGCATTGAGGGGCCAGCAGGTCACTTGGGATCTTCCCCCAGGAGACCCAGGCCACCTCTGGGTGAGAGCGTGGCTCCTCCTCGCCTGTCTGAGCAGGCGCCCCGGCAGGCAACTGAGGATGCGTTTCTCTCTCTCCAGGTGATGGAGAAAGGGCAGAAGTCTCCTGTCCCCTTTGGGAGCGGTGCCTGCTGTGTGGTCCCCAAACCTGGGAGAGGCTTCACAGTGGACGCAGACTGGGACAGTCTTGGGACTCCTGTGCATACACTGTCTCCCCGAGACTCAGCCTTGCTGGCACTCCCTCCCTGGCCGACTGTCCTTTCGATGCACAAGAGAGACACGCCTGTCCGCTCCTGGGACCATTCTGCCGCGGCACCCACAGTGCAGAAACTTCAGGGCCACCAAAGACATGTGCTGAGAACAGACGGCCCCAAGGGGGAGGTTGACAGCAAAGCATAAGGTGACCCAAGAGTATTCCACTGACCGACACAGAGCAGGGCTCCCCATCTGTGCCTGTCCACCTGCGTGGACGTGCATCCGTCCATCCAGCCTGCTTACCTCCCTACCGACTCATCTGTCCAGGTCTTAGCTTGAATTAGAATTCAGAAACAAAAACAAAATCTTTTTTTTTTTTTTTTCTGGTGGAGATGAATTCTGAATTGGTCCATTCGCCAACAAGGACTGGGTTGGCTAATTAGTTACACAGTAGGCATTTTCTATACATTGAACAAGTTAAATCTTCATCCCTAAGTCTATTTAAGGCAGGTGAGCAGTATGTCCCAAATCATGTACTTTATATCTCATAAGCTTGTGATACCATTTTAGAGATCCGCTTTTTCTTTTTTTTTAGTTTGTTTACTTATTTTGAGAGAGAGTGAGCAAGGGGAGGGGCAGAGAGAGAGAGAGGGAGAGAGAATCCCAAGCAGGCTTCACACCCTCAGCACAGAGCCTGATGCGGGGCTCAAACTCGCATACCATGAGGTGGTGATCTGAGCTGAAACCAAGAGTCGGGGGCTCCACCAGCTGGACCACCCAGGCGCCCTGAGATCAGCTTAAAAATGAAGAGGTAGGGGCGCCTGGGTGGCTCAGTCGCTTAAGCATCTGACTTCAGCTCAGGTTGTGATCTCAAGGTTCATGAGTTTGAGCCCCGCATCGGGCTCTGTGCCGACAGCTCAGAACCTGGAGCTTTGGATCCTGTGTCTCCCTCTCTCTCTGCCTGTCCACCACTCACACTCTGTCTCTCTCTCTCTCAAAAATAAATAAAACATTAAAAAAAAATTTAATGCAGGAGGTAGATGAGCATTCAATATGATTTTGAGGAGGGGGGCGCCTGGCTGGCTCAGTCTGTGGAGCATGTGACTCTTGATCTTGGGGTCATGAGTCTAAGCCCCGTGCTGGGTGTAGAGCTTACTTAGAAACAAAAACTAGGGGCGCCTGGGTGGCTCAGTCAGTTCAGTGTCTGACTTTGGCTCAGGTCATGATCTCACAGTTGGTGGGTTCGAGCCCTGCGTTGGGCTCTGTGCTGACGGCTCAGAGCCTGGAGCTGCTTCGGATTCTGTGTCTCCCTCTCTCTCTGCCCTTTCCCTGGTCGCACTCTGTCTGTCTCTCTCTCTGTCTCCCTCTCTCTCCAAAAATAAAATAAACAATAATAAAGAAACAACTAGACAGCTGAGCATGTAAAATCATTTTGGGGGGACATGTGACCAAGAAGTCATGATCACGACCAGGCCCCAGCCAGCGCCAGGCTGGGACTCCGGCGATCTCCTCTGTCCCTTCGGGCCTGTGTGAGGCCCACCGCCACGCAAGACCTCCTCAGCACCAGGCGCCACCCCGGGGCGGTAAGAGGAGGCAGGAATGGCAGGAACGAGCGGCCGGCCGGGGCTGGTTCCCACGGGCTCCCTGCCAGCAGAAGACTGGCATGTTGGATGCTGCAGGCTCCTTCCGGAGGAGGCCGGGCCGGGTTGGGGGGCCAAGGGGGGCGGGGAATGGGCACGGAAGTCTGTCCCAGCTCGGGTGAGGGAGGGGAGCCCTGAAGCCCGAAGGCTCAGCGGTCCCATTTCAGAGATCCCTGCATGGGACACATTAACTACCTTCCTGAACGTGACATGCTATGTGGCCATTAAACAGAGTAATTTAATGACTTGGCAGTGTGGAAAGAAGGAAGGATTATCCCATTTTGTAAAGAGGAGGAGAGATTGGAAGGACATATCGCAACGTGAATGGGCCTTATCTCTAGATGCCTGCTGTAGGCGACTTTTAGAAACAGCTTATTGAAGTGTGATCGATGTATAACAACATGCACATATTTAAATTGTACAGTTTTAGGGGCGCCTGGGTGGCTCAGTCAGTTAAGCTATCTGACTTCGGCTCAGGTCATGATCTCATGATCTGTGAGTTCAAGCCCCGCATCGGGCTCCGTGCCGACAGCTCAGAGCCTGGAGCCTGCTTCGGATTCTGTGTCTTCCCCTCTCTCTGCCCCTCCATGCTCGTGCTCTGTCTCTGTCTTTCAAAAATAAATAAATGTTAAAAAAATTTTTTTAATTGGTTCAGCTTTAGGGACTCCCATATGGCCCGGTCAGTTAAGCATCTGACTCTTGGTTTCCGCTCAGGTCATTTTCTCATGGTTCATGAGTTCGAGCCCCGCATTGGGCTCTGCGCTGACAGCGCAGAGGGTGCTTGGGATCCTCTCTCTCCCTTCTTCTCTCTTCCCCTCCTGCTCTTGCTCTCTCTCTCTCTCTCAAATAAATAAATAACTAAAAAAAAAATCCTTGCTTTATAAAAGTAAATAAATTGTACAGTTTTATACATTTTTTCCATCACGACAAGTGGCCTCCTTAATCTCCATCCATTAGACCTGTTTCCCCACCCACCTCCCCAGCAGTGTGCTCTCTATGGTGAGAGTTGCTTTCTTGGTTTGCCTCTCTCTCTCTTTTTTTTTTTTAATTTTTTTTTAAGTAAACTCTACTCGCCATGTGGGGCTCAAACTCATGACCCTGAGATCAAGAATCGTATGCTCTACTGCCTGAGCCAGCCAGGAGCCCCGTACCCCGTCTTCCTTATCCATTCATCTATCAGCAGACACTCGGGCTGCTTCCTTAGTTTGGCTGTTGTAAATAATGCTGCAATAAACATAGGGGTGCATGTATCCCTTTGAATTAGTGTTTTGTTTGTTTGTTTGTAAATACACTGTAGTGCTATTACAGGATTGTAGGGTAGTTGTATTTTTAACTTTCTGAGGAAACTCCATACTGTTTTCCACAGTGGCTGCACCAGTTTGCATTCCTACCTACAGTGCATGAGCGATCCTTTTTCTCTGCATCCTCGCCAACACCTGCTGTTGGTGTTTTTTTATTGTCGCCATTCTGACCGACAGGCGTGAGGTGACATCTCATAGTTTTGATTTACGTTTCCCTGAGGGTGAGTGATAGTGAGCATTTTTTCATGCGTCTGTTGGCCATCTCTAGGTCTTCTTTGGAGAAATGTTGATTCATTCCTTCTGTGCATATTTAATTGGATTATTTGGGGGTTTTTTGGGTGTTGAGTTGTGTAAGTTCTTTACAGATTTTGGATACTAATCTTTTATACAATGTGTCATTTGCAAATACCTTCTCCCATTCCATCGGTTGCCTTTTAGTTTTGTTGATTGTTTCCTTCGCTGTGCAGAAGTTTTTATCTTTTTCGTTTTTAATGTTTATTTTTGAGAGAGAGAGAGAGAGACAGAGCATGAGCAGGGAAAGGGTAGAGAGAGATGGAGACATAGAAATCAAAGCAGACTCCAGGCTCAGAGCTGTCAGCACAGAGCCCCACGTGGGGCTTGAACTCATAAACCACAAGATCATGACCTGAACCAGAGTTTGCACTTACCCGACTGAGCCACCCAGGCGCCCCCAGGAGCTTTTTATCTTGATGAAGTCCCAATAGTTTATTTTTGCTTTGGTCTCCCTCCCCTCAGGAGACATCTCTAGAACAAAGCTGCCACGGCCGATGTCCGGGGAAGTGACTGCCTGTGCTCTCTCGGAGGGTTTTTATGGTTTCACGGCTCACATGTTAGGTCTTTCACCCATGTTGAGTTTATTTTTGTGTATGGTGTATGAAAGTGATCCAGTTTCATTCCTTTGCACGTGGCTGCCCGGTTTTCCCAGCACCATTTGTTGAAGAGACTGTCTTTTTCCCATTGCATATTCTTTCCTGCTTTGGCAAAGTTTAATTCACCATACAGTTTTAAACATTTCGATGTATGTATACACCCATGAAATGTCGCAGTCACTGTGGTAATGTAGCCATCTCCCAGAAAGGCTTCCTTGCGCCATGTTGTTAACACACAGAACAGCTTGACTGAGCTAGAACTCACATACTATACAATTTACCCACATAAGTGTGTAATTCAGTGGTTTTATTTTTTAATTTTTAAATTTTTTAATGTTTATTTCATTTTGAGAGAGAGAGAATCAGAGCATGAGAACATGAGAAGGACAGAGAGAAAGGGAGACCCAGAAGCAGGCTCCAGGCTCTGAGCTGTCAGCACAGAGCCCAAAATGGGGCTTGAGCTCACGAACTGTGAGATCATAACCGAACGAAGTTGGACGCTCAACCAACTGAGTCCCCCGGGCGCCCCCCAGTGGTTTTTAGTAGATTCACAGTCATGTATGCAGCACCACAGTCTGTTTTGGAATCTTTTCATTCCCCCCAAAAGAAACCCCATACCCTGTAACGACAGCCACCCCCTATCATCTGCACGTGTCCCGGTCCTGGACACTTGAAAGAGGACTCCGGCTCCATCCGTACTTTCTGCTTAAGTTCTCTCCAGCCGGCCTCAACTCAGGCAAAAGCCTCTGTGGGCAAAGCGTTGTGTGGTGAGGACAGAAACTCGCCCTCGAGACATAGGGACTGTCCTGACACCAGCGAGACACTGCATGACTGACCCCAAGCCAGTGATAGACCTGCCCTTCAGTGTCCACCTGCACGTTCTCACCGACCTTGTTCCACATTCTTATATAAGCCTGGAAGTGGGGCACGGCGGCAGGGAGCTTAGTCGGTTAACCATCTGACTTTGGCTCAGGTCATGATCTCAGGTTTGTGGGTTTGAGCCCCGCGTCGGGCTCTGTGCTGACAGCTCAGAGCCTGGAGCCTACTTCGGATTCTGTGTCTCCTTCTCTCTGCCCCACCCCTCAAGAAAATAAATAAACATTAAAAAAATGACAAACATTTTAACCTGGAAGTATCTTCAGCACTTAGGAGACAGTCTTTTTTTTTTTTAAACTTTTTTTTTTTTTAATTTTTGAGAGACATAGAGACAGAGCATGAGCAAGGGAAGGCAGAGAGAGAGGGAGACACAGAATCCGAAGCAGGCTCCAGGCTCTGAGCCATCAGCACAGAGCCCGACGCGGGGCACGAACCCACAGACTGCGAGATCATGACCTGAGCTGAAGTCGGCCGCTTAACCCACTGAGCCACCCAGGCGCCCCAGGGGACAGTCTTTGAGACACTAGTCTGCCGTCTTCCCGGTGTCGGCCTCCCCTAAATAAACTCCTTTCCTGTTTCGCAACCGCTCATGTCTCTGCCTTTGAATTCTGTCAGCAGCGCGTGGCCGGAGCTGGTGTGTTCCGGAACCCCAGCCAGGTGCTCTTGCACCCCTGCGCCCTGGCTCCGCCGTGACCAATCTACTCCTGTCTCCAGGCATTTGCCTTGTCTGGACATTTCGTATACATGGACTAAACAATCTGTGCTTCTTTTGTGACCGGCGTCTTTGCCTTTGTGTTCAAGGTTCATCCGTGTGGTATCAGTTCTGGTGGTTAAGTATTTGAGGAGCTGTCCAAATGCTTTCCGAAGCAGCTACATCGTGTGTTCCGTGAATGGGGGCCTAATTTCTCTAAATCCTCACCAACATCTGTTGTGATCTTTTTATTTATTTATTTTATAATTTATTTTTGAGAGAGAGAGAGAGAGCAAGTGAGGGAGGGGCAGAAAGAGAGGGAGAGAGAATTCCAAGCAGGCTCTGTGCTGTCAGCATGAAGCCCGACACAAGGCTCCATCTCAGGAACCTGATCATGACCTGAGCAGAAACCAAGAGTCGGGCACTTAACCGACTGAGCCACCCAGGTGCCCCTGTTATAATCTTTTTAAAACTACAGGCCCCCAGTGAGTATGAATTTGTATCTCATTTCCGCAGGGGAGGGGCCAGGTGGGGGAGGGTTTGATTTGCCTTCTCAGACGGTTAATGATATAAACATTGTTTCAAGTGCCTATTGGCCATTCATATACTTTCTTTGGAGAAATGTCTTCAGATGCTTTGCCCATTTTTAAAATGTTATCAAGTCATAAGTGAGTGTTCTTTATATATTCTAGATACAACTCCCTTATCAAAAAAATGATTTGCAAATATTTTCTCCCTACTCTGTGGGCTTTTTACTCTCTCGCTGGTGTGTTTTAAAGCACAAAACTTTTAAAATTTGATGAAGCCTAATTTATGCATTGTGACATTGTGATTTCTCATAAGAAATATATATTTGGTCTCCCAGATTCCCACACTTGGACTTCTAGTGTTGAGACTGATAAAGGTGTCCTTCGTTATGGTCATGAGGTGACTTTTGGAAAGCCCTTAAGGGCGAGGGCTGGTTGCCACGTGTTCAGAGCTGGAACTCCCAATCCCACCCGTGACCTCCAGAGACAGGCTGGGGCTGGAGGTGCAATCAAACTGCCACTGGCCACCGATCTAATCAGTCGTGCCTATGTCATGATGCCTCCTTAAAAACCTGAAAGACAGAGTTCTAAGAGCTTTCAAGTCAGTGAACGCATGGAGGTTTGGGGGGAGTGGCAGCCCTAGAGAGGCATGGAAACTTCCTCCCCTTACCCCATTTTTTGCCCCATGCGTCTCTTCCAACTGGCTGGTTGCTATGTTAGATCCTTTTATAATGAGCCAGTGTTCAAGTGAGTAAAAGGTTTCTCTGAGTTCTGTGAGCCGCTCCAGCAAAGGAACTGAACCTAAGGAGGGGGTTGTGGGAATCTCTGAGTCATAGCCCGTCGGTCAGGAGCACGGGTGACACCTAGGCTTGTGACTGGCATCCCTTTGGATGTCAGGGACAGACTTGTGGGACTGAGCCCTTAACCTGTGGAGTCTGCTGCTCTCTCCGGGTAGAGAGTGTCAGGAATGAGTTAAATTCTCCAACACTGGCCTGGTATTTGAGCATCACTTGATTTTGGTGTGGAGAACCCCACCCTGCAACACACATGCCCTTTGGAATTGGTCCTCGAACTGTTTAGATGGTGTCAGAGAGGTGGCGTTTGCTGGCTGGGCCCTGGCTCCCAGAAGCAGTGGTTTGGGAAGAGAAAGGAAGAAGGCATTCCTGGGTGGCCACGTGGTCACTCCGGGAATGGAGCCGCAGGCGTGCGGCCCCCAGCTACTAAAGGCAAAGTTACCAGGGGAATTCGGAGATGAACCTAATCCTGGGGTGTGTGTGTGTGTGTGTGTGTGTGTGTGTGTGTCACTGGATGCATCAGGAAATGCAGACTAATAAGAAAAAGGCAAAGTAGTGTTCCCCTTGGCTCTTGTTACCTGTGATAGTTACCTAACTAACCCCAAGGGGACGCAGGGTCCAGCCCTGATGCTGGAGCAAGCTGGGATTTCCTGGGGGCCTGAGCTTGAGGCATGAGCCTCAAAGCCACCCCCAAGGGGAAAGTGCACAGGACAACAGAAAATACTTCTAAGACCTGGGGTCACAGAGAAGGGAGCGAACCAGAGGGTCCAGTGGGAGGAGTCCTCTCTTTGTGGAGCCTTTAGCAAAGCGGACCCGGAGAGTAGCCTGTGGGGGGATGGGCGGGGGGGGCGGGGGTGGCGGGCGGTGAAGGCCGCACGGTGGAGAGCAGGTTTGGGTTGATGCCGGATCCAGGTCTCTCTGGGGACAAGCACAGAGGGCTGTGTACGGTCCGGACACTCGGGAGGGTGTTGTCGAGGGAAGGGCCAGCCTGGCTGACCGGCCGAAAGCCCCTGTAAATCGAGTTTACCCTGAGAAGGGGGAACTGCCATCCCCTCCCAAGTGTGAGTGGCAAACCCGGGTGGAACACCTGCTGCCCCGTGGGGGGGCCGCCCGTGTGACAGTCGCCTCCCCAGCGCGGGGCGAATGCTGTGGTTTTTACCTTCCGAGTGGGCACCCTGGAAAACCTTACTGTTTTGCAAAACCGAAAAACAGTTCCGGAAGCCGTCTCAGCTTCTCCTCTGGGGTCTCGCAGATGCTAATAAAAACGTTAGGTTCATTAACCTTTATCGCCAACTCGTATTACTTTGAAATAGGAACAAAACGTGGATGTTATCAAATAGCCCTGCATGTTACTCATGAAATTGGAAAGCTGGAAATACCTAAGTTCCCCAAATGATGTGCCCATAAAGTAGACTATGAAGCACCCCACGTGCATGCCAAAATGTGAAATGAGGCAAGTAGGCTACGGAGGTCTATATAGAACACGACCTGAATTTTACTAAAAGCAACAAAAATTCCACATATACGGGGAACCTTGGGGATCTTAGTGAAATGTTAAGGGATGGTTTATTTGGGGTGATGGGATTCTAGGTGTTTAAAAAGATTTTTTAAAAATAAAACTCAGGGGCGCCTGGGTGGCTCAGTTGGTTAAGCACCGACTTCGGCTCAGGTCGTGATCTCACAGTTCACGAGTTCGAGCCCCGCGTCGGGCTCTGTGCTGACAGCTCAGGGCCTGGAGCCTGCTTCAGATTCTGTGTCTCCCTCTTTCTCTGCCCCTCCCCTGCTCACACTCTGTCTCTCTATCAAAAGTAAATAAACATTAAAAAAAAATTTAGAGGAAAAAAAATAAAATAAATAAAAGTCAGTCTGGAGGCTCCTGAGTGGCTCAGTTGGTTGAGCATCAGTCTCTTGATCTCAGCTCAGCCCGTGATCTCACGGTTCGTGAGTTCGAGCCCCACATCGGGCTCTACACTGACAGCCCGAGCCTGCTTGGGATTCACTCTCTCTCAAATAAATAAACATGAAGAGAAGTTCTCAGTATTTCCCTATATTCTTTAGGGAGTGCGAATTACAGTAATGTAACCGCTCAAGTGTCACCTCTGGGTTAGGGCAGCGTGGCCGCGGAGGAGTGGCTGGTGTTAGCCCCGGGGGAGGGGACGGGGAGAGGAGGCAGCTGGGCCAGCGCACATGAACCACCTGGAGGCACTGAAGGGGCCTGGTGGGCTCTGCCGCAGGTGTGGCCTGGGCGCCGCCAGGTGATCGTAGGGTGCGGCCGGCCACCCACTGGGTTCCGGCCGGGCCTTCAGAGACGGGGTTGTCCGCACAGCAACGGAAGGAGCAGGACTCCGTGCGGCCCTGCTGCTTCATGGCCACGGCAGCCCCGTGAGGTGGAGCCCAAGCCCTGCATCCTGCCGGAGCCACGCGGCTCCCACCACGGTTCGTAAGCCTTGCCAGCAGGCCAGCGTGTTGGTAGGGAGTTGTTGGCAGAACGAGGAGACCCCTCCTTGCTCACCGCTCCCAGGGGCTGGAATGGGGGAGCCCCTTCCCAGGGTCACCCTCGTTTCTCCTGCCCTCCCTCCCCTCCCGCTGGCTCCCCTGCTCTGCTGCGAGGGAGGGGTAGGGGGCACGGCAGCCTCTAGAGCTTCAGGATACATCCGAGACTCTGACCCGAGACACCTGGGTTCGGCCCAGGGAGGTGCGTTTTCACACGCAGCCCAGCCCTTCGAATGCAGGAGATCCAAAGACTGAACTTGGAACTGGTCCAAGGGCAAACCACGCGGCTGCCGGTCTACACGGGTGGGTTTGACGCCAGGCTGTGGCTGGACCAGTTTTCTAACTCGGTGACCCTTGTAGGGGGGGTGGGGGGAAGGGGGCAAACACAGGATGGGCCTCAGAGCCCTTCGGGGCATCAGGATGGGCGGCATCGTGGACGGGAGGCCTGTGGGCGTCTAGCCCTCGCCCTGTCGGAGGCCTCTCCGAGGGGGCGCAGCCCATGGACACAAAACAGTGACAGTGACCAGGGTGCCCTGCAACCGCGTGGGAATGGCAGTCCGTGCTCACGCCTGGCTGCTCCCCCCTTAGAGGACGGACCCACGCCAACTCCTCAAGCTCCACGACTTCGTCTTTCAGTCCCTTCCTGCCCAGCAGGAAGAAACAGTTATTTATCTTACAAGGGTAGGCGCCATCACTCCCATTTTCCAGGTGACGACTCTGTAGCCTCGAGAGGTCAGTGTGTTGGCTCAGGATGCAGGAATGGGGGGCGGGCAGCAGGATGGGAACTCGCATCAGCTTCCAGACCCCACAGCTCTGGCCAGTCCCAGCTGCCTTCCCGGGAGCTGCTCTCATTCCCAGGGGGTAGACCGTGAGGACCCCCCTCCCCCACCCCAGCTCCCTGGTCCCAGAGAGGGGGCTGAGCGAGTCGGCCTACTTTTGGCTTCAAGGCCTAGTGAGGTTGGGGCTCAGCTGCTTTGGAGGGGGGGGGGCTGATGGCCACCCCAGGACCTGGCAGCTGGACACTCCAAATAGGTCCTCCCAGCAGGGAGGGCTTCCCCTGAAGCCCTGAAATCACTGGCCCTGAAATCGGATTACGGCCCTCTCGACTCGGCCTTGCGGGCAGAGGAGGGGCGGCCCCTACCTGCTGGGACCCCAGGACTCTCCGCCTGTCTATTCCCAGCACCCCAGCCTCGGGATCGGGTGTGGACAAGGTGATCTTCAGCCCATTCCCAGAAGCAGGGATGGGCTCAACCTTCCACTCTGGCAAGCTGGTGCGGGGGGCGGGGGTGGGGGGGTTGGGGGGGGAGGTGCGCAGTCTCAGAGCAGGGAGGGTCCAGCCCATGGAAGAGCAGACCGGTGGGTTCCAGGTGTAAGGCACCCAGGAAAGGGGCCAGGTTTTCCTTGGCTGTCAGGGAAGGCTTCCTGGAGGAGGAGACAATTCAGCCAGGCCAAACGAGGGTATTGTGAACCAGGCAGAGACAAGAAGGTGCTCCTAGCGGGGCCCTGTGCTGGCGTCGGGGGGCCAGGCTGGTGGAGAAGTCCCGTCAGCCCTCCAGGGGCCCTCCGGGGCGGGTCTGGACGCTTTCCAGCAGGAGTCGAGGGCTCCGGATTAGCAGGCCGGAGTGGCAGAGACTCGTGCGTTGGGCCCAGGACCAAGCATTCAACATTCCTCATCAAATCCTCACAGCAAGTCCGCAGAATGACTGCCGTCCTTCTGCGAGGGGAAAGGGAGATATCTTAAATAACTTGCTCTCCCCAGTCTTTGTCCACGGTCCCCTCACAATGGAGGGGGGGCCCCTGCTTGGCCCACTCCAGAGCTCCTCGCCACCCCGGCTCCTGCAGAGAGCGTCGTCTGGGAGGGAGCCAGTCGTCCAGGCAACCGTCAGCGACCATTCCGAGGCTGGGGGGTAGGGGTGGGGGTGGGGTGGGAACTGCAGGGCCCCTCGGGAGGGAAGGGGCGACCGGAGGGCTTTGTTCCAGGAGCCACTTAGAGCCAGCCCTGCCCCCATCAATTCTCCCACAGAGGCCCTCCTGGGTCCCCCTCCCCTCCGCCCCCTTCCCGAGGGGACACAACCACTTCGCAGGAAGGAGAGTGTCACAAAGGAGCCTGGGTGGGAAGCAGCCCAAATTTTGGAGCTGGGTCCTGCAAGCGATTACCATATGAAAGCAGGCTCCCAGGGTCCGGGGAGGCAGCCAAGCCCTGACTGACTCCTTTCCCACATGCGACACCTCTGAGGCCCCACGGTGGGGGGGCGGGGCGGGGGGAGTGGCAGAGCAATGTCCAGGGCCTCCCCCTGGGTGGTCTGAGGCCCCTGAAGAAGCGGAGGCGATCTGAAGGAAAAGGAAATCTCAGGATCCGAGGACAGGAGTGTGGGGAGTGGGGCCCGGAGGTGCTGCGGGCAGGGGTGGTGTCTGGCCCCAAGGCTGTGCCAGGGATGAGGCCGTGGGTCCCCCGCAGGGAAGGGAGGTCTCTGTCTTGTTTCTGATGCTCTATAGCTCCGTTCAGCTCAGCTTTGCCTGTTACTGCTTTCCAGAAAATAACAAAACCCCGTGCACTGCATTTCTTCCTATGCTGCAAGCTCTTTTCTGGAGTTTTCTTCCCGGATTTCTGGCTCCGATTTTTGTCCTGTTGCATTAGTTCCCACGCTTCCTGTAGGGCAGAACCCTAGCCGCAGACCCCTCCCAGGAAGCCTGTAGCTGGCCGGCCACCCCTGTGCCCCAGGGCTCTCCCTGGGGTGGGGGATCCTCACCCCAAGGCCAGGTGGCGGGTGCTGTGGCTGACTCACCAGGCACACAGCACGTCCCCAGAGCAGGCAGAGGCTCGGCAGCCCCACTCACTGGCCGGACCTTATGGAACTTTGTGCCTCCACTGTTCTGGAATAAATGAACCTCCTCTCTGCTGTGGCCTCCCAGACAGAGCCTGCCCCTGGAGTAGAGGAAGGGAGGGCCTGGGAAGTGCCCCTCGCCCTGCGGAGGGTGTCTGGGTGTGGGGCAAGGATCTGCAGTGCCCTAGGTGACAGCCTGCGACAGTGACTGGGGTGGACACCCCTCCCCCCCATGCTGACAGGGCTTGTGGGGAGGCAGCGACTGCCAGGGTGACAAAAGACTCTTAAGATGACTGTGCACTTCCACGTCCTGGCATTCGGGCAGGACCCTCTCTTTTGGGGGTGTCGAGTGGGGAGCGGCAGTCAGGATTCAGGATCCCCCGTGGCTCTGCCCACATTCATTGCAGGACACCACACAGCCTGGCCTGCAGGGTGTCAGGTGCAGCAGCTCAGGTTCAAGTAGGCAGCCAGCAGTTTAGGAAAGGAAATGCCTCGCCTGTGCATTTCCGAGGTTTCTCAGTGCCCCCCTCCGTTCTGAGATGGGACCCCCAAAGCCCCCGGGGAAGCTAGATGCAAATGGGGTTTTTCTTCTCGTATTCATTTTATTTATATTTTATTATTTTTGCCATAAATTCTTTAAAACATTTTTTTGAAGTTTATTTGAGAGAGAGAGAGAGTGAGTGCATGCGTGTGAGTGGAGGATGGGCAGAGAGAGAGAGAGAACCCCAAGCAGGCTCTGCACTGTCAGCACAGAGCCTGACACAAGGCTTGAACTCGCGGACCACGAGACCATGACCTGAGCTGAAGTTTGATGCTTAACCGACTGAGCCACCCAGGTGCCCCTCATCTGTCCATTTTTTAATTGGATCGGTATTTGTTTATTTTTTGCTGTTGAGTTGTAGGAGTTCTTTGTATATTTTGGATACTAATCTTTATCTTATTTGTCATGTGCAAATATCTTCTCCCTTCCATGGGTTGCCCTTTTAGTTTTGTTGATTGTTTCCTTCACTAAGCAGAAGCTTTTCATTTTGATGAAGTCCCAATAGTTTATTTTTACTTTTGTTTCTCTTGCCTCAGGAGACATGTCTAGAAAAATATTGCTACCGCCGATGTCAGAGAAATTACTGCCTGTGCTCTCTTCAAGGATTTTTATGGTTTCAGGTTTTACTGTCAGGTCCTTAATCCAGCTTGAGTTATTTTTGTGTATGGTTTATGGTCCAGTTTCATTCTTTTGCCTGTGGCTGCCCAGTTTTCCCAACACCGTTTGTTAAAGAAACTGTCTTTTTCCCATTGCGTATTCTTACCTCCTTTGGCAAAGATTAATTGACCATAAAATTGTGGGTGTTTTCTTGGGCTTTCTATTCTGTTCCATTGATTTGTTTTTGGCTATTCTTATGCCAATACCATACCGTTTTGATTACTACAGCTTTCTAGTATAACTTGAAACTTGGAATCATGATACCTTCAGCTTCGTTTTTCTTTTGCAAGATAGCTTTGGCTTTTCAGGGTCTTTTGTGGTTCCATACAAATCGTGGGATTGTTTGTTCTAGTTTTGTGAAAAATGCTCTTGGTATTGTGACAGGGATTGTATTATACTTGTAGATTGCTTTGGGTGGTATGGACATTTTAATAATATTTTTTCTTCTAATTTACGAGCATGGAAAATCTTTCTATTTGTGTCATTTTCAGTTTCTTTCATCAATATTTTATAATTTTCATGGATTCTATTTTATCTTTTTTGGTACAATTGTAAATGGAATTGTTTTCTTAATTTGTCTTTCTGCTGTTTCATTATTAGTTTGAAGAAATAAAACAGATTAAATTTTTAAAAATATTTATATTTATTTTTGAGAGAGAGAGAGAGCATGAGGGGGGAAACAGCAGAGAGAGAGAGGGAGACACAGAATGGGAACAGGCTCCAGGCTCTGGGCTGTCAGCACAGAGCCCAAGGCGGGCCTCGAACCCACAAACTGTGAGGCAAAGTTGGATGCTTGACCGACTGAGCCCCACAGGTGCCCCGGAAGGCAACAGATTCTGGCACACTGATTTTGTATCCTGGGACTTTGCTGAAATCTTTCTTTCTTTCTTACCGATTTGGATGTCTTTTATCCCTTTTTTTGTCTGATTGCTGTGGCTTGGACTTCCAGTAATATGTTGAATAAAAGTGGTGAGAGTGGACATGTTTGTCTTGTGTCTGTGCTGAGGGAAAAAGCTTTCCGGTTTTCCCCAGCGAGTATGATGTTAGCTGTGGGTTTTTCATATATGGCCTTTATGATGTTGAGGTCTCTTCCCTCTAAACCTACTTTGCTAAGGGATTTTTTTTTTTAAGATTCTATTTTTAAGTAATGTCTACACCCAACGTGGGGCTTCCACTAAGAACCTTGCGATCAGAGGTTGCACGCTCTACTGACTGAGTCGGCCATGTGCCTTTGCTGAGCTCTTTTATCATGAGTGGATGTTGTACTTTGTCAAATACGTTTTCAGCGTCTATTGAAACGCTCATATGGTTTCTATCCCTTCTCTTGTTGACGTGATGTACCACATTGATAGGTTTGCAAATATCGAAACACTGTTGCATCCTGGGAATAAATCCCACTTGATTGATCATGCCAAATGATTTCTGGATCATGCTAAATGTATTGTTGGATATGGCTTGCTAATATTTTGTTGATGATTTCTGTATCTATTTTCATCAGAGATATTGGCCTGTAGTTCTCTTTTTTTGTGGTGTCTTTGTGTGTGTGTGTGTGTGTGTGTGTGTGTGAGTGTGTGTGTGTGTGTGTCTTTATCTGGTTTTGGTAGATTTTCTGGTCTCATAGAATGGATTTGGAAGCTTTCCTTCTTCTATTTTTTGGAATAGTTTGAGAACAATAGATATGAACGCTTCTTTATTTTTTATGATTGACTTTTATTGCACATAATACTTTTCTCCTTTATTTATTTGTTTATTTGGAGATGTATACATGGTTTTTCATTTCACATTTCTCAAAAATGAATATCATCCTATCTGGCTTCTTTTTTTAAAAAATATAATTCATTGTCAAATTGGCTCACATACAGTATGTACAGTGTGCTCTTGGTTTTGGGGGTAGATTCCCGTGGTTCATCGCTTACATACAACACCCAGGACTCATCCCAACAAGTGCCCTCCTCAATGCCCATCACCCATTTTCCCCTCTTCCCTGCCCCTCCATTAACCCTCAGTTCATTCTCTGTATTTAAGTCTCCTATGGGTTGCCTCCCCACCTCTCTGTTTGTAACTACTTTTTTTCCCCTTTCCTTGGCCTTCTGTTAAGTTTCTCAAGTTCCACATATAAGTGAAAACATATGATATCTGTCTTTATTTGACTGACTTATTTCACTTAGCATAATACCCTCCCATTCCTTCCACGTTGCTGCGAATGGCATGATTTCATTCTTTCTCATTGCCACGTAGTATTCCATTGTATATATAAACCACATCTTCTTTATCCATTCATCGGCTGATAGACATTTGGGCTCTTTCCATAATTTGGCTATTGTTGAAAGTGCTGCTATAAACATTGGGGTGCATGTGCCCCTATGCATCAGCACTCCTGTATCCTTTGGGTAAATTCCTAGTAGTGCTACTGCTGGGTCGTAGGGTAGTTCTATTTTTAACTTTCTGAGGAAACTTTCCCTGTTTTCCAGAGCATCTGCAGCAGTTTGCATTCCCAGCGGTAATGCAAGAGGGTTCCTGTTTCTCCACATCCTCGCCAGCCTCTGTTTCGTGAGTTGTTCATTTTAGCCACTCTGACTGGTGTGAGGCGGTATCTCAGTGTGGTTTTGATTTGTATTTCCCTGATGATGAGTGATGTTGAGCATCTTTTCACGTGTCTGTTAGCCATCTGGATGTCATCTTTGGAAAAGTATCTATTCATGTCTTCTGCCCATTTCTTCACTGGATTATTTGTTTCTCAGGTGTTGAGTTTGGTAAGTTCTTTATAGATTTTGGATACTAACCCTTTATCTGATATGTTATTTGCAATATCTTTTCCCATTTTGTCTGTTGCCTTTTAGTTCTGTTGATTGTTATGATGTTGAGCAGAAGTATTTTACCTTGATGAGGTCCCAATAGTTCATTTTTGCTTTTAATTCCCTTGCCTTTGGAGATGTGTCAAGCAAGAAATTGTTGCAAGTGAGATCAAAGAGTTTGTTGCCTGCTTTCTCCTCTAGGGTTTTGATGGTTTCCTGTCTCACGTTTAGGTCTTTCATCCATTTTGAGTTTGTTTTTGTGTATGGTGTAAGAAAGTGGTCCAGGTGCATTCCTTTGCACGTGGCTGTCCAGTTTTCCCAGCACCATTTGTTGAAGAGACTGTCTTTTTCCCATTGCATATTCTTTCCTGCTTTGGCAAAGTTTAATTAACCATACAGTTTTAAACATTTCGATGTATGTATATACCCATGAAATGTCGCGGTCACTGTGGTGATGTGCCTTAACTCCATGCATTTGGAGATTTTCCAAAATTTTCCTGTGGTTGATTTCAAGTTTCATAGCATAGTGCTCTGAAAATGTGCATGGTAAGATCTCAATTCTTTTATATTTATTGAGAGCTGTTTTGTGACCCAGTATTCAAACTATCTTGGAGAAAGTTCCATGTGCACTCGAGAAGAATGTGTATTCTGCCTTAGGATGAAAAGTTCTAAATATATCTGTCAAGTCCATCTGGTCCAGTGTATCATTCAGGGCCATTGTTTCTTTATTGGTTTTCTGTCTAGATGACCTTTCCATTGCTGTAAGTGGAATATTAAAGTCCCCTGAAATTACCACATTCTTACCAATAAGATTGCTTATGTTTGTAATTGTTTTATATATTTGGGTGCTCTTGAATTGGGTGAATAAACATTTATTATTGTTAGCTCTTCTTGATGGATAGACCCTGTAATTATGATATAATGCCCTTCTTCATCTCTTGTTGCAGTCTTTAGTTTAAAATCTAGTTTGTCTGATATAAGTGTAGCTACTCCATCTTTCTTTTGACTTCCAGTAGCATGCTAGATGGTTCTCCATCCCCTCACTTTCAATCTGAAGGTGTCCTCAGGTCTAAAATGTGTCTCTTGTAGACCGCATATAGATGGGTCCTTTTTTTAAAAAAAAAAATCCATTCTGATACCCTAGGTCTTTTGATTGGAGCATTTAGTCCATTTACATTCATTGTTATTATTGAAAGATATGGATTTAGTGTTATTGTGTTATCTGTAGGTTTCATGCCTGTAGTGATGTCTCTGGTCCTTTGTGGTCTTTGCAACATTCCACTCACAGAGACCCCCTTAGGATCTCTTGTAGGGCTGGTCGAGTGGTAATGAACTCCTTCGGTTTTTTGTCTGGGAAAGCCTTTATCTCTCTTTCTATTCTGAATGATGGACTTCCTGGATAAAGGATTCTTGGGTGCATATTTTCTCTATTCAGAACATTGACTATTTCCTGCCACTCCCTTCTGGCCTGCTAAGTGTGAGTAGATAGGTCTGTTACTACCCTTATGTGTCTACCCTTGTAGGTTAAGGCCCGTTTGTCCCAAGCTGCTTTCAGAATTCTCAATTCTTGTGTTTTGCCTGTTTCACTGTGATACCTCATGCAGAAGATCAATTCCTGTTACGTCTAAAGGGAATTTCTGTGCCTCCTGGATTTCAATGTCTGTTTCCTTCCCCAGATTGGGGAAGTTCTCAGCTATGATTTGTTCAAGTACACCTTCCTCCCCTTTCTCTCTCTCTTTCTTCTAGAACTCCTGTGATATGGGTATTATTATATTACATTGAATCACTTAGTTCTCTAATTCTCCCCTCGTGGTCTAGAATTTTTTATCCCTCTTTTTCTCAGCTTCATCTTGTTCCATAATTTTATCTTCTATTTCACTTATTCTCCCCTCTGCCTCTTCATCCTTGCTGTCACCGCCTCTAGTTTATTTTGCACCTCATTTATAGCATTTTTTAATTCATGAGGAGTATTTTTTAGTTCCTGGATCTCTGCAGTAATAGATTCTCTGCTGTCTTCTTTGCTTTTTTCAAGCCCAGTGATTAATCTTAGGACTATTATTCTAAACTTTCGATCAGATATATAGTTTATATCTGTTGTGGTCAATTCTTTAGCTGTCATTTCTTCCTGGAATTTCTTTTGAGGAGAATTCTTCCATTTTGTCATTTTGGCTAGTTTTCTATCTCTTATGTATTTTAAAAGCTTGTTATGTGTCCTGTACCTGCGAGCACTACTGTATTAAAGAGGGGTCATACACTGTCCAGGGCCTGGCCCTTCAGGAGGTGTTTTTTGGTGTGTGTTACTGGCGCTCTGTTGTTGTGACTCTGGTTGCTTTACCTCCCTACTTGTAGTGATGTTTTGGACCCTCCACGAGGTGTGCTTTTATTTGTTCGTTGTAGTAGCCCTGGAAAAGAAAAGAAAACAAAAGAAAACAAAACAAAACAAAAAAACACACAAAAAAACCCTAAAGCACCACCAAGAACAACAAAACAATGGAGTGAGGGCGGTGTCGATGGAAGAGGCCTTATCCCATACAAAGAGAGAAATGACAGGGGTGGGTAAAAATCGACTATGCATTGAAACTATACAGCTTAATCCAGAGAGAGAGAGAGAGAGAGGAAAATAAAGAGAAATAGAACAGATATAAAGAGAATAGATTAAGTATGTCTGCTTAAACAGACCAACAACTGGAATAACCGGACTAGAGAGAAGAAATAAGTAGGAGAAAAGGAAGAAAAAAATATATATAATAAGAATTGTCCAAGAATTACCTCTGGAAATGTAAAACCACTGGGTGCCTTGGAACTGGTGCCGGCGCTGGTCTGGAGGAGCGGCTGTCTGGTTCTTCAGTGTCAATCCCGCTCCCCTAGACCCCAGTTACTAGGCGCGGAGGGGCATGGTTTGATGTGGGCGGTCCCGCCTCCGCTGTGGGCTGCGCTGTCCATTTCCTGAGGCCCCACCTTGTTGGTGATGGGGAGAAAAATGGTGACACCGCGGTCTCTCCTCCACGGACTGGGTGTCCCAAACCACTCTGTTCAGGCCATCCTCACAGTGCCACGGGCACGAACAAGGTGGTTTGTCCTGCTCCTCCGACTCTCGCGCCTCCCTGGTGCTTGGCTGGGACTTAAACCCGAGGTCTTAAAGGATGCCACTCTGTGCGCCCTGGTTCCGGGGAAGTGCCGCTCAGCACCGCTGATACATGACCTCTGGCTGGTGGGCGCAGGCAGTCTCTGGCCTTTGAACGGTTATATGCCTTCTTCCCATGGCACTCCAGGGAGGGGATTGCTTTCTCCCACTGCGGACTGCGCCCCTGAACTAGCTACCAAGCCTGGGGCTGGCGCCCCTCCTCCCCAGGTGCGGAACATGCGGAACAGGGCAGCCCCAGTCCGGAGAAAGCCCTGCGGTTAGAGACTGGACCCTTCTCCATCCGCGTCAGTGGTGTTTCTCTCATCCAGATACAGCCCCCTACACTTTCCCAGCCGCTCTTTCCCTTCCCCTTGTCTCTCCACAGAAGGGGATCCCCCCCCCATCTCTGTGGCCTGTTTTATCTCTCCCAGTTCACAATCATCCACCTAAGGTTCGCCAGGTTGTCCCCGTGGGCCCCTGGAAACGTCTCTGTCATTCTGCAGCCCGGACTCTCAGAATTCAAAGTCCTTTGGCTTCAACACTGTTGTGTTTGAGGGACAAGGGAATTTCGGGTCCCCCTACTTCTCCGCCATGTTGGATCTCCTATGAACTCGTCTTGAAACGTTTGGTAGAATTCACCTGTGAAACCATCTGGTCCTGGAAAATTGTTCGTTGGGAGTTTTTGATTACTGATTCAAGTTCATTGCTGGTAATCAGGCTGTTTACATTTTCTGTTTCTTCTTGATTCAGTTTTGGGGAGGTTATATGTTTCTAAGAATTAATCCATTTTTTCTAGGTTGTCCAATTTGTTAGCATATAGTTTTTCATAATATTCTCTTAAGAGTTGTTTCTGTTTCTGTGGTGTTGGTTGTTACTTCTCTTTCATTTGTGATTTTGTTTGAGTCTCTATCTCTCTCTCTCTGTCTCTCATGATTCTGGCTAGAGGTTGATCACTTTTGTTGATCTGTTCTATTTATTTTTCGTTTCTATTATTTATTTCTGCTCTAATCTTTATTATTTCCTTTTGCTCATTTAGGATTTTGTTGTTCTTTTTCTAGCTCCTTTATGTGCAAGGTTAGGTTGTTTGAGGTTTTTCTCGCTTCTTGAGCTTGGCCTGTATTGCTATAAACTTCTCTTTTAGGGCTGGTTTTGCTGCATCCCAAAAATTTTGCACCATTCTGTTTCCATTTTCATTTGTCTTCATGTATGTTTTGATTTCCTTTTGGATTTCTTGGTCGACCCATTCATTGTTTAGTAGCACATTATTTAACCTCCATGTATGTATGGTCTTTCCAGATTGTGTGTGTGTGTGTGTGTGTGTGTGTGTGTGTGTGTGGTTGTAGTTCATAGCACTGTCATTAGACAAGATACATGGTATGACTTTGATCTTTTTGAATTTGTTGGGATTTGCTTTGTGGCCTAATATGTGACCTATTTTGGAGAATGTTACATGTGCATTTGAAAAGGATGTGTGTTCTGCTGTTTTAGGATGGAATATTCTGAATGTATCTGTTAAATCCAGTCTGGTCCAGTGTGTCATTCAAAGCCATGGTTTCTGTTTATTTTCTGTTTGGATGATCTGTCCATTGATAAAAGTGGGGTCGTTAGTATGATAAATATTTATAAGTATTTATGTAAGTATTGTAAGTATTATAAAAGACAATCACTTATTCCATTTAGGTTTGTTATTAACTGTTTTACGTATTTGGGTAGTCCCAAGTTGTGTGAATAAATATTTACAATTGTTCTATCTTCTTGTTGGATTGTTCCCTTTTGATTATATAGTGTCATTCTTTGTGTCTTGTTACACAGCCTTTGTTTTAAAGTCTATTTTATCAATGTAAGTATTGCTACTCTGGCTTTCTTTTGACATCCATTTGCATGAGCAATGTTTCTCTGTCCCCTCACTTTCTTTTCTTTTTTTTTTTTTTAAGTTTATTTATTTTGAGAGAGCAAGACAGCATGAGTGGGAGAGGGGCAGAGAGAGAGGGAGAGAATCCCAAGGAGGCTCTACACTGTCAGCACAGAGCTCCATGTGGGGTTCGAACCTATGAATTATGAGATCATGACCTGAGCTGCTATCAAGAGTCAGACACTTAACCAACAGAGACACCTAGGCGCCCCTACACTTTCAATCTGCAGATGTCTTTAGGTCCAAAATGAGTCTTTTGTAGGCATATAGATGGGTCTTTTTTTAATCTACTCTGTTACCCAATGTCTTTTGATTGGAGTATTTAGTCCATTTATATTCAAAAAAATTATCGAGACAGAGTTGTTGCCATTTTGTTACTTGTTTTGTGGTGGCTTTTGTATTTTATCTTTGGCCCTGTCTTCTCTTGCTCTCTTATGGTTTGTTGATTTCGTTTAGTGATACACTTCGATTTCTTTGTGTATCTATTAGTGGTTTTTTTATTTGTGGTTACCATTTGCTTTGTATCTTCTGCATGAACAGTCTATATTGATGGTCACTTAAGTTTGAACCCATTCTTTCTCCTCTCTCCCCATAGGTATATGGCATCTGTCATAACTTTGCGATCTTTTTATTTTGTGAGTCCCAGACTGATTTATATATTTATTTTTACTGCTTTTGTGCTTCCTACTCTTTCTTACTCCTACTTATGGTCTTTCCTTTACATTCAAAGAATCCTCTTTAGTATTTCTTTAGGACTGGTTTAGTGGTCACGAACTACTTTACTTTTTGTCTGAGAAACTCTTTCTCTCTCCTATTTGGATGATGAACTTGCTGGCTAGAATATTCTTGGCTGCAGATCTTTTTATTTCTGGCCTTCTGGCCCGCAATGCTTTTTCTGAAAAATCTGCCGATAGCCTAATAGAGTTTCCATTGTATGTAACTGTTTTCTCTTGTTGCTTTTAAAATTGTCTTTATCACTACGTGTAGTCATTTTAATTACTATATGCTTTGGTATGGATCTCTTTGAGTTGATTTTGTTGGGGGCTCTCTGTGCCTCCTGGATCTGGATATCTGTTTCCTTCCCCAGATTTGGGAAGTTTTCAGCTATTACGTAAGTAAATTTTCTGCCCCCTATTCTCTCTCTCATCCTTCTGGGTGCCTATAATGTGAATGTTGTTACGCTTGATGGAATCACAGAGTTCCTGAAGTCGTTTTACTTTGTTTCGTTTTGTTTTTTCTCACACTTACTTAGCTTGATTGCTTTCCATTACTGTCCTCCAGATTGCTGATCCGTTCGTCTGCTTCCTCTAGTCTGCTATTTATTCCATCTAGTGTAGTTTTAATTTCATTTATTGAGTTCTTCCTCTCTGGTTCTTGTTTTAAAGTTTTCTATTTCTTTGCTAAGAACCTCAGTGAGATCCTCCACTCTTTTCTCAAGTCCAGTGAGTACCTTTATGATCCTTACTTTAAATTCTCTATCAGGCATATTACTTCTCTCCACTTTGCTTAGGTCTCTTGTGGTCTTGTCCTGCCCATTCTTTTGTTTGGGGCAAACTCCTGTTTCATTTTGTCTAAGTCTCTGTGTCTGTTTCTATGTGTCAGGGAAGTCAGTTGCATCTCCTGCTCTTGAAAGTAGTGACCTAAGAAGGAAGAGGTCCTGTGGTCCCCTGCTCTCCAGGGCCTGGCGCTCCGGGGGTGCCTCCTATGTGTGTTGCGTGCACCCTGCTGTTGTGGCTGAGCCTCTTTTCAGTCACCTGCAGTGGGCACGGTTTTGTCCCTGTGCTGCTAACGGGCCAGGCTGGGGCTGCCGTGGGCTTGAGTCAGGCCAGATGCCTGCCGGAGATGTGGTAGCACTGAACTCTGGGGCACTTTCCCTGCCTCATTCCGGAGATTTTATTGTCGGGTGGGGCCTGCAGTCAGACCAGATGTCTGCCCCCAGCCCACTGCTAGGGCCGCAGTCTGACTGGTGTGTGTGTGGTTCTTTCCCTCTCCCTGGGGTAGGAGTATCTGGAGTGGTGCTGGCTGATGTTGGGGCTGCTTGCACACTGTGAGGCTTGTGGCACCGCTTTGGATGGGCTCCTGCCAAGTGTATTAGAGGGTGTGGGCAGGACAAGGATGTGGTGTCGGCAAGGCTGGTACAGGCCTTGTGGGGGAGGAGGCCTGCAGTGCCAGGACTGAGGCAGGCCTGCCTGAAGGGGGTGGGTCGGCCAAACTGCAGGGGGAGGCGAGGTGGGGTCTTAGCAAATTAGGTAGTGAATTATTATTATCGGTGTGGTGGCTCCTGTGTCACCCAGGTGCCCCTGTTGTGCTGTTTCTTTAAGAGAGGGGGCTCAGGACCTTCTGGTCTTCAAAGGAAAATGTTATGGGGATTCATCTTCCCCATGTGGGCTCGTGGGTGCGACAGTCTGTTTCCCTCCCTCCCATGGATGTCTGGGGTCTGTGTAGCTCCTGGTAGTGTGTCTCCCCTGCCCTCTTTGATATGGCTTCTTTCCTGCATTTTGTGCAGTCTGTCCTGCCACTGTCCCTGGAAGTCTTCCTGGGGGGATGGTATGGGGTGGAGAAATCGTTGACGGGAGGCAAACTAACGCTAAAATTTTACAGGGTAGAATCTACAGCAAACGACAATTTTGCTGCACTGATTTAACTGGAAATAATTTTGACTCCAGGTACAAACCCATGACTCCAGGGCTGGTCAGTCACCCCCTGGGGTTTTGTGTCTGGGCCCCAGGAAAATGTCTCTGAGGAACCACTGAGTGCTTATGGAGTCTTCCCAACTTCTGTTCCCAGAGGTACGTTAGAAACACAAATTCCTTTGGGGACAAGGTTTTGTTTTGTTTTGAGAGAGAGCAGGGGAGGGGCAGAGAGGGGAAATCCCAAGAAGGTTCTGCACCAACAGCACAGAACCCAACATGGGGCTCGAACTCATGAACCGTGAGATTATGACCTGAGTCGAAATAGAGCAACGCTTAACCAACGGAGCCCACCAGGCACCCCGGGGAGAAGGCTCTTTGAAGGGGGGGGGGGTTATGCCTTTACCAGCAGCCCAGAGTATCTTGGCACTCTCTCCAGGAAGTCCACAGAGACAGGAATACAACATACCAACAATGGAGACTTAGGGACATTTATTTTTTGAAAGGGTGGAGGGGACTTTACAAGGAGAGTCTGAAGCCAATAACTAGAAAGGAAGATAAATAAAATACAAAGCCAGTATGTTGTGGCAAAAATCCAAGAAAACACACTGAAAAAAATTTTTACAGTTTAAAACTGCTTTACTTTATACATAATTACAAATTAATATACAGCATCTGGGTTTTAACCCCTTTTTATTTGAAAGAATCTAGCACAGAAATGTTCGTAGAGCATCTGAAAACAACAGAAGCAGAGGTATGAGGTGCACGGGGGTCGCCCTCCGGCGTCTCCGGCGTCTCCCCGCGCCCCCGGCAGGTAAGGACACAGAAAACCACAGGCTAAACCGTGACCACGGGCAAGCTGACTGGGTGGCTCCCTGTCAGGTGGCTGCAAGAGGCAGGACAGCTCAGGCCGCGGGGCGGGGGGGGGGGGGCGCCCAGGGTGGAGGCTGGGGTGGGGAGCAGGTCGTGTGGGCTGTGGCCCGAGGGCTTTAGCCAGTTGGATTTGCCCGGCTTTAAACCTTAGCGAGATGGAGAAATAATTCAAGGCCTGTCAATCTTTGGACAAATTAAGTTAGAGGAGTACAAGAAAAGAAAAGCCTTTTTTTTTCCCTTCCTATTTTTTTTTTCCTTTTATGGCAGCATGCATTAAAATACTTCTCATTTTAAAACCTGGCCAGCAGGCGGGAGATCGCAAAGCTCCTGGTTGACTAGGACTGTTAGGCTACGCTGGAAGAAAAAGGAAGATGCAACCCTCCTCTTTGTCTCTGCAGATCGGCGAGAACAACGTGCTGGGTTGGGACCCGGCCCCCGGGCACGCGTGGGTCCCCACGGAAGGCCGACCACACCGTGTCTCTCAACCACTGCCACATCTAAGCCGAGGGGCTGTTTCTGGGCTTCCATGGCCACTGGAGCCCACTGACCAGAACAGTCTCTCCAAGCCCCGCACGGGGCCTGGCTGCCCTCGGCACAACCGGACACCCATCAACACCGGAGTGGACGGCAGTCCCGTGCGAATACCAAAATCCTCGGGAAGAAAGAACTGGCTACAGAAAAGCAACCTTAGAGACCAAGGGATGAAGTACCAAGTACTTCTGTGAACAGCAACTTCTGGATCACGTCCTGGCTTCTAAGGTATGGTTCTACCCTTCACTTAAGGCGAAGCCAATTTATCAAACCCCCACACACCAATACCTGCCCCCCCCCAAATGGTACAACAAACCCCACGAGTCTTAAGAATTTGTGCTACTGATACTAGGGGCTCAGGAAGAGAAGGGAGAACATTCTCGAAAGGATAACGTTTAGTGGTGCTACCCTGAGATGTAAGAGGGGAAAAAGGTAGGATTCGTACCTTTTCAAAAAAAGAAAAAACAAAAAAACAGCTAGACGAAAATTTCTGCCCCACAGATAGCTCTCGTGGGGGTAGAGAATGGAATGTTGGCAAAGGCTGAGTTACGGCGAATTGCAGGTTTTTAACCCCCTCCATGAACATAGCCGATTGTCTCAAAAACGCAGCCGACAGATGAGAGCAGTTAAAGTGCACGTGTCACCACGTGGATGACAACTTCTGAGATGATAGAAGTTTTGAGAAGGATGCAGCCTCCTTCCAGGAAATCCACTGGATTCTGGAAATCTGGGGGCTCCGGATGGCGGTCTCTACCTGTCCCCCAAAACTTAAACACAACGTCAGGCATCTGGTTTCTGAGCCTGGTGGACAAGCGTGGTGTCCTACCAGGGGGCACCCGTCGGAAGACTGGGTCCGAGCCCCTTGTCACAGGAAAAGAGGGCTCGCGCCTCGGGCCCCGGAGCGGCCCTCCAGGTCACAAGCACAAGGAGCAACAATCCAGGTAGTTCTGCAAGCATGACACCGTCCCCGGAGTTGGACTTCACGGGGGAGAGAGGGGAAGGCACGCCAGAGCACGGGTCTCAGGGGGCAGCTCTCCGCGCCGCAGACCACACTGTGCAAGAGGGCAGACAGACACAGCAGGCCACCTTCCGATTCCGATTTCACACTTGTCCAACCACAACACAACTGAGCCGAGTTTCTGGGGTGTGGGGGCAGGTGAAATCTGTTTGGAAAAAACCACCAGCCAAAACAACTTAAACCTTGGAGCAGATGGGGAATGAAAGGCACCTTCAAACTGCCCTCCAGCTGGGCAGCAATGGACAGAAAGCCAATGTCCACGGCGCCTCTGTGGAGAGCACGTGGGAGGGCCCGTCTCAGGAACAGGGGGCCCGGCCTACAGGCACACAGAGGACGAAAGCAGGCTTCAGCTGCCGGGGCCATTCCCTCCAGCAGAGTGCTTCTGGGGGGACATCGGGCCCCAGAGGGGAGAACAGACAGCCGGGCTCCACGCGGGTCAGAGGAGCACCGTGCTGGGCGGGGCCGTAGCTCTGAGCCGTAGGGGCTGGAGGAAGGAGTCCTCTACCTTCTCACTGGTTAGGGTCCTGGGTGGGGGTACAGCGTAGTTGACAAGATGAGCCTGTTTGGTTCCGAGAGTCTACTTCTGAAGGGAAGGTGTCCAGGACAGAAAGAGGCAAATGTAACTCACAGGCGGCAAGTTTCTCGACTCTCAAGCGAGGAAGAAGACAGCCCTGGATCATGGAAGGGCGGTGGGGTGGGAGGAGGGAAGGAAATGGACCCTCAAGGCACTTGGACAGACACTGAGGCGGGAGCCGCACGGCTGGTCTTTACCTTCTGCGTGGATCAGAGAGTTGAAACCGTTGGGCTGGGATGTTTACCCTTAAAACACACACGCGCACACACACACACACAAAATAAATAAATCTAAGCTAAAAATTGTAAAGCAGACTTCTTTCAAATAAACTGAAAGATAAATATCTCCACCTGCAAGGCCAGCTTGCAATTCACCAACAAGCACCAAGTTACAGATTTTGTTTTCCCAAAACGTAAGTTCCAAGACCCATGCTCCTGAGGGGCACCAAGCAGGAATCAAAAGGCGCGCTGAAAGCACAGACTTTTCCAGGCTCTCCCGCGGGGAAGCAGGGAATCCGGCAGGCCTATGGGGCCTCAGATGGGACCCCACGAACTGTCCTGCTCCCACCAGCCGGTGACGAGCCTCGAGCAAACACAGATCACCCCCGGGGGGGAAAGAAAGAGGAAAGACTAGGCAGCCTCTGTGGCACCTTCAAGGCGTGGAGCCCAGTAACCGATGGACCCTTGGATTTGAAACAGTTTTTAAGAGCTCAGATTCTGCCGCGGCCTCCCCTACAGAGTGAGAGTTTCCGAGCCACGGCTGGGGCCCCCACCCCCCTCGGTCTATACTGCTGGAAATTACTGCACCCGGGCTGAACTCCTTCACCTGAACCTACTCGGCTGGTTGTCCTGGTAACAGGGGTGGGGACGACCTCGCTGCCGGAGCAGTGGCTTCCCTGGGGAGGCGGTGGGTCAGTGACAACCAAAAAGTGTCACAACGCAGAAGAAACGAGGAGGAGCCCTCTCTACTTCATCTGTGCCCAGAATATGTGGGCAAACATCTTAGGAAGCCAGGATAGGATTTCTTTGGATATGATGTTGAAATTAGATTTTTTTTTCTTAATCGCTAAAATACCAAAACCACTGTGGTGCAGATCATATGCGTATATATGCGTTTTAAACACGTCACACCTTCTCTCACGGGTTCTCCCAAGTGTTTGCCGTCCCTTCCAAAATGAAATGAGAAATACACACAAAAAGGGGCGAGGGGAGCACGGGGTAAGGTTACAGGACAACCGCCTCGGAGGACCGGGGGTGGAACCCCAAGCGCCCGCACGCTGCCTGAGCAGGGCCGGGCAGCGCTTTCGACGCCGAGCCGGCACCTGCCACGGACGGTGCTTGCTTCTGGCCGACCCCACGTGTACGTGCAGACGGAGTCCGAACTATCTGCTTGTTTGACTGCTGTGTCCCCCAAATAAAAGGCAGGGAGAATTTCAAACCTTATTTGGAAACCTCTTTCAGCTGTTTGGAGTTCCCGACATGCCCCAAACCGGCGCCCAGACTTGAGGGACCACTACTTCCGGTGGAACATCCTCAGCGGGCCCGCCCCAGCGGGGGAGCCGTCGGCCGCCACCGATCCCACCAGCTCTGGGCCTCCTGCCCCACCCGGACATTCGAGACCATCTGTTCCTGGTCCAGGACCCGGCAGCGCGGTGTCCACGGGAGGAGAGGACACCCAGGAGCGGCAGGATGGGGGGCGGGGGGCCACGGGCCAGGACAGAGGGCCGGTCAGCAGAAGATCTCTTCACCCTCTGCGGGCACTTCTGACATGGGGCCGTCTGGGAAGGGGGAAAGAAGGTAAAACGTCAGAAGAGCTTGCCCTTTTCATGAAACTCCCTTTTCTCCCTCCCCAACCCAAGCGTCCGGGGTGCGACAGAGGGTGGCCCGGGGGCCCCCTGGGGGCTCCTGGCCAGCTGCATGCTCGAGGTTCTCTGCCACCTTCACTGCCTCCTGCTCCCCGTAACCAGACAAAGCATTAGAACTCCCGTTCACAAACTGGCCTGGAGACAGAGACTCTTCTCTGACCTCCCACGTGGGTGCGAGAGAGCAATCCTGACGAGAAGGAACAGAGAGGGGCGTAGGGGAACGGGATGTGCAACCGGGCGGCTCGTTTAGTGGGGTTTCATCCTAAGCTCCGAGCCGGCAGGGACATCGGCGGTCTCTCTGAGCTTCTGTTCCCTAGTGCCCCTCGGGCTGGCATCACCTACTTCACACACACAGCCACTGGGAGGGTTAAATCAGATCTCGGGAACTGGTCGCCGAGTACTAGTTATCGTATCGAGGACTACACCAGACCTAGAAAAGCAGGGGAGACTTTCACCTTCACATGGGTGACTCTCGGCCCCTCAGCTGGGGAACAGATGCCCCCAAAACGACACCCGCACTCTCTCCTTTGCACAGTGTGCACACAGTGGGTTCCTCGATGCCGGAGAGTTTGTGCTCCGGCATCCTGTGCAGGCAGAGGGGGTGGGCTTGGGGAGGCGGGAGTTCAGCTTTCACAGGCCGGAACAGGGGCACCCTTTGAACCCCTCCCCGCTACCAAAATCCACCCGCCCCGCAGGATCCGGGGACGCTGTGGGCGCGGGAAGACCCGGTGCGTGTCACTCACCGCCAGACTGAGAGCGGCCTGCTTTGTTCTTCTTTTTCTTCTCCTTCTTCTCCTTTGGCTTAGCTAACCCGAACAGGCGGGTGGAGGCAGAGGCGGGCACGGGGGTCTGGCTCTGACCCTCTGCTACTTTGTTTGTCTGGCTGGTGGAACTCAGTATGTGAAAAGGCCCCTTATCTTTGTGTGTCCGAGAGATGCTGTTCCTTTTTGGGGACACCGAGAGTTCTGAGTCCACTGACCCTGATTTGGCGATCGAAGGTACAGACGGCGCGGGGGACTCCTCGGGATTCGGAAAGAAGGATGGGATCCTCAGCAGCTTGGTGTGTTGATGGGACACCTGCATGTGGTCAAGACAAGAGGTGTTAACTCAGGGGCCCGCGGCGTCCCCAGCGCCCGCTCACTAAACGCTGGCAGGGGTGGTCCGGTGTGCACCCACTTCCCCAGACTCCCTGGCATTCGCTGTAGAAGGATTCAGGGCTTCCTTCCTCGCCCCCCCCCACTCCACCCCCATATAGTACCTGGGAAAGCGTTAAAAATACCACCTTTGATCAGGTTAATATTTTTAGTGCATGTACTTAATGTCCGCACCACAAGAATTCATAATGCCTCGGAAGAGGCAGTTCAGAAAGGAGCTCCCAGTCCTTGAAGAAACCCGACAGCTGCTTCCCTGAAGGGCAACTGACACTGGGCTGTGGAGAACTGCTGGGGCCCTGCGGGTGCCAGGTGGGTGGGGGTCAGAGGTTAAACCAAAGACTAAGAGGAAGATGGACTGGTCCCTGCGGCCCTGTGCCGGGAGCCCTGGTTTACTGGGATGTGAGCGGAATCCATCTGAGTGCCTCTGTGGGACGCTAAACTGCTCTCTGGAAGATGACACCCGAATTTCCCGTGACGGTCCCAGATCCATCCATCAAACCCATGGCAACAGGAGTGTCAACAAACAGTAAGGTCCGTGTGTTCAACCCTAGGGGGGTTCAAGGCCCACCCGGTCTCTCCTTAGGAGGGGCCTCCCGCCTGCACTCAGGCCTGGAGGCGCGCGGGCTCTTCCCCCAGCCCGCAGCGCCCCCACCCCGCACTCAGGACGCCAGGGACGCCAGCTCTTCCCGGACGCCGCAGCGCCCCCACCTGACAGGCGTTGTGCTCCGCCTGCCGCTGGCTGAGGCGCTCGGCGTCGCGGCGCAGCTGCTCCTGCTCCCTCTCCAGCTGCTTCTGGGCGGCACGCAGTCTCTCCAGGTCGCACTGGTAGGCGCCCTTCTTGAGCTGCAGCTCGTCGCGGTCGCGGTCGAGGTCCTGGCGGCCCTGCCGCACGTCCTGCTCGCGCTGCGCCAGCCGCGCCTCGCGCTCCTGCAGCGCCCGCTCGCGCGCCTCCCACTCGCGCTCGCGCCGCCGCTTCTCGTCCAGGTGCTGCGCCTGCTGCCGCTGCAGGTTCGCCAGGTCCTGGCGCTGCTTCTCCAGGCTGCGCTGCTTCTCCTGCTCCACCAGCGAGCTGGGGCGCGACGCGCTGCGGCTGAGCGCGCGCTCGGCCAGCAGCAGCTTCTGGTCTTCGATGTAGCTGTCCTGCTGCAGCACCACGCCCTGCGGGGACACGGAGGAGGGAGGTGCGACCGGCCGGACCGCCACCCCCGCTTGTTCTCGGCCGGTCTGGGCGACAGCGCGCCACCACAACCGTGGGCACTCATTGCAGGGGAATGGCAGCAGCGCGGAGACCCGGCCTCCAGGAACTGGGTCCCATGCTGCCGACATGGCCGGATGGGGCCCTATACTTTGGAGGTGGGAGGAAGTAGGAATTCCTAGGGTCTGTTACGGCTTTGAGAAAGGAAATGAGCAGAATCGCCCTGTCCTCACACCACACGGGGTATGGAACTTTGGACACAGTCATACCGAAGCTTTTCTGGACACAAGACCCCCAAACCGTGTGAGTGCCCTACGGACTGTGCCATAAGGCTGCTAACAGCACCGCCAGTCTGCCGCCATCCATTCTATCTTAGAAGGTGGAGGACACTCCAACCACTGCCTTTTATAACCTTTCTCATCATGAGAGCCACTCTTGTCTTAACAGAGGGTCCCATCTGCCCACGAGCAACCTCCAAACCTCCAAAACCCACAGCAACACTCTTGCTGTTTGTGTCGGAACAAGTGAAGGGGTAAGAGAAAGGCCCGTACCTGCAGTGTGCTGAGGAGTTCGTGGAGGTGAACGACACTCTGGACAACCTGCTGCAAAAGGAAGCAATGGACACATCACCTCAGGACCGAGTCTCAGAACCCAACGCACTGTGTGACACCTGGCGACGTAACCCCCTCAACACATGGCTTGCATCTGAATGGCATGTTTCCAAACAGAAAGCACTGGAAGGAGGTAAGCAGCTACAAGTGGCCGAGAGATACGGAACAAGAACGAGCAAACAGAAACTGCATGCGGGAAGAACATCGGCGCACATGGAATGCATTATGAAGTGCCGACTATCTAAATTGGTACAAAATGACACACATACAGGGTAAGAGAACAGAAAACCCAGAGCAAATCATGAGGACTGAGTATATACGTAACCTTTCAAAATCAACGGACTAGGAAAGAATATTCGGCAAATTGTTCTGAGAAAACTGGCTAATAAGTCTTGGGGTCCTGGTTCACACAAACAGATATTCAAGTAGATGAAGATGTTAAATGTAAAAAAAGAACCACAAGAGTGTCGTAAGAAAACAGAAGAATGTCTTCTGTGAAACAGAGAAGGTTTCTGAACAAGCAGTGCAAGAAACATGGACGCACTTTTAACGGTCGCCGCGTGAAATGGAAAAGAAAAAGGTGGGAACATACTGAACAGAACCCCAAAGGAAAAAAAATCCTTGAATTAAAAAAGGCTCTCGTGCACCTGCATGGCTCAGTTAAGAGCCCCACTCTTGGTTTTGGCTCAGGTCACGATCTGAAGGTTTGTGGGTTCAAGCCCTGAGGCAGGCTCTGCCAGACAGTGTGGAGTCTGCTCCGGATTCTCTCTCCCTCTCTCTCTGCCCCTCCCCTGCCCACACACTCTCTCTCTCAAAATAGATAAACTAAAAAAAAAAAAAAACAACAACTCCATGGATCAACAAGAAATGAATACCCTCCTAAGAAAACAGGCAAGGAACATAAACCAGCAATTTACAAAAGAAATACAAATGGCCAATTATATAACCAATTAAAAACGATTCACCTGTATTTGAAATCAAACAGATGAAAAATAAAGAAATCCCCCTTGAACTTATGAAACCAACAAAACATCAGTTAACAACTGACCCCTCCCTGTGCTGGTGACACCAAGGACAGCCATGTGTGGAGGAAGGGAGGGGAGCACGCCTCACGCACTTTTTCCCAGAGCGCAGGGTGGCGCGTGGAGGGAACAGTCACTGCGTGCACAGTGCTGCACGTTTTTCTTGCTGAATCGTTTGCAAAGCAGAAAAGTGGAGGAAGAAGGAACTAAATAAACTACGCACACAACATAACATGCAGCTGTTAAAGCGCGCGTCTGTACACATATGCTCTGGGGAAACACTTCTGAAGGGCGTTAAGTGGGGGGGAAAAAGGGTATGAAGCTGTGGGTGGGTATTGATATCAATTATATAAAGCTATTTTTATACTATTCACATCCACACAAAATATACGCTGTGTAGAAGAAAAGGCTACAAACAGAAACATCAACCATTTAACAGTAGTTACTTCTCAGTGGTAGGAGTCCTTTAGTTTTTTCCTTTTTTCCACTACTGGACATTTTCCAACTTTCTACTATGACCACATATTCCTTTTATAATACAGTTGACCCTTGTGGCTCCGTTGGTTGAGTGCCCGACTTCAGCTCAGGTCGTGATCTCGTGGTTTGTGAGTTTGAGCCTTGCATTGGGCTCTGTGCTGACAGCTCGGAGCCTGGAGCCTGCTTCACATTCTGTGTCTCCCTCTCTCTCTGCCCCTCTCCCATTTGCCCTCTGTCTCTGTCTCTCGAAAACAAATAAACATTAAAAAAAATTTTTATAATATAGCTGACCCTTGAACAGTTCAGGGGGTTGGGGTGCTGATTCCCTCGAACCGTAGAAAATCTATGTATATATAACTTCTGACACTCCAAAAACTTAAGTACTGACAGTCCATTAACCTGAAGTCTTACCTATACTGTGAACAGTCGACTAACACATATTTTGTATGTTACATGTATTACATATACACTGTATTCTACAATAAAGGAAGCTAGAGAAAAGAGAGTGTTACTACAACCCTCACAAGGAAAACATATTTACAGTATGGCACTGTATTTATCGGAATAAAAAGGACACTGCATGTTAAGTGGACCCCTGCAGTTCCAAGCCATGTTGCTCAAGGATCGACTGTACCAATATTTAAATATTTTTTAAATATTTATTTTGTGGCTTGGCGTCTGCAGGGTATAATCCACACGGGAATGCCTCTCTTCCCTGACCCTTGTCATGAGGTACAGGGGAAGAAGTCACTGAATGAAAACGAGCGAGCCGCATTTCGCTCAAGCAGCAGATGACCGAGAGCAGCAGTCGGCCTGGGAGGAAGCGGACTGCATCGACGGAGAACACACTGAGGGGCGTTCCTTCGGATACTGCAGCGTTTAGACTTCCATACCAACAGAGAGCAAACATCCTTCTGTGTTTCAGGGGAACAAAGGGGAAAGGTTCCTTTAATTTAAAAGTTTAGACAACACTCCTCGGGGACTAAAAATACCATGTTAGATACACAGAGCCCTGGGAGAGGCACACCCCACCACGCCGCTGTCATGGACTCGGCGGTCTGCTTGCACACACAGCGCACACGCAGAGCCACGCATGGGTGGCTGGCCGGGAACACGATTTGCCGAGCAGCGACTAGAGGGGACACGAGTGGGACAGGTGCAATTCCGCAGCCGAGTCAGCAGAACGCAGCGGAGGAAGGTGAGGAAGACTCACGTCAGAGCCTGCCCGCCAACGAGAGCGAAGCCACAGCTGCTTTCAGAGGACACATGGCCAGTGAAAAGCAGAACTCAAAGAAAGGAAGTCAGTTCGAGTCTCACAGGACAGGTATTCAGTGTCCAGAATTACCCCCAAGTTGACCTGCCACGTTCAACATGTGTGGCTTCTGGCGCCAGACCTGTCTGACAGGAAAGGCGGCCTCACAGCCCATGTTCACAGAAAGCACGAGGCTGGCTTCTTAAGGACAGAGAGGCCATGCAGGGAGGCAACAGTCGGGCGCAACTCTAGCATGGAGCCCCGGGGCCCGGGGCCCGGGGAAGACAGAGCAGGGGAAGGTGGTGGCCGGCCGTGCTGGGAAGGGCACAGATCGTAGCCCGGAGTCAGCTTGTTCACGACGGCCAAACAGAAACGAGCCTTCCTAGCCTAGCAATTATAACAAACCCTCCTCTCAGACAGAGCCCACAACGCCCTTACCTCACTGTTTCTTTTGAGCATAAAGACCAGGTTGGCATTTCCACCCTATAAAACAAAAAACACGCATTAGAAAAAAAAAAAAGATCCTGAGGCAAAAATAATACTCAATGTGTGTCTCAGCTCTGCTCTGGCTCCTTGTTTTCCTTCCTCCCCGCCATGGCCTCTCTCTGCAGGGCCATGAAGTCTGGGATAGAACTTAACCGCAGCCTGTAAAGGACTCAGGCTGGGGCACACACACTTCTTAGCACCCGGCCAGGGCTGCGGGAGCCAGGAGCACAAACACGGTTCTGAGCCGGAGAGGCCAGACGGCCAGCGACACGGGCCTCTTAACTGTATGGTTTGTTGAAAAGTGGGCTTTCCTCTCAAAGCAGGAAAAAACAGCACGTAGGGCGTCCCAAACCAGATCGCAGTGCCGTAGCGGCCAAGGTTGCGAATGGAGGGCAGGTGCTAAGGAGGTCTCAGACGGTGGATTTCAGAAAAATACCTTTTTCAGACCGCTGTCCGACTCTGTTCTTCTAAGATCTTGGCCATCCTCTCCCTCTTCCTTCTCACCTCCTAAAAGAAACAAGGTGTTTTTTTTTTTTTTTTTTGTCTGTTTGTTTTTTAAAGTTGTGAGACAGATTAGGCAAGGAAAGAATACAAGATACATAGCTTAGGGATATAGTATTCTGGCATCTTATTAATGCCAAACGGTGGTAGCTAAGTGACTATTAATAATTTTACTGAGGCAGAAGAATTAGAAGCAGGAAGGAAAAGCAAGTGTTATTAGTCCTTTGGCCACGGCTCAGCTGAGATCCCAGGAAATTATTTTTTATTACTCAAAATAAGCGTGACACTGAAGGAAATTCTTGAGTGTTTTCGCAGCTAGCTGCTCAATGGGATTTCGCTAGAACATCTACCGGCTGACTGGGACCGAGGAGATGCGGCTACCCGAATACACATCGTTTCTGATTGTACGTGATCGTCAAGGATTGCCTACAGAAGTTTAAGTTCTAAATCATTTATGTTTTTTTTTTTTTAAAGTACGCTCTAGGCCCAACACAGGGTGTGAACTCATGATCCCAAAAGAGCCCCATGCTCCCCCGACGAGCCAGCCAAGAGCCCCTAAATCATTTACCTTTAGAAGCATTCATCTGATGACTGTCAAATCCGCCAAAGGTCTCTGCTCTCCGGGGCAAGGAAACAGGGCCGACCGTGCCTTCTTGCTCAACAGGGCTGCTGACAGCCTGCCCAAGTGCGCCTCCCAGGCTTCCGCTCACCAGACCCTGGAGGACCTCCACTGGAAAAAAGGAAACATGGGAAAGAGACATTTCATCTCCCAATGAAAAAAAAAAAAAAAAAGAAAACCTCAAGGTAATACACAAGCTGTAGAGGGAGAGCACGATCAGAAAATGCCAGAGAATGACTAGATGAGTCCCTATGCTCAGAGAAAGGTCTCAGCTCAGGGCGTGTATTTTAGCTGGATTCTACTGGGAATTCAGAGATTAAGCCTTCGGCCGTATTTATATGAGACCTAAGAAATCTGAACGGGCACGGGGAAGACAGGGTACTTTACTGGAAGGAGCATGGCCTTCTGGAGTCAGAGCCAAGTTAGCCACAAAGAATTCCCTGGGAAGTACGAGGTAACACGGGCAGGGCTTTGCCTGCTGCCACGGGGAGTTCAAGAGACCAGAGCGGAGACATAGCCAGATTCTCAAATCTGGGACCGGCAAGGCCTCTTGTCTAGAGCAGAGTCCCACAGAAAGGAGAAAGCGCTTCCAGTGGGGTGGAATTTGAGCAGGAAGGGAGCAACAGAGGAGAAGGCGGAGGGCCAGACGGAAAGGAGGAGGGAAACGGAGGCAGGGAATCTCGTAAGACAAGCCATCACAGTTTTAAAAAACACCACAGGAAACAATTAAAGAGGCCCGTAAAGGGAGAACAGGTATCTGAACGTAAAAACTTAAGAAACGTATTTCATGTAAAAACAAGCAACCGCGAAACATCGAAGTCAAATCTCACACAAAACTAAGGAAAGCGAGGGAGAGAAGGAACTCGGGGCGTAACTTCCCTGCGTGTGGTAACGGCACATCAGAAAGACACATTCATAAAGCGGACAAGCTACTTACAGTAAGGAGAGGACACGGGCAGGGAGGAACCCAGGCAGGAATCGGGAAACACAGACTCAAACAAGTGGGAACAAAGAGAAACAATCATTTTAGAAACGAGAACTACAAGAGAGGAGCAAACAGACCCAACAGAAAACAACTTACCAGAAGGTAGCGGGAAGAATACTGGAACTTTAAAAAGATGGGGGAGAGAGAAAGCGTGAAGAGAAAGTGACAAGTACCGAGGACGGGCCGAGATGTCCCAGCATGCGGGTGACGCGCGTTCTTGAAGGAGAAAATCAAAGCACGGGCATGGGAAAGACACTACAAACTACACTTTAAGAATACTCTTCTGAAATCTGCCAACTCTGAAGCCACGCCAAGTTAGAGGAGAACCTGGGGACATCGACCCGGAACAACCCCCACACTAAGGGCTATGCTAGTAATAGCAACACTACTTGGATTTTGAAAAGGTAGTTCTTTGGGCACTTGACAGAAGGCACGTGACTTCTACGGGGACAATCGAGTCCCAATCACACTCTGACAGCAATGCTCTAAGTCAGAAAAAAAGGAGTAACATCATTTAAGGACTATTAAGATACCCAAGGGGAGAAAACGTGAACCAAAGACTTTCTGTCCAGCAGAGAGGACTTCCAGGCTCTCGGGGGCACAAATTATTAACAGCGTGGAAGGACACGGGGTACAGTTCTTGCGAGCCTTTCCGGAGACACCTACTGACGGATGAGCTTCGGGCATCCAGGATGACAAACCACGTGACGAGAGCCTCAGCAGCGATGACCACCCCTACCGCCCAGGCTGGTCTTAGGCTATCGCTTCTCACTACCAGAAACAAGAGGTTCTTAGAGACAGGACTCTAGGCCTGGGCAGAAAACAAGATGAGCCTAGAACACCTCCATGTGCCAAACGGCCAGGCAGCTCTCAGAAACTACTGGGGCCATGGCAAAAGGGCTCCGAAGCCAAACCAGGAGGTGCTGGTTGGCAAAGAGAGGACACTTTGAACTTGTCATAGGGGAAGTGTTACAATGACCTGAACCCCATCAAACGGGTTTAAATTCAGGAGTCCACGATAAGATCTAAAAACTTCTGGTCACCTTCAGAGGGTGACCATAGATCAACTCACTGCCCTGAAAATTAATGGATGAAGGAGAAAAAATCAAATATTTTTCCTTTTACCTTCCTTTCCCTCCATGTTACAGAGGAGGCAGGAACTATTTTGTGCCTTCGATACAAGAGCACGGCACTGCGAGAAGGCGGCTCGCCGAAGGGATCACGGCCGAGCGCCCAGCCCCTGAATGCAGCCGCAGGCGCGAAGCCACTAGGGCAGCGGAGCAGACGCCCAGCCTGAATGACAGCTAGACTGTGGGAGACACTACAGCTCCCAGAGCTCAGGTGCTTCGGAGGTGAACTGTGTGGAGAAGAAAGGGATGGCAGGAGGACTGGAAGTCAGGACTCTGAAAAAGCCTAACAAAACCCACAAGCGAGACTACGGTGTCTACGAATACGCCCATGGCCAGAAAACCACGGGCCACGGGCCTCGGTGGCTGTTACAAGGATGTTCCTCTGATAATAATCTAAAATTATTTGTTTTGGGTTGTTTTCTGTATTTGTGTTTTATTTTACAACAGAACAGTAAAAACTGGTAGATAATGTCAGTGCATAAACCACTCTGGGGAGAGGTTAGGAGGGGTGATTACCCTCATTTATTGCACTCTTCATTAAAGGTCCTCCTTTGAGCGCCTCCTCTGTGTTGGAGCGGAAGAGGACTCTAGAGCTGTGAGTTGGGGAGCACTCTTCGGGCAAGGGAGTGCTGCACTCCGTCATGTCCCGGAAAATCATCTCCTTCTCTTCCAGTAAGAGGAGGATCTGCTGGTCCTTCTGCTGAAGTTGTTCTGCGGGGGACAGTGGAGAAAAGGTCTCGTCACTTGACTGGTGGTTAGGAAGAAATGACCAGCACACGGGCGCCACCTCGTGGTCATCGCAGGGACAACAGAGAACACACAGCTCCACCCCTCCACCCCCCTTTCAAACATTATGAAGGCGATTTCTGTCCTGGGTCTTTCTAGACAAGATCAGAATTTCTGACCCACCAAGCATGCACCTTGTTGGAAATACCCCCACCTCCTGTGTATTTCTCAACCCACTCCTGTCTGCATCTGCTCTTTCCAAGGCTCCCATTACTGACCAACGAGGCCTGGATTTCATCTTCCCCCTTTTGGACAGTATCCCTCCCTCACTTTGAGGACCTCACTGGACCTCCTCCGGCCTCCTGCAGTGGGAGGCCCGGCCCCCTCTGGGCTCCATCCTACACGTCACACGCCCCCTTCTGGGGATCTTCACTCCCACAGCTCAACGATTTCCTGTGTGCTGGTAACTTGCACCCCAAATCCTACCCACCACTGGCCCCACTGGTCTGTGGCCGTCCTCATTCAGATGCCTAGTCCCTGTCGGAAAGCTCTTCTCCATTCTTGCCGTCCCTTCTCCTCCTTCCGGCCTGTGATTTCCGTCCTTCAGCTTGGCCGTCAGAGACCTGGGAGGGCTTTCGTCTCCGGGCTGTACCGTCATCGACACCCACCCTTTCCCCAGGAGTCTCCCAGACGGGCTCTCCACACCCAGTGGCTCCCCGACTCCCTCCAGCAGATCTCCCACTGGCTTCAATGCCACGGAAGACAATTCAGGTTGAAACGTGCCACACAAATCCTATCACTTCCTTGCTGCCCATTCAAGCCCTGGCACCTTTCTGGCTTCGTCCCCACCTCTCGGCCCGACCCCTAGACACACCTGCCACTCCTCACCACACTCGGTCCTCTTTCCTCGTCGCCTAACCGTGCCTGTCGTCTGGTGCCGGAACTGCCTTCAGATCCAGCTCCTAGGTCAGCTGCTCTGTGACTCCCCACAGGCAGGATGAGGTCCCGCATCTTCCGTGTGTGCCTGCGGTCTAGCCCGTCATCTGTGCCCCTCTTCCTCGCTAACGTGGCCTTCCTGACGGCCGGGACGCTGCCCCGGGACTCTGCGCACCCCACCACCCCTAGCTCCTAACGGTATGCCTGGCTGGGTGCTTCAAACACATCCAGAGATGGAAGTTTTCATCCCCACATACTAATCACGGGCCAATAAGTCAGGTGCAACTCTGGCTTCAGCCTGACTCTGCCGTTTTTTCCCCTCCCCGAAACACAATGTTATCGCTCTGGCCGGCTTAAAGGACCAAGTGGACTTCTCAGTGTCTACATTTACCTGACTCTGGGCCTTATTTCTACCCAAAGCACAACATTCAGTAAGTGCTGGCAGAGAGAGGGGAGCCTTGACAGGAAGGGGAGAATTCTCGGCCACGTACCACGTGTGTGACCCTGGTCGGCTTGGCCTTCAAGGGCCTCAGCTTTCTCATCTGCACAATGGGGATGAGCGTACTGGGGTGTCGACCAGACTACCCGAGACAGCAGTAGGTAGGGGTCGAACGCCATCAGTGAGCACGCTCCTCCCCAAACCACCTGAGAACTCACTGTGAACACACAGCGCTGCGGCAGGGGCAACTGACGGAAACAGTAACAGGAAAATTCTTTTCCTCGAGTACCTCTCTCTCTGTTTTAATCTTAGACACGACGGAATTTTAGCAAACTCTTCTGCGACAAAGTACAAAGAAGGTCACTGGGGCCCAAGAACACAGACAGTGAGAAGAGAGGGTGTCCCCCTGACCTGGTGTCAGACCCTTCCGACAGCCGTCCTACTGGGACCCGGGACCCTGGTCGGCTCCGGTTGGGTCGCCCCTTCATCAAAAGCCATTCACGCCCCTGTCTGGAAGCGCGTGCCAGGGCGGCACCCCCGGAAGCCACGCGCAGCCTCCGCACGCACGCACACTGCGCGCACACGGCCCCAAACGTGCCCGCAGCCTTACCCTTTAGTTCCCGGGCTCTGCTGTCCAGCATCCTCTTTTCCTCCTCGTTCTCGCTGGGAATTCCCTCGTCTTCATCTCTGTTCCTGACAGCAACACAGCACAAAACGGATCAAAACACCTGCCTGAGGTCGGTGAACCTGGTCGCTGCCCCGGGGTTGGGGTGGGGCGGGGAGGGAGGCAGTCCCGGGGACTGGGACGCGCCCGGCGCCTGGCTTACAGGGTGGTGATCGTGTCCTGGATGACCCGGATCCAGCTGTTCCGCTCCTCCTTGGAGCCCGCGTGCACCTCCACCATCTCGGGGTCCTTCATGCCCATGCTGATGAGGAACAGACCCTTCTCCTCGTGCGCCACCTCCCTCACAATCAGCTTCTTTAAGGAGATCACTGTTGACTTCTGGTCCTGGAGAAACGGAGACGGCCGATATAAGAGAGGCACGCGACAGTCTAACTCTCAAGAACAGCACTGATCTAAGGTGAGACCAGACGTATGATCTCACTTACGTGTGGAATCTAAAAAAAAGCAAAACCCAAAAAAGCCCACACCAAACTCATGGAAAAGAGACCGGACCTGGGGCTACCAGACGTCGGGGGAGAAGCAAGCACGAGGGACGAGGGCTACGGCTGACACTGATGTGCGGCACAGAGAAGGTGCTGGGTTCTCATCACGCAGGTTCCCCTCTCTTCCCTCTTCCCTCTACACTAGGCCTCTAGGAGATGACGGTAGCCGAGCTGTGATGAGCACGGAATATCTATGTAAATGGAACCATCACTCCACTTGCCTCCCCCACTTGACGTATGTTAGTTTTTTCTCCAGAAGACTGGGAAAAGGGCGAACGGTTTAGTAAACTGTGGCGGATTTAAGATCAAGAGAAGTATCTCATCATTTACATTTTATAAAACAGGGAAAGATTCCCAAGAAAGAGATGATAATTTGCATCCGTGGAGGATGCAGACATAGTGTCTACATGACGAACCCTTGTAGGTTCCTCTGTGAGTCTGTCTGGCAACACTACAAACTGGCGCAATTCACGGGGCACGATGTCCAAGAAATACTCCAGTGCCGGGTTTCTTTAGAGGGACTGTCCGAGGCTCCCAAAGGGACCGTGAGGGAACAGAAAAATAATATTGGGGGGGGAGGGATGGCATGGAAACAGAAAATTGCAAGGGTATCTGAGATTTCCTCTGAGGAAGCTGTCCTGAGCAGACTCATGTGGGGAGGGTGGGAGAGCCACGGTCAGCCTCAGTACCTGTTCGGCTTTTCAAACACCATCAGTTACAAACGGCAGAGACCGACGACTCAGCTTACCAAGGATGCAAAGACGTATTTCTGGTCTTTTTCTTGAAGGAAAACTAAAATGTCAGTAAGGAGAACCGCTTGAGCCTCTGTAAAATGGAGAAGGAGAGAAAGGACAAGGGGTACTTAGCGGCAAGGTGCAGTTAGAGGGCTTCTACTGGGGGCAGCTCAGCAGCCCACCCCACAGAGCAAGCCACTCGGACCCGACAGTACACTCTGCTCGGCCGAGGTGGTCAATTTACGTTTTCGCAAGAACCGTATCTGGTCATTAGATTTTTGGAGGCGGTTTGAAATGGCAGCTATCACTAAAGCCGTTATCTTGAGAAAGCTTGAGTACTTAGTTCTGGAAAGATCTATCCCGTAAGGCAAGACTGTAAGAATAAAATATTCCCAGGGTGATATGAAAAAGCAGGGGGCTAAGGTCTGACTAGAATCCCCCTTGGGGCACCTGAGTGGCTCAGTCAGTTAAGCCTCTGACTCAGGCTCAGGTCATGATCTCCTGGTTCATGAGTTTGAGCCCTGCATTGGGCTCTGTGCTGACAGCTCAGAGCCTGAAGACTTCAGATTCTGTCTCCCTCTCTCTCTGCCCCTCCCCGATGTGTACTCTGTCTCTCTCTCAAAAATAAATAAAACGTTAAAAAAAAAAAGAATAAAATACTTCCAGAATAAGGCTGGGAAGGACTTTAACAGATGTCGAATAGCAGCACAGTCCATGAATCTTCAGGTCCTAACAGTCCTTGACCTTTGATAATAACGAGAGACGCACGGGAGAGCAGACCAGAGAGCCAGCGGCTGATGGATAAAAATACCTAGGTCTAATGGTCTAATGAAAGGTGGGCTTTCCCCGCTCCCCCGACGCCCCCAGGAGAACAGAAGGGCTCCACGACAGCCTCTGGTTTCACAGGTACACGGAACACAGCGGCTCTTCCTCCAACTCCAACGTCTCCTAGCCAATCTCAACCTCTCTCTAGCATGGACACAGCCAGCTCCTCCTCTCTACTAAGACGAAAGTCAAAGTAACTCTCCCCTTGGATCTAGTAACCCAAAGAATGCCACAAATTCTTGCTCTGTGTCAGAGTTTGAATTTCCGATTCCTCCCATGAGGACAAAGTTTGGTATCTCTGGAGATCTGCCATCTACTGAGGTCTAACAGGCTGGCCCCTCTGTGTCCTCTTTCCCCTGAAGGGGGGCCTACGCTTCCTCAGGAAAAGAATGGGGCGGACTTCTGCAGCCTCCTCGCAGGTGATCAGGTCCCTTCTGGCCTTTTCTACCACTTTCTACGACTGGAAGTCTCTCCCTGTGTAATTCACAACTAAGCTACAAAGAAACAGAAGCAATGAGGTCTGATTCCTAGGGAGGTAGAGTTTTTCAGCTGAGACCACAGGAATTTTCTATGGACTACTATTAGTTTTGACAAGTTCTTAGAGTTTGCTTTTACATAATTCAGGTGTCTGCCAAAAAAAAAAAGAGTTCCAAAACACAAGTTTCAGTTTCAACAAATCCTGAGGTTTGTATGACCAGGGCCGGTGGGTCTGAGAACAAAGCCCGCCCCATTCGAGGGGCGCCCAGCACGGTCCTGGCTGTTGTTGGCGCGAGCTCGCCTGGGCTCCAGGGTGACTCCGCACCCAGCCATCTGCGCTGGAGGCACCTGGGGCCAGAGCCGCCATCGGCTGCCACAGCTCTGCTCCCGCAGCTGCAAACGGGAGCTTCTCCTTCGGGGATGAGTAAACACAGTGCCGTGTGCAGGAAAGAGTCAAGTGCTGGCTCCAGGCAGCGGCGGCTCCAGGAAACTTGGGTTCTTAGGAGAGGGGGCAGGCGTTTCTCAAAGGCCAGGCTGCCTGAAGACGGCCCCAAGCGGCCGTGTGGGCAGGGTCCTGAAATGGGTTCTCCGAGCATCGGGGTGCAGACGGAGCCTCCGGGATCACAGAGTTCAAGTGCACCACGGAGCAGGGACACACGTGCTGGTGGCAGGAAGGGACCCTCTTTTCTCTGATGCGCTTCAGTCCTTCCTCCTCGAGCGCTTCCTGCAACTCCAGGCCCGTGTACTGGCCCTGAACCCCTGTAGCAGGGGCTCCCCTGTCTCAGCGCCAGCCTGTCCTGCTGCTTCCTCACACTGTCCCCCGTCCGGTGTGTCCCTCTCCTGCTCAAAACCCTCACTCTGGAACCCACCGTCTGCCCGCCCCGATCAGCAGCATCAACTGTGGGCGTCTCCGTCTGGACCAGGCCCCTCTCTGCTGCTCGGCCTGGGTCCCTGTGTCCCCGCCGCCATCTCTGCTGTGTGACAACCAGGTCATCCTTCATGATTAAGTCCAAGGCCGCTCCTCACCGCTTGCCCCGGGCCTCGTTCAGCCCTCGATTCCTGCAGCCATCAGACTGCGGAGTGAGTACGCCTGCACAGGCCTTTGGCCTTGGACCCCAACCTCTGAGCAGGGTCGCCTCTTGTACCGCTGGAGCCAAGAGATCGCTGTTTGGTCCAAGCGTGGGGACAAGCTCGCCAGGGATGCTCGGGGGCTGGCCGACAGCAGTTATCTGCGGTGTCCCTGACGCGTCAGAGACGAGAGAAAGGCACAGATTTCATTCCCAGCCGTGGTCTTAGGCCAGCGGGGCTGACACACTGGGCACACGGCTCGCGGAGGCTGGCGCAGGGGCAGAAGGACTCAGTGCTGCTGGGGAGGCCACAGCTGCTGCAGGGGGGGCCCAGAGAGCACAGGTTCGATGAAAACAATTATTAAAAAAACAATCAAATGTATAGATGAATGAACAAACCTCATAACTTCCTTAACTAGATGCAGCTGATCTTTTAAAAGCAAAAAATTAAAACCAAATGGAAAGTTAGTATCTTTTATGATCTCTTGCTTAGAGAAAGATGAAGGAGACGAAGGTCATCAAGTCTAAGACCCCACCTCGTTGATGGGAGTTAGACACAGCAGTTCCCTCAGGTCCTGGGAGCTGAGAGTCCTCCGCCACCTCTCTTCGGAACAAGTGATGTATCTCAATCCCACACACTCTGACTTGGTCCCTAATGGGGGTTCCCCTCCTTGCAACTGAGGCCAGAGACCCCAGCTCCTAATGTGCCGCCCATTTCTGTAGGGGAATATGCCCTCCTGAACAGCGTGCGTTTTTATAGCAATCTGACACTTGGATTTTTTGTTTGCCTTTTTAAACTTTTATTTATTTATTTTTAAATGTTTATTTTTGAGAGAGCGAGACAGAGCGTGAGTAGGGGTGGGGCAGAGAGAGAGGGAGACACAGAATTGGAAGCAGGCTCTGGCTCCAAGATGTCAGCACAGAGCCCGACCTGGGGCTCGAACCCACTAACTGTGAGCGGAAGTCAGACGCTTAACCGACGGAGTCCCCCCAGGCGCCCCTCCTAAGCTGCTTTATGAACTTCACATTATATAATGAGCATCTTGCCATGCAAACGGGCGAAAGTCCCCTGCTGTCAAGACCTTACAGATTGGGTCAAAAAACAACATTCAATTAGAAGCTGGCCCCAGGAGACCCACCAGAGACACCTGACACCAGAAGGTTGACAATGAAGGTAAATGAGACCACGAAGTTTAAGAGGCAGGTGTGTCTTCCTGAGAACTTCAGGGAAAACTTCAGGGTCAAAGGCATAGATAGGGTCAAAGTCATCGCTAGAGTTATGGTGAGGAGGGTCAGCGCTGAGTGCCTGCAGACCACGACCGAACGGCCGCCTCCCCGCCTCCCCAGTCCTGTCCATCTCTCCTCTGCCCCTCGCCTGTGGCTCCCCAAGTCCCTGGCGCACGTCCTGCCCACACTGCCCAGTGGGACCCTACGTTTACTTGAGGCACACCCTGTTCGCTGGCCTCCAAGGGAGGGCTGAGGGGCCTCCTTCACCAGCATCTTGTTTCTTCTCATCCTTTCGTTCTCCCAGTGGGCATTTTCCACGCTGAGACTTTTTACTGCTTGTTCCTCCCTGGACGCTGGGCCTACCCCTGGCACGCATGCCTTTGGGGCCACCGGGAGCAGGTACCGAGGACGGCCACCCTGCTTTGCTGTTTAAAATCTTTCCCCCCCCTTTTCCCTAACTGTATCGTTTCCCTGCCATCCTCCTGGAGTCTATGATCTCGTGAACTATCTCGGCCTGTCCTTTCTGATAGAAAATTAAGAACGATTCGATGTAGCAGCCCCCGTGTGAAGTGTGGATGCGGCTCCCCAGGACAAGTGAGCCGGGGGAGTGCTGACGAAAGTATCTGCATTCCGCTTGCTCCTGTCTGGAACACGCACAGACTCAGACAGAAAGCGAGCCTTACCTTTCAGCCTTCCTGCCGCGCTCTTCAGAAACACGCTCCCGTCCCGCACAAGCTTCCTCCGCCTCAGATCCTCCTTGGCAAACATCTGGCCGCTCTTCATCCTCATGATCGACTTGCTATCCGTCTTCGTATAAATCTCATTGAGACGCACTTTCTTTTCATAACTTGCCACTTTGCGGTCCACGGCTCCCAGCACATCCTTCACCAGGCTCAGGGACTGAGCGAGATCTTCCTTCTCCACCTCATTGTCTTAGAAGGAAGACATAATCCTGTTTTTAATGGATCCTTGCGGACAAGGTAGATGGACAGGGAAGCCCACCTCCTCGCCCCACACTGTCATCTCCCCACCGTCATGGGGACAAGCTATCAGAGCGAAGCCAACACACCAACGTCCCGCGCCTATGCCTGTCGTAAGGTTCATTCTAAGTTACACGTTTTCAAGGACAGAGACAACACGCAACTACGTGCCAGGTCCTAGAGTAGAAGAGGAGGGAGAGGAGGAAAAATTTTTAACCTCTGTCTCTGCTTTACCTCATCTTCAACGTCACTGCCTCAGAGCAGGGTTAGCCGAGAGGGAGACCAGTAAGTCCCGAGCAAGAGACAGAGCGCAGCAGGCCTGGCACTTAGGGAGAGAGCTGGTGGGGATCGGCCCCCCCGTCCAGGGCTCAGGGAGAAGGTGTTCTGGTCACCGAATCCGGAAGGAATCAGTCAGCAGTTCCTTCCCTTCCTGCTGTCATCCACCCTAAATCTGGTGACCCAGCATCTCGAGTTTTCACTTAAGAAAAGGGTTGTTAAGGTAAAACACAGGATCTCTTTCGGACCTGCGAGAACTTGCGGAAGCTCTTCGCTGGGGTCTTTGCAGCCGCTGGATATAGGAGCAGCGCGCCGGGATCACACACGACCGGGTGAGGACGGGGGCTCAGTTAACAGTGCGCTGGGATCACACACGAACGGGTGAGGACGGGGGCTCAGTTAACAGTGCGCTGGGATCACACACGAACGGGTGAGGACGGGGCTCAGTTAACAGTGCGCTGGGATCACACACAACCGGGTGAGGACGGGGGCTCAGTTAACAGTGCGCTGGGATCACACACGAACGGGTGAGGACGGGGCTCAGTTAACAGTGCGCTGGGATCACACACGACCGGGTGAGGACGGGGCTCAGTTAACAGTGCGCCGGGATCACACACGACCGGGTAAGGACGGGGGCTCAGTTAACAGCACGCCAGGATCACACACGACTGGGTGAGGACGGGGCTCAGTTAACAGTGCACTGGGATCACACACAACCGGGTGAGAACGGGGCTCAGTTAACAGCACGCCAGGATCACACACGACCGGGTGAGGACGGGGCTCAGTTAACAGTGCGCTGGGATCACACACAACCGGGTGAGGACAGGGCTCAGTTAACAGCACGCCAGGATCACACACGACCGGGTGAGGACGGGGCTCAGTTAACAGTGCGCTGGGATCACACACGACCGGGTGAGGACGGGGCTCAGTTAACAGCGTGTTGGGATCACACACGACCGGGTGAGGACGGGGCTCAGTTAACAGCGTGTTGGGATCACACACGACCGGGTGAGGACGGGGCTCAGTTAACAGTGCGCTGGGATCACACACGACCGGGTGAGGACGGGGCTCAGTTAACAGCGTGTTGGGATCACACACGACCGGGTGAGAACGGGGCTCAGTTAATAGCGTGCCGGCCTCGCACACGACCGGGTGAGGACAGGGGCTCAGTTAACAGTGCTCTGAGATTACCCACGACTGGGTGAGGACGGGGCTCAGTTAACAGTGCACTGGGATCACACACGACCGGGTGAGGACGGGGCTCAGTTAACAGTGCACTGGGATCACACACAACCGGGTGAGAACGGGGCTCAGTTAACAGCACGCCAGGATCACACACAACCGGGTGAGGACGGGGCTCAGTTAACAGCACGCCAGGATCACACACGACCGGGTGAGGACGGGGCTCAGTTAACAGTGCACTGGGATCACACACAACCGGGTGAGAACGGGGCTCAGTTAACAGCACGCCAGGATCACACACGACCGGGTGAGGACGGGGCTCAGTTAACAGTGCGCTGGGATCACACACGACCGGGTGAGGACGGGGCTCAGTTAACAGCGTGTTGGGATCACACACGACCGGGTGAGAACGGAGCTCAGTTAATAGCGTGCCGGCCTCGCACACGACCGGGTGAGGACAGGGGCTCAGTTAACAGTGCTCTGGGATTACCCACGACTGGGTGAGGACGGGGCTCAGTTAACGGCACACCAGCCTTGCACACGACCGGGTGAGGACAGGGGCTCACCTTTGGTACACTCCAGGATCCTCTGGAACAAGACCGGGTACTTGGTGATCCGCTGGGTCACCAGCAGTATGCACTCCGGGATGCCCAGCCTCCTCACGACGGAGCTGCTCATCTTCTTCTGCAAAGGACAAAACGGGTCGTCAGGAGCTTCTGAGGGGGCTGCGGCCCAACGGACGGCGACGCAGAGCCCCGGACAACCATGGGGGTTTTCCACGGTCCACACCGATACCTTCACAAAGGCCTGGAACCGCTTATCCTTGGTGTGAAGGTCCTTAAAGTAGTTGACAGACTGGTTGTGCTGCCCACAGAACTTGCCGTACGTCTTCTTCAGGCGCTCTGCGTTCTCCCCTGAGAACTGCAGAGAAAAGAGAAGGGAACTTGTAAGTCGGGGTGCTGAAATTTTACCCCCATTTTCTACAGCGTTCCCAGTCTCTGGTTCCCCGAGAACTCCCTCAAAAGATTAAAATGGTGCGGCAGCTTTGGGAAACAGTCTGGCAGCTCCTCAAAATGCCAAACAGTTACCACACGCCCTGGCAGGTCCACTCCCGATGGAAGACTTACTCCACACAAAGGCTTGGATAGGAAAGTTCACGGCCGCCATGTTCACAAGAGCCCCCAAGTGGAAATAAGCCAAATGCCCATCAAAGGGCAACCAGAGGTGGCATATCCATGCATGGACTACTATTATTCAGCCATGGAAAGGAATGAAACCAACTGATACATGCTGCAAAACTGACGAACCTCGAAGGTATTATTCTAAATGAAAAAAGCCAATCACAAAAGACTATATACTATCTTATCCCATTTACACAGTGTGTCCAGATTAGGTGACTCCACAGAGACAGAAAGCAGATCAGTGAGCGCCCAGGGCTGGGGTGGTTGGGGGGACGGTCATGAAAGTGTTCTAAAACTAGGCATGACGATGGATGTACAAGTCCGTGAACACACGAAAACCCAATTAACTGCACACGTTAAAAGGGTGCATTAAATGGCATAGGAATTTATTTCAATAAAGCCGTTAAATATTTTAAAAACAGGGGCGCCCGGATGGCGCAGTCGGTTGAGTGTCTGACTTTGGCTCAGATCATGATCTCAAGGTTCATAAGCTCAAGCCCCGCGTCGGGCCCGATGCTGACAGCTCAGAGCCTGGAGCCTGCTTTAGATTTGGTGTCTCCCTCTCTCTGCCCCTCCGCCACTTGAACTCTCTCAAAAATAAATTAGAAAAATGTTAAAAAGATTCAAAAAATAATGTCTATGTACCATGCACATAAGTAATGCAACATGTCTTCTAATTTCCATTTGTCACAAACGGTAGTAAAACAAGGGGACCCACTAGCCGTTCTCTGTGAGGCAGCTGGTCTTAAAAATTTCACCGTGATGAGTTAGAAAGACCTCAGGAACAGCCAGTATCACACCCACGGACCTGGAACAGCCAGTATCACCCAGGGACCTGCTTATCTTGCTGACCTCAGGCCGGCAGGCCTAACGATTCTGCGTGGCCCTTGAGTCAGTCCCAGATGGGTGCGACCTCACTGGCTTGTCTGCAGATACGCTCACTCGGAGGAAAAGCCACATGTTTCTGTGTGTGGTCCCCATGATGCAGGCTGAACATCGATTTCCAGCTGTAGTAAAACTCTCCGAAGGGAACACAAACGGATCCTTACCCAAAAACTTGAAGGAAGGTTCAGGGAGGCTAGCTTTCCCTCTTCCCCTGTACCGAAGCGGAGGCTAAGGCACAGAGATTTCAGGTGGCCTGCTCCCACCATGACACAAGTCCCCTGAAACGGTGATTCTAAAATTTTTTTTTTAATGTTTATGTATTCTTAAGAGAGAGAGAGGGAGGTAGAATGAGAACAGGCAAGGGGCAGAGAGAGAGGGAGACAAAGAATCTGAAGCAGGCTCCAGGCTTCAGCTGTCAGCGCAGAGCCCGACGCAGGGCTCGAACTCACGAACCGTGGAAGCACAGTGGTTCTAGAACTGGGACACAGAGCCGACAGTGGATGCCGGGGTGGCAGAGCGTGGACGATGACGTGAATCCTGCCGTCACGGACCTTACTAGAGGACGTGCTACGACGAGCCGCAGACAGCACGCGGAATGTTAGCGGAGGTGCAGGTATGAGGGCAGACAGGGAAAGACGCGGAAACTGCCGGAAGGGGATGCCCGGGGAGGAAAGGTCCTCACTCGTAGAGCAGACCGCTCGCCCTCCGCAGATACCTGCGTTACAGCGCGTGCGTGTGCTCCGCACCAAGCCGATTCTCACCTGAGAACACGGTTCCACGAGGCAGAGCTCTAAGCTGAATCTGCCTCTGTGGCTCCACCTGGCACTGAGCGGATGCCCAGGAAGCACACGACAAACGAGCGAGTGCACGCATCGCCGACTTAACGAGCGAGGGGTCTGGGCGCACGAGCAGAAGGACAGGACGCCCTTCCGATAGGCGCCTCCGCTCAGGCACACGTCCCAGCAGTGAAGCCTCTGCTTCTACGCGGAGGCGCAGACCTGCCGCGCAGGAGAGAGCGTGGTCTGTGCCCTTCTGCCTGTTACAGTCAAACTAGCAACAGTGTTTTTCCCCCCAAAGACAATGTTTTGAAAAGAAACCTTAAAAATGGTCTATGACAACATATCTGAAAGGATCAGAATAACCTTTTGGCCCAACGGTCTCTGGAGCAGGACTGAAACCACAGCACAGCCTGAAGACGGTATCAGCACGGTCTGGTTTATGAACTCTTCTACAGATAGTCTTTTGTTCAGGTGGTTTTCAGATAAAAGAGGGTTTTTTTTTGTTTTGTTTTTTTCTTAATGCTTATTTATTTTTGGAAGAGAGAATGAACGGGGCAGGGGCAGAGAGAGGGGGGCAGAGGATCCCAAGCGGGCTCTGCACTGACAGCAGTGAGCCCGATGCAGGGCTTGAGTTCAAGAAACCGTGAGATCATGACCTGAGCAGAAGTTGGACACTCAACCGACTGGGCCACCCTGGCGCCCCTGAAGGAGCTCTTTTTGATTTGAGGCACGGGGGGGATGTTGAGACTTTCAGCTAATAGCTTTTGATTTCCTAAACTCCACTGTTTCTGATGACGGTATGGAGGCTGAGGAAGAAACACGGGCTTTTACTGAGTATCTACCACATCCGCTATGGACTATACGTATACATTTAATTTTAATTTTTTTAATGTTTACTTTTTTTCCTTTTTTAATGTTTATTTTTGAGAGAGAGACAGAGTGCAAGTGGGGGAGGGGCAGAGAGAGGGAGACACAGAATCCAAAGTAGGTTCCAGGCTCTGAGCTGTCAGCACAGAGCCCAATGTGGGGCTCAAACTCACAAACTATAGGCCGAAGTTGGACGCTTAACCTTCTGAGCTACCCAGGCACCCCAATGTCTGTTTACTTTTGAGAGATGGAGAGAGAGAGAGAGAGAGAGAGAGAGAGAGAGTGTGTGTGTGTGTGTGTGTGTGTGTGTGTGTGTGAGAGAGAGAGAGAGAGAGAGAGCGAGAGCAGGGGAGGGACAGAGAGAGGGAGACACAGAATCCGAAGCAGGCTCCAGGCTCTGAGCTGTCAGCACAGAGCCCGATGCGGCACTCGAACTCAAACCGCGAGATCACGACCTGAGCTGAAGTCAGATGCTTAACCGACTGAGCCACCCAGGCGCCCCTGTATACATTTAATTTTAAAAAACAACGTTACGAGAGAAAATGTGTCCTCATTTACAGAACAGGCACCTGGGGCTCAGGGAGATTCAAGAATTTGCCTAAGCTTACAAAAACGTAACAGAACAGCCAGGAAGTGGATCCACGTCCACTGAGCCCCAAAGCTTCACTTTCCCCCCCCCGTGTGGGAAAGACCCTTCCCGTGGCTCACCTGATTTACAAGCACATCCCCCATCCTCTTGATGAGGAAGTTCTTCTCGCTCTTATCCACCAGAGATTCCTTCTTCCGCTCCAGGATCCTCTGGAAGAACTGGCTGTGGATGCCGATCAGCTCGTCCAAACAGGGGAACAGCTTCTCCACCGTCTGCTGCTCGAACAGCAGCTCTGTCATCATCCCGCGGCTGTACACGTCGCTCATGATCTTGAGCGTGCGGACGTGGTGCAACTCTGTCTGCATCAGCTCTGAGGGAGGACAAAGCCCGACGGTCAGGAACATTCTTCCAAAGGATTCTCCTTCAAAGGTCAACTGCTGCTAGGAGGAGCCCACTTCAGTCCCAAGGCTCTTTCGAGCCCAACTTAAACTTAAAAACTGGGTCAACAGCGGTCTTGCCCCTAAAGTGTCTCCCTCTTCCTCCTCTGTATTCCACGTGGTGGAACACTCGTGACGGCATACTGGACTCCGTCGCTCTTAAAGGGTGGTTTCCCAAGTGGTCTTTCTTGGACTCAGAGCCTTTCATAATGACTGTGTCCCATTTCCTAGAAAACTTGGATAAGAAAGCTTCGTTTCTAGTGTAGCTAAGGACTCACACTGTGCTGTCACAGGAGATGTCTAGGGCTGTTGCACAAATAAGCGGTCGCACTAAACCAAATGTTCAATAAAATTAAAGGAAATAATTTTAAAGAGAAAGAGGAGGGCAGAAATAAGAGCATGTCTCTAGACCCCGAAGTTTTTAAACACTGTCTCTGACATGCTCAGCACTTGGAAAGTGGCTTTCCGCAGCCCGGTGACTCACTGGGTAAACAGCACTGCACAATGCCAAGCAAGAATCAGCAGAGCCAATGCAGAGTCTCACCGTAAATCACTTCTTGCCGTTTGACCACGTCTTTCTTTTGCTGTTTCAGAAACTTGCTGTCCACTACTTGACTCCAGGACTCCGCCTCTAGCTGCTTGGATTCCATCTCAAAGTCCCCCATCAGCTGTCCTTCATTCATGTCTGTACCTACTCCTCAAAGTATCAAAAGATCAGTATCAGAATCCTGGGTCCGCGAGCTCTAGAAAGCTTAGGCTGGACGTCCCTGGGGTGGTAACTTTGTAAGACACAAACGCTGCATTAACACACAGGATATTCATGGAACGCATATCCCAGATCTACAAAGAATCATTTCCTGTTTGGGACTGAGACACCCTATACTCAAGATTCTGGCTAAGCGGGGAAAATATCCTACGTATCAACTGTGACTGAGACACGATTCCCACGTAAAGCAGGAATTGGAAAGGACCTGGTAACTTCACTTGTTTAAGAGAGTAGGCTTATAACCTGCTGAGAGAGCTACAACTGAAAGTCTGGGGGAAGAAAAAGTGTTGGTACTAGAGTATGGCCACACTAAATCAATGACCTCTCTCAAATGGACGTCTACCTAACAACTGGATAAGTCTGATTACAAACTCATTATAAAGCATGTGATGATTCAGAGACAACTCAGAGACTTCGCAGGAGCAAGGAAGAGGCAGGTAACTATTATTCCGTTAACATTTATATTCAGGGAAATGCCCACAGTCCCCCCACAGGTGCATCAGGCACAGGCCACAACTTCCTCTTACCCTCATCAGTAAGTGACTCTGTTGACTCATTGACCTTGCTGATTTTATTTAGCGAGTCTGTCGAATGAGACAGGAACTTCCAGGTGTTTGAGATGTTCTCATCATTGCCAACTCTGGGGACAAAAAGAAGCACATTCTGTCAAACACATTTTGATAAACCATGGTCTGCATTCTTAAAGGAGTACCTGAAAAAATCTAAAACGACAGCTGGTGGCAAGCACCACAATGATTAGAAGACAGATGATGTCAGGTCCCCAGCCACATGCAACACTAACTACTAATGATGGTGAGAAGCTCTTAACATCCTTGCAAACTTGAACTTCCAAGCCTTTGATTTTTTTTTTTTTTTTTTTTTAGTGATAGGTAGCAGGGAGAACACTCTTCCCTTAAACTCTATACACATTACGTAAGAAACATTTCTCCATCTGAAACTCACTGTGTAACCAGTTTTCTTCTTGTTCCTTAAATAATCACAGACAAGCACTTCTAATAAACTGTATTCTTTGGAGTAAATGATTATGGTAGGGCACAAAAGCAGGCTAGAGTCATTTAAGAGTTTACATTTTATTTAAAGAATAACTTTTTAAAGTCATAATACAAACAAATTTTGATACTGTAATGACTCTGAAAGGAAGGCCTTTGATGAACAATACTACAAAGACGAAACAAAATAAAAATACCTGGAACAAGGAAACACTAGCCAGCACAGAGGTTAGGAAATATAGACAAAAGAAAATTTGCATCCTTTAGTTAAGAATTTTGCTCTAGCCTAGGTTAAGAGAGACGCAAGAGATGTTTTGAGTCCTACATTTGAGATGATTTCTTTACTTGATGGGAAGGCGGGAGTCTTATTACCCAAAGCAGCCAATAACATCATAATCGGTCCTGTGCTAACCCCGTGACAGCCGGGGCCTGCTCAGTCAGGGCCCATAGCAAGTTTTGCAGGGACCACAAAAGGAACTTAGTGCAAATGACTGAGTGGAGACCTAACAGTCATAACTGGCCCATTAGTCGCTCCCATGGAACTGACTTAAGAGTCAAGGTGCAAGGACAGGAAAGAGATTTAAAGAGAAGCAAAAACACCAGGTTCATCTGACCAACAGAAAAGTGTAATATCTGAAACCTTAAGTGGTTACAAGAGAAAATTCGGAAACATGTCACCCCCCCTCCCCCCATTTCCACTTCTTATTTTGATCTAAAAACCATCCCTTTATAGCTCGGGATCCTTAAAAGCGAGGCTGACCGTGCACAAAGCATCGGACAACCTGGCTGACAGGAGGTCCTTGTTACAAAATGGTGGTCAGGACAGCGCCTCACAATGTAACCCCCACTCTGCTCATCTGTACACTTGGTCGTGCACCAAGTCATTATTTTACACGATTTTTTTTCTAATGAGAATCTTTTTGTCAGATGATACGATTATTATGCTCTTGTCACCTAGATGTCAATCGTGCTATGTTTAAACCTCCACTTACCCAGCAATGTTCTGTATGGAGACACTTTTGGAGAGCGAGACACTCTGCTGGGACCGTCTGCTGGCAAACATGGGAACGGCAGTGGCTTCATCCACCAGGAGGACTGCGGATCGGGGGCGCTCCTTGGGCTGGGAGGCTGTGAAGGAAGAGTGGGCACGGACTGAAGCACACGTTTCCAAGCTCACCGGGACGGCCTCTTCTGACAAATGCCAAATAGAAACCAAACGCCTCCAAAACAGATTTGCCCTGGGAGTGTAAATGTGTACAGATACTCTACGGGGGACACTCCGGCAACACCTAGTGTAACTGCAAACGCCTATACCCCTTGATCCAGTAATTCCACTTCAGGGCACGCTTATTCTGCAAGATACATGTGTGATGCTTAAAGTGACGTATGTCCCAAGTTACTCAATGCAACACTAGTGATAAAACCGAAATACTAGAAAAGACACAAGCGAGTATCAAGAGAAGATCGATTAATAAATCATGGCACATAGCATACTGGAACACCGCGTCGTTCTGGAAAACTGAGGACAGTCTCCATGAGCAACACAGATCTCCAAGACAATACGGCAATGGGGGAAAAAATCAAGGTGCAAAACAAAGTTGCACAGCAGACTCTCATGTTTAAAAAAACAAAAAACAAAAAAACAAGAAAAATTGGGGCGCCTGGGTAGCTCAGTTGGTTAAGTGTCAGACTTTGGCTCAGGTCATGATCTCACGGTTCATGGGTTCAAACCCCACAGTGGGCTCTGTGCTGACGGCTCAGAGCCTGGAGATTGCTTCGCATTCTGTGTCTCCCTCACTTTCTGTTCCTCCCTCACTTGCACTCTGTCTCTCGAAAAATAAACAAACATTAAAAAAATTTTTTTTAAAAGATTCTCCAAGTTATTAAAGAAAAAAAGGAAAAATAACCCAAATTGGTGTTTGCTTTATATTAATGAAGAAAGTTGAAGAAGATAAATCTACAAAACTAACAAGAGTGGTTATGTGTGGGTGGGACGGCTATTAGGCAATAGGGCAGAAGAACTGTGTGATAACCGTGTGTTTAAACAGAGAAAGCAATTCAAAGGAAAATAAATTCAAACAAAATTGAATTCGATTCAAAGGGAAACAGAATAATTCAAAGGAAAATAAAATAAAATGGAAAAACTTTTCAGGATGGAAAGAACCACAGAGAGCTGGGAGGCCAGTGTTCTCTGGGTGTGCCTCCCCAGCAGGTCCGCAGTGCCTGCCGGACGTGCAGAGTCTCCGCCCTGTCCATGCTTGGGGGGCGGAGGGGGGGCACCTGGGAGTCCACATGATCTGCGAGCTCCCCTAGTGATTCTTTTGCACCCTGTCTGAGAAGACAGATTTTGACCAATTCACAATCTGACCTTAATTTACAGCTGGGTGAAATACAACGTACATTTAACATCACACAGCTAGGCTGCTCTCGTCCCGCGTATCCCTCCTGAACACGACCAGAGAGGAAACCGGAGCTCTCATTCCATGCTCAAGTGGACACACCAGCATTTGGGTTAACGAGTGATTTCTCCCTGGTCACGGAGCTCCTGCCCCAGATGCGAGCCGTGCTATCTGTCTGTCCCCAGCAGTGTCAAGAGCTGGAGGAAATCATACTGGGGCAGCTGTTATGACTTCACGGTCTTTCAGGATGTTTTTGACTTCATCAAAATTAATAAAACCCTTAATTTCCAATTCAAATTCTATTTAGAAGAAGGTGATATAATAAAGCACCAGAAACACGCTACACTTGCACACAACCAGACCCTCCCTGCAGGAAGCACACAAGGACGGAGACGTGGGCCCCACCCCAACAGAGAAGGGGAGACGCCCGAGTGTTCAAGAGCCCAGGGCACAGCCTCGGTGCGGCAGGAGGGACGTCAGCGAGCGGAGAGAATCTGATGGAGGAACAAACACCGGTTCTTGACGAGTGGGAAGGATATGGATGGGCCGGACACGGAGGAGGAGAGCTGTGTGAAGGAAGCAGCGGAAATAAACCATGTAGCACGAACGTGAAAAGGAGAAAGGAAGAAGAGGTATGTAAAGAATCAGTAGAAAGGGCCGGAGAAGCTGAGTGAGGAGGTCATGCTACACAGAACTCTAAAAGTGATAAAGAAAAATGTTTTTTTTTTAATTAAAAAAAATTTTTAATGTAACCTCTAGACCCAACGTGGGGCTTGAACTCACAACCCCAAAATCAAGACTTGCACTGACTGAGCCAGCCAGGCACCCCAAGAACAACTCTGTTTTTAAAGGACAGCATGGGTGGGGGTAGTGAAAGTTATAGTTTCCCTTGTTTGAAACCAATCCCTCCTCCACCCAAATAAGTGACTTACTATCTCTGAGCCTCGGTTTCCTTCTTTGCGGTGATGGTGAGAGTAGCCAAAGCTAACGCGTAAGGAGGCCTAACATTAAGTACCGTATAGGTACAGTCTCCTTTAAACCTGTTGGCCACCCCACTGAAACCGCCGTGGGCCTTTTCGATGATGTGGGGGGTGAGGATGCAGCGCACGCCCACGGTCACACGGCTACTAAGTGGCAGCGCTGGACTCCGACCTGTGCGACTCGAATCCACTGTGTACGTGTACGTCACACTCGTCAGTGGGGGTAACCAGGGGTGAGAATACTTGTGGGGGTCGGAGGTAATAACACAACCTGGTGTATGACAGGTAGCCTTTTTAAAAAAAGATGTTATTTTATCTGACAAATTTTATCAATTTAAATTAGAAGGCTTAGGCCAATTATCAATTGTAATTAGATAAAATTAGATGAAATTCTATCTATTTGAAAGCAAATAGATTTCTGAAGTGAGGGATAATGTCCCCGAAAAAAAGTTAAGGAAGGTCAGGCTAGTGAGGTGTGGAATGGGCTGGATCACTGACAGGAGGGTGTCGCTCAGGTGAAACTCCTCTTATGGAAATTTACACGTGGAGACGGACAAACAGCAGCCGTCATCTCCGTAAAGGGAATTCACAGTCTCCTGGAGGAATCTGGAACAACCAGGCATGCAGCAGTGGCTCTCAGGCCTGCGTGGGCACCAGCCTCACCTGGAGGACCCACGAGAGCACCGAGCCCTGGGCCCCACTCCTGGAATCCTGGATGTAGCAGGTCTGGTGGGGCCCAGGGATTCAACTTCTTATGGATCCAGGAAGTACAGTTTGGAAAACACTGCCTTGGGGTAAGCCCCAACAGGTGTGTCTGTAGGGCCAATTAAGATGATACTCAGAACCGCGTCACTGTGGTGGTTGGAAAGGACTTAGATTCCCATCTCTGGGGGGACTGATAGTGAAACTGGGGGACAGGTTTGTGAATGAACACAAGCAGCAGTCTGAAACAGCTTATATGTAACAACACGCACGGATCTCAAAGTGATAGATGGCGGAAAAAGTAAGTGTAAGTCCTGTCTAATGTAAATTCAACACATGGAACAGTGAGAGACAGTTTCAGAGACAGACCCACGTGTGACAACGCAGCCGACCGGAAAGACGTGTGTTAAATAACTGCAGTGGGTGCTGAGGAGGGAGAGGGATGAGTGAGTGGAGAACGAGGAAGGGAGAACACGAAGTGGAACCAGACTGGAGCCTCGCACGCGCTGCTGAAGACAGCATGATGCGGACGGAACAGTGTCACTGACACAGTTTTCTGTACCACCTGAACTCCTTCGGAAAAAAGAGAACGACTGATTTAACTTCACAGTGTATAAACTGAGAAGTTCAACCCGCAAGACCTCATTTTCTTTGTGCACCTGTCAGGCCCTAAAAACAAGCGTGAGTGTCAACCCTCGGAAGAGGAACTGAGATGCACGGGGTCACCTGCTAAAACACACGGACACAGGGCTGCCTTCTAAGCGAATACACACACCCTTCGACAGCCTTCTAAGACAGCCGGATGGCAGAACAGTAAGCTTCTGGCCAATGAACCTGCGGCCTTCTCTAAACACGAAACAAAAACTCAAATCTTGATTAAGAATAACAAGTGAATATTACAAAAGTATGTTTAAGCCCTGAACCAGAGTCAAAAAGGGCCGGAAGGGAGGAGGGCAGAGTTACTTACGCTTGCTTCTCATGATGACCGTGGGCAGCGAAGACGTGTCGTGTGCCTGCAGGCTCCCCTTGGGCTGCTGGAAGACAAGGAACAGGAAATAAACGAGTGGATGAAGACTGTGTCCACAGCTTCTCTTCTGTCAGACTTGAAGAAGCCTGGAGCAGGGAGAGCGCCGGCCTCGCTCCCAGCCGACGTCCCCGGCATCCCGCCAGTCACCCCACTGGCTCTCTTCTGAACCCACCGAGTGCCGCAGCCCCACAGACGCTGCCTCTCCTGCCCGGTAGGCCCTTGTGCCTTCACCACGGGCCGTTCTTCCATTCAAGACCACGCGAGAACCACCTCCTCGGTGAAGCCACCATCACCTTCCTCCTCCTCCTCCTCCCCCAAGGCGGTGGCCGGCAGCCCCTGAGGATCCTGCCCGGGCTCCACGGAGACCTCCCCTCATTTGCGGTCACCGCCTGCTGCCGTCTTCCCCACTAGAACGCTGGTTCCCTAAGAGCAGCTGCTGCGCCTTTTTCTCGTTCTCCAGGGACCAGCATTAATGAGGTGCTAAGTGATTCTCAGGTGAAGTACTAACTTTAGTTGAGGCTTTTGTTGTAGCGTCTGAAACACTCTGAGAAATTACAGACTACACCTATTACCCTGAGATCAATCATCACTGGAAACAGGCTGTTTCCAAGTTAAAAATGGAACTCGCCCTTTTAGGCTGTGTTCCCTTCTAGGGAGCTGCTCCGTTTCCATCGCCAGCACCCAGTGCATTCCCAACAGCGCTAAGTCTGGTCAGAGAGCACGAGCTCCGTGCCTATGGGGTCAGGCAGGAGGCAAATGACAGACAAGGTGGGAGGAGAGGGAACCCGCACGTCCTGTCAAGGATGCCGCAGTGGCCCCAGTGGATTACCACTTCCCACCCATGTCCCCAGCATTTAGGGACCCAGACGCCAGATATCATTCTAGATGCTTAGGACCGATGAGCAGATCTAACAGCCCTGACTTCAGACTGCTCGGCAAGTCTGGTGCTTACGTTCAAGGTGCGGGGGAGGTGTAGACCATGTAAATCGATGCAGTAAATAATACAGGCGGTTAAATACAGACGCTGAGAAGGTGGGAAGTACTAAGGAGAAAAGGAAATGGAGCAAGGCGAAAATCGGGAATTCGGGGTAAGAGGAAATAACCAGGGTTGTGAGATCTTCCAATTTTTGAAGGAGAAATTAGGAATCCCAATTAATATGAAATGAGATTTTTTTAAATAACTGCATTAACTAAAAAAAAAAAAAAGAAAAAAAATTACTTCAACCGCCAAACAAATTTATGTCCATGGTCTGGGGTTCAAAAGTCTATCATTTTTACACTAGTTCAGACTAGCAGTAGCCGCATCATCTGGGAACTTGCCAGAAATGCGAACTTCCGGGCCCTGCCCCAGAACGTGCAGCTCTGGGAGTGGGCCGCAGGAAGTGGTCTTGTAACAAGCCCCCGAGCAGGCTCTAACGCGCACTAGATCAATGTCTGGTGACCGGGGCGGCCCGCGGCACGCTGAGCACCCGTGCAGACAGCTGGAGGGCACTCTTCAGACAAGGAACAAAAGGGTATTTATTTATGGGTAGCCGGAACACCGGACACCACAGAGGCTACCTGGGGGTATGCCCCACGCCCACTGTCCTGAAGGGCCACCTGACCAGCAGCGTCCCTTGTTGCGCAGTGCGCGTTCCCACAGCAGGTGCTACCACATGCCCGGCACTTCCTATCCTTGCGTCACGTGCCCTGTGGACTCAAGTGCTGCCAGGCAGGCTGCCCCAAACCCTACGCCGCCCCCCCTCCCCCGCCCCGTCAAGGTCCCTGAATGGCACCCAGGAGGAAGTCAGGTGTGTGACCGTCGGGGCAGGCCTGCACACACGGTTAAGGAGAAAACCACTGTAACAACAACACAGAGACATTTGAATCATGGAGAAGTATGTATTTAACGTGGAGTTCTGAAAGCGACAGATTCCTGAGCGCATTAATTAAGAAGAAACTCTCAGTCGCTTTAGAGAAAAACTATAGTTTCATTATTTTGGTCTCAGTGTTGGTATCAAATGATCACAATAAACAGAAACGACAACCTGGCCTCTCCCGACCCCGAGGACTGGTCAGGCCAGAAATATCTTACCTTCATCTTGACCTTGGCACAGGAGGCCAGACTCTCCCTGCAGCCTTTGTGGACGAAAGCACCGCAACCTGAAAAACAAGCAGAGCCCAAGGTGACTTCGAGCAGACAGATCTCCGATTCTGACTTTTCCGCTGCCACAGCAGCCCGTGGACTCCCAAGCAAAGTCGCTCACGTGTCAGAATCTGGCTTTAACTGAAACCACAGCCTGCGGTCCCCTTCCAGAAAGCAGGCGTGTGATGTCATTTGGAGGAGGAGAAATGACAGCAGATGTGATTTCTGATTAACGGAAACGAGAAGTCTGGAGCGGCTCAGGCAGGAAGCGCGGAAGCTACCAAAACGAAAAGTAAAAGCATCTGCTATCGACATAAAGTCTAAGGCACAGATAAACCCGTCGGCAGAGCCCCCGACCAGGAGGTGGGGACTCCGTAGGGCTGCGTCAAAGGCAGAATGTGAATCTGAGAGTCCGCCCTTCCACTTGGGATCTTAACCCCCCTGAGCTTGGCACGACCCAGCCCAAATCAGGCAGGCGACGCAGAAGAAAGGTCATCGGAGCCACCGAGGCACGTCTGGGAAGCCCTGGCCGACTCAGGAGCAAGTGGGAGGTGACTTCTGGAAAGACAGGGCAGAGTCCGCATCCACCAAGGACACGACCCTCAACCCTTCTTTCTTACGCCCTTGACTCCACAGCCACTGATGTAAACACCCAGTGCTCTGTGCCTTAGCAGGGGCACGGTCAGCTCTTACTGCTGCTACCAAGTCATAAAACAGAACTGTGCCAGGAGGGCCAGAGACCTGTCTGCAGGGACACCCCGTGACGAGAGGCTCTCTGGGGGAGGCTCCCTGAGAAGAGCAAGCAGGCAGACACCATTCGCCAGGCAGCGCTTCGCGGCAGACTCAGGAAGCGCAGGTCCTGCCCGTGTGAACTCACCGTGGGCTGCACCGCGACGCCGCGGAGGACAGGCCCCGAGGACGCAGGCTGCCAGAACCCCAGACCCCAGGGACCTCTTACCACAGGCTCTTCCTCAAGGGCTGCACTCGCATCGCCTACCCGGTTCAGCGCGCTCTCCCACGACACCAGCAGCCACACCGCACTGGGAGGCGCCTGTGGTTTTCTCCTGCACGGGGGCCTCTAGGGCAGGGACCCTTGTCCGCCGTGGAACCTCTAAGTCTCTCTACCACGGTGCCTGGCTCATGGCTCCGATTCAAATGTCTGCTTTAGATCCTACTGGGCCTCGTTTGTCCAAACACAAAGTGCCTGATACAACGCTGCCTACAGAAGGTGAAATACCAACTTGCTGACACTGAGAGGGGCAGAGGAAGAAGAGCTATGAAATCACATTTGATTCGGCTGGTGGCTCCGCTAATTAATTAGCCTCAGGGCCTCAGTTTCTCCATCTATCAAATGAAAGGAGGGTCCACATTTCTCCCCAAGTTCCTTCAGGCTGTTATTCCATAAGACTCTTCATGTTACATCTCTTGAAGGGGATCATTTTTCGAAGTAAATCTCACCGGACTGTCCCACGAGGATCCTGGAGTCTGAGATTTCAACTTTTACCTCGCCTGAATTCCCACCCCTCAGGGCATGGCCAGGGCGGGGCCACAACTGGAGGAGTCTGGACAGAGGTGACCACCACAAGAGAGGCTACTGGGGGCCAGTCCAGAGCTGGACGGGCCAGAGTTGGAACTAGTCTGCAGTCCTGGGGGCGCGGGTGGGGAGGCCGTATTCTGGGCCTTTCACTCCTGGGCCTGCCTCTGTCCCCCATCTAGCTAACGTCTACCAGCTCCACCCCAGGGACATTCACTGTCCAGCCACCTGTGCGATGGTAACAAACTGGAAGAGACGATGGCAGCAGGAGGTGAGGCTCCCCTGGGGAAGGCTCACGTAGGCGTCAACAAGAGGGACAACCTGGAAGGTTCTACTCTATCAAAACTGTATTCTTGCCTCGCGGTGTTCCTTCTCCAGGGGAGGGAGTGACCTGGATGCCATTTTCCCGGTCATTTCTACGGTCTGTGACCATCTCCATGTAAATCGCGAAGCTGCCCCTAAAGTCAGCAGTGGGGGAGAGGTCGCGGACCCTTGAACGGGAATGCCGGGATTTCTCAGCAGCATCCCGTTCTGCCGCTGCAGAAAGAGACTCCTGGGGAATGACTCACTCTAATCAGTGGAAGAAAACATTTTGAGGATGTTTCCCTAAAGAACCGGAAACCACTGGCCCTCATTATTTTGTCCAGTTCTCTGCGACTTGGAAATAAGAACCAATTTTGATAAAGAAGTTGCCGTTTTACTACTGAGATAAAGGGCAGAATCACAAACAGAAAAACCCACATAATCCTGAGACACTGGTGCGCTATGTGCATACGTCTAGTATGCGACGCTACTCCTGTTCCAGGATCCGGACCCAGGGGAGCTTGGCTAAAGACTTTACGCCTCTCCAGCCGGGGGTCTTCCAGGAAGGGCCAAAGAGGCAACAGGTAGGCTGTACTGATTTGTATTTAAATTTTTTTGCCCCTTGCCGCCTGAAAACTCTTCAGTGGCTCCCCGTTACCTTTAGGATGGAGCTCATACTTCTTACTTAACTTGACAGGGCCCGCCACCATGCACTGCTCGCACGTCCAGCCCCTCACCAGGTTCGGCCACGCCCGTGAGCCCTGAATAGAAAACGGTACTGTGTCCCTGCCGCCGACTAGGCTGGCAGGACTCAGCTCTATGAAGTCCTGTCTGACTCTCCCCGGAAAGGGGAGATTCCCCACGTGTGCCCTTGGGGTATTCCATGCTCGCCCCATCATGGCGCTGTCCTGGGCACACTCTTCCGCTGGACAGACAGATCGCTTTGCGTTTTATGGTTTTTATACCCCTATTCCCAGCTGGTGGCCCACAGCAAGAAGCACAGCACAGCAGCGGAGGCCAAGTCCTGCAGTCCTTTTCCAGAGAGACCGATGTATTCGCCCGCCCGCCAGCCTCACTCGGGGTGCCAGGAGCACGCGGCCTGCCCGGCTCTGGGGCCTACGTGAGCCACCAGGTCTTCATGCAAAGGCCTCGGAGCTCCCCTGGCCATCTCGCCTCGGTCTTTCACGAATCCCCGCTCAGCTGAAGTGTTTCGCACGCCTCTTCTTCAACCCCGAGCCTCCCGCCCCGCCCAGTCTTGTGGAGGACAGCCTCTCCTTCACTCCATTCTTCTTAACCGAAAGAAAACGTGCAAGGAGTAGCATATGAGGAAAACTAAGGAATCCATGTTACAGACAAGGAAAACCACACATTTTGAAATACAATTAAATGTACACCACACAGGATAACAGTATCTTGGAAGTGTGAAAGACTCTACCAGAACAGTAAGACAAAGACAAAGACAAAGAAGGAAAAGCTGTAGAGACTGAACAGGCAGTTTACAACACAAAATGGTGCCTGATCTCTCCAGAAATCAGAGAAACGCAAACTAAACCAACAGAGAAGTACCATCCCGCCTGCCAATTCTAGGTGGGATATGGTGATGTGGGAACTCTCAGCATCTGCCCAGCTATCTGGAAATGGGCACCTCCATTTTGGAAGAGTCATTTGGCGACATCTAGTTGACAACGTGCCCGCTTAGGAGTTAGCAGTTCCCTTCCTGGGACGGCCTGGTGACACACACGAGCACACAGGGATGTCTCTTGTAGCCCTGCTTGTGACAGAAATCAGAAATGACCCAAGTGACTTAGGAGTGGGACAGACCTGATGGGTTCATAAAAGAGAACACCATTCACGAGTTATAAGTCAGTGATCTAGAGTAAATCTGTTTCAGTATTCTGGATTCCCCAGATCTAATGCTGAGGAGAATAAAGCAAATTACAGAATGAGATATACTGTATGGGACCATTTATGTAAAATAAAAAGAATTATATGTTGTTTACAGAGAAGATAAAATGACAAAATATACACTGAATATACATATACACTGAATGCATGATAGTGCTTGTTCTTGGGCGGGGGAGGGAGGGAGGACACCGGGTTAGGCAGGGAGAAAAGAGGGGAGGGGACTCGACTTTTTGGCTTATTTCTTCACAACTGAAAGATAATCTGAAGCGATATAACAAAATGCTACTACTTTTTCACTTGAGTGGTGAGTCCACAGAGGTTGTTACATTATCCATGCACTACTTCAGACTAGTATTTAAAAAACCAAAACCCCAAGACCTAGTGTTGACACATTTTAACATCCTTCAAAATTCCTGGTTTCCTTGCAAACCTTTCCTTATCCTTTAAAAAAAGTTAATTGTTGTGCTAAATTAAAAACAATTTTCAATCAGCTTTTACTGTCTTCCATTTCAGGTACAAAAGTGCATTTTCTTCTTTGCTTTAATGAAAACCCATAAGGCTGCTGGCATCTCTGGGCAATAGAGGGGGTGAGATCCGCCTGAGAACTTGCTGCCAATTCGGATCTCCAAGTGACCGGACAGCATCCTGGGCCTCGGTGTGTTTCCAAAGTGCATTCTACTCTCTCTGATCAGCTCCGTCCCCCAAAAGAATGAAGCAAAGGCAGTTTCTGAGGGGCTGGTGCCATCACTTTTCAAGAGACTTCCACAATATTCAACCTCTCAGGCCAGTGTTGGAGATTTAAAAGACAACTCCAACTGATGAACTGTTAGAGCAGATATAACAACAGAAGTCTAAGAAACAACGTTCCCTCCACTTTCTTAGTTAGCGGAGACAGGCCCCCACACCCATACCCCAGCTGACAGTGTACTGTGCTCTCTAGTAGGGTCATGAGGCTCAGTGATCAGTAGTTCGTGCAGGGATGCCTGCCTAACACACTCAACTTCCCACTCGAAAAACGCTCAGCTTGTCACCAAGCTGTCCTGGACTCAGTCCACAGCCCGTTTAGTGGCGTGTGCGGGTGATTCAGAAACTCGGGCCCACTGACATCAGCCAGAGTCATGAGGTTAAAACCTTACTCTCTGTTTTGGAAAACAGACCATTACCAAGAACACAAGAGTCCAAGACAAATCTAATAGTGTCAAGCTCTTTGCCACAAACCATACCATGTTGCTAGGGAGATCAAAGAATTATCTGGCCTTTTATTTATTTATTTAAAAAGAAAAAAAGACTTCCTAATAGCAGTAAGCAGGACGTTTTCAGTTTTCGAAGTTATTCAAAAAAAGGTCTCAGCACAGTGGTTTAGGAGCACAGAGCCGACTCCTAATTAGATTCCTCTGAACTCAATGCAAACAGCCTAGGCTTCAACCACCAAAAATTTTTTTCACTACCAGGAGGCATCAAACAAAAGAATATGAAGGAAAACCTGCAGAACAGGGAAACATCACATATCTGTTGATACATTCCTTTTTAATCTCTGTGGTGAACTGTTATACAGTACTCATCGTTTCTCTTTCAATAGAAAAAGAAAAAATTACCTGTCAGGGAGACCAGCTTGAGAAAATCAGCTTTAAAGAAGGGCAATGGCCATGCCAAATGGAACAGAAATCACAGAACGGCATGGGTACGAGCAATGCTATGACAGGAAGGATTCAACTTTTTCTTTATTTTTGTAATTTTTAAAATAATGTTTCTTTATTTTTGAGAGAGAGAGACAGACAATGAGCAAGGAAGGGGCAGAAAGAGGAGGAGACCCAGAATCTGAAGCAGGCTCCAGGCTCTGAGCTGTCGGTACAGAGCCTGATGCGGGGCTCAAACCCACTAACCGTGAGATCACAACCTGAGCCAAAGTCAGACACTTAGGCGACTGAGCCCCCCAGGCGCCCCTAAATGATTCACCTTCTAAAGCTGAGCTCTGAGGTGAGGGAACTTCCACCCTTGAGTCCACCGATCATCCTCAGGGGAGCAGGCCAGGAGTCCTGGCCAGCAGACACAGATCTGGGGGAAATTCTCGACTCCTTCTTAAGGAGCAGGCTGAAGGGTCACCTTTAAGGACAGAAACGTACAACCTCTTCCTATCATTTCAACCCTAACCAAGAAAACCAAAAACAAGCCACAATGAAAAAAACAGCAACAACTACAACAAAAAAACCATTTAGGCATGAGCCAGTGTAGAAATACATGCTCCAAAGTGCTTTCTGCAACTTTTTTGTTCAAAATCTTTGGGGTGTGTGAACACGGCGGTCTGGGCTGATCCGAGCCTGTTAGCTACAAGGCACGTAAAATGTTTTCAGTTGCTGCTGTAATAGCCACAGAGCTGTGGTGCAGAACAAGGGGAAAGCCACAAAAAAGAGCCACATCATCTCAGCTGACTTGCTCACATAACAGCAGTTTTCAGAACAACACTGGTAAACAAAAATGGAACAGAACTCAAGGGCTCTGCTTGAATAAAAACAGACTTTGCTATTTAGGCTCTTCTTTTGTCCTTCCTTTTCCCTAAACAATATATTTCTTTTACTATATATATTTACTAAACAATATACTTACCTTCACTATCATCTGGCGATGAACTCTCCATGCCAGAAAACAGCATCTAGAGAGCTGCCTTCCTGGATACAATCCAAAGCAAAAATCCGACCGTCACACGCATCCTGAGCTCTCATGTTTCCTACTTTGATTCCAGCTGATCTACTTGTTTATTTTTTTAATCAAGAGAAACAACCTACCACAAAAGTACTCAGAAGCTGCTAACATAACAGAAAATAAATCAACAATAATCCCAAGATCATCTTACGTCTGTTTAAAGCAAATAAAACAGAACCACCAACAAGATCAGATACCCAAACATAATGAATTCCTTATTCTGAGGGACTCCGCCACACATTCCAAAGACCAAACTATTTGTGGCAGCTGGAAAGAACAGCCGATGATTCAAGGGAAGCTTTACAGAGCTGAAGAAGTAAGAATTGGAAACACTCTTTCCTTTCCCCATTAAAGTTACCTAATCCTAAAAGGAGAGGGAATTTGGCTGAGAACAAAAGACCTGCCAGGTTTCTCCTATTCGGAATTACCTGGAAGCAGTCCTGGGAGGGGGTGTTAGTCCTCGCTTTCATGGTCTGTCTTCTTTCCCTCCCACGAGCAGACTACAAAGGAACTACAGGGAGGCTTTGCTCCTTGCTGCTTCTGGTGTCTGTGATCAGGACCATTTCCACGCAAGCCCACAGAAAGGGACTCCAGCTTTCACCCAGAATTAGGATGTACTGCAGGCTGGTCGGGGTGTACTTCGGTGGAGTCGAAAGCAGGTGATAATGTTTAAAAATGTTCTATCCTGTTGAGTCACTTAGCATGCGCCTGCAGAGGGACATGTTGAGGGACTGATGCCATCCATCAGCCCCCATCAGCCCTCATTACGACGGGCCGTGTGGCTGATCCTGCTGAACCACGACTCGAAGCTGACTAAGCAGGTGCGTGGGGGTGCAGCTCCAGGGGTCAGCAAGGAGGGTTATGTCAGACCAAAAAGGAAAGCTCCCAGGAGGTAAGTGACTAAGGGGAGGGATGCTCTGTTTCCTGAGGCTCCTGGGAAGATCCTGAGCATGGGAGGGGACGAAGAAAAGGGAAAAAGTATTCCAAGTCCCCAAACTACTCATATTTTCCACTTCCTGCTAAGATAACAGATGGTGCTTCACACACATGAACGTTCATCGCAGGCTCTGCTCTTCAGGAAGCTGGAGGGAACCAGCCGATTACGTTTGCTCCCCTGGGAAAGTGGCTACATATTGCTCCTCTGCTCTCAAGCCTTGATTCCCCCCTCCTTTTTTTTATTAAGTGGTAGGCTGCACTGTCATACACAAATCTTACTGCCACCACCAAACGCTGAGCCTACTTCCATAACTACCCGGACCGAGTGCAAGCTCCGAAGTTTCTGAGGAGGACTGGTATGCAAATTCAACATGTTATGTTTGAAGCTTAGGTGCACACGAGGGAAACTATCAGACTGCTCCCTTCTGCTGATTCTTCCCATTTAGCTTCAAAAATATTATTCTTTTCCCTTGTTTTTGCAGAGCAGGCAGAGCCAAGATCACTTGTGACATTTTAGTTAGATCAAGCAACTGCCATAATCAAAGAACCAATGACTGACGATGTCCTGGTGCTCACTCTCCCAGAGAGACCCTCCAAACAGAGAAGATTCTAGTGATGACACACTGGGCTCCAAGAAACACTTTGTTTCCAGAAGAAACAGACTCCTCGGGTGACTTAATACTAAAGTTTACAAGTTAAACCAAAGAAGTTCAATCCAGAAAAGTCCCATCCCATTATCAACACTGTTAGCATAAAACTAGTAGCCAATCTCGTATTCTACCAGTTTTCTACTTTAAACTTTTTTTTAACGTTTATTTATATTTGAGAGAAAGAGACAGAGCGTGAGCACTAGAAGGGCAGAGAGAGAGGGAGACACAGAATCCAAAGACAGGCTCCAGGCTCTGAGCTGTCAGCATAGAGCCCGATGCGAGGCTCAAACCCACGAACTGCGAGATCAGGACCTGAATTGAAGTCAGATGCTCCAGACTGAGCCACCCAGGTGCCCCTCTACTGTAAAAAGCCTTAAGTAAGATACTATCATGTTATGCGCCATCAAATATGTAAAATATTTAGGATAGACTGAGTTACTATCCTAACACTCACTTTTAAAGTCGATAAATGGAAAAAATGAAGCTGCTTTAATGGATCCCCAAGTCAGAAATCAGAGGTGCCTAGGATATTTAAAATTCACATAACTAGCACCTAATTTATTCCTGTATTTAGTTTTGTGCACATAATATAAAGGATATCTTCATTTGTACAGGTAAGTAAGCTCAAATACCGGCAGTCTAAAAAAGGCTTTCTTTGCGATCACATTGCATTCTTCACTTAAAGACAGAAGGAAAATGGGAACAGGTAGACTGATAGCTAAGGTGAGTGTGCGGATGTTAAATCTGGTTATACTTTTGGTTATAAATCTGGTCGTTTTTTTTTTAAATTGATTTCTTATGAGAGAAAGAGAAAAGGCACAAGCGGAGAAGGCACAGAGAGAGAGAGAGAGGGAGAGCGAGCGAGAGAGAGAGAGAGAGAATCCCAAGCAGGCTCTGCACTGTTACCGCAGAGCCTAATGTGGAGCTCAAACTCACAAACCATGAGGTCTTGACCTGAGCTGTAGTCGGCTCAGCCACCCCACCCCAGGCATCCCTAGCATGTGCATTTTTAATGAAGGTTTAAAATTAGGTTAAAAGATATATATGTATGTATATGTATGAATATGTATATATATATATATATATATATATTCAAAAATCTGCAGAATTTCCAAAACAGTTCCACAAAAAACATTCTGAAACCCACTGCCCTATCTGTTAAACTACTTAATTACTACACAGACTTGTGGCTGACAAGTTAAGCCCACGAGTCTCCTCCTACATTCAGTTTCTCCTCATCAAGACCGGAACCCACACGAGGGATTCCTCTTGAGTTGCTCTGGTATCTTCGGGCCACGGAAGTTTCCGAGAGGTGTCCCAGATCCCTCTCCAGGCGAATCTAGCACACACTCTACCAACAGTGGGAACGGCTCACTAGTCCAGGGAGCCCTCACTATGAGTAGAACTGTGACAAGTTCTACTCATGTCTAACAGGAAAAGGATTAAGGAAATAAAAATGGGTGTAGGGTGCCTGGGGTCAAAAGAGGTGCACTTTCCTATGTTAAGGCAGGTATTTCCATTATCTGACAAATCGATCGTGTGCCAGATGCATGTTTAACTCAGAGTCACCATAGTCTAACACAGGCTAAGAATCAACATAGCCAAGGAGGATAACAGTCAACTGTTTTAGCCTGGAAAGAATATATATACAAAAATCAATGGCAGTTCCGGTTTTCACCTGTTCCGATCTGACTTTAAATTGGACAAAGGTGTCTGGAGCCAGTCAGGGCAGGAGCCATCCACTACTGTAACCATAAACTGATGGCTCTTCCTGTTCCCTGCAGCACAAGAAACAGATTATTTGGGTCTTCAAAAAAGGTTTTCCATCTCTTTTGTCTCTAAATCTTCTGATAATATTTCACCTCACACTTCAGTACTGAGAGTCTGCAGAATCGACTACATTGTTTCTTATTCAAGCTGGTGCTGTCAATAGCGGTGAAAGAGCAACCTCCAGTCTTCTGTTAAGCTACTTTCTGGTAATCATTTCGCTCTTTTGTCTATGAAGCTCTTGAATCAACCATCAGCGTATTTTGCTCCTTCATCGGAGAGCAGCTGACAACCAGAAAAACCTTTAAAATGATCAGTGATCCAAGGTTTGCACTTCGGTTCTGCTCATACAAATAATGTAAGTACAGCCGTTAAAAAATTCAAATAAGAGTATGAAATAACACCTGACGTCTCCCTTAGTCTCTCCTCTCCTAGTCTCTTTCTTTAAACTGTTAACAGCTTCGGGGTATGTCCTTTTAAATATTCTTGCATGTTTACACCAACAATTAGTGTTCACTGGTCTTCCGTAAATTTGGATCATACATCCAGTGCTAACTTCTTGCCTTTTCAACTAATCAAAGCGTCTAGAAAACCTGTTTGCGTCTGCAGAGCTACCCCGGTGGCTAGCAAACTATCCACTTGGTAGGTAGAGTCTCACGGGAATACGGTCACGTTCACCACTTGGGGCTTGTCCATGGCCAGAGCCGAGCGGCCACAAGAAAGACCTGTGAAGCCTCACACACTTTCCGCCAGTTCCTCTACAGAGAGAGCTGGCTGACCCCAACCTGGTCAGCTCCAAATCCCATCTGATGAACCTACAACATTTTGTTGATGGATATCGAGTGCCTTTACATTCTTCTTCGTAACGAATCATGCTTCAGCGAGTAGGTGCCAACGGTTATTATACTTTGAGAACTCTTCTCACAAGCCCTCTTGTAAGCATCTTGAGAAAGGTGCCTCTCCTTATGCCAGCCGCTAGAAAGGAGGGATATTACATAACGTGACAGAGGTGCTGAATATTGCAACAGTGGCAATCACGTTACAATATATAAATGTATCAAATTCATGTGTTTGCACACCTTCAACATCCAGTGTTCTATGTAAAGAATAGTCAATCGGAAAACAAACAAACAAACAAAAGGTGCCTGGCACACACTGCTGCTCAATAAATATTTGCAGACAGGCAGCTTCTGAATGAATCATAAAACCAAACGCCCTGCTTTGCAGAGTTCAGGTAACTGGTCTTTGTTGAAGAATTTCACTTAAGATAAGGAACTCAAGTGTGTAATTACTGCCAGTTAAATGTAAAGAATAAATTCAGTCTGAAGTCAAAAGAGTTTCTAGAATAACTCACCCAGCCTCCCTTCACGGCAGCAGGTGACAGAGGGGAAGTCATTTACCTCCTTTATAAACAAACAGAAATCAGAACAATCCACTCATGAGGCGGACCGCTAAAATACCCGAAAAATCTACACAAAGATCCTTCCAGGGCTATTTTTATTCCTGAAATTTTTTTCAGTTATTTTTCAAATCTACACCGTAGTTGCTCTTTTCTATTCCTGCATTAGAAATTCTATTTGTTTTAACTTTTTAATAATTCTCAACATCTTCCCGTGTCTATGTGCTCGCTAACTTCCTCATGGCGGTTCACTTCCTCTTGTGCTGTCTATTTTTTATCATAAGTGCAGCTTCGGCTTTATGGGACTTTTTTCCTTTCCGTGGGAAGCCCGTTTTATTGGTGACCCTATGGTTCAGTTCCGTATTTGTTTCTGCCGAGCTTCCTGAGTGTTTTATTATTCTCAGATCGGGATTTCATTAAACTGCTTCTGAAAAATTTCTTAGTTCGAGGTATGGATGGTGTGAATTTGGACCCCAGATTCACATGTAATGCAGAATTCTCACCCAGAGCCCCGGGGCGAAGGCAAGTTTCCTCGCTGCTTCTGAAGGGCCAGTGAGTGGAGTTTTTCTAGGTCCTTAGGTATGGATGTTGCAGTCTTCGAAGCTCCCGGTTTTATTTGGGGGTCTCAGTTCCAGCTCCCACCATGTGCCTTGGGGCCACCCATCTTGTCCCCCGTTGAGGGGGTGGCTCTTTATTGCTCCAATTAGGAGTTTCTTTGGAGATTTTCCTTTCTGCAGGCTGTTATGTATTATTATTATTTTTTTAAATATATTTCATTGAACATTTTTGTTTTATAGCAGAAAGCAGGTGTTTGGTCTGCTTCATTGATAAAGTTCTTCGAATATCAATTTCATACTGTCGATCAAGAAATATGAAGTCTTCCTGATTTTCTCTGAGGCCAGTGCTCCTCGAATGGAGAACAGGCACTTTGCAGGAGGGAGACACAAAATGCTTCCTTGGGACACGGGGGAAAGGTTTTACAGCTCTCGTCTATGCTGATTTAAAAGAGAGAGAGAGTTAACAAACAGACTGATCTACTGGTGCCTCACTCAGCCCTCTGTGCTGGGCATAGATGTGCGGGAGCGTCCTAGGGGTAAGGGCACTTGAAAGAAGCTGGGGGTGTGTAACAGGCTCCCGTCCTCATCTGCTCACTTCCAGCACGCTGTGACGAGTGGAAATTCACAGGTGCTCAATGCAGTGGGGTTATAGATTCGACTTAGTTCCGACTAAAATAAAATGAAAAAGGGACTTACACAAATTCCGGCATGGAACCCACTGACCTAAGACAGTATTATTAATAAGACGAATACCTAACCTGCACACAAGAAAATGGCAAATCTGACTTCTCTTATTCCTAGAATGGGCTCTTTAGAAGTATGGTATAGGACAAGTGGGTCATTCCTGCATTAAATATATACACACTGGGGGCGCCTGGATGGCACAGTTGGTTAAGCGTCTCACTCCTGATACCGGCTCAAGTCATGATCTCATAGTTCATGAGATTGAGCCCCGTGTCAAGCTCCGTGCTGCCTGCTTGGGACTTTCTCCCTCTCAAAACAGGCTCCTGGGACTTTCTTGCTCTCAAAATAAACAAACTAGTGTGTGTATGTACACACACACACACACACACATATACACACACACATATACATACACACACACACACACAGTGTGAGTAGGCTAAAAACACTGTAATGACACATGAACATACTAAAAAGTGCCTAATGACTACTGCCCTAGGCACCAAGTTATTCCAGTACCAAGGAGCTGACTGCATCGAGCGGCTAAGAAGAAACCGAGAAGCTGACGTCCTGAGGGAAGTGCCCTAATAGAACCTGGGCCCCACAGCAGACATGCAGTGGGGAATGGACAGTGGAGGCGCCTCATTTCCTAGAGGTCACATAAAGCTTACCACTGATGCTGGAACTACAGCTTCCTGGTGAGTCGCGCATGGAGGAGGAGGTTGGGGGAGGAGGTAAGCCGTGTGTGGGGTCCGCCCACAGGATGCATAAAGATTGGGAGAAGAGCTCCTCCCGTGCGGCGGTGGGGCCGTCTGTAAAGCAGGATGGCAGACGGTACAACCATGTGGGACATACCGCACCGGCAGGAGTCCTCTCTCAAGAACGTGATGGTAAGCCAGTCATTCAGAAAGCCACAGCGGCCATGGCGCAGACGAGCCGGGCTGCGGGCTGTGTGCTGGCTTACCCCCGCTCTTTCTTTTCACGAAAGCAAGTAAGTGGAAGTCATTTTTGCAGTAGCTCTGAATCTGTTCAAATGAGCCTTTAAAATTTTCAAATTTCAGTAAGCTAATTATTTTGGCAACAAATCCCTTGGGGTATTCCACAGATATGATTGAAAACAAGAAACGTCACGAATATCATAGTCTGAGAAGTGTTTCTTGGCGTCTAAATCAGTCACTACTTTGTCTGAATCCATCACAGGTGCAGCACGGTGCGAGCCGTCGCTGCCTTCTGGGAGACTGGGCTGCGCCTGGGGCGGCTGCATCTCCAGAATGGCCACTCCTGGCCACAGACGGCTTTGCTAATTTGCTCTGGTGTGTGCGCTGCGAGTATTATTACTTTCCCTCCATCCAACGGCAGCGGTGTTGAGATACAGTGCCTTAGAGCAGGGTCCCTGCCAGACCCAGCCCGTAGCCTCCCTTTGCGGAGCCCATGAACTACCAACGGTCTTACATCTTTCAATGGTTGAGATGAAGACCAGTATTTTATGACACATAAAAATGACATGAAATCCAAGTTTCCCTGTCTATGAGTGGAGTTTTACCAGAACACAGCCATGCTCACCGATGTATGTACCGTCCACGGTTGCTTGGCTGGCACGACGGCACATGCGGTAGTTGTGCGGGACCGTGCAGCCCACGGAGTCTAAGACACTTGCTAGTGGGCCTTGACAAAACCAGTCAGCCGCCCTCTGCCTCAGAGTATCTTATCGAAACCAGGAACACACTCGGTTGACAGTCGCGGCTTTCAGGCGGTTCTGATCAGGTCGGCGACAGGTCAACACGGGCCATCTCTGCCCACGAAAGTGCCTTCCCCTGGGAGTCACCGTGACGTGGTATTGGTGAATGGCCGGCACACACCCCAAAGGACCAGAATGAAGAATGAGCACATACGGCCTGACAAGGGACTGCTGTGTAGCTTTCGAGTTGGAGGCCACGAGGCTGTCTCGATGCTGACACGGACTTCCGGGACAACAGAACGGCATGTAAGATATCGGGGCTCTCTGCAAAAACCTATGGGCTGTATGTTCCGCATCGAGAACTGATGACCCGCCCGACGTTTAAAGGAAGACACAACCGGCCGACTTGTCCACGCACACCAGGAAGGGACACGGGGTGGCTGGACGGGAAGCCCGGGGCGAGCCCAGAGCCGTGCCTCCCGGAAGGGCAGGTCGCTCACCTGCACAAGTATAGGCGTCCTTGCTGGCGAAGGGCTTCGCGCACTGGCTGCAGCTGATGGGACCCACCACAGGAATGGGGCTGAACGTGTGCCCGTTGACAGACTTCTTGTCCTTCTCCTTCTCCTTCAAATCTTTCTCCTTCTCCTTGATTTTCTCTTTCTCTTTTTCCTTCTCCTGCCAAAGAAAAGAGCCAAGAAGTTAGCTGAGTGCCAGAAGGCCTTCCCTTCGCCCCGGCACCCAGACGGCACATGGTCAATGGTGGGTGGTGGCACGTGTCTGGGACGCAGTCAGGAGCGCAGTCCTGGACGACGGTCTCTGCAAGGTATGAGCGTTCGAGCTGCATCAGATGCGCTCTGGGAGGACTGGGCAGGCTAAACAGTTCTGTCAGTGGCTGTTCAGACCGATGGCCACTGTGTCCCAGGACCAACACCGGGAAGAGGCTTCTGAAGTGCAGGATGGGAACGTGGGGCAACCTCGAACCCTCCTCTGCCCACGTGTGGCCCACGGAGGACACAGGCCACGAACTGAGGGCCGGCAGCCCTTCTCGGGTCAGCCTGGGGCAGGAGCAGGAAGCTTTCGGCGGGGGCACCCTCCAACTGCCTCCAGCCGGAAATATTAATGTCACCCACATCCACACATACCGCTGTTGCAATCTAAAATAATTCCTGCAGGACAGCTACCCTGAAGCGAGCCATCATGCAAACTACCAAGCGCCTCATACTCTGAACCAAGGCCTCTGCACATGCTGCTGCACCTGATCCCGTAACTGTGAGGTGCACGGGGGGGGGGGCGGGGGGGGGGAGGGCATTGTGCTTCCCTTTGTACACCTGAGAAGATCAGGGTCACAGACACCAGACACCAGCTCTGAGCAGCTACCATGTGCCAAGCACCACGGTGGGCAATTTACACCCAGTGAAGGAAGTTATCACCTCCACTGTCCGTTTGAGGGCGCTGAGGCTCAGGGGTGTTTGATACTGGAGTTGGGGCCCCACGCCAACCATGGCCCCCGCTGGAATTCAGACCCAGATCTGACCAACTCCACAGCACTGCTCTCTTCACTCCACTCTACTGCCAAGGGCTGGAGCAGTTTGTTGACTCACAGAAGGTCACACGGCAAAGGATCGGCGGCCCCAATCACAACCTGGGCCTTTGGACTTCCTAACGCAGCACCCATCCGCTTTACTGAACTGGGGAGCAATGGCCAGGTCTGAGTCACGTGCCGTCCTTGGTTAACAAAATACGTATCATAAAAATCTAGGAGCTGAATCGCTACACTTCAGAACCACAAAAAGGAGGACAAGAAAGGGAGAAAAACAAACTATTTTGCTTTACAAAACAGGAAACTGTTCTAAGTGAAAATCAGCAATCGCTGAAGTACATACATAACATTCTAATAACAACCAATAGCGAGTGGGGTTTTCTCCAAGTAATTTCTCTCTTTTAACTACATTCGGCTGCAGGCTTCTCCATGTGTAACCGTTAAACCGGAAAGCATCTGCTTCCTTGCTTCAGAAAGCTAAAGTGTGCTCCAAGAGCTGAGAAACTCATCTAGGGCAACTAACATGCTCTCCAGCCTCACAGAGCCCGGCAAATCTGAACAAATAATAAATAATACCCTCATCCTTCACGATAATCCAAACTAGCTCTTCCAAGGATGAAAACAAAACAGTAACCGCCCCCTACCCCCAACCCGTGTTTGTTAGAATTTAGTGCTTTAAAGAAGTCAGGCTCTTACCTCCCCATGTTTTGGTCCTACGAGTCTCACTGTTATGAGGGGTACTTCATGAAACCGGCCCCATTTTACCGACATGATTCGACCCCCATGCCAGGAAGTGTGCTCTCACAGAAGGAGGGGCACATGCCAGCGGGGCAGAGCTCAGCAGCTCCGAGCTGCCATCAGAGAAACCACTGCCATCAGAGAAACCGTAAGAGGAAGCCAGGGACTGGTTGAGAAAGGGAAGGAGGCAGGGCTGAGGCCGCTTGTTTCCTTAAGACAAGCTTAACTATTTGCATGCTGCCAGCGAGGCCGAGTATCCTGGAAATGAAACAGAATGCAGTCTCCAGAATGCAAGTGTGTGTGGACAGCTGCGAGACGGTCACTATGGAAGGACTGAGGCCAATGAACACACAGAAGTTAAGGAACACATCTTCTGTCTATTTAGAAAGACTCCTCATGGTGTCAAAATCGGGATGCTTCCTAAGAACACTTCTGGGTGAAGTCTGCTTCCCCTGTGGTCGGGTGATGACCAGTTGTCTTTCTGCAGTGTGACTTCTGCGTGTTCAACAACTCTGGGGAAGTAGGTGCTCACAGTGTTTCAGGGAAGGAGGCAGGAAATAGCCGCACTAGGGGACTCAGAAGGAAAATGAGTTCTCCCTTTCCAAACCTACTGCTTTAGACAAGCAAGTACAAAGACAAGATCAGGGAACACTCTGGACGACTAGGAAACAGGCTGAGATGAAGCCACGGACACACGGCGTGTGCTTAATCAGAGAAGGAAGCAGAGGGAGCTGGAATTTACACTGACTCCAGCCTTGGCACGCGGCTCCAGCAGGCGCCTCTGTGGGGCTGACAGGGTCGGATCTTTTATACCGAGCACGGGCACGCTGAGGTGGGGCGGGATAGTGTCAGGTCTGCGGGAGCGAAGCTCTCGCCCCAAAATGCCCACTTCGAGTCAGATTAAGAATTCGTGTACGATGTTTCTGCCCACGTATCTCCTGGCTGTCCACAAGGAGGAAGGCTTAGAGAAGAAAATCAGAGGGACAGGATGGCTTAGAGGGGGTCACTCCACTCCCTCTGTGTGCGCAGGATCACAGTGCGCATCGGTGTTTAAGTACTCTGTGGCCAGCGAACTTACTGATGGCAGGAAACGGTACTAGAAGATGCTAAAGACAAAAAGCAGAACCTGCCAGTCTTCCTGTTACGCTTCCTGTTTAGGCTTGCCCTCGTTCAAAAAAACATCCAATACATGTATCTAATTACTCATGCCAGATACAGCAAATGTTTAAAAAGGACATACGAAGGATCGGAACTCCATTTCTCAAATCCTAGACCTGTCTATTTAGATACATCTATATACCTATCTAGATACTAACTCAGCGCTACTGGCAAAAATCATCTGTGGCTGACTTTTGGCTCCTCGGAACATCACTTAGTCTTTTCGACATATAAATCAACCCTTAAGCGCATATAATAAATTAACATAACAATTAACAGTGGGCTATATCTAAATTGAGAAGAATAAACTATTTTCATATGAAGATATCAATCATACTTAATTGTAAGAAAAATAAAAATTCCCAAATCATTCCTAGAGACTTTGCTAAGAATTTACAGGTGGCAATTTAATATTTCTTCAGTATATGCTTCAATTCTTCCTTTAAAAGTAGGAATGACTAAGTTAGACCTCTACCAGCAGCTCTTTGAAAAATAATTTAAATCAGTAAAACTGTATTATTTTCCTTAAAATAAACCTAGTATTAATATGTATAGTAACACTTTGAATTGTTTTAACCTTAGGGAAAAGTAACATTAGTCGGTAGTTAAGAGAAACAGTAGAGTGAGCATCCTCATGCTAGGAAAAGATTCATTTACTTTTGTCGCCGTGCAGAGGAGGAAACGCTCCTGTGTGAGCGAGCTCTAGCGTATCAGTGCGACGGCACATTAAGTCCGGGCATTAATGTAACTGGGCATAAAATGGATCCTTTCACGATCTCCCCTCCTGGTTGCTACCTTTCGGTACACTGACAGAGTGAGCTTTTCCATATGAGAGATGACTCGCTCTTAACCCTCTTGACGTATTTGGCCCGTGGGGCACTTTTCTGAACACCTGATGATGTGAAATGGACTGCGAGCCCGTGTTACAGATTTGTAATTTTCTGAGGGTTTCTACTGCTAGAGGCGGCGCCAGCCCCCGAAGACCTTGAGGCCAAGCGTGAAAAGAGGAACCAGGCTTATTTTGCAAAACGGTGTTGTCATCTCGGCAAAGGAGATGCTCAGACACAAAAGGTCAGCTGATCCGGTCTCTGCCAGAGTCCACTCTAACAAGTTCCTTCTTTCTCCTGCCCTTCTCTTCACTCCCTACGAGCCAACGCCAGTCGTTGGAGGTTATTTAAAAAGTTAAAAAGTCAGTGTTTGGTAATGGTCAGAGTGTGTTGATGAGGGGGCAGGAAGTGAAGTGTACTAACTGCTAAAGTCGAGGAGGTTCTGCCCTGACATTACCCAGTTCTGTGACCTGAAGCGCACACGGCTCTTTGCAGTTCAGCTTCAAAACATGGAGGATGGGATGAGACTTTTTTTTAATTTATCCATTTTTGAGAGAGAGAGAGAGAAAGAGAGAGAGAGATAGAGAGCGCGAGAGAGCGAGAGAACATGAGCAGGGGAAGGGCAGAGAGAGAGGGAGACACAGAATCCGAAGCAGGCTCCAGACTCCGAGCTGTCGGCACAGAGCCTGACTCGGGGCCTGAACCCATGAACCGTGAGATCATGACGTGAGCCGAAGTCGGACACTGAACCGCCTGAGCCGCCCGGGCGCCCCTGGGGTGAGACTTTTTTAAAGGTCAGGTTCCAGTTTCTAAATTTAGTCTCACACTGTTTATGTCTGTTCACGTCCCCTCACTAACGCGACTGGTGGTGTATTCACTGCTCTGCCCTGAACGTCGACGTCCCTGGGGAGACGGATGCGAAAGGGAACTTTCCACTCATTACTGGTCTTCCAGTTGAAGACCCCACAGTTTAAAAATAGACCAACAAAAAACCCAAACACACTTAAAGCATCCAAACAGACCAGAAAATCTCTCAAAGACAATGACCTTTAGTTCTTTAGGAGCACTACTAGCACCTAGCAGAAAGCGGAGGCTACAGAAGCCGTGTGATAGTCATCTGGCTAATTTATACTGATCTTTGCAAAGAGATTTTCTTTTGTTGATGCCAACTGGTGTCCAAGCCAGCAGGGGTCAGTAAATCAGATAAGGCTCTAGTTAAGCCTGGCTGCCAATATGCAGAACACTGATAAGCATTCTGCCTTCTTCAACCTTATTTTTTCAAATTATAAAAAAAAGGCTATATATGAAGGTAATATTTACATGCAGGATTATTGTAGAAACAATTTGCTAGACTCCTTGCACCTTTTCCTGCTTTCTCCTGACTGTCCCACTTCCTCCCCTCCTGCACCCAGGCAAGAAAAATGAAAACACAATTTGGGTGGCAGGTTTTATGGAAAAATTCCTCTGAGTGATCACTGAACGTAGTATTGGCTAAAGGGAAGTGATCTTATTTAGAAAACCTGGTAAAATACGTGGGCCCTACTTCCGCCAGTCCACTTAACTGAGGGCCTAAGAGGCTTGTTACATTTTGGGGGGTCTTGGGGACAGTGTGAGGGGTGTACTTTTACAATATTCTTGAGTTCGGCGTTTGATTCCCTTACTTCTCAGTAGGTACGGATGTATATGCCACACGCACATACACACACGTGTATATATAGTGATTCCTTAGCAAGAGCTCCGTCACCGATTTCCATTTAAAAGAAAAAAAATTTTTTTTTTTTAGCTGTCTATTTTGTTGGAGGCTGGGTGGGTGGGTGGGTGGATGGAGGGCAGAAGGTCCTGTCCCACCCGCGGACACTGAACTGATTTGGTTGAGCCCTGGAGTCAGGGTAAGAACTCCTGCTCTCCCTTTCTTTTAGAAACACACTGAAAAAGATGAGAAGAGTCCTTCCCTCTATGTGGGGTTATTACGGGTGATTGTTATCTGTTTTCATATTTCGAATGTTCCTAAGATTATGAAAAAAATAAAGACAAAAGATGTTTAAACATTTTAAGGTTAGTCTCACGCACAAAAGAGGATACCCTGAAACATGCCTGTAGTCAGGACGAGATCTAAGAATCCACTCTTGTCTTACGGGCTCTTGTAATTTTCTGTGGGGAAATCCTTCTAACCTCTAAACCCAAATATAAATATTTTCAATCCCCTAATCTTGGCACGAAATCCTCAGGTGCATTTTACACCTGGTTTACAGATGAGAGCGTGTGGTTGAGAGTACGGGATCTGAACACAAAGACGTCAGGATCTGAACCTCAGTTCCACTCATGTGAGGGGCACACGCTCACAGGGTAGCTTACTGCCAGGAAAGGCAGGATGATATCTGCCTTACGTGGCTGTGGAAAGGATTGCATAAATTAACACATGGAAGGAACCAGTGAGTGGTACTACCTTTTGTTGCTACTTTTCTTGCTGTTATTTTCCTTCAAATATTAGGCTATCTCAAGGATTATCTCTGGGCTTATGTCCTTATGTCCCCACTACTTCATTAGTTTTTGGGTGCACGCAGGCTGTGACAGGAGCCTACGGACGACCGGCGAAGGCCATCGCGCGGGGAATGCCCTCAGCGGTACTTACTCTGCTCTTCTTACTGCTGGACATTTTATTCTTGATGTAGCTGAACGTGCGACTGACTTTTGTTCCACTCTTCCCTTCAAAATCCTTCTTGGAGGGGCTCTGAGGCAGGAAACTATACGTCTCTTCTGTTATGCTAAATAAAAACAAGAAGATTGGTTTTTAAAAGAAAGACTACAGAAATTAATTCTTTAAAACTAAACATATATTAAAATAATACAATTCTTTGTAACCATGTGTCATTTTAGCTATAAGTCACAGGCGACTTCTATACACAGGTGACAATGGGCAGCAGAAAAGCAGATGGACGAGGCTGCTGAGCGGCTCCACACGGTAAGAGTGGAGAACAGAGCACACCACGGTGCCCACGTTCTGGTCCCCAAACCTAGCTACGTTCTCTTGCAGCAGCCATCAGTGTTTCAGGAACAGAGTTTTAGTGGCCTGGTGTGAAAGAGCCTGCCAATTATTCACTTACTATTTTATCTGAAACTTCTTAATCTAAATAGCACTCAATGTATAAACATCTTTGCATCAAATAGGTGCTTGAGAAGAAACTCACAAAGACAATGGAATGATGGATGTGTTAATAAAGGCTGCAAACAAAGGAATATTCATGACTGAATGAATATTCAAGTTCCCTAAAAGCAGAAATCACACACCATTTTCCTCGTCTTTTGGCGCACTGGACGATCAATACTGGCGCCTCCAGCTTCGTGTGATTTCAGGAGGGGAGAGTGTGGGAGATCCGTGTCGGGAGTTTCACACAGATCCGACGTACTCAGCCACTCACTCAGGAAGGCTACACGGACGCCACGTCCATTTATGATGGACGTGTTTGGCGCTTAGGAAAGTCACAATGGCTGCTTCCCTCGGAGAGCGCCGGGCCCTTGTATACACAATCCACTCCAGAGAGAAGGAATCTACTTCCACCATGTTTCCCAGGTGTTCTACAATCATCATTTTAAGAACTTTTCCACAGAAAAGCCATGTTTGCCTCAAGGGCCTCTGTTGAGAGGACAGAGGCACCACTCAACAGGGAGAACAATCTTCTTCAAGGAGCTAAGGTCTGTTTATATGTAAAGTACTGTTTACAAAATAAAGCAGTCTGCTATGTGATTACGATAAAGGGGAAATGGTGTGAGAGCCACTGCTCCAGAGAAGACAAAGAAGAAACAAAGTGTGACAGAAGTACGAAGAGAAGCATTCCTACTGAGAGTTCTGGATCACTGAGTCACAACTGATGCCTCTGAGAAAAGGAGCCGGCTTCAAGTGCAGGGCAGTAATCAGAACCCCCATGATGCTGCAAGTAGAATATTGTAGAACCCCATAAGCATGACAAGAGGAATATAATAGTAAACAATGAGTCAAAACACAAATCTTCTGCCTGCTGTCAGGTAAAGAACCAATTCCCTTACTCGGATGCAGCTTTGAACCATATCTGAGTAGGCAGAAGAAAATGGCTTTAAAGATGAAAACGGCTAAGGTACGGTTCCACACACGCGTGCACGCGCATACACGCACGCGAACAGTGAAACAAAATGTTGTCAGGCTTAGGGATTAACTCCTAGAAGCGGAGTACAGAAGTTCAGAAAGTCAAATACAAGTGTTTCCTCTCCTGAATAAATGCAAACATTTATCGTTTGCATAGTGTTGAGAATAGAGGGAAAAAACTACTGAAGACATTGTTTAAAAACGATAGAGCCTTCACTACAAACCACTTGTAGCCATTATTCCAAATTTATCACGTAAGGAAGTAAGAGTCCCATGAGCTGAATTAACTTCTCGGTTTACTTAGTGAAATGTCCTGAGACATTCTGGGTTTCCTTCATCTTGGGGAAAGAAGTAACAAAATAAACGCGCAGTACCTCTCGGTCAGGTTAGCACTGGTGCTGTGGAAAGGCCGTGAATCTGGAAAACAAAAATGGCAGAGAAAAAGTTGGAACCAAAGGACGGTGCATGGATGACAGACGAGAGGTTTACAGTATTTACAACGACACAGAGAGAGAGAGCATCTGAAAGCCAGTGCATAAGGTCTTCTCCTCCTAATAGTTTGGAAGAAGGAAAAATTCAACTCGAAACTCAGTATCGGAACTGGAAATAGGCAGTAGTAGGCGTGAATTCCCCACGACAAAAAATTTCATCCAAGATTCAAGTCACTGAGCAAACCCCAAATCAACATTTTTGTCCTCACGCCCAAACATGCAGGGAACATGTTTAATTCCTGTTCTTGTCAACGCTCCGTTTCTGCAGGCCATCTTTCTGAGATGACATCAGGGAAGAACACAAAATTGAAAATTAAGTATCATTCATATTGTTTGCTGTTCATTTTGCTTTTGTGGATTTCCATACAAAATCTCACTACCATATAGCTGATTATTTTCCTGAGTATTCCCAGAAACGGATGAGTGAACAGGAAAAAGGGCACCAGAGCTGGCTGGGGAGGTCTTGGTTCTGTTACTAATTTGGGATGAGATGTCTGGATTTCATTTCCTCATCTGTGAAATGAGGGAGATGAAACAGACGGTCAGGTCCTTGCCAGGCTGACATGGATACAATGTGTACGGGAGAGGCATCCTTCCTTCCTCCGGGACCATAAACTGAAGCGGGTCATTAGCACTCAGCCTAAGCCAGACAGCAGAGCAGTGAGTGGAGAAAAAGCATTAGGAATACTACATTCCTTTATCGACGACATGCTAATAAAGCTGGAGCCACGTTAGGACTTAGAGGAGATGGTCGCCGTCACACCACGATACATGATTTCCAGTTTTTAGATCAGGTAGAGGAACACTTTCTGTGTATGATTCCAGGTAGCAAAGACTCCTGTTACAATGTGAACAAAACACAGACTTTCTGCGTCAGGCGGGTTTCCAGGACGGGAGATTACCGGGAGTAAAATCTTAACGTGACAGAGATTTGAAGGTGTTCCACTACCAGATTACCAGCATTTGAACTTAAATGTCCAACCTGTTCTAGATTCTGATTAGAAACGCAAAATGGTAGTTATTACTAAGTAAATGGCCAAAAAGTAGGGATAACGGATAGGAAACCTAACCACTTCTAAGTCTTCAAAAGAGTGCTTTCTTTTGTTTTTCCTTTTACTTATTTGGATTCTTCTATTCCACTTATAATGCATGGTCATCAAGAGGACCAGAGTAAGAGTAAGATCTGGGACCTGTTCCCTAGTTTCTGCGTGATCTAGGGGTGAAACTGTCAGCATCTTAACCTCTGGATGCCTTTATTTACTTAAACAAAAAACCAAAAGTGTGGTTTCAATCAGTGGCTTTAAAACCTTTTCCACCCCAGGAACCCTGAGGGAAAGAAGCAGCGTTAAGACCTCTCAGGTTGTCAGGCTCTGTCGTAGGCTAACTAGAGCGATTACCTAGTAAGTTACCAGCCTAGTAATACGAACAAAGTGAAAGCAGAGTCCATAATGAAGAAAAACACCAACCGGCACAGAGTCTGGCCAGGAATCAGCCCCCAGTAGGTTTCTCAATAAATCAGAAACCGAACAAATACGTGATGGAGTCCTGGGAGAATCTGGGACTCTTGTAAGGATTTCCAACCTTTTCACTGCTGGAAAAAAAGTTAATTCATTTACTGTGACCTCTCAGATGCGGTTCTGAGAACAGTGATCAATCTGTTGACCAATGCCTTTAGACTCCTGAAGGGTCATCAAGTTTTCAGAGAACCTAGGAATATGAATTAACCAATGACACTTCTACAGTATAATTACTGACAAAAACAAAGAAATCTGTCACTGAAGTTAGCCTACAAAGTATTACTGCAGGTAAATAGTGTATTTCAACTAGGATTTTCTTAACAGTCTTGAAACAGGGGCGCCTGGGTGGCTCAGTTGGTTGAGCGTCCAACTTCGGCTCAGGTCATGATCTCACGGTCCGTGAGTTCGAGCCCTGAGTCAGGCTCTGTGCTGACGGCTCAGACCCTGGAGCCTGCTTCAGATTCTGTGTCTCCCTCTCTCTCTGCCCCTCCCCCACTCATACTCTGTCTCTCACTCTCTCAAAAAATAAATAAAGATTTAAAAAAAAAAAAAAGTCTTGAAGTAACCTGCAGACCTAATATACTAATATTCCAGGTCGGAACTAGTGGATGGACCGGGCCAGTACATTTTAAAGTGTGTTCCATGGAACACCAGCCTCATGAGACGTTATGCACAGTCAGACGTTGTGCACATTACCTAGCTAGTACGTTTGGGAAACACGACTTATTTTAACATTGCCTTGGAAATTCACAATGTACACATGAGCATCTGAAACCAGCTTAACTGGAGTTTCCTAAATTTATCTGACCATGAACCAACCCCTTCTTTTTCTTCCTCTCCCCTCCACCTCCAGAACTCTCATGGATATTTCAGAGTAAGGAACACACTTTGAGGAATGCTGAAAACTTGGTTCAAAGGTTTCTTCAAGCTTCTATACTTTTATAATTTCATCCTGTTCCATTAGCTGTATAACCAGTGCCGTTCTAGATAAATAATTGTGTCTTAGAGGCAGAAGAACTACCATGGGGACCTTTACTTCATCTGCCTCATGCGGACTATACCCCAGGGTATTACAAATACTTTGCGCTGAAACAGGCTTGAGAATTTCTGAACACTCAGAAGTTATAAACAGATTTTCACAACTTCCCTCCTATTATAACCGGTATAAAGTAAGTATCTTACGGTGTGCCTATTTATTAAACACCTTTACATTGTGAAAAAAGTACTGAATACAAGATGACTTCCATTTAAGAGAAATTAACTAAACTTTATTACTGTACATAAGGTACTTTCCTTTAAGAACAATGCAAAGATGTCATCCTGAGCTTAATATTGCTTAGTTATAAAACTTTACTATTTAAATAAATGGATACCTAAATACTGCTGAAATGTAGGGTCAGCAGGTGGTAGGGACTTAGGTTGCTCAATTATACAAATACTGTAATTCTCTGAGACTCTTATCACAGTAAAACCTTGGATTGCGAGTAATTTGTTCGAGTATTCCGAAAGACGAGCAAACATTTCTAATAAATTTTAACTTGACAAACGAGTCATGTCTTGTGACACGAGTAGTACATGATGCCAAATGTCACGTGATCACAACTGATGATGGTTCTTGAAATTCGCCTTGATACACAGGTGCTTTGGATTATAAGCATGTTTCCAGAATGAATTACCCTCACAAACCAAGATTTTACTGTAGTTATATAAAAGCAATTCAGTATTTACCTTCATACGAGAAATGTTTTTTTTTTCCATTAAAAACAGCAATCCTGGAATTTTCTAGAAATCCTGTATAACTGAAAAGTGATTTTCATGGGTGGGGGTAGAATGCATTTCCTTTCCAAGCTTACTAAAACCTTATAAAGTTTTAATTTTTTTAAAATGTTTATTTATTTTTGAGAGAGACAGACTGTGAGTGGGGGAGCGACAGTGAGAGAGGGAGACAGAGTCTGAAGCAGGCTCCAGGCTCTAAGCTGTCAGCACAAAGCCCGATGTGGGGCTCGAACTCATGAACTGAGAGATCATGACCTGAGCTGAAGTTGGACACTTAACTGACTGAGCCACCGAGGCGCCCCAAACCTTATAAAGCTTTTAAACTAGGCATTATCAAATAAGAATATATTAATCTGAAGTCCACACTATAGTAAAAGGACTGAAAAATGATATTTCCAAAGGAGAGAAAGTAGGAAGGAGGAAATAAACCTATAACTCTCACTTCTAATCCACCTGGTATAATCTCAGAGGAAAGGTTATTTTTTTCTTAATTCTTTTTTTCTCTTTTAAAGTGATCTCTACGTTCAATGTGGGGCTCGAACTCACAACCCTGAGGTCAAGAGTTGCAGGCTCTAGCCAGCGAGGAGCCACAACGGAAAGGTATTTTTAAAGACAGGTCTGAAAGGTGAGAAGAAAAAAAGTTTAACGTTAGCTTTTAAATATCACAGGTGGATATATAGATATATTATTAGACCAAAAAAGGCAAAACATGGAAAAACGAAATTTACGTTATCCAACAGAAAGCTTTGTGAAATTAGCACTCAGTATGACAAAAGGTACAGGTGGGATGGGCACCCCTCCCCGTGCCCTGGAACCAGGCCACTGGATCAACCAGCACGTGGCATACGGCAGACAAAAACTGTTTCATCCACATTAATTTTCAATGCAAAGCAGGAAGACAAACGGTTTAGAAACAACGGCATGCAAAGGGATACGAGTCCCCAAACAGCGTCTTAGAACCAAGCTGACAGCATTCTCAGCGCTGGTCAGACTCCGGACAACAGCTGCGGACACGGCTGCCGCTTACTTACTATGCAGCTCCTCCTCGTCATCACTGGAGCGAGAAGAGCCCAGAGAAAAGAGTGTTTTAGACTTAAGGAGACGTGGAGAGATGCAGACGGAGAAGGAGACCCGCCTTGCTGGCTGCGTCCGCGGCTGGGCTGAGGAGTGGGTCAACACAGATGTTAGTGCGCCGACTATACCGGGACAAAGTCAAAGGCCCCTGAGACCGTGCTGCACAGAAACGTGTCACCAGCCTGTCTGGTTCCAGGAAAGGCTATCTAGGTGAACAAGGTATTTATTCACATTTTCATCTTTATTTCTCAATGTGGAGAATTCTAATATAGCCTAAAAAATTCATCCGACAAACAGCTACTTGCCAGAGTAAGAAAACAAGAAGCCCACTATTTTTAATGGTTTTCCGCAGAGTGGAAACATCCGGAGTAGCGGTGCTCCTGCCCAGCATGCTGTGCTCAGCTCTCCTCTCCGCACCCCAGGCCCCCTCACTCCCTGCCCTCCCCAAGTGCGATCTGATTTGCTGATCTGATCCGCCAGGCGGTGACACAGACCTTTCCGCCCCTAGGCCATAGCTCTCCTTTGAGCTCAAGACCCACTCATCTCTCTGCCCGCCTCTGGGGCCTGTCCCACAGGCAGTGCGACCTGAGGAAGCACGGGTCCTTCAGACCCGCCCTTTCTCCTGTGTCCTCTTGTTCGGTAAGCGGTACCGAACATCTAACGGACTGCTCAGAACAGAAACCTGGGCCCCATTACCGAGTACCTCCATCACCCCTCACTCAGTTATTCGTTGTGTTCTAGAATTCTCGGAACCTCAGCCTCTCCCCTACTGCCACCGTCTGCTCTCACCTGGGTCCTGCAACAGCCTCCTCATCTGTCACCTTTGCTCCCCAACACCTTTTTCTTGAATTGAACAAATCAATTCATTTAATCACCTTAAATCACTCCACTGCCCTCGGACAAGAAACCCTGACTCCTCGGTCTTGCTTTCCACATACGGGCATACCTCGTTTTATTGTACTCAGTTTAATTGAACTTTACGGATACTGAATTTTTTACAAATTGAAGGTCTTTGGTGACCCCGTGTTGAACTAGCCTATCGGCTCCATTTTGCTAATAGCATTTGCTCATTTTGTGTCTGTGAGCAATCTTGATAATTCTTGCAATCTTTCAAACTGTTTCATCATTATATTTGTTATGGGCATCTGTGATCAGTGATCTATTTTGATCGTTTTGGGGCGCTACACACCACACCCATATAAGACAGCAAACTTACACGATAATGACCAGTCTCCACTCACCCCACCCGCCTTGGGCTTCCCTGATCTCTGAGACACAATATTGAAATCAGGCCGATTAATAACCCTACAAAGGCCTTTAAGTGTTCAAGGGAAAGGAAGAGTCACACATCTCTCACTTTCAATCAAAAGCTAGAAATAATTAAAGCTTAATGACTAAGGCCTGTGGAAAGCTGGAACAGGCTGAAAGCTAGGCCTCTCATGTCAAACAGCAAAGCTGTGAATACAAAGAAAGTTCCTGAAGGAAATGAGAAGTGCTACTCCGCTGAACACACAAATGATAAGAAAGGGAAATGGCCTTATTGCTGATATGGGGGAAGTTTTCCTGGTCTGGATAGAAGATCAGACCAGCCGTAACATTCCCTTAAGCCTACGCTTAGTCCAGAGCAAGGATCTCTTCAATTCTGTGAAGGCCCAGAGAGGTGAGGCAGCCGCAGAAGACAAGTTGGAAGCTAGCCGAGGTTGGTTCAGGAGGTTTAGGGAAGGAAGCCGGCCCCACACATCCAAGGGCAAGGTGAAGCAGCGAGTGCTGCTGCAGAAGCTGCAGCAAGTTCTCCAGGAGATCTAGCTGTGATCCCTGATGAAGGCGGCTCCCGACGACAGATTTTTAGTGTCGGTGGAACAGCCTCGTGCCAGGAGAAGCTGCATCCAGGGCTCTCACAGCTAGAGGGGAGAAGTGAGTGCCCGGCTTCGCAGCATCAGAGGACAGGCTGACGCTCTTGTTAGGGGCTAATGCAGCTGCCGACTTTCCGTTGAAGCCAGTGCTCACTTACCATTCTGAAAATCCTGGGGTCCCTAATTGTGCTCAATCTACTCTGCCTGTGCTCTGTCAATGGAACAAAGCCTGGATGACAGCACATCTGTTCACAACTTGGTTTCCTAAACACTGGAAGCCCATTGTCGAGACCTGCTGCTCAGAAACAAGATTCCTTTCGAGACAGAACTCCTGCTCACTGACAATGCACCTGGTCACCCAAGAGCTCTGGTGGAGACGTCCAACAAGACAGGTGTTTTTGGGCCTGCTGACACAGCACCCGTTGTGCAGCCCATGGGTCAGGGAGTCATTCTGACTTTAAAGTGTTATTCTTTAAGAGATATACTTTGTAAGGCAATAGATGCCATAGACGGGGGTTCTATGGATGGATCTGGGCAAGTAAACTGAAAACCTTCTGGAAAGGAGTCACCGTTCTGGGTGCCATTAAGAACACTGGTGATTCCTGCAAAGAGGTCAGAAGAGCAACATGAACAGGAGGACTTTGGAAGAGGATGCTTCCAAACCTCATGGATTGAGCTGTTCAAGATCTCAGCGGGGGCAGTCACTGCAGACGTGGTGGACACGGCAAGAGGACAAGAATCAGACATGGAGCCTGAAGAGGAGACTGAACTGCTGCAGCCTCATGACAAAGCAACAGACGAGGCCTTGCTTCTTATGGGTGAGCAGAGGAACTGCATTCTGAGATGGGCTCTGCTCCCGGGGGAGGTGCTGGGAATTTGCTGAAATCACAACGGAGGATTTAGAATATTACCTACACTCAGCTGCAGAGCAGCGGCAGGTTTTGAGGGGACGGACTCCGATTCTGACAGGTCTGCCGTAGCTAACATCCTATCAAACGGCTCATATCATCACAGGCTACGGAGAAATTATTTGTGGCTGGAAGAATCAATCCATGTGGCAAACTTCGCTGTCTTATTCTGAGAAATGGCCGCAGCCACCTCAACCATCAGCAGCCACAGACGCCAAGACCCTCCACTGGCAAAAATATTAGAACTCACCGAAAGCTCAGATGACGGTTAGCATTTTTTAGCGATAAGGTATTTTTAAATTAAGGTACGTGCACTGTGTTTTCAGACATCATGCCGTGGCACGCTTGACTACAGCACAGTGTAAACATAACTTTTACGTGCACTGGGAAGCCTGGGAATTTGGTAATTCATCTCATTTGCTTTACTGTGATATTTGCTTTATTGCGGGAGTCTGGAACCAAACCGTGAAGACCTCCGCGGCAGGCACGCCTGCGCTAACTTACTCAGGGAACTCCCAGCCTCCTGTTGGCCTCAACTCTGAGATTACTTCTTCCTAGTAAGCCTTCTCTGTCCGACGCTCCTGTACTGCCCCACGCGTCTCACATTCACCTGTTCTCTGGTCTGCGTGAACGCGGTGAAGACAGAAACTCTATCTACAAACTCGCCTGTCTCCTACCACTGTGGAGCCTGGTGCCTGGCAAAGAGTAACCCAAATGCTCGCTGAATAAAGAAATTAATAAGCGAATTTCCCTTTGTCAGGCTTTCTGAAAGTTCAGTGTCCTAAATGAAATGGAAAAGCCCCGTACCCACCTAACAGCCACACAAATACTACGTGACGCCAGAGTGGGGCGTGCAGCCGCGCCCAGTAACAGGGACAGAAGGCCACTGGCACGAGTATAGGTGCGCTGGCTTTTCGGGCAGTGATGGCCTAGTGCAAAAAGTCAGCTACCATCTCTGTGTGCCTCTGAAAGTCTTTCCGAACGTGGAGCAAATTCAGGAAATGAAAATGAGCTCCCTTCTTATGCCGGATCTAAGAGCATCCCCTTCCTTTGTCACAGTTTTATGGATCATCAGGAAAAAACCTATTTGTAGGAATAGCTGAGGAGGATCCTCAACATATATGTTCCTTGTGATAACGAACCCTGAAAAACAAAGGGAAAATGACTTCTCGTTAAGAAGGCTGTGAGTTAAAACATCTCTCAAATGGGCACAACTCTCCTTTTCACGCCACCGCCACCAATGTGGTTAGGGCTCTTCCAGGGACCCCGCCAGGCGAGCGCCTTCTCTCCTGCTGGTAAGCATCTTCTGAGCAGAAGCCATGAGATGCGTTAAAATATACTCTGGGAAAGGGGTCATCTGTAATAACTAAATTATTCTGTACGTGTGGAAATGAAACTTATGCTTAAGTTCTACCAAGAAACCATCTAGGTCTCCTGGCAAGCTGGGAGTCTCCACTCTATCCTCTCTGATGCAAGAAGGAGAAATGGGGCCACAGGTCCCCGGAAGCAGCCTCTCTGAGGGCTGCCCTCCCTGGCACTTCCCACCATGCTACAGGCAGGGAGCCTCGGTGCTACTCTGATTCCCTAAAAGATGAGCTGGCAAGATGCACTCGCCACGTTCCCTCCCATCAAGACAGCACGGCCAAGACGTGAGTGAGCACAGCTTCCCCGCCCATTGTGGTTCCCAAACAAGCTGTCGCCGGTCTACCTTCCGCCCCAGAAAATGACACAGAAATACAGTAGTCACCATCTTTACTCGGTATTTTCCTCGGCATCAATGGATTTTAGAAAATGATCCCAGCTTAGAAATAATGTTGAGTTTTCTCTTTGTTTCTCCTCTAGGAAATGACCCAACAAGACATTCCAGACAACGGCTCAGGAGACCTATGTTTTCAGAAAGGCTCAAATGTTAACAGCTGTAAGACTGTGGTAGAAGGAGCTAATTTCTTTGAAGGAGGAAGGCAGAGCCCAGGCAGAAGCGGGAAAGTAGTAAGACTGATTTCAGAAAGTATTTTGTTTCTGACTTAAAGACCACTTAAAGACCGTGAGGGACGGCGTTCTAGTTTCTCTAACATTACTTCAACTCTGGCCAGAGACAGACAGACGCTGTTCTGGGGACTGTGAACTCACTCACTCCATAACAGTAACAAATGCTTACTGTAAGCCAGGAAAATATGCTAAGGACTTTACATACATTTACGTTTAAGCCTAATCATGGTGTTACCCCTGTTTGATCAAGTAATCTGAGGCAAAGAGTTTCACTATGTAGCCCAAGGGCACACGGCCACCAGCAAATGCGCTTACGATAAAACATCAGTTACAACATTTTAAGTGTACTGAACGCTCTAGGCTTTAAGATCTCACTGTGTAGATTTTAACTAGGATTCCTTTAGCTGGGAAGACTAAGACTACAGATGAATCACGCAGTGTTCGAGCGATTTGGAATGGAAGATCTGAGTCTGTGGCAAATCGAGAACTGTCCAGTTACCCTGAGGCTTAAAGACGCAGCACGCAGATCACACATTTTAGTCTCCTGTTCAGCTGCCAGAAGTTTTACATCTGCGAAAACACTCACCATGTTTCTAGAGCAGAATAAAAAAATACCGTTGGGAAAATTAACCTAATTGTATGTGGGGAGGGACTAAGGAGAAACAGTGTCATTAGAGATGATTAATCCTCCAGTTACAGCGTAGGCTTAAGTCAGACAAATCTGGGGCTAGCTAACTAATTTACGACCTAACCATTCCAACGTGCATGAAACGAACGTACAATGTAAGTTAGAATGAGGGTACCCACTCTATTTTGATCAAAGGATTAAATCCCTGCTTGGAGATCTACCCTTGACGACAGTCTGCGAGCTCATTTCAGTCCCCTCTGAGTGGAGCAGAGAATTTCCCAGCAACAGGAGGAAAAGCTACGTGTGCCAGAGCTCCTGGAACCCCAGAACGGTGTTTTCTGAGAGTTAGCCGCATTATTTTTAGTGTTTGGCTAGCAACTGAAAACACAGTCAAAAACCATCTTGCTTTTTGGAGGAAAAATTAATGAAGTGTTTCATGCACGAGGCAGGAGAGTGTGTCACAAAATAGAGGAAAAAGATCCGTCCGTGGGACACATTCTGTTGGTGTAGGACATCTGTTGCCATGGGAGTAGACTCTCTACCATGACAACGTGCTCGCCAGTCACGGGTGGTCAGGGACACAGAGTGCCCTCCTGTCTGGGGCTACTGAGCGCTAGCACACGAGGCTCATCAAATCCACCATTAACAATTCTGTTATAATGATTTTCATTCTGTACCAGCAAACCTCTAACCCAAAGCCAAATCAAAAAAACCAAAACCCAAACAAAAGCAGGGAAAGCAATTTCGGTTGCGCTTCTGTGAGGTTATGTCAACAGTAGGCACACCTTTAGTCAAACAGACCGGGTCTGAATCGCTGATCAGGAAAATTAGGACAAAGTCAATAGCATTCTCTACTGTGTCTTAGTTCTAAGGTGGAAATTAAAAAGATTAGACCTGCGGTATGTCATGAATTGAGATAAAACATCTCCCGAATGCAGGACAGCATCTTCAGTCTCCAATTTTTCTTTTGTTTTTTAAATATTTATTCATTTTTGAGAGAGAGAGAGAGAGATAGCAAGCAGGTGAGGGGGCAGAGAGAGAGGGAAACAGAGAACTGGAAGAAGCCTGACATGGGACTCAAACTCATGAGCTGTGAGATAATGGCCTGAGCCCAAGTCGGACGCTTAACTGACTGAGCCACCCAGGTGCCCCTCTCCAGCTCTTTTAAGATGGGTTCTATCAGGGAGCACTGAAGAAACCCCAGAAACAGCAGGAAGAGTTTATTTACTCCCTTTGCCCCAGCCTCCTGAATACACAGTCTTCCAGCAAAGAAAGGATCACTCCCCCTTTGAGGAGCACTTAAATCTTTATGTCAAGATCTCAAACTGGAACTACTCATGAAAACAAGAATCCAGACTTTAAAAAGGTGAGGTTTCTCGAAAAACAAGCTGCCTTTCCCTGGCGAACATTTAGATCAATTCAAATATGTTTCTGAGCATCTCTCATTTGCAAGGGCCCTGTGCTTATGGATGCCGGACATCTACGGAACTTCCACCGCCAGCCAGCGGGGCCTGGAGCGGCACACCCCTCCGCTCATCGCTGGCGGATGTAGTCCTTTAGGCCCGTGCTTCACCAACCAACTGGAACTGCATCTCAGTCTGTGTTTGTCCTCCAGGAGGCCTGACATTTTTGAAGAGCTCAGCAAGTCAGGACTGGATAACATTTACATAATTGTACTGTGGGAACAGAATAGCTGTCTTTCAGATGTAAACACACTGTTGGTCGCTTATCCTCCAGTGTTCCAGAAAAAAACTTTAAAGGAAGTGACAGAAGACAAGACATTGATGAAAACAGTGAAGACTCTGATAAGATAGATAACATGTGACATCTGGGGACTCCAGGTGAGGAATATATGGTAATTCTTTGTACTGGTTTTAGAACTATTTTTAAAGTCTAAAATTACTTCAAAATAAAAAGTTAAAAAAAAAAATCTATGTCCTGACAAAAAGAATATAATGCATCTAAGGTATTAAAGAGACTTTTAGGTAGCAAGAGGAGGAAGATCCCAACACTGAACTGAATGTCCCCTTTTCTGTTTAAATGAGCCATTCAGAAGAAGAGGGGGGCAAATTTTGGAAGGGAATGTCACAGGGTCTTAAAGCGAGAAAAATGACAGGAAAAGAGTATTTAAAACATGCTTCATTTTTAAAAAAGTAATATACTCACTGTCCAAGCCAGGGTGGCTGATCGCCATTAATGAGATGGATTTTGTCAACGGAGAAGAAACGGCCGATGTACAGTAATTAAATCCCTGTTGCTTAGATCTGTGACATGCCTGTGAAAGGAAAAAAAAAAAGTGAAAAACAGGATCTAAGTATATGCTCTTGTTATTTCTAGATCAATACAAAACTTTACATCCTGACCCAACCTAGGAAAAGAATGCAGTGCAGGAGAGGGGTAGCACACAGGCTCTGTGGTCAGACACCCTCGACTCAAGTCTGTCCCTGCTGCTTAACAGCTGCTCAACTTCAGAGGAGCCACTTGGCTTTCGCGAATCTTAGTTTTATCTGCAAAATGGAAATAACTTGAGTACTCATCCTTTATAGCAGTTTCATATCCCTCATAATACCTAACGATGTTATAAACTTAACACGTGCTGAGGAAACATCTGAACACATCATCAGATGAAAGTCTCTTCACTGGAAATAGCAAACTACGTACAGTTCTTCCTTGAAAATCTATATCTTTTTTAGAGATATACTAGAGATCGGTAATATTAATCTGATTTTAAGCACTTTTTAAAAAAATTTTTAATGTTTATTTATTTTTCAGAGAGAGAGACAGAGCATGGAGGGGAGGGGGAGGGCAGAGAGAGACAGAGACACAGAATCTGAAGCAGGCTTTAAATTGTCAGCACAGAGCCCGACAAGGGGCTCGAACTCATGGACTGCGAGGTCATGACCTGAGCTTAAATCGGACACTCGACCGACTGAGCCACTCAGTCGCCCCAGTATTATTCTGATTTTAAAGAGCTGGAAACGGAGATGCAAGTAAAAGGTTTTTTAAGATCAAGAGCAAGGCAGCCGTGCATCTGGGAAGCAGCCTAAAGCCCTTTCATTTCCTCTTGTAGGAGAGACCGCTTCTGCATGTACCCGAGGGGGCTGAAGTTGGACAGGTTACCTCCCTCAGTGAATCCGCAGCAGCTTCAAGGCCGCGTAGTGCAGCCAGCTGCAGAAGCTCGTGCAGGAACAGCCCTGAGAGGCAGCCCAGCAGGGCTTACGGGGAGACTTCTGGGGTGAGGGGCTCCCCCTCCTTTTGTTCTGAGCGCCCGTTCTAATTGTTCACCGACTTTAACTGCCACGAATCCCTCCCTTCTTACTGGGCTGCAATCTGCACATGCTCAGAGGGGAGCAATGAGAATCCATCACTACTATGAATTCGACTCAAGTGCCACAGACTTCTGGTTACTCAGAGCCTGTTACGTGTGTAACCATGGAGCCTAAGGCAAACAGCTGCTGTGTTTTGAACACAACTGTGAGGTCTGAGAAATGACCTCAGTGAAGGGGACATTCAGTAGGAAGCTGGCCGCAGGCGACTTATCCTGATCAGAGACACCAGCAGCTCAAATCCCCACTCTGAGTTTGCACACAAGACAAAAACTGTGGGTGAGCGGAGAGTTCCAGGAAGGCGATGGGCACAGGAAAGCACGAACATGTCAGGAGCTTCACCCAGAAAGGTCATTGTGGAAAGGCTTCAGTGGTAACCGGTATCACTTACTGAGAGACAGGGTCTTCCCTCCGATTCCCAGAAATACCGGTTTCGGAGAAGGTTTTACATAAACTATATTAAGAAAACGGAAATGTTCTCATTTCCTAAAACACTTCCACTTCAGAGATGTGGAAAGAAGCTGTGAAACTTACAGCCGGGAATTCTGCGGTGAGCACTGTCCCGCGAAAGGCAGTTAATGAGGCCTTAGGCAAGTCACTGACTGGGGCGTGAAGCTCTCACACCCCGGAGCTTACACGGAGTCAGAAGGGGTCCGCTGGCTCTAAGTCTAGGATTCTGTTCACAAACCCACAATTCTGGCATTTTACCAGCTCTTACAATGATTTCCAAAGGACTCCACACGCATGAAACGTACTTTATTTTTTACATTCTCCACTTACCGAAGATGCTCTCAGCAAGTCACGAAAGAATGGTTTCTGTATTTTACTTCCTTTTTCTGTTACCATTAGGCAGGATAAATTTAAATCATTTGCTTCGATAAATATATTCTCCACATTCTTTTTTAAAAATGTATTTACTTTTTAAAACGTTTATTATTTTTTTTTAGTAATCTGTACACCCAATGTGAGGCTTGAACTCACGACGCAGAGAACAAGAGTCACAAATTTTCTGACTCAGCCAGCCTGATGCCCCCACTCTCCATATTCTTGTTATTTTTCTTCACCTTTTCTGAAGTATCAGGCCCAGAAGACATGGGTGGTGGGGGAAGGGGCTGAGACGGTCAAGTCCCTTTGGGCCTTCGATTTGATTTTCGTGAGGCCTAAACTCTCCCGGGCCTTCACGTAAGTGATGCACTGAGGTAATCCTCCAGGGTCCAGTTTCTATCTGGTCTCAGCACTTCTACCCAGTGGGGTGTACAAAACGTTGAATGTCTACATAAAACTGAGTCTCCTACTCAGAGAACAGGCTGTTTAACATTTTTGGTTTAGTTAGAAATGTTTCATATTTCTACCTAAAACTCCACAGTCACCTGTCCAAAGACAGGTGTTTAATTCTGTTGTCTGTTTAGTTAGAAATGTTTTGGGCCGCCTGGGTGGCTCAGTCAGTTCAGCATCCAACTTCGGCTCAGGTCATGATCTCGCAGTTTGTGAGTTCGAGCCCTACGTCGGGCTCTGTGCTGACAAGCTTAGAACCTAAAGCCTGCTTCGGATTCTGTGTCTCCCTCTCTCTCTGCCCCTCCCCTGCTCATGATCTCAATCTCTCTCTCTCTCTCTCAAAAATAAACATTTAAAAATAAAAAAAAGAAAGAAAGATTCAGGTGTATCACAGAATCCTCCCAGGAATCAATCCAGAGTCCCCTTGGTCCCAGAGGAGGAAAAAAGACCGGAGCAGCATGGGCTGCTATAAAAGCATGGAATTCCAATTCTCAAGGCAAACTCCCAGAGGACTTGTCCCAGGTGCTGAGTGCTGGGAAAGTCACCTGACTGGCGAGGAGGAAGGCTAGCTGGGGCCCTCAGAAGGGAGTCTCAGGAGAGTGGAGGCATGAAGCGAGCATCGGGTGGGGGCGGGGAGCGCAGAAGCTCTCTGAAAAGTTCTCACAGTGACAGGAAGCAGAGAGAAAGAAATAGCCATTTCCCAGGCAATGTGGGAAGACAAAGAATGAGATTTTTTTTTCCCAGGAAGGGATAGGTTTTTGAAAACTTGGGCAATTTAACACTGGTACGTAGCATACTTGAGGACCCATTTTACTACGGCGTGGTAAAAGAAGTCCTCAGATAAGAAGGAAAAACTGAATTTAATATCCTGGATGCTGTCCTAATTTTAAAAAGTGTGCTTTGATGGAACACTTAAATCCACGCATATGAAGGGTGTTCTGGAATCAGTTAAGTGCTAAACCTTGCTTTGTGCTAGATGGGGTGTACCATACAAAGGGTAAGCAATCAGAGTAAGTAGCCTTATAGTAACATAAGTCATGCTTTCTTTGTTCCTGGCGTGAGGACATGTGTAGGGAAGTTAATTTTTCCAAATCAGAAGCACATACCCGCTTCAGCCTTACCTGTTGATCGAACATCCTGTGTTCTCTCTGGCCTGATTCCAGATCCTCTTCTGAAAGTGACACCAAAGAGTCACCCCTTTCCTCCACACTGAAAGGGTGCCTGAGCTCTTTGGCGTTTGCAGAGTTTGCATCTAGAGAGGACGACGGCTTGTTTCCGACACCAGCTCCTCCTGTCAAGCCTTCGAGGCTGAAACTGAACACAGAGCAAAGGAGTTAATTCATCCAATTTCCGAGTCTCAGGAAGGAAAGAGGATACGAAAGTGCTTTCAGTGCTGCTGGTAGATTATTTCCATGTCACCCAGCAAAGCTATCCACCAGGGCATGGCACAAGTGAGCGACACCTACCTGTCCCCCAACAGGTCTTGGTAGGCTGAGAAAGCATATGCACTTAGGTTTTCTGGCCTCCTTCAATTTATTCAAATATCGACCATCTAAGGTCATTTTCTCCAGATTTTTTTTTTCAATGTACCATATGAACAGACCAGATTATCTTATTTATTGTTTACGTATGTGTGCTTTTTCTTGATCCGAAGTAATTAATCTCTGCCAAAATCAAGCTCAGCTAATGCCAAAGGCTCAATGGCACAGAGAAAACAGGTGCATGAGTAGCTCTCAGAAGACACACAGGGACACTCAGACTTGCCCTTGTGTCGCTCAGGTGGACCTTTAGAACTTTACATCAACTACGGGCCAGCCGACCTCACTTCACAGGTATGTGTCTACCCCGGGAAGCCCGGGACTACATACGAGCAGTATCTTCTATGCCTGTCTGGCTGCAAACCCCTGCCGGCAGGCTTCCCGGAAACGGGCACACAGGACACGTGTCCTTAAAGAACAAAAGCTAAAAGCGACTATGTCTGAGAGTTTTAATTTTTTTGTCTTGATACTGGCCCCAAAAGGGGGCAAATGTAGAATATGACATGTAGAATGGGATCCCTGGAAGGCAGAACTTGCAGTTTGCAGAGTGAAAAGCAGTTTTGGTATGCAGGGGACGACAGAGAGAGGGTGGCCGTCTATGCGTCCTGGCTGGGGTTGCTGGTCAGATTAATTCACATCTGGCACAGCTGCAGCGGGAACTTCGTTTAAAATAAGTGAGACCTCAAAACACAGCTGGAGCGGCCTGCGTTCTCACTTCCGAGAGGCTGGAAGTACATCTGAAGGTACACTGGAGCTATTTAGTTATCTCTGCTCACACTGTACAGTTAATCCTACAAACAGTTCACGTATGCCAGTCCAGAAGGGCTTGTATTTGCTTTTTTTTAATTTCATAAATTACTTATTATGAACTGAAACCATATGCCCCTATTTTTCTCTAGTGGGTAATTTAAACAATGGATTTTGTTTTTCTTATTTCAATATGACAATAGAAACCATGATTAAGAAGACGTAAATGTCTCTGTAAAACTCATTTTCAATAGCGTGGATAAGACAGGCTGAGTGAAGAAGAAATTTAGTTTTCTATGGTGAATTGTTTGTAAAGCCTGAGAAAACCAGATCTATTATTACCACAAAACTTAATCCTGCAAATGTTTCCGTAATTAAATCTGGCTGCTTAGCTGAGAGAAGGATATGAAACATTGAGGAAATCTATGAATTTGGAACCTAAAGAGACTGGTGGATTTGGAAACATAATAGAAATAAATTCATCTTATTTGTTGCCTTGCGTCTGTCATTGTTTTCCTCAGGATGTGGGAATCTCCAGGTTCTGCGACTTAGGACAGACCAGAACAAAAAGAGAAGAGGTCTACCATACCGTAGATACAAGCTTGAGCAGAGAACACCCCATCTACAGCCACTTGAGACACAGGAAGCATCAGCGTACACCATCCGACTCCTGGGCTGTACCCCTTCAACTGCATCAGTGATGCCCGTAGCAGCGGCAACTCGACACTGTGCTCACAGCCAAAGCGGGCTGCCATATGCATTCTAGCCACCCAGAAGCAAGCTCCCAGCCAAAAGCCCAGGTGCCATCTTTTATGACTCCCCGTTTGATGGCTGGACACACAACGATACCGTACCTTCTGTAATTAAAGTCAGCACTCAGGGCAGCAGAGTATTGCACACCAGAAGGACACCAGCTCATACTGGGGATGACATCAAAGGCAGAAACGGAAATGGAGGGAGAAAAGAGCAAACAGGGATAGGATTACTGGGTTTGAAAAGAAAGACCATAGTTACAGACAGATGGATTTATTAGATTATCAAAAAATTAGGAACATAACATTTAGAATTTAGAAAAAGACACAAAAACCACGGAAACATAAAACTGTGCTACTAATATCCCTCTAGATGGTGTGCTGGAAAGGACTGTGTGAGTCTGTTACAGGGTAACAAGTCCCATTGGAAACCCAAGAATTCTTTCTGGCGACTCTGAACAAAGAGCCCACCCAGCCCGAGGCATCCTCCTCAGGTGTCTCCGGGGCTGCAGCCTGGGGACACTCCCTCCACAAGCTCTGCCACTCCCAGACCTCGATGATGACCACGGCTATGATCCCTAACTGAACCAAACCCATCCTTGACAAAAGGGACAATGACAGAGTGCCCTGGGGTGGGGCTCACTGAGTCACTGGTTCTCCTCAGGGGCTTCCAGGAAGGGTCTATCTAAGCCAGACACATTCTAAGTCTTTCATAATAAGGATATCCCATCAATACTCACACCACCTTTAAATCCTACTCACTAGGCTCTTAAACTCTGAAGGTAAAAGCGGTAACAAAGGCCACATTTCCTTGTATTTTAATGATAATGAAGGCATTTACTTTCTTCAAAAGAAAAGGAATTCCAAGGTACTAGGTTAGAAATGGGCCTTAATTTTAGGTTTGCATCCATTTTCCCCCAGGAGATTAAAAACAAACAAACAATCGCATCTGATCATCTACTTTGATTACCTGGCACAGATATTTATTTTTAAGCGGGAGGAACAGAAAATCTAGGGTTGGAAATACCATGTAAATATAACCAGGTATATATAAAAAAAAAAAGCAATTCAAAATATGAGGTACAGTGTAAAGGGAGCTTCATCAGTTGGTAAGGATTTTTGATGCACAGAAGCTATCATTTAAAAAGTAACTGCTACTATTTGGGCTCTTAAAATCCTAAGTGTCGTGCTTTTGATTTTGAAGGGGGATAATGTTAACACCCACTCAGCTCCCTCTGGAATCCTGCAAATGGGAAGATCTGCAGACACCAAAACCCCCTAACTTTGAACACACCTAATAATGGTTTTGTTGGTAAGTGGGGGTTTTCGATAGAGGAAAAGAGACAAGGAAAATGGTGGGAGAATAAATAGAAGAGCTACCCCTAAAAGTAAATCTTTAAAATAAATATCTTAAAAATAATTTAAATAGTAAAACACTTAAAACCAGATTAAATTAAAGTACAAAGCTCCCAAGGGCAGAAGCAGAAAGGAGAAGTATGCATATCGGACAGAGTTCTAGTCTGTGAAGTGGTCTCAGAAAGACTTATAATCGGCTCGTGTGAGGAAAGCAAGCCTTGATGTATTTTACAAACACGAGACTCAGAAGTCCAGTCTCTGAAATGATTAACTTACTTTTGAATCTCCACACTGTTAAGAAAAATTTTAAAAATATACAACTTATTAAAAACATAACATGGTAAGCCAGCAACTGAATGAATATACGTTACCAAATTATTCAAAAAGCGAATCTCCTTCTACAGATGTAAACATCCCTTTACTCTCAGAAAATGGTAACGATCTCAGAGAGAACAGGGTGAAACTGAAGCTGAAGAGAAAGAAGAGCCACAGGGAGACAGCAAGAGGGGCCTCCCAGCGTTCCTGAGGCTCCAGGGAGGAGACCACAGACTTGCCCTTGCTTCCAGAAGGCAACTCCTTTCACCAGAGTGTTCAGGAGCACCCTAAATTTCCTCAATCCCTCCACCAGCGAAGGGGACATTTAGTGGTTCTCTGGCCTTATTTTAAGAGGTAGCAAATTCTAGATTAAAAAAAAAAACCCGACAAATATCCCATTCCCACACCTTTTAACACTGGTGGGGGGTGTTTCCATTTGACTAGCTAAGGCGTCACGTAAAACTTTACATCACACTTCGCGCTCCTCCTGCAGAAAGATGACTAAGGATGGAGAGGGGTCTGGCGTGGCTATGAAGCTTCATCTACATGCTCCTGGGGCCGCACCCAGCAAGCTGTCACCCTCCACTGTCAACGCCTGCATGCTTTTGATACGGTCATACTGCAGAGCTTTGATGGAGAGCCAAATAGATCTCTAAAGGTTTCAGGTACCTCTACTGAAAAGGGTGTTTACCAACTTGTTCCCCCGGGAGAAAAACTTACCGGAGCCATGACTACCCGAGATGCATGTGAGCATTTGTATTTGAACTCCATTTTGTGCCTGAAATCTGGAATTAAAGGAGGCATCTCCTTTCAAAGACTGTGTGTGTGTGTGTGTGTGTGTGTGTGTGTGTGTGTGTGTGTGTTGTGGGGGGGGGATCACTATGTGCCAACTTCCCGAAGAACAGTTTCAGCGGAGACTTAAAAGTACCTCCTTACACAGCTCTCCCAATACGAGGGGCTACCTGCAATTTCACCATCGTTTGTGGATTTCTAAACTTTTTTTCCCCAAGCAGTGGAAGAATAGGTCACTAATGACGACTTCTGAACAAAGTAAAACTCAGCATCTGAAAAGCAAATCAGTGCTGTGTGACTAGAAATGACTTTTCAGCTTACAAATTACTAATTTTTACCTTCAAAATGTTACCTGACAAAAAGTAAGTAAGGAACTGAAAGACTGCGAGGGCCCCGGAGAGATGGGCTGATGCCTCCTACTTGCTTTAAGAAATGACTACATCAACAACGGAGTGGACTCTCCTGAGGGGGGAAATTATTAAAAAACAAAAGAAACGAAACGATGGTGTGCGAAGTGTCAGGTGGTCTAGACATAAACGCTTCCATCCAGCTGCTAAAGAATGTGTTGAAAATATGTCAAGGCCTGTGTGGCAGCACAGTTATTTCTGGTTCTCTGCCCTTACGGGTGCGGGGAAGGGGGGTGGGGAGAACGAGAAAGCACTCCTCAGGGCCTATCAGATAGGTACAATCACCCGCCATGTCTTTGTGTCTTTGAACTCTCCTAGGGAGAACTGGGGAGACCCTATTACCAAAGTGATCTGAACACAAGTACGAGATGGAAAAAAAACACATTAAAATTTTTTTTTTAAAGATAAAAGTAGAACAGGAAAAAATTTCACATTCACGAAACCATTTCATATGCAAAGGACATCGGCAATTAACAAGTACCTATATTTTATTTGCCTGAAGCAGACATGATATTGTTTTAAAAGACGGTTTAATCATGGGTTAAGCAAAATGAGATGCTTGTTAGTATACTAAGCTCAGAGGCAACATGGTTAGTCCATCAAGTTAATGAACTCTGTACCTTCTCCTATGAATGGGGGGTCTCCTGACAACGTCCCCAAGAACTCGCAATGAACTGAAAATGAATGGTGGAAGAGGTCAGTGTCGAGGTGAAACAAAATGGACACAAATGCATGAAGCACACGGACGCCACAAAGGGAAGAGACACGATGCACACACACAAACAGTACAGGAAGTCAAGGAACGAAAAACTGTGCAGTAAGAAACATCAGAACCAAAAAGGCTGACAGCCTGACAATTTCTGGGGAGGGTTAACTTTGCTCCCTCCCTCCTTCCTCCAAAGCGTTAATCAGATGACAAGGAATGAAACTGATTAAATTACAAAATTGAAAGGATTAAAAAAGGCCATCTGAAGCTGTAAAAGGATCTTCTTAAGACTTTAAAATTCAGGTTACGCTCCACCCAGATAACTGTAAGTGTTAGCCAAACTGATTCAAGTCATTCCGTTATCTCCAGAGGCACTGGCGTGGTGTGAGGTGAGCCTTAGGCTGGGCTCAGACAGGAGAGGCCATGATACTGTACAGGTTGAGAATAAAGATAACCGATAAGGTTCTAGCCCTGGTTCAGTCTTAAGATCAGCATGTCATCTCGGGCAAATCACTGGGCCTGAGCTTCAATTTCCTCATCTGGGCTACAGCCCTATCCAGCCCTGAAATCAAAGTCATGGCGCAAGGACCCACAGCGGGCTATAAAGAAAAAACGGATTGCATATAAAAATAAACCCTCGTTTCTTGCTGTTATCGTCTCTGACAGTATGTCCTTCAATCTTTCCTTTCCTCCCTCGTTATTATTTATTTTATTTATTTATTTATTTATGTATTTATAATGGCAAGGACACTTTTTAAAAAACAGTACAGCACGAATAAAGCTGGCAGGGGAAGCTTTTAGAAATTGCTTTTTACATCATCTGTGATTTTGACTGTGTATAGAAACTACCCAGCAGATAAAACGACCGCTCGTTTTGCAGGGCAGCATCCTGAACTCCGCCATGGAGTAATGTGGAATCACAGAAAATCACGTGACATGTCTGTTATTACAGGAGTCTGAGAAGCGTAGCGAATTGATAACGTGTACGGTGTTATTACTGTGAGCTCCACGAAGGCAGGGACTTTGTCTCGTTCGCCTCTGTGTCTCTAGAACCTAGGAATGCCTGGCACATAGTGGGTGCTCACATAGTGGGTGCTCAACGTATGTTGTTAACTGAATAAAAGAATAAATGAGGGGCACTTGGGCGGCTCAGGTGGTTAAGCATCTGACTCTTGGTTTTGGCTCAGGTCATGATCTCACGGTTTTGTGGGTTCAAGCCCCACATCGGGCTCTGTGCTGGCAGCATGGAGCCTGCTTGGGATTCTCTCTCTCTCTTTCTCTCTCTCTCTATCCCACCCCCATTCAAGCTGCCTCTGTCTCTCTCAAAAATAAATAATAAAACCTTAAAAAAAAAAGAATAAACGAGTGAATGCAATCAGATTACACACACCTACAGCTATGAAATCTGAGCCGTGTCAAGGAATTTTTTTTTTTTTTTTAAAAAGCAGTAACTGCTCCAGGTGAGTTGTTTTAAAACAATGGTCAGCCTGCCCCCTTAGCTGCTTTTCCTCGTCAACAAAGTAGCTCCACTGTAAGCACAACTTCGTCTATCAGGTGGGCAACACAGCACCTGTTCGCTAGAGCTAAAACCATCTGCTCAAATTCCTGTAAGCAGACTGTGGTCAGAAGCCAACTCCAAACTACCTTCTCGCAGCCTGCTTCCAAACTGCAGGTCTGAGACCGGGTCGCACGTACGACAGTCCCCGAACACTGGAGCATACATGGGAAAATACAACAATTCAATGAGAATGAATGCTTCTCCTGTTCTCTTGCTGATGAAGTAATAACTTAGGCTTTAACAAAACTTTCTGCGTTAGAAATGGATGGCAATTCCTGGGAAACACTATGAAAACAGAAGAGTGTTTGCACTGTAAGATTTCACATTTATTTTAAAACTGACAGGACACTTCCCTCCAAAAGGTTTTAATCTATGAATTTCATGAACAGATCTGGCCTGAAGGACTGTTCCTGTTTAATTATTAAACACCCACCATGTAGCAGACATGTTTCACTTGCAATTTTTGTTATTACCCCTATCCTGAGAGGCAGGTATCTTACAGATGAGAAAATTAAAGCCCAGAGGGGTCAGGCTCCTTGCCCGAGGTTATCTACACAGTGAGTTCTAGAGCTGGGATTCGAACTCAGATTTTCCCGATTCCACAGCCCTCTTCTGTACCATGGTGTCTCCTAAATGCTTTTGACCACAATAACACCAGGTCGGACTTTCGAAAGCAAGCAGACACTGAGAGGCGGCACAAGCAGCCTGGCCGGGTCCCGCTCACCTGCGCTGGTTCATTTCTGCGTCACTGGCGGCGTTCTTCCCGGGACCCCAGCTGTGCCTCCGGAAAGGGGACAGGGAGCGCATAGAGCCCCTCAGCACAGAGCGGTTGGCGGGCACTTCGGTGATGCTGTCCATCTCCTCCTCGTCCATCTCGCCTGAGCCAGCAGCTTCGCCCTCACTCTCTCGACCCTCGGCTCCCGCCCCATGGCTGTAGAAGCTGTCGAGACACTGCTGATCTCTGGACCTGTTCAAATTTGAAATCTGGGGGAGGGATACGTCACTGCCATGAGAGGAATGTCGATCCAAGGAAGCCGTGTCATCGGTGGAAGAACTGGATCCAGTGATATCGCAGACCAGCTGCTCTTCCTCGGGCTGGAACGGAAAGAAGGCACACCGTTGAAAATGGCAGGGCCCAGAGGACAGCCTCCTTATCCCCAGGGTCCAGGAGTGGCTGTAGAGTGGCTGCAAGGTTACAACTGGCTGCAAACTGATATTTCCCTTCTTAAAGCAAGGTCACAGTTGGATTCAAATGGCCGCCAATGGAGCCAGGTCTAGGTCTGGGCTCTTTCTCCCCTCTTATTAGAGGTAGACAGAGCATTCCCTTCTTACGGGGGACCAACATCCACCTCAGGCCAGGTCAGTTCTGTAGGCCAATACCACCAACCGGAATGAAGAGAACGCTTGAGTTATCTGGGGCTTCTGCTGTATAAACACTCTCAACTCACATGCTCTTAGGATTAATTCCCACCCCTCCCCCCCAGCTTGAACCAAAAACAATGTTGTCTGCTTGGCCAATAATGTTGTTCCAAAGTCAATATTCCAAAAGCAAGTCTGTAATCGTTTTTAGAGGCCTTCTGCAAAACGCAGAATCGCTTAGGAGCCTACCTAAGGCCTGACAAAACGCCCACATTCTGGCCACGAATGCCTGACTAGAAGAAATCGATCCCTTTTCTTCATTTCACACGGAACTGGCAGCGTTATCAAGCCAAATCTCACATAAAATAATCAAGTCCTGGCAATGGAGTCTTTAGTGAGTGATGTTCTTTTCCCTGGCCAACTTCTGGAGCCTGAAACAGTACAGTTTTGATCCCAAGTAGCCTGGCAGTCAGTCTCCTGTTTGCTACACACAGCGGAACACACAATTTGAGGGAAAGATGAGCACCCTGAAACTCAAAAGATGAATTTTTCCAGAAGATGCACAGACGTGTTTAGAAGACGCATGATCCCACTACTCTCAGATTTGGGCACAGACCTGTCTTACCATCTTTATTTCACTGTGTTCTTCTAGGACAGAGAGCAGGGAAAGACATTCTGTGGTTATTTTTCCTTCTTCACAGCATTTTCCTAATTAGCTGGTCTACTCAAAGCTTTAATTAAGAGTAAAGAAACTTACAGTTCTTTGAGAAAGATTTTAAAAATTATGCGAACTAATGACTGCTTTCAGCTTTGGAATAGAAAACAAGACCTATTCTAGAAAGACAGTATTTTCGAATGTTCACGTTAACACTTCACAAGCATTCTTTGTAGCGTCTGGCTGAATCTCGCCAGCTCTTAGGAGCTTTTCTTCACTCTGTGGCATCCGGTTTCCTCGGATTGATGTAATTGCTCCCTAAATGATGCGTGAGGGCTGAGACTGAGAGGAAGGTGTGGGGGTCACTGGGATCCAGACGGGCTCTCGGGGCCTCCCAGTGCACAGGCAGAGAGCAGCAACAGGGTGCGAACCCAGGGCGAGTTCAGCGGAAACTGCCCTCTTCTGAGCATCTTTAAGAAACCCTGTACGGATAAGATCTCGAAGTCCCTATCAGCAAAGTCCTACGTGCCCTTCACTGGGCTGCACTGTAAAATAAAATGATGCTTTCACCAAACAGATTCTAAAATAGGGGAGGTACTGTTTTAAAATAAAATCATCAAGGGGCGCCTGGGTGGCTAAGTCAGTTGAATGTTTGGCTGTTGACTTCAGCTCAGCTCATGATCTCACAGTTTGTGAATTTGAGCCCTGCATTGGGCTCTGCGCTGTCAGCCTGCTTGGGATTTTGTCTCCCTCTTTCTCTGCCCCTCTCCTGCTTTCTCTCTCCCCCTTAAAATAAGGGGTGCCTGGGTGGCTCAGTCTGTTAAGTGTCCGACTTCGGCTTAGGTCATGATCTCGTTGTCTGTGAGTTCGAGTCCCACGTCAGGCTCTGTGCTGACAGCTCAGAGCCTGGAGCCTGCTTCAGATTCTGTGTCTCCCTCTCTCTCTGCCCCTCTCCCCCACCAAAAGTACACACTAAAAACATTTTTAAATGAAATCATTAACTATCCTGTTTCAGTGAGGGAGGACTAGCCTGTGCACCCTAAGGCGCCCGGTCACGGGGCTGCTCTTCAGAGGAACAATAAGACCGGTCACAAATACCAAGTTCAGGCAGGACGCCAGCTTTCCTACTGTGTCCTCCTCCAATTCATGTCCTCCCCAGAATGTGACCTTATTTGGAAACTGGGTCTCTGCAGATGTCACTAGTTCAGATGAGGGCCTACTATGGTGGGGTGGCCACAGTGTCCTCACAAAAAGAGACACAGGGAGACACGCTGGGAAGCAGAGCCTGGAGCGATGGGTTTACAGCCCAAGGACGGGCAAGCAGGGCCCAGCCAGAGCCTCCTGAGGGAAAGCAGCCCCCAACACACAGCGTGTAGGACCTCCTGCCTCCAAAACGGTGAAGGAGCGAATTTATGTTGTTTCGAGCCGCCCAATCTGTGCTCCGTGGCCACAGCAGCCCCAGGAAAGTATATACTCCCCCACGAGTTGCTTGATTTCTAGTCCTCGGAACACTGGCCAAGGGACAAACAGAACAGGCGTGATCAAGCAAAATGGGGACAAGCCTGTTCTAAAACACACAGGCAAGGCTTCGAAGGAAATGAAAAGGGGCTGAGGTTTCCATTTAGGCACTTGTGGAGTCTTACAAATCCACGCTTCCCGATCGGGAAGTGACGTGCGGACAGAGGAACAGGCCCCGCGCCAGTTGACACCTGCTGGCCTCGGAAGGGGACTGCCTTGAAAGAAGGCCTGCCATCGCCCTGGCACTTGACTGGCCTGAGACGTAAAGACTGAGCATCCACCCTTTTGTGAGACATGAAAACAAGATGGAAAAGTTATTGGTGGCCTGTTTGTACACCTGTCGGAAAAGGAGAACCCCGTCTGGCGTGTATCTGCCACGTGGTGCTGTTCCGATGTGTGTCATGATGTTTCTCGGTGTGTACTTTTAACTCCGATAAACAAACAAAAAAATCCCTAAAAACTAAATAACCAGGGAGTTTTTTTTTTTTTTCACAGTACGCGTGAGTTCTTTAGTCTTGCACCCCTGGTAACAATGAAGTGCACAGAGTACAGTATTCTCACACTCAGACATTTTTATTGTACCTTTCAACTCTTATTATGAGCTGGGGTTATTACCAGAGAAAGGGAAAAATAGGACAAACTCAGAAGTGAAGACTGATCTCAATTTATTACGTACTGAGGCGAATGGTTTTGCTTTAATGCTGGACTGAATCTAAAGAAGGCTCGGAGTTACTTTTCCCCAAGACGTACAGTGTTCTCAAAAGAAGTTCAGAAGATCACAGCCTTCACACCATCCTGGCAGAGCAGAAAGCAGTCCCCAGCGGAAGCGGAATCAAACGCGGAGTGTGATCAGTCTTCGGACAGCTACAGGTGTGTCTGTGGACAGGCCACTTTTTCGCTCCTCTATCTAATGTGACGATCTTGACACTAAAGAGGCTGGACCGTAATGTAAGGCCTGCTGCAAGGTACTGTTTTTAATCATGAGCAGGGGGAACGAGTGGGTTTTTAAAGGTCTGCTTTTTCTTTTTTTTTCTTTTTGGTAACACTCCTTTCCAGTCCCTGAATTTATTTGTGTTTTTGTTCTTAGGGATCTCTGCCCACTAAGAATCCAAGAACTATTACTTCCATCCTCCTCTCCTCTCCTCTCCTCACAGAAAGCGCCAGACTTTAGGGATGCTGTTTTTCCATTTATACATTGGAAGAGGGAAAGCATTATGGCTTCAGTCATGTAACAGAATGTTCCTGGCCTATTACTTGAAGCCATTCTTAACGTTTTTTGAGTTATGTGTCAGTCTTTCTTCAGGGAGGTTTTTAAAATGTCTGCTAATTAAATGACTTGCAGAGACTTCAGAAATGAAACACACACAACAACTATCATCTCTACCAACAGTTCTTTTTCCTTACAGCTTATGAGATCCTGAAAATCTGCAAACGCTTACCAGGTGAGCAAGAGTCTCTAGCAGTCAAAGAGAAAGCTTGAGAAACGAGGACTGTCATTTAATATACGTGCAAGAGAACTATTACATAAATGTGAGTCCTAATTCCTGGATACTCGCCACCTGTGGGACTCTAGATTAAGTGATTTAGATGTAGTCTTTCCATATTTGATTTAGGAGGTTGCAGCACCTGGGTGGCTTGGGCAGTTGAGCATCTGATTCTTAATTTCGGCTCAGGTCCCAGGGTTGAGGGATGGAGTCCCGCGTCCTGTTCTATGCTGGGCATGGAGGCTGCTTAAGATTATCTTTCTCTCCTACTGCCCCTCTCCCCAGCTTGCACCCTCGCTCTCTCTAAACTTAGGGGTGCCTGGGTGGGTCAGTTGGTGGAGAGTCTGACTTTGGCTCAGGTCGTGATTTCATGATTCGTGAGTTCAAGTCCCACACCGGCTATCTGCTGGCAGCATGGTACCTGCTTGGGGTTTCTCTCTCCCTCTCTCTCTGCCCCTCTCCCATTTGCACTGTCTCGGTCTCATACTAAGAATCTAATTTAACTGGTCTGGGATTCTTTTTCTTCTTTAGGCTCTCTAGATGATTCTAAGTATCACAGGGACTCAGTCCTATTATTATATATTACAGAGCTATGACAAAAATGTTTTAAAAAATTAAGATGGACTCCAGTCCTAAGTGTAAAAGCTAAAGCTATAAATCTTCTAAACGAAAACATCTTGACTAGGGGCAGACAAATCAGTAACAGGACAGGCCAAAGGTAGCAAGAGCCATAAAAAATTGATAAATTACACTTCATCACAACTCTAAACATTCAGTACATCAAGACACGTTTATGAAAGTGAAGAGGGAAAACCATATACTGGAAGAAAATATCTGCCAAACATAAATCTAAAAGGACTGGTATCCAGGACACAATTCCGACTGCTCAACAACAAAGAGACAACAATCCAATTTTTTTTTAATGGGCAAGAAATGTGAATAGACACTCCACAAAGGAAGATATCTAAGTGGCTAATAAACACATGAAAATGTGTTTAACATCACCACTGGTTGTCAAGGAAATGCAAGTCAAAGTGATAATGAGCTACCACTACGTGCACACCAGAAATGCTGAAGCTGAAACAAAACAAAACAAAACAATTACACATGTTGATAAAAACACGGAGCAACTAAAGTTCTCATACGCTGCTGGTGAGGATGTAAAATGATACAACCACTTTGGAAAAAGGTCTGGCAATTTCTTATAAAACTGAACCAGCTTTCCTACCCCACATGATCTATCGGTCTATCCATTCCACCCATTTATCCAACAGAAATAATAACATTTATATTCCATTCGTAGGGTGTTCTGAAATAAGGAAAACTAACCTGTGATGAAAAAATTAGAACAGTTGTTGCTTCTAGGGGGTTGGAGAGGAGACAGATGGAGTAGGGGTATGAGGGAACTTTCTAAAGAAATGCTAATAGCCTTATCCATATGGGGGTTTGGATTACAAAGATAAATGAATTTATCAAAAGCCACTGAGGCACAGCTATTCTGGAAAACACTATGTCGGTCCCTCGAAAAATTAAAAGTAAAACTCTCTATATAATCCAGCAGTATCGCACGTCTAGGTATGTGTCCACAGGAAACAAAGCTACTATCTTGAAGAGGTATCTGCACCCCCAGGTCCACAGCAGCAATATTCACAGCAACCGAGACATGGAAACATCTTAGGTGTCTACACGCGGATGAATAGGAAAAGAAAATATTATTCGGAGTTAAAATAGAAGGAAATCCTGCCATTTGCAACAACATGAACGGACCCTGAAGGCATCATCCTAAGTGAAATAAGCCAGAGAAAAACATGATCTCACTTCTATGTGGAACCTAAGAACGGCAAACTCCTAGTAACGGCAGAATGATGGCTACCCGGGGCTGGCGGGTAGGGGAAACGCGGAGAGGTTACCTGAAGTGAACAAACTCTCAGTTATGAGATGAATAAATTCCGAAGACCTAATGAACAGCATGATGTCTACAGATATTAATCATGTACTATACACTTGAAATTTGCTAGCAAAGTCAGTCTCAAGCGTTCCTACCACACACACAAAAAGGCAACTCTGTGAGGCGACAGATACATTGGCCTGACTGTGGTAAGCATTTCACGATGTATATGTCTATCAAAACATCATCCTGTATGCTTTAAATATGTATAATTCTTGTCAATTATAACTCACTAACCCTGGTAAAGTCACTGAATAATAACCGTCACGCTGCATTTCACTGTGTATAAATTTTATGTAAAAAAAAAATCCAGCAAACAGCAACAACCCTATAAACAGATACAGAATTCTAAGTATTTAGGGGTAAAAGTAGATTGATATCTGTAACCTATTTAGAAACACACCCGAGAAATTAGATGGACTGTTGGGTGGAGAAATGACGGGCAGATAAACAGCTGTGTAACAAAGCAAGTACAGTAAGTTAACGGGAGAGCCGAGCTAGTACGAATCCACTGCCCAGCTCTTCCAACTGTCCTGTATGTTTCAGAATTTTCTCAATAAAATGCTGGGGGGAAAATGCCCTACTAGTTCTCTTAACCAAAAGTTACACTATATATGTGATATGTAGGTATAGAGAGAGGGATAGATCACATAGGTGATATATAGGTATAGAGAGAAGGATAAATATCATATAACACATGAATATGTAAATATAAAAACAACTACACATTTATATCTTATTACTACACCTGAAGGAATCCTGTTTCATATCGCCAAAATACTAGCCCTTAAATTTTTAATAATTTATTTGTTAAATATTTATAAACTGTTGTCTAGATCATACATAAGGCACTCTGCCATGTGCCTTGGAAAAGAACAGCTCACATTTTAAACACCTAATATGTGCCGACTGTTTATTTATATGCATCTATCTATCGATCGATCCAGCTATCTATCGATCTATCAATCAGTCAATCAGACTTTACGGCCAGCATGGAGCCCAGTGCGGGGCTCGAACTGACGACCCTGAGATCAAGAGTCAGACACTTAACTAACTGAGCCACCCAAGTGCTGCTACACGCAATAATTTAGCTAAGCATCTTAAGTATGGGATAGAGCAAGCTGTTTCACAGTCCTGAAATTACAGTAATTTTTGAAACTTGTGCATAAACAAGAAGAGTTTTTCTAATGTGGATTCTGTAAGTGTACCTACTTTTATCCCTGGAAGGTTAATTTTTGGCTTGGTGATCAAGTACTTGAGAGCAAACTATACAGCACATGAAAGCAAGGATATTCCCTTAAGGTTTAGCATCTTAGAGGAGTTACTCTGATTTTCTTAATTGTGGATACATTTTATCACCTGGAGAAAAAACAACTATCAGTATATCAGTATTATATCAGGATTTCGATTAACCTTCTGGATAACAAGGTGGCCTAGACTGTGTATTTTATAATCCCTCTTTCTTAGCTAGCGTCTAGAAAAATCCCAGGATTTCTTCCTACTTTAAAAACAGAATCTAAATGTTATGCTGTTGCTCTATAGAGAAGGAAGACCTCAGGAACGAGCAAATATTCCTAAGAGTAATCATGAAGCTCCTAACACTCACCGAAGAGTCCGATTTACGAGAAGGCACATCCAAGGGACATAGAAAGTTAAGGTGGAAAGTCTGTGACAAGCCTTGCGGACTGCGAGAGACCTCTGTGAGGCCAGAGTCACACAAGTGGCTGTAGGAAGAGACCTAATGCATCGCCCACAGTGCGCAGAAAAGCATGCTGCGATGCCTTGCCCTGGGAAGATTTTTCGAGAAGGGAGAGGGGAAGGAATTCCAGGACAGGGTGATGTTTCAGTGTGCACCGTGTGGTTGTCCACTGAGGAAGACGGGGAAGGAAGCTGCCGATGGCCTGTCTGCCATCACTGGCTTCTGTGTAAATCACCGGCTATTTGGGCACGTGGGTGGCTCAGTCGGTTGAGCGTCTGACTTCGGCTCAGGTCATGATCTCATGGTTCCTGAGTTCAAGCCCCACACTGGGCTCTCTGCTATCAGTGCAGAGCCTGCTTCGGATCCTCTGTCCCCTTCTCTCTGCCCCTCTCCCTCTACTCCCGTGCTCTCTCTCTCTCTCTCTCAAAAATAAAGAAACATTAAAAAAAAAGAAATCACTGGCTATTAAAGGAGGTGTTAGGAGATCAAGAGCAAAATAACAAAGGGAACAGATTTGAGAGTCTGGCCTACATACAAGTTTCCATTCTGTTACTTTGCAGCTGAGTAATTTGGACTATGCTTGTCTACCAAGCAGAGCCTGCATTTCCTCAGGAGTTTAATGAGATTAAAACCACCCACCCCACAGGTTTGCTGGGAGCAGAAATGAGATCACATATATAAAAAATTCAGATCAGTGACGAGTAATCACTTTGTTAAGTATTAGCTGGCCACTCTCTCTCCTTTTCCTTGCATATGCAAAACCTTGGTTTTAGGAAGGCTAGACAAAACAGTTACTGCAAAACCTCTCTTGGTCACAAACACCTTTGGTAAAGTGGAGACAACTAAGAGGAAGAACCCTCTAGACCTCATTCCAGGCCATGAGACATTCTCACGTGTGCATGAAGAGAGGACTGTGCATCCACCATTTCTGATTTTTCCGAGGCACTCGGGTACGAACATGGGTAGAAGCTGATTTGGGGAGCATGCTTCAGCTTTCGACAATCTTATCTATTCGTCCTGGCCACTCACATGAATTGAGCACTGCCATTCACATGAATGATCTCGTAAATGCTTTTGGCAGCTTGAAGAAGGCAAAATACAGAAAATCTGAATTCTCTTCAGCTAGGAAAATCAGTCAGTTCAGCGACCAGAAATAACTACCATTCTGCAGAGCTGCTAACATCCAGGGACGAGCTGTCATGTGCCGAAGAGGGGAGGAAGAAGTATTTCTTAATGAAGACTTTGCCATTTCAAAATAACTTCTGACCGTGAAAATTTTCAAGCACACACAAATGTTTAACAAATCCGAATGTATCCATGACCCAGTTTCAGTGACTGTCAGCGATTCGATTTTAAAGCTGGAACTTAGAGATACTACCTCATCTGTCTACCCATGGTATTCCCCTTGGGGGTAGGGGAATGATTCAGAAGTCCTTACAATGAAAACCTCAAAATCACAGTGGAAATCACCCAAGTTCTGTTATTTCCAAAACAAAAATCAAAAAACAAAACAAAAAGCATTATGGTTTCCCTCTTCCTAGAGAGCTTCAGAGGAGGACACGTCTTCCCAGCGTGCAGGTTTTTTACTTTATAGAACCCACTAAGTCAACTTGCTAGGAGTACGAACGACAGGAAGCCTGCGGTTCTGTAGATTTTCCCAAGGACCTCTGGGAGACAGTGCGCACAAGGAAAAGGAGCAAGGTGGAAGAGAGTTAGGGGAGGCCCCGAGGCCATGAGAGCCACTGGACAAACATGAAACAGGAGCGTCTGAAGTACCTTCACGGAGACTTTCACTATGCTCCAGCCTGGCATCCCGGAACGCCAAGCCAGTCTGTGACTCTCAGACACAGCACCCCACACCGTGCTGGAGAACCTCATCACCCACAACGCCACTGCTCTGGTCCCTCCTCCCAGGGTCCTCACAAAGCCGTCATAAAGGCATCTTCAGCTGCCTTGTTTGCGCCCCGTCACGCCCTCGCGATGGAGACGACCGTGTGTGGCGTGTGACTGAGAACCACCTGCTGATCCCTCTGTGCGAAACCCCGCGATTCTTCTCAGGAGACCCAACAGAACTCGCTGCAGCTAGCTACAAACGTAAGCAAAAGAAAAGCAAACCGCCCTCATCCCCCACCCCCTTAGAGAGCCTCAAATTACATGAAAATGTAAGGTGACTCACTGAGCATGGGCTTGGCTTTCCACTGGGGAGAAGACAGTCTGGGTTCCCTCACAGAGATCTAGAAAGTTCAACTGAGCAGCTAGATGAGGAGGGGTGACATCAGCCAGCTCAGCAGCGAGCTTCAAGCCTAAACGCGTTAATCAGAAATGACTCCATGGTTAGTTTACACACATGACGTGTTACAGTCTTAGCTGCGGTCCCTTCCTGCCCACTGCAAAGAACTCACTGTCATCTGACTGAATTCACACCAAAGAAGTTTCCGTATCTTTAGGCTTCAAAATCTGCATGTGACCAACCATGATTCTACATAAGATAAAATGGCCAATGCCTTTTTCTAAGCCCTAGCAAGCTGGCGCTCCCTTCTCTAGAAGGGAGGACTTCACACTTCTGTACGATCATACAGAGCTGGGGAGACGGTCAGCACAGTCACGGCAGGGTCACTGCCGAGCAGCAGAGTCGCACACTGATGCAGGCAGTACCTTGGAGAAGATGATGCTGTCCACTTCTTCGCTGGGCGACTGAAAGAGGTCGGAGTCGCTCCCGGATTCCCGTTTGAGGACACCTGGTTTTGAAGCACACTCTCTGCCCAGTCCAACATCCAGGAAGCTGTCACATCCTGGAAAAGAAAATGTATTCAACCAATATATAAAAAAAACTTACTTTCTTTTCATTCCAGCAATTAGCCTTTTAAGTCAACCAACTAACCTCTCCGCTCCCCTAGAGTAAGAAGCTGTAAAAGACACAGCCAAATCAGTAGCTTTCAACTCTGGTTATTCCAATTCTAGGGTGATCATTACTACAGGACAATCATGAATTTGCCATGTAAACAAAAGGTACAAAAAGATAAAATGGTAATTTAGAACCTTAATGGTAATTTAGGTATTTAAGCGGCAATCTTTTCCTCTTGGTAATTAGAGAAGATTTTCTCTTGCTATCAAAATCAGAAGTCCTTTATTAGGAAACTAGGAGATAGGGTTTATGGCCAATTTCTAAGACTTAAGTTCTTTCTGGAAACTTGTTACTTATCAAATATCGGGATAAAAGACAAAGGGGAAGCACTTCTGATATAAATATCAGCGTGTTACACTTATACGCTGTTCTGTTCTGTTGAGTAAGAAAATATATTTAACTTCTACCTTAAACAGATGAGACCGGGGGAGGGGAAATGTACTTATGAAGAAAACATTATCAAGTAGAATCTGTCTTCAGTTCAATAATGAGCATAGGGACTCTGGTGAACGAGAGGGAGGGGGCCTTGACAGAAATATTATACTGTCTACCAATGAATTCTGAAGACTTAATACATTGAAATTAGGAAGGTATTTAACCCATTCTCTCCTATTAACTCTGTAAACAAAATATGACCTGGTAGACCTGGTAGCAACAGAACTAAAAATATCTGTAGTGGAAAAACCAAAAGCCCAAAAGAAAGTCGATTAGTAGGCAGGTTTCAACGTCCTTGAAGAAGTCTGGAGAGTGAAGTATCTCCATTCTGGTTAGCACTTTTCTGAGTGATTCAGTTAGATGCATACCAACCCTGCCAGCTGATCCCGAGTGATGAGGGACACAGCAGACCAGCTGGCTACCTCGCAGTTCATGAGAACTCCACCTGGAGGTTTTGGTTGGAAGCAGATTCAAGAGGAGTTGACAATACAAGGTGAAAGCAAAACCCAAAACCAAAATAAAACAAAACAATGGTTTTAGACTCTATTAAGAGACAGTATACCCAAGTCCAAAATGGGGGCAGTCCTGCCACTGTGTGACAGCTAAACCTCACTGACAGGATGATGTTTGTTCCTAGGCAACATTTATTTTTTATCTTTCAATGTTTGCTTATTTTTGAGAGAGAGAGAGAGAGAGAGAGAGAGAGAGAGAGAGAGAGAGGCAGGCAGGTGGGGTAGGGGGGACAGAGACACACAGGACCCAAATTAGGCTCCAGGCTCTGAGCTGTCAGCACAGAGCCCAACACAGGGCTCGAACTCACGCATGGTGAGATCATGACCTGAACCGAAGTCAGACGCTTAACTGACTAAGCCACCCAGGCACCATGTGCTAAGTGACATTTAGATTAAGAACTGATACGAGGCACCTGGGTAGCTCAGTTGGTTGAGCATCTGGCTCTTGATTCCAGGATTATGGGATCAAGCTCTGTCTTGGGCTCCTGCTGAGCACTGAGCCTGCTTGGGATTCTCTCTCTCCTCTCCTTTCCCCCTACCCCCGCCCACTCACAAGCTTTCTCTAAAAAAAAATAAATAAATAAAATATAAATTAAAACTGTGATACACAGAAATGCATGCATGGTAATGAGGTCACAACAGTGGAAACCCTCGAGATACATGTGGCTTGCACGGGGGCTGGAAAAAGTGAGTCTGAGTGTGGCTGCAGATTTGCTCTTTGCAGTTCCAGAGACAGAACAAAAAGCCCACTGAGTGGAAGCCACAGAGTTTTATTCTAGGCTTCTGGGCAATGGGTTAGCAGCTTCATAAAGTAATGACTGTCACTTCACCAGAAGGGGTGGCACAAAGGCTGAATGACTTTGTCAAGAGGTTTCAGAAATGATGTACACATAGAAGGGAAGTGGGACATCAGATAACTCCCAAGTGTCTCTCTTAATTCTCGGAGTCTATGTTTGGGCAGTAATTGTATGTGTGTGTATGTTGAGGGAAAATGAGAAGAGGAAGTTTATTCTTATCTGAATTTTCTAATTATTGATCGGTAATAAATTATTTTCCCTGGACTAGCTGGGAATCTTAGAGGAAGGGTCGAGAGAGCATCACACTAGAATATAGGTCACGAACTGCTGGTCACTAAAGTTACCTTTTCTCTTAGCAAGGCATTTGGCTAGATACTGGGGACCAACCACATAAAAGGAGACATTTAGTGTGTGTGTGTCGGGGTAGGGGGAATAGTTTGCAACTCTGTAATAGAAACGGACATATTAGGAGACATTTTCAACACAAAAGTACACAAATGATGCGACGGGGCCCACAGATCAATCTGAGAATGTTTCAGTTGAAGAAAAAAATGACCTTAGTCCATTTCGATCTTGGTCCAAGCTATTTCGGAGTGTTTATTTAAATGGAAACAGCCCTGCCTCTACAAGACTTAGAATCACGGGTATTCTCGACTACCAACAACCCCCCTGCCCCCACCTGCCCCCCGCCACGCACACATTTTGGAGAGTACGGACCAGCTTAGGGGGAGTTGGTGGGTGTAACCTTTCTCCTTCTCCCTCTTTCCCCACTTGGAAAAATCGAAAACTCCATTTCATGGCTGAGGGGAAACCAGGGGGCTGGCCAAGAAAAGAAAGGGCTGTCACAGCAACTGTGCTGAGCTGCCGACTCTCCCGCGGGCAGTTAAACAGACCACGTCCACATTCCAGACTGGAAAACAAACCAACTAGAGACATCCTAATGGAAACTTCGCAGGGCAGATCCAGACTCAGTCCTGGCAGGAAGAGTTCATCCAGAAAATAAACCCGAGCCGGCACTACTAGGGAGCACGAGCTGAGCTGGGGGCAGACTGTGGTGATTGTGACTGTGACACAATCCCGCCTGCTGAGTTGGGGGGTGAGATGGGGAAGGGTATGAAAACAAGGGGTAAGGGGGAGAAAATGACCATATGCCATTATGTAACCCCACAAATGAAGGGGGGCCTAAGCAACACATGAAGGTATACGCAAGAACAATGAACACCGACGGGTTTTAGAGTCAGATCTACCTGGCTTAAAGCTTAGTCGGCTTACTTTGAGTACAAAGATCCCAGGCAAGAAGTCACTTAACCCCTTAAGTCTCCATTTCCATACCTGTCAAATGAGATGAGTGTACCTCCCTGAAACAGCTGTAGCGACACTTAGAAATAATTTATACAAACAGTAGCCATGACTGCCCCTCAGCACCCAGAAGTGTGTGATAAACAGACCTAATGAAGTTAAATCACACATACTGCGTGATTTAACAAGTATCTGGGATGGACGTTACCTTGAGGTGAGCCGGTCCTATTTTATGACTCATATGTAATTCTGCCTATAAACTTTTGTGTCCTGAGACATTAGCTTCTTTAAAAGCTAGCAAAACGTGTCATTTTAAAAATGCTCTCTAGTCATTTGGGTTTAAAATTATATATATGCAAACAAATTATAGCAGGGAAAAGGAGGAAAGCCTACCAGCAGTGCCCACTGGGATTTGCTGAACCACGCTAATCATAACGCATTTGTATTCATTTGTAGTTAAGTAAATTTGTATTTATCCAAAATTGAAGAATATCCAAAGTGAGTTTAAAACATATTATCTTCTTTGGTTTTACACTATTGCTTTCTTGAGTTGTGTTTATAAAGTAGAAGAAATCTCTAAGATCCAAAGTACCTAGAATTCCCCAAACGGTTTACCTAAAATCAAAACCTCAGGTCTGAAGGTCCAAGTATAACCCAGATCTCAGATTTTGCTACACTGAGGTTTAAAAAGACTCACTCTAAGAAGTCAAGAAACGTCTAAGAAGACAAAATATGTTTGTGTCGTGGGAGGCGGGGGATGAGAGGCAGAGGAGTCAACAAAATTCAAGATGATGTCCTGGGGAAAATGCTGAGGGGTTCAAAATTCATTTCTTTAAATGAATAAATTACACTCTAGTCTGTGAAGAAACGCCCTGTGAACACGCAGGTTGTAAGACGGCCTGATTTAACCCTTCCATGGCAGACAGCTTTGCTGTTTGGATGGTTGGGAGTAACTATACTTCTGGAAAATGCCCACAACAGCTCAAGGAACCAAAATATGGCGAGTAGTATGCTTTTAAGTACAGGATTCTAGGGGGCTATGTGGGGGGAGTGTCAGCTATGTCTGTGAACACTCAGAGACTCTGAACACAACCATCTGAAGCAAAACTAGAGAAAAACACATTTTGTATTTGTCTCCAACAAATACAAGTGAAGTCAGAGTTGAGACTCGGTAGGAAAACTCTTGGAGATACTGGATTTGGACAGTTTGCCTTTAAATTTAATATTACTGCAAGACATCCAGGCTAAACTGTTTCTATAAAGACCAGTCAATGAGGACTCAGTAATTTTTAAAGCAGGTCAGTAAAACTTGTGAAGGTAAACAAAGATGTTGTTAAGTCAGGTCAAATCAAGAGCCCAAATCACAGTCACAGGGACTTACAGATACATGCCACGTCATTCAACAGCGCCCACCCAGGAAAGCTCGTGGTGCTGCAGAAGCGGAAGAGCACGCCCCCCCACTGAGGAAAGCTGGGGGCGCTGCAGAGACGGGAGACCACACCCCCCCACTGAGGAAAGTTGGGGGTGCTGCAGAGACGGGAGACCACACCCCCTCACTGAGGAAAGCTGGGGACACTGCAGAGATGGGAGACCACCCCCCCCCACTGAGGAAAGCTGGGGGCGCTGCAGAGACTGGAGATCACACCCCCCCACTGAGGAAACCTGGGGGCGCTGCAGAGATGGGAGACCACACCCCTCCCCCAACTGAGGAAAGCTGGGGGCGCTGCAGAGACGGGAGACAACAGACAGCACAGACATTAGGGAACATTCCCCCCTTCACCATAAATTAGTGGCTAAACCTCGGTAAGAAGCTGGGCATCCTAACTACCCACAAGTCACGTGCTGTATCATGAACAAGTCAGGTCTTAGCAGCTGACCCTCACTTGTTGCTACTAATACCTCATGGGTGTTTCATATAATGTGGGTGTTACCAATACCTCAACTGCAGGCAGTACTTCCGAAGTTGACGGTTCTCAATCCTTGCTGTGCAGTGGACTCACCAAAGGAGCTTTCAAAGATTCTGAGGCCCAGCTCACACCCCAGGCCCAACTAAATCAGGGTCTCTGGAAGCAGGACCCAGGCAGCGGTGTATTTCTAAAGCCCCCCAGAGAATCTCAACGCGCAGCCAAAATTGAGGGCTCTCGGGATTAGTTCTTAGTAAGTACTTACAGTTTTACCAGATTGAGAGACCATTATCGTATGTATGCACACAGCAGAGATGCCTTCACAGAATTAATAAGTCATAAAACCACACGTGAAGACTCACTACTAAAATGATACTTAGGTAATTACATGACACTACTCATTCCCAGGGAAGACAAAATGCCTACAAACCCAAATTGCACTTACCCCCTCTTCTGACTCACTGTATGTCCTGCTCGGTCAGGAAGGACAGACTCTGAAAACGCTCTGTAAACCTCGGGAGGACTCCAGCGCTAGGAAACGGCCATTTTTAGATACAGTTATTCAAGCCACTGGAAACGGGAAAAATCCCTACTTACCTGGGCTCTGTGTGGGAGCCAAAAGAGACGCCGCGTCAGGGCATGGCTGTATTGTACACCAGCTTTCTCGGTTTATCTGAAAGGAAAGAGAAACAGATCGACATTCAGACAGTGAAGCAATGCCGGATGATTTTAGAGCTGCTGCAAGCCTATCTACTGTACCAACATTCTTACCTTTTTCTTTAATGCTTTATTATAAAGTAGGTAAAATTATAGTAAGAAAAAAATCCCTTTCACAATACAATCAAGGCATGCCATACTCAACTAAGGCGCTAAGGAGACCTTCAGTAAAAGCAATAGGAAAAAGACACACAAAGAGGAAGACCTGGTACAGGTCGAGGGTGAAATAATAATAATATATACAATATGTAATATAACAATAATAAAAGGTAACAAATGAACTGCATCACAGATTAAAATACATATTTGATCTCTTCATTTACAAGTTGAAAACATACAAAAATAATTTCTGTTTATTCCAGATTTACTATCCGTTGGGTATCAGGTTATGATTCTATGTACATTACCTCACTCAATCCCCACGATAGCTGCAACAAGTCTCTATTATCCGCGCCCAAAGAATAACTATGCTCAGCACAGTTGCTGAGGTTATACGACACGACTGGCAATAAAATACAAGTCTACGTGAATCTAAAGCATATTAAGAAGAAAAGACTCCCTTAAAATAATTTCTTAAAAAACTTTAGCCTTTACAACGCTCAGTCATCTTATTAGCATCATAACCATCTACTTTCATTACATTTAAAATAATATAAAATTACCATGAGAGATTTCAAAAGTCGTCTCCCCCCCCAACTGATAAAACGAGTAAACACAAAACCAGCAAGGATACAGAAAACTTAAAAAACATTACCAAGTAGTTTGGTCTAACCAACACATGCAGAGCAATTCACCCAACGGCAGCAGAATACACATTCTTTTCAAGTACACATTCACCACAAGAGACCACATTCTGTGGCATAAAAGAAGTCTCAAATTTGAAGATTAAAATCATACTACGTATGCGCTCTATCCACGAGAGTATCAAATCAGAAATCAAAATGAGAAGTTACCTGGAAAAACCGCAAAGACTTAAAAAACAAAGCAAGACAAAAAAACACACAAAAACCTACTAAAAAATCCATGAATCAAAGAAGAAATCTTAAGGAATTTATATATTAGTTAAATATTAGAAAACATCTCCAACTTAAAAATTCAAACATAACATATAAAAATTTGTGAGATATAGCTAAAACAATGTTTAGAGCAAAATTTATGACATCAAGTGCCTATATTAGAAAAGAGAGGTTTCAAATCAATGATTTAAGCTTCTAAGGAAGTAGAAAAACGGGTCTCGATGAAATTGAAAACAAAAAATAAAATCAATGAAACCATAACCTGGTTCCCTGTATCAGGAAAGCTCTAGCTAGACTGACCAAGAACGAAAGTGACAAACTGCCAGTATCAGGAATTAAAGAGACCATCCTTACAGCTCATACAGTACTGAAAGGATAACAAAGGGATATTATGAACAACACAACTGTAACAGATTCATGAGTTAGATGAAATGGAAACATTTCAAGGAGGACACAAACTACCAAAAATCGTTCAAGAAGATAAAGATAATCTGAATACGCTTATTCTATTAAAGACTTAGCTAAAAACCTTCCTATAAAGAAGGTTGAATTTAGCTAAAAACCTTCCTATAAAGAAATCTCCAGGCCTAGTTGGCTTCAGTGATGAATGCCACCAAACACTGAAGGAAGAAATAATACCAATTCTATACAAACTCTTCCACAAAATACAGGAGGAAGGAACTATATACAGCTAATTTTTAGGAGTCTAGCATCACCCTGACACCAAAACTAGACAAAGACATTATAAAAAAAAAACATAAATCAGTATCCCTCAGAAAACAGATGCAAAATCCTGAATACTAAGATACTGAATCCAACAACACAGAAAAAAAATCAAGTTTTCATGGTCAAGTTCACCCCAGGAAGGGATGGGAAACAGTTTCATCGAACATGGCAGATGGGATAAGGCAGACTGCTCCAGGACATCCTGTCAAATGGCGGCTGTTTGACAAAGAAGAAACGCAAGGAATTGATAAGTTGCTTGCCAACCTAGATCTACATGAAACAAAACGCAAATCATTTGCTCCTTTTGACTATCTGACCGTTAGAGAGAGGACAGGAGGCAGGGACCAGGGGCCATGCATGTTTTGGTTCCTGGAATGTTACAAACCCATGCCAAAAATTTCACAGTGATCCTGAATGGAAAATCTTCCACTGGTTTCCTGGGATTATGCAAAGTAGGTCATTTAAAATGTAATTTGAGTCTTCCCAATAAGTAACCTCAAATTCAGTAATTTTAACAAACCCTACCCACACCTTTCAAAGAATTTGAACAGCAAAATTTCTTTAAGGAAAAAAAAACATTCATTCAGAACAGAATTTCTTTACTGAAAACGGCATCTCATTTAAAATGAACCAAATTTCACCAGAGTGTAATGTTTTTCTTCTAACAGTAAAAACAAGAGTCCAGAACTACCAGACTTCAGTAGAAAGCTACATTTTGAGGTTGAAAGAGAAAAAAAAAATTGCTTCTCCTCCTTTTATTCCCAAAACAGGAAAAGGCTGCATGAATACAACATAGATTTGAATAATTAACAGAAGCAAAAAAGCTAAGAAGCTCCTTTAAAGTAGTGAAGAATGAACTGCTCTGAATTTTCATGACGTTGTGTTCTCTTTCTGTGACCTTCACTAACTTCAGCCAACATTTTAGGAAGTTTTGCTAAAACTCTACATCTTAGAATATTTTTCATTGCCTTTTCAATTCCATGGCCAATGAGTAAACTGACCAGTCTTTGCCTTCAATATGTAAGGGACTAATTGACTCTACTTTTCATGTCCTTTTAGGCATTTGCATGTTGTAAAAAAATAAGTTAAACAATTTGTAAAATAATTTCATAATATATTAATATATTTCATAATATATTTCATAATATATTAATAGTATGTAATATAAATGTGTTTATTTAAAATAGTGTTGTTAATAAAAATTAAAATCAAATATTAAAAATGTTATTTAAAATAATGCAATAAATACTGAAAGAATGAAATTAAGATGAAATCAAATCTCTTTAACTGAAAACACTAATTTTGGAAATAACAGTGGTGAGAATATATTAATGTTGGAAGAACATTCTTCATGGGTCTGTCCTATCTCTCCACGCCTTGTGAGCAAAGGCATTAATTGTCCTTTTGTTCTAAATTATCTTTTCAAAAATGTCTGTGTATCAAACAACCTTGGCAGATAGAGATGTTGTTTCTTTCTGAAGTGAAGGGCAGGTTTGTCTACTGTCCAGCATAATAAAGACAATGTCTCAAACAAGGGGAAAGATGAGGCAGGCTCACTGCCCATTATAAGAACTCAAGTTTCCTTAGGGTGGGGTTTCTTGGCTGTGACCCAGCATCCATCTGGGCCCCCTCTGGGCTGTCCCTGGGGAACTTGGGAAGCAAGAGGAACCAACGAGAAACTGATGCTTATGGTGCTTTTTGTGCAATGAGTAATAAATTCATTTGCCCCTGACCCAGGAGCCCTGTGAACTGCCAGGTTAACTTGGTGGTCGCTTGAGAGTAGGGTAAAATCTCAGACCTGTCATGGCTTTGACAATTAGTATACATTAAATAGTATAAAAACATTTAAGCACAGGGCCAGGCAGAAGTCTCTTGATATGATCACACCTATGTGGTGAAAACCCTTAATCTGCTTCAGTTTTTTCATTGAATGATTATGTTTGAATGAACATAAAGAGACAATATCTACTTTAACTTTTCTGTTCTTTCGCAAATTTTCTTTACAAATTACTTTTCGGTTTTTACAATTGATTCCGGCAATCCTCCTATTTTGTAGTAACTTTAGGTTGACAGCAAAGTTACAAAGGTAGCCCTGAGTTCTCACGTACCCTCTCTCACCAGTATCTCCAACGTTAGCATCTTACACAACCCTGGTATACTCGTCAACAGTAAGACCCCGACACTGGTGCGTTGCTATTAACTAAATTCTGGACTTGATATGGATTTCGGTTCTCTTTCCATTAATGTTCTTTTCTGTTCCAGGATACCACAGCGCACTGAGTGTGAGTGAGTGAGTGAGTGTGAGTGAGTGTGGGGGGGTGTGTGTAATCTGGCATTTTAACATTTTTACTGAAATGCAATTCATATACTCCAAAACTCACTCATCCAAGTGTATGATTCAGTGGTTTAGGGTATGTGCAGCCTTGTAACCATCACCGCCATCTAAGCGTAGAACATTTCATCATGCCAAGACCCACCCCGACCTCCACTTCCCATTTCTGCGCCATCATGAGTCTACCTTCTATCTCCATGGACTTGCCTACTCCGGATACTTCACATCGATGGCCTCTTACGTCACGTGGTCTTTTGTGACTGCCTTCTCTCACCTAGCAAAGTGTTCTCAAGGTTTTCCCATGTCGTAGCCCAGATGGGTACTTCATTCCTTTCACTATCAGATACTATTCCACTGTGTGGGGACACCTGATTTTATTTATTTATTCATTCACTCATTTGTTCTTCATTCCTTCTTCAGTTGATGGGTATTTGGGTTGTTTTCACTTTCTGGCTGTTTGGAATAATGCTATTATGAAAACCTTATACAAGTTTTGGTTTGTTTTCATTTCTCGTGGGTTTATACCTAACAACTGAAACTGCTGGGTCACATGATACCGTTAATGTCAAACATTCCTAGGAACTGCCGGACTTTTCTGAAGGGGCTGCACCATGTGATGTCCCTGCCAGCAGAGGATGGCTGTTTTCTTTTTCTGCAGCCGTGCCCGTGCTGCTTATCATTCTGGTCTATCTGACTGCAGCCGTCATAAGAGGTGAAGTAGTGTCTTGTGGGAGCATTTATTTTTTAAATGGAAAATATATATATATATATTTTTTAAACGTTTATTTATTTTTGAGACATAGAGACAGAGCGTGAGCAGGAGAAGGGCAGAGAGAGAGGGAGACACAGAATCCGAAGCAGGCTCCAGGCTCCAAGCTGTCAGCACAGAGCCCGACGCAGGGCTCGAACTCACAGACCGCGAGATCATGACCTGAGCTGAAATCGGCCGCTTCACCGACTGAGCCACCCAGGCGCCCCAAATGGAAAATATATTTTGTTCTGTTGGTTACTTTCTAGGAATGGAAGACAGTATGAAGATGGAATGCTCTTCACCCTCAGGTTTGTCTCCCTCCTTATTTAAAGCAAAAAAAAAGTATTAGATTCAAATTTAATGTATCGAATTCTACGCAAAGGCTTAAAAGCAGAAGTAGTAAAGATTGTGTCTTAAAAGGACTCCCAGTTTATGAGAGAGACAGACGTGAAAATGTTCAGTTCCTAACTCCTCGCACACAGCAGGCACTAAAACGTGTGCTGTGACTGGCAGAAACAAGTAAGCAGACCACTGTAAGGAGCAGCCATGTTTTAAGTGCTGCGTGCATTTCTGGCGAGGGCACAAACGACAGAAGCAGAGACATGGGCCCAGCGCAGTGACGTTCTGGCACTCTTCCGCTCCATACAAGGCGTTGCGCAACGCAGAGTGGGGAAGTCAGGGACTGCCACGCCCTGGTAGAAGCAGAAGAATTCAGAGAGCTTAGTTTCACAGAAGTTAAGGAAGCAGAGAGCAGAACACAGACGGGAGATCCACGGTGCCAACCGCTGCAGGGAAGTCAAAATGAAAGAAAGAAAGGAAGAAGTTACCGGACTGGGAAACCGTGAGGTTTCTCGTGATTCTGGAAAGAGCAGGTTTTCACAGGGCAGGTGAGGTCAGGTTAAAGCTGTGAAACTCTCTTTACCTCTCTAGATTCGCGGCCCTGGGCAGTTTATAAAGTGACTGCCCCACAGGGAGGCACGGTATCGTTTGGGGGAGGCAGCCACACCCGCTCGGCGCGGCTAGGTTTGCATGTGGGCCTGTGGTACCGGGAACTGGACCCGCTCCAGAGGCTGAGCTTGGGAACCGAAGCACACCTTTATCCCCCAGGGCGGGAACTGCCCAGGAGCAAGTGCTGAGTTCGAGGGGGATGCTTAGTGAATAATCCTTGAGTTCACTAACCTCCGTGATTTTACGGAGAACCAACAGCGAGGAGAGCCTTCGGGACTCTCACTCTGCGTGCCGTCACCGGGTCCGTAAACAGACACGAGTGAGGCCAGAGGAGGTGAAGTGACTCAACGGGCGAGTCCAGTACTTGGAAGCCGCGTCCAGCTTTCCCTGAGTCCACAGGCACCGTTTCTTACTTTTTTCTTTGCCTTGGAACTCGACGACTGTTTAAATAGGTTTTAATAACAATATTAAACTGGAAGGGATCTGGCACAGTGCATTTCAGATCTCTGGAGAAGGTTAGCTGGAAAACAGTCACTGTTTAGACAAAAATATTTAGAAAACAAAGTATTTATCAAACAGTAACAACATACGGGACGGTGGGTGCCAAGTTTTTGAAAATCAGGATGCTGTAATTGAGAGAAACGTGCTCTGTGTGTGGGGGCTCTGCCTAGGTCTCGCGCCTGTGTCAGTCACGACAGGTAGTGAAGAGCGATGTGCTGAGAAGCAGCACCGTCTCCATGGACTTCAGAGAGTCTGACCACGATGCAGTCTCAGCCGGTTCCCTCCTCCGAATTAGGATTCGTTTACAAACATTTAAGAGTAAAATCTATACTGAAAAATAGTAAGGTTTTAAGTAAATCGAGACTTTTTCGCAAGGGCAGGACGGGAAATCTAGCATAAGGCTTCCTCAAGCTCTCTCACGGTCTGCCGCACGGGACCCACCCCTGCTCCACAGGTCGGGGACACCCGCCTCAGGCAAGAAACGCTGTTAAGGCACAGCTTAGAAAGACGGATAGAACGTGATCCTGACTACATTTTGCACAGGACATCTCACGGTTTAAAAGTATGAGGAACGCTTTTTAAACCAAAATGCCATGGGTTTCATTTGCATCCATGTCCCAGGATGGCAGGTATGAAGTGACTCCAACAACTCCCGACCGCAGGTCAGGAAACACGGTTTAGTTAATGATACATAATAGGGACACAAGTCCCAGAGACCCACAGAGGTTAAGGAAGCCCTGAGAAAAACAAAAGACAACTGGTTTGGACATTTGAGGAACACTTAACAGAGGTGGTGGTATATGATGAGGTGGGCCTTCTAAGAAGGTGGGCAGTACGCTTAGGAGAGAGAGGAGGAGAGGCAGAAAGTTCCAGCCATGTGAAGAAAAAAAAAAAAAAAAAAAGATGAGCCAAGCACTTAGGATACTTCAGAGCTGGAGTTCATTGCCTTCCAAGAACCCGAGGGAAGCCATGGAACCCTCACCAGAAACATGCATGTGTGTGTCCAGCCAGTGGTTCCGGAGCGTAACCCCAGAACCCAAAGTGGAGACCTTTTTCTTAGACTTTCGGAGGAGCACAGAAAGCCCAGAGGTACATAAAGACAGATAGGAGACATGGCCACAGTGAACCAGGCTTTATTCTCGAGCAAGGGCGGACCCTCGCCACAATGGCACTGGCACTGGCAGGGGAGGGAGAGCAGTGCTGTGCCAAGAACATAACTCTCACAGCCTAGCGGCAGTGTGCGCCTGGACCGGGGAGATGCCCTCTGGAGGCAGAAGCAGCAAGGCAGAGAGCCAGCCCAGAGGGCAGAGTCCACAGAAATAAGGAGGGGCCCCAAAGCCACCATCTGACAAACGGGAAACCCAGGGGGCAGGAAGATGATGCCTGCTCTTTGTGGCTGTGCTGAGAGTGAGGTGTTCAGACGTCTGTCACATGGTTCAAGAAGGTGACGGATCTTGAGAGAGAGGCTGGGTGCTGGCTGCATTTGCGGTTGAGGTAACAGGTGAGGAGATGTGCACGAGAGCCGAGGCCCAACACGCAGACTGGAGGACCCCTCCCCCCGAAGACGGCGCTCCTTCACGTGGGGCGACACACACGTGTGCACCAAGCAGCTTGGAAAGCTGGTTCTTCTGGCCTCTTACAAACCTCACCAGCACAAAAGTGAGTGTGTACCGGGGAAACGCACATAAATCAAAACCACAACGAGAGGCCACGTTGCTCCTGTTAGGATGACTGTTATCACCTCCTCGCCTCCAAGAAGCCACCAGTAAAATAACAAATGGGGGTGCGGGTGCAGAGGAACTGGAACCTCGTGCGCTGCTGGTGGGACTGTGGGACGCGGCGGTCACTGTGGGACAGTTGGGGGTTCTTCCGAAACTTCGACAGGGCGCTGCCACACGATCCAGCAATTCCGCTCTGCCCAACAGAACTGAAAGCAGGGACTCTGTACGCGCATGTCCCCAGGGGCATCACTCACGACAGACAAAACGTGGAAACTCCGAATGTCCATCAGCAGATGAATGCATAAGTGTGGTCTACGCACATAATGGACCACCACTCAGCCTCCTAAAGCAAGGAAATCCCACACACGCCACGGCAGGGGCGAACCCTGAAGACCCTGGACTCAGTGAAATAACCCAGTCGGAACAAGGCAAACACTGTACAATTCCACGTCTATGAGGGGACCGGAGTCGTCGAACTAACAGACAACAAAACAGAATGGCGGTTTCCAGGGACTGGGGGAGAGGGAGAAAATTGGAAGTCTTGTTTAGGGGGTAGAGAGTTTGTTTGGAAAGATGAGAAAGTTCTGGAGATGGTGGCGGTAAAGGGTGCACAACAACATGACAGGCCACTGAACTAACTGGACGCCCGCACGTGGCAGATTTCATGTTACGTGTAACCTCCCAATGATACAACAAAATGAGTGTGCAGCAACAGAGAAAAGTGGTCAAGCGGCGCCCACGTAGTGAGCAGCAGAGCTGGAACCCTGGGCCAGATCCTACCAATCATGGCCAATGCCATCAACCAGAGGGCAAACTCCATGTGCACCGAGCGTGGAAAGAACGTCAAAGCATGTCTCAGCATCTTCCACCACATCCTGTGTTCAGTGACAGCGGCACCCAGCACACGGTCTTCTCGTGTGAGACATATCGCGCTTACTACAGAGGTCAACTGCTTAGGAGATATACACCGGATTACGCAACGCCTCCCCCTCCTTCTGCAGGGTTTCAGAACCTGCTGTCACAGATAAACCTTGCCCTAGTCTCGGGTTCTGTTCTTCAACCACTGTCTCTTTCTCACTCGCACCAAGAGCCAACTTAAAGGCCACACTGTGCGCCACGTTTGAAACATTTTCAGAGTGCTTCCTACAGGCCTTCAGGTACGTCGTGGAGCCCTGAGCACAAACATGGTTACTAACACACCTGTTCTCCTGTTAGTCTCCTTTCCCAAAGGTGATCGCTAAGATGGAGATTCTTACATAAACACATAAGTTGGTTCTCTGTACTATTAGCACTCTTAACCAGCTCAAAGACTAGGCTTGGCAAGATTCTGATTATTAGAAGAATTAGGAGACAGAAAAGGAAGAAACGACAGTGTTGACACTACTAATAATTTGAGCTTTAAGAGAAAAACAAGATGACTATGAGCCCCTCTCTCCAGATTTTGTGCCCCATGGCATCTGTAGTGAGCTCAAATGAGCAAACTACAGCCCTGGCAACTGCCTGAACAGGCAAGAGAGGCGAGTTCAAGATGATTCAGAGACTGTGTTTAGCAAGCAGCTGGAAATGAGGAAAACAGAGACTCTGCCATCAAATATCCATGTTTTTGGAGGAATTAGTTACCAAAGAGCTACTTTGTGGCTCTGACTCCATTTATGATTCTTTAGCTAAAAAACAAACTTAGGCCTCTGTCCATACCACCTCCATGATACGCAGGATCATCGACACTACGGGGGTTCAACATGCAAAGTTCTGGGGAGCTCCTGTGCACATGGAGCACGGGAAAACGAAGTTCAGAGGGAACGTCAGACCCATCTGGGTAGTTTTTTCGTTCCTGCCACAAAGCCTGGACCCCTTGTGATTATCTAAACTGCACCCACCTTGTGTTCCCATCAGTCTGAAAATAGAGTTGTACATATTTCCAGCAGAGAGGGAACTGCCTTTTGTTGTTGGCAGTGTTTCTCCTACTGTTTATATCTGAACATCCTATTAAGGCAGCTTACGGTTACACCCAGCCTTCCCAGCCCTTGCTTATTTACTTCCTCTTCGACGTCTCAGGAGATCCAGCCAGAGCTACGAGGCTGAACAAAAGGAAGCAAAACCCCACCATCCGGACATGGAAGCCAACACTTGAGTCAAAATCTTTTCAAGGAATTAGACAGCAACTCCTCAGTCCTTAGCCTCCCTACGTCTTTCATTTGATTCAGCTGTGGAAGTGTCTGAGCGAAAACAAACTTCCAAAGGATGTGTATTTCTCTGGAAAACGGCACTAGAGTTAAAGACCAAGTACTCCTTCTGAGCTTCAGCTAATGAGCTCAGGTGGCCTGCCCAAACATCTTAGGCAGGCGGGTGTCCTCCTCCGCTAATATTTTCATCCAGTGCACACAAACCATGGCTGCAGATCTTTCAAGCCTTCACCTGACACTCTTAATTACTAGCTACAAACTATGCTCTCAATAAACCATCAATAACATGAAGAGCCCTGTTATTATTAAGTAGACAACATTTTTCCAGGTACCCAAAGTTATCAAAATTAGTAAAACAGAAACAGCCCTTGGACTAAAAATCAGGTCATATTAGCAGTCATTCTAGGAGTCTGACGCCCTTCTTTTTGGTGTGCTAGTTTTGCGTAAGCTTCAGATATGCGATGTCCTCTTGTGTTAACACTGGTCTCAGGAATGCTCGCCTGGAGTTAGCTACTGAACTATGTTAGGTGACAACTTCTCTCATTCACCAACTTGTGAGTTCCATACTTGCTTTCTGAAGGATGCTGACAAAAATGGGCATGTTGCTACCAGAGGGTTTCTGCCAACAATAAAATTCTTCCATATCCCACTTTGGGCATGTGATTCATGGTTACCAACCACTTATCGTCAGAGCCAGAAGCTATACACACGGAGAGGAGGTAGTCAAGGGAATGTCATATGGTGAGACAGTGTGTGTGTGTGTGTGTGTGTGTGTGTGTGTGTGTACTGGGCTGGGGGACGGAGGGGTAAGTGACCAAGGAACACTATGAACTTATGCACCTTATTATTTAGCAAAGAAATCAGAAAAGATCTCAGGGATGTTGGAGGCTGATGGGAGGAAGCAAGAGGTGATTGAAGACAGACCAACGTATGTAGCTTTAGGGAAATCTTAAGGCAAGGCCTTGACACAGAAGAGCTACGATGAAATCAACTATATAGAACTGAAGAAGCGAATAGACAAAAAGCAGGAGAAGACCAAGCACGGGGGCCTAACCCAGGATGAGAATTTTGAAGCTAACCTAGTGACTTACTATGATGCCAGCAGGAGGGGCTGGAGTTATAAATGCAGAATCCACAGCTACAGGATCACAAGCTATGTTGTGTTTGTGGTCAACCTTTCAGTACGTTAACTACAGCTTACGTCGTGGGATGCGTAGGAATGCTTACTTACAAATTGTTAGAAGATGGATTCATTTGATGAACAAATTTTTTGAGCATTTAATATGGATTAGGAACACTGTTCTGAGTGCTTAGACATAGTGAACAGATAAAAAAATTGCAAATGCGTTTGTATAAAAGAGCACATTTCCACAGATAAAAGTGAAGTGAGAATATATACATGATCACTCGAGAACTGAAGTGGCATATACACCCAAATATAATAATTTTTTAAAAACACCAATTAAAAATACTGAACCTCAGGGATCCTGGGTGGCTCAGTCGGTTGAGTGTCTGACTTTGGCTCAGGTTGTGATCTCATGGTTAGTGGGTTCGAGACCCGCATCAGGCTCCCGAAAGCTCAGAGCCTGGAGCCTGCTTTGGATTCCGTGTCTCCCTCTCTCTCTGCCCCTTCCCTGCTCATGCTCTGTCTCTGTCTCTCAAAAATGAATAAACATTAGAAAAAAAAATACTGAAGCTCAAAATATAATTGGAGAATATTTCTAAATGAAAAAAAAAAAAAGAATTGTGGAAAAAAATTTGCTAAAAATTGTGCAACAGAATGAATTTATAGGAGGTCATGACACTGCCCTCAGCGCTAGGAAGGCATTCCTGCTCTGGAAAGAAACAATTGAGATAGCTTCTAAGACAATTTCTAAGATAGAAAAAAAAAATACACCTGTATTTATAAATGAAAACCGATTCACATATTTGTGTAACAAAAGACCCGGGCTGACTGGAGGAGGCGGTCTCGGCTGGCAAGAAGGAGCATCAGCTTTGAGGATCTGATGGTCAGAGCTGGACTGACATCCCGTCACCTATCACACACACGCTGTGAGACCTTCAGGGACCATCCCCATCTGCTGTTCCATATGTAAAATCAGGCAAACTCTAGGAATGGAAAAATTAAATGCCTGGATCTCATACCCATCCACTTCTTCCGCCTTCAGACCACAAAACCAAGTTACCACGCCTGGGCTGCCATAATGGCAGCCTAACTCATTCCCACGCTGCCAGACGAATCTCTTCAAAACATAGTCGGAGAAGTGACATGACCTATCCAAACAAAGCCAACTCCTCCTCCTCGTGGCTGTCACGGCCCTGCTTTCCTGACGTCCCACTTACGACTCTTCTGATACCACTCATCTGGTTGTTCAGGGCACCCCATGCACTGGCCCTGCCAATTCTTCCCTGAGGGTCTCAGGGCCTTTGCATCTGCTGTTCATTTCTTCTGGAACACCTTCCCTTGGCATAGCCAGCTTCTTTCTATCCTCTGGAGAGCAGTTTTTTAAATTTTGTTTTTAAAAATTTTTTAATGTTTGTTTATTTTTGAGAAAGAGAGAGAGAGAGAGACAGAGTGTGAGTGGGGGAGGGGCAGAGAGAGAGGGGAAGACACAGAATCCGAAACAGGCTCCAGGCTCTGAACTGTCAGCACCGAGCCCAATGTGGGGCTTCAACCCATGAACCACGAGATTATGACCTGAGCCAAAGTCAGAGTCCTAACTGACTGAGCCCCCTAGGTGCCCCTGGAGATCAGCTTTTTAAATATCAGCACCTCAGAAACATCTATGGAAAATAGGCCTTCTCAGTATTTCCTATATAGCCCACTGCTTCTCCTGTCAAATCACTTATGATCATTTGTACTTTTACTCGATATATCGCCTGTCTTGAAGCAATAGGAGGATTTTAAAGACCTGTGTAGCCCTTGGACTTAGGGCCGCTGCGGCACTGAACGGGTCATTAATACTGTTTTAATGTGTAGCTCTCAACAATGTCACCTTTTTCTGTCTCCAAAGCAAAGAAATTAATGCACAACTTAGCCATCTTATTTCAAACACACTAGTTTTAGGACTCTTAGTGTTTACTTAGATGTAATAAATGCCTATTTTCTGAGAAGTGATGTCTTCTCCACTAAAACTCTTTCATTATATAGTCGGCAGCACGGTACAGAAAAAAGAAAAGAATACAAACAGACTCATCTAAAAAAACCTAATTATGTCTTTTATTACCTGTGGCCTTGTGGGAAAAAAAAATCGTGTCTTTGTCATTCAGGTACTTCATACTCCTCACTGTGGCTCAAGAGAACCCTTAAGATCCTCATCTGAAATCGGCTGGGGCAGGGGGGTGGGGAAGGCAGCGGCTGCCCGGGCAGGAAGTCTCACGTGAAATGACATACGTGGAAATGTCTCGTCACAGCATCTCTGAGGCCAGCAAGCTTTCGGGCCCAGCTCGAGTGTAGAGAACTACACGTTTTAGCCTTATTTTAAATGCACGATATTCCCTGTGAGGCCTACGCTGAGATTTTCTAGGCCTCCTCCCTCTTTTTCTACTTTCTTTCCCGCCCCCAGACAGGTAAAATCAAGAGTCAAGCATACAAAGGACCTAAACACCGGGCTCTCGTAAATATATTGTATGAGGACAAAAATCTTAAACCTCCACGGTGTTTCACAGTTTGGAGAAACTAAAATTAACAGTATCTTGGAATCGGTTCAAAATGCCAAGTTACCAACAGCACTCAGTCTAGGCTGAGCAGGTCGGACGGCTACCTGACAGCAATTCGGAGGGACAGCGACACAGCTCTACCACAAATCCCAACACCTGTCTGGCCCCTTGTCCAGCATGTTTGTCGTGGGCTTTGGTGTCTAGCCTTCTAAACCCACTGCTTGGCCTCAATGGACCAATGGAAAAAAATGAAGAAGTCTCAAGTAATAAACTGAATTGATAAATCGGTAACATAGTTTCCAAATGTCCTTGACCAGGGAAACACACCACCACTCTGCCTGCGCTCCTCCAGCTCTATACAGCCACAAGCTCAGGTTCTGAGATTCTTCTGGCATCTGTGAAGCAGTTGGCTGGCTTCCAATTTTCCCTGCCTTTGCCAGAAAACGGCTAACTTCCAAAAAGTGCTCCTTGAGTCGTCCAACATTCCCAGACTCCCATCTTCTGGCGAGAGGAGTCCTTACTAATTTTAGATGCAAGGATGCCTTCTGTGAGCAATTAGCTCTTCAGAGTCTCCGCCCCCATCCTGCTTTGACACCCAACGTCACGGACACTGAGAAAACAAATACAGCTATCGAGAGAGTCCGTGAAAAAAGCTGCCGAACGAAGCCAGAAGCCCCACTCTGCAACTTTAATAAATAAATAAATAATAAATAGGTTGGAGACCCTTCCAAAGGAAATAAATGTCTATCTTGCCCCAAAGAGTTGCGAGAGACAGTAGACTAACATATAAGGAAGACTCAGGCGAGAGAAAGAAAGACTCAGACGAGAGAGAGAAACTAAGAAGCAGAAAAGGAGACCAGCAGAGAGCAATATCCAGACAGACGGGGATCACAGGGACAGAGACAGACACAGAGATATGTCAGGAGACAGCAGCTCTGAAGGTGATTTTCTTCCTCTGTGATTTTCAAGAGTAGGAGGTTCCCCTCAGATCGAGAACGCATTTAATGCAAGCAAAATGACATTTCGACAGTAAGTGGTTCAAGGCTGATTCTTAAGCCCTCCCAGTCTGTCTTTTAAGAACCTTAAAATCAGCAACCTCACTCCTCCACCCCCCTACTTTCCACACAACCTTCTCCGCCTTTCTCCCAGTACAGGGTGGCTAGGGACTCGGCCGCCGGGTTCCCAGAAGTGAAGGAGCCTGAGAGCTCTGGACAGCCTGCAGCGTGGCCCCTTACCTTCAGCAGCACCACGTCCACAGTCCTGTCCACCTTGGAGATGTCGCACAGGCTGTAGCGCCTCTTGTGCCGTTCATACATTTTTGTCCAAATGCAGAGGAGAGGAGACAAAATGCAGGTGATGTACCCACTGTTAACTTGGGGGACCAGTGCACTCCCCCAAATCCAGAGTTCCAGATTTCTCACGCTGAGCTGGAGATCTGTGCCTTCCAGACTCCTCTCTCTATAAAACTCTCAAAGGGTCAAAAAAATGATTAAAAAGAAGCCAAGCAGGATCCAACTCCTTGAACTGCCGGGGAACTTTCTGGCAACTTCAGAGCACCGGGATGGTAAATTTGTAACTCATAATATAGGCAACAAGCGCCTCCCGCTGCTGTGCTTCATGCAGACCTCGAGGGAAAGACAAACCCACTGCTCCCATCACCGGCGATCACTCCGGCAGGAAAATTAAGGACGGCCCGGCTAGGCATAATGGCCGACACACGTGGGGGAAAACCCCAAAGCAGGCAATAAAAATCCAGTATGTACTTTATCAGGAAAAGAGAGGAAAAGGCAAGACAATTCTACTTCAAAGGGATGCCATGAAAACATCCTCATTCTCTCATTAACTTCAATTCTTCAGGTTAAAAAAAAAAAAAAAAGAAAAAACAAGACAAGGAAAATCAATTTTTCCTTTATAGGGAAAAAAACACAACGACAACAAAAGCCACTTGGCGATTCTGTTCTGAGTTGAGTCTTTAGTCGGCCTGTTGCTCACCAGGCAGCAGGGCTTGGTTCTGATTTCAGCTGAAAATACCTACTGACAGCAGAGGAGAAGGAGAAAAAGACCACTCCTCCTCTACTCCTCCTCCCTTCTCGGGCGCTGGCCCTCCCTCACCCCAGCCCCCCTCTTTCCCTCACCCTCGAGAACGTCATTACTTGCCCTTTCAGCTCTGCAACCAGCAGCCTTGGAGGTTTGAAAACCTAATTGCAGTGGTGGGAACATGATTCATCCACAGACGAAGAAGAGAAAAACAAGGCTTCCTTTTCCAACCCACTTCCTGCTGCTCCTGCTCCTGCTCCTCCTCCTCCTCACTCCGTCCCCACCCCCCCATCCCCCCATCCCCCCCTATGAAAAGGGCTCTGTCAGGCATCACAAGATGCACCTCGAATGCTCTGAGGTCGGAGCCGGACGATAAAGACGAGGGGAGGAGGCCAGCCTGCGCATCACGGGCGGGTACAACACAGTCCTCTATTCCACGAAGGACGGACGGCAAACTGAAACTGCCCAAGGCGCCCGCCGCGGCTCCCGGCCCGACGCAAGCCAGCGATTTCACAGGAGAAAAAAGTCAGCCGAGGATCTCGGGGCTGCGTCTCTAGGATCCACAAGTGGCTGCAAAGTGCCTGACGGGGTTAAAAAGCAAGAGTTCAGTCGGGGGGGGGGGGGGGGTGAAGGTGGGGAGAACGTGAGTGACAGAGGGGCCTGAAAGGAAAGTAAGGACAGGAGGAGCAGAGGGCGCAGGTACCTGTCCCGGGGCTGTCTCTGCGTGAGGAGGCTCGGCTTGGCGGGACTCGGTCCCCCTTCAGTGCTTCCATGCCCTCACTGAGCCTGTGTGTGGCTCCGTCACTTCGCTCGCCCGTTTTCTTACTGAGACCCTCCCCACCCCCACCCCACCCTGTGCGACAACCGGGCTGGGGGGGGGGACAGGCCTACTCCAGAACTCATCCTGACTTCCTACTCCAGAACTCAGCGGGTTCAGAAGGCTGACCTCTCGCTTGGTTCGTGAATGATCTGGGAGGGGAAAAAAGGAGGAACTGGAGGAAGGAAAAAGGGGGAAAGAGCGGGGAAAGGCAAGACTAAGAAGACGTCCTTGTAGGAGCGTTAGGCTGCTGCCATGGTACTCAAGGTGGGCCAGGGGAGTCGTCACCACACCTGGCGAGTGTGAATGAGGAGCTTCAGATACCACAAGGGAAAGGAAGAAAGAGGTTTGTACTTAAATTTCTGTCAGCACTGCAAATGGAACTGGGGACAAGGTTTTTCAGGAGTTACCAAGGGGGTGCAGAAGGTCTGATGATGCTCTTCCTCAGGCCAGGCGGTCCCGCTGCTAACCAGCCCAACGGAGGGAAACGCGGCAAACCCCACGGGAAAGCGAGGGTTCTCCTTGCCTGTTACTGCACTGCAGTCCCCACTGTGACCAACCAGAGCCCGGGTCCTCGCCCCTCACGGTGTCATCCAAGGCGCGTACACAGGTGGACGGCTTCCCCTTCCCCACATGCCCCCCAGCGAGCCTGGAGTTCTGTGACGTTACCAACGAGAACAGTAACACAGATGTTGCTTTTCATTAGAGTAAGGATGGAAAACAGCAGAACCAGGATCAGTAGAGAGAGCTTTAAAAAGTTCCAACTAAAGTTCTTGCTCAGACTCACCCAAAGGGCTTTCTTTACAATTACTGAGAGACCCTGTGGTTCATTAGAGTAAGGATGGAAAACAGCAGAACCAGGATCAGTAGAGAGAGCTTTAAAAAGTTCCAACTAAAGTTCTTGCTCAGACTCACCCAAAGGGCTTTCTTTACAATTACTGAGAGACCCTGTGGTGCAGAGCACAAAACGGAAGACCCTGCAGGCTGCCGTGTATGGGACAACTGCTAGCTTATCACCTTTTCTGGGTGAACTTTCCTCAAGCTGGAATTCAGAACTCCCCATCTGAACACAGGGCCAGCTCCCCTCTGTCCCCAACATGGTTTATTCCTCCTGCCACTCCCTTCTGTTTTAATTAGAATCGAATGTTTCCTGCTTTCAAGGTTCCCAGGCGTCTCTCAAGGGATCAGAGAGGCTTTAATCACCATACAGCCTTCCTAGTCCCAACGTCGGCTAACTACTGGCTGAAACCGAGATAATCTCTATCGTCTTAACAGACATTTTGTGCCTCGCAGGGAGGCAAATAACAAGGTCTCTGTCCTCGACAAGCGTATATAATCAGAGAGCAACCAGTTTCAAATTAACGTAGTTGTCTGAAATGTTTTGAGATCTATGGGTTCAACTATTTTATTTCCGACGATCTGCTGACTTGGTGCCCTAGGCTGCAAACCTAGGCTGCCTACCCCGTCTGCACACATAAGCCCCCCACAAAGCTTTGGAATCTTCCTTATGTACTCTGTTGCTTCCTGTAGAACAAATGCTCTGGTGGGTGGGGAGGGGGGTGCAAATGCTCTGGGTGGGGGGAAAAAAAGGTCTGCCTTGCTCCCCCTCTGGATCTGTTCGGCACTTTCCACAGAACACAGAGTCTGCGGTCCTGGGCTTGGGCTGCTGCTGTGGCAATTCCAAGTTTCTATCAAAAACATCTGGAACCACTGAGCAGTTATTCTGTTAGGATTTTGAAACACAGCAACCAATCATTTTATATCCAAACCAGAGCTGAGAGCTATGAATTTTTGTTTTGAGAAAACTTCCCTTTTCCCTTAATTTTGGGAACTTGTAGTAAAATATGTTTATTATTTACGGCCTCTTACAATAGTAGTTATTTACAAGATTGATTGTACCTCCCTTCTCTCTGTGTCCTCCATACCACTCTCTATCCACAAAAGGAGTCTCAAATTCAATAGAAGCCACCACTGCTTTTACTCTGTTTATACCACAGGCCCAACATATGATCTTAAAGATTCCAGAAAAAGAAGTCGAAAAATACTTTATGCATTTTAATTGAACTACAGCATTTCTGTTTGTGAATTAAATTTTCTCTTGATTTATTTAATTACAAGATCTAACAATGGACCCAAATTATTTAAGCAATTCTTCTGGGTCAACTCTGGTTTAGTTAGGGCAGAACCCAGTCTCGAGTCCCACGGTCAAGTTTCTGAATTAGGCCACCACCTGGTGGGTGTGCTAAAGTCCCAAATAGAACACCAAAAGCCAGTAAGCACTGCAGGGAGGGGGGTGGGGGGAGTCCACTGCTACTAAGTATTTTTCTTGTAACCCCAAAAGGACCAACTGGGCACTGGCTAACTAACCCCCTAATGATGCACTCCGTCTCTGTAGGGAACACAAGGTACCTGGGTGAAAACCAAGGGTTCCTTCTATTCCTAGGTGTGCCACGGTCTCACTGAGCGACATGGCCTAATTAGCTGGACTCTCTGGACCTAGGTTTCCAGAACTGAAAAACAACAGGGGGTGGACACTATCTGAAGTTCCTTCTTCATCGGATATGGTCAGTCTGAGACTAAGAAATCTTTATCACCTGCCACGTAGCTCATAGGATGTGGGTAGATTCAGAGGAGAAAAGGGAATTGAGAAATTCTCTCAAAATCCGCTGTAGAAAACACATAGTGTGTCTTTGCATCGCTGTATTTTCCTCCTCCACTTTCGCATGAAATCGGAAGGAAGGAAAGGTCTACCACAGTTAATTTTCATTTACCTGTGATTTCATCAATTTAAAAAACAGTGAGTCATCCAGAGTTACACGTCTGATGGTGGCAAAACTGACTAGAATACAGATAAAATACTTTACCTCCGCTTAGACGATTCGAGTCTGCTTGGATTAACAGACTATTTCAAGGACGATGGTTGCTTGATCAAGATGAGAAAGGAGGAAATTAATTACAAAGGCTGCAAAGTCACTGTTTCCATTTGGAATTTCCTTTTTAATTTCAACTTAGGTATCTGAGCACTACCGATCCAGGAGAGGGAGGCCTATGGTCCTCCCCCGCCACCCACCCATCAGGCATTTTTCTGACTCAGGATTTGAGGTTCCAAGAAGGTGAAAAAAGTAAAGGGGAAGGCCTTGGCCCCGAAATCAACCAGCAATTCTTGTTAAACAGCGTGGGTGGTGGCAAAGCAGCGCCTTCTTCGCTTTAACCCCTTCTTGCCTTTGCAAGAAGAAACCTGAAGACCATTTAGCTGGCAGCAGCAAATTATCTGACCACAATAACAATGGCAGAAAGAAATTAAGATGGAAGAACAGAACAAAAACAATGATAAAGCTTTAAAAATGTCTTTTTCTTTTAACAATTTTTTTTTAGAGACACAGAGCATGAGCAGGAAAAAGGCAGAGGGACACAGAGAGAGGATCTTAAGCAGACTCCATGCTCAGGGCAGAGCCTGACACAAGGTTTGAGCTCACCACCTCGGGATCATGATCTGAGCTGACATCAAGAGCTGGACGCTCAACTGACTGAGCCACTCAGGCGCTGCTAAAAAGGTCTCTTTTTACAAGCTTTTGCTCCTCCCAGGAAACGGGTCTCATGGAACATGTCCACAAATGTTAAATTTTCCTACAACTGCCAACAGCTTGGTGAAATTAAAAGGAAGGGGTGGGCAGAGAAAGGTGGGGGCAGATTTACAATGTCGGGTGCAAAAGTGGTGATAGGATAGTTTCTTCCATGGTGAGATTTATTAATAACAACGTGTCCTGAGAACTTTCTGTCTGCCAGGTGCTTCCACACGTACGACCTCATTTATTCCTCATCGAAAGCTCTAAGGTCAAGAGCTCAGAGGTGGCAGAGGAGGACCTGCACTCAGCGTTTGAGTCAGTTATGTAAGGTCGCACAGCTGATAAAATGAGTTTCCATTAAACTCCATTCTGTCAATCTTCTTTCTTTCCATTACACCTCTTATTTTGCCTTGAGTAACCCCCCAAAGTTAAAGAAATGAAACTATGCTGAGAAAATGGAAGTTAAAAAATTGAGGAAAGAAAACCTAGAACTCATCACTCGTACCAGTAGCTCCGGCTTGACTTGATACAAACGCCAAAGGTTAGAAAACATTTTTCTTCTTTCAATAAAAATGACAAACGGATCCTAATTTTAGAAAGTTCAGGTAGAAAGTGCATCCTATCAGTGAACAGCAGAGTCAACTTCTTTGTCGACATTTTCATCCTGGACGTTTCCCTTTTTTAGCCACTCCTCACTCTCCAACGTATTATAAAAATCAGAACGAACACGCCCAACGCAGAGACTGAAAGATTTCTGGATTCGGACAACCGCCAGCCAGGCCTTCTCTAGAACAAACGGGTCTACGACTCCTAGCTCTTCTCTTTGGAACAAACACTAGCTATTTCTTGTGGCAGCATTTCAAGTGTGGGAAGATACGCATCACGACTCACCTCCCTCCTCACAGCTCTTCTCCTGGACCACGATCCCCACGGCCGCTCCTCACGCCACAAGGAACCCGACGGAGGGCTCTCGGAGCTTCTGGTGACTGCGAGCCCGGGACGATCAAGATCAGACTTAACCCAAGTATCACCCCAACTAGGAAGATACAAGCCTCTGATGAAATAGGCTCACTTCCCATATTTTTTTTTCTTTGACTCAAATCGAGTCTTCTCTATACTTTAAACTTGTGATTTTATTTAAAGACCCACCTCACATCTTCCCCTTTATATTCTCACTGAAGTTACTGTTTCAGCCTAAAAACGGAATCTTGAATCTAGACTCTGTCACTGAAGTAACAGCCGTCCCTCAAACTCTGTGTCATCTCTAAGCCTGAACAGCAAGGCCAACAACGGAGACCCAGAGAGCGCTCGCTCCACCTCCCCACCCCCATCCGGAAGGACACCAATGCAAAGAGCGCTCTGGATAGAAAGTGCTGTTCCATCAGCTACAGAGCCAACGGGACCTCGAGTTCCACTTCTTCATCTTCTTTACTCTACGGGACAGTCTGCAAAATCTCTTGCTGAAATGAACACGCCAGATCTAAGGGATCCTCCTGTTCTACCTGTCTAGAGACCCTCTTAAAAGGAGAACTTAGATGCCACCCAGGCGGTGTGCTGTGTGATGATCCTTTCTCTGCGTGGTCACGCATTATATGTGAAACCAGATGACAGAGATGGCCACACCTCATCAACTACAAGTCATATTCACTGTTCTTTTTTTTTTTTAATTTTTTAAAATTTTATTCTTGAGAGAGAGAGAGAGCATGAGCAGGGGAGGGGCAGAGAGAGAGGGAGACACAGAATCAGAAGCAGGCTCCAGGCTCTGAGCTGTCAGCACAGAGCCCAACGTGGGGCTAGAACGCACAAACCGTGAGGTCATGATCTTAGCCAAAGTCGGACGCTTAACCCACTGAGCCACCTAGGCGCCCCTTCTTTTTTTTTTTTTTTTTTTTAAAGTAGGCTCCATGCCCGGGGCTTGAACTCACAACCCTGAGATGGACCTGAGCTGAGATTAAGAGTTAGATGCTTAAGCGACTGAGCGACTCAGGCATGCCATATCCATTATTATTTCTGAATCTTCTAGCAACATTTATTTTTAGCATGACCATTATGAGTGCATCACATAAGACTAGACGACACTGACAAAATTAAACAAAAGCTCCTCTAATTCTTTCCTCATAATGGTACAATATTAGGACTTTTCACATTTAGACATCTTACCGACCTCATAATCCTATAATCGCAAATTTCTAGTTGAGTAAAATAACTGTAAGTAATAGCATCTCTTCCCCCCTCAAAGCATTAACAATAAAAGGGATATGCTCCCTCCACATTTTCTCATTCTTCAACACACCAGCTATACTGCTGACACTAAAATGCATTTTGTACACAACAGTGTACTTTTGCTCTTTTCCCCCACTCAAACAGTTTGCACATGCATTTATAAGTGCAAAAAGCCTGAGGTTCAGGCTAAACTTCTGGTAATAACTTCTATTTCAGACGGTAACCTAGGCCTTCAAAAATATTCTGTAGTTATCACTTAGAAAATTCTTAAGTATCTTTACTGAGGTATAACTGAAATGCAATAAATTGCACCTATTTCAAGTATACTAGATATTTTGTAAACAAGTAATTTCTAAATAGAATTTTCAAATTTTCCCAAAGGATGTGGCTTTAAAATACATTTGTATTTTATAACAAGGAATGCTCAGAATGCTAAAAATAGTGAACTTAGGGGTGCCTGGGTGGCTCAGTCAGTTAAGCATCTGACTCAGGCTCGGGTCATGATCTCACGGTACATGGGTTTGAGCCCTACATCAGGCTCTGTGCTGAGAGCTCGGAGCCTGAAGACTTCAGATTCTGTCTCCTTCTCTCTCTGCCTCTCCCCTGCCTTCTCTCTGTCTTTCTGTCTTGGTCTCAAAAATGAAAAAAATAAACATTAAAAAATTTTTTTAATTAAAAATAAAATAAAAATGCCAAATTTAGTATCAGTAACAACTTAAACAACCAAGAAATTTCACATGGAAAATTCGTAATACTGGTATGACTGTGTACTCCAACTTCACACATCACTGACATAAACCTTTAACAAGCTGCCTTTCAGGAAATGAATTAGACAAGTATTTGTTGAACACCTATGCTCGGTGCTGAGGATATAGCAGCACACGAGACATTAAGGAGTCATGATAAGATGCGAGACGTGTTCGCACAGAGGAATCACAGGGCACAAGGCCGTTGGCTGTAGACGGAACATGCTCTGAGGCCCAGAACAGGCCTGCCGTGGAGATGCTGACTAACCCGGGGCCTCCGGATGAGTAGGAGCTCACTAGGTGAGAGGCAGGGAGCCCCAGGACGGAGAGCCACAGAGAGGCCTTCTAGGTGCATTCCGGCAGGGGACTGAGTGCCAAGGCCCAGAGGCGAGACAGAGCGAGAGGCAAAGAGTGAGGCCTGTGGAGCAGGAAAAGGTCAGTTCCAGATGAACACGCTACTCACACTGAGAAGTCTGAATCACTGCAACGAGAAAACGCCATGGAAGGGCTGTTGGCTAGGGAAAGACACTAGCAGTTCTACATTTCAAAGTATTGTTTTTCTAGAGCATGCTCACAGATGCACGTTGGATGAGAGAGGAGGGGAGCCTGAATTCAGGTGATGAAAGTGGAGATGGAGAGAACGAAATGAGAGTCTGAAGATATTAACCGTTAACAGGCAGTGGGGGTGGAGAAGAAGGGGGCACGCAGCGTTGTTAGAGCAGGACTCCACCCTGGGCAACCGGGTAAACAGTGGGGTGGGGCCCAAGGAGGCAGTAGGGAGAGATCAGATGAGGAGTCCGTTATTTGCTGTTGTTTTTAATGTTTACTTATTTATTTAAAGAGAGAGCGAGCATGTAAGCAGGGAAGAGGCAGGGAGAGAGGAAGAGAGAGAATCCTAAGCAGGCTGTATGCTGCCAGCTCAGAGTCCAACATGGGGCTCGAACTCACGAACAGTGAGATCATGACCTGAGCTGAAATCAAGAGTTGGACTCAACTGAGCCGCCCAGGCGCCCCTGATGACGCGTCAGTTTTAGATGCAGAGAACCTAAAGATCTCAGAGACATCCGAGCAAAGCGCCGGTAAGCAGGCAAGTGCGTGTCTGGAGCTCAGAATGGCTGGGATTGGGCGCTCAGATTTGGGGACTGACACATGGACCGGACATCGGGGACACCAAAAGAAGGAAAGATTTCAAAGAAAGAACAGTCGTAAAAATCTCATGCAAGTAAGAGATTTGGATTTTGCTACTAAACGTTCTGTAGGGCTGGGAGGGGCCGCCTGGGGTAGCAGAGCGAGGAGGGCTGATTTAAGTATTCCGCCGCATCACGAGGGGACATTTAGGTTCTGTCTGCACACTCCACTTTTCCCGGCCGTCCCTTAAGAAGTCTTTCCTATGAGAGGAAGTACCTTAGCGAATGCTTCCACAACGTTGCTATAGGATTGCTAACCTGGTAATAAACACTGTAGATTGCAAAAGACTTTCTGAGAAGTAACTGAAGCATTAGCAGAGAAAAGGGACCATTAACACAAAGTGAGTGCTTTGCAACATGCATGCCTGGTCTTCTGTGCACTTTCAATTTTTTCTAAGAGGTTCTACCGCAGAGACCAGAAGAGATCATTTGACTGTACACACTGCTATCTTGGTTAGGAATATGGACAAGCGCTTCATAACAGCTGGAGGAGGGAAGCGGGGTGGACAGTGTTTGGGCAAGGAAATGGAAAAAGAAGGGAACAGCCAACAAGTAAGAAATTCCCTTTCCATATGAACATCTATGGCAATAAGAACAAACCTCTTTCTATAAAACAAAGGCAATGAGATCAAGGGGAACAAAACTGGCCTTTACTGACCAGAATTCCTAATGGGATTTTTGTCATCACTAGCCAGTCGTAGCCGGTAAATAGTGAACCAGTGACGATTAACGAAATTTGTTTATCCATTCGACAAACACTGAAATGCATGCTGCAGTTAGGTGGCTCTGCAAGGTGTTAGGAGCTATAACGCTGGATAAGATGTTTCTGGGGCCTCGAGGAAGGGGCGATGGCAGGAAGTACAGATAGAAGACAGCTTGGAGAGTAGAAATGAAATGCAGAATTCCAACAAAGGAATGAGGATCTCTGGCCGCACTGATTAAGGAGAAAAATCCCACGAAGGTGGGTGTTGCCTGTGAAGAGTGTGGGGCAGGGTACAGGCGTTGGTGCGCGGCAGGTACGATGGAAGACTGGCCAAACTGTCTAGTTACATGCGTCAAATCCTACGAGGGAGCGCTATTAACATTTGCCTGGGAAAAGCATCAACAGCCTAGATTCTAAAAGCACATGACGTCATGCCAGAAAGTTTAGGCTCTACTGAGAGGCACCTGGGAGCCAGTGAGGACTCTGCAGCGGAGAAGCGGTATGGCTTGTGCTGTAATTCAGGAAGATGGTACAAAAGTCTTTAGCCACATCAAGCCTAATCTCCCTCGTCTGGATATCTCCATGGTCTTATCCAGTCTTATTCACTACTATTCCCCTAGATAGATATAACGTTGGTCTCTCAGTGTTGTACGATCAGGACATGGTTCTTCTTTTTTTTTTTTTTTTTTAATTTTTTTTTATTTTTGAGAGACGGAGCATGAGCAGAGGAGGGGCAGAGAGAGAGGGAGACACAGAATCTGAAGCAGGCTCCAGGCTCTGAGCTGTCAGAACAGAGCCTGATGTGGGGCTCGAACCCACGAACTGAGAAATCATGACCTGAACCAACATCAGATGCTTAACCAAGTGTGCCACCCCGTATGTGGTTCTTCCTACCTCAGTGCCCCTGGCTCTTAGGAACAGTTGTGGGTTATGAAATTCCCTGCCTTGTCCCTTCACCATAGCCAAGACCTGCCCCTTGGATCCTTCTTTCCTAGTGAGGGAATCTCTGCCTACTCTAATCCACCTTAAAACTCTGTGCTTCGCACTTGGATGGTCCTTAACTATTACACTCACTCTACAGCGTTCCGTCCCGTCTTGCTCTTGGTGCTATACTCTGACTCCAAGTGGATGCCGAGTTCCTTAAAGGCGACAGGCCTTTCTTCAGTTTCTCTTGCAGAATGCCAGAAACGGCACCAGACGCTCGGAGGCTAGGTGACGAACTGATCACATACTACTCACCAATGACCACCGTCATAACCCTCAGACTCTTCCCACGGCTGACCGGATTTAATTATTGTATCAGAGAACAAATCTGTCAGAGCTAACATACAGAAAAGGGGAGTAGTCTAAAAGACTTTCTGAAGTTAAAGGAGAAAAGTCCTGGTCAGACTTGAAAACTCATGTTCAAAATAACCACACCCTTAGGAAAATTCTGGATCCCACATAAAGTGCAAATGTATGACTTTAGGAAATTACTCAGTGTACTCTTCTTATTTTTCACTTCATGGCAAAAAGAATAGCCCTAACATAGTCACTCAGTCAGACAAGCCAAAAACTGATTCAACTTCCCATGAAAGACTTTCCTCATCCCACCACACACCGCCGGACAGTCCTGCCTTCCAAAAAAAGAGAGAGGTAGAATTTGCTCCTTTTAGCAACTGTCCAAAAGACAAAACAAAGGGAAAAGAGAAAAATCCTTCAAGGAAAAAAAAAAAACCAACGACCAAAAAACTCTACTCTTTAACACTACTGCCAGGTCAATTTTGGCATCTGCTTATTCCCAAAAGAATAAATCTGGTTTTGCTCATTTAGAGTCTACTCTTTGGAGCTTGGGTTTGATAATTTATTTGACTAGAACAGATACCTTGGTGTTCTGAAAATTTTTAAGGAAGTACAGTGTAATTGTCTACCTCAGATTAAATTGTAAGAATTTGTTTCAAAAGAGCTGTTGGCACAAAAATACGTTTTGGGGCGGGGGGCGGGGGCGGCCCATTACTTCAGTCCGTGCAGGCCAAGGCATCCACAGCACACATGACAGGAAGGGAAGGGATGGCCAACTGGCTGGTGACTCTCCAGCACCATGGTCAAGAAGAGAAAACTCTGCAGCTACACTGCCTCGAGCAAGCTACAGAACCTTTTCGTTCCTTAGTTTCTCACCTGTAAAATGGGGTAAAACCCAATCATGGCAAACACTGCAAAAAAATGTCATTATGAGGAATAAATGAATTGATACATGTATTTTGTTAAGTGCCCACGGCAGGAGTACTAAGTGTTAGCTGCTGTAATATTTCATTATCATCAGTACATTTTTGCCTTATTTATTAAAAAAAAAAAAATTAGGCATTTAAGTCAGCCTACGAGGGTGGGTGGAAGGCAAAACCAAGTCACGGATATATTCTGACTCAAATCAGAAATTAAAGACCAAAACACTGTTGCTGTGAATCAGATTCCATGTTCCCCCTGAACGTATTTGTATCTGGGGACTAGAACACAGACCGAGGGGAAAGTCTTCTTTTCTCTGGTAAGTAGAGAAGGCAGGTAGCTTCTCCAGAAGCTAAGGCCAAAGAAGCTATTGAACTTCTGAATGCCATGTTGTTTTATGGAGAAGCAGCTCTTTAAAAAGGTCGAGATAGGACTGGGAGCTTACAGAAAGAGTTAGCCTTGGGGGAAAAAAAAGAAAAAAAAAAAGAAAAAGAAACACACTCTTCCTCTGAGGCAAAGGGAAAGGAGTAAGAAAAGGCAGATATTTATAGACTTTTTCCTGGCCAATCCCCAAGTGCCTAATTTGGGCTGAACGTACAGTGTCCCTGACTAATCTCCGCCCAGCGGGCTGAAATACCAGTGTGACCCGCTGGGGTAAAGAGCGTCTGGCTCTAAGCGGTGACTCTGGGAGCAAAGCCCAGCTCCATGACAGCTCCTCTGGCCTTCTCACCTCTTCTAAGACTCCTCAAGCTGACTTGTGTTCAGACTAAACTTTTCACCTGGCTGCCTCCGTGTCCTCGATCTTGCCCTCATCGTCTTCCCCATTTACACAAAACCAGTCAAGTCTTTAACTTCTTCCAGTGTGATCACAATGGTGATGCCTCCCCTGAGCACCTCGGCCAAAGGGTGGGCTCTATTAGGACTGCGCCAGCACGCCCACCGCACTGAACACAGCCATCGATGATCACGCTGATCGCGAGAGCTTGCTGTCCAAGACCCTTGGAGTAAGACATCTCCTCTTGGATTTCCTGCAGATTCTTGGCAATCAACAAATGGTTCCTGCATGAATAATATATATCCATCTCTCTGTATGAAGACCTTTCAGGCAAGGCAACCCATTTCTCAGAAGATCAAACTGGTATAGGCAATCTGGATTCAGAAGCTCCTTTTAGTCATAAATCTAAATCCCTCTGGATTTCTGATATGGAGATATGCACTAAAGAAAGGCATCTATTCTGCTCACTACAAACAAATGGTGTGAGTAGTTAGACCTTATCAATACATAGGACACGCCAGAAACTAATCAGCTAGCGGAAGAACTTCTCTGTCTACTCTGAATGGCTTTTTGAACTCTAAATTGCAGCTCACATTAAGTTCTGTAAGGGTATTCTGAAGATCTGACTAAATACACACCGATTTTTATTTGTTCATAATTATCAACAGACTGATAACCTAGTGCCTTTCTCAGTATGCAGATGTCTCTTTCTGGAATTAATATGAATGTTTTCAACATAAACCTTGAAATGAGAAAAATGTTCTCAGTGAAACTTAAAAAATATATACTCTGGGGCGCCTGGGTGGTTCAGTCGGTTGAATGTCCGACTCTGGCTCAGGTCATGATCTCACGGTTCATGAGTTTGAGCCCCACGTCGGGCTCTGTGCTAATGGCTCAGAGCCTAAAGCCTGCTTCAGATTCTCTCTTTCTCTCTCTCTCTCTCTCTCTCTCTCTCCCCTCCTCCTCCACTCACACTCTGTCTCTCTCTCAAAAATAAACAAACATTAAAACAGTGCTGACTAGCTAGTGGCTATGCCAAGGACAATACATCTAATAAATCAAGCTACCTGTGGGGATGGTTTAAGCATATCGGGGCTGCTCCGTGAGCTCCCAGCACTTGGCAGGACACAGGAGGCCTTGGCTCTTTCTCTCCAACTTGCCATATGCAACTATCACAACAGGTCCCTTCTGCCTGCCCTACGGGGATGCTGTAAGCAGCAGCACTGATGGCCTTCCAAAGAGCACGGCATTACTTAATATGGTTTACTGTTCTTGTCTTTCTTCCATACAAGTGGAGTTTTTCAAGGTCTGAATTCTAATGGCTCTTCTCTAATTCTCATACTGATGAACCTGAAGAAGTTTCAATCTGTCATGTTTCACTATAAAGGCAATTAGTCAAATTCTATATAGATAGAAAGATGGACCACTTTTCTTGGTTCAACCCTAAATACTCATATTAATGAGTCATCAGTTAGGAGCTTCCTCTTCTCTACCTGCTTTTTATTTTTATTATTATTATTTTTTTTTTTTTAATTTGAAAGTGAGAGTGTGTGAGTGGGGGATAGAGGCAGAAGGAGAGAGGATCCCAAGGAGGCTCCACACCCAGCATGGAGCCTGACACGGGGCTCGATCTCACCACTCTGAGATCATGACCTGAGGCAAAATCAGGTGTCAGATGCTCAACCGACTGAGCCCCACAGGCGCCCTGCCACCTGATTTTTAGTTGCAACTCCTGCCATCCTGATTAAGTCAATGTCTCAACCTTAACCAACAAAACTTAAAAACCTCCAATATATTTGCTATGGAAATATGAAATAGGATTTTAAAAGAAAGGGAATTACTTAAGATTGTCAGCGTCCCGAAGGAGAGAAATCAGTAAAAGGATTGTATAAATCTACTCTTATGTAAAGCTCCTTGAAGTATTACAGATTATCAATAAGCAGAATCAGTCTTGCTGAAAGTTCTTCCTGTGTTTTGTTTTCCTTCAAGATACTCGCTATGCACACAACACTGTGTCCCGCCTGTCGTGTGTGGGATGACGTGAGTCACGGGCAGGGGGCGGCAGAGCGTGCCCTGCGGCGGTGTGCCGGACTCCCGGCGCGGCCTGCCTGCAATTCCGGCGCTCTGTCTGCAGCGCCCACTCAACCATGCAGCACGTCTGAGAGGGCTCTTCCAGAATGAAAGAGCACCTGGGTGGCCTCCGAAGGTGCACTGCTGGCAGGAAATACCAGCGAGCAAGCACAGCCACAGATTTGAACAGAAAGGAGGAGTCTGGTGCGGCTGGATGCTGGATTCTAGACTGGAACGGCAGAACTGGCGGGACCCTACACGTAACCTCAGGAACCAGACTGTGAGGGCCATGGATGTGCCATGACCATGAAGTTTAAGAAGGTAAGAGCTAACTTGATTTACTTTCAGCAAGAATCTGGAACGTAAGCTAGAGCAGGGGTCCTCAAGACGGGGCCCACAAACATTGAGGGTCCCAGAGACGTTGTCAGGGCATCTGTGGGTTCAAGACGATTTTCACAGCGGTGCTAATATGTTATTTTCCCTTTTTGCTACGCTCATTATTTGTGCTGATGGCCCTAGCATGAATCAAGGCGGTGTCACCAAGGTGAACCCGTGGTCATTATATTCCTCACTGTCACACACTCGCAGTTTTAGGAAAGAAAACACTTTCACGCAGAACGTCCTTGATGAAGTTGTAAACATTAACTTCATGCAATTTCAATCTCGAGGTGATTCTCTCTTTACTATTCCGTGTGACGAACGGAAGTACACAGAGATGCTGTGCGTACAAGGCAGCGTGGTGATCTCGAGGAAATTCACTTGTGCAACCGTTTTAAGTTGTGAGCTAAGCTAGCCGCTTTTTTCATGAGACAACAGTTTTACTTGAAAGAAAGACTCGCAAGTGAATGATGCTTATTCAGAACTTGGGTATTTTCTTGGAAATGAACAGAGTGAACCTGTCTCTCCTGAGAAACTGGAGTGTTTACTGCTGATGATAAAATTCAGACTTTCTTTTTTTTTAATGTTTATTTATTTTTGAGAGAGAGAGAGAGAGAGAGAGACAGAGCATGAGCAAGGGAGGGGCACAGACAGAGAGGGAGACACAGAATACAAAACAGGCTCCAGGCTCTGAGCTGTCAGCACAGAGCCCGACGCAGAGCTCGAACTCGGGAACAGTGAGATCATGACCTGAGCCGAAGTCGGACGCCCAACCGACTGAGCCACCCAGGTGCCCCAAAATTCAGACTTTCAAGTGAAAATGAGAATTTCGGAAAACTTCTATCTGCTACTGTGAACTTGCCAAGTTTACCAACACTTAAAGCCATTTCTGATGAAACTGGTGGTAATATTAACAAATGTGATTTTCTGAGACTGAAAATGAAAAAACATTCAACGTCTGGAAGAGGTGTTATTACTGAAAGAATCAGTATTTTCCAAATGACTGCTCCAGGAGGTTAGAAAACCAGGCGTGGCTCAAAGACCCAGTGGATGTGAGCGAGCCAGAGTACAGAAGGTTCAAGGACAGGACCTCAGAGTTCATACTAGCAACAATTCTTAAGAACATATCATCTGTCAATTCTGATTTGGTATCAAATAAAAACACCAAGTCATCTGAGAAATCAATGACAATATTCCTCCCTTTTACAAAGACTGGATTTTCTTTATATTATTCAACCAAAACACTGTGTTCTAACACACTGAATTCATAAGAGATGTGAAAATCCAAGTGTTTTCTACTGAAAGAAATTAGAGTAAAACCAATTAGATTAAAATGCTACTCTTCTACTTTGGTTTTTGTTTTGAAAAAGTTGTTTTCCATAAATATGCTCTTCATATTAACAAGTAGCAATCTGTCACTGTTATTTTAAATGAATTAATACTTTTTAAATGTCTCAGTTAATTTCTAATGGGGTAAATACTTGTAGGTAAAACCCATTTAAAGTTCTTTGGAGTTTAATTTTTAAAAGTGTAATGGGACCTTGAGACCAAAAAGTTCAAGAACTGCTGGGTTTATTTATAAGGTAGAAAGAGGCTGGCAATAAGGAAACCAGTGACCCCAGGTGAGAGAGGAGGACGTGAACCCTCTAAATCAGAGTCAGACACCACAGGTTAAATTTGACAGGAAAACAAACGAGGGCTTGGCGGGGGTGGGGCAGGGGTGGGGGGAGAGTACGAATCTGGGATGAAAGCTTTCTAGCTAAAGAGACCGTATGAAAGTCAAACAATAACATTTTGAATGCGGCTGATGAACTAAGAGTGACTACAGCCGGAATGAAAGGCAAAGACAGTTTCTGAAGGGTGAACATGATCTATGTGACCTATGCGCAAATGGGTTTAGCTGGAAGGCACTTCCTCGGTGACCATACGGCTGAATAGGTCTCCTTCCATTTTTGAGAGACCAGGCAGGGTGAACAACCAACGGGTAAACCAACATGAGTAACTCTTTAATGCGAATTCCTGTATGAGAAGCGTGACGAGTGTCCACTGATGTACCTTTTATCACCTAACAGTCAATGATGCCATCGTAATCCTGAGATGTCAAGAGGAAGACAAACTGTGTCCAGGGTCTCAGAAGCCGGCCAAGTCCACAGGCAGTTTAGAAATCTAGCACAGCAGAGATTTCCAAATCGAAGCTACCTCTAGCTACTGAAAACTGTGCCATCCCAAAAAGGTGCGCTTGTCAAAGGTTTCACGGAGAGGGAATGTTCTAACCTAATTATGAGATGGTTCTTCTGTGCTGGCGCAAGTGACGTGAGGAACCGCGAGCCACAATTCTAGGCAGTGGAAGTTAAAAACATGGTAGAAGACTTCACACAATTTTCTCTCTCTGCCAAAGCTGAGCTGTCTCTCAGTTCGGCTACTCCGTTTGCTCATCAGAATATACATGGGTTTTTGTGTTTTTGGGGGAGGGGGTGGGGGGAGATGGGGAGAGAGATTCCTTTGAAAAGGCCACCTTGTTAAAATGTAAAATCCACGCATGCAGTTGTCAAGTGTTTTAACTACTATTTGTTTACTAGAAAGAACTTCCTAAAGGAATATTTGCTTCGTGGAGGCGGATGCTGACATTTAAGCCCTGTCTTTTACATTCAAGACGGCCCAGCAGCGCCCGCACTTAGAGCAGCTGCTGAAATTTCCTGTTACAGGGTACATCTAAAAGAGCCCTAAAAGGGGGGCGGGGGGGGGCCTGCCTTCGGCTCAGGTTACAATCTCAGTCTGTTGAGTTCGAGCCTCGCGTCGGGCTCTGTGTTGACAGCGCAGACCCTGGAGCCTGCTTCGGATTCTGTGTCTCTCTCTCTGCCCCTCCCCTGCTCACGCTCTCTCTCTCACTCTCTCAAAAAATTAATAAAGATTAAAAAAATCTAATAAAATAAAAAATAAAAGAGCCCTGCTTTTAAAAATCTCCAACGATTCCCACATTTCTTGTATTTAGGGATTTGTACAGTTATCTCCCTTCATTAGACATAAATGAGTTGGTTATGTGATAAAATCCTTTTCAGAGGAAGAAGAGTCGGCTAGCCCTGTCGTCTTCTCTTTTTAAAATCTCATTCTATATCCCCGCCCCTGCCCCCCGCCCCCCACCCCATGCTGGGGCAATCAATTACAAGAAGTTACAGGAACGACCCAGCATCAGAGAGCTGTTGCCCAGTGTTCAGCCCGTAGAGCTCGGTCAGTTGTGTTCGCTGTCAGCAGATGATGCGCGATTACTCTTCTGTTGCCCCAACCCCCACGCACAAGCTCCCCTTCACCTTCCCTTTCCTTCTGGCTACACTGACCAGCCTTGAGGAGGAAGGAGCCCAGCAACTTCTCACATCAGCCAATTAGTTTTATTTTTTTATTTTTAAATGTTTATTTTTTTCTAACATAATTTATTGTCAAATTGGCTCACATACAGTGTGTACAGTGCGCTCTTGGTTTTGGGGGTAGATTCCCGTGGCTTGTCGCTTACGTACAACACCCAGGGCCCATCCCAACAAGTGCCCTCCTCAATGCCCATCACCCACGTTCCCCTCTCCCCCTCCTCCCATCCACCCTCAGTTTGTTCTCTATAGTTAAGAGTCTCTTACGGTTTGCCTCCCTCCCTCAGTTTGTAACTTTCTCCCTTTCCCCTCCCCCATGGTCTTCTGTTAAGTTTCTCAAGTTCCACATATGAGTGAAAACATATGGTATCTGTCTTTCTCTGCCTGACTTATTTCACTCAGCATAATACCCTCCAGTTCCATCCATGTAGCTACACATGGCCAGATTTCATTCTTCCTCATTGCCACGTAGTAGTCCATTGTATATATGTGCCACATCTTCTTTATCCATTCATCAGTTGATGGACATTTAGGCTCTTTCCATAATTTGGCTACTGTTGAAAGTGCTGCTATAACCATTGGGGTCCATGTGCCCCTACGAATCAGCACTCCTGTATCCTTTGGATAAATTCCTAGCAGTGCTATTGCTGGGTCGTAGGGAAGTTCTATTTTTAATTTTCTGAGGAACCTCCACACTGTTTTCCAGAGCGGTTGCACCATTTGCATTCCCACCAACAGTGCAAGGGGGTTCCCGGTTCTCCACATCCTCCCCAGCATCTGCTGTTTCCTGAGTTGGTTCACTTTGCCACGCTGACCTCACTCTGTGAGGTGGTATATCTCAGTGTGGTTCTGATTTGTATTTCCCCTGTCACATCAGCCAATTTAAAGCTACCTTCATGTTTATCCACAAACAAATGGCTTGTATTAGCTAACCCACAGAGGGAGTGTCGAGGCCTTTTGACAACTAACAAGAGTGATTCAGAGATCATATTCTTAAAAGGGCATTATTTTGTTGTTTTTGTTTGTTTTGTTAACCCATACTCCTTCCCAGAGAGCCAGGCCAAGAGACAGACACTTGGCAGGAGAGGTCTTCGTCAGGAGTACGAGACAAAGATGAAGAAAACCTGGCATTATCAAGCACTGATGAGCCTGCCAACCCCCTCCTCCTCCAGGTACGGCTAAACCCACTGCAGCTCCAAGTAGGAGACTGAAGCCACGGTGAACAGGTGGAGAAACACTGTAATTATGACACTAAGCGGCAGAGGTCAACACCTGTATTCATCATTGTCCAGCATCTCTGAAAGGAACCTTCACTGGCTTCGCAGAAGCCTGCGGGACCCTGGGGGTGGGCTGGGCTGTGCAAACGACAAGCGCCTTCCCAAGGCCAAGGACACACCCTTTGACTTCAAAAGCAAACCTCTGGAGCGCTGTCCAGGTTACATTGTATGCCAGTCTTGAAATATCTCTCCTCGCGGCTGGTAGCTACTCCTTTTAATGGATTCAGCTGCAAGAGCAATCGCATTCAAGTTTCATGTCAAGAAAGCCAGGATTTAAGTCCTTTTCCTGACTCAAGGAGGAAAGAACAGCCTCACACACGGAGAAAAACAATCCACCGAGTTTGATGTGAAGCAGACACAGCACCAGGTTTCAGCACTAATGAGGGAGGAGGGCCAGAGCTCTATTTTCCTCCTTCAGATCATCCCATTAGGGAAACCTAATGACTCCTAGGAAGGAACACAGCCTATTGTGTTGTGTGTGGTGGAGATGGGGACAGGAACTGTTCTGTGGCCAACAATCGAGACATACGCATCACTTTCTGGAACTGGAGTGAAAAGGCTGGCTCCCTATTTAAAGGCCAGCAACGTCGTCAACAGGGGAAAGTCCCGGAGTGAAACATGGCAGCAGGGGTCCACTTAACGCCACCAAAAGTGAACAGCAGAAGAGCCTCTGGTGTAGACAGGCCTACACAACAGACCACTCCTTCTCAGAGCTCCCAGGACCCAAGTGTCAGCTCCTGCCTCATTTCTTCTTCTCTCCCAACGGGCTTCTCGTGGGATGGGATGGATCTTACTCATTTTGCCCATCACAGCCGCCCCCCCTCCAAGTTTCCAGTGCAAGGTTCAGTGTACAAAACAGAAGTCTGCAAATTAAAGCCTCAATTTAGTTTTGGAAATGCAGAACAGTAACTCCTGTAGGAAAAGACGACATTCTAACAGCATAATTCATGATGGAATCTTTGTTACAAATGTTTAAAGCAAGGAAATCGTGCATGCGCCGCGCTCGCACTCTCCATGCTTCCCTGCTGACAAGCCAGTCTGTGGCTTCCCACCACCCCTGGCCTCACAGGGGTGGAATGAGAGGAAAAACTCCGAGAATCTTAGAATGAGAGCTGGGCTGCCCACGAGTAGAGACCACACAGCACGTGGGCCTGAGCACTCCCTGTCGCTTGTCGCCTCCGGACTGGTGCAGGCCCTGCTCCAACCTCCTGAGGACCTAAAGCTGAGGTGGGGCCACTCAATGGCTCTTCTGCCATCTCTGCCACCAGCCCAGAGGGGGGGGGGGGCCCGATGCCAACCTCCTCTGTCCCCAGGCCCCCCGCAGAAAAAGAGCTTAGCTTGTAGATGATTCAGTGGGGAGAATGATGAATACCATAGGATTTCTGGTGGCAAAATAATGAGGAAGGATGGCAAAGAAATAAACTGATGATGTCAGAAACAAAACAGACCATAAGCACATGTTCCAGAAGTTATGATTTCCATGGAAACAGAGAGCTGAAGGGCACTGGAAAGAGGATCCTACAATCCTGCTTTCTCCAGGGACCGGGATGTATCCCTAGCGAAGGGTGCGGCAGCATAAACTTCCTCCTTTTCCAAGTCATCCATCTCCTGTGGGACTGCCAGAAAACGTCATTAAACAAACTTGACTCCTCAGTGACTCATGAGGGCTCGTTTGGAACTCAAGGCCCTCCACCACGGTAGGCGACGGTTTTCGGGGAAGCTAGCCCAGAACGAGCACACAGAATGTATAAAGAGGCCATGCTCTAGAAAGGAGACACAGCAAGGAGGTGGGACGCTCAGATCCAGCCCATTCGCCCTACCTTGTGACTCGCACAAAGCCCAGCCACGCGCACCCAACAATCAACAGGGGGTGGCAGTTTGCTGCGGGAAATGCCGCGGAGCCTCCTGGGGCGGCAGGTACACACAGCCTCGTAGTCACAGCACACGAGTCACGTGTGCCCTGTGGTTAACTTCTCCTGTGTCAGGGCAGGGAGAACGGGGCCCAGTGAGACAGAAGAGGGTCACCAATCAGTAAAGGTGCTGCTGTACACGGGGTTTCCACAGCAGAGTGAGCGTGGGCCTGGGAATCAGCAGAAACACCGGAGAGGTGCACACGGGGCCTGGGCTTCCGGGGATCTCTGAGGCAGAGGTGGGCAAGGAGGAGGAGCTGGACCATCAACGAGACCGGCTCCAGGGTTCAGGGTCCTCGGCTGGGCCCTGGCCCAGAGTGCGCTAGGCTCAAGTTCCCTCCTTGCGTCCTTGTCTCCTTGTAAAGGGTACAGATTGCATGACAGAGACGACAACGCCTCCCTACACTACATCATTCTACAATGAGAACAATTATTTCTGGAAGATTCTGGACTCCTGTAGTTAGAGAGTCTGGACTGCAAAGAGAAAAGACCTTTAACTGGCTCCATTACAAATCCCATGATCCCCTAGTTCTGAGTTTCTACAAACAAACCAAGGTGGGGAGGTGGGGGGGGGCATCCCCAACCCAAGTATATTTTTCTGGTGATTTATCTTTCTTCAAAAAGATTCCAAATAATAGAATAATTCACAGTTTTTCACGAATTATCTCCCCTTCCAATTTTTTTTTTTTAACTGCCTCCAGGAAGGGGTTGAGCAAAAATTTCCCAGATGCTATGCAGCTCCTGAGGTAGGTCATGGTCTATCCAGTAGAAGACACACACACACACACACACACACACGAACATATGGGTACACATCTCAAGTAAATGAAAGCTTGAAGTCCAACTCCTATGTCCAAATACATTTCACAGAGTCCGCTTTTGGAAGGTATACATTTATTCGGGTGATTCCTCCTGTTTCTTAAAACACTTTCAGAAACCACTGTCTGCAACTATCTTCAACAGAAATCTAAGAACCACACACGAAAAATCGGTTTCATGACCCTGCCTCAGTTCAACCCCAAATTCCAACCCCAGAGGAAGCAGGCTGTCAAAACTCTCAATATGGTCAGTCCTGGTGACCCTGAGGACCCATTCAGTCAGGACAGAATGCCGGCTACAGGTACGATCCACGTTATAAATTCTCTCGCTCACTCTGACTCCTGAGTAAGGCTTCGAATTCAAGGTATTTTGAATATGCCCATCTGAGCGTCATGGAAGGCATTTTCACCACTAACTGACTTTCTCAGGAAGACTACATACGCGGCGCTGGGGGAATACTTAAGACCAGGTCACGGTGACCCTCTAGATCCACAAGCGGTGACGGGACTTTGGGGGAGCGGCTCTCAGATGGGAAGCAAAATGTCTGGATCACTGCATGAAATGAAAGAGGCAAGGAGGGAAAAACCATGGATTGATGCTGGTTGAATGGAAATATTTACACAAAGGTACCACTCTTTTAAATTGCCATATGGTTCCCATACTTCCCAACTTCTATTCTTCACACTTGGTAAATGTTACTTTTCTCAGTTTCCTAATGGGATTTTTTTTTAACCTGGAGTACTACCAGGTCAGTTACCTTGCAAACTGGGGCGTTTCTGGCAATTCTTAGGCAATTCTATGATCTTCGAAGGGCCAAGTACACAGTGAAAGCAAACAGAACTGGCTGTTTAAGGCTGGAAAGCACATCAAAGGTTCCCTCAATCTATCCCTATTCTTTCCAATGATTATTTGTACCACATGTGTTACAACGTGGTTATTACCAAGAAAACCCTACTATATGTCACACAAGCACTTCTCAAGAAGTCATTTCTCTGTGAACACCCAGAGCTTGTTAATGGTTCCCACAGCAGGTCTCACACACACATACTGCATTCACATAACGTGATTACGTCGTCTGTGCAAGCCTGCTGTATCTCAAGAAATCAGAAGCAGAGACCGTATTTAACTTCTAAAAAATTCCCTAGATACTTGATTCAATACCTTGAAAGGGGAAGGCGTACGTTTAATGTTTGCTAAACAAATGAAATCAAAGCCACAGGCTACATTCACTATCGAGCAGCCGTAAGATGTCAGAAATAGAAATCGGTTCTCCTGAAACCTGTCCTGGATAAAGTCAGTCAGTCCAAATATAGTGTGTCCCTTTACTCTGAAGGTGGCCAGCCAGAGCAAGACCTCACCAGGCACCTACTTACAACACAGAATCAAAACCTAAGATGAGAAATCTGCGTCTTTCCCAGTCCTGTAGATCCCGGAGAAGGACGCAGGCCCTTCTTCACAAATCAAATGATGTTCTTTAGTTTTTCCATTAAGTTTCCTTTTTTAAGAGGCAAAAACAAGCAGTCATAAAGTCATGTCAGTAAACTGAACACAGAACTTAGGATCAGAAGCAATACAGTATTTTTCTAAGGCCACCTCATGGTGGCGCTTCCAAGTCTACTGGTACGAATAATGGGTACAGGGGCACCTCGGTTAAGCGTCTCACTTCGGCTCAGGTCATGATCTCACAGTTGAGAGCGACTTCGAGCCTTGCATTGGGCTCTGTGCTGACAGCTTGGAGGCTGTGTCTCTCTCTCTCTCTCTCTCTCTCTCTCTCTCTGCCCCTCTCCTGCCCACACTGTCTCTCTCTCTCTCTCTCTCTCCCCAACATAAACATTAAAAAAAGAAAAAAAGAAAAAAAGAAAGAATGGGTATGGCCAAGCTTGTGTTTCTGACAGTATGCACATATCTTCACTCTCACGATCAGCTTTTAAAACGAACCTGGAAAGCCACTTGAGGTAAACCCTGTAAAAACAGCACACAATTCTTTAGAAACTTCCCTTCCCCTAGGGTGTGCACAGGAGCCCGGACAGAAGAATTTATCATCTATCTCACTGAAAGACATCTATCCAGGAGCGATCCTATGTTTAGGTGTAAGGTTTACCAAACCAGCAAACGAGAGGCAAAGTAGTGTCTCCTCCCCTAGAACAGGCGTCTCCGGGCGCAGGCTGACAGGTTTTCACGCTAGCGTCTCTGAGGCCCACCACAAAGTTCAGTGTGCTGAATCAAGTACCGAATAAATTAGTGCACCTACCGTCACATGAACACCAGGTGGCATGATAATTTACCATCATGGCCTGACAGAATTAGTCATTTCTTCCAAGACCACTTTAACCAACACCTATCGAAAGTCATTCAACCAGTCTTAAGAGTAGGTCTGATAATTCTCAGTATAAAATGGAAGTAGAATTACACCTACTGCATATAAAATGTCTATTACATGCCAGATACTAAATTAACCCTAGTTAGTACAAATAATTCTTGAAGTGGGCATCATTGTCCCAAATTTATAGATAAGGGAACTGAGCCTCTAAACAAATGGGTCAAAGCTATGGATTAAGCGGCAGAACTGGGATTAAAACCTTGGTTTATCTGGCTCCATAAACTTTCCATTATGCTTGGCTACCATCCTTCACTGTCAAAACAATGAGATAAGAATGAACAAGAGTGGAACGAGGAGTGTGAGAAATGGGCCAACAGAGTGATAGGAATCAGATTTGATCTTTTGTCTCAACAGAAGATTAGAAGGCACACATACCCCCTTCAAAATGTATGTATGACCTATGCTTGAGCAGTCTGTGAGGAGAAAAAATTAGACTATTAATATAATTTAAGACTCCAGAGCAAAACATCTTGGAAACCATTTAAGGAGAAAGTGAGTAGTTAAGAATCTGGCTATTAAATAAAATGTGATTTTAAGAAGTTCCTCAGATGGTCTAACACACAGTTATTCGCTCACTGTGTTGCACACCTGAAACTAATATACTTCAATTAAAAAAAAAAAGTCCCTGTGATTGTCCTTTTAGTCCAACACATAAGACTCACATCCCAACATCTGACCAACTGGTCAGAATTAAGAGCTGGAAGAAACGTCAGAGAGCCCCTAACCATTACAACAAGGGAGAAAGCAGGCCAGAAAAGTTAGAGAACTTGCTCAAGGTCCCTTAAACACCCACAGTCGGATCATTACGTTACACCCTTACACATATCTATAGCTATTTTTATACTAAGGGTGTATTTTTTCAACTTCTGACTTTACAACCTGAACCTGTGGTTCTTCGAGGCACTTCTTTTTGGCAACTATCTATTCCAGAAGAGTATTTGCAGAATTTCCTGGAAATGTTCCATTTCAAAGGAGACACAGAGAAAGGATATCTCCAAAAACTCTGTATGAAAAGGCTGAGGAGTAAGTTTTCCTGCGGTTGGGGCCAGCTCTAGCGCCAGACCCAAAAGGGATAATTAGGGGTGCCTGGCTCTCTTAAATGCCAAATACATGCATAGAAGACTTATTGGCGTCTCGTAAAGAGGCCCATTTGCCTTTCCCGAAGTGATACACCACAAAACTATATATGTAAATATGATAGGCACACCATTAAAAGGATCTTTCTGGAAACTGAAAAGATAAATAAGAGGGTAGGGTGTGTACGCCATTTTAAGTGTGTTAGGGCTGGTCCGGTTAGTTACCAAACAGCCTGAGAGCGGCCATATTTTCCTACGGCAGCTGAGCACGAAGGCTGTGACCAGACAGCCACAGGAAGCAAAAGCTCTTAACCAGACTCCTGGGCTAGAGATGGAAATGCAAGCTCGCCCCCTTGGGACAAGAGAAAGAAAACTCTGTGTTCCATTAAAAATAACAGAAGTACAGACAGAATTCAAGAAGATTCTAACTGGAAAAAGTCCAACATTGCCCTTAACCACAACCTTGAAGAAACAAGTATCAATATTGTTGTAAAAATAATTAAGAATGAAAATGCAGTTAATGTGATGTTTCATCGTGTTATTAACAAAGGGAGAATGGTTATGATATAAACTGCCTTCTTGACTGGGGACCATGTGTTAAATGAAGAGTAGACATTCCCAAGTATGGGAATATAAAATCACATGGGTTTTTATAGTTGCATTTGAAGACATTTGTTCTGGAGTGCTTGGCTGCTAGGACCATGGGGATGCAGACAAGATGTACTGGCCTGATGAATTAACTGTTCTGAACGGCCAGTAAGCTTAAGCGATGAGCGTTTGGAAAAGGAATTATTACAGAGATACCTCAATGAACAGACACCCCAGGCAAGGAAGTTCCTTCCTGATGAACCTGCCCACATACTGAAGGCTGGAGACTCCTATAAGACACGCCGGTCTGCAGCACAAGGCCAGGGAGCAGTAGTCAGAATTCTGTCCTGACCACCACAGAGCAGATTCTCAAAAAGAATGGTCCCAGATCTTCCCATTCTGCACTTAAGTATTCAATGCCATCTCTATACCTAGTCATATCATTCTTTAGGAAATAAAAGGCAGGTCTTGGAAAATCTTAGTAATTTCTGCACCATCAGCCAACTCTTTGGGCAAACACTATGTTGATGATATTTAGCTGCAGCTAACAGACTGTGATAAGAATGTGAGATTTATTTTAAAGTGAACCAGCTTAGGTCCTAAAATGGCCAAAGGAATGTCTCCAACCATCACTGAAAACACAGTCGTATAATGTGATGGTTCTAGAATCTTGGCGTGTGTGAGCACCATTCCGGGGGTACTTGTCTAGAAGGCAAAAAGCCCATCCAGGTGAACTGGACTCCTGCAAAGTATATAACCTCAGTTTGACTCTTCTGGAAACCACAGTATGGTAGAAAGATTACGAACATAGAAGTAAGGTTCTAGTCAAGCTTACAGAGTTAACTAGTTGTGAAATAAGGCAAGTCACTTAACCATCCTGAAACCATCTTCTCCTATCAAGCAAACATGTTGGACTTCGGATAATCTTTAAGGTCCATTCGAATTCTGAGGGTCTCGAGGGTACAACAAGTTCCATGTCTCCTAACTCAAACTGATGACTGATGCTCTTCCTGAAGCATTCAGAACACTCATCGAGAAGCACAAATGGAGTCTCCATTGTTTCAGGACCCACCATAGCCACTGATTACTTAAAAAAGAGCATATTAGAATCTGAAGTGATGAAACTAATTAATAATGATAATGCCAAGCTGTACCTTCTGTGGGCCAGGCCCTGTTCTAAGTGCTTGATACACATTCACTCACTGAGGGGGGAATAAAGAAGGCAACGAAAGGTCATCTGAGAACCTTGACACCAGTAATGCAGGTAAGAGGGGGTAACGTGGAGTACTGAACTGTAACTAGTATTAAAGCTTTGGCAATGCTCGATAACAAACCACAACCACAAAAATGCCAATAAAATGCCCACTGACTGGTGGGAACAGTACGTGTAAGCAAATGCCTTGGCCTCTGAAGCTATGAACGATTTTCAACCCAGCGAAGAAGTATCTCTCAGGACCATCTACTGTCTAGGGAGAAACCGGCAGCATCTGGCACAGACCTGTTTTCTCTGAGAAGAGAAGCACCCGTCTTGACACTGACGGATTCTTTTACGAATCATGATTTTAAGCTTTACTGCCCTCGAAAGTAAGGGTTTGTTTACAGCACAGTGGTCAAGCAGGTTAAGGGACGAAAAATTCTTTAAGTATTCGGTAGTGTCACCAACAGAGGTCCCTATGGGCTCACAGTCACACGCACAGTCACATGTAGAGAAGGTTACAAAACAGGAAGATTCCTAGAAGAACTTAAAATGGATTCTTCATGTACATTTACTAGAAGACTGCAGTAAGTGCACCACCGTCCTGAACGTTCGAGACAGTAGCCGAGCTTAGGATATACAGATTCTTTCTGTTTTACAGCTGGGAGAGGATGATTCAGTGAAACGGTAATTCAGTGAGGCAACGACTGGCCTATTCCCAAGGCCAACACGCAGACTGGGCATGCGTCAGAAAGTCGGGATTAAATAATTTTAAACTAATGCCACCCCGCCCTGTTCAACTACAATCTCAAGTTCACGCTTTCGGGGTGAGAAGTAACCCTTTGCAGACCGCGAGCACAGAGTCCAGGGGGTAAGGCCAGAAGATAAAGAGAGAGGTAGGGAAGCCACTTCAGGAGAGACCGAGACTGGAACTCCCTGCCTCCCAACGTGCGGTCCGGTAACGAGAGCTTCCGCCACAAAACAAACAAAGCAACGTGGAAAATAAAAGGAGTGGACTTGTTCTGTCCTTTTGTTCATCCACTAGTACACAAACACTCTCCAGGCCGTGGGCCCACCACCTGTTTTTTTTGTTTAGCCCACAAAAAATCCTAGGAGTCGTTTTTACGTTTTTTAATGATCAACAAAAAATTACTCAAAAAGAAGTATTTCACATGACCTGGACATTACGGGAAGTTTAAATTTTAGGGTCTATAAGTAAAGTTTTATTGGAACACAGTCACACGCTCGTTTACGTAACACCAAAACAGCAAAGCTGACTAGTCGTGATACTGCCTGTCCCACGAAGCCCTAAAATGCCATCTGTCCTTTACAAAAAAAAAACCTTGTGGACCTCCCTCCTGACTCACTGAAAACTTACACAGTGAATGTAGTATACAAAGAGTTAAATGGGAGAAAAAAGAGAAAAGGAGACGCGGGGAAATCTGAAGTGTGTGTTACAGTCTGTCCTGCCCAGTCACAGCCAATATGGCCCGCGATGCGAGCGACAGGGAAGGGAGCTAAGCGGTCAGATGTCTCGTCCTTCCAGCACTGCTGGGAACACACTTCCTAGACCTGAAAACCTTCCAGACCTGAAGATCCATTAACATATGCCTTCTCTCACTGTACACAGTGGAGGCAGACGGCACAGGAGGCCGAGGTGTTCCCAAGCAACAGACACATTACGTGCTTCTGACCTACGGATGCCCGTCAGAAGCCACTGGTCACAGAGCCTGGGACAGTCGGCTGGGACGCACCCTGCTGTCGAGGTCCTGGTTTGGAAATCATGCTCCTCGCTCTCATTCTGGCTGGGTCCGACCCTGGGCTGGTCATCGGACCTCTCTGAGGTCCTAAGTCTTTTATCTGGAAAATGAGACATGCTGACCAGCCAGAGGAGTATGCTCTCTGCCAACTCTTAAAACCAGAGGAAAAACGAGAAGAGAGGAGAGGAGAGAAGGACAAGAAGTGAAAGTAAAAGTAATAATAATAATAATAATAATGTTTTGTTTTCTCCGTTCTAACAGACAAGATACCAGGAGGACAGAGCCGGCCCACACGGCAGAGCAGCGTCTGTGGGCAAGCGGTAGGCTGTCTTCCATGACAGTCATCACTCCTGTGTTAACATGGAAGACTGAGAAACGGGCATTTGAATTCAAGGATGTGAGTTCATTCCTTCCCTTTTTCAGGGGCTTCTGGAAACAAAGACACACGTGAACCCATGCAGGGTGTGTGTTCTCTTTTCTTTCCCCAGGGGCGAGAGCAGCATTTGTCTGAATAATGCCTGCTCTCCAAGCAGCCGCCCAGGCATTAGTCATGAATATTATCTGTAATAAGGAGCGGGCTAGAACAGTCCGCACCTCCCTGCCGCTGTACTCCAATAAAATGAAGCTTGTTTATCACGGCTCATACACTTGAGACAGTCTGGGAGGGTACAGTGTGCTGTTTACCTACTGGGGTGACTCTAAGGAAAAATACCACTTAGCCCTCTCTGAAGAGCAAAGACGGGGACTGTCAAGTCTAGACTAAGATGGTGGATTTTCTAAGGGGAAATAGGATTTAGTCCAGTAACTTGATTTTGAGCTTCCTAAGGTTTTTTTAAACTTTTTATTAACCAGTAGGGACTCTAAGGCACGGTTTCTCTCAACAAGTGTGTTCCCTTGTTTTAAGTTAATAGCTTTAAACAAAAGCAGAAAGAACCCCAAGACCCTGAAGGAAAACATTTTTGAACACTTACTGAATATTAAACATTGAATTACCAGTGACACAGCAGATCCACGACTGGGTATATGAAAACGTACGTGCACACAAACTTGTACACAAATGTTCCTGGCAGTATCACTCACAACAGCTGAGCAGTGGAAACGAGCACAAGATGTGGAGGGCACATCCACAGGGTGGAGTGTGACTTGGCATGAGAAGAAACAAAATACTAATCAATGCTACAACACGGTTCGACCTTGAAACAGGAAGCTAAGTCAGAGAAGCCAGTTGTGAAAGAGCGCAGTGTTCCATGTAATTCCATGTAATTCCATGTAATGAGTTCTAGAATGGGCAGATGCATAGCAACAGGTAGGAGATAAGGACTCCCAGGGGGTGGGGCGGGACGGGTTGGTGGTGGTGGGCTGCTAAGTGTACGGGGTTTCTTTCTGGGGTGACAATATGTTCTAAAATTAGACAGTGGTCACCGCTGCACAGCTCTGAAGTACACTGAAAACGACTAAGCTATGTACTTCTATGGGCATATTTAATAGTATGTGAATTGCAACTCAATGAAGGTGCTATGGAAAAAAAACTACTGAACCTTTCTATTCACTTATTTATGTTTTGGTCACTAAAAATGACCTGCTACACATTTTAGACAGCTAGTAGTGAACTATAAGTTATAGTCTCATTTTTGCACTCAGTCTTCTGTATTTCGCTCAGCTTTCTGTATCAAGAAGAATCAGGTTGAAGAATCAGGTTTAAGAAGGGTTACTAGATTCCCTTTTGTGGGAATTCTCATTTTATGACACGTTCAACATGATGACAAACTGAAGTCCTGTACTCACAGGGAAAATCTTGTTTGTCACCACCTCCAAGGGACCCACAGAGAAGCGCCCACTCCCCACAACCACACGGTGCGGCGCACACTGGCCAGGAGAGCTGAACTGAGGCAACACACCCACACTTGCTCAAGACAGAACAAGAGAAAAAGGGGAGATACTGTTGTTTAAAAAATACAAAAGCTGCCCAAACAAACAAAAGCCATCAATCAGGTACCACAGACCACGCTAAACACATTTTGTGCTTGCACAGACTTCATGCCACTTACCGCCTGGGTCCTCGGGCCTGGTTTCATCTCCGCTGTGGCCGCCACGTCTCCCACGGCCACCTCTGCAGAGGCCACGGCCGTCCTCCCATTACTCAGAAAATCCACCTCATCGGCAGCTTTCAGGTCTGGCATTTCTGAAGAGAAGAAGGGGGTTACAAAGTGCATCTGAAAAATCAATTCCCAAGTCTTACTGTTTACACGACTCGCTGCCCGCTTCACGCGTTTTGTTTGCTTTTGTTCTTGCGTTAAATGGGGACGTATTCGTGTGGAGCTGGTGTCATTTCGGACACCGTGCTGGGCTCGTCCTTTATCGCAGGGTTGTTCGGTTTTCCCCTGGCCTCTGTATGGGTTTGCAGCTGAGGCGGCATCCAGTTCGACGTCTACTCAACTTCCGTTTTCACTACGGGCTTTTCCTCACAGATCTCGAGCAGTCCTGACCACATGTGGGAAAGGACATTCACAAGCTCAGAGTAAGAGATTCATAGCTATAGCAAGGTAGTCCCTCTCGATCATTAAAGAGACCAGAGACGGTTATGTCTGCACAGGACAGAGAGGAAAGACCTGGTGGGCATGAGATAAAGCCTTTTAAGAAGGGTCTGACGGTCAGACTTTCTTTAAAAACGATACTGCACACTCTCCTCTCTCCATCACTGCAATGGACAAGACTGAAGTATTCTGGTAAATTGCATTTTGTTTTAACTTTACTTCTTCCCAAACCAAAACATAATCACAAACAAGAAATTTTTTTTTTTTTTTAAGTAATCTCTACATCCAATGTGGGGCTTGAACTCATGACCCTGAGATCAAGAGTTGCATGCTCCACTGACTAAGCCAGTCAGATGCCTCAACAAAAAATTTTTTTAATTTTATTTTGAGAGACAGACAGTGTAGGGGAGAGGGACAGAGAGAGAATCGCAACCAGGTTCCGTGCTCAGCACAGAGCCCGATGCAGGACTTGCTCCCACGACCCTAGGATCGTTACCTGAGCCAAAACCAGGAGTCAGGTGCTCAACTGACTGAGCCCCCCAGGTGCCCTGGAATTCCTTCTCTTAAGAAAATGTTTTTATAGGTTTTCTTTAGAATTATTCTCACCAAACTGTAGCGGTTTTTGTTACCTGACGACCATATGGTCAAGTAAATACAGGAAGGAAGTGATAAAATGAGGCAAACTTATGCTTTGACATTTTTAATAAGTGAACGGTAAAAATTCACCTTGACAATACAGATAAAAATAGAACCATCACCTCAATTTCATGTGGAAATTTTTCTGTGGCTGGTTTTAATCTAGTCATGCCCTACTCTGGCGGAAAAAAAATGTTCCCTACATCAAAGGTCAGAGAAGTTTCTATTAAGGTAAATTCTACTAAGATTTTACTCTAATAGAATACATTTTATTAAAATTTTATTCTAATAGCACATTATGACGTGCCCAAAGGTCTACTTCAGGTTTAGGGACATTACTTTCCTATTAACGAACATTTATAAATTCTTCTTCCTTGACCCCATTTGTAATTAGACACTCTCACTAGCAACGTAAAGTGGGCAAAAACAAGTTTCTTTGCCCAAAGAACCAAACTCCACCTTACATTTCAGAAAATGTAAATAAAGTGAAAAGAATCGGACTAGGCAATCCCCTTGAGAAGGACGCCCTAATCAAAACATTTCTAAATAAGAGTAATTTTTTCTTTCGGTTGTTGATGACTTTTATTTATTTGGGGAATGATTTTTGGCACAACCTTTCTATCCTATACCCGGCTAGTGAAAATATGGACCTTGGCAAGCAGCAACCAATCACAACAGCGAACAGTGATTACTGAGACGCAGGGGTGCCGGAAACTTCCACGGGACTGGCCTGGCTCGGTCCAGTACAACCAACTTCCCAAACCACTGTGATCAATGCTCTAGGGTGAGGGCCCACATCCCCTGTCTCTAACCAGCACTTCTGTATTTTCTCATCTTAATTTCTATTTGATTTTATCTGCGGTGACATATAAAAACAGAGACTAAAGCCATGCGGCTGGTTCCAAATCAGCAGTTGAACCGAAGTCTCCTCACTCACAAAAAGAGTATGGTTAAATCCATGAATGGAATGTAAACTTCCCAGAAAATACCCTTTGGCTGAGATCACACTCAGGTGCTTTGTCTCTAGGGCAATGTGACCAGGGACTTTCCCCGATCCTGGCTTTTTTTTTTTTCCTACCAAAGAAAGCACGTATTTCTTCATGACTGGCTACTTCTCTCTGTAATATAAGATCATGAGCCCTGAACACGTATGACTCCTCTTGAGAGCAGAACAAGTAACTCGCCCACACGTAACAACCAACTCTAAACCCAGACACACAGCTGAAACTTCAGACAGCTCATTTTCCTTCCTGAAACATCAAAATCTTAAAAATCGTCTCTTAGCATCTATGCCATCTCTACCTACTACTAAAAATCAAAGTCCAATTTCTACCTCTTCTTCTCTCCGGGTGTTACAGACACACACTGCACATAATTTGTACTTGCTTGGGTTAAATTCTGACTGCTGAGACAGAAAAACAAATAATTCCAGCCCGTGTGGCCAAAGACATAGCACCCGAATGAAAAGAGAATGAAAAGAACACAGCCAGGCATCAGCTTACAGCCACCCCCTATTCTTCTGACATGTCAACCTGCCAGGGCCCCCAAAATAGACTTGTTGTTGTATCTTATTTTAAGATTTAGAGGCCTTTGCACTTAAAGTCTGAGCAGCGGCCAACAAATTTCTGTCACTAACAATCCAAAACATGAATAAAACTAAAGACCTCAAGCCACCAAAGACACTGCCTCATGTTTCTTAAAGCCCTCAATGGGGGTTAAAAAAAAAATTATAAATGGTGAAACACCTCTCATCAGAGAAAATGCCCACGGCGCTGAAGCTGCTTGCTCTCTTTCCTAAGCAACTTCTTGTTGTGTTTGTTCATTTCTCTACACACCCCACCCCCACCCTCTTAACACCTACCACACTTAACGCGATTTTCAACAATTGGAAAGAACAGCAAAAACAAACCACAAAAACAAACCAGGCTCCTTCTTACCTCCACAGCCTGGGGGTGAGCGCGGAGGTGGGTCCTCGGTCCACACCTGGGAACCGGTGGTGGCATCAAAGCGCGAATCAAACTGACCTTTAACAGCTGCACCACGCTGGACTCTGCTTTCAGCCTCAGCCTCAACCCCCAAGCAGTTTTATGCACGTCGCTTACTTCCACTGAGCCATAGCAGTTTCTGTCGGCTCCCTGTGGACATGGTTACCCACAGACGGCGCAGGCTGCAGTGCGAGCGATCGGCTCAGAACAGCTGCTTCACCCAGATAAGCAGGCGCGGCGTGGGCCCGGCCGCAGCGGCTCAGCGCACTCGGGCGGACATCCTGCGTCCCATGCCCTGCGCTGCGCGGGGGCCTGAACTCCCGGACTGCTGCCCGAAGGCAGGAGGCAACGGAGCTGGAAGTCTGCTCCGCAGGCAGGAAAGGGAGGGCGTGCTCTCCGCGCCCCTGCCCCCCACCCCTCCCCAATGACCTAATGCCACCATTTTGGACGTAGGGTCATGAGTACAGAACGACACTTACAGCTGTTTCACGAAACCGCCCTGACTCTAAATTTGCTCAGGACACAGACCAGGATGACAAGGGAAGAAAGGTCTCCAGGCTTGTAAGTAAAACCTACTTTTTCAGCACTGCTTTTTCACAGTTCTAGAGAAAAGGACGAAGTCACGTGGATAAAAACATGTGCTCAATCCCTTTATCGTTGTAATGCACCTGCACACTAGACAATTTTCTCGGTTAGCAAATTCCCACTGCCCCGGTGTGACAGGCAGAGCGTTCACAGGCTTAATCAAACATGCCAGGAGCCTGCAATACAGGAAGCGAAATCCATCCGTCCAACCCCGAGCCAACATGCCTCTCTTGATGGTTGGGGGCTGTGAACCTGGCAACATACCAATGCATGAAAGACGCTTCTAAAACCACAAAGACGCCCACTCCTGACCAGCACATCTCAGGGACTCTTCAGGGAATCTGTCCGGCAAGCTGTGACTTTTGTATTCCGCTTTGCTTACCTGTTGCCGGCTGGGGTCCGTCCGCAGGCAGATCCATCTTCTCCGGCTCCCCGCTTCCAGCCGAACACCCCACGAGGTTGCCAGGGGCTTCTTCACGAACACTGCCCGACTGTGGGGTCTTCCCGGGCACAAAAGCATTCACCTTCCCTGTAGAAGCACTCTCCGGCCGCTCGGTCACCGGGCCTGACTCTGGAGGACTGGGACTGGACAGTGCCATGTGACTGGTCCCCCGCCCAGTGATGAGTGCTCCCGAGGCCTTGACTTGATCTAGGACGGCCTCCACTATGCGACTCGCGGCCTCCTCAATGGAGTCCGCTCTCTCGGGCAGATGCACGGCACACGGCGGAGGGGGAGCGCTCCTTTCCACGCCTGGGGCCTGGTCACCAGCGCATGGGAGCCCGGTGTCCGGGGGGAACTCTGTGACCGCAGGCTGCCGCGGGACGTGACGTGCTTGGGCATCCACCTGTGCCTCCCCGGAGCTGCCCAAGCTGCCGCCATGGTCTGCTTCCTTCCAACCGAGAGGCAGCATCTTGGGGGTTGCAGTGCCCTGTGGGTCAGTCACGCCTTCGTCTGGTGAAGCTCCTGGCGACCCCAGGATCACACTCTTCTCCTGGCTCGACGAGGCTTTTGGAACCGGGACGTCCGGGGTGTTGTCTGATGCGGCCTGTCCCTGGGCCCCAACGGTGCCTGGTAAAGCGTCAGCCACGGCGACATCCGACACCGCCTTTCTGCTCACCTCACAAGCAGGGTCTGTTCCCTGGGATTCAAGGTTTTGCACTCCAACGTCCAGAGCAAAAGCCCGACTGCAGGGCTGAGCCTCAGCCCCATCTGGTAAGAGCCCTGGCGAGGGAGCCGAGCCGCCCTGCTCTGCACCCAGGGCTTCCTGGCGTGGCTCTGCAGCCAGCCCGGCTCCCGGTGGCACCAGGCTCCGTGCAGCCCCACCTTCAGTCGGCGGCAAGACTGGTGGGGCCACTTCCTTGTTCTGCTGAGTTTCTGCATCAAGGCAGGCCGAGGGTGTGTCCAGCGCGTTACTGTGCTCGAGGGCTCTGTCCTCGGCGCGGCCAGCGGAGCTGGGCTCTCCACGGAGTCCCTGCACCTCCTGTCCGGGAGGTGGCGTTTTCGGCTCTTCCTGAAACGTTCCTGAGGAAAGCATGTCTTCCTTAATAGAGGAACAAGTCACTGCTTTATCCTTGCCCCCTTGTCCCTGAGCTTCGGAGCTTTCTGGAAGCACCAGATTTTCCCCTTCTTCAGTCGAAATGGAACTGGAGGCCACAGTGGCCTTACCCGCAGGCAGCAGAGAAGTGTCTGCGCTGTCCCCGAGACAAAGAACTTCGGGGGCTGCCGAGAGGCAGGGACCCCCATGTTCCTCACCAAGCCCCGTGGGACTGGTATTCCCCATGCTGGGCTGAAGCTGGAGAGCAGTGGAGGGCGCGGGTAGGCCCGTGGCGCTGTCTTCTAGCGGCTGCTCGCCAGGCTCGTCCGCATCTCGGCCTGGGCCATCTCTACCGTCTGGAGCCCTCTGCAGTCCAGGAGTTGCTGTTCCCTTTTCTTTCTGGGAGGGAACAAGAGAAAGCGCGTCATCTTTGGTTACTGGTTCACTGCCTGGACTGCCTGCCAGAGGAGAAGTCCTGTCTGAGGTCACTGCCTGGTCCGGCACCAGCTCCTTCTCAGCTCTGGGGGCAGCGTCGTGTGGACGCACCCCGAGCTTATCTGTTGAGGAGGTTTCTAATTGCGAATCTTTTCCTTGGCCCTTTTTATCTGAAACTTCGAGAGGACAAAACTCCACGTGTTCCTGGGTATCTCGCACGGGGCCAGGGGTGGCCGGGCTAGCCTGAGGACCTTCTTGGCAGGTGACGGGGCGAGGATGCTGTGTGGGGGGCAGTCCAGGGGGGCTGCTTTCAGGTCGGGTAACTACGTCATCAGAGTGTCCTGCAGCCAACACACTACCAGAAGTCACCATGTCCTGCTGCCTCGTGGACGCAGCACAAGGCCTGTCACCTCCAGTGGGAGGACAGATGGACGGTCGGCTGCTTGGGCTTTGGGTGGGAGATGGACTAGTTTCTGACTTCTGGTCTGCTGTGTATTTTTGGGGCCCAGTTAAAGTCAGGTCAGAGGGCGATGCTGCCACACTGGTGCTTGCCCAGGGAGCACAGGATTCGAAACCATCTGCAGGCGGGGCTTCCACAGCAGCCGGAACTACGGGGGGGCTTGGATCTGCTGGAGCCCCAGCGCTCCCCTCACAACCTCGTGAAGTTTCAGTTTCAGTTTCGGCAGTTTTGACAGCGGAGGCCTCTCCGTTACTAATGGCAGGCGAACGCTCGCCAGAGTGGGGGGCATCCAGGGAAGCGGTGGCAGAGACGCCGTGCAGAGCCCCGGCTTCGTCCGCAGGCCTCCTCGGGCCTCTTCCGTCACGGGCTCCAGCCGTGCTGACGTCAGAGTTCGAGAACTCTTCCTCCGTGCTCCCCCCGACCTCAAGCACGTTCTGGGTGGCGGCATCTGTGTTCACGAGACCACGGTCCAGGTGCCCCGCAGCTGTTGGGATGCCGACCACCAGCTCACCTCCAGACCGAGGCTGAGCAGGAGCGGTGCCCAGCTGCGTGACCACGTCTCCCTGTAGGACGTGGTCTCCGGCGCCTGGAGGCTCCTGGCCCGACGCCGGTGTGACAGATTCTGTTCGAGTTTCTCCGTTTCTGATTCCACAGCAGGGGACGCCTCCTGTGCCCTCTCCTCCACAGTCGGGCCCGCTCTGCAGGCAGCTGCTGGGCCCAGATGCGGGGCTGAAGTCCGCGGTGCGTGCCACCTCTGCCTCTTTCCCTCTTCTCTCCACACCTGCAGCTTTCTTCCCACAGGAACAGTCTGGGTGCCCTTCCTCAGCCACACCTGACAAATCGCAGGAACTTGCAATCTCCCTGGCAGCACTCTCGTGGCAGCACAGAGAGCTCGCAGGGTCTTCGGGAAGAGAGCGCTGCTGGCCGTCCCCGGGAGCCGATGCGCAGCAGAGAAACTGGCCGTCTGTGTCTTGGGCAGCGGGCGCACCTGAAGGATCCCGTGCTGTCGGCATCAAGGGCATCGGACTGTCCATCTGCTTAAGGTTTGTTTTCTAGGGGGAAACAAAAGATACTTTTAAAAACGGTCCCTGGGAAGAGGGCACTGACACCTATATACAAAATGCTGCTGAGACCTCATTGCCTTTCCAGCCCTCCTGCATAGGGATCCCATGATACGCTGATCTAAACAGACACGAACACGTTTTCTCTTGTTCCTGATACCACTTTCCTCTCTTAGAGCCGCACATCCACCAGAATGATAAAAATGGCCAAGAATATATAAGATGGCGATTTCCTAAATTATGAACTCGTTCTGGAAAGGTTGATGGGAAAGGGGCACCTCGGTGGCTCAGTCCATTAAGCGTCTGACTCTTGATTTCGACTCAGGTCATGATCTCATGGTTGGTGAGATCAAGCCCCATGTCCATGTTCAGCAAGGAGCCCTAAAATTCTCTCTCCACCTCTCTCTGCCCTTCCCCCACTTGCTCACGTCCTCTCGCTCTCAAAATAAACTAATTTTTTAAAAAGTAGATGGGAGGTATTCTTTTGACTTCTGATAAAAGCTGTTCCTCTGTTGTCTAGTACTGAATATTAAATAAGTAAGAACATATCAAACTAATAACACTCAATTCTTTAAAAAAATTTTTTTTTAATGTTTATTTTTGAGAAAGTGAGCGAGCGAGCACGTGCGCAGGGGAAGGGTAGAGAAAAGGGGACAGAGGATCTGAAGTAAGCTTTGTGCAGACAGCCCGATGCGGGGTTCAAACTCACGAATCAGGAGATCATGACCGGAGCTAAAGTCGGATGTTCAACTGACTGAGCCACCCAGGTTCCCCATAATGCCAAATTCTTGATTATTCTTAGAAAGTACTGTGGCTTGATGATAATTGCAGGTCATCTCTAAACTACTTGTTGCAACTTTGCAGTATTTCAAAAAACATAAACAGATATAACTAGCTGTGCAGGAAGGGTTAAAAAAATCATGGTTGTTCAACCTGATGGCAGGTGCTAAGCTGTTACATAAATGTGAACCATGAAGACCATAGTGAAATCTGAAATACAGATTTACAACACAGTGTTGGAAAAAATAAAGTCTAGAGGTAATTTAAGGTTATAAGCATGCAAAATTCACATGTACAAGTAAGTAGACAAGGCTTAGGAAAAATGAAGAAAAAACACAGCTCATCTTTGGGGTAGGTTTGCCTTTTATATCAAGGTTTCAGCAATTCTTACAATAATAGTATTATTTGTTCAACACATAGAAACTACTTTTAAGACACCTGGCCCCGCTCTTCTCCATGTCAGACCTGCCGCAGCGACCTCACGCAGACGGATGGTGCGCTGCTCCCTGGTGCACCTGCTCCCTCGGGAAATCAGCAGGCTGAGCACTTACCAGTGCTCCTACTCCACACCAGTCCTGAATACGAACCGGGTCTGCTGTAGAGGTTTCCACGTGCAAGTGTCAAACGTGGCGTGCCCACTGAAGTCTTTCTGACAAGAAGAGTACCCCCGCCCCAAAGTGGATTTTCACTAAAAGCTTTTGCGCCATGCTCCTTAGAGTGTTCAAATTTAGCTTGCTCCCCTTGCTGCTGAGAGGGTAACTGCCTCCTGAAACTTATGAAAGCAGGTCATTACATTTAATAAAGGGTGAATGTTCCAGAAACAAGCGGTGTTTTGGGAACAACTTTAGAAGCTCCTAACACACACATCCTTTCCAAGTTTTCATTTCTCACAGTTTCCTGTCAAGCATTCCCACACGGTGCAGGAACTTTGGCACCTGCAAGCTGAGATTTTCAGGCACGCCGTCATTCACCTGGTAAGAACAGCTCTGAAGGAAAATCCATTTGGAGCAAAACAAAATAACCCCTGTCCTGGGCATGCACAGCTCAGAAAGGGAAAGGCGGGCCCATGACCCAGCCCTGCTGTGGGGTGTCGTGGCCTGCTGGCTTCAAAAATAATGCCTGCTCCCGAAGGAGTCTCTGGTACTGAGTTGACCCGAGCCGGCCTTAAATGAAATTACTGTCAAGCTTTTTCCAAATCAAATCAGCTCTGAAATAAACTGGGTGGAAAAATTATGTAAACTTAGCCTTTCAGATGTTACAGCCAAGAGACATGTACCCATATGACGTTTATATTATGCATAATAAATGCTACCAGGGAGTCTGTAATGTTTTTATGTCTGGCAACAACTTTATCTTGAAGGCTTGAGTGGATTATAAAATCTTTATTTTTTTTTTAGTGATCTTTTTACCATCCAACTATCAATTTAAATATAGTAACATTATCATCGTTCACTGAACGGGTTGTGAAGAGGTTCTATTTCTGAGTTTAGCAACCATCTCGGTAACTGTTTTGCTCCTTAGTTTTATAAAGCTAAACTGACAAACTTACAAACAGATGAATTTCCTTTGATGCCAGGAAAACGGAGTTTTAGTTGTTGCATATTTCTGCATTTCAAGGGGGTACATCTATCTTTCGTTATTTAAAAAACCTGGCAAAAAAGAAAAAAAGAGAAACCCTGCCTGCGGCCCCCGCTGCCACTCCCCACCTGTGAGTGGGAACACCCAACGCCCTAAAGGGTTTCGCAATCCACAAGGAGAGCATTTTTAGGCTCTAAGTATAGGAAGGTTCACTGGGGGAAAGAGTGAGGGCACAAAAGCCTGAAAATGGACATTTTCTTCCTTACCATTAGCTGCTGCTGGATGTTCCTAAGTTTAAAAATGTGTCCAGTGCAACGGTCTCCAGGAAACGGGGGTTCATGGTCTGCTTCGGACTCAGAGGTTAACGTGTAGACGTCCAGCTCTCGGTGGTGCCTCACGGAACAGTCTCCATAAGGGATCTCATAGGATAAGCGGCTCCAGGAGTCTGGTTCTCCGGCGTTCTCCCTGGAAGCAGGCAACCGCAGGTTAACATGTGCGCTCTGCTCCCGGCGGCCCCGCGCCAGCCCTCTGCTCTTGCCGGACTGCCGTGGGGGACCTGCGGCAGAGACCTGGTCTGGGCACCTCCCCCAGGACTCAGGCATGGAGCTAACTCACTGTCCCATCCTCCTCAGAAGAGATCACAAACGGTTTAAATGAGAACGGCAGGATTCCGCCCTGAGAATGTTCTTTTGATCCAGATAAAGAGCGGTCTGGGAGCTTAAAATAGTTAATATTATGCTAACCACCAACTTAATGAGGAAATATGAGGAAGATGGTCTTAGCCTGGTTTTCACTAGAAGCAAAGCTTATTAAGCGTTTCTCTTAAATTGGGCTGCCCCACACGCTAAACGCGACAATACCGGGAAGGGAAGAAGTAACCGGTATAACCCAGGCAAGGGCACTCCAACCTTGTCAACAACTCTCAAGACAGCTACGCAGATGGTGACTGGACGCCATATATGCTAGACTTGTCAATACAACAATTAGGAAAGCACTTGGTTCTAAGAACTTCAAGTTAAAATTTTTTTCACTTGGAAAACAAACAACCCTGCTTCACTCGTATCGCTATAAATGAAATAAAGCCGACAAAGGCACGGGGGTGTAAAAAAGCCTTTCTGGGATAGGTCTCAAAACATAAAATCTCTTTATGAACCAGGAGATTGGTAAAGTACCCCAGAGATTCTGGAAGAAGGAGGAAGGTTATGTTTGAGACGGTTCTGTTTTAAAATGGAAGAATGAAGAAATAGAATGAAGCATGAAGGAACAACAGACATGCCGCCCACCAACGAACAGACTCCCTCTCTGCAGTGTTTCATTTACCACATCACGCCTGTCAGTCAGTAACAACTCACCGGATAATAACTGGAATTTGAAACTAACGATATGTTATATAAGAAAGCCTGGAAGTGCAGCATTGTGCGCTGGCTGGATAGCAATGAAGGCTGTTCCAACAGAAAAGTACAGTACCGTCCACACTCAAGAGTGACACCCCAGCAGCTGTTTAAAATGAACTTGCACACGCTATGCTACGTCCTCCACGTGCTTGGCAAGTTGCTTCACTCTGAGTGAAGTGACCTCAAAAGGAAAGTACAGACGACTCTTGGGCCACGGGGGTTTGAACTGCACGGGTCCACTGACACACAGTTTTTTCTCCCCATAAATAAAGTACGGTTCTATAAGCGTATTTTCTTTTTCTTGTGACTTTCTCGGCAACATCTTTTCTCTGGCTTATTTTACTAGAAGAATACAGTGCATAATACATGAGACATACAATGTTTACATTAACTGATTGCTGATGTTATTGAAGAGGCTTCCGATCAATAGTAGGCTATCGGTTTTTCGGGAGTCAATGCTTATATTCGAATTTTTGATTGCACAGAGGGTTGGTGCCCCGAACGCCTGCACTGTTCAAAAGTCAATTCCGCTTGTAAGAGAGTCACTTAAAGGTTCAACTGTATGACTCAACTAAGTAGCCAATCAGCTGTACCAAATGAGGGGGCACGACTTCTCTATAAACTGAGTTTTGAAGCTACATTTGGGCTACCACTGTCGCTAACTCTGGTGAATCGTCTGACAATTAGCAGCGTAGCTGATCGCTCAGATCACCTCATACAGCCAGACTCCAATAAAAAAAAAAAAAGACCTCTGAAAACAAAACTTGATTTATATACCACCATTCCAATGTGAACCAAGAGAGGACTGTCTGCCGAAGCAGGCCAATTAAAAAGTGACACACTCCATTCCCTGCAAAATGGAACACTCTGCCAGCTTTGCCACTATTAATTCTCAAACTGCTTCCTCTCTACGGTCTAAACCGTGAGAACCCCCCCATCTGTAACCACAAACTATTTACCTTCTACCATTCCCATGCTCTCCGTCCAGAGGAATGTGCTTCTGCTGCCACGATCGCCCCCAACTGTAAGCCTTCCATCTCCCGACCCGCCGTCCTGGTGAACGTGTGTGTTGCTTCCCAGTCTGTCTAGATACCAAAGACTAGCCAATGCAATTATTCTCCCACTGACTTCTGGGAACATCCGGTCCTGCTGACACCCTCCCAAACCCATTTTGCCTGCAGGTCTGGGTAAGCCACCATCAGCAAGTATCTGTGTGCCAGGCAGCATCGCAGGTGCTGGTGATACAAACCAAAATCTTTACCCTGCTGGAACTTCTATACTTAGCAAGGGAGACCAGAGCAGTCAGATTAAACAAACGACTGGTATTCTGGAAGAGAGCAAGTGCTACGTGGAGAAGCAGAGCAGTGTGGTGGGACGGAAGACCTCGCTGAGGCGGCGTTTCAAGCCAATACGTTTTGTGCTCTGGGTTCGGCATCGTATAAAACTCTTACTGCACGCACTAATAAAATGTGGCAAAACTCCAGGCATAGGAACGTTTACTGCAACTTCAGGTACAACGGTATTAAAAACTGGACACCGCCTGGTCAGTAATTAGAGGGCTGTTTGGTAAACTGAAGAACAGACCTCTGGACTATGACGTAGCCACTACAAATAACTGAAATGACAGTCCAGTAACACTGAAATCTGTAACATTCAGTGAAACAAGCAAAATAGAAAGAAAAATGTCAGTAAGTCTAGGCAGTAAAACGCACAAATAAAAATACTGTCACGGTGGCTGGGTTTTAGGTTTTCTTCCCCAAGATTTTAATTAACATTCTTAACGAATTTTTTCAAGTCCCCTATTGAGCCAGGACTCGTTGCTGCTCTGTAATGCTTTTACTCACTTGTGTGTTAGCGAAACTGTCTATAGTTTCCTCAAAGGCCCAACCTTAACCTTGTCTACTTCCTTTTCAGGTGACCTTCTGCCCTTCTTAGTGAGAAGCTTGAGGCCACCTAAAGGGAGCTAAACCAATCCACTAACAGACAGCTCTACCCACCCCCACCAGGGTCAAGGACGCCCCTTGTAAACAGTGGGTTTGCTCTGTTCCCCTGCCCTCCTTTGGAACCTGACTGGGTAATGCTCCTCAGGCTCCACAGTTGCCTGCTGTTTTCCACCCACTTGTGGACTAGCTCCTTCCCCACCTGCCGACAAGGGCAGTTAAAACACCAGCTGGAGACAGAAGGTAGTGGCCACAGAAGGGATTGCTGGGGCCCTGCTGGCCAAGAAGCAGCAGCATACACCTGCACTCTGCCCTAGAGGCCAGATCTCACCAAGGAATTTGGCGCCTGGGGGGGCATTTGACAGCGGAGACATTTTCTGGTAGTCACACCTTGGGGGGCGGGGGATGGTTCTACAAGGCACAGGACAGCCCCCCACGAGGGATTACCAGGCCCAAACTGTCAGTACTGCTGACTTTGAGAAACGCTGCTGTCAACCCAATGTCCCACTTTGTCCTCCCCTCCTCTCCCGCCTCGGCACCAGTCATCCAAGCGCTTCGAGGCTCCGCAATGTGGCTCCCCCTCACTCCACTGCCATGAAACCCTCATGGTCACAGGTGTCCACTGATAAGAAAACACCAAATCCAGCGGCTTGTCTTTGTCGCCGTCACCCTCAAGTTTTGCAGAATTTTAAAACAGCGATCGAATTCTTCTGAACTTCATTCTCACTGGACATTCATAAAGAACCATCCTATTTGCCTACGGTTTTCTCTCTCCCTCCTGCTCCTCCTCCTCACATGGTGGATGTGAGCCCGGCACGTGTCAACTTCCTACACTCCCCCACTTTCTTCGCTCTTTTCCCGTCACCTCCCAGATCTCTCTCCGGCTGCAAAGTCCGCGTTCCTGCCCCACACTTCCAATTCTTCAGTGTCCTCACCACTATGTGCAGTGGGCATTCTTCTATTTCAGAACTCAATTTATGTTCCCCGCATCCCCCAAGGTGGCAGCAACTCCCAACTGATTTCCATGAACGAACCACGGTCGTCCCTTCTTCAGAACATCTGGTTGGTCCTCTTTCCCGGCCGGTGCCTTACTGCAGTTCCTGCGGGCCCTGGATCACCCAGACTCTTGCAGACACTCTCGCTGCAGGCTGGCTGCCCTAGTCCTGCCACTGTCCCCCAAATCTACCCAACGGAATCATCCTAAAGCAGCAGTGAGGCCTTCTCCTGCCCCAAAGTTTTGGGGTGTTTCCCGGTGTTCCGTTTGCGCCAAGAGAGAAGCATGCGCGGTGCGCACCCCGTCGCCCAGGCTGTCCCTTCTCTTAAGCTGCTGCGGAGCAGCCCACGTGCACCTGTGGATATAAAGCAGAAAGCCACACGACTTCATGACCAAGGGCCCCAGCTAGGAACGCCAGGAGGATGCGAGCTTCGCTGGCACGACAGCGGAAAATGCTTCAGCCTGGCCATCCACACGTCCACATCAAGGCACCGGCTTAGTAACACACGAAAATCTGGCTTAACATTTTGGGGCTAGGTTACAGAAAATCTACACTCTTCCAGATGACAGGATCACAAAGCAGACAGCCACGCACACAGAAGAGTGATGAGGGATCCGGGACAGATGAGGCGTCACCAATGGACTCCCCGGCACGGAAGGGGGGTATTTAGCTTGCCACCCGTCCCCACCCTGAAAACACCCGACCACAGTAGCCTTCTTCTCCTCTGAACTGCTCTAACTGGTCACATCCGTGTTCGGTGCCTACATTATCACTCATCTAGAAGTGCCAGTCACAGCTGCTCTGTGTAACAGCCCGGCATGACTCTCCCTTTCGGGCACAATTTATTATTTTCTCTTGAATTAAGTTACTTTCTTTTTTCTAACTACTCCCAGCTACAACCTTGTTTTTACGGTCTTGCTTCACGATGGGGTTCTCGAAAATCGTTCAAGGAAACATTTATTCAACACCTATTAAGTGGCAGGCAGGCATGTTAGATGCCACGGCTACCAGGATAAATATGGCAGCTTTTCTCCAGGACACGTGCAAACACGCAGGCTACGGTCAACTGTGAGGCACTGCTAGGTAGCCACAGTTGGCTCACTGGTGAGTATGGTCACTTCCATGGAAGCAAAAAAGCAAGAAAGAACCAATTAGGAATTTTACACTTGCAAGTGTGGCATCTCATGCACTAAACACACCGTATTTCATCAAAAATTATAACGCGATTTCTTGTAAAAGTGTCCTATTTCTTGTAAAAGTGTCGCTACTTTATGTACCAGTAAGAAAGAAAAAAAAAACTTTAGTGAATTATGACACATTGTAGCAGTATTGATCAGAATGTATCTGATTTTGCAGCCAGAAAAATGTACACCTTAAAAGAGATCACCAGGCGCCTGGGTGGCTCAGTTGGCTAAGGATCCTCCTTTAGCTCAGGTCATGATCTCACAGCTGTGAGTTCAAGCCCCACATCAGGTTCTGTGCTGACAGCTCAGAGCCTGGAACCTGCTTCGGATTCTCTGTCTCCCTTTCTCTGCTCCTCCCCTGCTCATGCTCTCTCTCTCTCTCTCTCTCTCAAAAATAGATAAATGTTAAAAGTTAAAAAAAAGAGAGAGATTAATATAGGGCAGAGATACAGCCAAACACCATTTTGCATATAGCAGCGGTAGCAGACATGGTCAAGTGACCTGCTCAAACCCCATCGGCCTCCACAGCATGCTCTGATGAATGCCATGGCCCTGAAGCAAACGGGCAGCAGGCGCATGTAAAGACAGCAGCCCTGGGGCCCTGGACTGTGCTGCAAGGCGCCTTGGCGGACTGTGGCTGTGGCCTGGGAGACTTCAACAGAAATAGCTAACACACGGCATTCCAAGTTTTAAGTGGCTGAAAGTCTTCAAATAAAACCATCTGCAGAAAAAGAAATGCTTGGTGATGGGGCCAGTCCAGGGAAGGGAAGTCAGAGCCCTGCTCTCTCTCCATCCACCTCCCTCCCCTCCCCCAGCGCCCCCAGCCTGAATGTGGGGCACAGCTAAACGTTCCGTAATTCCCAAAGTACAGACTTTCTTTACTTGGAACTATGACGTTTCCCATTTTACAGCCGTTTTCCTTGTTTAGCCTCCTCTGGACTTGGGAGAACAGCTGCCCACCTTCTCTTGATTGGAAGCCCTCTCTGGGCCTGCAGTTAGTAATCACGTTGTCCCTAGGCTTTGTAGTTCTGCCACGGAGAGGACTATGCCTGAGTATCTAAAGTTTACCTTAGAAAAGTAACACCGAGATTTTACTGCAACCAAATCAAGTCTGACAAGACAGAAAAGCACACCCACAAGTTTACTTGCAATTCTGGTTGTTTCTACTGGGGAATTAATAGGCACCACAGCCTCAGCTGAGGTGTTTTGTTTTGTTGTTGTTGTTTTCCCCAAATGAGAGACGTGAGGATGAGGATGTATAAATGCGGTGGGCAGCGGTCTCTGCCCAGGTCCCTTCTGCTCCAGGGAGGACGCCACACCCCTGAAGAGAAGGATACTGTTACTATTAATGGTGGCAATTACACAGTACAGAGACGCTTCATTCCTACTCCACCAGACAGTACTGAGGTCTCTTGAGAATTTCTTAGATTCTCACATTCAGCCAGACCCCAGAACAGACTTCGAGAGGGCACAACACCACGGTTACCGTGAAACTTGCAATCATCCTCTCATGAGGCAATTTCTACTGTTTCCAGCCATTCCTGTGCACCCTGCACTTCACCCTTAGTTTCCAGTACGACCCCCAGGGCAGTCTCCCACCGGGCGCCGAAAGCCCTGGGGAGCTGCACGGAGCTGCTCTCTTTACTCATCAGTAACCCGACTGAGGACAAGGACCACACTCCTCCTGGCTGGCGGGGCCTCACTGCGCTGCTCGATCTCCCGACACACTGCAGGCACTCAAACAGACACGGTGATTTCACTCCAGGGCAGGAGAGGACGAATATTCTGGTTTTGCTCAAGATCCTTACCAACAGACTGAGATCACGGAGGACTCGCTCTCTGTGAAGGGCGAGACAACCTGAAGAAGTAACTCCGGTAAAGCCCGTGTAGCGGCAGGAATGGCTTAGAAGGTGAATTGGCAAGGAATTAGCTCCAGTGTTTGTCCAAGGTCAGGGGCAGACCACTGCCAAGAGGATACTACTGGGCAGCTGGCGAAAAGGAAATTTAAACCACATACGAGATCTCCTATTTTATTAACGTTCTATTACTGGTAAGTGCACTGTGATAAGAATATGCTGAAATACTTAGGAATAATGGGACCTGTCTGCAACTCACTCTCAAGAGGTAAGACTGTATATATACAAATACACCCACCGATAAAGCAAATATTACAAATATACATTCAGGTGAAGACCATACAGGAGTTCATTGTTCTGTTCTTGCCGTCTTTTCTACGGGCTTGAGAGTTGTCGAAATAAGGGGTTAATTTAGAACACTGATCTAAAAAAGGCAGAAGCAGCAATTCTTTCTTCTACGATCAGTAGTTAAGGCAGGGAAGAAACAAATACTGTGTGGGTAACCACAGAGAAACGGGCAGGTGTGTTTAGGTACGCTACTGAATCCTCCAAAGAAGTGCTACTCCCAGTTCAGAGGAGAGGACATGGAGACTCGGAAACATGAACTCAAGCTAGACCACATCCATGAGCAGTTTGATAAACCTGGCTTCCAGCAACAAACCCTACCACTTAGAGAAGGGAGAGCCTGGGGGAGACGCGCGGCCTCTTCCAGCGAGCGCCATGCCCTGTAAGAAGCTCCCAGGGGACCCTCTGCACGGGCGCTGCGGCAGAGAAAGGGGGCAGGAGACAAACTCTCTCAGGGTGCGCGGCCCACAGGTGGTCGGGATACACGAGTGCTCTCCTCGCTCAGCGCGCGGCTGCAAGGGCTGGAGGAACGGATTTGAATCCCGGGTGGACCGAGCCTACAGCCTGTGCTCTCCCCCTCGATCTAAGGCCTCGCTGCTCTCGGTGGAAGGTGCCACTCTCAATGAGAAGTCCTCACCGGCTGCCACGGCAGGACACACCGAGGGTCAGTGGAAAGCAGCAAAGCGGCCTGGAGGGGAAGAATTTCTCCGCAAATCCGAAGAACGTCCATTCCAGGTCCCATGCTGTCCATCGCACGGGTATTCGTTCGTGGTAGAAAGTTCTGACGTCCACCGTCTGCGGAGGTACTCAGCGGCACATGCAGGCCCACCCACCAGGGCAGTCTCCCACGGCCCTGAGCTGTCGGCACAGAGCCCGATGCCGGGGAGCCGGCGAGCCGTGGACAAGGCGCAGGGAACCAGCCCGGCCTGGACGCTCGCCACCCAGCTGTCTTCAAAGTGAGCGCACTCCTCTCAAGTGAAAGACGGTGTCAACTGTGACACCAAGCCCCTCATCTCTTAAAAAAAAAAAAAGGACACACTCAAATTGTTCACCCGATGTGTCACAAACCTGGTACTAACTGGCACCTACCACTCCCTTAGGGGACAACTACTCTGCTTGCCATAACGAATCACCACAAATTCATCTAATAACATCGAATTTAGATTTCCCTGGAGGCGGGATCACAGGGTGATATGAAAAAGCAGGGGGCTAAGGTCTGACTAGAATCCCCCTGGGGCGCCTGGGTGGCTCAGTCAGTCAAGCATCTGACTTCGGCTCAGGTCATGATCTCAGGGTTCATGAGTTTGAGCCCCGCATCGGGCTCTGTGCGGACAGCTCAAGGCCTGGAGCCTGCTTCAGATTCTGGGTCTCTCTCTCTTTCTGCCCCTCCCCCGCTCATGCTCTGTCTCTTACTCTGTTTCAAAAATAAATAAACATCAAAAAAATTTTTTTTAGAAAACCCTTTATATTATGGTCTGGTCTAAGGCAGATTATTTAGCTTCTGTGAGCCAAACCTTTTTAATCTGTTTACAAAAGAGTGACAATAATACCAGCTTCTTTAGGGAGCTGTTCTAAGGATTAGAGATTCACTATTACATTAGTTTCTATTTCCTTCCATAGCAAAGGGTACACACCCTAGTCACTTCCTTTACAGCTGCGTTTGTTAATGGTTTAACAATGTACCAAACTGAGCTATGTGTTTTATTTACATCACCTCATTTATTCCTCCAACTATGCCGCAGAGGAAGCCGTCGCCCTAATTTGCAGATGAGGAAACCAAGGTGTGAGAAATTCAGTGACCTGCCTCGCGGCTAGGAAGTCACAGGGCCAGAACCAGGGCTGGCGTTCTAAACCGCCACACAAAACCACCTCCGCCGCCTATCTTGCACTAGAAAATGCAGACCCGTGAAACACGTGAAATATTTTTTTTTAAATTTTTTATGTTTTTTTGAGACAGAGAGAGACAGAGCATGAGTGGGGGAGGGGCAGAGAGAGAGGGAGACACAGAATCTGAAGCAGGCTCCAGGCTCTGAGCTGTCAGCACAGAGCCCGACGCTGGGCTCGAACTCACGGACCGCGAGATCATGCCCTGAGCCGAAGTCGGACGCTCAACCGACTGAGCCGCTCAGGTGCCCCATGTGAAATATTTTAACACACACTCTCTGGAGGATTACATTTTGGGGTGCACCCACGTGTTATGAGTATGAGGTTACAATTCACGGCCACGGCTTCCATGGTCCCTTTTCTCTCTCTTCACTCAGAGAGGCTACTGGGCTCTAACTCAAGGGCTCCAGGACTTCTGGAACACCTTGCTCCTCCAACAGCCGAAGGTCTGCATTTTCTAGTCTCCCGTTAGATCTTGCACTGCTTCCAAGATCTTAAAAAAACCATTTGACTATCTTACCAGGTTATGAATTAAACTGCAGAAGCATCTAACATTCACAAAATAAGTAAAAATTAAAGCTAAGTCAAAGTTTTCTTTTAATTAAAAAAAAATTTTTTTTTAACGTTTATTCATTTTTGGGAGACGGAAAAAAAGAAAGAGTGTGAGCAGGGGAGGGGCAGAGAGAGAGAGGGAGACACAGAATCCAAAGCAGGCTCCAGGCTCTGAGCTGTCAGCACAGAGTGCAACATGAGGCTCAAAGCCACGAACCGCGAGATTATGACCTGAGCTGAAGTCGGGCACTTAACGGACTGAGCCCCCCAGACGTCCCTAAAGTTAAGTCAAATTTCTACTAGACTGACATCTAAATATTTACTGATGTGATCAACCTACTTAGTTGTTGATACCTCTTATTTAAGCAGATTTAAGGCACCAACCTGATTCAAATAACTCTCAGGAACTAATTTTCAGATGTAATGTTAAGTCTGATTTTCCCACTAAGGCCAAGTTGTTAATCTTAACTGCATTTGAGAATTACCTGCAGGAGCTTTTTAAAAATCCTGATGTCCAGATCGCACTTCACACCAGTTAAACAGAAATCTCCAGAAGTGGCCCTCAGGCACCAGAACTTTTTAAAGCTCTCCAGGAGATTCTAATCTGTAATCAGAAACCTCACAGGACCCTAATGTACAGCCAAAGCTGTAAAATACCACCTTACAGTAACCCACAGATGAAAGTTCATTTTAAAAAGCAAGACTGCGATAAACACTGAAGCGGTAAGTGTTGCAGCCTCTGACCTAGTTACACAATCGTCATCGTTTATCTTACAGGAATAATTTAACAGAAGAACCAATGGGTAGAAATGAGGCTGCCACATTCATTCCTTAACTTGTGATTTTTTTAAATGTTAAAACATTCAACGCTGGGTAAATGGGTTAAACATTCAAGATAAACAAAGTATTTTAGAGGGCCCCAAAAATAATTATAAAGACCACAGAAACAGGTAAGAGTAGGATAAAGTAAAAATACCGAAACACAAAACAGAAAACCCGCTCAACTGTTTACAAAAACAACGCGGCGACGTGGGAGGGAGTATCTGATAATGAAATAAATCTGTCCTACTGGAGGCGGCATTGTGAACGGTATTATTATGTCTAACTTAATCGTTAAAAAAATAAATGCCAATTCTCCCTCTTCATTACCATTCTTGCTTTTCTGGCCTATGTCAGAGGACGGAGAGACAGCATAGGGCACGTGTCCCCAAGAGCTAAGGCAAGGAAACACAGAGAAATAAGCCTGAGTCTGGACTCCGACACAGGAATACTAAATTCAGCCCCAGACCAACACCAGGCACTTCAAATGGATCCTCATCTAAGAAACAACGCAGACTGACCAATCCCAAGTCGCTCAGCAATGCACTTTCTCTTTTTTCTACCCTCGCCCTCCCCAGATGACTGAGGTCACCTAAGTGATGATACAGAGATTGCTATTTAAGTATTACTTGTGGGGCCCCTGTGGCTCAGCCGGTTGAGCATCTAACTTTGGCTCAAGTCATGATCTCACAGTTCCTGAGTTCGAGGCCCGCGTAGGGCTCCGTGCTGACAGCGCAGAGCCCACTTTGGATCTTCTGTCTCCCTCTCTCTCAAAAATTAATAAACACTAAAAAAATTTTTTTTAATTAAAAAAAGTTATTACTTGGATTTATATTTCTATAAAGCTAGGTTGATCTCCAACAGAACACGATTCTTTGCCTATTCCGTGACAGCTACTGGCTCTTCATAACTGCTTACTGTCCTGCACATACGGAGTGAACTTAGTGAGAAGAGACACACAGGCACGTGAGGATTCTCTTGAAAGGGAGACCACTATCACTGTGACTAAAATAAATTCCAGGCTGGGATTAGAGAAATGCTTACAAAATAATCTGAAGCTTGGAAAGAATAATAGAACTGGATAAAGTAATTTGAAACTGATGACAGAAAACAGACCAGGAAGAAAAGTGCAGGATCCAACCACTTGAAGAGAGAGAATAATACATCCTTAAGATGTTCAGTTTCTTTAGCTTTCTCATGAAGCTAACACACAGAACAAAAATCAAACAGCAACCCTAGATGTTTACCTATTTAAATACTCTAGTCACAACAGAGGGCAAGGAACACAGTCCCTTTCTTCCAGTTTTCTTTCAGAAAAGCATTTGAAACTCAATATAACAGAAAGATTAAGACCCAAGCATGAATCTGTAACTCCGTTAAACAGTGACCATTAAAACCAGTAACGAGCTTCCAGTGGCAAAGAGGCCATAGTTCTATAAAGTGAGTTGTTCTACTTACAAAAATGGGTAACTTGAATCACAACAAAGTCATCACTGTGTAAACTAGTTTTTTCCAGTCCAGGAAAAAGAAAAACATTCTTACTCATTACTCATTAGGACTCTTCAGACATGAAGTTCCCCTGACTTTACATAAGGTCACTTTCGTTAAAATTTAAGAAAAGAACCAATACTTAACAAGTCCAATAAGCTTCCAAAGAGCTTGTGTATTTTTATGTAATGCACTGCCCTGATTCAGCATTTTTCAGAATTCGCTGTTGAAACGGATTAATGTCATTTGGAAGCGGTTAGACAAATAACATGTGTTAAAATAAGCAGACAAGGTTTCTTTCACAGACTAGATGTGACTTTTGTCAGGTCTCTGCTCTCTAAGGTGCTACTTGTGCAGAAACATGCAACATTTGATCTGATCTCCCTGTGCACAGCGCTATGCAGTAAACAGTTAGATGGGCTGGAGGATAGCTTCTCAAACTAGGAAGGACCGGATTTTTAAAAAAATGTTTCCAATTCGTTACAGAAGCAGAAATTCTAAAAATGAATTACAAGGAAAGCAAAATTTACAAGATGCAAAACTGAAGCCCCTGAGTTCTTATTAGAGTCAACAGATACGAAATGACTCCGTCGAATGACCATAAAAGTTCCTAAACACACTCTTTCCACTCCACACTTAAACTCATCACAGACTGGTGACAAAGAATGGGCCAATCAGCCCTGAGCCAGGCCTGCGTCATCCTAAAAGCAGCGGGTTACAACAGAGCGCCCCCAGATTGCCAGAAACCACGTTTTTTATTCCTGATATCTACGGACCCCAGTGAGTCAGACAAGCCGGAGAGAGCAGAGTCATGGCACAGACCGGGACACAGAACGTGGAACCAGCTACGGCAGATGCACTGGCAAGTGTCCTTTTCTCCCGAGGTATACTTCACACAGGCCTGGGCAAAGCGGGACACTAACTGCATTAATATTCAACAGTATTTTAAAAGTTCAATCCCAACGGGAGTTTATTATTATTTTTTTTATAAAATTAAAAGTATCCAGGGACATCTGGGTGGCTCAGTCGGTTAAGCATCCGACTTTGCCTCAGGTCATGATCTCGCGGTTCGTGGGTTCAAGCCCCGTGTCAGGCTCTGTGCTGAAAGCTCAGAACCTGGATGGACCTACTTCAGATTCTGTGTCTCCCTCTCTCTGCCCTTCCCCCGCTCACACTGGCTCTTATTTTTTGAGAGAGAGAGAGAGAGAGAGAGGAAGGGAGAAAGACTGTGACTCTTTTTTAATGTTTATTCATTTTTGAGACAGACAGTGAGCGGAGGAGGGGCAGAGAGAGGAGACACGGGACAACGGATGTGAATCCTATGAAAGAGGCAGCAGATGGAGTAACCGGGACAACACAGAACAGGCAGAGGGGACAGCCGAGCGCAGGCATCCCGAGGCAGCAACCAGCTGGCCCGTGCAGAGAAGGCAACGGGAATGAGGTGAATGTTGGGAAAGGAGGTCTCAGAGTTGTACGGGGTTCGGATCTCACGGGGCTTTGTGGACCATGGCACCAACCGGGATTTACTCTGAGCTGGATAAGAAAACGTGAGAAGGAAGAAAGCAAAGATGAAAACACAAAAGAAAGAAACTAACAACATTTACTATTAGTTTGGCACCAGACGAATATTATCTACCTTTAATCCCTACAAGAACTTTGAGGTGGGGATCAGCGTGTCTCCACCTGTCATGTGAGAACACAGCCTTAAGGCGTAATGTGTTCAAGTACACAGCCAGTGAGCAAGAAGGCCAGAATTTGTACCCAGACCTAATTCCCAAACTCCTGCACCGCCTTCCGCTGTGCACAGGGATACTGACCTTCTAACGGTATCAAACCACGACCATTTTCAAATTATACAAACTATAAGCCTGTTATTGTATTTATCAGAAGCAGATTAGATTTTCTGTTATAAATTTTATAGGATCCGAGGCAAGTTGTCACTGCAGAAAACCGTAAGAAGCCATTCCTCAGAGATGGGGTGGCAGCATCCAAACTGAGTATCCATGGCTGGCCCCAAAACCCCAGGTTTCTGCCTGTGGAACAACAAAATTCAACAGGCACAGACAGCATCTCATCTAACTCCAGCATTCCCGCTGCTACACACCCGTCAACCACAGTCAGCCAGCCTCTGCCCCCTCACCTGGTCCAGCACGACGTGGCCCAAGCGAAAGGTCGGGGTCGATGCTAACGTACCGGTAAAATCGCGTCGAACCGAGTGCAGGCAAAAACCACTTTTCCTGGTACTAACAACGCTAGTCATTCAGGGGGAAGTTCAAAGACGCGTCTTCTGGAGATCAGCGAGAGCCAGATCGAATGTCAGAGAATCCACGCTGAAGGCCAGCGATGCAGCAGAGTGGAAGCGGATACTCACTGACGGCTGCCCGAGCACCACGAATATCGCAGGCCCATCCTATCCAGGCCCCGGCTCCACGCTGCAGCTTTGAGAGCAAGGCAAAGCAGCCCCCCGACGGCGTGATCTGCTGACTCTACTTCTGACAGGAACTGTGGCATCCAGTTCCTTGTTTCAGAACTACTGCAATACCTTCCACGAAGCCACCTCACCCTAACAGTGCAAGCCCCACGGAGTCCTACAAAATCGACCCCAGGTGCGCTACCATGGAGCGGGAGAGGTGAAGAATCAGAAAGGGAGAGGGGAGGGCGGGGTCACGATGCACCTCCGAATGGGACAGGAAGCGGCTGTCTTAGGTGCTGGTAAGAAACTCACTGCTAGACTGGTTATGCATTCATGCACACGATACTGGGTTTTTGTCTCCTTCCTCTTTTTTTTTTTTTTTTTTGACCTAATACTGCCACCCTGCCCTGAACTCGTACAGGAATGATGCAGAGGAAAGAGGACCCATTATCTGGGCAACAATTGTGTATCAGCAATTTGTTATCAATTCTGTGCTGACAGGTAAGTAAAAATAACACTTTTCTAAAGTCATGGTTGGAACATGCTGGGAACACACACGAAGATTTGCTTTGATTCTTTGCTCTGACGCTGCCACCTGTATGCTCTTAGGTCGATTATGGAAATTTCTCTGCAGCTCAATCTCCTCCTCTGCAAAAGCAGGAATACCAGTTTTGCTGAGGTCAAATACACACATGACTCTGAAGTGTTAGCATAGTGTCTGACTCTCCCAAAGCGCTCAACAAATGGTGAGCATGTGGGACACCACAGGGCTGGCGTATTTCAAGGAACAAAAAAGAAGGCAGTTGAGGTATGTGCACAGAACCCTTCTTGTGGGCTGTCAGACAGCAAAAACTACACCAACATCACCCGCCCACTACTTACTCCCAGAAACCCAAGAGGAAAATGACGCTCTTCTTCCCGGCGGCATCAAGGGAATGTTACCGTTGTGGGTCAGGCCGACCAGGAAAAAATATGCCAGAGCCTGCACCGTGCTGCAGAGAGGTCCTCTTTATTATACGAAGCTGAGTGGTCATCTTACGTCCAGCCCTCCCAAGAGCGGGACACCTGAAGTTGCTACGAACTTCATAAGCACATTCTCATTTCATCCTCGGAGTCCTGGGAGGCACCCGCTATCACCTGCCCATTGTATAGATGAGGAAACTGAGGCTCCTAGGTGATAAACAGTCGGGATGCACCCACATTCGTCTCTGCCATCGTGAAGGCTAACTGGATGCCAACTGGACAGGCATGTGCTCGACGATCACGTGACTGCAGAGGTCACCATCACGCTAGCGAAGAGAACAGCACCAACACAAGGAACGTTGTTAAAATAAGGAGTACTTGCATACGCGCTTTCTGTAGAGTTGAAAGTGCAAACCTCCTTATATGCTTTTTATGCATAAATTCTATTGGCCAGTCAAAGCAGAAAGGTGTACTTGTTAGGAGTAAAATGCTACAATTAGTGTGAAAGCATGTGATGCTGTGTGCAAAAATGGGAGTTTTCAAACAGTTAAATTAATAGAGAAATAAGTAGACAGTTAATATGAATATTAAGAGCATGCACTGGCTAGGTACCTTTAAGAAGAACATTTTATCTTTCTGGAGACAATAAATGCTCATAAAAATTTACATGATAGCAGTGCCTGGGTGGCTCAGTTGGTTGAGTGCACAACTCTTGGTTTCAGCTCAGGTCATGAACCAGGGTCATGAGACTGAGCCCCGTGTCGGGCTCTGCACTGAGCGTGGAGCCTGCTTACGATTCTCTCCCCACTCCCACCGCCTGCCCTTCACACAACCCCACCCCACTTGGGTACTCTCTCTCCTCTCTAAAAAACATAAATAAAATTTTAAATGATAGAAGAATTACAGATATCAGATTATATTAAAATTTTGATTTAACTTTTTGTTAATGATCTTTAATCACATTAAATAAACATTAAATAGATTAACTTAAAAACTGCATGTATCTTATTGCCTTTAGGCCACATTTCTTTCAAGGAGAAATTCGATTTGCAAATTATTCACATCTTATTAGAAAAAAATTAAAAGCAGGAGAACACTCCAAATTTTATCAACACTCTTAAGGCCACCTTCAGATTTTACAAGGAGGACAAATGGCCAAATTCATGTATTACAGCTAAGATGCGTCGTCCTGAATCAGACAGAAGGTGTGCAGAAGAGTGCTGGAAAGAATGAGGTACCACAATTACATTTTGTTTTCACTAACCAAATGTCAAAACAACGGACTTTTTTTTTTCTTTTTACTCTTTATTTTTTTTGAGAGCCGGGGGAGGGACAGAGAGAGAAGGTGACACAGAATGTGAAGCAGGCTCGAGAATCCGAGCTGTCAGCACAGAGCCCGACGTGGGGCTCGAACCCCTGAACGGCAAGATTATGACCTGAGATGAAGTCGGACGCTTAACTGACTGAGCTGCCCATGTGCCCCATAAACCACAGACTTTAAATAAGAATACTTCGGTGCAACTCTTTCTAGTTTTAAGAGTCTAGGGACACGAAGCACTTGAACAAAACGTTGTCAAAATGATGGTTCGACAACACTAACCAATTTCAGCAGCTGAAGCATTTTTCAGATTCGCAAAACCAAGAATCCCAAGTCTAGAAGTCCTTCTAGAAAACTGTTCCTGGAAAACTTTCCTGAATTACAATTTTCCATAGCCCGACTTGTTAGAGATACTATTGATGCGCGAGTAGCAATTTTTTTTTAACATTTATTTTTGACAGAGAGTGCCACCAGGGGAGGGGCAGAGAGAGAGGGAGACACAGAACCTGAAGCAGGCTCCAGGCTCTGAGCTGTCAGCACAGAGCCTGACGTGGGGCTCTAATTCACTAGCTGTGAGATCATGACTTGAGCCCAAGTGGGACGCTCAACCGACTGAGACCCCCAGGCACCTCGAAAGTGACTACTTAATGAATCAAGAGCAATCTAGCAGCTGCTAATGCGGAGAAATCACTGTTCTTCCACTGTAAACTCAAACCTGGAAAGCACGACTATTCAATTTTAGAAAATGTACAGAATAAGTTGTATTTTATACCGTCTCATGCTTAACTCTTGTTTCACACTACTTCATTCATCAACGGATATTCAGCTTTGACCAAATAGTGATTTTGGCCAAATAGTTTATTCAACACGCTCAGTGTTTTTCCTTAAGAATCATTTTCATTTCTGTTAATAATACATGCAGGTAACATTTTCAAGTCATTCTTTCTCTAGGCGTGCCCTTAAACTTCAAAATGACCAAGTAAAAATAATGTGTAATGGTTACAAGAGGTTTGTTTTCTAGATGGTGAGGGTGTCAACTGAGCCCTCTTTGTCTCACATACGCCCATCAATCCCACACTCTAGGCTCGTGTTTTCTACCACCTGGTTCCGTAGTAAAGTCAGAAATGTTTTCAAAATCACGTGCTGTTGCCGCAGAGAATTTGCTAGCAGAGGTGCAGTGGTGTGACTACTTCACAGCTCTCTGAAGAGAGGCCCTTGGGCCTGAAGTCACACGGCAACAAGAACAAACACAACCTGGGGCCACCTGCACGCGTACAGCAGGAAATGCACGGAAGAAAACCCGAGACCCATGGCACGGCTTTGTTACTCCGACCTACTTGCAACACCAATCCCTCTTCTTACGAAGTCCAGGGCAGTGTAAAAGGTCAAGCACAGCTACAAACTGGTTCCAGTTACTGGTCCATTACTTAGCAGCTGTGGCAGTTACTTCTTGAAGTGAGGAGACTATGCCCACCCCCAAAGGGCTGGAGAGAGAATAAAATACACGAGCATGTACGCAGAGTGCCTAGCACAAATACAGTAAATGGTAGCTGGGGGTACTGCTACATACACACATACATTATTCTCAGAAAGAGCATTTCGTGGGGCGCCGGGGTGGCTCATTCAGCTAACTGTCCGACTCCTGATTTCAGCTCAGGTCATGATCTCAAAGTTCCTGAGTTCAAGCCCCACATCGGAGCCTGCTTGGGATTCTCTCTCCTCCCTCTCTCTGCCTCTCTCACTTCTCTGTCCCTCCCCCACTCATGCATGTGTACTCTCTCTCCGAATAAACCTAAAAAAAAAAAAAAAGTGCATTTTGCAATTTTCCAGCATGCTGCTGCACAGGGCAACAATCCTGAGCTTACTATTTGAATGGCTTAAAAACAAAAAACAAAAAACTGGGAAATGTCAAAATTCTTAAAATGCTCCAATTGAAAAGTTACCAACAAAGAAAAAAGTCACTGAACACCAGATCAGTGAATCATCGTAATCAAATTAGGTTGGTTAAAAGATGTGACAATATTATGAAACATGCTTCCGCACAAAATTCTATCAAAATTCTATCAATAAAGTGTCAACACATCCCAAGGACAGGCTTGGGACTAACAGCCACTGACTGGCTAGATGGCCTTGGGCGAGCTGGCTGGCCTTGCCGCCTCTGTTTTCCCACCTGCAGAAGAACACCGGCCGCCTGAACCTGCACCCCAGACCTCAGCGGAAAGGTTCTAAACGAGGACACGCCGAAGCGCCAACGTAGCGAGGTACTCATTAACGAGTGCGCCCTCCCCCTTCCAGACTCCTCTGTTCTACGGCCTTCTTTACCAAGACACAGAGACCCAGATTGCACAGTGAGAAAGGAGGATGGGTGGACAGACGGACAAATGTAGACACGGACAGACGGATGGGACCTGAGCCAGAGAAATGTAAAGTTATAAAACAAAAAACTCCTCCTCTCCGGCTGCTGTTTTGAGGGTAAGTTTGTATGCCTGTTTCATTCCTTCCCCTATTTGTTTCGTGCCAGATGGGCTACAGAGGACCCACTTGCCAAGTACTTAGAGAGGACCCTAAAAAGGCAATCGCTATGTTAACAGAACATCTTGCTCAACAGCACTCAGTTCCATTGTGCAACATCTACGCTTGAGTACTTACTCGACCAGCCGACCCTGAACCCAGGTTTCAAGTGTAAATGTGCCAAGAGAAGGACGTGAGAATCTACAGACCCAAACTCTCTGCGAGGGGCCCATATCGCCCTACAATAAACCAGCCATGACCTAGCGTCCAGTGTTGGCCAGGCTGGGTCTACACTCTGCAAACGCACGGGTGTCCTCTCTACCTGGACAGACCCCTGGATTTTGAGCTTGAGCCTGATTCTGTCACTCTGTAGCCTTGTGACTTTAGGCAACTCGCTTCACCTCTCTGGCCTCAGTTTCCTCAGTTATAAAATCGGGGTAATAACACCTAACCTGTCCACTCATTAGGGTACTGTGAGAACCCACGTTAAAAAGACAGCTGGAGTGTCAACAACAAGACTTTTAAAATCATATGATAGGTAACAGAACCAGAAAGGAGAGGTCAGGACTAAAGTTTATAACCCTGTCTTCTCACTAAATGTTAGTCATCCTGTATCCCTGTGGCCTCCTCCTGAGTCTCTTTCCTCCTGTCAAAATTTTGTAGAGAGAAGATTAGGGACCTCGGGATTCCACGGATGCGTGTGTGACAGGAGCTCTGCCACTTTCTATAAAGCCTTGGGTTAGTTACTGTTTTCCTCTGAGCCTTCATCTTGTGTCTGTACAACATAAATAAGGCCTATCTCAGAAAGGTTTTCATAAAGTGGAAGAGAAATATTAGCTGTAATGAACCAACACGCTTTCTAACACACTGCAGGCATTCAATAAATAAAGAAATTTGTTAAACTGATACAGAACATGACATGAAGACAAACACTCTGAAACTCGCTCTCAGGGCAAATGAAGTATTTCAACACTTCCATGCCAACGCTCCAGAGCTGAAATCCTCTACAGGACTAATCTTCTGGAAGGGTGGCAGCCATGGAAACGACCCCTCATCCATCTGGGGCTCCCTGTTCCGTCGCCCAGAGGCACCACATCACAGCATGGAGCAGAGAACCCAACTAGTTGTTTTTTTCACAAGTGTCACCTATTTATTACACTAGGGAATAACTTCAAAGTCTTATCAAGCAGGGGCAACGAAATGCTGCCCGGAATTACCTTCCAGATTTTGGCAAAAACTTCATAATGTAAGAAAAATTGATTTGAGTCTCGACGTCATGGAAAATCAAGGAAAGGGCAATGACATTCTGTCGGTCACCGTGTTAGCGCTCCACGTGCTTTCCTTCATTTCTTCTCAAAGCAACGCACACTGGAGAAGGCCCTTCAGGAGGGTAAGCGGATCACCCGCGATCATGCAGCTTCACAGTGCAGACCCTGGGCTCGAGGCTAGCCTGCCTCCACACAAATTCTGCCAATCTCTCTCCCAACTTCGATTCACAGGGAACTACAATCAACACCACAAAAAAGATACTCTAGGCAGACCAATCGACTGGAGTCCGACTGTCACTGACCAGGGAGTCACCATTTTACTGACATGACTGTGTAAGAAACTTTTTCGCAGAGCCACCTCAGAGTCTAGCACAGTCTCTGCACAAACCTGGTGACACAGACCAACAGGCATTATCCAAGGGATGAGAAACTCAGCATGGGTAGGTGACTAACCACTTTTCTTCAAGTACCCAGGCTACTAAGTGGGGAAGCTTTGTTTTTAATTAAGCTCTTCGTCCCTCAGCAATCCCACTAAACCACACTGTCTTCTCCTAAAGCTAAAGCATCATGGCCCCTGTATTTGCTCCAAGTAGTAACCATAACCGGCGTGACAAACAAACCCTCATTCCTCACACTGCATATGCACACACTTGGTTATACTTCCAGGAGGTAGAAATTACTATCCTTGTTGTTTCTTTTTAAGCGGATGTAGAAACCGAGGCTCAGAGTAAAGTTACTTACTGTGTTCAAAGTAACACAGCTACAAATGGCAGAGCCAAAATGCAAACTCCAGCTGGACCCCACAGTCTGCACACTTAGCGACGACCTGGAACCGCCTGCTGGTCTCTGTCCTGCCCCTCCCCCACGGGCGGATCCAGGTCCCCAGACTGCTTCTGTGTTGTTTATGATGTGTCCGACAGGACCTGGCAATCCCATTCTCTTTCTGGAGGACTTCAGTGCAACGCCCAACTGACACTGTCACCTCCTGGCTTTAGCTAAACGGAGAGCCTCAAGGCTTGGGTTCTCGCCCTCTTCTACCCATCATCATGAATCAGGGGACCCAGGGGATGGGGGTGGGGAGGTGGTGTTCAGCTAACTTCTCAAAATGGGAGAGACAACTTTGTGTCGACCTAACAGCAATGGCAGGCCCAGGTGTTCTGGGTACTCTTCTAGACGTAAGATTTCTCCTCAAGCAAGACTGGTAACATTTTGTTTAAAGCAAATTTTCAGATTGCAAATATATCCATATTCATAATGTCGGGTCAAAATATAAGCGAAAATAAAAGAGCAGTGAGTCCACAAAATCCCTCCCTTCCCTGTCACTGAACTTAATGAAAGTGAACGATGATGGATTATAGAAAAGGGAAGCTGACGAAAGCGTCCCTGAGAGCCGTCGCTCTCCGCTGGGATTCAGGATCAATGTCGAGAGCTCTCTACAGACAGGGGTCTTATTTCTAGATAATCTTTCTACTTCCAAGCACAACAGAATCAATTTTCACACAGAAATGAATCCATTTAAAGAAATCAATTATCAAAACAAGCCTCGGACACATAAACACAAAGAGAACATGGACCCTAATTGGCACAATGTCCTCCTACCCACCCACTTCCCCAAAACACAGGGTAACCAAGGAATGAAAACAAAAAATTTATTTTGGGAGACATATAAAGAGTTAAATAAACTTGAATCTTCAGTTAAGATTGGAATGCAAAGAGTTATTTTTTTAAGTGTAAAATGTAATCCTCCCTCGATTTCATATTACTTTTAAAATTTTTTAATGTTTATTTTTGAGAGAGAGAGATAGAGCATGTGAGAGTGGGGGAGAGGAGCAGAGGAGAGAAAGGGGGACAGAGGATCCAAAGCAGGCTCTGTGTTGACAGCAGGGAGCCGGACGTGGGGCTCAAACTCACAAACTGTGAAATCATGACCTGAGCCGAGGTCAGATGCTTAACTGACTGAGCCACCCAGGCGCTCCTCGATTTCATATTAACTGGAAAAGGAGAATAGAAAGAAACAGGCCTATATGGAAAAATTTAATTTAAAAAGGGGAGGGGCTGGGGCACCTGGATGGCTTAAGCATCCAACTTTGGTCTTGGCTCAGGTCATGATCTCATGGTTTGTGGGTTCGAGCTCCATGTCGGGCTCTGTGCTGACAGCATGGAGCCTGCTTGGGATTTTCTCTCTCCCTCTCTCCCACTTGTGTGCAGGCACAGGCACTTTCTCTCTCAATAAACAAACAAACTTCAGAAAAAAGCGGGAAGGTAGGAACATCAAGTCTAAAGATTTTAGTGAAGTATCATCATACAGTGGAACAGTCCGTAGCTTTTCACAAACCTCTGAGTTCCACAAAACAAACCTGTCGCTCCGAAAGACAGGTGCACAAAATTTGCCTGTAATCTCAAAGGCGGACCCCACGAAGCCTGTTCTTGGGCCCCCTGTTCAGAATCCTGGAAGTGGCAGGGCTCCGGATGGCTTCTTAGGAGATCTGGCTTCTAGTTCTGGCCCAGCCACCTTGTCGCCCTGATCCCGTCACCACCTCTCCGGATTTCGGTTTCCCCTGTGTCCGTGAACAATGATCCTTCCTGACTCTATGGTCGAAATTCTAGCAAAGTCTACTAACGTCAAATAAGACCAAGTCATTTAGTGAAATCACTTCCGTGCCATTTTTTAATTGCTAATTTTAATCTCCTCCCGCGGCCCTCTGTTTGAAGACTTCCCCAGTTGGCTTTCCCTCCGAAAGGAGTCAGTGGCTTCCGCACACGGAACAGAGCTAGTACTATAAAGCAAGCCAAAAAATCTTCTCCCAGAACACACACTCCCATTTCCTTAAAGCCCGGCTGCAGCAGGTCTGGTGAGAGCCTCGCCCAGCACAGTGTATAACAAAGCTGCTGTAATCACTTTATTTCCCCATCTGGACGGCGGTCCCCAACCAGCTCTGCTTCCCCACAAGCCCCCTGAGCGACACGGCCGTGTTTAGAGGAACGCATTCTGGCTCCACTGCAGTCACACAGAGTTCATTGTTCCGGCTTCTGGAGCCGGGCTTCTCTTCCTGAGGCCGTGAGGCAAACGGCAGAAGCAATCTAATCACTGGCCAGATGGGAAGCACGACGGAGCGGGAACAGATCCCTCCCTGGAACCGGGTCCTAGGAGAGCTCAGGTGTCCAGAGCTCATCTGAGATGAAGAGAGCGCCCCTCCTAGGGTCATGGTATCTGCAGCACCCATGAGAAAGTATCTGAAGAGAACCTTCTGCCTGGCTCGATCGGCCAAGTTATAAACTGGGCAGGTAAAGTAAACAAACAAACGGAAAACCTATCGATGGAACAGTAAGTAACGTTACGTTCTGAAATCTCTCCCTTCCAGATTCCCTCCCACCCAACAGCTACAAAGGATGAAAAATAAAAGCACCTACAGTAACCCTAACACAGGCTTGACAAGATCAGAGAATCTGGGAATATCCACTTAACTTACGAGGGTCCCTCGATTACTAAAGAACAGAAATCCCACGGAGTTTCTTTCCTGTTCCGATGATGTGGCCAAAAAGATGTAACGACCACAGAATAAAACTATGTGTTAAACAAGACAGACTTCCAATGAGAAAGGTTGGCTGTTGTAACGCATTTCTTTCTCTATTAGACAAGAAAAAGATTTCTTCAGCTGCTGTAACGGCCCTCCTTCGAAGGGCTCTCTACAGAGAACGCCTAACGACAGACCGGGCAACATGCAGGATTTCCTCCTGAGCGTTTCCAGGACAACTCGGCTGCTTTTTCCTGCTCGGCAGATGAAGAGGCCACAGCTCTTGATTTTATTCATAGAAATTACATTCAAACCCAAACTTAGTGGTTCAGCATATTTTCTGTATGCAGTTACGACGTTAAACTATTTGTTTCTAATGAACTCTTCCGAGTCTTGAAGACGTAACAGTAACAGAAACGTATGGCACAGAACTGTTTTTTTCTTGTACTAAACCAGGATCAACTACATACGTGGTACCGGAACGCCAGCCCCACAGACAAGACCCACTCCCAGTTTTCAGGGACACAGAAGAGGCAAGAAGCAGGGAGAGAAAACGGCGAGGTGACTTACGTCTGTTCTCTCGCAGGCAGTGAGGTGGTGGGCAGGAGTGAGCTGACGAGCCTCCGGCAAAAGGCCAGGCGCCGAGCTGAGAGGGTTTAATTCGCAGCAAAGTCGCAGGGAGATGCCAAGTGGGCGGCCCTGCTGTGAACCCGGGGGCGGGCCGACGCGGAGGGTAAGGAAGCGGGGAGAACTTACTCAGTTAGAAGCCGGTGCAGCTGGTGATAACCTCGCTCCAGGGCCAGGCTCACAGGTGTCGCCCCTTCCTGGTTGTGGATGCTGAGGGCCCCGCGGCCACCTGGCTTCTGCAGCAGGAACCACGTCAACCTCAGCAGGCCCAGTCGCACGGCAAAATGCATCAACGTCTCCCGGGGGCTGCCGTCTGCGCGTGCGGGAGAAAGTGAGAATCAGCCTTGTGAAACCACGAAGCAAACGAAAAGACGAGTTGCGTGAACACCGCCGCCTCCAAGGACCCAGGAGCCTAAAGTCAAACCATAACGTACACAGTGTCATCCTGACCGGATACAATCAGCTCTCAAGGGAAGACAGGACGAGGCTGGAAACAGCATGACAGGCAGAGTCCCCAGAGAGAACCTGGCCATTTCTATGTTCTAACACATCTGTGCAATCCATTTATATGGGTGAATTCACACGTGTGATTTCTTCCCTTAAACGAGAGAGAGAGAAAGTGCCACCTCACAACACAGGGACCCAAGGGGAGAACAGTTGTTGGGGCTTAGATGGGTGTATCAGGAGGTATGGTTACTTAAAGGAAAAAACACCCAGGCAGGAGCTGGCTAGTTCAACACTAGAAACAGGTTCTGCTGGTTAAGTACACACAGGCCTTTTTATTCCCCCACACTAAGGGCAAATCAAATTGTGGGCACTGCCAGCTTTGTTTTGTTGTGTTTAATAAAGAAATGCAGCTCCAGGCAGAGTCAGACAGACTAGTTCTCAGATAAGGCGCTAGTAAGTTCAGAAAGAAAAACACGCGCGTGGGCTTCAGTGCAGTGGGTGACATCGAAGGTGGGAGAATGAGGAAGGGCTGTGGAGTCCGACAAATCCGGGTTCAAAGGGGGCCATCTGCCATCTGTGTGACTAGGCCTCCTCCATGTAACCTCTCTGAGCTTCATCTCTGCACCCCCGGGGGTAGGGGGTGCCTTCGCCGGCCCCCGGGGTGTTACAGAAGGGCAGAGATAGAGGAATGTGGGATAGAGACTGGCTATACTAATTACTCATGGCGGGTTCCTTCCCTTCCCCTGCTCTCTCCTTCTGGACTTCAAGTTACCTTCCAGGTCCGCTAACTCAACACTCTCTCCTCCTCACGCCTCCTCCTGTGCACAGCCCGTGAGGAGAGACACGTGCCTCCAGGGGGCACCACTCGGGCCCTGGGATGTGAATGGTGCCCAGGAGTTGTGCCTGCCTTCTTCCACTCATTTTCCACGGCATCCTCAGGTCTCGACTTCTCCACAGGCATTCCCAGACTCCTTGGACCCCAGTGTTTTCTCCTGACCCTGAAGGCCTCCATGCTCCTTACGTGAAGAGCGGTTAAGCATGAACTGTCTTTCAGGCACCTGGGTTAAGTGTCCAACTTTGACTCAGGTCATGATCTCATAGTTTGTGGGTTTGAGCACCATGTCGGGCTCTGTGCTGACAGCTTGGAGCCTGGAGCCTGCTTCAGATTCTGTGTCTCCCTCTCTCTCTGCCCCTCCCCTGCTCATGCTCTGTCTCTCTCTCTCTCTCAAAAATAAATGAACATTAACAAAAAAAAATTTTTAGTTAAAAAAAAAAGAATGAACCATCTTTGAACCTGTGATTTTACACTGAACCTCTCTGGTTTCCAATGTCACATTCGTATTAGTCGAGTCTCCCTACTGCCAAAGTAAATTTTCTTAGATGTAAAAGCTATCTTTCATATTTTGCGTTTTTCCTACAGAACTACACACACTAATTCAAAAACCTATAGGGGGGTTCAGCAGAAGCACGTGGCTGGAAAGAGTTCATCACCCCAGAAGAAACCACTGCACGTGCAGGTGATAATCAACACCGCAGAGCAGGTGGCAGGCCCAGACGCAAGGGCAAAAAGAACCTTCACAGCAGCTCAAATATCACCACCTGACTTGTGCCTCACGGCGGTTCACAAGCACTCTACCGTCCTGGTCAAAACCAAAGAGCTAGTAAGGCACCGACCAGGAACTATGTGACTTTTCAGAGACCGGTTCATCCGGCCTTGCTGGATGACACCTCCTCAAAGCAGTTTTCTCTACACCCTCACCCTTTCTGATGCCTGATGTGCTGAGTCAGTTCAGAATCTCCAAGTCCAACAACAAAGCCATGCACCTGCTCCAGCACCCGTGTCCTCCCCAGATCGGATCACGTTCTAAGGTCCTAAGTGGCAGGTGCCACGTGTACCTGGAGGTCGCCCCTTTCTGCAACCAACAGATGACATGAAGCGTACTGCGTGGTCAGGACCCAAGAAGAGCCATGCTCTGGGCTGAGCACACTGTGTTTTAATGCTTTTCACCCTCAACCAAAACCCTGGGATGCCTTGTTATCCTCAGTTTACAAACGAAGGCAGATTAATAAGTTCCCCACAAAGAATCAACAAGATTTGAAAATTCTTCTGTCGAGTCTAAGAACCGTATACTCTCCATCACTCCACCCTCTTTTTGTAAAAATCCAGCAATCATGCAAGCGAGCTAATGTCGTTTACAAAGCACCGTTTCAGGTTTTCCTCCAACAGATAAAAATTTTTATCCAACTTATCTTTCATTACTGTTTTCATTCCTTTCGTCTAAGCTTCAACTCCAGAGCGTCTACAATTTAGGATCGATCGCTATTCTCTACTGTTCTGTATTTTTTCCTCTCATGATCCTTCGTCCTTGTCCTCTGTGTTCCGAGAGTTACTCAACGTTGGTTTTCAGATCCCTAACTGCATTTCCTGTGATGTCAATGGAGTCCTTTGTCCCCAAGCGGAATTTAATTATGCTATGGGATTCTGGATGTCCCTGCATCTTTTCAACCAACTCCCTGTTCCGTCTTTGCCCTCACTGTGATGGCTTTTTGCAGATGTAATTAAAGCCCCTAATCAGTTGATTTAATAAGGAAGATTACCCTGGATAATCTGGGTGGGTCTAACTGAATCAGCTGGCAGGCTTTACAAGCAGGGCTGAAGTTCCCCCAGAGGCCGGCCTCGGCCTGTCCTCCCGGGGTTCCATCCTGCTCCGGACCTCCCCTTCGGGACCCATCCCCTTCTGGGTCCACTGAGGATGACAGCTTTGGCTCATCTCGGCGGGTCTGAGCTTCCCCAAGAGTTTCTCCTCTCTTCCTGCCCTACGAATCTCGGGCTTGCTTAACAAGCCCGCACGATCACGTAAGCCATGCCCTGCAATAAATCTTTGCTGTGTATTTCTCCCACTGGTTCTGCTTCTGCGGTGGAACCCTGATTGGGGGGCTTCCGGCAAAGAAGTAGATCCTCTCTGAACTCACTTTCCTCTGTGCTGCCTCCTTCTCTGATCTCGTAATAGCTCTGCCCTCTTTCGGCTTTTAAAGGAAAAGTAGGAACTCTCTTCTAAGTTTCTCTTTGGCATCTTAAAGAAAATTACACTCCAGGAGTCTTCCATCTGAATACTCACGATACTCCTCCGGTCCCTTTAGGCTGTTAATTTACTTCACACACCATGCGCCGGCTGGCTGGCTTTCCCATTTACCCATGCTCAGTTGGAAAAGTCTCTATGGAGGGCCAGCTTGTACCCACAGAGAAGGCAGCAGAAAAGGTCTTCAGTCCTCCTTGCTGGCTACTCATATCTGCTGGAATTCACCTCCCACACCATTCCCTCTGATCTGCAGAGAAAGCTGACAGGCCTAGTAGGCGTGTGAGTACACTAGAGGGCCGCAACTTTGCACACAGTCAGAGTTTCCGACGAAGCACAGTGTTCTAGGTTCTGGGAGCAATATAGCAGTCGAAGACCACATAGAGTTTTCCTTCCCCATCGATCCAGCTGAAGGCCCTGCTCACAGTACTCTCTGAACCGGGACCCAGAGAACCCCGACCCCGTTCTTCCTACTGCTCTGTGCTGCCTCTTCAGTAAGCGGCAGCATGACACAGGGACTCTCGAACTCTGCACTCCACAGGGAAGGAAACAGCAGGCCAGGGTGAGAGACGGGCTTTTACAAAAACGACACCTGTAAGCTTGTCACTGAATCGAGATTTGAGAGGCAACAAAACCGTTGGAGCTCAAAGTCCCGCCACAAGGAACTGCGTGTCCTGGAGTCAACAGGTATTATTAATCCTCTGCCAAGAAAAAAAAATCCCTTAATGGTCTTTTTATGTTCTTATTGTATTTTCTAGCAGCTATGATAAAACTATCAGAGGGCTGTGGGAGCTGAGACACCGAACAGCGAAGGCGGAGGCTCCGGTACCCAACGTCAGATCTGGAGAATGGAGGACGCCCTGGCTGGTCCCCGTGTGGTCTTCTTTAAACCTACCTCATCCTTCTCTCCACCCAGAGTCCCACCCACAAAGATGAGCAGATCTTTTCACTCAGTGATACAATCCGGTATCACTAAATAAGAAGGAAGGTTTCCCCCAGGACCGATTCTCCACCCTTTCTTCAGAGCCAGTCTTCAGCGGCCATCCTGTGCCACCTGAGGGTCAGGCTGAACATAGGTGGGGAGGGTCCTGGGTGAAAACCACCTCAATTCACCACACCCATTAACCGCAGAGGCACTGACGAGCTGAGACAGGAAGTGAGACCTGGTAACTCGGAGAAGATCTCCTAACTCACCATCCCCCTCCACCCGAATGCATCCTTGTTACTTGCTTAAGTTTAAGGCAGAGCTAAGGGCCAAAGTACAGTGTGGAAGCTGCTGTACATAACCAGGGACGGAGAACTAAAACGGACAAACTCCCCTATGCTCATGCTTGAAGGGGAGATGAACTTTAGAAAGCAGAGGCGCCCAAGTGGCTCAGTTGGTTAAGCGTCCAAGTCCTGATTTCAGCTCAGGTCATCTCACCATTCATGGGTTCGAGCCCCGCATCGGGCTCTTCGCTGAGAACGCAGAGCCTGCTTCAGATTCTCTCTCTCTCTGTCTCTCTCTCTCTCCTTAGCCCCTCCCCTGCTTGCATTCTTTCTCTCAAAGTAATGAAAAAAAAATTTAAAAACAAAAAAAAGAAAGAAGTAAATGAAAAACCAAGACAGTTTCATTCTCCTTCAAAGAACCTTTCTTTCTAGCGCTGTCCTGTTGTGGCCTTTGGTAGGTCACATTATCGTGCCTCACGGGGCCCATCAGAGTTCTGTCTCTAAAAGGTTACCAGATACTGGTCATGCTCTGTTCAACACGAATAGCTTACAAACCAATACACACCCTCCCCGTGTCCTCCTCCGGGGAGCAGAGAAGCAGCATTCTGCACGAACTCTTGCAGTGAAGCCAGGACAGGACAAACGGGAGGCCGCTGCCCATGCTCGTCCATTCTTGGTCAAAACCAAGAGTTCTCAACGTCATGTACGCGCACGTGCAGGGAGACGGAGAAGCCCTGAGACAGTATGTAAACTGTTTCAGGTACATATCTAAATGCACTTCTTCCTGGGGACACATCCAAGCCATTTTCAAAGGAGTCACTGACCTGAAAAAAGTTAAAGAGCACTTCGTCTGAATCCTACATGAGCCCTTTGTTCAAATATCAGGCTGGACAACCTGTGAATATCTTGGCTTTCAACAGTAAGTCGTCCTGTTACGTAACAAGGCGCCCTGTTTACCTGTCTTTTCTCCCAGGCGACACGCTGGCTTCGGACCTTGTCCCTTTAAGTACCTTTGCAATTCACACTGGTGTGAGCAGAATGTTCCTTTACCAAGCACCTCTTAACTGATGCTGCGCGGCCCTTAGAGCACCCGCTGTTTGTAGATTCTAATCCACAATGAGCTGAACTTCAGCCGCAGAATGTGAGTCTAGTACTTGAAATCAGGTTCCTGATCCTCACTGTTGACTTACAGGCAGTCAAGTTCCTTGCGTGCATTTCACCTTGCATAGTATATACCTAACTTTTCCATTTCTTTTGTTCTTTGAATTATTTGTAATTTATGTATAATAAAATTCACTCTGGGACAGGGCGGACAGTCTTCTGAGTTGGAACACACGCTCCTTTGCAGTCAGACCTATCCCGACTCCTAGCCCCTGGCAGCTACTGATCTATTTTCTGTCCTGTAATTTTGCCCTTTTCAGAATATCACACAGTAATCACACAGTAAGTGACCTTTGGAAATGGACTTGTTTTACTTAGCAAAATACATTCAGGTTGTTGCATTTGGACTCCCAATAATTTGCCCCCTTTATTTTTGTTTTTTTTTTTTTAATTTTTACCCTCCCCTTTTCACTGCTGAGCAGTGTTCCACTGTATGGATGTATCACTACTGGTTTATGCACTCACCCAGTGAGGGCGATCTGGGTGGTTTGAAGCTCTGAGGGATTATAAATAATGCTGCCAGAGGCGTTTCCATGCAAAGATTGTTTTGAGTAAATGTCCCTAAGTTTTCATTTCTCTAGGATAAGCAGCCAAATGTGGAACTGCCGGGTCACTAGGAAATGTACACGAACATCACAAGAAACTGCAACACTGTTTTCTAGGACAGCCGTGTCCTTTTCCACCCCCACTAGCAACGTACGACGTGTTCTGCACCCTTGCCAGCCTTTTAATCTGCCAGTATTTTTCACTTTAATTTGCCAGTATTTTCAATTTTATCCTTCCTAATGGGCATGTAATGGTACCTTCCTGCGGTTTTAATGCACTTCCCTAAGTGTTCAAACTTGATTTAGCCTCGCTAGCACTGTTGAGCAATTTCGTGCAACAGCAACTGAAGACGCACATGGCAAGTCCACAAAAATATTAAAGCTGGCCAGTTCCCTATTACAGACAAGGAAGCTAAGGCCCAGAGAGGGGAAGTGATATGCCTAAAGTTTCGGACCTGTGCTTTCTCTAATAGTTCTAATATTCTAATAGTAATATGAACAAACTCTCCAATTCCTATGCCTTCTTTAAATAAGACAAAACCAAACCATAAAAACAGCGTAAGCCCCACGAAGAGCTAATGCGACCCCATCCGATGCCGATCTGTAAACGGCCAAGCAGAACGCTCACTCCCACAGGATGGCGGGGGCTGGAGCTATAAAGCCTCCACGTGAGGTTTCTGAAAGTGCTCATGCTCCATACGGCAGCAAGTAACCTGATCTTCAGATCTCAGCAGCGCAGAGGATCCTCGGTCAGTGCACTCATTAGAAAAAGGAAAGGAAAGGAAAGGATACACTCTCTTCCTTCATTTGATTTTCGAGTGCACGAGCTTTCTTTTCTGTCTTCCTGAGGCGGGCAGGCCCACGCCGGCAGCACACTGATGTAAGCCCCTGATGATGAAGGACGCCAGCCCCTCGGCCAGTCACAGGACTGAAGAGAGCCGACACCTCTCCAGCGTTCTTCCACGGGAGGGAGAATACGCGTGTCCGGCGAGCCTGTGGGAGCAGACGCCGAGCAGGTCCCTGACCCAGGGCTCGCCGGGCGGGTCGGCTCAGGCTCTGCTCACCAGCAGACGGGGTGACTTCTGGTCTGCTCACCCATGTAATACGATGATCAAAGCTGGGTGCCCACAGAGGGGCAGGCCTGTGATTGTCCAGCTCTTCCAGAGAGAAAGTAGAACGACAAGTAAACCCTCTTGGCAGATGTGGCATCGGTAACCCAAGACGGCTTCCGTCAGCAGGAAAGCACACACTGTGATCTCTAGCTGCGAACTCCTATACCTTCCCCCTTGATATGAACCCAGGAGGGAACGAGGGGGTGGTTTATTGGACCCCGAGTACATACTATTTCGTTTATGTATAAACATGTGGGTGCCTGGGTAGCTCAGTCGGCTAAGCGGCAGACTCCTGATTTCGGCTCAGGTCATGATCTCACGGTTTGTGGGTTCGAGCCCTGCACTGGGCTCTGTGCTGACAGCTCAGAGCCTGGAGCCTGCTTCGGATCCTCTGTCCCCCTCTCTCTACCTCTCCCCAACTTGTGTGCATGCGCTCTCTCTCTCTTTCAAAAATAAATAAATGTTTAAAACTTTAAATAAATAAATCTGTACATAAAACCACGACATCTGGTAGACACCATGTGCCACACGATTCTGCAGGGAAACCCCTCTGAGTAAGTTGAACATGCACAGTTACCACATCAGAGCTGTTTTAAAAAGTGGAGCCCCTCCTTCAGTGAACTTTTCTACGGAGAGCCAGCAGGTAAAATCAGTTAAAGGGGAACTGCTCCGGATAAAGAAGCCCAGCGGCCCTGGTGCTCCCCCCGCCTCAATTCCCCATCTTTTCTTTCCGCCAACTCCATGGAGTCTCTAGAAAACGTCAGAATACAATAACGAGAACCCTGTCTCTGGTAGTTAAAAACCACAAGGATGACCGGAAGTTACTCTGCTACAGTGCTCGGGAAGGATGGGGCACTTTCTCCACGCAGGAGAACACGCGTGGGCTCCGGACCCGCAGCAACGGACACACATGCCACCCTCTGCTGTTGACGGGAACCGAAAATAGCCACGGCAAGCTCCCGCCGGCTCGGGGCGTTTCTCTGCAAGAGCAGGTTTACAGGCTCAGCTGAAGGACGGAGACGAGACACCCTCGAGGCCACGACTGCAGGATGTACCCAGAGGCTGTGAAAGGATTCAGGGCAGTGACCTAGGGAAGCAGCCCCCAGGAGACGCCCTGGTATTCCCCAACCCGGCCTGTGTTCTCGGCGTGTTTACGTTCTTACCGTGCAATGGCTGATCTGTCCCCAGCACGTTCCACTCCGCTGGAAGCTTCAGGTGTCTGAACGCCAGGGCAACCTTCTCATCAAGGGAATTCACATCCCCGGACGGGGGTCCTGACCGGTCAAGGAAACGGGTGAAGTTCAGAGCCTGCTGATTGCCGGCGCTGGTGGCCAGGAACTGGGCTGCGTCGTACGCCTCATCCTGGACGAACCGGAAGTCCTGCTCGGCCACTACGAGCACGGGAAGGCCGTCCTTGGAAGCACACAGCTGCACTCTCACGGTCTCGCAGCAGTCATGACCTACAGAGACACGACAGCAGAGAAGACAGTATGAGAGCCTTCCCACCGCGAGGAAGACACTGCTGGGTCCTCTCTGCCCTTCCTGCCCAAGACCCAAGTTCTCCTTCCCGAGAGAATTGCCTCCTTCGTCGAGGCTCTGGCAGCACTCTTCCAGGCTTCAGTACGCTCCGGTTTCCTGCTCGTTTTGTGAACTGTCATTTGCAACTATCAGTCAGTTTCCTTACCTGCCAGCAAACAGCCCTGCACCCCAGATGTGCCCCCTAGAGCGTACCGCTGGGCACTGAGCAGTCGCTGAGGATCTCAGCATGTCCTGAGTTACGGCTGGTCAGCTTGAACAGGGGAAGAATGAGCGCTCGAGGATCTCAGAAGGCCGAGCGGGTCTGATACCGAATGAATGCAAGCAGGTCTGGAACCCCAACGGGGAGAAAGCCACGCAGGAGGTTGGGTGGGAGGGATTTTCCGGATTCCTCGGCGCTTGCCCGATTACCACCACAGCACAATCGATCACATGATGGAGCACTTTGAAAAGTACCAAACGACTTGGTCTCACTTCACTATTATTAGCAATTCGAGGCCTACAAAATAACTTCTGCTCTCAGATACACTCTTCCCTGTACTGAAACGACATCAACTGAATAGCCTGGTTCACACAGGGATGATGCAATGCTGTGGCCGGACGCCCAGCTCAGGGCAAGAAGCGTGCCAGAGACTGGTGCCCACCGTCCAGACGGGCAGACCTCATGAGCTGCCACAGACACAGCACCCAGAGGGCTCCGCTCGAGCAAGGTCAGAGAGGTTTGACGACGCTGTCTCTGTGGGTAGGGCCCTCCTGGAGAATCAGACTCTCTGTAGACTCTTAGCCTCAGAGAATTAAGTATGGACGACACACAGAATATAATCATTGAAACACACTGTTTTCCCTCAACGTCCAAACACTGATCTCCAGTGGCAAGAAGTATGCTCCTAACATTGTTGTTCTTCTTCCCTAAAATGCTTTTCTGATGAGGAAAATGGAAAGGACAATGGAGTTGGTGTTTCTGCTGCACGAATGATGCCACCTCGCGCTTCTCCTGATCAACCACAGGCACGCGCACAGCCACGGTGTCCCCGCAGCCTCGCGCACTGCACTGCTTTTCTCCAGTGGGAGCAGGGCCGAGGGAAGCCCTCCACACGGTCCACGGACCTGACTTTCCAGACGGTGGCCACGGGCCAGTAGAGGCTGCAGACATGCACAGAACTAAGCTTCCTGCTGCTTTTGAAAGAGAAAACAATCGGGATGCCTGGGTGGCTCAGTCGGTTAAGTGTTCGACTTCGGCTCAGGTCACAATCTCACAGCTCACAAGTTCGAGCCCCGCGCTGGACTCTATGCTGATAGCTCAGAGCCGGGGACCTGCTTCCAATTCTGTCTCTCCCTCTCTCTGATCTTCCTCCTCTCTCTCTCTCAAAATTAAACATTAAAAAAAAGAGAGAAAAAACAGTCATTGTTTTTCCCATGTGAACCATGAGAATAAGAAGTAAATTGATTGTCCATATACCACTCTCCAGGGGCCTCATTAAGCCCTTTACCCTCATGACTGAAGAAATCTCTCACTGCCCTATAATTTTAAGGGTGGTAACAAGTTTTATGAACCAAGTACCTACTGTATGTCAGGCACGAGACATGGCATTTTCTCTATACAAGTTTATGAGGTATGTAACTGTCCTTATGTGACAAATGACAAAAACGAGACTTCAAGAAACAATCTGCCCAAGGTCACACAGATATTAAGAAGTAGATTCCATTATTCAAATTCAAATCTGATGCCAAGGGACGTGGCCCATTACGTCACGATGCAAGAGTCTGTCCCTGCCTGCAAGGAGCCTGATACTTGAATGACAGGCCCGTATGACGGCTAGGCAGGAGTAACCGGTTCATAAGCTGCCGAGATCAGTGTCCACATAAACACAGAACTCCACCAGGTGCACCTGCTGCCTTCCGAGCTGACTTCTGTCTATGAAGGCTGCAGGAAACGGGAGCATTGTCTACCTGGGGTGGGTGTGTGGGTGTGGGTGGGGGTGGGGGTGTGCACGCGTGCATGTGTGCGTGTGGATACCCACGTGTATTTCAATTCAATACAGATGCTGAATTTATACATTCAACATAAGAAATGAAAATTAGAAAAAAGAAAAACTTAATCTCTCCTTGAAGGGCAGCCAGCCTAATAATATAAAACAACAATGTCAACAGAAACAAGTCCACAGGTTCAGGTAGGAGGTTTGGGTATTTTGCTGGCAGAAAGTGTTTCTTTCAAATGGTTCCAGCACACCTGACAGCTGGCTATGCACCGAGCCCAGGGCACTGTGGTTACGAGGCAGACACGAGTAAGGTGAGAGGGTCGGCCCCTCCTGAGGTGTGCAGTCCGTAAGGGGCATCACACACGTGGCAGGGAACAGCAAAGGAAGAATGAAGGGGACGGGTTCTAGAAGACACTTGCACAGTGCAACGAGTGGGAGAGGAGCAACACATTTCACGTGGGCAAGAGCAGGAAGACTTTAAGACGGAGGCGGGTGCTCAGAAGGACCTCTGGGACAGGGACCCGCTCCTCAGCCTCCCTCAGCCTCGGATGCACGGTGCCCATCTTCTCTCACCTAACAGATACTTCTAGAACACTTGCTATGTGCTCGGCTCTAGTCTCTGTGCTTTCCAAGTCACAGTTTGCTCGTTCCTCATAGTAACTCTGTGTGGTAGATACTATTATTATACCCATTGATCAGATGCAGAAACCAAGGCATAAAAATATTAAGTAATTTGGGCAAGGTTATAAAGCTCTTCAGTGGCAGAATTAGAATCTGAGCCCATCTCCCAGCTCTAAAGGCTGCCCCTTCTCCCAAGTTTATGGGTACAAGACTTGACGGGTACCATGGAAGAATCACCAGGAAAGGAATAAAAACACGATGCCCCAATCTTGGCTGTGAGACTCTTAAGCTGTGTGACCTCAGATCACCTCTGCTTCTCCGGACCTCAACTTCTTCATTTACAGCATGAGGGAGCGGCCCCTTCAGGCCCCAGGTCTCCCCGGAGGTAAAAGCCTGTGGATGTTACCAGGCGGAAGGTGGACAGGGAGGGAAAGTTAGCAAGAGATTCCAAGACAGAAGAGTTTGAAAAGCATAAGAATGGAAGCAGAAGTTAAGTTCAAGGGACGGAAATGACAGTTTTGAGACGGTATTAACTTGATCACATCCGGATGCTCAGTGACAGCACAGACCTGGGTTCAAACCTATTTTCCTTACGTCTTAGCTATGTGGCCTGAGGGAAATGACAGTGTCTTTAATATTATTAAATCCAGACAGGGTCCAGGGTGCCTGGGTGGCTCAGTGGGTTAAGTGTCCAACTCTTGATTTCGGCTCAGGTCATGATCTCGAGCCCCGTGTCAGGCTCTGTGTGGAGTGTGGAGCCTGCTTGGGATTCTCTCTCTCCTTCTCTCTCTGTCACTCAGAATAATCAGCTTTAAAAATCTAGACAGTCTCCTGGTCTTATAAGCAAAGAGCTATAACTTAGAAGAGTCTTCTCAAATTCTTCAATACCATAGCCCAGAACAACATCATGCCTAAGGTAGATTCATTTTCAATTAAATAAGTCAGACAGATGTAACACTACGTATTTCATTCCGAAGAATTACTTTAAAGTAAGAACAGTGTGGTTCTCATTCATGAACCTTACCAATAATCATAGCATTTTCCACTTATCCAGGATTAAGCTAATTTATACACTCCTCACAGCCCCTTGAGGTACATATGAATAAATGTCAATAAACACTAAAATCAAAGTTCAATGACGAAAATGTGAATAATCTGGAATCCAAATTGAATTCTGCCTTCAAATCCAAACTTGCTTGGAAAAGATCTTTCGCTAACTTAATATCCGCTGCCCCTATCCGGATGAACAAATCCTTATTCATTCTCACTGGTTTCCTTCTCAAGCTGTGTCAAGAGGAGAAATCCAAGCTTGAACCAGAAAGGGAGTCAAAACGCCACTGACGGTAAGTCGCGTCCACCACCCTATAAACCCTCCTGCTTAGACACAAGAGTCCACCCCGTATTCCAGGTCTTCAACTATACACACACACACACACACTCAACACACTCACGCACACACAGAAGGGGGTTTTCATGAACACAAAAAAGCCACGGTGAAGTAATAACCTCACTCAGAACTGCGGAGCCCACAAGGGCAGAGTGCGTGGAAATCTAACTAGAATTGCTAAAACGCTGGTTTACTTGGCTGGCATAGGTTGGGGAGACCCAGAGGGCGGCTTAGGCGTGTGTGTGCATGTGCGCATGCGTGTTCACTGGCAACTTTCTGCTGCTTTAGCAGAAGAAATCTGTTGGGAGGTGGCGGGTGGATGGGTGAACTACCGGCAGCTCTGTGCATGTATACATTTTTGTATAAAATAAAACTTCGTATCTGAGGAAGCAGAACGTCAGAAAAGGCCATGAAACAGAAACCTAGGAGCAGCTATCCGACTGTCCGCCTGACATTTTCCCTTCAGACGTGAACTCACAATCTGAAGGAGACTATGAATCATCCTACTTAAAACGTGCCAGAAATCTGCAATTTGTTTGGTATGATTATAGGCTTCTTTCTCAAGGAGTGAAAGAGGGGTGGGGGGCCGAGGGTGTCCTGGACCGGCCTTTACTCATAACTTAGAGGACACTGGGGGAGCTACTCCCGCTCAAACACAGCGAGCGTCTCGCCCTGCCGTCTGGAAATCCACCGCACAAGGCTGGCAGGCTCCCCATCACATTGGTGTTTCCTATTATGCTCGAGTGGTTCTCAAGATTATTTTTTTTAAGTTTGGTTATTTTTATTTTGAGAGAGACACACACAGAGAGAGGGAGAACGTGAGCAGGGGAGGGTCGGGGGGGGGGAGGGGAGAGAGAGAATCTCGAGCAGGCTCCATGCTATCAGTGCAGACAGAGCCTGATGCGGGGATTGAACCCATGAACCACGAGAGCATGACCTGAGCCAAAATAAAGAGTGGGATGCTTAAGTGACTGAGCCACCCAGGTGCCCCTCTCAAGAGTATTTTTTAAGCCCTTATAACCTTTCAGATAAAGCATTTAGGGGGGAAAAAACCAACACGTTAAAAAACAAAGGTTGGGGCACTTGGGTGGCTCAGTCCCTTGGGTGTCCGACTCTGGCTCAGGTCAGGATCTCACGGTTCATGAGTTCGAGCCCTGTGTCAGGCTGTCTGCTGTCAGCTCAGAGCCTGCTTCAGATCTTCTGCCCCCCCCCACCCCGCCACTCGCTCGCATACTCTCTCTCAAAAATAAATAAACATTTAAAAAACCAACAAAGTTTATATAATATAGACCTAGTAATAAAACAAACACCGCTATATAAACACACATAAAACATCTTATTGCCATAAATTAGCTCTAGAGATACGACTATCGGCAGGGGCCTTTGTCCACACAAAATGCAATGCAAAGTATTAACGACGCCCACCCCTATGGTAAAAAGACACGGGGATGGGAGGCCACTTTCGGTTTGATATAATCGTCACAATTTAACTTCTGTTTACATAAAAACAGAAGCTGCAGCAGAAAGATGAGTAGTGGGGTTTTCAGCCACCGCCATGATGGTTTTTTCCTTCCACTCAATTTCCTAGTAACAAAGAAGGAAAGTAAGAATCACGAGCCTTTTTAAAAAGGGAAGTTCTGAGAAATTTACTAAGCTTCTCCTGAAGGAAGCAGGCCCAGAGAATTTAAAGGGGGGAAGAAGAGCAGCAAACTGGTAAAGAAACGTGGCCCAGACTTCAATTCCATTTCTAAAATCGCCTTCTGAACCCACCCCATAATCAGGTCCAGTTCCTTTATGACAGAAAACGTACAGTAAATTATGGGGTGGGGGCGGGGGGATCGGCTCCTGTTGGAGACAACCAGCGTCCGGAAATATGCTGGCAACTAGCTTTGGAGTCAGACAGTATCTATCGGGTATGCCCTTCACCCGCTGCTGCAGACACGTTAGGTCACCCTGAACCAGTCACTCCACCCTGAAGCCCACCACCACCGACCCTCTGGATTGTTCAGAAAAAATAGGGGCCCCTGGGTGGCTCAATCGATTAAGCATCCGACTTCGGCTCAGGTCATGATCTCACAGTTTGTGAGTTCAAGCCCTACACTGAGCTCTGTGCTGACAGTTCAGAGCCTGAAGCCTGCTCTGGATTCTGTGTCTCCCCCTCTCTCTCTGTCCCTTTCCTGCTCACACTCTGTCTCTCAAAAATAAACACTTAAAAAAATTAAAAAACAAAAAACAAAAACCATTAGAGATCGCCACCCACAAGGCACCTGCCCTGAGGCACACAGGAAAAACTGGTAGTTACTGTTACTTTTTTTTAGCTATCAAAAACATTCTTGTTTAGGTCACTCGGGAAAAGAGATTCCCCATACTCCACAAAGAGCTTCTGCGGCAAGACCCAGTAAAGTTTCAGAACTAAAAGTTGCCTTTGGCACCGCGGAACTGAAAAGACAGAAGGAGGGAGAATGTAGAATAAACGAAAACACAGAAGTAAGGAGCTCCGAGGTTAATTAACTAGTAATGCTCCTCTTAAAAGCATCTAATTCCAACCTTTTTTAAGCTGGCAGCTGGGGAGGAGGTACGTGTGCTCATGAGATCGGGACAGCCTTCCTGCAGCCTCCTTATCACTGTATCACCCGTTCCCAGGGAAACGAAATATTGCTGCAGATAAACAACTCTGCTGAAGCATGACCCAAGAATTACTTCATTTCCTATTAGGCTAAAAGTGGCCCACGTCCCATCCGGGCCTTCTCTTTTGAGGATGAAACAATTGGGACTTTGTTTTACCGACCATCCCAAAAGGAACCCTGAAGTGCTTGCTGGACCAGCCAAGCCCAGTCCCCCGCGCCCGGAGCACGTTCCATGCTCTAAGAGAACGGCTGTGTCAAGCAGTCAATGGTGAAAAGATATAAAAATATTTTACTATTTCAGTTTGGCGTCAAGGTATTTAAGAAGTGGCCACACAGGGTTAAAGGAAACTTTCCGTCTTCAAGATTATGTGGAGCAAGCAGGCACCCACTGCTAGCTTTTGGCGGTCTAGTGGGAGCTGTGCAAATTGGCGTATTTTAGCAGAGCAGGGAAAAAGCCGGCAGGAATTTCATCACGTGCTTTTCTGGGGGAAAAGGCACTAATTAATGCTAAAATCATGATCTGCCGTATCCTAGCCTATGACTCCAGGGCAGTGCTTCTCAGTGTTTTATTTATTGTCACCTCCCTCCCCCACAGAAGCCTTTATAGACATTTTTCTCTATTTACTTCCCCATCTAATGAAACTTTAATGCTACAGATAAACCATATATTTGTACATGTATATCTGTGCTTACATATCAAGAGCAAGATTTTTTGCCCCCCAGGAGCCAATTTCCACTGCCTTGGCAGGGACATTGCCTCCACTGTAATGCATGTGGGCTCGGATTCTAGGGCTGTGTCCACAGCTCCAAGGTGATGAAATGCACAACTTCCGCATAAGCATTACGGCTGGGACAGTAGACAACAGAGACTTTTTTCCCTTCAAGTAGTTCTGTTTGTTTTTCCAGGATAGCAACTATATATACTGGACTAGCATTGGGACAGTAATTTTAAGTTTTTTAAAATGTAGAATTGTACCTGTTTAGAGAAAGCCTTACAGCAGGAATATTTTAGAAGAGGGATACTGTTAAAATGTGTCCAATAGAACGTAACAGGTTCCTTGGCGAGAGAGGGAGGGTCCAGCATTCCCTGATTAAGCCATTTTAAAGCCTGCAGCTTCTTTCCAAAGACGTAATTTGATTTGGCAACCTCGAACATCAGCTCCTAGAGACGGGTCTTGGTTCACAAGAAGTGAGAGACACGCCGTGATTTACCTACCTGTAAGACTACTTACTGAGACCTGGGCTATAATCACTGATTTTTAATAAGCCTGAAAGGAATTCTGTTCACAGCAAACACATTTTTCCTTTTTATTTTTTTAATGACAAATCTCCTATATATACTACCTTCTCTTTGATGAGCGAGAAAGTAAAATACAAGAGCTGAATCAAATTTTAGGTCAGCGAATGCCTGTAGTTTTCCTGTCTAGTAAGAAACTTTGCTGCAAATTCTAAAAGTAAATAACGGACATGGTGAAGATTTCGCTTTATGAGAGACCCTGCACCAAGCCTTTCAGGAAAATAGCACACACGGCGTCCGCTAAACATCCTGCTCATTCTCCATTCTGAACTCACTGTCTGCTCGCTCCAAATTAACATTTCGCTAATAAAAATGAACACAGTGAGACAGTGCTCCATACCCCTCAAAAATTAACTTCCAAGGATACTCAGATTTCTTTACATTACTTACCCGCCCTGCACAAGTCTTTTAAGAAAAACCCCAGCTCCATCTCTAAAGGAAAATCACTGTTTAGTTAAGATGGGATTTGGGGTTGGATTTGTTTCACAGAAAAAGAAAAGAATGGAGATATTTTATTTCATTTATTACAAAGGCAATATATGTTTGTCTTTAGAGATGTATTTCCAGTTCAGGCTGTATTTCAGAACAAATTATATTCTTAAACCAGAAATTTGTGTTTTGCATGTATTATTTTATTACAAAGCATGTTTGAAGGCGCCTGGGTGTCTCAGTCAGTTAAGTATCTGACTCCTGGTTTCAACTCAGGTCATGAGGTCACAGTGCATGTGCTGAGCCCTTAGTCTGGCTCTGTGTGGAGCCTGCTTAGGATTCTCTTTCTCTCTCTCTCTCTCTCTCTCTCCCTCCCTCTCCCTCTCTCTCTCACTCTCCCCCCGCCCCTCCCCCACTCACACCTGTTCTCTCTCTCTCCAAAAAAAAAAAAAACTAAAGAAAAATACATATTAAAAAAAATAAAGCTTGTTTGTCTTTGTCTAGTGTTAATTAAGCACATAGACGGCTTTATTTTCAAAAGAAAGGATATTATTTTCAAACAGTCTTCAAAATATTTTACTATATATGTTTAAAAAAGTAACTCACTCAGATTCTGTCTCCCTCTCTGCCTCACTCCTGCTCCACTCTGTCTCTCAAAAATAAAAATAAACGTCAAAAAAAATTTTTTAATGCCTTTACAACTTATTTATGTTTATTTATTATGGGATGGGGGGCACGAGTGGGAGGGAAAGAGAGAAAGGGAGACACCGAATCCAAAGCAGGCTCCAGGCTCTGAGTTGTCATCACAGAGCCCAACGCAGGGCTCCAACTCGTGAAGCATGAGATCATGACCTAAGCTGAAGTCAGACGCTCAACCGACTGAGCCACCCAGGCGCCCCAAGGCTTTACGATTTATAATTAAACACACATGTACAATTCATTCTAAGCTTCTCATTAGAAAACAAGCAAAGAAGTGAGAAAATAGAAAAAAAGGAAAATAATTTTCACATCTGAAGTTAAAACGTTTTTTTAAAGGAGTCAAGTTAGAAAGGCTTCTTTCTCTCTTCCATCCCCAAATAATAAAAGGCTAGAGACTAACATCAAGAAGTAGGTGGTTTTGAAGGTCAATCAATCATCTGGTTTTAGTAAAAACTAAAATGTGACAACACTGACAATGAAACATGCAAAGAACTCAAAGAAAAATCAGAGCCAGCAATCTGGATGAAACATGACATTAAAAGCAAGAACAAGACACAAAGCTCTTTTTCTTCCCAGAGTCCACCAAACTGACGAGGCCTGGCGGAGCTGGTCCCACCCGGGAGCAGGAAGGGTGCAGAGACACCCCTCCCAGCAGCCACCGCTGCAGACAGACTGTGCGCACTGATCTGGTAACGGGGCACACCGAGTGAGCAGAGGCTTTCCATGAAGACTCCTGACTGATCTGACACTGCCCGGAGCGGACAGGACCCTGAGGCTGCCAACACAGGCCCCCCCCCAGGCCTAGAAATCACCGTAGGTAGAAACTGGAAAGAGAACACTGACTCCCGCCCTCGGGCCAAGAATTCAGCTCAAGAAGCCAGAACAAAGTCCTTTTGCACTTTTCCAAAGAAAGGGTGTGGCGGTGTGTGTGTGCGCACGTGTGTCTGTGTGCACACGTGTGCACAACCTTTCTAGAAGAGCGGCTTCCGAGGGCTGGGAGGAACTCAAGTACAGCAGGGAAGCAGCTCCAGCACACGGCAGGGGCTACTGAACAGCCTTGCCAGCACACACCGACAAAACAGAAGTCCACGCCCTCACGAAGCTGACATCAGCAAGGACAAGCAGAAAACCAATAAGATAAACGAAATATACTTGTTAGAAGTTGGTAAATGCAACGGAGAGAAACAACTCAGAGAAGGGCAAGAGGGAGTACAGAGGGGAGGCCGCTGTTCATTTTTCCAAGCTGCACAGGTAAGGGCTCGCCGAGACGGTGACGGCTCAGTAGAGAGCTGGAGGAAGGTGAAGCACAAGTCCTCGGTGTCCCTAAACACCGACGTAGGGCAACGTAACTCCAGGCTAAAATGTTCACGCCGTGATGCAAACAAGAGATTCGAATCTAACTCAAACCCCAAAACGCCCATCCGTACACCTCCACAAGCGACTAGGGCGGACGTAGGGGCTTAAACAGACAACTGAATGGGGGAGCTCCCACACGCTGATCAGAGTGACGGGCTCCATTCAGGAGTCCCCTCTGCTTCAACAGTAAACACAGCTTCTGATTCACCAACTGGGGCCTCACTGCTACTGTGCGTGCGAATCAAAGGTTCACAGGTTAGAGTGCTGCCTTCCATTCTGCTTGGCCTGCTTGGACAAGAGGGTCTTGCAGGGAGTCTAAGCCTCTGTCACCTCTGCTGTGCTTGGGCACCTCCTGTCATCAGCCTGAATGAATTCAATGAGGAACAGACCACGCAGTCCAATGGGGGTGGGAAGGGGACAGGCGGTTGGGCCCGGTAGGCATGACCGGGGAACACGGGAGGTGCCGATCAGGGGCGGGACAGTTGATCAGTGCAAACTAGAGAAGGCAGGAACTAGGACTCCAGACCCCGTGCCAATGGGTTAGGGACGATTTCTGAGGATTTAGATCAAATTAGCAGAAAGGAGAGAGTACAACATCCATTCTGATTCGCTGGGGTCAGCAGAGTAAGGGTACTCAGACTCGGGAAGGGCACAAAAGGACACCCAGAGATGGATATGGCAGGAAAAGAGTGGGACAGAGACCTGTGAAGAGGTTTAGAACCAAAGGCAAGTGGGTGCCTGGGGGGCTCAGTCGGTTTAGCGTCCGACTTTGGCTCAGGTCATGATCTCGCAGTCTGTGAGTTCGAGCCCTGCATCTGTGCTGACGGCTCAGAGCCTGGAGCCTGCTTCGGATTCTGTGTCTCCCTTTCTCTCTGCCCCTCCCCTATTCATGCTCTGTCTCTCTCAAAAATAAACAAACATTTAAAAAATAAATAAATAAATAAGAAGAAGGAGAAGAAGAACCAAAGGCAAGGGACGAAATGGGAACCAGAGTCCGGAAAGGAAGGGCGGAAATCAGGAAGAGTCTGGAACGAACTCAGAGCTCTGGGCTGTCATACAAGCACAGTGGGCTCGTGAGGCGAAGGACAGCAAGCACCCATCCCGACACGAGTGCCTTGCCAGTGAAGGTACAAGCACTGCTGGGCACATCGCTCTCCAAGGGGCTGGACTCGGCTGGGACTTGTGACTGAGGACCGCAGTTAAGGGCGCAGGGCGACATCCTCGATACCCCTGTCCTTTCTCTCCCAGCTACTGGCATCCTCCTCGTACCCACGTACACGCTTTCTCGCGCGTGCACGTGTGCGCAGTCACGGGCTGACGGACTCTCCTGGCTGACGACCATTTCTCACCATCACCCACACATGACAGATGTTTAGCAATGGTGATACTGGATGGCACCTGCTCCAGAGCAGACCTCAAGTTCCAGATAAGCCTTTCTGACACGACAGACATCAGAGGAAACAAGATGATTGGGGCTTTAAGTTACAAAGGAGGATACTTAATACGCTTTAGAAAAGAAATCAGTATCTATCCTGAACGCCTTGTTAAATTTCCAATCCCTAAAAATTTGCGGGGGGGAGGGAGGGCGGATATCGTAGGAATTTGTCAAGAATCTTTAAATACAGTACTATATTTTTCAAAACCACTGCTGCCAAGCGGAAAGATAAATACAGCTTCCAATTGTCATGAACCCCAGTTCTTAACTGTAGTATAACTTCCAGGAGCTGCTGGGTATCAGACATGAGGCAAATTTACATTAAGTGGCACAGCAATGGAAAACTGGCAATCGGATCCAATACCGGCAAGACTAGATATCAAAAGTGCTTGATAAATTAGTAATTTTTTTACACCATTTATTTCAACACGGTGGAATCAGTGTTAAATAAAAACACTGGGAAAAAGAAACATTTCAGTAAGAACGAAGTCCACTTTATTCTCTAAAGAACAGCAGTTAACACTCAACACTTCTTAGAGGTTTACCCCTAAATGTGCCGTTTTGTATTATGATGCAAACTGGCCAATTGTTAACTGTGAAGCAGAGTCAATTAAGGAAATGAGCTCATCTCGAAACACACCTCAGCGCACCTTCAGGTACTGCGACAGACAGGTCAAGAGACAGTCATTATTTTTTCAGCTGTTTCTGGTGGAAGTAGGAAGGACTTTGTGACTCTGTAAAGAATTTTTAATAAGTAGATACTTTTCCCCTTTGAATTCTGTTACATAGTGATTAAGTACTCATTCCACCATGAACTATAATTTGGAAAGTCTGGCTTTTATGAAAGATTCTTAGGTCTTTTGCTCCCAGGTCCTGCAGGACATGTTACTTGCTGGGCTCTACCTCTGCTTCTGCCACCGCGATAGTCAGCACCGAGTCTGCAGTCACACCACGGTAACCACGTTAGAACTGGAATCTGCCATGTGTTCGACTTTTCCCCAAATCTCACTACTCTAATAAATTAAATATTTTTGCTGATCCTAATTTTTATCTTTCAAGTTATGACACCATTTTATTTTGCTAATTTCTAGTGAGGCTCAGATTTTTGTGGAATAAGCAATATATAAACAAAATACTTTATTTTAACGTGTATTTAAAATAAAGATCCGGCAAGAGTTCTGTCACCCTGATCCGTTCTTCCTCTTACTCCACACTAATAAACATGGAATAAAAGTGTTGGAGAACCGGGGGCGCCTGCGTGTCTCTGTCAGTTGAGTAGACTTTGGCTCAGGTCTTGATCTCGAGGTTTGTAAGTTCGAGTCCCACACTGAGCTTGCGGTCAACCTGTCAGCATGGAGCCCGCTTTGGATCCTCTGGTCCCCTACTCTCTCTCTGCCCCTCCCCTGTTTGTGCTTTCAATAAATAAGTAAACAAGTCAATAAGTAAGTGAATGAATGAATGAATGAATGAATGAATAAAACATTAAAAAAGAAAGTGTTCGAGAACCAGTAAAGGCCAGTGAAGATTCCGCCCCATACTTACCAGGAGCAATGGTCTCCAGCGTATCAGCGCTGACCTTCCGAGTACTTGCGCAGTGATGGAGGGTGGAACCCGAAAATACCAAGTAAAAAACTACATCATCCTCAACTTTGTCCTCTTCAGCCAGCAACACCGTAACCACACAGTCGCCCTAGGAAAGGAAAGACAGAGCCAGCTTGCATTAGTCAGGCTCCTCCTGGGAGTCCATCTTCACCAAAACATCAAATTGAGGGAAAAATCAAATGCACCGTTTCCAGCAGGGTCACACACACATAAACACTGAGCACTTACGTGCCAGGAAGAACTGTAGGCACTGAGACACAAAATGATCTGAAAAGGCCTCTGTGCTCCGTAAAGCTTCCGTGTCAGTGGAGGTGGTTAGACAAACGAGAAAACTAACAAGGTAACATTTGGGATACTTACTTGATGAGTGGGTATCAAAAAGAAAGGAATCCGAAAGAATCCAAAATTAAGGCCAAGAGGACAGAGGGGGCGTATTAACCAGTCACGTCCTTGCGCCCGGAAAGCCCCCTGACCGCTGCTGCAGCTGAGTAACATCTCTCGATTCTACACCCCAGACATCGCGCCAAACCCGCCCCTTCTCCACCGAGGAGAGTCTCCACTGAGCTGGCCTGGAAGACTGCAAAGAGTGCTCACCTGGGCTCCTGGCAAGTCTGGGTTTAAACTCCACCCACAAAGACTTGACTTAAATCTTCTAAGCCCCACTTTCCTTGGCTATACAAATGGAGATAATACATTCTCTTCCTCAGCTAATATATGAAAACTCTTGGAACATATTCTGCTCTCAGCCTATGATAATATTCTTAACCTACCTGGATGGGACGGTCACTGTTCTACTAGTCTGTTTCCTGACCATCTGGAATCCGTCCCTTTCTTCACCCAGTCCTCCACTGAACCCTTGGAATCAGACCTAAATCTTGCCACTACCTTTGCCCATGACTCTGCAACTACTGAGAAGACATCTCTGTCGTTTATTCGCAAATATTCTTTCTAGTTTTGCACGTTAATTTTTTTAAAATTGAGGTCAGTGTCTACATTAAATATAATCTGTAAAATATAGTCCTAATTACCATCCTCCCAATCAAAAACATACAATTCATGTTGTCCCCATAAACAAAAGATTTTAAAGCAGCGAGGTTTAAAGCACTGAAATCTTAATAATGCACTATGAAAAAGAAGAAAAAAATAATGCACTATGGAAAAACCAATTTAGAGAAAGCTAGGCTACAACTGGGGAGAGAACTCTCATTCCTTGCTGTATTTTTTTCTTTTCCATTTTAACGCCAGTGAAGTCTACTGGAGAACCCTGCCACCCTGTGGCCAGAGTGTACTAAGCCTGGCAGCATGGTGGAGCAGCAGGCAGAGCTCCATTAAACACTGAAAACCAGAAATCAGAACATCGAACTTAGGATCAAGTCTATGAACAGAAATGCTCCAATAAGTTGGTTCTGGAAACAGAGTTCAAAATATTTCCCAAAGCCCCAAAGGCCTCTCTCTTCACGTATTCCCAGTGCTTTGTGTACATGGCACGGGCTCAGATCTGCTCAGTGCAACACGTAAGAAGTCGGAATGAACTACAAATAAGCTGTGACTTACTATGTACGAATGCTGAAATGGAAAGTTCCAAAGCACCCTAATACAAGGAACAGCACAGTTGGTACAACAGAATTATCCCTGGCCGCAGTCGCTATTTAGAATTATAATGGAGACTCGTGTGTAAGTCCCCTTCTTGGAAACATTTTTGAAAAGCTTAGCCTGCTAAAATGTTAATACCCTTTGGCATGAACTGTACCCAGCTAAAATGTCTGCAGCACATGTGAGAAGCACAAATTCCTCAAGGTATTGAAATACCATTATAACCTGGGGAAAAAAGAGTGTAAATGAAAGCTCTGAAGTTTCATCCTTTAGACCACAGGTTGGCCCACGGGCACAATCCAGTTCTCTGCTTGTTTTTATACGGCTCAAAAGCTAAGGAAGGTTTTAACACTTTTAAATGGTTGGAAAAAAATCAAAAGAAAAATATCTTTTAATATATGAAAATTATCTGATGTTCAAATTTCAGTGTCCATAGGTAAAGTTTTAGGTCGGGCCAGGCTTCTGTACTATGAGCCTCTGCAGGGCTGAGCGGTTCCCACCGAGACTATACGGCCTGCCAGCCTAAATTATCTACACTGTGGACTTTGACAGAAACAAAACAACTTTTTTTGTGCACTTAGATATCTAACCTGGAATTTTTAAAAAATATTTTAATGTTTATTTTTGAGAGAGAGAGAGAGCAAGCACGTGCACACAAATGGGGGAAGGGCAGAGAGAGAGGGAGACACAGAATCTGAAGCAGGCTCCAGGTTCTGAGAAGTCAGCACAGAGCCTGACGTGGGGCTCGAACTCATGAACCATGAGATCATGACCTGAGCCGAAGTTAGACGCTTAACTAACTAAGCCATCCAGGTGCCCCTCTAAGCTGTAATTCTAAGAACAGATCTTCTTTCTTAAGATTAGCGATTTCCACATGAGACCCAACATCTTGCTAGAAGACTCTGTGCCCAAGGTATTAATGATATCTGGGACCTTCTTTCAACGGAAGACAGAGATAGCTAACGGGCAGTTTAAATCCTTTTAACAAAGCTTCGACATCAACCCTCTTTCTTCACTCCCGAAAGTAAAGAAGCTTTAAGCTGCTCTCACAGCTTCAATAGTTTTTTTTTTTTTTTTAATGTTAAGTTGAGCTACCCAAAATATTAAAGAGAAGGGAACACAGAAGCCTCATTCACCTCAAAGCCACCTGAAATTCAGATTCCAAAAGCACCCGGAATGAAAGGACCTGTTTTCCCTGGAGGAGCCCCCTCTGCCCTCGTAAAGTCACGGGAACAAACAGTCAACACTGTCACTCCGCAGTCGGCCACATGGCTCCCGTTTCACCAGTGATGCCAGGTACCTACAGTGATGCAGACGGGACTTGCAAGATTAGGCTAGTGAGGTGGGGACTGAAAAGTAAGGATGAAAAACAGATCTAAAAAAAACTTTCGTTGAGTTGATTGCTTTAACGACACCTTCCCTAAGGAATATTCTGGTACCTGATTTTGCTGCTCATGGGAAGGACAAGCCCCATGGAATGAACAGATAGGTCAGTCTGGCTGCCCGGTTAATATGTCTGCCACGCATCTAACCACAACAGATGAACTTCCTAACAAGGGCAGTTTTCAAGACGCTCTTGAATGGAGCCCCAGGAAGAGAGGCGTCTACGTCTCCACTTCTCCAGGAAACTGAAGAAACTGCGTTCTCCTTACAAAGACATTTTCCATGTTTCTGCACTCATGGGAAATGTATTCTTGAACCTGACAGTTTTCTGAGTGCAGACTACTTTTGCTGACAGATGCCAGAAGAACTAATGGAAAAAGACAATCTATACTAGGCCCCATCTTGTAAGTATAGGTGATCCCCCAAATACAAACTCACTGCAGTCCTAAATGCCAATCGGTCACTTATTTGCCAGGAAAAAGAGACGTTAAACAGTAGCTGTGGTCTCAATTCTCCCCATCTTTCACTCAGGTATACAGCAGACATACAGTATTAACAGTACTGTAATCATCTTTACATATTTATTAATAAGTAACACAAGGGCACCTGAGTGGCTCAGTCAGTTAAGCACCTGACTCCTGATTTTGGCTCAGGTCATGATCTCATGGCTCGTGAGTTCAAGCCCCGTTTTCAGCACAGAGCCTGCTTGGGATTCTCTCTCTCTCTCTCTCTCTCTGTCTCTGCCCCTCCCCCATTCACTCTCTCTCAAAAATAAACTTAAAAAAAAAATCAAGGAAAACAAACGTTCTCCCCCCACTCAGACTTCCAACCTGGAATTCAAAGAACAGATCTCCCTTTTCTAGACCAAGGATTTTCTCGCCATAGGAGACCCATCGTCTTGCTGACAAGACTCCCCATGCCTCAAGATCCTAGTTATGCCTGGCACCTTCCTTTCACTGGGGACAGTATCTTGATCAGGAGGAAAATGGCCCGGGGAAGGGAAAAGCATTAGAGCCAGGGGAGAGGGAGAATTACAGTGGGGGAATACAGGCCTGGGGAACGGGGTGACTGCGTGTAAGGAGGACGGTGGAGGGCTGGCTATCAGAGAAAACCCCAGCCAAGTACGAAGCGCCCCAGATCATGGCTAACAATGTGGCCCAAGTTCAGTTCACGAAAGATCAATATTAGGACCACCTAGGGGTGCCTGGGTGGCTCGGCTCATTGAGGGTCTGACTGTTGACACCGGCTCAGGTTGTGACCTAGTGGTCGTGGGATGGAGCCTCGCATCAGGCTCCTCGTTGGGCATGGTGCCCACTTGGGATTCTCTCTCTCAAAATAAATAAACGTTTTTGAAAAAATATATGATCACCACCTTAAGTCAATCTGTTTTCTAACTTTCGAATTTGGCTTTTAATGTACTAACATGCCACAGTGGGGAAGAGGATGGTCTCTGGCTGAGTCACCGCATGGCACATCAGTTTCTGACTGATTCACCTGGGGGGGGGGGGCGTTAAATTCTCCACCGCAGGAGACAACAATCACTCTGCCTTCATAAGGCTGTGCGAATTAAATAACTGATGAAGGTAAAGCACCTACGGCAGTTCACGGGACGCAATAGCACATTCAACAAATAATAATTATAATCGATGTAATGCAGGCGTAATGTACAACAGACGTGACACGTAACATGACAACCACAGTTAATACACTGTATCATAAATCTGAAAGTTGCAAAGAGAGTAAATCTTAAAGGTTCTTTTCACCAGAAAAAAAAATGTGTAACTATGTGTGGTGATGGATATTAATTCAACTCATTTTCATGATTGTTTTCTAAAATATACATATATCAAATCATTATGTTGTAAACCTGCAACGAATATCATGTTATTTGTCATTTGTACTGTGGTAGGGTCCCCTCCCTAAGGAGACAAAAAAAAGGGGGGGGGAGGTGGGGAACCTTCAAGGTAACCTGGCTATGCACATATGTGACAACATCCCTCATGACCTTGTAACATGAGACCACTTAACCAAACTACATGTTTGTGTGTGTTACCATATTTGGGAAACAAAGAAATAGAAACGTATAAAAAACTATGCCATGCGACGTTCAGTGCTCAGTTCTTCAGGTACGAACCAACTGAGCAGTGCCGGCACGAATAAAATTGCTTCCTGGAAAGAAAAGCCTCAGTGCCAGACTCTCTGTGCGAGAATCCTGCTACGTATCTCAGTAAGTAAAGAAATAACAGCTATTATTACTGACTAGGAAGTAAGCTCCATGAGAGCACACTGTATTCATTGTGATATCCCTTTAGTCTAGAACAGAAAGTAGCAGGTGCTCAAAACACACATTTGAAAAGAAAGAAAACACCGAAACTTGAATAGCAGGTACCTATACCTAGATGATGGCTGAAGCCAATTTCACAATGTATTTTGTGCTTTTCTGTTTTTCAATATTTTCAAATACAGATGGATTATTTTCAGAAGAAAAAAAAATCCTTATTTTTTAAATAGTCTGCTCACTTATAAATTACAAAAGGAAAGCTAGCAACCTGGTAGATACCACCTGAATCAAGTCATCCAAAAAGGTAACATTATAAATAATGAAACCAACACCAATCCTGATGCCACCCACTGAGGACAGAGCATCGCTTACAGTGTCCCCAACAGAAACGCGCAACCTCAGTCTCGTTGTGAGTAGACACCACACAAACCCAAGTGAAGAGGACTTCCATAAAGAAAACTGGCCAGTTACTCATCCAAAATGTCACTAATGAAACACAAAGAAAGACTGAGTTACTGCTCCAGACTAGAGATTTGCCCACTAATGCAACACAGGATCCTGGGTTGGCAGCTGAAAGGTAGAAGCAAACTGCCGTTAAGGGCATTATTGAGACAACTGGCAACATTTGAGGGAGGCGTATAGGTTTAACGCTGTATCAATGTGAAATGCCTGTTTGGGTAATTGTGCTGTGGTTATGTAAGAGCAATATCCTTGTTCTTAGGAAATACACAGTGAAGTATCTGGGTTACAGGAGCATGAGGTCTGCAACTCACTCTCAAAGAGAGACAAGGATTAAGCAAATATGGCAGGATGTTACACTGAATCTGGGTTTAATGTAAAAGGAATTTCTCTGTACTACACTTAATATTTTTTTAAAAAGTCTTTAATGTTTATGGGGGGGGGAGAGAGAGGGGGGAGAGAGAGAGGGAGAGGGAGAGAGAGAGAGAGAGAGAGAGAGAGAGAAAGTGTGTGTGAATAGGGAAGGGGCAGAGAGAGCAGGAGACACAGAATTGGAAGCAGGCTCCAGACTCTGAGCTGATACCACAGAGCCTAACACGGCGCTTGAACTCGCAAACCTCAAGATCATGACTGAGCTGAAGTCAGACGCTTAACCAACTGAGCCACCCAGGTGCCCCTATACTTAACCATTTTTATGTAAATTTAAATTTTTTCAAAATAAAAAATTCCCAGAAAAAACAGTTCTCAAGTAATTTATATGCAATCAAATATTTGAAGTTAAAAAGTGCAAAACGAAATTACATTTCTGAAGCTGTTTGTTTTTTTACATACTGCATACATATATATTTAGTAAAGATATTCTTGCAGGGTTCCAGAATTATGAAATTGTTAACAATAACTGCCTTTCATTCGAGAATCTTAAAGAAGTTTACAGGCCTTCCCAAATCAATTTCCCAGTTTGCCAAAATGACAAGACTTCTCCCCAATGTTCATACGGGGAAAGTGAAACAAAGGAGGTAAGTCATACAAAGTAAAGGTTGAGCATTAATCCAAAGTATTATCTTTCCACAAAGTGGCAGTGATTATAATATCGAAATAGTAATTCCAAAGTGAGTCCTTATACAATTCAGACAGTTCCTTGCATTCACGCCATTAGCTTCATTCTCTCCTTTATATACAAGAATATAGGCAATTAATAGATCCTTTGCCCAACCGTTTCCTAAAGCAGCCAAAGACTGATAGTCAGCTATAGTTTCTCCCTAGTCTGAAATGAAAGTCTCTCCCTTGGAAAATCAGGGCTTCCAGTTTCCAATTTCATTAAAGGCTCACACACCAGAAGGACACCCAGGAGCAGTGAGCGTACCTCATACGCCCAGCTCTTGGTCACTAAACACCATTCTCCATTAAAGGAACCAAGGCCACTCAAAGAAAGGGCTGTTTCCAGGCCTAGGGTCAGGACACAATGAGCCTGCAACATCTTGCTTCTGACAGAAAATAAGGAAGTGCTCAATAAGGAAGAAAAAAAGAAAGATGGTGACGTGTTGCATACTGAAGTGGCTTCCTTGGCCGAATCTGGGACAATCTGAGGACCAAAACAATTAAAAACACTAGCAAACTATAAATAATTGAAAAACAGGAAGTCATGAGTCTATACCAAGACCATACAAATGAATTAAAGAGACGAGAAGGGAGAATTCCCGAGTATGACAGAACGATGAAGGCGGACTGATAGAGAGGGTGCTGGAGTGAAAAAGAAGCCCTTTGCAACCATAATGATAAAAGGCAATTCTAGAAAAAAATGATCAATTACCAATCTGGGGAGAAAGTCCAAGGAGGAAAAAGATGTTTATCTTGTCTTTAAAGTGTCTCCCCACAGACTGCTTATTAAAGGAAGAAAAAACATGGTATTTATTCAGTAAAGAAATCCACCAATGCTTTGACCGGGTGAGCAAAAGGAGCACCCCAGCAAAGACGGATGAGCGCCGTGTGCCCCCAGGTGTGACGCTCTGAGAAGGACACAGCATGACCTACAGAGCGCTCTGACCAAGAATGCATCTAGTCACAGGGAAGAACCAGATAAATAAAAAATAAGAAACATTCTTCCAAAGAAAGGAAGGGATTCCTGTATTCTTCAATACTGTCCATGCCGTAAAAGACCACGGCCACGTCCCAGGTTAAAAGAAGGCTAAGAGCCGTGACAACCAAAAGGAATTAACTAACCCCCCTGTGATTAGCTGACCCTTGGACAACGTAGGGGTTGGGAGCACTGACACCCTCCCCCCGCCACAATCAAAAATCCACATATAGGGGCACCCTGGGTGGCTCAGTTGGTTGAGCGTCCGACTTCGGCTCAGGTCATGATCTTGCGGTCTGTGAGTTCAAGCCCCGCATCGGGCTCTGTGCTGACAGCTCAGAGCCTGGAGTCTGCTTTGGATTCTGTGTCTCCCTCTCTCTCTGCCCCTCTCCCACTCATGCTCTGTCTCTCTCTGTCTCAAAAATAGATAAATATTAAAAAAAATTTTTTTTAAAAATCCACATATAACTTTGGACTCCCCGAAACTCAAGTACTAATAGTGAGAACGGCCAGAGATCACTTTCTACCGCCATATGCGGTTTACTGGAGAGACCGACCGCTCACGTGGAGATCAGCCTCGGGCCGGGCGGAAGCGGATACGGGCATCGCCCGAGCTCACTGCGCTCACTGGGACAGCAACGGGGGGTGGCTATGAAGCTGTATGACAGTTAATTTCATCCCGTTACATTTAACACTGCATTTTGTGTTTGTTTACATTTCTCTGTACTGCAAGTGATGCCAGGTACAGTCTCCAAGTGTTTGTGTGCCTACATTTGGATAAATTTCAACTTTTTACAGTAGATTTGTGTACATGTTATGGTAGTAAACCACAAAATAGACTAGGATCTACAAACATTTTATGCATTCACGACAGACCCAACTTCTTAATGTTTCAAGTGTCTCTGGGCCACGTGGTTCCTCTGTGAGCTTTTTCAATTGCAGCGAATCTCTGAAAACTTCTCCAATGGGCTTACTGGGGGAAAAACATCCATGTACACGTGGGCCCGTGCAAGTCAAGGGTCAACTGTACACAGTTCTCCTCACTCCATCTAGCCTGTGGACGGCAAGAACTGTGTCCTTGCACACAGTTCACACAGTGTTCACCTAGCAACAGGAACTTTCTGAATACTCATCTGAATGAATAAAGGTGGCAGCTCACATAGAATAGTAATGGCAAGCCAAGTGATTCATACTTGGACCTGTGTAGGCAAGAAGGAAAAACAGAGCCTTGTGCGGTATGTATGGAAAGAAAACTGTGGGGAGAGGCGTGGAGGGTAACATGTTAACAGCAACAAACGTTCTAGAAAGGTTTTTATCCGCAGCAGCATCCTAAAGAAGGAAAAAGAGAACAGAGGCAAGGAAACCCTACGTGTGGAAAACATTACAAAACATGGTTTGAGGAAACAAACAGACTTAAATTGCTAGGGCGAAAGATGATCTGAAAAGAAATACATATGAGAAAAGCATTCTGTTGAAAATAATTTGATGAAATACAGTGGCTGACTGGTTGGGGGCTGCACAAAGATAGGGGGAGAGTAGACAGGAAAAGGGGTATCTCACAAGGAAAAATTGAGGGGGCTAGGGGAATGAGTGAAGAAGAGGGTGATAAGCTGTAAATGTCAAGTTTCGCAAATCAGCAGAATGGAAAGTAGACCGCACACATCCAGCAGGGGGTTGGCAGGTCAGGCTGAAGGAAGAGGTGAGGGCCGGCGAGGCAGACTCTCAGGTCCTGTACCCGGTTACGGAGCCTTGAGCCCAGACGAGAGCCCCGGGTGAGAAACAGCCAAGGTCTGGCCCCTGCTGTTAACGGGCCTCTGCACAACATATTGTTCATCTATCTGTTCCTGTGCCTCAGACCCAGAAAAAGGATCCTTCAAACCCCAGAGGAACCAAGTTTAAGTGCCGCCAAGAAAGAGGAGGAGACGTCCCAGGCTGCTCTTTGTTAACGGCGGCCGCAATCGAGCCTCTGCAGGGAAAAACTCACAACATGTATTTTCCCGGGTCTTCCGCAGAGCACGTTTGCTAAACTAAAATAAACATCACTTCCTAGAGTCATGACACGGTTCATTTCCCACCAGCTAAAATAGTTCAGGTTTCTCTCTGTGTAACCAGCGTGTTGTCAATGATACCTTCAGTCACTACAAAAGCTTTTGAGGAGGATGTAATCGCAACAAAATGCAACTGTTAATCTGTTAACGGAGTTAATGACAGTTCCCAAACTTTCAAGCAACTACAGCTATCAAATATACAAAGGACTATTATCCTCTAGTACTGGGACTGTTTTTGAAATAGGAATATTTGAAAATATGAATGTTATATTAAACATTAATGTTGATATGTAAATGAGCCTTAAATGTTTGAAACTCTTTTATCACTTCAAAAATAATTCCCTTCAGCATATTTCACTTTATTGTTTTTTTACCGTTAGTATAAAATTTCCAGCCCATCAGGTAGGTAAGTGAAATATTATAAAATTTCTATTCCAGCCCATCAGGTAGATAAGTGAATTAGCATAAACATAATGAACATGAATTTGTATGTTGCCTTCCTTCCTGCTCTGTTCTCATAAGTATAGGCTTCTCGTTCATCCATTCATGCTAAACAAGCACACAGTGCCTTTCCGTTTAACAAGTTCTGTCCCTGCTATCTACCGGCTACTAGAATTCTGAACCCTTCCTGGTGCCTGCTCTCCAAGAGCCCAGACAGACATAAATATAGACAGAATGCCATGTGGTAAATGCTATAGTTGGCATCTCTGAGGGCAGAGGAGATGGATACCCGAACTCTCCTTTGAGGGGTGTCATCAGGAAAGCTGCTATGGAGACATGGGTACCCCCAGTGCTGCTCAAGGCTCAACACGGGTCATCTCTGGCAGGAACATGCCTTCTGAAAGCTAAGCCATTTACAGATGAAGGCGGAAAAGAAACTGGTGCCTAGTTCATCTTTGCACATTCATTATCTTGATATACAGGTGCACAGTCAATGTTTGTTGGATTGAACCAAAAACATTTCATCCTTCTAAAACAGGAAGCTTAAAATGTTACAAATAAGCAAAATGCTAAACTTGCTTTGCTTATGCCTTCCTTCGGTTAACTCGACACTGGTCGGGGGTACTTGGGTGAGGCCTACGGCAGACACTGAAGGTCCTGAGACAAGACAGGTCTTGCTCCTTGGGGCTCAGGGTCCTTTCACAGAGTAAGAAGCACAAAAAGCAATGACTGCAGCTGTGTCAAGAGCAGTGTGGGAAACGCAACGATCAGGTTCAACAGTAATTAGCAGCGGCCCGGGACACTCCGCTGAGCAAGTCAGGGGAGGGAGGCGCCCATGAGCCCATCTCAAACACTGGCCACTGGAAGAATCCTTTCCTGCCTTTTCCACATTCTGTTTGAGGAGATGATAGCTGTAATGAGCAGACAGGGCTGACATGAGGGAGGAGGTGAAAGAGGCAACATGCTAAATCCAAAATCATTCCGGAAACAGCTGTCAGATTTGAGAGTTTCTCAACACTAAATATAATGAAGCCAAAGAAATACCATATACTGGCAAACCTCAAAGAAATATCCATCTTCTTGTACTTCTTTCTCTGGGAGCACCCAGAAGTACCATTCCGTGGCCTTCTGAACACAGAAATCCACTCCAAAGGAGAACATCACAAACTTCAATTGTAGGAGGACACGGGAGTTACATTTGTGCTGCTTAATTTACCAGCATTCTAGGTGAATAAAAGGCAGATTTATAAGGCAGAGTTATGGCAAAGCAGTACCCCCAGAATCATTAAGAACTAACATAAATGCATGATGTCGCCATCCAGCTAGAAAACAGAAGGCCTACCAGAAGAAAAGAAAAATCCCAAACCCCCAGTCACTGGGCAGGGCTGTGCAACTTTATTTATTTATTTATTTTAAATATTTGGTCAAAGAAGCTAGTATGGTTTCAGAATAGCTAAGGTTTTCTGGGCAACTGACATCACTACAAAATGAGGAGGGTAGGGGGTGCGGAGGTGGGCTCTGAGTGCCCTCCGTTTCTTTAAATGAAACCTGCTACTCTAACAGTATTTGCCACAGGATCACAAAGTAGAAACAACATGGGCTCAGGAATAAGAACGGAATCAGTCAGTTAATAGGTACAGACTTGATAAATAACCATTTGGAAGTTCAATCTGTTTGTCAGCAGAATGAATTTATTCATCGTGACATTTCCTGAGCATCAAATGTAGCCAAGCACACTTAAGAACCATGGAATAAACATGAAGGAGACGAGGCTCCTGGTCTCCTAGAGCTTATGCCTCAGGTAAGACCATCCAATTATAAAAGTAACGTCAGGGGCAAGTTCTATTACAAAGAACAGGACAGGGCCTGAAGGAAGTGAGGGGCTATTTCAGATAAGGTGGTCAGGGAAGTTACCACAGGAAGCCAGATCGGAGTACGAACCTGAAGGAAGAGGAAAGTTCCACGTGTTCGAGGCCAAGAGAATGACCAGTGCCGGGCAAGTATCATCCCGACACACACAGGGAAGAGCAAAGGCCAGTCTGCGGGAGCGAGTGCATAAACACTGGATGGACACGGGGAGGTCTGGACCTTTTCTCAGTGTGATGCTCTGAGCCACCGGAAGGGTTCGAAAAGAGGGAAATCGTCTTGATTCACGGTTCTCTTAAAAGAATCCCCACGGTTCCCTCTCCTTGGAGTGACTTTATCCTTTGTCTGCCTAGCCAATTCCTACATGTTTTGAACCAACGCGGCCCATCCGCGGAGTCATGTGTAAGGGTTTCTGCATAGGAAACACACAGCAGGAGACAGGACACACAGAAAGGCCAGGGATTTCTGCCTTTGTACTCTAGTCCAGGGAGAACCGTGGACGGTTAGCAACATTACCTGCCCTAAGCACTTTTCTATACATGGTTGGAAGATCAAATAAGGTAATCACAAAAAACTTTTATATAGCGTTAATCACTATTCTTCAAGGGTCATCTTATCGGTAAGGCTTTCCCCAACCACCGTACAGAAGTATGTACTCCTCTGCTCCAGCTCTCCTGACTCATGTTGATTTCCTCCACAGCACTTTTTACTGACACAAATATTTGTGTATATTTACAATGTATATTTATACATGTATATACGTGTATGCATACATATAAATTCTAAGAGCACATGTGTATTTATGTATTTCCTGATTCCTCCCTTTCCTCCCAACTATTATAAAAGCTTCATGAGCCCAAAGAGCTCATTTATTTTATTCGATGCCAACGTCACTGCCTAAAAGTGTAAATGCCTGCTTTAAGTCCTCAATAAATGTTGGATGAATGAACAAATAAATGAATTACTAACTGGATTCTCTTCCTATGAACAATCCGCCTCTCTTCAGCTCATTTAAACACTTAAGATGCCTAGATGAGAAATTAAAAGATCTAAAATCTAATGACCTCACTATGCCAACTTTTTAGATCAGTGGTTCTTGAAAAGTCACTTAAAAATAAACAAACAAGGGGGGGGGCCCTCAGTCGGTTGAGCGTCTGACTCTTGACTGTGACACAGGTCATGATCCCAGAGTCATGGGATTGAGCCCTGTGTTGGGTTCCACGTGAGCACTGAGCCAGCTTGACATTCTCTCTCTCTCTCCCTCTGCCCCTCTCCCTCTGCTTGTGTTCTCTCTCTCCAAAAAAATAAAAATAAAAATAAATTTAAAAAAATAATGCAAAAAAAATCACTTAGAATAGAACTAGGGCTTAAAAGGACCAATGACAAGAAGAGAAATACAGTAGGATCATCCCTATTTATTTAACCAAGGGGCTTTACCCTTATCTCTCTCTTAAGTGGAAAAGTATTCAGATACTCTCCACTCCCCTCAGAAGAAAGCCCACGTTCCAGACTGGATGGCAAAGCTGTCTGTTTATAAAGATTTCCTTAAAAGGCACCTCAAAGTACCTCAAGTAACATAACAGAAATCCACTAAGAAATGTAACAACTTTTGGCATAAACTAAATCCATTCCATATACATACAGACTCTGGCTGATTTCAATGCTAGAAAATATTTAACGATCTTATGTGACATTTAAACTAAATTTTTATTTCAACCAGGCTAACCTTTTGCCAGATGAAGATAGAGGTCAGTGAAATCCCTATAGCCTGCTCTCTTCATTCTTCATCACACGTCTATATTCCAGCCAGAAGTATCCCCCTTCCCAATGCAAACACAAAACTATTATTTTAAGTACTATTACTACTAATAATAATCAAAATCCATACTGTCTTCCAGCTTCATAGTCTTGCAACACTAAGATTATACACAAATTCTTAAAGGTTTCCAAGCACCGCCTTTTTGGTTCATTAAACCAAAACCAGCAGGTGGCGCTCAATAAACCTGCTGAGTTCTCTGTGCGGGGAGTTTTACAGACTCTTCTCCCCAATGGGATCAGCTGGAAAAGGAATCAAATTACAGAAAAGTCTGAAAAATCACTGAATATATGGTCTCCTTAATGGCAAGGATTCCTTAAAACCTAGTTTTCGAAAACTCAGAGTATATGAGCTTTTTGTTTCAAAGCTCAATTCTGCCTCTCAGACAATTCTTGTTATGCAAACTAAATTGGTCAGAGGGTGTTGGCTGGTGGCTTAACACACACACACACACACAACCTCTCCCTCCCACAAATGTTTCACAACTCTGGAACAGAATAATCAGGCTAACACTTAAAGAGACAGTCTCCCTTTGCTGACAGGACAGATATTTGGATAAAATGACGAGAACATAAGGATTCTTATCAATTCTTGATGGGAATTTATTGAAAGAACTGGACAGAGAGGATTAGATAAGTCAGTGTCTCTGGCGCCCCATTCCTCCCTCCCTCCTCCAGAGCAGGCTAAAGTGGGGAGGGACGTTCTGTAAACTTCAATCTACCAGCTCGACTTCTGTCCTCACCCACCTCACGCACTCACACCAGAACACACCAAGGTGTTCAAGCCTCAAGCCTGATTACTTGGCCGTGCGGCTCCCTTTTCCCGCATGGCCTCCTGTCACCTGATGATGACAGCGCCATGATCAGTAAAGCATGCAACAAGACAGACGATGCCTTTCTTTCCTGGGTAGAGACCTGGTCTCCTTCCTCCAGTGAAAGGCCTCCTTACCTGATCTAACACAGCGAGCCTCACCCACTGCAAGCAGATCAAGATTTCCTCCAACTCCCTGAGCCTGCCCTGTGTGGGCAATGGGTATGTGCGTGGGCAATGCCTAGGGAGGGGAAGCCAGGCAGTCAAGTTCAACCACACCTGGCCAAATCTCATTCCTTACCCAGGACACAACAAACCACGAGTCCATGGGGAGATACTCAAAGTTGGCAAGTGGGACACTATCTACTGCGTCAAGACCCAGAAGGGAAGCTTCTGGTACAGAATGGGAGGTGCTGCTTTGGAAGGTAAGACTACAGGCTCTGCAATCCCATGGCCAGGAAGACCTGCTTCACTGGTTACTAGCTCTGTGATTCTTTTAGGGACTACCTCAGATCCTTTTCGGAAACTACCAGACTGTAAACTCTATGAGGGTATTCACATATCTGAATGAGACAATACTAACGACTCTTCCCTCAAGCGCTGACCATAGTGCTGTTCTCATGTCTTACCCTGATTAGGGTTACCATTTAACGCACTCAACGACCATATAAAGTAAGTGCTAGATACTTGGCACACGGTGGGCACAAAATAAATGTTCCCATTCGCTCCCAATAAAAACACCCCCACACTTCAGAATCTCCATGTCTTTACTTTTCTTTACAACCGCTGCTGGTTAAAATATTATTTCTCAACGAAAGCCAAATAAAGTAATAAATTTTATTATTTTACTATTTTTTGGTTTTATATAACTATGTGTGAAGAATTTTAACTGGATGCAAAATTGGCTTGATAAAACCCTCTGAGAAAAAGCAGTCATAAGGGAATATAGAAAGAGTAAAAAATTTGATTTATTTTAAAGGCAAATTATAAATATTTCTTAAAGCTGGTTAAGCTTTCTTCTTTTAATTTTTTAAATATTTTTGAGAGAGAGAGAGAGAGCTCATGCGCGCGCACAAGGGGAGGGGCAGAGAGCAAGGGAGACACCGAATCGAAGCAGGCTCCAGCTCTGCACTGCCAGCACAGAGCCTGACGCAGGGCTCGAACCACGAGCTGTGAGTTACCTGAGCCAAAGTCGGACGCCACCCAGGCCACCCAGGGTGACTAAGACACCCAGGTGCCCCAAAGCTGGTTAAGCTTTCTAACTGAAAATAAATAGCTATGAGCACTAAACAGCCCACTATATTTAAAAGCTATAAAAATAGTAAAAAATAAAACAGAACAAAAAACTCCATCATTTCAGATGATAGTACATTTTTCTTATCCAGCACTGCTGGATAAGATTCATATAAATATCCAGTTTTTAAAAAAGTTTTCCTTTTAAAGTGTCAAATTTTTAAAAAGGAATAAATAACATTTAGGAAAATCTAATGTGCCTTACCCATTTCCCAGCCTTCTTCAATATGCACAAGGAAGGGCGGAAATGTCGTCTGAGTAAGCACATGTGCTAAGAGCTTCACCCATGGGGACGATATTTCACTGCTGAAGAGGGAATGATGTACGTACGGCACATCTCGAAGTAGCTGGTACTTAGTGAATGATTCGAGAAGAGCCAGATGCGCACTTGTCATGATGAGCACTGGGTGACGTATGGACGGAACCGTGGGAATCACTACACTGTGCACCTGAAACTACTGTAACACTGTATGTTAACTACGGAATTTAAAAATTTTTTAAAGTGCTAGATATTACTGCCATTATAACATCATATTAATCCCCACGAACCCCGACGATACAGGTATTACCCTGCTGAGTGTTACAGATGACGAATCCACGGCTCCCCCAGCTGGTTAGCACTAGAGCAGGAATTTAAACCACATCCTCTTGACTCCTAGCAGAATCACTTTTCTCTCTGAGGACTCTGAAAGCGCCGTCCCAGGACCAGCAAGCGTCGCCCGGAAACTTACAGAAATGCAAATGTTCAGCCGGCCCCAACCCCAGTACATCGGAAACTCTGGGCCCGTGGCCCACCACGCGTGAGTTCATAAAGCCCACAGGTGATTCCCAGGCACGCGCGAATGCTAGAACCAGGAGGCCCCTGCACTACACTCACCCAGAGCAAAGATCACAGAAGGTCTACTGTTTGTCCCTAAATGGTGCCCCTTCTTCCCAACTAATTTCACTTTTCAGTGCCTCATTCTTTCTTCAACAATCCCTCAACACCCTATTTTACAAGTCCTGGCAACAGCCCACTTCCCAGACCAGGCGGGGGAACAGCAGACACACACTAGCAACATAATGGCACTGGGAGCCCAGGCTTCTGAAGTGAGAAAGGCCTGGCAGAAACTCCGGCTCTGTCACGACTAGCCGCATGACCTCCACAAGCGACTGAAGTTCTCGGGCCCTACTGCCTCCTCACTGCCTCCTCTCTAAAATACAGAAAACCAAACTAATGGGGGTTGTGGGGGTGAGTCAAGGAGAAAACGGATGCAGGAGACAGAGCCTCGTGACTAAGTACTAGAAGGTATTCAACAAACGGAGGCTCTTACCTCCGTTCCCAACAACGTGCATTTCTGCTGCCCTCTGCTGCGTCCGCATCCACCACAACCCCGACTCGACGGGAAGACTGGGGCTGGCAGCTCGGCGCGCCACTCCCTAAAACCCCTATTTCTGTCTCACAGGCAAGATAGTCAAGAAGACCTACTTCTAATTCGGAGACTTAGTCAGACATGAACAACAAATGACCAGGCCCGCAGACATACCAACATCAAAATAACCAAATTTCACGGAGATCTGGAAAATGGGAGGTTTGTGGAGGAAAGATATTGACCAAGAGAAACACCCACAGTGGTAGCTTCTTTATATCATGCTGCCCGGAACCCCAGAACGACACAAGACGGGATGAACTGGGCAGTGTTGGCAAAACCTAATCAACTCGACTCAAAAGTAGAATGTTTCGGAACGCAGGAGGTGACCAACAAGGAATCCACAGTCACGTGGGCAGGTTAAGATCACCCCTGGCCTCTAACCAGGTCACAAAGATGACAGGAATGGTAGAAAATAAGCCCACAATCAGATTGCTGGCTCCCATGGACCAAAAAAGGAATGTACCAATGCCTTAGGAGTAAGATAAAACTCACATTTCCTTCTGTGGACATAACAAAGAGAGACAGCTGAGAATTCCACCACGGCTGCCAGATGCTCTGTGTATCAACTTGGGGTCAGCAGATAATCCGAGCGCAGAGCTCTGTGAGGGGCTCTGAGGATACACAAGGCCAACTGCTCTTTCTAGGTTTAAAAAGGAGTAAACAAACAAACAAACAAAACCCCGGAGAGGGAGAGAGTGTGACGTTCTCTGGACCCGAGGATAAAGACCCTAACTTACAATTCCCACGTCAAAGAAATCAGAACGTGCGGAGGAGAAACGTGTATCCTGAGCAAAGGTACTAAAGAGACGAATCATCGGTCCATTAATCAATCAGAAACTTAGCATCCCTTTCAGGAGAACGTAGTTTCTACATCCCTGCTGATATCAATATATTCCTACTGCTCTATCTGGATGGAGCTATTTATGCATTTCTGAGCTACAGATGCAGTGGGCTGGCTTTGTAAATCTACCTGACAGTCTCGGCCCAGATGGCAGAGCGAATTCCAAAGACGGCAATGAAAATCTTTAGTCTCATAATGAAGGGACTAGAACTTTAAAATATCAATCTTGCTGTCTCCGTTCCCCATCTCTAAAATAATTCTTCTAATTCATAGGTCTGTCAGGCCAACAAAATGAGATCAGGAGAGAAAGAGGCAAACAAGAGAGTTCCGACAGCCCATACACAGCACGGAAGTATCAAACCACATGGACCGAAATTCAATTTTTCACCAAGTGTCACTACCAAGTTCCCATCTCAGGAGTCAAAGTAAAGTGCCACTTCTGTCATGGGTTCCAGGTCACAAGGCCGCCCGTGTGATTTTACCTTCTGACTGATGACCTGCAGGGGCCTTCCTTTTGAGGTCGTAAATCTAACCCCCAGAAATCTCGTCTTTGACTAGGAAGACATTTATAACCACCCATGCGTGGGGCAAAGCTCTTTCCCAAACAGCTTCAATTCTACGTAACCAAACGCTCTGAGAACTTACAACACACAAGATAGTGTGACAAAAGCCAGAGTTAAAGCAAGAGCAGTAAAAACAATTTAGGTGAAGTCTCTGCCCTCAGGGTGCACGCAGTAAAGGAGAAGGGCATGTAGGCGAACACGCATTCGCTTCACTGTCTGAGGCGTCTCCTGAGACGCCTGTGCGGAGAAGCTGGGGCAGGGCAGGAGCGGCCGATACCACAGGAGGGGGAGGGCTCGGGAAGGGCCCCGCAGGGACAAGCGGAAGGAAGCGAACCCTGAAAGATGACCACTCCTCCTCCTGCGTGTGGGGGGTGACGGGGAGGATTCGCTGTGCTGCACAAACTGTCTCCGCGCGGCTGGAGGCCGGCACCGAGGGGAGTGGTTCACCCGATAATCACTGACTCGGCCCGGGCCCCACAGCTGGGGAGTTTTCAACTCCCAAAGGCCACCTTCAAAACAGCTTTTATTTATGCTGCCAAAATTCAGGTGCAGAAGCCTGTCTACACCTCGTTCCAAAACCCGAGAGCTCTTACCAGCGCCATTTGCGTCATGACCTGCCCTGCTAACTACCTACAAGACAGATGGGGCCTTGGTTACTCAAACCACACAAGGATGAACTCCTGGGGAATCCAAATGATATAAAAACATCGTGACAAACAATGTGGGGCATTAACTCCCTTAACTGAAGATCACTACTACCTCTGCTAAAAGGTAACCAGCCCCGTGTTCAATATCACACACGTCGGTATTTTTTTGAGTCAATAATCTAGCAATAATTTACTCAGGAATCGACCACAGATTCACCCTTCTGAAATAACAGCCTACTTAATGTGTGTACTCTCCCACATGCCTTCAGTCGACCGCTGGAGGTGGGTTAACCGTCAGCCATGTGGAAAGCCCTACATCTACCCAGACTGCCCCAATTCCTAAGAAAGGGGCTTTTTAAACTATCCTATTGGTTCATTTGGCTCATGCCTGAACACTGGGGTGCATCGGAATAATCTGAAGGGCTGATAAAAAAATGGCTTGTTGGGTCCCATCATCACACATTCAGATGTAGCAGGTCTGGGGTAGGGCCGGGAAATCTGCATTTCTAACAAAAATCCCTAGCGACGCTTATGCTACTGGCGAGTGACCACGCTCTGGAAACCAATGCTCTAGAACAATCCAGTTGGAAGTCAGTCCAGGTCACCCTACAAACCAACTAATGCTGTCAATAAACGGTTTGTATGGGATTTGTAACTTAAATTGGACAAAAAGATGGCAAGTGGGATTCAGTGCTGAAGACAATCTCTACATGTGGAATGTGATCTAAGCACCAGGCTTGAAGCAAAGGGGGCAAGAGAAGGTAGTATTAACGTGAGGAACCTCGAGTGAAACCATCCTGACCGTACGTCTCAGATAAAGAAGCAGAGTTTCGAGTCTGAATCCCTGCTTCCCCCTCTTCCTAGCTTTGTTCCTTCATCTAGAGTTCAAGCCTCAGGAGGCTTAAATGTACATAAGTTGCCATAATGGAGGCACTCAGGAAATGGTAGTTCTGCCTTCCCTTTCTATGCACACCGGAGAGAGCTGTCAACACAAGGGTATACGCAGAAGATGCAGGAGGAAGCCATACAGTATAATGTTTATTTGCTTTTGCCAAAATAAACATGCGTCTCTTCTAAAACCATCTGTATTTAGGGGAGCCTGAGTGGCTCAGTCGGTGAGGCGTCCAACTTCAGCTCAGGTCATGATCTCGTAGTCTGTGGCCCATGTCGGGCTCTGTGCTGACAGCTCAGAGCCTGGAGCCTGCTTTGGATTCTGTGTCTCCCTCTCTCTGCCCCTCCCCTGCTCATGCTCTCTTTCTCTCTCTCAAAAAAAAGTAATGAACATTAAAAAAATTTTTAAATAAATAAAACTACCTGTATTTAAAGTCTCTATCCATCACCCGTGAAACATGCTTGTATCACCTCGTTTAATCCTCACTCCCCCATCAAAGGATGTGGTCTCCCTCTGGCCTCCAAGGCAGCTGCTGCTAAGCGGGCCTCCCTCACCAGAGGTTGCGCCATTTTCCCTCACCTCCCATACTCACATCCTCCGAGGTCAGGACGTCCGGGGTGCCTCCGAGCTCTGTCACTCAACCAGACCGACCCCCTCTTCCTCCTTCCGAACGGCCTAAGCACTCTCACATTCCATCCAGTGCGCTGTAACGGTGAGGTGACAGGCCTGCTCTTCCTCTCCCGTCTCCCACGTCCCTCTTGACCGGTGTTCAGTGGTTCTGCTTGCACCACGCTCCTATCTGCCTGGTCAGACGAACTCCAGTTGCTCTCCACCCTGTCATATAAAATCCCGTACCCCCTACGCCAGTGCTGGCCAACAGAATTTTCTGCAGTGACAGCCATGTGTGACAACTGAGCACTCTGCAGTGGAGGAACTGAATTTTTAATTTTATCTCATCGATATTAACATGAATCGCCACAGGCAGCTGGGGACCACTGTCATGAGCAGAGCAGGCTCTACGGAAAATCATCTCCAGGCACTCTCCCATGTGAACTGTCCTCCCCAGTCAAGCCAGATGCCTCACCACCCCTGACAACCCCACGTCCACGCCTTCCTTCAAACACTGTCTCTCCTTCTCTCACCCTGCTCTTCCCTCTCTCCACAGGCTGCCTAGCCAGGCTCAGAGAGCCCACTGCTTCCCAACCGTTCTGCCCTGCAGTGATCCTAGGCAACTCATCCAACGCCTGAACAGGAACGGTCTGCGCTGTCACGCTCACGCATTTGAGCCCCCGTGGAAGACGCTATCCCTCTAAGAACAGACCCTCCATTCACTTCACAGGTGACTCACAAATACTTGTGGAATGAATTACAAGTACAGAGCCTTACGTTTTGGTCTGCTTTGGACAGCAAGACCTTTCTTTGCTAGGACCGCATCGAAATTGCTACTCCAAACCTTCCTCCCAACGGTTATTCAGATGCTTGGGGAGCACCCGGTGATCGTACAGGCATCCTGCAGACAGGCCCTGAGAAGTTGTGACCGATTTGCATGTCTCTATCCGCTCTGAAACTGCCAAGGGAAAATAAGAAAATGCTACCCACAAAGGCAAGACCTATTAACTTCTAAGCCAGTTTCTGGAGATCGCTGAAAAAGTCCACCAGAAGGGAACTGAAGTCCTTGCTCTGCAGAACCATGAAAAGCCAGATGGAGGAACACTTGACTTCCGTATTTCCTCTGGCACTAGTGACCGAGTGTTGTTATTTCACTACAGTCCTCAGACCGGCTGGGAGGGCCACCAGCCTGCAAAGTGTTGGAGCAGACCCATGGGACGTGCACTGTTTAGGCAGAAGCAGGCAATTCATTTAAGAGATCAGAAGGCTTGATAAAGCTCTCTTTGTGGGAGCAAAATGGGACGTAACCACCAGGCAGGGGGCAACACCAAGTATTTCAACACCTGTTCTGAAAACACACTTCTCAAGAAGAACTGATAAAACGTGGCCATTACCACACAGGTCCTTCTCCCCTACAATGAGTTACTGAGAACATTAAGCTGGGGCTAGCTAAATTCTGTGGCGGCCCTTCAAAATTTTGACTATTTATGCAAACTACACTTAATCAAGAATAAATTGCTGTAACCGATGAAAATTTTAAAGCCTCTTCTTTCTGAGCACATCCTCTCCCTGTGCACTCCCATCTTCTGGAACCGTCTGGGCTCCGAAAGCTCTGATTAGCACGCACAGAGCACACTGACCACGGCGCAGAGTCCGAGCCTCACCAAGGCTGGAAACCTAAGTCCAGAGTCCACAGGAACCCAAAGTGGTGGCAGGAAATCACCGTGAAAAGATATTCTCGAGATCTAAATGCGAGTCAGCATGGTACGTTCTTTCGCTCTCCCCTGGTTAATGGGCTTCGGAGTCAATCGCGGGATTTGAACCCTATCCACCACAGCCGTGCAGCCTTAGACAAGCGAGTCACTCCTCTGATCCTCACTTCTCTGGCTCGGAAGTGGAAATATTAATCAAATCTTACACGTGTCTCATGAGGAACAACATCATTATAAGAAACGGTCAATATCCTAACAGAATATGTTTTGTACCTTTTTTTTTTAATTTTGAGAGAGTGTGCATGTGAATGGGGAGAAGGGCAGGGGGAGAGAGGCAGAGAGGGAAAGAGAGGGAGAGAATCTGAAGCAGGCTCCATGCTCAGTGTGGAGCCTAACATGGGGCTTGATCCTACGACCCTGGGATCATGATCTGAACCGAAATCAAGAGTAGGACACTCAACCGTCTAAGCCACGCAGGCGCCCCTGTTCTGTATTTTTAACGAAGAGTGGAATTCAGTACCAAAGGTATTCTTTCCTGCGAGGTTCCGCTCATCAGGATGCTTTCATCCCCTCCCAGACGCAGTAACATTCAGTACTAACGAAAAAGGAGAAAGCAAGAACACATAATAAACCAGACCTGCTGGGGGGTCTGGAAATTCATTTCGTAAGTGGAATGGCTCTTCCCCTTGAAAATCTAATAAATGCGGATTTTATCCCAAGCACATGGCGGGTAATGATAATTATCCCATACACAGCCTTAGAGCATGCCTTGGAGCATAATTTACATCTCACATCTGAGTATCTCTCTGGTTTTAAAAGAGTATTTCATTTGTAGGGGGGAAATGCCTTTTGGCCTTCCTGAGGGAGACCGAGAGAGGTGTTCAAGAACACAGAAAATAAGTTTATAGTTGAAGAATCTGATAAATGCACCACAAACCTTTCCTCTTTATGTGTTCTTCCGGTCATTTTAGTTAGCACATTATCACCCAGATAAACCTTCTCAGTCAGTGTTAGCCACAGCCACCCGTTCCGGGGCATCGCTAAGCATGAAGTCCAATGCCCACCGGACACTCTGGACACCGGCTCAGAAGATTATTCTACTAGAGACAAGCACCACAGAGCTGCAGACGGTGTGCTTTACGGGACGAACGCCTTCCTGTTCTGGGGCCTCGGGCCTCCTCTCACCAGTCTGGGACTAAGAAGTCACTCATCCTCCTGAGGAAGCTCCAAGCATAAAGGTAGGTCCCCGATCAAGGAATTCATGGGGATGGTTATTACTGACTTCCCCATATTAAAAGTATAATACACATTTTATTTTGATACTTTTTCCACTTAAGAGGGATTTCAAATCATAACCATAATCTATTCCCCAATGTGCCTACAGCCCATAAAGGCACTCTAACCCTTACTGCCTACCCCCAAAAAGGAACTCAATGCTATCTTTTCAAATATTCCTCTCTTCTTCTAGGCTTCCCATTGCTACCTTTTTCTTCTCTTACTTAAAGCCTACTTACGCTAAGTCTTGTACTTCGACTTCTCCATTTATGTACTTTGAGTCTTAAGTTCAAACCAACGAATGACCTGATCTGCCTTCAGCACCCGGGCGAGGCTGATCACTGACAGTTTCTGCTACTGTTATGCCCAGAATTTGGGGACCCCAAGAACCACCAGGGAGCCGAGTCCGATGCAAGAACAAAGAGCCTTTAATCGAGCTAGCTCGAGCTCAATCTCCTACCGCACCAATCTCCTACCGCACCGACACAGCAGTGGGTCGAGAGAGAGCGAGCCCGTTCCAAAAACACAATAGTTTTAAAGGGGTCCAGGGGCAGTGGGAGGGGTGATGGTCGTGACCCTAGCCAATTGGCCGAGGAAGGGTTAAGGGTGCTGTTCCATAGGTCACTGGGCGTGGTTCTTTTGGAACCGGGAAGTTGCAGGTTTTAAGGTTTCACGCAGGCACTGGTGACTCGGGGTGGAGGACACGGAAATACAATGGAGTCAGTCCCAGTTTGCCCTTAAGCAAAATGGAATCAGTCCCGATTTGCCCTTACACTACCTGACCAGATCTATCATGACCCCCATGAAACTTTAGGCAAGTCCCTCAATCTCTCTGTAGCTCAGTTTCTTCACCTTTCCAGAAGACTGGGCTCAATCACCCCCAAAATACAAGGATTCCTACAACTCATCAAACTGTTCCCAGTCCTGACCTCCCCCAGAGCTCGGTCCCTCGTGCTCGGCTGACAGTGGGACACTCACTGGGTTCCTCCTCACTCATTTTCCTCCAGAAAACTGCAGTGATGAGAAAGAGGAAGCAACCTTCTCTGTGGATTAATCCACTTCTCCTCATTCTCGACATTTGACTCCCATTGTCTCCTTGTACCCTTCAGAGCTTTAGGCCTGGCCTCATCAGATCTCTTCCAGAACAGCCTGGGGCCTGAGATAAGAGGCATCCAAAGAGCTTTCCTCCTCCTCCCTCGGAAATTTAAAAATCCTGCTTCCTTTTCAGCTGTTAGTCTGGGGGAGGATTTGTTTACCGTTGCTAATGTCCAGTTGCTCGGTTGCTAGGTCCGGTAGTGCTCAGTGTGCAGGGGCGGCGGTAGGGCCCATTCTGTTTGTTTTAAAAATACCAACCTTGGCTTCGTGCGCCTGCCTTTTTCTTTTATCATCCGACGGCACCCCTCATCCCCTACCCCTCCTGGGAAAAGCCTATGCTTTTATCTTGACAGTGAGAAGGCCCTGGAGCAAAAGGGTACATATACTATGTTGGTAAATATATATATATATATTAGCAGTCACACGGTTTGCTGTATACAGTCTGCTGTAAGCAAGAGGCTCAGACGACAAGTCCCCCAAGGATGAGAGAGCATAATTCAGGACTCTAGAGACACAGGTACCATCTCCAGAGTGCTTTCTCAATGGGCTAAATGATGAGGTGAGTAACTTCGCTCAAAGAACTCATCTAGAATAACACTCTATCAGACACCTACGTCTACATGCACTTCGCAGGGATGCTGCAGGTTTCCTTCCAGTTGTAAGACAAGTTACGCACATACAACAAAGACATCATTAGTACATTTATTTCCTTGTGGGCGATACCTCCAGTCACAAAAATGGCATCACTAAACTACTCACGGCCCACACAAGGTAAACTAATAATGAAACTGGGAAACAAATGAGCAACTTTAAGAAAGACAATTGTTCTTGTTTCGAAGGGACACATGCACCCCAATGTTTATAGCAGCACTATCAACAATCGCCAAAGTACAGAAAGAGCCCAAGTGTCCATCGAAGGATGAATGGATAAAGGAGATGTGGTGTGTATATATATATACACAATGGAATATTACTCAGCAATCAAAAAGAAAGAAACCTTGCCATTTACAACTACGTGGATGGAAGTAGAGGGTATCATGCTAATAAGTGAAATCAGAGAAAGACCAATATCACATGACTTCACTCACATGAGGACTTCAAGATACAAAGCAGATGAACTTGAGGGAAGGGAAGCAAAAATAATATAAAACCAGGGAGGGGGACAAAAACATAAGAGACTCTTAAATATGGAGAACAAACAGAGGGCTATGGGAGGGAGGGCTAAATGGGTAAGGGGCATTAAGGAATCTACTCTTGAAAACATTGTGGCACTATATGCTAACTTGGATGTAAATTTTTTAAAAAAGAAAGAAAAAAAGAAAGATAGATGTTCTGTCAAAACGAAGCAAATTTTACCGAAATTTTAGTAGTCTCATCTGAATTATATTTCATTCACTCGCTCAACCAATGTTACTGAGCGTCTATATGTTCCGTGTGAAATGCGCTCAGTCCAGCATAGACGAGAACTACGTTCACTTAAACCCCTGTTTGGATCCATAAAGGCAGAGACGATGCTCTGTTCAAACCTCAGGCAGTCCACTACCTCCGTGAGCTCTCCACCCGCCCACCTACATTCAAGGGCACACTTGCAGAGAAGGTACCATTTTAGGAAAATCCAATATGCAAAACGTATTAGAGGAGGAAAGTGAACAATTACACGATCTTCTTTTAATGCCTAATGCCTTTGGAAGAGATAAATTAAACTATGCAAATTCAACACCACCCGAACTAAGGGACTTAAGTTAACATCTCCGATAATCAGACAAGAGTATGTCACATGTCCTCCTAGCGTGGTGTGCCAAGAAGGGCATCTTTTAAGTGGTCGTCCTGCCCAAATCAGGAGAAAACATCATATAAACCCCAACTGCTACAAAGCAACTGACCAAAATGTCAGTATGGTGGAAGACAGAGAGGCAGAGGGCCTCTTCCTGATTAAGACACTAAAGAGACATAAATACAATGTGTAATCCTAGATTAAATCCTGAACTGGGAAGGGAAGGGAAGGGTGGGGACAGGAGGAGGATGCTATAAAGGACATTACTGGGATAAATGGAGACATTTGGATATGGACTTACATTACGTAAGAGTATTACATCAGTGTTACAATTCCTGTTTTTGTTAATTGTACTGTAGTTATGAAAGAGAATGTCCTAGTTCTTAGGAAATATATGCTGAAATATTTAGGGGGAATAGGGTAGGATGTCTGCAACTTTCAGACAATTCAAAAAATATATAATAGAATGATAAGTAAATGGAACTAAACATTGTTAGGAAGAGATGAGTAGAGACGAAGTATTCTTGTAACCTTTCTGTGAATCTGAATTTAAATGAAACATTAAAAAAAAAATGTTGTTAAACACACAAAATGTAAGATTAAATTTGGGTTACTCATAAGAAAAAAGGCCCTGACTTGTACAAGCCCCCATCATATTAAGTGCTGTGACATTTGCGGCTTATGGAAGAACTGTGTAAGCTTGGTCTACGGAAGGAAGAAGATGGGTTGGAGAACCACGATTTCTGGGTGAAGCCCTACCTTTTGCATTCACTAAATGAGCCATCTTGAGCTTCTGTGTCCTTAGCGTGACGCTTGCTCTACCCTCACAAGGTTGCCGTGAGAACCAAACGGCAGAACATATGCAAATGTGCTTTGTAAGCTAGAAGGACCATGCTAAAGGGAGACCTTGTTTTAAAGTATTCCCAGGACAGCCCACAGAGAAAGGGCTACTCCTCAGTGTAGCCTACCTCTTTGACTTAGGTTCTCAAATGGACTGACAGTAACAAATAATTTGGAAATAATGTTGCTTTTTCTCTCCCAAGAAGCAATTCAGCCATGAAAGAGCATTAAAAACAACCACATTTTTTTATTACCCTCTCTTCTGATAAGTGAGAGCCAAATCTGCTTTAAAAAAACAAAAAACAAAAAAAGTTCCTCAACTCGAGAACATCCAATTTACACTGAAAACATGGATCTTAAATGAGTACAATGTGCTTAAACTGCCCCGGGCCAGCAGCTCCACATGAGGATAGTCCCCACCCCTGAGAGCTCTGACTCGACCCCACGGGCTTCAGAGCACACCCGGAGAGGGGTGCTGAGCTGGGAAGCGGGTGTGAAGAAAGGAGGGCCCAGGGACGCGGCCCGTGTGCCTGAAATCCTCCACCAGGCTTTTCCCTCATCCCCTCCCCCAGAAGGAAAGACTGTGCCCACACCCCCTCTGTTCTCTCGGGGCCTCAGCCACGGTCCTTTCTGTTCCTCAAACTGGTCAAGCGAGCCCTCACTTTAGAGCCCGTACACCTGCTCCCCCGGGCCAGAACGCTGTGCCCGCATCTCCGCCTGGCTGGCTCCTTCCGGTCACTCAGGTCTCAGCTCGTGACGGCACGCCCCTCACAGGCCTTCCCTGACCACGCATACCGAAAGAGCCCCTCGTCGGGCACTATCACAGCTCCCTGTTGTATTTATTATTGTGAAGTTTTTCCTCCTGATGCGTCTTCCTCTTTCTGAGTTGGCAGCACCTTGAGAGCAGGGACTTTTGTGTTCCGTTTATGGCTGAATCTGAGGCGGCAAGAACAGAGCCTGAACAGGGCAGGCACCTGAATAAAAGAATGAATTCCCAGTTCCATGCCCACACGTCTGGCAGTCAGCAAGATGCCCTTCAACATGTCCAGAGAACAAGCTCAGGGCCCCCCCGCCCATTTCTTTTCCGCATTTGGCAACGGCATGGGCTGTCACTCATGCTGCAATTCTCAATCCACTGTCATTCTCTTTCACTCTCCACATCATCTGGTCCTGCTGCTTCTTTAAAAATATGTCTTGCATTTGACATATCCTGTTTTTACTCCCACTGAACTCTCTAGGCCCTCATCAGCAGAAGGATATTCCTCAACTTGTCAAAGTCTGTACCACTTCAACCTTTAAAAATGCACCTGGCAACCACCAGTGCCCTTGTGGAGGCTGAGTGGCACTAGAGGAATCACGTGGCTGACAGACCAGAAAACCCAGACGCGGTCACACCAAGCACCTGGTCTCTCCAGTTTCAGGTCCTGTCTTCACATTCCACTGTGCCCATTTCAACAAAATTAAGTCTGTAAACAGCTTCCTGCAGGGCGCCTGGGTGGCTCAGTCTGTTAGGATCCAACTCTGGATTTCAGCTCAGGTCATGATCTCACGGTTCGTGGGATCGAGCCCCGCGTCAAGCTCTGTGATGACAGCTCGGAGCCTGCTTGGGATTCTCTCTCTCCCTCTCCTCCACTTGTATGCTCTCTCTCAAAATAAATAAAGAACCATTTAAAAAAAAAAAAAAAAAACAGGGGCACCTGGGTGGCTCAGTCAATTGAGCCTCTGACGTTGTCTCAGGTCATGATCTCACAGTTCATGAGTTCAAGCCCCACGTTGGGCTCTGTGCTGACAGCTTGGAGCCTGGAGCCTGCTTTGGATTCTGTGTCTCCCTCTCTCTCTGCTCCTCCCCTACTTACTCTCTCTCCCTCTCTCTCTCAAAAATAAATAAAGCTCACAAAAAATTAAAAAAAATTTTTTTTGAATGAGCAGCTCCATGCAAACATTCCCCAGCACTGCCACCCGCACAGGCAGGAAACTTGCTTATGCTTGTAACTACCACAACCCATTCCGGACACATTTCATGCAAAGAGTGATTAAAATAGTTATTTGGAATCCAGCTAATTTTGCTTCATTTACAGATAAAAGTTCTTCTCAGGATCTAGTGTTTTCTTCTTATTTGTGAGCAGTGTTCTCTCTTCTTCTGATGACATGTACCCCTGGCAGATCTCAAATATAAACTAAAAGAAAAACTTCAACATACTTGTTGTGTTCTTTTGTTTCTCCTTCTCTAGGTACAGAGAACTGACCTTCTCCAAGGGACTGTCACGTAACAGTTCCTTCTCTTTACCGGAACGGCAGAAATCCCCATTACCTGACTTAGCTCACGGAAAACCAAGTACACACTGTCACTCTCCTTTTAAAAAATGGATAACAAACTGCCCCGAGGTATTCTTGCTGACAGACATACTTGAAACGTGAAGTTTAAAATATTCTTCAGTAGGACCTGCCCAACTAAACACATAATCATATACAAAGGACTTGCTTTTTTTTTTTTTAATTTTTTAAATTTATTTTTGAGAGACAGACAGAGAGAGATAGAGTTTAAGCAGAGGAGGGACAGAGAAAGAGGGAGACACAGAATCCAAAGACAGGCTCCAGGCTCTGAGCTGTCAGCACAGAGCCCGACATGGGGCTCGAACTCACAAACTGTGAGATCATGACTTGAGCCAAAGTTGGACGCTTAAGCGACTGAGCCACCCGGGCACCCACCCCAAAGGGCTTGCTTTATTAGGAAAGTTCCTCAGAACTGATTTCTAAAGAGCCTTGCTTTCCTAACAGAATGTTTTTTTAGGCTTAACAAGTTTTACAGTGGTTTCTATTACTAAGCCCTAAGATACAGATTTAAATCACAATTTTACCCCCAAGTAGCTGTGCCACCTCCTCAGATCATCTTCAGAACTCATGTCCTCGCTCAACAACAGAGAGGCGAAAGCACGCATAGTACCCACAGTCCTCATTAACTCTGAAATTCTCGGATTCCATGATGGCAAAAAATCAGACAGCTTCTAACTGATCTTTTTTTTTAAAAAAGCTTATTTATTTTTCTGAGAGAGACAGACAGACAGGCAGCATGTACACGTGCACAAGGGAGGGGCAGAGACAGAGGGAGCGAGAATTCCAAGCAGGCTCTGCACTGTCCGCACAGAGCAGATGAGGAGCTCAGTCTCACAAACAGTGAGATCATGACCTGAGCCGAAATCAAGAGCCACCCAGGCGCCCCCTAACTGATCTGTCTGCAGCTACTCTCTCCCTAAATCATCCTTCGCGTACTGCCAATTAACTTTTCCAAACTACCACTGGGTTCATTTCCTATTGCTGTTACAACAAATTACCTCAAACTCTGAGGCTTGTAACAACACAGATTTACTATCTTACAGGTCTGGAGGTCAGAAGTCTGAAACAACTTTCAGTGGGCTAAGATAAAGATGTCCACGGGGCTGTGTTCACCAAAGAAGCTCCGAGCAAAAACTTCCCTTGCTTTTTCCAGTTTCCACAGGCTGCCCTCCTTGGCTCATGGCCCTTTCCTCCTCCTTCAAACCCAGCAGTGTGCCACCCACAAATCTCTCTGACTCATGGCTGTCCTCTCTCACTTATAAGGACCCTGGTGTCCACACTGGGCTACCCAGATAATTCAGGAGAAGCTCACATCTCAGGACCCTGAACTTAGTCAAACCTGTGAAGTCCCTTTTGCCACATAAGGTAAATACCCACAGGTCCTGAGGATGAAGTCATGGACATACGTGGGAACTGTTCTTCTACCACAACTACTGAGTAACATCAGCCCCCTAATCAAAAATTTGCAGTGGCCAAAACCAGACAAGGACATCAGGAGAAAACTAGAGACTGTATCTTTCACGGACAGAAACAAAACTCCTCAGGAAAGCACTAGCACATCAAACCCAACACCGCAGGAGAAGGATTACACAGCACAACAAAGTGAGACTCACCCCAGGAATGCAAGGTTGGCTTAACATTCAAAACCAACCAATTCAAAACACTACACTAATGAAATGAAAGAAAAAAAACCCACATGATGATCTCACAGATACAGAAAAACACATTCAACAAAATCCAATGCTTTTTCATGATAAAATAATCAAGCTAGGAAGAGAAGGGAACTTCTTCAACTTGATAAAGGCACCTATGAAAAACCCACAGCCAAGAACATCATATCTGATCAATGGTGAAAGTCTGAATACTTTCCCTTTAAGATCAGAAACAAAGCCAGGATGTCTGCTCTCACAAGTTCTACTCAACACTATACTGGAAGTTCTTACTCATGGCGATTAGGCAAGAAAACCAGAAGGCATTCAGATTGGAAAGCAAGAAAACCTAATCTGTGTTTTCAGATGACATGAACTGTATACAGAAAAATCTCAGGGATCCACTAAAGAACTATTAACCAATTAACAAGTTCAGAGAGGCTATAGGTTGTAACATCAATCTACAAATATCAACTGTATTGCTATACACCAGCAGTGAACAATCTGAAAATGAAATTGAGAAAACAATTTTATAATAGCATCAAAAAGAATTAAAATACTTAAAAGCATATTTCACAAAGGCACAAAGTCTGTACACTGAAAACAAGAAAACATTGTTGAAAGAAATTAAAAGATGACCTAAAGGAGTGGAAAAGAATTAACAGTCCAGAAATAATTCCTTACATTTATGATTAATTTTTAACAACGGTGCCCAAGAAAATTCAATGTGGAAAGAACAGCCTTTTCAGCAATGGTGCTGGGACAGCCAGAAGTCCACATGTCATGAAATCAAGCTGGAAGCCTCCCTTACAGCATACAAAAACACATCCTCTAGAACCATACACTTAAATGTAAGGACTTAAACTCTAAAACTCCTAGAGGAAAGCACAGGAGTCAGTTTTTTTGTGACCCTGAGTTACATAGAGCCTTCTTAGATACGATAACAAAAGCACAAGCGGTAAAGGAAATGGTAGGTAAGTTGGACATCGTCAAAATTAAAGTTTTGTGCTTCGAGGCGTACCATCAACAAAATGAAATGATAACCCTTACAATGGGAGAAGTTTTTGCAAATCATATATCTCATAAGGGATGTGAATCCAAAATACATAAAGAACACTTAAAACACAATAATAATTTTTTTTTAAAAATCATTAAAAATAAGCCAGGAATCTGAACAGGCATTTCTTCAAAAATACATCATGTCCCACAGCACCTGACAAGATGCTCACAGTCGTTAGCCATTAGGGAAATGCAAATCAAAATCACGATGAGTTACCACAGCCCCACCAGGATGACAATAGTCCACAGGTCAGCTTAACAGCAAGTGTTGCAAGAACATGGAGACACAGAGACTCTCAACATGAATGGTGACAGCGAAAAATGTACAGCCACTGTGGAAACAGTGTGGCAATTCCTCAAAATGTTAAACAGAAAGTTACCATGTAAGCAAGCAATTGTACTCTTTTTTTTTAAGGTCTTATTTTTAAGTAATCTCTACACCTGGCATGAGACTTGAACTCACAACCCTGAGATCAAGAGTCACATGCTCCACCAACTGAGCCAGCCAGGCGCCCCAACAAGCAAACGTACTCTCAAGTACGGACCCAAGAGAAATGAAAACATAAGCCTACAGAAACTGCTGCTGACGGCATCATTATTTGTAATATTCACATAGTGGGAACAAGCCGCAATTGCCCACCAACGGATGTGCGGCCATACAACAGAGTATTGTGCATCAACAGAAAGGAAGAAAGAACTGCAACCTGCTCTAACGTGTACCTTAAATGCATTCTGCTACATGAAAGCAGCCAGTCACAAACGGCCACACGTTGTTGGATTCGATTTACATGAAATTTCTACAGTAGGTAAACCCATAAAGACAGAAAGTAGATAAGGGATTGCCACGGGCCGGAAAGGCGGGGAATGGTGAGTAACTACTAACAGGCATGGCGCTTCTTTCTGGGCTGATGAAAATGTCCTTACGGTAGATGGCGGTTATGATTACACAACTGTGAATACACTAAAAACCACCGAATCACATACTTTAAATGTGTGAGTTTTATGGAGTGTGAATTATATCTCAATAAAAGCTGTTTTTAAAAGTCCAAGGGTCTTCAGTTCATGTGCAAACGCACTGTTGAACGTAATAAATTTTCAAGAAGTCTGGAAAGAAAATAAATACATAAAATATCTTCTAAGAAATGCATATATTTTTCTTTATTTGTTACATTTAACACAAAAAGCATCTATGCAGAAGCGTGGCCCCAGGATTGTTCTAGCCTAGAAAAGTAGAGGACTATTACTAACACAGCATGGTTTAAAATAAATCATAAAACGAGCAGCGGATTTCAAATAAACACCATCGAAGGCCCCTCAGGTGGTCTCCACACCTTTGGCTTCATGACTGGGCTTCAATAACCTGTTCAGACTCGCCTCTCTAGCCCTCAACACAAGTTCGGCTGGGCTAGACTTTCCCTGCCCGCCCCACCACACATCGAATGCCCTGCTCACCCTCTGCCACTAGCTGCCTTAGTTCTTAGAACAAATTCTGAGGACTTTTCACCCAACCAAATGCTTCTTCATCCTTAAGGACCTGTTCCATCAAAGAAACTGTCCTCCCTCTCTCCAGACTGTACCAACCCAATATCCACTGGCCTCTGACAGCCTGAACTGCCCACACCTCTAAAGGGACTCCTCTCCACCCCTGTTCAGCTAATGCACTCTCACAATTTTTAAAAAAAAAGAGAGGAGGGAGAGAGAGAGAGTCACCTACACTTTACCTTTCCAGCCTTGATTCATTGATTTATCCGTGTCGTCCGACAGTTGTCTCACTCAGCTTTCACGCAGAGCCCTGAAGTAAACGGCACCCTTGCCAATGACAGAGCGCCACCTAGCTGCAACACAGGGTAACTCCCCATGGCCTCAGGAAGACCTGCCTCCACACCATTTTTACAGAAAGGTGCCGAAGCTGACAGGCAGAGGCCACAGGTGTCGTTCTGCAGGGCACCGCGGCTGTGCCATACATGCACCTTCTCACCCGACCAGTTCACCTCACCTCTTACAGGCCCTATTGGTCAGCTCAGCGCCATCTTCGCAGGAGTCATTTCGGGTTCACCAAATCAGATTCAGTCTCTGAAGGACACTACCTGGACAGGTGGCTAAAAACTCCCTGGGCTCATCACATGAGAGCGGTTCTGAGTTTCCTTACGACAAGCAGAGAGAACAGAGGAGTACAAAATGACAAGAAATCTCGCGATTTACTCACATATAATGGAGCTTGCTGTGGATTAAGTTTCATGACCCAGGACACTGAAACAGAAAAGGGAAAAATAAATGAGAATAAAGTTAAAAGTTATCACCCAAAGTATAAAAGCCACAAATGCTAGGCGTCGAGTATGGCTATCTGAACACAGTCAAAAGTCTGAGATGATGGGATGCCCGGCTTTCCTTAGAGGTTTGGGAGGCCGGAAGGTCAAGGGCGGCAAAACATCTTGCAGCCCAGAGTCCATCTCTTCACCCGGGGAGAGAAGAGAAAGACTTTGATTGGAAACTAAAGACAAAAGGCTTCACTGTCCTAGGAGAATTTTCAACAACCAACAGGATATTAAATGCAGTTACCAAAGCAAAAACAGTGTATGTTCAGTTATACTTTTACATAATCCCCCAAATTTCACAGAGTGTGGCTTGGCCAGAGTCTGCTCCAGTCTCACCAGGGAACGCAGGGGGAGGGGCAGCAGAGGGCCACAGAGCTCTCCTCCTCTCGGCCCTCAGGGGAAGGAGGATAGGCTGACCTCCACAAAAAGTTCTTACCCTCTTCAAAATTAACAGCTGAATTCCCTAATGTTACCTTCACTGAATGAACTCACACAAAAATCTTAGGAAGAATTTTAGGGAAGACTTCTGGGCTTGTTAATACATTTCCCAAATATCAAGAAAAGCATGACCTGGAAGTTTACCTTGGTGACCTGACCAGGAGCTTCGCGCTAAAACACTACGGTCCAGAATCACGGACTTCAGGATGGCAGGCCCGTAGCCAAACACCCTGAGTTTGAGTACAAGCTGCTCCTGTCCTCACAGAAGACAGAGAGGCTGACCCAAAGGACTTGATTATAATTCGATCTAAGGAAGTTTCTTACTCCTAGTAGGTTAAATGGATTAAATTAAGGCGCACGTACTAACTAACCAGTGATGTAAACGACAGTAATGTCATTCACACGTGCAAACGACAGACGAAATCGCATTACGTCCTACCAGGTTACAGAAACCTCACTGACAGTGCACTGAAACCAAATAGCATAAATGGCAGGTTATCAGTGACTCAATGTTTAGAAGAAAGAGCAATGAATGCCTTGGCAACCACGCATCACTGAAATAACAGAATTCTCTCAATACTAAAATCCTCACAGATGTACAAGTTTGGCCGGGCTGTGTATGTCCAAGATCAAGGCTCACCCAAAAAGCAGTTAACACATACTTAGGGGGAAAAAAACCAAAAACCAAAACTGTAATCAGGCTCCTAAACCCAATCATCTCCAAACCACTTGCAAGTCATAGGCTTTTCCGCGTGTTTTGTCGACAGCCCAGGGGCTCCGCCGCACTGACCGCCTCCACACCCGTCCGGTTCCTTCTCTGGTCCGCTCCCCAGGCTGTAAGACACCTACTCCGAGCACTCTTTCCTTCCCGTCTTCATTTAATAGTATCGTACCCATAGGTGCTAAAATCACCTGCCAAAACCCACAGCGAAAAACCAAGCTTGAGAAATGTAGCGAAACTCTCTTAGTACAAAAATAAAGATTTCCCGCCCATCAAATTCAAATAGCAAGCGTGATGAAAAAGAAAGACTGAAGCACTTGAGTACTTTTCTCAATGCATTAGATATCCATTTAATTTAAAATTAAGTTCACCGTGCTCAAGAGCCTTTGAATCAGCTTTCCAGGTCCTGCCCAGACTTGCCTGGGACAGGCGACTGAGAGAACCTGTAACTTTATAAACCGATTTGCCTCACCTAACTTCTGACATGTTCCTGTCAGGAAGTATCCGTGAAAACTGAAACAGGAATTCACACTTCGGTACTCCACCACCACTGGAGAAATCTCGAGAGACATGCTAGTGACTACCGGCACTCCGATGTTTCCCCATCTGCCAAGAAACTTGTGGCAACTCCGTTTGAAAAGACCACAAACATCAAGCCGCCTGAGCGGCTCCCACTGCACTTGGGCGGAGGAGCTGGGGGAACCCACTCGGGCGGCTCCAAGGAAGGGCTGATGAACTCTCAGAACCCATACGAGTTGTTCTGATAGGAGGATTAAAGAGGAATGACAAAGTGTCTGTCCCTCACACTGGTCAAAGGGACAGGCCATTGTTATGCAGGCAACAGAGGCTGTTGAAAGAATAAATCTGTCAAAAGTCGTCAAGGCAATGACCCCAGAGGCAACAGATTTGTAAATTCAGATTGCTTTAAGCTTCTTTAGTGCTGACACACAAGAGGAAAGGCAGAACTAATATTACAGAGCTGTAAGGCTCTATAAATGAATTGAAGATAAATTCAATATCACATTTAATCCCCATAAAAAGACATCATCTTCCGCGTTTCACTGGTGAAAAAGAATGGAGTCTTTCAATGATTAAATTATTTATCGCCAACCTGAAGTGAGAGAGCCCAAATTCAAACCCCATCTGATGTGCAAACACGTGCTTTCCCCCTTATCATGAGAGGATCTCCTGAATGACTTCAATCCACACACCGACTCATCCCCCGTCCAGCCTCATCCCCCGTCCAGCCCCCATCTACACACACCATAGACTCTCCTTGACTTTGTTAACTCAGCTCTCACTGCGCATCTATACTGCGCCAGGCATGGTACTCCCCAAGGCACTCAGGGTACAGAAGGAATAAAGACAAAATTCCCAACCTTCACAGAGCTTATTCTAGGAGTAATACAGATAAATACAACATTAAAATAAATGGTTTTCAAATAGTGATGAGTTCCATGGAGAAAAATAAAGAGGGAACAGGAAATGAGGGGGATCCTGTTTTAAATATGGTCCTGAGGGAAGGCCTCTCTTAGGTGACATTTACCCCCAAAAATGAAAAGAGATTAACAGGGGCGCCTGAGTGGCTCAGTTGGTGAAGCGTCCTACTTCCACGCAGGTCATGATCTCGCGGTCCGTGAGTTTGAGCCCCGGGTTGGGCTCTGTGCTGACAGCTCAGAGCCTGGAGCCTACTTCGGGTTCTGTGTCTCCTTCTCTCTCTGCGCCCCTCCCCCATTCATGCTCTGTCTCTGTCTCTCTCTCTCTCTAAAAAATAGATTAAAAAAAAAAGAAAGAAAGAAAGGAGATTAAGAAAGCATGTAATAGAGGTAACAGGCAGATGGTGTTCTAAACTCTCAAACTGGCCTCAAAACCGAGAAGTCAGAGTTCTGATGCTAAACCATCAAAATCCCGCTACCTGTAACGCACAACTTACTCTACACATGTAGGTAAGCTCAGTTTACTGGAGAATCGTGTTCTCAAAGATGGGGGGTACTGCAGGAAGGCAGTCTTTGGATCAGAGTAAACACACTTAAAACCCTAATTTATTCCCTAAGGCCAACCGAAAGTCTTCGCTCCGTCGATGGAATCTTTGACGGAGCCTTCCCAAGAGGAAAATTAAAGAATGCCCTCTATCCACCAATGATTTCATCAAGGAATTTTAAGAGGAAAAACCCTACAATTTCCTTCTCAGCCAGGAACCAATCAAGGTCTCCCTGGGCTGCTTTCATGTCACACAAGCACCACACGTGACAGGCACAGGGGCCTGTAAAGGAAGGCTGCGTGCCATCCGAAAGACGATGAAGTGGCAACAGCAAAATTCAAACGCTGAAATAAGGCGTGATGCCGAGCTGGTTCTTCGCATCTGCTGCTCAGCAGCAGCCAGCTAGGAGTCGGGGTCACACATTCGGGGGGTGAGACAGAAACCAGCCACGTAAGTATTCTCATTCTCGTTTTCCACGTTATTTCCAAATCCTGACAGAAAGCAAACGGAATAGTTTGCTGTTGTATAAAAGTAACACATTCACCTTATGCCAAAAACAAGGCCCGTCCAATCTAAATGCAACGGTCTCAGTGACGGAAGTCCAGCTCTCCTATAGTTCTGCGGCTCTCAGAGTGCTGGGCCTGCGGCCTCCTCCTGCACTCCAGAACAAACCATCCTCAGCCCTCCCTCATCGACAGGCTTTCAGGGCGCACGCCATCGTCAGAACGCATCAGTGTTGGATATGCAGTACTTGCCGCAGGTTAACAGTGGCAAAAGTTTTAGAATGTTCTGCAGTTCACACTATCCGCAAAGGAGTATGAAGACACTCCATCACTATAAAGGATCACATGGACACTCAGGCAGGAAGTGATATGGCCGTTTTACTGGTTTGGGGGTAGGGGGGAGTGAGGGACAGAAAGCACTTCCATCAATCAATGTGCCTGAGCAAATGAATGCAAAACTCTAGTAGCTACAAAAAAGTATACACTTTAGTAATAACCGGTGTCCACAGGAGGGGCTGGCACGCATTTTCTGCAAAGGGCTAGATGATAAAGACTTCAGGGTTTGACGGACTTATTTCACTCAGCATCGCACCCTCCAGTTCCATCCACGTTGCTGCAAATGACAAGACTTCATCATCAAGTAGTATTCCGTTGTATACATAAACCACATTTTCTTTATCCACTCATCAGTTGATGGACATTTAGGCTCTTTCCATGATTTGGCTATTGTTGAAAGCTCTGCTATAAGCATTGGGGTCCATGTGCCCCTATGCATCAGCACTCCTGTGTCCTTTCGATAAATTCCTTGTAGTGCTATTGCTCATCAGAGAAAGCCAGATATCGTTATGTTCTCACTCATATGTGGGATCTGAGAAACTTAACAGAAGACCATGGTGGAAGGGAAGGAAAAAACAATAGTTACAAACTGAGAGAGAACCAAACCATAAGAGACCCTTAAATAGAGAATGAACTGAGGGGAAATGGGTGACGGGCACTGTGGAGGGCACTCGTTGGGATGAGCACCGGGCGTTGTGTGTAAGTGATGAATCACAGGAATCTACTCCTGAAGCCAAGACCACACTGTTTACACTGTGTGTTAGCCAACTTGACAATAAACTATATATAAAAAATTTTAAAAATAAAAAATTTTCAGACTTTGCAGGTCATATGGTCTCTGGTGCAGTATGTAGATGAACAGGTGTGGCCACATTTCAATAAAACTCTGTTTACGAAAACAGGCAGTGGACTCAGCCAGTGTGCCAGAGGGTGCCGCTCCTGAACAAAAACTAACAAAACACCTCTTAATACGACAAAGTAGCAGGGTGCCCCCATTCAACAGCTCTCTCTGTCTCAAAGATATTTTCAGCTAAAAAAGACTTCTTGGTAAAGGGCTGCTGTGCAAGATCCTCTAGGCCAGCAATCAAATTACAGGGGCGGGCACCCCACGTTCTCTGCTGAGTAGCTGTACAACCTTGAGCAAGTCACTGGACCTGTCCAGCCCCAGTCTCTCCATGTGCGGTGAGAGTTTGAGAATTCCTGCTACAACAAGGACCTGGTGGAAGACTTACGTAGAATCCAGGGGAAGTGCTTAAGCACAGTGGCAGGCAGATTTTTCTGCAGTCTCTGGGCGTCAATGGAGACTACCAAGGAAAATACTCGGAAAACCCTCAATGGCCAAACTAAAAGGCATCGGGTATCCAGAGATACATGTGTCTAAAAACGCAGTGGTGAGTAAATCACAATTCTAAGAGAGAACAAAATAACCCCAGAAAGCAATCTGGAGGAACAAATAACAACACGTTAAATGCACATATTTCTGAGAATTAACAGGGAATTTTCATTCCTAAATTATGTTTCTTAATCGTAACTATTCAGAAAATGAACAGATACCACTTTTATAACCCGGAAGAAGACATGATACCCAGCACATCTGTTTTAAGTCCCCTGTCATTCAATGTATCACAACTCAACTGGAGGTAAGTAAAAAGACATTTTTCCTAAATGTGCCAACTGAAGAAATCTACGATTTTTACTAAAGACCCACAGAGATGATGAAAGAGAAACAACTAAAACAAGAAAGCCTGCACCTGCAGGTATGTGAATATAAGCCACACTCACTCTCCTTTAGCCAGGCCCGTACGTCACACTAGAGGAGTCTTTGACAGGGGCTCCGCTCTTCGTGAAATGGCCCTGGGGTGGGGGGGGGGGGAACTCCTGGGCCCAACACTACCATCAGGAATTACACCACGGCCTGCAAAGGTTCCCTGAATCTGTTGGCTTCTTGACCTCGTGCTATGTCCTAAGGACCAGCTGTCCAGGTCTGCTTGTCACTCCAACTGACTGGTTTTTGTCATTCACAACACGGAAGCTTCCAAATCCACAAGAAAAGATGTGCAAACCACCTCCACGACCAACCCGAGCCGCAAAAGGAGGAGGGCAGCTGTCTGAGACTCAGCCAAGTGCAAACGGAGGACCTGGACCTGCAGGGTACCTCCCCGGCAGAATACGCCTTCAAATGAATCTCTATGGCCAGGGACCCTGCTGCTAAAACTGGGCTGCAGTAAATCCTTCGAAACCCACAAAAATTTGGGGTGCGGGTTAACATGGAAATGACAGTGCATACTCTGGATTCTTGTAAAACAGTCAGCGCCCTGCTCTTCAAGGAAAATAACAGGATCCGAGGACTCTTTCCTTCATTCCCAAGGAGTCTGGGCTGGTGGCTATAAACATGTTATGCGCTCGCTGGGGGTGGGAGCAGGGAATTCTGAACAATAGAAAAGCAGCAGGGTACAAAGAGCGAATAGGCATTTCCTGTTGTGGACGTCAAGTTCCACAAAGTATATATACAAATGACTGCAGGTACCAAATAGATTTCCTGAATAAAGGGCTGAGGAAATCTTCCAGGAGCCTGTCTGTCTGTCTTTCTCTGTTTAAAGGTATATTCATTAATAACTGAGCAGTTCACTTTTCTCAAACCTGGGCATCAGTCGGAGGCCTTGCTAAAGAATACAGATTCTTGCCTTCCCCTCTCCCCCCGCCAACCCCCTCCCACCCCGGCATCCTCTTCCACCAGCAGCGAGTCCAAATCAGTGAGACCAGACCTGGTGATGTTTCTGCTTTTGAATCATGGCCCACGCTCTGGGAAGCAACGGTGTTGAGACCCACAGCACGTGTCTGAGACACAGACAGGCCCCTGTGTCCCACCGTCACCTGACACAGTACTCCAAAAACCACCAAGAAAAAAGTGAAGCACTGGTCACAGCCGGGGACTGGGGAGACGGGCACCCACGGCAGGGAGGACGGGATAGGAATCAAGAGTCCAACACGCGGCAATACCCGTGGTGAAACAAAAGGACACAGCAGATTAAAACAAAAACCAAAAACAATCAAAACACGAACACCCACATTCACTCATTTATTATTTCTCAGTGCCGGATTATCCAACAGGCAAAATGATCCTGAACTTGGGGCAAAAATACACACAAGAATAATCAAAGTAATTAACATAAAATTTTAAAAAATCAGAATTCTTACCAAAATAATTAAATAATGAAAGAAATTTATTTTTGAGAGAGAAACAGAGCGCAAGCAGGGGAGGGACAGAAAGAGACGGAGACAAAGAATCCGAAGCAGGCTCCAGGCTCTGAGCTGTCAGCACAGAGCCCGATGCGGGGCTCGAACAGCAAGATCATGACCTGAGCCAAAGTCAGACACTTAACCAACTGAACCACCCAGGCGTCCCAAAGAAATTTAATTTAAAAATGAGAATACTGACTTCTTCTACTCAGAGTTTACTTTGAAATTCATATGGGAGAGAACACTATAACTTTTCAGTATTTAGGGCCTCCCTTTTGTTACATATGTTTATAATATCTGCTCGGCACAAAAAGACTCAACGACTGAACGACAGCAGATAATCTCCTGATGTTTCTGAGCCCCTGAAATACTCCATGTACAGTGAGTTGCTGAGCTTTAGAGAGAAATAATACACGGCCTCTGCCAATTTAGGAAGGGGCATACAGAGGTAAACGGATCATTACGTTAGAGTATTTATTACAAGTGCAATAACAAAAATGTTACAAGGGTCAGGAAAAAAGAAGCCCAGACAGCTTCCTGGAGGGGGTCAACCCTGAAGCAAGTTTCACCCCGTGGACACAGGAGGAGAGCGTATCGGACAAGACAGCGCAGTGAGCTGCTGGGAACCATCGGAATGAGAAGTACAAGCAGGGGGTGAGGGAGAGGATGCAGGAGAGGCACTCATGGAAATCCCCATACCTCAAAGATGCTTGGCCTCAGAAGCCAAGGAAGGAAGACGGAAGAAAACACACAAGCCGCCATGACACTGCTCTACCCTGAAGGGCCTTATAACGGCAATGGCATCAACCAAGTCTACCTACACTTTTCTTTTTCTTATTCTTTTTTTTTTTAAGTGCAGCTCAAATGTCTATTCTTTCACAACCGCAGGCTCGAAGATTCACGAAAAGTAGCACTGGAAGAAGTCTGTAATCATGGGGCCTAAACTCAGACCCAGCAAATATGCGTCGTGGGTCACAGGCGGTGAGCCAGCCTCCCACCCTGGCTTCCCAATCAAGTTCCACGGGCCCTGGAGTCCGCATCCAAAACCCTAGCCAAATCCTGTCGGCCACAGGACTTTGTAATTAGAAGAGGGTCTCAGAAGCAGCCCACTTCCCCCTCCTTCGCCGGGAGGAATCCCTGCCGGTCTACCTGCCTCGGCTTGCAGACCTGAGTGCCAGGCCCTTATCACCTTGAGAAAATCTCTCCGTGCTCTACTGGCTCCTCTGACTCAACCTTCCTAAAATACTACTTTCATGCCGTCGCTCACTCTCTGCCTACACAGTAGGAAGCAACCCTTTAGAAAGGTTCCTTTGAGGCACCGACCCCTTCGAGCGGAGGGTGCTAAGATCTGCCCTGCTCCAAGAAAGTAAGAAATATTTTTATTTATTCAAAAGAAAATGTGATCACAGCTTTGGGAACACATTTAACGCCTCTTGGTGATTCTAGAGCTTCCAGCCTCCAGAGCTTCACGGTGGAGCCCTGCACCCCGGGGCTCATAAGCTCAGATGCCACGTGAACAGACACACACGCGCGGGCAGCCTGGGGCCGGCAGGGGCCAGCAGGAGATTAAGCTCACTGCATTTCCTCTGCTAAAAACAAAATAAAACTAAACCAATATCGTTATTCCTTTCACACTAATTCTCCATATGCCCATTTGATGAATGAAGAAGATATTAAAGGAAGAGACAACTGCTAGATTGAAGACAACCTGCTAGCATTTAGGAATTCATTAACAGCGTCTCACAGAAGGTAAGGATACAAATGAGAACAGCGACAGATTTCAGAGAAGGAGATGGGCAGACCGGGATCTGAGCTGTAACCTCAGCACTTCTGGACAAGTCACTCAATTGCCAAGCTTTATTGTCATTAGTGAACCGCGTAAGAGCGAGAACGAAAGATGTGTGTCAACTGTCGAACCCAGCAGTAAGCAACACAGACACACTCAGGAAGTTCCTGTCCCCGCTGCCCCCGTATGAATGACATGACCAGCTGTGCGCGCTGACCTCACATCACATGCAACCGCCAGGCCCCGCGGGCCACCCCCATCGCTGTGTTCTTCCCGATGTCTCGATAAAGGGTGTCCAGGAGGGGATGCAGACCTCGGCAGAGGCGGTCCTCTATTAAATATGTGCTTTACTGTCCGTGAGCTCCCAGAAGCCGTCCAGGCTCCCGCACCATCCCGACGGCGTTCAGTGGGTCGTCTGTGCAGGTGCTCCAGCCAGCACCCCTCCCCCACACCCCCATGCAGCCCTGCGCACTCTGTCAGCGTGTGCCACACTTGGTTCGTCCCCACGCTTTGCTCACGATAACGCCCTCCCCCCGCGCGCTGATTCTGATAGCGGGATGATTGCTGGTAATCTAACCCCAGCAGTCAGCAAGAAGTCACTTTTTTTTTAAATTTCATTTTCTTTCTCTTTCATTCCCATGCTTGCCTTTTCTCCTGAATTTTGTTTACTCCACTCAGTCACCCTGCAGATGTCCGCCACAGCACTCCTGCCTCAGCACCTGGCAGAGTGCTGCGCACCCGGCAAATACTAAATTACCTAACAGGCGCATCAGAGACAGAAATTAATCAGCAGCTTTCCTGCACCATTTGATAGCAAAGGATCCGCAGCTATAACTTTCAGAACAAAAATCAATCATTCAAAGCCAAGATAACTCAAGTCAGTCTGGTCCCAGAAGGTTCACCTGGTAGCTCATCAAAGGCAGTAGGGATCCTGCCAAGTGTTAAGAAACCCAGCCTGGATCAATGTGCTTCAACGGCCAGAGAGGCAATAGGGACCACAGTGGAGGAATTCGGCATCATCTACCTGGAAAACCTCAAAGCAAAAGGGAGGGCAAAGAGCTGCCTAACACTACACTTGGGCTCTCGTGTGATGGTTGGAACCTCTGGGGAGAACACAGTTCGTGTTATTTCAATTCTCCTTTGGTGTTTAACACAGGTTTGTGGTTTCCTGCAAAAAAAAAAAAAAAAAAAAAGTCTCCGCTGCCTTGCAGAGATCTACCTAGAGAAGAAAACTCCAAATGGCTATTACAGGTGAGAGGTTTGCCGCCAGCTGTATCCTGTTACCCAAAGGAAGCGGAACTAGAAGCCGCCAGGAGGCCCAGGCACTGGAGAGCAAGACCATCAATTCAAGCAGTGCTGACACGCTTGTCCCTATGGCAAGAAGAATAAACTTTAAATTTAGAAAAATCCGTACACAGCTGGGCTTCATGTAAATTAACTTCAGTGGGGGGTTAAAATAGATATCCGGTAAAGAGGCTGCCAAATTCAAGCCTTTATACTTCCTTCATCCTTCCCAACCTCTGTCATCCAAAAAGCAAGCAATCCAATGGGCTCGAGCGATTGTAAACCATTTGGAAAAAAAGAAACACAGTCAAGTGAGCGCTCACACAAAGGCAGACATGACTGAGCTGGGTGACCTGACCTGGACAAATCCCAGGGCCGGAGTGGCTACTCCATTAGGAATCAATTTACGGTGACACACGGCCCAGTTCTCGGACATGTCACATGACAAAAGCACAACCACGTTATTCCCACAAGTAGCAAGTGGAAGGTACTAGAAACAGATGCTAGAATGTCAAAATGGTTTTAAGCTGCCAAAATGGTTCTCATATCTCAAGGATAAAATACTGCCTTCAATGTTGTAGCTCTTCAATACTGAGAACATCTCGAGAACAAGGACACCATAAAACACAAGAAAAGTGGCTGGGCTTTCCCCCGCCCCCCCCAAAATCTGAGGGAAAGTTTTGAACAGCAAAGATTCAAATAAAATATACGTACATTAGGGCACCTGGGTGGCTCAGTCTGTCAAGCATCCAACTTCAGCTCAGGTCATGATCTTGCAGTTTGTGAGTTCGAGCCCCGCGTCGGGCTCTGTACCAACAGCTCGGAGCCTAGAGCCTGCTTCACATTCTGTGTCTCCCTCTCTCTCTGCCCCTCCCCCGCTCACACTTGTGCAGGGACTCCCTCTCCCTCTCTCTCAAAATAAAAATTAAAAATATTTTTTAAATACATGTATTTTATAAGTAAGTGAAAATGTTACAGAGTCAAAGGAACTCCAATATTTTCAGCAATCTTCTATTAAGGTTTTCTAAAAATATTTTAACTTCTTAAGTGAAAAATTTTGTTTTTAAAGGAGAATTTCTATTCATAAAACATCCTTGGCCCGAGTTATCCCTTGGGGAGTCATTCTTGCTTTTATAACATATAATGAACAAGAGTATTTTTAAAAATCATGGATGGGGGGCACCGGCTGGCTTAATGGGTAGAGCATGTGACTCTTGATCTCGGGATCACGAGTTCAAGCCCCATGCTGGGTGTACAGCTTCCTTTTAAAAATTAAGTAAGGGGGCGCCTGAGTGGCTCGGTCGGTTGAGCGTCTGACTTCATCTCAGGTCATGATCTCACAGCTTGTGGGTTCGAGCCCTGCGTTGGGCTCTGTGCTGACAGAGCCTGCAACCCACCTCAGATTCTGTGTCTCCCTCTCTCTCTCTGTCCCTCCCCAGCTCATGCTCTGTCTCTCTCTCTCTCTCTCAAAAATAATAAACATTTTAAAAAATTTTAAAAAATAAGTAAAAATCATTGATACGTTTACTGTAGGCAGAGCAAACCAGGATCCATCAACTAAAAGCACATGAAAATCATCCTCCCGCTTCTAACCATCTGGACGCCACGGAAAACAGTAACATGCTACAGAGCCTGTGATAACTTGATTAGCAGCTGTAACAAAGAACTTAGCTTTTTAAAGATAAAAACTTAACAGTGTTCTGAAATAAGTGCACTGTTTCTCAACCGCTAGATGGGAATGGCATCCCTCAGTCCCAGCTCTCCTCAGTAACATGTAGGGTGAGGCGAAAAAGAAACCAAATCTGTACTCATCAGTGCCCAGAACAGAGGAGCAGGAAGTACCTACGCATCTTGAAAATGGTAACTTGTAGAAGAGTTGTGGCTAATTCTGTTTGAATATTAATAAAGGCAGCTCACTTTCAATTCAGACACCCTGCTTCACAAAAACAATCTTAACAAGCGTCTGACAATACAAAGAATCGGTAAGATCGGATCTCAACTAGGTTAAATGATCAACTACTAATTTGATCAATTCATTGAAAATGGCTTTAAAAGAATGATTTAAAAGGCAGCTTTTCCTCCAAATAGTAAAAGTTATTGCCAGGCTAAATAAGGATGATATTACACTTCTTCTTGATTTAGAAACAAAAAATTTAAGAGAAACTTTAGAGATTATTCCTTGAATTTCAAATTTTCTGAATTCCTCTTAATAACCCTTAGAGGGACACATATGTTAACAACTTATTATACAATGCAAGAATGGAAAATTAACTTCCCCACTTGAACTAATTTAAAAAATAAGGCTGTCATGAAAACTACAGAACTGTTGCTTTAAAACATTTAATTTCTAGGTATGTGTGGAGAGAAAAAAGGTACATGACAGAAATGCATAATGATTGTTGTTTCTAGTAAACAGGGCATGTTACTATGCCCATAAGACTTCAGACATTTAATAGATGTGGAGTATATACACACAAATTTAGGTAGAAGAAGTCAGGCATCTACTACGTTTTCCTTTAAAAATCACAATACTTCAGCGCCTGGGTGGCTCAGTTGGTTAAGCATCTGACTCTTGATCTCAGCTCAGGTCTTGATCTCAGGGTTGTGAGTTCAAGCCCCAAGCTGGGTTCCATGGGAAAAAAAAAAAGTAGTAGTAGTTATGATAAAAATTACAATACTTTGAAATGTAAGAAAATATATATAGGTGTTTCATAAATTTAATGTTATCACAGAATGACCCAAGTGCTAATAATTCGGTCATAACGAACACTTCAGCTGGCTATTCGTCCTGGAAATCTCTACAATCAGAAAGGAATTTAGAAAGACTAAAATTTCCAGGCACACTGTGCTAAAAGTAAAACCGCTTTTGTTAGGCAGGAGTGAGGGTGGGAATGAGGAGCAGGTACCTGTGTTTGTGTCTTCAAAGCGCCAGATCATCAAGAAAGTGACTCGATGTGCAAGGAGACGAACAAGAGGTGAAAAACATGCAAACAAAAGGTATTTGAAAGGCAACAAAGGGAAATAAACTCAATTCAACAAATATTTGAGTGTGTACTCTAGACACAGTCTGTGGACAGAACAACAAACTATAAATAGTGCAGAGAAACTCTCTGGAGAGTCCTGAGATCCTGGCTGATTGTCCACATAAACTAAATAGGCCCTAAAGAAGGCACTCCCCCCACCCCGCCCCGTCTACAGCAAACAGTTGGTCTGCGCTACATTAGACATGGTCAGAAGACAGCCAGAATTCAGACTGATCTGGAAGACCAAAGCCATGGCTCTTTCAAAGGTCTGAGATGGGCAAGCGGAAGAATCAACACCTTGATGGGCAAACGGAAGAATCATGCCACCTGACAAGAGGGCCGGGGTGGGGGTGGGGGCAGGAAGCAGCTGACATCCAACCCCTCGCTGGTTCCTTCTCTGTAGGAAACAGAGTTAATAATCACTGGCCTCTGAATGCTGCTGTAAAGCAGATAAATCTGGGCAGCACCTGAGGGCGGTGGAGACACAGAGCAGATATTCTACCAACGTGGTCTTTCGCTGACACAACCCCAGCAAAAACAGGAACACCTGACCTGGAACGACCAGCAAGACATCAAGAGTAATGCAAGATGGGAAACAATCAGAAACAAAATCCTGGCTCCTTCCTCAGCAGCCACAGCAGAATCCTTGAGAAACAGAGGTTACTCAATGAACCGCTGGCATGGAAGTTCCAAGTTAAGACGTCCAGGATACCGACGCTCCTTCTGAGGGACGTGAGTAAGAAGAGAAAAGGTCCTCTGGACTACCGAACGTGGGCCCAGGAACAGCTGTTGTTGTGCCTGGCCCTCCATCTGCAGAAGGAAGCGACGGGGAAAACCACAAGCCAGCACAGTCTCGGCCTCCACCCCACAGGGTAGAAACTCGTAGGTCAATTTTTTTTTCTCCAGTTTTAAACAATCACATTCTAAAATAACCTCCAGAAGGATTTAAATAGAACAAAACTGCCCTGGTACCTACTAAGCAAAGAAGGCTGCAGACTGACTGCGGGCTCCATCCCCACATGCTCCTCCCTCCACAGCCCCACACAGGACATCTCTATGGAGAGACCTCGTCATTTTCTAGCTATGTTTGTACAGAAATAGGAACGCCATAAATGTTCAGGAACAGAGCAAAAGGATTATCAAGTAGCCCCAATTATACCAACTGACCTCACCCTCTTGTTACAAGCTGTGTCCTGGCATCGGAAATCCATTTCTGCAACTCAACCAAGGACATTTAGAAACAAAACACAAACACCCCTGCCCCATTCTCTCAAGCATACACCAGAAATACACTGGATGGTAACATGTGTACTCACTGGTTTTCAGGATCTGTGCTCCTCCAAAACCACACAACATACATGCACTTCGTCATCAGATTACAGCCTCCTGCTTGCTCCCGGTAGATGTTCTTATCTGTTCATCCATAAAGTAACCACCTTAATTCTACAGTCCTGACAGCTTACAGTTTCTCAACCATGGAGAAGTACTACCGTCGCATCATCTTCGATGGCACTCTAGGCGTTTATTCTGTTCAGGCACCTTGCTAAGCTTCACATTAACCATTTCACAAATGAAGAGATTCATGGTTAAAGTTAACTAACCTGCACAGCCAGTCAAAACGGTGGGAGGCAGAATTTGAACCCAGACCCAACTCCGAAGCGCTCTTAACTTCTAAACTACTGTGCTGCTGCTCCGAATTTTTAGCAAGCCTCGCCAGCCTCCATTTCTCATGCTGCAAATGGAAGGCGTTGGACTGAGTAATCATGAAAGTTCCTCCCTTCTCTAACACCTCATAATTCCACCTACAGAAACACTGGGTGTCTCAGCTACATAAACAAATGAGGCAAGGTGGTTCTGTGAGCTGGGGCCTGAACAGAGCGACGAAGGGAAGGATGAGCAGCTCTTCTCACTCATTTTACTGGAAAACGCTTGGTAGAGGAGGTAGCATTTCACTAAGTGGAAGACTGATGGAGGGGAGAAGGTAAAGGCACATCTTGTGGAAAAGCTTCTCTGCGGACCAACTCATCTGTTTCATCTCCCCCCAAATTTACTACCGTGGACTAATTCGCAGATGTGCCTTTTCGGTTTTTCCAAAGTACTAGGCAATGGCCTGCAGAAAAAGCTGTGCAGTTACCCAAGCAAAGCCACTCACCAGACCAACATGCTCCTCCTCACATCCAAATGGAAATGTTTACGAGCTTGAGAATCAGCTGGGAATGAACTCCCTTCTCTCCCTTCTACACAAACAGGCTAACATCCTCCAGCTGAAATCTGCTGCCCAAAAAATTTAGTTGCTCTTACATAAGCAACAGGAACTTCTCAGAGTGTTTTCCCGCTAAATTCTACAAAAATCTGATGAAGAAAGTAAGCAGACTTCAGACCCAATGCCGCAGCTTCCAGAGGAGGAACAGGGAACAGTCTTTCACACTCCGAGCTGCAGTGAAGGGGAATGGTAAGGTTTCCGTCAGCACTGCACTAAGTCCCACGAACTGGAACATACCATCTTACTGCTTCATGGCACACACTGCAGAATGCACTGGATTTTCACACAGGTAATTAGCATTCTTTGAAGTCTGCTATTAAGCTGAACTGAAAACTAAAAAACAAAGCAGTTACGAAGCAAGATGGACAGACCAAAGAGACACGTACCATGACCTCCCATTATAGACCCTGACTGCAATCCCAGGTCAGAGCAAAGAACAAATAAAGAATGCAGCCACCCACAGAGTGCCTCCCCACCCAGGACAAGAGGAAAAAAATACCACAGAGCTGGGGAATCTAAAAACTCAGTTATGGAATCTCCAAAGAGACACTCCTGCTTAGTCGATACTCAGATACAGGCTAACAGCCTCAGGCCTCTGGTTCTAATATGACCGTAAACCCACTAAGGGTCAGCATTAGCTGCACTTATCAACCCCAAGGCGAGTTCTGCCTTTCAATGGATCTTGTCAGAACAGAAGAGAAGCAAAGAAGACATTGTTAAAATCATGCCAATCAAATCAACCTATTCCTTTCACTTTCAAAAATCTGAGCTCTAAGTTAGGTTTCCAGTTCCTCATTAGGAGAAATACACTATGGGAAGTTAACTGGAGACGACGAAGGTCTGGAGAATACTGTTTAACGTGCTCTGTAAGTCCTACGCTGTCTTCCTGAATGCAGGAGAAAGTGGGGGGAGGGGAGGAAAGCCCAAACGAAGGAAAATATGGACATCGAATCCAGCAGAATGGATAAGTAATGATGTTAAGACTAAAACAGAGCTCTACTATTTAAAATGTCAACAAAAGAGTAAAGGCACACTACCCTGTATGAGACTATTGCTCTTATAAACAATTGTAACTGAGTAAAATATAAAAAGCTACCATTTGAAGGCATTAGAAGGAGATGTGAGCATACAACTGAAAGAAGAAAGAAGTACTGGGTAAGATTCACTTTTCTACTGTTTTGCAACTAAGGCCCAGATCACATGACACAGTAGACAGAAAGCTGCAATCTAAAAAATCTGTATCTAAGTTCTTCCCAAATCTTTGGTAGACCCCTGAACTATATATATACTGGGGAGAGTCCAAGGTTTCCAGTAAAAGCAACTCTGGTAGGCTAGAAGAATTGAACAGGGTTCAAGCTAAGTGGGAGTTTGAGGCCAATCCAATTAGCTGCCTGCCAGGACAGAAGTTAACATTTTCAGAAGATAAAAACCACAGTGGTCTCTAGAACACATCATTCACAATGTACAGCATATAGTAAAAAATTACTAGATATGTGGAACCAGCTTTAACATCTTACTGGATCCCACATTAAGTGAATTAGATAAAATCTTCAGCACACGTTCATTTTATGCTTGCATAAGAGTAATAAATTAACTTTGAGAAGCTACAGACAATACCTGCAAATCATAGATCTGATAAGGAACTTCTATCCAGAATTTATAAGAAACTTTTGGAACTCAATAATAAGAGGACAGCCCACCTAAAACCAGATAATGTATCTGTACAGACATTTCACTAAAGAAGATATATGAATGGCTAGTAGGCACAGCACTAGTCATTAGAGAACAGCCAAATTAAAACTACAGTGAGATGCACATCTACTAGAATCAGCCTGTATATATTAAAGAACTGGAATTCTTAGTTAAGCTTTATCACAAAGAAACCTCCAGGCCCAGAGAGCATGAAGGTGACATGTTCCAAACATTTAAGGGAGAAATGATACCAATGTCAAAAGGTGGGGAGGGGCACCTGGGTGACATCCTGGTTAAGCATCCCACTCTTGATCTCGGCTTAGGTCTTGATCTCAGGGTTGTGAGTTCAAGACCTGTATTGGGCTCCACATTGGGCATAAAGCCTACTTAAAAGAAAAAAAAAAAGTAGGGAGTGGGGAGGGCATTTTTCAACTTATTGTATGAAGCCAACATTACCCTGATACTAAATCTAGATGAAGATATTAAACGAAAAGTCGAAACCCTCATGAACACAGACATGAGAATCCTTAACAAAATGTTACCATTTCAACCCCAGAAATACAAAAAGGATAATACGCAATCACCAAATGGGCTTTATCATAGGAATACAATGTTGGTTACTTTTGAAAATTAATGGACTTCACCACCATCAATAAAATAAGAAAGAAAAACTGTACAAATATCTCATTAGATGCAGAAAAAAATTCTTTAACAAAACTCAACCCTAATCTTTTATAAAAACTCTCAGCAGACTAGGAATAGAAAGGATACTTCCTCAACCTGATAAAGGAAACTCAACAAAAACCTACAGCTGAAATTATACAGAAAGATGAAAGTACGAATGTTTACCCCTCAGGTTGGCAATAAGAGTATCAGCTCCCACCAGGAATCTACAAAAGAACTACTGGAAATAAGAGATTTTTAGCAAAATGGTAGGTTATAAGGTCAATATACAAGAATCCATTGTATTTCTATATATTACGACACACTGCAAGTTGACATTTCAAACATTTACAACAGCACCAAAAACGTGAAATACTTAATAAATTTAACGAAATATTATATGTAAGTATATATTTAACAAAATACCGCAACTGTAAACATGCTTTAAAAAAAAACACTAAAAATAGAGAGATACACAGTTAATGGATTGGCTCTCCATATGTATTTCACCCCGTTACAAATTTAATGCATTTCCAATAAAAACTTCAGCATACTTTCTCATGGAAATCAACAAGCTATTTGAAAATGCACACACAAGTGTAAATGACCTTGAATATCCAAATCAATTTTGAAGAACAAAGTTGGAGGACTTACACTAACTACCTACCTGACTTTACGACTGAACTATGAAGCTATGCCTCACAAGACACTATAGTGTTGGTCTTAGGACAGACAAGACACAAAAAAAGCACAATCTAAAAAGAAAATAAAATGGATAAACTAGACTTCAACAAAATTAGGAACTTCTTCCTGCGTTTCAAGACACTATTACAATGAAAAGGAGAAAGTACAAATTTATTTGCAAAACGTAGCGGATAAAGGACATGTATTCTGACTATATGAAGAACTCTTAAAACTCGATGACAAATTATCTCAAAAAAAAAAAAAAAAGCCAAAAACATTTAATAGACCTTTCACCAAAGAAAACAGACACTCAATATTAAGAGTCATCAAGGAAATGAAAATTCCAACCGCCAGGAGATAAGCACTCTACCCCCACTAGCGTAACTTAAATTTATAAGACTGACAATACCAATATTTGATAAGTAAAGAGTGACTGAACTCTCCTCATATTCGCTGGTGGGAATGGAAAAATGTATAGGCGCCTTGAAAAACAGTTTGATAGTTTCTTCATAAAGCTAAAGATACACTAACTATGGGACCCAGCAATCCTACTCCTGGGTATTTACTCAAAAGAACTGAAAATACATGTCTATATTAGACTTATAAGCAAATATTTCTAGAAGTTTTATTTGTAATAGCTAAAAGCTAAAAACCATCCAAACGTCAGTCCAAAGAGTTCGTGGATAAATTAATTCGTGGTACGTGTAACCACACAACGAAATACTTCTCAGCCAGAAAAAGGGACTACTCATACATGTACCTGTATCAGGAGATTCCAAAAGGATGATGGAAATGCCAGATACAAAAACACCACACGCTGTATGATCTCACTCATGACATTCTGGAAAGGGTGAAAGTGTAGTAACAAAGTGGGTCGGTGCTGGTCTGGGCCCTGGTGTGGGGGTGCGGAGACTGACAGCAAGGGGCAAGAAGAAACTTTCTGGAACGACAGAAAGATTCTTGCCTTGATTGTGATGGTGGTGGTTATATGATCGTATGCAGCTGACAGAACTAAGTAACTGAACTGTACACTTGAGGTGGATGAACTTTATTACATGTAAACTGTAATCTAATGAAGTAAATTTCAAAATAAATTCTTTCCACTTCTTCTAACAGCTCAACAGTCCGTTATAAAGCTGGGATGCTGTACATCAGCGTGCTGACCATTAGTTATCTCTGCTCCATGGCTGGGCCAGGACAACAAAGTGTCCGCTTCTTCCACAATGGAGGGGCTATAAGAGGCTGGCAACAAGAAGTCACAGCAAGTGTGGAAAGTGCATCAAACCAGGTAACTAAGATGTTGCCAAACTTTTGGTAAAGAGCACGGAAAAGCCATGGATAACACGGATAAGAATGAGTAGAGTCACGACGACACCTGGCCAGCAGCAGCCCCGTGATGTCACGGCTCAAGTAGAAAATTCAACGTTTCTGGAAGACGCAGCTCTGTTTCTCCACCCATCTCCACAGAGACATAAAATCATTGAACTCTCTTCACTGTCGATGCCTAAAGCTCTGGTCCTTTGTCTAACTGCCGGCCTGCTGGATGTACCCTAGCTACTCAGAACGAAAGAAAGTGATAGGGGCATACCGACTTTATGAGAGTTATACAATCAAAGGCAGGGAGGGACAAGAGAAGCTATTCTGAAAAGGGAAATCTATTATTAAAAAAAAAAACAACAACCAAGAAGCTAGAAACTAGAAAAATCTGTACAAGCCACTTCATCTCTTGAGGCCTCGACTTACTCCCCTATAAAATCGACGCAATAAACACATACTAGTATTTTAGGATTCTCTGTTCAGGGGTACAAAGTATCCTGGCCAAATAAGCATACATGTTAAAACAGATCAGCATATTAGAACATGCTGTTTAGGGGCGCCTGGCTGGCTCAGTCATAAGAGCGTGTGACTCGTGATGACAGGGTCGCGAGTTCGAGCCCCATGCTGGGTGTAGAGATTACTAAAAAAAAAATAAATAAACTTAAAAAAAGCACACACATGCTTTTTAATAGTCATGGTGTCCTTGGGTTGTCGGGAAAAGAGGTCAGTAGTTAAATCCACACCTTAATGGTGGCTGCTTCACCAGAAACGACCTGGTGATAATGCAGAATTGCATCATATCAACCATGAAATAACGGCAGTCATGTCATTTCCATTTCCAGGCAGCCATTCCAGAAGCATGCTTAGGGATAAATGCTAAACTTTACACCCAAAACGGTACCTATCCATCTGCTTGGACAACCTGGAGCAACCTCGTAAGAGGGACCTTGATGACAGTAACACCCAACAGCAATGCAAACTGGACACAACAACCATGGCCAGAACTTCACGTCGACCTAGTCTAGAAGGCACGCTTAAATGAAACACTGTAGAGGCACTCTCCGGTCACACAGGACACAGACAAAGGTACAGGGTCTCTCATTTACCCTCTTAAACATCTGTGCATCTAACGAGGGCCAGCGACTACGCTATTGGACACAGCAATTAATCAACTGGTAGTCACCGCCCTGAGAGAGCCCTCAATCTGTTAGAGAGACAGATACATAAACACCTAATCACAAGACAGGGATGATAATTCTGCCGGTATTCACCAGGGTTAAAGGGTGGAACACGGCCCACTCCTGACTTCTCAGGAGTAGTGTTCTCTGACCTAGAACAAAACTTCTGAAAGCAGAACTCATCTGACAACCAAAACACCTCATCATTACCCCAATCTCCTTTGCAATATCAGAGCTGGGTTGTTAAAACGCTAGCCTGACTACCCACCATCAACCAGACCATGGGGTCATCTTGTTTCACGGTCCCTTTTCAAAGATCGCCTTTCATCTGCCGTCCAAACTTACAGGACAATTACTAAATCCACGAAAACGGTCGTGACACAGTGTCATTTTCCAATATCGGTATGCTTCCAAAAGGGCTGGGATTTTCAGTTCTGAAGAGTCACCAGCCACAGAGAGTGTGTTCAGGCTAACTTAATTAAACAAGTAATATAAACTGCAAGCCCGGGCACCAGATAAACCAGAGAGTAAAGACAAGATTCCCAATTTCACTTCCTTGTAGCCTGCGAGGGTTTCCATACAGATCTAGAAACTTCTTTTACCCTGAAAGATGCAAGAAAGCTTTTCCAACGTGGCCCCATGATACTCACTCACCTGAGAGTGAGTGCGTTTCAGAATGACCTCCCTACACAATATTTTGGGAACAAATAATAATAAACAGACTTTCCATCTGGGGACAAAGCGAGCTATTCTGGGCTATTCCTACACCATCTAAGCCACAAAATTCTAAAGTTTTTGTTGTTGTTCTTTCATATTATTCTGAGACAAAAACACAGAAAAAAGAGTACTATGTAAATTGTAATCCCTGAAGAGTAGCAACCAGGCTTAGTCAACACGTAAGGCAGCAGCTCGGGCAGAGGCAGGGAAAGCGTGCTGACCAAGCCTACGCAATCTGTTAACGGATAAAAGGCTGGATAACAGAGCCCAGGATCCAGAAGATTATGACCTGGAACATCAGGCCTTGAAACTGTTCATTTGTTTATGTACCCATTCACGCGTTCACCGAAGCTCAGGATGAAGCTCCCGCTAGGCGTGTCGTGTTAGGTGCTGCAGATGGAAATCATAAAAACATAGTCCTTGCTCTCAAAGCATATACACTCCAAGGGAAACCTATCTGAAAACAAGCAAGTGGAATGACTTACCCTGTTATGCAGGCAGAGGCAGACACAAGGGGGTGTGGAGAGAAAGGTAGTCAGAAAAGGGAGAAGAGGGGACTCTCGAGCTGAATTTTAGAAGCTGAAAGACACCAGGGATAAGAGGGAAGCGGAGTCACTCCAGAGATGAAACTGTATGCATATTCATACACAGGCACATTACCATAATAAACGCTAATTCAGCAGGGCGAGGGTACAGATTCTGCCGCAATGACGTTAAGGAAAGAAGGAACGGAGGAACTCAGGGATTAAGGAAGTTCAGGGATAAAAAGCACAATCATTCAAACATCTATTAAGTACCTACTATGCATCAAGTACTGAAAATATGCAATAGAATCAACTCTATCACATAAAAGTAGGAAAGATGTGGTACAGCAGAAGTGCCTGTAAAATACACTAAAGGGCGGCTGACATAAAACTCAAACCAGGGGCGCCTGGGTGGCTCAGTCGGTTGGGCGGCCGACTTCAGCTCAGGTCATGATCTCGCGGTCTGTGAGTTCGAGCCCCGCGTCGGGCTCTGTGCTGATGGCTCGGAGCCTGGAGCCTGCCTCCGATTCTGTGTCTCCCTCTCTCTCTGCCCTTCCCCTGTTCACGCTATGCCTCTATGTCTCTCAAAAATAAATAAACATTAAAAAAAAAAAAAACTCAAACCAATAGTTGACAGCATAAAATGGCTACCAAAATCACTGGTATGCATTAATAGATGCATAATTAACACAGTTACATACGTGTGTGTGTGTGTGTGTGTGTGTGGTTCAGTACAGTAACAGGAAGCTGGCCATCCAAAGGAAGCCGGCAGGTGATTCCAAACTACTACATATTCAACAGGCTGGAGTATAACGGTCCATTCTGGGAACCCCCCAAGACAGACACAGAAAAAAATGGTTAGGAACAAAATGAAGGGGAAAGCAAGAGAAATGAAAACGCTTTTGTTTTTTTTTTTTTTTAAGTAAACTCTATGCCAGACAGAGGGCTTGAACTCACAACCCAGAGATCAAGAGTCACATACTCCATCGACTGAGCCAGGCAGGAACGCCCCTGAAAACCATGTTTTAAAAAGTAAAAGTTGAGAAGCATCCGTGTGGCTCAGTCAGTTAAACGTCTGACTCTTGATATCTGCTCAGGCCATGATCTTATGGTCGTGAGATCAAGCCCCACTTTTGGACTCTGCAATGAGCGTGGAGCCTGCTTGCAATTCTCTCACTACCTCTCCCTCTAACCCTCCCCCACTCATGCAAGCTCTCTCTCACTCTCTCTCTCTCTCTCTCAAAATAAATAAACATTTTTTTTAAAGTAACAGCTGATGAAACCAGAAAGGTTTAGCCAGGAAAAAAGGTCCAAGGATCTTTAGATTAAAGGATCTTTAAGTTTCTCTTAATGCCAAGATTCTTTCTATAGCTTGGCAACTGAATATAAACTTTAAAAGCTTGTTTATGGTGTTTCCAAAGGTATTCCAGTCATCCCTGTCACCAATAAAATGTACCGTGTGTCTCTTTGTGAGTAAAGTGCAGTCATAGAAAGAAAAAGAGAAGATGGATAGGGTGCTGAATCCTTTAAAGGATTCAAAATTACTGAGGTGCAAATATCTGCTTTCGAAGACCTCTGGTCTACTACAGCGCATAAAACAGACCTACGAACAGATCTATCACAAGGTTAAAAATAAACGCCTAGAGATCAATAAGATAATTACGTTTCAATTTAAGAATAAAATGGATGAATGAGAAGCTACCAGGTTTTAAACTCTCTCTGTGAAACTAATTTCTTTTAACAGAATTACACCAAAATGTACAAAGTTAGGAATCACCTGGCAGTAATTAGCTACGATGAAACCATAGAGAAATCAAGGAAATAAATATTCACGTGGAAGGCCTAGTATACAGATTCTTTCAAGTTTCAAAAACTCCTCAGAAACAGGTATCATCCCTATTCTACAAGAAAGTGAACAACAGGGTTCAAAGACCTCATCTAAAGACACCCTGCCCTGGAAGCGGTACGACTCCAAAGCTCGCTCTTTGTCAATCCAAGACTGCACTGCCTCCCCGAACCTGTAACTGGATTTCTGACCCCTATGGAGGACACGTACTGGCACACAGCGGCAGGGCTCAGGCACAAGAGGACGGGCAAGACAGACCCGTGAATAGTTATAAACAAGAAAGTCACTGGTCTGATAAAACCAAAGAGGGAGAGGCGCCCACCCCCACCGCAGACTTTAACCCTTTGGCTGCTGGGTCACAGGGCCTGCGTTAGAAGGGAAGGGACTGTCTTGGGGGAGGTCCGAGGGCAGCCAGAGCAGGGAGAAATGGAACAGGGGCTTGGGGCAGGATTTCCAACTCTGAGCAATCACGATGGCTCACCAGTGCACACTAGTTGGGTGTGCAAGCATGCATCCCTAACGAGGTTAATGTCACAGTCACAGGAATTTGGCTTCCACATTTCAACCAAGGCTTAACGACAACTCATTACCAAGTGACTCCCAGCTTCTGCCACCAGTCACACCGTCTAGAAGAGAAAAGCAGAGGTCCAACAAAAGCCTCCCCAGAGGTTGCTCTCTGCCAAGGCGGACTCTGATCTCAATAGAACTCACTGCCTTTGATGTAGCCAGTCCAGCTCAAATGCACCAGTCTCCTTTCTGCCCTTTCTCAGACACAAGAAGAGGCCAGCAGGAAAGGAAAGGAGAAAAAAGAAAGGCAGAGGGAAGAGCAGCACACACAGAAAGATCCAGTGTTCGCTGCAGAGCTCCAAGAGCCCAGCCCTGGCACGGGTCCAAGAAACCACCATATTCTGCCATGTTGCACAATTTAGTCTTGACTGAAATTTAATCTCCTGATCTCCTAACAGTGTGGATTTGTAAGACCCAGAAAGGAACACGACAGCAGGGGCTGAGGTCGGTCAGGCTGGTCGATGAGACCGGACCTTCGGGAGGAAAGCAGGGCGATCGAGCCACAGCTGTCCCTGGGTCCTATGCTCGCCAGCCTTTCTACGGCCTTCTTCTGACAGACGATGTCAAACATTAGTAAGTTCTACTTAATTCTCTCACCACGTTTGGGAAAAGGGTGTCCCTGTTCCTTCAAGTAACTTTTTCTATGCATTCTCCCTCTCTTCTTCTCTTCCTGGAACTTCAATCACATGCATATTATAGACCTTTTTTAAACTGTCCCTAGGTCTCTGAGGTTCTGCTCATTTTTGTTTCAATCTCTTTTCTCTGTTCTCCAGATTCAATCATTTTTATTAATCTAAAAGGTCAGTGATTCTTTTCTGTTATCTCTGTTCAGTTAAACTTATCTTGCATAACGTTCATTTCAGGTATTTTTTTTCTTTGCCTTTTCTGTGCTGGTTTCATAACTTTTCATTATAGGTGAGTCTTCCTGTACGCAACCGATATAGTAATAATGGCGGCTCCTACATCTTTATCCACTAAATCCAACATTTGGGTCATCTTGGCATCAGTCTCCACTGATCAGATTTCTCTTGAGGATGGATCACATTTTCCTGTTTCCTTACGTTTTGAGGAATTTCAGATTGTACTCTGGATATTGTGGCAATTCTGGCACAATTATCTATCCCTCCCGAAACATCTTGATTTTTTTGTTTTTTGTTTTAGCAGGCAGTTAACTGAACTAAGGGCCAACTTCTGCTCTGAGTGGCAGCTTCGGTCTGCATTCGGCTAAAGCCTCAGCTTGGCTGCCCCACTCATCACCCAAATGTTCACCGACTCTTCCTGAGAGGTGAGAATATGGCTAATTTTTGGTTTTCTACTTCATCTTCTAAAATTTCCATAACGAGTCATGGTTCAACATATCTCCCAATTCCCATAATGGGCATATAACTAAAGCAGAATAAAGGGGTACTTTTAAAGAATACTTAAAAGCCAGTTTGTTTTTGTTTTTGTTTTTGTTTTGTCATCACTGCTTAAGGCAGATGCTTCATGCCCCACCCTCTCCAGGAGGGACCTCCTACTATTCAGCCAACATTCAAACTCTTTTCATGATACTCTGGCTTAGGAAGGTCAAATGGAGAATTCGTGACACGTTGGCAATGTAGTCACAGCTCAGTGTCACCCTCCACCAAGGGCTACAGCTCTGTATGTGAAGACAGACACGGTAAATGAAGAACCTAAAATAGAGGCAGATCAGTTTGTCTGTTACCAGGCAACAGATGTCTACAAAGGACAAGGCCTGAGGAGACAGCTGTGTCCACGTGGAGTGGTTTACAGACCACTGCAAGGAGCCTGGGGCTACGAGACACCGCAGAGCTGAGATGGGTCGTCTCCACATCCCTCCACCACGCGGATGAGCAGATTCGACCCCATGCTTCCCAAAGAACAGAGGTCCTCTCTTCTCAAAAATAAACCTTCGATGGGTCCCCTAACCCTGATTTTTATAAAAAGGCCGGTGTGCCTGGGTGGTTCAGTTGGCAACTCTTGGTTTCAGTTCAGGTTACAGTCTCGTGGTTCATGGCTTTGGGGCCCTGCCTGAGGCTCTACGCTGGGGGCGGGGAGCCTGCTTGGGACTCTCTCCCTCTGCCCCACCCATATGCGTGCTCTCTCTCTCTCTCTCTCTCTCTCAAAATAAATAAACTTAAAAAAAAAAAAGGCTCTAAAGACCAAGAATAGGTTTCCTTCAATTTCACATCCTCCAGAGCACCTGGCCCAGTCCTGCACCACGACGGGCCCTCCACAGCAGGGAGAGCAGACATTCGCTTTTGAAGTCACCTAGAATGAGGTTAGAACGTCAGTATGTATGCCTCTTACTTTTTTATTTTAGAAGAGTTATTTCTAAAGACTGATAAAAATGCAGATAGAGAATAGACTCTTCTTCCCTTGAGGTCTAGAGGAAATCACTTAACCTCTCTGAGCTTCAGGTTCCCGGTCAGTAAAAAGGGGACCACACCTTTCTTACCACACTGTTGGGAAGATTCAGCAAGAAAACGTTAAGTAGAATGCCCAGCGACAGTCAGGCATGGCACGCCACAGATAATAAATGATAGCTATTTTGTGCCAGTATTGGACAGACCGAGACCTACCTCTGCAGATCCGTAACTGAATGAGATTCCAGGGAAGGTTCCGGAGGTCAACAAGAGCTCACAGCCAATAGATCTGCAGGCGTGAACTAGACCCACGGCAGGGGTGGAGCTAAATGAGGCACCAGAAGATAGAAATTGAGGGCAGTGAGTCTCCTGCAGATTGAGGAAGTGTAGTCCTTATTATCTAGATTCTGGTGAAGGACTGGTCAGGCTGAGTTTTCATCTCTAACATCTTATGAACAGTCCTCTCCAGCTCAAAGCAGATAGGCCTGTTGAACTACAATGTTCAGTGTCTATATCTCAGTGACTAAACAACTGAACAGTTTTGATTCTGCTGAAGACAAGAAGGATCATCTCACAACAGTTTAGAGTGTAAAAGCAAAAAGTGTAGGTTTCTTTGCTCCCAGAGGGCCCCGAAGCTTGGGAAAATGCCATGCACTACAAAAAGGTCTTTTCTGGTTTTCTATGTTGGAGGTCAGACGAATACGGAAGATCTAAGAGGTGCTGCTGGGGGGAGGGGGGGGGTGTACAAAAAGAAGTACATAAAAGAGTCCTTTATCTGTTTTATTTCCCCCTTTTCTCCAAGGAGAATGAACTTGAGACTACACGATGTAGAATGAACAACAGCAAAGCAAAAATTAACAGCCTAAGACCTGGAAATATTGCGAGGGTGTCCAACTTAAAAGAGTTTGTCCCAGGCCAGAAAGAGATTGACGTCCTGAGTCCCAAAAAATTATTTAGGAATAAAAGAGGCAGAAGAATATAAAAGGACCATGGCGGTTTACAGTAAGGGAGTAAATTCTATCAACTATGACCTACTGAGTTTTATGTCATGTCAATGTCAGCCACAAATTACGAAACAGATGCTATGAGCCTTCGAAAGGTAACTAATCTAAAACCCCAGCATACACCCTAAGACATACCAAGACAAAGCTCTTTCTTGTTCTTTTTTGTTTTTAAGTAACTTGTTTACTCCAAGGGATTTGGAGTATGTCGATTTCGATAGAACACTTGTCCAAAATCTCCCAGGATACTGCGAAAGAAGTAAAGAAATCTGGGTTAAGAGGATGTGGTGGCCTCAGTTGTAAGCACAGTTATGACTAAAATTCTCTCCCCCAGCACACGCCACCACCTGTGCTTCTAGTTAACTCATGTTGTTTTTCTAGGAATTGGGAGAAGCACTGGGGAAGGAGGGAAGTATGCCCCCTTTTCTACTGTTGCCATCCTCAATCCTATCATGGCTTCAACAACAAAGCAAAATGAATACCTGATGAACACCTGTAAGAAACAAGACAACTGCAACTCTTCCCTGCCCCACACGCTTGGTCCAATCCTGATGGGCCAGTCCAAACACTTTCACTGTGACCTTGAAAAATCTCATGATAAAATGATCAAATACACAGACACTCTGAGGTTCATTATGAATACTAATATACTGAAAATAAGACTGAGGATCTAGGGACACCTGCCTGGCTCAGGCGATGGAGTATGACTCTTGATCTCGGGGTCATGAGATGGAGCCCCATGATGGGCACAGAGAAAGAGAAAGAGAAAAAGAGAGAAAGAAAGTGAGAGAAAGAGAAAGAAAAAAGAAAAGAAAAGAGAAGAAAAAAAGATGACCAAGGATCCAAAAACCCCAAAAGGCTGAGAAAGATGTACCAAGGACAAACACAAACCTATCTTATCAGTATCTGCAGAAAGAGACCTGTGACTTTCGGTGGCCAATAATCTCTCCTCTGTCAATATGATGAATTAGGGTTCTTGGGTCAAAGAAGGGGATGACCTAGCTCAACTTCTTGCCAACTGTTAAGAGATAAGCTGGGAAAAGTGACATAAGCTTCAGAGAGGTTAGTCAAGTTATTCAGGACAGAGTAGTTATTAAATGTCGGAGCAGGATGAAGGCTCAGGGGCGCAGGGTTCCTTTTTGAGGTGATGAAGATGTTCTAAAACGGACTGCAGGTCATCGTTGCACAACTCTGTGAACAGACTAAAAGCCACTGAATTGTACGTTTCCCATATGAATTACTTGGTATGTAAATTATACCTCAATAAAAGACTTTAAAAAAAAAAAAGAGTTAAGAATCAAACCCAGGTCCATATCCTTTCCATCTTATTGAAGACAGAGACAGAGTGTGAGCGGGGGAGGGGCAGAGAGAGAGGGAGACACAGAATCTGAAGCAGGCTCTAGCCTCAGAGCTGTCGGCACAGAGCCCGACGCGGGGTTCGGACTCACAGACCGGGATAGCATGACCTGGGCCAAAGTTGGACGCTTAACTGACCGAGCCACCCAGATGCCCCAGAATTTGTATTTTTTAAACAAATCTGTTATTTAAAAAAGCAAATCAGAAGTTCTATCCTTTTATGACTACACATCTACTTTTTTGGCTTAACCCTTTCCTCATTCCTTCCCTTAAAGTTCAGAAAGCAGGATAAAGAACACGGAGTCCTGTCAAGTAGCACGCCAGAACCCAGTGAGGTCACGGAAACTGTGGCTCAGGTCTTCCCACATGTTGTTTGATTTGGCATGGACTTTGCTCCAAAACAAAAAGAAAATCTCATTTACTTGACTTGCATGTCCAAGGGTATGACCAATCTCCAGTCTACAACACGTGATCCAACACACAGATTAATAATAAGGCCCACTGTGTCTGAGGACATCCGTTTACGCTATCCCTCAAATCCCTTTCTCCCTATCCCCCAACCATAGAAATTATGGTTGTTTCTATCCAGGCCACACCATTTTGTACTTCACACATATCAGAATGTCTCTTCTGTGACCTCTAACTAACTATAGCTCTCACATGCAGTCAACATACAGAGTCTGTGCTACATGCCAGGCGCCATACGGGGGGGGGGGGGGGGGGGGGCAAAGCTGAGTCCTCTGAAGCCCGTGCTCTCCAGAGGGCTTACAGTTTAGCTCGGGGTGAAATCAAATCATCACACCAATCGAGAGAAAAGTCTAACAACATTACAAAGATGAGGTATGTGGTATCATGGAAACAAACAGCAGGGAGATTTTACACCTGTTTGGGGAGGTCCAGGAAAAGCTTCCCTGAGGAAGCGAGTATTTGAGCTGAGAGATAACAGTCAAAGAGAAGAATGCTTCAGGTACAAAGACCCTAACAAAGCAGGTGAACTGGAAGGATTAAAAGAAAACAAATGTGGTAAAGCAGAGAGAACAGGAGGGAGAACTGTGTGACATGAGGCTGGAGAAGAGCAGGAGCCGGACCAGTCACAGCCTCCTGGACTACTTCGGTCTTTATTTTACAAGGACTGCTTGTTTACACACCGGACGGCAGAGCGGAAGCCGGCAGGCGGGGGTGGGAAAGGGATGCCAGCCGGGAGGCGGCAGCAAGAACGCAGGTAAGAGGGCAGAGCCGGGGCTCGGGTGAGCGATGAGGACGGAAAGAAGGGAGGAGACAACATACAACAGGATGTTAAACTCAACAAGGTTCGTGGACAAACATAATCGACATCGGGGGAAGAACAAGGGAGCGTTGAGGAGGATTTCTAGACCTCTGCCTTGCAGGACGGAGACGGCAGCGGTGCCATTTATCGAGAACGTCGGGGAGAGAGTCGGGAATCCATGTGTCCCTGTCTTCTCCCCCAGTTCTAGGACAGCCACAGCGGATGCCCACATGCTAACGAACCAAGCAGCACACGCACCGCTAAGTGGCCTGTCTAAAATTTCGTTTCGGAGGTCAATTTTCTGAAAAATCCAAGCCGAGCAGAAGAATTTTCATGAAAACTCTAAAACTTAGCTGACAGTGAGTGGTGACCACTCATTCCAGCTCAGAAGGCACACTTCACAAAAGCAAGGGACAAAATACCAAGCATCGTCCCCCAAAACACCAGAGAGCTGCCCAGTGTCACATGCTGTGTCTCTGCGTCCGGCACGGTATCTCTCCCCCAAAACTTGCACTAAATCGAGTGTATGACATTCTCTCATAAAACTGTTGAAACAAACACCAGTTACTTCACTTTCATGTTTAAATGCCCTTCTTTGTCCCCTACACTTATTGCTAGCATGAACTTACCTTTCGAGGCCTATTTCTAGAACAACAATATCAAAGCTAAAAGGAAATGCTGAATAGCGTTCCAGTCCTCTTTATGTTACAGAAAAGGGGGAGGCCCCAGGAAGTAACAAGTGACTTGTTCAGTGACAGAACTGAATGGGACTTGGGGCACCTGGGTGGCTCAGGCGGTTAAGCGTCCAACTTCCACACAGGTCATGATCTCACAGTTCGTGAGTTCAATCAAGCCTACGTCGGGCTCTGTGCGAGAGAGCAGAGCCTGGAGCCTGCTTCAGGTTCTGTGTCTCCCTCGCTCTTTGCCCCTCCCCCAGTCACGCTCTGTTTAAAAAAAAAAATATTAAAAACAAAACAAGAACTGAATGGGACTCAAACCTTGACTATCCAATACCCCTCCCCGACCACATTGCCAAAGCAGGTTTTCCCAACATAAATTATTACTTTATTTATTTGACCCTTTCTGAACATTTCTAATGATTACAGCAATTAAACAGAATACTGGAAATTAAATGCTCAATGAACTGCAGCTCATCTTCAATCACGACACAGCCCGTGTGGGGCGCTGACAGCAGCATCTGTGCTGACGAGCGGAATGAGGGAGGATAAGAAACAAAGGGTCCAAAGCCTGTCAATGCTGCCGCTACGCTTCTACAACCGAAAGGTGCACAAAACCGCTCACCTTCCCCCAAAGCCAGAGCAAAGAGAAAGGAGAGCAGAAAGAACCTCAAAGCAATGTTCATTCATTAGTTTTAAAGGGACAGGAGGCAAAGAGAAAGATCTGGAGACCGTACGTTTTAATAATGAATCATTAAAACTCTGAATGTACCAAATTACTATGTGGATGTGTTTAGAACAGGTATCCGAGCATACGGTGATGACCGCTAAAAACTATGGCTTGAGCTTATGACACACCAAGCTCTGTTATGAGGAGTTTATACTAAGAAAGCCATTTAAAATTTTTTTAATATTTTATTTTATATTTGAGAGACAGAGAGAGCATCAGCGGGAGAGGGGCAGAGAGAGAGGGAAACACAGAATCTAAAGCAGGCTCCAGGCTCTGAGCTGTCAGCACAGAGCCCAGTGCGGGGCTCACATCCATGAACCATAAGATCATGACCCGAGCCGAAGTTGGACGCTCAACTGACTGAGCCAACCAGGCACCCCTAAAAAAGCTATTTAATCCTCGCCCTAAACATAAGGGTCATTTCCGCTTTACTGAAGAGGCAGTACCGCATGGAGGCTGAGCATACGAGGTCACCACTGCCAGTAGGGTGGCAGCCAGAAACGAACAGAGAAAGGTTTAGAACCCAGGCATCCTGGCCCTAATCGCCAAGCTGTTCTGCCTCTCACAGTGTGCACATACATGGCGAAACCCTGGCGTTTAGCTGGGCGACGTTTACTGGGGTGATGGATTTTAAATTAAATTCTCTCCATCAGCGCCCAGAGCTTCAGGAAGAGCTGGGCAAAGTGGGAGGAAGAAAAGGCATGTCTACCTGGCCAGATGACCCAGGCAACTTCCCTCTGGACAGCTGTCACATTCACCAAATACCTTTCCATTCCATTCCCTCAGTTTCAACCACCTCTCACATTCGGATCACTCCTGACACCGACTCTGTGGCTCTTCTTTCCTGAGCTGCAGACCCTAGCCGCCAACTGCCTGCCGACTAGACGTCCTATTCCCCGTGGGTGCTCTCCACCAACCCAATCTTCTGCACACACACTCTAGCTCTCAAGCAGCTAATTCCCTCTCCTTCACCTTCTACACTGTATCTCAACAAACCCGATTTATTTTACTCCACAATGACCCCTTATCCATCCCCACGGCCCCAAGTCCTCATCCTCTCCCTTGGACTATGGCTTCCTCACTGTTCTCCCTGCTTCTGAGCACGGTCTGTCCCCACATCATTACAAGGTTCAACTCCCCCACAATCTGGACATGATGTGCGTGTCAATTCTCTGCTCAAATCCTTCCAAGGACCCCTTGCTTGCTTTCTTCACAGAAAGGCCACACTCCCTAGCCCCAAAGTACTGCCCACCCCACCCCCGCGTTTAAGCCCTGGGGCCATCACAGGGCTGGCAATACCAGGCTGCTCACCAACCCTGGCACCTCTACAAATGAAGCCAAAAGAATCAGAAGGAAAAACTTCAGGTACGGTGCCATTATAATGAGACCAATATGACTACCTTTTGGCTCTTTCCATGACTTCCTTAATTTAATTAACTGATCGAATGCCATTAATTTAATTACAGCCTGACTTTCTTCACGGTTGATGGTATCTTTCACCCCCAGTCGACAAGTACTGTAATAAAGGTAAATCTCAGTACTGTGGGAGCCCAGAGGAAGACGTAATTAAGTGAATTCTCATCCGAGCGCACTGCTATGTAAACTAACTCCATAGTAGACAAGCAGATAAGAGGACAATTAAATCCCGTGTCAGGACACAGAACACCCTAAATAACACATGGCTTATTACATCAATGGCCACTCCAACGGTTTCGGCATCAATGATCACTATAAATCCTCAGATGTTATCAGTTTACTTTTCTGTCTTCAAAATTCGAACACGTCAGTCTCCTCTTGGCTGGCCCTCAGACGGGTCATCTGAGACTATGGCTCCTACTGTGAGCTCTAGAAATGTAGAGACGAAGTGCCTTTCAGTGGTCAGGTGCCGACTTGGTCACCATTTTCTTTAGTGCTCTAGGGGCCTCAGAAACCAGACCCACACTGTGCTAACCAAATACTGATTAAAGTTATATGACATCTTAAAAAAATATAAGTAATAACCCCAAGGAGATTCATTCCAAAGAACCATTTTGATCAGATAATTTCCCAGAATTTATCGGAGACCAGACGATAAGGGCTTTCTGATTGAGGAAGCATGTGGAGGGTGAGGGGAAAGGAACGAAGAGTCGGGCGAAGGCCTTACAAGACTTTAAGAGCCGACGGACATTAAATGGGGAAACAGTATACATGACCCCTTGCAGTTTGTCTCTACCTTAATTTCCTTGGCTGGAAAACAGGCTTTAAAACAGCTATGATGACTGTACCATATGCAGAGTGAACTTCGTCTGCGGTAACAGAATACCTCAGGGCAACGGGGCTGGAGAGAAAGCCTCCGGGACATAAGGGATCCAAAGTGGAAAGCAGGAGGCCACCGAGAGCAAAGTCCCCTTACCAGGAAGCGCCGCTAGAATCCTGACGGGAGCCTCACCAAACTTTTACTGAATTATAACCCCTCTCCCGCAAATCTCTGGAGAAAGATAAAAATGGATTCTGTACTCCCTCCTAGACATCCTAAAAGGGCTGGTTCTATTCTACCCAACCACTAATGCTTTTCTGTCTCATTTTCCCCCATGTGTGAAAAGCAAAAAATAACAATCAAGGCAAAGAAAAGATTTGACTCTCAACCACTTGTTACTCCCGTCCGTGGGGACCGCTCCTGCAGCCAAGTCAACAGGTTCACTGGCACCAGAAGGACAGAGCTGAAAAGAAGTCACTTTTCATTTCCTTTCGGATTTCTTCTCCACACCTCCCGGCCACCTCTGTCATTCTTTGCCCTGATTCCCTGGTCCGACTATGGGGAAGGGACCGCGGGAAGCTGGGACCCCTGGGCTGGCTTCTGTTCTGCTGTTTGTTTCACGAGCTTGACATGACGGTAAAACACTCTGCTCTGGCCTGACTTCCCGTGTGCAGCCCCAAAAGAACGTTTGTCAGGAATAAATACAATTTACATAAGTAGTTGGCCTAAGTGTGAAGCCCCAAATCACTGAACAAGACAGTTCAGTGATTAACAGAGCAGGTTAATACAAAGAAGGCTGCCTCTAACTGTCCAGAGTCCACACACTCCACCGCTCGCCACACTCCTCATCCCTCAAACCTGAGCCTGAATCACAAAGAAAACAATTTCTGCTGACAAATGTCAACGAAGGGGGAAAAAGTCTGGAATCCTGTACAAACGTAGCAACCACCTTTCTGCTTCCAGACTGAGTACTATGGCAACAACAGAAGCAACAGATTAGAATAAATTATGCTGTTTGATAGAGTGAAGGGGCTGGTGAGACATCCCGGCTGTCAAGAAGGCTCTGGCAGTCATAAACATCTCCCGAATGGAGGAGGAAGAAAAGCGAGCTCCAGGATCGCAGACACCCGACGCACACACGCACGCACGCACGCACGCCACCCCCCCCCCCCGTTTCTGTTAACAGGGTACACTACAATTGGTGTTCCTTACCCGTTAACTCAAAAACATATAGTTTGATAAAGTGAGATTCGAGAGCATTTAGGAAAAGACAGAGGTCCCTGTGGTAGATACTTCTGACCACATCACCCGGAAACTTACTTCATGGTTCCCCTAACATGAGAAATCAGGAATGCTGACATATGACAGAAGAATCTTTGTTGGGAAACCAGTCCATTTTACAGACGAAGAAATGGAGTGGCTTGTCGGGAAATCCATAGCTACTTATTAGGTAATGCTCAATAAATTAAATCGATCCAGTTCAAGGAATTTTCATTGTTTAAAAACAAAAACAAAAACCCACCTCTCTCCTTTATCTTTCTATTCGGCTAATAAATACCAAAGTTAAAACTAAGACTCTTGAAGTTGAAAGCACAGGAGAGAAAGGATAAGAGAAACGAGCCTTAATTTGGGCAGCACATAAGGGGATCTTGGAACTTCTAATTCCGGTAAAGAATAAAAGGGAGGCCACATGGGCCAGAACAAAAAGAAAAGAACTACTGTATCCTTTCTTCTTTTAAAGCCTTCTGAACCATAAAAGCAAGTACAGATTAATGATCTGAACTGAAAGATGCTTAGATTTTTTCCCCCCTAATTTTGAGATCGACCACAAGCTACCTAAGAGACACTAGGCAAATTAACTCAAGCCTATAAAAGAGAAAGGGGAAGGAGGAAGGATATATAGAGAGAATATATTTTCATATTTTAATACTTCACAGAACTTTGTGAAATATAAAGACTGGCTAATAGATGCCCTTCAAATATTAGCTCCTAACTTTTTCCTTTCCCATGAGAAGGGCAAGAAAACAGGCCTGAATCCATCAGTAGATCCAAATATTGTTTCAAGAAACAACGCAGGCCAGCGTGCACAGACCAACTGCACAAAGTTAAGAGTACTGCCATGCCAAAATCAGGATGACAGTGATGTAGGAAGAAAGGTTTTTCTTTATACTCTGGTAACTTCCCAAAGTGTAATAAACACATTTTACTTTTATAGCTAGAAATAACTGGAAAAAGAAAATGTTTTAAGATGGGTTTCATCCGTTTCACTTTGGACTATTTTTAACAAATATTCAAGTTAGCTTATACTATCCTTGGCTTATCTGACCCAAACTGTGTGTTAAAATAAGATTTCATAATCACCCTCAAAAAGGGGATAACAGAGCATCTTCGCTAAAGCCAAGCTGGCTACCTCCACCCATTGTTTACAAAGACTCTATAAATGTCTCATAGAAGTAGAACTGACTGGTAGGAGACCTCCTGACAGTAAAGCCAAGACTCAAGACAAACCCCTCCCCTCACCCTTCCCCCAACTCAGTCATAAAGGAAGCCTTCTGCTCCTTAGCATAGCCAAGAGGGCAATGGAGAAACAGTATTTAAGGGAAAAGAACTTGTAAGAGTCTTTTCAACAAATGGCACTAGAACAAGAATATCCATCCACGTGTGGGAGAAAGAATGAACCTAACTCTCCCCTCGCTCCAGGACAAAATTTAACCCCAAAATGGATCACAGACAGGAACGTAAGAGTCACCCCCAGGAAAGGGGGTAACTTGACTCCTTCTGACTGCATGTATGACCAGAGAAACCGGATGGCTCTGCGGAAGGAGGCTCCCTAAGAAAGAGAAAGAGTGTGAGCGAGCTTTGCTGCACCACCCAGTTGGCATCTCAGTGACTGCTTCGAATCCCCCCTCCCTTTTTGGTACCTGATTGGCCTCAAAGTAAATGAAAACTGGTTAATTCAAGGAAAGATTCAGTCACACAATACCCGACAGGACAAGTTCTACTGAGGAACAGACAAGAAGAATGCTCTCTTATCTACACAATAGCGGCCTGGCGTAAGATTCTGTAACATTTCTCTCTCTGTCTCTCTCTCCAGTGTCAAAGTCAGGTCCCTCCTGGATCCCTGAGTTTACAATATAGTCATGACAGCAGCAACATTTCAGAACACATAAGTAAATCCAGAGAAAGATAAATTTACACAGAGAAAAAGTTTCACCTATACAGCAGAAATATGTATGCCCAGAAATACATATGAAGCTACAGTTGTTGTATGAACAAGTCTGTAACTTAGAAGGTAGCTGAGAACTTGCTAGTCACGGTCAAAAGAAAAGGCAACAGGCAGGAGATGACCGAGGTCCTTCTTTGATGAAGGGAAGGGTAGAGACAGCTGGACTGGTTCTTCCGGATGCACAAACTGGTTCAGCCCAAGTCATTGCTACATATATAAAGGATGTGCCATAAACATGGATAGCTTTGTTGGGTGTTCTTTTTTCCTTCACGGGGAATTTCCAAACGCTTGCTTAGCTCTTCAGCGACACCTGCTTTTCACGAATCCGCGCCAGACCTGGTCTAACGCAAACACTCGTCTGTTTAGAAGACTTAGCTAATAATATGAAGGGATGATCCAGAAGTCCTCATGGCTGGGTCCAGACCAAAGTGAAGGTCAAGGAGCTTATGAACTGACAAGAAGTCATAGCATTTCTAAGAAAAATGTCATCTCATTGTACTTCTCCCCTAGAAATCAAGAAAGAGTAGGAAAGCGAAAGTGCCCACTGCTGACGAACATGAGACAGAGACCAACACGCCTACATTCAGAGGATGGGCCCGAACTGCACAGCCGTCATAAGCAGCCTGCGTAGCATTTAACAAATTTATCGATAAGTATAAAGACACCTGCAAATGTTCAAACTGTAATGCAGTAATTTGACTATTTCGTAAAGATATACTGACAGAATTGAGAGGAAAACTCATATTGGAAAAAAAAATTAACTGTCCACTAATGGAGAATTAGTTAAAATTTGGTGGCGCCAAATGAAAGTATGCTATCTCTAAAAATAATCAAGAAATGATATAACGGGAACAGATTATCAAATTGAAAAAGCAGAAATTTGTGTATACAATCTCATCTTCTCCACAATGAATTTTTAAAACCACAGGAAAGGGAGAGAAGGGCTAGAGGAAAGCCAAAATGTTAACTATCTCAACTGTCTCTAGGTAACGAAACTATGGGTAATTATTCCCTCTTTTATATATTTGCCAAGTTTTATTTATCATTTATATAATCAGGAGGTGGGGGGGTAGATTTTAAAAATACAGTGGCAGTCGCTTCCGACCATAAGAAACAACACTCCTGGAAACCTTCCCAGAGGCCTTCTCCACGGTCTTCTGCTCTCCTGGAGTAAGACGATTCTAAACGATAAAGACCGGTCTGGAGCGACACCGGCGGGATGGTAGAGAGTTTCTTTTCTCACCTTATATTAGTTGATAAAGTCCAATGTTGCAAAGTGAGGGGACATCTCTCATGTACATTCCCCCAGATCTTTTTCAGACAATGAAGTAAAAGTTTTTCTGGTTTTCTATAGTGATGCAAACCTTGACAGACTCGTTCTAAACCTGGTCCTCTCGCATAGCAAAAGCACGAACAGTCATCTCTGTGTCACCAGGAAACTGCTCCTGGATGATGCCTTGCGAGTGAATTCAGCAGAATTCGCCCACTTTCTACAAACCGCTGCCGCGTACAAAAACGGCTTCAGTTATCCTCCAACTCAATCAACTTTCTTAAAGACTGGCAAAAGCACCAACAAAGCTCAAGGGGTTAGGAAAATAATGGGAGAAAAAGGACTACCCAAAATAAATATGCGTTAGCTTGCATTTTTTCCCCTCACTGAAGGAAAAACACATTTTTACAGCAGATAAAAAGTGGGCAGGATTTTGCAGCCAAAATAAACGCGAAAGTCAGGCTCTGTCAGGAATGAACTTAGAATGAGTTGAGACAGCTAAAAGAGAAAGCGGTTTTCTGCTGTTCTGAGGCTAAAGTACATATTCTTCTGCAAAGGGAGAAACGAGAACTTGGTACGTAACCTTCAATACTCGAAGTACAGACGTCCAGAAACAGAAGACCTCCTCACCTAACTTGCCTCCAGCGAAATTCAGAAGTAATTAGTAAACAAGAAGTATTTCTTTCTATTGATCAAAGAACTTTTGAATTCTTTTCTTCAAGTGCTCGGTTATTACCTCAGTCATTAGTTCTATCAGATGATGACAAAGAATCATAAAACCCTAGACCTGAAAAAATTCTTAGAAATCATGTGTTCCAGTTCATCAGCTGATTCAGATGCAACCAAAGAAGAATGTCATTTTTGTTGCAGTGGTTACAAAAATACAGAAAAAAAAAAAAAAGTACAAAAGAAACCTACGATGTGGTCAATGCAGTGTCCTGTCCTTTTCTGGTCTGGGGAAGGTTATGAATACACACCCCACGTAGAAAGTCACCCCTTGCCCGACCAAGATACATAACAAAACCATGTTACTCCTTAAACAGTTTAAGTAGTCTCCGTGTTCCAAAAATGGAAACAATCACCAATTAAATCACTTAACCAGGAGATCTTGCAAGGAATTTCTGCACAGTTGAGGAGCCTTCATTTAAAAAGTAAATGGTTTCCCATCCCACCTTATGCAGCGAGATGGGTTTTCCCCAACAGTTCTCTTTTGAAAAAGTATAGTGCATATAATAGCATAGAGAAGACAAAACAAGGCAGTTTGGTTCAATGCTGTTACTTCTTAAAGCCACTGTAACATTTAAAGGCGTCTTTCACACGCCGAACCCCAGATCTGCACAATTACACCACGTCCTTCTGACCTACAACTGCCACTTGGGATCTCTTTTGCCGACCAAGCACAAAACACAGGCGCACACTACACTACCTCATGTTTTCCAAGCTCTATCTGTCCTGAGGTCAATCTGATAAAACAATCTGGTAATGGATTATCTTACCATCTACTTCACTTTCATATTCCCTGCAAGCAAGAATATTTTACAACATAAATCATCTTAAAATGTTTTAAAATATTTAAGAACTTGGAATTTTTACATTCCTACAGGCTGTAGGTAATGACAGACCTTAGGACAACCAAAACGAGCCTACTAAACACTAAGGGACTAAGTAACCAGCAGAGTAACCAGCACCTCCTCACTTGACCGCCTCTGCCTCGGAGCTTTTATACAGGTTCCACCTTTAATACAGCAGGGCGTTTCCTACTGGCTCACAACAGTCAGGCAACATTTGAAGCCTCCTGTGTGCAAGATACTCGGGTAAGTACTCTGCCTTGTCCTACTGCATCCTCGCGATCTCTCTTTGGGGAAGGCACTAGCACCACCCTGGTTTTACAGGTGGGCAAACTGAGGACTGGGACGGCTGCATCACTGGCCTGGGGTCGCAGAGCTGGAAGAGCTACCGTGTAAATGTCAACAGTCCGGCTCCTGGCCGAAGCTCCAAATCGCCGCGCCAGCATAACCAGTATTTCAGATAGTCCTGATTCGCCTGGTTCCTAAATCTGTAACGACTGGGCTCTGAACAATGTTAGGATGCTGACCATCCCGGGCTGAGTATCAGCCTCTACACCAACAGTGTGGATGTCTGCTAAGTAATACGCTGATGGTTATTCCATTCCCTGGAATCGTGTCTCCAGTGATTATTAAAAAAAAAAAAAAAAAATGCTGACCAGTCACTGACTGTGACCTTTACCTCCCAGTATCACCAGAACACATTCAAAAGGAGTACGGGTGGGCTTACTGACTTGATCAGAAAACAGAGAACCGATGGTGTAGATCTGGCCTGGTCCTGGCACAGAGAAGTTAAAAGTATGGGTTCTGAAGGATTTGTACCTGGGCTCTTTAATTTCTTAGCTCTACCACCGAGGAGGGCAAGGAATGAAACTTTAGGAGTTTTGAAAAATCATAAGCAAAATATGCAAAATAAGCAAAATATGGAGAAGAGTACGACTCACACAGGCATTACTACGGAGAGTAAGTGAGCAAGAGTAAAGCCGTGCAGCACGAAGCCCGGGCTATAGGAAGTACGCAAATGCTAGCGGGTATGTGTGAGGATCAGGACAGGAATGAAGGAGGTGAGATAAACAGTAACTGTCTGACATGTCAAAACGGGATGAAAGACAGAAACACTACAAAGACCCACGGTATCACTTCAAGCACCGAGAGCAGGGATGACCAAGAACTTCAGGACAACATAACTGTACAGCTAGAAATGCAGCAGACTGGTTCGGTGAAATACAACATACAGAGTTTGAGAAACAAATCTACCAACAGCCACTAAAACACTTATCGCTCATCTTCCACGGATGGGAGAGACTGAGTCACACCCAATATCTCTCTCTACAATCGAAGAGAAAGTATCAGCATACTTCTATACAGAGAATAGAGTTTACAACCTGGACTAATTTTGTAAAATTGGGAAAGATAATTTAGTAGCGAATGTTAATGAACTTAAGAAATTTTTACTACTTTAACGTTGATAATAACTTGAAACTAGGAGCCAATAAAGCATGGCCAAGAAGTTCGATCTGACCTGCTACAATGACTAAAACATGAAACCAGCACACTGAGTAAACGACCATGTCCTTATTAAGGATAAACTTCACCCCAGGCTGCCTTCGAAAGTTCAAATTTAAAATAAAAAGGTCCAAATTAATGTGAATTTACAAAATATGATGCTTTGCTTTTAAATACACAATTTTTTTTTTTTACTTTTTTTAATGTCTTTCTGAGAGAGAGAGAAAGAGAGAGAGAGTATTAGCAGAGGAGAGGCAGAGAAACAGAGAGACACAGAATCTGAGCTGTCGGCACAGAGCCTGACGTGGAGCTCAAATTCATGAACCGCAAGATCATGACCCGAGCCAAAGTTGGATACTCAACCGAATGAGCCACCCGGCTGCACCTTAAAATACACAAATTTATCCTAAAAGATACACAAATAAATGAAGTCTACTAGGTTCTACAAATGAACTCCTAGAAAGACTGAAATTTACTTCCACGTTGGAAATTCTGCTTAAGTCAATCACAGATTTCATTCACAGATTACTACCCAACCAGAAGAATGAGCCAAAAGGCACCAAAGTCCAACGATTCCTGCTTCAGAGTCAAGTACAGGATAAAGGCTAGGCAAAAATGCAAAATTACTCAGAAGGTAAGAGCAAACCTATTTCTGAGAACTAAGATAATGAAAGATTCTCCTTGACTGCATAAATGACTGTGCATTTCAGACTCATAGATTTCCTGCCCCACTCCAGACCTACTGAATTGAAATCTCCCCAGGATGTTGTGACACAGAGCCAGGGTTGGGAACCACAGCCCCTCTGTAATAGTGACAGAAATCTGTGCTCCCTTCTCCCTCTAAAGGGTGGTTATCTTTGGTTTTGGTTGGTTGGTTGGTTAGACAATCTATGCCCTTGTGGCATTTATCACAATGCCAACTCTGCATACTTTAGCTCCCAAATTAAATCTTGAATTTCCTAGGAGGGCCAGAAAGGAGGTTACTGTTTTCCTGGGCGCCTAGCACCAAACCATGTCAGCAAAGAGCACTTTAGCAGATGGTTCAGCCAGCAAAGGAAATTAGTCCAACACAAACAAAGGATTAAGAAGCAGTTTAGGGAATTACCTCCCATGCTTCCCTCTTCCCTGGCCTGAAAAATAACTCCCAGATGGACCATTAGTCTTGTAAGGGAAAGAGGAAGGGAGATCACCTGAGGAAACTCTAGAAGTAAAACATGACCCTCGGTAAGAAACTCAAGAAAATTAAGAACTCAAGATTATTCACTACAAAAAAAGGGGGAAACAAAGATAAGTGCCTAAGAAGTACTAAAGTACATAATTAGGTAGAAAAGAATGGTGGTTGTTGGGCCATTCTGAACAAGAGAAGTATAATTTGTCTTCTGTGGTCATTAAATAGAGGTCACATAAGATCCAGACACAACTAAATTCCAGTTCCAGCTCCACCAGCTACATGACATTACTTCGTTCCTGTACCACAGTCTCTTCCTCTAAAAGTGAGGTAAGAACACTAACACAAGGCAAGGAAAAATCGAACAGTAGTAAAGGCTCAGGCTCATTATCTGGCCCATCCCCGGTGTTCAATAAAGATTAGTTCCCTCCCCCTCAATGGAGGTAAGGTAAGATAATAAAAACTGATGATTACTTGGTAGAAAAGGATCAAGCGGTCATTCTAGCATGGTTTTTTGACTATGTGCTTTCTCAGATGTTTGCTGGTCTTTCTATTCATGGAGGTAGGTATGCCACCCCCAGACTACCCCCAGCTATCGTCTCTTGAGATGCAAATCACAGAAAAGCTACCCATAAATCTTTTTAGAAACAGGGCAATTAAGGTACACAGGCACAGGCACAAAGCCACAAATGACCGGGTAAACCCCCCCAGCCATTCAGGAGTGGGGAGTGATCAGGTAACTTCATCTTTACTAAGGCTCAAGGCCTGACTTTGCAAGACACTGAGAACAATTTCTAACCTTCACAGCTTTAAACAAGGGACTATGTGCTAGGGCAGGCCTTTAGGAATGCAAAAGGTATTACTGAGATCTTTGTGCAGTATGAAAGGTGAAGAAATAAGGTTAAGGAAGACAGGTGAGATGCCAGGCCTTGTTCAGGTGGCCAGGAACATTTGACGTCGATGACCGTGAACCGATCATCCAAGAGCAACTGGGGAACTGGCTGGGCTTCTGGTCTCAAACGGTCGTCAGGGAGTATAAGCTGCATGGGAAGACAAACTCGCTGTCAATGTTCCTCTGAAAGGGGCTGATCCAGGACCCAACACAATACTCTGAATCTCCTGGTGTGTCCCTGTCCTCTCTTAGAGATGACCAATGTCTTTTTTTTTTGTTTTGACCTTACACTTTTATTACTGCAATTCAAGATCACTTGAGCGATTCTGACAGCCTACGTCACTCATGACTAAAATAAGCTAATTATGGTCAACTAATGCTCTCATTAAACTAAGACTTCCTTCATCCGTACTTGCACAACTGGTTTTCTGGGCCCAAATGCAGGATCTTTACAAACATGTCTACGACAATCAGCCTTATCAGAATTAGCGTACTATTTTGGTCCCTTCTCGCCTCTTTGGTCCTCAGATTTCTCATCAATAAAACAAATTTGACAAGGTGACTTCAATGGTTTCTTCCAGCTTCAAAATAATATTTTTAGCAATTACCAAACTCACATGATGAACATTTTACTTTTTTACTTTTAAAAAGCAACTTTTATTTCCACTCGGATTTTTCAAAGGACTTCCACCCCCTGCAACCACAGAGAGCTGGAGACTTTTGCCTGCAGGAATCGCTATGTTCACACGTTCCTCAGTCTCCAGCCATAAAAACCCTACCAAGCTTTTATTTTAGGAGAACTCCCCGCTTCTCAAAACTTCACGTACTAGAAGAGAGAAGGAGAACATACTTCAAAATTTCTAATGACCAGGGTTCTTTATCCCTATGAAAGCAGAACGCAGAATTAATAAGGCCGAGAGAAGTAAGAACAGGTCTGAACTCCCATAAACCAGAAAACAGTACCAAGGAGAGCATGCTGATCTGAAACAGGCACAGTCCACATCTCTAATCAACACAACTGTACATGTAAATGGTACCAAGAATTACTTGGAAGAAAATTCTTCAGGGGTGCCTGGCGGGCTCCGTCAGAGGAGCGTGACATTCGTGATCTCGGAGTCGCGAGTTCAAGCTCCACTTTGGGTGTAGAGATTACTTACACGTATAAACCTTAAAAAAAATTCTCGAGACGGTTAGGAAGGAGAGGGTTGATGGGAAAATAAGTCATAGTCTTCGGCAGCGCGCCAGCCTCTAAAAAACACCTGAGGGTGGAGAGAGGGTAGTGGCTAGAACTGCTCTCCTCCCAGGATTTCAAATGAGAAAATATGGTAAATGAGTAGAAGTCAAAAAATGGAAACCATCACATACCATTTTCCACCAAGTTTTCCCTGGGTGGCACTAGGAACTCAGAATTATCTTCTCTCCTTTACAGTTTCACGATCACTTCATGTGTTCCTCGGCAGAAGTCAACATGTTTTCAAAAATAAACTTGAAATACGTGCAACTATGGCCACGATACCAAAAATTTTTTAAGAAACTAGGTCAGTTATGCCAAAAAAAATTTAAACAATTTATCCACAGACTGTTACCTCAAAATGCAAGTGAAACTGGTGTATACACACCAACTTGTTATTAGGTTTTTACCTATTTTCATCTTTGATGATCCTTGCTTCTAAAACTGTCAGAGGCCCCAAACCAGTGAAGGCTCATTCAACCACTGCAAGAGACAAAATGAAGTCCTCACCTCACTGGCTGGACACTGTTTCTTTTACCAGTGTCCAAATTAACACTTGGCTTAGTAGCTATCGAGGTCTCATGCTACAGTAAAACCTTACATTTAGATTAATTAAAAACCAATACAAAATACTAAGGATTTTGATAACACAGAATTTTAATCAAAATGGGAAATGCTCTGGAGAACGACACCTTCTTTTCAAACTAGCCACTTACCACTACACCATGAACTTAAAAGCCAAAATTGGAAATTATATGATGAACCAAGGATTATCCTATTCAAAGTCCTTTCTTAAGAGTCAACACTTACGGGGCGCGCCTGGGTGGCTCAGTTGGTTAAGTGGCCGACTTCGGCTCAGGTCATGATCTCACGGTCTGTGGGTTCGAGCCCCGCGTCGGGCTCTGTGCTGATGGCTCAGAGCCTGGAGCCTGCTTCGGATTCTGTGTCTCCCTCTCTCTCTGCCCTTCCCCTGTTCATACTCTGTCTCTCTGTCTCTCAAAAATAAACAAACATTAAAAAAAAAAAAAAAAGAGTCAACACTTACTCCACCAATGCAGCCGCTGCTCAGGTATATTTGTAGCTTCTTTTACAAGGAGCTTCAAATAGCATGAGAAACTCACTATAGATATAGCTCTCTCTTTCTTTACACAAAACAGTTTTTTGCAATTTATTAATATCAGTCTTTACACTAATCTTGTTTCTAAATTTCTTTTGGGCTATTTCTAAAAACCAAAACTATCTCACGAAATCAAAAAACATATACATCCCACCAATAATTAGTATTTTCAAAAGGCCTTGCCTTGATTCTTACAGAATGAGGAAAGTAAGTCCAGCCTAGTATAATTCCTTAGAAGACTTCGGGGCGCCTGGGTGGCTCAGTCAGCTAAGCGTCCGACTTCGGCTCAGGTCGTGATCTCGCGGTTCGTGAGTTCGAGCCCCAGTGTCGGGTTCTGTGCTGACAGCTCAGAGCCTGGAGCCTGCTTCAGATTCTGTATCTCCCTCTCTCTCTGCCCTTCCCTGGGTCGTGCTCTGGCTCTGTCTTTCTCTCTCTCTCTCTCAAAAATAAACATTAAAAATTTTTTAAAAAAAAAGATTCTCTAAAAAAGAATAAAAATAAATGAACATATAGTTTGATACTCCCATAATTAAAAGAAATCAAAGTTTTGACCTTATGTAATTTAAACATGCCCAGTAAAGTACCATTTATAACCAAGCTTTTCTTTATAAATATTGCAAAGGTAATCCCAATAAAAATCAACAATAAACCTGAGTACATAACATTGTACTATATTCAAGTAGCTCACTGGTATCCTGGCCATGCAATATGTAACTAATAAGGTATTAACATCATATTAATTAAAAGTACTGTATTCATAAGGTATTAATAAGTGTCTTCAGTCACCTATTTTACTTCAGAGATCAATTATTATCTGTGTTACTGAGATAGACTTGCCACCAATATTAAGAAATTATACATTAACACCAACTTCTACCAATAACAAAGCTCAGGTAGATTTTTCCCTTAATTTAAAATCGTGTACAGGGATGTACTGAGGAAGAGGCAAGGACGGTTCCGTTTGATGAGGTTAAGTTTAGTTGATTATGTGAGCTTAGCTTAGGTCAGGGTAGGATTAAGAACAGTAAGTTTTCATTAAACTGCTCTACTAGAAAAAGAACTTTGTTCAAATTGTAAGAGGAGTTAAGTCCAAACTAAGCCAATTATATTTCCATATAGAAGAGGCAAAATGGAGCAAACCTGAAAACAGTACTTCCTCGTTACAAGAGACAAAGTTCTTTCTCCTCCAAGCCTTCCTAGTCTAACCAACTGTTCCCTAGCTAACTCCTCCCCATCCTTCAGAACATGGCAACAGAAACACCACCACCTTCAGAAAACAATTCCCTAATTCTCTCAATTAATGCTGAACTGGGTCAAGTGGCCCACCTCTGCGCTTTCCAGAGCACTCCGTCAAACCTCTTACCAGATCTCCGCCACACTGTAACTGCAGGCCACCTGGGGTAGCCTCTCCTACTAAAACCTAAGTTCCTTGGGGGTGAGATGAGGTATGACCCCAGGACCAAACATGTATAACCCCAGGACCACACACACTGTGGTACCTAGTGATTATTCAAATGACCATGGATAAATCACTTGCAGACGGAGATCCTGAGAGGGCCCACCATCATGTGCGCTTCTCCTCTCAACCGTGGGGATAGTGACGTTACAACACAAACGTTCTTGAAGATGGGGAAATGCAGTTGTCTAACAATGCATACACACTAAAAAATTAGCAACTTGAAAAATAAACTTTTACTTGGAAATTTTAAAACAATAAGCCTCTAAAGTAAAATGTTCCCTCTGTTACCCTCCCTGGACCTATGAGTTTGTAATGCATCAGCAGAGGAAGAAGTGTCTCTGCCTCTTCCATTACACTGTCAAAGTCTCGACAAGAGTGAACATTAGACTGGAAGAGAGGCAAAAGGGAAAAAAAGAACATGAACATGAACACACACCCCTCCATCAAAGTATATCTACTCTTAGGGCACCTGGGGGGCTCAGTCGGTTAAGCGCCTGACTCTTGATTTCGGCTCAGGTCATGATCTCGTGGTTTGTGAGTTTAAGCCCTGTGTCAGGCTCTGTGCTGACAGCGTGGAGCCTGCTTGGGATTCTCTCTCCCTCTCTCTTCCTCAAAATAAATAAATAAATAAACTTAAAAATATATATTTATATAAATATGTGTATGTGTGAATATTCTCACATACACACACACACACACACACACACACACACACACACGCATGCTACTCTCTTGCAACCTCTCCAACCAAATGCTGCTCTTGGCAGAAAAGTGCCAAATATTCCCCTGCCATTCACTCCCTTCCTGTGTTCTCGTTTAAGTCCCATTCGGGTCTTTCTCAAATATGCCCTCAGAGCCAGGGAGGACCTCTCCATCAAGCTGATAGCAGACAGGGAGAACTATTCAGCTGCAAGGGGCAGGGAGTAAAAGACCCACTCCAGCTGCTCCAGAAGTTCAAACGGGCAGATAAGCCTCCACTTATTTTTAGGTTGAGCTCTACCCAGCCTCCGAGAGACACTGGAACACCACAAGAGCTCCCATGCAATCTAACGCCAACAGTCCCCCTGACTTGATCTCAATTCTATGTGTGCCATGGGCGGTTCTGACACTCAGATTTCACAAGATACTTACTTTCCCTGAGACTGTCACCATTTTTTAAAAACTTGAGAATCCATACAAACATAATCAAAATTATTCCTTGGATTACTGGGTCGTTGTCCAGCTGGACCTTTTTTAATGCGATCCTACTGGTAAGGTTCATAGACTTCCAAATAATTCAAGTTTCCTAATCTATGAAACTAGTAAAAGGCCAAAACTCCTTTAAATGCAGTATTCTAACTTTTTAAGCGTGATCTTTAAAGCTTTCTTTCAAAGTTGAAGAAAATAGTGAAAAGTGAAATTCCTTTTTTTATACCTCAGTCCTACAGTTCCATGCCATTCAGATAACTTCTCTCACATAAAATGGCCTGCTCTTGACCCCCTTCGAAATGTATCTCTAGTGCCCACAGTTTTATCCTCAGGAAAGTTTTCTGGTAACATATTCTCATGAGACAAGGTACCCTTCTTCCAGGTCTCTGTAAGGGTATAAGTTTTATGTATCAACTTCCAACCTGTATTTGTCTTTTCTATCTCAGGATACAGTCAACTGAGTGCTTTTTAGAAATAACTAGGCAGTGGCCTTCACACTGAACTAAAAACAAAAAACAACGACAACAACATTATGCTGTGCCCATTTTTTCAAGCAGGAAGGGTAACAACTGTGCCCCAAGTCATGACTTTGTTCTGTTCTGCAGATCATCATAAAAATAAAGTGACAAGAGTCTGCATCTTAAGCTACTACTGCTCGGTTAGAGCACTGTTTCAGGGATCAGACACTCTTAAGGCATCTAGAAACATAATATGAAATGTCTGTCTTCTTTCGCCCTCCCTCTTCACTCTTTGCAACCACAGAGAGAAAATAAGCTGCATGAATGTCCCTTTTCATTGCCCTACTTACCCTTCGACAATGACACTCAGCAACGGAAAACAGGACAGATATACATGTGTGTTACTAATGACATGTGTGTTACTATTGTACTATAGTACAAAAGACATGTACTATCTTCAAGAGACTTAAATTTCTTGAAATAACAAATGTTGGTTAACTAATGATTGCACTCTGTTTTCTCTAGCTCTTCACCAAAAACAAAAATCAAAAGTGAAAAAATATTACTCTCCTCTCCCAACCCAAAGAAAGTAGAATACCAACAAACCTTAAATGATTAGACAAGTATATTCCCTTTTTTTTTTTTTGCAACAGAGCAATTCTATATGTAACGATATCCAGTTCAATACTGACATACAATCATATTGTAGGTGGTGTTACATGAATAAAAAGCTTGGTCAAAAATGCAGACCAAGTTCATCAATACCTTCAATGGGTCTTTATCAGAAATAGAAAGGTGGCAACATAATGGTAAGTTACAGACTGTCAAGAGAAGAGGATTCTGTAACCTTACTATGAGACGGTCAATCCTCTCCATACAATATAATATTTTTAAAAAATGCACACAAAGAAGTTTGTAGAGAACCGATGTGCAAAGTGCTTTTCTGAAATCCTATAATGTGATGGGATAAAGTCTGTATCTAAAGTAAACACTGTTTTCATGCTGAAATGTCCTCAAGAGTTTGATTCTTCCTATCAGCCCCCAATTTTTCTTCTCAAGCCCAATCAGATGGAAAAAAAAATATCTTTCTGGAAACAAGTGTTCTAAATTAAACCCCTGCGGGTAAGATACTTGAAGCAAAGGGTCCATTTCTTATTTTAATCCCTAAACATACATACAAAGCCTGGCACACAGCAAACACTTACAGTAGATTGCTAAATTTAATAATCTACCTTAAACCCATGTATACACTATTTCAAACTGCTTCCCTTTTGTGCTTAAAAGTGGTCTTAGCTGGGGCACCTGGGTGGCTCAGTCGGCTAAGCGTCCAACTTTAGCTCAGGTCATGACCTCACGGTTTGTTGAATTCGAGCCCTACATCGGGCTCACTGCTGTCAGCTCAGAGCCTGCTTGGGATCCTCTGTCCCCCTCTCTCTGCCCCTCCCTTGCGCGACTCTCTCAATCATAAAAATAAAAAACATTAAAAAGAAAGAAAGAAAGAGAAAGAGAAGAGAAAAACAGAGATGAAAAAAGTGGTCTTAGAGAATGTGACTTTACTATTTTTTTAATGCCTTTTTAAAATTTATTTATTTTTATTAAGTATGCCCAACCTGGGGCTCAAACTCACAACCCTGACATCAAGAGCCATGTGCTCCACTGACTGAGTCAGCCAGGCACCCCAATGTGATCTTTATTATTAAGGATCGCTATATGGGGGCGCCTGGATAGCTCAGTCAGTTAGGCATTCAACTCTTGATCTCAGCTCAGGTCTTGATCTCAGGGTCATGATTCAAGCCCCGCACTGGGCTCTGAGCTGGGCATGAAGCCTACTTTAAAAAACAAACAAAAAAAGGATAACTATGTGACTGCATCCCCTCCAACCTTCAGACTCAGTGCAATTACACTATCTGACGATTTTCTTTTAACCTACCTACTACCGTGCAAAGGAGAATTTTTTTTTTAACATTTATTTATTTTTGAGAGACAGAGCATGAGCAGGGGAAGGGCAGAGAGAGAGAGAGGCAGACTCCGAATCTGAAGCAGGCTCCAGGCTCTGAGCCGTCAGCACAGAGCCCGACGCGGGGCTCGAACTCACAGACCACAAGATCATGACCTGAGCTGAAGTCGGCCGCTTAACTGACTGAGCCACCCAGGTGCCCCGAGAATTTCTAAATACCTGCAAGACAACCCAATATCTGTATTTCCAGAAGGTTACTATGCCGCTCTTTCTCACGAGTGATTTTATTAAACTAGCCAAAGCTGTGATTGTATGCTGTGAGCAGAAATCATCCAGAAACGTGCAAAAGCTAGGCTGTTGGTGAGGTGTAGGTTCCTCAGTCCCTACATGTTTAAGGGAAGCAGACGGAGTAGTGGCAGCAGCGCAGGCACAAGAACGGCATGAGCCACTGCAGAAGCTGCCAGTCACCTGAGGCCCCTGACCACTGGGGAGCAGCTAGTCCCACCAGAGACGTGATGGCCACATAAAGTACACGCTGAATCAAGAATTAATACAAAAAAAGTTTCTATTAAGTTTGGGGGCCCCTAGGTGGCTCAGTCGGCTGGGCGTCTGACTTTGGCTCAGGTCATGATCCCACAGCTTGTAAATTTGAGCCCCATGTCGGGCTCTGTGCTGACAGCTCAGAGCCTCGAGCCTGCTTCGGATTCTGTGTGTGTCTCTCTAATATAAACACTAAAAAAATATATATCCTATTAAAAAACTCAAGTTTGTATATTAATCACATGTTGAAGCGATATTTTTATTTTTATACATTCTGACTTAAGAAAATATTACTAAAGTTAATTTCTTTTTCTTTCTTTTTTTTTTTTTTACTCAACATGACTACTAGAAAATTTTAAACTATGTACGTGGCTCACAATATACACAGTGGTCAGTCCTGGCCTGGGTTTGATGCCCAGTACCAATAACCTACTTTGAACAGCTGATTAATATTTGGGCTTTGTTTCCCCACCTATAAAACTAGGATAATGAATGGCACCTTCTCTGGGTCATGGTGAGGATTAATGAGCACTTGGGACACAATGGCTGGAACTTAGTAGAAGGCAGTCATGTTTAATCAGCAAGGAAAGGATTACAAACCGCCAATGATGCTACGGCTCCCAAATAAGTACCTAAAAACTCTGTCAATGGAGAAGTGATGGACTGTTCTTTAAACAAAGTATGACTTGTCATTATATTACAACATTTTCCTCCCTGACAATAACCACTGAGCGCACTGATTAACCCGACTCTACAACACCGACCAACACTCCAGAACCACACGTCAGTGATCTCTGGTTTATTTTTACATAAAATACTATTTTCTAACTTAATGATCTATTGTTTGAATGAGGTTCCTGAAATCTCTAAGTCCAAAAGCTCGCCTGGCATATATTTTAATATTTCTAAAAGCAATCTAGAACTCAATAACAAACAATCAGCAAAAAATGAAAAGCAAGAAAAAAATTACCTTTTGTTCTAAGTTGGCAGCAAGCTTATAAGGGAACGTTTATTGCAAAAATCAGTTGTTCGAATTAAGCATGGATATTCTTTTGAGGAAGGAACGGTGGGAGACAGTTAAACTGACTGGCAAATAAAATTCCATATTTCATGTTGAAACAGAGCACACTTCTACCTCTCTAACAAACCAACCACCACCACCGATACCAGAAGTCAACGCGTAAGTATACAGCCCTTGGTGGTCAGGCCATCTTTCATATTACAGTATAATTTTAAGGGAGCATGTGTATAAAATTTACTAAAATGTCTGAAACTTACTATCTTTTCATGGAGGAGGAGGAAGAGAAACATCAACTGGAGTGAACGCACAGGTTTTCAGATGGGTCAGTTCTCAGCAGAATGACCTAGACATCGTCTCTGACAACCAAGCACAATCCCCATAACCGTAACAGCTGTGATCTGATACTTCGGATGTCCTGCAAATTAAAGCAAGTTACCCAACTTCTCTCAAGTTTCCTCTTCCCACTAAAAACTAGTTGGCTACAGAAGAAATTAAACACCTTGGACACACTCATGGACCACAGGAGTCCGCAAATCACCGTGGCTGCTGGACATGCCCATGGGTACTACCGGGGAGAAGCATACGGCATGACTGCATCAGCGAGATGGCGGATTTCCAAAGTGGCTTAACAACAGGGAGGAGAAAGAACAGTGAAGGAAGAGGCACCAGCCTATCGCAGCACCTGGCTACCCACAGCTGAGTCTTGAACCAAATGCTATTCAGGCATCACCAAGTCTGCCCCCACCCCAGCCCCCACCCCACCAGATTACAGAGGGAGGACCACCACATACTCTTCTTCTAACTCCTTCCCCAAGCACGCGGCACACTGCTGAACATAAAGCACGCGACGAACAGAGCTGTCCAGACTAGCTCGTCAGTGTCGCTTAGAGAAGCAGGCAGTCCACTGAAGTCTGAGTTCTAAAAGAGTAACCCCGTCCCTTTCCTCTTTAAGGCTCTTACGGTTTTAGGATGTCCTCTCCTCTTCCTCCCCTCCCACGCCCTCGAAGCTGCCTTGTCATCTGCTGCCACCTCCCTTTGCTCAAATCTCTCTACTGCCATTTGCCGCTCTGACTCCTTTCTCTGTTGACAAGCTGCCCGGGCCCATGAGTCCCGAGCTCCGGTCAGGGGCGCTGCGCACAAACCTCCTGTCACTCTGGAAGCTGATGATCAGCACGCGCACGTCTGACGTTAAAACGTCACTTCTTTCAGAAATTCCTCAGGAGACAAGAAAAATTACCAATTTCTAGAGTGACCTGACTACCACCTCAAACCTGAAACTAAAATTTAGGAAGCAAAACACTGCAGCCCTGAGAACCCAACTCAAGATGCTCAAGCGACACCCTTCCCTATCCTCTGAAGCTACAGGCAGGTGCCCCCGCCCCCGTCGCCAAGCCACAATGCCACCTGACACGAGCCCAGAATCCACGTCAGGGAACGGAACGCTAACCCTACGCCCGCTTTTGTCACAACCAGTCACATACTTCCCGAACACGATGGGAAGGCTAAAAGAAAAAGTCTCCAGCAAATGCCGACAGCCTCAGGCCATCTTCCCAATGTGTCATGTGCTCACAGACAGACACTGAAAAGAACCAAGAACAAATTAACCATTCATCTTCGAAATGCATCCACCAAGAGCAGGCATCTTGCCATAGGAATTCACAAAACATGTCGTCCACCAACTTGCTTATCCGACTCCGGAGGCTCTGTATCTCTCTCCAAATGACGAAATAAAGGCACCTTCTGTACCTCTGTACCAAGAGTGTATTTCCCGTCTTTAGTCTATACGGCACCGCCTAACTCACAACTCCTTTCTCAGGCATGTCCGGGAATCTCTCTTGTTAACGGTCACTGGGATAAAAAGCTACTGACTACCTCAGGGCAACAAAAGCATGATGATCATATTCTTCTTCTGTGTTTTTAACGTGCAACTATTCGAGAGTTCTCATTTTGTTTCCTTCATTTTAAAACTCCTTCGAGCAATCAGCAACTCAATTCCGGCCCAAAATGCAGTTTTAGACATGAGCGGGCAGTCTCTAGGACCAGTTGAAAGTGGTCCCCTGGCAAAGCCTATTCACATCACACGAACCGGAAAGACGAGGTCCAACCATAAAATGTCCACAGAAGTGCTGAGTGAAAGACAGACTGGGGTTGAAGGCACAGGATGCAGGTCAGAGAGAAATCCGGGAATCAAGCTAGAGTTAATCAAGATCAAAATAAACAAGAATTACACCTCCTTTCTCTGCTTTTCGGGCTAAAATAGGTACCCTTTTTTCCATTTCCCCGAGGTGGTAGAAATGCAAGATAATGAGAGTTTAATGATTATGATAAAGTATAAAAGAAACATGAGTGCTCTTTAATAAGGAGGGATAATTTACAATGTAACGATGTTCAATTAATTTCAAAACACATTGACCAGGACAACTTTAAAGCAGGGACCTGTCCAAGGAGCAAAGTCGAGCTGCCCAGGCATGCGGGGCACCGTGAGCACAAACACTGGTGAGTTCTCTGGTCAGCCGACCCAACAAGCAGAGACCATGTTATGCGGGTGGCCCCAAACCAGAGGGGCTGACCACACCAACTGCTATTCTCAGCATCTGGGCATGACACCTTGCAATGCACATCCCTGTGCGGCGTGCGCGGTGCGGGGTCCCCTTCTCTCAATCTGTGCTTTCACGCAGCTCACCCCTCAGCACGACACGCTCACCTGACTTCACCTCCAGCCCCATTTCCCTTTGTCCTGATGGGAAAATTCCTTTCTGACACGAAAGAACACTTTCAGACCATCTCAGCTTTCCGTGTCTCCGAACGAGACCCAGGAGGGCCGCTGATGCGAGCAGTGGCCCTGAACCGAAGCCATCCTGTCAGCCTCTCGGGTCCTGAGCGACAGTTACAAACTAACTACTACTGACCTATTAGAAATCAGATCTGCGGGCTTCCAGGCAGGGTCTGTTCTAAAGTGCTGCCAACCTTCTGGGGACCTGGTTCCATAAACGGTATAAGCCTGCGGCCGGTGTTAAGAGCAAACACGGCAGGACCTGCAGCCACTGCACGAGCCCTGCAGAAGCAACCTTCAGATAACGTACTTTTACTCTAACGACTGATCTGTGGAGTAGATACAGTGCTGATTTATAACATGCAAGCACTGCAAGTTAAAGGCTAGAGGAAAGGATACAGGTACTTTACTTGGCACAGGGCCAGACACGTATTACGTGCCCAGTAACTCAGTATAACACAAATAGAAACGAATTATTTCTCTTTCCTCCGGTGTTGCTTCTATACGATTTTCAAATAATCCAGAAACGACTGTATTTCCTCGGCTTATTTCAGTCCACTGTAACCTAGAATCGTGGTTTCAAGCCTCTTGGTTTTCTGAGACTCCTCTTTACTTTTAAAACTTAAGGATCCCAAAGAGCTTTTATTTATGTGGGTTTTTACTGAGTTACTATATCAGATTAAAATCAGGAAACTTAGATCTCAAGGTTGCGATCGAGCCCCGAAGTGGGCTTGGTGCTGATAGCACAGAGTGTGCTTGGGATTCTCTCTCCCTCTCTCTGCCACTTTCCCGCTGTGCTCGCTCACTCACAAAAAATAAATAAACTTAAAAAAATAACATATTTTTAGGGGCACCTGGGTGGCTCGGTCAGTTAAGCACCCAACTTCAGTTATGATCTCATGGTTCACGAGTTCAAACCCCATGTCGGGCTCTGTGCTGACAGCTTGGAGCCTGGAGGCTACTTCGGATTCTGTGTCTCCCTCTCTCTGCTCCTCTCCCACTCATGCTCTGTCTCTCTCTCTCTCTCTCTCAAAAAAAAAAAAAAATTGAAAAAATTTTAAATTTCAATGAATTTTTTAAAACAGCGTATCTTTATTAAAAAATAACTATATTTTCTTAAATAAACTTATGAAGCTTCTTATTAAGAAGCTTAATGAGAAAGTAGCATTGTTTTACATCTTCACAAATCTCTTTAACATCTGGCTTAACAGGATACAGTTGGGAGTTTCATATCTGCTACTGCATTCAAACTGTTACATATAACGTTTTAGCTGAAGCACATGAAAAAAATTCAGCCTCAGATACACAGCTGGAAAAGGGAGGGATATTTTAAGAGCCTTTTCAAATAATTGCTAATATTCTTCTCTATATTATGCTAAAACTTAACAAGTGATAGTTTCTTACAAGGTTAGCTGTGATATAAAATCTGAAACCACGGCAGTGGCTCTACTGTACTCTGTGACATTAAAGTCACAGGTCTATCTCCCACTTTGAATGATCTTCTACCTGCGCGTGCTTCTGTAACGTCCTGTACTGAGCACCTGAAAACGGCAGGTTCTCTGACTCACGCAGGTCTCCCACAAGCTGGCGCCTTCATCGCTCAGTATTAAAAACCGCACGTGCGGGCACCTGGCTGGCTCAGCGGGTGGAATGTGCGACTCCTGATCTCCGAGTTCTAAATCCGAGTCCCAGGCTGGGTGTAGATGCTACTCAAAAACAAAAATGCTTCAAAAAAAAGAAAGTATATTTGCTAATACCATTACCAAATTCATGAGTAAGTTTTTAAACACCGGGAAGCCATCCAGCTCATGGTGGCAAACACAAGTTTTCCAAATTCTGATTTTCACTTCAGAGCCCAGTTTTTATCACTGGCAACAAATACTGCCCACTGTTTTCCTTGAAGCAACAGACCTGCTTCTTATTCATTTTCAAGAACCCGTCTGCCAAATACCCAAGTCTGAATAAGCGCAGTTTGTCAGGTAAAACTGGTGCTCCAAAGAAATAGAAAATAAAAAATAAACGCAGTTGGTTCATGGCCCAAATCAAACAACCGCTCAAGGCCTTTTCCTCAGCACAACGGAGACACTTACGTGTGCAGACACACAGGCTGTGTGTTTGCTTCCTTTTTTGTCACACACATCCTCAAAAACTGGCTACTCAAAGACTGAGATTTGGGGCGCCGGGGTGACTCAATCGATTAAGTGTCAGACTCTTGATTTTGGCTCAGGTCATGATCTCACGGTTTGTGGGTTCGAGCCCTGCATCAGGCTCTGCGCTGACAGCATGGAGTCTGCTTGGGATTCTCTCTCCTCCCTCTCTCTGCCCCTCCCCAACTTGCACTCTCTCTCTCCCAGAATAAATTAAACTTTTTTTTAAAGACTGAGATTTAATAAAATTAATAGATATTACTGCTTCGTTGAGAACATTAAGTAAAACTGGCACTATTTTTCACTTAGAGCGCGTGACTGAATACCGTGATGACTCGAGTCCAGTTTGGTGCCACTGTCTTGATTCATGCTGTAACATCAGCAGTTTCACCTAGCCTGCTTCAATGCAAATGTCTACACAGAATAAAAAGGTAAATATTATTTCAATATTATTATGCAAATAGTGTTGGCTGCACACCCCACCGCCAGGGTCTCAGGAATCCTCGAGGGTCACTGACAGACTACGCCTTGAGAACCACTGTTATAGATCATGAATAGCTATCAATTACCTAGGTACATGGGATCGTACACAGTACAAGACACGGTTACTCCCGCCAGGAACTAAGAGCCACGGGGGACATACATATCCGTACACACTCACCTGAAACTAACCACAATACAAGCAGTCACAACCACTGCCCAATGAAACAGCACAGAAAAGAAATGCCACGATCTTCCTAAGGAAGGGAGATGATCCCTTGGGTGGGAGCAGCTAGCGAAGGACTCAGGGAGGAAATGGATTTGAGCTGGGCTCTGAAAAAGGCAGGGAGAGGTGAGAGCGTTGCAGGCAGATGGCAGGGCATGGGCTCACACATGCTCAGGGCACAGTGAGAGAATTCGGAGGCTCCCAGCTGCCAGTCACCGTAGCCCAGCCCAGGAAAAGTCAAGTGCCTTGACCAAGGACACTAACAGAATAGTGACCTAGGAAGGAAAAAGGCTGGAAAGGAAGGCTACAAGGTCAAGGTGAAAGAAGTCTGACTGCCAAGAGTAGTCTGAACTTGACCCTGGAAATATCACAAAACCCCTGAAGGAGGTTCGGTACGGAAAGGCCAATCTGAACTGTGTTCAAGAAGAAGAAAAGTAAGAGGGATCTGAAGCAGAAGCCGGTGCCGAGACCCAGGTAAGAGCAAGGGCATGAGCAGGCCTCAAGACAACCACAACAGTAAAGGGACAGTCACAAAAGACAGTATGACAGGACCTGGCTTGAATGGGACAACTGGTTAGCTGGTGATGAGTGACTAGCCCATGAAAATAGTGGGCATGATGCTTATTCTAATAATCACAGCAAAGAGCCACAGAAAGGGAAACAACAGGCTGCAAGAGTTACCGGGTCAGTAATTCACACCAGCGGGTGAAATCCCACAAAGAGAGCAATACGCGGGCTTTAAGATACAGTTCAGCTGTCACGTCCCTCTTCTGCGTTCCGGACAACTTCGTATGTCTCTCTGCCACACCACAACACTCCATCTCTCTCAACATACCCCAAGTTACCTCTGCATTCCCAGTGGCTGATTCCATTCACTGTGCTCGAACATTTCTGTTCGATGAGCTAATGCTACTTGTACTTATAACTGGCATAATATCTATTCTTTTTAGTTTGCAAGCGAGATACTTATCCTCGAGAAATGAGCTTTTAGTGAACTGGGACTATGTGTTACTCTCCTTCGGTTCTTCCAAAGCCTGGCTTCTAATATGCTGTTTCTAATGTCAGCTAAACAGAATCCCAGGAATAATCTGCCCCTGGAAACAAAAATCGAGTTAGCTTCATGCTTGCACACTTTTCCCTCAAAGCCTCTATGCTCTGCTTACGTATGATGTTGATTCTGAAATTTAGCTGCATTTACAAAATTTGGCAAAAAAAAAAAACAAAAAAACCCACAGTTGCAAACAATTCATTAGAACATTAAATAATTCACATATCCTAAAACTGGAACAAACTGACCTCATACTAACTTAGTCCTTAACAGGCACGTACACCGGGAAGGTCAGTACCTGCTGTGGAAGTCTTCTTCCACCTTCTTCCCACGACCCGCACCATGATCCACACTTTAAAAAAATTCTTCCCAGTCATAGCTACAACGACGGATGAAATCTAGTAACCTGCTATACAAAGTAGGTATTGTTTTTCCTTTAAACACAAGACAGCCACAGCTCAAAAAAAAAAAGGCTAAATATCTAGGCCAAGATCACAAAACCTAGTCACAAGAGAGCAAGGCAAACCCACGTTCGTGAAACCATGCAGTGCTGTGGGGATTCCAGTCGGACCCATCCACCTCCGACGTAAAGCACACCAGCAGAAACGTGGACTCCCTCCACTACTACAGCACAGAGAGCACAGGGTCAAAGGCAGACCCAGAAAAAGAGTTTATCCAGATACTCTCCTTTGTACTTTAAGATTATTTTACAAACCCTATCATCTGCAACATAGAGTCCTTTCTCCAAAAGACACCCAAACCATCCTTCATTTTCTAAAGGCTACTCTGTTGGCAAAACATAGAACTCCTTGCAATTAACAACAAAAACGACCTTGGCTTTGGAGTGAGGATGATTTGGCTCATGTTCCGGATCCTGCTCGTACCTGCCAGGTAGCTTAACACAAGTACCCTCGCTTCTCCGAACCTCAGCTTTCCTTAACTGAAACACAGGTAAAATGAAAACAGTCAATAAACACTGAATAAAGGGAATAAGCACCATCTAGCACATAGTAAGCACTCAACTAACCTACAGTTTCCTTCATTCTACCTCAACTTCGCCAGAATTTTGTCTCTAATTTCAGCATTCACACTGCATTAGAATTCCAATAACTTACCTGGTCCTCTGTAAATCAGGATAAGAATCTTAGAATTCTTGTCAAACCCACTTGTTCTGTGGATACGAAATTCATAACTAAAGATAACGTTAGCTAGCAATAGCCAAACCAGACTGGAATCTGAGTGTTCTTAACTAGCCAATTCAAAACTCTAAATCAAAGGCACGTATCTTTCAAAAGACTATCAGTAGAGAAAACAGAACACCAAGAACAAAGTTGCAATTCGTACATCTGACCCATACATTCAGAAGCCCTAGACTTATCCCGTACACTACATTAAGAAACCCTACAGTAACTCTTTAAGGAAACACAAAACAGATTTTACACAGTAGCAGAGAAGACTCACCAACGTGTCACTGTGTCCTAAGAATACAGCATTCTAGATACAGTCCAAAGGTTAAAAAAAAAAAAAAAATCATTGCCACATAAGGCCCTACTACACTACTCGGCCTAAGATGGCAGAGAATATAATATACAAATGCAGCGATAATAACAAGAAAGAGGCAAGGGCAGGCAAGGAAAGCAGAAGAACTTTAAAGATAACTAACAATTTGTTTAAACAGAAAAGCAAATCAAGGGGCGCCTGGGTGGCTCAATCAGTGAAGCGTGCAACTTCAGCTCAGGTCATGACCTCGCGGTTCATGGGTTCGAGCCCTGTGCTGGGCTCTGTGCTGACAGCTCAAAGCCTGGAGCCTGCTCACAATTCTGTGTCTCCCTCTCTCTGCCCCTTTCCTGCTCATGCTCTGTCTCTCTCTCTCTCTCTCTCTCTCTAAAGTAGATAAACGTTAAAATAAATAAATAAATAAAATTAATCACCAACTGGCTTTTCCACACAGCCACAATCTAACCACCACTTACTCAGGAAATACAAGTCACTAACATATGCTTGGGAGCTAGATGCTAGGGAAAGATGGACATCAGTCCAGTACAGGGAATAAGGCATTAACATAAACGTTTACAACATAGGATAGAAAGCAGTGTGCCAAAAAGGCTTGAGAGGTCAGAGAGATTATATCCAACTGTGAGAATGAAACAGAGTTAACATAAGAAATATCTCGACTTCGGTTCAGGTCATGATCTCGTGGTTCATGGGTTCAAGCCCCGCATCGGGCTCCACTCTTATGGTGCGGAGCCTGCTTGGGATTCTTTCTCTCTCCCTCTCTCTCTGCCCCTCCCTCACATGAGCTCTTTCTCTCTCTTAAAATAAATAAGTTTTAAAAAAAGAAAGAAAGATCTTTCAAGGTTCGTATCAAAGGCTGCACTGAATTTGGACATGCAGAGATGAGAAGAAATAGTCTGTGTGTCCCAGAGACCAAGATCAGCACTGGTATACAAAGTGATGGATACATGTTTCTCGAATGCATGAACGGGCAAGGGCACATGCTAGATGTATAGTTGAATGTACAAGAGAACAGTTTTTAAGGCATGCCAGGACCAAACTGTTACAGGCCTCACTCAGATTTTACTCTGTGGACAGTGAGGTCAGTGATACAACCAAAGCTGTGCTTCTAGAAGAATAAACGGACAGAACATAAAATAGATAACAGCTGAAGAGAAACTCTGCCATTCAATATATACAGCTGACCCTTGAACAAAGTGGGGATTAAGGGTGCCAACCACCAGTGCAGTCAAAACTCCACTGTAACTTTTGACTCCCCAAAGACTTAACTACTAATAGCTGACCAAAAGCCTTACCAATAACAGTCAGTGAACACATATTTTATATTTTATATGTATCCTAGTCTATATTCTTACAATAAAGCTAGAGAAAAGAACATATTAAGAAAGTCATAAGAAATGGGAAATACATTTATAGCACTATATTGTATGTATCAAAGAAAATTCACATTATAAGTGGACACACACGAGTTCAAACCCCCGTTGTTCAAGGGTCAATTGTATTTGTAATATCATTGAGCTTATCTGCATCCAAAGTAATTTTGCTCTGTTCTCGGTCAGTGCCTCTCTTTAGCGGTTTATTACACTAGTGGCTACTGACGATGCCTGTAGTTAACATCGGGACAGGCCAGGTTATACCATGAAAGCAACTGACTGGTAGCTGTAAGAGGCAGATCACAGTCAAGTTTACTTCTCACTCATTCCAAGACCACCATGTCTCCAGGCTACTCTTTAGGGCAGCTGTCCTCCAACCCCCAGCTCAGGATTCAACCTGGTTTAATTAATCATACGGTACGATCCCAAAGGTGGGGAGGCCAGGAGGACTTCACGTCGACTTTTAAATGCTTCTATCCAAAAGTGACACCTTGTTTCTGCTCACATGTCACTGGACAGAGGAAGTCACAGACCACATGTCATGAAAAAGAAATGGATCCTCCAAGTGTGTGAGAAAAGACAACTAGAGGGGCGCCTGGGTGGCTCAGTCGGTTAAGCATCGACTTTAGCTCAGGTCATGATCTCAGGGTCAGTGAGTTCGAGCCCCACGTCAGGGCTCTGTGCTGACAGCTAGGAGTCTGAAGCCTGCTTCAGATTCTGTGTCTCCCTCTTTCTGCTACTCCCCTGCTCACGCTCTCTCTCCCAAAAATGAATAAACATTAAAAAAAGAAAAAGAAAGAAAAGACAACTAGAAACACGAGCAGCGCCAATGCCCATCGCTGTGTGACATCTTTCACAATGCCCAGTAATCGACTGTTACGTTTCGAAGAGAACACATGCCCAGTTTCTTTGCAATTAAGTAACCTGCTCTTGAGGCATTAAAACTACCACCACATTTCCACGCAGCCCCACGAGTGTCATGAACCTCATGAGGACCAGGAAACAACTTAATCTGTGTATGTTCACTAACTCTAAAGAATGTAACATCATCTGTGGTAGGTTGTTTTGTTTGTTTTATTTAGTTTTTATATCTACTATTCTTTAAGGAACAGTTTCTAAGCTATTGAAAAACCATACAAACTATTCATCTTGCTCTAATCTGATAAATTTCTCATTTAATCCATATTTATAAAGAGAAGGAAGTTATATGCAGTATGACCAAACCATTTCTGTCTTACTAGGATTCTTTGGTATAGGGCTGCCTGCGTGGCTCAGTCACTTAGGCGGCCAACTCTTGGTTTCAGCTCAGGTCGTGATCTCACAGTTCATTAGTTCAAGCCTCATGTCGAGCCCTGCGCTGACTGCACAGAGCCTGCTTGGGATTCTCTCTCTCCCTCTCGCTCTCTGCCACTACCCCCTCAAAATAAATAAACTTTAAAAAAAAAGTCTTCGGCATAATCCAAGTAATTAAGAACAATGAAAGTTGCCCATTATTTGTATGACCAGATTTAATTAATGAGACACATCAGTAGTAATGGTGCTATAGGTAATTTCTTCAAGCTACAAATCTCCCATATATTTAGGAGGCAAACAGAGTAAAGAACGCACACAGTTTAGAAATAACAATCCTAGTTTCAACCCTAGCTCTCTCTCCCTACTTGTGGGACATCAGCCAAGCTAGAGAATCTCTGTGAGCCTCCATTTCCTCATCTACAGTACAGTTAATTCCAGCGACTTTACAAGACCATCCGCAGATTAAATGAGACATCTTACATAAAATGCTACGAGGTAAGTATTTTTTAAAGTGGCAGACAGTATTTGTTCGATAAGCAAGGAATATGGTTTTCTTTACCTTTGCATTAGGATTCCCCGAGTTAGGAGAAGCAAAAGGGCTTAAATTACCGCTTAGTTGAGAATATCTCACGAGCAGCTGACATCAGGGCACAGCTGGGCAAAGGGCACGATTACCTAGTGTACTATAAGCTTACTCCGCAATTGTGTCGAGGTTTCCCTAAGTCTGAGAGAATTATACCAAGAACAAAGACAATGGGTGGGTATTCACAGACACCAAATCTTAGCATCAAAAGCCATTTTCAAGATGTTTTCGGTCTAGACGTTTCCAAATTAATTTTTGGCCATGGGATTTTCTCCAAAGGAAACACTACAGAGCACCCACAAAAGTAACAGAAGAGGGGAGAGATGCTATGGGGACAGTGTGGTCTCCTCCCCATGCCCTCTCCAAGCCCATTTGGCTCCCTGCTGTAATTCTAAGGAAACCCAGGGCTTGAGATCACCTTCGGGGAGGAAAAAAAAAATGGAGATACTTCTACTTTTTATGGCAGAAACTGGAGGTAGGGGGGTCTAAGTGACTCACCCAAGGTTGTCAGCAGCAAACTAAGTCTAGCGCCCAAACTACCAAACGCTAGAGCTGTGTTTGTCCACTAACAGTCAAGTCTGTCTTGCTACTGAATGTTTTGCATCAGAATCTGCCCTCATTTTTATCACCATCTGTGAGTTTCAATCTCCCAGTTTTAATCGGGCATCTTGCCTTTCTTACTACTCCTATTGCCCTCACATTACTCATTCTCTTGTTAGTGCCTTCTCCGTTAGTCCTGTCATGTGTCCAGGACAACTGCAGTGAAACATTTCACTCCTAACACTGATTTACCAAACCTATTATATTTGTCCCCAGCAGATCCATAAGACAGTAAACAAAGAGAAAATAATGACACTCAAAGGGAGTATCCTCTGAAATGTCAGATCCCAAGATCCCATTCCTTGCCTGACCTGCTCATATTATCACTCCCTATCCTGTATCTCCAAAACGGCAGTTTACCAAGTGACTGCTGGCACAAACATAACTAGTGAGGAAGAAGGATGGCACACTTGTGAGAGTCAAGTCTAAATAATGGGGATGTGGGGCGCCTGGGTGGCTCAGTCAGTTAAGTGTCCAACTTGGGCTCAGGTCATGATCTCACGGCTGGGGGTTCCAGCCCTGCGTCGGGCCTTGTGCTGACGGCTCAGAGCCTGGCGCCCTGCTTAGGATTCTGTGTCTCCCTCTCTCTCTGCCTCTCCCCTGCTCACACTCTGTATGCTTCTCTCTCTCAAAAATAAATAAACATCAGAAAAAAATTTTAAATAATGTGGATGTAACAGGGAAAAACAGAGATCCTTTGGGAATTCAGGTTGGCAGAAAGATGTCCTCAAACTCCCACAGAAAAGGGTCTTTCTAAGCCAAAACAACGCCCAGACAGATGGACAAAATCTGAGCAGGTCGAGAACAGGGTATGCTACATCACACCTGGGCCATTCCAAGACGACCACAGAAACCCTCCCACAGAGAAATCACCATCTGTGCGTTCCAGGACAACACTAGAGTGGAGGCCTTTTTCACTTCTACCGGTATGATTTATCTACCAAATTAACCAGTTCTTTCTCGGTAACCAGGAACAGGCTAAAGACGAGCAAAGTAATATTCCTAGAATGCCCAACAGAAGCATTAACAGTGCCACAAGACCAGTTTATGCACATGACTTATAACCCGAAGGCAACAGAGTCTTCCTACCCATCGCACAGAGAATCTAGACAAGCATTATCTGACTGAAAAGCACTGCTACCATAACAGGGACCAATTAACTCATCTTTGTCTCAAAGGAAAATGCTGGGCTATATTAATAAGAGCACAGTCCGATATTTAATTTGCTTATTTTCTTGGTTATATAAACCAGAACGTCAAGACTTGACTGTGATTTGGAGAACGTATGTGGATTATACATCTTCGTAACTAAATGAGACATAACATTAATTTTATTTATTTTTTTGAAAGATTTCATTTTTTTAAACTAATCTCTATACCCAATGTGGGGCTCAAACTCACAACCCCAAAATCAAGAGTCGCATCCTCTATGGACTGAGCCAGCCAGGCACCTCACGTTACATTAATTTTAAAAGCTTCTAATCTGCATTTGTATGCAACAGAATGGACACAGATCATCTCTCAGAAGCACTCTGTAGAAGGGGTCCTTATTCCCTGCCATCTCCATAAATCTTACCTCAAACTTTCCCTTGTCTCCTTGTTGGACTTAACTTGGACTGAAAGGAGTAGCCAAAAGTACTTGAAATCAGTGACTCTCTTTATTGGAAAGTTCCCTTCATGTACCTTTTAATAATGAGAACTGATCTTAGATGAACTCTCAGTGCTTAGGAGCAATGACTACGCTTCATGAATTTCTTCCTCTTCTTTTAGAAAATCAGAGTTCTTTTATTTATAACTGGTTGCCAGTAATCCCATAATTCTACGAGGAATTCTATTATGGCATTCCGAACTTCCTTTTAAATGTCGGATTATTTTTAAACTTTCTTTCTAAAGGTTAGGGAGAAATAGTACACAGATACTCATACTGGACCAATGATCTAAGCTTTCCGAAGATAAACTTGACGATGTCCATTAACAGCTGCTGAAATTTGCCCTAGCAATTCCATTTCTGCAAGAAATGGATAAACAGGACATAAAGACGTACATACACGGTTGTTCATCACGGCAGTGTTTACAACAGTAGGGAGGAGGAAGGGAAGGAGGGAGGAAGGAAAGAGGAAGTGAGAGAGAGGAAAGAAAAGACAACTTAACTATTCGACTGAGAGTAACGAGTAAGCTGAGGATAAATCTAAATCCGCACAATGCAATACTATATATGGCCACTAAAATACGATGTAGGTTACCTGACACATGTAAAGGTAGTCATGAAGTGTTTTATAATCTGCTTGTACTCAAGAGTATAGAATATGATCACATATGGTGTGTATATGTACACACACACACACACACACAACACGCAACTTCTACAAATTTTCAAGTCTGGAAAGAAAAATACCAAATTGTACCAAAAATACTTTTTCTAGGTAGTATCATTTACTCACAGGTGTACTTTGTTCTGTTTATGTGTAATTCCTGAATTTCTAGAGATACATTTACCATCCTTTATAAAACTAAGACAAAAAATGTCTTTCACGAATCATGAAAACTGAGGACTTCTTCAATAAGAGGTAATAGAGCAGAAAGTTAACCATGAAAATAAATCTACCGGCCAAGTAAAAGTTACATAAAGTTCTGCCAAAATCACAGCTCACAACGGATGTCCCTTTCACATGACTGCTTATTTCAAGCCTTGCTAGAAACGTTCCTGACGCACGCAGAAAAGGGCTTGTGCCCTGGAGTCCGAGACCCATGTCCGAGGCCCAACTCTGCACATAGCAGCTGTGTGACCGCAGGGAAGTTACTTAGCCTCAGTCTCCATGAGGCCCATAGTACCGGATCCCGCCTGTGAGAGGGGTAGGGATTAAAAAGAAAGAGATGGAGCAGCTAGTTCTAAGCCCGGCACACGCAAAGCAGTAATAAATTATGATGGCAACTATTGCCATCATTACTGCTGCTCTCACTCAAGAAACAAAATCATGAGTGCTTGAAGGGCAGCAACCAGGTCTTATTTCTGCTCCTCCCTGGATCCCTGGCACCTACTACTGTACCTGACACACAGCAGCCCTTCATTAAATGCTTAGTGAATGAAGCATACCTAAAATTAACTAATTAACCTCCCTGAACGTCAATTTCCTTTCCTGGCAAAATCATCAAAACACCCTGCAAAGGTGAGAACTGGTAAACATGAGACACCTAGTTCAGGAAGAGGCTCCCAATAAACGCCAGCTATCATATCCATGAACTTGTCCCTGCAGGTTTCAACAGGCACCAAAGCCGAAGGGAGAAAACAGATGCAATTTTTCCTCCACATTTCCTTTCGTATATGGGTCTATTGCTTTTATTTGGACTCAGGAAAGAAAATTCTGTCTTTCCAGGCACACATCCTAGCAGGTTATTTAAGCGATAATTTTCAGACTGCCACAAGCACTTTTGGCTAAGTGGCCAAAATAGTACCTTAGAATCCATAAGCTTATGACAAAATATATACAAATATACAAATAGGGACCATGAAGACCAGGAGGTCAGTATTTCTGAGGGATTCAAATTAAAACTTTTAACATGATCTGGATCAGGAAAGCACAAGAAAAATCAGCATTATTTCCATATACGCTATCACATGAAATATTAAGGAAGTATGAGATTTATGAAGCTATTCGATTACCTGAAAAGGATTTTCTTCACAAAAATCAAAATAAATGGGAATGCATTTTGAGATAAAAAGCAGATCCTCAAGGGGAAATAAAGTCACTAACTTCTATGCAGGGAGGGGAAAAACTATAGTCATGAAACCAAAATTCATTTCACATAAATCATAACATTCTTGTACTGGTATTAAGAGAGAAACAGTCATCTGAGGAAAAAGAAAAAAACAAACAAAGAAACAAAAAAGCCTACCATAAAGGAGAAGAACTCAAAAACTGCCCAGATCAGTCATTTGTGTAGCTCTGCTAATTTCCCGTATCTAATTTGACAGAAACCTCAGATTTCGTACAGAAGTGCTTAATAGAAGGTTTATGGTCCTATTTCTGCAGCGATTCTGTTGAAAAGCAAAAAGACTACTCGGCATTCTTTCGCTTTGAGTTAAAGTTTTTGGTTCCATTTCTCTGAAACATACCATGCTGTGATTCATAGAAGTGTCTCGTGGTTTATAGCGTTATACGCTGGACTAAAAACACCATTTAGGAATCCCTATTAGGAAAATGATAGTTTTGTAGTGACTTTCAAGACAACTGGCATAAGCATATTCAAGTGAAGCAGGAGTACATTTTATATGAATTAATTACATCTCAGTGAAACTTTAATTTAAAAAACAATGTATGAAGAAAAGGCAGGATCTTGCTAATTTTCTAGAATCTGGCACAATGGGTACACAGGGGTCAATTCTACTGCTCTGAGTATTTTTTGAGTATGTTTTAAAATTGTTATATAACATTCCTTAAAAATGAGGCAGACAAGCCATACGTGTAGTCTCGCGTCAATCACCCGCACGTCAGGGTGAAGCTACTCAACAGGTTCAAGTGTAAAGTGACGGACAGGGACCTACCCTGACCCAGCACAAAATCCAGGTAAGAGTTGTACGGATTTTCCACCCGACTTGGTCAACACTGGCCCATTTTCCATCTAACATGGTGCTTCTCTTCCCCCAAGAGGGATGACTTAACTCACCAGAATCAAACTACAACTGATGCTGGGAGGAGAAAACTAAAATTTGTTTATTCTCAACAGGGTAGATTTTGTTAATGGTTCAATAATACATACAGATCATTAATATGCACTGCTTTGTCACAAATTCATCCATCCATCAGCAATCCAAGTATTTCCTGCAGAGCAACTAACATCTACATGCCATGCACGATGCCAGCTCCTAGGGATACGGCGATGAACAAAGCAGATGAAATCTACCCTTCAGAAGCTTACGATCCAGAGGAAATACAGAGATAAGTGATTACCTTATCCCCGCTGAGTCAAGTGAGCAGTGTGACGAATGAATCCTACAGAATTAACTAGAAAAGAGGAAATGTACAGTGAGCAAGACATTATAGAAAAGGTTAGAGGTGACCAAAAAACAGTACAACCCAAGATATTTAATGTAAACAGGGAAAACAATCATTCGTCCTGGTTGCTGGCACAGTTTTTCCGAAAAAATACTTATTTCTATAATTTACGATGCTGCTATAACCAACTAGGTGTTTGCAAAAGGAAACTTCCATCTTTTCTAATTTATTTACATAATTTATCCTGGCCAAAAAAGAAAAAAAAGAAGTCTCATTCGAAAAGGTAAAATATGTTACCTAGAGCCATCCTTTAAGATAAAAGTGACTTTAAATATTTAAGTCAATCCCAACTATTCAAAATTCACATATAGCATTGTTCGAGGTCCAGCTGTACAGTGTTCCTTCCGAGTTACCAGAAATCTTGGTGGAAAAGGTTGAAGTTTAAACCTGGGTGTATTTAATGTTACCAAAAGGTTCAAAAGCCAATTTATCGTACTTTTAGGTTTTCAGGTTTTCCAGAAGTGAAGAAAAGGAAAAGAGGGGAAAAGAGAAAACCTGAAAACCAATACTATTTGATAGAGGGAAAAGTTCAGGGCCATTCCGATCTGGCCCCAAGAAGAGAACAGATTCTCACTGGTGATAAAGATTTAATCAAATACACATCCAAGCTCTCAGAATTCCTCTCCTTTCTGCCGTCACACACTAAGCTTTCTCTGGCAAGGTCATCTAGGAAAGATTCACGAAGAGGTCCCTCTGAATGACCGGGCTATCAGCAACGATGGAAAGGAACTTGCACGTCCTGTCCTAGGAAACCACCCAGACACAATATTTATCAAACGGTTCTATTTATTGCTCTGTATTAGAAAAAGAAAGATATATAAGTGCTGTAATGCAGTTGGCAACAATAGAAAGAAAATAATTTAATCATTCCAACCAGAGTAGGAAGGAAGAAGTCACGGCGACTTTGAAGAATCCCCACTGATGTTAAAATATCCTCTGTCCCTCTTCATCTCCCAGACCATAAGCTTTGTATCCCCCTCCGGCCACCCCTGTAGCACTCAATGAAAGGTCAACACGTTATTTCACTGAACAAAAGAACTCAGGGGCAGAAGAAACCGGTGCCCTGCTCAAGGCTGCACAGCTAGTTATGTGACAGAAACAGAGACAAACAGGGACTGGTCTCCCCCAAAGTCTTCCCCACTACACCTTGCCAAGTAAAAGTTATTTTACTGGGGAAAGTGGGGAAAGGAGACGGAATCAGGTGACAAGCGGTAGTGAAGAAACCAGCAAAGTATTCAGTTACAGGGTTATTATCTACTAAGCCAGGAATGAAAAAGAAAAAAACCTTTCCCAGAAATTAGCACATATAACAACTCTGTTCATCTGCCGGAGTCTCTGCACCAATTACTTCCCATCCCTCAAAACCCCCACAGGAATTAAGTAAGGACAATTCACATTAAAGGGACTACAGAAAGGAAACTTGCAACACAGTTCACTGAATCACCCGGGTCCTTCCCGGACCATCGTGAACTCCGTCTTTCGTTCAGTTCACCTAATTCCTCTGCATTAAGCAGAACATATACAGTCTAAACACACTTACTGCAAGCTGATCTGGGCACAGAGCGAGGGCTGAGGAAGATGTTTCAGAGACTGCACGGTGCATACCTGCATTTTTCTCCCTGAAGATTTATTCCTTAGCACCCACGGGAACACTTCTGCACTGCTAAAATGAACCTAAAAAACTGGTTTTTCAACTTCCAATATAGGTTAAACATGAACTAATTAACTGTTTGTAAAACACTTTGAAGACGTAAAAGAGTATGTAAATGTTAATTATTAATGTTGATCCACAAAGCTCCCGCGTGCGAAGTAAATACAATTGTACTGGTAAGTTTCTGCTACTTTCAAGGCACACACATAGAAGCCCAGCATGCTTTTAAGAATTCTAGGAAAACTCTAAGGGCAGACCACAATGATTTTCTATTTACAACATGAACAAGCTGGAATTTTAAGCTGGCTATTCTGGATATAATTATATGAGTTTAAAAAAAAAAGTGACTTATGGTATATATGCAATAAAACTAGAGTATGTTTAGAGTCACAAAGTCCTGGATGAAAATTATAGTTCATGACCTGAAATGGGCAAACTAAAATCTCTGAGCCCCCGTTTTCTCATCAAAAAAGGTGGGGGGGGGGGATAATACCTATCTTATAGGGTTATTATGAGGAATTAAGTGAATGTAAATGAACACATAATACATCCGTAGGCGCACCTAGTAAAAGTTTCTCCTTCCTTTCAGTGACTTTACTTTTTAGAAAACACCTTTTAGGAAACAGCATGCCTCAAAAGATCTTTCTAGACTGCAAAAGTCTTTTAAAAACACTATCATGGTTCAAGCATACATACACCACCATTTTGGCAGGAGAGCCCAGGCAAAAAGTCCAGTCATTCCTGTCCACTGACCCATATATATCCTTAATCCTCAAACAGAGAAAGCACCTCAGTCGGGCCCCAAAGGCCTCATGTGACCAAATGAACAATTAGAACTCTACTTCTCAACTCTTGTTGCCACATTTTTTCCCCTAAATAATTCCCAAACTGCAAGGTCGCATCCAGAGATCCTTTGTATTCTGAGCCCAGCCATGCTGTGCACAAGGTACCCAAGAGGCAAAAAAAGAAAATTTTCTTCCGGCTTGTACGAAGTAACAGAAACTATTTGTTACATCACAATGCGCCTACCTTCTCCCACTCCAGAAACACACCTCCTTTAGACAGGGCAGAACTCAACTGGCAAGACCAGGTAGGTGGATTTATTTACAGATACTGTTCAGATGATACTAAGTGTTTTTAGAAGTGATTCACGAATTACAGGATATGTCAAATTTGCAAAAAGCCCCTGACATATCTACCACCTTCAGCTGAGAAAGGAATACTTCTAAAAAACTAAGTTAATAATGATGGTATAATTCAGATTTCAAAAAATATATATCACACTCAGTTCATCTCAAACGATCTGCCCGACAAATCTCCAGTGGTGAATAATGTCCCCTTTGAACAAAATGGTGCCACGTTTAGCCAGGTGGGGCGAACATGTGCTAACAATTCTCCCAGAAGCTGTTCCAGACTCATATCCAAACCACCCCTCCTCTCTTACCTGATGCCCCTCCCTGCGATCAAGGGCTCAACTTTTATGACAGCAGACCACAGTCAAAGACCCAGCTATGGCAAGTAGCATGAGGAACCACAAACAAATGAAACTCCTCAGCCAACTGAGCAGGACTCTGAAAACACAAACTCCCTTTATTAAAAATGAGACTAGGGGCGCCTGGCTGGCTGAGTTGCTGGAGCACGCGACTCTTGATCTCAGGATCGTGAGTTCAAGCCCCACGTTGAGGGTAGTATTTACTTTAAAAAAATAAAATAATAAGACTAAAGATAAATACATACACTGCAGAACATTTAGAAGACAAAAAGTACGCTACCATCTCACTCCTCGAACACAACTAAACAATCTGCGATAGCCTCCTTCCAGACTCTCTTGTGTACTACGTGTATGTGAAATACACACAAATGACACCCCCACATCACATTACAAATCATAAATATCCTTACAGATTGGAAATGTACAGCAGATCTCACTAATACCAGATTTCTCAATGCTCCGAGGAGAGCAGCCTTCAGCATGTGCACAGTCCCAACAGGCTCTGATTTAACAGGCAAGGTATTACTTAGGTCACCACCTTCCTCCTTCCCTCCCACCTAGCCCCCCAGATAGAACTACAGTTGTTGTTGCTTACCATCGTCACTCCCATCACTAGCTACCCCGCCAGGGGACCCCCACGTGCCAGGAGTCTACAGATGCCTAATTCTCACAACAACCCCTCCTCTCTCTGCATTCTCTAGATCTCACATCCAGTCCAGACCTCATTCCCAAACCTAGGATCTGCACAGCCAATTACTTATAAGTGTCTTCACTTAAAATCTTGCAGAACTCAGTGCCTGCGTGTCTCAGTAAGTTAAGCATCCAACTTCAGCTCAGGTCATGATCTCACAGTTCATGGATTCGAGCCCCACACTGGGCTCTGTGCCGATAGCTCAGAGCCTGGAGCCTGCTTCGGATTCTGGGTCTCCCTCTCTCTCTGTCCCTCCCTCGCTTGCACTGTCTTGCTCTAAAAAATAAACACTAAAAAGTTTTTTTAAAAATCTCAGGGAGCTCAAACTTAACACATCCATAAAGAGAAATGGTGACTTCTCCCTCCCAATAAACCCACGCACACCTTCCCCGCTGAGGAAACTTTCCACCGCTCACCTGGTTTGTCCAAGGAAACCACCTGGCAATCATCCTGGACTGCGCTCCGCCCTTCGAAGGCCAATCCATGAATCACGCAGTCACTTCTACCTTCAAAAGGTAAACTGACTCCGACCTCCTGTCGGCACCTGCGCTGCCACGACCCGAACCCAAGCTACCATCTTCCTCCTCCAGAGTGAGGAACTGCCTGAAGACTCTCGGCCGCCCTGCTTGCACTCGGGCTCGCTACATCCACAGTGAAACCCGTAAACCTGAAATCAGCTCTCGGTGCTCCCTGCTCAAGCCCTTCGGCGGCTCCCCATCGTACTTCCAAGCCTGTGCGATCTGGCCTCTGCCTCCCTGCACAGTATCTCCTACAATCCTTCCTCACCCATCCCTGGCCATGCCAACCCCCCGTTCGTGCGCCCCGCTTAAGCTCTCGGCCTTTCGTGTCCCTCCTGCCTGGAACGCCCAGGGATCTGCAGCTGGCTTGCTCCCCCCACTTCCTTCAGGTGTCTGCTCCACTCTCCTCGCCTTTGGAAGGTCTTGTTTGACCACCCCAATTTCTGCTAATACTCTTCGTGCTCCTCCTAAACTTACTACCCGAGACATCACCAAAACTGTTCACTCGTTCATCTTCTTCTCCCCTCACTAGAATGTCAGCCCCTTGACGGCAGCAACCACCTGTTGTTTGTCACTGTGTCCCTGTCACCTGCAACAGTGCCTGAGAATACAGAAGGCCCCCTAATGTGCTGAATGAATTCAATCAGCAAACAATGCCACAAGGTATGTCACGTGCCCGTTTTACAAAAGAGAAAACGGAGTTACCTAAAGCCACACAGCAAATAAGTTGCCAAACGCATCTGAAAGAACCAGAACTCGTAGCTGACTTACTACTTCTTATGCCATAAAACTGAATTTCACATAAACGCTAGGGACAAAAATGTGAAAGAATGCATTTCTGTATGAAAATATCGGGCCACAGTGATCTTTCTCTGTTTATCGCTAGGGCGTTTCGTGTCTTTGATTTATCCTGTGTACGCACGATGCACGTACTCCTCACCTGGGAGGCATCTACTCATCTGTATTCCCCACCGGAGAAGGGCTCAGCTACCGACGGCAGGCACTGAACAAATGTTTCTTTGATATTTATGCCTAACAAGATTTGAAGAACCCTCTAACAAGACTTTCAGCACCACCAATAAAATATACTCTTCAAAGAGAAATCGAGTAACTGGATCCAGACTTATCCTGCCAACGCCCCCTCCAAACCACGAGGGAAATAGACAAAATATGTAAGGCGACGTCTTTTAGACACTGGACAACAGGCGCAAGGGACTGCAACCCCTAACAGAGGGGAGGACAGCGGGGATGGGCCACCCACTGCTCCTGCTTTCTCGGCCTGGAGGCGCTCTGGAGAGCAGGGTGTGATGAGGAGGATCCTGAGCAGAGCACGGCAATCTTGTCAAGGTGACAAGTAAGACCTAAGAGTTTGAGGAGGCTGAGGAATCTGAAAACTCCAAAAATCATCACCAGGATGCCTCCTGGAGTCTGATATTAAAATGTAAGCAAAAAATATTTTAAAAAAAATTTCTTTTTAAAAAGCGGCGCTTGGGTGGTTCAGTTGGTTAAGTGTCCGACTCCAGCTCAGGTCACGATCTCATGATTTGTGGGTTCAAGTCCTGCGTCAGGCTCTATGCTGACAGCTCAGAGCCTGAGCCTATTTCAGATTCTGTCTCCGTCTCCCTCTTTCCCTTCCCCGCTTGCTCTCTGTCTCTCTCCTCAAAAATAAATAAACATTACAAAAAAAATAAAATAAAACTTAAGCTACACGCACATGCTGAAAAATCTACAGGGGCAGGCAAAGAATGACCCAGGAGCTGGAAGCTAAATAATCCCAGAGGGCACGAAGGACAGGCAGACATCCATATTCTGAGCAGTCAGAACAGAGAACATCCAATTCTTCAAGGGAAACTAGAGGTTTCATGACTTGTTCATGGAGTGAAAAAAGTCTCAGAAGAAAAGCTACTCTTGACCAACCCTAAAAAGTTTAGAAATAAGCCTCAGAAGTATCACATGAATAACTTAACCTACAAAGACAAAATCCAATCCTCTTTTTAAAAAATTTTGTTTATGTTTTATTTATTTTTCAGGGAGAGAGTAAGAGCGGGAGCAGGAAAGGGATAGAGAGACAGGAACAGAAGATCCGAAGCAGGGTTTGCGCTGACAGCAGCAAGCTCGATGCGGGGCTCGAACTCACAAACTATGAGGTCATGAGCAAGTCGAAGTCAGACACTCACCTACTGAGCCACCCAGGCACCCCGAAGCCCAATCCTCTTTAAAGCAGTGCCTCTCGCATTAGGCATGACTTTCAGTATGTCTGGTTATCACAACTGGCTTCTAGTGAGTCCAGAATGATGCTAAACATCCTACCGTGCACAGGGCAGCCCCCCAAACAGAGAATCATCTGGCCCAAAATGTCAGTAAGACCAAGGTTGAGAAATCCTGCTTCACAAGAGTAAAATCCAGCAATCAATGATTTAAAATTCACCATTTCCAGAATCCAAGAAGAAATCACTAGACAGGCAAAGAAGGAAGAAAATTTGACCCATAATAAAAGAAAAATCAGGCCATAGAAATAGACATAATGGGATTAATAGAAAATTTTAAACTATTATGAGATATATATATATATATATATATATATATATATCAAGAATTCGGGGGGGGGCACCTGGGTGGCTCAGTCAGTTGAGCATCTGACTTTTGATTTTGGCTCAAGTCATGATCCCAGGGTCATGGGATCGAGCCCCGTGTCAGGCTCCACACTAAGCATGGGACCTGCTTAAGATTCTCTCTCTCCCCCTCTGTCTCTCTCCCCTACTCACACTCTCTCCTTCTCTATCTAAAAAAATAGAAGAAAAGATAAAATAATTTTAATGAACATAACTAGGAGACAAATGTAAGAAATAAAAAAGATTCAGTAGCAAATTAAATCCAACAAGGTATAAAGAAAACATTATGACCGACCCAGGATTATCACAAGAATGCAAGGCTAGTTCAAAGTTCCAACATCAGATATCAACAGAGTAAAGAAAAAATATATGATCGTCTCAAAGATGCAGAAAAAGCTTTGGCAAGATTCAATATCCATTCAAGATAAGAACTCCCTGCCAACCAGAAATAGAAAACTTCAACTTTATAAAGGATATATATGAAAACAAACTAAAGACAGGCATGCCCCGTTTCATTGCACTCCACGGGTAATGCATGGTTTAGAAACAAGTATTTTTAATGCGGGTATGTCTTTTTTAAAATTAGAATCCTTCTGCACACTTATTAGACTACAATGTAAACATAGCTTTTACATGTAATAGGAAACCAAAAAAGTAACTTGACTCCCTTTATTGCGATACTCACATTATTGCAGCAGTCTGGAACCAAACACGCAATCTCTCTAGAGTGTGCCTGTAACATCACATTTATGGTGAAACAGAATGTTTCCCCTCAACATGAGGACAGGATGTCCACTTTCAAACCTCCCATTCAGCACCTGGGGGTGCTAGCCAACTCAATAAAGCAAGAAAAAGGAAATAAAAGGCATACAGACTGCAAAGGAAGAAAGCAAACTGCCTGTACGTGCTGATGGCACTATTGTCTATGTAAAAAAAAGCCCAAAGAATCTACAAAAAGGATTCTAAAACCAAAACTGAGTTGGGGCACCTGGGAGGCTCAGTCATTTAAGCGTCCAACTTCTCCTCAGGTCATGATGTCACGGTTGGTGAGTTCAATCCCTGTATCGGGCTCTCTGCTGACAGCTCAAAGCCTGGAGCCTGCTTTTGGATTCTCTCTCTGCCCCTCTCCTGCTCATGCTCGCTCTCTCTCTCTCTCAAAAATAAATACACATTAAAAAAAAATTTTTAACTAAAACTGAGTTTAGCAATGCTATAAGACCCAAGGTTGGCATAGAAAATTCAATCCTATTTACACTAGCAATGATGCTTTTAACGTGCTGAGCCACCCAGGCATCTAGCAATGATGCTTTTAGAAGCATCATTTACATCAAACCCAAAAAGCATGATATGTATGTGTGTATACATATATACATATATATATGTTTACATATATCTTACAAAATAGAGGCAAGATCCAATTACTGAAAACTACAAAACACTAAATAAAATATCAAAAAATTCTTTAAAATAATTTTTTTAAGTTTATTTATTTATTTTGAGAGAGTGGAACAGGGGCAGAAAGCAAGAAAGAGAATCCCAAGTAGGCTCCACATTGTCAGTGCAGAGCCTGATGTACGGCTCAAACTTACAAACCACAAGATCATGACCTGAGTCAAAGTTGGACACTTGACCAACTGAGCCACCCAAGTGTCCCAAAAAAACAGTTCTAAATAACTATACCATGTTCGTGGCTCAATATTATTAATATGTCAATTCTTTCCCAAATGATTTACAGATTCAATGCAATGACAATCAAAAATCCCAGCAGGATTATAGATATCAACGAGTTGATTCTAAAATGTACCTGGAAAGGTAAAGCAACTAAAATACTCAAAAACATTTCTGAAAAATAGCACAATTAGAGAAGCCACATTACCTGATTTCAAGACTTACTATAAAGCTACAGCAATCAACGGTGTGGTAAAGGAGAAATGAAAGACTCACATCAATGGAAAAGAATACAGAATCCAGAAGCAGACCCAAGGTATATGATCAACTGACTTTCAACAAATTAATTCAATGGAGAAAGGACAGTCTTTTCAAAAAAAAAAAAAAAAAAACTGTTGGAAATACTGCTTATCTAAAAACAAAAAAATAAATCTCAATCCATGCCTTGCGCCATTCAGAAAAATTAACTCTAAGTAAATCATAAACCTAAATGTAACATTTTAAACTATAAAACTTCTAGGAGAAAATTCAGGGGAAGTCTTTTTGTTTAGGTTAAGCAAAGATTTTTCAGATATTACACCAAAAGCACGATCCATTAAAGAAAAAACAACTTGAACATAAAAAAAAAAAAACTGCTGTTATTATTAGAATAAAAAGAAAAGCCACCGACAAGAACAAAGTATTTACAAACCATAATCATGTATCTGATTCTCGAATGTACACACAACTCTCAAAACTCAATAACAAAGCAAATAATCCAATTTTTTTTAATGGGCAAAAGATCTGAATACATTACCAAAGAATGGCAAATAATCACATGAAAGGATGCTTAACATCATTAGTCACTAGGCAAATGGAAAAAAAAAAAAGGCTACATTCTATATGTTTCCATTTGTATGACATTCTTGAAAAGGCAAACCATAGAGACAGAAAACAGATCAACAGTGTCCAGAGTCTGGGAGTGGGAAATGGGTTGACTACAAAGGGGCTCAGAAGAATCTGGGGGATAAAGGAACCATTCCCTACATATCTTGACTGAAACAGTGGTTATGCAGACATATACATCTGTCAAGACTCACAGAACGCTACTGAATTTTACTGAATGTAAATTATACATTAAAATAAAGAGTGAGAAAATTAAGACTAAAGAGATAACAAAGTACTGAGCAAACCTTGATTTTTTCCCTGGTTAAAAAATATTTAAATCAACTATTAAAAGATATGTGCGGGACAAACAGGAAACGTTGAAGATGCACTGGATGGTTATACTAGAATTGTTACTCTTCTTTCATGCGACCATTGCATTTGGTTCGGCAGAACATAAAGCTCCAGATCCACAAACATTTCCTGTAAAAGGCCAGTGAATGTGTGGCTTTGTGGGCCTCATGGTCTCTGGGAACTACTCGTCACTACAATGGCAGAGTAGCCACAGACAAACGAGCACTGTTATGTCCCAATAAAACTTTATTTAAAAATCAGGCAGTAGGCCGGATTTGGCCTGAGGGCTACAGTTTGAGAACCCCTGATGTAGACAAAACTACAATGACAGAAAGCAGAGTAGTGGCTGCCTGTGGTGAGGCAGGCAATGGGTAAGGGTTGAGAGGAGGAACTGGCCAGAGGGCAGCACAAGGAAACTTTCTGGAATGATGGAAATGCTCTGGATTTTGACTGTACTGTTATCCGTAGGGACACATTTGACAAAACCCTTCAAACTCTATATACTTAAAATGGGTACATTTTATCATGTAAACAGTATTTCAATAAACTTGATTTGTTTTAAAAATGTATTCTTTCCAGCTGATAGCATCGATAAGGTGAAAAGCACAGCCTATGAGCCAGAATAATCTTGAGTTCAAATTTTAGTTTAATAGATATGTGATCACGGTCAAATCCCTTTGGGGGTTGTTTCCTCATACTAAAAGAGCTTAATAATGCCTGCCTCATAGGATGGTTTTCAAAATTAGACAAGAAATGTGGGGAAGGGGAGCCTGGGTGGCTCCATCGGTTAAAGCGTCAGAAACTGGATTTCAGCTCAGGTCACGATTTCACAGTTTGTGCGTTCAAGCCCCGTGTCACTGGGGCACTGTCAGTGCAGAGCCGGCTTGGGATTCTCTCTCTTCTCTCTGCCCCTCCCCTGCTCTCTCTCTCAAAATAAGTAAACTTAAAAAATAAAAATAAAATAAATGTAGGTAAGACACAGAGGATAACTCAGGCACATGAGAGGCACACTCCTCTGATCAGAGTAAACCAATTAAAAAAATAATTTAAGAGAATGAGTCAGGAGAGATCCGACAACCACACTAGCTTCTTTTGTACTCTCGAAATATTCTGCATTCTTTGTTCGCTGCTTATTGTGGTTTAACCTGACTTCAACAACTGGCATCCAATGTCAGTTTCTGTGATTTCACAGTAAACTTGGGTCTAACAGCAAGCACTGAACTTTCTTTATAGAGTCTAGAAAAACACTCCATGACAAACATGTTACAAAAGGAAAACCGAGAAGAGCCAAAAGTAAAACGTATCCATTTTCCCAAGTAAGGAGAATGACAATAAATATGGTATATTTTAATTATCTTTTATAAAGAAAAAACAATATAGTTAGATGTTTTCCCCTTTTCAACTAGGATTTAAATTTTATCCAAACCACTAACCAACCAATAAAGTTACCAAATGACATAGGCACTTGTACAATATTTTATCTCATGGTTTCACACAGCAATAGCATGTAGCAGATAGGAGATGACTGACATTAAATGGATTATTTTACAAGTAAGAATCTTACGTCTGAGACAGATGAAGTGGCTTGTTCAAGGACATACAGCCAGTAATGGCAAAGTCTGAATGTGAAGTCAGATAGGCAGCTTCATATGTGATTTTTTTAGAGATCACCATCTGAGAATCATCTTGGGTTCCACAAAACTGTTCACATAACTCCTCTGTGCTGTCCCCCTAATTTGGCATCTTCAGTTGTCTAAAGAAGATCAATTACAGCATGACATACCTGCTTCCTTCCTAACTCTTCGGGAATCACTAACTCACCACGTGGGATTGGTAGAAGCTACAGCAGAACATGGGCTTACGATGATTAGAAGTGAAAATTCATACGCATGGCTTCCGAAAGAAAAGCCCACAGAGTGACACAAATGGTAAATTCCTCGCACTTCTTCCCTTTCCCCACCCCGACAATCTCGTCACAGAAACACATCGATATGCACCTTCCCAGGCTCTGGACACAGCTCTGCGGGGTGAAAAAGGAAAGCGTGTCACATTCCGCATAAGTGTGCACACGATCATCTCAGTACCAGGCAGCCCCTCGTCCCGTCCCCAAAGCGCTGACGAAATGGGTTATCTCTTCATCTTCTATTTATCATGTCCCCATCAACCCATAGGTGGATTTCGAGACCACAGATGTGAGGACGTCTGAGTGAAACAAACTTCCTTCCACTAACGGCTTCCCACTCTCTCCCCATTTACAGCGGTGAGACAGGCTGACTCAGGAGCCCGGCTTCCAAATGGATGCCTGTCCCCACCGGTAATAACCAAGTCTATTCGAGCGCATTTAAATATTAACTTTGAAAGAAAAGGTTATCAGAAAGTTTGAGTTGATTCATCTCGCTTTGTCGGGGATGTTTTTTCTTCAATCTGAGAGTTTGCTCAAACTTGAAAAGGTTTACTATAACCCTCCATGGCTAATCTTTTTACCCATTTTCTTATAAAACGAATGGAAAGATGAGATTCAACATACAGAAGTCTATCACAGGGGCACCTTGGTAGCTCAGTCAGTTGAGCATCCAACTCTTGATTTCAGCTCAGGTCATCCTGGGGTCGTGGGATTGAGCCCCGTGTCAGGCTCTGCACTGAGCATGGATCCTGCTTGAGTTTCTCTCTCTGTGTCTCTCTCATCCTCTCTGCACCTCTCCCCCATCCCCACACTCTCTCTCTCAAAAAAAATTTTTTTTCTGTTAAATTTTTTTAATGTTTATTTTTAAGAGAGACAGAGTGTAAGCAGAGGAGGGGCAGAGGCAGAGGGAGAGAGAGACACAGAATCTGAAGCAGGCTCCAGGCTCTGAGCTGTCAGCACAGAGCCCAACACGGCGCTCAAACCCACAAACCACAAGATCATAACCTGAACCGAAGTCGGGCGCTTAACCGACTGAGCCACCCAGGCACCCCCAAAATAAAATTTTTTAATTAAAAAGAAATTCCGTTACAAATTAATAGTCCTAGAACAGATCTATTCTATTTGGTACTGTGAATATTGTACTAGGCCAGTAAAACTGATTTAAATCACTGCTTCCCTCCGCAACTGGTGGCACCTTCAAAGGTGTTATCTTGAAGAGGAAGTAAGTCACTTGCTAATGTCTCTGAACTGTACTAACACTGTATTAACCCCCACTCGGTTCTAGCTTACATAATCTGAGAAACGGTCATAATCCCTATCTATCACAGTTTCAAGACTAAGGTAAGATGAGGTAGAAAAGCTGGAATGGACTAAAAAACTCAGATATCCTATTACAAGTGTTGAAAATAAGCCATCTCTCAGCATTTCCTAAACACTGGAAATGCGTACAGTCTACACTACCAAGCCACTCTGCAAATCCCACTCAAAGACCTGTACGGTGAATGAGATCAGTTTCTACTGCCGTTCAGGTCAACTAGCCCCTTAAATAAAAAAAAAAAAAAATAACTGCATTTAACTAAAGGACACTCAGTTCTCCTTTATGAAAGAAAGAACTAAACCACTAACCTCAGAAGCATCAGACTTTTAAAACCTCTTCAAGTCACATAAAAAGGTATCAAATTATCATTACACCTAGCAGGTAATAGGCGCCTACTTCTGTCTGGCACACTATTAAATACCTCACATAGTTTCAGTTATTCCATAGACCACTGCAAAGTATGGTACCTTACGCGGTAGGACTCGGAAGCTGGGAGGGATTAAGTGACCTGCTCAAGATTCCCAACTAGTCCGTGAAAGTGTGGGTATCTGAACTCAGCTGTATCTAGTGACAAATATTGTGTGTTTTTTCAAAACTGTGCGACCTCCCCATTTCACCACAGAGAACAGCCAGAGATGTGAAATGCTTTGTCCGGGAGTCTTAATCGTTTCACCGAAAAAGGGAGAAAATTTCTAAATGAGAACCACTTTTTGAAAATCCAGAGTGCGCTATATAAACCTCACTTCTTCTCAAGAAGTAACTCGCAGATAAAAAGAGAGGTTAGACACCCTTCTGAAAGTAAGCTAAATGTCATCACAGATCTGCAAGTGAACGGTGGATCTCAATAAGGTCCCAGAGCGAGTGGTTCTGGGTGCACTATCGCTGACTCGGTACGAAGCACTTCGCCCAATCCACACGCACACTGAACACCTGTGCTGTGCTAAGACTCCTTCTGGCGAAGAGGGTACAAAAGTAAGGCAGAAATAAGGCCTGACAGAGCCCTCGAGGAGTCAACAGACTAGAGGAGTCCATTTGTACTACAGATACAGTTACCATTAGGCAAATAAATGCAGTGTGAGAAATCCTAAAACAAAAGTGTGTGTAACATGGTAGCACAGCTCAGAGAAGGAAAGCAACGGGCCCATCTGGCCCATTTCGTTCTAAGTTGTATTTGGGTACATGATGTCGCTCCCCGACAACCCCTTCCAACCTCTGTCAACCACCATCCACACAATCGCGCCCCCCTCACCCCCGCAGGCGACTGCTCTAAGAGCAAGGACCACGACTCCTAAAAGTGACCTTGTTTGTTGTTTACAAGTACGACGCTGATGCCACAGAGACGTTTGTTTTTCTTTAGCTTCACCAGGTGAAGAAAGTTGGTTTTCCAAAACAAAAGGCCAACCGAACCAGAAAAAACCAGGAATGCTTACTTTCCCACATTACTCACTTAGCATGAGAAATCAATCAAAACAAACTGGCACACGCAGTATTTCTCAAATTTTTCTTTTTAATTCAGCAGATGGCAATGGGAGATAACAACTGATATTAGCACATCCTGGTCAGTGTCCCACTACCGACTGGACAAGCATTGAAGCAAGTTGCACCTGGGGGACTTAAAACATCATAAGCCAATTTATTCTCACATAAGTCAAATGAACCAAATTCTGTAGAATTGAACCCAAAACCTGACAAGGATGGTACTTAATGCAGCCCGCAAATCGCCCAAGACACCGAGGAATACAAGACCTGGAACGGTGATTTATCTTGGCTGATCACTATTTCTTTACAAACTCGCAAAAAAGTCATCTTTCAAAAACGGCAGCGTTTGTCCTGATCTGGGCAATCCAAAGGTTTAGAAAAATAGAATAAGATGCTTCTTCTGAAAATAAAGGGGCGGGGATGTAGGGAGACTGGAATTAAGAAAAGGCACACAGCTTTTTAGTTGTATATGCCTGAGGCAATAAACTCCCAAAATAACTTCACCCAGGAGTATAAAAGCCGAGAAGGAACACCAAAATATTGCTCAATCTAACTTTCATTCTGAATTCCTCAGCCCACAGTAACATTTAAAAACGTAGATGTGATGAAATCATTCTGTTGTAAAACTACGTATTTCCAAAAAAAAAAAAAAAAAAAGCCAAAAAAAACCCTGTCTATTCTTCCTTCTGGCGAAAAAATTTTGAGGGTTTTCCCCATTTTTTAAAAAACTCTTCTCATATTGGTTGACTTTGCAAAAAAAAAAAAGTGTCACTAAGTCAAAAACAAATGTTTTGTTAGGGCTCGAAGTATGGCTGCACTTGAACTCGGTGGAGGGCTGAGCCGGCTGCCCTGTCCTCGTGCGGGTTCCCTCCGGCGGCGCGGCCCCGACCCATTCGGCCCCGGAGCGAGCGCGGGAGGCGCCCCCCAAAGGCGGGCGCGGCCCGGAGTGTTTACCGTCCGCGTCGGCCCGGGGGGAGCGGCTCCCTCGCGTCCGCAGCACTTGTTCGCGCACCCCTGGACAAGAGGGACCCTCTGAGGAGTCGCGGCTCCCGGGGCCGAGGGCGCGGGCCTTGCCCGAGGGGACCCCCGCAGCTGTGCCCCGCGGCCGCGCCCCCGGCCCAGGGAGAGGCGGCGGCGGCCCCGCAGCGGGGCTGAGGGAGCCGAGAGGAGCGCCGCGGCCCGGGAGCAGACAATGAGCGAGGCGGCGATGCGGGGGGAGGAGGGGGCCTTAGAGGCGGGGGGCGCTCCCCACCGCCCATTCATCCCCGCCCGCTCCCTCCTCCCCTTCCCTCCCCGCGGCCCCGCCCCCCGCCCCCAGGAGCGGCCGCAGGGGGAGGGGCCCCGCGCTCCCCGCCCGCGACCCCTCCCCAAATCATAAAACTTCCCCCAACTCCGCCAACTAAGTTGCGCTCTCACCGTGCGGCGCCCGGGGCTCCCCCGCGGGCCCAGCCGGAGCAGCTCCGCACCTTCGCCGCCGAGAAGCACAATAGGCGGCCGCTCACCCAGTGGCGGCGACGACTTGAAGCTGCGGCGGCCGAGGCAACGCGCGGGCACGACGGTCTCAGCGGAGCCCAGGAGCTTCACCGCGGCTGCTCCGGCTCCGCGCTGGCCCTGCACACAGCGCCAGCCAGCCCGCGCATGCGCCACAAGCTGCTCGGGCATGGGCGGGGCACCTGGGGAGGGTGGTAACGCCTACTAGCCCTCCGGTGAGTGAACGCGGAGAGACGGGCCGCGGTCTGGGATTGTACTGCAGAGCTGCCCATCAAACTCCGGGAGGCCAATAGGAAGACACCTAGGGGTGCGTTCCGGTTGCTAAGGAAGGCTGAGGTTGACCGCCGCTGCTGCGCGGCGGCAAAGTGATCCTAGCCGGGTGGCTGTTAGAGGCTGGTCTGGGAAATGCCCTCCCACCCTCTCCTCTACGTTCTATCTCTGGAAACCGCCCTGCCTCTGTGTGCCAATACTTACCTGAGCTGTAGCAGTTACAACACACATACCGAAATGATTTACTCTTCTATTTCCTTGCACTTGCAGCCAGAGAGTGAGTTTAGTCTTCTGTGTGGCAATGCCTCTGAGAGTCATTGTTAGGTATTCAACAAGTGTTTTAGATGGATGGATGACTGGATGCATGGATGGCTTCCTGGCGGCATCAGGACTGTGACAGTGCATTCCATGAACTTTTGGCTGCGCGATCACCACAAAATCTTACAATCTTCCAGTTCCGAAGGACCTCAGAAATTATCTGCTGGCTTTTGAGAAACAAAATTCAGCCCGCTGGTCCAAAGAAACTTCATTTTGATAGTTGTGTGTGTGCGCGCGCCTGTGTTTCAATGTGCATTTCATTGTATGTTAGGAGGGAACATGCCTATCACATCAGACATCATTTCATTGATGTTATTTCTTAGATCAAACATAAAGGTATAAAAAAATGAATCTAATTAAAGAAAAATATTAAGTAAAAAATGAAAACACTTTTTATGCAGGTCAAGAATGTGCAAATTGATAGTGATTGAAGTAAGAACAGTGGTTACTAGGGCTAAAGTGCATGACTCTCTTTTGGAAACACTGAGTCAGGCAAGCTCATGACCCAGAACCTGATAGAGGGGTATTGCATATATTTACTGCATGTATCAACCCCTTCCGTTGTTGAGTGGCTTTAAATCTTAGAAGTGCCCCTAGCCTTGAGCTGAAATTTGCTTCCCTGTAAGTGGGCCTGATTCTCACATATATTTTCCCGGTTTACCCTCACAGAATGAAAAACCTAGGCCAAACATTCCCAGTGCTTCGTGTGAAATTATTTCCTAGCCACCTCATTGTGCTGCCCACCCTCCTCAACACTCACTCTAATCTGTGCTTGTCAATATTTGAAAGGTGGCACAGAAAGAGGAGTCTCCTAGATCTCAGCTCTGACTCTGCCACAGAGAAACCCACCATGAGCAGGCCACCCCTCAAGAGCCTCAACCTCCTGTAAAGCAAGTGACCTAACCTAGAAAATCACTTAGACCATAATATGTGATAATCCCATGGTCTTCTCCTACAGCCTGGCTAAGTCTGTTACAAAGGCAGCAGCAAATAAATGTTACCATGTCATCTTTCTAGTGACTGCTGACAATACCATTCCCTGCTCCATGCCTCAGCAGGATTTACACCTTTCTGGTGGGCTACATGCGGCATGGCGGGGGTGGGGGGTGGAGAGCAGCGAGAGTCCAGCACTTTTTAAAGTTTACTGTGCTACAAATCACCTGGGTAATTTTGTTAAATGTGGATTCTCAGTACGTCTGGGGTGGGATCTGAGATTCTGCCTATCTAACAAACTCCCAGGGGATATCGATACTGCTGGTCTGGGACCCTACTTTGAGAAGCAAGGGTCTTCTCTAAATTTTCCACACAGCTGAGCTGTGCATCTTCTTTGGGAAGTCCTAAGCAGTTATCTACAAGGCTGGCACTTTCTCATTATTCAGATATTAGCTCTAATACTCCTCCTTAGAGGAAACATCCTTGGCCCATCGAAAATAAACCATTCTCAACTAGTCCCTCTCATGCATATGCCTCAAATTATTCCATAGCATTTATCCCAGTCTGAAAATAGCTTATTTGTGTGTGTTTATTGCCTCTCTCCCCCACTAAATGTAAGCTCCCTTAAGTCTGTTTTATTTAACGCCCCCCCCAACTCTCTCCCATCTATCATAGTGCCTGTGGAAACAGGAAGAACTCAAAAGTTTTGCACGAGTGAATTTGTACAGAAGGTGCTAGTGTGAGGGGTCCTCAAACTGAGTGTCCCTGATACTAAAGATTTGTTCTTCCAAAGGACACCAGATATCGCCATCCAGTGTGCCCCATTTCACCAGAAAGTGATGTAGTGGTTAGTAATTCCCTCACTTTCCTTAAGTAACTTTACAAGCCAGGAAAGATGCCATGGCCTTCTCAAGCACTGGTAGGATTTTGTGTCTCTGAGCTATCTTTCCAGTTGACTGACATCTCTTGTTACCCTTAGAAATAAAACTGGCAGTTTTATTTTTCCAGCCAAAATATGTTTATTTGAGAACAGCAGAGAATTGCAGTTTAGGACACACAAGCTATAGCAGAACCCTGGGCAAGTTACAGAACAAAAGGGAGGCACACTCTTTTATACGCAAAAGGAGCAGTGGGAAGGCTGTCATAAACAAAAAGTCCTATGAAGTAAACTCGGAGTTCAAAGTAGAGTGGCTTTTCATTGACTGGGTTGTGAGACTCTCTCATTGGCTGGGCTGTTGCCAGGGGAGGAGGAAATCCTTCTTCCTCCTACTGGTATCCTGAACCAGCATCCCTGTGCAAGGTCTGGCTCAGATCTCCAAGTGACAAGGAGTGGGAGGGCATAGGGATCCCCTTGCCTACCCACTGACTCCATTCTAAATGAGTTTCCTGTTATTAATTTTCACACTCTCTAATTGATTTACACAGATTCTAATATCTAAAAATATAACAAGGATAAGTTCCATTTTACACAGAGTCCCTGGTAATGCCAAACTAAGGGGAAAACAAAGTCAACATAGTTGGAAGGAACATGAATTTCTCTTGAGACTGTGATTTCTAAAATGTCAACTTTTGTAAATAAATAAATAAGGAAGCACTCGAACAAACTTGTCTCAGGGCTCTGCTTTCACAGCAGCGGACGTTTTATTGCTTTTGTGATACAAATAGTACCCTAATGTTGATTTGAGGTAACCTCCACTTTCAGCTCCTTGGAGAAAAGCCAAATCCATTCTCACTCTCAATTTCATGGCTTTAACAAGTGATCAGACCAGAGCTGGTCAATCCGTTATACACAAAGGCAACAATTATTAGTTCAGGGTTGGGCACGCAACCCCAAACACACCAGTTAGGGGCAACAGGAGTAAATTCTACACTCTCTCCGAATTATCAGGGTAGCTGATTGTGTTTTTCTCAAGTGGAATCTGGAATGACATGCTTGTCAGCCATCTTGTCACCGGGAGGAAAGCATCTCTTCCAATGAAGCCAGCACAGTGAAAAGGTAGAGAAATGAAGAAAAATAATGTCTAGGTGGCATCGATTGAACTGCTGAATCTACCAATACCTGAAGCTAGAACAACACATAGAATTTTCAATCATGTAAGCAAAACAAGTCAGCCAGACTAGAAGTTTCCGTCACTTTCATCCACAGGGTTTGTAGTTATTATCACTGGTCAATTCCCTGACCATCTTTTCCTTTATTTTTTATTTTTTTAAGTTTATTTATTTATTTTGAGAGAGAGAGAGAGAGAGAGAGAGAGGGATGTGGGAGGAGCAGAGGGGGGCGGAATCCCAATGTGTGGCTCGAACTCATGAACTGTGAAATCATGACCTGAGCCGAAACCAAGGGTCAGATGCTTAACAGAATTGAGTCACGCAGGCACCCCTCCCTGGCCAGCTTTTCAATTCAATTAGCAAATAGATGACCTATTGAGAGTTTACTGTGTGCCATGGGATTAGAGATGAAGAACAAGGTTCTTGGCTTTAAGGAACTCACAGTCAAAGAGGGAAATGGGCAAGCAAACCAGCAAGGAAACAGAAATGTAAGCACCCTCATAGAAGCAAACTCAGCGTTCTGAGGGCACAGAGAGAAGAACTCCTGCTTACAGAGTGAAACTTCAAGGGAACCATCAGGAGGACGTGACAGTTATGCTAGGTCTCAAAGGACAATCAACTAGGTGAAGAATGGCAGGGTAGTGCAGGAGGCTTGCACACCTGTGCACAGGGAGCAGAGGACATTCCCAGAAAAGGAAGAGCAAATTCAAAGACATGGAGGTATCAGAAATGGAACACACATAGGAAACTGGAGAGAGAAGGAGTAGAAGTAAAGAAGTGAAACTGAAGGCAGTTAGCCATAGCCGGGTTACTAGGAGAACGCCATTGATCCTGAACAAGCCCCAGGGGAATCTTCAGAAGATTTTAAGTAACAAAAAAATGATAAAGAACGGATTTTTCATCTTAGAAAGATCACCCTAAGCACCCAGTGCTTAGGTTAAATTTAAGTGTGGGATGAGCGTTGGGGACAGGGAAATTTCTAAGAGAAACCTGGTTCCAAGTGAGAGGTTTTGCAGTCCACGGCTAACTGTTCACTACTTGGGTGCCAGAGGGAAGCTTCCTTTCTCAATCTCAAGCCCAGTGCTGCCCAACGGCAATATATAGTGAGCCATGTATGTGATTTAAAATTTTCAGGGAGCCTGGGTGGCCTAGTCAGTTAAGTGTCCAACTCTTGATTTTGGCTCAGGTCATGATCTCGGGGTTGTGGGATTGAGGCCTGCATCAGGCTCCATCCTGATAGTGCGGAGCCTGCTTGGGATTCTCTCTCTACCTCTTTCTGCCCCTCCCCTGCTTGCATTCATGCTTGTGCGTGCATGCTTTCTCTCTTAAAATAAATGAAGTTTAATAAATAAAATAAATTATTTCTAGGAATCACATTTAAAAAGTAAAAAGAAACAGATGATTTTACTTAACCAAATATATCCCAAATAGTATAATTTTAACATGTAACCCATAAAAAATTACTAATGAGGTATTTTACATTTCTTTTATCATACTAAGTCTTCAAATTAATCCAATGTGTATTTTACACTTATAGCATACCTCAATTCAGACTTGCCACATTTAAAATGCTCAAAAGCCACACTTGGCTGGTGACTACTGTACCAGACAGTACAGGTCAGGTTGACTGATTCACATATAAAGTCTCCATCTGGGAATTTGTTTCAAATCACATATGCCCGGGGCCATAATTCCCCCACTATGCCTCTTTCACTCGCGTTACCTGATTTATTTTTCACAACCCTGGACTGGCACCATTATCCCCCTTTTAAAAGTCACTCAGGCTTAGAGAGGCTAAGTGGTTTGCTCCAAATCACATAGCTACTGATTGGCACAGCTTACCTTCTAAGGGTTGAAAACTAAGAAAATGTCACTAACTCCAGGTTACAAATGGCACAATGACTAGGTCTTCCCTCACTTGGGCTCTCTCAGCTGCCCTCTTCCCCACCTCCATTTAGAATCGTGAGGGTTCAGCCTATCTCGACAGAGGGGGTGCTTAGTAAAGAGCTATTTAAGCAACCAATCCTTTGTTCAGAATATATTCCCATTACAGATATCAAAAATTCTAGAGGCACGAACTAAACAATGTTGAAACAACAGAATAGAGTTAACATGTTGAATTATGGATAGATGCATAGTAAATGGCATTTATCATTACAATGATTACCACCCGAGACAGCTTTAAACTTTTTAGAGACCTTAATGTACATTCTTTGCAAATAGTCCCCTAAAAAGGTTTTGCAGTTTTACATCCCCACTGTTAGGGTGTTAGAGTACCTAACCTCTCTGACTCAAGTTTTTCTTATATTAGAAAGACCAGGGCTTGCAGTGCATGGCTGGCTCAGTCAGTAGAACATGTGACTCTTGATCTCAGGGTCATGAGTTAAAGCCCCACAATGGGTATAGAGATTACTTAAATAAGTAAACTGAAAGAAAGGAAGAAAAGAAAGAAAGAAAGAAAGAAAGAAAGAAAGAGAGAGAAGAAAGAAAGAAGGAAGGAAGAGAGAGAGCCAGGGAAAGAAAGAAAGAAAGAAAGAAAGAAAGAAAGAAAGAAAGAAAGGAAGGAAGAAAGGAAGAAGAAAAAAGGAAGGAAGGACAGGAAGGAAGGAAGCAAGGAAGGAAAGGAAAGAAGGAAGGAAAGGAAGGAAAGGAAAGGAAAGGAAGGAAGGAAGAAAGAAAGAAAGAAAGAAAGAAAGAAAGAAAGAAAGAAAGAAAGAAAGAAAGAAAGAAAGAAAGAAAGAAAGAAAGAAAGAAAGAAAGAAAGAAAGAAAGAAAGAAAGAAAGAAAGAAAAAGAAAGAAAGAAAGAAAGAAAGAAAGAAAGAAAGAAAGAAAGAAAGAAAGAAAGAAAGAAAGAAAGAAAGAAAGAAAGAAAGAAAGAAAGAAAAGAAAAGAAAAGAAAGGAAGGAAGAAAGACCAGGGCTTTAGAAGCAGCCAGGGCTGGGTTCAAATCCTGGATGCTCAAATTCTTTGTAAAGTGATCACTCCTACCCAATAGCCATGCAATGACAAATTCATAAAACAACATATGCATAAGCCTTCGCACTTTGGCTGGCACGGAGTGCTCTGCCCACTTTAGTTTTTTTAATTTTTTTGAATATTTATTCATTTTTGAAAGAGACAGAGACAGAGACAGAGACCAGCACGAGCAGGGGAGGGCAGAGAGAGAGGGAAACACAGAATCTGAAGCGGACTCCAGGCTCTGAGCTGTCATCACAGAGCCTGATGTGGGGCTCCAACCCACGGACTGCAAGATCTTGACCTGAGCTGAAGTTGGACCCTCAACCAGCTGAGCCACCCAGGTGCCCCTTGCTCTGCCCACTAGAACTCCCTCCTCCACATGTCCCTCTACAGGCAATAAGAAAATGAAATCTAGGATTAGGAAAGAAAAAAAAAAAAAAGTACTATTAGAGAAAATGTCCCTCTACAGGCAATAAGAAAATGAAATCTAGGATTAGGAAAAAAAAAAAAAAAAAGTACTATTAGAGAAAATCAGGGAAACATGGATTCCCCCAACAATTTTAATAGAAAATTTCCAAAAAGTACATATTATCATGTTTTGACCTAGTAACAGCCACCTAGTCTCCTGCCCCAAAGAGTTTCCTAGTCTTTAATTAATATGTGCCGGATGTATCCCTTATGATAGGGCAATTTGTTTAATTTCTGAAACCTTGCTTTTCTCCATAATGACCCTTCCAATAATAGATATGCTGAAAGGCTGCTCATGGGTTCAAATCAAGCTTCTAAATTCATTATATTTCCAGCAGTAGAAGAACTATGGGCTGTCGGGTTGATGCAAGGGACGGAATTGCAAAAGCCTCAGGATTAAGGGACCACCCTGGCCTCAGAAGAAGTTTTTGCCATGTTTCTCAGTCTTGAGTCAAGGGAATTTAGTTTTAGAGATGTAAAAGGGCCGGGAGGGGTGACATTATTTTGATTCGGTTAGGTTTGGTTTGGTGTTTACTTGGAAACGTGGGTTCAGTTTGGGGAAGGTGGAGACTGATTCTGATTTCAGAGAGATTTCTGGGCTGGCTCAAGAACCACACATTTCATCCTATTGCTTCTCTCTTCATGCCCAGCCTTTTCCAGTGTATTCAGCTGCTCTCATAATTATCCCCAATTATTTATAATGGTAGGCTTCTGAAGCTGGCATTAGAGAAACATCATGTTTTTTGAGCCCTTAAACAGCATTTAATGGAAATAGAGGTCAACTCTATTTCACAACTCATGTGAAACCCAAACGCGGGTTTTCTTGGGCAGATCTTTTTTTCTATTTTGTTTTCATCTTTAATGCAATATCTTCCCCCAAATTATATGGAGTTTGTGATATTAAAAGAGAACAATTTTCATGTGCACACAACTGTTACCAATAACTACAGTTCAGCTGGCTTCAGCATTGGATTTTTTTTTTTATTTAATAAGGGCGAAATAGGGAGAGTAAGGGATTGATGAGTATTCCACATGAGCCATGGGTGATACATCTATAAATGACGTCAACGACTGGAACATTTTTTGACAATTAATTTGTACTTTTAATGTTTTTAGGTCTTACAATATATGTATTCCCAGATGCCAAAATACTTCAATAAAGAGCTGGTCAATTTGAATATGACTGAGTCAGACCCTTATTTTTTTCCCTACTTTTTATTATCCGATGTAACAGTTCATATTCAAGCTTTACCAGTTGTCCCCATAAGACAATAAGTTGTCTTTTTAGCTGTGCTTATTATTTTCCCGGAGGATCTGATCGAGGCTCATGCTTTGCATTTATTAATAATGACTCTACAGACTCCTTCAATTTCAAGATTTCCCATCTTTTTTTTTTTTTTTGCTTTTGCTTTTTGTCTTAGATAATATTGACTTATTTGACCTTATTTAGGTCAATTCGTTTTTAGTTTATTGCACAATCTGAGTTTTGCCTTAATGGCCCCCCATTGGTAGAATCAGGTTAAAATATTTTTGTAAGAAGACTACATAAGCGATGTTGTAGTCTTATCATATCATGTCACAAGGGTCTGTTTGGGTCATGATAAGGGAGTTTCTTTTCAAGTGCTTCCCTTGAAACAGTTTCTGGAGCTATTCCTTAGAAAAAGCATTGTCTGCTTAGGGGAATATAAGAAAAACTTCATGTTCTATATCCCGTCCTCTTGAGGATTCATGGTGCATACTTCCAGTACATGCTAAGACTGAGGAGTTCTGCATTTGAAAAACTGTTTAGCTTTGTTTAGTCCTGTATTTCTCAAGCTTATTTGGTCACGAAACCAATTTCTCTTGGAAAATGCGCTAGTATCTTATATCATGATAAGGACTCATTTTGAGAAACAATGCTCGAACTCATTCAATTCATCGTCTGGAAAGAAAAGTAGAGGAAGTAGTTGATTCTGAAGTATCATTTACTATTTATCCACCATTATGGCCTGGAATGTTTGTGTCCCCTAAAATGCATATATTGAAGCCTTACCCTCCAGTGTGATAATATTAGGAGATGGGAGCCTTGGGGAGTGATTAGGTCATGAGGATAGAGCCCCACAAGAAGGAGCAGAGGGGTACCTGGTGGCTCAGTAGGTTAAATATCTGACTTTGGCTCAGGTCATGATCTCGCTGTTTGTGGGTTTGAGCCTTGCTTGTGCTGACAGCTCAGAGCCTGGAGCCTGCTTCGGATTCCATGTCTCCCTCTCTCTCTGCCCTTCCCCTGCTCACATTCTGTCTCTCGCTCAAAAAAATAAATAAATAAACATTTTAAAAATTAAAAAGAAGAAGAAGAAGAGATACCAGAGCTTCCTTTCTCTGCTATGTGAGGATACAGCAAACAGTGGTCATCTGCTAGCCAGGAAGAGGGCCCTCACAAAGAACCAAGTCTTGTAGCACCTTGATCCTGGACTTTCGAACCTCCAGAACTGCGAAAAATGAATGTCTGCTGTTTAAGCCACCCGGTCAGTGGCATTTTGTTACAGCAGCCTGAGCTGACCGATACACCTACACTGCCATCATTTCAGAGTCGTTTCCTTAGTCAAGACAGGAAAACAGATGCTTCCTAAATCTGATCTCCGGCCTAATCTGATCACTCCTGTGAGATTTCAACCTGCGCTCCCACCCCCCCCAAGCACCTCTTCACCTGGATAGTCTGCTGAACCACGAACTCAGTTCCAAAAGGGAGATCTTCTCTCATTTGCTCCAATTCCTGCTTTCTCACCTCCTCAGTTCCACCCACTCATTTCCCACATTCTGCTTTTTCGTTCCGCCACAATCACTTTTGCAAATGAGGGCCAAGTTTTCCTTTCCTGCTTTTCTCATGTTCGTTGAACCAACTTTTGATGGAATGATTGCGATCATCCCCAGCTGGTTTCCCTGCCTCTAAACCCTCTCCACTAGCCTGTATTTCTCTCTGCCTTCCCTTCCCTGCTCAAAAAACTTCAATGACTCCCAGCTGCTTACAGAATAACACTAAACTCCTTCCAGAGAATCCAAAAGTAATTGACTTCCAGGGTCCATCTGCACAAAAGCTTCATTAAGCATCTTCTCTACCTGCACCCAAATCCCTGCTCAAAGCCTCCAACTTTCTGCACGTGAATAGGTCTTCCACTTTGCTGAGAACATTGGAACCGAGTACCTACTCTCGGTTAGCCATGCTTTCCAGGAAGATGTCCACTGTCTAATCCTCCTGCCTAACGTTGTTTATCTCGGTCCTCTCTGGAATTTTATTTTATAATTCACACTCCCTGTTTTACATCTTTAGTCTTACTCTCTGCCTTCAAGCTTGCTCAAGTTTCTCCTATCCTAGAAACAAACAAACAAACAAATAAATAAAACTACTAGTTCACTCATAGAGTTGCTATGAGGTGAAATAAGAGAATATAGATGAAGCCCATGAGAACAATACCTGGCACCAAGCAAGAATGTGACAAGTGTGGGCTCTTATTATTGCTTTAACTATGGGAATGACCGCCAGATCTTTATCTAGAGCTCAAGGTGCCTTGTCTAGTATTCAAGGCACTAGTTCTCCTTTACTGACTGCCTCGGTGACTCCCAGTACCTTAAATATAGATGTCCCAAAGCAGCATCTTTGTACTCGTTAAGACTCTTTTGGTTCACCACCTCAAGAAAAAAAGAAAGAGGAAAGGTCGAGTCCAGAAAGAGATTTTGAGCGAATGACCCAATGGTACCATTAGGAATCTGTCTCTCCCCACCACCTTCTTTGTCTCTCCCCATCTCCCTCTGCTACCCTCTGTTTCTTCCTTGGGAAGCTCTTCTCTGATAGTGAGAATATACCCATGAGAAGCTCTAGGCCCCTGTTCTATCAGCTCTGTACCCCTTAATGAAATGAGAATTTCTGTACCCCAATACTTTCATCAAAAGTCTCAGGGCAGGGGGTACCTGGATGGCTCAGTCAGTTAAGTGTCTGACATTACCTCAGGTCATGATCTCACGGTTCATGAGTTCAAGCTCCACATTGGGCTCTGTGCTAACAGCTCAGAGCCTGGAGCCTGCTTCGGATTCTGTGTCTCCTACTCTTTCTACCCCTCCCCCACTCATGATCTCTTTCTTTCTCTCTCTCTCTCTCTTTTTCAAGAATAAATTAACATTAAAAACGTGTTTTTAAATAAGAAAATAAAATAATAAAAAATAAAAGTCTCAAGGTTGTCTTTCTTTGGCCCAACTTTGATCGCATGTCCATCCTGGAATCAATAGTGCTGGTGGCACCATGGCACTGCAGGGAGGACATCAAAGAAGACCTAGCTCTCCATAACCTTTATCATCCCCCCCCCCATTTTGATGATCTGTTAATCTGACAAATTGTTGTGCAAAGACAGCTTAAAATTCCACCACCCCGCCATTATGTTAGCATTCATAAACAATACTGTATGAAATTTATGGAATCAGCCATGATGGCCTGGGAGATAAAACGTTCTCATTAGTCAGACCTGGGTCACGTGTCCTCCCATTGAGCCAAAGACAGTGTCAGTTACACCTGAGCCACATGAATTGAGAATGTGGGAAGGGACATATATTTAGAATGAAACAGGTAGGATGGATGCTGGGAAAGCAAAATCAACAGATGCCTATCTCAATCACCTTCCCTCCTGAATTCATTCCTTTTCCTATGTTCCATCCTTCACCAAAGGTCCCCACTTGGGCTGAAACCTGCAAGTCACCTCAGACACCTCCCTCTGCCCTGCCCCAAACATCCAGACAGATGCCAAATCCTTCTGACTCTCTAAATTCACACGCCCAGAACATGTCCTCTTGCCCCTGTTGATGTGGTTGCCTCTACACACAACCCCCTCCCGCCGCATCCCTGCCTGGCTAATTCCATAAAGCTGAAAAGCCAGCTCTAGCACACCACCTCCGTGAAGCTCCCAGTCCAGGAAGAGTCAGAATAGTCACCTCCTTACAGAAGATAGCTCTGGGTCTCACTTTCTTTCTGGGAGCTGCTGTCACAAATATATCAACATATCTCTAAACCGAGACCTTTGGAGCTTAGGAGCCTTGGAGACACGTCACGGGCTAAATGCCGCCTTCCCCTCCTGTCCCTCTCTGCCCTCTCCCCACGCATCCACTGCTGTTCACACAAAGCAAGCACCTGGCCGATGACAAAATTGCCTAAATGTGGAAGCCTATTCACAGAGCTAAGAGAACTAAGGCATCAGAGAATGTAAAACTTCACAACTGTGCCTCAATTTGTGAAACTTCATTGAAGTTTATGAAAGGACTATTTGATATTGTTTTCTTTCCCCTTTCTGGCTTCAATTTGGATCTGATGGGTCTCCGTCACATTAACTCGAGGAGACCTCTGTTAATGCACTTAAATGTTGACCTATAGACCTCAGTGGGTGTACGATTCCCAGCTGAGTGGTGACTAGAGGCTTTGGCCTCTGCAGGCACTAGGACAAAGCTTGGACGCAGGACACTGTTTAGCTGGGGTTATTTTAGCCAGTTTCTTGAGGTAGATACCAAGTCTATTTGGAAATCTGCTTTTTCTCTTTGTTTTTCTCTTGAAGATCCTCGTCTCTCTCTTTTCATTTTTAGTACAACACTACCTCCTGATTTTCTACTTTAAGTATTCGGTGACAGAAAGACAGCAGCTGTATAGAGCACACACATGCGCGCGCACACACACACACACACACGGAGACGGATTTTAAAAGTCAGCCGGAACCAGTCTAACTTCGGCAGAGTTGCCAAGTGAGAGACGAGCCTTCAAAATAACTTTTGTGTTGGGACCCTGGCCTGTGTGTGCTGACACTTACACATTCCAGCTTGTCATTTGTCTCTGACTTGCTCTCCCAAATGCTTCTATTGAGTTATGCCACTTATCACCTGCTTAGTATGTGACACTTTATCTGCCAAGACAAATGTCAGTTAGAAAAGCCTCCCAGTGAATGAGGGCAGTACAGGATTGCAACACAGAAAGTTCGGGCTTTTTTTCTCCTAATCCACTTTCCAAGTTTGCTTTCCAGATCTTGCCTGTTGCTGGTGTTGGTGGGATTTTTATTATATGCGGGCGTGTTGTATTTAGGTTACAGAGACAAAGCCTCAGATAAACGGGTCCTGATTCGTAGGACAAACTGCCCTTGAAACTCCAAAACCGTGACAGTAAATTTGATCAAAAGAAGTGGCCGTGATTAAAAACAAATGTTCATAAATGTTGTAGAGCTACCAAGCATGAGGTCATCAGATTTTCAGGGCACTTCTATAGATTTCCCACAATCATAATATTTTTTTAATTACATGAACTTAATGCTCTTGAAAGTGAGATGCTGACAGCTTTGGTTAGGGCCAGAAATAGAAGGCAGGCACCGGGATGTCTTAACGGCGAGACTTTGTAGCTATAAACTACTTCCAATAAATTTTCAGGGCTGGGTTACAGTCCTCGCACTGTCTCATGCCTGACAGCCTCTGAGAATCTGTTTTTTTGGAGAAAGATTTGGTAAAAACCATGGCTTTGGTCCTGCAGGTAAAAAGAGAGCCCATCAGTTGGGTCTTGGAGTTAATATTCCCATTCAAGTCCAACGCTACCACCTGCAAGACCCCCATCACCAAATGAACCCCGCATCCCACCTAGCACGAGGTTCTTTGACAATTTTAATTTCTGGAGATGTAACTTTCTCTTTTCTGTCGGGGTCGGGAGCTGGGGTAGCGTCATGAATTCGTGAAGGCAAATTGAGTCTGTGGACAGAAATTGTGTCGTGGCTATTTTTAAAAGCAACTCTGAGGGCACTTGGGTGGCTCAGTCAGTTGAACGTGCAACTCTTGATTTCAGCTCAGCTCATGATCCCGCAGTCATGGGATCGAGCCCCATGTTGGGCTCTGTGCTGAGCATGAAGCCTGCTTAAAATTCTCTCTCTCTCTCTCTCTCTCTCTGCTCCTCTGCCCCACTTGTACTCTCACTCTCTCTCTAAAATAAACCAATAATAATAATATAAAAGTGTAAAGAAAGCAACTCTGACTCTGTTACCCTTTGCTTGGAATGCTTCAAAGACTCTCCATACATTTTCACTAATATTAGGGTCAAATATTATAGCTTGGCTCCCCAGGCCCTTTGTGATCTGACCTCTACCCACCCTGCCAGCCCCTTTCTGGGCCCCACCCCCCACCATCCCTCTGGTCCTGAGGACCAGAACCAATGGCGACTGCATACCCCGTGCCTAGGTATCTGCTGTTCCCCTGCAGGCAAAGCCACTCCTTACCTGCCTCCCATACCTGGTGTGCAGCTCCTCACTCTGTCAGGCTCTCATCTGCCCCCAATTCCCACCATGCCTTATTCCTTCCCAACTCACCCCACACACCTCAAGCAGATTCCGAGAATTCCACTGAGGCACTCTTCCCGGGACACGCTTGCCATTCCGTTTTTACCCTTGCAGATCTCACCACAGTAATCTTATTTGTGTGTTTTCCCCACCTCTAAACAGAGATTCACGACTCATTTATATATCCTCATCTCCTTCCTGGTTCTGTCCTTAACACAGAAAATGTGCTGAATAATTTTTATTGAATGCAAGAATAATTGAATTGCCCATTCTGTTTCTGGAGCACAGAGTATCCCAGAATGCCCAGTGCATTTCTGAGCAATAAGGCTTATGTTAGAAAGAGATGACATCGGGCTCTCAAAAGGACGTGACGATCCACAAAGAGGAACAAGTCAGCCTAGGAGATTGGGTGCCTGAGAGAGAACCATGACCCAGACACTGTCCCGGGCACTTTAATGGGTATTTTCTCCTGTAATTTTTCCAGCAACTTTCCAGGGTCGGCTTTATTTTCTCCACTGTTACAGATGAATAAATTGCTCAAAGCCCGTGCACCCAGGAAGTAGCGGGGCTGGGATTCATTTCCAGCTCTCCAGGATGCGAAAAATGCTCTTCTCCTTCCACACAGCATGGGAGTCCTTTCTCTAGGAGGGTCTGGGTGAGGAGAAAATTTCCGGGTTTCTGTCTTCTGAAAGAAAGAGATACAGATCGCTGAGGTCTGCTGGAGCCTAGGTCTGTCTGGGGTTGGAGCAGACAACCTGAAACCCTGAAACCCTTTGGCCCCTGAGTTTACTTGCCAAGTCCAGATTCAAAGAAAGAAGTGGATGTGGAGGCACAGGGATGAAAGGTACAGCACAGGGAATGTAGTTCATGGTATTGTAATCGGCGGTAGGTGACAGCTGGTAGCTCCGCCTGTGGTGAGCACAGCTAATGTGTAGGCTTGTCCAGTCACTACGTTGTACGCCAGAAACTAATGTAATATTATGTGTCAACTATACTTAAAAAGAAACAGAACAGGACATGATGGGGAGAACAATTAAGGATAAACTGAGGCAAATGTTTTTTCACTTCTGTTACGTCTCTGCAAACTCAGGTCGTTGTTTTTAGCATAGCAGGCGGTCATTGTGCTGACATTCTGTTTTTGGCCAGTTCAGGTTGCAGATATTATTGAATAATACAAACACATCTGTGCCCCCATTTCAGATGCATTATATGCACCTTTTGTGAGTGCCTGGGTATGATGAAGACTAGGCACCACTGACATGATCGTAAGGCTGAATTCTGCCACAGTAGCACCAGCGAGGTTCACTCAGTGACCGCAGTCCCAGTGACCTGCTGGGTTTGTCTCTCTCAGGCGCGGGTAGAACCGCCCTTTCTCCCCAGGGCAGTCCACTCCAGGCCTCTGGAGTTTGTGAAACCAGCTGCACCTTGGCAAGCCCTGGCCTGGGATTAACTTGGCAGGAGATTATTCTGAGACTTCTCTGACTCATAACTTTGGGGCTAACTCTGAGCACCAAGCCCCAGCCCTGCCCTCTTTTGCTTTTTCTCCGTGCTGATTCACACTGGGTTGGGATTTTATTGTCAGCAGTCATAATTGTGCATGGGTGGGTTTTAAAGGCGACAGGAGGCCAAGTCTAGGGCTTCTGCTAGCTTTGTTATTCGCTGTGTCGTTTTGCTTTGTTAAAAGGAGGAAAGGAGGAAGGAAAGAAGGGAGGATAGGGGGTAGGGAAGAAGAAAGAAAATAAAGAAAAGAAAGAAATGCCCCCTTAACCTGTTCTCTTCCACCCTGTATATTTCTTCCCAACCCTTGGATAGGATTGTTCTGGATCTAGTTCAGGAGAGAGGAAGCCAAGCCTACTAAAAAAATATATACATATGGATTTTGGAGTTGGGGCATCTGAATAATTGTGTGATTGTGAGCAAGTTGATTAACCTCTTTGAACCTCTGTTTCGTCAGCTGTGGAAGATTCGTGATAATTATCTTGTAGCGTTGTCATGACGGTTGGCAATATTGCAGACAGTGTGCCTGGCACATTAGAAAGCATTTTGTAAACGGCAAGTATAATTGTTGTAGCTAATTTTATTAGGAGACCCTTTGAAGCCATGAGAAGGCAGCTTCACAGAGCAGACTGTAAAACTTCATCCCTCTGAGAGTGTGGCAGATTATATGCTCACCTGGAGAGTGGGCCATGGGTTGTGTCTCGCATCATGGTGGTTGGGTCCCAGGGACTGACTCAAGCAGTCCGTACGGGAGAGAATTAGATAATCTGTGGAAGTCAAGTCTTGGGGAAGGCAGTAGAAATTGAGGATAAAGGGCTCTGTTTGCTTCAGTGGCCAGCAGTTCTTCCATTTGCTGTTGGAATCTTCTTCCATTTACTATCAGAATCATCGTGTCTAAATCATCATGACTTGGTTCTCTTATCTGTATCTATCTCTGAAGATGAGAGGAGCTCACGCATGCCAAAGTGCCTAGTACAAAGAAAGCGCTTAAAAAACATTACCTCCGGTGTTAAGGAGAGACTACTTGAAATGTGTTAAGATCCAGTGAAGTGTGGCCTGGGCTTTGGAATGCTACTGCCTGGTTCTAATCTGAGTTCCACTGCCGTCTGCGTCATGTTCTCCTCTGTAAAATGGGTATAACAATAGCTTGCCTGTCTGTACTTATCACACAGTTTTGTTATGAGGAATAAATGAGTTAATAAACACGAGGCATTTAGAACATTACTTGGCAATGTACAAACACTATATAAATATTTGTGAAGTAGGTAAATAGAGGGTCAGGGCTGGGACAAGAACAGAAGACTAAACCAGAATGGTAGGAAACAAAATTAGTTGACCCTGGACCTGAACAGAGCGTAAAGAACAAAAGCAAGAGCTTCCAGGACAATTGCCCTAAGAGAAGCTGAAATATTTATGTTCGAAGCACTTTTTTTTTTTTTAATTGGCTGCAGGGAGTGAAGTGTGAGAGTGTGTCAGCCTGAGTTAAAGCCCAGGGTCTCAGTGGACACAGTTCTCCCCAGCCATAGACTCCAGGAGAATGCCAAGGTGTCACTGTTAACAGTGAGTCCTGTTTCTTTTTTCTTTCTTTTCTCTTTTTTTAAGCTTACTTACTTATTTTGAGAAAGAGAGCGTGCACGCAAGCGGGGAGGGGCAGGCTCCATGCCATCAGCACAGAGCCCCATGTGGGGCTCGAACTCACAAACTGTGAGATCACGACCTGAGCCGAGATCAAGAGTTGGATGCTAAACTGACTGCGCCACCAGGTCCCCCGTCAATCTTGTTTCTTAGCTTCCCGGACCTGGTGCCTGAACAGAGTGGCTTTAAACCTTTCCGGGGAGGCTGGGTTTGCTCAGGGAAAGCCCACTCCTCAAGGAAGGGCCACTGCTACAGAAAGGCATGGGGCTACTTTGCAGGTCAACTCACTGAGACGGTGGGAAACCGTGGCCACTTCTGCTTCTGCTGTCTGCTTTGGTGCACAGGCAGGACGTAAAAGACTCAAATTCCACTGGTAGAGCCAACTGTGCAAATTCCTGACAGGCAAATTGAGGCCCATTATCTGCAATTACACTCACCCAAATTCCACGCCAGAGACACCCTGTTTTCCAGCAGTCAGTAACGTAGCAGCTGCAGGTCTGGTGCCAGATGCATCCAGGGAACATTGCAAGAATGGAGACCAGTGGCCCTCACGGAGTATTCCCGGCAGCCACTGTCAAGACCTAAATCTCCTCTGCTTACAACCTTCAAATGGCTCCCACTGCTCTCGGGATAAACTCTTTAGTTAGGCTTGTCATCATCTGGTCGGTCTCCGTCTTCAACTTCCTTTCCCCTTTCTTCACTTAAGCCATGCCGAATTACTTGTTTGTCATGAACGACCTGATTCCTGATTCCATTATATTGCCCTTCATTAAGGTGCTTTCCCACGTGGGACTTAATCCTGTCTGAAGTTACCTCCATCGCTAACTCCACGTCATCCTTAAGCACTTAGCTCTGTTCCTTCCTCTTCTCTGAAAAGCCTTGTTTGGCTTCCTTGGGCTGGATTTTGCTCCTTTTCTCTGGGCTCACAGAACACAGTGCATCATTCTATGTTTGATTTGTGTGTTTTCCGCACTAGATTTGAGCTCCCACAGGGCAAGGGCCACATCTTATTAGATGATCTTGGAACCCAACACGATATCCAACATGACGAGGCATCCCTCCAATGGATGTTGGCTCCAGGAACGAATGCTGCCTTCCTTGCGTTAGCACTAATGAGATTGTTCTTTCATTTGGTTAGATCAAAGATCCCTCTTGTGATTGCTGCTCAAGCCTGCTTTAAACTCAACCAGTGGAAAACCCAAGAAGAGCATTTCATTGGCATTCTGAGGATAAATTCAACTCACCATGTGCCCTTCTGTCTTTAATGCTCTTTAATCTAAGAGGGTTGGGCTCCCTAGTATATAATAGAGCATAAAGACTTAATTAATCTTATAGCTTCTGTTATGTCATAGTGCACTATGGAGGCCTTATTCAAATATGATTTGGTGTTAGTCTGTTTATAGTTATTAACAGATCCAAAAGTTTTTATATGATTTCTCTTCATGGCATTATTTGAACAGTAACTACTAAGAAATACCTATTTGAGGTAGAAATATAAAAGCATTATTTATCCAAATGACTAGATTCACCCTCACTGTAGCCCCTTTGCAAAGCTAGCCACTGCTCCTGTGATATAACTGTGGTTACTCAGAATTTTTGTCACTGCTTTTTCTTTGTTTTGCCTTCAGAGACAGTGGTGATGCTTGCTTGAAGAGTGGTCTTGTTACCTTAGAGTCCCAATGACAACGCTGTTGTTCAGTGAACTGTCCACCTTTATTTAGTTTCTGGAAACAATGTAGGGTTTTCCAAAGGTTGATTATGTGTGTCGTTAATAGGAAATCAGATATGTTAGGTGGTATTGACTCATTTTTAAATTGAAAAATTAAGTTACCTAATTATTTTTTTTTTAATTTTTAGAGAGAGAGAGAGAGTGAGTTGAGGAGATGGGCAGAAGGAGAGGAAGAGAAAGACTCAAACAGACTACACCCTCAGTGTGAAGCCCAACCCGGGGCTTGATCCCACAATTTGGGGACCTGACCTGACTTGAAATTAAGAATGAGATTCTCGGGGTACCTGGGTGGCTCAGTCGGTTAAGTGTCCGACTCATTTTTAGCTCAGGTCATGATCTCATGGTTAGTGAGTTCAAGCCCTGCATCATACTCTGTGCTAGCAGTGTGGAGCCTGCTTGAGATTCTCTCTCTCCCTCTCTCTCTGCCTCTCTGTCTCTCTCTCTCTCTCAAAATAAATAAATACACTTTTTAAAAAAAGAGTTGAGGGTTCCCTGGGTGGCTCAGTCGGTTAAGCATCCGACTTCGGCTCAGATCATGATCTCATAGTTTGTGGGTTTGAGCCCTGCATCAGGCTCTGTGCTGACAGCTCAGAAGCCTAGAACTTGCTTGCTTCAGATTCTGTGTCTCCCTCTCTCTCCTCCCCCCACCCAACTCATGCTCTGTCTCTCTCTCATGCTCTCAAAAATAAACATTAAAAAAAATTTTTTAAAAAGAGTCAGATTAACCAACTCAGCCACCCAGGCGCCCTACTTAATTATTTTAATGTGTATTAACTATACATATAGTTAATATTCTATATAACAAGCACATTAAACCCATAATTTCATGAGTATTCCATAAAGAAAACTTAGAATACAGTGAGTTCATTTGCTAGAAAATGTTATGAGGGCAAGACAAAAGTGTGAAGGGAGCACATAAATGAGTAGAATGTGAGATACACTCATGCAATGAAAGGAACAGAGTCTGTTGGGTCCCAATTATATTACTTATTAGCTGGGAACCTGTGGACAAGGCATATAACCTCTGTGGGTCAGGCTTGTTCGTTCTACAATGAAGAGAGAGAGTCGTAGTGCTGGGTAGATATAGGCGCATGGGAGTGCCTACCACAGGACCTAAAAGGCTCCAGAATCAGACTTTTTTTTTTTTAATCATATCCACTCTTGAGGTCCCTGGTGGCTCAGTCAATGGAGCATGTGACTATTGATCTTGGAGTTGTGAGTTCAAGTCCCATGTTGGGTGTAGAGATTACTTAAAAATAAAATCTTTAAAAAGAGAAAAGATCATGACCACTCCCAAGACAAAGATAGGAGTCTCTTTTAAAGGAGTTGCCACCAGCTCAAAAGGGGAGACCAAAAGAGACATTTCATTAACCGAGATTAGCAAAGGTTGGCAACCCTTTGGGAAGCTTCTTAGTGATTGCTTTGAAGGCTCAAGTATTCATTTGAACTTATTCTCTTGTACATGTTTGTTAAGGCTCCAATCACGTAACAAAGGAGTCAAGTCGTCCCACCTTATGTAATGTTAAATAACTAAGCCCATCCTTGAACTCCAGGAGTTTTTAAACCCTTAGACAGTAAGCCAATGAGAGTCTGTCCTTTGCTGACCCTTGCAATGTTCTCTCCTGACTCTTCCTTTGGGCCACTGGCAGGGCATAGCCAAATTCACAGCTCAGTTCTAGAATTCTGTATTACCTTATGAACTACTTGCTCTTCCCCTTCATTTTCACCTTCTATGTTAATACACACTTGCCCTGTTCCTCAGATTTTTTGTCCTCACTTCAGTGTTTTATTATACAGATTCTCTTTTCCAATGAGAAAGGAAGAGTACCTAAGTTTTTAGCTCACTTGTGCTGCCATAATAAAATATCATTAACTGGGTGGCTTAGAGAACAGACATTTATTTTCTCACAGTTTTGAAGGCTGGAAGTCTGAGATCAAGGTGCCAGCATGGTCAGGTTCTGTTGAGATCTCTTTTCTTAAGTTGGAGATGGATGCCTTCTCATTTATGCCTTCACACGGAGGGGGAGGGAAAGAGAGTATGAGCTCTCCGGTGTCTCTGCCTACAAGACACTTTTCCCATGATGAGGACCCCATCCTCACGACCTCATCTAACCCTAAATACTTCCCAAAGACCCTATCTCCAAAGACTACACACCAAAGGGGTTAGGGCTTCAACGCATTTGGTTGGGAGACTTAAACATTTAGTCTCTAACGGTAAGTAAATAAGTAATAATGAAAGTCCTGTCATCTTTTGCCAGGAGCTAGCAACTTATCACCTGTGCCCCACCAGAATCCCCACATCATCTTTCTTTGATCAGCCATTCTAAAACCAGGTAGTCATGCTAGAAATGGGCCAAAAATATTGATCCTCATACTGCATCAAGTATCTATCCTTGGTTTTTCTTCAGCCATCATAGGTTCATAAAAGATGAGCAAGATCTAATGCATAAGTTCATTGAGTTCTCTCCCTCACTCTAGCTGGTTACCCTACGTGTAAATAGCCTATAATGAAGGCCTACAATGCGGCAGGCAAGTGCAGGGTGTTGTAATCTCATCTAATCTCATGATAATCCCAAGAGTAGATCATTATTACACGCTGCTTTTAGATGAGAAACTGAATAAATTTATTATTAAGACTAAATAATTTTCACACCATCAAATAACCAATAACTGGGGGACTCCAGATTTGAATACAAGTCTGTCTGAATTCAAAGGCTCAGGGAGAATTTTGATGTATCTGGAATTCCCTCTTACACTGCTGGTCTAAATATTCATCCACTGACACAATGTTCATTGAGTTCCTACTGTATTCTAGTCTCTGGGTGGGCACTGGGAATATAGTAATGAATAAAACAGACAAAAAAAAAAATCGCTGTCCTCTGAGTTGCTTTCCAGTTACGGGAGACAGATAATGAACAAAACAAATATGTAAAAAAAGTAACATACCATAAAGCGTTAAGTGAAAACTAGTGCAGGGAGAGGGACAAAGATTACTGGGTTGGAGAAAGTCACAACTGAAAATACATTGGTTGGATCCTCAACGAAATATTCACAAATGCAAATCAACAATACACTAAAAGGATTATATACCGTGATCAAGTGGATTTACTCCACAGACGCCGAGGGTAAAAATCCTATGACCATCTCATTAGATGCAGAAAAAGCATTGTGACAACATTTAACATCCATTCATGATGAACACCCTCAACAAAGAGGGAATAGATCTCAACATAACAAAGGCCATTCATGACATGCCCACGGCTGACATCATGCTCAGCAGCGAAAATCTAAAAGCTTGTCCTCTAAGATCAGGATCGAGGCAAGGATTCGTGGGCTCAACAGCTTTATTCGACATATTATTGGAAATCTTAGCTAGAGCAATTAGGCAAGAGAAAGAAATAAAATCATCCAAATTGTAAAGGAAGAAAAAAATCGTCACTATTTATAGAAGACATAATATTATCTATAGAAAACCTTGAAGATTAGACCAAAAATTGTTAGAATTAATAAATTAATTCAGTACAGTTGTAGGATATGCGATCACTATGCAGAAATCCGTCATGCGTCTCTAATAATGAACTGTTAGAAAGAGAATTTTAGGGGTGGCTGGGTAGCTCAGTCGATTAAGCATCGACTTAGGCTCAGGCCATGACCTCACGATTTATGAGTTCAAGCCCCACATCAGGCTCACTGATGTCACCGCAGAGCCTGCTTCAGATCCTCTGTCTCTCTCTCTCTCTCTGCCCCTTCCCTGCACTCTCTCTCAAAAATAAAAAAAGAGAGATAAAAAGAAAGATTAATTAAAAAATACCATTTATAATTGCATCAAAAAGAATAAAATAGGAATAATTTAACTAAAGAGGAAAATACATATACACTGAAAACTATAAGACATTGATGAAAAAATGGAAGAAGACACAAATAAATGGAAAGACATTCTGTGCTTATAGATTGGAAGAATCAATATTGTTAAAATGCTAATACTACCCAAGGCGATGTACAGATTCAATGCAATCCTTATCAAAATCCCAGTGGCATTTTTCACAGAAATAGAACAAACAGTTCTAAAGTTTGTGTGGCATCGCAAAGGACCCCAAATAGCGAAAGCAATCTTGAGAAAGAAGAACAAAGCTGGAGGCCTCATTTCAAACCCTATCACAAAGCTATCGTAATCAACAGCATTGTATTGGCCTAAAATGGTGCACCTAGATCAATGAAACAGATTACAGAGCCCAGAAATAAACCCACACACATATGGTCAATTCATTTACGACAAAGGAGTCAAGAGTATATATATATATATAATGGGAGAAAGAACGATCTCTTCAATAAATGGTGTTGAGAAAACTGGATGGCCACAAGCAAAAGAATGAAAGTGGACCGCTATCTTACAACATTTGCAAAAATTACTCAAAATGGATTATAGACTTAAATGTAAGACCTGAAACCATAAAACCACAGAAGAAAACATAGGCCGTGAGCTTCTTGACATTGTCCTTGGTAGTGATTCTTTTGGATTTGACACCAAAAACAAAGAGAATAAAAGCAAAAATAAACAATTAGGGCTACAACACTACATCAAAGCTTAGCAATGGTAGCCATCAACAAAATGAAAAGGCAACACAACCCACTGAATGGGAGAAAATATTTGTAACTTACGTATCTGATAAAGGATTCATATCTGTAATATATAAAGAGCTTGGGCAATTTAATAGCAAAAAAACTCAAACATCCAATTTAAAATATAGATATTGGGGCACCAGAGTGGCTCAGTCAGTTAAGCGTTCAGCTTCAACCCAGTCATGATCTCACAGTTTGTGGGTTTGAGTCCCAGAGCGGGCTCTCTGCTGTCAGCAGGGAGTCTGCTTTAGATCCTCTATCCCCCCCCTCTCTCTCTGTCCCTTCCCTGCTCATGTGCTTTCTCTCTCTCTCAAAAATAATCAATTAAAAAATTAAATTAAATTAAATTAAAAATGGGCAGAGGGACACCTGGGTGGCTCAGTTGGTTAAGTGTCCAACTTTGGCTAAGGTCATGATCTCAGGGTTCATGAGTTCAAGCCCCATATCAGGCTCTGTGCTGGCAGCGCAGAGCCTGCTTAGGATTCTCTCTCTCCCTCTCTCTCTACCATCCCGTGCTCTCTCTGTCTCTCAAAAATAAATAAATAAACTTAAAAAAAGGAAAAAAAAAATGGGCAAAGGATTTGAGTATAGATTTTTCCAAAGAAGACATACGGATGGCCAACAGTACATTGAAAGATGCTCACCATCACTAATTACCAGGGAAATGCAAACCCAAACCACAATGAGATATCACCTCACATTTGTTAGAATGGCTATTCTCAAAAAGACAAGTAAAAAGAACAAGAAACAAGAACCCTCGTGCACTGTTGGAGGGAATGTAAATTGGTGCTGCCAGTATGGAAAACAGAATGGAGTTTCCTCAAAAAACTGAAAAATAGAACTGCCATATGACCTAGCAGTTTACTTCTTTTTTTTTAATTTTTAATTTTTTTAACATTTATTTATTCTTAAGAGACATGGAGACAGAGCGTGAACAGGAGAAGGGCAGAGAGAGAGAGAGGGAGATACAGAATCTGAAGCAGGCTCTAGGCTCTGATGAGCCATCAGCACAGAGCCCGATGTGGGGCTTGAACTCACAGACTGTAAGATTATGACCTGAGCCGAAGTCGGCCGCTTAACCAACTGAACCACCCAGGCGCCCCAGCAGTTTACTTCTTAAATAAAAAAAAAAAAGTCAAGATTACTTTATCCTTGAGAGAGAGCGCACCCACGTGAGCAGGGGAGGGGCAGAGAGACAGAGATACAGAATCCGAAGCGGGTTCCAGGCTCTGAGCTGTCAGCACAGAGCCCAACTCAGAGCCTGTCGCGGGGCTCGAACTCACGAGTCATGAGATCATGACCTGAACCGAAGTCAGGTGCTCAATCGAGGGAGTCACCCAGGCGCCCCTAGCAGTTCACTTCTTTACGCAAAGGAAGTGACAACACTAACTTACAGAGTTATGTGCATTCCCGTGTTCGTTGCAGCATCGCGTACAATAGCCAAGGTATGAAAATAACCATCCATGAATGAACGGATAAAGGCCTGATAAATATACAAGGGAATATTATTCAGCCATAAAGACGAATGAAATCTTGCCATTTATGACAACACGAACAGAGCCTGAGGGCATTTTGCTAAGTGAAATAAGTCAGACAGAGAAAGACGAACACCATATAATCTCACTTACATGTGGAATCCACACAAAACAGGAAAAAAACAAAACAGAACAACAACAAAGCGCATACATCTAGAGAACAGATTGATGTTTGCCAAAGGTGGGGACTGGAGTTGGCAAAATGCGTGAAGGAAGTTGAATGTGCAAACCTCCAGTTATAAGATAAGTAAATCATGGGGGTAGAAGGTACAGCATGGCAGCCATACTTAATAACACCGTATTGCGTGTTTGAAGTTGCTCAGAGAGTAGATTTTAGAAGTTCCCATCACAAGAGAAAACATTCCGTAACTATATACGGTCAAGATGTTAACAAGACTTGCTGTTCTGATCATTGCATGATATATACAAATATTGAATCATGTTGTACACCTGAAACTAATAATGCATGTGTCAATTATACCTCAATTAATTAAAAAAAGAAAACACATCAGTTAGAAAAGTCCTTATCGAGGAGACAGTGAAGCAAACGCATGAAAATGGTTAAGTTCGATCAGATCGTCATCAATTCTGAGGCCCCGAAGACTCAAGGCAGAGGGATTTTCTTTGAAAAGCCATTGTGGACTTTGTCCTCTTGCAAGTGATACGAAAATACACGCGAATGGACGTAAGCAAAGAGTGGGAATTTCTTAGCTCAGGGAATTGAAAAGTCCAGGCCAGCCTGGAGTCCGGCATCAAACAATATCGTTAGGACGACCTTCCTTATTTTGTATTTATTTTACTCCACTTGGGCTGCTATAACAAAAAACACTACAGAGTGCATAGCTTCAACAGTAAACCCTTCTCGCTCACGGTTTTGCAGGCTGGGAGGTCTGAGCTCAGGGTGGCAGCTGTGTCTGTCTGATGTGGGCCCATTTCCTGGTTCATAGATGGCTATCTACTTGCTGCGTCCTCACATGGTGGAAGAAGAGAGAGAGAGTTCTCTGGAGTCCCTCTTAAAATGGCATTAACTTCGTCCATGAGGGCCCCCTCATCATGACCATATCAGCTCCCAAAGTCCCTGCCTCCCAAAACCATCACATTAGGAGGGTTAAGATTTCAACATGTGAATTTGGGGGGGTGAGGGAGACATAAACATTCAGTCTATTCACTGTCTCTGCTTTCCTCTGTGGTGACTTTCTCTGGCCGCCAGCAACTCTAGACCCACATCCTGCCCCTGTCAAACCCAAAAGGAAAGAGAATGTCCCCCTACCTATGGTCCAAGCAAAAGTCTCATTGCACCTCGGTGGGTTGCATGCTTATCTGGACACATTACTGTGGTTGGAAAGGAAACACGCAGCTCTGATTGGCTGGGTCTGTTCACCTGCCTACCCTGAAGTCAGAGGGAGAGTCAATCTACCAACAGCAGCGGAGGGTGGTGCCCAAAGGAAATTTGGGGTGTTGCCGGAAGGAAATGAATGGAGTGGAGAAAGCAGCTAGTATTCACTGCATTTCTGATCTGAAACCAGTTCCTTTTATCACATTGTATGCAATGTTGATTCAGGGTGCTCCATGCCCTAGGAATTTGGTTAAGCATACATTTCTCCCTAAGAGATGGTTTGCCGACAGACTGTTTGTTCAGTGGGCCTGGTGGTTTCTGGAGTCTCCTGTCACCACATAGAACTTGTGGGCAGCATAGTCATGGGCAATCAGCCCCTAGAGAGTGGCTAGATATGTGGTTTTGGCCCGTGACCTCTGTGTTTCCTCTGTGAGCTTCAGGGAGCCACGTCCCGGTGCCTGACATCACATACCAGAGGTTCAAGGTGTTGATTGATTGATTGATTGATTGATTGCAGTATAGTTGACACACAGTGTTACTTGGGTTTCAGCTGTACAACATAGTGATTCCGCAAATCTATGTGTTACGTAGTGATCACCACAGTGTGGCTACCACCTGTCACCATCCGCTGCTATCACGATACTATTTATTATGTTCCCTGGAAGGAGTTCATGGCTTTTTAGAGTCTCATCGCATTCATTCTGACACCGTAGCCAATGGGCCTGACAGCATGCTGAGGACACAGTCTTACATTCTGGAAAGGGACTCCCACTACATTAGTAGAACCTTGCTATTTTCCCAGGAAGTTTCACGCTTGAGCTTTGGCGCTAGATGGTCACGGGGCTGGATGTGGACCCCAACACTTATTGCTGTGGGAACCTGGGCAAGTCATGTGACTTTCTGAGCCTCGGTTTGCTCATTTGCATTATGAGGCCATCAGGAAGAGTAAATAAATGAGCCCTGTATAAAGAAGCAGCACACAGTGAGGGGGGGGGGCGGCTCAGAGAGTTTTGTTCTTTTTTTCTACTTCCTTGCCTTCTTTTTCCACGAGGCCATTATCAGGCTCCCTTGGAGGCCATGTTATGCAACTTGCAGATAAACCTGCCAAAGAAAAAGAAAAGAAGAGAAAGGCATGGGCGAGTGAGCCCCTAGGGGCAGAACTAGGCGCTGTGCCGTTGAGTGGAAAACCGTAGGCTTTGGAATTAGACTGGATTTTGAATCCGGAAGGCCCCCGGGGAAATTATTCAGTGTCCTGGAGCTGTTTTCCCCTTCTCCACAATGAGAAAAGCGCTTTTTGGCATTTATGATTACTGCGAGGATTAATTGAAATAATGTATGTTAAGGAAGCTGACGTCTAAGAGTCTTCAGCGAATCTTAGTCCTGTTCATTTTTGAAAGTAACTAATGCCTGAATGAAGTTTGATCGGCAATCAAGAAACTTCACACGAAAATGCCCAGAGAGAATTATCTATTTTTTTCTGGAGGCTGGAATGTCCAGAACTCTGCCCGATTCTCCTCCCTTTTGGTTTGTGCAATGTTTTCTCTTCTGCTAGAGGCTGGGCGAAGGAAATACGAGTTAGTCAACAAAGGTGTACTGACAACCTGCTGTACATGAAGAGAATGCTATGTGTTATGGGAGGGAAACCAAATAAATAAATGATACGATCCTTGTCCTTGAGAAGCTTCTGACCTAATGAGAAATAAACATGCAGACGAGGCCATTTAAAACACTCATGAGCAACATCATAGCCCGTCTGCCAAGTGCCAAGGGTGAGCATGAACGTATGACCTGGGCAGGGTGTGAAAAGTCAGGGAGGTTTCCGAGGGCAGAGATTAGCAGCAAGAAGAGGCCCTGGCAGAAGCCCAGGGGTAGAATGAAAAATCTGCACGCGGCACGGTGGCCTCCCTGGCTCGTCTGCGTGCTGGGAGAGCATTGCATGGGGGGTCAGGAGATAACAAGTCAAGAGACTCTTGGGCAATTAAATGAGGGCAATCATGAGTCCGTGTTATTACCTGTTACTGGCTCTGGTAACAACAACAGATCCAAACAGTCTCCCCAGACTGACAGGTTGGAAGGAGAGTTAGAACCGTCATCCACACAAGCCAGGGACTATCCCTGTTATGGTAAATCTGAACTTTCTGGCAATTCTTATACAGTGGCACGGTTACCTTCCTCAGTGTAGGGCTGCATTGAACAAAAGCTGGAGGTCCGTCAGGTGCCAAATGTCAGCATGGATCAAGTCACAGTGCTGCCTCTTACTGACACTTAGGTCACTGGGTCTTCTACTCTCACAGCTAAGGACAGAGGACACTGAAGGGGAGGCTTCCGCTTGGGACACCGGTCTGTGCTTTCAATCTCCCAAGCCTACGTTAGCTTCTGAACAAAACTTTCTTCTGTGTCCTTCTCTACAGCTGCGTGACATCATGGCATGGCTCTGTCTCTTATTTGCTGGGTGGATGATGCTAATAAGTGGTAATTCTCTCCTTTGATTGCTGGGAGGTAATTCACTTAAAATGCTGGCACACAATAATCACTTACTAAACAGTAACTTTTGTTATCTTAAACTAGTTTGAGATTTGGCGAAGTCGAGTTACTGTTTTTCTCTGGAGCACAAAGGGCAGATTTATAATGGCCCAGAATGGACTGGAGCTTAGGTTCAATCAAGATGTGATTCTAGCAAGGTGGGATGGAGACTCTTCTACCTCGAACCTTCTGGTGATTTGGGTGGTTTGACACACTCTTCAGTAGAAGTTTCAAGGAAAGGCTCAGTGGAACAGAGATCTATTGGGTACACTAACTTTTTTTTTTTTTTTTTTTTTTTTAGTGTTCAGAGTTTGGTTCCTAAGTAACTTCTTTTCTTTTTTTCAGATGTTCAACTGAAGTTAAAAGGAAGATAGAGCACTGTCATCAAAATCTTGGTGTCTTACCCAGCTCCTTTATGCTCCAGGCCAGTTTGGAAGAAATTATAGATTAGGAGAAAGCCTGCTTCCCGGAAGACTTGTTGAGAAAGAGAGCTGGGTGGGTGAACACAATGAATGTAATGACAACTGGGACCTTCTTTAGACAGAAAATGATGTCATGCAGCCTCTCTTGGTAGGAGGTTTCAAAACAAATTGCCTGGCAAGCAGTGCTTGTTGTTTGGATAGTCGGTTGCATTTCTCCTCTGGATCATCCCCTCCCTGGACCATAGGTGACAGATGGAAGCATCTGGATTTTCAAGGCTCTGGTGTGGGAGGCGGAGAGGGTGGAGTTCTGTAGCCCAGGGGTAGAAGTGAAGATTCATGAGTTCTGGTCCCACTCAAACCCATGGGCATGTCACGTCATCTCCGGGTCTCAGCTTCAGTGGTTTCCAACTGATGTGTTCTGAATTCCCTCCAAGTTCTGGTATTTTTTTTTTTAATTTTTATTTTTTAAGTAATCTCTACACCCGACATGGGACTTGAACTCACCACCCCAAGATCAAGAGTTGCACGTTCCATCGCTTGAACCAGCTAGATGCCCCCAAGTTCTGGTGTTTCATAATTCAACAAATGTGTAACTTGGTTCTCAGCTGAAGAAGATGGTCTTAACGGGCTAAGGCAATGGTGAAAGGAATGTGCCTCATTCTGTTATGAACTTTCTCTGGCTTTCTAGAAGGGGCAGAGGAAGAGCCTCAGTCAGATTAGTAATGAGGATGAGCAAAGACGTCACTGGGTCCAGGACGCAGAGTCTGGTCTTCAATGCCTTGGAGGTACTGCACCGCCTCGATCCCCCCCACTCCCATGGTCTGATTCCTCCTGGTTGAGAGGAATAATTTTTTTTCAGTCTCTAGCTGAGATTTCTCTCCTGTATTCAGAGCCGGCTTTCAAGTCCTCTTCATTTCAAAGAGGCTTCCCTCTGTTCTCAGACACACAGCTGGGGTGTCCCACAACCTCTTTCCACTTGTGACTGTGGACGGATGTGTCAGAGCAAGCCGAGTCGTGGAGAAAGCATGACCTCTCCTCCATGCTCCCCAGACAGGTCTGCTTTCTCTGCAACCAAGTTCAGTCACTTTCCAAACTCTCAAAACTGACATGCCTCTCAAATTCTCAGGACTGTCTCCTCCCAGGTGAAATACTTGGTTCGGGGGCATTTGTAAAATTGATAGAAGGCTACATCTGAGAGAAACTACCCATGGAATGGCGAGAACTGACCACCCAGAATGTAACATTTTCTAGCACATTTTTTTTTTTTTAAGTAGGCTCCACACCCAGTGTGGAGCTTGAACTTACGACCCCGAGATCAAGAGTCGCCTGCTCCGCTGACTGAGCCAGCCAGACGCCCCTGCGGCACATTTTTTAAGCCTTGCATCACTTTCTGAGTTTTACGACATTGCTACATGGTAGGTGTTATTAAACCCATTTAACAGATGAGGAAATTGAAGTTGCGGGAGACTGAGTGTTGCCCAAAGTCACATAACAAAATAAGGAGTGAATCTGTGGACCTAAATCCACAGATTTTGATACTGAGTCTTTTGATACTGAGTTCGGTGTTCTAACCGTGAATCCAGCAGAACCAGGAAGTTCCCACATTCCCACATCAGCAGGAAGAATCCTGTGAACATTTCTCGGCCACTGATCTCATGACTCATAGGTCCAATTTGTTTGCCAATATCATTTTTATGGTGGGTTAGTCATTTTCCTGACACTGTATGCCTCATAGAGAACAAAATTAAGTAGATAAGATTCTGAGGCTACTCATAAGAAGTTTACATTCCAGAGAAACAATTTGAGCGAGAGAAACTTTTATATTTTTTGTTTCCAGTGAGCGCAGAATAAGGGCAGGAGCCTAAAAAACAAACAAACAAACAAACAAAAAGAACATGCTTAGAGTAAAATTGTTCTACTAAGGCAAGTTCAAGTCACCAATAGGTTCTGCCATTCATTACACATTAACTAAGCATCTATTATGTCAAGCTCTGTTCTAGCCGCTGAGGATGGAGTTATAAGACTTAGTCCCTACCATCAAGTAACTGATAGTTCCATGGGGGAATCTAGAAATGTCAAGAGGCACTAGGGTGAGTAAAGGGCTCCAGGAGACATGTTTATATGAAATTTTGTGGTGCACTGAGATAGAGAAGGTTTGACAGAGGAGGCGATAATTTACCCACATTAGTAAGGGCTAATAAAATCGGGGCAAATACATAAGGGGGGAGACCAATCATTTCAGAAAATCATCACCATCCTTAGCACCGCCCCATCACTCATATAATCACTTCCTATGTACCAGACAATGTCGGTCGTAAACATTCCGTAGGTGGGGCACTTGGGTGGCATGGGGTGCCTGGGTGGCTCAGTCAGTTAAGCAGCTGACTTCGGCTCAGGTCACAATCTCACGGCTTGTGAGTTCCAGCCCTGGGTCGGGTTCTGTGCTGACAGCTCAGAGCTTGGAGCTTCAGATTCTGTGTCTCCCTCCCTCTCTCTCTCTCTCTCTCTCTGTCCCTCTCTTGCTTGTGCTCTGTCTCTCTCTCTCAAAAATAAATAACATTAAAAAAATCTATTTAAAAAAACATTCTGTAAACATTAACTCATCTGATCCTCCCAATCAACCACAAGGAGGGTCCATTTTTCAGATGCAGAAAATGGACAGAAATGAAGTGACTTAGCAAAAGTCACCCAGCTAGGAAATGGCAGAGTCAGGGTTTGAACCTCGGCCTGTTTGACTCCGGAGAGCGTGTGGTTGACTGCAGTGAGGCCAACGATGGTAAGAACACTTGGCATCAAGAGGAGAAGGTGTGCGTGGGTGTTTGTGTACAGAAGTGGATGCGTTTCGGTGTGCCAGGAGCAGAGTACACAATCGTGTCTGCCTTTGTTGCCCTCCGCACTCGTTTCCTGCATCCTTCCCTCCTCCAGTTCCTCATCATTCCATGCAGTACCATTTTTTTTTAGTTTATTTATTTATTTTGAGAGAGACCAAGACGATGCAAGCGGGGGCGGGGCAGGGAGCGAGGGAGAGACAGAGAATCCCAAGCAGGCTCTGGGCCACCAGCTGCAGAACCCGACACGGGGCTGGAACCCACAAACCGTGAGATCATGACCTGAGGGGAAATCAAGAGTCAGTCAGTTAACCGACTGAACCCCCCAGAGGCCCCTTCGTGCGGCACCATTTTAAACTCACAGAGTGAGTGTTTAAACCACCGGCGGTGCAAATTTAAGCTGCAAATCTGCAGAAATGCTCTCGCCTATCACAGACCAGTTTTCATTCTGTGCTTCTGACCTTGCTTAGTGCCCAGACTTCACTCTCTGCAGTTTTCTGGGAGGGACCAGTTTGTTTCTGATTCTGACTCCTGTCCTCCTTGTCCTGAGAAACCATCAAAACTATAGCTCATGTTCACAGTTCAAATAGCCTGGACGAACAAATGCCTTCAGAAGAAAATTAATTCTGATGCTCTGCTTCTTTCTCTGGGTCTTTGCTTTTTTCTAGAATTAGATATGGATCTTTCATTCTTTCTTTCTCTCTTTCTCTCTCCTTTTGTGTTTTTGATTTGCCATTTTTTCAGTTCTTTGATGCTTTTATGAAGATGAAAAATAAAGCTATCCAACATGCTTATTTATTTTCCACCAGAAAGTTGGTCCAAAGGATGAATCCCTCTGTTCCAAGAATCTTCGAGGGCCAAAGCCCATCCAGTGTTCCCAGCGACTCTATGATGCAGATGTTGTGAATCTGATTTTTCCAATGGGGAAAGTGAGATTCAGGGAGTTTAAGGAACTTGCAAAAGGTCACACCACCAATACACGTTGGGGCCAAGACTCCCATCTAGATTTCCGTCCCTACTGGTTCCTCTATGTCCTGAGGTTCACCACACACTAGGCGTCTGGTTCGGGGGAAATCACTTAACCCATTACATTTCTTCATTCATTAAGGAAGATGATAAACAAATCTACCTCCAAGAGCCACGCAGACGAAATGAGTTAACACGTGTGAAGGTCTACAGCTATGTCTCGTGCGTAGAAAGAACTTAAGAATTATAATACAATTCCGTAGGGAAATCAGGCCTGTCCAGAAGCTGAACGTTTGTGACTTGCTTCAAGTAGAATATTTACCAACCATTTTTTCTCTCTCTCTTTCATTCATTCACCATTTATGGGCCCTCTAGTGTCTAAGGTCTCCCATACGGCGTACATGTAGGCCTTCTAGAGCATTGGGCCAAGGCCACGGGTGTCTCTCTGTGGTAGAGTCCTATTTTCCAAAGGGAGGAGCTACTTCCCTTCTGGTCTGTGGGATAAGCAGGGAAGAGCCTGTCTGAGCAAATATTTTGTGATGACAGTATCTGTTGATCTCCTTCTCTATTTTCTTTTCCTGTTTCCCAAGTCCTGTTTCTTTCAGCCTCTAGAGACACGGTGGATACATACAGGCAGTTGCAATCTTGAAGGTTCAGCCACCAGACCTTCTTCGCCCCCCTATCATAAGAGTCCTACAGCATATAAATTAATTGTCTTTTTAAAAAAGCTCTAGCTACCCCTTCAGAAACGGCCAGGCCCTCTCTGCGAGAAGAGAGGCAACACTCATGAGAGCCAGAGGTGGATAGGTGTCTAACCGCAGATATCCATAGAGTACTTGCTGTGAGGAAGGCACTCTGTGTTGGCATCGGTAGGAAGGAGACTACGACATAGTCCTGAGAGGAGGGGAAGGGCACAAAGGTCACAAATAATCGTTTTATTAAACAGTAGAGGATTGTCATAAGGCAGTATTTGGGTTCAAGTTGAACTGAATAGCTACCTGGTCTGGGTGCAAGGAATTCAGAGGGAAGGAAAGAGGGAAGTTGTGTGTGTGTGTGTGTGTGTGTGTTCTCTGATTGGTGTTAGGGTTTCACTCGGGAGGCAAGTTGAGTGAGAACACTGCCTATGGGATGAGGAACAGGGCAATGGTGGGTTCGAAGGTCCAGGAAAACGGAGAACGATTAGAAGTAATATATTCAGTTAAAGTACAAAAATTATAGTAGAGGAGCCAAGGTCATACACAAATATTTAATTAAAAGTGTGGCTTAAGGCAACACATATGAAATCATGCTGTGTGTACCCTGATTTGGTTCATTTAAAGTCAATAGACTTGTTCATACACCACATACTTTTGGATTAAGCTATTTCTGGATTCGTGAGTACTTTTTGCAGTAATCACTTAGAGATTGTAATAACCATCTTGCCTTTGAGAATAGGAATATGAAAGACCTCATTCAGAGACCTACTAGATCATGAAATCAGAAGGGTCAGATCCTAGTCATTCAAAAGAAACTGAACCTCACCTCTTTTGTTCTAGACCCTGGATTCTGAGTTTAGTGCACCTTGTTTCTGTTCTCGTGCTATTTCCTTCAGGTCCTCACTCCCTTACATGTGATCTTGCCCCTGACCTTTGATCCTGGATAAAATGAACCTTAAGGAAGGGGTTGAGGAAAGAGGTTAAGACTATGACCAAGAAAAGGGTTCATTCCATAGGGTGCCTGGTATGCGTTACAGAAATGGACATGGCCCCTTCAAAGTGTTGACTGGGTTAAACCATTTGTGAGCATAAAATGGCATAAAACAGCATGGATACATTTTATTATTTTATTTTATTTTATTATTATTTTTAAATGGTCACAGATTTTTTTTTTAACTTTATTTTGAGAGAGATCGAGAGCATGAGCAGAGTAGGGGCAGAGAGAGAGGGAGAGAGGGAATCCCAAGCAGGCTCTGTGCTGTCAGCGTGGATCCCAACATGGGGCCCCATCCCAATCATGACCGTGAGATCATGACCTGAACTGAAATCAAGAGTCGGATGCTTAACCAACTGAGCCCCCCGGGCACCCCTGATATATTTATGATCTTAAAATTTTCTCAAGATGCAACTTCATTGGAGTTTTATTTATTTATTTATTTATTTTTATTTATTTACTTTAGGAGAACAATGCCTGAGGACTCCCATCATTGAAGTTTTAAATACTAACAATTTCACCACTTGCTTTATGTCTAGGTATCACTTCATATAAACCATAAATGTCGTTCGTTGCAGGTCTAGCTGCTGTTAATCTTAATGCCCCTGGTTGAATGGTCATGGGTGTATTCATGACCCTTCTTTCCTGTGTTACTTTGAGAGAGAGGATGAGAGAACAAAAATAGCAGGATGAGCAATGGAAAAGAGAGGGAGTGGGGTTTCGCCCTGGGTCCCCAAGAGACAGCAACGGAAAAACAACGCAAAACGAATGAGAAATCCAGAAAGTCGTTGAAAGGAGCCGGAAATGGCTCAGGAAATGCGAGAGAAAGCAAAGGGCGAGCAGCAGGAAATAGATAGAGACTGAGAGGCCCAGGCGTGGGCACTACAGGGACTGGGATAGGCCCAGTTGGAGATGGAGACATTTTCCGGAAAAATGGAAGCCTGTCCCTGCTGGAATCGAAAAGGACGTTGGAAAAAGAGAGCTCTGCCATGGTCCACGTGAGACACGCCGGCCGAGCTGCAGCTGAGTGGGAGCTCAGAAGGAAAACTGTGCCTTCCACCTGGAGAGCTGCGTGCTGCAGAGCCCAGAAATGATTCCGACACAGACCCCTTAAAAAACACAAAATGCTATGTGTGGAAGTGCATTTCCAACGATTTGCTAGGTGTTCGGGATTGCAGCCGGGTTGAGCTGGGGTCCCTGCAGATTCACAGGAAGTAAGCCTTTGACCACAAAGAAGGGAATGTTGCGAAAAGGGTGCTATTCTCTCCATTTACAGGTGAGTCAAGGGATGGAGTATAAAGTGACGATACATTATTCATTTACGCCCAAGGTCACACGACTGAGAAGTGTGAAGCTGAGATTCAAACCCCAGCCTTTCCGTCCCCCAGCCTTACCACTTACATCATTGCTGGGCATGGTTTCATATTTGGAAATCTCACCTAGGGCCAAGTTCTTTATATACTTTCTCTGAGCTATAACAGTATCCAGCCATGAGCTTAAGTGTCAGCATGTCAGCATTTCAAAAACCTGCCACTTCCACATGACCCTAACACCTAGAGCTAAAATTGGACCGGATCTCAGAGCCCAGACGTTTCTTTCCTTTTGATGATTTCATGGCAGTGGGGCTGGGGCAGGGAGCCCTGAGTGGATAGAGTCCAGATTTGGTAATATGTCCTTAATTGGCCCTTGGGCTTGATCTCATATATTCTTTACTTATAGTCATAGCCTTGATTAAGTAATGAAGACCCCAGGGGGTGCCTGGGTGGCTCAGTCAGTTGAGCATCTGACTTCATCTCTCATGATCTCTCAGTTCATGGGTTTGAGCCCCAGATTGAGCTCTCTCCTGTCAGTGCAAAGAGCCCACTTTGATCCTAGGTATCCCCATCTCTCTGCCCATCCCCTGCCCATCTCTCTGTCTTTCTCTCTCTCTCAAAAATAAAATAAAACTTTAAAAAAAGAGAGAAAAGGAATTAAGACCCCAGAAATGAAAATACATTCCATAGATTTCCCTACCATTATCTGAAGGAATGAGGTAATACAATTGCTTTATATCCTTAAAACAAACACTTTATTTGGTCTTATGCCTTAAATTATTTGAAAATAGAAACATTTTAAAATAAAAATATCAATTGCTCAGGGGAAGATAACGAACATTCATTGTAAGCTTGTTAGTATCAGGTGCTTTTCATCTATATTATTTCATTTACTTCTGGGAAGAAAGTATGCTCACTTGATAGATGAAGAAATCAAGGTTCAGAGATGTTACAAAAATTGTAGGTGGAAGACTCAGGATTTGAACCCAAAGATGCTTGAATCTTAGCTAGGTGTCATGTCGAGTTTTTAGGAGGTTGTCACAGGACTTAAGGAGGTAAATCGTAAGGAAATTAGAACGGTATCAGGAACATGGTAAGCCTTCTACAAATGTTTAGTCCTGTTACTGGTATGGTTATTATCAGACGACCAGCCGTAAGATCTCCTTTTGAAGAGAATCTCTGATACAGCTACTTCTCAACCGCATCCTAGAGATAGGAAGGTGATCATTATTCTGATGATACCACTGGCACGTGACATTTACAGAGTGATGCGGGCTTTGTAAGCCCTCCGCTTTTCCATTCTTAGGGAGATAGGGCTGCCATACGGGTTTCCAGAAGGCTTTCATAACCACACCTGGAAGGAAAGATACAGGGATTGTTTGTGTTTTTTTAAATGTTTATTTATTTATTTATTTTTGAGAGAGAGAGAGACAGAGCGTGAGTGGGGGAGAGGCAGAGAGAGAGGGAGACACAATATCTGAAGCAGGCTCCAGGCTCTGAGCTGTCTGCGCAGTGCCCGACGTGGGGCTCGAACCCACGAACTCTGAGATCATGATCTGAGCCCAAGTCAGAGGCTCAATTTCTCAGGTGTTAAAAAAAAAAAAAAAAAGTTACATTCTGGGTGGAGCGCCCCACGCGCCTTCCCTCTCCGGGCCTTTGTTCGTGCTGGTTGTCTGCCTTCTCAGCCCGAGCTCTGCCTGCTCCTTCTCAGGGCTTCCTTCAGCATTATTTCCCCAAAGTAGCCTTGCTAACGAACGGCCTGTTCCACCTCTCGCTCTCTCCACCCTGGGTGAATACCCCTTCTCTGAGCTGGTCAGACCCCAGGCATACTTGTTGACCTGTATTATGGCTCGTATCACTTTGAATCAACCTATTTTTCTGCACCGAAAGTATCTGGTAGGTGTCCGAATCTCCACGTAGACAGGACCACCTGGGCCTTCTGTCCTTCCTCAACGTGGTGACGGGTGTGCAGTAAACCCTCAGGAATGACAAAGTGGCCTGAACCTCATCCAAAATAGTGGGCCCGTCACCGTCGGCCGTGCAGATGGTCGCTGGGATCACATGGGAAAGACAACCTACTTTCACTTGGGTGCTGAGTATTCTCTCGTGGCCAAAAGTCATTCTGAGAGACAAAGAGATACCTTGAAAGGCGAATCTAAAAGATCCAGGTATACATTTGATGAAAGGACCGCAGAAGACAAGGATGAGAGCCTGGGTGATGCATTTCATTTTCCCCAGAAGGTAGACTTCCCTGGGCCCGCCCCATGCTGTCTCCGTTCATTTGATGTCCCCCTTAGGGCAACAGCGGAAATGGAGACAGACCCTGGCTCCAGCCCCAGCAGGCTGCTGTAGCTCATCTTCCTTCCAGCCGAAGCTGGGAGCCAAGCCTGGTGCAGGCTCTGGTATGCAGGATTTGAACTTTCCTGGCACACGCATGAAACAGGGTGATCCAACTGGTAGCAGAAATTCCATGTGTGTGCAGGACGACATCTGCAGATTTTATCTTCGGTGCGGCCCCGATACAGTCACACTTGGTATTTAAAGAATGACGTGAAGCAACCGCAGAAAGAGATAAAATGGCAGGAACTCTCCGTCCAGAGTCTCTGTAGCTGTTTCAAATATGAATAGACTTCATAACTAGAAAAGGAAACAGGAAGGATTGGGGGTGGGGGGGGAAGGAGGAGGAGGACAGAGATATGAGGATTTATCTCTCAGAGCTGGCATATATACAGTAATCAGTCCTGTGTCAGCTTTGGAGTGGAGGGAACATGAACTATCTAGGGCTAGAAAGATGGAGGCTCCTGGCGCCGGCATGTGCAGAATGACGTAGGTACGAAGTTATTCATTGCAACGTTGCTAATATAGCAAGAGTTGGCAACGACCCAGTAGCCGACAATGGAGGCCTGGTCAATTCACTTACGGTATGTCCATACAATGGAATGCTGTGCTCTGGAAAAGGGAAAGAATGAGGAAGCTCTTAATGTGGCAGGATGGAAAGATCTAGAAGATAGAGTGTGCTGTGAAAAAAGCAAGACACAGAGCAGGAGGCACAGTATGCCATGTTTTGTGTAAAAACGGAGGAAAAATAAGAAAATATATTCTTTTTTTTAAAGTTTATTTTGAGAGAGAGAGAGAGAGAGAGAGAGAGATAATGAGCCGGGGAGAGGCAGAGAGAGAGACAGAGGCAGGGAGAGAGAATCCCAGACAGGCTCTACTGGGTTAGCACAGAGTCCCACGCAGGGCTTGAAGCCACCAACTGTGAGATCGGGACCTGAGCTAAAGTCAAGAGTCAGGAGCCCAACTGACTGAGCCACCCAAGAGCCCCAGAATATACATACTCTTACTAAATGTTATGTGCATAAAGGAATAAAGTGTAAAACAAGGAACACAGGATGGCAGTTACTTGTGTGCGTGGCAAAGAAGACAAAGAGGAGGGGAGCCGGATATTTGGGGGGCGGAGGTACGGGAGACTTTTTATTGCACACCTTGGGATTTTTTTGAAACATGGGATTCTATTATCTATTTATAAATTAAATCAAACAAACAAACACAAAGTCGAACAAACAAGCATCATGGCTCAGCTGACCCTGGGAATTGACCAACCATCTCCCAGTCTCAATTTTGTCATCAGGGAAATGGATATTTTTATTGCCTGGTCGGCCGGTGGGTCACTGAACAGCAGAAGGTACTAAGTACACGGGGCCTGGAGGGGTGCTCACGAATGCCGGGTGAGTTCCCTTCCCTGTGAAAGTGCCAGTGTCTCTCTGATCCGGGGTTGGGGATCGTGATCCACTGGCTCGGAATTTCTCGAGGAACATCTTAGGAGCAACTTTCTGCTGTTTGCCTTCTCATGACCTTGTCTGAGTCCTGAGTCCAGAGTAAAAAATGCCCAGTGCCCTTAAGGGTTCAGTAGGCTCTGAACACTCTTCTTTGAAGTGGGGCAGCCTCTAGAAACCTCTGCTGTGTTTTCCCCTTGGTTGATTTCTTCCAAATGGGCTCCTCGGTAGGGTCAACTCCTGCCCAGCCTCCTGGAGAGCAGACGCCGGCCTCAGATGAGCCGCCTGCCGGAGCTCTGAGCATTTGGGAGCATTCAGCTTCACCCTCTGGCCACTTTGCTCTATGGCTTTCTCTCCAAATCAGTCCTCCCGGCTTCAGTATCCTGGTGAAGTGAGGGGTCAGACGCATGGAACCAAAACCTTCTGTCCCGGGGAGGCCAGGGAGGACGCCGATTGGGGGCTCTAAGGGGCCAGCCAGCACCCCACCCCTCCCTTTGTGATTTAGGGGCCACGGGTGCTCGGACCTCGAGGCTAGTGTTTGATCTGGCGCCGGCCAGCGCAGAGATCCACACGGAGAGCGCAGATGTCAGGAAAGAAAACACCGTGCTCAGGGCGACAAAGCCTGCGGCAAACCTGGCTCAGACCCTGCGCGTCCTCCTCGGTAAGGGGAGCAAGCGCGGCCTCTAGCGGCCACTCCTCGATCTGCTCTCTGGGGTCTTCACGCTAGTGGGACTGTCCTCTTCCCGCCGCTAGGCCACAGCCCCGGAGCCCGTGGGGAAGAGGCTCAGGACCTCCGGACGTTGTCCCCTGGAAACCTCGGCCAGGCAGAGTCGGGACCCGCCCTGCAGAAGAGCGAGCGAGTCAGGCTGGACCTGCCAGGCCCGCGCCTTGGGTCAGGTTCTCCTCGGGAAGCCCTGCTTCTCATTGAGTGCAAGTGCATCCAGAGCCCCTCCGCTTCTTCCTTCCTGAGCTCCTGTCCACCTGCTCACCTCCCCCAGCTCTGTCCCCTTCCCGCCTCCGTTGTCAGGTGATTAGCCGCCCGCTGCACTTAATCTTCAGGTAGTGATTTGCATCTCTGGTTGCTGCATGGATTCTGGAGGGCGGGGTGGGAGGGGGGCTCCTAGGTCTTGAATGAGGGAAGCCAAGCCAGTTTGGGTTGGTGGATAGCGGCCTTGAAGTTGAACCTGATTCATTCACCTGAACCTATTTATTTTCTGGGTTATTGGAAAACACACAACAGCCACTCTTTTCTTTTGCTTGTTATAAAACTTTAGTATTATGGAGTGCTGTGTTGGACATACGGATCAAACCCTCTGCTTTCATGGAAGATCCATATGAATTCTGTCTTTGTTTCCTTTTGGAAAACAAACAAACCCAAGCACTTGAACTCTTGGGTACATGAAACCGTTTTCAGTACTAGGCACTACTACCTTCCCTCTGACCCAAGGTTGGTCCCGTTAGGGCAATTAAAAAGGTATAACATGACACTGACTTTTTGCCCACATGCCTTCCAATTTCTGTTTTCTGTATTACAAGCTACTGTCCACCCAGGGTCATAAATCCCCGGGGGGTGGGGGGGAGTCATATGTTACACCACGTGACGCTTTGCATCTGTTTTGCAGCTGTTCACATGGTACTTTGATTTTGTCTTTTGGAAACCCTAGAGCGCGGCTTCTCAGGCACAAATGTGCACATGAATCACTTGGGGATCTTGTTGAGATGCAGGTTCTGAGTCAGGAAGTCTGGGGAGGGTTGAGATTCTCTAGTTCTTTTTTTTTTTTTTAAATATTTGAATTTTTTTTAATGTTTATTTATTTTTGAGAGACATAGAGGCACAGCGTGAACAGGGGAAGGGCAGAGAGAGAGGGAGACACAGAATCGGAAGCAGGCTCCAGGCTCTGAGCCATCAGTACAGAGCCCGATGCGGGGCTCGAACTCACAGACCGCGAGATCATGACCTGAGCTGAAGTCGGCCGCCCAACCGACTGAGCTACCCAGGCGCCCCGAGATTCTCCAGTTCTAAGGAGACACCAGTCCCGTTGATCTGGACGGCACCGCTGAGGTTGTTGAGTAAAGGAACAGAAGGACTGTGGGAGCCCTCCCGGGACCGATGTCCATGTGTACGCACCAAGGACCCGCCAGGCTGTGGAGGAGATGTCCTTAGTGATTCTGGTCTGCTCTTTTTCTCATCCTGTCTCTGCCTCTTTTTTTTTTTTTTTTTTAATATCCTGTACCGTAGTCTTGACTGGAGAGAAACCGTTGACAGCAAAGTCAAAAGCTATGTTGATACATGATTTGTGGGTAGCATCTTATGCTTCTTCAGGTCATCTGTGCTGGAAGAAAACAAAAGGCTCCTGTAGCCAGCCGTATCTGAAACCAGAGTGACCACAGCAACCTGTGTGTGGGCAACCAGGAACAGAGCCTAAACCAGCGGCTTCAATTCCCTCGCCCTTATGTTCCTGACATAAGAGAAGCAGCAGGCGGTCGCAGGGGACTATGGTCTTCTGTCTCGTCTTTATAGATGCTGTGATCCAGGCAGGGTTCCTCAGCTGCAGTGCTGGTGATATTTGGGGCTCGCTCACCGTTTGCCGTGGGGAAGGCTGAGAGCCTCGTGCACTATAGGCTGTTCTGCGGCATTCCTGGACTCTACCCACTGGATTCCAGGAGCCCCCTCCCGCCCCCACCTCCAGTTCTGACAACCAAACATGCCTCCACACATTCCCAGATGCCAACTCGGGGGCCACCGTTGCCCTTGGTTGAGAACCGCGGATCTAGGATGAGGCGTAATTTGCCGGTTTTGCTGAGTGCGTGTCTTCCCCAGCATTAGCTCTCTGCCTTTGCAAATGGCACCTTATTTCCACTGTCGAGGAGGACTGTTTCTAAGTGGGAAACCACAGAATGAAATTTCCAGATAAGCGAAGCTAAGGCCTATGGGTTTGTACGCTGGCTACTGCAAACGCTGGGGTGAAGGGGGCGCCGCATGCAGCAGGGAAGAGCACTGCCTGCGGGTAGGGTAGAGGTGCCATTAGGTTAGCCATGAGTTTGTCTTTTTTACAACTGTAGAGGCGCCTGGGTGGCTCAGTAGGTTAAGCATCTGACTTCGGCTGAGGTCATGATCCCATGGTTAGTGAGTTCAAGCCCCAAATCGGGCTCCTCATTGGCAGTGTGAAGCCTGCTTGGGATTCTCTCTGTCTCTCTGTCTCTTTCTCCCCGTCTCACTGCCCCTCCCTAGCTCACTCTCTCTCTCAAAATAAATACATAAACTTAAAAAACAACTCTAAAACCATAAATTGCCATCTTTCCATGCATCCCAATGTTCAGTTTGTTCTCAACGGGGTAGGAACTGTGGTCTAATGGAAAGTGTGTTGGCCTCGGGGGCTGAAGATTCGAGCTGGCATCCCAGCTAAGCAACTTACTAAATATGACCTTGGATGAGTGGGTTATTCAATATCCACAGATTTCTGTTTCTTCAGCTTGGAATATGGGCTATTTATTCCTAGCTCATAGGTTCGTGTGAACATTAAAGGAGATCAATGAGCGTATGTAGAATATAGCACCTGGCTCTTGAGAGCGCTCAATAGCGTATGTGTATTTATACATCATTTATTTAGTTATTCATCCAGTAAATAGGGGACAGGGAATATGATCCTAGACTGAGTGCTTGGAACATTTTAGAAGAATGAAAATGACCCAGAAGGGGAAAGGAAGAACCAGGAAGATTGGGCCAGTCATCCCCTCAACGTGAACATCTATCTGGAACCCTTTAAACTGCTCCTCCCGCCCCTCCCCCTGAGAGAGTAGTTTGGAAGAAGGAAGAAATACCTGTGTTAGTAGAGATGGGCTTCCCCAATGAGCTCAAGTGCGGTCCCCACACCAGCAGCAGCAGCAGCAGCACCCGGGGGGTTGTCAGAAGTGAAACCACGAGAGCCAGACGCTAATTCTCATTTGATTCATAGGAAAGGATCTCAGGCCCTCCTCACTCAGAGCTGTTTTCTTGTCTTAAAAAAAATTTTTGCTTTTGATGTTTATTTTTGAGAGAGACAGAGCTCGAGTGGGGAGGTACAGAGAGAGAGACACACACACACACAGAGAATCCGAAGCAGGCTCCAGGCTCTGAGCTGTCAGCCCAGAGCCCAATGCGGGGCTCAAACTCATGAACCATGAGATCATGACCTGAGTCGAAGTCAAATGTTAAATCGACTGAATCACCCAAGTGCCCCTGTCTTTTTTTATATAAATGAGGTGTAATTGACCTACGACATTATATTAATTTCAGGTATATAACACAATGATTCAAAATTTGTATATATTGTGAAATGATCACTACAGTAAGTCTAGTTAACAGCCATCACCATTTGGAGTTACAGAATTTTTTTTTTTGCAATGGGAACTTTGAAGATTTACTCTCGTATCAACTTTCAAATATGCAATACCGCATGATTAACTATAGTTGCCATTCCGTACATTACATCTCTGTGACTTGTTTATTTTACAACTGGGAGTTTGTACCTTTGACTTCCTTCACCCGTTTTGCCCACTCCCTACCCCTTACCTCTGCCAACCACCCATCTGTTGTCTGCATAAATGAGCTTGGTTATTGTTTTTGTTTTACATTTTTAAATTTTATTTATTTTTAATTTTTATTTTTGAGAGAGAGAGAGCACTAGTGAGGAGGGGCAGAGAGAGAGAGAGAGAGAGGGAGGATACAAAGCAGGGCTCAAACTCATGACCTGTGAGATCATGCCCTCAGCCAAAGTCAGATGCTTAACCGACTGAACCACCCGGGCACCCCTGTTTTTTGTTTTTTTAGATTCCGCCTGTAAGTGAAATTATATGGTGTTTGTCTTATTTCACTTAGCATAATGCCCTCAAGTTTCATTCATGTTGTCACAAATGGCAAGAGTTCATTCTTGTTTATGGCTGAATAATATTCCGTTATATATTTTTATATATAAAGTGTTCTTTATCCATTCATCCATTGATGGACACTTAGGTTGTTTCTGTATTTTGGCTATTGTAAATAATGCTGTAATGAACATGGGGGTGAATGTATCTTTTTGAGTTATTGTTCTCATTTTCTTTGAATAAACACTCAGAAGTGGATTGGTTGGATCTACGATAGTCTTATTTATTTATTTATTTTTTATTTTTGAGAGACATAGAGACAAAGTGTGAGCAAGGGAAGGGCAGAGAGAGAGGGAGACACAGAATCCGAAGCAGGCTCCAGGCTCTGAACCGTCAGCACAGAGCCCGACGCGGGGCTCGAACTCACAGACCGTGAGATCATGACCTGAGCTGAAGTCAGCCACTTAACTGACTGAGCCACCCAGGTGCCCCAATAGTCCTATTTTTAATTGTTTGCGGAAACTCCATGCGGCTTTCTGTGGTGGCTTCATCAATTTACATTCCCGCCATGAGTGCACAAGAGTTCTGTTTTCTCTAAACCCTCACCAACACTCGTTATTTCTTACCTTTTTGATAATGGTCATACTAACAGGTATGAGGTAATACCTCAATGTGGTTTTGATTTGCATTTTCCTGATGATTAGTGATGTTGAGTATCTTTTTCATGTTGGCCATCTGTATGTCTTCTTTGGAAAAATGCATATTTGGATTCTCTGCCCAGTAAGAATGTTTGTTTATTCGTTCGTTTGTTCTTTGCTATTGGGTTGTATGTGTTCTATATATTTTTTGCATATTAGCCCCTTATCAGATATTGATTTGAAAATATTTTCTCCCATCCAATAGGTTGCCTTTTCATTCTGTTGATGGTTTCCTTTGCTAAGCAGAAGCTTTTTAGTTGGATGGAGTCCCACTTGTTTATTTTTGCTTTTATTGCTTTTGCTTTTGGTGTTATATCCAAGAAATCATCACCAAGACCTATGTCAAGAAGCTCACTGCCTATGTTTTCTTCTAGGAGTTTTATGGTTTCAGGTCTTACATTCAAGTCTTTAACACATTTTGGGTTAGTTTTGGCATCTGGTGTAAGATAGTGGCCCAGTTTCATTCTTTGGCATGCAGCTGTCTGGTTTTCTCAACGCCATTTATCGAAGAGGCTGTCCTTTCCCCATCGGATACTCTTGACTTCTCTGTCATAAATGAATTGACCATACATGCATGGAGTCAGAGTTTTTTCCTTAGGTTTGCTTCCTCCAAAGTATGAATTTTCTAATCCATAGTAGAGAAGAAACAGCAAATTAGGAGATGTGATGTAGACCTATTCGAAGTAGGGAAAATGAAGGCAAAAGTAAGGTGACAATTGATAAAGAATGAAAAACTCCCAAATATTAAGACTGGACTTGGGTCCTTTAACATGGGGCAAACAGCCACATGCCCCCCAGTAAACCCTGTGGTCATTACTCAATACCCTAAAAGTAGACATTTGTCATATGGCCTGGGATTGAGAAAAATTTATTTTTCTGTTATTTTTAAAAAGTTTATTCATTTAGTTTTGAGAAGGAGAGAGAGAGAGAGGGAGAGCATGAGCAGGGGAGGGGCAGGGAGAGAGAGAGTATCCCAAGTGGGGACATGGGGCTTGAACCATGAGCCGTGAGATCATGACCTGAGCTGAAATCAAGAGTCAGATGCTTCAATCGACTGAGCCACCCAGGAGCCCCAAATTGAGAAAAATTTTAAACATGTTCTTTGTTCTATGGTTTAAAATCCATACGATGTGTAAATTTCCGAAAGATTTTTAGAAATAACATACTTCAAATAAATCGCATTTGAGTACTTTCAGGAGTTAGCTTTATTTGGAAATTTCACTCAATGGTATGCTTCCTTCCCCAAGAAGCTAATCATGAGGCACCACTGTCACTTGTAAGAGGCCAAGAGCCATACCCCATGCTTTTCCTACAGCTCCCTGAGGACCCCGTAAGAATTATAACACATGTTGGCTGATTAAGCTTCTTTGTCGGCTTTGAGAAAAAAAAATAGCAGAAACTCAATTGTTTTGTAGCCAGCATGCTGTTCCCACCTTGTCGTGTTGTTGCTTCTTTCTTCAAAGCCAAACATTCTCTGTATTGTTTGCTTCTTTTTATCTTTGGAGTGAAATTTATGGGAACATTCGTTGCTTTTCCATGGCAGTGAACTCACCGGTTAACTCCCTTTGGATACTAGTCATGATCATTGATCTTTATGAGCTAAGAGATTTTCATCCTTTATTACTTAGCTAGGAAGACCATTGCTTCAGGGGTCAGCTATTCGTTGAGATGACTTATTAGGAAAGCTTTAACAAAGTCTCAGAGTGTGGTCCCTGGGACCACCAGCTGCAGCATCACGTGGGAGCTTGTCAGAAATGCAAATTCTCTGGCCCCTCTCAGACCTACTGAATTAGAAACACAGTGGGTGGGACCCAGAGAAAGCCCTCCAGGTGATTCTGACGCATGGTCAAGTTTGAGATTCAGTGCTCTGGACGAGAGGCCCCGCCTCCCTCCACTCCCTCCTTCTGCACCCCTGTAGGGACAAGTTGTTCTCAATTCAGAATATCCGGACTATAAATTTCAAGAGGTACGCAAGCTTCGTAGAAAGATCCAGCTGAGACAAACCTGGTTTTAAATTCTAGCTCTGCCACTTACTAGCTACAAGTCTTTGAGCACATTTTTAACACACTAAATGTTATTAACCATTTTGAGACTTGGTTTATATAATGCTTTTCTCAGAGGGCTGTCCTAAAGACAGAATGAGCTAATGTGTATTACAGCACTTTGTACAAAGCCTCACACACAAAAGGTTAAATGTTAGGACTCTTGTCGTTCCTCATTTTGTTTAGGCATCAGAGGTATTTCCACTTGAAGAATGCGTTTTCCTATAAAAACAACATATGGTGCTCAGAACTAAATGTATCTGAAATACTAACATTAACATTATACTTTAGACATGTTATGAGTTAAAAACAAGCCCAACAGGTTTTTGTGTATTGACCTGGGAACTTAATTATCCACTTATTTCTTCATTTACCCATGCCTTTATACCCATGCCTATAATTGCCTATAATTCCCTATGGGGAATTACAGTCCAACTTCCAAAGTGTATTTACACCTGCTGTTTGGGACACGCTCCATTCATAGGCATACAGGGCATCTTTAACGTAATCCAGATAGTCACACTCAAGGAGTCAGGGATTGGGAAGCTCCATAAAATGAGCGTCTTTCCTCAGTGCTAATAATATTCTTTGTAATTAAGTAAAACTCAAAGGACAGCACAGTTGTCACTTGTTTTTGGTGCTGACTGTGCTGAGTCGAAATGATGAAGTCAGACACTAAGGCAAAGCGAGGCTGACTTGAGGCACAGAGGAAAGTGGAAACGCCAATTTGGGCACCCGTTGGCCATGAAATAAAACTCATTGTCTGCAGGATAAGTTTCTCACTGTGCCTCTTGTTAGCTCAGTCACCACGTCATCAGGCGGCTTTGATGCTGGAGCTCAAGGGAAAGAGCTCCAGGGGCCAGAAATGAACCACTCACATTTTCTGCCGAACGGGAAAGGCACATATGGCGAGGTGAGATCTCAACTTTTGTTCAAGGTCGATGATAAATTTTCCCTTCCTTAAAATTGGCCTGTGAAAATGTAAGTGGATGCGTCCCACAGGGACTGCTAATTCATTTGAAGCATGCAGTATGGTGGAGAGCAGGGCATATGGGGCAGAATATCTGAGTCGCAACCTTGGCCTTCCTTGTGGCAAGCAATATGATCTTTGAAAAGTCATGTAATCCTCCTGAGCCTAAGTTTTCACTTCTGTAAAAGGGTGGTGGTAACAACCACCACCACCACTACAACAACAATAATAATACCCAACGTTCCTAATTCAAAGGGCTATTGTTATAAGGAACAAATAAGATGACATATGTGAATATCCTAACCATACCTTTGTAAGCATGGAATATTTAGCCAGAAAAATCCCTAGAAAGGTATCAGATAGAGCTTTTTTAATTACAGGGGGACCTTTTGATGGCAGAAGGCAAAGGAAGCAACGACAGACGGAATGGCCTTGAGTAATAGGAGATTTTTGAAGACAACATTGAACTTGGGACTTCCTCTTTTCTTACTTATGGCCAAGGACTCTCTGCCCCTTCCACCCTAGCCGGAGAAGGTGTTCCCACAGGTTTCTCACAGGCGACTGCAGGGGTGGCCTGCCGCTGGTGTCTGCAGAATGTCTTCATTTTGACATATCGACCCCATCCCAGCACTTGCGTGCAGCTTTTGTGTCAGTGGAAACAAATGAACTACAGCCATAGAAATGCAGTTGAAGAAACTGAGCTCAAAAAACGAGTAAAGCCATGTTGCCCTGTCATTTATTTACTTATTTTTACTCTTTTTTTTTTTAATTTTTTTTAACGTTTATTTATTTTTGAGAGACATAGAGATAGAGCATGAGCAGGGGAAGGGCAGAGAGAGAGGGAGACACAGAATCCGAAGCAGGCTCCAGGCTCTGATGAGCCATCAGCACAAAGCCCGATGTGGGGCTCGAACTCACAGACTGTGAGATCGTGACCTGAGCCGAAGTCGGCCGTTTAACCGACTGAGCCACCCAGGCGCCCCTATTTACTTATTTTTAAAAGTTTATTTTTTTTATTTATTTTGAGAGAGAGAGAGAGAGAATGCAAGTGAGGAAAGGGCAGAGAGAGAGAGAGAGAGAGAGGGAGAGAGAGAGAGAATTCCAAGCAGGCTCCTCGCTGTCGGCCACAGAGCCCAGCGTGGGGCTTGAACTCTCAAATTCATGAATTATGAGATCATGACCCGAGCTGAAATCAAGAGTCGAACGCTTAAGTGACTCAGCCACCCAGGCATCCGCCCTGTCATTTATGATTGTCATTTGTTCATCCGGGGGAGAGATGGAGGTTTAATATCTGAAGGGGTAGAACAGAGGGCCTTTGGATGGGGTCCTTCAGACATACTTGTGGGCGTGGGCACCACATATGTGAACATGTGCCCCAAAGACATTAAGTGACCGTATGGGCACTAAGTTCAGAACGAATGGGCCTCTCGCCCTGCTTTTCCAGTTGGCTGCCAGAACCAGGGCTTTTACCTCCGGGCAGGACATTGGAAGGCTATTCTTGGAGAAATAGACAGACAATGAATGAAGAGCAATTTGTACCTACATCAGAGTTTCACCTTAAAAGGCATCACCTGTCCAATCTTACGATGAAGTTCAAAGCCACCAAAACTCATCATATGCCCAGACCTTCCAACCAACTTTTCTTCTCCACTGGTTATTATGAGTGGATGACCAAAAAGTCCCAGATATCTGAGAAAAGTCTCTATCATAATAGTTTGAGATGAAAACAGCAAACAGACAACAGCAACATAGAGCATATGGAGACAAGACAGGGAGAATAACACATAATAAAAACGAAGCTCTGAAATTCTCAGAGGGAGGGCACCTGGGTGGCTCAGCCAGTTGAGTGTCTGACTCTCGGTTTCAGTGCAGGTCATGATCTCATGGTTCGTGGGTTCAAGCCCCACATTGGGCTCTGTGCTGACACGGTAGAGCCTGCTTGGGATTCTCTCTCTTTCTCTCCTCTCTCTGTCCCTCCCCTGGGCTCTCTCTCTCTCTCTCAAAAATAAATAAATAAACTTAAAAAAAATTCTCAGAAGGAAAGGAGAACATACTGTGTCCATGGGGGGAAAAACCCAGGAGGGTATAAAAAAAAAAATAGCCAGTACAAAATGTGCTTCTAGAAATACAAACTCAATAGATGAAAAGAAAGCTACCCAGAAAGGAGAGTAAGAAATATAGAAATGGAAGCTAGAATAACAATGTAAGAAAATCAGAAGATCCGTACAGGAGATCCAATATCTAAATAACTTGAATTCCCAGAATGAGAGAACAGAGAAAAAAAAGGGGATGAAATCATCAAAGAAAAATTTGAAGAAAATGTCCCTGAATTGAAAAACATAAGCTTCCAGATTCAAAAGGTTTATTTGAATGTATAGAAAAATGGATAAAAATAGACTTACAACAAGGCATATCTTGTGAAATTTTGGAACGCTGTTGACAAATAGAAGTTTCTGGAAGCTGCCAAAAAGAAAAGAAAGGATAAATAAAAAGGATTAGGAATAAAAATGCGTTTGGACATGGCTTTAAAATTCTGAAGGAAAACTCCATCCTAGAATTCTCTACCCAAACTATCACTTAAGTTTGGGAGTTGAAAAAAAAATACATTTTTGGGCACATACAGTCTCAAAACCCTTATGTCTCATACACTCTTTCTCAAGAATCTCATCTCAAGTTGATGTACTCCACTGAAAAGGAGAGAACAAATCAAGAGAGATATAGCACAGAGGGGTTAGGACATTCAGTTAGAAAAGAGGAGGCGTCCCACCTTCTGAAGAAGATCACAGAAGGAGAGCTGTGCTTACACAGTGGCCAGCTGGTACAGATTGGAGGAGTGAACTTGACAGACAGGTTGAGTGGTACCATTAGCAAGATCTCCAACTGCCAGGGTGCCTGGCTGGCTCAGTCGGTTGAGCGTCTGACTTTGGCTCAGGTCATGATCTCATAGTTCGTGCGTGAATTCAAGCCCTGCATTGGTCTTACTGCTATCAACACAGAGCCCGCTTCGGATCCTCTGTCCCTCTCTCTCTGCCTCTCCCTTGTTTGAGGTCTCTCTCTCAAAAATAAATAAAAAATTAAAAAAAAAAAAAAGATCCCCAACTGCCATTGACTTTTCTTTCCACTTGAGAGCACTGTGTCTGAGAATCATACTGGCTTGTCTTGATCACATACCGACTCCTGAGAGCCAGCATTAAAGTCATAGGTTTATTTATTTATTTGTAATTTTTGTAACATTTATTTATTTTTGAGAGACAAAGAGAGACAGAGCATGAGCCAGGGAGAGGTTGAGAAGGACACATAGAATCTGAAGCAGTCTCCAGGCTCTGGGCTGTCAGCACAGAGCCCGATCCAGGGCTCGAACTCATGAACCCTGAAATCATGACTTGAGCCGAAGTCGGATGCTTAACCGACAGAGCCACCCAGGTGCCCTGTAAGTCTTGAGTTTAGAATCAGAAAATACTCAATGGTCCACTAATAATGCTGCATGTTCTGTGCCTGGCTACTTTGGTCCTGCCCAGTGCCAACTGTGGCAAGCTCTCTGTTTCCAAGAACTCACTGACAAGCCGTGGCCCTACGCATGGCCCTTCCAGAAGGGGTGGAAGGTGACAGACTGTGACTCAGAGACTCTTCTCACTTTTGCTTTTTCCAGGAGCCTTTGGCTATAAGAGGCATTCATTATTATTTCTTCCATGGCTAGGGGTGTGCTGACTACTGAGTTCTTCAAAATGAAGTAATATATTGTTTAGGGATATATATACTCATGGTACAATTCTTATTTTTTTAATATAAAAGACTTCTTGACATTACAATAAGGATTGTGGTTAATTCTCTAGGGAGTAAGTGGGGCAGGACAGAGTTAGAGAGGGGCACACCATGGACCTTAAAATCGCTTGTAACGGGGACACCTGGCTGGCTCAGTTATTACAGTACGCGATGTTTGAATTTGAGGTCATGGGTTCAAGCCCCACCTTGGGTGTAAATAAATATTAAAATTAAAAAAGTCACTTGAAATGTATTTCCAAGCCTAGGTCGTGGGACATTGCTGCTTAGCTATTTTTAAAGTGTTCATATATGTTTATACAATGTTCTGTCTGTATTACCTATGTCGTGATAAAATTGTTGAAATAGAAATGAACCGAAAGTCCTGTTTCCGGAGTGGATGCTTGAGTTATACTGGGCCCCAGTGCGGCAGATCTAAAGCAGAGTTCTTTTGACTTTGATAGAGAGGAGGAAACTCCCAATGACCTGGGTATTAACTTCTCCTAGGAAGTTTATTTTTTTGTTTTTTCTGACTTGCGGAGGCCTGCCCTTCAAGGATTGAGTCACTGGAAACATTGGGAAAGACGTGGTTACTTCTTTACCAACCACTGGGCTGTGCTTATTCTCTCTGCCTTAATTCAGATATTACTGGGGGGGGAAAGCCCCTAATTATAGTCCGTTATTGACTCATAAGCATACTTTGCTCGTGGTTATTCCCTCTGAGAAGAATATATGTAGTGTTTCTGCCTGACGTGTGTGTGCGTGTGTGTGTGTGTGGTGTTTATTACTGCTCCACAACGTCTTTACATGACCTTCAGCATAGGGTGGACCTTGCCGGGAAGTCTTCGCTGCTTCCGCGGAGGGCTGGGTGGCTCTAGCAGATACGGCCAGGCGGTGGGCGTGGCTTGTAAGTATCCACCCTCACGGCTGCCATTTCCCATTACCTGCTGCGGTCAGCAGGAGCTGAACAGAGTATGGAAGCTGAGCTGTTCCTTTGGCCTGGTCAGGACTCTAGGTTGCAAGTGGCAGAAAACCAATCCACAGATAAACCACAAAGAAATTTACAGACTCACTTAACTTCGTAGCATAGAAGGAGATTCTGGTCCAACTGGACCCAAGCTTTCCAGCAAAATCATTAGCATGTTTCTATCTGCTTTCTTCTGTACTGGCTTCCTTTTCAGGCTCTTACTGGCCTGCCTAGGGCCGTGGGACCGTCCCTGACGCAATCACATCGGCTGGAGTAGTAGCCTGGTCTCACTGACTGCGCATATGGACACCCGCCCCTGTCCTGGGGAGGGGCGTGGATCCACCACCTGACGGGGACTGAGGACTGAGCGAGGAAAGGTTGTTTTCGCCAAGGCAGCTGTGCGCACTTAGAAACTACTCCTGGAGTCCATTTTCAATACTGATGTTTGAAGTTATGTGATGTCATGTTTATGATAAATTTTAGGTCTGATTTATGAACTACCATTATCTTCTGACCTGGACATAGTTTATAAATCTTCACACTTGAAAAAAAAAGAAAACATGCTTAAAGACCTTGAGGGGCACCTGGGTGACTCAGTCGGTGAAGTGTGTGACTCTTGTTCTCGGGGATGTGGGTTTGAGCCCCATACTGGGTGCGGTGGTTACTTAAAAATAAAATCTTAGGGGCCCCTGCATGGCTCGGTCAGTGAGGCATCTGATTTGACTTCAGCTCTGGTCATGATGTCATGGTTGATGAGTTTGAGCCTTGCATCGGGCTCTCTGCTGTCCACCCCCCATTCTGTCCTTCCCCCAATTGTGCTTGCTCTCTCTCAAAATAAAGAAACGTTAAAAAAAATAAAATCTTAAAAAAAAACTTTAAAACTTTGAGGTTTTCAATTCAGAGGAGTAAAGAAAGTTGTTTTTACTAAAGCAATTTGACAAGAATAGAGCCCATATGTCTGTATATTGAATGGGGGGGAATTGTCAACAGGAGAAATCTATCTGTTGCCCCCGGTGGGTCTCAGAGAAGAGTTTACTCTGACTTGGGGCCTTCAGTATGATTTGATTAAGCAGCTCACGGTTTCGGCTTAGTTCAAAGACTCGTACCTGCAGTCTTCTCACCGAAGGGAGAAAAAAGGGGCTTTTAGATCTAAGAAGTTTCTTCTAAAACTTCTCCTTTATTAAAGAGAGACTCTCATTTCTCACTTGGTATTGTACCTTCTCCGTGGGCACTTACATTACTCTCTTTCACTGCACAGTGGGTAAGATGATCTTTGGGGACATGATGCTTGCTTGCAAATGCCTTACTAACTCTGTGACTCTGACTCCGTTAGTCACTTCGCCTCTCTCCGTTTTCCATCCCCTCGTCTGGGAAAACCTCCTACACAGGACTGCCTGTGTAAGCTTCTTAGGACCCTGCCGGGCACATAGTAAGCCCTTTATGAGAGATTTCTACCAGACTTATTATTTCAGGGGCTCTTGAAGCACAGAGCCAGGGGCCTGTTTGACTTCCGGTGGAGATGGAAGTGTGGAGGGCAGAGGGCAGGCGCCTGAAGCTAGGCAGCCCTATTAAAAGTAGAACAGAAATAGACAAGAGGACACCAAGCCCTTTCTCTTCAGATTGCTATCAAACCACGCTTCGTTGCAGACTCTGGGCTTGGGTACGGCCAGAGATCAAAGGCCCTCTTATGTGCGGTGACATTTCTGAGCACAGAGCTGAGCTGTAAAACTCTTGAATGGAAGATTTTGGCGCTTGGAAGAGCTTGGGATAGAAAGGCAGAATTTTTATAGAGGCGATTCATAGAACTGCTTATACTCATGGAGAATCCAGACTGTTATGACTCACTTGTCTCTTTATTGCTTTGGACCAAGAACTGTTGTTTCCTTTTAAGTCCCTCTGTAGGAGCTGAGCTACAGCCTTGGGCCGACATCACTCTTTCGGGAAGACAGCGCGGCTTCAGTGAGCGTGAACGGGAATACCCCTTTGTTGGGCTGTGGGTCAAGCGTAATGGACAAGCCGAATAAGGATTTTATTTTTACCAAGAGATAGACTTTTTTTTGGAAGCTGGCAGCATCCTTAATGCTTCTTTAACTTTGGATAAGCTTCCCTTTTGTCCGTCTGCCATTTTCATCATAAGAAAGCATTGGCTAAATTTGATTGTGTGACAAGCAGGGGACAGTGGGACAACTTCAGAAAGCAGAAATCAGTGTGCCTGGGTGGCCTACTATGCAGTTAGGGATAGCAGAGGGGTCATTTGGAGTCTGGTTTGCCCGAGGTCCTGTTAGGTCTCCTGGGAAGAGGATTTTTGGGCTGATGGTAAGACCTTGTGTGGTAGGCAGACTTCTAAGATAGTTCCCAGTGTTCCCCACCTTCTGGTACTTTCCTCCGCTGTGTAACCTCCTCCTCATGTGTTCATGCTGGACCTAGTGACCTGCTTCCCATGAGCAGAATGTGACAAAGGTAATGGGATGTCACTTCCATTATTAGGTTACAAACGACTGTGATTTCTATCTTGCGAGGACTCTCTTTCTTGTTGCCCCTTTCTCTTTTCTTTGTCTTCTCTTTTATGCTTTGAGGAAGCTGGATGCCGTGTTGGAGAGGCCCATGTGGCCGGGAACTGAAGGTGGCTTTTGGTCAATCCCCTGCAGAGAACTGATACCCTCAGTCCAATACCTGTGAGGAACTGAGTCCTGCCAACAACCACTAGGGGAGTTTGGAAGTATGTCCTGCCCCAGTTGAACCTTGAGTTGACCGCAGGCCAGCTGTCGCCTTGACTTCTGTCTTGTGAGAGGTCCCGAAGCAGAGGACCCGGTCAGGCAGTGCTTGGCTTCCTGGTCCTCCAAAATTGTGATTTAATTGTGTATTGTTCTAATTCGACAATTTTGTGGGTAATTTTTAATGCCTCAATAGGTAGCTAATATAGCAGGTCAATAACATTTACTGTCTCGAGCAAAGAAGGAAACAAAGTCTGCCCTCAAAGTCTGGGGTTTTGGGTACTTGTCATGTGTGGGGAACTCACTATGAAGTAGCTGAACATCCTGAATTCATTGAGACAGAGTTTCTTGGTCTCTGAAGAACACAGTCCAGGGATAGGTATGGTCTTTAACACAGGACCTAGGGGTTATCTCAAGACCCTGGGAAAGAATGCGAGAACCGGAAGAGCCAAGATTTCTCTGAGATCCTGACTGAAGTTGAAGTCGCTGGTTGGGAGGAAACCTCCCCACTTTGGTGATGAAGAGGAGGAAGTGCCAAGTGTGAGACAGAGAGGCACATTCGGGTCCTCATTCGTGGAGAGCTCTGGCTTCAGAATAGGATTACTGTAAGGGGGGGGGCCCCTGGGTGACTCAGTTGGTTAAGCATCCAACTCTTGATCTCAGCTCACGTCTTGATTTCAGGGTGTTGATCTCAGGGTCGTGAATTCAAGCCTTGCATTGGGCTTCATGCTGGGTGTGGAACCTGCAAAAAAAAAAGAAAAAAAAAAAGAATTACCATATGGTTGGGAGGACAAGAATCACAAAGAAAGATGAAATTGCAGAGAGGTGGTATGGGAGCAGCAAATGCTGAAGGATTCCTTTAAACAGCCCAGAAGAAATGACGTATTAGTGCCAACAGAGGAGGAAAGCCACACTTCAGTAAAACAAACAAAAATTCAAATGAAAAATGCTCAATGTGGAAAATTTGAAGAGACATGGGTAAAGATAAGAGTAAAAGTAAGTCACAGATAATCCCACTACCCACAGGTAATCAATGCTAATATTTTTACACATTTCTCTTTGTCAGTGCCTATTATTATGCTGTTGGTATTTTTACTATATACCCAATTTTGCTTTAAGTAAAACTTTAAATTATGAAATAATTAAAACATACAGAAAATACCAATATCAAGTGTAGTGGTTTAGATTGGTGGCACTAGAAGGCCCCTTCACTCACTGTAATAACATTGGCCTAGACATCAGAGGCATTATTTTTCTCTCACATTAAAGACATCTGTAGGTAGTTGGTCCAGGGTTGCTTTGACATTTCTACAACATCATCTTTAGGAACTCAGCTTCCAGTTGTCTGCTGTGCCATTCCTGAGATGCCCTCATGCTTACAATATGGTTGTTGGAGCTCAGGCAATCACATCCCACACCACGGGAATGTCTCTTCCTCTTTTAAGAAACTTCTGAAAAGTTTCCTACGACACTTTCACATCTTATTTGCCCAAATTTAGTCATGTGGCTACATCTGATTGCATCACAGGCAGAAAATTAAGTCTTTTATTCAAGATGATGATGTATCCAAGTAAAAAATCTTTGCCACACCAGGGAACCACCAACCAGATTTAACATATGATGCCACTTTGCTAATTTGGATCTAAAAATTTTTTAGTATCTGAAATTAAGAAATGAAGAATTAAAGATATAGATAGATTCCACTTTCATTGAGGATGTAGAGAGCTAGAAGTGCCACTCCTTCCTAACAAGAAGAGGCCAGATTAAACTACAAAATCGTAACTTTTCTTGAGTTCACCAGAGAATTGAGATTGGAGTGTGATGAAGTAGACTTTCTAAGGAGAGACAGAATACAAGCACTAGGCTTCCATTGGCTGATCCTGGGAAGAAGAAACACTGGTACCAAACTAGTCAGTAAGAAGTCAACTAAAATTTTTAATGAGTCTTGAAAGGCTTGATGTGGGTTACAATGATAGTATGGAAATCTTGGGATCCCCAGACCCAAGGGAATCTCGTACTCCTTACTAGGCTCTTCACCATGGACCTCTGTTGAGTGCTCACAAGAAAGATTGAGGCCAATAAGGGAGACTAGAAGAAGCTTGCCTAAGTTGTTTAGACCTTGAGGAGATTGGTCAGCCCTGGAGGAGACTTTCCTCCTTTGGAACTAAAGCTGTAAGCTGTTGAAAGAGGAATGTTCACCCCCAGAAACACAGGTGAAGACTCACTGTGGCTGGGGGAAAGGTAAAAGAAAAAAATCATTTTTTTATCTTAGGGAAAAAGGTAGAGAATAATTCTAAGCAAGAGTCCTAGACCAATGTCATTAGTGGTCTTCTACTGTTAAGGAAGGTATAGGAAGCTAGCTCCTGAATAAGACCTTCTAAAGGTACAAAGCAGAGTTTGGTTCCATGGGGAAGAAGGACAGAATCATGGGGAAGAAGGAAGAGATACCTCTGAGACTCAGGCACACATGGCCTTCCAGGACAACTGAGAATTTCCGTTACCTCCTACCCCTTCATGCTATTCAGGCTAGCAAGCACCGAGTAACAGCAACTTACCACGGGGGTGGGAACAGAAGTATGGAAGGAGATCCCCTGCATGGTGCAGGCACACAGGGAAGGTTGAAAGCTAAGGCTGGAACAAAAATATTGAGAAAAACCCTCTAACGTTCAGAGGAGTCTGAAGCCTGAAGTTAACCATAGCAACAACAAAACTCAAACCCTACTCAATTTCTGACTAGGTCAACATAACCCCCACACTAATGACCTACTAAAAGAAGACATTTGTCCGTTTCCCAGCATAAATACTATCTATCTCCATTGTTACTCTTCTTCTCCTTCTCCTTCTTCTTCTTCTTCTTCTTCTTCTTCTTCTTCTTCTTCTTCTTCTTCTTCTTCTTCTTCTTCTTCTTCTCCTTCTTCTTCTTCTTCTTCTTCTTCTTCTTCTTCTTCTTCTTCTTCTTCTTCTTCTTCTTCTTCTTCTTCTTTTTAGTTGTTACTCTTCTAAACACGCTGTCCATTCAATAAAAAATTACAAGATAAACATATAGGAAAACAACCCACTGTTAAAAGACAAAGACGAACAAAACCAAGCTCAGAGACTATCCAAATGTTGGAACTGTCAGGGAATTTAAAGTAACTATGATTAATGTGTTAAAGGCTCTAGTGGAAATTGTGGACAGCATGCATGAACAGATGGGGAAATTCAGCAGAGAGAGGGAAAATGTAAGAAAGAGTCAAATATGGGGCACCTGGGTGGCTCAGTTGGTTGAATGTCTGACTTCAGCTCAGGTAATGATCTTGCAGTTTGTGAGTTTGAGCCCTGCTTCAGGCTCTGCGCTGACAGCTCAGAGCCTGGAGCCTGCTTCAGATTCTGTCTCCCTCTCTCTCTGCCCCTCCCCCACTTGCACTCTGTCTCTCTCTCTCTCAAGAATAAATAAAAAATAAAATAAAAATTTAAAGAAAGAGTCAAATGGAACTGTTAGAAATAAAAGCAAGGTAACAGAGATAAAGAATTCTGTCAATGAAAAGTCCAGGAGACTTTACACCACTGAGGAAAGAATGAATGAAACTGAAGACAGGTCAATAGAAATTACCCAAACTAAAACACAAAGAGAAAATAAAAATGAAAAAAATAAAAAAGACCAGAGCATCCAAGAGCTAGAGACATTACTAAATGATCTAACATACATATAATGGAATCTTTGAAGAAGAGAGAAAGAATGAGGTAGAAGATACGACAAAGTTTACCCCCCTTCATCTCATTTTCTTCCTTCCTTCCTTCCTTCCTTCCTTCCTTCCTTCCTTCCTTCCTTCCTTCCTTCTGTCTTTACTCTCTTTCTCTCTCTCCCTCTCTCTTTCTCTTTCAGATTTTATTTTTAAGTAGTCTCAATGACTTGAACTCACGACCCTGAGATCAGAAATCACCTGTTTCACTGACTGAGCCAGCCAAGAACCCCATCCGTTTTTGTTTCTGTCCTCAGAGGCAGTCATGTATCCTGAAGCTAGTGCGTATCCTTCCCATCATGTTTTCATACTTCTTAGTACACCTGAAGGTGTCTGATACAATATATGGTATCGTTTCTGTTTTTAAGATATATGGAAATGGCATCATGGTATCCTTCTATGCAATTTAGTTTTTATTGCAATATTAATATTGGTTTAAGCACTATAGAGTATCCCATTGGTTTATTTATCCATTCCCCCAGTGGTGGGAAAATAGGTTTAATTTATAATATTATAAACAATGCTGGAATTAATATTTTTCCATATGACGTCTTGTGAACATGTGACTTCCCTAATTTCTTCCTCTGTGTAATTCTGAGTTGAAAACAAGCAGTTTTGAATATTAGGAAATACTGTCAAGTTGTTCATTAAAGCAACTGGGGGCGCCTGGGTGGCTCAGTCGGTTAAACGGCCGACCTCAGCTCAGGTTATGATCTCACAGTCTGTGAGTTCGAGCCCCGCATCGGGCTCTGTGCTGATGGCTCAGAGCCTGGAGCCTGCTTCAGATTCTGTATCTCCCTCTCTCTCTGCCCTTCCCCTGCTCACGCTCTGTCTCTATGTCTCTCAAAAATAAATAAACGTTAAAAAAATTTTAAAGCAACTGAACCGATTTACACGTCTGATAGCAAAGAGCTTCTACCTCACAAAGTGTGAGATCATGACCTGAGCCGAAATCAAGAGTTGGATGCTTAACCAACGGAGCCACCTGGGCACCCTTCCCCTGAACATCTTTTTCTATCTTCACTGGATGTTTCTGTTTCTGCTTATGTAAATTCCCTGATCGTTTCCTTTGCTCATTTTAATATGACTATCCTTAAACATTTTTTAAAGTTTTTTTGCAATATTTCTTTATCTTAGTCAACTAATCTTTGTTGATTATATGCTTATCTGTGGCTGCCCTTTTATTTTTGTTATGGACCTCTTTTTATATCCAGAGGTTATAATTGTAATTTGTAAAATGTGACCTTTATGTTTCGTGTTTTCTGTGCCTTATGAATTGCTTCCCTACTGTAATATCATAAAATTATATTCTCTTATGTTTTCTTCCAAAAGTGCTAGAAATACTGTTTTTCACATTTACGATTTGTTTTATGTGAGGCAAGGTGTACTCTATCACTTTCCGCGTGATGCCGATTGTCCCAATAGTGTATTTTAAATTGTGTTTTCTTTCCCCATTGGTTTCAAATACCACTGCTGTTGAGTTCCAATTTACCACTTACATGTGGGTGGGTCGGTTTCCAGTCTTCTTATTCTGCCAGAAGTGTCTGGGCCCTCTGAAAACACAGCTGTGAGAAATGAGGTTTTGAGGAACTTCGAGTCCCAGCGAACGTACCAGGCATTGGCTCGAGAGACAGGGACCACTTCCAAAACACTACAGATTGTCTCTGTCACCAAGTACAATGTGCAAGTCACATGCTGGAGTCGTGAGTACGATTCTGTGCTTTTGGAAAAGAAGTAAAGGGAATGTTAGCCTGTCCTGGCCCCATATCCTGCTGCCTGTTTTCCTCTACCTTTATCTGGATTATTGAAATTTTCACTCTACTCTAGCATATGAAAATTAAACCATGTGATAGAAGAGGCAACATACCTATTTGTCAGAGCAGAAAATGGGTTTAAGGGAATAGAACTGTTCCCCTTATTATTAGTTTTTCCTCATAGGGTAACAGAATGGGAGACTAGAAGAAAGTTTTGAGATTATCCGGCATATTTCTTTTTTTTTATTTTTTATTTTTTGAGAGACATAGAGACAGAGCATGAGCAAGGGAAAGGCAGAGAGAGAGAGGGGGACACAGAATCCGAAGCAGGCTCCAGGCTCCGAGCCATCAGCACAGAGCCCGATGCAGGGCTCGAACTCACAGACGGTGAGATCATGACCTGAGCTGAAGTCGGCCGCTTAACCGACTGAGCCGCCCAGGCGCCCCTATCCGGCATATTTCTAAATGAGTAGAGCAGCCACACGCAGAGATGCCTGGGACAGTTCATATTTATATCAGTTGTTCCAGAATAATAATCAACAGTACCTTCTTTCATTATCAACACATCTTGGTTTGAATAATGAGTTATACGATCATCCTATTGCTGAGAAAACATTCCTGTAAGTTAAAAGATTCTGTTAAAAAAACTTTTTATTAGTCACAAATGGATACTGTGAACAACAGATTTCCTTAACGCTTCCCCTAGGAAATACATCTGATTGTAAGTATATTTAAAATTTTTTCTCAGTAACTATTATGGATATTTGAGTTCTTGACTAAAAATACACCTGGGAAAGCACAATTAATATTGAATCGCTTTGAAGACACAAAATGGGGTGACCGCGTGGTTGAAGACAGAGCTAAACTATACACCAGGGGTCAAGTCATCTCCAGTACCTCATACAAATACTGCAAGTGGTGTCATGAGGCTGAACTTCAAGTCTCTTGACTGTTTATTGCTCTTTCTATTTTGCTTTCCTTTATCAACATGTCTTGGTCTAGTAAAATGCTGGACTGAGCTAATATATACTCCCACCTTCTATTATGAATGTATAGAAATGTTGGATCTACTATATACGTGTAGTTTATCCAACATTATATATATGAATATATATACACACACAAATATGTATATGCACACATATATGTAATTCATAAAAATGCATACATATAATTCACACACATTCTTATATATTTATATAAAAATAAAGGTAAAGAAAAAAAAAAGGTAAAGAATGATTTCTTATGAAGAACAGAAAAATCCATTAACCAGAAAGGAATACATTGGTAAATGTAAGCATATAAAAACCTTTCTATTTATCAAAAGACAACCATTAAGAGAGGGAAGATACGGGGTTATCTGGGAGGCTCAGTCGGTTAAGCATCCAACTTCTGCTCAGGTCATGATCTCACAGTTCGTGAGTTCAGTCCCCACACCGGGCTCTGTGCGGACAGCTCGGACCTGGAGCCTGCTTCGGACTCCATGTCTCCCTCTCTCTCTGCCCCTCCCCTTCTCACGCTCTCTCTCTCTCTCTCTCTCAAAAATAAATAAACATTAAAAAAATTAAAGAAAAAAAAGGGAGTAAAGATACATGCTACCGAGTGGGGAAAGATACATACCACACACCCAACTCACAAATGAGTTAGAGTCGGTAGAAAAAGTCAACCGAAGAGTTGAACAGGGACTTTGGTAAAGAGGAAACCAGCCAAGCTCATTCTCTGTCTCTCCCTCTAAGTCCAGGTGAATCTAGGTGAGGGGTATACAGATGCTGAGCATGCCATTCTCAACATATTGGAAAATTTAAAATAAAACATTGGGAAAATGAAAAAACATAGCCACACTCAAAGAAAACAAATAAGATTCCCAGGTGACAAACATGAAGACGAGAACTCACAGAGAGAGCAGGAAGTGTACCAGCTTATGCTACAGTGACTTAGGGAAGACTAGATTTTGATAGGAGCCCCAGGAACTTGGGGCTGGGGGCTGAACTTCCCCGGAGTGACAGGAAGCACGTGACATAAAGAAGTACTTCAACCGAACCTACAGATAAAACCAGATTGCAAGGAATGGCTGCTTTCTCCAAAAAAGGGGACTAGAAGACTCTTCCCAGTATCCTAAGAAAAGCAGCCAGAAAGCTGGTCTCTGGATGATGTTCTGGGTAGAGAAAGAAATCTCTCCTGAAGAACTGAAACAACATTCCTGTGCTACAGGTGAATGTTGAGTCCAAATGTTCTGTTAACTACATTATAGACAGACTGGCTTCAGGCAGACAAACTCTCTACAGTATTCAACAGAAGCAAATACAAAGCTACCCTAAAGGGATACTTTCATAGCCTAAGGAGCATGAGGTTTCCAGTAAGTATTAAGTCATGGTAAAAAAATGACATCCATGCAAGGAAACCGCACCCCCCCCCATGAGGAATAATTGGTAGGGACAGTGTGAGGAACGGTTAGTACCTTAAGGACTTAAAATTGTATAATAATGTGAGAGAGAAGATAACTTAAGAATCCTTAGAATAATCAAATAGATTATAATGGAAGAAGGGATACTATAAAAAGAGAAAATACATATTTTGAATATATATATATATTTTTAGGTATACGCCCAACATGGAGCCCAGAATGGGTCTTGAACTCATGACCCTGAAACGAAGACCTGAGCTGAGATCAAGAGTTGGATGTTTAGGGGCACCTGGGTGGCTCAGTCGGTTAAGCGCCCAACTTTGCTCAAGTCATCATCTCACGGTTTGTGTTGTGTTTGGAGTCTGGGTCTGCTTTAGATTCTGTGTCTCCTTCTCTCTGCCCCTCCTCTGCTCGCACTCTGTCTCTCTCTCTCAAAAATAAACAAACATTAAAAAAAAATTTTTTTTTAAAGGAGTTAGATGCTTAACTGACCGAGCCATGCAGGCACCCCTAAATTAAACTTTTAACATTTAAAAATAGAATTTCTTGTTGAAATTAGAAAAACCCTCTGTGGTTGGGATAAATAGCAGGTCACACACGTCTGATGAAATAATTAGTGAACTGGAAGTTTATTCTGAGGAAATGACCCGGAATGCCACAGAGAGCTTACGGAATGGGAAGGATGAAAGGGAGGTTGTGAGGTGGGAAGAGAACGATCATGGAATGAGGCACACTACCACGTGTCCGACCGAAGTTCCGGAAGTTCAAGAGAGCAAGAACCTGGCAAAAGCAATATTTAAAAAGGTGAAAATGAGATTCTTTTTTAGTTTCTGCTGGACCAGAAGATGGAGAACAATTCCGTAGGTGACAAGGATAACTCAGCTTTAAAAGTTAGCTTCTTGGTCACAAAGGCAGGCCACACTAAAGATCGCAAAACTGGTTCTGATGATAGAGTCAGTTCCTGACCTTTGGCCTACATACAACATTAAAGATGAGGAGGCTTAGAGAGGGCACTTTTAGCAGTTATCCATAGGCTGTATTTTCATGACCATTCAAGAAGGAGGAGCCGGTAGACGCATCTCCCTTATTTCAAGCCAAGAGAAAGTGACGTCAGTGGTGCTGCTTGGCAGGCCCGACGTGTGTTTCCGGAAGTTGGAGATTCCTTGGGAAGACGCAGGACTCATTCCTGAAGAATCTAAAATCAAGAGGCCGTGGTAGAGCCACTCTTGCTTGGTAGGGGAGAGGCAAGTCGTAGTAGCTGTACTGTGTAGACAGATCTGCACTTCCATTGACGGTGGGCAAAGAAGTCTGCTTTCAAGACGTGGAAGGGAAGATGTGAATGCGAATACATTTATAGTTTTAAAATTATATTGGACTTGGGGAGTCTGGGTGGCTCAGTTGGTTGAGCCGACTCTGGCTCAGATCTTAACACCAGGATTCGTGAGTTCGAGCCCTGCATCAGGCTCTCTACTCTCAGTGAAGAGCCTGCTTTGGATCCTCTGTCCTTCTCTCTCTCTGCCCCTCCCCTGTGCTCTCTCTCAAATAAATAAACATTGAAAAATTTTATTAGACCAGCCTCCAAATTATATAATTGTTAGGTTGTTATCTGAGATATCATGTAGGAATGGGGAAGGCACTGCAGAGAAAGCTTGAATGGACTGAAGAAAAGAATCAAGTTAACTTTCTCTTATACCTTTTTGGGTCTTTGTGAACACTAGTTTTTTTTTTTTAATGTTTTTTTATTTTTTGAGAGAGAGAGAGAGACAGACGGTGAACAGGGGTGGGGCAGAGAGATGGGGAGGCAGAATCTGAAGCAGGCTCCAGGCTCTGACTTGTCAGTACATGGGGCTCAAACTCACGGATCACAAGATCATGAGCTGAGCCGAAGTCAGACGCTTAACCAACTGGGCCACCCAGGCGCCCCATGAAAATGCTAGTTTAATATGAATCTTTAAATTGTGGAATTACAAAGGTCACATATAATATAATCTCAGCATTCCAGACAAGGATGTATAACCTGAATCTAATGGAGAAACATTAGAGAAACCCAAAATGTGGAATATTCTATTTAAAAATTCGGGAGGGGGATGTATTAAAATGGTCAGTGCAATCAAAGACAGAGAAAGGCTGTGTAGAGTCTGGAGTCATGAAGGCCAAAGATTCATGGCAGCTCAACCAATATCTAAGACGAGATCGGATTGTGTACTTTGGAGATAAGGGAGATGATGCTATAAAGGGCATTACTGGGTCATTTGAAAAAGCCAGAGTAAGAATTAAAGATTAAATACAATGTATCTTTTAAAAAAGTTTCTTTATTTATTTGAGACAGAGAGGGAGAGAAAGAGCGAGCATAAGTAAGGGGGTGAGGAAGAGAGAGAAGAGAGAGGGAGAGAGAGAGGGAGAGGGAGAGAGAGGGAATCCCAAGCAAGTTCCACATTCAGCGCAGAGCCCGATGCAAGGCTCAATGTCAAGAAGCATGAGATCATGACCTGAGCTGATATCAAGAGTTGGACTCTTAACCCACTGAACCACTCAGGCGCCCCAATGCAATGTATCATTCTTCAATTTACTAAAGTTGATAACTATACTGAGGGCTATATAAAAGAACGTCTCTAAGGAATTATGTACTAAAGTCTTTAGGGGCGAAGAACATGATATACATGACTTATCTTCAAATGAGTTGGGAAAAAAATGTATGTGCGTGTGTGGAAAAAGAACAAAAAAACAAATAGTTAATAGTTGGTGAATTTACGTAAATGGTATATGAGTATTCTTGTACTATCTTTATTTTGCAAACTTCCCTTAAATTTGAATCTGTTTTCAAACATTCAAAAAACAAACACAAACACAAACAGACAAATAAATAAGGAACCAGAGAGACCAAACAGATTGTCCACAGACACAGGAGATTATGTCGTGGACAGCAGAGTTCTCATGAACAACAGTAGAGGCCAGAGGTTAAAGAACACAGCCTTCAGTATTCGGTGATTTTTATCCTAGTTAAACTATCGTTCAGGGGTGATGGGGCAAATAAAACATTGAAAAAATAAAAATACTTAGATAACGATTAATTTTTTTTTATTTTTAAGTAATCTCTACACCCGACGTGGGGGTCGAACTCACCACCCTGAGATCAAGGGTTGTACAATCCACTGATGAAGCAAGCCAGACAGCCCCCAAATATTTAGATGATGATGAGAACAATCACTTACTGTTTCTTATTAAATGAGTTACTAAAGGGTGTGCTTCAAGGAGAAGGAGATACAGTTCAGAAGAAAGAAGGGAGAAGCCAGGATACAAAGTTCAGCGAAGCAATTAGTGAATGTGAGGAAATCTAAATAAACTTTGACTAAAAAAATTAAAACAAAATTTTTTTTTAATCTTTATTTTTGAGAGAGAGACAGAGTGTGAGCAGGGGAGAGGCAGAGAGAGAGGGACACACAGAATCCGAAGCAGGCTCCAGGCTCCGAGCCGTCAACACAGAGCCCGACGTGGGGCTTGAACTCACGGAGTGCGAGATCATGACCTGAGCCGAAGTAGGACACTCAACCAACTGAGTCACCCAGGCGCCCCTAAAAATTTTTTTTAAATGATTACATTTTGTGGTGAAAGATGTGGATTTATTTATTTATTTATTAAATATTTTTTTAAAGTTCACTTTTATTTATTCATTTATTATTATTATTTTTTAAAATAATTTATTTTCAGATTGGTTTCCAGATAACACCCAGTGCTCATCCCAACAAGTGCCCTCCTCAATGCCCGTCACCCACTCTCCACTTTTATTTATTTTTGAGAGAGAGAGAGAGAGAGAGAGAGAGAGAGAGAGAGAGAATTCCAAGGAGGCTCCGCACTGTCAGCATGGAGCCCGATGTAGGGCCGGAACCCATGAACTGTGAGATCTTGACCTGAGCTGAAATCAAGAGTTGGACGCTTAACTGTCTAAGCCACCCAGGAGCCCCAGGAACTAGTATTTTAGGCACCAATAACATGAGAGATGGGAGAGGAGAGGCTGATTCCGAGTTAAAACATTTTAATATCCTAATGTTTTCTTGATGGCAACCAGGCTGTGTTAACGATTTAAGATAAATGAAAAGAAAAGAAGCAGAATCTGTAACTTCTTAGATGGTTAGAGAAAACAGAGATAATAAAGAAAACATGACCCTCACCCCCTCACCCCCCCCACCGCCAAAGGGCAGGAAATGAAAGGCATAAATAGAAAACATACAAAATAATAATGGTGGAAATGAATTCCAATACACTGGTAATCACAGGAAATGTAAATATTCATGGACGGAAAAACACATTAGAAGTCAAAACAAACTCACCAGATCTGCCTGCTATCAACAGGGGCCTCAGAAACATTGTACTTGATGCGCAATGTGTGAGGATACACACGGTTTGGGACCGCTTTGTAAAATACAGAATGGCACAAAACGATGCTATTTATTTACGGATATAAACACACGTAGCAGCGTAGCGAATGGAGTAACACACACCAACTGAGCGATGCTCTCAGGAGATGATGGGGGAGGGAAGGGGGAGTGGAAGGTAAGTGAGTGCCCCTAACTTTATCTCAATTTATTTTTCCTTTAAAGAACAACTCCAAAGCAGTCACGTTAAAAAGTTAATGTGGGACATTTGGGTTGTGGAATGTGGGTGTCTGTTTTATTTATTTCTGGACTTTTCTATGTATTTAAAGTAATAATTATAAAACACTAGCCCTCTACATTTTATATTTAATTCCGCTTTTCCCAGGACATAAGAAGATATGGTTCTGCTCTCCTGGGGCTGGTTCAGGGAAGGATGGAGGTTACTATTCATTTTCCTCCTCTCCCAGATTCATGCCCTGCCCTGCCGAGTCCTGCTTTTATAAACAGAACTCCACCAAACAGCCCTTCCTCTGCCAATAGCGTTTCTTGCTCTTGTCTCAACACACCCTGGGGGCGGTGACCGCTTCTCACTTTTGCTAGTCTCTGAATATCTTACCTTACCTTGTTTCTTCCCTTGACCCTGCTGGAAACTCAGAGAACAGTATCTTTGTTAAAATATTTAAATTTTAACCACCTGGGATGACATAAGAAGACACTGTGAAAAATCAAAAACAATTCTTTTTTTTTTTTTTTCAGTTTATAGAACTTCTTCGCTGTGGATGAAAAGATTCATAAGGCGACCTTGTCCATGCCCCAGTCTATTTGCACTATCTGAGCAGATGTAGTTGACAACTTTTTGATGACAAGGGATCACGACTGACACACACCGGGAGACCTACTCATGCGCCAAAGATCTCGTAATTCCTCGAACGGTATTGCTTGTGTCTTACGGTTTCTTTGTTCATCTACTCGATTAATTCTGATTGACTGGCACTCTGCCCCAGGAATTGTGCCTGGTAATGGGGCTACGTTAGGAGCTTCACTAGATGGGGCAAATCTAGTATGAAGAGACAGGGTAAATTCTAGGAAGACGGAAGCAGAGAGTGCTATGGGATACCCAGGAGGGTTATCCAACCCAACCCTGTACTGTAAGGGTAGTTTCCCAAAGGAAGTAACATTTAATCTGAAACCTGAAGTTTATGTACTAGGGAGCCGGATTACAGACAACAGCCGGTGGGAGGGAATGAATTTTAGTTTCAAGGTATTCTGGGCAGAGAGAAAAACAACCTGGGTAAAGATCAGCAGGGGATAAAAAGCATTTGGGAAATTGAAAGTATACCTCTTGGGTTAATGCATCGATTGCAGGAGAGGGGGAGAGTGGAGGCAGGAGAGGAAAGCAGAGGTCAGATCACAAAAGGTCTTATAAGTAAGTTTAAGGATATGAGTGTTATTATGAGGTCAGCGAAGACTATTAAATCTTGTAAAGTGGGTGGTGTATATCAAAATGATATTTGCATTTAAGAAAGATTTACCCTGAGGATGAACTTGAGATAAGTAAAGGAGTTATCTTAGGAGGTCTCTGGAGGAACCCAGGCCGGAGGTGATGAGCTGGGTTTGAAGACAGTGAGGCTGGAGACTGTGGCTGCAGCAGACAGGATGGCTCACGCAGGCCCCCTGAACCCCATCCTGTCACATTCAGGATTTTCTATGGAAACCGATGGAATTGACAGAAACCACTGTCATTACAGGACAGAGCCCCGCAAAATGCAAACTTGTTGGCTTTTACCCAGACTGCGAACTCCCTGCAGGCAGGGACTATTCTGTGTCCCTCTCTGGGTCTCCAATACCTCGGCGGGGCTCAGGGAATGAATGTTCTTGAATAAGTGAATCTCGGCGACGCGGTATTTTTTTAACGTTTATTTATTTTTGAGAGACATAGAGACGGAATGTGAGCAAGGGAAGGGCAGAGAGAGAGGGAGACACAGAATCTGAAGCAGGCTCCAGGCTCCAAGCTGTCAGCACAGAGCCCGACGTGGGGCTCGAACTCACAGACCGCAAGATCGTGACCTGAGCTGAAGTCGGACACTTAACCAACTGAGCCACCCAGGCGCCCCTCCGTATTTTTTGATACAACGGTTACCCTCCTGACTTCCAGACGCAGCACTGTTGGGAAAGTTCAACGACAATCATGAAGTCGATTCTAGCACTGTCTCAGAGGCACGGGAAGGCGTGCACGCTTTCACTTGGTCCTCGGTGCGTATCGAAATGGGCAGGCTGTTTTTCCCCGACTCAGTTCTCTTGTGCCATCTACTGCGACGAGCACTTCACAGCATGTCGAAGCGAGATAACCAGTGGAGACAGGCCTGAAAGCTCTGTGGGAGAAGCAGCAGACAGAGCCCCGGATGGGCGTATGATTCAGCTGCAGAGACAAGTCTTGCCCCTGTACGACAAATCCGCGTGCAGAGAACCTTCCCAAGGTGCCTTGGGGTATTTTCCCCAAATATCTCTTTCTATTGGTTTGCACACCAACGATCTGAACTATCCGTGTTCTCCTTTAGTGCGTGCAACGACTCTACGATACCAGTCGTTAGTATTATTACCGGCTTTGAGATGAAGAAAGAGAAGCACGGATTTAAGTAAAATGCCAGCTCTGAGCTGGCCGAGTAGCTGGTCAGAATAACTATAAACAAGAGGCCGAGTCAGAACTGAAGCCTGGTGCACACTTGACTCACAAAACATCTCAAACAAAATGAGAGAGAGGTCAAGAGGGGGCAGAGGTAAGCGGCTTAGCCGCGGCACGGACAGGGCGGGCCTAGCGTGAAGCTGACAAATCCTCAGTGCGTTTAAAATGCCGAGCGTTGGCGTGGGGGTTCTGGAGGTCAGGGGCAGCAGCGGGAACAATTCTCCTGCATCGTGTGTTCCCCAGGGAAGGTCAAGGGCATGTCCCCAAGGGAACAACATCTTGTAATTCTATGAAAATTGATAGAATTTGCGCCAAGGTGGTACCTAAAACCTTTGGGGGACGTCGTCAAACAAAATAGATATTGCTATGTTGGTTAACATATGTGGTTAAAACAAAGAAACTAGCACACCATCCACTTCTCATTGAAACTTTAGTTATTCTTATACAAATATTTGCTTGCATAAACACACAAATATATTCTTGGTGTCAAAAAGCCCAGCTCAGGTCGTGATCTCACGGTCATGGGGTCGAGCCCCACGTTGGGCTCTGTGCTGAGCGCTAAGCATGGAGCTTGCTCGGGATTCTCTCTCTCCCTCTGCTTCCCTCCCCTGCTCATGCTCTCTCTCTCTCTCTCTCTCTAAAATAAATAAAAATAATAATTGAAATAAAACCCTAAAAAAAGCCCCAAGCGACCCAAACATTCAGGGAAAGCTCTAATTCTCCTTTACTTTCCTGAGAGATACTGCAGTCAGTGGTATTTTTCCAGAGCTTTCTCTATGTGTTTCCACACACGTGCGTTCCAACGGGAGCATGGAGCAAGGTTTAGTGCTTTATCCCGTGTGAGTGATATCTTGCTGGAGCGCCCTGCCCTGCCTCTCCAACAGAGGGGCTCCTGCTCTCCTGATTCACAGGACGTGTCCTTTGATTTGCATGAAGTCCCTCCTGGGATGTTCCATCTAACTACCTAATGACAGTCATCCTCTGTCTAGCCCTGGTCCCCCCAGACCATGCCTCCAGGCTGGGAACTCTCTGCAGCTCATACCCGGCTTCACAAAGCTTTCTTTCTTTTACTGTGGTAGCATGTACGTAACGTACAATTTTAACCACTTTTAAGCGTGCAGTTAGGTGGCATTAAGTACATTTACATTGTGTGTAACTATTAACACCATCCATCTCCACAATGTTTCCCAAACTGCACCTGTTAAACACTAGCTCCCCACCCCCCTTCCCCAGCCCCTGGCAACTATCATTCCACTTTCTGTCTCTGTGAAGTGAGACAGAACAGTATTTGTCTGTGTGACTGGATTATTTGGTTTTGTGTAGAGTCCTCAAGGTTCATCGTAGTTGTAGCCTGTGTTAGGATTCCTATCCACTTGAGGCTGAATAATATTCCATTTTATGTATACACCACATTTTGTCCACCCATTCATCCTCTGATGGACATTTGGGCTGTTTCTTCCTCTTGCCTGTTGTGAATAACGCTCTGTGGACATAGGTGTTCGAAGACCTGTTTGAGTCCCTGCCTTTTTTTTTTTTAACAATTTTAAAAATTTTTTTAAATGTTTATTTATTTTTGAGAGACAGAGAGACAGAGCATGAGCAGGGGAGGGGTAGAGAGCGAGGGAGACACAGAATCCAAAGCAGGTTCCAGGCTCTGAGCCATCAGCACAGAGCCCTACGCAGGGCTCGAACTCACAGACCTCGAGATCGTGACCTGAGCTGAAGTCAGCGGCTTAACCGACTGAGCCACCCAGGTGCCCCGAGTCCCTGCTTTTAATTCTTGTGGGTAATTGCCCCAAAGTGATGCAATAACTTTCTGAGCACACTTTAAACTTCCTTCTTCAGATGGATGCCTCTGGTTTTTCAGCTATTGATGGCAGTTACCCACGTACCCGAGGAGGCCTCCTTGCTTTCTAGGACAGCGATGGGTTTAAACAAATGTATTCCCAGTTCTAAAGATTTTGGGACAGGAGAGAGAGGCTTTTCTCAAACTCCTGTACTTCGAGACTTATTCAGGAGATCCCCTTGCTGGGGAACCTGGGTGGCTCAGTCATTTAAGCCTCCAACTCCTTTTTTTTTTATATTTATTTTTGAGAGAGAGAGAGAGAGAGAGAGAGAGAGAGAGAGAGAGCATGAATGGGGGAGGGGCAGAGAGAGAGGAGGATGGAGGATTTGAAGCAGGCTCTATGCTGACAGCAGAGAGCCTGATGAGCCTTGAACTTACAAACTGTGAGACCATGACCTGAGCCAGAGTCAGACCTTAACTGGCTGAGCCACCCAGGCACCCAAATATTTATACAGAGTTTAAAAATTCAAACAACAAATGAAAAGTTTATAGGCCTTAACCCACCCCTCCCCATCTTGGTACTAATCTCCAGAAGGAAACACCTCTGTTTCAGATTTCACGTCTCTGAGTATTAATCTGCTTCTCCAAATAATAAACACCCACCACTACACAATAAATCCTCCGGAATATTTTCTATTGGTTTCTGCTTTGGTAGAATTTAGCTCACCTCTCCCATCACCCACCTGTCTGCCTCCATTGGTTGCCATCCCCACTCCTCCCTATCTCCATGCCCACTGCCTCTGCAGACTCTCCCTCCTCCATGACTCACCCTTTGACTGTAGGCCCAGCGATGTGATATCCTTTGGCTAATGGGATATTCCTAGACACAATGCAGTCATGGATTAGAAATTTGCTTGTGCAGTAGAGTCTGCTTTCTCGTAACTTTGCTGTCATCTGGCGAGCCTGCTGGTCTTCAGAGAAGGATAAAAGATGTGGGGCAAAGCTCTTCCACTGGGCTTCTAGACCCACAGAAGGAAGCAAAGCTATCTAGCCAGACGGAGCCTGGATCAGCTGAACTCCAGCACATCTGCAGGTGGGTGAGTGATAATAAATGATTGTTGTGTTAAGTTGCTGAGTTTTGGGGTAATTTGTTACTCACCGATAGCTAACCATTATACACACCCTATCTTCCCTGCCCCTTCCACCTCCTCCTCCAGTTGTATCCCCATTTTTTTTTCCTCCGCTATTACCGTTTTAACCTTTTTCATTCCATTAATTGTTGATGGGATCACCTCTCTCCCCATTTTGTATGATAACTTTATTCTCACTCCTCTCCTACCCACTCCCCACTTTCCAACTCCTGGTTTCCAACAACTATACCTTAGCTTCCACACTGGGAGGCTTACGTTCATTAACATTTTGTCTGTAGCAAAAATTTTGGACACCTGCTGCTTTCTAAATCCATTATTTAGGGAAATTCAGAAAAGATTATTTGAGAGAGCAAATTCACAACTTCTTACGAAGTAGTGTAGCATGTTTTACTTCTTTGCAACCAAAGGATCCTGGATTAATATACCCTCAGTCCTGTCAAAGCTCCTGAGGACTGTCATGTAAGGAGAAAGAGGGGGAGAGTTGACTATCAGAATATTACATTGCATTGAGTTCTGTTGGGCTATTAGTGAAAATAATAACAATTGGAGTGTTTCCTGTGTGACAATGCATTTAAATTGTCACATACATTTGTGCTACTAGCAGATGACTAGGTGATATCAATTTCATAAAACAACTGGACTTTACAAAGCCCTTTAAAAAAAAATTTAACGTTTATTTATTTTTGAGAGAGACAGAGAGAGTGCGAGCAGGGGAGGGGCAGAGAGAGAGGGAGACACAGAATCTGAAGCAGTCTCCAGCCTCTGAGTTGTCAGCACAGAGCTCATTGTGGGGCTCGAGCTCACAAACCTTGAGATCATGAGTGCAAGTCAGATGCTTAACTGACTGAGACACCCAGGTGCCCCCAAAGTTCTATCTTAATTAATAAAAAATAAATTAAACCGAGTTGGGCATTGTGCTCAGGAAACCTGTATGACATGTATTGTAAGAAGAATACTGTCTATTGATACCTCTGACTACCGATTTTTACCAGTCACAATGAAAAATCAGAGGTGAAAATGTGTAGATATTTTGTAAGATTTGGTGGTGATGTGAGAAACTGGGATCCTTAATCTGTAGGAATGCTATCCGTGGGTTTGTGGAATCTTGTAGATCTTTCCTGACCCCCTCCACAACTACAGGGGACACAGAATGGAATGAGGGACTTCTGTCCCAGGACACTGGCTCCTTTTATTTTCCTCATATTATCTGGAATGATGTAGAGAGCACGGGTTGGGGATTAGGCAGTTTTAGGTCAGAACAGCCACTTTGCCACATCTCAGCACATGTAAACGTGGGCAAGTCCCTTACCTTCTCTTACAGTTTCCCGGACTGATGAAAAAAATGCATGCCTTCTAAACCGTGCTGTGAAGAGCAAATAAGCTAATATGTGCAAAGCACCTCACATTCCTGAATCTTAGAGGATACATAACAAAAGGTAGCTGCCTATGTTACCATTTGTATTCATCAACTTGAGACACAGATTTATTTTAATATTTACCTAAAGTCATTCTCTTATCTCGGACTGCTTACAATGAGAATGTATTTTTTCTTTTCCTGCTATCCTCTTTCCACGATAACTCCCAGCAGAGGTCTTCAAGATTCCTGGATACTATCCTCTCTTCAGCAGAGAAAACCCAGAAAACCATGGTGTCCGGATTTTGGGCTGTTGTTGCTGGTCCTGCCACACGGTGTCGCTGTTGAGACAGACAGATTCGCCCCGGTTGCCGTCCTCCTTGCCCAAGCCCAGCGAGGTTAGGGAAAGAGGCAGGCACCCCTTCGGAACTATGGACTGTAGTCATCTGAGAGCAGCTGCTGTACCCCACTTCAGCAAAGAGATCACCTCTATTTAGGTAATTGTGGTGGAAGCAAAGCTGTAGAACTATCGTTTGTGCAGGTGGCAACTTAACCCCCACACACGGCTGCTGGTGGCTGGGTCTCAGTCCTGCTGCCTTGTTTACTTCTCAGATCTTTTAGGGATACATCTGGAAGCTCCATGACAGATAGTTCTTTGCATGTGGATGGTTACCACCATGCTCCAGTAATTAGCATCTATCTTCTCCCTGGCAGTACTGACTAGCAGGTTCCTGCTAAAATGAGGCCCTTGTAGGAGAGCCAGCTGTGACTGAAAGTTATAAAACCCATCCTTTTTGGGAGCACGTCTCTGCACAGATGAGTTCCTTGGGCCTAGCTGCTTCTGCCCACACTTATGCTAAGGGGCTGCAATAAGGAGACAGAGTGCTGAAGAAATGGTGGAGTCACATCAGTAGCTGACTCCTGTCTCTACAGCCAGATCTTAGGTCTTTAAATGTAATGAGGGTGCTTGCCGTGGGAAGGACGCTCATGGAGAGATACCCAACATAAATAGTCTAATCCAGAGAGCAAGTTGTCAGATTAGATGTATAATATGATTCCGTTTCCCTATTTTTTCTTTTATAGCTTTTTTAATATTTATTTATTTTTGATAATGAGAGAGTGTGAGCAAGTAAGGAGGAGAGAGAGAGGGAGACACAGAATCAAGCAGGCTCCAGGCCTGAGCTGTCAGCACAGAGCTGGTTGCAGGGCTCCAACTCATGGACCGAGAGATCATGACCTGAGTGGGAGTTGGACGCTTAACCCGACTGAGCCACCCAGGTGACCCTCTTTTATACTTTTCTATTGTCTGAATTTATTTTAATAAAGTGTATGCATTACTTTTGCATGTAGTAAAAATGATGAAGATTAAAAACATATCCTATTCTGCTGGCGTATTGGTCACGAACAGAACCTTTGACTGAAAGAACAAGTAAGGCAACACTGTGGTGCCAGGGTCCTTGTTCTGGCGAATCTAGGGTCCACGAAGGACGGACAGTCAGGCGAAAGGAAATGAGAGACCCAGGAGACAGATGTAGTCTGATGACCAAGCAGGCAGCCGTGGCAGGTCTGGCGTCTCTGCAATTCTGGCATCTCCACCCTGCTGGTCTCAGTGTCTTTATTTAAAAGGTAGTTTGATCTCTTTAACAATAATCCATTTTTACCAGCAAGGTGGCAACCTCCTTAGTCCTGTATGTTGGTTTCAGGATAATTAACATAGAAATTTAGGGTGGGGGGAGAGAACAGGGTGTTTCCTTAAGGTCTTATAGATCCATCAAGGCATCCTGCTCCAGGTCCTTCCCCTTTATCTAAATGCCATTAAACACAAGAACATTACATTCCTTGGGGCCAAGGAGAGTAGCTCCAGAAATCCAAGCCCGCCATTTTGGCTAGCGGGAGCTTTGCTTTAACCACTTTTCTACACAGGGAAGGGTCTCAACCTCAACCCAAAATGGCTCCCAACACCATGGCATCATTATAAGGATTGCTTTTGGAGAAATTGGAAAAAACTGCATTATCAAAATAATTTTCCAAGTGAAGAACACAGAATAAAATCCACAAGGAAATGTAAAAGTATGTCACGAGCTAGCCCTTTCTTCTTTAAAGGGTTCTAGAAAGATCAAAACAGTATCGAGTTTTGTAGTAACCACACCTTAAGGACAACAGCAGACTCAGGTGAGAGCACATAGTGTTTCTGCTTACATGGAGCCAAGAGAAACTTCTTTGCCTCTTTTGCGTGTAGGCTTCCTTTTTCTGTTCTTACTTTTGATCAAGTGGTTGATGACTATATCCTTTCCGTTTGATGATGCCTCTCTGATGTGCAGGGTCTAAGTAGTATCCATTATTCACTTAGAGATTAGAAACCAAGGAAATGAGAAAAAATGATATTTAGCGGCTACCCATGATGTATCGAGCAGTGACTCAAAAATACCAGTGACGTTACTGCTCTCGTGGTCTAATAGCCTTAGGTCCAAGAGGGTTTAAGAGAAATACAAAGATGCTGGTCTTTATATCCACCCCCCCTCCAGTTCATTTTTTAAAAGAGGCTTTATTTTTTGTGAGTGGTTTTGGATTCACAGGAAAACAGGGGAAAGTCCAAAGAGTTCTCATATAACTTTTACCCCCATATTTGCATAGCTTCTCTGTTATCAACATCTTCCACCAGAGGCACAATTGATGAACCTACATTGGACACATTACTATCACCCAAAGTCCATAGTTTGCCTTACAGTTCACTCTTGGTGTTGGACATTTCGTGGGTTTGGACATGTGTATAATGACATATATCTACCATTATAGTACCGTACAGAGTGGTTTCACTGCCCTAAAAATCCTTTGCGTTCTGCCTTTTATCTCATTCTCTCCCTTAATCCCTGGAAACCACTGATACTTTTACTGTCTCCATAGCTTTGCCTTTTCTAGAATGTCATGTGATTGGAATCATGCAGTACATAGACCTTTTCAGACTGGCTCCTTTCACTTACTGATATGCACTGACATTTCCTCCGTGTTTTTTCAAGGCTTGATAGCTCATACCTTTTTTATTGCTGAACAATTTTCCATTGTCAGGACGCACCCAGCCATCAGCCGAAAGACTCCTCGGTTGCTTCCAAGTGTTGGCAATTATGAATAAAGCTGCTATAAACATCTGCGTGTGGGTTTTTGGGTGAACGTGTTTCCAGCTCCTTTCAATCAATACCCGGGAGCAGATGCTGGCTTTATGAAGACACTTGGCCCTTGACTCTTGCATCTGCGAACCTGAGAACTACAAATATGCGGACTTCTTTATGACAAAGGGGGAATTCAAATTCGCTCAAATATACAAAGTCCATTTTAGCTGTATATTTCTTCCGTATTAATTAGGGTGGTATTAGCTTCTGGATCAGATTGACACCAATTCTCAGTGGATGAACACAAGAAAATGTATATTTCTCAGTTCCCAGTCCAAACTGGTTGGGAAGCTTTCCATGCGGCAATTCAGGATCCAGGCTCCTTCCCTCTTGTGGCTCTGCCCTCATTCAGTCAATGACTTGGGGAGGGATTTTGTGGATGACACATGTATTTTTTTTCTTTTAAAGTTTATTTAGTTTTGAGAGAGACAGAGAGACAGAGTTCAAGCAGGGAAATGGGCAGAGAGAGAAGGAGACACAGAATTAGAAGCAGGCTCCAGGCTCTGAGCTGTCAGCACAGAGCCCGCCGTGGGGCTTCAATTCATGAACTGCGAGATCATGACCCGAGCTGAAGTCGGACGCTTAACCGCTGGGCCACCTAGGCGCCCCAACACACCTGTATTTTTTAATTGCTTTGGCCTGCATGAGACAATATCACTTCTGCTCATATCTCCTTGGTGAGCACTAGTCCTGTCCAGAAGCTGAGCCTGGGAATATAGTGCTTACTGGGAGTCACTTCTCCTCAACAGTTCTACTCCAACAGTTCTACTCCTGAACAGTTCCCTCCATGGAGGGTGTCACGCATCTTTGATGGTCACTCAATAATTTCTTTCTTTTTTTTAATTAAAAAAGTTTTTTTAAATGTTTATTTCTGAGAGAGAGAGAAAGAGAGAGTGAGCATGACTGGGGGAGGAGCAGAAAGAGAGGCAGATACAGAATCCAAAGCAGGCTCCAGGCTCTGAGCTGTCAGCACAGAGCCTGATGTGGGGCTCGAACTCATAAACTTCGAGATCATGACCCGAGCCAAAGTTGGACCCTTAACCAACTGAGCCAGCCAGGCACCCCACTCAATCATTTCTACCACAGGTAGAGTCAGGACTCAAGGAAATGCTTTTTGAATTCTGGAAAAATCTCATCAAAGTCACTTTTCAAATAGCAATCAGTGGTAAGGAAGAGAATTCATTGGGAGTGAACTCAGAGAGAAGGTCAAGATTCAAATCAGGAACCTGGAGTTTTCTCCTTGATCTTGCACAAACCATCGATTGACAGACTTGATATCGCCTCAGCAGAGCGATCCAGGACCACATGGAAGCATGCCTTTCTATCAACGCATTCTTTAGAGGGATACCAAAGCTCCATGGATTGTGAAGAATGTCAAACATAGTATGTATTTCCAAATATTCTTCGTAGACTTGAACACGCTTTTGTGTAAGAAGTATCGACACTTCTAAAACACTGCTGTTGGAAATTGCAAAAATTCTGATGTCAGAATTTTTAATTGGTTTGGCCATTTGGAAGACAAATTGGTATTGTATCTTAAGGTTAAAGATGCGGGCATCCTGTGACCCAGCAATTCCATCAGTACTGCTGGTCAGGATTTATTTCCCCGTCAGCAACCCCGGACCGCTAAATAGTGCCAACAGCTGCGTATATAAATGACTCCCGATGGTTTCATTTTTCTGCAAGATGACATCTGAAGAGCAGGAAAAAATCGACCGTTCTTATGAGACAAAAATCAATTCTTTTGGAATGCCACTGTCAGTAGCTGAAAATGCGATTGGCAGCAAGTTTCCAAGTGGTGTCTGCCTATTTGAGATTCTGAATTTGAATGGGGAAAGATATCTGTGCCAAGAAGAATCAGTGAAATATAGGTGCATGGGCAGATACATGAGAAAGGATCTAAACTTTACAGCAACGTTTTAACTGGTTAAGGAAAAATTTTAAACTCTTGTATTTTTAAGTAACCTCTACATCCAACACATAGATGGAACTCACAACCCATAGATCAAGAGTTACATGCTCTGCTGCCTGAGCCAACCACCCCGTAGTTTTTTAAAAAATTAATACAAATATTGATTCAGGAAGGATGGAGACATTATAGAATTTATCTGTTGCAGGAAAAGCATGGATTTATAGATAATAATTTGCTTGGCAGACTGACTATTCAAGCGACATGAAGGGGGCAAGGCATGATCACAGTAGTGGCACATATAGAAAATTTTCTTTTATATGGTGACTTATCTGAGGACCTATTCTCTTTAGGAGATGCTGGAAATATAAAATGTGGATAAAATGAAATAGGCCTCTGAGCAAAAGACATGTCACCAACTTCATGCGCTAAAAGCTCATACCTTTTACTCACTGTGGTTCCCACACCTTAGCACTCAGAACTTAACTTAATCCAATTTTGTGTTTCTGTCTAGTAAGCTTGGCTTGCTGTTTCTTCCTTTAAGCAGCACTATGAGAAGTAACAAATTAGAAGTGTATAGTGTGTGTGTGTGTCTATTCACTTAGAAAAATGGTTTGTAGGGGCGCCTGGGTGGCTGAGTCGGTTGAGTGTCCGACTTCGGCTCAGGTCATGATCTCACGGTCTGTGGGTTCGAGCCCTGTGTCAGGCTCTGTGCTGACAGCTCAGAGCCTGGAGCCTGCTTCGGATTCTGTGTCTCCCTCTCTCTCTGCCCCTCCCCCGCTCATGCTCTGTCTCTCTCTGTCTCAAAACTAAATAAACATTAGAAAAAAATTAAAAAAAAAGGAAAGAAAAATGGTTCATAACTGGCGATAATTTTGCCTCTCCCCCTCACTAGGGGACATTTGGCGATGTCTGGAGACATTTTCGATCGTCATGACGGGGGGAGGAAGGGAGAGCTGTTATCGGCATCTAGAAGATGATAAATATCCTAAGCTACAGCCCCCTCCTCCAACATGAACAAGAAGTGTCTGCCCTAAGTGTCAATAGGGCTGTCCTTGAAGCAGGCATTAAAGGCATCAGCAAAATGTGTGCGGCAACTTACAACTGAACCGCGAGGCAGGAGGCAGGGAAATGATAAAAACCGGCAAATGAGTTTTAAAAAATTAAATTTCTAAAAGCGCGTCAGTGTGGCGTGGTTTGGCATAGAGGCAAAGGACTCTGTGCATGTTGATACCTCCCGGGGCTATCTCTGAATCAGAGCACCGAGTGATAATGGCTGTTCAAATGATGTTAATATATTCAGTTCAATAAACTAGGTGGGAGGTCTTTATTACCCGCGGCTCGGCGGGCACGCAGATGGCAGAGGCCGACACCAGTCCTAAAGACCCACCTCTGAACTCGGCCCGGAGCTTAGGAACTCCTACCCGGTGAACTGGAGGCAGAATTTATGTGGGAAAAGTACATGCATTTAGGTGAGCCAGCCCTGTCACTGTGTGATCTTGGACAAATTTTAAGTCTCCCGAGACTCTATAGGGGAATAAAACCTCTACTATGCTAAGTGGTGTGAAGTTAAATAAGAATATTTGTTAAGTGCCTGATGCATAGAAGGCATTTAATAAATGATAGTTCTGATTACAATAGACATAGGTGGTGAGCTTCTGGAGCAGAGTACCCCCAGTCCAGGCAGGCCTCCAGGATTGGAAGAGGAGAGAGAAGGAAAGCTTAACAGCAGATTCACCCGATGTTGAGCTGCTCATGGAATTACGCTGTTGCTGAATTTCCTTAAGCCGACAGCCAGCTCGGTGCTGCAGAGTGACCATTGGTCATGACCGTTCTCACTCGTGCAGGCTGGGAAGCCAAGGAACTCCTCAGTGTTTGTACACTGTATTAAATTATTTCCTTTTTTAAATTACTTTTTAATTTTTTTTTTTTATTTGAGAGAGAGAAAGAGAGAGAGAGAGAATCTTAAGCAGGCTCCATGCTCAGTGCAGAGCCTGAGGCGGCACTTGAGCCCACGAACGGTGAGATCGTGACCCGAGCCGAAATCGAGGGCAGGACGCTCAACCGACTGAGCCACCCAGGCGCCCCTGTACTGAATTATTTCTATCAGGAAAGCCCCACATCGATGAAGCCGTCACGCATCCGGGACGTGTTTAAGGACATCAGTGACGGTCCCTCCGTTAACCCTCAGGCCTCTGGCGTTTTTGTGGCTTGCTCACTCACCTTGGCTAAACAACTTGTGACTTCTACAGAAGCAAGTCGCTTTATCTCCCTAAGCCTCAGTTTCTTGACATGCAGAATAGGAGCATAATAACTCCTATAGTTTAATACATCTCAAACATATTATTAAACAAAAATTAAATGCAAAAATTAAATGCATATATTCAATAAATATTAAATATGTTATTACATAAAACAGTGTCGGGAAGCATTTAACTGAGAGTTGGCATGAGAACTCCGTGGATGGTAACTGCTCTTTTTATTATTAATTATTATCACCCTTGGGATGGATTTGGATGGCACTGATAATCTCGGTCCTAAAGTGCCACTGCTTTTAAGGGTAGTTCATCTATTGGATTTATAGTAGTTTTATGTTAAGTTTTTGTTGTTGTTGTTGTTGAAAAGTAGGCTTCCTGCCCAGTGAGGAGCCCAATGTGGGGCTTGAACTCACGACCCTGAGATCAGGATCTGAGCTGAGATCGAGAGTCAGATGCTAAACTGACTGAGCCCCCCAGCCGCCCCTTATGTTAACTTTTGAAGATTGAATAAATAAATTTTGGATATGGAGTAAACAAGTTTTTATTACTTTTTTGCGGGGGGGGGGAGCTAAACCAATATAATCATTTTTTTGTGATGGTTACTATATGGAAAGTAATATAATTAGTAAGAGGAAACTGCTGTTGATATTACAATCTCATCGTTTTTTATCCTTTTACCCTTTCACGTGGGTGCAAGGAACACGTTTTGGCGTATCCCAAGCATTATTTCAAATATTATGGGTTACCGTTTTTCCCCCCATATTATTGTCTGTTTTAGAAGCTAAGGAACCACATGGGCCGTCACTAGCTCGAGCCTGGTGTCTGCTGTGGCAACTTCCTGCCTCTGCTCCTGTAACATTTTGTTTTTGAAGACATTCGTGTATATAAAGGATAGGACTTGTCTCACTCGGGGCAAACTTTCATTTCTCATTGTCTGAGCGGATTAAGTTGGAAGTGCAGATCGGTAGGTGGTGAATCCCCTTAAATACTGGTTTGCTTTGGGGCTTAGACCTGGACCTGTCTTCTCTTTTAATGCCGACTCGCCAAGTGATTTTGCCCTGTCTGCTGGGCGGAGAGAGTATGGGGCAAGAGTATCTGCTTTCAAGCATTTTGGGGATGGCCAAACTTGTACTGGGAAATAGGTTTAAAGGCGACGTTCATTACATTTATATGATATGACATGATATATTCATTTTACTCTATTGGCTTCCCTCATGTTTTTTCAAAGCCGATCCCGGGCCCACCGTTTCAGACTCATGAGGGAGCTCAGCCGTGCCCTCGTGTGCACACCCCTCCGCCGTTCTCTCGCTCGGTAGCATTTTCCTGAGTGTCTGCATCTGTTAGCAAGGTTCTGAGTCGTGCAGATTCCGTGGAGATCAGCTCCCTCCTGGGTGGATGGCTTTGCGGAGACCCCGAGGGTGAATTAGCATCTGTGACAAATAAACAGGAAACACACGCTCGGGTCTCTGGGTCACTTTTCTTCTCTGATCATTGTACGGGGGAAGTTGTGAGGCAGAATGTTAAATCTGGGAAACGGACAGTGACATACGCAATCAACACTTTTCAATCTGATTACCAGCGTCACCGAACTCACTGGTGAGGCCTCACTGCTGGAGTGAAGAGGTTTTGGCCCAAACTTTCCTTTTTCAGTCTTTGAAATGTTTAGTTCACTTACAACCCAGGGGCTCCAGGCACAGGCAGGTCATTCCGGGAAATGAAACTCTTTCGATGAAATAAACTTCATAATAAGTTCTGAAGGCTCATTTTGATGTTCTCTCTCTCTCTCTTGCTTTCTGTGATCTCTAAGCAGATATGAGAAGGCTGCAGCGAGGTATCCTCCTGCCCTCCTGCAAATCTGAAAATAAGGGAGATGAGGTTGGATTCAGAAAATTAAATACAGGGCGCCTGGGCGGCTCAGCCTGTTAAGCATCCGATTTCAGCTCAGGTCATGATCTCATGCTTTGTGAGTTTCAGCCACATGTCGGGCTCTGTGCTGACAGCTCAGAGCCTAGAGCCTGCTTCAGATTCTGTGTCTCCTTCTCTCTTCCCCTCCCCCTCTTGCACTCTGTCTCTCTTTGTCTCATAAATAAATAAACATTAAAAAGAAATAAAAAAAAGAAAATCGAATAGAAAAAGTCATGCTAGAAGGGGTTATCTACCTGTGGAATAAACTGTAAAATTGTTTGTTTTAAATATTGAAGCAGAGAGTTGGAGGACATCCCAAACTCTAAGGATGTGGAAGAACAAGGGATTTGCGGTCATAAAGAGTCTATTTCAAATCTATGCTCCACCGTTTACCTGCATGTATAAGCTTGGGCAACAGTTTTAATTTCTCTAAATCTTAGTTTCCTGGTTTTGAGATTGTGATGGAAACAGTAGAGAATTTATTGTCGCAGTTAATTGGAGTCTTGTATCCAAAGCACGTGGACCGTGTTCGTACACCCACAGGTATTAAGTAAACAGCTATTCTCAACTTAACCTCTCGTCATCAAGGTTACTTGGGCACCGTTTCAAGGAGATGGGGCTACCGGATGTGACCGCAAGCTTAGAAAAGAATCGTCAGCATTTATAGGACACTTACCACATGCCACTAACTGGATGAAATGCTGTTCTATGTGTACTAACTCAACGATGCACAGAGACGAAAGCACAGAAAGGAAGTCACACAGCTGGACAGTGGTGGAGACAGAGAGCCACCTCCGAGGGCCTCGCTCCACGGTTTGCACGCCCTCCGAGCCGCGGACGGTGTCCGCCTTCTTCCAAGGCACAAGCCCAACCCACTCTGGCTCCCTGTATGAAGAAAAACTGATACAGAGAAGGGGAAGAGGGGCTTTGGGGAATAGGGAGGAATAAAGCGATTCATATTGCTGAAGGTGTGGAGGCACAGCTAGAGGCCATACGTTTTCATTTTGGCTTAGTGTTTTATCAGAAATAGGCACAGAATTTTTCATTCTTCTTCATAGTTAGTGCTGTATAAAATAAAATAAATAAAAAATGGGTACATATGTAATGTTTTAAAATATGATTTGCAATTGTTTATAGTCAACGCTCTAGGAAGATACAGCATGCTTGCAGGCTTTGAATAATCTTAATTTCCCTCTCTTTATTTCTTGGCCACATATTTTCGGCAGGTCTGCTTTGTGCCAGCCATTCTGCTGCAGGAGTGTCATCCGGGGTACTTAAATTTAAGAAGCACAGACTCAGAGGGCAGGTAAGTTATACTGCTTCTTCAGTCTGCGTCCAAGGAGGGTCCGCCTTCCTCGGCATAGTTGACTTTCCTGGTTCCTGTGGAAGGTGAACTCCCACTGAGATGCCATCCAACGTCTCAGTCCTACATTTAAGCATCGCTGTTCTTATTTTACACATGCCAAAAAACTATCTGATGAGTTGTGTTCTTTTTTTTTTTTCTAAATTTTAGAGAGAGAGAGAGAGAGAGAAAGAGATTGGGGATCCAAGCAGGCTCCCCACTCAGCAGAGAGGCAGATTCGGGGCTCAATCCCACGACCCTGGGATTATGACCTGAGTCAAAATCAAGAGTCAGGAGCTCAATCGACGGAGCCACCCAGGCGCCCCTGATGACTGGTGTTCTGATTCATTCATTCCAAAAGTTTGAGTCTTTTGGTCAGTGTGGTCATTATGGTACTCATTATAAGTTAATAAACTGACTTTCTGAGTTACTCACCTGTCTCGAAACATTGTGTTAATATGAGATTGCTCCTGAGAAACGATGACATTTTTCTGATTCTTGATGTATAAACTCCTTGCCTGAGGAGTGGATTCTGGAACTTGACTTTATCAAAATAATGTCACCTTTTGAGTTCTCCTGGTGCCTGGCCGGTATGTATGAATTCTTTTTGAAAAAAAACAACAGAATCAAGTTTCCAGACAAGTGACAGGGTGGGCTCACTTTGAGTAAAGAAAAAAGAACAAAGGCCATTCTTAGATTGGAAAATATTCCCAATATCGGTTCTATTCTGACAGGGCTTTTTGAGATTTGTCCATGCTGATGTATTTAGCTCTGACACATTTATTTTCTCTGCTGGACCTATTTATACCATAGAATGAACTTACACATATTCTGCAATCCATTTACCTAATTCTACTGTTGGTGGACACTGTCGTTGGCACATTCAGTTCATTTGTTCTTAACAAATCATGCCGTTTGGACATTCTTGTTCATGTCTCCTGGTATACATGTGGGGGCAAAAGTTTCTTTCTTTTTTAAAATGTTTATTTATTTATTTGGAGAGAGACGGCGAGAGAGGATCTCAAGCAGGCTCCAAGCTGGCTCCCACGACCCTAGGATCATGACCCCCGAGCTGAAATTAAGAGTCAGATGCTTAACTGACTGTCCCACCCAGGACCCCTGATTAAAAAGTTTCTTTAAGTTATCAACTTAGGTGTGAAACCACTGTATCAGAGTGGATGCAAATATTCAACTTTACGAGGCTACTTCTCAAGTGTTTACACCAATCCTGGTGGGTTTTGAGGCAAAAAATCAATCACTCAATCAGTAGACGCTACAATTCATGATAAAGCTGTAAACATGAAGTAAAAAAGATGATTTCAAAAAAGGGGATGGAGTGAGCACTACCTGAAAGTTGAATGTCACTGAATTGTTGATTCATTTGCCCCCAGGTCCCACGCACGGTTGAGAGACTTTCCCACACTGACATAGAACCACTGAAGCTTGTGTATCTTTTTCTTGCAAAAGCACAAGCCAGTCAAGTTTTCTTTCCCCAGAAAATTGCAAAAAAAAAAAAAAAGAGATTTTCTAATGACATTGATTAATTTCATCACAGAGACCAATACTACGAAGGAGTCCTTTAGAGGAGCACTCTTCATATAAAAGAAGCGCAATTATCCTATTGCCGAAGTGCTTGAAAAAATATCTTAAAGAGTTCATGACAAACCTGGTGTGCTGCAGGACACGGAGAGCGCTGTTGACAGAACGGCGGGATTACGACAGCGTGGGATGCGGAATAGTCGATAGCGCACAATGTGGGAGGGCAAGGGCACTGCCCCAGAGCTCAGGGAGGCATCTGACTCTGCATTTGCATATGGCCACTGAGGGGAGGTGTTAGTTTCCTGGGGCCATGGCAAAAAGTGACCGCAAGCTGTTCTGGAGGCCAGAAGTCTAAAACCAGTTACACCCGGCTGAAATCCAATGTGTTGGCAGGGCCACACTCCCTCTGGAGGCCCTAGGAGGGAGATTCGCTCCTTGTCACACTCCAGCTTCTGGTGGCTGCTCTGTGACATATAACCACCGATGCTTTTGAACCATCGGCAAGCATTTCATGCTTTCCTTGGCTCGTGACGGCATTGCCCCGACCTCTGCCTGCCATCCTCACGTTGTCCGTCCCCATCACCCAGCATAATCTCCTCATCTCTAGATCCTCAGTTTAATCACATCTGCAAAAACCTGCCTGGGTAAGGTAACATTCATAGTTTCTAGGGATTAGGGTCCAATATCTTTGGGGGCTATCCTTCGGCCCGCTGTCTGGGCAGAGTAGGGGTCACTGTGGTATGCATATGAAGAAGTGCACAATGAATTTTTATTTTATTACTGAAATTGCATGTTTCAACAGGAAAGAGTTTTTAAAAATGTGTATTTGTTTATTTTGAGAGGGAGAGAGAGAGCAAGAGAGGGGCGGAGAGAGAGAGAGAGAGAGAGCATCCCAAGCAGCCTTTGCTCTGTCATTGCAGAGCCCAAAGTGGGCCTCGAGCTCATGAACCATGAGATTAGGACCTGAGCTGAAATCAAGAGTTGGTCATTTAACGGACTGAGCCAACCAGGCTCCCCAAGGGGAAAGATTTTTAAAAATTTCGTCAATCGTACTTTGTGGGCCATGATGTCAGGTTAACGAGAGTTTTGGGGAAAAATATTGAGGGAGCACCATCTGATTTATAGGGAGAAAGAGCTTTGTCAACCGAATCAAAGAGGCGGTTCTTGAGCGTCAAACCACAAAATGGTTTCTCACAAAGAACAATTGGCACTTAACCGTATGACTCCTAATCTTCACTTCGCATCGAAGGAAATGCTGAAACCTGTGAATGAGAACAAATCATCTTGTCAAGCTGACGGGGACACGCACAGTTAGGGCAACACTGCTTTTCCCCAGTGAGCACACAGGTTTGGGGGGGGGGGGATGGTACACTTTTGTCTTTGGAACAAGAGATTCCGATTGAATCTCAGTATCTTGCATAGTGGAAATTAGTGGTCTAAACTATCGCATGAGAGGCAAAATACCTCTACAAGGAACACCCTGTACAAGACAGCAGAGTATCTTCAGTAGGCTGAACTGTGGTTCAGGGTTTGCTTGTGGAGAGTTAGACTGTTGACCAATAGTTAACAGTTGTCTTCTCTCGTTTGACACAGAATGAAGAAAAGCAAGATAGGGTGTTTGATATGAAAAAAATCTACATTCACATTCACCCACAGCAATGGAACATGAAACAGTACTTTCTGGAGCCATAGTCCATGAAAGAGGGAAAACAGTCTGTTTTCAAAGTCATCTCCCCCAGAAACATTTACCCTCTGACTTTCAGATGTGATTACTGGTCAATGTAGCATCCACTAAAAAAAAAAAAATTTAAAAATGGCGCCTGGGTGGCTGAGTCGGTTAAGTGGCCGACTTCAGCTCAGGTCATGATCTCACAGTTTGTGAGTTCGAGCCCCACATCGGGCTCTGTGCTGACGGCTCAGAGCCTGGAGCCTGCTTCAGATTCTGGGTCTCCCTCTCTCTCTGCCCTTCCCTTGCTCGCTCTCTGTCTCTATGTCTCTCAAAAATAAAATAAAAATGCTAAAAATTTTTTTTTTTAAAATGTAGCATCCAACAAGGCAGGGAAAGTAGCATCCAGGGAGAAACCACTTTCTGTTCTTTTTTTAAATTGTTTTTTAATGTTAATTTATTTTTGAGAGAGAGAGAGACAGACAGAGTGTGAGTGAGGGAGGGCAGAGAGAGAGGGAGACACAGAACTCCAGGCTCTGGGCTGTCAGCACAGAGCCTGATATGGGACTTGAACTCAACGAACTACGAGATCATGAGCTGAGCCAAAGTCGGATGCCTAACAGACTGAGCCACCTAGGCGCCCCACCAATTCATGTCCTTTTAAAAATATAATGTAATTTGTAATTCAAAAAGCCCACTTTATTGAGGTATGACTAACATGTAAAAAGCTGTATGTGTTTAATGGACACAACTCAGCGAGTTTGGGGAGAAGAACACGCCTGTGAAACCATCACTACCATGAAAGCCATAAATGTGTCCATCACCTCCCAAAGAGGAAACCACTTCCTTTTCTATTTGATTTCCAAAATTTGTATAAAAGAGGCATCCAACATTTACTAAAAATCAAACATTTACTAAAACCGGTGGTCCACATTTGTGCTGAGCAAGCTCTAAGTTCTCTGCACATAGAAACATTAGAGAAACATTCCCCCATCTAATCCTACTCCAGGGGAGGCACTGGGGAAAAAAGATGAACAGAACAATTTATCAAGGATTTGAAGTCTAACTGGATATGTGCACAGAATACTGGCAAAATAAGGCAGCGTATGTTTGCAATTATACAAAGGATTTTGTATTTGCTGAGTATCACTCAGTTAAGTAGCAGAACGGAAGCCAAGAGAGGGTTTTTCGACTGTATCACTGAACCAGTAGTTTTTAAAAATTTTAAAGTTTAGCATGGAAAAATTTAAACTGGGCCTGGGTGGCCCAGTCAGTTAAGTGTCCAACTCTTGATTTTGGCTCAGATCATGATCTCACAGTTTGTGGGATCAAGCCCCACGTTGGGCTCTGCACTGACAGCATGGAGCCTGCTTGGGATTCTCTTTCTCCCTCTCTCTCTGCCCCTTCCCCGCTTTCTCTCTCTCTCAAGATAAATGAACATTAAAAAAACATTTACGAAAAAGAAGAGTATTACATGGTGAGCCATCATGTACCCATTTCACAAATTCAATAATGATAAAATCCGTGACCATTCTAATCTCATCTATATTGCCAACTGTTCTTCCCACCCTACTTCCTGGATTATTTTTGAAGCAAATCTCAGATGTGCTGTTTCATTCACAAATATTATTAAATTATTTTTTAATTTTATTTTGAGAGACAGAGACAGGGCATGAGTTGGGGAGGGGCAGAGAGAGAGAGAGACAGAGTCCGAAATAGGCTCCAGGCTCTGAGCCGTCAGCACAGAGCCCGACGCGGGGCTTGAACCCACGAACCGGGAGATCATGACCTGAGCCGAAGTCAGATGCTTAACCGACTGAGCCACTCAGGCGCCCCTCATTCGCAAATATTATGAATCGCTGTCTTCAAAAAATATGTGATTTGACAAAAAGTCCTGCAATATCATTAAAAGACATAAATTTACTACTTTCCAATCTTGAATATTCAATAGTGTCCCAAATTTTCCTGATGGTCTTGTAACAATGTGCATGTGCGCTAGTGCGCATGTGCACGTATGTGTGAGCACATGTGTATATGTATGCGCATTTGTATGTATGTGCATGTGCACGTGTGTATGCGAGTGTGTGTGCATTTATATGTACGCACACATGTACATGCATGTGCATTTGTATATATGTGCACGTGTACATGCATGTGCATGTATGTGTCTGCACGCATGTCTGCATGAGTGTATGCATGTGTGTGCGTGTATATATGTGTATGCGCACATGTGTGCGTGCGCATGTATATGTGTGCACGTATGTGCATATGTGTGTGCATGTGTATCTGCATGTACATGTGTATGTGCATGTGTATGTGTGTGCACGTAGAGAGGTGTATGTATGTGCATGTGTACATGCATGTGCATGTATGTGTGTGCACGCATGTGCGTGCATGTCTGCATGAGTGTATGCATGTGTGTGAGTGTATATATGTGTATGTGCACATGTATGCGCGCACATGTATACGTGTGTGCACGTATGTGCACATGTGTGTGCATGTGTATCTGCATGTACATGTGTATGTGTATGTGCATGTGTATGTGTGTGCACGTATAGAGGTGTATGTATGTGCATGTGTATATGCATGTGCATATGTGTGCATGTATATGTGTGTGCATATGTGTGTATGTGTGTGCATGTGGATATGTATGTGTGTGGTACATGTGTTTATACTTGATTTATTGGAATCAGGATGCAAACAAGGTCCATTTACTATGTTTTATCAGGGGCGCCTGGGTGGCTCAGTTGGTTGGGCGTCCGACTTCGGCTCAGGTCATGATCTCGTGGTTCATGGGTTCAAGCCCCATGTCAGGCTCTGTGCTGACAGCTCAGAGCCTGGAGCCTGCTTCAGCTTCTGTGTCCCCCCCCCCCCCGCCCCTCCCCTGCTCACACTCTGACTCTCTCTGTCTCAAAAATAAATAAACATATTATGTTTTATCAACTTATCTCTTTAGTGTCTTTTTAATGCATAGGTTCCCTTTCCCTTTTTTTCTTTCTGGCCTGACCATTAGGAAAAAAAATTATGTGGTCAGGTCGGTCCATTTTTATCTTGCTGTTCCTGGATTCTCTGTCACGATTAGGGAAGACTTCCCCACTCCCTGGTTAGATACCATCCCCCTCGTTCTCTTCTGTCTGATTTCATATTTTACATTTAAACCTCTGGTCTGTTTGAGATTTAGCCTAGTGTGTGGCATGAAGAATTGATCTAATTTTCTATTTTCCCAAACGAGTTTCCGAATTTCCTAGTGCCATTTATAAAATGTTCATCCCCACAATGATCTTTTTAATTTCTCTGTTTACCCTGTTCTTTAAGGGAGAACATTAGTGTGAGAGAGATGAACCAATATTATCCAGTCATTATAACAAATAAGGCAATCTGTATGTACTGACATAGATAAATGTCCCTTATATATTAAAGTAAAAAAAAAAGAGTAGGCATTTCAACTTTTGTTTAAAATTACTTATTTATATATAAATATATGTAAGTCACATATATTTGTTACATATAAATATAAAATAGTGTGTTTTTATTTAATATATAATGTATTTATATTGTAGATAAAATTTACACATATAAAATAATATATATTATATATAGAAATGAAATATTTGGAAGGAAATTCTTCAAACTGTTAATTATGGCCGATAATGGTTTACCCTAGGGGTGGGATTAGAGGGGGTAGAATTTTAATTTTTTTCTTTGTATATTTCAGTAGTTTTTACAGTGAGCATGTGTTTGCTTATGAAAATCCAAACCTGAGAAAAATGGGCCATTAGCATATGCCAAACCTCATTGAACAAATGTTTTTTGAGTGCCGTGTGCTAGGTTCGCTTATATGCTTTTCCCATCCCGTGTTTTCATATCACTCACCTGCTCTGTTTCTCAGTTTCCTTCTCTCTGAAAAAAAAAAAGAAAGAAAGAAAGAAAGCAAGCTTCAGAATGCAACCAGGATGGGGCGCCTGGGTGGCTCAGTTGGCTGGGCGGCCAACTTTGGCTCAGGTCATGATCTCACAGTCTGTGAGTTCGAGCCCCGCATGGCTCCGAGCCTGGAGACTGCTTCCGATTCTGTGTCTCTCTCTCTCTCTGCCCTTCCCCTGCTCACGTTGTGCCTCTATGTCTCTCAAAAATAAATACATATTAAAAAAAATTAAAAAAAAAAAAGAATGCACTCAGGATGGATAACTAGGAAACCTGGAGTCTCGTCCCCAATTTCCAGGCTAGCTCGTGAATGTGGGTTGGCGGTGGCTTCTCTGACCGTCTAGGTCTGCACCTGTTAGGTGGGGGCTTGGAGCAGGCCCTCTCTGTATTGTGATTTCCTTCTCTGGAATTATGTGGTCTGAAAATATTTATAATGCACTCTGTGTGTGTCATCTGACCATTCCCATTCCAGCCAGGCTGGAACCGTTCCGGTAAGTTCCTGTCCATCCCGCCTGGTTGGGATACAGTATGAAAGAGCATTCGGGGCACCTGTGTGGCTGGGTTGGTTAAGCACCTGACTTCAGCTCAGGCCATGATCTCACAGCTCCTGAGTCGGAGCCCTGTGTCAAGCTGTTTGCTGACAGCTCAGAGTTTGGAGCCTGCTTTGGATTCTCTGTCTCCCTCTCTTTCTGCCCTTTCCTCACTCATGCTCTGTCTCTGTCTCTCAAACATAAATAAAAACATTAAAAAAAAAAAAGAAAGAGCATTTACTCTGTTAGGTTATGTCCACACTGCAGACCAGGATGGTGATTTATTTAATTTATATTTAATAAGTATCATAGTTAGCAGATGCAAGGTAATTTTTGGAAGGGAATTAAAAAGGGATTATATAGCCCTTTGAATCACAAGTTTTTAGTTTTTGGGTATTGGGTATTTTTCTTCAACCATTTTTTTTTTCAGGAATAATTATTTTTAAATGTTTTTATTTATTTTTGAGAACAGGAGAGACAAAGCATGAGCGGGGGAGGGTCAGAGAGAGAGAGGGAGACACACAATCTGAAGCAGGCTCCAGGTCTGAGCTGTCAGCACAGAGCCCGACGTGGGGCTCGAACTCACAGACCGCGAGATCATGACCTGAGCTGAAGTCGGACACTCAACCAACTGAGCCACTCAAGCGCCTCAGGAATAACTTTTTTTTAAAGTTTATTTTTTATTTTGAGAGAGAGAGGGGAAGGAGAAAAGAGAGAGAGAGAGAGAGAGAGAGAGAGAGAGAGAGAGAGAATCCCAACCAGACTGCACACTGTCAGCACAGAGCCCAACGCGGGGGTCAGTCTCAGGAACCATGAGACCATGACCTGAGCCAAAATCAAGAGTCAGATGCTCAACCAACTGAGCCACCCAGGTGCCTCTTTTTCAGTAATAAGTTTTTACTGTACCCTTTTGTGATTTTCTGATGATAGTGTGATTGCATTATAAGTACATCAGCCTGGGGCGCCTGGGTGGCTCAGTCAGTTAAGCATCTGACTTCAGCTCAGGTCATGATCTCCTGGTTCGTGAGTTCGAGTCCCATGCCAGGCTCTGTGCTGACAGCTCAGAGCCTGGAGCCTGCTTCGGTTCCTATGTCTCCCTCTCTGCCCCTCCCCCACTCATGCTCTGTCTGTCTCTCTCTCAAAAATAAATGTCAGAAAAAAAAAGTGCATCAGTCTAAGCAAATTCAGCTATATGTGTGTGATGCTAGTGCTAATTTCCCATACAGTATGGAGCGTACAGGCAAGCTGACTTGCTGGTCTGTGCTCAGCTGGAAAAGTAACTTTGTTTCAATGCCAACAAGAACTACTGCTTGCATGCATCAGTGTATGGCTGATACTGCGCTTAGCAGACAATTAAAGGAATCGATTTCGGCCCTGATTTTTTCACATAGCAAGCTGCCATTGGAAGCTAACACTAACATAAAATACATTTCTCTTATAATGTGCATTTCGCTGCAGAAACTTAAAAAAATATATAATAGCAGAAGCAGCCGAAAGTCATGTCTCAGCCTTCTGTATGACGGTACCAGTTGTAATGATTGCTGAAGGTGTATTACTCTCCAGTATTTATTCGATGCATATATTTATGTGATGGGATATAAATTGGAGCTACTCTACCCTCCGGTCATGCTTCACCCCTCCCTCCACTCCATCACTTCTTAGAAGTTTGACAGGTGCTTTGTGAAACTCACTAGAATTTCACAGAATTAAAAGCCTTGAGTGGCCTGCTCTGGGATGTGAATGTTTTGAAAGTTCGAGTCCTGATGAGTTCAGTGCACAAAATTGCCTGGGGGCAAACAGATAGAAGAGAAGAGGTGCCAGGTCTCCCTCTCTCACAGGAGATGCGGAATTCCAGCCTGGGGGAAGGCTTTGTGGGGCCACCGAGTCCTTGCCAAGAGAGACGTGGGCTGGGCTGGCCCTCGGAGGACCCCACACTGAGCTGCTGCCCCAGCCTCTGCCTTAGTGAACGCCATCTGTTGCCGGCCATGGGGCCTTGGGGAGCTGTGTCAGGGCCCAGTGACCATTGTGTCCCATATGAGTAAGTATTTGTGTTACCAGTGCCCAGGAACTAAGTAGGTGTTCTCTCCCTGCCATTGCGCTAGAAACACCCACAGAGATCAGCCAGTGGGGTTTTGGCACGCTGCTCAGCTGGCATGAGTGGTGTCCATCTGTTCTCTGAGACACTGCTAGTCTCCCCGGGAATTACCTTGTGTGGCCAGTGTCTGCTTCATTGGGCAACAACACTTGGGAGGCCAGCTGGAGCCCGTGCCCTGCACTACTGGAGGGGCGGTGGTGAGATCATGTGGAAAGACCCGGCCATGGTTCTTCGGTGGGGATGTGTTCCGTCAGCTCTCTGGGGGCACCTGCCCCAGCTCTTTAATCCCCCAAGTCAGGATCCTACTGTAGGCCTCTTTGGAGACCCTGCCTTTCCACTTTATAATATGATCAGACGCTTTCCTCCTCCGATTGAATGTTCTGCCAGAGTGCTTTTAATGGTTTCAGAGCGTGTGCCCTCACCGCGATTTGCTTTTAAAATCTCCTTCTTGTTGGACGTCAAATGTGATTTTTCAGCGTTTTGCTGCTACGAATAACACGACAACGACTTTCCTTGTGAGATCCTTGTGTGAACGTCTCTGAATTGAAAACCGACTCTTTACAAATGGAGAGCAATCATGAGACAAATTTTGTGAACGTTATTGTCTGGGTTTTTGGCCTAACCCTCGGGATTATGAGCGGCCCGTAAAGAAAGCAGGGGAGGTCCCAGCCGCGGGGCACATGGGCAGTGTTCTCAGAGGTTCAATATGGACTTAACTAACCCGCCGGTGGGGGGAGGAAGGAAGACACGCAGACACGGGAAGATAAGATTGCCATGGAAACACGCTTCCTGGCTAAATATACATCGTGGTCTCTCCGAGTCCGTGATGACCCGTGTATGTGATATGAGGTCCCACTCGGAGCTCAGCAGTTTCAGACGAGACTCTGCAGCCTTCAGCAGCCTCTGCCTCCTACTCCGACTCGGAAGTCTGGTTGGTGCGGTCTCCACACACGAACAGAAGAGCGACTCCACTGCACTTAGAGAATCGGTCCCTTCCAAATCAATGAGCTTTCATTATTCCTCACGGCGCCACAAAGTCGCACCTCCCCCGTCCTTTGGGTTTTCAGGGCGGGAGGACTAGGAGCAGAGACCCAGGAAGATGACAGACTGGGAGGGTCGAAATCCTTTTCTCAGTGTTTTTAGTGCAGAACAGGTTCAATCGGTGCCAGAGAACAATAGTGTATTACCCATCAAACAACCCAAGCAGGAGGGCTGGAGAAGCCCAGTGCATGAGTTTGGTTTTTCTCCTCTTTGATAGTAAGGAAAGGAGAATGACAGAATTTTAACATATTTTATCTCTGAGAATACAGAAAGATAGAAACAGACTTTATTTTTATTTTTGTTTATTTTTTAAATGTTTATTTATTTTGAGAGAGAGAGAGAGAGAGACAGTGAGCAAGCAGGGGAAATGCCCAGAGAAAGAGAAAGAGAGAGCTCCAAGCAGGCTCTGAGCTGTGAATGCAGGGCTTGAGTCCATGAGCCGTGAGATTATGACCTGAGCCCAGGTTGGGCACTGAACCGCTTAAGCGACTAAACCACCCAGGCGCCCCAAAATAGACTTTATTTTTAAAACAGTTTTAGGTTCACAGCAAAATTGGGTGGAAAGTTCAGAGTTCCCATATACCCTCCACCTGTGCATAGCGCCCCCTATCTTCAACATCCTTACCTCTCGGAGTGGTGTGTTTGTTAAGCTCAGTGAATCCACATTGACTCGTCACTATTCTCACCCAGAGTCCACAGATGACACTAGGATTCACTCTTGATGTTGGCCATCTGTGGGTTTGGATGAGCGTATAATGACACGCACTTACTATATTCTATTACACGGATTAGTTTCACTAAAAATCCTCTGTGCTTTGCCTGTTCTTCCTTTTATTTTAAACTCAAATATGTCTTTATATCTAAAGTAAGTTTCTTTCTTATTCATAACATATAGTTGAGTCTCGCTTTTTGAACCACTCTGTCAATTTTTATCTTTTAATGGGCGTACTTAGCCATCGACTTTTAAAGTGATTACTGATACAGTTGCATTAATATCTACTATATTTGTTTCCATTTTCTATTCATTGTCCTTGTTTTTTTTTTTTTTTTTTGTCTTCCAGTACTTTTGTCTTCTACTCTTTTCTGTCATTTGTGGTTTTAACTGAGCATCTTATATGACTCTGTTTTCTCTCCTTTCTTAGCATCTGAATTAGGCTTTTCTTTCTTTTTTTTTTTTTTTTACTTTTTTAAGTGGATGCCCTAGATACAGTTTGTAATATACATTCACAGCAAATCCAAGTCCACTTTCAAATAACTCTATATTGCTTCGCGAGTAGTGCAAATACCTTATACTAACAAAACATTCCTAATTCCGTCCTCCCGTCCCTTGCTCGTACCTTGTTTCATTGCTGTCATTCACCTCACTTATACAACTTGGGCTTTTAGATATGTTTGCGGATACTAATGTATTCCTATAGAATAACGAGCATCCCAAATCAAATACATTGTTGCCACGTGTTATTTTTCACAAACTGTTATCAGATCAGTTAAAAGTAAGACCAATAAAAGTGACTTACCTTCATTTGCACCTTTTCCAATGGTCTTCCTTCATGTAGATCGGAGTTTCTGATTTGATTCCCGTATCAGTTTCCTTCCGTAGGAGGAAGTCACCCAGAGGGCCTGACCCCTGGCTGCCCCTTGAGCTGACCTGCGCAGTCGGAGGCTCCGCCCTGCCCGCCGTTTGTTCCACCGCGGTTTTCAGGGACGTGGCCTCGAGCGAGTAAGGCGCTGTTGAGACCATCTGAATGCAGATGGCAGAGGTTGGAGCACACTCAGGGAGGGTGCCGAGATCCGCTGGTCCCGTGGCCACCCAAGTCACGCCTCGTAGGTAAGTTCCCTTGGGCATTAAACCTGCCACCTTCCAACCTGGAGTGGCTGCTTCCTTCTCCGGTCTCTCCTGACCCTGAGTGTATGCGGGAATTTTCCATTTCACCTGGGACGCTCCTGAGGTTTCCATGCAACACCTTCTCTCTGAAAAACGTCTCTTAATCCGCATCTTGTAAGGCAAGGCTACGGGTGACAAATTCCCTCAATTTTTGTGTGTCTGAGAAAGCATTTTCCTTCACTTTTGAAGGATAATGTCTCAGAAAACAGAATTGCAGGTTGGTGCTTTTTTTTCTTTCCTCTCAACCTTCCAAATATTTCACCCTCTTGCTGGCAGGGTTTCGAGGAGACAGTGGATGCAGTGGTTACCTTTGTGCCCAGTAGGTCAAGTTTTTTAATTTTCCCTCTCTGGCTTCTTCCAAGATTTTTTTTCTTTTTCTCTGAGTTTCTGCAGTTTGAATATGATATGCCTAAGTATAGATTTCCCCCCATTTATCCTAATTGTTTTCTGGATCTACGGTTTGGTGTCTGACATTAATTTAGGGAAATTCTCAGTCTTTACTGCTTCAAATATTTTTCTATTCCTTTCTCTCTTCTCCCCTTGGTATCCCCATTGCTTGTACACAATACTATATATATCTATATATGTCTATCTATATCTATATCTATATCTATATCTATATCTATATCTATATCTATATCTATATCTATATCTATCAATTCTTTTGGAATTCTTGCCCCAACTGCATGATACATGTTTTTAATTGAATCATAGTCGATACACAATTGTTACATTAGTTTCAGGTTGTATATTATACCTTTTGTGGTTGTCCTCCCAGTTCTTGGATACTTTGTTTCACCTTTTTAGTTTTTTTGTTCCCTTTGTTTTTCAGTTTTCAGTTTCTATTGGCATGCCGCCAAGCTTGGAGATTCTTTGCTCAGCCATGTCCAGTCTAGAAATGAGCCCAGCAAAGGCATTCTTCATTTCTATGGCAGTGTTTTTTATTTCTAGCATTTTTAAAATTCTTTCTTAGGATTTCCATCTCTGCTCACATTATCCGCCTGTTTTTGCATGTTGTCTGCTTTCTTCCTTTAGAGCCATTAGCATATTAATCATAGTTGTTTAAAATTCACATTCCGGTAGTTCCAGCCTCCCTGTAATATATGAGTGTGTTTTTGATGCTTTGCTATGTCTCTTCAAACTGTATGCCTTTAAGTATGCCTTATGACTATTTGTTGAAATCTGGACGTGATTGTACTGGGCAAAGGAATAACAGTAAAAAGGTTTTTAGTAATCGGGTGGTAACGTACAGGTAACGTGCAGTCTCAGTCTGTTAGCAAGACGGCACCCATTGGGTGTGAACTTCACAGGGACTCTCGGTCTCCCTCTTCCTCCCTTAAGTGGGACAGGATGACCGAAGTTGGGTATTTCCCTTCCCCAGGGTCAGTGAGGCTCTGGCTCTGGCAAAGTAGTTTCTCTTGAGGGCAGGTCTTGTGAAGAGCAGAATAGTCCGGCATATTTCAAAGTGGCCACATGTCTCCTCCCGTTGCCAGAAGCCATGAGGCGACTTCTCCAATCTTCACTATGAAAATGTGGTCCAGCCTCTGGAGTAAAACTCACAAAAGTGAGGAGATCTCCCCTACCCCGTGACTGGGTCCCCCCTGGAATTTTTATCTTGAGATTTTTCCATGCAAAACCTCCAGCAAATCGTCAATTACAGTTCAGGATTTCTTGCCTGGATACTGATTTCCACAGAGGTTTCCACTTGTGGGTTTCTGCCCCTCTAAGTTGTGAGTCTCTGTATCTGCCTGATTGTCTCCCAGTTTTGGGAGTCATGGTTGACCCTGTGACCTCACCTCCTGTATGGATCCAAGAAGGGTCGTTGATTTCTCAGTTTGCTTCGTGTTTTACTTGTTGTTAGGACAGAGTGGTGATTTCTAAGCTCCTTAGATGCCAAACTGGAAACCGGAAGTCTCAGAAATATATTTTATAGAATGTCTGTAGACATCCCTATGAAATAGGAACACTGTTGACTATCTTGGTGCATTTTCATATATAAGTGCACATATATGTTCAGTCTGTATACATATAATTCATACACTCATATATAATATGTGTGTCTGTTTTCACAAATGTCGAAGTTTGCATAGCATTGTATTTAGACTTTTTTTGACCTAAGTCACTTGTATTAAAATATAGCTTAAATATATATACTCATAAAGACCAGTTCTAAACACTTAGGCATTATAGCTTTTTGTTAAACTGGTATTTAATTAATTAATTAATTAAAATTGAAGTTAGTTGATACACAGTGTAGTCTTGGCTTCAGGAGAGCCCATTGATTCATCTCTTACCTATAATACCCAGCGTTCATCCCTAAAAGTGCCTTCCTAAATGCCCATCACCCAATAGACTTTTTTTCTTAATGTTTATTTATTTTTGAGACAGAGAGTCAGAACGTGAGCAGGGGAAGGGCAGAGAGAGAGGGAGACACAGAATCTGAAGCAGGCTCCAGGCTCTGAGCTGTTAGCACAGAGCCTTATGCGGAGCTTGAACCCACAAACCATGAGATCATGACCTGAGCTGAAGTCAGCCGCTCAATCGACTGAGCCCCCCGGGCGCCCCACAAACGAGCTGAGTTTTTAACAATGACAAGAATTCACCCAGATGAATAGTAGGCTGAGGAAGCCAGGTGAGTTTTTTAAATAAATGAAATTTACTTACCTCCTTTAAGTCACAAAACTTTTGTTTTAAATTCCAACGATGTTCGATACAAATCCTATACAAGCTAGCCTGCGTCCTTCTAAAACAGACTTCCTGGAGCAGAGTCGGGTTGGTAAAAGGTGGCTTCCCCCGAGATTGACACCTGGTGGGCTCTGCTCTACATAGAGTTACACCTGTGAGTTTCTGTTCTCTTTTCAAGAGAACACAAGACTTCGAGACCAAAATGAACATCATAACTAAGGAGGAACTTGGTACCTCCTACCAACCCGGTTCTTATGTTTTTCCTATGTCAGTGCACCTTGAATTTTTGTTAGCCATCCCATGCCGTGCCTGGTTCCACACCTCAGCGTCTCATAGGCTGATCTCTGTTTGGGACACTTAGCTGGCTTCCTGAGAAATATAGCTTTCGATTTTTTTTTATTAGAACAGTGTTTTCAAAAAAGTAAATATCGAACATAACTGCAGTACATAAAAGTGAGTGTCTCCACTTGAAGCAAGGTGTGTGTGTGTGTGTGTGTGTGTGTGTGTGTGTGTGTGTGTGTGTATGTACTGAAGCATCCAGAATATAAACCACTCAGCGAGCCCTTCTCCTGGAGGACCCGAATCTGAGTTACGGACTATTGACCCAGAACAGAGAACGATGACAGATGAAGGGACTTGCAGACGATTTAATTAAATTGTCTTAACCTCTCGTTATAGAAATAAGAACTCTAAGAATTGTCAAGACATTGTAACTTTTCTTTTTTCGGGGAATGGGACCAAATGATCTCCTGCAGGCATTTCTAAAATTTCTGATAATATCATCTCACTACAATGCTTTTTCCCAGAAAGGGACTCTTGACAGGATGGCACTATCTCGGGCTTCCCCTCAAGAAAACGTAGTGAAATAACGGCAGGTATACAGTTTATTATGGTTGGAGTACTTTCTGTGCCTGCCACACTGTGAAAGCGTTTTCTCTTCATTACCTTAACCATTGTTTCTAAATTGTAGTGAAATATATTTTATATATACAAAATTTACCATTTTAACAGTTTTTTAAAGATTAAAAAATGCTTCTTATTTATTTTTGGGGAGGAGAAGGGGCAGAGAGAGAGAGAGAAAGAGAGAGAGAATCCCAAGCAGGCACCTTGCTGTCAGTGCAGAGCGTGATGTGGGGCTTGATCCCACAAACTGTGAGATCATGACCTGAGTCGAAATCCAGGGTCAGACACTCAACCAACTGAGCCACCTAGGCATCTTACCATTTTTGGTTACCATCTCAACCATTTTTAAGTGTCCAGCTCAGTGTCATTTGCTACATTCCTATTCTCGTGTGGCCATCCCCGCCCTCTCCCCAGAACTCCCTATATCTTGCGAAACCAAAATTCTACTCACTAAACAACCACTCCCATCCTCCACCCCCAGCCTCTGGCAGTCACCAAATTTGTCTCTACAAATTTGACTGCTCTAGGGACCTCCTTGAAGTAGAATCGAATGATATTTGTCCTTTGGGGACTGGCTTGTTTTACTTAATGTAATGTCTTCAGATTTGTCCACGTTGTAGCATCAGTCAGCATTTCCTTCTTCTTCTTCTTCTTTTTAAAAATATTTATTTATTTTTTAATTTACATCGAAGTTAGTTAGCATATAGTGTAACAATGATTTCAGGAGTAGATTCCTTAATGCCCCTTACCAATTTAGCCCACCCCCCCTTCCACAACCCCTCTGGCAACCCTCTGTTCTCCTTAAGAGTCTCTTATGTTTTGTCCCCCTTTCTGTTTTTATATTATTTTTGCTTCCCTTCTATTATGTTCATCTGTTTTGTATCTTAAAGTCCTCATATGAGTGAAGTCATGTGATATTTGTCTTTCTCTGACTAATTTCGCTTAGCATAATACAGTATAGTTCCATCCATGTAGTTGCAAATGGCAAGATTTCATTCTTTTTGATTGCTGAGTAATACTCCATTGTATATATACCACACCTTCTTTGTTCATTCATCCATCAATGGACATCTGGGCTCTTATCATACTTCGGCTGCTGTTGATAGTGCTGCTGTAAACATTAGGGTGCATGTGCCCCTTCAAAACAGCATACCCTGTATCCTTTGATAAATAGTAGTACAATTGCTGGGTTGTGGGGTAGTTCTATTTTTAATTTTTTGAGGAACCTCCATACTGTTTTCCAGAGAGGCTGCACCAGTTTGCATTCCCTGTGCAAAAGAAATCCTCTTTCTCCGCATCTTTGCCAGCATCTGTTGTTGCCTGAGTTGTTAATATTAGCTATTCTGACTGGTGTGAGGTGGTACCTCATTGTGGTTTTGATTTGTAGTTCCCTGATGATGAGTGATGTTGAGGATTTTGTCATGTGTCAGTTGTCCATCTGGATGTCTTCTTTGGAGAAGTGTCTATTCATGTCTTTTGCCCATTTCTTCACTGTATTGTTTGTTTTTTGGGTGTTGAGTTCGATACGTTCTTCATAGATTTTGGATACTAACCCTGTATCTGATATGTCATTTGTGAATATCTTCTCCCATTCCGTCAGTTGCCTTTTAGTTTTGCTGATTGTTTCCTTCGCTGTGCAGAAGCTTTTTATTTTGACGAGGTCCCAATAGTTCATTCTTGCTTTGGTTTCCCTTGCTTCCAGAGACATGTTGAGTAAGAAGTTGCTGTGGCCAAGGTCAAAGAGGTGTTTGCTTGCTTTCTCCTCTAGGATTTTGATGGCTTCTTGTCTTACATTTAGGTCTTTCATGCATGTTGAGTTTATTTTTGTGTATGGTGTAAGAAAGCGGTCCAGGTTCATTTTGCTGCATGTCCCTGTCCAGTTTTCCCAGCACCACTTGCTGACGAGACTGTCTTTATTCCATTGGCTATTCTTTCCTGCTTTGTCAAAGATTAGTTGTCCATACGTTTGTGGGTCATTTCTGGGTTCTCTATTCTGTTCCATTGATCTGAGTGTCTGGTTTTGTCTATACTATACTGTCTTGATGATTACAGCTTTGTAGTACAGTTTGAAGTCCGGGATTGTGATGCTTCCAGCTTTGGTTTTCTTTTTCAAGATTGTTCTGGCTATTCTGGGTCTTTTCTGGTTCCATACAAATTTTAGGATTTTTTGTTCTAGCTCTGTGAAGAATACTGGTGTTATTTTGATATGTAGATTGCTTTGGGTGGTATTGATATTTTAACAAGATTTGTGCTTCCTATCCAGGAGCATGGAATGTTTTTCCCTTTTTGTGTGTGTGTCTTCAATTTCTTTCACAAACTTTCTATAGTTTTCAGTGTACAGATTTTTCACCTCTTTGGTTAGATTTATTCCTAGGTATTTTATGGGTTTGGGTGAGATTTTAAATGGGATCAATTTCTTGATTTCTCTTTCAGTTGCTTCATTATTGGTGTATAGGAATGCAGCCGATTTCTGTGCATTGGTTTTATATCCTGCAACTTTGCTGAATTCATGGATCAGTAGTTTTTTGTGGACTCTTTTGGGATTTCCATATAGAGTATCACGTCATTTGTCAAGAGTGAAAGTTTGACCTCTTTTTGGCGATTTGGATGCCTTTTTTTCTTTGTGTTGTCTGTTTTTTTTTTTAATTTTTTGACGTTTATTTTATTTTTGAGACATAGAGACAGAGCGTGAGCAGGAGAAGGGCAGAGAGAGAGGGAGACACAGAATCTGAAGCAGGCTCCAGGCTCTGAGCTGTCAGCACAGAGCCCGACGTGGGGCTCGAACTCACAGACCGCGAGATCATGACCTGAGCCGAAGTCGGCCGCTTAACGGACTGAGCCACCCAGGCGCACCTAATTGTTGAGCCTAAGATTTCCAATACTATGTTGAATAACAGTGGTGAAAGTGGACATCCCTGCCTTGTTCCTGACCTTAGGGGAAACCTCTCAATTTTTCCCCACTGAGGATGATATTAGTGTTGGGTCTTTCATATATGGTTTTTATGATCTCGAGGTATGATCCTTCTATTCCTGCTTTCTTGAGGGTTTTTATCAAGAAAAGATGCTGTATTTTGTCAAATGCTTTCTCTGCATCTATTGAGAGAATCATGCGGTTCTTGTCTTTTCTTTTATTGACGTGATGTATCACTTCGGTTGTTTTATGGATATTGAACCAGCCCTGCATGCCAGGTATATTCCACTTGGTCGTGGTGAATAATTTTCTTTATGTATTGTTGGATCCAGTTGGCTAGTATCTTGTTGAGGATATTTGCAGCCATGTTCATCAAGGAAATTGGTCTATAGTTCTCCTTTTTAGTGGGGACTTTGTCTGGTTTTGGAATCAAGGTAATGCTGGCTTCATGGAAAGAGTTTGGAAGTTTTTCTTCCATTTCTATTTTTTGGAACAGCTTCAAGAGAATAGGTGTTAACTCTTTAAATATTTGGTAGAATTCCCCTGGAAAGCTATCTGGCCCCGGACTCCTATTTTTTGGGAGATTTTTTTTTTATTACTAATTCAATTTCTTTACTGGTTATGGGTCTGTTCAAACTTTCTATTTCGTCCTGTTTCAGTTTGGTAGTTTATATGTTTCTAGGAATTTGTCCATTTCTTTAGATTGCCCATTTTATTGGTATATAATTGCTCATAATGTTCTCTTATTATTATTTGTATTTCTGCTGTGTTGGTTGTGATCTCTCTTCTTTCATTCTTGATATTATTTATTTGGGTCCTTTCTTTTCCTTTTTGATCAAACCGGCTAGGGGTTTATCAATTTTGTAAATTCTTTCAAAGAACAAGCTCCTGGTTTCATTGATCTGTTCTACTGTTTTTTTTTTTTGTTTGTTTGTTTGGTTTTTTTTTTTTTTTCCGTTTCTATAGCAATGGTTTCTGCTCTAATCTTTATTATTTCCTGTCTTCTGCTGATTTTGGGTTTTATTTGCTGTTGTTTTTCTATCTCTTTCAGATGTAAGTTTAGGTTGTGTATCTGAGACCTTTCTTCCTTCTTTAGGAAGGCCTGAATTGCTGTATACTTCCCTCTTATGACCACCTTTGCTGTGTCCCAGATGTTTTGGGCTGTGGTGTTATCATTTTAATTGGTTTCATTGTACTTTTTAATTTCCTCTTTAACAGCTTGGTTAGCCCATTCATTCCTTAGTATGATCGTCTTTGGTGTCCAAGTATTTGTTATCTTTCCAAATTTTTTCTTGTGATTGATTCCAAGTTTCCTAGCGTTGTGGTCTGAAAATATGCACAATATGATCTCAATCCTTTTGTACTTGCTGAGGGCTGATTTGTGTCTCAGTATGTGATCTATTCTGGAGAATGTTCCATGTGTACTGGAGAAGAATGTGTATTCCACTGCTTTAGGATGGAATTTTCTGAATATATCTGTTAAGTCCATCTGGTCCAGTTTGTCATTCAAAGCCATTGTTTCCTTGTTGATTTTCTGTTTAGATGATCTGTCCATTGCTGTAAGTGGCATGTTGAAGTCCCCTACTATTATGGTATTATTATCAATGAGTTTCTTTATGTTTGTGATTAATTGATTTATATATTTGGGTGCCTTCACATTTGGAGCCTAAATGTTTACAATTATAAACAATCGTAAATTGTAAACTTTACAATTGTAAATTCCTTTAATTTTTGTTTCTCTGGGAAATTTTTATCTCTCCTTCCATTTTGAATGACAGCCTTGCTGGAGAAAGAATTCTTAGCTGCATATTTTCCCGATATTTTCTTCAGCACATGGAATATATCCTGCCACTCTTTTCTGGACTGCCTAGTTTCTGTGGGTAGGTCTGCGATAAACCTGACCTGTCTTCCCTTGTAGGTTAAGGACTTTTTTCCCTTGATGCTTTCATGATTCTTTCCTTGCCTGAATATTTTGTGAATTTGACTATGTTATGCCTTGTTGATGGTCGGTTTTTGTTGAATCTAATGGGAGTCCTCTGTGCTTCCTGGATTTTGATGTCTGTGTCTTTCTCCAGGTTGGGAAAGTTTTATGCTATGATTTGCTCAGATAACCCTTCTACCCCTTTTTCTCTCTCTTCATTTTCTGGGACCCCGATGATTCTAATGCTATTCCTTTTTAATGAGTCACTGATTTCTCTGATTCTTAAATCGTGCTCCTTCGTCTTAGTGTCCCTCTTTTTTTTCTGCTTCTTTATTCCCCATAACTTTGTCCTCTGTATCACTGATTTACTGCTCTGCCTCATCAATCCTTGCTGCAATCTATTGGAGATTGCAGCTCAGTTATAGCATTTTTTATTTCATCCTGACTAGCTTTTACTTCTTTTGTCTTTGCAGAGAAGGATTCTAATCTATTTTCGACCCCAGCTAGTATTTTTATTACCATGATTCTAAATTTTGGTTCAGACATCTTCCTTGTATCTGTGTTGATTAAGTCCTTGGTTGTCATTTCTTCCTGTTCTTTCTTTTGTGGTGAATTCCTTAATTTTGTCATTTTGAAGGAAGAAAAGGAATTAATAAGGTACAAAGAAAAGTAAAATTAAAAAATTAAAAACAACACACAAAAAAGTCAAATAAATGATGCTAGATCCTAGGTGTGTTTTGGTTTGGTTGTTGAGAGGAGCTTGATAAATTATAGAAAAGAGGGAAAGATAAGAAAGAAAAGAAAAGGAAAACGTTTTAAAATTTGAAACAATGAATACAATGAAATAGAATAAAACAATATGATGGAAGTAAAATAGAATTTGAAAAATTTACAAAAAAGTAAAAATTATAGTAGAGAAAAAAATTAAAGAAAAATGTTTTTAATAAAAATGGGAAATAAAAATAAATTTTTTCTTTCTGTATTCAAGAATAAGAAAAGAAAAAGAAAAAACTTGAATTCAGCAAACAGACTGAAATATGATTGAAATTACATCGTTTTCCCCTAGAAGCCAAACTATGGAGCACTTTATACTCTGTAAACTAAGCAGGTGTAGGGACTTGTGTTCCTGAAGAGCAAGGTTGGCCCAGTTGGGCGGGGCTTAGTGTAATGGCTCCATTCTCCACTAGAGGGCGCTGCTTAGCTTACTGGGGTGGACTGTTGTGGCGCTGGTAGGCGTGTATGCGCATGCGAGGGAGGGGTGAAAATGGCGTCACCCAGCTACCCAGTCTCTAGTATTGGAACTCTGTTCTACCTGATCAGCAATTGCGCACCTGTCCTTTGTCTCCATCTTCTGTCCACTGCCCGCTTTTACAGTCCGTGACCAAGCTGTCAGGTTGCCAGATGACACCTCCCTCCTGAGTTTTATCTCAGTTGTGGCTGTGTTTCCCGACTCCTCACTTCTGAGAGACTGCAGCTTTGACCTGCTCTGATCCTCTGGGAGAGGGTCTCACTGAGCAATGGCCGGGTGCCTGCTCAGGAACCCCCAGGAATGTTCGCGGGACCACACAGCTGCCGATGCCCAGAGACTGTGGCCTGGTGCCAAGCCCACCCCAGAAAGAGTTCACGCGACTGTGTAGCAGCAGCGATTCAGGGATTACGGTAAGTCACAACACACATCTGGCACCAGGCTTCCCCCTTAACGTCCCTGTTCCAGCACCAGCGAATGCGGTGGTTCTCTGGGGTCTGCTGGGACCTTTGGCTATGGGATAGCCACACAGTCTCTACCAAATGTCCTCCCAGCAGGGGAACCGCTTCTCCCTGTGTGACCCAGGACCCCGGACCCCACTCTGCTCCTGGGGACTCGCCCTTCCCACCAGAGCACTGCCAGGTATCCAGCTGCAGAGTTTCAGACTCTGAGCTCCCCCTGTTTATAGAGTTTTCACGGAATTTAAACCCTCTCCTTTCTCCTTTCTCCCTTTTTTGTTCAGTCCCTTGTGTACTCTTCCTTTTCTCTCCAGTTACTTTTGGGCGGGGGGAGGGATGCTTTCCTGTACTTCCCGTCCCCCCCTCTGTCCTCTCTCCACAACCAAAAATAGCTCCCTACCCTCCAGGGCTCCTGTCTCCCCTGGTTCACCTCTCCATACCATGTACCTGCCGAGTTCTGTGCTTCAGGCTGTGCAGATTGCTGTGTTAATCGTCAAATCGGTTTTCTAGGAGTGCAGGATGGCTTAGTGTTGATCTGTCTGTATTTCAGGGATGAGAGACCCAAACAAAACTTCCATGGTGTTCCTGCCATCTTGGCCCTGGCCCCTCCAGAGCATTTCCTTCCTTTTATTTTTTATTTTTATTTATTTATTTACCTTTAAACATTTATTTATTTTTGAGAGACAGAGAGAGACAGAGTACTAGCAGGGGAGGGCAGAGAAAGAGGGAGACAGAATCTGAAGCAGGCTCCAGGCTCCTAGATGTCAACACAGAGCCCGACACGGGGCTTGAACTCATGAACTGTGAGATCATGACCTGAGCCGAAGTCGGACGCTTAACCGACTGAGCCATCCAGGCGCCCCCATTTCCTTCCTTTTAAAGGCTGACTAGTATCCCATTGTATGTACGCACCGCCTTCTGTTTATCCACTCATGCACTGATGGACACTGGGCTGCTTTCACTGCTTGGCTATTGTAAGTAATGCTGCTGTAATCTTGGGTCTAAAAAGGGATCTTCGAGTCCCTCCTTCCGTTTCTTTTTGGCCATATGCTCAGAGGACAATTGCTGGATTGAATGTTAATTCTATTCTTTTTTATTTAATCATTTCATGTCATGTCATATCATGTCATGTCATTTCATGTCATTTCATTTTAGAGAGAGAGTATGCTAGTGGAGGAGAGGGGCAGAGGGGGAGAGAGAAAAGAGTCTGAAGCAGGCTCTATGCTCAGCGCAGAGCCCAACACAGGGCTCGATCCCACCACCCTGGGATCATGACCTGAGCCAAAATCAAGAGTCTGTTGCTCATATGCCTGAGCCACTGAGATCCGCTTATTTTTTATTTTTTGAGGAACAACTATTTCTATAGCAGCAGCACCATTTTGCATCTACTAACGGTATAAGTGTTCTAATTTCTCCAAATCTTTGTCGACAATTCTTTTTTTTTGTTTGCCTTTGCTTTCTTTTGTTTTTTCCCCCTTTGCTTTCGTTTCCTTTCTTTTCTTTTCTTCCCTCACCTTCCTCCCTCCGTCTTTCTTTCCCTCTCTATCTTTTTTCTTCTTCCTTCCTTCCTTCCTTCCTTCCTTCCTTCCTTCCTTCCTTCCTTCCTTCCTTCCTTCCTTCCTTCCTTCCTTCCTTCCCTTCTTTCCTTTCTTTCCTTTCTTTCCCATCCCAATAGATGTGAGGTGGTATCTCATTGTAGATACCTCCTTAATACCTATTGTGGTATTTATTTGCATTTTTCTAGTGATTAGCAATGTTGAGCTTCTTTTTATGTGCTTATTGACATTTGTGTATTTTCTTTGGGGAAGCATCTATTCAACTTCTTTGTCCAGTTTTTAAATTAGGTTGTAGGTTGTTTTTTGTTGTCGTTGTTGTTTTTGAGTTGTAGGAGTTCTATATATATATTTTTGATATCAACCCCTTCTGTAATATAAGATTACCAATATTTTCTCCCATGCTGTGGGTTGCCTTTTCATTCCATTGATTACATCCTGTAATGCACCAAAGCATGTAATTTCGATGGAGTCTAATTTATCTATTTGTGGTTTTGTTGCCTGTCCTATTGGTGTCGTATAAGATTTTAAATTTTAAATTTTTTTATGTTTATTTATTTTTGAGACATAGAGACAGAGCGTGCGCAGGAGAAGGGCAGAGAGAGAGGGAGACACAGAATCCGAAGAAGGCTCCAGGCTCTGAGCCGTCAGCACAGAGCCCGACGCGGGGCTCGAACTCACAGACAGTGAGATCATGACCTGAGCCGAAGTCGGCCACTCAACCGACTGAGCCACCCAGGCGCCCCTGGTGTTGTATAAGAAAACAATGCCAAATCCAGTATCAAGCAGATTTCCTCCTACGTTTTCTTCTAAATGTTTTATATTTCAGCTCTAACGTTTAGGTCATTGTTCCATTTTGAGTTCATTTTTTGAATATGGTATAAGGTTGAACTTCATTCTTTTTCATGTGGATATCCAGTTTTCCCAATGCCAGTTGTTGAGGCAAGGTGACTTTCATGAAGCCATGAAGCCAGATGCGAGGCAGAGATGGGCCAGGGCTCCGGTTCCCCGATTTCCTTCGTTTTTGGGGTTTCTCCTGCTATTCTTTCTCAGTGCCCCAGTGCCCACCGTCCTCGGCAATCGGGGCATTGTTATAATTGCCCAGAGGTGTTATAGATACAGATACTCTCAGAGCATACTTGCATTTTATTTGTTTATTTACTTATTTAAATTCAAGTTAGCTAACATACGGTGTAGTATTGGTTTCAGGAGTAGAACCTAGTGATTCATTGCTTATGTATTAATACCCATTACTCATCCCAGAGATCGCACTCCTTAATACCTATCACCCATTTAGCCTATCCCCCCACCACCTCCCCTCCAGCAACCCTCAGTAATATTCATTTTTGAGAGAGAGAGAGAGAGAGAGAGAGAGAGAAACAGTGTGTGAGCAGGGGAGAGGCCGGGAGAGAGGGAGACACAGAATGGAAGCAAGCTCCAGGCTCTGAGCTGTCAGCATAGAGCCCGATGTGGGGCTTGAACTCACAGAGCGAGAGATCATGACCTGAGCTGAAGTCAGATGCCTAACCAACGGAGCCACGCAGGAGCCCCCTGGTGAACTTCATTTCTGAGCTGCATTCTATCTAACAAGACTCTCTTTGATCCTGATTCTAGCTCGATTCATATCTAAATGCCTTCTCTCTAATTTTCTTTGCAGGAGTCGGTATTTAATGTATTCCAGAGGGAAAGATTTAATAAATTAAGGAGTAGAAGTATTTGAAAATCGCTTTCAAAATGTGTTAAACAGTACAAATTTCATTCAGTTCAACCCAATATATATTTGGTCCAGCCTTTGCAAGGGGTTACATTTAAAGAAACATAATCCAGTGACTGAAAGTAAGTAGAAGTAATTCTAATAGTATCAATCATATGCCTATTGACTAACATTAAAGTGGATTCAGTTCATAACCCACATGTCTCTAAATCTCTGTCTCTTTCGTATACTTGCCCCCCCACCGTCACCCTCAGTCAAATGTCCTCTGGAACACCCATCCAGTGCCCTTTTCCATGTTATTCCTTCTCTCTTTCCTTCTGGAGTTCATTTTTCCTCCTCAGCCATTTGCCTCCTCAAAGATTTTACTTATGTGCACATTAAAGGGGGTGGGAATGGATACCTCTCACCACTCGGGCCACCATCATTTCTAGCCCAAATTACTGCCTCAACACCTAAACTGGTTTCCTTACTTCCACTCCTGTCCCTAACAGTCTGTCCTTAATACAGAAACCAGATGATCCCTTAAAACTATGTCAGACTTGAGGCACCTGGGTGGCTCAGTCGGTTAAGTGATTGACTTCGGCTCAGGTCATGATCTCATGGTTCGTGAGTTCAAGCCTCGCGTCAGGCTCTGTGCTGACATCTCAGAGCCTGGAACCTGCTTCAGATTCTGTGTCTCCCTCTCTCTCTCTGCCCTTCCCCCACTCACGCTCTGTCTCTGTTTCTCTCGAAAATAAAATAAAACATAAAAAAAAAACCTGTATCAGTCTTACCTTTCCCCTTTCCCAAGTATTTATTCATTTCCTGTCTTTCCCTTACCAGATGGTAAGCACCTTGATAGTGAGGGATTTTGTTTATGTGTTTCCCTGTTGTATCCTCAGTGACAATAACAATGACTGGAACATGAGAGGCATCCCAAATTTATTGAATGAAAAACTGAGCTGATTAATGATTTTTTTTTTTTTTTTTGCTTCTTTTGTCTGTATTACTTCTTCTGTATGGAATGCTCTCTGTAAAAGTTGGCATGATTTCAGCCTCAGATTACTGAAAAGATAACATGCTTTAGTTTTTATACACAAATACCAAATTTGAACACAGACAACACAGTACCATTAAGGCTTCACAACCAATGAGGAAAACAAATCTTACGTTGCGAGGAAAACAAATTCTGTATTTCTGGCTGCCTTCCTCCTGCTATGTACCATGCCGCAACTCATACATGCAATATGTATATAAATTTCCCCTAGTAGTCTCCTTTCCATAAAGGGGGGTTTAAAAGGAAAGAAGTGGCTTCAACAATAAAGAAATTAATGTGCTCGCATAACTGGAGCTACAGAGGTAGCCAAATTCTAGCAGCTGGGTAATGACCTTGGGCTTGCAGGTGCATTTTATTTCTCTCTCTGACATCTGGTACTGCTGCCTGGATACCTCATTCCACCTTCACTCCAGCCGTTAGTGCAGGAATAAGCCCAGCGCTGTCGTATCAGCATCTTGCTTCAGCTGCGCGCCAGGTTCTCCACTTTCTGCCCCAGGCCTTTTCAGATACCGGTTTTGTGCTCTTGTGGGAACGAACTAAAGGGCCAGCGGGGACCTTGGTGCAAATGCAAACCTGCAAGTGTGAAGGAGTTAACCCTTCATGAGTAACATTTGACCAACGGGAGATGACAACTGGCAGAAAAACGTTTCACTCTTCCAGATATCCAGCGGTGACATTTCTGAGTGATATTCTATAGAATTCCTCAGAGTTTCCCGGCAGCAGAAGCGTCCGGCTATCAAGAGTAGTGACTAGTTTGGTAATGCGCCCTTGTATTTAGTTTCCTTTTCTCCTTGTTTTGCTCTTCAGAGTCTCCCCAATCTTGTTGCCTGGGGTCATTTTGGATAGACTATGTGCTTATGAATCCCTGCCTCAGGCTCTGCTTTCAGGGGAAAATTAGGCTATGACAGCCCTTACCAGAAAGGACCCAGGAAACAAGTCACTCAGGATGGATTCTGGGACTGCATCACTCACTGGTCAGATGGTGGTGAGGACTCCATTGGTGGAAAGCAAGGTGGTACAAAGCCCTGGCCTGCAGTACCATTACAACTAATGAGTCCCGATGGTGGAGAATTAGGTGAAAAGCAGGTGGAAGGTGAAATCCTGGCTTAAGAGTGGGCAACTGAGATTAAGACCATGACCGTCAGGTTAATGCTGGCCCTCTTCATCGTTGTGAAATGGCTGCCAGGAGCAAGCAGGGCTATTCCGTTCCTCTTTCATGTCCTGGAGAAGAGAAAGAGTATTTATCTTTAGTGTGACCTCATGGACTTCTTTGAGCCAATTTCTGTTTCAAAGAAATGCTATTATGCTTGAGTTTCTGAATGAATCATGGACCAGAGCCCTGGCCATACTTATTGGAATTACTGACTTAGCTAATCAGTCATGGGCCACTCATGGGGCTCCCATCTTTGCCATACTTTCCCAAACCTCAGAGTTGCTTAAGAAGACTGGACTGGGTGCTAGGGAACCAACTACAATGTCCTTATCTTGGTCTCCTGGATGAACTCATCCTTCTTCAACACTGTTAAAACATCACCTCTTTCCTGAAGTCTTCTGTGAGGCAGCCTTTTCTCCTTTGTGCTATGTCTGAACAGAAATATGGCAGTGGTTTTGAAAGCACAGGTTCTGAAGCCAGTTCCTTCAACCTCCTGTCTCTGCGACCTTGGAAAACTTGCTTAAACTCTCTGTGTGTCAGCACTCTCAGAAATAAAGAGGTAGTTACTCCAGAGAGTTGCTGTGAAGTTTAAGGTAGAACGTGTAAATGGCCTAGCATAGTGCCTGCTAAGTTGTCAGTACTCAATAGTGTCAGCCATTCTTATGTTCTTTTTATTTTTTTCCAATGTTTATTTGTTTTTGAGAGACAGAGCACGAGCAGGGGAAGGGCAGAGAGAGGGCGGGACACAGAATCCGAAGCAGGCTCCAGGCTCCGAGTTGTTAGCACGAGCCCAATGCGGGGCTTGAACCCACGAACTGTGAGATCATGACCTGAGCCAAAATCAGACCAACCAACAGAGCCACCCAGGTGCCCCAGTCAGCTATTATTAATATGGTTGTACATATCATGTTAATACATTTTTAAATGTTTATTTATTTTGAGAGAGAGAGAAAGTGTCAGTGGGGTAGGAGCAGAGAGAGAGGTAGAGAGACAGAGAATTCCAACCAGGCTTCATGCCCACTGCAGATCCTGGCTTAGGGCTCATTCCCACGACCAGGAGATCACAACCTGAGTGGCTATCAAGAGTCAGACGCCTGACCAGTTGAGCCACCCAGGTGCCCCTCTTCATACATTCTGAAACATATCTTACTTTTATATATCTGTTACAGGATTTCACTTCCAGTCATCTCTGTGTCTCCATTGTTTGAAGCAAATAACACTTCTCTTGAATGAATGAATGAATGAACAAATATGTCATAGACATATCTGGAAAGGAGAGGTTGCTGTGGGGAGCTAGCAGAGGTAATAAGGTGGTTTCGTCAGGTTTATTGGAGGAGATTGAATCTCAGCAGGAACTCGAAAGAGAAATTGGCTTTTTATAGGGTTGAGGACTGGAAATGGTATGAGGGATTTATGTGTGTAAGGATGCAGAAGAGAAAATACTTACAAAAGATTTGAGGGGATATACCAACTTGGGTAGAATGGAAGGGGGGTTGGAGGTGAGGAGGGGTAAGACAGCACAGCTGGAATGGCACCAAAGTGAAGAGGAGCCAAGACTTCCAAGGGAAGAAGGGTGATTTCATGGAAAGAGCCCAAGCTTGAACTATATCATCGTTTAACTCTTAGCCCCACTACTTACTCTTTGCATGGTTTTAGGCAAACCACCTGACCACTCTAAGCTTGTTTTTTATCTATAAAATAAAAATAATTTGCATAACTTGCAGCATTTTTGCATAACTTGAAGATTAACAAAAATTTTCATTCAATGCCTTTTAAGAGGTTAATACATGGGATAGGCAGCTGTTAAGTTGACTGTTGTGCTGGCCGGTAGAGTTAAAGGCTTTTTTTTTTTTTTTAACACACAAAGAGTGGCGTTTAACATCATTTGACGGTAGCATAATTGAACCATCAAAATTTATAGAGTGATAATTCAGGAAACGAACCAGCAAGTCTACCGGACATCTCCAATGCAAGGAAATCAACGGCCTTCTTGGATTTATTGGCAAGCAGCAAAAGGCGATAGGAATATTTAAAATCCTGTCATGGGATTTTGTGGATTTCTTTTTTCCTCCCAAGATCTGGGTTTATGATTCTGCTTTCAAGCAGACCGTTGCTTTCTTTATAGAATTATTTTTTTTTCCTGCACTATCACGTGACACTCTCCTTCCTAAAAACCAACAACCCTAAGTCTGTCTTAGTAAGCTGATGTACTGGATTTTACTACGGTCAAATCCGAAGTTCGTCCCTGCCAGCACAGGGCATGGAAGAGATTCTGATTCTTTGCATCTTGAACCTTTCTCTGGTTAAAACTGTAGCTAGAAGGAGTTTATCATTATCACATTATTTAGGCAAAGGCTCACAAAGAGTGAACACTGTTTCAGAATGTGCTTGTTTCCATGTTGTAATGTATGTTCTGACTTATCCTTTGTAGCCACGAACCAATAGCTGCCTGGTGGCCTCTAGCTTCCAGGTGGTATTTTGTGGTCGTTTTCAAAATACAGATTAATTGTGGATTTCCCATTTTCACTCTAATTATCTTAACCTTTGCTGTTCTAATCCAGCCGCTTGGGAGGTCACTTACATTCCAAAAATGGAAAACATAAAATGAAGGTATTCTCCATGATGCATTTGTATTATTGAAGGGAATCGTCGTAATTAACAGTAGTATTCTGTGGGAGGAGGACACGGAAAATTTGACAGTTGTCCCTTATGTTTCCTGATGAAAACAGGGACCAAAAAGTCTTTTGATTAAGTGAAATTTATCTTGGGTCTTGAGCAATAGAAAAAGCTAATTTTGTTTCTAGAGAAAATTTTTGGTAAGGGATGTGCCTTGAATTTAAAGTAATTAATTTACATATCTGACTCAAAATGAATCCCAAAGGAAGGCTTAGAAAATGATCTTCTCTTCAGATTTTCAGTTAGAAATCAGAATTTGCATTTCTTTATCTATTAGAAAGGGATATTCCCATCCATTAGAGGCAATATATCATCATGGCTAGTATCAGCCCTAGTTTTGGAATGAGATGGCTTAGGCCCATCTCCTGGTTTCCTTATTTGCTATTATGTGATCTTTGGCAAGTTACACAGCTGACAATGAACATGGTAATGACCTCATAAAAATGTCAGGAGGATTAAAGAGTTAGCAAATAAGTTTCTACTTCCAGTAAGAGTTAATAAGTAATGGTAAGCCATTAATCTTTTGATCAACTAGAAAAAAAGTCATATTTTAAAAGATACTGAGGAGGGTGGAAACAAAAAGGACTAAATGAACTTCCAAAGACAGAGGTGCTCTTGCTAGGTAAGCTGAGTTCCTTTTTTTCTTCCTTATGCAGATTTGCTGAGTCTGATCACGGGTTGAGGAACAGGCAGACTGTGGTAGGGGAGAAAGACCAGCAGAGATTTAGACTGCCACATGGCTTGATATGCTGGTTTGAAATCTAGAGAACACCCAAATGTCGGACAGTTTGCCTGCTGGATATTTGCCGAATGCCGAGCTGGGGGTATTTGAAGCCAGGTCCTGGACTGGAGAGGCAGGTGAAACATTTAGCAGTTTCACAGTGCTTTTGAGAAAAATTTCTCTTGGAGGTGATATCTTACAATAAACATAAGACATATCTCATCTTTGAGACATAAACGCGGGTGAAATTACTCTAAGTAGGGCTGCTATCTGGCTCTTTGAAAACTTAATTCCTGAATAGATCAAGGTGATCAACATCTCATCTTGTCTACCTAACAGAGGGCAAGGGGGGCCATTTCTGGAGGAAAATAACAAGTTCCGTTGGCAATGGTTTCTTCACATACAATGAAAAAAATCAGGATACATGCAAAGAGGCAAGACAATTTTTAGTAATAACTGATATAATGGGAAAGATAATTAAGGAGACTAAATTATCCACATGTTGAAGTTAGTAGAGGTTATTATAAATGCATCAAAGAAAACAGAGGAAAGGATGAACAAAATGGACAAAAAGAAAACTTCAAAAAAGCCTATGCAAAGTAATCAAGTGGACATTCAAAAAATGTAATATTTAGACTTAAGAACCCGTTGGATGTGTTTAAGAGCAGATTGGTCACAGAAGACAACAAGTTTAGTGAGCTCAAAGAAAAGCCAATAGAAAATATTCAAGCTGAAGCACAGAGAGGGTAAAAAAGGAATAGAAAAAATAGAATGTAATAGAAATATAGGACAATATCTGAATGGTTTCATCATATGTAATGTAAGTCTGTGCTCTGACTCGATCTGAGAACATAGGAGAGTTAACAGGGCAGAAACAACATTTGAAAATATAGAGGCTGAGAATTTGCTCAGAGGTGTTCAGAGAACCACAACCAGGATAAATATAAAGAAAAAATACATAGGAACGTCATAATTAAACTTCTAAAAGAAAATATTAAAGATAGTGAAAGATGACTTGCAAAGAAGGCATAACACGACTAATGGCAGACTTTTCAATTGAAAGTATGGCAGCAGGAAGACAATAAGTGGCATCTTTAAAACGACTAAAGAAAAAGAGACTTGCATCTATGAACTCAATACATAGTGAAAAATCACCTTCAAAAAGAAAGGTGAAATAAAGACATTTTATGCCAAGAAAAGCTGAGAGAATTGGTCTCTAGCAGAACTTCGCTGCAAGGAATACTAAAAAGAGTTGATCGGACTGAAGTAGAAGGATCTCCAGTAGATGCACAGAACTCCAGGAAGGAAAGAAAACCACTAGCCCTGGAAAATATGTGGTAATACACATTTAAAAATATCGACTTTTTCTAAGAGTAATGAGAACAATATCTTGTGGGTTTTCATATCCAGTTGGTTTTGAAGAGCGCAGCTTTGAGCTGGGTGGGTCCGCTTATATGCAGTTTTTTTCTTTTTTTTGATAAATACGAAACAGTATTGTAAATGTATTTTCTCCTCCTTATGATTTTCTTAGTCACGTTTTTTCCTCCAGCTTACTTTATTATAAGAAATCAGTATATAATACATAGAACATACAAAACATCTATCAATCACCTATGTTATTGGTAAGGCTTCCCGTAAACACACGTTATAGGTGGTTAAGTTTTGTGATACATGGGATACACTTCAAAAGTGGTACATGGCTTTTCAACTATGTAGGGGTCAGTGGCCTTGACCCCTGCACTGTTCAAGGGTCAACTGAATGTATTATATATCTAGTATTATATATAAAATATATAGCAGTTTGCTGCATAAAAAAGTTGTCCTATCGAAACTCTTTAGTCTGACCAATGCTTGGACTAGCTTTATTTTTTTAAGACTCTTTTCAGTCGATATCTGTCTCCTTATGATAGGGATGGTATGCTAATGCTGTCAACCCTATTTTATAGCCAGTTTGAAAATGTGGTGTCGTGCTGACCTCTGAGGGGCAGGTGATAAAGTGAAATTCGCTTACAAAATCCGAGAGGATTTATTTGAAATGTATACGGAGAGAGAGACTGTTGGATCAATTTTCTGTTTCCGCATGGGAGATGAGTAACTCAGAACATTTGCTTGGACAAAGCAGCAGATCTAACTACTTACAAAGATTTAGGTCTATGAAGTGCCTGGGTAACTTGGTCAGTTAAGGTCCAACTCTTGATTTCGGCTCAGGTCATGATTTCATAGTCATGAGACCAAGCCCCGTGTTGGGCTCCGTACTGGGCATGGAGCCTGCTTAAGATTCTTGCTCTCCCTCTCCCTCTGCCCCTCCCCTCAAAAAGAAAAGATGTAAGTCTGCTTGCCAATCTTCACACTACAATTCAGTCATTGTAAAAAAAAATATGAAAACAGTACAAAGATTAGGAAGAATGAAATGGAGTGAAACTTTTGTAAGATTTTTTCATCGTTTGGAAAATGATAAATAAAAAGGTGAAGGGGAATTAGTCAGAGTTGTGCTATAAAATCTCTAGAGTATCTAAATAAAATAAAAATACTAAGTGGGAAAATGGAAAAGCAAGTTGAGTATATATATATATATATATACATACATATATATATGTACATATATATACCGATTTACTTAAAAACATTGATTCAGGGGGCGCCTGGGTGGCTCGGTTGGTTAAGTGTCTGACTTTGGCCCAGGTCATGATCTCATGGCTTGTGAGTTTGAGCCCTGTGTTGGGCTCTGCACTGACAGCTCAGAGCCTGGAGCCTGCTTCAGATTCTGTGTCTCCCTCTCTCTCTGCCCATCCCCTGCTCAGGCTCTGTCTCCCTCTCTCTAAGATAAATAAACATTAAAAAAAAATTAAAAACACTGATTCATGAAAATGAAGGTAGAAAAAAACATAAAGAAACAATAAAAGATGGGACAAACAGAAAACAGAAACTCTGAAATGTTTGAAAATTATGCTTTGTACCTCTAAATAATTCTATAGGTCAAAGCAATCAGCATAATTATAGTTTGAACAAAAATGTATATGAAACATAACAAAATCTAACCAAAGCAATGTTTAGAGGGACGTTTATAGCTTCAAAAGCTATCAAAAATTAATCATCTAAGTTTCCATTTGAAGAAGAAAAAGACAAAAAATTAAGTCAAATGAAAGAAGGATGAATGAAATGAAAAAAACATCAGAATGTAATGAAATCAAATACGATGGAATAAAATTTACAAAATTTGTTTTTTATTGATGAGATAATAAAATTGATAAATCCCAGTCAAGAAATAATTATAATAAAATTACCCAAATCATAAATGAAAAGTGGATCATCATCATAGCTATTCAATTTGAAAACTTAAGAGAAATGGATAAAGTTCTTGAAAAGAAATAGTTTGGCAAAGCTGAAATAAGAAGAAATAGAAAATATGAATAGTTCTATAGCTAAGAAAATAATTGAGCTTGTAATAAAAATAATCTTAATGGAAATTTTAGGCTGTATCTGGAATTCTCTGGAATTCTCATTCTGCACGTGGGACTGTATTGGCACAACCTCTTTGGAAAGTTGTATGGTAGTATCTACTAAACCAAAGCCTGTACTTGTCCTAGGACCTAGCAGTTCTATTCCTGGTTACATACCCAACAGAAAAGTGCGTCTACCTGACACACTCTTTATTGGTGGTGGTTTTATTCATACCAGGTAAAACCTGGAAGCAACACAAATGTCTGCCCTCAACAGAAGGGATAAGTAACTTGTGTTATATTCAGGCAGTGGAGTACGAGACAGCAATAAAAAGAATGTCCTAGGAATATATGTAACAATATGGATGAACCCCGGACATTATTTTGGAGGAAAAGAAGTCATACACCAAAAATACCCACTGAATGATTCCATTCCTATGTAGTTCAAGAACAGGCAATACGAACTGGTGCGGAAAGAGGTGAGAATAGCGAATTACGTCTGGGCCATGAGTGGCTATTGCCAGGGAAGGAGCACAAGGAAACCTCTGGATGCCAGAACTGTTCTGATCTTAATCTGGATGGGGGCTGAGCTGATGTATAGTGAGCAGACACTACATGCTTGGTGGCCTTTGCAACAAGAGCAAACAAGAGACCGTGCTTTCCTATAGCTTACATTCTAGTGAGGAGGACAGACGTTGGGCAACTGACTTTAGTAACACGTGTTGGGTGTTGTGGTAGAGGAAGTAGTGGTGGCTGGGTTATTGCAGGGATGAGGGAAAAATTCCCCAAAGTACAGATTGTTCAGCTGAGACCCATTAGGTATTAGAGAGAGTGGAAGAAAGAGAACATTCCAGGCAAGCCAGAACAGCATGTGCAAAGGCCTCAGGGTGAGAGTGAGGCGCGTGCAAGCAATGGGAAAATTTGGTATTGCCAAGAGTAGGGGATGGAGGTGGGGTGAGGGCGGGGCGGCTGGGCCGAGAGTGGTCTTGCCTTTTGGTGACGAAATGAGATGCGTTAGAAGAGTTTCAGCTTTTCTAAGGCCACTGAGAAACCAGTGCCTGATTGTAGGTAGAAAAGAAACCAAGATCACATTTACATTTTAAGAAATGAGTCTAGGAGGCTGAGCAGGGGGTGCTCCCGGGGCGGTCCGGGTGAGGGATGCTGGGGGCCCGGAGTGGGGCGGGGACACAGGAGCTGGCCAGCTGTGCACTGACTGAGAGAGAGTGACAACAGGAGCAACCGAGGAGCTCATGAAGGTGGCTTGTGCTGGGCGGGAAAGAGGAAATCTTTCAAGACTTGCCAGCATTTCAGCACTAGTAGGAAAGGAAAGCAGTTCTAGACCCAGGGGGCCAGCCCCCCTCCCTTCTCCCCCCCCCCCCCGCGATACATTGTTTGATTTCATCTTCGAATTTCCAGTGTCATTTGGTTGCGTCTCCCTTCCTCCTAGAAGGAACTTTGCTCCTGAAAAAAACCTTTCACTGCAAGCTGAAGGCTTCTGTGGATGGATGCGGGGCGGGGGGAGGGGGGTGGAAGGAGGGAGACAGGTGGAGGGGGCTTGTTCAATGCAGCAAGCTCCCCACGTATGCTCCTTCTTCCCACTCGCCAGATAGGTTCTTCTCGGTTCCCTGATGAGGTAACAAGACAGAGCGTTTTAATTGCATCCATTATCTCAGACACTTGGGCGATGCAATTAGCAGAGGATTCCCCTTGCCAGGAATTTGAGTCCGGTCGTCTGATGCGTCCTAGTATCCTAGTTCGGAGTTGGTTGAGAGGGGATATGGAGCACACAGCGCCCCCTCGCTCCAGGCAGGGCGCAGAGAGCGAAGCGAGGTGACTCCCGGAATCAGTCGGATACCAAACTCGGAACTCGAGGAATAAGAAGTTTGACATCCGTCGGTCTGCAAATCCAGCCAGCCTGGCCCCCCGCCGGTCCCCTTCTTCCCAGCCCGCTTTTTCCATTCCCTCCGCCTGGGATCAGGAGGGATTTAGAAGCAAGGAGCTGCCCGCAGCGGATCCAGCTAATGCCCGGGCCGGGGAGAAAGCGGGTTAGGATCTGATCCCGCCGCACAGAGGAGCCAGGAGCCGCCCGCCCTCGGTGCTCGGAGTGGCGGGGGCGCGCTGCGTGCTGCGCCTGGGCAGGCGGCGGCGGCGGCGGCGGCGGCGGCGGCGTGGGCGCCGTGATGCAGGTGTGACAGCCGCGGACTCCTGCCTCGGCCGGGATCGCCCCTGCGCCGCGGTGGCCGGAGCTGCGGGGCCGAGCCGCCGGCGCGCACCCGCACCCGCACCCGCACTCGCATCCCTCCCGCCCGCGGGTTTCCCACCCAGGTAGGCGACGCCGCTTCTCGCTCCACCCGGCCGCGCGGGCGCCGACCCCGCGCGCTCCAGGGGCCTCCCCCGCTGGCCTGCGGGGCCGAAACGTACCCGCTGGCTCCCTCCGAATGCTGTGGGGACTAATGGCCCCAAAGACAGGGGAGAGTCTTGGAAAGCCGGCGCAGAGAGGCGAGGACTCGCTGGCTGCCTGCGGCTGCGCGCTTCGCTGAAGGTGGCGTCCCCAAGGGCTGTTTTTCAACGCGGTTTGAACTGTGAGCGCCGTGCAGTTCTGCAACTTAGGCTGCCGACCTTTGTTAACTCCGTTTGCATGCGCTTCCTAGCCGCGGCGTTGAGGCGTTCCGCTTCAGTTCTATTCCAAGCAGATGGGTTTTGCAGGGGGAGGGGGGCGGTCTGTTCCTAAAGAACCGAGGAAAACCCCTGCTCACACCTGGCGGCTTGGGTGGGGGTCGCGAGTGTGTGTTTCTGTAGGTGGAGGGCGCCCTCGGCGGGCGTGGGAGCCGTTTCTCAGGGACGCAGAGAGGATTTGTTTAGAGACGGATTTTAGCGCAAGGAAAAGAACACCATTTGTTCTGCAGGGACGGGTGAGCAAACGCGTGTAGCCAGGGAGGAGCGAGGCACTGCCGTTTCTTCCGCAGACGGCCGTTCAGAGCCGCGCTGTCCAGGGTCAGCAGGACTGCTGAGACCCGACCCCGGAGCCAGCAGTCGCGGTGCGGTTAGCTCCATTTCAAGGTAACTTCCCGGCGTTGTCTTGGCCTCTGCTAAGAGCAGCCGGGTGGGGTGGGGTGGGGTGCAAGGGGATCCCTGCTTGCTTTCTTAAAGCCCTTTGGGCGGTGAATGTGGGTGGCTTTGAGGTTCAGGGAGCGGCAGTCGAGGGGCGAGGGAGGTGTGTGCGGCGGGGAGAACTGGGCGTTGCGGCCGGCCCCGGGGGTCGCTCTGCTGTGCCGGACCTGCTCTCTGTTCCTGCTTCCTGCCCTTTCCAGAAGAGGTGGTGGCGTGTCCTGCGGGCTCCAGTCAATGCAGCAGATCCAGGACAGGCTCGCTCTGCATCTTTCTTGAGTCAGCACATACTCCATCCAGCACCTAGTATGTGTCAGAGGCTGGGTTAGTCCTTGGGGCTGCAGCGCCGAGGAAAACCGAGTCTGCCGTTGCCCCAGAAGCCCGCACCTGGCCAGGGGGAAACACCTGGAATAATGAAGTGTGATGAGTTCAGTCATGCAGGCGTGAGGGGAGAGCGTGGGGCGCAGAGAGGAGGGTGGCATTAATTGTGCCGGCCGACTAGCTTCGAAAGGAAGCCCTCACAGATGAGGCATGCCACCGACGTCCTCAGGGATTGTGTCCCCCTCTTGGTCCCTTGGTCTGTGAGTGCCTCGGATCGCTCTCCCTCCCCATCAACATCGTACCCACTGGGTGGGCAGAGCTCTGCAAGTCACTTCGGGGCTGGTGTTGGTGGTGTGTGACAAGACCCCGCTAGACACAAAACACAAGAGTATGCCCAGTGCAGCCCAGGTTCTTTTTTTTTTTTTAATTGATCGTTTTCCGAAATTCCAGGACCAACAAGGGTTTGAAGCAGTCCGTCGCCAAGGCAAGGATTCTGGAAAATGCTGAGGGATTCTCAGAGCAGATGAACTTCTGTCTTCTTCCCCCTTGGGGCCCTGACCTGTCTGTCCTGGTCCCAGCCCACTTCAAAAGGAAAGCTCTGACCTTGATTGTGTCTCAGTGGGTGGCAAGGAAGGGAAAATTGAAGCTGCTGTTACCAGTATGGTCTCTGGGAGAGGAAAGTCCAACCTAATGGATGTTTCTTCCGGCACCAAAACTGGGGTGGGTGATGCAAAACGAGAGAGATTTTCTGTGAGGCGCGTTTGCCAGAGATGGGTATCACATGTGTTTGGAAATCTGAACCGTCATGAAGGTGTTTGAAAAGCAGGCTGGCCCTCTGCAAGGAGCCTGTTCTTTGATGGGCAAACAGTCCGGGGCAGGTGACACAGCCTGTCTTTGAGCTTTGGTTTCCTGATCTGTGACACGGGGATAACAAAAGTTGTAGGAATAGCTGCATAGTGGATGCTTAAAGAATATTTTTTTCCGTTTTAAATGATTTTCGGACATAAGCAGCTTGGTACTAAGTAAATGCTCAAGAAGTTGCAGTTCATTTACTGAGTGCCTCCTAGGTGTCCAGAGACTAGAATAAAGATAGCGAACTGAACTACCTTATCCTCGAGGAGCTGTGTGTGTGTGTGTGTGTGTGTGGCAACAAATAACTAAGTAACTAGAGAGTGAATCAGCCAATGATGCATTCTAAGGGAGAGAAATAAAGCATGGTAAGAGGAATGAGGAGTTATGCCAGAGGGTGGGATAAAGATTGTCATTTTTTAAAATGCAGCTTGGTCAGGGAAGGCTTTGCTGATGAATGACATTCGATCAGACCCCTGGGGAAGTGAGGGAGTGAGCCAGCCAGAGGCAGAGACCAAGCATGCTGGGCAGAGCAGCAGCACTCGCAAAAACCCTGGAACAGGAGAGAGATGTGTTCCTAGGAAAATCAGAAAGAAGGCCAGGGAGGCTGTGGTTGAGTGAGTGAGGGGACCAGCAGTGGGACGTAGGTTGGAGGGGGGACACAGCAAGGTCACTGACGTATTGCCTCTCATGATTTATATTTGTCACTAAGCTTCATGGCCCGAGCTCTTGTTTAAGGAATTGGCTGAAATCCTACACTCCACGTTTAGAAGAAGAAGGTTGGTCAGTAGACCTGTGGTCACTCAGAGCATAAGCCAATGTATCCAGCAGTGGCATAAATCTTTGTAAGGCAACGGGGGGGGGGGGCCAGGGATGAGGGGGGTGGTGCAAAACAGTATTCAGGTATCTCTCCTCCAGATCAAGTATTTGTGTGTTTCTTTTGGAACCTCAACGTTATGTTTGTTTCCTTTCCCCCACCCCCCACCATGAAAGAGTCGCCTTTAGTGAACAGTCCCGTCGATGTTGTTCTTGCTAGTTATTGTTTGTTTTCTTTGAGGATGATAATAGTTTCTATGGTTATGGAAGGTGTTGGAATTAATTGGAAATATACTGACCTGTGGTGTATCGTGGAATGCATTTACCTAGTGTCATACGGTGAGTTTATTTGAGGTTTCTGGCTTGTATGGCTAGTATGAAGACCACAGTTGGCTGCCCTGTCCCTTTGAGGCTCTGTTCCTCTACAGATTTGAGAGCTGCAACCACTGTTCTTGGCACAGTGGGGCTACTGCAGTGTGTCCGGAGGAGTGAAATGGGGATGGATGTCTGAGACCCTTGTCAAAGTTTCTCTGAAATAGGTGTGATGTGGCTGGGTCACCGTCCGAATGACAGAATGACAGGGATCTTGGTCCCCCAAGATACCTCAGAAGGTGACATTTACCTGGGCGAATTTCTCCCCGCTGAGGTCTGGCTTTTGGTTTTGCTGCCTTGCAAACCTAATCTGTCTCTCTGGGCCACACCACAGTGAGTGACCTTGCCCAATGGCAGGCCAGCCTACTGACTCGTCATGGCTGAGACACTGCGTGGCATGGCTGGTATGCCTTCCTGCAGACTCCCCTCCTGAGGTCTAAATCTCAAGGAGGAAGTGTCCCAGTGAGCCTGTGCTCAGAGCAGAGCAGCTTGGATGTCTACGATCGATCATGGCTTTCAGGGCTGATGCTGCTTGTGGGATTCCAGAAGAAACCTCCCCCAAAGCAACCAGGTATTATTTTTCTCCCAGGCCTATGGGTGGGCTGGGGAGTCTGCAGATCTGGCTTATGCTTGGTTTGCTGGGTTTGCTCATGTGATTTGGGTCTGCCGATGCAGTGGCCGAGGGCTGGCTGCTTGGGGATGGCCTCAGCTGGGATGACTTGGCATGTTCACACGGTAGTGACAGGAGTCCAAGAGAGGGTGGAAACTGGCATGATCTCTTGAGGCCTAATCTTATAGCCGGGACACTATCATTTCATCCTTTTCTATTGACGGGATGTCACGAGGCCAGTGCAGCGTGACGGAGCAGGGAATAGACGCCACTTCTTGATGAGAGGAGCTACATAGTCACATTGCAAAGAGTGTGGATACAGGGAAGGAAAGAATTAGGGATATTTTCGTCATTGATCTACTACTTTAGGGACTTTAATATTTAAAGTCCCCTGGCAGAGGCTCCTTTTCTTCTGAACTTTGAATGGGCAATGTCTGCAATTTGCTCTTTTTCTTTTTCTCTGTGTTTCCATGGCTGACCAACTTCAGATGTATGTACCTTTAGGTAGTCACTCATTAACCACATGTTTATTGAGTGTTCTCTATGTGTCAGGCATGTTATAGGCAGGGGATACAGCAATAAAAATATCACATCCATCCTCGCGAAGCATGTATTCTAGTTGGGGGAGGTAAATAATGTGGAAGTAAGTGTGTAAATCTCTAATGCGGAACATCAGGTGGGGGGTGGAGGATGGAGAGTGTCTGGTTGAGTGGGAGTGGGGGACAGGGTTGAGTAGGCGGCAGGCATTTTGTACAGAGTGGTCAAGGTGACACGGAGGGAGTGAAAGAGTGAGCCAGATGGATATCTGGGGAAAGATTCTCGTAAGCAGGGGAAGCAGTAAGCGCAAAGGTCCTGAGGCAACACGGTGCTGGCGTGTTCTGGGAACAGCAAGGAGACTCTTGTAGAAGGAACAGAGAGGGTGAGCATGGTAGAAGTTGAGGTCAGAGAAGTAGCAGGGAGATAGGTAATACAAAGTCTTACAGGGTCACATATGGACTTTGGCTTTTATTCTGAGCAAGATGGGAAATCACTGGAGAATTCTGAGCATTGGATGCCGTGGTCTGATTTATGTTTTACAATGATCGCTTGAGATTTAGACCTTGGAAGCAACTCTCAGGGTTCAAGAATGAAAACAGGGAGGGCATCCAGGAGGCTACTGTGGTTCTTCAGGCAAGAGAAGATGGTGGTTTGGGCCAGGGTGGAGAGTGGCGACCGTGAGAAGTGGTCACATTTTGGATATATTTGATGATGGAGAAGATAGGACTTGCTGATTGGTAGATTCCGGGTATGAGAGAAAGAAAGGAGTCAAGGACGACTCCACATATTTTTTTAAGTTTCTTTATTTTGAGAGAGAAAGAGAGAGAGCGAGAGCAGAGGAGAGACAGAGAGAAAGAGAGAGAAAGAGAGAGAGAATCCCAAATAGGCTCCACACTGTCAATGCAGAGCCTGATGTGGGGCTCAAACTCATGAACCGTGAGTGGAGATCTCACTTGAGTGGAGATCAAGAGTCAGATGCTTAACCGACTGAGCCCCCCAGGCGCCCCACCACATATTTTGACTTGAGCAACTGTAAGAAGAAGCCTTTACTGAAATGGAGAGGGAACAGTTATGGGGTCCGCTGGTGGTCCAATGGGAGATTTTAAGCAGACAGTTATATATGTGGGTTTAGAGTCGAACGAAGGGGTTCGAGAAGGAGATGCAAATTTGAGTGTTGTTAACATCTTATTTACTTCTCCCTTCAGTGAGCCAATTCACTGAATCACCAGCGCCCGGAATATTGCCTGGCGCATAGTATGCGCTCAATGAATATTTACTGAATGAATGAATGGAGCCATTTAGTGACTGCACATCTTTGCTTCGGTGGCTCTTGAAGGGTAACTCCCTGAAGTTATTCCCTTTCTTTCCAAGGTCTCGTGGGAGCCTTATTGTGGATCTCATGGACTAAAAACAGACTTTAAACACAAAGGCTCCAATTTCTTATCTCTAACAGAAAGGAATGTGTGGTGACAAGTAAGAGAGAGAAACAAGTGGAAGCCAAAAAATAGCTCATACTTTCAAAAAAAGGAGACAGGATCTTCCAGAGAGAGGTGGCTGAAACTCAGGGGCGTGATGTTCTTTGGTTATTATGGTACTGCTCTTAATTTAAGATTAAGCAGGAGCAGGGAAGAATCTTGAAAGAGGGAGAGATGTATTTAAATCAATTTTATGCCGAGGGAAAGAGTGTCGCCAGCTCGCTTGAAAAATCCCACATCTACAGCATCTTGCATAATGTGTCCCTGTTTATAAAAGGAGAGAAATAGGCAATAGTTTTATTAGAAAGAGGGAGGGTGCTAAAATTCTCAAATTCTAGGTGCTATCCATTTCTTCTCCATGGTGCGGCTGATCCGTGTGAGAGTGAGTTTTGCTCATGATAATATTGAGAGGGAGGGAATGAAAAAAAGAGAGGGTACTATACTTGAAAGTAGTTTCTTCTGTGTGTTTGTGTGTGTATGAGAGATAGGGAGAGAGAGAGAGAGCACCAATAGTAGTGGGAGAAAAATAATTGAAACCCATCAGGATGTAAGAGAAAGGTAGTAAGCTGCCCTCTGTTTATACGTATGGGCAATAAGCCTGCCCACGTGGGGCATAGGATGGAGCAGTGTGGTTTGAAATCAGACAGAACTTGGTTGGAACTCAAGTTTCCTTACTTTCTGTGTAAACTTGAGCAAGTTATTTAATTTCTTGAGCCTTGGCTTTCTCAGTTGTAAGATGATAGTGATGATGATGATGGTGATGGTGTTGATGGTGATGATGACGATGGTGATGGTGTTGATGGTGATGATGATGATGGTGATGGTGTTGATGGTGATGATGACGATGGTGATGGTGGTGGTGGTGATGATGACGATGGTGATGGTGTTGATGGTGATGATGACGATGGTGATGGTGGTGGTGGTGATGATGATGATGGTGATGGTGTTGATGGTGATGATGATGATGGTGATGGTGTTGATGGTGATGACGATGATGGTGATGGTGGTGGTGGTGGCGATGATGATGGTAATGATGATGACCATGATGGTAATAACTTCCAAGCTCTCTGCAGTACCTTTCATGCTCCTGTGCTTGGAATGATGTTGGTTAAAATGCTAATTAAATGATCACCGTACCTTTAAGTCTCTGAAGGACTTAAAGATTCTGTGTGAAGAGAGAATTGAGAATCTGTCTTTTAATGTTGCCAGTGCTATTGAGAAAATGATTTGCATGGCGCTCATGATGTTAAAAATAAGACAAGTGGATAATAATCGGTCTTCTAGGCTGGAGATTTCCAAGTGCCTCAGAAGGAAGCCAACCTTCTATTCTCTGCAGTAAGCCAGTCCCACTAGCTCAGCTCGTCAATATCCCAGAGTTGGTTGGAATTCCATGATGAAAATTTCTGAGTCCCTTGGATCATGTAGATGCAGAAATTTTCCTATCAGATGCCTCTGGGCATTGCTCCCACAAAATCTACCCTGTGGTGTCTTCTGCTGGAAAAATCTGCCGTTCTCTCTGCTCCAGGCATATAGCAGACATATGCTAGGTATTTATTCGATACACAAGTGAGGAAATACTGTTGTGGTGGTTCTGTTGGTTGAACTTCTTCCTGGTGATTCTTCACTGGCCTAGGCAAGAGATGAGAGCATAAGCGACAGTCATGAGCTAAGTTTTCCGCACCTAGTAGGTACTCAGCAGCTAACGGTGTCCCTTTCCCCAACCTCTGTGCCTTTGCTGCCACTCAGGCCTCTTTTAGATCAAAGATCTCCCTTGGAACTGTCAGATCCATCAGCAGCAGAGGTCAAAGCTCCTTTGCTATCCTGACTACCGATTACCGCTCACCCAGCAGTGTCCCCTGCTCCAAGAATGAAGACCCATGGCTCCCTCCACACAGAAGGAGGGCCTATCAGATCTTCCTGTTTTCTTTCTATAGAAATTCCTGCTCCATTCATTTCCTGTTCCCTTCATTCTTTAGAGCTTGCTTCTGTCTTGGGTGGTAGGGGAGAGAGTAGCATTGACTTTTTCCCCCCACCGAAAGACAACTGAAAATCCTCCCCTAGCTGGCGACCGCAGAACTCCTCAGAAATAGAATTGGGCTGCCCTGCTTTTAGGGTTTCGGTCATCTAGGCCACATCCTTTCTCCCTGTTCCATTTTACAGGTGGGAAATCTGAGGCCCAGTGAAAAGAAATCACAGAGAAAAGCACCCTTGGAGAAGCGGTGGAACAACCTCCTTCCCTTCTCGTCCAGCTCTGCACAGATACAGGAGAAGGTCATCTTGCCAAACCTCCAGAGCCTTCTCAAACCACAAATGTCAGAGTCTGGAAGGTGGCTGTTTAAGCTTGGGGACGCAGTGCCGTTATCTGCTTCCGTGCCAGCCCCAGATGACACGTGCATTGTCAGGAGCCCTGGGCTCCTAAAACTCACCTGAGCAGGGAATAGGTGTGAGTTTTCAAGGTCTTCCCGTGACAGAAACATGCGAGTGGCTACGTGTCTCGGATAAATGTGACATCATTACTCCCAAGTGCACAGGCTTTGTTTCAATGAATATTTGATAGGAATTTTCCCTTTCAGGTCCAGAGCAAGTCCAAGTCAGTGGAAGGATTCACTTGAACTACAGGGTCCTAGCGCTGCAGGGCTGAAGGGACCTCAGAACGCAGGAATCTCAACTCCTTGGGATGCACTCATTGCTCATGGTAGGGGTAGGAGAGGAAGTCTGATAAGAGGAAGGAATAGAATAGGAATAAGAGGAAATGACTTATTTGAGGTCCTGCAGTAAGTTAACAATGGTAAGAGGATCAGAGGCCAGTCAGGCTTGTAGCAACAAAAGTTCACCCGAGGGTAGGGACCTAGAGGGACCAGGAAAATGGGGCCTGGGTTCCTTTCATTATTATGCTTCGAAATTCTCTGCATCAGCACATCTAGTTTTCCTGGGCAGCAAAGAGCCTGGTTAGACCCCTCCATGCTTTCCTCTGAGAAGTCGTCTGGGATTGCCCCTGCCAGCCTCCAAAGCCCAGGCCTAGTGAAGGCGGCTCTCGCTTCGCCCGCGGCCCCTGCTCCCTTGCTACGCACAGACTGTGGCCTCTGATCTGATCTGGGGTGCAGCCGAAGGCACGGAGAGAGGAGCGGAGCTCAGCTGCATGTGGGCGGCTCTGAGAGAGAGGAAACAGCCTTGCGGGGTGGCCCGCTCCAGGCAGAGAGGGCTGGGCCCACGGACGGGGCTGGAGAGCTCTCGGCAAAGACAGGAGCTCCTGCCCTTGGCCCCGGGGGCCTCCAGGGATCCAGTTCCACCCCTATCCCCACGATGAATGATGAAATATCCCACCCATGCTCGCTTAGATGCCCGTGGGTTAAATGCAACCACTTGCATTTTTTTTTTTTTGAAGCAAAACACAAAAATTAATCATTAAGGAAAGGGAAGCTACAGGAGAGTAATACAAAATTAGTAGCTTAAAAATGAAAGATGAGCTCCGGTGGAATTTTCAGAAATGATACGGAAACAGGAGGTGATGCTGAGCCAAGTCCTCTGGCTCTCCACCATGGAGGACTTCTTTTTCCTTCTCTGGGTGGTCCTGGCCAGTCTCTGGCACAGAAGCTGTGCCGGGCAGCCCTCACATCATGAGATTAGTGGCCTCCTGTTTCCACAGAGGCCCAAGGGTATGGGACCTTGGGGCACCACGCAGGGGGGCGGGACTCTGATGCATCTGTGTCACGCACGCACGTACAGGCCTCTGTCTTGCTGCTTTCTGCCCATTTCCTGGAGACAAGGACGACCCCTTCCGGTCGACTCGATCTTCTCATCGGTTCCTCAATTCTTGAAGAATTCTTGCGTTCTTTGAGACCGTCCAAGGCAAAGAACGCCAGAGCCAGTGTGTCTGGGTCCCCTGGCCTGGCTTTGCTTCTGACAGATGTGGGACCTTGGGCAGGTCGTTCAATAGCTCTGTGCCTCAGTCTCCCAATCAGTAAAATGGGAATGATGATAACGTTTCCTGCTCTGTAGAGTTATGGGGAAGAAGGCATGAATTGAGTTCTATGAGGCGCTCAGCATTGTGCCTGCCTCCTAGAGATGAGTTCACCGGCGGCAGATAGCATAGATGCCACATCCTGAATCCAAGGACTCACGGAAATCCATTTGTGGCAGCTCCGTTCCAGTCTGAGGCTGTCGCCCCGGATTTCCGGGAGCATGCTCAGGGCTCTGCTCCCACCTTGGAGAGACAAGGGACTGTGTAGGGCTTGCTTATAAGTCTGTCGTATTCTCATTTTCTAGGGAAAGAAATGGAAACAACAGAGAAATGTAGCAAACACTTTTGTATGAGGTGCTGGGAACATGTATGCATTAGATGCTATTTCTCTATGACCTTCCTCCAGCAGTTCGATCATGTGACGATAATGATTATTGTTATGCGGCCTTGGTTTCATTGGCTTTTCACAGTCTCCTGACGTGGGGGCTTATTGTCTCCATTTCACAGTGGAGAAAACTGACGTTCAGAGAAGTTAAATTATTTGGCCAAAGTTTAGCATCTTCTAAAGGGCAGAGTGGATTCAAATGCAAAGCTGTCTCCTGCTCTAGAACAATGTTCTCTGCACTATGCCGTGGTCCAGGAAGGCTGGTTAGGTGTGGCTCTGGGCCTCCACCCACCACCCTGACTTAGCCTCCCCCACTTTTCCTGCCACAGGCCCCCACCTCCTAAAAGGAGTTTGCAAACATCTAGCTAGTGCCACGTGGGCTTAAGCCAGGCATTGGATCTGACCTGCTTCCCTGTCCCCAGCTGGTTTCCTACACTCGCATGTCCATCTGCCCTACCTGTAGGCTTGATCTCAGAGTCAGTGCTCACCTGCAGCTGGAGATGTTTAACTTCAAAAAGGGTCAAACTTTGAGGGTCCTTGAGGGTTAATGGTCCCTAACTCAGCGCTCCGTGGCTCATAACTGAGTTTCTCCTATAACTTTAAGACTGACTTCCTGTTTTCCCCAAGGATGCGTTGAGAGAAATCTGTTCGCGTTCCTCTGTGTAATCTGACTTCGTTTATTCTGGACCGTAGGGTTGGTTCGGCCCTGCACCCAAACCATGGTCTTCTGCAGATCTCTCTTCAGCCACTGCTGTGTTCTAGACTTTGTCTTTTACACTTTTCTCTTATTGGAAAGGTGCCTGTTTTCTCTCTCTAGAATCTTTCCTCCCCTGGAAAGATCTGGAAAGGGGTCTTTGAGGTTTGCCTGAGGAGCGCCGGGTGCCTATGCAAATAAACCCCAGGGCCTTGCCACTCAAAGTATGGGCCCTGAACCGTTAGCATCGGCACCTCTTAGGAGCTTGTTAGAAATGCAGGATTTCAGGCCCCACCCCAGACCTGCTGAATGAGAACCTGCATTTTAACAAGATCCTCGATGATTTTTCTCCACACCATTTCCTGCTCCCCCCGCAACTGCTTCAGGGCTCACATGGCCACTACCCTTGGCCCCGCCCTCTGGCTCCTCAGGGAAGCAGGACCATGACTGGGGCAGGGCCCGAGCTTCCTCTCTCGTTCTGCTCCTACGGGGACTGCAGTGCCTGGGCTCTGCCATTGGGGAGCTCATTAATTGATAACTAGAGCACAAGGTGAGGAGGTGAAATCACGGAGGTATATCCCGAGTGAGCGTTTGCGGGATCACAAACTCTAAGCAGTTGCTGTTGCCATTTGGAGAAAGAGGACTGGGGGCCAGGAAAAGCTATTGGATTGGGTGATAGGGTATTGCTTCATTGGGCCCTGAAGGATGGGTAGGAGTTTTCCAGGTGGGTGGTGAGGAGAAGAGGATTCTTGATAGCAAACAGAGTTTGCAGAGTAGAGTACAGATCTGTAAGTGTTCGGTCGATTCGGGCGATAGGTAGGTGGCCGGAGTGTGGGGTGTGAGGTGGGTTTAGTCAGGGGTGAAAGACGAGGGGAGGAGGATGGGGGGAGAAGTCGGTTGGAAAGTGGTGTGGACACCCAGTGGGATCCCCTGGGCGTCTGAATGTTATCTTCGGGCCTGCCAAGGAGAAAAAGGCTCAAGAGCCACTGATTGTCTTCTCTCCTTGAAATGGTCCTCTAAGTAAAGAGACAACCACTTGCTGTTCTGTGCTGCAGCCACCAGGCCTGGCCGTGTGTGAGTTTAGTGGATTAGAAGTCCGATATGGCCTCCATCACACACATCCATCCAATTACAGGAACAACAGCCTCGGAGGCTGTGATTGATGTCTGCGAGGTGCTTTCAGGTACAGAAAGACCCAGGAGAGTAGGGATACCATTTAAGAAATATAAAAAAGTCCTTCCTTAGACCCCAGTTGCCCAGAACAAAAGGAGCGGAAAATTCCGTGTCCTGTATTTGACAGAGCCTGGGTCACTATTTCTCAGGCAGTTGCCTGGATTACGTGATTCCAATTCATAACTGCTCCAAGAGTTACTAATTAGGGGGTTTCCCCTCCTTTCCCCTTCTGGCCACCATTTTGGATGTATTAGAACCACGTTCCTGGAAAATCGGGGAAAGGGAAACCCACCCATAATCCCATCATCTATGTGAGCATGTTATTTTCTTTATTTACAAGTAACTGTGTTAAGTATGCAGTCTTTGGAGTCTGTGGCAGAGACTGGCAAGCTCTTCATCAAAAAAAAACTTGTTTCCTCCTCTTTGTGTGCATGCGGACTACATTTCCCAGCCTCCTTTGCAAGTAGGTGTGGCCATGTGTCTGGTCCCTGGCGGCTGAACCTCCCTGTGCTCCTCCAGGTCCTTTTCCCATTCACTGGCTGGTCCTGCTTGGGGCTGTCTCATTTGCAAGAAACAAACCTTGTCTATATTAAAATACCAACTGACACCCTACCTTCACCAATAGAGAGCCTGAATTTGTAATTAGCCACTTTTTTCAGAAGCTTATGGAAACACATTGTCAACAGTCAAGAAGAGCGTTTCTTGGCAATATGAAGATTAACAAGTTGGCCGTGGCTGACTGTTGGGTTGCCTGTTTTTAAGGAGCTCCTTCAGCACAGAGAAGGGTGTGGGGTTAAGCATCAGCCTTTCCTCTGGTGATTATTTCAGGAGTGTATACACTCTGAAAAGTCTAAAGTTCAGTATTTTCCCCTTCCTTCTCTCATTGTTTCTCACTTGGACAAAAACATGATGGGGCTATCATGTAGACTCCATTTAAAAGAATTTTTGTTTTTAAGTTTATTTATTCACTTTGAGAGAGAGGGAGAGAGAATCCCAAGCAGGCTTTGCATCGTCAGCACAAAGCCCGATATGGGGCTCGAACTCAGGTCAGTGAAATCATGACCTGAGCTGAAGTTGGATGCATAACTGGCTGAGCCACCCAGGCGCCCCTAGAATCCATTTTTTAAAAATGTTTATTTATTTTTGAGAGAGAGAAAGAGACAGAGCGTGAGTGGGAAAGGGACAGGGAGAGAGAGGGAGACACAGAATCCAAAGCAGGCTCCAGGCTCTGAGCTGTCAGCACAGAACCCGATGCAGGGCTGGAAACCATGAGCCACGAGATCATGACCTGAGCCGAAGTAGGACACTTAACTGACTGAGCCACCCAGGTGTCCCAAATCCATTTTTTAAAAAGATTTTATTTTTTATAGAGCAGTTTAGGGTTCACAGCAAAGTCAAGCGGAAGCGACAGAGAGTTTCCGGAGCCTCCTGCCTCTGCACACGTGGAGCGCCCATGGTTACCAGCCTCCCCCACCAGAGTGGTGCACGTGTTACAACTGATGAGCCTGCACTCACCCATCATAATCCCCTGAAATCCGTAGTTCACCTAAGGATTCACTCTTGGTGTGGTACATTTATGTCCTGCGTACTTTACAAAAAGTTTATTCATTTTTAATTTTGAGAGAGAGAGGGAGAGCGCATGGACACGCACCACCAGGTGAGGGGCAGAGAGAGAATCCCACGCTGGCTCCAGGCTGTCAGTGCAGAGCCTTACTGGGGCTCAGTCCCACCAACTGCGAGATCATGGCCTGAGCCGAAATCAGGAGTCAGAAGCTTAACCGACTGAGCCACTCAGGTGCCCCTGTCGCATATAATTTTTAAGCCAAGAGGCTTGCTCCGATACTTAAAGGATGTACACTTTTGGGTAGGTTGTTTAACTTTTTAGAGCCTCAGTGCTTTTGTCTGTGAAATGGTCATGATAACATCTACTTTCTGGGGTTATTGAGGGGCATTTCTCAAGAAGATAATGGTTTTTCCATGCTTAGCAGAATACGTGGTACTCAATGGGTGTTTCCCCAGTAGGCTGGAAACTTCTTGAGAGCTGGTACTGTGTCACCTTGTCTGTCACCATAGCTCTGGTGTTTAACACTGTCCCTGGCACACAGTAGGTGCTCAAACTTACTTACCAAGCTCAGAGCACCTTAAAGAAAACTGCGTATGTCCAAGAAGAAGTGCTGTGGCCTGGATTGCAGAGCCAAGAAAGGAATGAGAGGAAGGTGGAGAACGTATAACACCTTGACCGTGGGGTGCTGGAGGGTTAATCTATCAGCTCCCCCAAAGGGTTACAAACAAGAATTTGTTCTTCCCATTTCTGGCATGTGCACTTGAGACTGCTCTATATTTGGATGATGACTCTCTCGTTCGAGGGTTAATCCTCTTTGTCCCAGTCATCCAGCCGGGGGATTAACTGCTTTAAACTCCGAGCCTCACTGGCCCCGACAACGGGAGCTTTATGTTGCCAAGAGCCAGGGCTTCCAGGGGTCAGTTTCTGTTGACCTAGCACACAAGGGTCCTTTGTGGTTATTTAATCCCAGCCCCTTAATGCTACGGAGGGAGAGACTGAGGCCCTGACAGGGGAAGTAACTTATTATCTCATGCAGCGAATTTGTGATCAGAACCCCAAGTTTCCGGCTTGGAGATCTCGCCTCGGCTCTGTGCTGGTCTCCAGTGAAGGGTTCGGGGAAAGGAGCTTAGCCGAAAGAGTCCAGCTGTGGGTTGGTGGGAGGGCTCTATCTGGTGCTGATGTAACTTCCATATCGTTCTCGGGAAGTCTTCAGGCTGTCTATGAAAAGTCCAGCCTGCTTCCTTGCCGATAGGTGGGCTACTTAGAAACACCTCCATGGGACTGAGTCTCCCAACCATTGTCCGGCTTTGTGTGCTCTCCCCAAGATTCCCGGTCTGGGATGAAAGACATCGACCTGGTCCACACCCGAGGGTACCCTCACTACAAGTTGCACATGGAGTGAGGTGGGCGGTTCTTAGAGGAAAACTGAGGATTGTCGCAAGAGGGGACATGGTTGCTGGACAGGCAGACCCCACAGTTGGCCACCACACACCCTGGGCTGGCTTCCCTTACTGAAATAAGGAACCCTGAGTAGCTTTGTTGGCGAGTGTCAAAGACTTTGGCTATATTTCCATCTTTCCTACCTTTTCACATGGTTTCCAAGTTTCATAACCATGACCCGGTTTGCCCTAACCTTGTATTATGAGAATTAAAATAAGCAAAGCTCAAAGATAGAGTCCCCTTCCCCCTTCAATCCCATTTACATTGATTTATCCAGCAAACCTTTATTGACTGGCTGCTGAGCTAGGCACTGGGGTTAGTGATGGGCAAGCAAGACGTGAGCTTTGCCCTCTGAGCTGCTAGCTCTATAACTTGAAGACCCATAAGCGCCATCGCTGCCCATTGGGGGTACTAAGTTTGGTTAAAGAAAGTGCATTGTTGAGTCACACTGATGACGAGTTTTTCTGCCAAAGAATGTGACTTTGCATTCTTTCTGTGCATAGAAAATCTTGGAAGATGGCGAGCAAAAAATCCATCTTGGGACCAAACCAAACTGCCTGCTGCTCTGAAGCTGGGAGAGAGTGGGTGGCCTGCTTTGTGCTGCTTCTGTCTGCAGGCTGTGAATGAGAACTAGCACCCTGGGCTGCTTTGTTGTTGGGTGGTGGTGTTTCAACACCGGACAGCATATTGCCTGGCTATTATCAGGTTATTTGTATAATCCCAGCAGCTGGTAGTTGTGTCATCATTTTCAAAGGAAAAAGCCCGAAGATGTTTGCTTGGAGAGAGAATGAAAATAGGCAGAGAATGAGGCGTGTTGCTCAATCCCATGCAGAACGTGGGGTAACTGCACTTCACAAAGGCAGGATTGTTCCTTGGTTAGAATTCCCTGTGGGACGTCCCCTCCTCAAAGTTCAGGAAAGGGTCATGCAATCTGGAAGGGAAGCCTGTCTCATTCTCTTTGCACGCACTGACAGAGCTATAGAAAAACTGCCTTGGCCCTGGGGATCTGGTCAGACCTGTGCCGAGAGGGCGGTCCCAGGAGCCATTGTGGCTTTGAGTCCAAGGTCGGCACCAGCGTACAGACTTGGAGGTGCACAGAGCTCCATTTTTCTCTCTGTTTTCTGTTCCATGGTGGTGAGAGCGTAGGCTCTGGACTCAGAGTCCTGGGTTTGAGGCTCATCTCCTTAACTTAAAAGTGTGCTTCACTGCTCTGTACTCACTTTCCTTGTCTGTGAGACAAGGACAATATTAATAGTGCTCTAGCTCGTACAGTTGTCAAGAGAATTAAATGAGACAATGCAGGGTGCAGCATGATATTGGGTGTATGGCAGGTGTATTGGTCAGCTATTCCTGCATAATAATAATGCTGCCTGACAGACAACCCCAGTTATCTCAGTGGTTCGCACAACAAACATTATCTGTCTCACTTATGAGTTGGCTTGTCAGCTGGGCTTGCTCTCCTTCATGCTGCAGGTCAGGTTCAATCCAGCTATCAGGATGCTACCATTAGCTACTAGGGACATGACCTTCTCGTGGCAAATGGTAAAAGGACACGAGGGATGCCAAACAGGATGCGCACATTTAAAGCCTCTGTGCACATCGTGTATGCTAACGTTTCATTGGCCAAAGCATATCACATGGCCCAAGCCAACATCAATGATGTGGGAAAGTACACTTCTCCTCTTACGGTAGAAAACACTACAGTGTTACATGGCTAAGAATGGGGATTATGATTACATGGGGAAGAAGAATCGGGACTGATGATGTGTGTACCCAAGCAAGTTAGCTCTGCAATAGGATGTTGATGGGACTTTTCTATTGTCCCAGAATGGCATGCAGAGTGCAAATCTAAAAAATAAAAAGTCTTGGGCATTCTGCTTTTTATAAAAAGTTTATTTATTTATTTTGAGAGAGAGAGAGAGAGAGAGAGAGAGAGAGAGAGAGAGAGAGAGAGAGAGAGAGAGAGAAGGGGAAGGGCAGAGGGAGAGGGAGAGAGAATACAAAGCAGGCTCTGTGCTATCAGCATGGAGCCTGATGTGGGGCTCGATCTCACGACCTGAGCCGATATCAAGAGTTAGACACTCAACTGACTGAGCCACCCAGGCACCCCTTTAGGCACTCTGCTTTTTCACTTGAGCCACAGATAACTGGGGTCCCTTGTGACTTCCCAGGCAGTATCAGAACTGGCCTTGGAGCCCTCAAGTCTAAGCCCAGGGTCTACATGAGTACAGAGGTGGAAAAGGAAGGTAGAATCTTCGGTATCTTGGCCTATAGGAAGTACTTGCTTGAAAGCGAAAGGCTTCTCATTCTCCACAAAGGAACTTTGGAGACTCCCTTGTGGAGATGGGATCTTGCTGGCGGGGAGATGGGGCACCCTGCACCCTGGCTGAGTGTTTGCTGACCTGTGAGCCAGCCACCCTCCCACCCCTTGGGGTATCAATGGACTAGAGTGGCTGTACGACAGAGTTCCTTTGAGGGCTGGATGCATCTGCTGATTCTGGGGCAATGAACCCATCAAGCCTGATGCCTACTTCTAATCCGGAAATGTTGGCCAGCGGGAGGCTTCGTGGAATAGCCCATGCTAGCAGGGAAAGATGGATGGTAGTATCGTGCCAAGGGAAGAAAAAACATTTTTCTAGTGCATTCGTTAAGGGCTCAGGAAGGTGCAAACGTCTCCATGGGAGGGGCATAAAACTCAGGGGAGGAGCAGAAGCCCTGGGGCTGTCCAGCATTCATGATGCTGAATCCTGCACCAGTGAGAAATCTACCCAAAGAGTGACTGGATGCAAGGACAACTGATGGCTTTGAGATGGGACTTTGCCCCTCTCTGAGAAGCTCCTGGGTGCGATGGGAACCAAGGTGAGACTGGACCCTTTGCCCCAAGAAATATGCACATAGAGCAGCCACCAGCACGAGAGGGGCTAGTGCAAACCAGAGTAATGCCAGGGAAGGACCTCTCCCTATCATCATCATCATCACCACCATCACCACCATTGTTACTGCTTTTATGGTTCACTCCCATTCTGGTTTGAATGAACAAAATTACTTTACTTCCTTTCTCCACTTCTGGCTCCCCTTTATAGCTCCTACAGCTCAATTTGGAGCCTTACACATTTCATGCACTGGCTAATGAGCTCTCTCTGCACGGAGGCAGGGTCTGGGGGTGTGGGCACGCCCGCTGATCCGCTTGGGGTTCCTGGCTTTTACTCCTAATCTCCAGCTTCTGTCTGGCCGGCAGCAGATGGAATTCTCTGCAGGAGGCTCGGCCAAGTTGCTCCACTTTTGAGAATAAGGCAGGGTCCAAAATACATAAACAAAATCCCGGTAGGGAACTTAATCTTTGCAAGGAGCAAAGGGTTGGCATTTTGGGGGGAGAACAAGCTTTTTCCAATGGTAAGAACTATCTTTTTAACGATAAATCTTCTCCTAATTTGATAATCTTTTAGCATTCAGGGAGAGATTAGTGGCTAAAGTGGATGAGGAAAGGCAAGCCGTGCTGAAGTTTCTCTGTCATTTGCGATGCAAGTACAAAGCTATGGTTAGCAGTTCGTGTGTTCTCATGCTTAGGTTTGGGCTGCTTGGTGACCTGCCTGAATTGAGCAAGTGACAAATCCCACTTGTAACACACAATGGGCAACTCGTTCCAAACCCCGTGTTTGCAAGGAAATTTGAAATTACCTAAATCTGTTGGTGAAATTAGTGAGTGTCCAAGTTAGCCATGCAAATAGTTGGTTTCCTGATGCTTATTCATTTTTTTTTCTGATTAGAAAAGTAGTGCTTGCTATTAAATAAGATTTGGAAAATAGTTAGACTTCTGCACTATTAAGCTCTGTATTTGTGCTCCTGGTCGGCTAGCCACAAAGTCTGTTCTAATTTACCCTACAACCAGCAATGTCTGAGTGCCTCCTCAATGCATCCTTGCTTGAAATATTAAAGAGAAGAATCAAACATTGTCAATTTGTTAAATGAGAAAATCTTTTCCTTTTTTAAAAAATATAATTTATTGTCAAGTTGGTTTCCATACCACACCCAGTGCTCATCCCAACAAGTGCCCTCCTCAATGCAATATCTTCTTTTACTTTTCATTTATTTGATTGCTAATGTGCTTCAGCACTTTGACTTACTAATTGTATTTCCTCTTATAAGCACTGTCTTATAAGAATGGCTCTATGCCATTTCAAATGGAGTGTTGGTGTTTTCTGTATTTGCCGCTAAAGTTCTGTGTATATTGTTAGTAAGAGCTCTGGGTATATTAAGGATATTAAATCAGTGACTCATAATTACTGTCAACATTTCTCCCGTCTATTTGCCTTTGATTTTGTATTTATGTGGTCTTCTTGCCATGTAGAAATCTAGTTTTTTTTTTAAGTTTATTTATTTATTTTTATTTATTTATCTTTTGAGAGAGAGAAGGCGTGTGCTAGAGAGAATCCCAAGCAGACTCCACTGTGAGCACAGGGCCCGACACGGGGCTCAAACTCACAAACCGTGAGATCATGACCTGAGCCGAGATCAAGAGTCGGACGCTTGACTGAGCCACCCAGGCGCCTCTAGTTTTATATACTCATATTACCAGGATTCTCAGTTAAAATCTCTCGTTTCGTGCTTAAGAAGACCTTTTTTACCCTAAAATCAGAAAAGTATTCATCTGTATATCTTAACTATTTTTATTATTTTTATTTTATATGTGATGCAGTATTAATCGTTTGGACTTTATTATGGCTTATGGTGTGAGGTAGGGATCTATCTTTATTTTAGTTCAGTTACCTGTCAATCAGTTCTTTCATACATACTTAATGAATACTCCTCCTTTCCCCAGTGAATTGAAAAGCCACCTTATGTTTTGTTCCATTTGATCTTTCTGCCTCTTTGTGCCTAAACTAACGTAATTACTTTAGCTTTATGTTATGTTTTAATACGTAGCAGTACAAATCCCTCTTCATTCCTTTAAAATGTTCCTTGGCTCTTTTCACCCATTTCTTCTTCCACATGAATTGCTGAATCCTATTGCCAAGTTAAAAAAAAAATCCTGGTGGACGAACTTGGATAGAAATTACAGTTTAATTTTATTACAAATTACGTTTGTATTTATGTAGTAACCTTGCAAACCATTTGGCGAGACTCGGCATTCCAGAACACAGTAAATTTCTTTATTTACTCAATGTTTGTTTTCAGTCTTCCTGTAAAACTTTGCATTTTAAAATCATAATAAAATAACAGAAACTAATGCTTTTTGGGAACTTAATATGTGTGAGACTTTGGGTTCGTTAAATTCAGTGTCTCACTTAATCCTCCCAACTTACCCAAGATGATACAGGTGGCAAATGGCGGTGCCATGGCTCCCGCTCAGAGCTTTCTGATTCTGCAGCCTGAGCTTTTAACTTCTATAGTGTATTCCTTTCCTTAAGATTCCTGCAAATCGAGGGGCCCCAGGGTGGCTCAGTTAATGTGTCTGGCTCTGAATTTTGGCTCAGGTCATGATCGCATGGTGGTGGGATTGAGCCCTGCATAGGGCTCCTTGCTGATAATGGAAGCTACTTGGGATTCTCTCTTTCCCTCTCTCTGCCCCCTGCCCCCCACTCACACTTTCTCTCTCTCTCTCTCTCTCTCTCAAAATAAATAAATAAATAAATAAATATTAAAAAAATCCTGCAAATCAAGTGATGGGGAACGAGTCTATGAAGATACACATTTTTGTTTTGTCACCGTAGGCACGTTTTTCTTTTAATTTTTTCAAATGTTTATTTATCATTTTTTGAGAGAGAGGGAGAGACAGAGTACAAGCAGGGAAGGGGCAGAGAGCGAAGGAGACGCAGAATTTGAAGCAGGTTCAAACTCATGAACTGCGAGATCATGACCTGAGCTGAAGAAGTCGGACGCTTAACTGACTGAGCCACCCAAGAACCCCTTTAGGCAGGTTTTCATCTAGCGCTATGGTTTTCAAATCTGACTGTACATCAGAATCAGAGGAGGAATTTATTTAAAAAAAAACCCCACTTCCTAACTGTCCTGAGACAGTTAAGAAAACCCAACATTGTTAGGAATGGGGCTGGAAAATCGACTTTTTAAAATAAACTGCCCAATGACCCCAATTTGCAGCCAGAGGACCCGGTGATAGAGTGTATCTTCAATTGTTATTTTGGTGTCTACTGATTTTATTTTCCTGCTGGAGTCCTGGGTAAAATTTCGTTTCTTTGTCTTTCATGCCTATTATATTCTCTCATAATTTGTACCTTTTAATATTTTTTCCTTTCCTTCTGAAGATGGGCTCCGTAGCCAGGCAAACCGGACAGGGCACTCCCTAGCTGGAACGGAAGAGGGAGGGGCTGGCGTTAGAAATAGTAGCAAATGAGATCAGAACATTCTTTCTCTTGTACTATGGTGTGTCCTCCTCCTGAGCAGGGGATTAGTTCCTCTTTTCCATTCCCTTCCCTTCCGCACCCACTTCAAGAAAGCATCTATTTGTATCAATAATATATTTTTTAAGGTTGATTTATTTGTGAGAAAAAGTGAGAGAGAGAGCAAGCAGGGAAGGGGCAGAGAGAGAGAGGGAGACACAGAATCCAAAGCAGGCTCCAGGCTCCGAGCTGTCAGCACAGAACCCAACACGGGGCTCAAACTCATAAACTGCAAGATCATGACATGAGCCGAAGTCGGACCCTTCACCGACTGAGCCACCCAGGCGCCCCTGTATCAATAATATTTTTAATATAATCTTGCCCATTGACCCCAGAAGTCTTCCTACAAAGACTGTATTCCCAGCATGTGCTAACCGGTCCCCGTTTGGTAAACTCCCATTATGCCAAGGACTATGAACATGCTATCTTATTGACATGTGTCTCATTAGGCCAGGGACGCTGTGGATGCGGTCAGATGCACACACAGCCTGATTCAGAGCGGGTGTTTGTCACAGGCGCCCTCCCTCCCCTCCGTCGATACTGAAGTGGTGATGCTCGCTAAAGGGGTCCCCAGACATCCGCCGCGGGGATACAGTCGGGAAAGCAGGAGTGCCTGTGGTTGGTTTCTCCGTCTGAATCATCTTTTTTTTTTTTTGTCCCCGCCCCTGACTCACCTTTAATCACTAAGCTTTCTCATGCTGGGCCGACTTTGCCCCGGCCTCATGTGCTGTGAGGCGTTTGGACAGTAGTTCCCTGCTCGTTCTCTGCCAGCACTCTTGCTGTAGAGCTGGCGCTCCCCAGTTCCGGCTCCTTCTCCGTCCTCTCTGCTGCTTCTAGTTGCTTGCTTCAGCTCTCCGAATGACTTAACAAACCCGGATGTCCCGGTTAAGATATTTTGCATCTGGGGCTCATCTGCCCCAACCTTTTGCCTGTTTTCAGGCCAAGACATTCTAAGACATCTATTTAAACAAGAACTTGAGGAAGAGAAGGTGTGGGAGGGCCATAAAACCATAGAGCCGGCACGTGCGTATCCGGGAAGAACCTCCAAAGTCAAGATCCATGTGGCAAACGCTCACCGGTCCCTGTGCACACGGGTGTCATTTGTGGGACAGAAATGGGGGCGGGATTTGAGTTTGCTGAAGGCCATGAATGCCTACCATTTTCTCAAGAGCAGACCTCACTTTTCCTTTGCAACAAATTTCTGCGAGGTAGGAAGTATTGTTTCCATTGTGCAGGGGGCGCTAAATCACACATTCCAAGTCTTGTAGGGGGTGCACAAGAGAGTTGTGATCCGGGTCTTTAGACTCCTTGTCAGTGCTCTACTGGGCCTGTCTTCACTGAAGGTCTCCAGAGATTACTTGGGAACAGGCTGGATTTGTAGATAAGCCACCTGCAGGGGACTCAGACTTGAGCTCTGAGCACAGTTGGTCTGTGTCGCCTGCATCTCTGTAAGTCACCCCTTTACCTGGAAATCACCCGGGACCGTGTGGAGGACTGTGGTCCAGAGACGTGCCCTGGAGAGGCGTCTAGGGAAAGTGGGGTGCGCTGTGTTGCCCTGAATGTCACCCCCTCCCGAGGCATTTGGCTTTGCCAGTTCCGAGCAGATGCTTCATCCCCCACGGGAAACCATTTGTCCACGTCACCCCGTGCCCTGTCCCTCATTATGGGAAAAGCAGCTCGGGTGGGCAACGGTTTTGGCTCGCTGGTCCCGGTTTGCTATTCTTTTCTCACTACGTTCATTAAATTATCAAAATGTTATTAAGATTTAAATGAAATCTCCCAGCCTCCTCTCTCCATCTGTTCTCGCTGTTTATTCCCTCAGGGACCTCACGAATCTGTCATTTGCGATTTCACAGCTTCTCGAAGCCGCAGTGCCCGCGGCGTTTCCTCTGCAGGCGACGACGGTGCGTGACTCTCCGAGCAGGACTCTTGGGGGGATTTCGAAGCTAATGGCACCCTCTTTTCTCAGCGAGCGAGAAACCCCGTTGTGCGTGCCCAGCAGCCCTGTGCTTGCGGGAGCACGTACACCCTTGCTGTGCAAAGCAGACGTCTTCAGGCCCGCAGAGAGATGGGAGGTTTCTGGGAAGTCATTCTACGACGTTCTGCTGTCCGGAGATGCAGACGTATTTGTTCTCCAGGCTGCTGGGTGGCTCCGTCGGTTGAGCGTCCGACTCTTAGTTTCAGCTCAGGTCATGATCTCATGGTTCGTGGGGTCAAGCCCCGCGTCGGGCTCGCTGCTCTCCGTGCAGAGCCTGCTTCGGAGCCTCTGTCCTCCTCCCCACTCTGCCCTTTCCCTGCTCACTCTCCTCTCTCTCAAAGGTGAATAAACCTTTTTCCAAAGTATTCATTTTCGAAACAGGAGTGGATTCGTTGGCTTGGGCTGCCGTAACAAAACAGCACGGACTGGGCGACTTAAACAGCAGGCATTTATTTTCTCACGCAGTTCTGGAGGCTGGAAATCCAACATTAAGTTCCCAAGCAGCTTGGTTTCCTCCTGAAGCTTCTCTCCTTGGCTTGAGGATGCCACCCTGATGATCTGCCCACTCTTCACACGGGCATGTGTGCGTGTGCATGTCCCTGATGGCTCTTTGTGTGTCCCAATATCTTCTTTTTTTTAATGTTTATTTATTTTTGAGAGAGGGAGAGCACAAGCGGGGGAGGGGTAGTGAGAGAGGGGGGACATCCAAAGTGGGCTCTGCCCTGACAGCACAGAGCCTGATATGGGGCTTGACTTACGAACCTGTGAGATCATGACCTGAGCCGAAGTTGGATGCTCAACCTGACCTAGCCACTCAGGCACCCCCCAATCTCTACTTCTTAAAACCAGTCAGATGGGCTCAGGGGCCACCCTAAGGGCCTCACGTTATACCTCCTTAAAGGTCCTATCTGGACATAGTCACATTCCGAGGAGCTGGGGGCTAGGACTTCAGCATATGAATTCTGAGGGGGCACAATTCAGCCCCTGACAGAGAGTGAATGAGTGAGGAAGTAGACACCTGAGTTTCTATTCTATGCCAGGTGCTGTACTCACAGCCTCACCTACCTTTTCTCATTTATTTTTAATTTTTTTAAATGTTTATTTTTGAGAGACAGAGACAGAACATGAGGGGGAGAGGGGTGGGGGGGGCAGAGGATCCGAAGCAGGCTCCAGGCTCTGAGCTGTCGGCACAGAGCCCGATGCAGGGGTTGAACCCATGAACCGTGAGATCAGAACCTGAGCCGAAGTCGGACGCTTCACCGCCTGAGCCACCCAGGCGCCCCCACCTTTTTTCATTTATTGAAGAGGATCCCGCAGCTCACCTGACAGTGATTCCGGCTGACCTCTGCATCCTCACCCCTGTGCAGTTGGTACGAGGGGGGAGGCCTCCCTTGAGAACCCATGAGGAGCCGGGTCAGAGAAAATGAAGTCAGTCACCTTGAAGAGAGCAAAGGGCCCCCAGCGGCACTGCACTTGAACATCACTGGATCGAATACACTAATAATGATAATTCCTGGTATTTGCCGAGTGCTTCCTGTGTTCTGAGTGCTTTCAGCGTATTACCTGTTTAACCGTCAGAAATCCAAGAAAAGCACATCTAACACTTCTAAGAGGCGTTGGTCAGCCAAGTATGCAGAGAAAGAGGAGCTTCTCAGAAGGTGGTGTCAGCAGGTGCCTTCCAAGTACCGCATCAGGTAGAGGGCGCTGTCCCCGAGAGACTCAGGTAGGAGGGGTCCCTTGGCAAGGCTGCCGTGCTGTGGGCATGAGGACGGCAGTCTCTGAGCTGGAGCCAGTGACTCATCGGCCTCTGCTCCAAGCCTCCTTCCAGCTATTCTTCCCCCGCTGGTCCGCCTGATGGGAGAAGGGGATGCCAGCCACACCGAGCTGAGCATCCCGACAGGTAGACCTCGCCTGGCAAGTAAGCGATGTGGCATTCTGGTTGAGACCTTGGCCGGGAATGCGTGGGTAATTCAGAGGGGCCTGATTTAGGGTGGGAGCCAGACCTCAGGCAAGGATAGTCTGTTTTCCATGGCTGCTGGAGCCCATGACCATGAACTTACTGGCTTAAAACAACGCACACTCGTGGTCTTGCAGTTCTGGAGATTGGAAGTTGACATGGATCTCACTGGGCTAACGTGAAGATGGCTGCATTTCCTTCTGGAGGCGAGAACCTGCTCCCTTGCTTTTTCCAGTTTCTAGAGGCCCACCACGTGCTGAGGCTTGTGGCCCCTTTCTTTATGTTCCAAACCAGCAGCTTAACATTTCCAAATTTCTCTCGGACTCTGACACCCCCGTGCCTTCCTCTATTAGTTGAGGACCCTCGTAATCCTGCAGTGGGTTCGCTCAGATGACCCAGGATGGTCTCTCCCTCTTAAGATCCTTAACCGAGTCACAGCTGCAAGTCCCTTTTGCCAAGTAAAATACCCCCTGCACAGGCTCAGGGATGAGGACATGGACAGCTTTGGGGGGTCACTTCTCTGCCTCCCACAATTATCCTCACTGAGATAACTCAGCTTTGGGAAGACTCTTGGATGATGGTCAGCTACTACTCACCTTAGTTACCCTGAATTCTCTAGCTTTTGAAGTTGTCCTCCCTTCCTGGTGAGGCAAGGGGGAGGGTGTTTGTACTCCATGTGAACATCAAGGAAACCGAGGTTCACGGAAGCCGAGTAGTTTCCTGGGGTTGGAATCCAGTCTGGCCAGCAGCTCTGTCCTTTTCATTACACTGTGCTTCCATTCCGATCCACTTAACAGGTAGGGACGCGGAGACTTATTTCTGTTAAGAAAGGTAGGTAGAGAACCAGGAGGAGGGATACAGTTCCCGAACCAGGTGGTGTGAATATAGAAATAAGGCATATGGGTGTAGATCTTCATGAGGTTTGCCAGGAATCGTCCTGTCTGCCTCAAAAGCTAACATTTCTCAGTTGCTGGGGTCACTCTGCATTTGGCTTCATCATAAAACTAAACCGGCAAATCAGGTTGTAAACCACCTTCCGAAGGAAGCAGGAAAATCTCTTATTTTATTTCTTATTTCATTGAATTGTTCATTCATCCATCCATTCATTCTTTTATCATCCATAGAGGGCTTTTCCTTTGATGAGTGCTTTGGGGAATAAGGGAAATATTTAAGGTATGGCTTTTGTTCGAAAGGAGTCTATATCTGGGGTACCTGGGTGGCTCAGTTGGTTAAGTGTCAGACTTTGGCTCAGGTCAGGATGACCCCATGGTTCATGGGGTCCAGCTCTCCATCAAGCTCTGTACTGAACCTGGAGCCTGCTTCGGGTTCCATGCCTCTCTCCCTCTCTCTCTGTCCTTCCCCCCCTCACGCTCTGTCTCTTGCTGTCTCTCAAAACTAAATAAACACTGAAAAAAAATTTAAAGGAGTCTACAGCTAAGCAGTTCAGTCTGGTCATCTGTCTTGCAGGCTACACAGCATGGGTTCTGGAATCGAAACACTTGGACTTACCTGCTGGCTTCACCTATCCCTAGTGTGTGATCCCGGGGCAGTTGCTTAACCCCTCTGAGCTTGCCTCATTTTCCCCTTCTATATATTGGGGTAATAACTGTAGCTACCTTGGAGGGTCCTCGTGAGGACTGAATGGATGCCAAGCTTTCAGCTCTGAGTTGGGCTCGTGGCAGAATGCTCATGAGATGTTCTGTATCCATCCTGCCCCTCAGGGCTTAGATTTACCTTTAGAGAAAAGAGAAAGAGTGTGGAATCGCATGCTGCGGAGCGTGGGCGGTGAATTTCAGCATTCCGGGGTATAATAAACTAATTAACGGGCAGAGGCCAGCCTGGAAGCAGATCGACTGCTCCCTTTGTGTGGCTGTTCTAGAACAAGCTTGTTATCCCGTGCCCCGTTTGAGGCTGCTGGGAAGGTATTCTCTGAACTCACCCCGAAAGTCCTGTCCGGCCGGCTTTTCTTGCATCCTCCGGTGGAGAGGCTCAGTAGGGGCTTCGAAAGCAGACTGTCCACCTGTCCTGATTTGGGGAAAGAAAAGCTCTTTCTATGGAACAAATAGCTTCTGGGATGAAAAAGGGTAGAAAGACTCCAGAGGCGTAATGGACCCAGCATGGGCCCTGGGACAGCCCAGAGGGGATTTGGGTGCATGGGGAGGCTGAGACGGCAGTGAGGAGGTGGAGTGGGGGAGGGGAAGGAGGAGCGAAGTGTCCTGCTGAGTCTGGCACGATGCCTTTGTGGATGGAGTTCACGCTTTAACCCCTGCATACTGGGGGTGCAGAAATAGCCCCAGTGGTTTGCCAGGATTTCTGGGTTAGCTCTGCCAAGCTAAGCAGATTCGGGACCAGTTCCTTGAGCTTTTCTTTTCTTTTTCTCATTATAAGCCTTGACATGACATGTATTTGATGGACTGTAAGGAGACTCGGGTGGAGGCAGCGAATAATGATATTTGGGGCCCCGCACAGAAAATCGTCCCTCGGGTATTTGAGCGGATTCCACGGCGGAAAGGAAGGGAGTACCCCTGTGAGCCCTGTTTTCCATCTCACGTTCATCCCAAGGGCTGAAACTGAACTCGAGACCGTACAGAAACAGCGGTTCCAGCCTCCGGGGCCACATCGCATCCCCAACCCCGCGCAGCGTCTCACAGAGGTTGTCAGTCAGCCCCTCCAGGAGGCTGTGTTCACCCCCTCCCACGGCGAGCCAGCCTCTGAGCCCGCTCTCCGAGCAAGTGGGACGGGAGAGCCGGAGGAGGTGTCAGCACGCAAAAGCTGTTCTCTCCTTTTTCCTTGACAATGAACTTCGCAGCTTGGAAGCAATGATTCTTCTGCACGCGTCGGAACAAGTGAGTGGACCAGATAGCGACCCGGGGTCCGGGATCCCCCACGACGCCCCCCCCCACTTGGTTGAATATGGGCGAGTAGACAGGGGTAAGAGAATCACAGTGGCGGTGTATAAGCACCATCCCTGCAAAGTCCCGGGTGTGCTAGAGGGGAGGTCAGTCGCCTAGGGCTGAGCCAGGCAGGAAGGCAAAGCCAGCAGAGGTGTAGTGTGACAGAACCCAGGTGGAGGTACCACGTAGGCGTCCAGCATGATGAGCCTGGCATGCGTGAGACACCCCCCCGCCAGGGGAGCCGATGTGGGGGAAGCCGTTAGGCAGTAGGGAGCCATGGCTTCTTCTTCGGAGGGGAGTGTTTTCAGTCTGCTCTGCTCTGTGGTTGGAGGCAGTACGACTTTGTGGTTTTCGGTCTGTCCCCTGGTTAGAATCTGAGCCCTGTCCCTTACTACATACGTGCCCGAGAGCACGATTTTCCTCGGCCTCTGCGTCATTTTCTGTAAAATGGAGGCAGGAATGGCACCCGGGAAGGAGGCTTGAGAGAGTTCGGTGTGCCAGCCTAGTGGGGCACTTTGTTCAGTGGCTGCCACTTGGCGTGGCTCGGCAGGGGGACTGCATGGGAGCGGGAGGCGGCTCTCCACAGCGGGGGGTCGATGGCTTGGGAAGATGGGGAACTGCATCCTGGGGCCCTGTGGGCAAGCGTTGTGCGCACAGGTCGGGGAGGCCCATGCCGACACCTGGGCAGCGGTAGGGAAGGAAGAGGAGAAGCCGATGGTGACGCATGACCCCAGGACGGACTGGCTGGGACCTGGCAGGTGCGGGAAGTGGGGCCGAGGTTCCCAGGTTCGGGGCAGCTGGAGGAACGTTGGAGGAACACTGATTCTGCGTTGGGCACTTCAGGTGCTGGTGGACGTGAGTGGGCGGGTTCATGAGCTAATTGCACACTCGGGAGCAAGACCAGGGTCGAGTTATGTGGTGGCATGGTAGGAGTGGCTGCCATCTGCCAGGGAGACAGGGTCGAAGCCGAAGAGAGCTGTGCTATGTGCATACAGCCATGGAAAACGTTTCCGTTTAGACTGAAGTTGGAGGATGAGAGGCAGAGAATGGGAGCGAGAAGAAGCGTTCAGGGAGGAAGGAGGAGAACCCAGAGAGAGCGGGTGCATGGACCCCAAAGCAGAGAGGGCTGACCAAGAAGGGGGTCCGGGAGGACGGGGGTCTGGAGGAGGTGTGTGAATGGTAATCGCTGCTAGCTCAGCAGTGAGAACGAGACCGGGAGTGAAGACCGGAGTATGTGGGGCGGGACACAAGCCACTGAAGCCACACATTCCTTACGGTGTTTGCTGGCACACAAGCCTTAAGGCTCAGCTGGGTCCAGGAACCCAGGGGAGGGTCCCTGAGAGGGTCCTTGCCTCCACGCAGGATAGACATCTAACGTGAGCTGGAGCAAAACCAGAATTTATTGAATAGCGTGAGTGGCAGAGAAGAGCAGACAGGTGGGAGATTCGGAAAGAAGCGAAGAATGAATTTTGTCGTGGCCTGAGGTAGGAATTTATGTTAGAAAAGATGGGGCGCCCGGGTGGCTCAGTTGGTTGGACGGCCGACTTCGGCTCAGGTCATGATCTCACAGTTCCGGAGTTCAAGCCCCGCATCGGGCTCTGTGCTGACGGCTCAGAGCCTGGAGCCTGCTTCAGATTCTGTGTCTCCCTCTCTCTCTGCCCTTCCCCTGCTCACGCTCTGTCTCTGTGTCACTCAAAAATAAATAAACGTTACAAAAATTAAAAAAAAAAAAAAAAGAAAAGAGTCTAGGGGATGTGTTGCTCCAGGAATCCAGGGAAGGGTCCAATCAAAGGTGAGTGCCAGGGGACCAATAGGTGTTATTCCATAAATTACCCAAAGTATGGCTACTGATGCTGGCGTCGGCCGAAGCTTGTTCCACGAGCTAATGTCCTGGAATGCATTTGGGATCTGGCTCTTCTTTTTTAAAAAATTTTTAATGTTTATTTTTGAGGGAAAGAGAGACAGAGTGTGAGCAGGGGAGGGGCAGAGAGAGAGGCAGACACAGAATCCAAAGCAGGCTCCAGGCTCCGAGCTGTCAGCACAGAGCCTGACATGGGGCTCGAACCTACGAGCCGTGAGATCATGACCTGAGCCAAAGTTGGATGCCCACCCGACTGAGCCACCCAGCCGGCCCATGGGATCTGGCTCTTCTTAGGTGTGATCAGGTGTTTGGGGCTAAGGACAAAACTCAGAAGATGGTTAATTTTCTTGCTTCCCCCTTGGAGTGGGAACTTCAAGCATCTTCGGCTTCTTTGGAAATAGGGCCTTAGCAGAAAAACAGCAGAGACGGAGACTTTCTAAAACGGAGCCCCTTCAGCTCGAGGCGGCGGGAAAGGTTGCTGAGAGAAATGTTTCCGGATGGTGTGATATTTGAGCATCTTTACAGGGTAAAAAAGGAAGAGTGTGAGGAGACTGAGCTTAGAGGTGCAGGGGGAGGAGGTGGGGGATGGAACCAAGTTCAGGAACAAATGGGGGCGGGTGGGGCTGAGCCCGGGGGTGGGGGTGAGCCTCAGAAATCGGTAGTGGTGCTGGGGAGGCAGAGCACGGGGGCCGGGGGGGAGATTGGGGTGGACGGAAGTGGGAGGCGCTGTGAGCCAAGGCGACCATGCTCACTGAGTTGGGAGTGAGGTCAGGAAGCAAGAGAGAAGGTTTAGGAAGTGGGGCTGGGTTCGTGAGAAAGGTTTGGAACAGCCCCCAAAGAAATATAAAACTAGGCACTTACTGGGGGCTCTCCAGTCACTGACAAGCAGGCTGGGGGTTCAGCTGATGTGAGCACCTGCCTTAGACATTGAGCGTGTGTGCGTGCGTGTGTGCGTGTGTCTACATATATATGTAATGTGTGTGTGTGTATGTACCCACGTGTTTTGTTTTTTGTTTCGTTGTTGTTGGTTTTCTTTTATAACGAGTGTTCAACAGCATAAGCAATGGGAAGAAAAGAAAATGAGTGTCTGCTGGAAAGGGTGCCTGTGTGTGGAACACGGAACCAGCAGCATTTTACAGACAGTCGGTGCATAATAAGGACTAGGAGACTAAAGGCCACTGGGATCTGTCCATGCCAGAGCGCGGGAGACCTCTCCCATCACCCCTGCTGGCTCAGTTGATGCTGTAAAAACTCCGGAAGGAAGGCTATGCTAGTCTTCACATTTTGCAGATGGAGAAACTGAGGGCCGGAGAAGTTAAGGGACTTGAGTACGGTGGCACGCAGAATAAACGGTGAAGGTGGCAGTGGACATCCGTGACCGTGTGAGACACAGCCATTTTCTCTGACATCCTGCGCGCACAGTGCAGACTTTGTTTCAGAGCGAAATACGCGTGAAGGGAGCTGCATTTTCTCTTGGATCAGAGGCACCTGTAAGCACAGGGCTGTGACTCTAGAAACCAACATTGAACTTCCTGCCACCTTCCCGTTGCCCTGCTCTCAGGCGCTATGTGTGGGAACTCTTCTCTCCCTCTCCCTGTCTCTCTCTGTCTCTTTCTCTTTATCTCTTTCTCTTCTCTTTTGGAGACTGCTCAAATGCACAGGAATTGACAAATTCTAATGATAGTCTATTTTGGAGGGAGTGTTAAATTATTCAGATGCAGGCGCAAATAGAATGTCTCCAGCAGCCTTGACTTCCTGATTGAACCTGCTGATGGCAGTTCGCAGAGCCCAGCGAGGGTCTGCAGGCGACACCTTGGGTGGGCAGGTGGCAGGGCTTGCATCCGCAACTCCAAACCCTCGCTGTTTCCAGTCCCAGGCCGCGGGGTCCCTGGGCAGGACTGGCGCCCTGGCAACCAGACCCCGGCTGCAGCTTCGCTGCTTGCGTGGAGGCGTGGCTTCTAAGTTACACAATCCACCAGATGCTGGAACCCATGCCTCCAGCCAACTGATGTGTGGTGACCACACACGTGGTTTTTGCTTTTCTCTGGACTCCCAAAGGTCCACACGCGTGTGCTGGTGCTTCGTGCAGGCTCTTTCCCAAAGCGAGGTGGGCTGTGATTTCTGAACGTGGGAGTCCTCTTATAACTCCTCCTCTCCCCCAGGAGCTTTGTTGCCTCCTGTGATGAGGATGTCCCTGCCAGAGGCTCTTCAGGATTGCTCTCATTCCAGCCCTGTTTATGTCCAAGCCCCTGGAGGGACGGACAGCGCCACAAAGTAGCTGTGACATAGGATGGTTATTTATTACCCAAACCAGGATGCTTACCAGAGAGTGAAAAGGGGGCTCTCTTTCATAGTGGTTCCAGAACACCAGGCATAATTTAGCGTGAGGTTCTCGAAGGAACACGGGCTCCAGAATGAACTGTCTGCTTAACTTCAAGGGACCTCAGTTTTTTCATCTGTTAAACGGAAGCCTACTTTTCATGACCACCTGGAAGTAATATAGCTAATATGCCAGGCATTATCCCTACTGTGTAAGTGTTCAATATATATAAGCTCTTTCTTCTTTATAGTTTAAAAAAATACAGAGACTCCATTAAAAAAAAAAAAAAGCAGTGGCACGAAAATCATCTGGAGGCTCCCAGCAGGTGGGATTTAACCCCACCCGTTTGCTCCTACCGCCCCCACACCCGGCACTCTTGCTAACCCAGACTGGGGTGTTGAGTTTTTAGTCACCCATTTCCTTTCTTCTCAGATGTTTCTGGTCTATATATAGCGGTGTTTCTCAACTTTTTTTTTTTTTTCATTATTAGCCCCGGGAGACTTTTCAGACATTTTTTTCCTTCCGATTTCTAACCCTTCCCTCCCCACCATGATGTTTTCATAACGCAGGCACACCATGTATCTGTTCATGTATGGTGGCCCTTTGAGGAGCCATAAACCATCATGATACCTAAGGTCCCTCTCACCCCTGAGAACGAAGTTTTTACTCCCTGCCAGAAATGATGTTCTTTTTTTGAAGTTTCTTATTTTGAGAGAGAGAGAGAGAGAGAGTGGGAGTGAGGCAGAGAGAGACTGTGAGAGAGAATCCCAAGCAGTCTCCATGCTGTCATCATGCAGCCTGTGGCAGGGCTCGATCTCATAAACTGTGAGATCATGACTTGAGCTGAAATCAAGAGTCAGCTCAAGATGCTTAACCAACCGAGCCACCCAGGCACCGCCTCCAAGAAGTGGTTTTCACAACCTGGGGGGCGGGGCAAAGGTCACCCCCTTTGAGAATTCCTGGCATGTAGCATGGTCGTCTTTGATCTACCCACTCCCTGATAGGATCACCCATCCCCAGGATTCGGTGCTTCTCAGTTGGAGCCCAGGTGGTGGGAGGGGAAAAGCCATGAAAACCAGTAAGAGCTACCTTCTGTTGAGCAAACGCCTCAAGGCGTTTTATCACTAACCCTCACTGCAATTCTGCACAAAAAAAAATTTTTTTTTTCACGGATGAGAAAGCTTAGGCTCAGAGAGGGAGAATACCCCACAGCTGAAACGACTGTTGAGTGACAGAAAGAGAATTTGAAACTGTGTCTGTCGGATATGAAAGGTGAGACCACCGTGGCACCCTGGCCAGGGAGAAGGTGATGGTAGAAGGAAGCCAGCGTTACCTGAGCTCCTGCTGTGTGCCTGGGGCTCTCGAGGGGCTTCATCCATTTTATGTCATGTGATTGTCACCTCTGCTGAGGCGGGTGCTCCCCGGTTTTGGAGATGAAAAATGGGTTCGCAGTGATTATTTTTTTTTTTAAATTTTTTTTGGCATTTATTTATCTTGAGAGAGAGAGAGAGACAGAGCATGAGCAGGAGAAGGGCAGAGAGAGAGGGAGACACAGAATGTGAAGCAGGCTCCAGGCTCCAAGCTGTCAGCACAGAGCCCAACGCGGGGCCCGAACCCACGAGCGAGATCATGACCTGAGCCGAAGTCGGACGCTCAACCGACTGAGCCACCCAGGTGCCCCATCAGTGATTATTATGTTAAAGCTCACGCACGGCCAGCATTCATGAAGTCTGGATTAGAATCCAGGTCTGCTTGCTCCCGAAACCCCTCTCTCTGACCATTAGGCAAGAGACTCCCCAGGGGAAGTGCTCTGAGCCTCTACCTTGCAGGAGGGTGAGAGATACCCCCTACTCCCCACTGGGGTTGTAGTAGCTTTCTCCCACAGCTGGTATTTTATGTGCTTCAACTCCCCTTCCCCAACACACACACACTCGATTTTTGGGGGGCACGGTTAGATAGAAAGAGAAATATAAATGGTACTGTTTTGAAAACTTTGTAAATATCACTACTGTCACAAACTATGAGGATCTGGGAATCCCAGGTTAAATCGCTGGTCTCCGATCCGGCAAAGAGTGACCTGTGCTCTTTGGAGTTAATGTAGCAGGATGGCATTCAGGCAGGCACGGGCCGATGGTGCGGTTTAGGGGCAAACCTCAGGTCTGGAGGAGGAGAGTGGCCTTACCTGAGCAGGTTGCTGGGAGGTTCGAGCTGACAACTCCAGAACATAAGGAGTCAGTTTCTGGGGATTCCTCTCTAGGGCCTTTGGTATGTCTCTGGGGAGAGAGCCTTAATCTACACAGGCTGATCCTGGACAGCGAAGCTCCCGAAGAAGCTCCCGTGGGAGGACCCAGTCCCCCTCCGGTGCTTTGCCCCAGGCAGAGAACCAGGCGGTGGAACGAGGGATCTTGGGGGCGGCTATCAGCAAGCCCCTAACGTCTTTCATTTTATCATCGGCCTGATTCGCTGAGCCCCAACCTGACAGCCAGGCAGGCTCTGCCCCGGCTTCCACAGCCTGGAGGAAGAGCTCAGGCTCCGGTAGGCGGACTGCTTTTTTAGTCATCGTGTCTGTCTTTCCAGCAGCGGGAATGGCTGCCTCCTTCCCCGGGGAAGGCGGGGGCGGTGACAGCCAGGGTTGGCTGGCTCTCCTGCTGTGCCCAGAGGCATCTGGAGGCTGGTTCCCTGGGATCGAGAGCCGGCAGTGATGACACACAGGGGGGCAGCTTTGGCCAGAGAAGCAAGATGCCCCTGAGGCGGTTGCTCGTCCCTGCCCTCTTGGACACAGGCTGCTTACCCTGACTAGGGCTATGGCAGATTAAGAAAGAAATATCTGGTCCTAAATGAAAAATGAGATCCTGTGCAGAAGATAGTCTATAGGCAAATCACAAGTACTGGGGTCTGATTTGCAGGGAATGGAAGTCCCAACTCCACATCAGTTGTTGGGATGACTTGGGGGAAGTCAGGCCATTGCCAAGCCTCAGTTTCCCTACGTATGAGATGAGAGGGGTGGGTCAGAACACTTCTACATACCATTTATTTTTTTCTATACAATTTAAAAACGGTTTTATTATGGGGAGGGCGCCTGGGTGGCTCAGTCGGTTGAGCATCTGACTCTTGATTTCAGCCCAGGTCATAACTCCAAGATGGTGGGATGAAGCCCTGTGTTGCTCCGTGCTGAGTGCAGAGCCTGCTTGGGATTCTCTCTTTCTATCCCTCCGCCCCTCTCCCCCACTCTCTCTCTTTCTCAAATTAAAAAAAAAATGGTTTTATTGAAAACTTGAGTATGCCATTGGGACACTCCTCCAGACTCTAATTATTAATCACCCCAACTAATTAAGCCATGTTCGTATCAGAGTCTAGCAACCTGAAGATGAGAGTGGTATCCCAGCATTTACTTAGAGCTATTGTTTCTAACTTATTATTAGGTTTACTGTGGATAAACCGTCAGCAAATGACTCGTGAGTAGCCGTATGCCAGGCATGCAGTGAACACATTACGTGTACATTTGCCTTTAGACTCAGAAATCTTACCTCTATGATTTAATTACAAAAGTACAGCCATGGAAATCTGAAAACTACGCGCCCAATGTTATTAATTGTAGTTAAGAACATTAGTTGATCTAAACACATCCAATAGGTTAAAAACTAATAGGTTCATAATGGTACTCAGAAGAGACCATCTCATTGGGCACTTTGGAGGATGCTAGAGAGCCAACTTATTTTTATAACGGGCAGATATGGGGAAAGGATCAGATGTTTACTTTGCTTTTCCTTTACAAACTGTAGCTTAGGATAACCAAATAGTGGATATGGGAAAGTTTCTCTTTATGTAAGTATTCCAGCTAGTAACTGAAGAAATGACTTTATAATTAGAATTTTGTAATCCTGAGTCTAGGCAATGGTCTCTTAATACCATGAAAAGGAAGAGTGAGATTTTATGTGCCTTTGATAGAAGTACCCCAACACTGCCTATGAAGTAGCCTCACCCCCTCCCCGCAAAGCTAACCTGAATATAAACAAGAACAGCTATGCAGTAGAACTTTCTGTGATAGAGAAATTCTGTCTGCACAGTCTAACATAGTAGCTTCTAGCCACATGTAGGTATTGAGAACTTGAAATAAGACAATGTGACTGAGGAACTGAATTATTAAAATTTATAGAATTTTAATTAACTTAAATTTAAATAGCCATGTGTGGCTAAGGGCTGCTCCATTGGGCAGCCTGGCTCTAGACTTATCCATGAGCTGTGGGGGACACGGGAGACAGAAGAACATGTTAAATGACACCGTAGGAATGCAAACAGCAAAACACAGTCTATAGGAACTGTTTGTAGGACAAACTCTCTGGTCTCATCAACAAATAACATACAACAAATAAAAAAGAAATAGTGGTGGGGGCAACATGTAAATTATTAAAGACAAGTGATATCAACCAATAATAAGGTATGGGGCCTATCTAAATCATGATTTGAATAAATAGTCTAGAAAGATTATGAAATGATATTACAAAATTATTATTGTTTTAGGTATTATAATGCTATACTGATTATTTTTAAAAGGAGTTCTATTTTTAAAGAAGTCCTATTTTTGTTTGTTTATGTATTTATTCATAAATGTTTATTTCTTTATTTTGAGAGAGAGAGAGTGCATGCATGTGTAAGCAGGGAAGGGGCAGAGAGAGAGAGAGAGAGGGAGGGAGAGAGAGAATCCCAGAGCTGTCTCACTAACTGTGAGATCGTGACCTGAGCCAAAATCGAGAGTCAGACGCTTAACCCACTGAGCCACCCAGGACCCCCAAAGGAGTCCTATTTTCAAAGAGACACTACTGATAATTTATGGATGAAATCATGTGATATCTGGGTTGTAATTTAAAATAACCTTATGTGTGTGAAAAGGAAAACTGGGTGGGGTGTAGATGAAATTGGAATGAATTGGTAATTGGTAAAGCAGATTGGTGGATATATAGGAGTTCACTATATCATTTTCTTTATATTTGAACGTGTTTGAAAATTTTCACAATAAAATGTGAACAACAGAAGTAAGAGAAACTTCCAAGGAACCTCTCCAACCTCAAATAACAACAGCCATAACAGCAGCAACAAGAACCTTACCCTTGCGGTGATTTCAGAGCTGGGAACCCGGGACAGTGAGGGTGTACAGAGTGTGTCCCAAGGGAAGGGCAGGGTCCCCTGAGGACAAACACCACTGTCAACACTGTGATGAGGAGAGTAAGCCCAGAGCCAGGGGCAGCATTGCAGAACTGGAACTAAGACTTCTCCAGCAAGCTGCAAGCCCAGCTAAAGTGATCCCAGGTCTACAGCACCGCCGATTCTCAGAGAAAGCAAAAGCAAATTCTCTTTGCAGGAGAGCATCCACCATTTTTGGTATGTGGGATTCCCATGGATTAAGATCAAGCAAATATGAGCAAATAGTAGGGTTCATATAGAAACTATCATCTAAAGCGGAGGCACTCTTGAGGGTCAGAGGGTGTGCCAAAATAACAGGCATAATTACTGTGAAAGACATAAAGTACGATTGTCCTGGAGAAACCAAGGCGAAGGGCCCCCTGGCAAAGAAGAGGGAGGAGGATAAGGTCTCTATTCCTGGAGTTTGGTGGGAGTGAGTACAGGATCCCCTGGGACCAAATGCTATGAAGACTAGAAAGGAACGAGGAAAATCTTCAGAAACAATGACTTAACGGGTAGTATAATGGCACTAAATGCCTATCTGTCAATAATCACTCTGAATGTACGTGGGCTAAATGCTCCAATCAAAAGGCGTAGAGTATCAGAACGGATCTCTGCATCTCATCTCAGATCACTTAGAAGTTGAGCTCTTGCTCCAGATTAGTGGTTCTCAGTGTGTGGTCCTGGGACCAGTAGTATCAGCATCCCCTGAGAACTTGTTAGAAATGCAGATTCTTGGGCCCTACCCTAAACCTAATAAATCAGGTGGTGGGGCCCCGCCAGCCGCTTTGGAACAAGCCCTCCGGGTGATTCTGATGCACCCAGTTTGGTAAAGTTCATCAGCTATTAGGAAGCATTCCGTGAACATCACCAAGCCGATGATAGTTTTCTTAAAAGGAGTAGCAGATAGGGAAAAACGTTAACATTTTCCCAATAATAAACATTTTAATGGCACTAGGTAATTCTGTAAATAAAGTCTAATAAAAGTCATTTGACAATTATCCTTTAAGAAGGATTTAAAGGGCATCTGGGTGGCTCAGTTGGTTGAGCGTCTGACTTCAGCTCAGGTCATGATCTTGCGGTTCATGGGTTTGAGCCCCGTGTCGGGTTCTCTGCTGACTGCTGACAGCTCAGAGCCTGGAGCCTGCTTCGGATTCTGTGTCTCCCTCTCTCTTTACCCCTCCCCTGCTCACGCTCTGTCTCTCTCTCTCTCTCTCAAAAATAAACATTAAAAAATTTTTTAAAAAAGGATTTAAAATAATACAAATGCATTTTTTAGCATTTTACGTATATATTTAGTATCCCAAAGGTATGGTGATTGTCCCAGAGACGGACAAAAATATTACCTTCTCAAACGGGGCTTTAATTAGATGTTTGCCTCTCCATGGAACCTTCCTCCAAGGAGTTGGGATCTCAAACACTTCTGGCTGGAACTGTTTTTAATTAGCACTCGCTCATTTAGGTCTGGTCTCGCTTAACCTGGGATCTGAGCAGCAACCCTTCCTGTTGCTTTTCTTTGCTCTACGTTCAACAAAAATTGGAGAATATGGCTGATGTTCTGTTTCTCTAGCCCCGCTGGAGACTTCCTGAACTAACCAGACTGGGTTGGAGACATGTACCAGATATTTTTGTGGCTTAAACCCCCCTCTTCTGCTAAGGGCATGCTTGTGCTTGTCCTGAACGAGTTTTCGGCATGCCTCAGTGGCTGTTTATTGCTTCTGTGTTAAGCATAATAGGATGGGCCCCTCACTAATTACAGCCTTGCTAGAAGTTAATAAACAGATGGAGAGGTGGAAGTCTCCCTGCTTTCTTGTGGCCACAGGCACCAAGCAGAAACCCAGAGAGCGTCAGATGAACATATGTTGATGCTAAGATTCCCCACAGTTCCCCCAACTTCTCTTCAAAATAGATCAGTTATTGTGATGGAAGCCAGGGGCACCACAAGCAAGGCTGGTAAGGATCATCCTCAAAGAGTCCTAGCCTCACAGTGTTTCTTACACCCCACTTCTGGAACTGGCCACATTCTTTGGGGACCTGTTGAAATATATAGTCTCTCTTGTACCCCATCTCAAAAGAATTTCCATTAGCAGGTCTGCATCGAGACCTGAGAAACTCCCAAGTTTGGAAGGTGTTTTTTTTCTTAGGGGATTCCGATGTAGAGCTTGAGTTTGGAACTGCTGGCATGGAGTCAGAGCTGTTCCGGCAAAGGCTGGAAGTTTTCCCAGGTCCTTTGCTCGTGTCGTCTAGGGTCTTTGGCAGAGCTGGGACACGCTCTTCTCCAGGAAGACTCGATGTTTGCAGGAGCAGCTTTGTAGTTTGCTACTCCAACCTCGTCCCAGTCCAGTGAAGGGTGAGTCCATCAGGGCGGCCTGGCCGGGGGCGTGGAGAGGCGGCAGCACAGACAAGGTAAACCTGGCTCTGTTCCTCACCACGTTGGGCAAATTACCAAATTCCTGTGAGCCTTGTTTTGCTTCTCCAAATGATGGTGAGAATAATATTTACCTGAGAGGGCTCTTACGAGGATTAAATGAGAGAATATAAGTAAAATACTTAGCCAACAGCCTGGCACCTAGTGGATACTCAATAAATAGTTTTTTTTTTCTCTTGAAGGTTCAAGTCTAAAGAGTTGCCACATCGTTGATTTTTTTTTTTTTTTCTGAACTGAGACTACATTTCGGTAACACTTTTCTGCTGAGAGAGATTATAGAAAGTTTCATTCCGAGAGTGGATGCTGTAACTGGAAGAGCGTGTGTTTAAAAGACCGAGACTTTCTGATGGATTATTGGCAGGAAAGAACACCCGGTCCCACCAATGGCGGTGCAAGCTCCCGGGCAGCCAGCTGAGTGGCACAAAAGGAGTAGAGATATAAGAGAGGAGGTAGCTTTTTTCTTTTTTAAGTTTCTTTATTTCTTTTGAGAGAGAGAGAGAGAGTGAGAGCACCGGCAGGGAAGGGGCAGACAGAGAGAGGGAGAGAATCCCAAGAACAGAGCAGAGCCTGACGTGGGGCTCCATCCCATGAACCGTGAGATCATGACCTGAGCTGAAATCAAGAGTCAGACGCTTAACTGACTGAGCCACTCCGGTGCTCTGACAGTAGGTGGCTTCGGCAGGAACCTCAGTGCAGCCTAGATGTTAGCAGGAAGCACTCTGGCTCTTCAGGGTTAGGTAAGGTTGGCTTCTGTGGCAAAGCCCAGAATCTCTTGAAGTTCTTGAGAGATTTCATGCCAAGGTCAGCTTGGACGTCTTTCCTCTGCTGACTTCTGTCCTTTACTCTGGCTTGTGAAGCGGAGCAAGTTCCGCGGCAGGGCGGCAACTTACAGACGAATATTAAACCTGCCTGTCATAAGACCTCTCTTCCTTGCTGCTTCCCCTCTCTTTTGAGTTCAGCTCCTCCTGTTCATTTCAAACACAGAACAATTTCATTCCCTCTTTTGCTATGTTTTCTCTTGCTCGCCCATCCTCTCAGGGTTTCTGCGGCCCAACACGCACGGTGAGATATTTTCCCGAGCGGAGAATAGCTCCCTGAAAGGGAATTTGAAGCTTTCTCTTCAAATGATAATTTATTTCTTATCCCCCATCCAAACCTAAATATTGAAGCAACAAGATGCTGAACAAATATAGGCACGATCATGTGGGTGGTGGAGGCGGTATTAGTAATGGAAAAGAAAGACTGGATCCGGGAGAGACTTGGAAATAAGATCCCACAACAAATCGAGCACAGAAGAAAAACAAAAGGGAGGGGGAGGAAGGAACCGACATTTAACCGAAAGCCAATATCTACCTCAGGTAATCCCTAAACAGCCCTAGTTAGACTAATTACACACCCAGGTTTGGAGACTGTTGGAATTGACTGCCATTCAATTCCTTCCATCTCAAGATTCTATGAATCTTGTCTTCTGTTAAGAGAGGGAGAATCATGGTCTTCCTTTTCTTGTATTCTTTATTATTATTATTGTCGTTAAGTTTATTTATTTTTGTGTGTGAGAGAGAGAGCATGAATGGGGGAGGGGCAGAGAGAGGGGAGACAGAGAATCCCAAGCAGGATCTGCACTGTCAGCACAGATCTCGACCTTGAACTCACCAACTGTGAGATCATGACCTGAGCTGAAGTTAAGAGTTGGACGCTTAACGGACGGAGCCACTCAGGCGCCCGTTGTATTCCTTAAAGCACAATCTTCTGTTCGTGTGGGCAGTGACAGCTGGTCAAACATTATTTCTATGTCTTTCTTGGGGAAGATAGGATGCTGAGCTGCTTTTAAAATATCTTGGTTGCGCATTCTCTTTGTAATGGGAAATGTTATTTGCTCTGGTGGTACTTGCCGATGATGCCAGCAGACCACACACACTTCACTTTGAAGAAGCTGGATAATGTTTATACACCTGCAGGAATTGGCTAGAGAGATCAAGACGAGATTCCTGGTTGGTGTCACATTTATTTTAAAAAAAGGTGCCTGGGTGGCTCAGTCAGTTAAGCGTATGACTCTTGCTTTTGGCTCAGGTCATAATCTCATGGTTTTTGAGATCGAGCCCCATGTCTGGCTCTGCGCTGACAGCACAGAACCTGCTTGGGATTCTCTCTCTCTCCTTCTCTCCCTCTCTCTCTGCCCCTCCCCTGCTGGCTCTCTCTCTCTCTCTCTCTCTCAAAAATAAATAAATAAACTTAAAAAAAAAGCCCAGAGGGTAAACACAGGACTGAGATGGTGTGATCAACGTAGCATGTGTCCATACACTTTTTCTTGCGATGCTTGGAGGAGAAAAAGAAAACGTCTCAGGAGATTCGATGGTAAATGTCTACTTTCTGGGTCTCGGAGAAGACACTGCTCAGTACCTCTCTAGTTCTTAAGTTGAATCTTTCATGGATTTTTAAAAAGCATTGGCTCATTCTTCCCCACGTAGACAGATGCGAGTAATAAATAATGAAAAAATATTGAATGCTAGGAAAATGACATGCAGTTTTTCCCTCTTCTTTGAGATAAGCCCTTCTGAATAATTGATGTACGCGTCTTTTCTAGTGGCACACGGCCTTTCCTGAAAGGGAGCTATAATGTGGACAGAGCTGCGAGAGACCCTCTGAGTCTGTAGCCAGCTCCGAAGTCTTGGAGACATTGACCACTAAACCTTTTCCTTCTCGACAGAGGGCCATCGCTCAGGCAAAGACGCAGTGTAGTGAGGGGATGCCTTCCTCTACTTTTCTCACATTATTCCGAGTCTACTTTGGCAGCTGGTCTGTTTCGCATTTTTTTTTTTAAACTAGGAAGACTCTATAATTAACTTGAGCCTATTTCTGCTGTGTTAATTAATGTGCGTATACAGGAGGTTGCTGTTTTCCCTTAAGGTGTGATGAATAGAACTGGTTTTCATGGAAGTCACCTAGAGCTTTAGCAGATGTAGCAGTTGGCTTTGGGAAACACTCACACTGGAAAGCAAGACACAACTAATGCTGCTCAATACAGTTTAGGGTCTAGGGTATAGAGAGTGGTCCTCAGACTCCTCGTGGTTCTCTCTGTAGGCATTGGAGGAGGATGAGCAGAGTGGAAGGAACCCATCCATTGAAATCAGTCAGACCTGAATCTGAGTCTTTTTTCTTAAGCTTATTTGTTTATTTTGAGAGAGAGGCAAGGAGGGGTCGAGAGAGACAAGGAGTGGGAGAGAATCCCAAGCAGGCTCTGCACTGTCAGCTCGAAGCCCGATGTGGGGCTCAAACTCATGAACACGAGACCATGATCTGAGCCAAAATCAAGAGCTGTCCACTTAACTGCTGGAGCCACCCAGGCAGGGTGTCCCCTGAATCTGAGTCTTAATGCCACCACACAGTGACTGTGTGGTCTTTGTAAGTAGCTTAACCAGTTGGAGTCATGTTTGCTCATTTCATGGATGGGGCACAGAACATGTCTTTTTGTTAGAATTAGTTCAGACAGCATTTGGAAAGCTTCTAAGATGTGTAACTCAACTCATGAGCCTACAAGTTGGCCACAAGCATTTATCCTATCATACTACAAGCTCCTTGGGAACACACCCTATGTCCTATTTGATTTCTGTCTCCAATGCTCATCAAAGGTCGGAACTCATTTTTGAAAGAATGAAAGATGAATTGGTCGCATTTGGTTAGTAACCTTCACAACAACACAGTGGCTATTGCTGGTGTGGACCAACTTTTGATCCCTAAACTCTTACTATGTCTCTGTCCGTAAAGGAGTTTGGACCCATCCCTCAACCTTAGAGTATTGGGTTTTGCCAGTCCCCAAAGGCTGCACTGAGAATTGACCTGTCCTTCTTGCATAGTCCTTCCGGGAATCTTCTGCAACTCCCCGGAACTTCACAGAGATGCCAGTGGTCTGGCCGAGACAGCCCAGATGCACCATGCAACCGCTCCTCTCTTGGGTCTTGCGATTGGCCAGTGACAGTGTTGTAGGCAAGCAGAGCATGACACACAGTGGGGCCTAGGTCTCCTCTGCATCAGAACCCCCTCTGTAATCTCTGCTTCTGTTCTTCTTCCCCAACCCCAGGGGAATCTCTTTTTCGCCTGTGTGAGATCAACTCTCTCTTTTTTAAGACACTCAATCCCATGGCCAGAATCCTCTTTCCTTAAGGCCTTAGGTCTTTGGAACACAGGAGCCAGAAACACTTTCAGGAGATTTATTTTCTGCTCTGCCAAAAACCTCTCCTGGGTGCCAATGTGCAAAACTCACTCCTTGCTTGAAAGGGGGAAGAGAGAGTCAATATCTTAAAATACTATATCCACAGTGCCCAGGAGGAAATAATTAGATTCTGGGGATTTGTCTTATTAGACATGGCAAATGTTACAGGCCTTTCGGGACTCTGGATTCATTAGGGTTGTAAGACGGTGATAAAACTCTAGGTTCCATCTTAGCATTTAAAGGCAGGAAGAAGAACAGAAGAGACAAGTTTTCTTTTCATACATTTCCATTTTAATGAGAGAAGTAAAATAGCATTTCAGAAGCCCCAGTAGATTAACTTTTCTATTGCATTGGCCAAGATTGGGTCATAATGGCTGCCTGTAACTACACAGGAAGTTTGGAAAGTGATGGCTGGGTTTCCAGCCTCAACAGGTGGGAGATGGCAAGGCGGGGGGAGGGAGGATCAGGAATGCAGCTGGACTGGTCTGTCATAGTCTGAGTTCCCTCAGAAGCAGATTCTAACACAAAGATTTGAATGTTAGTAGCTTGGTTGATTGGTTGATGGAGTAATCCCTAGTAGAAAAGGGGAGAAGTGAGGCAAAGAGGAGATATCTCCTGTGTTAGTAAAAGCTCTCCAGAGGAACAGAACCAATAAGTTATATGTATATTTATACATACACATTATACACACACACACACACACCCCCTTACTGTAAGGAATTGGCTCACACAGATGATACTGAGACTGAGAAGTCCAAGATTGGCAGTCAGCTGGCGGGAGAAGCAGGGGAGCTAAAGGCATAATTCCCAGTCCGAATCTGAAGGCAGAAGATGGTGTCCTAACTCAAAGACAAGTCAAGCAGAGTGGAAGAATTCTTTCCAGTCAGACTTCTGTTCTGTTTGGGCCTTTGGTGCGTTGGATGAGGACCACGGGGAGGAGGCAGTCTGCTTTCCTCAGTCTACCCATTCGAATGCTAATTTCATTCAGAAACAGCCTCACAGACACCTCCAGAATATTTGACCAAATGTCTGGGCATCCTGTGGCCCAGTCAAGTTGACACACAAAGTTAACTGTCATACCAGGAAGGCCGGCTGCCGCTGAGGGTAGCTGGGGCCCAGTCCTGTTGGTGTAACTTTGAGAGCTGGAAGAGAATATACCCTTGGGAGTTATCACACTGGCACTGGCTACTGGTTGAGGGCTGCTTGGGGGAGTTCTAGTCCCTGACACTTCTGTCTTTCCTGTGAGCTAACAGGCTTTGGCCAGAGAATGCCTTTAGGCAAAGCCGTGCAGGTGCGGCCATTGGAAATCTGGAGGGTGCTCTAAAGTAGTAAGATGAGTAAGATGCCTGGGTGGCTCAGTCAGCTGAGCGTCTGACTCGACTTTGGCTCAGGTCATGATCTCATGGTTCATGAGTTCAAGCCCTGCGTCAGGCTATGTGCTGACAGAATGGAGCCTGCTTGGGATTCTCCCTCTCTCCCTGCCCTTGTCCCACTGGCACACGGGTTGGACACTGACAGTGTCCCCTACATCTGCCACATAGGGTGCGGTGAAGCCTGTGGCAGTTCATCAAGCTTTTCTATCACTAAAGAATTTTAAAGTTGGAGATTGATTTTTTTTAATTAAAATATTTTTTTAAAGTTTGTTTATTTTTGAGACATAGAGACAGCGCGTGAGCAGGAGAAGGGCAGAGAGAGAAGGAGACACAGAATCCGAAGCAGGCTCCAGGCTCTGAGCCGTCAGCACAGAGCCCGACGCAGGGCTTGAACTCACAGACCGCGAGATCATGACCTGAGCCGAAGTCAGTGCTCAACAGACTGAGCCACCCAGGCGCCCCTGGAGATTGATTCTAAGTCTCAGAGGTTTTGACTTCTAGGACTTTATTTCAGTAGAGAAATGTGTGCTCTTGTGATATTTTCTCAGGGAACGAACTACTGAAGACAGAACAAGGATCCTGCACACAGAAGCTTAAGGGACGGGGCTGTGGACGATGTTGATTACAGACTGAACCGTGGCAGCCGAGGCCTTAGTCACTCCATCTTGGATTTGGTTCGGAGCCCAAGGGGAGGGTGAATCACCTTATCTTATGTAACCTTCAGATCCAACCTCAGGCAAGGTGGTGTTCTCTATTGTTCCCGAGAGAGAAAGCCGAGGTCAGGGAAAGGGGGGGAATTTGCCCAGGTCACACAGCTGGAAAAGTCACACAGTGGAGTCCTGGCCGCCTGATGATAAAACTGGTGCCCTTTCCATGATACTCGGCTATTCCCCTAGGAAAATGACCTTTCAAAGGCACAGCATGAATTAATAATGCTATAATTATACACTTCTACACTTCTTCTCGCGCTGACTCACATCCGGGCCAGTGGCAGGAAGTTGTTTTTCTGACGGGGGAATCAGTTGCACTGACCCTCTGACCTCTCTTCTTTCTCGTCTCTTTTCTTTCTCTTCTCTCTTCCTATCCATCCCCTCTCCTCTCCTCTCCCCTTCTCTCCTCTCCTCTCTCTCTCTTTCATCAGGTGCATACAGCTGTTAGTAACATCTGGTGTCATATTCCTGAGCCAATCAAGGCAGCTCATGCTGGGCTAACCCTACCCTTGACCTATTGATACCTCCTCCTGAAGTATCAGTAGTTAGATAGTTATGATATCTCAGTTAGACAAACATAAGATGCAAAACAAATTTGGCTCTCTTCAGTCCTTCTGTTATTAAGGCTAATACAGAATGGTTGTATAAAGCCCCCTCTCTCTTTGGATCTCCTTCTGTCTCACAAGGGAGGATCAGGTGCCCGTGTTTGTGTCTGCTTTCATAGGCACAGGGCAGACCCGTGTGTGAGGGGACACTGATCTGATTGTATTTCCTGCCCTGGGGATGTAGTACTGTGGCTGTGAGTGACTGAAATAGTGACGCTGTGGCCAGCCATGCTGCAAAATCAAGTGTGAGCTTCGGCTATGGGAGAGCCGAGGAGCTCTGAGTGAGCAGAAAGCCGGCAGATGCTTGCCAGGAAACAGAGGGGAGAGAACAGACGGCTCTATGTGGAAGGAGTTTGCACCCTGCACCCCATCCCCTGCCTCCCCTCCCCCGTTATACTTGTCTAAAAGAGCCACATGACTCAAGAAGCCCGCATGTAGCTGGGAGGGGGCGTGGGCTTCTCTTCATCCAGATGACCTCCAGTCAACATGATTTGTGTAAGAACCTGTGAGCTTTGACCATAGATGCCGCCTCATGATGGGCATGGAACTTGGCCCGCGCGGACGTGGAGTGTGGATCACTAAGCAGCCTTCTGGAAATCCACGGCTGTGTGTTTACTTGCAACCCTGATCAAGGCCAGGACTCCTGATTGAAACAAAACAAAACCACGACTATCACGAAAAGAACCGTAACATTAATGGTTGCCCAGAGAGGTTAAGTCAAATTATCAGGGGTTTCTATAGAAGAGTTAAATTACAGTTTCATAGTTTTGCTCTGATATCCCTAGGGGACAAATTGTGATTTATTTTATTTGGTCATTTGAAAAGGTAGACAGAAACAAACAGAGGTGGGAATATGCGAGATCAGCCTAAGACCACCGTCTGTGGCCTAATGAAGAGGTATTGGCTCATTGTGATGGGGGAGGTTGCTCAGTGGAAGAACCACAGGCATCTCACCCAACACAAGTGGAGGTAGAATTGTTACAGGATTTTGGGGAAGGATAGAGTTTGGGTAAAATGGAAACGAAGGTTCTAAACAAAGCAGAGATGGTTACCCGCGTGTCAGTGCCAGTTCTGGACAGTAAATTGGTCCAGGCTCCTGTTTCCTTGGAAACAACAGGGTTAAGATAAATGCCTCCCAAACCCCTTTCTGCACCTGGGCTGGAAATTGGGGCTGGACCTCTGTGTCAAAGTGACTTAGATCCTCCACCAGGCAAGAGGGAACTGTTTCATTCTTACCCGTATAATTTCCAAAGCTGAGTTTCTGGTGGTCTCTGATTTTAGAAATCAAGGATTTTCATGATGTGAGAAAGCCATAGGTAAAGAGGGCTATAGTGTGCAGTGTCCTTGGGAGCAATACTGGTTTCTGTCACCTTGATGCTGGCTTCATCTGTACGTGTTGTCCCAGCTTGCTGGCTGGCAGGGCAGGTTTTTACTTCTGAAGACCGAGCTAATCGTTACTTTCTCAAAACTTTGGGATTTTTTGGAGGAGAATGTGGTGGTTAATGGGTCAGTGCTCTTTGGTGTCTCCCGAACTTGTGACAAACTGTCGCTATTCTAAGTGACTACAAACCATGAAGGTGTTTGAAGAGCATGTAGGTGGGAGATGCCAGCTCAGCTGTTACGGAAGCTGGACCCCCCAGTCCTGGGAGGTGGTCACACACAGGCCCTCACCGCTCCATGCTGGAGTCTCTTGTGCCGCACCTTCTGAGTGTTCCATACTGGGGGTATCATATGCACTATTTAAGAAGTTGATTCCCTTGGACTTAAGCAAATGCATTACAAAATGAAGCCTTTATGCCTGGGTGGCTGAGTCGGTTAAGCCTCCGACTTCAGCTCAGGTCATGATCTCGCGGTCTGTGAGTTCGAGCCCCGCGTCAGGCTCTGTGCTGGTGTCTCCCTCTCTCTCTGCCCCTCCCCTGCTCACGCTCTGTCTCTATGTCTCTCAAAAATAAACATTAAAAATAAAAAAAAATAAAAAACAAACAAACAAAATGAAGCCTTTAATCGCTACCATGGAGGGAAAAGCAGCATCACTTGTGTGAATTCAAAGTCACCATGAAAAACAGATTCATGTTCGCTCAACTCTGAATGCTATCTTCCCTCTTTCCAAGAACTGATAGGCCCAGATACTGTTATTCAGCTGAGCTCATATAGACATGAATTCCAAACACAGGAGTTTGATTGGAGAGGAGCAGGAAGACCAAGAAGAAAACAAGGAATGGAGTAATGCTTTTGTTCATATAATGGGGTCCTTCAGGTCACTTCAGGCTGGAGGTTGGGGAAAAATGTCTCAGGGGAACTTGGCTGCAATGCCCAAGGGACTTAGGAAAGGCGAGGTCCCAGTAAGCTTGTATTCTCTGTGCCGTATTTTAGGACAAGTATACAGATAGCCATTCTTCTTTCGCTGGAGTGGAATGAGAGGCCAAGTGTGACCACTCGGGACGTCTTGAAGGTGGATTCTTTTGTGTGAGGTCATTTGATGAATGTGTGCACCTTAAAAAGGCTGATGTGAGACTTGGGACTTCCAGTGTCTGAGATGTGTGCCTCAGTTGGCCACTAGGGTCACAGGCATAGCCTTCTTTCTTGACGATCCTTCTTAGGAACCAGTGTGGGGCCTTATGGGCTTTTGATTCCCTGGGATGCAATTATGGCAGAGGATACTACGCAAGACACCAAGGCTAGATGAACCCTGGAGTTGGAGGTGGGCAAGAGCGTCTAAGCATCAGGCACATCGAAGCCCAACGCTAAACAAAATGGCTGGATTCGAGTGGGAATGAGTAGCTGGAGCTGAGTGCAAGGCGATGGGAGAAATCACAGCAGAACGGGAGTAGGTTGCTGACATGAAAATATACAGGGGAGACTGGTGCTGACGGCTCTGGACTGTTCATCCCTGATGGCCATGGGCCTGGCGTAAACCTACAGGTACATGCGCTCGTTTCTTCTTGGGAATCTCTAATTGAAGGCAAAGTCAGATAGATGGAGGATCATCATTAAACCAGAGTGAAAACCAAAATCCCCTAAGGAGGTCAAGGTCACCTGCCTATAACACTGCCTGGAAAACCTCCATGTGGACGATCCCTTTAGCCCATTGTTCTTGGGCACGAACACCCCCCTGGTGTATGAACCACGTGGATGCGGAACTCCTTAGCGCCTTTATGTGGGCTGCTAATTGCCATTTTTGCACTTACATAAAGCACGGGGACAGATGCTTCATTTGGAAACTGAAGCCTCGGGTAAACAGGTACAGGCAGGCACCGCTTGCTGCCTGGCGCTCTCTGCCACTGTGCTTGGCCCCATCTGTAGGGCCAGGCAGGTCATGGGAAGGGTGTGGTTAATGCCCTGTGCATTTTAAACACTGAAGTCGTGAGGACGGGGGAGGGATGGGGAAGCTTGGAGAGGTTAAAGAGAGCTGAGCAAGATTCAGGGAGGACTTCCTCCTTTTCCCCATTTCCATCCTCATTCTGAAGGAACTGGGTGTGAGATTACTGGCTGCACAGAGAAGAAATGGTCTCTGGGTTCCGTTCATCTCCACGAAGCAACAAGAACGAGGCCTGAAATCAGCAGCGGTGTTCTAGATCGCCTGTAGGAGACCCAGCCATCCTGCTTCTTTTTTTCCTTCTCTCCTTCCCCTCCCACACACGAGGTGATGCTAACACTTCTCTCATCTCTCCCTGGCTCTGAGATAATTTTGGCCAGAGTAACCACCTCAAAACATAGCTTTCCTCATGACTCTCTTGATCAAAAATAGTAATGAAGCAGACACTTTTTGATGCTTGCGATATGCTGGGGAGGGGGAGCGTTCTGAGCACTTTGCACACGGCAGCGCATTTCCTGCTCACAACAACACCGTGGTGTCGATGCTATCACCGTCCTCATTTTCAAGAGGCAAGAACAAAGATGTACAGGGCTTAATTAACTTGTCCCAAGTCACGGCTGATAAATGGCTGAGGCAGGATCCGAGCCTGGGATCTGGATTGAGAGTCCACGCTGTTATCTGCGCTGCCTGTAGAATGAAGAACACGTTCTCTGGCCTGGCATTCAGTGTCTCCCACCACCCGGATCCCACCTGCTCCGTGGCCCGTCTGTGCCTGACAGCACTCTGTGTGCGTTCTTATCTCTGGGGTGGCCTCTCTGATCTTCCAGGGGTGTCCAGTTCCGGGAGCGCAATTGGAAGCACTGGCCTAGGATTCCGAGGTTTTGGTTGAATCTCATTCTGCCCCTGACCTCTGTGTGCCCTTGGGTGGGCCGGCTTCCTTCTGTCATTGTGTTTCTTCACCCATAGAAGGCGGAAGTTGGACTGCGTGGCCTCTATGCTCTCTCCAGTTCAGACATGCTGGGATTCCGTGATGCTGTCACATCACAGGGAGATGGTCTCGATGGATGTGGATGGATGACTCCTTTATTCTGGGCCTAGTTTGGGCCTTCTGTCCTGCTCCAGTTTCTGTGCATGCACCCAGCTTAGCGTTTCCCAAGAGAGGCTCTGATTTCATTAGTTTGTCTTCCTCCCACATGGAAGACCCCACTGCACGGAGCTTTACACCAAACTTCCTCAGAGGTCATTGACCTATCATGTACATCTGAGACATGCTGGCATGGGCACGGTCGATCGCTGGTCCAGATGGTTGTGGTCAGTGAGACATGGTGGCTTTTCCTAACACATGTGTTGGGAGGCTTAACTTGGGCCACTGCCCTTAAGAAGTCCCTGTGGTTCCGTGCACATTCCTGTAGCCTGTCCAATACAGCTTAAAAACATGAAAAGAACTTGACTCTGTATCTTTTGGAGTAGATATGATTACCTTGTGGTTAAAAGCACGGACTTGCAGTCGAAGACGTGGATGTGAGTGCCTGTTCCTCCCTTTTCTTGCTGTATCGTCTTGGGCAAGTTACTTAACTCTCTGCATCGAAATCTGATTCTCTAGTCCTGTCTCGTGGAATCGCCAGGATTCGCCAACTCTCTAGGCTCCCCCAAAAGGCAGAATGAGATGAAAGAGCAGGAAGTGCTGAGATCTTCGGGAGAATGGAAGGGAGAGGTACAGCCCACCTGGGAGCTTCAGAGAGAGCTTCCTGGGGAAATGACACTGGAGTTGAGGCCCGAACGATAAATAAGGGTTGTCCATCTGAGACCAAGCATATTGGAGGAGAGCCTGGCATGTTGGAGGAGGTTCAGGGAACAGCGGGTGGGGCCTTGTCTGTCATGTTTGGGAGGTTGAATCTTATTCTGCAGGTGACGGGAAGCCTCTGAATGATCTGAGTGGGGCTGCACGTGGTCCGGTTTCCTCTCTGGAGAGATCATGTAGGGGGCGGCACAAAGGAAGGATTAGAGGGGAGTAAGTCTAGAAGGAGGGAGTCCAGGGAGAATGCTGTTGCAGATAGAGTGCATAATGCGGGTGTGTTTGTGACTTCCACCAGCATGCCTGGCTGCTTGGGTGGGGAGGGGGGAGCTAATTAAGGCCTGGAGAAAGGAAGCCTATTTTCTCCTTTTAAAAATTTTATTTTCCCCCAGACAAGGCCCCACTCGCTGTTCCCTGAACCTCTTCCTCCCTCCCTCCCTCCTTTCTTTCCTTCCCTCCTTTCCTTCCTTCCCTCCTTTCCTTCCCTCCCTCCTTTCCTTCCCTCCCTCCTTTCCTTCCCTCTCTCCTTTCCTTCCCTCTCTCCTTCCCTTCCCTCCCTCCTTCCCTTCCTTCCCTCCTTTCCTTCCTTCCCTCCTTTCCTTCCTTCCTTCCTTCCTTCCTTCCTTCCTTCCTTCCTTCCTTCCTTCCTTCCTTCCTTCCTTCCTTCCTTCCTTCCTTCCTCCCTTCCTTCCTTCCTTCCTTCCTTCTTAAAGTCATCCCCAGTCTCTAAGCCATTTAGAGCTGAGCCAGCACAGAGGGGCACATTATAAAACTAGTTATAAAACTAGTCGACCCTTTGGAAAATTTCATCCAAGTTGCCCTGTAGGCTCCAGGCAGCCCTGGTTGTGGCGATGCAGGAGGGAAATGATGTGAAGCTCCTTAAAAGCAGAGGCCGGCTGGATTGAGAAGCATGATTATTAGAGAGATGGTTGACAGCCTCAGTGACTGATGCAATGTGGGGAGCATGGGAGAAGGAGGAGAACTACAGAGATCAGGTTTGGGGGCCAGGGTGGCCAGGCCTGAGGAGGCTGGGGTAGTAGACCTGGGATCAACAGCACCAGAAATCAGTCATCGGGAGCCCTGTGACACCACAGTCACCTTACTTCACGGTGGCTTCAGAGAGCTCAGCTGCTTTATCACGTTGACTCGCTGCTGCTTGGCCAACCTCCCCACTGCCTCCTCTTCTCAACCCTGCTGCCCAGCTTCCCTGGGTCCGAACTTGGCAGCAGGACTGAGCTCAATTCTTGGATGTAGCGTTCAGCCTTTTCCCTTCACGATCTGGGCAAGATCTGGGCAGACGATCTTGTGATTGGGAGACTCTCAGCCTGTCCTCCTGGCTGGCAGACTCAGAGTCCACGTGAGAATTTTCTTTCTGGCGACTGTGCATGTTGAACAGTTAGCAACTAAAATCATACACTTCTTTCAAAAAATTATTTTTGACATTATGGATAGAAAAGATGGAAAATGCACAAAGAATTTCTTGGAATTACATGAATTAACTTCTTTTTGGATAGATTGATTTTTTTTTAATTTTAAAGTTTATTTATTTTTGAGAAAGAGAGGGCAGGAGAGGGGGGCAGAGAGAGACGGGGACAGAGGATCCAAGGTCGGCTACGCACTGACAGCAAAGAGCTGATATGGGCCTCGAACCCACAAACTGTGAGATCATGACCTGAGCCGAAGTCGGATGCTTAACCAACTGAGCCACCCAGGTGCCCCAGATATAGAGTTTAAAAACATTATTGATTCGGTAGATATTTTTTCAGTGCCTACATAGCAGCCTGTCAGGTACTATGGTGAGCAAAACAGATGAGATGCGTGCCCATCACGAGCTTGGGGGCTAGTGGGAAGCTCTGAGTTAATTGGCAATCACACGAACATGTAATTACACCCTTTGCGAAGCACTCTCTGAAAATTTGTTATTGTTGACTTTTGTTTGAGAAGGAAAGCTGGCAACAACTTTGAGTTTATTTAAAATCTTCATACCATTTTATCCCACAGACCTATTAATATTTTCTCAGAGGAGAAGCATAGATTTCATTTGTCAGGACCAAAGTTGAAGAGGCAGAACATGGAATTGGTGAAGTTATGTTTGGTACAAAATTAGTTCCTTCAAGTGCACACTTAGTTATAGATTAGGAAGACCTAGCTGCACAAGGAAATCCAAATGATTTACTAGGTGGCTGGACTTATGGTAGAAAATAAAATTTCTGATATTTAGATGGTCAGCCTGTACAATGAAGTTCTGCCCTCCTGAAAAGGGGCTTATTTTAAATATGTCATAGTGATTTAACATTGGAAAATCACCTAGACAAATAATCGCATTAGCAAATTAGAGGGACAAAGTATGGCCAAATAAATAGATAACAGAAGGACATTTACTAATATTCAGCAACCATTTCTGATAAAATATAGGGAAGTAAGAATAGAAGAAAACTTGGGGCACCTATGTGGCTCCATTGGTTAAGCATCTGACTCTTGATTTCGGTTCAGGTCATGATTTCAGGATTCGTGGGATCAAGCCCCATGTTGGGCTCTATGGTGACAGGGTGGAGCCTGCTTGGGGTTCTCTCTACCTCTCTCTTTCTGCCCCTACCCTGCTGGTGCACAGGTTCTCTCTCTCTCTCTCTCTCTCAAAATAAATAAAGAAAATTACAAAAAGAAGGGAAGAAAACTTCATAAAAGGTATAAAGAAATTTCTTAAAAATCAATAAGCATTATAGCAAATTGTATAAGACTTGTCATTCAAGTTTTGTATAAAGCAGAGATACTTGTTAACACTGCTATCAGTCAACAAAAATTTGAAGGCCTAATTGATGGAACGCAACAATAAAGATACATGACTTAAATTTTGAAAGAGAATGATAAAATTATTACTACATGCTTCTGACATCACTTTATATGTATGAAAGCTATGAGCCCGAATGAAAAACTATTATAACTAGTAAGGGAATTTAGCTAGAAATAAGATGAATAGGCAAAAATTAATTTTTAAGTTTCTACTGTCAAAAACGATTCAGAAAATAAAATGGAATAAAAATGAGTGGCAAGAGGTATCAAATACCTAAGGATAAATTAAATAAGAAACATTATAGCAAATGAAGAAAATGCTAAGGTTTTGTGGAAGGACATAAGTTTTACCAAAGGAATAAATGAAAGTATGTACTATGTTCTTGGATAGAAGATTAACATCCTAAATATAAAAATCCTTCTAAAACCAACATAAATATTCAGTGCAATTCTGATAATTTATCATTTTGGAAAGGCGGGGAACTGAAAAAATATATTCTAAGTTTCATATCAAATACTAAATTAGGGCACGTGGGTAGCTTAATCTTCGTTAAATGTCTGACTCTTGATTTTGGCTCAGGTCATGATCTCAGGGTTCATGAGTTTGAGCCCCATGTTGGGCTCATGCTGAAAGCGTGGAGTCTGCATGGCATTCTCTCTCTCTTTCTCTCTCTCTCTCTCTCTCTCTGCCTCTCATTCTCTGTCTCAAAATAAATAAATAAACTTAAAAAAATACTAAATGTGGAGGAATGGCTAAGAATCTTTGAGAAAGAAAAATAACTACCCTACTAGATATTAAAATAGCATAAAGCTACAGACAAACAGTAGAAAGAAAGAGGAAGTCTAAGAGCACCTGGCTGGCTCAGTTTGTGGAGCATGCAACTCTTGATCTTGGGGTTGTGAGTTCAAGCCCACAACCCCAACTGTCTACACAACTTGGGGTTGTGTAGAGATTCCTGAAAAAAAAATCTTCAAAAAAAAGAAAAAGTAAGGATAAATTGAAGTTAATATGTGATAAATGTAGTAATTCGAATCAGTGAGGTAAATATTATTCATTAAATAGCAGTGGAAGGATTGTTACTCATTTAGAAAAGAATGGATCCCTCCATAAAACCTTATATTAAAAATAAATTTCGTATGGAATAATCATCTAAGAGCAGCTCCAAATGGGAAACAAATTAAGTGGCATCCAGTGGTAATTGGTGAAACCAATGGTGGCTTATTGGTACAGTGGAATACTAATTACTCAGCCACTAAAAGGACTGACCTCCTGATACATGCAACAACCTGGATTAAGTTCGAAGACCTCACCCTCAATAAAAAAAAGCCAAACACAAAATACTATATCTTGTATGATTCCATGATATGCAATTTCTGGAAGAGACAAAATCCTTGAGATCAGAGGTTTCCTAGGGGCTGGGATGGAAGCAAGGATTTCCTGACGACGAGCATGAGGGACATTTTAGGACTTTTGATGTGCTCTAACACTGAACTATAGGGATGGTTGCACAACTTGCATGTTTTTGCATGTTATCAAGCTGCAGAATTGAAACGGGTGATTTTTTTTGGAGAGTAAAATGTCCTCAGTAAAGCTATTAACAATGTTATGGGTAGAAAAGAAAAAGTATAAAATATTGGAGGAGCATATCGGAAGATAGGGTTTATACCCATATGATGAGGAAGGCTTTCTTAAGCAAGTCATAAAAAACAAAAGCCTTTGAGAAAAATGTATATTTGATAACGTAAAATTAACAAAGATCATGGTGAAAGACATTTAAAATGTAAAAATGCAAATGGTAGATTTGGAGAAAATATTTGCCTTCATTTGTAAAACAAAGAATGACCACTTCTATTATATAAAACCACATAACAATTAGAAGAGGCAAACAGTTTAATTTCAAATTAGCAAAAGATATTTACAGATGACAGTACGAATGGACAATAAAATGAGTAAATTTGCTTAGGTAGTCATGAACATGAAAACCTGAAACTTACCGACTGTAGAAAATTTATAAAATTGAATAATACTTGATATATCATCTACAAGGATGTGAGGAATTGGACAGCCTATATTTTGGGGAGTGTAAATCAATTAGCAATTTTGGAGATTAACTGAATGATGGCTATTAAAATAAAAAATGTGCGTGCCTTAAGTAAAATAATTCCTCTTTTTTGTAGTTTGTCTTCCAGAAAAAAAATCACAGCTATTTCAAGACAGATACATTAGGATGTAGGTTGGTTGGTTATTTGAAAATAACAAGAAATAGGAACAGGTGCATGTCTATAAATAGGGATGTATTTGAATATGTTTTGCTATATCAAAATAATATCAAAACAATATATTATACAACTTTAAAAATAAGTAGAAATATTTATCTATATTGACTTGGAAAGCTCTATATTGTCATATTAGTTTTCTCTTGCTGTGTAATAAATTACCACAAATTTAGTAACTTAACACCTACTCAGAAGTTTGATATGGCTGGGTTCTGTTTTTGGGGTATCCCAAGGCTGAAATTGAGGTATCGGCTGGAATGAGTTCTCATCCAGAAGCTCGGGGGAAAAGTCAGCTTTCAACTTGATACTTCTTGTTGGCTAAATTCAGTTCCTGTGGCTGTAGGACTAAGGTCCCCACTCCATTTCTGGTTGTTAACTAGGGACTGCTCTCATCTCCTAGAGACCACTTGTGATCCTTGTCACGTGTCCCTTTCCATCTTTAAGCCAGAGCAGCACATCAGATCTTTAAAATCTCAACCTCTGACTTCCTCTGTCGCTGACCTCTAGACCCAGATTTAAAGTGTTCATGTGATTACATCAGGTTCACCTGGATAATCTCCCTATCTTCAGGTGAACTGATTTGGGGCGTTCATTACATCTGCAAAATCCCTTCACAGGAATGCTTCAGTCCATGTTTGATTGAATAGTGGGAGAAAGTATGTATACATTAGGGTCCAGGAATAGTGGGGGCCATCTTAGAATTCTATCTACCGCAGTGAAAAGGCTACTCATGGATCAAAAGGTTGAGCGTGAATCCATTAAAAATGTTTGTGTTTCTATATGGCTAGACACGTAGATGGATATGTTTATACATGTACACACGTTGATTCATATGGGGCTAGACAGTGGACAGCCACTCAAGAACATTCAAGAACACACTGTTCACAGTGATTATTTCTGGGAGTGGGATTAGATGGGGCAGAGGGGACTTTTCCTTTTTGTGTTTTTATATGTTTTAAGTTATGAAATTATGGACGTTTATCTTCTTATGGTTTTTAGTATTTTTTTGAAAAGAGTGCATATCCTAACGACTCATTTGAACACTTAACGTCCCAGATGTCACCTTAGTAGACACATCTGAGGGAGGAAAGTGGTCCAACTACAGGTCACACTGTCAGTTTTTTCTGCTCATAACCCAAGACATGATGCCCCTCCCTCCAAAAGTAAAATTAGATGAATTTGGCAGGGGGTGGGAAAGGCTCCTTTGAGAAAGGATTCTATCCCATGGCTGTGGACAGAACTTATGCGTTTAGTGAGCACATAATTAGCAAGGGATGTACTTAAATTATGCAAATTAGGGGATGATGCAGCAGGGAGGATTCGTACAAACAAGTAGGTTGTGAAGGACTCAACACCCAGAATGGACCCAGGAGGCAGAGCTTTTCCCTGTGTAAGAAGTGCGTGGAAAGATAGTGAGAGATCATGTTTCCTGCTAATGGTTGATGAGGAATGCAGGGTGAGGGATGCTTCAAAGTAGCACCAGTGGCATAGGTCCTGCTTTGAACAAAGATTCTGTGATAAAGAAAATGATAAGAAATCAGCTAGAACACACGGAGGCCTCAACCAATGGTTCTAGGTAAGATCTGGGTAAGGAAATAAGTGACTGTGAAAAAATCAGACACTTAAAAAGGGAGAGGCTGGAACTGAGAGTGGAGAGCCACACAAGAGCATCTGAGGACAGGGTGGATATGCAAGATTATCTCAAAAAAATCTGGTAAACCGAGGGTTTCTTTATCATCTAGCACTGCTACCACTTACCCAACAAAGCAGTGTGGTTATGTGTTCAGGTGAGTTACTAAAGACAGCATATAGTTGGTTTTATTTTTATTTTTGAGAGAGAGGGAGAGAGAGAGCAAGCACAAGTGGAGGAGGGGCAGAAAGAGAAGGAGACACAGAATCCGAAGTAAGCTCCAAGCTCCGACTATCAGTACAGAGCCCGACATGGGGCTTGAATTCATGGATTGTGAAATCATGACCTGAGATGAAGTCGGATGCTTAACCGACTGAGACACCTGCAATGCCCCAGTAGTTGGGTCTTTTTTAAACCCAATTTACAATCCGTCTTTTAACAGATTGATTTAGACCATTAATGTAATTATTAATATGGTGGAATTTAGGGACGCCTGGGTGGCTCAGTCGGTTAAGCGTCCGACTTCAGCTCAGGTCATGATATCGTGGTCTGTGAGTTCGAGCCCCGCATCGGGCTCTGTGATGACAGCTCAGAGCCTGGAGCTTCCTTCAGATTCTGTGTCTCCCCGTCTCTCTGCCCCTCCCCTGCTCATACTCTGTCTCTCTCTGTCTCTCAATAATAAATTAAAATGTTAAAAAAAAATTTAAAAAATATGGTAGAATTCATTTTACTATCATTGTTTTCTGTTTTTCTTTGTTCTGTCTGTCCTTTCCTGCCCTTTTTGGATTTGAATTTTTTTTAATGTTTTATTTTATTTGTTGGCTTTAAAAAATTATATTTCATTGAAGTCTTTCTCCCCCCCTCTTTTCTTACAAGGAATTACAATGTAAAATTTTTTTATAAATTACAATGTACATACAAGGCATACTTCAGAGATATTGTGGGCTTGGTTCCAAGTCACCATAATAAAGCAAATATTGCAATAAAGTGAGTCAAATAAATTTTTTGGTTTCCCGGTGCATATAAAAGTTATGTTTACATTACTGTAGTCTACTAAGTATGCAATAGAATTGCATTTAAAAAACAATGTACATACCTTAATTAAACAATACTTTATTGCTAAAAATTGCTATTCTCCACTTGAGCTTATGGCGAGTGGTAAACTGGTCATGGATGACCGTAAGAAACATAAAATTGATGAAAAACCTCAAATATTGTGAGAATCACCAAAATGTGACTCAGAGATATGAAGTGAACCAATGCTGTTGGAAAAATTGCTCTGATAGACTTACCCGATGTGGGGTTGCCACAAAAAATTTTTTTCAATTTGTAAAAATCGCAGTATTTGCGGAATGCAGTAAAGCAAAGCACAATAGAATGGAGTGTGCCTCTATTATACTTCTGAAATATCTTTTTTACCACTTGAAGAGAAATTTAGAACCTTTAATTACAATCATATGGGTTGTAGTTTTCCTGTATATTACATCTTCCTTCATTGAAAGTCTCATTAGACAATTTTATAATTTTTTTTCAATAGTCACACATATTTTAAAGAATTTAACAGGAGAAAAATAGTTGATTACATTTGTTTTGATTTTTACCATTTCCACTTTCTTTCTGGTATTATTTCCTTTCCACCTGATGAGTTTCTTGCAGTGTTTCTTTTACATCAACTCTGCTGGCAAAAAAATTCTCTATTATTATTCTTCATCCGAAGATGTCTTCATCATGCCTTCATCCCTGAAGGATATTTTTGCTGGATATAAAATTTTAGGTAGACAGTTCTTTTGGCACTTTAACAGTGTTGTTTTGCTGTCTGCTGACCACCATGCTTTCTGATGAGAACTCTCCAGTAATTTGAATTGTTTCCTTATTTCAGGGTTCTGGACTTCAACACTATTGACATTTTGAGCTCAATGATTCTTTGTTGTGGGGCTGTCCTGTGTACTGTAGGATGTTTAATAGCATCCTTGGCCTACCAGATGATAGTCACAAACAAAAATATCGCCAGACATTGCCAAATGTCTCCTGGGAGGCAAAGCCACCCTCGTTGAGAACCACTGTCATGCCCTGTATGTAATCTAAAAAAAATTGCTTCCTCCCTCCCTCCCTTTCTTTCTCCCTCCTTCTTACTTTTTTCTCTCTCTGTCTCTTTCTTGGTCTTTCTTTCTTTGTCTTTCTTTCTTTGTCTTTCTTTCTTTGTCTTCCTTCCTTCCTTCCTTCCTTTCTTTCTTTCTTTCTTTCTTTCTTTCTTTCTTTCATTTCTTTTTTCTGTATCTATCCATACATCCACCCATCATCCCTCCACCCATCATTCCTCCATCTATCTCTGTATCTCTGTATCTCTGTATTTCTCTATCCATCCATCCATCCATCCATCCATCCATCCATCCATCCATCTGGCTTTGGTTTTTAGCAGTTTGATTATAATGTATCTGGTCATAGTTTTTGTTTTGTTTTGTTTTTTTGAGCTTATCTTAATTGAGTTTCACTGAATTTCTTGAATCTGTAAATTATGCCCTGCATATTTGGGAAGTATTGAGACATTTGTTTGAATATTTTTTTCCTGTATTAGTCTCTTTATCCTATCTTTTTGAGACTCCAATGACATAGATTTTAGACCTTTTAATATTGCTCCTACAGGTTCCTGAAACCCTGTTAATTTTTTTTCAATTTTTGTTTTGCTTTTGTTCACATTAGACATTTCTGTTGGTCAGTCTTCAAGTTCATGGATTCTTCCTTGAGCTATTTGTCTTCTGTTGAACCCATCTAGGGAATTTTTAGCTTGAATTATATTTTTCAGTTCTAAAATTTCTATTTTTTTTGGTAGTTTCTGTATCTTTGCTGGGAATCCCACTCTCTTCATTTCTCTAAAGTTTGCTTTCACTTCATGGAACATGGTTACAATAGCTTTTTTTTTATTAAAATATTTTTTATTGTTTATTCATTTATTGAGAGAGAGATGAAGCAACAGCGTGAGTGGGGTAGACACAGAATCTGAAGCAGGCTCCAGGCTCCAAGCTGTCAGCACAGAGCCCGATGCAGGGCTTGAACCCATGAACTGGGAGATGATGAGCTGAAGTCAGATGCTTAACCGACTGAGCCACCTGGGTGCCCCTACAGCAGCTGTTTTAAAGCCTTTGTCTGAAAAGGCCAACATCTGGTCACCTCAGGGTTGGCATCTGTTAACTTTTCCTTGAGAGTGGCTAAGGTTTTCTGAGTGTTTTGTGAAGTAATTTTATCTGATTTTCCCCCCTCCTTTTCTCCTCTGTTGGGTGATTTCAAATTGTGTCTCAGTTTCCTATTGCTGATATAACAAATTACCACACATTTAATGGTTTAAATGAATATAAATTTATTTTCTTATAGTCCTGGAGATCAGAAATCTGACATTAAGGACTTGGCATGGCTGCTTTCCTTTGGAGGCTCCAAAGGAGAAGACATTCCTTAGCTCTCCCGTCTTGTAGGGGTTTCTGTATTTCTTGGCTTGTGGCTCCTTTCTCCACCTTCAAAATATATCACTTTAACTTCTGGTTTTATGGTCACATCTCCTGTTTGTCTGGTCCTAGTGTTCCTACTCCTCTTATATAAGGACCTTTGGGACTACATTAACCCCAACCAGACAATTCAGGATAATCTTCCCCATTTCAAGATCGTTAACTTCCTCACATTTGTGAAATCCCTTTTAACATATTCATAGGTTCTGGGGATTAGGACACGGACCTCTTTTGGTGGGACATTATGTTTATGAGACCCTGGGTTCTGTAAAGTCTTCTGGAGAGTATGGGATTTTTGTTGCTGTAGTCATTATTATTTTTTTAAAGCCATTCGTTAAGGTTCATATTGCAAGTCTTGCATTCGGTAGGTTTTGATTCCAATGCCAGTTTTATTTCCAAAGGGTTGTATTGCTATTTGGGTCTGCCCGCTCAGGGGCCAGCCTGGGCTCTGTGGGATGGCCCATGCTATAGTTCAGTTCTCAGGTTTTGCTATGCTGCTTTGGGAAATGCTAAACGTGGGCAGCTTGAGAGTGAGCCTAGGACTTCATACTTAAATACAGAGGATACTTTTTGCCAACCTGTTCCAATTTGTGATTGCTTCCACACTCTTTTGATTCTCCGGCTAAAAGTCTGGGGTTTCAGTGTCTCTGCCCAGTTCCACACTTAATGCGAATGGGTCCACCTTAGGGTGAAACAGTGGGACAAAAGAGAGAGAAAACGATGGGATTTGTCCCACACTCTCTGCCCCAGAGAGGCTCATTTTTCCAGTCAAAGAGCAGGATTTTTCTTCTCAGAGTTTTTGATGCATCTGTGACCGCATTGTTGCAGCTACTGTACAAGTGCAGGTTCATGACGGGGGCTTGCTTGGGACAGAGCCAGGAGAGGTAAAAAGAAGAAAAAAGATGGGGATACCATCACATCCTCTGTCTCATTGGGCCCCCTTTTCTAGTTTTCTAGCCAAAAAAAAAAGTTTCTTAGGGCGCCTGGGTGGTTTAGGCAGTTAAGCAACTAGCTCTTGATTTTGGTTCAGGTCATGATCTCACAGTTGATGAGTTCAAGCCCTGCATCGGGCTCTGTGCTGACAAGCATGGAACCTGCTTGGGATTCTCTCTCTCCATCTCTCTCTGCCTCTTCCCATTCACATGTGCACACTCTCTCTCTCAAAAATAAATAAACATTAAAAAAAGTTTCTCTTGGGGATTTTATTTTTCTGTCTATGCCTGCTGTGTTGTTCTGGGATTTGGGTCGCCCTGGGGTCTAAGCTGGAGAACTGAGTTAAAAAATTAAACCAGGAAACTCACTGCTGTCTTGGTTGTTCTTTGACTTTTGATTTTCCTCCCCAGCATGCTTGCTGTTATTTTCCTTTTAGAATTCTCCTACATCTGCTTTATCTAGCTTGTCCAGAGATTTTAGCTGCAACCAGTGGGTGCGATGGAGCATAGTGTACTCACACTATCTCCCCAAGGACTGGAAGTCCCCGCTAGATTATTAATAATATAAATGACGACATGGCTGTGGCTTTGGATAAGAAACTGAAATACATCACCAGTCTTGGCCATAGTGATTCATCTTATCTGCTTGTATTGAATTCTCCTAGTTATTCCAGGGGCAGATTATTGATACTTTTAAAACAACCCCAGTAAATATTTATTGCTCATGTGATGTCTGTAGGAGGTTGCTTTAACTTTCTGCTTGTAAACTAGTCGTCAGCATCATCATGGTCCTCGATATTCTCTTCTTTCTCATCGGCTCCTGAGTGCTTGCTGTGTTCCAGAGCTCATGTTAAGGGCTTTGCATGTACTGTTTATCTTTGAAGTAGCCCCTCCCGTGTGTGCTTGGCAGATGTTCTAGGCTTGCTTCTTTAGGAACCTGGACTACATCTGCGCTGTTCTCCTGCACGTATCCAGCACATAGTCCTGAGCCTGGTCCATAGTTGTCGTTCAGTAAATAATCTGTCCAGTGAATGGGTGGATGCAAGACCACCTTGACCCACATGCTGCTTTGTAGGCGATTTGAGAAGAATTTAGGGATTTATATGCGTCTCTTTCCTTGCTGCAGGTGCAGGGGAAGATCCTTTCAAAGGAGTGCATCGGTTTTTATGTTCACCTGTCTCAAAAAATATGTGCATCAGGCATCAAGCATTCTGGATACTGGGGATGGAGTAGGGAAAGGCAGTTGGAACTTACAGTCCAGTGTGTGAAAGACGGGCAAGAAACAAGTAACTGACAAGAAATAAACTAGGGTAGTGGACAGACTCCGGGCAGTGGGGCTACTTGAGTTAGGAGGGTTGGGGAGATTCTCTGAGGAGGTCTCGTGTGAACTGAGTTGCGAGAGAGGATTCATCTGCAGGGTCACACACCAACCTGGAATTTTCCTCTTGCTTAAAATGCTATTGCTTTTACTGGGAAAATTCGTAGCGTATGGAAGACTGAAGGTGAAATGGTTACATTTGACTGAAGGGAATCAAGTTACTGTCATATCGTTGAAGGTGCCTCAGAGACCATCCGATGACTTGTGTTAGCTCAGTGGGGTTTTTATCTAATCATCAAAGGTTAATTAAAAAATTACTATTATTTGATTTGTCTCCCAAAGTCTCTGTTTTCAGAGTTTGACCACCAAAAACAAAAGGAAACAAACAATGGCAACAGCAACAAAAACCAAAAAACCCTTCCAGAAAACCTTAATTAATTAAGTAGATTTCTCACAGGATTGCAGTTCCAGTCAATGTTTGTTTATTTATTTTGAGGAACCTCCGTACCCAACGTAGGGCTTGAACTCATGACCCTGAGATCAAGAGTGGTGTGCAGTTCCAGCCAAAAGATGGACACTTGACTTTTTTTTTTTTTTTTAGATTACTTGTGTTGCCTTGCTATAGGTAATGTTGTGGGTTTGTTAGAGCTTTTTTAAAATTAAGAGGAACATTACACCAACTTGATTAAAAAGACATTAGAAAAAAAATCTAACTGTCCCCACCCATAAGGTCAAAGATTTTCCTCTTAGGTTTAGCATTATATATTCTGAAATCAGAATAGTGCTTGACACTAAGTAAGTAAGTACTTGGTATCTGTTAAATGAATGCATACTTTTCCGTCTAACAGAATAATAAAGCTTTTATTAAAACCAACGAAAGTTTATTAGTATTCGGGGTTTTTTAGTGGCTGTTTGACAGTGAAGTTTGAATAACATCCTCCTTGGAATTAGAGGTTTGCGAGCTCCCAAGTGAACACTACTCCGTCCACTGTTCGTTGTGGACTCGCTCTGTGCCAGGCGCTTTCACACATTGAAATCCTCACAACCCTGCCCATTTTGTGGATGAGAAAACTGTGGCCGAAAGCAGTCAAGTCCAAGGTCGTGCAGCTGGTTGGTGGCAGACCCAGAATTTGCATCTCAGTAAGTCTGGCCCTGAAATCTGCGCTCCCAACTCTTGTGTTGTGCAAAGGCAGGAAAGCATGGGGATCGTGGTCTCAAGGTCTCTGCAGCTGGGCTGCCTGGGGTTGGAATCACGGCTCTGCTGCGTGACCTTGGACAACAGGCTGGACCTCTCTGTGCCTCAGTTTCATTCCCTCTAAAATGGAGATAAGATTCGTAGTACTCACCTAATAGAGTTTTTAAGGTAATTAAATATGTTTTTTTCTTTTTTTAAAATTTTTTAACGTTTATTTATTTTTGAGAGACGTAGAGACAGAGTGTGAGCAGGGGAAGGACAGAGAGAGAGGGAGACATAGAATCTGAAGCAGGCTCCAGGCTCCGAGCTGTCAGCACAGAGCCCGAAGTGGGGCTCGAACTCACAGACCGTGAGATCATGACCTGAGCCGAAGTCGGAAGCCCAACCGACTGAGCCACCCAGGTGCCCCTAAATATGTTTTTATGTAAAACGAATGGCAAGTTCACAAGAGTCACTTTCTAGCATTATTTCTGAACACACAGACTTTGGGTATTCGGTCTTTGGAGCTGGGGCGAAGTGCCAGGCTGGTGGTTTATACGGTCTTGATCATCTGGGCGAGGCTGCCTTGCTGCCGCTGCAGTAACTCTGGCGACAGCCCAGCCCTGTGCAATCGACTGCAGTTGGTGTCAGACACTTCACACTCGCCTGGTCTGCTGGTTTGGGTCATGTGTCAAACTGGCAGCTCATTTTCCCAGAGCGGCTGGCTGGAATGAGACTCGGAGAATGTGCCGATCGTCATAAAACACACAGACCCGGCGAAAATGGTCCTCGTCTTTCCTCGTGATGCGTACGGATTGCTGCAGCTTTATCGATCAGGCAGCAACCTCTCATTCTCACGAAAAGCCCTCTGCTTACCCCGCCGAGACCCAAGCCGCTGTGGCCGTGCTTTCTTTCCTTTTGGCATTTTGACAAGGTCTGTGAATTAACAATGTTCCAGGGAGTGTTTTGAAGTGGTTGGCTGTTTATGAATCTGTCTTCCTCCGTGGATCAAAAAACTGAGACGACCGAAGATTATTATTGCCTCCTTGACCCTCTCCCTCCCCGTGGCAGCTGCAGAATCATCTTTCTCGAACACCAACCTGTGTCATTGTGCTGCTTAAAAAGGCTTCGGTGGTGAGGGATGCTTTGGGGATGATCGAAATATTGATGGTCATGATTATGGAGGTGATTATCTATCAAAGCTCATCAAACTCTGTTACCATCACATCGTTAACATTTGTGCAGTGTACCATATGTACATTACACTTCAAGACAATGAAAGTTACCAGGAGCCGAGAAAAGCCCACACTGCCTCAGTGCTCATTCAGAGTGCTCTTCTGCCTGGCCCCAGCAGCTTTATAGCCTCCTTTCTTGCCATGCTGCTTTCTCGTCCCCTACACTACAGCCAGGCGCCTTTCCTTGCCTCTCTCATACCCACGCGCAAGCCCAAACATTTGCGTGTGTGGTTTCTTCTTCCAGGAAAACCCTTCTCTGTCCTTCCTGCCCTCCCTTCCTTTCAAACCTCCTCTGCGCCCGGCTCTCTGGATCACACTGAACAAGTCTCTTGTTCCCCTCATAGGGGCATTTCTGTTCCCACTGAGTCTTTTCTTCTTCTTCTTCTGGAACGTGGGATCTTTAGAAAAGAGAGAAAGGAGGGAGGCAGCAGCAGACAGCACGGCCTGGATACACTGAGGCTGATGTAAGATCCCTAAAGCTTCTCTGCTGTTGCTTCTTCCAAGAAATCTCCTGTCTTCCCTCCAACAAACAGAAGCAGGAGAGCAGGGGCGCCCGGGTGGCTCAGTCAGTTAAGTGCCTGACTTTGGCTCAGGTCATGATCTCACGGTTCATGAGTTCAAGCCCCATGTTGGGCTGTTTACTGTCAGCATGGAGCCTGTGTTGGACCCTCAGTTTCCCTCTCTCTCTGCCCCTTGCCTGCTTGGCTCTCTCTCTCTCTCAAAAATAATATATAAACAAACAACAACAAAAAGAAGCAGGAGAGCAGAGTGGTTAAGAGTTTGGACTCTGGGGGCGCCTGGGTGGCTCAGTCGGTTAAGCGGCCGACTTCGGCTCAGGTCATGATCTCACGGTCTGTGAGTTCGAGCCCCGCATCGGGCTCTGTGCTGACAGCTCAGAGCCTGGAGCCTGCTTCAGATTCTGTGTCTCCCTCTCTCTCTCTGCCCTTCCTCTGTTCATGCTCTGTCTCTATGTCTCTCGAAAAATAAATAAAAAAGAAAGAGCTTGGACTCTGAAGCCAGTTCTGTTGAGGTTTCCAGCCTCTTGTCCTTACTAGCTGTGTGACTTTAGGCAACTTACTTACTTTCTCTGTACCTTGATTTTATATCTATAAGATAATGAGGAAAGTAATAGTTTTTCACCCCAGAGAATTAAGCAGATTAATATGTATAAAGTACTGGGGTGCCTGGATGGCTCAGTCGGCTAAGCACCCTACTCTTGATTTCTGTGTAGCTCATATTGTAGCTGGATTTCTGTTAAGCCACAGAGAGGGAGGAAGACATAACATAAGAGACTCTCAAAGACTAAGAACAAACTGAGGGGAGAGGGGGGTGTGGGAGGGGGGAGAGTGGGTGATGGGCACAGAGGAGGGTGCTTGTTGGGATGAGCACCGGGTGTTGTATGGAAACTAATTTGACAATAAATTATTAGAAAATCAAAAAAATTAAATTAAAAAAAAAAGGCGGTTCAGGCCACTCCTGAACAAGCCAGTCTTTTAGCATTGAAACTTCTGAGCCTACTGGCACCCCCAATGTAGGATTCAGCTTGTGTTGTAGACACTGAGTGGATGGGAAACTAATACCCGCGCATCCTGTAGTTCACGGGAGAGATGAAAGAAGAGGTGGCCGGCCACGAAGATTTTTGTGTTTCTCGCATCAGAGACAGTGAGCATGATGATGGAGTTAATGTCTCCAAGGGCGTGGTTGTGGGAAGTCTTCTCTACCCGCCCTGTAGCTGCGCCACTATAGGAGAGAACATTCCAGACACACGATCACGTAGTGCGCCGTCCGGACATGTTATAGCGTCTCTATAACATGAATGAAGCAAGTCTGTTGAAGACGAACTTTCCAACGACGTTTTGGTCATATTGAGTGTAACAGGATCTCCTTCCCCATCTTTCCTCCGCTGGTAAAAGAAAAATAAACGTTCCATATCACTGACATGTCCCAAGCTGACCTACCGGGTGTTTTAAGTCAAGGAAAGAGAACCAACGTTTCCTTATTTCCTAGTAAGTGAGAACATTTTACAGGCATGGTCTGGTTTGCTTCTCACCTTATCTCTGTCATGTGGGTGCTACATTCCTGCTCTTGACAGATAAGGAATCTATGGTGTAGAATGTTTAAGCCATTGACCCAGGGTCATGTGGCTAAGAAAGAGAGGTCAGGATTCAAAATCTCATCTTTCTGATTCCTGAGAGACCAATTTCCACTCACCATATTACCTTTCCTACTGATGATGGGTGAGTTGCTTTCATGCTCAAGGATTTTGGGGGGTTCAATTTAATGGGACTTTGTGACAGGTCTGTGATAGGCTAAGTGAGACGTACATTCTCCAAGTCTCTCTCATGCTTTATGAGTTCACCGTGTTGTGAATTTTGCACTCTACACACTTTGTAAAAGATGAAAGTGGCTACAGTTTCTTCTTGACAAGACCAGAAATTAAGTTAATTTTTTTTTGGCCCCAGGCAATTATTTAGGGTGTTGCGCAAGTTGTGAAAATAAGACGTGTAGAAATGATGAGCAGATGAAAATGTCAACATTTTCAAAGGCCAGGAGGAAAATTCAATTTGTGTTCCATCCTGTCCTTGGCAAATAGTCAGTGTCCTCCCCCTCTGTTTTCTTATTAATCACAAGTGAATGTGGTTCTGGCTTATTTACTTCTTTGATCTGTTTGCTCATTGACATTCACACAGCTTTGGGAATGGGGTTTTCATTTCCTTTGTCATCTTGATGAATGCCTGGGCAGTCACCTAGCAAAATGCCTGCGAAGTCCAAGAAAATGGATTCGACAGTAGAGCTTAGTGTAAGGGGAAGGCTAGATGATACTTTGCAATCAAGGAAATAACCTGCGATGGCATCTAGCATCAGAGATGTGAAGAGTTTTCAAGACATGTGCCTCAAAGTTTTGCCCTGGTTCAAGTCCTACATTTTGAACCAGATACAAGTGTACAAGTGGAGTGGGGAACCCAAGCCGCTGTCTGTATAGTTCCTATCTAACTACTTTTCATGAAGCGTCTCTATAATTACAGCAAACATATTTTCTGGTCAATTGCTTCAATTCTCCACTTGGTATTTTGATAGTTTACAACAGAAAATCAAACTGCAGTATCTGTTCAATTCAAGTGAAGGCCAGCTTTCCGCATATTTATCTAAATAGTTTAATCCTAATTTGTACGTAATCAGGATCATGTGGTGACCGGGGCTATTTTTTAAGATAATTTTCATCCTTCAGGTCTCATCCTCAGGCCACTTCTTTCTTGATCCCAGACTAGCTAAAGCCCTTGTGTTAGTTACTGTAAATGGTGCCTACTCCTTTTCTTCTATAGAATTCTATATTTGCAGTGTCTATCTCTTTTGATGTACTCCACAAGGACAGGTCTCTCCAACCTTGTCACAGGCGGTGACTGGCACATAGTAGGTGCTCAAAAGAGGCTGTTGAATGAATCAAGATGAATAGCTAATGCAGACCGTAGAGTCCTTGGATATATAGATAAGTGACAGTTCTCTGTAACAGTTTCCAAACTTGAAAGTCCTGTGTGCTTTTGAACGTGGCTTGTGATAAACTAATATCTGACGGAATTGTGGACTTTTCCCGTTCACAAATGGCATTTTTAAAGGTGATAGGGGTAAGAAAATAAAGACAAAGTCCTTAAAATGAAGGACCCAAAGAGGTGTTCCTGACCTCCACCATGGGAACAGGCACTTGGAATTGTTTCATCCAGTTGTGGCTCAATGCTGATTCATCTGAGATGCCCTTGTGGTCAGTGGCATGCATTTGAGAGATGGCCCACTGGGCCTCTGACTCAGAATCACCAAAGCTGACTGGCTTCCCGTGGAATCAAGTTCACGAACATAGCCTTAAGAGTATCATCGGTACTGTCATCATCATTAGACTATATTCAGGTTCACAATACTTCAGACTCTTGAAATAAGAACTTCTAGACTTTGAGACTTTCGAGATAGCTTTTATTGGGTTATTAATATGTACGCATGCATTCAACAAATATTAATTGAGCATTTGCTGTTTGTCAGCCACAGGGCAAGGCACTGAAGCAAAGCAGATGCTCAATCACAATGACAGTTAGATGGATGGTCACATCATACCTTGAGAGGTTTCTAAAGAGGGAAGCGCTCCCCGCTTGATCTGATGCCTGCTTTAAATTAATCACACGCAGAACATCCCCCTTCTGTTTCATACAAGCTGTGTTTCTCCTACTTGAATTTCTTTTGAAGTGTCACTGTGTTTTTTATTTGCATGCATTTTTAATCAGAAGGCTTGTGATAATGTGGTTCTAGACAATCTTATTCGAGATGTGTGTTTCAAAATGAAAGAAGAAAGTGCTAAATCTGAAAGGTCTATTCTCTCTCCTTGTCTTTTAGAGTTAAACTCTTTAAAAAAATGCCTATAATGTAAATATACATACACATGTACGCACATCTTCTGTCTGTCTATCATCTATCTCTAGATATTAATTACAGAGACATGCAATCTGGCTTGAACCAATGTCTTTCTCATTCTAAGAGACCAGAGGCCATGATGTTTCTTACATTATTTTACAAATAACCCAATACAGCTTCATCCATGACTCCCACATATGAGAAGTGACTCGTGACAACCCCTTTACTCAGAGAAGTGACAACCTCATTTTGGCTGCCAAACTGATTATTCCATTTGTTTATCTAATTGGTTAATTGGGTGAGTCATTATTTAAAGACAATGAACTGAAATAAGATTTTTTTAAAGAAGATTTAGGGTGGTAAAAAGTAGTGGCTTTTTTTGTGTGTGTAAGAAGGAAAGGAAGAAAGCACTACCTAGCTTAAGAAAGTCCCTGATGTATGGAAGGCTTATCCCCATGGTTCTGGAACTCCCCGGGACTGCCAGTTCTAAAAAAAGATATGATGTGGTGAGAATATGAATAAATATCTAATGAGATTTTACTGTTGAGGGAAGAGGGGCTGCATGGCATTCTCTCTTCTTCATTTCGTTGGGTTGAGCTCTATTAATGTTTTTTAACTTCCAAGCAATTTGTCCCATCATGTACACAAAAGTGCAGTTATGTAGTTAAGACCATAGGCTCCGCGTCACATTTCCCGCTTCGTACCTGGCCACCATCACAGATTTGCTACACATCCTTAGGCCAGTCATTTAAATTCTCAGAGCCTTAGTTTTTTCATCTGAAAAATGGAGATTATAGTGGCTCCCACATGGAAAGGTGAGAAAATGCTTATAAAGAATGATTAGAAAATACAGGGCACATAGTTGCTTTTCAATAAATGCCACCGATTCATCTCTTACTTGGGCACCATAAGCAGGTGATAGGTGTTGTGAGATTTGACAAATAGTTGCCAGGTATTTCTTGGGGGAACATTCTGGCCTTGGTAACGCTCTCTAAAATGTCCCTGGGAATCTTCCCCAAGGTTCTGCTATTAGTATCTATACTTCCTTCTGATTCATTACCCCAGAACTCTGTTCCCCCATTTCTTTCTTCTTTAGCTTGTTTTTTTCCGTGGCCGGTCAGCTGCTTCTTGCTTTGTGAGCTTGGAAAGTGCTTACTCATGACTTATCTGCTACTTCAAAGCCATATGTTTTATTTTATCATCGGCATCCAACTTATCTATCTGACCTTCACGACTTTATTCAGGATTCAAGCAGTCAGAAGCAATTGCCCTTCATTTCCTCAAATGTTTGCTTGAAAACTCTGAGCCGAAATAGCACCATGGCGTCTTAAGTTTTCTCAGGCTATTTTGCATAAATGTAGACAAAATATAGATATATATACTTGGTGTATTAATGCTAGTAGTTTAACATTATTAAACATTTATTTCAATGAAGATAAATATTTATAAAAATTTCTTTCCTTTTTAAAAGAGGTATGCTATTAGAAGAAACTTCTCAAGCAGATATTCTCTCCATCCAGTTGAATATCAACTAAAAGACATTTAAGAAAAAAAAAAAACAAACCTCTAAAAATCAAATTTATTTGATTTCTAATTCACAAAGATCTGAAGCACATTTCTGGATTTTTTTGTTTTTGTTTTTGTTTTTTTTTGTTGTCGTTGTTGTTCTGTTTGCATCTATTTGGCTTTTGGTGTATAGTTCTTTGACATGATACAGATGGCATTTTCCTTCCTTTCATGTAAATAGGCGACGGGCTCTGCTTGGCCTGTAAGATACGCAGCTGTCTCCCAAACACTAAACGTATCCTGGCCTCGTGAGTCCAGAGCTCACAGCTCTGTCAGAAGATATTTTGTTTTTCCCCAGCAAAGCATACCAGAATGAATGAAATGGAATGGAGAGCATTCTGCCCTTCATAACCCAAGCTCAGTGTCCTTTGAGGCTTCCTGGGAAAAATAGTACATTTTCAAAGGTCAAGTTGCTGAACTGGAAAAGTGATATAATGGTGATTAGGGCAATGAGAATGGCCAACATTTTTGTTCAACCCTTACCCTGTACTCAGGAAGTCATTGAACTCTCAAGTACTCTGTAAGGTAGGTCTGATTACCTCCTTTTCCCAGCTCAAGGAACTTAAACCTCAGGGGGGTAAAATAACTTGCCTAAGGGCGTGTTGCTGTGGCCCGACTCCAAAACCCACACTCATTACCACCCAACGAGGTTGGCCAGTGTTTTGTCATTAATGTGTCTTGATAACCTAATGGGGTATGGCCAGACCCTTTTGAAGACAGGCTCCTGTCTATCTGAAGTTCTCTCTGAACCCCTGCTTTTTTCCTCTTCCATCTTAATCATTTATAAACATATAATTTATAAATAAGAGATTATTACGTTATGGTATTTTTCTTCTCTGAACACATGTGGGTGTTGGCAGGAAATTTCCTGCTTCCTCTCTCCTAACAAAATATGCCCTGGCCAATCTAGATGTTTGTTACTGAGCTGTGGAATGAAAGACTGAGACTACTTTCCTTTATATCCAGAGTTGGTAACTACAAGTCTTCGGGAGACCTCCTTGACAGCTCACTGTCATAAACATGTTTTCCTTTATGTAAATAGAACTAAATATGTAGTTTAAATTTCTTTATGCTTTGCTAGAAGTGAGATAAACCGCTGAGCAAAAATTATTTGCAAAACATACTGTAGGGGAGGAGCGTCATGTTAAATACAAAAATCATAAAGCAAGGAGTTGGCTAGAGCTAGATCCAAAGCTCAGCTCCACAGCCTATGTGCTGTGTGTCCTTCAGCAAGTCACCTGACCTCTCGGAGACTTAGTTTTCTAACTTTTAAGAGGAGATAAGCTTACCTACCAGCAGAGTTATCGAACAAGCTGTAGAAATGTGAAAAGATTTATGGGCTTAATGGACTTAAGCAACAATAGGACTTGTCTTTCTGAGGCAATTAACTGGGAAGCATGATGTATCAGCCTAACACACAAAAGAAATTTATTTGGAGAACTTGTTTGCCTTTTTAAAGTACACATTATTTTTGCACCAGAAAGAGAGGATTGTTTGAGCATGCTCTATTCTTATAATGAGTGCAGGAGAAGTCCTGAGTCACACACAGAGCATACTTTTAAGAAAACCTGACAGGCATTAACATTTCACAGACATCCATCCCTGGTGTGTGAATATTGCATTAAAAAATCCTACTGGCGTTATATTTTGTGGCATATTGTTGGAGGTGAATAATTTATCTGGTGCGACTGCTTGAGGAAGTATTTCTCCATATTTGCCAGTGGATTCTTCTATCTCATTTCTCAATAGATATATCGCGGAGGTAAAATGAATTCTATAATGCTCTTAAATGTTTCTCAGTAAGAGATGGATTTCAGAGTCTCAGATCAGATTTAATCAATGATTTTCTACTTGACAGCAGAGTAGGAGAGCGTTTGCAACCAGCTTGCTCACCGGCCTCGGAAAACATTGGTCACTGTCCAATGTTCTGAAAGCTGCTCCTGCTTTTGAAATAAGTGGCCCTGGCTTTCTTTTCTGGAAGGTACCTCGTTCTAGTACAAAAATACAAAAATTAAAAAAGCCTTCTTCCATATTTAAAGTAATTTTTGTGGCTTGTAGGTTAACACCTGTCAAATACTGGTTTGTTACCTAGAAGAATTGTGGTAATCCTGAAATTATTTGACTTTATGTTTTTTTTTATTATATAAAAATTTCACCTGCTACAAAGAGGAGTGGATTTGTATAATTTTGACTGAGTGTAAATTATAACTAATATAATAATTTTGCATATTCGTTTATTAGGAAGTAGCATTTGGGATTGGGGGTTTTCTTCTGAACAAAACTCTGACTATATTTCTTTTAAGGCTGGTATTTTGATGCTTAGAGCTTTTGAAGAAAAACTGAACCACAGAATTGAAAGTTAAACTGGCTTTAATTCACTATATTTGGATTTAATTTAAAACCACAGAATCAAATAATAATAGTGAAGTTATCTTATATTCATAAAATATCCAAATACGAGTTACTGAGAAATTTGGGGCTGAAAGCTTACCATGTTGTATTAAAACCATATATTAGCTTTTATTTAGCTAATTTATTTAGCTAACTAGCTTTTATTTTATTTTATTTTATCTATAAGTTTTCTTTTACTCACCTTAGTATAAAGGGAATCATTATAGAATCGTAACGACAGACAGCAAACCAGTAGTTGCCAGAGAGGAGGAGGGTCGGGGCATGGGTGAAGTAGGTGAAGGGGATTAAGAGACTTCTACTTATAAAATAAATAAGTTATGGGGATAAAAAGTACAGCATAGGGAATATCGCCAACAACATTGTAATAATTTTCTATGACTGATGGTAGCTACACTTACCATGGTGAGCACAGTGTAATGTATGGTATTGCTAAATCACAGTGTTGTCCACCTGAAACTAATATAAGCTTGTATGTCAGTTACACTTCAGTTAAAAAAAAGAATAATTAGAGATGAAGTGAGACATGGACAGCTCTACCGCCTGCCTTCTCCAGATGCCAAGACAGGTCTCAGCAAGATGTCTGTTGGTGGGGCCTGTGCTTGAATCTCGAGTCCAGAGAATTTGGAAGCCAAAAGATTGTCTTCTACTCTGAACACGAACATATAGTTTGCAGGGTGAAAGTTATTTGAAGGCTTTTTTTGTGAAAAAAAATTTGGAAGCTCTAATTTTTATAGCCCATCGAGTATTATTTCTGGTTGCTCTTACTGTTCTCATGACCTAGCTTTTAATACTAAGCCTTAGTTTATCTGCATTTTCCTTCTTACCTTTGTTATTCTCTTCGAATTCCCCCCTCCCCCACCTCTGTTCTTTTGTGGATCACATTTAGTTCATGGTGCGCTGTCATAATTGGTCCTTGGAATGATATCCTATGTTCTGTAGTTTAGCCATTGTCATTCTTGCCTCACCTCCGTCCCACTTACCTCCTCTCCCAGGCATTCACACCAGCGTGTTTGATGAGTGCACCTACATATATTCTTAAAAGATATTCATCATTTTATTTGTATGTATTTTATATACGTAGATGGCACTGCGGCATAGTTTTGTTCTGTTTCTTCCTTTTTCACTTGGTCCTATTTTAAAGATCTACCCGTTCTAATATATATGTGCTAATGTGTATACACATACATTTATATGTATTTCAGCACTTCTGACTTTATGAAGTCAATTTTCTCTAAATTAACTTACTAGTACAATCTAACGGTAATAAAATCCTCCCTTTATATATAATATTGTAATCTCATACATGAATATGGTAAATCTCTCCATAGAGTATATAATATAATAAAAGTGTTATTTGGCAGAGTTTTATGTATTCTCCATAAAGGTCTTATCCACTTACTTTTAGAATAACTCCTTGATACTTGCTATATTTTATTGCTATTGTATATATTATCTTATTTCATATTATGTTTTCCTGTTACTTACTGCTGATAAGAGAAGTGTTATTTGTTTTAGTATGTTGATCTTTTATCTATCAACCTTGGATAGTTACATCTATATGAACAATCTAAATGATTGATTACATCATTTATCAATAATGCTCATTATGCCTTTTTACTTCCAATGTTTTCTGTGTTTTCCTTGTTTCATTTTCTTGCCTAATTGCTTTGGTGAAGACCTCCATTGCTATGTTGTACCATTGTGATAGAAGTCTGTATTATTTTCTTGATTTTAAAGAGGATGCATAAAAATTTTTCTCATTAATTTGTTGTTTCCTATAGGTTTTTGGCAATCCGTGTTTATCTATAGTAATAAATACTTACTTAGAGTGCTTTCCTTTTCATTAAGTTCCAAGAAGCTTCACTTTTTCCTTTTCATTTTATCTTTCTCCCAGACACAGAACTTTTCTTATTTGTCAGACCTATGATGTTTATTTCTAATTTTATTGCTTCAAGGTCAGAAACTAATATGTAGGAAGCTTCTGTTGTGGCCGGGTACACTGCAAATTTTTTCAAGTATTTCATATGTATCAACACACTTATACACAGAAACTTTTTTAGTTTTTCTTTGAAATGACTTTGTTTGCCTTATCTTTTTCTGAGAAGGAAGTATTAAAATCTCCAGTTACAGTACAATGGTTGATTTATCTACTTGTCTCTGTAGTTTTATCAAGTGTTGCTTTATATATATATGTCTATATATATATATTTATGTATATAAATACATAAATATATAATATATATGCATATTATATATATATGTATATATGCTTTATATATTTTTTTTTGGAGAGAGAGAGAGTGTGTGAGTGGGGGAGAGAGGCAGAGGGAGAGGCAGAGAGAGAATCTTAGGCAGGCTCCACGTCCAGTATTGGCCCAACACGGGGCTCAATCCCATGATCCAGGGATCATGATCTGAGCCAAAATCAAGAATCAGACGCTCAACGAACCGAGCCATCCAGGTGTCCTGCTTCATCTATTTTGATACTGCGTTATTTATAGTATTATGGTCATGATTATTACGATTCTTTGATCTACTGCTTCTTCTACCAGTATATATCAGATGTCTTTATCCTTATAATTTTTTACTTTAAATTTTACCTAGTCTGATATTAGGGTTGTCACTATGAATTTCTTTGGATTCATATTGTTTCATTCCTTTATTTTCAACCGACAAAGACTCCCTCCTTGACTAAACTCTGTCAGACTCCGTTTCATTCTCTCTTGACTACACCTTGACCTTGGCCTGCTAGTCTTTGTAAAATGACCTCTTGAATTTACTGCTTCTATTATAAGGTCTGAGGGCAGTCTTGGAAGTGGCCTTTGGCCTCACTGAACTTCAAATTCCTCATCTGCAAAATGAGATGGTATCAGTACGTATTTTACAGTGGATGTGATAAGAAATTAATGAAATAGTGAATGGGAGATATGACGTGCTTACGGATAAGAGAGTAGTCACTGAATTGCCTCTACTATGTCTGTAAAATTTTTGATAAAAATCTTCCTTCTACGAAAGGATAGAAAGAAAAAGGGAGAGCAGGTGACATTTTCTTCTGTTTCACAAGGCCAGGGAATTCTCTGTGATTTTTTCCACTTTTAAAAACCATGGTAGCACCTGGCTGGCTCAGTTGGTGGAGCATGCGACTCTCGATCTCAGGGTCATGAGTTCAAGCCCCATGTTGGGCATAGAGTCTACTTAAAAAAAATAAAGTAAAAATAAAAAATAAAAACCACAGAAAGTTTTTCTCACTGTGCACAGATGAATGACTTTTAGCAGCTTCTTTTTATGAAGTGGACCTTGGGGACTAGCTTGTGATTCCTAGCTTCAAACCAAGCCATGCTGTTTGCCGAGCACCTTGCCGTGCAGGCTCCTGGGGCTGGGCAGGATAGATGCTGTTCCCATCACAGCTGTTCAGACCTGTCATTTTCAGACTTGCGGCTGCTTTCATACTATACATGACTACTTTGCCCAATTTCTTTTTTCTTTCTGAAGTGAAAAAAATGAAAATCTGGTCACTAATTTGTTTTCTGTCTGTTAGCACCTCATGGTCACTTTAACTCAGAGAGGCATCTGTTTCTTAGGCATCTGTGTCTGCTCAGCCGCGTGCCCTGTTCTGCTCTTGGAAGTGAGTGAGTCCGGGAGAAGGCAGCAAGCTGGGAAGGGGTGCCTGCAAGTTTGTGAGCAGGGAACCTATACAGGGAGGTTTTGCCACGCCAGCCTGATGTCCCCCCACGTAGTAGCACCTCAACAAACATTCGTGGTCCTTTATTCACTTAATGTATGTGGTTAGCCTCTCATTTCCAATGAAGTAGGGCCAACTTTGCCCTGACGTTTTCCAAACTGGATAGTAAAAAGAACAATAGCAAAAGCAACATTAGAGCGGGGAACCCCCTCAGGAAGTCCCAGACCGCCCGTGCTTCCGCTTCTCCATTGGAGCAGAGCATATAATAGCTCCCCGTGCCAGGTCTAAGCAAGAAGAGATGGACTGAAGAGTGGACCCACACCATGCATTTTAAAAAGTTTTGAGGTCTTCGAAGACATCTAAATACATGAGAAAGGCACAAAGACACTTTGCCAACGCAGAATGAAAGCAATGTTCACCCTCTCAAGTTGTTTCACGTTCTAGTTCTGGAAAGCACCCGGCTTTCATAGCTGTCCATCTATATTAACCCGAGGATTGATTCTCAAGTGAAATGCTTGTAAAATGACTCCCAAAGAGATCACTGGAATAGATTTAAGTGGCAGGAATGTGCTTACCAGCTCACAGACAGCAGGCCAGAAAAACATTTTGTTTTCCTCCACACCGTAGCATGTTTAGGGATATCAAACCTAGATTATAACCTTGAGGACCCTCCAAGTTTCCCCCCTCCTTTTACAGCATAACTGCAGGAATTGCAGACCCATGTTTGTGTTAGCTAACTAATCATCAGGGTGTCGATGAATCAGGGAGCTTGCTTTCTTATAGGGAACTGGCCAGGGCACTGGGATGCTGGAATGGATGGCCAGCGCAGGAGAGAATCGAACTTTAGGCAGAGTCAGCCGAGATCAGTTGAGGGCAGCTTTGATTAGTGTCTGGCACAAGGGAACTAGCACAGAGAGAAGTTCTGGAGAGAGAAGACGTTCCAGTGAAGCAGAGATGGTAGGAGAGAGAAGCAGGCAGCTCTGGCCTGGTGACTTGTCAGAGGGATGTTGAACAGAGCAATGCACACGGCATGAGAAGCTTTGGCTTCCCCACCTCAGCTCTGCCTTGTACACGGGTGACCCTGGCCAACCCGCTTATGTGTCTGGGCCTCATGCACATCAGCTCCTGTTGTGATAAAGTGGGGATAATGCCTTTGGGCAGCTGGGTTGCTTCCAGTTTGGGGTGGTTGAGAATAATCTCATCTGGAAACATCCTCACAGACACGCCCAGAAATAATATTTAATCTGGGTACCCCACGGCCCATTCCAGTTGACACGTAAAATGAACTTTCTCTGCCTTCTAGGGTGGCGTTCAGGTTAAATGCAGAAGTACAGAAAAGGCATAGCAGAGTGGCTGACACCTGATGGTTACCTGCTACGGCTTCCCTCATTGGGTTATGGAGGTTGACACTGTCACCGAGGTACATTTTCTGTCTGCCTCAGGATCGGAGGGCCCAGGGGAGGGCTGGGGTTCTGCAGTTGGTTCTACTTTATTACAGCTGGAACAAAATATACCTATCTCTTTTTAAAAAATTCTGTAGGCAGGAAATATATCCATACAAGGGAAAATGTTTAAGTGCTTTAGACTTCAGGGGCACCTGGGTGGCTCAGTTGGTTAAGCGGCCGGCTTCGGCTCAGGTCATGATTTCACAGTCTGTGAGTTTGAGCCCCACATCGGGCTCTGTGCTGATGGCTCAGAGCCTGGAGCCTGCTTCAGATTCTGTCTCTCTCTCTCTCTGCCCTTCCCCTGCTCATACTCTGTCTCTATATCTCTCAAAAGTAAATAAACGTTAAAAAAAAAACTGTTTAAGTGCTTTAGATTTCGTGTTCGTAATAATTTATTAAAGATCTGCTACTCAGTATCTTCTTTCAAAAATAAATCAATAGTTCACACATAGGCTAAGATACTAAAATTCTCTTCTTCTTGCTAGAAATCAGTCATGGAGAGATATGTGACATATGACATTTGACATATTTGTAAAACATGTATTTACTGTCTTATGTCCCAGGCAAGGCATGGGGACAAAATGATGCAGAAAGCAGGGCCTCTGTACTGAGGTGCTCCATCTAGAGCATGCATATAGTTCTATATAAAGAATTAAAGAATTAAAATAAGATGCTCTGAGTGTTGTTGCATCACAAAGTTACATAGAAAAGTGGGAGTGACAGGTTATATCTAGGTGGGTCCTGGCCAAAGCCTTGGTGAGGCAGTGACATTTCAATTAGGTTTTACAGACTAATTGGACACCCCCTGGATATGTGGGACCCTGTGGGATGGAGGGAGGCATGGATACAGATGAGACAAGTAGCCGAGGGTGGTCGTGAAGTCTTCGATGCCAAGTTAGGGAATTTGGATTTGATTCCGCTGCCAAAGGAGGGATGTGGTAGAGCCATATGCATTCGGCACAAGTGCCTTGGAGAAACACCAGAGACAGAGAGGAAGGGAAATCAGCAAAGTTTTGAATTATTTTCTATTTATATATCAAGCAAAGTTTTGGGTTATTGTTCTTTCTTTCCTTCTTCCATCTTTCTTTCTTCTTCCTTTCTTCCATCTCTCTCTCTTCCTTCCTTCCTTCCTTCCTCCCTTCCCTTCCCTTCCCTTCCCCTCCTTTCCTTTCCCCTCTCTTCTCTTCCTTTCCCTTCCCTTCCCTTTCCTTCCCTTCCCTTCCCTTCCCTTCCCTTCCCTTCCTTTCCCTTCCCCTTCCTTCCTTCCTTCCTTTCTTTCTTTCTTCCTTCCTTCCTTCCTTCCTTCCTTCCTTCCTTCCTCCCTTCCTCCCTTCCCTTCCCTTCCCTTCCCTTCCCTTCCCTTCCCTTCCTTCCCTTCCCTTCCCTTCCCTTCCTTTCCCTTCCCTTCCCTTCCCTTCCTTTCCCTTCCCCTCCCTTCCCTTCCCTTCCCTTCCCTTCCCTTCCCTTCCCTTCCCTTCCTTTCCCTTCCCCTCTCTTCCCTTCCCTTCCTTTCCCTTCCCCTCCCTTCCCTTCCCTTCCCTTCCCTTCCTTTCCTTTCCCTTCCCCTTCCTTCCTTCCTTTCTTCCTTCCTTCCTTCCTTCCTTCCTTCCTTCCTTCCTTCCTTCCTTTCTTCCTTCCTTCCTTCCTTTTTTTCTTCCTTCCTTCTTTCCTGTTTTGCCTGCTGAACAAGATGTGCCTGGTTAGGTTTGTCAAGGTGACATTGCACTAAAGTAAGGACTCTGCCATTTGGGGCTGTTAATGAGTAAAAGTGTCACTGTGGGGTGAGTCTGAAGGAGGGAGAGGGGAAGGGAGCCCTGGGATTCTAGCTAAGCGCAGGGTGGGACAGGTAATAAGAATGATGACTATTTTTCACATAACACCAGTTACATGCCTGGCTGTGACACTTGGCCCCATCTCATGGGGCAGCTGAGATCTAATCCCAGGGCGGTGGGATCTTGCCCCTCTTCTGCTCAGCCTGTAGCCTGTACATGCTGGTCTTAGATGGAAGCAAATGAGGAAGGCCTGTATGCTCTGCTCCTGATAGATACAGGAGTGAGGCTGGCCTTATCAAAATATCATTTCTTCCCAGGGTCAATATCAGTTCACATAAAAGAATGTTCTCATCCTAGTTAAAAAAATTTTTTTAATGTTTATTCATTTTTGAGAGACATAGAGACAGAGTACGAGCAGGGGAAGGACAGAGAGAGAGAGGGAGACACGGAATCTGAAGAAGCAGGCTCCAGGCTCTGAGCCGTCAGCACAGAGCCCGACGCGGGGCTTGAACTCACAGACTGTGAGATCATGACCTGAGCCGAAGTCGGCCGCTTAACCAACTGTGTCACCCAGGCACCCCTCATCCTAGTTTTAATAGCAAAAAACATCACCATAGAGGAGAATGGATCATTAAAGAGAGGTGTATAGAGGAATATGATATAGCAGTTCAATTAATTAGAACTACATATATACTAAATAAATGTAATATAAATCTCTGAAGTATAATGTCAGGCTGATATCAAAGATACTTACAAATATGATACGACTTACAAAAAGTTTAAAACACACACAAAACATCGGACACATACATTAATATGTAGGAAGATGTAAAAACTGCTGAAATCTCTGACAGGAAGAGAGAGGGACAGGTCAGAAAGGGCCTATAAGGCGGGAGGTCCAGTTTTACCTGCAGTGCTTCCTTTATTTTGAAAACAAAGCCACTAAGGTAACTGTAAAGATTAGATAAAGCTGTGCAGTGAGTTCATTATATTATTCAGAAGTAGGAAGAGAAATTTCATAACATGGTAAAATTTAAAAAGGAAATGTTTTCATCAGGACACCAAGGCCTACTCAAACAAAGACGTTGCTTTGCGGACCGAATGAATCTTTGAATTGCTTTTTCTTCCCATGGTCAGCTTTTGGTTTCCATCCATTATGCACGTGGGTGCTGTAGGCGTGTATTTGGGGGTCTGTTAGTGGAAGTGAGCACTTTGTCAAAGTGGATTATTATGTTCATAGCAGAGACCTAAAAGCATATTTTCTTTAAAAGAAATCCAGAATAGGGGCACCTGCGTGGCTTAGTTATACATCCAACACTTGATTTTGGCTCAGGTCATGATCTCGCAGCTCACGGGATCAAGCCTGCTTGGGATTCTCTCTCTCCCTCTCTCTCTGCCTCTCTCTCTGCCTCTCTCCTGCTTGTGTGCACACATGCTTGCTCTCTCTCAAAATAAATAAATACACATTAAAAAGAAAGAAATGCAGAATATGCTATCTTTTTCTTTTCATATATTTACTTATTTTTGACAGAGAGAGAGAGATAGAGCATCAGCAGAGGAGGGGCAGAGAGAGGGAGACACAGAATCTGAAGCAGGCTCCAGGCTCTGAGCTGTCAGCACAGAGCCTGATGTGGGGTTTGAACCCATGAACTGCAAGATCATGACCTGAGCTGAAGTCGGACTCTTAACCTGACTGAGCCACGCAGGTGCCCCCAGAATATGTTATCTTAATGAGAAAAGGGCTTGTGTTCTGGGTAGCTGGGCCAAGGCCACAAAAAATGAGGGGCGCCGAAGGAGTGATAAGCATGTGTTAGAGTTGGAAAGTGAGAGCCTGGCTGTGGTGATCTTGCTACAGGGGAGTGGCTGGAGATCTTAATTATAATCTTCAAAGCTTTGTGGCCAGCTTGGGCTGACCCAAGCTAGTGTGCACGTGGCCTGAGCCGGTGGAGGGAGAAACAAGAGGCAGTGATTCTATGTGGAGAGGCCTGTCTAGGACTGTCATAATCTCCGTGTGTATTTAAAGTTGGAAACAGCCTATTATTAAATATATTTTCAATTTCGAATATTTTCCCATGTAGACTACAGAAAGTTAAACTCAACAAATCTTGAGGGAAGAGTTTTTAGGAAATAATCTGACTCTTAAGTGTAGCCATCGCTTCCTTGTGGGGGTGGGAGGGGGAGAATGAGAATTTGGAAACAAATGGCTGAGATTTGTCAGAAGAGCAGGGAGCATGCTCAGGGGACCAGAATCTTGGTGGCGATGGTGAGGGAGTTGGGGAGAGGGGTTGACAAGCAAAACGTGGTCTTCCTCACTGAGATCCCCTCACCTGGAGTCAGGGTGATTGGCTCTGGTTCTGTTTGTCAAATGCGGCTGTCATAAATCAAGATGCCCCTGGGAAGATGTTGGGCCCTCAGATGTTTCGGAGCAGAGCAAATGCTTCGAGAACCCTAGTGACTGGCGGTGGTGGTCCTTGTTTGTTTCTAAGCCTGTCCCTGTTGAATCAGGACCATGGGCTGTATGGGCTGAGAGGAACCATCGAGGGATGCAGGTTTCAGGGGCCAGGAGGGTGATGGGTAAGCCAGGCTGTGGAGCCCATGGAAGTTTCCGGGCTTGCATAGTGAGGATGAGGGCTTGGTGGGTTATTCTGGGCTGAAGGTTATTAATTTCAGGCCATCAACTTGCCGATGAGAAAGCAGCTTTAAACTACTAAGGAGGAAAATTATTCTTTTCCTGTATCCATCTTAGGCTTATTGGCTGGGGCCCCGTCAGTTAAACTGACCGAAGACAGGTTAACAAGAGAAACTAACTGAAGCTCAGCACCACGTGCAGCACGCATACACATAGGCACGCTTAGCAATGAGGAACTCAAAGGGGTGGTTAGAACTCGGGCTTAAATAACATCTTAGCAAGAAAACACTACATTTTGAGAGAAGCGACAAGATAAAAGAGAAAGACTTCAAGCTTCTAGGGTGGCAAATTGTGGGAAGGCAAATGTGGTGGAAACTAATGGAAATTAAGAGCTGGTTAGTAAGATTTGTTATGTAAACTCCTCCTACACCACCTCAGACTGATAGGGTCTAGAATGATCTCTGGTGATTAAATTCTGTTCTATCTGGTAGAGAGGAAAGAAGGGATACCTTTATAAATTTAAGTCCTGCTTTTATTATTATTATTTTTAATTTTTTAAACGTTTTTATTTATTTTTGAGAGACATAGAGACAGAGTGTGAGCAGGGGGGGGGGGGCAGAGAGAGAGGGAGACATGGAATCCGAAGCAGGCTCCAGGCCCTGAGCCATCAGCACAGAGCCCGATGCGGGGCTCGAACTCACAGACCGTGAGATCATGACCTGAGCCGAAGTCGGCCGCCCAACCGACTGAGCCACCCAGGCGCCCCAGAAGTCCTGCTTTTAGATAAATGTGAGAGCAGAGAGCTTTCCTTGTGTCTGTTTTTTCTCAATTGTCTTCAGCTCAAAACAATGGATATGCCAATGGTATATTTGGGGTGGCACGGTCTCTGCCCTTTAGAACATACTGTGGCACCTGGGAGTTAGGTGTGCTTCTTGCTAACAAGGGACCAAATGGTGCAGGGCCTGAGTGCCGAGGGGCTTCAGATGTGTGGCCCAGCCAGAGAGGGAGGCAAGCTCTGACAGCTGAGTCTGGCTTTCTTCTGAACAGGGACCACTGGCTAGGACTTCCCATATTTAGGTATCTAAGGTACATTCGAAAGTCCGGGAACTGCCTTGATCCTACACACGTTGAGGGCTCTCCTATTGCTTGTGTTCTGGTATTTGATAATTTACACAGAGGTAAGGTTTCTGCTGAGGGAATCAGATGCTTGATATTTGTGTCCGGTCTTTGTGGCCCCTTTCACTCAGATTCAGGCAGAATTGCTCTGTCAGAATCAAGCTTTTGACCTTTGAAATGCTATTTCTAGAATTGATAGCAGTGGTGAGACGCAGAGTGTTTAGGGATATTTATTGAGCCATATGGCCTGGAAACCTGTTCAAATATACAGGTTCTCCCCACCACTTGAAAGTAAAGCATTCCCATGAAATCCTTCGTAGGCCAAAATGATGTAAAGCAAAGAAGCAATTACCATTAATTTATATGGAAAAGGTTTTGAGCATTTTTAGACCCCAAAATAACCTCTCTTAGACTTTCCTGATGCCTTAGGACACATCTTGCTAACAGAAGCACAAAGTAAATGGATATAAAGCACAGATGCTCACAGACACAGGTCAAAGCTATGGAGGTTGTTGGTGGTGAGTGTGGTTCTGGGGAAGGATGTTGGGGGGGTCACTCTTGCTGCTTGGAGCGCATGCTGCCTTTGTAATGGCTCACTACAAAACAGTCCCGGGATGCTATCTTCATATTTTTCACAAAAGCAAAAATCCTCTCTGGATTTATTTCAGTTAGTGAAACTAGGTAGGTGTTGGGGCATCTGGGTGGCTCAGTTGGTTAAGCATCCAACTGTGAGTTGTGGATGTTCGAGCCCCACATCGGGCTCTGTGCTGACAGCTCAGAGCCTGGAGCCTGCCTCGGATTCTGTGTCTTCCTCTCTCTCTCTGCCCCTCCCCCGCTTGCGCTGTGTCTTTCTCTGTCTTTCAAAATTGAATAAATGTTAAAAAAAAGTTAAAAAAAGGGAAAATAGGTCGATCTTTCTTAAAAGCAAAGTGGAATACGGTGAACTTTGAAAAAACGAGGGATACTTGCAATTAGAAGAAAGGCAAACACTACTACTGTCAATTGTTTTTTGAACACACTTGCCCGGGAGAAAAGGGAGGAAACTTCAGAGGTGTTGGCAGGGACCGTTAGCAGCTGCCAGAAACTCCTGTGTGTCAATAGGGACGTTTCACATGGTCACTGGTGGCCCGACTCATTAAAGATAGATGCATGAGAAAGTCAGATGGACTGTACCAGAGTCGATTTATTTTCTGTAAATAAACTGTAAGCCATTCTCATTCTCTTTACACACATCGCCAATTCCAGCGTCAGGGAGAAGAATTGATCTTATGCTGGCTATAGTTTTGGGGAAATGGACATGCTGGCCCCTCGGTTTTGAATGCTCCCCACACCCCTCACCCTGTGTCCATCTGACTACCCTCTGTTCCTCGTTCAAAGTCAAGCTCAGGTATCATCTCTGGGAGGCAAGACTTCAGTGAATCTACTTTCCTGGGCACCATCTTGTACCTCACTGGGTTCAGGGCATGCCACCTCCAAAATGGCACCTTGGCATTTTGAATATTTTAAGCTGAAGGAGTTTGAGAAAGTGGTAGGAGCAGAAAGGTCACTCTTACCTGCTCCCTTTTGTCCTTTATCCCTGAAATGAGTCATAAAACCTGCATGTGAGAGGTGCCCCCCCCTCACATCCTTATCTCTGAATCCAAAGGAACCCCTAGAAGAATCCCAGAAAATAGGTTTTGCTAAGTTTGCCCAGTTTACTACACTTATCCCATGTTCTTTAAGCTATCATATTTCTACCCAACTGCCCGCTCTTCATGAAAGCTACCATAAATATACTCAGCTATAACTCTTTCTTTGGGTCTTCACTTCCTTGCAAAAGATCCCACATCACATAAAACTTATATTAAATAAATGTGTAGGCTTTTTCCTGTTAATCTGTCAGTTTGGTTTTCAGACCCAGTCAGGGGTGCTAAGGGGGTTAAGGAAAGCTAGTTCTTCCCCTACAGACTGCATATGAGTCCTCGAGTGTGACATTAATCGAGGGGCTAGTTTTTCGTTTTTAAATACTTATATTGGGTTTATTGCATGACAACCCCTATTCTAAGCACTTTTACATATATTTATTCATTTAAGTCTCATAGTGGCCACATGAGGGAAATACAAACATTCAACCTATTTTACAGGGGAGAATAGTGTAGCCCAGAGAGGTGTAGTATCTTGCCGGGGTCACACAGCTCATAGTAGTAGAGCCAAGATTCAGCGCTGGGCAGTCCGTCTATGGAATCTGAGTTCATAACCAGCGCACCGCACCGCCTCTCCTTAAATGCTACAGCCTAATAACAGCTAACTTGCATCCAACTCTTAACCCTGCCTCATCTTCAGGGAAAGCTGGTACTCTCATGGGTTTTTTCTTTAAGTTTATTTATTTATTTTGAAAGAGAGAGAGCATGCAAGCAGTGGAGAGGCAGAGAGAGAAGGAGAGAGAGAGAGAGAGAGAGAGAGAATCCCAAGCAGGTTCTGCACAATTAGTGCAGAGCCTGACACGGGGCTGGAACTCATGGCCTGAGCCAAAATCAAGAGTCGGACGCTTAACTGACTGAGCCGCCCAGACACCCCGACCCACGAGTTTTTCCATCTGTGTTCATGGGTACTGTATCCTCGGAACTTGTCAGACCCAAATCCTTGACCGCTTGGCTCTTCTCTTGCTGTCACGCCCACATCTGACTCATCTGCAAATTCGCATAGCTTTACCTTCAGCATGGAGCCTGATCTGGAAGTTCCTACCTCTTCCATTGTGACTGCCCTGGACTAAGCCACTGCTGTTGCTGGCCTGGATGATGGCAAGACACTCTTCCTGTAGGCTTCCTGCTTCCTTTCTTGTCTCCCACCCCGGGCCCATTCCCAACACAGCAGCAGCCAGAGTGATCCCTTTTGAAATCTATCGGATGCCCTCACACCTCTGTTCGATGTCTTTTGTATTTGTTCGTGACTATGTACTTGCCGCCTTTACTTGAAATACTCTTTCTTTAAATATCTACCTGGCTCTCTCGCCTCTTACTTCCAATTTCTACTCAAATGTCAGCTTGCCAATGAGGTCTCCCCTCACCTTCCTACATAACATAACTCCATCTTCGCTGCTGCCTTCCTGGCCCCCTTGCCCTGATTTATTCTTATGCACAGCGCTCATATGACCCTTAGAGCCACTTGTCTATTTGTCTCCTTCTTGCTTGTCTCTCTAGAATGTTAGCGCTATGAGAGCAGAGACTTTGACTCTTTTGCTCAGCGCTGTGCCTGCAGCACTGAGGAGAGGGCTTAGCATACACCAGAGGCTCAATCAATATTCATAGTGTGAAGAAAACCCATTAATGAATGAGGTGACTGCTTACTCTGGGCTAGTCGCTATTAGAAGCGTGGTTATATACATCATCTCTTGTGATCTTCACAAGCTCTCTGAGGCCCCCCGAGTGACTCTGGAACATTTATCTGTTTAGTCTCAGTTTCTTTATCTCTGAAATGAGCGCAATAATAGCACTTGCTTCAAAGAGTAAGTACTTCTAAATCCTGAGAACAGTGCTTGGCACGCAGTCCCCGTCCCAGGTGGGTTTCCTGAGAAGCAGGGGGGGCGGTTAGCAAGCAGGATTTGTGTGCTTGGGACCAAGACCAGAGGGAGAGAAAAAAAAACACAAGGTGGCCAGAGGGAGGAGGCGGCGGCGGCTACAGTCTCATTACCCTGGGGAGTGTAGGGGCTGCGGAGACCTGGTAGAGTTGGCTTGCATTGGGGCAAGTGGGCCTGGCCTTCGTATTCCCACATTACTAAGTCATTGGCTTCGAGCTTCTCTGGGAGGTGGCATGGCCTTGGGCAAGGCCCTTCTCTAGGGTGGACTGAAGACCCCCACACTCCCAGCAGCTGGAGAATGAGGGTGCTGTCTCAGACGTGTGCGAAGGTACCCCCTCCAGGAAACGTCTGTAAATGCTTGAGATCACACCTTCCTACTGCCCTGCCTTAACCTAGCAATCACCTAGCAATCACTTCCCTGCCAAGAGCCTGCAGTTACGCCAGGGCCCAGGGAGCGTGGGGCAAATGCCATCCTTTGAGAGTCTCAGCCTCTCTGTGAAGATTTAAGATTGGATTTGATCTATAAGCCTTTCTCCCTGTAGACTTTGTCAAGTGGAGGCCTTGGCCAGATGCCCAATTACTTAGGACATGGCTGAGATGTCAGCGGGTTCTACTTCATTTCCTATCATCGAGGTGATTTAGAACAAAACAGGGTGAGCCTTTCGAGTAGTTGTCTAGGTCAGCAGCCTTGTGCGTGGTGCCTCTTAAAGGACATCCCAACCCCCCCACCCCCCCACCCAATTCTACCATTAGAGTTCCATTATGTATTGAGGCATTTAAAAAAGCATCAAGAGTGTCCTGTTCAAATGCAAATAACTGTAAAAGTTAAAGGCTGAAGCCTTTGTGATGAAATCCTTTTATATCTTTATTCAAAAACGCTATTGTGTATTCCGTTTTAAATTATTCAAAACGCAGGGATCTTCTTTTGGTTTAGCTTGAATTCCATTTGCTTTTAGTGAAAACAATCTGGATTCCTTCATTGGGCATTTTCTTTTCCTTTTTAAAAAATATATTTTTGTAATTTTTTTTTTTTGAGACAGAAAGAGACAGAGTGCAAACAGAGGAGGGGAAGAGAGAGGGAGACACAGAATCTGAAGCAGGCTCCAGGCTCTGAGACATCAGCACAGAGCCCAACGCAGGGCTTGAACCCACGGACAGCAAGATCATGACTTGAGCTGAAGTCGGATGCTTAACTGACTGAGACACCCAGGAGCTCTGGGCATTTTCTTTGAGGGAGTTGGGGGACAGTAGAACCATGGCTTCAGGCTAGAGAAGTCTAGGGTGAGATGCGTTCTGGAAGGCAGAGAGTTTTTGCCAAGTGCCAAGTTCCTTACTGTCTCTTAAGCTCATTGTCCACTTGGCGAAAGGGGCTCTATCTAGGTCTGCGTTGTCTAACACTAGCTCCAGTTGTGGCTACTGATAGTTAAATTTAAATTTAAATTTAATTCAGTATTTCAGTCCTACTAACCACCTTTCACGTTCTCAGTGGCCGGTCGTGGCTAGCAACTGCTATAATGGATGATGCAGAAAGTTCTACTGGACAAGTGCGTGAAGCTAATTCCCTCATTTCTTGTAAACTTCTAACCTTTTTTAGTTTTGAGTAGGGGTATTTGTTTACAAGAAAAACTAACCCACATTTGAGATGTGTTGAGAGTTGATGGTGGCGGATGATACTTACTGGGATTTGCACACACACCACTGGTACTTACTTATCCATCCACGTACTTTCTTCTAACCTTCCCCACCACCCTCTCAGTTTGTTTTTATTTTAAATTTCTTAAAATTTTAAGTAAACTGTATGCCATGCATGGGGCTTGAACTCACGACCCCCCGATCAAGGGTTACATGCTGTACCAACTGAGTGAGCCAGGAAACCCACCTTATGAACCAGTTTTTAACCAAGGGGCAAATTGATGTTGAGGGGGTCAAGCTGAACTTGGACCCATGTTGATCTACTGCTGAAATAGGGGCCCCAGTTTGTGTTTGTGAATAAGCATTTGGTAAAAGCTTACCAACTCACTGTGCTTTAGAAAGAAGTTCAATGATACCTTATTGCTGAGGCTTCTCTTCTCTCTCCTTTGTATCCTCTTCTTCTAGAAGGCTTTATTTTCTTTGGATTATAATTGGATTGAAAACTTTCAGTTCGCTGGGACTTCAGAAGGGCTGTCTGTCCGGCGATGTTGTGCCCAATGCCTGCTGGGAAGCTCAGAGTCGTACAATCGCTTTGAGTGAAAGGGAGTGGGGATCAGGGGATCCATGACTCTTTAAGAGAATAATGGAGTTGTCTGGTTTGCCAACTGATGTGCTCATGAAGTTGTAAATGTTAGACCTCATTAGTGCCTGTTATCTTTCCTCCTGACTTGATTATCCTATAAAGAGAGCAAGTTTAAAGTCGGGAGTGTCAAGAGGAGGGAAAACGGGTCCTCTGATCAATCTAGAAGTTTGAAACGCTGATGCGCTGATGCTCGGATCCCTTGTTTTGCTGCATCACCCCAAATAGGAAAGCAGATTGTGACCCGGCCCTGGGGATGTGTGTCTTCCAGAGACGTGCAGGAGAGCGACAAGGGGGCAGTTGGATTGAGACCACTCTATAAAAGACGTGAAACAGAACCTTAAGCAGTTACCTTTAAAGCATTCTCCTGCCGCAAAATTTACAAAGTGGGGCTGAAGAATACCTTCGTGGGAGGCATCCTGTGTCCAGAGCAGACGGCTGCCTCACTAGGGCGTGTTCCTCTTCTTTGTATCTGAAAATGGCCTGTGTGATGCCCACCAGGGAAGTGATTTGTCTAGTTCGTGGAAACAAAGGGCCAGTTTTTAGGAGACGGTCTATCCAGTCTGTTTGGTCAACTTGATATCAATCAACACCCTAGGCAGAGGCTCCGAGCCCAGGAAAAGCAGCTGGAGCTTTTCTGATATAGTAGAAACCCTGATGCAGTGGAAGCCGACCCGTGTCTGAGCTGCCGGTTTCAAACTCTCCACCAGAGACCATTCCCATTTTGCAAAAAGTTGTGTGTCTCTACTTCTATTTCTATGCATGGCAGCTTGCAGATTGCCTCTTTTCCCTTAGCTCTCGAGGGGGAATCACCGGGTGGTTAATAATGAAGAATAAAGTCATTTTCCCCCTTTGAGAGGAAAACAAGACTGGATTCGTTGGTTTCGGAGGTGGAAGTTTCCACAGATCACTTTGCTAATGACACTTGCATATTCACGGAACACAGAGACACATTGTGTATTTGGTTCCAAGGCTCCTGATGAGAGCAGCAGGCTGCTCTGGGGGTGGACCCCGGACGAGGCCTGGGGAGGAGTGTCCTTCATGCGGCATGTCACTGTGATGTGCCATCTGTTTCTAGAATGATTCTCGTAGCTGTTGAGGAGCCCATGAAAATATCCCTGCGAGGTTTCCTCCAAATTCATCTTTTTCCCTCCTTGTGTATGACAGCCCTCTATGCAATAAGCCAACTTAGGAATAGGAGGACAGTGAAGACGCCTCTTAAAAACATGATCTTCCTGTCACCCAGATTCTCTCCTACCTGCCCCTCCCTTCGGTCCTTTTCAGGATGCCAAGACATGGCTTTCTCAGAGTTCATTTGCATCTCAAGGGCAGTGTACAGGCTGCTGTGATGTGTCACCCGGGTCTCCACTGCCCTGGGCTCCAGCTGGGCAGGGGTCTAATCTCCGCTTTATTTCTCTGTTGTAATATTATGTTCATTGAGGGCCTATCCATGCAAAAGTCCTGCCACCTGCTGCCTAAGATGAGTACGAGATAGACCCTGCCCGCAAGGTGCCTACCGTCTAGGCCGTCAGCCGCAAGAGCGAGCGATTATGGCAATCCTGCTTTGGGTGGCTTAAGCAAAGTTCTCGAAAATGTTGACATCCTTTGAAAATTTTCCTTGCCATTAGGAGTAATTTGAACAGGAAAGCCGGAGCGTGGAAAGGGCATGTCGAGGAATTGCATCACCTGATGGGCCGGAGATGCCAGACTGAGATACTACGGGATCGTCTGGGATGCTGTGGGGAAGCCCCAAAGACCACTGCTCTGCCTCCCCCTGGGGGTGTGACCTGGGGCGATGCTCTTGGCCTCTCTGAGCTCCTGTTTCCCAAACCCACCTGCCAGGTCTTTGTGAGGCTCATACGAGATTGAGTGAGAAAGCTCCCTACGTGTACTACAAGCTCATTAAAGGGTTTCTTCCTCTCCCCGTCCTTTCCCTGTCACTCTAGGATTTGGAGCAGAGCCCAGAACTGTACAAAATGCTAGGCTCCGGCACTAAATATGTTTGCAATCCTGACAACATTTTAGCCCTTTCTAATTACAAAGTTTATACTTTGCCAAAGCTGAATTAGGGGTGAGGACGGAGAGAAGGAGAGGGGGGCTAACTATAGAGACTAATACGCTGCAGTGGGGGGAGGGGAGTGGAGTGGAGTGGAGGAGAACCACTGGGCCCATCACACCCAGGGGCTGAGTGAGATACAGACAGGAATTCGGATGTACCGAGGTAATTAAAGAACATTATTTCAGGGAAATACATGGGACCGATAAGAGCAGGCTGAGCCGTGAGCCTCTACTGGGTTTGCCAAAGTGAGAAGTGTGGTTTCTGGGGCTGGGAGAGCTGCAGGCTGATAGGGTACAGGGTGGAGGCGTAACTGGACGGCGGGGACCAGGTGACTCTAGTGAAGAGAGCGGTTTTAAATTTTATGTCCAGACGGCAGATCTGCCTTAGTTTGAAGCTAAGTTTTCTTTTTCTGTTAAACAATGGACAGATACTGGGTTAAAGATAGCTGCCCTGGCCTTCTGCCGATTGTGGACCGCTGATAAGAAATACAATTGCTGAGAATTCTGTTTTGCTTACTGTTTGCTGTAAACATTGTAAAACTTTTCCTGAGTCTAGTCTGACATGCATTAGTTTGTGTAACTGGCTTTGCTCACATTCTTCCCCTTCACCTTTCGGACATTCATCAGCTTGAGCGGACATTTATTAGCTTGAGAACCTTGCTTCCCTCACATTCTTCCCCTTCCCCCTTTTCTGATATGTATTAGGATAAATAACTAACTTTTTCACATAACGGACAGAGACTTCCCGCCAAAGAGCAAACAAAGAACCCCCAATCAGAGGGCAGCATATGTTCGTATTTCAAATATCGACCAATCAGTCACCCTATAACCTGAAACCTTCCTGTACTATTTGTCTCTGTCTATAAAAACGCTATACCAGCCCTGTTCGGGGCCTTTTTGCATTCCTGGCAACAGTGAGCGAACGGCCCGGGATCGATCCTGTAATAAAACGACCCTTGCCACTTGGCTTTGACTTTCGACTCTGGTGGTCTCTGGTGGGGGGATTTGAGAATTCGGGCACAACACTAGCCAAGCAGCGTGGGGTAAGTCCGTGGGCCGGAGCTGAAGGCGGTACTAGAGGAGGGCGCATTTCCGGAGCTGGGTAATCGCAAGGCTAGAATGTAGCAAAAAGCTGGTTAATTTCAAGGAAAACCATGCAGGACCCCGAAGAGGAGAGCACAGGGGAACCAGGACACCAGGACAGGACGAAGTGCACACCCAGCCTGCCGTGGTGCTCAGGCTTGCCTTTGGGGTGAGTCGGGAAGGTCTTGGATCCTCCTTGAGATCATCGACGTCAGTTTGTCCACCTGCCGGTCTGTGTTCCTCACAGATGTGTTTCTAACAACGTTTTTGAAGACCCAGACTTTCCACCGGGGCCCCCTCCTGGAGCAACACATCGTTCGTCTCATCCCACCTTTTGGGATATACTCCCAAAGGTGCTAACAAACGGAAAGATGGAGAACATCTTACATGTGCAGAGAGGACCCTTCTCTTGCAGAAAGCCTAGTAAGATGCTACCAACCAGAAAACATGGGCCATGAGGGCAGAAGCTTGTTCTCCTTGGGGGTTCCTGGTACCTGGGACCCACCACCTACCACGTAATAGGAGCCCCCCAAATTTTTTATGAAATAGTGAACGCCTGTCATGATGGTAGTTTAGTATAGCTGGTCCCCTAGGGAGGGATTAGCAGAAAGGGAGCCAACAAGGCTAGGGAGGCAGAGTGGGTGTTTAACGAGGGTCCTTCAAGGCCAAATTGAGGACAGCATTTTGAAGGTCTTGAGAAGCCACTGAGAGATGTTAGTCTGGCCGTGCACAGGTGGGCTGACAGCCTTGCAGGAATCCAGTTGAGAGATACACTAAGACAGTGCTGGCGGGGGAGAGCGCGGGACACGTCTCCAGCCCTCGTTTGTTTGGCGTAATGTTAAAAGCAAAACATAACATAAAGTTAAAAGCAAAGAGGGTCAGCTGGAACAATCAGCAGGCCACACAAGAAGGAGGTCCTTGGCTTCCTTTGATGATGGCCATGGCTGTCTTCAAAGTTACCTTCCATTCTTTTATTGGCGTCCTCGTCTCAACTGTTTGTTCATTCTCTTTAAGCTGGGCTTTCAACCAGGAGGATTGTTTTTGAATCAGATCTATTTGGGGAAGGAAGAAAATGTGTCCGAAAGGCCCAGCAGGTTCTAATGGCTCTTCTTGCTCGGAGAGATTGAAGTCCACCAGCAACGTGACCTACCTTTAAATGCTCCCTTAGAGAACCCAGTATTATGTGCTCTGAGCCTCCTCCGGGGGGGATCTGGGTAGCACAGGGGTTCTGTTTTAACAGCTGTTTTCTTTCTAAAGGAACTATTGCTTCTAGAAACAAAACAAAACAAACGTTAAAAAACAATAACAAAAAAAAACAAAAAATGTGTCCCCCTCCTTTCCCTTCCTCTAGTCTAGCCTAAAATGCATCTGCCCACTTTACTCCTCAAGCTGCAAGGTGTCAATTAGTTGAACACCCTCTGTTGTCTCTCAAGGACCTTCCCAGTCTGGCCCCCCACCCACTTGTCCACATTTATCTCCTGCCATTCCTCCATATTTCCCCCAAGCTCCCTCTCGACTCATCAGCTCTGCTGTAGGTACATCATTAGATAGTCTGGCGTCTCTGGAGAAAAGCAGAAGAAGCCACCCGAAGAGACGCCACGTTGGCATATTGATTATCCTGAATTCGGCTTACTTAAGAAACAGTTGGCCCTGAGCCTAAATTCCTTCATCTTGTCAATTATTTTTTTATTAAATCTATGTTTTTAAAAAATATTTATTTATTTATTTATTTTGAGAGAGCAAGAGCGAGAGCGAGAGAGAGAGAGAGAGGGAGAGGGAGAATCTCAAACAGGTTCTGTGTTGTCAGTGTGGAGCCTGACACGGGGCTCAACCCACAAACCGTGAGATCGTGACCTGAGCCGAAATCAAGAGCCGAACCCTTAACCGACTGAGCCACCCAGGCATCCCTTGTCAATTCTTTGCAAATTTATTGTTTCTTTGTCTAAAAGGTATAAAAGCCGCCGGCTTTGGTCACTTCATTGAGGTTCATATTTTTATGGTGCTCCCGTACGTGCAAAATTAAATTCATTTTTCTTCTCTTAATCTGTCTTATGTCAATTATTAGCCAGCCAAGGAACCAAGAAGGCAGGAACGGAAAATTTTTCCCACCCTTGCATTCCCCAAATTTGTAAGATTTGTCGTATAATTTTGTCAGTCTGAGCATTCACTTCGGGCACACATATTCTTAAGTGAACATGTAGGGATGTGGTTGTTGGGATGTAGTATATACCCTTTGTTGAGTGTACTTGATTGTAAGGTAAAGTGGAATTGTAGAGGAATGTTCTGGTATAGAATAGAGGAAGCTGTGATCTCAAGGATCTGGGTTGGGGGCTCTCGGTTGTCTGGCAGCCAGGCCCTTCCAGTGGTAACCAATAGATTCCTATGCACATTTAAGTTTCCTTGAGATAGCACTGGTTTCCAGGAGGTACCTCATCTGGCAGCAAGAGAGGAAATAAGGGTATGGGGGATCAAACTTACTCGCTGTGTGACCTTGGCAAGTGACTTGACCTCTCTGAGCTTCCATTTTCCCTTCTATGGAATAGGGAAGTAAGGATATCTGTCTCGCAGTATTGTTAAGTTAAATGAGATGATATATTTTGGTACTCAAGCGAGACAATGTTGCTTTCTTTCTAACTCAAAGGCAGTGTTTTCTGTCTAGGTGGAATTTGCCAGCTCTCCATCCAATCGTCCAGGATTCTTGAGATTTTTACCATATCCTTGGCAAAGATCAGTATATCCCCTACACTTCCATTCAATTAAAAAAATGAACTCATTCCTATTACCAGAATGCATTTATGAAGAAAGGAAACGGTATCACTCCTCTAACCATAGGGCGACTATAAAAACAGACACAATGAAAACAGTACAGTGTTATGTTACTGATGTCCAGTCAGATCCTGTTCTCTGAAAGGCTGTGAACCTGAGCTTCTTTTCGCTTTGTTAAAAAAAGGGCAGTTCGCTAGTTAGCAGGTAGGTGGTAGAGCTGTGCTGGTTCCCCAAGGAAGATTTCGATTTTCTTGACAATCAGAAGGGATCGGAAGGACAATGAAAATACATTCGCCCTTTCTGTATGCGAGTCAATGTTATTTAATGCTACATTTGAACATCTTTTGCAAGCATGTCAGGTCCCACAAAAGGTAGCATCTTCTACTTTGGGAAACACCGGCCTTGGGCATCAATCATTTGGGAGCAAAATATTAGCCCTGTGAGTGCAGGGACGTGTGTCAGGGTCTGCATCTCTGGAGAAGGGGGCTGGTGCGGGGTGGTGGGGAGCAGGTTCAAGACCCTGGCCTGGGAGCGGGACGGAGATACGAGGCAGGACTGCAGCGGACTAGAGTGCTGAAAATCCAGAGGGTCCCCCCTCCAAGACTGCAGATTTGCCACTTGTGGGGTGAGGTCAAGGCTTTTATTGTCCTTTTGGCTCCGTGATGCGTTGCTGCAGGGGTTAGTGCCTATGTAGAAATGCACGTCTGTGTGTTGGGCATTCATATAATAATAGCTATTTTTATGGAACTCTGTCTTGGCGATAGGCACTATACCGAGGTTTTCGAGCGTATTAACTCATTTAAATCTCATAACACCCCAACGAATGAAAACCTGTATTCTCTTCGTTTCACACACGAAAGAAGCTGAAGCTTACAAGTGAAATAACCCTTCACACACAAATAAATGTATCCTGCTTCCTGCAGGAAGAAGAACCTAAGCCAGAAGTTCTTGACCTCGAGTAAGCACAGAATTTCCTGGAGAACTTGCTGATAAAACAGACTTCTGTCCCCTTTTCGTTTCGAAAGATTTGCAATGGGGTCCAGGATTCTGTTTTTAACTGGCACAAAATGATTCCTTTATCTCGCAGGTGATTTGAGGATGACACCGTGGCAAACACTGACCTGACTTCAGCACACAGAGGAGCAGAGGGAGAAAATTAGCGCTTCAGGGAGTGCTAGGCAAACATCAACATCTCATAAATCATCCTGCCACAGACTGGTCACATGATATAAATACATATTAGCAATATATAATATTATGGGAACTATTGGTATAATGGTATAAATATACAATTTACCTAGCATTTTCACCTACGATTATAGTGTGATCATTCTATTCTCTTTCTTAATAAGTCCTTCAAAAACATAATTTTATAATACCCATAATTTTATAACACCTTAATATTTAACTGTATAAACATGGTAACCTTTATTTACCTGTTCCCTGTTGTGTAATTCATGTTTGTTTTCCAGGTTTGATGTTGTAAATAATACTTTGATTAGCGTACTTCTCCACAAATTGTTGTCTTGCTTTTGTATTTTCAAATGAAGAAGTATTCTGGGGTGCCTGGGTGGCACAGTCAGTTGAGTGTCCAACTCTTGGTTTCGGCTCAGGTCATGATCCCAGGGTCATGGGATCGAGCCCCGCATTGGGCTCTGCACTGAGCCTGCTTGAGATTCTTTCTCCCTCTGCTCCTCTCCCTCCCCCCCATCCATAAAATAAAATTAAATAAAATAGAAAATGAAGAAGCATTCTGAACATTCCTATTACTCTGAAGGATTTAGCATTGCTTTGAAATACTTGCTGTATTCTTCCCACCAGAAGATCAAGTGGTTTGGTTCTTGTTTAATAATCAATCACTTCTCACTCCTCGGAGACTAGCTTTCTGTTTTAACACAATAGAAATAGCTAGGTGATTCAGCTAAGCAGGGAGAGAGGTACTTTTCCTGTCGCGCTAATGAGCAAACGCTGTTGTAAGTGGGACAAGGGCAGCGACTGCGGAAAGCCTCAGAGAACACGGTCTCCCAACACCAGCCAGAGAAGCCTTGGTCTTTTCAGCCCTCGGGTTGGTGTCAGCTACTCCAGAAATATCAAGCAGTGTATTTCTAGAAGTATTGCAGGTGGTTCGAACCTATCGTACGATCAGAAAGTTGATAACAAAGAACTCAGGCAGTCTTTGGAACCCCAAGCGCCCCAGCCATCTCAGCTGGAAACATGGCGTTAATAGAAGGCTTCTATTAAGAAGGATCCTTACAGAAGCAAAAGGGTGAGTAAATGGCTTCGTGTGAAAGGCGGCATCTTCAGGATGTCAGCTGATGGGACTTTTTTTTGTTTGTTTAAAACAAAGGTAAACCAGTTGGTCTACTTACAGCAAGTGCAAGGGCACTCAGGCCCATGGGCCGTTTTAGGCTTGCTTCCGGCCCAGCGCTAAATAGCTATTAACCTTCTTTCATGAGCAAATATTTTCAAAGACCTTCTGTGGTTAGAGGCTCTGTGTTTGGTGTTGAAGATGCGAAAATCAGTGAAACCCAGTCCATTATCTCTCCTAGAATTGCTTACAATCTCTTGGCAGGGAGACATATAAACAATTATGATAAAATATAGGAAGAGAGCTACATGCATCATGCCGGGGGACCTCTTGGAATAATCCTAAAAGTTGAATAAAGAGCCATCTGATTGCCAAAAAATGGTGTATCAGGTTGTAAACGTTGCTCTTAAAACAGACACTATCCTAGATGTGAAAATAATAGCGATTATGTTTTAAATATTATATAGATGGTTCAAAGCACGGCCACAGATACAGAAGAAAATATAGAGTCTTAGACTGGAAAGGACCTTAATAAGTCACCCGGCACAGCCCCTCCTTTCAGGGACCTCAGAGAGTGAGTGACGAAGTCCCACAATGACTTGCTGGTTGGGTAGGACTATAACTCAGGTCCTCTGTCTAGTGGCCCACTGGTCTTTTTCTTACACAGCTGATAGGATTTTGTGCTGAGTCCCTCTGCCCTCTCTTAGTACTCTTTATTGGCGTGACCTACACAGTTAGGAGAGGAATTTAAGGAAGAGGTGTTTGCAAAGCTAACTGACACCTTGGACGTCTCATTAGTGTCCATCTGAGTCTGCTGACTTCCCCGTGTCTTGTTCATGTGAAATAGAATTACAGTAAGGTTCTCAAATAACATTTACTCAAGTTATACATTTGTCTACCCAAAGTCTACCCTACCCAAGTCTAGACCCTACCCAAGTCTAGTCTATCAGTAGGTCCTTCTGGTCCAGATCGTCCACCATTTTCTTCAACCCTGACTCACTGGGGAGAATTTCCCATCAAGGCCACGTGTAATGGACGACACAGCTGCTGCTGCTTCCTGCCAAGGGGGCCAACAAGTGTTCCCAGCTTTCCAGGGGTGGGCATATGTTTTTTTTTTTTTCTTCTTTTTTTCTTTCTCCTGGGTAGATTCTTAGAGTGGAATCGCTGGGTTATTTTGCAAGAGTAGGCTTAACATTTTAAGAAACTGCCAAACTGTTTTCCAAAGGAGCCGAACCATTTTTCATTCCTCGCAGCAACATATGAGGGTTCCAGTTCCTCGCATCCCTGCCAAGCCTTGCTATTGTCTCTCTATTGACTGGAGCTGTTCTGTTGGGTGTGTGGTAGATCTCATTGTGGTGTTAAATACGTTTTTATTCAGGTCTTTCACGGCCTCTAATATAGAAATGTGCGGTTTGAATCTCCAGAAGAGAACGGTGACTAGGGTAAGCCATGTTTCCTAAACTTACTTGCTGTTAGAATTCTCTTTTTTTCCTCTCTGAAATGAGCCTATTAAATGCCTAACGTTCTGCAGCACACATTTTGGGAAGCGTTACATCACGTTATTATAATATTATTTTTAGCTTTGTTCTCTGGGATATTTAATTACGAACAAGTGTTTACCACCCGGTGATGCTGAATCAAACGGCACAGACTCAGAGCTTTGTAGAATGTGAGAGGTAAGAGAAGAGGCCGACAAGGTTGGGGTCGGCGTGTTTTTGAGAGGCAGTGGTTTTCGTGAGAAACTGAATGTCGCTTTGTTTCTGTCTGCACTTGGTTCCCCAGCCTGGCCCAGATGGCCCCCACATCTCAAGCAGAGCTAGGCTGGGCTCAAGCTGAGATCCTGGCTCACATGTTAATTGTCAAGGCGCAGTCAGATAACGATCGTAACGACAGCAACGACAGTGAAAATCAGATCGAATTTGTGTCAGTCACGTCCGTGCCAGGCAGCATGCCAAACCGTCTTCACGGATTATCTCATGTGGGTATTTTTATTACGACCATTGTACAGATAAGAAAATTGAGGCACAGATGGTTTATAGCTTGCACTCAGGTCAGAGGAAATGGCAGAGTCAGGACTTGAACCTGGGGCCCTCTGACTCCAGAGTTTGTGCTCTTGAACCACTCTGCTGTATGTCTCCCTCCACTTCCCCCCTCACACACACACACACACACACACACAAAAGGCAGTCTGACAGAAGTCAAAAGATTTTTGTTTGTTTTAATTATACAGCAACTGGAGGATTCTGGAAAGATTTCCCATCCAGAGTTTGTCCCCCTGGAGTCACCACTGTCCTGGTCACCTCACTTTCTGCTTCTCAGCTGACAGGAAATGTACCCTTGTTCTCCTGTGGGAGCCTCCTTGTGTCCTTCCTTCTCTTCCAGTCCTATGGCCACCATCTTTGTCTGGACTTAATCTCCCCTTTGGATTATTACCAACCACACACACACACACACACACACACACACACACACACACACACACACTTCTACTTGGTTTCATTGTCCCTAGGTTTTATCTTAAAAACTAGGTCTCAAATCCCCACCAGGGAGATCTTTCTAGATCCCTGCTCTGTGTGATACACTGTTCTGCTCACTTCAACAACTGTCATGGCTCCCTTCGCTCGACTGGAAAATTCCCAGTCCCTGAGCAGGGGCGTTCAGACCGACCGCTCTTCGCTTCCCCACTGTGTCTCCTGTAAGTCTCCCTTCTTGCATCATCTGCTGTGGGCAGCTGCTTCTTTGCTGCCCGAACAAGCTAAGCCAAGTTGTTCTCCATGACTTTGCTGATCCTTATTCCCCAGCCTGCAGTGCCTTCCTCTCCATTGCTGGCTTCTTTGATCCTTTCCTGCACTTGGAAGTCCCCAGGATGCTGTTTCAGCACATCCGAGCCCACAATGACTCGTCCTTCTTCTGAATCCCCTGGGAGAGCCTAGGATCATGATGTTTTCAGCATCAGTCTTGTTTACTGTGAAATTAGTATAATAATAGTCCTTGCCTCATTGGCTTGTTGTCCTGGTTAAAAAGCCTAAAGCACATCATACACTTAGCATAGCACCTGTGGCACAGAGCCGCAAGGCAAGTATTCAACAAATAAAAGATAATATTATCAATAAATAAGATTGTCATTTTTATTACTACATGAAGCTTTGTGTTTTATCTGACTCTTTCATGAGGGGCAGACCTCTTGAGAATGGGGCTCAGGTCAGGTCGGTATCTCTCATGATGCCTTAAGCACCAAAGATCCTGGGGGATGTTTGTGGGGGATGGGCACCCAGAGCCCAACCTGGGAGTCAGAAGCTGTGATGTCACTCTTAGCTCTGCAGGCAACCCAGTGTGTGACCTTGACTTGTCTCTTTGGAGTCCAGTGTCTTCCACCTTGGACATCATCCTTAAGGCTCTCTGTGAACTTGCTCCAAATCCAACCCCTGATACTGGTTCTCTGTGTTTATTTGGACACATTCTTTAATTCCCTTGAAGACTTGGCTTTCTTCCTCCATGAAATGGAGAGAATAATCTTGTTTCACTGTTGGCTGTGAGAATAAATGAGGTATTGCTCTTCAGTGAATGGTTGCTCTCGTGGTTATTTTATTACTGCTCTTTAGTTGATAAACACTTGACTCATCAATGGTGTTGAATGTGTTAGTTTCCTGGGGCTGCCATAACCAAGTTCAACAAATTGGGTGGCTTACAGAAATTCCATGTCTCATGGATCTGAAGGCTAGAAATCCAGAATTGGGATTGGTTCCTTCCAAGGGCAGCGAGGGAGACTGTTCCAGGCTGCTCTGTTAGCCTCAGGCATTCCTTGACTTGTAGATGGCATGATCCCCATGTCTGTCTTGTCCTCATGCCTCTCTTCAGAAGGGTCTCTGAGTCCATATTTCCCCTCTTCATAAAGTCATACCAGTCATACTGAATTAGAGACCACCCCCCCCCAATGACCTCATCTTGACTCAATTACTTCTATAAAGACCGTATTTCCAAATAAGGTCACATTCTGAGGTCCCGGGGGTTATGGCTTCGGTGTATCCTCTTGGGAGATCAACGTTTCCACCCATCGCACTGAAGTGATTAATGATTGTATTCTCTAGAAAATGCTTTGCTGGAAAAATAACTTGGCATTTCTCAATGGAAGAGAAAACAACCTACAATACCTGACAGGGACTCCTCCTCCGCTCTTCTGTGCTTGTCATTCAGAGCAGTTCATTTTGCTGGATCAGATGAGTGGAATCAGCTTTGATGAAGATCTGCTTCTTTCTGCAAAACGCCACGTCCGGGACCTCTGCCCCTTGAGACAGTCCCTTGCATGTACTTTTAGAATTGCGAATCTATCATTTCTGGTTCATGACATTTTTTGCAGAGCCCCCAGGTTGGAAATAACACACCAGATCTCAGGCGGTGGGCATTCTTTCTCTGTTTTTTTTTTTTTTTTATAGCACTCTGCAAAACTCTCATGCTGTAAACATGCGATTTATAGACCTCCTGTGGTTTCTAAATGGATATAATAAAAACAGATTTAGAATATTATTCTGACATGGTTCAGACCAGCATGGTCTAATACAAATTTATTTACTGGGGTGGGTGAAAAATCTGAAACGATAAAGTGAGAATCAGTCTTTCGTACATCCTTCTTGCTAGCTCTCGCGATCCTTTCTGAGTAGGCAGCCCACTGGAGTCCTTGGGGTGTTTGTGGAAAATGCAGATTTCCGGTCCCCCCCGCCCCCGCCAAAACTTTGCAGGTTCAGAGTCTTTGGAGGAGGGAGGGGTTCTGGGATTTGCATTTCTAACAACTCCCTCAAGCCCCTGTGGTTCTGGCCGATGCTTTATTTGAGAACCCCTGGTCTCCAGCTTTGCCCAGAAGACATGTGTTTTGGTTTGGAGAGAGACGAATTCCAGAACTAGAGTCTGTCCAGGGTGGAAGGTGAGGAGAGCTGGACAGGCAGGTGTGGGGCGGGGCACCCAGGGGTGTGCCATCGGCATGGTGACGATAAGGGTGTCCAGGCCGTAGTGGGGTAGCATCTGCTGAGCTTGGTGAGAAAGGTCCGTGTGGATTTCAGATGGGACGGGGAGGGTTGTAGAGTTGAAGGCACGTATACGTAACAGCAGGTGGGTTGAGCTGGGGAGTGGGTTTCTGGCGGCCCCATTGAAGGAGTCTGGCAGCCAGAGAGCATTGAAGTGGGGTCCTGTGTGTGGGAGGGGCCTTGCCTCTACCCCGAGGGCTGCTCAGTGAGAAGCTGGGGAGTACCCCCTGCCACCGCACCCAGAGAGCTGTGTGAAGACTCAGATTCCTGAACTTGAACCAGCCCCTCTGTGTGCTCTGGGAATCTGCATTCTAAAGCCCTCCAGGCGATTTAATGTGGCAGTCCCTCTGAATAGCGTTTGGAAAGCACAGGGGCCATGGAAAGAACTGACCTTGGGAATCAGTGAGGCTGGCGTTGAGTCCTAGCCATTTGACCTTGACCTGATTCCATCAGAGCCATAGTTTCTTTATCTGTAAAATGAAAGTACAAATACTTTCTTCTTCTTGTTCCGATTGTTGTGAGAGTTAGGGCTAAGGGATGTGACACATTTAAGCACAGTTTCTGGCACATGGTAGGCTTCGTTAAGTGGTGGCTCCAAACCTTGTGAGAACTGAGATTGAAGAATGTAATCGCGGCAGGGTGTGGTAGTCTTTGGGCATAAGAATCAACAGGTGGCCCTGGGGATTAACCTTGGCTCTGACAATAGTGTCCTGGTTTCTAGAATTGGGGCAAAAACCAAAAAACACACACACACACACACAAACGAGCAACAATAACATCAGGGCTTCAGTAGTGTTTGCCGCGCAGGTCTGATAACATGCCAAGCATTTTATGAGTTAAGTACTATTGTTATCCCCATATTCCAAGATAAGAAAACTGAGGCTCAGAAAGACATGTCACACAGTCCTCATGTGGCAGAATCAAGCTCTCTGGCTCTAGGTCTCCAGCAGCTTTTCCTGCCTTGTTAGGTCAAGTACAAGGTCGAGTGGCCTTCAAACCACAGTGCTGAGTCTTTGGAGAAATGGTCCTGGGTATTGGCCTCACCTTTCTAGCTGTAAAATCATAGGGCCACTTCATAACAAAGTTAGAAAAGCTGGCATTTTCCTACCAGAAGCTGATCTAGAATAAACCTACCCTGTTGCCAAAGGTTTGACAATTCTAACAGAAAATCTGTAGCACAAAATCGTCTTGTATTGAGAATTGCTTGACTGCTTTCTGTTTCATTCTCATGTTGAGTTGACGCTTTTCACAGGCTCATGAGCCCTTCAAAGGGCCTCTCTGACCACTGTTCTTTCTCCCCTTCCTCTTTGTCTCACTGATTCGGTCCTTATTCGTTCGATAGGAATCTGAATGTCTAATCAAGATTTCCTCCACCTAACACCTGAAGCACTGGCTTTAGTAAATATATTTGTTTAGTTCTGACAGTATTTTGTGAGAATTTCTGCATTTTGTAACACTGCTTTCTCCCTTCTCTGTACTCCCAGGGCATAACCTTCAGTAGCAGAACAAATCAAGCCAGCCAGCAAGCTGCCAAGTCCTGTGGGCTCCTTGTCAAGGAAAACAGCTGGCCCCATTTCTAATCAACATCTCCCCCATAAAAACACTGCTGGGTCACTGAGGAGACTAGACCAGAATTTGAAACTTTCCAAAACTCACCATAGACATCGAATGCAAAAGGATACTTACATTGCCTTTGCCCAAATCTGCTCTATTTGGGAGGCGAGAGGGAGAATCACGCAAGGAGTCACACGAACAGATTCTGCATTTAGACCCCTGCACATATAATGGGTGATGGTTATCGAAACAGCCCCAGCCTCTACCACGGTGCGAGGGATATAGCTCGAGAGGCGACCAGGCAGTCCCAGAACCAAGGAATGGATGACTACAAGTACCAGGACAACTATGAGGGCTACGCCCCCAGTGATGGCTATTACCGTGGCAACGAGTCCAACCCAGAGGAGGATGCACAGAGTGATGTTACGGAAGGCCATGATGAGGAAGATGAGATCTACGAGGGAGAGTACCAGGGCATCCCTCACCCGGATGACATCAAGGCCAAGCAGGCCAAGATGGCGCCCTCCAGAGGGGATGGCCTGCGGGGCCGAGCTGACCTGATGGCCGAGAGGATGGAAGAGGAGGAGCAGCTGGCCCACCAGTACGAGACCATCATCGAGGAATGTGGCCACGGGCGTTTCCAGTGGATCCTCTTTTTTGTCTTGGGTTTGGCTCTGATGGCCGATGGAGTGGAGGTGTTCGTGGTGAGTTTCGTCCTGCCCAGTGCAGAGAAGGACATGTGTCTGTCCAGTTCCAAAAAAGGAATGCTCGGTAAGTAGAAGTTTCCAAAGATCGTTCTCTCTGTGGCATTAAATTATGAAAGGGAAGGAGCAGTAAAACTTGTTTAGCACTTGTCACTATTAGACACCTTAAATCTCTCATGATGCCCTTGCAATGCTATCATTTTATACCCATTTTGCCTTTAAGGTATTTTTATCTCAGAGAAAATTAATTGGCTTAAGTTTACCCAGCTAGTAGGTATTGGAGCTTGGATCCCTGCTCAGGTCCGCCTGAATCTCGTGTTCTTAGTGCTTTTCCCAATCTCATTGCCTTTTTGAGAGTCTGATTTCTCTCATCTTCATATTAAAACGAACCATCTCCTACCTCCAAATGACAAATACATTTTGCGAGTGGTAGACCAGAGGCCTCTTCCTCTCCGTCCTCTCTGTGTCCTTCTAGAGTCCAAAAGCATCTGCTCCTGGTTCCTCTTGTATGTAAGTGTTAGTGGGCCGACTGCCCCGTGTGCCTTGGGGATGGATGCTGGGCTGAGTACACTCCCCGGAGCCCCTGCAGCCCACCGGGAACCACGCTGTGAAGCTCAGATGAATTCCTCACGATGCAGGGCCGGCCTTGCAACCCAGTAGTGAGACTAGCACCGTCAGAACCAAGCCTCAGATACCAGAGCCTGAGGCAAAGAGGATTTTGTGTAGTTAGAGAAAGACTCGGCACGAGTGGTGTGGTGTAGAAGAGATTCATCATAATACAGACCAGGATTTGTCTTGATCATTAAACGTCTTGCAAAACATACCCATTCTCTAAATTCGAAGTCCGTATGGTTGATTATTCGAAGTCCGTATGGTTGATTATTCGAAGTCCGTACGGTTATTGTGAGCTTACTCTGAGTCACGTTCTTAAGAACCCTCAAGAACTAAAAATCTATCTAGCAACTTCATCCATTCAACAAATATTTATTACGTGTACACCGCTGTGCCAGTCTCTGTGTTCAGCCCTTGGGGAGAAAATATTGAACCAGACAGACATAGTCCCTGTCTCTCAAAGAACTTACCCACAGCAGGACAAACAGGCATTGTGTTAACAATGTGCTAACAAACACAGAGAGTTATGTGATTACTGTAGAGATGACTGCTATCAAATACCTCATGGGGTTCTCTTTCCCAGACTAGCTTTAATGTAAGGGTTGGCAAACATTTTCTGTAAAGATCCAAATAGTAAACATTTTAAGCTTTGCGGGTCCAGATAGTGTCTGTCACCACTTCTCGACTTTGCCTCGGGAGCACAAAAGCAGCGGCAAAAAATCACGCAAACACAGGGGCATAACTGTGTTCCAATAAAACTTTATTTATGAAAAAAGACAAAGGGCCGGATTGAGCCTATGGGCTGTAGTTTGTGGGCCCTGATTCAAAGCCACTATTAGTAAGATTGGGATATAAAAGAAAGAAAACATCTGCACTAAAGAGTCGTTTCTGGAAGCTTTTAAAGTTTGTTTATCCATTTCTGCTTAACTAAGGGGCCATTTAAAATAATTAAATCGTGTCATATACTATTGTTAGGGAACGAAAAGAGACTGCATATGTATAAGCAGAAGGAATGACTTGAGGAACAAGACTATCACCCAAAGTTTTTAAACACTCACATAATTTTAGTTCCTTTTTAAAATTTTCTTTTTATTATTTTTTTAGGAAAATAATTCTGCTATGTGCCTTTAAGGTTGAATCGTTTTTTTTTTTTAATAATAGCAGAAACCAAAACAAACCCCGAGCTCTCAACCAGACCATACAGTCCCAGTTGGTCTAAACAGTTCCAAAGCATTGATTTGTTCTGTCGTATTCTCAACGGAAACCCTGGGTCCCCGTTAGGCCAAACTGGCAATGTCAGTAATGATTTCACACCCTCTTGGTCTCTCTGCCACCCTGGTGCCTGGCAACCTCATTAACAGAGCTGTAGCATGGTCACGGCTCCTGACGGCTCCAGGGGCAAATGCTGGGAGTCGAGGGAACGTGGTCCTAATCTGGGGAGCTCATGCTTGTGTAATTTTGCTTCCAGGGTTTGCCGAGAAGATGCTATGACTCAGCCCAAGAAGGGCAGGGAAGACTACCTGAGCAGAGACGGGCTTCCCATGCGCGTAGGGGGCCCCCTTTGTGGTCAAGGAAATGGATCCGGGGCAGTGGATGATGGAAAGGTCTCCAGGGACCGGCATTTCCACATGCCGTTTCTTCTGACCTTCATGGTCACCACGGTGGTTAGGAGAGTTTCCTCCCATTTGTACGCATCAGGAAACAGGCTTGGAGAGCTATATCCTAGGTTCCATAGTAGTCATTGGTGGAGCTGGGATTCCAGCCCGGGTCTGTCTGATTTCAAAGTCTACGCCCATTCTGCTACACCAGACTGCCTTTCTCTCCTACATGATCTTTGGAAAAGGGGTCATGCCATGGGGCGGCTCTGCTTTCCACGTCGTCGAACGCCTGGTAGATTGCTTAGAGTACCATAGATTGCTTCCAACAGAGAGGCAGCACGGTGTGAGAAACGATGGTGTGGGCGCTGGAGTCTGGCCACTAGGGTTTGGCCACTGGTGTGTCATTTATCGATTAGTGACCTTGGGCAGGTCATAAATTCTCTGAGTTTCCCGTATGGGATTAGGGTAATAATACTGTGTGTGTGTGTGTGTGTGTGTGTGTGTGTGTGTGTGGACTAAATGACATGAAGCTGGTAAAGCAGCAGCCATAAGTTCTGAACAACTGTTAGTTCTCGCTACTTTGTATCTTGACATCCTCCTTCCCAGCATTTGCGGCAAATGACAGTTGCAGCGAAGATAAAGGAGCAGCATGTACTCTGGAGCCAGGTGGCCTGGGTTTGAGTCCTCGCTGTGCCCATTCCGAGGAGGGTGATTTGGGGAAAGCTGCCTGACTTCTCTGTGCCTCGGGTTCCTTGTCTGCAAAATGGAGGTTGATAGTAGCATCTACTTTATAGGGTTTTGTGACGATTCCGTGAGTTGGATGTATTTAACTTGCCTGAAATAGTGCTTACACATAATAGGTGCTCAAGATACCTTAGTTATTAATATTGTTATATAGTTGTTGTTATTACTAAACTGATGGCTCGATGATGATGAGACACCCAAATTCAGGGCTAGATCTTCCCAGGTGATGACATTGCTTATATATTTTTTTAACCTAAGTTATTTATTGCAAGCTTTTAAGGTCAAGCTGCCCTCCCTTGGCTGGTGACAATGCCTCCTTGCTTCTGTGCTATCCCAGTTCTAGATTTCTTTCTCTTCCCTCTGTGTGTGTGTGTGTGTGTGTGTGTGTGTGTGTGTGCACACATGTGGGTTTGTATGTGTTTAAGGCTTAAATTTTTTTAGAGCAGTTTAGCTTCACAGCCAAACTGAGAGGAAGGGACAGATTTCCGGCATGTCTCTGCCCCCTACGTGTGCCTAGTCTCCCCCCATTACCAATATCCCCCCATTACCAATATCCCCCCACTAGACTGATACATTTGTTACAGTTGTATAGCTTACGTTGGCACATTGTCCTTACTCAAAGTTCGTACTTTGCTTTTAATTTAGGGCTGACTCTTGGTGTTATGCCTTTAACACAATGACGTGTATCTATTATAATAGTAGCATACCCAGGTAGTTTCACTCCCGTAAAAAATCCTCTGTGCCCTGCCCACTCAGCCTTTCCCTGACTCTGATTTTTTTTCCCTGCTTTTGTAAGGTTTTGCCTTTTCCAGAATGTTATAATAGTTGGGTCATACACTATTTACGTAGCCGTTTCAGACTGCCTTCTTTCCCTTAGTAATAGGCATTTGAATGTCTTCATGTCTTTTCATGGATTGATAGCTCATGTCTTTTTAGCACTGAATATATTCCTTTGTCTGGATGCACCACAGTGTATCCATTCACCAACTGAAGGACGTCCTTGTTGCTTCCAAGTTTTGGCAGCCAGAATAAAGCTGCTCTAAACATCTGTGTGCAGATTCTCATGTGGACAGAAGTTTTCAACTCCTTGGGATAAATCCCAAGGGGTGTGATTGCTGGATCACATAGTAAGAATTCGTTTCGTCTTGTAAGAAATTGCCAGACAGGGTTCCAAAGTGGCTACGCCGATTTGCATTCCCACCGGCGACGAAGGGGGACTCGTGTCACTCCACATCCTCACCAGCGTCCGGTGTCATCATCGGCATTCTGGGTTTTGACCGTTCTTACAGGTGTGTCTCCGTGATGTTTTCACCCACGTCTCCCTGATGACGTACGGCGTGGGCATCTTTTCATCTGCGTATTTGCCAAATATGTATCTTCTTCTGTGAGCGCCTGTAAAGGGGCTTGACCATTTTTAAAGAAGGTGTTTCCTGAGTGTTGAGCTTGAAGAGCTCTTGGTGCATTTTGGCTAACGGTCCTTCATCAGGATGTGTCTTGTGCCAATATTTCCTCGTAGTCTGTGACCTACCTTCTCCTCTTTTACTCTGCTTCTTTCATAAAGAAACAGAAAGTGATGCCCCTAGCTTGATTCCTCCTGGATGTTCCAAGAAGAGAATTCAGGAAGAGAACATTCTTTACCCCAGAGTCAGGCCTCAAGTCATAGCCTATTTTGTTCTTTTCTTCCTGGAATCAAAATGAATCAGTTCAGAAAATAAGAGAAGTGTCCCTAGGCCAGGTAACAAAAATATCCCGGGGCCCCTGTGCCTCTTTCCTGAGCTTTTAAAAAGAAGAAGGTTGAGCTCCTTCAAGTGTGGTGGTTTAGGGGGTCACTTATCCAGAACCTTCTTGTTTTGGGGAAAAAAAAGTCTGGGAGAATATTGTCAGCATTGAAGGCCCTGCCCTGCTCACTCTCAAGCTATTGGTCTGCTTCCAGACAAGGATAATACATTCATTTGTTAAATTAAGGTGTTCATTTAGGGGCGTCTGGGTGGCTCAGTCGGTTATGTGTCAGGCTTCGGCTCAGGTCATTGTTGGGAGCCATTTTGGGCTCACAGGTTGAGACCCCTCCCTGTGTGGAAAAGGTTGAAGCAAAAGCTCGCCAGCCAAACCGGCGCCTAATCTTACAACTACTCTCCTTGGCCTAAGGAATGTAATGCTCTTTTGTTTTACCACATTTAGATAAAAGGAAGGACCTGGAGCAGGATGCTTTGATGGATTGCATCTGAATGAGAGTAGCCTGACCACCTTAAAGTTGCATCTTGGGGATGGGTTGCACAGATTGATAGCAGTTATGAGCTGGCTGAATATTGGTGTGATTTGCGTAAATGTTAGGCTCCTATTATGTAAATTCACTCATTCACGGGCAAAGGACAAGCATTGGGAATTCTGTCCTTGCCAGACGGGTTGTACCTCCCCGTTGTAATTGGAAGAATAGGCAATGACTCCTGGCCTGTTTATAGATAATTAACATAGGCAGGCCTAGGTAACTTCCTGCTTTCTCCCCAGGCCTTAAATTTATATGCTAACTAACTTGAAAACAACTTGCAAGATTGAGGAAATCCCCGCTTTACTGATATAACACATTATTGTTCAAACTATGCTTACTGATGGGCTGTCACTCATTGCTGTAATGTAACTCACTACCTTTAAATAAAGACACTGAGGCCGGCAGGGCAGAGACGCCAGAATTCCCAGGGCTGCCTGCTTGGTCATCAGACTCCATCTTTCTCGTGGCTCTCTCACTTCATTTCGCCTAACCGTTTGTCCTTCGTGGACCCCTAGTTTCGCCGGAACAAGGACCCCGGCAGGTCATGATCTTGCGGTTCTTGAGTTCGAGCCCCATGTTGAGCTCTGTGCTGACAGCTCAGAGCCTGGAGCCTGCTTTGGATTCTGTGTCTCCGTCTCTCTCTGCCCCTCCCCTGCTTGTTCTCCGTTACTCTCTCTCTCAAAAACAAATAAACAGTAAAAAAATTTTTTTAATTATTATTTTTGAAACTACCGAATATTATCACATGCCTGATATTCCCTCTAATCGGTGGCAACACAAAGCAGGCAAGTCACGGCACTCAGCGAGTTGTATTTTTCTCCACACATGCGTGCGTGTGCTGACTGAGTAACATTATTACGTGAATAGTTTTCCGGGAGTTTATTACAAAACAAGAAGGAAAATTCTCCATACTATTTTTCTGGCCTAAGAGTTATTTTTCATGCAATAAAACTACTTTGTTTTCAAAACCATGACTTCCTTGCAAACAGTGCATCAGAGAAAATCAATGCAGGTCCGCTGCTTTCAATAACTGCTTGCTTCCAGAGTGTGGTTCAGAACACGCCAAGGATAGACAGCTCTGGCGGGGCCTGTCGGCACACTGCAAGCCAGAGAAGAATCCTTTCATTTATTTAAAGTACATTTTTAAAAAGTTAAAAATTGGCAGAGGTGGGAGGATCTCCAATACCTAATGCCCATCTGTACTGTGGATTTAAATTCTTTTATTTGCAGTTTTATGTTCTGCATTTTTTTAATGCAGGTGTAGTTGACACAGATCAATGAGTTTTATTCTAAAGGCAGAACTAGAGCTCACACAAGAAATAGAAAATAGAAAACAGCGCAGTGGGACTTGCAGTACTGGCTTTCATGTTCTCCCTCTTGCCCGGATATGAAGGAAACAAAGGCCATGTAAGGGATGGAGCCTGAGCTCGGGCTGCCCTGAAGTCTTCTTCTGAGATCTCATGACCTTAGGTGGTTGCTGAAGGCCTCCACATTGCTTTTTAATCCCTTTTCAGGGAATATTTGTGTATTTTCCAGTTATGCATAAAAAAACCATTCAAAGAGATGACATTAAAGGTAGGCAGTTCAGGATTGTGTTTGGTGTCTTCAATGACTCCCACGTGTTGGCATCTGAGTGCCTGTTTCCTTGCGGCTAAGATGGCGTTTAATATTGGTGACACGTAGGACACACCCATGGCGTCCTTCTCTGCCTGCATTTGGTAAATCGATACCAAAGTTTCCTCATAACTCCAGAAATACCCCTTATGCCGTAACTGTGGACTCTTCCCACCTTCATGCTGACCAAAAGCAAGAGTGTCCCATTTTCAGGCAAGAGTTCCGTTTTTCCCTTCAGAGTTTTGATTTCCTGATCTAGTTGCTTGGTGTGTATTTTACTGGCTCTTAGTTTTCCTTGCCATCCACTGTGGGACAGCTCAGGGAGACCTATCCTTCAGACAGTAATTTAGAAACTCACAGGGGACCCCCATGACTTGGTGTCTACGTGAGCTGTGGGGAGGACTTGGAGTGATCTCCCATGGGGTGGATTTGTGAGAATACGTTTTGAGCTGAATTTCCACAGCCGCTTGGAGATGGATGTGTTACTTGGTTGTCACGGAAAATTATCGTTTAATTGTTTTATGTGTGAATTCGAGGTGAGCATCAGGACAGACATTTGCTTTATGAACCACTTTTCCCTTAGCCTTGAATGCAGAGTGTCGGTTCCTGAAAAGAGGGGCTACCCTGTGCCCCAGGGCCTGGCAGAAAATAGGTGCTCAGTTAAGTACTTACCTACCACCATGAAAATAAATACTCTTTATGGTGAAATCCACCACCAGGAATTTCTATATATACATATGTTTCGTGTACGTATGTGTATGTGTTATTTGTATCAGCTGTTCTTATTTATTTATTTATTTATTCTTAGGTCATGGGCTTCTTTAGAAGAAAAGGTAAGGACTCCCTTAATAGAGTTCACACTGACTGCCATATTTAGGACTATGGGCTTGATTCCATTGGCATTGGAGAGCTATTTAATGAGGAGCTATGGAATGCCTTTGAGAAAGGGAATGACAAGGTGGGACCTGGGGTTTTGGAGGGTCACTCTGCCTCAGTGGCTTTGGTACTGGGAGTAGTTCTTAAGGACGAACGAAAGGTCTTAAGATCTTAAGGATGGGATTCTGAATTGGTTCTGGAGCTTCGGGAATTGGCTCTCTAGTCCGATTAGATTTAGACACGATGGACTATTTACAGTAGTGATCACCCATGGTGTGATGTGGCAACAGAGACACACAAAATATTATCCTTGGATACTCCTAATTAAACATTTCGAAGAGGCAAGGTGACCATGTACATACATATTCCCTTGGAATTTTTTGTCTAACTAACGAGTATAATGAGCTTGGTGGAGTCAGAGCAGCAATTAGAATAGTCCGATTCGGGGCGCCTGGGTGGCTCTGTCGGTTAAGTGTCCAACTTTGGCTCAGGTCATGATCTCACGGTTCGTGGGTTCAGGCCCCATGCAGAGTTCGGTACTGACAGCTCAGAGCCTGGAGCCTTCTTCAAATTCTGTGTCTTCCTCTCTGTCTCTGTGCCTCCCCTGCTTGTGCTCTGTTTCTCTCAAAAATAAACATTAAAAAAAAAGAAGAAAAAAAAACAATAGTCTGATGCTGGAAGACTCTAGTGTTCCAGAAATGACATGGGTAGGAAGCCTAGTATATTCTCACTTGTTCTGTATAAGCAGAAAAATTCTAGGTAAAGTGAACAAAGCTCTAACTTGTGTCATAAAAACAGTATCATGTCAATTTCCAGACTTGACCCAGTTTACAGACCCAGAACCCCTTGAATGAAGAGGAAGGCTGAGTCCCCGTGAGGAAGGATAAGAGTATACTACTGAAAACATACTTCCCCCCAGTCTTCCCAAGAGATGTATGGTCTTTTTTATCAGAGTAATTGTGTACTGGGGAAAAGGAAATAAGACCTCTTGAGGATTACCGGACGTGGGCTCTGAAATGATTCTAATCCCAGGAGACCCAAACATCTCAGTGGTTCACCACGCAGAGTTGGGGCTCATGGAGGTCAGGTGATCAGTGGCGCTTTAGCTCAGGCCCCTCTCACAGTGGGCGCAGTGGGCCCCCAAACCCTCCTGTGGTTATTCCCCCAGTTCTGGAATGTGCAATTGGGATAGACCTACTCAGCAACTGGCAAAACCTTGACATTGATTGTCAAGAGACTAGATGTAGGAAAGCTGACAGAAGGTTCCAGAATGGCCCAAGGGAGAAATGTGTGGTCCCTGGGCTGGTATGGAAAGGAAGTATTAGATAGCATTTGAGTGTCTTGAAAAATTGAGATTTTTATATAGAGCTTTAAAATATTCCTGCTATAAGCACCATTTTTGTGTGTGTGTAATTTATGCAAGGAAGGAAACAGACGGCCCAGACAAAGATGACAATCCCTCTTTAAGAGATTTACACCTTTACACAGCTGGTTATATTTATTATAAGATCAGTGAATTCATAGCAAAGGGTTGACTATTACAAAGTTGACGAGTAACTGCAATTTTTTGGGTAACAAATACATAATGAATAAAAAGAATTTCCTATACAACCAACCAAGCCACTAGCCAATGAGCCATCCAAAAAATCAGCATCACGTTCTCAAGATTAAGAGGTTTTTTGTTTTTTGTTTTTTGTTTTTTTTCCACAACTAACCATTGGAGTTAAGGGGAAAAAAAATCTTACAAGGGGAACTTCTTGCAACGAAAACCCTCACTTTCACAATGTGGGATACAGATTAAGTATGGATTTAGCTTTGAGTGAGGCCCTTTTTGTCTACAGCTGTGTCCATTTTTGTGTTTTTCCACTTACTGCTACATCAGAGGATAGCGCCTCCCTCGGTCTCAAAGTACTGGTGTCAATAACCTCAAATGATTAATCGCTGATTCAAACTTATGGATCCCGGGCTTGACTCTGGTTTTAATCTAGATTGAATCAAAGATATTTGTAGCTCATGCGTGTGTAGTTTTTAGTTTTACTTGGGATAAACGGCATTGTCTGGAGAGAGAGGGAGACAGAAAGAGAGACGGAGACAGAGACAGAGAGAGAAAGGAGAGGGCAACAGAATGACATTGATCCCCCTGGGGTTGCTGGGGGAATTACATGGAATCACCCATGCCAACCCTGCAACTCAGGAGAGACACACAGTAGGTGCTTGCTCAGTGTTCACCTTGCCCCTCCGACCCATCTGCCAAGCCTGACGTTTCAGCTTCGCACTTGTTTTAACCTTGGTCAGGGCAAAGATATCTCAGCAAACTCTTCCTACTCGGCTTGCAGAATATCTCCTTTGGCAACGAGACCTTCAAAGACGTGAAAGATTTTTTTTTTCCGCTCTGCAATTATATGCACACTCCTTGAGACCTTGTAAATAAAAGATGTTTGGTAACTAATGCCTTATTAATTATCAGAATAAAAGCATTGTAGTTATTTGTTTATATTGACCTGCCTATATTTATATTTGCCCAGTCGTGGAAAACTTTAGCAAATAAGAAAAACTCACAAGGCTCCTAATCCACATATTTGAAAATATGATCCCAGACCATGGAAAACACAACAGGATTGAGTGAGGGCAATCCCGAAGTAGACTGGTGTATTTACTGGGAATGGAGGGAAATTGCAGGGTTGGGCATGGGCTAGATACATAAGTAGTCCATTCCCTGTAAAAGGATACGAAGCCTTTGACGTGAGTGGCCCACAGATCCTTCGCAGAACCATAATAGGCTTTGTTCTGGCCATATATTGCTGAGTATCCAAGAAACAAACACACCAAAACCCTCACACCATTTTCTTTGCTAATGAACCTGCAGTCTTGGCAGACATCTGGCCTCCACTCCTCTTGGCATTACTTGCGGCAACTGGAGGTGGAACTAGAATCATCTGAAGGCTCACTCACACACTTCTGGTGCCAAAGCTGGGGAGACACAAACATCTGGGGGCTGTTTATGTTATATGATCTCTCTACGCCAACAAGGCAGCCTTCAAAGCAGCTAGATTTCGTACTTGCTGGCTCAGGGTGGCCAACGTGCATTTCCTGAAAGAGAAACACAAGCCAAAGCCATATTGTTGTTTTCTTTTCTTAAGTTTTTATATAAATTTCAGTCAGTTAACATACAATGTAATACTAGCTTCAGGTATACAATATGGTGATTCAACACTTCCATGCATCACCCGGTGCTCATCCCAGCAAGTGCACCCTTAGTCCCGATCACCTATTTCACCCATCTCCCCCACCTGCCTCCACCTGATAACCAGCAGTTTGTTCTCTGTAGTTAAGAATCAGTGTCTTGGTTTGCCTCTCTCTTTTCTCTTTTTTCCCCCTTTCCTCGTTTGTTTTGTTTCTTAAATTCCACATATGAGTGAAATCGTATATTTGTCTTTCTCTGACTCATTTCGCTTAGCATAATACTCTCTAGCTCCATCCATGTCATTGCAAATGACAAGATTTCATTCTTTTTATGGCTGAGTAGTAGTATTCCATTGTATATATATACTACTGATTCACAGGGATACTTATACCCAATGTCTATTGCAGCATTATCTGCAAGAACCTAATTATGGAAACAGCCCAAGTGTCCATCGATGGATGAATGGATAGAGAAGATATATACATACACGTATACAAAGCCATATTGTTTTTTCGTGACAAAGTCTGAGAAGGCAGTGTTACTTTCTCTACATTCTATTCGTTGAGGCCATCATAAAGACCTTTCCCATTTCAACGGGCAGGGGAAACAGACTATCTCCTGATTCAGAAGTGACAAAGTTCTGGAGAGCGGGGTGCAGTGGGACCAGAAATACCGCTTTAGCCATTTTGTGCGGTACAATCAGCGACCGACCTTGTTTGGAACCGGTCCTCTGGATGGCCCTTCTCAACAGCATGCATTATTGCCATTTTAGATAATTCTTTGCTCTGGGGCCCTGTCCTGGGCATTCAAGGCTATTTAGCAGCGCCCCAAACCTCCACCCCACCAGATGCCCGAAGCACCCAGCTCCCAGTTATGACAACCAAAAAATGTCTCCAGATGTTGCCAAATGTTCCCCAGGGTGGAGGGGAAGGCGGAAATCAGCTCCAGTGGAGAACTGCTTCTAGATGCATATTCTCAGCCCTGGCTGCCCATCACATCACCCAAGGAGCTGTTAAAAAAACAAAAACAGAAACAGAAACAGAGAAAATAGGCCCTGCTCTAGAATAATTAAGCCAAAGTCTCTACAGGTGTGGCGTGGGCATGGGCATTTGTTAGTCCCTTGTGATTCTGTGGCGTAGCCAGGTTAGAGAACAAGGTATTTTACAGAGACTCAGTAAGAGCTGCTGAGATGTCAGGGTTTTTGCTTACTACGCAACGCAGGAACTGTCCCCCATAGGCTTCCTTCTCATGTTTGCCATGGTGGTTGGGACATTTGCACACACCTTGACCGGCATGAAAAAAATGGGGTTGTGTCCGAAAATCAGACTTACTTCTGCACGGTGCTTTACAGATTTTCAGGGGTTTTCATAGGTCCTCTGGATTTTAAATGACCCTGTGAGATGGTCAGAGTGATATCCCCGGTTTGCATGATGAAGGGAAATGCTGTCAGAGACCTTAAGTGATGTACGTTGGCCTGCGGTTCAGTTCCTAATATCGTTCTCTTGTCCTGTGTCACCACTCATTGCCCGTGGCGCTCACCGTGGGCTACCGTATAGTGATGAGGCTGGAAAGTTATTTTCTCATGGACAGATTTATTCATAGAAACTCAAAGGAGAACCGTGATTTCCCAGTGCCTGCTACAACCTCTGTTACCTTTCTTCTCATTTAAAAGCCGATTATAATTCTATCACCACCAACGGCTATAATTTGATGAGCTCTTCCCTTGAAACCGGTCTGTATTAGGCATTTTTTATATGACATTCCTCAACCTTGTAACACGCTGCAGGGGAAGCTTCATTTCCCCCATTTTACAGATGGGAAAAGTTAGGCTCTCAGAGGTTAAAATAACTTGTCCAAAGTAGTTAGTGATACATCTAGGATTTGAAACCAGTTATGTCTGACTTCAAAGGCTTAACTTCAAAGGCTTCTCCTTTCACTTGCTACACATCCATGGAAGTTGTTCCTCGGTGCCCATCAACCTTTTTTTTTTAAGTTTATTTATTTTGAGAGAGAGTGAGTGGGGAAAGGATAGAGAGAGGGAGACAGAGAGAGATTCCCACGCTCAGCGCAGAGCCGGACGTGGGGCTCAAACCCATGAAACCATCAGATCATGACCTGAGCTGAAACTGAGAGTCAGGCACTTAACTGACTGAGCCACTCAGGTGCCCCTAGGTGCCCATTAGCCTTAAAGAATCTTTTATGTGAAACATATCACTCCAATAAGATGCAATTGCAAAGCAAGCACTGGGCCCCCATTGGAGTGCCAGAGTAGGGTACAGCCCATCTCTGCAGGTGAGAGCAGGATGTAGTCCGTGTCCCAACCAGCTGGACCAGAAAGGCAGGGGTGCTGATTTTACTGGGGATCCACGGCAGTTTTGGAGGTGGAGACTGTCAGCCCAGAATAGGCTGTCCAGGGTATCAAGAGCAACACCGCCCTCCTCCTGTGTCAGGCCATGTGAGGGGTCCCAAGGAATGATCCATCACTCTGTGTAGATTGGAGCAGCAGAAGCTAAATGGACTCCCCTCGTATCCCTACTGCCAAGAATCATCTCAGATGTGGAGTTCACAACTGCTCAGCTAAAATGGTCCTTTGTAGGCCAGTGGGTGTAAAAATCCCTCTTTATAAGTCTTGTGCAGCCAAGCCCAGGTGAACTGATTTTCACTTCACAAAGGATTGGCTTAGTTTCCAGAAAAAGTCTCAGATAGTAGCAGGGCAGGGAGGAGGGAAGGGAGGGTCAGATAGATGGTCCTGGGAATGTAATAGCCTCTGACATGCCCCATGGGGTCCACCTGGGGTCCTCTCCATGGGGCAAGCAGACTGAATGTGAACACCTTCCCCTCCAAGGGGGGCTAACTGGGGCTGCTCAAATGTGCAGAGAGAGCATTTTCTGTTCTCGCTGCTGGAATTTTTACTGACTCGGAGGCGCGCATCAGTCTCTGCCATGGATGTGCAGGAAATGGCCCAGAGAAGTTTCGTTCTTTCCTTCCCCTCTCTGCCTCGTCTCTCTTAGGTTCCAGAAAGGGACATGTCATCCTTGAAAGGAGATGTGATAACAAATTATGAGGCACAAGCCATTAATTACAACGGTATGGAGTCATCTCATATTAAAAGTGAAGGGATGAAGGAGAGCTCTAGCATGCCCTTGGTTTCCGACTGGAGGAAACCAAGCCCCAAGAGGAAGTGAGTTGGTCAAGGTCATATACTCTAGAACTGGGACCTGGGACCTCTGACTACTGGCACAGAGCTCTGTCCTCTATACCAAAGTTGTCTTGCCTTTTGCTGTTAAGGAAGACGATATAAATCAATCAGATGATCTTTTCTCTGTATGATTTCTTTTTTAGGAGGCAGTATGTGTCTAGGATAACCTCAGTTGCTGATAGCAATGGCTTTGATTCATAGAGATGTTTACTGTTTACTGATCCAGAATTCCCCAACCAGGTGGTCCCAGGGGTGGGTTAGTGCTTCGCTGATGTCAGGGTGTAATATGGGGGATCTCTGTCATTCTCCTTCCCTTTCCTCATGGTCACAAGGTGACCACTGTAGCTCTAAGCTCTGCATCCTCCCATAATGGCTTTCCAAGCAGAAAGTAAGAGAGATGGTGGCAAGGAAGTGTTTTTTCTGCTTTTATTAGGCACAAAAATATTGTCCAGAAACCTTTGACAACTCCTTGAATAAATCTCTGGCAAGAGGAATTGAATGAAGGTGTGACCGTCATAAATTAGGTATGATCCACTCCCTAGGGCTGAGTATATACGTCGAGGGACAATTGCTCTGAGCCTATTTTAATACCTAAACAAAAACCAAGGTTTCCTTAATAGGGAAGAAGGAAAAAGTTTTGTTGGGAAGGTGACCAATAGACTCTACCATGTGCATAAGCACTTTAGAGGCAGATTGTGTCTTGACTACACCATTAACTACCTCTATCACCCCAGACAAGTCACGTAAACTCCCTGAACCTTGGATTCTTTATCTATAAGATTACAGTATTATTAGTACCTACCTTACAGAACTTAATGCACATAAAGACTTATCACAATGACCAATGAGGACCCAATAAATATGAACTTCCTTTGTCTATCTTTTTTTATTTTAAGTTTTTTTTTTAATCTTAGAGAGATAACATATATGAGCAGGGGAGGGGCAGAGGGAAAGAGAGAGAGATAGAGGGAGGGGGAGAGAATCAAGCAGGCTCTACACTCAGCACAAAACCTGATATGGGGCTTGATCTCACAGCCCTGGGATCATGACCTGAACTGAAATCAAGAGTTGGACGCTCCACTGACTGAACCACTCAGGTGCCCCAGGACCCAATAAATATGCTTTGTATATTCTTTATTTTATTCATTTACTCTAAGGAATCAATTATTTGTTGGCTGACTCATTGACGAATGACATACAGGTCTTTTGCTCATGGAGCTAACGTTTTAGGGGAAGGAGACGATAAACAAGGTAGTTCTGCTGATCTCCACTCCTCCATTGGCAGGAACAAAGGGGGCCCCAGAGCTTACTGTGCTCTTGGTACGCCCTCCAATACTTTTTTCTCCCCCAACACTATCAGCCTTGCCAACAAAATTGGTCTGGAAACCATCAGAACTGATTCTATTATGCCCTTTTATCGCTCTATGTGTCGGTCACTATGAGGGGGTTCATGTCTCCCAAGCCTTTCTTATCACCCAGATTTTCAGCTCCATAAAGCACTGTACATCCCTTTCCTCCATCTCTTCTCTCTCCCCCTTCTCTCAATGTCATTTACCTTCTTGTAGCTGAAGAATACAGCTCTTGTAGCTGAAATGCATCCTCCTGAAGTCTTAGATGGTGGCTGTTTTCTCTCTCACACTCTGCGCCCCTGGTACCATTGCTCTTCCATGCTTCTCACCGACATTTCCAGACCATTCTCCCTTCCTTCTCCCTAGACATCTCATATTTAATCTGTCATCGGGAGGCATTGCCTACTGCTTATTCTTGTTGGAGTCATTTACTGGTCGCTATTTCATGCCCCCTCGTTCCTGAGGATCTTAGTCCCAGGTCCGCTGTCACACTCCAAAACCATTTGTTATAATTATTAGTAATTTCACTAAGTGCTTTCCAATATCCCAGTTTGTCATTTGTCGAGGCCCTCTCCAGTGACACCCCCCACCTCAATTACTTACCCTCTGATCTTACTTAGGTCTTATCATGACTGGTAACTCCAACCCCTTCCCAACCCCCAGTGTCAAGCGCCCCTTTTTCTGTCTCCAGCTCACTCTGTCTAATTCTCCATCTCTGCCAGGTGTTCAACCCCAGGGACAACTTCAGCCATTGGTCTGTCTCTCACCACCCTCTTGTCCTCACCACATTTTTCACTGAGCTTAAGCTCTGTGGACCGGAATCATCACCATCCCCTGCATATGCCATCAACGTCCTTGTGCATCTTTTACTTTGCTGTTTTCCCCAAATCTGGGTGCTGCAGACTCTTCATCAGTCTGTCCCTGGACCTTGGCCTTGGACATGGCTGATGAGCAGCAGCGCTGTCCACTGGCCTCACTTTAAATTCACGAGCAGTGACCTTAAGGAGCCCTTTGTGTCACCAGCCCTCATCCTCCATTTCCCTAAACTGTTCACTTTCCCCTGCCCCTTGATGACTATTCTGTTCCTTATCCACAGCTGCCAGTTCCCAGCACCTCTTCCTCGTCCTCACCCTCAGTGCAAAGAACTCATTCCTCTTTCACTGCGGAAAGAGAAACCTAAAAGAAGTCCCACAGCTCTAACCACCACGCCTACCCTGCTAATTACCTCTGTTTTTGCCTTACTCCTATCGCTGTGAAGCGGCCTTAGTGTGACCTGTCCCTTCTCACACCAGATGTCCACCCTGCTCGCTTCCCCGGGACACTTCTTTCATAATTATCACCTTCCTCCTCCTCATCTCTTTTTCTACCTGTATGGAACCATTCCCATCAGGGCACACCCATCATATAATTTCTCCTATCTTGACCCTACATGTGTCTTTTCTACTGCCTTTTCAGTAAAATTCGCTGAATCCAATCCCTCACTTCTCATTGTCACTAGAACCCTCTGGGAGCGAGATTTAGTCACCACCATTTCATAAAACCGTGCTTGTCTAGATCACTAGTGGCCCCGCTTGGCCAATCCAGTGGGCCAGTCTCGGTCCTCGCCTTTCTTGACCTGTCAGCAACACCCGTAATAATCTACCACCTTCCTCCTTCTTGATACACTTTCTTTATTGGACTTGTAGCTTTCTTCTCACTTTCCTGCCTCCCACCCCCTGTCCCCTGCTAGTCCTTCCCAGTCTCCATTGCTGGCTTCTTATCATCTTTTTGACCCTTAACCATTGGAACATTTCAGTACTCGGTCCTGGAATCTCTTCTCTATTGCCCTTTCTTTGGGGAATCTCATCATCTCTGCTTTAAATACCATCTATACCCTTGACTCTACCTTTAAAACATATCCAGAATCCAGCCACTTGTTACCACTTCCACTGCTCCCCACCACCCTGGCCCACCCTGTTAACATCGCTCACTTGAATATATGTCATGGTCTTCTAACTGGCCTATACGATTCCACCTTTGGAAGGAGAGCCACTGTGATGACTGGGCGGTCAGGGGAGGGCTCTCAGAGCCTAGGGCTGGAGTATAAGAAGGAGGCACTTATGCAAAGATATGAATAAAGAACATGCTAAGTAGGACAAAAAGCAGCGTGAAGACTCTGGAGTGAGAAAGAGCATAGAACATCACTACTCAGGGGGTAATGGATACCTGATAAAAAGGCAAATAGCAAATTAAGACAAATTATCATAGGAATAGAAAAATGAAGAGATCTGAACCATGAGAAATATTTTATTTTAATAAAGATGTGAATACTCATGTTCCTAACATACTACGCAAACCTCCACAGCTCTCTGGCACATGGAGTTCTCAAACGGTGGATGAAAATAATTGCTTTGCTGGTAACGTGTTTTAAAAAGCAAAGAATTTTATTTAGAAATCCAGATTTCTGAAGCTTTTCGAAATTCTAGAAATAGCGTCTATATTCTTCAGCACAGCAATTGGCTAAAGTTGGGTATAGCTGCTTCCTTTAGATCGCATGTATTTCCTACCTCTGCCATTCCTTACTAGGTGTGCCTGGGAAGCTTCACTCCTTTCCCTGCCTGACCCCTATAGGTGTCTGATTTTGCAACCCTGAAGCTGGAGGTGAAAAGATTTCCTCATTTTGGATATTGGAAAGGATTCATAAGACTCCACTGAGTATAAGTCACATAAGGCTTTTATTTAAAGGCAAAGGACACAGTGGAGTAGAGGAAGATCATATAGGAAAGCACTGGGGAGTCAAGAGATATCCAGGTCCAGGGTCCTTCTTATTCCCATACAGACCTATCTCCAGATTGAACCACCAAGGTCTGTGCAAGAAATCTTCACTCGGGGAGAGCCCAGGGCAGAAGTTCCCACAGGGGCTTTCATGTCCCTTTGGTCCTATGATCAAGCCTTGACCGACTAGTGATACCATTGAAAAATCATCAACAAATCAACTGGCCCCAGGGTTTCCAGGGGAGTTTCAGACTTTAAACAGCACCTCATAAAACCATGGCTCTTATCTTGCCCAAAAGTCAGAGCCAATATCCAGGTGTCTCTAAAGATAAACATAGATCTTTTGTAGTCTGGCTACAAACCAACTCTATCCTAATATAGAAGATAATGTCCTTTGAAGACAAGGTAGCCCACTTTGGTGTTGAGCCATTGTACCCAAAAGGCAACTAAGTTCTAGAAGATCATGGATTTGACTTCTGCCAATAACCAGCTGCATCACCTTCCGACCCCTGGGTGTGAAGCTCAGCCCCGCCCCCGCCCCACTGCCCATCTGCTTGTTCTAAGACAGCCAAGCTCAGCTTTCGCCCTCTTGCCACTTACCAGCTTGCTAGAGTTCTCGCTGTGTCTCCTCTCTGGCCCTTGCCCTGACCCACTGCTTCCCCTTTATTTCTGCCTTTTCATTGCTGATAGATTGTGAGTTTCTTGAAAGCACAGGACGAGGGCTTATTTATCTTTCTGCCCCTCTTCCGGGTTCACTGGCATGTAGAGAACGGGGCTTGGCAAATTTCCTTGTGAAGACTTCGGTTTCCTCTCCTGCTCTTTTATCAACCACTGCTGTTTCAGCCTCTGGCTCTTGGCTGTACTTTCCGTGACTGGCCTTATTACTGTGATTCCTCTGGACGGGTCCACCCTCTAGAAATGACCACAATGGCAGTCCCAACTTTTTCTTTAGTGGAATGGCTGAGGGATCAGCTAGTCTCACTGGGTAATGATCACATCTGAGATGTCCACAGTACCAGGACAGCTGTCAGAGATGTCATACGTCCCTCCACTGGCTTTGGCCCTGGTGACACCCTCTGTCACCTGCCTCACCTCTTCTCACCTGCTGTGGGAGGTGCCCAAAGGGAAGCTTTGCTTTGCTTTGCTTTGCTTTTCTTTCTTTTCTTTTCCTTTTTTGAGAGACAGAGAGAGACAGAGCACAAGTGTGTGTGTGTGGGGGGGGGGTTGGTTACTGAGAGAGAATGAGACACAAAATCCAAAGCAGGCTCCAGGCTCTGAGCTGTCAGCACAGAGCCTGACGTGGGGACTCAAACCCACAAACTGGAGACCATGACCTGAGCTGAAGTCAGATGCTCAACTGACTGAGCCATGCAGGCAGCCCGGAAGCTTTGTTTTTCTAAGGGATCTCTAGCATGGTACTATGTGACCAAGGCAATTTCAATATTCTCACGGTATTCTCACGCAATACTTCCTTTATGTTTGCTTGTTTTTTGTTGAGAGAGAGAGAGAGAGAGATAGCGAGCAGGGGAGGGGCAGAGGGAGAGAGGGAGAGAGAATCCCAAGTAGGTTCTGTGCTGCCAGTGCAGAGCCCGACTTGGGGCTCAAACTCATGAACCATGAGATCATGACCTGAGCCGAAACCAAGAGTTCAACGCCTACCCAACTGAGCCACCCAGGCGCTCCTCTCAGGAAATAGTTCTTGAGGCCTCTTGTGTCCAGCGTGAGAGAAGATTAAGGGAAGCAACAGGTACCACTGCCCCAGGGCTAGTGGACAGAAACCTCAGCAGTGACCTGAAGCCTTTCTGTTACAGTTGTTCCCACCATGGCTGTGGGCCTGCCTTCTACTCACCAAAGACATGGCCAGGGATCTGGGGCCTGGTCTCCCCACAGGCTCATGGCTTGACCCACCATACTGTGTGTGGCTTAAGCTTAATCACACACTGCTGCAATGGTGAAGTCTCCAGCCTGCCTTGCAGCGTCTTTATTTCCCATAAGTATGGTTGGAGAGAGAGCCCTTCCCTGATTTAAGGTCCTACCCTTACACTATGTTGCTGAAGCAAGGGACTTCTGTCCCTCAGACTCCTCAGTCTGTCTGCACACTTCCATGTCTGAACTTGTTCAGCACACGCAGAACCTAGAACTTCTAGAAGTGTTAATTCCACTCTTCCATAGGGTTGTGGCTTCTCCTGAGCTGAGGGGCCAGATGTGAGGAGTGTGTTGCATCCTCAGGCAGAGTGACAAGTGCCTTACCCAACCCAGGTGTCCTTGAATGGTACTGATGTATTTTCCTGTGGGTTGCTCCATACTTTGGGTCATTGATAAGTCAGTCACTCACCTGTAAGCCTGGATTTCTTCCATCATATATCAGAAAACTTTATTAGCTGTTTTAATAATTGTGGTCAGAGAGGAAAACTCTTAACTTCAGTTTCTTCACCTGTTAAAAATTTTTAATGTTTATTTATTTTTGAGAGACAGAAGAAGAGAGAGAGAGAGAGAATGGGAAAGGGCAGAGAGAGAGGGGGAGAGAGAGAATCCCAAGCAGGCCCTGCACTGTCAGCACAGAGCCAGATGCAGGGCTTGAATCCACGGACTGTGAGATCATGACATAGGCCGAAATCAAGAGTTAGATGCATAACCGGCTGAGCCACCCAGGTGCCCCTCTTAATCTGTGAAATCAAGATATTAATAATTCCTTCACGGTGTTGGAATGACAAATTCCATACGTCACCTGGTATAGTACTTAGCACACAGTAGGAGCCAAACAGATACTGGTTCCTTGGCCCCTTCCTTTTTCCTCTGCCCATTGTTTCTAAACATCTTATATGACAGTTAGGAAAGCATTTCAGCTTTCGATAGATTACGAAAGTGAACCTACTTCCAAAGATTCATTCACTTGAGTTTATTGGACACATAAAGTACTAGAAAAGTCCAACACAGTAATTACCAGATTGTTTTCCACTTGACAAGTCATTCAAGTCAGACCTTCTTCTGTGCCAAGTACCTGGATCCAAAAGAAAGCATTTCTTCATCCCAGAAGTTTCCAAGCATCCAGATGTCATATACACACAGTGCTTGGCTGACTTAGCCTAACGCATCTGATTTCCTGGAGGTGTGCGAATAGATACCCTGATGTTCTTCTATGACGTAATACCAAAGTGAGACTTCACTAGGGGATTCCTGCATATGTTAAATCTTTATCAAATTTACCTCCCAGACCCTAGCCCAAGAAAATAGTGCCCTTCAAGAAGGTATATTTGGTTGAATAATAAAGAAATGAGAAGGAAATCGTTCATTTGGGAGGCGCTGACTTTGATCCCTGCAAAGTATATGTGTACACTCCAATACATGAGTTGTTGCAGAGAAAGGGAGCTCAGAAGCCTCCTAGGATAATTAATGCATTTAATTTCTATGTATTTGAGCAAAAAAAAAAAAGTTCAAAATGGCTTCTTAGTCCGTGGTTCATTGTGTACTTCACCCTGCTGCCTCGGATGCTCAGAATATTCTGTTTACATGAAAAGCGTCTCTAGAGATGGCAAGAGTGTGATGCGTACCAGTTCTTTGGAAGGAAATGTGGCCACAAGCTCATTGAGCCTGTTTGACCTCATAGTTTCATTTCTTGGAATCAATTCTGAGCAAATGGCCAGCAACACAGACAAAGACATATGTGCAGAAATGTTCTTTGTAGAGTTATTTATAGAATGGAAAAATAGCTTACGAGACTTCCAATACAGAATGGTCTCAACCATATAAATGCAGTACGTAGTTGTATGTGTACAAATATAAATACAGAAACATACTAACAACAGCTTTGGGTGAGCGACATGATGGATGGTTTTTGCCTTCACTTAAAAAAATTTTTTTTATCTTTGAGAGAGAGAGACAGAGTGCAAGTGGGGGAGGAACAGAGAGAGAGCAGGAGACACAGAATCCAAAGGCTCCAGGCTCTGAGCTATCATCACAGAGCCCAACGTGGGGCTGGAATCCATGAAATGCAAGATCATGACCTGAGCTGAAGTTGTATGCCCAACCAATTGAGCAGGGCATCCTTTGCTTTCACTTTTATACAGTCTTTGGGGAGTATATATGTGTGTGTATATGTGTGTGTGTGTGTGTGTGTGTGTGTTTATATATTTGTATTTTTCAGATTTTTCTATTGTGATTATGAATTATTTATTTCTTGAACAAATATTAACGGAGTGCTTACTATGTGCCAGCCTCTGAGCTGGGTGGTGGAGACACAGAGAATTTCATTCAAACAAAATCAACACAGTCCCTTTCTCCAGGAGTTGACAGATGTTGAACAAATGTATGTATAATAGCAAACAGACACATGTGATTGGGAGGAAGGAACAGTATGTTGCAGAAATACCAGCATAGGGGACGGAATTGCATTTGGAACAGGAGCCAGGGAACTATGGCTTGTTTTTGTTTTTACATATTTTTTAAAAAGTTTATTTTGAAAGAGAGGGGGAGAGAGAGAGAGAGAAAGACAGAGGGAGGGAGGGAGGGAGAGGGAGAAGGCAGGGTAAGAGCAAAGAGAGAGAGGGAGACAGAGAATCCCAAGCAGGCTCTGTGCTGTCAGTGCAGAGCCGATGCGGGACTCGAACTCACGAACTTCAGCTCATGACCTGAGCTGAAATCAAGAGTCCAATGCTCAACTAATTGAGCCACCCAGGTGTCCCTGTTTTTATGTTTTTTAAGGACTGTAAATAAATATAGGAAGAAGAAGAAGAAGATGTCGCAGAGACTATAGGACATCTGCAAAGTAAACTATTTTTACAAGTGAATTTTTTTTTTCTCTGCCCTTTTACAGAGAAAGTTTGCGAGTCCTACTTTGGAACATCAGGAGGCCTCTCTAAGGAGATAGCAATCAGTGTGGGCACTTACCTATGAGTTAGCAAAAAGAAAAAAAAAATCCCAGCAAAGTCTTATTAGAGGAATCTCAGAACATGTTTTAGTTACAAAAAGCTTTTTTATCGGGACTCGGGCTCCTTCTGCAGGTGAGGAGGGAGGTACACTTAAAGGGCATGCTACTATAAATAAGTTTCTCTCCTGCTAGTCTTTGTCCTCTTACCTCAAATGCCTTTAACATATGGTGGGTTTGATTTTAAAATACCGCCAGCTTATTTTCATGTTTCGGATCCCGTGATTTTCTTAGGTCACAGCCAGTTCCACGCCGCACCGCTCCCAACGACAATCGCAACTTTTTATTAATCGTGCGTTTACTTCTGGGCCAGGCGTCCTGTTAGGTACCCGCAGTCCACCGCGCCATGCAGCCCTAACAACCCCACAGGACGAGCACTGCCATCTGACTTTGACAAAGAAGGAGCAATGATCAGGGAAGCTGAACGGGTTGCCCGTGGTCACGCTGCGGGTAATTCGAGGAGCCAGGGCTACGAGCCGGGTCACCTCGCTTTCAAGACGGGGCCCTTTCTTTCATGGCACCTGTCGGTGCGGGCCCCTCCTTCCTCCGTGGAGACCTATTTCATTTCCTGTGTGTGGTGTTCTCACTGATTAAGAGCCCTTCTCACTCCACCACGTCCCCCGTCCCTCCTCCCACTCTGCAAGTAGCCATCACGGGTTTTTAATTTCCTTAAAAAGCTCAGGATATCAGGGGGCAGATTTTCTTAACATGCCGCTGAGCCTGTTGAGTGGAATCGAAGGGTGATGGACTCTCTAGCTTTCTAGCTAGTCCCTTATCGGCTGCGTGCTAAAGTAATTTTTGATAACTCCATTGCATTTCAATTTTCCAAATTTATTGGCTTAATTTCCTCTGCTAAAGACAGATTTTAAATGGGTTTAATAGCACAGCCATTTTGGAGGCCTCGTTAATTTTATATTTCTCTTCTCTGTGGATCGGCCCTCCTTCCCTCCAATTCTTCCCTGTCACAGCCTCCCAAAAAGTGCAGGGGAGGAAAATCTTCCCTCTGCCCTCCCAGGCTGGAGGCCCTATGAATTAAAGGGACAAAAGACAGCGGCACCTGGGTGGCTCAGTCGGTTAAGTGCCCTACTTCAGCTCAGGTCATGATCCCACGGCTTCGTGGGTTCGAGCCCCATGTTGGGCTCTGTGCTGACAGCTCAGAGCCTGGAGCCTGCTTCGGATTCTGTGTCTCCCTCTCTCTCTCTGCCCCTCCCCCACTCATGCCCTGTCTCTCTCCCCTTCAAAAATAAGTAAACATTAAAAAAAATTTAAAAAATAAAGTAACGAAAGACAGGTTAACAAGAGAAATACAGCTTATTAGCACGTGCAATGCACACACACAGAAGTAATTCAAAGGGATGGTGAGGACTTTGTCTTAGCATCTTCCCAAAGGACAATACATTTGTAGAGAAGGAACAAGACAAAGGGAAAGGGAAGAAAGCCTTCCAGGGGTGGCAAATGGGGCAAACTAATGGAAGGTAAGGTTGTTTTAGTAAGGTGTGTTACATTAATGTCTCTTGGTGCTGTCCCTGAGCTGGTAAGAGTCTGTGGTGATTAAAATCTCAAGCCTGCTTTTAGGCAAATGTGAGGCAGGGCAGAGAGCTGTCTTTTGGAGTCTGCTGTTTCTCCACTGTCTTCAGCTCAAAATAACCCTTCAACCAAAGTGGCATATTTGGGGGCAGTGTATTCTGATCCACTACTACAGCATTCTGAGAAGCTCTTCTTATTCTTTCTAGTTCCTCCTTTGCCTCAGACACTGGGTAGCAAACGCACCAGGCTTGGAGCCAGGAGACCAGAAGTGCAGCGCCAGCGGGTCCTGGGCCAGCAGGGAACTTCCAGAAGAGTCCCTGACCTTATCTGGGGCTCGGAGTCCTCATCTACTCGAGCTGAAGAGCTGGATTCAATAGCTAATTTGCCGATGTGTCTGGACGGTCAGGGCGTAGTCAGGAAAGAGAAATCATAGCAGTTATTGGAACAGAGAGAATTTAATATAAAAAATTACTAGCTGGGTGAGTGAAATGTGTTTATAAAATATACCGAGATCGTGAGCGCAGGGAGCAGGTGCCACCCTGGGACTGGGGGAAGAAAGGGAAGTGATTCACGTTATTGTAACTCAGAGGCTCAGAGGAGGAAACTCATGGAGCTGTAACTCAGATCTCTGGAGAGGGGACCCTGGCTGGCTGGCGCTGGTGTGGGAGGGGAGGGAAGCGCAGGTGTGACTGTTTCTGCTAACTGGATTCAGTGGCTCCTGTGGAAAGGCATCGCCGCTTCCCGGTGAGGAATGCTGGGGTGGAATTTACAGGAGCAGAAACCTCAGGTCCCTTCTTCCTGCTCCAGCCTTTCAGCCTCAATCTCTCTCTCTCTCTCTCTCCCCCCCCCACCTCTCTCTAGCGCCCGCTATTGGCAGACGCCTAGCAGGGACTGTCTGGCAAAGCACAGGTGTTTGTGGACCAAGTAGGGGCTGGAAGGGTGGCTTTGGGGCTGAGTGACAATAGCTTCATAACTGGCATAACGTCCATCGCTGAGATTGCACACTGGTCAGAAGTCTAGAAGCTACTTTTGACCACTGGTCAAGGCATTCACAAATAGTTTACTTAACATCTGTGTCTGGGCTTATTTTAAATTAAAAAAAATTTTTTTATGTTTTATTTTATATTAGAGAGAGAGAGAGAGCGAGCATGAGCAGGGAGGGGCAGAGAGAGAGAGGGAGACACAGAATCTGAAGCAGGTTCCAGGCTCTGAGCTGTCAGCACAGCTGCAAGATCGTGACCTGAGCCGAAGTCGGGTGCTCAACCGACTGAGCCACCCAGGTGCCCCTGTCTAGGTTTATTTTAATGTTTACTTATTTATCTTGAGAGAGAGAGAAAGAGCATGAGCAGAGAAGGGGCAGAAAGAGAGGAGACAGAGAATCCCAAAGAGCCCAATGTGGGGCTTGAACTCACGAACAGTGAGATCATGACCTGAGCTGAAATCAAGAGTCGGACACTTAACTGACTGAGTCATCCAGGCGCCCCTGTCTGGGTTTATTTTTTAAATCTAAATATGTTCTTCCTGGGAAATCCACAGAATTTCATTGTTCATAATTTCATTTTTTAAACAAACGAATAGGAAGGCAGTTTGGAAACCAGTGATCCGTTTACACATGTGGTGGTAAGGCCCTTAGAGGGGAGTGAGAATTTTCTTCCTTCGAGGGTGTGAGATTTTGTGGTTCTAAGGCTGGGGTTCTCATCACCACCCCTCACTGTGCTCCCAGGAGGATGGGTGTGCTCTGGCCTCCCGCTACTCAAAGTGTGGTCCAGGGATCAGCAGCACCATTTCTTGTCAGGAATGCAGAATTTCGGGCCCCGCCCCAGACTTACTGAATCAGTATCTCTTTTTTTTTTTAACTAAAAAATTTTTAATGTTTACTTTTGAGACAGAGAGAGACAGAAACAGAGAGAGAGTGTGAGCAGGGGAGGAGCAGAGACAGAGACAGAGACAAACACAGAATCCAAAGCGGGCTCCAGGCTCTGAGCTGTCAGAGCGGAGTCCGACGCGGGGCTCAGACTCACAGACCATGAGATCATGACCTGAGCTGAAGTTGGAGCTGAGCTGAGCTTAACCGACTGAGCTGCCCAGGCACCCCTGAATCAATATCTGATTTTAACGTGATCCTGCCATACTATCTGTGTACACAGTAGCATCTGAGAGGTGCTGAAGATAGCTTTATTGAACAAAGAGAAACCAACTTTAATTGGATGTTACTGTTTTTCTCTGGGGTGGGGCCAGGGTATGGGGTGTACAGATTGCTTCTCAGCAAGTCTCCTGACAATTATTCTGATTTCCCTCCTCCCTTCCTCCCAATTTATAGGCCCCCACACACGGTGCAAACAGCTACATGCACACATATACGCACGTGTGCATGTAGGCATACACGCATATGCATTCTTCCTCCCTCCCTCTCTCCCCTCCCCCCCCCACACACACCCACAAGCCACTTTTCATGTAGCCTCTGTTCTCCACTCGCCCCGCTCCCCGATCTCTCACCACGCTCCCCCATGTGCACTATGGTCTACTCACACGGAACTACTTGAACACAGCTGCCCAAACATCTCAGGGGGCCCTTTTGCCTTCCCCTCTTGTGCGTATGCTCCTGCCACGGCCTGTGATCCACACGCCCGATGACCAAGATGGAAACCTGACCACTTTCTGTTTGTCCTTCACCAACAGCTCCATGTCTGTCTCTTAGGAGCCTTCCCACATTGAGTGTGGTGGATCCAGGCTGTGCTCATTCTCTGTGTTTGTAGAATACCCAACATACACCTTTAATGGAAAGGTCTTTCTCCCTAGGAGATAATCATATAATTTATTGTTTATCTCCTTGAAAGGAAGGAACCTTGCCCCGTTTAGTGAGCAGTTCTGAGGATGAGCAAACAAGGAAAGAAGAAGCTAATATAGAGCTAATAAGTCTGACCGATGCATAGCTGTAAAGAGTGATAAATCGTAGTAGTCGAAGCATCGACTCTGAGGTTGGAATCCCCAGATCAAAATCTTGGTACTTCCGCTGGTCATATGACCTTGGGGAACTTACTTTATCTCTCTGTGAACCAGTTTTCTTCTTTATAAAACAGAGACAGTTATGGTATCTATGGAGTGGTCGCAAGTATTGAATGGGAACAACAATGCGAATAAAATGCTTTGCGTGAAGCCTGGCTAGTAGCGAGTGCTCACTCTTGGGTTTGCTACCTCAGCACAAGGATGTGATGTATTAGGTTCTCATGATCTATTGATTGCTGTATAATTATCCATAGCATTAAATTTGCAATTTGGGCAGGACTCTCTTGCTCCCTCCATCCCTCCTTCCTTTCCAACATCTGCTCTTTATTCCAAACATTTACTGACTCTCCAGGTATTACAAGAGAACCACAAGGCATTTGTTGGCTGAATAAGATACTGGAAATTCTTGACCAGAAGTTGTTCTGAGGCCGGCATGGTTTGGAAGCTGAACAGACCTAACAAGTCTAAATTACCAAGTACAAGGGCTTGTGGAAAACCCCCACTCTGAGATGGGCTGACAGCAGTCTGTCTGGCAGGGGCGGGAAGGGCAGGGCGTCTCAGGTGGGGGGGCTCCCGACCATGGCTATTATGTTAGGCGGGTTATCCAAGTCAGAGGAAGCAGAACCCAGTTCTTTCCTGGGGAGAACCTGGTTGGGCATAGACAGAGTTGGGGTCTTTTCCAACTGGTTAAGGTATTGGATGCTAACTTGAAATTAGCATGGGGACTAGGATCTCGGGACCAGGCACAAAGACAGTCATGCAGACTGGAGCCACCAGGTGAAAGTAACAGGGAGGCTGCAGGCTGATCCTCGCTTAGGCTTGTGCAGTGGGGATGGGTCATAGTCGCAGAAGATGGTTTTAAGACACCCTCATGGTATCCGAGGCTTAATGGCTAAGAACCTAGCAAGACTGAGTCTGCAGGGAACCAGAATGTTGGAGATCCTTGGTTGCTCAGGGCTGGGTAGCAAGAAACTCATAGTCTAGCAGAGCCCACTGACCGACACATCATTTCCATACAGCATGACACATACTGTGAGTTGGGTTTGCAAGTCTTGACTCATTTTCTGAAACACAAGTGTGGGCAACTTAGTATTAGTGGGAAATTGCTCACTACATTTTCTGGGCGTTGGGCTGAGAATTGGTGAAATAAAGGGGAGGGGGTGTCCTCATTCTCTTACTTCTCTGTGGGTCCTCCGAGTGTACAGAGAAATGGCAGATCCAGGAGCACGGGCTTGGCCATTTCCCCTAGACATCCCCATGGCTGATTTCCTTCAGGTCTTCGCCCAAATGTCCCGTCTTCCTGAACTATCTTATTTAAAATTTCTACCTCCCGCCCTGGCTCTCCTTGTTTCCTTCCTTCCCATTATTTTTCTCTATGACTGTTATCAGCCGCCCATTAACTGTATATTTTACTCATTTATTTATTATTTCTTTTCCCCAATGGGAACATAAGCTCCATGAAGGCAGGGATTTTCAGGTGTTTGTACCCCACTGTACACCCAGTAATTAAAGAATGCTTACCTAATAACAGGCGTTGAATAGATACTGTAGAGGCGTTGGCGTATTTCATGAAGTAACAGCATATACAGAAATGTAAAACGAAATAGCATCTTCCATGGCTTTGAGCTATGTAAAGGCTGAAAGTCACAATACAGGTGAGTGAAAAAAATCTTAGTGAACGCCACTGACAACACCAAAGCTATCATTTCTTTTCATCTCACGGAATAAAATGATAAAAGAAAGAACTCTGCCATGGGGAAGATAAAACAGAGCGTAGCGAAATCTCTCCTTTTGGGGACCAGCCTTCAAGTTAATCAGCTAATTGAAGCTCTTTGCTTTCTGTCGGCCCTTCCTGACACACATCTGCATAAATAAAGCATCTGCGGGTCTGGAAGCTTCCTTTCTGTGACAGACAATTTGTGTTCACCATGTGGTTTCCAGTCAAGGCTGGGCAAAAGGATGCTTATGCGATCTGTATTCTGTATTTTCTCTTTGTGAAGGATGGGCTGCAAAGTTTCCTTCGAGAGTGTGGTAAATCATGTCTGGACTCAGCATAGGCGTTGAGAATTAGTAGGCACTCAATATTTCGTAGGGAGACAGTATCCATGTGCTTCTGGGGATGTGCCGTGTCTGTGAGGATATAGTTATAGGATATCTGAAATTAACCGATCTTCTTAGAAAGCAGGTAGAATTCCATGTGTTAAAGAAAGGAGGCTCATTGCTAGTCTCTCATTCCCCTAAGAAATCTGAACATTGGTTGTAGCTTGGAAACGGTCTTTTTTGGGGGGAATAATAAAACAGCCAGTCTTATTGGTAATCGGCATTTTTCACTTGTACCCTTTTTCTTCCTTCCCATGTTCCTTATACCCTTTTGGCCCTTGAAATCCTCTCTTTAAACATAACCCTGTGGGTAAGGATTTTTATCACACAGTCTTTTTTTTTTTTTTTTTTTTTTGCTTAAAAATAAAATGACAGCACTGCGGATTATGCCTCTAAAAGAGTCGTCTTCAAGAAAGGTACATCAGACCGGCTACGGTTGATCTATTTTAGTACGTGCACATGTGTGGCAACCTGTGAGGCTGGTTTTTGAATAGCATTCCCAAGAATTTGAATTCACACAGCCCTTGTAATTTGCCACAAACGTCTGTTCTAGTCCACCTTTTATGTGTGTGACACGGACTTTCTGGAACGCATCAAAAGGGGCGTCGGATTTTCTAGAATATTGCATGGTTTCTAATGTCTTGTCTTTTCTCTCCACCCTCTCTTCTCTCTTTCCCCTCACCTTGCAGGGCTGATAGTCTACCTAGGAATGATGGCGGGGGCCTTTGTCCTGGGGGGCCTGGCCGATAAGCTGGGGAGGAAGAGAGCCCTCAGCATGTCTCTGGCCCTCAACGCCTCCTTCGCCTCTCTCTCCTCCTTCGTGCAGGGATACGGAGCCTTCCTCTTCTGCCGACTCCTCTCAGGCATAGGGTAGGCAAACTCGGGGTTTCGCTGGGCCCTCGTACACCAGCGTTCTATCCGTCCTGGCACTATAGCGCCGAGTGGTACTTCCGGAAAACCTTGGGCTGGGTTTCGTGGTTGACTTCGAAGATAGTACATTGAAGTTGAACCTTAGAAAGGGGTCAGGTTGTAAAGTCAGTGTATAAGGTCGAAATAACCTGATCCTGGACTTGCCTCCGCCAGTCTTTCAAATTCGCTGGGTTACTTTACCACAGAACTTAAGGGTGGGGTATAAGGCGACTAGGTTTCTACTAGGACCATTTTTAGTGTATGACTCAATTCTTTCTTTTTGGCGTCTTCTTTCTGCAGGATTGGGGGCGCTCTGCCCATTGTTTTTGCCTATTTTTCTGAATTCTTGTCTCGGGAGAAGCGAGGAGAACACCTCAGTTGGCTGGGCATCTTCTGGATGACGGGAGGCATTTATGCTTCTGCCATGGCTTGGAGCATTATTCCACACTATGGTGAGTGCGCTGCCCTCGAACAGCCCAGGGACCCTTGTTACTATGGTGCCCGCATCCAACAACACTCCCCGGCCTCAACCGTATTCCCCGGGTGCACACACGGTTCCTGTGTTCGACTTGGTCTCTCTGTAGAACTTCCAACACTGGAAGACACATCACTAATTTATTTCAGTACACATGGCTTTCTGGAAAGAATACAATCTGTCCTTCCTGCCTCCCTCCCTCCTTCTCTCCTTCCTTTTTTCTTTTTTTCCTTCTATTTGAAAGAATTTCCACCTTTATCTCCCCAGCTGTCCTCCCCCCAGCTCTGGTAACCCCATTTTAGAGATGATGCAACAAAGACAAGAGAAGTTGGTGACTTGGCCAAGGTCACGGCCCTGGCGTGACCTTGAATCCTGATGCTCCACCCGCCACCTGCTCCCATGCAGTGCTCTTGTATACTGTCCCTTCTAGTGGCTGCTGTCACTCTTGTCTGACTGCAGAAGTGGGGCAGGCCCTTACAGACAAGGTCTTGGATTCAGTCGGGACAATTTTATTATCCTGGGTAATTGCAAAAACCGGATTGTCTGGACAGAGACCTGGCAGTGTTTACTTTCACAATTGGTTTTGTTAAGAGTAAAGTAGGGAGAAAGCAGCAGTTTTGAATTTGATTATGTCTTTTAAGCGTCCTGGGCAATAAATACCATCAGCATCCTTCAAAACCGTTTTCGGTAAACCCCGGCTGATGGGTGTAGGCTTTGCCATCATTTAGAATCTTGCAGACCTGGAGGAGTTGCCGAGAACTGTCCAGAGCTAACCAACGCTCCCCTAGCCATTCACCTCCTTGGTGTCCTTGTTTGATATCTCTTCCCCTTCGTGTGTTCTGAGGTGATGGAGGCTCTGTATATCTTTTTAAGAAGTTCTGGTGTAGACAATGCCTACTCTATTAGTTAAGGGGATACTGGATTCATTACGCTGGTAATCTGATAAATCCTGAAATCTCAGTTGTTTAACATAACAGAAGTTTTCCCTCTTGTAAAGTAGGGCTGATGTTTCTGACGTGCAGGTGGCCCTGTTCCATCCACGATATTAGAGCTCAGACTCTTTCCAGTGTGTGATCCCACCATCTGCAACACGTGGCTTGAAGTCTGGTCGGGGAAAGAGTTGTAGGTGGGTGGTTTTGAAGGACAGGCTGGGGAGGTGAACGGTCCTGTCCGCTTCCATCCCATTGGCCCCAAATCTGTAGCGTGATTGTCCCTACTGCAAAGGACCCTTGGCAATGTAATCTTGCAAGTAGAAGGAAGGAGTCTGTGAACCTGGAATCTTTGCCATAGCTTGTCATTGAGAACCCACTGGATTTTTGTATAAGAAACAGAAAAGAAACAGAAACAGGAATGATGAAATCAGGAGCTGAAGGATTTTCCAGAGAATTCTGTCACCAAAAGCAGTTCTCCATCGTTTTAGATACAGAATCATATTACCTCTAATATCATTTCTGCACTCCGTCTTTCACACAAACACATACTTCGAGGACCCACACGTTCTATTCTGTTGGTTATATGGGTCAGAGCAATTGCTTCCCCTCCCCCTAATTCTTGCTATAGTATCATTTACACTGTTAACTCATCCCAATGTGTGAGTGCTAAGAAATTATTTCCACATTTAAATTATGCAATTTTTTTGTGGGGGCGGGGCGGGTGAATCGTGGGGACAAGTGAAATCTGAATAAAAGCTGAGTCAAAACAGTGGTGCTGTGTGATCGCGGACAAGTCATTTCATCATGTCCAGGTTCCTTCCCCTAGAAAGTGGAGAGGGAAGGACGCAAAAACAGCAGACTGTACAGGTCCGCGCCTCTCATTCATAATAACTAGGACGCAAAAGGCAGTGCTGAGAATATGTTCAAAATGATTCTTCTTCTCGAGCTCCCTACCATCCCAGCGGCATCAACAAGGCCAACCTCCCACGTGCAGACTGCTTGTTCCACAATGGAAGTTACCCCGCCCCCCCTCCTCCACTCCCCGGACGCCTGACCAGGGAGCTTCTGATTGGTTCAGCTTAGGTCATGTGCCCACCTCAGCCAATCACGACACCCCAGAGATGCAGGGCCCTGATTGGTTTCCGGTACTTCCTACCTCCTCTCAGGCGTAGGGGGCGGGGTCAGTGCCACCTGACAGGGTGTCTGCCTTTCAATGGAACCCACAGCCTGTGGGGTGTTGCGAGACACTTGTGGGGTGGGCGATAGGGGCTGCCCATAATGGTAGCTGCATCGTGCATCACTTTTTCACTTTGTTTTACACGTTCGAGCACATGCCGATGTCTGGGGGTCTGGTTGCTAAGGAAGAAATACAAGGATTCGAGTTGGGAGCGTGTAGACCATGACCGAATGGGATGCCCGTGGCGGAGGGGCCACTGCTGGCTGACATCGGGGCTTGTGCTGAAATATTTTACCCCGAACGGACAGGATGTTTTTCCCGTTTGCAGGCTTGTGTGAAATCCGTGACTTTTATAGTCCCCTTTTAACATACAAGCCTCTGGGATGATTAGGCTTCATGGAAACAAGCGTTAATTGGGGTGGGGAGCCCACCCTAGGAACATGGGAGACTAGAATGACCGTGTCACAGGAGCGATTATTTACTTTAAGCCTCATTTTACCAGGACCAGATGTCCTGTCCACAGTGAACCAGACAGTTGGTGATATTTCTCAATGTGCCTAAGACATTAATCCTCTCACACCCCTCCCCTGAGCAGGGACACACGCCAGGGGAACTGAAGAAAGGAGACTGGTGTTTGTGCTCAGTTTGTGCAACCCACTTAATTGCTTTTGCAGGAATGAAGTGATGGGAGGTCTTGGCACCAGGAATTCGGGTGACTGAGTCATTGAGAAAGAAAATTACAAAACTCAGAGTGTTTTCTTGGGAATGCAGGGGCACAGCCCGGAAAGAAAAAAAAAATGGATATATTATGGAAGATTAATTCCCAGTGTAGTCAGCACCACCAGCTGTCTGTGAAATCCTGACGGAGGAAAGGAGGGCAAGCTGAACGATCAGTGAGCAGAACAATCCCTGTCTCCACATTAATAGGTCGTTCCGTATATTTGGAAGCAGCTCACTGCTTAATTTTCTTTAATTTAAGGTCCCAAAGATCTGCCTAATGAACGTGATAAATGCAGATTACTAAAGTTGCCATAAAAACCAGAGAGGCACAAGGGAATAGGGGATTTTAGATCATTTACACATATTATCGTAAAGAAAAAAGGCGGTCTTGGGCAAAATACTCTAGAACCTGCTTCTGCTCTTCTTGCCTCATTATCTACCGGAGTTTGACTGCTATGTCGTTTTGGCCAACTGACCTCCACCGAAGAGGAGCTTTTGGACACGAGCTGTGAATGTGTAAATATGACTATGGTTTTATCTTCCCCTTTCTAGTGTTGCTTTCGGGAGAAAGGAAAGGCTTCTTAATTAAAATGAAAGCCAACAAACCCCAGGGACCGCATGCTGTGCAGAACAGAGATCTGGTTCTGGTCGAGAAAGTTGTATGAAGTGCGTATCGTGTGGCCGAATGTGTCACGGCGGCTTCAGTCCCTCTTTTCCGCACCTGGAATTCCCTCTGGCTGGTCCTTTAATTGTTCTGAGTAGGAAGGATCCGCAGAACCAGCAGTGCACACAGAACGAGTTGAAGCACAATAGGTTAAGAGTCAAGTGCAAGTAGACCGAGTTGAAACACAAGGGGCGTAGTAGAGCGTTCAAGGCCTTCACTGCTCACCCCTGAGGTTGGCCAGATGGAAGAATTTGAAGTATAAACATACCTCATTTTATTGCACTGCATTTTATTGTACTTCGCAGATAGTAAATGGAGTAGCGAATTTATGTCCCAATAGTGATTTCCCTCCGAACTTGAGAAATCAATATATTCATTTATACAGTTTTGTCTTTAAAAATATGCTGTTGGAATGTCTCAGAGCTACTCCGAGTGGCATGAGAAAATCAATCTATTTTATAACCTTGGATTTAAAAAAGAAATTTTTTTGCGAGGGCGCCTGGGTGGCTCAGTCGGTTAAGCGGCCGACTTCAGCTCAGGTCACAGTCTGACGGTCTGTGAGTTCGAGCCCCGCGTCAGGCTCTGTGCTGACAGCTTGGAGCCTGGAGCCTGCTTCAGATTCTGTGTCTCCCTCTCTCTGCCCCTCCCTTCCCTCAAAAATAAAGAAACATTTAAAAAATTTTTTAATTAAAAAAATTTTAATGTTTATTTTTGAGAGAGAGAGAGAGAGACAGAGCATGAGTGGGGAAGGGGAGAAGGAGAGAGAGAGACAGAGAGACACAATCTGAAGCAGGCTCCAGGCTTCAAGCTGTCAGCACAGAGCCCGACATGGGGCTTGAATCCATGAACAGCAAGATCATGACCTGAGCCAGAGTTGGACGCTTAACTGACTGAGCCACCAGGCACCCCTAACCTTGGATTTTTTTTTTTTAAATCAATTCTTTTACTGATCTTTGCAAAAGATGTTTATCTATTTATCTGTTTTAGTCAACAACTTTGGCACTAAGTATCATGTAGCTATTTCTAAACAAATCAAATCTACTCTCGAAGTGATGAATTATTATTGGTTGCTGGGAGCTTTTGCACCCAGCAAACCTGTGGTGATGTGGTTACCTGCATTCTGCAGCTGTGGAAGCCCACCGAGACAGTGACGACGTGAGGAAGCCAGGATCTGTACTCTGATTTATGTGACTACAACTATCTAGGCTCCTTCCACTGTGCTGCCATTCCTTCAAGGAGGGACTTTTGCGACCCATGGGCATATTTGAGATAACATTTTGTGGATCCGGAAGCAATTTCTAAAACTGAATTTTAGAGTGCTTTCAATAACCAATGCTGAGTCGAAGCTAGTCTCTCCATTTCAGTGATGACAGAATTCATTTGACTTTAGAAGCCCCGTCTCTTTAAAATTAAAAAAAAATGTAGTATAGGCATACCTTGGAGATGTGATGGGTTCAGTTTCAGGCTGCTGCAATAAAGCAAATATCACAGGAAAGCGAGTCAGGTGAATTATTTGGTTTCCCAGTGCGGACGGCAGTTATGTTTACAAAGAACCGCACTCTCTTAAGTGTACAATAGCATTATGTCTAAAAAATGTACATACCTTAATTTAAAAAATACTTTACTGCTGAAAAATGCTCACCCTCTTCTGAGCTTTTGGCCAGTAGTCACCACAGATCACAGATCACCATAACAGATGCGATAATAATGGAAAAGTTTGAAATGTTTCGAGAATTACCCACACCTGACACAGAGACCCAGAGTGAGTAGATGCTGATGGACAAAATGGTACCAGCAGACTTGCTCAACACGGGGTGGGCCGCAAACCTTCAACTTGCAAAACACGCAGCGTCTGTGAAGCGGGGTACAGTGAGGTGTGCCTGTTACGACCGATGGTGGTTTTCAGTGTGGTCCTGAAACCCTTTGCATTAGAACCCCCTGGAGCTGGTATTGCCCTTTGACCTGGGTGAGAGGGATTCCCCAGGGTCACGGAAATCCCCGATCTGGCTCTCCTTCAGCCATACCCCTTCCTATAAGGCCAGCGGTCCCTGAGGAGTGCTCCCCCTCCTACCAGATCATGCTCTGGGCGCTCAGAACCCAGGAATTCCCACTAAACTCGCGGAATCATGACACAGGCACTCCTTCTCATTGCGGTGGAGTGTGATTTGCTCACGGGGGTCGACACAGGCCCCTCGCTCTGCGGGAGGGGCTGGGAGAAGGAGAGGAAAGGGGTCCTGCCAGGGTAGGTCACGGCGCCTTATCTGTCAAGGCCAGCGGCGAGAACATCTGTTATTTAACCGTTTGTTAGCGTAAATTTTTTAGATTTATTTATTTTGAGAGAGAGAAATTTTATTTATTTATTTATTTATAAATTATTTATTTATTTTATTATTTTTAAATTTATTTATTTTGAGAGAGAGGAAAAAAATGAGCAGGGGAGGGGCAGAGAGAGAGAGAGAGAGAGAGGGAGAGAGAGAGAGAATCCCAAGCATCGTTGAGGCGCACATTCTCAGAGCCTATTCTAGACTTCAGCATCGGAAGCTTTGGGGACGGGCAGGGGGGGTGCATTTTAACCCGCGCCCCAGGCGATGCTCTCGGGCCCGAAGTGGAGAGCCGGCGCTCTGAGGCGACTCTGCGATCACGTCAGAAATGCCCTGACTGCTTCTTCACAGGCTGGGGCTTCAGCATGGGCACCAATTACCACTTCCACAGCTGGCGAGTGTTTGTCATCGTCTGCGCTCTGCCCTGCACTGTGTCCATGGTGGCCCTGAGGTTCATGCCAGAGAGCCCACGCTTCCTGCTGGAGGTGAGTCAGCGCCCCCACCACCCCACCCCCCGCGCTATGTGAGAGCCCTTTAGCCCTGCCTTCACTCCTGCTTGCAGGTTGCAAACCACCCCTGTGTCAGCCGACCTTGCCCTTCGTTACATCTTGCGTCACTGCAGTCCGTGGTGGCTGCACACCCTGGATCATGGCCTGTAGGAGGCAGAGGGGCTCAGGAGCTGATTGAGTGCAAGGTGGCACCGGGTCCCTAGGTGGCGGTGGAGGGGGCTTCCCCAGGCTGCCTCCAGCACCCACTCTCTCCAGAGGCTCTTCAAAGCGGTGGGATGTTTTCTCAGGTTGCTGCAGTGAGATCTGGGACAATACCCAAGTGTCGTTCCCAAGTCCGTCAGGACCCCTCCCCGCCAGAGAGCTGCTGCTGGTGTCTTGAGAGAAGAATCCTTCCAACTGGGGCTGGAGTGGGGGGCCCTTGTGCTTGCGGTGGTCAGATAGGGCGGGGCTGCCAGAGGAACGATCTCTTCCACCCACAATTCTGAGTCCACTTATGTGTCTCCCTCTAGATCTTTCTAGAGAGTGATCACCTTGTCAAATTCCCTTTTGTCTCATTGATCAGGGACAGACACAGCAGGGAGTTTTTGTTTTTGCTTTGTTTTAACCAGGGATGTCTCACAACAAACCCTTTGTTGTGTGTAAGTTTCCTCTGGCTGCTGAGACAAAGGACTGTTACAAACTGAGTGGCTTAAAGTAACAGAAATTGCCTCACAGTTCTGGAGCCTGGAAGTGCAACATCAAGGTATCATCTGGGCCACGTTCCCTCTGAAGTCTGTAGGGAAGTCCTTCCTGGCATCTTCCAGCTTCCGGTGCTTTGCAGGCAATCACACGGCTCATGGCTGCCTCACTCCACTTCCTGCCTGTGTCATCCCAGGCGGTCTCCAGGTGTCTCTCTGTATCCACATGACTGGCTTCTTATGAAGACTGCAGTCAAACTAGATCAGGGGCCCACACTGTTCCAGTCAGTCCTCATCTTAATTACATCTACAGCAACCCTATTTCCAAATACAGTCATATTCCAAGGTCCTGGGGTGGGGGGAACACAATCGTAACATGTTGCTGCTTTTCTCTCCCTTGTCGGAGGGAACATGGCTCCCACCTGGCAGTCCATTCTAGTTTTTAAAAAGTTTATTTTATTTTTGAGATAGAGACCACTAGCGTGGGAGGGGCAGAGAGAGAGGGAGACGGAGGATCAGAAGCAGGCTCCACACTGTCAGCAGCGAGCCCTACGTGGGGCTCGAACTCACATACCATGAGATCATGACCTACACCGAAGTCAGACGCACAACTGACTGGGCCACCCAGGCGCCCCAGCAGTCCATTCAACCTGACAACTAGGAGTGTTGTACTGTGTGATGGGAATAGTGTTTAATGGAGTAAGCTCTCACATTTATACCTGTTATCCTTCCAAGCTGGGCTAGGGGCAGACACTGGCCCTAGTCCTTCACAAGCCCTGGGTGGCAGCAAGTCCGTGTCTAACCACCTCGCACTCAGATGTGTGGGGTTTCCGCACCTGCTCAGCCAGGGATTTCCCATTCCTTTCTCCTTTCTTTAACCAGATGGGCAAACACGATGAAGCCTGGATGATTCTCAAGCAAGTGCATGACACCAACATGAGGGCTAAGGGGACCCCGGAGAAAGTGTTCACGGTGAGTGTGTGGCATCCGTGCAAATGGGGGTGGGGGCTCTCCTTTCTACTATTCTGTCTTGCTGAAAATTAATTTTCTTCTGTTATTATATTAATTGGACCAAGAAAGTATATAATCAAACCTCTGACCTTCCTATTCCCGTGTCATAATTATTTGTTCATTTTGATGGATATCCTTCTTCTTACTGCTGTTCATTATAAAAAACACTGAAAAGAGAAAAACTAGCTGTATTCGTGGGGGGATAAGCATATGTACATATATTTACATCTACATATTTTTAAGAGTACTCATAAGCATTCTGTCGGTTGTCTCAGAATTATCCTTTTTTAAAAATGTTTATTTATGAGAGAGAGAGAGAGAGAGAGAGAGAGAGAGCAGGGGAGGGGCAGAGAGAGAGGGAGACACAGAATCCGAAGCAGCTCCAGGCTCTGAGCTGTCCGCACAGAGCCCGACGCGGGGCTCAAACTCACGAACCACAAGGTCATGACCTGAGCTCAAGTCGGAAGCTTAACCAACTGAGCCACCCAGGCGCCCCATAGAATTATCCTTTTAATAAACATTAATGCTTACGAAGTGCTAGAAATCTATTTACCCCATTTTGTTACCTCGTTCCTGTGAACATTGTTTCTCACACACGTGGTTCCTGCCCCTTCCACTTCTCATTCGGTTTTCCAAGGGCAGACTCCTGGAAATAAAATGACTGGCTCAGAAACCACTGGGATTTTTATAGCTCTTGAGGTCTGTTGCCAAATTCCATTTCGATAGGGTTGCGCCGATCTAAGTGTTGCAAGCAACAAGAGAGCCGTTTCTCTCAGCCCGAATCTTGTTTCTTGCCAGCTTCAAAAGTGAAGAAGCAGTGAGTGGCAATTTCCACGAAGATGTCGTGTTAGTTACCACGATCTGCGCTCCCCCAGCCAAGCCCTGTGGCCGACGAGGAATGGCTCGCCGAGGGTCTCTGAGCGCCTGTTGGCATAACTTCCTTTCAGGCTGTCTTCAAATCCGTTTCCACAGGGAAGCCCTCCTGGGTTAACTGCCTCCTGCTCTGATTCACGGCTTTTGCTTCTTTGGCCTCTGCCGTTGGTTCTGGACAAAACACTTGTTCTTGTTAACTGTTGCTTTGAAGCCCTGAGTCTCAGGCAGGACCACGTGGTGGCTAAGAATCCGCAACCTGGAGCAAGACAGGCTGGGTCCAAATCCCGGTGTTGATACTTTTTAGCTGCGTGGACTTAGGCGAGCTATTCTCTCTGCCTCCGTTTCCTTATTGTGAAAAAAACCAATAATGATATCTGTAAATATGGTTATGGTAAGGATTGAATAAATGACCCGAGCCGGTGTCTGCCTTGGAGTAGCGGGTACATAAGTGTTAGTTATTGTGCTAAAATGTTATGACCTATTTTTTTCATAAATTAAATCCAACAATACATTTTACTGCTGTTCAATGACCTATTTCCGTCGATTCCAATGCTCCTAAAAATATCTAAAATATGAGACCGGTGCTTTTATTACACACATTTATTAAGCACGACTAACGGGTGGTTCTCCCAGGACCCCACCCCCACCGCCGTCTGCGCTGGATTATAATCCCGCAGGTGCGGACACCAGATGTGAGGGGGGCTCCCTGGCCACCGGGACCTGGGTGTGTTTGGCTCAGTCCCACCCCGACCCCCGCCCAGTCCCCAGACTGCTCTCCCAGCTCCTGCTTCCTCCTGAGAGACGTCTTCATGGTCTGCTGTCTCGAGCCTCTGCATCCACACCAGCTCGGTTGGATTTTGTACCACATCAACCTGGTGTGACAGACACACACAGACACAGACACACACGGAGAGACACAGACACACACGTATCATATACAGACAGACACATGTATACAGACAGGCACACAGACACAAAGACATGCGCACACATACAGACAGACACACACAGACACACGTCGCTCGTGCCAGGCATTTGCGAGTGTCATAGCCTTCCTGACAATTTGAGGAACTTCTCACAGAGCGCACAGTCTCCTTCCCCTTTCCCTGACTTTCCCTCCTCCTTTTTAGCCTGCCCTCTCTTTCCCCTCTCTTCCCCCTGGCTCATGCTCCTCAGGTCGCTGGGCTTCTCTGTCATTGCCTGACTCCTCAAGCCTTCTGTTGGCGTATTTATTCCAAGCAAACCCAGAGCCCTCCTGAGCGCCCTCCTGAGACGATTTTCCTCTGCCTCGTTTGTGCTCCTGTCCCTGCCTTTCCCAGTGACTATAAATTCCTCCTTTCCTCCTGGCCTCCCTCTTACCCAGGCGGCCGGCGTGATGGCTGACACACGGAGGCTTCCCTAACTGCTGCTTCTGGACGGACCAGTTCTTTTTTTTTTTTTTTACCCCCGCTCCATTTATGCATCTTTATTGGAAAATGAGATTTGGTATTTAAGTGAATATTCAGGATAATTGATACCTGGTCCATGAAAATAAGTTTTGACTTATAAAAGATCTCCAAAGGCATTGTTTGATTGAATAATAGTTTTAGGGCCAGCTGTGATTATTATTTCTTGCTCTCTGTAGTGATATGGAAGGTTTTGTTCTTGGAATTTTTCTCACCTTATGACGTCCAGTTTACTCGTACTTTTGGTCTTCCTCCTTTCTGAGTGCTTCAAACGGGCTGCGGTTTGGCAATTCACACAATTGCTAGAATTGCTAATAATGCAGGATTAGTATGCTCCGAATGTTGGTCTGGAGTCTTCCGATTCAAAATATAATTGTGCTAGTTTAGTGCTCATAATTTATTTTATTTTATTTTATTTTATTTTATTTTTTTACATTATAAATGTTAATTCTATGCAGGATTTTAATTTGTCTTTTTCTTTGTGGAAGTACCACTTCTAAATCAACCATGTGGCTTGCCAGACCGGGAGTCCTTTTTTTATTTTTTATTTTTATTTTTATAATAGTTTATTTTCAAATTGGTTTACATGTAACACCCAGTGTTCATCCCAACATGTGCCCTCTTTAATGCCCGTCACCCCCTCTCCCCCCTCCCTCACCCCCCTCACCCTCAGTTTGTTCTCGGGAGTCCTTTTTAGAGAAGTGATCCCACATTCTCTCTTAACGTCTTCAACCTCAAGCAGCCGAATTTTGAGGAAGGAGGTCTCAGCTTGGAAATCAATAAACCGGAAGCCTCTGGTTTCCAAAGGCAGACACTCAGCCTTTCGCTTCCGCGCTAGCGCCCCTCACCTCGGGGATGGACGGACGTGCCCCTCAAGGAAGAGTTCAGACGGAGATCCCTGAGTGGGGAGGTGGGCCCTGTGGCCCGTGGGCATTTTGTTACTCCAGCCCACGTGCCAGTCACGAGTCCTGAGGCATCGCCCCTGTTTCTTTTAGTAGTTTCCGTCTAACAGGAAAGAGAATTAAACAAGTTGTGGCCTCAGCATTCCCTGCTGACTCTGTAATCCTGTTAACTGTGTAGAAGTGAGTGACCCGATAGGCCAGGGGACAGAAACGAAAGAACAACCAGAAAGTGTTGACAGGTCAGGGAGCAGTGGCCATGGGGGGTGAACTCCTGCTGGATGGACTTAACTGCTTTGCTCCTGGGGGCTCCCCGCAGTAAGTGACGGGATGAGCAGGAGAGCGACAGATGCTGGGTCCTCGCTTTCTCCTTTGAGCCGCTGGCGTTCAGGACACACCTACCCTAAAATATGGCCCCTTGGCATATTGAGTGTTTTAAGCTGACGGAGTTTGAGAAAATGGCAGAGTCAGGAAGATCACTCTGACTCTCTCCACTCACCCTTCTTCCCCGAAATCTGCTGTGTGAAGTTACTCGCCCTGCACCAGAAGGAAAGAAAACAATCCTGTCACCAGAGATGGGGGGAGGGGCGCCGAGACGCTGTGCAAACAAAGCCTTCTTCACCATTCACTACCCTTAGCCCAAACCCCTTGGTCTTGTCATTTCTTTACAAATTCTTCGGTTTGTGATCTAAAAGGTATAAAGTCTTAGAAGAAGACTCAGAAGTCTGCTCCGCTCACTTCTTCGGTCCTTCGTTCTCTTTGGAAGCCTCGCTCGTGTGTGTGAAAATTCGATCGCGTGTATAGGTTTTCCTCCTGTTAATCTATTTTTGTGAGTTTAATTTTCATACCTGGCCTGGAACGCTCAGAGGGGAGAGGAAAACTTTTTCCTTCTCTGCAAAGCCCTAGATTTCAGCCACCCCCATTCGCCGGCTGCCTCCCGGGGTTCTGAAGTGCCACCTGACAGGTGTCCCCCGTGAAACGTTCTGCACAGCTGGGGTGAACACGGGCCATGTTCTGAGTTAGACCCAATCAAAGACAAGTATCCTAGTTAATGGTAAATTAGAGTCATTTTGCTTGAGGTTGTTGAAACACTCTCTCCCCTGTAAGGAATAGGGTGTTATTTATTTTTTCCCCCTAGGAGCCACGAAGGGAACAGGTTGCATTTGAGTGGCTGTCTTAATGCTTTGGAGTCCAGTTTTTGACCTGCTTCCTGATTTTGGTGTCAACCTTACCCTCTGACCTGTTTTGGTGGCAGCGAGGGCTCATGGTCTCCATGGGGGTATCTGATAACACGCAGCCCAGCTCAGGCCAGGAGTTCTGTTGCAGCGCCTGTGTGTTCAGGCGCCTGTGCCTCCGTCAGAGCCCAGGCGGAGAGGTTTGGAATGGATACCCGCCTGTGGATGATTGGACGGGAAGCTCTCAGCGTGCTCGTGTCCCTCCAATTTCAGGATGATGCTTTGACCAGATTCTCAAAGGGACACCTGGCCCTCCCGCAAGTTTAAGAACTACTGTTTTTAGGGTTTAGAAAAACAGAGCCATCCCATCCTTGACCTAGTGCTCAGAGTTAACGAGCCCGTTGTCCATATGTACGGGCTGAATTTTCTCTGTGGACTTCTAGCCCCGTCTCCTCACGTGTCCTCGCGTTCTCAGATGGCTGAAGAAAGTGATGGAGACGTTCTTATGACTAAAACCTTTATCACTAGACAGAAGTTTGTTGGGGCGGGCAGTGATGGAAACTCTGAATTTTTTGAGTGTTCTTCTCTTTTCCCCATGAATATGTCTGCAAGCATGAACTTTGCTCCTTTGGCCGAAACGAGTTTGTGTGGCTGGGAATCTCCCTACTAACTATGGATTCTAGAACGAACTAATGATGGTTAGTTGTAGAATTCAGAGGTTGCTTTAAACATTGGTTAACTTGACAGACACTGTGTTGGTGAGTCAGGGTCGCTCACTGGGGCTACCTGCTGACATTGGCTGAGTCAACACTTTGCAAGGCCCTGACAGGGAGCGCTGAGGTTTATAACCTTATCCCTACTCCCCATTTATGTGATTTCTACCAGGAAAACCAGAGACAGCAAGGAGGACATGATTTCTCCCGTTCTGCTGTGTTTTAAAAATATCTTAAGTAGGGGGGCACCTGAGTGGCTCAGTCAGTTAAGTGTCTGACTCTTTTCTTTTTTCAATTTAAACATTTTTAAATAAATAAATAAATATTTTATTTATTAAAAAATTTTTTAATTTATTATTTTTTGAGAGAGAGAAAGCACATGGGTGGGGAGGGCAAGGAGGGGTTGAGGATCCGAAGTGGGCACTGTGTTGACAGCAGAGAGCCTGACATAGGGCTCAAACTCACGAACCATGAGAATGTCACCTGGGACACCCAGGTACCCCAAGCATCTGACTCTTTCTTTTGGCTCCGATCATGATCTCACAGTTTGTGAGATTGAGCCCTGTATTAGGCTCTGTGCTGACAGGGCAGAGCCTGCTTGGAATTCTCTCTCTCTCTCTCTCTCTCTCTCTCTCAAAATAAATAAATAAACATTAAAAAAATATCTTAAGTAGCAACCCCTTCCCTAACACATACACACACACCATTGCTTACATGGGTTCTAGACTTCCGTGATGTTAATAGTTAATACCTATTAAGGATTGACTTGTGAATTTTGAGGTGGAGTCAACTCTACTGTAGGCAAATCAGATATAGATGGGAATTCGGTGTATTATGTCTGATGAAGATAAATTTCTCAAAAGCATGATCTAGTGAAAAGATGCGTTCGTCTTGTCTGAGGAAGGACATACCTGCCTGAGAAAGAGCCCTAAGAGAGGTCATGTCCATCTTCGGTTAAGAATCCCTGAACCAGAGGGTCGCCAAGGGCTCCTGTAGCCCTCGATAACTTACATAAAGTCAGTCACACTAAATGAAACGTTGAAAAGTTTGATACAAAGTGGGGTTAAGAGTCTCTCCACCATCTTTGTTTTTCAGGTGTCCCACATCAAAACGCCCAAGCAAATGGATGAATTCATCGAGATCCAAAGCTCAACAGGAACTTGGTACCAGCGCTGGCTGGTCAGGTTCAAGACCACTTTCAAGCAGGTATGATTGGGAACATGCAGGAGACGAGAGGGAGGAAGTGTGGCAAGCTGTAGCTTTGGCGGATGAGAGATGAAGACCCTGATCACCGCCATCAACCCCGGGCAGGTGATGGGGAGGAAGTACCTTGGACAGGGACGCTTGGGCCGTAGGCCATGCCTGCTTCTCACTGTGCGACTTGAGCCACAAACTCTCTAAACCTTAGTGTCTTTTCTTTGCTCTTCCTCCCCAAGGAAGAGATTTTCAACGCAGGTGCAATGTCTACTCTTAGTAAACATCCTTCTCTCTAGCATCTTCTTTTTACGTATCCATAGGAAGAAAGGAGTGAGAGAAATAGATGGCTCCTTGAAGTGTGCTGGAGATTTCTGAGAACGTCTCCGCAAAGGGCAAGGCCCTTTCTCTGGAGAAGTGGCTCCTCTAGGCAAGTCGGCTGCCAAGCACCAGGGAAGCCAATGGCCTTCGTTTTGAATGGCTTTTCAATGTTGGGAATATCACCCGTTCCCACAGGCAGGGAGCAGAACTCACTACCCAAGGTTATTCAGTGTCTTGGAGTCCCAACTCAATGTGCTTTTGATGGCCTGCGTGGAATGTTGTCATGTTCCCAGGGAAGATTCTCCAGGACTGTTATGTAGGAGGCTGAGGCCGGGCAGCAAGAAGAGAAGAGGCTTTCTTTGTTATTTCCACGGCATTGCTGCCTCTGGGAGACTGCGGTTGTCCATTCTCTCGAGAGTTCCTAAGAAATTTATCAGAACATCTCACAGACGAGATCTTCTAAGTCACAATCCCTTGCTCTAATAGCCTTCCTCTGTGTGGGTTACAGGTCTGGGATAACGCCATGTACTGTGTGGTGGGGCCCTACAGGATGAACACGCTGATTCTGGCTGTGGTCTGGTTCACCATGGCTTTAAGGTAAAGTCTGTCTTACTTAACTTCGTTTATTTCCCTGTGCAAGTACCTCATCCATAAACCAAAGATTACAATTTGTTCTAACACACGGAGTCTGGATGCTTTTGGCTGTAAGTAACAGGCAACTCAATCCAGTGGCTTCTATAAAAAGGACATGTCTTATGCTTTGTAATTTTTTTTAACTTTTTTAATTTATTTTTGAGAGACATAGAGACAGAGTGTGAGCAGGGGAAGGGCAGAGAGAGAGGGAGACACAGAATCTGAAGCAGGCTCCAGGCTCTGAGCTGTCAGCACAGAGCCTGACGTGGGGCTCGAACTCACAGACGGTGAGATCATGATCTGAGCCGAAGTCGGATGCTTAACCAACTGAGCCACCCAGGTGCCCCTTATGCTTTGTAATAAGGATTCCATAGAGAGTCAGGCTCTAGGTGGCGTTTCAGCCTCAGGCTGTAGCTCTCCTGGTGACAGCCAGATGCCTGAGTTCTTCTTGCCATCCCATCAACAATGGGGGTGGGATGCCTCAGTGGCTCAGTCGGTTAAATGTCTGACTTCAGCTTAGGTCGTGATCTCAAGGTTCGTGAGTTTGAGCCCTGTGTCAGGCTCTGTGCTGACAGCTCAGAGCCTGGAGCCTGCTTTGGATTCTGTGTCTCCCTCTCTCTCTGGGCCTCTCCTGCTCATGCTCTGTATCTCTGTCTTTCAAAAATAAATAAACATTAAAAAAATTAAACAAAACAAACAAAAACACCAATGGGAAAATGTCCCAATGATGAAGAGGCTGCCTCTCTCTGAGTTTCTCCTTTTATTTATTTAAAAAAATTTTTAAATGTTTATTTATCTTTGTGTGAGAGAGAAAGAGAGAGCAGGGGAGAGGAGAGAGAGAAGGAGACAGAACCCAAAGCAGACTCCAGACTCTGCACTATCAGCACAGAGCCCGACGCGGGGCTTGAACTCATGAGCTGTAAGATCATGACCTGAGCTGAAGTCAGACGCTTAACCAACTGAGCCACCAGGTGTCCCTGAGTTTCTCTTTTTAACAGCAAGGAAAGGTTTCTCAGGAGCAGCTCCCCTCCCCAGCAGCCTTTCTCTCTGTTATATTAGCCAGATGTGTGTCACACACCTAGTGCCAAACTAATCACTGGCAAAGGGGATGTGATTTCCCAAGGATTTCAGACAAGTCAGGATTGGTGTCTGAGCTAAAGATACCATTGCTGCTGAAACAAAATCTAGTTCCTGTTCTTGAGGAACAAGCAGGGAACGAGGGCTGAGTAGGCAGCCATCAGTTGCACTGTGATTATGAAACAGATAAAACAGCAAGACGCTGCAGTCATGTCCTCCGTGATGAGGAAAATCGAATGTAACAGGATTGGTGATTAGCTGGTTCCTCTCTTAACTGGTAGATTCTCACCCCTGTCCTTTCATGCCCCTCCAGATCTGATGGCCCTCTTTTTGCCGCTTCAGCCATTTACTGCGTTATGAGGCTATTTACTGTATGTAGAAAGTGCTTGCAGTAGTTTCTGGCACTTAATAAGTGCTCAATAAATTGCTGTCATCAGCGAAGAACTTTCAATGAGATTTTAAACTTCGTCTGTGAAACTGCTTTGTTCACCATCACTAGTGCCCAAAGGAAATTAAAAAGGGTCTATTGGCCTCCTTGACTCATGGAGGAACATGGGGAGACCTACTTTCTCTCAATACCTATGCATGGAGACCCGAATAGGTAAAGCTAGAGAGGAAGCCAGACTTAATCCCTCCACTTCCTCTGTCTACATGAGAAAGAAACATTTCAGAAGCCAAAGATAGTAGACACTAGGATTCAGTTCTCTGATAGTTCTAAAATAGGTCTTATTTATATTTACCTATAGCTGATTTAATTTTGTTGAATAGGTAATGCATCTCAAATGCTGAAACAACAGAGAGGCATATACATAGTTGCTCATTCTTATTTCTTCCTCATTTCCTTATTCAAAGGAAATATGCTTTTCGTACCCACCAGAATATTCGGTAGATTTGTCATCCCAGTAAATTGAGATTTTCCTCATTTTTCTTTAGAGCGGCATAGGACACGTGCATAGAACACAGCACAAACTTTATGCAATTAGGCCCTTAGTGCTAGACTCTTGGCAAGTCTTCCGACTTCTGCCATTATGAACGACACCACAGTGAGTAATTGTGTTTGCAGGCTACTTTGTACTTGGGCCAGATCATCAATGGAATAGGTTTCTCAACATGGGACTGTGGAGTCTAAGGGGCAAATCCGTCAGTACCTTTTTTAGACATTGACCAGTTCTTCTGCATATGGTATTGTACAACCCACCCCCTCCCCCCCACCCCCCCGCGGTGAATGAAAGCACCTGTGTACCTGTGTTCTCAGTAACAGTGTTTTGGCAAACTTCAGGCTTTTGAGAATCTGGTAGTTGAGAACAATAATGATGAGGCTTTCATTTGCATTTTTATTACGAGCGGGATTGGGCATCTTTTAAAAATATTTAGTGGTAATGGCGTGCCTGGGTGGCTCAGTCGGTTGAGTGTCCAACTTCAGCTCAGGTCATGATCTCATGGTTCGTGAGTTCAAGCCCCACATTGGGCTCTGTGCTATCAGCTCAGAGCCTGGAGCCTGCTTCGGATTCTGTGTCTCCCTCTCTCCCTGTCCCTCCACCACTCGTGTTCTCTCTCTCTCTCTTTCTCTCTCTCTCTCTCAAAAATAAATAAACATTAAAAAATCTTTAAAAAATATTTAGTGGCCAGTTTTTTGAGTGGCGATCTTGAGTTTTACAGGTATAAAGTTATATCATCTACCGATGGAGATAGTCTTACCTCTTGCTTCACAATTTTAGATTCCTGTTTTTGCTCCTGCCTCACTGAGTTGGCTAAGCTCCACGATGTGTGTTAAATAGTGGTGGTGATAATAGGGGTCCTGGTCTGGTTTCTGACATTAGTGGGAATGCCTTTACCGTTTCCTTTTCAAGCTGAGATGTTCTTATATGTTAAGGAAGTGCCCACCAGTTCCCAATCTACTGGTGTTTTTTAAAAAATGAAATGGTTTTTCAGCATCTATGAAGATGGTTATGATTTTTTCCCTTAGATCTGTTCCTACGATGAGTCATAATATTAGAGTTTCTGATAATGAACCATATTCCTACATTTAAAATGAGCTTGACTTCCGCCAGCCTCGCAACGCAGACTCTGATCAGGAAAGAACGAAGCACGTCGCTGCTTGAATATGCTGTCTTCTCTCTTACAGCTACTACGGACTGACGGTTTGGTTCCCTGATATGATCCGGTATTTTCAAGACGTAGAGTACAAGTCCAAAATGAAGGTGTTTGTCGGTGAGCACGTGTACGGCGCCACCATCAACTTCACGATGGAGAATCAGATTCACCAACGCGGGAAACTTGTGAACGACAAGTAAGTGAGAGACCACGGGCTTTCCCCGGATCAGCGTGACAGTCTGTGGGGACTGTGCTTGGGAGAGGGGCCGCTGGAAAGAGAATTCAATATGGCAGGAGAATGAGCTCCAAGGCTGTGGTAGGACCACAGCTTAACACTGTTGCCGGAGGTACAACAAAGCACACTGGGGCTCTGTATGGAGCTGGCCTCCAGTCATCCCTAATCGCCTGGCTCGAGCTGATTCATCCAAGGATGGGGACGGTTGACTGAGGATAGGCGATCAGACCATTTTTCCTGAGACCTCACACCTTTAACGGAGATGCCCACAGAGCCGTGGCCTCTTACCCGTACCTGCCTAGCGGGAGGGCCCAGAAGGTTGAGATCCCTACGCCAAACCAATGTCTGGTTGTTGAGGTCTTTTCTTTGATTTCGGAAGTTCTCTAGAAGTAAATCCAGACGCTGATATGTTGCTATGTTGTATGATTCTTTCATCTAATGTTACCTCTGAGGGTCGGTCTGCATGGCCCGCTCCTACAGATTGTTGTCCCTTGGGTGCAAAATCAGTGGTGTATTGGAAGAGTCCACAATCTTGGGGGGCTGTCTCCTCAATCCCCTTTACTCCTTTTCCCATTCCTGGGACCAATGACATGGATAGTCCCCTCCACTGGGGTCGAAGAATGCCTCTTTGAGGTTGGTCTCTACAGGCCCCCAAATGGGTTGGGACAGTACAGACCACATTATTCACTAAGCTGAACATTTATTCCTGTTTCCCTTCCCGAATTGCACTCAGCAGGCTCATCAAGTCAGGCTGCACGGTGACACCAGGAATGCCCAGGTAGTTCAGGGTCAATGCTATAGACTTCTCCATACTTACCACCTCTGTATAAGAACTGACAGCAAGAATGCTCTCCCACGGTGCCTGGCTCCCCCGGCCCCTGTGCCCAGCTAAGCGTCTGAGAGACGTGGCCCTGGCCGTCAGTCAGTCACATTAGGAGAGGAGCCCATGTCTGGGTGAAGTCCGGGGGGATAGGAGAATATCTTCGCAGGCTAGTCCGTGTTGCTCTGACAGGCCGTCCCTTAGCAAACAGTCACTGTTACTTAGGATGAGACAGAGAGTCTGAGACGAAAGGGGGGGATATTATTTCTACAAATAGGAGACCTTTGGGGAAGAAGGTTAGGCCCAAACACGAGTGGACAAGGAATTCAGGCTTTCAGATGATGTGTTTTTTGAAAATTATTTATTTATTTTTTTGAGAGAGAAAGAGAGAGAGATAAGGGGAGGGGTAGAGAGAGACAGAGAAAATCTCGAGGTGCCTGGGTGGCTCAATGGGTTAAGTGTCTGGCTCTTGGCTTCAGCTCAGGTCATGATCTCACAGTTTTGTGAGTTCAAGCCCCACGTCAGGCTCTGCACTGCAGCGCGGAGCCTGCTTGGGATTCTCTCTCTCTCTCTCTCTCTCTGTCCTTCCCCCACTCTGTCTCTGTCTCTCTTAAAATAAACTTAAAAAAAAAAAAACCTTAAAAAAAAAAAAAAAGAAAAGCTCAAGTAGGCTCCACGCTCAGCTCAGAGCTCACTGCAGGGCTCAATGTCATGACCTTGAGGTCACGACCTGAGCCAAAATCAGGAGTTGGCTGTTCAACCCGACAGCCCCCCAGGCGCCCCACGGATGACGTTGGTTTAAACGCAGATGTCCAGTCACAAACACCTACACATTCATCGCCCAGTGCGTGCACACGGCCTCGTCAGTCACTGACAGCTGAGAGTGGCCAGCAGAGCGATGGCAGCTGGGGGGGTGGGTGGCAGTTACCCCGGGATTTCTCACTCTCAGGGCTCTTTGGTGTTAGGTCAGGTGGTTTGGGGCTGATGTTGCCAAGGGAGAAATGTTGCCCTTGCTTTCTAGGAACTCTTTGGAAATGTTGGAAACTAAGTGACATTACGGATGGCCTCATGTCACCCATGATATGACATCATTCCCTACACAGACTGAGTCAGTAAAAAAGACCTCATTTATGAAGCTTCCAGTGTTCATTGATACTCTATTGTGATATTAGTAATAATAACGGTAGTATGACACGAATAATGAGGCTTATAATCATAACCATGACAGCCAACATTATAAAGCATTTCTATAAGCGCCTTATATAGACTATTTTTTAGTATTTAATAATTGATTTATTATTATTATTTTTTTTCATGTTTATTTTTAAGAGATAGAGGGAGACAGAGTGTGAGCAGGGGAGGGGCAGAGAGAGAGGGAGACACAGAATCCAAAGCAGGGCTCCAGGCTCTGAGCCGTCAGCACAAAGCCTGACATGGGGCTCGAACTCACAAGAGATCATGGCCTGAGCCAAAGTCAGACGCTTACCCCACTGAGCCACCCAGCAGCCCCTAAACTATTACATTTAATCCTCACAAAAATGACGGAACCCTCCAGGAGGGAAGGAATATGCTTGGGGATACAGAAGCTCAGACAGGCTGAGTAGCTTGCCCAAATCACACAGCTAATGTAAACAGAACATTCCGACCCCAATCCCATGCCCTTGACAACTCCAGATGCTGCCTCCCTGGGAAACTTTCCATTCCGGCAGAGGCCCTGTGTTACATGGTGTCTTCTGCATTAAAAAGTTTGTTGCGTGCCAGGACCCTCATGGTTTGCAACAGGCTGGTTCTGGAGTTCTGAGACCTCGCTACACAGTAGATGGGAACTTCTGATCCCCTCTGTTCTTTTAACTTTCTCAGCCTCTGGAAACTTTTGTCAAGCTTCTGGGTGGGAGTGAGAAGGAGGCAAGGGTTCATGAAAGCCATGGTCTCCCGTGGACCTCAGGCCCTAGGGACCTTACAGTTAGTGCCAAGGGTCTGAGAATGCAGAGGCGCGCCGAGGACTGTCTGAGAATGGATGTAAATATCCCGTGTTCACAGATACGCTGTCATATTCCTACCTCTCGAGAGCATGTGGCTATTTGTGTGTAATTATTAAAATATAAATTCCTTTAAAAGTAACAATGAATTAATTTTAACTCGTCATTGTTTTCTAACCTGGTCGATCCTAAAAGTACACCCACTATCACACGAAGCCCATAATTTTTACTCCCAGCACATTGTTTGAATAAAAAGGGTGTTTTTTTAACTTGGAAGATTAGGAAACCTTGAAACTGAGCTAAGAAAGGACCCTGGTTTCTTTTCTTGAGTTTTGCTGCCACCTGCTGGTCATAGGGTAGAAAACACCTCATCTTTGAAAAACCCCAAGCCTCTTTGGAAAGTTAACTGCTGTTCTTTAGCTTGGGTGGGGCGCTTCTCCAATCCGCACTTTGCTGATTTTATCCACATTTTGCTAATTTAAAATTTAGGTAGATGTTATTTACCTTAGTGACTGTCACACACGGGGGAAACCCACAGGCTTTGTCAATAAAAGAATCTCTTGAAACCTGGACTTCATCCTGCTGAAAGACCATCTTTGGTGCCAAGAAGATACTAAAGACACAGATTAGTTTTGGCCCATTCCCCAACCACCATCTGCAGCCTTCTGGTGCATCTAATAGGATCAGGTGGTTCTGAGTTCTCACACCGTTTTTGCTGTGGAGCCCATGAGACTTTGAAAAGTACAAGAAAGGCAAGAGAAAAAGTTTGTATTCTCAACCCTGAGCCAAAATGTCAGGCCGGGCTTCTCGTACCGTTAATTGCAGAATAGTGTTTTGCCCCAGAGCATGTGTAAACTATTAATTAATTAACTTACCCTTTCCGCTTGGGAAGCAATGCCTGCTTGGCAGGTCTTCTTTCTGGGAGGGTTAGGACGGGGAAAGGGGATTATACGAGACAATCAGCCAGGGGAAAAAAATAAGAGAAAAGCTATCCAACTCAACGCCCAAGAAACAAATAATCCAGTGAAGGAATGGGCAGAAGACACGAACAGACATTTTTTTCCGAAGAAGACATCCAGATGGCCCACAGACACATGAAAAGATGCTCAACATCCCTCAGCGTCAGGGAAACGCGAATCAAAGCCGCAATGAGACACCATCTTAGGAGTTTTTGTGGAAGGTCGGGGGACTGAGCTCTGAAAGAAGGCGGGTAGTGTAGCAGAAAAGAGAAGGTTGGCTTCACGTGTCACACGGAGGTATTACCCTCACTGTTCAAAGCTCCTTGTGGTGAGGCATGAAAAAGAAATGTCTTCAGCTGCAGTCAGTCTGTTTCAGGCCAGTGAAGGTCTGTGAAGCTGCCAAGGGTGGGAAATGTGTGAATGTACCTTCTGGCTTCTAGGTCTGAGGAAGTAGCTTAAGGGACCGGGTTCCAAGTCTCAACACATCAGACACTAGCTGAACCCTCCCTGACCTGTGTAAGCCTCCAATTCCATATCTGAGCGCCATGATGTTGAGATATATGTATATATACACATATATACATATATATATACGCATACATATGCCATATGTTGATATACATATGTATGCATATATATGTGTATATGTGTGTGTGTATATATATATGTATATATGACATACATCCTCGTTCAGAGTTGATAAAATCGCTCAGTACGATTTTGTAATTTAACGTGGGTCCTGCCTGGTTCTTTGTGGAGACTCTTCCAGGATATTTTATAACTTAATTGGCTTCTGAAAATGGGCTTGCTTTCTCCCCATCAAACATTTACACAGGTTATTGCAAATAAATAGAAACCCTATTGATTTTGGGGCGTTTATTTGGTATCTTTTATTAGTGCTAACAGTTTCCCTTTGTTGTTGTTATATGATCTCATCATCTGTAAATAGCCATTGTTCCGTCTCCTTTCTTTTATATTCCCTTGTGAAATACATCAAACATGTGGAGAATAGAGGATGATACCGAGAACCCTATTCAGAGCACCTGACGTTATAAAATCTTAAACCAGGCTATATTTACTTCAGATTTTAAAATGGATTACATATTACTCGCTCCGTGTCCGTTGATGCAGCTTTTCTCCCTCCTAAAGCATAATGATCACCATTGTTTTTTATTTAACTTTTTAAAATGTTTATTTTTTGAGAGAGAGAGAGAGAGCACAAGCAGGGGAGGGGCAGGGAGAGAGGGAGACACAGAATCGAAGCAGGGTTCAGGCTCTGAGACATCAGCACAGAGCCCGATGCAGGGCTTGAACTCACAGACCGTGAGATCATGACCTGAGCTGAAGGCGGACGCTTACCTGACTGAGCCCCCCAGGCGCCCCATGATCACCATTGTTAATAAATTTGGTGTTTTACATTCATGAGTGTTTTTATATTTTCCCATGTGTTTATATATCTGTAAACATTGTACAGTATTCTTTCAATTCTTCCGTGTGGTTGAAAGTTTAGATAAATATCGTACTATGTTATTTATGTAAATGTATAATTACACTATAAATTTCGCAACTCGTTTTTTGTATAAAATTAGGGTTTTGAAGATTCTTTGTATTGGTTAATATAGCTAAATAATTCAGTTTCATTAATTTAGATTTCATTATGTGAGCATTCCGTAACGTAGTTGTGTTTTATTTGTTTATTAATTTACTTTTTTTTTTTTTGAGAGAGAGAGCACTCACACATGTGAACATGTGAGCGAGGGAGGGGCAGAGGGAGAGAGAATCTTAAGCAGGCTCCACACTCAGCATGGACTCAGGGCTCGATCCTATGACCCTGGCATCAGGACCTGAGCCAAAATCAAGAGTCAGACACTCAACTGACTGAGCCACCCACGCGCCCCTTTGTCTGTTCTTCTTTCGATGGACATTTAAATCATTCGCAGTTTGTGACTCTATGCGTTCTTGTGGAAGGATTTTTCTAGCCCAGATACTTAAGGGTGGGGTTGCTGGATGGGAGCATGTGAGCGTCTTCAGCCTCGGTGCCACACTGCTCTTCACGAGGCTTGTACGAGCTACCCTTCCCCCTGAGCGACATGAGTGCAGCTGTTTCTCTACAACTGGGCTCATTCTCGGCTTGTGGGATTGAGGAGGGCGATGTGGTATCTCTCTGTCATTTAACTGGCATTTTCTAGTCCTGAGATGATCTTTTCCTGTGTGTCTTGGCTCTTCCGGTTTCTTCTTCTGCATCTTTTCGTGGGCTTTGTTTATTTCATTCGTCGGGTAATCATTTTCATGTTAATTTGCACGATGTCTGCATCCGTTCAGGCTGCTATAGCCAAAAACCACAGACTGAGTGGCTTATAAATAACAGAAATTTCTTTGTCCCAGTCCTGGGCTGAAAGTTCAAGGCGAAAGGCACAGGCAGATTCTGTGGCTGGCGAGATTCCTGGTTCCTACGTGGCCGTCCGCTTGCCGCGTGCCTACAAGGAGAAACACAGGCGGGAGCGTTCTGGGGCCCCTTTGACAAAGACACTAATCCCCTTCATGACTCTCATGACCTAATTCCTCCCAAAGGCCCTACCTCCTGAGGATTAGGTTTCAACATATGGATTTTGGGGGGGGGGAACGCCCACACTCAATCTACAGCGCGTGAGTTCTTTACATTTATATGTAAAAACCAATTGTCGATTGTACGTTTGAAAATTTTCTGTTTTCTAAAAGTAGACTTTTCGTTTTCGAAGTTTTAGTTTCACAGAAAAATTGCAAAGACAGTGCAAAGTTTCCTTGTACCCCACCCCTCGTTTGTTCTGTTATAATATCTTCTATTACTGTGGCCCTTTGGTTACGATTAATAAACCAGTGTCAGTATGTTAACCATAAAGCCCATGCTTTCCTTGGATTGCCTTTTACCCACCGTTCTGTCTCTGTTCCAGGATCCATCCCGGACACCACGTCACCGTGAGTGGTCAGTCGTGTCTCCTCGGGCTCCTCTTGGCTCTGATACTTTGCGATCTGCATTTTAACTTTGGCGTCAACGGTCCTTCCTTGAGCAGAGATTTTCTATTTTAACACCAAGTTTGTCACCTGTACCTTTAAGATTTTAGCCTTTTGGCTCTAATTGAAGAAGTCCTTCATGCTGGAGCTCCTAACGTCATCTTCTGTTTGTGTCTCTAAGTTTTAAAGCTTCTTTTCACATTCCAGCCCTTAATCGACCTGGAAGTGGTCTCCGTCTATCAGACAGGAATCATTTGATTTTCCTCCCATGTGAATGAAGCCGTTTCCGCATTGATGAAATTGCCCATCTTTCTCTCGTTGCTATGTAGAAACACTTTGATCATAAGTCACGCTTCTGTACATGTGTGACTGTGTTTCTCGGCTCTCCGTTTGGCTCCAGGGTCCTAATTTGTCTCTTCCTTTACCATACTGACTTTATTGCCTGTAACTTCATGGTTGCGTTGTGTTTCCAGGTTCTTCCCCCCCTCGTTCTTAACATTTTTCTTGGCTGGTTTTGCCCCTGTGTTTTTCCAGATGAGTTTTAGGAGCAAGTTCTAAAATTCCATTAACAACAACCAGTTGGCGTTTGGATTGGAATGGCATAGAAGGTCTGGGTTCATCGGGGGACATCTTTACAATGTAGAATCTTCCAATCACTGAATATTGTGTTTCTGTTTACTTAGCCATTGTTTTAGCTCCTTCAATATTGGTTTCAAATGTTCTCTATAAAGATCTCATGGGGCGCGTGGGTGGCTCAGTCGGTTAAGCGCCCGACTTCAGCTCTGGTCATGATCTCATGGTTTGTGAGTTCGGGTCCGCATCGGGCTCTCTGCCCCCTCCCCCCTTCTCTCCTCCTTCTCTTGCCCTTCTCCACATTTTTCCTTTATACATGACTTTTTTTTTTTTTATTTGACACAAATCTTTATTCATTTTGATAGCTTCTTGGTAAATTTGCTTGGTTCTTGTATGTGGCAAACACATTGACAAAAATTAATGACAGTGTTATCTCTTCCTTTCTTCTCCCTGTAGTTATGTTCTCTTTTCATTGTTTTGTGTTCTGTGACCGATAGGAGCAGGCCTAATGGGTATCTTGACGTCAGTGGGTGCTTTTGGTATCTCACCCATAAGCATAATATCTGCTGTATGTTTTGAATCTTAGTCTTTAGAAAATTAAGAAACTTCTCTGCTGCTTTGATCCTGCAGAGAGTCTTTTTATCCAAAAAGTGTATTGAGTCTGTCAAACGTTTTTCTGCATCTATTATGATAATTATGTGGTTTTCTCCTTCGACCTACTGATATGATATGTTAAAATAATAGTTTTTCTGGTTTTCAACCATACTTGATTCTTGGGATGTTAATTTTTTTCATGGCGATAGATTGACAAATTCGGTTTGCTAATGTACTATTTAGGATTTTGACATCTGCTCATAAGATGGTATATGTTTTCCTTATACTGTTCTTATTTAACTTTGATATCAAGTTTATACTTCCCCCCTTTTTCTTCTCAAACAAATTGTGTAAGATAGAGGTAGTTGATGCCTCAAGGATTTGGTAAAGCTAGCCTCTCTAACCATATCAGCTTGCCATTAATTGAGGCAACCTATTTTGATTACCAATTCATTTTTAAATGGCATTAATGTATTCGGGTATGCTCCTTTTTCTTCTGGAGAATTATTTCTTTTAAGCTTTAAATATATTGTCACAAAATTCTCCACGATGTTGTCTTATGATATATATTTTTATTAGATTCGTAATAATAAATTCTCCCTTTTTACCACTAATGCTGCCCATTTGCACTTTTAGTCGTATTTTACAATCAGTCTTACTGGAGTTTTGCATATTTTATATTTAAATAATAATATTCCTTTCTCTCATATTTCTTTCTTAGGATTTAACTCCTTTTCTATGTCTGAATTTCTTTCTCATATTTCTTGATTTTTTTTTTTTAAAAAGTGAATGAATTTAATTAGGTCCATTTCACTCCAATTTTGTTTTAGCAGCATTGAACTTCTTATATCTATTTTACAGTTTCCCATAATTTTTACTCTTCATCTCGAAATTATTTAGAAGTGCATTTTAAGCGTCAAAATGCTGTTAATGATTGATAATTTATATCTATTTATGTTTTGGCCAGATAATGCAATCTGTATGCTACTGAGCTTTCTCTTTTTTAAGCTCTGTTAAGTGCAATCACATTTGTGTTTGTTTTGTCTTCTTGGTGAATTGATGCCTTCATCATTATGTAATGTACTCCTCATTCCCTGATTATATTCCTCGTTCTAAGTTGACTTTACCTGGTATTATCTGAATCTCCAGAATTCTTCTGATTGGCATTTACTGTTTCTGTTTTTTTTCTTTTAACTTATTATGTTTTTAGAATTAAATAGGTTCCTTGTAGATAGCATATAGTTCACTTTTTGTATCATATTGTTAGCTGTTTCTGTTTCATCTCTTCTATTCTCTTTTTTACTGTTTTCTGTTGTTTTATATTATTTTAATAATTCCATTTTACCTTCACTATTGGTTTATTATTTACTCCTCTTTTAGGGGCGCCTGGGTGGTTCAGTCGGTTAAGCGGCTGACTGCAGCTCAGGTCATGATCTTGCCGTCTGTGAGTTCGAGCCCCGTGTCGGGCTCTGTGCTGATGGCTCAGAGCCTGGAGCCTGTTTCAGATTCTGTGTCTTCCTCTCTCTCTGTTCTTCCCTTGCTCATGCTCTGTCTCTATGTCTCTCAAAAATAAAATAAAAATGCTAAAAAAAAAATTATTATTTACTCCTCTTTTAAAAAAATTGAGTGGTTGCTTTGAACCTACAATATATATCTTTCATTAGTCACCATCTCCAAATAACATATTAACTTCACATGTCGTGGGACAGCTTTACAATAGAACATTGTCATTTTCTCTCATATTTTATGCTACTGTCATGCATTTTACTTTTACATATGCTATAAGAATACAATATATTGCTACTATTTTTACTTTATTTATTTATTTTTTAAAGTTTATCTGCTTATTTGGAAAGAGAGAGAATGAGAACATGTGAAATGGAGGGCAAACAGGGAGAGGGGGAGAGAGAGGAGAGAGAGAGAGAGAGAGAGAGAGAGAGAATCCCAAGCAGGCTCAATGCTGTCAGCACAGAGCCCGATGTAGGCCTCAAAAACATGAACTGTGAGATCATGTCCTGAGCTGAAATCAAGAGTCAGATGCTTAACCAACTGAGCTACCCAGCTGCCCTCTATTTTAGACACTCAATTATCTTTTAGAGTGACTTAAAGAAGAAAAGATTATCCCTATAATTTAGCCATTTCTAGAGGTCTTCATTTCTTTATGAAGATCCAAGTTTCAAATATTATTTGATACTATATTCCTTATGCCTGAGGAAGTTTACTATTTCTTATAGTGCGATTACAGTGGCATTAAATTTTCTCAGTGCTTGTCTTAAAATATTCTTTATTTTTTGTGTGGTTATTTTTGCTGGGCATAGAATTCTGGGTTGGCAGTTTTTTCTTTCAAAAGTGTAAAGATTTCAGCCAGTTGTCCTTTGGCTTTCATAAGTTCTGATGAAAAGTCTGCTGTATTTTTAAATTTGTTTCTCTGAATGTAACACGACAATTTTCTCTTGCTCCATTCAAAATTGTCCCTTTGTATTTGGTATTTAGGAATTTGAATATAATGTAGTTAGGCATACCTTCTTATTATTCTGTCTCCTCCTCCTTTTCCTCTTGTTTTTTGGTAAATTCACTCTGCTTGTGGCTCGATGAGTTTCTTGGAGTTTGGTTTGGCCTATTCCATTAATTTAGGAAAATTGTAAGCCATTATCTCTTCAAATGTGTCCTATGCCAAATTTTCTCTCTCTTTTCTTTCCTGAAATTCCAATCGCACTTATGTTAGATTGTTTAATAGTTTCCCCCAAGTCTCTGAATTCTCTTTTCTGGGATTTCCCCTTTATTTTTCTCTTTATGTTTTAGTTTTGGTAATTTCCCTTGAGTTGTATACAAGCTATGTAATTCCTTCCTTAAATACGATGAGTCTACTGATGAGTTCATTTGAAGGTATTCTTAATCTGTTTTACTGTTTTAAAAAAAATTCTAGCATTTCTATTTGATTCTTTCTAATAGTTTACCTGTCTGTGCTAGAATTCTCCATCATGTATGCATGTTATCCACCTTTTCCATTAAGGCTTTAATATGTTAATTCTGGTTCTATTAAATTATGTGATCGTTCCAGCAATGATATAATATCTATTTTTGTTTTTGTTTTAATTAATTTATTTTTTGAGACATAGAATGTGCAAATGGCAGGGGGGGGGTTGGCAGGGAAGAGCAGAAGGAGATGGAGAGAATTTATTTAAGTTTATTTATATATTTTGAGAGAGAGACGTAGGGAGGGGAAGAGAGAGAAGGAGAGAAAGAGAATCCCGTGCCAGTTCCACACTGTCAGCACAGAGCCTGATGTGGGGTTTGAACTCATGAACTGTGAGATCATGACCTGAGCTGAAACCAAGAGTCAGACACTTAACTGACTGAGCCATCTAGGCACCCTGAGAGAGAATCTTAAGAAGGCTTTATGCCCAGCATGAAGCCCAATGTGGGGCTTCATCTCATGACTGTGAGATCATGACCCGAACCAAAATCAAGAGTCGGACGCTTAACCAACTCGACCACCTAGGCACTCCTCTATTTCTGGTTTTTTAATATTACTTTGTTTTGACACAATGTTTTGTTCTTGCCTCTTTGTATGTCTTGTAATTTTTGGTTGAAAGTCAGATATCTTATGTAGGACATTAGAGACTTTTTAAAGAAATGGGTACATCTCTGTTTTGCTAAGCATTTACAGGATATGGGAGTGTTGAGTTGATCTAGTATTTGTGCTTGGTTTTGGTTTTTTGGGTAGCTATTATTACCCTAGAAATTTGTTTTGACTTCCTTTTTATTGGGGTATAATTTATATATCGTAAAATTCACCCTCTTTACAGTACAGTTCTGTGAGCTTACCAAGTGCATACAGTCAATCCAAATACAGAATAGATTCGTTATTCCTCAGATTTCCTCAGGCCACTTTGGTCTATCCTTACTCCACCTCTGGCACCTGGCAACCAGTGATCTCTTTGTCACATAAATGAAATTTTACAATACGAAGCTTTTTAAGCCAATTTTTCCACTTGGCATTATGTACTTGAGCTCTATCCATGTTGTTGCACATTTAGCAGTTTGTTTTATGGCAGAGTCCTAGTCCATGGTACGAATGTACTTCATTTTTATCCATTTACCAGTTGAAGGAATTTTAGTTCTTTTCATATTTTACCATGTTTAAATTAATATTTTATTTAGGATGTTTACAACTCTATTTGTATATGAAGTTGTTCTACTTTTTTTCTCTTGCAAATTAATAATTGTTTTTATCTTTGTTATTTCTTGTTTCCCCTATATTCTACTTTTTACTTTAAAAAATATTTATTTAATTTTTGAGAAACAGAGAGACAGAGCATGAGTAGGGGAAGAGCAGAGAGAGAGGGAGACACAGAATCTGAAGCAGGCTCCAGGCTCCGAACCTGTCAGCACAGAGCCCAACATGGGGCTTGAACCCATGAGCTGTGACATCATGACCTGAGCCAAAGTCAAGGCTTAACTAACTGAGCCACCCAGGCACCGCTGTATTCTACTTTTTAAAAAAATGTTTATTTATTTACTTTTGAGAGGGAGGGAGGGTCAAGACAAAAGGAGACAGAGAATCCCAAGCAGGTTCCAGACTGTCAGTGAAGAGCCCAATGGGGGGCTCAAACTCATAAACCATGAGATCATGACCTGAGCTGAAATCAAGAGTCATAAACATGAGCCACCCAGGCAAGACCCCTATACTCTACCTTTTTAAAGTTTATTTATTTATTTTGAGAGAGAGAAAGTGCGCACACATGCACATGTGTGAGTCAGGGAGGGACAGAGAGAGAGAGAGAGAATTCCAAGCAGGCTCCAACTGTCAGCAGAGAGCCCAAAGTGGGGCTCAATCTCATGAACTGTGAGATCATGACCTGAACCAAGATCAAGAGTTGGAAGCTTAACTGACTCAGATACCCAGGTGCCCCTATATTCTACTCTTATAATTCTGTTTAAGATTTTAGTCCCAAATGCTGTACACATGCTAGGATCTTCGCAAAAGAGACAGGAGGAGATCTTGCAATTTCAGCACTTGGTTGGCCTTTGGTATAAAAGAAGTGGAAATTGGGTTTAATGGCAGATTCACTGAGGCATAAGAACGTATGTTTTTAGAGAGACTATTTAACTGACATTGGCACCAGTATTTCCTTTCATAAATATCTTCTCGTTCTCCATGAAATCATATTTTCATAATTTGGTTAAGTAAGAAGACTATATCCTAGGCCATATCTTTTGTTTCTTCTCAGGCAACACACAGTTAAGACCCTTCTCATTTATAGAACCATATGGAGCTGGGAAAAAATGCCTCCTCCATAACCCTGTTTTAAAGACTGTAAATGCAAGCCTAGAGAGGAGAAAAGACCTGCCCGAGATCTCTTGGTGATTAAGCTCTGCATGTTGGGACCCTACTCTTCACTTCTTGGAGAATGGTACCAGAGGTGGAGGAAACACCTGATGACTACATTTGGGCAATTGAGGAAGTTATATAGAGTATTCAGGCAAGGTTTTCAGTTTCTTCCATTCTTTAAGCAAACTGGGTCCAAGCATATATTTTCTGAAGCAAATGATTCTCTTATTTATGCTCTACTTTCCGTCAGATTAGGAGCTGACATGAGATAATGTGTGAGAGACTAGAATTCCAGTTCCTTTCTTGACCTTTCTGTTTCCTTTTACTGTACCTGGAAGGCTTATGATATGATAGGATATATGTACAGAAACTTTGGACAACTGTATTATTTTCTCCTCAAAAAGGTGATAGAATTTATCTGAAAGAGAATTCGCTACTTAAAAAAAAAAAAAAAAGGCAGTTAAAGGGTACAGGATAACACGTCTCCTTGTCTTGGCCATGCTGGTGTCTCTGCCTGGACGACTCTTCTCCTGTCTCCACTTGGGTAGCCTTTAATTGACCTTCAGGATAAATCACCTCGTGCTTTTCCCAACTGGATCACAAGTGTGCCCTTTGAAGTAGCTTACGACATACCTCTATCTTGATAGTTATCACCCTAAATTTTCATGATTGGTTTTCTTGTTTATCTCTTTAATGAGACTGAGTTTCTTGAGGATGCCATCGGGTAAAACACGTGACTAAATCGATACAATTTGGGGCATAGTGTAGATCATTTGGTGGCCTAATCATTGACATAAAGTGTTTGTAGTAATAATTCTGCCAGGATTCTGGTTTGTCAATGGCTCCCGTTCTCTTACAGGGCAAGTTCCACAAGAGACTTGTGCTAACTTTTCTTTCAGCCTTTTAACTCTCCTGTATGAAGAATCTTGGACCAGTTCAGTATATAAATTAGAGAGAGGAGATGATTTATATAACGACTCATAAAATATGCCTCGGCCCTTTCTCTTTTTATCTCTTTCTTTATAACTTTGGCTTTTTATAACTCACTTGGAGATACATTTTAAGGTCTGCTTGCGTCAGGCCCATTATGATTTATGGCTCTGCTCCCTCACCCACCCTTGGTAGAACATTAAAATATATCTGAAGGCGACATCAGCAGCCTATTACTATATTAAAGAGAAGGATATATTAAGAAAAGCAAAGACCTGAGACAGACTCCAGGAATAGCTTTCCTGAGTAAACATATCCAGCATACAAATTACATTAATTTTGAAATCAAAGGCGCCTTCCTGTAACAAAAGGCTTACCGATTCATTTTTCCGTGGAAATCTGAAGAGTTCGGTGATGGCCTTTGGAAGCCCCTGTTTAAAAGTCTGTAGCAGATCCGACACTGTGAAAAATTGTACAAAATTATTTGCCTTCTCTAAACCAATCATTCTCACATTTTAAAAACAATCTGGCATCTGTCTCTGGTGATTCTGGCTCAGGAGGTCTAGGAATTTAAGAAACAGCATGTTTCACAATAATCTTCTGTTTTATTCTGCTACAAGTGGGCCAGGGACCTCTCTCTGAGAAGCACGTGCTCAGGCTTTCTTACTGGGTGGGGGTCTTTTTGCAGAAGCTAGCAACAGGTGCATGTAGATTAGGGCTACTAACAGAATGCAATATAGCATGAAGGAAGAGGGGAACCGGGCATCATATGTGGTCATGGACTGAATGATGTGGACCCCAAAGAGAAACAATGACTCTCAGCAGCCTGTGCTACCTCTGTCACTGTGATTCCCACAACTATTCTTGTCTGTGCTTGCTTTGTTTTCCAATTCGAATTGAAGGCAGGGGCCACGTCTTTCCTCTCTGTATTCGTAGCACCTAATACCATGCTAAGTTAAGTTCTGCTAAAGACTGAATATGGAAATACACGAAGAGACAAATGAACGAATGGGTTGCAATTCTCCACAAATGAAAACGTATCCAGGGCTTCTAGCGTAGAGGTTTGACCGGGCTTAGTATAAAGGTCCAGCAGAGAAAGATGTTAGTTGAGGTATGTCAGTACACGTTTTTGAATGTAGGATTGTTTTTTCCTGTTGAGGAGTTGGACGAGAGCTGTGGCTTCCAAATGGGGCTGAATCTCGCAGTCACCTGGTTACTCCCCCCTTCATCATCTGTTTCAGTGAAAAAGTAATATATACGCTTGGTATAAAGGAAAAATGAACTGTATCTCATTCCTAACCCCCATCGCACCTCCCCAGGGCCATCCACATCCTTGTTTCCTGTGTAACTTTTTATATACATTCTATGCATCAGGGGCGTATGTACCATATCTTTTCTTACATGAATGATCACATGCTAGAAACACTGTATGGCATTTGAATTTTTTTCAGTTAACAATATACCTTGAAGATTATTCCATACTAAGACATAGAGATCTACCTGATAACTGTAACAGCCACGTGCGATTCCACTGGGTGGCATCTATCTGTTTATTTACCTCCCTACCTCCCTATCATCCATCTAGTAATCAACTCTTATTATAAGAAATATTATGGGGCACCGGGGTGGCTCAGTTGGTTAAGCATCCAACCTTGGCTCAGGTCATGATCTCACATTTCATGGGTTTGAGCCCCGCGTTGGGCTCTGTGCTGACAGCTCGGAGCCTGGAGCCTGCTTCAGACTCTGTTTCTCTCTCTGCCCTTCCCCTGCTCATCTCTTTGTCTCTCAAAAATAAAAAAACTTAAAAAAGATTTTTTATCTTAAAAAAGATTCTTTTTTTTAAGAAATTAAAAAAAAATTTTTTTTAAGCCACTGGGTGGCTCAGTTGGTTAAGCATCTGACTCTTGATTTTGGCTCAGGTCATGATCTCATGGTCATGAGATCGAGCCCCACGTTGGCTTCATGCTGAGCATGGAGCTCGATTAACATTCTCTCTCTCTCTCTCTCTCTCTCTCTCTCTGCCCCTCCCCCATTCATACTCGTGCTCTCTCTCTCTCTCCTCAAAAAGATAAAAAAGAAATACTGCGATGAGCATCTGTGAATGCATCTCTTTGAATGCATGAGCCGGTATAGGTAGGATAAATTCTTCAAGGCGGTATTTTTAGGTCAAAGCAATTATGCGCTTAAAATTTTGCATTATTGCTCCCCAGGGAGGCTGCACCAATTATTATTCTACCAACCATATGATCAAAAGTGCCTATCCCTTCAAGTCTTGGTCGGGGAAATCTTTAAAATGAAGATTCTCAGCCCCTCCCAAATCTATTGCTTCCGAATCTCCTAAGACCAGCTGAGGGAACTGCATGTGTTTCAAAGTCCTCTTATTTTAGCAATATTTTCATTTCACGCTATTCCATGTGTCGGTGAGTCTCTGACTGCATTTGGGAATCGCCAGGCCCTGCGTAGGATCCCGTGTCTACCTGGGCTAGACACCAGCTTCCTCACTCCTGCTGCCCTCCCTCCTTCATAAACGCCAGCCAAGGAATAGGGAACTAGTCTAGATCAAAAATAATGTTTCAGCACTTTTTTTTTTTAAGTTTTAAATGTTTCTTTATTTAGAATAACAAAGGCAAGTAAAAAAAAAAAAAACCAGGACAAATCAGGAGAGGGGAGAGGGGGAGACTGTAGTAAAAAGGAAAAAGCCTTTTATTATTTTAGTACCTTTAAAGGCATTTTTTCCCACTTTTTGAACATACGGCCAGCATTTGCATTTTACTCTGGACCCCACAAATTATGTAACTAGCCATTTTTAACAAGCCTTCCAGTGATTCTGATATGGCAGAATTGAGGGTCATTGGAGCAAATGATCCTTTTTTTTTAAATTTTTAATGTAATTTAATTTTATTTAAAAAAATTGTTTAATGTTTTTGAGAGAGACAGATGTGAGTGGGGGAGGGGCAGAGAATGAGAGGGAGACCCAGAATCCGAAGCAGGCTTCAGGCTCCGAGCTATCAGCACAGAGCCCAATGCAGGGCTCAAACTCAAGAATGGCGAGATCAAGACCTGAGCCGAAGTCAGACGCTTAACCCACTGAGCCACCCAGGTGCCCCAAATGATCTTTTTAAAAAATTATTATTATTTAAATTCAAGTTAGTTAACATACAACGTAGTCTTTGTTTCAGGAGTAGAACCCAGTGATTCTCTTACATATAAGATCCGTGTGCTGAAAACTACAGAAAGCTTATGAAAGAAATTGAAGCGGACGCAAAGAAATGGAAAAACATTCCATGTTTCAGCACCTTTTGGTTTGAAGTTCTCCCTTTTCTGCTTTTCTGTGCTTTCAGTTTTGGTCTCAAGTCTTCTTTCTGCCTGGTTGAATCACTCAGGGGCTAATGTCTTTTCCACAGGTTCACAAAGATGTACTTTAAACACGTACTCTTTGAGGACACGCTGTTTGATGAGTGCTATTTTGAAGATGTTACATCTACTGATACCTATTTCAAAAACTGCACCATTGAATCAACCGTCTTCTACAACACAGGTAAGAACATGGGCGATGCGATGTGCTGGGTCAAAGGTGGACTGGTCTTATCTAAGATGCAAATGTCTCCGTCATGAGCTTTAGGAGTAGCAAGGTATTCACATATGTGACTACTGAGCCTCAGGTTGGAAAACTGGGTTTTCGCCCCAGGTATGGCACGAATTAGTTGCACAGCCTTTACCAGGGCATTTGTTTTGTCTAAGTGTTCTATGGCACGTGCAGCAGAAAGCAAAAGTTCTGGGTGAGTGCTCTAGTCTCAAGGAGACTGATGATATACGCTACAGGTCTTCAGTAGGAATGAAATACAACATGAATGAAGGGCGCCTGGTTGGCTCAGTTGGTTGAGCGTCCAGTTCTTGATTTTGGCTCAGGTCATGATCTCACGGTTCATGAGACTGAGCCCTGTGTGTGCTGACAGCATGTAACCTGCTTGGAATTCTCTCTCTTCCTCTTTCTCTGCCTCTCCCCCACTCACACATGCCCTATCTCTCTCTCTCTCTCTCTCTCTCTCTCTCTCTCTCCATTTCTCTCTCTCTCTCTCTCAAAATGAATGGCTAAAGGAGATGTGGTATATATATATATATATATGTGGTATATATATTATATACACATACATACATGCAATGGAATATTACTCAGTGATGAAAAAGAATGAAATCTTGCTATTTGCAACAATGTGGATGGAACTGGAGGGTATTATGCTCAGTGAAATAAGTCAGAAAAAAGACAGATATCATATGTTTTCGAAAAACTCACATGTTTAATTTGAGAAACTTAACAGAAGACCATAGGGGAAGGAAAGGAAAAATAAGTTACAAACAGAGAGGGAGGCAAACCATAAGAGACTCTTAAATATAGAGAACAAGCTGAGGGTTGATGGGGGTGGGGGGAAAATGGGTGACAGGCATTGAGGAGGGCACTTGTTGGGATGAGTACTGGATGTTGTATGTAAGAGATGAATCATGGGAACCTAATCCCAAAGCCAGAGCACGCTGTATATATTGTAGGTTAGCTAACATGACAGTAAATTATTTTAAAAACATTTAATTTTACTTGTTTTACTTTTTTTTAATGTGGCTACTAGAACATTTAAATGTATTAAGTTGTTCACATCATATTATATTGAACAGTGCTGGCAAATGCAGTTCTAATTGCATATACGAGAAATTACACGTGTGTAAATAATATCTGGAAACATCTTAATATCAGCTGACGAGGCTGTTAAATAAAACATCCATCAACATAAATAAATAAATAAACATTTAAAAACTAAGGCCCAGATGAAAACCCAGGATTCCGGGAAGGCTGTATTTAATGCCCACGGCGCACTCCTGAAGACCTCACAGAATTTGAATCTTGCGAAATTCAAGAACCACCTTCTCACAGTAATGAAGCAAAAGGGAAAATTGTATCTTTTCAAGGTTTGCGCGTGAAGCGAGATGATAAGAATATTTTAAAATTGGGGGTGCCTGGGTGGCTCAGTTGGTTAAGCGGCCAACTTCGGCTCAGGTCATGATCTCATGGTCTGTGAGTTCGAGCCCCGCGTCGGGCTCTGTGCTGATGGCTCAGAGCCTGGAGCCTGCTTCAGATTCTGTATTTCCCTCTCTCTCTCTGCCCTTCCCCTGGTCATACTCTGTCTCAAAAATAAATAAACGTTAAAAAAATTAAAAAAAAAAAAGAATATTTTAAAATCGCACCATTTCAGATTCCCATGATTTAAAAAAAAGTTCACAGGATCCCACCAGGCCACGTCTCCTTGTTACTGTTACTACTCATCGCATATTAATAATATACCAGGTCGAGCTGGGCCGTAGGGAAACTCCCTGAGCTTCACCAGGGGCTCCACCTACACCGTCCCCGGCGAGAAAGGCACAATTATTCCCATCTTATAGCTGAGGAAACCCAGGCTTCCGCATCTTGCTCAAGGCCACAGCTCGCAAGCCGAGGGAGCTTGGAGTCATTCCTCAGTTGTTTGGCTCTAAAGTCTGTGATCTTCCCCTGAACTCATGCATCGGGGCACATCAGTGCGTTCTTCCCGGTGTCAGCACCGGGGCTTATGCAAGAATGTCTTTTTTTGTTTTTTCCCCCATGAGGTCAGCCTCAAAAGAGGGATATCTGGCCTCCAAATATCCATTATGAGATTTACCTTCCTAAATTATTTTTTTAGCCTGAACTTAAAAAAAATAAAATGAAAGTTATACATTTCCTATTTGTCACTAAAACCTGATGAGTCTTTTATTTTTTCTTTTAAGTTTTATTTTTATTTCTTATTTTTATTAAAAAAAATTTTTTTTAACGTTTATTTATTATTGACAGACAGAGAGAGACAGAGCATGAGCATGGGAGGGGCAGAGGGAGGGGGAGACTCAGAATCCGAAGCAGGCTCCAGGCTCCGAGCTGTCAGCACAGAGCCTGATGCAGGACTGGAACTCACAAACCGTGAGATCATGACCTGAGCCGAAGTCGGATGCCCAACCGACTGAGCCACCCAGGCGCCCATCAAGTTTTATTTTTTTAAGTTTATTTATTTGTTTGGAGAGAGAGAGAGAGAGAGAGAGAGCACAATCAGGAAGAAGCAGTGAGAGAGGGAAAGAGAGAGAATCCCAAGCAGGCTTTGTACTATCAGCACAGTCCAATGTGGGGCTCGAACTCACAAACTGCTAAGACCATGACCTGAGCTGAAACCAAGAGTTGGATGCGTAATCAGCCGAGCCGCATCGTGGCCTTCTTCTTCAGGCTTTAACGCCGGCCTCTTCGTTTGCCTACTCTTACATGGGGATTTTGGCAAACACCTGTAGTCACGAAATGTCGGAGGGCTGGGATGCAGATAATGAGGTGTGCTTTTCTGATTTTGTAGGAGGAGGTTCAGGAAGGTTCAAGAGGGTTAGCAGCAGAGCCAGTTCCCAAAAGCCAGGTTTCCTGAGAGCCCACGTAGGCGATCTTTCTGCAAGAACAGTTGGTGTTAGAAGGTGCCGGAAGACTTGGGAACTAGTTTTAAAGTGAATGGTTTATACTTTTAAAGACTTTATATTTTTGGAGACGTTTTAGGTTTACGATGAAATTAGAAAGAAGGTACGGAGATTTCCCTGTAACTCCTGCCCCCTCCCCCCTCCCTGATTGTTAACACACACCGCCCTCCCCCTACTAGAGGGGTGCATTCGTTACCATTAATGAACCTACACTGGGATATCGTGATCACCTCAAGTCCAGAGTTGACTGTAGGGATCGCTTTTGGTGTTGAACATTCTACGGGCTTGGACAAATGTATGATGGCATACATTCAGCATTACCATGCCATGCAGAGTATTTTTACTGCCCTAAAAATCCTCTGTGCTCTCCATATTCACCCCTCCCCCCTATCCTGGAAACCACTGAGCAAATGGTTTTTATTTGGAAGGATGTTCAGATTTCTGCATGGGCTCTGGAGTGGTCACCTCAATCTGGACCTAATTCTTCCTCTCTCTTTTTTAAATTTTTTAATGTTTTTTTATTTTTGAGAGAGAGAGAGAGAGAAAGAGAGAGAGAGAGAACAAGGGGGGAGGGGCAGAGAGAGAGGGAGACACAGAATCTGAAGCAGGCTCCAGGCTCCGAGCTGTCAGCACAGAGCCTGGCATGGGGCTTGAACTCACGGACCAGGAGATCATGACCTGAGCCAAAGTTGGATGCTTAACCAATTGAGCCACCCAGGCATCTCTGGACCTAATTCTCCTGTCTTCTGCTTCCTGTATGCTGGTAGCCTTGGACCTTGGTGCCATCTCACCGATAGAAACAGGGCTGTTCTGTAGCTTGAGAGATGACGTATTCAGGCATGGCTGCCAATGCACGTTCCGTACATTCCCCTTTGCTTATAGGAAGTGGAAGCCGTCATAACATTTTTAGAATTTCCTCTCTTCATCCATACCTGGCCACGTGTCACCTTGCCTTTAAGACGGTCTGATTGACAGAGGCTGTGGCAGCCTGCCCATGGAAGGGGCATGACTTCACCCCCGCCACTGCCCCGCCCCCCCCCCCAGCCCCTGTCTCCTTGCCACGAACCAAAGGTTTCCTTCTCTCCCCAGACCTCTACCACCACAAGTTCATCAACTGCCGGTTTATCAACTCCACCTTTCTGGAACAGAAGGAAGGCTGCCACATGGACTTCGAGCAAGATAATGACTTCCTGATTTACCTCGTCAGCTTCCTTGGCAGTCTGTCGGTGTTGCCTGGGAACATCATTTCTGCCCTGCTCATGGACAAAGTTGGGAGGCTTAAGATGATCGGTGAGTAGCGAGGCATGCCACGTCTCCCCCAGGTGGCAATTACTTATTATTATTTAATAATGATAACACTTAGGCTTTGGAGATGGACAGATTTGTGTCGGAGTCCTCCTGAGGCTTATTCGACTTTGGAAATGTTCCTGTATTTCTCCAGGCCTCAGTTTCCTTATCTGTAACTGTAACTGGCTCATGCATCACGTAGCCAGAGCACCTTACAGTGCTTGGCGCACAGCCGGTCCTCAAAGATGGTGGCAGTATGCGTGTACTTTGCTTCACCGCACCAGGACCCCCAGAAGTTTGCTACAGAAACCAGAAACAAAATGTATACACCCAAGGCCAGGAAAAGCATACATTAGCATATATATATTGTAAGGCCAGGGTGGGGACGAGAACGACATGCTGATACACATGTCATGAAGGGTCTTCCAGGGATGTAGCTGATCAGGAAATTCAATACCACCTCCCTAGCGTCGAAGTTCAAAGGCAAACAGAATAAATCACATAGTCATTTTGCAAAGAAGAGCGGGTTGATCAGATCTTGGCACCCTTGCCATCTTTTCCTGTTGTTGGGGCTCATATTGAATATTGTTATTATAGAGGAATATAGATATTTGGAATGGTAAGCACAAGACATGCTGTGATTTCAGGTTTTTATTTTTTAAGTTTATTTATTTTGAGAGAGACAGAGACAACGGGAGTTGGGGAGGGGCAGAGAGAGAGAGAGAAATCCCAAGCAGGCTTGGCACTGTCAGCGCAGAGCCCAACGTCAGTCAAACTCATGAACCGTGAAGTCATGGCCTGAGCCGAAACCAAGAGTGGGACGCTTACCTGACTGAGCCACACAGATGCCCCAGTGTGATTTCAACTTTTTAAGTGTGTGGTGAGGATAGAGTCATGTCTAGGCATGGCAGATTGAGCTGTCTCCTGTGTTAGAGGCGGGGCCTGGTTAGACCTGAAGCCCCTGAGGGAAGGACAGCCTTTGCTAACTCCCACAATGCCCAGGCTTTTCTGAGGAAGGCGCTACACCATGCATAAGACCATGGGCACGGAGTCAGGCAGCCATCTTGGCCAACATTCTCTTTAAGAGTCTGCACACCTTCCTTTCCTTCTCTGAACTTATATTACACAGTCGTTAAAGGAATACCTCTGTTTGCTCCAATGCGATAAGGCACGCGAGCATAGGCGTGTGACATTTCTCCCATTCCGCCACTGGCCTCTTGAGTCCCAGATTGAATAGTGAATTCTGAGGTGGAGGCCTGGGGTAGCCCAGAACGTCTTTGGGAAGGGAGGGTCTATGAGGAATGGGGTGGGTGTATGTGTGCACACTGCCCAGAGCGGCTACATGCTCCCCAGCAGAGGCAGAGGGAAGGTCGGGCATGGGGAGAAATGGGGCTTCAAGAGAGCACACATCCCCCCTTCGCCACTACCAAAGCCCACCTTGGCATCGCAAATGTGCCCCAGGTCAAAACTGATTTCCGTCCTGCTCCCCAAACTGGATAAATGGACTAATATATTTCTCACTCTTTGTGTCTACTCTTAAAAAAATTTTTTTGAATGTTTATTTTTGAGAGAGAGAAAGAGAGGGTACAAACAAACAGGGGAGGGGCAGAGAGAGAGAGAGAGAGAGAGAGAGGGAGACACAGAATCGAGGCAGACTCCGGGCTCTGAGCTGTCAGCACAGAGCCCAACGCGGGGCTCGAACCCACGAACCGCGAGATCATGACCTGAGCGGAAGTCGGACGCTTAACCAACCGAGCCACCCAGGCGCCCCTGTGTTCTACTCTTTTATTAGCATCTGTATTTTGTTTCTCTGGTTCTGTTAAGATCTCAGACAGTTCTTTCTTTGATCTTTGGCGTGCCGTGGACCAACCGTGATACTATCAGTGCGTAGCAGATCCTAGATGCTCAATAAATATCTCGATGGCGTGTGGGGGGCCTGTTTTGAAATAGCCGTTCCATGAAAGGAAATCACTGTTTCCTCAAATGAATTATCTACAGAATCTGCTAGGGCATAGTTTGTCCCGATTACTCTGCTGTGCTTTTTCCTGGGTAGAAGCAGCGTCTTGTTAACAAGAGTAGAAGTTTTCCTGATGAGGCTGTTCATCCTCATGTATTCATTCAAGAAGCAGTAATTTATGCGGTGCTCACTCTCTGCCAGGCTGTGCGGGAGACAAGGGGAATACGGCGGTAATTGAGACAGACACCGTCCTTATGCTCACGGAGCAAACGATCTATTGGGAGAGACCAACAGAAACTAGAAATTTCATTTAACAAACACTTATGAAGCACATTTTATGGGTCGGGCTTCGTGCCAAGGATTTTGTCAATATTAATATATTTAACACTCGAAATAACCCTGGGAGGTAGGTATGGTTTTGACCAACATTCTACAGATGGGGAAGGCCAGACAGCACAGAGAGGTTATGAGACTTGCTCGGCGTCACACAGGGAAAGCGGGGATTCGAACTCCAGCCTCTCAGTCACAAAGGTGAAATGAGAATTAACCAAAGATCTATAGTGGGCCACAGGGATCTAAGGCAGGATAACCTAAGATAGTTGAGAGGCCAGTTCCTTGACTACGTCTTGATTTATTTGATGGTCATATTTTGTACTCAACAAACCCCTGTCAACATTGATTGTAAGCCAGGCACCATGGCTGGCCACGTTGAGGGAGGCATGCATTTCGATGATAAGGTTCTTAAGGCACTGTGGTCAGGAGTTGTTTGTCTCCCTCCTACCTGTTTAGAAAGCGATGACCTGCTCACAGCCCTACCCCTTCCCAGAATAAGCAGAATCCAGGCGACAGTTCCCATGCCCCTGCTCTCCAGCATCGATCTTGGCAGCTCTGAGGCAGGTCCGAGGGTGAGATTCCAGGCAGAGGCCACCCAGGGAGGCACTTGTTGGCGAAAGCCAGGCCACCAACATGGCTTCTTGGCAACTGGAGGACCTCTCTTCCCCCATCCCCATGGCCCACCCCCGTTCCTGATGCCTGGCGGGGCCCGTGGGCCTGGAAGCTGCCTTCTTTCTCTCTGCTGACCGTCCTCACTGTGTTTCCAGCCATACTCCTGGCCCATGCTCTGCATCCACCCCGCACATCCCAAACTCTTCGGGGCTGGGGGGCGGGGTTGGATTTGGGCAGCATTTGACACAGCCTTCCTTCAGCGGGGCCTCTTACCGTTAGCTGTATCAGCCAGAGTGCTGGTGGGAAAAAGAAGCCGCCCCAGGGAGTTCTAGTGAAGAGACTTTGCTGATGAGATGTGGCTTTTAGAGGGGGGGGGCAGGGTGAAGGGAACAAATCAGGCAGATGAGGCACCTGGATGCTGGCAGGAGTGGCAGCAGTTACCCCCTCTAGGGTTACGGGGGGAGAGGAGGAATAGCCCCTTGAGAGCTGGAGCCAGGGAGGTGGAGGCTCCTGGAAGGAACCATAGTCTTGTGGGGGATGCAGCCATCACCAAAACGGGGCTTGTAGATAGGACGGGAATCGGGAAGAAATACTCCAACCCTTCTCCACTCCCAGTTGACAAGGTATGCGGTCTCTGGAGGTTAACTTCTCAGGGCACAGGGCAGGGCTGAGAAGGCCAGACATCTGGGGCGGAGATGGGAGTAAGTGGAGATTAAACAGCTGGGCCTTTCAGGTCTTCTTCGGCCGCCCGTTAACGGTTGTGTTCTCAATAGCACGTAAGCCTCACAAAGTGTTTTTGACACTCGTGTATCTCAGGCACCGAAAACAATGTCTGGGACATAATAGATTTCCAGCTAAGGCCCCCTCTGCCTCACCCCCAGTAATTCTGGGCTGGGCAGCACCACAGCATGGGGAGTTCCAAATCCTCCTCGGGGGCTAACTCCGGTGACATGACCCACGCCGAAGCCTCTGCTCCCATGACCGGAGCACCAGGTCGGGGGTCCAAGCTGTGCTTTCTTTTCTCCATGTAGAGATGGAGCTGTTGCTTCAGATGCACCTGTGAAGGTGGGAGAAGGGGAAGGACTGGAGGGTGGCAGTTTGTCTTCATTTTTCTTCTCTGCCCTTGACCTCCCCCCATAGGTGGCTCCATGCTAATCTCCGCCATCTGCTGCTTCTTCCTGTTTTTCGGCAAGAGCGAGTCTGCGATGATTGGGTGGCAGTGCCTGTTCTGTGGGACCAGCATTGCCGCCTGGAATGCTCTGGATGTGATCACGGTGGAGCTGTATCCTACCAACCAGAGGTCAGTTCTTCCCTGGGCTTCCCTCCAGGAGGTGTTTGGACTTCTCCGGCCAGAAGTCTACCTGTTCCAAGATCCTCCATCACCGCCATGTCGGTCTTCCTGATGTTTCACGAACCAAGCCTCTCTTAATGTGTTGAGTTTCTCCTGCAGAGGGGCCAGCAGAGGCACGGAGATGAGCAGGCTGAAGGCTGATAGGGTGGGGTGGGTGGCTAGATACAAGAGACAGGAATGAGGGTGACACCATATGTGTCTTGCAATCCAAAGAGAGATGAGAACCGGCCTCTGATGGGAGATATGGGACAAAGGTGAAGAATTAGATAAACAAAGGGTGGACGAGAGGCGAGAGGTTAGGAAGATAAAGGCAGGGATGGGGCACGATGGTCCAGGGCATTTGCAGAGAATGTGGCAGGGAAGCCCAGTGTTTACTTTCATTTTGTGCAAGCCATATGGGAAGAGGCCTGGTTTAGAGGTATCGGGTCAAGGCCGTTATGTAGCAGTTATTTCTCCTTATGGAGAAGGAGCTGTGAGTTTGAAGGGTAGCAGCTAAGTGGCCCTGTGGTCAAAAGGAATGTGAGGTGATATGAAAGGCAGGTGACATGAAATTCTGCGAAAAAATCTTAACGATATTCCCCAAATTGGTGACGGAGGTGTTGGAATATGGATAGCATCCCATATTTGGAGCCTCCCTCTCCCGAACCAAAGAGCTTTCTAAGCTTTACAAAAAAGAGGAGGAAAAATTATTATTATATCAACAGCATAGGATTTCACATCTAGGAAACCCAAGACAATTAACTAAAGAGACTGCTATAAACAATAAAATAATTGGATAAGGTGATCAATAATAAAACTAATTTAATAGCATACGGCATTTCCAAGTATATCAAATTTAAAACAAAACTGAATTCCATTTAATAATAGAAGAAATCATACAATCTCTAGGAATCTCTTTGTTAAGAAAGGTGAAGCACTCATGTGAAAAATAAAACACACGGCTTTACTAAGGGAGAAAACAGGAGACTTACATATATGTTAAGATATACCTTAGGAAATTCTAAGAAGATTTAATCTTATAAATCTTTCAAATCTTCTTTTGTTTTCCTCTAACTTCAAAGAGTCCATTGAAAATTCAATGAGATTATTTTTCCCCTCTCTCTGGAAACTTGAGACAACTTTGGAAATTTCGTTTGGAAAAATACGCATGTGAAGATAGCCAAGAAAATCCTGAAAACCAGAAGATTGGGATTGGAGGGCTAGTTATCTACAAAATGATTAAAAATTGTAAAAAGAATTTAATGTACAAAAAGAGAGGCACATTCTTGATAAACCTGTGGTATGAAATATTTTAATCAAAGAAATATTTTACTTCAGTAGGAGGGAGGCAGTGCTGGGAATATAGCCTCTGTGTACAGACAGAGTCAAGAAAGGATAGATGGTTCCTAACAGTTACCATTCAGGCGGTGCCTGGCTGGCTCGGTCAGTGGAGCCCATGACTCTTGATCATGAGGTCGTGAGTTTGAGCCCCATGTTGGATATGGAGATTACTAAAAAAAAAAAAATAAAAGACTTAAAAAAAATAATAGTTACCCCTCAGAAGTGTGATTGAGGGATAGTAATTAGGATTAGGCTTTGCCGTGGGTGACAGAAATCTCAAATAAATGCAGCCTTAGGGAGATAGGCCTTTCCTTTTTCTCTCCTGTAGAAGTCCCGAGAAAATACCGCAGTCTTTTTATTCCTTTCTTGTGCTCTGCCATAGTCCAAGAGAAGACCATCTCCATTCCTGGAAGTGGGAAGGAAGAAACTAAAATGGAAGAGAAGAGAGCAAAAAGTACCGCTCACGACATCTTTTAAGGAAATTTCTCGGGAGTTTCCACTTGCACTTACATCCCATTGGCTAAAACTTAGTCACATGGCCAGACTCTGTAGCAAGGGAGTCTGGGAAATGTAGTCCATATTTGGGGAGATGCTATTTAGGGATACCCAGCAGCCTCTGCCACGAGAGGGTCCGGGTGTTATTAAGGAGGAACACTGACACTTTCTGCTTCATTCTCTCCATTTATTTCAGTATTTCCCACTCTGCGTGTACTACCTGTGACAATTTCAAAAAGAGATAACATTAGAAAAGAGAAATAAGTTGTAAGCAGATACTGCAGGATGTTAATAGTGGTGATTACCTTTCGGGGTGGAGTTACATATCTGCATCTTTACGTTAATTTGTATTTCCACCTTTGATTAAAATGAGAATATTTTCTATTTAAGAAAAAAACGTTCCCATCCACACCTTCACTCTATCTTCTCTGACAACAAGGACCCACAGGCCCCACTCATGTAAGGAGGTCTGGTTTGACTTCCTTCTTCTTTTACAGAGCCACGGCCTTTGGCATCCTCAATGGATTATGCAAATTTGGCGCCATCCTGGGAAACACCATCTTTGCTTCTTTTGTCGGGATAACCATAGTGGTCCCCATTCTTCTGGCTGCCGCCTCTCTCGTCGGGGGTGGCCTCATCGCCCTTCGACTGCCAGAGACCCGAGAACAGGTCCTGATGTGAACAGCCTCTGGGGAAAGAAAAGGTTGGAAGAATCTTCTCCAGGAACCTTCAATGCACCCACGCTTCCCGTCTGTCACTGTCCGGACACTGTCCAGAGGACGCAGGAGGAGAAGTCGATTTTGTGACTCCTAGTTTAGGATCCATTTCAGCTGTCAATATGCTTGTAACTCAGGTGACTGATTTGGGGGTGTCCTGAATCACCTTTAGAATCCCAGAGCTGTGTTCTTGGCTTCGGGTCCCCGCAGGCCCAGAGCAGGGGAAGAGAGATAACACCTTCCAGAGGGTGCACATATGGATCAGGGAGTGTGTGTTCCCCCCACAGTGAGGTGCAAGGACTTATTTGCATTTCAGAATGAATTTGAGGGTGAGAAACATTTAAGCTCCTCCTCCATAAAGTTCCTTGGAGCCCAATGACCTAGCAAACTGACTGGGCAGGAAGTTAGAGTCATATAAATAGTGGGCTTGAAATACAGGATACTTATATTTTTGCATTGAAATGTGTCGCCGGCCATATGTCCCAGTTGAAAATTGGCACAATAGCTTTGAAGATACTCTAGTATAGAAAGCCAAATATTTGAGCAATATCTATAGAAATCTACTCACTCCCCAGCAGGGGTCCGAAGTTTCCCACTATGATCAAGTGGTAATTTAAGGACGCTGTTTATTCCTGTTTCCATCTCTTCCAAGAGACTTAATGCAATGGGTATCCTGCAAACTAACTGTGTACATACCTGTATTCGGATTTAATTTGCGGAAATGGTATCTGCAAATATTTGCCACCACGTTAGCCATACTTTGGGAGGAGTTGGCGTTTGAGGTCCCAGGAAATTGGGTCTGATTGAGTGAAATGCAAGCACAATATCTTATAGCCATTTAACTTGCTGTCGGGAGGATGCACTTGGCAAACTCACATTGTACAGTTCATTTAATCCAGGCGCCGTTCTTGGTGTAGGCGGAGTAGAGACTTTCTCTCTTACACAGATCACTTGCGAAACTCAAGTTCACCACCGTGGGCACCGGCATTCGAGGCTGCTGCTCACCCAGAAACAACATGAGAAGGATTCAGGGGCTTCTGGCGCTCCCTTTGGAGACAAGAATAAAACGCAGTGGACAACAGGGGTGATGGAGGGAGGGATGGGGTGGTGCAGCCACAGTTCTCCAGAGCATAAATTCTTTCTGTTTCTTTTAGCTGTAAAACTCGATCCCTGTTTGTTATCATGCTCAGGCCCCATGAGAAATCTACGCTACGCGTCTCGGTTCAGGACTTTGGAAACAGACATCATTGGCATGGGAATTAGGGAATGTTGCGCATGTCAAATGTGTGTCCCTTCGGTGCTCCAAGGGAACTCTTTCCTGAGACCCGTTTGGAGCATGGATGGGGGCGGGGAACCTAGGACAAACTGCTTTGGGCAAAGAGCACCAAGAGACTGAAGTCTTGACCACCCAGGAAAGGAGGGTTTGGGACACCACACTGTCTAGCACGGAAGGACAGTGAACCATGGGCTCGCGCCCCTGGGGGGGATCTGGCCGAGGCCGGGAGAACATCAGTTTGCAAGAACGTGTTCTTTAAGTTGACTCCCAGTGTTCTCAGTGCTGCAAATGCCATACATTCCCTACCAGAAATCTCCAAAGCTTTAAAGAGGGATAACGATGACCCGGTGGAAGGTTTTGTCAGCCCTCGAGAAACACTCGGGCCCCAGCATAGCTTCAGGCCCTCTTCCTGTTACTCTCTGGAGTAACAAACAGGTCGACAGAAGGAAAGAGTAAATGCTATGAAACCTTTCTACGCTGGACCTGAGATCAGTTTTCATGGTTGAAATGTTTACTCTGCTTCTCTTGTCCCCTACCTCTTTATTTGATATTTTTTTTCTGCCCAGGGAAGGAAGACATCTTAACGCTGATTTGATACCCTTATCCACCGCCCCCCCACAAATATATAAACATACTATTGTGGATTTAACGTTTCCCTCAGTGTTTTACAAGAGTTACCTAACTTAAATGCTACATCCATAATGAGAAGCTCAGTGTACCATAGCTGTGATAGCTTTCCATTGTAAACTGGAGGTGGTCACAGCCCTTGTAACGTTATTCAATGGGATACGATTTAACGAGCAGCTGCCGTTTAAGAAATTTACAAAGCAGTTAGAGTCTACATCTCTAGTGAAGACGGATCTGTACATTTAACATTTGATTCATTTTTGAGTGTTGAGGTGGCCGCCGTAATTTGGGGCTCACTTCCGTATTACCCTTATGGCTCCTTAAACCGACCACCTAACCAGCCAAGGGCAATTCCTGTCTCGTCCATCACGTAAGCCTTTGGAAAGGGTGCAGCCATGCCCTGCAGCCTTTCTTCGTGAAGAATCGCCTGGCGTTGGTGCCTGGCCACTTCTCAAGTGCTGTCATTCCTGCTGAGATAAATGGGGCTTTAAAAATAGTCTCTGTGGCTGGTCATGGGGAGGGGGGATCGTGCGCAGCACATCTGGCCAGTACTTCTTTTTCATCTCGCGTTCCACCCGGAGAAACTCCCGACGGCATCCTTGGAGAGAAGGATGAAGCTCTCCTTCGTTGAGCAGAACTGTTCATGGTTCGTGACGTATTTTATGATGCCCGTTTTGGGAGTAGTTACTTTTAACAGCCTCTGCCGTGTTGTGTCATCTCTCGATGCCGATTTTGGACCTTCTGTTTTATTGGAACTAATTAGTGAAAGGGGTGTGCCTATTTGTGAAGTAGCACGTGCACCCGAGGTCATAAATAACCGCACCCCCAGGGTTCCCCGCGACCTTGTATTAGCTCATTAAAAATAATAATAAAAATCATTGTAAACGAACCTTTGAGAACTGAGGCCAGAGCTTATTTGCAGGACACTGAAGTTTCTTCCGGATTCCTAAACGGATGGGATCAGCCGGGGTTGGCACGTTGAGACTCCTTTCCTTCAGCTTTCTTAGTTTGCATGTGTGGAGCTCGAGAGGTCAAATGATGTGACCAGGGTGACACGTAGCGCTGGGAGGGGGCTACCAGGCCTACGGCGATGCTCTCTCTATAGTTCCGGAGTGATCACTCAGTCAGTAATCCCCTTTCACTGGGTCTCCCATTGAATCTTTGAGGAACGGGACCGAGTGACAAACATTTACCCTCAATTCCTGGAGGTCGTTCACTGAAAACTCACATGGTCGGTGGAAGGGTCAGTATACATATGAAATGACTGGTATTTATTAATCCATCTCGTCACTTAGTCATTTGTTTATTCAACAAATCCTTGCTGAGCCCAAACTGTGTGCCAGGCACCTGGGAATCCAGTCTTGAAAACACTGGTCACAGTTCCTGCCTTCTGCCTCCTTCTCCTTACCAGGTGGCAAGATGGTTATTAGGTCGGCAATAGAAACAAAGCACGATGAACTGATCGTCGGTACAATACACCTGTTGTTTGTAAGAGGGTTCTTACTTCTTTACCAGTCAGCCATGGATTTCAGAAGGCCATCGTTTGTTTTTTCCTGTTTCTCTTTTCTTCAAGGAGTGTGTTATTTTCTCATCTTTGTAAACCAGGTAAGGGAAAAGACAACACCCCATTTTCTAGAGAGCTTGATCAGTTTTTACTTAATTGACTTTACTAATAGTTGTACATGGAAGAAGGGACGGGGGCCAGGAAAGCAAGCTGGACATGGGTTCAAGGGTAAGTCTCCCACTAGGTCCCAGCAAACATGTTTCCATTTCCACTGTTGGCCCTTTAGGGAGCATCTGAGCTACCACTGAGCCAATATTTAGTTAGGATTAGGTTGGATGACATACAAGTGAAAACTCACGAGCAGGTGTAGAATACACTTATAATAAGTTACAGTTTTATTTCTCTCTTGGATTGAAGACATCTGGAGGAAAGAAAGCCATGGCTGGTATGGCTGCTTTGTGGTCTGAATACTGGGAAAAGACTTCTGCCTTTAGGCTTCTCAGATTTTAGCGTGCATTTTCCATGAGGCTGCCTCAGGGACCAAGATGGCAGTCGAAGCGCTGGCGCTCAAGTCCACAGTTCAGGCAGGAAGCAGAAGAAAGGACAAGGGGCAAAGGGGCCTCACCTCCCAGTTAAGCCAGCCTCCCTCGAAACTGTTCTTAGTTGCTTCTTCCAGTTGCTTCCACATGTATATTCATCGACCTCCCTTAATATTGCAGGGAAGCCTGGGAAATATACCATTTACCTGGTTTATTGCCACACTTCCTCCAAACTGAGGCTCTTGCTGCTAAAGGACGAGGGGAGAAAGGAGAGGTAGCTCGTGCTTCTTGAACTTTCGCGTGTAGCAGAATCACCTGGGGGGGGATTTGAGCTCACACTGCTCCCCCTGCCATCAGCTGGGGAGGGAACTGAGACTGTGCATTTTTAGCAGCTCCCAGGTGATGTGGGTGGCGTCGTCCTCAGGTCATATTCTGAGCAGCGCTGACAACCTGCCCATTAGATTTGTTGGGGAAGCTCTCTTACCCTGGTAATTTAAATCCGGCAGCAACCAGAAACTTACAAAAACTAGCAGCTCATGAAAAACAACCACCATCTTTCTTAAGGTTCAGAGACAGTCCATGAGTCATTAGTAACTGAAGAGCATCAATAAAAATATTCCCTTCTCTGGAAAAACTGCTTGGTTTCCCTCAGGCCTTGAACTTGTGATCCTGTGTCTGTCTGTAGGCCTCTGTTTTCTAGGCTCAGGAGAGGGAGGACCCCCTTTTACCTGGGGTTGATGAGCTCTGCTTTGCCTGTTCCCATGAGGTAATGATTTTTACAGACACAAATACAATTGTTGTGCATTCTAAAAAAATTTTTTTAACGGTTATTTATATTTGAGCAGAGGAAGGGCAGAGAGAGAGGGAGATACAGAATCTGAAGCAGGCTTCAGACTCTGAGCTGTCAGCACAGAGCCCAACGCGGGGCTCGAACTCACAGACTGTGAGATCATGACTTGAGTCGAAGTTGGCCGTTTAACCAACTGAGCCACCCAGGCGCCCCTCTAAATTTTTTTTAATGTTTATTTATTTTCGAGAGAGAGAGACAGGAGACAGAGTGCAAACGGGGGAGGGGCAGAGAGAGAGGGAGACACAGAATCGGAAGCGGGCTCTAGGCTCCGAACTGTCAGCCCAGAGTCCGATGAGGGGCTGGAACCCACAAACTGTGAGATAATGACCTGAACCGAAGTCAGACGCTTAACCGACTCAGCCACCCAGGGACGGCCCCTTTTTCTAAAATTAAAAAAAAATTGTGACACGTTGTCATCCATTAGGCCTTATATTGGTGCTCTTTGCTGTACTAAAAACTTTCTTCTATTTAGGGGTGAACAGGCAGTAATGAAGACATACCTTGGTTTGGAAATGTCTCTTGAAAAAGTGAAGCGATTTCTCCTTTAGATAAGACAAAGGCAGAGTGGGCTAAATTCCTCCCCTAAACCTCATTCAGCACGTGTTTATACAGAACGGCTCCCCTATGTCCTGTGGTGTGCCAGGTCCCTAACTTTAGGTAGTCCCTCCAGCCCCCAGACCCCCTTCAAAGCTTCGTGCTTTTGTGGGTACCTGTGTTGGGTTCAGGTGCAGCCATAGGAACAGTTTGGAAATTAATCCCACAGAGCCTTTGCACCTGAGGCAAGCTTATAGCACGTTTTCTTTACTTTGCTGAGTATGTAGGGTAGGGGGGAGAATTTTTTTCTTTTTGTAGGGGAGGAAATTTGTATGCCTGGCTTTGGTGGCAGTAATGGAAGATTCTAAGATTAAGAATGAAATGAAACAGAGGCTAGAGCTATCCATGAAGGTGAAGTGGAGAAATAAAAGTTCCATCATGGCTAATAACAGAACGAAGAGGAGTTCTGCTTGTCGGGACTATAATACACCCTCCGGAAGGTTTGGAAGGTTGGAGCCATGAGCCGGGGAACCAAGAGTCCTTGTCGCTTCACCTAAAACACACACTTAGCTGTCCGAGCACCTCCGGGCCTGCTGGCTTAGACGATTTTAAAATTTCAGAGACTATAAATAAGTATTCCTTCAGAAAGGGCCTATCCTCTGCCCAAGTTAATGTGGTCACCGCATTGGATAATTTGGCCGGGAAGGGAGGTCTGTTTAATCAGTAAGTGTCACTCAAACCCGCTGCCCTGTCTTCCGCTTCTTATATATATTATATAATCTCAGTTATTCTGACTTTTCAAAGTCAGCCCTATGTGATTTCATTAGGGCATGAACAAAAGACCCAGAACCATGTCTTCGCAGGAAAATTAGACTTCAGACCATATCCCAAAAGACTGTTTCAAAAGTACTTAGAAAAACAACCAGCAAGCGATCGGTGAACGTATTATAAGTGCCTCTTACTTATTAACATATTTCTCCCAAAGAATTACAAAGCAAATTCTATCCACCTCAAAAATATTTGAAAGAGATATACCTAGACTTTAGAATGTGTTTCGTAAAATGTTTTCAATTCGGAGCAGGTCAGTTGGAAGCAAGGAAACCCAAGTTTATCAAATGTTTGGAGTGGATTGCTGTTAGCTGATTTGCCAGTCTTTGTCCTAACTTTTTTTTTTAAGTTTATTTATTTACTTTTGTCTCTGTGTGTGTGTGTTCGAGAGAGAGAGAGAGAGAGAGAGAGGGAGGGAAAACACAAGTGGTGGGGGGGAGCAGACAGAAGGGGAGACAGAATCCCAAGCAGGCTCCATGGTCTTGGCACAGAGCCTGATGCAGGGCTTGAACTCACAAACCGTGAGATCATGGCCTGAGCTGAAATCAAGAGTCAGAGGTTCAAATGACGGAGCCACCCAGATGCCTCCATAGCTCAACATTTAAAAAATTCTATTTTGGAGAAGATGGAAGAATTTGTGACATATCAAAACAAAACAAAACAAAACACCTCCCACAGCATGTAGATACGAAAACGCTTATTGTTTAATCCACATGCCATGGATTGGCCAGCTTTGATTTGGACTATTTTCACATAAGGGACAAAATCTAAAACTCTTTTAAAATTTCTAAGTGTGAAACATTAATCAAGTAGTTAAACACAGATTTGTCAATTCGGCTACATTTCAAATGGGGTCAAACATTAAAAGAGCTGATCGGTGCGTTTCCAGCTTCAGAAATGGAGGAGTATTTAAGGTTGTTTTTTCTGCTTGAGATTTGGCCTCGGCTTTCTGGCCCATCTGAATCCTGGAGGTCCCCAAACCTGAGAGATTAAGGGAGTGTCTGTATCTATTGTTCTCCCTTCTCTGTTCTGGATGTGATGGGCTAGGGAGATATAACAGGCTGAGGTATTAGGAAGAGCTCTTCCTAAAATTTACTGGTCCATCTTTCCATACCGATTTCTGCCTATGAATCACTTTCCTATTTCAAAGTAGTAGGTGAAATTTGGAAAATCCAAACTCTAGGTTCCCAGGAGCAGTGCTGGAGGATTAAGGATTTTTATTCTCTGGTGGGAAGGGAGTCGAGAGACTTGCCATTTTGGAAGAGAAGTCAAAAATATCCCGATGTGGGTGACTGTTAGTGGTCTTCCCTTAAATGTGTGGCCAACAGTTTTGAATTGTGTCTACAGCCACTGTTACAAACACGGCTATCTCAGTCCTTTGACTGGATGGGACACATTTGCCAGCCTGTCAGGTGTAGAGGTTTAGCAGCGATGTCCGTCATGGTATTTGCTCCTGGAACAGTCATGTTTGGGAAAAAGTTAAAGGCAATCTTGCCAGGTATTCGTGGTGGTCCTGTGAGGTACTCTCATATTTGTAAAGAGTACTTTGTAGGATAGAAGGTATTGATAATACCATTGCTGTTGACACACAGCCCATGAGGGAAGGAGATGTTTCTCTGGAAGCCCGCCATCTTTCTGTCAAGAACCTTCAAGCTGAGATGACCATAAGTCAGTTATGTTTCACAGTCCTGTGTCATACTGACCAGTCCTCAGTTCCACGGCCATGCAGTGAACAGACCCACGTGCTGTGATGGGCAGAGGGACACATTACCTAGGCTGCAATGACTTGACAAGTGACTGAACAGCCCTTTGCCGTATGTCCATCTAGAGCCGTTTGGCTATGTCTGTCAACAATGCCACGTGCAGCAAACGCATCCACTCAGTGACAGAGCTCACGCCGTGAGGGTGGAGTGACCAGAGCCAATTTTTGTTTCCCTATTTTTCACACTCTAGTTTCCCCTCTGTCTTTAAGTGTTTGCCATCTGACTGTCCCTGGAAAGTGGAGTTGCCCTGACGACCTAAGCTTTTTGGTTCTTTAAAATATTAAAGTAGTAGAAATAGTTGATTTGGTGACTGGTGACTAAAATTGTAATCTTTAACACTTTGCAATCCACATATTAGCAAACACTTCTTAAAAACTTACTGTATGACAAGGGCTGTGGTAAAGGTTACCTCCTTTAATTATCATAATAACCTAATGATGTAAGTATGCCCCCCCCCCTTAGAGATGGGAAGCCTGAAATGTAGAAAGAGAAAGTAACTTGGCAAAGGCCAAAGAGTTATTCAGAGGTGAGGCTAAGATCTGGTCCCTCATGACGGGGCATACAGAACAGAGTAACCATTGCCCTGAGTTCCTTCCAAAGAAGCCTAGGTGTAGAGTAGTCATTGGCTACAGAGGTTTTCAGACCACTGGGACAATAATAACCAAATTGGAAGCCATCTTATGTTCTGAGAATTCCATAGCATGGTGATTTTTTTAATAGAACCCTCCTCACTTAATTATGGATGGACGGATGAACAAACATGATAGTTGAGTGGCAAGAAGCAATTAAGTGTCACATTTATAATATTTAATCACTGGGTTGATTCAAACACTGGCCTAACACCGCACCCATAGCCTTGCATCAGGGTCTTGGAGGTCTCTTGCTTTGTCAAGCATTAAAGCTTCAGTTATGGGGTGGTGGGGAGCTCTGGCAGGGGAGGGGTCCAGGGGAGAGTCCTGGTTGTGGGGTGGTGGTGGTGGGGTTCAGGGGGCATAGGGTAGTGGCTTTTTGCCAACCAGTATAGAAGCATTTCAATATTTCAACAAATATGGAAGTCCTAGTGTGAATTGGCTGCATAGAAACCCTGGGGAACACAACTGGCCAACCCCAGTGAGGCATCCTTTTCCAGTCATGTTTTCCAAAGACTTCCCAAGGCTGCTGAGCCTTACCATTAACTGAAAAACTGTGAAGTTGGATTTAGGTTTTACCAGGTACACTTTTCGCTCTATTCCTGTAACACTAGAGGGCAGTAACTACCTTGAAGATGCAGGGTTGGTTAGCCTTTCATCCCAGTCTCTGTCAAGTGGAATGAGGCAACCTTTGCAACACATCACATATTTCCCGTCTATTCTTTAAGACGCATCCAAATGTAGACATGATCCGAGAACACATTTGCTGGAGAGCCCAGGGTGTTTTTCAATCATGTATAATATACTCCTGCCTCACACAGAAGGGCTTTCTTCATCTTGGTGGGGGAACTGTCTAGATCAGATTCAGCTAACATTTGTTAAATGCTCCCATGGAAACCCCTAGAACTGTCCTAGCAGACGGCTTGCATTTAACCCATGCTTATTGAAGGAGTCCTTCCCCATTTGCAGTTGCTGGGTGATTCATATGGGCAAAACCTCTGGGTGTGCCTGGGAATTTGTGAAGATAAATGTTATCAATGAGAACACGGAAATGAGTGGTGCTTTGTCTACTCATAATGTATCTACTCAAAAATTGAACTCTTGCACATATGGGAAGTGGCCCTGACATGAACCCATATTTGAACACATGTCAGCACTGCCCTAACTGAGCTCATGGGAGCAAATCTTTTCAGCACGACCGATCCATGGAAAGGTGGTCAGATACACTAGGAGAAGCTCAGTTTGGGCGCCCAGAGATTCTTGGTTCTACTCCTAACTTGCGTGATGGAGAGAGAGGCTGTGAGGTCCTGGGCTGGATGCTTAACCCCAGTTTCCTCATCTTTAAAATAGAAGAGGTGGAGAGGTCCCTGGGGGGCTCAGTCAGTTGAGCATCCGACGTCAACTCAGGTCATGATCCCATGATCTCGGGTTTGTGAGCCCGAGCCCCACGTTGGACTCTGTGCTGTTGGCTCAGAGCCTGCTTTGGACCTTCTGTCCCCGTCTCTTTATGTGCCCCTCCTCCACTCTCTCTCTCTCTGTCTCTCTTAAAAATAAGCATTAAATTTTTTTTTAAATGGAATAGGTGGAGAAATGACTGTAACGTCCTTCCACATTTTGACTTTCTACAGTGAGAACAATGTCCCCTAGGGAATGCTTACAAAACAAAACATAGAAACAGAATTTTCTGGGTGTGACTCTTGGTAGGATGTGAGGAAGAAAACACATGTGCTATCAGATGTGTTTCATTCTGAGATACTTGACGGGATACATTTGCTCGCTCCTCACAGTGGCTCCTGCTGAAGGAAGAAGCAGCAGGTGACCTGAAAGTGTAACGTGGAGGGGAATCTGAAATCTGGGCTCAGGACTCACTTAAAGAGAAAAAGGAAAATGATGTTTCTACAGAGAAAACAGAGCTCAATTTTATGTTCGGATGTTAACTGAGATGTCTACAAAATAGTGACTGGAAGATTCATTTGGCCGCATCAATGGAAACTAAAAAAGAAGGTAATCAAAAGGTCAGAAATTGAGAGAGAGAGAGAGAGAGAGAGAGAGAGATTTTCAGCTAGAAAGTCTCAGGTTCATATCCTGGTTCTGTCATTTACTAGATGGGTAAGCTTGGGCAAGCGAGACCTCTCTGAGCCTCTATTTTCTCCTCCAATGTCTCTAAATGTTAGTCGCCTCTCCCTTTGCTTTTCCTTGAATCCGTAGTTCTAAGGGGGAAAAAAAGCGTTTCTTGTTTCATCTATTCAATACAAATAATTCTCGTTGAAACCCAACGTGTAGCAAAAGTACCAGCAAGTGTGTAGAAAAATCACAGTACACGAAGTCTGGCCTGAAGAAACCATGCCATTTGCAGAATGTTCCACAGCTAAAGATGAGCACGCAGAGAAAAGAGACCAGTAAAGACAGATGGGGAAGGATCTGGAAAAGTATCTGAGCGTGAGTCCTGGCGTGTATCGTGAAATGGACCTTCCCGGCATAAGCTTGCAGAGCAGAATCCTTTTTGGCTGGAGAAGAACAGAGACGGTCATGTGCACCGTGCCTGGGTGAAAGAAGGGTGGGAAGACAATGTCATCTAAGAGATCAGTCACGAGCCACTCCCTGGACGAGCTGTGGGGCTATGAATAGCAATCCTTGCAATGGTACCAGTGGGGAAGGCTTTGTGGAGGGCACCGTACATCAAGCTGGCAGAGGAACTTGAGGAAAGCACTTAGATGCAAACGTGTGGCATCTCTTGCGGACTTTCGGAAAGAACCAGGTGAAACCTTCAAATGGGACTGGAAATCCTACAGTAACAGCCCAGAGGAAATCTGAAGAGACTTAGGTGATTACTGTAAACATGACCCACTTTACGGGAACCTTAGAAACGTAGGCCACGAGCCCTGTGAAGAATGGATGAGGGAGGGCCAGGTTTCTTACATAGAAAAGAGGAGTAAGAAGACAGAGTGGAGTTTAGCAGAAACAGTCTGGTGTTAGGGTTTCATGGAGTCCAAATGCAATGCCTGAGATACCGATAGGAATGCATCAAAATCGCATGTTTTCTCAATGTGATCATACAGAGTTTCCTTTTTTGTCCTGCCTCGTGTTAAAGAACTTTGACTTCATAATTCTGTTAAAGGATTTTTGGCAAGCAAAGTAATAGACTCTCTGCAATTTACATGATCTTGCTTAAAAAATCAATATTGCTGCTGCATGAAGCTCTCCGATGTAATTTACACCACATACAGGATTTTCCCCGGGGAAACCTAGCCTAAAAAAAGAGGATCAAGAGGGGAGAAAGAGAATGAATTAGGCGCTGGGCACAGAGAGAGCACAGAAGGCGAGGAGGAGGCCAGGACGTGGAAAGACGCCAGGTCAGAAGGGACAGCAGGTGGTGCACACGGGAGCAAGAAAGAGGTCATCGTGAAAAATTCTAAGAAGACAGAAGAAGAACGTGTTAGAAATTCTGATTCCTCCAACAGAGGGGAGACTGAAAAGGTGCAGAATCAAAGACTATAGGCTTGGGTCGGCGCTGTGCCTTCCGATAGGTCAGAGGGCGACAGGACTCACGTCTGAGGATGGAGACAGTTTCAGAGGGACGTACATGCAGCACAGTACAGTGGTTGGAGAAGATTCTAAAGCAGGAACTGGGAAGCTGCATCCCCGGGTCAGAGATGGACAGTCTGGGCTTTAGCACCACATGCCCAAGGAGTGACCAAGGATTCCAGAATGGTGTCCACCTATCCTCTGCCCTGGTTGTCAGTCCTCTGACGGGGGATTGGATACCTCTGGGGCACCATTTTGAATCCTCTCGGCTTTGCCTCTCTTCAGCTGAGGATACTGTGGCAATGCATCCACGCAGCTTCTCGCAGTTTCCTGCATTTCTGACACCACACCACGGCACAGCCGAAGATCCGCTCGGTACTCGCCAATGCTCAACTCTGAAATGGAAGGGAGTCCGTGCCCTGTAGGAGAAAGCCCTAGACCATCAAGGGACCGGACCTTAGGATAAATGCTTTCCCTTTTCTTACCCCAGGAAGATGATTCAGGGACCCATTTCATGACTTCTCAGGTGATCGTGTGTGAGGAAGTGGCCCGGAATGAGGGCCAATTAGACCATGCAAATGCCTCCTTGTATGGGTTTCCGTGGTCTCCTTTCCCTCCCCCGTCCCTCAGTCCGGCTCCCTGGAATCACCCTCCCAAATCAGCTACTGTGACATCAGCCTTGATCTCCGGCTCTACTCCAGGCTAACACCGGCTGGGACAATAATAGACTGAGCGAGAAGGAGCTACCGATCCCCTCCCTGGGAAGGCTTCTTGTGCAACCTATCACCTTGCGGGGCTAAGGTAGGAGGGGCATCAGAGCAAACATGAGGACACTTCCCCCTTCTTTGTTTTGGAGGGTACATGCTTGGGCCAGGTTTCTCTCTGGTTAAGGACACTCCTTTCTCAGCTCCTCTGCTCTTCCGAGATCATTTCACAGAGAACGCAGACTTCCAGACTTAAAATCCCATACGCTTCTCCAGACCAAAGGCTCTCAGGTTCCACAAGGCTTAGTTTTAAGATATGATCTTCAGATCTGCCCATGGAATTGAGTCTCCGGCCCATGGATGCACATCTGTTCATTAATGTTCCCCCCCAAATCGGTCTCCCGAACACTGGGCATCCCACCAGCTGTGACCTGACTAAAGCAATTGCAAAGGAATTCTTGCTTCTTGTCACCGAGACTCAGTTCTTGGTCACATTAACGGGGACCCAGATAGTAGAATGCAGATCTTGGCTTTCAGAGAATTCAATTACAGTGTTGGAAGCACTAATTACCTGCTTTAGAAACCAACATTATTAGCCAAGAATAATTATTACCCCAAGGAAAGGAAAAACAATCAGGAAGGGGCACATCTTTAAAGCCACCTTCAATTTCAGCTTTCCTCCTTAGCAGAGTGGGGAATGCACACATTCCCCAGTCTCCTCCTATTAAAAAGGAAGTCCTCAAGAGCAAGCAATCTGCTACTGAATCCCATTTATATTTTTTACCTTCGGTGTGAATAGTAATTAGACATAGTGACAAAAACACAACATGTGGCTCCTACAACTTTTGGAATTTGTTATTTTAAACTCATGTTCAGGGTATAAATGAGCTTTGGAGTTGGAGCCGTGGTTGGTGGGTAACGCATGTGAAGTGGGTGCGTGTGTGTATGTGTTGTGTGTGTGTGTGTGTGTAGGGGGTGGGTATCCTAGAGAGGCTTCGTGGTTACCATGACTACCCCACGAAACTCCCCTGGCAACCTGAACACTTGAACAGGGTTTGGGCAAAAGGAGGGTTTGAGAAATCATACAAATGAAATCGGAGGGGGTTACACACTCCCAAATTGGAAAACTATATTTCCTTAAATACTGCTACCATCTGGGCACACTCTCTTTTAAGATTCTGTACTCCAGATGCATTTTTGTCAAACAAAGCAGAGTTATCTTTAGTAATAGAACATTGAAGGAACAGTGATTGAATGTAACAATTCTAAGGAAATCTGGGAATCGGCTCCTCAGTAACTTGATTTTGCTGACATCGTCGGGGTCTCTGTGCCACATCCATAAAATGCCCCCTCAAGGGGAGCACCCTTGTTGAACCAGGGAGGGTGAGGCGGACGACACGACAATTCTTGTCGTCTTCTCTTTATATTTTTTAAAATTTTTTAAAATTTATTTTTGAGAGAGAGAGAGACAGACAGAGCTCAAGCACAGGAGGGGCAGAGACAGAGGGAGACACAGAATCCGAAGCAGGCTCCAGGCTCCGAGCTGTCAGCACAGAGCCCGACACGGGGCTCGAACCCACGAACCGTAAGATCATGACCTGAGCCGAAGTTGGATCCTTAACCAACGGAGCCACCCAGGCGTCCCTCTCATCATCCTCTCTTAATCTGCACCTGCCATACCTCTAGCGGGCCTGCCTGGGCTCCCAAGCAGGGGGAGCCATGGCTCTGGGAAGAGATAACATAAGGAAGGAGGAGAAGGTTGAACCACTGACTTCAGACCTCAGGTTCTATATCCACAAATAAACAGGTTTGGAGTAAAAAGTCTTCCAAATCTTTTACTTTTCACTTTAGATTTTTGTTACTTACACATGTTGTATAAGGTCAGTGGATTGAACAGAGACTTCCGGAATGACAGCACGAGGTCCTCCCCTGTTCTGCTCACTCCAGAGAGACTGGAGAAAATGCTTTAGAAACCCAGCCATTAAGAACCTCTGGAAATGGTCCCAGGGGCAAATGACAAGTAAAAAAAAAAAAACACGTATTCAAAAAAAATCAATGAAAATTAGGTAAGAAAGAACAGAGCTTGTAGAATCTGAATCAAGATACTTCCTTTCTTACCCCCTCCTGCTCGGCGAAGAGGAGACTCCACTCCAGGATGCTGTGGCCGTGAACACAGGGCTCCCTTGTCCCTGATTCCAGTTGAAGGGTTTTCTTCCCAGGAAAGCCCTCTCACCTTGCCCCCAGTTATCTGATGCTGAGGCAAAGAGGCAGGTGAGGGGGCATGGGACGTGGGGACTCCCTTCTTCTGCCCAGCCCCCACATGAGGGAGAATGTTCTACCTTGGGCGTCATATGCAGTCAATACCGGGGTCTTGTTGCCTTTGCCAGAGCTTGTGAGGTGGTGGTTCCATAGCAGGAAAGGCAAACCAAGAGGACTTCAGGTTGTACTTCCTTCTCAACCCTCCACAAGGTGTGCAGCAAGTAGACCAGAGGGTCCCTCACAGCAAAGCTTGCCCTAGCCTCCAGCTCCACTCAGAGATTTTGCCTAGGGGATAAGCAGACCGTAAGACACATAGCTTCTAATCTCTTCAGTTGAGTGTGGAGAAACTCAAACCTAAGGGTCCTCTAGAGAAGAGTGAAGGGTGTGGCAAAAGGTAATTAATAGGGTAGGGACTCATAAATCTAATGAAGATACAGCTCAGACTGTAGGCAGGCTAGTTTTCGGGAGAGAACTGGGGAACAAAAACAGCTGGGAGGAGCTCTTCTGGGGTCAGAAAAAACATCAGACACGAATTCACAGAAACTCTTTCTGCAAAGGAGTCACAATTTGGATTGGTGTATGGAGCAATATATGCCCCCGGGCGAATTGTTGAAAACAGTAGACAATGAGTAGAGTTTAACAGCCCTGGTGACATCAGAGGAAGAGAGAAAGAGAACCCAACCAATACCTTCATTATCCCCAAATCTGCACCTTCTGAGGAGCAACACCAGAGGCTTAACGCTGTGTGTGCATATAGGTGTGTGTGTGCGTGTGTGTGTGGGGGGGGCACACGCTCGTGCTGGGGGCGGGGAGGGAGGTGTGGAGTGGAATAGACTCCACTAAAATCTGGTCAGACACCCCAAAATAAGCAAGTAACAAAATACCAGTACCCAGAGTTGCTACAATATTTAATCTCAAATATCTAATTACCAACCAAAAATTATGAGGCCTATCAAGAAGTGGGAAAGTGTAACCTACACAGGAGGGAAATAAAGAAGACAATAGGAACTGCTTGTGGGAGTGACCAGATGTCAGGTTTAACCACCAGAGGCTTCAAAGTCGTCTTTGTAAATACGTTCGCAGAATTGAAGGAAACCAGGATTAAAGAAAGAACAGAAGGCACGGCGGCCGTGTCACATCCAATAGAGAATATTCGCAAAGAAATACAAATGATAACATACAGCTAAGTGGATATTCTGGAGTTGAAACATACATAATTGAAATACAAATTTGCTACCGGGGCTCAACAGTTGCATTTAGAGTGGCAGAAACAGGAATTCCCAAACCTGCAGATTCATAAAGACCGGGCAAGATGACAAATAGAAAAAAGAGTGAATGAAAATGCAGAGCATTTCAGTGAAACACGGGAGACCATCAAGCAGACCGATTTATGCGTTATGGGTGAATGGGAGAGGAGAGAGAGAAATGGGAAAATGTTCAAAGAAATAATGGCTGCAAGTTATGTAAGACTGCTATAGCCAGGGAGGCAATACGAGGATGTATAAAGTAAATGCAGGTAATCTTTCACTCACACCTGTGTTCCTGACCCTCCCCAAGGCAACTCGTGCAACTGTTTGGCATGTATCCTTCTATGCTTTTCTCCATGCTCGTGCAAAAATAAGCAAATCTGCATATTTTTCTTTTTAATATATAAAATAGAGGGATAATATTCCATTGTTTGGATGCACCACGATTTATGTAGCTATATCCCTCTTCAACCATTGCCCTGTTAGTTCTTTAACAACTATGGGGTGGCCGGGTGGCTTGGTCAATTAAGCACCTGACTTTGGCTCAGGTCATGATCTCACCGTTCGTGGGTCAGAGCCCTGCGTCTGGCTCTGTGCTGACAGCTCAGAGCCTGAAGCCTGTTTCAGATTCTGTGTCCCCTCTCTCTCTGCCCCTCCCCCGCTCACACTCTGTCTCTCTCTGTCTCAAAAATAAATACAAACATTAAAAAAAACCCAACTATGATTCTGTTTATCTAATAGCAGACATCATCACGTAAAATTTATTCCCAACCATGTCTAGTCCAATTCTAGAAATTCAGAGAAATCCCTGTGCTGGAATAGGTTCAGCGGGATTCATTGTCGTATGAATACTTACACGTGGGAGGTCATAGTGGGAAAAGAGAAAGAGGACAACGATGAATTTGACCAGTATTCCTTTTGGTTCAGCCCGATTTCTCATGTATCAAGTGTGATTTTAGTAGGTTAGACTGTGTGTTAGTATGGCACCAGAAAAAAAGGCTATGGATTTGGAGTGAATGGCTGAGTTTGAATTCGAGTTAGTCACCATTTCAGTTGACAATGGCCACAATAATGTTAAAGAACGACCAATCGCGAAATCTCAGTAGTGCACAACAATAAGGACTAATTTAGCTCCTGTATCTGTGGGACGGTGTGGGCGTTGGGTGTTTGGGGGAGAGACTGATCAAGGCTTGGCTCAGTTGGGATGCCCTGCTTCATGTGTCTGGCCAGAAAACAAGGCTGATGATGGCGGACATGCAGGAGAACACCCTCAACTACGATAATCTTTCTGCACTTTTGCAGCCTCTGCTTACGTCCTGTCTGCTAACCTCCCATCAGCCAAAACAAGTCACCTGGCTGAACCCAGAGTCAACAGAGCCCTGCAAGTTTATGTACATGGCGACGGGAGTGGACGCCATGATCCTGTTATTGGGGATAGAGTAAAGATTTGGAACCGTCACTCGGTCTGTAAGAGTCATTTGCTAGCAAGTTACTTTGTGTTATCTGAAAGAAGGAGATAACAGTATGCACCTTGTAATTTTGTTTTGAGCATTAATTGCAATATTGTATGTACATCCCTTGGCATGTAGTACGTAATCAATGGCTATTAACTTTCTTGCTTTACGAAAGCTGCATTGGAATATATGATGGCTTTGTGTTCAAAATCTTAAACCATGTTGATCAAATTGAAAAAATTTGAAAAGGCTGTGCCATAAATCAAAAAAATGCTTTTCCCAACACGCTAGTACAATAATGACTTTCACATTACATATTAAATACCACTTGCACAGATACTTTTGCATAGTTGCATCCAGAGTATATGGGCCATTCTGAATTTTGCTATTTAAAATTTTCTTACATTAAAACATTGTTTTACAGGGGCTCAGTTGGTTAAGTGTCCGACTCAGGCTCAGGTCATGATCTCACAGTTCATGAGTTCGAGCCCTGTGTTGGGCTCTGTGCTGACAGCTCAGAGCCTGGAGCCTGCTTCGGGTTCTGCGTCTCCCTCTCTCCCTGCTCCTATCCCACTCACACTCTGTCTGTCTGTCTGTCTCTCTCTCAAAAATAAATAAGCATTAAAAGAATGAAACGAAACATTGTTTTATACTTCTTATACTGTTTTCCCTCATGATCTCTTTTTGACACTGTGTGATAGTTTATCATTTGACTGGACCTTACGAAGCAAACTATTTCATGGAGAGGTTTTGAGGCCTCTAGCCTGAGCATCAGTTGCCTGGGCTGGTGTCCTTTTGATTTCAGAGTGTTGGCACCTGCTGAGTGATGGCGGGGATGGTCTTGGGGCATGGGGGTTCTTGAGCTCCTATAAATCCTATAAATCTTCCCTGAGAAGACAAGCAAGCGTGCAGGAAAAGTAATAAAGTCCTCAATGTTATATCAGTGTGACTGTGCCCGAGGGAGGAAAAACAAAGCCATCTGCAGGTGCTGTCAAGGACAATGACCCTTAGCACCCAGCTCCAGCCCCACCGAGTGGATTTTGTGGTCTAAGATATTTTAGCTGGATGTAGGGCTCGATCTGTGGCTTTGTAAATCCAATGAAGGAGCCAAATTGGCTCATTGGTTAAATTTGTTTATTTTTTTATGTTTTTATTTATTCTTGAGAGCAGGAGAGACTAAAGCATGAGTGGGGGAAGGTCAGAGAGAGAGGGAGACACAAAATCTGAAGCAGGCTCCAGGCTCTGAGCTGTTGGCATAGAGCCCGATGCGGGGCTCGAACTCTTAGACTGTGAGATCATAACCTGAGCCAAAGTCCGACGCCTAACTGACTGAGCCACCCAGGTGCCCCTCATTTGTTAAATTTAAAAGAGGTGAGTGAAGTGGACCTAGAATTGGTTTAATAAGGAAGTGGCTAAACAGGTGTGGCGAGCGGCAGGCGAACCCCATTCCCGGGATAAGTTTAGTACAATTGGAGAAGGTTTGGGCAGCAAGTCACTGATCTTTTGAGGGGCCTCATGTGACAAGCCACTATTCTAAGACTCGTTCCATTACTACCCTCCAGAGGCTCCATGTCAAATTAGGGACTCAGTTGAGGCAGGAAAAGGGACTTCTTTTCTTTGGGGTTGTCTTATAAACATTTCCCTGTGAATTGCCTTGTGGCGGTGAGACTGGTCATCAGCAGCTCTCTAGAGGTAATTACATCGAGGAAGTTCAGAGAATGCTCTAAGTCATCCAATTTCTCGAAAGCATCTTCCAATTTCCTTGTGGAGCGTTTCTTCTGTTTTTGTGCCTCAATTTACAAGTCCAGCAATGGACCCCCGAGTTAATGGATAAATGACCTGATGTTTATATCACTATATAAAGCGTTACCTAAATGTGGCCATGATTATCTTGAGACCTTAATGAATTAAGGGAGATAATAAAATGAGAGAGTGCATGTTAATGTTCTAAGCATATAAGGGCATCGAATTGTAGATAGTATCACTATTACTCTAAGATGTTCAAATTTTATCTCCTTTTCGGTAAGATGTCTGAATGTTAACAGGGTCCTCCTGCAGATAAAGCCTGAATCTGCCTTTTCTCCAGTCGAGTTTGGCTCTACAGAGGAAAGTGTCCTGAAAGTTTGGGAAATGCTGCATGGTTGTGTGTGTGCGCGCGCGCGCGCGCGTGTGTGTGTGTGTGTGTGTGTGTTTCTAACACACATTCGGACCATAGAGTTAATGTGTCTGAAAACCACACCTTGGAAATATTTTCCCTAACCTATGGAATGAGAGTGGAAATTTCAGAAGAGGAGAATCATCCGGGAAATTAGAATTCTGATCGCTTCTCAAACGATGCTAATTCAGAAGCTGCCCTTGTCACCTCCAAGGAAAATGAAGGGGATTTATTAACATCTCCTCTGTGCCAGGCATTGATCCTGGCACTTCAGATACACAATTGCTAAGAAAAATACATCACTAGCCACCATTTATTGACCACCTAGGATGTGCCAGGCATTTCATACAAGCAATCTTCACTAGCTTTAACATTTTTGCAGAGTAGGTATTATCATCCCCAGCTTGAAGACGGGGAGATGGAGGTTCCCAGGGCAAGTATGTGAAACTAAGGTTCAAGTGCATGTTTGAAAGCTTCGGAGCTTCTCTTTGGGAAACCGCATGGGAGAATTTGGCATTTCCGGCAGCGCTTAAGGAAGGCTCAGGAAGGAAAGAGGAAAAGTAGTAATCATAAGAGCAGGTGTTCACGTTCCTTCTACAATTTAGAAAATGTTTCCCAGTGCGGTTTCCCCATTTGGTTCCAAGCCTGCGGATCGGGGCCCAGCCTCCCTTTCCAGCCTCCACTTGCCCAGTGTCATCTCTCAACTCACGTGGTTCTTGTGACTTCCTGCCTCTTCTCAGGATGATCCCTGGTCGGAGCTGACTGGATGGATCTTCCAAGTTCCAGTTTGCCTTCCCTGAGCACCTCACCGTCCTCCAGGTGGAATCAACCAAGTTGCCTTCTTTGGGCGATTGGATTGATTTTATTCAAACTCATTTATTGCAGTTATCAGATTGACTCATAAATGCTGGTTGAAAGAACGAATGGATGAGCATGGAACAGCTCTATCTCTCGGGCATTCATTGTTTCTAGCTTTTTGTTTTTGTAATTTATTTATTTATTTATTTATTTATTTATTTATTTATTGCGAGTTGAGGAGGGGGTAGAGGGACAAAGAAAGAGAATCTCGAGGAGGCTCCAAGCTGAGTGTGGAGCCCAACACGGGGCTCGGTCCCACGGCTCTGGGATCACGACCTGAACTGAAATCAAGCGTGGGACGCTCAACTGACCGAACCACCACGGTGCCCCTTCCTGTGTTTTCTTGAAATGTTCCCTCTGCAGGCTGGTTTAAGTTTCATGTCTTCACTTGGATGGGGCAGCAAGATAGAACAAATCGGCCAGAGGAGATGGGCTGCTGGTTTTCCCTTTGAATTGGACTCTAAAACTATATTACCAACAGCCATAGTATGCTTTGTAGCCATGACTTGCATGGCAAGTCTTCCTGATTTTTTTTTTTTTTTTGGTAAATTTACTTTGGAGATAATGAGGAAACCCTTAAACCCTCATTATAGTTTGCCTCTTCTAGGAAGTGTCTGTTGGAGCAGCATCTAACACTATCCCGGACACTGGAGAAAATAGTGCTTTAGTCATGTGAAGTGATGGCTCACGGCCTCTCTTGGGAGCTCTTCCTTCCCCATCACCACTAACCCTGGAGGCTTATCTTCTGATGGTTTGGTTGGGACAGTGGAAATGTACCTTAGGACTTCTCAAGAAGATCCAAAAAGAAGCATTGTCTTTTTTTTTTTTTTCCCAATCTTTTGTTCCTTTGTCTGAGATTTCTTTTTTTGTGATCAGGATTGCATATTACAGTCTGGCTCCCTCATGTGAGGGGATGCGCCTTGAATGTGCTGAGATACCATTTTTTCCTGAAGCCAGAATCTCAGAGCCGAACCAGAGAAAGAACCCGGTTGTGCCTGGGCTCGCCTCTCTATTTCATTAATTCTTCTTACTGACTGTGGACCTCATGTAAGATTCAGACTTTGACCTTCTGCAATTTTACCAAACCTTTTTTTTTTTCAAGGGTATTATATGTCAGATGAATACTTCTATGGCTGTATATTTTTTACGTATCATTTTAAAACCTAAGTTACTAGATTATTCTGGGGTTAGCCTCAATTGCACCTAAATGAATGATGACCTTCAGACTCTTGCCTTGGGTGAACACACCATTAATTAGCATCATTTAGGTAGGAGTGGAAGAAAAATCACTCTGGATGAATTAGACAAAAGAGGGATTTATTTTAAGGATACTGGGATGTCTCACAGAATCTGGGAACACAAATATGACCAGTTCCTGGGATCAGAAACAGAGGTGCTCTCAGGATTCAATTCCTGTTTCTTTTATCTCTGATTCTCTCTACATACTCCTTTACTTCTTCTCCTTTTTTTATGAATAAGTGGTCCCTCCATTTATTTACATCACAGGAAGCTAGAATATAAATCCAGCATGCACGTCCCATCCTACAGTAAACCACTCAAGGACTGACTGACTTTCCGTTTCCTTGGTTCTAGTTCCAACACGCCCACGCCAGCCCTCTGGTTGGCTTAACTCGGGAGAGGTGCGTGATTCACAGGGCTCTCCTGGTAACCATCTGGATGGAGTTGTCAGATGTGGTAGGTGGGTGTCAGAAGAAGGGCGAAGGTGTTGGGAAAATGAAAAATAAGCATGGAAACCAGCAACCTGTCAATGTATTTGTGAGCAAACACTGAATTCATTAGTTCTGCCAAGTCGAGTCAATTCATTTTTCCTAGGAAGTGAGCAGTTGTGCATTTAACTCTATGAGCTATATGCCTCTGTTATTAATTGAATTTACTTACTTCGGGAAATCAAATCCTTTAAAACATAACCATTTATTCAAACATATCTATTCTCATTGTAGAGCTTGGAATGAAATCTATGGAATCAAACTGGGGAGAGAAGATATATTCAAATTAATAAAGAATAATGCAGCACAGATGGGATATAATGACTCTTTTTTAAGCAAACATTCTAGATTTTGGAGAGATTTAAGAACCACACGAACCCGTATCATTACTTTGCATTTATTACCATGCACGTCAGTGTTTTGTTTTTTTTTAAGTTTATTTATTTATTTTGAAAGAGAGAGAGAGAAAAGAGAATCCCAAGCAGGCTCCACACTGTCAGCACAGAGCGCCATGTGGGGCTCGAACTCACAAAGGATGAGATCATGACCTTTGCTGAAACCAAGAGTCGGACCCTTAACCGACTGAGCCACCAGGTGCCCCTCCATGCAGGTCAATGTTTTGTGATCTCTCTATAAGGCGACTATTGATTCGGGAAGACTATAGTCATAGCTTTATTCATATAGCCTCTACTTACTAGAATGTGAATTTGTTGTAGTCATAAAATAAGAGAATCATAGAGACCATCGAGCCTAGTTCAACCTGCTCATTTTACAGATGGGAAATAGTTTTTAAAACCCCACAAAACCTTGACAACCAGAATGCTCAAAAGCCTACAGTTGTTTAGTGCCAGGCCTTAGCTTTCAGAAAACGCTGGAATGTTGCATTATATTACTTTCTATTGCATTATGTCAATATTCACTTCACTCCAGCTCTTTCATTTCAAGGTAGGTGCAATGATATTTCTATTCCTACCAAAAATAGAAGTTGTTGTGGATAAAATGAGCATAAATTGAAAAGCATTGTTATAGATTAAAACGTTACAGAATATTCAATGCTATTATCTTCACCATTGATTTTAGGATAAGATCTATCCTCTCGTATGTTGGATGGACTTTGGCCAGAGATTTTAATGCTAGGAGAATCCTTAGAGGTCATTTCTTCAAGCCCCTCATTTTACAGATGAAGACACAGAGGCCCAGAGAGGCCTCTGTGACTTGCAGAGGGTCACATATAATCAAAAAAATCTTCAATATTGGACTTCTCTAAGAATAAACATCTCTCAAAGCGGCTCCCTGGAAATGCCTGCCCGGAATCAAGCTGAGGCTGTTGTCTGTCTCACATATAATTTCCCCTCTGGTATTTGACAGTACAAACGAAAGCACAAGGCCAGATGCTTAACTGCTTCTAAATGGAGGTTGTGAAATGATAAGCAACTTTTTGCCATCTTTTCTGTGGGTCATTGTGTCTTCTCCAAAGTCATTGTATTTTTGTTGTTTGTTAGCTTATTTCCAAACCGGGAATAGTGAAAACAATCTTTTAAGGCATTAGAATGACTTATGGCAAACTATGATATAGCATTTCTAGTTTTTTCAGGCATTGTACTGTACCTTTAATTTCCATTCGGTACACAATTAAATGACCATAACTGGTATATTTCTAGTCAACTCTTCGCACAACAAAAAGCTGTAAATGAAAAGAAAAAGACTCTTTTAGCCAGATTCTCCCTGACAGTTGGATTTTGTCTCCTTTAACAAGTAGAGGTTATTCTTCTCAGCTAATAAATAGCATCCAAGAGCATTGCAGAAAAATTAGAAAATATTTTAAAATGTAGTACAAAGAAAAAATATCCATGATTTCACCATTCCGAGAAAATCTCCTTTGTGATTTCAGTGCATTCCATATCCCCCCCCCTTTTTAAAAATATTTTTATGGTGATAAAACTATAAAAAATATATATTACTAAACTAAAAATTTGTTTTAACACCTATTATCTGTCATTCGGGTCAGGAAACACATTATAAGCACCCCCAGAAAATACTTATGGCTCTTGTGATTGTGACCTTCCTTGGGAATAATCACTATATTTCTTTAGCTTCTCTGTATAGTTTTATTACCTATACAAGTGTCCCTACACTATACATTAATTGTAACATTTGTTACAAAGAGTGAACCAATATCAACCCATTATTATTAACCAAAGTCTATAGTTGTCTGTTGTTGTTTGGTTTTTTTATTTGAGAGAGAATGAGAGCACCAGCAGGAGAGGGGCAATGAGAGAGAGAGAGGGAGAGAGAGAGAATATCTTAAGCGGACTCCACGCTTATATGAGGGTTAATTCCACGAGCCTGGGATCATGACTTGATCACCAGGCACCTTTAAAGTCTATAATTTATTCAGATTTTCTTGCTTTTCATCTAACGTCCTTCTTCTGTTCCAGGATCCCGTCTACATCATCCTATCACATTTCGCTGTCATGCCTTCTCAAGCTCCTCTTGGCTGTGACAGTTTTTTAGACTTTCGTTGTTTTTGAGGACCTTAACAGTTTTGAGGAGTACTGGCCAAGTATTTTGTAGGACATCCTCTCTCTTGGAATTTTTTTTTCTCTCATGATTAGACTGGAGTCAAGGGCTTTGGGAGGGAAGATTGCAGAGACACAGTGGCTCCGTCTTCGCATCATCTAAAGGATAGGTACCATTCAGGTGATTTGTGACTGTTGATGTTGACCAGGCCGTATTCAGTGTTTCACTGTGACGTTACTCTTTCCCCCTTCTTTCCACACTGTCCTCTTTGGATGGAATGAACTAGGAGCGGTTCACACCTAAGCCGTGGGGGATAGCTGAGTAGCTGCCTACATTATTTGGAATTCTTCTGCACAGAATTGTCTCTTATTTTCCATTTGTTAGTTTATTTATGTATTTATGTCAGTGTTGGCTCATGGCTATTTATTTTGCATTTTGGGCTATAATCCAATACTACTTGGTTGCTCAAATTACACCATCTTTGACCATTGGGATCTCTTTCAGTTGTGTCCCGTGTCTTCCTGCCATACTCTTATCAGTGTGTGTGTGTGTGTGTGTGTGTGTGTGTGTGTGTGAACACTTCCTTACTTCCTGGCAGTACAAGATATTCCAGGTTCCTCTTATATATTCCCTTTGCTGGTCTTAGAATCAACCACTTCTCCAAAGAACCCTGGTTCCTTTCATTGGAGAATGGTTTTAGGAATGAAAATCTGGGCTCTGGGTATGCTTGCTGCTCATGGAGTGTCATTGCTTTTACTTCCTCTTAGCTGACAGAGCACAGAAATATGTGTGCCTACATTAGCTGGTGTGTGCATATTTATAAATATTGCTATTATGTAAACAAATCTATCTGTAGGAAGCGGATCATGAGTTCTTACTGATGTCTCCAACTTTTATTCATTACTGCATGGCTCGTTTCATCTTCTCCCCTTGCTCATCTGTAAACTCAGACTCCAACCGTGAGAAAACCGGCTCCCAGTATCCACCATTCATTTACTTAATTGTTCAGTTGCTGTTTATATGTATAAAAGTATGAGAACTGTTACTCTAGATATTATATTTCCATTCTATTATTTTTTTCATGACTTTGTTAGTAGTTACCGCAGAAATTACAACATGCACACCTAACTCATTAAAAATTAAAATTTAATAAAACTCTTTACCCTCTTCCTTGAGAGACCTTAGAATACTGCAACTTCAGTTACCCCTCCCTTAATCTTATTGTTATATGATATTTTACTCTCTAGGGATGTGCTTTTCTGTGCTGTGTGTAAGCATATATGTGTGACATTATTTATATGCATATATGGGAGTAGACATTAAGGTAAGTGTACACTCCCCTACATACTTATCCCTTTCTTTGCTCTTCATTCCCTCCAACATCTCAGCTTTCCGTCTGGGATCACTTTCCTTTTGTTTGAACTATATTCTTTGTCAGTGAGACGTTCGATCATGAATTTGGTTTCGGTGTTTGAAGACTGCCTGTTTCACCCTCATTCCCAAAAGATAATTTTGTCCAGTGTAGGATTTTAAATTTGCACAAATTTTCTTTTGGTACATTGGGATTTCACGGTTGGTGATGAAGTCAGATATCTATCTATTGCTAAACTTTGAGAGTAATCTACTTTATTCCCCTTTCAATCTTTTTCTTTCTTTCTTTCTTTCTTTCTTTCTTTCTTTCTTTCTTTCTTTCTTTCTTTCTTTCTTTTTTTTTCTTCCTTCCTTCCTTCCTTCCTTCCTTCCTTCCTTCCTTCCTTCCTCCTCCTTCCTTCCTTCCTTCCTTCCTTCCTTCCTTCCTCCCTCCCTCTCTCCCTCCCTCCCTCCCTTCCTCCCTTTCTTTCTTTCTTTCCTTCCTTCTTTTTTCTTTCTCCCTTCCTTCCTCTCTTCTCTCCCTCCTTCTTCCCTCCCTCCCTCCCTTTCTTTCTTTCTTTTTTCCTTTCTTTCGTCCTGCCACTTTGTCATTTATCACAGTTTGGCAATAATGCACGTAGATATTAATTTCTTTTTATTCATCCTGCTTGGGTTTTCTGAACCTGAATCTGTGGATTAGTTTCATTCATCAATTCTGGAAAATTATCAAATATTATCTCTTCAAATATTGCCTCTGTTCCATTTTCTTTCTTCTTCTTCTGAGACTTATAATCACCAGTCTTTCTGTCTCTCTTTCTGTCTCTGTGCTGTATATGGAGGCTATTGTCTGAATGCTTATGTTGTCCCCAAATTCATATGTTGAAATCCTAACCCCAAAATGATGGTACTAGGAGCTGGTGTCTTTGGGAGGTGATTAGGTCATAAGGGTAAACCTTCATGTTTGGGATCAGTGCCCTTATTAATGAGACTCCAAGCTCACTCTTTCTGCGAGTGAGGGCCCAGCAAAAAGATGCTCTGTATGAGTCAGGAAGAAAGTACTGGACCTGCTGGTACCATGACCTTGGACTTTCCAGCCTCCGGAACTGTGAGAAATAAATTTCAGTTGTTTATGAGCTGTCCAGTCTGTGGTATTCTGTTAAAACAGCCCCAGGGACTTACACACTGGAAGACGTCATCTTCTTTGCTGGCTTCCCTTTAGCTATGTCTAATCCGCTGTTCAATACAGCTGCTGAGATCTTAGCTTCTTTTACTGTATGTTTTATATCCAGAAATTCTGTTTGTTGGTTTTTCATATCTACTGTATCATTTCTTATAGTTTTCTGTTACCACTGAATATTTTCAAGCTTGCGTTTATTTCTGGAGACATCGTGGGCATGGTTATTTTATAATCAGTGTATAATTCTATTCCTTTTGTTCATTTTCCTTCATGTTGCCTTGCTTCCTTGCAGAGCTGGTTATCTTTGCCAGCCTCCTGGTCATTGCACTTGAAAAATATTTGTTCAGATTCCTTGAGGTCAGAGATAAGTGTGCCTTCCTCCAGAGTGCCTTAGAAGCTTGAGGTTTCCTGGCTTATGTTAGGGTATGCACGTCTGTGAACGGGAGGTTAGCAGATGGGTTTTGTTCTGGTTTACCCCTATCCGTAAGGGTCATGCTTATTGAAGGAAAGATGGTCTGTAATAATCCTAACCTCGGGCAGGTCTTGGGCCTGAACTTCTACCCTTATGCTCTGCGAAGCCTTAGGACCACAAGGTAAGCAGTTGGTACTAACAAATAACCTTGCAGCAAATGCTCCAGTCATTGCACTTGATTATTCATTGCGTGATATCCTGGTTTTTTTTCTCTTAACATGACAATATGTTTTCCATATATTCCATACCTGATACTTATTTTTTTAACAATATAGTGTAATAGTTTTTTAGTTTTATCAAAAACTGCTTTTTTAAAGAAAAAGTTTATTTATTCTGAGGGGAGAGAAAGAGAGAGAGAGAGAGTGAGCTTGGGAGGGACAGAGAGAGAGAGAAAAAGAGAGAGAATCCCAAGCAGAATCTAGACTGTCAGTGCAGAGCCTGATGTGGGGCTCGAACCCATTACCTGTGAGATCATGACCTGAGCCAAAACCAAGAGTCAGACGCTTAATTGACTGAGCCACCCAGGTGTCCCAAAAACTGCTTTAAAAAAAAATCTTCACATGATTTCGACCATATCAAGAACTTAAAACAAATTTTTCCAGCAAAATTTATTACCGGTAAATTCTGTTTACCTTTTAGATATTTTATACTGGAGAAATAAAAATATTAAAAATCATAAAAATTTCTATCTAACACTAGAGAACAGAGAAGTGAATTTGATAATATATCAGGTGAATAACAACAACAGTATGTCAACAGTATGTCAGTTCCAGGGAAGGCTAGTGAAGAAGAGAAGTAGAGGGAAAGAGTGTTGAGATCCACCTGTGACAGCAGCTGGGCTTTGATCTCTGGACCCTCCTTGCTCCTCCAGCTAGGGACCGCTGCTTACTTTTTCTTGCATGCTGAAAGCTGGCCATTATCCGGGAATGATTCCTGCTCTAATAAGAAGAATAAGAGCCCCCTAGCTGACCCTCCTGCACTTCTGGAAGGAATGTAAATTGCTACGGCTACTCTGAAGACCAACCCAACAATATTTAGTGCAGTTAAGTAATTGTTTGCCCTGTAACTCAACAACTTCATTTCTGAGTAGTGTATCCAGAGAACCTCGCCCATGGGTGGATGATGAAAATCTATGAGAATATGTGTAGAATAAAAAATTGGAGGCAGTGGAACTGTTCATCCCTAAAAGAATGGATATGTAAAATAGAATGTGTGTATATGACAGAATGCTATATCACAGCCAGAAGGAGTGAAACAGATCTACAAATAGCAATGTCTCAAACACACAACATTCAATGAAAAAAAAAGTATGAAATAGGATGAGATCATAGAATGAGTTCTGTTGATACTAACAAACCAACTCAAATTTATTGGCTTGTAATAACTGTTTATTAGCTCGTGAGGCTGTGAGTCCACATTTTGGAGTTGGGGTGTACAGAGGTTTCTGCTGGTCTCTCCTGGGCTCACTCATTCCCCTGCAGTTGGTTGGCAACTGGAATCATTGTTACAAGGTTGTCTAAGATGGCTTTACCTGCCCATCTGGGCATTGACGTTGGCTCCTTCTGTCTGGAAGGGCCTCATGCTTGCAGCAACTCGTGGGCTAGCTTGGGCTTTCTCACTTAGTAGCCGGAGAGTTGCCAGAGCAAGAGAAGTCAAGCCCCAAAGCACAAAGCTGTTATTAAGCCTTTGCTTGATCATGTTTTCCAATGCCCTATTACCCAGAGCAAGTTATGTGCCACATCTGGAGTCACAGGTGAGCGGGTACATGACTGCGTGAATCCAAGGAGGTGGGTGGTTCACAGGACGCCAGGATGGCGACAATATACCACAAGAGAATACTAACTGTTGTGGGCTGAATGGTGTTCCCCCCAAATTCATATGTTGAAGACTTAACCCTAGGACCTCATTATGTAACCATATTTAGAGACAAAGTCTTTAAAAAGGTAATTAAGTTAAAAAGAAGTTCTCAGCCTGGGCCCCAATATAATCTGACCGCTGTCCTTACAAGAAGAAGAAATTGAGATACCACATTTGTGCTCACACAGAAGAGACACCACGTGAGGATGCCGTGAGAGACAGCCATCTGTAAGCCAAGGACAGAGGCCTGGGAAGAAATCAACCCTACTGACATCTTGATCTTAGACTTTAGCCTCTAGAACCATGAGAAATTTCTGTTGGTTAAGCCGCCCCATCTGTGATGTTTTGTTATGGCACTGAGCTAACTCATATGATGGTATTCGAGTCACCATAAAGGGTTCAGCCACAAGCCATATTTGTATTTTCCATAGATCTAAAGGGAGTTGAATAATCACATGTGCAGATTAGAAGTATGTGTGTTACGTCCCGGAGTGGAGGTGTCTATGAGGGAAAGAGAATGGCACTGGGGTGAGAAATAAGGTGAAAAACAATCTAAAAAGAGTGCCACGCATGGACAGATGATAACAGAGTGCCATGTATTTGAGAAGGTGATCAATTCAGAGCTGTACCTGAGCTTGAAAAATGGGAGGAAGTAAAATAACAAATAGTCTCTCCCGCTGGAGGCAGAGCCGGCTTTCTTAGCAGGAATAACACCAATTTTTAAATCCTAATATTATTGCATTCTACTCTATGATAGGTTGTCTCACATTATTAAATCTTCTACAGGAAGATAACATTGCTCCCATTTAGAGGAGAGAAAACTGAGGCAGAGAGAATTTAAGGAAGCTGTCTACAGGTGCACCATGAGTAGTGGTGGGCAGGGGGTGGAACTCCAGTCTGTGTGATTCCCATCCTGAGCCCTGAGAGCTCCCATTTGACCACCCACATCTTAGCATCTGTGTCTCTTCAGCTTCCTCAGCCCCTTCCTTATGTCTAGAGTTGGATTCCTTCCGTGCTCTTGGGTGCTTGTCGTCTTTCTGAGTCACTGGTCTCCTCATGTCACCTGCCTTGCTCCCTGATGCTGTTGGTTGGCCCCGATTTGCAGGCTGTCTCTCCCCAGGTCCATCAGCACACTTCCACCTCGCCAGGGTGGTTCCAGCGTCGCATCCCCAAGGTCAGGGGGCTGGAGGGAGAGAGAAAGCACACAGCCAGCAATAGGCAAAAAGAGGCATAGGATCAGGCTTTAACTCAGTTGTGGCTGTGGGCACTTTGAAATATGGGTGACCAGGTCCCGTCTTCAGAGATTCTGGTAGAACTAGTGGGGTGCAAACTTGGCAACAAACATTTTTAGAAAGCTTGCCAGGCAACTGTACTGTACGGTCAAGGTTGAGAATTACTGGTTGAAAGTTTGAATTTTAGTGCTAAATGGATACTTTTTTATTAGTTTTACTTGATAATAATTAATTTATGTTTAATTTTTTATGATTTTTTTCATGTTTATTTATTTTTGAGAGAGAGAGAGAGAGCCTGGGGAGGAGCAGAGAGAGAGAGGGGGAACAGAGGATCCAAAGCAGGCTCTGTGCTGACAGCAGAGAGCCCGATGCGGGGTTCGAACTCACTAACCGTGAGATCGTGACCTGAGCCGAACTCAGACACTTAACAGACTGAGCCACCCAGGTGCCTACCAACTGTAAGATATTTAAGTGCACAACGTGATGATTTGATATATGTATACATTGTCAAAGGATTCCTCCCACTGAGTTAATTAATACTTCCATTGCCTCACATGTTTACCCTGCTTCCATTTCTTTTTTTGGTAAGAACGTTGAAATTTTAGTAAATTTCAATGATACAATATAGTGTTACCAACTATAGTCTAATGTGATTCGTTAGATCCTCTGGCTTGAATCAGCTTTTGACTGAAAGCGTGTACCCCTTTACCAGCCTCTCCCTATCCGCCGTCCTATCCATCCCCTCACCATGGCAAACAAGAACAGATTGTCAAGTACAGAAGAATCTTCCAAGCCGATTAGTGGTGGGTTGAAATGAACCACGGTGAGAGTATTTACACCATAGAAATGAACAAATGTGACAGATCAGGACTTGTTCTTTGGAGAGTTGGTTTATCAGAATGCTGGTGAATAGAATTTGCATGAGTTATAAAAAATTCATGTATGTAAAAGGCTGAACACTGTATGATTTGGTGCAAGTGTCCATGTCATGGAGTCAGAGACAAGAGCTCAGATCAAACAGTTTACAACTTTACAGCCAAGTGATGAAGGGAAAATCATTTTGTCCCACCCAAGCTTCGATTTTCCTAGCTTTTTTAGTGGGAATCATAAAGCCTACTTCTCTGAAGTGCTATGAGGAGTAAAACTCAGGGGCGCCTGGGTGGCTCAGTCGGTTAAGCGTCTGACTTCGGCTCAGGTCATGATCTCATGGTCTGTGAGTTTGAGCCCCTCAGTGGGCTCTGTGCTGACAGCTCAGAACCTGGAGCCTGCTTCGAATTCTATGTCTCCCCCTCTCTCTCTGCCTGTCCCCCACTGATGCTCTGTCTCTCTCTGTCTCTCAAAAATAAATAAATCAAATCAAAACAAAACAAACTCAATATGAATGAATTTAGCATAGTATACAAAATAGGTGCTTGAAAGATATTGGCTGAATTTGCCCAAGGAGCAAAGCATAGCTAACAAACCCATCCGTAATGCTCTCAGAAAATGCAAACAATAGGACTACTTACAAATGTTTAGTGTGTGGCTAATATTATATTTTTCATGCATTAGACTCCTTCACTCACAACAACCTGTAGAGGCAGACGCTGTGCTTTGCTTTCATTTTATTTATTTTACTTTATTTCATTTTTTATTATTTTGTTTTTAGAGAGAGAGGCCATGCAAGCAGGCAAGAAGGTCAGAGGGAGAGAGAGAAATAACCTTAAGAAAGCTTCACGCTCAGTGAAGATCCCGACGCAGGGCTCGATTTCACAACCTTGAGATCATGACCTGAGTTGAAATCAAGAGTCAGATGCTCAAACGACTGAGCCACCCGGGTGCTCCAGCGCTGTTTTTTTTCTTCTTTGACGGGGCTTGGATCTGTCAGGGTACAGAGCCACTCCTCTTGAGCATTGTGCACTACCGGTAAAGGATGCTAAATGCCAGATAATGATAATGCATGCAATAAACACGGTCACATGTGCTAAGTGTGTCTGCTTCATTCAATTAGGCATGAGGTCACCTGGAAAACAGCACCCTTTGCATCAATTAACATGCAATCACAGCTTTGTAGATTCCTCAGGGGCTTCTGAGATCTCCGCCAGAAAGCGTGCCATAAATTGTGGTGATGTTTTACACAGTGCAGCCATCACCACAATCCTGTGGGGATGAGAGTCTTACTGGAAGAGGTTCTTACTGTCTTCAGCTAACCCAGCTTGAAGTCCCCTCCCCCCCAACCCTGTTCTCATTCCAAGATCCTATTAACAAACCTTTGATATGGTACCGATAACCGCTTGCCCCTATGTGACTGGTCTCTCCGCCTTCTTCTTTGGAGCCTGGGCCAGCTCCTTCAAAGAATATAAAGGGAAGTCACTCATTTATCCTCGTCTCTTCGCTTAATCAATTCTGCTCTATCTGGGCCATTAGAAGGTCTACAATTTCTTCAACTCTCCACACTGCATTTCGATTAAGGGCAGAGATATTTTTTTCACCTCTGGAATTTTCCTTCCTGTCTGGTGTCCTGCAGAACAGAGGCAAAGTAAGAAGCTTCCTCTTTTGTTTTCATGGAAAAGAAACATAGGAAATAGATTTTGTTCTCCTACTATTTATTTATTTGTGTTTTATTCACCAGCCACACTTACTCCCCTTAGGAAAGAAGCATCTTCTCTCTTCCCTCTCTTCCTCCCTCCTTCCTTTCCTCCCGCCTTCTCTCTGTCTCTCTTTTCTTTTCTCAGTTTTATACAGTGACTTCTATAATAGATCCTGTTAAGCATAATTTCACCTCTGAGGAGTTGCCAAAATAGTCCTCTGAATCTCCCGAGAATGAAAACGACCAAAATAATCTGTTTCTACGGCAGAGTTGATCAGATTTGGAGAGGAAATTTGAAGTCTGGATTTGAGAATTTCACCTTAAAATATTTTGCATTAGCTCCTAATTAGTGAATAGTGAATTACCCTTTGTATGCATAGCCCAGGTAGTTGTTGGAGATCTTTCTTTGGTGCATCTTTCTGTGCACGTGTGTGCATGTGTGTGTGTGCGCGTATGCATGTGTGCGTGTGTGCGTGCACGGTGGACAGATGCATCTCTGGGGAGGTTCGGAAGACTCATTTAAAATGACTGAGAAGTGCTTGAAGAATTACAAGCTGAATCTAAGTAGAACCACATTTTAGGGAGATTTCGGAAAGAGACTAGTGCACCCCATTTAAATTAGAAACTCTCCAGATACAGAAGGATGAATGTGAGCTTTGGTGTGAGGTGAGCATGTGGCTGGAGTATGAGGGCATGCATGGTAATGTTTGTCATTCCTCAAAGATGACACCTATCTCTTTGCCCGAGGCTTTCTTTGTCATTGCTAAGCTAAGCCTGTTTCATGTGAGAATTCATGGCACATGAGAAATAACCCGTGATTTGACTCTTTTTTTTTTTTTTTTCATTAGCAAGTCTTATTGTAGTAAATGCTGGGTTAAGAGTCTGGGCATTAAATAACCTGGAATCCTGGTTTTATCTTTGCTGCCTGGGCAAGTTGAGACAAATTCTTAACCTCATGAGCTTCAACCTTCAATTGGAAAATGGAATTGATCAATATCTACCTATGCAGGCTAGAGGAGATAATACCTGGGGATACAACCCCTTGTACACGTCACAGGCACGAAATAAGAGCTCAGCAAATGTGAGTTATTTTAATTGTTTTTACCTACTCATCTCATTGAGGTACATTGGATTTCTTCAAGCGTTTGCTCAAATATCTTTTCCGAGAGCTTTTTTCCTGACTTTTCAAGGTAGAGTTTAGGCAATGCTTATTTAGTATCTCAGTTGAAGTTCAAAACGTGTCGTCTGTAATTTATCTTTTTTTCTTTTTTAATCTGTCACTTCCGGTCCCCTGGATCCTTTTGACCAAAAGTCATGCTATGAATATTGTTAATCTTGGTCCATGACTAACTAGCCCAGTCAGCACCTGCACGTACAGCCCAGTACCTGTCTCTGTTTATTCATCAAGTAATTATTGAGGGTCAGATATTGTCCTAGGGGGCTAGGGATGCAATGGTATGCAGTCCCCATCTTTAGAAAGCTCACAGGCTAGTGGGGAATATGGATAAAGAGTAAACTAACACATACTGTGGTAAAAAGGGAAGTTCAGCTACACTTTTTATACTTAGAAGAGGTCGGAGAAGGCTTCCTGGCGGAGGAGATGATATCTAAAATAATAATGGGAATTTGAAGGTCTTGCTTTAGGTTCCCCCAAAAGCAGAACCTGAGAAAAGGACTAGTTTATCTGGGAGGTGATCCCAGGAAGCAGGACTGAGAGAGGAGGGAGAATGAGAGAGAGAAAGAAGAAAAGCCAGGAAAGGTCCAAGGCTGAACTGAGTACTGCTGTGGCAAATGGGATGTAGAATACACTTTACAAATTCCCTTTGATGGGCCGGAGATGGGACATTTACCTTTTGCCTTAGTCTTCTCTTGGATGAGGGTTAGCTCAAGAGACATTAACTCTTTCAAAGTTCTAGCTCTGTACAAAGGCTGAGCCAACTCTTTAATTTCAGAAGAATCTTAAGGCAGAAAATGGAGAAAGGTTTGTGGGAGGTGGGAGGGTGCAGTGGGAACTGTCCAGCAGAGCTTCAGCTGAAATCACATCCAAGGTGATTGTGTACAATGTAGAGGGCCTTGGCCATCTACCCAATGGGGCAAAAAAATGCTTTGCCCTAAACCTCATATGAAGTTTCTCAGCGTTCAAGACATCTTAAGAGCTACGAAAACCCCTTCAGAAATTCCTGAATTTTCCCACAGTTGCATACCGTCAGGGCTCAGTGGGCTTCATTCTGTAACTACCCAACAATTGTAGTGGAGAAATAAACCACTAGTTTAAAAAAAATGTGTAATGTATACATTAGGAGTGTGTGTGTGTGTGTGTGTGTGTGTGTGATTTAATTTTTTAGAATAAATTCTAGCATTTTTTGAAACTAAAACTTGTTTTATATTCTCTCAAAGCCTGACTCATCTCTTAGCATGCCTTGTCAAATCATCAACCCCCTGAGGAAGCAGCTGATATCGCTTCTTAAAAAAACTAGCCACTCTTTTCTTAGCAGGAGGGCACGTAGTCTAAGGGAAGGAGAAGAAGAGAATGCATATCAATTCCCCACAGCATACACAGTATTTGAAAAATAATGCAATGACCATAGTTTCCTCTTCGGGATGTGATGGGGCTGGAGAGAGCATGACTCTGAAAATTTCTAACGGTCAGATTCAGAGAAGGTTGGGCATAACCTTTAGCTCCTCAAATAATTAGTTTTGAAAGAATGGCTACCACTCTACATACTAACCGTCTTTTCAAACTACATTCAAAGATGATTATTCTTTTGTATAGTAGAAAGTGCATGTGCTTTAGAGGCAGAAACAGCTAGGTCCAAAGTCTGGCTCTGCTGATTACAAAGTCTGTGACCTCAGGATAAACATTTATTCGTTCTGAGACTCCATTTCCTCATCCTCAAGGGAGAGAAATAATGCTTCCTTCACAGCTTTCTTTTGCAAAGATTAAATGAGGTATTATGTGTTAAGCTGAGTGAAGAGTCAATATTCGACGATGTTTGTTCCTTCCCTATTTCCTTAGTCAAAGGAGCAGGAAGCAGTGTCTGGCTCGCACTGGAAGCAGAGACCCACATTCCTCAGGAAGGATATCTTTCACCTACAGTACAGTCATCAGTGTTGAATTTCCAGAGCTCTGAGAAGCAGCCACGAATTAATTGTATTTACTTATTAGATTTTTAAATTATTTTACCTAATTAGATTTATTTTATTTATCATTCACTTATTAGATTTTTCTCAATCAAGGTTTCCATGGACTATCCTCTTCTAAAGTAAACAGAATACAGAGCTTATTTGGAACAGACTCTTATAAAGTTCACCCAGAAGGAAAAGGAACCAGGAATAGGAGTGTACAATTAATGGAAGATGGATGGTAACGCAATGGTCAATAAACACATAAGAAGATCCTCAATCTTAATCACGTAAATGAAAGTAAATATTATGAGATGTCGTCATTTCAAGTCCATCCACCTGCAAAAACATGTAAGACCACGAGTACTAAGAGATGGAGAGGTGGTAGAGCGATGGATATCCTCCCACACCACCGGTGGATTTGCAAATGAGTAGAACGACTTTGGAGAGTGATTTGGCAACATGTAGCCATGTTCAAAGTACACGCAGCCTTTGACCAACTGATTGCCATTGTAGGCGGGTCCTCAGGAGGAGCTGTCCCAGGTGTCCGTGGAGATGGGTGAGTATGGCTGTTAACAGCACAAGGGAAGGAAGGGGCAATCAAAATGCCCAGCAATAAACCTGGATCAGATATATTTTAGTGTTTTCCCAAGCTCGCTAAAACGATGAGCGAAATACCATGCACGGGCATGAAAATATCTTCCAGATGTACTGTACCATTAAAAATGTACCACCACCATTTCACGTGTGCACAAGGAGACAAGCACAAGGATGTGTGTTGCTGTTTACTACCACACTAGTGAAAAGTTGAAAACAAGTTAAATACCCACCAATAAGGGATGCGATAACTAATTGGGGCGGATTCATAAAATGGATTATTAAATGGCAGCTAGATTAAACTAGAGATGTATCAATATGGGTGAATAGCAAATGCAGAAGGATGTATGTGTATCTTTTAAAAATTAAATGCATGCAAAATTATACTAGGTATTATTTAGTAGGACAGTTGACACTTGCACAATGCATGGGTTAGGGGCACTGATGTCCCTGCAGCCAAAAATCCATGAATAACTTAAGACTCCCTTAAAAACGTAATTAGTAGCCGCTTGTTGACTGGAAGCCCGATCAGTAACATGAACATATATGTTAATGGTAACATATATTTTGTGTGCTGCATGTATTATATTCTGGATTCTTACAATAAAGTAAGCTAGAGAAAAGAAAATATTACGAACATCATAAGAAAAGAAAAATACATTTACAGTACTGTGTGTATATTTATTGAAAAAAATCTGCCTGTGGGCAGGCCAAGCTGGATCTGCTGGACAGGGGCGCTGGGGGATGGCAGGGGGGCCCAGGATGGAGATCTTCCCCAGGGTGGAGACCTCAGTTCGGTAGGAAGCCTGGATGGTGCAGGCAAGAGGCAACAGAACCTGGAGGTGCACCACCTGCCATGGCCATGATAGCTATGGTCACTCGTGAGTGTGCTGGGCTCCAGGAGACAGACGGACTGGGGTGCAGTAGCAGAAAGGAGGGGTGCAAGTCTAATCCAGGAGGGGTCTGAGGCCCCTGCAACGGGGCATGGAGCACTGCTGGGAGAGAGGGCAGGAGCGCTGGGGCTTCGAGACTCCCTGCAAAGCATCACCCCTGCCCTCTGGATAATTCGCTCTGTGTCAGCCCAGCGTCCTGCCCACCAGTCCCCATGCTTGACCCCACCAGCCTGTCTGCATATGGGAGGACCTGCAGCACTTGCTGGTATCAGCCCTGGGGCTGCTGATGACCTCGAAGCAGGGTGGGTGGAGGATGGGTGGTTGAACCCCCACCCCAACCCCCTGTACTCAGAGGGCAGTAGGCACAACCTCTGCCTGAAGGCACAGCCTTCCATTCTGTTCTCTGGAGACTGGGGTGAGCAGCTGTAAATAAATGTCTTGTGCCTTTTGCTGTCATTTCTTAAAAATGAAAAAAATTCACCTATGAGTGGATTCGTGCAGTTCAAGGGTCAGGTGTATATACGTTATGTAATTAAAGTATGGATGAACATATGGGAAAAATATGCACCAAACTTGGAGTAAGTGTCATGGGAGATTGAGGAGAAAAGAGAATCTAATAGGCAGGGACAGGGCTGTTTTATATATCTGAAATATTCCAAATGACAAATGGAAAATAAAAGTCCTAATGGAAGGTATATTGCCTCTACTAATTTGAACGGTATTTAAAAATAGTAATGAAAAAACCTGTGTCATGTTTCCCTTCCATTAGCTAAAAGGTCTAGGTGGGAAAGGCTTAACCTTGCATTTCTACACTTTGGACTTTTCCGAGTTCATGAGGCGAGCTTAGCATCTCTATGTCTGTTTCAGTCCTGAGCAAGATTCTGAGACGAGACAGGGAAATAGGACCAGCCTGTCGGGAGACTGATGCTCCAACCAGATGCTGATGCACGCACCTCTCCTCTCTGCACTGCACCCTCATTTCCCCGCCAGCTCCTCTGTCTCCCTCTGCAGCCCCCAATCTCCCCATGGCTCCATGGACTCCAAGATTCCTCCTGGAGACTAGGGAATCGACAAGTGTTATCATCACAGTCAGTCCCCGTGAGCATTGCTGAATGGTGCCCAATTCTTTGAAATTTTACTGCAGTCCTTGTCAGTGTGATGAATGAGCCTTCTCACCACGTGCTTTGTTATAAGCTGCTGTGGATCCCAACTCTTGTCTCCACGGTTGGGAAAAGAGAGGGGGAACATACTGTATGGGATTGTTCACAGTCCTTCATAAAACGTCAAAGAAAGTTTTTTTCTTAATGTTTATTTTTATTTTTTAAGAGACATAGAGACAGAGCGTGAGCAGAGGAAGGGCAGAAAGAAAGGGAGACACAGAATCTGAAGCAGGCTCCAGGCTCTGATGAGCCGTCAGCACAGAGCCCGACGCGGGGCTCAAACTCACAGATCGTGAGATCATGACCTGAGCTGAAGTCGGCCGCTTAACCGACTAAGCCACCCAGGCGCCCCAAAGAAAGATGTTTTTAATGGACAGAGACTTTCTCCTACACTGTGCGGAATATGCACCACTCCTGGCATTAACCCTGCCATGGGAAGTTTTCCTCTTATCTTCAGGGATTTCTTCCCACCAGGAAGAGGCAGAATGCCAGACCAACGCCGGATGAGGAATGCTTTTGCTTCCCTGAGAGTCTTAATGCTAATGGCTGCTTTGGGTGCATCTCACTCTGTTGACATCCTGCCCATGGCTGAGCATATGATGAAGCCGAAAGAGGGACAGCTGCCTAAATGGGTGCCGGAGGGACCCTGTAGGGCTAACTCGCTCCCCAGGAGGGTCCAGTCCAGCACCAGAATTTCTTTTTCACTTGGAAAATAAGGCACGATTCTAGGCATGGGATCCTGGCTGAGCCTCTTTTGAGATTTAAAAAGCACGCCTCAGTTTGGTGAATTTTCTTTGCCTTTAAAGACACAGAATACAGGAGCCAAATTGGGGGGATTTTTTCAGATGGGGCTGGACATAGGTCTCCAGCCTCTTAGTTCCCACTGGGGAGACTGAGGAGGATTCCACGTTCTGGACTCTTTTTCTTCTGGCTGGTACAATTTTGTGTGCATATTAAAGCTGAGAGGAAAGCTATCAGGAAGAAGAAAAAACCCTGCCGTGCATGATTTATCAGTTTGCTTGATGAAGGGATCCTGCTGTGGAATTAGTTTAACTCTGTGAGGTCTGGCCACTCATATGCAGGACTCTGGCTTTAGGATCCAATCAGCTGCCTAAACATCTAGAATAAAATGGAGAGCAGAGCAGGAAAAAATCCCCAGCTTTACTAATAGCTACATAATAAGCCTCATGTAATGAGTACGTTCTTCCATTCACCCTTTAAAGAAGCATGGTCATTCCATGCTTACAAGAAGGCTGTGTTCTCAGGACAGAAGAATTCAGCCAGGGGAATAGAGGGCAAGATGGTTGAACTTGCAGCCTGAGCTTCTTGACTGAGCAATGATCTAAAATCAACTTTAAAAGCAAGAGCAAGAGCTGGGACTGCAGGGAGGCCACATGGCTTAACTGCCACATGGTTTGCCATTCGTGACTGACATTTGGCTCGTGCGCATGGTCACGGGCGTGCCAGCTGGCTTCTGTTCTTATCTATCGAGCGTCCATTCTGACTTGTTAGCTATCAATTCACGCAGCTTGCTAAGAATAGTTAATTATCACCATGATGCCACTGCTCTGTGGATGTATCATTACTTATTTGATGAGTTCCATATTGATTGACGCTTAGTTCTTCTCCTCCTAATTTGGTTGCCATTACGAATGTTGCTTCAATAAATACTGTACATATGACATTTCACACATGAGTGAGTATTCACATGGCCAATCTCTAGAATCTGAACTTCCTGAACAAGTGGCCCATGTGTTTTTCATTTGGAAACATTACTAAATTGCTTTCCACAGAAGTTGCCCAACCGTCATACAGTGAAAGGAACAGACGGGGGTTACGATACGTATCTGTGTGTAGCATACCCTTTTCCTGTTGCTCGTCACATCCTGGTGGGTACACCTCTGATCACAGCTGCGGTTGAGTTAGAAAGTCGTGCATCTGCTTGTATGGGTGGTGCCTGCATCCCGCCTGAAGTGCACGGGGCATTCTTCCAGACGGTTGAAGCCCGCTTGGCCAGTGCACAGTGGTAGCCTGGAAGAGGGGTTGTGGGCAGTCAACACAACAAGTCGAGGTCAATACTCCCAGAAGCTAGACCACTTTGGCACTAGGGGATGATCACAGAGATATGGAGACCCCCCTCTCAGATTGGGAAGACTTCAGCCCATTCCTCACCTTGTTCTTGCTTTGGCATTGAGGCTTTGGCCCAAGATGATCAGTAAATGGCCCCACCTTGACTTCAGTGGAAAGCTTTTGTCCTAGGATATTACCGCCAGTTGGTGGAGACCTGCTTTGACAGGGAGCCTGAGATAGGGCAAGAGATTCCCGTCACACTGAGGTTGCATATCTTATGTGAACATGTGTAGGCATCTGTACTTGTATGTTCTTGTGTCCATGATCTAATGTCAGATAGAACTGAATTGGGTGGTTTGCCTGTGATTTCAGATTATCTTCATGTCAACTTAACTCTTACAGAGTGGGTGCTGGAAGGAGACATGTTTCAGTTTCCAAAAGAGACTTCTGGTTGGGCATGAAGGAGTGAGCCACCCAAAGGGGGGGTCACTGTCAGTCCTCAAAGGCCATGTTGCTAACAGAAAGAGAAGACAGAGGAAAAATGACCCTGAAGAAAGCAAAGACAGTGCTGTGTGTTCTTATGATTCATGTATCTCCTGCAGTTCCCTTAGAGGGAAGTAGTAACTAAAGATACTTGGGCATGGCATGTTCCCTGGGGAAGAAAGGAGAGCCAGTTGTCTCTAAGGGTGGTACCTAACGCTTGTACAGCATGCTCAAGGATTTTCACTCTGCACATCTCAATAAGCCTGTAGAGTGAACTCCATTTTACAGATGAGGACACAGGATCAGAAAGGTTACCTGTCTTCTCAGAGTTCCCAGAGCCCATCAGCAACCTGGGTGCAGACTCCCCCTTTGTGATGCCAGGTGAGAATTCCATCAGGGCAGTACCACCCTCCTCCAATGGGTGCGGCTCTAAATGAAGGCAAGAAAGAAGCTTTAGTAAGAAACTATAGCCACATCTAGAACTAGTCTGAACCTCCAGCATGCTGCCCACAAATAAAGCTTACTAGGATTCTGCAGAATGCTTTTGTATAACTGAAAAAAAAAAAAAAAAAAAAAAACCTAGGTGATAGTGATGATCTTTTGGTCAGTAGCAACAAGACCCTTCCATTCTCTTCTCTCTTGTGTGCTCTCTCAAACTCTGTGTTCTGACTGATGCTGAGTCTCTTGTTTCACCAAAGATTCTTTTTTCTTCTTATTATTTTTTTTTATAATTTATTGTCAAATTGGTTTCCCTACAACACCCAGTGCTCATCCCAACAAGTGCCCTCCTCAATACCCGTCACCCATTCTCCCCTCTCCCATAACCCTCATCAACCATCAGTTTGTTCTTAGTCTTTGAGAGTCTCTTATGTTTTGTCTCCCTCCCTCTCTGTGGCTTTTTGCCCCCTCTTCCCCTTCCCCATGGTCTTCTGCTAAGTCTTTCAAAATCCACCTATGCGTGAAAACATATGGTTCTCTGACTAACTTATTTCACTTAGCATATACCCTCTAGTTCCATCCATGTTACTACAAATGGCCAGATTTCATTTTTTCTCATTGCCATGTAGTATTCCATTGTACATATATATACACCACATCTTCTTTATCCTTTCATCAGTGGATGGACACTTAGTCTCTTTCCATGATTTGGCTATCGTTGAAATTGCTGCTGTAAATATTGGGGTACATGTGCCCCTATGCATCAGCACTCCTGTATCTCTTGGGTAAATTCCTAGCAGTGCTATTGCTGGGTCATAGGGTAGCTCTGTTTCCATTTTTTTGAGAAACCTCCACACCATTTTCCAGAGCAGCTGCACCAGTTTGCATTCTCACCAATGGTGTAAGAGGGTGCCTGTTTCCCCACATACTCTCCAGCATCTATAGTTTCCCAATTTATTAATTTTAGCCACTCTGACCAGTTTGAAGTTCTACCAAAGATTCAATTGAGATTAAACAGTGGAGTCATTGAAAGCATTGATTCTCCCTATGGAAATAGACGAGTAATGTCATTCCACTTCTTGGTAACATCCTCTAAGACTACAGGAGAGACTTACTCTGATAATGCATTTATTGTGCTCAACAAAGTGCCAGAGAAAAAACAGTAGCTATTATTAGTTCTAACTCTCCCTAGTCCAATTTTAAACTAGTACGTCACTAGGTCTCGACCTTCTGCGGCTAGTTCCCGATGCACCTGCACTAACGCCGAAGTTCAACGAACGCGATTCCTAAAGGGTCCGATGCCAGAGATTTAGAATGTAAGCACTGCCCACTTCTTTCTCTTTCTCAGAATTTGTCTCTGCTTTTTCCCCCATGACTACTGGCATATTTAAGATAAACTCGTGTAACAGTGCAAAACACTCTTGCTTCAAAAGTGCTGTAAGTGTAAAAAAATAGTGCCAGGCTTGTCTTTGCAACCTCATCAGACACTCTGTGAAGCCAAATATCTGCTTATTCAGGCCCAGCCCTCCACTGAGAAGCAACAGAGTTAAGCCCTGTGCCCATGTCTCCAGGCCAACGCAGTCCTGGAAGAGAACCTCCCCCCCTCCGTGATCCCTGGGGTAGACAGTGCTTAATTGATTCTAATGAACACAGCCCCTGCTCATCCCTGAGATGTGGCCCAGGGGGTGAACCTCCCATGTCCTGGTTAATCGGTTTCCTCCCCAGGCTGAATTAAGCCTCAATTTTTATTTTTGATTGAATCTGTCTTTGATGACAGATGTTTTCTGGGCAACCCGGAAAGTCCTCAGCATGTGATAATGTGATGGAAGCTATAATGAATCCATAACTCCTCTGCAGGAATTATTTGCTGGAGCCTTTGAGATATCAGGGCGGCACTGTCACAAGGGAAGGCACTGGGCTGGTAAACCACTGGCAGGAGGTCTCTTTGGAAGCGTTGCCTAACCCTGAGCCGAGCACAACCTGCTCCTTTTCAGAGGCCACATGGGGGTTGCAAGGCAAGGGTAGGTCATGTTGGATTTCAGTCCTCGCGCCGCCACTCCCCGGCATTGGCCGTCTTGCTCTGGAGATCATGTTAACAACAGCAATAATAGTTGCTAATAGCTATGATTCCCTTACATCTTCATCACTCAAAATGAGGTCCTCAGACCAACAGCGCCGGCATCTCCTGGCGGCTTGCTAGAAATACAGAACCTCAGGCCATATTCCAGAATCTGCATTTTACTAAAATCTCTACATCACTTGCCCACGCTCGAAAGTTTGAGAAGCGCTTGTAATGAACTCATTTGTTTCTCATTATAATACTGAATATTTCTGGAAGGCGTTGCGGGCTCTCTTCCTTTCGCGCCCCCACTGCAAAGACTTGGTGACGGGTGTTCCTGGTCATGTAGCTAGGCCCCGTAGAAATATTCTGATAGGCCAGCATCCTGTCTCCTTTCTCTTGACAGGTGTCTTAGATTTTTGTAGGGCAGGGAGGGGATGAATTCAGGATTTTCACCCTTTATTTCCAATTCTCGAGAGAGTCATATAAATGATCCAGTCTCTGGAGGACCAGAAGCTTCACGATTTATTTGCTTTGGAAAAAGAAGGGGTTCTGATTGATGAATACATTTTTTAAAAAGATGAGGATGTTTACTGCTAATAACCAGTTTCTATGGTTTTGGTTTCTCGGTAATAAGGATGATAAATCATGAAGGACAGGAGCGTGGTAGAAGTATTTAAAGAAGAGAGAAACATGGAGTCGAGACTGAATAAACAAGAATATATTTAAGTACCAGGATCCTATCATTTCGGGATCCAATTTTTCGACAGATGTAACTGAGATCTTATTATGTGTTCCTCAGAGGACAGATCAGATATAGAGTATGTGACATCCACACTTTCCAGTCAGCCTTATCTTGGCCTTTAGACTGAGTGTACCATGAGGAAATTGCGTGGGGACGAGATGGAAAGCTTCTGGGGCATCTAGCTGGGGGAAGGCCACGGAGAATCAGATTACTGAAGCAACATCTTTCATTTTATTAATGTCTCTGAGAGTGACGTTAGGAAACAACTGAAACATGGGTTTATGACTACATTTTAGGAAGGAAACCCTGGAATCCAGGAGAAGAAAGAAGAATGTGTACATACCTCAGAGAAACTACTGCCCGTGCTGGAAAGTATGTTAGTTACTTGTTGCTTCATAACAAATTACTTCAAAGCAAAGTGATTTAAAAATTTTTTTTACATTTATTTATTTTTGAGAGACAGAGCACAAGTCGGGGAGGGGCAGATAGAGATTGAGACACAGAATCCCAAGCAGGCTCCAGGCTCCGAGCAGTCAGCACAGAGCCGGACGCGGGGCTTGAACCCACAAATTGCAAGATCACGACCTGAGCCAAAGTCAGCCGCTTAACCGACTGAGCCACCCAGGCACCCCCAAAGCTGAGTGATTTAAATGGCAACAAACATTTATCTCACAGACCTTTGTGTGTCAGGAATTCAGGAGCGATTTGGCTGGGTGGTTCTGGCTGGGTGGATCTCTCTTACGAGGTCACAGTCAAGATATTGGCAGGGGCTGCAGTCATTCAAAGACGTGAATGAAGCCGGAGAATCCATTTCTAAAAAGGTTCAGTCACACGGCTGGGAAGTTGGTGCTGCCTCTTGGCAGAGTGTTTGCTCCTTGCCATGTGGACTTCTCCAAAGTGCTTCTGAGTGTCCTCACGACATGGCGGCTGGTTTCCCTCAGACTAAATGGTTCATGGAAGCAAGACACAAATCACAATGTCTTCTATGACCTCGCATCAGAAGCCATTTCCTCAACATCCTATTGGTTCTACAAGTCAGCGCTCTTCAGTGTGGAAGGAGATGATACTACAGTGTAAATACCAGTAGGTTGGGATCACTGGAGGCCATCTTTGAGGCTGGTTACCACAGAAGAGAAAATATAACTATTTAGGGACCAAGCGGGAAGTGTCCCGCTTGGATTCCTAACTTTCTCCTGAATTGTATGACCTTAGAGGATTTGTAATTTCTTAGTCTCAATTTCTTAATTTCTAAAGATGGTAGAATAGATGATCTCAAATATTTGGGTGTTACAGGCTCTTGAAATGATGGAAAATCAGGCACTTACAATGGGAGGACGTCAGTTCAAATTGCAGTCCTTTCTCCCTGGCTGGAAGGGCTAAGGCAAGCCATTTACAACTCTGAATGGATTTTTGATCTCGAATGGGGACAGTCCTGAGGGTTGTATCAGATAATGGATGTGGAAGTATCCTGCAAAAATCTAAGGTCCCTGAACTTGTGAGGTGTTGTTTTATTTCCTCATAGACAAGCTGAAGTATAGGAAGCCAGACGGCACTTTCATTACCATACAAAATGAAATTACTGTTCCTCTGCAATGCATTATGAGCCCTCCAAACAGCCTCCTCTGTCTGCCAGCCTAGTTTGGGAGGTTTTGAACTATGCCAGGTGGTTATTATAATACAAACTAAAAGCCCTATTATTTCATATGTGTATTTTACAATTTATAAATAGCTTTTACTGACGTTATGTGATTTGGGCATTGGTGGTTGTTGTTGTTTTTGCCAACATAAAATAACTTGTTTATGAAAGTACTTTCGAAACTAGTGATGTTTAGAAATGTGAATGTATACTAATCGTGCTGGTTGTTATTTTTACGATTGATTATCATCCTCTCCCTTGAAGTAGGTAAAGTCGGCCGCTTAGATCCCATCCTTATTTTCTATCACATGAGAAATGTACCTCTCAGAAAAGTTAAGTGGATTATTTAAGGTCACAGAGCTACTTAGGATGAATCTGTGGAGACATGTCTTATGTCTATGGTTATATTTTATTTTTAAGAGTCCTGTTCTAGGGGTGCATGTGTGGCTCAAGCAGTTGAGTGCGAGACTCTTGATTTTGGCTCAGGTCATGATCTCAGGATTGTGGGATTGAGCCCCGTGTTGGGCTCCATACTGAGCATGGAGCCTACTTAAGATTCTATCACTTCCTCTCTCTCTGCCCCTCCCCTGCTTCTGAGCGTGTGCTCTCTCTCTCTCATTAAAGGTTTATTTAATTATTTTGAGAGCAAGAGAGAGAGAAGAGAGGGAGAGAGAATGTGCAAGCAGGGCAAGGGCAGAGAGAGAAGGAGAGAGAATCCCAAGCAGTCTCCTCATTGTCAGCGTGGAGCCCGATGCAGGGGTCAGTCTCATGAACTGTGAGATCACGACCTGAGCCAAAATCAAGACTTAGATGTTTAACTGACTGACCCATCCAGGTTCCCCACTCTCTCTCTTAAAAAAAAAAATCCTCTTCTCAACTACTGAGATGAAAAAGACAATAAGAGGAATCATAACTATTATTATTAAATTATTATAAATTTTACAGTCTTTCTTCATGCCAAGTGCTGGATTCATAAAGAGGAAGAAACCACGGTTCGTGGCTCACTTCTTGGTGGACAGGGTAGATAGGGTCAGGCTAGACGCACACGTGGGTCATTTCAAGGTAATAGGATACATGTCTTTGCAGAAGTTCATAAAAGGTATGTGCCTTGGTGGAAACATTGTTGAACAAGATAGTCTTCTGATCGAGGATATGAAGAACAGGGGAGTGGTGCTTTGGACTGGACTTCAAGGACAGTAAGGGAGCTGCTAGGTCAATGAAGCTGAAAGGCATTGTGGCAGAGTGGGGAGCGTGGCAGCAGGATGCTTGTTTCAAAAGAGATGGGGGCTCGGGCTAGAGTTGAATGGCTCTCAAGGCATATCACAACTATTTTGGATTTAGTTCTATACATGGTGGAGAACCACTGACACATGAAAAGATGTTTTCCTGAGGGACACTGGGGTGGTTCAGTCGAGTGTCCAACTCTTGATTTCTGCTCAGGTCATGATCTCATAGTTCATGAGATCCAGCCACATGTCAGACTCTGTGCTGACAGCCTGGAGTCTTGGGATTCTTCCTCCCTCCCTCTCTCTCTGTCCTTCCCCTGCTCGTCCTCTCTCTCTCTCTCTCTCTCTCAAAATAAATATATAAACTTAAAAAAAGATGTTTCCCTGATTATAAAAGTATAGAGAAGGCTTTTGGACAGGGTGATGGCATGAAGAGAGTTATTAAAAATGTGTTGAAAAGGGCAAGGATGAAAGCATTATGCTCATAGCTGATGAAGCGGGTCAGGCTGGAACGAACCAGAGTTCTGTCTTGACCTGTTCTTGCATATAAATGAATCTGTAGCCTTTGAGCAGAAGCTCAAAGGGGTCAAGAAGCCTTTTCCATCAAGGGCTAGGTGGTAAATAGTTTAGGCTTTCCCAGCCTTATGGTCTCTGTGGCAAATACTCAACTCTGCAATTGTGGTGGGAAAGCAGCCATAGACAATGTGTAAATGATTGCATTTGGCTGTGGTCCAATGAAACTTTATTTATGGATGCTAAATTTGAATTTTATATAATTTTCACATCATTTCATAGAATTTTCACATGCCATGAAATATTCTTCTTCTCTTGAAATTTTTCAACCATGTAAAAGCATGGAAACCTTTCTTGGTTCCTGGGCCTTCCAAAAGCAGGCAATGGGACACGTTTCACCCATGGGCTGTAGACTGCTCACCCTGTGGAGGCCTATTGGAATTCCATTGCCATATTTACCTGTGCGGTCTTGGAAAATGCAGGCGCCGCAGTCGTAGTAAATGCAAACTTCACAGGGCAACCTTCTTCTCCAGGTCACATTTGGAGTTGAAACACACTCATAAATAGTAGAATTGAAGCACGAGAAAGGGGAGCATGCATGTCTGTTGGGGCCATCTTCCCCACAGGCTGCTGAGATTCTGTGGGCAGGTGGGGGGACTCCTTGACTTCCTAACTCAGACTTTCTGCATGTGCCTCTGCTCTGGTTGTTGCAGGCTGGGGGCTGGTGACTGTAGTCAGGCCAATGGGTGGAATAGCTTGGTTCAGAAGACATAAAAACATGTCTGCAAATTAGGTGGGGATGGGAGAGCTTGGTGAATGGAAGACACGTCAGTCCGGCACATTTAGTGGAGCAAAGTAAGTAAGGTCCAATCTTGTTTTGGTAAATGTCTATTCAAGTCTTTTGCTCTATTTTTTTGTTTTTAAGAGAGAAAGAGAGTATGTGAGTGGAGGAGAGAGATAAAGGGAGAGAGAGAAACAATCTAAGTAGACTCTAAGCTCAGTGCGGAGCCCGAGACAGAGCTTGAACCCACAACCCTGGGATCAAGACCTGAGCTGAAATCAAGAGTCGGACACTCAACTGACTGAACCACCCTCCCACCCTCTTTGCCTCACTTTTAAATCAGATTATTTGTGTCAATGCTGTTGAGTTGTAGGAGGTCCTTATATATTTTGGATAGTAATTCCTCCTCATGTTTGAAAACATTTTCTCCCGTTCTTTAGTTTGCTTTTTCACTCTGTAGATTGCTTCCTGCTGTGTAGAAGCCTTTTAATTTGATGGAGTCCCATTTGTCTAATTCGGGATTTATTTCCTGTGCGTTAGGTGTCAAATCCAAGAAGCCGCTGCCAAGCCCAATATCATGGAGTTTTCCTCCATGGGTTCCTCTAGGAGTTTTATATTCTAGGGTCTTATGTTTTAATCCTTGATCCAATATATTTTTGTCCCTTAATGTTAATAAGTATTCATGGGAATATACATAGTACTTGCATTATCTCATTGATCATACTCATAATCATGTTTCCTACACGAGGAGAAACAAAACCAAAGGGGATACAGTGTTCATTTAGAATTGCTCAACCAGTGCTCGCTTCGGCAGCACATATACTAGAATTGCTCAACCAATCAACGGTAGACAGCGCGACCCACCCCCAGATCATTTGACTCCACATGCTACTATCTTTCACCTGTCCTATGTGGTCTTTTATATGGTACTTTTTGAAAGAGGTTGAGGGAGGCATGAGGAGAGAAGGGAGGATTAATGGAGCATCAATTCTGCCCTCTTCTTCTTCTTTTTAAAATGTTTATTTATTTTGAGAGAAAGAGAGAGAGAGAGCCCAGTGGAGGGACAGAGAGAAAGAGGGAGAGAGAGAGAGAATCCCAAGCAGGCTTGGCATTGTCAGCATGGAGCCTGAGGTGGGACTCAATGCCATGATCCTGGGATCATGACCTAAGCCAAATATTAAGAATCAGATGCTTAACTGACTGAGCCACCGACGTGCCCTGAAACTGCCTTCTTCTGAACAAAACATGGCAGGGATATATTTGTTCAGTCTCCTAAGGAGAGCGATCAGCTTTCTTGGTCTATTTTTTCTGCCCTGAGTGCCCTGCTCCCCACCCTTGTCTCTCTTCCCCATCCCTCTTGCTGCCTATCACCAGCAGGTGCAAGCAATTATTACTATGTCCAGGCTAAAAGGCATGAAAGCAAATGACATCTTAGCAGGTCTGGTTTTAAAGCCCAACAACCCAAGTATTTGAACTTCAGTCACATGTGGCCAACGAAGATTCTGTTTTTCATCAGTTATATTTTTGTCAAAGAGGAAAGGACAGAACTAAGGGGACTATGTGTTTTCTTCAGTGTGCTCTGTCGGAACCCCCTGGTCGGCCTTTATTTAGCATGGTGAAATAATAAACGAGGAGTGGCAACCATGCAAATTCTCCAGTTTAATGCTTCTCCTATGAAAATCAGTCGTATCCCTTCAAGGGCTGTCAGCGAGCATTTCCACGCAGGATCCTCTTCTAGGCTTTGTGACAGGAGGAACAGCTTTCTGAATGAATGGTCTGCGTCCCCGCTGTAAGTTGGCTGGACTAAGAATGGTATCCTAGAAGCCAAAGCTGCTTGCTGTATTTTCTCAGATGGCACAGAATTGGGTGATTTCCTCCCTACCTTCCTCTTTCAGCCACACCCGATCTGTACAGTCTAATTCCACACCCTTTATCCTCCTTACGAAACATGGAACACAGGCTCCACTGCTTTCCCGTGACAGTGCCTTGGTGGCAGTTGTCCTAGGTGGTGTCTCTTGCCACTCCTCACCCAGTTTCAGATGGGGGTCACCTAAGTGTATAAGTAGGCTAGATCTTCACGACAATTCTGAAGATAGAAAGAGGATGGCAGTATATTATAAATCTTGGAGCCAATTTCTCAGATCCCTGTGGACATTTTCTCTTTTTCCAGCCCTTCTCTCTTGTCACCTCCTCTCCCCACTTTCTCCAACACTCTGCTCCATGCCTCTAACCCTTGGTCCTTCCTTTCCACTTCTGAATCACCTTCTAGATCTTTTAACCTCTCAACTCTGTGTGACAAGCCATTCGGCTCCACCCTGCTTTTATTTTCAAGACCTCGAGATACCAGGATCCATCCGTTCTCCTTAGAAAGCTGTGGGGGGTTTTAATGACAAAAATTTGTTATGTTGTATTTAGAAGACTCGATTTCTTATCTTTGTTTTATCATTTACAAGCTGCGTGAGATTATGCAAAATACTTTATGTCTTGAAACCAGTTTCTTTTCTTTCTTTTTTTTTTTAATGTTTATTTATTTTTGAGAGAGAGAAAGAGAGAGAGAGACAGAGCATGACCAGGGGAGGAACAGAAAGAGAGAAAGACCCAGAATCCAAAGCAGGCTCCAGGCTCTGAGCTGTTAGCACAGAGCCTGGCGCGGGGCTCAAACTCATGAACTGTGAGATCATGACCTGAGCTAAAGTCGGATACTCAACCGACTGAGCCACCCAGGGGCCCCCCAGTTTCCTTTCTATAGAATGAAACTCACATCTGTTCTCTATTTGGAGGATCATCAAAATATAATATCATCATAGCAAATAAGAGGGGAGCACCGACCACGTCCCAGGCATCATGCTGAACGTCTGAGGCCTGTGGTCCCACTTACCTTATGATGTTGGAATTATTATCACCCCCATTTCACAGACTACTAAATTAAGTGTCTGAGCTGCTGAGTAACTTGACCAAGATTTTCTAACAGGTAAGGAGCAGAGCCAAGATCGAAATTTGAGCTACAAATCTCGGTACTCCGAAGGTACCATTACAAGTATCTCTGGTCCAGCAAGGGCTCATACACATTTGCTCACTGAATGGGGGAACTAGATTATTTACTTTTCTGGTAGGATGATGGGAGACATTGTGTGATTTTCCAAAAAAATCAGGATAATTTGAAATTATTCACTGTCTTAGCTTAATTGGTATTTGACTCTGCTATGTGTATAATACGTCCCATAAAAGCCTTCCAGTCTAGCATAGTGGCTGTGAAAAGAGACCAGGATTTAGGAACTGGGCAAGCAACTGAAACTTTCGAAGCCTCCATCTTCATCCGTGTTTTTTATAATTCTAATTTATACAAGCATCCACGTTATAGGTTGCCGTAAAGGTTCAATGAGATCTTGCACGCGGAGTGTCTAACATATAGCTTGGTATGTACGAATCATTCAGCTCATCTTGTCTGTTAATGACAACCACAATCATAGTGAAGTAATAATGCATTGATAACATATCAGCGTGAGAGTTCCACTGAGTTTTGATTTTGCCCTGTTCCTCTGTTTGGTGGCTGCGTGATTTTTATGGTCTCTGTTGAGTGGTTTGACATTGGCAGAGGTGGAAGGGGGGATTCTGATACACATACAGAAAGGGAAGCCAGAGACTTGTATTTAAATCATTTCTATTACTAACTTGTTTTGTAAGCTTGAGCAAAGCTAAGTTTTTCTAACTTAATCTCACCTGTAAAAATAACAATGAAAACACCTGCCTTTCCTCCCCGCCCCCTGCAGTGTGAGGTTCAGCTGATACAGTTTGTGATTGGGCTGTATGAACTCTGAGTGCTGTGTAGGTGTTATTTTTTTTCTCTCGCTTCCATTTGAGAGCATTGCTTTTCAGCTCCCCTTAAATGACCCGACACTTTGCCCTTGCTTAATAAACACATTTGTGCACGAGCATTTCGCTAATAATGGGAACTATGTTTGCAATGCATGTTTTCCCTTCAATGGCAAAGTGGGTCATTGTGAGCTAAACTGTAGCTGTGACATTTACAATAATAAGTTTATAAGAGCAATTGCTACCTTGCCTATTTTGCTAGTATGGCATAATGGAGACGATTTAGGATGATTAGATCCATAAACTGACAGTTTGAAGGAATGGTCAGAGATGAGAGTGAAGAGAATTGAACGCCTGAGATCCTGAATTTGCAATCAGATTAAGAAAGAACAGCCTCTGGGGATAGCTACCATTTATTTCAGGGTGTGCCATACCCCAGGCACTTTCTAGGAACCTTCTCTAAGGCTTCCCACAACGTCGTGATTTATGTACGCAACATTGTGATTTACGAGAAATATATTTTTGATCATTCAAGTGATCAAAATATATTCCTCATGTATTTGGTTCTGGTCCAGGGTTTCAGGTTTATAGCTTCTAAACCCCTTGAGGTTTCCTGTGATAAGGGCAACACAGTTACCTTTTTTATGTTAATGAGGTGACTTTTGGAAAGCTCTCCAGTAACCTACTGATGGGGGTGGGGTGGGGCTGGTTGCCAGGAGAACCAAGCCTGTGATTGGAGGGGCGGAACTCCCAGACCTGGGGGTGGGGTAGGGGAGAGGGGCTGGAGATTGAATCAGCCAAGGACCAATGACTTAGTCGGGACTATGTAATGAAGCCCCCATAAAAACCCAAAGGACGAGATTAGGCGAGCTTCCAGGTTGGTGAACACGGCGGGAGGGGGGTTCGGAGAGAGTGGTGCCCTGGAGAGAGCACGGGGGCTCCACACTCTAACCTCACACCTCACCCTATGCGTCTTTTCACGTGGCTGTGGGCTCATATTCTGTATCATATCCTTCGATGAACTGTAAACCGAAGGAAGTGGTGTTTCTGTGAGCCACTCTAGCACAGGAGTCCAACCTGAGGAAGAGGTTGCTGGAACTTCCAATCTGCAGCCCACGGGTCAGAAGCACAGGTAAGCCTGGGGCTTGCCACCGCAGTCTGAAGTGGGGTTGGGGGTAGTCTTGGACAGAACCCTCGACCTGTGGGATCTGATGCTGTCTCTGGGTAGATCGTGTTAGAATTCAGGTGAATCCTTTAGGTACCTTGCTGGTGTCCGAGAATTGCCTGGAGTCGTGTGTTTGGGAACTCCCAGCCCCCGCCCCTCCGCCATGTTGGATTGGGTAAGAACGCTTAAAAGGAGTTACCATCCTTGTTTTAGAGATGAGGAAACCGAGGCTCCGATGTTAAGTCACCAGTCTGGCCTCCCTTGAATTCTGGTTTTCCGAGTATGGACCACCACCTAACTGGTTGCACAAGCCCAGGTGCTCTGAGTTGGCATTGATGTACTCCTCTCTCGCGCGTCCCTGATCCAATTTATTATGAAGACCTAAATGATTTTAGTCCTTAAGTATCCCCTAGATTCTGTTCACTCTTTCTATTCACCTCGTCACTAGCTCTTGTATGAATCACGGCCCTGGCCTTCTACCCATGTAGCGGTATCCATGTTCTTCTCCGATCTCTTCACGCTGGGACCGCTCTGTTCACGCTTGGGAATGTTCTACATTCCCCATGCCACTCAGAAGGAGGGCAAACCTCCTAACTGTGGTCAGACCTCTCCGTGGGCCCCTCCTCTCTGCTCCATGCTGTGCACACTCACTCTCCCAGACTGGACACGGTCCACCCCATCACTGTGCACTCGCCTGGGATGCCGGCTCTTCCTCACTTCTCCCTCTTATCCTTCTCATCTCTGCTCCAGCTTCTCCCCCTAAGGCAAGCCTTTTCTGACCTTTGCAAGAAGGACACACCCTCCTGGGGGATGCCCTCACAGTTCCAAGGACCTTCCTTCCCAACACTTACAACAGTTGCTATAACTTGGCCAACAGGTATGTTAGTATCTGTCTCTGCCTCCAAAGTCAGGAAGGCAGGGCTGGTCTCTGAGTTCCTAGAGTCTAGTGCACTCAGCAAGGTATTGTTGAGTTTGTGGGTGACTTGGGCAAGGCGTCACAGCTAGGAAGTGATGGACGGGGGATTTGAACTCATTTCTTTCTGACTCTAAAGACTTTGCACTTAATTCCATTCACTTTGGGGCAGTGCCATTCTCGCAGTAGGACTAATAAGGGTACTTTATACTAAGATCAAACATATTTTGGTTCCATCAGATAAAGTTGGATAAAAATGGACTATTAACAGGTTTGATAAGCCGAGCTGCCCGCCCAAGGTTTGAGGATTTTGCATCAAAGAGAAATGTGATGAAAATGGATCAACCAGGGCTGATGGGAGGGGGCGGGGGCTGGAGGGTGAAGGAGAGCAGGTCCTTCAATTCTGCCCTTGACTCTTGCCTTTTCTTCATTCTGCGTGGAGCTCCCCACCATGAGTGCCGTAAGATAGTGATTATTATCTCTGTTGGACTGTGTGTGTTGGTTTGTGTGTGAGTGAAGCAGTTTCTTTGAACCACTGAAGTTGTACAATTGAGGAATTTGTAGAAAATTCCAAGTAGGCCATGGTGCTTTGTCCTAAGCACCATCCCCTTACCCCCACCCCAGAGACCACATCATCTTGAACTGAGCGGAGGAAGAGAGAGGCCAACACTTACTTCTGGTTTCAGTTCTGCTACAAATGAGCAAATAGAGTTTGATCAATCCCCTTCACCTCTCTGGGCCTCAGTTTCCTCATCTGAAAAATCAGTGAATAAACAGGCCTGAGTTCCTTTCAAATCAGACCCTCTGTTCTCTGTCTTCCTGCTGTTGACATACTCATGGAAACCATTGTTCTCCTACACTCTCTGGTGGACGTTATGACTTCTGTATTTGTCTGTCGGTCACATCTCCAACCTAAATGACCCCTCGAGGAAATGAAATTTTTAATCATTTCCACCCAGTAAGTGCAAAGGCTGAAGGGAGGTGCTAGCTGTCAGTAGCTCTGCGGACGGCAAATTAACTCAGAGGGATAGGATCCGTGCGAACACGTGGTTACACAGCCATAATTTGCCTTTCATTTTCCTTTGCAACGTAGAAGAAAGTGAATAATTTCCAATGAGCCTCTCATTTGAACATATTGAAAAAACATGTCATTAGCGAGAGGAGCATTTAGTTGCTTGATTACCGTATTTCTCCGAGTATGAGGGACAGCCATTTTTTCAGTTGGGAGTAATTAGCTGAGCGGAGAGATGCAAAGTCTTGGGGGCAGCAAAACCCTTGTATGTCTCATCTGAGTGTTGAGACAGCAAAGTGCAAAGGGAAGGGTTAGGAGGCCATTAAACCACTAGGGAAGCGGCCAGCTGTATTCCCTATGGTTAGTCCGATGGAAGTCTCTAAAGCAAGGGAAGTAAAACTGTGGATGGCGATGTGTGTATAGGGTCTCATTAGCCCAGGAAAAGTGCAAAACAGAAAGGGCTAAAATGATGTAAAGTTTTAAAATTCAGCATTTGATTTGCTGATCTGCTTCCGATGCCTTCTTGGCATCACAGTTACGTTTTCTTTCTTCTTGTTTCTGGCCACCTGGCTTATCAGCTACAAGGATGACCAGGGCAAGTTGCTTAAATTTTCTATATTTTCAACCTGTACACTTTGGGGCAATAATCCTAGATTTACATATCTTAGAGATAATGTTCAGATGTCCTAGGATCATTGGTTACATCTGTGTTCTGGAAAAATCCATCACCCAACATGGCTGAGGGCAAGTGCGTCCCGTGATTTGCCTGTTACCAACGGGATGGATTGGAGAGCAGTATCAGAGGAGGGGATGGTAGAATTTTCCTAGATTCTTTTTTTTCTCCAGAAAGAAAACATTGCTCTTATATTGGAAGACACATCTCTGTACAGGCATGGGGAAATCCTAAGGTTGTGAGAGCTTTGCGTTTATTCTAGAGCAGAGCTTCAAGATTTTGGGCAGTGCCCTGGTTTTGCATCACAGATTTTAGTCAACGGGCTGGTCATGGCCCCCCTAACGTGCAAGAATCTTATTGACGATGGGAGCTGGAAGGCTGGGATCACATCTTCTTTCCCTTCAGGCTGGGCGGTCCCAGGAGGGCAATGCGAAAAATTTAATTGGAACATATATCAGTGGTAATAAGGAATCTATCTCTTACAGGTTTCCTAGGAGGGTTCCTGCCGATTTATAAAAGACACGGCATTGATTAAATGACTCTGATGCTTCCTTCTCCGTGGAAACAACTCAGGTCACTAGGCCACTTAGGATGGCATGTTCCCCTTTGCCAATAACCCCCACTCATAGAACTTATTTAGGGAATAGCTCATGCTATTTAACTCAATATTTTGATTAGCAGGGCTAGCATTCATGGAATATCAATATAAATTGCACTATCATACCAGACTTCATTTAAAAATTATCTGCTCTAATTCAATTGTTCTTTAAGAACAGAATTTTTTTTTATAACTTAGTTTATCACCAGGACCACGACCATTTTACAATGCTGGAAAAACTTCTTTGAATTTCTTTTCATTTGAACCCTGTAGCCTTTTATACAAGCCAATGTTGATAAATATTGTGCTTTGTCACTATAGAAAAATTGGTGTGTACAGCAAAGTATGAGCAAAAAAGTCACTCGTCACCCCCAGCTCCAAGGATTAAACAACTGTAATATCTTAGTCTAATTCTGGGCCTTTTTTGCTGCAACTGTGTTTCATGTAGTTTCATTATATGTCCCAAAAATTGTATATATATATAACTTAAAAAATTTTTTTAATGTTTATTCATTTTTGAGAGAGAGAGAGAAAGACAGAGCATGGGCGAGGGAGGGGCAGAGGGAGAGGGAGACACAGAATCGGAAACAGGCTCCAGGCTCTGAGCTGTCAGCACAGAGCCTGATGTGGGGCTCAAACCCCTGAACCGTGAGATCATGACCTGAGCTGAAGTAGAACGCTTAACTGACTGAGCCACCCAGACGTTCCTATATTATTTTAAAATAACATATTTTTATTGTCATAAATGAAATACATATTTCATACGTATAAATAGAACACATAGAAAAACATAAAAAGAAAAATTAAGGTCCCTTAGATTCTTACCAGTTAATCACCATTAAAATTTTGGTGTACTTTCGCAATTATTCTTTTCTATGCCTTTTCTCTTTTTCTTTCTATTAAATTCTTCAAAAATACAGAAAAGATAGGGGCTCCTCGGTGGCTTAGTTGGTTTAGTGCCTGACTTCAGCTCAGGTCATGGTCTCATAGTTTGTGCCCTGTGTGGGGCTCTGTGCTGACCGCTCGGAGCCTGGAGCCTGCTTCGGATTCTGTGTCTCCCTCTCTCTCTGCCCCTCCCCTGCTTGCACCCTCTCTCTCTCACAAAAATAAATATTTTTTAAAAATACGGAAAAGTCAGAGATTAATGGAACCGACACCCACATGTCCATCAGCGAAGTCTCAAAAATATGGATATTTTTCTACCTGTATTTCAGATTCATTCATTTATTTTTTGTGATCCCGTGTCCCTTTTCTTGCCCTTCTTTTAGCAAAATGAAACATTACAGATAGAGCTGATGCTCTCTGTGCTCGTTTTTACCTTTTCAAGATTTATCCATATTGAATGTGAAACTCGAGCCTATTTAATTCCACTGCCGACTAATATTCTACCTCATGGACATAGCACACCGTTAGTACTCCGCTATTGCCACACGCATTCCCATGTAGGTCTCTTGAAAAGCATCTCTTACGTACGTGGCATTGCTAGTGTTCGGGGCAGGCTTGTCTCCAACTTTACCAGGCATTGACAAATTATTTAAAGTGGTCGTAATAATTTATATTCCCATAAGTGACATTGGACAGCTCGTTTTGTTTTTGGTTTCACTTGGTATTGCTAAGCTTTAAAGTTTTTGCTGACCTTAAGAATGTAAAATGGCTTCGTTCATTGTATGTTACCTATACCTTATTATTGATGACACATGTGACTTTTATTTCTTTTTTCTTTTCTTTTTTCTTTTTATTTTTTTATTTAAATAATTTATTTTCAAATTGGTTTCCATAGAACACTCAGTGTTCATCCCAACACATGCCCTCTTTAATGCCCGTCACCCACTCTCCCCCCTCCCTCACCCCCCTCACCCTCAGATTGTTCTTAGTCTTTGAGAGTCTCTTATGTTTTATCTCCCTCCCTCTCTGTGTCTTTTTTTCCTTTCCCCCTTCCCCTCCCCCTGGTTTTTGCTTAGTCTCACAAAGTCCACCTATGCGTGGAAACATATGGTGTCTGTCTTTTTCTGACTGACTTATTTCACTTAACATAATACCCTCCAGTTCCATCCATCTGGCTACGCATGGCCAGATTTCATTTTTTCTCATTGCCACGTAGTAGTCCATTGTATATATGTACCACATCTTCTTTATCCACTCGTCAGTTGATGGACACTTGGTCTCTTTCCATGATTTGGCTACTATCGAAAGTGCTGCTAAGAACATTGGGGTACACGTGCCCCTATGCATCAGCACTCCTGTGTATGGCTTTTATTTCTTAGTCACAACTGGTATGGACTTGCTTCTCGATTCAACTCATTTATTGAGTACTTGTCAAGTGCAGAGTTTTCTGAGGTTGCTAGGTTGGTGGCAGGGCTGCAGCCAAGTCTGGCTCCTCAGATCTACCTTCTCCAGCTTTTCACCACCATCAGTATTGCTCTCTTCTGGTTCTAGAATTCTCCTTTTTCTCACTGGGAAGGTTCTGGCTATAGACATCAGCTGCAGTCACAGGAAGGGTTCTATTAAAGCAACGAGGTCATCTTCTTATCTACTAATCATGCTGCCCATAAAATAAGTTGAAATGAATTATACAAGTTATACATGAAACCAGAGCATATACATGCAATACCAGAGCATATAAAAAGTGCAAATCCTCTTCCAGTCTTCTCCCCCTCATCCAGGAAATAACCACTTGGAGATAACCTGTGCTTTTTCCTTTTTATTTGTGTTTATAAACAAATGCAATGAATATTTTTGAGCACATCTCTTGGGTTCATGTCATTTTTTAGCTTAATGTGACGTGTCATCATCTGTGCAGTGTTCTATAATATGGAAACACCATAACTAACCAAATTCTTCTAATTATGGGCTACATTTAGGCTGCTTTCAGTTTTCCATTTATAAACAGTGTTGGGGAAAACATTCTTGTAAATGTCTTTGGACATCAGCATAAGAACTGCCTCCAGAGAAATTTCTAGAAGTACTATTTACATACCAATTTTTTGAATTCCTGATGAACTGGTGACTTCTAAGTAGGTTTTGAACGTAGTCCCTAGGCTCTGTGAACTTCACGTTTTGTGTAAAATGTCAGAAGTAATAGTAACTACCTGGTAATAGTAAACTACTTATTTATTTTGAAGGAGCAAGAGAGTGAGAACGTGCATATGCACCCAGGGGAGAGGCAGAGAGAGAGAGGGAGAGAGAGAGAATCCCAAGAAGACTGTATACTTTCAGCACAGAACCCATCTTGGAGCTTAATCCCACAAATGGTGAGATCATGACCTGAAATCAAGAGTTGGCCACTTAACCAACTGGGCCACCCAGGCAACCCGGTGATAGGGTAGTTTTGAGGATTGAATGAGATGATGTATATAAAGTCTGTACACAGAGTTTGGACCATAGTAGAGGTTCCATCAATGTCTATTTTTTTTGCCTCTTTCTCAGCTAGCAAAAGGAAAGTGTCAAAAACAGGGAAATGAAACACATTTCCGCTCACATCAGACTTTGGTCTAGAGCTGGAATTGTTCTCAAACATCTCTAACAGCTTCCCGTGGAAAGAAAGATATATTTTCTGTTCAGAATGTAAAAGGAGGTATAACAGAGGGAAGAACCCTTCAATCCTCTGTGAAAAGCCATCATGTTGACTGAATTTCTCAAATGATAGAGTGAGGCTTAAAGACAGCTCTTGATAATTCTTGGTCTCTTGCCATCATTTTCGCACTGCTTTTATTCTCTTGTCTGGGAATAATTGTAATGATTGGAACAATTATAAAAAATAACAATAACAGTATGCAAAATTTCTGGAATCCACTGACTTGTAAGGAGGAACCAGAGATGGTTTGTTTTTTCCCTTTACCCTTCACAGTTGCCCATGGGGTTCCTTCTTATCCACCTGCTAGGTGAAGACTTTGGCATTCCATATATTCTTAAACAACTTTAGGGTTTAAGAAATCCTATCCCATTTAATTTCAAAATTTTAAAGTCTCATCCAATTTAAAACTTATCCTTCCTTGCATATTTTAGTGCCTAGAAAAATCAATGAGAAATCATGAAATCTAAAATTCAATGGGTAATTTAACATGGCGTCATCAAAACTGTGTAAATATTCCAAAAGAAGTCAGAAAAAAGGAACAAGGACAAAAAGCTGAGAGGGCAAACATAAAACAAACAAAATTGCAAAGCAAATACTAAAATGATGGACCTAAATCCAGTCACATCATTCAATCACCAGTAAGTCAATATTTAATAAAATTAAATGTTAGTGAGCTACACACTCCAATTAACATGTAAAGACAGTTAATTGGCTAAGAAAATCAAAACCCCGAGACCCAATTATAGGCTGTCCATAAGAGATTTACTTTATATAGAAAAATATAGATAGATTAAAATAAATATATTTTTAAAATATACTATGAAAACAAAATGATAGAAGTCTAGTATGATAGAAGTCTAATATTGGACAATATGTGTTATAAATCAAAAAGAAAAAGAAAGATCTTTTCATGATAATAAAAGAATCAATTCATCAGAAAGCACAGACATTAAAAAAATATATAAGTGCCTAATAACAGAGCTTCAATCTACATGAAGCAAAATAAGTAGTAATAAATAATCCACAATTTTTATTGGTAATTTGAACAGCCATCTCTCAGACAATTGATGGATCAACTAGACACAATTTAGCAAAGACGGTTAATCAGAACAACACTGTCAACCAACTTGAACTAATTTGTAGAGGACTATACCCCACGATCAGAGAATACACTTATTTTTTAAGGGCAGATGGTATTCACCAGCCTATGGTAAATAGCAGTCTGGGTCATGAAAAAAAAAAAAGATTCAATAGTTTAAATCAAATTGAAACCACACACAATATGTTCCCTGACCACAACAAAATTAAAATAGAAATAACAACAAGATATCTAGGAAGGTTTTGACTATTTGGAGATTAGCTATAATCCATGGGGCAAAGAAAAAAATCACAAGAGAAAATAGAAAACATTGTAATCTGAATGGTAATGAAAAAACAACATATCAATATTTGTAGAATATAGCTATAGTAGTGCTTAGATGGAAATTTATAGCTATATATGCTAATATTAGGAAAAGGGAAGGGTCTCAACTCAATGGCCTGAAGAATATAGGGGAAACAAAAAAGGCAAAGAAAACCCAAAGGAAATAGTGTAAAGGAAACTATAAAGATAAAAGTGCAGAGATTGGGCAAATAAAAACAGAAAGGAGAGAAAACTAACAAAGCAAAAGCTGACTCTTTGAAAAGATTGTAATTAATAAACCATAGCTACTCTGATCATGAAAAAATAAAAAGAGAAAACACTAATTCTCGATATCAGAAGTGAAAGAGGGGTTATCTCTACAGATCCTATAGACATGAGAAAGATAAGGAAGTATCAAGAACAACTTCAGAAGTTGAGGCCCCGCCTTTCCACTCTGGCTGCTACTCATAAACCCATTTCCAGCAACAAGTGCTTTGGAGGATTGCAGAAAGTTTTCGAACATGACAGTGTTGAACTGAACTGCGAAATGAAATTTGCTATCTACTTACCACCAAAGGCAGAAGCTGGAAAATGCCTGGCACTGTCTGGGTTCACTGGCACAGAACAAAATTTTATATCAAAGTCTGGTTCTCATCAAGCTGCCTCAGAATATAGCCTTATAATTGCTCCAGACATCAGCGCTTGTGGCTGCAGTATTAAAGGAGGACATGAGAGCTGGGACTTTGGCACTGAAGATCCTTGGAAAACTAACTACAGAATGGACTCTTATGTAACTGAAGAGCTTTTCCAACTCGTAAATGCCCATTTTCCAGTGGACATCCAATGGATGTCTATTTTCGGCCACTCCATGGGAGGCCACAGAGCTCTCATTTGTGCTTTGAAGAATCCTGGAAAATACAAACCTGTATCAGCATTTGCTCCAATTTGTAGCCCAGTGCTCTGTCCTTGGGGCAAAAGAGCCTTCCGTGGATATTTGGGAACAGATCAAAGTAAATGGAAGGTTCGTGATGCTTTCATCCATCTTGTGAAATCCTATCCAGGTTCTCAGCTGGACATACTAATTGATCAAGGAAAAGATGGCCAGTTCCTTTCAGGTGGACAGTTACAACTTGGTAACTTTATAGCTGTCGGTACAGAAAAGAAAGTCCCTGTTTTTAGATTATGAGAGGGTTATGATCACAGCTGCTCCTTCATTGCCACGTTTATTACTGATCACATCAGGCATCATGCAAAATACCTGAATGCATGAAAAACTTCAGATAAGAGAATTTGTCCAGGATTATAAAATTGTAATAAACAGGACTGCAGGGAAAAAGGATTTCAAGACATTAGATTTCATAGTGCTAAAAATGCCTCATTCTAGAGTTGAATCACTTTCTGAGTAAATATATAAAACCTGGAAAAAAAGAGTGACTATTGCGAACAACTTTAAGGGGACAAATTCAACCGTGAGGATGAAATGAACAATTTTTTTTTTTTTGGAAAATAACAGCTTATAAAAACGGGCACAGGATATAGCAGAAAAATTGGTAAAGCTTCTGCTAATCAAAAGATACATTTAGACAATGAATATGCAAGCCACAGACTGGGAGATTTGTAAATCCACTTTCTGACAAAAGACAAGATTTGAAGGTATATGAAGATTTTTTACCTTTATATATAAAAGAACAGCAACAACAAACACCACCCTCCAGGAGAAGGGAAACTTTCAAGATACACTTCACAAGGATGATACACCGATGGGAAAAAGTGCTCAATGTGATTGGTCATCAAAGCAATACAAATTAAACCACAACGAGGTACCACTACACACCCACCAAAATGGTCATTCGGGAAGATTAAGCAATAATGTCGGTAAGAATGCAGAGTAACCAAAACTCTTCCGTGTTGCTGGTGGAAATCTAAAGTACAATGACTTTAGAAACTTTCTGGAGTTTCCTTATAAAACTAAACATACCCTTACACTCTTCATCCAATAACTTCACTGTTAAGTATTTCCTCAAGATTAAGCAAAATGTATATTTAAAAAAACAAACTTGGTGGGGGCGCCTGGGGGGCTCAGTTGGTTGGGTGTCGAACTTCAGCTCGGGTGATCTCACTGCTTTCACGGCTCGTGGGTTCGAGCCCCACGTCGGGCTCTGTGCTGACAGCTCGGAGCCTGGAGATTGTTTCCGATTCTGTGTTTCTCTCTGTGTCTGTCCTCCCACTCACTCTCTCTTTCAAAAATAAATAAACATTAAAAACATTTTTTAAAACAAACCTGGTAGAAGATCGCTTTATTTATGCTGCCAAAAACTGGACACAGCCTGGTGTCTATAAACATGAGAATGCATAAACAAACGATATTAGTTCATTTGTAGAATGCTACTCAGCAATACAAGTAGAAGAACTCTTGATATGTACAGCAATAGGGTTAAATATCAAAAGCATTTTGCTGAAATGAAGAGTCAGTACTATATGCTTTTTAAAACTGATTCAATTTACACTGGACTTCTCAAATTCGGCACACCCAATCTATGCTTGAAAAAAAATCTAAGTATATGGGTGGGAATTGACTGAGAAAGGATATGAAGGGACTTTTGGGGTTATATTAAGGTTCTTTATTTGATAAGAATTTTAGGTTATATGTATTATGCATTTGTCAAAACTCACCAAAAACATAAGATTTGTGATTTCATCGTACGTAAACTTCTTATCAATAACCGTACTGAACTCTAGTTAATTCATGCTGAGATGTTTAGGAGAGGTATATTGATGTCTGCGATTCACTTTGAAATGCATACAAACTAAGAGGGGGCTAATGAATGGCTAGAGAGATGGATAGATACATGATAAAGCAAGGATCTAGGTGATGGGCAGACAGGCGTTCTCTGTAACATTTTTTCAACTTTTGCTGTGTGTCTGAACATTTTCATAAAAAGATATCAGCCAGAGGCCTCTTCATCCCTCCCCCTCTTTGCGACAGCCTCAGCCTGAGAAATCTGCAGTGATGAAGGGGGAGGAAGGCAGTGTGTCTGACGTCTGTCTGTCCGCCCTCAGGGTTGACTAAGAGGAGGGGAGAGAGGAGAAACAAGGGGGTCTTACTGAATAGATCAATTGCACTTGGCGTCCCCTTCTCAGGGGACCTGTTTGCGGATTCCAGGCAGATTTCCCTAGTAGGAATCTCTAGCTGCAGTTGACTAACTTAGGCAATATTGTCTGGGTGGCCACTTTGAATGGTCCTACCATGTACCTCTGATGGCACAGAGCAGACTCTTGCCCCTGAGATCGCCTCACTCCAGGGGGAAGCTTTTTGGGGCAGTCTTTTTTAAGCTCTATGGCTGGTTCCCTATGGTGGAGTCCATATTTGACCTTGGGAAAACACACACACACACCTTTGTCCACCCTAACTTGAAGTGTGGGCCCTTCCCAGGTCAGTTCTTTCTTCTGTCTGTCCCCTTCTTCCAGTCCGACCCTGTTGCTTTGGACTTGATTCAGATGTGAACGGCAATCCCTGAGTTCTTCAAACTTCAGGAGCACCTGTCGGTGTCTCTGAGTGGGTATGTTGAGGTTCCTTTTCACACAGCTCACTTGCCTTAAAATGAGGGGAAAGCATTTCCCCGCCTATGGGAAAGGTGTGAGTAGGGGGTACATATGGCATATACCCCTTTTAGAGAAGTCATTCCTCTAACCCCCCAGGGAAATTGTAGTCTTTTTAAATAAAGTTTGAGAGCGAATAATAGTCTACGCTAGTAAAACAGCCTCTTGACTTTACCCTTTGCAAGTCTTGCCTAGAAGGTCTAGTACCTGACTTTAAACCAGAGCGTTCCTGACAGCTATTGTTTGGTACTTAAGCTTTGGCTCCAATGCAAAACTTGGAGAAGACAGAAAGGTTCCATTATGTTTCCAGTAACAATAGCTGATCTGTTTCCCTTCACTGTGGCCTGTGTAGCAGAATACTTATGAGCTACAGATGGTTGCAGGGAAGAACTTTCCTAATGTGGGGAAGGGGTCTCACAGACCTAATCCCGCCTCTTTTCCTCACCGAAGAAACTCAGGGATATCAAGGTTTGCCTGGGGAAACACAGCTAGGTAACAGGAGAGATTAACTAATTTCTGGTTCACTGCTCAGATATTGGCTTTTGTAACTTCCCCTCTGCCAGGGAGATAAGAATTAAAGGCAGCCCTTTTCCTCCCATTTCTGAGCTGGGCTCCAGTGCTCCCCGTCTTAACCTTGGGCTGTGAGTGGCCAAGAGCACAGTACCTTCTCAAACGGCCCTGGCGGGACCCCCAGGCCACCTGAAACTGCCTGCACTGGGCATCACTCAAGCTGTTGCCCCTTGACAAGAGGAATTGGCCCGAAGGGCTTCATTTGGCTTTGTGAGTCAGCTCGAAGGAGCCCTGGGGGCTCTGAACTAGGACGCAGACAAAGTGGAGGAGCTGTGCCTTGCTATTTCTCTGATTACCTTTTGAATAACTATGTTTGTGGCTGACCGGGAACTCTGTGCCTCCGTTCAATTCTGGAATGCTTTTATTGTCTGTCTTTTAGGATGGGCCCCTTTGCTCCTGGCCTTTCTTCCGGAGGGCAGGGCAGAACTGGTACTTGCTCTCCGGGGCTGAGAGCCGGCGGAGTCAGGTGGTTAAGGGAGTGACCGAAGCCAGAGCAGCGATTTAAGCAAAGGCCTTAATGCTTTGGGCTGAACCTTGTGTGTATCTTGCTCCCCAGGGCCGTGGCTGTCTTAGGGTCCTCCGTCTCGTGTGGCCTCAGAGGGAAAGGAACTGGATTATTCTCTTCAGCACTCCCTGTGTGGGGACTCTAGGTTAGAAATTTTCAAGTCGCTGTTTCACTTCAGACTCATGGCAGCCTTGGAACTCTATTTCCCTTTCACAGATGAGAAAGAAGCTAAGTACTTCTCCAAGAGTCACAGGAGCCAGAGGTAGAGGGGTCAAGTCTTTTAAGGAATCTGTGAGAACTCCCCACGAGAGTCCAGAGATAAGAACTATAGCATTGATCTTGTATTAAAGTAATCGAATTGACATTTAATGGAAGGCAATGGATTGCCTCCTACAGCCGCAGGAAGAGCCACTTGACTATAGCTAATCAGTGATATAAATGCCTCTGTCAAGGGAATATGTGATCGGAATTCATAGGCAGCAGTGGAACATGGGAATGCGGGAAGGAGAGGAAAACGATGGTATTGGAGAAGAACTCTCCCAGTGCACCCCAGCCGTAGCATGGGGGTGGGGGAGTGGGGGAGACGTTGGTCGAAGGGTACAAGCTTGCACCTCAAAGATGAATACGTTCTGGAAATCTAATGCACAGCACAGCGGTTGTGTCGACAATATTCTGTACTTCAAAGTTGAGTGGCTAAGACACTAGGTCTTACGTGTTCTCCCCACGAAAACGAAATGAAAATTATGCGACGTGGTAGAGGTGTTAATTAACACTACGGTGGTAATCATCTTGCGATATAGAAATTCTTGAATCAACAAGTGATACACCTTAGTCTTCCACAATATTTTATGTCAGTTATATCTCAATTAAAAAATATCACCAGGCAAGCCCAGAACAATGAAAATAAATACATCGTTTTTTTCTGGAAAAAAAAAATGAATATAAAACCTAGTCTGTTGGTTTGTGCCACTTTGCCCCAGGGAAGGCCACCACATCTCGTTTGAGATATCAGTGTCAAAACTTTAAATTTTGGTGAGAAGGATTAATTTTTTCTTCTTTTTTAAATACATTTTTAAAATATTTACTTATTTTTGAGAGAGAGAGAGAGAGAGAGAGAGAGAGAGAGACAGAACACGAGAAGGGGAGGGGCAGAGAGAGAGGGAGACACAGAATCAGAAGCAGGCTCCAGGCTCAGAGCTGCCAGCACAGAGCCTGACGCGGGGCTCGAACTCATAGACCGTGAGATCATGACCTGAGCTGAGGTCAGATGCTTTAACCTACTGAGCCACCCAGGTGCCCTGAGAAGAATTGATTTTTTAAAAAATGTTTATTTACTTTTGAGAGACAGAGACAGAAAGAGAGAGATAAAGTTTGAGCGTGAGCAGGAGAGGGGCAGAGAGAGAGGGAGACGGAGAATCCCAAGCAGGTTCCATCTGCTGTCAGCACAGGGGCTTGAACTCACAAACCATGGGATAATGACCTGAGCCCAAATCAAGAGCTGGTCGCCTAACTTACTGAGCCACCCAGGTGCCCTGAGAAGAACTGGTTTAAGATTGTCTTCTTGTAACAGGAGTGCTTCAGGTGAGAAAGAAACGGTGTATGGAGTCCTCGATGTGAGGAGGCATTTCTGGAGGTCGTGAGGGAACTTTGGGGACATTCTCAAACAGACCTCCCCTGGACATACTTCCCTGCCAGACAAGGGCATGCAACGGGAGTATCCCATCCTTCCAAATCCATCCCTCTGTTGGTGCTGAGGGAGAGAGGGGTTGGGTGGCCGCAATCTCTTTATCCAGAGCAGTCAGCCAGTCCCCGTTGCTACATCTGCACCTGTCACCCATCAGTCAACCAGTCGGTCCTTGTGGATTTCCTCGTGGGTATGAGTTGCCCAGCATGTAAATGCCGCCCCTTCCTCTCCCTTCCATTGCCAAGACTATGTTTCTTGCTCCGTATCCTTCATCAACTATCCAGTGCCAACACTTATTGAAGTGACTTGTAATGCCAATGATTGGCGAATGCTAGACTTTTGGCTAATGGTGGAGGCGGGGAGAGCCATCAACACGGAGTCCTCATACGCTCTTCCAAAGTAGAGAGCCCCGGGCGGTGTTAGAAGGATGAAAATTATGCTTTGATGTCTCCTTCCGATGTCTGAGGTTGATCTCTCTCATCATCCCTGATACATTCTCATCCTTTTTGGTTCCAACCAAACTACTTCCTCCACTTTCCTTTTTCTTTAGGTAGAAGTTTGCTTTTCTGGGTTGGATGTATCCCATATCTCGTGTGTGTGTGTGTGTGTGTGTGTGTGTGTGTGTGTGTGTGTGTGTGTCTGGAGGTTTACAAAAACTGACTTTGAAGTTAGAACTTTTCACATGGATGTTGTTTAAAAGGCCAAGTGGTTCTCTAAGCCTGTTCTGACTCCTCGCATCCTCCTGCCTCCGGTGCCCGTGTTCTGTGCTCTTCGGAGGCAATCGCTTGCAATGCTTACAGCTCCTTCTTTGGGTAGCTTTCATGTCTCTAAATAATATGGTTCTCCTGTTATTTCTCCATTCTGGGGGGTTTGAGCCTGCTGTAATTTCTCTTTTCACTGGTCTTTAGATAGGCGCATTTCTTTCCTCCCCTCTACCCCGTCCTCCCCAAATTGTTGTATCATTTTGGTGATTTCCATATTCAGTATTTACATTTTTATGACTCGAAATAAATGCTATTCACAGCATATAGACGCTATAATGCATTTTCCATCCTGGCGTAATCCTTGCTTTCTCTGGAGTTACTGATTGCCTTCTGAGTTGTCTTGGTTTTCTGTGCAGCTAAATCATCCTTAAGCTCTCTCCGATGCTTATTTCGCCTCTAGTTACCTTAACGCACACCAAACGTTATGTGATTTTATCTGCTTGCAGTCTTCTCTTCTAGAACTTGCGTCTTGCTCTAACACGGAGTGGTCGTTCTCTGGCCAGCTCGTGCTGTTATCAGCCTGGCGTTTCACTTCACCATCAACATGAAAATTGCTTTACCTTTTTTAAAAATATTTTTTAATGTTTGTTTATTTTTGAGAGGCAGAGCATGAGCAGGGAAGAGGCAGAGGGAGAGAGAGACACACAGAATCTGAAGCAGGCTCAGGCTCTGAGCTGTCAGCACAGAGTCCCACATGGGGCTGGAACCCACGAACTGTGAGATCGTGCCCTGAGCTGAAGTCTGATGCTCAACCAACTGAGCCCCCCTGACACCCCGCTTTACCTTTTCTTTTATTGTCTTGAACCCCTATTTCTTAGATCTCATATCTTTTTTAGTTTAGTTTAGTTTTTTTTAAATACTCTCTCATTTTGATGCTGTACATCTTCTGATAACTTTCTGAGAAGGGAGACATTGTGATTGATGGGGCGTAGCCTTCTTTGTTGAAAATATTTTTTCCCTTCAGATTTGGAACGTATGACTCCATTCTTTTCTAGTTTCTGGTGTTGCTTTCGAGAAGCCTGAAATCACACTGACTCTTGATCCTTTGTAAATATTTGTATTTTCTTCTTGGAAACTGTTAGAATATTCTTTTTGTTCTACCTCCAAATTTTTGAAATGGTGTGACTTGGTGTGTGTTTATTTTCATTCTGCTTCAGTTTGAGAAGTTTTGCCTTTCAACTATGGAAGCTTTTCTCCTCCTCCTCCTCTCCCCCCTCCTCTTCTTCCCCCTCTTCCTCCATGTCTTTCTTTTTCTCTCTGTTTTTCTGTCTCTTTCTCTCTCTCTGGAATTCTGATTATTTTGGTATTGAGCCTCTTCTAATCTTCTTGCTTTCTATAAATTTTTCCAACTCTTTTTACTTTATTTCTGAGGGAAATAGGGCTGCACTCATTATCTTTAACGTTGTCTTCTTACTCTTCTAATGAGAATTTTAAGAGGTTCTCTCATATTTTTAATTTTAAAGAACTGTCTTACTTCCTGGACTGAGTTCTTGTTTCATGAAAATAATCGTCTGTTTTTATCTCTTTGAGGACCCTCACGAGGTTTTCTTTTATTTAAAAAAAATTTTTTTTATGCTTTATTTATTTTTGAGAGAGAAAGAGAGACTGGGGGAGGGGCAGAGAGAGAAGAAGACACAGAATCCGAAACAGGCTCCAGCTTCTGAGCTGTCAGCACAGAGCCTGACGCAGGGCTCGAACTCACGAACCTGGAGATCATGACCGGAGCTGAAGTTGGATGCTTAACTGACTGAGCCCCCCAGGCGTCCCAGGATAGGTTTTTTAAGGTTTTATCTCTTCACACAGTTGCTTTTATTTGTCTGTTTGCTCTAGTCTCTTCCTTTCATGGGAGGAGCGTTCCTCAGATGTCTGGCGGCCCTTAGCTGCTTATTTCTGTTAATAAATGGACCCCTCAAAGCTGTTAGAAGCTCTGTGTTTGGGGGCTTCCTTGGAAGGTGATCTGGCTGTCCGTTTTCTGGCACCTGCCCATCTCCCCACCCCAATACCAGCATCTTCAGACTTTATTCACTTGGGCAGGTGAGAATCTCTCCAGAGAAGAATCTTCTTATCTCCTGCCTACGTGTCTGCTAGCCTTTTTGCAGCCAAATGTGAGGAAAAGTGGAAGATCTTATATTCACTAGGTAAATGATCACTTCTGTCTGGTGTTTTCAGCACTCAGTGTCTGGAGAGCTCCTGCCCCTCTGAGACCCTGCATTTTACCCTGAGAGAAGAAACCTCCAGAATGCTTGCACCTTGGGAGTAGGTAGAAGATCTGGGCTCTACCTGCTACTTAAATAGAAGTCAGCCCTGTCTTTGTTCTTCAACCTTTGCATCCAGAGGTAAATGATGCTGTCGCTTCTTGAGCATTTGGGGGATTCTTGTTTCTTTTCCATTATTGGCTCAGGGTTCTAGATTCTTGGGTCTATGCCAAGTACCACTTAGAACTTCCGCTTTCCAGCTTCCTAAATGCTGTATGTATTGTCTTTTCTCTCCTTCTTATCCTTATGGTTTATTTTGAGAAAAGATCCTTTCATTTTTACTTTAACGTGATGGGATGAAGGAATGAAGATGTCTATATTTGTTCAGTCACCCCTTTTAGCTGGTCCGTATTTTTCTGTTAGAGTAAAATCTTACCCATTCAATGGTTACTTAGAATTCTATATATGCATTCTGCTTTGATGAGGTGAGAGAGAGAGGGAGGGAGAAGGAGGTGGGCATGATATTGTAATAAACAAACCCATTGGTCTGTGTTTTTTGGAGTCAGTATGAATTTCATCCTCTTTCCTGTTTAAAAAGAAGCAATCTTCAGAAAATGACCCTAACTCAGTTTTAGGATAGTGGGGAAGATTCAGCTGTATTCAGTTTATAGTCCGTCCATAGGCCAAAAGGAGGAATATTATAAAACACATTTTTAAAAACAGTTTTACAAGTGATGTGTCCTGATTAACCTACAGGAACGGGAAATAGAAGATAGCCGTGCATCTTTGGCTACAGCAGGCTTTGTTGCGATTTTCTCTGTCAGTGAGTTTACTGACATCCTTTCCGTTGACGTCTTTCCTCTTCAGTTTAACATCAAAAAGAGAAAATGAAGAGCCAGAATAGCTGAAATAAAAGGAACAGGTTACCCATAACCTGCCCCCTCTCTCTCCCACCCAAAACCAGCCATTGTTAACATTTTGCTATATTCTTTCTTCATACTTTTTTTGTTCGAGGCACTTTTTTAAAAAAAGATATTTTTGATCACGGAATTGTCTTAGACAAAGAATAAGTTGTCAGAGAGGACCACCCACTCTCGTCACTGAAGGTGATTGACTTGGGAACCCCATATCTTAACTGTATGGTGTTGATGTTATGTCTGTGGTTTTCTCTCCCTAGAACCTTCTCCTTCATTCCCTTCCTACTTCACACACACACACACAATGGGCCAGAGTAGTCCATGCAGAAAAACAACACTATCACTTTCCAGAAGGAGGGACAGCTACACTTTTACAAAAGACAAAGGTAGCTCTGTTTATGAAAGACATTTTCTATTAGATTTGTCAAGAAGTTGAAAGGTTTTTCTCCCTCTAGCCAGTGGAAGTGTGTGTGTGTGTGTGTGTGTGTGTGTGTGTGTGTGTGTATGAGAGAGAGAGAGAGAGAAAGGAGAGAGAGAGGAGAGAAAGAGAGGGATTCGGAGAGAGGAGAGAGAGATTAAAGAACAAATACATTATTGAGGGAAGTGCATCCTGACAGAACGGGGAACAGGCAGCTGCAGAGATGAGATAGGAACTTGGAAGGCTTCGCGATGCCAAGACTGTCAGAACTGCTCCTGGGGTCTGAAAAACGGCAGCAGGATTCAGCGTTCCTCTGACAACCACTCAGAAAATAGAATGTGAGGAAGCAGGAGGAAGGGAAGATGTGGGGCAAGCCATCAAGGTACTTCCTCCTTCTCTATGGATGGCCGTGAAATGTTGGCCACTTAAGGGGCGCAGGTGCGAGGACGTCTGGACAGGTGGTAATAATGGTGCTGCCAAGTCACGTAGCCCACGCTTTCATAGCGAATTTTGTTAAGTAGTTGGGAAGACTGCCCGTTAATGTACCCAGCCGCCACTTATCCTAGACTCCTATTTCAGTCTTTCAACCAATCCTTCCCAACGGACTGTCTCTGCCAGGGGTCAGCAACTATTTTCCTGTAAAGGCCAGATAGTTAATATTCGAGGCTTGGTGGCCCATATGGTCTCTGTCGCAACTATTCGACTCTGCTGTCATAGCATGAAAGAAGCCATAGAAATGCGTGAATGAGAGACTGGCTGACTTCCAATATAATGTTATTTACAGACACTGAAAAGTGAATTTCCTTTAATTTTTACATGTCACAATAAACCATCTTTCTTTTGAATTTTTCCAACCCTTTAAAAAGGCCAAAAAGCATTCTTAGCTCATGGGCTGTATAAAAACAGGCCACAGGTTGGATTTGGCCCACTGGCCACGGTTGGCCTAACCCTGGTCTCTATCCAAATCGGCATCATGGAAGCAGACAGGCATCATGGAAGCAGACAGAAGGGTTCTCCAACTGCTTCTCCCTCCCCTTTCTCGCCTCCCTTCCCTTGATCTCTTCCCTTTTTCTCTGCTTTCCATTGTTCTGATTTAGAAATAGGAACTTTAAGCAGAGGAAAGTGAAGAGCTTCTTTTCGAACCCATTGGTGAAGCTCCTTAGGATTGCTCTGGGTACAAAACTTACTTCTCGTTTAACTTCTTGTTCTAGGATTCTTGAATACACAATTAGTTAGTTTATACTAATTAGTGCACCTTGCACAACAGGGCCGTAGAGATAAGCCAGGTCCAACGCTGTCCTCTGGGGCTTACTTTTTCAGGGTATGATTTCGACTAATCCATACAAACCTACTTATGTGTAGTCTCACCTTGAAAAATGAAATCCAGGTACATCAGTTACAATTACACTTAAGTTTGGGAGGAAATCCATCCTCAGAGCAAGCAGGCAAAGGGAATAAAAGCGAATGTGTAAGTCGCCCTCCTTACCTGTGCAGCAGGGTTTAAAATAACAGGACTAGTATTTTGAACAGGCACACAAGACATTTTGCCTCCAAATGAGTACAGTTCCTAACAAATGACCCATCCTCCGGTTCTAAATATTTCTGGAAGTGTCCTTACTGCTTGGGTTACCTCCTTCTGTAAAGTACTCCCGGTCAAGTCCGGTTCAAGTCTCTATCCTTGGGGTTGGATGTTTGTTTTTGAAAAGGATAATTTTGTGTGTGTGTGTGTGTGTGTGAAGTCATGTTTTGCAAATTAGCTGAGGTGTCTTGCTGGGTGATAATGTTTAAGTAAAAATCCTCATGAAAAAGCCCATCGTGATGAGTTGTCATGGCAAAGACCCCCCACCCCAAGCACTGGGTGGAGGCAGAGGCATGTAAAGAGCACAGATTTTAGAGTGAAAAGGACAATTCAGGTCCCACCTCTGCCATGTTTTAGCTATTTATGATGTCAGAGAAGATACTCTATCTCTTGGAGACTCAACTTTCCTATCTGTAAAGTGGCGCTAGAAATAGTTCCTTTCCACTATTGTAAGGATTAGAGACGATGTATGTAAAATGCTCTGAGCATGCTAGGGGTTCAGCGTATGTTAGACACTTTGATTTGGCCAGTTTACCGTAAAGGATAGTTTACCTGAGTCAGAATGTTTTCAAAATAGGCTTTGTTGAGATGGATTCCGAAGCCGTGTTAAATAAATGAATCAAGATATTTTCCACTTCTGTTTTTGAATATGTGCCTCCTTGGTTTTTTTCCACAGAAAAATTTGACACCTCACTTCTGAATCACACTAGAAACACATCGCGAGCGACTATTTTCTTTAGAAAAGAAAGTGTTATTTGTCCAGTTTCTCTTGAAAGATCAGCTAAATGTCACATTATCTTGCTCCTACTAACCTTTCAAATCCTTCAAAAATGCTCACGGCAACAGTACTAACAATTTCTTCATGCTCAGATTATTTAAGAAGTGTGTCTCTAAGTATAGTGTTATTGAATTTTTATTTAATAAGTCCAGGTGTATTTTTCCACATAAAAATATAGATTTATTATAAAACATCTGGAAAACATAGCAAAGTAGGTTTAAATATATTTTTCCTAGTCTTATGACACAAAGCTCGCCATAGTTATATCCCTGCTGCCATTTTATATATATATCTAATGTTTATTTATATTTGAAAGAGACTGAGACTGAGCATGAGCAGGGGAGGGGCAGAGAGAGAGGAAGACACAGAATCTGAAGGAGGCTCCAGGCTCTGAGTTGTTAGCGCAGAGCCCATCACAGGACTCGAACTCATGAACCGTGAGATCATGACCCGAGCTGAAGTTGGATGTTTAATCCACTGAGTCACCCAGGCCCTCCAGTATATGTTGTTCTAACCCGTTTACTATTTTTGTTATACCTGTACCCACCCATAATGGCAATAACGTGATGTGTATGTGAATGTGTATATGTGCATATATACAGTCCACAATATTTCTCTTTGAAATGATATCTGTTAATTGTGGGTCATAATAATTTAGAGTCATCATAGGGAACTTGAAAAATACTGAGCACTGTAAAGGAGAAATGGAAAGTATCCCCTAATTCCATCATACACAAATAATTTCCTTCACAATTTTTCTACTGTATTTCCAGGGTGTTGAGATATTAGTACATATTATAAATCTTAAGCAGAGTTAACCTACAAGCCAAAATAAGTGATTTGAAAAGAAATTTGGTGACAAATATTTTGTGCCAGAGCATAGTAGTTATATTGGCCTTTCCCATTTCTAAGAGATCATGGCCACAGATACAGGCTATTCGACATGGGTTTGGAAGACAAATTCCTGGACATAAAAATGGACATTGTGTTTCTATCAACAGCTCAGTTTGAAAAAAAAATAGACTTTAATTTTTAGAGCAGTTTTAGGTTCACAGCAAAACCGAGAAGAATGTACAGAGTTCCCATATACCTCCTGCCCCTCTCGCCAACTCCCCCACCAGATGTACGTTCATGACAACTGATGAAGCTACATTGACTCATCATGGCCACCCAAAGTCCAGAGCTCACGTTAGGGTTCACTCTCGGTGTCGTATTTTCTACGAGTTTGAACGAATGTATAGTGACGTGTAGCTACCATTATACTATCATGTAGAGTAGTTTCACTGTGCTAAAAATCCTCTGTGCTCCCCTGTCTCGTCTCTCCTCTATAAATCGACCCCTGGCAACCACTGATCTTCTTCCTGTTTCTATAAGGCTTTGCCTTTTCCAGAACATCATGTAATCGCCATCATATAGTGTGTAGCCTTTTCATATTGGCTTCTTTCACTTAGTAATATGCATTTGAGTCTCCTCCATGTTTTTCGTGGCTTGATAGCTCATTTCTTTTTAGCACTGAAAAATATTCCATTATCTGGGTGCTCCATGGTTTATCCACTTGGCTACGGAAGGACATGTTGGTTGCTTCCGGGCTTTGGCAGTTATGAATAAATGTGTTATATTCTTGTGCAGGTTTTTGTTTGTTTGTTTGTTTCTTATGGACATAAGTTTTCAACTCTTTGGGAAAAATAACAAGGAGTGTGAATTTTGGGTTATATAGTAAGACTATATTTAGTTTTCTAAGAAACTGACAAAATAGTTTCCAAAGCAGCAGTAGCTGTATTAGTTTGTATTTCCACTTCCCTTTAGCACTTGGTGTTGATGGCGGCATTTTGGCTTTTAGTTATTCTAATAGATGTATTGTGGTCTCTTATTTTAATTTGCAATTCCCTAATGATATTTGACATTGAGCATCTTTTCATATGTTTATTGGACATCAGTGTATCTTCTTTGATGAGATGTCTTTTTAGGTCTTTTGCCAATTTGGAGGGTTGTTCTTTTTCTTATTGTTGAGTTTTAGGAGCTCTTTGTAAGTTTTGGGTGTCAGTCCCTTTGCAAATATTTTCTTTCGGTCTGTGGTTTGTCTTACTCTCTTGACAATGTCTTCCACAGAGAAGTTTTAATGAGCTTATTAATCCTTCCTTTCATGGATCGTGCTTTTGGTTTGTATCTAAAATGTCAGCACTAACCCACAGTCATCTGATGATATCCTGTCTTATCCTCAAGGAAATTGGTAGTTAGGAATTGCATATGCAAGTCTCTGATTCATTTGGGTTAATTTTTATGAAGGATGTAAGGTCTGTGTCTACTTATTTATTTATTTATTTAATTTGCATGTGGATGTCCAGTAATTCCAGCACCATTTGTTAAAAAGGCTACGTTTTCACCATTGTATTGCCTTTGCTCCTTTGTCAAACAATATTTGTATGAAGTCTATCTCCAGGCTTTCTATTCTGTTCCATTGGTCTATTTGTCTCTTATTTTGCAAGTATCACACTGTCTTAATTGCTATAACTTTATAATAAGTTTTCAAATCAAGTAGCATTAGTCCTCCAACTTTGTTCTTCTTTTTCAACATAGTTTGGGCTATTCTGGGTCTTGCTTCCCCTTATAGTTTATTTAGTTCTTTGATTCCTTTCATTAGAGGGTTGTATCATATAGATAGATCTTGTTTTCTACTTAAATACTTAAGTATTTAATTTTATTTTGTGTGCTAATATAAAAGGCATTGTGTTTTTAATTTCAAATTATACTCATTCATTGCTGGTACCTAAGAAAATGGCGGATTTTGTATCCTGCAACTTTATGATAATAGCTTATTAGTTCCAGAAGTTATTTGTTGTTGATGATGATTCTTTTGCAGTTTCTACATAAACAATCATGTAATCTGTGTACAATGACAGTTTTATTTCTTCCTTCCCAATCTGTATAGTTTTAGTTCCTTTCTTTGTCTTATTGCATTAGCTAGAACGTCCATTATGCTGTTGAAAATGAGTGGTTAGAGGGCATATCCTTGCCTTGTTCCTGATATCAGCAGGAAAGCTTTATGTTTTTTTATATGTTTTTAACTATCTTTATAAACTTTGAGAAATTTTCCCTTTACTCTCTTTGCTGAGTGTTTTTATCATGAATGGGTGTTGTATTTTGCCAAGTTCTTTCTCTGCATCTATTACTATAATTATGTAATTTTTCCTTTTCTATTTTGTGAATTTTTTTAACATTTATTTATTTTTGAGAGACAGACAGAGATGGAGGATGAGCAGGAGAGGGAAAATGAGAGACAGAGAGACACAGAATCTGAATCAGGCTGTAGGCTCTGAGCTGTCAGCAAAGAGCCCAGTGCAGAGCTCGAACCCATGGGCTGTGACATCATGATCTGAGCTGAAGTCAGATGCTCAACTGACTGAGCCACCCAGGCGCCCCTAATGATGTAATTTTTCTTTATTAGCTTGATGACTTGATGGATTATATAATTAATTTTTGAATGTTGAGCCAATCTTGCATACCTGGGATAATCCCACGTGGTTGTGGTATACAGTTCTTTTTATCCATTGTCCAATTTGCTAATATATTGTGGAGAATCTTTGCATCTATGTTTGTGAGAAATATCAGTCTGTCATTTTCTTTTTTTGTAATGTCTGTTTCTAGTTTTGGTGTTAGGGCAATACTCGCCTCAAGGAATGAGTTGGAAAGTATTCCCTCTGCTTCTATTTTCTGAAAGCAATTTTAGAGAATTAATATAATTTCTACCTTAAATATTTGGTACATTTCACCAGAAAATTATTTGAGCAAGAGCTCGATTTTGATAGAAGAAAAACAAAAAGATATTGGAAATCGTAATATTTTCAGTACAGTTTCCAGTTTCCAAACCTCAGGAATGACTCTTCTATTTTTATCAATTATGGTTAAAAGAAAAGAACCGTTTGTTTTTTGTTTGTTTTGTTTTGTTTTTTGAATTTTATTTTATTTTATTTTGTTTGAAATGCTTATTTTTTTATCTTTGAATAATTTATTGTCAAATTGGTTTCCATATAACACCCAGTGCTCATCCCAACAAGTGCCCTCCTCTGTGCCTGTCACCCACTCTTCCCCCTCCCATACCCCCCTCATCCCTCAGTTTGTTCTTAGTCTTTGAGAGTCTCTTATGTTTTGTCTCCATACCTCTCTGTGTCTTTTTTCTTTTCCCCTCCTCCCCTCCCCATGGTCTTCTGCTAAGTCTCTCAAAATCCACCTATGTATGGAAACATATGGTGTCTGTCTTTCTCTGACTGACTTATTTCACTTAGCATAATACCCTCCAGTTCCATCCATGTTGCTATGCATGGCCAGGTTTCATTCTTCCTCATTGCCACGTAGTATTCCATTGTATATATAAACCACATCTTCTTTATCCTTTCGTCATTTGAAGGACACTTAGTCTCTTTCCATGATTTGGCTGTTGTCGAAAGTGCTGCTATGAACATTGGGGTACACGTGTCCCTGTACATCAGCACTCCTGTGTCTCTTGGGTAGATTCATAGCAGTGCTATTGCTGGGTCATAGGGTAATTCTATTTTCATTTTTTTGAGGAACTTCCACACTGTTTTCCAGAGTGGCTGCACCAGTTTGCATTCCCACCAACAGTGTAGGAGAGTGCAAGGCCAACTTTCAATAAGAGCCCTGTTTGTTTCCAAGTAATTCTTGGCTCCCTCCTCCCAACCGAAGAATGCTATGAGTGAGGAGCCGTGTGGCAACAAGATTTCTGGCATTTAAAAATGCACCTGAAAATATGTATAAAATATTCTCCTTTTATGGACCATTCCCAAATATAATTGGTCATTGGATATTTGTTGACATCCTTAGGGATGCTGATTTTCTGTGGAAAACAGAAAGTGTGGGTTTCTGTAAAGTTTGAGAGCTTTGGTTGTGACATTGTTGGAGAGAGGAGATGGGTGGGGATCCCTGTGCCTGGTGTGACTCACAAACTGTAAAGTTATAAAGTCAATTCAGGATCTTAAATAGAATCATTTATAAGTTCTTTTCCTCAATATATTTGCATAGTAATTATCACTCCAGTGACTCGACTGTCTCAGATATGAACGGCCAGAGCAGAAATGTGTTTGGAGGAGAGGGCAGAACATACTTCTCGAATTTCCTGACTTCCTCCAAAGTAGACCGTTCATTAGCAAGGCTTTGGCTTGATTTTCCAGACTTAACACTCATAAAATAAGTAATTATTTTTACAGTTCAGTTGTTTTATCTCAGTTGCTAGGCTGGCGATGGTAAGAGCTGTTGCTCAGCTGTTTAGGACGTAACATGCAATTTCTCTGAAAAGGCCATGGACTTGGTTTTATTCAGGAATGAAATTTATTGCACCTTCTTTAGTTGGCGTGTTTTTTAAAGGGAAGATATGTTCTTGTCCATTTTCCAGCCCCTCTTCCTCCCTCAGTTGTTATTTTCTCTTAGTTTTGGTTTCACAGTTTTCTCAAGAGGGTTAGTTGAGTTGTTCTGACATGAGCTTACCTTCAGCCCCTACCTTGACAGGTCAGTCTTCCAAATCTACCCCCTTAGCTGGCTCCAGAGCTTCAAGGCAGGCCTGCCAATTCCAGAATGCTGTTCTGTCTACCTGATTGCTGTAGAATAACAGGTTTGGCTGAAAGTAACATGCATATACAACATGACAGAGGATTGATGCTATGTAGATATGTATTCATTTTCAGGTATAAAGAAAGTCTGGTAAGAAGTGGTCCATGTGCATAACAGCTTTGCCTCTCCATCCTCAGAGACCCAGACTCTTCTAGCTCACCACTCTATTTCCCCTAAACACGACCTACAGGTTTTTAGTCTTTGGCAGTTCCTTCATTCCAGACTGCAGTAAGAAGGAAGGAATGAACAAAAAGGTGAGGGTCCAGGGCACGTCCCAACTGTCACTGACAGAAGGGGGCCTGGAAGCTGCCACACGACTCTTCCCTTAACATCCCATTGGCCGGAACTTAGTCACATGACCATACCAAGCCACAAGGAAGTCATGTGCCAAGGTGCAAATTGTGTTTTTATGGAAGAGGGGGTGGACTGGATTTGGGGACACATCCAGCAGCTTCTGCGGCAGCCAAGAAATTAGTTTTCCATTGTGACTTCTAATTTATTCTAAAGCTAAGCTCTGAAAATATTTTTGATAAAGGAAATATCTCTGGGGCAGGATTCTGGCTCACCTAGTTTGAAAAAGAATTAGTTACTGGGGTATAATTTTTATTTGGATGTTCCTAAAATCTCTCTTAATATTATGAGAGTCATATTATTATCTTAATCACCTTCTCTCCTAAACTGCCTATTTCATCATAAGACATGTGACATTATTCTATGTTTTGAAAAGAGAAAAGTTCTAAAACTCCACTTGCAGCCTTTTCATTAAATAATAATAACAGCTCTTCAATGGAAAATGGAATCTTAAAATATTTAAGTCTAAAATAATACCCTTGGGATGTGCCAGAGTTCAAAGCAAAGAATGAATAAATCGAGGTGGATTTAAAACATGGGTGTTCTGGTTGGTGGGTGTCGCTGCCGTCCCTCTACCGCTCTGATAAGAAGCTCTCCCACAAACAGGACTCCCGGCTTGTCCGCTTCAGTGGGCAACAGAGCTCCAAAACCAAAAATGGGACTCATCTCTAGCCTCCTTTATTGTTTCAGAACTGCCAGCAACGGGGCAAAGTTTGCCCAAAGCCAAAGTGCCACTGTTTATTGCTGCTGCAGTTTGGGCCCGTTGTGGAGCCTGATGAGAATGAACGGATCCTCATTCGCTCAATAACATTTTACTGAGGGCCCCATGATGTGCCAGACACTGTCCTGGAATTTGGAAAACAATGGCGTGCAGTCATTTGCCATTTTGATTACTGACCCATGCTCTAATGTGCCCCTGCTCTGCTGCAAACGACATTTTTCAGGTTTCTTGGCCAAATGCTTCCTGTGAGGCTTCATCCAATGGGAGGAAATCCATGGGAAAGGAGCAGAAAGCCTAAGCATTTCTCATTCCCTCTCTTCTGTTGATAACTATTCTTATTCTGCGATACAGTCCCAGGCAGACCACATGGCTTGACCTGACAATCGTGAACTGGGCGCTCTCTGATCTATTAAGATATGAGCTTGCCTGCGTGTAACAATACTATATCATCAAGTGGAAATAGTAAACATGAGACCAAGGTCTAGAAGTTCGAGAAGACACAAATAAGGTGTACGGGCAAGTGACTCAGATCCGCAGGGCATTTGCTTCTGTGTCCTTGCCGCCCCTCCTTCTAGCTAGTCCTATGCCTAATGGAAAGTTTCCTATGACTTGTGGATGTCGGAAGGAGAACTTGGGCCTGGCGAATTGATGGGTCTAAAGATACCCTGACAATAGCTGGAAGTGGACTGTTTCTGCCTTACAGCTCCTTCTACGAGTGATGACAGAAGTCCTCCAAAGTGAGTAGGACTTCCTGCAATCTCTGGTTACTTACTTCATAAGGAAGGAGATATGGCCATAAGTTTGTGTCTACGCTAATTCATGGAAGCAGCTTAGTGTTTGGCTGGTTAGTCGAGGACTGGGAATGAATTAGACTGTCATATTGGTGACAAGGAAGTCTGGAGAAGAGCAATGTGGATGGACTTCATGGAAAGGGCACAGAGTGGGAATATATTCACCGCATGAATATGGTCCCCACAGGGCACCCATTAAGGAGGAAGTCCCCAATAATCAGGAGAGCAAGGTGGCCTACTCTGCATTTCAGTTGGCCTCTTCTTCAAAGCCACTTCAAAGTGGCCATAGCAGCAGTGATGAAGGCCATTCATAGGCTCAACTGAGTGGACTTCTACTCACCAAGGCTGACTTGGCTGCTGCCGCTAGTGAGTGTCCAAGCCAGAACTGTAGGCTCAGTGCTGTGCCTGATGACACCAAACTCTTTCCATATAAAGGAGATATTCATCCTGGAAATTGATTTATCTTCCCTTTCCCCAGGGTTTCTGTCAAAGGCCGCATTCGCCATCATGGCATTCCCATTTAATCATGCTACTGACCAAGAATTCATTTTGTAGTGAGAGAGGTTGTCTTAGTCTCAGCATAGATTTCAGTGTCTTACTACATAACCCTCTTTCCTGCAGGATAAGGCATATGCTCTGAACAGGAGTAGAGGCACGGCGTTCTTTCTGCTTTAGCCAGAATACACGGGTCTGGGAATTGAGGATGGAGTGGAAGCACTTCTCACTATTACATTCAATAGCCCACTTACAGTATTTTTGTCCCCCTGTATCAGCAACTGTGGTGTAGAGGTCTGAATTCCCAAAGGAGGGATGCTTCTGTCAGCGGACACTCTAATGGTTCCATTGAACTGGGAGTTGAAAATTGCACCCGGATATTTTTGGGCTTCCTTTGCTACTGAACCAGCAGGCAAAGAAGAGAATCCAGATTTCACCCAGGAGATATTGGGTTGGGGCTATCCAATGGGCGCAGGGAGGACTATGTTCGGAATCCCCAGAGATTTGTGGCTTCCTTCGCAGAAAGAGATGAGAGTGTCTTGGTTTGTATGAAGACCTCGATCTGCTATTGTGTGGAAGTTCATCCTGGGTTCAAGGGTGAGAATAAATGCTGAGTAGCTGAGGCGACTACCTGAGTCATTTTTTTTTTTTTCCTGCTGGTTTTCTTTCAGATTCAGTCTCTGTCCTTCTCAGGCTTTTTGCCAAGTAACTTCTAGTTAGACTTGGCAAGAGTGGGGGGAGCCACTGGTGGAAGACTGGAGGGTAGTAGAAGGAGGGAGCAAGGATATTTCTCCATCCTTTCTCTCTATTTTGAGAGTATCCTACTGTAGTTGCCTTTCCCTCCAGGTATCCTGGCTCCTGGGCTCAGGCACTGTATTTTTTCCTTTCATCTTCCCAGCCCCAGGATGGGTGTGGCTTCCTGCTGGTACTAATTTCTGGTTTGCTTCCCCTCCTCCTATTTGCTCTTTCAGCTCTTCTAACAACTTCGAAGCTGATTCCTGTTTCAGATTACCTCCGTTTCTCATAGCCCGGTGAGTGAGATACGGAAAAACGGACAATTACAAAGCAGTGCGATAATCGGTACTACAGGACTAAGCATGGTGTCTAATAGAGGTGCCATGGCAAGATGCCTAATATCTTATTTGAGATTAAGCAGAATAAACAAACAAATCCAAGAAAGAGACCTCACACCTGTCAGAATGGCTAAAATTACTAACTCAGGAAATAACCGATGTTGGCAAGGATGCAGGGAAAGGGGAACACTTGCACTGCTGGTGGGAATGCAAACTGGGGCTGGCGCTCTGGAAAACGCTGTGGAGGTTCCTCAAAAAATTAAAAACAGAACTACCCTACAACCCAGCAATTGCACTACTAGGTGTTTATCCAAAGGACACAAAAATGCTCATTCGAAGGGGCACATGCACCCCAGTGTTTATAGCAACACTATCAACAATAGCCAAAGTATGGAAAGAGCCCAAAAGTCCACCAACTGATGAATGGATAAAGAAGATGGTGGTATATATATATAGTGGAATATTACTCAGCGGTCAAAAAGAATGACTAGCCATTTGCAACAATGCAACAATGTTTGCAACACTATAGAACTATAGTGTATTATGCTAAGTGAAATAAGTCAGTTAGAGAAAGACAAATATATGATTTCACTCATGTGGAATTTAAGAAACAAAACAGATGAACACAGGGGAATGGAAGGAAAAATAAGACAAAAACAGAGAGGGAGGCAAACCATAAGAGACTCTTAAATACAGAGAACGAACTGAGAGTTGCTGGCGAGGTGTTGTGTGGGGGCATGGATGATGTGGGGGGGCTAAATGGGTGATGGGCATTAAGGAGGGCACTTGTTGGGATGAGCACTGGGTGTTATATGTAAGTGATGAATCGCTAAATTCTACTCCTAAAACCATTATCACACTATATGTTAGCTAACTTGGATTTAAATAAAATTTTTAAAAGATTTAAAAAAAGAAGGCTTCCTGGTAGTGGTAACATCTAAACTAATCTCTAAAGGATGAATAAACCACTCGAGATGCGGAGAAGTGGTTTGCATGGGGCACAGGAAGGGAAGCTGGGTGATTGAGAGAAATGTCTAAACCTGAAGGCTCTACCTTTCACCAGTGTGTCAAATAAGACCCCGCTCTAACTTTGCATAAAGCATAGAAATAATGTCATGACTTAACGTTGCATGGTTTATGTTTGGCCAGTAGAAAATTGCAGATTGAAGTCGAATTCAGCAGATATTTTGTGTTCCTATTGACTGCAAAAATATTTTTGCCCCGTTTTCTTGAATAAAATACTGTTGAAAATTTGTAGGCTCCTAGCTTAGCTGTGGATATTCCTCTTTTGAAGATAGATTATAGTTGTAAAACAGTATTTTGGGTGTAGCAGTAAAGGACATATTTTATTATGGACTCTCCACAGCCACAGTACACACACACACACACGCACACACACACACAGATTTTTTTAGCGGGCAGTATGGATGAGAAGGTCCATTGTTTAGAGAAGGGGAGAATATCAAAGTTGTTTGGAATAAATCAAGTGAGTTGAGAAAATTTTAGGGAAAGTGTATAGTTCACTGAGACTTTGTGGAGAAAGGCAAAATAAGGAAGTGGAAATAACAGAATGTTCACATTCTTGGGGACACAAGAGTGAGGGGAGCCAAGGGAGTAGTTGGAACTGGACCAGATCAAGCAGAAGTTCTAGCTGAGGCTGGAGGGAGAATGCAGCCTGCCTGCTTACTTCAATAAGGGCCCACTTCTACTCATGGTACTCAAATGAGAAAAATCTTGCAAAAATAACAGAAGAGGCAGAGTCCTGCTTGAGCCAAGGTGCTCCCCCCTGGGGGAAGTCTGAGGAGGAATCTGAGAAGGATTGTGCTGTAGACAATGGATAAGATGATGATGGAAAATTCTCAGCTCTGTATGAAGTAACTTGAACACCTGCTTGTGAATTTCTGGGCCCTTTTCCATGTTGTATTCTCTGCTAAATTTTGTCTCGATCAGTGTGAAGAATAAAGTCTGATTATTATGGTTATCACTTGCTGGATGTCTATTAGTTCCCAGAAACTGTACCAGAAACTTTGTATAAGTCATGTAATTTCATTTTCCATCCTGCATATCAATGAGCTATTATGATGGTTATTTTATAGATGAAGGAAATGGGATTGAAAGCAATTAAAAAATTGCCAAGATCAGACACGAAGTAGCAGAAATAAAACCCATATCAACCTAATTCCCAAGCCCTTGCTCTTTCAACTATGTGACCAAGTTGCTCACACACACACACAAACTACTCTTTTAGGTTGTTTTCCTACCTGTTTGATTTATCTGTGAGACAATCTAATATGTGGTTTAGAAAGAATTTGAGGAAGAAGAATTAAATGGAAATAGTTGACACATGACTGATGATTAGATTATCCTGTCTTAATTTTTTTTGGTTTATTTATTTATTTTGAGAGGGAGAGAGCATGAGCAGGGGAGGAGCAGAGAGAGAAGGAGAGAGAATCTCAGGCAGGCTCCACACTGTCAGTGCAGAGCCCAATGTGGGGTTCGAAATCAAGAACCATGAGATCATGACCTGAGCTGAAACCAAGAGTTGTCCACTTAACCAGCTGAACCACGTACGCACCCCAATTTTGTCAGTGTTAAAAAAATATGTGTGGGGGGCACCTGGGTGGCTCAGTCGGCTAAGCATCCGACTCTCGATTTCAGGTCAGGTCATGATCTCGTGGTTCATGGGAGCCCCACATTGGGCTCTGGGCTGACAGCTTGGAACCTGCTTCAGATTATTTCTCGCTCTCCTGCTCTAACACACACACACACACTCTCTCTCTCTCTCAAAATAAATAACCATTAAAAAATGGTTAATTAATACTGACATAAAATGTCATTATATAAAAGATATTCAATTCTTCATATACAACTTTGGAGACAGCTATTGATAAAGAAAAGCTCTATTTGCCTAGAACAATTTGGGATGGTGACAATCCACAGCCATTCCTGAGGTGAATGTCCATTTTACCCCAGGCCTCTGGCCATGCCTCCATGTTACCAGGGATAAAGATATCTGACCTCAAAAATAAGCTCTTTTATAGGCTTTCAGAACATGTCAGAGTCCAGAGATTCAGGTCAGCAGACCTGAGTTGTATGGATGACAGCTCTTTACAGAGAAAAGAATCAACCAACGTCAATAGCACAGGTTGCTAGAAGCTTCTGCAATGCCATGTAAGCTGACCCAGTAGGGCCTAGACCATTCAGGAATAAAATATTGGATTACTTCCCTGGGCCAGGAATCCTTGTTAGCTGAGTTTCTGGCTATAGGGAAGAGTCAGCAGGAAGCAAGAGACTGTAAGGAAGTCAGAAATGTCAGCTAGACTCTCATGATCAGTTAGTTTCAGCAACAAAGGCAAAAATCTACTGGTGTTTCTTTGTTTACACCATGTCCACAAAGTATTTCTATCAATCTTTAGTTAGATTTCTTGAACTTCCTTTCCTTCCATAGGGTATGTAGTTGCAGAATACCAAGACAGAATTGCTATAAATCGATAATACAAATGGAGAACCAGGATTCAGAAAAATGTGGTCTCATGACCTTGTCCCTTGCTTGGTCACTTAGGTATAAATTAACCCGTTTCGAACTGCAGGAAGAGAGTGTGTTAGTTATTGTATATAGAATAATTACTTCTAGCTATATGGAACCATCTATGGATGTGTGGGGGAAAGGTTATGGGTACACACACACACACACACACACACACACACACACACACACACACACACCCCAGGCAGCCAAGGGATGGAACGTCAGAGATACAAACCGGGACGTTTGCCCAGCTCCTAATGGTTTCCCCAATGCCATGCCTGCATGACATACTCCGTCCCCTGGGCATGGCTAGTCGTTCCAAGAATAGAGATACCTGACCCAAGTTGAGTCAATTAGATTCTCCTGGCAGTTTGAAAACCCAAATTGAGACAAATGGAGATAGAAATTGCATAACGCAAATGCAATTGAGGTTGGAATTGCATAACGCAGGGCAACGGTATACAAAGCAGGTCTCTGGTCCCCAGCTGCTGGAGGTCACAGAGCTTCTCTGCTCCAGTCTTCCCAAAGCCGAATTGTTCGGGTCTTCCTTCCTTCTGTGACCATCTCCAGTGTCTTTGTAATACATCCTTGGCTTGAAATAATAATAATCATAATAAAAAAGGAAACATAGGGCAAGGCATCTGATCTTAAACAGAACCAAGAGAGCTGATGAAAACGCATGTATTTGTTTAGAGGGCTGAGTGCCCGTATCACAGACAGAAGAAAGGGATGGACGCTAGGGAGGTGTGTATTTCAGACGCAGCTGGTCCAATAGCATCCAGAAGCAGATACCACCCTTATCATCCACATTGCTCATGGACCCTCTTCTTTTCTGGACGCTGGTTCTTTAAACGTGGCTCTTCTTTCTATCGCTGAGAATTGATTTTGGCTGTAACCAAAAGTAAAACGAAACCAAACAAAATGACTTGGAATAAAATAAAATAGCATAGGCAAGCAGGGGATTAAGTTTTCTTTCTGTTGAAGTATAAAGGGAGAACTCAAGTGGCAGCTTGCTGACACTGTCAGAGCCTGTGTCCCCGCTGCATTTGCCCACTCCTGGGGCTCTCACCCCTGTGGTTACAAAATGACTGTGGGGGCTCTAGCCATGGAGCCAGCATGACCGGCACAGGAAGGATTAAAGCCAAGAGATGTCACCACCAGATTTCTGCTGATTTCTCAATGGCTAGAACCCTGTTGTGTGGTCCCTCTAGCTATATGAAGGCTGGAAAATTAATTTCTTTTTTAACAAAAAAAATAAAAAAATATTTATTTATTTTTCAGAGAGAGGGAGGGAGAGAATCCCAAGCAGGAGCTATGCTGTCAGCACAGAGCCCGATGTGGGGCTTGATGTCATGAACTGTGGTATCATGACCTGAGCTGAAATCAAGAGTTGGACACTTAACCAACTGAGCCACTCAGGCACTCTTGGAAAACCAATTTCTTAAAACAGCAACAAAAAAAAGTAAGAAGGAATAGGGTTGGAATGGTTGCTGAGAGAAGAAACTAACTGTAACTTCCACGACCTTCCAGAACAATCTTAATGCATCTTCTTGGATATAATTATATATATATAATAACCAAAGTCAGTGCCCAGTCCAGTTTTTTGGGTTCCTGCACAGAAATTCAGTCACATCCTGAGGCCTGTCCTTACCCACACCTGTTGTCAAGAGACCTCATTCACAAATCTGTATCACCGATCCACTCAGCAATCCTGTGTGTGTGTGTGTGTGTGTGTGTGTGTGTGTGTGATTTCCATTTTAAGATGAGCAATATACTTAACACGGAACAGAGTTGAGATATGCGAAAGTTTCCCTCTCATCTGTGTCCCATTCAGCTTCCCAAACCAGATGCCATCCATGTTGTCAACCCTTTGGCGATCTTTCCAGAGAGAGTTTGTGTATTCATAAGCAAAAACATTTATGAAATGCAATACTCTTAAAGCTGCTGGTTCTGTCCTCACATACTTCACAAGCCGGCGAGCGCACCAAAGTCTTTACCGAGGGAAGAGGAAGGGCCATGCCCTGTACTCGGTGAGTCTATGCCAGGTGCCTCCAAACACACTATCTCATTTAACCCTCAGTGATGACTCTCAGGTAGATCTGTTAGTTGCACACTCAGGTTGGAAATCTGAAGCTCCGAGTAATTAGAAGACACGGGTTAGTGACGAGCTAGTAAAGGGTTTGACATGGAACTTGAATCTCTGTACGTTGGTTTGCTCACCCCCAAAGCACCTATTGGTGAGCTGTAACCTTGTGTATTCCAGTCCTCCATCCATTACATCTCTGCCCTGCAGCTGACTCTCCCGCCCCAAATGACTGCAAGTTTCTCTTTCTCTGCTGCACTGCCTTCTAGCTGATTGTTTGATTTTAATTATTTTTATGTTTATTAATTTTTGAGAGAGAGAGTGAGTAGGGGAGAGGCAGAGAGAGGGAGACGTAGAATCGGAAGCAGGCTCCAGGCTCCGAGCTGTCAGCAGATCCCTACAGGGGGCTTGAAACCATGAACTGTGAGATCATGACCTGAGCGGAAGTAAGACGCTTAATCAACTGAGCCACCCAGCTGGCTGATTCTTTGAAAATATATGCTTACGATTGTGAAAGCTAGGATTCTTTCCTCATGGGGCTCACAGCAGTGATTTGCGGTGAGCTGACTGTTAATTAAATTATCTGCACGCCCTGTGACCTGGCCTAAAGCTTCTCCATTGCTTCCTCGGCTCCTTCCTGCTACAGAGTTAACCAATTTTTTCCTTCCTTTTAGGATTTCTCCTCTTACGATTCTTGTCTGTTTAGAGCCTTGCTACTCAAAGTGTGGTCTGCGGACCGGAGGCATCCGCGTCACCTCGAACCTTGTTATAAACACAGATTCGCAGACACCACCCCGACTTACTGAGTCAGAATCTGTGTTTTCACGAGAGCCTCTGGTGGTTGCTGTGCACATTAGTGTTCGAAAATCACTGTTGTAGATGCACCTGCAGGCCGAATCTAGTCAGCTGCCCCCGATCACATTTTACGGGGCTACAGAAGTACCTCTATGGTAGATTCAATTTCTCCCCTTGTCCTGAAAGGCTTACAGTATCTACTATCTGGGATCTCCCAGAAAAAGTTTGCTGATCCCCCTCTAAAGGATATGCCTTACTGTACTTGAATTCTGGGTGGATTTTTTAAAATGTTTATTTATTTTTGATCTAGAGAGAGAGAGAGGCAGAGGATCTGAAGCGGACTCTGCCCTGATAACAGAGGGCTCCAACTCATGAACCGTGAGATCATGACCAGAGCCGAAGTCAGATGCTTAACTGACTGAGCCGCCCGGGTGCCCCTGGGTGGATTTTTATCTTGCTTTCACACAAACACCAGCTGAAGGAGGATGCACAAGGGTTCCCCCTTCTTCTCTATGTCTGTGCACCTGCAGACTTTGGTACATTTGTATTCATGCCTTTGTGTTATGATTTATGTTTTGTTTCTATGTCTACAGGTATGTTTCTCTACTGGGCAAAAAGCTCCCTGAGGACAGGATGAGACCAGATTCCCTAGAAGTGGAGTCTGGGGACCATGATTCTAGTCAAGGGGGTTAGCCACGATCGCTCTCAGGAAGAACCCCGTAATAAAGGGAGGGAGGCAGGACAGGCGGGGAGGAAGAAGATGAGTAAAGACAGTATGGCTGCACCAGAGTCTAACCTCCGGGTGATCCCATGGGCAACCCTGGGGTGTGACCGGCACCCTGGAATTTTTCCACCGGGAGGCAAGGGGCTGATGTTTTTGTATCTTCATATCAGTCATTGGCTGGGGCTGCCCTCGGGGGAAGGCAGAGCCTCTCAGGCTTTTCCGGATGAGGCTGTTCCTCTCGAGAGACCACCTGTGAGCCCTTGGCTGTCACCACTCAGCTGAGAGTGGGAGGCAGTCCCGGTGTGTCTTTTTATTTTAATCTCTGTTTCCTTAGTTGCTGATACAATTCCTGGCCTTCAGCAAGTGTGTAATAAATCTTGGTTACATGAATGAGTCTCTTCCTAATATAATACATACTCGCTTGTTAATTAAGACAGGCAATATCCATTGTCTTTGTTTATGTTCATCCAATTAACAAAGTAAATCATTTTCTAACTAGTTGGTTTAACAAGACTAAATGAGATAATCCGGATAAAGGTGCCTGGGAAAACACCTGATGCAGAAACGTTAGTTTCTTTCCCTTTAGAATTAAGTAGGCTGTGTGATATATTTTATTAGGAGGAGCATCAACTTTCTTGTTTATGGCTTGTAACAAATTCAAATGAACCAGGCGAGATTTTTGTTTTTATTCCCTCTGCAGCCTCTGCTTGGGGCTTACCGAGACCATCACCTTTAGCTGGGAGCAGGCATGATGGGAATATAATCTCAGATGTTATGATAGCAATAATATTGCAAAGTGTGGGATATACTGAAATATGGGCACTGTTAAAATGGTCTACAAGTCAAATAATCATCACTGCCACAGATATTAATCCTATTATCATCCAGGGACTGTGCCAGGGGCTTTGTGTACCTTATTGCTGGCCCTCAGAATGACCCCGTACACTGGGGATTATACGTGTTAGTACACAACAGGTGGGCAATGTATGCAATTAGGATACCAGAAATACAAAGGCACCAATATTTTTTTAATATCAAAAAATATGATTAAGTTCATTGTGCTAGAGACCAGAACCTTGTGAATTTCCTACACTTATTTGTTTGTTATTATTATTATTTTTAATTACACACAGGGGTCACTATTACCTTTTTAGTGCATAGGATTTCTTAAAATCTTAATTTCATATCCCCTCCCCACCGCAGATATTATTAGCCCAATTTTAGAAACGAGGAAACTAAAACTCAACAGAGGTTGGTCAGCTACTGAATCAGTTAGGGGTCACTGAAGGAACAAAAGGAAAGAGAAGGTGGTACTTAGATGAGAGACTAGTGCCTTCCCTGGAGCTGAGCTGCTGACCCCATAGAAATCAGGTACAAATACACCAAAGAGGCACTTCAGCATCTGGCTCAGTCAGCTGAGCATCTGACTCTCAGTTTCAGCTCAGGTCATGATCTCACAGTTCGTGAGTTCGAGCCCCACGTCGGTCTTTGTGTTGACGGTGTGGAGCCTGCTTGTGGTTCTATCTCACCCTCTCTCTCTGCCCCTCACTCTCTCTCGCTCTCAAAAATAAATTAATTAATTAAAAAAAAAAGAGATACCTCAGCATCTAGGTCTGGAATGGGCTTGAGCTGCCCGATTCTGGAATAATCTAGATGAACACACCTACTAGTGTCCAGCAACTACCACTTTGTCGGACTCAGAAGCAGTGGGCCTCTCTTGTCTTCCTGCCTTCTGATCTTTTGCTGGTGCTTCCTATTAGTAGAATCAAACAGGAAACCAGCAGGTGAGGGGGACTGAGGAAGGGAGCCTACAGACTCCTGGCCCTGCGGAGAAGAGAGGAGGGTGAGGATGGGTTGGAGAGATGACAGGCAAACACCCAGGACACACGGCCGGAAGGGTGCACGGTGAGGCTACCCCGTGTTGCCTGTCTGTAGAATGTTTATGTTGCTACTATTGAATTAACCTTACTTAGCTTGAAAATTCATGTTTGAGCAAATCTAATTCACTTTGCTTGAAAATTCACATTTCTGAGGCCTGAAAACTGGTTGATTTGTCCCCTGATTCCTGCTCTTTATTCAACTTTGAAACTGCTTTTTCAAAAGAGAGGAGAAATTTTCTGTGTTGGTGAGTTTATGAATATTGGCGTTGGCACCCATGGGTTGAAACCGTAGCAGTCTGGAACCCTGCTGGAATCTTCTATGGCTCCTCATTATGGTATTTTCTTATGCCCCAGAAAACAGGTTTAAAATTGAAATGGCAATTTATATTCCTATTTGGAATATCTCAGCGATTTGGTAGCAGTTCTTAAAATAGGGCTGAGAGACGTTGGATTTTTCCATTTGCAGTGCCCTTTCAATAATGACCATTTATCAAATACCCCCAAATTAGGTACTAGGGAAACGAGAATAGATGAGGTTAAATTTCTGTTATCAGGGGGTTTGTACCGTAATATTTGACCTAAACGGAGATCATTTTTATTAGTTCCCAGCAAACACAAACATTTCAACTGAAGCTGTATATTTTCTTTTCTTTTGAAAGATAGTTCTTCATTTCTTTCTTTCTTTTTTTTTTTTTTTTAATGTTTATTTACTCTTTGACAGAGAGACAGAGCATGAGCAGGGGAGGGGCAGAGAGAGAGGGAGACACAGAATCCGAAGCAGGCTCCAGGCTCTGAGCTGTCAGCACAGAGCCCGACGTGGGGCCGGAACTCACAAACCGTGAGATCATGACCTGAGCCGAAGTCGGTGCTTAACCAACTGAGCCACCCAGGCGCCCCTGTTCTTCATTTCAATCAAAGACACAGGAAGGGCGTGAAGAAGGGTAGATTTTCCGTCCAGGAGTGTTCCTGGGATGGTCCCCAGGTTAGCCAGATCTTCATCCTAGTTTGTCACATTGGTCTTCTGTGTCTTTGCTGGAGCAGTAATGGTGGAGAATTAACTTCGCCTTGAGAATGTCTGTTGTCTGACAACGGAAGGACAGGCAGGAATACTCTGGCCTCGTTTCCTTCCAGTGTTGCTGCCACACAAGGATCATGACCGTGACCAGCAGAAGATGGTAGAGGAGAGTGATTCTATAACTCGGGACCATCACAACACTCTCCAGTAACAGACTGTGAGACATGGCCCACTGTGAGGTGCTTTTCTCCATTTTACATTTTTTATTACATAAAAAATTAATACTACGCATCATCTACTAAATTAACCCAGAATCCCTGGCATGGAGTTAATCTGTTGAATCACCGATCATGTTTTTCTTTTCCAGTCTTATCTACCATTACACCCAACTTCTCTCTGCTCCAGCTCAAAGTTGTTTGTTAGGCAAAGCAATGTTTTTTAATAAAACAAAGAGAGCACAGATAAAGGGAGAAATGTCTGGCTAGAAGTGGGGGGCAATCAGAGCCTGAATGCTTTGTCTCCCTTGTGCCCTGGCCACGGAGGCGTGTCTTCCAAATCCCGGACGGCTCTGACCATTCATTCTAAATGCTTCATCTCCCTCTATGCCTTTTACTCTGTCCCGCTGCTCAATTGGATGTCTTTGCTTGGCACGCCCTCCTTCTCTGGCACTACTTGTTCAAATGCCACCTCTTCCAGGAAGCTCTTTATGATTTGTCCCACTTGAAACCAGTCTGGACCTCCTCTGCTTTTCCATAGTACTTGTATTGCCAATGTTGTTTTAAGGGAAGGCTGCCTTACTATGTTGCAAGCTGCCATGAATTAAGGGATTTTTTTTTGTCCACCTTCGTATCTTTATCATATCCTGCACGTATTAGATACTCAATGTTTTAGGTACTTTATAGAGAGGAGAATATTTACTCTTATATAGGTTAATGAGGATTCTCTCTAGAGACAGATCAAGATTTTCCAAATTTGTTTCCCTATTTTCACCATATGGAATAACTTCTTCCCATCTCGTCTCTGCTCAGTTGCCACAACATAAATACAACCTTTCTTATATCTTCCTATATGAAAGTAATGTCAAGTTCATTTGAATGCCCAGTAGCAAGCACAGTTTCGGTCCCTCTCTGAGGACACTGGGATTTCTATCATACAGTTACGGTCACATACATGCCTATTCGACACAACTCTCAGTTACTTAAGAAAAGAAAGTTCCATGGTCTAGAACTGTAAGAGTATCGCATCTGCAGTGCGACGAACATGGCTTCAAATGCAGGTCACACCAGTTGATATCTAGGGGGCAATGAACAAAAGACTTGATATCTTTGAACCTCGGTTTCTTCACTGTAAGATGAGGTTAGTGATGTCTCTTTCAGAATTTTTTTTTTTTTTTTTATGAAGAATACATTCAATAACATCAAAGTAGCTTACCGACATGGGGCATTCAAAATCGTAAGTCTCTTTCTCCAGGATTCCTCTTTGAGACTTCCCCAGAACCTAAGGACAGTCCTTTGTAAGAAGTATACACTCAATTTTTTGTTTGTTTGCTGAATTGAATTTTCAGAAAATGTTAATGAAAGTTATGTGGGGAAAAATGGGGCGCCTGGGTGGCTCAGTCGGTTAAGCTGACTTTGGCTCAGGTCATGATCTCATAGTTTGTGGGTTCGAGCCTCACGTCAGGCTCTGTGCTGACAGCTTAGACCCTGAAGCTTGGTTCGGATTCTGTGTCTCCCTCTCTCTCTCTGCCCCTCCTCTGCTCATGTTCTGTCTCTCAAAAATAAATAAACATTAAAAATTTTTTTAAATGGCTTCATTGCCAGGAAGTTTGGAAAACATCAAATTGTGCCTGAATGCATTTTTTAAACAAAATTTTTAAGACTCTTTGTTACTCTAATATGCATTATTCGGTTATACAGCTGACCCTTGAACAACATGGTTTGAACTGCACTGGTCCACTTATACGTGGAATTTTTTTCAATAAATACAGTACAGTACTTCAATTGTATGTTGTCTTATGATTTTCTTACTAGCATTTTCTTTTCTCTAGTTCATTTCATTTATTGTAAGCATACCGTATATAGTACATATAACATATAAAATATGTTATTAATTGATTTAACATTGTTAATTGACTATTGATGTTACTGATAAGACTTCTGGCCAACAGTAATTAAGTTTTTGCGGAATCAGGACTTATGTACAAATTTCTGACTATAAGAGGGCAGGGAGGGAGTGCCCCTAACCCCCCACATTATTCAAGGACCAACTGTGTATCTCTTCACAGACAATCTCACAAGACTAGCGTATACTACAGTAGAGTCTAGAAAATATGGAAATAAGCCACTGACCCTAAAGACCTTGGGAGGAAGGCCTGTTTGCCCCCCAGGACACCTTTCCTGCCTAAGGCTGGTGTGCAGTCTCTGTAGAGAGCCTGCAGGCTGGCATTTTCTAGTAGATTCTCCGTGGCCCACAGTCTGATTTAAAAAAAAAAAATTTTTTAACGTGTATTTATTTTCGAGAGCCATAGAGACAGAGTATGAGCAGGGGAAGGGCAGAGAGAGGGGGACACAGAATATGAAGCAGGCTCCAGGCTCCGAGCCGTCAGCACAGAGCCCAACTCGGGGCTCGAACTCACAGACCGTGGGATCATGACCTGAGCCAAAGTCGGCCGCTTAACCAACTGAGCCACCCAGGCGCCCCTGATCTTGTAGGCTTTTGTCAGCCAAAGGATGTGGACTGACTCTCACAGACGAACTCACATTAGCCAAGTTTAGAGACTGACATAAACATTAATCTGAATTTGTTAATTTGCCATGAGCATTCTTACTTCAGTTGGAGTATACCATATGAGTTGACCCAATCATATAAGGATTTCCCTTCTAGGCTGATCTACGGAGAAAGCCATAGTACAGTGAGAAGATTTGTTGGTAAGCCTGAATTACACAAAGTAGGGAGTTAGTGAACTGATTTTAAGAGGCATCTAGGCCTTCCATTCATCCCCCCTTTCCTCTCTCTCTCCTCATCTCTCCATTCAGGAAATACTTCTTGAAAACTTATTGTGTGAGTCAGTATAGTGGAGCGCTCTTGGGTGAGACTTCCTGGTTTTCAATCACAGAGCTTCTGCTGGCTGGGCATGGGAACTGGGGGAAGTTATTTAACGTCTTAGTGCTGTAGTGCCTACCTGTGTAATAGCACCTACTCTAACCAGGTTAAAGAAATTACCATATGCAGATGACTTAGAATAGCAGCTTGGGACTGATGGTTTACACACCTCTTTAATGTGCATGGCGGGGAGATAGGTTGAGCTTTCTAATTTTTCTTTTCTTTTTTTTGCACAAGGAAATTGAGTTTCAAAGTGATTAATTGCTGTGCCCTAGGTCGCACCCAGTTAATAAGTAGCTGTGTTTGCTCAAGACCAAGTTTATTTTAGAAAATCATGGATTTTGACACCCTGGGGGAGGAAATAAAGCATAACAGTTATGTCGGCTTTCATTGATCCTTAAAAAAGAATTCTAAGCCCGTAGAAATAAAGGGTAGACTCTAGCTTCTTTGTTTATCCTCAACTTTTGATTGATTTTGTCATTTTCCATATTTAGCTCCTATGAGTTGGGCCTCCCTCAAATGGTGCCCTAACAAACGAGATCAATTTTCCTCTGAAACAGGTCCTTTTTTTCTTTTCTTTTTTTTTATTAAAGAAATTACAGTCATCCCAGACTCATGTTCTTAGGGAGGAAACAGTACATTTGGCAATTTCCATTGCTTCTGGTTGTGATCAGATTGAATTTCAGGCAGTCATCTTCAAGCTATGCCCTAATTAAGATGAACAGATCTTGTCGGCTGGCTTGTCTAATCAGTTTCCCATCTGGCGTAATCATGTTTATGAGCAGGATCTGCTTTTACTTGGCGTGGGCAATAGCTAAAAACAACAGAACAAGGCAAGCACATCTCCTAAGGTAAGAACCAGGGCCCTTCTTCCCCTCAAATCCTAGCCAGGAAATCACAATTTCAAACCTGTAGAGTAAGTGTGTGTGATATTTGCTCTGCTGGAACCCCATTAAGCTCCACTGAGATCCATCCATCCATCCATCTATCCATCCATCCATCCATTCATCCATCCATCCATCTATATTTATGCTTCCTTCCATCCATTCCATCTAAGCAAACATTGTTTGAACCCCTCATATGTGCTAGGCTCTCCATGAGTCAGGGCACTACTACTTTGAAAAACAGAGTATTCCTGCTCTCAAGGAGCTCTTGGTGTGATGAAGAAAGTCTCAAAAACATATGGATCTGAGAAATAAAGTCTTGTGTTCTTGAATAGTAGAGTACGAAAAATTATTGCATCGCAAATGATTGTACAGTTTTGTATTCTCCAAGAATGGTAATTGTGCCAAAGGAGGGTATGGAAACTGACCTTTGTTACCTATTCCCTCGAAGGAACATGTCTTTGATAAATTATCTGTATTTCTGTGATGGATGATGCTTTATTGATCTCCTGACTGAACAAAAGACAGACAACAGCGTGAGAGAAATTCAAAGTCAACGTAGGTGTGAGTAAACTGAAAGCACTGCTTTTCATCAGGAGAACAAGTTGGGGATCAAAAAAATCCTTCGTAGATGGTACCGCCTTTCCCCAGTAGCCTGCCCAGATCTCAGCCAATGTCGTAGGTCTTTTAATGTAAACAGATGCAGGAAGGATGCTAAAATGCAGCTTGGTTCAATAATGGCCATAATGTTGCATTTCACAAGAAATTTAGTCAAAGTTGTATTCATATAAAACTTATGAGACTAGACCAGGTTGTTTTGGGAAGAAAATGAATAGTTGCTAAGGAGACATGTGCTTGTCCTTAGGAAGTATCATTAGACACTGGTGACAACCCTCACTAGAGCAGAGAATGAAATGGAATAAGGGTCCCCAACTCCTTTTTCCCATTCTCAGGGCCCAAGCCTTCACAGCTCCCTGAGAGCTTGTGAAACCTGGGCAGAAAAAAGCCTCCGCTAGCATATGGGGAAAGTCCCTGGGAGGTTTGGCTTCCTTTCTTAAGTAAAGAGACTGGAGTTTTCTTATTGGGGCAGTCCTGAAGTGTGACTATAAGAGGAAGGCAAGAACTGGGATCAGTCATAGGGTCATTGAAAAGAAGAGGGATGAGGAGGTACAGAACATTTACGTGAACAACCAACAAAGGCCCCCAACTATAAGTCCTGTGACATCTCCTCCAAAAGTCCTAAGTGATTCTGATCAAGTCATAATCTTCTGTCTCTATTGCTTTGATGCTTGCCTGAATCATTAGTAAAAGGGCTCCTTACACTTTCATTTGAGCTCTGTGTCTGTTTCTTTAAGGATGAGGGTGTGGGGTTATTCACAAATGAAGCTGTTCCAGATAGCATGTAGAACCACCTGGTGATGCTCCTGGGTAGTCATGGAGGTAGAAAGGAGAGCGTTGACCTTCCTTGGAATCACTTGTGTTGAGAAGACCACCCATCATCAGGTGTCTTCCTGATCACTGCAGAATGCAGACAGGATTTCCTATGTTCTCCCAATAACTTCTCCACCTAGGGACAGGAAGGTTTTATATATATATAAAACCACTTCATAATTGTTTGTTGAAATAGGAAGTGAACTATGGAGGGAGAAGGGGGGTCTTAGTGCTGGAAATATTTTAGCAGATGTTAATCAGCTAATTGGAAGGGGTATTTGAGGTAGAACTCAAACATTTTTAGGATGATGAGAAGATCCCAAACTTGATAGCACATCAAAATCAGCCATGAGCTGTTAAAACTACAACTGAGATTTTATGTTTCACATGAAAAGCAACTGGAATCTTAGAAGTCTGATAAGCTTTGGCAGCCTCCTACTTTTTAAGCTCGGATCACTTTTTAAGCTCGGATCCTTCCGTGTCTTGTAGAAATTGGGTGAGTTTTGTCACGTGTTGAAAGGTTGTCGCACTAACAGTGGGTGCGTTTCAGTTGCTCCCTGCTGGGGTTGCCAGGTAGAGCTGTGAGTGACCTGTCGTGTGGGTTCCTAGAGACCCACAAATAAGCTAAAAGAGGTTTCTGGAACTCTTCTTGGGAATTGAGAGCCTTGGCATAGCAACATCATCTGGTACCATTTTTTTTTTTCTTGTGTAGGCTGAGGTCAACAGTGAGAGAAAAATATAATGAAGGCACAGGTGTACAAAACAAGTGGTGTAAAACAATCATCTCCCAGCATCAACTTTCCCACATTTGTGCCACATAAGCAAGGGGCAGAGGCCCACCCTAATTGGCCATTTTATAAAGGGTCCTGGCAAAAGCCTTCTCTCAGAGGCTTGGTTTAGGATTTGTCACCAAATAACCAAGAAAAGGCTCTCTAAGGATAGACCCAGGGCAGACCCCAAAGTGGTGGGGTGCAATGCTTGAAAGTAGACTGTAGAAATCAACACATGAGCCTGACTACTTGTTTCTAGACGCTTCCACACTTTCACATCAACCTTAGTGATCTGGTTACACCCCAACTTTCTTATTATACTCTTGCCTCCATGGAACATTCTCTCCAAGTTTGCTTCCACCTATCTGCCACCTCCATTTCTCCCTTTCCTGAAATATTTCAATGGCTCTCCATTGCTGAAGAGATGAAGTTCGGTTCCTTGGTATGGCACACAGGCCCCCATGATGTCCCCTCTTCCCACATCTCTAGATTGATCTTCCTCTCCATGTTTTTCGTGCCCTATATTTAAGCTATAACTCCTAACTATCTCTGAATAAGCTTCTTCACAATTTTTCCTCTGATTCTCCACCCCCAAGCAGAGTTGATCTCCAGGCTTTGGGTTTCCAGTGTGCCTAGAACATAAATTTATGTATCATTTATTACACTCTTACAAGTAATAGTTTGTAAGTCTGGTCTATCTCTTATTTTATGTTTGTTTGTTTGTTTACTGAGAGAGAGAGAGAGAGAGAGAGAGAGAGAGAGGGAGAGAGAATCCCAAGCAGGCTCCCCACCATCAGTACAGAGGCCAGAACAGGGCTCAAACTCACCAACTATGAAATCATGACCTGAGCCGAAACCAAGGGTTGGACGCTTAACTGACTGAGCCACACAGGTGCCTCCCATCTATCTCTTCTAATGAATGGTAGGTCATTGAGTGAAAGCATGGTTTATTGTCCTGTTCAACACTATGTCCCCATTTCTTCCTCAGTGTCTGGCAGCTAGAAGATGTTCTATGTATATTGGTGATGAAAATATGACAACTGTGAGCTGGGAGAATTTTAATTTTCTTTATAAAACAGAAAGTTCCAGGAACTTTGGGAGACAGCTATGGATCAGGAGTATGTTTTCCGTGTTCGCCTAAGATTCAGACCAACCTGGATATGTCTAGAACAGCGGATAAGTAGACACTAGGTATTCCTGGAAAAGAAAGTATGCCAAAAGAAGAATTTATGCATTTATCCTGAGGACAACTGGGCAAGACAGAGAGGAAGAGCGATTTTTTTAATTTTTAATGTTTACTTATTTTTGAGAGAGAGAGACACAGAGTGAGAGGTGGGGAGGGCAGAGAGAGAGGCAGACAAAGAATCCAAACCAGGCTCCAGGTTCTGGGTTGTCAGCACAGAGCCCAACACAGGGCTTGAACTTACAAACCATGAGATCGTGACCTGAGCTGAGGTCAGACACCTAACCAACATAATAATATGGAATAAATAATAACGGAGAGTTTAGTAGAATTCATGTGGGGCATTCAGAGGCATTTTGTTGCAAAAAGGAGGCCCAGGAGGGGTAGAAATGTAATTGTCCCGCTTGGAGTGATACTGTTGAAACACATGTTGATAGTGGGTAGAGATATTGGCTTAGCCAGGAAGCCTGACAAGCCTAAATCTGGGGGAGGTGGGGAGAGGTGGAAAGAAGTAGAGAGACAGAGAGAAAGAGAGAGAGAGAGATTGAGAAGCAGGGCCACATAGGCAGAGAAGGAGAGGAGGAAGATGATGGATACACGGTGACTGAGCTCAAGCAAGACACCCTCCAGGATTCCCTGAATTCAACATGGAAGAAAGGCAGAAGCAGAGAATCACTCTTTTTTTCTTAAGTGATAATCCTGCTTTTTAAATCCCCTTCCCTTTCCTTCCCTTTGATATGATCTAGAAATACACAAATTGCAGAAAGGAGTACATAATGTGCATGAGGAAAAAAACCGTGCAGAAGAACTTTAGAAGTTACAGGTCAAAAGTGTCCTCTCTTTTCTAGACTGAACTTCCTGGCAAATAACTTTTAGGATTTAGTATTGCCAGAGGTTTAAGCTGTTATTTTGTCCCCTAAAGATGGGAAAAAAATAATTCCCTGTCCCCAGGCTTAACTTTTCATCAGCATATTGCCCTCGTCGGCATCTGAAAAGTGGCCAGTTTGGAAGGTTAGGTTTAAAAATGAGGGACTTTAATTTTACTTCCCTTGTAAAGTTCATGTGAATGAGAAATTATCCCAGCAGCTGTTACAAATGCTTGGTTACCCAGCAGCTTTCAGTAATATGGAAGTAAAGACTCCTGGCTTACCACTGTTGACTGAGAGAACGTTCCAGAGAAGTGGATTTGGGAGCCACTTGCCTAATATTGACAAAACAGTGACACTGGCCTGTTTTCATTTTAACTGGAAATGAAAAACTGAGAATTTACAGTTTCAAGATTCTTTTTTTTTGGCTTAATCTCTCTGGCCACAGCACTCCCTACTCAGCTAGGAGGCGAGAAATCTATGAGCAGTTCCTGGCATCTCCATATATGACACATAAAGAGAAAAGTCAAGCAATTCAGTTGGCATTAATTTTAAAGAACCAAACATCATCAAAACCATCACATAAGACATAAGCACATGGACCTGAAACACAGAGCCAATCCACATGGTGAGGAAATGCCAGTGTCATGGGCTTTATGGGCCGAGGAGGTGTCAAGTTCACCCATTCCAATGCCCCTTTCTCATTGATGGGAAATCCAGAGAAACACTGTACACACTGCACAGTAGATCTCCAGATTTTATTTATCTTGCATAACTGGAACTTCTTCAAGTCCCCTCCCCACAGCTCCTGCCACCATTCTACTCTCTGCTTCTTGGGATTTGCTATTTTAAGTTCCACATACAGTATTTGTGTTTCTGCATCTGCCTTATTTTACTTACCATGGCGCTAAGTCTATCTATACTGTTGCAAATGGCGGGATTTCCTTCATTTTTAAAGGTTGAGTTCCTTATATACTTTGGATACAAACCCCTTACCAGCCGACTGGCAATGACATGCAGAAAAATGAAACAAAAGATGAAAGACGAAGAGTTGTTCATCCTGGAGTTCTGGATACCAGAAGCGGATCGTCCCCTCTCCTTCCCTTTTGGACGTTCACTTATGCGTGCCCACAATTTTCCCTCTGCGGCTTAAGTTAATTTCAGTTGACATTCCTCCACTGTCATCTGAACCCGTAGTAACTAATCTTTTCATCCTGTTTCTCGGTCCTTGATTGTCTTACATTTGATCATTAAGTTTGTAGTAGGCATAATAATGGCCCCCAAAGATGTTTTCATGTCTGAATCCCCAGAATCTGTGCATGTTACACAACATGAGAAGAGGGATGGGGAAGGCAGCAAGATGGCCTGACTTTTGGCTCAGTTTTCAAGACAATGATCCAGGTACAAGCCACAACATAGGGGCCTGTTACAGGATTAAGGTCCAAGTTGGAAGGGTTTGATTTCATGTGGTCAGGGTAGAAATCCAGGAATCAGGTCTGGAAATTAATCCAGAATATTCTGTGCTTCTTAAATATTTTTTAATGTTTATTTGTTTTTGAGAGAGAGAGGGAGAGAGAGAGAAAAAGCACCAGGAAGGAAGGAGCAGAGAGAAAGGGAGACAGAGAATCCCAAGTAGGCTCTGCGCTGCCAGTACCGAGTCCGACGTAAGGCTCGAACTCACAAGTCATGAGATCATGACCTGAATCTAAACCAAGAATTAGACACTTAACTGACTGAGCCACCCAGGTGCCCCCAGTGCTTCTTAAATCTTATCATCAGTAGCCCAGGTTTCAAAACCTTGAGACCAGGAGGGTGTGAGAACAGGAGGTACACATTGGGACCAATTGCCCAGCTCTGGGGAAAGACAATCTGAGAAGGAAGAGACATGTTCTTTATCTTAAGATAAAGAAAACCCACCATCCTCAAGACTTCACAAGAACAAAGTGTTGAGATCACTTACTCCTTCTGAAGGGCAGCAATTCTCAATTCTAGAATATGAGCCCTGAGATAGACCCAAAGGTCATACGGTCTTTCAGTGTTTCTCGAAGATTTCTCCCTGGGTTACCAGTTTTAGCTTCATTACAACTGAAAATCCTTAGTCTGTAATCAAGTGTTCTCAGTCAGGCTCTCTAAAGGCAGCCTGTGGGGATGAGTTAGTGTGAAGGCTAGAAATATATGCATTTGAACCACCTCCCAGGTGATTAGGAACCACTGTGTTTGTGGTTCTTAATCATGTAGGGATGATATCCTAACTGTGGATGAATTGAATTGGAATTTCTTTTTTTTTTTAATGTTTATTTATTTGGAGGGGGGAGAGAGAGAGAGAGAGAGAGAGAGAGCGAGCGCGCGCGCGCAAGCTTGAGTGAATGGGGGAGGGGCAGAGAGAGAAAGGAGAGAGAGAATCCCAAGCAGGCTCTACACTGTCGATACAGAAACTAATGTGGGGCTTGATCCCATGAACCGTGAGATCATGACCTCCGCTGAAATCAAGAGTCAGATGCTTAACGGACTGAGCCACCCTGGCGCCGCTGAATTGGAATTTCTGAGAGTGGGTCCCAGGCGCTGGTATTCTAATGAGCAGGTTATGTTGAGAAAAGCTGGTATATAGAAGTTGGTAAAGTGACTTTCAAAAGTGCACTCAACCGAACGGTGGGCGAGTTGGAACTGGAATTCAGCCTTTCCTAAAAGTTAAAGCCTGGGGTGCCTGGGTGGCTCAGTCAGTTAAGTGACTAACTCTTGGTCTCAGCTCAGGTCCTGATCTCAGGGTCATGAGTTCAAGCCCTGCGTTGGGCTCCGTGCTGTGTGTGAAGCCTACTTAAAATAATAATAGTAATAATAATAATAATAATAATAAGGCTAACTGGTCCCCAAAATTGAGCGAACAAGTACCAAAATCAGAGGAACGGAATTGATGGTTTTAGAGAAAGGGCAGTAGGTTTAGTGTAAGCAGGGACGACTGGGGGCTATCAGGCTGTTTTTATGTACTTGCCCTGACCCGGTGCGCCGTGGGCTGACTGTGTTCACTCAGGGGTGTACCGGCAGAAATGGAGCTCTTGAGCAACTACCGTGAAATTGCTGCAAAAAGAAAAAAAAAAAAAGCCACAGCTGAAACAATCTGAAGCATTATCCAGTTAATGTTCGGTGCACTCTCTTGCTATTAAGAAATCCCATAGCTGCAGGTAACTATCCAAATTGAGCAGGTGCATAGAGGGACAGAGCCGGCTGGGAGCTGAGACGGGCACCTGAAAAGGACAGCTCTCACTGGATGCCAGAGGAGAGATAAGGAATTAACGTGTTCTGTATCCTCCTTTTCTGAGTGTGTGGTTTTGTGTTAGGCAGGCAGGTGCATCTCCACTTCAACTTTCCGTGATCTCTCAGTGCCTTAGCTCCAGACACAAATTAAGTTCCTCATCAGCAACAGTTGAAGAATTTAATTTTAATTTAAGAACTTAATTTGCACCTTCTGGGGTTTCCGTGTATTGTATTTGCCATGGGCTCTGAGTTTTCTGTTTTCTGGTAAGCGGAACTGACTCTAGTGGGAACTGTTGGCGGATCTAAGTCCCTTCCCCAGAGGGTGGCTTCTCCTGTCTTTGTCTTTGTCACTGGCTTAGTTGTGAGCTTCCCTTGATGCTCCCGGGATACGCAAGTAAGTCCTGAACAGCAACAGGTATGATTTAGGGATTTAGTCTAATCCAATGCTGCTTGTGGTGGAATGACCCATGCAAGATGTAACGTGGTCTTTTGTTCTTTTCTGCTCTGCAGACAAAGGCTCTGGCTGGGAAATCACCTGGGTGGGCCTTTGGAGAGTTAATCACTCATGGTGTAAGCTGGTGATCCTTCCCTGGAGAAGGCTGGTGGTGGTGTGGGTGTGGAGCCCTTTCCAGACAGGCCATTATCATTACAGTAATGATGTACACGGAGTCTTCTTATTGACTTAAAAGAGGGGAATGAGATCCCTAATCTGAGGGCCTTACAGAGAATCCACGGAACTATTCTGAAGGAGGCAGAGAGGAAGCCTTATTGGCAGGAAGATGGGTGCGCTTCGGGTATTAAAGCAAGACAGGAACATAGGGCGCCTGGGTGGCTCAGTCGGTTACTTGTCCAACTTCAGCTCAGGTCATGATCTCACCACTTGTGACTTCAAGCCCCGCGTCGGGCTCTGTGCTGACAGCTCGGGGCCTGAAGCCTCCTTCAGGTTCTGTGTCTCCCTTTCTCTCTGTCCCTCCCCCGCTTGCACTCTGTGTCTCTCTCTCTCTCTTGCTCTCAAAAAATAAATAAACATTAAAAAAATTAAAAATAAATAAAGTAGGACAGAAACCAGAATGAGGTGAGTGAGGGACTCATACTGGGCACCAAATTTAAGGGGCTCTGTCAACTCAGCCATCAAGATAAATCATATTTTAGTGCAATGTTTATTTAAAAAGATAAGAATTCATGCGAAAAAGGCACACTGAACACAATATCCAAATTTGAATAAAGTCAGGATCAGTAATAGTGCCCTTTTGAGCCACATTGGGGTCTGAACAAAAGGAAAAGCTGGAAATACTGATTTTAACGATGAGAAATACAGAAAATAAATAATAAAAAGGAGTGTAGCAAATCAATTTGAGGCGAATTGCAGATCTAAATGCGAATGGTAAGCAAGAAAACTTCTCAAGAGGAACATAAACTTCTTAATAAACTGAGAGTAGGGAAAAATTCCTTAGACTCAAAAAGCACTAACTCAAAAGGAAAAAATTAAAAAAAAATTGACTACAATAATATTACGTACTTTTGCTCACCATTAGGTACCATTAAGAGGATGAAGAGGAAGGACACCTGGGGGGCTCAGTCCGTTGAGCATCCGACTTCGGCTCAGGTCATGATCTCACAGTTCATGAGTTCGAGCCCCCCGTCGGGCTCTGTGCTGACAGCTCAGAGCCTGGAGCCTGCCTCGGATTCTGTGCCTCCCTCTCTCTGCCCCTCCCCCACTTATGTTCTGTCCTTCTCTATCTCAAAAATAAATAAACTTTAAAAAAATATATGGAAAAGAGGATGAAGAGGCAATTCAGGATGGGGAATATATTTGCAATACGTATGTCTAACACAAGAATCAAATGCTGAATGTGTTAAGAACTCCTACAAATGAAAATAAAAAGACAGACAACCCAATAAAAACAGGAGCAAGGGACTTGAACCGATACTTCAAGAGTATAGGTCTAAGTAACCATTAAACATATGAAAAAGAGCTCGCTTTCATTACTTACCGGGGAAATGAAAACCAGGGCCACAATGGAATACCAGCGTCTACCCACCCACATGGTAAAAATGATAATAACAATAATGATAATAATAATAAAGCAGATAATGCTAAGTGTTGATGAGAATGTGGAACGACTTGGATTGTCTCACACTGCTAGTGAGAGTAAAACAGGTACATCCCTCACGCTCAGTTCCAAGGGAAGTTCACATACATGTTCACCTAAAGGCATATATGAGGATTCAACATCATTAGTTGAGTGGGGAAATGCTTGTTACAACCACAATAAGACACGACTCCATACCTATTAGAGTGTCTAAGAGATGTCTATAAGAACGTGCTATACTAAGTGTAATGAGGATAAGAAAAAAACAAACTCTCGTATATTCTTTCCTGGTGGAAATATAAAATGGTACAATCGGTTTCGAAAATAATTTAAAAATGTCCTAAAAAGTTACGCTTGCACCTGCCACATAACCGGCCAATAGGTATTTGCTCAAGAGTGAAAGCACATGTCCATACAAAGATTTGTACAGGAATGTTCACAGCAACTTTATTTTATTTTTTTTTAATTTTTTTTAATGTTTATTTATTTTTGAGAGAGACAGAGTGTGAGTAAGGGAAGGGCAGAGAGAGAGGGAGACACAGAATCTGAAGAAGTCTCCAGGGTCTGAGCTGTCAGCACAGGGCCCGATGAGGGGCTTGAACCCACGAACCGTGAGATCATGACCTGAGCTCAAGTCAGGTGCTTAACTGACTAAGCCACCCAGGTGCCCTGCAACTTTATTCTCAACAGCCACAAACTGGAAACAACGTTAATGCATATCAGCAGTGAATAAGAGAAGCAAATTGTAGTAAATCCTTACAATAGAACGCTATTCAGCAATAAAAAAGGGGAAAAAATTACTGATACACACAACATGGGTGGATCTCAAAATAATTCTGCTGAGGCAGACAGAAAAGAATATATACTGTATGATTGCGCTTATAACAGTCTAGAAAATGCAAACGAAACCACAGGCGGAACAGGTCAGTGGTGGCCTATGGTTGGGATCAGTAGGAAGACACGAGAGGGCGGGGTTCTAAGGGTGCAGGAGGAAACTTCGTGGGTCCTAAATGTTTTACGATCTTGATTTCAGTAATAGTTTCACGTGTGTGTGTCAAAATTTATCAGATTGTATACTTTCTATATGTGCAGGTAAGCTAAGACTATCACAATGAAAACTATTTAAAAATTACAAAAAGGCTTTGCTCTCAAGCTGCTTACCGCGGAGAGCAGCAGATAGATAAACATACCATTAGCAGGCACACATTTGGCTTGATTAGAGAAGACTTCGGCAATGTGCAGAAGCAGGCCCGTCCAGGAATGCCTTCTGGCTGGAAGACTCAGAAAGAATCCCTTTGGAGAGGCATGACTGGTGAAGTGTAAGGTTTTAAAGTACTGCAGTTTAAGACAGGGCTGGAGACACGCTTAGATGCCAGATGGTGAAGGCTTGTACGCCACGTTAGGAAGATGTAAGTCAGGGAGAGGGGTAGGGCCAATGGATATATTAACGACCTTAATCCCATTTTTTGGAGGAAGCCCAATTTTTTCAGGAAGATTTATGCTCTACAAATCTAATCATCAGTGTTGGGGGATGGGGCGGGGGGATGGATAGGAAGATGGCGGCGTAGGAAGATCCTGAACTCAACTTTTCCCGTGGGCACACCAAAACCGTAGCTATTTGTGGAAGAATTCCTTCTGAGAAGCACTGGAAATAGCTGAGCTGCTGCCCTACGACACAGAATAAAATGACCCCATTGAGATGAGTAGGAGAGGTAGAGACATGGTCTCACCAAAAACCCCACCCCTGGTGTGCTGACCCACAATAGGAAGGGATCCCCCGAGTCTAGACTTTCTCCTGGAGAAGCAAGAGGTTCCTGCGCTCAATCGGGCACCCTCAACCCTTGGGACATACAGAGGAGCAATGAGCTCTCAAACGTTTGGCTTAGAAAACCGATAGGTGGGGCGCCTGGGTGGCTCAGTCGGTTGAGCGTCCGACTTCGGCTCAGGTCATGATCTCGCGGTCTGTGAGTTCGAGCCCCACATCGGGCTCTGTGCTGACAGCTCGGAGCCTGGAGCCTGCTTCAGATTCTGTGTCTCCCTCTCTCTCTGTCCCTCCCTCGCTCATGCTCTGTCTCTCCCTGTCTCAAAAATAAATAAACATTAAAAAAAAAAATTAAAAAAAAAAAAAGAAAACCGATAGGGATTACATCCAAGGGACCTAAAAAAGTGGTAGGGAATTTAAACACACTTTTTAAAGGACTCGTGTGTGGTTTCACTTGCCATAGAACCCAGTGCCAAAGCAGTTCAAACCCAGTTTGGAAAGTACCTAGACCACAGGTGAAAGAGATTCATTTGCTAACCTTAAGGCATTTCTTGAAGGGGCAGAGGGCAGTTGGAACTCTCTCCAGGGACAGAGTCCCTGGCCAGCGGCAATTTTGCACTCTCCCTCCGGTGCAGAAAGGTTATGTGTAGACTCAGCACTCCCCCGCTTCCTTGCTGCGACTGAAGGGCACCAGTGATCCCCGCATTCTCCTGCCATCTTTCTGGGGCTGGTGGGTGCATGCAGACACGGCACTTTCCTGCCTCGCGGAGAGCTGCTGAGCACACACAGCCCAGGCATCCTCCCACTCGCTAAGGCTGGTGGGCAGGCCTGCCCCCTGTGCTCCCCAGATGCATTGCGAAAGCCCGCAGGCATGTGCACTCCCCACAAAGGATGTCCCTTGATTGCCTGGCCCAAGTCTCGGAGACTTGGGTTCAAGGGCTCCATGGGACTGTAACAACTGGAAAGACAGTACTTGGCAGACTCTCACCCTCTGGGCGCTGCACAGACAGTAGACTGAAACACATCCATAGTCTTCCTGTGAAAAAGGCCTTTTTTTTACTTGTCTTGAAATTTCAACCAAGACCTGTGGCTTCAGGTCTGCCACGCACCTAGAGAAGAGGAAGGAGCTCTCAGGGAACATAGGCAGGGGGACACCATCCTTGAGGTCTCCCCTGGCCTGGCCGCAGCTTACTGATACCTCACAGAAAGGAGCTTATACACCCCTCGGGAGCCCTGACTATTGCAACTGTCACCCAGACGGCACCTCCAGATCTCCTGGTCGGGAAGCCAGCAGAATTTATGATTGTAGCCCCAGAGGACTGTATATATTTGCATACTTTAAAAGCTGTTGCTTTTATGTTGCCATTATATCGCGATGTTGATATAAATCTTACGGATCAGTTTGGGGATTTCAAGCGACGTTCACCTAAACTACACATGTTCCTGGGAAAGCAGCAAACATGTGTAGCTCAATAGCTAGACATTTGAGCCAGAGGGTCACATTTCTTTGGTTCCATTGAAACTGCACACAGATTCTTACATTCTTTTCTGGAGGGGAAAGGTGATCAGCAGGCAGTCTAGTAAAACCAAAGGATGTTAGATTTCAAAGAAAACTTAATGTTCACCTTATCTGAATATCATTTTACAAATGGGAATGATGATTTGTTCAAAGTTCATGCAGCTGGAAAATAGCCCAGCACCAAGGTCTGTTGACCCATGATCTTTCCTGTAGCTTAGTAAAACTTTATTTTTACTAATACCTCATCCAAATTAGTCATGATATTATTATTATTATTGTTATTATTATTATTAACTTCCCGTAATTACTTAGATATACTTACGTATTCACTTTTGTTGTTGTTGGTGTGATTACTGTTTCCTGCATGGTGCTCCTTAGTTTAATTTTTTCTGACCCAAGTATATCCTTAGGTTAGAGTTCTATAAGGAAGGATCTATTGATGGTAAACTTTTTCAAAATGTGCTTGGAAATATCTTCATTTCATCTTGATTATTAAAAAATTGTTTAACTGTGTGTGAAATTTTGAGTATAAAATTTTAGATGCTATAAGAGATCTTTTACTTTCAACATTTTTTTAAAAAATTTTTTTAACATTTTTATTTATTTTTGAGAGACATAGAGACAGAGCGTGAGCAAGGGCAGGGCAGAGAGAGAGGGAGACACAGAATCGGAAACAGGCTCCAGGCTCTGAGCCGTCAGCACAGAGCCCAACACGGGGCTCGAACTCACAGATGGTGAGATCATGACCTGAGCTGAAGTCAGCCGCTTAACCAACTGAGCCACCCAGGCGCCCCTACTTTCAACGTTTTAAAAACATTATTTCATTGCCTTCTGGTCTTTATTATCGCTGGCTGAGAAGTTGCTATTATTCTAATTGTAGCTCTTGTACAGAACTGTCTTTTCCCATTGGTTATTTTCTTTTTTATTTTTTAAATGTATTTATTTATTTACTTTGAGAGAGACAGAGAGAGCAAGCAGAGGAGGGGCAGAGAAAGAGGGAGAGAGAGAGAATCTCAAGCAGGCTCCACACTGTCAGCACAGAGCCTGATGTGGGGCTTGAACTCACAAACGGTGAGATCATGACCTGAGTCAAAACCAAGAGTTAGACGCTTCACCAACTGAGTCACCTAGTTGCCCATCCCTTTGGTTATTCTTAAGATTATATTTTTATCTTGGGGCTCTGCAGTTTTACTATTATGTGTCTGAATAACAACTTTTATTTTTCTTCATCCTGCTTGGGGGTCCGTGTTTTGTCAAACTGAGCGCTCATATCCTTTGTCAATTATGGAAACTTTAAGATAAGACCATCCAACATTACTCTCGTATATTCTATATACTCCTGTTTTTTTCCTCTGTTACTATTTTAAGACATTTTCAATTCCATAGAAATGAAATTTTTCATTCTATCTTTCATGTCTCTATAAAACCTTTACACATCCTGTTTCTTTATTTTCTTCCCAACTTTAGCTTCCAGTGCTGTAATCCTCTCCTCAGCTGTGTCTAGTATGCAAGTATGGTTCTCTACTGAGCTTAATCTCAGTAACTATGTTTTAATTTCTAGAAACTTCATTTGTTTCATTTTCAAATCTTCCTGATCATTTTTATTGTTTAGTTCTTTCATTGTGATTTTTCCTTCTTTTTATATCTTTAATAATTTTAAACACACATATTTTGGTAGTATCTTATTGCTTTTTGAATTTAGATTCTTGGGGTGCCAATTTTTCTAATATCACACCTACCATCTTCTTGGGTTTGTTTTCTTAAGTGTTTTCTAATTTTTCTTTATGAGCTCACTTTCAGTGGGAAGAATTAATAATTCTGCGAAAATTAAATGCAACCATACTTGAGGCAGTGTTGCTAAGGTGGGGTTCTACATTTGCTTGTGCCAGATAATTTGGGAGTTTTCCCATTACATTATCAGTTTTTATGTCTAGCTCTCAGCATTGGTATTTGTACACCATAGAGACTGAAATCTTTGGAAGTGCAGAAAAATTTCATTTAGATTTTCTTCTAGGAAAGGATGATAGCTAGTGAGATAGGGCGGATGAGTCACCTTGAAAGGGTATGGAGATCCATCAGTGGCCATTTCTAGTGCTTTTGCATGGACAGCTGAGCTCCTTAGTATCCGGCCTGTGAAATTCTGAAAATTCTAAAAGGGAGAGAATCTCCTCCTGGCCAAAATGAATCTCCCTTCCAACACTGACAACAAGTAGCAGCTTGTATTCCAAAGGACGCAGAGCTGGAAAATTCATGTTCTGTACTTAACACTCTCAAAATGTTCAAACTGCTCTTTCCTTCATTGAAAACTGAGTCCACAGACATGCTTAAATATGGTTAGCGTCTTAGAATTCTAAGTTTCAGCTTCCTGCTACAACACATGCTGGCTTCCTGCAGATACACATGGCTTCCTGGCGGTACATCTCAGGTGGGATCAGCTGCAGACGGCTTGTGGTTCTCATAGAAAGGGACTGGTTTAAAAGCTTAGGACTAGGTTCTGTTGGTACTTGTTTGATATTAGGAATGATAACAATAATGACTAACATTAAGATGATTAAGATTCATACAGGCCGGACAACACGTAATTTTTACATTACATTAATTATGTCATTTAATCAATCCAAACCTCCTAACTACTCTGCTTTATCAATCAGAAAAGCATAACTTGGAGACTTTAAAACTGGCACGTGGTCACAAACTTCAGGGAATTTGGATTTGAGTCCAGGCAATCTGATTCCTGCATCACACTCTTAAACTCAACGCGTTTTGCTGCTGCTGCTATTGATACCTGTTATTCTGGCAAGTAATGGAAAGAATACAATTTTTAAAGCAACGAACAGCTACATTTGGAGCCATTCCAGCATTTGAAGTATAATTATCAAACACAATAGCGTTCTATGACCACTTCAACACTTGTCTTATTTCCCTACAAACCACCAAAATGCTCCCCAAATGTCACTAATGAGGTATATGTATTTTCCAGATCGTGCTTGCTCCTAGAGGCAGTTTGAAAATCCTTTGTTGGTTATTGTGTCCTGAGTTTCGCTTTGAAAAGAATGGTTTCCATAGTGCTTTTTAGTTGTAAACATTTTAAAAAAGGTTGGAAGGAGATAGGTAGTATTTGGGCAGTTGTTAGCCCTCTTAGAATTTGTCAGGGCATGGGGCGCCTGGGTGGCTCAGTCAGTTGAGTGTCTGACTTCGGCTCAGGTCACGATCTCGCAGTTTGTGGGTTCGAGCCCCACCTTAGGCTCTGTGCTGACAGCTCAGAGCCTGGAGCCTGCTTCAGATTCTGTGTCTCCCTTTCTCTCTGCCCCACCCCAACTCATGCTCTGTCTCAAAAATAAATAAACATTGAAAAAAATTAAAAAAAAGGATTTGTCAGGGCAGAGTAAGCAATCAAGTATTAACTACTGTTTTAGTCATTCCGCTTCCTCCAAATCTAAGCATCATCTCCCCAATATCCTCATATTTTCTTCATCTGCTCAACCTTGTGTGCTGGCTTGGGTGACGGTTAATGGTGTGCCAGGAACGGCAGCTGATGCAACTCCTAAGAGAAAACAGTGGGTTTTTTCCAGCAAAAGAGAAAGAAAACAAAGTAAATTCTGTCCTTTGAAAATATCTTTCTAATGTAAAAGCACACGATGACTCAAGAAAATTTGGAAAATAGAGAGAAGGAAGAAAACTCTACTCCAGTTTTACCAGCCAAGACAAGTGCTGTTAACAGATTTGTGTATTTCCGCCTTGTGTCTTTTATTTGTATAGTTTTGTCCTTTTGGTGTTGATAGTTAGGATCATACCATAGAATCAAATATCTTCAGGTTTCTGTTTTTCCCGATATTATAACAAGTGCTTTTCCAAACACTGTCTCTATGGAGACGTACATGCTCCCCATGTTTAGTGTGGGTGATGGCATTCTACCTGAATCAGGAGTGCCAAGTGTTTACTGCTGTATGAAGTCCTCAAATGGTGGCCCCCATGGAGTTGTGTTTTTTGGCAGCTAAGCCTGGAAAGCGCCCTTCCATTCTCTTCATATCTTTTCCTGGACTCATAAGATGCCTCCTACCAAGATTTCTTCCAGTTGCCGTCATCTAAGTTTTGGTTAATCCTAATGGGCACCAGTGTGGTATAACCCTGCACTTTATAACGGCAAAGGACCCTCACCAACTCTTAATTGCCTGCTAATCTGTTGTAAACCAATTTCTTGAAGGTATCTTGAGTCTTTGTAAAATAAATATTTTGACATGCTTCCTTTTCACTCCTTCCTTCTGAGGCTCTGCACTATCATTTAATTCTGTTCTCTTGGCCATTAGGGGTCGGAACTCTTTATCAGAACTCAAAATAGATTTCGGAAGGAGAGGCCACTGCAGAATAAACCAGATGATCTTAACAATCGCTCAAGTTAGGAGAATGACATTCATTGGACAGGGTCTCATCTGCTTGGATAGGTTTAATAGCAGTTAAAACATTAGTGGTGTTAATACATGTTACTCCCATGTTTTAACTGCTATTAAACCTATCCAAGCAGATGAGGCCCTGGCCAGTGAGTGCTCTCATGTGTGGAGAGAGAGAGAAGTTAAGAGAAATATCCCAGAGATAAAAGCATTATGACCATTCAGCCCTTCAACAGCATTCAGTGCAGCCTGACTTTAAAAAGAGTTTTCTCGCATCAAAGTCTAAGCCCCTTGAGGTGTTTATCTCTGTGTCCTTCATAGTGCTGAGCACAATGCCTTCACATACATGTCAGTGAGTATCCTTTCACCCCTTTAAAAGTCTTCAGGTGGATCACGCAAGGCTGCTGGCGTAAAAGTACCCATCTAAATAAACAGGGAGACACGATGGGCATACTGGAAAGAGCAAGAGTTTTAAGAGTCAGATGGGTCTGTGGCTTTGTCACAGACTAGCTTGACAAGCTAAATAAAACCTCTCTGAGCTTTACTTTTTTTGTAAAATTCAGAAAACTTGAGGGTTTCTGTGAGGATTCAAGGAGATAACACATGTTAAAGTCCCTCATGTTAAGTCAATTTTTGTTTTCTATGTTCATCCTTCTTTTTGGTTGGGTAGGATAAAGGCACGAATCCCTTTATGAATGCCATTTGCTGCATCCCTGGGCTGGAGATAACATCATCCACTTTTCTGTGACCAAATTGCTGATGCCTTTGAGGTTTCAGGAAACCATTGGGAGTCTTGGAACATATTCCCCCCGGATAAAGGGGGGCAGGGGCTACTGAAGTCATATATAGTCCATAATACATAATCACATAGTTGTAAATAACACACACGTAATACCATATATATCACACAAATAGCATACACCTTGTAACTACTGTTTGCTGAATATCTTACAGCCTGTAAGGAACTTGCATGTATTTTTTTTAAATTTTTGATGTAACTCTAGGAAGGCATGGAAGGAATACTTAACATTTTGCGTGAGACGAAATATCTGAGAGAAATATCTAATATGATGAAATGACAGAGTCACACTCAAAACAATATTGGCACCTGCCTCAACATCATAAAAACCATATATGAAAGGCCCACAGCTAATATAATCCTCAGTGGGGAAAAAGTGAGACCTTTCTCCTTAGGGTCAGGAAGAAGACAGGGATGTCCATTCTCACCATTGTTGTTCAACATAGTACTGGAAGTCCTAGCCTCAGCAATCAGACAAAGAAAGAAGGAAAGAAAGAATGAAAGGAAGGAAGGAAGAAAGGAGGGAGGGAGGGAGGGAGGGAGGGAGGAAAGGAGGGAAGGAAGGAAGGAAGGAAGGAAGGAAGGAAGGAAGGAAGGAAGGAAGGAAGGAAGGAAGGGCATACGAATTGGTAAAGAAGTCAAACTTTCACTCTTCACAGATAACATGATACTCTACATAGAAAACCTGAAGACTCCATCAAAACACTGCTAGAACTAATACGTGGATTCAGCAAAGTTGCAGGATATAAAATCAATTTATAGAAATCAGTTGCATTTCTATACACCAATTATGAAGCAGCAGAAAGAGACATCAATTAATCGATCCCATTTACAATAGCACCAAAACCCATAAGATACCTAGGACTAAACCTAAGCAAAGAGGCAAAAGTTCCACACACTGACTATAGAAAGCTTATGAAAGAAATTGAAGAAGGCACAAAGAAATGGAAAAACATTCCATGCTCATGGATTGGAAGAACAAATATTATTAAAATGTTGATACTACCCAAAGCAATCTATATATTCAATGCAATCCCTATCAAAATAATACCAGCATTCTTCACAGAGCTAGAACAAGCAATCCTAAAATTTGTATGGAACCAGAAAAGACTCCAAATATCCAAAGTAATGTTGAAAAAGCAAAGTAAACCTGGAGGCATCACAATTCAGGACTTCAAGCTATATTACAAAGCTGTTATCATCAAGACGGCATGGTACTGGCACAAAACAGATACTCGGATCAATGGAACAGAATAGAGAACCCAGAAACGGATCCATAAATGTATGGGCAACTAATCTTCAACAAAGCAGGAAAGAGTACCCAATGGAAAAAAGACAGTCTCTTCAGCAAATGGTGCTGGGAAAACTGGACGACAACATGCAGAAGAATGAAACTGGACCACTTTATTATACCATATACAAAAACAGACTCAAAATGGATGAAAGACCTAAACGTGAGACAGGAAACCATCAAAATCCTACAGAACGAAATAGTCAGCAACCACTTTGACCTTGGCTGTAGCAACTTCTTACTAGATATATCTCTGTAAGCAAAGGAAACAAAGGCAAAAATGAACTATTAGGACCTCATCGTGATAAAAGCTTCTGCACAGCAAAGGAAACCATCAACAAAACTAAAAGGCAACCGATGGAATGGGAGAAGATATTTGCAAACGACATACTGGGTAAAGGGTTACTATCCAAAATCTATAAAGAACTTACCAAACTCAACACCCTTCCCCCCACCAAAAAAAAATCCAGTGAAGAAATGGGCAGAAGACATGAATAGACACTTTTCCAAAGAAGACATCCAGATGGCTGATATATCAACACAGGGTAAGATGCTCAACCTCACTCATCATCACACCAACACAAATCAAAACCACAATGGGACACCACCTCACATCTGTCAAAAGGGCTAAAATTAACAACTCAGGAAACAACAGATATTGGCAAGGATGTGGTGAAAGGGGAGCTCTTTTGCACTGTTGGTGGGAATGCAAACCGGGGCAACCGGTCTGGCAAACAATATGGAAGTTCCTCAAAAAATTAAAAATAGAACTACCTATGACCCAGCAATTGCACTGGTAGGTATTTATGCAAAGGATACAAAAATGCTGATTTGAAGAGGGCACATGTACCTCAATGTTTATAGCAGCACTATCAACAATAGCCCAATTATGGCAAGAGCCCAAATGCCCATCAACGAATGAATGGATAAAGAAGATGTGGTATTGAATATTGGAATATTACTCAGTGATCAAAAAGAATGACATCTAGCCATTTGCAACAAGGTGGATGGAACTAGACTGTATTATGCTAAGCAAAATAAACTGTCAGTCAGAGAAAGACAAATATCACATGATTTCACTCATACGTGGAATTTAAGAAACAAAGCAGATGAACATAGGAGAAGGAAACAAAAAATAAGATAAAAACAGAGAAGAAGACAAACCAAAAGAGACTCTTAAGTACAGAGAACAAACTGAGGGTTGCTGGTGGGATAGGTGGGTGGGGGATGGGCTAAATGGGTGATGGGCATTAAGGAGGGCACTTGTTAGGGTGAGGTATAACTGGGTGTTATTCATAAGTCATGAATCACTGGTTTCTCCTGAAATCAAGACTATATTTTCTGTTAACCAACTTGAATTTAAATCCATTAATTAAAAATAAATACATAAATAAAACAACCCAAGACTGGCAGGTAAAATAGCAAGCAGAAAAAGAAACAATTGGAAATAAAACTTAACTAAATCAAAGTAAAGTCTTACACTGAGGAGGGGGAAAAACTTTAAAATTCTTCACAAGGATCCATTTATTCAACCCATTATTGAACATCTTTTATGTGCCAGCCACTCTCTTAGACTTTGGAGGTACAGTGGTAAACAGATTAAAAAAGAAGAAAGGTGGAAGAGATACACAGGAAACAAATAAATGTGAACTATGATTTCAGGTAGAACTTTGCATCTGCATTAAAACAAGTCAAGGGAGGTGAGGGGCGGAGTCAGATGGATGGGCCAGGGAGGTAGTGATTGAGAGGCTGGCTGAGTGGATGTAGGGAGCAAGGCAGGCAAGAGTCCGGGGAAGGACTCAGGGGAGGTGCCAGGGCCTGGGACCGGGTGGATGGGGGTGCAAGTGGATGGAAGGCCAGTCTTCGGAGTGCAGTGAGAGAGGGCTGGAGGGAGGAGGGGCATCTGGGAAGAGAAGCAAAGCCTTGTAGGGGGACCTAGGGAGTTTGGATTTATTTTGGGCATAAAGGGAATATCTTGGGGAGTTTGGGGCACAGCAGTGACTTGACTGAATTGTGTTTTTAAACGAGGATCATTCCGGTTGTTCCGTGGGGCCTTCATTGTGGGTGGGCAAGTGTGGAAGAATTGGGTGAATTTTTCTTGACTTTTGTACAAAAGTGCTATGGACTGAATTGCGTCCCCCCTCCAATTCATATGTTGAAGTCCTGACCTCCAGCGTGACTGTGTTTGGAGATGGAGGCTTTACCTAAGTAACTAAGATTAGGGCCTGAATCTGATAGGATTAGTGTCCTTATAAAAAGAGAAAGAGAGACCAGAGAGCATGCCCTTTCCCTCACGCACGTAGAGAAAAAAACCATGTGAGGACAAGCAGGAAGGTGGCCGTCTGCAAGCCAGGAAGAGGGCTCTCACCGGAACTGAATGCGCTGGCACCTTGATCTGGGACTTTCAGCCTCTAGAACTGAGACGAAAAAAATCTCTGTTGTGTAAACCACCTAATCGGTGATATTTGGCTATGGCGGCCTGAGCATGTAACACAAAAGCCTTGTATGAAAAGCACTTGGGAAGATTTTTTATTTGTTTTGTTTCCTTTGATTGACCCTACAACAACGCGTGAGTGGTGCCGGGTTGAACTGTCAGAATGATTACAGCCACTTTGACCTACGCCGTTGGTGTTTGTTTCCTTCCAGGGACAGGACAGAACCCTCGCATTCTGCACAGGTCAAATCCATACACACATCTGGTACTGCATTTCAAGACAGTGGATAAGGGAAATATACCCATGATAGCAGCGGAGAGAGTTCTGGAAATTGCACCGTACGTGGAAAAACTCAAGAAACTAAGGATGTCCAGAATGGAGAGAAGAAACTTGGAGGTAAATAGAAATGCTTACCTTCAGGACCGGAAGGGTGGCACCATGGAGAGGAATTTTTAGGCAATCGGATTTTGCCTGGCTATCAAAGTCCTCTCTTGCACAATTATTTAAAACTGGGAAACATTACCCCAGTAAGAAATGTTTCCTGTCCCTGGAAGTGACCATCTAGGGCTACCAAAATATCTGTAAGGTGCCCAGCACAGTAGATCCCCTTTAGTTGCGAGGTCCTTTAGTACATAGGCCTGGCAAAACATAAGCGAGAAAAGCAATCTGTTTCAATGAGGCTGGGCACTAAGGTCACATTTCGGAGATAACTATACGTGTCTCAATAATGTGCATGAAATCAAAGCACACCGCCAGGCTCCAAATGTGCTACATTCTTTATTCGTTTGTGCAGTTCCTGATATGGAAAGTTTGCCCCCCGGGGCAAACAAATATTCACATTATGGATTTTGATGTTGCTCCTCGTATTTGTGAAGTAATGAGTCTATTCCTTTTTTCAATATTGAAATCATTTTAGGAACAGAACGCAAACAAATGAACTTCCATAAACAAAAAGGCATTCTCCTTTATGACTATCAAGGTAATGCATGTTCACGGTAGAAAATACAAAAAAAAAGGATGTAAAATAAAAAATAGCCACCCAGATTCCTGTTTCTAAGAAGCAATCCTGGTTAACATTTTTGCGTATTTAACGCCGGGCTCTTTACTATGGCTATGCGTGTTATACACTACAACTATGCAGACACCCACATATCTCTTTTTAAATTAAAATTGGGTCCTGTAATTTTCACAGTACATAATACATTATGAGCGATGCCCCGTGGCATTAAAGAATTTGAAAATGTGATTTTTAAATAGCCACATCATATTCCATGCCTGAACTTACCACAATCACAATAAATTTCAATATTTGACCACAGAATATGTACAGTATTGCCGACGCTTCCCTGTTAGAGTTAATACCAGCATCGACATCTTTGTACACACACCTCTGTGTACATCTTTGATTATTTTAAGATAATTACAAGGGGTGGAATTAATGGGTCAGTGCATCTAGTTTGTAAACTTCTTATAGAAATTGTCGGTCAAGTTGCCCTCTAGAAAGATTGTAGTGGTATATATTCCATTATGGGTACGCAAGGCGTCCAATTTCCAGGACTTCCATCAACGCGAAACATGTTCTTTAAAAATTAATTTTGTCACTTCTGATAAGCCAGAGTGTACTTTCAGTTCCATTATAATTTATTTGATTAGCAAGAGTTCGTTTTTCCCCCCTCTGTATAGTTATGTGATTTAATTTTTTTTTTCTGCTGAGGGTTTTCTGTTCATGCTCTTTGCTAGTGTTTCTATTGGCACGTATCTTTCTCCTGTTAATTGGTAAGGGCATCCCATAATGTAAAGAAATCAACTCTTTGTAGTGTTTGTCTTTTTTCGAACTTGTCTTTTTTCTCTCCATCTACTTTTCACCATCACCGACTTGCAGGGGGTTTTTAGAAACCTGTTTGGTTAAAACTCTGCGTCTCTTCTTTTGCAATTATTTTCCTGTTAAGTGCCTAGAAAGTTCTTTCCAACCTTACAATTAGATAAATATTCAGGTGTGTTTTATTCTAGTTTTTATGACACTAAAAAACTTTTCACCCATTGCATCTTTTAGATATACTGTGAGGTATAAATTGAACTCACTTATTTTCCCAAATGGTTAATTATTTTCCCCACATTATTTACTGAATATTCTTTTCTCCTCAGCTACCTGAGATTCCACCCCAAATGTATCAGCTCATACATTATTACTATACATTTATAATTATTGAAGCTCTACAGTAAGCTTCATCAATTAATCTCTTGAATGGTATTTATACAAGATTGGCAAGATGTTAGTTTTTATTTTATTTATTTTATTTTATTTTATTTTATTTTAAATTTTTTTTTTTTAATGTTTATTTATTTTGAGAGAGAGAGAGACAGAGTATGAGTAGGGGAGGGGCAGAGAGAGAGGGAGACACAGAATCTGAAGCAGGCTCCAGGCTCTGAGCTGTTAGCACAGAGCCCAACGCGGGGCTCGAACTCACGGACCGCGAGATCATGGCCTGAGCCGTAGTCGGACACTCAACCGACTGAGCCACCCAGGCGCCCCTATTTTATTTTATTTTAGAGAGAGAGAGAGAGAGAGAGAGGGAGTATGACCACAAGTGGGGGGAGAGGAGCAGAGAGAGAGAAAAATCTCAAGCAGGCTCCACACTCAGCATGGAGACCGACATGGCACCTGATCCCACCACCATGAGACCATGACCTGAGCCAAAATCAAGAGTGGGCTTCCTAACCGACTGAGCCACCCAGGCGCCCAATAATGTTGGTTATTACTGAAGCTGGGTAATGGGTATGTTGGGGTTCATCATGGGGGTTCTCCTACTTTTACTTTGCACTTAAAAGTTTCTCTAAGAAATGAGTTCATTACAGTTACAATCGTATGAAGTCTAAGCCTTCATGTTAGAAACCCTATCTTTTTCTCAAATTCAGTATCCAGTTAGTTACCATCAAATTCTAACAGCCATTAAAACAACGTCACAGTTTTAGCTCAGGCAGCTCTCTTGTCTTCTCCAGACCTTTAGCCTGGTCTCACTGCTGCCGCTGTCCTCAGCCCAGACCTTTCTGCCGTATTCTTTTTTCTGTGCTTCCTTCCGCACTGGGCTCGGTTCAAGCCACCCCCCACTGTGTGCCCTGGAATCCGCCCTGAGCATGCTAATTACTCTCCCCTGAACTCTGTGCTGCATCTCACCTTGGTTCATTTTCACGCAGCTTTCTCTGCCTGGAAAACGTCCACCGTTCTCGTCCACCCGGCAAACTCGTGTGGATCTTCAATACTCAAGGCGCGGGGTGTGTGTGTGTGTGTGTGTGTGTGTGTGTGTGTGTGTGTGTGTGTAGGTATGGGGGCACTGGCTGAGGAAGTCTGGCTTGGGTCTCCACAGCACCCCCAGCCAGGGCCAGCTGGTGGCTCTCTGCTTGGGGCTCTCACCATTGAACACATTGCAATGCATTTGTTCAACCAGGTAGTCTTAAAGGGATCTGAGAGTCACATTTATTTGTATAATCTCCACGCCTACCAAAGGGTCAATGAATGACTGATGTGAAAATAAAAATAAATACAAGGAAACAAACAAATCAACGAATGGAAAATCTGCCCTGTAAGCCCACACGAAAAAAACAATTACCCTAAATTGCAATTTAATTGTACTAATTTTTCTGTCTCTCATTTCCCAAGGATGGCCCACCCCTCAGGTTCTGTCCTAATGAGATGTGGATTTACCAGGAAACTAATGGACCTTAAGCTTCAGGGCCCTTTATTACACACACTCCTTCCCAGACCCTTGGAGGAGCCTTGAAGCACATTCACACGGTCATATGGTATCATAATATTTGCAAAATATAGACCTCTCCCCTTCCATTTCCTCTCTTGTTGGATGGTAGAAGAGCGAACCTGGGCTTTTTTGGGATTCAGCTAAGGGAAAGTTGAGTACTTTGAGTGTGGGAGGGTCTATTTATATGGTTTGCAGTGATTTCTGTGTACAGTTAGGTTGTGGTTTGCTGACCTGGTGTGGGGGAGGCAACTCCCGTCCACTGATTCATCTGATCTCATGACACAAACTTGTAGGGCCAGATGTCTTATGGCAACACGAGTGTATCCCAAGGCACCTAGTGCATGAGTCATGTGGATACTGGAGAAGAAGCATGGTTTGTAATTTACTATATTAAAAGCTTGTCCGTGGAAAATCTTTCTAATCATCAGATATGTTCCATTTGACTAGTCAAACAGATATTCTTGTCTCTTGGTACTTAAAATATGAAGTATACTATTATATTTAATTTTTTAAACAAGAATTGAGCAAAACAGAATTTCTCAGAATTCCTGTATTTTCAGGGCGTAGCCCTGTAGTGATATCGCCACCAGTGACGACCTCCGTGGGAGAAGTCGAGACTTTATGCATGCCAGTATCCAAGCTTGACGTCACCACCACAAGGACTAGTGATGAAACTAAACGACCTAAACAGCTAAACAAATTTTCATCACCCATGCTCCAAGACTGAACTGGCTTCCTATTTTTTCAGCAGAAAATGAGATAATTATGAAATTGTAGTTCCATGAAGAGGTGATCTGAGATTGTGGAGCCAAAGCTATAGGGAAAGAGTGTGTCGGAAGGTTCATCCTAAAAATATCATGCCGTTTTTTTGGGTTTTTTTTTGTGTTTTTGTTTTTGTTTTTTAGTATATTGTGGCATAGGTAGTACTCAGGAACTCTTTAAAAATGTATAACTTATTTTAATTGTAAGTAAATGTTCATATTTGTAGTTAATTTTCTGTTTGCATGTATTCTTTTTTTAAAAGATGGCCCCCTCATGTTTAAAGGCACTAGGCCCCATGAGCCCCGGATCCGTCTTTCATCCTTTCTCTTCTGTGTTTCTCAACAGCTTGTGCCTCTTTCCACTCTTAACCCTACCTCATGACTTTGAAGCTTGCTTTTCCTTTTCAAATCTTTAGTTTTGAGCTTATGTGGGCCAGTTGGGTTTTGTCTCCCGGTCATCCCTTCTCTGGTCACCTCCTTACTTCCCTGGCTCATTAGAGCCTTCTGGCTTCAGTTTACCTCTTTGATATCTCCACCCACACCTCCCTGTACTCAACTTCTTTTACTGCCTGGCTCTCACCTAATCTGTCATCACCTCTCAAATATTCTTCCCGGTGTTTCTCCCATTTAACACCCTTTTACATTCTTATGGTCACCTCAGAGTTAAAATCTCTGCTGCTCCCTGTGTCGACTATTGTAACAGCCCCCTGAATTGGATCTCTCACTCCTATGCTCCTGTAAATAGTTCATTTTATTAGATTGCATTTTGTTTATACAATTGGTACACTAAATTGTTGGGATTCAGAAAACCTGTTTCCCCCATCCATTCAAATCTAGTCCATGATGTTCATTCTTCTCCATCCTTTGGATGAAATTTCAGGCAGACCTCATAACCTGTCGTCATATAGGCTATGATAATAGATGTCATATCGTCTTAGATAATAAAAAACCCTCAGATCACTTCTTGTCACAAATAGTCTCTGTTATGTAATTATTGCACAGAATACTATAATAACTGTAGACATAAACATATATATCTCTATTATATATGTATGTATGTATGTATATATGTATGTATGTATGTATTATATATGTATGTATGTATGTATGTATGTATGTATCTATCTATCGAATTGGCTCATGTGATTGTGGAGGCTGGCAAATCCAAAATCTGCATGGCTTGCCAGCAGATTAGAGACCAGAGAGGGGGTGATGTTGCAGCTGAAGCCTGAAGGCAGTCTTGAGGCAAAATTCTCTCTCTCTCTCTCCTCAAGGGCCCTCAGTCCTTTTTTCTTAAGACTTTCAACTGATTGGATGAGACCACCCACACCATAAAGGAGAATCTGCTTTACTCAAAGTTTACTGATTCAAACGTTAATTTCATCTAAAAAAATACCTTCACAGTAACACCTGAACTGGTGTCTGAAAACGTCTGGGGACTGTGATCTAGCCAAGCTGACACGCGAAATTAACTCTCATGGTAACAAAAACTTCAATCTTCATACCAAGCTCAAGTTTTTCTCCTCTCCCAACCAGAAGCTACTGGAAGCTGTTCACCTGCCTTAGGAAGAGGGCGAGCGATTATACCTTCTCCCCTCCTCACCAGGCTGCTTCAGACGCAGTGTGAGGGAGGGAGGGAGGGAGGGAGGGAGGGAGGAGAAGGTAAGGGGCAGAAATACTTACTTGATTAATATTTTCTGGACTTGTCACGTGACTAAAACTGGTTGCTGATCTTATGTGATCTTCGGAGAATCCCCTTCAGTGGTGGTGTCTTGTATGTAACTCCTTGCTGTAGCTTCCAGCTCCTAGACATTGGGTCATGATCCCCTCAGCCCCTGGAAATCCAGGCTTCCAGGACTCCTTCCTCCATTGAAGGCAGCTCTCTTGGATGAGGTGAAGAGGACCCAGCCTGACGTCTCTCCCTGTGGCCACATCCAACTCACAGGTGGTACATCGTTGCCCTGACAACCTCACACCTCAACCTCATTATAAGGGCTGACAGCTCTTTCCTAAAAATAATATTATCTCCCTCCTGACCCCATTATGATCCAGGTGGGTGTTAGGCATTAAAAGTCACAAACCTACTTTTGGCCATTATCTTTGTAAGTCATACAAAGAGGTGTTTTCAGGAGAATGGCTGCTTCCAGGGGCTGGGGCCTGAGGGAAACAAGGAGATGTTGACCAAGGACACAAACTTCCAGTTACAAGATGAGCAAGCTATGAGTCTCTATAGCACAGTGAGTGTATTTAACAATACTGAATTGTATACTTGAAAATGGTAAGAGAGTAGATCTTAGATGTTCTCACCGCACACACACACACACACACACACATGATAATTATGTATGGCAACGAAGGTGATAACTACCCTAATTGTTGTAATCATTTTGCAATATATATATATATCAAATTATCATGTTGTATGCCTTTATCTTACACTATGTTATATGTCAATTATATCTCAATAAAGCTGAAAAAAGATGTATAGAGAGATTTTTTAAAAAATAGGTGCTTGGGGCTCTGAGCTGTGCACAGAGCCTGCTTGGGATTTCCTCTTTGTCTCTCTCTGCTTGTGCTGTCTCTCTCTCAAAATAAATAAATAAATATATAAGTAAATAAACAAACAAACAAATAAACAAACTTAAAAAAAAGGGCTCCATCTTATGAACCATGAGATCATGATCTGAGCTGAAATCAGGAGTCAGATGCTTAACCAGCTGAGCCACCCAGGCGCTCCAACTCTTGTTATATTTTTTTAAGGGTTAGAAGTCTTTGGCTCATTTCGCTTCCCTGCGCAAAATCCTTCCGTGGCTCCTCACTACTGAGAGTTCATTCTGCGTTCCCTCACCTAATCTAGAATGTTCTGTTCAGGCATCCTCTCTCCCCGGCTTCCCTCAACTGCTGGGTATTCTTCAAGCATGCCTTCTACTTCTCCAATTCCTCCACTCTACAGATGAAAATTCTTCCATTCATGATACCATCCAAATCCCACTCCTGTTCTATCCCAGAACACTGTCAATCCAGGCAGTCTTTTTATATACTCGCCTTCAGAGCATTTACTCTCATTACCACTCAGCGGACAGAGTAGCCTAGTGAAGAGGGGAATGGGGACCTGATTCTGTGCCTACCGGTTGTGGGACTTAGAGCAATGACTCGATGCCTCTGAACTTCCATGCCTCTCATGCGTATAATGATGAAAATGAGGTATCAGAATGTCACGTGGTTGTTGTAAAGATTAAATAAACTAATACTCGTAAACCTCGCAGCCCATTGCCTGGCCTTGCGTGACTCTGTGGCTGCATTCCCAGGTCGGTCTCTTACCAAGAGTGTGCACGCAGGAAGGCAAGGTGGAGCCAGGTTCCGTGGCATTGTTCCGCTTTCTCTCTTCTTCCCACAGCAAGATGGTGATGTTTTTATGCATTGAAATGGGGAACAAAAATGTGGAACTGAGCAACTTTGGGAACCCAGCCCATTTTATCAGTAACTTGTGTATCCTGATACCTTCTGAGAATTATTTTCCTTTGTGGTTGGAACCTGTTTCTGAGAAATGGTCTGTGGTGTGTGGGTCTGAAGTCCCTAAAACGAGAAGAGCTACGGATAGGGTCCTACCACATCTTATGACACAGAGTGGCCACAGCAGTGGAGGGCGAAGTGGAAACTATTTGTAGGTTTTCTAAAAAATGTCAGTTCCTTCTTATTTTGCCTTTCACTCATATCACAGCTTTTTTGCAAAGAGTATTTTTTAACCTTTTGAACTCAATTGTAATCTCCCAAAGAAGGAAACTCTATGTGTTACAAAGTCCAGGCAACTAACTATAGACTGGGTGGTTGCCCTGTTCCCAATGTCTCTCCCGGTGCCATGTTTTTCCTACCTGCATGGTCACCAGCCATCACTGTTTGACTCAAACATGAAGACACATGGCTCGTGGTATCTAGCATGGTGCTTAGATACTTACCCCCAGGCGGGTAATACACATCCCTTCCAAAGTCTTATCAATTTTATCTGAATATCTCTCATGTTTGTTTTCTTCTCTCTCCACTTATCACCAACACTCTCGTTCAAGTCACTGTCCTTTCTCACCCAAGCTCCTGCAGTCATGTCCTAACTGGTCCCCCCATAAACATTCTAGACCCATGTGTCTCTTTGTCAAACTATATATGGAATGATATTTTAAAAGCTAATCTGGCCAGTACGGAAAACAGTATTGAGAGTCCTCCAAAAATTAAACATAACATTACCATTTGATCCAGCAATTCTACTTCTGGGTAGATACCCAAAAGAATCAAAAGCAGGAACTGGAACAGATTCTGCCACATGCATAGCGGCATTTTTCACAATAGCCCCAAGGTGGTAGTGATCCAAATATCCATTGATAGATGGATAAACAATATGTGTTATATTACATATGATGCAATATTATTCAGCCTTAAATAAGGAAATTCTGACACTTGCTACAACATGGATGAACCCTGAAGATGTTAACAAAAATAAGCCAATTATAAAAGAAAAACTACTTATAATTCCATCTATATGAGGTACCCACGGTAGTCCAATTCATGGAGATAAAAAGCAGAGGAAGTTTCCGGGGTCTTGGGGAATTAGTGTTCAATGGATATGGAATTTGAGTTTGGGAAGGTGAACAAAGTTCTGGAGATGCATGGTGGTGACAGTTGGACAACAGTGTGAATATACTTACTGGCATTGAACCGTACATTTAACAACGTTTAAAACAGGAAATTTTATGTTACATATATTTTACTACAATTAAAAACTGTAAGTGGGAGGGGGATTTGATCATAGTACATGAAAAACCATCAAAGGATTCCTACTCTTCTTAGAATAAAATGAGAATGATTACCTGCATTGATTGGGCCTCGTATGGTCTGAACTCTGCCCATGTCTTCCCCACCTTGCTCTCTATCTCTGTGCTCCACTCTGTGGCCTTTTTTTTTTTTTTTTTTAGCGTTTTTATTTTGTTTTTGAGAGACATAGAGTGAGCAAGGGAAGGGCAGAGACAGAGGGAGACACAGAATCCGAAGCAGGCTCCAGGCTCTGAGCCATCAGCACAGAGCTCGACATGGGGCTCAAACTCATAGACCGTGAGATCATGACCTGAGCTGAAGTTGGCCACTTAACCGACTGAGCCACTCAGGCGCCCCTCTGTGGCCTTTTTAATGTATTTAAGAAATTTCTCTCCCTTCTATTTATAGGCTTATCCTCTGCTTGGGATACCCTTCCCTAGATGTAGCAATGTCTTGATAACATAGTAATGGGCTGTTGGTATACACAACTACGATCATGAATCAGTTCTACTAATCGATAACTTGCTTTCCTTAAAAAGTCTGGCCTGTCATGATATAGAGCATGTTGTATCTCCTATGGGAGACAGACTTTCTTGCTTAGACTTTAACATACGAAGTCACTAGCCTTTTACCTTTACGTCTCTGCTGCTTCAGTAAATATAATCCCAGTAAATAGATCTTATCTGTATCTAAACATCTGATAATAAAAGGAGACATGGAGTACTTTAGCCAAAAGACAAAACGTGAGAATAACTAATTGCCAATGGGAAAAAATGTGAATTAAACACCATCTCATGTCATGAGTGGTTGATGAAATAAAAGCACTATTACCAATTTGTCTTTTGGACATCTGTGGAGGTTACATTAAAAAAATTTTTTTTAATTATCCTACAGAAACTTGACATTTGTTTGGATGTCAAATGCTCCTCCTTTTGTAAAACCTACCCAGCAATTTTTGCAGAGTGGCTGTACCAATTTGCGTCCTCACCAGCAACATGCAAGGGTTCAGGTTGCTCTACAACCTCACCAGCACTTGAGGTTGTCAGTTTTTGAAAAACAGTCTATACTTTCTATGGGGCCCGTAGTGATTTCTCATCATGGTTGTAATTTATATGATCCTAAAATGAGGCAGAGCATCTCTTCAGGTCTTTATTTATCATCCTTAAAAATATCTTTGGTGAAACATCTGTTCATTATGCCCTATGTTTTATATCGGGTTGTTTGTGTTCTTGGTGTTGGGTTTCGAGAGTTTTTAAAAAAATACATTCCTAATATGAACCTTTTGTGGAATGTGTGACTTGGAAATGGTTTTTGCTCTTGTATAAGCATCTTTTCATTCTTTCCATGGTGCCTTACACATGCAAAATCTTTACTTTCAATAAAATCTAGTTTACTGATGACTTTTCTTCTATAGATTGTGCTTTTGATGTCATTTTAAGATGTCTTTGCTTAACTCCAGGTCAGGAAGATCTTCTACACTCATTCTTCTAAATGTTTTGTATTTCACATTGAGATTTAAGTTATATTTACATTATGTTTTATATTTAGATTTGTAACCCATTTTGAATTATTTTTTATTTATGGTGTAAGGTTTAGGCAGAGCTCTAGGTTTTTGCATATAAACATTTATGCAAAAACCCAACATCATTTGTCAAAAACACTATCCTTGATCCATTGATATATTTCTCTTGATAATTTCTAGCTTAATTCTATTATGGTCAGAGAATATGCTTTGTTAAATTCTTTTAAATTTGTCAATATTTGTTTTATGACCCAGTAATAGTCTCTTTTGATGAATGCTCTGTTTGCAGTTGAAAAAAATGTGTGTTATGTTATCGTTGGGTAGAATGTTCTGGAAATTTTAGTCCAGATGCAGTGAGTTTATGGGGATGTTCAGTTTTTCTATATCCCTGCTGATGTTCTGTCTACCTGTTTGACTGATGACTGAAGAAGTGTTAAAATTTCCAATTATAATTATGAATCTGTCCATTTCTCTTTCCAGGCTTATCAGCTTTTGCTTCATACATCTTGAGGCTGCGTATTAGGTGCATACATATTTCAATTATTATGAAGCTTAATTAACTGACCTTTTCACCATCATGTTATGTCCTCCTTGGTCCAGGTAATTTTTCTTGTTCTGAAATCTACTTTGTCTGAAATTAATGTAGACACTCCAGCTTTCTTTTGATTCATGCACGCAAGATAGCTCTTTTCCCACCACTCACTTTTAACCTAATGTATAAAGAGGGTCTCTCGAAGACAGTATATATTTGAGTGTTGGTTTTATTTTATTTAAAAAAATTTTTTTAAGTGTTCTGATATTCTCTACCTACCATTTGGCATGGTTAGGCCATATACTTTGGGGAGCATGGTTATAATAGCTGCTTTAAATTCTTAATTTCAACATCTGTGTGACCTCAGGGCTGACATCTGTTAATTACCTTTTCCATGGTGAGTTAAGACTTTTCTGGTTCTTTGTATGGCAATTAATTTTTAGATTGTAGCCTGGACATCTCAAAAATTATGCTCTGAGACCTTGGGTCTTGTTGAAATTCTACAGAGAAAATTGGTTTCGTAGTTCTTGTTGGTGTTGCTGGTTTTGGCGTTGTTTTGGTATGCAACCACCAAATTAGGTTTGGGACACAAATTCTGACCTGCTTCTCTCCATTACATTCTGACAATGTAATTCTGTTTGTTTGTTTGTTTGTTTTAATTTCTTAATGTTTATTTGATTTTGAAGGAGAGACAGACAGAGCGCAAGCAGGGCAGGGGCAGAGAGAGAGGGAGTCACAGAATCCGAAGCAAGCTCTAGGCTCTGAGCTGTCAGCACACAACTCAACTCAGGGCTTGAACTCACCAGCCATGAGATCATGACCTGAGCTGGATGCCCAACTGACTGAGCCACCAAGGTGCCCCACATGTAGTTCTGTTTTTAAAGCATTTTCAGTGTAACTCAGATCAGTTCGGTTGCTTGTTTGTGACCCTGTGTTTAGTTCTCAAAGCCTGTGATATGCTGACTGGGCACACGTGCAGGTGGGGAGTATTCCCAGGAAGTTCGTACCCTGATTTATAGAACCAGTCTATTGATCCTCTCCGTAATTCTGCCAATAATTTCTTGTCCTCTGGGATTTTTCTTCCTAGTTCTCTCACCAGAAATCTGGGGCCTTAGTTTCCCTGCTGTTCCATGAATTTCCTGCAGGTGTGCCAGTGTCCAAGGCCAAGTGGTAGAAGGAGAAAGGATCAAGGAATATATAGCTACATGCATTCACTGCACACTCTTGGGACCACAGGCCTTTTGATCAGAGAGATGGTTCCCCTTCCTATGCCCACGCCATTGCTGTCATCTTGTTACCACTGGTACCACCAAAGGATTGCTTGGAGGTTGTCATGAGAGAGATGAGACAAAAAAACAAACCAACAAAGCAACAAACAAAGACAACCCAGGGGATTTTCCTCAATCGCTTTGACCTTTTTCCACTCCATAAACAAGAAAGGAAGGTCTTCTCTTGATGCTCTTTCTGTCCAGGCTTTGTGTGTATTTCTGGGCTGCGGGCTGTCTTTGATCCCTGGCTGGATACGAGAGGGGGGAAAAAATGATAAATCCACCACTAGTTCAGTGGGACTTCAAAGTCTGGTCTTCCCTGATCCACCTGCTACCGTCCATGGTTAAAGTTCTCAAATCTTCCTCCCTGCATGCTATTCAAGCTCCGTAGGTGCATTCAGGACAAGAGACAGGCTGAGTGTTCCATTCCATCTTTTCTACAACCAGGCCATAGCTTACATTTTAAAGAGTTTTCGCATAATTACAAAATTAATACCTAGTTGTTTTAGATAATACGGGATACGCGGATAAGGAAAAGAAGTGAAAATGACCCATAATATGAACATGTCAGTGTAACTTTTTTTAAATTTGCATTTTGAACAAACTTAGATCATGTTGGGCACGTGGCTTTTTCCCTTTTCGCTCAACACACTATAGACCTATTTGCATGGTAATGTACGTTCTTCTTCAAAATCATTTTTCACAACTACGTGGCAAGCATTCCTTCATTTAGATGTACCCTCATTTTTGAAACCAATTTCTTATCATTAAGCATTCAGGTGATGCAGCTTTTGTATTGGTTGCAGCCAATGGGTAGGTATCTGGAGAAATCACACAGAAGCTAAATTCCCTTACATACTATTTAGTCCCCATTTGGACTTTTGTTTTGTTTTGTTTGATTGTTTTTTGGTTTTGGTTTTGGTTTTTTCCGTTTGGACTTTTGAAGCAAAACTCTGCTATTTTACAACTCTCCCCACCTCCCTACCCAGAACTGGCAAAATTCATGCTCTAGAAAGAGGACCACGCTTTCAACGCAATGGCCAGGATGCTTAGAGAAAGGGGTAAGGAAGAGCCATACTATAAAAATAGCATCTTGCAACTAAGCACAGAGGGAACTCTATCTGGGGTTAGATGCCTGGAAGAAAAGTCAACAGTGCAGTGTGCTTAAAAATAAGTGTGTCGTCATTATTTTTATGTGTCCCCTGTACCTCAGCTCCTGCCGCACTCGATAAAGACATGATGGTGCCTGCACCATAGAGATAAGATGCCAGGAGGAAGTGCCTGCAGATGGCTGTAGTTTAAAAAAAAAAAAAGAAAAAGCCACAAAGCACTCTTTAATTAAGTCTTCCTTTCACCCTTACTAAAATTCGGGGAAAATTGCCATGGAATTTGTACTCTATCTCAGAAACAAATCATAACAATTTCATAAGGCCGCCATAGGGTGCCTAGAGTATAGCTTATTATTTCAGAATGCCTTGATAAATGGGAAAATGTATATGAAAACCTTCAGCACACATTTAGAAAGCCCTCAGCCAAGCTTTCCTGTCCTGCTGACCCTCTGAGAGGACTTGCTGGTAGTCCTTGCAAGGGAACGTTACGAAAGCACGCATCCATCCATCCTCCCACTCACATGCACGTATCTCTGTGTGTGTGTGTGTGTGTGTGTGTGTGTGTGTGTATCACAGTAGCTTTTTCTATGATAGTCCATCACTCCTGAAACTTGAAATTCTCTATGGTGTTTTAAGGCTTATTGAAAATCCCACGGACACATTGTAGAATAATGTATGATACTGAAGTAGAAAACGATGGAAAAAAACAAAGTGAAATAAGTCAGTCAGAGAAAGACGAGCATCTGAGGATTTCACTCCTATGTGGAATTTGAGAAGCACAACAGATGAACACGGGAGAAGGGAAGGAAAAATTAGATAAAAACAGAGAGGGAGGCAAACCATAAGAGATTCTTAAATACAGAGGACAAACTCAGGGCTACTGGAGGGGAGGTCAGGGGAGGGTGGGTTATAATGGGTGATGGGCATTAAGGAGGACGCTTTTTGGGATGAGCACTGAGTGTCTTTTGTAAGAGATGAATCACTGGGTTCTACTCCCGAAGCCAAGACTAGGAGTCGAGATTTGACAGTAATAAAAATAATCATTGCAATAACTGACCTTGAAGGAACATTTACTTTGTGTTGAACTCAGTGCTAACCAATTTCTCTTTCATGCTTTTAACAGTGTAAAAATCAGTCCTATCATTTTTCCAGCAAGGACACAGAACTTTAGAAGCGTTAAATAACCTGCTCAAAGCCCTGCGGCTGTTACAGTCTAAGTGCAGGATTTGAACCTGGGTCTTCCTGACCCCAGGGCCCTATTGTAACCACCTGTTTTCCTTTCCCTGGTTTCCCTGCTCCAGACCCAGCATCCCCCCAGCCTCCCTGTTCATTGGCTCTCACTCCAGTTATGGTTTCTGGATACCGTTTTGTTATGCCTCACTTGGGGGAAGGGGGCATAATTAAATTTTATATACATACATATAATATATAAAATTATACATATTATAAAATATGTATACATGTTTTACATTATACATTATAAAATATACATTATATATTAAAATATACATTATAAAAAAATATATATGGGTTTTTTTTCCAGGTCTTTCTGGATTTTTCCTTCCTTTTGCTCCAGGTATTATAACAGTGTCAACAAGTAAAGCAGCCCTGCCTATGTGATAAAGATAAAGGAAAACACTGGAAATGACCCCCTTGACCTCCTTCCCTCTTCCCTGCACAGTGGGGAGAATCCTGCTTTGGCCTCCGAGCACCTCTGCATCTTCTCCCGGGGGACGCCTGCAGCCTGGCCCCTCCACTTCGGTTGGGCCTCCTCAGAGCAATGGCCATAAAACATACAACCAGAAATGCAAGACCAGGAGCTGCTTTGGAAAGAATGGAAAATTATTTGTGGTAAGATAAAAAAATAAAGAAAGGTGGAGGGAAACAAAATAGTCGAATGATGTGTGACAGACGGGGAGAGGGTGTTCTCTGGGGAGCTCGGGTCAAAAGAGGCGGCGAAACTTCCAGGCGAGTGACGGAAGAGACAAAATGAGGAATAAGAGGCAAGAGGCAGCAGAAGCGTGAGCAGCCTTGCTGTGCTCATTCACTGGGGCTCCTTGCAGATTCGACTGAAGAGGGAAAAGTTGTTTGGCAGAATTTTCATTATTTTCATGGCTGGCCTGTGTTTCTGCAAAAGCGACCCCAGACCAGGGCTGAGCTGCATGGGCCCCTGTTGCAAACGTGCAACACAAGCCTCCGTTTAAATGAGTGCTCTGGTTTATACGGTTGTTCCGTTTGTATTATTTGAGATTCAGTGTTACCTGTTTTTTTTTTTTTATTGGATTCTAAAATCGTGGTTGTCAGCTTAAAATCTCCCACTGGGAGCTCGGTAGTTTTAATGGCCAGATTTCCCCGTATGCCGGGGAGAGAAGGCGTGTGTGAAATGAATAAATCCTCCAAGGATCAGAAGGTTTTGTTTTTATGCAATTCTCTTGAAAAACAGGATGCTTCTGTAAATGATTTCTGAAACCCCTTTAGTGTATTTAAAATGGATAAAATTAAGCAGCTCTATTGAAGTGAATAATTATCATTTACCACGGAAATGTCACACTTTCTAAAACGGCCTGCCGATTGTTGAACAGCTACTATGTGCCAGGCTTTAGCCTGCGTGCCTGCAATACAATGATAAACCTAAAAAAACTCTCTGCTGTCAGGCTCACGATCTGGGAGGGAGACAGGCTCGGAATGACAGGGTGCAGCTCAGCTCGCTTAGTCCTAAAATAGATGAATGCATGGCGCGTCTGGGTGGCTCAGTCGGTGAAGTGGCCAACTTGGGCTCCAGTCATGATCTCACAGCTTGTGAGTTCAAGCCCCGCATCAGGCTCTGTGCTGACAGCTCAGAGCCTGGAGCCTGCTTCAGATTCTTTGTCTCCCTCTCTCTCTGCCCCTCCCCTGCTCACACTCTGTCTCTCTCTCTCTCTCCTTCAAAAATAAATAAACATGAAAAAAAATGAACGTAGATTAATGCATGCAGCCGTGTATCCTGTTCTGTGGTGACGGTTCCACTCCCAATAAACTCTACAGCTGTAATATTTCTAATAACAGCGGGGCGAATAAAAAGGAGTCAGCAGAAAGTTTCAGTCTCGCAAATACAATTACTCTCTCAAAGGAGTTTCTATGTGAAAAAGGTTGTTGCAGCCATGAGCATAGAGTTTTGAACCTAAATGACATCTAGCAAGTGCAACTTTGCATATTTAGAGTCAAGAAAATAAACCACACGGGTCTGGAAGAAGGCCATGCCCAGTCTGGCCCCCTCCTTGCCCTAACGCCTGTCCCTCGGCATTCCCCTCAGATGTCTGACGCTCCAGGTGACCAGAGTCATCTCATTCCTGACATAATTGGATGCATTATGTCTTCACTTTCCATAAACATAAGGGGAGTCAATATTTAATAAGCAAATGAATTCAAGTCTCAGTTTAAGCATTGTCTCCTTGATGAAGCTACCGGTGACCTCCCTCAGGCAAGAAATTTGCCCCTTCTCCTGGGTCCCCACCTTACCTGGGTACCTCTGTGGCAGAGCACGGACGTGGAATTTTATACACTTGAGTATTAGTCTGCCTGGGCTGCTAGGATAAAATGCCATAGGCTAACTGGCTTAAGCAATAGATACTTATCTCTCACGGCCCTGGAGGCTAGAAGTTCAGGGTCAAGGTGGCAGCATGATTGGGTTCTGGTGAGGACTCTCTTCCTGGCTCGTAGGCAGCCTTCTCCTCGCTGTGTCCTCACGTGGCAGAGAAAGTGAGCTCTGGTCTCTCTGGCCATCACGAAGGCCTCGCCTTCAGGGTCTCATCTAAACCTAATTACCTCCCAAAGGGCCCATCCCCAAATTCAATCACAGGGAGGGTTAGGATTCCAACATATGAGTTTGGCGGGGAGGGACACACACATTCAGTCTACAATAACCTGTTCCTACCACTGTGTGGTCAGTTCTTCCTACGCTTGGATGTCTCCCATTCATCTCTGAACCCCGAGGAGCCACACTGAGATATGACCCAAATACTAAGTGACTATTTACGTAAGTATGGCCTCGTTGCTCCTTACAAATTGTCAGATAAATGCAACCTCATTTTCATAAATGTTCGAGTAAATATTGTCTCATCTACCCTGCAAATCACATGTCAGAAAATGAAAAAGGAAGATATCTTGAGATTTTGATTTAGGAGCAAAAAATTTAGTCTCTTTGTTGTGCAGAATACTCAGAAAGAAAGATTTTAAGTTGGCATGTTACAAATTGCATGGGCCTCACTTTGAATCTCTTCTAAGACCCTAGACATTAAAAAACACACTTGATAGGTTCAATCTCACCAAGTCCCCAGAACATCCCTTGGTGACGTTATCTCTAATCACAGCTTTGGGGACTGAAGCACAGAGAGGCTGTGTCAGTGTCTTGAGAGGCACAGAGGGATTTAACCGGTACGTGGAGATTAGAAGGTATAGTTCTGAGTGTTTAATCCTCTCTTCTGTTCCCTGCCTTTCCACTGGCTTCAGAGAGCTAAGAACAGTTTGGAGGAGGTGACAGGGTTGGAAAAGCAGGGAGAGACAGTTTAAGCCACTGTGTCTTGTCATCTTCTCCTCAGTCTCGCAGCAAATGGCCAGGCTCTGCTCCTGAATCTGGTTACATATTGATGCGTGCAGAGCGGAGGCCTGGTGCCCTGGTGCATGGAGGCCATAAGCATCTAGAGAAAGAACATGAAAATAACTGCTGGAAGGGGGCACTCCTAGGAGTTCTAGGCACTGGGAGTAGAGTGAAAATAAATATACTTTCAGCTCAGAGACTAAAATAAGTGAGGAGATTTCCAATCAAGCTGGAATAAGCATCAGTGAACCCATTTAAGCACTATCTTTTGGAGGAGGGCAGTAGCCGCCCAGGAGGCCAAATCGTAAGAGAGTCTCCAGGGGATGTGAACAATATGGGGTTTGGGGCCTCTGAACACCCGATCAATGGGAATCTGGGCAAGAGAAGACTTAGCCAGCTCCCCCCTTGCTCTCTGAGGAGTTGTAATCAATTCTTACATCTCTGTAGCCCCTCTCGGCTCCCAAAGGGCATCCTTAGGTGGTATTCATTTATCCTGACTGTGTTCTGGCCACGTAGGGGTCACCACTCTCATTTAACAAGGAAACAATGAGAAAGGTTGAGTGATTTGAGTCAAGATACACAAGCAGGGAGCTAGGTGTTGAGCTCAGAGGTTTGGGCTCACTGTCCCTAGGACTGGACTTGGCACAGGGGTGTGCTAAGCCTTGATGTGCTGGGCTGTGAGAGACGCTATTGCAGCTGGTGGACTTGAAGCAGGAGCAGACCAGGACCTGAGGCTGATTACTCCATCCATTCAAATTACGATCTGGCAGGTGCTGGTCTCTATGCTAGAGGGAGGGATGCAACAATGAACCAGACAGATGTGATCCCTGCCCCGGTGGATTGGTGTGACATTCCCAATTTAGAAGAATACAGTGAGCCAGAAAGCAGGTGCACAGGACTGCCCTCCTCCCCAAAATTCCAGAATCGAGTACTCTGGTGCGGAGCTGCGGAGGTTGGAAGAGCTATAGCTCTAAGCAACAAGATGAGCTCTTGGGAGCTGGCCAAGGAAGCTTCCCCGAAAGCACATCACTCCCCTAGTTCCCATTCATTCCCCACCATCCCCTCCAGGGCGCTCAGTCTCTCCAGAACATGAGGCACAGGGGAGGCTCTCCATAGCTTTTTGCCACACACGAAAAAACTGAGGACACCTGCTGTGGCAAATTGCTTTGCCTTTACCGCCGAGCGACGATGAGTGATGAGCACTGAGGCTCTAGGTCACAGGTGGCCCATCTGGTTTCGGGAGATGAGCTTCGCTCTAATTTCAGACTTTCAGGATGAAATCACAAAGCTGTGCCCATGCTGCACCTCACACACCATCAGATAGTAACATCTTGGTGGCCAAAGAGCAGTGCCAATTTTCTGAGTTGTAAGAAAAAACTGTATGTGAAAGCAAATATATATGTGCAAATGAGAACTTTCAGCCTGGGGATCCCTTGTCTGAGAGAGAAAATTAGAGCCTTGGGACTCTAAGTTACTGCATCGAATCTTGGAGACCTGAATGATGAGACTGGCAGAGAAAGAGAGCTCCGGGTACAAAGTGTGCTTTGAAATAAAAACCCCTCTAGACCTCTTGACTCATGATCCATAAGTATTCCTCCAGGAATTTACTTGTATGGATGTACGACAAAGGAGACATCCAAAGGCAAGCCCAAGACTACCATGACATGGAGCTCCCATGGTTGAACTTGACTTGGAAGGAGAGAGGAGCTTTCTCTTTTATGCCCATGGCCAGAGAGAATGCAGTGGCAGACCAGCAATTCAGAGGAAGGCCTTGTCACTGAAGGCCTTTCCTTCAGTGGATCATACACACCTAACTTCTGAGTCCTCCATGCTCTGTGAGTGCCTGTGGCCAGGTCGCCAGACATGAGTGGTTCTTAGACTTAACATGCACTGTATCAGCATCGCCTGGAGGGCTGGTTGAAACAAAGGTTGGTGGGCTCCGTGAGGGGGTTTCCGATTCAGTAGGTCTAGGAGGGAGCCCAGGAATTTGCATTTTGAGCAAGATTCCAGGAGGTGGTAATGCCGAGAACACACTGAGAACAGTTGACTTCAACTGTTGATAAAAGGACATGAGTGGCACGGGAGTGGTCAGCTTACCTGTTTCAAGAAAGACAATGACCAATTGCCAATGACAGCAAGTAGGGGAGAAAATCAAGCAACGCTTGGTCTTGTGGGCCTGGGTTTGTGGTTCTTTCTTCTTGAACTTGTGGGCACCAAGACTTGCGATAGGACAAGGCCAGAGAATTGGGAGTTATCGTGTCAGGAAGGACTCTAGAGAGGCAAGAAAGACCTTCTCTCAACCAGCTGGATGGGACCCAATAAGCTGCAGGGAATACATCATTTCGTTCGAATGTTAAAAGAAATTCTTATATTTGGATGTGAGATAAATCCAATTTCATTATTCTTCATGGGAATATCCGGTTTTCCTAACCCCGTTTATTGAAGAGACTATCCCCTCCCCATTGTGTGTACTTAAAAATTGTAACTAAGTGAGGTGGTGGATATGTTAATTAGCTTGATTATGACAATCATTTCACAATGTCTACGCACACCAAAACATCACTTTGCACAACTCAAATGTAATTTTTGTCAAGTTACATCTCAATAAAGCTGGAAAAAACTGATAATAGTATTTGTATATTACTTGAGCAAATACCTCATTAATAATTCAAAAAGAAAACAAATTGACCTCATTTTGTTCCCTAGACTGGTTCCCTTTTGCTCTACAAAAGACACTGTTGTGAGAATGAAAAGGCAACCTATCCAATAGAGAAAATCTTTCCAAGTCATCTAACAAACGATTTGAAAGTAGACTATATGAAGAACTCTTAAAATTTAATAATAAGAAAATAGAGATCCCACTTTAAAATGGGCAAAAGACTTGAATGAACACTTGACTGAAGACATACAGAAAACTGGTTACAAAAGGAGAATAATATATGTGTCAAAAGGTACAGGCATAGAACACATCCTAATTTGCTTTTCAGGGCACTGTGATTTTTATTAGCTTATAAAAACAAATTACATTGTTTTAAATTCTCTAGGGTTGTATACCTGTTGAAGTAGACTTACATGAGAATTAGTGTTTTCCTCTTTTAATGCAAAGCAATAGTTTTCTGGTTATAGAATAAATATCCATATTCCCATGTTCACTCTAATTCCATTTTTCAAAAGATGGATACTTTATTCTCTATTTCCTCTTTTAGTTTAAATAAGTCATCGATTATCATGAGATCTTAAAAGCTGGCAGTTAATACTCTACGTATTCCACAATTTTTAAAAATATGTTAGTTAGGGGCGCCTGGGTGGCTCAGTCGGTTAAGCGTCCAACTTCGGCTCAGGTCATGATCTTACGGTCTGTGAGTTCGAGCCCCGCATTGGGCTCTGTGCTGATGGCTCAGAGCCTGGAGCCTGTTTTGAATTCTGTGTCTCCCTCTCTCTCTCTGCCCTTCCCCTGCTCACGCTCTGTCTCTATGTCTCTCCAAAATAAATTAAAAATGTTCAAAAAAATAAAATTCATTAAAAATAAATAAACGTTAAAAAATATGTTAGTTAAGCTATCTGTCCTCTGGATTTTCCATCTCACAACTCCTTCCATCATGTGAAAAAAGTTTTCCTATTTCATTTCTCATCAATTACTCGGTTAAGACTGTTGACTTGTAAGATGTTTTCCAAATCTTAGTTTATTTTTAGATTTACCAGAGACTTGCAAAGATAGTTCAAGAGCTCACCATGTACTCATGACCCAGCACCCCCAATATTAACAGTTCCATCTCCCTAAATATTCCCTTGCGTGGGCCATTTGTAGACAACCTGCGGCTCATCCCCGTGCTTGTCGGCCATTGTTCTGTTTCCCATACCTATAATTCTACCTTTTCCAGGATATTGTGTAAGTGGAATCATACAATATGTAGCCTTTTAAGTCGAACTTCTTTGACTTGGCAAAACATATCTAAAGCTATTTCAAGCTATTATGTGTATCAACAGGTCATTCCTTTTTATTATTCAATAGACATATGGGTATTTGTTTATTCATTAACCTTTTGAAAGACATCTGTGTAGTTTTCAGTTTTTAATGATTATGAATAAACACACTATAAACCTCTGTGTGCAGGTTATGGTGTGACTATAAGTTTTCAGTTCACCTGAGTAAATACCTAGGTGGGCCAATGCTAGAATGATGGTAAGTATATGTCGAACTTTACAGAAAACTGCCAAATTGTTGTCCAAAGTCGCTGTATTCTTTTACATTTCCCCCAGCGATTTTCCTCCTTGCCAATTTTCAATTGTCAATTGAATTTTCAAGTGACCGATTTCTTTATTTTAGTAATTCTAATACATTTATAGTGGTATCTCATTGTGATTTTAAGTCTCACTTCTCACTTTCCTTAAGCCTAAGATGCGAGCCTCTTTTCATGTGTTTGCCTTCTGTATGTCTTCAGTCAAGTGTTCATTCAAGTCTTTTGCCCATTTTAAAGCGGGATCTCTATTTTCTTATTATTAAATTTTAAGAGTTCTTCATATAGTCTATTTTCAAATCGTTTGTTAGATAGATGACTTGAAAATATTTTCTCTGTTGGATAGGTTGCCTTTTTATTCTCACAACAATGTCTTTTGTTGAGCAAAATATTTAATTTTGGTAAGGTCCGATTTATATATATCTGTATGTATATCTATATAGATAAAGATCATGTTTGGGGCACTTAATCTAAATGCTCACTATCAAAACAAAAGGCACACAGATTTTCATCTGTGTTTTCTCATAGAAGTTTTATCATCTTGCATTTTACATTTATGTCTTTGCCTATTTTGAGTTAATTTCTGTCAAAGCGTGGGGTATGTGTCAAGGTTCATGTTTTGCATATAGATATCCAGGTCTCCCAGCCCCATTTCTTGAAAAATCTATCTTTTCTTCCTTGAATCGCCTTCACCTTTGTCAAAAATCAGTTGACCAGGCTTCCCATTTTAGTTCAAAGTTGGTCAGAACTGAATAGATAGACAGCTGGAAGGAACATTGCTCCAATCCTACAACAACCAAAGGCTGGACAAACAAAAAAGTCAGCAACATTTCTTAAAACTATCAGAGAACCGATATCACAAAGTAGACAACTAAATTGGACTCTATATGGATACAGGTGCCTGCAGAGAGAAATACCCGCTGAGCAAAGCTTACCCAGGGCACAGAACACGAGCTGCTACGTAAGCTGGTAGGGAGATTAAACTAGAAATTTTAAACAAACTATTAAATACTAAGCTTAGGTTGGTAAAAGTGTGCCGTCCTTAGGGGAAAAAGATATGAAGAATTTTCACCCTTCTGCAGTCCTTTCCTCCAGGAGCTCACAGGGAAGATAAGGTAGAATTCAGTGGAAGCTCCCCATCACCTCCCCGACCGTGGCGCCTGCTAGAGAAACAGTGGTAGCCCCTGCGAAATGCACCCAGGCTCATTCTCCCAGGATAAAAGGCTCAATCGGCAGGGGAAGGTTATTGAGGCTTACAGCTAGGGCTCTGGTGAATTCTCATTGCAACATGGGGAGGGGCAGGATAGAGCCAATCACCAAATCTCTGCCAGACCCATCTTTCTACACTGTTAGCAATAAAAAAGGCCTAATTTGCAGGGGGCAAGGTCAAGGTGTTAAAACTGTAGCCTGAGGATACTGGTGGACACCAACAGCAGGAGAGGAACCAGGGGCAAAACAACAACAACAACAAACAACTTTGCTTCTGCAGGAAGGACAGAAACTCTTGGGAAGGCCCCACTTCTGAGGACTAGATTCCCAGCCACTGCCCAAGTCTGATACTTAATGAGAATACCAGAGACTGTCCTTCACCCCCACATTATGTGACTGCCATGTTAACCAGTGTCATGTAAGAAAAATAACAAAGGAATTCACTCAGACAGCTGCAAGAGAGAAGCTGTCAGTATTTAAAAAAAAAAAAAAAAAAAAGACCCAAAGCCAATCAGAGACAAAAATAAAATATTACTGGAAGAATTAGAAGTCTTTGGTGCCCATTATCAACAATAAACTCCAACTCTGGTAACCATAGCAACAACAAACTTCAAACACAGCTCAACTCCTGACTAGATTAACACACTGCCCATATGAAAGGATTACCAAAAGGAAATACGTGCTCAATCATAAAATGAGCTTATGTCAGTATCCATTGTCATCTATCTATCTATCTATCTATCTATCTATCTATCTATCTATTTATCTATCATCTATCTCATGTCCAGGTTTCAGCAAAAATTTACAAGGCATGCCAAAGGGTAAAAAAAATAAAATCTAACAGAAGTAACCATTACTAGAATACACTCAGGTATTACATAGATAACACAATTAATAGAGAATTTAAAATAAATAGAAATAAATATGTTAAAAGCTCTAATAGAAAAAAATAGACCCTATGCAAATTCAGACGGGTCATTTCAGTGGAGAGATGGAAGCTATAAGGGAACATCCATGAAAATGCTAGAAATCAAGAACAAGAAATGGAAGTAAAGAACTCCTTCAAGATATAGCTTAAGAAAAAATCAGTCAACTGAAGATCAGTCAACAGAAATCACCCTAACTGAAATGCTAAGAGGGAAAAGATAGGGGGAAGAAAAAAATCATGGGAGAGTTGTGTGAAAATACTAAACTTTCTAACAGACACATATTTGGAACATTAGAAGGAAAATAAAAAGAGAATGGGCAGAAAAAAATATTTGAAGAAATAATGGCTAGGAATCGTTTAAAGTTAGTGGCAGACATCAAACCACAGAACCAAAAATTTCAGAGAACACCAGACAGGATAACTACAAAAACAAAACAACACACTGAGGCCTATTATATTCAAACAGCTGAAAACCACAGACAGAAATAAACCCGTGAATGCCACCCAAGGAGAAAAAAAATCATATTCCCTATAGCAGAATAAGAATTATAGAAGCCTTCTCATCAGAAACCGTGCAAGCCAGAGACAATGGAATGATATCTTTTAAGTATTGAAAGTAAACAACCGTCAAACCGGAGTTCTACATCCAGCGGAAATATCTTTCAAATATGAAGAAGTAGATATTTTTTGAACAAACAAAAATTCGAGGGATTCAATGCCAACACAGATCCTTTACAGGAAAAGCTAAAGGAAGCTATTCAGAAAGAAATTGATATTTATCAGGAGCTTGGATCTGCACAAATGACATACATAAAAAGAAAATATTTTATCAAATCTTTATTGCTGTAAAAGATAGCTGGCAGTTTAAAGCAATAATAACGATAATATATTATATGTTTACAGCATATGTAAACATGAAACCATGACAACAATGGCGCTTGGAACGGGAAGGAGGAATTGGGGATACACCAGAATAAGATCTTACGCTGCATGTGAAGCAGCCCTGTGTTATTTGAAAGTGGACTTAGATTATTATTTTTTTTTATAAATTTTTTAATTAACGTTTATTTTGGAGACATAGAGATAGAGCCTGAGCAGGAGGAGGGCAGAGAGAAAGGGAGACACAGAATCCGAAGCAGGCTCCAGGCTCCGAGCTGTCAGCACAGAGCCCGACACAGGGCTCGAACTCACAGACCGTGAGATCATGACCTGAGCCGAAGTCGGCTGCCCAACCAACTGAGCCACCCAGGCGCCCCAGATTATTTAAAATTATGTACTGAATACTGTAAACCATACGGCAACCACTAGAAATGTTGAGGTCTAAAAATCAATTCTTACAGGTCTATTTTAGGCTATTCTGTTCTATTGATCTATGTGTCTCTTTTGCCACTGCCTTTATTACTATACCTTCATCGTAAGTCTTGAAATTGGGTAGCATCGCTCCTCTGATTTTGTTCTTCTCTTTCACAATTGTTTTTCTATTCTAGTACGTTTTGCCTGGCCATATAAATTTTAGAGTTAGCCTGGTGCTATCTACCCCAAAAAGCATGCTGGGATTTTGATTGGGATTGCATTCAGAAAAATTGACCCCTTTACTATGTTGAGTATTCCAATCCAGGAGTTTGTTCTTTAAGATCTTCCTCTATGTATTTCATCAGTGTTTTGTGGTTTTTAGCGGATAGCTCCTGAGCATATTTTGTTAGATTTAAATCTAAGTATTTCATTGTGGGATGGGTGGGGGTGTGCTATGATGAATGGTATTTTCTTTTAAATTTCAAAATCCAATTGTTAATTTTTGCTGTCCAGAAACATGATTGATTTTCATAATTCTTAAACCTTGTTAAACTGATTTATTAGTTCTAAGAAAATTTTGAAAGTTTTTTTGGGAAGACAATCATGTCTTTTTAAAATAGAGATAGTTTTATTTCTTCTCTTTTAATCTGCATTTCATTTCATATTCTTGCCTTATCACACTGGCTGTAACTTTGAGTACAATGTTGAATGGGAGTGATAACAGGGGATGTCCTTTCCATGTTCTTAATATTTCTTTAAAATTTTTTTTTTTTAATTTTTTTTTTTAATGTTTTATTTTTACTTTTGAGAGACATAGAGACAGAGCGTGAGCAGGGGAAGGGCAGAGAGAGAGGGAGATACAGAATCCGAAGCAGGCTCCAGGCTCTGAGCCATCAGCACAGAGCCCGACGCGGGGCTCGAACCCACAGACCAGGAGATCATGACCTGAGCCGAAGTCGGACGCTTAACCAACTGAGCCACCCAGGCGCCCCTATTTCTTTAAAAATTTTAAATGTTTATTTATTTTTGAGAAAGAGAGAGAGAGAGACAAAGCATGAGCAGGAGAAGGGCAGAGAGAGAGGGAGACACAGAATCCAGACCGGGCTTCAGGCTCTGAGCTGTCAGCACAGAGCCCGATGCAGAGCTTGAACTCACGAACCGTGAGATCATGACTTGAGCTGAAGTTGGATGCCTAACCAACTGAGCCACCCAGGTGCCCCACCACGTTCCTAATCTTAATGGAAAATGGTGAGAGTGAGAAAATATTTTTGGAAAAATCTAAGTTCTTTTCACAATATGACACTGATATTGATTTTAAAGTGATCTTCTGGAGAAAAGCACACAATTTTCCCATGTAAATGTAGTGTATAACTACCAGTTTAAAATTGAAGTTGTAAATATGCATTAATATTCTGCTAATCCAGGAAAAAGTACAAAATGCTGTAGTTATGAAGAAACATACGGAGTCAGTGAATATTGCTGTATAGTAAACAATATAAACTAAAAATCGGGGCACTTGGACCAGCCCTAAATGGTGTTTATGAGCTGGTGGAGAAGGCTGCTCTCTTGGGAAGTACGTGCATAACCTGCAAGACCTTTCCATATGGGAAGGCTCTTACCACAATGAAGCCTGTGCCTTGTGAAGTCTATGCCAGTCCAGGGTTGGTGACCTGCTGTCTGAAGGTGTACTGGGTAACCAGGATCGTCTGGTAATGGTTGGCAGAAATATATCTCCCATCCTTGGCCCGGCCGCATGAGTTTCCTGCCCAAATTCTTTCAGAAGTAATTGAATCTGCTGTTTGAGAGAGGTTTAGAGCTGCCAGAATGGTCAGAAATGTGTTGGCAGCTGGCACTAACCTTCCACCCGTAGAACAAATTGGCATTTAAGTATGAGGTGCAGGGTGGGTGGTTTCCCGTGTAAGCAAACAGAAGAGGAAGAGAGAAGCAGCTATTATGTGTATTTTGTCCTTCTTTGGGGGGAAGAATTCAGATCGCTTTGCTTCTTTCTCATCCTTTTCGGTATATTAAAAATTATTTCAGCAAGTCTGTTTTATTTCTATAATTAAAAGATAAACCAAGAGAGCAATTTCACCTTGAAAAATTTGTGGATAACCATCAGGGTCGTTTCTCCCCCTCCCCTGCCCGGGCCCCCCTCGAATACTCCCACATACAAAAGAAGTGTAGCTCACTGTTATTCTTGGGGCTTTGGAAATCTCATTTTACTTTTGTGTTTCTCCCCAGATTAATTGATCCTGAATTGGAAATTTCAGCTCTATTTGGGTAGAATGGAGGGAACACCCAAAATACTGGCTTTTTATGCTGATTGAATATGGAGCCAACCTGGCATATGATGGGCTGTTTTCCAGTGATTGCTGGTTCTGAGAGAGAGTCTAGAATTCCTTCTTGTGTTGAGATAGATAATCGGCTCTTCCTGTGTATAAATATACAGACTTGAAGGTCTGGAGAACTGCATAAACTGTCCAGATTCTCAAGCATTCATACAAGACATTTCCAACATAGACCCTCAAATACGCTCTGTAATATGGATTCTGAAATTCATAGTCCACTAATGGTTAAGATGCCTTTAAAAATAAAAACATTTAGACCATGATGGAAGGGAAGGGGAAAAAATAGTTACAGAGAGGGAGGGAGGCAAACTGTAAGAGACTCCTAAATGCAGAAAACAAACTGAGGGTCGATGGGGGTGGGGAGAGGTGAAAATAGGTGATGGGCATTGAGGAGGGCACTTGTTGGGATGAGCACTGGGTGTTGTATGTAAGTGATGTATCACGGGAATCTACCCCCAAAACCAAGAGCACACTGTACACACTGTATGTTACCCAACTTGACAATAAATTATATTTAAAAAATTAAAAAAACATTTATATTCCCATAATAGCCTCCATAATCAATATTTATGTTCAAATATAACTTATTCCTGCAGCTAAACATTTACATTAAATAATTTATAAATTCATCTTTTCTCCAAATCTCTCCACAAAGAGTTACTCCTGAGTCACTCTAGTCTGTGAACTTTCTCTGTCACCTCTGTCACTTTGCTTCCCTCTTCTTGCCACAGGTTTCTCTTGGTTTAGTTGAACAAAGTGAACATTCCCCTTGCGGGAGCTTCTGTCATTCTTTTGACTATTGCTAGGGACCTCCCTCTTAGGTTTTGGAAATTCTCCAGTTGGAATCTTGTTGGGAGGCATTTTCCCTCCACCATAAATGTCCAAAGGCCAGGCACTTTCCCAGCCCCTGACAGTAGTTAGGGCATCCCACGAGACTCAGGTTGGATTAATCAGATGCATTCACCCACAATTTTTAACAGGAATCTAGTCAGCAGTGCACAGAATTGGTGACAGCAAAGAACCCATTGGATTAAGGGCAGCAGTGCCATCAGGGCCAGTGTCCAGCAAGTATGATCAGTAGAGGCATCAGGACAAGCTTTGTCATCCCGAGTTCAATGGCAGCTCACAGATGGGTCTCGTCTGCCGCTTGGTCTCTCTTGTTATGATCTGTTTTCCAAACCCAGTTCTCCTACCACCCTGCCTGTTTGTGAGCTATCTACAGGGTACTGAGAAAAGGCACCTCCCTATGTAGGGAGCTTAGATGGGGGGAATCCCTACTTTGCTGAGCAATTTCACCTACTTGTCCATGCTGTCCAGGACCAAAGCCAAGGGGAAGAACCTTGCTCTTTCCTCTTCATCGCCATCACTTTGCCTGCAGCCCCCCAGTCTAGCGACCTGAGTCCTTGTACGGCACCTCCACTGGCCTGCATGCCCCTTTGTTGATTCAGCCACCGGATCCTTTTCAGAGGATGTCTGGAATTCACATTTGTAATATTGCCATTTAAGGAGCTCAAAGAAGTTGGGCGAAAAGGAAGAATTTAAGAATTTTTCTTGTTGTTCTCGGGTTGATAGCAACGCAATGATTATGTTTCCCTGCGGTTTAGAAGACAAGTTGTTCTGCAAGTCTTCTCCATTGCAAGCATCTGCCTGTCTTTCTCTAGCGGCTTGAACCACATCACTCCAAGTCAGGGGGCAGTGTGTAAAATGTTTCAACACTTCTCCTACCACCCATCCAAATAAATAAACAGAATATATGGCATTTCCACCAAAGGCGGCAGGACAAGACATCCCATTTCATGCTTCAGCAATCCGACTAAGGAAACAAATATAGATTTTTCTTCCAAATGCCTTCAGGTTATAAGGCAAGTTGATTAAGGTCTTCCTTTAAGCCTCACCGGAGAAATAAATGGATGATGGAGTTTGCCTACCCTTAAAGAGAAAAGAGGTCATGTCTAATATTGACTCTCCTAACCAGTTTGACAGAAGGCATATTTCTCCTAGATGTGGTACTGCAACCCGCCCCCTGTGCAGGAGAGACGAAAGCCATATGGGTTCCAGTTTCCTGTTAGCTGAGAATAAATTCAATCATGTTCTTTTCTCCTCTTTACTGCTCCTTCGTGGATTCAGTCTCCACGTAGACATGTCTGGTATTTGTTTTTTAAGGAAGGAGTTAATGAAATGCTTTTTTCTTTTTATCAAACAGATGTGATTCTTTCCTTTCCTCTCCCTCACCATGCCAATGAAGGAATACAGAGGAGGGAGGGAGAGAGAGAGAGAGAGAGAGAGAGAGAGACAGTCATAGACTGTGATATTAGTGTGACCTTTGAGAGATTGCAAAAGGGCTGATCATAAATCTTGAGGGTTCATGGGTCGGAATTCTTTCCAGAAACTCCCCAAGTGTGGCGGCGTTCTGAGCAAAAAGACTTATTTTTGCAGTTTCGAGTAGGATATTATATTAGTTAAGGAGAAGCTAGCTGTCCTAGCAAATGAGGTCCAATGCCTCAGCGACTTAGCACAAAAAGCACAAACTCACTTATGCTGAGTTTGTTCAGAGTTGGGGAACGCAGGTGAGGTGGGGTGAAGTTGGGTGGAGTGGATTCTGCTTCGTGAAGTTACTTAGGAATCCAGACTGGTGAGAGCCCTGCTGTTCTCAACCTGTGACTTTCAAAACTGCCGTGGGGGTTCACTTCCAGTCTGAGCATAGGCGAAAGAGAGACAGAGGGAGAGAGGGAGAGACACCAACACAGAGAGAGAGAGAGAGAGAGAGTGACCTGAAGGCGGATGGAAAGAAGAGAGTTGCAGGGCAGGCTTATGCATCAGAACTGGAGCTGCGGTGCTTATTTTTGTACCCATTTTATTGGTTAAACACTGTTGCATGGCTCGGAAAGCCGGGAAACATTGGGTAGTCTGATTTCTTTGGAAGGATTTTAGAAATTTTATCTGAGATCTAAACTTTGGGATTTAGGACCCAGATAATTGGTATTAGATTATACTGTTCATAGTAAACATTTTTATCGTTCATGAATATTTCTGTTGGCTTCATCTCGTGGCCATATTTTTAATCATATCATATAGAGGTATTTTAACTTGTTCCTATACCTCTAGTCTTTTTTTTTTTTTTCACTAGACTGCCCTACTTCTGTGCTTGCGATTTAAATTAATCTTCCAATCAGATGGACTATACCTTGAAGTAAGTTTTTTTCCAAGCAGATTGTATGAGTGTGTTTTCTAAGCCTTACATGCCTGAGATGCTTGTTTGTTTTTTTTTTCCTGTTGTCTTGACAACTTGATTGTGTCAAGTATTGATGGGTGATTCTCATATATGGTCAATCTAAAGGATGCAATAATTTCACTTGTCTCAAACTGACAAGAATAAATAAATTTCCATGCTTCCTACTTCAGGTGTCCACTAGCAGATTCTTCTTTCGGAAGAATAACTGAGAGGGACACCTGGATGGCTCGGTCGGTTAAACTTCTGACTTCGGCTCAGATCATGATCTCACGATTCATGAGTTCGAGCCCCGCGTTGGGCCCTGTGCTGACAGCTCAGAGCCTGGAGCCTGCTTCGGATTCTGTGTCTCCCTCTCTCTCTGCCCTTCCCCTGCTTGTCCCTCTCTCTCTCTCAAAAATAAATAAATGTTAAAATTTTTTTTAAAAAAGAAAGAAGAATAACTGAGAAAGGAGAAAACAAGTCACTGGGGAAGAAATACTTACCTAAGGCAGGAGTGATCTCCTTACGTTAAAAATTCCAGAAAATCCTGCATCTTATAGAATTGTTAAAAGCATGACATTACGTATTGTTAAATTTATATTCACTCTTCTCAGCGTCTATCAGTAGCCAATATACCTCGCAGGATCTTCTTACCAAAAGACTTGATAGTCACTAAAAATATTCATTCAGATCTGTTCCCACTTGAGAGAAAAAAAATTCTATTAAGATGTTTAAATCTCTACATGTTGTGTTAACATTACTCCTGCTCTCCTGTGGCATGTACTTTTTAAAAGAAGTTTTATTTTATTTGGGGGGCTGGGAAGGTTAACCAGTGGTAGCTTTCAAGTTTCAGATTTATTGAAAAAGAATGAAGAAAGCTAGGCTCAGCTGATTTTTTCCCCAGCTGAGCAGATGTCTCAATCACGCCAGAAATTGAAAGTATACAGATAAGGAGCAATTTTTTAATTTATTTTGAAGTTACTATTTTGTTGTATTTCTTGATCCTATTTTTATCTGTTTTCTCTGTAATGTCCGTGAAATCTGTATCTCTAGTCGTACTTTAATAGAATGTTTGCCTTTTAAATTTTACAATGTGTGAGATCAGGCTTTTTAACTCTGGGGTTTAACATCACTTGTTGTCTCATCTAGAACCATTAAGAGGAATTCTTACAAAACTCAGATTGCTTTGGGGGACATAAATGGAAAGATAAATGAATATTCTAGCTTCTCTGAAAATGTCTAGTTATATAGAGTTAATTAGTTTCTATGACCCTACCTGACCCTGGTTAATGAGGTCAACAGAGGTCTTACAGGAATCATGGACTTCAATTTAGCTCTGGAGCCAGTGACGGCCACCTATGGAAGACACAGGCCCCTTGGCTTAAATAGAGAACTTGCTTCCAAGTCTCTTGCTGCCTCTCCTCTGACGAATTTTTCCTAATCTTTTTCATTAACTCCCCTTTCTTCACCAGCCCCGTTGATTTTAGGATTTCTCAGAGGTCAGCCCTAGGTTCACCTTCCTTCTTACTCTACAGGTCCTCCCTGGGACAATCTCGACTATGTCCTTGGCTTCAACTACCACCCTACCCATGTCTAGATTTCTCTTCCGACCTACAACTCTCTGAGAGATCTGTCCTTGGCTTACCTTTCTGACCATAAACCGATGTTTCGACTCTTTTTTTTTTTAACGTTTATTCATTTTCGGGAGACAGAGAGAGACAGAATGCAAGTGAGAGAGGAGCAGAGAGAGAGAGGGAGGCACAGAATCTGAAGCAGGCTCTGGGCTCTGAGCTGTCTGCACAGAGCCCGATGTGGGGCTCAAACTCATGAACCACGAGATCATGACCTGAGCTGAAGTCAGTTGCTTAACCGACTGAGCCACCCGGGTGCCCCCATAAACCAATGTTTCAAAGCTAGTGTTCCTGAAGGTGGCACGGTGGGCACGAGGGATGGTGCTTTACATGGTTTTTGTCAAGGTAAATTGAGATTCCTCCAAATTCGTTTGGAGAAAATTTGGGCATGTCGATCCAACTTTAAATGGGCATTCCTTTTAACCCAGAAATTCGACTTCGGAATTACACTAAGGAAATTATTGGATATGTAAATCAAAGTGTATATACAAGTAATTGCTAATTGTAATATCAAAAAAGTAGGAACGCCCTGAATTATGCGCTATATATACAATGATATACAAAAGAGTCATTGAAATGGTCGTGTGTTTATTTATAGAGACATAGCCAGTCGACTCTTATAAATTGTTAATAGAAAAGGGAAGGCAATAAAATGTTATAGATGTTATGATCCAACTTTTATAAAGAAATATGTCTATCTGCATTTCATCATAAAAAGTCTGAAAAATTATGCAACAGAATGTTAACAGTTATCTCTGGGTGAATCTCATAGGGTTACTGGTGATTTTCTCATTATTATCTAAAATGTATCATATTGTCTCTTTATTATTCATAACTTGCTATTTGAATATATATCCAGTAGGTATGTATTGCTTTTTTAATTAGGAAAAGCCACAAAACTATTTTTATTTTGAAAAATAAATGAGTTATTGCTTTAAAGAATAAACACAGATACTTGTGAAAAAAATAAAAATCATCCATCCATGTTTTAAAATTGTTAAAATCGGGCACCTGAGTGGCTCAGTCAGTTAAGTATCCAGCTCTTGTTTTCAGCTCAGGTCAAGATCTCATGGCCTGTGAGATCGAGCCCCGTGATGGGCTCTGAGCTGACAGTGTGGAGCCTGCTTAGGATTCTCTCCCTCCTTCTCTCCCTCTGCCCCTCCTCTTCTTGTCTGTTCTCTCTCTAAAAATAAAATGAATAGAACACTTAAAATAAGAGATTCTTAAATACAGAGAACAAACCGAGGGTTGCTGGAGGGGGAAGTGGGTTATACAGGTGACGGCATTAAGAAGGGCACTTTTTGGGATGAGCACTGGGTATCGTATGTAAGAGATGATCCATTGGGTTTCATTCCTGAAGCCAAGACTACACTGTGAGTGGGGCGCCTGGATGGCTCAGTCGGTTAAGCACCTGACTTTGGCTCAGGTCATGATCTCGAAGTTCGTGAGTTCCAGCCTCTCATCGGGCTCTGTGCTGACAACTCCAAGCCTAGAGGCTGCTTTGGATTCTGGGTCTTCCTCTCTCTCTGCCCCTCCCCTGCTCACACTCTGTCTCTCTCTGTCTCAAAAATAAACATTAAAAAAATTTTTTTTAAAAAAGACTACACTATGAGTTAACTAACTTGAAAATAAAAAATAAACTAAAATTGTTAAAATGAAGTCTAAACATAACCCAGACCTTTCTCTCATGTGTTGTAGTTTATTGTACTCAACAAATGTTTATTGAGTCCCTATGATGTGTTATCGCTTCTTCCAACTGTTTACTGGCCATTTCTACCTGGATGCCTCAGATGCCCCTGAAGTCAATATTAAAACTAAGTTTACCCTCATATCTTGAAATCTGTCTCTGGAGCGCCTGGGTGGCTCAGTCGGTTAAGCGGCCGACTTCGGCTCAGGTCATGATCTCACGGTCTGTGAGTTCGAGCCCCGCGTCGGGCTCTGTGCTGATGGCTCGGAGCCTGGAGCCTGCTTCGGATTCTGTGTCTCCCTCTCTCTGCCCTCCTCCTGCTCACTCTCTGTCTCTATGTCTCAAAAATAAATAAATGTTAACAAAAAAAATTGAAATCTGTCTCCTCTTGTATTCCTAGCCTCGGTTACACAGGATCCCCACCCACCTAAGTGGGAAATGTGAAACTCAACCACCACATTTAGTAATGTAGGAATCCCATGGCTTCACTCTTCTTTATAATCTCTCTCCTCTTCTCTATTTCCTGTTCAACAGAACTAGTTCAGGTCCCTAATCCTTGCCTCTTTGGATTGCTGCAATTGTCTCCTACACTCACCAAATCCTAAAAGCACACCACCATGCTTTCGCTTAGATCATTCCTTCTCCTTCCTACTCCTCTTCTTCCTCCTACCTTGTTCTCCAGGAGAATGGCCAGGCAACTTTGAAAGCTTGATTCAAATGTCACCTTCTAACCTTTATGTTGGAATTGGCAGGTCTTTCCTTTGTGGTCCCTTTTGGAAAACCCCAAAGAGGTTTCCTAGTAATGATGGTAATGGTTAACATTGACTAAGCTTTCATGGTAGGTCAACCACCATTATAAGGGCTTCATATGGCTTAACTCATTCAATAATTAAGACTCTATAATATATACACTTTTATTATCTGCATTTATTAGGTAAAGAAAGTTCAGAAGTTTATGTAATTTGTCAAAGGATAAACAATCTGGCTTGAAAGCCTACATCTTTACCTCAAAAAGTAGTCATATAGAGATGTGTCATTAAACCCATACTTTATTATACTGTAACATCTTACCAGATTTCTTTTTCTATCATTATCTGTGGCTCCATGCAAAGGCCACACAGACAACCTCAATGAAGGTATGCAGAGCAACTGATTAATTAATTAATCTTTGTGAGATGAGAAGTGTAAACCAAAGGTAATTAGCATTGTTTAAACATTTTTGTTGCTTATTTTGTTTGTATCCGTGTGAACTCTGAGGTACTTTTTATTGTTAGAATACAATAGTTTTTTTTCTCCCTTGCTTCTTGCTTAATAGACTAGATCCTGCCTATTGGTAACAAGATCATTATCATCGTGATAAAAAAACACCTAGAGGAGAGTCAACTGATTCAGCTCATACACACTGAGTGTAATGGAACTTGACCAAGAAATGGTGGAGATGATCTTTGATGGTTAAGTGAACATCCACCACGTCAGAGTTCTATAGGTACTAAGGATGGCTCAATGGACAGCAGGAGTCAAGTTCATATCCCCGTCCATCCTATCATCTAGATGTCTTTTAAATCCTTCCTTCCTTGGAGTTCTTACTTCCTGAAGGCAGGCCAGGCAATCGCCTACTCATTGGTTCTTTTCCTCATCTTGGGCAGCCTGTACACACTGCACACTGTCTTTCTGAAACACAATCATCAGAAGTCTCACTCCTTCCTCAAAGCTTTGATGTCTACTCATTGTCCCAAGTGTAAAAGTCATACTCTGTTGCCAGGTCCCTACAACGGCTGCCATCCTGCCTCAGTGGCCCCTGACTCCACCTCTTGCTTCAGCTAGTCACTAGTCCACCATACGAAAGGGTCTGCCATTCTCTAGGCATCAGGCTTCCTCTGCCTGGAATGTCATTTACTCTTCTTTGCTTAGTTTCCAAGATCCAACTGTCATTCTCTACATCTTCAAGGAATTGCTTTTGATTAGTTATGCATTTTCTCTGTTACTTTCCCACCATGTTTCATGTACTTGGACCATAATTACCTGTTCACTTGGTCCATTTACCTTCTTAGAATATGGCTTACTTGAGGTCAGGGCCAATCTTATGTTCTTACTTCTGTCTTAAAGCCTTGTAAACTAGTGCTTCCCAAACTTCAGTGTGCACGCAGATCACCTGACGTCTTGTAAAATGCAGATTCTGATTCAGCGGGTCCTTCACGGGGTCGAGATAGCATTTCTAACAAGTTCCCAGAGGAAGGCCGATGCCGTTGGCCTCTGGATCACACTCAGAGGACCAGGGCTGTGTATTTTGGGACTTTTTAAATGAACAAACAAAAAGGGAAAAATAAATAAATAAATAAATAAATAAATAAATAAATAAATAATATTGTCAAATATGTTCTGCTTTATGTTTAACTTTTCTTTTTAAACAAAGGATTAACGTTTACATTTAGTCTATGTGTCGCTAAATTTTTATAGCTTAACATTGCCTCCCCTCTTAATATTGTCACATTTTTTCTTCTTTAAATCCCCCCCCCCTTTTAAAATGAAATTTAGGATTTGTTTCAACCAGGGCCAATTTTGCACAAATCTGTTCCTATGATGGGGCAAAACTTAAATTTTGAAATACAATTTATTTTTTGAAAAACATTTTTGCAGATGCTACAGGTCCTATTTTAATCACAGCCAATACAACGGGGAATCACAGTACAAGGAGATAAGAGGTATCTTAAGAAGGTAAGCAGTGTGTACAAGGGATTCACTCAGAATGTTCTTGGTTATGTTTTTGAACGAATGTTTTTTAAAGAAGAGTTGGGTTGAACTTTAAAGATGGGTACGTGGTTTTCTGTGGTCACTTCCTGTTCCAATTAATATTTAACTTACCGGTGTGCCCCACAAAGCAAGTAGCTCACTATAATGTGCCTTCTTTGTGCCCAAACAGCTTTTCCACATTCTTTTCCTCTAAATTTAAGAAACAAAACAAACAAACAAAAGGGAAAAATAGATAGGGGGAGGCTAACCAAGAAACAGACTCCTGTAGAGAACCAACTACTGGTTATCAGAGGTGGGGGCGTGTGGGGGGATGGGTGAAACAGGGGATGGGGATTAAGGAGGGTATTTGTCCTGATGAGCACCTGGTGATGTTTGGAATTGTCGAATCACTATATCATACACCTGAAACTAACATTGTGCTATATGTTAACTGGAATTTAAATAAAAACTTAAAAAAAATAAAAACAAATTTTAAAAAGAGGAAAAAATTAAAAAAAATACTTAAAACAAGAGACAAGATGAAATTCAGTACTAGATACCTGGAAAGGGTCCATGGGCATGTCCCACCCAATGCCGACTATTTCACTCACTGTCAACATCTCTACGTTGGAAACCAAGTAAAAATGCACAGATGAGTCAAATACATCATAAAAAATTTCAGCTCATTGCCAATCAATGGATGGGATAACATCTGGTGATTTTGATGGTCATATTGACCAAACCAGTTCACTCTGATGCAACCCAATTAGAATCACAGCAACAGCAACAAGAGATCGACTTGAGATAACTCATCATCTGGCCGTCTCAGATTTCCTTTCATTGGTTTGCTTCAGAACATTGGCAAACAGACTTTCTAAGTTTCATTGGAAAACCTGTGTAACGAGGACCTATCAGGCTCTGAACCTCTGTGATTCAACGAATAATGTTATTATCTTCCCTGCAAGGTTTCGGTATCCTATTTAGATGTCATACTCTGCTTTCGCTGCAATTTATGGGTGCTTTTAATTTCAAACATGTAAAATCTTTCATCTTAAGGAGACGTGCGTTATATATTTGTTTTAGTGTGCCTCGGGGAGCAAAGCCAATGTGCATTGAAGATTCAATTAGCAATAGTGAGGGTGGTGATTAAAGAGTTCCACTCATCTGGCTGATTCATTTGGTCTCTTTTCATCTAATTTCTTAGGGACTAAATGTAGCTTGAAAAAAAGTTTTATTTTATTTATTTATTTTTTTTAAAGTTTATTTATTTTTGAGAGACATAGAGACAGAGTGTGAGCAGGGGGAGGGCAGAGAGAGAAAAAAAGTTTTATTTTAAATGAGTGTTCAGTGCAACTCAGCCAAGAAAGACTGTGGTGTTGTTGTTGTTTTCTAATTCGTTCCCTTTGTATACAGAGAAATTCAGGATCGACTTTCCACCATAAGCTGGAGTGTAGAAAGATGATCTGTTGCATTATTAGGGTGATGGGTGAAACAGGGGATTAATGAATTTCACCTCACTTAAAAGTGGAAATCACAAACCAGTGATGTGTGGATTCGACTGGTGTTTAGAAACCTGAGTTAGCTAACAAAGTCAACTACAGAGGCGTCACATAATCTGCATTTCTGGCTTCAAGTGCCAAAGGTTGAGTTGTGTCTGCCCCTTTGCATTGTTTACATAGTCCCCACCTCATCAGTGGCACTCATTTATGTGGCCTGCCTGGTGCCGAGAGCATCTCCTGCTCTGAAGTTTTAGGTTATGCAAATCTTCCTGATTCCACACAGCAACATGGGGGTGGGGGGTAGAGAATAGAGTGTGCACCAATTAGGGGACCCACCCACCCCAATTTAGACAAAGGGCAGTGCGACTTACTTAAAGAAGAGGCAGCAATGTAGGTAAACCAAGGCACATCTAATATTCAGCCATCAGATGGGGGAGCAGCAAAAGTGATGTGGCAGGCCCCCCCCCCCCAGGTTAAGGTGGATGCAGAGGAGGGAACTCATCATTTGAGAGGAATTTTAAGGAGTAGCAAGGAACCTTCCTGCAAGCAAGGGGTTCAGGCGCTCACCCCCAGGAAAGGTAGGAGGAATGAGGCAGAAATGTTAGTGCTCCAAGGTGAGTGATGGCCAAGATGTAGGACCCTGGGTCTGTGGGGAAAGCAAGATGGCAGCTCAGTGGTAAGCGCTGGGACAACCAGATAAGCCAGTTGGCCAATGATGAGTTTCAGCGATTGGTAATCTAAGGCTCCGAGCGGCTCCTCTAATTCTAGAATAGGTCCAGACCCAGAGGTAGGAGATGTCTTTGAATCTGACTTCGAGGGAGCGGGGAAAGAGAGACGCACAGCAATTACAGCAGGTGCTGGGACTCCGGTATGGCTGTCGGAGGGCAAAAACATCTTGATCTCATGCTTCTATTAGATCAAAGTAGTTCATTATCTGTTACTGCAACTCTTTGGCTTAATTAGCATGAAGTTAGAAAGTGTACTATTCTAAAAAAAGACTGGAGGAAGAAATCTCTGCAAACGTTATGGTAAGGATATGAGACTACAAAGGATAACCCTCTCATCCACCGATGTCTTTTCAACTTATATTTGCTGAACTCACACTGAGCAACCACTTTCATTAATTTTTTTTTGAGGTTTATTTATGATTTTTGAGAGAGAGTATGAGCAGAGGAGGGACAGAGAGAGAGGGAGACACAGAATCTGAAGCAGGCTCCAGGTTCTGAGCTGTCAGCACAGAGCCCAATGCCGGGCTTGAACTCATGAATTGTGAGGTCATGACCTTAGCCAAAGTCGGAAGCTTAACCAAATGAGCCACCCAGGGGCCCCTGAGCAACTATTTTTACATATTAGGGTTTGAAGCCCACAGTCCATGCCTTATGCCCCAACTTGGTTCTCCCCATGAGAAAAATGCACCTTTGCCTCTCGAACACCTGACGGTTAACTAGCCAAGAAAGGGGTTACTGCTTAGGCAGAGGAAGAGATTAGATATGAGACAATAAACATGCAGCTCTTGGCTGATATACCTCTGCCCCATCCCCCCTCCTGATAGGCATCCCTAATTGATTACAGCACTCTTGCCTGCTGAGCTGGGATGAGGCCTCCGAATCCCTCGCAATACCATGCCCCGGGAGCCAATCAATTAGGGTTGACACTGGAAATGAAATGCATCTACTCTTCTTTGATTAGGTTTTTACGGCCAAGTGTGCTGTGGGTGAAGCCACTGGGTGGGGTAGAATACCCAAGTCCAGGTGGAAGGCAGGCAAATTGCCAGCCAGGGAAATTTATATCAGAATACACTTAAGGTATTAATTTGTATTTATCTCTCCTTCCCTCCCCACCTTTTCTATGTAGATAGGCCAGTCCCTTATAATCCCTTGCTTGTGGGATTCTGGCTGGGCAAAATATAAGGAGTATAAGGAGAAACAACACCTGTCCTTTGTAAAAGCTTAAACTGAATTAAAAGATTCTTTGCTGTGTGTTTCAAAAAGAAGGAAGGCGGCGGGGGTGGGGGGAGGGTTGGGGGGGCATAGGCTCATTTGGGTGATAGACCTGCAGGAATGTGGGTGGAACCTGTATCAATCACAGTCCCAGCAGGAAGCAGAAAATGGCCTCAAGTTAGGAGAAGGGAAGCCATAAGGCAGAAGAAAGTAGCCTGAGTCTAATAACAGCAGAGCTGTTCTCATCACTTGGCCCAAAGGGGTGAGGGGTAGTGGTGGTTACCAGAGCAGAAAGGAGAGGGTGGTATCAAGAGGCTGATCTAGACGGTGGCCATGATGACTAGTGGAGGGACAAACCAGCCCTAGGAAGCCTTGCAGGGAGGGAGCCAGGAAGGTAAATACCCCTCTATCACCCCCTCCCTCCCTCCTCTCTCCTGCTCCACCTCTCTGTGGCCCAAACCAGTCAGAAGCCAAAGGGCAAGGGAACCCACTGTTGCTCATATAGGTTAACAGGGAGCAGGGTGAAAAATGGTGGGGTGCAAATCAGAAGAGCAAATAGAATGCCTCTGTCATTATCCAAACCATTTCCTTTCAACATTCGCTCTTGCCTTTCCCTGGGTGAGAAGAGTTTGTATTGATCATGAGGGATAAGGAAAGTCCTATCAGCTACCATATTATCAAGGGACCCTATAAATTCAGCGGTACTTCCACCTGAAACCTAAAACATTAGCCACTATCAGGATTCTACTAGAAGGTATGAGAGGAAAATGGGGGAACAAAAAAAGTAATAAAAACTATAGTTGCTATAGTCCCTAGTGTGTAGTTGGCTTTTAGTCAAATCTGGGAATTATGTATTTGTGGTTTTCTACTCTCCTTTCCTCTACTCCTGCCAGCACTTCAGATGGATGGAACTCTCTCCTTGATGAGGTGAACTCAAACTTTAATCTCTTTAGTATCCGAGCTCTGTATGTTTTTTTTTTCCTTTATTTTGTTCCCACAATATTCCACTGATGAGATAGATGTGTGGGGCAAAGGGGTCCTGGGAGGCAGTCCCATGAATCCCGTGGGTTGTGGCCACAGACTCCCTTCCCCCAATGGGGAGCAGCTCTGTTTCCCTTGATAATAAGTACGTGACGAGCACCTGACAGCATGGTCCTGCCTTCTCTAATTGTTGGTGCAGCATCATGAGAAGCTCAGATGGTCAGCTTCTTGGTTTTTTTTTAAATGTTATTTATTATTGATTTATTTTGAGAGAGAGAGAGAGAGAGAAAGCGAATTCCAAGCAGGCTCCACACCATCAACACCATCACACAAAGTGTGAGCTCATGACCTGAGCCGAAATCAAGAGCCAGACGCTCAACCGACTAAACCACCCAGGCACCCCATCAAATGGCCAGCTTCTAGGTAAATGCCACCCTCGTCGTGTTTCTTGGTGGAAGCATTCCTTTCCTGACACTAGGATCTCCAACCGACCTAGCCCAAGGTCTCAGGAACGAGAAGCCAAAGTTCTTCAAGTTACTTACTAGATGTAAAAGAGAGAGCGTCGCCCCCATCTCTCGATTCTCAGACCCACCATGCATCGTGGGGAGATAATGCCATATATTTAGGCTATTTGTTAAAGACATATACCATGTCCATCCTTGAATGGTGTTGCCTTCTAGTTAGCAGCATAGCAGAGCCTTCAGGAGGGCATTCCACTGTTCTATGGAGCACACTGTTTCTGAATGCCAGCGCACAGAAGACATCGTATTCTGTATTCCATCACTGCATTTCTTTGCTGCAAAATATATGCCCTGGATGCAGGTGATGGTGTATGGTAACCCATCGCAACAGGTAATTGATTATGTTAGCCCACACATGGTACTGATAAAAGACTTTTAAGGGGTATCTGGTAAATGGGTCAGAGGAACATTCCAAAATAGAGCTCTAAACTCCAATACATTGTGTGTCCCTCTTAGTCGTGGGCAGAATACATTTCAATACCTTTTCTCTAGGAGTGAAATTCCAACATTTCATAGATCAATAGACCTCCAGAAACGTTCTCATCCGGCAGCCCCCTAAACTTTCTTGAAGTTTCTCTCTCATATTTTTCATTTATATGTCTCAGCGAGGTACCTAGAATGCTTACTACATTTCGCTCACAAGATCCAAGTAGCGTCATCTGATCTCTACGAAACCACCATGATGTTCTGTGAGCTATCAGAATGAGCAAGTTTCCTTTGGCTCATATTAGATGAGAGAATGAAAGAATTTACACAGCTATGAGACAAGGCAGTAAAGTTTTACACCTCCGTGAAACAATACCATAAAAGTGAATTGCTGTCCCGGCCACATAAATACGGCCTCCTTTTGTTCGGAATGGAGGAATGAAGCATTTGTCAGGTCATTAACTGCATGCCGGGTGCGGGAGCTGTATGGATCTGTCCCGGTAAAGGACCACGTCTGAAACCATTTCTGTCATTGGCTTTATTCCCTGATTACCCTTATGCCCGGAATAAGCTTGTAATAATCTCCTGCCATTTTCTAAAGCCCATCTTGCTTTTGCACCAGGAATATAGGAAACCAAAATAGTTACAGTATGAATCACTACCTCTGTGTCTCTCAGGTCCTGGATGGCTGTGCTGATCTCTGCTTCTCCTCCGGGGATGAATTTCTGCTTTTGGTTTGCTATCATGGCAGAAGAGGCCCATCCGGCAATCTCCATTTGGTCCTTCCTACCATTATGGCCCTCACTCCACTAGTAAGAAAACCAATGTGGACATTCTATCAGTGGCTAAGCGATCTATGCCCACTCTTCATTCTGAGACCTCAGTCCCATTAGAACTCCTATTCTGAATGGCAAACCATCAAATCGATCATGTCTCTGAGGATGATCAGAAGTTCAGAACCAATTTCTAATAACCCCTGGAAGTTCTTTATATTTTCCCTTCCCAGTGCACAGCAACTCTGGTAAATGGCCATGGGCCCCTCTGGGAGGCAACTGGTAAAAAGCCATGAGTCCAGATCAACGTGACTCATGTTAGGTCTCTTCCTACCAGACCTCAAAATTTTCCACCTATATATATGTCAAGCATTATCTCTTCTTTTTCTTGAAATTCCATAATCAATACACTATCTTTGAAAATCCCTGAGAATCAAAAAACTCTGAGTCCAAGACGATGTTACTGGTGAGTTATAAATATTTAAGGAATACGTGGTGCCAATCATACACAAATCCTTCCAGAGGATTAAGAGTGAGACTTTCCAGGGGCGCCTGGGTGGCTCAGTTGGTTGACTGTCCAACTTCGGCTCAGGTCATATCTCACGGTCTATGAGTTCGAGCCCCGCATCGGGCTCTGTCCTGACAGTTCGGAGCCTGGAGCCTGCTTCAGATTCTGTCTCCCTCTCTCTCTGCCCCTCCCCTGCTCATGCTTTGTCTCTCCTGCTTTCAAAAATAAATAAAATATTAAAAAAAAAAAAAAGAGTGAGACTTTCCAGTTCATTTCATAAAGCTAGGGCAACCTTTGGTCTTTAGTAGACACCAAAAAGATCAGTATGATAAAAGAAAGTTGTAGGACAATATTATCATAGATGTATTTGCAAACTTCACGCAAATATAACACACAAAAAATACACAAAGTATTAGTAAACCAAATCCAGCAAAGCATAAACGGGTTAATATTTTATGACTAAGTTGACTTTATCCTAAGAGTGGAAGTTTATTTTAATATTTGAAAATCAATAAACATAACTTACCATAACTGAATATAAAAGAAAACCACATGGGAGTGCCCGGGTGGCTCAGTCGATTAAGCATCCGACTTCAGCTCAGGTCCTGATCACACAGTTCCTGAGTTCCAGCCCTGCCTCTGACTCTGTGCGGAAAGCTCAGAGCTTGGAACCTGCTGTGGATTCTGGGTCTCCCTCTCTCTGCCCCTCCCTCCCCTCTCAAAAATAAACATTAAAAAAAAGAAAAGAAAAAGAAAACCACATGATTACTTCAATAGGTACAGAAAAAGTACAGAAAATTCAATATTCATTCATGGTAAAGAGTAGAAAAGCAAGGGGGGCACTTGGGGGGCTCCATCAGTTAAGCCTCGACTCTCGGTTTCGGCTCAGGTCATGATCTCACAGGTCATGAGAACAAGTACCTTATCAGGCTCCAGCACAAGGCTGCTGGGGATTCTCTGTCTCCCTCTCTGTCTGCCCCTGCCTCATCCTCTCTCTCAATAAATAAATAAACATTAAAAAAAGATTAGAAATGCAAAACTAAAACTAAAACTTATCTTGAGCTAAATGGTTTATTGTACTAAACTTAGTAAGGAATGCATGATCTTTTCAACGATTTGTATAAGGTCAGTTGGATATCTGTATTTAAAAAGCGAAGTTTGACCCCGACCTTTCACCATACAGAAAACTTTTGATTTGGAGCATAGACTGTGTCAGAAAGGAATTAAACTTGTAAAGCTGAAGAGAGGAAAATTAGGGACAGGCAATGATTTTTAAAACAAGGTATCCATATCCAGAATATATATTTTTTAAAACTCCTAACAATCGAGGCACCTGGATGGCTCAGTTGGTTAAGCATCTGACTCTTGATTGTGGCTCAGGTAGTGATCTCACAGTTCCCTCTCTCTCTGTCCACCACCCAAAATAAATAAATAAGCAAAAAAAAAAAAAAACAAAACTACAAATCGATTATAAACAGACTCTAAAAATGGGCAAAAGTCTTGAACAACACTTCATAAATAGGATATCCAAAATGTCCTCCAATTATATTTATGTATATATATATATATACGTATACATGCATATATATGTATTTATATATGTGTGTATGCATACATACACATATAAATATACATCCAAAATGTCCTCCAAACATATGTATGTATACATATATACATACGTATACATATATGTGTATGTCTGTATACATATACATATGTGTATGTGTGTATATATGTGTGTATATGTATATGTATATATACAAACATACAGAGAGAGAGATGCTCTATATTATTAGGCATTAGATAAAGTGGAAATTGAAAACACAGTGTGGCTAGGTTAGGACCAGGATAGACATTTTACCGAAGAAGATGTACAGATGGCCAGCAGACGTGAGGATGCTCAGTACTGCTAGTTACCAGGAAGATGTGATTGAAACCATGAGGGACTACCACACACCTGTCAGATTGGACCATATCAAAAACACAAGAAATAACAGGTGTTGGTGAGGATGTGGAGGAGGTATGCTGCTACCAGGAATGTGAACAGGGGCCGCCACTATGGAAAACGGTATGGAGGTTCCTCAAAAAATTAAATTTAGAAATTCCATATGATCTGGTAATTCCACTGCTAGGTGTTTACCCAAAGAAAATGAAAACACTAATTCAAAAAGATGTATGCACCCCATGTTTTTTGCAGTATTGTTTACAATAGCCAAGATATGGAAACAACCTAAGTGTTCACAGAGAGAAGAATAGCTAAAGAAGATGTGATGTGTGTGTGACATATATAGATAGATATAAAACACAATGGAATTACTCAGCCATAAAAAGAATGAAATCTTGCCAATTGTGACAACATGCATGGACCCAGAGGATAATATATTAAGTGACATAAGTCAGTCAGAGGAAGACAAATACCATACGATTTCACTTATATGTGGAATCTAAAAAACAAAGCAAGCCAAAAAAAAAAAAAAAACCAACCCAGAAATAGACTTATAAATACTGAGAATAAACTGGTGTTTGCCAGCGGGGAGAGAAGGGGGGAGGATGGGCAAAGTAGGCAAAGGGGACCAACAGGTACAAACTTCCACTTACAGAATAAATAAGTTACACAGATGAAAGATACAACGTAGGAAAAAATACATACATACATCTATACATACGTCCATACCACAATGAGATAAGTGCCACACACCTTCCAGAAAGACTAACGTTAACTGTGTCATTTCACTTATATGTGGAATCTAAAAAACAAAATCAAGAAATAAACAAACCAAAACAGAAACAGACTCAGATACAGAGACCAATACGGTGGTGGCCAAGGGGAGGGATATGGGAGGATGGGCAAAACAGGGGAAGGGGATTAAAAGCTACAAAGGTCCAGTGTGTAAGTCACAGGATATATGTATAGCACAGGGAATATAGGTAATAATACTTTAGCAACTTTATATGGTGACAGCTGGTAGCTAGATGTATTGTAGTGAACACTTTGTAATGTATATAAATGTTGAATCACTATGTTGTGTACCTGAAACTAATAAAATATTGTTTGTCGACTACACTTAAATTTTAAAAAGCTGATGATACCTAGTTTGGCAAGGATGCAAAACACTGCGTCCTTGCAATGTTTCTGCTACTATTAGCTGGAGCGTTCAACGGGGACAATCGCTTTCTGGAACTGTTTTTTGGCACTTCAGATGCTAAACACATACCTACTGTATAACCCCCACCCTATTCCTGTGTATATATTAACAGAAATGAGTGCTTCTTTTTTTTTAATTTTTTTTAACGTTTATTTATTTTTGAGAGACATAGAGACAGAGTATGAGCAGGGGGTGGGCACAGAGAGGGGGAGACACAGAATCTGAAGCAGGTTCCAGGCTCCGAGCCATCAGCACAGAGCCCGACGCGGGGCTTGAACTCACAGACCGTGAGATCATGACCTGAGCCAAAGTCGGCCGCTTAACCAACTGAGCCACCCAGGCGCCCCAGAAATGAGTGCTTCTATTCACCAAAGGACATGTTAAAAAATTATCAGATAGAGGAGCTTTATTCATAATTGTCTAAAATTGAAAAACAACCCACTCTCCATCAAAACTAGAACAGAGAACCAATTGTATTGTATTCATAACAATACAATTACACACAGCAATGGAAAAAAAAGAACCCGAACTACTTATAGACCCAATAACATGGATGAATCTATAATGTTGAATGAACTATGTCAGAAACAAAGGTTCACAAGGCATATGATCCTATTCACGAACCTCAAATACAGCCAGATCTTGGGGTAGATAAGTCATAAGAGTCATCACCTTGGGGGGCAGGATATTGAGGAGGAGGGGCTTGTGGTGGAGCCGTCCACCTGTAAAATGATACCGAGTAGAAATATCCTAGGGGCGCCTGGGTGACTCAGTCGGTTAAGCATCTGACTTCGGCTCAGGTCATGATCTCTCAGTTCATGAATTCGAGCCCCACGTCGGGCTCTGTGCTGACGGCTCAGAGCCTGGGGCCTGCTTCAGATTCTGTGTCTCCCTCTCTCTCTGCCCCTCCCCCGCTCACACTCTGTCTCTCTCTGTCTCAAATATAAACAAACACTAAAAAAATTTTAAAAACAAACAAACAACTATATGCATGACGGAAAAGCCGCAGAGTGAGACCCCCCCTCCTGCTTTTTGGCGTCAGTCACACAACAGCTAGGTGGTAAAACCGAGATTCGAACCCACCTAATCTGACTCCAGGGTCTGTCTGGGAACACACATCAAGATTTTTTTCAGACCAATGCATAATAAGGCTATATCAGTGTATTATTATTATTATTATTATTATTATTATTTAATTTTAGAAAGTGAATGGGGGAGAGGGGCAGAGGGAGAGAGAAAATCTTGAGTAAACTCCACACTCAGCACAGAACCTGATACAGGACTCGATCTCATAACCCGGAGATCGTGACCTGAGCCAAAATCAAGAGTCAGGCACTCGACCAGCTAAGCCTCTAGGTGCCCCATATCAGTGTATTTATAATCTTCTGAATATATGGCTGACTTTATAAATTTCTAATAATATGATTACATGGTAGGATTCCTTTCTTTGAGTTGTCTTTTTAAAGCTCTAAAATAATGAAGTCACTGCAGGTGCCAGTTAAAAAAAAAATCACGTACATTTTGAAACCCGGTCTGATATTTGCAGTCATGTGGCCCAAATGAGGCAGACCAAATAACCCACCATTTTCCTTTTTGGAGAAGCATATAGACCTGTGCCAAGAGGTAAAATGATAATCCCTCTCTGGGACCGTCGAGCTCTCTGAGGCATAAACTGTTTCAAACTACACTATTTCTGATCTTTGTCTTCCCTGGAAAAGAGAGTTCTCTCCCTCCCTTCCTCTCTCTCTCTCTCTGTGTCTCACTGTCTCTCTCTCTTTCCCACCAGTGCCGTGTTCCCAAGAGTTCTTTCCCTAATCGAGAAAAGAAATAATGAAACCTCAATTTGCAAATGGCCTGTTGTGCAGGTTTCCGTATACCAAGTGCATTCCCGCTCTGGTTCGCCCAGAGTAACCCTCTTCCCCTCTGACCAGATTCTCTCCAGTTTTGAGTGCTCTGGGCCAGTGGTACCATCTGGTGCCTGGAGCTGGAAACTGTTCTCATCCGTGTATTTTTTATACCACCTTCTTTCTTCCTCTCCCCAAACAGGGTACCCAGATGAGGGTGCCCTTGTTTCCTTTGTCTTTCAGGATCTTGCCGATTCAGGGAATCCTACTTCCGCTCATCCTTTCTTCATACTCTGGCGTCTCAGGAATGTGTTAGCGCTGGGATGCAAATCGAGTAACGCACCCCACTCCTGCCTGTTCTGCCCGTATGTGTTCTCTTCCCTTCAAATTTTATGTAGTGACTTTCATTTTTATTTATTTAATTTTTTAATGTTTATTTATTTTGGGGAGAGACAGAGAGAGACAGAGTGTGAGCAGGAGAAGGGCAGAGAGAGAGAGGGAGACACAGAATCTGAAGCAGGCTCCAGGCTCTGAGCTGTCAGCACAGAGCCCAACTCAGGGCTCCAACTCACAGACTGAACCATAATGTCATGACCTGAGCTGCAGTCAGAGACAAAATGGACTGAGCCATCCAGTAGGTGGTGACTTTTAGAAATGGTTCCATCTTAACCTTAAAGTCAGAGAGACTGAGAATTGGAGAAGCTAATAGGCTTACTTACTGTCACATAGAAGCAGAAACAGGGTTGAACCAGTAGCATGGATTGTTCGGAACTGCTTGGAGGGACAACTTAGAGAATTTGGGGCAACTATAAAGTGAGAAGAATCTAAGTTTCTTATTTGCAGTCATCTGAACTTTCCTGGAGAAGGTGGTAATGCCTTCGAATAGCAAGTAAGTGGAGGTACTTCTGTGTTCTAAGCGTGTGTTACTGAGGGTTTCCTAATGTGTGGGTTTGTTTGATCTGTCTCCCGTCTCTTTTTCCCTTTTAATGTGTCTGTGTCGGGCTCTCTCTGCTGACCAAAGGAGCAGTGGTCTTTGTCAGTCGAATTGCCTCAGACCTTTGAATTTTCCCCAGAACCGTATCCTTGTTCCAAATGCTCTTCTCTACCGAACAGAATAATCTATCATCATCTTGGTGCTTACAAATGATAACACCCGAGGGAAGTTTCAGCAGAAACGATAGCTAGATGCTAATTATTACATAAGTGGCACACGAGATACAGAGTCAACTGAATTTAAGCCCACTGTGATTTTCGTAAATTTATCAAACCAAGAGGGTTAGCTTGTTGCTTTGTCTAACGGTGTGTGGTTGTGTGTGTGTGTGTTTTGTCATTTGATTATGGCTGGCGAGTTTAAGGAAAATGAATTTTGGCTTGCTTAAGTGTGGGGCACAAATTAAGCGTAAAACAAAATAATGACCTCAGTGGATTAAAATATATCAAATATGTAAGAATTTCATAAATATACTACCTTAACTAGTCACCTCTGGATGTTGCTAGGATACCAAGTCACTGTTCTAAAAGTCAGCAAATAGAAGTAAAAAAATCAAGAATTTATCTTGTTTTCTTGTACAGATTATATTTCTGAGTAAGCAAATAGTTGGTGAGAGATTCTTCTTCTTCTTCTTCTTCTTCTTCTTCTTCTTCTTCTTCCTTTTTCTTTTTCTCCTCCTCCTCCTCCTCCTCCTCCTCCTCCTCCTCCTCCTCCTTCTCTTCTTCTCCTTCTTCAAGAGAATATTCTTTACAGGTGAATTCCAGCTAAGAAATGCAGAGGAATAGGGGTGCCTGGGTGGCTCAAGGATAAGCATCCAATTACGCTCAGGTCATGATCCCATGAGCCCTGCGTTGGGCTCTGTGCTGACGGCTTGGGGCCTGGAGCCTGCTTCAGGTCTGTGTCTCTCTCTCTCTCTGCCACTCCCCTGCTGACACTCTGTCTCTCTCTTTCTCAAAAATAAATTAAAAACATTAAAAAATTTTTAAATAAAAGAAATGCAGAGGAGTAATAGAGTTAGAATTCACTATTTTGCAACTCATAATTAAAGTGTTTATAGTTAATGCTCATCAGAAAGGTTGATAGTGAATTTTATAATGGATAGATTAGGCTGGTAAAACTAGACCCAGATATCATGGGCCCCCTGATATAAGGTGATAAGAAAAAGAGATCCCCAACTATGAAGAGGTTTTGCAAAGCAAAAGCCGAAGTCGAATTAAATAAAGCTTCTAAATCTAACCACCGGTTTACAGGAATGACAAAGGATTAGCATTGCATTAAAGCCACAAAGATGCAATTGGCCAAAATAGTAATGGAGACTCTCTTAAAAATGAGTGATCTTATTTCTTCAACAAATATGTGGCATTAAAAAGAGAGAAAGAGCTTTAAAAGAAAGATTCCAAGCTCATATAATGTGTGCAATGTACGAATTCTGAATGGTAAGACTCTAAGCTTAATAAGATTTCTGACACTCTAGTATCTGGTATTAAGGATTTATAATAAATTTTATGTGTAATAATAATAGTCATTATACTCATGAAAGTCTTTGTTAATTATACACACTGAAAAATATGGGTGAAATTGGATACTTGGGATTTTCCTGATAACCCTCCCTGTCTCAGTTCAGGTCCCCAGAAACTGACCCTGATACCAGGATTTATATGCAGGCCACACAGAATGAAAGTGTTTCCAGAAGAGACTGTTAGTGGGGGGTGGGCAGGGAAGCAGGACAGGAGGGTGAAGAGGTCACCAACTCAAGATTTCAGACAGTCTCTTGAAGGGTACCTTCAGTTTCAACCCTCAGGGAAATCGACCATGTAAGTTACACCTCAGAGCTGCTTTGCCCAGAAACCAGGAAGCTGGCTCTCACACTACCCACGCATCCATTAACTAGCTAAAGATCAAGACGTCAGCCCCCAGACACTGCAAAGCAGCTCCAGAGCCCACAGACGGGCTTTGGAAAAGAAATTCCAGATGCGGACCTTTGGAGACAAAGGCACACTGCAACTTGGAGGGGGAACCCAGAAATTGGTAACGGGATCTGAGAGCATCTGGCCGGAGCATCAGCAGCGCCCTCTAAGGATGGTCCAGTAGCCAGAGGAGAGAATGGGCAGTGATGGAGGAAGCAGCAAGGTGCCCGTAATATTGCAAAGTAATTGAAGCAAGGTCTGTATGTTTGGAAACTTCCCTAAAAACTTGGAAAAGTATGCAATCATGCTCTCTCATCTGTTAGTTACAGTGTGTGACATAAGCATTTTGCTCTAAAAAAAAAAAAAAAGATTCATTTGATCGGAAAGTTTGTTTCTAATTCAATTGTTGAGAGCTTGAAAGTGACCGATGTTTGGAAACAATGTCACAGGCTGGTGTGTTTCTAGGAGAACCCCCCCCACAAAACACTTTGGCTCATAATAGGGAGGAATACTGGGTGCTTACAATGCAACAGGAGAAAACGCCACAGAGGCAACACAAATAATTAAAGCCATACTTCGGAGAGACTGGTTTGCTTGGTCTTTGGTATTCCAGGGAAAGCAGGTATTCTTAGAACTCCTTTGGTTTTAGCTTACTCCCTGCCCAAGGGCCACTTTACAATTTAACCACTGGGTAAGAGATTGTTGGAGGTATGTGTTTGAAGAATGCTTACTTCTTTTTTTTTAAATATGTTTATCTATTTTTGAGAAAGAGAAAGACAGAACATGAGCTGGGGAGGGACAGAGAGAGAGGGACACAGCATCTGAAGCAGGCTCCAGGCTCTAAGCTGTCAGCACGGAGCCCAAAGCAGGGCTTGAACTCATGAGCCGTGAGGTCATGACCTGAGCTGAATTCAGATGCTTAACTGACTGAGCCACCCAAGCGCCCCTGGGGAGAATGCTTACTTCTTAATGATCAAGGAGTCTCTACAGCCGCTGCTGTTCCAGGTGATATCAAACTCAACAATCAGAGCTTCCTAACACAAATTATTCTTTTTTTTCCCCCCGATCAAGGTGAGAGTTTCACTTAGAAAGTAAAGTTGAAGGGGAAACTCCCACAAAGTGAACCAGTTTATTCTGACATACTGTAGGACCCAGGCACGAAAATTATTTTTCATGCAACCCGCTGTGTTATGAATTCATCTTTGATGTGCCATGCAAACTCCTTTTCAGGTCTCCCCACAAGGGTGAGATGACTTCACCACGTGTTTTTCTGCCTCCAGTTCTATTGACTTCCACGTCATGTAGATTTCCTCATTATACCATCTCACGGGGGAAGTGTGTATCACCAGGGTGTACGCCCATGTCACTCCGCCAAGATTTCAAACCATTGTGCAGGCTAGCTCAAGTTCGCCTTGACCTGGATGCTCCTTCACGAACGCACTTAGGATTTGTATCATTGCTATTAGCTAACTTTGATGCCTTTTTCTACTCCAATAAATATTTCTCATCTGTGTAGTACAAAATACTCCATCATGCACAATATTTAATTCCGTGCTCAGCCCCCTTATGTGCCTGAGGCTCCGAACGATAAGGTGATGTCCCCAAAGTCACGATGCTGCTAAGAACGAGAGCCAGGGTATACGCAAAGTCCGTCTACTTCTACTCCCCACGTTGGTTTTCCATTCTATTCTGCACAAGAAGAGCTGAGGAGAGGTGTCCTGGTCCCTGTTTGCTTCTTCCAATCATTTCCCAGATTGCCTTTGTAAAAAAAGCTGTTGCTCTTTTACCAAGAACCAGGACAATTTTCTTTCCATCAAAAGAAGCAATAAATGTCACAAGGAATAAAAATAACGGTTAACTTGCTGACCGTGTGTTAGGTACACTCGTATACTTCTTTGTAACAGCCTGATGAGGTTATCTAACATTACTGTTTCTATTTTAGTGACAAGCACTGCAGCCAAGGAATTCAATCACTGGCTCGAAGTCACGTAGGCAAGTAAATGGCAGAGTCGGCCTTTGAATATAAGCACTCTGACTCTAGGGACGTCACTAGTATGTAATCAGCCACACGAGGACTGAGGGCTTAGTTCAACAGCAAGGCGATTGCATACCCGGTGGGCCCCTCAGTGAGCCAGACAGATACAAAAGCAGTCCAGGAAGTGCTTTTGTGGCAAATCATATTTTCCAAAACTAGTTGCAACAGTCCTACCCATCACCCGTGCTCTGCTTAAAAGATGACCTCAGCACTTCTCTGCTTGAGTGGTGGGTCCATCTCCCTCCCCTTGGACTTGGGCAGACCTTCGCGGCGGCCCCTACAAACAGCCTGAAATGAGTGACTTCTGGGCCGAACTGTAACATACCCAGCACTTCTGTCTGTTAGAACACTTGTTCCTCTAGCCCACCGGCACGCCGTAAGAAGCCTAAGCAGGCCTCGGAGAAGCCCATGAGGAGGACACCACGTTCCCCTGGCCACGGTGCCGGGCGAGCTCCCAGTCAAGAGGCGGCACCAACTTTTCAGCCACGGGTGGGTGCCGCCTTGAGAGCGACCCTTCTAGCCTCCTGTTAAGCAGCTCCCTAGACATGGCACGGACCAGAGGTGAGCTGTTCCTGCCCAGCCCTACCCAAAATGCAGACTGGCGAGCAGAATCAATGATTCTTGTTGTTTTCAGTCCTTACGTTTTGGGCTGGTGTATGTTGCAGCAATAAGTAATGTAACAGCTTCAAAAGGAACGCCCTCTGAGCATTATGCTGGTTGCCTCGTAGCGGTGACGGCGATGGTGAGGAAGGAGTGGCCAAAAGAACTAATATTTTATATGGTAAGGTTACCTGGCACTGCCACATACCTTATCTGCTCTGTTTCTTAGATTAATTCCTCGAAGAAAGGACTGTTGTTTCAAATTTGCTGGAGAGGCCGGCCCCTTACTCATTGGACACCCAGGGCACCAGCAGACCTATGGTGGATTTAACTGAAGGGCTTTCTGAATCCAAGCACTTTAGTGTCTTTCCACTAACATCTCATTTCTACATTGAACTGAATCCTGATACACTAAAACCGAACTGAAGGTGGTGAACTAAAAACAGCCCAGGGCTGAAGAGGTTAATGAAAAACTTAAGCTTCCCTTAAGTTTCAGATGGTAGAGTGGACTTCCAAGAACATCAGATAAAAGCCTGTGGTTTCTGGGTGCCTGGGTGGCTCAGTTGGTTGAGCATCTGACTTCGGCTCAGGTCATGATCTCACAGTCGGTGAGTTCGAGCCCCGCGTCAGGCTCTGTGCTGACACCTCAGAGCCTGGAGCTTGCTTTGGATTCTGTGTATCCTCCTCTCTCTGCCCCTCCCCTGCTCGCACTCTGTCTCTCAAAGATTAAAATAAAACATTAAAAAATTTTTTTCTTAAAGCCTGTGATTTCCGACTAGGAAATAATAGTAGGGATGGTCATGGCAATGATGAGAAACTAACACTTACTAAGAATTAAAGGTGTACAAACGCTATGAAACAATGAGCCAGTTTCTAGTGTCCGGTGTTTCATGCCCAGGATTTCACCAACCATCCTATGATGTAGGTATTTTTTAACCCCTGAGATCCGCACAGGCCGAAGAACCATCTGGAAGGCAACAGTGAGAGACTGTCTGACTGTAAAGCCCCCCTCCAAACACCACCTGAAAGAAGGAGCCTCGGCAAACACGTGTACAATCCTGACGAAATGCATTCCCTTGTCTGACGGTGAGCAGACAGATGGGGAACAAGGCGCCAAGGACACAGAGCCCTCCGGTGCTGGGTATCAGGTGGATTCTACCTGGGGGCCGTGAGGGGGGGTGACACTAGGGGATCTCGGAAAGCCACAGGCTGCTGCAGTGAGCTCGTGTGATGTGACGATTCCACCAGCCAGGCCCCATTCTGCCCGGCATTTGGTGGCTGGCGCAGCTCCAGGTAGCATTTCGTAGAGGTCTGATAAAAATGCCACCGGTCGAGGCCTCCGTGCTGTTGGACAAAGGGGGAGACGTTCAAGTGCGATGCTTGGTTCTACTTATGTTGCAAGTTGATGTTAAAAGACCACTGGAGGGGCGCCTGGGTGGCTCAGTCGGTTGAGCCTCAGACTTCGGCTCAGGTCATGATCTCGCGGTCTGTGAGTTCGAGCCCCGCATCGGGCTCTGTGCTGACAGCTCAGAGCCTGGAGCCTGCTTCAGATTCTGTGTCTCCCTCTCTCTCTCTGCCCCTCCCCCACTCATGCTCTGTCTCTCTCGGTCTCAAAAATAAATAAACATTAAAAAAAAATTAAAAAAAAAAAAAAAGACCACTGGGGGCCGGAAGGACACGAAGCAAATTTATTACTTACGGCGGGGCTAAACCTGAGCCGCCGACCTTACAGAGTGACTGCAGAGACTGTCCCCCAACAAAGGCAGCAGTGAGTTTATATAGGTTACAGCAAGTTAGGCTGTAGACTACAGCAAGTTAGAGTGTAGAAGCATATTTGTTAACCAATTACAGACGTTAATTTTGGCGCGAACCAATCACTGCACAGTGCTTTGTTATAAGATGACTAATCACCGGAGTTACAGAAGTAAACAAGCTATTGGAGGTCTCGGGAGACCCTGAGTTCCCGTCAGACCGTGTAGCACGACGCCTTGAGATATCGCGATGCCCTGAGGTCTCGCAAAATCTTGTCATATCTCGAGACCCATAACACACTGACACTCCTTGTGCCTGGTCTTTCAAAAATGTTCGCAGCGTCTCTGTGTCAGCCTGGGCATCCCTGATCTGTTCCAGAGAATCTTTGAAAGGGGCCAGCCGGCCTCGAAGGACGATTCCACCCCATCCCAAAGCAAAGAGTGGCCCAGTAACTGGGCAGCCGTGCGCCCAGGCCCCTCTGATAAAGCCCTAACCCAGCTTGTAATTTCCCCTACAGTAACTATTCCAGAAGAAAATTGAAGGCAAAGGGGGAGGGGAGGTTGTGAAGAATGTGTCCCCTAACCTGATGGTAAGGGACCATTTGTGGAGGAAAACATGTTTTAAAAATAGAGTCACCTGTCTCCACTATTTATTCCACGAGGCAAAGGGTATTTCTTCGATTTTTTTAAAACGGAGGGGGTAGGGAACAAAACCCTGTTGTCATAGGAATAAGAGTTCTCTTCCAATCAGAGGAGGATGAATTCAAGTGAAAAATTGGAATCAGGGGAAGGCGAGCTATTCTAAAGGAACGATCATCCATTGTCTTGCAAAATCTACGGCCAGACAGGAGAAAGAAACCAGAAGCAAATGCAGACTGGAGCATTCTCGAAGTCTGCCTACTTTTTCAGTAGCAACAGGGACTCTTTGGCGGATGTGGTTTAGAGACTAACTTCAGTATAATTTAAAATCAATATCGAAATGACTTTACATCAGTTTGGCTCACGTTGCAGAAATAACCGGGGACCTGACAGGAGCTTGCAAGCTTTACAGAAGGTCTGTGGTTGTTGAGAGTCCAGCAGCGAAGGTGCAAGATTTCCGATTTCTTTGAAAGAGTCGGTAACAAAGGTTTGATTCTAGGCCTTGGAGTCAGGCAAGTTTACAGTCGAATCCTACCCCACGGCCGATTGTCTGAAGTAAGCTGGGGCCCGTTCTTTCTGAGCAAAATGAGGATAGTCAGACCTGCTCCAGAGTTAAATAACCGTGTGTTTACAAACCATGCCCGGCACATAAGGGGAAAACCGCTGATGGGCAATTTGAGTGGCTGTAATAATCCCACACCATTCAGTCCAGTTGATGGGACTCCTCACTTCAAATATTTTTTAAATTTTTTTAAATGTTTATTTATTTTTGAGAGACATAGAGACAGAGCAGGGCATAGAGAAGGGCAGAGAGAGAGGGAGACACAGAATCTGAAGCAGGCTCCAGGCTCTGAGCCATCAGCACAGAGCCTGACGTGGGGCTCGAACTCACAGACTGTGAGATCATGACGTGAGCCGAAGTTGGCTACTCAACCGACTGAGCCACCCAGGTGCCCCGACTTCAAAAATTTTTTAATTTTATTCAATTTCGAGAGACAGAATGTGAGAGGGGGAGGGGCAGAGAGAGAGGGAGACACAGGATATGTAGCAGGCTTCAGGCTGTGAGCTGTCAGCACAGAGCTCAACTCGGGGCTCGAATTCACAAGCCATGAGTTCATGACCTGAGCCGAAGTCGAAGTTGGACACTCAACTGACTGAGCCACCCAGGCGCCCCGACACTTCTTCAAATCCATTCAAGCCACATACTTGGGGTTTCGGGTCTCCTGGACGTGGATTACATGGGATATCAGGTAAGATTAAGTTCCCAGGCATGTGACAGTTACCCCAAACAGTAGTAGTCTAAAACAAGATAGAAATTTATTTTTCCTTTTATGTAGAATAAGACCTAGCACCCTCAGTACAGGGCTGGTGCTGAACCCAAGGACCCAGGCTGCTATAGCTGGAGGTTCTGTTTGAAAGATGAGCAGAGCAGAGGGGTTTCTGGGCAGTGAGCGAGCTGTGCTGTGTGTGGATTCTCTAGAGCATCTTCCTCCTTAGACCCAATTATGGGATTTCCAGCTGTCTCATCTCTCCCAACGGAAGGAAAGGGAGAAACATCCAAACCGGCCACACTAAATAAAACTTTTTGTCTCTATTTTAATTAGACTGTTCATTCCAACAGAAAGAATTCACCAGCCTGGTACTCAGTGCATTGAATGTTGCCAATACTGATATCATTGATGTTGTATATCGCATTACGTATAATATTTTGTTTTCCAAAGTACAGTATTCTAAAGTTAGCCAAGTAGTAGGGGCCAAGAGGGCCACCTGTTCTGGCCCCGGTGCCTGGGTTTGAATCCCTTCCTGCTGTAGGGAACCCCTTTGCTGCGCTCGCGATGGCATTAAGGTGCAGTGGCCGAGCCAGCTGTCTCACCAAGTGCACTGTCAGGCCCAGGTGGCTATGGCTCTGTTGCAGTGGTTTGGTTCCAGGTCACAAGCCAACAGGACACGGACCATCTACAGGAGGAACTAGGGGAGGAGGTCAAAGGGCATGATTTATAACCTTGACTTGCTGACTTTGGCTTGGGAGAAGGACAGCATTTTGTATTTGTTCCGCTAATGCAGCTTAAAACCACATTTCAGATAATGGTGGTAAATCTTTCATAACCCGGAAAATGTTGAAAGTAGGCATGCTTATTTTTTTTTAATGAAATCTTGCACACACATGCACACACACACACTATATATGTAGATAATAATATTGTATTGATATAGGATTTTATTCATAGGATATTGATTCATAAAGTCATAAAATTCAGTATTTTCCACTCTTATTTGAAGTTTTCGTTCTCTGTAAGAACAAAGAAAGATTGAGGCTAATTGTTGTAGGGGGTCTTTTCTAGCAATGATATTCTCTGAAAGCGGGTAGTTAAATAAACTCTACAACACAGTGACAGTCAGTCCTCTTGACGCCAGTCTCTGAATGTGGTTACTCTACTTAGTGAGTCACTTGAAAAAAGTAGAGGAGCTTAAGGTCATGGCGTCTGAATCTCCATGGAGCTACTAAGGTCTGGAGAGAGGTACTTTGTACAATAATCCTATTTTGCTCGTTCTTTCTCATGAGGCTGGAACCAGGAAGAGTTTTCAATGTTGGTAAGACCGACGTTTGCAGTAAGAACCAACCAATGACTTACAAAGGGGTGGAAGTGAGAAGCAGGAAGCTAGGATCTTATGATCACTTAATAAATAGTAACTATTTTTACTCTGTGAATTGGGTGTTGTTTGTTATCTCTACCTTGACAGTCAAGAAATGAAGTTGAACAAAGTTAAAATGTTTCTATTATCACCGCTATTTGAACCTAGCTGTTTGCCTCCAAGGCTTGGGCAATTTCTTCCACGTGAAAAAAAAAAAGAAAAAAAAGAAAAGGACTAAGCATTCTACAAAAATAAATACAACCTGGTCATAGAGTAAATTCAGAAAGCAAGCGCTAGGAAAAAGCGGGATGTAATATTTTATTTAGAATAGAAGCATAGTTGTTTGAAAATGCAGCAAAAAGACTGGAAATAAACCATTCTCAGGGGTTTTGAGAACTAGCTGTTAAACTGTTGTTATCTTGATATTGGCCATTAAGGGCGTATTTACACCATGGAAATTATGTATAAATATGGCTATAAATATAAAAAAGACTATAAATATGGCTTTGTTTTTCCTCCAGAAAGCCAGTTTGCAGGCATACTACTCACTGCTCATGTCTCCCATGCTTTGTGCATTGTATTCCGTATCAAACCATTTCTATAATGGCATAAATTAGCTTGTAACCAAGAAGAAATGACTATGGCAGGTTAATAAAGGATGGACTGAACTCAGCCAAAACCAGTAGCTTCCAGAAAACCTGTCAATGACCAGACGTGGCTTTTCCTCATCCCTGCTGATGTCTTGGAACTCAAGAATTGCCTGTGGGTTCAAAGGAAAGGTCAAGTTCCTGATGTTTTCTCCACGTGCAGGACCATTCTCAGCTCCGCCTGGGTCACCGGAGAGGGTGTGCGCACAGCTTCACTAAAGAAGATGAGCTGTGTGTGCTGGGCTGTGGATCACACAGCACGTCCTCCCAAAGGGTCCTTGTTGGAAATTAATGCACCCTTTTGTCACACGTGGTCTTCTGGGACCTGGTGTGGCTTAGAATCCTTTCTTTTCTTTTCTTTCTTTTCTTTCCTTTCCTTTCCTTTCCTTTCCTTTCCTTTCCTTTCCTTTCCTTTCCTTTCTTTCCTTTCCTTTCCTTTCCTTTCCTTTTCTTTTCTTTTCTTTTCTTCCTTCCTTCCTTCCTTCCTTCCTTCCTTCCTTCCTTCCTTCCTTCCTTTTGTTTGTTTCTTCTTTCTTTTCTTTTCTTCCTTCCTTTCTTTCCTTTTCTTTCTCCCTTCTTCCTTCCTTCCTTCCTTCTTTTCTTTCACTTCATTCTGTAAGCCCAATTCCAAGGAGGAAAAAAATACTCAACTTAGGAAGATCTATAAGAGACCATTGATCTTCTCAGCCTGTTCATGGAAAATGCACAGGAAAGAAGTTGAACCCCTCTGCCCAAGCATGGAAGAGGCACACAAAGGCCACCCCTGTGAGCCAAACATACACGGTCATGCTTGGCAGGTGCACACTGCATGCGGTATTAGGCACGCGGAAAGGGAGCCGCATTCAACAGAGGGCTTCATCCGTCCGCCACAGTCTTGACATAGCTATTCTGATGCTCAATGACAAATGTAATTATGGCACTCGTCGGGGGTGAGCCAAGGCTGTTACAGGACTCCTGGCTCAGTTGTGGAATAATGCGGAAAGGAGGAGGCCAGATAAAACAGGCAGCTTTCAATCCAAAGTCCAGAAGGGCACACAGAGACTGTTTTTAGTCTCTTGCCTGCCTGGTGTGCTGAGTCACGGCCGTAACTTCTGTCGTTGGAACGGTCGCTCGTATCAAATTATCCTGCACCCAGGGAGGCAGAGCAGCCCCATTTGTCCTGGTAGCCTTGTTCCTGTTGAGTCACCGAAACTACAGACTGAAACAACCTGTTAATTCCTCTGTCCGTCCTCCGGGGCCTGATGTAAACTAGATTATTATATGCATTGCCTCTGTGTCCTCTTCCATCTGGTTCTGATTAAGGTAGTGGAGATATCATGGCCTGATTTGGAATCTGGAAAGCCTAAGAATGATGGTAGTGTCCAATCAAATTACCCAACCATGATTAAATCACTACACTTGGTTGGGCACTTTGGTGCAAAACTCTATTTATGGAAATTCTTCTTTGAATTCTTTTCTTAGCAGGTGTACTTCTTCCGCTAATTCATTCTCTCCAGAAAAGGGTAATTTACTGATTTGGGTAAATAAAAAAAAATAATGTACGTAATAATAGTCAGATACTGTTTATCGATCCTACGCCCCCGATGTTATGCCGTGTGCTTTATACTCGGTCTTATTTAATTCCTACTGCTCCAAAACTGTGTTATTCTTCCAGCAGCTGGGTAACCTACTGTGGGCCCCTTCAGGGGTCATTCAGAGTCAGAATTCACCTGGGCCATACTTTTAGCATCCTGCCTTGATACTTCCCCGCAGTGACAGCTTTATCAAGACCTTTGCCCCCATCTCCCCCAGTGTGATTTTCAGAAATAAATCTGCAAGTGTTATATCATCATTCTTAGTTAGAGGGAGAAGTGGAAATACAGATATTCCCCGGGGAAAAGGAGCGATTTGCAAGACGACCGTCACCCAGCTCATGCCAAACCTCGGAGGAGAGAAGCGCCCACCAGGGTGTCACAGACGCCCCTTGTCCCTTGCATGCTCTACAGGCTTGGGGGAAACGGACGTCCACGGACGTGGAAGGCCGGGTGCTTGCCTGAGTAAGGGAACGCCAGAGCTCACGACGCCAACCATTTTCGCTGGAAACACACAGCACTCCGAGGAGGTAATCGCTCAGGAGACAGCAGAGCCCCGCCGGAGGCGCGAAGACGGAAGACACTTTCCTTACTTTGTTTACACCCCCGGCAAGTAAAAATGTATTCCCAAATCGGCTTTGTCCTTCCCTTTAAACACATGGGTTAGGGAAAATTCTTCACGTACAATGTTTTTCTCCAGCACACAGGTCGATAAACGCTCTCACTATGGAATTCATCAGCGGATGTGTCCCTCACCATCCCCTGACATCGAGAGACTGTTTCTTTTTTCTTACTTTAGCCATCAAAAGCATGTAGCAAATTCTGCACATTTGTTACGCTCTTTCTCTCTCTGTCGCAAGGGTTAATCCCATAGTTAGTCTGAAGGCTCTGTTTCCCCTATTCCTTTCAATTATATGACTTATTACATTGGCTTTCAAGGTTTAAATCGACATACATCAACTAGAAGAGTTATAACCCAAACTCCATTTGAGCTTTCCAATCGCATGGGCTTTCTGCTGGAGTCGATGACAAACACGACCCCCAGAAGAGCCGGAAAGAGCTCTCTACGAAAGATTGGTCAAGAGACTTTTGAAAGTAAAACATCTTCAAATTTAAATCCTGAAGCGATCGAGTTTATAGTTGCATCTCCTAGGAAAACAGACCTAGTGAGTATTTTCTTATGTTCCAAATATTCTCAGGCTCTCTCATACACATCATTTTCATTTATATGTGTGATCTGTTATCACCCCCCCCCCATTTTTCAGCAAAGGTGACTGATTGAAAGGTTATGTGAAAGACACAAGTAGAGTCTGAAATAAGCCTTGTCTTGCCTCAAAACTCATGGTCTTTCCAATACTCTGGGCTGAAAAGCAGGGTCAGCAAACTATGTCCTGTGTGTCCCCCCCCACTTGTTTTTATAAATAAAGTTTTATTGGAATACAGCTATAGTAATTTGTTTTTGTATTGTCTATGGCTTTTGCAATACATTGAGAGCAGAGTAGTCAAGATCATATGTCCCACAGACACTGAATTATTTATTATCTGGCCCTTTACAGAAAAAGTTGGTTGACCTCTGCTGCAATATATACCAGAATACACGGCGATGAAAAAACATGGCTCCTACTTTCCAGCAACTCAAATTTTAGTTGAAGAGAACAACAAACACTCTGTGACAGAGATCTTCTACCTCAGCAGAGTTTGGACTTCGAGATAAGGGAACACCTTTTTATTCTTGCCAATAAATGGCTCAAGTCTCATATCCCTTTGGCAAGAACATCATTTTTCAACTTCTACGATTACCTCTCCTTGAAAACCCCAAGACTCCCAGAGCCTCCACAGTCCAGTGCATCAATCCTAGATACAACTAAATTTTGGAGAAATAAAACTGGGGGCACCGATCAGTGCCTCACAGGGAAAACTCTGCTATAAGATGGCTGACAGGACTGGTAAGGGAACTCCAGTCCTTGCCCGAAGACTCCCATTCCGGCTTGTCCTTCCCACCTCCACTTGCCATGAACAGACTATAAATTGTTGCCTCTGCTTCTGCTCTGGGCTCAGACCTGTGGAGAATGGTCTCCTCTGAGCCCACCGGTGTAGAATAAACCTCCTGCTTTCCAAGATGTCCGAGTGCTGCTTAGTTCTTCCACCGGGTGATCTAGACCAGATTCCGTAACAATACCATTGTGACAGGTGGAATGTTATGATGTCACTGCTGAAGTGCAGTTGTCTGGTCCGGAGAACCAGTGTATACGGGGCACATTCCTTCCCCAAACCTGGCGTCTCGTTTTGTGCTAATGGTTACTCGTTGACTTAGAGACCATTTTGAGTTCAGGGCCTTCCTTTGTGTTGTTGTAATTTCTCTAGCACAGGGTCCCTTGTTTCTTTGATTTTTGACACTTCCAAGGACATTCAGTGCTGAATCAGTTGGCTCCAAGGCCACTTGTCAGAGTTTAAGTCCTGAGTCATTGGGCCAGTTGGCTCCTCAGTCTGGGGTGTCATAAGTACAGGTTTCTAAACCGAGGCACCCTGCTTCCAGTGAGGCTTGACATAGCATATTTCTGTGTCTTCCCAAAGAGTTCTAAATGCCCTGATTTCCATTTTCCAGGCTTAGTGGCAGAACGCTAGCCTTTCCTTCCAGTCTCCTGAGAGCAGTAAATCATTTCTTTGAATCTTTCGATTTGCCCAAACTCAAGGGATTGTCAACCAATCTGTTATATCATCCCCCGTTGTTATGCCACTGACATAACGGGTGGGTTTTCAGGTCTGGTACTGAAAAGCCCGGTACTTTACGCAAATTAAACTCATTACTTGATGCCTTTAAAAAAAAATAGATGGGCATTATGTTTTTAGAGCAGCTTTAGGATCAAAGCAAAAATGAGCTGAAATTCCAGAGATTTCCATACACCCTCGTGTCCACATTTGCATGGTCCCCCCACTCCCACCACTATCAACATCCGCCAGCAGAGTTGGTCCCTTTGTTCCAGCTGATGAACCTACATTGAAACATCATTATCACCCAAAGTTCATAGTTTAGGCTATGTAATTAGGCTTCATTCTTGATGTTGTGCCTTCTTGACTCTACACTCTATGATGTACATTCTATATATAATGACATGTATTCATTATTATGGTGCCATGCAGAGTATTTTCACTGCCCTGAAAATCCTCTGCATTCTACCTATTCATCCCTTTCTCCTCCCTAACCCCTGACAACTGCCGATCCTTTTACTGTCTCCATAGTTCTGCCTTTTCCACAATGTCATAGAATTGGAATCATCACAGGTAGCCTTTCCAGATTGGCTTCTTTCCCTCGGGAACATGCATTTCCGTTTCCTCCAGGTGTTTTCATGGCTTAAATAGTTCCTTTCTTTTTAGTACTGAATAACAACATTCCATTGTCTGGATGGACCAAAGGACATCTTGGTTGTGTCCAGATTGTGACAATTGTGAATAAAATGGCTGTCAACATCTGTGTGTGGGTTTTTGTATCAATATAACTTTTCACCTCTTTTGGGTAAATGGCAAGGAGTAGGATTGCTGGATTGTATGGTAGTGGCATGTTTAGTTTTGTACTTGATACCTTTTGGGAAGCTCTCGTCTTTAGGTGCAAACATTATACCTGTGTGTTACTGTTAAAGAGTGCTGAGATGTAGCCAACTGAAAACTTTCTTAGATTTGCCTGTTCACTGGGCTTCACACTGAGAGAGACTTGCCAGTCGCTCAATTCCCCCCTCATACCTCAAAGCAGAGATCAATGGATAATCCCATTCCTGCTCAAACATGGAACAGATAACTCTTTTGAGTCATGAACACTACCAGTTCGTTGTTATTTTTCTTTTTAAAATATTTTCTATGGCCGTAATGCTCTTAGCTAAATGTTGTTTGGTTAAATATTTCACTCGAAGGTCCTTTGAGGGAAACAGGGTATGCAAGGACGTTTTTATTCCAGCTGAGTGGAATACTTCTCACCGAAGTAGACTCTCAAAGTCCTTCCATAATCAGAGTGGATGCCATGTGAGACTGATTACAGAGGAACATTGATCTCAATAGGCCTTGGGTTTTTATTTTTCCTTCTAGTCCCCGAGTCTCTAGTAGGATAAGATTCTGCATAGCAGTTGTGTTCCCCGGTTTCAGCTCATAGGTTAAAAAAAAAAAAAAGGTTTCCACACATAACGAGAGGTATCCGTGCTACTTCCACACAAACTTCCCATGTTAGAAAGTTATTCTGCTGTATGATCTGAGACCTACTCTCACATTTAAAATGATGTCCTCAGATCTCATGGCCCCCCCATTCCCACCCCAACCCCTAAAATATTGCATTAATTACTAGGTACTTTGTCTCTTCAGATGACCAACACAATCAGGGAATTTTCCTTGGGCCCTGAGATGATTTTCCTGGGCCATCTTCCAGCTTAGGTGGGGGGCGTGGTGGAGGGGGTGGCATAGACTGAAAGAAGACTCTAGCCCCGATAGAGAATTTTAACTCAAATGAGTGAGTTTAAAGTCGGAACCAATTGACTGATTATCCCAAAGAGACAATTTGAAACGGGGAGGGATTGAGTCACCTTCAGTGGAGATTTCAGAATCACTACAGGGAAGGGCTGGAGATTGCCATCTTATTGTAAGAGAGGAGTAGGGAACTATGAAGTCCGACATGCATAGAACTTCCTGTGACTCCTTTTAAGTGCCAAGATTAAGATGCTCAACATGAGGGGACGTGGCAGCTCCAAATGTAAGATGGGGCATAGATATTGCTAGTGCTTATGACAGTGTCTGGTCATTCTCTCCTTTGAGACACGTATTCCTGTAAAGCCGTGTGTGTATGTGTGGGCGGGCATCTGACTTGCTTTGAGCAATCAGATATGAATGGAAATGTTGTATATCATCTTGGTTTGGAAGCATTTATGGACTCCCGCACGCTCAATTCTCCACACTTTCTTCTATTCTGGCAAAGCCTGAAGACTCCCGTTAAGGTGCTGATGTCATAAGATGATGGAGATATTCTCATCCTGGGGGTGCGAGGGACGCTGATGGATTCATACGGAACGTGTCTCATGAGTGGGAAATAAATCCTTGTTATTTTAAGCCACTGAGATTTGGGGTTGTTACTACAGCTAGCATATCCTGATGAATAAAGGAATTCGGTTATAGAAAAATAAAGGTCTATACATGCACATCTAATTTTGTCTGTAAATTTCAAACCTGCGACACAGAAATTTAATTTATATGAATTTGCCTATAGCTGCTCAGCAAGGAAAATAACAAGGTTGAAAATTGTGGTTGATTAATCCTGATCTCTTTCAAGGAACGCGCATTCCAACCTGTGATATAAGCCTACTGCTCTTTCTGGGGGTGCCGGTCCCCTACTCTGCGCATAGTGAAGAATCCTCACACTGAGGTACTCTAGCCTTTAAAGGTATATATTCTGGGGGCACCTGAGTGACTCAGTCAAATAAGGGTCTGACAGGTCATGATCTCATGGTTTGTGAGTTCGAGCCCCGCACCGGGCTCTGGACTGACAGTGTGGAGCCTGCTTGGGATTCTCTCTCTTGCCCTCTCTCTCTCTCTGCCCCTCCCCCACTCGCTCTTTCTCTCTCTCTCTCAAAATAAGTTAAAAAAAAAGATATATATTTTTTTCATACAAGATAACCCAAACACGAATGAATTGCTTCATCTGGAGTTTTATTTATAGAGAAAAACTCTTCCCACATTGAAGCAAAATACAGGCTGTGCCACTGGTGTCTCAGGGAACCAGTTAGCGCAGGGAAGGCCGCTCGTGAATGGAATGTCAAGTCTTACTCTCAGGCAGACTCTGCTGCTGAAATTAGGGGCTTCCCGAACCTACTATAGATCAGTCTGCAGGTCCTCAGATCTGTTGTTCCAATGCAGACAAAGGGTCCGTGGGATCAGCAAATGATGCGTCAATCAGGCCACCGAGGTCCCTGATCACTCGGCCACACGTGAAGCCTGAAGACCCACAAAGTGCTCAGGGCTGGCAGACTGGGCTGGACTCTTCCCCCCTGACCTCCCCCTTCCTTGTTTTTATTCCCAGGAAAACCTGGAGTTTCAAGGTTGTGTCGATTAAAGGGTTTTGGGAAAGTGGAATTCTTTTCCACAAACGTCCTAAAATACTCACCAAACCTTAGGAGGTCTTTAATTCAGTTTAACAGGGCCAACTGGTAATTGTAATGGTTTTAGGGGACGGTCACCCATTCATTCTTTTTTTATGATACCATATGCCCTACAGATTTCACTGAGGCCACAGAATCGACTTCTCCGACGAGGGCTAATTTCCGAGCTCTTGCTCCCAGGTAGTTTAGTGGAAGGATAGTTCTCAGAAAAAACACAATTATATCATCTGGATATAATATAACAAGATATAAAGATAAGATACCAACACTTCAGGAAGACTTGTGTCCCAATCACCTTTGTGATTAACACCAGGAAGGGAGAAGAGACTCCTAATTATTTTTTTGAAGGGTCTCCTTTCATATGGTTAGAACTCGAAATGAAAGAAAAATACTTTCTTAGTTCTTTTTCATGATAGCCATTTGATAACATACACCTCTTAATATTTTACCGGATACTTCACTCTCTAGCAGGAAGTCCAGAACATTGTACTGTAAAGTGATAGAATTCGATAATCCAAGCATATCTGGATTTTACCTGTTTTCGCTTATTCGTCTCCTTGTTTGTCTTTAAGCAGCTCAATGGGGGAAGCGTTTGGACGTGGAATGCCAAAGCGTTATTGTCCTGTGGATTCTAAGATCTCAGAAATGATCTGTCTCAGGCTCCAAAACATTCCTAGGTCTCGTGGCCCAATTTGTTGCCATTTGCTCTGAATGCACACATTTTTTTCTTCCTATTTTCCTGGTGCTAGGCATTCACAAAATTAAATCTCTCTGGATTAAATGTAAGAGCCCAGTTGGGAGAGCTTCAAGGTGTGAAGCTCAGAGAGGCCGTACTTAGCTTTTCTCCTTTCTATTTTCCATTGTCTCTGAACACAGGTGTTGCAGGGGAGGATTACCCAGAAAATTTGGCTCCGGGTAAGCATGTTAAAATCCTGAAATGAGTTCCTAGCAATGCAAACATCTTTTGCATATTTTCTGGATCAGAGCATGTAATTGCTCACCCCACCCCTCTTTAAAGTTTTCCACCTTGGCCATCAGATAATGAGGAGAGGCTAACACAACCCAATTTGGTAAATTTTTATAATGGGAATGGCTTTAAGTGATCCTTCTAAAATGTACCTGAAAGCAAGGGATCAGTTTGAGAAAGGGTAGAAAGGACCCAGTCTTGTTAACTGAACCCCTTCTGGATGCAGAGAATGGTGCTACATGTTTTACTTACTCCTTACAGGGCTCTCAGTAAGTACCCTGCGCCTAAGTTAGTGTCCGCGATAGAACCCATGTCCTGAAGTCCCAAGAAAGTGTGAGAGCTGGACTTTGAAAACAAGAGTAGTGTTTCCTTTGTGTTCCTACCTAGGACGTTTGGGGTGCTTCTTCCTAACTCAGATCTGGCCGGTTGTATCAACCATAACTCCCCCTCTCCCAACCCAAATATAACTGTATTTATTTCTGGTGCACAAAGGGAGGCTGTGAAACCACACCGTTACTATTTTTAACAAACAAATCAGAACATATACTTCAAAATGAATGGTGTTGCCCCTGACACAGTTCTTATCAGATGCTAGATATTTGTGCCAACGATGTTTTCAGGGCGGTCCTAGGGCCCTGGATGACCTCTGGGGAATTGCCTCCAGAGTTTTTGTGTCATTTTTCGATATTCTCAGGATCTGCACATTGTCTGCTGTGGAGGAGCCATGAAACAAGAATCTAGAAGTTAAATAGACTCTATCATTATGAATTAAAAGGATGAGGGGAAGACCGCTCTGAGTGTCCAGACAGGGCTTGGCCAGGATGGACATTTACAGTTGGAAGGCAGGAACGCTGGGGACTGAATGTGCTGGTTAGGGAGGGTTAATGATACTTGAGAGCTGGGGATCAGAAGAAGGTAAAACTGAGGGCACAGATAGGACTGTGTTGGCCTGAGTCCTCTGAGAAGCCGGTGTGGAGATAAGGTGAGGGGAAATACCCATACGAGAGAAAATGGGAGGGTGGGAAGGTCATTGAACCTCAACACAAGCCTGATCCCCAGTGAGGGAGTAAAGGAGGGAAGGTTGGGCAGAAGTTTCCTGGATGATCACGTAGTCTAAGGGAGGTTCGTGAGGTTATTGGGAGTCCTTGAGCCAAAGCGCACCCATCACTGGCCATCAGGGGAGTCCCACGTCTCCTTGGTGTCCCTGACTTGCTTTGTGATTGGCTGGGAGTAGCCGGTGGAGGACACTCCGCCTCCACGCAGAACACAGAAGCTGGAGCCCTTGGGTAATTAACGTGACTGTTAACCGTTGATGGAAGCCTTCGGGGTGCATTGCCACGGTGTCCAAAAGAACCAAGAAGAACCCTGAAAAGGAAGGACAGCTAAACAACATGGTGCCTGAGGCGCCTACTGAGTCAGAACTGAGTTTTAAAGCCAAAATGATCATTGATTCACTGGTGAGGCAGGAGGTGGGGGATCCCAGGTGTGGGGATAGCATTAACACTGGACAATTAAAATGGAAGACACTGCGAGTGAGACTCTCCTCTGCAGCTGCCCCCCCCCGCCCCGCCCATCTGAGCCCAAGCACAGGCCAGTGCCTTCCTGCTTCCCAAGGGAGCTCTGGAAGCTTCTGAGAGATGTTCAAGCTAGGCAGAGTTGGTTTTGATTATGAAAAATGACATGAGATCCTCAAATGAATGAGACCCTTTTCTGGTGTGACGAGTAAACTGGCTTGAAATACAAGGTTCCAATTCCAGAAATAGTTTGACCACGGCGGCATTGTTGGAATAACTGTTTATTTCTCCAAAGGGGCTCCTTTGAAAGAAACGGTGCTCATTTGTACACACACAGGGTCTTGTGGCTTTGTTCCAAAACAGTACTTATTAATACTTAACTAGCAACTGATTACTTTTAAGGGGTGGTTCGCAACTGTTTTTATCTGCCTACCCGTTTAACACTCCCTACCTGTTACCATCAATAACATCATTTACTATTTCTGATTATTTTGGGGAGGTGGCCAGGAGAGGAGACAAAAGCCACTCCCCTACCACACACCCCCCTCCCCACCATGCCCACTCCATCACCAGCCCCAAGGAGAGGCCCGATGTTAACTACGGGGAGGTCTGAGATGGCAAACATACTTCATTCCTCCTGGGGGCAGGATGGTGCTGGAAGACAGGAGATTTTCTCCACGACTCCTTTGTTCCTTTCATGCTGTTTAATTGGATAAAAATTCTCCCATCCAGCTCACCCTCTGACAGGTATTGTACTAAGTGATAGTGTAGCTTCTGTAAGGTCTCTGCGGGTATAAGGGTCTTGGGAAGGATGAAGAATGCATACTTCTCTTTTTGGTACATAATAAAATCTAGAATTTAGAATTTGGAGGTGTTTGATTTAAGACAAGATGGAGGCTAGCTATTTGGAATACCAGTGGATGAAGCAAACTCTCGGGAGAAAGAGCAGATGTCCCCAGCTCTAACCGTGCCCTCCTTTTGTCACATGGATGGCCTAGGGCTCTGCTGGGATGGGGCCAGACTGGGGGGATGGGGTTCAGGAATTCTAGTTTATAAAATAATCCTGGAAGGGCCTCTCCGTGTCCGACGTTTGTTCTTACACAAGATTTGGAGTGGGCAGTTTGGAGTTCCTGTACTTCCCCTTGAGAGAGGGGTATCGTGTGGCCGATAATATCTCCCAAGATTCTGAAAGACAAAACCTTTATCTTAAGTGACCATACATCTGAGTCCTAGGGCCCATAGCTTCTAGGACATGTGTGTACTCGTGTGTGTGTGTGCACGCGCGTGGTGGTGGTCGTGGTGGTGGAGGGGAGATACATTTTTTTCTAAAAGTCCCCTCCCCTTTCACTCTACTACCCCTTCCAACTTTGAAAATAACTACTCACAAATCAGATTGAAAGTTGTTACGCAAAGTAAGACCTGGGTTACAATTTCTCATTTCGCAAATGGTAAAAAGTCAATTAATATTGCTTTTACGTACATTTCCGGGTTGACCTTGTTACTATCTGATGCTTTCATACCCATGAAAGGCGAAATCCAGGATTCTCTGTCTGGGAGAGAGCAGGGTGCTCCATGAGACATCACACAGTTGTTGGCTATCTGTCCAAAGTAGAAAGTTCTAGGCCAACGATGCTTTGTTTCTTCCCTTGGGAGAGAGCTAGTTTGGGTGGTCCAAGTTCAGAAAACTTTTAAGAGATAGGTAAGAGGTGGGAGTTGGGAGGAGGTAAGAAATGGAGCCTAAGCAACTCACTGCCTTCCCCGAAGCTCATGCTTCCTGGCACACAGGTGCCTAGAGTTCTGGACTTGAGAGTGATGTTCCCGAGAGTGCATGCAACAGGACCAGGATCATATGTCTAGTCATTCTCAGACATAGGAACTTCAGAGCATCTGGGCAGAAGGGAGAAGAAATTTCAGTCCCCTGACAAGGACGAGTAATTGCTGATATTCAACATATTTGGACCTTGGTCCCTTTTCTGATCTACCAGCCCCTGAGCCATCAGTGATAAATCACCAACGTTCAAGGCACACACCCGTGCACACCATTGCCCAAAACATTCATCACTGTCTTTGGCAAGGACGGGGGGCCAAAGCAGGTGCTCAGACTGGATGGCAGAAGAGTAAAGGAAATGAGGAAAACCCTCCAAACCAAATTCCTCTTCCTTTGTCATTTCATCCCCGACAGGGTCTTCTTATTAAACAAGTCTCTGTGTCTGGTCTTCCTGTCTTCACCATCTGAAGAAGTGCTGGAGTCTCTCTTTTTCTCACCTCCCATGCTGGCTTTCTATTTCCATCATTGTACTCACCACTATGAGAAGCTATCTTCTTCACTTCTTTGCTTATTTATTGTACGTCTTCGTCTTCTAGAACATATAAACGCGAAGAAAACAAGGGCCGTATCTGTCTTGTTCACCGCTGTAGTTGGCATCACGTGCATTAGACAGTAATTACACGTTCAATGATCACCTAACTTAAAGCACACAGTAATCATCTAGAGAGTTGTTGGATGAGCAATTAAGGTCCCTCTAAATCCTGAAATCCAATGACTTGTGGCACTGTTAGCTATCTACATTTTTTGGTTTCTTATAAATAATCCATAGTTTTCAAAAACAATTCCTTGGGAAAGCCCAGCAACACACCCCCATTTTAAAGATTAGGGGCGCCTGGGTGCCTCGGTCGGTTAAGCGTCCGACTTGGGCTCAGGTCATGATCTTATGGCCCATGATTTCCAGCCCCACGTCGGGTTCTGTGCTGACAACTTGGAAACTGGAGCCTGCTTCGGATTCTGTGTCTCCCTCTCTCTCTGCCCCTCCCCTGTTTGCACTCTGCCTCTCTCTGTCTCTCAAAAATAAATAAACATAAACAAATGTAAATCAAGGGCCACAGGGATATAGCACTGGCTCTTGGTACCATACTCTTATTTTGTGGTATGTTATTAAATGTTTTTTTTTTCCTATTATGCTCTTACTTTTCCACTAGTCAGTTCTCCTTAAGAGAGAAAGCAGCTTATCTTCTCTACATCCCCAGTGCCTGACGTATTCTCTGCAACACTGTAGGCAGACTCCAAGCCCACGTCCGACAAAGCTTGCAGGGATGTGCGGAGACACGTCCACGGTCTTGCTCTGCTGCTCTGCTTCTGTCTCTCAGAGATTTCAAACTAACCGTCCTGGTCTGGGAACTGTCAGGTGAGACAGAGCAGGACTCGGACTCTTACTCTCCCAGGTACGGAGCTTTCCGGCCGCAGGCCTCCAGCACTGAAAGATTCAATAGGTCAATTTCCAGGTGTGCTTCGCTTCCCCCATCACGCTAGCACGTTAGCATCACACCGGGGCGCTCGACTTTGCAATCATCATCCGGGATGGCCTCCCGGGTCCGTCACTGCCAAGAATAGTCGCAAAGAAACCACTTCCGGGACTCACAGGGTGTATTGCTGACATCAGTGTTTGTCAAGCGCCAGCAGCTCTGCGTGAGTCTCCCCAACCAAAAATAAAAGCGATTGCGGTAATGAGGACGGCAGCGGTATCAACATCCATAATCACACAAAATTACGAAGTTAATGGTGTTAGGTTCAGAGAGAGGCGGGGGCACCACATGTGTTCTTTTTATGTGCACTCCCAGACTCAAGGCCTGGGTTTCCAGAGAAGATTCTATTTTATTAGGCTCTCAGGGCAGCAGACAGGAGTCACACGGTCCGCTGGAGCCCCATGGTGAATACAGCCTCAGAATCACTAACGGTGACCGTGTAAGATAGTAGCTGATATTCTTTTTTTTTTTTTTTTTTTTTTACTTTTTTAATGTTTTATTTATTTTTGAGAGAGAGAGAGAGAGAGCTCAAGCAGGGAAGGGGCAGAAAGAGAGGGAGACACAGAATCTGAAGCAGGCTCCAGGCTCTGAGCTGTCAGCACAGAGCCCAATGCGGGGCTTCAACCCACAAACTGTGAGATCATGACCTGAGCCAAAGTTGGATGCTTAACTGACTGAGCCACCCAGATGCCCCAAAGTAGCCGGCTCAGCACACTCCACATGCAGAAAACACTCAACACAGGGGTGCCTGGGTGGCTTAGTCGGTTAAGCGTCCAACTTCAGCTCAGGTCATGATCTCATGCTTTGTGAATTCGAGTCCTGCATTGGGCTCTCTGCTGTCAGCATGGAGCCCGCTTCGGATCCTCTGCCCCCCAATCTCTCTGCCTCTTCCCCGCTTGCACTCTCTCTCTCTCAAACATAAATTTACAAAATCAAACCTAGAAAATACTCAATACAGACTCTTAAATACAGAGAACAAACTGAGGGTGGATGGGGGGGTGGGTGAGAGGGGAAAATGGGTGATGGGCACTGAGGAGAGCTCTTGTTGGGTTGAGCACTGGATGTTGTATATAAGCCAATTTGACAATAAATTATATTCATAATAAAAGCTAACACTGTTGATAATAATAATAAAAAAGAAAACACTCGATACAAATTATTGGCAGACGATGTGTGACATGTAAAGATTTTGCAGATGGTAATTAATCGAATGGTCAAGTATTGATACCGTGTCTTGGAAAATCGGTTTTTCTTCTTGTAATAGGATTCTCCCTGACATGTACTGTGAGAAGAAAAAACTAACACATGAATAAAGGAAGCAATCTGTCTCCTGGAAGTCATTGAAGATGTGGTAACAGAAATTGAGTTTAGCTTCCCATCCTGTCCTCTACCAAGATGGCAGTGTCCCGGTCTGAGACCCACAATGGGCTAGACAAAAGGCAGAAGTAACCTACGCGATTTTCCGTGTGAACAGGCATCAGTGTGGCACTGACCATGTTAGCAGCGCATTTTGGAAATTCAGTGTGGCCTTTGGAAATTCAAACCGAGTGTGTCTACTTTGAGTCATCGGCTGTTAGGAGTGTAGAGGATCTTATGTATTAGCTTCCTATTTATATAAATATCATTCATGTCAATACCATTGAAATGCTCAGCTGTATTTAATAAGCTGTATTTAATGTTTGCAAAATGGAGTGTTTTTTTGATACCATCGGGCTGGTATTCTTTGAGGCAGACATTCGAATTCTGGGCAGGAAGTTTTTCCTTATAGACTCCCTCTCATATTTCCAAAGAAGTACCCCTGTTGGTCCAGGTTCTGCTGAACTAGCCCTCATTCTCTTCAAGGACATGAAGGCCCTGCATGTCTGACCAAGCATCATCTCCAACCTAATTTTTTTCAATGTTTATTAATTTCTGAGAGAGAGAGAGAGAGCGTGAGAGAGCGAGCATGAGTGGGGGAGAGGCAGAGAGACAGGGAGACACAGAATCCAAAGCAGGCTCCAGGCTCTGAGCTGTCAGCACAGAGCCCGACGGGATGTCCAAACTCATGAACCCTGAGATCATGACCTGAGCCGAAGTCAGACGTTTAACCAACTGAGCCACCCAGGCGCCTGCATCTTCTCCAATCTAAAGGAAGATGGTTACTTCCTCCATCAATTACATGGGATGATTTCAGTTCCTCTCACCAACCTGGTCGTATTTTTTCTGGGATATTCTAGACTCTCAGTGTCCTTCTCCAAACAAGATGCCAGAAGCAAACTCAGCTTGAACGCGGAACAGAAGAGAAATCAACCCGTAGCCCTTTTGACGGCTAGCACATCTCATCTCCCCATACCTCCCTTTTAAAATTATATTAAGGACGCTTCCTTGAGATCTACCCTCTTGACAGGTATTTAGGTGCGCATGACAGCGTTGTTATGCACAGGCACAGTGTTGGGTTCTCTAAAACTTACTCATCTTGCATAGCTAAAATTTTACACCCTTTGGTTAACAACTCACCATTTCCCCTCCCCCACCTAGCTTCTGGCAACTGCCATTCTATCCTTTGCTTCTGTGAGTTTGACTTTTTAATTTTATTCTCATTTTGTTTCAGGCAGTCAGTGTTTATTAGGATTAAATGCCGTATACATGTACATCTCTTTGCTCTTTATTTCTTCCTGCAGCTCAGATGTTTGTTCTGGGAATTTCTCCTTCCTGAAATCCACGCTTTAGAAGTTCTTTTAGATTTGTTGGTAGATCTTGGTTTTTCTTTCACTGAAAATGCCTTTAGTTCATCTTTATTCTTGTCTAATTGTTTTAGGTTGGTTGTTTCTCTCAGCACATTGAAGAGCCCACTGAAACGCAGCATAGACTTTGATCGTTTTAGGAACCTTACACGTGTGAATCATGCAGTATTCGTCCTTCCGTGACCGGCTTGTTTCACTTAGCATGATGCCCTCAAGATTCCTCCCTGGTGTCACATTTTGCAGGATATCCTTCTTTTTTTTTTTTTTTAACGTTTATTCATTTTTGAGAGACAGAGAGACAGAGCATGAGCAGGGGAAGGGCAGAGAGAGAGAGAGGCAGACACAGAATCCAAAGAAGCAGGCTCCAGGCTCTGAGCCATTAGCACAGAGCCCGATGCGGAGCTCGAACTCACAGACGGTAAGATCATGACCGGAGCTGAAGTCAGCTGCTTAACTGACCGAGGCACTTTTTTAAAGGCCAAATGGTTGCCAAAACAAAACAAAACAAAACAAAACAAGCCCCTTCTGCTTCTGAAAAGCAGAGAACATGTGATGTGGATCTTTGAGGAGAGTGTGAGCTGAGAATCTCATTAAATAAAGAGTCGTCTCTTTCCAATATATCAGCAGCATGATAATTGTGACGATCATTTATTGACTTCTCTTTATGAGTTAGTCATTGTACTAATTGATTTCCTTAAATAGTTTTATTATATGTCTGGTACAATTATCCCCATTTTCAATGGTGGGAAACTGAGGCCAAGAATAATTAAGTGGTTCCTGTAAAGTCGTACTGGTAGTGAAAGGTAGATTTAGAATTCACACCCGGTACTGTTTGATTCCAGAACTGTTGGGATCTTAACGATTACATGGTACAACCTAGCTATGAACTTTAATGAACTAGTTCAAATTAAGTTACTAGCTCGATCTATGTGCATAGGTTTATGGCTAGAGAGAGAACTTAACATAGAGTCTTTGTGTTAATGGGACAGTTTGGTCTCATAGAAAAAATAGACACAGCAAAGCCAGTTGGGTTCACACTTATTGGATTTGGAGCCTCCGTCAAGTGATGGGCTAGTCTGTGTGCCGGTGCCCCTCGAGAAGCACTCTCTGCCCTTTTCTGCCGTGCTCCGTGTCCCAGGAGGCTCATCTGTACTATGCTGTGTCTGTGTCAGTTCTGGCTGCTCTAACAAATTACCATGTATTTTACACGTACTTTACACATGTCCTTCTTACAGTTCTGGAGGCTGCATGTTCAAGATCAAGGTGCCAGCATGGTCTGCCTCTGGTAAGAACTTTTCTGGGGGGTTGTTGATGGCCAGTTTCTCACTGTATCTTCGCAATGGCGGAAAGAAAAAGAAAACCCTCTGGGGCGCCAATGTCATTCACGAGGGCTTCACCCTCATGACCTAATCACCTCCCGAAGGAACTACCTTCTACTACCAGAGAAGGGTTAGGATTTCAACGTATGACCTTCAGGGGGACACAAACATCCAGATCATAAGAGAAGTTTCCTTACCCCTGGGCTTCCAGTTGGTTGGGCCAATGGGTACATGGGCAGCACATTACAGGTGGGGAGGAGCGTGAGGCCCGTGTACTTCCGTCCTTGGTTTTCTTCCTCTGTGGCTACTGTGGGGGCCATTAATGGCCACCACTGTTGACCAATGATCCTCTCAGTACAGCAACTCCCAGGGAACTGTGTGACGACTCTCTCCTTGCATCCTCAGGTGTAGAGGTAAAAAGCATCTCCCCACTGTTGCTCGCCCCAAGGTATTACACCATGTTTTGTGGGGTTCTCCAAATCTTGCCCCTCCTTTGTAGTTAATTTCCACTTCCCTTAATTTCCAAGTTTGAGTGTCTCTTCTGTTTCTTGCCTGGAACCTGGCTGATAGAAATCACCTCCGCTCGGTCTTCGCATTTGTAAAATTGACAAAACAATGCTCTCATCGTATAGTGTGAGGTTGAACGAGATAATGGGCGTGGTGCATGGCCAGACTTAATAAATCGTGCTCAGAACGGTGATCATGATGACCTCCTCTCCAGGATGAGAAGTCAATTTCTTCTGGACTGGAGTCAAAGTATGCAAGTGTTTTGTAAGCTAACATATTGCTTAAAAATTCCAGAAAGTGTCATATACAATCCAGATCCCAACTTCTCTCGCGCCATTAGAAACTCTGGCAACGCTGGGCTCACACAGCTCGGCGGGAGCTGAATGGCCCCTTTTCAACAGGACAAGGCCTGTCTAGTTTGCCAGAGTCTCCACCGGTCCCTATTAGACACTGGCTGACTGTACGCATTTTTACTACCTGCCCAGTCCTGTAAATACAATTAGGAACTCCTAGGGAGCAAGTGCTTAACTTATTCTTTTCTGTGTGCAACCAGCTCAGGGGCATATTTTAGTTGAATAAACAAGTCTGCTTTCACTCCCTGGTCCCCAGCCATTCCCTCTTCTGCCACCGTCACTAGCCATCTGCTGTTCTAATGACTGCAGTGTCCATTTGTCCAGTCGAGTGAGGGAAAGGAACATAGCGGGACGTGGCCGAGGGAGGGAGCCTGGGCCAGGAGGAGACGCGGCTGAGGATACGGGCTGCGGGTGACACTGAGGGGTATGCGGATGCGCTCCTGGCGTAGAGGAAACCATCTTTTCTTCCCCCTTCTGTGATACCTCCCTAATTGGCTTCGTAAGATCTGCCCCAGTTCCCCTCATTCCCATTGCTAAATGTTCAGATCTCAGTGACTCAGCTTTGAGTGTTTAACTGTCTTAAAGCTGGGAGCACAGCCCTGCTGGTCTGCTACTAATCACCCTTCCCACATCCCCAGACGGCACCGGCTTGGGTAGAGCGTCTCACGGCTCTGGCAGCAGTGGAGGGCCTGGCTCGTGATTCTGTTCGCTGATCACAGCTGCAGATCACTCTCACTCTTCTGGCCCGCTTTAAAAAAAAAAAATACAAACAACCAAAAAAATTCAGGCCTGGCTTTCTATTATTCCCTCTTTAATAAGGGCCTGGAAATGTCAGCCTCAGTGATTACGCCAGCAGGTGCCCAGACTTCAAAGTGGGCACCTGTCACTGGAAGGATAATTGACTTTATTCAACCAATTGTCTCCTTGTTGTAATCAAGCCGTTTCATTCAAATAGATCTTTCAAACTGTTCTTTTGAGTAGGTGGGGGAGGCCACAGCCCCATGGATGACAATTACTGCGGGGGAGGGGGGGGGAAGCGGAGCAAGCGCAGAAACAGAGGTGGTAGCGAAGCAGAGCCGTCGGCCTTTCTGAAAGCAGCGGCTGGCCCAGAGGAGAGTTAGTAGGTGGAAAAAACCAAAGAGCGATTAGCTAGAGGTGGGGGAGCCTCCCGCTATTCAGTTATTCAAGCGTTCTTGTGTTTATTTAGCTTGCCTCTTGGCTGCAGGCAGACACTCCCTAGTCTGCACACTGTTTTCAGCAGCAGGTACCCTGAGGGGATGGAGGGGAGGAGAGAGCTCTGTGCCCAAAGCATCCCTTTCCTCCTCTGGGGACCGGGGATTCAATGTAAACTTCAAAGAGGACAGAGGATCTGTGGACAGAAACAGGCCAAGTGCCCGTGCTCACCCACAAGGAGCTAAATCCTCCTTGGTCATAAGGTGTCTCTCTCTGGATTTGACAGACCTGGTCATCCATGGCACAGAGGGCTAGGATTCGAACCAAAGGAAGCCTCAGACACCCACTGGTGGAGTTCGGTGGCTCCCAATTTCCCCGCAGCGTAGACAAAACAAATGCTGGCTTTTGATGGGCCGTGGGAGGGCGGGACCGCCGAGTTCCAGCTGTGTGCATGCAGTGAGGACCCGGGAGGTGCCACGTGGCTGATTGCCAGTTTTAGAGTAAGTCGCGGTAAGGGTTGTTCAGTCTATGAGACTAAGCTCTGTCCACAGTGAGAAACCTTAGCTGACCTTAGTTCCTGGCTGAGTCACTGAGTTGCTGTCTGGTCTTTAGCAAGACACTTAAGTCTTTGAGCCTCACTTTTATCAAGTAAGAAAAGGGGCAGTTAGCCCATAGGGACATGGAATGAGATGACAAGCTAATCCACGAAGCTCCGTGACTCAAATGAGCACCATTTAGGTGCTCAGGAAAACCGAGGTCTCTTCTTTCCAAAAGAATAGAGTAGAACCCCAAATCCTGCATTCCCACAGTCCCCTCTGGTTTCATGCTCTCGTGTACCCAGGGACACCGCGAGGGCCTATTCCCATGCCTGAGGGGACGCGGCATTGAATAGCAGGTTTTCTCTGATCCCGCCGACAGCAAGGATCTTTCCCATCACCAACTTCTGTCTTCTACCGCCATCATTTACACACCAAACATCATCTCCTTACAGTGTCCAAGTCCCCTGAGGGTCCGTGTGTAACACCCAGTGTGGTGCTTTAGACACAGGAAGTGTATAAGTGAGAATATTGCTAAGCCTGGGCCTCTGGTAGTGTTTTAACATCCCCGGGGAGCCAGCAATAGTATCCTTCGTTCTCAGGGCTGATTGACTCTTACTGGGAAAGCTATCTGATAAAATTACAATTGATGCTGCCAAGCCCTAGGCAGGTAGACCTCAGTTAATGTCTTCCATTATGAAGACATCAGTCATCGCTGGCTGAAATGAAAAGATCAGGGGCGTCTGGATGGCTTAGTCAGTTAAGGGCACAACTTTGGCTCAGGTCGTGATCTCATGGTCCGTGGGTTCGAGCTCCATGTCGGGTTCTGTGCTGACAGCTCAGAGCCTGGAACCCGCTTCTGATTCTGTGTCTCCCTCTCTCTCTGCCCCTCCCCTGCTCATGCTCTGTCTCTGTCTCTCTCTCAAAGATGAATAAACATTTAAAAAGAAGAAGAAGAAATGCAAAGATCAGAAGAAGCTCTTCTACAGGAGGAGAAATAGCTTTCCAGGAAGCTGGTGTCAGGAGCTGAGTTGTAACCGTAAGTGGGACAGCCAGACCTGGAGGAAGAGGGAAAGACAAGGCGGGAAAGTGTCCACTGTGTGGTTCGATCAATGACATCTTGTGCGAAGGGCTGGGGAGGAGTTGGAGACAAGTTTGTGACAGAAAGAGAATGATGTCCAGAAGGGAATGAAAGGGGCCCATTGGGTTGAACTCTGATTTTCTCCGTACATTTGCTGCTTGGTTTGGGGAAAACAAAAGCAGCTACGTATCGAGAATCTTGCAAGGCTCAACCTGTCATGCGTAAGAGGAAATTGGAGCCTCACCTCCAGAGTTCTAGGCTCTGAGCTCTGGGCTGTCTGAATTATAACATGGAGAGTCTCGTCAAATAGGGGAGCGCTGTGGAGTTCTCAGCCGTTGTCGGTATTACTATGACGATAGACCTGTTTTCCTTGCTGACTCTGGGGAAGGTATTAGAAAGAATCATGGACATTGTCTCTCAAAGCCATGACCGCTGAGAAGAGCCCCCAGAAACCAGAGGCCTGGACAGAGGCAGGAGTCATGAGTGTGTGGCCAGTAGCATCCGGCAAGGCTCTGCTCTCAGCAGGCCTGTGCTTGGGGCGAGTGGCCCAGTGGTGCTGTCTGGAAATTCCTAGTAATGTTCACATCGAATCCGGGTGAAGTGCGTGTAGCTCAATAGGATAATGGAGCATGCGTCAGAGGCTGGAAGCCTCCGTCCCTCCCTGACACGGGTCTCTGCCCCCTGCCACCCTGACAGGCTCGGGGAGGGATGAGCTCGGCATCTGTGCACCGAGACACAGGGAGAAGCCCGGGGAACTTTGCGAAGGTCAGCACTCACCCTTAGGTGTCTCTGGGATGAAGGGGACACAAAATTAAATAGCAAAAAAACCCAGAAAAACAAAAATAAAAAGCAAAACGAGAACAACAACAACGAAAAACACGGCACAAAGTTGAGGGGCAGCAGATAACAAATGAAAGAGAAAAAGGCTTCTTCCCACTTTGGGGCGACCAGAGGCCCCGTTTTCATTTCATTTCATTTTCACGGGGCCCTGCAAACTGTGTAGCCAGCGCCCACGCTCGGTCTTCGGGCAGCACGTGTAAAGGTTCAGGGCCGTCCCTCGCGTGTACTTCGTCCGAGACATGAGCTCCAACACCAGGGTCACGGAAAGGGCAAAGCAGAGGGCGGAGGGCGGAGTCTGCACTCAGCGTTTGCCTTTGACGTATTTGTTGTGACATATGTATTATGTGTCAGGTCATGGATAACACGTCATCCTTTTCAGGGACTTGATAGTGGTCCGTGTAAAGAGGAAACACAAACCTCGGCTTGAGATAGGATGGAGCGTTCAGATTTGGGATTACATCCTTGTAATTCCCTAGATTAGCTTTGGTTTATAGGTCCATTCACCGGGTGTCAGGTGAGATTTTCTTGTGGTTTGTTTTCAACCATTCCAATACAATAGTGTGCTAGGTATTCGATTACAGTCTTCTTTTTTAACACGACTATTTTCTCTGCAAGCCTTCCATCAGCCCTAGGTGACAGGGAAGGATAACCTTAATACTGGCTGTTTTCTGTGGACACATTCGCACTATAGCTTACAGAATATTATGTTTTATTTATCCTTTAGCGATGGGTAGGTCATGGTTGAGGTACTCTGTCAGGAGACGCACTCTAGAGGTAGTTAGTATTTTAATGAATTTAACCAGAAGCTCCCATTCTAGGGGAAGCTATTCCAAGCTTTCAACTATCTTTAGAACATTTGCTGATTAGCATGAATGATGTTAGAAATGATTTTTTTTTAGTGGCGAAATGAGCTATATTCAGTTATGTAAACTGACTAGAAATAGTTCTAGAGAAACAACCTACCTTCCACGAATGAGTTATGAGACTAGGGTCCCAGTCAGGCAATAACTATAGAAGTGGTACCCTGGCCAAAAGACCCCATCGAGGTCTATGCCCATGCCTCCTTAAGATATCATTTCTTGTTCTCTTTAGATCACTGAGGTAAATACTTTTTATGTTACAACCTAATACATACACATGCACATTGAAAGGGAAAGTTTTGGGGCTCTTGGGTGGCTCAGTCAGTTAGACATCCAATGCTTGATTTCGGCTCGGGTCATGATCTCACGGTTTTCAGGGTTCAGGCCCCACCAGCTTCTGCGCTGACAGCAGAGAGGCTGTCTGGAATGCTCTCTCTGCCCCTCCCCCACTCGCACCGGCCGTCTCTCTCAAAATAAATAAATAAATTTAAAATAAAAAGGTAAAAAGTTTCCAGACAAAGCACGTCTTACCCTCCCTTTCTGTAATGCATTCTATTATTTTCTATTTGATTGAATTCTGCTGTATTTCATTTGGTTAACTGCTGGTTGCCATCCACTCCGTTTATTTCACAACAGTCTAGTGGGATGCAAACAACAGTTCTAAAATCCCTAGCCCGCAGAGCTGGCAGAATCCTGCCACTGGAATATTGTCGCATAAGCCATAGTGAGACTTTCCTTCAAGGTACTCGCTAGAGGGCCTGACATGGCCGGAAGCGAAGGAGTCACGGAGTTACGGGAGAGACGGCCGCATGTGTCTGTGTGAAGCAGCTAATGAATGCTTGTGTCTGCACCCAGATGTGGCCTGGGACTTGTGTGCGTTGTAACATACGATCGGGTCGTGAACAGGTGGAAGAGGAGATCGTTGTTCAACCTATGTTCTCTCACCTGTATTCAACCACTGGACGCTACCAAGAACTGCCAGGAAGGACCTAGCGATGACGGACAACTACATTGGTGTAGGTTAATTTGCAAGTACAGTAAAACCTGGAGTGTTCTGCAAGAGAAGCAAACAATTCTAAGAAATTTTAACTTGATAAACGAGCGATACCTTGCAATTATGTGATGCCAAATGTCGCCTGATCGCAGCCGAGCCAATGGTTCTCGAAATTCGCTTTGATATCCAAGTGCTTTGGATTACGAGCCTGTTTCTGAAATGAATTATGCTCCCAAATTAAGGTTTTACCATGTTACTGCTAACAATGAAAGACGTTAAAAGGCATTGTAGTGGGTTGCATGGCGGCGCCCCAAAAGAAGCTGTGAACGTGAACTTCTTTGGAAAAAGCATCTTTGTAGATGTCATCAAGTTAAGGATCTGGAGATGAGATCATTCCAAATTATCCAGATGAGCCCTAAATCCTTTGATAGGTGTCATTACAAGAGAAAGACAGAGGGAGATTAGAGACTGAGGAGGAGAGGGGGCCGTGTGAACATGGAAACGGAGATTCCATACATGTGGCCATCTCTCCTGGCCAAGAATTGCCTGGAGCCGCCAGAAGCTTCAAGAGGCAAAGATCGGATTCTACCCTAGGGCCTTCAGAGAAAACGTGGCCCTACTGACACCTTGGTTTTGGACCTCCTAGCTTGAGAACTGCGAGAAAAGAAATTTCTATTGTTTTAAGCTACAAGCATGTGGAGATTTGTTAAGGCAGCCCTACGAAACCAACACAGACGTTACACAGACCAAGACTACAGGCGTCTCTTTGATAATCCTGTCAGTTGCCCGATCCCAACCAGAATCACCTCCCCCCGGAACAAAGGAGCAAAGATCAGTTCTGTATCCTTTTTGCTAGCTGATGTAGAATCAGCTTTCGGGAAAATATTACATCTTGTCTGAGGCAAAATATCTCAAAACATCATTCACCATCTCTGATGGTATTTATGGCTCAAATTCTTCAGAGCAACCATGTGAAATTTATCTCAAAAACCGCGATGGGCATTCTTAACTATACACAAACAGGGTGAACAAACTTTTTTGAGAGCCACCAACCAGATGCATTTGGCCATGGCATTGCTTCTAGGAGATTTTATTTCTTTAAGCAAAGGTGATCCCCGTTGGGCATTGTCAAAAGGTGGACGCGCTATGGAAAACGAGGCAGCCTATACATCAGGGTGTAGAAGTTCAGATACGCTTCTAAGACAAAACAGCTAACTTCGTCTTACAAACAGCAGGAAGGAGAGAAGTGGGGGAAAAAACCACTGGAGACCTAATATGTACTTGAGAACGTCAACATACATCAGAAAATCAGAGTCCTCGATATACATCTTCTTAACTTTTTAAAATCGTTTCTCTCCAAGTACAATCCTAGAAAATAGGGATTTAGAAAAAATTCTTCTGATGCAACTGTTTCACTCCCACCAACCACCTACAGAGCATGCTTTGGGCACAGCGTGACCTAGGTATATTTTGCATGGGCAAATGATGACGGAAACAGAGATCATTGTATTTATCTTCGATGGTTACTAGGAGAGGGTAAGGGATCATTTCTACTGTACCATTAAATCAGAAAGCTTGCAAAATATCCTGAACATTGCATATGCAAATTCTCTTTGAGAATACCAACATGCAATTGTCTCTGGAATCTAATAAGGCAAAAGTTTCAGGCCTGCCCAGCAGGATTTATTTCTTAGGGCCAACGTGAAACATAAACATTATGTTTAGGAAGAATTTAGATGACCTGAGTCTCGTTAACAATACGATTGTATTATCACGACCTTATTAGTAAGTGCGGTGGCCATTTTTGGAGAACTCTGTTTATTAGACAATTTCATTTCATTGAATTCTTTTTTTATAATTTTTTTAATGTTTATTTATTTTGGAGAGACAGAGAGACACGGATCATGAGCAGGGGAGGGGCAGAGAGAGAGGGAGACACAGGAGACACAGCTTGCCAGAGCAAGCTCCAGGCTCAGAGCCTGACGTGGGGCTCGAACCCATGAACCGTGAGATCATGACCTGAGTTGAAGGGGACGCTTAACTGACTGAGCCATCTAGGTGCCCCTGAATTCTTCCTTTAAATCTTTTTAACCCTGGAAGACAACTTAATTTATTACTGGGGTTTAAACTGAATAGAAGTGGACATTATTCCATCTTAGCCATCTATGTGGAAAAAGAAACTCTCCCCCCTTACAGGCACTTACTCAATTCCTGGGGACAGACTCAGACTCTGTGCATCAGTCACTGTGGAGGCTGGGGGGCTGTGGTCCTCTGACTAGCAGAGGCCCCCAAGTCTGCATGGTGGTGGGGGAGGGGGGGAGAAGCATTGCTTCTCCAAAGCAAAGGTGGTTATGTTATTATCGGAGGGAGTAAAGCACAGGGTTATTCAGAAAAACAGGTGTTCACACAGACACTCAAGTATGTCCACAGATGTTCAGACAAACCGAAAAAATACTGGGAGAAAGCGTAGCCATGTGTGTGTTAGCCACTGTTCTGGTCGATGGGATTATGGGGATATATACACATGCCTTGCTTACTACAAGTTGCCCAGCCTTCACTACTTTATCTTTTTGTAAACAAAAGTGTTTAAGCTTCACGGACACTGGGTTTGTTACTATACACGGACATTTTGGCAATAGAAGGCTTTGGTTGAGCCATTGGGGTAAGAAGAATTCCCCGCAGAAAATTGTGGGTGCTCCGTGACTCTCCAAGAAGCCTACCTGTGGGCGGGGGTGGATTCTTTTGAGTGGTGTGATGTAAATGGTGACCAGCGAGCAGGGAAGAACAGCAGGGGGCGCCATGCAAGGACCAGCGCCCGGACGGGGCTTTCATTCAGGGCTGCGAATTTGCTCCCTCTCTTCTCCTTCCATCCCCTGGCTTACCCTGAACTGGGGCCCATCTTTTCCCCTATTGTACTGTCATTCTCCATCCTGGATTGCACATTCGTTCTGAATAATTCACCCATTCAAGCTCAGTGGGGAAGGTTCAAACCTCTTCCTGTGACAAGGAATCCTTCTTTAAGTCACATGATCCTCCTACCCGTGAGAAACAACACATTGTTCAATTACAAACGCCTCTAAAAGCTATCATTTCCTAAGCCTTTATCATATGCACCCATGATTTCATGGAGTTCAAGAAGTTCTGGGTTACTGTTCCAAATTTCAGATGAGTAGTGGAGTTATGGGAAGGTTATCTAACTTGTGCAAAGCCACATTACTTGTAACTGGCTGTCCTGGGATTTGAAGATGAGCCAGATTCTAAGCCCATGATCTTGAAAAGGGATGGGCTAATGTTGCTTGTTGAGGAGGCTCATTGAGAGGACGGGACTGCCAGTTGACCCATGAGCTGGACCCCGGCAATGAAAGGGTCCTCGCTGCCTCCCCTCTCCTTGGAATGTGCACTTGGCTTGGCTTCCCGGCTCTCAGAAGCTGCTCCAAGCAGATAGCCTTGAGAGAGTGATGTGGACTTGAGGCCATCTGCACTATGCACATGACTGAACGTAGTTAAGGTCTCTGTATAAATCTTTAAGATGTGGTGGGGAAGTGAGAAGATCTCCTCACCTTGAGGCCGCCCAAGCTCCCTTGCTTAGTAAAACCGCCACCTTCCGATCTGGAGTGGCCTGCCTCTTTCGTCGGTCTCTTTCTGACCCCTGAGAATGGGGGCCGGTTTCAGAGTCTACCTGGGAAGCTCTGAAGGAGGTTACAAACCCCCCAGTGCCATGCCCTGGCTGTGCTGTCTTCAGTAAGTCATCTCCACCTGAACCATTATCTTATTATCTATAAAGTCAGGATATTTCTATATCCTGCCCAGCCTCTTCTGTGGTCTCTTGGAAAGTTCTATGAGAAATAGCGTTGTGCATTATAAGTCACATGGGCGTACTTGGTGTTTCATAGGTTGAGACTCTAGGAGACTGGAGAGGGGAGGCACATCCAGTGAGGTTCAGGGACAAGGGACTTCGAGGTTTGCACACCTGGTCGAGAGGGTTACAGTGATGAGACATTACATACTGAGGCTCCAGCTGTGTGTCGGCAAGAGACTGGATGGGGGCCAAGTAAGATACAGTGAAAGTCCTGGTTTGTCCATTACTGAGGGGTTTCCTGGGACATGGGACTTTCTGTGCTAAAACTGGGATCCTGAGCAAACTGGGATGAAGTGGTTGCCCTGGTTAAGGTAAAATGACTTCTTAACAAGAAGTGCGTATGAACTGGCCATTTAAAAGCAGAACGGAAAGTCGTCCCATAGTGGTTGGGCTTTGAGGACACGGCAGCCCTATTGCTCCAAACATGCCATCTCTCCAGCCCCTTGGAAGAGCGGAGGCACGGGGTGCATTTTCTGCAGCAATGAAAGATCAGCGAACTCCCAGTACTTCCCCAGACTCTTAGCGCTCTGGAAATGGACTCTTCCCTGTTGTCCCTGGGCTAACAGGCACGTGGTGGTCCGTTCCCGCCATTACACCCAGTCTTCTCCAGGAAGATAGGGAGAGCCCCGCCAGGAGTTAAGAGCCAAGAAGGCAGGTATTTTGCAGTTTACCCTCAGCCTTGCTTTCGAATGATGCCCGTCTAACTCATTCTTTCCTTAGAAGGTTGTCTTTCCAGGGTGTTCTTTAGTTTTCTGACTAGTGAGTTCTTGACTGTACAGTCGGGACTGGATGCCCTGAGTGGACCTGGCTTCGGCAAGAATCTGGCTCATGTCCTCCTGCCCCCACCAAGAGCATTCTGTTGGAAAACACTGCAACCTTGGGTCTCTTCTTGCTCCTCGGTGCTCAGCCAAACTGCCCAGGCTCCCAACCTCACACCGCCATCTCTTATCATCTGTGTCATTTAAAGCAACCCTTTCCCTTATTAATAAAGTGAGGATGATAATTATGTCACCTAAGTTAACAGACAGTGAAAAGTTAAATAATCGAATACACTGGAAGGGCTTAGGACAGTGTCTGGAAGCTAGGAAGTGCTCAGTAAGTATTAGTGTTTTTCCTTTTTACCCAACCTACGTGCTTTTGCCCTAAGGTGATGTTCTCACCAGTTTCTGTAGAAAATGAGGTTTCAAGCTTCCCTTCCTTGTGTAGTAGAAGAAGCCTAAGCTTTGGAAGTGTGTGATTATCTCCAACACTATGTTACTCCCATTCATTCGGTTTCCTAGTCTGCTAAAGTGGGCTAGGAACCAACTAAGAAGCGTTCCAAGACATGATGCCTGACAACTCCGTCCTTTGGAACCCCCACATAACTTACGCTCTATCTATCTAACGCTGATCCCCCTGACTGATTTTATGTTTGTCCCTAGACTGCGAGCCTCTTGAAAGAATGGGTTGTGTCTTTCCCATCTGCTCATTTCCAGGGCTTACCCCAGTGCCTGGCATAAAAGGAAAATCAATGTATGTCCACTGAAATGATGGCAGTGAGCACAATACTTGGCTCATCCTTGGTGGTCAGTGATTATAATTTCATTCTTAAGGTTACAGAGCTGGTTAGTAGTGCATGGGGACTGATCTTGACATTTTTTTTCCTTAAGCTGATTAGTAAAGTTGCCTTCGAAGGAACGTTACTGAGAAAAATGATTATATAATGTCTTTAGTTCATGAGCAGAAATAGCACTTAAATAAAGGTTACATTACACATTCGAATCACCTTTCTGTTTTCCAAATTAAGTCCGCTGTAGAACATCCATTGTATTTCCTCTTCGGTTTTCAATTCCAATACATTTTAGATGAGGTGGAAGCTTTTAGGACACAGCCATCAATATTTCTCGATAAGAATCCTGCCTCCTTTGTAATTAAACTGCCCTCTCCTGATAATCTGTGTGCATCCGCGTAATAGCCCTTCCTTCCCATTAAACACGTCACTCATTGAGGATGCTTCGAGTCTGAAGTCAAGAGAAGTGAAAAGGGACAGAACCCAGAAGCATTCAAATTGAACATTTCCCCTGAGTTCAGGCCTTTTTGTTCCTTTACATCTTGGCAAGTCATCACTTGTGCAGGGCTAGCTGCTGTATATGGGAGCCGATTTGATGGGCAGTATGTTCATATTTGCACATGTCACCAATGCAACCCGGCAACATTTTTAAAACCAGGGAAGAAGCGTGAACAGCCCATTTTTCCCAGCCCAAGTTTGTAGTCTAGAGCGATTCATCTCAGATGAAACCAAATTTCTACGGCAGCTTCAAATGGAGGCAAAGAATGCTTGGACTGTGACTGTCTATTCCATGGATGTGGAATTAGAAGGAGATATTGAGTCAACTTCTATTTCTGCAACATGAAGTGAAAACCCTTGTCGTGCAACTTTAGAAATTCAGACACTCAACCCCAAAACACTGAAACTGATGGATCACGGTCAAAATCTGAGATGGAGTGTGTACAGAATTGGAAACATTTTTCCAGAAGAATTTGAAATAGCAAAATATGGCATGCCTTTAATTCAATACTAACTGCCTTGTGAGTCTGGGCAATCGATTCTCATCATCCTCTCCATGTTGGAGTTTATTCTTCATCTTGACTCTCTCAGTGATTCTGTTTCTCATTTAATGAAGACCGATCTCCCAATCCTTGTTTTATTAGCGTTGGCCTCTCGTGAATGATTGAAACAGAATGGTGGTGATAATATACAGAGTTTAATAGGAGAGGGAAAGAGCTAATTACATATGTTATCAAAGGAAGCCAGGAAGGACCTGGAGAAAAGATACACCAATAAATCTCAGAGTCACACATCATAGCATGAAGTATGGGGCCTGCAAGGAGGCTTTTTATGGTTGATGTCAAGGTCTCAGCTAAAAAATCTTGCACAGAGAGCCCCTAAGCTTTTACCTGCATTGTTCTCTTCTGGTCTCTCAAATAAATTGTTAGATAACTTTTGAAAAAGATTAATGACGCAAATGTCGTTCTCCAAATAGGACTGTGTAATCACTGAACTGGTTAGAACTCTTAACAATTCCATGAGATTGGCCAAAAGAAGAGTCAACCCTACACAGGCAATCTGTATGAACTTTGTTCTGGAACCTTTCCTATACTGGGCTCCCAGCCACTCTCTACCTCCCATTTCATTTTTCTGTTTTATATCCTCCATTAATACTCAGGTATAAATCCACCCACTGGATATGAGACCTCCTTGGAGATCTACACCAATGATCCCATTTCACTAGGAGAAAAATTAAACAAGAGTTTATGAGTTTGGAACAGAACGTACAACTGACAAGTGCCAGAATTACATACGTTGACTTTTTCTCTGTAGTCAATGTCAACAGTTCTAAGAATTATTATAATTTTCAACACTGGCGGAAATGTTGAAGAAGCTAGAAAAGCAGCGAATGGGCCAGCCAGAAATAGTAGTCATGCCACATCAATGGGGGGAATTTCTGATGTCTGGTCCAATGTGACTTGTGGGGGAGGGGCTCAGTACCATTCAAGGTTGCAGGCACCTGCCATTATTTGTCTCCATTATCCTTGAGAACCATACCACCCTCCGAATTCAGCCTGTAGTTGGGAAAAGGCAGCCAGGAAAAGTGGGAGCATGGAGAAGACTCACCAGTCTCAACCACACTCCACTTCTGTGACTGTTCATCATCAAAAACTCATCACATGGCCACGTCTAGGTGTGAGGGGCCTGGAAAAGTTGGTCTAGCTTTGTACCTAAGAAGACAAAGACAGCACAGATTCTGGAAGGCTCTTGAAGTCTCGGCCAGTCCCAGTGGCAGCCTCCATAAATGTAGCTATTGTTACTATTAAGCTCACATCCCTGGGTCAAGGTCCTGAGATCCCTACAGCACACTTGGGGGAGAAGAGCAAAGTCTAAAGTTTCCTTCTAATTTGTCTTGCTACCCAAAACCTTCACAGACCTGAAGGTGACACAGGCTCTTGGTCACTCTACACAGTGGCCATGTAGGGACAGGTGACTCAGAAAAACAATGCTAAGTCCACCCTAGAGCTGCTGCTTTCTGACAGAAGAGAAAAGAGCAAACAAAAACAAAGAAAAACTTAATTCTGACCTGTTTGTTTTAAGGTCGAAGGGATTTCTAAATATTGCCAATTTTTTTTTCTGAAAATATTTTGTTCTGGGTCCCCTGCTTTTTAGCTGTGAGGTTTTGAGGCAGGTTACCTGAATTTCACAAGTCTCTATTTTCCCATCTATTAAATGAAGATAATAGTTGTTCTATCTCAGAGAGTTGTTCCGAGGATGAAATGAGATGATGCCTGGGGTGCAGTAGCGATGTGTTAGGTGCAAGGTGCTGCCTTCCTGGTCCTCACCCTCGTCATTCTTCTCATCATCCTTCTCTTTCTCTTAACGTGGTTACTATTCTATTATCATCTATCATCACAGCTAACAAATTTTGTCTCATTGATTTTCCTTTAGGCCAAGGGAAGCGGCATGATGTGGTTGGAAAAGCCTGGACTTTGGAGTCAGCGAAGGTTGGATTCGCCCTGACTCTCAAACTTGCTCACTGGGTGTGGGACTTTGGCCAACTCACTTGACTTCTCTGTGTGTAAGTCTTCACCTATAGGCGGTGATTCCTAAGAGTAAAAGGTCGTGAAGATTTTGGTAAACCATTCGTTGGCATAAAATGAAAGCTCATTTCCTCGTCCTTCATGGGAATTCCCTCGGGCTCAAGAATTTAGCAAGCTATATAGCTCCCAGGGACTACCGAAGAACTGACGTTCGTTCGAATAGTATTTTTATTGGCAGATGTTTTGTTTCTTTATGTATTTAGCCTTTATTAGTAAGTCCAATAATTAAGTGTGAAAGGTCTAGGATCTGGAACATATGAAATACTTACAAGTCGTTGTTGTCCACGAATGAGCAAATGAATGAGTGAGTGAAGAAAAATGGAACTCTTGATCCTGGGGAAGTTCGTTTATGGCACACGATGACACATTGCAAGTCATCATGAACTTGATGCTAACATCATGATGTTAAAATCAAACCGTTTCATTTATTTTTTTTTCTTTCCTCTTTACCTCTAATCCTTTTCTCAGAAAATAACTGATCTCTTGCGAAAGGACTAATTTACTTTTTCAAATTATTTCTTGGGGGGTGCTTGGATGGCTCAGTCAGTTGAGTGTCTGACTTTTGATTTCATCTCAGGTCATGATCCCAGTCTTGTAAAATCGAGTTCCGCATCAGGCTTCTCACTGAGCATGGAGCCTGCTTAAGATTCTCTCTCTCTGTCTCTCTCTCTCTCTCTGTCTCTCTCTCTCCCTCCCGCCCCTCTCCCTGACTCTTTCTCTCACTCTCTCTAAAATAAGTAAAATGAAAAAAAATAAAATAAAAATATTTCTTGGGCGCCTGGGTGGCTCAGTTGGTTAAGCGTCCAACTCTCCATCTCAGCTCAGGTCTTGATCTTAGACTCGTGAGTTCGAGCCCTGAATTGGGCTACAGGCTGGACGTGGAGCCTATTTAAAAATATTTTCTTATTGTGATAAAATGTGTAGTATAAAATTTGCCATGTTAATTGAACAAGTCCGTGGCATTGAGCACATCGACAATATCGTACACCCGTCACTATTTTCAAAGCTTTTTCAGCACCACAAACAGAAACTCCGTATCCACTAGCAATAACTCCTCATTGTTGGCTCCTCCCTCCCTCCCAACCCCCGGTAACGTCTCGTGAACTTTCTGTTGCCATGATTTTGCCTCTGCTAGATATTTTATATGAGTAGAGTCATTTTCTTTATCTATTTGTCCATCAACGGTCACTTGGATTATTTCCACCTTAGGCTATGGTGAACAATGCTGCAATGAACATGGGTGAACAAGTATCTGAGGGAGTTCCTGCTTTTAATTATCTTGGGGATGTACCTAGGGGTTGGCTTGCTGGATCATATGGTTATTCTCTGTTTAACTTTTGGAGGGACTGCTAAATTGCTATCCATTGTGGTTTCCCCATTTTACATTCCCACTAACAATGTCGGGGCGTTCTGGTTTCTCCACCTCTGCAACAACACATGATTCACTGATTATTTTTATTATAGCTATTCTAGTAGGTATGAAATGGTATCTCATAATTTTGATTTACATTTCTCAAATGGCTAGTGTGTTGAGCATCTGTTTCCTATGCTTATTGGCCATTCGTATATACTCTTTGGAAGAATGTCTCTTCATGTCCCTTGCTCATTTTTGAATCGGTTTTTTTTTTCTTTTTGTTTTTGAGGACAAATTAATTTTCAATAAGCTTTCAGTTCGTAGTAATTGGGTCTAAATGAAGTATATCTTCCAACTTATTTAATTTTGTTTATTCGATCTGTCAGATTTGGAGAAAGATGTTTCAAACGTTCCCACCTTAATTACAGCTTGGTAGAAGGCTTGTATTTCTAACAGTTTTGTCTTACACGTTTTGATGAAAGGTTGTTTGATGCTTCGGGGTTCATTGTGGTTTTGAGATCTTGGTGAAATACACCTTTGATGAATTTAAAATGTTTCTCTTTTCTTTTGGAACCTGGTTTGCTTGAATTTTACCTTGCTTAATGTCGCATTGCTCTCATTTAAGATTTGTTTATATTAGTTTGGAGTTTTGTGATCCGCTAATTTTGTCTCAAACTTGGCATTGAATTACTTTTTAAAAAAATTTTTTTTTGAGAGAGAATTTTTTGAGAGAGAGAGAGACAAAGTGTGAGCAGGGGAAGGGCAGAGAGAGGGGGAGACACAGAATCTGAAGCAGGCTCCAGGCTCTGAGCTGTCAGCACAGAGCCCAACGCGGGGCTCGAACTCAAGAACTGTGAGATCATGACCTGAGCCAAAGTTGGACAGTTAACTGACTGAGCCACCCAGGCACCCCTTGGCATCAAATTACTTTACGTGTATTTTTATGAATAGCTTATGGTAGGATTTTATTTTTACCCAATCTAAGAGAATTTGCTTTTATTTACTTGTTTATTTATTTATTTTGAAAGAGAGAGAGAGCTTGAGCAGGGGAGGGGCAGGAGAGAGAGAATCCCAAGCAGGCTCTGTGCTGACAGCATGGCTCAACCTCACACAGGGTTCTACCCCACGAACTGTCAGATCATGACCTGAGCCGAAATCGAGAGTCATCCGCTTAACCAGCTGAGTCACCCAGGTGTCCTGAGAGTTTGTTTTTTAAACTCTGTCGTTATCATTGTTGTGTTGGGTATTATATAATTATATTGCTATCTTTTATGTGTGTTTTTTTTTCCCCTGAGGTCTTACGTTTCCTCCTTTCTCTACTTATTGACTTTCTAAATATTCAAGTTCCTTTTGTTTTACTTTTTCTCTTATTTATGGTTCTGAAGCTTTTCATCCTATTACTTTTCATTATACTAGTGGGAACCCTTAATTTTTTCCAAGCACAAGATGAGGAAGAGACTTGGGGAGTGATGATTTCCATTTTTGGAAGGAGTCAGAGATGGTATTATGTCACTGACATAGGGGTGGCTCCGTCTTCAGGTTTTAAGGCTCCAAAGCCCAAGACAAAGTGCTCCACAGCACACTGGCCTTGGCTGTCACAGCACTGTCACCCTGCCTTGTAACTGACTCCTCCTTGTCAATCTTTAGTGGAGATGAATACTTAGTCTTGTTACAGGTCTATCCTCAGCGCCTAGCTAGGTCCAGAGGCCCAGGAATCTGCGTTTTTAATCTGTTCCCTGTGTAACGCTGTCGCTGTTTCTAGAGCCAGAGACAATAGGATGGATGTGTCAGCAAAATGAATTTTAGTAGCGACAACTGGGGGTTAGCCCTGGGGCGATCTCCCCACGCTTCAGGGCAAGAACAGTTTCTTGATTTTTGTTTTCTTTTTTCTTTATTTTTGAGAGAGAGAGAGAGAGAGACAGAGACAGAGCATGAGTGAGTGAGGGAGGGGCAGAGAGAGAGGGAGACACAGAATCTGAACAGGGCTCCAGGCTCTGGCTTGTCAGCAGAGCCTGACAAGAAGCTCAAACTCAGGGAGCCATGAGATCATGACTTGAGCCAAAGTCAGGCACTTAACCAACTGAGCCACCCAGGCGCCCCAGGGGAAGAACAGATTCAATGAAGCGATTTTATCTCAGCTCTTCAGAGGCTTACCCTGCGCAGGGAATTTCATGCCCTCGGGCAGTTGCTGGAGGTCTGGGAGAAAACAGAGAGCTCCCTCCCCGCTTGCTGGGCCACAGGCAGCACAGCCCTGCTGCGACTCTGCCCCTGCCCTCTTACTGCTGCTACGTGCGGTAGCCCATGTGCGGGGAGTGCATTTAAACCTCCAGAAAGCACCTCTGAGGCCAGAAGTCATGGTGCTTTCTCGTTCCTTCTCAACCATCTCCGAGACACGGAAGAAGCAGATTTACGTCCATTCGTTCTCGTCCCCTGTCCTTGGCAGGGGCACCGAATCAGAGAGCCAGACACCCAGGAGGCCAATTGGGGGAGAGCCCGGGGACCTGTTCCATGAAGCTGCACTTCTCAGTGTTTGTGCGAGAGAGCCTCGCTCTCAGCTACTTACCCCCAGGGGCGGGGAGAATTCGTGGCGGGGACAATTGAGATCCAGGTCTCTCGTGGCTTACTTCCCACACTGAGAGGTCTGCTTACTCCTAAAATGTGCCACGGGGATGGAGTATGCGTAGATGGGAGCAGAAGGGGGTGCGGCGGACACGAGGACATGGTAACGTGGACAGAGGGGCGCGCTGAGCCCACCGGGTCCCTCCTTATAGACAGTCTCACTCGGATGAGCTGCAGAAGCCTGTGTGGCACCAGATTTTGCTTCCTTGCCTGGGTTGAAAGCCTGTTGTTATCTCTGGGGTCTCTTTTAGGTGGTGATTAACACGGGGCATGGATTTCAAGTGATTGAAATTGTGGTATTTATGTTGAAGACTACTGTCTATTTCAGTATGGGGTTTGGAGCTGGTTGGGTAGAATTCGATACCAGTGTGGTTCGGTGCCTTTGGGTTTGATTTCACTTCAGAACCCTAGACTCAGCCTCGTTTCCCCTCTTAAGAAACTGTATCTGTTGATGAGGGAGCATAAAGCCAGCTGACAGGCTGTAAACACCCCCCTCCCCCCGCAACAGGTGGTACATGTGTGATATTCCTCGGGCACTCCTGGCTGCCCAAGAACAAAGGAAAGGGGAAAAAAACTAACAGGCAACTGATAGAGGTCACAGTCCTGCAGGACCTCAGTCTCCATCACCCCTCTATAGTGACGTGGGGAACAAAGGCAGAAGGAAATGGCAGTTAGAACTAAATTTCCTTCTAACCTGCAGCCCATTGGCAAATACTTGAGGCAGGCAGAGGAAAATGTTTCTCTGGGAACTCCTTACTGTCTTTTCAATGCTTTGCTAGAGGGAAAAACAACCTTAGCTTGACAATAGCCAGGCCTCCAGGATCCTGGGAGTCTTCTTTAGCATATGAAAATCTCACTGGAAACTTCCCCTGGACTTTACCTCCCCCGGGATTCCATTAGTATATAATCTTCACTCCTCCTGATTCTGGGGCAGCTCTTCCTGCCCAACGGTCCTGTCTGTCCCCCTTGCTTCAATAAAGTTATCTTTTTGCACCAAAGACGTCTTCAAGAATTCTTTCTTGCCCATTGGCTCCGAACCCCACGAACCCCACTGTCACCCCCCCAAAACCTCGTCATCTGTTACAAGAAATCCATGCTTTAGTTGCCTCCTCTTCACCTCGGTGGTGAGGGGGGATTTCTGCTTCGGGGTTGCGGGGGGTGGCTGGACACATGACATCTGATATTGAACAAATGAGATTGGGAAGAGTGGGAGAGTAGGGAACGAGAGCCCATATACAAGAATAAGCAGGCGCTGTGCCTTGTCCCTTGAATAAGGAAGGTTGTTGGCTAGAAGACCTTATCCAAGGGAAAAGAGTCGGGGGGTGGGGAGAATTTGCTGTTAGACCGCTTGGGATGGTCCCATTTTTACCAGATGTCAATATCAAGCCTCCATCTTGGGTCTGACATCACAGTACGACTCCACCATGCAACTCCAAGAAAGATTGTCCTTTAAATGTTTATTTACTTTTGAGAGAGACAGAGAGGAGGAGGGGAGAGGAAGAGAAGGAGCATGTGTGAGTGGGGGAGGGGCAGAAAGAGAGAGGGGGACAGAGGATCCAAAGCAGGCTCTACAGTGACGGCGGAAAGCCTGATGTGGGTCTTGAACTCACAGACGGTGAGATCATAACCTGGGCCAAAGTCAGAGACTCAACCGACTGAGTCACCCAGGCGCCCCCAAGAAAGATCATTCTTATCATTGTCTTCAGAACAGAACCTAAGCACTCCTGGGCCCCTTGATTATAGGATACAAAAGCACAGGTAATGGAGGCATTTCTCAGCGAGATAAACCTGCCGATCCTTTGGTTTTTAATGTTGCTTTATTACTTAATTTTTTTATTGATGCATAATTGGCATATAACGTGTAACTTTAAGGTGTACAATATGTTGGTGTAATACATTTATTTATTTATTAATTTTTAATTAAAAAATTTTTTTAATGTTTATTTTTGAGAGAGAGAGAGAGAGACAGAGTGTGAGCAGGGGAGGCGAGAGAGAGAGGGAGACACAGAATCAGAAGCAGGCTCCAGGCTCCGAGCTGTCGGCACAGAGCCTGACGCGGGGCTCGAACTCACTGACTGAGAGATCATGACCTGAGTCGAAGTCGGACGCTCAACCGACTGAGCCACCCGGACGCCCCTGTAGTGCACTTATATATTCAATATGATTACCACTGAGGCATTAGCTAGTTCCTCTCTCACATCGCACAATTATCATTTCTTTTCTGTGGTGAAAATAATTAAGATCTAGGCTCTTAGCAGCTTTGAAGTTTATTACACAGTATTGTTGACTATAATCGCTGGGATACGCCTTAGATCTCCAGAACTTATCTACTGGTTGTAACTTTGCGCTCTGAACTAGCTTACCTTTTCCCCACCCCCACTCAACAGCCCAGCCCCAGGTCACCACCACTCTGCTTTCTGTTTTTATGAATTTGGCTGTTTTAGATTCCACATGTAAGCGATATCGTATAGTATCCGTCTTTCTCTTTCTGACTTCTCTCACTTAGCACAAGGCTCTCCAGGTCCATCCACATTGTTGCAAATGAAAGGACATCCTTTCTCATGGTTGAATAATACTCCAGTGTGTGTGTGTGTGTGTGTGTGTGTGTGTGTGTGTGTGTATACACACCACATTTCCTTTATCTGTTCATGCTGATGAACGCTTAGGTTGTTTCCACATCTTGGCTATTGTGGTTAATGCTGCCGTATCTACTGCTTAAGTCTTGTTTTATTTCAGAGGCAGAAGAACCGGATAATAACTGCTGCTCTACTTGCTTGGAGATGAGTTGGATGGAGCGGCTCTCAAGGTGTGGTCCCCAGGCCTGCAGCCTCACCATTACCTGGGAGACCGGGTAGAAATGCTAACTCGTCAGGGCGCCTGGGTGGCTCAGTCGGTTAAGCATCCAACTTCAGCTCAGGTCATGATCTCATGGTTCGTGGATTCAAGCCTCATGTCAGGCTCTGGACTGACAGCTCAGAGCCTGGAGTCTGCTTCAGATTCTGTGTCTACCTCTTTCTCTGTCCCTCCCCAACTCACTCTCTCTCTCTCTTGCTCTCAAAAATAAATAAACATTTAAAAAATAATAATGTCTTAAGAAATGCAAATTTGTTGGCTCTACCCTATAAACCCTGCTGTCTGAACCTCGGGAAAGGGCCCGGGGAATGTGTGTTTCATTAAACCCTCCCAGTGAGGCTCCTATGCTTAGAGACTCATGACAGTTACTCTCAATCTAAGTGGAAAGGAGGGAGCAGTCAGGAGAAAAGAAAAAGGGGAATAAAGGCCAAATAGTTCTGCTCTTCCCCTACCTCAGCTGCTGGGAGATTGTAAGCCTGTTCCTTTAAGCAAAACCCTTTCCCTGCCCTGGAAAGGGCAAAGATGAAAGAAAACTGTTAACATTACAGCTGATGTAGCAGAAGAGCAGGAAAGGTAGTGAGAGTAATTTTCAGAGAATACAGTTTTCACAAGAGAAATCAAAACATGTGGGTCAAACTGATGATACCAGAATAGATGAAGAGAGACAAAATGCCGAAAAAATCAGGGCACGTTTGATTTGAACTGATAAATCAATTTAAAATTGCAAGGGTGAGTTTATTACACCTTCTGCAGTGAGGGAGAATGCCTCCAGCACAGAGTCTTTTAGTGGTATCTCCAAGTGGGGAAATTAGAGAAGGCTTCAGGGTCTGAGCAGGATACTTTTATTTATTTATTTATTTATTTATTTATTTATTTATTTATTTATTATTTTTTAAAGTTTTTACTTATTTGAGATAGAAACAGTGCAAGTAGGGGAGGATGCAGGGAGAGAGAGAAAGAGGGAGAGAGAGAATCACAAGCAGGCTCTGCATTGCCAGTGCAGAGCCTGACGTGGAGCTCGAACTCACGAAACCAGGAAATCACGACCTGAGCCGAAACCGGGAGTCAGAGACTTAAGCGACTGAGCCACCCAGGCGCCCCTGAGCTGGATACTTTCAGGGCAGGCCTGTAAGATGGCAAACTGGTTGGGACTGGGCGCAGTTCATAGCAGAAGAGCTTCGGACGGATGGGCGCAGCATGACAACCTAAAGTGGTCCTGATGAGCAAGTTGTAAGTCTTCCTAAGCAATACAAACAAAATTAAGAAACTCATTTCCAAAAATGCTTCATACTTCTTTAGATCACCTCATCTAATTAAAAAAAAAAATTCTAAGGGGCACTTGGGTGACTCAGTTGGTTAAGCGTCTGACTCTTGGTTTTGGCTCAGGTCATGACGTCACAGTTTGTGAGTGTGCTGAGAGTGAGGAGCCTGCTTGGCATTCTTTCTCTCCCGGTTCTCTCTCTGCCCCTCCCCCCTCATTCTCTCTGTCTCTAAAAAACAATTAAATAAACTTAAAAATAATTCTTCCAAGATTCAAACATTTCTAAAATATAACATGATTGCCAGCGAAGAGTGAAAGCATGATCTCCATGCTAAAATATATTTTATTTTTGTTATTAAGTGTTTATTTATTTTGAGAGAGAAAGAGAGTGCTAGTGGGGGAGGAGCAGAGAAAGAGGGAGAGAGAGAGTCCCAAGCAGGTTCCACACTGTCAGCCTGAGGAGTTCAAACACACAAACTCTGAGATCATGACCTGAGCCAAAATGGTGTCGGACGCTAAACCACTTAAGCCACCCAGGCGCCCCTAAAATATATTTTAATTCAACAACAACCTCATCCTCAAAATTATGTGGCTTCTTAACCCTGAACGCATGTAAAAATACCTATAAATGTTGTCAACTGCAACTTCTTTCTGATTGAGAGAGTATCACTGCTTATCTGGAAGCAATTATGGACTCTTTTCACTGCAACAAATTCAGAAGTCCTTCTGTTCCATAGGTTTCTTAATTTAGAACGCTAGTTTTTCATGATGCTGTCCTTCACCCAAACGTGTATTTCTATTATCATCCCCCAAACAACTTTCAAAGTTGAGTTTTTATCATTGAATTTACAACACATTTATCATAATTTCAGAAGTGTTTCGCTTCTCTCACAGGATGAGCTTCAGAAAGCTTTGCTAGGATTTCATAAACTGGGTGAAAAAATTGCACCACTTATGGAATCAACCTAATTTTCTACTTGAAGCATCTCGTGCTCGCGAAGTGTTTGTTTTTCTAATTGTACTGGTACATGAGCAGCTGTTGCTTTACTTTTTTATAGGCACAAGGAAACTTGGAATAAGGGCAAGAAAAATCATTCTAGAAGCGTCTAAATGGTCTAAATTGCATTATTTTCATTTGATCTAGATGACAAGTCATGTTCCGTAGGGATATGTAAATATACTTCCTGCATAACTGCATGCGTGAACTCGTCCTCAGGCACGATGCTCCTTAAATAACTCTGAAATAATGGGATATATTGGTCTCTGACCCCCGTTCATGGTAATTTGTCATCCATGACCCCGACTCCTGACACAGAGCTCATAAAACCCTTGTAGTTCCCCAAGTGATAGGAGCATCCTTGGTTCTAAATGAGGGGACTCTCCGTGGGGCTCCTGATAGGGCCTGGTCACCAGAAGTACCAAGCCATGATAAGAATCATGGAATTTCCAGGGGAACTTCTCATTCTCCAAGGGGAGATGGGCTGGAAAATGAGTTAAAAATCAATCATGATCACAGGGTTAAGACTCTATAAAACATCCCCAAAGTACGGGGTTTGGAGAAGCGGGTTGGTGAACACATCGAAACACCAGGAGAGTGACACAGTCCATCTCCATGGGGACAGAAGCTCCTGCACATGGACCCTTCTGAGCCTCGCCCTATTGGAGCCTCCCTTCCTCTCGCTGTTCATCTGTGTCCTTTATTATGTCTTTCATAATAAACTGATCGGTGGAAGTGAGGGTTTCCCTGAGCTCTGTGAGATACTTTAGCGAATTATCTAACTTCAGTTGGGGGGCCTGGGAACTCTGATTTGTAACTGGTTGATCACGATGAGTGACAAACTGGGGCTTGTAATGGAGTCTGACGTGGGGTCATCTTGTGAGACTGAGTACTTAACCTGTGAGGTCTGATGCTGTCTCCAGGTGGACAGTGTCAGAATTGAATGGGATTACAGGACACTCAGCTGGTGTTGGGAGAACCAATCAGTGTGGGAAAAACCCACACATCTGGTGTGAGAGGTGTCGTGAGTGTGAGTCAAGGAGAATCACAACGAGCTTTTCCTGGACAATAGCTGATAACTTTTCACACTGCTGGGGATGCTTCTTCCGTAGAGCCATAAGACCCGTATCTTCTGATTTTTACTGTAAGCTTATGGCTGCCTAAAGGGTTTAATCCAAAAAAAAAAAATTACCAAAACCCAAAATGAATTAATGTCTGTAGTTGGACACGACACCACAAATAGCAAAGCCACTAAGGCAAGAACACCCTTGCTGCACATGATATAATTTACAATGGGACTGCTCTGTCTCTCGGTCTGCACATTTGACACACTCTTAACCTGCAGCCTCCCTGCTTTACCAATGTCAGCTCAGAGACTTGCAGACTGTGGCCCACACCCCACACTGTGGGGTCAGCCAGAGACAGTAGCACAAAATCTTTCTCTTACCTCCTCCTGAGACCAATAGCATTAGCTGTTCCCCAACATTCATGTCTGAGCACACTTCATTTTTAATATAATTTTTTTAAATGCTTATTTCTTTTTAAGACAGAGAGAGAAAGAGTGTGAGTGGGGGAGGGGCAGAGAGAGAGGGAGACACAGAATGCAAAGCAGGTTCCAGGCTCCGAGCCATCAGCACAGAGCCCAACGTGGGGCTCAAACTCACAAGCCATGAGATCATGTCCTGAGCTGAAGTTGGATGCTTAACCAACGGAGCCCCCAAGCATACTTCATTTTATCATCAGGTGACTTGCTTGCTGTCATTTGAAAGAGAAACATTAAGTTGCACCTTGGAAACGTTGGGGATAGCACTTAGGTTTAGCCATTAGCTCATGTGTCTTACATGTTGCTAGATTGTAAGAGAAGCCGGAACTGCACAGTGAAACATCTGTTAAACCCAGCTTGCATTATTTTGATAGAACTGTTAATCACGATGCTTGATTAGAAAATGAACCGTCTGGGTAAAGACAAAAGTTGACGAGACCTGAGGACAACAGAGATAACGTATTACTGAGCTGGTCGTATGGTCACCCTGCCCACCCCTACACTGTATCTATTTCTGTCTATAAAGGTCTCTCTGCCCTCTTAAGACCCAGGTACAATGGGCTAATCTTCTTGCCTTGTAAGTCCAGAATGTCTGTGGTACCAGGGCCTTGCCTTCTCATGGTTACCTCTGGCCCCAAATTTCTGATTCTTCTGAATTATTGTTCACACCTCTGTTTTCTGCTTTAATTTGCTTTTTGGCATCAAAGGAAATTCAACTCCTTTCTTGATATTTACAAAACAACAACTTCTGTGCAGATGTTATTGGGTGTTGGATATTGGATGACAAATTTGGACATTGGAAGAGGAGCAAACAACTTATGTTTGCCCAAGTGACTTAAAACTGAATATTTTGTATCTTTGTTTCTCAAATTCCTTGGGTTCCTCTTCCATGCTTTCGCCCATTCTTACCCTCCTGGCACCACTTTCACGGGACCCCCCGATCCCACAATCCAATTTATACCATTTTTGTTATGTGGTGTGATTATCACTTACTGGATTTGTACTCAAACTCAGCTCCATGTGTCCTGAGTTGAGACAAGTCTTGAAATTAGGACATGTAAGGAAGTCTCGAATTAAATACTGTTTTCTTTCCTAATTTCTGTGTGGTTGATGGGGATGATTTTGTTCTTCCGTACACTCTTCTGTACATCCATATAGATATGATCCATATATATATGTATATATACATACACATAGATATACATATATATATATATACATATATGTACATACATACATATGTGTGTGTGTATTTGTGTATGTATTTCTATATTTCCTCCAAAACATTTCTCTAGCTTGGGGGTGTGGATGAGGTCACATTGATATTAACATCCAAATTTCATTTGCTCACAATATCCACCTCTTTGTAGTACCTCAACTCTCAGTCGCTCCAATTATGATGGTTCCCTGGGGTCTTGTCACACAAATAAAGTTGCTTTATTGGATGCTGCTCTGATTCTATCAGAGAACCTCCATCTCCTTTGAGCTTCCAATGATGGTGAGCATGTTTTCTGGCCCCTAGAGTCGCTCCTGGTACTTCGCCACAGTTCCTGAGATCATCACCAACACGGGGGCAATGGGCCCAGCATCGGGCCCAGCACCGCAGAGGTGCGATCTTCTTAAAGGCGGGCCAAGAGCTCATCTCCCACACTTGATGTTGTAACTCTTCACCTGGAGACCCCAGTACGGCTCACGGCTCCCCCGTCTTTCTCCTGACCCTGTCTATGGGCATCTCTGTCCAACAAATTTCTCCTGGCAGTCATCTTCCTCACCTGCATTCCAGATGTGAATCAAGTGACATAGACACTTCTGTGCCCCTGGCCCCACACACGGCTCTGTGTACATATCAGTTGCGATTCATGTGGGAAACTGGCCCCAGTTTGCTTGTTTGTTTGTTTTATTTGTTCTTAGGTTTTTAGAACCACTGGTACAGCAAGAGTTGTTTTCTTTTCTTTCTTTTTCTTTTCTTTTCTTTTCTCTTCTTTTCTTTTTCCTTTCCTTTCCTTCCCTTCCCTTCCCTTCCCTTTTCTTTCTTTCTTTCTTTCTTTCTTTCTTTCTTTCTTTCTTTCTTTCTTTCTTTCTTTCTTTCTTTCTTTCTTTCTTTCCTTCCTTCCTTTCCTTCCTTCCTTCCTTCCTTCCTTCCTTCCTTCCTTCCTTCCTTCCTTCCTTCCTTCCTTCTTCCTTCCTTCCTTCCTTCCTTCCTTCCTTCCTTCCTTCCTTCCTTCCTTCCTTCCTTCCTTCTTTCTTTCTTTCTCTTTTTCTTTCTTTTTATATTTTTTTTGGTTGTGGTGGTGGCGGTGGTGGCCGCAGGGGAGGGCTGGGAGAAAGAACTATCATATTATAAACACTTTTGATTCTAGGATGCATCTCAATTTCAAAAGCTTCCAAATGTGAAAAAAAAAAATCAAACTTAAACTTGAAGAAAGAGCTCGAATTTTGTGGGTTTTTGGAGGGGAAGGCAGGAGATGTTTGGGGGAAGTTTGCTTTTGCATTTCCTTTGTTAAAAAAAAAACTGCCTGATGTCTTGATGCAAAATTATTACATATTCAATATATATCTATGAGAAGTAGAATTTTAGAGCTAGAAACGGTGAATTTACTTATTAACAAGTGGGCCCCAAAGGCATTGGTGATGTCGCAAGGGAACAGAACCAGGCATGACTCAGCAGGCAAGGTGCAGTTTTTCTGCCTTTCTGTTCAAAACACTGTATCCAAAGGAAGATAATGTGAATTTAAAGCTGTCATCAGGAAAAGGTTCTTTACCAACAGTTCTGCTCCTATTTTGTTTCCTGGAAGAGCTGAAATGTACACTTAGTTCTTTGGAAGATGAACCAACTGTAATTTGGCAAGAGAAGTTAGGGAATATTTTTGTGTTACTGACGTAGAAGGTCAGCTGTAACCCAAAGCAATAGTTTATTCAATGTGTCTTGGGGCCCCTGGGTGGCTCAGTCGGTTAAGCATCTAACTTCGGCTCAGGTCATGATCTCGCGGTTTGTGAGTTCAAGCCCTGCGTCAGGCTCTGGGCTGACAGCTCAGAGCCTGGAGCCTGCTTCAGTTTCTCTGTCTCCCTCTCTTTCTGCCCCTCCCCTCCTCTTGCTATCTGTCTCTCTCTCTCTTAAAAATAAATAAAAACATTAAAAAAATTTAAAAACATAAATACTCAGTGTGTCTAACGATGTGAATCTTTTTTGATGAAATAAGCACAGAAACTTCTGGATATATCTCACAGAATAAAATAAATATGAAATTATATAAAAATCAAAGACTTGTTTCGGCCAGATTTATGTGAGGAATTAAAGATATCATGTTACACAGCCATCTTGGGTTTTCCCTTTCCTTTTCAACGTTCTGATTGGAACAGAAATACAACCCAAGAGAACTCACCATAAAATTACTCATAGGAGTAGGAGAGCTCTGTAATGTACATGGATACAATGATAAAGGTTAGTAATTTTTTTTGTTAATAACCAGTTATGTAAGTAGTAGAAAAAAAGATAGGATTAATAATATCGACAGAGGGATGCTTGGGGGGCTAAATCGGTTAAGCATCCGACTCTTGGTTTCAGCTCAGGTCATGATCTCATGGTTCATGAGTTCAAGCCTCACATCAGGCTCTGTACTGACAGTGAGGAGCCTGCTTGGGATTCTCTCTCTCTCTCTCTCTGCCCCTCTCCTGCTTATGCTCTCTCTCAAAATAAATAAATAAACTTTAAAAAATAATATCAATACAAAAATAAATAATAGAATGAATGTTGTATAACATTCTTTTTGTAAAGAGAGAAGGTCATTTGGCTGCAAGAAACTGAGAACTTAAATTAAGGAAGTATCATTGCCCGTTTCAAAAGAGAAATGTTCCAAGGTAGGCGACAAAGGGCTAACTATATTGCTGGTTCCATAGGCACCCAGTTACCTTTTCCCTTTCTATTCCACCATCCCAGGCTGCGGTTTCCGACTCTACAGTGGCAGTTTCCCCCATCACGTCTCGTTTGCATTCATCAGTTTCCAATTGCTGAGAATTAACTACGACACCAAAAACAACTACGTTCCAGCATACTTAAGGGCTTATAGAATCAGAGGGAAGACTGAAAAAGCAACCTCCAGTTGAAGCACTCAGGAATAACTCCCAAGTCACATGAAAACATCGGGCCACCGAGGGTCCTGCTGTCCCTTCTGTGACCAAGCAGCTGGTTGCCTGGTTAGAAAGCCGCCCCTTCACTTGCTGGATCCAGACCCACGCGGTGAATGCACGGTCAGAGCCACTCAATCCCGGGAGTCACCTGCTCACGAAGCTACAATGATTGGAGAGTCAGAATCCCTGCTGGTGTTTTCCGAACCAAGGTGTTTCTGCTTCAGTCTGTTGCCACGACTTCAGTGACTGCAAACGGGGCCCTCAGCTAATGCTTCCCCGGTGTAACTGGATCCCACACAGTGAGGCTTGCCGGTGTAAACAGTAGAAGCAGCACATCTGTATTCTGCTTACTTCTGCCTTCCAGATCTTTCATGCGTGTATCAGATGGGTCGAACATTTACCAGGTCCAGAAACTTAGTTGCAAGGAAATCTGGGGAAAGTCATTAAAAAAATTTTTTTTTAAATATGTATTTATTTTTTAGAGAGAGACAGAGCATGAGCATGAGCAGGGGAGGGGCAGAGAGAGCCTGCTCTCCCTAGCAGCCTCCAGGTTTTGAGCTGTCAGCACAGAGTCCAACGCAGGGCTGGAACTCATAAACCGGAAGATCATGACGTGAGCCAAAGCCAGATATTTAACTGACTGAGCCCCCCAGGCGCCCCTGGGGAAAATCATGTTTAGCTTTGCAGTCTTTGAAATATCAGAAGACACCTTGCAGGTAGTTGCCATAGACAATAAGCCAATGTCCCGTCCTGCTGAAACATTCTGGGCAAAAGGAAGGAGAAGGAAGGGGGAGGGTAAAAAGACAGCCTCTCTCACTAGCTCGGCTGTCTTGAGAAAGCTTTTCCTGAGGCCTCCACCAATGATTTCTATTTGCCATTCATTACGCACTCCTACCTGTAAGGGAGACTGGGAAGATAGTATTTTAGCTGAGCATATTGCTTCCTGGAATAAAACCAGAGTTTTATTAATAAGAAAGAAGTGAGTAAAGAAGACCATGGATTCCGGGCAAGTAATTAACAGCTTCAGGGCAGCCCGCCCCTTTTATTTCTCAGCTTCTATACTCTTCCTTTTCTTACACAGAACACATCGCCTCTTTCCTAAGGAGACAGCCCAAGGCCACATCCGGGGAATACACCTGACTTCAGGGCCAGAGAGAGAAATGTGGCCTTCTGTATCGGGTCCGAGTGTGGTTTCTTATGATCCAGGAAAGTATAAAAACAGAAAAAATTATTTGCTGCCAATGCAATTATGATGGAGAAACAGTAGGATCGTGACGATTGAGCTCTTCCTTTCAGAAAAGGTTAATGGGAGGATGTATCCGTCACTATTTCAGAGCAATTGTGAGATCCTGCCGGGCAAGATCACTCCTGCTCTGGCAGAGTGGTTAGCTTATCTGGAAGTTCTGTGCTCCAGGGGGTTCCTTCCCCACTGGTTCCATTCCGAGTTTGTCTCTTTCATGGGACTCTGTTAAATAAAGTGAGTGGCTAACGCATGCCAACAGCTACTGTTTGCTTCTATTTTCCCTGATGCGGCAGTTTTACACGTTCTGACTTCCAAGGTACAACAGGTAGCGATGCGATCATGCATTTCTCACTGCACCACAAAGGTCAACAGCTTTCCAGATGTTAACACGCAGATTCTTGCGGTCCACAGCATGGCTGCCTTCACAGGTGTAACTATGAGTGTTTCTACAAATGAAAACAGCGTACCAAGGTTTATCGTGAGACTAAAACGAAGGAAACAGAACACAAATATTTGCTTAGGAGGAAAACCAAAAAATTTTAAACATCCATCTCCCCCAACATATAGGGCCTAACCCAATTCGAATTCCAGCCCTAACATTCCTGCATGATTCTTTGAAACTTAGGGAGTTCTTCTAACACTCATCTAGAAGAAAAATGTCTGAGAACCAACTAGAAAATGTCTGACGAAAAGAGAAGGTAAATTGCCCTCCAGACACTTGTAGATGAATGCTTGTAGCATTACGGTTCATACCAGGCAGAAGGCAGAAACGACTCAAAAGTCGATCAACAGGTGCATGGACGAGCAACAGGTGGCACATTCATACCGTGGAATAGATTCAGCCACGAAAAGGAAGGAAGGACTGATGTGGGCTACAACTTAGATGAGACCTCGCAAACATCATGTGAAGTGGAAGAAGTCAGACATAGAAAATTACCTGTTGTATGATTCCTTTTTCATGATATATTCAAGACAGACAAGCCATAGAGACAGGAAACATATTAGCACTGGGGGAGGGGAAAAATGGAGTGTGATTACTTCAGAGGCATGGGGTGTTTTTATAACGATTCACAAAATTGAAACTAAAACAATATGGCCAGTGCCTAACATTGCGAATACACTAAATACCACTTAACGCTGAATGTTAAAGTGACTAGTTATAATTAATAATCTGATTAAACAATAGAAGAGCACCTAAAGAGACATTTTTGCAAAGAAGACCTACAGATGCCCAGCCGACACCTAAAAAGATGCTCGACATCACTAATCATCGGGGAAATGCAAGTCAAGAATCATGCACAACATGATATCACCTCGCAGAATGGCTAGCATCAAAAAGACAAGAAATAACACATGGTGGGAAGGACGGGAAGAAAAAGGAACCCCCACGTATTGGTGGTGGGAATGCAAGCTAGTGAGCCACTATGGAAAACAGGGTTTTCCCTCAACAGGTTTTTGAGGGTTCTTCAAATATTAAAAAACAGAATTATTATACAATTCAGTAATCTCTCTACTGGGTATTGACCCAAAGAAAATGAAAACACTAAATTGGAGGGACTTATGCACCCTTGTGTTTATTGTAGCATTGTTTACAATAGCTAAGATACGGAAGCCACCCAAGAACCCAAGTGTTTGGATGAATGAATAATATATATATGATACATATACTTATATATATATATATGCGTGTGTGTATGTATGTGTGTGTATACACACAATATAATGGCATATTACTGGAATATTAACCATAAAGAAAAATGAGATCTTGCCATTTGCAACAACATGGATGGACTTAGAGGGCATAATGCTAAGTGAAAAAACCAGATGGATAAGGACAAATACTGTATGATTTCACTCATATATGGAATTTAAGAAATAACACCAATAAATAAAGAAACAGTAGACAAACAAACTCTTTTTTTTTAATGTTCATTTATTTTTGTGAGATAGAGAAAGCACTAGTGGGTAGAGGCAGAGAGAGAGGGAGACAGAGAACCAAACGTGGGGCTTGAACTCACGAACCGTGAGATCACGACCTGAGCTGAAGTCAGACGTTTAACTGAGCCACTCAGCTGCCCCCAAACAAAAATTCTTAAATACAGAGAGTAAACTGGTGGGTGCCAGAGGGGAAGAGGTTGTGGGCATAGGGGGAATAGATAAAGGAAATTAAAAGTACACGTATCATGAGCACTGACTGTGTACACAACTGTTGAATCATTATACTGTACACCTGACACTAATATAACACTGCATGTTAATTACACTTCAATAAAAAGAAAATAAAATATGAAAAAATAAAGTGGCTAGTTCTGTTGCATAAATTTCATCTCAGTAAAATAAAATAAAGCAAAATAAATGAATACGATGGATCGCAGTATCAGTTTTAAGGGTATGAAGCAGACTTCGCAAACATCATTTATGTTTTTCTACCATTAGCCAAAACCTAGTGAGATGGCCGCACCTACATTCACGAGAAATTGAGTGAAACGTAGCCCCTAGCTGACTGGTCACATGTGCAACCAAAATACGTTGCCAGAATATTGTGTAGTGTTACTAAAAGCAAGAAGGGAAAATGGGTGCAAGGAGACAACAGTCCATCACTTGTCTTTACAGTAACTTTCTGAGAGTGACAAGAAGCATGAGCGCGCACTCACATTCCGGCTCTCCAACCATTTTCTGGCATTTGAAACCTTCATAGCATATGGTCAGTCGTTCAGGGGAATGCTGACGAGAGTTACCAGACATTTTCCCACAACAAACAAGAGTCATCAGGTTTTTAGTCTTCAGATCCGTTTCCTCCCTTGCTGTTGCCTGACTCAATACCAGATATCTTAGTTTGTGTATGACGGCACCCCAATTTGGACATTTCTCTGCCAATGGGGACAGAGGCTAAGATTGTGTTTCAAAGAAACCCAAAGATAATGACTAAATGGGGTAACTCTCTCTCTCTCTCTTTCATGGGACAGATCAGGCAAGTGGGCAGAGTTTACTCTACCAGGTCCTCTATGATCCAGAGTGGAAGCTCACGTGTGTCTTCGTTATTGGGTTGAAGACCGCTGTCCTGTTTTCCTGACTCACAGGAGTGAGTTCACCTACCCCATGTCTGCCTTTCCGTCAGTGAGTGCACAGGACGAGGACTTGAAGATGAAGCAGTGTGTGTGCAAGAGCACAGAGTAAAAGTTACACCGATTCCTTCTGCTCGTATTCCGTTGACCAAAACCAAGTCACATGGCCAATTTAGAAAAATATAGATTTATTCATTTTTGAGAGAGATTGCATGAGTGGAGGAGGGGCAGGGAGAGAGGGAGACAGAGTGTCTGTAACAGACCCCGTGTTGACCGCGGCAAGCCCGATGAGGGGCTTGAACTCACAAACCACGAGATCATGACCTGAGCCAAAGTCAGACGCTCGACTGACTGAGCTACTCAGGCACATGGCCAATTTAATTAGCGGAGACAAAAACTGAGACATTTTAATAGGGATATGGACACACAACTACCAGAATTGTGCAGGCGAACCTATTAAAAACGAAAAAAACAAAAAACAAAAAACAAAAAACACAATGAACACTAGAGGATAGGAGTAGTCTTTAAAAATTTTTATTTATTTTTGAGAAAGACAGAGAGACAGAGTATGAGCAGGGGAAGGGCAGAGAGAGAGGGAGACACAGAATCCGAAGCAGGCTCCAGGCCCTGAGCCGTCAGCACAGAGCCTGACACAGGGCTCGAACTCACAGACCGCGAGATCATGACCTGAGCCGAAGTTGGATGCCAACTGACTGAGCTGCCCAGGTGCCCTGAAGCATTCTCTAACACAGTGTGCACACAACATTTTTAGGAAAAGAACTTTAAAAATATAAAGAAAGTATACAACTTCCAACAAGGGAAAACATGGCACAAGAGAAATATCCACCGGTCTAATCGAAATCCAGAAAGGAAAAGAAAATTAACATTCAACAGTTGGGACAAATGAAAAGCACAAAATAAGATGGTTAAAAAATAAATTTAAATTTATCAGTCATTATAATTGATATAATGACAACAAATTCCTCCCTAGTTTAAAAATATTGAGAAAAAATTTTAAGAAATCATATAGTTAAATATTGTTTAAAGAAGAAATAGAACATAAAAATTCTAAAAGTTAAAGAATGAAGCAAACTTCAGTCTTCAGCGTGGGGTAGCCACTCTGGAAAGCAGTGTGAAGATTCCTCAAAAAGAACTACCTATGATCCCGCAATTACACTACTAGGTATTTACCCAAAGAATATAAAAACCCTAATTTGAATGGGCACATGCACCCTGATGTTTATAACAGCATTATTGACAATAGCCAAATGATGGAAACAGCCCAAGTGTCCCCATCCACTGATTAATGGATAAAGAAGACATGGCATATATATATATATACACACACACATACATACACACACACACATACACACACAATGGAACATTATTTGGCCATAACAAAGAAGAAAATCTTGCAATGATGGGAATGGAGCTAGAGAGTACTACACTAAGTGAAATAAGTCAGCCAGAAAAAGACAAATACCACATGATTTCAATTCTATATGGGATTTAAGAAACAAAACAGACTATCATAGGAGCGGGAAAAGAGAAGCAAACCAAGAAACAGACTCTTAACTACAGAGAACACACTGATGGTTGCCAGAGGGGAGGGGGTGGGGATTAGGGGAAACAGGTGATGGGGATTAAGGAGTGCACTTGTGATGAGCACTGGACGATGTATGGAAATGTTGAATCGCTATATTGTTTATACCTAAAACTAATATTACGTTGCATGTTAACTAACCGAAATTAAAATAAAAACTTTTTAGAAAAGGAAGCTTTGTTCAGTCAGGCAGCTGACAAATATTAGTATTCATTAGATTCATCTAATTTTTCAAATACATATTCTAAAAACAAAAAATTTTTTAAAAAGAATTAGTGAAGTACTAAACAATAGGAAGCAAATTGACCTATATTAATAGCAGCTTAAGGTGAATTTAAGGCAACGGCACTAATGGAAATAAAACTGACAGTTTTGGGGTGCATGGATGACTCAGCTGGTTAAGTGTCCGACTCTTGATCTCAGCTCAGGTCTTGATCTCAGAGTTGTGAGTTCAAGCCCCACATTAGGCTCTGAAGCCTACTTAAAAAAAAAAAACAAACTTAAGGGGGCACCTGTGTGGCTCAGTCGATTAATTCCAACTCATGTCTCAGGTCCTGATCTCATGGTTGTGGGTTCAGGCTCCATAGTGGGCTCTGCACTGGGCGTGAAGCCTACTTTAAAAAAAGCCTCTGACAGTTACAAAATATACAAAATATCAAAAGTTGAATTCACTGAAATAATATTTAAAATATAAACTAGTATGAACCCAACAATTTAACTTCAAAATACATACGAAAGAGAATATGGAAGGAAGTCTGAGGAGAATCATCAAAACTAGGCTGCGCTGTCCGTAAGTGACAGATCAAGTAAAGAAAACTCAGTAAAGAGGCACCTGTGTGGCTCAGTCACTTAAGTGTACGACTTCAGCTCAGGTCATGATCTCCCGGTTCGTGGGTTCGAGCCCCACGTCAGGCTCTGTGCTGACAGCTCAGAGCCTGGAGCCTGCTTCAGATTCCATGTCTCCCTCTCTCTCTGTCCATTCACCACTGCATTCTGTCTCTGTCTGTCTCTTTCAAAAATAAACATTAAAAAAATCAGTGAAGACTAAAAATTTTGATCAACACAATTAACATGCTTAATTAATGGACTTATAGAAAATTTCACTATTTAGTGAAAAAGCCAAGTGACTGAAGAATAATGGAGTACCGTAACACACATATAATTACAGGAAGTTGAAAAATTTGCCAAACCGTCAAAACCATTATTGGGAAATCAACATCTATCGTAAACCTATAAAGAGAAACAAACAAATTGAAAGACAGAATATTTTTATTTTAGGTTGTATCTACATACTCTCTATAATGAAAGATGAGATAATTTGTCCCTGTACAGTCTTCTCACTTCCTTTTTTTTCTCTTATGTTTTCAAGGTTCCAAACATTAATGTTCTATTCTGCAAGCACTTGTATAAGAATGACAGGATCCCTGTGCTGTACAGCAGTTGGCTTTGCCCAGTTTCAAATAGATGGATATTCCAAGACTGGTCTCAGGTGGTTCTTGCTCGTGCTTCCATAAGGATATAAGGTGATCAGTAAGATGTCAACAAGGGGGTTGCTAGTAGTAGATTTCTGGACTCCTGCCTTGAAGAGTGCCTCTTTCTACTCCCTCGGCAAGGGAACCGGGGAAAGTCTCACCTCTAAAAGTTTGTGAACAATTTAAAAGGAGAAATTTGGGGAAGATGAACTATTCTGTCTGTACATGGTACAAATTGACTAGTTCCAATGATAGCATAAATATATAAAGAAGATGGTTCACACTGCACAGGTGCCCCAGTCCCAAGTGGCTTTGAATCTATTGGCAGCTACAAGTTCCATGGCATTTCAAATATAAGAAAACTACTTGTCTCAGGATGGGGCACTGCTTGTTAATTTCCCACCTCATAGTAAGAGATTTCTGTGTGTCCTTAAAAAAAAAAAACACAAAAATCCACTGTAATTTCTTTTTCTAAACCATACAGAAAAACTGTGTACTCGTGAAGATTTAACATGAAAAGTCCCTTTCACAGCTTCACTTTTCCAAAATCCAAAAGTCATTTTAAAAAATCTGATAAATTCTACCACATAAAGTGTATATAAAGACTCTAAACAAAGTTAAAAAAAAAAAGGCAAATCAGGGGAAATACGTACAATTGGTGTCAAAGATAAAATTCTATTCTTCCCCATGAAAAGATGGACTGAGGATGTGCACAGACCAGTCCCAGAAAAAGAGACAAAAATGGTCCCTAGACACACACAAAAAAGATGCTCAAGATGGCCAAACACAAGAAAAAAAGTGAATAAGAGATACCGTTTTTTACCTATTAGACAAAAAAATCCAACACTTCAATAATAACACATTCTGTTGATTGGCTGCAGGTAAACAGACTCCAACACACAAGAAGGGAGGGAGTCAAAATGGTATTACTCCAATGGAGACGAATTTCAGCAGAGATAATGCTGACTCAGAAATTTTACTTCCGGGAATTTTTTTCATACACATTTTTTTTTTGTTACAGCAAAAAATTAGCAAGAGCCCAAGTCTTATCGAATGTTTGCTCAGTGCTGTCCAACAAAAATGTGAGTCAGTTTGTAATCTTTCGTTTTCCAGTGTCTACATTCAAAAAAATAAAAATAATCGGGTATCCTTCATTTTAATAATATATAAGCCCAATAGAGAAAAAATATTTTCATTTCGATGTGTAATTAATATAAAAAATTATCGGTGAGATATTTTATATTATTTTCTTTGTCATACTCAGTTCTCCGAACCCAACGTCTGTTACACACAACAGACATGTCAATTCAAGCTAGCTGGACTTCAAGCTTTAAACAGTCATGTGTAGCCAGGGGGAGCCCAGTTAAATGGTTAAATAAATTATTCATTAAATAAATTATTAATCTTCAACTGAGTTCCCCAGAAACCTGTTGCAAAAATTTGAAGTGAGGCAAAGAAGAAGGTAGATTCCAAATGAAGGAGCTCAATGAAACCATCACCACTTGGTGTCAAGCATGTTTTCTGGAGGCTGGATCCTATAACGCCAATAGAATCCTGTAATTCAACTATGATGCCTGCCTCTCAGGTCAGTTCCAGGGAAATAAGTGAAGGGGGAAGTAAGAAGAATCTATCTATAGACTCCTGTCACTCACTGGGCAAAGGTTCATGCCACAGGGTTTAATTCCAGGCATTTACAGGCTGTGCATTCCTGGGCACCCACCTCTCCGGCAACATCCCAGCCCCAGCTAACATGGAAGACCTGGGCTGGAAGCATCAGAGAAGGTGGTAGGCAAGGCATCTTTAGGTTGTGCGCTCATGAATTTGATTGTATTACAACTAATTATCAAAATAGTGAGCCTGGAAAAAGTAGATAACACTCCCAGAGGCAAATGAGGCTAAGAGGATCTGGAGTGATTCATAAGGTGGGTCTAAGGTGCACGCTGAACATTCTCCAAGATCGATTGCACGGCAGGTCACAGAACAAGTCTCACTAAATTTAAGAAGATTATAATCATTTCATACTTCCCAAAGCGATCTACGGATTCAATGCAATCCTTACTAAAATCCCGATGGTGCTTTTTATAGAAGTGGTAAAAACAGTCCTAAAATTTATTTTGAACCACAAAGCCCTAAAGGGCCAAAGAAATTTTGAGCAAGAAGAACAAAGCCGGAGGCATCAGCTCTGATTTCAAAACATATTACAAAGCTAAAGTAATAACACAGTAGGGTAGTGGCATTAAAAACAGAGGTAGACACTTATGGAGCAAAATAGAGACTCTGCTAATAATCCCACATGTACATGGTCAACCGATATTCAACAAGGGTGCAAAAGGTACACGGTGGGCAAAGGACAGTCTCTTGAATTGAATAAATTATGTTGGGAAAAGCGGATATTCACATACAAAAGAAGGAAGCTGAAGCTTTTTGTCACACCACATACAAAAATCAATACAAAATGGAGGTAAAACTTGAAACAATAAAACTCCTGGAAGAAAACATAAGGAAAGAGCTTGCAGACCTCGGACCAGACAATGATTTCCTAGACACGACACAAAGAGCACAGGAAACAGAACCAAAAATAAATGAAAGACTACATCAAACTAGAAAGCCTCTGCATGACGAAGAAAACAATTAACAAAAAGGAAAGGCAACCTATGGAATGGAGAGAACATTTGCAGACCATACATCTGGTAAGGGGTTAATTATCCAAAACATGTAAGAAACTCCTACAACTCCAGAGCAAAAAACCCAAATAGCCAGATGAAAAGAAGGGCAGAGAACCTGAAGAGACATTTCTCCTAAGATATAAGAGGGTCCAGCCGAATATGAAAAGGTGCTCGACATCACTAATCAAGAGGGAAAAGCAAATCAAAACCTGCAATGAGAGATCACTTCACATGTATTAGAATGACAATGATCGAAGAAATAAAAAGACCAGTGTCGGCAGGGGTGTGGAGGAAAAGAAACCCTTTGTGATATGTTGGTGGGAATGTAAATTGGAACAGCTACTAGGGAAAACAATTCAAAGATTCTTTTCCTAACAAAATTTAAAATAGAATTACCAGTTGATAGAGCAATCCTGATTCTGGATAGATACTGAAATCAGAAATCTGTATTGAATTGAATATCTGAATTGAGTTGAAATCTGGATCTTAAAGAGATATTGGCGGTCCCTGGTTCACTGGAGGATTATTCATAATAGCCAAGACATGGAAATAATATAAAATGTTCATTGATGGAGGAATGGATTTTTTAAATGTGGTATATACATATAACGAGATGTCATTCAACCTTAAGAAAGAAGGAAATCCTGCCATCGCTGGACCTGGAAGACATTTCACTGAATGAAATGAGCGCTAGGAAGACAAATACTGCGTGATCTCACTTACGCGAAGAATCGAAAAGAGTTAAACTAATAGAAGCAGAGAGTAGAGGGGAGGCGATATTTAAAGGGTAGAAAGTTTCAGTATGCAAGATAAATAAGTTCTGGAGATCTACTGTATGGCACAAGGCCTGTGATTAACAATTCTGTTTTGTATACCTAAAAATTTACTGAGAGGGTAGATCTTATGTGAAGAAAAACAAAAGTAAACATAAAAGTATACAAAAACCAAAAGGGTCAGGAAGAAACTTTCGGAGGTGTTGGATAAATCTATGGCATTTACTGTGGTGATGATTTCACAGGTGTACCCTTATCTCATGACTGAAAATGCTAAAATCAAAGTAATCTTTGCTTGCATTTCCAAATTTGTCATACAAAGGAATTTTGGAAAGATAAAAACTAACACAAGTGATTTTTCTATGTGAATTAGGATAGGATTGATGGAAAGTGGTAGAAACAAAACTTAATTAATACCTTTTAAATAGTTTTGATTTTTATCCCTTATGATCATAATTACTATTCAATACAAAAAAATTTTAAATAAAGTTGTAAGTCTGAATAAGGTAGTCAGGTTAGTTGTTCTCAAGCACTACTTTTTATTTCTTTTGGTTTCATATCGTAATGCATCAAGATTTCCACCAGTTCTTGTACCATTTCCGCTCCCTTATTGAGATTTTATTTTCCATCCATGTTTCCGATTTATCTTTCTTAACTAGATTCAATCAGTTTAAGAGCTCAGGGATTCAGGAAACAGTAAGTTCTTATTTGCTTGGGAATGTCTGTGTTGTTAACTTTGCTCTGGTCCGTTTTCCCGAAAGGCTAACAGGGCCACGTGAAACATCACTGCACTGTTTTCTGGCATTAGCTGTTTTGGTGAGAAGTATGAGGTCAACTCGAATTTTTTTCTCTTTGATGTGACAGGATTTTTCTACCCAGTTGACTCTAAGGTTTATTTTTTATACTTGATTCTCGGAAATTCAAGAAACTATATCTCAGTAATATTATTATTTTTTTTTACCAGTTCTTGGGCAAGTTTTTGCCTTTTCGATCCACAAATTCAATCATGTTTCATACTTGTGGTTTGTGGTTGTACTCCTTTCCATTATTGAGGTGAAAAATACTTATTTTCTATTTCTTTCTCTTTATTATCTGAAGCGGAGTTTTCTTTCAACATTGTATTACGGAAATTTTTGTGCATGCCGAAAAGTTGGAAGAATTTTACAGTGAAGAAGAATCTTCTCATCTCCAGTGTGGATTCTATAATTGACATTTTACAATATGTACTTTATTACATAGCTGTCCTTTCATCCATCTTCAATGAATTTTATTTTTTTGATGCATTTCGTAGTAGGTTTCAGACACCAGTGTACTTCCTATTGAGTTCTTCAACATATATTTTGATAACTAGAATCCATTATTTGTTTTCTTTCACAGTAATTAAAAGAAACTAACGCACATGTAAATATACAAATTTTAATACCATGATTTTGACAAATGCATAATCTATGTAACCTGAACCCTTACCAAAATAGAAAATACTGCAATGACTCCATGTCCATCCTCAGTCAACACCCACCCCTAGTCCTTACTCCCAAGAAGTAACCACTATTCTGATTTTTTCCGTAATAGATTAGTTTTGTCTGTTTAAGAGCTTCATATAAATGGAACCACACAGTGTGTATTTTTTTGTGTAAAATTTCTCCTACTCAGCATAATGTTTTGGCGGTTCACCCCTGACATTGCATGTATCAATAGTTTGTTGTTTTTTACTGCTGTGCAGCAGGAGTGTTCATTGTACGAGTATACCCTAAGATTTTCTCTATCCATTCTCCTGAGGATGGACACGTGATTCCAGCTTGGGGCTATGATGAATAAAAGTTGCCATAAAGGGTTTTGTACCTGTATTTTTGTAGATGTGTGTTTCCAAGTCTTTTGAGTAAATATCATGTTGGAAGGACCGGGTGGGTCAAATAGAGGTATATGTTTCATTTTATGAGAAATTCAATTTTTTTCCCAAAGTGATTATATCACTTTACATTTCCATCCATATCATATGAAAGTTCCAGTTATTCCACATCTTTGCTCATATTTGGTGTTAGTTTTAATTTTAGCCATTCTGGTGGATGTGGAGTGATAGTTCAGGATGGTTTGGTTTGCATTTTCCTGATGAATAATCGCGATGAAAATTCTTTCGGACGCTTGTTGTCCATTTATATATCTCCCTTTGTTAAGTATTTGTTAAAATCTTAGGCCCATTTTTAGAGAATTGTTTGATATTGATGTTTTATTATCTTGGATTATAGTTCTTTGTAAGACATCTGTTTTGCAAATATTTCCTTTTGGTTGATGGCACGTGAGTAATTTTAATCAAGTCTTTAATCAAATTTTAGATTTACGCTTAGGTCTCTGATGCATTTCACATTGATTTTGATGGATAGCATGAGATACGGGTTGAAATTCATTTATTTTACACATGGATATCAGTTATTTCACCACACATTTATTGACAAGATTTCCTTTCTGTATTGGATTGCTTTGGTTCATTTGTCAAAAATCAAATGACTATATAAATGTCGGTCTATTTCTGGGTTATATATTCCATTTCATTAATCTATTTGTCAAACTTTGTTACTGTGTTAATTATTATAGCTTTATAGTAAGTCTTAAAGCTAGGCAGTTTTAGTCCTCCAAATGCGTTCTGCAAGTAGACAACATAATCAAATTCAGTCTCCCAATCCATGAACACAGTCTGTCTCTCTACTTTCTGGTCTTTAATTTCTTTCAGCAATGTTATGTGGTTTACAGTGTACAGGTACTGCTGATCTTTTGTTAGCTCTCCCCAAGTATTTTATGTTTCCTGATGGTATTACAAATGAATTTGCTACACTTTAATTTTCCAACTATTTGCTAAGAGTATACTTTGGATTAAACATATTAACCTTGTATCTTGCAGCCTTGCTAAATTAACTTACTAATTCTAAAATTGTTTTTATTAATGTAACTAAACATGCCAATCTTTTTTGGACTGTTTCTCAGGCTTAGGTATTGTTTAAAAAAGGCCTTTGTTAGTCCAAGTTTAGGAAAATAATTTCCTATTTTTCTAATACATTTTTAAATTACACATTTAGATTTTCATTCTACCTGGTATTTAGTTACATGTATGGTAAGGTAAGAATATAGCCTTATGCAGTCTAATAATTTACATAAGTTGTTTTAACATCATTTATTCAATAAGTTATCCATCTTTGCAGTGAAATTGAATTGTCATCTTTATCTAATACTAAGTTTCAAAGGAGACATGAGTCTCTTTCTGGAATTTGTAGCTTGGTCTATTTATTTGTCTATATTATTTCATCAGTATGGTGGTTTTGTTAATCATGGAAGTTTATTTAAAAAATATGTTGGCTAATTCTATGCATTGACTCCTCCAGATAAATGTAGAATTAGCTTAAATTTTATGTAATTCCCATTGGGACTGTTATTAGAATTGAACCGAATTTATAGATCAATTTGAGATGACCGTGTATCTTTGAATATTCAGTATTTCCATCCAGAAATACAATTTGCCTCATTTTTTTAGATGTTGTTTTATGACTGCAGTAGCTTTGTCATTTTTTTCATATAGATCTAGATTATTTTCCTCAAGATTTTTGTAAGTATTTTATAATTTGCTATTGTCATGGGAACTTTCTACATTACATTTTCTAACCAATTTTTGGAAAGCAATTGATTTCTCCAATTTCTGTCTTTGTTGAGTTTACAATGTAATTGAATATAATTGAATTCAAATCAATAAAATACAATAGGATTCTTAAATAGCTACTCAGATAATTGCCACTTCCACAGAGAAGAGAAGGGAGGCTATAGGATACCAATGAATTGCCTTGTATTCTGAAACCCTGCAGCATGAAGCAATCTGAGGCTCACTTGCAGTTTGTATCTGCGGTCGAGTAACATAATATATACCAAGAGGTTTGAATTTAAAGGGTTCCTTTCACATTAAAAGCACAAGGTTCACAGAGGCACCTGGGTGACTGAGCCAGTTAGGCATTTGACTCTTGATTTCGGCTCGGGTCATGATCTCACAGGTTGTGAGACAGAGCCCTGAGTTGGACTCCACGCTGACAGCACGGAGCCAGCTTGGGATTCTCTCTCTCCCTCTCTCTGCCCCTTCCCCCTCTCAAAATAACTAAATAAACTTTAAAAACTATAAAAGCACCAGGATCACAGAAACGAGCAATTGTGCTTTCCTTGTTAACTGTCCTTTTTTTTTTTTTTTATCAAGGAGAAATTTCCAGAAGAATGAGTCTTCCAGTTGTTTTATTCTTGCTGATATATTCTCACCTTAAGATCATGTCTGTGAATCTAGCCTGAAGATTTTAAATTGAGTTCATCAATTTACCAGGCCTGAGGGACAAAAAGCCCAGCCCCAAGCTCCCCTCCCCTTTCTTGAAAGTAGCAGTTTTTTTGTGAAGGAGCCAGCAACCTGAATTTAGGAAAATCCCAAAGAATATGCTAATCAGAGCCCTTCTTGGACACAAAGAAACTTTGCTAATTTTTAAATGCTGCCTGCTGTCCAAATTACAGAGTGATCACATTGTTCCATTACACGGTTTTATAATATTTAAGCCAAATTCAGTTTTCCGGTGTTAACAAAGGGATGAATGGGCAAGAATACATACCCACCTGTGTCTCTTTAAAAAAAAAAAAACCTCACACATTTGAATCCAGAAATGTCACCCAATTTTCTAAAGTGTCTCACCAGCCTTTTATCCTCATAAAACTCCAAATAATGAGGCTAAATGCAATGCAGATGTCAGGGAGAAATGCACTTACCACTTCCTGTCAGCCATACAGGTATTCACCAAGCCGGCTCCCCAAATCTTCCTATGGTGTCCTGGGCATTTATCTTCTCTGTGGGAAGCACTTGAATCTGACAGCCCAAAGTGTTTTGTTTCATTTTTAGTATCTCACGAAGCTTTTCTGAGGCAGGAAAAGCAGACAATATGGCTAACAATGATTACCACTCTTTATTTTCCTCATTCTTGGGGTGAAGGCTGCCCTAATTTCAAATCTCATTGTCAAAATTAGACACAGGCTGAAACACTCTCTTGACTTCATGTTCTGCAAAAAGTCTAAGCTGCCCAATCAGTCTCTTCCATATGCTCTTTGGGGTTTATTAACATCGTCATGAATGATTATCAATCGTTATCAATATTATTTAGGGCTCTGGTTCTTTGAAGACTTTTAATTTAATTTTTTAGTGCATTTCCTTACAGATGGACTTACTAACGACCCACTGGACTAGCCCAACCTTGTATTAAAAGACCGGCGGCCACGGTCCTATGTATTGTGGGCTGTGGTATCTGCCTTTCAATGTTTTCACGGGTGACACCTAAGGGAATTCATTCAATACATAAGTATCTAGCTCTCACTGTGTGCCAGTCAGCGCCTCCTGCCTTTTAAGTCCAATGGGGATGTGATGAAGTCAAGAATGAAGTACAGCACCGTGAGAAGGTGAAGGAGGGGTGTTCGTGGACGGCGAGGGGTTAAGGAAGGCTTCCTGGAGGAGAGTCTTCATTTCAGGGTCATTCCTAAGGATTAATATACGAGTCTGGAGAGGAAGACTGAGCTGCACGTACTGGAAGTGCCCGGAAGCTACAGGTTAAGGAATTTCCTTGAGGACAGTGAGTACAGCAGGTACTAAGAGGCTTTGTGCAGAGGACCATGCTGGATTGCCGATCACTCTGGCTACAGACGGGGAATGGATAGGGTAAGGACTAGTTAGGAAGCGGTATTGCAGTACTGGCGAGTCATGAAGGTTTAATTTAACAAAAGCTATTGCCTCTGTAGGATGGAGTACCGCGAATGAGTTGAAAACCATGAAAAGGAAAAATTGCCAGAACTTGGGGAATATTGGCTGCAGCATGAGATGGGGAGAGAAATCAAGGAGGATTTCCATGTTTCTAGCTCCGCAGTTGTAACCGAATCAACGCTGAGTTCATTCCTTGGTAAGTCAGAAATGGCACCAGGTTGAGAGTTCCCGAAAAGAAACCTTTTCTTTGCAGCGAATAAGGTGGTCACAGGGAATGGCTTCCAAAGCCGTGACTTCCCAAAAGTGAATGAATGGGTCCCTTCTGTTTAGAATAAGGATGGATATTTAGATAGGGAAGCCTTGTAATCCTGTGTACAGGCGGGCATAAGGTTGTGAATGTGTCTTAAGGAAACATGCCTATATATATACATTGTATGATATGAAAATGAGGCTTAGGCTCCTCCCCGGATGGAGATTTTAGTAGATAATGAGGTAAAGGTGATTGTGGGTCATTCCAGAGATCACTCCATAGTCTATCCGTGCAGGTGCAAGTCACATTTAGCTCAAATGGTGAGTGGTCTGGGCCAGCGGGAGGTCTTGTCCAGGCCATTGCCTGGGTGATCCCAGGGGGTGGTTTTGGGTCTTATTTGCCTGAGTTAAGAGAAAAACTCAAAAGAAGAGCTTAGGGGAAAATGTTAAGAAAAAGGTTAGTGAGTATAAGCAGGTCGGTGGTAAAGGCCAGGTCTTGGGGTCTAGTGACACAATGACATGTTTTATTTCAAAGCCCGACGCAGATTTCTTGGGAGAAGAGCACAGTCTTTGGATACACCCTCAGCTCAGCCCCTTGTTAGCACTGCGTGTCCTTGGATTAATTCCTTAATCTCTCTGAGCATCAATTATCTATAAAATGAAGATAATGTTGCCAGGATTAACTGTAATACAAGCACATTGAAAATAGTCTAACAGTACTAGTCATATATTTGGACATGAAGAATGACAGCAGCTGGGGCGCCTAGGTGGCTCAGTCGGTTGAGCGTCCAACTTTGGCTCAGGTCATGATCTTCTGGTTCACAAATTTGAGCCCCACATTGGGCTCTGTGCTGACAGCTCAGAGCCTGGAGCCCACTTCAGATTCTGTGTCTCCCTTTCTCTCTGCCCTTCCCCTATTCACACTCTTCTCTCTCTCTCTCTCTCAAAAATAAACAAAACATTTAAAAAAAGAAAGAATGAAAGCGGTTCATATAATTGGCATCTTTGTGATATTAAGTCTTTCTCTACAGAAAGAAGGTGTATCTATTTATTTATTCTAGTCCCTTTTAATGGTCTTATGAGAAAAACTTATTCTAACTTTTGCTCCTATTTTAAGTGGGGTATTCTTTTTATTACGTTCCTTACTAGTGGACTAGAAATCCACCTCTGTGTTGTTATTTTCCATTCATCTAATTTGATTAACTTGTCTACTATTTCCAATCATTTGGCTCTTGTTTTTGGAAAGGTTATGCAAACAATTCTATCATCAATAAAATAAAAGTTTTGCTTCTTCCTTTCTAATTCTTGTACCTTTAAATGCTTACTTACTACACTGACTAGAGCCTTCATACCCATGCTGTGTAATAGAAATACAATGTGAGCTCCAGATGTAACTTTTTTAAAAACCTAAGAGACTTTATTTTTGAGAGCAGTTTTAGGACTACAGAAAAACTGGAGATTACAGAGAGCTCCCATATACACCCTTAATTCCCCACCCCACACACAGTTGCCCCCATTATCCATATCTTCCATTAGATACATTTATTATAATCGATGAAACAGTATTGATACACTATTAGGCCATAGTTTAAATTAGGGGTCACTTTTTGCAATGTACATTCTGTGGGTTTTAGCGAATGTATAATGACATATATCCATCATTACAGTATTAGACAGAAGAGTTTCACTGCCTTGAAAATTCTCCTTCCCTCCCCCTGAACCTCTGGAAACCACAATTTATTTTACTGTCCCCATAACTTTGCCTTTCCCAGACTGTCATAGAGTTGGAATCATACAGTATGTAGCCTGTCCAGATTGGCTTCTTTCACTTAGCAATATGCATTTAATGTTCTTCGTGACTTTTCATGGCTTAATATCCATTTTTTCCCTTCCATCCTTCCTTCCTTCCTTCCTTCCTTCCTTCCTCCCTCCCTCCCTCCCCCATCCTCCTTCCTTCTCTTTCTTCTTTCTTTTCTTTTCTTTCTTTCTGTCTTCCTTCCTTCCTTCCTTTTTTCCTTCCTTCCTTCCTTCCTTCCTCCTCCCTTTCTCCCTCCCTCCCTCCTCCTTCCCTCCCTCTTTCTTTTTTCTTCCTTCCTTCCTTCCTTCTTCCTTCTTTTTTTTCTTTCTTTCTCACTCTCCTCTTTCTCTCTTTCTTTTTCTAAATAATATTCCATTTTATGGCTATACCATAGTTTGTTTATCCATTCACTTATTGAAGGACATCTTGGTTAATTCCAAGTCATAGCAATTATGAATACAGCTTCTACAGACATTCATGGACAGGTTTTGGGGTGGACGGACATTTTCACTCATCTGGGTAAATACCAAGAGGCACAGGGGCGCCTGGGCGGCTCAGTCGGTTGAACATCCAACTTCGGCTCAGGTCATGATTTCACGGTTTGTGAGTTCAGGTCCCACATCGGGCTCTGTGCAGACAGCGCAAAGCCTGGAGTCCACTTCGAGTTCTGTGTCTCCCTCTCTCTCTACCTCTCCCCTGCTCATGCTCTGTCTGTCTCTCTCTCAAAAATAAACGAACATTAAAAAATGTTTAAAAAAAAAAAGAGGCACAGTTGTTGGATCAGAGTAAGTTTTCTTTTGTAAAAAAAACACCAAATCGCCTCCCAAAGTGGCTGTACTATTTTGTATTTCCACTAGCAATTAACAAGAGTTCGTGTTGCTCCGCTTCCTGGCCAGCGTTTGGTGTTGTCAACATTTTGAAGTTTAGCCGTTCTAAAATTGTTGTTTTAACTTACAATTCCTTAGTGACACGTGATCCTGAACATCATTTCATATGCTTATTTTTCATCTGTATAGCTCCTTGGTGAAGTGTCTGTTCAGATCTTTTGCCTGTGTTTTCGTTGGGTTGTTTGTTTTCTTATTGTTGGATTTTGGTACTTACTCATATATATTTGACATTTGTCCTTTATCAGGCCTGTGTTTTGCAAAAACTTTCTCCTTTGGCTTGTCTTTTAATTCTTTTAACAGTGTCTTTAAAAGCTTTAAAAATTTTAATGAAGTCTCTTATCAATTTTTTTTCTTTTTAAAAAGTTTTTTAATGTTTATTTATTTTGAGAGAGAGAGAGACAGAGTATGAGCAGGGGAGGGGCAGAGAGAGAGGGAGACACAGAATCCAAAGCAGACTCCAAGGTCTGAGCTGTCAGCACAGAGCCTGATGTGGGGCTCAAACCCATAAGCGAGATCATGACCTGAGCCGAAGTCAGACACACCCGACTGAGCCACCCAAGTGCCCCCCATTTTTTTTTTTCTTTTACGGATGATGAGATTTTGGTGTTTTATCTAAAAAGTCATTACCATGGTGCCTGGGTGGCTCAGTCAGTTGAGTGTCTGACTCTTGATTTCAGGTCAGGTCAGGGGCGCGGGATTGAGCCCTGCCTCAGGCTCTGTGCTGAGCATGGAGTCTGCTTAAGATTCTCTCTCCTTCCCTCTGCCCTCCTCCAAGCTCATGCTCTCTCTCTCTCTAAAATAAAATAAATAATAATACTAAAAAGTCATTCCCATCCAAGTACTAACCAGGCCCGACCCTGCTTAGCTTCCGAGATCAGACGAGATCAGGCGTGTTCAGGGTGGTATGGCCGTAGACTAAAAAGTCATTCCCAAATGCAAGTTCACCTAGATTTTCTCCTATGTGATCTTCTAGGAGTCTTATCTAAGAATTATTTGACTTTCATTATGATTTTTTCTCTGACTTATATGTTATTTAAAATGTATTCCTAAATTTTTAAGTACATGAAGATTTTAAACATATATTTTAAAAAATTACTTCTAACTTTGTTTCAGTTTGTCTGGAAAATATGTTTTATTTATATATTACTTGTCCTTTCATATTTACCCTGCTCTATGGCCTGGTAGAGAAATCAGTTTTGTAAATGCTCTAGGTCTGCTTGAGAAAAATATCTTTTCCAAATCGTTGAACCAAATCCTGCTTGACATAAAAGTCAGCATATTAACTGTGTTTTTGAAGTTGTGTTTTATTTTTATTGCTCATTGTACCTGTCGACATTGAAAGAGGTGTGTTGAAACCTCCCACTTGGGTGGCAGATAGATTCATCTCTCTTTATTTCTATCAATTTTGCTTTGTATGTTTTGAGCCTGTGTTACTAGGTGCTTATGTATCTCTTTGCCAAATTGAGCATATTATGTGATGATTCTATTGTTCCTAAAGATGCTCTTTAAACTTTAACTCAACTTTTTCTCATTTTATATAGCTTGCTCAAGTTCACTTAACTAGAATGTGGCAAGGCAGAGTTCATGCCCTCACACCCAAGAAGTCTGGAGCTTATGTTCCTAACCATGTGCTCAGTCTCTCCAGCTCCAGGCATCACCACCTGAGCAACCCTTTCGCTTGTCTTGCTGCCTTCACAGCACCTATGGCAAGTACCAGCTGTACCTGCCAGATGAACTGGGAACAGAGTGCCATGGATTTCAGACATGACCTTTGCGCTTAGAAGAGGAACTTCTAAACACCTGTGGCTCCCTCTTTACCCAAAGTCGAACGTGCAGATTCCCTGTAAAAGTCATCAGTGGCTTCATTCCTACAGCTCAAATTTTTCTTGCTCTGCCTACGCCCCACCGTGTGTTTACTTTAATTCACTTCACTCAAGTCACCATTTTTGTTTTCCTTCCATTCTCCCTACTGTATCCCCCTTGCCTTCTACTCTCCCAGCCTCCTTTAAGCAGTAGACAGTTGAACGGTTTGCAAAGATGGAGTTTGGATTCTCCCCTGGATGAGACTTGGCTAATCATTGTATGGGTGAGCCTGCCCCCTGTCTAGTGCTTGGTTAGGAAAACAGGCTCAGAAAACGTAGAACCAAAGTCAGGGTCTAGCCCTGAACCTCTCCTTACTAGATGGAAAGATGGGCAAGATATTACCAATCAGAATAGCTCTCTATCCTTACGTTGGAAAGTTTCTTTTCTCATTCCTCCTATACACAAATGATTGTACAAATTTTTGTGGACATAATGCAAAAATAAGATGGACCCCCACTCGAAAGTTGGCTTAGATATCAAGTCTGATGACTCCACACACTCACTAAGAAGGTATGAAAAAGTTTTTAGCTATGTAATGAGGACTTCAGGGGAGGGTAAGGAATGTCTCTTGTGTTGGTCTAAAAAGGACTTGCAAGAACAAGAAAAGGAAACTGTTTTGTTATTTTTTAAAAACTTTTTAAAACGTTTATATATTTTTGAGAGAGAGAGAGAGAGACAGAACATGAGTGGGGGAGGGGCAGAGAGAGGGAGACCCAGAATCCGAAGCAGGCTCCAGGCTCTGAGTTGTCAGCACAGAGCCCAACACGGGGCTCGAATCCATGAACAGTGAGATCATGACCTGAGCCGAAGTCAGACATCCAACTGACTGAGCCACCCAGACGCCCCAACTGGTTGGGGGTTTTTACTGTGGGTAGGAATTGAGGCCAGGAAGAGGATTTTTATATGCAGGAATGGGCTTATGTAGATTTTGAAACTCCTACTAGTGCCGAGGAGGGAACACCCAGGCTTTCTTATTAGCTTCCAGGATGCAGGGCAGAAGAAGAAGAGGGAGTGATGAGGCTTAAAAGTTGTCAAACATCATGGGACTCCTGGGTGGCTGAGTCGCTTAAGCGTTGACTCTTGATTTCAGCTCAGATCATGATCTCACGGTTTGGGAGTTTGAGCCTGCATTGGGCTCTGTGCTGACAGTGCAGAGCCTGCTTATGATTCTATCTCTCTCCCTCTGTTTCTGCCCTTCCCCTGCTCTCAAAATGAATAAATAAATTTAAAAACTGTTTTTAAAAAAGTGTTGTCAAACATCAAATAAAAATCAGACTTGGTGCACGTATTTATACCTCTGAGTTGTAATCTCTTGCTTATTTGCCAATTGCAATAGTTTCGCTTAAAGAACGAGGTTCCCAAAAGCCAAGACATAGCTCTGGTTTCCAAAACCAAAGCTCAAGAAAAAATTCTTCTCCAAGCTACTCCAACACCCTGGCAACAAGTTATTATGTTCCTGGGTCTGTCCGAGACTCCCAACCAGTCACGGACATGTGGATCGTGCCTGAAGTGGCGCCCGTAGCTGACTTTAATATCCTCTCCCCGACCGTTGGTGAGAGACGAGCAGCTCAAACAGGAAATAAATGCCAGCCTCTCAGTGTGGCAAAAAATGAGCCATACAAAGACTTTTCCGGGACTCTTCATGTGAGGGACGAAGTTCACCTGTCACCTCACCGTTCAGGGACTGATCTGATCTGTTTCCATGATTGCAGTCAGAGGGCAAACGAGGGACCAGGAAGGAAGACGATGCCACAGTGCCGGGAAGAAGGCATGTTGGAAGGTAAGTGAGGGTAAGTGAGACCCACTGACCGTGCAAAGTGTCATGGCCAAACTTCCTCTTGACCGACACATACAATATTCCAATCGTCACAAGTATCCTTGGGGCCAAATATGAGAAATCTGCTCTTGCTTCAGTGGCAGGCGGTGGCGGTTGCTGCTTTTCTTTTGGCAAATCAATGAAGAGGAAAATGCCCCTCTCGTGGAGGACAGAATCTGTCGAATTCTAGGGCAGGGGCTCAATTCCTCAGCAGCTGGGCAGCAGCTAAAAAGAATCCAGGTGGTTTCGAAAAGAGACTTTGCTGTCCCCCCTCCCTCTGGACTCAGTCCGCATATTACAAGGGCAGGTGGAGGAGGGGAGGCAGAGGCGCGGAGGAGGGCAGGCTCCAGCCCGGCCCTGAACGAGCACTCTGGATGCCCATCCACTTCACAGGTCATTAGCAAGGCTCTTGACCTAAGTCCGGCTGCAGATAATGGGTGAAGACGGCAAGCAGAACAAAGGCAGCCGGACGACTACTTGCAGGTGATTTCTTTTAGGGCAGGAGGGATTCTTTTCAAGGGAAAAGGTTGGAAAGCTGTTACCATGGTAACTCTCCAAGTTCCGAAGTGATGTAATCAGACAATGCTCTGGAGAGCAGAGGGAACATGGTGGATTTAGCACGCGAACAGCTAAATTCTACAAGTAGGGCCTTCTCTTTCTGTTAATGGTAAATCTCAGCATTAAGAAAGAGGAAGAAAGAGGGAAAGAAGGAAAGAAAGAAGGAAAGAAAAAAGAAAGAAAGAAAGGAAGGAAGGAAGGAAGGAAGGAAGAAGGAGAGGGAGGGAGGAAGGAAAGAAAGAGGGAAGGAAGGAAGGGAAGGAGGAAACGGGGAGGGAGGGAGGAAGGAAAATAGCAAAGAAGGAAGGAAGGAAAGGTAAGGTAAGATACAGAAAGAAAAAAGAAAGGTAACCAAATAAAGTAAAATAGACAAAAGAAAGGAAGGGTGCAAGGAATAAAACTCAAACATAATTTATTCTAAATAAATATGTCTGGTAGCGAGAAAGAGCTGCGTATGGAGTGGAAACAGAGAGGGAGGTTTAATTCTCTATGATTTTGACCCTTGTGTTTTATGAAGATTGATAGCGCAGTTCATTGTTATTCTGAGCACACCTGGATGAATATTATTATAAGACAAACTTACCTGGATACAACTGAGTTATTATCAGTTTAACCTAAGATTTCTGTCTTCAATGGCACACTAGTAATGGTATTGTGAAATACGATTGTACCCGGGCTTGCGATCGCTAAAGAAACCTATCATAAGCTACTTCCACTTCTAAGACAGTACAGCTGACTCTGTTCTGAGTAGTAAACAGATTGTTCTTGAGAGGAGACTCTTCAAAATGCTGAGAAATTGTTCAATGAATTCTTTGACATCACAGGCCTGTCAAGTGGGTTGTTCACTCCACATCCTCGGCCCCTCCCCCTTTGTCATACTTGCCCCCTAAAACCCCACTCAAGTTGGATCCAACTCCCTGCCCTCTAGGCGCGAGCTGAATGTGGTTCAAGAAACACACACACACTCAGGACTAGAGGCCACACGTTAGTTCATGACCTTACTGAGCTCCCATCACTGCTAAGGGGCCCTATGCACTGTCCTTGCCACATTCTTCTATTCTCCTAAGTGACCACTTACCCCTCCCACCCCGTTTCCTGAAATCTCCAACATGAGGATGAACATTCCTCATCCTCAGCTTCAACTGTTGACTCGCCCTCATTTTGCTGAGAAAACAGAACCCATAAGAAGAGTATTTCCTCATCTTCCCACCCAATTTCTTAACCTGTCTTCATTTGTAAGGATATATTGCCTGCCTCCTCCTCCGTTCCTTGAATTAAATCCAGACTGTGGCTCAGGACCAGCTCCTCTATCTGCGATTGGATCCTGCGGCCCCAGAACCCTCATCACCGTTAGCTCCTCCCTTAGATCCCATCCTCTCTCTCTCATGTTGTCAAGTTTTTCCTCTCTTCCAGATTGTTTTCAACAGCACGAAAATACAGTATTTTGTCTCCCATGTTCCGAACAAAAAGATAAACACAAACTTCTCTTGACTCCCCTAACCCCCGACCTGCTTTGCATCCTTGTTGCAAAATTCTCGAGAGTTCCCGAATTCTCACTGTGGCTGCTTTCACATGCTCCCGCTCTCTTGGACCAACTCCATGAATGCCTTTCCCCCTCATCACTCCCAAGAAAAAGCTTTTGGAGTAGTCATCGATGAAATCACATTGCTTAACCCACAACCTGTGCATAGTCTTCCTCTTAATTGACTAAGCACCATTTTAGGAAGCTAGGCAGTCCCTCCTCTTGAAACTCTTTTTCCCCTTGACCTCTGAAACATCTATATCTTGCTTTACCTTCAACATAACTCAGTTTCCCTTCCTCTGCTTTGTTGACTCTTATTCCAGCCTCTAAATGTCGCACTTATTTGTTCCCCTGACGGATACTCTGATGATGCCCAAATTTCTATCTCCAGTCAACACCTCTTCCCTGAACTCCAGACTTAGGTATTCAAATTGCCATGTAACATTTCCCCTAGCCTGTGTAATAGGCATCTCACACAGAGCCCTGGAGTTCTCTCCTGCTCACACAAACCATCCCCTCTCCCATGCTGTGGGCAATGAAAGTTTTGGGTCTCCTCAAAATTAGTATGTTGAAGCCCTAAGGCCCAGCGTGGTGGTATCTGGAGGTGAGACCTTTGGGATGTAATTTAGTTTGGATGAGATCATGAGGAAAGGGCCCCCATTAGTGTCCTTATGGGAAGAGGAAAAGGCCAGAGCCCCCCCCCCTCTCTGCAGTGTAAGGATAAAGCAAAAGCCAGGAAGAGAGGCCTCACCGGAATCTAAATCTGCCTTGACACCTCGATCTTAGATTTCCCAGCCTTAGGAATTGAGAGAAACCAATGGCTGTTGTTTACACCATCTGCTCTACAGTATTTTGCTACAGCAGCCCGAGCTGACAGGAAACCCAGTACTTCTCACTGCACCTCGTTGCTAAAGTCAAAGTCAAAATTTGGAGTCATCTTTGAAGCCTCTCCTCTCCTATTTCAAATCCAACCCCTTATCAAAATCTGTTGGTTCCGATTTAAAAATATATCCAAGATCCAACCACTTTTCATCTCCTACACTGCTATCAGGCTCCTTCAAACAACCACATCACGTCTTGCCTCAATTATTACATAATTTCTTATCCGGCTTCTCTGCCCCTCCTCTTCCCATGTTGCCATCTCTTGACACGGTAGTCAGAGATCTTCTTCAGGCATAAAGTCAGATCGTGTCATTTCCTTGCTCAGAACCTTCTAGTGGCATCTGATCTTACCAGAACAGATTCCAGATTCCGACAAGGTCCCACAAGCCCCTGTGCAGTCTGGATCCCGTCTGCTTCTCAGATCTCACCTTGTACCACTGCGATTCTACCTCGCTGTTCCCCGTACATCCTGGCCTTCTCGACCACACTGAGCAAGTACATTTCTGTTGCTGGTGGCCAGGACGCTTTCTCCCTAGATACTCACGTGATGTAGGCGCTCATTTTACTGAGGTCTTTATTCAAATGTCTCTAAGAGAGACTTTACCTGGCTACTCTATATAAATTATTCCATGGCATCCTCTCACTCTCTTTTACTTATTTTCACAGTGCTAACGTATAGTCTATATTTATCTCTGTCTCATCTGGCAATTCAGAATGGGAGGTGTATAAGAGACTTTGTTTCTTTTGCTCGTTACTGTCTTCCTGGAGAAAAGACAATGTTTTTCACATCCTAGACTCTTAATCAATATTTGTCAAGTGGTGAATGAATAAATGAAAGAATGAATGAATGAGGTATTATGTTAGAATCCTCCACTCACAGAGTATCTCAGTTATGTTTGTGGCTACAAAGGAGATTTCCGGCCTGATGCACAGACAGAAAATTAATGGTTCAGGTCCTCGATGGCCGATACGCTTATGCGCCTTCGGTTACATGATGCTGTTGTTATGCATGGATTCCAGCTCCCACTGGTCAGCTTCCTAGGCCTCAGAAATATCTTCCACAGAAATCATAAACCCTAGACTCAACACTTACAGGTGCCACCTCTTTTGGATGTTGCATTCCAGCTGGGTTCTCCTCTCTCTCAGTCATTGCCTACCTCCTCCCCTTTCTCAGAAGAAGATCAAACCCCCTTAGGAGATACCATTTCCAGCTCACTGTTCCAAAAACTTCCATCCCTGCCTCTTTGGAAATATTAAGACAATACCCTCATTGAGGCTGCAGAGGTGAGGTAGCCCTTTCCTCAATGTTTTGTCCAAGTCTTGTCGGTGCCAGAGTTTGGAGGAAAGAAGGTGAGTAGAAGGAATCAGAGAAATAGGAGGATACGGCCAGGGCTTACACAAAGATTTCCCTCCTTTTTGAAATTAATTATGGGGACACACAGAGGTTGTTTTGAAGTCCTCAGGCAAACACTTATAAAGACAGAAGAGCTCTGAAGGAGCTAGTTCTAAAACAGGTTGTCCTTTATTTGAAGAACACGTTGAGTTGTTCTCCCCACCCTGAAAGCTGGAATAATTCATACAGTCATAATATCCAGGGCTCCGGGGAGCTCAAGAGATGACCCTGAAGATCAAAAGGGCTTTATCACTCATTCTTGTCAAGGCCCCAAAATGCATCTCCCAGGCTTGACGGCCTCTTGCTGTGGAAGTTATCTGAGAAATTACCAGTCTGTCTCCTTCCGAGAGTCTTTATCAATTGCTTCATAAAGTGGACTTCTCAGAGCCGAAGCAGCCCAATTCTTGGCCAAAGTTGAAATGGAACCCTTATGAACTCATCTGTGATGACAGGCAGGAATGAAATGGAAGAACTGAGAAGCAGTTGTTGGGCTCCGTGCCCATCTAACCACTCTGGTAAGTACCAAGCATCGCCTTCATTTCCCCCATATTAGTGAAAATTGAAAAGAATACATAGTTAAAGCATAAAAAGATGTCGGAATCAGAAAGACATGGACTCATTGATTCCAATCATGTTCCAGCCCCTTGTTATCATAAATCCTTGGGTAAATTTCCTAACCTTTCTGAAGCTCCATGCCTTTTTATGAAATATAGGGTTAAATAATATCACCTACCTCATGGTGTTATTCTCAGATTGCAGTGAGATGATTAAAACGTTGAGCATAGAGTCTGTCAAATAGTTCATATGCAAAGGCTAGTTGTATTTATTAGCAAGCATTACAATGATCCTGCATAACAACCCACCCAAAACTCAGTATCTTACAATGGTCCACATTTATTCTTTTGTTCAAGATTCTGCAAGTTGATTGCAGCTTGGACTTGACTGGGCAGCTCTGCTTGAGCCGTGGTTCAGCTGGGCTCAGTGCCAGGATGCTAGTTGGGTTCAGTTTTGTTCCATAGCCAAGGCTAAGAATCAATAGCTACCGGCCGTGCTCTTCTCATGACGGGTCATTGGAGCACCATGCTGAGCCAAAAGATACAAGCACATCGAAACCTTCTGTTTACATCACATCTGCTCACATTACACTGGTCAAAGCAAGTCCCATGGCAACCCCAACACAATGGGGTAGGGCAAATTGCACCCACTATAGAAAAGAGAAGGAAGTGAATATTTGATAAACAATAATTTTAACTATCATACTATAACAATGCTATACTAATTTAGTAGTAGTAGTTGTATGAGTAATAGTATGAGTATGAGTAGTAATAGCAAAGAAAAATAACCATTGATTCTTTACACTGATTTTGCTTGCTTGCCAACCTGTGCCAGGGACTGCCTAGCTCTCTCAAGTAATGTTAAGCTTTTCCCAACCATATAGTGCCTTGGATGTGCAGTTTAAAGGACGGCTTCAAAGACAACGACCTGAGTTGTACAGATTATTTCCATCGGCTTGGAAATAGACAAATAGAAACTAAATGATGGACCAAATGCAACATATACGGATTCACTCATGGTTTTGGTGACTCCTTGTACATCTCTGAGCATTGATTTTTCTAATCTAAAAAATGGAAGGATGTTCTCTTAAGTTCTTCTTTCTTTACTGAGTATTTTCCACATAGAAAAAGCCTTCCGCTTTCCACCAGTCCGTCTTATGTATTTTCAGCAGAACAGGAAAACATTGAACAGAGTCAATCGATGTTCATTAGAGGGAAGGCTGGCATTGAATGCCAAGTTCGGGTCAGTCACAGAGTAACTCGAAGACGATGGAAATGATTCACAAAGTGTGTTGCTTGGCCCAGGCTGTGACGGGATAGACAACTGGAAGAGGATAGTCTAGGGGCACCTGCGTGGCTCAGTTGGTTAAGCGTCCAACTCTTTTTTTAAAAAAATATTTATTTAATTTTTGAGAGACAGAGCATGAGTGGGGGAGGATCAGAGAGAGAGAGGGAGACACAGAATGTGAAGCAGGCTCCAGGCTCTGAGCTGTCCACACAGAGCCCGACGCAGGGCTTGAACCCACGAACTGTGACATCATGACCTGAGCCGAAGTCGGACGCTCAACCGACTGAGCTACCCAGGTGCCCCCTAACTCTTGATTTCAGCTCAGGTTGCAATCTCACAGTTTGTGAGTTCGAGTCCCACACTGGGCTCTGCTGACAGCACGGAGCCTGCTTGGGATTCTTCTTCTCTCCCTCTCTCTCTGTCCCTCTGCTGCTCATGCTCACTCTCTGTCTCTCAAAATAAATAAACAAGCTTAAAAAAAGAGAAGGGGATAGTCTAACCTAAAACTAGGTATCCTGTCTTAGGAACTCCCCACTAAACAGGTAGAACACGTGAAGCAGAGGTAGAGGAGCTGGATATGAGATATGAAGGAAAAGAGAAGATATTTGTCATATGTTATCTAGCGAGACAGCCTTCTTGCTGCCTCCCATTCATTTTCAAGCCTCAGGGAAGAAGACCTGTGAACCATCCATGGATGACAGCTATCAAATCTATAGAAACATCAGATGGAAGATGATCTTACCAAGTTCCATCACCTGTGCTGTACAATTCCATTGGCTAAAAACAATAACAAAACAAAATGCAAAACAAAACGAAAACAAAACCAAAAATCAACAAAAAAAGCAAAAAACAAACACAAAACAAAACAAAACAACAGGAAAAGAGCAAAAGCTGTAACCTGAAAAACAGAAGTTGGCATACAGGAAGGTTTCTCATCTTAGAAGGCTGATAAATATTGAAATATCTTAAGGTTTCATTGACAGCTTGCCTCTCCCGCTCTCTTCGTATGAAGAATGAAGGGGAGAAAAATTGACAGGCATTTATTGTTAATAAGGAACTGTAGTCCCACTAAACACCACAAGAACCCAGTCAGGTAAATATAATAGCCTCATACTTTCAAAAAAGAATCCAGGATTGTTTGGGTTAAACACATTATTACCCTCCAAAATGTTATTAGAAAATGGAAATTGACCTCAAAGCTAGCCTCTGATTTTTCCGCCATACTACATTTTGATCTTTAAGAAATGTGCACAGATTTTGAAAATTTTATTGCTTTTAGCTAAAAGCAAGGAGACAGACGAAATTAATGGTCACAAAGTCCCTTTCAGTCCCAGACATCTGTGAGTCTATGATATACAGCAAATTATTTCCTCCGCCAGCCCAAATCGTAGACTACATTGTATATATTTTCCCCTCGTGTTCCCCTGTCAGCTCCCTGACGGCCTCCCGCAACCACTTTGCAAGTCTTGATCGCCAAGCATTTAGTTTCTTTTTTCCAGTTTGTCTGGAAGACAGAAAGTCCCAGGAAGGGATTCTTGGGCTTTTGATAGAAGGCACATGAAATATCTGTCATCGTGGATTACATTTTTGTACCCAATAAATGGCTGAAAGAAGTCCGATGATAGAAACTTCTAGAAGATAATTGAATGTGTCAACTGGATCAAAAAATTATGTACTTGCTCCACCTCTGCAAACTGTGATAAATGGTCTATTGTCTGGAGAGTTTGCCTGGCATTTTCTTTTGCATTGCAAAATTACTGTAGCCCTTGTCACTGAACTTTTGGTTAACAACTCACAGAAACCCTTTGGACTAGAATGAATCTTGTAGATGCCAGCAACGAAACATAGTTACCTGGAAAACAACAGGTTTTAATAATTCAAAACAGCAACGTATTTCTATCATTATCCCAGACAAAAGAAATGTATATTTTTAGCACGTTTATTGGTTAAATATGGGGTGTGTCTCACGCTTGAGGAAAAATTAGCATTTCTCTCCCTAAATAATGAAGTGAGAGAAAAAAGCATTTTTTCTTCATTATTTATGTATCCAATTGTGTCCTTTGTGTAACTGCCTTGAAATGGAAGCACCTTATTAAGATGGACCATCGGTAGCGGCAGTAGAATTCTCAAGCAGAAGAACAAGACAAAATATAAATTACCATTTTCTATTAAGCCCCAGCAGTATGTAGTGTGGCCAGACCAAGAAGAATGGAGGCTTGTTTAAACATTTATAAATCGTAAAGAGCAGTCAGAGTAAATGGAAATCAAGAGCGATCAAATGTAGACTGGAGTGAGAATTTTCCAACTCACGGGAACTGCAGAAATCACGAAGGCGGGATGGGGTACCTGGGGGAAGGGCATTACGGAGGGCACTTTTGGGATGAGCACTGGGTGTCGTATGTAAGAGGTGAATCGCTGGCTTCTAGCCCTGAAGCCGAGACTGCGTTGTATGTTAACTAACTTGAATTAAGAAAAAAATATACGCATATATACACAGATATACATGTACATATGTACGTGATTTCGAAAGGAAGAAATAAAATGGACAACATTCAAAAAAAAGAAGAAGAAATAAAAAGGGAAAGATTAGTAAACACTTCACATACGACTCACGATTTCTCTCAAAATTGCTTTACAGGCAAATAAACCAGGGGAAATACTCGCTCTCCACAGGACAAAGGGTGACATCCTTAATAGGGAAAGAGCGCCTGCCGAAAGGTAATAATAAAAGCATTAAGTTCCCCATAAGTAAAGGGGGAAGAGGGCAAAGACAATTGAAAGCACCGATATATTGATGGCTAAGAAACATTCGAACATTTTTCGACATCCCTCATTATCAAAGAAATGGAAATTCGCATAACAAGGAGATACTATTGTTCACCTGTCGGATTATGAGAACAATAAGGAAAAAAATGAGAATATTCGAAGGTGGGAAAGAGTGTGGTGACACCAGCATGCTGAGCACAGCTGGAAGGAATACAAAGTCGTTCCCAGCCTTAGCAAGGAACGCAACGTACAGTGTTGAGAGCCTTGAAAATATCCGTAACGCTCACCTCCCAAATTCTGTTTCTGGGATTCTAACGATGGAAGTGATCCGAAACAGAGAAAGGCGTTTTCCGCCAGAGACGTTCATTGCACTGCTGTTTATAATATCAAAATTAGGGAACGAACTGAATTTCCAAAAATTAAGAGTGATATTAAACAAATTAGGATAAAAAATGTGGCCACTCAAATATCTGTAAAATATTTTAAATAATATCATAAAATGCCTAGGTTTTAATGTAAAATATAAAATTAGAGTATAAATTTTATATGTAGAATGAGATGAAAGGTATAAAATAACGGATAAAAATGACCAGAGTGGATTACAATAAAATGCTAATAAAGGTTTTATCTGGTTAGTAAGATTATGGATGGAGTGACCATGTAATTTATTTTCCAGAAGGGGACACACCCAAATGCCTATGAGAAGGGACATATCAGGGAACAATATTCTGACCTAAAACCTGATGGGAATGTTACTTTTTATTAAGGTCCCTAAATATTTTTCAGACGAGGACTAGTTTTATAAAAGAATTCATTCCAGGAACGCCCGGGCGTCTCAGTGGCTTAAGTCTGAGGTGTCTAACTTCACCTCAGGTCATGATCTTTCAGTTCTTGAGTTTGAGCCCTACATCAGGATCCGCACCGGTGGTGTGGAGCCTGCTTGGGATTCTCTCTCTCCCTCTCTCTCTCTTTCTACCCCTTCACTTGAGTGCACGCTCTCTCTCTCTCTCTCTCTGAAAATAAATAAATAAGCTTAAAAACTTTTTTTAAAAATTAAAATAAGAGTAATACATGTTTACTGTAGAAAACTTGAGAAACACAGAAATAGATGAAATTTGGGAAATTATACTGACGTAAATGGTAGGTGAGTAGTAGACCGTAGTGAGAGCTCATTTGCAGGTGATTTAGGAGAAGTGTGGCTGAGAAACCATTTGGGATAAAAAAACAGAAGAGGGCAGGGGGCAGATTTAATGTTGGAGAAGCATGTCCTGGGGCAGAAGGTATTTTGCAAAGGAGCGAGTTCCCTGTCCCTGGAGTCATCAGAGTTGAGGCTGGCTGACTCCATTAGGGGCGTTCTTAAAAAGAAACAAGACTGCCTAAGAGACATCGACCTGAGATCTGGGGTTCTTTGGAAGACCAGTCATGGACCAAACTCAACCCCTAGCTTATCCGCAGGGGTGAGGTCTAACCTGGAGACATAGCGAGGTCCAGACAGGTCACTGCTGGCAGCAGCCACGGCCGAGCAGTGCGCGGGCAGGCAGGGAGTGAGGAGCAGACACCATACTCAGAACACTACCTTACATTTGGGTCAACTCTTTTCAAAGTAGTTTGACATACCTGTATAAATTTTTAATGTAGTGTTTTATTGAACATGGAATGTTCTCAGAATTCCAGTAGTCCTTATTGTCCCTTCTAATTATACCTTCCTACTCCTCCTGAAGGAAACCAATACTGTTACTTCTTATTCCTTTGGCCTGTTCTTAAATCCTTCTAAATGGAATCATACAGCATACCCTGTCTTACATGGGATTTCCTTCACCCAACATTATGTTTGCGAAATTTCTATGTACTGTTACTTTATAGCATTTAATTCTCACAGAAACACCAAAAGGTAGGTTAAAAATTCATCAGCAGTGGTGTCTGGATGGGTCAGTCAGTTGAGCATCCGACTCTCGGTTTCAGCTCAGGTTATGATCTCGTGGTTCATGAATTCGAGCCCCACTTCAGGCTCTGTGCTGACCGTGCAGAGGCTCCTTGGGATTCTCTGTCTCCCTTTCTCTTTGCCCCTCCCAGCTCATGCTTTCTCTCTCCCCAAAATAAATAAACATTAAAAAAAAAAGTGATTAGCAGTTTGCCATGGAGATAAGGAAATAACCCCAAGGAGGTTAAGTGACTTGCCCAGGGTCTTATAACCAGGAACCAGCCAGTAAGTTGTCCCTAGATCTCTAGCCTCCAAGTTAGTAGCCCCGTAGAGATATGGTTTTTTTTATTTATTTATTTTTTTTATTTTTTTAACGTTTATTTTTGAGAGAGAGAGAGACAGAGCGTGAGCAGGAGAAGGGCAGAGAGAGAGGGAGACACAGATTCCGAAGCAGGCTCCAGGCTCTGAGCCGTCGTCAGCACAGAGCCCGATGCGGGGCTCGAACTCACAGACCGCGAGATCATGACCCGAGCCGAAGTCGGCCGCTCAACCGACTGAGCCACCCAGGCGCCCCAGAGATATGGTTTTGTCGGGTCACTACTGTGGGAACTGGGTTTACTCCTATCTTGGTTCTCCTACTCACCAATTTGGTGAGTTTGGGCAAACCACTTAGCTTCTCTGAAACGGGAGTGCCTCCCTTGTAGAATGGAACGCTGATATCAGTGCCTCCCAGGCACTCAGTTCACATTTGTCAAGTGGATGAACAAACGAGTCTCGTTGTCAGGAGAAAATGAGACCGTGCGTATGAAATCTAGTATGGTGCTTGGCACTTTCCGGCACTCAACGAGGAACAGCTATGGGTGGCCCTTAAAAGGAAGTCTCATACCAGGGGAAGCCCCCAGAGCAAGGCTAATTTTTTAATGCATCCGTTAGAATGCATTAAAATATAAATCATCTGGGGATTTCCGACGTCGGAGTACAGGTCACCTGGGTGACCACTCTACACTCAGGGTCACCCAGAAAGTTAAGTGTAGTGACAACTTCGCTCATTAACCCCTTTAAAGGCGCTAAAAGTGTGTCTCAGACCCCTCTTGCTCCTGGCTTTGGTGATATGTAGAAAAATGTCAGCTTTTCGAAGCCAATCTCTTGTGGACTTTTTGACATGCACACGGCGCTGGTGAATTTGCAACAACCTCTGGGACAGCAGAGCTTCGCTCGAGCGGAATGTAAAAGCCATCCCGCTGGCAGACCAAGCTGAGAGATCCGCGTTCATCTAAGTTAGTTTGTGCCTAAATGCTCTCTGCAGTTTAACTTATTTTTCAACTTGCTCTAGCTGTGAAAGTTCCATCTTCGAAATGTTAAGTCACCGAGTCATAAAAATTTGTGACATGGCCACAGACAGTGTCCGTTGATGCGTGTGGTGCTAACTGTGCAGAGTTTGGGGATGGATTTCTAAATGTTGCGGCATCCTGTCCTTTAATATATAATAGTTACCACTATATTTTATTGAGCCCTTAGTATGTGATAGATTCCGTTAGCTACTCTTCTGGTGTTTCCTTTAATCTTTACAATAAATCCCATGAGATAGGATTATCATCATCGTTTTGTAGAGAAGGAAACAGACCCAGAAGTGTTAAGTAACTTTTTCAAGGTCAAATAATTTCTAAGTGGCAGTGTTGGGATTGGAGCCTAGTGCTGCCTGATTTCAATGCTAGTTTTTGCCTCTGTGACTTGAAGCAGGAATGAAGAGACTCTTTGAAAAAATATTTAAAGTTTATTTTTGAGAGAGAAAGAAAGAGAGACAAAGAAAGAGAGAGAGAGAGCACGCACAAATGAGGGAGGAGCAAAGACAGAGGGAGACACAGAATCCAAAGAAAGCTCCAGGCCTTCAGTCATCATCACAGAGCCTGATGCGAGGCTTGAACTCATGAACTTCAAGATCATGACCTGAGCCAAAGTTGGATGGTTAACCGACTGAGACACCCAGGCGCCTCAGGAATAAGGAGACTCTAACGAAAGAAGTCTGGGATGTGGGGCCCCAAAGATGCAGTCTCACTTACAGATACGCATGGGTCTGTGGGAGCAAACGCCATTGCTTCTCTGGAGTCCTAATGACTTAATTATTAAAGAGCATAGCCTGCCATGCCTAGAGGGGAGCAGATGTTGTCACACCTGCCAAGAAGGAGGTCAAGTGCCTGGACTCTGACCCCAGTCATGTCTGTTCAAAGCAGGCTTTTTGCGGCCACTCTGGAGAAACAGACACAGCTTTCCAGATTTTTCTTCTGTCACCAAGGTGAGGAGCATTCTGCTGGCCTATCTTGGTTCTTTATTTAGCAAAGCACTTTTGGGCTGCCAAAGCAGCCATTCCAAATATGACAGCTTAAAATAATGATCATAATATAAACAAAGCAGCAAACTCACCCTTAGGTAACCTCCGATAGCAAGGAAGGAAATACAAACATGTTTCTCTCCCTGAAGGTCAGGCTCTCCTGTCCCTTTGAAGGTAAGAGACATGTCTCTGTGTCCCCACCCCTTGCTAATTCTCCTTTGTCTTTAGAGACCCCTTAGACCTTTAATTTAACATGTGTCCAAACTGGAGCTTTTAAACAGAGGTTAAATTATTCCTTCTTTTTATATCCACCCCCCCACCATCATCTAAGCCAGTATCATCTCTCCCCAGGACTGCATGTCGCAATGGGCCAGGCTCCATTCCCATCCCCTCCCCCACCGTAATTTATTCTCCTCAAAGCAGCCAGAGTGTCATTTCAAACACACAAATCACAAACTGTCTGGGGCAAATTTTATTTTCCAAAGTCAGCTATACCAGTGATCTGAAGTGTGTCCCCCATGTTGTTGGAGCCCTAATCTCCAATGTGACTGTATTTGGAGAAAGGGCTTTAAGGAGATAATTAAGGTTAAATAAGATCATAAATGAAGATTCCAGATCTGAGAAGATTAGTGGTCCTATAAAAAGAAAAAGATAGAATGTTCTTTCTTCAAGGCCATATGAGCACACACTGAGATGGAGACTGTCTGTAAGCCAAGAAGAAAGCTCTCACCAGGAATTAAATCTGCTTGTACCTTAATCTTGAACTCTTCAGCCTCTAGAACTGTGAGAAATAGCTTTCTATTGTTTAAGTCACCCAGACTATGGGATTTGTTGTAGTAGCCTGAGCTAAAGCATCAGGTGAGTAGGATAAAGGAAAGAGAGCCAAGGGAGTTGAGGGTGTGTGCAAGAGAGTGATTATGACCACAGACCATGGAAACTAGATTAGGTGAGAAGGGAAGTAATAACGATGTGGGATGAAGGGCAGTATAACTGTTGAATATGATAAAATTAATGATTATAGATCTAAATGGAGTCCATAGAGTCTGGTACTTGAGAGGGTAAGGTTGAAAAATAGAAGGTAATGGTCAGAAAGCAGGATGTTTTCTGTAAGATTGTAGTGTAGAGGTGGTACTGGAGTGTTAGAAAGATTGTCTTCATTAATATTGGAATAATCAGGGATTATAGTAACTGTTGGAATTATAGTAACTGTTGCAGTGAGTGGCCATAAGCACAGTGCCTACATCTTCAAAGAATGAAGAACAGTACCTGAGAAGAGCAGTTTAAGTGATTTCAAGACAGTCGCGTAGTAAATAGTGGAGTCTGATGCGTGGTCTTCAAAATTGTGGGTTGTTAGGGAGAGGGAAGAACAGTAAAGTGTCGATGAGGACTAAGGATATGTGCTAAATCTTCCTTTAGAGGACATCTTTATCTATCTATCTATCTATCTATCTATCTATCTATCTATATCTATGTATCTATCATCTATGTATCAATCATCTATTATCTATCTCTCTACTATATTATCTATCATTGATCTAGCTACTGTCTGTCTATCTATCTACCTATCTCTCTCTCTCTCTCTCTCTCTCTCTATCTATGTATCATTTATCTATCTCCCTATCTGTATCTCTTTACCTATCTATCTCCTATCTGTCTCTCTATCTACCACCTATCTAAGGAAGATATATAGATATCCTTAGATATATCCAAGGATGGATATAGGAGATATATACATACATACATATATATGTGTGTGTGTGTATATATATATACACATATGTGTGTGTGTGTGTGTGTGTGTGTGTGTATATATATATGTATATATGTATATATATATTTCCCACCACCAGGCTGCAGAGTAGAGGAAAGGGAAAAGAAAGCAACTTGTAGAGAAATTAGAGTCCACAAAGAACGAAGTTTCTTTTGGGCAAAGATGAAGGGCACGTTACAGGAGAGGCTGATGATGAGGAAGACTTTGCTAGTGGCTGCTCATAATTCTTGAAGCACAGAGGAAGGAGTCAGGAGTTGGGGGTGGCAATGGGGTTGGATTAGGGCATGTGTCGATCTTTATAGGCATTAGAGTCAAGTTAATGGAGAAATGGGAGTTGGGACTTCCAATAGCGGACATAGAATGAGAAAAGGGAATGCTGAAATTAGTCACAAAATCTTGGCATCTGTTTTGACTCTGCTCCCAAACCCATTACCTGCCATTCTTTGCCCTTTTCTGTGTCCTGAAGTCTACTTTCCTTGCAGTTGAACCATCTAGGCTACTTTTTCCTTTGACTTCCAGTTGTCTGTGGCTAGTGGGAAGCTCTGGCAGGAGATCAGAAGGCTGGAAGACAGAGGTCAGTATTTTTTCTCTGCTTCCTCCCTGCCTCCTGGCAATCCTGGGAATGGTTGCCTTCTTCTGAGTGCCAGCTCTGTGGGAAGCCCCTCTTCTATGGCTCCAGCTCATGCTGATCAAGAGCCAGTGACTCTTTGGCCTGTGTCGGTCCCTTGGTCGTCACCATCCTTGTTGGTTCTCACATCTCTGCCCATACCTCATCCAGCAAACCCTTCATTAACTCCTCAGTTGAGTCGCCCCTTGGTTCATGCCTGGTCCCTGGTGGTCTTACCTGCCAACAGGTACGCCTGTTTCAATATGTCCAGGTGTGCCCAGGCTTATAAGATTTGTACCAGTGTAATTATTAATAGCATCCCTTTCACTCCCCGAAGTATTCCAGTTTTGATTAATTATATGGTCACCCTACCCCTGACTCCCCTGGTTCTGTTTGCTGTGGTCCTAAGTACCTGTAAATCTGAATCTCCAGATGACGTTCTCTTCGGCGGGTGTCCTCTTAATCTCTTACAGTCTTTCCTGTGAACTGAGAGGCTGGATATCTAGGAAAGGGAGGAGGGAGAGGAAGAGCCCAGCCTGGTCTTTATTTTCATTCCTCCAACACAGCGGGCTAAAAGCAAATGAGAAAACACAGCTCATCTTGTTTATGATTTCTATTTTTCCATGCTTAATCATGTATAATGAAGAGACACTTCCCTAGGGTCACTGGCTCATTAGCTTCTTATCCTCCCTTATTTTAGAGACATAGAATGTTAACCCGAATAGCACAGCACAGGTGAATCAAGAAATATCAAGTGGCTTTGCTACATCGGGCAAGCTAAGCTAAGCTCTCTTGGCCTTGGTTTCCTCCTTCGTAAACGGGAAGATTAATAGTATCTAACAGGGTAACTGGGATTAAATGAGTTGATATATAAAGAGGTGAAATAGTGCTGACATATAGTGAGCACTATCCGATTGTGTCTTTACCATCACACACACACACACACACACACACACACACACACACTGTGATGGGGAAAGGTGTGTATGGGGGATGGGGACGAATGCTCAGGTAGAGGAGAAAGTGGTTCTTCTTTCCTAAAGAACAGCCCTGGGACTCTAATGCATATTATGTTACAGATCACTGTGGTTTGTTAAAACAAGAGGCTATTCTCTGTCTGGAGAGGTTATATGTTTCCAGAAAGGAGAAAAGGGAACTTGTGCTTGCTTCAATTCAAGTCTCTTGAGAGAAATCCAACTGTCATCTCCCAGAGACCAGCCACTCTGGAAAACAGGGACATAGTTTTAGGTTTCATCCATCCTAACAAAATGAAAGACATCAGCATTTGTTTTGTGATCTGACACAAATTCTGGGCAAGGGATGTGGAGATAAGATGCATCAATCCGGGTCTAACCAGAAGTCAGATATCATGAATTAATTTAGATAGAGCATGTATAATATAAGTAATCATTAAGCTATGACAGGAGAGTAACTATAAAGGTGAGGGAAAAGTTCCTAAAGGGTACCCTGGGGCTGAGGGAGAATACTCTAAGAAGGACACGTTGAGAAGGGGTTCCGATCTCATTGAAGAAGCTGTGGTTGTAGACCAGTGGGTGGCAGAAAAGTTCACTGGGTTTGAGGAACCCCAGCGGGCCCGCCAGTCCATGGGTGAGCAGAAATGACTCTCAAGTCAAGGCTGGAGGGCTGACATGTAGAAGGAGCCCAGGGACCCCACTGGAGGTACATGGCCCAGAACGCAGGGTGTCCACATCAGGAGGGCAAGAAACAAGTGTGCTAGTGGATATATATGCAAAAGGAATCAACAGGGGCACTGCTATGGAGGGGAGCTGGAGAACTCTCTCTCTACAGAAACCTAAAACACTTCAGCACATGACTTAGTCTTGTTCGGATTCAGGGGGGGCCATGGGCTGTCTGGAAGGTGAATTTTGGAGGCATTAGGAGACAGATCTTCTTCTCCTATTTCTCTATTAGATGAACTGTCCCAATTTCTGACAACCCTTCCTTCTATAGCGTTTGTTCCTGACCACATTGGCAGAAAACTCTCCTTAGCTGTTGTCTGTTGTGATATTCCAGATGTAATCATACTGGTAAACAGTAATCAAAAGAAACACACAAACTTCCTGTGCCAAGATAGAAGAGTCTCAGGGAATTTTTGTTAGCTTTTCTAGCAACTGTACAAAGGTTGTTAAGCTAATGCATTGTGCCCTAAGCAATAGTCACTTACATGCAGATACAACTCACCTTACCCATAACTCAAGCTATCAGAAAACATACTTTGCATTTCTATAATCACTATATTAAAGACTTGGATTCCCAAGTCTTTATTCTGAGGTATGCTGAGGTAGCGTTTCTCTGAGTGACATCCACTTTCTGTCTCATTAGCAGGAGGGATCATTAGATGAGCTTCTGATGGCGTTGGGAGGATCCATTTCTTGCAACTATTCTCCTGAGATAAACAGAGACTCGTATTTTGTTTGCTGTGGTGTCTCTAATTCTCAAAATGACTGATGGGCCATAATGTTATTCCACGGGGATGGAGCACATCGGCTGTGGGGTTGGCTTTTGGTTTCCTTAGCAACTCTCTCCTAGGGGCACCCGGCAGCCACGTTTATTCAAAGTCAGGATTCTAACAACAACAAAAACTGACAGTATTTCAATTGAGATTTTATACACCTAAATTAACTTTGCTCAAGAGAGACACATTTTGCATTGCTATCATTTTTTTCAGTTGGTGTGCTATTTCTCATTAGAATAGCAAATTCCACCCTCCTCCGAGGAGAGTTGGCTGGGAAGGGAGAGGGCTGGGGGTAGAGATTAGAAAGACTTAATAACCCAAATCCCAAAGAGGAAGTGGTTTTCTCTTAGCTCCATTTTCCCATATACCCCCGAGGGGAACTAATTTAGAATCTAAGCAAACCCCATCAAGTACATGGTCTCCTTAGTACCGTGTTATTCAATCCAAGTAGAAATAACTTAGTCTTTCCCATTGTTTTTACAGAAAAGCTGGTCTCTGTGTGAGATTTATTACCACTTGCTACCAGGGTTTCTGAAGTTTGGCACCACTGGTGATTTGGACTGGATAATTGGGGGTGGGGGGCTGCCTTGTATAAAATGTTTAGCAGTATTCCTGGCCTCTACCCAATAGATGCCAGTAGATCCACCCCCCCGCCCCCGACCTCCAGCTGGGACAACCAAGAGTCTCCAGACATTGCCAAATATCCCCGGGGCAGGAGTCAAGTGCCCTTGCAAAATGACTCCAGTTGAGATCTATTATCCAAAGGAAAAATGTCATGTGATCCCATGAATAACTTCCTTTATCGGTCCTCATTTTTACCTTCCTAAACTAGATAACCCGTACTCCAAGTACACGAGAGCCCATGCCCAGAATGCCCATTGAAGAGAGCTATGATATATTGGCGCAGAATTTTGTGGATATCATGATAGCATTGATACCGTCATTCGAGGATGATTCAACCTATCTTCTGGCCTCAGTCCTTTCCCATCTCTGTCATAGCTATTCATGATCATACCCTCTATTCTTTTAATGAAAGTGTGCATGTCACATAGAAGGCACTAGCATCTCCCTGCCCCAAGACATGAAAACTAAAGGCATAATAAAATAAAATAATAAAATAAAATAAAATAAAACAAAATGAAACAAAACAAAACAAAACAAAATAAAATAACAAAATAAAATGGGAGAGGGAGTCATGGAGAGCCTAATGTGGATTCCATAGGGCACAGTTTTATAGAACATTGATTCTGCTTGGGCCTACAATTAACCACAAAATTAGACACATCCGAGGGGAAATTTACGTAACACTTGTAAGCCCCAGAAGATCACTGGTGGCTTTTTTCCCAACAAGATGTACCGATAACAAAATTTCTAAATCAATAAAAAAATATTTGTAGCTCCTCGCACTTCCATATGACCCAAACTACGTTTTTAAAAATTAATTAATTTTTCTATCTATCTATTTAATTAATTAATTAATTTATTTATTTATTTTTAGAGAAAGAGAGAGCGCACACATGCAAATAGGAGGAGAGAGGGACAGGGGGAGAGAATCTCAACCAGGTTCCGTGCCCAGCTCAAGGCCCCATGGCGGGGCTGAATCCCACATCTGTGAGATCACAACCAGAACTGAAATCAAAAGTCAGAAACTCAGCTGATTGAGCCATCCAGGTGCCCCCCACAAACTACCTTTTTAGAATGAAGGTATCACTCTATAAATCCTATATGTGAAGAACTATTTTTGTCTGATCTCAAAAACCGGCAGTGGAGCGCCTGGGGGGCTCAGCCAGTTGAGCGTCTAACTCTTGATTTTGACTCGGGCCATGATCTCATGGTTCATGGGATCAAGCCCGTGTGGGGCTCTGCGCTGACAGCCAGAGACTACTTGGGATTCTCTTTCTCTCTCTCTCTATCTGCCCCTCCCTAACTCTCTTGCTCGCTCTCTCTCAAAAATAAATAAACATTTTCTTAAAGAATGGTAGGATTACCCAGGTTTTTTCTAGAACCTCTACAGTGCAGGTAAGAACTGACCTGTGCTAGAATTGAGGCAATGCTTGAGAAATTTGATGCAAACTGGTGCCAGGCACCAGGCACGCCAGCGCGGATTCAGTTGTTTGTTGGATGTGCTGGAACTGGTTTCAATCTTGACATGCAGCCTATGTGACAGGGGATATGGAAAGACCGTGGGTTTCTAAGTCTGACTGACTTGAGTTTTAAGCCCAACACTGGCTGTGTGATGACAGGCACCTTTTTTTTACCCTTCTGAGCTTCTCGTCTGTAAAGTCAGAGTATAATACAACTATCACAGGGTCATCAGGGGTTTGGAAAGAACACACATAAAGCTCTGAGCAGAACGTCCGGCTTGGAAATGAGCCCCTTCCCCGTGGCATAGTTACTCCATGCCGACATCAATTCTGACGCTCAGAGCCTCAGGCTAACACATCTAATGTGGTGCCCAGAGTCCATTTCCATGGAGCTGACCAGACCCTTTATGTTTATTTGAACAACGAATTCCTGTCTACCTCGGAGGTATCCAAACGATAATGTCAGCCTGGCCGGGTCAGATACACCTGGGAGCGTGTTAAAAACAATGGTCTTTGGTTCACACCCTAGAGCTTTTGATTCAGTGGGCCACTCTCAGGACCTGGGAATGTGGGCTTTAGGAAACTCCCAGGGAGATGGCAGCGTGCCATTTCTCAACCCATCTGGGTATATGGGTGTGTTCACCCTGTGAACTGCACCCCCCCCACCAACTCCTACACTTTTCCGCATGTATGTGATATGGCATAAAACTTCCATAAAAGTTCAATTAAAAGTAAAATATCTCCCTGGGTGATTCTGATGCACAGGCCAGTTTTGAGAGCCACTGGTTTTTATATCTTATCCAAACCACATTTAAAAGTAAAAAATGAGGGGCACCTGGGTGGCTCAGTCGGTTAAGTGTCCTACTTCGGCTCAGGTCATGATCTCACAGTTCATGAGTTCGAGCCCTATGTTGGGCTCTGTGCTGACAGTTCAGAACCTGGAGCCTGCTTCAGATTCTGTGTCTCCCTCTCTCTCTACCCCTTCCCCGTTCATGCTCTGTCTCTCTTTTTCTCAAAAATAAATACACATGAAAAAAAAAAGTCAAAAATATTACTATGATTTTTTTCATCATTGACGTCAAAATTATTGTACTGACCTGTTTGGCTGGTTGAAGAGTCGCTTCCTAGAGTTGGTAAGAGAACAGAGCTCGACTATACCTACAAAGCAACTCGTTTGAGCTTTCCTTTTATAATTGAGGACACAGAGAGCCAGGAAGGGGAGATAGTTTCCCCATACAGCCCAACGGGGAGCTGACAAAGTAGACAGGTGTCCAGATGACCATTCCTGTCGTGACCCTGTAGAATGTATGTCACTGGTAAAAACATACCCAGGTTTCAACGATAATGCTGTCACCATACAGCACTGTGATCACAGCGGTTTGGCTGTCGGCCACTGGGAAATCAGGACTCGAGAGACAAGTGACGGTGGGAAATGAGGGGTTGCTTTATTTGGGAAGCCAGCAACCTGAGACGATGGCGGACTAATGTCTCAAAGACCACCTTCCCCATCTAGGTGAAACGGGAGGGTTTTTAAAGGGGAAGGCACAGGGAAAGGGGCGAGAGCTACGTGCAAGAGAAGCAGGCGCCCAAGCAGCTAGCTGCATGTCGACATGACCCTGAACAGACTTGCTGGGATCAGTGGTAGCCGTTTTCAAATGCGGTTGGGCCTTATCTTCTGGAAAGCCTGGTCCTTGGCTCCTCAAGGCCAGTGGCCTGAAAATCTCAAGGAAGGCAGTTTAGTTCTGCTACAGACCAAAAGACTAAGGTCAGAAGCAAGGAGGGCATAAGCTTGGAGCCAGTGAACCCTTATGACCAGCCGTGGGCGCTGTTACAGCCCTAGATGTGCCAAACCGTTGGCTTCAGTTCCCAGCGACCTCACTACTGATCAGAGCTTCGACCAGGACTCGGTGCCTGGAGAAAAGTAACAAACTGGGCCTTCTTTTCGGCATCTTATGCTGACCCACACCTTTCACTTCCCTGAAAACCTCAAGGAATGGGGGGTGCCTGGGCGGCTCAGTTGGTTGAGCGTCTGACTTCGGCTCAGGTCATGATCTCACAGTCTATGTGTTTGAGCCCCGCCTCGGGCTCTGTGCTGACAGCTCGGAGCCTGGAGCCTGCTTCGGATTCTGTGTCTCCCTCACTCTCTACCTCTCCCTCACTCACACTCTGTCTATCTCTTTCTCTCAGAAATAAATAAACATTATTTTTTTTTTTTTTAAACCTCAAGGAGGGGCACCTGGGTGGCTCAGTCAGTTAAGCGGCGGACTTCAGCTCAGGTCATGATCTCACCATCTGTGAGTTCCAGCCCCGCGTCGGGCTCTGTGCTGATGGCTTAGAGCCTGGAGCCTGCTTCGGATTCTGTCCGTCTCTCTCTGCCCTTCCCTTGCTCACTGTCTGTCTCTATTTCTCTCAAAAATAAAATAAAAACGCTAAAAAAATAAATAAAAAATAAAAAATAAAAATAAATAAATAAATAAAATAAAAGCCTCAAGGAGTGACAAAGCCACAAGACTCAAGAGCTTTCCAGCTTCTCCTAAAGAGCTCTCCTTTGTGGGGACTGTGTTTCTGAAATCCGAGAACCGCTCCTCAGCGACACAGCCCCCCGAACCTCACACACGGAGAACAGGGAAAATGGACCTCTAATTGCTCTCGTTTTTCCTGCAGCCCAACCAGGAATTAAAAGCTCTCATACCGTTGAGGCCCAGATGGCGGGTTATAGACAAAGCAGCACGCTTCTACTTTTCTTGTTGAGAATGGTTCCATTTTCTCCCGAGGAACCCTAATGGCACACTCTTTTGACCAACACTTAAGAACAGAGAGAAATTGCCTTTTTTTTTTTAAAGCTCAGTGAGTATGGTATTTATTTGTACTTTCACTTAAGAGATGAGCCACTTACGGTTTATACAAAAGATCAGCGTGTCTCAACGCAAGATTTCCACAGGTAATTGCTGTGATTTTGACCAGTGGTTTAGTGTCCAATTTGCTACCTTATTTACTTATTTCCGTTCTGGATAAACAGGGTAAGCTAAATTCGCAATGCTATGAGATTTTTTTTTTCTCTTTGGTGATTAATAAAAAAAAAAAAACAGATAGACTGTTGGGGCATGTGGGGGGCTCAGTTGGTCCACCTCTTTTTTTTATTTTTTAAGTTTATTTCTTTATTTTGAGAGACACAGAGACAGCACAAGTTGGGGAGGAGCAAAGAGAGAGGGAGACAGAGAGAATCCCAAGCAGGCTTTGTGCTGTCGGTGCACAGAGCCGGATGGGGGGCCTGAACCCACAAAACCCTGAGATCATGACCTGAGGCAAAACCAGGAGTCAGAGGCTCAAATGACTGAGCCATCCAGGCGCCTCCTAGCGTCCAACTCTTGATCGCAGCTCAGGTCATGATCTCACGGTTTGTGAGATGGAGCTCCGTGTTGGGGTGTGCACTGAATCTGGAGAGCCTGCTTGGGATTCTGTCTCTCTCCCTCTGTCCCTCCCCTGCTAGTATTTTTTTCACTCTCTCTCTTTCTCTCACAGTAAATAAATTAACTTAAAAAAATAAACTTAAAAAAAAGAAATATATTGTCAATGTCTTAATCATTAAACAGATGAAATATTGGTTTTAACCTGATGCAAATCCCAGGATATTTTTTGCCCAATGAATTGAAAGCCTGGGAAAATGAATTCTATCACTCTGGAAGGGTACATTTAAAAATATACACACTGTGGATAAGTGGATTAAGAGAAACAAAACTGGATCTGAAGTGACATAGCAGATAATTTCAGTTTGTTCCTTGCAATCATCTTCAAGGTGAGAAAAAGGTGCCCATTTTACAGATGAGGAAACTAAGGCACAGGAAGCTTACAGGGATGGAATTCGTGCAGGTCTAGTTGAACCTGACTTCTTCTCACGACTTCCCTGGGATGTTTGTTCGTGAACAACATTCATGCATTCAAAAATATTGGTAGGGGGCCTGGGGACACAGTCATGACCGACAGAAAACACAGACAAGGAAATCAGGCACCGTGAAGAATAGCTAGAAAGTGAGTTGGATATCGGGAGGGGAAGGAAGGCCAACCAACAATGGAAACAACCAGCCAGCATCGTCTAGGCTTAGACCCTCGAAAAGTGTCTGTCTGTGGAACATACAGCCGAATTTCCAGAGAAGCATACACCATGACCTGTAGCATGTAGGTGCTCACACGAACAAGCCTTTCTTTAAACATTTTAGAGAGAAAGCAACCGTGTTTTTATTCAAGCCCGTTAGGGCAGGTGTCTGGGAGACCCAATCTCCACAAAGAAGAGAGTGTTCATGGGATATGTATGTTTTTTTACATAAAGAGTGACGAATCATCGTGACCCAAGGCGTGATGAAAGCTACAGGCTTTAGCTTGTGTTTTTCGTAGGTGCAAAGCTGTGTGACTTTAATCTTACGGGAACCAGGGAGGTCTTTTTTGTTTTTCTCATCTTTATGCTTGGAATGCTCCTTTCGTTATACCCAGACGGACAGTGCTTGTGTGCTCAGGACAGAAACAGAGCCCGTGCTGCGGGGTCTTGTCGAATCATTTTGAGCTTGGTAAATGTTAAGGGATAGCTTCTCTGGCTGCCCAGGAGCAGGGCCCACAGACACGCAAAGGTGAAAATTTCCCTCATGGAGTGTGAGACGGCCGGCACTCTCTTGCGCGCATTTTGCGCGGACATCACTGAAACTCTGTAGGTCTCACGTTCATGCGCTCTTTGTGGTGGCTCCGCAAAAAGATGTGTCCTCCTCCCAGACTCTGTGAAGGTGACCTTGACAAAGGGTCATTACAGATGTGGTCAGATTAAGGACCTTGAGATGAGGTCATCCCGAATGACCCCTGTCGACCCTAAATCTTGCAAGTGTTTTTAAAAGATCAGAAAAGACCCAAACGCAGAAGCGAGGCCATGTGAGGACGGAGGCAGAGATCCGAGTTCCGCAGCCACAAGGCGGGAACCACCTGGAGCCACCTGGAGCCACCTGGAGCCACCTGGAATCACCTGGAATCACCTGGAAGGTGTAGGGAAGGATCTATCTCCAGAGCATCTCAGAGCATGTGTGATTCTGCCAACACTTTGATTTCGGATTTCTAGCCTAACTGTGAGAGAATAAGTATGTTGGTTGGTTCAAGCCACCAAGTTTGTGATCATTAGTTCCAGGAGCCCTAGAAAACCAGTATACTTTTATTACCTCCATTTTAGACATGAAGAAACTGAGGTTTACAACGAGGCTTACATAGAGTGCTCCGTTCACCCAGCTACCAAGAGGTCAATCCAGAGCTGGAATCTGACCACAGAGACTGTGCTCAGAACCCACACCGGTACCATGAGCCTGCTTCCAGAAACAAGGCCAAATTCCCTGGGTTGGCCAGTTAAGCTCTGTCGGCAGGACTCAAGCCACCTTTCTAGACCCTGTTTTCACCATGTCCCCCTCCACTGCCCAGCACACCCTGTGTTACATTGAATACCTTGTAAGGTATACGCTTTTAATAAAAACAGCTCTCATGGTTTCAAGTGTCTACTAGGTGCCATGTCTTGTCCTAGACTCTCACATTCAGACTGAATTAACTCCCCCAGAACCTATGATTCCCATTTTACAGATGAAAGGATCAAGGTTCTTAAGGTCAGTTAGTAAGTATTAGAGGTACTGGGCCAGCTCAAAGTCATTTCCTCTATGCAGCTTTCTGGATTTTTCTTCCCATAGCAGAAAGGTCCTGCCTCCTCTATGGTTCTTATTACTTGCACCCACTTCTAACTCTATCAACCTTTCATTGCTTCAACAGGTAGCTACCGAGCATGTACTTTTCACCAGGTACTAAATTCGGAAATGATGACATGGAGAGGAAAAAAACGGTCCCCCTGGTGGCTCATGGCCAGGTGGGAAAAATGGACATGGAGAATGACATAACAGTAGACCACAATGAGTGTTAGGAAGTTAGACTCGGGAGGCAGCCTGAGCCCCAGTGAGGACCATCCCCCTAAATCCACCCTTAGCTGAGAGAGTGATGAGGGTACTCAGCATTCAAGCCCCAGGACCTTTGCACAGGATACTTTTGTTTTCCTGCAAAAGCTATCTCTCTTTATTTTTTATTCCAATCAGTTGGCACAAGCTGAGGATGAGTGGATTTGGGAGGAAAAGGAGGAACATCTGGGGATAGACCCTCCTGGAAATAGTCTATGCACATCCTAAGGCTGGTTAGACTCTAGTGGTGTTGAACAATAAGCTCTTCAGGATTAGAAATATACAAAAGCATCAAGGCAACTTCTGGCTGCTTTCTTGCCTCTCCTTGGGGGTCAGAATTATGCCCGTCAGTCCTGTGCTTAAGTTCCAAGCCTTGAGTATTGAGGACCTCTTACCAGCACTCTCCCAGCTATGGGGATCGGAGGGGAGGGAGCCAGTACAGAAAGGAGACGAGGGAAATCTTCCTTAAACCATGAGACTTTTCATCGCGACTTGAAAAAGCATCTGTCTCCTGTGATAGAGAGTCAGTAGCTTAAAGGCAGATATTGTGCTTTATTTGCATTTGAGCGCCTGGGCTGGACCTCCAGTCTGGAGCGTGGCAGGTGCGGCCCGCGGCGGAGGAAGGCACTGGAGCTTCCTGCCCCATCCTGCCCCACCTCCTCCTCTGCCTTGTATTCCACACACAGAGCTCGTAGTTCCGGCGGCCTGCATGTCCGGCACGTCGCAGAGTGACTCCGTATGTCTCCAGCCTCTTCCCCAGCCTACACTCATTCAGCTGGCTGGAGCGGGCTGGTGCCCCGACACACCCCCAGCTCAGCTCTCTCCTCTCTTCCAGGACACACACGCCCAGGCACACTCGCCTCTCCCACAGGCTTGCAGGTGCAATCACCGAGTCCCAGATTCTTGCTTTGGGCCCAGGAAGTGAGCGGCACCCTTTGGCATTGGCCTAAGCCACCTGCTGGAGCCCAGAGAGCTCATTCTGGGCCCAGAGGACTAGGCCTTCGGGCTGCAGTCCCAGCTCCATCTTAATGAAAGGGTGCTTTGGTTCTCCAGCTGTGCCTGACACCCGTGCATGTCACTCCTTGGAAGTAGGGTTTGGTCCATGATGTAAGCTGGTAACATCACACCCCTGCTTCCCGCCACTGCCACCAGCCTCTGCACAGGATTATGGGATAAAACAGAAGCTGCATCCCCTCCATCGACGTGCAGCTGAAAGAGCTCCAGCACCCCCGTCTGGAGGTTGGAGGCTCAGGGTGGGCCATGCCTCTCACAGGAGAGGGGACAGAGGGACATTCGCCGGCCGCAGGCCTGGCAATGGGGCTCCACACAGAAGGGCGGGCGAGGGGGAAGGGCTGCGGAGCTTGGCCGTCTTCCAATCTCTCATTTCACAGCACCACAGTGATTTTAATTAAATACTCCCCCTACTGACTCAGCGGCGGCTGGCAAAGCCAAGTGCAGAGCCAGGAGCCTGGTAAACAGAGTGTTACTGGAGACAGTCAATCCCCAAGGCCGTGGCTGGAGCCCGCCATCCCTGTCTTCTTGCCTGCCAGGCCCCAGAGCCAGAGACAGCCCTGGTCCTCTTCCCCTTCTCCAGGACCCCATGGGGCCCTTGCTGGAGGCAGACAAGCTGTGCATTCTCAAAACTTCTTGGAAGAGACACTTTTTCTGAACCCCACTGGTCTTGGTTGTGAGTCCTTTATACCAAACTCCTACTTGGAAAGCTGCTTAATTCACTCCATAAATCTCTCCTCCTGGACTTCGCATAGCTGTGGCTAGAAGCTGGTTTCTGAGCGCTCTCAGCAGCCCCTGGAAGAAGACAGAAGAAGACGGCTGTGAAAGAGAGGAGACTGGAATTCACATACCCCTGTGCTGAGCAGTGGAAAGGCACAGGCCTTGTACCCAGACTCACGTGGGTTCTGACACCAACTCTTTTGCTCTGACCAGGCTGCCTGGGTTAATTACCCAGCCTACCAGCCTCAGCCTTCTTATATACCAACCAGAAAGAATACTATCTATGTTATTGGATGATTAGAAGGATTAACTGGGACCAAAAAATGGCACCCATCAAGCCTTCAGCAACTGGTGACTGTTACATCTAACATGTATTGTGCACACGGGTGCTGGACGACCCACAGCCTATCACAGAGCCGCCAAGACCCTGCAAGTATTTGTGGGCACTTACAATTGTTCTGCTCCTTCTATTCAGGAGAAGATTCAAGATCTCAGAGAGGCTGTCTTAGCCTCTTCCATTTCCAATACCCTCTGCGAATGTCTCATAGAGTTTACAATCTGGTGGAAAATTCAGTTATTATCCAGCGAGTTGTCACCCCATACAAGGTGGTTACTTCTTCACCATTGATGCTGAGCTTAGCCCTGTATTATTTTGGCCAAATGGCCTATAGGCAGAAGCAACAGTGCCTGAGTTTGGAATTCAGGCCTGAAGGATCATTGGATGCTTCTGCTGATCATTCTGGGACTTTCCTGATTCTTCCATGAGTCACTGTCCCCTGGCGAGGACCCCTGACTACCATCTATGAAGGAAACCCACAGCCTGAAACAGGGACACCATAACCACTCTGCAAACCTGTGAGTGAAAATAAATGCCCAATGCCATGTGTCAAAAGCTTCTGGGACTGTTTGTTACTTGGAAATAGCTGATTAATCCAGTCTCCCAGGGAAAGGGACAGAGAGCTGGGCAGCAGTGTCCTCGATGCTTGGCTCTCTTGATCTATTCCGGAATTCTACTGTGCCTCTGAGCCCAGTATTCAATCAGGTCAAAAAATAAGCACCATCTTTTCGGAATCAAATCTCAGACTCCCTCCCAACCCCTGAGCCTACAGGTAGGCTACACAAAGGAGAAAACATTGGTTTAGCAGCGATTCTTCCCCAACTTCCCCATTTCACATTGAACCTTGACATTTCATGTTCTCTGACTCCATCAGGACAACTTTCCATTGGAGTAGAGGTGGCCATCAGTAGCAGCCGCGGAGAGAAAAGGTTGTAACTTCAATCTATTATGTAGCTATGGAAAAGTCCAAAGAGATGAAAAGGACGTATAAGTCCTAGGTAAATCTCATTATTTCCTTCATTTATTTATTCATGAATGCAACAAATATTTGTCGAGAACCTACTCTTAAGGTTTCCAGATACAACACAGGATGCCAGGTTAATTTGAATTTCAGATGAATAACACATTTTTTAGTATTAAGAGGTCCCAAATATCACACGGGACGTATTCATACTAAAAATAATTTATCATTTGCCTGCAATTCAAATTTAACAGGATGTCTTGTATTTTTATTTGTCAAATATAACCACACAACTATAACTAGGCATTGTGTTGGATGCTGAAGATGGTGGCTGAGAATGATTAAATGGGTCTTGGCCTTCCAAAAGCTTATAAGATTTGGGATAATACAGGTATGTACGTAAGAATTATATACATATCCATGCACGCAAAACAAGCACACGGACACATATATCAATTAGGTGTCATATACACCCTTTAATATGAGAAGCCCAGGGGTGCCTGAATGGCTCAGTTGGTTAAGTGTCTGACTCTTGATTTTGGCTCAGGTCATGATCTCATGGTTCGTGAGACAGAGCCCCACATCGGGCTCTACGCCGATAGCACAGAGCCTGCTTGGGATTCTCTCTCCCCCTCTCTCTTGATCCAACTAAGAAATTCTGCATTTTGCAGAATAAAGAATATGCTCAGAACAGGTTTGTAATATGTCGTTTTAGGAACATTACAGAAGACCGTTACAAGGTCTAGAATTGAGAGAGAACACCACATAAGTAAATCTGAAGATTCACCAGCAAAAATCTTGCTTCACCATCTTTGAGTCACATTGAGCTCCTCGTGCCATTTAATCCATCAGCAAAAATGGGCACTAGATTGTTGGCTGAGAACCTTCATCCCACGAAGAGGAAGTAGTGTTGACTTAAGCAGTAGAATGGGAAGAGTTATGAATAGAACACAGGTGTTCCCCTGGGTGTCTCTTATTCCTGATGCTCCCATGATGCTACTGAGCAAGACCACCAAGGGCTCAGATCCTTTGGGAAGGAAGATGGGGACATCTCAGTAGGTGAACACTTCCAGTCACTCTTGGTGGGGTCTGAAGGTCTAGGGAACAAGGAAAGCATAGGATATTGACGAGAGTTGCAACTATGGCCTGAGACCAGTTGCAATACAAGGGTCCTGGCCTTCTCTAATATTTATTATATATATAATATATTACTAATATACATTATTAATATAGATTAATATAAATTAATACATTATAGGTTAATAAAATTGATATAAATTTATAATTAATATAAAAATATTCCTATTATATTATATATTAAGTATATATTTATATAAATATATTGATATAAATTTAAATTCATATTATTATATATAAGATATATCCACACACACACTCTCTCTCTCTACATGCAAGCATATATTTTAACTACTATTTCTTTCATTCCGTCCATTTATTTCCTTCTCACACTATTGTTTACAGGTCATAATGATTTACAGTTTCAAATATTGAGACTGATCAAGAGAGAATCAGGGGGAGCAGACATTGTCCGGAAAGCCTGGACTCAGAGCTGGACACTTCAGCATCTACAGGGGATGCGTGCGATGTCTCCTCGGTGGGGCGGTGGGCGAGTGAAAGAGTTTTCAACATACAAAACTGAGTTGCAAATAGCGAGGGGAGAGCTTCGTTTTGCATGGCAATCATGAGAAGAGTTCATGAGAACGCAGAGTTGCCAGGCAGACGCACACTGCGGGCTGTTGTTGATTTTGGCTTCTCAGCCTCCCATGCTTTTCCCATTTAGGGTCGTCACGGATGTGGGACTTACTCTCCTTGCCTTACTCTGCTCATGCAGTTGTAACAAAACACCATGGAATGAGTGGCTTAAACAACGGACATTTATTCCCCCCCTGCCCATCATGGAGCCTGGAAGTCCGACATTAAGGTGCTGGCACGGTCATGTTTTGGTGGGAACCTTCTTTCTGGCATGCAGACTGCTGCCTTCTTGCTATGTATGCTCATGTGGTTTTTCCTTGGCACCCGAGCACGGGCAGACAGAGCGATCTTTCTCTCTTCCTTTTATAATAGGGGCACTAATCATGGGCGGATACACACAGTCAGCCCATAACACGGCCCTGTCCTTACTGGGGAGGTCCCACAGTTGGAAGACATTTTTCTCTTTCCAGGTCCCTAGAGTTAGGAAGGAAGGAGTGCACACATGAGCTATCCTTGGACAATCAAGTACTCTTACCCAAGACCCTTACTCTTTTTTTTTTAATTTTTTAAATATTTATTCTTTTTTTGAGAGACAGAGAATGAGCTGGGGAGGGGCAGAGAGAGAGAGGGAGACACAGAATCTAAAACAGGCTCCAGGCTCTGAGCGGTCAGCACAGAGTCTGACGCGGAGCTCGAACTCACACACTGTGAGATCATGCCCTGAGCCAAAGTTGGTCGCTCAACTAACTGAGCCACCTAGGCACCCCCCAAGACTCATACTCTTGGAGGAGGGCAGCCAAGAAGAGGGGACGGTGGGTGATTACTTGCATAGGTGTAGAGCTAAGTCCAGTGATATGTTGATGGGGGGCCAGCAGTGGCAGTTACAGGGCAATGGTCTATGATTTGGGTCCCAGGACCAGGGACCAGGCCATGTTGCAAGCTGTCCAGACCTTCTCGAGCCCTGACCGTTTTCTGACTTGCCATTCTGGTTTTCCACGTCACTCTACACACTATACTCCATCTTTAGTGGACGAGATTGATTTCTGTTGTCTACAACCAGTAGCCCTGCCTGGAACAAGTGGTTTGTGCAGTAGGAAGGTCTGGGGCGTGGCCCCAGCATGAGCAGAGGAAGCGCAGTGAAGCTACATATCGCTGGAGAAGAGGAGGTCAAGGAAAAGTCCAGAGCTTTGGACAGGCCACGCCTGGAAAACTGATGTCATGAATAATGACGTTAGGATTTGCAGAAGAGGAATATGGTAAACCAGATGCCAGACTTCAGAAAATGAGGGAAAGCCATCAACAGGCCACTCTGAAGAAAATGAGGAGGTTGGTGTACAATGATTTAGCCAAACCGATCAAGTCTCGGAGGAGCAGCAACTTTTTACACAAGGTGGAGAACTCAGCGGGGGGAGCAGGAACTGGGGGGGGGGGTGGTCAGGAAAATTCAAACCCAAATCCTGACCCTGAGGTATGCACGAGGGACAGAGGCAGGAGAACCGCGGCCTCACCGCAGAGTTGGGTTTCGGGTAAGGCAGTGAGCACAAAAGGACATTTGGAGAGCGGTGAACGGTGTCACGGAGTCTGTCTGCATGGGACACAAGTTCCACAGACGGGAGGGGAGCCCAGGATGGCCAGCCAGCAGGAGGCTGCCCACGAGGAAACGGAGACAGTCGATGCAGCTGGTGAATGATGATCCCCGAGGGCGGGCGTGAGGCACGGGGTGTGCAGCTGGCAAAAGTCTCCAAAAAAAAAATCAATCCCTCTTCCCGTGCACCTACATGAAGTCAGCTCTGTGGCTGCCTGTGTCGACCGAGGAGGTGCGCCCAAGCTTTGTGTTATGAAACCCGGGCTCTGCTCCTAAGCCTGTCCCCTAGCAGCTGTGTGACTCTGCATACGTCCTTGCGGTGTCTTCACCTGTATCATGGGGATAATGAGTAAGGCTGCGTTACTGAGTTGTGAGAACCGCAGAGAGGAGGTGTCAAAGTGCTTTTTGAGAATAATCTCAACCGTCCAGAGAAGCGGCCAGAATGGAAATAATACAGAGAGCACACACGCGTGTCCTTCGCCTGATTTCATCTGTGGTTGACTTTTACCGTATTTGCTTCATCATTTGGCATTTGTACTCTCTCTCTTTGTCTCTCTCTAAATAGGTAAGCTTTGCAGTAAATAGATGCATAAAATACTTTTGACCACTTGAGAATAAGGTACACACATCATGATCCTTAGCACCTGTATTTCCTTTTTTTTTAATTTATTTAAAAAAAATTTTTTTTAACGTTTATTTATTTTTGAGAGACAGAGAGACAGAGCATGAGCAGGGGAAGGGCAGAGAGAGAGAGGCAGACACAGAATCCCAAGCAGGCTCCAGGCTCTGAGCCATCAGCACAGAGCCCAATGTGGGGCTTGAACTCACAGACTGTAAGATCATGACCTGAGCCAAAGTCGGACGCTTAACCGACTGAGCCACCCAGGCACCCCAGCACCTGTATTTCCTAAGAATAAAGGTATTCCCTTTTCTTATTTACCCACTTCCCTTCTTTCTACACATCAGGGACCCTTTACTGTGTGTCCGCAGAGCACTGCCATTGTGCCTTATTGAATCGCCCTACTGTTATCTGTGTATGGGTCTGAATGTCTCACCAGACCGAGATACTGTGTGTTGCAGGACTCTGTCTTAGATCTCATTCTATGTTTAGGACCCAGTTAACACCCGGCACATAGTAGGCACTTGGCAAGGAGGTACAGAAAGAATCATGAGTGGATGAACTTGAACTATTTGTATACATTTCTGGAGAATGCCACGTTATATTGAAAATTACTCAATCTCCGGATGGGGGTAACTCTCAAATCTTAGCATCTGTTTAACTAGGCAAAACACCGGCTTGTTGAAGGCAACACACCTGTTCTGTTGTCTACAAATTATTAATGCATTCACGATCATGGTCAACACAATGGCGTCTAAATGACAACAGAGTAATTAATGAAATAAAATAATGTGTAGGCAAAAATTCAATCTTGTTTAAATTAAGATGGATGAAAAAACGGGTATAAAATTGGCGCACCAGATGGTATCGATACATTATACTAATTTTCTATTCACATATTCAATTATAGTTTAAATAAAAACTAATATGGGTAATTTGTCTCATGGTGTTTGTATGAACCATCTGATTATAAATTCCCACAATGTCCAATTTACCCACCAATCTCACACTGCACAACTATTGAGCAAGCAGGGCGTGATCTGCAGGGCATTCCAGAAGGGTTGCTGGCTCCCCTGGGCACTAGGAGGGAGGTATTGTGGGGCAGGAAGTCAGTACTGACTTGTGCTTCCCAAGAGTCTGAGTTCTTGATAAGATGCAGGATGCCTAGTCAAATTTGAATTTCAGATACACAAAGGATAATTTTTTAGCACAAATATGGCAGGAGACACATCCTTTAAAAATTCACACACTTTACCATGTGTTTTCTTGTGCATTCCTTTATTCTTTGCAACAGACCCGTGAATCAGGTGGACTCAGTGGAAAAATGGAGGCCCCAACAAGACCGCACATTCAGGCAAAGCCCAATAGCATTTGAAGACAGATCTGTGTTCAGCAGCCACAGCCAGGGCTTCCCGGAGGAGCCAACAGGGGCTAGAGTGAAGTGAGACCAGGCCTTCTGACCCTGCCCGATGCCAGAAACTCATCAGGGCAGGCTCTGCTTTGGGCCGGGCCCAGAGACGGGTTCAACATCAGGCCCTGGGGGGGGGGGGAGGAAACCCAGGACCCCCCACCTTTTACATGACTTTCCATGCAAAAAAAAATCCGTGCACCTGCTTTGTGACGTCAGAAATCAGTTTAAAATAGAGGAGGCAAGTGCAAATCTTCAGAATCTTACAAGAGGTACAGTTTTAAAATAATTATAGGTAAATTCAGCAAAATTTTGTCTGTTGTGTCAGTAAAACTTTGTCTGTTGTGTCAGCAATGAGCCATCTGTCTCTACCTGATCACCGTTCCCATGTCCTCCTCGTTGACTCCCTATTTAAAGCCTCCCCTAGAACTCAGGTACTATTCATGGAACCTTCCTAAATCTTCACAGCCTGCAGAGATTTTCCCCTTTTGTGTCTCCTACTGCATCTCATGTTTAGCCTCTTGTAATGCATCGCTTTATCTTATATGCGGATTTGTGTGTTTGCCTTCTCTCTCCTTTACTATAGAAATTCCTTGGGGTAGGGGCGCCTGGGTGGCTCAGTAGGTTGAGCGTCCGACTACGGCTCAGGTCATGATCTCGCGGTCCGTGAGTTCGAGCCCCGCGTCGGGCTCTGTGCTGACAGTTCAGAGCCTGGAGCCTGCTTCACATTCCGTGTCTCCCTCTCTCTCTGCCCCTCCCCCACCCATGCTCTGTCTCTCTCTGTCTCAAAAATAAACATTGAAAAAAAAAAAGAAATTCCTTAGGGTAAAGAATCACATCTTTAGTTTCCAAGAACACATTCAGTGCCTTAAATATCATAGATGATCAGTTATAGCCAAAAAAAGAAAAAGAATAAACCATACTTTAGAGTTAACCAAAACACTTTTTTTACCCCCCCAGTAAAAGGAACCAGGGCTCCTTGGAAAAATGTCTGATTCCAAGGCTGGGGCAAATAGAATTCAAAATGAGGATCTTGTTAAGGGGATTCAGAAGCTAACTTGAAGGTGCCTCCACTAATCAACTATAGAATAATTTGAGCCACAAAATAAATAAGTATAGTAACCCATATAGTAAAATAGGAACCCGTGAGCCTTCGCGAAGATGATCATGTAAATGAATAAATAAGTTCTCGTTGCAGGAGAAAAGCTCTCCCTTCCAGAAAAATTCCAGCAAAATGTAGAAATAATGACAGAATTAGAATCTTGCCACTTGGCAGCAACTATGGTAATAATTGTATAAGAATCATCAAGGCTGCCAAAACTAGTGGGGGAAATGTGACAAAAAAATGACACGTGAGCGAATATGCAATGTAGCTCCTCACAAGATACCGGTTAATTACGAAGGGGAAAAGTAACTTTGCAGTGGAGACATCTGGTGGATATCACCTTAACCTACTGGTCAAAGTCAACGTCATTAATAACGAGAGAACTCATCACCATGTGCCTACCGATACGACGAACTGAAGCACAAGCATAACGCTCCTGTGTTTCCCTGATGAAAATCTATTCCATGAATCTACACACAGGGAAACATCCAACAAACCAATTGAGGACATTCTACAAAAGGCTTGTATATACTCTTCAAAAACACCCATCATTCACCAAAGAAAATATACAGATGGTAAATGAGCAGACAAAAAGATGCTCCACACCTTAAGTCACCCAAAAACATGCAAATTAAAGCAACAATGAGCTAACACTATGTACCTATTACAATGGCCCAAGTCCGGAACGCTGGAAACGCTAAACGCTGGTGAGGGTGTGGAGGGACAGGAGCTCTCGTTCGTTGCTGGTGGGAAATGCAAATGGGTAGGGCCACTTCGGAAGACACTCTGGCAGTTTCTTATACAACTAAACAAGCTATTAACATGTGATTCAGCAACTGCACTCCTTGGCGTTTACCCAAAGGAGTTGAAAACACGTCCACGCAAAAGTCTGCACAGGGGTGTTGATAGCAGCTTTATTTAGAACTTCCAAAATTCGGAAGCAACCCAGATGTCCTTCAGGAAGCGTGTATATAAACAAACTGTGATACATCAGACGATGGAATATTATTCAGCACTAAAAAGAAATGAGCCACTAAGCCCCGAGAAGACATGGTGGAAACTTAAGTGCGTTTTAAGAAGTGAAAGAAGCCAGTATGAAAAGGCTACATACTTTATATGTCCAACTATCTGGCATTCTGGAAAAAACAAAACTCTGGAGAGGGTAAAAAGATGCATGGTTGCCAAAAGCTGGGCAGGGTGGGGAAGGGATGAGTAAAGAGAGCACGTGGGAATTATAGGGCGATGAATCTACTCTGTATGTGTAACGGTAGACACATATCTTTACGTGTCTGTCCAGACTCCTAGAACGTCCAATACTACGGACTCTGGGTGATAATGAATGTACCACACTGTTGGCGCGACCTTGATAATGAAGAGGCTGATCACACGCAGGGGTAGGAGGTATATGAGAAATCTCTGTACGTTGCTCTCCATTTTGCTGGGAACCTGAAATTGCTCTAAAAAAACTAGAGTCTATTTTCTTTTTAAAGGCCAACCATGAAAGGCAAAGAAACACTAGGAACTGCTTTGGGTTAAAGAAGACTAAGGAGCCGGGGCGTGGAAACGTAACGTCTGATACTGAATTGGATCCTGGACCAGAGAGGTTTTTCTCTCGGACATTAGTGGGACAACTGATGAGGTTTTAATACCTGGAGATAATTAATAGTAGAAGATCAAAGTTAACCTCCTGATTTTGGTAATCGTACTGTCGTTATGTTAGAGAATAACTTGTTTTTTGAATATATATGCTAAAGTAATTAGAAGTAAAGGGGTATTAAACTTTCTACATACCTTTAAACTCGTTCAGAAACAATGGATCCACTTGAGGAACCAGGGTGCAGGTTACATAGGAATTTTAAGTGCTGTTTTTCCAAGTTTTCTCTAAGGCCGAGATTAGTTCAAAACTTTAAAATGGGAAAAAAAAGCCTCTAATGTAAAAAAAAAAAAAAAACAGCATATATTTGCATATTCCTAAATTATATAATCATTAAAGATTACTTGGAAAACACATTGTACATATTTTAAATTTTGCCAAATTTCTACTTCTTTATCGCCGGAAAGGTCAGCAACAAAGATGTATCTCAGCTTCTCCTGGTTCCTGAATTTCTGAGAATTTGACTACTTTTTGTCATTTTTTGCTAATTCTTCTAGAGCATTGATTTCCTTTGATGGAGAATTCAAAATTCAAAGGCAAATGAAAACGCCCATGGAGTTCAAGGTGAGTGTGTTGTGTCATTATGCAACTTGCCTGTCCTCGTTTTGAAAGGGTTTCATTGCACCTACCACTGCAGTTCCAGTCTCCCTGAGAACCTTTGCACATACACCCCTGAAGTCATTATCTTCTTGTCGTGTGGTCATCCTGACTTTCACTCCTCTCCCCCTCCTCCACTACCTGAGGATTGGAAAGTTGGCTTTGTCATATGGTCTCCATGGAGCCTAGCACAGTGTCTAATATGTGGAATGCTGAAAAAAATATATTTATTATGACCTCACATTTCTAACTCTGTATTAATAAAAATAGGTGCCCTGGGCGCCTGGGTAGCTCAGTTGGTTAAGCATCAGACTTCCCTCAGGTCATAATCTCACGGTTCATGGGTGCAAGCCCCACATCGGGCTCTGTGCTGACAACTCAGGTTCTGTGTTCCATCACTCTCTGCCCCTCCTCCACTCACACTTTGTCTCTTTCTCTCTCTCTCAGAAATAAACATTAAAAAAATCTAATTAGAAAATAAAAATATGTCCCCTTAAGTTTTCGCATGTCTGATTCGCTCACAGAGCTGTTCTCGTGCACAGTACACCGGCATTTATTACACTCCTGCACGTCCATCATCTCCTGCAGTCCTTCATATTACCATATGACCCAGGTACTGTTATGCCCATTCGGCAGATGAGAACATTGAGGCTAGAGAGATTTTTGTTGTTGCCGAAGCTTGCTTGGTAAGTAAATGGCAGAGCTAGAATTTGAACTCAGACCAATCCAACGCCAAAGTCTACATATTCCCCATCTAGCATCCTCAGTAACCCTCTATTTCAATCGATTTTTTATCCTAAAATGCAAACAAACAGCTCCACTGAGTAGACATCTGCTGTTCAGCGGAACCTTATAGATGCTTCTTTCTGTCCCTCTGTCATTCTGAGGGCGGCGGAGGAATTGAAAATAAAAATGTGATATGGGAAAGTAAATCAAATATCAAGTTCACAGCCACGTGGAACTAAGGGGAAAAGCAATAACTAATTGATATGCTTTCTATAGCGTCTGCACTGGAAATTAATTTAGAGTGGCAGGTGCGTCCCACAATTTATCTCTGAAAGGAAGTGAGCAAGATACCAAGAAGAACCAAGAAGCGCCCGGTCCTAGATTCATATTAGGTACCCTTCGTCAGAACGGCCGGTGTGTCCAGAAATAACGATACAGGGGCTGCTGCATTCCCTCCACACCTGGTCCCCCTTTTCACTGCCCACCAGCAAACGGAAGCTGTGGTTTTGGGAACCGTACACACCAGAGCTGCTAGCTTGAATGGCAGAGCTCCAGCTCACTCAGGTCCAGCCCCAGAGTCCCTTACTTCCTTCTAACACGATCACGAACCAAGAAAGACAAATGCTCTTGAGTCCCCAGCAAGTTAGGTCACTCATCCACCAGGAAGAAGCAAAAGTGAGTCCACAAAGGATGTGTGGGGAAAACAGTAATAAAAGAAAACAGCTAATAGCTAACAGATGCTCACCCGATTTAGAAGAACTTGAGGCAAGACCTGGTAGAATGTTGAACGGAAGGCAAGAAAATGTCCCTTGTCACCTTTTGTCACATACCCCATGATGTAGCCTGGGTCATTAGCAAACATGTTTGGGGAACAGTTTGGTATTCTCTCAGTAATCGACTCCTCTTGGGAGAGATGCTCTGCGGCTCAATGGGAATTGTCTGGTCTAAAGTCTAGGCAGAGAAGAGGATCCTCCACCAGACAAATAGCACCTAGCAGTCCCAGCCATCACCACATGGAGCAGAAGAATCGCCCAGCTGATCCCTGCCCAGAGGCAGGATTCACAACCTTAGGCGCTATAACAAAATTGTGGGAAGCCACGAAATTTGGAGGCATTTTGTTGCGGATCCGTAGGTGACCAGAACGCTGGTCCTCAGTATCCTCACCTGTAAAATAAAAAGATTGAATTGCACCGGACTCCGTGACCTCCAAGATTCTTTACTATCTTCAGATAATCTCTTGATATGTATATTTCACCTGTTTTGTCTGAGTGGTAAATAAATGTGTGATGATGGGGCATCGTGTTCTTCCTTCTAGCACTGAGATTACAGCAGGAAATACAATTTTGAAGCATGGCTTTAGCCTTGAGAGTTCACTGTAGGATCAGAATGTTTGACCGCATGAGTGTCTCAGAGCACACTGTGTAAAGGGCGGGGGGTTCACTCTGGCCGCGAGCCGGGCCCCCAGTAACCCTGGTAAAACCAGGAGACCAAAAGAGTCCCCTTGCTCATCAAGAAACCGGCATGAGACTAAGAGCCATTTCATCAACGATGAGATAAGAAAATACACAGGCTAGACAGAATTCCATAAATAGGGTAGGGATATATTTTTTCTATGTACCAATTTTCCTTAATAACATCTTCGAGGACGGTCATTTACAAATTTGTCTCAGCCATCCTCAAACCTATTTACATTTTCACCGTCTCGGGATAACAAGATCCGTATCAGCTGTATCTTTATTTGGCTTAAATTTACTACAAGCTGGTTTTAGTAACCTACCACCTCCTTCCCTGTGTGTGACCAGGCTTAGCAAATCTGAAAACCTAAGTTGTGAAATAAAACACGCTGAAAACTAACCCCATTGAATTCTTTGTAAAGTAAACCTACCTACAAGTATAAAAACGTTTGCAGCAAACGAGATATAGAGTTCTCCCATCAAACAGGTTCCTACGAAGATCTGTCAAGAAAATGCGATACAAAGATGAAAGAGGTAAACATTTCTATTACCCAAGGGGGCTTCTGGTTATCGTTTTGGAGTGTGGAGTGGAAAGAGCTTAGAGACAAAGAGAAAGGTGGTCCCACCACTTACTGTCTCTATACCCTTGATGAGTCAACTACCCACCTAGTTGCACATGAAGAGGAAAGACACCCTAGTGATTAAGACCGTGGCCCAGGGACCCAATCTATTTGAACTATACCTGGCTCTACCATGTACAGTTGTGTGACTCTGGGAAAGCAACTTGACTTCTCTGTGCCTCAGTTCCTTTATCTGTAACATATGTTAATAATAATACCTACTGCCTTGTGTTTTCATGAGGTCTAAATATTTAAGCTCTCAGAACATGTCTAAGACTTAGTAAGTAGCATAAAAATTTAGAGTGTAAAGTGCTAAATGAATATGCATCATCTCCCTTCCTTTCTTCTGCAGCTTTTGTAATTAAAATGATGTTCTGAAGTGTTCTGGTTCCAAGGAGGCAGACACTTGGACAATGTAAATAAAAATTGCCATCCTACATACAAGCCAGCTGATAATGATAATAATAAATGACTGTAAAGTAGAAAATACTTCAGACAGAAGGAAGAGCTTCCAGACTGCTAAGCTCCCTAATCCAAGTGATGGGGGCTCAGATGCCATCTTTCCTGTGCGTCTTTAAGAAGAGAATGGGGGGGCACCTGGGTGGCTCAGTCGGTTAAGCGTCCGACTTCGGCTCAGGTCATGATCTCACAATCTGTGAGTTCGAGCCCCGCGTCGGGCTCTGTGCTGACAGCTCAGAGCCTGGAGCCTGCTTCGGATTCTGTGTCTCCCTCTCTCTCTGCCCCTCCCCCATTCATGCTCTGTCTCTCTCTGTCTCAAAAATGAATAAACATTAAAAAAAAATTAAAAAAAAAAGAAGAGAATAGACTTTTTTTTAAGTTTATTTACACATTCTGAGAGACAGAGAGAGACAGCGTGCATGAGCGGGGCAGGGGCAGAGAGAGAAGGAGAGAGAGAATCCCAAGCAGGCTCCCTGCTATCAGTGCGGGGCCCGACACAGCGCTTGATTCCACAAATCTCGAGATCACGACCCGAGCTGAACTCAAGAGTTGGACACTGAACTGATGAGCGAGCCAGGTGCCCCAAGAATGGATTATTTATTATATGTCCAGGTCACTGGTTCAGAAGTTCACCCGAGAAACATATTTTTATCATGAAACAACAAAAAAAAGTTTACCTGAAAAGCACACAGTAGTTAGTTCCTAAGTATTTGCAGAAAACATGACATTGATTGGCCCCTGGAAAAGGTGTTTCATGGCTACCCCTTCAGTTCGTGAATTCTGAAAGTGTCCTAAAAATGGAAGGCAGTGGCCTATTTCATCTCTGGGAATATAAAGGTTCATTTCCTGTATGGTCTCCCTGTTTTCACTCTGTCCTTGACCCACTGCTGGGGGGCTGACAACCATGTACTAGGCAATCAGAGGCAGTTCCCCCCGAAACACTGGGAGAATCCAGGCACGAGTGCCCAGGGCCGTGTCCAGGCGTTGGTTACTGAGGCCCATGGACTGCAGGGCCTGCTTTCCTCACAGCCTGTGTCTCCTCGGCCCCCTCTGGAGTTCACCTGGGGAAGGTGCCTCAGTTTCCCATGTCAGTGCTAGAGGGTAGGTTCTGGCTGCCTCAGGTGGGGACCTTACCTTTGTTTGGACTGAATCTTCATGTCCTCGCCCAGAATTCCTATCTTAAGTCCCAACTCTGGTGTGGCTGTATTTGGAGATCCAACGGAATTAATGTCCTTATAAGAAGGAACACCAGAGAGCTTGCTCGCCATGGGCAGGTGCTCTCCATGGGCAGGCACCAAGGAAATGTCTTGTAAGGATGTAGTGGGAAGGCAGCCATCTCCAAGCTGGGGAGAGAGTCCTCACCAGAAACTGAATTTGAGGGGCACCTGAAATGTGAGCGTCTGACTTCGGCTCAGGTCATGATCTCGAAGTTTGTTGAGTTCAAGCCCCACGTTGGGCTCTGTGCCGACAGCTCAGAGCCTGGAGCCTGCTTCAAATTCCGTGTCTCCCTCTCTCTGTCCCTCCCCTGCTCGTACTCTGTTTCTCTCTCTGTCTCTCAAAAGTAAATAAACATTGAGACAATTTTTTTTAAGAAATTCAATTTGTCAGCACCTTGATCTGGGACTTTATAGCCTCCAGAACTGAGAGAAAATAAATTTCTGTTGTTGTTTTTTAAATTTTTTTAATGTTTATTTATTTTTAAGAGACAGAGCACGAATGGGGGAGGGGCAGAGAGAGAGGGAAACACAAAATCTGGATCAGGTTCCAGGCTCTGAGCTGTCAGCACAGAAGCTGATGAGGGGCTCGAACTCATGAACCGTGAGATCATGACCTGAGCCAAAGTAGGGCACGTAACCCACTGAGCCAGCCAGGAACCCCTGCTTCTGTTGTTTAGCTCACCATCTGTGGTCTTCTGTTATAGCAGCACAAATCAACTAATACATCCTGTATTCTACCTCTCTCCGAGACTCCCACACAGGACCTGAGCCTCAGTCACCTGCTGAGATAATCTGCGATTCACATTCCCTTTACTTGTTTTCCTGTACCCACTAGAAGTCACCTAAACATTTTTAAAATTATTTTTTTTGTATTAGAGAGAGAGCTCGCAAATGGGGAAGAGGGGCAAAGGGAGAGAGAGAGAATCTTCAGCAGGCTCCATGCTCAGCATAGAGCCCAATGCAGGGATCAATCCCATGACCCTGGGATCATGACCTCAGCTGAAATCAAGAGTCGGATGCTTAACCCACTGAACCACCCAGGCGCTCCATGAAGTCACTTTTGAAATAACCTATCCTCAAACTCAGTCCTCAGGCTTTGCTTCTGGAGGAATGCAACTGGGGAATGGATAATCAGGCTCAGTGGGCATCAGAGGAAGTCTTGAATGTGATAGGGTATCCTTAAAGGCATCGTAAGTAAGGGCGAGTGTGCTTGTGGAAAGAAGGCGGAATCCCACCTGTGCACCGCATGTTCTGTACCACAAACTAAGGCCATACCTCCTTCTTGACATCTCTCGTCCTCTAGGTAAGAAACCAACGTGTGGAAACACCTTCCCCCCACGTGGAAGCAGTCTGTCCAAGACCAGCATGCAGAGTAACTGTCACAATTCATTACGTGCTAGGAAAGTGCTCTTGAGAGTCTTCGAAGCTCAGAGTTTCTAGGATTCTACCTCCATTTAGAGAGGACATCGTGACCCCCTGAAGGAGGGCACTAATGGGCTTCCCGGTGACCGATTGCCGAAGGTGATACATCCAATGGGAAATGATGGTTGGAGTCTGCAGTGGGAGCACGTATCGGTTGGCCCCAAGGAAGGAGGACTCCCTTGCCTTGAATTTGGCATCTTGTCCAGTGCCCGGCTGTTGGCCCCGGATTCACTATGCTGACCTCAAACACAACTTTGTAATAAAGTCAGAGGGGTTTACCTTCCTTAACAGCCTGTGTCACTCACCAGCTGTTTGGTAGAGAAATGTGACATTCTGCAACAGGAAGCTTCGCCAAGAAACTGGGTGATTTTTGGTCTCCATCACAAGAGAGCCTGGGCCAATTTCACTGCCAAGCATATTTTTCCAGAACATTAATCTGCTATAAATCACTTAAGTCGGTCTCCAGAACCACTTTGATCCCCATAACTTTCATTTACATAATTCATCAATTAAAAATATTGGAGGAGAAATCAATGCATTACTGCAGAACATATTCTCTTGACCCTCCATCCGTAAAATTATATCCTATAAACTTTAGGCTCTGGACTGGGCTCTGAATGAGTTTGCTAGTCCCCTAGATCGACTGCAAGGAAAAATTCTCATTTTTCAGAAGTCCCTTTTCTGTACATATTTTGTTATCTGATAGACCCAAGTTTGCATTCTCGGTAAACATTGATTTCACATCTCTGTATGGGTAATGACAATAACTCCTATCATAGCGAGCAGTTACGACTTAATAAGAAGATATATATATAAAGTGTCTAACAACAGTCCGTTCTATAATTGGCACTTGCAGTACATATTGACATCCTTTGTCCACTTAGCGTCCAAATCCCATCCTTATATCTAAAGAATTTCCTGCCTTTTGCATTTTGGTAGGAAATAGACATTGAAAATTCCAGATACCAGTGTTCTACATTGGCTGGTCCATGTTGATTATTGACCTGGCTCTGACCTGACATGCTCATATTTTCCTGCTCTTGAAAACTGTCTTTCTGATTCAGGTGTTAACGGCTCCAGGGAGAAGTCTGTCCTCACTTGTTTCTCCTGGTTCAGGATACCTCGAGCCCTAGTGGGTCAAGGCATGAAGACTGGATTTAGGGTAGTGGAAATGAAAGGAAAAAAAAAAATTCAGACCTTCAAGAGACTTCTGAAAACCTTATTAGCATGGATTTAAGAGACGCCTCTTCTCATTAAAGCAGCGTCAAGTCTCTAGATCATATTTGGCCAAATCTTTCCATTTTTGTGACAGATACTAAGTATAAAGTCGATGAAAACCATAGAAGAGAGAAAGCGCAGAGGTTATGTGAGGCAACGGACGACATCAAATTTGTAAATTGAAAAACTAATTATTTCTTCAAGTGATTATTTTCTGAGCTCACTCGAAAGCGACATCCACGGAGCACCCAATCAGTTCCAAATAACAGGGTTTGAGATTTTACTGGATTCAAGACCTCGTGTTTATCATTTGTCATTTATGGTGTGTTTGTTTTTCAGAGGAATAAATCAGCCGGGAATCAAATGTTTACGTTCATTTTTCAGCTATGTCCCGGCTTAACTATCACGGATGTCTATACTGAAGCAGGGAATCGCACGGTTTTTAAAAAGATCTGGTCTGTCTGGGCATAGAGTGTTCTTTCTTTTCAGGGTACTGACTTTTACAAGGGTACCAGGTCTTGGGATCCGGAATGAGACCCTACCCAGATCCTCTCAGGAAAATCTGCTTTATAATTCCCCGAAGCCATACCCAGCAGATGCTATGTTATATATAACCTAGATTCTTGAAATAAAACATGTCTGCATTCGAAGAACATCTATGGGAACCCGGGAGACCTGATTACATTGTTTTAATGCTCTAAGGTCGAGGGCTGCCCCTGATTTTGTCACAAATTAGGCAAGTATTCAAGGGAAATTCTTTTTTAAAAAACGGCACGTCCTCACGTGTGGATGGGCAAGTGAACAATGTTCCTGCTGTGCTTTAGAAAGAGGTGCCAGTTCCCTGAGATGCTGTCGACATGACGGAAAACCACCTGCTGCCAATTTCTACTTCCCAGTACGAAACCCAGCCTTCTCGCGGATTATCGCTGCGGGTAGGCGACGCAAATTTGCCTCTGCCCTTGCCGACCGTGGCTGACTGGTCGGGGAAGCTTCGGCTCCTGGGTCTTGGAAAATTCAGAGGGGTACAAAGTTCCAAAATGACAGGAGGAGGTCGGGGCACGCTGTGACAATGGAGAACACAACCACTTATTCCACAGGAAGTCCGGGAGGGGACACCAGGCTGGAGCACTCATTCCGCTTGAAATGCCCGTTTTCAAAAAGCACACTCAGTCCAAAGAAAATGTTCTGACTTTAAAAGCACCAAATACTAATTTTCTAGGAGTCGCAGCTCTTTTTTTTTTTTTTTTTTTTTTTTTGCTTGCATGTAAAAAAAAAAAAGGTGTGTCATTATAACATTCAGGAATACTTTTACAAAAAAAATCCATAATTATTTTTATTTTTTAATATGCCCTAATTTGGGACCATGGGGAAGGATATTGATATAGAAATTACAAGCAGAGTGGATATAATTTATAATTCTCACTTTAACAGTACAGTTCAGATATTTGCTTGGCTTTTTTTTCTTAATTAATGTTAGTAATAAAAGGGTAATAGCTCATGTATTTCAGATACATATCTAAATCTATGAAATGTAAAGATCATTTTTTTATTTGAGAGAGAGAGAGAGCACGTGTGCGATTGGGGAGAGGGATAGAGGGAGGGAGAAAGAGAGAGAGAAAGAGAGAATCTTAAGCAGGGTCTACGTACACTCAGCGTGAAGTCCTATGTGGGGCTCGATACCGTGACCTTGGGATCACGACCTGAGCTGAAATCCAGAGTCAGATGCAAAACCCACTGAGCCACCGAGGCACCCCTACGATCATTGCTAATTGTGGATACTAAACATGAAAATATGATAAATGTTCCCAAATCTCCATCATCATGGAGAAGGGTTAACACATTTCTTTTTCTTCTGCACAATTATTTCTCAAGATGAAATTCTGGGACTGCAATTACTGACAGAAAATCACGAGCCTGTCTGTTGGGTTCCTACATATCTTCTTGTGGACTCCACACAGCGCAAGTGCAATGGCGCTATTTATAAGCTTCCCTCCTCCCCAAAGGTGTACATCGCGTGTGGCGCCCACTGCGGGGCTGCAGAGTTCACCTGTGCAACCTACCATGGAAACCCTGAGTGCATCTTGAAATAGCAACCTATTACTAGCCACTTCCTCAAGGATTATAGCCCAAAGAAGCTCAAGGGAAAAAAAAAAAAAAAGACGATCCTACTCTCTTGCCTAACTTGTCCTTTAGCAGTTAATTAAGGATATAAGGACAGAAGAATCGATAATAAAAGTAAAATTCCCATATTCCTTTATAGGACTCATGACTAGTTGATAGTATGGTATCGAGATCAATGTGTGATTTAACACTTTCTTTAGAGAGTGTTAAAAATTTGTGAGTTGAGCTTGGATTCTCAAAGAATAAAAGAATAAACATGGCAAGAAAAATTAAAAGAAGGAAATATAGATATCAGAAGAAAGAAATTTCGACAAACGTACAAAAACAGTAGAAATGATAAATATCATGACTACATCTTTGAAAGCTCTTATAGAAGAATGAATTGTTGGTAAATCGAACAGTGGAAAAATATTGAAAATAATAAATGGACCATTTAAAAATGAGAAAAGGTGAACAACCAATAGCAAAGATGTTAACTTCATATGAATATTACATTGATATTTATTAAATTTGAAAAAGGCAATAAATTATATGTTCTTTTTTTTTAACGTTTATTTATGTTTGAGAGACAGACAGAGCATGAGCAGGGGAAGGGCAGAGAGAGAGGTAGACACAGAATCAGAAGCAGGCTCCAGGCTCTGAGCCATCAGCACAGAGCCCGATGCGGGGCTCAAACTCATAGACCGTTAGATCATGACCTGAGCCGAAGCCGGCCGCTTAACGGACTGAGCCACCCAGGCGCCCCTAAATTATATGTTCTATTAAAAAAACCAGAAACAGTAACATATAAACTTGTCAAATCACTAAGTTGTACACCTGAAACCAATGTGTGTCGACTATACTAAAAAACAAAAACAAAAAAAAAAACAAAAAAAAAACCAACATAAATACCAATATGCATTAAAGAAATAAAAAGCATAAACAGATGTATTACCAAAAACAAATCACAAAGACATTACAGTTTACTAGTCTAGGAAATCAGAATCTATTCTTAAATTATTTCGGACATTCAATGAGGAAATAATCTCTCGTTGCATAAAAAAATAATAATGGCAAGAATATGATCAGACAATAAAATTCTTTTTGTAAGGCTAAGTTCACTATGATTTCAAACACAAACTCTGTGAAGATATAGGTAGGAAGGTGACAGCCATGTACAAGTTAAAGGAGAGGTTGGGAACAGATTCCTTACTCGCCGCCCTCAAAAAGAACCATGACTTGGTCTTGGACTTGGACTTCTAGCCTCCAGAAACGTGAGAAGATAGATTTCCGTTGTTTAAAGATAGATTTCCGTTGTTTAAGCCACTCAAGACTGTGGTACTTTGTTAAGGTAGCCCTAGCAAACAAATACAAGGTCTTGTCTTTTTTCTTTTCTCTTCTTTTCTCTTCTTTTCTTTTCTTTTCTTTTCTTTTCTTTTCTTTTCTTTTCTTTTCTTTTCTTTCTTTTCTTTCTTTCTTTCTTTCTTTCTTTCTTTTCTTTCTTTCTTTCTTTCTTCCTTTCTTTCTTTCTTTCCTTCTTTCCTTCTTTTTCTTTCTTTCTAGCTTTCTTTCTCCCTTTGTCAATTAAACTAATTTCATTGGAGGAACATTAAGACAATATTTTAAAAACATGTGTTACTTTTATACATTGGTTTTCATAACACTACTTATCAATAATTTGATTGATCTGTGTGGGGTGTGATTTGAATCACTGGGAGCCACATTGGTAATATTATAATCAGCATTTGGAACCAGCAACTTGGGCTGGCAGGGAAGCCCCCCAACCAACTCTAAGGCAATTCTCAGAGTGGCTCTGTGTTTTGCTCATCAGATAATAAAGGTGGGAAGAGTAAGTGAGAGTCTTTGTGCCGATAACAGCGTTGGCAGGAGTAGAAAAGGAAAACTCATTACTCGTGCATATCAGCTCCATTTGAGCCAAACTGTATCGCTCAGCGATGTTGAGTTTTTATAGCTATTCTTTTACGGCTATAAAAATACCTTTACTTTTGATACTCCTGAAGGAAAAATAATGTGGTTATTGCCAAGCTGAAACTCTAAAGCACAAAGCATCTTTATCCCCATTGAACCAATTGCCTTAAAGTTCAAGCCTTGGCAACACAAACATTTTATAAACTACTGTAATGGAAATCAAAATTTAGTTATGCCTAGAGGGAGAATCCTACAAGGATCGAGTAGACTGTTCAAACCCTGCAGCATTTCTAAGCCCACTAGAGGACTGGGTAGGGAACTTTCATACTAGATGCATTGGTGTAAACTTCACTTCTACAAAGAAACATACTCTCTTCTGTCGTCCCCCTAAATCTGCATATTTCCAGAAAAAAAATGGAACACCAGTGTGAGCAGGTGACAAGTGGCCATTGACCCAATCCTCACTGAGTAGAGGGTGACTGAAACTGCAAAGCTCTGGGGACAGGCACTCCATCCAAAGGGGCATGTTTCTTCCCTTCGAGAGTTGGCCGTGCAGAAAATCTACCACCTACTAAGAAGGGGAACACATTTTGGATGGCCATGCAAATTCTGCAAGCTTTTAAATGTTGGCTCAAAATTCTTTAAAGCACCCTGTTCATCAAGGCCATCATATCTGTGAGTAGGACACGATCCCAGTAGCTAAATAAAAGAGTTACTCTGAAAGTCAGAAGAAAGGAACCCTGGCTCCCGCCATCACAGCTGTGTGGCCTGGGGCACTGCTGGACTGTGGTGTCCACAAATTCATCTGCTGTGTTTGGGGTAAACGAAGCTTTCAGCGGAGGGTCTGGTCTATCCCAGGTCTTCAAGCAGTCTTATGCGTTTGCAAATTCACCTGAAAAATTCTATTATCGCGATATGATTTACCAATCAGAGAACGCAGAAAAAGCAGTGGACAGAACACAGTACCCGTGCCAAATAAAACGCTTATATGAGAATAGAGAGACTCTCTCATAGTCTGGTTTGTATTTTCAACCCAAAGTGTTATTAAACTCAGCATAGATCTGGGCAGTATTACCTTAGTATCTTAAGTTCAGTAAGAAAAAAGACCGCAATTATCACAAAAACTTTACAATTTTATAATTTTATTTTTAATTGTGGAAAACTATATATAACGTGAAATTTACTATTTAAACACGCTGTTCAGTGACATTAAATTCATTTGCATTTGCACAACCATCACCAACGTCCATCTGCAGAACATTTTTTATTTTGCAAAACTGAAACGCTGTACCTATTAAGCAATAATAATAATCATTAAACAATAACTCATTAAACAATAACTCACCATTGGGAAAGAAGGCAAAGGTATTATCACTGGCAGACAGTGTGATTATACACATGAAAAGTATAAAATATGCCACAATTATAAATAAGCATTTATTGAAATGGTCAGATACAAAAAAAATGCTCAGAAATTGATAGCATTAGAATATATGTATAAAATTCACCTAGAAAATATGACAAAATAGGCTACTTTTCATAAAATCAAAAACCATAAGATACTTACAAGGAAGTGTGAGGAAAGGTGGCATGTACATTTTAAATACAACAGAACCTTCTTTGTTAAGGTTTTGTTAACCTCCCCAAAGTGAAGATTCTTATTTTTTTAAATAGGTAGATTATGTTAATTCATACATTTAAAACAATTCCAATAAAAATTCCAACCAAACTTATTTTATGCTGGTGAGACAGGAAGTTCAAAAGACAGTTCAAAGCAAGATCATTGTGTGGGTGCCTGGGTGGCTCAGTCGGTTGAGTAACTGACTCTTGATGTTGGCTCAGGTCATGATCTCAAGGTCATGGGATCAAGCCCCCCGGGGGGCCGTGTGCTGACAATGTGGAGCCTGCTTGGGATTCTCTCTCTCTCCCTCTTTCTCTTCCCCTCCCCTGCAAAAGTGTACTCTCTCTCTCAAAATAAATAAATAATCTTAAAAAAAAAACCAACACAATGTAAGATTATTGTGGAAAGAGGGCACGAGGACCCTAGCCTACTAAATATTAAAATATATTACAAATCAAAGCCAATTAAGCAGTATGGCACTGGCACCAAAAGGAAGATATAAGTCCTCAGAAATGGGTCAATATCTGAAATATTGCATAACTGCTTAACATGTTCAAATCACAAGAATAAGAGAGAACTGTTAATTACTAAAAATGAAATAGCTCCGACTTCGGCTCAGGTCATGATCTCGCGTTCTGTGGGTTCGAGCCCCGCATCAGGCTCTGTGCTGATGGCTCAGAGCCTGGAGCCTGCTTCACATTCTGTGTCTCCCTCTCTCTCTGCCCCTCCCCCACTCATGCTCTGTCTCTCTCTGTCTCAAAAATAAATAAACATTAAAAAAAATTATAAAAATGAAATAGCAAATTGAAGGAAAAGAGAGGTTTTTACCTTTATATGTGACATTATACACCAAAATACATTTAAGTTACATTTTCAGGCTACACTAAAGTGCTGAATAGATTTTAAATTTTAATGTTTTAAAAAATTTTTAATGTTTATTTATTTTTTTAATATTTTTTTAACATTTATTTAATTTTGAGGGACAGAGCATGAGCAGGGGAAGGGCAGAGAGAGAGAGAGGCAGACGCAGAATCTGAAGCTGGCTCCAGGCTCTGAGCCATTAGCACAGAGCCTGACGTGGGGCTCGAACTCACAGACCGTGAGATCATGACCAGAGCTGAAGTCCGCCGCCCAACCAACTGAGCCACTCAGGTGCCCCTAATGTTTATTTTTGAGAGAGAGAGACAGAGTACAAGCAGGGGGAGGGGGAGAGAGAGAGAGGGAGACACAGAATCCGAAGCAGCCTCCAGGCTCTGAGCTGTCAGCACAGAGCCTGATGCCAGGCTCAAACTCACAGACTGCGAGATCGTGACCTGAGCCGAAGTCAGACACTTAACCGACAGAGCCACCCTGGCGCCCCTAAATTTTTGTGTTAAAAACATACTCGTAGTTCAGTAAAACATTAAATATCATTGGGGAAATGATAACGACTTTTTCAACTTGATTAAGAAGGAAAAATATCACTATATAATACATAAAATATTTCAAATACATAAAATATTTACAACTCCATTAATCAGTCAATAAAAAATAAAACTTACATTTAAAAGTACACAATACTAAAAACTTCTCACTAAATTTGATGAAAAATACAAGAAATTAATATTCGCAACATGGTAAAAGTTCATTCAATTTTATAAAGCAAACAGGAAGACTGTGTAGATATATGGGCCCAGAGACAAGCAGGTAATATTTGTTGAGCGTTTTCATGGAGCCAAGCATTTATTCATAGTAGCTCATATGACCCTCGCCACAGCTCTCTGAGACCAGCGATTTTAATATCTCCATCTTCTAGATATTACCCCCACTTGGTCCCATAGACATAGAAAGCAGAGACTGGGAATTTTGCTTTAACTACTACTCTCGTTTTTCCTTTTAGATTTTCCAAAAAATTAAATTACACGGCATAAATGGTCAAAGGTGTTCTGCAATTCATTGACTTAATATGCATCAAGCAGCTACTATACATCGTGCCCCGTGCTGGTCACCAGGGACTAGAGACAGATCAAGACCATCTTCAGACACCCGGCGGGAGAAACAGGCATGTAAAATAATCACGAGCAATACGATGCTACGAATGGGCAAACTGCATGCAATTCAGTGCAAATTAAAACATCAGAGGCGCCGTTTTGATGACCAAGCCAAAATTTGAAATAAGACGGAAAGCTTTAAAGAATTGATACAAATCTTTGAAAAGGCAACATACAAATCCATATTAAGAATTTCAGAATGTGGGGCAACTGGGTGGCTCAGTGGGTTAAGCGTCCGACTTCGGCTCAGGTCATGATCTCACGGTCGTGGATTTGAGCCCCGGGGCAGAGCTCTGTGCTGACAGCTCAGAGCCTGGAGCCTGCTTCAGATTCTGCGTCTCTCTCTCTCTCTCTCTGCCCCTCCCCCACTCCCATTCACTCTCTCTCTCTCTCTCTCTCAAAAATAAACAAGTGTTAAAAAAGAAAGAATTTCAGAATGTTTATTCTCTTTGACTCAGTAATCTCTCTTATTCTTGGAAATTCATCCTTAAGAAATAATTCATTAGAAAGAAACAAAACTACCACTCATTAATTAACGTTTTAAATATTTATTTGTGCCTACTGCCTATCAGATTCTGTTAGGATCTGGGGAGAAGATGAACAAAAAATTCATTCCAAAAAAGTCTTCCCTCCAGCCCTTATCAAGACAGTAAAAACTGGAAAACACTATAATGTTCAATTATGGAGAGGTGTTTTAGGTATTACGGTACATTGGCTTGCATAAATATAGCCAATATTAAAATTATATGTCAAAATTACATAGGAAAAAGGGCATTTTCATGATACATTGCTAACTTAAGAATATTAAATTTTGCGTAGAGTTCTGTTGCAGCATATTGCTTATAAAGACAAAAGCTTATATACAAATGAGATAGACAAGTTGTATTAGGGTTCGGGGATTATGGACAACGTTTATTTTATAACATTAATATTACTGGTATATAGCTTTTTTGGCCAGAAAAAAAAAATTAAGGCAGAATGAAAAAAAAAATTCATGTAACCAAAGAGTGATCCCGGAAGAGATTCATAATTGATTACAGAGGGGTTTGCAAACACAAAGTTCTGGGTAACAGCTCCCGGAATAACAAACTAGAACTTGCAAGGTTTGAAGGGAATGGCCTCCCTGCCTTACACGGACAGACAGTACAGAGAAGTCTGAAGATAGGATAAAATGTCACACTAAAATCTCATTCCAGATAACATCATAATTACTCTGAAATTACTGGCTTCCAAAGTCCCACTAACAATAGAGCACTTGCTAAGTGTTGTCAAATATAATTTTATTCACAGTTCCCGGGGTTAAGTATTCAGCATACAAAATATATTTTCACAGACTTACAAAAATGATAAAACACTTCAGTGGTTCTTGGTCCCTTTGAGTCTTACTCCTAGCCCAATTAGGTGCTCTTAAATCAACAGAACTGCCACCTAGAAAGCCAGAAACCTGGTCCCTCTGACTTTTTTCTTGAACTTTCTGCTGCCTTCCATTTCCTGATACCTTGGTATTCTGGAGTCTAACCTTCTGTTAACGAGGAAGAAGCAGTGGGAAAAAAGAAGAAAAATGTTCTCCAATGCAAGGTCTAACGTGGATCTCTCTGCCCAAAATGAATGAATCTTCCATGTAAGCGAGGGTGGGGTGAGGGGTGGGCAAGGACAGGGTTCTTCAGGGACAAGGTTTTCGCTCAGCCTGGGTGGTGAGGAGGCAGTTGACCAAAGAAAAACAGAATGTCTCGGTGGGGCAGGCAATAGAGTTTCTATGATTTGGGGTGTTTCACAGCAACTTCACTAGGTGTCAAAGTCAGCTGTGGGCTTGGGCGCAGTTCTCATGATATACAGCACTTGGCTCCTATGAACAGGACAACGGATGAGTCTGATCAGGGGCCGTGGCCCTTATGACAGCACTGGCAAAATTAACTCATCACAGACAGCGGAAGATGCTACACTCTGGGTTCAATTTCTGCTGCACACTGTCTTTGCAGTGGGAGCAATGCTTCGTTCTGTAATTCACAATTACTGTTGACCCTTGAATGATGCAGTGGATAGGAGCAAGGACTCTCTGTGCAGCCAAAAAGCTAACTTTTGAGTCCCCCGAAAACTTAACTACTAACAGCCCACTGCTTGACTGGAATCCTAGTCAATAACATAAGCACATATTTTGTGTGTGATATGCATTATATACTGTATTCTTGCAATAAAGGAAGCTAGAGAAAAGGAAAATGTTATTAAGAAAATCATAAGGAGAGGCACCTGCATGGCTCACTTGGTTAAGCATCCAAATCTTGATTTCAGCTCAGGTCATGATCTCATGACCGAACCCAGTTCGTGGGTTCGAGCCCTGCATTGGGCTCTGCACTGACATGTGGAGCCTGCTTGGGAGTCTCTCTCTCTCTCTGTCTCTCTGCTCCTCCCATGCTCTCTCTCTCTCTCTGTCTCTTTCATAAATAGACAAATAAAAAACTTTAAAAATTAAAAGAAATAATAATAATAAAGAAAACCATAAGGAAGAAAAAATACATTTACAGAACGGTACTCTAAAAAATTGCATTTAAGTGGACCCTTCACAGTTCAAACCCATGTTGTTCAAGGTCAGTTGTATGTCTGTATATTCCTCAAATGTATCTATATTGATCCGTCTATTCCTATATTAGTTCAGAACTGTTTTAATTGTTTTCCTTTTTGATCAAGATTGCCTTTGCCACAGACATCTCGCTCTTGCCTTGCGGGTGAATTGGTGGATCCCTTATAGACCATAAATGACACTGCTTGGCCTCAACACTGCTCTGTCCACCGCCTCTGATCTCCTACTTCTCCCCCTGGAAATGATGATTGATATTGCTCCTTGGGCGTTATTCCTTGGTTCTTTTGGGCTAAAACTGGTTATTCTCTTCCATGATGCACTTGCCTTTCATGGTGGAATCCACATGGCCACCATGCTGGTGAAGTTGGCCATCAGGGAGACTTTCATGAAATTTTACTTTATATATGCCAGTATAACCTAGACCCTATTTCGAATTAACCTCCATGTCAGAAAAGACTTGATAACGTGATCACGGCCCAGGTAGCTAATCGACGGTTACATGATTTCCCCAGGACCCCGCCACAAATCATGTGTCACGGCAGCACTTAGAACTCAGTGTCTAATCCGGTGCACCTGTCTCATGCAAGGAAGTTTTAGCCCACTAGATATGTCAACAAAGATATTTCAAACACGATATCTAAAGTTTTCCTCTTTGGGTGCTTGATTATTTCATTTAACCTAAGATGATCTGGTAATATCAAAGCTTCCAAAATGTCTTGCTCAACTCATTAAGTGGGTGTCCCTTATTTTTACTTTTAAGGAAGAATGAGATACACACGAAGCAAGGGAGATTGGAAGAGGAAAGGAGGGCTCAAGATGGTGACAGGTGGGGAATATACATTTGCTGGTTTCCATGATATGAAAACTCCCACGATGGCCAATTTCAAGCTACTACCACTGTGAAGTCAACCAGGTGGCCATATTCCTGAAAATTTAACAGTTAGATCTCTCAAGGCACTCTGAACAGACTCCAGCACAAAGCTGGCTCTGCCTGCCCTTCTGGCTATGAATTACCACCTGAAGATATGGTTTTGGTGATCACGTACTTGCATTAATACTGTTCTGTTGCTCTATTTGTTTTCGATGGCCCATAATTAATTTTCCCAGTGCCACTGACATGTAGAATGTAAGTAAATTACTTCTTGGCCGAGGTAGGGATATCAATTCAGCCATATTAAAGAGGAGAAATTCTTGTGGCTGTACCCTTTCAAGCATTTCTCCTCCAACTCTTTCTGGCTTCTGGCCTGATGGAAGGGAACAGCTCATAGACAGAGACTGGGAAATATGTTAATATTTTAATCACAAATGTTTGTGAAAGCTTCTCTCTGTATCAGGCTTGAACCCATAAGAGGTCCCAAGATTCTTCCAGTCAAGAAGTTGTATTACTTTAGGATAGAGAAGAATCTCAAAATACCATGTCAACTAACATAAGAGGGAAGCCCCAGTGACCAGAACCATAAGAGCAAAACCAATACTTCATTTATTTTGCAACCCTTTAGTTTATAGAGCTCTTGGGCACGTACCTTCACAGTTCTGTATATTGATAAAAGGGCATTCAAAATGGGAACACATTCAGGGGAGACCAATAACAATAAGAGGTGTTCACACTTTTGGGATGTTTACAATTGGCCATGCACTCTACTGACAGTATTACATATTCAACCCCATTTCATTCTCTTATCTCCACTATGCTCTTATGTAGGTGAGAAAAATCACCAATGGAATTACGATGGGTAACACGTCCTCTGTTGCGTATGTGGTAAATAACAGGCCAATATTTGGAACCAGGCAGTCTAATTCCATCCAGGAGATGTGCTTTTGAGCATCAGGTAGTATTTAAGCCATGTTTTGTCTGGAATATAGACCAACCAGTGACATATTAAACATTTTCAACTTCTCAAAAGCTCCCCCCTCCCACTGCGTTGCAGCTAGATTGAGGAATTACCTCTATGGGAGTCCCAAAAGAAAGCATTGGGACGACAGTGTCAAAGGGCTGACTTGAAGACAATAATAAGTTCTCCTTTCTTTTTTTTTTTTTAATGTTTATTTATTTTTGAGAGACATAGAGGCACAGCGTGAACAGGGGAAGGGCAGAGAGAGAGGGAGACACAGAATCGGAAGCAGGCTCCAGGCTCTGAGCCGTCAGTACAGAGCCCGACGCGGGGCTCGAACTCACAGACCACGAGATCATGATCTGAGCTGAAGTCAGCCGCCCAACCGACTGAGCCACCCAGGCGCCCCATAAGTTCTCCTTTCTCTTCTCAGGGCCCCAAAGCGGAAGGGGCCATCGTGGGAACCCATGATTTTCTCATCATTGGAGGTTTCCAGATGAAGACTGGATTACAGGTGTGGGACATGTGAATGTGGTTTAAGAAGTGCAGTTTGAGGGGCGCCTGGGTGGCTCAGTCGGTTGGGCTGCCGACTTCGGCTCAGGTCAGATCTCACAGTTTGTGAGTTTGAGCCCCGCGTCGGGCTCTGTGCTGACAGCTCAGAGCCTGGGGCTTGCTTCGGATTCCGTGTCTCCCTCTCTCTCTGCCCCTTCCCCGCTCATGCTCTGTCTCTGTCTCTCAAAAATAAATAAATGTTAAAAAAAATTTAAAGAAGTGCAGTTTGAGTTAGATAACTTCTCTGTGCAATCCAATATTCATTGGATACACACATGTGGCCATTTGAATTAAAACCAAAGTTACAAATTCAGTTCTTCAGTCACGTTAGCCACACTGCACATACTTAATAGCCACATGCGACTACTGGCTGCCATGTTGGATGGTACAGATATACAGAACCTTTCCAACATTGCCAAAAGTTCTATGGAACAGTGTTATTCTAAAATGTCGAATCTGCCTTTTAGAATTCCATCTGCCTTTGAGAAAAGCACAGGAAATATCCTGAATTCACAGATCAGAAATTGAGCACAAAAGCTTTATTTTCTCGTCTGTGTTAACACTTCATGATCCTCTGATACCCACACTTACCTTGAGCCTCACCACCAAACGCCCCGCTCTACTGCTACAGCCACTAGGGCTGTGGGGTGTGCACTCGGGCTCCCTCAATCATTTTGAACGCTTCCTCTTTGCGACCACAGGAGAACTTGGCAATGTGCTGTTTGGTGCATAAATAATTATCAGTTATTTCTGCCTCCCCTTTAATTTGCTCACAGAGCATTTCCTGAGAAGATCTTTGAAAGCAATTGGGCCACAACACTCTGTGGGCAACGAAAGGAATTACAGTGGTTGGGAGGAAGATAAATCGTGATGTTGGCTTGATTACAGTGCTGATTGCTGCTGAGTAGAAACTTTGGAAAAAAGAGCCTTTCCCTGGGGTTGATAGACGGCCTAGCACAGCGCCACCTGTTGACTGCCAAGGGGGTAGCAAAAGAAGCCCACTGGTGTGGGGCTGGTGGGTGTCTGTGGAGGGAGATTCATTTCAACAATCAAATAATGGATTTAAGAAAAGAGGTATTGAAAACCTGTGTGCTATGCTTTCTGGCTATTCATAAACCCACACAGATCTGTTACTAACTGGCTGGTTTTCTAATAATGACCTTTATCAACAGTGTCTTAACAAGAAATAGTCAGAAGTAAGCATGTTTGGGTTTTATATGCTTTAATTTGGGATAACTTGCAAAAAGGAACACTCACAGTACCTTCTTTCTGTCAAGAACTAAACTAGATACATCTGTAAACCTCATCTTACTTAATTTGCCTAATGACAATGCAGGAGAGATACTATCACCATTCCAATTTTATGAATGAGGAAGCAGTAATGAAATGAATAGTTAACCCCAGGTCTTCAGTTTCTGACTCCAAGGCTCTTTCCACTTATATCCTGATCCCTCTCAGGTAAAAGGCAGCATAACATGGCCTTTTCCTGGATTCCATGGACGCACACTCTATCTCTTCAGTATCTCACCAACTTCCTTCCTGTCTGTCTCCAAATATCATCTTCGGTAACAATCTTACTCAAATGCTACTAGTATGTAAGTTGGTCATTCTTCCGATGTTTGCATATGACGTTTCTCTCACCAAAAACTGGGTTCTGCCTTCCCTTTACTTTATGAGTCCTTTACTTACAAGATCACTTCAATCATCTTGTCTCCTCGGAAGACACCTGGAGAACGCCCACAAATCACAAGCTTTGAAGGACTACTGAAGACCTTGTGAGGTGTTTATAACACGGTATAATACCACTAACTGGTTCTCATGGTCTCCATCTTGTCATGCATATATCTTACATATCCTTACTTGTGTATCTTTTTGAGGAACAAAGTTACCTTCCACTGCTCGTTCTTCCTTCTACAGTATCTCCACACTTTTGACCCAGGGAACTTCCATGGTTCAAATTTAGGATGAGAGTTCAGAGTTATCTAAATAGGTTGATTCTTTTAAAATGTGAACTCTAAGGGTTTTTTCCTACTTTTTTTTTAAAGCCACCCATCTATTTCAGTGCCCTCATACAGTTATAAATTAAAATTCATACTGCTTATTACATTATCTCTTTCTTCCATAACCGTAATGACTCTTGACCATTAAGAGACACATCAAGTCAACCACTTGGATGTATATGTTATATCAACTACACTCTACTCTTGTCATCTGAATTATTATCGGCGGTAGAGAGTAACTGAGGGAGCACTAAAAATAAATCATCATCGTTATAAGCCATTATAATAGGCTATTCAATTTGATGAATGATGTCACTTTGACCTCACGCCACATTTATCATGCAAGGAGCTGACGTACTTCACGGTACTTACTAAATATCTAAAATTCACTAACAACCAGTATATGGGGGCGGCGGAGTCTTCACAGAATGATACGTCTGGGCAGGGCATAATCACCAGCATCTTCTGAGGAATCCTGAAGGATGAGGAGGAATCCCTTCTAAATAAGTGGATCTTAAGAAACTGAAGCTTATCCTTTGAAGTCCCGAGCCGTTTTCTTAAAAAATCCTTTTCTAAAATAGCTGAGATATATAAATACATTTTTTTTTTCTTAAGAAAATAAGTAGGACACAATTTACCCTTGGGTGCAGGACCAAGGGTAATTGTTGGGAACATCAGATCACGCCACACAGGCAAAGTATGTATCGTCATAAAGAGCACAGACTTTGGAATATTAAAAAAACCTGGATTTAAGTCCTTGTTTTATCATTGAGTGTGCTTTATAGGGTGCAAGTAATGTAAAACCCTAATTCCTGTGCCTCACAGAGTAAAGAAATTAAAGAAATCAAGAGTGAGGGACAGTTAATTTGTCACTTGAGGAAGTCAGTTAATTTGTCACTTCAGAAAGTCATCACAGACCGACCCAGATTCTTTGTACTACTACTACTACTACTACTACTACTACTACTACTACTACTACTAAAATATAATAATAATAATAACTTGTTATTATTATAATTATTACTATTTGGGGCTTTCTTAGGGTTTTGCATTTGTCTTTAGGAGACCACTGGAGATTACAGCACATGTCCTGGTCAGCCGCAGTAGCATTCAGCAAAAAGAGAGACCGTCTCTTCTTTGGGTCTCTTTTTTAAAGTAACAAACCCTTTCCCAGAAGGGTCAGAGCCTCCTTCTCTGCGTTCTGGTTTAGAATTGGCTCAGGTGCACACCCTTTAACCAATCACTGCAGTGGGGGTGGGACTATCAGGAGCGGCTTAGGCCAATCAGGATTCATCCCCTGGGACTGAGGCACCACCCCCCCAAACCCCCCATCCCCCGCCTCCACACCACCGAGAAGGACAAGCAAAATGCCAGGATTTACAGAAAGAAGGAAGGGTGGCGGGTGCAGAAGGAACCGTGGTCCGTTAGCTTGAGTACTTGGGCGCATTACATAACATCTTCAGGTCTTCGTTTCTAATTCTGAAAAACAGAACTAATACCTGCACCTCACGGAAGGGTAAGAGTTAGAAAAGGTGATCTTTGGGGCGCTTGAAGTGCCCAACTTTGGCTCAGGTCATGATCCCCTGGTTCTTGAGTTTGAGCCCAGGGTTGGGCTCTGTGCTGAAAGCTTGGAGCCTGGAGCCTGCTTCGTTCGGATTCTGTCTCCCAGTCTCGCTGCTTCTCTCTCTCTCTCTCTCTTTTATAATAAACATTTAAAAAATTTTTAAAGGAAAGGTAATCTTTTCCCAGTGCCTGGCACATTAGCAGTGTTAGTGGTTTGTTTTGTCTCACTGCAGTCTGCGCGATACTTCCTTGCTAATGCTTCTTTGGCCCACTCTTTTGTGAAGTGTGCTGCTCTCAGTCATTGGTTTCGGGAACTCTCAGTGAGTTTGTAACTCATCACTGTCCCTACTCTTTTCGGTTTGGGTTGTCTGTCTCTCCCCTTCCTCTTCTGTCCAGTCTTTTTGTTTGTTGTTTCTTTCTTTCTCTTTATCCAACTTTATCTTTACCGTGCTTTTCTCCCTCTAAGCATTACCATGTGTTTGTGCATGTGTGTGTGTAAGATAGATTTATGACTCATAAGGGAGAGAAATTTCTTCCGCTTAGCGAACACCCTCAGACCCTGAAAGCACTCCACGTTTATTTGAAGGTAACCAGAAAATGTTCTCTCTCGGTGCCTGTGTAATTATGTTTTTACTATTACATTTAAAATCAGAATTGGTTGATTAAGGTAAGTGGTGATAAGTTGAAAGAACGTTCAACAAACATTTCGCGTCCCCATCACTATGCTCAATGCTAGGTTGAGGCAAGAGGGAAGCACAGAAAAAGCCAAAGGAAAGAAAAGTCTGAGGAATGATGCGTTCGTGCAAAGTAATGTTGATCAATAAGGTAGAAAATGCAGTGTGAAAACACATTGGGAGAATTTTGAGCTCTATGCCAAAAAGTTGGGACTTGATAGCTTTGTCACGAGGCAGGGGACCGAGTGGGACCATTAGATATTTTAATTAGATATGAAATATGAAGAAGACATAATTATAGAACTTCATTTGGCAGTAGTATAAAAGAATAATTGGCAGGAGTACAGAGTACTCCAATGAAGCCAGTGAGACTATCAGGCAGGTTAAGCTAGGTTATGCTAAAGAGACAAGCAACCGCCAAACTCTCATGACTTAAACAAAGAAACAAACAAACAAACAAGTGTATTTTTTATTCATATGACCTGTTCGTTGCCAGGAAGCAGAGAACTCTGCTCTTCATGTTCACACAGGAATGTAACCTGAGAGAGAGATGGTGGTACCACTATCTTAAACTTTGACAAAGCGAAAGAAAGCCCTGGAGGGGGGTCTCACACCAGCCAGTCAATGGTCTGGCCCTGACGTGAACCACACAGTGGTGCGCTACAGCCAATGGCAGGCATTCCTTCCCAACGTCACACTCAGCGATGTCAAGTTGGTAGCTTGAGATCAGCCGCGGTGGGATTATTTGTACCACAGATATTGGCAAGCTCTACCAATCATGGCTCCCCCCCTACTCCAAAGAACCAGCTGTTAAACATTTGCCGACACACCTCTGGACTCACTTCACCCTGTCATTCACAACTCTTTGGCCAACCCAAACCCAAAGGGATCAAGAAGTCCCATCCTACCATTGCCTTGTAGGAAGACAGCCAGGAATGTTTCGTGAGCAGCATTAATGACAACCACAGGATAATGCAAGGGTCCACAGGTTCATTCATCTACACATTCATTCTACCAGTATGTACAGAACATTTCAGATTTTAACCAAGGAGCAATAAAAATGGGAGGCAGAAGGGTTTTTAGCATAAGTGGTATGGCAGTTGTCAATGCGTTGCCTCTCTGCTCCTAATCCACCCTTCATGTCCTTCGTGGGTTCTGGAGACGGATCTTGTAAACGTTTCTCCTTCGCTGGTAGAGGTTGTAGACAGGTACTGAAGAAGGAAAGGGCTTCTGGAACTGCTGTGATTTTTTTTAAGTTTTTTTTTTTTTCTTTTTGAGAGAGAGAGAATATGCACACATTGGGAATGGGGTGAAGCAGAGAAAGAGGAAGAGAATCCCAAGCAGCGTCTGTGCTACACACGTGGGGCTTGATCCTATGAACCGACCCCAGCTGAAATAAAGAGTCAAGACGCTTAACTGACTGAGCCATCCCAGCGCCTCATGGTGTGATTTCTCTATTGATTCTGCAGTACTCATCTGGCATAAGAGCTACCAGTGGAATTCATGCCCAGAAAGTTTCAAAGGGACCCTCAAGGGTAGCTTTTTGCCAAGCTCCATGGATGCTTCAGGCAACTTCCCAACATGTACAGCAATATCCTCCGCATGTGGCTTCCTGGTGGCTTTCCAGTGAGTCCTACTGATGCCACAGCCAATTCCTCAGTGAGTTCAACAGCATTCACCATGAACAGCCTTCCAGTAAGTTTTTCTGGCATACCAGTAGATGGTTTCCTGCCCACCAGCCTCAGTCTGGCAGTACCCCAACAGGAGACTTTGAGCTTGCCAGCCCCAACCCACAGTTCTCTGGCTGTCAACCTCAACCCCCCAGTTATGAATCAACTCTGGTCAAGGCAACCCAGTGAACTTCCTTGCCATTTAGTGGGCTGCAACCACATCCTCCTCACTGAAGTTGGATTCCTGACCTTGGGTAGGAGGGCTCTCTCCCAAGTTTGGCTACTCCCTTGCAGCCTTAGGGTATTCCTTAGTATTTATCCTCTCTTAGTGATGAATTCACAGTAGATGGTTAACAATTTTTTATTTTAAATCTTCCCTGTTCAAATCATTGTGTGGTTTCTTCTTCTAGACTGGACCCTAATGTTGGTGGGAAAACTAGATTTAATAAAGGTAATTTAGGCTACAATGAAGAGAACAGTCTGGAGCTGGTCAGGAGTAGAGGTAGAGAGACCAGTGAAGTGGAGGTGATGGCTAGCCTCAAGAGCTCAGATGACAGCACTACCAATCAAGAGACACGGATGTTTTTAGGAAATAAAATACATTGGTCTTGATAATGAGTTTGAGTGGATGAAAGAAAGTCGAATTGTGGTGTTACCCACCAGGTTAGAGGACACTGAGAGAAGATGAGATTAGATTTAGAGAACCAGATTATGGGTGGTTTTGGCCTTGTTGAGTTGGACATACCTCGAATGAAGATGGCAAGTCATCAGATGGCTTGTAGAGCCTATTGCTCAAAGGAGAGTTATGGGCCGGAGATACAAATGTGTGGGTCGTACGGGTAGAGTACTATAGACTGGGTAAATGCTTTTGCCTGCGCAGCATCCCTTCCTCCATATTATTCATTCCAATTTTTCTTTACAGAACTATTCCTTTATTAAATGGAAGTGTCTGGTGATACAGCACGAAGTAATAAATACTATATATTATAAAGAGATTGTTAGATCATATGCAGAATTGTGAAGGAGGCCATCAGAAAACTAGTTATACCACTTAAACCCTCACCTACTTCAAAGGGGTAAGAGTTTTAGGCATGAGGGTACTATCTCTTAGACTCAAGCTTGGTGATAAGGAATCCAAATAGAAGATTCACAAAGATATTTAAAGATAGCTTTGGAATGCTAGAAATCCCAACTCTTCCAAAAGAGATCCGTGGAATGATGCCTCCTCTTCACCATAAGAGAAAGTGAGCTTAATATGTGTCCCCTTAATTTGGGTAGGGAATTAAACAGTTGCCTTAGATCTGACTCATGTCTTAAAAATCTAAATAATGAGACACTGGTGGAAGTAGACTGTGAGAGTTACATGAAGGCAAAGGGAAGGAACTTTATTGGGATCAACCTGTGTTTTAGCATTTCTCAGGGCAAAAAGGGAGAGTCAGGGTTGCCCAGAGGATAGAGGCGGGTTACCTACAAGGAAGAGCTGGAGTAAAGTGATCTTAGGGACTGTCTGTGAGGGCTGTTTGCATATGTGAATAGACCTTAGTAGAAAGGTGTTGAAAATATCATCAGGTGTCTGGGTACTGAAGAAAGGAAACGATCAGGTGATACAGAAGCATACCTGCCCTGAAAGTTAGAGACCCCAGTAATGAGTGGTCTCCGAGAATTTAAGAAGATGAGAGATGGGGAGAATAAGTGTCACCCAAACATGGGTGGAGTAGTTGAACATAGACAAGAGGCCATATTGCACTTTTGCGGGGGGCGATGGTGTGGTAAATCCCCTCCCTGAGGAATGTGGTGGAGGCCTTCTCAGAACAAAGAAAGGCAACATGCATTGTGGCCCAATCAACTCCTATACACCTATGCATAACTCTGACAGGACTGTAACTTGGACTGTGTCCAATCAGACTCTATGTCACCATATATGGGAGACAAAGAAGTAGAAATTGCGTTAAAAGATACACCCCACTGTGTTTGGGGCTCAGCCTTTTTGAAGTCTTAGCCCGCTGAGCCCGTGCCAACACAAATAAAGGTGCTTCTTGGAAAGAAGAGCCTCAGTGTCCCGCGTCTCTGTGCAAGAATCCCGCTATAATGGGAAAGGAAGTCGCTTGGAAAAGATAGGCTTAGGGTTGTAGGCATATAGTGTAGGATATTTACAGGATTCCTATCAAATGACACCTATTTTCTCTGGAAGGTAGGGGACAGACAGAACCATATGCTAAGAAGAGTTTGTGAGTGCTTGTAGAGAGGACATGCGTAGGTCACAGTTTTGAGGAGAGTGAAGATGGCTAGAAGTAGCTTTGTAGAATGGATAAAAGAGTTACCTAGAGGACTCTGATTTGGTTATCAACATCTATATTGCATCCATATGAAATTGCAATCACGAGTTTATGGTGGAATAGTCTTTCCCACAAATATGAAGATATAGATAGAGGGAAACAGATAAATGGATTCATTACCATTTATGGAGAAGGCAAAGAAGATAAAGGGAATGAGATATTTAGAGTATTTGTAAGAACTCTATTGTAAAGATGGACTGGATAAAGATGGAGAGGGCGGATCCCTTTGGAGACCTAGAGTACTCCATTGCCTGGAAAGCTTCTTTAGGTTTTTTTGTAGGTACCTGATAAGCAAGATGAAATGAGCATAGGAATGAGAATACTTCAATTAATGAGGCTGGAGGTGTAGGACTTTTAAGTGGCCATGGGAGTTCCAGATGAGGTTGAGAGGCACAGAAAGCCATTGGAGGTCCAAGAAACTGAGATATCACGGCTTTACATGGATCTTCCATGTGCAGCCTCAATTTATTTTTTTAGGATGATGGCAATGCTTGGTGTGGAGAGGAAGATGTTGACCCCAAGAGCCAATGTTTTCAACAAGGGGGAATGATAGGCTGTTTACTTGATAGAAGAAAGAGGGGGAGAGGTGCTATGATCATACAGAATGAGGCTAAGAGAAGCAAAGCTTTTTGAATGAAGTAGAATAAGGGTCTGGAAGCAGAAATCAGGGGACACAAAACCCACCTTATTACTAAGAGCTGCATGGGATATGAGAGACTAAACAGCCACTACTAAGAAGAACAGAGCAGAGGGAAGTGATCTTTCCAGATCACTGAGGTAGCCCTCAGTTAAGTCGGAATGTGAAGCAGATACCTGGTGAACCTGAAGATGTAGATGAGTCTGTTGGTAATGGAGCGGTAGTCAGGATTCAACAGGACCAAGATGAGGGTGAGGCAAATGAGACCAAGTCCTGCTAGGGCGGGGTCAGAATGTTTTAAAAAATGAATGTTAAGGAAACAGCAAAATAACATTGGTAGAATGTGTTGAATACGGTGATTTGTTATATTGGTGGCGGGACCAGTAAGGGGATAACTAAAGACCATCCAATGTGGAAGACATGATAATACGTGTGGCGAGAGAATCAAAGACTTATATGTGGTTATAAGGATTAGTAAGAACCCGTTACTCCTTTTGGTGAGGGACGGAGGAGAGATTTTGGTAGAAGGCAAATGACAGAGAAGATCCAAAAGTGACTACAGTTATGGCCTGAGGATATGAAGAGTGTGGTTGGTGGTGCATTTAATAGAAATAAGGATGTTTGTAAGATAAGTCGAATTGAGTTTGAAGGAAGTGGCCAACATCGAGACGGTTTTTCACAGTACAGGCATGGCACTTGTGGTTGGGGCTGGAGATGTGAGTATCACCTACGCATTGCTGGCAAGGAGTCCATAAGATGGCAGAGATCTCTGACGGCCATGGCAGAGCAGGTAAGGAAATATTCAGTGGCATAGGATACTTTTTTTTTTTTTTTGCATAGGATCCTTTTTTAGGACCCCACGTGATCCCAGACTCTCAGGAGCAGGTCCAGGCTCCATTAACACCCGACCTGGCTTGTAAAGGCTCCTTGATTTCTCCTGAAACTTGCATGTCTTCTAAAAGCAACTTTTACTGGAGAAAACTAACAATGATGTAAACTCCAAAAGTCTAACAATGGATGTTTTTGGAATATCTGCTCATTGAAATTGAAGTGTAAGTAGAGCCTGAATGCAAATAAGATCGGTCTGCAGCCATGGCCCACCAAGACTCTGATTCTCCTTCTTTGATATACGTATACCTGTCTCTCTGGCCCCTTAGCTTCATCTTAATCCTATTTATTAACAGATTGATAAGGCTGTTTCTACCAGTTGGTGAAGTGGTGTTTCCTCTCCAGTTGTTCTAAAGTAGCGTCTTAAGATCTCAGTGGGGGGGGGTGCCTGGGTGGCTCAGTCGGTTGAGCGTCCGACTTCGGCTCAGGTCATGATCTCACCGTTCCGAGTTCGAGCCCCGCGTCGGGCTCTGTGCTGACAGCTGAGAGCCTGGAGCCTGTTTCAGATTCTGTGTCTCCCTCTCTGTCTGTGGCCCTTCCCTGCTCATGCTCTGTCTGTCTCTCTCTCTCAAAGATAAATAAACATTAAAAAAAAATAAATTAAAAAAAATTTAAAAAAATTAAAAAAAAAAAGATCTCAGTGGGGCATACTCAAGGATATAGTGGAAAAGGAAATAATCAATGTTCTACTAATGCACTAAAAACCCTGGTGAAAATGTTTCAGAAATCTCCAAAAGAGAGGATACATATAGGCCTCTCCCTCTAGCATGTATTTTTTGTGCATTTTCCTAAATAAGCATGCCTTACATTTTCAATAGGTAAAAATAAATCATATTTACATTAAGAAAAAAATAGAGTGCTTAAAGATTTCTCTGGCAAAAAAGGGAATTGTCAGGTCATCATGGATAGAAAATTGCAGTCTTGAATCTGGAGATTTGTGCATTTTCTATAGGTAGTCCAGGATACATTTGAGAGAAGTCTATTATTTCTTGTATTATTTGGAACATACACCATTAGAGAGGCTCGAAGAAGGCTTTTACTGATTAAATATTTACCAGTAAAGACTTGATAACAACCCAACCACCTTTTAAGGATTCAAATGAGTTGCAAAAGTGTCCCACAGGGGAGAATCGCAGGAAAATTGTAAGAGATAGCATTTCTGGCATCTCCCTTAATACATCCTTTATAACCCCTGGAAAACAAAATGGGTATCTGGCCTTTCAAAGCTTCTACCTGGAAAATCCTCGACGTTCATCGGCATAGAGCAACTCAGTTCCTATTTTTGGAAGACAAAGTTAAAGAGTTGCCCCAACACACACACACAAAAGTCAAGAATCGTAGGAAGACCCCACAAAGAAGCTCCCAGCATACACTCATCCTTCATCTATTCATACAACATGCGTGGAGTGGGTGCATACACTCTCGTAGGCAATATACTTGCCACGGTGGAGGCCAGGAAAGCAAGTGTCACCCTCAGAGTGACTTATATTTTAGCAGGAAAGATGAAATATGCACACAAACAGGAAAAGCAACACCAGAAGCCTAGGACCAATGTCTTAGAAGATCTTCAAAGAAGGCGTCATGCATAGGGCATAGTCATGTTCTATGGAAGTCAGAGAAAGTTTCAACCCAGAAGTGGTGTTAAGTATGAAATGTGGGGAAATTGTTCCCCAAAGCAGGCCATTACAGCAGACAGCAGCAGCACTGAGGTATGACAAGCGAGATAAGCAGGAATCAAATTCACATTCTGGGAAGACTGGAAACTTGTATAGATATCACAACACTATTTGACAAAAGGGATAGCAAGCTATTTTTTTTTTAACGATCGGGCCCTTCCGTGTACAGGAGAGAGCCCTGATGCTTAAACTTGCTTTAGCCTCATGAATACTCCATTCTTATTTAAAAAAAATAATTTTTTTTTTAATGAGTACTCCATTCTTGAGCCAGGTTGTTGAGTTAAGCAGACTGAGGGGAAGTCTGTCTCTGTCACTTACCACCTATATGATTTTAGGTCAATCACTTATTTTTCAGCGTATCAGCTTCTTCGAACCATCCCTACCTCAAATGATACCTCCTTCAAATCACACCTCCTTGTAGAGTTGGAAATGGCGGCCACTTTTCCATTTGGGGAACTCCCCCTCCCTTATTCTCAGCTGATGAGTCAGAGCTCACCTCACATTTCATGGGTTGGTTCTATGGCCTGGTCCATGAAATGACCGTATCTCATGGGGCATGTGGCCCAAACTAGGCCCACCTGGATCGACCCTCCCCTACTCCCCAGGATGTTGCTGCAATCCACAGGAATTCTTTTTCCACTGGGGCTGCCGAGCTAATGGTGGCTGAATGACCTTCATCGTGAAAGAATCTGGAGCCAGCACAGCCAACCACTGAGCCTAGAGACAGAGATGATAGCCTAAGAGTCTATCGGAGGTGTGGTTACATCAGTCTGAGAAGGTTTCTGCCATCGTCAGCCACCAGTGCCCTGACCAACACACGACAGTGATAGCCATCCTGTGATATCAGCTTACCCAGAAAACCTGCCAATCAATTCGACATTAATAACCGTTTGTGGATCACCCACTATGTGTGAGGCAGGGCCTTCTGTGCCGGGCTCTGCCAGGAACACAGAAACAAGGAATCTGCTCCCATGGAACTTTCGGTGCCTGGCTTCCACTCTGTCCATCCATACGTTTGCCGATTCCTTCTTCCAGTGCAGATATCCCCTCCCGTATTACAGTTGTGCCTGAGACGCATCGCTCTACCATTTGATTGGATAAGCCAAATTTACTGATAAAATCAGCCAATGACAGATGTAACTGGATCTTCCGTAGATAATTTAAGGTTGTGTAGATTATTTTGTGTGGGGCATGAACAATTCCCAGGCGTAACTGTCTCTAATTCTCATTAAATGCTGGAATTTAAGTGGACGAGTGACATTATTCTGGAGATAGCTGTACCTGCACCATAATTTCTTTATCTAGAGTAAATTCATTGGAAATCTGGGGATTTTAGCTACGGTCAGTAACACGGCATTACTTACGGCATTTTAACAACCCATGGCTCTCACTAACGCCCTGCGGCACCAAAACTGAAACTCATCAATGTGTAAACAACACAAAACCCAGATCACATGTATCCCTGATTCCTGTCCTAAGGAAGGAGCTGAACACAAGTACTTTTCTTTGGCACTGTGTCCCTAGCACCTAGCAGAGAGCTTCACGCAGGAAGCTCAATTAGTATTTGTCGAAGTGAACTGAACCTCATTTCCTACTGTAAACAGATGGAACCTCTTTTACCAAAGCAAACTGCGTACCAGTTCTGCTCAGAAAACTCACCTAGAGCAAATCATCTCCCTTATCGCCTTCGAAAGATACTTACAGCTCGCAGCCTTGATGATAGTTTTTTAGCCAACTGCGTCTCAAACTTAGCTGCACATGAGAATCGCCGGTGGAGCTTTTAAAAACTCTGAGGCCCAGCTTGCGTTCTGGATCAATTGAATCAGAGTTGTTGGGGGTGAGACCCGGGTGTTGGTATTTTTTCAACTTCCCCAGGTGATTCCAATATGCCGCCAAGGTTGAGGAACACTCTAGCAAAGCTACTCTTATCCAGTTCCTGTATCATCTCTGTTAACTATTCTTATTTGTAATCTCTGCTGCCCCAGTTCTGGAATATACTGGTTTCATAAGAGCGGAAACAAAATGTTAGATCTCTGATATCCCCACATTCTAACAGTGGAACTGTTAGAATCTCAGATGCCTCTCTTAAGATTCAGGAGGAGAGGAACAAAAGGCATCTATCTCCTGGGATTCCTTCTCATTCCCAAGTTCCTTTCCCTGAGAACCATCCCCCTACCTACCCAGAGAAATGGGCCCCTTAAGTCATGGACATGTTCTATGAAACTTATTCTCTTACAACCCGCCCGCCTTCCTCTTGCCATAGCTCAAAGGATTTTAAACCTGAAGGTGCATCAGAATGACCACAGGTTGGTTGTGATAGCAGATTTGGGAAGCCAACCTCTACAACTTCTAATTCAGTAAGACCGGGGTAGGGCTTGAGAATCTGTGTTGTGACCAATTCCCCAGGTATTGCTGGTGCCGCTGGTCCGGGGACCATCCTTGGAGAACCACTGCCATAGCTGATTAGATCTGACTCGGACTTAGGCAATGGAATTCTCTCCTTGACTCCGAGGTAAACCCTGAAGACTGCTGTCTTTGTTTCCTAGTGTTGCTGTAACAGAAGATCACGAAGTGTCCCTGGTGCAGATCAAGGCCAAGGACTGACTACATCTCCTTATGTTCTCCAGCCCACAGGTACTCTCCAGTCCCTGATTATTAACTCTTTGCCCTGGCTTGAGACTTCCGGTATTTTTATTTGTATTTTTTTGCCTGACCTTTAGAGTTGAACTTGAGCCTTGCCATAAGGTTGGCCTGGAGCACTCACCGTATCTACCCCTACTACTCAGATGCCCCCTTACTCTCCCTCTTTGATCAGACCATCCCCCACACATTGACACTTCTGATGTGCCCACAACACCTCCTGTGTTCGTGGGAGCTCATGGGTAGTTGTCAGGTATGTGTTTGGTTACTTTGGAATTCCCTGCAATACTTTTTCAATTGAAAAATCAATAAATGAAATACTCTCCCTCCCTGTCCTAGTTTCCCAATCTCAAATCCAGGTTTACGATATTACCTCTGCATCCAAAAATCTGTGTTAAGCGTCCCATTCTTTGTTTCGGGTCATGATCTCACACTTTGTGGGATCAAACCCCATGTCGGACTCTGTGCTGACAGCATGGGGCCTGCTTGGGATTCTCTCTCTTCTCCTTCTCCCTCTTCCCTCTCCTGCTCACTTTCTATCTCCCTCTCTCTAAAATAAATAAATAAACATTTTTAAAAAAAGGTCTGTGGGTTGAATTTGTCATTCTTTCTTTTTTCAACAAATGGCGAGTACCTATTTTGGATAGGCAATGGGGCTGTGGTGATGGACAAGTGTACCATCTCATCGAATGGGAGAGGAAAAGATCATAAACAAGTAAATAAATAATCTTACAGAGAGCGACAAGTGTGTAAAGAAAGCTATTTGTAACCTAATGCTTAATTTATTCAACTACTGGTTGCCATCCGTATTCAGGGCTTTCGCCCCCTAAAAAATGTTGTGCAATAAAGCCCAGCAATAACTTACACAGACTTTTCATGAAAATGTGTGTTCCTTTTATTTTTTTTAATGTTTATTTAATTATTTTGAAAGAGAGCACACTTGCAAGGGAGGGGGAGAGAGAGAGAGAGAGAGAGAGAGAGAGAATCCCAAAATCCCAAGCAGGCTCCATATCGTCAGCTTACAGCCTGATGCAGGGCTCCATCCCACGAACCATGAGACCATGACCTAAATCCAGAGTTGGACAGTCAACCGACCGAGCCCCCCCAGGTATCCCACATGTGTTCTTTCTATAACTCCCTTTCGAGCAATGCCTCTTTCCTTACACTATATGTTTGTATTCAGTTATCCGTGTCCATGGTTATACTTGTAGCTAATGTAATTGAGCACTTGAAATATACCAGGCACTCTGCTAAGAGCTTACTGTGTATAATCTCAGTCATTCAACCAACAAATTTATGCAGGAAGTAGTATTTTTATCTCCATTGTACAGATGAGAGTCTGAGCCTTAGAACTCGTGCGCACTCCGAGTTATAGAGCTTGGGAGTAGAATTCACACAAACCCAGGTGCGGGTAGTGTGTCATCTCCCTGAGAAGAAGACAGGCTCAGAAAGACAGAGACCATGGCCTCTACTTTTTTTTTTAATTTTTATTTATTCTTGAAAGAGAGGGACACAGAGCATGAGCAGCGAGGGGCAGAGAGAGAGAGAGGAACACAGAATCTGAAGCAGGCTCCAGGCTCCGAGCTGTCAGCACAGAGCCCGACATGGGGCTTGAACTCAAGAACCATGAGATCATGACCTGAGCTGAAATCGGATGCTTAACCCACTGAGCCACCCAGGTGCCCCTCTACCTTTTTAGCTTTGTGGTGTTGAGCTTACAGCAAGGACTCCACGATAGCAACATTTATTGAGTGCCCAATATTGTACAACAATCCAATGAACCGTTACTGTCTTGCATTACCAAATGAGGAAACTAAAGCACAGAGAGTTGGAGAAACTTGCTCCAGATCATGTAGGTGCTAAGGGATGAGCGGGAGTGCAACCCCAGGCAGTCTAGGTCAATGTTGGAGTGCATGCTGGTCGCCTGGAGGGCTTGGTAAAACCCAGAGGGCTGGCCCCCAATGCCAAGTTTCTGGTTCAGCCAGTCTTCTTGGGGCCTAAGATTCTATATGTCTAAGATCAAGGGATGCTGACGGGGCTGCTGGTTTCCGGGGACCTCGTTTTGAGTAAGGAGGGTCTAGACCAAAAATCTATGCTCTCAATTACCAAGTCCTGGTGTTTCTGCAGTAGATTAATACTTGCAGATTGAGCAACAGGCAATCATTTGTATAAGAATAAAGCAGCACTCAGCATATCCCATATCCATTGATCACGTTAATAAGAAATTTGCATTTCTATTCCGGTACTCAGCTTTTACCCAAATCATTCATTCAAGAACAGGGGCCTCTGCCAACCTCTTTGGAAGAAAACTATGCTAATCAGCCAGCGCAGGTCTGAGAGCTGGGGAGACGGCTGGTGGCTCAGGGCCTCAAGCCAAGAGGCAAGAAATCCTTCCACTCTTCCATGGCTTCCCACTGAACTGGAATGAAGCTAAACTCCTTATCAGGGCCCAGAAAGCCCAGGTGAGCTGGTCCCTTTCGCCCTGGCCTTCCAACAGTTTTCAGAACAAGATAAGCCTTTTGCCAGACACAGGGCCTTTATACCTGCCCTGTTTCCAACCCCTTGTCTCTCATCATTATTTCTGATGTCAAAGAAGACCAGAGCCAGGCAGAAAGTTAAAACAGCAAAGGCCTGTTTTATTTAGGATCTATTGCGGTAGTGCGAGAAAGACCTCAGTGGAGAATCGGGTTCCATTTCTGAAGACGACAAAGACAGATGGGGATTCACAGCCGAGGAGCAAGGAAGGGGGTGCCAGATGGAAAAAGGCACAAAGACCAAGGAACATCAGGGGTGAGGAGGAACGTGGTAATCTGAGTTGGCGGGCTTCTCGCCGAAGGCAGGCCAGGGTGATAAGACATCCAGGGTCTGGGGGCACCTGAGTGGCTCAGTGTTAACTGACTGACTTCAGCCTAGGTCATGATTTCACAGTTCTCGGGTTTAAGCTTCACGTCCGGCTCTGTGCTGCCATCTCAGAGCCTGGAGCCTGCTTTGGATTCTGTGTCTCCCTCTCTCTCTGCCCCTTCCCACTAGCACTCTGTCTGTCTCTCTCAGAAATGAGTTAACATTTAAAAAACAATTTAAAAATAAATAAATAAAAGGATATCCAGGGTCGGAGGATAAAGAATTCAGTCAGGTATCTTGAGTCCAATCCAAGGGGGGAAGGATGAGGAATTTGATCAGGTAGGAAGGGTGGGGGGAATATACTCTAAATCGATCTAGTAGGATTCTCCTTGCAACTGGACTTACCAGGACAAGGACAGACCCCAAGGGCAAAGCCCCGTCAGAAAGAAGACTCAGAAGAGCCTTTGGTTAAGGACAGTCTCTGTCACTGACAACCCATTGCCCTTACTGTCTGTATCACACGCTTTGACACTTCATGAACCTCAATTAAGTCTTTCCTGTTTTGTTGTTTTGATTTCTTTTTTTTTTTTTTCTTTTTCATGTGTATAAATATTTTCTCTTCTTGAGACCATAAGCACTGTTAGGAACTTTTGTTTTCTTCCCATTTCAAGAGCGGTAGCAGATGCCTGTTGCCATCGTTGTCTTCACAAGTCTGCAGTGTTCCAGGGAAGGCTAGGCGTGCACACGGAGCTGGCGTGTGAGACGGACGGGCAGCGGCGAAGATCACAATCGAGCTCTATCAGATCACAGAGATGATTGCCATCCAAGCCGACTCCAGCCTGGAGATTGGAAGTAGGCTTCCGAATGGGGTTATAAAAAAGCTGCAAGGGAGAGAGAGAGAGAGGAAGGAGGGAGAAGGGCATACTTGGCAAAAGAGACACTACAAACATAAGCCAGAGTTTCGTTTGTTTCCTTCTTTTGTTATTTTTGGTTTTGTTTAAATGTTTCATGTAAATGTTTCATGTAAATGTTTCATTGAAGTATGAGATACAAACATAACAGTTCAGCACACAAATCTCAACGGTCTTTGAAGTCAATGTCTCCTTTGTAACACAATCCAAGCCAAGAAAGAGAGAGCGTTTTCAAATCCCCAGAGCCCCTTCTGGCCTTTCTCCAGCCGGTCCCACTAAAAGTAACCTCTGTCCGGATATCCATCACCGAAGGTTAGTTTCACTTGTTTGTAAACTTTATATAGATAAAATCATATCGTATATTCCTTTGTGTCTGGTTTTGTCTGCTCAACCTGTGTGAGGGGTTGCCCCAAGGTAATTTCTTTTCATTGCTGTGTAGTATTCTGGCATCTGGTTAGTTCACGTTCCTGTACCCATTTTAGTACTGAAGGACTTCTAGATTGTTTTCATGCTCTACCGACCGCAATAATGTCGTGAAACTGTCGTCTGTGATTTTTGGGAAACATACAGAGCTTTCTGTTGCGTACATCTGAGTGTAGCACTACTGGGCCCGAGAAAACCACTCTGCTTGGTTATCCAATGGGGGCGCACTAGTTAACACTCCCAAGAGCGAATTACGAGGGTTCCAGCTACCTCAAATCCTTATCAACATTGCCAAAAAGTTTTTTTCCTCAGTTTCTCATTTTTCAATGGGATATCTTTTTCTCCTCGATTTTTTGATGTTCTTTCTTAAATGTACTTTTGATTGGAATCTTTTGCTAGGTATATGTGTTGTGAATACTTAGTTACACTCTCAATTTTGGTATGCACAGTCAGATCATCTGTGGACAGTTGTCATTTTAATTCTACTTTTCTTTTTCCTTTTTTAAAATTTTTTTTTAAGTTTATTTTGAGAGAGACAGAGACAGCACAAGTGGGGGAGGGGCAGAGAGAGAGGGAGAGAGAATCCCAAGCAGACTCTGCACAGACAGCTTGGAGCCCAAGGTGTGGCTCGAACTCCAAAACCGTGAGATCACGACCTGAGCTGAAACCAAGAGTCAGACGCTTAACAGACTGAGGCTTTCAGGCACCCCTTAATTCTACTTTTCGAATCATTATACCTTTTTTTCTTTCTTGTGCCTTCTTGTGCTACCTAGGTCCTCCCAAGTGGCATGAAACAGAAATGGCTATAGACAGCATTCTTGCCTCACTTCCAAATTTGAATTCTGCTATTTCAACATAATCTAGGGTTTTTGTGGAAGGGTTTCTGTAGAGAGGCTTTAGCACATTAAGGAAGTTTCCTTCTACTCCTAATTTGTAGAAAGGATTTCTTGTTTGTTTTCCTGACCGAGGATTGAATTTAATCAAATGCTTTTTACGCATTTACGAAAATGATGGTGTGATTTTTTTCACCTTTTTTCTGTTAGTGTTAAAACTAACCTTGCGTTCCTGGATTTCAGCCTGGTTGTAGTCTGTTATCTTTTTCACATGTCCCTGGATTCAACTGGTTATTATTTTGTTTAGGATTTTTTGCATTTATGTTTGCGAGAGGTATTGGCAAATAACTTTCCTCTCTTACAATATCCCCTCGGGTTTGGTATCAAAGTTATGCTAGTTTCACGAAATATGTCGTGGTGCTCTCCCTCTTCTTCTCTTCTCTGGAGGCTTTTGTGTAACACTAGGGTTCTTTGTTCCTTAAATGTTTGGAAGAACTGATCTATGCATTTCTCTTTTGTCTTGGATACTGACCTCTAAAATCCAGCTGTCTTGGCCACTTTGTGATGATGTCACATAACTTTTTTTTTAACCAGATTTTGTAAGGATTCTCAGCAAGATGTTGTTCTGATACAACTGAGTCATTATAAAGACCTTTCTTTAGGGTCATGTATGAATCCAGCAGAGATTGTGAACAGTGACTGGTTGGAAACATAGCCACATTGGTTCTCGATGACAGTGCACCTTGCTTTCCAGGGAATACTAAGCCGTGGGGTTCCCTGATGGTTTTTGAGTACAGATACGACAGGATCGGAGCTAGAATTTGGAAAGTAAGTATGGCAGATGTGGTAAATATAAATAAATAAGTGTGCTGTGAAAGGAAGGAAGAATCGGGAAGGAGTCAGGCAAGAGTTCAGAGAAAGCCAATAAGGATCTGCTTAGGAGAGCGCCCATAAAAACGTCCAAGATCTCGTTTAAACTGCTAGTTCTCCAAGTGGGTCCCTGGAGCAGCAGCAGAAGTTGACCTGGGAACGTGGCTGGCCCTGTAGCCCCTTCGCCCTGCCCCCCACGCCCACGGAATCAGAATGTCTAGGGAGATGCCCAACAAATGTGCTCTAAGAAACCTTCTAGGTGATTCTGATGCTTATTCAATTTTGCAAATGGCCACTTCAGACCAAATTTTAGCCTTTCTCACAGTTAGGGATGACTGTGTGGGGCCACTTCTGGCCCATGAAACATGGAGGGATGAGTTCTAATAAAAAGGACAGATGGGAGGGTGCCTGGGTGACTCAGTGGATTAAGCATCCAACTTCGGCTTAGGTCATGATCTCGCGGTCCATGAGTACAAGCCCCGTGTCGGGCTCCGTGCTGACAGTTCAGAGCCTGGAGTCTGCTTCGGATTCTGTGTCTCCCTCTCTCTCTGCCCTTCCTTCCCCTCGCTCTGTCTCTTAAAAATACATAAACATTTAAAAAATTAAAAAAAATAAGGACAGGCAGAGCTGAGGCTGCCCATTTTTCTTTCCTCCTACCATGAATGCTGATCGACAGGTAAATGGTCTGAGGACTGAGAAGTTCAACAGGTTAAGGCTAGCAAGGCGGAGAGATAGAAGAGGCAAGGTTCTTGATAACATTACTGCGCCTCACTCCAGCCCCCCGCTGTCCACCTTTACATAATTAAATGCATCTGTCATGTGATTCATTGGTAACTGATATTCTGCTGCTTGTAGTGAGGTGAATTCCAGGCTGATGTCTGTGTCACGTTTATACCTGGCTCCTAGTTGGAGATCCTAAGTGATAGTTCCCCTTGATAAAGTCAGAAGAAGAAAAAAAAAAAAGTTTGTAGCCTGTTCATTTAACCTACTTCTGGGGAACAGCTACCTGCTAAGTGTTTTTCTCCCCATAGAGATCGCAGCTTTGAGTAACATTCTATTTAATACCTTGGGCAGAAAAGGCAGTTTCGAATGTTGTAAAGACATCTCTTCACTGGATGAAGTCCCTTCTGTGTGTGAGCCCAGAAAGCAAGGCATCGCAGCGCTGTCTCCTTGGCAAAACCGCTTGCCTGACTCCCATCGGAAGGGGGAAATCCCCCGGGAATAAAAGCCCCCACTGAGAAAGTCACACCAGAGACAAGTCTGTTCCTCTCTCAGGCCTGCTGTCAGGATCCATCTTTGAATTCAGTTCCATGCTTTCCCAGGACGCTGCGGAAGGAGGATGGTGAATTCTGGCACAGGAGTCCGTGCCGCAGGGCAGCGGGCGGTGCCTGGCTCCCTCTCTTGGCTCTCCCTCTCCAAGCGGGCTCCAGATGGGAGCAGGGCCCTCTCCAAGTCTCAGACATGCTTGGGTGGCATTTGCGACTCGTGTGTGACACTCCCATTCTAAAGGGACCGGCTACAGCGCACAACAAAAAAACTCTAGTGGAAAACATCAGCAGGGTGGCCCACAAGGCGTCTGCCCTGGGGTGTCCCTCACATCCTCACCGGCTGGCTCCTAATTTCTGCTTTGAGTTGCAGCTGCCGTTGTGGGTCCCGGGCTGGATGTTCTGTGAGTGGGTACAAATCCTGAATCACCTCCACGGAGAGCTTTTTTGGCACTGACCCCCGTTTCAAATGACAAACCCTCCTCCAAACTAGCATACATGTCCCCGCGTCTTTTCCGTATTTTTCAGCAGAGTCCTTCCCACCATCTGGCATACTATCTGCTTTACTTACTCAAGTTTGTATCGTCTTCTCTCCTCCACTGGATTGGAGGGTTGACAAGAGCAGTGATTTTTGCTCGTTTGTTCATTGCTGCATATCCACGATATTTAAGAATGCTATTGGTCACCCCCATCGCTGCTTCCTCTCTGAGTTTTGCTGCAACGGCACCAAATAGCACAGCGGTCCCCAACTGCCCCGTGTTGTTTCATGTTTTTAAGCCTTCGCTGACATGGTTCTCTCTTCCCGAGATGCCTGTCGCCTCCTGTTGGCATTGGGAACTCCTATCTGTCCCTCAGGACTCTTCTCGGGTCTTGCGTCGCTTCTCTGAAGCCTCTAAATATTGTTTTTCAAGATGTTAGTTTTTAGTAGTCTCTGCATCCAAAGCAGGGCTCATCGAGCCCCAAACTTTGAGATCAAGAGTCATGCGATCCACCGACAGAGCCGGCCAGAGGCCCCAAGCAGCCTCTAAGTCTTAGTTTGCCCATTTTTCCGCCGTGTACCCTGATGCCCTGTACTTACTTGTTGAATACACGACGTGGGGTCGTTTTTCCTTTAGGAAGGCGTAAGCCTCACGAGGGAAGGGACACCCATCTGTGTGGTCAACAACACCGAACAGTGCTTTGGAACCACAATGCCGAAGAGCTCAGCCGGAACCAAAGAGGCTTAAACAAAGTAGCTCATAGCACGACTAGTTATGGAGTTAAGGAAGCCTACTAATTAATAATGTAATCACAGTTTAAGACATCCAGAACCACCCCCCCTAGGTTCTCTCCGGCATCATCTTTGCAGACTTCGGCTACTGTAGGTTTTGAGCGCACAATGATCGGAAGAGAGTGTCAAGCATAATCAGGGGAAAGAGAGGTATAAGACAGGTTCCTTGAATGACTGCATCAAAGGAAAAAGCACACAAAGAAAGGCCCAGTGGGCTGCAGTCTGTTTATTCCCCGGCCTGAATCTCTAGCAGGTGCTGCAGCAACACCACATCTAAGGAAAGAAATTCCTTTGACGGCCCTGCAGGAAACGCTTCGAGCTCAACGCTCTAATTATTTTAGGTCTGGATTACAGAATTCCTCCTCGGGATCTCGGACACACCACGTGGAAAGACTTCTGCCAAGAGGCAAGCTGACTGGCATTTTAAAGGATTTCTCTGCAGTAGGAATCCTGAAGAGCACTTACCCACGGTTTGTTCAACCAACCGAGGGATGCGAAAGGCTTGGCTTGGAGCCTCACACCTTTCCCATGTGTCTAGGGACTGTCTCTGCAAAGATGATGACAGACCTCTGTTCAAACGTCTGAAGCTCCATAGGCTCTGTGCAGGGATGGGACAGATGTTCGTTTTTTGTTTTTTGTTTTTTGTGTTTTTTTTTTTAAACATTTATTTATTTTTGAGAGACAGAGACAGAGCGTGAGCAGGGGAGGGGCAGAGAGAGAGGGAGACACAGAATCCGAAGCAGGCTCCAGACTCCGAGCTGTCGGCACAGAGCCCGACGCGGGGCTCGAACTCACAAACCGTGAGATCATGACCTGAGCTGAAGTCGGACGCTTAACCGACTGAGCCCCCCAGGCCAAGATGTTTGTTAAATGAAGGAAAGCGTGGGGCGTCTGGGTGGCTCAGTCGGTTAAGCATCCAACTCTTGATTGCAGCTCAGGTCACGATCTCATGGTTCATGGGATCAAGTCCCTTGTTGGGGTCCATGCTGACAGCTAGGAACCTGCTTGGGATTCTCTCTGCCCCCCTCTCTCTCCACCCCCTCCTCTGCTCACGTTCTCTCTCTCTCTCTCTCTCTCTCTCTCTCTCTCTCTCAAAAATAAATAAATAAACTTTAAAAAACTGTTAAAAAATAAATTAAGGAAAGTTTATTTTAGGACTATTGGAAAGCAGCCAGCCACCCGCAGGATCTTCAAGTCTTGACTTCTACGGGAGAATTACAATGAAATTAAACTTTCACGTGACCAAGGGATTCACCTCCTCTCTCCAAACTTCCATCTCTGCAGTCTGCTGTGAATCTCCTGTCTCCATCATGTCTCTGCCCTCAGCACCCTCAAAGGGCCCTTCATTCTGGACCCTGACTTAGCATGTTTAGAAAATGCTGAATGCAGCAAAGCGGAGTGGATTTCTTTGCAGCAGGACTTCTCAGAGCCTTTGGTCTCTGTGATACGTACAGGGCATGTAGCCTTTCCCAAGGTCATTTGACTATGCAGGCCTCCTCCTCCTTTTCACTGGAGGGATTCATGAGGCTGGTGGCCACCAAGGCACACTGCGATTATCAGAAATTCAATCTCATGTTTGAAAACGTTATACTAAGTGAAAGAAGCCAGTCACAAAAGGTCCCATACTGTGTGACAGGATTTACGTGAAATGACCAGAACAGGCACATCTATAAACACAAAAAGCAAATTAGTGTTCGCCAAGGGAGGGGGTGGAAGGGAGTGACTGCTAATGGGTTAAAAGTTTTCTTTCAAGGTGGTGAAATATTCTAAAATTAACTTATGGAGATGATTGCATGAGTCTATCAATATGTTTCAAAACCATGGAACTCCACACTTCAAATGGTATGGAATTTTATGATATGTAAATGATATGTCAACAAAGCTGTTAAAATACTTTTTTACAAAGATCCTCTAAAGATCATTTTCACTCCTGCCAATGAAACCAGTTCTTGCTTTTTCGTTCCCTTTCTTCTTTTGCCTCTTTTCCTTCCCCAGCTTTCTGTTGGTCTGCTGCCCCAGTTCAATCCCCTCCAGAATTTTCGGACAAACTGATTTTTCCTAATAAGGAACACGCGTGCACAGTAGGAAAGTGGTGAGCGGTGCTGAAAAACATGCTGGGAGACATAAAGGCTTCTAGTCTTCTCTGAACCCCCGTTCCGGTCTCAGATGTAACTGCAATCAACAGTTTCTCACGGGTGCCTTTGGAAATAGTTTACACATCCGTAGCCCGTGTCCATATGGTGTCTATATTTTTTGCACAGCTTGGACCACACTTGATTCTGCCTCTGGCTGGTCTCATTTTGTGGTGGATTTCGGAGACCTTTGCGTGTTTGCACATGCAGACCGATGATGTCTACTTAACAGCAGCGTGGAGTTCATGGAATAGTTATGCCCTATTTATATAATCTGTTCCCTATTAAGGTATTTAGGGTGTCCCCAGATGTGGGTGACTTTTATGTTTTGCTATGATAAATGATACTTTAATAAACATCTTTGTGTATTGGTGTAGGATAATCACTAGGAAGTGTTCATGGAGTCAAAGCCATGTGACCTTGGATGTGGACAAGTGTAATTAGATCATGCCCTGCCCCCCACAACCACATCCTCATGGGGTGAGGGAGCCAGTGTGTGTTCCAAAAGCCCCCTCAGCCTGGGACCATCCTACGCCTCTCTCAGTCAGTCCAGAGCCCTGACCAACCCCGAGCACTGCCCCAACTGAAATCCTCCGTGAATTCTGTAATGTGGGGTTTACTCTCGGCCATCCACCTCCTCCCAGGAAGAGGCTCGCTGCCCTCTGTTCTCTCCAGTTTCCCTTCTGGACAGCAGGACCTCCATGACTTGCACACCAGATACACCATCTATGTGCAGATGCCCTATTACTGCCCCGTCCGAGAAAGGGCCGCGTCAGCTCCTGTCCTGGCTTGATGCCTCTCTGACTAATGGTCCTGGTTTCTTCCTTGCATTCCTGCTTAACCCTGAGGAAAGTCACTTAACTCCTGATGGCTTCCGTCACTACGTCAACTTATGTAGCTGGTGGAGATGACGGTGGCGGAAGGCAGTGGTAGCCACGTGTGAAGCTTTAAGTATTCGTGTTCATGGAGGGCTGGGGAGGGCCATGCACGTGGGCATACTTTTGAGTGTGGCTACTTTTGAGTGTGCAGACATCCAATAAAAATAAGGGTAGGATGATACCATGAACCTTTCTGGTTCTCCCGTAGCGGCTCCAATACAACTAAAAGGATTGTGGCTTTAGCTCTGATATGCGTCTGTCGCTCTTAAGAAGGCTGAGTGTGGACTGGGACAAGACAAGCTGCTGAAGACTGACCTCGCTGACATCTCGAAATCAGACCCGGTTGTGTTGCACTCTGAGGCTATTGGGTGACCCTGATTCCTTCAGGGTCCCCACATTGCCTTCTTCTGGGGTCAAATTTCCAGCCCCTGCTAGATTAGAGTTTTGATACTTGTTAGCATAAGTGGCCTAGAAGTGACATCGGATGAAAAGAAAATACTTTCTGTTCTTAGGCTTTTGTTCCAATGAAGTTCCAGCCTGTTGAGGCTCAGCTCTGACCTTGGTAAGCCGGGGTGGGATGGGGTGGGGAGATCCTTGGGTAGATGGGCAGCACTTAACTTATCGAGGCATGCTCTCCTTCCGCTATAAAATGAGGGTGTTGGTTTAGGGTCACAACCTCAGATGCCTATGGGAGCTGAGTAGTTACCTGCATGTGCGCAGCAGGCCAGGGAGACTGGGCTCTCAGGGGGCCTCGAACCTAACGTGGCGGCGGGGAGAGGTAGCCACTCCTCAGTCACCCCGATTGCTGCCATGAGAGCCTGAGGGCTACGACACCCTTAGGCCAAACAAGACGGCAGGCCTGCACGCTCGTGCGGGTATTTCCTCTATCACCCTGTTCTGACTCTGACGCCGTATTATTCCAAAGAGCACGAAGGAAGAATCATGCCGGCTATGCCTGTATTAGGAATTTAGGAGGCTTACACACTCTGCCAAGCACTTAGTGATAGTAATGATAAGACTCAGAATTAGCTTATTAGTAAGAATTCGCTTATTCAATCTTCTTCAATGACGTAGAAACGGTCACTTGTCCCCATTGTACAGAGGAGAAAACAGAGACAGAGAAATCCAGTGACTGGCCTGACATGACATTCTAGCAGGCGGCAGAATAAGACACCAATTTCAGGTGAGCCTAATGAGCCTCCAGATCCCAAACCACAGGGACACGTGGGACCCTAATGAGCCCGTTCTTCAGCCCAGCTCGTGTGGATGCCTTCTCACCACACCTGGGCCTCTCCGGCCCCTCCCTATGTGCCACACCACCCCGTGTGACGTCACCCCACACCAGCTACTTACTCACCTGGCTCCTGCCCTCCACCTTCTCTACTGCATGCAAGGTGGGTCTGTGTCCCTGAGTCCCCGCTTCCCCGCGGGAGTGCGACGGTTCTGAGGCCAGCCCGTCTCCATCTACCCAGCTCTTCTACACTCAAGGGACCCCCGTTTTAGAGAGTTCTAAGATGCCGTCATACTGATTCCACCGCCACCGCCCCGCTTCATAAATCACAGACGAGAGGGGTTCCGGGTCTTCCCAACCCAAAGAACATGCTCCTCCAAGAAGAAGACGGGCCATTTGAGGAAGGACAGACAGGTGAGAAAAGAGAACATGAGTCCATTTCCGAGGGAGTCTGTAAGTAACATTGTAAGAAGTTGAATAAAGTCCTCCCAGGAGACCTAATGGGAATTCCCATCAACTGACCAAAGAGATGGGGAAATGAGTGGGAACCCATTCATACCTGTCTCCTATCTCCAGATGATGTATCCTGACTCCTGGGTTCCGTCCGCATAAACTCGTTGTCAGATCAAACAAGTTACTGTTGGTGGTGAAAGTGGCTTATGAATTCTAACACAGCGGCCAACGATGAAGCATTACTGATTTCCTGAGATCATCTTGGTGTTCAATGAATTGGAAGTCCAGAGGTGATGGGCCCTACAAACAAATATCTATTTTTTTTAATTGACATAATTTCAGTGTGGTATTTAATTGACTCTTATACGAGTATGTCCGCCATCATATGTTTGAGATTCTTTCTTTAGACTAAGCTGAATTTCCCTTCGAAAAATAAAATAGAGAGGCATTTTAAGCACAATTCTTTCGGTGCTTCTCTTAGTCTATCCATATTTCTGCCTTAAAAATTAAAAGAGAAAGTACCTTGGGAATAATTAAATGTGTCTGGTGGGGTGTTTCCCCCCCACCCCACGATGGGAGAGGAGACGGAATTTGGGGATTTGAAGCGACCCTAACAATATAATACTGTGTTACGGAGCTACCAAAATCCTGCCTGATTTGTAAATTTGCGTTTCCATGGCAACTCAAGTGTGTAGTTAAATAATCCTCACTGGTCTCTGACTGAATTCCAGCAACTCTTCCTAAACCTTCAGCCTATTCTAATCCCACAGCTGTTGCCATGGAAATGATCAGATAAGATTCAGTCCTGAAGGCAGATGGGCCTATGGAGGAAGCTAAGTCCTGGCCTACATAGAGCCCCCAGAATATGAGGTTTTGCCTTGCTTGGTTTTTGTTTTTGTGCATTTTTCTCTCCAGGCTATGAATCACAGAGGCGGACGCGTTTGATGAGAGGTAGCAAGACGTCATGAAAACCAGTCTTGGGGTTTGGACATCTGGAGCAAATGAGGAAAAGGCCATTCCAAAATACTACTGGGGGATGGAAAATTGGGGTGCTTTCCTTGGACTCAGTTTCGGACACTTGTTCTGAGAGCTCATCACACGAGGGGTGTTTTTGCGCGTATCGGTGTCCCACAAAAGATTTTCAGGCCATGGCCCTGTGCCACACGGAGGGTCACACCGGGCCACTGCTGGATTTTGCCATCCCAGGAGGGGCCCTACACTCTTCACTGTCTGTGGTTGATGGAAGTTTATCGTGTGCCCCCAGGGCCAGCTCAGGCTGTGTCAGCAATGTTCCTAACACCACGAGCGACAGACTTTTTCTGTGTCCTCGCCAGCAGTGTCTTATCGTGTGCCTTCTTGCAAACAGATTGCTTGGAAAGACCTAATATTTAAATCATTGTCTCTAAGCGCTAGGTCGATGCAGTTGTGCTCTGTTTAAATAGAAGCCATCCCATGCCCCTTTATACTTTGAACAGTGTGATTCCCTACAATATAAAGTCTTTGCCAGATACCTCATGGGGGGTGGGGAGGGGAGTGCAGCCAGCCCCCAAGGCCACCGCGCCTCTCAGCCAGGCACATTCCTTGCCACGTGCAACCCCACTGTGTCGAAGGAGAAGAAGACAAACCTCACGGTAACATTTATGGAATCCAAGAAATGGAAGGGTCCTTACAGGGTCTCGGGCAATTACTGTTGGGCTCCCAGTTCAGGACTGAGGCATTTTCCTCCGTAGCTCTTCTCTCGCTGCCACCATTTACCAAAGGATCCAAGAGCTACCGCTGTCCCCACCTTCATTCTCCTTATCATGCAGAGCCCCAGCTGAATTCATACAGCGTAGTTCTCACTGACAACTCCCTTTTAGAAGCTTTACTCATACATGCTATGCCTCATTTCACAAATTTTCACTTACATATGTGTTCAATAAACATCTATTGAATTAATAATTAATCATGATAATTAATAATTCATTGTTAATGTAGCAATAATGCAAGTAATAATTAATGTACTACATAATTCGAGGCGCCAAGGCAGAGTGTTTGGAATAAGAGGTTGCTATCGAACTGTTAATATGTATCTTGTTCTATGTGCCCCCGCTAACTGCAGTTAGAGAGCGACGGAGCGGCAACTTTTACAACCTGCCTAGCAGGTTCCATGTTTGAGGAGGGGGAGGTCCTGCTTTCCAGTGACACAGAGTAGAATTTCACCGTTGCTCTTGTCCTGTCCGTTTTCGTGATTGTAAGTGATATTGGAAAGAGACCAAGGGCTGAATCCTTTTTGTAATGAGAAAAATGAAACACGGGAACTGACAGCTGGCTGTTCTCCAGCTGACTTCTGTGACTCTAATTAGTTCTGCACGGGGGCATTGTCTTTCCCTGAGCAGAAGCGTAGCGGTATGACCTACCATTCGTGCCTACGGACCTCACGAGCCAACGCAGGTAGCCTTCTTCTGACCCACGTGCTCTTCCGATCATCATTCCAGTCCTCGTAATAATTCGAAACTTTGTGGACACCCTGTTCTCCTGAAGCTGAGGTCTCTCTAATTGCAGGGAACACTCTTCATGTGCAAGAATGTTGACTTGTTACTACTATGTGGTCCATTACCACCCTGAGAAGTTCTGGGTTGGAAGCTCATGGCCATTTGGAGGAAAATGGCCCCAGATGTGGCCATGCTAAGTGTCTGTCCTCAGATGCTCCCTCTCCAGATCCAGTCACGTTTCAAATCCCCATGAAAGCACCTCTGAATATCTCTCAAATGTGCCCTCTCCCATGCCACCATCATCTCCCTCCTCAGACAGCTGTGGTAGCCTTGATTCATCTCTCAGAGGCCCTCTTGGTCCCATTCAACGCAGAGACCCCAGATCAGCCTGGGTTTCACTCTCATAAATTTTCCTTGTGTCGTGTACATGCCGTTAGACTTTACCACAACTGTAACCATGTGGCCATGGGTATGGTCTGTAGCCCCTTCTAGAAGGTAAGCTCCATGAAGACAAAGACTGGAGAATGAGTGTCTTTGCCCTGAAGGTGAGACCTGGGAGGAGGGGCAGCAAAAGATTCTAGACGCCAGCTTGCTTCCTGATAACAGGACCCCTTCCCATCATCCACTTGTGCTGACTGGTGAGTGTAGCCATGTAGAAATGTTTTGTCCCTTCAAGAAAGAGTTAAAGATGTTTCCCAAAGATGAGAACCTAAGGATGATTTTGCCCTTAGAAATAGGAGCGGTGAATATGGATTAGTTTCAGAGATCTTCGTGGCCCGGGGCAGTGCTGTGGGCCACAGCTCCTTGCTCCCTTGCTGCCTTTCCTGGTTTTAGAAGGAGCTATTTGTCCTCAGCTGAAGCGCAGGAATGACTGCCAGGGAGGCGCCCAGAGCTTCAAGCAGTCACCCAGATCTTGCCTTAAGCCACGCAGAGCTGCTGCTGGGTTGGCTGTGGGAAGGGCAGATCGGAGAGACAAGCCTATTGTCCCGGCTCTTTCGAGATTCCAGGTGCTCCCGGAGTCCTGCTCAAACTCTTCATCTAAGCGGCAGTGCCTGTAACCGTGACAGGCTCTCCAACTCTGCCCGCCGATTATATGTGCAGTTCTGCATAAACCCTGCGTTCTGAACTATCAGGGGAGCCTCAGCCCTTCTGGCCACACGCTGCACGCTGTTTCTCCAAAGCCCCAGTCCTTCTGTTTTCCTTCCCTCCTCTTTGCCTTCTCTCCTGATTGCAGTGCTCATGGAGTGAGGGAGCCATCGCACTGGGAGCACCTCTTACTGCACAAGGGATGAGAAGGCCAGGTGGGCGTGGCTTTGCCACCTGTCACTGTATTACCCTAGCACAACCCCTCCCCAGGCCAAAAGCAATTCAGTGGTCAGATTCCTCCTTCCCAAGCTTATTACAGAATTTCTCAAAGCTCTTAGACCTACGAGAGAAACTATAAAACCTTTATCGCTTTTCCAGAACCCCTTTCCCACTGGGACCAGCCTGCCACTCACCACTAACCCCCACATTCCCGGCTATCCCTTTGTTCAAACGTATATTGAGCCCCTGCTGTGTGCCAGGCTCTATCCTGGGTTCAGGAGGCAAGGACATGGCAGAGACACTGTTTATGTCCTAAGGCTGTCCCACTGCCGGACAGAGCAGTGACGGGGCGTCCCCAGAGCTGCACAACTGGAAGGGTCACCCACTGTCAGAACCTTACTGTCCAGACCTGCTGCTCCCCAATACCCATCCACCAGCCTCCTGCGGGTGCTGGGTGCCGAAATGCAACCAAGGGACCGAACTTGTAAGTTTCTTTAATTTCAATTAACTTTAATTTAAAAACGAAGACCTTCTTCCATTATGGAGAAACTTGTAAGTACACTTGACACAACTTGAGAATGTGGGTATCCTTTCTGAACTCTAAATGTTGGGAAGTATAAGTAGACTTCAAGTCTTCCCAAAGAAAGTTTATCATCCACACGGGGATGTGCCGTAAAGCATAAAACACACCCGGATTGCTAAGACTCGGACTGAAAAGAAGAATGTAAAATGTCCTATTAATATTGTATATTTCCTACACATGGAAATGACAATACTTTGGGTATACTGGGTTAAGTAAAATATATTATTAAAATTAATCACTTTGGGTTTTATTTTCACTTTTTAAACCATGGCTTCTAGAAGTTTTTTTTGTTTTAGAAAATTTGAAATTACTTATCTATCTGGCACGCGTTATATTGGATAGTAGTGTTCTAGAAGAAGAAACAGATGAGGAAATTAAACATTAAAATTTCATGTGGTTATGGGTGCGATAGAGAAGTGTGGGACAAATAGGCAGGGTGTCTCATACGCGGGGCGTGCGGGAGCTCACAGGACTCAGGAAATAGACAAGAGGGTGTTCCTATCAGACAACTTGATGCGTGCAAAGACAAGGGAGCACAGGCAAAGGTCCTACATCAAAAACATAAATGAATTAGAACTTTTGTTTAAGTTTATTTGTTTATTGACAGAGAGAGAGAGAAAGAGAGAGCTTGAGCAGGGGAGGGGCAGAGAAAGAGGGAGAGAGAGAATTCCAAGCAGGCTCCAGCAGCACGGAACCCAACACGCGGCTGGGTTGGGGTGGAGGGGGTGGTGGTGCTCAAACTCATGAACCCATGAGATCTTGAGCTGAAATCAAGAGTCGGACGCTTAACCGACTGAGCCACCGGGTGCCCCTAAATGTATTAGAATTTGTAACGGGATTGTCAATAAAAGCAGACTCAGAAATTGAAGGACTTTGTGCACCAAATGAAGGGACCTGAGCCTTATCCTAAAGACAATGAAGAACCGTTGAGATGCTTTAAGGTAAGTATTTAAGGAAAGCAGCCGTGTGGAGAATGAGTAGAAGCAGACGCCTCTGAAGACCCTCCTCTACCTTTTGACCACGAGGCAGAAATCCAGGGGTCCAGCCTGCCCCTCCAAGAAGAGGATGATTAGTGAAGGGGGAGAAGAAGGGAAAGAACAATCCAGAATGCCGCTACACGATAGGAATAACAAAACCAGTCAGAGACGGAGTTTTTGGGAAAGAAGGAATTTTATATCCATGTTCTTGTGACTTTCTTTTCTGAAAAAAGCTCAAGCTCTTCTTAGAAAGCACAGACCGAACCTGTGAAAACAAACACACACACTTAGGAAGGCAAGTTACAACCAGAGCACCCTGAAAACATGAGCTTCTGACAAACCAAATCAATTAATTTATGCCCTGCGGCATGAAAAATGCAATTACAGAAAGAAGAAGCAACTGGCCGTGTTGTGAAGACAGATTTTCCAGGATTACATCCAAACTTGACATGATTCTGACCCCGTTTATCTGACTGCGCTGTGTGGTCAGGCCTTACTTTCAAAGGCCTTGGGACCTTTGGGGCAAATGGCTTTGAATACAAATATTCCAGTTCTTTCTTGGGATTCTCTCATTATGTGCCTACTGCATTATTAGTTCTAACCTCCTTTCATGACTAATTTACATTTACTTTCCTACCAGGGGGTCAGAGTTTTTTTTGTTTTGTTTTGTTTTAACATGGAAATGTAAATTGCTGTATTTCTGTTTTTCCATTAAGCACCTACCTTTTGGGAATTGTGTCATTCTCTATGTCCTAAGAAGGGTTGAATGAGTCGGGATTGGAAATGCATAAAATGCCTCCGGCTTCTTCGAAGAAGAATGTTCTAGAAGGATAAATAGAAATATAGATTTATGAGTATCACAGGGAATGTCCTGGGTTTAATCGACGCAAAGAGTAACCCGTTACCGGGCGGCCTCTCGGCACGGGCTTGGGAACAGGAGTCAGGAGGCTGGGTCCCGGTCCTACTGTGCGTCTGGCCTCTGCGCCTCATGGGTCATTTGCTTCATCGCCTCTGACTTGCACTTCGTAGTGTGTGAAGTTAAAATAATACCTGTGGGGGCCGTGAGGAGAATCAAGTAAAACACCTGCCCGAAAACCAACTGAGGAGTAAACACTTTTCCGCTAGGCATCACTAGAAGTGACAAATTTTTTGAGGGCACTGATCGCGATCCTGGTGGTTGGCGTCACTGTTGTTTAAACTTCCCACACCCAGCGAGGCCTCCCGCAGGCGCCCGGCACGTGTCGTCAAGTGGGAACATCACTTCTCACGGAGTTCTTCTCATGATGTTGTTTTGAGAGCTCCTCCTTCCCACCACGCTTTTTCCTTGAATGAATTCTTTTTTTTTCTTAATGTTTATTTATTTTGGAGAGAGAGAGAGAAAACACTGGTGGGGGAGAGGCAGAGAGAGAGGGAGAGAGAGAATCCCAAGCAGGCTCCGCACTGACAACGCAGAGCCGGATGCGGGGCTCGAACCCACCAACGGGGAGATCACGACCTGAGCCAAAATCAAAAGTCAGACGCTTAACCAGCTAAGCCACCCAGGCGCCCCTAGAAACAGCTTCTTCGGATGGTTCTCCATCACCCGCAGGATAAATGACAATTGCCTCAACACGACAAATAAGGTACTTTTCTGATCTGGCCTCCTTGCACCTTCAGAGACCTCTGCAGCCCCCTCTTGTTACTCCTGCTCTCTCATACTTACAAGTTCTCCTTGGCTTCTCTCTTCTCTACCTGACAGGCTCCTACTGTTTCCTCGGAGGCTAAAGGAAATGTTCTATTTTCTCTGTATTTTTCCCACTCTTTATCTCCATCCTGCCTCCTCGCCCACCTCTGGCAGAATCATCGCTCCTCCAAGTACTGTCTTCACTGTTTTACTGCCCTCCTCCGTTAAATTATGTCTTCTTGTGGGCGGGGAACGGGTCTCCCTCACCACGATGTCCTTCTTCTTTAGTGTTTAACCCAAAGCCGGCCCTGAGAGAGGGAGGCAGGAGATTGTAGCCGTCGAGATTCAGTTGCTAAGATACTTTTCAAGAGGACCAAAGTTGTTCTTTACTGAAGCTTGTATTGTTATCCCCAAAGGTGACCTCCTGGGGTTTTGTTGATAATCATTGGATGCAAGGCAAAGACGTGGATGTTTCAATTCTTTCTAGAAAGGAGGTCAGCCGGGAATAAGAGAAGAGCCTGGCAACTTAAAAATATGCCCTAAAACATCCCAAACACATAAAACAACTAAATTCCTGTCTAATGCAAAATAGCTTACCAGGGACCATTTAAGTGGTTTAAATGGGCCACTTAAATACACGCTCACAGGACGCACGCTTATCAGGGCTTCCCTTGGCTTCAGATCCTTCCCTCTCAAACCTCTCCATGCTCTTCTCCCAGAATCCCGTCTCATTTCCCTAACCCCGCTCCTTAAGCTTTCAACCCTCGAAAAAGCTGAAGCAATGTATTTTACCTTCCCAAAGGGACAATCGAGTCAAAGCGGTCCTTCGGCAAGGCAGCAGGGAGGCCGCAGCTACTTTCAGTTTTAGATGTAGCAGAAAGGAAGTGTGCTCTGTCATTGACCTTCCTGCTTTGCCCTCAGAGGCTTCATCAGCTCCCTGTGTAGGGGCAGCCTTGCCTCCCCAAGGTTCTAGATGTCTGGGCAATCAGCCCCTCACCTTGCTGCCGGCTGCAGCCCCTTAGCGCCGACAGGGGGCGCGAGCGAGCAACTCGCTCCTTTCTCCTCGCTTTCTGCTTTCTGTTCCTTTCAGGCTCTGCTCGCCTTGGGTCTTCACCTCCATAGCAGCAGATAAACACAGTTTTCAACATTTGCAAAAAGCAGCGTATGGTACTCTCCATCCCCAGAGGCCAAAGCACCAGCCCCTCCAAGGGCTCTGAATTTAAATTCCACAGGAATCTCCCTCTACTTTTAAAAACTTTCAGCGCCGTCGCTTTGCTCCTCCAGCCCTAGAGGCGGTTGCCGCTTTGAAGTTGCAACTCCTTGGAACCTTAGAATTGTGGGGTTTTTTTTCCCCCCTCTCATTTAAGTAGGTAACGACTTTATACTTGGCTAGTCATTCTTGATATTAAATTCTCTGTTTAAGGAGCTGGTGTGATTTCTGTCTCCTGAGTGGACTTTGGCTGCGATGGGCTGGTGTCTGGACATACTTCAGCCGCCTGCCCCCCCTCCCTGCCCCGCCTCCACCCCACTCCCACCCCCACCCCTGCTTCTCCTGGGAGGCTTCCTATGGTGCTGATGTCCGTGTTAGGATGTCCTGACTGACAGGGCTGGTGCGCACCCCTTCCTGTGGTAGTTTCTCGCTGCCCACCTGGTCACCACCCCCGCCCCCGCTTCTGATCGTGGGAATCTCATGCTCAGGTCCCCGGCCCCCAGCCTTCTGTCACAGCTCACAGTCTGGGCTTCCGCCCTGGGCTTCCTCAAGATTTTCCAACCCCCCCCCCGCCCAGCATATGTGAAGTCCCCTGATTGTTAACAACTGGCTCTATGGGAGGGAGGAGTCCTGTTTCGTGGCATCTGCCGACCTCTGTGATGTGTCGATGCTCCCACCATGGCCAATTTCATGAAACACGGAGTGGGGGAAAGAGCCCGGTGCCTCTTCATTATAGACTGACGGGTAAAACAGACACAGATGATCTCAAGAGTGCATAATAGGAACATGTAGGAAAAGCAGTTTAAACAATGATGACGACGATGCATTTCCTCTGTTTGGAACATACGTTATTTAACTGTGATTTCATTCGACTTTAATTATTAACGACTCTGTTTAAACACCAGGTCATAGAATTTCTGAAAATTCACAGTGAGCTCCCACCAGCCACTAAGAGCTAGCTCGAGTGCGCCCCGGATCACGGCTGCATCTCCAGAGTGTCCCCACCGCCCTGGGCAGCCCGGGAACCCCGGGCTTAATGCAGAGCAGGCACAATATGGTCAGTAAACCCAGGCTGCCATTCACTTTCCTCCCATCGCCCCAGCCACACACCTCAGATATAAATCAGCGATTTGGGGGAACAGCCTGCAAGGTGTACAAATACAGATACCCCAGAACTCCCGGGATACCAGCCTCCTACCATTAGACAGGGATCATGGGTGGGGCGTCCGGGTGGCTCGGTTGGTTAAGCGGCCGACTTCGGCTCAGGTCATGATCTCACGGTCTGTGAGTTCGAGCCCCGCTGTCGACTCTGTGCTGACGGCTCAGAGCCTGGAGTCTGCTTGGGATTCTGTGTGTGTCTCTCTCTCTGCCCCTCCGCTGTTCACGCTGTGTCTCCCTCTCTCTCTGCCTTTCCCCTGCTCATACTCTGTCACTATGTCTCTCAAAAATAAATAAACGTTAAAAAAAATGAAAAGAAAAAAAAAAGAAAGGGGTCGTGGGGAGTTTCTCCAGATTTGCCCGGGACTGCTTGGAGGGTTTTCCTTTTGTGAAAAGTCACCAGCTGACTTGAGAAAGAAAATGCAAGAAGAGAACAAATCAGAGGAAAGGCAGGGACAGAGGACAATGTGGAGCAGGGGGAGTTTCTACTCTTGGCATTGGATCCGAGACCTTGGTCGACCATGAGTAAGACCTACCAGTTCTGTTACGTCAGAGCCACGAATTCCCCACAAGCCTCTGAAGGTCAGCTAGTCTTTTCAGCAAACGTGGTCTCTGAAACCTGCCCAAGGTTTTTACCCCCCCAGATTCTCAACCTCAGGAAGCAGAGCTCAGGCTCAAGTTCATTTCCCTCTCCAAGACCCACTAATATCTTTATTTCTCTCATTTCCCATTCATTCCCCCGCCTCCTCCACTTCTCTGTAGTTCAAAAAAAATATCTGTTTTTTTCAAGGCTGGAAATTCTGGAAATGAATCCAAGAACACTCTTCATTTTTGGCGTTCTGCCTGCCTTCCCTGAATCAGTGGACAGCGAAGACTTAACTATTGAGAAGCAAAGGAAGAGAACACACACACACACACACACACAAAAAAAAACAGTTAATTTTCCCCCGATGGCTTCTGTGGATCTCAAAGATGATAAATATTAACTAGTGAGATGGTAATGTGCAATTTTGTTTAAATTCTTGGTACTTCGAGAAGAAGTCTCTTGTGCTGGGCTTTTCCCTGCTGTATCAAATGTCTCTCGCGAACTCTTTACGTAGACTGGTTGTAGCTCAGGGATCTGTCGATGCAAAAGGCTGGCTTGAGCGAAATCAGAACGGTAAAACTTTGACCAGAGTTAACACTTGAATAATAAGATATCAAGTCGTAACCTTGAATGGAAGCCAGGAACCAATTAGTTGCTGATTTTGCAAGGCAGTTGAGGTCCGTAAAGAGCTCATGGTTTTAAATGCTTCAGCATGCTAGGCACCGGACCAAGTGCAGCTCTCCGAGAAGTAGGCACTGTTTTACACCCATTTGAGAGATGAAGATACGGAAGTACGAAATGTAACCACAGTTAATAATGGCAGGGACAGGAAGGGATCCCATCCAATCTGATGTAGGCACACACGCATTATTGTCGTTTTTACCAAGGAGGAAACTGAGGCTCGGTAGAGAGGTGCCCGCCCGGCCACCCCTCCGGCCCCACTTCTGATCACGGGGACCTCGTGCTCACATCCCCAGCCCCCGCCTTTCTACCCCAGCTCGCAGCCTGGGCTAAGCGGAGCCGGGAACTCCGGCCCTGCCCTCCTCCGACACGCTGCTTCTTAAAGGCGCTGCGCTGCGTGGAGGGGCGACGATGTAGAGAGTCCCCGGGCACCCATTACTCGAGTTACACTTAACTACTGCAGAGGCTGATTATGCATTTCCATCTTCCTAGTGCTTCCTAATTAAAAAGGAGGGGAGCGGTGATCCTTTTGCTCTCTCACGTCTGTGTTCTCTGAGTGGAAAGCAGAGGGCCCCCGACGAGAGCCTGAGCATCATAGAGCTGATTGTACGGCAATCGGCTGTTTCAGTGTAGCGATCTCGGAGGTCCCTTTTTACGGGAGAGAGTTAATTAACAACACAGCCACTAATCACTTGCCCACGCTTGGTCTTGATTGCAAAGACTATGTGAACATACGAAGTCGCCTTAAAGTCTAAAAGTGTGCCCCGGTGGTAGCAGGCTTTAATTAATGGTCATAATAGTAATAATATTAATATGACTTGACATCAGCTGAGTGCTTACCAAGGACCAAGGACTCTGCGAAGTGGTTTTTATTCAATCCTCACAAAGGAGACACTATTCTTTTCCTCTCCACCTTGCTGAGGAAAAGCCAGAGGTGAAATCCAGGTGAATATGACACAGCTTAATTTTTTTTAATGTATTAGTTAACAAATTCAAGAGAGTTAACATACAGTGTCATCTTGGCTTCAGGAGTAGAACCCAGTGGTTCCTCGGTTACATACGACACCCGGCGCTCATCCCAACAAGCCCTCCTCGATGCCCATCACCCATTTAACCTTTCCCCCCACCTGCCTTCCCTCCAGCAACCCTCCTTTTGTTCTCTGTATTTAAGAGTCTCTAATGGTTTGCCTCCTGCCGGGGTCCAGTTCTGGCGAATCTAGGGGTCCCCGAAGGACAGATGGTCAGGCGAAAGGAAATGAGAGAGCCACGAGAGAGATGTAGTCTGATGACCAAGCAGGCAGCCCTGGCAATTCTGGCATCTCCACCCTGCCGGTCTCAGTGTCTTTATTTAAAATGTAGTGAGTGACATTACATCAATGAGTGACATTCGTAGTTTGATCTCTTTAACAATAATGCGTTTTTACCAGCAAAGGCGGCAACTGCCTCAATCCTGTATGTTGGTTTCAGGTTAATTAACATATAAATGTAGGGTGAGGGGAGAGAACAGGATGTTTCCTTAAGGCCTTAATGTTAATTACCTGTAAACACAAGAAATCAGGGCATTGCTTCGAGGCCTATGCTTCCAACTACAATGGGGGAGGTGTGACCCATCCCCAAGATGCAACTTTAAGGTTACTTCTGGTCAGGCTACTCTCATTCAGATGTAATCCATTAAAGCATCGTGCTCCAGGTCCTTCCCTTTAATCTAAATGCCCTAAAACAAAAGAGCATTACATTTCTTGGAGCCAAGGAGAGTGGCTCCAGAAATCCAAGCCTGAAAAATTATTTAGAAGGAGGTAAGACTAGGCGCCATCTTGGCCAGTGGGAGCTGTGCTTCAACCTTTTCCACACAGGGAGGAGTCTCAACCTGTGAGCCCAAAACGGCTCCCAACAGCCTCCCTTTCTGTTTTTATCTTATTTTTCCTTCCCTTCCCGTCTGTTCATCTGCTGAGTTTCTCAAACTCCACATACAGGGGAAATCATAAGACACTGTGACAGAGCTGACTCTTGAACCCAGGTGCACGCAACTCCCGGCCCAGACTCTGAGCCTTGATGGCCTCCCTGTCTCGGGCAATGGGGATTGTAACTCGTTTCCTTTTCTGTTGAAGGAGGGAACCCTTTTACTCATCCAGCAGAGCTCAGAGTCATGAAATCTAAGAAACTGAAAAAAGAGCCTCCCAGCAATAAACTGAAGTTACAGACCATTTGACTGTAACTAAGGAAACCTTTGCAAGTTGCTTGAGTTTGGGGAAATGGCAGCCAAACCCAAAGCCAGTAGCGATCCATCGTCCCAACCAGTGCTCCGGTGACTGGGACTTCAACATGGCAGCATGTGGGTGGCCTCTGAGTGGCCAAGTACAAACTCAACCGATTGGTACAAGTTACCAGCTCTTGCGGCTAAGGCTGATTCTTCAATGCACAAGAATAATCCGGTCCCACGCTTAGGTTGGGGGGTGGGGGAGCTGGTTACATGCATGACCCCACAACTATTTCCTCTGCTCAGAATATTCAATCATGCCCATCGGAACCTCCTCCCCAACTCCTGAGACCCTTTTAGTCTCAGGTTTAAAGCTCCTTTTTTCATGGAAACCTCTCCTGACCCCCGGAAGAGGCCACACATCGGTCTCACTCTGCCAGGGAAGCCTCTGGTGTGTGTAACCACGGGAATATTTATTTGTGTAAGTGTTGACTAAATATCACTTTTTGTTGCCTGATTGCGAATTCTATATCTTATTCTTTGTTCTGCCTCTAGCCCAGTTCAGTGCCTGAGGGTAATGGACACTCATAGATAGTGATTGTATTAGTGGCCTGGGGCTGCCTGCATAAAGTACCAAAAACTGGGCAGCTTAAAACAATGGGAACTGTCTCACAGCTCTGGGGGGCCAGAATCGGAAGTCAAATTCCGGGCAGGGCCAGGCTCATTCTGATGACTGTAGGGGAGAACCACTCCCAGCCTCTTCGGGCTTTTGTCGTCGGTAGCAATCCTTTGTGTGTGTTCCCTGGCTCGCAGATACATCCCTCCAGTCACTCCTCCCTGTGTGGCTTCACACTGACTTCCTTCTGTGCATGTCTGTCTCTGTGTTTAAATTTCTTTTTTTTAAAAAAAAAGGTCTCACATATATATTGCTGAACCAACCCACTGGTGCAGAAGCAGAGTAACAGAGAAAAACCATTTCCCTGAGAAAGCGTGTCTATTGTTCAGATAGTAGTGTGTTTGCAGAGCGACAGGGTAGGAGCACGTGACTTCACGCAGCATAAAGAGATGTGCCGGCTCACGTGCAATCCCTTAGCGACCTAGCCTGGTTCTTCTCCAATGCCTCCTCTTGGGGTTGTACCTGATTTCGTTACCGGATTTCACTCGAATCCGCTGGAGAGGGAGACGCTTCTGTGATTGTTTCTTGGCCAGGAATTGCTTGGTCCTGAAAGTCTTGTGAGAAGACACGGCGAGGGGCAGTCACTGGCATACCCCATGATGGAGGAGAAAAGAAGACTCTTTTATTATTATTATTATTTTTTTAAGTTTATTTATTTATTTTGAGAGAGACAGAGACAGCATGAGTGGGGGAGGGGCAGAGAGGGAGAGAGAGAGAGAATCCTAAGCAGGCTCTGCGCTGTTAGCACAGAGCCCGATGTGGGGTTTGAAGTCACGAAACCGAGAGATTATGACCCGAGCCAAAACCAAGAGTTGGACTCTAAACCGACTGAGCCACGCAGGTACCCCAGAAGACTCTTTTGATATAAGGGGGCCACTCACCTTGGATTAGGGCTTCCCCTAATGACCTCATTGTATCTCAGTTACCTTTGTAAAGAACCTATTTCTGTATACGTTCACCTACGCAGGTCCCGGAGGTTAGGACTTCAGCATATCCCTTTTAGGAGCCACGGTGCAATCCATAACAGTGACTAAACGAATAAATAAACCTTCTCTGCTATAACTTTCCTCATTTGCAACATGATAACAGCGCTCATTTTGATCTCATCTGCAATTTGGAGAGGAAAGAAATTAACGGCAATAGCACAGAGCACCCCTCTGCCTCCCGGTGAATTTGATTTGACTGGCCAGCGTATCTGGGCGGATGTTCTAAGTGTCATTAGACCAAAGTTCAGGTGCAGTCAGAGTACAATTCAAATATCGGGTGGGTTAGGATAGGGGAAGAGGAATGGCAGAATACGCAAAGGTGGGGATTTCTATGCCCCGAATCAGGGCCTGGGTTATGACACGTGCAGCGTGCTGCTGAGGTAAGGGGCCTTCGGAGCCACAGAGGCAAACAGGTGGGCTTCGGGGGAGACAGATTTGAGCCGGGACCTTGGCTCTGTGCCTCTGTTTAACTCTGCCCGCCTCTCAGCTTTAGTTTCCCGATCTATAAAACGGGCTAATCGCCCTTTCATAGCCCCACCTGAGGTCCTGGGGGAGCTTGAATGGAGTCCTCTCACACGTGCATAGCGACCAGTGTGTAATCACCAGTCACTAAATGACTAAACAGAAGACTATATGAGACACGCATGTAATATATGTTCAGGCTGCGCTAAAAGCCCAGGCCGTGCAGCTGGCACGACAACGTGGCAACATGGACAAACCGCAGGTGGCTGTGGCGGAACTGACCTGGAACCGCCCTCTCTGGTCTCCAGCCGTCTCTCCAGCTTAGCTGGGAGAGAACCACGGAGCACCTTCCTCCATTCCTGCGTTTCTTTGCTCTCCCACCTCTCCGCCGGCGCCCAAGAAAGGATGCGGAACTGGTGAAAATACCAAACTAGGTCAGGAGTCCTTGACCTGCGTCTGCGGGGACAGGTGCGAACACAGTATCCCGTTAGACGCAGTAGGATTAGGGCCTCTTGCCAGGAGGTCAGGGAGAGGAAGGTGAAGGCAGTCACGTTGATCTCAGACCGCCCTTTGCCGTCAGAGGAAAGCACACAAAAGGCATTATCTGAGATGCCAGGAATGCCAGTACATTCTTCAAGGACAAGAGGACTGTGGGCACAGAGCTCCAGCTGCCCTGCGAAGAGGATTACGGCCAGTGCGGCCGAGCGTGCCGGCGCTAAAAGGACTGGCCATCCTGGAAGGGTCGTTGGTTGGCTCTTTGAGGTATGGGGCTTCCATTTGTAAAGCTCAGTCGGTGGGACATTTTGGGGTCCACCGGAACTTGATTCAGATCTTGGCTGAGCCACAGCCTAGCCGGGGGGATCAAGGAGAAACGACTTAATCTGAGTCTCCGTGATTTCGGCAGAGACACGAAGATGACTCCTATTTCCTAAGACGCCTGAGAGGACTTAATGAGATGGATGCATGAAAGTTCCAGCACAGGGCCCGGGACAGAGAGAGAGCACCTGATAGCAGGTAGCCAGCGCCCCTCCAGGTAACGGGTCAAATCCCAGGACTCAAATCCCAGCTCGCCTACCTGCTCTCTGTGAGATCTGGGCCAGTTAACCTCTTCGAATCTCGATGTCTCCATCTATAAAATGAGAATTGTTGTTTATGTCCACAACCCATTCTCCACAATTTCCAGATCCGAATGCTTCAGGCCACCAGAAAGATTTGCTCTGACTCCGCCGGTGACAAAAGCCGACCTCTGCTGACAGAAAGCTATTTCTAATCCCTGTCTATCCCACTCGGTGTAAATATGCACAGTTGATTACGGAGGCCCTGCCCCACAGCCACCCGGGGGTGTTACCTTATATATAGTATATGAATTCCGCCACCTTCCTAAAATTTGAAAACTCTGAATTCTAAAATCCATCTGGCCTCAAGGAGTCCTGTAGACCTGTGTGTAGAACCCAGTTCATGGGGCCGGAAGACTGTTGGGACCACCTATGGGGAACGGGCCCCAGCACATGGAGGGTTCGGTGAGGGCATGCAGGACCACAGGCTGCAGACTCTCGGCACCGAACCACGAAGGTCAAAGTCCTGTTCCACAGCTTCCCTGCGTGACCTTTGGTGAGCTGCTAACCTTTCTGGGTTTCCTCACTGAGGAGTGATAATTGTGACAATAATTAACAAATAAAACGAAGCAATTAGTATATGTAAAGGACTTGGTAAATTGCCTAGTACGTAATAAATACTACCAAGTGTTCGCTTTGATTATAATAATTATCACATTTTTATATGTAGGTGAAAATTCCTTCTTTATAAAGGGCATGGCGTTACAGCAAAACTCAGAAACCGGGGCAGTTGGACTTGTATTGGTATTCCGAGAATTTTCCACGGACTAGAAACGTTACCCAGGGCATTAATCTAAGCCGACCTTTTGTGCCGTCCCTAATCAGATCAAAGCACTTTTCATTAAAATAGTTTTATTTTATTTTCACAAAATGTGCTTGGTGAATTCCCGCCCCCCCGCCCCCCGCCAGAGCTCTGCTATGACAAAAATAAGAGCAAAATGGTTATTTCTGGCTCTTAGCCACACAAATTTTCCGACGGACAGGTGAGGAGGGGGATGGTGGAAGGATGGCCCAGGGAGGATGCTATCCTAGGACCCGGAATCTGTTTCTGCTCCCTTCTGCCCCTCCCAGGTGTTCATGGATGTGTGCCACTCAGATTTCCAAGAGAGCCTGTGGTGGGGCTGGGGGGCAGCATCCACTTTTGTGCGCCCCCCCAATTTGCATCCACTCCATGTGTGCTGAGACCACACATCCCCGAGTCGCTGAGAGCTGGTGTCTAAGTACAGCGGGGGTCCTGGTGCCAGCCCATACCCGCCACCATCTTGGGATACCTTCAATGGGCATTGTTGGCCGGGTCAAGACATTTTCTAGAACTTCAGTGGGAGGTTCGTCCGACTCTGTCCTTCCTTCCCCCCTCCTCGTACAGACACCTAGTTGGCATTGGAGTCTGAAGGCTCTCCCTGCCTAGTCCTGCTTTATCGCCTTTATCGTTCAGAGACAGTTACTCTAATAAATGTCTCACATATCTAATCTTCTCTCAAGTCATCTTGGTGTTTGTTCCTTGACAGGCCCTCATCGACACAGCCTGTGTTTATTTCGCAGGCACCCTTGCCTTGAGGTGGTATTTAGGTTCTGCCTCTGAGAGGTTCTTGGGAGGGAGGGGGCGGAGCTTGGAAAGGAGAAGGAAAGGAGCAGTGGGGGTAGCTGACAGTCGGGCTTCCGCAGATACGGGTTGTGCAGCAGCCAGGTTCTGCATTCCACCCTCTGACCACCAGCTTCATGGACTCGGGCTACTGTGACATTGGCTTCGGCAGCAGGGAGCCCCAGGTTACAGCGGCTGCTGCAAGATTTTAAAGCCAAGTAGCAGCTCCTTAGCTCCTGCTCTTACAGTGACTCCAATCATTGCATAAACAATTGTTTCCCTGACTCGGTTTCTGTCTGCTTAAAACACCCGAGGTGATTTCTGTGTCTTGCAGCAAATGCTAACCGATGCAGCAATCAATGGCTTTGCAGGTTGCGATGTTGACTTTTCTAGGCTTAGGGAAACAATTTAATAAAGCTGTTACCTTCTATAGCTTGGAAGTGAGACTACAGACCTACAGTAACTCAAGAAGAAGGGATTATAAAAAACTAAAGGATTAGTTTGTGTTGGCTGCTCCTCACAAGGTGTTTCAAGAAAAACTGAGCTCCATTTAGGATTAGCCAGTGTGCAAGCAGAGATGAAGGGGACAGAGAGTCCAGGGATTAAGGTCATTGCTGTGTTGGAAAGGCAACCGCTTCTATGCCTGGTCTTCCTGAGCCAGTCAGTCCTTGAGATAGTCCTTCTTTACCCAGTCAAAGCTGTCTCTCTTTGCATGATGGATTAAATGGCCATCCTATTTATGCCCCAGATAGCTAGAAAGAGGACAATTGTTCAAACTTTTTTCAACGAACTATAAAGTCCTAGTCAAACATTAAGTCAAACAAAGGCATCCATCACCGACTAAGGATGGAATTGAAGGTGTTGGCTTCCAACCCAACTCCTTAGTCTTCACAATGTCTGCCTGTAGGATTTCCTCTGTCCTAGACTGCTCGATGCTCCCCAAGTTTCCTTTCTATTTGAGGGTTTTTGTTACAGTCGCCCTGCTCCTGCTTGTTCATTGTATGTTGAGGCACAGAGGTGCCGATAAACTATCTTTTTCTTTATAGGTTATTGAACCATAAAGAGCCAAAGTCAGCTGAGATTCTTAACTTTGAGCTTAGTAATTCAGAAACTGGCCGGTATGTAGGGTTGTCTCTCTTGGGGGAAATTGATTCTGTGCCATGTGTAGGAGGAAGGAGACACATAGCTATTTGGTGGCCAGAGGGGTGGGTTGTGTTGGAGACAGATTGTTATGCATAAAAATCCTTTCCCCAGTTCTGCTCATGGGTTTCAGTCGGGGTCCAGTCAGGAAAATACAAACTCCACCGGGTCTTTCATCAAGAGGGAATTTAACACGGAATTGTTTTCACAGGGGATACAAGAGCTGAGAAGGCAAACAGGGAAAGATGAAATAACCCAGAAATCAGCAGTGTCTGAAGACTGCCCTTACCCCTGGGATTAAAGGGACAAAGGGAGGAGGCAAAAGCCAGAAGCACAATGGCCATCTCTTGGGAGAGCCAGGACTATGGAGGGAGGGGCTATCCGGCAAGAGGTGGAGTGATGGAGGAAATTTAGCTAAGGCAGAGAGGGAGGAAACTGCCTAGCCTTCTCTCCTGCTTCTGCACGCCCATCTTCCGTCAATACCAATTTTGCCCCAAGCCAGTAGATAAGGAAACTGCGGAGATAGTGTTCCCTATAATATATATCAGGGGCCAGGCACTCTGGGCATAAGGCTGGATTGCATTTCCCACCCTCCCTTACAGGTTAGCTGTGTCACGTGATTACAGTCTCTCCTTTGGGGTGCGAGCAGAAATCACCTGCAAACTTTCAAAGCTTGGGGCTCACAGCAGTGGGCCCGCCTCCTCCACGTGACCTTCCTCCTACTCCTCAGCTGCCACGGAGGAATTTAGAATTCACTGAACTGACAGCGACATGTACTAGCAGAAGGGAGAGCAATGCTTGGAAGAAACTGTGTTCCCTCTATGACCACATGGAGCAGAGCTACCCAATGACACAGACAATTCACCTGGGAAAAGGTTCAAAAGAGAGAAACAAACCAGGTTCTTTAAGACGCTGTATCTTTGGGTCTCTTGGCTGCTACAGCTTTTGTCTTTATCCTAATCCAGATGTTTCTGTTCTTCATTTATCTGTTCATTCATTTATTCAACCATCGTTCTCAGCTGTGATGTCGGCATTCAGGCACAGGAGATAAAAATATGAACAAGTTCTTACTCTCAGAGAGGTCACCACCTACTTGGGAAGACTGAACGCAATACACGGAAAGTTATAGCACAGGGTTATGAGTTTATGTATAGGTACAACAGACCGAGGGTAAAGAATTGACACAGCCTAGGAACGGTTCCTAAAGGACTGAGTTGAGGGGCGCCTGGGTGGCTCAGTGGGTTAAGCGGTCAACTCTTGATTTTGGCTCAAGTCATGATCTCACAGTTTGTGAGATTGAGTCCTGAGTCAGGCCACTCACTAGGCCTGGAGACTGCTTGGGATTCTCTCTCCCTCCCTCTCCTTCTACCCCTCCCCAGCTCTCGTGCTCTGTCTCTTTTCTTAAAATAAATCAAAAACATTAAAAAAAAAAAAAGACAGAATCAACTGGAGACTTGGAGGAGGAGGAGTAAGCATCACTACCAGTGAAGGAAAAGCTGCTCCGTGGCAGGCCCTTTATGGGGTCCCTAAAATATATAATCACTAACGCTCACAATATTGAGACATGTGTTAGGACTTCTCATTTTACAATCAGAAAAACAGAAATTCGGAGAGTTTAAAACATTTCTCTAGGACCACACAGTCTTATGACAATTGACTGTCAAGACTGAAGCCCAAGTTGACCTGACTTTAAAACCAATGTTCTTTCCACTGCGGTGAGTCATCTCTCTATCCAATGAGCTTCGTTCAGTTTGGTGGTACACGTAATAGTGCACCTGCCGGATGGATGCCTGCTTGTCTGACCTGCCCTAAACATTTACCTGACGCATCGCTCAGGCCTACGCGGGGAAGATGGAAGAAAGCGTGGCAAGAAGAAGCTACTCTCATAACACGATTATTTGCTTTAGTTCTGACCAGAATACGGTACTCACCACCAGCATGACTGCCCTCCTTATTTCATATCAGATTTGCTCTCAATGACTTCAGGCTGTTTCCCAAAAAAGCCAGACAAAAATTTACCACCATGAAGGATATTCAAAAGAAATGCCTTAGGCTCTGGACACATTTAATAGCTGTCTCTGAAAGTTCCTGGGCAATCTAAAGGACAAGAGAGTCGCTTTTCACTGGGTCTGAAAGCTCTGTGTTTCGGTATCTGAAAAAGGAGACATTACAGCTTGCATTAACTTTAGGAGACATCTTCTCATGACCAAGAATAGCTGACAAAGCCAACACTTACCTCCAAATACTAGGTTAATAATTGAACAAGAGTGTGACACTCTGTGCAGCATTGCTTCTAAAAAACTTGAGTAAGACCGACTGACATTAACAGGGATTGTATCTGGCTATCTCCTTGACATTATAAGAGAGAATGAGAACTGTGATCATCTATTGGAAAGGAGCAACGAAAGGCTTTTCAGAGTCCCGAAGCCAATCTTGTCCTGTTTCAAATGATGTAGTCACCGCTCTCCGCCCCTTTTGCAAATGATAGTTTAAGAAAATAGTAAGAAAAGATATTTTGAAGGCAGCCATGTTTTCAAAACAGGAAAAGGGAGTATGGTCTCAGAGCGAGAGGGTCATAAGTTATGTCCTGGGATGGCCTAGCCACAGTGTACCTCTGAGTTCTTACGGAGAAGTCGTTATTTAACAGTAACTAACCGGTAGGTCGTACCATGTTTTCTTCCAGGAAGTTTGCAGTACTTGACTCGTTCTTGAGTCACAAAACATTCACAAAAAGAAGTATGTGAAAGGTACATCGAGGTCAATTTTGCAGAGACAGAGGCCAAGGCTTGAAGCGATTACGCCAAAGATGACAGAGAGAAAACGCACTTGTGGGTCCAGAATCTAAATCCTCCTGAGTCAAGGGCCCACTAAACACCAGTTTCTGCTATGCTTGCCCATGAGGCATTTTTGCGAAAACGCGTTAATGATCGGAATGACAAATCTCATCAGGATCTCACACAAGCCTGATGGGATATTGAGCTTGCTGATATACATACCAAATAAATCAGCTCCCAAAAAGATAAGAAATCAGATACCCCATTCTCTTCTGGGATGGTCTATAAAAACCAAACCAAATCAAATCTCTTCACTGGGCTCAGAGTACTAGTAGGCACAGATACATTTTGATTGGTTCATTGTTCCTTGAGATCCTACAAATAAACTGAAAACTAAGAAGATACTTTTGGTCCATGTGACATTTTTTTATCTTTTTCTGATGTCTTGGAAGAGGTTTCGAGCCTAGTTGAGAATTTGGGGAAAAGAGATAAGTCTGCCTTTTTTTTTTTTTTTTTTTAAATGAGAATACATTGAAGATATGAACTGTCGGAGGCCCGGAAGAATTTATTTTGTCACTGATTCACTGACGCGAGTTTCAAGGCAATCCCAAGAATGCCAAGCAGTGTTTTTGCAATGTCTCACTGTGAAGATTGTCCTCGGTAGCGTATCTGGGGATGTCTGTCATACTGGACAGTCCACAGCCCCTCGATGCACGCACTCGCAAGATACGATAGGAGGAGACGTAACAAACGTGTTCTATTTCACTGTGCTGAGACGCTCACAATTTTCTAATCTTTGCTGCGTGTCCTTTATGTAGGTATCTCCAGTTCACACCCAGCCGGAGGAGGCAGAGGGGAGAAAGGACTTTCCTCAGCTGGGGTGCTCTTTGCTCCCAGTGGGCAGCCTTCTTACTGTCCATCCCCGGTGACTGTTGGCTTGTCCTCCTGAGACACCACTGCCTGCGGAAGGGCTATTCCATTTCACCACATCTCTGTGCCTTCTTTTTTCTCCCCTTGTCCTCCTTCCTCATCTGTTCCTCTTTCCCTTTCTGCCTCATCAGTTCTTGCAACTCTGCAGACATGGCCACCATGCTCTCCACCTCCCACCACCCACGTGGTCTGATGAATATCTCCCACCCTCTGGGTTGCCCTCCATTTTCTCCCCCAGATGGTTTTTGTTTATCCACCCCAGTGGTCATCTTATCAACAATGGAAAAATTGAGCCAGGGCAGCAAAAGGACTCTGGAGGCCTGAGCATAGCTGTGTCTGAGATGAAATGTCCTCAGTATAATTCACAGACTTTTCCGGTGACCACTGGGGCCAGTATCCATGCCGGCCAGTGTGCTACTGAGCTGCAGCTATTTGCCCCTCTCTGGAGGTAGAGAAAGTGAGCAGATAGGGACTTCCGCTTCCTTCCTCCTACCTTACATTACTTCTGCAGCCTGGTTCTGACCTTCAGGAAGTGGCAGAGGGCTGTCATGTGAGCTGAAGAGGGAGAAAGCCTCACAGCTTCAAGACCTCCTGCCACTGGTAGTACCCATGGACTCTCCTTCTTGACTCTACACCTCTATTCAAGAACCTCTCAAGCTCTTGCTTCTCCAAGCCCCCTTCTCACTCAAAGAAGAAACGGAGCAATTTTGGTCAGAGCAAGAGTAGGCAGCCAAGACTCCAGACTCCATTTTAGACTTTGCACTGAGCCTGGGTTATTTATGCACTAACATAATGAAAGTACAGGGTCCATCAGGGATGAGTATTAACACCTGCCTATTTTAACATCTTCCTAAAGGACTAGGAAGGGAGAAAGGTCCAAGATTTCCAATGGCTGGATATGCATCAGGGCTCTAAGGAACCAAATGAAAAGAGGTGGGTCCCAGGAGGGCTTATGAATCTGAAAACCAGAATGAGGAGTCTGTTGTGATTCTTAACAGGGTTAAGTGTGACATAAATGTTTCAGGACAAGAATAATCCAAATCAGAAATATGAATGAAGAGTCAGAGCTATTGGTGGAAACAAGCTTTACAGAAACAGCCAAGTTGAGACCATGAAAGCTTATTCCTCGCAGAAAGCAAAGTTGGTACTTTTGCTTATGAATCCTAGTAGGTTACTTGTTTATTTTGTGGATTATAGGTATACATTATTTACATATGCCATATCATCTGTAAACAATAATCACTTTATCTCTCCCTTTGTAAGCCTTATGCCATTTATTTCCTTGCCTCATTGCACTGGATGATACCTTCAGCAAAATGTTGAGTGGAAATGGGAAAAGTAGAGGTCAGTGTCTTATTCCTGATCTCAAAAGGAAGGTTTTCAGTATTTCATCATTAAATACGAGATTCACCATAGGGTGTTTATAGATAACCCTATTTACGTTAAGGAAGATTTGTATTTTGCTTAGAGTTTCTATCATGAATGAATGTGAATCATGTCGCATGTGTTATACACTTATTGGAATAATTTGAGGAGTTGTGTCATTTGATGTTCCATGTTAAACTAACCTTGCACTCCTGAAATAATGCCAACTTAGCTGTGACACATTATCCTTTTTGTACGTTGCTAGATTCTAGTTGTTAACATTTTATTTGGGACTTTTGCACCTAAGCTCATGAGGGAGACGGAAAGTAGGTTTTTCTTCGGATGCCCTTGTTCGATTTTGTTATTAAAGCTGTGTTAATCTCATAAGATAGATTGGGAACAGGTTGAAAAGCGAACCTTATTTTTCTACTCTCTATGGATGCTGAAAATTAACTCATTTCTCTACAGTCCCATCTTCTCTGGATTTTTTGACTTTTCCCATCTTGACTCCCTAAATTCTGCTTTCATTTTCTGACCATGTGCGAGTCTTCGATCTCCGTACTCTGTACCATCATCTTATGCTCTGAGGGGGAAAATGATGGTAAACATAGAGCTCGCGTTAATCCGTTCTTCTCCTTTTAGTCTCTTGGCCCCTCAAAACCTGGCTCCCGTGGTGATGCTGTGCTACCTGGCTACCATGGTCACTCCATGGTGCCTTCAGCAGCTGTTTCAAATCTGGATTTTAGGGGTTTGGGTGCCATTTATCATCACAGAAAGGAAATGCAATTCTCATCTTTAGAGTTGATGCCAGATTGAATCACTTCTCGTTGTTCTTTCTTTTGATAACAGAACACTGGGGCATCTCAGGTGGTATCAGGTGGAAGTACGAACGAGTGGTTACATGAAGAGCATCTGCAGTCGGTCCTAGGCTTGAGTTATAGCTCTGTCTTCACTAGCTCTGTGACTGCAGAATTGCTCCAAACATCGGTATACCATTTTAATGTGGAATAACAATAATGTATATCTCATAGGTTTATTGCAAAGACTTAGTAAAATAATATATGCGAGGTGCTTTTCCAGTGCCTAAAGCCTGGTAACGCAAAAGGCTAGCTAACACTGAATTAACATTATTATTTGCACTGATTTCTGTGTCCTTTTTATTCCTCTTTCTTAATGACTTTTACGTTACTATTTTACCCAAATGTAGAAAAGACTGACTTTCGGCATTCTGTTGAGTCTGCATATAAAAGTGCTCGGTTACTCAGTTAATATTTGCTGAATGGATTAATTGAAGGGATTTGATTCAACATGTTGAATTCAATGTGATTTATTTAATTCCATTGATCTCCAAATAACGGTGATTTCCATCAGCAGTATTAAAATAGTCATGGCCTTATCAGTCATTTTTCCACTAAGCCAGGTGCAATCTTGGTGAGGTCATCTTGAGATGCCAACAACCATTCCCACCTCTATCCCAAACAAGTGGAAAGGAACCTAGTGCTTCTACAGTAAGTAATGGAGTCCCACTACCTCTAAGGGCAGAATCATAGCCTTATTAAAAAGAAATATTTTTCCCTTGTTGTGATTTTATATTGTATAGTCTTTAAAAATATATGACTGTTTGGGCTTGGATGATAAGTTTCATAGCCTGGCAAAGGGACCTATAGACCATAACTGAAAAGAAGACTTGGATAGAAGAATCTAGTCTTACTCTTGCCCACATAACTGAGCCTATTCTCACCCCCAGGGCCTGTGAAGTACTACCACCCACCTGGCGGGAGCCCCAAGGCATGTCTCAGAACCTGGAGACTGAGACCAGAGTAATCTATGAGAGTGGAAGTTGAGATCTGTTTTATGGAAGGGGTGGGCTTTCCCGAAGCAGGTGATGGTCTTGTCAGATGGCAAGGGTGCAGAAGGGAAGATCAAGTCCACCTTCAGGGGAGAGTCCTCGGCATGAGGAAGCTCAAGATTTTAGAGGACTTGACACATATAATTCGAGAGTCATTGCTAGAAAAATAACACATAACTGAGGACACAAAATTTACAGTTTCAAAGATGATCCTTTATTTACAACATGGAGAGAAATTACCACAAATTACAAATTTTAAAAGCCTTACCACGAACGTGATCAATACCATCATATTTTGATTGACACCCCTCTTGAATAGTGTTTGCCCATGGCTTTTGGCTACATACTTGGGATGATTTTGAAATATTTCCTATAGAGAGAAGAGGAAGGTAGTTCAGCCTTTCCTTTAGCATGCTAGAGTAAAATTTATTTTTTACTATTGAGAATTTAGGAAATTTCCTTCAGCCTCAAAATTACTTTTGGTCACATCATATGCTGATTTTGAAGTTGTCATCAATTCCTGAAAACCAGGATCTACTTTCTTTCCTTTTTCTATGAGCTATTAGACTGGGGAGAATTTCCCAGGCTAGTATCAGACTCTGTGTTTCATGTCTTTATGTCTTTCTCCTCCTACCCATATTCTTGTGGTCCTGGGTCCTCTATGAGATCTTCCATGATGTTGGGCCATGCTCCTTCGGGTGGCGATGCTCAATGAGTCAGCACATGGGGCACAGGGGCTATTTCTAGAAGCCATTCTAATACAGAATAGCTACTAGTAACTATACAGCAGTGTGTCATGAGAGTGACCAAAAAATATTCTACATTGAAACAGAAATGTCTATGGGCACTCTAATGGCCCTGAATCTGATGAAATGTGTGACAGAGAATAAAATGGAATGGCGATAGCAGGTGGTTCTTAATTGCACCAAGTAAAATATCTTACATTTGCCATTTGTTCAAAAATCTATAAGCACTTGAACACGTAGCTAGGCCTCCTCCCAAGGCCCTGCAGGGCTCATGCAGGTGAGGGGCCTAGAAGCTAAAACTTTGTTAGCTTCTTGCAAATACACCCTGGCCAGGGACACCTATCTTTGCCTACATCTTTCTTGGTGTGAGACAAAGTTCTAAATTAGCTGCAACTTTATTCTGTTTCCCTTCTGAAAATTTCTTCCCTAGTTCAGCAAAGAATTCTATATGGGTCCCATGTAGGAGTCTTCATTGTGGAGATGGAGGGATAGAGCAGGAAAGGAATGGGAGATTCTTCTTCCCAATGAGCTTTCAGCCCCCAGGGGTGAAGGAGCTTCAGCCCGTCAGGATCATTACACCACCAAATTGCCAGTAGGGGATGACTTCAGTGGAGTCCGGCATCCAGATAGGGCATAGGTGAGCCATACCTCTTTACAAAGCAGGATTCCCAAGATACGATGGATTTGAAAGGTAATAAGTGTATCTTCTTCTTCACACCCCCCACACACTTGCCCCACACCTGCCATTTGGCCCTCATGGTATAGTCAAACAAGGATCTCAGATTTTGAAGTCATTTGGCAAGGAGAAAAAAAACAATGGAGCTAGGGCTAGTGTCTGTAAAAATCCTATACTTTTTTGGTTTGGGTCATTTTTATGGTTAAAACATAAATTGAAGACTGCCGCCCTCCCAAAACAGGTTCTGGTCAGTGAGTCTTTGGCCGCTTCAATCATGGATACAATTCTTCGACGGCTAATCAGCACGGAGGGTCAAGGGTACCCGCTATTGACTGGACCCCGGTCTGCCCAGAAGCTAGAGGTTGGCTGTGACACCAATTGGGGTCAAGTGGACATGGGAACTGAGGAGTTAAGATAACCCAGCCCCAAGGGTCTAACAGAACAATGTGTCCCTGTTCTTGAGCTTGGGCTAAGGAATTTACCAATGTGGCATTGGACGAAGACCAGGTCCTTTCCTCGGTTACAAAGGCCCATTCTCACTAGGGAAAAAGGCAGCTTGCAAGTGCCCTCCTGGAATTCTATAAAAGCAAATGCTATGCTTTTTCGTTGTGTGTGTGTGTGCCTGCCTCTGTGTGTGCACATGCGCATATACGGCAAATGATTGAAAGTGCTTATGGCCTCATACTGAGTCACAGTTACTTAGATGTGCTGCCTGATTCCAAAGTTCATAGTTATTCTACTCCACAGCTGGCTGTCTCATTAAAGAGATTCTCTAGACTGGCAAAAAGTAATAGCTTTCTAGAACCACTGAGCTATGCAGACTGTGCGATGAGTTGAAATAAAATATACCAGCCTAAGAATACTTAATAGTAATTGAATGCTTATTGACACAAATGCATGATAGAATACTAGAGCTAGAAAAACCTTACAATGAATCATGGATTTAACTAATTTTTATTGAGTACCTACCTAGTGTGTGCCATGCATTATTCCATGCACAAGAGATATAAAAATGAATGAGTTACATTATTTGCCCTCATGGAGTTTACATTCTAGTTGAGGAAACATACGATTAACAAGTAAGATAAATGATGATGATTGTAAGTGTTATTATGGAAATAAACTAGGTGTATGACAGAGAGTCTCTGTGCAGAGTGAGAGGTCTTCCTTAGGTGAAGGCGGTCAGGTGACACTTCCATGCTCAGTATCTTCCATTTGTCCCTACAGGTTCTACTGTCCATCCTGCCCCCCAAACTCTGAGACCCGGGAGGTTGATCTCCACTCAATTCTCATGATGCAGTAAATTCGATCGATATCCAAAGTGTCCGGGGGCAGACAAAGGTGCATTAGGAAGGCGCTGGGGAATCTCAACAGGAGAATCACCATGCAGACCCATAGGGTTTGGGAATGAGGCCGCCCGCATGGTACTATTTTGGGGGGGAGCCAGCGAGTCAACTGGTAGCAGCATGTGAGATATTCATAGCCCACATAAATGCCCCCAAGGAGTATCCATCCTGGAGGGAGCTGTCAACAATTAGACAAGATCATCTGTCCTGTCAACCAGTCTCTTTTCCAGTCTATGCTAGTGTTTGCTTACAAGGCCGTGAACAGGGGGGCCCTGAGGGCACAGATGGAGAAAGCACATGGGTCAATAGGATGGACTTCCTTTGACTCAGCCTCCTTCAGCTAGTGTCCCTGCTGAGAGCCCAAGAGCTCAATAGAAGAAGGCAATATAGAATCCCTGACATGGGACCATTCCTTTGGGGCACCCGCCAGAAAAGGTTTATATGGTGGAGAGAGTAATGCTTTATTCCACAGCGATAGATACATATTCCAGATATGGATTTGACTTCCTTTCCTGCAGCAATTCCGCCAGCCATGCCGTCCAGGGATTTACAGAATTTCTTTTTCCTCTTCTTGGTATCCCTCGTATTGCCTTCACCAGCAAAGGAAGTGAGGCAATGAGAACTTATAGTCAAGACACTATTCGATCCTGTGCATGGATCAGTTTACATCACCACCCCATGATCTAGGCACTATTATTATCCACTGAAATGAAGACTTGGGGAGTTTAAGAAACTTGTCCCAGCTGGTCAGCTCGCTTGTACTGCTTTGGAGAAATACTGTACTTCTTTGAAGAAAGGACTGATTCCAGAGTCGTGGAAGGGAAAATACAAGAAAAGTCAGATCCATCTTAGCGTCCCTCTCCCAACAAAGAACAAAAAATTAAAAAATTTAAAAAAAAGAAGAAAAGAAGAAAAAGAAAGGAGGGAGGACAGGTGGGAGGGAGAGGGGGAGGAAGACAGGTAGGCTTGTCAAAAAAATATGAGCCAACCGCAAAAGCTCTCAGTGGCCAAAGCTGGAACAATTTGAGCAACAAAACTGATAACAATAATGTTGGATTGTAACCCGAGAATAAAACAAAAATTCATGAATCCATACTGATATAGTTGACCCTTTCACAGCATGGGATTGAACTCTGTGAGTCCACTTAAATGTAGATTTTTTTATATATAAATACAGTACAGTACTGTAAATGTATTTTGTCCCCCTTATGATACTCTTAAAGATATGTTCTTTTCTCTAGCTTACTTTATTGTAAGAGTGCAGTATATAACACACATACAGAATGTATCTTAATTGGCTATTTATGTCATCGGTAAGGCTCCTGGGCACCAGTAGGCTATCAGTTAATTTTGGGGGGAGACAAAAGTTATACGCAGATTTTCAACTGTGCAGAGGGTCAGCCCCCCAATTCCTGTGCTGTTCAAGTTTCAACTGTATAAATAATTGTTTGAAAAATAAATACATGGAAGAAAAGGAAGAAATCTTTCTTACAGAATAATTACAAATAATGTAGATAGATTCTCCCTTTCCCAAGAGATGGGACTTAATCCCTCTCCCCTGAATTCAGACTGTACTTAAAAAGTAGCCTACAGAAAGAGGGACATACTAACTTGAGAGTGGAGAAACCAAGGGATCGAGGTTAACATCACCAGTAATAAGTCACATTGGTGTCTTGTGTTGCCTGACACAGTGCAATGAGAAGGGCATGACACTGTCATATTTTTTCCCCCAAACTCTTAACCTGTCTAACAGAGAGAAAACATCAAACAAACCCAACCTGAGGGACATCCTGCAAAATATCTGACTGGCAATCTTCAAAATTGTCAAGGTCATGGGGACACAAGGAAAAACTAAGAACCATGAAGACATATGGCTAAGTGCACTGTCATGTCCTGAATTGGAGATCAGAACAAAAATAGGGCACTAAGGGACCCCTGGGTGGCTCAGTGGGTTAAGCTTCCGACTTCAGCTCAGGTCATGATCTCACAGTTCGCAGGTTCAAGCCCCGCATCAGACTCTGTGCTGACAGCTCAGAGCCTGGAGCCTGCTTCGGATTCTGTGTCTCCCTCTCTCCCTGCTCCTCCCTTGCTCATGCTCTGCCTTTTTCTCTGTCAAAAATAAACATTAAAAAAAAATTTTTTTAAATAGGGCACTAAGTGCGAAAAATGGCAAAATAAAGTCTGTAGTTTAAAGTATTATACCAGTGGGAATTTCTTAGTTTGGACAGCGATAACATGGTTACGCGTGATATTAACATTAGGAAAAACTGAGCAAAAGGTATATGGGAACTCTGTGCACCAACTCTGCAGCTTTTCTAGAAATCTAAAATTATTACAAGGTAAAAAGTTTTTGAAAAAATTCAGAAAACACACACACGCGCGCACACAAACGCACGAAACAGACCACTGTTCTAGATGGCCCCTGAGTCACAGTATTTGACAGAATTTCCCTGGGTACTCTCCACTTGGGAACATTTAGTCATAGGCCAGAGAAAATTTGCCTTTCTATCCAATTAATAGACAAAATAAAGGATAAAAAGAGAAACATAAAAAGTTGATTAATTCTCCAGTTTTTATAAAGACTCCTCTGATGAGCCTGCGCTATTAAGAACTGTGCACAATGAATAAATTCGATGCCTCTACCATCAGCTGCCGATTCCATCGCTGAAGTTTTCTCTAAGTAGTCATAAAAACCACAGGTCTTCTATCTTTTGCTAAAGCCTCCAACTTGACTAGAAAAATATAGTGTACCACCCCTGGTGAACCAGTCACTGGAATAAATCATTCGAGACAATCGGAAGCTCTATTATGCATTTGCCTGAAAAATTGGCCTCTTTGGTGAATAGTGTCGATGCATATCTCACGTCTAACTCCACTGCAACTCACCGTTCCGGCGAATCGGGTAGAGACAGCAAATGGACACAGCAAACAAAGGAGTGAAACGTAATTGCTGAGAGGCACAATCGAGGGCGCTGGCTTCTCCATAGCAGCAGGACTTCCTTTGGTCACAAGTTGCCGTGGGACCCACACACACCTCTTCAATGCAGTTGGCGTTTAATAACTGCATATTTACGGAACACCTGCCTCTGAAATTCTAAGAAATCACCTCCACCACGTGCCAGCACCGTAACGACACGTTATGTGCGCGACAAATGAGAGCTCAAAGGTCACTATTTAAATAAATCATTTAAATTTTTTTAAAGGTTTAGTTTTGAGAGAGAGAGAGAGACAGAGCACACCAGCAGGGGAGGGGCAGAGAGAGAGAGAGATTGACAGAAAATTGCAAGCGGGCTCTGCATGGTCAGCACAGAGCACAACACAGGGGCTCGAACCCACAAACCACGAGGTCATGACCTGAACCGAAGTCAAGAGTCAGGGGCTTAACCGACTGAGCCACTCAGGCGCCCCTAAATAAATCATTTTTTTTTTTAATGGGAGATCGGTTAAACAACATTCAGTTGTTAGTTGATTCCAACTTTCTCTATTTTTCTTTCTCTGAAAGGGAATTCCTCTGTGTTCCATGAAACATTGGAAGGAAGAGAGAGCTCTCAAGGGCAGAGACACCTCTTCCGGACCGAAACCAGGGAAACATCTTTTTAACGTTTCTCTCCACTGGAGTCACAAGAAACCGCTTTTTTCTTTTCAAAAGCAGCAGTAACAAAAAGTACGCGTGTTAGAGGGAAAACAGTCTCTGGAGCGGAAGCACCAGCAGCACTTTTGGTACAAACCTATAGCAGCCTCTCCCGAAAGGAACATTCGACACTAAAAAGGTGCAGGTAGAAGCTTGGTAAACAGAAGGCCGCACAGCAAAAACACTGGAGTCACGACCCTGGGAATACGTTCTAGAAATGAAAACAAAATTCAAACAGGCGGCAGGGGCACCGGCTGATCAAACTTTGACTCTATTTTTTTAATGTATAAATATTTTGGATTTGCAGATGGTATACAACATAAAAAGGCATATAGTATAAAAAGACATCTATGTATATGCTTTTTATATTTTGGATTTATATATTTTTATCAATATATCTAAATATGTCATAATAGAGAGATATGAAATATAAAATCGTGTTTATATATAATATATATAATAAATTCAAAGTATAAGATAAAGCACAATGTCTTAAATAATAATTTTTATTTTAAAATGAATTGAGGGGCACCTGGGTGGCTCCGTCAGTGAAGCATCTGACTTCGGCTCAGGTCATGATCTCACAGTTCCTGAGTTCAAGCTCCATGTCAGGCTCTGTGCTGACAGCTCAGAGCCTGGAGCCTGCTTCAGATTCCGTGTCTCCCTTTTTCTCTGCCCCTCCCCTGCTGGTGCTCTCGTCCTCTCTCTCTGTCTCTCAAAAATAAATAACCATCAAAAAATTTTAAAAAAAAACATGAAAAAAACTTTTCTTAAGATGAATTGATAGTCCCACTCTTCTTCTTTGGCTCGGAACTCAGGGGGTAGTTAATTGCATGTGGGGGCATGCCCTGACTGGCTGAGGATACTGCTGCAAAACAGTGGTGTATAACTCGGGGGAAGTTCTGACTCCTTGAGAATGTGATAGAAGCTATAAAGCGTCTTCTGTGAAAATTAATAGATACCCCTTCATGTGAGTTTTCTTTCTGAGATGTCCACGGACACCTGGTGACCGTCCCATTGGAGAGCCTGGGGTCTCCCAAACCTTCTGCCATATTTGCTTACTACACTTAGAGAAAGAGATTGCTAAGCCATCAGGATTTCTAAAACACGATGCATCCTTTTTGACGGGAGCTTTGAGTTTTGCCTACTTGCATATATGGGGTTGATATCTGTGCCTTCCGATATCCAGGTAATGTTCCAAACACACATGCCCCGGAATCATTGAAACCAGGAAGACAGTGAAAGACCGGAGCAGGAGACTAAGCACTCTTAGGCTTTGGTGCATTGGCAGGAGGACCCCAAAGCTCCGAATCTGATGATATCAGCCAAACCTTGAAGGCCAGAGAGTCTGGTTCACAGAAACATGGCTGGGGAAGACAGAACGTTGCCCTGGCCGTCTCCAGTTCCTCTCCAGGGCAGAGAAACATGTGGGATAAGGTGTTGGAGCTGGGACGATGAAATCAATGTGCTGAGCACATGGGCTGACCCCACATAACAGAATGGAGCACATTTCATTTGCATTGACTCGACAGCACCCAACAAGGAAATTAGAAGGAAAAAAGCATACGTAAGGGCAGCGTAAAGAGTGAATGACTTAAAGAATGCCGGCTATGAGGCCATTCCACTCAATGGACACAGGCCAAAAGGCAATGGGTGCAAGGTTGTTGGCAATACCAAGGAGAAGAACAAGAACACATCAAGCATATTAAGGCTCTCTTGGCCACCGACAAGGAAGCAAGGCCATGGGTCAGCCAGACAAAAGAGTGAGTGTTGAAGAAAAGCAAAGAGAAATCAAGACCGAGGCCCCAAAGAAACATGAGCCTGGTCAGAATGAGGCAAGCCTGTGAAATCTTCTGCAAAAGACAGAAAAACCTAGAGATCATCTTTGGGAGTGGAGGCAGGGAGAGGACGAGTACTCTCTTGAGTAGAAATGGCCATACCATATTCAATCCTGTCAGAAAAAGAAACAGGAAAACCAAAGTACATGTTAACAAAGAAATAAAGCCAGAGGTCCCGAGTCACTAGCTGCTGTGTTCTTGCGTCAGTCTGGTGTATCACCGGACTACACGTTTGTTGGAAGTTCCTAGGTTTTGTTGCTGAGAGATATCGAAAGCACTCAGCGAGGGAACCAAACAGGGAAGTCACCTTCATGTTAAATACTAGACTGAGCCCCACTGGTATCCATGACTGTGAGAAAAGCACTTGGTCCAGGTTAGATCTGTCCATCACCATCACTGACTCAGCCCCGGTGATGAAAGACAGGGGTCAAAGTCCACGGGGGAAAATGTAGGCCTGAGTCAACATTTCATTTCTTAACTCTCCCCAGGAATTACTAGAGTTCTCCATGGTCTCTGCTCTTGTCATCAACAATTAAACCTCAAGGAAAGCACAGCCCACGAATGTCACAGTACATGAAGCGGCCATTCCATTGACTTCAAGGGCAAGTGGAAATTACTGTACCAAAGCTCAAATGCAATTCAGGGGCTGAAAATGGTGACGAGGGATAAAGAATCTCTCCTTATCATTGTGACCTACCTTAGAGTTGGCAGAAATGAATCGTATTTGCAAGTACATTTGTCTATAAAATTCTGCTATCACACCTGCAAAATTGCTAGAAAAAGTTATCACTCTAATTCACATAGAACTTTGCAGTTTATGATGTGCCTTAATACATATTGTCTCATGTCATGGTTGGCGTGAGGAGCCTGAGGCTCTAGGTGCTTGGTGGCTCATCGAGGATCAGACCTGGAATGGGGTTGCCTGCTTGGTCACAATGGTGAGGAACCAGATTTAGTCACTAATAATGTCCCGTACTGAGTTACAAAAGAAAAGGAATAGTTTGGTTCTCTATTCTCTTGGGGCAGCAACTTGAGAGGTTCTAAAAAACCAATGAGGCTCTTAGGGCACTGGCTCCTCCAATTCCAGCACTAACCCAGGTAGATGGATGTGGGCAGGTGTCCCTGGAAAGGACGCTGGCTCTCCTCGCTTCCCTACGCGCTCCCAATTCAGTGCTGTTGTTTCATTATTTGGGATTCCCCTCCTCCATTTATTCATGATAAAGCCCTTCTAATTCTCAACACTCTAAAAACTATGTGTGAATGCAAATGCAAAAGGCATTTGTCAAGTACAGAACATTCCGTGTGGCTCCATCTACCTCTGGACGATGTAGTGAATGTGTGTTGGTGTTCCAGCACCTTCGTAACAGGAATTTTCTCAAGACAGAAAACCAAATATGGCAGACGATGACTTATTTTGTATGTAATTTAAGCAGGTTTTATTTATTCTTGCGTAATTGTAGTAATGTCTCTGGAACTCAACGTTATATTCAAACTTCAGATCCCTAATGCAGTTGAAAATAAAATAGAAGGAACAACTTCAATTTTAAAGAGGAAAAACAAGGGCTGAACTCATATATCTCCAGGAAAGTCTCAAGAAGTTTCACATGCAAGTGCTTCTCAGAATGGGCCCTCCTTCCAGATCAAATCCGAATCCAGTCCATATTCTGATAGCGAGAGAGAGGACAAATTTCTACTTATGGGTAGTACTATCGGGGTAAAATTTTCAAAGTATTCATTTTTCACATGATGGGACATTAGGCTCACATTCAAATGAAGTTTTCAAGTCATTCGTAATGCCATAGGAAGCAAATGAAGGTATTAGACTATCTATGTCCTATAATCTCTTTGATATAAAAATATGTGATATAAAATATATTCTAAGTGGCTGGAAAAAAGCACACGAAATATTTATTACTAATGATCTTTGAGTTATGCAATGATGACTGACCCTTGTGCTCCTTTTTCCTTCCCCTGAATTCCTACAATGATCATATATTGCTTTTCTCTTTAAAAAAAATATTTGCTCTTTAAGAAGCCCTTCCCGTTTTGGAGCAATAATGCATCAGTTTGGACTCCGGTGATGAACTACTTCCATATGCAGCTCACCGTACACTCTAGAGGCTCTACCAGCCCTCTTCCGTTCCCAGTCTGAGTGCTTTTCCTGGGCAAGCTCGTCTGCTTCCATTGCTTCTGTTACAATCTGTACACTGATTACTGCTGAATGTATACCCACATTCCAGAACTTTCTTCTGAACTCTAAATCTATGCATAGAGTTGTTCATTTAGCATGTCTACCATGATCGCTCCCTGGAAACTTAAACTCAGTGGGTGCAAATCAGAACTCAGGACCCCTGCTCCATGCCCAGCCCCCTTCCAGCTTCCTGTGTCAGTGAATGTCATGGCCATCTCCACCATTACATAAGCCAGGCACCTGGCTTGCCATCTCCCTCTCCATCATACCACATATACCCGCTATATTAACCAGGCCTACTGCTTCTTACAAAATGTCTCTTAAATCTACCTACTTTGCTCCATCTTTATGGCCACCCCCCCGCCAGGGTAAAGATGTCGTCTCTCCACCAGAGAACTGCCACACATTCCAGTTGGTTTTTCTGCATCTACTCCTGCCTTTCTCCAGTCAAATCTGTCACTTTGAAAACATGAATTTGGTCATGTATTACCCCAAACTTTAAATCCTTCAATCCTTCCCTCTTCTTTTAAGATGAAATACAAAGTGTCTGTCAAAAGCGACAGGACCCCCAACGATATGGCCACTTCCTTTTTCATCACCCTCTTCCAGTTCCATCCTTTCCCTTGATTTCTGCAGTCTGATATTACAGAGGGAAAAACTCACAGGATTTGAAAACAAGGCTGCCTTCATCTTTTGTAAAAACTGCATTGCAGGAAGGAAGAAGGAGACATCTTGCCTGCCAAGAGTCAGGGACAACCTCAACCCAGTTTCTTAACACAGGAAGTAACAGGCTTTCTTTTTGATCTGGGTACAGCAGAGAGTCCCTCTAAGGCTTGCCTTATAGTCAGCGAAGGAGAGGACCTCGTGATACTCAGGTAGGGAAGAAGAAACATGGTGATGCTTGCTAGGGAGGGAAAGGAAATGACGTAAGCCATCGAACAGCAAAAGGCTATTTATACAAGGGCTCTGAGAACATGTATTTAAAGAAAGTATTTGTCCAGTAAAGCATTTGGGATCAATAAGGGATTACAGTATTTGTCCAAGAGAGTCAGGCACTGACGCTGAATATGGGACTCAAGATGTTTGCCCAAGGCAGTGAAACATTAAGAATGTCTTTGGCTGATATTTGTACAGAATGAATCAAAAACATCTGTTCATCTTGGAGGGGCTGATTTCCTCGTCCTCAACAGTACCTTTCATTGAGTGCCTCAAGGAAGAAAGAAAGTGCCCTTCCTGCTCAGTTCTGTTTCACGGGCTGTCTGTTCTATTTGAAACACTCTTCTCCTTCCCTCCTCCCCTCTTCCGGGATAATTCCTATGCTTCCTGGAGATCTTGGTTCAACATCTGTGACATCTTCCCTGCTTAACTGATCATCAGCTCATAACTGCTTAACTACTTCCCTAATTAACTGTTCTAGAACTCCCGACATGTTGTTCAAGTAATTAATTAATTGACTAATTCATGTTAGACTCTAATCTCCGGAATGTGACTATCACACTCACCGTCACCACCCCTACTCTCGGAACAGGATCTTGCACATTTTAGAAACATTTACTGAAAGAATAAATTAATTCTTTGTGTGTCATTTATTATTTGTTTATCCTTCCAAACAGTAACTCCCTTGACACAAGGATGTTGTCGTGTTTCTCCTGGTATCTCCTTGTATGTGATTTAAAATAGTACTTCTCCTATGATAAATCTTCAATGTTTTTACACATATCTAAACAAATAAATAAAAAGGGACACAAATGCATAATAGTTTCTTTCTTTTATCATGACTTTATGAGATATGACATAAATTTTTGGCTGCAGGGTCCTTTCAGTATTAAAATTTATTTAGGACATCAAAAAGCTGTTGTTCATCTGATATGCAGACACACACATATTTACATATATACATAAGTATTTACATATATAGTATATACATGCATACACATACACATGCATACGTATATATGTGTATTACCAACTAAGGATTAAAGCTAAAAACTCTTAAAATGTCACCTTAATAATTTATTAAAATAGTTTATTAAAACTGGGGTGCCTGGGTGGCTCAGTTGGTTGAGTGTCTGACTTCAGCTCAGGTTATGATCTCACGATTCATGAGTTTGAGCACCCCGTCAGGCTCTGTGCTGACAGCCAGAGCCTGGAGCCTGCTTTGGATTCTATTTCTCCCTCTTTCACTGCCCTGCCCCAACTTGCACTCTGTCTCTCTCAAAAATGAATAAACATTAAAACATTTTTTTAATAAAATAAAATAACAAACTCATTACATGTTAATAAAAATGCCACATTTTTATGAAAAATATTATATTTCCAAAGCCCAAACTAGTATTTAGTTAGAAGAATGGCATTATTTTTCATTTTAAAAAATTTCTTTAGGGGGCACCCGGGTGGCTCAGTTGGTTAAGTGGCCGACTTCGGTTCGGGTCATGATCTCATGGTCTGTGAGTTTGAGCCCCGTGTCAGGCTCTGTGCTGATGGCTCAGAGCCTGGAAACTGCTTCAGATTCTGTATCTCCCTCTCTCTCTCTCTCTCTCTCTGCCCCTGCTCATACTCTGTCTCCATGTATCTCAAAACTAAATAAACGTTAAAAAAATTAAAAAAAATTTCTTTAGGGGTGCCAGGTGGCTCAGTCAGGTAATTGTTCAACTCTTGATATCGACTCAGGTCATAACCTCACGGTCCTGAGATCAAGCCCTGCATTGGACTCTTCACTGAGCATGGGACCTGCTTAGAATTCTCTTTCTCCCCCTTTTTTTTGCCCCTCCCCGACTTGTGCTTTCTCTCTCTCAAAATAAACAAACTTAAAAAAAATCTCTTTAACGTCTACCTTAATGAAGACAATTAACGGAATTCTGATGCTTGCAATCTGGTGTGATATGTTGGTTTGTTTGAAGTATGTAAACAAAATCTGGCACCGTAAAGCTGTGTAGTTGGGAGATATTTTAACAGCCCTTTTCAATAATTATGGATATTCTTCTTTACTACTACACCAACTCTCAACAAGTGGCAATTTCTTAAATATTAGTTGCAATGTAGAATTTGAAACATATGGCTGAGCTTTTCTTTTTCACATTCTGTTACATTCAAATCTATAAGTTTATGTTGTCCTTGAATAGATCTTTAACTCATGCATGTCTGTAACATGGGGCAATGATCATTTGGAAAATATCAATTCACTGACGTATGCTGATCCCCGTCATATTTCATTATACATTATGAAAAAATTACATATTTTAATATCACTGCCAATCTCATCAAAAAAGTCATTATTGGAAAGCTATCAAGGTCACAACGGCAAATACAAAATCTGCAGGTCTAATTTTCACTTGAAACCTTGAATTTCATTATTGGCAAGAAAAATTCAGCTGTTCTACTTAATGTGATGGGTTCACTTCATATATTTTTAGAAAACTATTTTTCAAATAGCCAAGTCTGAACAACCAAAGTTGATCAGTCATTGTTTCACGTAAAATTGGTTACTCTAGCTCTTAACTGAGGCAATGATACAAGTGCTCTCTGTCTAGGTAAAGCATCATGTGCCATAAGCAGCAGAGGTGTTTTCTACGTGCTTGCCTTTTGACAGTGCTGTACTCAAGGTGCACAATGGGCATCCATCGATCATCAATATTCCATCCTGGGCTTCAACCCTCAGCCCCTGTTGATTCTGATGCACAGTTATGCTTTCTAATATCTCTGTATCCTAGACAATGTCATCAAACTCTACATACACAAATTACACCTCTAAACCTAGCTGATAGGGTTATTATCATTATCACTCACTATAGGCATGCCTTGTTCACACGGCGGGCAAGGCAGGAGAATACAGATGCCAGTCAGGAAAGAACAAAACAAAACCAACTTAAATTTCAGGTCCTCTTGCTGCTGACTCCTTAAATGTTAATCAAGAGCCCATGGAGGTAGGAAAAAGAAAGCTAAACAACCTGCAGGGTATGTCTGCGGATCAGAGAGGATGATGCTGGTACAGAAGAGGAAGTAATCAGAGAGCAAGAGTCCAGAAAGGAGGTTTGAAGATGGCACTGAGACTGGGAATAATTTTCTTCCCCATTAAAAAATCATAAGGGTTTCCAAAAACGCCTACCTCATTGATGTAGTGATTTAGCCAAGAAGTGTAAAACCCCTGTCATTAGGGAACAAGTAAATGGTTCAGGAAATTAATAATAGAGCAACCACCAGGAGCCACAGAGCCCCCTCCCTCCCTGGAAAAGCATAGTTTCACCTCCTCACTCAGCCTCCATCGGTTGCCCTTTTCACTGTCAACAAGTGCTTGAAAACATTCTTAAGAATTTTGAGATTAGGCTTTGGAGAGAATTTTAGCCTTGACATGTATTTGAGAAATTTGGTGTTTGATGTATATTTTCTCTGTTAATTAAAGCTCTGTCAAGAATATCTTTATCATGGGATAAACCCTGAGAAGGGAGAATGTCTTAGTCTTAGAAACCTAATGAAAGATGCTCCTGAAGTGAAGATTCTTCCAAGGACAGAATTTCTATGACTTTTTGTTTCTTTGTTTTACCAAGTGAAAGTTGAGTTCCAATGCAGCTCTATAACCTTGGACAAGTTACTTAACCTCCCTAAGCCTCTGTTTCTTCCTTTTTAAAATAAAGATAATAGTAGTCTTTATTTACAGAGACAGTTGTGAGGGTTAAGTAAGATATCGCACATGTAGTGTTTAGCACTGTTTGGTACATCCTAATACATAATAAATAATGGCAGGAACGACGGTGCCAGCGGCCATGGCAGAAGGGTGGTGATAGTGATTCTGGTGGTAATGGAGATCTTAGTGGTGGCAGCAGGGGTGAGAGAGATAGTGGAGGTGGTGGCAGCAGTGGCAGCAGTAGAGATGGCGATGATTGTGGCAATGCTAGAGTTGATGATGGTGGTGCTAGTGGCAATGCTGGAGGTATGGAGAAGGTGACGGTAGAACTGATGGGGGGGGTGGTAGAAGCGGTGGCGGTGGAGGTGGAGCTGATGGAAGTGGAAGTGGAGGTGCCATGAGAGGTGAAGGAGGTGATGGCGGGGAAAGGCGGAGGTGATGGTGGTGGTGGCGGAAGTGATGGTGGCCGTGGAGGTGATGGTGGTGGTGGAGGTGGCGGTAAAGGTGAGAGAGATGGTGGTGGGGAAAGACAGTGATGATGGTGGTGCTCGAAGTGAAGGTGATAGAGGTATAGGTGACGGTAGCAGAAGTGGCGTGATGGTGGAGGCGGAGGTGATGGAAGTGATGGTCAGGAAAGATGGTGATGGTGGAGTTTGAGGTGATGGTGGACGTGGAGGTGGTGGTGGTGAAGACGGGGGTTGGGTGGTGGTAGTGGAGGTGGAGGTGATGGTAGTGGAAGCAGAGGTGGTGGAAGAGGTGATGAAAATGATGGTGGGGAAAGATGGTGGTGATGATGGAGGTGAGGAAATGAGACGGTAGAGGGGATGGTAGTGAACGTGGTGGTAGAGGTGATGGAGGGCATGGTGGGGAAAGGCGGAGGTGATGGTGATGGTGGCAGAAGTGATGGTGGAGAAAGACGGTTATGGTGGAGGTGGAGGTGGTGTGGAGGTGGTGGTGGAGGAAATAGAGGTGATGGTAAACATGATGGAGAAGGCAGTAGAGGCAGTGGTGTTGCTGCATTGTTTATTAGTGAAGCCAGGGTGGTTACCTCTGAGGAGAACAACCCTAAGGAGCTTGGTCCTCAGAGTCGACCAGGTCTCCACAAAGACATTCTCTTAACACATGACAAGTATGGAAAACCACCTTTTCACGTCGCGGAATTCACTAGCTTTCTGGCTCCACGCCTGACACTCACGATCCTGCCTATGGCTGCAGAAAGTTGGGAAGAGGAGCTAAAATAACAGAGGCTGAAGCCATTTATTGAATGAGCTTAACTTGGTAGAGGATTAAAAGATCAATTTAAGGGGGGCGCCTGGGTGGCTCAGCCGGTTAAGCGCCTGACTTTGGCTCAGGTCACGATCTCGCGGTTCATGAGCTCGAGCCCCACATCAGGCTCTCCGCCGTCAACGCAGAGCCTGCTTCAGATCCTCTGTCTCCCTCACTCTACTCCTCCTCCAGCCTCTCTCTGTCTCTCGAAAAGGAATAAATGTAAAAAAAATTAAAAAAAAATAAAAGATCAATTTAAGTCTTTTTCCTTCTGCTCCTTCAAACCTGACTTTTTCTTCCACTCCTTCCTGGATGAAATCCCAGACAAGATTTTCTGTTTTCAAATTGTTTTTTTAAGGTAATAAACAAATAATCCCTTGGTTTTGGTCTCAGAACATTGGGTCTGATGGCATAATTGCCTAATTTCAGTGGAGTAAAGTTTAATACTCAAAACATTGTAAGTTCCTTACCCAACCAAGCTTGTTTCAGGCTGGATGCCTGGTCTCCGCCATTCCGGGCAGGGCCAGGAGGGCGAGCAGATCAGGGGAAAAAGGAAGTGTGTTCCACACTGATAAGCTGTCACACAGGCCGGTCCCTCCGGATGGAAGGCGGAAAGCACACATTTGCTGGGCTCTGCCCTCGTAGGCACTGTTACAGGGTCCTGGCAGATTCACCACCCAGAACACACGTGCACACCACTCACACACACACACCAACACACACATACCATCCATACATACCATACATACTACACACACCACACACACCCCCACACTTCCTACTCCTACACCACATGCACACACTAACTGTACATACCACATCCACACACACACCCACCACACACACATACCATACATACTACACACACACCACACACACACACACATCACACTCATACACCACATACACACACTACCCGCACACACTGCACCCACATATCACACATACTACACACATCCACACACACACACCACATACACACCACACTTGCCACATCCATACCCCATACGCACATGCCACACACACACACCACTACCACATACAAACACACACACGACACACCACACATTTGCATACCACACACACGAACATACACACACAATACCATACATAGCATACACACCATACACACACACACACACACACACACATACACAATACCATACATGCCACAAACACACATACACACACACACACAACACCATACATACCACACACACACACAGTACCACACATAGCATACACACCATACACACACACACACATGCACACACACCCTACATACCACACACACCACACACACAATACCATACACACCACACACACACACACAATACCATACATACCACACACACACACACACAATACCATACACACCACACACACACACACAATACCATACATACCACACACACACACACAATACCATACACACCACACACACACACACAATACCATACACACCACACACACACACACAATACCATACATACCACGCACACACACACACAATACCATACATACCACACACACACACACACAATACCATACATACCACACACACACACACAGTACCATACATAGCATACACACCATACACACACACACACACACACACACACCCCATACCACTGAGAGCGGCTTTCTCACCACAGGCCGGACCTCTCTCCTCAGGCTCTGGACATCTGATGGCTCACCCTTCCCAGGGGATCACACTGTTCTCCCAGTATGTCTTCTCTGGTCCCTTCGCCAAGTCCCCATCTGCTCCTTAGAGAACACTCGCACCTTTGCTCTTTATAATCAGACAAATCCAGCATCGGTCATGGCTGCTCCTCTTGGGAATCTCTTGACGAGGCTAAGACATGTTTCTGTGGGCCCCATACGCCAGTGGGCTCAGGCTGGACTCTCTGGGGTGCGGCGGGGGGGGTCCATCACAGCCCTGTCACTTGACTGAGGATAACTAGAAACCCCGTCCTCCTCCCCAGGGGACAGAGGGTGGAGCACGGCACCCTGACAACTCTGTCAAAGCCGCCCTCCTCCAGCAGCCCCGCTCTCCTGCCTTGAGCCGGGAGGTGGGTAAAGGGCTGTGGCTTGCCCGGCTGGTTTTCCAATCTCTCAGTAAAGCCCTGCTAAGAAGGCGGGGGCACTTGGCACCTGCTACGCGGCTCTAAGGCTTTGAGGCCCTGCCGAAAGCATCAGACAGACTAAGCACCATTTTAACCTTCTCCCACAATAGGGTTGAAGTGCTGGCAAGTTAGAACCGAACAACAACAACAAAATTATGAGCCCATTGGTCTAGGAAAACAAAGAGAAGACCGTAATAATGAGAAAATACCCTGCATTTGCTGGGCCAAGCTTTTACATAATTTTCAAAGACTAGGCGATGGATATGGGGATAGCTGTAATAACCTAATGCTTGGGTAACATAGTGGAGTTTACAAAGAGCCTTCTCACACGGTGTCTCATCCGGTTCTCTTAAGAAGCCTGTGAGGTAGGTGTTGTTCTTCACACTCGACAGAAGAGTCAGGGTCAGGCGCGGCAAAGGGAGCTCATCCCACGAGCTAACCCACGTTAACTTCAACCTGCCACCTAGGGCGGTGCCTTCAAAGCACAGTTTAAGTGCAGAAGTAGAAAGCAAGCATCTGGGCACTCATATGGCAATTGACAGTTGCCACATCTCAGCGTGCGATGAGTGGACTCGTTTCCCTGAGCGGGGGATGGACCGCCCCCGATGTTATCAGACTCCCAGGCCGAGTCTCATGCGCGTGAGCTGGGTACTAGTCACCTGCGGTAGGACCGCATTCCAGTCCACTGACCGTTGGGAATTAAAGAGACAACACCGGCTCTTCACAGCAGAGAATTTGAAACGTCATGCCCTACAAAGAACAGTGTGTTCACGGTGAGGTTTGGGGGCGATGGTGGGGTTCGAAACTGATGGACAAGAAAGAATTCGTGAAGACGTCTTTGGTGCAAAAAGGTGGTTTTATTAAACACGGCGAAGGACCCGTGGGCAGGAAGAGCTGCCCTGGGCTGGTGACAAATGACTGTTCCATGCTATGGAGCTGGGGAGGTAAAGGAAAACCGGAAGTTTTCAAAGAGATTTTCATATGCGAAAGAAGACTCATAGGATCCTGGAGGCCTGGCAATGGTCAAGTGAAGGTTGTTTTTCCCTCTAGCAAAGCGTTAACAATGAGACCATAGAGGGTTCCTGGAGGAATGTTCTACTCCGTATTTGCCTCCACTGTTTGTCAAGGGGCTGCAGGTTATCAGGAAATTTAATTTTACCTGCCACATTCTTCTTGCCTTCATTCCCCACATCACTGTGGAGGGGAAGGTGAGGGCGGGGTTCCGGGGAACTGAGGCTACTGGTTTCTGGAGGTTAGGCTTTTGATAAGATTGCCTTTTTCTTGTAATTTAGTAAGATATTTGTAAACTGATGGAGACTCATGTCCCTTATGACAGTGATCTCTGTCAGTTAACCGTTTGTTTTCTCTCCTTTCTGTTGTTTCCGGGCAGCCAGGAGGGCCTGAGGAATGTCACGTATATCCCACCTGGGGGGGGGGAACTGGGGGGAGGGGTGCGTGCTAGCTTGTACTTTGCCCTCTGCCTGCCTTATGCTCCCTCGTCATTCAGAAGCACCCAAAGCCCAGGCAGCAGCGCTGTGGTTGATTAATGAGTCTACCGCGAGCATGCAGGTGGGAGGCAGCGGGCGCACCACACTATGCCCTCTCTCGGCTAGGTCATGGGGTCCTAGAGTAGTAGAACAACACCCTTAGATCTTGAAAAGACACATGTTTGTGGAAAGGGAAGCTAAACATGACCCCGACAGACCTGGTTACAGAAGCACCTTCTGCTTTCAAAATGTCAAAATTTCAAAGACATTTCACACATATTATCTCTCGGGATGATTCTGATAAGACAAAGGAAAGAGTATTAATCCCTGGGTTGCAGAGAGGAAACCTGTGAGCCTGAATTCTTAAGTTTCTGCCCATAATCAAGAGCTGGAAAGTGGGGAGTAGGAGGACGGGAGTCCAGGCATCGCCACCTCAGAGGGCCACCCTGCCCACGTGCATTGACATAAAGAGACACTCGGGAGAGCTCAGAGCAGAGCGAGAGTGTCATAGGATAGCAGTTTTGCTACGGGAAAGTTGAGAGAATTTCATGGATGACATTCCAAGATGGTTCTCAGACTGACATCCCAGAAGACAGGCCGCCCTGGTGATAAAAAGTAACTGCCACTTTCGAACAAATGCCTCGGCTAGAGAGGAGCATGGGTCCAAGCCCAGGATGACAATTTGTCCCTTCATTTGATATCTTAGGCCTCGTTCCACATACGGTCCCTCGTGTGTTATCGTAAATAGGTTAGTAAAAAGTTCCTCTCTCCGACGTGCATCTGCGGATCACTTGCTGTGTGTGAGACTGCACTGGGCACCAGGCGCACAGACAAGAACAGAAACGAAAGATGCCTGGGCAAATATTTGCAATGAGCTGTCTCATGTGTGATACTAATAAATACGTCGGCATGCCTGGGTGCCTCAGGAGGCTAAGCATCTGTTCTGGCTCAGGTCATGATCTCACAGTCTGTGAGTTCGAGCCTTGGGTCAGGCTCTGTGCTGCAGCTCAGAGCCTGGAGCCTGCTTCTGATTCTGTGTCTCCCTCTCTCTCTGCCCCTCCTCCCGCCTTCCTCTCCAAAATAAATCAACATTAAAAAATTTTTTTAAAACAAATAAATATGTAGGAGCTTCAGAACCGCTTCCAAAGAGGGAGTGATTAATTCCATGCATGGAGGGGGTGAGGAACGCAGGAAAAAAAAGGATTTGCAAAGGAAATGACCCCGCTGGTGACATATTTTGAAGGGTGACTAGGCAGACAATGAAAGGGCTTTCAGACAAAAGGAAGAGCAGAGCAAAGGCACAGAAGCTCCAAACCACATGATGGGTTTGAAGAAATATAGATGATTTTATGCATCATGCGTGTTGATTGCGGTAAAATATATACAACATAAAACTTGCTGTTTCAAGTGTATAATTCAGTACCATTAAGTACATTCAAATCTAGAGTTAACCTTCACCATGCAGTTTTGAAGAGAAACTCATTGATTGTTTACATGAGAGGGAAACACTCGGCCTTAGTGTAACCAGCCCGGCACTTGACCTTACAAAGACTTAGCTTCTTCTCTGAGCACACAAGGATGCTAACGGGACCTGCCCCGCTGGGTTGTTGCAAAGGCTCGCCGTGTAGAGTGATCAGAACAGCATTAGTGAATGCTTCCTGTTTTATTGTTGTTGATGGTGATGACCGGTGGTGGTGGTGATTTCCACTTGACTTGGCCCTTCCCTTCCCGCCACCATACCCTGGCTTCTGGGACCAAATATGGAAAGAGTACGGAATCTTTTCACTGTGATATCACAGTATAGAGTATTGCTGAGCCCACAGCGGTTTCACTGAAGACTATTCTGCTTGGTGGTTTGCGAGTAGGGGTCGATGAACTGCTGGCCTGGCCAGAAGGTCAAGGACATATTGAGCCAAGTCTCTCCTCCCAGAAACCTTATGGCACCGCCACCGACTTCCTGCGAATACGGTTCAGTCCTCACTGTTTGCAGATTCCATATTTGTGAATTCACCTACTCGCTAAAATTTATTTGTAACTCAGAAGTCCACGCTCACAGCACTTCGGGGGTCATTCGTAGACATGCACGGAGTGGCAAAAAATTTGAGTTGCCATGTAGGCGTTCCCAGCTGAGTTCAGATAAGGCACAGCTCTGGCCTCTTGTTTCAGCTCTCATTCTGTAAACAAGTGCCCTTTTCACGGTCTACTTAGTGCCACGTTTTTCACATTTCTGTGCTTTTTGTTGGTGACGCTGCTGTTCAAAACGGCCCTCAGGCGTGGTGCTGAAGTGCTGTCTAGTGCCCCTCAGTGCGAGAAGGCTGCGATGTGCCCGACAGAGAAAATAGGTATGTTGGCTAAGCTTTGCTCGGGCGTGAGTTATAGTGCTGTTGGCCTTGAGCTCCGTGTTAATGAATCAACAACGTCCACTAAAGAAGATGTCTCTACACAGAAACAAGTCTAAAACCAGCTTATACATGGATAGGTTGATGAAAATGTGCCCAGAGAATTATAGGAACCTAATCCTGAATTTTCTAGAAATGATGGTTCGGAATTTGCGATGTGTGTGTTTGTGGTGACTTTTGCAAACGTTAAGGACCTTGAATAAGAGGAATCAGGCTGAGCAAGGAAGAAAACGGCCAAGGGAAGCCCACGGCGTGTAACCACGTTGTCGGAGAGAAAGGGACAGGGGACAATGAAGGCTCCTCTCAGGGCCACATTCTGGTGGAGCGCCCAGGCCTCCTGCCCTTCTGTCTCCTGATTCGAGGAAGATAGGAAATACTCGCATGGTGGTTGGGACACAAGAAATCTCCATAACAAGGAAAACAAAGGTTTCTGGGAACAGACTTTTAGGGTTAGGTTTGGGGCAATGAACTTTCCTTCCCAGAAAGCCGCCCAAGTAGCCTTATGGCTTAAATCCCAATTTCCCTTTCTCCTGAAGATGCGGGGTAGCTTCTGGGAGACAACTCCCCTCTTTTGCCAGCCAGACCACCCCACGTCTTTCCTTCCAAGCTCGACTCAGAGAGATACGAAAATGTCCCCCAGGTGACTGCTTTGTGATCTGTCTTGGCCCATGATGACATCCACTTCTAGGGCCGTACTCAGCCTGCCCAAAGCCCATGTGATGAAAAGCTGCACTTGCACAGTTAGAAAACTTGTTTCTGCTCTTGTCCCTGTGGGGCATGTCTAGAGCTGAGTAAGAGGCGTCTGGTCTCACAGTGACATTCTGAAGGGGGTACCGTGAGCTGGAATTCCTGGAGGAGGTAGTGTCTCATCGCTGAGGGGGCCGAAGACAGACACCTCAGTGCCCATCATCCGTTCTAGGGCTTCCTCTGCAAGGCCGCTGCGCAGAGCTGACCTGGGGGGTGATGGGACTACCTCGCGCATGGGAGGAGAGAGCCTCTGTATGTGCCTCGAGTGGCAGTTCCCTAAGGGCTCGCGTGTTCTTCCTCTCTCCTTCCCTCTTTCCTGCCTCTCCCTTCTGTCTCTGCTCCCTCCCTGTCGTCTCTCCATTTGGAGCAGCTCAAAGGCTCCTTAATGCTAATCGGTATCACACCCTTGCTAGCTGGTGGAGGGAATTTAGAGACTGACATCTTGGGTCTGAGCCCTTCTTTGTCACTCATTAATTGCATACACTTGGTCAGCTCGTTCATCCAATATCGCGTGTCTACTCGGTTCCAGGTACCATTCTAGGCTCTCGGGCTAGTTCAGGAAAACAGCAGAATAGGTGGCCGTCCTCCTGAAGCTCCGATTCTAGCAGGCACAGAAAGATAACGAACAGTAAACCTAGTAGTCATGTAAGCGAGAAAATGATAAATGCTAGGGGAGAAAAAACAGGAGCTGGATGACGAGGACGCACACAGCAGTATGAGGAAAGCCCACGAGAGGTTAACCTCTCCACGACTCTACGTGCTCGCCTGTAAATGTGAGCGACACTCCCTGGCTCTCCTTCCCAGGACGCAGCGAGACAAGACAGGTGAAAGGGACATATAAATCATAAACCGTCAGATGAAGGTTTACTGTTTGTGGAAGAATCTTCCCGTCCGCGTGACCCAAAGCTACAGGATGGAAATTCACAAGTGTTGAGTGCCCAGCTTGTGCATTCACTGCGTCTGCTCTCTCCCCCAGAGAACCTCCTCTTATCTCCACGCTGAGCATCGTTATCCCAGTTTCGAGACTAGAAAAGCAAGGCTCAGAAGTGAAGTAACCCGCCCAAGGTCAGGTCACAGAACTAGGGGAAATCCAGAGCCGGGCTCAGGATCCATTTCTGTCTTCCCAAGCCTCTTTCCTCAGGGGCTCCAAAGCGTTAACCCGGCTGGGCAATCTCTAAAATTCCTCCAATTCCGAGAGTGCCGGCGTCTCAGTGATTACTCTTCTGGGCGAAGATAATTGGATGACCCAGAGAAAACCACGTCTCTGAAGGAAATGGGTCCCTTAGTTTCTAACAAGAAGGTCATTCCTCAGCACTCTTGGCAGCACAGACCTCGAGGGAGGCTGCCATCAGCAGGCTGGCAGGGGAGAATGAATGGGGGGCTGCGGAAGCTTGACTCAAGGGGCATCCTCCACCTCGTGGGGTTCTGAAACCCAGGATGAAAACAAATGCGTGGGAGATTCTGTTGGTACTTCCAAGCCTCCTAATCACAAAATAAGAGGGAGACCACAGCTGAAGAAGCAGCTTCTGAGAGCGAGGTAATTATCAGAATGGAGAACGCTTCTTTCCTTAAAGACAGAGCACTGTCTGCACAGTTCGGTTCGAAGTACAAGGTAGTTTAGGAGAGAGGGAGAAAAAAAATATATATATATATAATTTCAAGTTCCAAGCTTTTGCACAGACAGAATAGAGAAGCATGTTAAATATCGCTCCCCAAAAAGTTGACCAGGAAAAAAATGTTTTTTTCATGCCATTTTTCCCAGTGTTTGAGGTTTGGAGATATTAAATCACTTAATATTACAGATAACATAGTGTTTTCTGGCTGTTATCTCATGTCTGATCCTTGCCAGGTTATGAATAAAGATAGTCTGATTTACATATTTATTAGCTACATTTTACAAGAAAATAGCAGCCCTGCGTCTCCCATGGTCCATAATCTGCGCTGACTGGCAAGGACATTTAAAATAAGCCCCTGTCACAAATTCTCATTTTATACTGGTCACAGTGAGAGCTGTGCATAAAATTATAATAAGGAGACACTCCCAAGTCTGTGCTGAATATCAAGTTTAAGTGCTATGAGGTCATTTGGTGAGTCTGTGACCCTTCTAATTAGGTAAGGGAGTTACCGATACCCCCAAATCCCCACCTTGGGAACACTGTGGCCTGGATCGGCTCGCAGAACAAAGGTTCAGCTCATGACATGCTCTGTCTGGAGGCGGTGGCATCGGTGACCTTCGCAGAAAGGCCTCTCACTTAGAGGAGGCATGAAACGGAGTGCCTTGTGTCTGGGGCCCTAACCCCAACAATGGTTTGCCTAGAACCACTCGAACCACTTGGACCCCACTTCCGGGCATGCTCCCGGGAACACAGGTGCCTTCCTCCAGAAAGCACTGACCACAATCAGTCTCCTCGACCAATTTCCTTTATCGCGTAGAAAAAAATATGTGTATATAAAATTCTAACAAGGATTTCTCTTCACAGACAGAGAAGGACTTGTCACGTGGAAATGATTTGGTAAGGAAGTACAGGGCATCCTAACTGAGGAAGTCAAGGTTAGAGCCGGTCCCTGGGACGTCCAGTATCTTTTTCTTGCCCGTTGTGGAGATGCTAACCTGTGTTGAGGCAGTATACCCTGTAGGCAGGCACAGGAGAATAAAATTGTGAAAGAATCTACCTTTTCACTTTCTAACTACATCTTTGGGTTTAAGTAAAAATGCTAACTACTGACATCATTGAGTGAGGATTCAATATTACGTTAGGGGCATTGTCTGCCTTGGTCCCACATTTGCTCCGAAAAAGGAAATTTCTTTAATACGCTGCGGCTTAGCTTAGTTAACTTAGAGGTTAGTCCAACCTCTTGGTGACCCCCTGGTCATGGGCGGGACTACAAAACACCATGGACATCTGGCACAGAGCTTCTTCGAAAGAGGCATTTACTGGGGCGCCTGGGTGGCTCGGTCAGGTAAGCATCAGACTCTTGGTTTTGGCTCAGGTCATGATCTCACAGGGTCAGGGGTTTGAGCCCCACATCGGGCTCCCTGCTAACAGTGTGGAACCTGTTCTGGATGATCTCTCTCCCTTTCTCTCTGCCCCTCTTCTGCCTGTTCTCTCTCTCTCTCTCTCTTTCAAAATAAATAAATAAACATTAAATAAAATTTAAAGAGGCATTTATTGTCTCTTTTCTCAAGCGCGCGGAAACACCTTTATACCTGTTCCAAGGGGAGGCATCTTCTGAGAAGGCACACGAAGCATAATTTGCATCCGTATCAAAGAAGAGCATCACGAGGCTGCTTCAGAGACTTGCTGGCAACTCGGAGATCCTGTTTCTGGGCCACCAGTCTCCTCTTGGCTGCTTTAGTTGAAGATTTATTCATGTACTCAGAGATTCACTCATTTACCCAGAGATTTAGTCCCATAAACCCAGAGCAATGAGGAGATACATACTATACATCGAAGGATGGCCGGGTGACGCCCCGGGGGGAATATGCTGATCGGTAGGAAAGTGTCTTCCTTCCGACAAGTATCCAGTTTTTCTTTGCTTCGATTACCTTGAAACTGGAATCTTCCAAACTGAGCTTGACTGTCTCAGGTCAGGGACTTCCCGCAGACACGTGGTTCTTGCGGACAATGAGATCGGTCATTATCTACTCGTTCCCAGGCCGCTTGTGAGCTGGAGCGCTGCTTGGACGACCTGGCTTTCTTCTCAGGCAGTTTTAGCAGGCTGGCTTTCCCTCCAATGTTTAAGCTCCCAACCAGAATCGGGACACTTTCAGGAGGGACCTTATACCCCACCGGACTCATCGGGGCTTTCCCTGAGATGGTCCGTTATAGCCTGAGAGGAACACAAGGAATGGAGACCAAGCGAGGACCAGCGGGTGCCACAGGAGAGGACGGGGTTGAATTGGGGTGAGAGAGAGAGTTGGCTCTGAGAAAGAACCGCCTGGGCCTCTCGCTCACTGCCCTCGCCTCCCCGCCTACCAAAGAGATTCTCTCTGTGCCGATCTTCCCCGTTAGCCACCGCCCCCCTCCGTCCCAAAGTCATCATTTAATAGGAAATTCGGAAATTGTACATGTGTGTGTGAAAGAGAGAGGAAGAGAAAGAACGAGTAAAGAAACGAAGGTTATGAGAAAGACAAAAGGTAACAGGACTTGGCGAGGATGTGAGGAAAACATCTTTGGGCCCTGTTGGTGGGAACGCAAATTGGCACCGTCATTGAGGAAAACAGTCTGGAGATTCCTCACAATATTACAAGTGGAACTCCCCTGTGATCCAGAGTTCTACTTCTGGCTATTTATCCAGAAGAAATGAAGATAGTACCTCGTAGAGATCTCTGCGTTGCCCGTGTTCACTGCAGCATTATTCACAATAACTAAGATCTAGAAACAAGCTAACTGTCCATCAGTGGATGGACGGGCAAAGAAAAGTGGCATAAATATACAACAGAATGCCATTCAGTCTTAAAAAATAAAAAATAAACAAAAATTTTTTAAAAAATCTTGCCGTGTGCCACAATACGAATGAGCCTGGGGGATGTTAAGCTAAGTGAAATTAGCAAGGCACAGGAAGACAAATAGTGTACGATCTCAGTTATATGAGGAATCCGTAATAGTCAAACTGGTAGAAGCAGAGAGTAGAAAGGTAGTTGCCAGGAGCTAGGGGAAGGGGGGTGTGGGGAGATGTTGGCCAAAGGGAACAAAGCTTCAGTTATACAAGATAACTAGTTCTGGAGATCTGACCTATAGCATGGTAACTATAGTTGACAATACTGTATTCTATCCTTGAAGTTTGCTAAGAGGGTGGATCTTAAGTGTTCTCACCAGAAGAAGAAGAAGAAGGAGGAAGAGGAAGAGGAGGAGGAGAAGAAGAAGAAGAAGAAGAAGAAAGAGGAGAAGGAAGAGAAGGAGGAAGAGGAGGAGGAGGAAGAAGAGAAGGAGGAAGAGGAGAAGGAGGAAGGGAAGGAAGAGGTAATTATGTGAGGTGACAGATATGCTAATTAGCCTGGTTATAGTGATTATTTTACAGTGTATACATATTACAAAATATCACCTTGTATACCTTTATGTATGTACAAATTTCATCTACCTTAATAAAGCTGGGGGGGGGGCAGGAAATGAAGGTAACAAATTCAGGAGTACTTACTGAACTCCTGTACCAGGCTCCCTTGAACTTGACTTGCCCCTCTTTGATGATGAGCAGACACAACACTCAATGTGGGTAGGTAGCTTACCTCCAGCTAATAAAAGCCAGGTTCTTTAGGAATAAGGAAATTCTAGAACTATCGAAAATGTCTAGACTGAAAACTCCGTGGATCACCCAACTGGAAGAGTAGAGTGATCTGTATAGCCTCTCCACACCTAAGCTTCCTCAGCTTAAAATAAAGATCCTAATAAAATCTATCCTATGGGGCTGTCATAAAGATTGAATTAATTCATTCACAGAAAGCTTTTAAAACATAAGTGGTCAGTAAGTCCTAGCTCGCATTCATTGTACAGCAACACAAGACGGAAAAGATGAAAATAAGATCCTGTGTCCAGAAACTTGCCATCCAGCGGGAAGGCAGGCGTTACAATAAACAGATGGAGGGGCACCTGGGTGGCTCAGTCAGTTAAGCATGTGACTTCAGCTCAGGTCATGATCTCGAGATCTGTGGGTTTCATCTGCCGACAGCTCAGAGTCTAGAGCCTGCTCCAGATTCTGTTTCTCCCTCTCTCTCTGCCCTTCCCCCGCTCACCCTCCATCTCTCTCTTTCTCAAAAACAAATAAACATGAAAAATTTTAAAATAAACAGATGGGACAAATGGGACAATTCCTATCCCGGAAGCGAGTGCCTTTGGGAAGTCTAGGGTTTCCCCACATTCTCTGGAGAGTAAAGAACGGCTCCCAGAAAGGGTGGAGTTTGAGCTAGAACATCGAGGATAAATAGTGGCAGTGTTTTCCACACATCGTAGGAATTCTTTCTTCCTCCGAGGCGAGGACATAGAATATGCAAAGGCAAGTTGGTGTGAGACAACAAACAATGGATTGGACGAAGTGCAAATACTTCAGACCTTGAACTCTGAGTTTGCTCATTATGTGTCGAGTGTAAAACAAGTCAGCGATATGATTTTTCTAATTGCCAGAAATTTGAAAACTCGGGCAAGCAGGAACCAATTCACACTTCTTAACTATGGGGAAGCTGATACTTGTTTAACGGAAAGCATCAGATGTTTCTGCCCCCAGCTATTATTTAGTTATAGGGCAGTGGAGTAACACTGTATATATTCTCTGGAAATTACCCTAATTAAGTAAACAATACCCAAGATCTGAAACAGCTCCTGAGGCAGTGTTAACCAATGTGCAACTTACAGTTGGAAGCCTGTTTTTATTTTAAGTCTCCTGTTTTCCAGGTACGAAAAAGCATCATGACCCTGAACCAGACAAGGTGTCATTCCTTGTCATTAGTCAAGTGATCTCCCGGAGAAACAAAACCGTAAGATACCCGTATTTGTATCTGTATCTGTATCGTACTCATTTCCATCCATCTTTCCATAAACACATTTATCGTAAGGAATTGGCAATTTGGCTCACACGATTCCAGAGGCTGACAAGTCCCAAGATCTGCTGTCAGCAAGCTGGAGACCCACGAGAGCCAGGGAGTTAATTGCAGTCTGAGTCAGAAGGCCTGATAGCAGGAGAGCAAATGCTGTTGTTTTAGCTCAAAAGCCTACCGGCTAGAGACTCAGGAAGAGTCCATGTTTCCACGCCAATCTGAAGGCAGGAGAACACCAATGTGCCGACTCGAGGGCAATTCTCTCTTACTCTTAGGAGGAATCCTCACCCTTTATGTTCCATTCAGGCCCTCGCCTGGATTGGACAAGGCCCAATCGCAGCATGGAGACAATCCTTTTTGCTCAGTCCACCACTTCAAATGCTAATCTCATCCAGAAACGCCCTCCCAAGGCTTCCCCAGATGAATGTTTGGTTCATCTGGACACCAGTGTGGTCCAGCCAAGTAGACGCATAAAAGTAATCTGTAACAAGATACATAAGATTTAAACTCAAGAAAGCCTTCAGAGTTCTGAAGACCCGATTTGCATTGTCTTAAATACCGAGATCTCCCATGACTCTGCGGCAAAGTCTAAGGTGACGGAGCGTTATCAGAAGGGGTCCAAATATTCGTAATGTATAACAAGAAGTTCTGAGGGCTCCCGGAACGAGAAAGGGGGAAACACTGACAGCAGAGCACTTGACTCTGCTAAGTTTCCAAGGCAGCGGGCGGGCCGGCTGTTCTTCATAAAATATGTATCATTAAAATCCTCCTCCTGGAGAGAGCAGACCTTTACAGCTGCCCACACAGCACAAACTGAAACAATGTTCCCACGATCACTTCTAAGACCCGATGGCTATAAACAAGCAATCCTGTTAATTTGGAGCTGGGGTGATTTTTCTCTTGGCCTCCCTTCCCAGTCTTTGTTGTGCACATCAATCACATTAATTGGTTAATGGCGAGCTTTGCACACCGTGCGTCCTGCTGCCGGAAATCCCCAGGGAGTTTCGTTTTAGGTAGAAAAATTTCTACCTCGCCATCCCCACACAAAACCCTTTTCCCCAAGTTGGAAAAGAGTCAAGACTTCATTAAGACTTTTCTCCCCTCGAAGTGTCCACTCGACCTTTTGCACCTCACTTGATGTCTTAGAGACAAGGTTTCGTTCCGGCACCTCCTTGTCCTCGAACTCACGAATCTCGAGATCATGACCAGCTTGGCCAACTGGCAAAGTCTGGAGTCTAGAAACTGTGCAGCCCTTGATTGGCAAGCCCTGCTTGGTGTCTCTATGGCATGTAGCCATCTTCTGAAATACGTGCACTGGACCCCTGCAATAATGTGCTTACAAGAAATACATATATATTCGGGCATTCAGATGGCCAAATTATATTTCTCATGTGTATTTAGTCTTTGTCCACAGTCTTCTGGCTCACAATTCCCCAAACCGTTGAAATTTCCTAAGTCAGAAAGATGTCTTTTGTTAGGTTAATGAAGGCAACTTTTGGACACCTGCCTCTCCAAGGTGAGGCTGGTCGCCAGCAGGACCAATCCTGTGGAACTTTCAGTCCTGCCTCCTGACCTCCCAGGAGGGAGGAGAAGAGGGGCTGGAGGTTGAATCAGCCAATGACCAGTGACTTAGTCAACCAAGATTATTCCATGAAGCCTCCATTAAACCTCTCCCCTCCCCCCCTCCACCAGGGGCGCTTGGATGAGCATCTGACTTCCGCTCAGGTCATGATCTCGAGCCGTGGTTGGTAATTTTGAGCCCCGTATCGGGCTCGCTGCTGTCAGCCTGTCAGTGCCGAGCCCACCTCAGATCCTCTGTCCCCCTCTCTCTGTCCCTCCCCTGCTTGTGCTCTCCCAAAGAGTAAATTAAAAAATACTAAAAATAACAAACAAAAACCAAAACCCAAAAAGCATAGTTCGGAGAGTTTCTGGGTCAGTGAACACGTGGACTGCAGGGAGAGTGGCGTCTTGTCTAGAGAGGGCATGGAAACTTCGTGCCCTTTCTCTGTATTTTGCCCTTTCTTACATCTGGCTGTTCATTTGTATCCTTTAGAATAACCTTTAATAAACTGGTAAACTAAGTATTTACTAAGCGTAAACTAAGTGGGTTCTGTGAGCCGCCCCAGCAAATCGGTCGAACCTGAGGAGATCATGGGAAACTCCATTGCATAGCCGGTGGGTCGGAAGCACAGGTGTCACCTGAGGCTTGCACCTGAGGTCTGAAGTGGGGGGGAGGGGCAGTCTTTAGGACTCAACTCTTAACCTGTGGAATCTGATGCTCTCTCTTGGCAGAGTGTCAGAACTGAGTTGAGACACCCTGCTGTTGTCTCAGAATTACTTGGTATTGGATGTGGGGGAATCTTCCCCACACCATGTTGGAATTGGATCCGGAAACTTTAAAAAACCAATAAACTGGCCGAATTAGGTATAAATTCTTTTTAGAAGAAATGGTTTATTAACAGGAAAGATTTGGGGGCACCGGGGTGGCTCAGTCTGTTAAGTGTCTGACTTCGGCTCAGGTCATGATCTCACAGTTCATGAGTTCGAGCCCCCCTCCCCCCGCACTGTGTCGGGCTCTGTGCTGACAGCTCAGAGCCTGGAGCCCGCTTCAGGTTCTGTGTCTCCCTCTCTCTCTGCTCCTCCCCTGCTCTCCTTCAAAATAAATAAACATTAAAAAAATTAATAACAGGAAAGATTTTTACATTACAGTTGTAAGAATAGCCCTAGGGGGTTAGATTTTTGTTTTCAATAACAGAGAAGATTAAGCCATCAATGGGAGATATTTCGGAACCTTAAGGATGTCAGAATGAAGTATCAGTTGTCAGATTCTTTCAACAAAAATGTCTTCATAGTTTTTACTTCAATATGTAGAAAAGGTTCATTTTCTTATTTCAAATCAGTGAAATATTCTGGGTGAAACAATTCACTCATTTGCCTGGGACCGTTTACAAAAGTTATCTTTTATTAATACAAAATTTTTGTACCCATTTTTAATCTGATTTTGCATTGAGTGTGTTTTAGTGTATTAATAATAAATGGTGAACTCGGTTTCTGAAATTAAACTTAAAATTTTTTTTAATGTTTATTTATTTTTGAGAGAGAGACAGAGACAGAGTGTGAGCAGAGGAGGGGCAGAGAGAGAGGGAGACACAGAATCCGAAGCAGGCTCCAGGTTCTGAGCTGTCAGCACAGAGCCTGATGCGGGGCTCAAACTCACCAACCGCGAGATTATGAGCTGAGCCAAAGTCAGATGTTTAACCCTCTGAGCCTCCCAGGCACCCCTAAAAACTTTTTAACGTTTATTTTATTTTAAAGAGAGAGAGAGAGAGAGAGAGAGACAAAGAGTGAGTGGAGGAGGGGCAGAGAGAGAGAGGGAGACACAGAATCTGAAGCACACTCTGGGCTCTGAGTTGTCAGCACAGAGCGTGACACGGGGCTCCAACTCACGAATCACAGAGATCATAACCTGAGCCAAAGTCTGAGGCTTAACCAACTGAGCCACCCAGGTGCCCCTTAAATTAAACTTTTTATTTGCAATTAAAAAAAAAAAAGTAGGGACAGTTGCCCTCCTTCGAACAGTCATCCTCTAAACTGTATTGATCTATCCAAACACAGTCGCCCTGCCCGTGTGCAAAGGCTAATTGTTTATTTTCAGGCTGGTGGTTCCACCATCATCTCAGGAGTTTATGAAGTGGCTCCTCCTCCAGGGCTGTCAGGTGGAGACAGTTCTGCTTCTATCTGTTTTACATACAGAGCTGCCTAAGAAGACCATTGAACAGAAGGGCCTATGACCATAAAATGTGTAGGCAGTTTATTTAGGAATCTTTCTTCCTTACTTCTCACGACCTTTGTTGGAATTAACTACTTGATTTTATGTATTAATAAACTAGACTGGACTACAATAAAAAGCCAACCCCGACTCCTGGGGGCTTACCATGACAATGGCGTTTTGCTTACTCATACCAACGTATATGACCAACACTGGTTGGCAGAGAGTTCATCTCCATGAGACACCGAGGGACTCAGGTTGACCAATGCTCTAAAATCTCCCTCCGAGCCCTATGTGTCACCGGGGTGGAGCAAGAGAGAGATTGAAGGTCATGCACTGGCAATTTGAAATCTATAAACTGAGGGGCTCCTGGTGGCTCAGTCGGTTAAGCATCCAACTTCAGCTCGGGTCATGATCTTGCAGGTCATGAGTTTGAGCCCTGCATCAGGCTCTGTGCTGACAGCTCAGAGCCTGGAGCCTGCTTCAGATTCTGTGTCTCCCTCTCTCTTTCTGCCCCTCTCCTGCTCATGTTCTTATCTCTCTCTGTCTCTCAAAAATAAATAAACATTAAAAAAAAATTTAATGAAATCTACAACCTGGGATAAATACTACTTCTGCTGTCACCATTGGCCAGAATGGTCACATGGCCCCATCCAAGTGCAAGGGGCTGGAAAGTACAGAATTCCCAGTGTCCAGGAATCAGAGAAGAATGGATTATCTGATAATGTCCATCAGAGCTTCTCTCTTTTTCTGTCACTTCAGACTTCCCACTTCCACCCCCTTCCATCCTTTTTCTAATTTCACGACATCTTTGGACCTTTTTCTGGAATTCGTGTCATCAGTATCTTTGTCCTTGCTCTCCCCAGTGAACCTCCATACGAGTCAGGTGCGCGCACGTGCACACACACACACACACACACACAATGGGGCATGGGGTCTGACACTTGGTTGACCATGCTATTGCTGACACTGGTCTAGTCTCAGACATGCCCCCGTGTGTGTGTGTGTGCGTGTGTGTGTGTGTTTGGGGGGAAGGAGACTGGCAGGTTCATCCCCATCCAAATGCAAAAATAGCAAATTCAACTGAAATGATCTGACAGAATTTTTTTTAATTATAATACTCATGGCTGGCAGAGACACAAAAAAGCAGACAGGCTCATACATTACAGGTGAGCGTGAACTTTGGTACAACATTTCTGAAAGACAACTTGGCAATACCTATCAAGAGATTTGAGATCGTGTATATACCTTGCTCCAGCGATTCCATTTCTAAATTTGTTCGTAGGGGTGAGCACAAAGATTTAGCTGTAAAGTGGTTCAGTAGAACATAATTTGTTATGGTCTTAAAACGTTCTGGATGCCCGACAATAGGGAATGAAATAAATCACTTTGCATTATTGGATGCTACCCAACAATTAAAATTACATTGTGGAAATATACTTACTGACGTGAAAAGCTGTTCTTAAGTTTTTGTTCTGTGTTCCCGGTTTGAAAACAACCACACACACACACACACACACACACACACACACACACACACACACACACACACTTTGTGTCTTTCCATAAGGGTCGACTCCGATAACTTTTCATCTTCTCTTAATTCATTGGGAATGGCTTTCTAGTGGAGATATTTGTGTAAAAGTACTGTTTTATTTATTTATTTTTTTGAGAGAGAGAGAGGGTGCAAGTGAGTGAGCGGTAGAGAGAGAGAATCGTAGGAGGGGCAGAGGCAGAGAGAGAGAGAACAGAGAGAGAGGTCTCATCTGAAGCAAGGCTCATGTTCTTTTACCCGAAGTGGGGCTCATGTTCGCCTAAAGTGGGGCTCAAGTTCATCCAATGTGGGACTCAAACTCATGAACCATGAGGTCATAACCTGAGCCGAAGTCAGACACTTAATGACTAAGCCACCCAGGTGCCCCCGAAAAATAGTTTTGCAAGCATTTGAAATGTGGCGTTTTGAAGGAGGTCTGTTGGTTTTGACCCATCCATGCGACATCCCTGCTCACTCCAAAACCCCCGCTGGACAGATCTCATAGCTACTTGGCTAAAGCTCTCCGCTCTTTTTTTTTTTTAACATTTTTTTTAACGTTTATTTATTTTTGAGAGACATAGAGACAGAGCATGAGCAGGAGAAGGACAGAGAGCGAGGGAGACACAGAATCCGAAGCAGGCTCCAGGATCTGAGCTGTCAGCACAGAGCCCAACGGGGGGCTCGGACTCGCAGACTGAGTCGGCCGCCTAACCGACTGAGCCACCCAGGCATCCCCTCTCTGCTCTTTTATAGGGCATTCACCTAGCAAACACCCTGACACTTGATAAGTCATACCTGTGGCTTTGTGCTTCCACTAAGCTCATTCTCCAGTTATCTGGGAGGGCATGCCTACAAAAGCCTCTTGCAACTCCTCCTCTCAAAACTTTGAATTTAGACCCCCTTTCACCTGATTCTAAACTAAATCCATGGTTCCAAGCACCATGAGCTATGCATAGGAGGCTTTCTTCCACCTCCTACCTGCCTCATCCTTCAGCAGCCTTTCTCAATAAATGTTATTTATTATCATCAAACCCCAAGGGTCAATTCTCATCCCTTTGTATACTCCCATCATTCCAATCATGGGGACAGGATCAGATACAGAAGCAAAATTGCTTACCTCTGTATAAACACAGAGCTCATGACAACCTGGCCCAGCTATGAAACTCACGTTGACAGTTCAGTCCGGAAAGTTATAAAGACAGAAGAACACCCTGGTAAGGGCTCATTTATCCTAATAGCTGGAGTCTGACAATTTTAAAGGTTTTGAGTAACCTTGTGTATTTTTCCAACATCTGTCATGGGTGTCTGGCTAAGACACAACTAGGCAAAATTCTCTGCCAACAGGCTCTTTCATCTCAGTGCAGAAGCCCACGACTGCCCTCACAAAAATTTTCTCTTGTTAAGGTTGTGCTAAGTATTCCAATAAATATTGTTTATGTAGCAGGTGCAAATGGAGAAAATAGACGCTTTTCTATTGACTTGAAAACAATCGTCTACCTTCCCTTCAGATCGGCCTTTGTCTGGGATGACTTGTGCCTTTCATACTCATGTTTCATTTGGTAACAATGTTGCACCTCTGCCTGTTGGGGCAATTTGTCCGCCATCAGGTCAGAATCATTGAGCATTCTTTATTGGTCTAAGGGAGAGTCGCCGCACTGGAAGAAAGAAAAATATGACTGTGCTAAGAATTTTTCAGCACTTTCCAAAGTACTTCTCCCCAACTCTACCCTCTGGTGGGGCTGCAGTCCTAAGGAAGACGTTTGTGCAAACACCCATGGAGCCCTCCAAGGCCAGGCGCACACCAGCGCTTTCAGGACCGTGTGTGTGAGTGACAAACTCTCCTGCTGGGTATGTTAGCGCACATCGCGGTGAAGCTGAGGAGCAATCCATCTGGATCGACTTCGTACTCTGAAATATAAGGTTTCGGAATTCGATGAAATGCACGTTTATTTTTTGTGGTAGCTTATTAGGAAGAAGGAATGGTAGCAGTGGAGGTCAAAGCCAAAGACACACTGAGCTATCCGACACCTAGGTGGTGTCGGATAATAGGTGGTGACATGGAGGATTTGTTTCATTAGCTGGTATCTGCAAGCTCCCTCTAGGAGAGTTCTTTATTTATGGATACATATGTCCCACCCCAGTTCAAAATAAACAGCTCAGATGGGAGCAAGAGGTTAAACCTATAAGGATAAGATTACCAAACATAATGTGACCCGTGCTATAAACCCAGTAGCCTCTGGGCAGGCCAAGGGCCCCTTTTAATATAATATTACTATGTGTTGTGTTTAATCTTGGGTAGAGGCATCATCGAATTTAATGTGACTTTTTTCAACAAGATGGCTAATCGCTGTTGAAATGAAAGCCCTCGACTAAATCAGCAATCAATCAAGTTCACTGAAGGCTCCATATTGTACACTTGGTGAGAGAGAGCCAACACTGGAGAGAGAGTAACTTGCCACGTCAGCTGTTCTGCTGCTGACAGCAGTCACTGAGTTAAAGTCTCGTCTTATTTCATCAGCGAGGGGGACTGAAGGAGAGGAAGTGCATTTAGGAAGGGATGGACTGGGCTGACAGTTATGGATGGCGATGCCCTCAACAGTGTACAGCCAACGAAAAGGCCACAGGCAATTTCTACTGCTTCCGTGAGCCTAGGGCTCAATGGGGAAGGACAGACATGCATTGGGGCGGGGATGATATCCCACAGCAGGAAGATGGTAACAGGAAGTAAAGAAGTTGGTTGATGTAGCAGGGAGATAACTGGATTAGAACCACTGTGGGGCTTTGACAAAGAGCTTGGTTCCTTCCCCTGAGCCATAGTGGTCATTACATACAGAATGTGTGTGTTTTCCAAGGCTGCCGTAAAAATCAGCCCAGGCGGGGCAGCCGACACACCAGAATCTTGTTTTCTCACAGTTCTGGAGGCTGCAGTCCAAACTCAAGAGTTGTTTTCTCCTGAGGCCTCTCTCCTTGGCTTGCAGATGGCCACCTTATCATTTCGGAAGTGTCCTCATACGACGGTCTTTCCTCTGTGTGCACCGTGGTGTCTCTCTGGGTATTCAAGTTTCTTCTTCATATAAGGATACCAGTCAGATTGGATTAGGGCCCACCCTAATGACCTCATTTTAACATAATTAACTCTTTAAAGGCCCTATCTCCAAATAGAGTTATATTCAGAGCTATGAGGGGTTAGGGCTTCAACATATGAATTTGGGGGAGGGGATGGGGACACAATTTAGCCCTGAGCACAGAGCAAGTGTAAGTATGCAATGAGATAACAGATATTCAAGTAGCTGATACGTTGCCAGGTGCTATATGATATAATGCTTTATCATTTGGAAGGAAATGTCAGAACACGCTACCTCAGATCTCTACCAGGAGTAATGGCTCACGAAAACCACCTTGAAGACTTCCTACTGTGAGGTAAAATTGAAAAGGGGTAGGGGAGAGAAATAAGAAAAAAGGCCTATAGACCATATTTTAAAAGTATTTTGGCCACTAGGCATCTATTGTCCTCTATAATGGTACCTGGATTTCCTTTGGGAATTCACCTCCCAACCCTGTACTCTGGGTGCTGTGAAAATGCCCTGCATTCCCACCACAGAAGCTGAGAAGTCCCTGCAAAGACCTCCTCCTAGACTCTTCCTTATGCAAACACTATACGTCCCAGGCGGAAGCACACACGTTAGTTGGCTGACTGGTTGTGTTGTCCTGGAGCCGTATTTCCTACTAACACGATGCGATGGCACACCTGGGTGGCTCGGTCGGTTAAGTGTCTGACTCTCGATTTCAGCTCAAGTCATGATCTCAAGGGTTCATGGGATCAAGCCCCACATCGGGCTCTGCAGCGACAGCATTAACCCTACTTGGGATTCTCTCCTTACCTCTTTCTCTGCCTCTCTCTCTCTCTTTCTCTCTCAAAATAAGTAAATAAACTTAAGAAAAATATGTGAGGACAGAGAAAAACTGCTGGGCTTCTCTCGTTCCATCCAAAAAGCTCAGAGAGTCCCACATCTCATGACGTCCTGTTCCCAAGTCTGGTTTTCTGACCTTATTGCTGAACTTAATGCTTCCCAATATCCTTTCCCAGAATTCCCTGTTGCTTAAAGTAGTGAGGGTTTGTATTCTCCTGCTTGCAAAGAGTCATTAAGTGGAAGGATGGACGTTTGAAAAGAGGAGGAAAGATGGAAGAAAAGGAGGATGGAAAATTGAAAAGAAAGAGGTGAGAATTGATGGAAGAAAGGATGGAAAAGAAACAGGGGTGGAAGAATCAAAAGGTCACGAGGCACAGCTACCCACGTCTTCCTTGAGTGAAATCGGCTCCGTGACCAGAGAAGAGAATACGGTTTCCCTCTCATGTTTAACATACAGAGTTACCACGCAGCAGATCTTTCTGTTCACACAAACTAGTGTGGCCCTGGTCCCCCCAGGTCACTTAACACCAAAAGGTTTCACCTCCTCAAGCAGCGTATGACTATGAAGCCTTATGTGAGGCTGAAATTTGCTCCCAGTAACCTATACCTGCTGGAAAAATTCAAGACAGGTCTCCTGACAGACTTGTCTTCTCTCGCCTTCTGTACCAGACTTTTCTCCTGATCCTCTTCAGATGCTCTCAGCCTCACCTGTCCATGTTCCAGCTACTACAACAGCAGCCAGCTCTGCACGGACTCTGGCTAATTCCATGCAGGCACAACCTGGAAGCGCCTTCCTCTTGCCTACGGCTGCCCCTCTCCATCATGGCCGACCCTGCTAGTTCAGACGTGTGGGAGGCTGTAGATGGCTCCTTGGTGCCCACCTGTGCACAGCCTTGAAGGGCGGGAGAGTTACCATCATAGAGTGAGTCTTTGACCAAGGAGAGACAGATTCAGGATACAGATCCTTCCCTGTTTCTCCCCTCCACTGTCCCGAGATCACTTATAAGGCTTCTTGGAGGACCATCGTTTCATCCCTGGGACTCTGAACCCCTCAGAACTTGGTAACCAGTGAAACTTGGCCATGGTTAACTCAGTAAGTTATTCTCGTATTGGCTTTGCCTCCTTCTTTTCCTCATTCACTCAGGCCCTCGTTCCCTACCTGGTAATAACACGAAAGCCTTTTCCTCAAACCCAGGTTAAAATGAACTCTGAACCCCTTTCCTTTTTTGGTCACCAGAATACCCCCATTGTTCTGTCCACTGTCTGGATCAGGCCACTGTGTGATACCCAGGAGGTCAAATAAATAGTTAGCAGTTTGCTGCTATTGGTATATCCATATAATGCAATATCATTCAGCCCCTCCCCCAAATGAAGGGAATGCTGGCATGTATTACAGTATGGGTGACCCTCCAAGACATCGTGCTAATAAGCCAGTCACAGGAAGACAAAACTATATGGTTCTACATGAGGTACCTAGAAGAGTCGAATTCATAGAAACAGAAAGTAGGATGGTATTTACCAGGGAATGAGGAGAGGGATAAGTGGGGAGTTATTTTTAATGGGTAAAGAGTTTCACTTTTAAAAGTCGAAGAGTTTCGGAGATGGGTTGCACAGCAATGCGGGTGTACTTTATAAGAGTCCATTGGGGCCATTCCTGCTATACTCTGTAAACCATACTTTAATATAGCCAAGGATTCTGCTCGATTTAGTCTGTATTACTTAGACTACAAATATCACCTAAGCTATGATTTAGATCTTGAAAGCCCTCTAGTATGGATCGGATTGTGTCTTCCGCACCAAATTCAGATATTGCAAGCCCTAACCCCCAGTACCTCAGAATGTGACCTTATTTGGAAACAGGGCCATTGAAGATATAATAGTTAAGAGGTCATAGGGTGGGCCCCAAACCAATATGAACAATGTCTTTATAAAAAGGAGGAATTTGGAGACATACACACACAGGGGAAAATCCCATGGGAAGGTGAAGGCAGAGGTTCTAGTAGGCAAGAAATGCCAAAGATCACTGGCAAAACACCCAAGTCTGGGAGAAAGACATGTAACACGTTCTTCTTTATAACCTCCAGAAGGATCCCACCCTACCGACGGCTGATTTCAGACTTCCGGCCTCCAGAACCCTGAGACAATAAACTTTTGTGGTTTAAGCCACCCACCCAGTGCATGGCACTTTGTCACAGCTTCCCTAACAAACTAATCCAAGTCCCTCCAAAGTCTTTTCTACAAGTCAAGTCTCCCCTCTCCTGCACTGTGCAATTTTTCTTTTCTTTTTATACCCAGGGGCAAAATTTCATATATTTCGTATAAGTTTGGTTCAGAATGTAGGCCACTAATATCACTGTGACTCTTGCTTCCATTATACTCGATTGCATCTGCTTCCATTCCGGGTTTATATGATCTGCAAACTGAACACGGAGTCCCACGGGGGTTAAGGACTGTGTCTTCCTTCTCGGGAGATTCAGAGTGTGACTCAATGGTGCTCAGAATGACACAGGCCTCACAGGGGGATATGCATTCCACCTGGCTGAATGAATAATACTGGCTTTATTACCGATGTCACTGACATGTTTGTGTGAATGGTGATTTCCCATAGGCCAACCCAAGTCAACAAGATGGAAAATCGTATCTCTTTCTATTAAAATCTCTTGGTGGTAATAGAATAAAAGTGTTACAATCTTATTATAATTTTGTTTTAAAAAAATTAGAAACATCTAAAAACCAACAACTTAGCCTGTGTCTCTACCTGCTTTCTTTCTTTCTCCTTGGTGGTGGTTTTGCCCCGTCCCCCACCATATATATAATATATAATTGTACATTATATATGTTAAAAATATTTATTATATATTTAATAAAACAAGTATTTATACATAATTATATGTGATATATTGTATACAATATACATATAATATTGTATACAATACAATTACAATACAATTACAATATAATTATACATTATATATATTAAAAATATTTATTATATATTTAGTAAAACAAGTATTTATACATAATTATATATGATATATATTGTGTATATAATTATATATGATATATGATATTGTATACAATCACAATACAATATAATTACAATATAATTATACATTATATATATTAAAAATATTTATTATATATTTAATAAAGCAAGTATTTATACATATTGTATACAATATATCATATAGAATTATATATATAAAGAGACAAAGAGAAATAGCACTAGATCTATCTAGATATAGACATAGAGATATTGTATGTATCATATATGCATATTCATGCAGAGAATGGATGGCTTGACTGAATTCAATACACAGGAAGGGCAAAGTGTATCTTTTGTACGTTGACTATTTTGAAAGAATTTACCCCAAATTCTCTATTTGGCTCCGCACAGTTCGAAGTTCTCATTATGGGTAAATTTTGTTTGACACGACGACGACACATAAAGGAAGCAGCTCAGACTTCGTTTTTCTCTCTCCAGCCCATCGCGCCAGTAGTCACAGCACCTGTTGACTTGGACCATCTTGCTCCTTAGTTACCATTCACTCTGAGTGATCTCGGACGGATCGCTTCACCTTTCTGGGCATCTGGGAAATAAGAGCCTTGGGGCAGCTAACCTCTGAGGATCCTTTCAGTACTGATTCGGGGATGCTTTGGAGTGATTGGGGACAGGGAATTCTTCATCATCAATATATCCTTTCGAAATGGCAATTCTCATCTCAGGAAAAGCCATTCTTGCTAGCAATTCATAGTTGACAGACAGAATTGGAACGGGTTTAGTAATCATAATTTAAATCTCTCTCGAGACCTTTTTTCTAATAGATGTTTGTAAGTGAAATATGTCAAAAGCACTGTATCCATTGGTGTGAATTTTTATTGAATATCAAGAGTAAATAATATATGAATTGGGTGGAAGTTTCTATTAAATCTATTTGGGGCCTCATGTAGATAAAGCTATTCAATTTGTGCTTTGCTTCAAAATAGACACAGCATTAATATTTATCTACAAATAAGCCATGGCTATTATTTTTACAGGTGCCTAAAACAATGTATTTGAAAGACACATGGGGAATCAGGAGCTCTCCCAAACCTCCAGAGGACACTCTAGAGAATAATTCGTCTGTGATCTGACCGACTAGGCAATGCCAGGCATTCTTTTGTGATCATCAGAGGCAGCTGTGGCCCTGGGGGGAAGAGAAGGCAAAGGAGTTTAGGGAGATGTCAAAGGGCTGGTGGTGAAGGAGCAGAGAGTTCCCATTAGTACAGAAGCATAATAGCGGGTAAACATAGAGAATAAATTAATTAAATTTTTGCTTTCTCCCTAAAACAGAGCCCCCACCAAAATATTCCTTGAGGAAGTAAACATATGTTGGTGGCCAATTCTGCATGGGAAATGTTACAAATGCAATCTCGTCAAAGCCCGCGACAGCCCAGGGAAATATTCGTGTCAGCCTCTGTTTATAGATCTGTTAGGCGATGTTCGATGGCTAAGGTAGGACAGGAAAAAACAGCATTTATTCAATATTTATGACATTCCAAACATTGTGATAGATTTGATTAACCCTCACAAGAATTCTTTGAAATATGAGTCCATTTCACAGGTAAGTAAACTGAGGCTAGCAGATGTTATATAGCTCAACTAAACAAAAAGTGCCAGAGTCGAACTTGGCGCTGTAGACTCTGTATAGTAACACGTTCCATTCTACTGTGCCGCATCATGAAATATAGTTAGAACTTTATAGAAAAAACTTACAACCCTGAAAGCATTGTTTCATTAAAATTATTATAAATCTTTTGAGCAATGGGACACATTCCTCACAGTCCCAAGTTTAGACATATTTCAAAAGGGCCCATTTTTCTCCAATCTTCCTTCCTGAATCTCTCAACACAACAGTACAGTATTAACTCAAGATCCACAGATTGGCTTCAGAGGTCAATGAACCTTCCGAAATTGTATGTAAAATTGTGTGCGTGTGTGCATGTGTGCGTGTGTGTGTGTGTGTGTGTAGCTTTCAATTTTAGAAAAGTCTCAATGTCAAAGAAAGTTAGGAATTAATGGGATAGATTCCAGAAATTATTGTTAGCCTCGTGGCCACTGGTGCTTTAATAGACCATTGAGAGCATGGACAATATAAGCCACAGAGGAAGTGGTTATTTGAAATGAAATATTTTAGAAGAATTTCACTGACAAGCTGAAGAGAAGAGAGAGGGTACCAATTCATGGATCCAGTCATAGGCAAGTGCATCCCACTCAGTCTTGAGCACCGTAGTTAGAAGGACCTCGACTAACTAGGGAGTGACCAGAGGGGAATGACTACAGTGAGTGCTGCATCAGGAGACCACATAATGCACAGAACAGGTGGAAGAACAAGGGGTAAAAGAAACTCTCAGACATTGAGAGTGTGTAAATTGTACATATGGCAATATGTAATAATAATCTAAAAACATGGCTATTCTGCAACTCAGCAATTCTATGTGTGCATGGAGAAACTCTTACCCCGTGTACAAGGAGCCGCGTAGAGAATTGCATTTGAGCATTGTGGATAATAGCAGAAATAAGGAAAGAACAAAAAGGAGAAGGAGGAGGAGAAGGAAGAGGAGGAAGAGGAAAAGGAGAAAAAGGGGAAAAAGAAGGAGGAAGAGGAGGGGGAGGGGGAGAAGAAGGAAGAGGAGGGGAAGGGGAGGAGGAGGGGAAGGAGGGGGAGGAGGAAGAGAGGAAGAAGGCAACTACCTTCATACTTATCAACAGAATAGGCTCCAAAAAAGTGTAAAATATTCACAGAATGGGAAGTAAACAGCAGCTAAAACGAACGAACAAGAAACACATGTACCAATACAGACAAATCTCAACACAAATTCTCAATACGAAAATAAAAAAGGTTACCTATCATATGATAGTCCTCATAGAAACTTTAAAATCATGCAAAATAACTAATACATCATTTATGTACACATACATATGTGGTAAAAGTATAAGCATGTGTGCGGAAATGATTCTACTAACCTCAGGGTGGTGGTCGTTCTGGGGATGGTGTAGGGAATGGCTTTAGAGCACTTACAAAGGGAGCTACGGCTTTATTTGAAATGTTTTCTTTTTATTTTCTTTTAAAATTTTTTTAACACTTATTTATTTTTGAGAGACAGAGCATGATCAAGAGAGGGGAGAGAGAGGGGGAGACATAGAATCCGAAGCAGGCTCCAGACTCTGAGCTGTCAGCCCAGAGCCCGACGCAGGACTCGAACTCACAAACTGCGAGATCATGACCTGAGCCGAAGTCGGACGTTTAACCGACTGAGTCACACAGGTGCCCCTGAAATGTTTTCTTTTTAAAACCCTGAAGCAAATATGGAAAAACAGTACAACTAAACAAAGGTGGTGGTGGATACATTTTATTACTTCTATTATTATTATTATTATTATTATTATTATTATTATTATTTATTCATGTGTCTGTGTTTGAAATATTTCACGATATTGAAGCACAAACCCTTCACTAGAAGGTTAGGTTTGAGGCAGCATGTCTTTTGAGGCAATTCCTGTAACCATCTAAGTCTAAATTGCTGTGGTGGGTCTTTTCCAGGTAGAAGACTGTCAGAGTCTAGTGCCCCCAACAGCATCCTAGCATGTCGATAAGAAGCCGGCATTGGGCGCCTGGGTGGCTCAGTCGGTTAAGCATCCTGCTTCCGCTCAGGTCATGATCTCACAGTTCGTGGGTTCCAAGCCCCGCATCAGGCTCTGTGCCGATGGCTCAGAGCCTGGAGCCTGCTTGGGATTCTGTGTGTGTCTCTCTCTCTGCCCTTCCCCTGTTCACGCTATGTCTCTGTCTCTCAAAAACAAATAAACATTAAAAAAAATTTAAAAAAAAGGAGGCTGCATTTGTTTCTTGAGCTGCTGTTTCACGTGCTACACCACAATCACCACCAGAGCAGAATCCAGGAAGAGCTGTGCTGAGCCTCTCCTGCCCCGCCGGCAAGACTGAAATCTGGTTTCCAGCCCTGCCCTCTGCCTGTGCTTCCTCTCCTGCGCGGGAGGGAGCAATCCACACTTCCCTCCTGTGTTCTTTTGTTTTCCCTAGAAGGTTTTTAATTTTTAATTATTAAAAAAAATTTTTTTTTAAATAATTTATTGTCACATTAGCTAACATCCAGTGTATACAGTGTGGCCTTAGCTTCAGGAGTAGAGTCTGTAATTCATCGCTTACATACAACACCCAGTGTTCATCCCAACAAGTGCCCTCCTCTGTGTCTGTCACCCATTTTCCCGGCCCTCCCCAACCCACCCCCCCAGCAACCCTCAGTTTGTTTTCTGTATCTAAGAGTCTCATAGTTTGCCTCCCTCTCTGTTTGTGACTTATTTTTCCTCCCTTTCCCCTATGGTCTTCTGTTAAGTTTCTCAAGTTCCACATAGGAGTGAAAATATGGTATCTGTCTTTCTCTGACTGGCTTGTTTCACTTGGCATAATACCCTCCGGTTCCATCCACGTTGTTGTAAATGGCAAGATTTCATTCTTTTTCATCGTCGAGTACTATTCCTTGTATATAGAAACCACATCTTCTTTATCCGTTCATCAGTTGATGGACATTTGGGTTCTTTCCCTAATTTGGTTATTGTTGATAGTGCTGCTATAAATATTGGGGGTACACGTGCCCCTGTGAATGAGCACTCCTGTATCCTTTGGATATATTCCTAGTAGTGATACTACTGAGTTGTAGGGTAATTCTGTTTTTAATTTTTTGAGGAACCTCCACACTGTTCTCCAGAGCGGCTGCACCAGTTTGCGTTCCCACCAACAGTGTGAGAGGGTTCCCAGTTCTCCACATCCTCGCCAGCATCCGTTGTTTCCTGAGTTGTTCATTTTAGCCACGCTGACCGGTGTGAGGTGGTATCTCAGTGTGGTTTTGATTTGTATTTCCCTGATGACGAGCGATGTTGAGCATATTTTCATGTGTCGGTTGGCCATCTGGATGTCTTCTTTGGAAAAGTGTCTATTCATGTCTTCTGCCCATGTCTTCACTGGATTACTTGTTTTTCAGTTGTTGAATTTGGTAAGTTCTTTATAGATTTTTGATACTAGCCCTTTATCTGATATGTCATTTGCAAATATCTTCCCCCATTCCATTGGTTGCCTTTTAGTTTTGTTGAATGTTTCCTTCTATGTAGAAGCTTTTTGTCTTGATGCGGTCCCAATAGCTCATTTTTGCTTTTATTTCCCTTGCCTTCGGGGACATGTTAAGTAAGAGGTTGCTGCGGCCAAGGTCAAAGAAGTTGTTGCCTGTTCCCTCCTGTGTTCTGCCCCTGGTCCCTGTAGTTTGCTGAGCCATCAGCTGTAGCTCGACGCTTGCCAAGTTCTGATACACTCCAGAATAATTTCATGATCAGACCAAACACCTCAAGCACAGCTTTATGTAAGAAATTCAAGTAAACCAAAGCCTCTTTCTTCTTGTCTTTATATGCAGCTTTGTTCCCTATCAAAACCTCTGGGGCTTTGAAAGTATTTGATGAGCAAATGTCAAGTAGCTTAGATTGTTGTGGCTTTGTCACTGCCTGCACAGCTGGCCCTGCCCCGCTGCCGTCTATTTGCTCCCCGCCCACTGCTCTTCTCAGCACCCAGGAGAGCCTCGGGCCAGCACTGCTGGTGGTCTCCTTGCTTCCCCTCTAGTGTTTTGTGCCTCTTGTTTTTTTGCAAGATATCTGCTGTGTCTACGATGCCTTTTTTTTTTTTTTTTTTGGTCTCTCTGTCCCTTCTTCCTCCTGGAGATCACAGCTCAGGTGCTGGTTCCAGGACACTGGACATTAATTCCTAAGTCCCAGAGTGTGCCTATAGCAGTACCATAGCCCTTACTGTGTCCTGTTTGTAGGCTCTGCTTCACCCCGGGGGCTTTCTCCAAGGCGGACCCAAAGCCATTGTTACTGGCTAGAAGGTATTATTCATTATCTCTGGTCCACCACCCTAAAAGCCTAAGCATTATTTTTCTTTTTTTTTTAATTTTTTAATGTTTATTTATTTTTGAGACAGAGAGAGAGACAGAGCATGAGTGGGGAAGGGGCAGAGAGAGAGAGGGAAACACAGAATCTGAAGCAGGCTCCAGGCTCTGAGCCATCAGCACAGAGCCCGACGCGGGGCTCGAACTCACCTACAGTGAGATCATGACCTGAGCTGAAGTCGGCCGCCTAACCGACTGAGCCACCCAGGCGCCCCTAGGCATTATTTTTCTCCCCACCTTGTAAATCAGGAGAGCAAGGTTCGGAAAGGCGAAGTCATTTGCTCAAGGTCATGAGATTAGAAAGGAACAGAGGGAGGTTTCAAATCCAGTGCGTCAGACCCCAGAGCCCATGAATTTAACCGCTCGGCTAGATAGTCTTTGCTCACCTTTCAACCCAGCACACTGCCTCAGACCTCCACTCTCAACAGGGCCACCTCGCATGGCATTGGCGCTCAGTCAGCGGCTGTCAAATACAACTGAATCACACCCAGTTTCGAGGGAGGGAAATTACATTCCTACTGTTTTCATCAGAGCCAGGAGGAAAGCACAGGTCTTTTTATATGTACGAGTTTTAAATATATTTATCTCAGTTTTTTTTTCCTAAGTGACAGGATAATCGTCTTTCTTATCAATATGCTCAAACACAATGCAAACTGCAGATAAAAGGGCTGTGTATTTGCAAATGCAATTCATCCTCGGCGTGCAACCATCTTGCACCTCTGCGCCCTTAGACTCACATCGATTAGGGTAACGTGCGTGAGTAAAAATTAGGGAGAAAGAGCTTTAACTACATTTGCAAACCGTACAGTCATTTATAAGGTGGCTCTCAACTGTTGCTAAGTCAAGGCTGTGCATGTACCGTGTGTCACTGTCCCTTTAAATAGGACTCTTGGGCTCTTTGGGGAAAGGGGAATGATGTATATTTCTAATTATAACAGACCGGGCTCGTCCACACTCTGTTCGGTTCCCCGCAGGTTACGCTATTTGCCAATATCTATTTAACTGTAGCGGTAACAGGAAAAACTTCCAAGTCTAATCAACTGGAAATTCTTTGGCTCTCTTCCTCTTGAGCAGAGTCATATTTTTTGCACCCGAGGTCATCTTTATATATGAGAGGGGGACAAGGCTGAGGGAAAAGGGGTATTAAAAATAGAGCAAAGTTCCAGACTCTCTCTCTCTAGAGCTCATGGAAGATTCTGGCCTTTTATTATTCATGCTTAATGCTGACACCATCCCCTCTGCCTGGAGAGCATGCCAAGGCTCTTCACAGCGCCCTGCCTTCTTCTTACCAGCCGCCGGCATTGGCATCTGTGAGAAGGTTTCGTGTCCCACCCGCCCTCGCATCCGGGCACGGCGGTAGCGGGATGGGTCAAGACGGACGGGGCGTCCGCTCGTTCCCAGGCTGGCTGCCCCGCTCTGAAACCCTGACCACTTCTCCCGCTTCAGCAACCTCATCCTCATGCCTAGGGCTGCCTCAGCCCTGAACACCCCCCGCCCCAAAGTTCACAATTTAGGGGAGCAGTTTGCCAGTCAGTGAGCTCCCAAAATGGAACACGGGAAACATGCCCCCCACGAAGACTTCCTTTAAGGCAGAAAATTCAACTTTGATTGATGATGCCCCTGCTCTTGTAAAGCTAATCCGAAAGTCACTGTAGTGGGAGGCTTCTGGAAGAGGCAAGAATATGTTTTAAGGCAGCTGAAAGCTTTTTAGAAAATCTTGGATCTAACTACATCATAACTGGTGCTGCGGGATGTAACTCGATGAGCCAGCCAAGGGAAGGAGCATTAGCTGAGTGCTGCCAGGCTGGGCGCTGCATTCGATTCTGAACTCAGAAGATCTCATTTACCCATTGAGTAAATGTAAAAAATCCACATTCTTGGGGCACCCAGGTGGTTCAGTTGGTGGAGCATCTGACTCTTGGTTTCAGCTCAGGTCATGATCCCAGGGTCATGGGATTGAGTACCGCGTCGGGCTCTGGGCTGAGCATGAAACCTGCTTAAGATTCTCTCTCTCTCTCCTTCTGCCCCTTACCCACTCTCTCTCTCCTCTTTCTGTAAAATAAAATTTTAAAAATCCACAGTCTTGCAGTTGAGAATGCTGAGGCTTAAGGAAGTTGAATAACTCTTCCAAGCTCGCGCACCTAAGTGCCAACTTGAACCCTGGTCAGGTGACCTCCAAGTGCTTATTTCCCCTCAACCCCATGCCGGGAGACCAAATATTGACCTAGGCCACATGAAGGTATAGAATCCGCACATGGAATCAGGACAACAGAAGGCTGCATGGCCCTTCGGGCCAAATCCAATGCCTAGATTGGGGGTCCGTGCCCACCCAGGGCCAAGTGATAACAGAGAAAAGCCAAATGGCCAGTAGATGCACCAGATGCCTTTGGCAAGGCTCAAGGAAGCAGGAAAGAGCTTCCAGGGGGGTACAGAACAGGTGCAAGAAGAGTGATGTCCAAGACCGGGACAGGATAGAGAAGGGGCAGAGAATCGCACCCTCGGTCACTAGACCAGAACCTCAGGATCGGGGACAGACTTAGCCCCCCTTGGCCTGGTGCTGAGGTGCTGAGAAAACAGCCCAGGACCCCTGTGTGCCTGGATCAGGGATGACACCGGGCCCTCAGGAGGGTCTCTGTTATCTTGGGTCTCCAGGCTGAGCGACCTGCAAAGTTGGGCCGATGTGAGGTCTTGGACAGAGCCCAAATAAGGCCATGTTTCACAGAGGCCAACAGGACTACCGGCTGCCTCCACATTCAGTCAGTCGGCCCACCACCCAGCACATCACCGCCACCCAGTCGCCAAATGCTCCTTTGGGCCCTTCGATTCATTTATTCCTCTGAGAGCTGGTGCCACCTCACCACTGTGCAGGAGACCATGACCTGCTCTAGGTATAAAGGGGTAACGGCCATCGGTCACCAGGGCGGCTCAGTCGGTTAAGCGTCCAACTCTCGATTTGGGCTCAGGTCGTGATCTCGTGGTTCCTCCAATCAAGTTCCACGTGGGGCTCTGCGTTGAGAACATGGAGTCTGCTTGGGGTTCTCTCTCTCACTCTCTTCCTCTGCCTCTCTCTCTCTCTTTCTCTCTCAAAAATAAATAAACTTAAAAGAGAGAGAGAGAGATAAAAGCCAGGTTCTGTGCGAAGGATCACAGGAGCCTAGTAAGCACGACAGACCCAGACTCTCCCTAATGGAGTTTATAATCCAGCAGAGAAGGTGGGACTCACCTGGACCAGCTGTAACATTGGGTCACGTGTGATGAGGGCCCCGGGGGAGGAGCGAAGCAGGAGCTTTCCCACCACGAGACAAGAACGAGGATTTCCAGCGGCAGGGGGAGAAAGCGGGGTGGCTGGGGCCGTTTCCGAGAACACAGGAGCTTTGCTCTAAGCAGCACAGGAGAAGTGTGGGGTCAGGAGATACAGGCTGCAAGGCTGAGCTTCGGGTCTGGGGTGACCTTCCTGTACACGATGGAGTCAAAGTTCTTCTTTATGCCCCGTGCCCACATCTGACCTCAAACTGCTGTACCCCATGCTCCCTGTTTTTCCAGTGTTTGAAATATGCTGTCTTCACTGACAGACAGGGGCCTCTGGATGGCTCCATCGGTTAAGCGTCCAACTCTCGGTTTCATGATCTCACGGTGTTTGAGTTCGAGCCCCGAGTTGGGCTCCACGCTGACAGCATGGAGTCTGCTTGGGATTCTCTCTCTCCCTCTCTCTCTCTCTCTGCCACTCCCCACTCATGTCCAGGATCAGACCCCTCTGGCTTGACTTCATTCTGGAATCCCCTTTTCTTTGAGCTACAGGACTGTGCGCCTTAGAGTTAGTTAGCAGGCCCTCCTTTATCAAAGTACACCTCCCGAAAGAGGGGGCAGAAAGCCGAGCTGTCCCCCCAGATCCTATCTGAAATATGCACAAAGCAGCTTGCTGTTACCCAGCAGGAAATCTTCATTCAACAAAACCACCATTTGGAATATAAGCACTCCCCGCCCCCGTGTGTCTAATTTCTAAGCGTGAATTCTGCAGAGGACGGGTTTTCTTGCCTAGGTACCTGTGGGTTCTCCAGGTACGTATAATCACGGAAGATGGACGTAACTCAAAATTGTCTTTCTGTTCGAATTGTAGGAGAATCTTCAGATCAAAGAACTCCTTTTTTAAACTCATTTTCCCTGAGGGTCTTGAACAGTGGCCCTGGGTAAGGCTTGACAGCTGGCCTGGCTGGCTCCGTGATGGGCTCGGCTGGCTCAGGGACAATGTGGGGGGCGACAAGCGACTTACTCTGCGTGAAGGCTGTCCTCCGGCTGCACGTAAGGATGCTTTGTGGAAGCCGGCCCTTTAGGGGGGCAACTTGGTTCAGAGTTTGTTCTTCGAGGCCCTTGTGATCTACCCAGCTGAGGTGCCAGAAGCCTACAGACCTAAGGAGTTACATCCTTTGGCTGAAGTTCTCTCTCCTCGGAAGGATAAAGCAGCATCAAATGACAGAAAGAGAAATGGCCCTCAAATCGGGCACGCGGAGCTCAAACGGCATCGTCGGCCATTCCTAACTGCGTGGGCACAGGCTTAAACGTAACCGCTTTGACGACTGTTTTTATGATAAGATCAGTAGTACCTACTTCAGAAACTTGTGAACAGGAAACAGGTCTGCGGAGGGGAGGCCCTTAGTGAGTGAGAGCTGCATACAACACTCCCTCTTTGCATTTCGAAATTTTAATGAAAATGATTTTTAAGAAAAATTGAATCCAGGGTTCCCTGGGTGGCTCAGTTGGCTAAGCGTCCGACTTCGGCTCAGGTCATGATCTCACGGTTCATGAGTTTGAGCCCCGCGTCAGGCTCTGTGCTGACAGCCCAGAGCCTGGAGCCTGCTTCCGATTCTGTGTCTCCCTCTCTCTCTGCCCCTCCCCCACTTGTGCTCTGACTCTCTCTCTCTCTCAAAAATAAATAAACATTAAAAAAAGAAAAAAGAAAAACCGAACCCATGCCCTTTTAAAGAAACTATTTCAAGTGCACCAAATTGTATTTGGTTTGCTAAAAGGCTGACAAGTTCAAACATATCTCCAAAAGATATGTTTATACACATATATTTTTATGTCTCCAGATACATATACCTGAGAGTGGGTTGGTAGTCACACACACACACACGTACCACACCCCAAATTAATTGCAGATGTGAGGAGTATTTGGTTCCGGCATTAAATTCCAGTCCCTCCTCACTGAGGAATTATCATTGCTAAACTGAATTAATATCACTATCTTGTTATTGTAAACACACTTACTGGCAAGGATTTCCACAGGGCTCCTTAGTTACCGGTCCCCAAACCTGGCGCTGGCTGGGTTGGACCCGCAGCCCCAGTTCACCTGGTTGCCATGGAGAGAAACAGAACCGAGTCCTTTGACAGAGCTAATAGGCCCCTTTAGGATTTGGGCCTGCCCTCAAAGAAGAAACGGGGTGCCACACCCAGCGTGGTGACTCTGGCCGTGGGGGGAGGGGGGTGCGAAGTGAGAAACATCTGCCACACCTCAGGGGTAACACCCACACCCCACTCTCCTGACGTCTTTGCTTGTTAACTAGATCGTATCACTAACTGAGTTTCAGTGTAATTATTCAGGCAGCTATCTCTGTCCTGTGCAGGACGACGAGTTTTTTGTGTGTATGTGGAGTGGGTGGGTACTCGTTTGTGTGTCCCAGTGTCTAGCTTGCCTTATGTAGCTGCTGGCACCATACTTGATTTGTTGGATGGATGGATGGACGGATGGATGGATGGATGCAGGATGGATAGAAGGATGGATGGATGGATAGGTGGGTGGCCCATGTGCTATGTTAGCTACTTGTATCAACCTTGATCGAGAGACACAGGAGAAGTCTTGAAAAACAATAATTTACCCTATTTTTAAAAGATTGTCAATTATCGTCTCCTCCGTGACCGGAAGCTGAGTCTCTTGACAATGAGGAGCGGGTGGTTATGCTACCCTGTACCACATCCTCATATATATCAGCTTCTGTCTCAAGGCTATGCCTCAAATGGTCTTCTGACTGCCTAACACCACTACCACCCCCACCCAGTCTTTCCCTGTGAAGGGGATTAGACTAGGCCACCCCCTAAGTGTACCACGTTGACATAAGAGTTATTTTGAGCTGACAATAACCGAGAAGTCGCAGACACAGGAAAAGCTCCCTGCCCTCCCCCATCTGCTTAGAAAGAGAGCATACATTTCCCTTTGTGAAGGTTTCCCCTCTCTCACACCAGGAAGTGAAGAACATCCTTTATCATCAAAAATAGAGACAGCACTGAGATGAGTCTGCAGAAACAAAACCTCACTGAATAACCCTTATCTTCCAATCGTTTCCCCCAAATATTTACCTCCTCAGAAGCCCAACCCCCTTTCCTGCTGAGTCCTATCTGCACAACACATCACCCGCTGGTAGAATAAGCCCCAGGTCTAACTGCCCTTGGGGAGCTTTGCTTTTTTGCCGAGAATCCCTCCCTGGACAGGTAAAAATCCATATCAAATAAAATGCATATGCCTCTTCCCCTCTTCACCTGTTTAATTCACACATCCCAGGAGCAGAGTGTAAGAGGGTGGAGGAAAAGGTTTTTCTCTCTTATACCCTTCTTCACCTCTCTCCTGGCCTGATTTTGGACCATTGGGGCTCAGAATAAACTGTAACCCAGAAGGCACTGGAAGGCTTATAAATGAACACCTTATCTAATCAATATGTAAATACCTGAGCAGTTTACCTGCTTTCGAAAACACTTCTCTGATACTTGGAAGCTATACTTCACAGTTCATGGTCCTTGAGAAAAATGCCTCCCTCTCCCTCCTCCCTGACTGTGGTTCCAGCTCTAGTCCTTTCTTGCTCCTCTCCACCCCCCTCCTCCTCTCCCTCACTCCTGAGGGTCCTGTTAGAGACCTCCGATCAGTCTCCAGGATGTGCCAGGATGTGGGAATCTTCCAGATTCCCGTGGCCCAGGTGGATTTCCTCCTCAAAGTCATTCACCCTGGGATTTAGCTTATTTCACGTCCCAAACCCTCCAAACCAACGTGACTGCTAAAAGTCATAACCTTTGATTAGCCTTTTTAAAACGCCTTCTTGTTTATAATGGTCATCCAAAAATTAGGCAAGGGAGCTCCAGCATCTGAAATCAATGCCTGGGGGATGGCCCCTCATTGTCTGAGCATTAGCCACCTGCCAGACCTGGAAGGATCTTCAGAGGGTGTCTTCGGCTGTGTTTGCTGAGGGCACTGGGCAGTACCTGGCAGTCCCTGGCAGTCCCTGTCACCTCTTACACGTTTGCAGCCACCGGCCCTGCCTGGGCAGATCCTCAGAGCCTGGGACGGAAGCTAGTACCCTCAGAGTAGCCCCGTGTTCCCGGACCCCTCCCGTCTGTCTTGTCATGAGACGAGCCCGGATGCAGAAAATGAATTGGTATTTTGGGTTCTCGTTCTCCTCTATGTTTCTGTGGATCTACGGCAAGAAGAGGGAGTGGGGGCAGCCTCAGGGGTGGGGAGGAAGGCGAATGTGGACTTGACACCGTCATCTTCAAACCGGCTGTCCTCCCGTGAGTGTGGAAGTAACAGGAAGAGTTCCATCCTCATACCCATTTTCCCAAAGTTGGAGGAGGGGCTTGGTTGCCGTGCTGGGGGTCTTTTGTCTTAATCTGTCTGACTGTTTTCAGCAAGTGTCAGAGTTCCCACTCGCTGGCTGCCCTTGGTGCGTTTCATTTTTTGTGGTCAAGTCCAGATGCCTGGAGTGTCCAAAAACCCAGGAGTGTCCAGAGGAGCGTCCAGCCAACTGCGTGCGGGGTTGCCGGGAAGCTTCTCTCCGGGAGCCGGTTTCCTGTTTGGGTAGATTATACCGTACTATCTAGCAGGAGAGAGCTTCCAGAGCTTTTTTATCCCTTTTCTCCAAAAAGGAGCAGTGCCCACACTGTGGCAGGTTGCCTAAGTAGGAGGCCGGGGGTCTGTCACTGCCACGAGGAGGCTTAGCGTGGGTCACCAGCTTCTCTCAACATGAGTTGTCACAGAGAGCGGTGGGGAGCCAGACAGAGTTACAGCCTCCCGTGCAGTTCGAGCCCTCAGTGTGGGCGGCTGGGCCTCACGTCCACTCCTGCTTCCTGCCGCTTTTCTCCAAGCTTTCTTAGTCCTCCGGACAAACTCAAGACAGAAGGCATTTTCCAGTGCCAAGGGTAAATCTCCCAAAGGACGTTTCCCAGCCTCCAGCACCTCAAGAACCCTTGGCCCCTCCTTGCCTGAAAGTTTTGTAATTTGCCTCCTCCCTCCCTGGAGAGAGACAGCAGGGTCGAGGCAAAATTGTGTCCAGGTGGGCCATGTTCACTCTGCTTTCCCATGCGGTTAGAGGATCCGTGTTTTTGTAAGTCCTTGGTGACCCCATACGGGGTCGCGAGAGGGGCCTCGAAGCTGCTGTCATGTGACAGAGCTGTAGGGGTGGTTTTGGAGAGAGGCGTCTCCAGGACTTTTTCTCCCAAGGCCATCAGCGGAAAAGGGATAAAAAGAAAAGAATCCTGGAAATCCGAAAACATTTTCGATGAGTTACCAGAATGGAAAGAGTTTCTAAGGCTCTAGAAAGACAGTGCAGGCTAGGGAGGGGCCTGGACAAGGAGTCAGAAGACACGGATTTCAAGACACACCCTGACCTTAAGAATTGTGCTCTTGGGGGCACTTGGGTGGCTCAGTTCGTTAAGCATCTGACTTCACCTCGGGTCATGGTCTCGTGGTTTGTGAGTTCGAGCCCTGCTGTGCTGACAGCTCGGAGCCTGGAGCCTGCTTCGGATTCTGTGTCTCCCCCTCTCTCTGCCCCTCCCCACTCATGCTCTGTCTCTCTCTCTCTCTCTCTCTCTCTCTCTCAAAAATAAATAAACGTTAGGGGAGCCTGGGTGGCTCAGTCGGTAGGGCGTCCGACTTCGGCTCAGGTCACGATCTCGCGGTCTGTGAGTTCGAGCCCCGCGTCGGGCTCTGTGCTGACAGCTCAGAGCCTGGAGCCTGCTTCGGATTCTGTGTCTCCCTCTCTCTCTGCCCCTCCCCGCTCATGCTCTGTCTCTGTCTGTCTCAAAAATAAATAAACATTATTAAAAAAAACATATTTTTAAAAAAATAAATAAATAAATAAATAAACGTTAAAAAAAAAAAAGAAAGAATTGTGGCCTTGATCCAGGCAGCTAATTTCTGAGGCCATGACTTCCTCAACTCTAAATCAGGGGTAATAATTTATTTTTTTATGTTTGGTGGGGATTTGTACGGAAGGCATTAGAGAATGCTGATACGCCACACAGAGCTATTATTAAAATTATGAATAATAATGACGGTAAGGAGGGGAGTCTGAAGGTTAAAGTTCTTCACGGCTTTTCGGAATTGTCTAAGAGGACTTTTTTGGAAACATTATTTAACACGACCCTCAAGAAGAAAAAACATTGTCCACTGTGAGCCAGAATCCATGTGTCTGGGAGTACACATATGTACTAGTCAGGATTCTCCAGAGAAAGAGAATGAGTAGGAGACACATTTAGAGAGTATTATAAGGTATTGGCTCGTGTAATTTTAGAGGCTGAGAAGGCCATGATCTGCCATTGGAAGACTGGAGACCCAAGGCAGTTGTATAGACGCCAGTTTAAAAAAATTTTTTTTGAACATTTATTTACTATTGAGAGAGAGAGAGAGAGTGAGAGAAGTGCAAGTAGGGGAGGGGCAGGAAGAGAGAGAGACAAAGGATCTGAAGCAGGCTCTGCGCTGTGAGCTGAAATCAAGAGTCAGAGTCGGCCATTTCACTGACCCAGCCACCCAGTGGCCCCTAGATTCCCGGTTAAGTCTGAGGAACCAGGCACACCGAGGACAGATGGAAACTCATATTCCAGCTCAACGGTTGGGCAGAGCGCAAATCCAGCCTTCCCCTACCTTTCTGTTCTAAGCAGGCCCTCAACCCAATGGGACGCTATTCACCCGCACTGGAGGGAAGACAATTGGCTTGATTCGGTCCACCTCTTTGAATGTTAATGTCTTCAAGCAACACTTTCAAGAAACATCCACATATACTGACCAAATATCTGGGCATCCCTTGGCCCAGTGGTATGGACCAATTAAAAGAACCACCATAGTATATAAAAACAAAGGCTTCGCCAAATAATTCTTACCTAGAAAAACAAATGGACTTTGATGTTTTCCTTTTTTTTTTTTTTTTATTCTACTTGAAACAAAATGCGTTTAATAATTCCTTAAATTAATTTAAAAGCCACGAACAGGTCATAACTGCTGCTCGAAAAACTCCAGACTGATAGATCAGGTTCAGTAGACCCCCGTGAAGGGCCGGATGGTAAATCATTTAGACTCTGCAGGCCGGAGAGTTTCTGTTGCAGGAGGCGGCCACGGGCCATGCATAAATGAATGGGCATGGCTATGTTTCAATAAAGCTTCATTTACAAAAACAGGTGGTCAGCCCATGGGCCACGGTTTGCGGACCCCAGGTCTAGATGAACTTAAGTCCTTTAGGTAGAAAAGTAGTAAAGGACTATACGACTAATGCAAATAACCTTAAAATCCATCTGGGGCTCGGAGCCCACTGTAGAGCTTGCTAACAACCTCAACTTGGCCTCCTGTATCAATCCACCCTCACATGGAGAGAGAGTTCTTCCAACAGCATAAACAGCCAGCCCGAGGTCACATGGCAAGTTCTCCCAGTGCAGATTAACAAACTGGCATGTGGTTGTGAGCTGAGTTACTGTGAGTCATTGCCCAAGAGCCTGATCAGACCTGATCGGAAAGAGAAGTCGTGTTCCTGTGCCTACGCAACTAAGGACCAGGTTCCAAAATGTCACATCTCACAAAGTACTACATTCCCATCCCACTCCGTCCCCTCTGTAGCAACCGAGGGAAGCAAGAATGGCAGAATATGAACTATGGAAACCAAACCAACTATGGAATGTGCAGTTGCCTTCTCGTTAGGGGTTTTCATGTGACATCGCGTGACTGTGAGAGAGGAGACTGCAAAGATCACTCTGGTGAAGGGTACATTTTTATCTGAAAATTTCTTTTTTTTTTTTTAATTTTTTTAACGTTTATTTATTTTTGAGAGACAGAGAGACAGAGCACGAGCAGGGGAAGGGCAGAGAGAGAGGCAGACACAGAATCCGAAGCAGGCTCCAGGCTCTGAGCCATCAGCACAGAGCCCGATGCGGGACTTGAACTCACAGACCGTGAGATCATGACCTGAGCCAAAGTCGGCCGCTTAACTGACTGAGCCACCCAGGTGCCCCTTATCTGAAAATTTCTAATAGGCAATTTAAATTATTTTAAAATTGGAGTATTCCAGGATGGATATCATCTCGTTTCTGTTGCAGAATGGGCGAAGCCCATCCTGGCTGACACACACAGGCTGTGATTCTTGTAACCTCTAACGTGGGGAACCAATGACCTTGAATTATTTCCCTTTCCCCCTTGCTTAATGCCTGAGGGCATTGGCTTCACTGTGGGCCCATACCGGGATCAGGAAGCCCTTTTGTATGGGACCAGATAATAAATAATTTAGGTTTCGCAGGGCCAGAGGCAAAATCAAAGACATGATGTAGGTATATATAAAACTCGGTGTAATGTAATCATTTAAAAATATAAAAATCATTGTTAGCTCAGAGGCCTTACAAAAACAAAAGTAGGGCTACATTTAGCCCATAGGCCATACGTAACTTGTGAACCTCTGAGACACATGGGAAGCAGGACAGGACCAAGGCGGCACTATATAACTAGAAAAAACATGACAGATTTGGCTTCTGGAATATATGCTTTCAAGGTCATCGCCCCTTTTGAAGGATAGTATTAACCAAAGGGAATTTTTTGTATTAGAGATATTTACTAGAAAATTACACACATCAAGTACATGTGGCTATAAGATTTTAAAGGTAAAATGAGGTGGTTGGGTTTGCTTACAAAATATTCTTTACGATTTAGTGGAGAAATATGGTTTTTTAGTTATTGTGGATTGAGGAAAACGAGTCTTCAATGATAAGTTGAAGACACTGGTACGGTGCTGGAGAGTAAAATTCCTTAAAAATTCCATATTCTTGCGACGCATACAATAAAGGGAGAAAGGGAAATGTTTCGAATCTGGCCAGTAGAGCAGAAGTCGCCATGAAGATTGCACCTGCGTGTCCTGTTTGGGGACCTCAAGCACATGCTAATGATGTCTAGAAAGCGAAACCACATGAAAAGGAGGTACACAGATAATCAGGGACAAGGAAGGATTAGAGTAGAGTTGGATAGAGAACAGAGTGAAACGGTGGAGACCCTGACTGGAAAAGACAGGAAAGAAGTCTGAGTCCTTGCGAACGAGAGCAAGCGAGACAAGAAGCATTTCTGCCAAGCTATCCATCTTCATCATTCCATGTGGTCCCGTCTGTTCCGCTCATCATTATTGCTGAATAACCTGAGGCAGTGTAACCAGAAAGAGAATCAACTGGGAATTTTACTCAAGGAAGCAAGCATGATCTTGGCCGGGGAAACAGACTCGAACATCAGGACTTAAGCACAGGATGCGGCTCAAAATGGGAGAGTGAGTACAAAGATCTGAAGCCAGAAGCAGCAGCAGTGTGTAAGCATGTAGGACCTACAGTGTGGACGCATGCAGACGAGCGTGGTACGTGGTATGTGCAGGGATGAATACTGTACAGGAGAGTGATGAGCCGCTGAACTTAAATGGCACAGAGGACATTGGATCCAGATGGTTAGTATAAACAAAAACATAGCCGGAAAAAATAAGAGCATATTTCCTATGGGATTATCTTAAGATAATTTTGATTTTTCACCATCGTTATGCTCATAAGTATATCTCGGTGTGTGATACCTACATCACAGATGGCAGACACTTAACAAATGTGTTGTCGATAAGAGATAGTCACTAATTGATCATAGGTCTCTTTCCCCCTGAGCTCAGATGGAGTCTCAAAATTCTTCTCAAAGCAGTCCTTCCGTATTTCCCTGATAGTTCATTGTGGTTGGTACATGAAAGGACACATGTATGCAATCCTACGATGTGGACTGAGCTGTGAGTTTAAACTTTTAGCACAGAATCCACCAAACTTTTATTTTGAGTAGCACCTTGATTGCTTATTACATTCAGTTCAAGAATTTTCCCTGAATTCTTGCCACTAGGTTAGCATTTCAACAAATATTCACAAGGAATTTGCCATTTGTTGTCCCATTCGTGTAAGTGACATAGACCCCAGAAATTGTCAATCATCATTAGTTTTATTTTCAGTGTAAGGACTACTCCTCCCCTCAAATGATATAAGGTCCTCGGGATTAAACTGCAGTCATCTCCGAGGTCTGGAAAGGGAACTGAATTAAGTTTAGTTTTAACTGATTAAAAATTCACTAGAATTTAGAATCTTGATGATCTCGTTTCCTTGACTATTTTTATGACATGCGCACAGTCTAAGAGACTCTAGATTTTTCATTCTCCTCACTGAAATACCTGTCACTGAGGTAACATCATCTAGTTGCTAGAACCTCCCTTTACTGAATAAAAGATAAGGGGAGAGATGTTATCCATTTCCGGAAGAGTAGCTAGTTGCAGACCAATTTTGCCACTAAGAATAACTAGAAAATCTGGTCACAATTCAAAAAAAGTGCCATTTGAAGGCACTGGAGAGCTATCAAAGCAGCAGAGAAGAGAAACGCATTACTGTGAAGTTGACATTCGAGATATTTTCCCTTTGAGGCATTTGCTAATTCTAAAGCAGCTGAGAGCCAAGAGACTAAAAAGGAGAGTGTAAGGCAGTATCTAAGAGATAGAAAGGCTATGCAGAGATTTTGGTAACCTCATAGAGCTTGAAAGACAGACAGCTAAAGGTCAGAGGTCACCACCAAATAGAAGGATCCTTGGTAAACACCCCAGACTTCGTTAGAACCATAGAAGAGATAAACCCTAGAAGTAAAGGTAAGTGGAAATAGAGGATCCCCTACGAAAACTGAAATCATTGTTCAAACCACTCAATCCCAAACTGGATTAAAGAGTGCTGACCCAAGTTTAATTGGCTGCCAGAAAGAAAAAATAAATCCTCTATGGAGAAAGATGTCAGCCAGAGAGTCATATGATCTTGATAACATTCCACACAATATTTGACCCTCAATAAAGAAATGACTGGGCTTGCTAGTAGTTAGAAAAGCTAATTAAAAATCGAAAGAGGAAGACAATAAAATGACAAGCTGGAAGATTTCATTAGAGTTTTGTTTTGTTTTTTGTTTTTTTTTTTTAGAGTAATGAAATTCTCACGCTGAAAATATAAAACCCAGGGACTTATTAGATGAGTTAAGCAGTAAATTAGACACAGCAGAAAAGAGGATTGGTGAACTGGAAGATAGATCAATAGAAAATATTCAGACTAAATAATAGAGACAAAAAAGCATCAAGGTACGTAAAATGTTTTGTTAGACATACAGGTTGCGTTAATAAGATTTAATATTTGGGTAATTAGTGTAACAGAAGAAAAGGTAGAAAAATATGGGACAGAAGAAAGACAGCAAATCAAAGACTCAAAAAGCTATTTGACTCCTCAGCAGAATTGAAAGAAAATCACCTTCCCACAAAGAAAATTCCAAGATAAAATGGCTTCCAGACCATAAAAACTAGATTATCTTCAATGATAATCCTAGTCCTAAAATTCTGACTATAAATAATAGATGCATTTTTTTTATGTATCAGAGTAGAGAAGAGCTGTTTCTCCTGTGCCTTGCCTGAATTTTTGACCCACAAAGTTAAGAAGTTAATAAAATGGTTGATTACACATACATACACACACACTTACTTCTGAAGAAAGCCCAAGACCAGATGTCTTCACTGATAAATATTTTCAAATAGTAAAGAAAAGATCACAATAAACTTCAACAAAAAATTTCAGAGAATAGTGAACACTTTCTTTTTTTAAAATTGTTTTAATGTTTATTATTTATTTTTGAGAGAGAAAGAGACACAGCATGAGCAGGGGAGGGGCAGAGAGAGAGAGACACGGAATCCGAAGCAGGCTCCAGGCTCTGAGCTGTCAGGTCAGAACCCGACACAGGGCTTGAACTCACGAACCATGAGATCATGACTTGAGCTGGAGTCGGATGCTAAACCGACTGAGCCACCCAGGCACTCCTGTAGTGAACACTTTCTAATGAATATTATGAGACCAGTATAACCCTGATTCCCAAAACTGACAAGAAATGTTAAAAACTTAAAATTAAAGGTCAATTTCTCTCATGAACATAGATAAAAAATAATGAAATAGCAAACTGAGAGCAAGAATGTATTAAAAGATAACACACCAGGACTAGTTTTAAGCTTATTCTAGGAACTAAAGGTTGGTTTTAAAACTCAGAAATCAATTCATTATTGATAATTCTTCCCACTAATAAAGGAGGAAAATAAAATAATTATCTCAATAGATGCAGAAAAAATATTTGACAAAATTCTACCATGACACATGATTTGAAAAAAAAAAGCAAACAACTATAAAAAGGAACCTCTTTAAACTTATAAAAAATGTCTACAAACACCAAGAGCAAACATTATATTTAATGATCAGCTATGGCAATTTTTCCCAGAGACTAGAAGGAAGACAATGACTGTACTCTCTCCATTCTGATTTGACTTTGTATTACAGATGTGACCACTGCAACATATTATTAAATGAAAAGCATACAGACATGTATACATACCTAAAATAAGCATGCACTAATTAAAATGGAATAGAAATAAAGCTGTCATTCACAGACAACATGATGGTATACATAGAAAATTTTTAAATCTATAAACTATTAAGACCAGTAAATGAATTTAGCAAGTGTTTTGCATATAAGGTCAGTATCGAAAATAAATTTCCTTCCCATAGACCAGCAACAATTTAAGAAATGAATTGAACAAATAATACCATGTAGAAGAATATCCAAACAAAATTTCAAAATCTAAAACCAAACTAATGCGCGAGCCTTCTATAATATAGAAAGAACAATGTTGAAAGAACATAGAGAAAACCCAAATAAGTGGAAGGATATGTTACGTTTCATGGATTACAAGAGTCACTTGTGTAATTTGCAAATTTTTCCAAGTTGACCTAAATTCCAGGAGGCTTATCTGTGTGTGTGTGTGTGTGTGTGGAAACGAACAATCTAAATTTTGAAATTTGTATGGAAATGCGGAGATCCAAAGGTAGCCAGGATAAACTTGAACTATTTCTACCATCAGACATCATAACTTATTGTAAAGGCATTGCAAGTAAGATATTAATTAGTATGAGCATAGGTAAGTAAGAGGCACACCCACACACAAAGGGGTACCTGATTTAGGACAGAATGAAAAGAGGGTGCCGTTAACAATAATGATGCTGGCAGCTGAATATTTATATGAAAGAAAAAAACAACAACAAAGGAAACTAAAACATGGGCCTTACCTTAGCCTACTTACAAAACTCAATTTTAAATGGGTTATAGAAGATACAGGAAAATGCTTTCAGGGCTATTCAGTTTGACAAAGTTTTTTTTTTTTTTTTTTTTTAAGAGAGAGAGAGCAAGCTCAAGCAGGGGAGAAGGGCAGAGGGAGAGAGAGAAAGAGAGAGAACCTTCAGCAGGCTCCATGCTCAGCACAGAGCCCAACACAGGACTCACTCCCACGACTCTGGGATCATGAACTGAGCTGAAATCAAGAGCTGGACGCTCAACCCACTGAGCCACCCAGGTGTCCCGGCAAAAAGATCTGACACAGGAAAATAGAAGCACTACGTGTAAAAGGAAAAATAACTACATTGGACACTATTGGGAGAATGGAATCACAAGTCACAGATTTGGAGAATATATTTTAATTCATATTACCAGCCAAAGACTCATATCCAGAATAGAGATTATACAAATAAGGTAAAAGATCAATAGAAATAAAAGAAAATGGAAAAAAAATCAACAGAAAACGAGCAAAGGATTGGAACAGGCAGGTTAAAAAACCATATACAAATCACTAGGGCAATGCAAATGAAAGCCACGGTAAGATACACACTCAGAAGAATGAATGAAAGTAAAGGGATTGGCCATACCAAATACCAGTCAACTGTGGAGAAACTGGAATCTTCATGCATCCCCAGGGGGAGCATAAATTAGTGCAACTACTTTGGAAAACTATTTGGCGCTGGGGGCATGGAGCCTAGTTTTTCAAAAGAAGAGAGGGAGGGTGGGGAAAGGCAAATAAAACTATTTGTCTAAAGTCTACTTCCCTACCACCCACTGGTGGCTCCATCAGGGCACGGACCATACCTGACTTACTCACCGATCTTTCTCTCTATCATGCGTGGGGCATGCGCTTCCCCAGTATGTGATTTGTAGAATGAATAAATTACGGAACTACGTTTTTCCATGTCCTTCTGTGTGTTCCTGGGCTACCCCTTCTGTCCCACGAATCTGTTTATCGGTGCCTCCGTCCCACGCTGGTTTAAATACCGGGACTTCAGAGTTTGTCTTACCCTTTGGTGATACAATTGCGGGAAGCATGATTCAAGCGGTGGGCTATGTCCCGGAGATACAACTGTGAGTAAAAATAGACAGACGATGTCATTGTTCTCATGAGGGTCAAATCCTAGTAGGATTGTGGCGGAAGAAGAGCCTAATTTCAAAGGAGAAACTGGCAGTATTTTCTAGGACTGAGGAATAAACGCCTAAAAGCGGGAAATGGGTAGAATATCTCATCGGGATGGATGAGCAGCTTTGCAGATCAGACATAGACAAATCTACAAAATGAGGCTCGGGTTTTTATTCGAGGTGAGCTTCTCGGGAGCCCTTTGTCAGTGCTAAAAAGGGCGTGCTATTTCCAGTCCCGAAACCAAGTGGTGAGTGTTAGTATCTGTGAAACAGAGCCCAGAATAAATTCCTGCTGAGATTGTATGACCGGCGTGGCGCATGGTGTGATCCGTTCATCTGATCCTCCCGGGGCGGCGGCAACACAAACAGCTCGGATCGTTCCCCTGTGCCCTCGCGTTGAACCAGTGCAGGCCTGGGGCCCAAGGGTTAAGTGTGGCTCTGAAAAATTAAACGGCTATCTGAGAAAGCTCCAGGCGATAACCCAGTCGTGCCCCGGGGCGGGTGCCCGCTTCTCCACTGCCCCGGTCGGTCGGTCGGAGATAGTATTTCGGGCTGTCCTAGATTTTGGAGGGTGAGATGGCAGAAGGTGAAAATGTCACCGTCCCTGGCCAGGTGAGGATGCCAAGGCAGATTTAGAAACTTTGTCGACTCGGTGTGCAGGACAGCAATTAGACGCATATTTTAGTCTTTGCACCTCGGTTGCAAATATTTCCAATATTTTTACTTTTACGTAGTGCTCTCTCATTGTAAGCTACCACCCCAGGAGGTGAGACTGGGCTATCTTTTATTTTATGGTTCACATTTTGGTGTAAAGTTTGGTTCTGACTAAATCTTCAGAAGCCCAAAGCATGCCCTCTGTGATCTTGATAGACCATTTAAGTAAATGAATGGAATTGTTTCACAATGCACACAGTTACCCAGATTTGTACGTTTGCATTGTAAAAGCTGAGCTTCGATGGGGCGCCTGGGTGGCTCAGTTGGTTAAGCGTCCGACTTCGGCTCAGGTCATGATCTCCTGGTTTGTGAGTTCAAGCCCTGCATTGGCCCCTGTGCTGACGGTTCAGAGCCTGAAGCCTGCTTCAGATTCTGTCTCCCTCTCTCTCTGTCCCTCTCCACTCACTCTCTGTCTCTTACCAGAAGGCAAAAGCCGATGGGAGCATTTGATACAAGGAACAATGTGGAGAAAGCAGGAGTCAGAACTAAATCATACCAGTCATAGTTTTAATTTTGGGAGGGAATCTGGGACCTTGCCCCGTCTAAGGAGCCGCTGTGAAGATGCCAGATCTTTATCTTGACTAGCGGAGCCCTGGGCAAACTGGTTTAGCTTTGATTTCCTATCAGGTCCTTTCCTTATTAATTTGTTTATCCAACGCTTACTGAGTCCTGAGAAGTGTCAGGCAATGTTTCGGAAGCAGAGGCTCCAAAGATGAATGATATACAGTATATATCTTTGGGGACCGGCAGGGTCTAATGGGAGACACGGATGTGTAGACGTCATAATTACAGAGTGCTATGAGAAGCGCTATAATTAAGTGCTTACAGAATCACAGAGCATTTGGGGCACCTGGGTGGCTCAGCTGGCCGAGCATCTGACTTTAGCTCAGGTCATGATCTCACCGTTCTTGAGTCTGAGCCTTCGAGCCCCGTATAGGGCTCTGTGCTGACAGATAGCTCGCCTGGAGATTGCTTCAAATTCTGTGTCTCCCTCTCTCTGCCCCTTCATGCTCATGCTCTGTCTCTCCCTTTCTCTCTCTCAAAAATAAATGAACATTAAAAAAAATTTTTTTTAATTAAAAAAAAAAAAAGGAAGAAGAATCACAGAGCGTGGACACTCTTTTCTTCCAGGGAAAGAAGTGAGACTAGAAACGTTTTATTAAGGAGCTAACGTTTGAAGTGAGCCCTGAAGGAGGCTGGGATTTCTCAGGCAGAGAATGGAAAGAGAACATACTAGTGTTAAGAAGAAACAATAGGCCCGAATGGAGTCACTTTTGCTAAGCATTTCCAAAAATTAATACCTACCCGAACTGCAGTGTCAGCCTCTCCCAGGAGTGGAATTGTAAACCAATCAGTCTGGAATTTCCTGACCAACCCTAAATGAGGTCATCTGCAAGATAAGACCCCCTGCCTTCCCCCTAAGGGGGAAGCCATCTTTTCTCCCCCCACCAAACCCATTTTCTGCCTATAAAATGTCCCCATTTTGTGCAGCGACTCAGACTTCCCTTCTATCTGGTAGTTGGGGCGCTGTCCACGAGTCGTTCAACAAAGCCAACTGGATCTTCAAATTTATGCCATGGAATTTTGTTTCTTAATGAATGAATAAACAATGTCATCAGTTTTTCTGGGCATTAAAAATAAATAAATAAATAAAAGCAAAAATAAAAGGTCAGGCTCCACCTGGGTCACTGAGGACCAGTGCAGTCATAGCTTTTATCCGAGTAGACTAGAAATATCCAAGAGCCCACAGCCCGACAGATATACCACTAGTATCATTCATCAAATGAAGATCTATGTGGGTCAAGAGCTCTTGTTGAGATTTAAAAACTCTCTTGGAGACGCAGGCATATTAGTTACACGGTATTGCCATTTGCTTTAATCATATAATCAATACTAACTGCTCAGACTGATACCTGAAATAAAATATGTTCACGTGTGCGTGGAGAGACTTAACAGACTTCTATCTTGATAGAAGACTTAAGCTTTCTGTGAAATAGGGCATTTGAGATAATCATATCACCGCTATCATATTTCAGTAGATACCTCTAATCCAGGCAATCTCCTAAGTGTTTACCTCATTTTCTTCTTCCAAATCTCTATCAAAAAGAGTATTATTATCTAAGTTTTACATAGAAGGAAATTGAAGATAAGAGAAGTGAAGGACCAGTCCAAGTTCAACTCAGCCAGCCAGTGATAAGATCAGGACTTAAACCAAATCTGCTGCTTTTACCTACCACAGGGGCTGGCGACATTCTTCTAGAAAGGGTCAGATAGTAAATAATTTTAGGTTTTGTAGGCCATACAGTCTCTGGCCTGAGTTTTCAACCCTGTGGATGGAATGTGAAAACAGCCAGACAATAAGTAAGCCCTTGAACGTGACTGTGTGAAAGCTTCATTTATAGACTCCAAAATATGAATTATTTCATTCTCACGTGTCAAAAATATTCTTATTTTTTTCAACAATTAAAACATATAGTGGCACCTGGGTGGCTCAGTTGGGTAAGCATCTGACTTCAGCTCAGGTCATGATCTTGCAGTTTGTGGGTTCGAGCCCCATGTCGGGCTCCGTGCTGACAGCTCAGAGCCTGGAGCCTGCTTGGATTCTGTGTCTCCCTGTTCATGTCTCTCTCTGTCTCTCAAAAATAAATAAATATTTAACAAAAAAAAAATATATATATATATATATACACCACTTTTAAGGGTGCCTGGGTGGCTCAGTCGGTTGTGTCTCACTTAGCTTCAAGTCATGGTCTCATAGTGGGTTTGAGCCCCACGTTGGGCTCTCTGCTGTCAGTGCAGAGTCTGCTTGGGATTCTCTGCTTGCCCCTCTCTTCTACCCCTCCCTCATTTGCATGCACTCTCTCTCAGAAAAATAAATAAACATTAAAAAAATTAAAAGAGAACATTTTTGGCTGCCAGCTTAAATATATATATATATTCACTTCTATTGTATATATAAAATAATATCAAATGTATATAAAATACTTATTCTATGACCTTCCTCTTGAACTACCCTCCTTTATATGAGTCTTACTTTAGCCTGACTTATCAGCAATACAGTTTTGTCCGCAGGTGAATGTAAAATACTTCAGTTTTCATTCAATTTAATGTATTCTCGTTTTTCATATGTTTTTCTAACAGAAAAGTCGTATATGATTGTGATTTTTACCATAATTATTATTTGAGATTAGGTATTCCCACGTGGAGATAATTGATTTCTTGCCCTTTCTTCATCTATCATTTATGTCAACAATTGGCCAAACTCTGGTTCTCGATAAAATTTCAGAAAGAATGATTGTCTTATTATTAAAATTTTTTATAGTTTATTTATTTTTTGAGCCAGAGAGAGAGGTGGAGAGCAGCGGGGAGGGACAGAGAGAGAGGAAGAGAGAGAATCCTAAGCAGGGTCCACACTGTTAGCGCAGAGCCCAACGTGGGCTCAAACTCATGAAAAATGTGATCATGACTTGAGCTGAACTCAAAGAGTCGGACGCTTAACTGACTGAGCCATCCAGGTGCCCCTGTTTTATCATTAAAAAAAAAAAACCCAAGAGGTAAAAAGGAAAAACAGGCAATGGGCTGGATTTGGCTCTTGGACCAACTGCTCATGTGTGCATGGAGAAGGAGCCTTTCCCACCCTCTGTCTCGCTGCACTCTACTTCCCTCCCATTGGAGGCAACAGGAATGCTAAAGGTGCCTGGGAAGTGGATTTCAGAAAAGGTAGAGAAGATCTGGAAAAAAAAAAAAAGTGTATCCCTTGAAGTCTAGCCAAAGAACGAGGTGGCACTGATGTGGCAGAAGAACTTCATGTTTCCGTTAAATCTGATGGTCTTTTAGCACCATAGGCTGGTGCAACACCAATTTAGATGCCAGGAATAACCTCCGAGTCTGCAAACTCCAGGAATCTCCAGTTCAGCCCTTTCTCTCCAGGCCAGTGCACGGTTTCTCATCTTGTTTTTGCTTCCTCACCCTTGGAGGAAGGAGGAAGCAAGAGAAGAAGTGGGAACGAGGTAATCACACATCTGGAAACAGCATGGTCCAGACTCCTGTTCTCATTCATTCCCTCCTCTCCACCTGTGTTATTTAACATTTACTATAGACCGAAAATACCAAGTACAGGGGGCTGAAAAACAAGAAAGAAGTGTATTTCCTTCTCACAGAAACTGAAACAGCCAGTGTGGATTGTTTCCCCTGACTGTCCGGCTGTCAACTGGCAGCTGTCAATGGGTGGCCCACGATGACTGCTCCCTTCTGGCCGCGTCTGCCTTCCCAAGAGAAAACTGTAGAAGAGTGGGCCTTCCTCTTTTCAGGGCACTCCCTTTTCTGCTTACACCCTGATAGAACACGGTCCCTGTCTTACCTAGCTGCAAAGGAATCTGAGAAACGTAGACTCTGATTCTTGGCATTCAAGTATGCAGCTAGTATTTAGGGTAGCAAGAAGGGAAGAAGAGATGTTGGTACATAATTGACAGTTTTGCCACACAGTTCATTGATGGAGGGGGACCTTTCCCACCTTCTGCTCTTGACTTTTACCTCTACCGTACTCATATAAAGAATTCTAACCCCTACTTCTCTCTTGGACAAAGCCCAGAGTTGCTCATCCTGACTTTACACTTTCCCTGGGAATATCTGCCTCTCCTAGCCACCACTATCAACATTCAGCCTGTCTTCCTGTTTATTCTCTTTCTTTACCTTTCTTCATTACCAATGAATTCTTTACCAATCCTTTCAATTGGATTCGTGACATTACATTTTGGCAACAGACTCTGGGACCACGGTGGGACCTTCCAGGTTGGACCTGATTTCCAAGACCCCAACCTGATCTCCTTGGGTGGCTCTTCCATCCATCTCACATTGAATGTGTCTCCCAGACTGAACCCGTTACCTTTACACAAACATTGAATATCCGAAGTGCAGACATGAATCCATTTTGATCCCAAGGATACATTAAAAAATGATAAAGGGAAAACCACAAATACCGAGAAAAATGACTAATTAGCCATTGTTTCTCCAAGAAATCAAGTTTAAGTAAAATCTAAAGAGCTACAACATGGTCTCATTATTAGACATTATTAAATCGGTGGTAATAAATTTGATTTACTGATGTGCAAATCTAAGTTTTGAAAAAAAATTTATTAGTTGAATGGCATTCAGTAGCTCAGCTACTGATAGGATACGGTCACCAGTGGAATTCCTAAAATAGGTTTGGTTTTTTTCAGTACTGAAGAGAGCAAAATGAGACATTGTCTTTTGTTCTTTTTTTTTTTCATATTTGTACTTTCATAGAAGTACAATTTAATGTCATCAGAAGAGATATTTTTTAAAATGTATTATGGAGTCATTTTTTTGTAAGAAGACGGGACATTTCCATAGGATAAACTTTTTTCCTGAAGGCTATTCTATCTTAAGCTGAAGTCCCCTGGTTATAAGGTTAAAATGACATAACCATGAAATGTGCTGGTTGGGTGTCTTGGATCACACAGAGTAGCAAATAGACTGTTCCAGAAATGGCAGTCATGTGTAATATGCAGCCACCCAAGCACCCCGAGGCCAGCATCACTCCTTGAACTTGTGTCTCTCTTACTGGCCAGATATTTTTTTTACTGTCTGGGTATGCAGCTTTGAGTTTAAGAAATTGGAAACAGAAGCATACCATAGGAGAAACTCATTTTAATAATGAGCCCAGTTTAGCGGATCGTCCTTTTCAGGTTTAAGAATGTTGTGATTCAAAGTATTTTTTTTAAATCTTTTTCCTCATCTTTGCCTCCTCCAGAAAAAGTCTCCAAATGCTTACATTACTTTTCAAGGCTCTTTTGAGCCTGATTTATGCCTTTTGGATGTTATGCTGTGCAGATATTGGCCTGGAGGCCACCCAGGATGATTTTGTTTATATATATATTTGATTTAGTTTTATACTTTCTATAGATATGGAAGAGTGTCCCCACAGTGGCCTCTGGCAATGTGTTCATGGCTTAGTTTAAAGCATGGGACACAATTGCTCCTCCAGTTGCAAGCAGGCAGGGTCAGAAGAAGCCATATATATTTGCATATGTTCGAAACTAGTGGGCATACGATAAGGACATTATCCCTCCTCTCCACCTGTATTATTCAACATTTACTATAGACCGAAAATACCAAATACAGGGGGCTGAAAAACAAGAAAGAAGTGTACTTCTTCTTTTCTCTCTTTCTCTCTCTCTCTCTCTCTCAAAAAAGAAGAGTATAAGAGATTAAAAAACATTACCTCTAGTCCCCTTAGCTTTTCTCAGGGCATCTTCCTCAAGTGTCTACAGACTAGGAACTAAGGCCCTTTTCTTATTTATGAAAATCTATACACTATGGCCACCAGAGCGCTCTCGTTACAGTGGCCATGCACTCTTTCAATACCGAGCTTTCTGGGGTTCCCCTTTGTGTATGCCAGGTGTTTCAAAGAACTTCTCAACGAAGGTGGTGGCTGAATTTTTTTAAAAAGTGGTTTGACTGAAGCGTAGCTGACATATTTAATTTTTTAAGGTTGAATATTTGTTGACTCTTACTTCCATACCAGGGACACCTGAAGAGTCAGCTGAGAAGTTAGTTGAGAATTTTCCCTCCTACAGTTTTTATCCCGATGTTCAAACTGACAGTGACTTTGTCACTTCTACTGCTTTCATTGTGTTTCATTGGGCTTTGAAGGACCATTAGGAGTCTTCCCCATGAAATAGTTCCTGAGAAAAGCAGAGAGGGTTAGGAAATAGTTCCAGATTCATAAAATCGGCAATAGTTATAACATAAAAGGTACAATAAGCAATCCAGGGTTGCCAATGAATGAAAGGCGAGGGTAAGCTGGGAATGAGGCTGGAGAACTGTGAGCCAAGAATATATAGCTCCTATAAATACTAAAAAAAAGACAAGATATTAATTTCAGAGGTATCACATTGATAGAATATTTTTAGTCATTATTAAATAAAAGTCAAGGGTTGTGTAGTGAGATCCATCAAAGCTTCTACTGCTTACACTGTTTTGTTCTTATTATGGAAAGAAAATAACCTCAACAAGCAATGGAAAGACCACATCCCGGCAATTACTCTGGTTTTTGCTATTGGTATGAGCCTCATGTCACTAAAAGCCTATTGGAAAGTAGCAATTATACTGGAAATGTAACGCTCTATTATCATCATCAGAATTACTTCCTCCACATGTTGCTAATTCAGAACAGACACAACATGGACTTCTTCATGGGCCCGAGGGGAACTGACATTATCTCAGGCCTTGTCCATATCAAGAGAGATTTCCATTTCCTAACACATTTTCCATAATTACTACGGAGGTCTAAATCGAATATTGTGACTTCAAAGTCAAGGGCCTTGAGGAGATTAGATCATCAGAGTTGGCTGAATCAAAAGGTTGAGCTGCTGTTAGATTTTCTGGATGCTTCTAGAGAGCAGTGAGTCAAACCTGAGGGGTTCCTGCTGCAGCACCTATTGTCGTAACCAGGTTAAGACAAAAAGATCATCCTGGTCTCATCCCTTGTCCAAGGGAGACATGACCTACAACAAAAGAAGCCAATATATTTCTGTGAGATTTGGGATGTCTCATGGATTGGAAAAGATGTGGCTGTTGTCCCCTGGAGACATGAAAAGACAACAAGGGGGGTGCCTGAGTGGCTTAGTCGGTTAAGCCTCTGACTTCAACTCAGGTCATGATCTCATGGTCTGTGAGTTCGAGCCCCGTGTTGGGCTCTGTGCTGACAGCTCAGAGCCTGAAGCCTGCTTCAGATTCTGCGTCTCCTTCTCTCTCTGTCCGCATCCCACTCATGCTCTGTCTTTCTCTCTCTCTCTCTCTCAAAAATAAATAAACATTTAAAAATGTTGTAAAAGACGACAGGTATTTTGAGAACATGGTTGGACTATACTTGGTGAAAATGACCCTAAGCTATAATGATTCTGAAATGTAACATTATCTTTGAAATCTTCACGTGGTTTATTACTTTAAGTGCCATCACCATAGGTCCCCAATGTCTTGGTCAGCCCCTTCAGTAGAGGCATTAAAGTAACCACAAACTTCTTAGTCTCCGTCCCTCTTCCAGTGAGCTGTCTCCTCTGCTAGCATTCAGGCCTTCTGGGACCACTCAATTATGAAATAAGACCATACATTCTCACTGCTAAGGATACCCAAGGGCCCTGTGGGGGTGGGACAGGGGTGGGACAATGATGTAACAAATGTACCCTTGGATGAGTTCCCATTATAAATGGGTCCTGAAGTTTAATGGGTTATCATGCCATAAAAGAATCTTTGATTGGCTACTGAATGTCATTCTGTCTCTGCACAGGCTTCTTCTGTCATCTCCCATCTCTCTATCCTCCTGCCCCATGCCCCACAGTCCCGCTGCATGACTTTCCAAAATATTTCCTCCTTCCCACATTTCTTCTCAGACTCTGATCTGTCCATAATCAGCAGATACGAAAAAACTTAAACTCAGTAGTGAGACTGTGTTTTCTATGCTTGGCAGTACTAAAGAAACTACTATCCATTTTACTAGGGACTGGGATGGTCCAAATGAAGGCAGCAGCATCCAGGGTTTGGCTTCTGAGAGGGGGAGCCTCAAAGAAACCAAGGGGGTTTCTCAAAGAAAGCAAGACCAGAAAAAGACAGAAGATGTGCCTAAGTTAAAGCCTGAAGAGAAACACTGTGATGTGGTAGAAAGAGCAAGGCTTGGGTGTCACAAAGGCCTGGGTATAAATTTCAACTCTGTCCTTCATAAATACTGTGGCCCTGAGAAAATCATTTCCTCTCTATGACCTTCAATTTCCTTGTCTGTAAACTAAGTATAACAAAAGGTTACTATAAGGATTGCTAGACATATATATTGTGTCTGGCACCTGGTAAGTGTGTGATGAATATGAGTTAGTATTCTAGACTCAATATCATCATGAGGACTGAGGACCATAATGAAGATCCCAAACTCAGTTGGTAAGTCCAAAGGGGAGGTATAGGCGCCAGAAAGGGTAGACAAAATTCAAGAAACTAAATGGGAGTGAAGTGATTTCTGAGCAGTGTGTCATGAAAGTTGAAATGCCTATAGCCTATCTACATTGGTCTCAAGTCACATGGTATGTGAATGGGTTAGGCATGTTTCAATGTATAGGGTGGGTCAACACTCTCTACCAGTGGGTGAATTTGAAGCTCCTCTCCTGTCCCCAAGCCCAGGACACAGCTTGTCTGACAAGTGCTTCTGGATATAGTCCATCCATGGAGACGCCATCTTTTCTCTCCCCTCTCATGGGGCTGGGCTTCTGTGAGTGTGAAGGTGAAGGAAGCAATGGAACACAGTCTTGCCTGTAACAGACGCAAATTCGATTGTTTGGAAGAAGTGTTCATATTACTTTCTTGGTTCAGGCATAACTCTGAGAAAAGAGAGGATTTCGTGGGGGGAAATGAGGGAGACAGCTCTGATAGGGAGAAAAAGGCATCCAGGACTGGAAAAACAAACAAAGAGGTTACTGCTTCTTACATCCAGTACTTATAGTGAATTTTGGACTTAGAAAGGTGATTGTCCTCATCGCTAAAACTAAAAATGGACTTTAGGTAACCACCACCATTAGGCAAGAAAGTAAACCCTTCTATTTCTCCATTTCCTCGCCTATATAATGGGAAAGTATGAGTCTAGACTCCATTAAAAATCATATTGACTATTTTTTTGTCTTACAACCTGGTGTTATTTACTCATTAATAGCTGCAACTGGTTGTCTAAGAAACAGAGACCAAGGGGCACCTGGGTGGTGCAGTTGGTTAAGCGTCTGACTCTTGAGCTCAGCTCTGGTCATGATTTCTTGGTTGGTGATTTTGGGCCCCTCATTGGGCTCTGTGCTCTATTTCTATTAAAAATGCCACTGGAAATTTGATAGGATTGCATGGATTCTGTGTCTTACTTAGGGAAATAGGGACATTTCAACAATGTTAATTATATTAATTATTGTATTTTCTGTCTCTCTGTTGAAGTTTTCCCTGCATTCACCTATTCTTCTCCCCAGTTCACTGAGCATCTTTATGGCCATGACTTGGATTTTTTGTTTTTATCAGATAAGTTACTGATCTCCATTTTATTAAGGTTTTTTTCCTGAGGTTTCATTTTGTTCTTTCATTTGGAACATACTCCTGCTTCTTCATTTTGCTTCATTCTCTGTGTTTGTTTCTTTTCTTTAAGTTTATTTATTTATTTTTGAGAGAGAGAGAGTTGGGTAGGAGCAGACAGAGAGGGTGACAGAGGATTCCAAGCAGGCTCCACACTGTCAGCACGGAGCCCGACACAGGGCTTGAACTCACTAACCGTGAGATCATGACCTGAGCCAAAATCAAGAGTCAGACGCTTAACCTACTGAGCCACCCAGGCGCCCCTCTCTGTTTCTGTACAGCCATCTCTCCAAGTCTTTCAGGAGTGGCTTTGTGTAGGAGGTGAACATTATTCAACCCTGTCCCCGATCTCGGTTGTCTCTCAAACCTTGGTGCCTGTCCAAGCAGCCTCTTATATTCTAAAAGTTCCCAGTAGTTGAGGATGTGCCAAGACCTGTCAGTGTCCCAAAGGGGAGAATCTCAGCACCTAGATTCAGGCTGACTGGAAGCCAGACCTCCAAAGTATACAAATATATACAGTTCCACGGGACCTCCATGATAAGCTCCACTGGCCGCCGGAGCCAGGCGATCTGGAGGTGTTCCCTGGACAGCGACCACAAAAACTGGGGCACCAGACATAAAAAGCAGGACACAAGGCGTGGGTAAAGCTTCCCTCTAGGAGATACAGGCGCTCTGCAATGTGACAGAGAGTGGGTGCAAAGATAGCAACTGCCCTCCAGGTCTCTGGAAAGGATTATAGTCAGCTCCTAAATGCGTGTTTAATTAGAAGGCTGCCCCTCAGGCCACAGTCATGATGAGTAGCTAATAGGTCTCCACCACAGAAATGTGAGCTCCTGGGTCTATAGCTTATTGCTGTGCCCTGGGGGTGGTAGCTGTTTAAGAATTCTTTCTCAGTTGGTTACGGTCCTGTGGGACCTGCAATCATAAGTCCCACTGGCCACAGGAGCAAAGTGATGCAGAGGTGCCTTCTGGCACGAGTTGCAAAAACTGGGGTGTGTGAATTCCTTTTCAGGTGACACAGATGACTGCAGTCAGGAACACAAGCTCCCCTGGCTTTTGGAGCCATGAGATCTTGGGGTGGGGGGGGGGGGAGTGCGCAGCCACAAAATTCAATGCTCCAAACAAAAAGTGAAGGAGGCAGTTGCTTCTCTTAGAACCTCGGTCCCGAGGACAGGCATCTAATTTGACATGCACCTCTAGCAGCCTGCTGGGACACTCTTCAGGGACGGACAACTGACAGGTGCCATCTTCACGCGTTCCCTATGCCATACTCCATGTTGGCTTTCAAGGCTAGGAAATCCAGTTTGGGGTGTGTGTGTGTGTGTGTGTGTTTGACGGATTATGTGATGGTTGAAGGTGAACACAAGCGTCTTCCACTTATTTTCTGCTATGTGCCAGGCACAGTGCTCAGCATTTTTACATTAATTATTTCACTCAATCTTCACGACCATCTCATGAGGTCAGTATATATGACCAACTCCATTTGAAGAGGACAAACTTAAAGCTAGAAAATTTAAGTAATGTGCCCAGGTTCACACGACTAGAAAATGGCACGGTGTAGGGCAAACCCTGGTGCCTTCACACACTGACTCAATGAATATGGATTAAGCACCTATGATGTTCCAGACACTGCGCTAAGTACTTTGGTGCCAGGCTGATTAAAAACAGATACAGTATTTAACCTCCCTCTACCAAGGAAGAGGAATGTTGTACAAACAACAACAACGAAAACAAACAAAAACGCCACGTGTTAGAATAGCAACAAACACAAGGACCAGAAAGAAGAGTTACATGGCACTTTGAGAGTCACTATAATCGAGGGATTTGACCTAGTCAGGAAGGTTGGGAAGATCTCCCTGACTTTTCTGGAGCTGAGGTTTGAAGAGGGAATAGCATGAAGAGCATGTGCAAAAGTCCTGTGGCAGGAAAGACGATGGGGACTACGAGGGACTAAGAGAAAGACCGTGTGACTGGCATAGAAAGAGCAAAGGTAAGGGAGGTACAGAGTGTGGCTGGAAAGCAAGACAGGAGCAGGCCTTGCAGAGTCTAATGGCCAAAGTGTAGAATGTTCTTCTAAAAGCAATGGAATCGCATTGCACTTTCTGAGCAGGGAAAATATCGGGCTATTACATTAGATTCAAATTTTCTTCCTTATTTTGCCAGTGGAAATGAGGTCAAGTAAACACCCACCTTATGGAGAGAAAAGGGAACGGAAGAAACAAGGGGACAGTGTTTTATGCTTTTTGTCCTTGAAAGTATTGACCTAACCAGAGATCATTAGCAATGGGGTGATGGTCTAGAGTGATGAACGTTACATGAAAACCCACGAAGGGCCCAACTTGGCTTCTAAAATGCTTTGCCAGTGGAAATCTTGCCTCAGTTCTCAGTTACTCTTAAAACACAGTTACATGAGAAACAGATGCGTTTTATTTGCTTTGTCTATAAACCAACAGATTTAAGGTGCCTACCCATCCAGTGCGTAGTTAGTAAGACTAAACATGCATATAAATCAAACACGCCAACGCATAACTACCGATGTCCTGCATTTTAAGTTATTGCTGGTGTTTTTGAGTGATGTATGGGGGATTTTCTCTCTCTGTTCAAGGACCCCATCCCTTTCAGATAGACAGGATTCTCCTAGAAGAAATAAACAAGTCAAAATTGATTTCATTTCTTTTATTCAAGTGAGCATATTTCTATTAGCTCTGAGAGAGAATTGTGGCATAAGAGGAAGAAGGACTTGAGCACCAAAGATGCTCTACCATTTCTGGGAAAAGCAGAAATTTTGTGCTTCCTTCTGTATTCATGAATATTAAGTTTTTGAACTTGAAGAAGTTCCTTTATAGATTAAAAAGGGAAAGAATCTCAAGTTCAATTCCCCTGTACTCCAGAAAGTACAAGGCTGTATAAAAGATCTTGAAAGAAGCAGAACTGGAAGGGAAACCAAGAACATTCTAGAAAACAGGTCTTTCATTTTTTGGGGGGGACCGTAGACAGCAGAGGGTACTCAAATAAGGCCTTTCCAGGATCTCAGTGTTCAGAGTTGATATTCATGTATTAATTTCTGCAAAAGTAGCAGATGGTTTCTGCTGCCTCCAGCTGGGACTTTCTCACTCTTCAGCAAGCCCTGCATGATGCTTCCAAGTCTGGCCCCTACCAGTGCCTCCACTCTGCTCTGACCTCTCTCCTGTACTTTATGTGGTGGTTTTAAAATATGTCCATGGTACGCCTGGGTGGCTCAGTCAGTTAAGTGTCTGACTCTGGCTCAGGTCATGATCTCACCATTACTGAGTTCGAGCCCCACATCAGACTCTCTGCTGTCAGCCCAGAGCCTGCTTTGGATCCTCTGTCTCCTTCTCTCTCTGCCCCTCCCCTGCCCTCTCTCGAAAATAAATAAAAAAATTTAAAAAAAAATGTGTCCACAAGTTCAAATTCCTCCTTCCAAAAGGTAGGGCTAATTATTTACCCTACTTTGAGGCTAGACTTCTTGACTCACTTCTAACAGATAGAAGATAGTAGAAGTGATAGGATGTGGTACCTGAAAATAGGTCATAGAAGGTATCACAGCTTCACCCTTCCTTTATTTCTTTTTACTTAAAAATTTTCTGTTTCTTTGTTTTATGTTTATGAGTTTTTGAGAGAGAGAAACAGAGCACAAGCAGGGGAGGAGCAGAGAGAGAGGGGGCCACACAGAATCCAAAGCAGGCTTCAGGCTCTGAGCTGTCAGCACAGAGCCCAACGCAGGGCTCGAACTCATGAACCATGAGATCATGACCTGAGCTGAAGTTGGACGCCCAACTGACTGAGCTGCACCACCGCCCCCTTCCTTTCTTTCTTAGAATGCTCACTCTGTGGGAAGACAGCTGCCATGTTGTGCAGACACTCAGGCAGCCCTGTGGAGAGGCCCACATGTGAGGAATGAAGGCTCCCCAACAATAGCCACGTGAGTGCGCCATCTTGGAGGTGAGTCCTCCAGCCCCAGTCAAGCTTGTAGACGACTGTGGTTGCAGCCAATATCTTGAGTGGCCCTGAGCCAGAGCCCCCTAGCTAACTGCCCCTCAGTTCCTGGTCCACAAAAACTAAAGAAAATAGAGGTTTGCTGTCGTAAGCCTCTACATTTTGGGATAATTTGATACATAGCCATAGAGGACTAATATATCATATAATAATAGTAAGCAAAAACATTTACTAATGCTTTAGTAGACTATAATCTCCGTGAAATAAAAGAATCATGCCTGTGTCTCACCATGGGAACCTCAGTGCCCTGGCCCCAAGTCAGTGCTCAACACATATTTGTTGGTTAGATGAATGATAAGAATTTAGTTACATTGACTGGTATTATGTTATTCATTTTACATGTATTTTCTTACATAATTCTCCCAGCTATTCTATAAGGTATATTTTTTACCTTTGTTTTACAGATAAGAAATGTGAGATGCCCCAAGATTATGCTTCTACATTATGGAATGAATCTGGGACTCCAGGACCAAAGGCTTACCTAGGAGTCTGTAGAAGCCCCATGGAGTTAGGGCTAGCCACCATGATATCTGTTTTTGCGCTTGCTGTACCATCAGGTAGAAACACGTTCTTCTCACACCTCACCTCAGACAGAACTCTGACAACTGAGCCCAGACATGCTAAAGCTCACGTCAAGGTGTAACGGCTAGATGCTCCTGCAAGAAAGCAATGAGAATAAGGTTGGTTGCTTGGGATGGAAAGACCCATCTGTTTCTAGAGGAGGAAGGATGGGCAGGACCCACCCGGGGCAAATAGGAATAAGCCATTGTCCCTCTCAGCAGAGCCCACCTCTCGCGGGTTTTACACAAGTCAAAACCCTACCATTGGCAGCCAGGCTTTAGGCTGCTTCCAAACCGCAGGAGCAAATTGCCCAGATCTAGGCAAGATCGCAAGAGTCTCCCTGGATTCTCCAAACACGGCATACTCCAGAGATTTCTAAGGCTCCAGGTCCCCACATGGCATTCCTGGCCCCTCTCTAAGCCTTGATGGAAAAATGTTGAGTTGTTGAAAACAAGGTTAAAAGAGATTAACCTACCCAATCCAATCAATAATCTACTTAGAGTGAACACTAACCAGATATGTTCCTGTCTAAATACACAGTGTCTTGGTGGTAACCTACTTTTTCCTTTTAAAACATAAAATTCTGGAATGCCGATGTTATTTGGGAAGAGACTGAACATTCCCCTTTGTGCTGCTGCGCACGGACTGTCTGCACATTTGTTCTGGGATGAGATATTTAAACTTGGAAATATCTTCGTCTTTAATATCTCAGTCCTTCCTTTAGGATGGCTAATTTTTTTGTGTGTGAAATTAATTTTTGAATAGAGTTTCCAGAAGCTTTTGTGGCCCACGAGAGAATTTCAAGATAATGCATTTTGATGTTTTCCCAATATGCAGCTTATTTTCCTGGTGGGAAAAGAGGGAAATAGGGAACACATTTTATTTTTTTTCTTAGATGTCAAAATAATTCTTAGAAGAATATTTAGTAACGTAGAAAGAAGCTCACTATTGCTACAAGTGAAAAAGAAACAGCATGTATGTTATGATATACTCACATTAAGTAGATGGAAAAATTTATGTTGATATGTACAAAAGACCAGGATAGACATGAAATATTGATAATATTAATAATAACCCTCCCTCTCTTCTTCCCTCTGTTCACCCATTCTTTCTTTCTGATGTCTTTTGCGTGTCTACTCAGCGTTGGGCACCACCCTAGGCCTCAGCTGTCTAGAGATAAGATTCAATTCTGCCCTTGGGAGGCTCACAGTCTAGTGAGCAAGTCGCTGAAATAAACGAACAGAAGAAACTAGATGTACAAAAGGCAGCATGGCATAGTGGTTCTGAGAACTTACCCTGACCAGTAACACAGACCTGAGTACGGATCATGGTTTTGCCTTTAACAATGTGAACTTAAGCGAATTTTCTCACTTCTCCAAGCGCCAATGTCCACAGGTGCAAGTGGGGTTGGAAAAACCCACCTCACGTGACAGTCATAAGGAACAAATGAAAAATCCTATGACGGTAAAGCAGTCAGCTCGGATCTGGCCGTAGGTACCTAACGAGGTTAAGGCAAGCCGACAGGCCACAAACATCTCCCCTGGAACCCTCAGGTGGGACATGTGTGATATTCCTCAGGGACCCCTGGCTGCCCAAGAACAAAGGAAAGGGGAAAAAAACAAATAGTTAACTGATAGAGGTCACAGTCCTGCAGAACCTCAGTCTCCACCACCCCTCCATAGTGACGTGGGGAACAAAGGCAGATGGAAATGGCAGATAGAACTAAATTTCCTCTAACCTGCAGCCCATTGGCAAATACTTGAGGTTGGCAGAGGAAAAACATTTCTCTAGGAACTCCCTACTGTCTTAATGCTAATGCTTTGCTTTAATCCTGGGAGTCTTCTTTAGCAAATGAAAATCTCACTGGAAACTTCCCCTGGACTTTACCTCCCCCAACTCCTTAGTATATAGCCAGTCAGTCTCCCCTCATGATCCCGGGGTGGCTTCCCCTGCCCAAGGGTCCTGTCCCTGTGTTTTAATAATATCACCTTTTTGCACCAAAGACATCTTCAAAAATTCTTTCTTGGCCGTCGGCTCCGGACCCCGTGAAACCCGCTATCACCCCAGAACCTCATCACTAACCACTCAATAAATGGCTGTCATTGGCTGTTATCACAGAGGGCAGAAGGGGAGCTCAGAAGAAGCCAACAGATGTCTGAAGATATAGATGCCTGAGTTCATAGTCATATGATTAACCCTGACCTGGTCATGACAAATCACTAACCTAGCGTTTGTATTCTTTGCAAATCCAATCCTTGGTCAAAACCTGCCATTGTTCTCTTACAAAAATGTCCATAAGGTACAATCCCCAACTCCTGTCTGACAAGGCCACTCTTTTTTTTTTTTTCTTTTAAGCTTTTAGCTTCCCCCATGTCCGTGGGCTCTACTGAAGACCCTGAGGTCGCCCCCTACCACATGGCAAATCCAAAACCAGCTCAAAGACTTCCACCAGAGACTTCAGAGTCCTGGTCCCTGCATTTCTTCCTTTTCATTTTTCCTTTTCCTCTTCCTCTTCCAGAAAATTTTAGTTTCTCTCCTCACCAAAAGAATTCCTAAATCCTGCTTCCTCACAGTGACAAAGTGAAGTCACAGCCCTTCGAGTCAGGCAGCCCTGAGGCTGGATCCTGTGGCTCAGGGCCCAGGAATGTTAAGCGAATAACCTGAGCCAGCCCTGTCCTTCTGTGTTTGCCTGGGAGTGAAAACGAGCTACCTCATGGGTCTGTCATAGAGATGAAATGAAGGTCACTGGCCCAGTAACCAAAACTTGGCACACACTCAATACATGTTGGTTTTCTTCCTTTTTCAATAAAAACGATGAATTGACTGTATTTACACACAGACTTTTATGACTCTGTCACTTAGTGCCAACATGCCCTCATTCTCTTTCCATATGCTTTGAGAGGTAGAGTAAATAGGCCTTTCAGATGCTTTTAAAGTTGTAGCCCAGTGAACTAATTATGTATGTTTTGAGGGGAGGGTTCACACCTACTCATTTTTAGCATAATCAGACAATAGCGACAACAGAAGAAAGGAAAACAACTTTGGTCAGATTGACTGAGCTCCATTCATTACAATGACCCAGTGGTCTGAATGCAAAAGGGTTGAATTGAAAGGTTGAATTGAAGGATTAAGATACTTCAGGGTCAAGCAAAATGACCCAAATGTTTTATTCATCCATTTATGCAAATGGGCAACTATGAGACACATGCATAGCACTATCCTAGAAAAAAATGTAAGGCAATATCCTCTGTTTCTGCAAAAGAGAATTTGGTGGATAAAATCAAACCTACATCTGTGATCTCTCTCTACATTATCTGCAAATACTGCCCACAAGTGTCCTCTATTCCCTTGCCTCCTTCGCATGCCTCAGCCATTTCTTGGGTAACTGTTCTTCCCCGAATCCATTGTCTCAAGGGATACCATTAACCTTTTAATTGCCAAAACAATGGGCTTTTCCCCCCACCCAACTCTGGGTGTGCACCGAGCAGGGGAGGGGCAGAGAGAGAGGTAGCAGAGGATCTGAAGTGGGTTCTGTACTGACAGCAGAAACGCGGGGCGCAGACTCACGAACCCTGAGACCAGGACCTACGCTGAAATCGGATGCTCAACCTGAGCCACCAAGGTGCCCCTAGCCCTCATCCAGCTCTTGGTTTCTCTTTGATTTCTACACAGTTCTCTGCTCCTTTCTCGAATTTCTCTCCAGGTTCACTTGGCTGTTGCTTCATTTGATTTCATCATCTTCATTGTTGGCCATGTTATTTATTGACAATCCAGTCCTGCCTTTATTGTTTTCCTGTGTAGAATCCTTTGGCGTTTTCCTATGGGATATTCCTGTGGGATAAAGTACAACTTCCCTAATGCTAAGGAAAGGCCGCCTCTCCCGGCAGCCTGTCTTCTGGTAGTCCCCTTAGAAATCTTATGTCCAGTGATGTGAAAATACTTTTTTTTCAAGTTGGTCATGCTCTTCCAACCCCCCATTCCTCTGCTTCCACAGGCTTACTCAGATTGGGTAGGAAATTCCTGGGCTTAACATCAACTCGGCCCTCGAAACTGTTGTATGCCTGTCTCCATCTCTAGATTTGAGTTCCTGTATGAGAAGAACATACTTCCTCCTGATGCCCCAAGGTCTACCAAAATGGCTGGCTAATCATGGGGGGGTGGTGCAGAGAATCAAACTTTGTTGGATAAATGAGGTTCTATTGCTTTACCTCTGTAATTTCTCAACTGTCTTTATCCTCATTTGCATTTTCTCTGTAGTGTCCCAAACTAGAGGGTTAAGTCTCTTATTTAGACTGTCACAGAGACTTTTAATTATTCTTGTTTGTGTTCTATGTCTCCTCAGTAACATTCATCCAAAGCACAGAAGTCAGTACAAGGGTCCTAAAGTATTATTTGCACATCAGCAGTTGGTAAATAGCCACTGATTCAGTCCCCCAGCCATGCCCTGCCAGCCTAGCCACCGACACTCTTCCTCCAAGACTTTGGCTTGGAGGAACCTGGCACATCAAGGGGTTTCCAAGAAGACCAACATTGATCGCACTTGATTGGTGTTTAGCCTATACTTCAGTATCCACTTACAAAGCGGTCAATGGTTGACACGGCCTATTGAATAAAGTCAAAATACTTTGTCATGGTATCAGGGCCTTCGTAATTAGATACCATTTTCAGTCTTATATACAAATAATATGTATGTATCCTATACCAGCAATCACAAAACTTAACATGCTTAGGCCCCATTTGGGAGATCTTGCTCCCAATGTAGATTCTGATTCAGTAGCTGGAGTAAGGGCCCAAGACTGCATTTCTACCAAGGGCCGGGTGATATTGATGTCTCTGCTCCACAGACCATGGTTTTTGAGTAGCGAGGGACTCAATCCAAACCACCTCTGCCCCTTAGACTTCGACTTGGAATGCTCTCTGGTCTCCATTAATTAACTGATTAATCCCCCAAAGCCAAGCTCAAACGCAACCTTCTCAATGAAATGTTTTCTTATCGCCTGAAGGAAACACAAACTCTTTCCTCTTGGAATTCTTGTATGTTTGATAAGGGAAATCAAACACCCAAAAGGTGTAACTGGCAAAGTTTTCACATATATTTCCATTTTAAGACAAGTTTAATTGTTTTTCTGTAAGGCGACCCAATCAGACCCTACAATGACCTACGCATTCATTACAAGTTCTGCGTAGTAATTCAAGTCCTAGAGAAGGCGCCCGTTCATTCATGATAAAATAACCAGAAAAATGTGAGCAACCTAGATTGTGAAGAATTGCACGATAATAACTTATGTTCATGGTAATAACCCAGAAGCACAAGGAGCTTAAAATAGCTTCTGAATCATCCAAGAAAGGTTACAATTACATTCAGCACATTTAGTGCTACACGAATGTGTGTTCTAAGTCTCTGAAAACTGACATGTGGCATGAGTGTGTCTGTGTGTGTGTGTGTGTGTGTGTGCGCGGCGCGCGTATGTTCCAATTCTTTACAAACGTATAAAGACTATATAATTATCTTTTATAGTTACGTACAATATTCACCATTCTTGGCACCAACTTCGTGCCTGCATTCCCCTAACACATGCGCACACACGCGGGCATGTGTGTGCATACAGGCCATGTGACTTCTCATGGAAAAAAAATAGAAATCGAGCATTCTACTGTACTTGCTAAGTTCCCAAAATAAACTCCTCGAAGCCCTCAGTTTTTTTCTAAAGTTGAAAACCTTACAATTATCTGGACCGAGCCTAGGACTGGTTATTTCTCCACTCTTCCATATGCCCATAACGAATGCATGTTGCTCTTCATTCCGTAGAGACTTGCAATGGATTACAAAACACCCACAGTAAAATTTCGAAAACAAATTAACTTAAATATGCAGAAGGAAAAAAAAGGGTTGAATGTGAATGAAGCCAGGAAGAGTGGATGCCTGGACATGGGTTCCATAAGATGCTGCATAATTGGGGCACCTGGTGGCTCTGTCCGTTGAGCGTCCAACTTGGGATCAGGTCATGATCTCAAGGTTCGTGAGTTTGAGCCCTGCATCGGGCTCGCAACTGTCAGCACGGAGCCCGCTCTGGATCCTCTGTCCCCCTCTACCTTTGCCCCTCCCCTGCTCATATTCTCTCTTTCTCACAAACAAATAAACGTTGAAAAAAAAAGATGCTGTATAATCGTCAACCTGGAGCAAGGATGTCAGTACATGTGGGTATGACTTCCTGCTTCCCCTTTCTCCTTCCTCTTCCATTCCCATAGCCTATCAAGGCAGATGTACAGGTGTTTCTCTTCTTCCTGTTCTCTGGGGCTTGCTTATACATGTGACCTCCTCATCCAGAGGTACTATATGCCTCCCTATCTTCCTGGGAGTATATCAGGATTCTTACTTAATATATTAGGGAGAATAAATCACACAATTGTTTCATATTTTTAAAAAACTATATGCAATATATTCTCCCCCTAATAAACTTTTATACCTTCCCCTCCACACCAAGGACATTTCCTTTTGTCCGGGAATCTAACTCCTTTCAAGAAAGAGATCTTGTCCTGCACTTGTGTCTTCGTCCATCTTCCAAGCCCCCAGAGTCAGGCCAGATGAACCTCATTATTGGGTGAAAGTCTCACTTCCCATCAATGAAGATCCTTTCTTGTTTTCAAAAAACTTGAGTTTCCCACACTGGTTCTTTCTTCAATGGGATCCGGCCACACAATCAGGCAAAGCTTTCCTCTGCACTGACAAGCTCTCCAGCCGACACTACCTGCCTCATCCTGCCTGTTGCCTCCAAAGTGTGGTGCAAGAAACAGGAGCTGCCTGAGCATTGCTCCACTTCTGGTTTCCCAGAAGCACTCTCACTGCTCCTCCCCCAACCCCCACCCAGTTACTTTTAGGGAGATGTTTAATCACTCATATATTATCAGCATCTGTACTTCATAGGGTGACTATGTTAAAAATTAGGAGAGCCAGGGAAGCCTGGGCCAAAACCAATAAGAAAGGATAGGCAGGCACAGAGGCCAGGCTGGAGGATTCTGAGCAGGAGGAAAGGGAGGGTCACAGATCCTTATCACTAAGGCCTCTTCATGGATTCTTAGTCTTTGAAAGAAGTTCCTCACTAGAGAATACAAACCCATCTCCGCAGCGTAACCATAGGTCAACAAACAAAGGGCCTGGGACAAATTTGAACTGACCATGCTATAGAGAGGGAGACTGGAGGCCAAAGCCGTCAAAGTGTGCAGAGCTGCTGAAGAGTGAGTCACCCATAGGATGAGGCCAGTGCCAGCAGAAAGCTCAGGTGTCCTAATCAGTAGAAGGAGTGACCTCCTTCTTATTGTCTTCACAACATGAGGAGAGGGACGTCTTCTGTAAGAGAAGGAAACAGTGGAAGCAGGCCAGCCCTGGCGGCTGCTGACCAGGATCCCCCAATGCCACCGTTGGTCTTCTATCCATTGGTAGAAGCATTCTGTGCCTAGAGAGTATACTGGGGTCCTCTCCTTGGGCTGACCTATTGGCTATGGATGACACACTAGATACTTGTTAGCATCTGAACAGAGTCTTGAACATTGATGAGGGGAGGGGAAACTGGGGGGACTGACAGAATGGACTAGAAGTTTTCCTGAGACAGGGCATCTGTGGGGCATGCTGCCCCTGCTATACTGGCTCTCCCCTGTATTCTTCCTTGCTTTTCTCTCTGCCTTCAGCCTTTAAGAATCCTTTGGTTCCTGGGGAACCTGGGTGGCTCAGTTGGTTGAGCATCCAGCTCTGATTTGGGCCCTGGTTATGATCTCACGCTTCATGAGATCGAGCCCTGTGTCCAGCTCCATGGGCTGACACCATGGAGCCTGCTTGGGATTCTCTCTCTCCCTCTCTCTGCCTCTCCCTTGCTCTCTCTCTCTCTCTCTCTCTCTCTCAAAATAAATAAACTTAAAAAAAGAATAAAAGAATCCTTTGGTTCCTGATTGCCCATAATTTGTCTTCGGCATGGCTCAAAGCTTCGGGATTGATGCTAGCCTATCTCTTATAAATCTACTTCACTTCTTACACACAATTTGCCTTGATCTCAGTAATTTGTCTCTGCCTTGATTCAAAGCCTCGGACTTCCTCCTATCCATGACAAATACCTGACTCTTTCAATCATGTTTTATTTTTCTCAGGCTCCATTTCCGACCCTTTATCGTCAATGGACTGCCATTTACATCACTGCATGAAAAAAATATCTGAAACCGTCATAGAAGATATCATCTTTGTGTCAATAATGATGAAGAGAGAATCATATGAGGCTTTCCTGGATGACCAAGTTCTCAGCACCATGGCAACTGCCTCTCTGATAACCCAGGAGAAGTTAGGTGGTAACAATAATGATGATGAATACCTACCCACCTCATTATTATTTTTATATTACAATTGAGGCACGATCTATTAGAATTGGGAAGGACATTGGAGATGATAGGATACAATGCTACCATTTTACACAGAGGTAAAAAGCAAACCAGAAAGTTTAAGACTTTGCCCAGATTCTTAGGACTAATCAATAAAGGTGCCAAGGCCAAAACTGAAGTTTCCAGAATTCCAAATATAATATTCTTGCCACTGCATTAGAAGCTCATTTAGCACACATAAGTAAATAGTAAATGGAATTAGACTTCGGTAGTGAAGCTCAGAAGAATTTCCTTCACTCATTTATTCCGTTCCTACTTACTGAGTGTCCACGATGTACCAGTAACTCTAGCAGGACAAGGAGGTAAGGGAGTGAGCACAGATGCCAACGCTATCGCTGAGTCTTAGACATTAAGCAAATATCCATGCAAATTCATTGTAGCGTATCTCATTTATTTTTAGATGCGACTATTATTTAAACATCTCAGCGTATTGAATACCAAGACCCCTAATACCATCCTCACTGAGTTAGCCTGGGAGTCAAATTCTTCCAGAGGGCATTAGCACTTGTTTCTTTTACCTGGGGCTACTCTCAGCCTAGGACACACACCCCCCACCGCCACAACCACCACCGTCTTCAAACTACATTCTCTGCTCCAAGGTTTCCTGGACCTCACTTGTAGTCAGACTTCAGACCACAAACCTGTCTGATCACCTTCTGGTTCAAACTGCCAGGAGAGAGTTTTCTACCTCCTTCTGCCAGGGGCTAAGGTTGAATTTTTGTAAATGTTCCTGTAGGTCCGTACTATAGTGGTGCATTTTACAATCAGTGGCAACTTAAGTTTTACCTATTACAGGGGCTACAAATTGCAGTAAGAGTCGTGAAAGAATAATGCAGCAGGGTCCAAGGAGACATACAGGCTGACCTGATTTAAATTTTTTTTAATGTTTATTTATTTTTGAAGGAGAGAGAGACAGAGTGTGAGCAGAGGAGCGGCGGAGTGAGAGGGAGACACAGAATCTGAAGCAGGCTCCAGGCTCTGAGCTGTCAGCACAGAGCCCGACGTGGGGATCGAACTCACGAGCTGTGAGATCACAACCTGAGCCGAAGTCGGCCGCTTAACCGACTGAGCCCCCCAGGCGCCCCTAGGCTGACCTGGTTTAGAAGGAAGGCGTCTGTAAATAAGCGATCAGTAAACTGTATTAGTTTATGAGAGCTGCCATAACAAAGAATCACAGACTGGGAGGCTTAAACAACAGAAATGTATCCCCTCACACAGTTCTGGAGGCTGGAAGTCCCAGATCAAGGTAGTTCCTCCTGAGCCCTCTTTCCCTGGCTTGTAGCTGGCCCTCTTCTCCATGTCTTCACATGGTCTCCCCGCTGTGTATCTGTGTCCTAATCTCTTCTTAGAAGAAGGGCTGTCAGGGGCGCCTGGGTGGCTCAGTTGGTTAAGCATCCAACTTCAGCTCAGGTCATGATCTCACAGTTCGTGGGTTTGAGCTCCATGTCAGGCTCTGTGCTGACAGCTCAGAGCCTGGAGCCTGCTTCGGATTCCGTGTCTTCCTCTCTCTCTGCCCATCACCCCACCACCAACTTTCACACTCTCTCACTCTCTCATAAATAAATAAAAAATAGATAATAGAAAAAAAAGAAGAAGTGCTATCAGATTAGGGCCCACCCACATGACCTCGTTTGACCTTAATTAGCTCTTTAAAGGCCCTATCTCCAAACACAGCACATGCTGGAGCACTGAAGGTTAAGACTTCAGCATGTTAATTTTTGGGAACACACAACCCAGCCCCTAACATAGACTGAGGCCTGGGGATTGGGACCAATAAGCCAGGAGCTGAGCATTCCATACAGGGGGAAGAGCCCGTGCAAAGCCCATTGAGATAAAGAGGCCAGAGTGAATTTTAAATTCCTTTAGTGTGAAATCTCCAAAGGAAAAGAACGTCATTTCGGTGAATCAGTTTCTCTTGAAATCTTTAATAGAAATATGATGGATTCCTACTTAGAAATCACTCTTAAAAATCAGACTTTTAAAAGTAAAGAGGGTTATGCTCTTTGATTATAATGATCACCCACAATTTCCTCAATCTGAATTTGACTTTGCTCTTTGTTGCCGTGCTAAATGTGCTGTGAACTGACATGCAGATCTGTAACACGATAAATTGCCACCATTACGTACATACGCGGGGAGGTATTAAAACCATTTCTTCTCACTGCTTTTTTAGAAGAGTCTCATTTCCAGGGGCCGAGCGTTCCAGACAGGGCAAACAGCTTGTGGCACTGGAGAATAAATTATGATTTGTAACGGGCTCCTAGAAGGATGCGCTCCATCTGGTGATGCCATTCCTCTTGGCCCATCCTCTTTAAATCAGTGTAGAAGTCATGCCCATCCCAGCATTCCTTCAAAGGTGTTTCTCGGGACTTCCAGAAAGTGATAATGACTGTTGGCCATCTGTATGCTCAACGTTACTAGTCATTAGAGAAATGCAAATTCAACTCACAATGAGATACTGCTTTACACCTGTCAGAATGGCTAAAATCAAAAGCACAAGAAATAAGTGTTGGCGAAATGTGGCAAAAAGGAACCCTCGTGCACTGTTGACGGGCATGCAAATTGGTGCCTCCCCTGTGAAAAACGGTATGGCGGTTTCTCAAAAAAATTAAAAACAGAGTTACCATATAGTCCAGTAATTCCACTGCTAGATATTTACCCAAAGAAAACAAGATCGCTAATGTGAGTAGATATATTTACACCTATGTTTACAATAGCCAAGAAATGGAAGCAACCCAAGTATCCACCTGTACATGAATGGACAAAGAAGTTGTGAGATAGATATAATGAAATATTAATCAGCCACAAAAAAAGAATGAGATTTTGCCATTTACCACAACATGCATGGATCTAGAGAGTATAATGCTAAGTGAAATAAGTCAGTCGGAGAAAGACAAATACCATATGATCTCACTCATATGTACGGTTTAAGAAAGAAACAAACAGGGGCACCTGGGTGGCTCAGTCGGTTGAGCATCCAACTTCGGCTGAGGTCATGATCTCACGGTTAGCGAGTTTCAGCCCCACGTTGGGCTCATGGCTAGCAGCCTGTCAGTGCAGACTCTGCTTCAGATCCTCCATCCCCCTCTTTCTGCCCCTCCTCTGCTTGTACTCTCCCAAAAAATAAATAAATATTTAAAAAAAAAGGAACAAAAACACAAAGATAAAATGGGATAAACAAAACCCAGAGTCTTAAATATAGAGAATAAACTGGTGGTTGCCAGAGAGGAGGTGCGTGGGTGGGGGGGATGGGTGAAATAGACAAAGAGGATTAAGAGTATACTTACCCTGATGAACACTGAGTAATATATCGATTTATTGAACCATTATATCGTACACCTAAAATTAATTTAACGCCATTAGTTAATTATATGGGAATGAAAAAAGGACAGTGGGAAAGTACAATTCCTTCTGCCACCACCCCATTTATGGCTCCGTAGCAAACCAGACAGAGAATTATTCTGCTTTTACTGGGCCATCTCAAAACTCAGGGATTTGAAATCCCAGTTTGTTAGAAGAAGAGACAATAAGGGCATCCTTGTATTTTCAGAGTTCTTCTTGGCAGAAGCCAGTGATGCCCTGCGTTGGAGAAGCGTCCGGTTACAGTACAGCTCGCCCAGCTGAAATGCTCCATTCTTTTTCAAGCAAGTGCTCTGATCCCCGAGTGACCAAAACACGCGTGTGAATTCCTAGGAGCGTGTCAGCATGTGCCCTGCTCTGTCCTTGGGTGGTGGGGTAAGCAGACCTAAACGTCCCTTTGTATTTCCTAGGCTAGAAGGTGGGGTTCGGAAGTCTCCTTGTCGGGTCGCTCCTTCAAGGCAAGGGCACATTCATCCAAGGAGTTGGAGAAGCCGCTGCGAGCCGCTGCTTCTTTTGGTCACTTGCCACCCTCAGGTCGAAACTGGAGAGGTGGTCCCCAGCAATGAGAGGCGAGACAGCAGCTCTTTCTGCAGCCTAACCTTAAATTGGGCGGAGGAGGTGGGAACTTCTCTCCAGCCGGCTTCTAATTTTCTTTCATTGAAGACCCCAGGTTGGTCATTAGGAACACCCCAGAAAAAGAAATCTCTCTACCTTCTCTTCCTTATTTCATGCGACTGTGATCATTTCATGCAGAGAAGAGACTTTGGGTTGGATGAAGAGCACCGATGGCAGGTGAACCGATCATTCATTCGTTCATTCGAACAGTAATTAACAGGTACCTACTCAGTGCTTTGTGCTGCTCTGTGTATGAGACACACTCTGTTCCTGAGTCTCTTCCGCTGAAACTGTTATGTGGTGTATCTTCATCTTCTTCCTTTTTTCTTCTCCTCCTTCTTACTTTAAGGCTTATATAATTGTTTGATTAGATCAAATAATTGCATTTGGTTTAAAAAAAAAAAGAGAGAGAGAAAGGGAACCTCAGAACGGTTAAGTCCCGACTTGAGTTGTTAATTTCAGGCCGCGTCGAACAAAGCTGCTGTACTACTTCAAAGATAGAAACAAGGCAAATATTCAGCTACTGTAGATCTGAGGCACTTTCAGAGGAAAGAGTGAACTGACAGCAATAAGATTCCAAAAAAGTTGATTAAACCAAAATTTCTTGCACCTGGGAAAAACTGTAGGCTTAAGTGGCGAAATAAACCTTTTATTTCAAAGCTCAACTTTGAAGTTTGACAATAAAAGCTAAAGACTTGTGGCCCAGGACACAAGGGCTGTTCCAACGTAAAACGCTAGTCAGAATTTCAAAGGGAAATGATTAGAGGTGAGCACTCTCCTGTGGGGGGGAGCTCTGGGAACCCAGCCCTGCGGACCAGGCAGGACCTGCCGCCAATATCCCCACCAGATAACTGATTGGCTTCCATGTGGGAAAGTTTAAGGCACACGACCCTCGGAGGAAAATCATCTGATCCTGCCTGCCTCTGAGCCTGAGTCAAAGGCCAAAAAAAGGACAATTTCCTCTCTCCTCTGCCCCCATTCTGGAAATGCCCACTTTGAGACTAGGACGGGGGCTCACAAGGTGAATCTAGGTTACAAGGTGGATCCACGGGAGATTTAGGGCAGTGCAGCTTTCACCTGGGAGCTTTTAATTTTTTTTTTTTAAGTTTCTTTATTTTTGAGAGATAGAGAGAGCAGGGAAGGGGCAGAGAAAGAGAGGGAGAGAAAGAGAGAATCCTGAGCAGGCTCCATGCTGCCAGCGCAGAGCCCCGTGTGGGCTCAAACCCACGATCCAAACCACCAGATCATGACCTGAGCCAAAGTCGGACGTTTAACTGACTGAGCCACCCAGGAGTCCCTACCTGGGAGCTTGGGGTAGGTGGTTGAGAACCAGGTATTAGCATGGTTTGAAGCCCCCCCCCCCCACCCCCCGGTGTCTCTAATGCATAGCAAGGGAGAGACGATTGCTTGCTATTTGAGACAGGACACCTGCCATGCCATGACAGACCTCCCCCTTCCTCCTCTCATCGTGATACTGTGAACCTGGGAAGAATTGTTTGCCGCGTGTCTCCGTGTGGACTGCTCCAAACTCCTCCGCCTCCTTGTAACAGCACTGCTGGGCCAGGAAGGAAAGGACTCAGGTCCCCTCCTTAGCAGGTAAATACGCTCAAGCTTCTCTCATCTTTAAACCAACAAACAAGCCAACTCACCTCCATAGGCGTGGGGTCCCCCCCCCACCGCAAAACCTCTCTCCTTCCTTGCACCCAGATGGCTTCAGAAAAAGAACCCACTGTATGCACTTAATTGTCCATACTCTCTGAATTCCCACCCTGTTAGTATTTAAAACATGCTGATATTTTCTTATCATACCCTTTTTTTTGAAACCTCGATGTGTTTTTTTTTTAAACGTTTATTTATTTTTGAAAGACATAGAGACAGAGCGTGAGCAGGGGAAGGGCAGAGAGAGACGGAGACACAGAATCCGAAGCAGGCTCCAGGCTCTGATGAGCCGTCAGCACAGAGCCCGATGCGGGGCTCGAACTCACAGACCGTGAGATCATGACCTGAGCTGAAGTCGGCCGCTTAACCGACTGAGCCATCCAGGCGCCCCTGAAACCTCGATGTTTTAAAAACACTGCCTTAAAATATTATTCATCTTGATTATTTTGTTTTTTTAGCGCCCCGTTAGATTTTGCTCCCAAGGTGAATGTTCACCTCACTTGTCTTATCAGAATCCCAGCCCTGCTCTATTTACTCCTCAACCCATTGTGATTTGGCTCCTGCTACCCAAAATGCAATGGAAACTAAGCTTGACAGGTTCATAAAAAACCCTTGATGTATTATTTTTTAAATACATTTTAGGGGGAGGGCACCTGGGGCTCAGCCTGTTGAGTGTCTGACTTCAGCTCAGGTCATGATCTTGTGGTTCATGAGTTGAAGCCCCACACCAGGCTTGGTGCTGTCAGCCTGTCAGTGCAGAGCCCACTTCGGGTCCTCCATCCCCCTCTCTGTGTCCCTCCATTGTTTGGGCTCTTCCAAAAATAAATAAATATTTTAAAAAAATAATAAAATACTTTTTTTTTCATTCTCTGTTTCAGTTGACATTCTTTTGAGCATTTCAGACCCTTCAAACAACAAATAAAACATACATGAATATAATGCTTACAAAAAAAACATTACTAGGGGCACCTGGGTGGCTCAGTCGGTTAAGCGTCCGACTTCAGCTCAGGTCATGATCTCCTGGTTTGTGAGTTCAAGCCCTGCATCGGCCTCTGTGCGGACAGCTCAGAGCCTGGAGCCTGCTTCAGATTCTGTCTCCTTCTCTCTCTGCTCCTCCCTCACTCATGCTCTGTCTCTCGGGAATTAAATAAAAACATTAAAAAAAAAAAGAAAAAAAACATTACTATACTTACACCTAAACCTATACCTAAAAGGTCAATATCTTGTTTCCCTTCCCAATTTCTTTATTACTTTAATGTCACTTCTATACTTCCTAAAATTACAGCGGTACTTAATTACAAACCTTCCCAAAGAAATAGTATTCTTACCAGACGCAAGAGAAAATGAGTATCCATTCAGATAGCCAGGCTCGCAGGATCTGGTTGACCAGTTGACTTCTGGTCTTGGCACAAACGCAGGTAATTTTCTCCCCATGCTTCTCAAACCCAAGCCAGGACAGCAGACTGAAACTTTCTTTTTACAAGAATCTTTCTTTCTAGATCGATTAAGAAAAAAATGTAGGTCCACGCTTCTCCCGTGGATTGTTGTTTTCAGTAACCTGGAATTTCCCCCATCAAATGCTGAAATCCTGGGGTGCCTGGCTGGCTCATTCAGTTGAGTGTCCAACTGATTTCTGGCTCAGGTCATGATCCCAGGGTCATGGTATCCAACCGTGTTGGGCTCCATGCTGAGTATGGAGCCTGCTTGATATTCTCTCTCTCTTTCCCTCTGCCCCTCTCCCCTACTCGATCACACACACACTCTTTCTCTCTCTCTGAAAAAAAAAAAAAGTTGAAGTCTTTCCTGGCCAGCACGACAGAGCCCATTGTCCCGTCATTGTGATAACTGGGTCATTGGGATAACTTGGTCTACTGACATTATTCAAAATGTATGGATGCCAAACTGGCGTCTCATTATAAGTCATGGTTTCGTCTCCCAGGAGCGGGAGAGCAAGATTAGGTAAGGAGGGCTCCTTTGTAAGGCATTTGGCCTATTTGTCATCTTGGAACACAGTTTTGAGCCTCCTTCTGTCAAGTTACTATGTGTGAGACCTGGTAAGTCCCTACTCTTGGTTCTGTATATTTTCCGAGGGTGATTTGGCTAACTCGGCTCCCTGTGTTTTTCTCCTGTACTTACTTGGATAGACTTCAGTTTCATGTCCCTGTTTTAAAATAAAACCATTAATAGAAGAAATAAAATACCAATTTACGTTAACCTCCTCTCATTAAAATTAATAAAAAATTTAACAAGTCCCTTTATAGCCAACTTCTCCGTTCATCCTAATTACCTTTAGTGTACTTTATATGAACTTCTCTTTTAATATAATTATGAAATTATGACCTTCCACAAACTCAACATATTTCAATTAACCACAATTATTATACCCATTCTGATACTCAAATTCTGATTTGGCTGGCGGGAGACCTGTAAGCTACCTCTTTTGTTCTTTCGGTATTGTTCTAGGCATCTTCGAAAGCACCTCTGCTTTTCGGCAACCATAGGGTATTCCAGGATTATTCTAGTCTGTGTGAATCTGCGCAGGCGCGTGCACCTGTTAGTTCTATACAGCGACGAATCAGAAATCCAAATCTGGGCGTTGAGGGCTTCGAGTGAGAAAAGACAGTGAAGAGAAGGATGCTGCTGTTCACACACTTCTAGGGGGAAAACAATTACTTTTTTTTTTTAATGTTTATTTATTTTTGAGACAGAGAGAGACAGAACATGAGCAGAGGAGGGGCAGAGAGAGAGGGAGACACAGAATCCGAAGCAGGCTCCAGGCTCTGAGCTGTCAGCACAGAGCCCGACGCGGGGCTCGAACTCACGGACCGAGAGATCATGACCAGAGCCGAAGTCGGACACTCAACCCACTGAGCCGCCCACGTGCCCCAATGATTTCTTTTTAACATCATGTGTTTCCATTGATTTTTTTTCTTACTGTTATTAACATAATTAAGTCTCTGTATTTGACTCACCTTATAGCAGGGTTTTATTGACCTCTAAGACTTTCTAATATATTATGCAATACATGACCTCAGCTTGAACCTTCTTTCTTTTATAGTTCTACCCATGATATTGACTTTGTGTTTGTCTTCACATCACACTGACATTCAAGGACTCGGAGCAATTGGTCTTTGTTCCACCACCTCCTTGTAGTCATTGTGGTCACTGACTTTCAGTCTCGTCTCCAGTGAATTCTCTCAGCCCCTGCGCAATGTCCCTAAGTGTTTCTTGCCCCTGAGGAGTAATTGTTCCGGATGGCCGCATGTTGATTTTCCTCAATTCTAAAAAAGGCTTGGCTTCACTGTGTCTGAAGAGTCTTCTCTGTTCGGGATTGAGCTTTGGAGAACACCATGTTCCGCTTTGTCCATAGGTCTTCTATCATCAGCTCTATATTTGCCCCTACAGGTTTTAGTCATTGACTTCCAAAGTATTTGACTGTAGGAATACGAAGGAAGAAAGATGTGATCTCTTGACATTCTCAGTGACAACATTGAAAGGACAGTAGCATCTTTGCCCTGTCTCAGCTCTGTTAATATATTTCCTTCTAGAAGTCCTTGTTTTCTTACATTTTTAATGAGTGTCTTCCTTGACTGGTAACTCTAGCCTTACTGAAGGGATCTGGAATTCCACCAGGGTTTGCTTTGGCTACTAGAGGTTTAGGTTCCATTCACCAGTTGGGTGGGGGATGGGAGCCACCATTACCTTTGGAGTTGTGCCAAGATACCCTGTTACCTTTACCCTTAGGGAGAGGGTTCTGGACAAGGAAAAGGGAGAACACTTGCTTAAAGAGATAAGAGATAGAAAGTAAGAGAATACAAAGGGGCAGTTGTATCATACAAATCACACATTTGTTTCATACAAATCATACATTTGTTTTTATTGTGTCGGTCTGCTCCGTGGCGAGGCTATAACTTGAGTCAATCGAGTTTCTCAACCATTGATGAATAACCTGTTCCTGTCGCATTTTTTGTTGTGCTTATTTTATTAAGCTGGGATATATACTAGAGTTTATTTCAGGGCTGATGGCTTAATTCTATCAATCTGTCTGCCGGTTCTTGAGCTCAGACCATACTGCTTTGTTGTTGGATGTCGCTTGCAATATATTTTAATACCTCATAGGATGTGCTTCCTTAATATAATTGCCCAGTTTTCCTATTTCAATACGTACTTCCTTTTTTTTTTTTTTACTTCTTTTCCATCTGTATAAACTGTAGAATCACTACATCATATAAGGAAGATAATATTGGCTTATCTTTTGGTTTTCTTCATATTATTGAAATATATAACATGTCATTGCAAAATTATAATAGTATTTATTGTTCTTTTGTTGGGCTATCTTTGCTAGTTTTTTTTTTTAACATTTATTTTTGAGAGAGAGACAGGGTGCAAGGGGGGGTGGGGGCAGAGAGAAAGGGAGACAGAATCTGAAACAGGTTCCAGGCTCCGAGCTGTCAGCACAGAGCCTGATGCAGGGCTCAAACTCGGGAACAGTGAGATCATGACCCGAGTGGAAGTCGGATCCTTAACTTACTGAGCCACCCAAGCACCCCTGTCTTTGCTAGTTTTATACACAGTGAATCTTTATCTTTTCAGCTTTTGTTTTTATATCTGGAAAAATCATAGAACATGGAATTATCTGTCCTTGTAAAAGTCTGAAAGTTATCACAGGTGAAATTTGAATGCAATGGGATATCTTTAGAGGTAATACATTAGGGTCAGGTCAAGTTTTCCATTAAACTATCTATTTATTTCAGTTTTCCAAATTTACTAACACATTGTTTTTGAATAATACTTTTTGATTTGCTAAAAATTTCCTGTTATTTTTACTTTTTTTTTTACTTTAAAGTTTTGTTTTCTCCCTCTACCTTTCGTATATTCTTGAGTTGTGTTAAAGAAACAGTTCTTGATTTGTGCACAAACTTTACTGTTTCTATTTTTAATAATTTGTTCACTTTTTTCTATGCTTATCTTAGAAAAATCTTTTCTTCTGTTCCTCGTCTTAAATACATTTTAATTATATATAGTACAAATTCTTTGAAATGTATCTGTTTTGTCTACTTGTTTTTCCAAAGACTAGTAATTCTATAAAAGGCTTGCATAAAATCATTGTTTATGTCCGTTTCTTCTTATACATCTTTGCTTTATGTAGTTGATGTACAAAAAATAGATATTTTTTATATCTTTATTGAAGTCTGCACATTTTTATGCACAACTTGACTCATTTAATATTTTTGGCCCTGTATCTAGTCTTGTGCAAATTTAATATTAATATCTTCATTTTTTTCTTTATATTTTTCTAGTAAGTCTTCATTCATTTTTAATTTTTAATCTATTTGTATCATTTTGTATTTTTATTTTGGACACATTTCTCATGAGTAGGTCACAGTGGATTTTCTTTACCCAATCCTGATGTCTTAACATTTTCATGTAGGAGGATGAATCATTTACATTTATTGTTATAACTGTCCCATTTCCTCATCCTGGATAATTATTTGGGATATTTGAGGGTTTGCTCAGGCAGAGTTCAGGGGAACTAACAGGCATTTGACAGGAGAAACAACTACAGGCATGAAAATAAGGGAAAGCTCAAATTTGGTCATGGCCAACGCCATCCTGCAAAGAGAGGAGCGTTCTAAATCTCGAGTCTCTGGAATTGGTCAGAAATCTAGAACAGCATCCAAATCAAAGAGTTTTTAAAAAGCAAACACAACTGAGGATTGGGTTCAGAAAACAGAACCAGGAGAGCTTCCTGGGGAAGCCTGGGGAGACCCAAGCATTTTCAATCTTTTACTGTAAATGATAATGAAAAAATAATGATGGCCATAACAGTTTGCAACAACAACTTGTTTATTGACATTGGATTAAGTTCTTTCAATAAAGAGCCTCTTTAATCACCACAACTCTCCATGTTATTCTTCTTTTACAGACAGGAAAAGAGGTTCTGCATTTTCTGGATGAAAGTGAGTCAGTGCCAGAATCACTTTCAAAAAACAGATTTCCCTAACTTGAAAGCCCATGATTTTGACCATTATGTTATACTCTTTTCTTCCCAATGTTATAATTGTTCTTGTTTTTCATGTTCCCAATATTTACAAGCATATATTCTCTTGAATTATTCGAATTAGGTTTTTCAAAATCACACTTGAATGCATACCTTCTCTAATCACCAAATTCATGAGCATAATTCATAACTTTTGATGCCTTCTCCTATAAGATGAGGAATGGGGTACGCTTCTACTTCCCCACATACTCTTTCCCCCCATCTCTGCCAATATCATTTGGAATTATGAACCTGTTTATTATTGGTCTTATTTTTAGTTCTATTTCAAGAAACAACATCTACAAAAACTTTCATTTGTACTGCTTTTTTATTTATAGCATTTCTTAAAACTTAATTCTGTATGTTTAGCTGGGACTGTCACAATGTTTTTGAACCCACTTCTGCTATTCTTGAGTTTTTGTCTTTAATTAATATGTGTTCCATTTGAACTTTAGGTACAATTTTCAAGAAAAGTGCAGAGGGGCACCTGGGTGGCTCAATTAACTAGGTATCTGACTTCAGCTCAGGTCATGATCTCGCGGTCTGTGGTTCGAGCCCGCGTTGGGCTCTGTGCTGACAGCTCAGAGCCTGGAGACTGCTTTGGATTCTGTGTCTTGCTCTCTCTCTGTCCCTCCCTGCCCTTGCACTCTGTCTCTCTCTCAAAAATAAATAAACAAAAACAAAACAAAACAAAACAAAAACAAAAAAGAAAAGTGCGGGGGTGGTATCTTTTTTGAGCTCATGATTAGAATATCTAAGAATGTCTTTTTTTTTGTTTTCTTTGCAAATGAACAACATTTCAGCTTGAGTCAAGAGCATTTTCTCTCAGTACCATTTAGACTTTGTTCCATTATCATCTGGCATCCAGTCTTGGGATGCACAGTTGATTTAGACTGTTTTTGTTTGATGATAAGTCACTTTCATGTTTTGTCTGGATGTTTGCAGAATTAAAAAAAAATCCTTTATATTTAAGCAAATTTGCTATATTATGTCTAACTGTGAATGTTTCTTCATTAATTTTGCCTGGAGATGGTACGCTATTCTAAATTGTACATTCCATTCTTTTTTTCAGCTTGAAAAGTTTTCTTCCATTCTTTGTCTTCGATGTTGTATCCAGATAGTTTGTTCTGGTTTTATCTTTCTGTGCAGGGAGGAGGTCCTTCCTATCCATGTCGTAAGTCTTTATTTGTGATCTACCAAATCATCCATCTTTTGTATCGTCATGTTTGTCTTTTTTCTCTTCTCTACATTGACAGGAAACTTACTCAGTTTGTTTCCTATATCAGTTAGTAGGTTTTCTGCAATTTTGATTCTGATCTTTACTGCCTCAAGATCAGATTTCAATGCCACAATCTTATTTTTAGCTTACCAGAGTCCTATTCTTATCTTCCAGCTTCCTCTTCAAATTCAGTTGGAATCTCGAGCATCATATTTGTCATCTAATGCTTTATTATTTCAGAAAGTACATCTGTTTAGTTGTTTTCAAGAACACAAAACAGTGGAATTAAGTTTTTTCTTGTCTTATCTTGTCAATTTTTTTGGGGGGGGTAAAAAGCAGACTTTTTCTTCGCCTCTTTGGTCTGGGGAGTCTGTTTTACATTATAGAATACTTTTCATAGATTCAATGTATCCTTATTCCACCTTCCAACACATGTACACTCATTGCTTCTTAAAGGAAGGGATATCTGTACAAGTTGGTTGTACTCTGGATCTGCTAGAATCTTCCTCTTCGATATTAAATTGGAGAGCAAATCATGGTGCATACTGTCCGCCCTAATTTCCGGTGCCCAGCTAGCAGTGTGGACTGTTAGATCATGGCAGAAATTTCTCCTGCTTCCCTGCCTACTCCTTCGTAAATAGGAGGTGAATTAATTATTAAATAACTTGAAATATTTTGTAGTCTTTTTGTGGTCTGTAACAGCGCATGAGGGGCCTTGATTCCGAGAAGGCCGTGCTCTCAATGTGTACGGCAGGTCGTGTTTTCCAAGGATGGCCACGGCGATATTTATCCCATCTCGTAGGTTCTTCTAACAATGTGGTTCTGACCTGTCTTCGTCAAGAGGTGACTTCTGTGATCTCTTCCCCTGAGGCTGGGCCAAGGATGGCCATGGCGATATTTATCCCATCTCATAGGTTCCTCTAACGATGTGGGTTCTGACCTGTCTTCCTCAAGAGGTGACTTCTGTGATCTCTTCCCTTGAGTCTGCATGGAGTTTTGTGGCTGCCTCCCTCAACAGAATGTGGCAGGAATGATGCCGCGTGACTGAAGGGTAGGTCATAAAGTCCCGTGGCCTGGTGTCCCCAAGGCTGCCATTCTGGAGGGATCATGAAGAAAGACCACAGACAGAGAAGCCAGGAACCCCAGGAAGCACAGAGGTTCCAGCCTTCGGCTGTTCGACCCTTTCGAGCCCAGGACACAGGCATGCGGATGAGTGAGACCTCCAATGATGCCAGCCCTCAGCCCTGCAGCTGTCCAGTCCTGCTGATAGCGGAGTCCAGTTCTCCCCAGCCAGCCCTGCCCAGATTGCAGATTCTGGAACAAAATGAATCCATGAATACTGTTGCTGAAGCCACTAAGTTTTGGGGAGGCTTGTTACATGGCAGTAGATAACCGAAAATGTTTTTCCCGTCCCCACCCCACCTGTATTGCTCTATTACCCACTCCCTATATTACTGTATACTTTATACCCCAGGACATACTCTGCAACCACCCACCCCTTTCGCCAAGGCCCAGTGTGCTTCTCTGCGATTTACAACTGCATAGATTTAGCAAGATGAGAGCACTGAGCTCAGTGTCCTCAGGCAGCCAAAGGTGACCATCAGGCTTTCTGACTGGGGAATCAGCCCGGGTCCCCGATGCAGAGCCCTCTTGGCCTTTCTCCCCGTGGAGGAGGGAGGCACTCTTCCTCGGTCATCCTATTCGAAACCGGACAATCTATATTTGGGATTCTGGAGTTTCAGCCAGATCAAGTCCTGGCAGAATGTTTGGATTTTCATGGGTATTTTAAGGGGAAGTTCAGGCGGCCTTCAGGACCCTGAAGTCCCAGCTTGCATTGCGAGGTTCAGAGGTGTTGCCAGAACGACAATCAGACATAAAATGGAGCCACCAGCAGAGCCCTCTCTCGAGGCCCTGGCCTCGTCGGTCACCCGCGCTCTGTGGGACTCCACGATGTGATGGTTCCGGGAGAAGAAAAATAGCCAGCATCTTCTTTAGAGCCAGTTCTTCACGTTAGCCCTCCCTTCTAAAGCCCCAAATACAAGGAAGCGGGGCATACACAGAAATGCTAAAATGCTGCCGGAAGTCGCCTGACTCCAAGCCACCTTTGACAGCATCCTAGACCTGTTCTCTTCTTCTCAAATCGTAACGTGCATATGAATCGCTTGGAGCTCTTGTTAAAATTTTAAATTCTGGTTCAGAACATCTGGGCCACGGTCCGAGCATCTGTATTTCTAGCAAGCTCCCAGGTGACACCAGTGCGGCTGGTCCCCGGACCACACTTTGAGTGCAGAGGCTCTGGGGAGTTCCTGTTTTCGTTTCCTGAAGGCAGCCCAGGGAGGCTCTTCCTTCCTGCCTCGCTAGGTGTGGTTTTACAGCTATCGTCACTATCGTGTCCCCGGTCTCTTTGCTTCCCGGTGCTTATGAGCCTCCTGCTGCCATTTTGTCCTGTCCCACAGCTGTTGGGCAGCTCAGGCAGGGAAGGGTCGCTTCTTGTGTCCTCACTAATTTGTTCTCTGCCCAGCAGTCATGACCCTTCTGGGCCCGGCTCCTCCAGGGCCACAAATATAGAGACAGAAGACACTGATCAGAGGCTCGTCTGGGAAAAGGGCGGCGAGTGCCCCCCACAATGGGGCAAACGCTAGGGCAGAGGATGACATAGGTGGTAAGGGGATGCAGGTGGTGGGGAGGCAGTGGGGAAGCTGGGTGGGCAAGAATGAGGGGCGATTATTCAAAGGCTTCCTGGAAGAGGTGATCTTTTAGCTGGATCTTGAGGTACTGGTAGTTGCGAGCCAGCTGAAGAAAGAGGGGGGGAAGGGCAACCGGGCAGAGGGAACATTAGCAGATGCAAACGTTTGGAGGAGGAGAAAGCATGGTGAGCTCAAGGGATTGCAATTACTTAATTCTGGCCAGGGCACGGCGTGTGTGAAGGGCTGGGGGAGGGGGGAGAGTAGAGTAGCCTGCTCTGGCTGCCCTAACACAATATCGCAGATGGGGTGGCTTGACCAGAAATTTGTCGTTCTTGTTGTTGTCGTCGTTGTTTTTCCCACAATTCAGGCTACTAGAGGTCTGACATCAGAGTGTGTCAGCAGGCTTGGCGTCTTCTGAGGCTTCTCCCATCGACGCGCAGACCCCCTCTGCTCCCTGGGTCCTGACGTGGTCACCCTTCCTGAGCTTTCTGCGTCTTCATCTCCTCTTTCTAGAAGGATGCCGGGTCTTGGATGAGGGCTCACCCTAAAGATTTCATTTTACCTTAATCACCTCTTCAAAGGCCCCGCCTCCAAATACCGGCACATTCTGAGGTGCTGGGGATTAGGACTTGAACCTATGAATTTTGGGGCGACCCAACTCAGCCCAGAACAAGCAGTCAGAGGCAGGACGGCCTCCTTGGTCAGTTGTGTTGTACTCCTCAACCCTTTTTATTTGCTGTTCTGTAGGGGAGGAGCTGGACGGGGTTTGGAAGAGGGAGGTTGGGTATGGAGGGGGACCCTAATCCCAGCTGGGGGTGGTCCTTTCTCTCATCGGCACACGCTTTCTCTATTACTAATCCTCTCGATTTCAGTTTTAGTGGCATCCTGCACCTTTGGCTTTTTAAAAATGTTTTATTTATTTTTGAGAGAGCACAAGCTGGGGAGAGGGAGAGAGAAGGGGACGGATGATTTGAAGTGGGCTCTGCGCTGACAGTTGTGAGCCCCGATGTTGGGCTTGAGCTCGTGAATTGTGAGATCACAAACTGAGCTGAAGTCGGATGCTCAACCGACTGAGCCACCCAGGTGCCCCTCTTTCCTGGTCTTCTCATATGCCCTTTCTTCCGTCAGCCAGAGGCTTAATGGACTGCAGTGTGCCATCATCACCTGGGGTACCTAGGGCCGGAGCCCACTGCCCCTCAAGAGGGCAGACAGCTGTGGCCACTTTCTGCTGGGCTCAGGACCCACGGGACTCTTGGCATGTTATGAACCCGGAAACCCCGCAGCTCTTTGCCAGAGATGCTGGCTCGTTTCATTTGTTCATTTCATTTGCTCCCATGTACCATCGGTACCCATCCTTAAACACAAGGATTTGAGCTCATTTTTGAGACTGAGAGCAAAACCGGGACACTTGCCCTTGGGAGAGAAAAGGCGCTGTGTCGGGGAAAGGCACTCATGAGAACAAGGCTTGCTGCTTTCGGGATGGAGGGGCAGGTCCCCGGGGAGAATACCTGGAAGGAAGTTTTCTATAAACCTTGACACCTTCTGGGTCACATTTCCTGTCCTGTTCATAAATATTAAGCTTCTTGGCAGAAGGCCTGTTAGACACTGAGCAGGACAAACGATCCTTTATCTTTAAAGTAAAACACTCGGCTCTTAAGAAACTAAGTCTATTTGGATAAACACATTCTATGTATGCACATATCAACGGAAGGCAGCCAACGCTAAACTCCCTGAATGCACCAATATTGGTAAATGTTTCTCGTTTGTATTGTCTCTTTTATCTCAAGGCTCACCTTTCACAAATATAAACCTATTTCTGAATCCCGAGTTCCTCCTATGGGTGGCCCAATTTCCGTGGCTCTTCTTCCTTTTTGCCTTTCTTCCGGGTCTCCAGTTGGATTTGGGTTGCACGTTTTTAAAACTGCATCTACACTGATGTTTATCCCTTTCACTTCCTTGCTCATCTATTCAAATTAAGAGACATAATTGAAAATACAGAGCTCTGAATACAGTAAGTGGCAAACACAGGCTCTACGGGAGAAAGACATATGGATGAAGCTAATTGGAAAGTGGGGGTGGGGAGAGAAAAACTCTGAGAAAGAGAAAATAAGCTTCGACTCAGCCCAAATATTAGTTTCAAGCCAAAGAAGTTGGCCTAGTCCCAATTCTATCCTTGGTTGGACATAAGACACGATTGCTGTATTTTCAGAAAAAAAAAATCCATCCATCGAGTGCGAATATAAGCATCTATTTTCCATCCCAGTGACAATCAGAAATCATTCTTTGCATTTATTTTTCAACTTTGTATTTGCCTGTGAACAAAATTGAAGCTGGCAACGGATGGTTCATGTGAATTACTTGAACAACAGTTTCTCATTGTGTTGAATTACACTGAGGCTGCTTGCTGGGAAATCTTGCCACAGCCCAGTAACAGCGAAAGATATTGTCATTTCCCCCCCCCCCCCATGGTCATGAAGTTAACCCGCTTCTCTCCCACATAAACGAATTGACGGTCCTTTCCAAAGTGGGGGAAAAAAGCTTAAATCCTAATCGCCAAGGATTTGCATACGGCTTATTAATATTTTTGGAATCAAAAGCCAGTCTGTCTTCCCAAGCCACCCGACTTACATCATGCTTCCTTCCCTATATCACGTTTCCAGAGTACATGGCTTGCCGCCGTTTGTAGTAGCCAACAGAGTAAAGAGCGTTGGAAACCCAGCCCTAGCTGGCAATACTTTCATCTAATTTAGGAAAGTTCAATTTAGAACCTAGGCAAGAAAAGGGGTAGAGAGGCCAAAATAATCCCAAGGGTCCTCCAGGCATTTTTAACGCCTACCGTTCCAGAATTCACCATTCACCACCAGGGGGCTAGACAATGACAAAGGGTCCAGGCTGGAAGTGGCGGCTGTGGCATTTCTCCAAGGGAACATTTAAGGCTGTCCAGTTGAGGAATTGGGTGGGACTGAAGCCCTGTTTGCCTTGCTGGCCACATGATTGGTGGTCAAGGATCCATTGCAGAGGCTGGTTGGAGGGGGACGCGCCAGATGGTGGAAGGGCTCCTCCTGGGTCTTCCCACCATTTTGGGGTGGAAGTTTTCAATTCCTGCCACTTGGTAGCCGTAAGCGCCTAAAAGCCACTTGCTGCTTTTAGTCATGAGTGAAATGGAGCTTATAAGAACAGCGCTCCCTGTTGGGAGATTTGAATGATACCCAGGGCGTCCACATACTCAGCAGTCACACGCTGTGCAGCTACGAAGATGGTTCTGTTCTTTGCAGCTCCCTCTGCACAGAAGAGAAGCCAAGAAGCCCGAGCGCCGGCTCCTGAACCTACCTCCTCAACCCCGGAGCCCCAGGTCACTACAAGGACGTGCAAAGACGGAAGGAAATGGAACGTGTTCAATTCTTTCTGATGGTTGTTGAGGCTGACACCTGATTGCCTCCTGGCTGTCTGTGATTACCCTTTAAGGCTTCGGCCACAACATGCTTTCCATGGCCGCTTACCATTAATTATATGAAGAAGCTACAATCCTCATTTGGAGTCTTCTCCCTGGCAGCAAAAGTGTTTGAGTTCTCTAAGGACAGTTAAGTTTTTATGTAAAATAAATGACCCACAACTCAAAAACGCCTGTGCCCCTCTTGGACTAGACACAAGGCAGCGTGGTACAGAGTGAAGAGAGCTGGACTTGGACTCAAGCCCTGTCCCCTTTGAGCTGTGTGACACTGGGCTAGTCACTATATATCTCTGAGTCTCCATTTATAAAGTAGAAACCATATGAGTGCCTTTGCCCCCAAGAGACAGACCACTGGGTGACAGGGAGTCATTGAGAACCTGGGCTTGTTTCAAAGGCTGGTCCTGCCGTTGACTGGCATTGTAAGGTGAGTCAACCTTTCTGGGCTTCTGTTTTCTGATCTGTAAAACAGGCTAATAATAGTATCTAGTTTAGAGGATGGTTGTGAGGACTCCGTTGTAAAAACAGGTGAAGCACTTGGAATGCGGCCCGGCCAGAGTAAGCACGCAATAAACATTAGCTCTTGGGGGCGCCCGGGCGGCTCAGTGAGTTAAGCATGTGACTCTGGATTTTGGTTCGGGGCATGATCCCACGGTTCGTGAGTTAAAGGCCCGTTTCGGGCTCTGTGCTGACAGCACGGAGCCTGCCTGGGATTCTCTCCCTGCCCCTCTCCCACGCTCTCAAAAATCAACAAATAAACTTAAAAAATTAGATCTCGTTATTACAAAGCATGTAAACAACACTTACAGACTAGAAGGCGCTCTGCTGTTTCAACAGCAGTGGCACAAGTACACATCTTGGTTTCGCAGGGCGAAGCCACAGAGGCAGGAAGGGGGCTAGCTCATCAAAGGTCTTCTCAGGAAAGTCAGGAGATGCTCCCTTGACGGCAGAGTGTCGGAGAGGCCCCAGCCCTCCAGAGGCAGGACTCAGTAGAAAAGTCGGCTGTGAGGCAGCACGTGGGGCGGATTTGGAAAGGGGCTGCAGGAAGGGGACAGACTCTTGGGAAATGGTGCCGCCCTGGGGTGACAGGAATTGGGGGAAACGTCAAAAGGCCTCTGTTGGGGGGAGCCAATTCAGATAGCAGACAGCCACCACAAGGGGAGGGGAGCATCTGCAAGGGACACCGGGTTTAGGTGAGATCATGTGTAGAACCAGAGGATGAAGCCGTTTTTGTTTCAATGGCATGGCAAGACAGCACCCCCTCCGTTTCGCGGTCCATTCCCGTTCATGATCTTTGGGAGGAAGTAAACATTATGGATGCGTTAATTGCTCTTCAGTTTCAAATTTAAGCTTGCCGGTACACAGGGGCCTAGGAGAATGGCACATTTTCTTTGACCCATTTTTAAGTAAAGGCTTTATAAATTATTGGTTGGTCCCCTTCCCCCTTCCATACCTTCCCTCCCTCCCCCTTAATGGCCCAGGCAGGAGTTGCTGAATGCATCCTGGTACTGGCCCAGTCCTTTCCAGTTTCTCGGAGCTTCCAAAAGCCGTCCGACGACTAGTAGATCCTATTGGTGGTGCCTTGTGGCCCAAACTCCTGGTAATGATTGGAAAGAGCGGCTGCCTCGCGTTCGGGCTTTCGGGTCAAGACCAGGAAGGGCAGCCCAGGCCACAATACTAGAGGAGGGGTGGGGACCAAGGCAGGCCTGTGGCTAATCGCTTCCCCCTGACTTCAGACTCGGCTGCCTCATTCCTGAGGACTGGACAAGGCCCTCTGCTGGGGTCGCTGCGACCTTGCAGCCAACCTGCCACTGCGGCCTGGGGGCGACTGACGGTCTGTGCGGTTCCCAACGGATTAATCGAACTTCCCTCTAGCGGAGCTTTCTTTCCTGGCGGTCGGGAGCCCTTCAGGCGCGCCCAGTGGCCCTGGGGAGCAGAAGCAGAGGCCGGCGGGCTGCGGAAGCCACCAGCAGCTCCTACCTCTGGCACCTCCCCAAAGCCCGGGGCGCAACATCTGTCCCCAGAAATACGGGGCAGAGGGGGAGTGAGCGCGCCCACCCCTTCCCGGGTAACTCGGTCTTCGCTCTCTTCCTAGAAACCGCCCTCCCCTCCCGTCTAGCGCCGCGAAGCCGCAGCACTCGGTCCCCGTCCCGCGGGGGCGCCCGCGCACCCCACCTCGGCGGCGCCCCCCAGTTCCTGGCGCAGCACCGCCCAGCGCCCGCGGCGGCGCCCCGTGCCCGGCAGCGCCATCTAGGGGCGGGGCACCGCCTCCCTCCCTCCTGGGCACCCCCTCCCGCCCTGCGCGCGCGCCCCGAGCCCGTCCCCCTCGCGCCTCCCCGAGGGCGCGCTGGCGGCGAGGGGCGGCCGGGCCTCGCGGCAGACGTAGGGGAGGCGAGGGCCGGCGCGGCTGGCTGGCGAAGGGACGCGGGCGATGGCAGCGGCGGGCGTCCGCGGGCGGCGAGGCGGCGGCGGCGGCGGCGGCGGCGGCGGCGGCGGGCGGCGCGAGGAGCCCCTGTGATTGGCACAGCCCGAGCCGGAGGAGGAGGCGCGGGGAGGGCGGCGGCGGCGGAGGGGGAGGTGGTGGAGGAGGAGGAGGAGGAGGAGGAAAGGGGCGAGCGCGCGCGGCGGCGGCGGCGGCGGCGAGGAGCTGTGCCTTCCACCTCTCCAGCCCCGGCAGGACGGGGGCGGCCGCCGCGGGCCCGGGGCGGGGACAGCGCGCAGCCTCGCCGCGCACACCCCCGCCCGGCAGCGGCCCCGACACCCGGGGCGAGCGGGAAAGCGGCGGCGGCGGCGGCGGCGGCGAGGGAAGGATGCAGGGGAAGAAGCCGGGCGGCTCGTCGGGCGGCGGCCGGAGCGGCGAGCTGCAGGGGGACGAGGCGCAGAGGAACAAGAAGAAGAAAAAGAAGATGTCTTGCTTCTCCAACATCAAGATCTTCCTGGTGTCCGAGTGCGCCCTGATGCTGGCGCAGGGCACGGTGGGCGCCTACCTGGTGAGTCCCCGTGCCAACTCCGCCGCGGGGGGCCCCCCTCTCCGGCCCGGCGCTCGGGCGGCCGGCTGGCATCGGGGAGAGGGGCCGCCCGGGGCCCGGGGGCAGGCGGGCATGACCTCGGCCCGGCGCGGAGGTTGGCGAGTGGTGCAGCGGCGGCCGCCGGGGGAGCTGCCGGCCCGGGCTGCCGAGCGAGCGGCGAGCGGGCGGGACCGCGGATGCCGGCAGCTGCTCGCGCGGCCGGCGGGGGCCTGGGGTGCCCGGGGAGGAGAGGCGGCGGGCAGGTGGCCGCGAAGCCGTTCGCCTCCCCGCCGGGAAGGCGCAGCCAGAGGGTGAGTTCAGGAGCCCCCCTCGGAGAGGCCGGCATCGCGGTTTTCAGGTGACCCGCACATGGGAAGAAAAGCCAGTTTAGCATCCTGCGTCCTCCACTCTCCATTCCATCCGCCTCGAGAACAAATCCATTATGCATCATTTTCTCCGGGCGCTTTCTCCATGCGCCAATTACGGGGGGGGGGGGCGGATTTAACAGCTTAGAGTAAAATGCGCCCGAGTGTGGCCCTGATCCGAGCCCGGGCTGCAGGGGGACTATTCCCAATAGCCATCTTTCGGCGTCTGGGATAAAGTTACAGGTATGGAGAGCAGCTGCGAGTTTGTGTTAGTTCCTGCTTACCGGTGCTCAAGACCTCGGTTCCCCACCGCGGTCTCTCGCCCACCAGGGCGTCGCATCATTTCGGGTGCATCTATTTCACGTGCCTTCTGACAGGGGATACTAATGCTCAGACGGCCCAGGGGTGCCTAGCATATCGGAGGAAACAGCTTGTCATGACTCAGCACTGTCGAATACCTACTTTGTCGCCTTGTCCTGCCCGGCGCAGGTGGTCCCAACTTGGGTTCCAGAGAGTGCCCTTCCAGCCCTGCCTACCCAGGAGAAGATTTTGTCAGAGTGCATAGTGTTAAATCATTACTTGGGTGATTGACCCGAAACGGGAATGAAGCGTCAGAGACTTTTGAGTGTTCCTGAGCAAGTTTGACGGAGGTAGAAGTGGACAAGATTTCGGCTGTTGGAGAACCGCATTCTCCGATAGGACCATGCTCTTCTGGATGTACCGCGAATCCCTCCTTCCCGGCCTTGGGGTACAGTTAATGAAGGCCAGACTGCCGGGTGCCCCGTACCATTCATAAATAGTCTCCAAAGACGCCGGGGACTTGCAGCCAGAGGGTAGGTGCAAGCAGGCTCGTAGTGTGTAGTGTAGCGGAACACCGGTTTTGTGGTTAGCTAGAGAGGGTTGTTCAAACTCAGCTCTATTCCTGGGGTGACAGAGTTACAGGGCTTCCGAAAAGCAAGTGCATTTCCTTTCCCCCTTGTGAGACGCAAGCGTTTTAAGCCCGTGTCTCTGCGCATCCTTGGCTTGTGCGCTGTAGGTGAACCCTGTAGCTGAAAGCACAGTTTCCTGATCTGTTTAGATTTGTGTTTATAAAATGCACTTTTCTCCGTAGTTACAGTACAGACGGTCCCCGTTTGGGGGGGGTCAGTTTATCAGCCCTTTCATGGAGGGAGTTTGACTGTTACGATATTAAAATAGGTATGTGTCTTACCAAGATGCAAATACATATTAGCAAAGTGTGGGTCTGGACTGGGGCGTATGCAAAGGGTGTACTATCTAAGCGGGGTCTGTGTTTGGGGAGGGAATTAGTATATCGGCAGCTGCCTCGGGTTTAACAGTTTGTTTGCCTGAGGCCAATGTTGTTCCGCAGGGGGCATTATTTATGCCTGGCAAACAGCAACGGAACTTTTCGCACCGTGAACAAGAAAGGCCTGGGCTTAGTTTTAGCTTGCAATGATCGGAGGGCTTTAGAGAGGAAGGAGGCTGAGCTTCTACCAGATGAGCGGCCTAAGCTCCTTTAGAAAGTTAAGAAGCAGAGGGCTCTTGGCGAGGTAGGTATGTACAGGCAGGGCTGGCGGAGACAGGAAGTTGACTTTAATCCCAGGGTAGGCCAGTGGCAGGCTGAGGAGGAATTCAGTCCCACCTGGTTGGGGGGCCCTGCTGGCATTTCCAGATAGAAAGCCTGGTTCAGAGGGGGAGGGGAACAGGAGTCAACAGGTGACCGGCCGAAGGCAGATGGAAGTCCAGGAGAGGACAGGCCTAGGGAATTGAACTTGTTTTGACTCCTAGGAGTGGAGGCATGAGGCGCCCGGGGCTCTGCCGGGCCAGGCTGCCCTGGACTCTCTGTGACCATCCGAACCTCCTGAAAAGAAATAGTTTGCTTGCCAGAGCTGACTGAATCAGGGTGCTGTGGGTTTTGTTTTCTGGCCCACTTGGGAGTTTTCTGTTCACCTGTTATTTTGGAGGTGGAAAAAAAAGTTGTTCCTTCAGCCGTGTGTGTGACTTCTTCATGGATGATTTGAGAATGAAACATTGTAGGATGTTTGCAGGAAAGGCGGACTTCTCCCTTTTAATTCATCCTGGTTTTCTTAAGAAGCCTGAGAGCCTGCTCCTGTAGGTCACCATACATGCGGGCAGGGTCCGCGCGCGAGGTGTGTGTTGTGTGTGATCTTTGCATTGGCAATCGGCCTGCCCCTCCGGGGAAGCATTCTCAGACACCTGACGAAGGGCACCCAGTGGGACACTGCCAGCAATGCTTGCTCTGATAGCCAGGGGGATTGTCGAAAGTTCTCTGCCGGCGACATTATTTCAATCTATTGGATCTCAGTCGTCCCTGCAGCTAGCGTATTATTTTGTCTTCCCAGATGCCGTGTTTAATACTTGGAGGCTTCATTTCATTTCTTCCTTTACTTTCTGAAAAGGGCTTGCCCGGTGTCTTCAATGACACTGGTGTAGGCTTCCCAGCTGTAGAACTGAAGCAGGAAGTTGCCTGTGATTTGAGAAGCAACTTTGTAAAGCAGAGCTCTGTGTGCGTGTGCGTGTGCGTGTGCGTGTGCGTGTGTGTGTGTGTGTGTGTGTGTGAGATTTCACTCAAGAACCTGCCCAGGGAGGAAACTCAAGGGAGACTTGTATCTGAGACAAACACCAATTTAAGCTGGGCAGGGGACCAGCCAATTTTTGCCTCCACGTGTTATGGGGGTGTGGCGGTGGGATGGGGTATGGGGGGGGATATCTCCCGGGGCAATGCTGAAGGTCATTGACCCTGCCACCCAGACCCTGTGGTAGTAGAGATAAGGTCGTCGTGCAACCCCGGGCCAGCTGTGGATTCGGAAATCTGTTTCACTTGCAAGTGTTTTAACTGGAAATCATGCTTCCGATAAAACCAATGTCGCAGGGATGCTCTCTCCTGGTCACTTAAACTGCCTGAGTGGCTACCAGGTATCTTGCTGAGCGTAAGAAGAGAGACCTGTCCAGTTTGATTGGCACAGCGTGCTGGGTCAGGAATGCAGTTTTCGGGGTGCGTGGGTGCTTTCGTCAGTTGAGCGTCCCACTTCGGTTCAGGTCGCGATCTTGGGGTTTGTGGGTTCCAGCTCTGCGTCGGGCTCTGTGCTGCCTACTCAGAGCCCGGAGCCTGCTTCGGATTCTGTGTCTCCCTCTCTCTCTCTCTGCCCCTCCCCTGCTCATGCTCTGTCTCTCTCTCAAAAATGAATAAATGTTTAAAAAAAACATTTAAAAAATGCGGTTTTCCTTTCCTAGGGTCTTTGGTGTGGGCGGCTCCAGTCTGAACTGACCTCGCGAGGATGTTGACCTCTGTTTGGGTCTTGGCCCCTTGGGAGAAGGCCCAGGCGTACGGGAACTGCAGGGAGAGAAGCTTATTTTGTGTGTACTTCATGGTCATGTGCGGAGACCCACCGAGACGTCTGAAGCCATTCACGAGGCTGTTATCAAATCGTGGAGGGCTGGTGTCGATAAGGCTACGTCCAGGAAATTAAGACCTCCCGACACCCCTGGGCAGTTAGGGTTGAGGCTCACATACAAACGCACTTGAATTTCCTCAGGATGCGAACTTGAAAAGGCCCGTGGAGTCTCCAGGGTGGGGCGCACAGACAGCGCCCAGGACCCAGGGGTGGGCAGTTCCCTATTTAGAGTTTTGCAAACACGAAGCCTGAGGTTGCCGTGACAAAATAATTAGCCGGATGACTGAGTGCGTGTGACAGAACTCCCGTCTCACTGACTTATAGTCACTTTAAAATTTTTTAGGCCTGAGAGCATTCAGTGGCTTGCAGTTACTTGTAAGGTGAAGGTACTGGGTTTGTTATTCTTTTTTTATTTCCCCCTCTCCCTAAAGACGCATCATTTTGAAGATGGGTTTTTGCATGTCTTCCCCAGAAGCAGACAGCTGAGAGACATTTTTAAAGGCCTTGTCAAATTAGTGTGATGACTAAGGCAACTGTATTTCACTTAATCAAATTATTTTACACACTTACGGTTACGCAAAGTGACAAATTCCCTGCCATTTGCATAATTACTGTATAGCCCCAGGTAGCGAGAAATACAATTACCCTGATTTTTTCTTTTTTTTTTTTTCTTGCTGTTTGGTTGCACATGTTTAGCTAATAATTATTTAGGGGAAAAATGATTTCTGCAAATTCCTTGCAACCAGCTCTGTGTACGCAGCTTAGCTTCTCTAGGGGGTTTCTCTTGTGTGTTTCACAGTCAAAGAACCCGAATCAGTTAGTTGTAAAGCGAGCAAGATCTTTCCTGAATTTCGGAACTCTCCCCCTTTTCCATTTTAGATACCTTTCAAAGTAGAGGACATAGAGGCCTCTCCGCAGAGGAGCCGTTTTGCTCATCACGTGCCCAGCGTTTAAGCTCATCTTCAGCTTGCCTGCCGTCGGCATCACGGCCTTGCTCTGTCTTAAGCTGGATAAGTTTCCGCTGTGCAGAGGCAGTTGGAGCAAGAGGGTCTCTATTTCTCTGGCACATCTCGAAGTAAGCTTTGAAGTGCTGCCTTACTCAGGGAGGGGCTGGCCTAGCCAGCGCCCTGGGGATGAGTAAGTATCATGTAGGAAAAAACACTGAGGCGGTAGCCACCTTTGATGAAGATGAAGGCCTTGAAGAAAGCCCAACAAAAGCTGTGCGTGTTACTGGTTAATTGCAGACAGTGGTGTTCCTTTCAGGGTCTTGGCCTCCTGCAGAGGCTGGGGGAGAGGCGAGGATGCCTACTGAGCTGAGTCGACCTTGTGCCTTGGATTGAGGAGGGCTCCTGGAGGTGCCAGGCATGGAGTGGGGGGGGGTCTTCAGAAGTCGCCCCCTTCTCGCCGGGGTGGAGAGTGAAAGTCTACCAGCACTGTTTCTCGTTTCAGCGTGGCGAGCACATTTAACTTGCAGGCATTCAACTGCAACACAGCATTTAATAAATAACCACCTTCCTCCAAAGGAGAATCGAGGTGCTTATCCCTTCTTCTCGTGTTTTGCACACCTATTCTATTACGTTATGTATGTTAATGCGTGCATTATGTATGTACGTTTCAGTGGTGAGTTTGATCGCATGGCTTAAACATGGGTTTAGAACTCCCCCAAAGTCAAGTCACCTATATTCTGTTCCCTCTCAGAAATGTTTTTGGAAATCTGTAAGCCAGAGAGATAGCATCCTTGTTCTTTTAACTTAGTTTTGCTTTCTGTTTCTGTATCTGTAGCTACAAAATAGGGTATAAGTAGGAAGAGGCACTGACTTTGGGTCACAGGATAAGTAAATGGGTATAGTTTGAGAAACCTGTATTTTACGTAACCCAAGCGTTCATGTGTTCATGGAAGAGGCAGTATTCCTAAATGGTTAAAACTCCAAATGAAGCGGTTAAAAATGCCAGGTAGGAGAATGAGAAGCCTGCGCGACAGCCGTGGCTCCGTGGATGAGCTTCGGAAGGCCTGGGATTCGTCCCCTTCTCAGCTGTGTGTTCTCGAGCTGATCACTTAACCTCTCTGTGCCTTGGTTTTTCATTTTAAAACTGGGGTCCTAATAATACCTACCCTCATAATGATACTCTGAGTATTCACTGAATTGGTACGTGGAAGACACTTTGAATGCTAACCGGCACATCGTGTTTGATACATACTAGCTATTAATCATGACATGGTGATGCATATTTTCTGCAAACATTCAGGTTGTAGCCCCAACAAATGAGAAATAAAATTCCAATCAAGCTTTGATTCGGGTGCAGTGAACTGTGCACTCAGGTAGTTTCCTGTTCTGCTTGAACATTTTGTCTGGCAGGCAAAAGGTTTTCAGAAGTAAGAAAGAAGTACCCGTTGCTAATTCTGTTTATTCCCTTATTATAAATACAGCAATCCATTGTATCTTAAAGACGCCGTAAAAGTTACCAGTCACGTGGGAGAGGAGTTCGCTATCGTAATGGTCATGTTGAGCATTCAGAGTCCGTGGATACTTGGAGGTGGGTGGAGCCGGGGCGCTGGGGACAGCTGGGAGGGACAGGTGCTCCGACGCCTCGCTTTGGGAGGCCCTGTTATCTGTCGCTCTGACCTGTGGCTGCAGGAGGAGGAATCTTTGACAGTCCTGTATGTTGCAGGCAGCTGAGGAGCAGTGAAAAGCATGTTGGACTTGGAGTCGAAGACTTGGATTTGAACTCAGGCCGGCCCCTTAGCAGCTCCTGGTGACTTGACTTACCTGAGTCCCAATATCGTCATCTGAAAAATGGGACCGACTTACAGATGGCGGAGAGATTGGAATAAATGGATACATGATAGAGTGCTCTCACAGGGTTCAGGATTCCGTACTTGCTTTAACATTAATGACGCAACCCTCTTCGCTGACCTTGGTACAACTGAAGTCCTTCCCCAGGGCCTGAGGATTTGGGGTATTGTGCGGGGCCTCAGTGTTGTTTCCCACGTTGGAGATTGGGGCCGTCAGAGCTCGCTCTGCTTCTCTGGATGAAGAGTGGCCACTTCAAAGCAGCCTGGGGTGTCAGGAGGGGGGGGGGGTCCAGGGACATATGTCCTGGACATGCCCTGTCCTCTGGGCAGCGACCTTGGAGCTCCATCCTGATAGCCAGGGGGCTCAGGTCTCCTGCCACACCCACCACCTCCTCTATGTCCGCCCGCAGTGTTAACCAGGGCTCAGCTGGCAGATCGGGCCATTTTCCTTATCTTGATCCTTTTTGGTTTCTCCGAAGTGGAGTGAACATAGGCTCTTGACAGATGAGGCGCTGTTTCTCGTCCCCTGGGCCCATTCCTCTCTGCTGACGGTGATCGCGTAGGGGGTCACCTTCGCACAGCGCCCCTCCGGTCACACCTGTCCGTGGGAAGGGTGAGGAAGGAACTGGGCTCCTCTCAATGAATCAAGTCGCAGTGTCTGTTTTAGGGGAGTTCTTAGATTCACATTCAAGGGCCGCAGGCTTCCCAAGAGAGCACACGCTCTCTGAAGACCACTGCACCCCCAAACCCTGCCGGCCAGGTGTCTGCGGCACCGGGGAGGAAACCATATCCGCTCCCCAGGGCCCTGGACCTTCCGCAGTCAAGGTAGTGGAGGGAGCAAGCCCGGGGCGGAGGGGGGGTTCCATCGTAGGCATCCCAGTGACAATATACAGAGCGGAAACGCTCCGCGGCGTGCAGCAGAGTCTGCAGCTGGCCGCTTCCGGCTTCTTTATTTCTGTTCTTCTTTGTGGCTTCGAGCCGAGCCTCTCTGAAAAGGGACGCCCTTCCTCACGGAGGGTTTAGTAGCTCGATTTAATAGAAATGATGGTAACCAACCCAGCTGTTTCCTGAAATGAACGGACATTCCTCTTCAAATAGGGAATGGTTTATTTCTCTAAGACATAATAGTTGGTCATTAAAATTTTCTTGGCCTTCATACAAATGTCTCATTCATAACTTCCGGTCAACACTTAAGTGGAGCTACTTAAAAGCCGAAGACGACATAGGTTGGCTCCAAGCCACAGGTGTTGAATGGGGCTGCGGAGGGGGGAGTGCGGAGCCCGCTCATTCCCCTTGGCCTTCATGGTTTCCTTCATAAATACTCTGGGAATGCCTCTTCAGCACTCCATTCTTCTGGGATGTCACATTCCCGGTGGCATTTTAAGATACCCGGTAACAGAATGGAAGAGTCTTGAGTGTAGCAGGGACATCTTATTTCTTTAGCGTTGGGTTTGGCCAAAATCTTTGTCATGAGCACTCTGTATCCTGGAGGCAAGCGGTGGCTACAACCCATCCAAGCCAGCGGTGGTAGACTGTATCCCTGGCATCCGGTTTGAGTTACCGTGCGGACCGAGTGAGTCCGTTCAAGAGCCTAGCAAATGCCTTACTTCTGTCTGTGCGTCTGTCTGTCCATCCATCCATTCACACTCCCTGTGCGAGTTCTATGCTATATGGTGGCACATTCTAATTCGTCTGGCAAATTGTCCTTTGGGACGGGTCTCCGGATAGTGCACTGGGCTGTCCGGTGACCCTTGTCGAAACCTTTCGGTGGTAGGTCTAAAGCCTGCGGTGGCCGTCACTTCGTAGCTACCTGAGCTCCCTGTGGTGCGGAGTTAGCAGAAATAGGAAGGAGCCAAAAGCAGGCTTTCAACAAAGAGTCCTGGGGACTATAATAGAATATTAGGCATATTGCTCCCTAAATCACTGCCTACACAACTACCGGCACTTCAGCAAGCTAGAGACGAGTATTTTTACCTCCATTTCTGCACTTGCAAGGTTGGTGCAGGGAGAACAGTGTCACAATGGTGCTTTCAATTAAAGACTATTGTCGTATGTTCTTGGGAATGGCTATTGTCTTTCTCTCCCCCTCACCCCCCTTTGGAGAAGGCTTATGTAAAACAGACACACTCCCTCTCTAATTGTTGGATCGGCTCCCCCAGCCTGACACCGCCTCTTTCCCGTTCTCGGCTGATTCGAATGAGAAATTACCACCTCGAATATAAGCAAGTGGAAATTGGAAAGCTGCCCTCCGACTGATTATGTAAGCTCTAAAATACGGTCCCCGAAATCTTGTGTTTACCTCGCTGAGAATTCTCTTAATGAAGATACAAATTTCTAAGCGCGGACCCATATGTTTGTATTATGTAAGCTTCGGTTATTGTGATCCAACCCGTAAAAAAGAATGGTGTTGATTAGTTCATCTCTCCGTTGGCTTTCAGGGTCAGAGAGTTGTTGGAAGTAGACTCACAGAGCCACCTAGAGCTCTCCTGCTGGAACTTGGCCGCCCGCTGCTTCGGCACCGGCCCCTTCTCTCCGGGGGTGCATAGGCTCCCCCTGGGTCTGCGGTCACCCCGCCTCTCCGGGTTGCAGAGGGCAGGTGTCTGTGAAGGCTTCAGAGATTGCTCGTGCGAGTCACTGTCACGTCTGGGAATACAACCACTGCCGATCATGATGGGCGCCATGCTTCGGACATTTCATTTCCCAAAGTCCCCCTGTCACCGCTTTTGGAATGTACTTTTTCTTGTGTTGCATAATTTGCTGGTCTTTTGTGGTGGCTCGTTCCCAGCGTTCTGCTCATGCGGCACGCTGCATGGTCCGTCCGTGTCGCACTTACAGCCTCCTAAACTGTAGACGAGGAGCTTATTTTGTGGCCAGAGTGGACACCGGGAGAAAAGACACAAAAGAAACTACACGAGTTGAAAGAGATCTAGAAGATCTTCAGATAGGCCTCCCCTGTCTTTATGCAAAAAATTTAGGACAAGACTCAACAATCGATTGTGTGATTTATTATGCAGCGTGTTGCGTTGTCTCCCCAGCGTGGTAGATACTGTGTCGGCTGGGAGGCTGAACAGGCCAACGAGAGTTTTTCAGCCAGCCAAAGGAAGGGTGCCTTCTGGAAACAAAACCCACAAATTAGCACCTTCGCCCTACCTTTGCCAATCCGTGGAGATGCGTACAAATCGAAAAGTCTGTAAGCACTTTCGTGGCTCCTGTCACTTGTGGTTGATGGGAGCAGGTGGGGAGGGCCTCCTACTGCACACGGGCTCAGGGTGGTGCTTGGAGCCACCAGGACTTGGACTAAAAGCAGATGCACCCCGTGAGCCTTCTGAGATGCGCAGGTGGAACTGATTGTCTACTCAGCATGTCATCCCTGTGTCCCAAGGTCGGCCTTGGCCTGCATTCTTAGGTCTCTTTAGAAATAACGTTGCCAAGAGGCGCCCGGGTGGCTCAGTCAGTTAAGTTAAGCGTCTGACTCTTGACTTTGGCTCAGGTCATGATCTCGTGGCTCGAGGGTTCCAGTCCCCAATGGGGCTCTGCAATGACAGTATGGAGCCTGCTTGGAATTCTCTCTCCCCTTCTCTCTCTCTGTTCCTCTCCTCCCCCAGATAAATAAATAAACTTAAAAAATTTATATAAAAAAATATCTGCCCTTGTTGCTTTTCATCTTAGGCAGAATCGGCACAGGATTAAGGAATGGACCCAAATGTACAGCCCGCGTTAGCTAGCGGGGTGGGCAGGTGAACAGTCTGGAAGTTTCATTTTTGAAAATGATTATAAGCATAAATAAATGTAATGTTCTGGTGAATGCAGGGAAAGAAAATCACTTCTCACTTTTAAATGAGTTTTAAATTTTTAAAATCTCTTTTAAATTTATTTTTTATTTTTTCATATAGACTGTTTCCTCACAGGCATCATACCTATCCGTCATTTGGTGACCAGGTAAAAATACATACGCTTATATTTACCTGTCTTCTGATACTTCCGATTTCACTGGGGAATAAAAGTAATAGTATCAAGGCAGCTATTGAAAACGCCTCTCGGGCTCCAGGCACCCAAGGCTGCCAGGGAGACTGGGCAGTGTGACAAGGGACACATTTCAGAGCCCCCAGAAGGAAGCTGGGTGTTCCTGTGTTCAGGTCTGTGGCCTCCGTGACTGCTTTTCCCTTGGCGCCAGGGGTGAGCTGAGCTCTGGTGGTCACGGTGGTCAGCTCAGCTCTGTTGCCTCCTGGTCGTTCATTAATTTTATTCTTGCCTCGCTCCGCTGGTCCCTGACGCCGCAGGGCCGCGCGTCACCAGCCCTGCCAGGATGTCCCCGTCGGATCCATCGGACCTCTGTGAGGGCTTGCTCCCAGGAGTCAGACCCTGGTCATTCCTCAGTCGGACTCTTGTGCCAGCCTTCTGCGACAGGCACCGTCAACACCCAACTTCAAGTTCCTTCGTTTGTTGGTTTCTCACCGTCCTCGTTCTGTGGGTAACACAGCTGAGCTCTCGGTCCTACCGGACACGAAGGTCCAGTCCCGTCTTTGACCGCGGACTGTATGTTAATTCTTGCCTTCTAGGATACACTCGATTGTATTTTATTTGGGGGGTGGGAGTGGGGGAGTGAGGTCTTCATATTCTACCGAAAGCTCTGGAGTTCAGAGGATAGTAGGGGCATTCCCAAATATTTTCTCTATCTCTGACATTAGAGCAACATTTGGCTATATATTCTCCCTTAGATATAGAAAGGTGTGCTGTGTGTAGTACACAGAAAGTTGATCTTTTGGTTGAAGGTAGACTTGGACCCAAGGGTGGGACAGTGGTTGATGATATGAATGTGTTTCTCGGGGCATTTCTGAAGGAAGAAATGGGGTGTATTGGTTCCCTGGGGCTCTGCTGAAACAAATTAACCCTGTACCGGGTGGCTTCCAACAGCATTTATTTTCTGGCAGTCCTGGAGGCCAGGAGCCCGATATCAAGGTGTCGGCAGGTGCACACCTTCTTCTGAGACTCTAGGTAGAATCCTTTGTTGCTTCTTTGGAGCTCCTTGACCTTTGCTGTTCCTTAGGTAGGCGCCACACCCCTCCCCATCGGACTCCGAGGTCACGTGGCATTTTTCTACCGTGTCTCTCTCCTCTTCTTTTTTTTTTTTTTTTTTTTTTTAACGTTTATTTATTTTTGAGAGACCTAGAGACAGAGTATGAGCAGGGGGAGGGCAGAGAGAGAGGGAGACACAGAATCCGAAGCAGGCTCCAGGCTCTGAGCCGTCAGCACAGAGCCTGACACGGGGCTCGAACCCACAGACTGTGAGATCATGACCTGAGCCGAAGTCGGACGCTCAACCAACTGAGCCACCTAAGCGCCCCTCCTCCCCTTAGAAGGACACCTAAGAGGTGTCCTGTTGGCTTCCTGTTGGATTAGGACCTACCCTAATGACCTCATCATACCTTAACTACATTTGCTAAGACCTCGTTGCAAATAAGGTCACATTCACAGATAATCAGGAATTAGGGCTTCATCACAGTCCTTTTTGGGTCGACATAATTCCTGCCAGGGGAGAAACAGAGCAAAGGACCCTAAAATGGTCTTGACGGTAGGTACAAAGAAGAAAAGAAAAAAAAAAAGAAAGAAAAAGACAGATTCCTTGCCCTCTTTAGGGTTTTGGGTTGGGTAGGAAGCTTCTGGGATGTTGGTCGGTGTGTCATTCTTTGCAGACGTGCCGCCCTGTGACCATCGTTGTTTCCTTTCTGAATAAGTAAGGGGGTAACTATGTTTTTCTGTCTGTGGGGTGGCGGTTAGGCCGTGGGAGTGAGCCCAGTTGCATTAATGAATAGCTTTGTACGAACCCTTTCCCGATTCTGGGCATCGCTGAGTGCAGGGAGTGGCTGGGATGAGTACACGCATCTGATTAAGGGAAACGCATGTAAGAAAAAAAAGCCTAGAGATACATGTGGGAGGGCATTCTGCGTGTGTATATTTAGAGCGTGTGTAGTACGGCTCTCCCGCGCCTCACACCCGGGACGCCTTAACAGGAACCGGGCCCAGGGAAATGTCCAGCTGGCCCTGTCCCCTCCCTGCGGTCCTGTCTGATTCAGTGAGGCTGGAAGAGAATTTTACGGCCGTGCCAGCCGGGCCCCGATTTGGCCAGGTGTGTGTCCCGTTAGGACCAGCCGCACGCATTCTAATCTCATTCATCTCCAGGGTTTTGTATTTTTTTCTTTTCTTTTTGCTGGCGATGGGAGCCGTCTGATTCTCGGTGTTTCCGAGCATTGGCTCCTTTTAAAAGACTTCAGCTTGGTCTTGGCCAAACCGATGAACTCGGGCAACTTCTTGAAGTGCCGCGAGCAACATCGACTTAACTGAAGGCACCTTCTTGGCCCTCACGGAGTCTCTGTATCCTAGTGGGAGGGTCGGCATGGTTATGTGTTTTCCCACGAATGACTCCTTCATGAGACTGTTCCAGGCCCTGGGCCAGGCCGCGGCCCTGTCTTGGAGCCTTGCAGCTGGTCCGGCTGCAGCCACGGTCCCCGGGGCAGCGTGGTCTTTGCCGTAGAAGCCGAGTGTTGGGTCGAGGTAGGAGGCGATGGTGGAGACGGGCGGGGGGGAGGGGGGAAGAGTAGATGTCCAGTAATTTTCTCGGCCCCGGTCAGGGTGGATCCAAGGGGAGGGAGATACAAGAGTCTGGCTGGGGAGAGAGCCTTGGCAGGGGGCTGGGGGTGGGGAGCCTGCGGTGGAGGAGAAGGGGCAGGCTGGGAGCACAGGGCCGCAGCCACATGCAGGGGCGCGTCAGGGCCAGCCAGCATTGCGGGGGCCGTCGGCGCCTCCTTTGGCGAGGCTTACGTCCCTCCCCCCGGCTTTGAAGTGGTGCCCTGAAATGCTGCTCCAGGCCACCCTGCCAGCGGGTGGAAGGCAGCCGTATCAGGGCGTCGTCAGACTTACCTAGAAGCAAGCATGGCTGCGTGGCATGATGTGGCCACGGGGCCGAAGGACACCGCTTGTGCCAGTGCGCCGCGCTCACCGGGATGGGGACCGTGGGGGGCGGGGCCCCCGTACACAATGGCACTTCTGTATCCACCTCTCTTTTGACTTATCTTCAAATGAGATTTCGGCAAGATGAGCTCCAATGAGGAAAGGTCCTATCATATTGGACTTCTTTTTTTTTTTTTTAACGCGAGGCCTCGGATGTATCAGTTCTGGGTAACTTTCGAGCTGGTAACAGAACACACTGTGTTCACACAGAGGAAATGTCTCCAAACAAAAAGTGGGCGTGCAGTTTACAGTTTAAAAATTGGACGGAGGCCATTCGGACTTCCCCTCCTGTTCTCCTTGAGAAGGACTTGGCACGCTGCTGAGAGGGGGCATTCCTCCTCGGAATAGTCCCGAGGGTCCCGAGGGAAGCCCGCTTCTGAGCAGAGCTCCCCAGGGACTGGGCTGAGGCCCCGATGCTGTGGGGGCGAGGGGGCCGGCGGAGTGTTCACTGAGCTGGGTGCCCTTCAACTTCACATCTGCGGAGAGGGGAATGTGGACTGTGGCCAGGAGGCCTCTGGCCCGTTGGCCCACACCTGTTGTGCACAGATGGCTGATCTAAAAACACAGGCCGAGACAGCTCACGAACCTTGTATGGCCTGATCGCTTGGCTCTACCATGAACTCGAACTTCAAATTGATGCATTTTTCTTAATATAGAGACCTTACTGTTTTACCTCTTGCGCAAGGACCACGTGTGTCGAAGATTTGGAAAATATAGAGAAACAGATATAATAATAATAATAAGAAGAAGACGAATAAGAAGAAGAAGAAGAAGAAACAGAAGCAGCAGCAGCAGCATCCATACCGCTGGGGCCTGGAGAGACACTGTCAACGTTTTGGGGCCCGTGGAGAGACACTGTCAACGTTTTGGGGCCCGTGGTTTTCACTCCCTGGGACTACCTGCATTTCTTTGTGACTGTGAGGTCAGAGTACAGGTGACCCTCGAACGATGCACAGGGGGGTGGGTTAGGGGCATCAGCAGCCACCCGCCTCCCCCGCAGTCAAACATCTGTGTATAACTTTTGACACCCTCAAAACTTCACTAGTAACAGCCTACTGTTAACCTACCAATAATGTAGACAGTTGGCGCGCATACATTATGTATATGTATTATATGCTGTATTCTTATAATCCTGTAAGCTAGAGAAAAGAAAAGGTTATTAAGAAAATCGTAAGGCAGAGAAAGTGTACTTTATGGGGAAAAGAATGTGTGCGTAAGTGGATCCGTGTAGTTCACATCTGCGTTGTCTAAATGTCAACGGTAAGAGGGGATATTGGCTTTGCGAAGGCTGGGCCTGCTGCGTGTTATCTTGTGTGGCTTTGGGCAAATGGCGTTACCTCTCCATTTTGCGGCTAAGATTGGCATGGTAGTTTTTCCTACTTCATACTAAATGAGATAATCCATTTAGAGCGCTTACCCCATGCCCACTCGGTACGTTACTATTACTATTTTATAATCAGATCACACTGCATATTCTATTTAAGAACTTAACTTACTCTTTCCCCTAAACAATTGTGACTACTTTTAAACAAATTTTTTTCTAGTGTTTTATTTTTTATTTTTGTAGGAAGAGAGAGAGAGAGAGAGAGAGAGAGAGAGACAGAGCATGAGTGGGGGAGGGGCAAAGAGAGAAGGAGACACAGAATCCGAAGCAGGCTCCGGGCTCCGAGCTGTCAGCACAGAGCCCGAGGCAGGGCTCGAACTCACAAACTGCCAGACCACGACCCGAGCCGAAGTAGGACGCTTAACTGACGGAGCCGCCCAGGCATCCGTGTGACTACTTTTCTGTAACATCGGATGTTTTTCTCCGGTGTCACTCTCACAAAGAAAAATGACCTTTATTGTTTTTGTAAAAACAATACATATCCATTATGAGGGGATCTTAAAATGAAGAAAAGTTCCGGTAAAAAAATATTTTAAGAAATTTCAAATCGTGCCAGAATTCAGAAATAATCATGATTGGTGTTTGAGGGGTGATAGTATCTTCTCTTTGTTTCCCCCTGCTCCCCCGATTAATGATCAGTAGTGTAGTAGACATGATAGCCAGCCACAGGGGTATAAAAATTCCAGCTCGGAGTCCGTATGGAGAAATTGGGAGTTTGGATTGCAAAAACTCACTTCGTGGCCAGATCCAGGCTTCAGGCTACTTGGCGCCTGGTCAGAATGATGGGCTGTCTGTCTCTGCAGGGGCGCACCTGCTTAGGTAAAGCTTCCCTCCTGAAGGCGCAAAGAACGCATGCGTCCTGAGGTCCGTTTGCAGAAGGAGAGGAAAAGGAAGAGGTCAGGCCAAGGCTGTGTAAGGTTACAAGTCGCTGATGGATAAAAGTAAGACCCCCAAGGCAAGGCGTGGTCTGAGAATACACTTTATTGCAAGCACCCTCGGGCGAGTTTCCGCGACTCGCAAAAGAGGAGTCGGGGAAGTCGCACCCGAGATTAGGGGTTAGGGGTTTTTAATGGGTTTGGGGAGGAGATTTCGAAACTGGTGAAGAGTTAAAGTCCTATTGGTCTACTGGAATGACGTGTCCGCCTCCCAGTGCTGTGGTGGGAACTTCGGCCATCTTGGGTCCCTCCTTCAGGGTTGTGGCGGGAATGTCGGCCATCTTGGGTCGGTTTCCATTGTGTGGAGCCTTCCCTCTGCCCTAACCCAACAGCTGTTAGACTTCCTTTCACGATGTTAGAGACCAAGTGCGTCTCCCTAGTCCCCTTTGGGGAGGATGGAGTGAGGAAGTCAGAAGAACAGATAATTTTTCTTTGTCTCCTCCAGAAAGTAGAGGGTCCTCCTTTAGTATGAATCCGGGTATGGGTTCCGGGAAGAAGAAAGAGTAACCTCCCCCCCCCCCCCATAATGATCATTAGCGGTATAGCATTTCAGAGTTCTTTCTGTTCTTGATGGAAAATCGGCTGGCTGGCTAGATCTCCATAAGATACATGTTCTTAAAATACAAAGTAGTAAATTTAACTTCACGCCAATTTCACATAAGACTTAATTAAAACTTGGAAGAAGTCACTGCCTTCTACCCTCGAATGTTACTGTAGGAGAGTCCATGGCGGGCCTGCGTTCTCCTTTATAGACTCCGTGCTCATAGATGAGATGCCGGAGGAGCGCTTTCTTAGTATCCGACATGTAACTTAATGAGTATATCACTGTCACATAAGATGTGTCATATTTTTGTGGCACTTGCTGTGCCACAGATCTTTCACTTTCAGTCGACAGATCCAATTCTTTACGAGTAGTCTCCGGAGAATTTTCTTGGATCGTCTCTTTGACTTTTCTTGATTCTGGGCAGTGAGTTCTCTGATAGAAGGACACCCAGTTACCCGTATGTTGGATTGTATTCGAACTCCATACTTGTTTGTTTTTCTTTGATAACTTGGATCCCTTGTTTTTATTGATAGCCATTGTTTGTTTTTATTTTAGCTTTCCTGTAGTCAGTAAGTTGATGTGAAACTTTCTTTAGTTTGCTGTAGATTTTACTTTATATATTGTTTTCTAATGTTTATTTGGTCTCCAATTTATTTCTTTAGGTCTACAATCTCATTCTTTTTTTTTTTTCCTTTCCTTTTTCTTTTTGGGAGGGTGGCGGTTAATGTTGCCTTCGAATTCTCCATATACTGCCCTCATATTCATATTAACTTCTATGGCTCAAAGATCTTTCTGGGGGAATCCTCTTCTTGCATTATGTTTTCTTGTAGGCTGAATTCTTTGTCTTTGATACAATGTTTCATTTGTCCTTTCCTCCAGGAGTCTGTGTTTGTAGAGACCAGGCCTCTTTGTTTGTTTTTTTTCCACTCTGTTCTTGCCTGAGTGAGTCTGTGCAGATCTTTGTTGTTCTGGGTGTGGGTGATTTCTCCATTTGAAGCCTCTCTTTTTTTTTTTTTTTGCCCTCTTCCTCCCAGTTGAAGTTTGATGGCTAGATTTTTGTTTCTGTCCTCGCTTTCTGCACCCCGAGGGCCTACAGAGCATCCAGGGCTGGCTATGCCAGAGTAGGAGGGGTGCAGGGTTGAATAGTCACGGCTGGAAGATGTTGGCTTGGTGGCTTTTGCTTCTGGGATGTTTTAAAGGTTCTTTGGAGTGGGGTCAGCCTTTCTGTGGAGGAACCCCCACTGCGTGCCCTCGGGTGATGTTCTCTGGCTTTGGCCCAGCCCCTGATTTCACCTTGTACTCCTGGGACCTTCACCCCCTCCCAGCAGAGGTGAGCAGCACCGTGGTTCACGGCCTCCACTTCCTCCTTTTCTTCCCCATGGATGTTTTCACTACATTGAGGAATGTATCGATACGACTCAGGTTGCTTTGCTCCAGATTTGGGGATAGTCATGAACACTCTCCAGATTTTTATTGAGTGATTGGCTCATCTTCCTGCAGATGGTAGATGCTGGGTTATGAGCCTTGTTATGCCATCCTGTTATTTTTATTTCTTTTTTATTTATTTTAATGCTTTATTTTTGAGAGAGAGAGAGAGAGAGAGAGAGAGAGAGAGAAAATGAGGAGAAGGGCAGGGAGAGAGGGAGACACAGAATCCAAAGCAGGCTCCAGGCTCTGAGCCGTTAGCACAGAGCCCGACGTGGGGCTCGAACTCGCGAACCGTGGGATCATGACCCGAGCTGGAGTCAGGCACTCAACCCACTGAGCCACCCTGGCGCCCCTATGCCATCCTGTCCTGTTGTATTCTACAGCTGCCTTTGCTTTCCCCGGCAGGCAGTCTTTCCATTTTATGACATTGGGGTGTGCTCATTTTTTTGTTTTTTTGTTTTTTTACTGGTGATTCTTAAAAATTTCTGCTTTAATTTTTTTTTTTTTTTGGTCACGTTTTGGAGGAGTGAGGTTTTATTAGAAGTTTGTACCATTTTAAAAAAATGTTTATTTTTGAGAGAGAGAGAGCGCGCGAGCACTAGCAGAGGAGGGGCAGAGAGAGACAGAGACAGAGGAGGATCCAGAGTGGGCTCTGTGCTGATAGCAGCGAGGGGGCTTGAACTCATCAGCCGCGAGCGGAAGTCGGATGCTCAACTGACTGAGCCACGCAGGCTCCCCAGAAGTTTCTGTTGTTTTACTTGAGGAGTACCTAGGATTCCTTTAAAAGCTTGTATAACATTCCAAGTATTTCATTCCTCTACATTTGTTGATCGGTTACAACGGAGGAGAGGGGGGAGCACATAAATAGTGTGATTCGATTCTCGCAGCACCTCTGCGAGGTCAACACCAGTGTTTCTGTTTTACAGATAGAGACAAGGGCTCAGAGAAGTCGAATACTTTGCCCAGGGGGACACGAGTCGGAGGTGACCCCGGTCTCTCAGCTGCACCTTGCTCTGAAATCCCTTCTCTTTCCTCAGACCACGCCTCCCCAAGAAATCACAGCCCCAGTGGAAGGCTTAAGCACTTTTGGTGTCTTGATTTCATTTTAATATATTACTACTTGGAAGGGAACACTGTTCTTGTTCTTTTTCTTTCTTTTTAACTGGTAGCGAATGCTGAATGCGACTTCGCTGGGGCCAGAGACCTGCGTTATCTGTTTCTCCCTTCGCTGTGAGTACAGAATGGCATTCGCAGGAGACGCGAGCTCTGAAAATGAGCCTTAGAACATTCCACGCCCGGTCGCAGGGCCCCTGCTCTGGGCATGTCGCTACCTGTGCGCTCAGCCCTCGGCTAGGTTCTCGCTCTCAACAGCCAGCCACTCGAAAACAAGGGCCATTATGTAATAATCCGGCCCCGACAGCCCCCACAAAATTACACACCGCTCCGTGCCAGTGTGAACAGACACGCTAATGAATGTTTACCGCTTCACCAAAGGGCCGTTTTTCAAAACCTCAGTACAGAATCGCATGCCCTGTATTCAAAAAGTATTCCTCAGGACTGACCGAGCAGTAACGTTTTGTTTGGTGTTTACCGAAGGCTTCCCACTGGGATGTCGTTTTTTTACTTTGCGATCTCAGCTTTATTGTCAACAGCACAAATGGGTACAAGGCCCGTCTTACGTGTGCGGAATGTTTAGTGAGTTTCAAAGTGTTGTTACGGGTTATGTCGTTTTAGTCGTCTGGCAGCCCAGGGAGACAGGTGGGGTATTTTTGACCCACTTTTGCTTTTAACTCTGTTTTTTTTCTAAGTTCTCGGAGCAGAGAAATGGAAATTATAGTGCAGTGAATACTCGCGTACTTACCGCTTAGGACTGAACAGTCAGACAACATCTTGAACTATACACACACACACACACGCAATTATATACGTATACTTTTTAAAAACCACCTTAAAGGAAATTGTAGAAAGGAGATTTCACATCTAAATACTTCAGTATGCCTCCACATAAAATATGATTCCTATCCTTATCAAACCACAACCCTATTACCCCTGCTAACAAGATAACTGTTCCCTAATTTCAACTAATACCTGCCACATACTCCAGTGTCTCTAGGTGTTCCCGAAATCTCTCCATTGGCGATGCTATTGACATCCATAACCATGTCCCTAGTTCCATCTCCAGAAGGCTTCCTTTATTGTTTAGACAGCCAAAGACCAATCAAAGATCCTGCATTTCATTTGTGACGTGATTTTTATTCTCCCTCTGTTTCTTTCTGTTTTATTTTTGATTCTTTTTATTGTAGTAAAATACACATAACATGAAATTTACCATCTTTAACTTTTTAAAAAAAAAATTGAATGTTTATTTTTGAGAGAGACAGACACAGTGCGAGCAGGGGAGGGGCAGAGAGAAAGGGAGACACAGAATCCGAAGGAGGCTCCAGGTTCTGAGCTGTCAGCACAGAGCCCGACGCGGGGACTCCAACCCAGGAGCTGCAAGATCGTGACCAGACCCGAAGTCGGATGCTTAACCAACTGAGCCACCCAGTAGCCCCTCTGCTGTCACCCTTAAAAAAATTTTTTAATGCTTATTTATTTTGAGAGAGAGAGAGAGAGAGAGAAGGGAAGAGGCAGAGAGAGAGAGGGAAAGAGAGAATGAATCTGAAGCAGGCTTCTTGCTGCCAGTGCAGAGCCCGACACGGGGCTCAATCTCATGAACCATGAGATCATGACCTGAGCTGAAATCAAGGGTCGAATGCTTAACCATCTAAGCCATTCAGGCACCCCTGTTGTTACCCTTTAAACAGATGAGACTGTTGGAGAAATTCTGAGCAGGCGCTAATTTGCTTACCAGTAATAATCATCTCTCTTTGTTGAGTGTTTGCTGTGTGCTGGACACCAATGCAGAACCTGACTCGTGTTACTTCGTTTAGTCCTTCAGCACTGTCCTCATTTTGCAACTCAGTGTTGAGACCCTACTTGCCCTTCTGTTATGAAGGCACTTTGCAGGCCCCTCCCTCTCCTGCTTTGCTTTTTTCCCTTGTATTGCTCCTCCCTGCCCATGGTGGGTCATGGTCTTACCCCACCCCCTCCCCCTCTACAGGCTGGCTGGTGTGATGTGGGCGAAGTCTGTCCAGGGTATATATCCATGGAGTAAGGACTTGGCTTTGGAGGCTGCCTGCATTCCAATCCTAGGTCTACCTCTCATGTGGGACTCTGGGTTGGTTCTACACCTTCTGGACTTGAGTGTCCTCTTCTGTAACTTGGGGATGATGACCGCCCGCCTCAGAAGGTTCTCGTGAGTGTGAGGTACCAAATGTGGAAAGCTTAGCGTGGTGCCTGTTACCAAAGAACCTCAGCCCCCTCGAGGTCACCCCTTCCATGAGTCTCTGGAGACAGTTCCGCAGGCTTTTTGCCTTGAGGGTTTTGCTGTAATGCCCTGTGGAGAAACACTGCCGGTGGCCAAAAATCTGGAGGAAACCCTCCCCCCCCAATAGTGAGGATAGTCCTAGAACAGGGACCAGCCACCTACAGCCCAAGGGCGGGATCCGCCCTGTAGGCTGTTTTTTTTACATCAAGCTTTACTGGAGCACGGCCATGATGGTTCATTTACATATCATTGTTTCCGGCCACTTTGGCATTACTACAGCCAAGCTGAGTAGTTGTGACAGGACCATATGGCCTGGGAAGACAAAAATACTTACTAGCTGGTCTCCTCTAGAAAACCCTGCAGACCCCTGCTCCGGAATCTTTTTTTTTTTTTTTTTTAAATTTTTTTTAATGTTTATTTATTTTTGAGACACAGAGAGACAGAGCATGAGCAGGGGAAGGGCAGAGAGAGAGGGAGACACAGAATCTGAAACAGGCTTCAGGCTCTGAGCTGTCAGCACAGAGCCCGACGCGGGGCTCGAACTCACAGACCGCGAGATCATGACCTGAGCCGAAGTCGGCCGCTCAACCGACTGAGCCACCCAGGCGCCCCTTAAGGAGTTCTTCGAGGTGTGGTCTCTGACGGGGGCGGGGGGGTGGGTCTTGGCTTCCTAGAGAAGATGCTGCTTCTGGTGAATTCCTGCCTTCAGCCTTCATTTCCAGGGATACCAGTTTCATTTCCAGGGATGCCCATCTTTCTAGTCTTTTTATCCAGAGCCTAAGGCTGACGCCTTCCTCCGGGCAGGCTCCCCCTGCTGATTTCAGGCTGGCCACCTTTGTGCTCACAGACATGCTCTCGGCTGGGTGACATCTGGGGGCTCTGAAGGCCCCACATTGGAGGTTCCTGTACTTGGGGTCTTTCCTGCTAGCCAGTCAGGCGAGTAGGCCTGCTCCTGTTTTGCAGGCTACCTTCTAGACAACCCCCGGGGAGCTCCTGTGCGCCCCCCTTTGGCCACCCCGTGTGGTTACAGTCTGGAGTGGGGGGGCGGGGGGTGCGGCCTTCCCTCTAGTCAGATTCCTGGCCCTCGAGCACTGTAACAGCTAACTGTAGATATTTTACTTCTGCCAGTATGTTTGGGGCCCTGCTGTTTGACCCAAATGGAACCGATTCAGCGCCGCTGAATGAGAAACCTCATTTCCATAAGCTGCCTCTGCGTTTGGACGGCGGCACACCCCTCCCCTAAAGTCGTTTGCTCTTGCGTGCGGCTTCTATTACTTGATTTATTTCCTGGTCTTTAAGATCATTTTTATTGATCCGAGGCATCACATTTAATTCTGATGTGGAAGATTCTCTTCCCTCATACTTGCTGTTGTCTCCTAACCTCTGAAATCATTAATTAACATTTTTAATTAATTTGGCATGGCGCCTCTGGAAGTCATGATGGCAGTTCTCCTTGTATGTGTCTTTTTAAAAATTTTCGACACCAAGCTCTGCTCTCTTCTCTTTCGCCCTTGGCCCCTTAAAATGTTTAAGAGGCTTGTATTCTGGAACACCTCTTGAATTAATCGAGACCAGTTGATTGAGCCTCTGTGGTTTGCCAGGCACTGTTCCAGGTTTGGGGGACGGAGCACTTATCAGAACGCACAGAAATCTCCGCTCTGCGGGCTCCGACGTGACGGTCCTTTCCTCAGAACCTTTGCTGATGATGTCAGAGCAATGGCTGCGATTCTCGAAGGAGTGGGTGTGTGTGGCTGCAGGTGAAAAGTCCCTGCCCTTCTCTGAGCACGAGGTGGCGGGGCCACACACACACTGTCCTTCTGTCTCAGGGCGTTACTGCAACACAGAAAACTGTACTGAGGAAAATGGGGCAAAATCTAGCCTCCTGGAAATGAAACCATCATAGGTGAGATTTTTTTTTTTTTAACATTTATTTAGTTTTGAGACATAGAGACAGAGCGTGAACAGGAGAAGGGCAGAGAGAGAGGGAGACACAGAATCCGAAGCAGGCTCTAGGCTCTGATGAGCCGTCAGCACAGAGCCCGAGGTGGGGCTCGAACTCACAGACCGCGAGATCATGACCTGAGCCGAAGTCGGCCGCTTAACCAGCTGAGCCACACGGGTGACCCCATAGGTGAGATCTTAAGCAGGGTGTGGATTTGGGCATTTTCGGGTTGGCTGCCAGACTCCTTAGTTCGTGATGGGAGCCAGAGGGCATCAGAAGGAAGGAGCTCGGGGCGCCTCGGTAGCCCAGTCAGTTGAGTGTTGACTTCAGCCCAGGTCATGATCTCACGGTTCCTGAGTTCAAGCCCTGCTGTCAGCACATAGCCCACTTAGGACCCTCTATCCCCCTCTTTCTTCCTGCCCTTCCCTCACTCATGCTCCCTTAAAAATAAATAAGATAAATATTTAAAAAAGAAGAAGAAAGTAGCTCATTGGGTGTTTGCAGGACATGGTCTGCTACATATTGGCTTCCAAAGCACAGATACTAAATGATGGAACTTCTTGAAGCTTCCATTGAGGATGTTAAATGTGAAGTGTTAAGAGTGACATTTTGACAGGGACAGATCAAACACTCTGTTATGTTTTAAAACCAGACTCTCGTTTGGTGTCAAAGCATCCAGAACTGTCACCTCCTCGCCTCCTTCCTTGCAGCTCAGAGCGTGGGCTTTTGTGTCCAGAAAGCACGTTCATTCACCAACGTCCAGACTCAGAAATGTGTACAGGGACTGAAAGAGTACCCACACATCCTCAGCAGGACCTCGTGCTTACGGAGAGACGTGTTGCCTTTCCTGGAGATTTTATCATTTGTTTTTCTCACCCTTTGGAAGTAAGAATGGAGGCTCTTTTCCTCTCTCTCCCTGTTGGTTCCATTTCTTTCAGGAGCGGTTGTGTTTTTTCTTCCTGGCATTCAGATAGTTCTAGAATCTCTTCTCTGGCATCGTTACGGCGTAACCGGAAAGCAGAACGTGGGGCTCTGTTTGCAAGATCTGCCTCTGATCTGTACCTGCGCTGTGGAATGCACACTTGTACCCCCATGCAGTGAATGGGGCAGCCATGTTTCCAAAGGCAGTTGTGTAATTCGATCAGCGCTATTATACAGAATGGCTGTTAGCATAAGGACTCTACTAAAATATTTATTGCTTGTCCCTGAGCTGGCGGCCCGTAATGCAGGTACATTATGCATCACCACTTATACTGTGATATGCTTGGTTTCTATCACTTATTTTGTCTGCCTTTTTTTTTTAAGCCACCATCTGCATTTTCCACTTGGAAGTCCATTAGTTCCTATGGAAACCGTGATGTCGAGGGTTCGTCACATCCAGGAGGACAGTATGAAATCGCTTTATTTAATGGTTTGAAATTTATACTACTCTTGGGGAAAATTATGGGTATGTTTGAGAGAACGGTGTGCTTCTCCGATTATAGCTAGCGTGATGCGTGTGCATGTAACAAAAGTCAGCATTTGTGTGTGTGTTGTTTTTTAGGTTACAGACAAAAACATGCCTGGAAATTAAGAGAAAGATACAAAGGAAAGAAAAAGGAAGGCCAGGGGTTTCATGTCATTGTCCCAGCTGCCCAGGGCTCATGATTACAGCAGGTGCATAGAATTCTCTCTATAGGTGTGGTGTGTGTAAGTAATGGTGCATTTTTACCCGAGTAAAAATGCCATTCAGGATCGGTCTTTGGCTCTATGAGTGACACTTGTGTTCCGGGCAGTGCTCGATCAATTCTGATGTGCAGCCAAACTCTTAACAAGATCCCTGAAAAGGTGCCGGTGGTCCCAGAATCTTGTCTTGTGTGTGGCAGGAGAGGAGGGGACGTCTTGAGTCCCAGGAAGGGCACCCGGATCTTTATAATAAAGTACTCAGGCGCTATGCAGAGTGTCTGAACGAAGCTAGCCTGTGTTCTCCTTCAAAACCACTCTCTCTCTTTTTCCTTTTAGACTTTAATTTTGAGGTAATTGTACATTCACGCGCATATGGAAGAAATCCTACAGACGGGGCGCCTGCGGGGCTCAGTAGGCTGAGCATCCGACTTCGGCTCAGGTCATGATCTCACGGTTCGTGAGTTCGAGCCCTGCATTGGGCTCTGTGCGGACAGCTCGGAGCCTGGAGCCCGCTTCGGGTTCTGTGCCTCCTTCTCTCTCTGCCCCTCCCCTGCTTGTACTCTCTCTCTCTCTCTCTCTCTCTCTCTCTCTCTCAAAAATAAATAAACACTAAAAAATTAAAAAAAGACAAAAAAGAAATCCCACAGAAGGGCACCCAGCCTCAGTGGTAGCATTTTGCGTAACCGTTCTACATTGCCACAGTCAGGAAACTGGCGTGGATACAGTCCACCTGCGGCCTTCCCCAGGTGTCCGTGCATTCGTGCATTCGTTTGTATGTGGGCGTATTTAGTCTCTGCTGTTGCATCTCCAGGGTAGAGTCATGAGATCACCACCACAGTCAAGGTACATAGCCGACCCCCTCATGACTTTCCTCCTGCTGCCTTCGTATGGCCACACCCTTCCCTGCCTCCTGACCTCAGGCCATCACTGGTCTGGTCTCCATCTCGGAAGCGCTGTCCTGTTAAGACAGTTACACACAGGGAATCAGTCAGCATATGGTCTTTGAGATCAGCAGAGACCCCGGGAGATCTGTCCAAGGTGCTGGAGGTGTTAGTTCTCCATCCACTTTTATTGCCGAGTAATATTCCACAGTAGGGATGGACTCCCTTCATTGAAACAATCGCTCCTTCAAGGACGTGAGGTTGTGCTTAGTTTTTCAAACAGAAGTACTTGGGGGGAGAGTTTGATGGGGTCCCAACAGCACAGAGTCAGGGAGCACTTTTAAAGGATCTGGTCTCTGTCTCCTGTTCTCTTCTGGAATTTCCTGCAGGGCTCCCTCCGGAAGCAGTAAGGCCCAGTTTATTTAGAGAGAAGGCAGGCAGGCGGTGGAGAGAGCCCGCTGAAGCCCAGGGGAGCTGACTGGCCGGCTGATGTGTCTCCTCTCAAGGGTGGGCCTGAGTATGAGACATGTTTAGCTTATTTGCAGAGGGGAGCGGAGGCACTCTGTGCTCTGAGACCTGCATTGAAGCATCTACATTTCGCTTCCAGAGTTGGTGGAAGAAGGTACTTTTTGTTTTCGATAAAAGGAGCTGTAGGGGCGCCTGGGTGGCTCAGTCGGTCGAGTGTCTGGCTCTTGATTTTGGCTCAGGTCATGATCTCATGGTTTGTGAGTTCTGCGTCAGGCTCTGTGCTAACAGGCGGAGCTTGCTTGGGATTCTCTCGCTCCCTCTCTGTCGGCCCCTCCCCTGCTTCCTCTCCCCCCCTCCCCTTTCAAAATAAAATAAAAACATTAAAATTTTTTTTTAAAAAGGAGCTTCAACAGCTACTGGTCCACCTTCTTCATCCCCCCATACCCTTTCGGAGAAGATCAAAACCTAAACTCTCGTGCTGGAACAGACCGTGGGGCTCACTGGTGGGTTTTCATTTTGAAAAATGTCGTGCTTGGCCTTTTCAAAAAATACATTCGGGGATAGTTTAACCAGTCACCTGACAGAATTTTAACACCAAAATCATTCTCAGAGTGCCAGCTACTGGGCTCTATTTCTGGTTTGAGGTTCATCGGAAGTGGCCCAAGCTGGCCAGCCCCGTGATCTGACACCGTGCGTCCCACTGAGAGACTTTTCTCGATGTTGTGTTTTATGCAGCCAGCAGACTGTCCCCTAATGCTCTGCCATTCAAGCTCCTGACCTGGAGAAAGGAAGGGGTTAACGCATTGGGATTGGAGGTTTACATTTTTCATGGCAGTTTATTTTATTTTGAGAGAGAGAGAGATCGAACATGAGCAGGGAAGGGGCAGACAGAGAGGGAGAGAGAGAATCCCAAGCAGACTCTGCACTGTCAGCGCAGAGCCCAATGCGGGCCCGAACCCACAAACCGTGAGACCATGACTTGAGCTGAAATCGAGAGTCGGGTGCTCAACCCACCGAGCCACGCAGGCGCCCCGGGACTGGAGGTTTAAAAGCTGCTCAGAGAAACCTGCTGTGTTGGGTCAGAAGCTTCCACCTCCAGCGCTTGCTGGTCAGTCTGGGCTGGACTTTCTGTCCGAGCGGAGCAGTGGATGCAAGTGCCCGTGGGGAATACACAGCACGTGGAGGTGGCCCGCAGGGGGGACAGACACACGTACCTCCCTCCCAGACTTCAAGAGGTGGTCTTATTAGCGTGAGCAATGTGACTTCTTTGCCCGGCAGTCTCCTCGTCAACTCCTAGCACTAACTTGGGATGCCATGCTTGAGCAGGGTGACCGTGTGCCCTCCCCGTCCTCACGTTCCCTGCCTCTCCCTGGCCAGGTCCCTTGCCCTCCTCCTGGAGCCTCCTTTGCAGTCGACCCTCTTCTGACACTAGACCCTTAAGACCAGTGCCTTGGAGGATGGTTGCTCTTGACTGGGCAGCTCAGTTATTTTTTTTAATGCTTCTTTATTTTTATGAGAGAGAAAGAGAGAGATGAGGGGAGGGACGGAGAGAGAGGGAGACACAGAATCCGAAGCAGGCTCCAGGTTCTGAGCTGTCAGCACAGAGTCTGACGCGGGGCTCCAACTCACGAGCTCCTGACTTGAGCTGACGTCGGACACTTAACTGACTGAGCCACCCAGGCACCTCTGGGCAGCTTAGTTCTAAAGTGGCAATGTGTGCCAGCATTGTGTGTGTGCGGCATCATCCCCAAGGACATTCCTCAGTCTCCTGGAAGGTACGTAGTGCCTTCAGGGGTCCTGCTGTAGGAGAAATGCTTAGCCCAAAATCAGGCTTAGCCTTGGCGAGGCCCGTGTACAGGGAGACGGCGCACGGGGACTGATGCTCATCGAGAGGACGGGAAGTTGACATCTCCTGTCTCAAGCGCACATTCAGGACACGCCTTTAACCACGCGGGGCTGCGCATAAACCATTCACACTTTCAACATAACATATTGTCGAAGGCGTGCTGTGTTCATGCTCCCCGTTCAGGGTCGAGGCCATGATAGGTATTTGGTAAATGTTTGCTGAATGAATGAATCAATCAATCAATCAATGAACAATCAAGCAGAGAGACATGAACTTTCAGTACGGGGGGGGGAAGGGGGATTGGGGCCCTCCCCTCCCACGGCCACCATATATGACCCTTTTTTCAGCCTCCTCTGATTTCACCAATTATGTACAAAAAGCAGAACTCCGTCAAAGCTAGTAAATTATGGCCTAGAAAGAAGTGGAATTTTCTTTGAGGTCAGGTGTCTCCCGGTATGCCATGGTGCTGTGCTATCGCCTTGTTCTTCAGGAAGTTGGTTGGGCCGCAGGCCTGGTGCCTGGCGTGTAAGGGGGTATAGCAGATGGACCACCCGCCCCAGTGTGGCCCAGGGCGGCCCCAGCGTCTATGAACAGGTGAGCGGCAAGAACCTGGGAGGGAGCCGTGTGCTCCAGCCTGTGGGATTCCAGGCCTGTCTCTCAGCGCATCTTAGTCTTCAGGTTGCCAAGATGCTTTGAGGCTGGTTGGTAATAAAATGACTCCCTCCTCCTCCGCCCACCCCCACCACCCCTGGGTTTCCGTCAGCGTTCTTGTTAGCAGCAGGCGGTGGTGGCCTGAGTTTCCCTTCCACCAGGTGCCGGGAACGCTTGCTCTGTGAAACTCGAGGATGAAAAGAGAAGCTTGGTGCCGAGGGTCGAGGATCTCCTCCTTCCGATTGGCCTTTTCACTCCCGTCAGCTGAGGGACCAGAGGGATATTCAGGGATCCCAGGCTTCTCAGTAGGAGAAGCACCTGTGTGGGATCTCATAGCATGCGTTCTCTGCCTGGCCCTCTTGCCCGGATGCTGGGGCTCGTGGGCGATGGGCTGCCTGGCTCCGGCGTGCCAGGGCGTTTAGACACCGCCGCGTCTTCTGCATTCTGCCCCCTTGCATTTCCTTTCATTTAGCAGCCACTTCCGCGGGGATCTCCCCTCTTGGTTATTTGTAATTATCTTCATTGATGCCATCGTATATACCCTTACAAGCTCCCTGTCGGTTATAGATTCCAAGGTGTGATTTATCTGTCTTAAGAATTACAGGGGCGCCTGGGTGGCTCAGTTGGTTAAGTGGCCGACTTCAGTTCAGGTCATGATCTCACGGTCTGTGAGTTCGAGCCCCGTGTCGGGCTCTGTGCTGATGGCTCATCAGAGCCTGGAGCCTACTTCTGATTCTGTGTCTCCCTCTCTCTCTGCCCTTCCCCTGCTCACACTCTGTCTCTATGTCTCTCAAAAATAAATAAACGTTAAAAAAAAAAAAAGAATTACGAAGGCATCTTTTCACACATTATCGATCCTCTCGTAATGGTGGCGTGCGTTCTGCTGACTGGTATGTAGAAATGTGGGTTCCAACTCTTTTTCGAGCACCGTCGTATCAGTGGTATCTCTGGGAGCAGCGTCCCGAACTATCACCTCTGCGTATTCAGTTCTGCCTGCTGGGCCGGGAGCCGTGAGACACGCAGTTCACACATCGCCCACTTAACCCTCCCACCGATAAGCACACAGGAACGTTGCACCGAGCAGAAAGCTTTGCCGCCGTAACGTCACATAAAGTTGCCTGAATGGTCAAAATAGTCACAATGATATGAGGAGTGACCCGATGCACGGTGAGAATGATGATGACATGATACAGCGATCATATCGTTGCTGCAATGATGCGATGATCCGAGGAATGGTGAGAGAGTAGCGATGCCGTCTGTGACCGTTCTCAGGGTTTCACGTACACGGATCTGTGTAATCGTCTCAGAACCTTGTGTAATAAGTATGGCTACTACCTTTATTTTCTAGATGGAGAGTCTGAGTTCTTGAGGGACCAGGAGACGTCGGTGTCGCCCAGCTCGCAGGGCAGGGCTGGGCACCAAAAGCATGCCTTCTGACTCCAGAACCTTTTTTTTTTTTTTTAATTTTTTTTTTTTGACATTTATTTATTTTTGAGAGACAGAGCATGATCAGGGGAAGGGCAGAGAGAGAAGCAGACACAGAATCCGAAACAGGCTTCAGGCTCCGAGCCATCAGCACAGAGCCCGATGCGGGGCTCGAACTCACAGACCGTGAGATCATGACCTGAGCTGAAGTCGGCTGCTTAACTGACTGAGCCACCCAGGCGCCCCCCCCCTTTTTTTTTAATAATAAAAAGTTGTTTTAAAATCAAGAAGCCGCTATGAATTTCTTCCACAGAGATGATCTGAACCCCTATCAGCAGAAATGATTACAGAATGTCTGTTTTCCAGTCTTAAATGGGGCTTAAGTGATTTCCACAATTTGCGTCTTACTAGAAAGCTTTGAAGAGTTAGATCTTGGTTCTCATTTTGACGTTTCCTTTTTTAAATCGTCATCACGATCTGTTCACATTAAGCGCTTTTCGAAAACTCACTTTGTCCTGGGCTCTGTACTGCGTGTGTCCCAGACAGTGTCTCATTTAACTCTTAAAATAGCATGATTCTTCGGGGTGCCTTGGTGGCTCAGTTGGTTAAGCATCCGACTTCAGCTCAGGTCATGATCTCACCGTTCGTGAGTTCCAGCCCCGCATCGGGCTCTGTGCTGACAGCTCAGAGCCTGGAGCCTGCTTCGGATTCTGCATCTCCCTCTCTCTCTGCCCCTCCCCTGCTCACACTCTGTCTCTTTCTCTCTCTCCAAAATAGATAAATATGAAAAAAATTAAATAGCATGATTCTTAGCAGAAGAAACCAAGCTCCACCCAGGTAGACTCATCGGAACCTCTTCCTGTTGCTTGGGCTCAGCAGCTGGAGGCCTCCTGGGGAGCTCACCCCACCTGTGTTCCAGGAGCAAAGAGTGTCTAATGTCTTTCTCCAGGGCATCGGGGAAGCTTTCTGGGAGAACGTACGGCTCTACGGGTTATCTGATTCTTGCTCATTGAGGAGGAAAAAGCCTACCCATCCCGCGTGGGGGCCCAAGACGGAAGTGGCTGATGAGGGGCAGGGGTGCCGAGCCTGCCTTTCTGCTCTGGGGCGGATCCTCACAGAGCAGAAGCGAGCCGGACTTGACTCGGCCTTTCCTGTCATCGCCTCCTTCTCCACGGCTCCGTTCCCAGAGCTTCCTCCTGAGTGCGGGGGGAGGGGGGTGGGGGGGCGTGCTGGCTTCTCCTTGAATGAGCTCAGAGGTCAAAAGCTTCTCAAGGGAAGACGCAGGACATCAGAGGCCATAGTGCCCTTTTCAAAGCTGTCTTGGCCCCTGTGTCTCCGGTAGAAGCTGGGCAGACTCCACTTTCTTTTCGCACTCAAACACCGGAGTTTCTGAAATCATATGTTACAGGAAAAGGGAACCCTTCTCCCCAGGGCCGCTGGGTCAGGAACGCCCCGAGTCTTCTAATAATGCTGAGAACAGACCCTTGTTTGGTTTTCAGCTTTTGTAAGAAATCAACCCTTAATCTGTGAGGACGACCCTTGAACAGGTGCATCGGTCTCTGTCCTTGATTCTGTTCACGGTGGGCAGTTTGGGGTAGATCCCCGCCGTGAGCAGCTGTATGCTGCCCGAATCGATCCTCACTCCCCTCCCCCCTTTTTATTTCGCTGCGAATGTTTGAGATGGTAGAGAAGCAGGTGACATTTGAGTGGATTTGACGGAATCAAATGACATAGTTTTTCAGAGCGTGTGTGTTTCAGGCAGAGGGAGCAGGAAGTGCAAATGGCCTGAGGTTGTAGCATGCTTGCTGTGTATGATCAGGGAATAGAGAGGTTCGTGAGTCTCTAGCTGGGGAAAGTGGTAAGAGAGGAGGGCAGAGGTAGCTGGAAGACAGGTCCTGTCGGGCCCTGTGAGCCATCGTATGGCTGGATTGATCCCCTTTGAGTACTCTTTCAGGCAGGAGTGATCAGTTCCTTTCTCCAGTGCCCCTATTAGCCTCCGCGTGCTTGCTTTTCCTCCAGTGTGTCCTGTGTTTCCCCTTGGTCTCTGTGAATTGTGCACTGGGGACATTTTCCCCACAGTAGTCACAGCCCAAAAAATCCATACAGGAAGCTTAGAGGATCGTTCTCTTTTTCCGGGAGCTCTTATGAGCTGAAAAATGACACCAGAGCTCGTCTCCTCTGCTTCTCTTCTAATTAAGATCCGCCTCCTCTCCCCTCCACCCCCTGCAAACACACAGCCCTGCCATTAGGGGAGATCTCTCTGCTCTGAGCCCCTGGGTCAGGGTGGCTTTCTCATTTGTCTTCCTGTGGGCTCGAGTGTCTGAAACCCCTCCCCCGGTCTGCGTGAGCGTGAACACGGACACGAGCGAGTTGCCTCTTTGCGCTTCGCCCTTCCAAAGAGAGACGTTGTATCCCACACCGGTGTGGTTTGACGGCGCGACCCTGTTTGTATGTATCCTGGCTGCTGAGTCCCCACGGGCAGGGAGACATTCCGCGTCCTTACCTTTGCGGCTTCGTTCTTAAGACCTCGCGGCGACGCCAGCGATCTGAACAGCCTGGCTTTGCTGCCGATGAGCACGGAGGGGGTGCTGCGGGGGTGCTCTGTTGATTCTCCGCAAAAGTTGGGAAAATGAGGGATCCCTGGGTATGTAACGAGCCCCCGAAGACGGCAGGGACGGACAAGGGCCTTATGGCCTGCGTTTCGAATCCCGCAGCTCGTATATTCGTGTTCAGAGCTTGAAGCTTGCGGGTGAAGGAATTCTGCTTCCAGCTGACGCTGCGGTTGACCAGGAGAGGAGGCAGCGGTTTGCTTCCTTCTCCTTTCTGCGTGCGCCCGTGCGGTGGCCAAGACTCACTTTCCCCGGAGAGTCCCTGCCAGCCTTTATGGCCCTTCGTGTGACATGTGTCAACGCCGGGTGTCACTATCACTGTGAGGCGCCTCCTTACCCAGTGCAGGGTCACGGATGAGTTTAGCAATGCCTTCGAATTCGGAGTTAATATAGAGCGTGCTCGCAGACGGATGGTATTTCTGCTTTATTCTTCAGTACTTTTCCTGTTCTCAGAATACCGTCATCCCCTCTTCCCCTCCGCCTCCCCTCAACCGTTTCCCTCTGAGCACAGCCATTTCTGGACTGTGTCTGTCTGTCCAAGCACCCCTGGCTACCTAACACCCCCAACAGCCACCATGAAAATTTTTTTAAATTATTTTTTTAAGTGTTTATTTTTGAGAGAGAGAGATCGAGCGCGTGAGCGAGAACAAGCGGGGGAGGGACAGAGAGGGAGGCACAGAATCCGAAGCAGGATCCAGGTTCCAAGGTGTCAGCCCAGAGCCTGATGCGGGATTCGAACCCACGAACCGTGAGATAGTGACCTGAGCCGAAGTCAGACACTTAACCGACTGAGCCACCCAGGTGCCCCCACCCCGAAGGTTTTTAATTCGGATCTTGTCATCCTGCAGGCTGAGATACTGGGGCAGCAAAGCCTGGGCCCCTTGCCTGCACCCCACCCTGTCGGGTGACATGGCACTGCCTGTGGGCACGGGAGACCCTCAGCAGCCGGTGCCAGCTCATCCTCATGCTGGTATCTCCGGATGGCCTGGCGGCTTTGGCCGTTTCAGGCCCAGCTGGAACCAGGGGCAGGGAGGGGTTGCTGGGCTACCCCGCGGAGGTGTTTTGTCGCTTTGTACTCAAACAGATTTCAATCCTAGGAACTTCTGAAGACCCACTGCTCTCGCCCTGCCTTCTGACCGACTCTGTGATGAAGGAGGTTGGAGGCAGCCGCAAGGTTTTAATGAATCCAGGCTGGATGCACCGCCGAGGTTTTAAAATCTCCTTCTGCTGTGCTAGCTGTGTGCCCTGGACAAGTCACTTAAGCTCTCTGAGCCTCTCCTCCCGGATCTAAATTGAAGTTAATAATACCTGTGCCACGCAGTTTGCGCCAGGATTTAATGAGCTCATGCTTGTGGAAGGCCCCTCGTCCGGGTCTTGGCACACTGTCCGAGCTCCGGAGATAATTAACTTTCCTCCTCTCCTCCGCTGGGATCCCAGGCGGGAGAAGAAAAGGCCAAATGAGCTGCAAGACAGGCTGTTTTGCTCTCCGCAGTGATCTGTGCTTGGCAGGTTTCGGATACTTATAAACAAAAGTAAGAGGGCTTTAATTACGCCCTTGTTTGTGGTTTGGTTTGGTCGTGTTATTTCCCGAACCGAGAGGACTGCGGCCGTCTCGCTGGCGCTGAGTGAAGGGCTGGCCGGGAGTCAGGGTGGAGAGTCAGTACGTGGCCGGGGATTCCCAATCCCCCGTGTCTTGGACGTGGGTCGGCGGCCTCATCCGAACGGGGCGTGGTCCCCGGGCCCGGTTTGCCCCCATGCGCTGCTCTTGTTACAACTTCAGGCCGTGTGTCTTTGGACCTCAGAGACGCACTTCCCGGTCTTTGCTGGGGATTCGTTCACTTAAGTCCATGCACTTCCACTTGTGCCCGTGACCCGTGCATGGCTCGGATCTGTGTTGGCGGGAGCGCGCTGCCCGGGTTCCACTTCACCTCTCTCCGGACGGCCTCGGGCATCAGGAACCTCAGTTTCTTCGTCTGGAAAATGGAGTCACGATAGCCCTTATCTCATAGGATTGCACGAGGATTAGGAGGGTTAATGTTACATGCCCAGTCCTCTGCTTGTATTTGTGTTTTATTTATTTATGGGTATGTATGTATGTGTGTGTTTGTGTGTATATATACATACCTATATACGTATATGTGTGGGTATGTGTTAGCACAGAACCTACTCCCTAGTAAGTGCCCAGGAGAGACTGCTTGTGTTAATATTAATAACAGGTAATACGTGGGCATTGATTATTACAGAATAAATAAATACATTGCAGGGAAGTGGACATTGTTAATTTTTTGTATAGCCAACCCTTTTATTCCTTGACTGAGGTTCTAAGGTTGGAGGTACAGACTCCTTAGCTAGACGTAAGTTCTGTGTTGTCACCGGGGAAGGACTGTGGGTGGCTACACTGAATCTGAGGTGTATTTTTCTTTCTTCTTTTTAAGTTTATTTATTTATTTTGAGAGAGGGCAAGCAAGCAAGTGGGACAGGGGCAGAGAGAGGGAGCGAGAACTCCCAAGCAGGCTCCCGCACTGCCAGCGTGGAGCCTGACGTGGGGCTCGAACTCACGAACCATGAGATCATGCCCTGAGCCAAAGTCTGACGCTCAACCAACTGAGCCACCCTGGTGCCCCCTGGGGTGTATTGGTACCCCTTTGTGGGCTTTGAAGTACTGTGTGCCGCTGCTGTCTCCCATTGAACTGCAGCTCATTGCGCAGCCCTTATTCCAGCCCGTAAGTTTCCCTGGGTTTCTGGTCCAGAGCTCACATTGTTTCTCTACACACTTGCGGGTGATCACGACCGTCGGTGCTGGGTAGCCGGCCTTGTGCTTTAGTTCAGGCCTCCATGCCCTGTCGCACACAACGCTGGCTTGTTCCATGAATTCGCTAGCCCGGAAACTCTGTAAGGTAGGCTCATTTCCAATGCGATTGCTATTCACTTAGTGTCAAGTTTCAGGTAATTATTGACACTTAGTATCTGCCCATACTTATCTGTATAACAGTATGCCAAGCCTTGCTTTCTCCGGGCTCATTCAGGCTGTTAGCCCAGGCAAATCAATGGAGCAGTTAAGGCAAATGGAAGAGATTGGAATTGTGTTTCCTTCCTTTAGAGGTTGAATGATTTCATTTGGCATCTTCCAGGAGTGTTATTTTATGACATACAGTTCATAAATACCTTTCTCCCTGAGCAGTTGTCTGTTACATTTAAGAATAAGTGACTTTTAGGGGAGAGAGCGTGCAGTTTGCTGGTTTTTGCAGTCGGGGAAACGCCGTGCCATTCGTTTCCTGCCAGAACAAAGCACAAACCCAGACTGAGTATCTTTCTTTTTGTTTACATGCCCAGTCCTCTGCTTATATTTGTGTTTTATTTATTTATGGCTATGTATGTATGTGTGTGCATATATATATATATATATATATGCACACACACATATATATGTATATGTGTGTATGTGTGTATATATATACATACATATATATGTATATGTGTGTGTATATATACATACATATATGTATCTGTGTGTGTATATATATACATACATATACATATGTATATATGTGTATATGTGTGTGTATGTATATATATGTGTGTGTTACTGCGCCTTTAAAAAACATTTATTTTTAATGTTTATTTTTGAGAGAGAGAGAGAGACAGAGCACGAGTGGGGGAGGGGCAGAGAGCGAGGGAGACACAGGATCCGAAGCAGGCTCCAGGCTCCGAGCTGTCAGCGCAGAGCCCGACGCGGGGCTCGAGCTCATGAGCTGGGAGATCCTGACTTGAGCCGAAGTTGGATGCTTGACCGACCGAGCCAGCCGGGCGCCCTCTTACTATGCGTTTTGAAGCGAAGGTGTTCACGATGTTCTCCCTCTACCATTCTACTTTTTCACGCGTGGAGACTTAACTAGACTCTCCGGAAAATACAAGCTGCTCCCCATCCCTTCGCACCGGCCAGGTCGAGGCTCCCACAGACACCAACTCCTGATTTCGCTTCAGCTCTCTTTCCCTTGGGCTATTTCCCACAGTTCCCTGGTCTGGGCAGCCTCCTTTCCTCCTCCAGCTAGCCATCAGGCTGACCTTTGAGACGAAGCAGTTCCCTGCCGTCCTGACTCACTGGTGCCCCAGCCCTGCCCTGGCTGGAATGTTCAGAAGGAATGTTGGCATGAAGGCCTTGCTGGGAGTAAACTTCCCGTTCGTTTTACATACCAGCTTTCTCCATTATGTTTGTAATAATAATGCACTAATTTCCATTTGACATGTGCATTGTGTCAAAAAATAATTTGGAAGTAAAAAATGTGCCCCTCATATAATTAAAGAGGGAATCCAAATTAAATATATTTTTTAAAAATATTTGTTAATGTTTATTTTTGAGAAGGAGAGAGAGTGCACATGTGAGCAAGGGAGGGGCAGAGAGAGAGAGGGAGACACAGAATCTGAAGCAGGCTCCAGGCTCTGAGCTGTCAGCACAGACCCAGACGTAGGGCTCGAACCCACGAACTGTGAGGTCATGACCTGAGCCGAAGTCGGATGCTTAACCAACTGAGCCACCCAGATGCCCCCAAATACATACTTTTTAAGTCATTAACAGGAGAACCGGTAAGTTGCTAAAGCTGGCTCAAAGAGCATTTGAGGAACTGGGTATTTATAGGCCTTTTGAAGAGAATAGGAGAGAATAATAAGGGAAGTGTGGGGGAAATGGTGAGGTAGCATTCAGATCAGCCTTGAGGTGACCCAGCTGCTGGAAGGGTTGTCAACAGAAAGCTCTGTGGTGGAGGAGTAAAATTTCCTCCACCCTTCTAGGTTCTTTTGGCTTGTCTGCTAATTGACATAAGACAGACTACCAGGAGGAAAGCAAATTTAATTTCATAGGTACCAGAGCCCCAGAGAGATCTGAGAGGCTCAAGGATGGTCAGGCAGTTGAGGCCTTGACGCCATCCTGAGCTAAGGAGAGGATGGGCCCTGGGGCTTCAGTGACAAAGGGGACAACGTATGGGGAGACGGCACGAGCAAATGCTTGGTAAACCGAAGTTCCTTGTGCCACGAAGAGACACAGACAGGGACCCAGACAGGGACTGAACAGATAGGCCCTGCGAGGCCCCTCTCCCTTACCCCACCTAGCCCGACTCTTTGGTTACCTCTGGCGGTAACTCTCTTCCTGTACTAGGACCTCTGTCTCAATTCTTAGAGGCAGTTACAGGAGTGATTAAAAGCTCTTCCTGAGTCTTTCGTACCTTGATTACTTTCAGCTTAAAATAATCCACATGCCCGAGCGGTGCACGTTGGTGAGTCGGGGGACTTGCTGAATCCTTTTAGCCCTTAGCTGTCACCTCCCTTCAGGGATGGCCCTGGCTGAAGAGAGTCACCTGCCCGAAGACACGCTCCCTCCCGGGGCAGTCTGCGCCCCGTGTCTGATCCAGGAGTGGGAATAGAGCACGGATCTCTCACCCCCTGCTCGATCTCTCGAGGGTCAAACTATGTGCAGAACTGCTCCCGTGGTCGGCCAAGGCCTGTCACAACTGCATCCCAGCTTACATTGTCTCTGTACCTAGTCCTGCTTCCTTCCCTCCCTTCTTTGGGGCTTGACCCCTAGAACACGCCTTCATAAACTTCTGGCTCCATGGCGATCATTCCAGAGTCTGCCTGCTGCGAATCCCAGTCTGTCCCAGGTCCAGATCTGTGAATGTCCGACAGGGCAGTGTAACTGTAACTTTTGGGGTTATTTTTTCCATGGTATAAAAGTCTACGAATTAATATGTAGCTCCACAGGGTCCAAGCCCTTAATATATAGGCAATAACAAAATCACATCCAGGTACACTCCTCTAGATCCAGGTTTGGCTGACCTGTAAAGAGCCAGACAGTAAATATTTTAAGCTTTGCAGGCCGCACATCTCTGTTTTTCTCACACAACCCCACCATCCTGCTGTTGGAGCAGGAAGGAAGTCTCGATGGCATGGCTGCGTTCACGAAACAGGTGGAGGGCGGGACTTGGCCCGAGGGCCATGGTGGGCTGACCCTTGTCCTAGATGGTTAAGTCATCTGTGGGTAAGTCTTGGAAACAGCGTCCTGGTATGACGTGGAAAAGACAGGCTGCCTGCCCTCTTTGCCCCTTCGATGCTTGGAGGATTTAATTTCTAAATCCCACGGCAGCCCACAAGGTACTCGCATTTACATTTTACAAGTGAGGTAACAGGATGAATGAGGGTTCTCTGTCATCTTTCTACTTAAGGAGGTGATGGTCCCTGGAAGTGAGCGTGGTGGATCTAGCCCTCAGGCTTGCTATTTCCCCCTCTCATCGGTCTACCTCACTGAGTCGTGGGAAACACAGGGATAAGGGTTTGAGTCACTATTGGGACCCAAGAAACAGCTGACTGTGGATTCATAGAGTCTAGAGGTATTTCAAGAGGCCCTGCAGAGCACCACCCTCTGCCATGTGTCCTGGGATTGTCACATAGTGGGTGGGTGTACCTGTGAGCAGGGCAGTGCGAGTGCAGGTAGCTCTCATCCATTCCGGTTGTAGAGGAATTTTCCAGCCCGGACCTCATTCCCTGGGCTGCATTCCTCTGACAGAAGTCGGAAGTCAGAACAACTTACCCCGTAGCAGCTGGGCCCTCAGCTGGGCAGTGCCGGATGCTGGCTGTGCCACTGCGCAAGACTCTTGTCACCGTTAAGAAATACGGAGGTTCTTTCCAGTCTTTCCTGCTCTGCCTTTGTAAACAGCCATTTTTAAACAATGTTTATTTATTTATCTTAGAGAGAGAGAGCAGAGGAGAGGAAGAGAGAGAGGAGAGAGAGAATCCCAAGCAGGCTCCACGCTGTCAGTGTGAAATCAAGAGTTGGATGCTTAACCAACTGAGCCACCCAGGTGCCCCTGTAAAGAACCATTTAACAGGGTCTGAATTTCAATTCTGACTCCTCTGTTCACCAGCTGTGTGATCAAGGGCAAGTTTCTTAAATCCGTTTTGTCTCTGTTTCCGCATGTGCGAAATGAGAATAATAGGACCTTTAATGTGGCTAATATGAAAATGAAATTAACTTGGACATGTAGAGTTTGCAGGGTCATCCCTGGTAATACATAGTAAGTACTATGAAAGTATTTTCTGCTATTGTTTCTGTTATTATTATAATTACCATCGGCTTTTAGCACTTAGTATGGTGTCTGGCTACTAATAGATGTCCAATAAGTGTACTTCGATGCATAAATGAGTCACACAAGAAATTAGATTCAGATACAGTTCTAGAACGGTGTTCTCCAATAAAACTCTGTGATGAGCGAACTATGCTGTACCAGTAGGGTCGTGTAGGGGAGGAAAAACAAACTTCCCTCTACCTTTTTAGGTTCTTGATGGAGACATCCCCTGTAATAAAAGAGAGGTTTACAGGAGAAAAACAAATTTAATTTTGTATGTACGGGGGCCCTAAAGATCTAAGACCCGAAGAAGCGACCAAAGCCGATGGCTTTCATACCTTTTTGACAAGGAAACAATAAATTTGTGAAGAATTGACAAGACAAAGAAGTCCGAGCTTGGGTAATAACTAAAAGGAAGCAACAAGGTTTGTTTACATGGTCTTCTGGGCTCCAGATTCCCTATGTCTGGTGATAAGGATTTCTCCTTTCCTCCTGATGCAGAGAAGGTAACCTTTCACATGGGAGATTCATTTCCTGTTTTTAGAGAGACAAAGGATGGTCAGAGTGTCCTTGTATCAGCTGTTTCTTATGCAACTTTAATTCAGAATAATCAAAATGCCAGAGAGAGGCACATTTTGAGATTGCATTCCCTGAACTCCCATCAGTTGTCACGAGCCGCATGTGGCTGAGGAGCACTTGACATGGGGCTAAGTACAATCAAGGAACTGCATTTTAAATTTTATGCAATCTTTAATTTCCATTTGCAGCCACCTGTGGCTAGTGGCTACCATGTTGGACAGAATAGGTCTCTGAACAAAAGGGTTCAGTGGTTGTAATTCGGTTAGTCTGGTTTTGCAGACATCTGCGGGTGATTAACCTGCAGCCAGAGTTGAGAACCATAGGACTGGAACTTTCAGGCCAGCACTTTTTCATCCATCCACACATCCACACATCCATCCATCCATCCATCCATCCACCCACCCATCCACACGTCCGTCCGTCTGTCCATCCATCCGCCATCCGTCCATCCATCCATCCATCCATCCATCCACCCGTCCATCTGTCCATCCATCCACCCACCCACCCATCCACCCACCCACCCATCCACACATCCATCCACACATCCATCCATCCATCCATCCCATCCATCCATGCATCCACCCACCCATCCACCCATCCATCCATGCATCCACCCATCCATCCATGCATCCACCCATCCATCCATTCATCCATCCACCCATCCACCCACCCATCCACCCACACATCCACCCATCCATACATCCATCCACCCACCCACCCACCCATCCACACATTCATCCACACATCCATCCATCCATCCATCCATCCATCCATCCATCCATCCATCCAGTTATCTTCTTGGCCCTAGCAGTCAGCAAAGAGATCTTTGCTCTCAAAGAGCTTGCCTGCTACTGAGGGGATAGATAATGTGAAGGCACACAATATATGATGAGAACAAAAGAGGGCTTTGCAGTGGTGATTGGGTTGGAAGGGATGGTGGTGCTTGTTTAAGGAAAGCCTCTCACCTGAGCTGGGACCTGTATGGTGGGGAAACAGCCTTGTCGTGATCTGGGATAAGAGTGTTCCTGACAGGGGGAGCAGCCAGTGGTCTTAAGTTGGGACCCTGTTGGGACCCTGTTTGGACCCTGTTTGGCCTGTGTCCGAAACAGGAAGAAGGCCGTGTAGCTGGGATGGTGAGCACAGAGGACTGTGGCCAGAGATGATCTTAGAGAGGAGGACTGGGTGGGATTTTTCAGGACCTTGTGGGCCAGAGTCTGGAGTTTAGGATTTTTTATTCTGAGTGCCGTGGAGAGCTGTCGGAGGGTACTGAGCCATGCCTCCTGTAATGCATGTATCTCTTCATTGCCGTATAGCGCAGGGGCGATATGGGGAGGGGATAGTTGTGGCTGGGGTACAGGCAGTACAGTGGAGACAGAAGAGTTTACACATGGGGATCTATCAAGGTGAAGCCGACAGAACTTACTGATGAATCGATTGGGTATGTGAAGGTCACAGAGAGTGTTTACATACCCTCCTTCCCAAGTACACCTGGGCAGTGAGACTGGGTATTTGAAGTACCCACTGACTAAATAGGCTTATTTTCCTTCCATCTTCAGGAGACTGCGTAAAAGCTTTGTGAGGCCATGGAGTGTGGGTTAGGGTATTATAAAGTGTGTAGCCTGGCCAGTGTTTCCCCGACAGCAGTGTGCAGATCACCTGGGGATATTGCTAAAATGCAGCATCTGACTCCTTAGGGCTGGGGTCTGAGGTTTTGCATTTCTGAGACACTCTTTGGGGATGTCAGTGCTACCTGTGTTTGAGCCCCACTTTACCTCGTAACGGCTTAGTCGACCCCCTCTTGTATGTTCCTGCTACACAGAGCACAGAGCAGTGACCCTCCAGACCCTGTGTGTCTCAGGAGCAGGTCGCGGCCAGCCAGGAAGCTCGCTCTCAAAGCCGAGTCTGTTCTTCCGGATCCACACAGGCATCTTGGATGGGCGGCTGTGAGCCCTCTCCGGACACTCAAGGCATTTGCTTTGTGGACACGGAAGACCCTCTTCCTTTGTCCTTTGGGAACGAAGTTCCATGGCAATTATTTCACAGCCTGTAGCTGCGTACCCTCAGCTCTTCAGGTTCAATCTCTAGAACTACCTTTGAGGGGAGGCATTTTCCATGAAAAGGAAGGCTTTAAAACAAAATGACCCGTGTGCAGGAAGGCATGTGACTCTGTATTTAAGCAACCCTGTGTTAGTAACACAGCGCATTTACTTGGAGACGGATTACTGGAGATGTTAACAATGGGATGATGGGTTTCGGCAGAGGGGATGTCCAAAGCGGTACCTCTAGCTCCCATTTCTTAACGAAATGGATAAGGAAGTGTCAAGAAGCTCCATACAGTGCTTTTCCCTGCAGAGCATTACAGTAAGTGAAAACAATTACCAGGCTGTAGAAGTTAGGGTGGTTTTGAAACGAGCGTGCTCCCTTGTACAAGGGGCTGGCTCAACCGTATCCCGTATCAATCGTCCGGGGCCGGCATAGAATGCTTTATTGAGGCGGGATTCCAAATGGAAACTTTTTGTAAATGAAACTAACATTTGATTACTGGGAGAAAATTACTGTGACTTGTTACTTGGTTTCCCAGCCGATACCATTGATTCATGGTGCCTCTAGTGGGTTCTTAATAATCTGTCCCATTTCATCCTAGAAGCTATTCTCTTGACTCCTAGCCCAAACATTTAGGGCCGTTGTGCCACGCTTGTATGCCAGCTTCCTTCTGTCTAATCTTTGTAGTTCCCAAGTGCTGTGGCATTTATCATCACAGGTTATTAAATTACTATGTGGTAGTTTGCATTTTTATTATGTTCTTCCCTTCTAATAAATGCAAATCTTGCCTTTAGAGCCCGCATAGATTTAATGCGGCAGAGTAGGGGACGTGGAACTGTCTTGACCCCCCTCCCAGTCGTAATGAGCCGTCTCCTCTCTTGTGTCTGAGTGGGAAGCCATTCAGCAAAGCCCCTCCTTCTGTCTGTGATTTCACTCCTCCTCAGAAGCCTGATTCCTCCAATTGCTGTTTTCCCCATTTGTTTCTCTTCTTTTTATGGAATTACAGCTAACTCCAGGGATAGGTGCTGGAAAGGAAGAAACAGGCGTGGTTTAAGAGTCCTTAGTGAAATGGTGTTTAGTGCATCATACGGCCCTAGAATTAAGGCAGGGGGCTTTTCCGGTGTGGATAGAAAGGCTCCCAGCATAAGCATATGCACCTCTGTACTCTGTAAACCGGCACATTATCCCCTGGATTCAGAGTGCTATAGCTCCTATCACAAAACTGAAGAAACTTAATCTGCCAACCAAATAAAAGTCCCATCCATGGTGTGATCACAATCGCTTCTCAGAGGTGGGACTCCAGGCAGAAATGGCATGTGGACAGACTTTCCAGCATGAATAAAGGTGAACCTTACATAAGATGTTTATCGTCTGGACGTGTCATGTCTTGTAAGAGAATGGTAAGAACTGTACTTAGAAAATGCCTCTGTGTTGCCAGTTAAGATTCTGCCAAGAGGTATCACGGGTTTAGGAGCCAGACAGTCCTGGGTTGAAATCTGCCTCTGCCACCTTCGAGCTGTGGGATCTTAGGAAAGATACATAACTGTTCTGATCCGGGGTCTCCTCCAGAAACAGAATAATGCCTTCTTGGCAGCCAGAAGGTGGGAGAATTAACAATAGAGTATGGTAAGCTCCTAACACACTGTTTGCCACTTTCTCCGCAGGTTGTGGTCTTTAAGACAGAACAAGACAAAAATATGAGTTTGGGTGTTACAACTAGTCTCTTAGATAAAGACTTTATGTTTTCATGGTGTTTGGCTCAGAATAAACCCACAACCGTCTCCTGATTTCTGACCGTTCCCTTCGTCCTGGCTCAGTAGACTGTCCCAGAACACACTGTGGCAGGTGTCTCTGCTGATGCAAACGCTAGGAGTATCATCTTGATAAAGCTGTGTCCCGGGCCACTGGCGGCCGAGTGGATGGAGTCGCTCCCGTGTGCCAAACTCCGTCCGCCTCACCGCCCAGCTCTGGCAGCAGTGTGCCAAGGAGCAGTGTGCCAGTATTGGAACTGCGCGTCCCAGGCCAGCAATTTCAAGACCATCTCTTCTGTTTTCTGACCTGCCGAGGCAGCCTGTCGCGAGTAACCTGTCAACCTGAGCCCTAACTCCCGGGGCACAGTCAGGTGAAGTTGAGTGAGAGAGGGAGTCTTTGCCCTAGACATACAGCGTTTGCTGAGTAGAAATTGAATGAGATCAGAAAACACACGCTCGTGCTTTGTGTCTGGCGTTCTTCTTGGCTTACGTGAAGGTGTCTCTTACCGCACATCTTATTTTCTGAGCATGAAGTCAGAGGGAGATAACGTGACCCAGTTAATATGATAGGGCTGCCGCAGCCCCAGGGGGTGTATCCGTTGCCATCCGTCACACATGGGACCGGCTCCCTGTTCAAGAACAGAGCCACGGTCCCTGTCGCCAGTGCACACGGCTACACCGCCTGATCTCAGTCTCTGGTCTGGAGTTGGGCAGCAGCCACTTCTTATCGAGGTGAAGATCCAGTGCCTTGTGATATCCAAGTGGAGAGGCAAGCGCTTTTCTTGTTCTACAATCCAGAGATCGTAACCTTTCCAGAGAGTGCATTTTCTTTTCTTTCTTTTTTTTTTAATAACCTTTTTTTTTTTAACCTTTATTTATTTTTGAGAGACAGAGAGTGAGCGGGGGAGGGGCGAGGGGAGGGGGAGAAACAGAAGCCGCAGCAGGCTCCAGGCTCGGAGCTGTCAGCACCGACCCCGACGTGGGGCTCGAACTCACGAACTGCAAGATCTTGACCTGAGCTGAAGTCAGATGCTTAACTGGCTGAGCCACCCAGGCGCCCCAAGAGAGTGCATTTTAATGCACTAATACCGTCTTAGATCTGTTTGTCTATGTAGTCTTCCCAGGCCGCGTCTCTCCTGGCTCGTAGCTTTTATTAGACATGAACCATATTAGTCATGTCTGTAATAGTTGTCCTTGTTGGGCCTGGTTCTATTATTCCCCGGCCTCTAGAGTCATTTGGGTCTTTTCTGGAGGGGCCAAGAAGGCTGTACACACTTCTTCATCTCCGAATGATCTGGAAAGATTCAGCTAAAGGAGTTTAACAGTTTAGATCCACAAGAGACTAGTGTTGTACCCAATGTGTTGGGGTTCCCGTCTCCTTTCCCGATGAGATCCCAGAACTGCCTTCTGGATGGAGGTGGAATCACTCCCTAGTGAAGGGGAAATTGTTTCACGTGGGTGGGGAGGGGCACAAAAATTTACTACTTTTTCTTGTCTAAAGTGTAGATTTACATACAGTCTATAAACATGTACAAGGGATCCATGTTATTACAGTTTCATGGGGGCCAATTAGGAAGAAATGTCTCAAAGGGCTCTTTGAGGGTGATCGTGGGGAAAAAAAAGTTTGAAAAACTCTACTATAGGATTTTACTATAGATTCGTCTTCCTGTGCCCTATTCACCAAAAATAATGCCTGAAAGGAAACCCTTTGCTCTCTGCTTGGGGTGAAGATGTCACCAGGTTTAGTTCGGGAAGAAAAGCTGGTGTGTTTCCAGTGGAAGAGCTGCTTGGAGCTCTTTGGGGCAAGCCATCCATGAGTTTTGAATAGCATCGGAGTCTCCCAGAGAGGTTTCAAGAGGGCAGCTCCCCGGCCCCACCCCAAATGTACCCTGGAATCTTCTGGAGCTCCGGACATCACTTGGGTGATTTCTAAATAGCCAGACTGTCGTGAAGTCCATAACCATTATTCTAGAACAAAGAGAGAGAGTGATTTAGATTGGAAGCCGACCGAGGGCCAGAAAGGGAGACCGTCTTGTGGATCTTGCCCTCCCCACCCCTCCAGACCTCCCCCTACCTCTGCGCTCCAGCCAAGCAGGTGGCGCATGGATCACCAAACACGCCTCAGCCTGTCCCGCCTCCTTTCATTTGCTTCTTAGAGTCTCTCCACTCGGATTCCCTTTCTTTCCTCTTAACCCGTCCACTTTCTGCTCGTTCTATGAGACCTCGCTTCCGTGATTCCTGCTGCAGAAAGCCTTTCGCGAACCTCCCTGTGTCGTTACTTTACCTACACGCTCTGCCTTAACTTTTTGGCTGTTTGTACCTCTTGTCTTCTTTTCTCCCCCCATTTTCTTGAGGCATAACTTAATATACCGTAAAATCCACCCATTCTGAGTGTGCAATTAAATGACTTTTTAGTTAAGTTATAAAATCATGCCACCAATACCACAGTCCACTTTTAAAACATTTCCATCACTCCAGAAAGTTCGCTCAAGCCTGTTTACAGTCAAGCCTCACCGCATCCCAGTTTGAGACAACCCTTTCTCTCTCTCTCTCTCTCTCTCTCTGTCTCTCTCTCTCTCTGTCTCCCCCTCTCTCTCCTTCCTTCCTTCCTTCCTTCCTTCCTTCCTTCCTTCCCTCCCTCCCTCCTTCCCTCCTTCCTTCCTTTCTTCCTTCCTTCCTTCCTTCCTTCCTTCCTTCCCTCCCTCCCTCCCTCCTTCCTTCCTTCCCTCCCTCCCTCCCTCCCTCCTTCCTTCCTCCTTCCCTCCCTCCCTCCTTCCCTCCTTCCTTCCCTCCTTCCTTCCTTCCTTCCTCTTCCCTTCCTCCTTCCTCTTTCCCTCCCTTCCTAGACATTTCATATACATGGCATAATACAATATACAGCCTTTTACCTCTAGCTTCTTTCAATTAGTGTGATCTTTTCGTGGTTAATCTATTTTTTTAAGTTTATTTATTTAGTTTTGAGAGAGAGAAAAATCTTGAGTGGGGTAAGGGCCAGAGAGAGAGAGAGAGAGAGAGAGAGGTGGAGAATCCCAAGCAGGCTCCATGCCGTGCTGTCTGTGCAGAGCCTGACGTGGGGCTTGAACTCACAAACCGTGAGATCATGATCTAAACCGAAATCAAGACTTGGCTGCTTACCCGACTGAGCCACCCGGGTGCCCCTGAGGTTAATCTAGGCTGTAGCATGTATTGGTAGTTGGCTCCATTTCATTGCTAAAGACTATTCTTTGATGTTGGGATTTAGTAGATACTGTATTAACTGGATCGGATTAGCGTTTGCTTTATGGCTATCCCATATTTTGTTTGTCTGCTGACCATTGATGGACAATGTGAGTTGTTTCTAGTTTGGGGCTATTACGAATACCGCTCTCATGGTCTTTGTATAGACATATGTTTTCAACCCTCTTGGGTTGATTGGGGGTAGAATTCTTGGGGCATGCAAGTTCATATATAACTTTTTAAGAAAAGCCCAACTGTTTTCCAAAAGTAGCTGTGACCGTTTTATCTTTTACATTCCTACCAGCAACACAGGAGGCTTCCAGTTCCTCCACTTGCATGTGAATGCTTGCTATTGTCTCTGTTTTGTTATTATGCCCATTCTAGTGGGTGGACAGTGGCACCTTTGAATTTCCCTAAAGAAGAGTGACGCCGAGCATCTTTCATAGTGATCATTGGACACTTACATGTCGTGAAATGGTCTATTTAAATGACTTGCCTGCTCTTAAAATGAAGTCCTTGGTCATTTCATTGCTGAGTTGTAAGATTGGAAGGAAGTGGTGCCGAAATGATCTTTAACCTTACTGATTTTCTGGCGAGTTGTTTCATCAGTTACTAGGAGGGCTATTAATGTCTCCAGTCGTTATCACTGAATTGTTTATTTATCCTTCCACTTTGTCAATTTGTGCTTCGTGTGTTTTGGGGCTCGTATGTCGGGGGTAATTAGGTTTATATCTGCCATTTCATAATTTATTTTGTCTCATGTCTTTTTTATTACTCTGTTCCTTCTTCATTGCCTTATTCTGTGTTAAATGTTTTCCTGAGTTTCATTTTAATTCCTTCTCCCCGTATGTTTTGAATTATTGTCTTAGTGATTGCTTCTACAGTAAGCGTCTAAAGTTATCACAGTCTGTTTCAGATCAGTACTAACTTAATTCTTGTAAAATATGAAACCTTTGCTCCAGTACAAATCCATTACTTTCTTTCGTTTTTGCTATTATCATATATATAACATCTATATGTGTTATGCATCTTAACAATGCAGTGTTACTGTTTTCCTGCAATCCTCTGCCTTTTAAAGAAGTTAAGATGGGGGCACCTGGGTGGCTCAGTTGGTAAAGCATCCAACTTCGGCTCAGGTCATGATCTCACGGTTCATGGGTTCAAGCCCTGCATCAGGCTCTGTGCTGACAGCTCAGAGCCTGGAGCCTGCTTCAGATTCTGTGTCTCCCCTCTCTCTCTGTCCCTCCCCTGCTCATGCTCTCTCTCTCTCTCTCTCAAAAATAAATAAATGAAAAGTTTTTAAAAATAAAGAAGTTAAGAGGAAAAATGTATTTATACAGCCTTTTGTACGCACCCTCATATTGAACTTCTCTAGTACTCTTTATTTCTTTGTGTATATTTGTGTGTATACTTGAGTTACTATATCGTTTTCTTTCCACTTGAAGAATTCCTTCAGTGTTACACGTAAGGAAGATCTGCTAGCAGTGTATTCTCCCAGTCCTTGCTTATCTAGGAATATCTGTATTTTGCCTTCATTTTCAAATGTTAGTTTTGCTGGATATGGAATTCTTATTGACGGTTTTTTCTTTCAGTTCTCTAAATACGCCATTCCACTGCTTTCTATGTTTTTTTTTTTATGATGAAAAGTAAGCTGTTAATTTTGTTGACGATCTCTTGCGTGTTTTATTTTTGTTTTTGTTTTGCTGTGTCGAAGGTTTCCTCTCGGCCTCTGCCTTTCAACATATATGTGAACAGACTTTCATGTTTTTGGGTATGGAGTTCTTTGCTTTCATCATTCTTGGGGTTTGTTGAGATTCTTGAATCTATAAAGATTCTGTTTGTTCTTCTTGGTTCTTCAGATTGACAGTAGTTATTAATTTATCTTGAAGTTCACTGATTCTTTCATCTGACGTCTCAAATCTGATATTGAGCCTCTCTAGTGAATTTCTCATTTCAATTACTAGACTTCTCAACTCTAGAATTTCCATTTGGGGTATGTGTATGTGTGTATGTGTGTGTGTGTGTGTGTGTGTGTGTGTGTGTGTGAAAGAGAGAGAGAGAGAGAGAGGTCTGTGTCTTTATTCAGATAATCTATTTGTTAGAATGTTAATATAATATTGCTGTTTAATTATTAAACGTGAGTTTCTTTAATGTTTTGAATGTTTAATGTTTTGTCCGCTATGTCCAACATTGGGGGCCCATTTTCAGATGACTTTTATTTAGTTAAAAAAAATTTTTTTTAATTTAAGTAACCTCTATGCCCAGTGTGGGGCTTCAACTCAAGACCTTGAGATCAAGAGTTGCATGCCCTCTGACTGAGCAAGTCAGGTGCCCCCAGAGGACTTTAATTGATGATTCCTTTCCTCCAGAGTAAGGAAGGGCTATGCTTTCCTGTTTGTTTTTCCATGACTGAATTTTTTGTTGAAAATTGGACATTTTAGATAATACACTGTAGCAACACTTGATTTGGTTTTCTGTCCCTCCTCCGATGCTGCCCATTCCTACCTGTGGTTTGTTGTTACTCTGTTTAATTGCCTGAACTAAGATTGTGATACCTGCCTCTCCTGTGGTGTGTGGCCATTGTTTATTTTGTTTTTAATTTTTGGTTTCTTTTTTTTTCTTTGTGTATTGTAAATGTTGTAAATTCTTTTTACTTTAAAATCTTTTTTTAACGTTTTTATTCATTTTCGAGAAGCAGAGAGAAACAGGACATGAGCAGGGGAGGGACAGAGAGAGAGGGAGACACAGAATCTGAACCAGGTTCCAGGCCCTGAGCTGTCTGCGCAGAGCCCAATGCGGGGCTCGAACCCACGAGCCCCGAAATCATGACCTGAGCTGAAGTCGGACACCCAACTGACTGAGCCACCCAGGCACCCCCCTTGTTTTTATTTTAAAATCTGGCTTCTTGGGGTCACCTCTATCTGCATAGTCAGCGATTGGTCAGAGTTCATTTTCAAATGCCTCAAGCACCAAACTATATTCAGAATTAAGGCAGGTTTTAAGTCTCCCCAGCTTTTACTTTCCTCGGGGTCCTTTTGCACCTCCTTTGTCTCCGCACACAGGCTCACGCTCAGCCAGGAAGGAGTAGAGAGCGTCTCGTTTCTCCTCCGCTTCTGCACATCCTGTCAGTCAACCAGTGATACATGGGGAGCGTATCAAAGACTCTAATCGAGGCCGACCTTGCCATTGAGTTTGTCTAGTCCGCCAGTCTGTTGCTTGCCCCAACCAGCACCGCAACCTCAGAGTAGCTGAGGTTCGCTGTTCATTTTGCCATCGGGATTGCTATTTTTACTGACGACGCCCCTGAGTGGGGTTTTCCATGTTCCACTTCAAATCAAGTGGACTTCTTCCAACCGCGAGGCTGTGGATTTACACGGCCAGCCCACGTGATAGAATGTCTGTGCCAACCTACGTGGGAGGGACACGGGAGGGGAAAAGCCCAGATTCCCCACCAGGGGTTCAGAAGTTTTCATGAACAAATGTTCCTAAGTTTGTTGTACGTTTCCGTTAATTTCCAGAGTCTTGAAATTGTGTTTTTTTGTTTTGTTTTGTTTTACAATGTTGTCCAGGTTTATCATTGTTCTTTTTAAAAATTTTTTTTTAATGTTTATTTATTTTTGAGAGAGAGGAGAGGCACAGAGAGGGAGACACAGAACCTGAAGCAGGCTCCAGGCTCTGAGCTGTCAGGGGCTTGAACTCATGATCTACGAGATCATGACCTGAGCCGATGTCAGACGCTTAACCGGCTGAGCCACCCAGGTGCCCCTTGTTATTCTTGAGAGAATTTGTCCCGTTTCTCATGCTGCCACTCCAGCTCCATTGTCTTTTCCCATCTTTTAGAGAGCAAATATCATGTGGCAGTTAAATAGGATGGACTCTCGGGGCGCCTGGGTGGCTCAGTCGGTTGAGTGGCCGACATCAGCTCAGGTCATGATCTCCTGGTCTGTGAGTTTGAGCCCCGCGTTAGGCTCTGTGCTGATGGCTCAGAGCCTGGAGCCTGCTTCAGATTCTGTGTCTCCCTCTCTCTCTGCCCTTGTCCTGCTCACGCTTTGTCTCTATGTCTCAAAAATAAATCAACGTTAAAAAAATTTAAAAAAAATAATAGGATGGACTCTGACACTAGATCGTCTGGGCTTGTCTGGGCCCTACCATTTACTACCTATGGACCTTGGTCAAGTTACTTAACTTCCGGGCCTCTGTGACTGCGTCCGTAAACTGCGGATAGTAATAGTACCTACCTGGGGCGCCTGGCGGGCTCAGTCGGGAGAGCATGTGACTCGATCTCAGGGTCGTGAGTTTGAGCCCCATGCTGGGTGTAGAGATGGCTTTAAAAAAATCGTAAAAAAAAAATAGTACCAACTAATGGGGTTGTCGTAAGAATGAAATGGACTTCATGTACAGAGAGCGATAAGAGCGGCGTTTGGCACGCTGTAGATGCTATAAAATGGTAGTTCCCTGAGGGAGGGACTCTGTCTTATTTACTATCTACGCTCCCATGTCTGGCCCGGTACTTTCCACCTAGTCAGCTCATCTGATCCTTGGATTATCTTTACTAATCTCTCTTTTTTTGTTGTTCTTTTTTTTTTTAAGTGCCTTTATTTTGAGAGAAAACATGCACGTATGCACGCGAGAGAGTCAGGGAGGTGCAGAGGGGGGGGGGGGAGAGGGAGAATCTTCAGCAGGCTCTGCACTGTCAGTGTGGAGCCCGCTGTGGGACTCGAACTCAGAAACCGTGAGATCGTGACCTGAGCTGAAACCGAGAGTCAAGATGCTTAAGGGACTGAGCCACCCAGGCGCCCCTCATCTTTATTAATCTTCTTTACTGTCTTAGCCCCCAGATCCTTGGCTTGGTACTTTGCACATAGTCTGTTCATCTGACCCTCAGATCATCTTTACTGAGTGATGCTTGGCGTTCAGAAACGAGGGCAGCTCTCGGAGTAACTGCACGCGTGAGGGCGAAAGGCTGCGGGGGACCCAAGGAGCAGATGGCTTTGTGTCTCGTGGAGGCCAAATGTTGGTCAGTCTCTGACTCAGGCTCCTGTGTTTTTCCTCCCAGCCCCAGGAGCTGCCCGAAATGCCTGGTGGTGCTCACGTACCATATTGAGGGTGAGCCCGGGTCTGCCCACTTGCGTTGGTTTCCAAGAACTTAATTAGCACAATTGCCACCATTTCGAAAGTTCCCGTGCACCAGGCACCTCCAGGAATGGCTAGAGCAGGTTGGCTGAGATGCTTATTTCGGTACTTGCGCAAAGGAACGGGCCACCGGGGAGCTCTGGAAAGGCAGGGAACTTTCCATGAGTGTTCATCAACCCAGGCTCCTGCTCGCCTGTACGGAGCCATTGCGCCAATGGGAAATCGGTGCTCCTTCCTCCAGTGCTCACACCTTGGGGGGGACCAGGGTACCGGCTGGATTCAATGCTCACTCACCACCTCGGCGGGACACCTTTGTGCAAGAAAGTGTACATCTCACACTGCTGTATGTGGTGACCTGCCTTAGCTGCCGTGCCCTCTGCTCTGTGGGCCGCGGACATAAGACAGTCGTCCCCAGGGAACTTGCAGCCTTCATGAGGGACGCCAGGTGTACCAAAATAACGACTGCAGGGAAGCCTGTATCGAGTGCTGTGGTGGCAAGGCAGAAGGTTGAAGGGGGGGGGGTGGGGATTCGCAGAGGAAGCAGGCTGCTGGCTAGGTAGGGATCTCTGAAGTGAGTGGTGTGAGCCGGGTGGTATTTCGGCCTCTGTGAAAATTTGAAAGCTGGGGGAGGGGACAGATCCAGGCCAGGGCAGGAAGGTGCAGCTAGGGATTGCTGTAGTGGGGAGGCAGGGTGGCAGAATGCAGCCAGATGTTGGGGTCTGCTACCCTGAGGCAAGGAGGTGGGGCTCTTCTGGTCGGCAGTGGGCGTCCACCAGGGTTTTAAGTGGAGAGCTGATTGGGGATGGGATGGGCGGGGTGGGAGCCAGGGCTGGCTGGCAGGTTTCTGGGGCCCGGGACCTTGCAGATGTCAGGGAAATAACTGATGTTCACGGAGGGGCCGAATTCTGTGTCGGGACCCGTGGAGGCTGGGTGCCGTGGTTATCCTCAGGAGGGGCGTGGATCATGGAGTTGCAGGATGGCTGCAGGGAGAGCTGGGGTGCATCGGCATGCGGGAATGTGTGGCTCCCCCCGGGAGGGCTGTACAGTGACTCGGAAGCAGTCGGATGTGACCTTGCAGAAGTCTTGGCTGTAGAGAAGAAGAGAAGAGAGCAGGCGGGGGGCAGGTGGCCCGGGAGGGAGGAAAGTGGAGGCCAGCAAGGTGTTCATGTCCTGTGGCAGAAATCCGAGAAACTCTGTGTGAGAAGGGCAGGGAAAGTAGCAATCACATTTAGGAAGTAGGAGCTCAGTGGGACCTTTGTCCCAGGGGCAGTGTCCCATGGCCATAGGACAGTAGGGAAGCCCAAACTCATGGGGTTGACTTGAACATAGAAAACAGGGAAGTCTACCCTGCAAATGTGGGCTTTCTATATGCCTCTTTTTTTGTTTTTAATATTTATTTATTTTTGAGACAGAGAGAGAGAGGGAGAGAGAGAGAGAAAGAGATAATATGAGTGGGGGGCGCACAGAGAGCGAGACGAGACACAGAATCTGAAGCAGGCTCCAGGCTCGGAGCTGTCAGCACAGAGCCTGACGTGGGGCTCGAACCCACAAACCATGAGATTGTGACTTGAGCCAAAGTCAGATGCTTAACCGACTGAGCCACCCAGGCGCCCCTCTTTGTGCCTCTTGACGGAAGGCAAGAAGAATGGCAGTGACAAGAATGCGAATCGATGGTAGCCGCTGCGGAAAATAGGATGGAGGTTCCTCAGCAAATTAAAAATAGAATTACCAGGTGATCCCGTAATTCCACTGCCGGGCCTTACCTCCCCAAAAAGGCAAACACTGACTCGAAAAGGTCTACACATGCCTGTGTTTATCACCGTGTTATTTACAAGAGCCATGATCTGGAAGCCACCTAAGTGTCCACAGATAGACGAACCAATAAAGAAAGGGGATCTGAAGTCGTTGTTTCCTGCGGATGAGAATTGGGCATATTTGTGGGCAGGGTAGAGAAGGAGCCGGTGAAAAGAGGGCAGAGAGGTGAAGACAAGAAGGGTGGGTGAGCGGGCAGAAGGACCCATGCCGAGTGGGAGGGAGGGAGGGAGGCTGCTTCCCTGGGTGGAGGTAAGCTGGGCGTCTTGTGGCTGCAGTCCCTCCCTTATCCTTCCTCTGAGCAGGATCCCGCCTCTGGCTTTGGCAGGAAGAGGTGATATTGTCACATCCTGCCTCAGTGGTAACCTCTCCACGACTTTGTTCAATTACACCTCTGGTACCTTTCGTGCTTAGTTTGGTGGTTTTTTGGTACCGCATTTTTAGCACCTTGGACAACGGAACAGGCATCCAACAAGTAGTAGACTGTTTACTCCTGGTAGAGTGAGACCAAGTGGTGTTAGGTTTGCTTTTATTTTAATGGGGGGGGGGGTGGGCACAGAGCTGGGCATCAGGAAACAGCTCTGTGATGTACAGGTGTATGATGCCGGGCAAATTACTTCATTCCTCTGAGCTTCTGGTCCCTCCCAGGAAAGTGTGAGGAATGGGCCAGATCGTCCTCAACATCCACTTTCGGAGTAAGGCCTCTTGTTCCTGTGATCAATCACCGTGTGTCTTAGCAGAAGCGGGGGGTGTTTTATGCCTGAGGTGCCCCAGGAGGATGGGCCGCGGCATCAGAGCGAGGAGCTGGTGTGAGCGAGCTGAGGAAGAAGAACTCTTACCGTGTGCCGCGGTGGCCTTCAGCTGCTCTGACACCAAAGTTTCGACTTTCTTATTCTAGAAGCTTTTTAGCGATGCACACGAAACAGGTGTCATTTTGTGCTGATGTGTGTTTATCTTCCACCCGGCTGCACAGGCTTTAGCGAACGTGTTATTTTCTTATCAGCTTATTTGCGGGGTTCATTTCTTTGCGAGGGTATAATGAAGTGGAAGCAGATTATCTCAGTTTTCAGGACTTAGGTATTAGAACTTAAATACCTGTCCGGTGGGTTGCTCTTGAGGAATTTATATGGAATGGTTTTGTACTCTGTTCTGGTAGAAGCAATTTGCACGTAGTATGGTACCATGGAATTACAAGTAGAATTTGAAGACCAGGGAGGAGAGGAAATACTTACGTGCAGCCCTGGAATCCCCCTACATTGCTCTAGCATGACTGCAGGCTTGCGTCTGAGATTCCTGGTAGCCAAAGCAAAAAGGGAAATATTGCTATAACCATATACTGTTTAATAGTCTTTAGTTGGAGAAATCGAGGGTGGGAGAAGCCATACAATTAGTTCCTAGGAGAAGCAGACCTTTTGCTAGTACTTAATTAAAAACATTTCTTATATCAGCCTTAACTCAATATTTCTGGAAGTATGTACATATTTTTGGATATAGCAGAGTATACCCAGGATATAGCAGGATATATTTTGGGGCGCCTGGGTGGCTCACTCTGTTAAGCATACGACTTCAGGTCGGGTCACCATCTCACAGTTTATGAATTTGAGCCCCACGTTGGGCTCTCTGCTGTCAGTGTGGAGCCCGTCTCGGATCCTCTGTTCCCTTTTCTGTCTCTCCTCCCTCCCCTCAAAACTAAACATTAAAGGGGTGCCTGAGTGGCTCAGTCGGTTAAGTGTCTGACTTCAGTGCGGGTCCTGATCTCGTGGCTCGTAGGTTCGAGCCCCCACATCGGGCTCTGTGCTGACAGCTCAGAGCCTGGAGCCTGCTTTGGATTCTGTCTCCCTCTCACTCTGCCCCTCCCTCACTCGCACTCTGTGTCTCTCTCTCTCTTTCTCTCTCAAAAATAAATAAACATTAAAAAATTAAAAACATATATATTTTTGGATAGATGAGTAACAATGAATGTTACCAATTGGAAATCTCTCGTAAATCTATTAGTAAAGAAACCTCTGTCTCTTTGTTCAATTTGGAGTTTCAAAATCCTATACGGCTTCAAAGCTCTTTTCCTTCCCGCATAACTTTTAACCATTCTCAAGATTTTTACAAAAATTTAAATGTTCTTTTTCTCTTAACAGCCCGTTTGGTTACCAGTTGCTTGGGGCCGCCTCTGCCTGTTTGCTAGAACCAGCTTTCACCACGTGGGTGGGGAGAGCCTCACGGAGGCATGGAGCCGAGTCCTGCGTCACTCGGGCGTGGGGCCAGTGATCGGGCTCCAGTGCTGGCTCCTCCTCTGCTCCCTAGCTGTGTGGCCGTGGGCGAGACAGTCATTTTCTGCTGCATCCAGTTCCTTCTCTGTAAAATTGTGATGCAGTATCACCTACGTCGTGAAACCGTAGTGTAGAATAAACGTGTTAATAGACGTAAAGCTCTCAGTACTGCATCTGGCGTAAGTAATTACTAACTGTCGAGGATGGCTGTCATTAACAGCTCCCCCGTTCAGGACCCGCCCCGACGCCACAGCCCTTCCGAGGTCCTGGGGACTAACTACACTGTTTCTTTGGGTACTGACTGCGCTTCGAAACTCGCTCCCCCTTTGCGATCGTTGTCTGTTTTCATAGCTTCCGTCTCCATGATTCTGCGAGCTGGTTGAGGCCCTGGTATGGCACAGGCGTTCAGGGCTGGGTTTTTCTCCTCTGCCAACCGTAAGCCTGCACCCTCCGGCGTGTAGAGAAGCTTAATTCAGTGAAAACAATTCTGCCTGGGGGAATGTTTGTATGCCTGAGTTGTTAGTGTGTTAGAAACTTCTGTCTTAAGGCCGTGTCTGGTCCTGGCGTGCCTGGGTGGCTCAGTGGGTTAAGTGTCCGACTTTGGCTCAGGTCATGATCTTGCGGTTTGTGGGTTCGAGCCCTGTGCCGAGCTCTATGCTGACAGCTCGGAGCCTGGAGCCTGCTTCGGATTCTGTATCTCCCTCTCTGTCTGCCCCTCTCTACTCGTGCTTTCCCTCTCTCTCTCTCTCAAAAATAAGTACACATTAAAAAAAAAAAAAGACTGTATCTGGTCCTCTAAACATTTTTGTTGGGTGCTGAGGAAATCATTTAACTTTTATTATTCTTGAAGTTTCTCTAATAGAAGAGATATGGCATCACATACATTGTGAGTGGAAAGCATGATTGAAGTTACCGTATAAAAGGTGCTAAACACAAATTATTAGTAACACCCTGATGTGAACATTTCTAGTAATGACCTTACAGCTCAGTAAACGAGTGGAAGAACATTCTGTTACCCAGCTGGGATGGAGGATCTTCGCTTTTTCCAGGATGGACCGCGGAGCTATAGAGAAGAATCGGCGATGAGATTTGGAAGCAGGAAGCCATTAAATTTCGAGACACTGTTAAGAGAATCATAAAATGTTATTCTCATAGAATTAATTGAACGTAGGATTTTGCTAAATAGCAGCAGCAATAAAAAGTGTGTTTTCATTGTACTTTAGGGCTTTAGGGAAGAGAGTTAGCAGGAGAGAGAGAGGAGAGAAACTAAGTGACGGGAGGTAGAGGGGGAAGTCGTCCGGGAAAGGTACAAATAATGACGAGAGAGGGGCCCAGGGAAGGGCAGGGACCGTGGCTTAGAGCAGAGACCAGTGAGGCCCAAGGAAAGCCGGGTGGCGACTCTCACTTGGGGTGATCAGAGGAAACATTGCTCCACAACGTGGGAGAGAGAGTGTCTGGGCTCTCAGGATGCTGCTGAGAGGAAGGGGCGGAGCCATGTTGCATATTCGCAACACCAGGCATCTGACCAAACACTTGCCCCACCTTTGAACCTCGTGGCAGGCTGTGAGGGCAGGAGTGCCCTCTCCACGTCACAGACAAGCCAAGGGAGTTGCAAGTGTGTTAAATTCAATGCTTTGCCTCCGGTTCCACGGGTAACATTCGGCTCCTAAATCTGTTGTGTGTCTCTCCTGCCCCCTCACATGTACTGATGGCTTTGGTGTGGGCCGAAGGCCAGAGTTCTGTCTAAATCAGAGAGTCTCTGAGCAATTGTTACTCTTTTTGCGAAAAATGGTTGGAAGGTGACGGCCATTTATTATGCGGTCATAATACAGGCGAAGTCATCCACCAGAAAGAAAACAATAGCGACTTAATGTCTCTCTTGCCTGGCTGACCTGCAGAGCAGACGATGACCTGTTCGCCACCGGGGCAATTATGGGAGGTAATTCCCAGCTTCTCCACACCTGGAATTCACAAGTGCATGCCTTGCGTGTAGCGTTTCTCTTGTGCCCTAAATTACGCGCTCCAAGCAGCTGCCGTTCAGATGAAAAACAAAACCACCCAGGGTGCCTCACTCATCTGATGGCGATTCCTGCTGCCCCTTCGGCACAGGACAGTGGTTAAGCTCCTTCTGCACCACCCCCTCCCTCGAGGCAGCAACACGTGCCCTTGGCACATCAGCCAAGAAATTGAAGCTGCCTCGCAAATTACTTTCACGGAATTAAAAAGCTTGCATTAAAGACTTGCCTAGATCGACTTTTCTGTGCCAGCAACAGGAGTGCTTCGCAAACTCGTTATAAAATGGCCAGCGTTTTTCCTGCCAGACGTAGGAATAACGTGATTTCCCTAACTGGATTGACAGAGAACGGTAGAGCAAGGAGTTGGGGGAAATCTGCGGCCTGCGGCCAAATCCGGCCCACTGCTTGTTTTTGTTAATAAAGTTTTATTGGAACACAGCCACATCCGTTGTTTACAGCCTTATGGATGCTGCTTTTGTGCCAAGATGGCAGAGTGAGTAGTTGTTACAGGGACTGTGTGGCCCGGAAGCTAAAGATACTTACTCTGTGACCCTTTACAGAAAAAGCGTGCTGGGCGCCTGGGTGGCTCAGTCGGTTGAGCGTCGGGCTTCGGCCCAGGTCATGATCTCATGGTTCATGAGTTTGAGCCCCGTGTCCAGCTCTCTGCACAGAGTCTGCTTCAGAGCCTCTGTTTCCCCTCCCCCCCCAATAAATAAACATTAAAAAAAAAAAAAAGTGTGCGGATCCCTGTTCAGGAATGCCTGCGAGGGGACCACACCTTCTTTACTGTCCCCGAAGTTCAGCGTGAGCTCGACAGCTCCTGCATTGTGGCTGCGTCTGCTCCCTGACGTGGCCCTGCTGCTGGGCACCCTAGTTCAAGGGCGAGGCTTCCTCCAGGTTCCCTGGGGCAGCCAGCTGCGCTCTGTCACTTCCCCTCTGTTTCCCTCCTCCTGCACCTCTCCCACCGGCGCCCTCTGACGTGCTGCCACCACTACCCTGCTGAAGCCTCATTACCCACCCGTGCTGCTGAGGTAGCTGCCTCGCCAGTTTCTCCTCATTCCATGCTATGCCTCACGGCCGGGATAGTGTTGCGTCCACTTAAGAACCTCCCTTGGCTCCCCATTGACCTCCAAATCAAGGGCAGACCCTCAGCCCGGCCTTCAAGGTTGTTTTATTTCTGATTATTCCTCACGGTGCTCTGAGGCCAAAAGGTCTTCCCCCGCTTCCCCCCCACTTACGGTGGTCCGGACCGTACTCCCCCCCCCCCCCGCCCCCTGCTTGATCTTTGCTCTTGCAATGTCGCGACCCCCCTCACTATCCCCTGTTCGCCCTTATTGCATCCCAGAATCCTAGCTCTGTTTTCCTTCTCATGCAACCGAACACCCGCTCTCACTCTCTCGAACCCTCTGCCTCTCTGTCCCCCTGTGTGGTGCGCTGTGTTGTTCTTCGGAGGCTGCTTCCTGCTCTCAGATTATAACATCCCACGGGGTAGGGGCGGTCTCTCCGTCCTAGTTCTGTTTCTCGCACCTGCCACGGGGCAGGCACCCCGGAATGGGAGTCACACAGAGCGTGCACACCGGTGCGAGGGCAGCGACTGTATGTGCACCTACTGTGTGCCAGCCGCCCTGATGCGTGATCTCATGCCGCTCGCCCAAGCAAGCGTCGTCGTCCCCGCCGCACTGAGGGGTGGGTGGCCAGGCTCAGCAGGATTGGCCGAGCACTGTCCCAGGCAGCTGGGACCTCGAGGCTTCCCTGTGCCCGTGCTGTGCCCGTGCTGTGCCCGGATGACGGCGTGGCGGGCTGTAAAGATCCACGCAGGCGCAGCGCCCCTGCCGCGTCCATACGGCGTGTCCGCGCACCCGCAGAGCCCTGCCTGCCCGTCTCAGAATCACCTGGGAGCTCCGATGGGACGCGTGCCGGGGCCCAGCTCTCACTAATTACATGAGCGTCCCGGGGGGCGGGGGTGGGGCAGGCCCTGGTGGTTTCAAAGGCTCCCCAGGTGGTTCCAGGCCAGGCCCCACGCCCCCAGCCAGAGTCAGAGGACCGACAGAGCTCCGGGAAGGTTCCCGGGAGCAATCCTGGAAGCTGGTCAGTGAGTTCCTGCCCACGTCGGCACCGTTTGAAGGTGAGGAAGGGGCTTGTCTGTACACGACCGTGGTGTCTGGGTCCCATCTAGGGGATTTATGACTGCATGGACTGAAGGTCTCCTTTTGGGGCTGGGCCCCCCTCGCTGCAGGTGGCCGGAGTGTGCCTCGGGTCCCCTAAAGAGGGGGAGCCTCCCGAAAGTGCAGCCCCCGATTCCCTACGTGAGCACGTCTCTATGAACTTAGAATGAGAGAGCATTTAATGGAAAGGCCCCCGAAGTCTTACAAAATCTCAAGCTCTTGGGTCTCCTCTGAGGGTTTGGGAAGCCGTATTTTGAACACGTGCTCCCGGACATTCTGAAATGCAAGCTTTTTTTTGTTTGTTTGTTTTTAAATTGTGGTAGTAGAGACCTGATAAGTATTATATTCTTTTAATAACGTGACATCCACTTGGCACAGGGTAAGGACACTTTGGCTGCTGAAATTACGGCTCCTTCGTCTCTAACTACCAAGACGATCTCCGTCAGTCCTGTTACCCATTAAGTGAAGACAGTTGTTCCCCTTAGCACGCATCTTTTCTCATTGCCGAATTGCTCACCGCCACATAAAAGCCGCAAGTGGGTTTTATGGCCTCGTGCGTACTTAATTAGTCCATCTTCTCAAAACCGTGTTTTAAGGGAGCGAAACATTCGCCTCTGATCTCCTTGATCCACAAAGCACCTTTCCAGAATGTTTGCATGGCCGGACGCTTGATCTGGAGGCGTCTTTGAGGCTAGCGAGGGGCCCCCGGACAAGGAGGCAAAGACCCTACTGCTTCCTGTCACCCCCGTGGGCTGCTCTGCAAAGAGCAGGTTCGAAGCAGGACAAGAGCTGCAGGCAGATGTCCGCTCTCTCCAGAAGAGGTGATTATTTTTTGTTTGGCCCACACCTGTCTCCATCGCCACCATCCTTATCTGTCATCAGCAATGTCTGCACCTGCGTGTGATACTTTATGACCGGGCGCACCTGGCGGAACAGAGCCGTTGTCGCTTTTGAGATCTGCCGCCTAGTATGTATGTCATTAAGCCTCATGGCGGGAATGAAAAACGGCTTCTGCTCCAGCCTTCCCACCTGCCCCCTCTCCTGCTTCTGCTGTCCTTTCCTCCCGTGGTGGAGGTCCCCAGGCTCCAGACCCCCCCAGGCTGCTCAGGACCCTGCTCGAGCGCGCCCACGGGACCCTGGCTGCAGGTGTTCCTCCTTCATTTCTGGGCATTGCTCAAGACTCAGCACGAAGGCCTGGGTGAATGAAGCCTCCCAATCCCCCGCGGCAGAGAGGCTGTCGTGTTTTGCGCTCCCCCTCGGCGTTACCTGTCGTAAGCACGGCTAGAGTGCGCACTCCATCATACGTGTTTGTGTTACAAAGCAAAGGAGTGAATAAATGAAGTCTTTGTTTTTCCTACCCAGGCCTTCCAGAAAGAACTTTTCTTTGGCAGTATTCGAAAGCCAGTTTAAGGAGACCAGACTTGCTACTAAATTTCTTTCCTCCATCATTGCAGACGCTTGGTGTTTGGAAAATAATCTAGCCGCGTAACTAGGGCCGACGGAGTGGCGAGCTGGCTCTGGCTTGGCTGGAAAGTGCAGCGGAAACAGGAATCCGAGTCGGAATGTGGGCAGCGGAGCGGGTACACAGCTGTCCTGTCACGGCACCAGCATTAGGACCCGGCTCTGCAGAGCTCGCCCCCAGGGCCAGTGCTGGAGGAGAGTCCACGGGAGTGGCTGCCATTGCATTCATGCTCTCTGCCGCTCACGCTGGGCCGAGCCATCTGGGGACTGTAACAAAATCCCCGGGCCCCGGCTGTCCCCGAGGCCAGCTGAGGCAGAAACCTGGGGAGGGACCAGGCGTTTGAAATCCTTTCCCAGTGCTTCCGGTCCAAAGGCAGCATGGAGAACCACTGGGTTAAAGAAGGCTGTTTTAACGTGTAGGGTTGAAAAGGAGGGAAGGAGGAGTCACCTGGCTTGTCTGTGCTGTCTCAGAAGGCAAACAGAAAATCGAGGCAGTGCTTATTATGCGTCTAGGTGTAGCTGTGTCGTGTGCGTGGTCAGGGGCTGTGGATGCGTGGACATCGACAACGGTGCACGTGTTCCTGTGGTTGGAGGAAGGCCGCGTCCGCATGGCTCTCCTCATTTCTTAGCAACGCACAGCCCGGCATCTCTGAAGCTAGAATTCTGCCTTTGCTTGAGGTTCTCAAGTTCTCCTGCCGGCGTATGGACTCAGGCCTTTCCTTCTCTTTTTTTCTCTTTACAAGCTTGCTGACCTTCCTTTCTTTACCCTTCCACCATCCGTGTGCCACACCGTGGGCACACCTGGCATCTCTGCTGCTGTCAGAACCTTTGATGTTCCCCGATGTCCGCAGATAAGTGACGATGGTTATAGGGCGCCCTTCCCAGCGCTGACACCTGTAGGGTGTCTTTTTCTGGCACCAGCCCTGACAGGTAGCCCTCTATCCCCATTTTAAAGAGAGGGAAGTGAAAGCATCAGGGAACCCGCCCAAGGTCACAGTCGGGATGGACTCACGCATGCTGAACCCAGAGTCCTGGCTCTGCACCCCTCTTTTTTCCTCCCTCTCTCCACTCTCTCCTGCTCGATCGGGATAGACTGCTCTGTGCTAACAGACCTTTCGCGACTTCCTATCCTCGTGTACATCCTGCTGGGTCGATGTTACTATTTCGGTTTCCCAGAAATCAAGGCTTGGACAGGTTGAGCAACTGGACCGAACTCCTAGAGCTAATTAAGGGAATAGGAGCTGGGGTTCAAACCACGTGTTCTCCTCTCTGTGCTCTGCGTTTTTTTCCAGCACCCTGCACGGGATCGTCCATTTCTTTAGGGTGGCGTCTGGGGCTCTTTAGAATCCGTCGCCAATCCACCTTTCCAGCCACTTCCCGTTCTGTTATTAGATCATGCCACCTGACTTCTGCTCACGCTGTTCCTTTTGCCTGGAGTGTTCTTTCCTGCCCAGCAAGGGCTGTGAGACCTCCCACGACGAGAACTGTTATCTTGTTGACCCTGTGTAGAGGCCGTTTACATTTTCTCTCTACCTCACGAGCCCTAAAATAATGCATCTGTGCTTGCCCCACCCCCCCGCCCCCCTTTCAGGTGATGGTTGCAGTGCAAATGTAATGTCTAGTCACTTCATGTTTTAATTTAGTTGTGTATGTCTGTTCTTCTGCTAGGTGGCATCTTGAGGCATCCTCTCTTTCCGTTTCTCTCCCTCTCTCTTTTTTTTTTTTTTTTGCCTAGGGCACTGCCCAGCCACCAGGAGAAGTTATCAAGTATTTGTTAAACAAATGAATGACAGGCAGACAAGAAAACAGAAGTGGGGAAAGCCTTTAAAATCTTCCATCCAAGGGGCCTCAGAGGGGCCGCAGTGAGTGCATAGAAGACTCAGGGATGTGTTTACTTGTTGGCCTGTAGGGAAACGTATGTTGGAAATTTCCAGAAGGAAACAGAGCTAATGATTATCCTGGTGAGCTAATCCGGCACATCCATCTTGCCACCTAGGTTTTTGTTTCATTTTGTTTTCTTCCCATACGCTTTGCTAACCTGGTAAAAAAAAGCCCTTGGCCTCTGCACCCTCCCAGCACGGACTTTGTAAATAGCGTATAGTTGGAACTGTGTGAAAACGGATTTCAGGGCTTTTATGGGACTCATGAGCCCCACTACATGGTGGTGGGTGTTGGGAAGGGGATGTTGTGCTTCCCAAATATAGGCAGAACCTTTCAGAATGGGAGCAGGGGCCAGGAAAGAACTTCCTTTGACGTTTGGAAAAGTTGGGAAGGTTAATTCTTTTATCCTTCGACTTGGGGCTATCCTACTAAGTATACATTTTTAGGACTCTTCAGGTTTAAGTTGCTTAAGTCACTTTTGCGTCCCATTGAAACCGCCCAGGGGTAAGGACCGGCCTGGCAGGTGCACTGTGAGGCCGGAGGGGGCTCGTGCTTGGGTGGCGTCCATTAGCCTTGGCCTTGAGATTTCCTTTTGCACCCCGCAGGTGAGCGTCCTGACCACCCTGGAGCGGAGGTTCAACCTGCAGAGCGCCGACGTGGGCGTGATCGCCAGCAGCTTCGAGATCGGGAACCTGGCTCTCATCCTGTTCGTGAGCTACTTCGGGGCGCGCGGGCACCGGCCGCGCCTCATCGGCTGCGGCGGCATCGTCATGGCCTTGGGCGCGCTGCTGTCGGCGCTGCCCGAGTTCCTGACTCACCAGTACAAGTACGAGGCGGGCGAGATCCGCTGGGGCGCCGAGGGCCGCGACGTCTGTGCCGCCAACGGCTCGGGCGGCGACCAGGGCCCCGACCCGGACCTCATCTGCCGCAGCCGGACCGCCACCAACATGATGTACTTGCTGCTCATTGGGGCCCAGGTGCTCCTGGGCATCGGTGCTACCCCCGTGCAGCCCCTGGGCGTCTCCTACATCGACGACCACGTGCGGAGGAAGGACTCCTCGCTCTACATAGGTAGGAGCTGCCGCGGTGCCGGGCGCGCTCCCCGGCGGTCCGTGCTCATTAGTAGCAGGGGCGCCTTGACAGAGGAAGGCAAGGTGGGCCCCCGCACTTTCTATGGTTGTCGGACGGGGCTGCGCATCTGCAGGGGGCGGGGTTGAGTCGCACCCCCAGAAAGTCTGGTGTCGTCGGTCTGCGGGTGCCACCGGGCGGGATGGACTCCCCAGGTGATTTCCGTGGGCAGCAGATTTTGAGGTCCTGCTTTGCCAGAGCGTTAAGAAGCTAGAAGCGGGGAGACGGGGTCAGGAGGGGTTTAACATGTGAATGAGGACTTCGAGCCGTCTGGCATTTGCCACCAAAGTCTCCCTGGGGTCTACACCTTGGAAACCCCAGTTTTTAATAACCAACACAATCTGCTGGTCATGGTCCTGTCGAAGTTCAAAGGGAGAGGTGATTGCATTCCCCCAGCATTTGGCATCATTCAGAGTTGGTGACTTCTGGTAACTTCCTGCATTGGGGGTGTGCGCAGGAACTGGACATTTAGGAAGAAATAAGGTATGTGTGAATTTTAAACTGCACACCGTAATAGCTTCTGTTATTTTGTACTGGCGAGGCGGAAGCCCTCCGCGGGTTACAGGGTTAAGAAACCTCTACGTGGGAGTTGTTCTTCGAACAAACGGGGACCTCAGTCGCTGTGTTTGGGCACTGTGGCGAGGTCATCTGCAGTGTGAGGGCCAGGCGAGTGTCTCTGTCCCTTGTTTACTAAGTGTGGATTATTAAGACCTGTCCCCCGCTCACTGGGTGCTAAGCTTTGACAGAATTACTTCTACCTGTGGGAACTTTTTGCCTCCTGAAGCACCGTGCTTTGAAGTATCACGTTAACAATCACACAGAGGTTTAGGTTATAGTAGAACCTGAGCAGAATTTGACTTGAAGCTTTCGACCAGAGCAGCTTCCTCCGTCCACTGCCCGAGGTGTATGAGACGGGAGGGTTTGGAACAGTGATGCGGCTCCATGCTGAGTTTCTTCTGTGACTTTCCGTCCCAGTTCTGGAGTCCATGCTTTTGTTGAAAACCTGTGTCGCAAATGCAAATGGTCACGGTTGTCCGTGCACGGGCTCAGGCTGAGTACGGTGGATGGAAAGTGTGCGCCTCTCCATCCAGGGCTGATACGATGCCGCTGGGGAACACTGCGTGGGAGAGGAGAGTTCTAGGCCAACGATGGCCTGGCCCTCTCCCCCTGTGGTTAGGGTAGGTACTGAGGACGTGATTTTCATTTTGTTACTTCTAAAGCTTGAGCGACAGCCACCCTAAGTGAGTCTATCGCAGGCTAGGACACGGGCCACAGCACGTAGCCACACAGCCCCCCGAGGTCCAGCCAGACAGTTGGTCTAGACCGATGGCATCTTAAGACCCTGGGAGAGACGTTTTCCTGTAGGGGTTCACAATAAGGAGATAAATCAAAGCTCAGAAAGAAAATGGCGGAATGAAAATCCGAGTTCTGGTCTCTGATGATAGAATCAAGCAGAAAAATAGCTCCAGAACCCTTCCTCCTAGAAGCCTAGAACCCTCTTCTGCAAGTCTCCCTGCTGCATTAGGCAGTGGTCTTTCCCTGCACTGGGCGGGGCCTGGTTTGTGTGTGTGCAAAGCATTAGGATGAAGAGGTACTTTTTTTTTTGTGTGTGGGAGGTGGAGGCGTGGGCAGCGGGGCTGACCATTCAGGCAAAGGGCCATCTCCAGCTCTGAGGCCACGTCTGGGGGATTTGCCATGAGTTTTTGTTAGAAAGAATGTTTCTGGCAAACTTCTACTCAGGCACCATTTTCTTTCCTCTGTGATAGCCAGAGTTGGAGGTATCCATTTGGTGCATGGGCATCTTGACGGCAACGGTCCATCTGGCAAATTCTAAAACATGACTGTGGATGTAGCCGTTGAGATGGGCTTTCTGAGTGCTTCTGCACTGGTTGTATAGGTCTGTGTTTCCAGGGAGCAGGAAAGAGTAGAGTAAGCCTTCTGCAGAGATCGGCCTCAGTGGATGGCCGTATTATCCCATGCAAGCTTCGGATTGTTCCAGAAACAGGTTAGGAAAACTGCAGCATATGCAGAGTATAACTGGTTCATTCGTGTATTGTACGGGACATAAGGAAGCGTTTGTGACCGTGAGGACATTTTAGCATTTATCTCCTCTAGTGGGGAGCTAGTTCCCGAAGCCACTGAAAGCTTCAGGAAGTATTTGGGGGAACCTACTGAAAGGGACTGATGAATTACGCCCTTGTATGCTGTCTGCCGAGAGGAGGGGGGTCTGAGGGCGCCGGGACTGTGGGTGCGGATGCACACGCTTTGGGGCGGAATGGCATGTGTGTCCCCTGGTTCCAGCTCCCGCCAAGCTGGTTAAGAGGGAGAGGCCCACGGCCGGCCATCCGGTCTTATGCCTAATAATGTGAGCGTGGACTGGAGACGGAAAGGATTATAAAGACTTCCGTTTGTAAAACACAGACTTCTTTGCCACAGACCCTTTACTGTGGGTGTCAGCGGGGAAGGGGATGGTGACCATGTAGTCTCAGCCCCAGGCCAGCGGTGTCCAGGCCTGCCTCTGGGCCGCACGTCACCCGTCGGCGCCATGAGCACGCCGGTGGCCGTGCCCAGGACCTCTTCGTGAGGGGGAGATGGGAGCATTCCATCTTGAGTCAGGCCGACCCTGTCCACTGGAATGACTCTTTGCTCTGGGCTCCTGCGGCTGAGCCACTGCCAACCTCCTGGGTTCCTCGAAGGGCCATTCACAAGGGGCTTCTCTGGCTGGCACCAGTCTGCGGCTGCCCCTTTCCAGCGTGGGGAAAGGGAGCCAAGGGAGCTCATTACCAGGCGACAAAACCCGCCGAACGGGAACACGACTTGGCTGGCAGGCTTTTCACTAATGCCCGGTGTGGAGCCAAGCCTCACGGAGCAGCTAGACAATGACCTGTGGGTGGCACGTGGCGCTCTTTCTTCCTAGACGGACTGAAGGGCCAGAGGGGCCGTGGAAACCGTTCGATGTGGGGCATGACAAGGGTCCAAGAAGAGACCCTTGGGGAGTCCCCTCAGTGAGCCTCCAGCCTGTGACGTGACCCTCCATTCGCCCAGTTTTCTTAGCTGTTCTGTCTTTCTCCAAGTTCAAAACCTGGCAAGACGGACTGCAGGCGGGGATAAGTAGGATGGTGTGCTGGACTCGCCGTCCTTTCGTCAGGTTGCTATGGCAACTGGTGGCAACCTTGTCCTCTTTGAAGGAGGAAAAGGTGACCTAAAGAGCGGTAGGGATTTTTTTAAATAACTTTATTCCTAGTTAAAAAGTGTTACGTGTTCACAGTTGACAACTTGGGAGGTATGGAGAAAGAATAAAGAATCCTTACTCTCGGGACGCCTGCGTGGCTCCGTTGGTTGAGCTTCCGTCCGACCCTTGATCCTGGCTCAGGTCATGGTCTCATGGTGTGTGGGTTCGAGCCCCGAGTTGGGCTCCGTGCTGACAGTGTGGAGCCTGCTTGGGATTCTGTCTCTCTGCCCCTGCCTCCCTGGCTTGCACACACCCACACTCTCTCTGTCTCCCAAAATAAATAAATAAGAGAATCCTAACTCTTAGCTTTATGATTACAGAAGGTCTTTGTCCGAATCGGTATGTTCTTTTACCAAAAATATGTTTATAATAAGCGTCTTTCTCTTAATATTTGATGCACATTGCCTCGTGTTACTAAATATTCTTCTGTGATGTTACCGGGTGCGTGACATTCTCTCGTGGCTCTGTACTGTAATATTTAATGCCCTCTATTGTTGGACATGGTGTTTGTTGTTTTTGGTTTTCTGGTTTTTTTGTTGTTTTAATGTTCGTTGTTGTCAATGGGGCAGACGGGACCCTGTGATTCTGAGTAGTTAGATGAATGCCTAAGATAACGTAGCTGAACGGAGCTGGACTTGGGGTCTGAGGGTGGGGGTTTTTCCGTGTACGTCAGGGATGTATCACAAGGCTGGGGTTGGGGGGAAGAGGGCCGGTGGGTGGTCCAGGGGTCAGGTACAAGTCAGGGCCTGCCACAAGATAGCCTGAAGCCTTCAGGAAGTAAAAATCGTAGGAGCCAGCCAGGAGGGAAGAGAGCAGTGTGCCCCAAAGCCGAGGGGAAAGGCGCGATCGGAAGGGGGAGTGGGTGGCACAGCCCGAGGCATGGCAATAGGAGGGGGAAGGGAGGACCATCCCGGCTCACAGTCCAGGATGGGGTTCTGGAGCCGCTACTGCTTTGAGTAGACATGGGTGCTGATTAGAGCGGGTGCGTCCCAGCCAGGGGCGGCTTGTGTATTCCGCCTTCTGCTTCCCTCTCTCCAGAGATGGCCCGGACCCTCCTCACATGGCTCTTGATTCCCTTTTTGAACCCCAGTAGCCATTAGGTAATCGTACTCCCGTTGGGTTACAAATCTGTCTCCCGACAGTTGCCCACACGCTGCTCCTGGCTCTGCCCCGTGGACGCCCAGAAGACTTGGAGTCTCTCTTCTGTGCGTGTGTTTTTTTAATGGTCATTTCTAATCTTTTCTTTATTTTTGAGAGCGAGAATGTGAGCAAGGGAGGGTCACATCGAGAGGGGGGAACGGAGGATCAGAAGTGGGCTCTGCACTGGCAGCTGCGAGCTGATGTGGGGCTCGAACTCAGCAACTGAGATGATGACCTGACCCCAAGTCGGGTGCTCAACAGACCGAGCCACCCAGGCACCCCTCTCTTCCATGTTTCAGTAATTCACCAGATAGCTGAGCACCAGCCTCGCCAGGGTGAGGGAGGAGTTACTGCGACTTAGCTCTTCTGTGCTCAGACCTTTCTTCCTCCCTCGACTTGGTTTTCCTGCCACGCTTGAGCCACCATTTCCCTGTCGAAGATGGATGTCGTGCGGACTCCTTACCAGGGGACAAAAACAGATGAATGAGGCGTGCAGGATGTGCGTCCTGTATTAGTTTGCTAAGGCGATCCTGATCTAACACCACAGCCTGGATGGCTTACACCACAGAAATTTTTTTTTTTCTCACAGTTCTGGAAGCTGGAAGTCCAAGATCAGGTATCCGGAGAGCCGGTTTCCTCTGAGGTCTCTCTCTTGGTCTGCAGATGGGTTCTGTTCCTCCTCTTGCTCCCTTCCCAGGGTCTTAATGTCCTCTTCTTGAAAGGACAGCAGTCCGATGGGATTAGGGCCCACCCCTATGACTTCACTTAACCTTGTTACCGCCTTACGGCTCCAAGTACAGTTGTGTACTGCAGTCCCGGAGGTTAGCCCCCAACATATGAATTTGTCAGGGGGTGGAGCGTGATTCATCCCATAACCGGTACCAAGGGGATCAGTACCAAACTAAGCCAAGAGCCTTGGGTCTTTTGCCCAAAATTTTCAATAAGGCACTGCATTGTTGTGTGTGTGTATGTGTGTGTGCGCATATGTGTCTGTGTTTATTTGTGCCCAAGAAATTACTTGAAGATGTAGCTTTAAAAAAAAAAAACAACGAACAACTTTTTATTTTGAGATCATTCTAGAATCACAAGTTGTTTCAAAATATAGTGAAGTCCCCCATACCCTTCATCCAGTTTCCCCCAGTGGTAACTTCGTGCATGACTGTAGCACAATATGAAAACCAGGAAATTAACATTGGTTCCATCTGTGGAGCTTATTCAGATTTTACCAGTTTTATGTGCACTCGTTTGTGTGTGTGTCTGTATAGTTCCGGGCAATTTTATTACAAGCGCACGATGTTTTCAAAATGCAGAAGGGGATCGGGGTGAATCATCAGTTTGAGCTGTGTGAGTGTTTGGCAGGCGTATACGTATGTGACGCTAATACACACAGGCATATGTGTGTGCTTACACGCTCACGGGGGAGGATACCGAGACAGAGAGAAGTCTTAGTTTGAACGGAGGCTGTCTAGAGGAAAGGGATTCTTCGAGAAGCCTTCCCGTGGGAGCCTTCTGAGTTCCCAGGAAGAACGGGGCCCTTGCAGGCTGCCCGAATCCACCGAGCAATGGCTCTGAGTTGGGCGGCATATGTATTAGACACTAACATGTCATTTTGTTTTTTTAATCACTTATATTGAGACCCAGTGGAGCCCACTCTGTTCCGGTTGATGCAAAGAGAATTATTCTCAGATTTCATCTGCCCAAGTGTTGAGTACAAAGGTCACTATGATACCAGCCGGCAACCAGAGGGGAACCAAGCTTCTCGTCGGAGCCCTGGGAGCCCAGAGTTATTTTGCTTCTGATGAGTTTTTATTTTAACTTGACATTGGGTAAAATGCGTTTTAACTCTCCAAAGAGTGTGGGTCGGGTGTGGATCAAATACACTGCGACGGCAGTTCATCTGAAAAAATAATTAAAAAGCTCTCCCTCGTGGGAGGAAGCCGAACTCCTTATATTCTCGCAACTTCATTGAGATGGAAGTTTCCCTCGTTAATTTCTTTTTCTAAAATAAACGACGCTGTAAAACTGGTCAGTTTGTTTTGGCTGTGTGCCACCCCTCTCTCGCAGCAGCTGGTCACATGCCATTTTCGGTGTGTTTTAGCAATGCGCTAGGAAACCCGCACGGGGCTCTTATCCGGTACCTCCGCATTGCCCGGGCTGCTCGGTGCTTCTCGTTCATTTTCAGCTGCTCATAATTCACGCCCCGTGGTTCACGGAAGCACTTCTGTGCTCATTGCCTGGATGACCTTGGACAAGACTCTCAGCGTGGGCCCTGGAGTCTGACAGTTTCGAGATTCAAATCCTGGCTCCCCTTCAGACCTGCCGCCAGGATCTTGGACACCTTTCCAGTTGACCTCAGCCTGTTTCCTTAGCAGTAAAAGGAGGCCGGCCGGGATCTACGTTGCGGGGCTCTGCCTTGCTGTCCTTTGCATCAGGTACCCTGTCCATGGTAGAGATCAAGAAACGCCATCCTGTTCATTTTTATGGTCCTGTCATCTCCATTTCCGGACGTGGGAAGTGACCGCCTTATGGAAACACACACAGGCAGGTCTTTTGACCAGAGCAGTTGGATCCTGATTTTCAGCTTGGGACATAATCCACCTAGTAGATCTAAGAATAGCAACCTCTTCGGTCCTGCATTAAATCAACAGGGCTCTTCTTTGCCTGCAGACCCCTTCCTGTGGCTCATCTCAAAGTACATGAAGTGCTAGCAGGGCCCCAAGCAGCAGGCGATCTGATTCCGATGAAGTCAGGGGCGCCCTAGGGTATGGCCATTGCCACAACATGATGGATTGGGTAGCTTTCTGGGTTTCGACACACTCCTTCCTAACGCGCTTCTTAATATCGGCTCAGTTTTTCAAAAGAATGTGTTCTCGCTTTAGTAAAATTGGGAAAACCCAAAATATAATAAGAAAATATAATTTCTAATCCAGGAACCTATAGAAAGTTGTCGTCAATATTTAGGTATATTTCGTTCCAGCCTCTTTCTTTCGTATTTTCGTTCAGACCATACTCTATATGTAAACCTACTTTGAACGGACCTTTTGTAAAGTTCTTAATGTATCTGTCATATGTGAAATTGTTGTATTATCACAAAGATAACTGCAGGGTATTTCGTTAATCTAGAAATGCTGGAATGCGCTTGTTGGTTGTTTGAATGATGAACGTCTCTGTGGCTTGAGCCACGTCCAGCCACATTCGCTGAAGACTTAAATGCTTGGGCTAGTGCAGATGATTCAGTGTGAACTGGAAGGCAGCCCTTTGGCCTCGCTGTGACTTCTTCCAGAAGATAAGTAAATGAGGCACAAGTGTGTCATGAAAAGATGCTTTGGGCCGGCCAGGAGTGTGGGTGTCCTTGTCGTCAGCCCCGGGCCACATCTGCTCAGAAATCTTAAGTGCTGCCGAGGCTCAGCCAGCAAACGAGAAAAGCAGACTATCTAGGGGGCCGAGGACCTGAGGGTTCTTGCTTCATCCTCCGCCATTTGTTTCCCCGTGGAAACACAGAGTCGGTCTTGCCAAATCTGATTTTTAAGAGTGACCAGCAATCAGTAGTTTTCAAGTGGACTGAATCGCCAACCCATCGGCATCCTCCCCAAATCCTCCGTGGGTCAACAACACGGAGAAGCCAGCTCGAATCCGTTGGTGGGTTGCCGTTTTACACTCTTTGCTCTACGTCATCCATTTCAGATCGCGTTTGCCGTTGGAATAGCAAATAAATAAAACAAGAAAGGAAGCTGGGTGTTAAGGCAAGCAGTTGCACGTCAGGGACGCCACAGCCAGAATAAATAGTGTTCTCTACTGCGATCGCAGGTGATGTGGGCGTTGGGTTGGGGATGGGGGCGGGGACTCTTGCACCAACACAGGGCACAGTTGGGAAGAGAGGAAGGAGCCGGGACCTGTGGCTGAGCCTCTCAGGATGCCGGCCGAGGCTTTGCTTTTTGCCCCAGAAGAATGGGAATCACAGAACGGAAAAGAAATTCAACCCTTTTTTCCAAGCTAAGCATATCCGGATGAAGAAAACTTCAAGAGTTTCCTGAAGGCAGCGTTAAGAGTAGAAACCAATAATACCATTTGGAGCTGTGTGTGCGGGGGCATCTTCGCTGAGAGAACTTGGAACATAGCATTCAGGTGTTTGATGACCCGATGTAAAACCAACAGGGAGGCCCAGACTGACCTAGAGAAGATTCGCAGGGAAGGTGAAGGTGCAAGGGGCAGGGGCGGGGCGGGGCAGGGGCAGGGGCAGGGCGGGTCCCGCCTTCAGAACCACAAAGGCACGTTGTTTCTCTCCCACCAATCTCTAGCTGCACCTGCCTCGTGAAAGAAGCTTCACTTCATTTTTCCTCTCAACTGTAACACAGGCAGTGTCCTTAAATTATAAAAGGCTCTGAGCTATTTTCCTGAACAACCTGCATGTTCCCTTAGTTTCTTTGCAGACTGCTTCTTCTCTCTGATATAGAATAACCTCGGCTTTATCTCCTTTTTTCCCTTTTCACCTGCGAGAGGCATTCAGTGAGAGCAGCTGTGTGAAGGGTTTGGTTTCCGTAGAGGGTTGTGATTTGCCGTTGTTAACACCGGCGTTAGAGGCTAATGGCCTTCCTCTTCAGGGCCAAGTGAGTTCTTCATCGCTAGAGGATTCTCGTGTTAAAATGCCTCGTGTAAGAGTCTTTGTCGTGGATGTTGGCTTTTCGCCTGTCTCGCATCTTGCTTTCGTGACCGAATGCTGCCTTTCCCCGCGGAGGGCAGCAGACATGATCACGTGGTCCAGGTGCGCCGGCCATGATGCAGAGAAGGGCTCCCTGTACAAGGATTGGCCCAAGGATTGCGGCGAGGTGTGACAAATGGACTCAGAGTGAGAGAGAGAGAGAGAGAGAGAGAAACAGACAGAGGCCACTTTCTTTTCTAGGACTGCTAGCTGTAAAAACTTCATGTCCAGAGACTGTAGGAGCGAAGACCTCACAAAGGAAGGTAGCCCAGGGGGAGGAGAAGAAGGCAAGAGGGCTGCCTGGATCCAGCTCTGCCTGAAGTGAGCCTCTAGCCCTTGGAATCCCCGTTCCTTGAGCACAGAAAGGATCCCGTACGTTTGCTTGAATGCCCCATCCCGTCACGGGAAGAGTTGAACTGGCTTGCTTTCCTCTTAAGATTTGACCACGCCCCTTCCTCCAGGGATAGCGTTTCTGTGCAAGGAAACCCGTATAGGACAGTTGTGCTCTGATCAGAGAGCTAGCTCTTTGATGATTCCAAGGTAGTCCCCCGTGGTACCCTAAAGACCTGAACAACACCTAACCCCATGCCTTCGATGGAAGGGGTAGGTTGGAAGTTCTGATTCAGTTTTTCATTTCATTATTGCATAGCCTTTAAGTTGCAGGAGAGAGACCTGGACGCCGAAAGGAATGCCCCCTCCACTTTCTCCCTGACCACCCCAAATAAGCAAAGTGTTTAAAAATAACCTGTCGGGGGGCACCTGGGTGGCTCAGTCGGTTAAGTGGCCTACTTCAGCTCAGGTCATGATCTCACGGTCTGTGAGTTCGAGCCCTGCGTCGGGCTCTGTGCTGATGGCTCAGAGCCTGGAGCCTGCTTCTGATTCTGCCCTTCCCCCACTCATACTCTGTCTCTATGTCTCTCAAAAATAAATAAATGTTAAAAAATTAAAAAAAAAATAACCCGTCGGCAGGCAGGCTTTGTGCATAATAGCAAATCGCTTCTGTGGGTGGGAGAGTGTCCAGCACGTTGGCTTGTTATCCAGTGGTGCTGTTGACTGAATGCAAGAAAGCTAACCAATCCTGGCTCCTTTACGTGACTGCGGTCACCAGAGCTGCCTTCGCTCCCAGCAGTGGCTCCGTATCGTCAGGGGCGAGGAGGCTAAAAGAGCGAGCGCCATTTGGGACTTGGCTTTGCTCTTTCAGACCTGCCAAGACCCGTGTGTGTCACGTGCTTATTTTTGCTCCTGAGCAAACGGCTGAACACACCAACGTGTTAGGCGGCCGATGGGCACTCAAGAAAACTTAGGTGTAGACCTTAGCGCTGGGGTTCGGGAGTTTGCCTGACGGGTGTGCAGAGAAATCGGGGGCTACGTAACGGGGCTGCTTCCAAGTAAAGGTGCTTGGGTGTGCCTGAGGGGAGGGATCCAGGACCTTCTGAAATTATTTGGAGATGTGTGTGTGCTCTTGTGGGGAAGCTTTCACTGGCTTCTCCGAGAGGCCAAAAGGTTAGAATCACATAAAGTGGTTGGGCAGGCCGTGAGGATGGGCCACTTGGGGTAAGATAAACCAAGATAGTCGAGGTGCTGGGCCGTGCGGAGTGACAGATGGAATGTTGTGCACCACTCAGCTGTCAACTTGACCTGCTCTCCCGGGGAGCCTCTGTACCTCCAGCCGGAAGCATCTGAGCGTCGCTCAGGCAACTGTGGGTGAGAAGTCAGAACGTGTTCCCAGCCACTCTGGAGACACCCTCCCAGCCTTCCTCCTCCTGTGCCGTCCCTTCTACCGTGCTCCCCCCCCCAAAAAATTCCTTTGGGGCTAAAATTTTCCATCCCTTCTTTCAGCTTCACTGTGGGTGTTTTGGGTAATATTCAGCAAATTTCCTGTGCTGGTTTGCACTGATGCACAGATAGGAAAATCAACTTTTTTTTTTTTTTTTCTCTAAAAGCAAAAACATCTTAAAAATGCACTGGTTCAGAATGGCATCTGAGCTCCCGAAGTCAAAACTTGCCGTGTGTTCTTAGAAAAATTCTCTCGGGCAATTAAAAACAAACAAGCAGGCAGAAAGTTGTGAGGGACCCCCCCCCCAGAAAACCATCTGGGGACTCGAAAGAACTTGGCAAAATCAGGATGGGCAAAACTTTTTATCCCACACTTTTGGGGACAGTCGGTACGTTTAAAAAAACCCCTTTCTGTGTTTACCAGTTCGCATTGCTGCCTAGTTCAGGTATGAGGTTGAGGGGGGGCAGGGTTTGGGAGTTGGGCACATCCTAGTCTCTCTCCAAGAAGAGATGTTTTTTTCTCCCTTTAACTCTCATGTTCTAAGCATGTGGCACTAGCGGACGTGACTTCCCCGTGTCTCCTTTTCTGCCCAAGGCGTTATTACCATAAGAACCCTCACGTTTGCTCACCTGCCTTGTGGACTGTTAATGGAGTTTACAAAGGGAATTTGAATTCCCAGCAAGAGGCCTCGTTAGCACAGCGAGGATCTGATAGATTCCAAAATTGTGTGTGGACACTTGGAACCTTTAGAAAACCCAGTGGTGTCTATTATTAGATCTAAATTATTTCACCTACCCCAGCCTCCGTCCGCACGTTTGTGTCGCGGGGGAGAGAACCTTGCCTTGATCCGGGCGCATCGGCTGGATTGGCTTCTGCACGCATTAACACCTGTGATTCTGGGGCTGAAGACACGGCTCGGAAGCCACGGGGCGGCATGGAGAGAACAAAATGGCTCCTGCACGGGTGTTTTATTTTGTTTTTTCATGGCCACCTTATTACTGGTTGGGAGCAAGTGTTTAATTTTAGGAATCGTTGCGGTCACAAAGAAAATGGAACAGCTGCCTGCGTATTTGGACAAGTGCATCAAGCATGTGGGTTCGAATAATGACTGTAGCAACACCGGATACGCTGGCCGTCCTTTCTGGCGTCCTTGCGACTCGAAAGAGAATGGGTGCCCTCTGCCTGTGGTCTCGCGCTCCCTCCTCCTCAAGCCCGGGGAGACAGGGGTTGCTATTCTCATTGTGCAGATGAGGAAACTGAGGCAGAGAGAGGTCAGTCTCTCCACACCCCCCCCCCCAACTTTCTCCCCTACTGAGTACCTGGAATTGGTCCTGATTTTAGCAGTAAAGTATGAAATGGTGAGAGGTGTCTCAGCTGGGAGAGGTCGGTGGCCGTAGCTGCTCAGGGCCTGGCTTCTCCGTGGGAATCGCTAAATCTTTCATCAGATAAAACTTTGTTTCTACGGGAAAAAAAAAAAACAAAAAAACCTACGTGAGTTGTTTTCACAATCTCCCTGTAAAGTGACAGACACTCACCAGACGGCTTTGTTTACATTTCGGGCCCCGCAGCCTTTAATTGGTACACAGTCACTGCTCTTGTACGACTCGGACTTGGGTTTTGTTTTTGTTTTGTTTTGTTTTTTGTTTTCACTCCCAGGCTTGGCCAGACTAGCTCGCTTGGCTCCGCAAGTCAGGCGCGGTGGTATGTATACCTCACTCGGCCGCAGCTGGGACAAAAATGGTAAGAAGGGAAAATACAAAGGCTCCGTGGATCTTGGAGGAACAGGTGAGGAAGAAAGATGAAAGGGAGAGACCAGCGAGCTGAGAGGTTGTTATTCCCAAGGCCTTTGAACATGAGAAAATAATCAGACTGATTGTCCGGACAGGTGGTGTTCCGAAGACCTTCCAGAGTAGAATGGCCATGGCAGTGAACGGGGAGCAGGACGAGGGGGGACCTGATGCAGGGTGGCGGAGGCCTCCTCGCGCTATCCCGGAGGGCACGATGGCCAGGCAGCTGCATCCTCTTCCCGGAACGTGTTCATCCACACTGTCCTACGAGCCTGTTGGTGGCTTGCAGACAAATGACCGTCTCCTATTGGCCCATCTGGGAGAGTGGAAGGCGGGTTCAGAGGTCAGAGACCGGGTGTGAGCCACCCAGGTAGTGCAGAGGGGAAGTTGGGAGCGCCTCTGGCTCATGAATCCAGATTTATATTTCTAGCTTTTATATTTTTCAATGTCATTTATTTATTTTTAATTTTTTTAACGTTTATTTATTTTTGAGAGACATAGAGACAGAGCGTGAGCAGGGGAAGGGCAGAGAGAGGGAGATACAGAACCTGAAGCAGGCTCCAGGCTCTGAGCCGTCAGCACAGAGCCCAACGCGGGGCTCGAACTCACAGACCGTGAGATCATGACCTGAGCTGAAGTCGGCCGCTCAACCAACTGAGCCACCCAGGAGCCCCATCAATGTTATTTATTTTTGAGAGAGAGAGAGAGACAGAGCATGAGCGGGGGAGGGGCAGACAGAGGGAGACACAGAATCTGAAGCAGGCTCCAGGCTCTGAGCTGTCAGCACAGAGCCCAGCGCGGGACTCAAACTCATAAATTGTGAGATCATGAACCGAACTGAAGGCGGATGCTTAACTGACTAAGCCACCCAGGTGCCCCAAGCTTTTTTTTTTTTTTCTTTTTTTTAAATTTTTAATTGTAAAGAAACACATAACCAAAAATTCACCATCTTACCCATTAAAAAAAAAACAACTGTACAGTTCAGTAGTGTTGACCATATGTACAGCGCTGGGCAGCATTTCTCCAGAACTTTCGTCTTGCAGAACTGGCACTCTGCACCCAGGAAAACAGCTTCCAGCAGCCGCAGTTCTGCTTTCTGTCCTTACAGGGTCCAACTGTTCTCGTTAGCTGTTCTAAGTGGAGTCCTACAGCGTTTGTCGTCTTGTCACTGGCTTGTTGCATTTAGCAGAATGTTCTCAAGGTTCGTCCACGCTGGAGCCTGTGCCCAAACTTCCTTCCTTTTTAAAAGCTGAATAATATCCTTTGGTGTGGATAAACCACATTTTGTTTATGTGTTTATTTCTCAGTGGGCATTTGGATTGCTTCCACCACTTGGCGACGGTGAATAGTGCTGTATGAACTTCTGTGTGCAATGTGTTTCTGGCTTGTTAAAAGTCAGCTCTCGGGGGCGCCTGGGCGGCTCAGTCGATTAAGCGTCCGACTTTGGCTCAGGTTATGATCTCCCGGTTCATGAGTTCGAGCCCCGCATCCGGCTCGCTGCTGTCAGTGCAGAGCCCTCTTTGGATCCTCAGTCTCCTCTCTCTCTCTCTCTGCCCCTCCCCTGCTCGCTCACACGCTTGCTCTCTTTTTCTCAAAAAAAAAAAAAAAAAAAAAAAAAAAAAAAAAAAAAAGCTGACTCTCTAATCCGGTGTCCTAAGGTGGTGTTGAGCTCAGGAAGTCCAAAATTCATGTCCTTAAATTTTCTCCCAAATTTGCTTTGTCATCGTTTCACCCTGCCCTTTCCCTCCCACCCCTTGCATTTAAAAGCCACTGCCTCTCACTGATCATGTCTTCGGAAGGTCTCTGGTGTCTGGCCCCTGTCCCCTCTTCATTTACCTCCATCGTTTCAGGCCAGGCCCTCAGCACCTCTCACCTGGATGAGGGCGTCTGCCTTTGATAAGTCTCACTGAGCCCAATCTGGCCTGTGTCCAGGTTGTCTTTGGAGCTTGCTGGGCTTCCAAAGCATACTCTGAACGTTTATGAACCTGAAGAGATGCACACTGTTCTGGAAACTCTGTTACAGAAGTTCCAAGGCATCTGCATGGACTTGAACTGAATTTCATTATATGCTCTGGGAATAACAATAGGATTATGTGTGTTAAAATAATGCATATGCTTAACTAACAGTATTATATATTTTTGAGATGCTTAAAGTCACTGGACTCCTTTTTTTTTTTTTTAATTAAAAAAAATTTTTTTTAATTTAGTTTTGAGACAGACCGAGCATGAGCAGGGGAGGGGCAGAGAGAAAGAGGGAGACACAGAATCCGAAGCAGACTCCAGGCCCTGAACTGTCAGCACAGAGCCCGACATGAGGCTTGAACTCATGAACTGCGAGATCATGACCTGAGCTGAAGTCGGATGCCTAACCGACCGAGCCACTCAGGCGGGCCCCCACTTGACTCCTTTTTAACAAAGAGAGACAGGTTAAATTTAACTGTCTCCATTTCATTCATGCATTGATTTAACAAGTATTAATTGTGAGCCTACCATATGTCAAGCCCAGTGCAAGGTGCTGGGGGAGTGGTACGTGGATGGGTGAGACCTGGCATCAGACTGTGAGAGTAATAATAACATCGGGTATTTATGAAGCATATTCTGTGGGCCAGAGACTGGGCTAAGGTCTCTCTGTATATTATCCAGTGTGATTCTCAAAAAAAAATCCCTTAAGTTAGGTTTTATTGTCTGCATTTTATAGAAGGAAGTCCGGACACAGAGATTGGTAACCTGCCCATTAGGGAATAGTGTGGGGACTTGAGCCAGAAGAGTTCTTTCTCCAAGGGCTGTGTTCCACTGCTTCCCAGCAAACTCCGTCAGCAACTGTCCTCAAAACCAAGAGCTCGAAAGGCAGGGAGGGCAGTTGAATCGCCAGGCTTATGGGCACGCACGCACGCACGCCTTTGCATGTATGGAGTTGGAAAATATTCACCACATGTGCTCAGGAATATTTTACAAGTGCGAGTAATGACTCAGTGCCTTGCAAAGAGACACGCCGTCTTCCAAACCATAGCTGCGGTCGGAGAACAGAAACACACGTTCTGCGTGTGCTCCAAGCGGGAACTTATTATGTACACTTCGTTTTTCAGTGGCATCAAATGCCGTTCCCTGATGCGGTGCCTTGTCTGGTCAAGGAAGCCAGTGGACAGAGCCTCTCGCCCAGGCTCAGAAAGGGAGGCGATGTCTCTGAACTGGCTGGCTGGACGTCTGGGGAAAAAACCTGTTTAAAACCGGTGAGGCTTTGCAGCTGGGGAGACGGTGTCTTACTTCCTGTGGATCACGTAGGGCCGGCCCGAAAGAGGCCACCTAGCCGTGTGTGTGTGTGTGTGTGTGTGTGTGTGTGTGTGTGTAAGTATGTAAATGGTGGAAATTGCTATTCATCACACAGAATACATGCATATTCTTTTAAGAATATCACTCCTGCTGGAGACGATTAAACAGGAAATCCACGAGCGCACGAGACAGGTCTTTAAGTTAGAGTCAGGGGGGAAGATTCGGTTCTGTAGCTTGCCATCTGCTGGGGTATTGCCTATGAAAGCTGTGGGCAGTGGGACGCCTCCATTGGAAGACTGCATACCGCGTGCCGGGCACTCAGAAACGAGTTTCTAGGGCCCCTGGGTGGCCCAGTGGGTTGAGCGTCTAACTTTGGCTCGGGTCATGATCTCACTGTTTGTGGGTTCAAGCCCCATGTTGGGCTCTGTGCTGACAGCTCAGATTCAGAGCCTGCTTCAGGGTCTGTGTCTCCCTCTCTCTCTCTGCTCCTCCCCTGCTCACACTCTGTCTTTCTCTCGAAAATAAATAAAACGAGTTTCTCCTTTCCTCTGCATCATGGCCGTTTAACAGAGGAGATGGCAGAGGCTCTGCAGAATGAAGTTACTTGTCTCACGTCTGTATCCCTTAGAAAGTAAGTGGTCAGAGTTGAACGTAATGTCCGCCGATTGTGTCTGGCCCAAAGCTGAGATTTTGTAGGATAACTGATTTTTATTATGGGAAATTCGAAACACATACAAAAATAGAAAGGCTAGTTAAATGGACCTCAGCATGCCGTTACTATTCCCAGCTCGTAGCCTGCCTTGTTTTATCTGTACCTGCACTCAGTCTCCCTTCTCCCGGCTGTGTCAGATGGACGGTTTTAGAAGTTTTAGAACGTTCTGTATGTAAATACTGAGTATTCTAGAAGATAAGGACTCTGTAAAAACATAATTCCAATACTACTCTCATGCTATGCATGCGAGTGATAATTTGTTAATGTTAACACATATGTACTCAGTGTTCAGATTCCTCCAGTTGGCTCTTTAAAAACAACACACGGGCGCCTGGGTGGCTCAGTTGGTTGGGTGGCCGACTTCAGCTCGGGTCATGATCTTGCGGTTTGTGGGTTCGGGTCCCGCGTCGGGCTCTGTGCTGATGGCTCGGAGCCTGGAGCCTGCTTCGGATTCTGTGTCTCCCTCTCTCTCTGCCCTTCCCCTGCTCACACTCTGTCTCTATGTCTCTCAAAAATAAATAAACGTTAAAAAAAATTAAAAAAAAACACACTTTATTGGCTCTGAAGAGCTCTATGCTTTGCAATTAATTGCCTTGTTTCTTAGGTCGCCCTTTAATCTATAGGGTTTTTTTTCCCTCTCTTTTTCTGTCTGGTTAAATAAATTGAATTATCCATCCTGCAGTTTTGTACAGTCTGAATGGTGCTTTCTGGCATGTTCTTCTGTCCCCTGCCTGTATTTTTTGTAAATTGTTCTAGAGGACTGATTAGATTCAGGTTTGATTTTTTTTTTTTTTCTCTTGGCGAGAAGTACTTCATAGATGATGATGTATATTTCTGTTAATGAGACACATAAGGTCTGGCTTTCTCTTTCTGTGGCATTGACAGCCATTGATGGTCATGACTTCTATATAGTGGGGACATTCAAATTCTGTCATTTTTTAAGAAATTCTATTAAGAGAAAGTTCCACATTTCAGCTCTTTTATTATCTTGAGATAGAATTTGATTAAGAAAAGCGGGAAAATTAGCTATATGACTACCAAATCAATTTAAGATATTTTTTTTTGTAGTTTGTTTTGTCCTTAAGATATATTCTTTTAGGGCTGTATAGAAATTACTATGTTTAAATATCATTGAAAAAAAATGACTTCTCTCTGTGTGGTTTGGACCATAATTCAATGAACGATTAAACATGTTCCATTTTGTTTTTGATTTTTGTAGATTACTTCTTAAGACAGAATTTTGTTTGATAATTATGTAAACTATCGATAGGGTGTCAAAGTCACATCTACAGAACAGGAATGTTCCGAGAATTCTGGCTTCCAAACCTATCGTTGTTATTCCCTCCCACACCTTAGACACAGCTATTTTTCTTTCAGTTTTTGGTTTTTCTCTGCATGAAAAATATAACCAAATATATTGATATATGAGCATCTCCCATTTATTTATAAAACGTAGCAAATTATATACTTTTTTTCCACCTGACTTTTTCACTGAACAGTGTATCCTATAAAGGAAGATTGGATAGGAATCCACTGAACAATATATCCTATAAAGGAAGATTGGAAGAATTAGCATAATTGGCATTGTATAAAGGCTTATGGAATCATTGAATTTTTAGAGCTGGTCGTAATGATAGCGAATATTCATGTGGCATTTACTATGTTCTGTGCACTGGGCATAAATTCATTCAATAGTTCTTATAACGGTAACCCTCTGGGGTATGTATTATTATTCTCGCCATTCTATAGATGAGGAAACCGAGGCACGAGGTGGTTAGTTAGGTGACTTGCCCAGAGTCTCTGACCTAGCGAGTGGCAGGTCTGGGATTCGGATTCAGGGGTCTGCTCTCATATACCGCGTTATATTGCTTTAGAGTTTCCGGAGTTTGATTTTCTGGTTTTTACGAGTACGGAAGGTCTGGCCCCTGGGCAGTTACATTAAAGGTGTCACCACCCACGTGCCCTGTCCTTAGTTTTATTACTTTTTCCAATGATCACCAGCTTGCCGTTACGGCTTATTGTCGAGTCTAGAATTTGATCTTAACTTACTGTGAAGTTAACTACTTAGCATGTTGTTATTTCATGGGTGCTAGGACGACCAGACTTGTGGGTCAGTTAAAGGACTTTGCCTCTCGATGCCCTTATCAGCAGGTTGTAACTATTCCCTTTGCCTCGATGCAGGTGGATGCCTGCTGTGCAGTACGTCCTATTACAGGAGAGGGACACCGAACTTGGAGAATCCACTGCTTTTATAGCAAGCAGTAAGCAAGCCTACCCTTTGTCCCAGAGGGAAGAGTTGTCTCATTCCTTACGGTTGCTCATTGATAAATGGTTGGGTTCCGAAGGTAGCCCACCTCTGTTAGCTACCAAACGGGCACTGTTGACTTCCGCTAGCCTGATGTTAGAAGTCTAATGAAGCTAGATGGGGGGTAAGCCTCAGCCTTTTTCTTCCCTCGTGTCTTGGCACACATAGCCGACGTATGGCAACGTGGACACTCTCAGAGGACTTCATCTCCCGACATTTCTTTGCCCCTTTCTTGTTTCTTTGAGAATAAAGAGTCAGGTGGGTCCCCATACCACTTCCTTCACAAATTCCAGTGCTTAAAAACATTTGCCAATATTCCCTGATGTATTTATGGTAAGTTTTGTATTTCTCAGACTCTAACTGTAGCAAAACCAAAATCCTAATGAGATCTTTTTTGAAGGCCACACTTAATGCATCTTCAACACTCGTCATGTTGCAAACTTCTGGATTTTCTTTATTTGCGGTGCGTAACATTTTGAAACCAGCCGGAGGGACGAGGCTGACAAGCATCGATTAATCTCCTGACTACATAATAGAAGGTTTTGTTATGATTTCCTTTTGTTTTCTTTTTCCTGGCTGAACCTCCATTAAGTCCAGTTTTTCTTGCCAGTAATTTATATATATATATATGTATATATAATTCGGTAAATTACCGCCCTTCCTAAGACGCTGATTATAACTTTACCTTTTCATAGAGCAACACGCGGGGCTTTGAATGGGAACACTCTTGGAAGGCAGCCCTCCCTAGCAGTTTGGCGACCTCAGTGACTTTTCCGATCGGATTTCCTGTGTTAAATAAGAACTGTGAAGGGGCCAAGCCGTGTCCATTCGTGGCAAGAAGTGCTCCTTTAAGTTATGAGAAGAAAGGGCAACATAATAAGCTTCTGTAAATGTGGTCCAGCTGATCCATTGAGGAAGACCGACGGGCACTGGATGGGCACTGTTCACTTCCACTGGCCTGATATTAAAAGTCTAGTGAGTCTGCTGGGTGGGGGTAAGCCTCAGCCTTTTCTCTCAGGAATTTTAATGAAAGACTCTGACAGCTTGGAGCCCCCAGAAGGGCATATATATTTTTTTGAGTGTATTTATTTATTTTGAGACAGACAGAATGAGTGAGCGGGGAAGGGGCAGAGAGAGAGGGAGAACTCGAGAATCCCAAGCAGGCCTTGCACTGTCCGCACAGAGCCCGATGCGGGGCTCGAACTCACGAATTGTGAGATCATGACCTGAGCCAAAACCGAGAGTCAGACACCTAACCGACTGAGCCACCCAGGCGCCCCTCCCAGAAAGGGCATCTTTTCAGGCGTTGCTGGCGTATGGAAGGGCGAGACGGCTTGGCACTTCCTTCCTGACAGATTCTGAGGGAGGGCTTCACGAGTGTGCGCCGAGCAGTGCCTGCACGCCCTGCAGTGCCTTCGACGCTTCTCGTTGGACCGCTCCTCAGAAAGACTTTGTGTTCACAATCGGGCTCCGCGGGATCTTTCAGGACCTTGAAAACGTTCCCGGGACGGTCCCACAGCAGCCAGCCGGGAACATAAGAGGGAGCCTAGCCCTGATTAGCAAAGCGATCACAGGTCCGAATGGAGAGACTAAACCCTCGTTACCCACAGAGACCACTGAGCGAGGAATCTCACCTGGGTCCCCCTCGCTTACTGAGCTCTGTGACTCGGTTTCCTCCTAGGGGCAGTGGCAACAGGGATAGCATTTCTCTTATCGGGATGATGCGATGATCATAGGAGGTGACGTGCAAAGGGCCGTTGCTAGCACGTGGCGAGCGCTCCGTGTGTTACGAAGGAGAGGACAGCATGTCGGCACCGGCCGGGTCGACTCACTGACGCGGTTTCTAGGTGTAAGTCTGTCTAAACGCGGCCTGGAGCCACGCCGTCCAGCAGGGCCCCCACGAGCCGCAGGTGCTATTTAAATGACTTCCGGCCAGATGAAATCAAGAACACAGTCGCTCCATCACACTGGCTGCATTTCAAGAGTCACGTGGCTCTTGGCTCCCGTTTGGGGCTTGGGAGCGTGTGGGTTACAGAACGTGTGTGTCGTGCAGCAGGTCCTCTTGGACAGTTCTGTTCTGGAGGGTTTCCCCCCTGCGGGATTCGAGGGCATTATAATGACGGTTTAATTTTGGCACTTTTTTCCTGGTACCCTCCCCTCTCCGCATCGTTTCTACAGAGAAGAGTATATAGTGCATATACGGCGATGTGCATGTTCCAGAGACTGCTGGAACAACAAAGCCCTTGGAGACGAAGCCGGGGCTGGCCTGCGAGGCGGCTGGGGGCCACTAAGTGCCTGCCGGCCCCCCTGCACACTCTCTCGGTCACGAAGGCTGCACTTCCTCCTTTGCTGCCGTCCTGGGGACAATCTCAAGTTCTAATATTCCTTCCTGTTTTCCTCACAGGCACCCCGTGTCCTAATTTCTGTCCTTGAACTGTGGTCACCGTGATTACGGGACACCGGAGGCCCTTCATTCTCTCGCTGAGTACGGGCGGTTAACACTGTCCTGGCCGTGCTCCTGGAGTCCGAGAAGAAGGGAAATCCATCATCCGGGGGCCGGAGAGTCGGGACGCCTGTGCCTCCCTTTCCTTTGGGTTTTAGCTCTGTGGGAAGAGCGTGAGCTGGATTTTGTAGCTAAATACCGTCTCCCCAGCCGGCGATGTAAAAAGGAAGGGAGCCACTTGCGTTACGATGCGTTTTTGCTGCGTGCTCTTGGGGGCTCATCAGAGAGGGCATGAATAGGATCTCCTGGGCTCAGCTGCCGTCTTTGCACCCTGCCTGTGGGGCACGGAGCAGGAGGAAGGCACCCTTGGGTGCCAGGCCTTGTGGGGAGCAAGGGCCAGGCGGTAAAGCTATGACCTCTTGCCGCCCTTGGAGTAAGTAGCATCTCTGGAGAAGCAGCCTGGTGGACGGGGTTTCTGAACTGTGTTTCAAAGGTGGAAGGGAGGGGAGTGGGGCGCCTGGGTGGCTCAGTCGGTTAAGTGTCAGACTCTTGGATTCGGCTCAGGTCACGATCTTATGGTTTCGTGAGTTCGAGCCCCAAGCTGACAGTGCAGAGCCTGCTGGGGATTCTCTGTCTCCCTGTCTCTCTTGCCCCTCCCCCACTTGCGCCGTCTCTCTCTCTCTCTCTCTCTCTCTCTCTCTCTCTCTCAAAATAAATAAACTTAAAAATTGATGAAGGGGGGAGGGGTGGACCTGGTTAGTTGAGGGAGAAGGGGAGAAGGGAAGGGGGGGTACCAGGAAAGACAAACTCCACAAAGAAACTTTAATTTGAAACCAGGAACGGCTTATGGGAACATCACCACCACTTCCGCGTTATGCGGTCTTGGGTAGATTGTTTAACCTCGGCCTCGGCTTTCCCGTCTGTGAAATGGGAGTAGCCCCGGGAGCCGCCTCCCAGGGCCGAGCTGAGGACTGATGAGTCGGCACGTGTGGGGCATTCAGAGTAAGCGCTCAAGGGAAGCGCACTGTCGCCGTTGCCTCCTCTTCCTCCGAGTGTTTCTGTTATTATTAAACGAGAAATAAGCTTTGGAGGTGAGTTCAGATGCCCGCTTTGCCACTGACGCTGTGCAAGCCCCTTCAGCTCTCCGAGCCTCAGTCTGTTCACCGTGCAAATGGGGGAGAATGCATCCATCTGTGTTCCTGGGGCTCCTCGTGAAGCTCACGTGAGGTTTTGTCCCTAAACTCTGGAACAGGGCCGGGAAGATAGAAGGGGCTTAGGGACCTTTGCTTCCCCCTCTCCTTCTCTCCAGCCAGCTTCCCCCACAGTCCCTTGGAAAGCCAGGTAGGGGAAGGGTGATGGGGTGGAATGGCATTTGAGGAGAGAGAGTCCGGCGGGGGGGGGGGGCGGGGATGGCTTATGCTCAGGTGCCGCACTGCAACTGAAAGAGAGAAGTCCCACCCTTTCCGGTATCTAGATGCTTGTGCCGTAGTCATGGGCCGGCTGCTTTTGTGGTTCGAGTCGCTCTTTCTGTGGCCCAGCTGCTCTACACGTTTGTCGTGGATTTAGCCCTCGAGAGCCACAGGAAGTGGGACTGCTATTCCCATTCCACAGATAAGGAGATCGAGGCACAGAAAAAGTTAGTGACTTGCTCACGATCACCAGCGAGTGTGCGGTGGTGTCGGGATTTCACCCAGGCCCGCGGGCCTCAGAATCTGTCTTCGCCTCTGCGATCGACAGTTAGGGATTTGGTAAGGGACCACAGTGCACATTAGCACTTATGTGGTATAGACAGTGTGTGATTAAGAATCGCAGAGGTGTAGACAGGAGGGTTAGGGCAGAAAGAAAGTGTAGTTAGGTTACCAGTAGATATTTTAGCCTCATCCAGAGAATTTGGGTGGGGGGTGGGCAGGACCCCAGGTTTTCTATAAGCTTAGGCCACCGTGCCGCCCCTCCCTGCCCTCCGGGCTAGACCCTGGCCTGCAACCTGCCTCCTGCTGTGAAACCATCAGCAGCCCCCACAGCCCATGGGGTGTCGCCCGGAGCCATGCCATCCTGCTTCTGGGGGTTAGTGATTTCTGAGCCCTGCCCGAGGGCCTCAGCACTGGTCTAAGCCCTTAGCACAGAGAAGCCAAGTCACTTGCACAAGGTCACACAGCAGGAGAGTGGCTGAGTCAGGCCTAGAACCCTGGGAGTCTGGCTGGGAAGCCCATGTCTCCCCACTCCTGCCTCCCTCCCTTTTGAACCACATGCTCTCGCTCCACACTCCTGCCAGCGCCCTTTGCTGAAGTGCTTCCTCTTGGGGTCTGTCTTCCCCTCCTTTCCCCGATCCCTGCCCTGTGCCTTCTCACTTGCTCTCCCTCCGGGGACCACGCTTGGTGACGGCATTTCCCCGTGGTTTCGAACGCTTCAGGTCTCTGCACCCCTCTGGGCCCAGCCTCAGATCAGCCTCCTCTCCGTTTCTAGTGCTTTCCATAGGGGGCCCGACAACTGTCCGGTCTCAGTAAAAAGCGACAGTAGATGATGATACCTAGCGAGCCCAAGTCCATGCTGGCATCATACAGAGCTACTCCAAGTCTAGGTTTTTACAGAAGAGGCCCCGGGGAGGCTGGCTGAGTGGCGTTGGAGCCAGACTTGAACCTGAGCTGACCCATTCCAGGCCCGGTGGCCTCTCGTGTGTACTGAAATACAGCCATTGAAATAGTAAATTTCAAATTGGTTTTTTTTTAACTTTTTTTTTTTCTTAATGTTTAGTTTTGAGAAAGAGCACAAATACAAGCAGGGGAGAAAGAGAGAGACAGAGAGAGAGAGACACACACACAGAATCTGAAACAGGCTCAGGACAGAGCCCAACATCAGGGCTCCAACCCACAAACCGTGAGATCATGACCTCGGCTGAAGTCAGACGTACTTTTCGTGGTCTGGGGAATTGTAGCAGAGTGGTCTCAGTGCATTACTGTGGGACTCTGCTATTCCGTCACAAAACACACACGCACACACACACACTCCTGCGAACGCGCCCTGGTGTTCGTCACTGTCCGTGTGTCCGTGGATGTGGGTCTGGGCTCAGGGTCTCCTTGGCAGCCCCATAGAGGCTCCTGTGCTCACAGCTCCGGCCACATGCACCTGGGACAACGGGTGCTCCCTGCTGACTGCGTCTCCTCTCGTCTGCAGAGATCCACGTGGCTACCCTGCATCCTGACCACTGCCTCCCCAAGTCATTTTCACCACTTTCTGATCGCCGCCCCCCCCCCCACTAGGGCATTCCCCTGAGTCCTTAGGACCTTCCTAGGCAGGTGCTATTAAATGTTCATAAGGGATCTAGCCAGGGCAGGGCCCCCTTAACCTCTGGCCCTGGGTTTTGCCCTTCTGCCGTTTTAGGTGAGTGATTTATTGAAAGGGAGGCAGAGGTGGATGGGGGATGGTGGGAAGGAAATCGCCCTTTTAGATTTATGGCTGGTTTTGCCCATGTTACTGTGTAAGCCGCCAGCTATGCAATTAGAGGTCGTTAGGCGGCTACAATGCGAAATTAATTCTGCCAGGGACCCCCACCCCGGGTGACTGTGGGTGAAACTGCTCCAGGGCAGGGAGAGAGTAAGCTTGTTGCTTTGGCCTGGTGGAGGGAGGTGAGAAAGTTGTGCTATTCTGAGGAGGGCCTGAGAGCCGGCTGGTGAGTGTGTGTGTGTGTATGTGTGTGTGTGTGTGTGTCATTGAATAAGTGAGACCAACTAGGACTGAGCCCAAGGCCCCGAAAGTCCCCGGGAGGCCTCAGGGGGGGTGGCCAGATCACTTTGTGAGCGGGACCACCTCCTTCTGCCCTTGGGAAAGGCCGGATCTCAACTTTGATAGTTTTAAGGCCGGGTGACCTTGGCCAAGTTGCTTAGCTTCTCTGTGTCTCCCTTTCCTTCTCCATAGAAGGAAGGCATTGGAAATCAGAGAATCTGGAGGTGTGTTTAACCCTGTAAAGGATTTTTTCTCTCCCTTCATCCTGTAAGATATGAAGCTTCTAATTTCCGATGGGCTTATATTGTTAAAAAGCAAAAGTCAGCTCAGTAAATTTTAAGATCGCATTGGTTTTATTCACTGAATCTTGAATTGGGCAGCGTCCCATCTAGCAAAAAGAAGTATGCTCCGAAGAGCTACAGGAAAGGGAAGGTTTTAAAGGCAGAGAGCGGCAGAAAAAGGAAGTTTATTAGCAAAGAGTGGATTGTTTCAGGCTTAGGGAATCTGTCTGTGGGGGACAGAATGGGTCTTGGGGGATTACCTCACTAGCGCTGACCAGGTGATTCTAGGTTGGCTGCTTAAAGGTTACATTCCTGGGAGAGGCTGAAACTACCATTAGGTTAGGTGTTCAGTATTGGCTTGCTGACGTGGGGCTTAGCACAAGTGCCTCCATTTTGGGTCTGTTGTTTGTTTCTTTTTTTTTTTTTTAATGTTTATTTTTTGAGAGAGAGAGAGAGACAGCGCGCGAGCAGGCAAGGGGCAGAAAGAGAGGGAGACACAGAATCCGAAGCAGGCTCCAGGCTCCAAGCTGTCAGCACAGACCCCGATGCAGGGCTCGAACCCATGAACCGTGAGATCATGACCCAAGCTGCAGTCGGGATGCTTAACTGACTAAGCCACCTGGGCGCCCCAGAAATTTTAAGTAGAACTCCAGACATCACAGAGAGAAAGCACAATTGCTCTGCCTGAGTGCGTGGGGCCCAGGGCCTGGCTTTTTGGCCTCCCTACTGCTGTCCTCTCTCCCCTGAAAGCTTCTCCGTGGACCTTTTGTTGCTATAATCCAAAGACTCCACAGAACATCACGAAAACCTGAGGTCTAGTCTGATTTTAGTATTTTTTGTTTGTTTAAACTTGTGGTGAAATATATATATAGGGGCGCCTGTGTGGCTCAGTCAGTTGAGCATCTGACTCTTGTTTTAGGCTCAGCTCATGATCTCATGGTTCATGGGTTCGAGCCCTGCATCGGGCTCTGTGTGGTCAGTGCAAAGCCTGCCTGGGATCCAATCTCTTTCTCTCTCTCTCTCTGCCCCTCCCCTGTGCATGCAAGTGTGTGTGTATGTGTATGTACAGGTGTATGCTCTCAAATAAAAAATACACATAACAGAGGCACCTGGTGGTGACTTCAGCTCAGGTCATGATCTTGCAGTTGAGTTTGAGGCCGCATCAGGCTCCATGCTGACAGCTCAGAGCCTGGAGCCTGCTTCAGATTCTGTGTCTTCCTCTTTCTTTCTCTGTTCCTTGCTTGTGCGCGCACTCTCTCTCTCTCTCTCTCTCTCTCTCAAAAATAAACATTAAAAAAAATAAACACATAACGTGAAATTCGCCATCTTAACCATTTTTAAGTGTGCGGTTCAGCAGTGTCTAGTATATTGACATTGTCGTGAGATGGATCTCCAGAGCCTTTTCATGTTGTAATTCTGGAACTTTATACCCATTAAACAACTCCCCATGTTCCTCCCTCCCTCGGGTAACCAGTCTTCTACTTTCTGTGCATTTGAGACTCCCTGGAGGTACCTCAGGTAAGTGAGATCCTAAAATACTTTATTTGTGACTGGCTTATTTCTGTTTGTCCGATGACCTCAGGGTCCGTCCATCTTAACGATGGCATGTGTCAAAATCGCCTCCTTTTGAGGCCGAGTCCTACCGTGTTGCACGTGTGTACCGCGTTTTCGCTCCTCCGTTGATGGGCACTGGGTTGCTTCAGCCGCTCGGCTGTTGTGGATAACGCTGCGATGAACACGGATGCACACTTGTTCGAGACCCTGTTTTCGACTCTTGGGCATCTACCCAGAAGTGGGATCGGCCGGTCGTGTGGTAATTGGGTTTAATTTTTTTTTGAGGAGCTGCCGTAGAGGTTTCCACAGGGGCTGTGTAATTTCTCCAGTTTATCGGTGATGGAATGAAGGCCCGTAAGGGAGTTCCCGTAAGACGTCAGAGCCACGGATGAGAGGGAGGGCTGGGAACGTGGTCCACCCACTCCTTCTATCCCTGTGGGGCCTTGGCTTTGCCTTGGCCGCCTTGCTCTCTCTAGGCCAGCTCTTGCCTGCGTTCCAGTGACCTCGATCCCTCCTCTTGCCTCTTTAGCCCAAAGGGTTGGTGATCGTCTGTCACCGTGCCGCCTCCTGGGTGCCTTCGTGTCCTTCGATGGGTCCCTCAGCCCTGCCCTTCCATCTGTAAAGAGTCCTTCGCTAGGTGGTCCTGAGTGGAAACTTTTGAGTGTACTCTCTGCTACCCGCACATCTTGACTGACACAACTACTTAGCAGAGGAGGGGGGAGGCTGCATAACCTCACTGTACCTCAGTTTCCCTCATCCGTAAAATGCCTTCTTAGCGTTGTTGATATATGTCGATACTGTGTAAAGGGCTTAGAACAGCCACCGGCACATAGGAAAGCCTGTGTAAGCACTTACTCTTATTTTTATGCTTTCCATATTCCTCGTGCGAGGCCCCTCTTAAAACTTGACAGCTGCCTTCAGCCTCCAGGCTCTGGCATTAGAGCGTGAGCCCCTCGGGGATTCGGCAGCTCCTGACTTCCGGGCTGAGAGGCAAGAAGGATGAGGCCAACAAGAGGAAACCGTATCATCAAGGATGCTTTAGATGCTCTGGGCAAGCTCACCCCCCCCACCCCCCCCACCCCCGCCGGCTTGCGCTGGGCCCTCCCCCAGTGCCTGCCTAGCAAAGCAGCCAGCAGCGGCGAGGTCAGGTGCCGAGTGGTTCCGGCTTCCATGCCTCCCTTGGCCGATGATCTGTCCCAGGTCCTGCCTGTTCCCCTTGGAGCCTGGTCGCTGTGCTCAGCCGCTGGCAAGCAGCCGGTAGAGGTAGAACACAGTGAGTCCCAAAGGGTTTGGATCTCCGTGGACTTGGTGATTGTCCCCTTTTACCCAGACGTGCCTTTCAGGAGGAAGCCCCCCTGGAGATCGGGATGCCCGAGTTCCTCGTGAAGGAACGCGGGAGCGGAGGGCGCCGTCCTGCCAAGCAGAACCGACGAGGAGGAGGAGAGGGGGAGCAAACACGTGCACACTTGTGTACGCACGTGTTCATGCTCAAGCGCGCGCACACACACACACACATGTATAGTCTTCAGGGGCAGTGGAAGCATCTAGAGTTTAATTTGCCTCCAGTCTTTCTGATTAAAGTGAGCAACTCAGGCCCTAATGGAATTATCTGTGGATAGTTTATATTCTGGGCTGTGGACGCCGTGGACTGCACACTTAATTTATTCATTCAGCGGTATTAATTAAGTATCTTCTTTGTGGCTAGCACCAGGCCGGGTCCTGGGAATGTGGCGATAGATAAAGCAGGGCCCTGGCCTCGTGCAGTTGACATTCGAGTAGAGAAGACAGCCAAAATGAATGAAAGGATGGATGAATGTGTATGTAAATAAACAAACACCGTAATTACATGATGCGATGCATGCCGGGAAACGGAGCACCGCAGGCACTGGGAACGAAGGCCACAGTGCAAAGTCCCTGAGGCAGAAGAGAGTTACTATATGGGAGGAATCACAATAAAAGCCATGAGGCAGAGTGAGCAGGGGGGAGACGGAGAGCTGGGGTTGAGAGCTGGCTTTGCTGGTCCTGCAGGGCCCTGCCCGTCACAGAAGGGCTTTGGTGTTTCTGTCCACACACTAGGAACCATTTTCGGGGACTTGGGAAGGAGTTATTTGATGCGCCGATGCTTCGCTGCTGTGCGAATGGGTGAAGGGTGAGCAGTGGGAGGCTGTTGTCACAGTTTGGGCGGAGGTGATAGCAGCCTGGACCGAGTGGAGTGGACGCGTGGACGCAGCGACTGACAGAAGCTGATAGAGGAGTTCCTGGTGGGTTGGGAGGGAAGGGAGGGCTTAGAGGGAGAAAGGGAAAAATCCAGAGTAACTTCTAGAGTTTCCGGCTTTCTCAAATGCTGTCTCTTTTCCCTCTTAGCTTGGTTAAGAACAATCTGACATGTTCTCTGAACAGATGTGTGTCGCCAGATGCATCAGGCAGCGCTGGCGCGGTGGGTGATCACGGACCCAGTGGGGACTGCTTCTCCAGGAACCAGGACCCGGTCACCTTGGGTCCTTGGTTCTTGAAGGCGGTTTCTTATAATCTGAGTGCCGAGAAGATTTAAGGATCTTTTTTGTTCACCTTCTCTACGGAGTTGAGTGGCTTGTCTGGCGTCACACAGCTGGTCAGGGGTGGGAGCCAGGCTGCAGTTTGGCCAAAGGGATCATCTCTGGGCAGTCAGCGGGGGACCCGGTGACGTCCCTGTCTGGCAGTTCCCAGATACCCCTGGGTGCCGGGCAGTGCCGTAGGACCGGGGACCGTGCTCAAGGCCGCGGTGGACAGAAAGGCCCTTTGGAATTCATGGCAGATGGGAGGAACTTGGGAGCCCTTGGTGCCCGTGAGTCACTCAAGCATATTCATCTCTACCAAGGTCTGAGGGAAAGGAGGAGTCTTAGGATGGGTTTATATGTGGAAACTTCGAGGCACGATTTGCCATCTATGGAGGCAAGAGTAAGGCCTGATCTCCAAGTCTGTGCTTTCCCCTCTCTTGTCTTCCTCTGACGAGGAGGCTTCCCTCAAAAGCATTGAAAGAATCTCTAGAATACAGTTAACCCTTGAGTAACGCAGCGGTTAGGGGTGCCGACCCCCCACGCAGTTGAAAATTCGCTATAATTTTCGACTCCTCCATAACTTAATAGCCTACTCTTAACTAGAAGCCTTACCAGAACACTGACAGGCAATGAACACATGTGTCATATGTTGTGTGTTTTATACATCGTATTCTTATAATCAAGTAAGCTTGAGGAAAGAGGTTAAGATTATAAGGATGAGAAAATACATTTGCAACACCAGACCGTATTTTTTGAAAAAAATCTGTAAGTGGACCCACGCGGTTCTAACCCACATTTAAGGGGTCAGCTTACCTGACCCATTAGAGAAAGAGAAATCTTACTTATAAGGTCCTTTTAAAAGAAAGGCTGGAAAGACAGAGAGTGTGCCTGTGTTTACACAGACAGAGAAGGGTCACACATGTTCGGGACCCTGAGTTCCTTTGCTCCAAGAGAACATTTTAGTTGGTCCTGACATGAAAAAGCAAAGGTATGAACTTAACATCCATACCAAGAACAGAGAAGACCTCCGTAGGTCCAGTCAGTGATGATATTTGAAAATGATGAGCCGTTTTACAATTGTTAAAGGTAACAGGAGGCGCCTGGGTGGCCCAGTTGCTTGAGCATCCGACTCTTGATTTTGGCTCAGGTCATGTTCTCCGTCATGAGGTGGAGACCTGCTTCGGCCTCTGTATTGAGTAGCCTGCTTGGGATTCTCTCTCTCTGTCTCTCTCCTTTTCTCTCTGCCCCTCTCCTGCTCTCTCTCTCTCTCTCAAAACAATTAAATATACATTTAAAAAAAGATAGTGGTTGGTGGGATAATATTCTATTATTTTGGAATGCACAGGGTAGAGAACCGAGGAGAAAAAAACGGACTCCGAAACCGCAGTACGGTTTGTGTATTGAATGCACTCAAGGAGAAGGGCTTGGAAGAATTCTACTATTTCTTCCTCAAAATGCCTCTTCTCTAGTTTTGTCACGTGTTAGAAAGAACGCAACCAGAAGCCATTTTCCCAGTTTAGTTGTCATGTTTAAAGGCCGAGGAGAGAGAGCAGGGGACCTGAGTTGGCAAATTCCCCACCCGAAGGGGGACAGGTGTGCACTCTTCCGGGACCACGGAGCCAGTGGAAACCCGGCAGTGGAAGGACAGAGGTGACGGCCACTGACCGGTGACTCGGAGACAGCAGGTGTCCCTGGAGCGCTCTGCCATGTCCCTGGTGTGGCACCACGTAAAGCGACACAGAGCAAGCTGCAGTTTGGGCCCTGAGTGACGGGATGACCACAGGATGGGTGTGGCCATGGGGCTGTGTGCCTTGGCACTATGGTCTGGTGCGTTTCCTGCTTGGACCTACTTTGACACAGGAGGGCACAGGATGCATGGTCTGAAATGGCCATGCTCCCTGCTTCCGGAACCTTCCCCCCTGGTGCACCTGTGGCGATAAGACCCCTCTGGCCAGGCTTAGCCTTCGCAGAGTGCTCGGTGGCAAGCAGTCACGCTGCCTCACGCAGAAAGAGCATCTTGTCTGGAAACCCACTGTGGGCCTGGGCCCTTCTGGGAAGTATTGAGGACTCTGGACCTGGCCTTTCCTGAGCAGGTACACGGGCCCTCGGTCTGAGCGCCCCTGGCAGATTTAGCCTCTTAGGGCTTCTCGCTCGGGGAGGGGGGGGCGCGCCGTGTTGCCCAGATACCCGGCACCTCCTCTTCTCTTTCTTCTCTGCTCCCGGGGTTTCTGTGCGAGCCCCTGTGGGCCCTCTCAAGCACTCGGACAACACACGGAGCCTGGTTATTGAAGGCAGGAAATGGGCTCCGTCAAGTACGCCTTTTCTCCAGTACCAGAGGCCAGCCGACCTTCGGCCTGTGGTAATTCCATGGCTCGCTTAAGCCGCTTTGGTGTTGACTGAAGCGTGAGTTCATCTCGACATCAGCTCTGGATTTGGGCTTCCCTTGGGGCAATCGTGGCTGAACCAGGGAGCTGCTGCACACGACACAGGAGCCCCTTTCTCCCTCTGCCTGGGTGCCACCCGACCCGCTTTCCTTGGGTGTGCCCCTTGCTGGCCCTGGTAGGCAGGTGACTTCGGGACCCGGGGGCCTGGGCGCTGCTCCCATTTGCCATTCCAGCGGTCAACTTCGGAACTTTCCAGTCCCGCCTGCGGGAGGTGTATCCTCCCTGCTAGCTGTTCCAGTCGGGCCGTGGGAGCAGCAGCGGTAGGATACAGATGTACTGCCGAGGAGGGAGAGGTTACTCCTGCATTCCATGCTCCACTGTCCACACCCTGATACCAGCTCCAGCCAGCAGGTGGGCGTGGGGCCAGGCCTGCCCGTGGTCTCTGTGCCCTCCTCTGGGAAGCTTGCTTGGCCCCCGCGTGGCCTGTGCAAGCCCTCACCAGCTGTCCACAATGGACCCCAACGTGACCCTGCGTCCTTGTTCCCAAGAGGTGTTGTTAGCATGCAGGATTTCAAGAGCGCGGGCTTACTCAAGTTTAGAGAAGACGCCCAGTGTGTGATGTCAGCCCCACACCCTGTTTCGGCAAAAGTGCTATCATGCGTGGCCTTACCGGGTGGGGACAGCTGGAGTCTCGGGTTACAAGTGTGGGGATTTCCCCGTGCAAACCCCAGTGTTCTCCCGAGGGAGTGCTCGCCAGAAGGGCCACGGGCGGACAGGGCTGTGGAGGAACCCTGCCTCCTTGTACTTTTAGGTAGCTGCTGATGAGACAGGGAGTCTGTCGCCAGGATTGGAAAGCTTCCCAAACGGTGTGGGGAGTTGTGGCAGGGCTGTCCTGTGTGGGCCATGCCGGTGCCCTGTGCTCACAGACCCCGGGGCTGGGTTTTCCGAGACAGGTGAACCCCAGTAGAGTAGGAGAGGCCGAGTGGAGAGAAATGCGCACTTAGGGGATATCTGTAGGGTTGAAGGTCAGAGTCACACTCCTAGGGTTCTGTATCCTGACTAATATCCTGGGTTTCAGAGACCCAGGAGACCCCACATCCTCCTCTCCTGGAACAACTTAGGAGCCTGTCATCCATAAAGGAATCAATACTGTAGAAAAGCCTTTTTTCTGGCTTCTTCCTGCTTATGTCATCCCTTGTGGGGGTGAGTTCCTCTATCTTCACCCCTGGTGTCAGCTCCCTGGTTGACATTCTGAAAGAGGTCACCATCGCCTGCAAATACGCAGGCATACGATGCACTCACTGACTGCTCGCCCTCTGGCCGTGCGTGTCTAGATGCGGAAGGGGCTAGTGCCAGAGAAGGGGGCGAAAATGATCAATAAAAGGCTGAGGGTGATGGTGGGGGAGGGAGAGTGGACAGGTGCTTCTGTGCACGGGAGACTCTGATACACACACAGATAAACTCAGGAGGGGGGCTGTGGGGAAGGACGTGGACCTCAGCACCAGGCGGCCCGGGTTCGCGCCCTGGTTCTACCACTTCCTGGCTGTGGGGCCTTGTGCCGCTTCCCTCCCCAGCAGGCAGGGTAAGAGTGGTGCCCACCTCCGAGGGTGGTTGCGAGGAATGAAAGACCAACTCGAGGAGAAGTTCCGGAAGTCACGGCTGTGCCCGGCGGCTGGGAGGCCCCATCGGTGATGCTTGTTGCCATTGTAGACGGCACTGGAGTCTGTGCCAGAGAGAGGGATGCCAGGCTGCGGGGATGGAGAGCAGGGGGAATCCGCTCCGACTGGAGGGTTTTTAGGAGAGTGGGAAATTGTAACAGGCACAGAGGTAGCCGCTGGGACGCCCCACCTGCAGGTGCAGGGCCTGCGTGCTCAGGTCACGCGGGGCCGCTTCTGTGGCCAGAATCCAGGGTGCGTGTCTAGAGGAGGGGACAATAGGAGGCTGGGAGCGGAGGTGGAGCCTGGCCCAGGCGGGGGAAGAGAGTCAGAAGTGTTCCAGGGAGAGTCCAGCGCTCAGGCGCTTGGTCCTGAGCCTGACCGAGCAGGGTCGCTGATCTCTGCCTGTGGCCTTGCGTGCGGGGAAGGGCAGATGAGCCGCGTGCGGTGGGGGAACCTTGCGCGTTAGCAGACCAGATGCACACAGGTGCATGTTCTCGCGTTTTGCCGTGAGCTGCACCATCTGGTCTGGTTCCTCCAAGTCCACGGAGGTTCCCAGCACTTCCTTTGTCTCTCGTGGATTTCCCATGTACCACTTCTCCCTCTGGAACCGATTTCGATTTTCTCCACCTCATTTCTTTCCTGGACCTCGCAGCCAGCGCTCCTGCTTTCGGTGATGAGGCTGCTGGCTGTGCGGTGCAGGGGCTTTGGCGATGCTGAATTTTATGGTTTGTGGGACGCTGATTCTGTCTTTAGTAATCTGATGACAAAGATGTTGGGAAATACAGCTAGGGAGCCACCCTCTGTGACTCTACCAACAGGTTGCCGCTATTCTGATATTTCGTTGGCTTTCACTGCGTATGACAGAGGAGCTTAAACTATTGTGCGTATTGTCACACTCAGGTTCCCCTGGGGCCGATGTGGCTTTGAGGGATTTGCTGAACCTCCCTGCCTTTGTTCACACCCTTAAATATACATCGTTTGATTGACATTGTAATTTGCATACTATAAAATTCGCCCTTTTGACACATAGGATCCTGTGGGTGTTAGTGCGTTCACAAGGCTGTGCAACCTTGACCATGATCACATTCCAGAACATTTCCATCAACCCCCAAAGAAATCCCCTTAGTAATCACCTTTCATCCTGGGCCCCTGGCAACCGCTCATCCACTTTCTGTCTCTGTAGCTTTAACCGTTCTGGATATCCCCTATAGACGGAATCGTATAATCTGTGGTCTTTTGTGTCTGGCTTCTTTCGCTTCGCATGGTGTTTTCACCGTTCATCCACATTGTAACATGCATCCGAACTTTATTCCTTTCAGTGGCCCCATGATTTTCCCTGGTAGGGCTATAACAGATTTGATACATTCATCATCGGTCCGTAGACGTTCGGGTTGTTTCTACGCTTGGTCTTCCTGAATAACGCTGCTCTGAACGTTCTCATGTAGTTTTCCACGCGGACATGTGTTTCGACCTCTCTTGGGTATATACCCAGGCAAGATACTTCCGGGTCATACGGTAACTGTGTTTAGCGTTTGGGCAACCATCAAACTGTCTTCCAGGGTGACTGCTCCATTTATATTTCCACCAGTCCCGTGGGAGGTTTCTAGTTTCTTACAACCTTATCAGCAGTCAGGACTGTCTGTCTCTGTCCCCTGGAGCCGTGCTCGTGGATGTGAAGGGTTTCGATTTGCGTTTCCCCAGTGGCACACCGTGTTGAACGTCATTTCGTGTGCCTACTGGCCGTTCGTGTATATCCTTTGGAGAAATGCCTGTTCAAATTGTGTGTGCCTGTTTTTAAATTGAGTTCAGGGTCTTTTAACTGTTGAGTCGTAAGGGTTCTTTCTGTGTCCGGGAGACTAGACCCTGGCCAGATGTATAATTTGGAAGCGTCTTCTCCCGTTCTGCGCGTGTCTGCAGTTTACGTGTGAACGAGCGCGTTCACTGGAGCGCTGAGCCACTGGTAGCCACGGAGGCCGGTGCTCGAGGCTTTACCAGGGGACAGTGACGTCTTGTATGACCGGTGTCTCCAGCACCTGCCAAGCACCAGTGATGCTGAATAAAGAAAGGGTCTTCCTTTGTCCCTTTCCAAGGGGAAAAAGGGAAGTAAGCGGAAGCGGATGATAAATTTGCCGAGCGAAACCCCGGAGGCAAGAGGTGGGCGCAGCAGTGCACGCGGGGGCGTCTTGGATCTCAGTCTGCTTTCGAGATCAATGAAGGGAAAGGGCGTACGGAGCCGGGCTTGGGGCCTGTGCTTCAGAGGCAGTAAATATACTTTTCCGGAATCAATAGGGCGGCTCTGCAGAGGCCCGTGAACGTGGTGTAATGATCGCGCCCCAAATTACAGTCGTCACCTATTGATTTCCCGCTTCCTGGCAAGTATTGGCGCATTTCCTCCTGCTCCCCCCCCCCCCACCGTGCCACCCTGGCTCCAAGATCAAATCCTCATCGACCCCCCCCCCAAACCGCCTGGCCCAGGAGGGGAAGAGGGGGTGAAATCCAGGCAGGGAGGTGCCAGCCGAATCATTATCGTCACCGTGGGCAGGGAAGAGGGAGCTGGGAGGGTCTCGGATTTAGGGACAAGGTGGACTGGGCCCACTCTGAGAAGTGGGATCGAAGAATCCAAAGCGATCAGTGGGCATTGGCCTCGTGGAGGCTGCTGCTTCAGGGAATCATCTGGACGGAGGAGGACTTCTTGTTCTGCAGACACGAGCGGGGACAGAGGCTTCTGCAGTCCTGGAAAGCGGGCCCAGGCTCATTCCCGTAGAGGAAGACGTCTGTTTATGAAGTGGCTAATGTCAGATAAACCGTCATCTTAGAAAGTGTAAGTCTCCGACTCTTTCACTCGCTCATGCTTGCTTTCGTCCGTGGAAGGAACACACGGTGAGCTCACGGTGAGCCCCAGAGGGGCCTGGGGGAGGGCTGGAGATGGAGGGGGGCCTGGAGGCAGAGGTGAGGAGAGAGGAACCGGACAGGGTGCATGGGAGGGGGTCAGGCCTGGGAGGGCTCCCCTCAGCCCCCGCACTGGGAGGCGTGGAGCCTGCGGGGAGGAGCAGGTGTTTATCGGGTAGACTGGGCGAGCCCCACCCACGAAACCACAGGGCGTGGATGGGAACTGATGGGAGTCTGTTGTGACAGTGGCTGAGGGCTGTCACCAGGAATAGGGAGGGGCGGGTGAGATTAGCGGTGTTCTGCTTTGCTTGGTGGGGGCACGGGGTGGGGAAGTGGCCGGAGATTTGCCCAGGAAGCTGCCTCAGGGTGGGGTGGAGCATCCCGCTGTGCTGCGGGACGGGTCTGTCCGAGTGCTTGTCCTGTCCCTGTCCTGGGAACACCCAACCGCCTCTCTCTCTGTGCGTCTATGCAGCTAAGCTTCCTCGGTGGTGGGGGTGGGTGGACCGAGTAGAACAGGGAGGGGTTCTCACAGTTTTTGTTCCCACTGACCTTGCGTTGACAGGAGTTATGTCTGTGGGTATTTAACTAGAAGTTAAAACTAAGAACACGCAGGTGCTGTGTTGCATTAGTGACGCCTCGAAACCCCCACTGCACACTCATGGGCAGAATGAGAGTGAAAAAGGCAAAGAAGGCCTCCGTGCTGTTACGTAAATAGTTTTGACCTCAGGGAGCCCCCAGAAGGGCAGATTCCTTTGGATCGGAAGCTTTATTTGCACACTCAGTGTAAACCATCAGCAGACTCTGTGGGCAGGTCTGCCTTGGGGCCGGGCGCTGTGCTTGGGGAGGGAGGGAGGGAGACCACACTGAGTGAGTAACTCCTGCCCTCTGCAGTTCCAGGGGGATGGAATTCATTCAAGAGGTACAGAAGCTAGTATTATCTCGCAACCTGTGATGAGGCTAGGAAGAGGGGCTCCAGGGGCCGAGTCTAATCAGGGGCCAGCACGCTTCCCACAGGAAGTGAATCTAAGCTTCCGGCTTACAAGGAAGTGGAAGGTGGCCAGAGAAGAGAGAGTGGCCTTGTCCGGTTTTATCAGGACAGAGGCCCATGTGGTGGCAGTGCAGTGTCGTGGGGGGTTATAGAGGCCACGTTGCAGGGGGAGGGATCGGCCCGCAGAGCACCCTCCACCTTCCCCACCCTTCCCTGCTCTACCCTTCCTCCTCCTCCCTCTTCACTCCTCCCCTTCTCTCATGTCTCCTCTCCCCCTCCCCCTTCCCAGTCTTGGTACAAGGAATCCACCGGCAGCCTGGACGCTGTGCTCTGAACCAGCCTTCGTGGAGCCCTGCAGGTGTCCCTGGCTCTTCAAGGCCAGCGCAGGGCTGAGCATTGTCACGCCTCGCAGCTCCTTCCCGTGTCTGTGTCTCGAGCCATCTGCTCATGCACCCTGGTCAGGTCCTCCTGTTTCCCCCCCCCCCCCCCCCCGCCAGGCCTCAGTTGCCTGCTCCTGTGGTCCCTATTGTATCTTTGATAACATCTTAGCTGCTCATATACTTCTCCTGCGAGCCACTGCTCTGAGCGCTGGACAAACACGTCCCCGTTCAGTCTTCACCGCATAGGTCTCCTATCCCCATCTTGCAGATGAGGAAACTGAGGCCCGGAGAGGTTAAGTCCGTTGCACAAAGCTGCACGTGGGACCAGAGCAGTAGGACTCGGATTCGAGCCCACGCAGCCTGGCTCCGGTCTGTCCTGTTCACCACCGTGCCGGCTGTGGTTGTTTTCATTCTGTGTTGTTTCCCTTCCAGCTCTGGATACCACGTGTTTGTATCTCAGGTCTAGCACATAGCAGGCGCTCATCAGAGGTTCGATAAATGAATTTCACCTTCGTGTTCTGCTTGCCCGGGTGTCCAGCCCTGTGCATAGGACGCTGCTCACACGGGGACGGATGGGCAGCGCAGAGAACAGATGATTCCCACCTGTGAACGTGTTTGGAAGCTGTCATTACCGGTGGTTTTCAGGGCAGAGGTGCAAGTTCAAAGTGGCTTGCTAGAGAGGTTCTAAAACCATCTCAGTCACTGGCAACTGTGCTCCCGAGATGACTTTGCGCGCTCTAAAGTCCCTTGCCAACAGAAGGTATTGTTTTCGCGGTTACCAAAAGCAAAAGTCTCTTGGGGTATTTGCTTTCCAAGTGCCGGGCTGGGGCTCTTGGTTCAAAGCACGGTCAAGAGGAGGAGAGAACGAGCGATCCCCAAGGCAGGTGGGGAGAAGGCCGGTCCCGGGAGTGCACGCTGGGGTCAGAGACCAGCTTTTGGAGAATGAAAATGACCTAGAGTCTGCCTATTGTGGTCCCTTATCTCTGACTTCCTGCCAGGGCTGGCCGGTTCCTGAGCACCACAGAGGTCCGGTGGCCTCTCTGCAGGGGGCCTGAGATCCAGAACCTTCCCACAGGTCAGCAAGCAAAGGATCGGGAGGCCCCTGGTGTTGGGGGTGAAAATGGGATGTTGGTTGCCGTCATTTTTCCCCCACATCTGGGCAGCCGCAGTCCCCTCAGTTCTGTGGTTTTTTCCCCCTTCCAGCTCTGCAGATCTGCTGGCGTATTCGTTTGTAAGCGGAGTAAGCGGAATTTTTCAAAAGGAAGCAGTTTGCAAAAGATGAAAATAAAACAACTTGGGATAAGCGGCTCATCTGGCAAAGGGAAATCGCCTCTGGCATTGATGGGGAAATCTTTAACCTTGTCTGAGCGCGCAGTTTGGCCCCTGCCTCGTCTTAGAGAAACTTGCCGTCTCCCTGCTGAGGCTGGACCCTGGGGAGAAAGAGCCTAAAAGCCAAGCTGGCACCATCTGGGGACTTGATAGGTAGGTGTGTATTTTTCCTGCCCGGGGTCTTCCGTGCCCCCCGTGTGCAAGCCCTTCTGTCCCCTGGACCTGTCGCCATGGTTTTTCCCTGGACTCCTGTTTTCTGCCCCAACACGCCTTCATTCTCGGCCACAGAGTGCAGCCCTCCATGTGGTCTCCCCCAGATACTCACGCGGATCTGCTACACCTGTGAGCCAGGCCTCGGTGAAAGCTTGCCTTACCGCGTGGTTCCCCGAGACCACGGCTTGTCTGCTTTTCTGACCTCGTTTCCTGCTTCGTCATCTCAGCAGGGGCCATACTGGCCTCTTTGCTCTTCCTTACACAGAAAGCAAGCGTATTCCTACCCCAGGGCCCTTGCATTCCCGGTGTCCTCTACAGGGCTCACTCCACAAACCCCTTGGGGCTCTCCCTCTCTGGGTGCAGGCTCTGCCGAGATACTATCAGAGAGGCTTCCTTCTCGGCGTTATGTAAAGAAGCGCCGTTGTTTTCTCTCACCCTCGGGTCCCCTGGCACCCATTCTCCGCTTTATTCTTCTCCATCGAGATTGGTCCCATTGGCCTTAGTACATGGTTAGTTATTTGTAGGCTTAGTTTCTGTCCTACGGCACCAAAATGTAGGTTCCACAGACACCAAGATTTTGTTTCATTCCCTGTTGTATTCCCAGCACGTAGTAGGGCGATGTGGGTACAGGATAGGTGCTCGCCAAGGCTTGTGGTACCAGCGCTGGTGACCGAGCCTCTTATGACTCTGGACCACTACACTTGTCCAGCTTTCTTTCTCTTCTTCTTTCTTTTTTTTTTTTTAATGTTTGTTTATTTTTGAGAGAGAGAGTGAGTGTGTGGGCAGGGGAGGGGCAGAGAGAGAGAGAGGGAGACACAGGATCCGAAGCTGGCTCCAGGCTCCGAGCTGTCAGCACAGAGCCCGACGTGGGACTCGAACTCAGGTACCGCGAGATCGTGACCTGAGCCGAAGTTGGCCGCTCAACGGACTGAGCCACCTGGGTGCCCCTTACCCCGCTTTTTTCCCCTGCCGTGCTGTCGTCACAGGGCTAAGAGGAGCTTGGGATCTCAGCAACCCTGGCTTTGAATTCTGGCTTCTTCCATTTCCCAGTCAGGTATTGCTGGCAAGTTCACCTCTGGCCTTAGCCTTCCTGCCTTCACTTGCAAAACTGAGGGCACGAGGCTTGCCGTGTAGGCTGTTGGAGGAATATTTGTTAGCCCAGAGGCTGTACCAGTTTTGTGTTAGAGAAAAAGCCTTAAAGAAAGAAAACAGCTTTATTGAGATCTAATCCACGTCCCATAAACCTGATCCATGTGGAGGATGGTTCAGTGGTTGGGTGTGTTCGTGGAATCCTACCGCTGTCTGCACAGTCCAATTTTGGGATGTTTTCATCCCCCTCAGGAAGTCCTGCGCATTGGCTGTCTCTCCCTGTTTCTCCCTCCTCGCAAGCCTCGGCAAGAGCTGATTGACATTCTGTCCCTATGGATTTGTCTACTGACCTTTCCTATAAATGGAATCCTACAACGCGTGGCTATTTTCCAAGGGTGATCCATGCGGTGACATGCGTCCTTACTCCATTCATTTTTATGGCAAAGACTACGCCATCGTGTGGATACCTCACACGTCACCTATGCCTTCATCCATTGATGGGCACTTGGGTCCTTTCCATGTTTTCATTCTTACAGGAACGCTGCCATGAACTTTCACGTACAGCTTTCGTGTGGAGGAGCAGAGCGTTTATTGGACAAATCTAAGCCAGTTCAGAGATGCCTCCTGTTTTTCCTTTTTAATGTTTGTTTATTTTCGAGAGAGGGAGTACGAGCAGGGGAGGGGCAGAGAGAGAGGGAGACATAGAATCCGAAGCAGGCTCCAGGCTCTGAGCCGTCAGCACAGTTCCCAACGCGAGGCTTGAACTCATGAACCGTAGTCGGACCCCTAACTGACTGAGCCACCCAGGCGCCCCTGGAGATGCCTTCTTTGTTAGGTGTTCACACCTTGAGCCACGTCCCATACCCCACAGTAGCTCCTAAACGCATTCCGTTCAGATTACCATATTCTTAGCGATTTTATTCATCCCAGCAGGCGTTCTTTGGTGATAGGACTGGCTTCTCCGTATCTGTCTACCTATTTACATGACCAGCTGGTTATCTGTTTGATTTTGCCACCCGCGTGACCCTTCTTGGCTCGTGGGCCGTCATCTTGGTGTCTCTCCTTGGCCGAGCTCTGCTCAGCCACACGGCTTCAGTGCCATGCATCCTCAGGACTAATTGCATTCGCCTCCTCCCTCCAGCAGCCCTTTGCCGAACGACATTTGCCATTCTGCTTCGAGAACCCTTGACGTGACAAAGCAGACTTGCCTGAAAATGCGATCTTTGGGTTTTCTCGTTCGTCTCATTTCCAGTCAATTTCTTTATCTCCTAATTGCATTCCCTGCGACCCCAGTAGCATCACGGAAGAGTGCTTCCAGAAGATTCATTGAGACTCGGCTGCCGGCGAGGGTGTGATAACAGGGGAGGCACGCGGACCGCTTTGCCAAGCGCCCGTGTCTGAACGTCTCCGTCTTGCTCTTCTGCTTAAGGGAAGTCCTCGGCTCTTCTCCGAAGGGGATCTCCGACAGAGGCGGCCCCTCTTGCAGGGGGCGGCCGGCGGCGCAGGAGAGCAGCTCTCTGTGGGGAAGGGAGGGCGGACGGCACTAGTTGGCGTCCGGCATGAAGGTCCGTTGGGACGTTTCAGCCCAAAGTGCGTGGGATTCCAGAGACCAATCGCGTCTCGTGTTTTTAGAGCCCTTCGCCGTGCGTTTTCCTGTACGCGATGTTCCGTCTCGGACCTCATGGCCTTTGCACCTGCCGTTCCACGTGACTCCGGCCTCTGCGTCTCCATTACCACATCAGAAAGGCTGTCCCTCGACACCCATCTCCCACAGACCCCCACCTTCTCTCTTGGGCCCCTTACATGACTTTTCCTTCCCAGTACTTCCCTCCACTTGGCATGTTATGTATTGGTTTTTCTCTTGTCGTTGCTGTCAGAGCCCAGGTCCCACGAAAGCATGTCATTCACTGTTCGCTCTCCGAAGCTTAAAATGGTTCTCAGAACACAGAAAGGGATGCAGTAAATACGTGTCAAACAAACGGACGTGTATAGTTTTATAAACACCCGGGGCACGGATGCCCGGGCAGCTCCGTCGGTCGAGCGTCCGGCTCTTGATTGCACCTCAGGTGGCCATCTCACGGTTTGTGAGTTCGAGCCCCACGTCGGGCTCTGCTCTCACTGGGCGGAACCTGCTTCGGATCCTCTGTCTCCCATTTTCTGGCCCTCTTCTGCTCATGCGTACTCTCTCTCAAAAATAAATAAACATTAAAAAAAATTAAAAATCAGAAATCAAAAACGCAGGGCAAAGGCGTTATCCCTGCCATCGTGTGGGGGAAGGAAGTCCCCGGCGCTCGAGGCGACCGCCCCAGGTCCTGAGGCGGGATGGGGCTGGACCAGGAGTGGAGCTCAGGTCTTCCGGGTGCCAGCGGAGCCGTGTCCCAGGCTTCCTGGGGCTGAGAACGTCCTCTCGAGGTCATTTGGAAATTCTCAGAAAATGTCACTAGACACCAAGTGGTGGCACTCGTGAGGTCCTCATCAGAGTGGAAAATTTTTTTTTTAATATTTATTTATTTTGGGGAGAGTACAAGTGGGGAAGGGCTAGACAGGGGGACAGAGGATCCGAAGCAGGCTCTGAGCTGACAGTGGTGAGCCCGATGCGGGGCTCGATCTCACGAACCGCAAGATCATGACCTGAGCTGAAGTTGGACGCTCGTTCGACCGAGCCCCCCAGGTGCCCCCGGAGTGGGAATTTGAAGAGGTACGGAACAAGGCTTTCCCGTGACCCCAGAGGGACACGCCGGATGTCGCCGTGGAAGATTGTAAACCCGGTGGGGGGCCCCAGCAGTGCCGCTTAGGGGCCCCGTGAGGCGTGCAGATCGCCGCTCCTCTCCAGCTTTCCCGCTTTTCTCGTGCCGTCTGGCCACCTCCTCCCTCTGCTCAGCAGCCCGCCCGGCCTGGAGACTGGTGTGGGCGGCCTCGCCGTCAGCCCTGCCTGGCAGGTAGTGGGTGTGCGTGCCTAGGTGAGTGTGTGTGGATGTGTGAGAGTGTGCCTGTGTGTGGGGTGGGGTAGTGAACGTGTGTGCAGGTGTCTACGTGTATATGTGTGAGTGGGGGTGTGTAAATGGGAGTCTGTACTCTCGGATGTGTGTACACGCTGTGTGTGTGTGCGTGCGTGCGTGTGTGTACACGTTGACGGAAGTGACCAGGCATGGCTGCCCTAAGTGGCTTCTCAGCATTTACTCCCGGAGCCCCAGTCCTGTGAGCCGATTCAACCCCGAGGACACGGCTCCCAGCTCCCGGAGGAGCCCGGAAGGGGACTTGGTGGAGCTTTCTGCCCTCAGTGCCCTTCCTGGGCAGTTCCTTTAACCATCGGTGCAGCTCAGCCTTGCCCGGCTCATTCAGCGAGTCACCCAGAAGGCATCAGAGCCTTGTCGTTTCGGTAGCCGCAGGGCGTGTGTGCGCCCGGCTAACCGTGGGCAGCTCTGATCTACGCTGGCAAGGTCGAGAGAGGTTGAGAAACAACCCAGACGGAAGACAGGTGGCTGCGCCCATGGCTCGCGATGAGGTCAGGACGCTTCTGCTTTGTGACAGATTTGGGACGCAGAGAAGAGACAAGTTGAGGCTTTGTGCTGACCGAGGCCAGCGCTGACACCAGTGCAGACGGAGTGGTTCACGGTCAGGGTATGGCGCTAGACAGCCCAGAGTTTAAGGTGAGGGCGATTCTCTCTCTCTTTTTTTTTAATGTTTATTTTTGAGAGAGAGAGAGAGAGAGAGAGCGCACATGAGAGAGAGCGGGGGAGGGGCAGAGAGACAGAGGGAGACACAGAATCCAAAGCAGCTCCAGGCTCCGAGCTGTCAGCACAGAGCCTGACGCAGGGTTTGAACTCAGCAACCTCAAGATCATGACCTGAGCCGAAGTCAGATGCTCAACCAACCGAGCCACCCAGGCGCCCCACGCTGAGAATGATTCTGAATACCAACTTAAAAGTTTCTTCTGGTGTCTTTGGAGCATCAGCTGCTGTCAGCGAGATGTCCTTGCCACTGCGTACAACATCACCGTGTCCCCACAGTGCAGGGGACAGAAAAATCCTCATTAGACCCTGCAGAAATTGCAGTTCTGAGCAGTTCAGCCTAGGGCCCCACCAAAGTGTTCAGCCCTGAGCCAGAATTTTGTGGGCTCACGTCTGGCTGGAGGCACTAGGCAGAGATGTGCTTTTCAAATGCAAATTTTAGGAGCATTTGGTTGAATGGGTCCCTTAGGAGCCATAACCATTTTCAGAACCCAATTAACCTGGGTGTGTTTGAATGCCTCTGCAGTGGAAGGGATCCATGCCTGGGCCACCGTGACACTTCTCGAAGCCAGCAGCTGGCACGTCTCTTGCAAAGAGGTGGTTTCAACCCCAGGCTGAATGCTAAGGTGGCAGCTTTGTGGAATGTAAAAAATTGGAACTGTCGCTTCTGCAGAGAGCTTGGCCGCTGCACCCACATCACATTCTCGCGGCGACTTCCTTCCAAGAGGCAGCGTCAGTCGTGGGGAAGACAGAAGACTTCGTATAATTTTTTTTTTTTTTTTGAATGGCAAGAGAGAAGAGGCATCATCTGTGTTTTTGAGCTCTGCTTTCAAATAACTTCATAAATGGCTTTAAGGCTGTCTGAGTCCATTTAGGCTGCGCTAACAAAAATACCACGGGCTGGGTGGCTTAAAGAACAAACATTTATTTCTCTCAGTTCTGGAGGTGGGGAAGTTCAAGATCAAGGTGAGACCTCGTGTCCTGGCTCACAGCCGTCTTTGCCCCGTGTCCTCACCAGTCGGAAAGGGACAACAGAGCTCTCTAGGGTCTCTCTTCTAAGGACACTAATCGGATCCATGAAGTCTCCCGTCTCGTCTCGTGACCTTATCACCTCCCAAAGGCCCCACCTCCTAATACCGTCACCTTAGGGGTGAGGATGTGAGCATGAATTTGGGGAGGGGAATTCATGTGTTTAGTCTGTAATAAAAACTGTCTTTGTAAACGATCCGGAGGAGTTGGAATCTGGAGAAGTTGTGGAGTACATCTGTTCCTGTTACTTATGTTTTCCGTTTTTTTTTTTTTTTAATGTTTGTTTATTTTTGAGAGAGAGAGAGAGAGAGAGAGAGAAAGAGCGCAAGCAGGGGAGGGGCAGAGACAGAAGGAGACAGAGGAACCAAAGCAGGCTCCATGCTGCCTGTTCTGCAGGGCTCAACGGACGTGGGGCTCGAACTCCCGAACCTCAAGATCATGACCTGAGCTGAAGTCGGACACCCAACCGACTGAGCCACCCAGGTGCCCCTGTGTTTTCCTTTTTAAACATACACGAAGTGGTCAGATCATAGGAATCTCCGTCGACATAAATACAATAGCTTTTGCGTCTTTATTTTAAATAAGAATTCCAACTAAAAAGAGCTTTTTAGTTACCAGAGCTGACCGGGAGGTATCCAGGAATGATTTTCTAGTTTGATTACTACACACAGAAGCGGGCTGTGGGATAAATGCATCCAGAAGGGCACAGCAGCTGCCCACTTGAAGCTTTATATGGTCTTCTGTCCTTAGAGTATGTGTCCCCGTTAGCTTTCCTTAGATCGTAATGTCCTTCGTCTCCTTCCCTCCCTCCCTAGCAGACCGGAGCTGACCTGAGGACATAATCCGGGGGACTGGCATGCGATCAGGACAGATGTGGCACTTAATCTATAACTGTAGTCGGCTCTTGGATGAGCCACATGGTTAGTATACAGCTACCCCAGATGAGATCAATTAAACCCATTTCACAGATGGACTAACCAGTTGGTCCTGTTGACTTCCTGCTCCTGTTACCTGTCCTGTTTTCCCGGGTCTTGTTGTCTCCCAGATATCAAGTCTCTAGATCCTTGTATCTCTCAGATAGCAAAAGGACAGTTTTGAGCTGTGTTCCTTTCACCCAGCCCCCCATCTGGGGGCCACTGGGACACAGCGGCAGGAATCGAGGTCGAGGTCGTTTCTTCAGCCCTCTCCCAAATCCCCCTGGCCTAAACGCTCTTCCCGTCTGCTTTGTCTGCAAGACTCGTTGCCCAGAGTTCTCACGGGCAGGTCTTCGAGCAGTCGAATCGAGAGGAAGGCTCCACTTCCTCTCTTTTCTCTCCTCTTCCTGCAGAGACACAAGGGGGCTTTGAAGCACTGCTGTCTTCTTTTCCTGCTGGTTGCCTTATTTGTTCAGTTGCTTCCATCCTGAGCATTCTCTTGATTCCTCTGCCTGATGGCCTTGCAAAGTGTCTCTCAGGCAGCTCATGGCCCGTCCGTCAAAGCGCCTCGTGTAGCCGCTCTCTCATAGGTCATACTCCCAAAGCCTGCGGAGGAGACCAGTGCCCCCATTGCAGTCTAAGACCCAGGACTGGAAGAGGCGTCTACCTCTGGCTCCCTGGCCCCTTTCACGTCACCACCTTGGGGAACAGAGGAGGAAGGGGTGGAGGGGGAGGAGAGGAAGGGAGTTTAGTGCGCATCATTCAGAGGGCACTTTCAGCCTCTTGCGAGCGAGCTTTCTGTCAAGTAACCCTTCAGAGCTCTGCCGGGGTTATTAGAAGGTGTGCCCGGCTCGCCACGGTTCTCTGCGCTGTGTTTATTACGCGTCACGAAGGTGTTACCCCTAGATCAGTGCCTCTTGCGTGTCACGTCTGGTCACTGGGTCAGCTGTGTAGGGCTCCACGGACCATCAGCACGAGGCCAGTGGCACCAAATTCTGGTGCTGAGGGAAGGAAGTTGAGCCACAGACAGGGAGCGAGGAGCCGGGGTGGAGGTGAGTGACCCGCACTTGTGAAGTTTCTACCACTTTGCACACACCCATGCACAGCACTTGTGCACGCGCTCACACACGCACGGTGGCCACGGCACCACAAACGTGCCCGTCAGGCACCGCGTGACTTTTGGTCACCCTGAGGGTGGCCATGCTCATGGGTGGGTGCCTTTACGCCTTTCTTTGTGAATGCGATTATCTCCTTTATTGTCTATTTTTTGGGGTGCCTGGGTGGTTCAGTCGGTTAAGCATCTGCCTTCAGCTCAGGTCTCGATCTTACCGTTTGTGAGTTCGAGCCCCGCGTTGGGCTCTGTGCTGATAGCTCAGAGCCTGGAGCCTGCTTCGGATTCTGTGTCTCTCCCTCTCTCTGCCCCTCCCCTTCTTGCACTCTGGCATTCTCTCTCTCTCTCTTTCTGAAAAATAAATATACCTTAAAATATTTTTAATATCTCTTTTTAGAAATTTTTTAAATTGCAACGTAATTGACACACAGTGTTACATTCATGACTCAGCAACTCTGTACATTACGACGTAATGCTGTGGTCACCGTGAGTGTAGCTACCTTTTATACCTTGCGGGTGCTGGTTCCTCTGCCTGGAATTCTTTCTCTTTCCTCCCTCTCTTTCCTCCCTCGCGAGATCTGGCAACCCCCTGTTGCTTCACGTTGTGTCGGCTCTAGGGTCCCCTCCTCTGGGAAGCCTTCCGTGCCCACCACCTGCCGTGCACACACGGGGTGTCACCGCCAGTGCCACCCGCGCGTGACCTTGCTAGCCTTCCTCTTTGTCCTGCTCCTGAGCCCATCTCCCCACTGTAAACCAAGGCCTTTCATCGTATAAAGCAAATATGTATATAAATGCACCTGGTGCGTATAAGCAATTAGTAGATACTCGTTAGATGAATGAATGACGGGGGGCGGGGAGAGTTGTAGTGTAGAAAGTATCTGACCCCCTCTGTGGAGACCAAGAGCTAATTGTTTTTTTGTGGATTAAATTTCTCATGCTTGTCTCTCGTTCTAGTTAGCACTGCCTTCCTATGAAGACCGTTAGCAAATTCTACTCTGACTTGGTGCCCCTCGACCGATAGCATTTCCTTCCCGGTAGCTGTGCCCCCGGTACCTCCCAGCCTTACTCTTCGCTCCTCCCAAGAGGACTCTCCATTCTCCCAAGGAAGGGATTTAACCATGTCGGTGGGTCTCCTGGCGGTGGAGGCTGGGCGCGAGGATCTGGACGGAGTGCCGCGGAGTTCAGCAGGTTAGTCGTCTGGGTCGCTGCCTAGAGGAAAATCTGAGCTGGGAGCGACCGACACTGTGGACATTCCCCAGTTCTACGTGTTGAACTTTTCCAGCTTCACATTTGTCGTGGTGGCCGAGGAGGTTCCACACTTTCCCCCCCTCAGTAAATGCTAAAAGGCAAAAAGAATTTACTTGTCCACTTAGAAAAACAGTTAGCTCCGGTAGAAAAAAAGTCTATAGCCATTAAAAAAAAAAAAAAAAAGACGCCGGTGTTGAGTTCCAGCCTGCTTTTCCAAGCCATTTAAAACCCTTTTCTAAGCAAGGTCCTCATGCGGGTAGGGGAGAGGTACAGTATGTTTTGCACGACTTTTTAATGTGTTCTTTAGAACACGGCCCCAGTGCAGTATGTTTGCATGCCCGTCTTCGGGCTCTGTTTCGAAAACAATGAGACTCGTGTTGAAATTTGCAGCTGGTGAGCTGGCCCCAAGCCTGGGCAGTTCGGGCTCCAGCACACCCTGGAACAGCCACCCAGGCTTTTGGGGTCACACACGTGAGGTGCCTGCGGCAGGGGGGGAGAGAGACGCGGAGTCCTCTCCTGTTCCCGCAGCTGGCCTGTCAGATAGAACCGACATGGAATTTTGAGGTCTATAGCAATTCGCCGAAACACCCCTGGAGAATAAAAGCAGGCATCGCGGAGATGGGCCATGTCTGCATTCCGGGGGATCCAGAAGGAGCCCCAGTAATGCAAGATGGATGCTTTTTTTTTTTTTTTTTTCTTTTGAGTAAGTGGGTCGTTTTCTCCCAGGAAGCCTTCAAACCTCCAGGTCCCTGCTGACCTCACACAGGCAATGAATGCAGATCCCACCACCGCGCGGTGTCTTGCCTTGGCTAGACGTTGCTGACGCCCGGAGGGTTTTCTTTATGACAGCCACGCAGCCTCCCCAGGGCAGAAGGGCACACAGGACTGTCACCTGTTTGCCTGATCCAGGAAGGGGGACGGAGGTGCTGGGAGTCCATGCACCAGCCGCACGCCTGTACTGAGAGGCAGGTAGGCGCAGAGGGGGATACGTGTATAAATCTTTAGATACATACAGGCGTATACAGTTGGTCCTCATTATTTGTTGATGGCATATTCGCCCATTCGCCTCCTTGCCGAAATGTATTTGTAGGCTCAAAATCCGTATTCACGGCCCTTCTGTGGTCGTTTGCAGACACATACGGAGTGCTGAAAAATTCGAGTTGCCCCACGTGAACGTTCCCAGCTGAGGTCAAATAAGGCCACTTTCTGCCTTCTTGTTTCAGCTCTCCGACGATGAACAATTGCCCTTTCTGTGGTCTATTTAATGCCGCACTTCTGTGCTTTTTTGTTGGTGATTTCGTTGTTTAAAATGGGTCTCAAGTGTAGCGCTAAAGTGCTGTTTTGTGTTCCTGAGTGCAGGAAGGCTGTGCTGTGCCTTTCGGAGAAAATACGCGAGTCAGATAAGCTTCTTTCAAGTTGGAGAGCTGTTGTTGACTCGCAAGTTCAATGTTAATGAATCAGCAGCCCATACGGAGTAAGGCGTCTTGGAACAGAAGACCTATATGACAAGGTTATGTACTAATGTGTTGATGAGACTGTTGGGAGGAGGGACTCACAGGAACTTGACTCTGGACTCCCCGAGGAGCCGTCACTCGGCATTCTCGCATTCGGTGTTTGGCACAACTTTATAGAACATCACTACCGCAATTAATGCAGAGCCACTCTAAAATGCTTGGAGGGTTTTGCATATGGCGTCACATTTGGCTGAAGTCATATGGCAGACCTCTGAGACCCAGATGGTGTCCTCACACAGGTGTCTGTGCCCGGTGGGGGATGGGAAGGAGAGGCGAGGGGCCGCGGGGAGCCAGGGGACCAGGAGAAGGCGGCAGGCTTATCTCGCGGTACATGACTTCCTGAAGGGGCGGTAGTGCCCAGGGTCCTGTGTCCTCTGGAGCAGAGTCCTGGGGAACGCCCCGACATGGCCTCCAGTTTGGTTCCTGGCGCTACACGGGTCGTGTGAATCTCGGCTGGGAGATGCACCGCACCTCCGTCCACCGGACACCCAGGAAGGGACGGTGGGCGGGGGACAATGGCGCAGGGAACTGAAAGGGAAGGACCAAAGGGTGGGGATCTTTCTACTTTCTCACTCCCTGGAAGAGAAACGGCCGGGGAGATCCAGGCAACGAACGGATTCCCAAGCGCCCACGGCTGCCAGGCACGGCACGTTTGGATCTCATCTGAACTTGATGGCAGCCTCCTGAGTTCTCATCCTCTCCGTTCTGCAGCAAAGAGCAGGCACAGAGAGGTTGCCTGCATCGTCAGAAGACACACCGCTCATCAGGGATAGCATTTAGCTTCTAGCCTAGGTTAACTGAGATACAACTAAAGGGATTGGGTAGATGATTGGAAAATCAGATGAAACAGCAGCCAAGATGGGGGACGAAGCTGGGCTTTTGTCTGGGTCTCTAAAACAGTGGTCGCTTTGAGGGAAGTGCGGAAGTCTGAGTGAGTGAGTGCAGGGAACAAGGGTAAGAGTGGAGGCTGTGGTCCTCAGCCTGGCACGGTGTTGTCTCTTAGCAGACCTTTGGCAAAGCCTGGATTCCATTTTGGTTGCTGGTCGTATCAGTGGGGTTAACGGCATCTAACGGGCAGAGGCCAGGGAGGCTGTGAAAACCTATCACGGTGCAGAGGACCGCACTCGCAACCAAGAGTTATCCGAACCAAGATGTCCGTAAGGCCAAGGCTGAGAACACCTGAGTTAGGGTGAAAGCAGGTCCTGGCGGGATATCGTGGGTCCCGCCGAAGGCAGAGCCCACTGTTGGGACCACAGAGGCTGAGGGCTTTGCTTTGAGTTCCCAGTTCCATTTCCTCTGCTGAGAAGCGACTGCAATCCAGAAACTTCAGCAAAAGCATTTCCTTCTGACCGGTTACCATTCCTGGCGCAATTCACTCATTCCTTTTGTACCTTCTCTGTATGAAATAAGACATACACTGTCTGGGAGCCGTGTTTCCCCCCTCCCCCCCCCCCCCCCCCCCCCGGCAGCAGGCACAGATAGGTGACAAGAGCAGAGAGAACGCATCCCTGGTGCGAGGCCTCTACAGCAGGGAGTCTGAGATCAGGGGGCAGGACGGGGACCGCAAGTCCCAGAGAACCCAGGCCCCTCCTGAGGGCTCAGGCTGACCTATGAGGTCACCGTTGGTTTTTATTTCCCTGACTCTTCTTAGCATTTACAGTTTGTCCTCAGGGACCTTGCTTGCAATGTTTGCGGAGACAGAGGCATGAATAAAAATGAGCCATGCAAACTCCTGCCTGGGCGGTGTTTACCAAGTGTTGTGGGGGCACAGAGGAAGGGACAGGGGCGCCTTAGCCCGGAGAAGCCAAAGGACGGCAGAAGTCAGTTTGGGGACCGGAAGGGAGAAGGAGGAGTCCAGGCAGAGGGAAGAAAGTGCTGGAAGGCGGGAGTGCCGGGGAGCCTGCGTTCCTTCCTTCCCAGCATCTGTGCGTCCCTGCTGTGCAATTCGGGGAAATCATCCTCATTTCTCTGGGCCGCCGTTTCCTGTCTGTAAAATGAGTAGGTGGTCCCCCGGCCGGCTCTGTAGGTTAAACATCTCACCTCAGCTCAGGTCCTGATCCCGTGGTCCGTGAGTTCGAGCCCCGCATCGGGCTCTGTGCTGATGGCTCAGAGCTGGAGCCTGCTTCAGATTCTGTGTCTCCCTCCCTCTCTGCCCTTCCTCGCTCGTGCTGTCTCTCTTTCTCTCTCAAAACTAAAATAAAAGATTAAAAAATAATAATAATAAATAAAAAACAGCAACTACAACAACCACAAAACTCCCCTTTAGAGGCGCCTGGGTGGCTTAGTCAGTTGAGCGTCTGACTTCAGCTCAGGTCATGATCTCACAGTTTGTGAGTTCGAGCCCTGCGTCGGGCTCTGTGCTGACCGCTCAGAGCCTGGAGCCTGCTTCAGATTCTGTGTCTCCCTCTCTCTCTGCCCCTTCCCCACTCATGCTCTGTTTCTCTCTCTGTCTTAAAAATAAATCTTTAAAATGAATAGAATACCTGCACCTACACCATTGGATTGCTTTGAGATGGTATGATTTCGTGTGATTGGCTGGGGAGAGTCCCTCCTTCCCGTCCAAGAGAGGCGGTGGGAGAAGGTCTGAGACAGTGAGGAGTTTGGGGACTGAGCCTGAGAGCTGGCAGCCCCCATATGCTCCGGGTGACTGTCACCTGTGTATTTTTAAAAAAAAATTGAATTCGAATGCCTTTGCACGGGACTGGCAGGGTTCATTCCATCCGACTCCTTGTCCCAAGCATGTCCTGTTTCACACATTGAGTGTCCCCTGCCAAAGGCAACCTGGACGAAAGGCCAGGGGACACAGGAAGTTGGGGGAAGCAGAAGACAGAGGAGAGACCATGGGCAGGATTAGCCATGCATGGGGCTAGTTGTGCCACCCACATCCATGGGCCTGAGCCCGGTTCACAAAGCGGTTGAGGATTTTCAGTGCTGGGTTCTGTCCAGGGTCTCATGGATTATGGTTTCCATGGCAGCAGGTTCTCAGGCCAAGGGGGGGTCCCCTGTGAGCCCGTGACTCCAGTTGATGACTGCAGGCTCGTGTCCGGGTCCCACCCCCTTCTCGACGTGGCTCCCGCAGGTGTTGGCATCCTTCTCCCCCTTGCTCACCCCTCCGTTCCCCTCTGGGCTTGTACTCACACCCCACTAAGCTGCTGGGACTCCGGAAGCAGGAGATGCAGCCTGGACCCCCCCCCCCCCCCCACACACACACATGGCAGCTCCAAGAGCAGAGCTAGTGGCTGAGCCAGGAGAGACCCCTGGCCCTGGAGGCAGGACCCTAGGCTGAAGTGTGACCTTGGACGAGTCACTGCGGCTCGCAGCCCGATCCCGGTCTGTGATATCAGGGTACTGGTAGGGCTCACAGCACGTCACATGAGTGTTGGCATGCCAGGGAGAGGCAATAAGCACGGAGAGGACCTTAAAAAAATTAGGTACTCTGCAAATAATAGGAGCATAAAATAATGGAATCGGCACACTGTATTAATCCTCAGAGTAGGGCCACGCCGTCAGCAGCCTGGGCCAGCAAGCAGGAGTCGGTGTGCCGGTAGCGGTGAGGGTCTTCGGGAGCACTGGTGGCCGGAGGGGAGCAGGTGGAAGGAGGGTGTTCTCCAGGCAGAGGGTCTTCTGCAAAATGGTGCTCGTTTCATGCTGTGAGTAGGGGCGAAGTGTCTTTAGGGGGATGTCACAGTCAGGGTGCGGGCGCCTCTGGCTCACAGGGACCCTGCTCTCCCAAGTCCACACTGGAGGGGAGTTAAGGCTCTGCTGCTTCTGGTGTGAAGGCACTCTCCTTAGGATTCCGTGCCCGCCCCCCCCGGCCCCCCAAACAGGTCCTTCTTTATCCTGCTCTGTCTACACAGCTAGGAAGGGAGGCTCAGAGCCAAAAGCCCTGGTTTGAATCTCCGTTCTACCACTTGTGTGATGGAGGGCAAGCTGCTTTGCTTTAGGCTCTCTGTCTTTTAAAACGGAAATACTGGGGCACCTGGGTGGCTCTGTCGGTTAAGCGTCCGACTTCGGCTAAGGTCCTGATCTTGCGGCTAGTGAGTTCGAGCCCCGCGTCGGTCTCTGTGCTGACGTCTCAGAGTCTGGAGCCTGCTTCAGATTCTGTGTCTCTCTCTCCTTCTCTGCTCCTCCCCCATTCGTATTCTGCCTCCCTCTGTCTCATAAATAAATAAATATTTTCTTAAAAAAATGAAATGGAAATACTGAAAGATAGTACCCGTGGTCGGGGAGTGGGTGCTGTCTGGAAGATCAAGGGTGCTGATCCGGATGAGTATTTAGAACACTGAGTGCTCAGTAAATATTAGCTCTCATTGTTACAAATACTAGAATATCTGTTACCCTACTGTCTTTAGCCACCGCCCGGCTCTCACTGTGTGAGACAGTAGAAATAGGACGCGGGCCACAAGTGCGAGCCACACAATTGGAAACTTCCAACTACATTAAAAGTAGAGTAGCCATATTTTTATTTTTTTTATTAAAAATTTTTTTAAAATGTTTGTTTCTGAGCAAGAGAGAGCATGAGCAGGGGAGGGGCAGAGAGGGAGGGAGACACAGAATCTGAAGCAAGCTCCAGGCTCTGAACTCAGCACAGAGCCCGATGCGGGGCTCGAACTCACAGACTGTGAGATCATGACCTGAGCTGCAGTCGGCCGCTTAACCAACTGAGCCACTCAGGCGCCCCAGTAGCCATATTTTAAAAAGGAGAACAGGAAAAGTGACATATTCCTAGTATTTCTATTACAACAGCATAATTTTATAATATTAATATATTTTATTTAATCCACAGTGTCTAAAATCTCATTTTCAATACATGATGAATACGAAAGGTAGAATCAATATCTTACCATCTTTTTTGTGCATTAGTCCGTGAAATGCAGTGTGTGTGTTACAGCGTCTGTGCGCAGCTGTAGTCCAGGGCTCAGTAGTCACACGCGGTCGGCGTCCACCTTGACAGTAGAGCTGCCGCCAGAAGGGACTGTCGTCCCTCACGGCTTGTGCTGATCAGTTTCTTCTTCCCCTTGGAAGATGGACTCAGCTCCAGCTTCTTTACTGGGTAATTTCTGTTTATCCCCCACCAGTGAGGTTTGGCATCCAGTTCTAGAGTTTTCCAGCCCCTTATTCTGGGACAGGGCCTCTTTTTGCCGAGGTTCATAGGTTGTATGGACCCTGGGGCGCACCATGGGTTATGAGAACAAGAGAGGGTTGTGTGAACTAGAGGGTTCCAGAGGGCCTGTGCATTAGCACTACTTCTTAGATCCTGTTAGTGGTCTTTAGACTATAAAGTTAAACGTCTGGGTGGCTCAGTCGGCTGAGCGTCCAGCTTCGGCTCAGGTCACAATTTCTCAGCTCATGAGTGTGAGCCCCACAGCAGGGTTCATACAGTTTGGGATTTCGGTGATTTTGAAGCACGTAGATTTTTAGGTGTATCTAATCACATCATTTGGCAGGTTGGGCTCCAGGCCCTTTAATGGACCAAATTCCACGTGAATTTGTTTTGCTCTTTATTGTACAGTGGACGAATGATAGATAATAAGGTAACGAGACATAAGGAAATACTGCTTTTTTATGTATAATCGTGGCAGACTGACAGATATACTTACTTACTAGGATTGGCTCTTGTCAGTTTGCATGACAACTGACCTGGATTCGAGTCTCTGTTCTGTTGGCCATGGGCCTGGGCCAATTGCCTGTATTTATGTGTGTCACTGTCATCACCTGCTAGCTGGGCATAGTGACCATCTGATAGCATTACACAAAACAGGTAACAAGATAAAATGTAGTAGTTACAATCTGTTGATTTCTCATTGGTAGAGTTTGCTATTGCTTGCTTTTTAGTTATTCAGCTAGGGTCTGGTTAAATAAGGATTCTCTGTGTTCTAAAAACAAACAAAAAAAAAACACCAAAAAAACTAGTCGATCAAAGAAGGGTTACACTCACCCATGTAGGGATGACCTTCCCAGTTTCTCCTTGTTCTAATTTTCAGATGCTAAAATAAAAGACCCTTTCTTAATGCAGTATATCTTCTCCTAAAGGACCTTGTTCGCTCCTGTTAATTATTTTGTTCTTTTCAGTTTTAAAAGTTGGGTTTCCCGAGGTGTTGCTTCAGGACAAGAAAATGTGCTCTTTCAAGTGTACGGTTGGATGAGTTCTGACAAATGTGTATATTTGGATAAGCACCCCGTTAATCAAGATAGAGAAGTTCCATCACTTTTAAAAGTTTTTTTTTGTTTGTTTGTTTGTTTGGGGTTTTTTTTTGTACCTTTTCTCAGTCTGTCCCTTCTTTTTTCCCCCAAGTCCCTGGCGGCCAGTGGTCTGATTTTTATTCCTTATAGATATACCTTTCTAGAATGTCATGTAAGTGGGGTCATACGCAGGTGGCCTTTTTTGTCCGGTGACTTTCAGTTCAGCCTACTACTTCTGAGAATCGGCCGTGCGGGCACACTTAGCAAAACCTGGTTCCTTTTTGTGGTGGAATAGTATTCCGTTGTGTGAACACACCACGCTTTGTTTGCCCCCGTAACCTTGGGGACATTGGGTTGTTTCCAGTTTTTAACTGTTACTAATAACGTTGCTATGAACACTCGCCTACAGGTCTCTGCAATTTCATGTCCCTCGGGAAAGACCCAAGTGTGGGATTGCTACACTGTATAGTTCTAGGTAATGCCCTTTTTAACCTGAACTTCACCTTGTCTCTGTTTTAATACTGTTCTCCTTTGTTGTCTGATACTGCTCGGTTCGTTATTTTTTTTTTTTATTACATCTGCTGTTACATTCTTATGTTTTGTGTGCTTTTCGTCAATCAGCATATAATTGGATTATGGCTTAATTAATTGTTAAACTCATTCCGCATGTTTTGGAGTTTAGTACAATTTCTAATTGTTCCCTCTTCCCTTGTCCTTTTATAAAGAATTTGACGTTCGTGTGTATTTTATCTTTCCCTTTATTAACGGTGCGGTGATGAATAACAGGATAGCTTGTTTTAAGCCCTAATGATGCTTTCCATCAGGTTGTAAGCTTACATTTCTCTAATCAGTAAACAAGAATAGACAAAGGGAGGTGGGTGAGATCTTGCTTCTCTTTGACAAAATAAGAAATTCATTGCTCTTTTCTTCTTCCTTTTTCAACCTGCCACCTGCCGGTTTTTCCAATTGTTAGTATAATCTGAGGTTACAGCGTCTCTCTATAGACTAAGGTTAGCATTGCAGAGTTGTTTTTACCATAAAATATTTCTTCAAGCCTAGCTTTTGGCTTTTGTATTCCATTTTGCAACCAAATTTTAATGGCCATTGATACTTCTTTAAATTGAGGTGATGTCAGTGTTCCCTGCCCCACTTTGGGTACTGGGACTTTCTGGTCCCTGAGTTCTTGATACCAGCTACTTAGCTGGAATAGGTCTTGGAAAAGTTTTCTCAGTAAAGGCGTGTGAGTAATAGGTTATCTGAGTTCTTCTGTATCTGAGAAGGTTTCCTGGTTTCTTTTCTTTTGTGTTTTGTTTTGTTTTCTTTTCTTTTCCCTTTTCCTCCCTTCCTTCCTTCCTTTCCTTTCCTTTCCTTTCCTTTCCTTTCCTTTCCTTCCTTCCTTCCTTTCCTTCCTTTCCTTCTTTCCTTTCTTTCTTTCTTTCTTTTCTTTCTTTTCTTCCTTTCTTTCTTTCTTTTCTTTCTTTCTTTCTTTCTTTCTTTCTTTCTTTCTTTCTTTATTCTTTTCTTTTCCTTTCTCTCTCTCTCTCTCTCTCTCTCTCTCTCTTTCTTTCTTCCTTCCCCTCCCTCCCTTCCTTCTTTCATTTCTTTCTGTTTTTTTATTGTCTGGGAAGAAAACTTACTTTTCCCAGCCTTTTTCTCCTATAGTGGTACAGCTCTTGTCGTCTGGCAGAGCTGGGGAGCAACATGAGGTCGGCCTGACCAGTAACCTACTGCTTCTGCTTCAAGCCCCCTCTGTCCTTGTGGTCCAGGGAGAGAAGCAAAGCGGCTGTCCAAGGATGTCATACTCTCATGTCATCAGCGACACACTTAGACGAGGTGTCTCCTGGAAGTTCCAGAGAAGCCCAGTTAGCTCAGCGCCATTTTGGTTCGTGAGGGAGGAGGGACAAAGCTGTGGAGAAGGTACCCCGGGAAAGTGGAGTCCAAAGACCCCTCAATAAAGCAGGATTGGAGGCAGGCCTTAGTAGATCTCCTGCTAGTGGCTGAAGTTAAACATTTATTCTCTAAATGCTCTTTCCCAGGGACTCTAAACTCTAAGGACAAGGACCTCGGTTGTTTTGTCCGCTGTTTTCCAAAACCTAGCATGGCGCCCCCTTTGGGGGAGTTTTTCAGATTTCTGAGACCCGTCCGGACTAGAAACCCTGTCTTCTGGAGGTCATCGGTCAAAGACGAATCTATAAATCAGTTACCTGAGGAGTTTTCTCACCAGTAAGGGAGAGCCTCCCTTCTGCAGCACCCTGTATCCCTTTGCTGTTTATAAAGATGGATTATTTCTGATTTAGGTGTCTCTAAGCTTTTAATTCTTTCTTTCCTCAGTGGACTAAACTCTTTCATCAGTAGAATGGCAGTGTGCGTGGGTTTCTGGCATCCGAGGAAGAAGGCTTCTGGGAATGTGCGGCCTTGAGATTGAAAGCCAGTCATCTTCCGAATTCTGACGGCCCAGACCAGGAACTCGCCTGCGCCCTGGTCCACACACCAAAGAGGAGCCGAGGGGTCTGTCGATTCGTCTTAGAGTCTGTCCTGCTCTCTGGGATCAGAGTACGGGAATGTGCGCTCACTTTTTTCCCCACTCAGAGGGAAGTGTTTTCCTCTTTGGGTCCCACCATAAAAATTGTAGGCGCCTTAGAATTTTCCCACTGGAATCCATTTAATAATTACCCACGGCTTTGCCTTTTGACAATTTATGCTAATGATTCTGGGTTCCTAGAACAAGACTAACTCCCAGAAGTCATGAATGAGTTCACCTATGAAAACTCTTCTTCGGAACAGGCGTCTCCCCTGAGATTTTAAACTTGCCACATATCACCATAGTATCTGGTTCAGGGCTTAGTCAACAAAGCTCTGGGGCCAAACCCCGTTTTTGTCAATAAAGCCTCAAATTGTGGCCCTTCGCAGGAAAACTTTGCGGACCTCTGATCTAGTTCAACACTTAGAAAAGCCACCCCCCTCCCCCATGCCCTGGTCCTGCATCCTGGTCTCCACCCCGTCTCAGTCATCGAATCGAGCGTCCGTTCGCCATTCCCCCCACTGCTTCCTGGTGAGCGTTCTTGGACTGTGATGATCGCTCTTGACTCCAGACCTGCCGTTTAACGTCCCCGAGACACAGCTGCCTCATCTGCAACACGGGGGATATTCTACGGTTTTTGGCATTAGACGTTGTGCCAAGAGTTTTCCTTCCTTCTTTCCACCTCTTCCCCAGAGAGTATGACCATTGATCTGTGACCAAAAAAAAAAGGCACTACAGCATAGTAGTAAATTTGCCATCAGAGAACCCAGGTGTAAATCACTGCTCTGCCACTTAGTATCTGTGCGACCTGGAGCAAGATGCTTAAGCTTATTAAGTCTGCTGTAAAAATACTGGGCTGGGGTGGGGCCAGTCAGAAGCAGTCCCGTCTTAGCCAGCTATGGTACACAAGAAGCACTTGGCTTTTTGCCGAAGAATCAATGACTGAGCACACACGCCGGGCCAGCCAGGGTCCTGTGTGCTGGGCGATCTGTTTCATTTTTTTTTTTTTCAAATTTTTTTTAATGTTTATTTATTTTTGAGAGACAGAGAGACAGAGTATGAGCAGGGGAAGGGCAGAGAGAAGGAGACACAGAATCTGAAGCAGGCTCCAGGCTCTGAGTCATGAGCACAGAGCCCGACACGGGGGCTTGAACTCACAGACCGTAAGATCATGACCTGAGCTGAAGTCGGCCGCTCAACCGACTGAGCTGCCCAGGCGTCCCTCTGTTTCATTTTTACAACATTCCCATTTTAGAGAGGTCGTCTTGCTGAAGAATTTTAATAAGGCCCAGTGCCTTTCTCCCACATTTTTTCTTGAAGCCTGGCCCTCAGCGTCACGGGATGGGGGCTGTTTATTTCTAGAAACATCTTTCTCAGCTGCCTCTGGGAAGAGCGCTGGGCCTGTCCCTTCATCCTCATGCTTTGGCCTAATGGGAGAGCTGAGCCAGCACGGAAAGTTTCTTTCCAATTCCAACTTAATCTGTAACGGACTCCCCTGGACGGGCGGAGAGCCGAAACCCATCAGAAGGAAGCGCGAGGCAGAATTTCCCCCGAGTGCTCGGCACACTCTTGAAAGCAAATTACTTATTTCCTTCTTGAGGCAGCCAAAGCACATTTGTTTGGTCGGGGCATAGGGAGACCGCGGGGACTGTAACTTCGTGAAAATCACGGTTTAATATCTGTGACAAAGAGAGAGAAAATCGCAGCGATGGACAGGAGTGTGAGATCAACATGAAATTGACTGAGGTAGCCAGAGAGGGTGGAAGGAAGCTGAATTCGTGAACACACGTACAAGTCTCTCTGATTCTGTGAGTCCGGTGGTACATTCCTGAATCTTAACATCGCCCCAACTCGGGTCTGGATGGCCGGTGTCGGCCAGGGGCTCCTGCCGTAACTAGGCTGAGAAAACCAGGCAGAAAAGCCAGTTGCTAAGACAGAAGGGAGACCTGGGCAGGGTGGGCGGGGCTCCTTGTCACAAGGTTTCCCAGGTCAGCTGCGACCCCCGTGACCATCTCCCAGCCACAGAGCGGTTCCGTGTACCCAGACTGGGCGCCGCGTGCTCAGATCCGCACTCGGCGATTCCCCCTGAAAAGAGGGGTTTGCACCTTGGTTTCTACTTGCATTTCTGGCCGCTCCGTGAGCTGCGTGACTATCCGATCTGTTGACTTTTCTCAAGGGACAGTGGTGGGAACTCAGCGCTGGGGCATAAATCCTCTTTCCAGACTATTTTCGAAGCTTCAAAGGGAGATAAAGTTACATCTGATGACCTCCCTCTTCAGCTGTGTTTTCACACGTCAAGAAAAAATGAGAAGTTTTTAAAGCAGATTTCCTGCATGATTCAACTGTCCTTATTGGAGATTTTCAAAATAATTTTAGAAGTCCAGAATTTCCACAGAGTATAGATAGTTCCGTGCCTTTTCCTTGAGGGATAAGACAGTATATTTATGTTTATGGATCTAGATAAGGTTTCCAAACATCAGTTTGCCTAAAAAGTTTCCATAAGTACAAATAATACTTCATGTAGGTGTGTGTGTGTGTTTACGAATGTGTGTATATATATATATATATAAATTACATACTCGTATCCCTTTTAATATAGAATGTAAATTATAGAACAAGCAAATATGTACATAAAAATGAGATCAAGATAAAATAAACGCGGGGCACCCTGGCGGCTCAGTCAGTTAAGCGTTCAGCTTCAGCTCGGGTCGTGATCTCACAGTTCGTGAGTTCGAGCCCCGCATTGGGCTCTCACAGAGCCCACTTCATCTCCTGTCTCCCTCTCCCTGCTTGTACCCTCTCTCGCTCAAAAACAAATATTTACAAAAATAAATTTAAAAAAATGAAACCGTATTTAAAAATGTTGCCTCGCTAAGCCTAACGGTTTCGTGCCCTCTTAAGACTAAAATGTACGTAGAGTGATGTTTCTTGTTAATGATTTTGAGGATAAATCTGTACTTCGAATGATTTTCTCCACCGTTTCACATATTTTTGCTGAATTGCTGCCGACCGTTTTTAAGCTCGTGATATGGCCGATGAAAGCTTTTATGGGGGGGAGGGGAACAGGAGGCCTAGCCTGGCGCCCCCCCTTTTGTTTTTTGGCATTCACTTCATTCATGTTTTGCACTATTGATGTTATCTTCAACCCATGCTTTCCTTACAGGAATCTTTTTTTTTTTTTTTAAGATTTTTTAAGATTTTTATTTTTTTAAAAGTAATTTCTGCATCCAACGTGGGGCTCGAACCCACAACCCCAAGGTCAAGAGTTGCGTGCTCCACTAATGGCACCAGTTAGGTGCCCAGGAATCATTTTTTTTTTTTAAGCAACTTTTTTTCCTCCCACACATAGGGAAACACACTCCGGTTATATGAATTTTCACCAAATGTGCACACCCACGTGACCACCCCCTAGCTCAGGAAATGGAGCATTCCAGAAGCTTCCATCATGGCTCCCCTAGTCTCTGCCCACTCACTTCTTTCCCAAAGTAACCACTCTCCTGACATCTATAACTTCATGTACTTTTTTTACCTGTCTTTGGACCTTATGTAAAGGGCCTGATGCGTGTGCACCGTGTGGTGCCTGCTGTCTGTCCCTCCACATTCTGTCTGTTGGGTTCACCCGTGGTGTTGGGCGTGGTAGCGGTGTCCGGTGTGGGGAGTCCTGTGCGCAGAGCCTCCATGAGCGTGGCAGTGCCTGGGTTTCAGGGAAGGCATGTAAGTGTTTGTGTCGGCTGTGTCCCCAGGAGCGGGATTTCCGGGTCCTGATGTGCCTTCGTGTTTAGTAGATGCCGCCCTAAGGTTTTCCACGCTGGTGGCACAGGCGCACATTTCCAAAGAGCGGGGGCCGAGGAGCGTTACTGCATCCTCACGATCGCTTGGTATTTTTGTACTTTTAGCTTCAGCTTTCCTGATGGGTGCTGTTAGCACAGTACTTTGGGCAGACCAGGGCTCCTCCGGGCCCCGCGCGTTAGAGGGCGCTGCTCTGGTGTTCCTCAGAAGTCCCAGGGGTCCAGGGGTCCAGAGGCCACTTCTGTGGTCTGCTTGTCCTGCAGAGAGTGGCTCTGAGGGGTGGCCGACAGGTGACTCCTGGCGGAGGTGGGACGGAAGGAACAGTGAGTGCACGAAGCTCGCAGCTGTGACTCCTGGGCCTTTATGTCCGCGGAAGAGGCCTCTGAGGAGGAGGGTGGAGCCCAGGATGGGAGGAGATGGGCGCTGCCATCAGGGACCAGCTCTTCTTAGTAACCAGCTTCTAGTGCCAAGGAGGCTGAGAATTCCAAACTTGGACCTGCCCTTCCAAGTTCAAGTTCCCCTAAGGAGCGTGGAAGAAGAACGAAGTTGGTGGGGGGGCGGGGCGTTGGAGCCTCTGGGAGCGGTCTGTGTGGCCTGCATTTGTGGGGTGAGACGGGGGCCCGTGGGCCACTGCGTTCCATCTTTGCCAGGAGTAGGGGCTGGGGGGGGAGAGTCATGGTGGGCAAGCAGCTGAGACTCAGCCAAGAGACACAGTGCCTGTCTACACCCCCGGTAAAGAGGGTAAGAAAGTGGGTGTCGAGCCTGGGATTTCCAGAGCAATTGGGCAGTCGGCAGCGGAGTCCTCGGGCCTTTTCCTTCCTCCTGCCCCACCAGAGCCTCCGCAGCCCATCCCCCTAGAGCAGACGGTCCGTCCAAATATACAGTGTGGGTGTCAGGTGTCAGTTTAATTTTCTCGTGCCCACGTTAAATACATGAACAAGTGAGATTAACCTTCGTGTATCTTAACCCAAAACAGCCAAAATTACTGGCAAGATCTATGCATTCTCTTTCCATTTCCATTTCATAAGCGTCAAAATCCAGTGCGTATATGTGCGGGTAACATCTCTGGGGTCAGACCGGCAGCCACACTGGCTACTCTCCGGGGACCTTGGAACCTTCTGATGGGAAACCAGACCGATTCTGGATTTGTACCAACTGTGGATATTTGATATGAACTGATGGCTTTTACATGGTTTTAATTTTGTTGTTATGAAGATATATTTGTAAAATTAGGCCAGAATGTACTTAACCAGTTTTAGCTTAATTTCGAACATTTAACATTTAGCGGGTCTCGTCTGTATTCATGCCCCTAGACGCATGGCGTGGTTACTGTAATGAGTGGTCAGCCGACGTGATCAGACCGTCCGTCTCAGTGCGCCCATGCCTGCACACAGGCAGAGACCATTTCTTACTCATCTTTGGGGTCTCGCAGCCCCTGATTCCTTGCTTTTTGCACACGGGTGCTGTGTGAAAGGCAACAATAGATCTGCCGTGTTCTTTTCATGTTCTGGAGCGTGGGGCAGAGGAGGTGCTAACGTGTCTTCATTCATTCATTCAATGCATATTTATTCATTGAGCGCCTGTGTCGTGTTGGGCGCTGGGTGCTTTTCTGGGCTCTGGGGATACAACGGTGAACAAGCCAAGGGGCCTGCTCTCTTGGCATTTGTGTCATTTGCTGTCTAAGTAGCCTGCTTTGTTGTTAGTCATAATAATAATGGTAAGTCATGATCCCACTTGTGGTCAACATAGCTCAAAAGACCATCGGACGTGTGACTTTTCTCAAGCACTGAAAGAAAAAAAAAATAGTCGCTACCCTGAGTCTTAGAAGGTCCAATTAGTTGGCAGGTGTAATAGGTGTTTAAAACTCCCTTGGGGGCATTTGGGAGATGTGGACTTAGGTGAGAAAGGGTTAAGGGTATCCATTCAAGACACTTGCTGCAAATTGAGTTTGACTCAAAAGCCCATCTCTCGGCTGCTGCCTGACCTGACCAGCAGTTGTTTCTTATGCACAGATTGGGAGTTTTCTGGGGGCTGATGGGAAGCCGATCCAAATAAAAAAGATGACATGGATTGGAAGTCTGACATCCTCCCTCAACCAACGAGTGAAAAAAAATAAAGAACCTTTAAAAATAGAGTTAGAAAAAAAAATTAAAATAAAATAAAAATAGAGTTAGAATTGGGGCACCTGCGTGGCTGAGTGGGTTCAGCGTCCGACTTCAGCTCAGGTCAAGATCTCACAGTCCGTGGGTTCGAGCCCCGCGTCGGGCCCTGTGCGGACAGTTCGGAGCCTGGAGGCTGCTTCGGATTCTGTGTCTCCTTCTCTCTCTGCTCCTCCTCCATTCATGTTCTGTCTCTTAAAAAATGAATAAATGTTAAAAAAAAAATGAAGTTAGAATTTAAAAAATTAAACATTAAGTGAGCTACAGGAAACTTTTGTTCTGTGGGCTGGTCCAGCGTAAGGAGGCAGAAGACAAGGTAGAGATCAATTAGAGAAATAATCAGTCTTTGTGTCTGTGTCAGCGACTTTCAAACTTGAGTGAAATCAGAATCCCGTGTGGGTCTCCTGAAGACACAGATTGTTGTCCCCACCCCCCAGAGTTTGTAATTTTGCAGGTCTGGGGTGGGGCCTGAAAATTTGCATTTCCTTCTTTTTTTTTTTTTAAGTTTATATATTTATTTTGAGAGAGAGAGAGCATGAGCAGGGGAGAGGCCGAGAGAAGGGGAGAGAGAGGAAGAGTCCCAAGCAGGCTCTACGCTGTCAGCACAGAGCCTGGCATGGGGCTCAGTGTTTGGAACTGTGAGATCATGATCTGAGCTGAAAGCAAGAGTCGGACGCTTAACCTACTCAGCTCTCCAGTACCCTGGCAATTTGCATTTCTAGCAAGTTCCCAGGTGCTGCTGCTGCTGCTGCTGCTGCTGCCAGACGAGGAACCAGTCTTTGAGAACCACTGGTCTGTTTCATTAGATTACCATTGTTATAGACACATGACAGCCTTGTGCTTCAGTTTCACATGGGTGGTGCAAGGTTGGACCATAAATCCTATAATGCAGGAAGAGCTAGGGTATCGTCTAATCCTACAGCAGGGGTACAATGAAGGTTAAAGACAAAATATATTGCTTATGCCTATGGTTTTCGTGGCTGTCTTGGGCTTACCTTAAGGTCTTTGACCAGATCACCCACTCTCTGCATTTTCCCATGGAGATATTAAAATTAGGGTCTCCGTAATCTGGCCCTTCCCTCTCGGCTCTTATCCTGACACTGCCCTTCTGTAGAAGGTGCCAGAACCAGCATTCACACTTGACCAGACCCACCGTGTTGCTGTTCATTCTGCTGTGGCCTTGGGTCAACTCTTTCTCTGCCTTAACCCCTTGCAAGGTTTTATTCTTCCTCAAGAACGTTGTTCAGCCACCACCTCCTGAATTGTCTCTCTTGGCTTCCCTTTCCTAACATGGACTCCGGGTACAACGCTTTCTTTCCACATTCTAATTTGTAATGCCTGTAGCCCCCTCACCACTGTGTGAGCTGTTCCCAAGCATCGGACCCAGCTTCCGCAGCGCCGCGGCCCCCATTCCCAGCCTTACCCATGGCCGGTGCACGGTAAATATTTATGGACCGCGTGATTGGATGATTTAGTGAAAGCATCCCAGATTCCTCCGTCCATAAAAATGAATAGAACAAAACCACAACCGATAAATGGAATGCAGACAGTTCAAATAACGGTATTTGGAAAAGAGTTGCAGAGTCATGGTGCAAATAAAATAATGAGTCTGAGATTTCCATTACGTCGCTCCGCTTCGGTTGAAATCTGAATCTAACTCTGCTTAGATTAATCGTTTCATGGAAGAAACAAAGTGTTGTGTATCTACTCATGAAAAGCACTTTGCCGATACCGGCCCGGGGACAGGAGTGAATATCACCGAGCAGTCCGTTATCCATAACCATCTGTACTCTGCTTTATATTTCGGTCACAGCCTTAGGTTATCAGATGAGTCTGAGGCCCCGTGTCTGAGTCCGCGGCTCTAACATAATAACTTGGGGAAATATTTGCCGAGATGGTAACAAAGCTTGGGAGAATGAAAATTTCTTCCATTTGCCCAGGAACCAGCCCCAGAATTGCAATCAAATATTTCAGAGGGTCCACAACCTCAGTCCTTGTGTGACTTTTCCAGTGCGATGCTCATCACGTCTGTCCTAAACATACAATAGATTTTTAAAAAATTACGGAGTGGGGAGGCAGGGAGGCAGGGAGACAGGAAGAAGGAAACAGGCAGTTTCTCCAGAGACAAGACGTTAGGTAAGGGGGCTGGACACCATGTGGGCATGGGAAGGCAGAGTTCGTTTTGGAGAAGTTATGGCCTGCTCGGATTTTGTGAAATCGCTTTGGTCATTTTGTTCTTTTTTTCTCCTCCAGCTTTGCCTGACAGAAAGCAGTAACCTAGGAAAAGATGAGGGGACGGGGCCCATGGTAGCAGTCTGTCCGAGGATTTTATACCGTTTAGTGGCCGCTGTTGCAGCCTCTCCCTGGCAGGGTTGGTTTCCTCCCTCCTCCCTCCTGGTGCCCCGCTCTTGACTCTAAACCTGTCCTTAGATTCTTGAGCTGGTGACATTTCTCTTTCTTCCTCTTGCCTCCGGGTGTCCCGAAGGCATTGTTCTTAACCTCCGGCTGTTTCCTATGTATATTCACTTAAGTCTTTCCAAATGTCCCTGAGACATCTCAACTTAGAATGTCCAGCCTGGAAAAAAAAAAAAAAAAAAAATCCCCAAGCTGAACACATTGATTTGGATGAAACTCATCTCTCTGTCCAAGTCTCTTATTGCACAGGCGCTGATCAGAACCACGCTGCCTCCCTCCCCCCCCCCCCCCCGCCCCCCGCACACCGCCTTTGCTCTTCCCTGGAATCCTTCCCACCTTGACTCTGGGATAAGGCTCCCAAACTCAATTACCTTCAGAAACCAGGAAGACACTTTAAATATAGGAAGCTGTCCAGGAGTTGGGTGACAAATGGCAGCTGACGTTTGTCTCCGTGTTGGGGAGCAGGGGGACCTGGTGGGGACAGTGGAGAATAGGGGGGATGGGGGCAGGTGCACTGTCCAAATGGGACAGCCCCTGGCATCCTTGCCATGTAGGAATTACTGATTTTTAAAGAGAATCTGGAATCCATCTCTTTGTCTTTAATCTAAGCCTGATTTTATGAATGTTAGCTATTGTTTGCCGTGAAAAGCACCCCTTGACCTAACATTGTATAGCTCGTACAGGCTGTTTATTAGTCCTGAGCAAACTGAGCTGCCAGTGTGCTCTCTCTAACTTAGAGTGTCCAGCCTAGCATCGTCTGTTAGACAGACTTACGTGAGCCGTATACGTGGTCAAAAATTTCTTTGTTGCCAACTTTTAAAAGGTAAAAAGAGGGGCGCCTGGGTGGCTCAGTTGGCGCTGGGTTAAGCGTCCCACTTCAGCTCAGGTCATAATCTCACGGTTCATGGGTTTGAGCCCCGCATCGGGCTCTGTGTGCTGACAGCTCAGAGCTTGGATTCTGTCTCCATCTCTCTGCCTCTTCCCTGTTCACTTACTCTCTCTCTCTCTCAAATATAAAATAAAACATTAAAAAAAATTTTTTTAAATAAAAAGAAACAGGTGAGATTATTTTAGTACTCTATTTAATTTGACCCAATACTTCCCAAATATTTCAACATTTCTAATCCATAGAAAAAAATGACTAATGCGATTATTTTACATTCTGTTCTTATGTACTTAGTGTTTGAAGTGTTTACATTGATGGCACATCTCAGTCGGACCGGCCCCACGTGGCTCGTGGCTGCTGTACGGGACACCAGGGCTGTGAATGGTGAAGACCAAGAATTAATTACATGCATATATAGTAAGATGAGGTTTTATTTCTTATGCTCGCGTAGAGCTAAATAATTTGAATTTAGATACACCAAGGTAAAAGACAGCCCCGAGGACACATGAGGAAGAATTTTAGGAAAGTGGCATCAGACTTCCCTAAGCCCCTCCTGCATGGGCGACTGGCGTTTTCTAAAGGATTTTTCTGTTAGGAGCCCTACCCGCCCATCACACAGGACCGAAGTTCTAATTAGAACTTCACACTTTGAAGCGGGGTCCTCATGTGGGTTGTACTGTGCCGTTGCCCTTCTCAAGGTGAAGGGGAGCATTTGTCCTTAAGCGTTGAAACCCAGACGGAGTGGTGAAGCCGCAATATAAGATGGGGAAGAACATTCTGAATTCAGTGGTGATTTTGCCATTCAGTCAAGACTTTGTAAATATCCTCACTGCTAAAGGTGAATGTTTGCCTTTCACTCTTTACCTGCCTTCACTGTGCATCCTTCCTGCGGAGCACGGCCCCGGAGCTGGTGTCCGCTGTGACCTACTAAAGACTATGACCGCCGGTGACTCCTTTCTCACCCCTAGCTCTGGGGTATGTTTCCTATGACGTCGCCCTGAGTACCTTCAGGACTCTTGTTAAGGATGCAAACATGAAACTAACGGTCCTGGAAACCATGTTCGCATCTTCCAAGAGTAAGACCCCAACAGCACGGCACAGAGTGAAGCTTATGCTGGATCTGTTGTACTCTTCCGAGGCCTCTGTACTCCTAGTGGACGCCAAGGCGTGACCGTGTATGCTCCTGTGCTCCTGGAGGGAAACCGGGGAGAGTACGACAGCTTCTCAGGACCTTCAGCCGTACCTGCTTGACCCCGTTGTCCTTTCCTTGGAGACTTCTTTTTTGCATCGAAGAGGCTCTCCATCCGTTCTTCCCAGGAGCCAGCTGGCGCACTTCTGTTGAGTTAGGGCAGTAGCACAGCTGAGAATGTCATCCTGATAGCCTCCCGACACCACCCGAGAGGCCATCCCACCACTGGAGAGGCCATCCCAGAAGGGCCGTTGCTGTGACGTGTCCCCATGTCTCTAGTCCCTGACACGGATCTGTTGTAAGACGGCAGCCCAGAAACAGTAGTCTGAGAGACCTTGAAGGAAATCCCAGGCCCTCCTGGAGGCGGTTGCTTCCCGAGTCATTAGGCACTCTCTCCCGACCCTGCTCCTGGGCTCGCTGGCTTCCGGGAGCGGCGTTTCTGTATCTCACTCAGGCTTATCTCCTGAGTCTAGCTTTGGTGGGCAAGGGGGAGAGGAGGAAGCAGACAGTCTGCGTTTGTGCGAGGAGGAGCCTTCCCACAATTGTCTTGGGGCACGAGTGCCTTCCTGCAGGCGTTTTAACCAAGGCAGAAAATTTCGTTCTGCCTCGAGTCTTCTGAATTCAGAAGGCAGTATTTCATTCTGAGGTAGTTGGCGGAAGGAGAAACTCGCATGGCACTGTTGGTTGGAGATGACCACCCCATCGAGCCCTTTTAGGGGAAGATGAAATTTGAGAACTGATTTAGAGAGATGATGATTTAAAGTCAAAATTGAGAGCAAATCGTTCTTTCTTTGGAAATGGCCCCAAAGGTAGATGGTAAAGGAAAAAGAGCTTCAGTGGAACTTGGCTGGGATGACAGGGGCCTTTCCTCTTTTCACCCATACGTCCGTTCTTCTGGTAAGTATGTATCGATGACGTCACTTTGAGCCCGGCACCTGGAATACAAGAATAGTTAAGATCCGATTCCTTTCTTCATTTAGCGGACGTGGTGCTGGGGTAGCCCGCCTGTAGAGTTGGCCTCCAGGAATCCTTGCCTCCTGGTATGTGTGCCCTTGTCGGTCCCCTCTCACACCGAATCGGACTGATACAATCAGCGATTGTTTTGGTTACAATCATAACCGATACGATAGTGTGGAAACAAACGGCCATACATGGCTTACAAGGCTAGGTCGTAAGGGACGTTGCTGTTCCGACTTTGCTATCTTAGGTCACTTGTGGTGGGAGACACTGGTTGCATGTGGTGAGGACACCCCACCCATGGAGAGTTGAGGCTTCCCCCCACTCCAGCCAGCACCTACTTACCAGCCTTGTAAATAAGCCAGGGTGGAAGCTCCAGTCAAGCCTTCCATTGCCTGCAGCTTTGCGACGTCTTGATTGTTCTCTAGGGAGAGTTCACAGGCCAGCACCCCTCAAATTCCTGCCTTACCCTTGCGTGAGATGATACATGTGTATTGTCATTTTAAGCCTCTAGGTTCTGAGATAATTTGTTACCCAGCATCGATAACCAATACATAGCCCTTAAACGTGCCAGGCATTGTGTTAAGACCTTTGCAAATATCCACCCATCAATCAGTCATAACAGTCCTTCGAAGGTAGGTACTGTCACTGTTCCCATTTGAGACGTGTGGAAACGGAGCCCTGGAGATGCGTAAAGGACTTCCCGAAGTCACAGAATTTGGAACACCTGGCCTGGGGTTTGCACTGAGCAGCCTGCCGCAGAAGAGTGCGTTTTGGGAAAGCTGTTGTGAAGTTGGGAGAGGGAAGGAGAGCAGGGTTAGGATCTAGGAGAGCAGTGAGCTGGGTGCTGAGTCCAGCTCTGTCACCCTCTGGGATCTGGAGGTTCTCGACTAAATCACTTCTCGAAGCCTCCATCCACTCATCTGTAAACCAGGGCAGTGCCAACTCCCGTTCTGGGATGTTTGGAGGATTAAATGAGGTAAATCATGAAAGCCCTGTGGCAGCAAGGGGGTGGTGTCAGCACACCCAAGTTCTTTCCTTTGCGAGGCACCTTGCATTTAGCACCGCCGAAGGGGAACTCGGTCTTCCGGAAGGTACTGCTCTGTGCCCAGGGTTCTGCAGTCCTGGGCCATGCCTGGATGCTGCCTTTTTCTGAGCCTCAGGGGATGCTTGGCATCCCAGCCCACGTGATCGCAGCTCTTGGAAGGAGCCTCCGCCTTGAGACTCACCCCCTAACCCCCACATGGGAAAAAATCCCCTGACCTTCATTGTTGGGCTGTAGACTAACAACAGTGGACCATTTCCTGTGCTTAATTATATCATTCACAGTACTCCACGGAGTGGGCGGTTTGGAACCCCAACCACTAATTTACAAAGTAACTGGAAAGACAAAAATAAAACAGAAAAAGGAGAGTAGCCCTGCTGGCTCCCTGAGGTCGGCATTGTGGAGCCAGGGGTAATTATGTCGGGTGCACCTGCAGGTTTAGGGGGCGGCACTGTCAGCCGTGGGAAGCGCAGGGTGGCGTGGAAGTCACCCAGATCTGGGTTCGAATCCTATTTCCGTCACTTTCTTGGGTGAGACTTGGGACAAATTATTTAACTTCTCCAAGGGTCGATTTCGAGCAGAAAATAGGGATGCCAACCTTATTCATTCCTTGGGGTAACGTGGGGACAATATTTCAGTATCCCTTCCCTTAAAGCTTCATAGTGATCGTATTGGAGAGCTGGTGTCCTAGGTGGCCAGTGGCTAGGAGGTCAAGCTCACTTACGAATTCCGCCCCCCCACCAAAGGAAATTTAGGGGACAATTTCAGATCAGAACAGTGTTGAGGCGTTCCAACAGGCAACCACAGGAGGAATTTCAGACATGCAATTTGGAGGTGACTAAGTGAGAGGGGAGACCCGCCCAGCCTTGGATGTGTAGCCAGACTAGCTGGGAGACTGGTGGTTTAGTCTTTCCAAGTCTGTGTTTGTAACCTTGGGGAAGAAAAGTTGTTATGTGCCCTGAAAGCTTTTCTTTAAAAAATCTTGTATATCTCCATGCGCATAAGATGGGGAGAGGGGGGCAAAGCTTTCTACAAAAGTGTAATATATATTCGTAATTAAAAACACCAAGAAAAAACAAAGCAGAAACTCTCGGCAGCTTACAAATAGAAGGGAACGTCCTCATTCTGGCGATGCCCACAGAAACAACTTCCGCAGTGAACATCGTACTTAATTTTGAAACTTCAGGAGTTTAAGAATGCTCTCTTTTACTTTTCACATTCAATGTCACATTGAATGTTCTGGCTATATGTAATAAGACAAGGAAGAAAGGGGGCATGGAGTTGGAAAAGAACAAGCATATTTAAGGATAATATGGTTATCATTGTAGAAAAAAATCTATAAAGTAGTAGGAATAGTTTGTTACATATAAGAGATGCGTACAAAAATCAATTAGCATTCCTATAGAGAAACAAATACCAAGCAGGAAAAGGTTTTAAAAAAATGAACGTTTATGCTAACAACAAAAACTATGAAACACCTAAGGAGGAGAATGTTACAAAAATAGGCAAGACCTTTATGGAGAATGTTAGAAAACTCTCTTGGAAGGCATAAAAGAAGACTTTTGAATAAAAGGTAAAACCTATAATGTTCTTGGATTAAATGACTCGGTATCATAAAGATATTATTTCTCCCCAAATTTAGTCTGTACCTTCAATGCCATTGCAATAAAAAGGAAACAGGGATGTGTGCGTGTGTGTGTGTGTGTGTACACCCGTGCGTGTGTGTGTATAACCATACAAAGTAATCCTAAAGCTCATGAGGAAATGGACTTGATCAAGGATAATTGGGGCGTCTGGGCGGCTCCGTCGATTGAGCGTCTGACTCTTGATTTCGGCTCAGGTCATGATCCCAGGGTCGTGGGACTGAGCCCCATGTCAGACTCTGCACTGAGCGTGGAGCCTGGTTGAATTTTTCCCCCCACCCTCTGCCCCACTTGTACTAACTCTCTCTCTCACTGTATAAAATAAAAAATAAAAAGAATATCATAGTTTGTGTATGTGGATTATATAAGGAGGGAAATTGTCTTGATAATTATCTGGACTATAAATTATAGTAATTTAAGTATTGGCACAGAGATATAAAAATATGTATCATTTAAACTGTTGTGCCTGGAAGCCGATCTGTACACGTGTGGGCACGTAGAGGAGAACACGGGTAGTCCAGTAAGTGAGGAAAATGCTTTACACTGCGAGCAAACCGGAAAAGAATAAAAAGAAAGTCAGATTCTTACCTCTCACTGTACTAAAAATATTGATTACATCTTAGTCAATTAAAAAGCATGATTAAAGTTCTAAATATGAAAAGCTAAAATTGTAGAACTTTTAGGAAGAACAAACTCTAAAAATGACGGTTTTATTACATTAAAAAAATTTTTTAAGTTTATTTGTTTTTGAGCGAGAGAGCATGAGTGGGAGAGGGCAGAGAGAGAGAGAGAGGGAGAGACACAATCCGAAGCAGGCTCCAAGCTCTGAGCTGTCAGCACAGACTACGCCACGGGGCTCAAACTCACAAGTACGAGATCATGACCTGAGCTGAAGTCAGATGCTTAACCGACTGAGCCACCCAGGTGCTCCCGGTTACATTAAAATTAAAACCTTCTTATTAAGAACCACCATAAGCTAAATTAAAAACCCGTATAATTCGAGACAAAATCTACATGTAATCAGCCTGGGATTGATATCCAGAACATGTAAGGAATTCCTATAAATCTCTATTTAAAAACATGATGCCATAGAAGAATGGGTACCGGATGGGAACAGGGAGAAATCAGTGGCAAGGAAACAGGTAGACAGTCAGCATGAAAGGTTTTAAAATGCATTAGTAGATGGGCATGCAAATTAAAAATAACACAGGGGTGCCTTGGGTGGCTCAGTAGGTTAAGCGTCCGACTCTTGGTTTCAGTTCAAGTCATGATCTCCTGGTTCTTGGGTTTGAGTCCACGTTGGACTCTGCTGAGTCTCTCTCTCTCTCTCTCTCTCTCTCTCATACACACACACCCCTCTCCTTTCTATGTGCTCCTCCCCTGCTCACCCATGCATCCACACGCTCTCTATCTCAAAATAAACTCAAAAAAGTATGATACAGCGAAGTATCATCTCACACTTCTCACATTGGCAACAATTAAAAATCCGACACCACCAAAGGTTGGCAAAAATGTGGGGGTTTTCCTACAACGCTGCTGGGAATGAACATTGATAAAATCACCAGGGAGAAGAAGTGACAATTTTGACTCTTTCTACTCCAAGTTAAATCTACAGATACACCTCAGAGAAAATCCAGCATATGTTACGAAGAGGAAATGTATATCTATGCAGGAAGGTTCGCCTTGGAGTTGTTTGTAAGAGTTAAAACTGAGATCAATCAGCTGCCCATCATTTAGGGAGACATTATTACATATATATGTGTGTATATATTTATGTGTATATATACTTGTGTGTGTATATATGTGTGTGTATGTGTATGTATATAAACATATATATAATACATATGTATATAAAATCGTATGTAGTAATTATCGAATGAATGGATTCGATCCATCTGGATAACCTAATGTTGCGTCAGTGAAGAAGTTGCAGGGAAATAGTATTCTGGTCACGTAACTCAAAGCACAGAGTAGCCGTTGACATTGTTCATAGCAACAAATAAGTACCAAAATTAGAAAATCGTGCGTGGGAAAGACCTGTAGAAGTTCGGAGGAGCCGTGTTCTCTGGAGAGGAGAGGAGAGGAGGGACAGTTGGATTGGACTTCAGTAAAAAGGAAGTTCAACTCTGTAATGTTCGCGGGAAACAAAATGGAAACAAAATGAAAGTGACCTAGAGTCAGTACTAAGCTGTGGTCACATTTGTTAAATTCAAGCTGGGCTTTGGTAACTGAGTTACTTTCTGTATTTGTGTGTTTAAAATCCTCCTTTGTAGCAACAGCCATTAGTACCTTTCAGATTCACCCAAAGGAGCTGTGTGGAAGTGCCTCCCTTCTTAGCAGGGAATATTTTCTTTAGGTGTGTCGTGCACAGGTGGGGGGTGGGGGTTGTGCACGGACGGGGTGCCCATGCCCGTGTGTGTGGACACTTGGATTCGTCTCGCGCTCAGCTGGCGTTTCCTTGACAACTTGGGATGCCCTGTGGTCTGGTGAACTGGTGTAGGTGAATGGCTTTGGGCATTGGCTGCTCATTTCCCTTTGGCGACTGTAATCAGGAGCCGGGCTGATCCCGTCCAGCTAGCTGTCCTCTAAATGTGCAGTTACCTTGTCGTGATCGTCTTTTAGCTATCTGCTTAGCTCTTGTCTCTCGTTTTCAGCCAATCTTAACCTGTAAGGATGAATGCCTGATCCAGGATGAGTCGGATGCACCACCCGAAGCCATGTTCCCTAAGCAGTTAATATGCCTTAAGGACCCTGGGGAACGGGCGCTGTGTTTGCCTTGTAGAACCTCTCTGCCCGCCTCTGGGAGGGCAGAGCTGCCGGAACCCACACCAGCACACGTCTCAGACGCCGCCTGGTTAGTGCTGTGGTTAAATGCCTGCCTTCCCGTCACTGTGGTCCTTAAGAACCTTCTGGCTTTGAATTGCCCCTAATCTGCCTGGGATTTCAGTGGGTTTCAGTGGGGAGAAGGCCAGTGGCACTGGCCTGCTGTGTGCCACTTGGAGTGACTCACCCCGTACTTGGGGCTGCAGGAAGAAACCGACGTGACAGAGATACCTAAACCTGGTTAAGATCTTAGTCTCGGATGTATACCCCCAGGGAAGTTTCTTACTGGGCTGAAGCCTGGATGAAAGGACCCAAAATTACCATGTGTACGCTCTTTCTTTAAGTTTATTGATCTATTTTTGAGAGAAAGAGAGAGAGAAGAGAGGGCACTATCAGAGCAGAGCCCGATGCAGGGCTTGAACTCACAAACCATGAGATCATGCCCTGAGCTGAAATCAAGAGTCGATCGCTTGACCAGCTGAGCCACCCAGACGCCCCACCGTTTGTACTCTTTATCAACCCAGAAGGGTTTAAATTCTTAGAACGTTGAAGTTTGTTGTTAGGGTACAACCTAACCCGCCTGCCAGCCAGTATTTCTTGAGGGCTTTCTCGTTGGTCTTCGCATTCTGAAATGCAGTGTCCTGGAAGGTTGCTTGATGACTTTCTGATAGCTGAGTGGGTACCTCTCCCTAGGTCGTCCCTTCATTCTGCCTGTGAGGGTCATTAGAACCCCCTCTTTTTCCTACCATGCTTTTGAGACCATTGCACTGAGCTCTTGGGTAAAGGTTGATCCCTTAGCTGCTGGGATTCAGGATTTTAGTCCAGCAGGGACGTGAAGATTCACGTCCAGGGCGTAGACACCTGGCTTTCCCATCCATCTTGCCAGATGTACATTCACAGGGGAAGAAGGCACTTCGCTGCCACAGGGGCTGACCTGGTCCCCAGGCAGGCGATATCCATCATCAGCCCTTGGCCCAAGACCACAACAGGGAGAAACCATCCAGTGGGGTTCACTCTGAAGAGGTCCTAGAACAAAGTACTTGCTCAGGACCTGTCTGGACAAAGAGATGGGTTTTTACAGGTCTGGTAACAGTTCTTAGAATTCGATAAGGTCCAAGTGCTGAGCACAGCATAGTGTGAGCATATATACTGCTTTTTGTTTTCTTTATTAAGGAAAAAAAAAACATTATTAACATGGAATTTGGGTCAGTTGGTTCCTACCTGTCATTCTGAGAATTTTTCTTCTTACTGATTTCAGTGTTTCCAAACAATTAACTTTATTTGCTTGGCACACACGGTGTGTTTGGAGTTTCACAGTAAAGCTACACCCAGAAATTGGTCATCGCAGCTGCCTCTCTAGAAGGGCCTGGCCTGGTCAGGAGACCCTGTTTTAATTGGATACCCTTCTAGTGTGTGAAGTACATTTTCCCAAACGTATGTCTTTTATAATTATATGAACTTCGTTAATTGAAAAAAAAAATCTTGTCACACACGAGGGTTATTTATGCTAATATTGCATATAAGTGTTAACGTTGTTGCCCAGAGTCCTCTGAATGAGCACATCCTGGTCTTATATTTAGTGGCTGTAGAACATGACCACTTACTTACACGCCCTGAGCCTCCATTCTCAAATCTGTAAAATGGGTGTGCGGACACTGCTTGCTAAATGTCTCGCAGAAAGGTGACACTAGGGGATCATATCCCTCTCCCTGCATTCACATACCTGCAGCTCCCCCCTTGGATGGTAGGAAATGCGTTTTGTGTTCCTTCGGATTCCCCAGTCCCTGGCAGCGTGGTCTGTAACATCCCGGTGGGAAGGGGCGCTCTGTGCCACGGTTTACTTCCGTATCCTCTGTGCCTGGAACAGTGGCTGGAACAGTGCCTGTCTGTCGTAGCATGGGCACGATGTAATGTTTGTTCAGTGAACGAATGCACGCATGTGTGATAGCAGTTCAGTTCATGTTACCTGATGCTTGACAACCGCTTCGCTGGAATAATGTATACATGTCCCGTCTCCTCTCCAGTGGTTTGGATTCATAGATGCCCTTGGCTCCGGCGAGTACATACTGTGAAGTGTGCACTCCTTTTGCTTAGCGACACTTCATCGTTATTTTTCATCAGCCGACCTGTCACGTATCAGCCTTGGTTTTCTACCCACAGCCCTCGTCATTGTGCCTCCTGGCGTGAACCATGGCTGGTTATTATTGCGTCATTATTCCTCCGGCGGACACTCGGTTACTTACTTCTCTGCTGTTGGACGAGGAATCCCAGGCCTCACGGGGAAGGCCGGGGGTTGGCAAGCGAGAGCAAGAGCAGGTCCGGCAGGGACGTGCAGTGGTCTTCCTGTAGGGGTCAGGTGCTTTCCCGCCTGATCTAGCTGTGCCCCAAGCAGCAACAGTGAACAGGTCAGGTGCTCACAATGGCCAGTTCTTCGCGGAATCCGTGGATACGGAGCCTGGGTTATGCCCCTCCTCCCCCGTCCACCAGCCAGAGGATGGCACCTGGTGGGTGCCCGTGGCTTGAGTGGGTGGCTCTGGAGTTGGAGTTGGCACCGCCCGGCAGCACCGTACGGCTGGGGACCAGCCGCATACGTTACGTGGGGGTCGTGCTCTGACCCGCACAGCAGCCGTGGCTGTCAGCCTCCGCGTCTGGTTCCTGAGGATTGTCCAGCTTACTTGAAATGTGGAGCCTCGGTCGGGGCCTCGTGGTACACGGCACGTGGACCCTCTCAGACACTTGTTAAAGCTGCAGATTCCTGGGTCCTGCAGAGACCTTCGGGCGAGGCTCTCTGGGTGTGCGGCTTGGGAAGCACCCGCTCTCCTGGTCACCCGGTTGATCCCAATTCCTGGGAGAGATTGAGAGCCACGCTGGAGTAGACCGGAGTCTGGCTTTGAGAGCTGGGCAGACCCGGGCGTGGAGAGTACGCTCTGCCACCTGCCAGCTCTGGGGCTCGTGGCACACAGCCTCGCTGGGCTTCTGTGTCCCCCTCTCGGCGATGGGGGTACGGATGGCGGTAGGCGATCCAGTGCTGAGGTGACTATGGCCCTGGAGGGGGGGGGAGAGTTTCAGTAATTCTGTCCCTGACAGCGCTCTCGTGGGTGCTTGAGTGGTGGTGAACACAGGCATGAGTTACTGGCCGTGTTTTGATCAATCGAACGCTAAGAACCAGAGACGTTAGCTCCCCGGATTAGCCGTCGCTGTCCTCCGCGCATCCGCAAACTCAAAAGAAAGTGATTTTCGGGGGAGTCTTCTACCTGAGTTGAGCGTGGGACGGGCACCAGCGAGTGATTTGGGAAAACAAAGCTGACGTGGCTCGCGGAAGCAATGACTCGAGCTTCCCAGCTGGTGTCCTGAAAGGCATTAGTCTTGATGGAACTGGGATGATTTTTCTAATCTTAAATACCTCTTTCTGTTAGTTTTCATCCTGGGAAAGCCAGATTCTACGAGCATCTCAGGCTTGCACGGGAGCGCCTACCTGGAGCAGTGATGTCTGACCATAAGCAAGATGAGATGCAGAGTGTGGCGGGTGGCTCCCAAAGCCTTAATCCCCAAGACCCTGGTTATTTCCTTCTGGGGATAGTGACAAACAAAACAAAAAGACTTCTCAAGGCTCTGAAACTCTTCTGTTGAACACTAACACACATCAGCGCCTCGATGTGCTGCAGTTTACTTAAAGAGCAGAGGGCTGGATCCTTGAAAAGTTCACGACGTTTTTACTCTATTTATTTTGAAGACAGTCTAGTTAAATAAATAGCCCAATCTTCTCCTGGCTATTTTTAGAGAGCAGTATGTAGGGAAGTGAGGCGCAGAAATGTGATTGGCCTTTGAAAAATAAACAGAAGGGGCAGGGGGGCGGGGGAACAAAAAGAAATAGAAAACCATCGAGGCAGCCCTGCAGACCTGGTGTTTGCGTGGGGAAGCCACAGGCAGATTAACATTCTTGGGTCGCAATAGCCCCCAGCCCAGCATTCAGAGCCTGCACAGAGGTGCAGGTGATGGCCCCATGCGGTCACTTCGAGAACATTCGGATTCGATGGCCTCCCTGTCCCTTGCACGAGCAGGCACGTGGGCCCTGTCATCATGACCTCCTTTGCAGCTCAGTATGGTGGGTCTCCAGTGTAGGTGAGAGACGCTGTCTCCCTGTGGGTCTCTGTGTTTTAAGGCAAGCACGAGAGTGACCCGCACGGAGGAATACACGTGTTAGGCTCGAGCACCTGTCCGAGCTTTGGGACTACCTGTCGAAGGGAGATCAGAAATGCCAGCTGCTCAGCATCTAGAAAGTTGGGGCCTCCCGTTCCTACGACCAGTTGAGTTGGGGTGTAGCCATGCCTGCTGGGGAGTGGGGAACCCATTCCAGCTAGCTGATTTCCAGGCCGAGGGAGATCCCGGACTCCTCGCTGGATAATCTTGCGTCCCAGTCACCATTGACCGTCGCCTCTGTCAGGGTGGCCCGTCGGTACCGTGGAAGGAACCCGGATCAGGTAGACCAGATGTCTCTCTTCCCGAGTCTGCTGCAGGCTGATCACACCAGCAGTGCTCAGTGTGTCATGGTTAGCTGCCAAGTAGCTCTGTTGTCTCTGCTTGGGCTTGCGACTAGGTAATTTGCTGATCTGTCTTGTAGAGAGCCTATAAAGCAATAATCAGAAAATAGTCAATTCGGAGGTTGATTAGATCTCACATATTCCTGCTTGTGCTGGAGTTAGCGGCCCAAGAATTCGGCCAGCCATTTTTCCTTCGCACTTGGGGGGAAAGGCCCGGCATGTTTATCCTCTGAGGTCTAAGAGTAGATGATGTTGCCTTACCAAGATCGGCACAGAGGTGACATTAGCTAAAAATCCGTGCCGTGAGCTAAAACTTCCACGTGAACCAGATAACACAGTTCCTTCGTTGGATGTGAATGAGTTGTTCTGGACTCAGTTACAGGTACTGAGTTAGTTCAAGAGAAAAGATGCTTTGAATTCTGGGCTCCATGGGGGCGACTGTCGTCTGCTTACATCAGGCGTGTTTCTGCCGGATCCTGCCTTTTCTCAGCACAACTTTCCGTTAAGTGCTTTAAGTTAGGCTGAGTTGAAAAATCCAATGGGAAAGAAAAAGAAATTTCCAATTTGTTTCCATAGTTCTTGATAAAGAATCAGCTCTTTATTTTTACTTAAGTTTATTTATTTACTTTGAGAGAGACAGCACAAACCGGCGAGGGCAGAGAGAGGGGGGAGAGAGAGAATCCCAAGCAGGCTCCGCACTGACACCCCACAGCCCGATGCGGGGTTCGTGAGATCGTCACCTCAGCCAAAATCAAGACACAGACGCTTAAGCCACTGAGCCACAAGGCACCCCAGGAATCAATTCTTTAAAAAAAAAAAAAAAAGATTCCCAGTGCCCCAAAAGACAGAACACTGTGAAATTAATCCACAGGATGCATGTATTCCGTGCAGCCATCTCCTTGCTGACTAAATATACTTCATTAAGCTACCACATCCAGAAATGGAGATTCCCCCCACTTCCTGTCTAGGAAAGTGCGAGTCAGGATGCCTGGTTAAACCCCACATCCTCTTGGCAATATCTCTCTTTATCTGAGCTCTGTTTTAGAGGACCGGAGTCCTTTACCCAGAGGAAGTAATTGCCATAGGAAGTAGCAGAAGGGCGGGTTAACGGATAGTGTGGGAATTGTGTGACGTCAAGTTACATAACTTTCCACGTCAGATCGTGCTGGTGTGTCTTGTACAAGAGCGTATATACAAAAAAAAAAGAGGAGGGGGCAACATTCCAGGCGGCACACAAGAGGACCGGAGTCGTCCTATGGTGGAACATTCAGGGTAACATAACAGCCCATGTATTTTTCTCTAGGTAAGGACCCAATTTGCGTCCAACGCCGCTAAGAATAAGCAATACTGTTTGTTTCTTAAAACCTGTCTGGCTAATGTGACGGTGGGTTGTGTAACACGTAAACACCCATTACGCAGGCATTGTTCAGTGGCAAAAAGACAACGGCGTTCAGTCACTGTGGACCCCAGGCTTGAGTTGACACGCACGTTGGATGGGTACTTGGCTGCGATAGGAGACCAGGAGACTTGTCGTACATGGAATCAAGGACACCTCCCCCGCCCCCCGCCAAGGAGGAGATGAGATGAGAAGAGACGGTGTAGTTTAAGGCTAAAATGAAGGAAGGGGTGTCTTTTTCAATAGGGAGAGTGCGGAAGGGGTCTGTGCTCCCAGAATGGCCTTGGGTCATCAGGGAGGCACCTGGGCAGTGGTGGCGAGAACCTCTCAGGTTTTTAGAGACTGTAGGGTGAACCGGCTCTTCGGAAAACCAGAACTGTAGGGGGGGTGGAGGAGGGAGGGTGCTATATTTATTCTTCCCACAGAGCATAAGACAAGGGTGTCCTGAGGTTAATAGGAGTATTCTATCCTAGAAACAGAGATCCACACTCTCTTGGTTTATAGGGTAGTAGCTCTAAAAAAGTGCAAGCTTGTTTATTTTCTAAATCTCCAAAAGAATCTCTTAAAAAAGTAAGGTGATGAGGGTGCCTGGATGGCTTAGTCAGTCAAGCGCCTGACTTCGCCTCAGGTCATGATCTCATGGTTTGTGAGTTCGAGCCCTGCATCGGGCTCTGTGGAGCCTGGAGCCTGCTTCGGATTCTGTGTCTCCCCCTCTCTCTACCCCTGCCCAAGTCACACTCTGTCTCTACCTCTTAAATATAAGTAAACATTAAGAAAAGAAAAGAAAAAGTAAGATGGTCCTTTTAGAAGGATCCAGATTAGCAGCCCTTGGGGGGACTTGGCATTCCTTGGGCCATATGTCCAATCTCTCGTGGGGCCAGAGGTTGCCTTTGTCGAAGTCAGCTCGGCAAACTGGACAACCTCATTGGCAACATCATTTGTTGAATGATCTGGACAACTCTATCCTTGGTCCCCAAATGGCCAACTAGCAAAATCAAAAATCTCATTTCCCCCACCGCTTGTAAATATACACCCATAATTTGGAGTGTTGGAATTCCTTCCACTTGGGCTGAAGTGGGTCTGACTAAAACTGAGACCCAGCACTTGAGAACATCCCCAGCCACTTCCCTCCAGTAATCTAGATTCATTTTCCCAGGGTTCGGAGAGTCAACATTGACATTGAAATAATGAGAGGTTTAAATTTGGTGTTCAAATGGGGAGAACTTAAGGGTCATATATACACGCATATACAACAAGCGTAGCTTGTTCTCCCAATGATATGTTTCAGTGATATTGGCAAATGTGGTTCGTATGCACGGAAAATAATCAGGACTGTGAACATTTTTGTGTCTCTGCGAACGTAAAACCGAAACCAAAAACACATCTTTTCGTAAAGCAAATCTCCTTTGAATAGCATCAGTTGTGGTCGGGTGAGGCAAATAAACCCCCTGCCTATCTAGAAGAGCAATACTTCAGCTCTAGAGACTCACTTGACGAGATTTTATGGATTTCTGATGTGTCAAATGGGCTTGTACCGTTTCGTAAGACGGAGTCATTTGTAGGGGGAATGAAAAATGTATGACTTCTGACATCTTTTTTTTTCTGAAGTGACATTCGTATAGATTTCTCTGCCCTGACTTGCTTTCCTTCTCAGTGACCCCAGCCATCACCCACGTCCAGGTCTAAGAATGCACGCGCCTCAAATCTTGTGCTCTGCTGAGCCATCCCCTGAGTTGGGAAGTCAGTGAACGTTTTGCGCCTCACCATCAGAATGTTTTCCGGAGGAGCAACTCTGGAATTGAAATAAGCAAGAGCCAGCTCTGCTGGGGGCCAGAGACCGGGGCGCGGAGCTTGGCCGTGGCGGCACAAACACAGAGTGCCCTGGGCCCTGCCACGTCTCTGCCTTCCTGTCACTGAGGGGATTGGTTAGGCAGCTAAAGCTCTGAGCGGTGCCCAGGGTCAAATTCTTCCAGCTACTCAATCTCAGGAGTGTGCTTGCGAATCGGATAAGGTCCCCCCCTCCCCGGCCCCGGCAGGGCCCGCTGCCTATTGTACAGTCGTGCAATAAATAAACCAGGCGCTGGGGTATCAGGAAGAGAGCGGGCTTGGACACCAGCCCAACCTTTGGATTTGGCTGGCCCGCTGTGATCCGGGTGCTCTGGGGCAGGTCACCAGGTGTCTGCAGATCCCACTCCCCTCCAGTCTGAGTGACGCCCACCTTCTTCAAAGGGGTGTTTTGGGGTCTCCAGGGATGGTGCATGGAGAGGCTTCCAAAAGGCTGCTCAGAGCTTCCCGAGTGTAGAGCCGTAATGAGGACCGGAGGAGGAGAGTAAAAGGGGCACACGGTCGGTGCAGCAAGTGGTACTTTTCTCCATGGCCTTCCCGATCAGTTCAGGTGGGTAAGCAATGTGAAAAACTAATGTGCTTTAAGAAGACGCACACTCCGTGGAGCGTTTCCAGATCCCTGTGCTCATGGAGAAGGGCCGGGGGGCCGGGAAGTCTGTGGACATGGGCCCTGTGTGCTGGGCTCCTTCCAGGCTTCCTGGCTTCGCAGCCCTAACCCCATTCCTGACCGCCTAGGTGGTAGCTGGGGGAGCAGGTGTTTCTAACTCTGCAAACCACTACGTGATACCTGGTGTTCTTACTTTCCTTTGTACCCCCAGCACTCAGAGCAGGACCCTAGAAGATGACTTTGAATTATAGGATACCAGTCCGCAGTGTGGATGGAGGCTTAAGTGATGTCATCTACCTATTCAGAGTTTCCCCCAAAATGTTTCAAATGATATTACTCTAGGACTGGGCTCCGCCAAAACAACAGACTGCAACAATAAAATACATGAGCTGGATAAAGGTCTCTTTCGGAGAACGGTGATGCTCGTTAACATAATCAAGGCCCTGAGAAGTCCTGTATGAAGAACCCCTTTTGACTTCATTCAGGCCCGTGTTTCCCAGCTTCATCTGGCCTGGGAAGTTCTTTCCACTTCTTTCCAGGACGCACGTATTGGCAAGTGCTAATCAATGGCATGTTGGTCGGTACTGGTCTGTTTAATCATAAACCCTCATGCATTTCCACGTAACTGCCAGACTTCTGTGGAGGCATCGTGCTGTTGTTGCTGCCTGGCTGGAAACACACTTCCTGTAACTTTTTCTCCTGCAGCTCTGTCGTTGATATCAGTCCCCGGGAAGTCGCGTGTTCGGGCTGACTTCTATTTCTACCTTCAGAAGCCCCGTTGATCCCTTTGCATGATGACACCTTAGCTGCCTTGAGCCTCCGGTCCGTTGTAAATGATGACAGGAGACCCACCAGGCAGTCTCAGGGAAGCCCTGGTTATGTTGTCTGCTCTCCCTGTCATCCGGTCAACTTCGCTGTGGAATCTCTCCGGGGTAGTCCCCGTTTCTCACCCCCTCTGTCGCTAGTTACTCCGACCCGTCGACCGTTCTGTCTCACCGGGACAACACAGTGGTCGCCTAACGGGACTGTGCCTGGCACAGCAGGCGGAGTGATCCGGGTCAGATCAAGTCAGTCCTGTATCTGGGAAAATGCCAGTCCTGACAGTGGCCTCCAAGGCTCTTTGTGACCAGGGTCCCTGTCACTTTCCCCTCCCCACCCTCTGCAGCCACCCTAGACTCCTCACTCTCCCTACAGTGTTCTGGGCAGGGTTCTGCCTGCTTTGGGGAAAAGAAGGAAAAAAAAGCTTTGCATTTCCTCTCCCTTCCGCCCAGGACATTCTTCCCTGTGGCTTCCAAGGGGCAGGCTTCCTCACTTCCGGTATCTGTCAAATGCCATTTTACCGGAGAAGCTTGCTTGTTGTCCCGCGTAAAATAGCATCGCTCCCCGACTCCACCCCCTTCCCCAGTAACTGTTCTGTATCCCCTTCTCTGTTCCCCTCTCCGCTCCCCCCCCAACACCCAGCAATGCCCGGCATGTGATATATTTACTCGGTTATTTGTTTATTGTCTCCTCTGCCCACGGGGCTGTCAGCTGACCCAGAGCAGGGACTTGACTTTGCTCTGGGCAGGCCGTATCCCCAGCTCCTAGCGCAGTGCGTGTCATGCAGGCAGACCTCAGGATCCAGCCGTTGAATGGCTGAGTCACGGAGACCCCGGTCCCGTGAGCGACGTGACCCAGGCGGGCTGCACGGGAGAGGCGGAAGCCCGGAAGCTCGTCCCGGGTTCAGAGACTGCCGAGTCTGAGTAGGATGCTCACAGCCGAAGGTGAGAGCCAGAGGCTCATCGGGATGTGAGGAGAGACGGGGCAGGCAGCCCAGAGAAGGCTGAGGACAGAGCCCTGCAGAACTGGGGGTGATGATGCCCACAGCCTCCCATCACGGTCGTTTGTTTCCTGTAATAATAACGGTCATTTGCTGCATGAGTGCTTTGTTTTGGCCGGCGTCTGTCCTTGTTGCCTCGTACTTAATCTCCGTTTCAAGCCTCGGTGTGTGCAGTGGCTCGCACTGGAGCAGACAGCTCACCGTTCAGGAGGGGTCAGTTCGGATGACAGAGCAGAAAAGGGCCCAGTCTTCCCAGGGCTCCGTGGCCTTATGGTGACACGAGCAAATCGGAAGTGAGGGTCTTAAAGACCCCTTCGTGTCACAGATGGTTCGCTCTTCTAGGAGCGAGGTTGCCTCGAAGCCATGAGGCTATGCGTAGGCATTAATTTCACGACTCAGTGTCCCAAAGCACTTAAGAAATTAAAGCTGCACTCAAGGCTGGCGGTGGTGCCCTTGAGTGGGCTCCTCCTGCTGGAGAAACGGTGCAGCCCAGAGAGGGTGGGCGGCGGTGAGGAACCTCACTCGGGTAGAAAGGGTCCCCCTGTGATGGCCGAAGCTCAGGCGAGCGGGAGAGGCTCCACTCAGGGTCCTGCTCGGTTCGGATGGAAGCATCTTCGGAGCACCCCCAGGGGCCTGGAGAAGTTCAGATGAACCACAGACGCCTCTAAGGTTGAACAGCTCCAGAGAAGGTCTCGATGAAATGCAGATGTTGTTTGTTGACTCTGAGAGTACAGCTCAGGTGTCAGCTCGTTGATCAAAGCCGTCAGACTGCAGCCGGAAGATTCCGCGTCACCCGATCTGCCCCTTCTGACAACGCAGCTTTCCTTGAGAAAGATGGGCTGATGGCTGCCCGGCTGGAGCCAGCCAGGTTTGGGCCCAGGAGACCCTGAAGCTGCCGGAGAGGGTACTTCTGCCAGAAGGGGAAGGCAAGAAGGGGCTCTTAGTGCAAAAGGAGTATGAATTCAAAACCCAGATTCCACGAACTCCTCACGAATCTCAGCAGTACAGCGGGCTTGGCATCGTGATTCCCACTTCACAGATGGGAACACGGAGGCTCAGCCAGGTTGAGGCTTGCTCCTTGTCACACTGCCTGCTGCGGGGGGGAGGGCACGGTCCCTTCCTCTGGCCTTTCTGTGATGCGGGCCTGTCCTTTGGGCCAGGTGCCGGGTTGGCTGTTGCTTGATCGGGGGAGTGAGACCCGATCCAGTCCCGTGGGCCTCCTGGGGTAGGGATCCCGCTCCGCCACGAGGCCAGACACTGTACATTCTGTCCCCGTGGGCTCGTATGCTCTGGGGACACGGCGCGGGGAGCTCTTACTTGGTGAGACGTGCCCAGGGCATCACCTAACTTACACTTGTCGGCGGAGAACGTGAACTATTAAAAATATGCAAAAGGGAGTGGCGTCTGGGTGGCTCAGTCAGTTGAGCGTCCAACTTCGGCTCAGGTCATGATCTCACAGTTCACAAGTTCGAGCCCAGCATCGGGGCTCTGTGCTGACAGCTCAGAGCCTGGAGCCCACTTCGTATCCTGGATCTCCCTCTGTCTCTCCCCTTCCCACCACTCATACTCTGTATCTCTCTAAAAAAAAAAATAAATAAAAAAAAATTTTTTTTAATACGCAGAAAGAGGGCACCTGAGTGGCTCAGTCGGTTAAGCATCGGACTCTTGATTTCGGCTCCGGTCACGATCTCACGGTTCATGAGTTCCAGCCCGGCACTGGGATCCGTGCCGACAGTGCGGAGCCTGCTTGGGATTCGCTTGCTCGCTCTTTCTCAAAATAAACTTTTCAGGGGCACCCGGATGGCTCAGTCAGTTGAGCGTCCGACTTTGGCTCAGGTCTTGATCTCATGGTTCATGAGTTTGAGCCCTGCATCGGGCTAACCGCTGTCAGCACAGAGCCTGCTGTGGATTCTCCGTTCCCCACCGCCCCCATCCCCCGCCTCTTCCCTGCTTGCACTCTCTCTCTCAAAAATAAATACAACATTAAAAAAAAAATCTTCAAACTAAAAAAATAAAAAACACTTTTAAAGATATGCAAAAGATCATTTTCCAGGGATATGGAGATCGTCACTTGTAATCAAGCTGCTTTACTTGGTTTTAAATCCAGCCGAGACATAGACTCATCATAACATCATGGAGTCCAAAAGGACCTTCGAAGATCCTGCTCGCTGGAGCGTGGTGGGGGAAGGCCTTGGGCTTGACGTCTGACCCAACGGGTGTAAGCCCTGGACCTCTGTGCCTTTGGGGCAAGACGCTGGGCCTCTCTGGGCTTCAGTTTCTCCCCTTGCCGAACGGCGTAAGACTAGTGTTCACCTAGCGGGAGATCGCGGCTGGCAGGCATGGAGTTGGACAGTGCGCAAAAGGGTAGGCACACAGTAGGTGCTCACCAACAATGGAAATTATGACGACAAAGCCCCCAACAAGCCAGGCCGAGGCTTCCAGAACATCTCCCCTAACCTAGGCCGAGGCCTCAGCCTAAGCCCGTTTCCTTTTGTCTGGACGTTGGCAGGGGAGGCCTACACGGGCACAAGTCCCTGCTGTTGTCGCCGCCCGAGAAGAGAAGGGAAAGAAAGGAACCGGCCAGGCAGCCCCGCTTGGTCTCCCACCCCTCAGCGGGCTGTGTGGCATCTGGCCACTTTTAAACACCACTCTGCTCTGAGCCGAATACCTGGGCACGGGTGTGAAGCGTGGGTGCAAAGAGGCAGAGAAAGAGCTGGAAAGAAAGCTGGCTCTCTTTGGAAGGCTGTAGGGGTGAAAATGCCCTAGATTAGGGTTTCCTTCCAGGCCCGCAGTTTAAATTACAGTCGTAATTTATTGCTATTATGGGCACTGAACTGTGCTTGCCCTGGGCTCTGCAAACACAGGAAATCAACCAGGCTTCATAGAAGTGGCATTCAGACAGCGCTGGGAAAGCGAGGCTCAGGGGTTGGAGAGCAGTGGGGGGAAGCAGGCCTGCCTTCTCCTCCATCCTGGCCGCCAGAAAGCCCATCCCCTTCCTGCTCCCCCTGCCCACTCAGACGCTTGCCTCCGCAAATCAAATTAACAGGAGTTCCCGAGTGTCTGGCGTGCTAGGCTCTCTTGGAGGAGGCGGGGGAAACGGAACCATTCGGGATGTCCTCCTTCTCTGAAGAGGGAGAAGGTGGGGACTTTTTTTTTTCAGGCTCAAGGTGTTCTGGGAATTCAGCAACATGGCCGTTGGTGAGGAAGAGGAGGGGGTGCGGGAGGGAGGGGGAGGGGAGGGGGGAGTGAGGAGGACCAGGCAGGGCTCTGATATGGTGGAAACCCGCCTGGCCGGATGGTAGGTCCAGTCCCCAGAGCCGTTGGCGCTCTCTTACTCATAGTTGAAGGCGGAGGAGTAGCGGTTTCTAGTTCCGGAGAGGACCGTGTCCAATGGCATGCGATAGTCGAGGTCCGTCTTCAAGCGGGGGGGCAGGGAAAGCTTAGGCCTGGGGCTGAGCATCTTGGTCAACATATGCCGGGAGCCTTCCATACGTGACGTTAGTAGGCTTGGCTCCAAGGCAGGCTTCCATGTCCACAGGAGAGCTGGAATGCTAAGCGGGCAGCGAACTGGGGCAGAAGCCAGTGCCTTCGCCTGGCGGTGACGTGAACAGGCTGCCGTGTGCTTAAGGTCACGGTTGTGGGCGTCGCCTCTGCAGACTGACTCGTAGCATTGAGTCTAGCCCCTGCTGGCCAGTGGGGCGGTGGGTACCTGGCTACTTCTGCCCACGAAGCTTGTAGGGGGATAGTTCTGGAAACAATGGCCAGGAAACCTGGAGAAGGCAGGAGCTGGTAGTTTAGTTGGACATGAGAAGAATAAACGTGAGTGGCTGCTGGGAGAGCTATCAGAAGTGGGCACATGAGTGATTTCCAAATGAATCCTACAGACCTCACCTGATAGAGGACTCGAGGGTGGTGGGAGAGAGGTTCAGGCGAAGCCACCTTCAAGGAGGAGATGAAATTTCTGCTGTGCTTCTAAGACTTTGGCAGGCCCGATGAGGGGAGGTGAACCTTATAGGCAAGAATACAGGGGCGCCTGGGTGGCTCAGGCGGTCGAGCGTCCAACTTCAGCTCAGGTCATGATCTCATGGTTTGTGAGTTTGAGCCCCATGTCAGGCTCTGTGGTGACTGCTCAGAGCCTGGAGCCTGCTTCAGATTCTGTGTCTGCCCTCCCATGCTCATGCTCTGTCTCTCAATAATAAATAAACGTTAAAAAAATTAAAAAAATAATAATAATACAGTGTGGAGAAGGCCCAGGGCAGGAAGGCTGGGAGTTCGCAAACCAGGTTCTGCTGGTGCGGGTGTGTAGGCTGTGAGCAGGCTCTGAAGGCCACAGGAAGAAGCTCGTCCTGACCAGGAAGGAGTTAGGCGGTGGGAATCTCCAGGGCCTGTGTACTCCGACACCGTGGTAGAAACAAAGAAACGGGACTCAGACCCACATAAAGAACTATGGCGTGGCTTAAAGAAGGAGTTGAGATGAGTCAGGAGGGCGGCACTGGAAACGAGGGAGGGAGAATGGATGCCAGAGAGCCATCAACGCCAGAGCGGATGCCACCGAAGAAAAAGACCCTGAAGACTGAGTGCGTGCGTGACAGGTGGCCACGGCCACAAAAGGGAGGGGAGGGGCAGATGGGAGGAGCTGGCGGATGGGCTTTGGTGGGTGGATGGAAGTGGTGATGGGCACCTGGGTGCTGATGTCTCCAGACGAGGTAGGCGAGGATAAGACACGGGCCAGGTCAGGGCCGCGTCGTGTACTTGAAAATCTCTGAAGAGTGGATCTCACCGGAAGCGAGAGTGGAGACCACTTCGTTCGAGAAGCGTGTAGTAGGGAAGGAACGCAGGCATTCAGCCACTCCACACCCCCGTGCGCCTGGAGAGGAAGGAGCAGAGGAAGAGCTGTAGGCAGAACTCAGGTGCCACTTGTGAAAAAGAGAGTATGTCCAAAGAAGAAAACCTCACACGTGGACAGCTGCAGTTGTTGCCGGGAGATTAGAGAAAATGAAGGTTAAGGTCTGGTTGTTGGAGCTGATCCCTCCAAGGTCTAGAGAAGGTTCAAGAAGGTGGCTTCCATAGAGCTGGAGGAGTTGGGATTCAGGGGATGGGGAAAGGGTGGGTGGTGGTGAGAAAGTCTAAGCAGAGGGGTCAGCAGTCTCCCAAAGCTGTGAGTCTGGATCGTGCTCCCCGACGGGCAAGCAGGTGACTTCGCACATGGCGGAGAGAAAGGAGGTGCTGTGTGGCGCGCGCTCTGGAGACGGTGGGAGAGGGCCGCACTCGAGTAGGGGGCTTATCCTCCCCAGAGCAAAGCCGCTATTCCCATGCTAAAATATAGGGGGGCAGTGGAGCCCAATGGGGGTGGAGGACAGACAATGGGGGTGCTTGCAACAAACAGCCATTGTCTTCTCGGGCACAGAGAGAAGGTGCTGGCAGTGGGGTTTGGAGAGGGGGAGAGAAGACACAGGTAGACATTTAGGGACGAGAGATTCCGAAGAGACTGCCGCCTGGGAGCTTTGGTTCCGTGAGAAGACAGGGAGCATGAGGTGAGTCCTCGGGGACGCGTGGCCCTCCCTGCGGTGTTCAGGGAATGTGCACAGGAACCCTGTGTCGGGGTTTGCTCCGGCAGCCGGGGCTGGGGGGCTGGAGGCTTCCCAGGTGCGAGCGGGCCAGGGATATAGGAGAACTAGCTGAAATACCGGGGTAGGCCCCAAACCGAGGTTTGGAGAAGTTAAATGGGAACTTCTTAAAAGAAGGGAGCGAGGCAGGTGGCGAGTGGAGAAGACTGGGGGGGGGGGCGTGCAGGGATGGTGCAGGGATGGGGGCTGCAGGCCGAGACCGCAGGGGTGGAGTAGAGAGGTGATGACGTGGGCCAGGGCTGGACTGTGGCTGCTTCAGAGCCAGCTGGGGGGGCGGGGTCGAGGCCTCAGAGGGACTGAGAAGGACAGGCTGGAGGTGATCGGCCCGGGCGGGGGGGAGGGGTTGGGGCCCAGGGAGGAAGAGGTGCGGTGTAGGAGGGAGGGCACAGGGTGGGGGTCGGCTGCTTCGGACGGAGGAGCCCTGCTGCTAAGTAGTGGTGCAAGTCACGCGGGTTTCCCGGATGAGGGGGCTCGTACCCGCACCGTCCCTCTGTTATCACAGAAGGTGGTCCGCGGAACAGCAGGGGCCCTGGGGGTGACTCAGAGCCGTGACCTTGTGTGCTCCAGCCTCAGGTCTCCACAGCCGGGGCCGGCAACTCCTTCCAGTCCGTTCTGTGTCCGTGCCCCACGAGCCTCACTCGTGGCGTCAGCAGCAGCAGGCTGCCGTCACCTCGTGACCCTGTCACTCTGCTTCTGCAAGAAATGGAAGCTCTGAATTCCACAGCCAGGTTTCAACGCGTGCCCTCACCGGTCTCGTGGCGGATGAGCCGGAGCTGCCGCAGCGAACCAGGAAGAGCGACGGGAGAGAGACCCACCTGACTGGCGAACACGGAGCGGAGCCTGATGAAGGCATCGCGTGCAGGAATGCCCCCCAGCTTCCTCCCCGTGCCTGCCGGCAGGCCACTGTGGCTTTTGGTTGTGACCTGGGTGCTTCTCAGCCACAGCAACGTGACTGCAGCATCCGATGCCACTGCTGGCACTCGCCTGGGGCCTGGGGCCCGGCCTGGGACAAGGCTCTGCAGGGGGACTTTTATTTTCCTCCCCAGGAGGCTATTTTTAGAGGGCTCCAGCTGAACCGCCGCTGTGAACATACATCTTCACGAGGGACGTGTGCGTCATTAATGAGGTGTGCAGGTGTGTGCGTCCCGGAAGGGGCTGACGCCGCTCCTCGCGGGGGGGCCCCCCAGGCCGGCGGGCTGCTGCTTTCAGTTCTGCCAGGTGGCTTTGCCTGTCATGACCCCTGTGCAGGTGGAGGTTGCCTCCTGTGAGTCAAGTCAGTCTGGAATTTTTCCCCCCTGGGACCCTCCTTCCCTGCACACCCCCGGAGGAGGTGCCGGGGTTGTGTGCCAAAGAGCTGCATAGGGCTGGCCCCGAGTCTTTGGCCCCCCTCAGCCTCTTGGACTTCTGGAGCCTCTTTCTCTCTGGCTTTCTGGCGCAGAGCAAATGTGGGCACACTCGCGTGCCCTGGGGCCAGACTGCCTGCCTGCCTTGGGATCTGGCCCCTGCCGCTCATCAGCTCTTTGGCCTTGAGCAAACCACGTTCTTAACTTCGGTCTCAAAGCCTTAGCTTACTCATCTGTAACATGGGGTAATAATACTGACTGCATGAAGTTCCTGGGAGAGGCCCGAGGCCCAGGTGAGCTGGTGGACTTAGAAGTGCTCATGGTCCAGCAGGAAGACTTGGGGGTGAGCCGGGAACGGTGACCACGAGTTTGCTGGCCGAGACGGCGGGGGCGGGGCTGGAGGTGTGATTCTCCTATGATAACCCCTCCTCTGAGGCGTGCCCGATGCTCTCCAGATTTCCCCTGATGGTCAGGATTCATAGGCGGGAAAAGGAGGCCCTTTGTCTCTTCCCGAGGATAACCTCGAACCACGGTCAGGGTCAGCTCCGCACAGAGCCTGTCCGCGGTCCCTGGAGAGGCCACCCATCCTGCATAGGAAGACCAAGTCGAACCCAGCTGGTCATGGGGTGACTGTGCTCTGCCCGGAGGCGTCTATAGGGTGTCCTCTGGGGCAGACCTAAAGTTTTCATGGAGTGGAAGAAGAGAAAGAGGTCATAGTGGTCTTCATGTCAGGGCAGTGAAGACTGTGCCCTCCCGTCATTCCCAGAGCACAGGCCACACAGGACCCTGCGGGGGAAGAGACATGCACGCAGGGCCTCGGAGAGGGCACGCTTCCAGAGAGCCGGCACCTTCTTCCCACTGTCTTGACCAGCACGTGTCCCAGCTCCGAGGCGGGGACAGATTGTCCCAGCGGTCGTATGTCCACGACCCATGCCTCTCTCTGAGTCAAGATTTTTTTCGCCAGCCAGGTAGACTCATAAACCCCGACAGGACTTTTTTCCCCGCAGCACACACCTCTGTCATGTCCCGAAGCTTCTGGTTTGAAGCAGTGTTGAAATGTGTCAGCTCGATGAGTGACCAGGACGATCTCAGCAGATCGATTTGGCAGAAGCACCAGATTCCTGAAGCCACGTGGGCTGGCCCGCCTGACCCCCGCCCTGGCGGAGGGAGAAAGTACGTCACGGGTTTCGGGGTTAACTGGCACCGAAAAGCAGTCAGATTCTGTTGGCATTTTCTTACGTGGTAACCGTGACCACCATCGACTCTCACGTTGGATTCTGTGCGGGTGTTCTTGATGAAAGGAGGGAGCCGGAGAGACAGGGAGGGAGAAGGGAGGGCGGGCCCAGCACTCCCCTGCAGAGAGCCAGCCAGCCCGGCAGGCAGGCTGGTGACAGGAGCCCGGCTGCCTTTTCTTTGACATCAGTGCTTAGAAGACGCCCGTGTCCATATCTCATCGCCGTGGGCAACAGGAGAGCGGTCGGCAAACCCAGCGCACAGTGTAGCGTGTTCCAAAGATACATACTCTCCCAAGCCACCTTAGAAACCTGTTCGATCATTCATTTGGTGTCTGTGGTGCATAAGATGTGATTCTAACGGTGGGTAAAAAAAACAAACAATCCTGGCTTCATTGTTGTGTGACCTCATGTAAATTACATATTCTCTCCCAATCAGAGAATTCTAGTGAGGATAAAATGAGTTAGCACACGGGGTTCCCCAGACCGTAGCCCGTTCTCAGGGAGTGACAGCCCAAGCCCTTTGCTGCCGACGTGATTGTGGCGTCTGTTGCTATGTCGCTGTAGCACGTATTCGGGTGGCCCAAGAGTAATGTGCCTGCCTTAAAGGTGTGGTATGCATTCATTCATTCATCTGAGGTTTATTGGGCTCCTATTAGGGGCTGAGCATTAAGGTCGCAAAAATGAATGAGGCACAGCCCTGCCCTGAAGCAGCTCCCACTCTGGAGAGCCGTTCACATAAGGAGTCCTGTTCTTTTCTGTCTAAGGATAACTGGAAGGGAAGCAGGTGTCCAGGGCATCAAGAACCCCGGCAGAGGGAGCCGGTGGGAGGGAGCCAGAGTGTCTTGCCATTCCGTGCCATTTATCACAGCGATGCCCCAGGTTTTAGAAGACAAGAGCCACAGCCGATTTGTAGTGAGAGCCTTCCCCCTTCTGGGAGTGGCAGGAAGACCAGAGTCAATGATGCATTCCGTTGCTTTGGGAGTAGACTCCGTCGGAAGGTATAGAGATGGGGCAGGAAATCCTGTCTGGATCCAGAGTTTTCATCCGTTGGCATAAAACCCTAGAGAACCCTTGGAGGGGGTGGGGGAAAAAAGTCTATAATATTCGAGCGATACCGAGAAATTCCTGACTTTAAAAAGGACAGATTTTTAGCCAAGGAAGTGGATATTTAGAGGTACTTTTTTTTTTTTCCCCAGAATTATTTTTAGCTTCCAGCGATGTAACTTTTCTTGCCGACTTAGGTGCGGTATGCGAATTAGACCGGTTGTGTTCGGGAAGGAAAAACAAGCCCCGCCTGAGTCAGGAAACACACAGGGTCGTTCGTCCCGCCTTCAAGGGCACTGGGGCACAGCCTGGAGAGAATCGGATTCCTGCCCGCAGCCGGATGTGCAGAGTCTCCGAGTGGGGTGGTCATCCCAGCAAACCAGAACCATTTTACGGGAGAGGAAACTCCGAGAAGTTGATTGGCTTGCTCAGGGTCACATGACTGCGGGGAAGGGTCTGAACCCAGAAATCAGAGGGTCCCTTTGGGTTTCCTGCTCCTGGGAGTATGACCTGAGGGGTTGGGTGGGAAGCATGCTAAAGCCTCTTAAGGGTTTTTTGAGGCTCCTCCTTCTCAGGAGAAGACTCCACGTAAACAGAATCTCCCCTTCTTTATAGAACGTGCAGTGTCTGATAGCTACCTACATCCTAAATGGCCACATTGGTGGCCACATCGGTGCCAAACGGCTCGCCTGGTCATGTTTTTAAAACCAGGGGTCCCTGAAATTCATTGTCCTTTAAAAAATTAAATCTCTTTTTCATCTTTTGGTAACCCAGAGGAGCAGAACAGTGGAACTTGCAGAAACTCCATCTGTAGGGGCGCCTGGGTGGCTCAGTCGGTTAAGCATCCGACTTCGGCTCAGGTCACGGTCTCACAGTTCATAGGTTTCGAGCCCCGCATCGGGCTCTGTGCTGATGACCCAGAGCCTGGAGCCTGCTTCGGATTCTGTGTCTCCCTCTCTCTCTCTGCCCCTCCCCCACTCACCCTCCGTCTGTCTCTCAGAAATAAAAACATTAAAAAGAAAAAAAAGAAAATGTGTCTGTGCAAGAGAGATTGACTTTTAAGCAACACCTTTGAAAATTGGGACTGATTTTACCCTCCTCCTTCTTACCCTGCGTGGTTTTTGAGCTCCGTCTTCTGAGGCCGAGACCCTTGTTTCTCTATTTGGCGTTCATGACGGTGGCCGGAAGGACGTGTTTTCTGTAGAGCCAGATGCAGTGTGAGAACCAGCGGGTGACTCGGTCGGGCGGTCTGTTCCCTGGTCCTCTGTCTTTGGGGCTCCCAGAATGTTCTCCATGCCTGGTTTAGTACATGGTGCTTTAAATGGTCCCTTCCCTACCGTGAGGACACCAGACATGGCCCAAGTCTGTCCCCTGATGAGTGAAAAAAATGAGAAAACAAATAAAAGAAACTGCTGTGACCTTACTACTTACCATATCATGGCCAGAATTAACCTCAGTGAATTCCTTAAGCAGCTCTCTCTTTTCTTTTTATTTCTAGACTATTGTCTTCCAAATAGAAGTGACTGCCTGAGAGGTGACAAGGGACCGGGCTCCCCCTGGCCTCCCAACTAGTCCTCAAAGTTAACTGAGCCTCAGGTCCTTTGGGATATTTATAAAAATATTTTGCCGGCCAACTTGTTATAATGAGTTTCGACTTTTTAGTTTTTGGAATTCCTCCTCCCGTATGTTGATATGTGTTCATGTGAAGTGATGTGTGTGTGTTTGTATTCCTTGACCCACCCATTTCTCGATCTGACAGATGTTTGTTGAGTCCCTACTGTGTGTCAGGCACCTCTCTGAGTCCCGGGGACACAGCCATGGAAATGCAAGGTACCAGTGTTCACGGAGCTTACACCCTGGTGTAAGGGAGACCAAAAAAATAAATAAAGTGACAGTGGCAACAGGGCGCCTGGGTGGCTCAGTCCGTTGAGCGTCCGACTTCGGCTCAGGTTGTGATCTCTCGGTTTCATGAGTTTGAACCCCTCATCAGGCTCGCCGCAGTCAATGCAGGGCCTGCTTGGGATCCTCTGTCCCCCTTTCCCTCTGCCCCTCCCCAGCTTGCACTCTCTCAAAAATAAGCCAACATTGAAAAGAAAAAATACCGGTAGTAACGACCGCTCTAATGAAAGAGCAGGGTGAGAGGCTCAGTGGTGAGTCAGGCACATCCTTCTCGAAGTCTGCGGCTCTTGCTCTAAGGCTATGGGTGACACTCCATAGGTTCCTCGTGAAGAATATTGGGGGGACTACTGGGGCACTCAGGAGTGCCGATTTCAAACCACGGCACTTCTGTGGCTAGCCAGCGTGTCGATGGCAGCCACCTGTGTCTCGGGGCAGTGCTAGGCATGGAGCCAGACACTGGTATGTTCTTCATGTCTAATGTTGGACCCCGTTCTGCAAGGCAGGTCTGCCCCCTTCCATCTGGGAAGGAGACGAGGCTTCGTTTGAGGCCACTGTCAATTGTCTTCCTTCCCTGCCCTGCCCCAGAGTGGTCTCTTGTGACAGTTTACTGTTAAACCGGAGTCGCTGGGGATTATCAGTGGGCAAAGCAGACAGAAGTTTCTAAGTTCTCCGCCCCGCGAGTGGCTGCTGTCTATCTTGCCAGTGTTGTGTGATTCATCGCCGGGTAGGAGCTAATATTTCCCCAGGGCCCTTTAGCAGCGGAAAACTCTTAAAGAAGTGGTGCAGAGGTTTCTAAGTTACTTAGCAGATTTTATGAACTGCTAATTACCTCGTAAAGGCGTTTTATTGGCCAAGGGTGATCTGTTACTGGCTCTGTTTACCTATCTCCGTCTTTTTGCCTGTTTCTTCTGCCTTCTTCCTCTGTCCAGCTGAGGGAGGTTTGGCTGTCCAAGCCAGTGCCCACCACTGCTCCCCACATGTGGGGACAGGGTCTCTGCTGGTGCTATATCGGGTGACGCTTGGAGCAGGATATGACCTCTCGATTTGATTGGTTCAGTAGATTCGGCAACAGACCGGAGCCTGAGTTTCCTTATCTGCAAAGTGGGGGAAAGAAAGAATGGAATGCAGGTTTGTGTCTGTTTGCGTTTGTTTGCTTTCTCAATGGGCTCTTCCACTTCTGAGTCCTTAAGAAGTTTCTCACTTAGGGGACAGAAGGGACAGAGCAGGTGGTGAGTTTAACAGATGACAGAAAGGGGAACTAGCCAGCTCCTGTTTCATTTGCATTTTTCCCGCTGATTAGAATGCCTTAAAATGGAAAGGGTGGGGCAGACAGGTTCACAGAGCAGCTGGAGTCCGGCACGAGTCTCCGGGGCTCTCTGAGTTCTGTTTTGTATTTTCTTTAACATTTATTTATTTTTTGAGAGACAGAGAGTGAGCAGGGGAAGGGCAGAGAGAGAGGCAGACACAGAATCCAAAGCAGGCTCTAGGCTCTGAGCCATCAGCACAGAGCCCGACTCGGGGCTTGAACTCACAGACCGTGAGATCATGACCTGAGCTGAAGTCAGCCGCTTAACCCACTGAGCCACCCAGGCGCCCCTGTTTTGTATTTTCTTAAGAGAGTTTGGAGAAATCAGCTCATAGATCCATAAATCTTAAAAAAAAAAAAAATCCAGGGAATGAGGAAAAGGAGACGACAAAGCTGTCATGGTTTATATGAAGCAGGAAGAGACGGGTTCTGGAAGTCCCGGGCAACACGCGGGAGAGAGTGACAGCATTCTCCACCAAATGTCCAGAGCGGATTAGTCAACAGATGGGGAGCTTCAGTTGAACATGACTGGGAATCGTCATGAGCTCTCTAAAGACGAGCAGGGCCAAGTCCATGCCTTGTATTTCTGATAGAGTCGCTGTTCTATCAAATTCATGCCCGAGATATAATTTCCTGGATGTGCGTTAGCGAATTTTCTCATCACGTCCTTAGGAACTTGTTAGATAACGCGTTGCTTCCATTTATGGAGAGAGAGAGGTCATGTGTCAGACGCAGGCTAAGGCTTTTATATACGTTGCCCCATAGAATGCTCAGGTCAACCCCACGAAAAAGGTACTCTCGTGATTTTTCCTATATTGTGGATGAGCAGATTGAGGCTCAGAGAGATTAAGCAGCTTGCCCAGGGTTGCGGAGCCAGCAGGAGCAGAAGAGGAGTCTCGCCCCAGTTTCTTTGCTCTCTGACCCATGCTCTTAACCACAACGCTACGCCGCCCCTCAAGGGTTCGTGTTAGATTGGCCTCTGTCTGCAAATACCTCTGGCGTGGGCCGCCACCGGTGTCTTCCCTTCGCTTTGTGCCATTCAACATTTTTATCCGTGACCCGAATGAGGACACAAAGGCACACTCTGCCACACAAGCTAAGCAGTTGGCACAGGCTGGAGGAACAGATCATGCACGGTCCGTCCAGCGATGGGCGGAAACCACGAGGGCCCCCGCAGAGTGTGCATTTCTGCATCTTGGTTTTCAGTTTCTTTTTCAGGTGAGCCACCCACGTGCAGAAGGATGCTTTATTGCAGGGCGCGTGGAGACGAGGGGCGCCATTTGGAGCCTGCGTTGCCTCTCGTCATCAGTGTCCTCAGTATGCACCAGCCACCTGTTTGAGAATCTCCCCTAGAATCTGCGCCGAGGATTAGCAGTGAGCAGAAGACCAGTCCCTTCTGCTGACCCGCTGCTGATGACACTGGGCGCCGCAAGGCACCGCGGGGGAGAGGAGACCCAGAAGGGCCAGTGCGGGGAGAGAGGCGGGTGCGAGGTGCAGGTCGCTGGTCAGGTGTTTGTCAGGTGGTGACAGAGGTGGAACGGGAGCAAAGGGCAGGTACAGGCCTCCTGGGGACTTCAGCGATTTGCTGCCTGTCTCCAGCCAGAGGGTGGTCTCATTGGAACCAGAATCTGAGCCTCAGGACCCTAGTTAGTGCCAAAGGGAGAAACTACCAACACCGAAATCTGCCCCTCCAACCCAGCCTTGACCTGCTGGCCCCTGGAAGAGGCATGCCCCTGTTCCTTAGTGCCCAGAGGCATTTCCCTGCCACGCTCCATTCACCAATAAATATTTATTGATGGCCGACAGCACCAGAGAATGTTCTAGGTCCTGGGGATACGTTTTTACTAAAACAGAAATAAAAAGAGAAAAGGAAAGAAAAAGACCCATACCGGCCATGAAATCGGAAAATATTCTAACCTAGAAAGAAGACCACCAGGATACTGGATTTAATGCAATATTCAAACAGCTCAAGTATGCAATACATTTTTAGGCCAGAACGGTCAGGCCTTTTTCTTCTTTCTTTCTTTCTAAGTGGATTTTATTGCACAATGAAATCACTGTTTCTAATTTTCATGGAGAACAGGCTGCCACTGGGGCTTTTTCCATGGCTTCCAAGGCCAAGTGCAGAATGCCATTGGCGTTCCCAAGAATTGTTGTAGGACCTTGAAATGAGAGCATGTTGCTTTTTGCTGGCGTATCTCTGAAGAGATCTTGACTTCTTGCTTCAAAAACGGGTGTGTGTGTGTGTGTGTGTGTGTGAACCCATGAGCCCATGAGTGTGTTTAGACGTCAGAGAAAGTCTGACCCATGGTCAGACAACCCCCCGCCTCCCCCACCCCCCGCCTCCAGACTGCCAGTTGCTTAAAAGAATATCCTGTTTCCTTCAGACCTCAGAGGGCATACGTTCAAGTAAATACTTTAATCCAATTACATCCTGTTGCCAAGTCATTTCTTGAAGAAGAGGCAGTAAATGCAGTCTCTTCTGGGAAAGTTGCACTCTCATCGCTGGATGGCTTTCTTTGGGAAGAACGTGTTTATTTGAAAACTCTCCGCAGCCTGTTGTGTTCACACGCCAGATCTCTGACCAGGGGGAGGAAAGGAAACATGTTCACTTTTAGAGGATGCCAAATTTAGGATTTGTCCCTAGCGATGTGGGAACAGCTGTCAGAGATCGTTCAAGCTCGCCCGGCCGGGCCCTTACGCCGCGGTGAGCATGAGACACAGGGTCGCTGTGTTCTGGGGATTAAAGATCCTCGCAGGCGGGCAAAGCCAGGATTGTACCTGGGCTTCGCAAGTGTCCACATCCAAGCTTTCCCTTTCGCGTCTTTTACCTACTTCGCCGCAGTCGTTGCCTGGGCAAAGACCCATGTGAACATTTGCTTTTGAAAAATGTTTATGTTTTCTCCTAAGGGAATACATACTCCCCGTAGAAAGTTTGGAAACATAATAGAAGCTAACGAGGAAAATAAGAATCATCTATTTTCCCACATCGCAGGGATAAAGTATGGTTTTGTCTGTTTTTCTCCCCCTAGTATTTTTTTTCCCGATCACATATATCTAGTCAAGCCAACACTGTATGAAAGAATGATTTTATAAGATTTTGTAAACGACATATCTACCCTAAGGAGCGGAGGTCCCATCCAGCCGAAGCCTGTTCTCTTGCCTTCATATACATTTAAAAAAATATATTTGTTTTTGAGACAGGGAGAGAGACAGAGCGCAAGCAGGGGAGGGGCAGAGAGAGAGAGAGGGAGACACAGAATCCAAAGCAGGCTCCAGGCTCCAGAGCTGTCACCACAGAGCCTGACGCGAGGCTCGAACCCACAAACCGTGAGCTCGCCACCTGAGCTGAAGTCGGACGCTTAACAGACTGAGCCACCCAGGCGCCCCCGTATACATTTTAATGGAACTCTTCCATCTAGTTTTGTGAAGGGTAAAAGATCTGTGATTCAATCATGTGCCTTCTGGGCTCAGGTGATGAGTCTGTGAGCCCAAAGGCCACAGGTCAGTTACTTGGGAATGATTCCGAATTGCGGCTGCCTGCCCGGTTACATTTTTTAAGGTGCATTATTGCTCTAATAAAACGTTCTGGGCTATAATTTTGTAACAATTGGTACCAGGCTTCCCAAAGGAGTTGTGCGTTTATCTTGCACATGGGCTCTGCCCAGGCCCCCACCAGCACAGCAAAGTTTGCTTTAATCATGTTCCTTTGAATAATTTAAATGCCACCCTCCTGTTGATTCTTTCTGTGTATTTTATTCTGCAAAATGCCCCAAAGGGTTAGTTGGTTTTCAAAAGCTGCATGTTAGACACAGTTGGATTTTTTTTTTTTTCCTTCAGCGGCTTTGAGATTTACGCACTGATGCTTTTCTCAGACAAATACCAAGGGAAACGACCTTTGCAAAATACAAAATTTCATCCTGGGAATCCACAGTGGGCAATTTCTCGCCTTCCGCAGAGCCTCTGGCAGAAGCCCAGTGGCGGGGGAGGCGGGGGGGGGGGGGGTGGGAGAGGACGGTGGCGTCCTGCCAGAGCCACAGCGAAGAGCACGGTCACTGCCGTTCCCTAGAACAATTTAAAAACCTGCTGTCGTTACTGCCGATTGAACCATGGAAACCCGAAGGCGAACTTTCAAGAACTCCGCCCTGAGGGCTAAAAGATTTGGAAACTTTTAGGTCTAACGTGGGGTCCAAGAAGTCCTTGTTCCCCAGAGCTTGGATTTACAGAAGAGGAAACTGAGGTTTGCCAGAGTTCGGCAGAATGCCTTAAGGCACAGCCACCCCTGCAGAGGGGGACGGGAACCCACGTCTCCCGAAGCCCAGCCGTGCTTCTCCAGTGCCCTGCGGGACCTCTCCAGCACCTCCCGTGTGCTGAGGACATCAGAGAGGTGTCCAAACTGTACCATGGAAACGAGAAGCACGCTTCGCTCAGCGGTCCGATGGCTTGAAAAGCCGATCCCCACCCGCGGAGCTCCCGGTGCGCTCATCCTGAAATGAACCTGTTTTGTGGATTGCCTCGATGAACCCCCAGCTACAGTTTTGCATCTTGCCCGAGCTCGGTCACGCCCTGCGAGGGAGGGCTGTGAGGAGGACATTTCATGAGCGCTCTGAATGTCCGGTAGCCTTTTAAAGCCGTGTTCTGCACAGAGGATCTCCGGTTATCTGTTTGGGCTTCACTTACTTGTGCCGGGGCCCCATGCAAAAGGTTAGGGCAAGGAAGAGAAAACACAAAGGAAATCTATGCAGGCTTTAAAGGAGCTAAACACGAGTTGTTGTCGTTTTTTTTTTCTTTTCCCCAAAGGGATGAGTCAGTGGAGAAATAATAGCAGTATAAAAAGAATTTGAAAAGCATGAGAAAAAAGAAAATGTTAATTATGTTAACCTTTTAGAACTTACGCAGCGCACAGCAGGAACAGGAGCCTGTTTTGTTTCCTTGAAACCAGCTATCTGATGACAACCCTTTCTATAACCCCAAATAAGGAGGCTGCTTTTTGCCGCTCAGGTTGTTCTGCTAAGAAGCCCTCCTGTTCCTTGAGGCCTCAAGAGTTTTCCTGGATCCTTAGCTTGGACTCTCTTTGGAATTCCGCTGTGCAAAATGTACAAGTGTGGTGTGTGTCCGAGATGAGTCACCGAGGGGGCCTTAAGTCACTGTCAGTCCCGGAGGGGCCGGGGGTTGTGGGAAGAGCCCTGTCGTTGGAGCAAGACCGAGAGGGTTTCTCCTGGGCTCTGCCACTTACTGACAGCCGTGCTGCTGGCCGAGTGGTTGAGACTTTGCGGCGCCTCGGGAGATCATGGGTAAAAGGAATGTGAGCCGTGCCCACACAGGTGGCATTGGCTCAGGACTCAGTGGCGAGTGAGCCGATTGATGGCCTTGGTACTTGGCGGTGGTGATGTTTGGCCCACCCTCACCCTGTGGGCCATTGCCCATAGGGTTCTCCTCTTGTGTTGCGTCTCTGCAGTACTGGTCTTTGGTCAAGACGGAAGCCAGAATACACCGTCCCCTGAGGAGGGGCTTGCGTTAAACTTTGTCCAGAGTTGCCTCAAGCCCAGAGGGCCACACCGCGTGTGCGCATGTGGTGATGAGGGGAGAGGAGGCACGGTGGGGGCCAGGTGTGGGGGAGAGAATGGAATTTTTCTTGGGAGCATCTGGGAATGCTCCCTTGAAGAGACAGAATCCCAGAATCCTAAAGGAAGGGGAGGGCTTTGGTGTGGTGGTCTTGGTGGTGGGAACAGCTACAGAAGAAGCTGAGAGGTTGAGTGTCCAGGATCCTTTACGGTCTCAGGGCTGGGCCGTGCATCCAGCCCTTGAGGAAGTGGAGGCGTGGTGAGGGTATAAATGGAGATGAAGGTAGAAGGGGAAGCATTTTGGATAAGGCGGTGGATTTTCCGATTTTACTATGTATGTCATGGGCAAGCCCGTCAGAAGCTTTGAATAGCGGAGATGCCCTGGGATTTTGGCAGAAAGTCCTGGCTGCTGCGACTGGGTGGGTTGAAGTAGGAAGCAGCTGCAGGTGGCGGGCCCCTCGGAAGGCGTTGTGATGCTTCTGGCAAGCCGTCAGGAGGACGAGGACCAAGTCAGAGATGCAGCCAGGAGACAGCTCTGAGGAGCATCACAGAGCAGTGCTAAAAAGGTTGGGGAGTCTGGTTGGACTCGGCCGATGAGGATCAGGAAGAGGTGATGATTGATCGCCCTGCAGCCCGCGGCCGGTGACAAGAATCTAGGATGGGGAAAGAGGGGGAAATCGGGGAAGGCAAGTCACGCCTGGGCATTTTTGACTTTGAGGTGTCAGGGGAAGTCTGTGTCAATATATCGGGCATGTGGGCGCAGGGTTCGGGGTTTGGAGCGTGGAAGACAGACCACAGAAAGGAGTGCACAGAAAGTTTCACCATGTCGACTTTGTGTAGAATTTGAGAATTTACAGAAGAAGCTTGTATGTCAAAAGACTCCGCGGGATGAGGTATTATCGTCATCTCTGTTATGTGGAGGGGGATACTGAGGCCATGCCTTCGTAGCAGAGTGGATGGCCCAACAGGGAGTGAGGCTGGAGGCACGCTCAGAGCACGCTGTCCACACGCATGGAGGCATCGAAATTCACACTGTGTCCTCCCAATACTTCACTCTTTGGAGGAAGGTGGCCATCTTGCCACCCCGAGCCCTCCCTCTGTGTTCTCCCTTTTCGCGGAGAAGTAGCTGTGTTGCTGCTTGGCCAGCTGGGAGGACGCATGGGGTGGAAGACTGACGGACATAAGTGCCCACATGGGGATGAGGCGACGGTGAGGGAAGAGTCATAAGAGACAGGGAGGCTGGCCTGGCTGGGGGCAAGCGAGGGGAGGGGCGGGGCACAGAGGCAGTGGGGTCTAGTTGACTGTTGGATGATCTTGGCTTTACGCAGCAGGACGGGAAGCCGTGGCAGGATGCTGAGCAGAGAAGTGACAGCGTCCGATGGCCCCCATATGCTTCATTGACACTGGGCTGTGGAGGGCAAGTAGGAGGCGGGCTGTATGCAGGGACCTAGAGGGCTCTATGGGAGCAGGGAGCAGGGGGTAGCATCCACCGGTCTCCCTTTAAGGGAGAACGACACATTCGTATGGATTCTTCGTGGAGAGCAGTTGATTCGAGGAGTCAAGGAGGGTCTCCATAACTGGATGGGTGGGGCTGCCGTTAGGATGGGGGGGTCTTGTAGAGAGAGCAAACTCGAGTGGGTGGGGGGTGGCCAGGAGCCTGTGTCTAAGCTTCAGATGCCTCCAGGGCATCCAGATGCAGACAGTGAGTGGGGACTTGGGTACAAGGGCACAGAGGTCGGGAGAAGTGTCGGTTTGGGAGTCACCCGTGTGAGGTGGTATCTAAAGCAGCAAGGCTGGGCGGGATGGCCCAGGGAGTGGGTGCAGACGGGAAAGGGAGCCTGGAGCACTCCCTTGCCGAGGGGGCAGAGCGGGAGGACCTGGGCCAGAGGGAACAGATGGGAGGCTGTGGCAGGTGCAGTCGGGCGCCAAGGGAGGAAGGTATTTCCTCCGGGAGGAGGAGGGATCACCAAGGTCTAGGGTTAGGGCAGGCGGATCGGGTAGAATGACAGCGGCCATTGGATTCATCCACTTTCACGTCGGAGGTGGCCTTGTCTCTCAGTCTCTTCTAAGCAGTGACATGTAGCTGTCGTGCAAGAAAAGGACCAGCGAGAATATCCCCTTCCCTGCTCAGTCCTGTCCCAGCGCAGTACCAGTGGCCCTGACTGTCAATTATTGATGGCCTGTTATGTGTCACGTGATCTCCATTTACGCTCATTTAATCCTCACACAGGACGAGACTGTGACCACGTTTCACAGCAGTGGAAAGTGAGGTTCAGTGGGGTTTGATGGCTTGTTCAAGGTCAGAGTTAAAGGGGCTGAGCAGGGTCAGGAATCCAGGACGGTGCGCTCCCAGGCATGTGGTTTTTCAAGCTGGGGGCAGTTAGTCCAGTGGGTACCGGTAGCCCCAGGGGGAGCTGTGGTCTAGGCTTTAATACTCGAACCGGCCACACAGGAGGCCTTCTTTGTTTCCTCCAGAGGCCTCCCCCGGAGACCCTTAGATGAATTTGTATAAAGAAATAAAACCGGGTTGGCAACAACTCCAATAAAACTCACTCTGTCTCGTATATGTTATGAAGATAGTGGTGCACAGGTAAACTTCGCCAGTGGGAAATGTCATGCTTCTTCTTTGCTCTTGCGTTTGTTCGAGCTATGTTAGGTAAAAAGCCATGTTGTATGGCCCAAAGGGATGGAGAAACCCAGATCCGTTTGAATATAAGATACACAAACTCAAGTAAATACGCACATAGAGCAATGAATTGCAAGAAGACTCTCGAGCAGGCAGAGTGATCCAAGAGTGAACGATGGACCAGGCTGCAGACAGGTTTTAGTTTCCAGCACCACCTGGCAGGGGGCAGAGGGCTGAGGGCTGGGCTCTGCTGGCTCCAGGCAGCCCACTCCAGGACAGCTCAGACAGGGAGCACAGAGCTCACGTACTTACAACCGTAAGGAGTGAGTCCTAACGCCTACGCAGCCCCGGACCCCACAGTGCCCCTAAGAGCAGAGACTCTTCCACGAGGGGTCCGTAAGAGAGTACCTGTCCTCGTCCAATGTCCCTTCCTGGCCCAGAAGTGGCCCCAGCCTGCTTCCTTCTTCCTCCGAGGCCAGTGCTTTTGGCCAGAGCCTGTAGGGCATGGGGGCTGATGGTGGGGACAGGACTGGAGTTTGGGATAGCACCACAGTTTGGGGACCCCGGAGACTGGCCCCCATCCTGAACTTGTCAGCAGGGCAGGGTGGAGCGAGGCACTCACACAGTGCTTTGTGCAGGCTGCAGGCGCTCCCTCTGGGGTAACTGGGGCTCGGCCACTGCCCCAGGCTGGGACCGGCGCCTCCAGGCCCCCGCTGTGACTGCAGAACCTCCCCGGGCCAGGTTGCAAGTAGAGAAAATCACCCATCTGTTTTCTGGATTTCTCCTGTGTGTCTGACGGTCCTCCTGGCCAGCTGGGTTTCACGAAGCCCAAAAAGGGTCTTGCCTGGGGCACGTTCTCCTCTAATGTCTAAAGCCAGCCCGAGAGGTGGTTTTACTTTCCTGGGAAATCTAATCTGTGTTCTTGCTTTGCCAGCCTATTGTTGAAGAAGAGAGAGCTGTTTGGTGTCTGAGAAACCTTCTGGGGCTTTTTAATGATTCTGTTCAAGTTTTTCTTCTCCTCTCATTGAAAATTCCACGTTGCCGGGAGTTAAGGGGCTTCGGGTTTAGAAACGGACAGCCCCCCATGCTCACCACCTGGGCAGAGGCATCAATTAATCCAGCCTTTTCATGCGTCTTGGTAGTGAGCCATATGCCTCCTTCAAAACCGAAGTCTTTTCTTTTTAATTAAAAACAAAACAAAAAAAAACCTTGCCATTGCTTCAATGACCACTTCCTGGTTCTAAGTTCTAGAACTTTCCTCCCGAAGCCTCTCTGCTTCATCCTCACTCCTAAAGGGGGGGAGGTCAGGTGGCCTCTGAGATGTCTGTAGCCCAGAGGTCTTGTGACTCTGGATTCACAACAGCCCACCTAATGCTGTGCTTGGAAGTGCCCAGATTTCACAGAGAAATGACCATTTTTAGTCAACAGATCGTTAGAACTCGACTTCTAAGAAGATGGGACTGGGGAGACAGGCCTGAGGGCTGTTTTGGTGAACTCTGATTTGCAAGTCCTGGTTCTATGTCTTCCTGTTCCCTGGTGACCAGCTCAGGAGGCTCATTACTTCCATTAATAGTGACTGAAAGTACTCGAGGGGCTGCAGACTGTTCTGAGTGCTGAGGACACAGCAGCAGCTACTCACAGGGCTTCTATACCGTAGCAACATGCTGCAGGCTGCTGGTTGTGTTCCATGCGTCTTTGAGCCTTGACCCTCCGGATCTATCTGTTGCTCGCAACCTGGCCTTTAAGAGTGCAGTGCTGTTCACCTACGTGATGTTTTGGTCGTAATGTCTCTGCCAGATGCTGTGTTTCCAGTGCCAAACCAGACCGTCCTTTCTCTCTGGCCAGACTTGGGGGAAGTTCATGCCTTACTGATTAGAACCTCCAGGCACCTTAGTGGTGGGTAGGTAGCAATCCCAAGCTCGGAGGCTGGTGCTTGGTGACCTTCTTAAGAAATGGTCACGCTAACCCAGATTTCTACTCTGAGTCCAGGCTTCTTTCATCCAAAATCTCAACAATATAGATGTGCGTCCACGTGCGGGGAGTCAGTCTAGAACGCTAGATCTGGAAGCTGTTTCACGGCTCCTGGGCACCAGCCCCAACCCTCCATCCCCAGCGTAGATCAGATTCCTAACACATTTCTAAGGCTGTCTGTACGTCGCTGAAATGCTGAGCTTGAGATGCTGAAAAGCACGCTGCCACTTCATTCCCATGCATTACTTTCGGCGTGACGCTGACCACGGGGTCCCCTGGAAGACACAGCCTAAGACCCGACATCCTCCGCTCTCGCCGCCCGCTCCAGCAGATTCGGAGCCGGAACATTAGTAGGTTTCCCTGACACACAAGGCTTCCTTCTCCTTAGCTTCTGTTTTCCCTTGTTTTCCCCAAGCTACATGTATAGCAGCCTAGCAGTGAGCATTCCAGCAGGGTCTTGATTTTGATACCATCATCTGGGTCCCTGTTTATTGATAGGATGGTCCGTCCTTAACCATGGCTGCTGGACCACTCGTGTCCTGCGTCACGGGAAGAGCAGTTGGCCTTACAGGCACAGTAATGGATCTGAAGGGACCTCCTTTGCTCGTGGCAAAAATTATTTGGAGATGAGTGAGAGCCTCTCGTGAGGGTCAGATGCGCTCGGAGCTGGAAGACCTGCTCTCTGTGGGGACAGGTAGAGCTGGGTGGACGGACGTGCCACCCTATCTCTGCTCCTGTGTCATTGCTCAAACAGAGGTCAGGATTCCTGTCTGAGCAGCCTCCCTGGCCGGCCAGGAGAAAAGAGCTGAGATCATGTGAGTCTAAGTACTTGGCAGATGGTAAAGTTCTGCATAAATGTGAGAGATTATTATTGACCTTTTATAGACAGAAAAACTGACCTGTGGAAGAGGAAGCTGTACAGAGATGTAGGAGATGCTGGCCATCTTATTTATTTAAAAACAGTTTTTTTAGCATTTGTTTATTTTTGAAAGAGAGAGAGACAGAGCATGAACGGGGGAGGGATAGACAGGGAGGCAGACACAGAATCTGAAGCAGGCTCCAGGCTCTGACGTGTCAGCATGGAGCCTGAGGCAGGGTCCGAACCCACGGACTGTGAGATCATGACCTGAGCTGAGGTCGGATACTTAACGGACTGAGCCCCCCAGGCGCCTCTAGAAAACACTGGCCATTTTCAAGGATGTGTGCAATTTTGACCCTCAACTCTGCTGATGTCTTAATATTTTCAAAAATAACCGCTATCACCGCTTCAAAAGAAGACGTTTTCTCAGGAAAGGAAGCAGGTCGGTTCTTTGAACGGTTCAGGTTCTGTCCAGTGTGGGTGGTCGTGCCAGGCCGGGGAAATTGGGAGATTCCCGTTGTGTGACGGGCGTGTATCCTCCTTCTGTTCCGGGCCAAGGAAATGGGTAGTGGCTGAAGGAGACTTCTAGAAGAAACACCCCCCCGCCCCCCCCAACCTCCATGTGAGCCAGGCTTCTCGCCTAAAAGCCTCCTTCCTGTCATCTTGCCACAGAGTGGGGACTCCGGGTACGACAACAAACTGCAAGCCCATCTTGTTCTAGGGGCGATGTCCCACAGTGACGCTGGCAGCATCCTCTCCCACGGCCCTGCCTGGTGCTCCGCCTGTGCGGTGAGGCCCAAAAGGAAGTAGTAGCGTCTGGGCAGCGCCGCTGGCCTCCGCCGTTGCCTGTGCCTTCGCCAGGCCTCCCCGGAGCGTAGGGTGATCACTGCTGATATTGGCAGGTGGGCGGCTCCCAAGGAGAGCGGACTCGGCATCAGCCCTTCGATTGCTGCCCTTTGGCTGTAGGTGTGGAGCATCAGCGAGCATCAGAAGCATCTGGGAGCTGTGGAGCATGTCCAGGTCCCCGTCTCACTTTGACAAATCCAGACTGACATGGTTGCGGCCTGGGAATATGCGTTTTTGGCAGGCACCGGGACTGATTCAGGTGCCCGTGGTTTGAGCAATCCTAGACCTCTAGATCCAAGTCCTGATTTGTCCCCAAATGCTGTGGGCTCACAGCCTCAGACCTGCTGCACCCTCCTTGACAGTGCCCATCTCACGCAGCCGCTCTGAGCATTAAGTTGAATGTGATGCTTTGTAGAAAGTATCCAACCTGCAGAGGGACTCGGTCAATACGAGTGTTTGCCCTTCCTCATAGCAGCCCTGGACAAGACGTAGAACCGGATGTAGTTCAGATTTCCTGAAAATGCATGACCGTTCTTGGTCCCCGTTAACCCTTTCTTGTGCATGTGTAATCGACGGATATGTTTCCATCACTCAGCAAGTGTCTGTCCAGGGCATTCACCTTTACCAAGCACGCGTTTCAGATTTCAGGACAGGGAGGGAGACACAGATGATGAATCAAAAATAGTTGCCAGCACCAGGGACCAGAAGCCCTGTTTCTGGAGCTGAGACTTCAGTGCATGAATCCAATAATGTTCGCTAAATAAACAGAGCTCTTAAGAAATCGGCTAACAGCCCAAAGATGAAATTGTCCAATCTTTTGCACACTCAGAATTCAGAGGAAGGTGAAAGCAATAGTAGGTGATGTCTACTCTTGCTTCTAGAATGAACTGTATGGTCTTCTTGACACCTATATTTTATCTTATTTAGTTGTTTAAAATAAGCTCTGTGCACTTCATGGGACTTGAACTCCTGACGCTGCAGGAGTCTCATGCCCTAACGACTGAGCCAGCCAGGTGCCCCAACACATATATTTTATTTATTTATTACTTTTTTTTTTACATTTATTTATTTTTGAGAGAGTGACACAGAGCGCAAGCAGAGGACAGGCAGAGAGAGAAGGAGACACAGAATCTGAAGCAGGCTCCAGGCTCTGAGCCAGCTTTCAGCACAGAGCCTGATGCGGGGTTTGAACCCATGAACCGTGAGATCATGACCTGAGCTGAAGTCGAATGCTTAACCGACTGAGACACCAGGCGCCGCCCCCGCCCCCCCCCGCCGCAAACACATATATTTTAAATGCAGATGGAGACTGGCAGATTTCCCTGAATGTATATGTAAATGTGTGTGATCAGAGTCGTAGAGTTACAGAGTGTGAAGGGATCTCACACTTACCCGGAGACACCACCATCTCCCATCCTTGCCACATATGCCCCGTGTTAGAAATCAGAATCACAAAGGGCCAAGGAGCTGTCTCAAGTACAGAAGGGGATTCTGAATTTGAATCATGTAAACACAGAAGGTAAGTGAAATGGCATTTCAATATTTAAAATTTTTAGGAGATCTGTGTGCGGTAGACTCCTAGCTAAGTGGTGCGGGACACATTCGAATGTCATCGTTGGAGGGTTGGAGTAGGGAGGTTTATTTAATTTAGTAGCCATGAGGCTCAGCTTAAACTCCACAAGCCACGGAATGCGCCTTCTCAAGAGCGGGAGGAGAAGTGGCAAGGGATCTCGGCTCTCAGACGAGCCGCAGGCAGCCGGGAGGGCCGTCATGGCTGTCCCGGAACCTGGCACTGTCCTTTCTCAGCCAGGCGGCTGCAGTCGTACGGGCTGCTTCCCACCCCCACCGAGCTCTTGGCATCTGTCCTCAAGCAAACACTTTGACTCTTCCCTTCACCGTTCCCATCTGACATTCACATAGTGTCAAAAATGTGCCAGGCACAGGCTGTGCAAATCCTAGTTCGATCATTTTGCCTAGCGAACCTAAAATTAATGTTAAAAGTGAAAAGGTGTTGACTGTTGGCGACAGCCGCGGAAGATGACTGGAGGGGTTGGACCGTGACCGCTTTGCTGTGGCGCCAGAAGTGATTCGGGAGCACCCAGACTGTCGGCCCGTCGTGGGGATGAGGCTTCCTGGTGGCCTTAGCTCGTTTACGTACCTCTGAACACTACGAGCTTTGTGGCAAGTCCCAAACGATTCAGGGGGCACTTCCTGCTTCCGACTTGCTCACGGAGGAACCCGACATTGCCTGCGGTCATCAAGCACAGAAGTGAGGGTCAGAGAGGGTGTCACACAGAAGCTGAGCCTCCAAGGGTGAATCGGAGTCTACCAGTTAGACCGGAGAGGAGGGCAGCCGTTCCATACAGGGGACGGGGATAGCGTGTGCGAGATGCAGAAGTATAAGTGTCCTCCAGAGAAATCCATTGAAAACCAACGCGCATAGGAGCCAACCCCGGAGTATTAGAGGGTCGGTTTTAGTTATAGGGATCCGTATCCCCCCACCCTGAGGGACTTAGATGATTTTTTAGGCCATGGCAAATCAGCTGCCGAGTTTAAGATGTGTATTTTAGGAGCATGACTCAGGTGGCCACAGAATGAATGGAAGACGAGGGAGAGATTCTGGAAACAAGGTGACTAGGATGAGCTCTTCTATTCTGGGTTAATGATAGGCGTTCTTGTGACCCACCTTTGTGCCCTTGACGTGGCCCTGGTTGCCTGCTCAGTTGGGAGTCGTCTGGCCCAGTCGTTGGGAGCTGTGGTGTTAGTAACTGTCCAAAGCGTGCATTTGCTTTCCCATACATGCCAGTTGACTTGACTTTGTTTCTTGGCCAAAGTCAGCCTCCTAGACCTGGCGAGGCCTTAACCCCAGGGGCAAGCGGTGGGAAGAAGTGCTTGGATTTGTTTCAGCTTCAAAACCAAGAGTGTGGACGGGAGGAGGGGCTCACCCATGAGATTCTAGAGACTGTCTCCCCAGTGCAGGCTAGAAAAACAAACTCTGGCAAAGAGCTGGCGCCTGACAAAGACTCGGTCTCCTTCCTGCATTCATTATATGTCAGCGTTATTTGGAGTTGAATCTGATCTCAGGAACAGGCTTTTGATGAACTTGGTTGTGATAAGAAGCCAATTTCCTGAAGAGCAGAAAGGCCCTCCCCGACCCCCGCTTCAGACCACATCACACAGCCTCATTTGCTGTCACTGCTGCATGACCAGAAGGAGCAGGTTCCAAGCGTCCGACTGCTCGCCCCTCACAGACCCAGGCAGGCCGATGGAGGTCAAGTGCACTGAGTAAGTCCATCCATGGGCCACCCTGTCTAACCCCAGATGGAGAACTCGGTGTTGCATAAACATAGCCTTGGATACCTTTTGGTTCAATGGCGCCCAGGTTTGAATGCCACTCGGTCCATGGGCTCCACGCACAGAAGAACTTAGTTTTAATTTGTATTCTTTTCCTAGGTGAGCTGCTCTCCCAGTTTCCTAGTTCAGTTTTCCCATCCACCGCATCGCCACCATTTTTAAAAATTATTACCACCTAATGACACTCACTTTCATGTACTGAATGTCTCCACGGCGTCAGGCAGCTTACATGTGATAACTCCTTTAGTCCTAACTCAGAAAGGTTGAAATCATAACGCTGGCTGTGGGGAGTAGCTCAGAGAAGTGCTGAGAAGCTTTAGCAGCACACTGGGTCTCTTTCTGCCCAGTGGTTTTTGCTGGACTCCTCTGAGAACCTTCTTCCTCTGTGCCTTCCAACACTTCCATCTCCCCTGTCTTAAAAGGAACTTTTGGGGGTACTTGGTGTTCCCTGACCCAAACCCCCATCCTTCCATCTCCAGCAGCTTACCAGGCCTTTGGCTCCAAACCGGCTTCCTCTTATTTCTGACATTTATAAATACAGTATGCGCTCTCTTAGAATAATACACGCTTGGGGGCGCCTGGGTGGCTCAGTTGGTTAAACGGCCAACTTCGGCTCAGATCATGATCTCACGGTCTGTGGGTTCGAGCCCTGCATCGGGCTCTGTGCTGACGGCTCAGAACCTGGAGCCTGCTTCAGATTCTGTATCTCCCTCTCTCTGTGTCCTTCCCCTGCTCATACTCTGTCTCTGTCTCTCAAAAATAAATAAACATTAAAAAAAAAAAAAAAGAATACACGCTTGTTGTAAAACGTGTTTTAAAGTACAGAGAAGTAGGGGCGCCTGGGGGGCTCGGTCGGTTAAGCATCCGACTTCAGCTTGGGTCATGATCTCCTGGTCCATGACTTTGAGCCCCACATTGGGCTCTGTGCTGACAGCTCGGAGCCTAGAGCCTGCTTCAGATCCTGTGTCTCCCTCTCTCTCTGCCCCTCCCCCATTCATGCTCTGTCTCCATCTCTCAAAAATCAATAAACATTAAAAAAATTAAGTACAGAGAAGAATACTGAAGAGATTTAAAAAAACATGTAATTCCACCGCTCAGAAATTACTCCTATAATGTGTGTTTATCAAAGGTAAATGTGCGTGCCTATAGAGAGTATATATTAGTTTTACATAATTGGTATTGTGCTGTTTATACATTCAGTCATACTTTATTCTTTAACGGCTGTGAGAATTTTCCCATTCCGCTATTTTATCTTTAAACAACATTTTAAAAACCTGTGTAAGACCCCATTCTGTGGATGTGCTGTTGATACATTTAGCCCGTCTACTTGCAGGTGTTTTTGTGGCTTCTCGCATTTCAGCTGGGAAAGCAAATGTCCTTGTTCCTTCACTCTAGCCGTTTGTTTTGTCTGTCATTTGGTTTAGCGTTGTTTTTTTATTCACTAAAAAAAATTGTTTTTAATGTTTATTTTTTGAAAGAGCGCGTGCGCATGGGCAGGGGAAGGGCGGGCAGAGAGAGAGAGAGGGAGACAGGAACTCTGAAGCAGGCTCCAGGCTCTGAGCTGTCAGCATGGGGCTCGAACTCACAGACTGCGAAATCATGACCCGAGCTGCAGTTGGATGCTTAACCCACTGAGCCACCCAGGCGCCCTGGCATTTTTTTTTTTTTTTTTAATAAAGCAGAGGCAGATCACATTTATTGAGCTCCTGTGTGCTTTAGCGCATTCCATTCTCATCCAGTTAGTAGGTTGTGAGGTCCGGGCGTGGGCCCAGCCTTTGATCCCACCTCCAGCGCCCATTCCCCTGCCGTCTCTGATGGTGCTAAGGATGCACAGCGACTCACACCTGTGGGCAAACACTAGCACTTAATGAAGAGGGCCTCTCTATTTTACCAGCCCCTCCCGGCTGGGTTAGAAGATCCTCTTAGCTGTCCGGTGCTCACCTCTAGGCTTAATCTTAGACCTAATTAGAGCTGGAAGGAACTTTCCCATTTTATAAATGAAGAAGCCGAGAGGCTTAACAGGGATCCGTGGTGTCAGGGTGTAAGCTGTATCAAATAGCCTGTGGCAGACACGGTATCCAAACCCCTCACACCGCATTTCACTGTTGCCTGGAGCTTCTGCCGTCCCTGCCCTTCCATCAGACCCAGGGGCCAGGACCAGAGGCCAGTGCCGGTGGAGTCGAGTTTGCCTTCACTCCATTTGACTCCGAAATCGGGCTGCCACCTCCGTGGTTCTCCCAAGGAAAAACCCGGAAGGGCCCTCGTGTCGGTACCCGCTAGCTCTTTTCCCTTCCTCTCTTCAACCTTGTGCAGAGTCCCGGGTACTCATGGCCAAAGCCACTCTCAAAACAGTCTCATCTTCTGCCAGACTAAGCTCTAAAGCCATCTTCCATTTCCCCAGTGATGTCGGCTTCTCTGTGGCTGCAAATGTGCGTGTTTCCTCCCTCTCTGCCCGGCATGATCACGAGACCCTTCATGTAAAGCTAGATCGGCTAATGGGGTTTTGGGAGAACAGCCCCAGGCACAGCTGAATTAAGGGGAGAAACCCAGGGGTGGCCGCCAACCTCTGCTGTGCTGCTCCTCCTCCTTTTCCAGCCAAGGATAGGAACAGGTTAAGCGTGACGCCTTCCCTCCTCGGCTTTCATCATCAGGTCCCCGTAGGGTTCTTCTAGAAGAAGCGGAGAGTCCTTTCTGAAGAGCACAAGGCATTTTCATTATCCTCCGGAAAAGGAGGCTTGAGGTGCCGAGAGGAGGCAGCATGGGGGCAGGAGGCTAAAGGAAGTGTGGAGGAGATGGGGGGGGGCTTTCAAAGGGGGCCGCTTTAAAAGCGCTGTTGCTGGTGTGAAATGTGGCCCCGTTGTCCGTGGGGGAGGAATTCCCAACGTAGTTGACCACAGAGATCCAGAATATATAGCAGAACTTCTGAGCCTCAGCACTATTGATGTTTGGGGCTGGATAACCTTTCTGGGGAGTTGGGGGGAGTCCGCCCTGTGTACTAGAGGAAGCTTAGCAGTACCCCTGGCCTCCGCCCACTAGATGGCAGTCACCTTCAGCAGATGTGACAACCCAAAATGTCTTCAGACATTGTCCTGTGTCTTTGGGGATGGGGTGGGGGCATAGCTTCTCTTTCCATCTGTGTTGAGAACCATTCAGCAGATATTCCTGGGAAGCTGGTGCTTTCACTGCATCAACTCACCTAATCCCCATGATAACCGAATGAAGCGAGTGGCATTAGCCCCATTTTACAGACGAGGAAACTGAGGCCTAGAGAGGTTATATGTGAGTGGAGAGCAGTAAGTGCCTGAACCAAGATTGGGGTCCAGGTTGGTCTGACATCAAAGCTCATCATCTTAGAGATAGGTGTTATGGCAAGGGAAAGAAAAGCCACCGGCAGGCTTTATTTTAAGGCTGCGGTGGGATATTCTACAGGCAGCTCAAGACAGGAAAGGAGGTACGACTGGGTCTCCCAGAAATAGAGTCGGAAGATTGGGAGCCAAGTTTACATGCCGTCTCTCGGCGCTCCGTGGCTGTTTCATGCCTGCGTTTTTGCACACGGTGGCTGGAAAGACACTCTGGTGTCTGCTTCTCTCGTATCTCCACTGCCAACCCTGTTCCCAGCCTTGTTCAAGTGCCTTTCTCTCTGTGGTCAGAAATCCGGGCTCCCACGAGAAACAGTGTGATTGGCCCAGCCAGGGTGAGTGGCTTGTTCCTGGTCCAATCAGCTGTGTGCGTTGGGGCTCAGGAGGTGACAGGAGGAAGTGATTGGCCTCCCTGATTCCCTGAGCCCTTGCCGCTGCCCCTCGGATGCCCTTGCTGGCCCATCGCCATGACAACAGAGGCCATCTGCCCAACACATGGAAGGCAGGGGTTTTACTGACCAGTGCCTGGGCCACAGCGTCCTACAAAATGAAGCCATGGGAGGTGCGAGCAGACACATCTGTTTCTTCCATTTAGCAAACAAGTGGAGCCAAGCAGCCCCCCCCTCCCAGAAATTGATCTTTACCAACACTTAATGAAGAGTTAGCTAGTTAATAGCCCATGACAAATCCAGAGGCTGTTAGGGGTCTGACAACCCAGACATTAACGGCAGCAGTGGCCAATTTCCAAGAGATTACTGACATTTGGGGCCATTCAGGAAGACATCCGGGAGGAAATATTCACCGAGTTGTTCGGGCACAGCGAGGGAGGGAGGAAGGGAAGAATAAGTGGCAGCTTGGTGATACACGATGACGTTGGCGTCTCTGAGCAAGAGCCCGAGTTGTTCTCGGAGCCTTTCCATCATAGAACAGTTAGGAACAGAAGGAATGGTGAGTTTCAGCAGAATTCCCTCGAACTCAGAACGAATCCAGCAGGCCCCCAGAGGCCCAGAACCCCCCGGTGTCCTCTAGGGTTGGTCCATCTCTTGCCCCGTGACTAGGTGACTGTCACTGTGACTGATCTCTAGCCAACACACTTCGGTGACTGTCACATGCAAATGAGCGCCACCTCTTGCTTTGCTATTGTATTAAGTCGTCAGCCTCTGGGAGGTGTTCAGCAGGCGCGACAGGGAGCCCACTGTGGGCCAGGGCACTCGGCCTGGGCCCTGCCCTCATGGGGTCCTGGGCGCAGAGGAACGACTGGCTGGATAGCAAAGAGGACTTTGCAGTGTGCTGTGAGTCCCAACAGGAGTGGAAGTAGCCGATGTGGGGAGCCCTTTCTGGAGCTTGTCCCTGTGGGCACGGAGCATGGTGCGTGGTCTAGACATTCCTAAAAGGGACTCCTGCGCTCCGAGAGCTTGCCTGGGTGTGGTGGGAAAGCGGCCAGAGCTCTTGCCTTCCCTCCTGCATCTCTGCAGTGAGGGACTCTCAGCTCTGTGTGCAGTGTCTTCTCTGCATCTCCTGTTTGTTGGCCACTGTGCCCGTCCTTGCCGCCATCACCACCAGCGTCTCCTGTGTCCGCCCTGTCATGTGTTCCTCGTGCAGCAACCAGAATCCTCTTGTATGTCCCTGCTCAGAATGTTCCATAGGCTTCCTGTTCCATGTTGGATAAACCTACATCCTGCTTATCATGAACCGTGAGAGAGCACCCACCTTCCTCCTGTACCGGTGCTGCTCCGCTCCGCCGCTGTCCATGGTGATGCAGCCTCCTGACATGCTCGCTGTTCTTAGACCCTTCAGGTCCAGGCGCACTCCCAACGAAGGCGGTCACGCTCGCTCTTCCTCCGTGTGTAGCTCCTCGCCACCAGCGCTTCCTGCCTCCTCCTCTGTCACTCCTAATCGTGACTCGACCTCACCACAGACCTCTCTGGCCATCTTTCCAAATTTGGCGTTCACTGCACTCCCGCTGTCACCTTTTTCCTGTTGTGTTTTCTTCGTAGTGTCTAGTAGTATCTTGTCCATTTCTTTTGCTGTGGTAGAGGTACAAATAGGTAAGAAGTGGTTCGTGCTTAGGGACCTCGGCGGGGTGAAGGCTTAGGTGACATTTGAGTTGGAACGTGAAGAAGTGCGACTTGCCAGGGTGAGATGTGGATGGAAGGGATTTTAGGAGACGAAACAGCACGAGCAAAGGCGCAGAGGCCAGTGAGCGTGTCACCCTCGGAAGACTGCTTCGAGGCAGCACGCCCATAGACCAGGCTACACAGAGGCAGAATGGGAGTAGGCGGGGGCTGAGACCCCCAGGCCAGAGCATCTGGATTTCATCCTCTGGGCAGCGGGGAGGAGTCAGGAGTAATGGGCTACACCTCCTGGATTCACTCATTGGAACCAAATAAGGTTTAAAAGTGAAGTCGAGTTTTTAAAAATAGGCACAAGGAACCGGGGGCCAAGTCTGGTGAGGAAGAGAGAGTGTGTGAGACCAGGAGTGAGAAGCAAGGAGAGGTTTTGGAGTCAGGAGGCCGCGTTTTCTCAACCCATCTTGAACCGGACAGCCGTGTGGCGTGACATTCCTGTGTGTGACGGGGTTGTGTGTGTCTTTGGGAGGTCCGCAGTGGCCAGGAGAAGAGCCGTGGAACCAGCAGGTTGTCCCAAGAAGACACGTGTATTTTCCGCTGACCGTTTTCTCCCTCCCCAGCTAGTTCAAGGCACACACAAACAAAAGTGCTGCATGACCAGGGTCAGATGCTCTTTGTAATTCCACAGCGATGAGTCTTTTTGGTAACATCCAGATGTCAGTGCTATTTTGGGCAGATGTTCTGGGAGCAGTTGGTGATGACCTCACGAGGGTGTGACTTTAAAGACCAAACGACACAGCCACTGTGAGTAAAGCCAGGCTCTGCTCTCTTGGTCTGTGTGGCAGGGTCCCCACGTCAGGGTGCCCCCACATCATTCCTGCCAGGAGCCACCAGCATGCCTTCGACTCCCCCTTGCCCCAGGCTTGCTAAGTGAGCTCAGAACCTGTGTGAGTGATCAGGGGAGAGAATGTTCCACGGATGGGGTACCGACGCTGTGCAAAAGGCCTGCCCTTGTCCTCCACCTTGGGGGAGCCCTTGGTGACCAGTCACCTTCTCTCTGAGCCTGTATTTCTTCATCTATAAATAAATAAATAGATTATAAATAATTTTTTGTCAATAAGGAAAACGTAATGCCTACCTGGCAGACCGGGAAGAGAGTCAGGGAATCAGGCGAGGTCATGTGTGCTGTGGCATTCCGCAACGTGAGGGGCGTCATACAGATGTTAATTATCATGGCAGCAGGCTTCTAATGCATCGGGTCTGGACTCCGAGCTAAGAACTGGATGGCACCTCGGGGGTCCATCTAATTTAAACCCCAAGCCAATGATAGAGTCCTTTCTCAGGGGTCTCCAGCAGGGAGCCGCCAGCCCTTTTCCAGAGTTCCCTAGTCCAGCCACAGACAGGGTTCAGAGGTAAGCGCATTCTGTTCTGTGGAGCCTGGTCCCCTATGATTTCCGGATTCTGGTTTTCAGGCAACCTAGAGCCATACCTTCCGGAGTGGTAGCCACTCCACGTGTGGTTACCAGCACTTGAAGTGTGGGGAGTCCGAACCGAGATGTGCTGTCCGTATGATGTAACACTCTGGATCACAAAAGACTTCCTCATGAAAAAAAAAAAGAAAAAGAATATAAAATCTCATTAACGTATGCATTGCTTATGTTAAGCTGTTAATTCATTTTATGTGTATTTTCATCTTCACCATGTTTGAACGATAATTTGGATACACTGAATCGTAGAAAATACATTATGAAAGTCAATTTGACCTGTTCCTTTTGTAATGTGACTCTTAGAAAAATCTAATTACGTATGCGGCCCACGTTATACTTTATTATTCCTGTTGGACAGCGCTGCTCTAGAATTACAGGGGAAAAAAAAGACTGGATTCAGCCTTTTCATCCAGAAGTCCTTCAGATGTATTAAGATATGTATATTATGCCCAAGTAGCCATTAAGGACCTGCTATGTGCCAGGCACTGTGTGAGGGGCTGAGTGGGATGTGATGGTGACCAAAGCAGGCTCAGTCCTCGCGTTCCTGGAGCTACACTGTGATGGGGGAGGTAGACCTCAGTCAAGTGTCATTACCAGGACTGTGGTTCCACACGTGGCTTCTCAGTGCCCCGTTTTCCTCCTTTTTAATACGCTTGTTATTTTACAACGAATTTACGTTTACAGCAAAGCTTTGAAGACAGTACGGAGAGTTCCCAGATACCCGTACCCATTTTCTCCTATTAGTAATGTCTTGTATTAGAAGACACTTGTCACAACTGATGAACCAGCAATGACGCGTTCTTATTAACCGAAGTCCACATCTTGTTCAGAGGATGTTAGTTTTTAGCTAATGGCCTTTTTCTGCCCCAGAATTCAGGATACCGTGTCATGTAGATGCCATGTCTCCTTAGGCTCCTCTTGGCTCTGACAGTTTCTCCGACATTCCCTGTGTTTGATCATCGTGACAATTCAAGGATTGCTGGTCAGGTATTTTGTAGGTCTCTCGGGTCTGAGAGGGCCACCATTTTTTTTCTCATAATAAACTGGGCCATGTGGGCTTTGGGGACGAGGGGCGTGGAGGCAAAGGACTGTTTTCACCTCATCCTATCAAGGGCTCACACTATCAATGTGACTTATCACCACTGAGGGTGCCCTCGATCGCCTGGCTGAGGGAGTGTTTGTTAGGTGTCTCCACTGCAGAGTTACTCTTTCTTCCTCTTTTCCCTACTGTCCTCGGAGGAAAGCACGCTAAGGAGGGAGGTGTTAGGCCCGCCTCCTTGAGGGCGGAGCATCTTTGCTTATATTATTTGGAATTCTTCCACATTTATCCATTCTCCCCCATTTGTCTCCCCGGTGTATGTCAGCATGGACTCATGAATAATTTATTTCCTTCTTTGGGCTGTGATACAATACTGCTTTATTCTGTTGTTTCAATTATTCCAACTTCCTCATCCATCGGGTGCTTTTGTAGTGGGCTCCATGTCTTGTTGACATAGCCCCATCAATGTAGGTTTTTTTGTCTTAGTGTTGTTTTTTTTAAACACTTCCTTCCTTTTGGCACTACCAGCTATAAGCTTTTCCAGACTCATCTGGTACTAAAATAGGATACTTTTTGCACCTGTCTTGCAGAGTTGTTCTGAAAATTGAGGTCCTATAAGCAATGCTTTGGCCCAGTATACTTTTCTTTCTTGAGATGTGATTGCCATAGTAATTTCTGATAGATATTTGTGTGTATTGCAAAATGACCCTCACATTAAATACAGTTAACATCTCTCACCACACAGTGTTACAATTTTGTTTTTCTTGTGATGAGAACTTTTAAGACTCTCTGAGCAGTTTGCAAATATACAGTACAGAATGAGTGATTAAGCATCTCCCTAGGCTGTGTGTTACGTCCCCAGGAGCTACTTATTTTATAACTGGACGTCTGTACCTTGTGAACCCTGTCACCCATTTCACCCACCCGTGATACTTCTTTAATAAAAATTGCTTAACAGCTCTATCACCACATTGAAGTTTTAGTCAAGCAGAAATCTGATTGATTTTTTTCGCTGCAACTCCTCATAAGTCAGAGATCCTTGTTCCATGCTTGTGTAATATTTTTTCTCTCTAATGCGTAATACTTTCTTTCCCTGTTGATTCCCATATTGGGTATTCCACCTCGTGATCGCCACCCGTCACAGCCTCCTGCCGCCTTGATCCTGTGTTTCATTTCACAGCCTCCCCCCCGTCTGACAAACAAGCCTCGCCATGGTGGACAAGGCCACATGTAGCTCCCCCACCCTGCTGTACCCTCGGCCAATGGGAGTCTGATCGTGGCCCTTCCTTGATCATCATTCCGCCATCTTGAATCAGGGCTATTAGGAAAGACTTGGTCATATAAGATTTACTGTCAGCTTTCCCCTAATTTATTCACGTTAGTGACCTTCTGAAAATGGGAGATGAGGTGGGGTTGGGTTCAATTTGTTTTCAGGAAATCCATTTTCACTTGTATTTACTGACATTTTTCCTTCCTCAAAAGTCTGTAAACCATTGGTTAAATTCACGCTGTAACTTTACTGATGTTATTTCCAGAATCTGCTGTTGGTCTCTACAAACTGGACACCTGCCTAGTGCCAGTTCTGTGGTTGGTATTTTCTTTGTTTTGACACATTTTTCCTGTGCGGTCTCTGTGTGCTTGTGAAGTTTGGTCTACGTCCAGGACCTTGGGTGAGCAAGGGGCCTTGAAGTCATTGGAAAGCATGTTTAGAAGTCTTTTTTTTTTTTCTTTATTTCTGTGCTCTGTTTCCCTCATAACCACTTTTGTTCCTTCTTTTGAGGTTGAAGAACATTTTCCTTGATAGGAAAAAAAAAAAACATACAAAATTGTTCAGCGAGTTTGATTTCTTGCAGAACCAGCTGCTGTAAATTGAAGACCCATCTTCTGTTGCATTTCACCGTGCTCCAGAAATGCCTTTCTGAGGTTTTTCCGCCTTCCAGAACCTCAGCCCCTTCCGGGCTGTAGCAGGACCTAGGCCTTTGCTTAGAAGTTCCTGCCTCTCTCCGTGTCGATCCTTAAAAACAGGTCACCCCTTCCATCATTTGTCATTAGCACTTCTCAGTCGGTCTGAGCTCCCGTTTAAACTACGACTCACCTTACCGTTTGCCTCCCGTGTGGTGGTGGGGAGACCGTGTATTTCTGAGGGGCTCCTTCCAGAGTCTTCCTCCCAGTTCCCTTTCACACTGTTTGCATTCGCTGTCCTAATACCTCGAGCGGGTCTGCGGTCCTGCGGGGTGGATTCATCCAGACCTCCTGTGCTTCCTGCCCCAGGGAGGGAAGGCACCCCTCCTGTTGTCTGCCAGCAGCCGCATGACTGGTCTCTAGGAGCACCTGGACTTGACTGTCCCCAGGGTCACCTCCAGCACCCAGAGTCACTGGGCAGAGAACAACCTCAGCGCCCCCCATTTTTGTGTCTCAGATGTGTGGCTTTCAGTTTCTCTCATTGTCATCGCCCAGTGGGGTCTATCATCGCGAATCAACAAACGTCAGGCCACTTCTTCCCTCCGGCCAGAAAATAAGTTCTCAGAGAGCTGACGGTCTCTGGGTCGGTCGTCTTCTAGTAGGGCAGCACTGGCCCGGCACTTGCCCTTCTGACTGGTCACAGTGGCCCGCCAGCTGCTCTTCTGAGCCTGCCCCTGCCTGGGGGGAAGCCTCAGAGACCCAGGAGTCCATGGTCGGCTCCCTGTCCCTGGCTGGAGCTGAGGCGGGGCTGCAGAAGGCAGGGGTAGATCCCACGCCCCCTTCTGCACTGTCACCTGGGCAGGGCGGCATCGCACTGAGCAAAGGGACCCCAGGAAGAGACAGCTCTGGGAGAGATGTTATTGGAGTTGTTTTCTTTGTACCTTTGAGCTGCTTACTTTTTCCTGAAAATCATGGTTAGAGCTAAGAATGCTGGCAGGCGCCAGACATCACAGGCAGAGCCTGGAGCAGAGAAAGCGCAGTGGATTGTCAATCAGAGCATTGAGGTGGACCTCAGGGACTACCTTGCCTGGAGGTAAAACACTCCTACATATGTACACATAAGACCAGTCAACCCCTGAGGGCCCTAACTCCCAGAAACATGGGCTCCACCTCAGGCATGGAGAGCCCAGCCCAGATGTCACTCATAACTTATGTCTTTAGTTTTCGAAGAGCAGTGAAGAAAGCAGGTGTGTAGTACACAGACATTGACAAGAATGTCTGCTGCTGCTTGGCGCAGGTCTCCCGTAGGACTTCTGGGCCATCTTAGGGAGTGCTAATGGTCAGAGGCTGTCTGGATCCTCAGAGCCGTCCCTTCCCAGTGGACAGATGAGGATGCTGGATTCCTCAAAGGAAAGGGAGAGGTCCCTTGTTCTAGACGACAGCAAGAGAGAATAACAGAACTCTAATTGGAGCGCAGCTCCAATAATGATCAGTGACCGTGTCTAACATTAAATAAAGGCCTGCTCTATGTTGGGCAGTGTTCAAGGCTCATGGTATTTGTAAAAATCGCATATTTGTTATAAGTCTGGAAGATCGATAGTATTATTTCCAGATTTTGAGATCCCGAGAAGGGATGAGACTTGCCCATAGACACACAGCTGATCACGGGTCAGGGTGTACTCTGCCACCATTGTGTCTTTGAATATTGATGATGCTGATTCCTGTCTGAGCGGGTGCACACGTGCGTACGTAGGTGGGGAGTATGGCTCCACAGATTGGGAAACGAGAGATTGAGTCTTGAGGGTCTAAGTTCGGTGTCCTTTCTCCTATGTAGAGTTTTAAGAGCTCTGCCTAAACTGTCCATAGAGTTAAAGAATATGTGGGATTTATTTCTTGACTTTTTACCCCTTTTACTCCATGAGTTAAAGTCAACTGGGGGCACCTGGGTGGCTCAGTCAGTTAAGCATCCAACTTCGGTGCAGGGCATGATCTCGCAGTTTGTGAGTTCGAGTCTTGCGTCGGGCTCTGTGCTGACAGCTCAGAGCCTGGAACCTGCTTCGGATTCTTTGTCTCCCTCTCTCTCTGTCCCTCCCCTGCTCAACTCTGTCTCTCTGTCTCTGAAAAGCGAATAAATGTTAAAAATAAATAAATGAATGAATGAACCAACCAACCAACCAGCAGGCTGAGATCTTTGCTTCAACCTGTGCTGTGAGTCTGCCTTCAGATGGCTCGAACGCAAGGTGCTGATGCCTTTTGGGGTGTGGCTGCACCCCCCTGGGTGCCTCATCCGACAGCTGGGGAGGAGGAGAGCAAGCGAATGTGGCCTGTCATTCCATCCACGTAAGGACACCTGCTCTCTGGCAGCCCTCGTCACCATGGTCCCCACTGGAGACACTTGCCTGATGAGGTTTTAAGTTGTATTCGTTCCTTGGGGCTGTTCCAACAATATACTACCGATTTGGTGGCTTCAGATAACAGAAGTTTCTTCTCTAACAGCTCCGGAGACCAGAAGTCTGAGGTCAAGGTGTCATTACGGTCAATTCCTTCCAGAGGCTCTGCAGGAGAATCGAGTCCATGCTCCCCTCCTCGCTTCGGGTGGTTCTTGGCGTTCTATGGCTTGTGGACGTAGCACTCCATTTTCTGCCTCTGCCTTCGCACGGCTCTCCCCTCTGGGTCTGGTCTCCCTCTCTTTTCTCTTACAAAGACATCAGTCATTGGATCTGGGGTCTACCTGGGTAACCTGGGATCATCTCATCCTGAGAGCCTTAATTCCATCTGCAAGGTAATTTCTCCATAAGATAATTTGCCTCCCTAGGACTGGGGTTAGGATTTGGACATACCTGTTCGAGGGATGCTATTCAACCCGTTCTTTCCGTGTTCCCTCGTGGTTTATGAACAATTCGGGAAGCAGTAAAGGGTCTTGGAGGAAGTGAGAAAGGGGTGAGCCCTTTCTGCCCTAGCCTCCCTACCAAATAGGTCAAATCCCTTTTGAGGGAAGAGTCCCATCAGAAAAGAGAGGCTTGAAACCAAGGCCCTGGATCAGGTTTCTAAAATGGGCTGCGTCGTCCGTCTGTTCCCAGGAAGCAGGTGTGTGCCCTGCAGCTGGGCTGGTTTAGCCATCCCCGGGCCCTGAGGCAGAGGGCTGGAGTCACTGACTTCCCAAAGTCCTACCGTCGTCTTGACACACGTCGGCTTCTCTGGCAGCACACGTACTTCCTCGTAGAGGTCCCACTACCTTGTCTGCGTCCAGCAACGCCCTCTAGGTCTTGGCGTGTGGGGAAGCTTGTCACTTGCCTCATTATCCAACCTGTGAGCAGCGGCTGGCGATGTGCCCGCCGTGGGTTCTGTGCCCCTGACCAGATGGCATGTGAGGAGCCCAGCGTTCTGGGTTCCGCAGGAAGCCTGGCGGCGTCTTTGCTGGATGTAGAAAACAAAACCATGATGGATGGAGGGGATGTGGGGTACGGGGCCCTTCGTGGTTAGCACAGCAGAACCTGTTACCACCAACCCAGCACCGAATGCTATGAAGCTCTAACAGAGTCTGTGCAGAGACAAGCCTCCGGTAAAAGCTTAGGAGTGCGTCGAGTCTCCGCTTCCCCGGCACCGCTCTCTGCCTCCTGGGATCCGCGGTACCTAAGGATGCACCTCACCTGTGTTAATTGCAGTTATTGTTCGTGAATGAATAGACCTTTATCTTTCCCCTCCCTTTGCGCTGGGTCTGGTATATGGTAGGTGCCCTGTAAGTGAGCCTCGTTCCGGGCGTTCTCCTTCCTTGGGTCTGGGAGTGTTTGGAGGCGGACTGGTCACGCCCACTGCTCAGCCCCATCAGAATGGCAGGGCTGCACCTACCAGACTGAGAGCCGGCAGAAGTGAAGCGGGACCTGGGTGAGAGGGAGAGCTTGGCCGAGCGCCACCCCAGGGATCCCAGGGGGAGCCCTCCGCCCTCCACTCACATTTGACTCAGACTCCTGGTTCCCTCTGAGAGTCCCAGAAGACTGGAAATTCCCCAGGATCTGTCCGTTCAGTCGTTCCAGAGGCGTTTTCCTACGGTGATTAGCTCTGAAACCTCTAAACCCCAGAGGGCCGGTAGAGGACCTCTGAGAGGACCCTGAGAAGGCACAGAGAGGAAGGTGTGTGCCCCTACCTCCCCCTGCCGCTGGCGGCTGTGGAGCCGTGGGAGCTTCCAGAGCTGGGGAATGAAGGAAGGGGCGGGAAAATGCTGGGCTTCTCGGGGCCTGCTCCCAGGCACCCTCATGGCCCCTTCAGACGCCCCACAGGCTTGTTCCTCAAGGCACGTGTGCACCCCTACACCAAGGGCCCCTCCTTTGGGACCACGGGTTTGGCTACATGCACAGGGCAGGGGTCCCACTTGGGAAATCCTGCGGCAGCCACCTTCCTAAGGCCGTTCCAGAGAGGCACGGACGGAGCCCTCCCCAGGGTCCCCGCTCCACACCTCCATCCAGGCCCTTCCCGGAGGCCCCACTGAAGTACGGCCAAGAGCGAGCCCCGAACACTGAGGAACTTCAACCAGGAGGCAGACCGGAGCCATAATCCAACCCCAAGCCGTTCAGATACCTGTACAAAGAAGGCGAACACACACGATTAACCTCCCATTCTGTTCCCGAAAGTTTTGAAGGTGTCGAAACACCCTTCGCAGAAAGAGTTTGGGTGAACCGCGTAGTCCCTTGACACCAGGCTTTAGACAGAGCGAGAATCTCCGTGCGCGAGGGAGGGGTGAGCAAGATCAGGTGTCCCCCAGCACCCCTGCCCTGCCCGGGGGCACCATGGCGCTCGGCCTCCCCCGGCGTTTCTGAGGAGCACAGCCCGCGTCTTGGCTCAAGTCTCCCCGGAGCCCAGTCTGGCAGGACCTGTCACAGGCCCCTTCTGGCCAAGAGAGACTTCTGCCTGGAGATGAAGGTGTTCACTCCCACAGTCCCGTCACTTAAAAGCCTTTTGGTGGGGGGTGGAGGTGGGGGTTCCTCCTCTCCCCTTTTGTTCTTTAGGAAGTGGTTCGGGGCCTTCCTTTTGCTCTCCGCAGCGGACCGCAGGCAAAGGGAAGGGATCGTGGCCTGCATGACCTCCCACGATTTGCTCACATCAGGCAGCGAGCTCGCCTGTTCCAGCCTTGCTCTTCCGGAAGCAGGGCGGCCCTCCTGCCTCTTCAATGAGCAAAGGAGGAGGGGGAAAGGGAGAGAAAACCCAAGGGCGCCGTAAGCCAGAGGCCAGAGTTGGCAGTGCCTCCTAGTTCCGTCTGGGCCCTGGAAGAACATTTACTCAGAGAAAGGAGGATCAGGTGACAATATATGCAGGGGACCCCTGGGCTGTCAGCCCCTTGGGAATTCTGGGTATGAGGTACTCAGCATGACCCTTTGATAGTCTCCCCAAATAATGCGTCCAGTGGGTTCACCAGCACGGACTCATCCGATCCCTCGTTCATATATATTCCCCAAGCACTTACTGGGATGCAGGCCCCGGGCTGACCGGGAGGGATGTGTGAAGCCCAGGCGCTTGCTTCTTGCCGCGGCTGAGCTCACAGCAGGCAGCGAGCCTTTCTGGGTTCAAATCCCGTCTCCACCACGAGTTCCCCTGTGAGCCCGAGTATGCGGCTTATCATCTCTGGTGCTCAGCTTCTTGACCTGTGACTGTGGAGGAAGCTAACCCATCTTCCAGTCCCCCTCTGCTTCCTGTCTGAAAATCAAAGCACTTAGCACTGAGTAAGCTCTTGCTGAAGATTAGCTCTTGGAAGATTGTTTGGGGGGGCCGGCTGAGTATGAATCCTCCCGATATCTCTGTCAGCTGGCCTCTTTAGCTGCTGCTGAGGTCCGTGCGTGACCCAGGAGCTCACACGTGCTGTCTGTGTGCCTGAAGTGGCAACCTCCTAGGACTCGGCAGAGAGGAGAGGACGCTGGCTTACATCAGCCCGTGGCCTTGTTCAGCCCCATGCCTAGAAATCAGAGGACTCCAAAGTCAGCCCTCCTTTCTGTGTGGGAATACTTTCATTTTTTAAATTATTTTTTAAAATTTATCGGGGAGGGGGGGGCGTACAGAAAGGGAGAGAGAATCCCAAGCAGGCTCTGTGCTGTCACTGCAGAGCCTGATGTAGGACCTTGATCCCACGACCCCGAGATCATGACTTGGGCCAAAATCAAGAGCTGGACGCTTAGCCCACTGAGCGCCCTACTTTTATTTTTTGATAGAAAATTATCCTGAACGTTACCTAGGTCAGTCCCAAGGCCGAGGTTGGATTTCCGTGACATCCAGTCCTCTCAAGCTAGGGACAGGAGCTCAGTCGTCTGGTGTCTGGTGCCACTTGGCGTGGGACCCAGGGATCAGCCACACGGGCCTTCATGTCATGTGGTCAGACTTAGAGTGTGGCGGCTGGACAGAGAAATGGGAGGGTCTCACATTTCTTCTCCATCTGTAGTTGAGACCTAAGGACTCTTGTGGCGGATGGTTAGAGTGAGTTCGAAACCCTTCCCACCTCCTGGACCAGTGCGGACTGTTCTGGAAGGATTGGTTTCCATTGCAGTCTCTTCCATCCTTCTGTGAGCCCCTTGATTGCTGTTTCAGCAGAAACACAGCAAGACCCACATACCAGATCACAACTGCTGTCCTTTAGCATTATGAAAACCAAGATAGGGACACACACACTCAGCTGGGGGAGGTTGGGGGTGTGAAAGAAGGGACCACGGGCCGCCAGGTGGCTGCCCCAGGACTCTCCTCCGTGAGCCCAGGCAGGGAGGCAAGGTGTCCCCAGAGTTCTGTCCACACCCTTCTCCCTTCTCGCTGCGTCGGCCCCCCTGGGCCTCCCTCCGCCTTCAGACCCGCAGTCAGGGGATCTTGCACCAGCAAGCACATTGGCACAGAAGGGCTAGTGACTTAAAGAATACTTCCTTTCCAGATGAATTTGCATATTTTAATTGAAGGCAGATGCCTTAAGTTAATTCAGTGCAGCAAACTTGCTGTGAGCATTTATTATGCTCAAAGGAATAAGATTCTGCGAGCTCAGGGGGGCGGGGAGGGGCAGCTTCGTGGGAAGGTGACGCTGGAGTTCTGTACGGATTTCACGGGGATGCCTCTGGAGCAGCCAGACCCTGGCCAGGTTGGCTCCGTCTCTGAGTGGCGCACAGACGCAGGGTCCTGGAGTGTCATGTGTCAGGAGGAGGACCCCGGGAGGGGCCGGAGGGCCTCGTGCACCGTGCAGGAAGGTGTGTATGAATTTTGAGGAGGACTGGTATGCTCAAAATTGTGTCTCAGAGCAGACAAATCTGGTGGCTGTGCCGTCGAAAACTTGGAAAGCTTCGGGCTTGGCGAGTGGGAGACCAGTTGGCCCAAGGAGTGAATTTCTAACTGTGGGCTCTTAGATCCCAGTGTGCCATTTGTGGAAGGCCCTTGGGGACGGTGAGACCCAGAGACGTAGCCCAAAGACTGTCTCTGACACCCAGGACCACCCTCTGGGCTCCTGCTCGCACGGCCTGCTCAGGGCTCAGAATGAGGCCACCGAGATTATCATTTTGGTTCCTCAGAGTGCCGGATGCTCATTAAGGCTTTCCCTGGAAATCCGTGTGCCTGGAAACACTGGTTCCCCTCCAATCTCTCTCCCACCCCAGGGCAGTCCCAGGAGGGCGCCTGGATCAGGACCTGCTTGCCTCCTTCAGGTCCCTTTCGACTTGTCGGGAGGTACAGCCCCGTAACTGGGCCAGTCCTTTGGAGTCTCAGCATTTCTCAAGGCGGGAGTTGGCGAGAAGGAAACACCGGGACAGAAAACATCCGTGCACAGCCTGTGCTGTCAGATCTCCCGAAAAGGACAAACGAGAATGGGTAGCTAAAAATTGCCCCTCGGGGCCAGTTCGGGGCTGCTTGGAAGTACTGAGCTCCGAGCTGGAGGGAAGGTTAACCATTTGGGAACCTGGTTTCACGGGGGCGCCTTTGGAGGACATGGCCATGTCCACTGAGTGTGGTTCTCAGCAGAGATGGGTGTGTGGTTAATAAGGCAGATGCTCATCGGGGCCCCGCTGGTGGATAGACAACCAGTTAAACTCGTTTCAATCAAAACCCTGGAAATGTGGGTGGGGTCCTTGGAACGGCATAGTGGAGAGACAGCTACAGCAACGTCAAACAGACCTGGGTTCAAATCCCAGCTCTGCTCTCTGTTGGCTCCTGGCCAGTGTCTTAACTTCTGGGAGCCTCCGTTTCCCTGTCTATAAAAGCGGAATGGTAAATCCATTGCAAAGGATCATCAAGGAGCTCGAATGAAGCCCTACAAACTCACTGCCACCTCGACACAGTGTAAGAAGCCTTTTTGCCTTTTTTATAAACGCACCGAGCAAGGCGCTGTTCTGAGTTTTGGCTTCTTCCTTGGATTGTCTCGTTTAACCCTTAGGGTTTAACCTTTTGTTATGACATAGGTACTAAAAGTGTCCTCATTTTATAGAGGAGCTGAATGAGATTTGGGTGGGGGTGGGGGGAGGGCGGGCATGTATTTCACACTGGGCTTTGCAGCCATGGAGGACAAGGTCACCTCTCCATCAGGCTGACCTCGCAGGGTGTTCAAGCCCTAAGCCCCGCATTAGAAAGACTCCTCCCAGGGTCCTGCTGGGATTTCAATAAATGACCCTCCCCCCCCCCCCTCCCCGGGGGAGCTCCCTGCTGGAGCTTATGCTGATCTCTGCTTCAGGGTCTCTCGAATCTTCCCCTCCTCCCCTGCCTGCAGAGCTTACTCCAGAGTTTAAGAATCAGTTGGCTGAATTGGAGGCTCAGTTCCTTTTTTTTTTTTTTTTTTGCAAGGAGAAAAGGAGAATGGACTAGATCAGTTAGCTGAGTTGCCATAAATATGCGGCCGGCTTTTCCTAGGCGGCCCCTGCTTCCTGCAGTAATTAAACAGGAGCCGTGTGCTCAAACTCCTTCACAGCTCTTTTGAAAAACCTATTTCTTTTCTCCTTTTCTGTTGAAACCGTGCGATCGAGGTATAATTTATATACCACGAGCTTCACCCGTTGTACGTGCACCATCTACAGAGCTGTACAGCCATCACTACAATCTGCTGTTAAAACACTCACAGCTCGCCTGCTATTTCTATTTAAAAGTGGATAAAAAGTTCCATGCTGGTCCTGTTGAGCTCGTGACTGGCAAGTCGAAAATAAGGAAGTTCTGCATTCGGAGGCCCGAAGTTTCTCCAGCCTTGCAGGGAAGGGGCGTAAGGAAGGAGCTCAGAATCCAGGATGCGGTGTATGGGCGGCGGTCACAGAGGGGAAACCAGAGGGAGAGTGAGGTCCGGCCACGTCCATTCTGCCTGTAAGAGACCTAGGGATGGGTCCCCTGCTCATGTCCCTGGTGGGAGCGCATCTTCATCAGGGGGCAGACTTTCCGGGAGGTATGAACAGCCTCTAGAGGGTTGACTTCCCGAATCCCTCCAGAAGGAAGTGGGAAGGAAGAGCCTGGCCCAAATGCAAATTCCAGAGAGAAGCTGGTAGGTACCCTTGTGATGTAATCCAGTGGGAAGAACCGGCGAAGACAGGTTTCAGTCCTGGCTTTGTAAGCCGGTGACCTGCCATGAGCCTAGGACCCTCATCTCAGCATTGGCGAAAAACAGTTGTTCTGGCTTTGGCACCGTCGTGAAACAAAATGATAGTGCACGTACAAGGAGGGGGCTGTCTAGGATGTAGGAAGGGCTCAGTAAAAAGCAGGGGTTGCTGCTGGCTAGGAAAGAGAAAGCATCATCCGAGAGGTCCAGACTTTGAACACACCACAGAGACGTCTCTGGTTCGTTCGGGGAAACGGGAAATGCGTTTGCTGGTGAGTTCCAATTCACTTTCTTCTCTCTACTGCATTCGTGTGGCTCTGGACAAGTCGCTTGGCTTTCCCGAGCCTCAGTTTCCCTCATCTGGAAGGTGGGGCCTAAGGATGGTGCCCGCCTTGTAGAGATGGGGGCGGGGTCAATTGAGACCTTGCAGGTGGAGCTTAGCTGGGGTCTGGCACCTGCCAGGGCCCCATCGAGGGTGGCTCTTCTCAGTGGATAGTAAGTTCTCCGTGCCTCGCTTAACGTCGGAGTGCGCGTCTGGATGAATGTGCGAAGCCTTGAAAGTACACGCCTCATGAGGAGCCTGAGGAGGATTCGGATGCGGTTCTAGTGTGTCTCTGGGAGTCCCGGGTTGCTGGTTCACACCTTGTATGTACACATGGGCAGAGACCGAGCTGGAGCTGAGACAGGAAAGCCCTGAGGACCGGTCCTGCCGACGTCACGCAGGGCCTGTGTGCCTGCGTGCTTTAGAGCCCACTGGTGTGCCCCGTGGCGGCCAGACTGCCGCGATCACACCTGCTTCTGCAGACCGGGGAAAGGGGCCCAGAGCCTTCCGCATCATGCCAGGGCGTCAGGATACCTCCCCTAGCTTCGCCTCAGGAAGTGCCATGGAGTCCTAGCAAGGACCCATAAGCTGGATCTCAGGGCCGCCCTTTCCTTTTGCAAAATAAAGAAGTTGAACTAGATCAGAGCCTCGATTTTGCAGTTATTTTCTGGGGAGCCTGAGGGTTCTCCAGGGTGCCTCTGGAGCCCTGGAGGAGGGGGTGGGGGATGGAGTCCAGCCGTCTCCCCCCCCCCCTTCAATCAGAACATCTTTCTGTGCACCTGCTTTAGACTGGTCTTCTATGCGACATGTCAAGAAGAGCAAGACAGTTCTGGTGTTTGCTGGGCTAGCGTATCTCGGCGCACCTAAGCATCGGGGTTCGTGGACACCCCTCTCCAGGGAAAAGCGTTCTCATCTTTAGCAGGGGTTCTGAGCATGCCTGGGAGGTGATCTCCGAACCCCCGGGAGGCTAGGCAGGGCCGGGGGTGGGCAGAACCCCCTGGCTGGTCACTGCAGGAGACGGTAGCCTTGTGCGTTCGTCTTGGAGGCCATGCACTGGTTCTTGCCTTAGTGCTTGGTGTTGGTAAGGGCTCGAGGTGCTGTTTTCGGGGAACACCGGGAGGGAATCAGTGTCCAGAAATGAGAGCTTTCCCCTCCACACCAAGGCTCACCATACACTCCTCACCATAGGAGGGCAGAGCAAAACTAAGCCCTCAGAGAGGGGCGATGGCCCCTTCCAGCATCTTCGTGGCCCACATCCCGCGTTGTGACTTTTTCCTCTAGTGTTTGTAAGTCAGATGTAGGCCCCCTAGTCATCAAGCTCTTATCAGCTTCTGACTTTGGTTTCTTTCCGTGTCCTCTGGGGATTTCTAAGGGATCCCGCCTGTTCCCTGCCTTTTAAGTCATTGCTCACCGAGGGTCTCTGAGGCTACCATAGAGAGAGGGCACTGCCCGAGCCTTTGTCCGTAGGAGACTATGTGGCTCTAAGGGCCACTTAGTCCCTGCCTAAGTCTCCACCTCTGCCCCCAGGCACTTCATCAGCAGCTTGAGAACATGGTTTTCTTTGCAAGGAGACTCACCCAAAATGCTAGAAAGGGCTGGGAATGGTGCTAACAAGCGCATGTCCTGTTGAAGCCATGCAGCACACCTTTCTGGGAGCGCTTGGTCTGTTGCAGGCAGCTTGCCAGGGACCGGGGGGAAGGGGTGGTTCAAAGGACCCCCTCTTGGGGCTTTCCCCGCTAGTCAGGGCCACTTCACCTGCCTGACCGTTTCCGAAAGTGCCCCGCGTTCATCTCCATCTTGCTCTTCTGTAATCCTCCCTACACGCACCCCCGGAGCTGCCAGGGTCGCCTTCCCAGGGCGTGGTTCTTCTACCCAGAAACCTTTCCGCCTGTCCATCTGGTTTTCGGGTCCAGGTAGGAGCCGGGCACTCCGGGTCCCCCGTGAGCCAGCCCACGGCTCTGGGCCACATCCGATCCCGGCCTCTCTGCCCTGCCCTTGTGGTGTCCTCAGCTCCGCGTCCCTTCCCCTCACCTCAGCCTGTGCCAGCACCCTCCGGCTGGGTCCCAGGCCACGTGCCCTCCATCCCCGAGGGAGAAAGGAGGGAGCTCGCAGCCTAGCAGGCCAGCTGAGGGGATCGTGCTGCAATACCACAGCTGGCTCCTCTTCTCTTTGGCTTCTTTTCCACTCCTAACACAAACACAAGGGCCTTCTCGCACGTGGGGAATGGGGAGCCCTACACACATGGTGCGGTTAATACATGAACCTGGTGTTGGGCGCCTGGGTGGCTCAGTCGTTAAGCATCTGACTTCAGCTCAGGTCCTGATCGCACGGTTAGTGAGTTCAAGTCTCACGTCGGGTGAGCACGAGTCCGGCTTTGAGCGAGCCCTGTTTCTCTCTCTCTCTCTCTCTCTCTGCCCTTGGCTCACCTGTGCCTTCTCTCTCTCTCTTAAAACCGTTACCTGGTCAAGTGTCACCAACTGGGTCATCAAGACACCCTAAGTATCGTCTAACTGCAGATGGACCATGCTACACCTTTTGGGACTGGGTTTCTAGAACCGGGATCATCGAGACAGACGCCTACACCTTGTTGCCACTTGACCACATGGAAGTAACGTCACCCGGCCCAGGCTACCTGCAAAGGACACTGTTGGGTGACATCAATGTGGTGCGGGCATGACTGAGTTCCAGCGTAGAGACTCTTGAAAAGATTTGTGTTCTTCATAATTGGCATGCTTTTAAAGGAAAGCTTTAGCAGTAGGCCTGCCGTGATAGTGTCAGAAAACGGGCTGTCCTGCCCAGCGAATCGTGTTCTAGGGGACCAACCACGTGAGCCCGCCCCCTCCCCGCCCCCCACCTCCACCTCGCTTCCACTTTCAAGTATGAATCAGATGGTTTACTCTGTTCCGCTTTCCCCTTCAAACAGGAAAGAGGCTCCCAACCTAATTAAGACAGCACTTCGAGTCTGTAACTAAATTCACTCGCAGCCCGACCGTGCTGGGGCGCCAGGCTTCCCCCGGCTGCCTCCTACTGCAGACCTGATTCAAATCCTTATCGTTTATGCAGGCTCCGGCGACCAGAGGGATTTAAAAAAGTGAACCCGGCTCTTCCCGTGCTGGGTGGGGCCGCGAGGCCCCAGTCACTCTGATCTCGGTCGGCGCGGAGCCTCCACGCTCAAGGGAACCTCGAAACACACTCATTAATTAACAGCAGCAGTCGCTTCGGAATGTTCTGTCCGAATGGTGCTAATGGCCTCACGCCTTTGGCGGCCAGGGCTGGAAAGGGGAAGGGTCCCAAACAGAGCTCCTCTTTTGAGGTGACCCTTACACGGGCTTGGAAACCACAGCAGCCCCAGAGTTCGTTCCCAGCCCTGTCACCGCTCCCTGCCTCATCTGTAACCTGTTTCATGGGGCGATGGTTCAAGACCCACGAGCATTCGGGATTCCTACTCTGTGCCCGGCACTGTGCTGGCCTATAAGGAGGCAACGGGGAATAAGTTCAGTGTTCTTGCCCTCAGTAAGGACATGATCGAGACCCGTGGTTCCCAGTCAGAGGCTCTGTTACCCCCAGGGACACTGGGCCTTAACTGGAGCCATTTTGGGTTGTCAAGACCAGAAGCATCTAATAGGCTGATGCCGGCGGTGCTGCTGAGAATCGTACAGAGCACAGGACAGCCCTCCACGAGCAGGAATGACTTGCCTGGTCTTGTCACTAGTGGTGTGGTTGAGAAACTCTGATCCAAGGAGACCAGGCCAGTGGCCTCAGCACATCATTCCGGTGCAGCGTGAAAGGAGTTAAGAGCACGAAATCCAGTGCTTGAGTTCCAGCGGCCTGGATTTGGCGGCGCTCGGCCACGGGTCACCCTGCCGTCCCCCATGCAGTGCCACACCTCCACGAGGACTCATGCGGGTAGCAAGCCTCTAGAGAGAGAAAGGAGACTTTGCATCTGCCGCACAAAAGAGGTGTCACTCCAGTTGACGTGAGTCTGGGTCGGGCGTGTGATCCGATGCTCTCCCGACTATTCCAGCCTCGTCAAAATCCAGAGACAGAGGGGACCCAGAATAGGATCAGGCCTGCAGGGGGGTGGGTTGGGGTGCGGGGGGAGGCGGTCTTCAGCAGTGAGCATCTCTTTGCACTTGTCTTTCTCATCCGAAGGCTCACAGCCCCGCACAGCTCCGCGAGGCAGAATTCTAAATGAGTCACCGCGTGACTCACTGGGGAAAGCCCTCCTCCCCAAGAGCGGCGGCCGAGAACCCACCCAGGTGACATAGATCCCCTTCCTTGCTTCCCTTCTTGCCTCTCCCCACAAAGGACTAAAAATAAAATGTACAACAGCTGGATGACTTACCGCGAAGACTTTCATACTTTTGTTAATAAGACAATAAAGCGGAAAAATGTTTTAAAGAAGTCAAACCGAGAGGCTAGCCCAAATTAGAATACAGGAAGGTCACAGCGCGATGCGGAGTCTCTGCTGCTGCGTGGGCCTCAGGCTCATTCAGAAGAATGAAGCGGCGTTTCTCGAAACAAGTCATTGTCCCAAAGAGGCAAAGGGGGAGTGGAAAGAAATGAGCCTAATTCAGGAACTCTCAGTCCCAGCATCAGTGTTCGTAAGAAATCACTCAGCCTCTGAGCGTTGGTTCCTTGGTCTGCACGGGCAGGTCCTGATGGATAAAGAAGTTAGGCAGGTGAAGGGGCTTTGAAGGTTAAACAAGCTTCTACGGTTATTGTTAAATGTCGGGGTTGTGATAATAGCATTGTAGTTTTGTGTTTCTCGTCATTTTTTTTAATGTTTATTGATTTATTTTGAGAGAGAGAGAAGAGCAGAGACAGAGAGAGAGAGACAGAGAACCCCAAGCAGGCTCTGTGCCGTCACCGCAGAGCCTGACCTGACTCAGGGCTCCGTCTCACACACTGTGAAATCATGACCTGAGCTGAAACCAAGAGTTGGATGCTTAACCGACAGAGCCACCCAGGTGCCCCTTGTATTATCTTTTATTTTTTTATTTTTATTTTTTTAATGTTTTTTATTTATTATTGAGAGACAGAGAGAGACAGAGCATGAACATGGGAAGGGCAGAGAGAGGGGGAGACATTAGAATCAGAAGCAGGTTCCAGGCTCTCACAGAGCCTGACGCGGGGCTCGAACTCACAAACTGCAAGATCATGACCTGAGCCGGAGTCAGAAGCTTAACCGACTGAGCCACCCAGGCAGCCCCGTATTTATCTTTTAAAGAGAGGTCCTAATATACTTACGGAAGAAAACAATGTCTGGAATTTGCTTTGAAATGACACAGCAACAGGAGAAGTAGTTGGGGTACACGCAGCAAACGGACTGTGACTCTAGACAGTCGGGGCTAATGATGTCCGTGTGGGCCTTCATTCTTCTAGACTGTTCTCTCTACTTTTATATTTGAAATTGTCCATCCTTTGCAAATACCTACCTTTTAGAAAGGAGTGCTGCAGATTGCGTACCAATGTGAGTGTACTTACTGCCGCTGAACCGTGCACATAAAAGGGGCCAGGATGACAGATTCTCGGTTATGGGAATCTCTATCGCAATTTTGAAAATACATGTGTGTGTCTTTTTTAAAGTCAGGTAAGATCAGCGGTGTTTGGGGGCAGTGGGAAGTGCAGAAAGACAGTTAGGATCCGAGGGGTCACAGCAAGCTGGGATGAGCAACCTCTGCCCTGGGAGGTTGTTCAGAGCACCAGGGGAAAGAAACGACCTGTCTTGGCTGGGGGGCGGTGGGGGTCACAGGTGACTTTGGCTGGGATGTTGGCAGCGTTATCCTCGGGGCACCGGCCTGAGCAGGAGCTTACAGATGGAGGTAGAAGACAGAAGACAGCTGGACCCGACGTCCCTTCCCCAGGATGTGAGGATGAAGACAGTGAGGCCCGTGCTTGGGGCAGCTCACGGTCTGCAGGGAAAGCAACGCAGAGAAAGCAGGTGGTTTCCGTGGGCCGTGATGGATTTCCAATGGAAGATACTCAGAGGCCAGCGTGGGGCCCTCTGTGTGCCCAGCTGAGTGACTTGGACTCAGGAACAGATGAAGTAGGAGCTGTAACCGTTCCCCTCCAGCCTTTTGAGAAATCCATGTCAGACACAGAGCCATCGAAGCCAAGTGTCACCTGTCTTGGAATAGTGTTTCTCTGGCATTAGGGCTTACACAGTGAGTGGTGCTTCCAAGCGCTCTTCCTGATGGGCGACACTAAGTGGCCAGCGTGCAGGGTGCCGAGACAGAGCAGTGGGTCCTTGGGCGGGCGGTGGCCTCTCTTCTGGCCCTAATTCTTCAGTCGCGACACCCGGGGACACATCCCTTCATCTCACAGGCTCTTTGTGTCCCCTGCCGTGAGGTGAGGAGCGGAGCCATCTCCCAAGAAGCTGGTCGGCTGCTCTGTGACTGAGCTTGATGATGACAGGCCGTTTGTAGGGTCAGTCCCGGCAGGCACACCATGCAGGATGTGTCTCTGCGGTGATTTTGGCGCCTGGGCATGACGCGCCCTCGTTTCTCCCACTGAGTAACTTGCACCAGCACCGAGGGAGGTCTCCGAGCTTGGGGCCTGTCCTTCCTCACTGTCCCCAACGGCGCAGTTAATGGTACCGATCAGTCCTTCCCAGAGTGAGATGCCTGGAGAGAAAGGGCGGCCTTAGTTTTTTTCTCTTGTTTTCTCGTGGATTCCGATAGCTTTCCAGTTAGTTCGTAGATGTCAAAGGATTTTGGATGGGGTGGAATGCAGGCTTTTTGAAAGGAATTTGGAATTCCACATCCAATAAGCTCAGATACCTGTGGTCCCCCCTGCCCCCCCCCCCACCTCATCAGTGGATCTTGAATCATATATTCGGAAGGAGGTTTGGCCTAGCCTCACCTCTGAGCATCGTTCATTCCACCTTCATCTGGTTGTGTTCTGAGTCCCTGCTCTGGGCTTAGGTGACGAGAAGACCTGGGGAGATGGCCCAGGAGGGGTAGTGGTTTTCAAACTTTTGGCCAGGGGACTGTTTTCTTTAAAGAAAACCATATCAGGGCCACCTGGGTGGCTCAGTCAGTTAAGCATCTGACCCTTGACTTCAGCTCAGGTCATGATCTCCCAGTTTGTGAGTTCAAGTGCGCTGACAGTGCAGAGCCTACTTGGGATTCTTTCTCTTTCTCTCTCTCTCCCTTCTCCTCCCCTGCTCACTCACTCATTCACTGTCTGTCTCTCTCTTTCTCCCTCCCCCTCAAAATAAATAAAAAAAAGAAAACCGTGTTAGTTCCCCAGGGCCCCCAGGTAATTACTCCAGACTTGGTGGCTTAAAACAAGGGGAATTTATTTGCTGATGATTCTGGAAGTCCAGACTCAAGGTGTTAGCCGGGCCATGCTCCCTCCAGAAGCTCTAGGGGAGAATCCTTCCTTGCTTCTTCCAGCTTCTGGTGGCTCCAGGCAGCCCTCGGCTTGTGACTGCCCATCGCTGGCATCACCTGTCATTCCCTTCTCCATGGGGACACTTGGATTTAGGGGCCCACTGGGGTAGCCTAGGATGACCGTGGCTGAGATCCTTAACTTACATCTGCAGAGACCCTCTTTTCAAATAAGGTTATGTTTGCAAGTTCCCATATGTGGATGTGTCTTTTTGGGACCGTCCTTCAGCCCACCACAAAAGCCTTACCCAGAAGTCCACACGGCAGAGTGGAGAAGGAGGCAGACTCTGGTTGTAGCCCAAGGTTACCAGGCCTCACCTCCACACACTCAGCTCCCTCCCTCTCCCAGCTGGCCAGCAGCCCCTGGCACCGGGGAGCCCTACTTGGAAACCAGAGCTTCAGTGGAAAGAGCTCAGGAGACCTTGGAGTCAAAGCCTGGGCTTGGCAATGGACCAGGGCACGGGCAAGACAACTTGACCTCTCAGTGTCATCCGTGACAAGGGAGATCTGCAGGTCTACTCTGCGTCGTTGAGTGTGGTCTCATCGGGGCCAACCGCCCTTGGGTCCATCAGTTTCCTCTTACCCCATGACACCCCACCCCATGGAAACAGGTGACAGGCTGTTATGGGGACATATCTCACTTCACATCACGGGTGGTCAGGAACCAGAGGACAAGAAAGTTTGTCCTGGCTTTCAAAGACAGTCAAGAGCTTCTAGAATGTAGGGAGCAGGTGGGTTTGTGTGTTTGTTTTCTCTCAGACAGAAACGAGGGCTCTCCCCAAGCTTACTCGGTTCTAAGTGCCAGGTGACAGTCCATGTTAAATAGGTCCTGGTGAGGGGCATCTGGGTGGCCCAGTCAGTTGAGCGTCCAACTTCTGCTCAGGTCATGATCTCACGATTCGTGAGTTCGAGCCCTGCATCGGGCTCCCTGCTATCAGTGCAGAGCCTTCTTTGGATCCTCTGTCCCCCCCCTCTCTCTCTCTGCCTCTCTCTCTCTCAAAATCAATAAATATTTAAAACAAAACAAAAAAAAAGGTCCTGGTGATCTCCCCACACCCTGCACCCTCCCTGCTTGCTTTTACCATAAGTTGAATGTGGGCTGAGCGAGGGTCTGAGATGGGTGACTGCCTCATGGCCTCAGTGCAGATCCCCCAACCTCAACATGGGTGGCCGCTTAGGCTGGATCGGTCTTTGTCGTGGGGGCTGTCCTGTGCATCGTAGGCTGTTCAGCAGCATTCCTGGCCTCTACCCACTAGATGCCAGCAGGGCCCCCGCCTCATTCTGACAACCAAAAATGTCTGCAGACATGGCCAGAATTGCCCCTGGTTAAGAACCTCTACTTTCAAGAAACCCTCCTCTCCTGAGCTAGCCCATCAGGTGTCAGAACTGAGACAGCCATTCTCCTGGTAAAAAAATAAAAAAAATTATCATTTATTTACTTTTGAGACAAAGAGACTGAGCACAAGCAGGGGGAGGGGCAGAGAGAGAGGGAAACACAGAATCCGAAGCAGACTCCAGGCTCTGAGCCGTCAGCACAGAGCCCGATGCAGGGCTCGAACGCACGAACCGCGAGATCTTGACCTGAGCTGAAGTCGGACGCTTAACTGACTGAGCCACCCAGGTGTCCCCCAAATGTTTTACAAAGTTAGGGGATACGTACAAGTTGCTGTGCCCAGAGCTCCTGATAGGAGGAGCCCATTTGTCACTTCCTTTAGCCCCGACGTGAGTAACACAGACAGAAGCAAACTTTTCTTGCTTCGCACAAGTATTCCCTTACTCTTCCTCATCGCTAGCCAGAACCACAAGAGATTTCCAGGAAAAGGAGGCTCAGTGTTGGGGCCAAATTACTGGGGTAGTTTCTCCAGTCCTGTCCTACCTTGAGGACCGCACCCGGTGGGCGTGGCCCTGGCCCATGACCTGCTGTCTACCTTTGCGTCTGTTCTGTTGCCTTTTTAAAAGTAAACATTCCTCAGCACCTGCCCGGCCCCTTTCTCCAATCTGTGAGTTGGAATCCCCACCTCTCAGATTTCTCTGGAAAAATGCAGCATCTGCTTAGATGATTTTCCAGAAAAGCCATCTTCTGGGGGCGGAGATACAGGGAAGTCAAGCAGCTGGTGTGGATTCAGCCTTGGGATCCTGAGACAGCAGACAGCAGAGGATGGCCGAGGGTGACATGGCCGAGGGTGGACACCTCCCACGTCCTGCTTTGTATGTTGAGTTTACTCCTGCCTCTTTGGGAAGGGACCTCACACGTGTGCTCACGGAGCAGTCAGAGAGAAGGGCTTTCAATCCTCATGTGCCTGGGTTGGCAGGGAGGCTTGAGAAATTTCTGGAGATTGCCCAGATGAAACTCCTAGAATCTTCAGACTACGGGACTCTCTTGTCCGCCTTCCTCCCACCCCTTCAACCCCTGACACCTGACCACTCAGCCTCCACTTGCACACAACCCCTGCCCTGGCAGCAAGGAGCCCACTGCCTCTTAAGACAGCCAGTCCCCCTGTGCCCAGGGCTCCTGGTCACCGGCTTTGTTATAACCACATCCTGACTCTGGTTCTGGCTTCTGGAAAGACACACGGCGTTTGAGCTCATATTCCCCATGACAGTGTTTCAGTCCTCCCACCGGCTCATGCTTCTTTTTGAGTCTTTTAGTCCTTCCATGGTGTGGCTTCTAGACCCCCCTCCTCCCAGGTGTCCTTCCAGGATATGCTCCGTGATGGCATGGTCCTCTCGGAATGTCATCTTCCAGGCTCATCCTGTGCACATACGGGGTCTGCTTACTTGTACCCTAGATTCTCTCGATGCCACCGAGGTGGCTTGGGTGTCTTACTACCGTTTCACCACAGGGATGCGTGCAGAGACCTCCCCAGCGCCCCCCCACCCCCACCCCCACGGTTTCCTGTATGCAAATGCCAGCTGCATTTCATGCTGATCCTTTGGGTCTGTCGACTCAGCCGGTTTCATTCATCTCGAGGCTTTAGTCTGCCTCCAGTATATTGACCTTCCTTCCCTCTCACAGGAGCATAACGTGCCCACCACCATCCCGCGCGTGGAGACCGGGATAGGAGCCCCCGCACCTGCTCCGTCCGCTGGAAGGGGCTGGGGGCTCGGGCGGCTGTGTCTCAGCACCGGTGCCGACTCCCTCTCGCGTGGCGTGTGAGTGCTCATGTCCCGTCTGTGCGCGCCTGAAGATACAGTGTGTTCGCGACTTGCCCCCGGTCGAATGAGCCCCCAGACCCTATCGGAAAACCACAGAAGGATCGAGGCTGATCCGGCACGCTTGGTCCTAGTGAGCCCTGTGGACTTCTGACAGCGACCGTTCCATGCTTGCAGAAGACCTAAACCCAGTGCTTAGTAACCCATCCTCAACTTTTGTCAGGCTTCGGAGTCACCAGCCTGCCATTTCAGCTAGCAGCCACGTCCCCCGAGGTGATAAATCAGGGTGAATTTTGCATTTCGTTCATACCTCGGTGTTTTTCAAAATCCTGGTGTCAGGGCCCCGCTGGAGGGGAGGTTGGGAATGCGAGAAAGCAGCTGTTGGGTCCCAGTGGCTGTCATCACTCAGTCTGCTTGTCTTGTCCTAGGTGGGGCCTTGGGATGCCCTTTCTCTGGACTTTGTAGTATAAAGTACGGGGCCCCTGGGGGTGCCAAGCCGCGGGGGAATATGATTCCACAGGTTTTAAGAAGGTTCATCGAATCAGGTACAGATTATATGGGGTGGGGAGGTCGAGGCACTGTGTTTGGGGTAAACCTCTTATGATCTTAAGGCTTCCCTTCCCCTGTGCAGGCATTTGGGAAAGTTGTGTTCTTGACAGACACGGTGCGGGAACCTTCATTAAGGCCCACGGATCGGCCAGGTCACTTGCCCCCGTTTCCTCACAGGCAGGGAAGCCGCCTTCAGGAGCGGGTGCGTGACTGTCATACCTTGAACGGCATACTTTCTGTCACCATCACGAAGCACCAGTCCCTGGCATGACCAGGTGTCTGGCTCCCTCTGGTGACAAGAGGAAGCACTGAAGCATTGCCTTCCCATCTCCACCGATGCCGGAACTCCTACTTGTTGAGTTGAGGAAGAGGGAGCTTAGGCCCAGAGTTCCCCTCAGCCCCGAGCAAGGGGTGGGTCTCCCCTGTGTTTGTGCTTGAGTCCTGCTGTCTCCTTCAGGGCGCTTGGCCTCCCAGCAACAGGCAGGCTAAGGCTGAGAGCGGGGCCTTCATCCTGCACACAGCAATTCCTGTAGAATTTACTAGAAGGATTCCCACAGCCCACAACCCTCCTGCTGTTTTTGTTTTTTGTTTTTTAATTTTTTTTTAATGTTTATTATTTTTGAGACAGAGACAGAGCATGAGTAGGGGAGGGGCAGAGAGAGAGGGAGACACAGAATCCAAAGCAGGCTCCAGGCTCTGAGCTGTCAGCACAGAGCCCGACACGGGGCTCGAACTCACGGCCGATGGTAGGTGGGAGGCACTGCAGGATTGGGGGGCCCACAGAACCTGGGCTCCTAGCCAGTTGTGTGGCCGTAGGCTGGTCACCTGACTTCTCTGTGCCTCAGTTTCTTCATCTGTAAGCTGGAGGTGAAAAGATTCCCATGCGAGGGTTGCTGTGAGGGTTGAGTTGGAGACTATGTCGGCGGTACCTGGCACCTGAGGTGCTTGGAGGTAGAGAGTGATTCTGTTGTTAGTGACGGCATCAGCATGGCTGGGTGGAAGTACCAATGGGCTTTCCGTTCCTGAGCGTTAGTGGAGTCAGAGTGGGGTCACTGCAGGTGACCACCTGGGGACTCTGGTGAGCAAGAAATACTTACCAAGAATCAGGAATTGACCTGTGGGGGCGCCACCTGCTGGCCCTGACCTCTGCCCCCCTGAGGCTTGGGGCCATCGCTGGGTTCTCAGAGCCTCAGTGACCGCCACAGCAGCACTGGGGGGGGGGGGTCTCCCTGAAGCCATTGAGACAGTTCATGATGGCCCTAAAGCCCTTTGAAGATGCAGGTGTGCTCGTGAGGTCACAAGACAGACAGGACCTCCTCAACAAGGAACTTCTCTTTGTGAATCAGCCAGGGGAGGGCAGGGAAGCAGGTACGTGGAGGTAGGTGCGCCAAGGCCACGGGCCAGTGACCCATTTCAGTGCGGTGCCCCCTGGGGGAGGAGGGGGACCTGCATCCGTGCAGCGCCCCCTAGTGGAGGAAGGGGGACGTGCGTCAGCGCAGCGCCCCCTTCGGGGTGGAAGGGAGACATGCATCTCCACGCTATGAGTCAGTCCGAGGGCTGCGGGGACGTCAGGGAAGTGTATGCACGTCTCTACCACGCACCTGCCCACCAGCCCCTAGCGGCCTCCCTGGCACCTGCTCCTTTACCCTCCATTGCCTCCTCCCCCCTGTCCCGCCTCCGGGTTTGTGTTCCCGACACCTAGCTGCAGCGGGACACCCCTGAGCTGCTGGGGTTCCCCACGGCAGCAGCCACACCCTGACCCTGGAGCGCCTCCCAGGCCAGCACCACAGACCCCCCCTTGTTTGAGAGGGCCTCCTCCTGCTGCCGGCCTCATGTCCTGGGTGCCTCTCCTGCCCTTTCTCTTCCCTCCTCACCTCCCTTAAGTCCTCTGTCCTTATTCTAATTTCCACTTCCCGCTTGTGGTACGTGTGTCCCTGGGCAGGTGATTTAATCCGTCCGTGCCTCAGTTTGCTGGTGGGTACAGTGGGAGCGTATCCGCGGATAGGATCGTAAAGAGGACGAAACGAGACGGTGCGGGGAACATGCCGGTCCCCAACCCTCCGCCGGCTCCGCGTCAGCGCCACCCCGTGGTCGGCACTAGTAATAGTCCTGCTTCAAAACCAGGCCCCGCCCTTGGCTATGAATGGGCTATTTCCCTCCTCTGATGTTCCGCGGCTCTGCTCCCGCACTCACGCACCCCTTTGTCTTGTGTACAGCATTCCCCAAATGTATTTTGGAACCTGCCCCCTGCTGGGCATCGTGAGGAATCAGGGATCATGAATAAGACGAGGGTCCCGTGCAGGCAGAATTCTTTGCTAACTTTACATCCTGCCAGTCCTAACCAGGGAGCAGCGCGCATGCCGGCCGCAGCGTGCTGATTTCATCCTGTCGTCTGGGGGTCCTGGGACAGCTGCATTAATGCCACTGTTCTCCCTGTGCGTCTCATGCCCCAGGCCATTTGAGCGGCCTGCAACAGTTTGCAAGTACTCTTTCATGCCTTGTCAAGGGTGATCCTTACACCGGTCTTGGCGGGTGCCTGGGTTGCTAGGGCTCTCCTGAACGAGCACCACGGACCCGATGGCTTAAAGAACAGAAGCTTATTTCTCACAGTTCTGGAAGCTGGGCGTCCGAGATCAAGGTGTCAGCCAGGTTGGTTTCTCCTGAGGCCCCTTTTCTTGGCTTCCAGATGCTCCCCTTCTCTCGGGGTCCACGCCCCCGTTTTCTCTGTGAGTGCACCTTCCTGGCGTCTCCTCCTCTTTTTATAAGGACAACAGTTCTTTTGGATTAGGGCACAGCCTCAGGGCCTCATTTTAACTTAGTCACCCCTTTAAAGACCCTGTCTTCAAACACAGTCACATTCTGAATTCCCGGAGTTAGGGCTTCCGCAGGTAGATTTGGGGGGACATGTTTGCAGCTGGAGCCGGCAAGGCTAAGAGAGCTCGAGTGCCCCGAGACTAGAAGCCCGGGGCCTGGACTCCAGCCCCCACCCCTCCATCTCTCCCCTGTCCGCTGCTGGACGCTGGGGGTGGGGATGACAGGAAGCCATGAAATTCTCCGCCCTGTGGTCTGAGGGCTTCTGGGAAGACCCTCCTTGGCTGGCAGGCAGGACGTGGGCCCCTCAGGAAGGGGCAGCCTGTTGTTTACTTGGGTGGGCTTCCTGCTGGCATGGCTCATGGCTTCCTAGCCCGCCCCCCACCAGCTGCGTTTCTCATCAGCCAGTGCAGTCTGGGGGGACCCTGGGTTTTCCAGGGGCTAGAACAGAGGATGTGGGGGGGGGGCGGGCATGCTCTCACTTGCTTCGATGACTCAGCCAGCTCTAGCCCTGCTTCTTGGTACCTGCTCCATGCAAAGAAACTGCAGGAGAGTTTGATGGTGGTCCCAGCCGTGACCTGTCAGGCCCCAGGGGCACCAGCCAAGAAGGCACAGCCTGGCCCCTGCAGACAGCGGGTTCCTCCCGGGGGTTGGGGGGATGGGGGTGTCATATCCAGGTGGCCATTGGCCGGCCAGCCGGAAGGATGCGTGCCCTCACCCTGGTAAGGCTCTGCTGGGCAAGAGGGGAGGAAGAGAAGCTGGAAGAAGTCTGGCCGTGTAGCATGACCTTCATTAGAGGCACCGTTTGCATAATGCCGGGGCTTCCCACCTCTCCCAGGCCCGGGGGGTTATCAGTCCACGGTTCACCAAACATCGGGTCCCTTCTCCAGGCAAAGGGCTGCATCGCCCAGTGGAGAACCAGATAGTGGTGGTGGTGGTGGTGGTGGTGGTGGTGGTGGTGGTGGTAAATAGGACCTCCACCCTCCCTGGGCCTGCGATTCTCATGGCACGCCTCGTACATGGAATTTGATTTTTGGACCCAGGCAGACTGTAAGCAGAACCGTAGGAAAAAAAACTTAGCTAGGCGCTGCGGCAGAGGCAGGAGGGGGAAGGAAGAAGAGAGGAAATCTAGGAAGGCCCCTCGGAGGAGGTGGTATTGAAGGCAGGCTTTGCATGGAGCGTAGAACTTCGGTATACTATTCAGGGCCCGGAGAAGAGGGCGAATCCGGGTTGAGGACCAGTAGAAGTAAGGCCTGGAAACCGGCAGCAACTAGTGGCCACCCCAGGTATGCCAGGCAGCGTTCTGTGGTCAAGTGCACAGGTCTGGCGGCATACGGCACTGCTTTGGCTGGCTGCAGAAGAGAGGAGCCTTATAAAAAGAGGAGGAGACGCCAGGAAGGTCCAAAACTCGGGTGTGGACCCCGAGGGAGGGGAGCGTCTGGAAGCCAAGGACAGGGGCCTCAGGAGAAACCAACCTGGCTGACGCCTTGATCTCGGACCCCCCCCCCCCAGCTCAGTGACCTAAACCTGGCCACGCCCAGGGTCCAGCTGCCCCTCTGCCTTGCAGGCTGATGTCAGAGAGAGAGCATTCACGTCCTTCCTTCGTCCTATGTGCCCAGGCGTATTTTGTACCCACCAGTTCCTTGGTCAAGGTCAGCAAAGTCAGAACCCAGAGGCTCTCAACCTGGCCGCATAGAAAATCACGCTGAAGCGCTTAAAAAAAAACCAACAACCCAGTGCCTAGGCTGCGCCCAGATCACCTCCATCGGATCTTGGGGGGTGGGGCCGACACGTTATTATTTTCCTTTTTTTAAGCATCCCAGGTGATTCCAGCGTGCACCAACTTTGAGACCCGGTGATATTGCTGACCTGAGAGGCACCCAGTAGCCTGCCGTGGGAACGGACGCATGAGCGCTCTGGCCCTGGGACGTAGCAGGCGGCATGAGCAACATTGATGTTTTGTTTACAAACCTCGCGATGAGGATAATTCGCTTACCCAAATTGCGTCCAGGGTCTGGCACGCGATCTGTGTGCGGTGAGTGCGCGCCTCCTCATCCTCCCTTCCCCTGCCTCCCCCCTCAGACTCGAGCAGGGTCAGTTGTGTAACTCTGCCAGGCTACTGGCAGTAGGCACCAGGTAAATGTGAATCGCGTGTTGTGCAGGCCTCCTGCTGTTGACGGATCGTGTTTTATTCATGCACGTATGATGCAGAATGTTCCTTCTTAGGGGAGCAATTTCAGCCTGCAGATTTTGACACGGAAGAATACATTTGTATAAATTGAGGGCACGGAAGGCAAGTGGGAGAGGAAAAAAAGGGGCGCTCTCTGACTGAGGGTTTCATTGGCGGTTAGGAAGTGGAGGACAGGGAGGTTCTAGGAAGGATTCTCTCTTGTCTGGGCCGGTGCTGCCCTCTAGTGGGCGAAAGCCCAACCAGCCTGAGCTCCCTCCACTCTGCCTGCTTGCGGGCGAACATCTAGGGTTAAAATTCCTGAGTCCAGCCGAAGAAATAAGGAGGAAGGCCAGCCATGCAGGCCTCCCTTCTTGGGCTCCTCATCCCTGAGATGCAAAGAAAATTCTAGAAAGCTTTGCATGCATCGCATCTAATTCTCACTATTCTGCAAGGTGCTCAGAGTTGGGAACTGAATCATCTAGAAATTGAGACTCATAACCCAGATCCCAGGCTAGGTCTGGTGGATTCCAAAGACCTCACGGCCATACCATTGTGTCCTGAGATTGTTTCCCTAAGAACTTAGGTGATCCTCGAGGCGTCAGGTCAAATTTACCTCCACCATGCAGCCTTGACACTGATGACTAACCTCTCTGAGCTTCTGTTTCCTCCTATAAAAAAAAAAAAAAAAAAAAAAAAAAAGACTATCTTAACATGGACTTTATCGAGTGGTCATGAGAAGTTTTGATTGACCTCAAGTGCATCAGAAGGGATAAGGACTTGAAAGCAATTGGCTCAGGCTGGTGGGGTAATAGTAAATCATCCCCCTTTCTGAATGCATTACTCTGGTACTCAGGCAGAAACGGGACTGATTAGACCGCTTGCCTTCCAAAGGAGGCCAAAGCACTCGCCCGCGTGTACCAGCACGGTGAGATCCTGCTGGGGAGGATGTTTTCTTGTTTTCTCAAAGTTCTATCAAGTGCATCTCAGGAACCCTCCAGAGAAGACCACAGACTTCCCCGGAAGTGAGCTTTCCTTCTGTCCAGCCCTGAGCCCTGCCCTTCCCCTGCCCTGCTCAGCGCTCTCAGTCGCTGCTTAGAAGTCAGTGCCGTCACATGAGATCACCGTGTCCTCAGGTGCCCTCGCTCCTCGCGGCCAGGGAGGGACCTTGAGCCGGGCCTTGGGTGCTGGGCAGGGTGGTTCCAGAATGTGCTGGTTTTGTCCTTCAGTGTCCTCTTGAGGGCAGCAGAGAAATGCCTGGATCTTGTAATCTTCCTTTTCATCAGCTCCTTAAATTCTACTTAAATAGATAATTCTGTTCATTAAAAATACACTGTTTAGAAAATCTTATAAGTTTTTTTCCAAGCCATCTGTTAGGAGACTTGTATATTTCTTTTAATTATTCTTTTTATTTAGTCAGTTACATTTTTATTTAAAGTCAAGTCAGTTAACATACCGTGTAGTATTGGCTTCAGGAGTAGAACCCAGTGATCCACCCAGTGCTCGTTCCAACAAGCACCCTCTTCGATGCCCATCGCCCATTTAGCCCCTCCCCCACCCACCCCACCTCCAGCAACCCTCCGTTTGCTCTCTGTATTTAAGAGTCTCTTATGGTTTGTCTCCCTCTCTCGTTTTGATCTTATTTTTTCCTTCCCTTGCCCCTATGTCTGTCTATTGTGTTTCTTAAATTCCACGTATGAGTGAAATCATACGGTCTTTGTCTTTCTCTGACTTATTTCGCTTAGCATAATACCCTCCAGTTCCATCCACGTAGTTGCAAATGGCGAGATTTCGTTCTTTTTCATCCCCGAGTAGTATTCCATTGTGTGTGTGTGTGTGTGTGTGTGTGTGTGTGTGTGTGTGTGTGTGGACACACTACATCTTCTTTATCCATTCATCAGCCAATGGACATTTGGGCTCTTTCCATAATTTGGCTACTGTTGACACCATTGTTAAATTAACCTTCTATATCAGGACAAACCGGAAGGGACTAAGTGAATATCAGGGTTTCAATCTGGGTGGTGAGAGATGACGGTTTGTGCCACCTTCCTGGTCCTAGTAGTAGCTAAAATTTATTAAGCACCTACTGTGTGCCCATTGCTGTGGAAAGCCGTGGACATGCACTGATCACTTAAACTTTGAAACCACCTTGAAGGGGAAGCACCATTATTACCCCTGCCCGCGGGTGAGAAAGCATGGAGCCCCGCAGGAGAGAAATCACTTTCCCAAGCTCCCACAGCTGGTGAGGGCAAACTCTGGCCAGCCCCGGGGGCTCTGCTCTGGGCCACGTGTGGGGTGCTTCTCCGTCCTTGCCTGACACTCAGATCATTCTTCAGCATGTTTTCCTTTAAGATGAGGAAAAGAGGTTTTGAATGTATTCTTTTTTAAGTTTTTATTTATTTATTTTGAGAGAGAGAGAATCCTAAGCAGGCTCCGTGTTGTCAGTGAAGAGCCCAACACGGGGCTCGAACTCACGAACAGTGAGATCATGACCTGAGCCGAAATCAAGAGTCAGACGCTTAACCAACTGAGCCCCCCCCAGGTGCCCTGAAGAAGTTTTGTTTTTCAATTAACCTATCTGGTCGCACCAAGGCAAAAACACATAGGAAGAGATACACTTTGAATGCAAGACCGCCCAAAAGGAAGTAAGAGAATGATGGTATTTTTGCTAGATGATTCTGTAATTTTCCAGTCAGTAAGCCTCTCCCACCCTAAGTAAACAAAAAGAAAAAAAAAAAAAAAAAAAAAAAGAAAAAAAAAGAAAAACTCAGAAAGCAGAAAAGAAAATCCTGCTATTAGAAGTATCAGTGAGAAGAATGACTGACAGCTTTTGTGTTTTTGTTTTTGTTTCTTTTTGAGTTTTGTTTTGTTTTGTTAACATCTGTGTTCCAGAAACTTCTCTGAAGCGTTTTTTTGTGCACTCACGCATTTGACACTTAAACGCGCCCCCCCCCCCGCCAGGTAGGAGATGTCGTGAGCCCATTTTACAGAGGCGGAAACTGAAGTGCAGGGAGCATTTATACTGTGCTCGCAGACAGAGAGCAGCGGAGACCAGTGCCATAGAGTCCCGACCCACCCTCTGGGCAGTCATCACTCTTGACATCTTCCATGCAGGGTCTTGGAGGATTTCTGAGAGCACTGAGCAGCGCAGGGGAAGGGCAGAGCCAAGGGTTCTGGGCTTGACAAAATGAAAGATGACTTCAGGGGAAGTCTCTGGTTTTCCCTGGAGGGTTTTTGAGATTGGCTGGATACCACTTCGAGAACATGAGTAGCTGTTTGTATGTAAGTACTTATGTTGTCAGATGCAGATAATATGTAACAAATGTAACAGTCATGTTTTTGTGCAGAAAACATATTACAGTTTAAGAGATTTTTGTGAAACAGACATGCATGTAGCCTGTAACCAGACCAGACACAAAACCATCACCCCAGAACCACCCCCATCCCACCCTCCTTTTGCCCCACCCCCCATGCCCTGCCCCCTTCTGGATCGTAATTCCCTTCTTCCCTCCATCCCTGGCAGCAGCAACCACAGTTCTGACTTCTGTACTATTCAGTTCTCTGTTTTTCTTTATATAGTTATATATCAGTAAATGGTTTAGTTTTGCTGCTTGGAATTCTGTATAAGTAGAATCACCCGAGGGTGCAGTCTTGCCTGTCTGTGTTCTTCTGCTCGGCCTTATGTCTTTGAAGGTTCATCCATGTTGCAGATGGGTTTTCTTCACTGTAGAGGAATTCTAGCATATGGAGAGGTCCTAGTTTGTTTCTCCGTCCTCCTGTTACTGATGGGTATCGGGTTTTCTCCAGCTCCATGTGAGCATTCTTGGGTGTGTCTCTAGTATGCGTCGGACTTTCTGTAAGGTATTTACCTTGGGGTTGGAACTGTGGGTCATGGGGGTGAGGTTTTTTTTTTTTTTCAATTTTCCAGATATTGTCAAAGTTTTGCCAAGGGCGTTGTCCAGTGTACCCTCCCGCCAGCAGCCTGCAGGAGTCCCAGAAGCCCCACCTCTTTGCCAGTACTCAGCATTGTCAAAGCTCTTTAACTAGCTGATTGGTTAGGACATTTCACTGGGGTGTAATTCACACGCCCCTGAATTCTAATGAGGTTGAACATCTTGTCTTAGTCCGTTGTTCATTTGAATTCCCTCTTTTCTGAAGTACCAGTTAGGGTTTCTGCTCCCTTTTCAACCAGTTTGTCTTTTTTTCATGAATTTATAGTCATCTTTACATAGCCTGGACGTGAGCCCTCTGACTCTTGTGTGTGTTTCTTAAGGATATATATTACGCTTATATTTCCCCACGTTTTCACTTTCGCAGTGGGCTTTCTTGGTGAATCTGATGAATGACCTTCTTAATTTTAATGTAGACCAATTTACCACGCTTTTCTTGTACGGCTAGTGCTTGCTTTGTTTGGGTTAAGAAATCTTTCCCTACCCTACTGCAGCATGATAGTACTCTTGTCTGTATCTTTCACAAGTTTTTTTGTTTGTTTGTTTTGCTTTTCACACACAGGTCTCTGATCTCCCTGAAATTGATTTTTGCAGGTGTTGTGAGACAGACTCCCCGCCCCGCCCCCGCTATAAGTCGAGGTTGCCCCAGGACCATTTATGAAAAAGATCAACCTTTCCTTTGCTGCTTCGTGTGTATGCTTTGCCATAAATCAGGTGTCCTCGTGAGTGTGCCTCTGCCCTCTGAGTTTTCTCTGCTATTTCATTGGTATATTTGTGCCCTCAGCCAGAAGCACACTGTCTTCATCGTGATAGCTTTAAAAAGAAGCCCTGAAAAGTGAAATGAAGTAAAAGAAAATAAGGCCCGTTATTCAGTAGGGCAAGTCTTGACAATTCTTCTTCTTCAGAGGGGTCTAGGCTGCTCATGCCTTCAAGATTTCTGTAAAATTAGAATCAGCCTGCCACATTACACAAACACACAAAAACTATGTTGGTATTTTCGTTAACGATCATATATCAGTAGTATAATAAAGTTGACTAATTCTTCCTGGGCCAGTGAATTCAAAATCGACGGCTCCATCTGGATTTCTTTCCTTTTTTTTTTTTTTAAATGTTTGTTTATTTTTGAGAGAGAGCGCATGCAGGGGAGGAGCAGAGAGAGGGGAAGACACAGATTCCAAAGCAGGCTCCAGGCTCTGAGTTGTCAGCACAGAGCCCGAGGTGGGCGCTCAAACCCACAAACCATGAGATGATGACCTGAGCCGAAGTCGGACGCCTAACCAACCAAGCCACCCAGGTGCCCCTCCATTTGGATTTTCCAAGTTTTTCTGGTTCTGTGCATCTGTCCTGGCCCTCTCTGTCACTTAAGTCCCCTTGCCACATTGCATCTAGAAGGAGGCACTTTGATGGGAGTGTCCCCAGTGCTGAGAGAGACATGTGCAGAGAACGCCGTCCAGGGAAATAGTTCGGGGCTGAGCTTGGGCACGGCCACAGCCAAGGAGAGTTGCTCACTCCCTCATTTTATGGCATTCCTGTAATTAGCATTCTTTTCCATGCACCCTTTCAACAGTGAGCTAACTTTCCAGCACACTGGGCCAAACCAGGAATAGAAAGAAGAATAAAACCCCATCTCTGTCTCCTAGGGCTTCTCTGCGACTATGCCCCAGTCAACACCAGCTCTGCAAAACGACCCACCAAAAATGTTCCACAGTCAAGTAATTAACAAACAACTTGACGCAACATCCTGTTCTTGGAGAGTCACTCGGATATTTATAGTTGTAAGATCTGAGCATTTACTCAGATTTGCTTAATGGTTGCATTAGTTTCCTATTACTGCTGTAATGAGTCACCGCAGACCTCGTGGCTTAAAATAACACGGGTTTATGATCTTCCGGTCCTAGAGGTCAGAAGCCCAGAGGGGATTTCTCTGAGCTAAAAACCAAGGTATTGGCAGGGCTGTTGTCTTCAGGAGTACCTTCCCTGGGAGAATCCATTTTCTTGCCTTTTCTAGCTTCTCGAGGCCTCCTGTGTTCCTGGGCTCATGCCTCCATCCTCCAGAATCTTCTTTCTCCTTTCACATTTAAAGGACCCTCGTGATTGGGCCCTTGGGGATAATCAGTATAACCCCTTTATCTTGAAGTTAGCTGATGAGCCACTTTCATTAATTACATCTGTACCCTTAAGTCTCTTCGGTCCTTTAAGTTAGCAGTCCGAGGTCCTTCGGGAGCTCCGTGCCATCACACGCTCACTCTCTGATTTGGCAGACGTCGTATGGTGGGTTGGTCTGCTGACGGCCTTTCTTCCGCAACGCATACTCCACAGAGAAGCAGGGATTCTGTCTGTTTTGTTCCCTACTGTGTCCCAGCTGTTTGCATAACGCCTGGCACCTAGTAGGTGCCATTATGTATTTAGAATGATTATAAGAACGCAACGTTGACATTGTCTCCAGTAAGGCAGCAAGCTTCTCAAGGGCAAAATCCACGGCCCATGCCGCTGCTGCTCCCCAGCGTCCAAAGATGGCCGGCGCGAATCTGGAGATTGGGTGGCCAGTTTACACCAGAGGCTGCCAGACTTTCTTAGTTCACCGTGCCCTTCGTATCCTAATTATATTTTTCACGGAGCCCTGAGTCTGAAAGACCTATCTAGCAGTTTTATTCACGGACCAAGTGAGGTTCAAACTACTTAATAAACGTCTGAAAAACTAATACACATATATCAAAAGAAAAAAATTTTTTTTTAATTTTGTAAATAAATAATAGTCACTTAATAACGGGATGTGTGTCGCTGCGGGGGACTGCCCAGGTTTGCACACCTTGGAATTAGATTGGACCCCCCTCCATTCTCATTTCCTGTTGCACATTGATTTCCACACAATATTTGCTTTTTGTCACGGCAACTACAGAAGCCCCCGTTCACAAAGATATGAGGAAGTTGAAAAGAATGTGTGTAGCTCGATCCAGCATTGAAACGCGTCAGGTGCCTTGAGTGAGTAGTTTCATGCGTAGTGCCAAACAGATGTCAGCTATTGTTGGGTTTCCCTCAAAAATTTAAAATATCTGGGGCACCTGGGTGACTCAGTTGGTTAAGCATCCAACTCTTGGTTTCAACTCAGATCATGATCTCGAGGTTCGTGAGATCGAGCCTCACGTCGGGCTTGGCACTGATCGTGCAGAGCCTGCTTGGGATTCTCTCCCTCTCTCTCTCTCTCTCAAAATATTTAAATAGGGGCACCTGGGTGGCTCAGTTGGTTAAGCGGCCAACTTCACCTCAGGTCGTGATCTCACGGTCTGTGAGTTCGGGCCCCGCGTTGGGCTCTGTACTGCTGGCTCAGAGCCTGGAGCCTGCTTCGGATTCTGTCTCTCTCTCTCTCTGTCTGTCTCTCTCTCTCTGTCTCTCTGTCTCTCTGTCTCTCTGTCTCTCTCTGCCCTTCCCCTGCTCACGCTCTGTCTCTATGTCTCTCAAAAATAAATAAACATTAAAAAATATTTAAAATTAAAAAAAAAAAAACCTTAAAATATCTTGCGGCACCCCTGTGAGTTCATCGTGGTACTACCACCCCTTCCCAGGTGCCGAGGCACACAGTTTGGGAACTGCAGACTTACAGTAACCTGATTTACAGAGGGGACCCGTGTTCAGACCAGGATGCCGGAGCTGGATCACCACAGAGGTCATCCCCTTCCCTCTGGACCTCTGTTCAGTCTTCACGGGCCTCGGAAGCCAGGGGACCACCAGGACGGACTAGCAAGCAGGCGGGCGGAGCAGAGGAGTGGACTCTGGATGGCCAGTCAGTCTGTGCCCTGGTGTCGCTCACGATGGCAGCTGCTTCCCAGTAGGAGCCCTCTCTGGGGCCTGGCGTACTCCCGGCTCCAGCCCCCCTCCCCTGATGGTGGCTTTAGGAAACAGGCATGGAGGGTGGTAATATTTTGGAAAGAGAAGGCCTGAGAACCTGCATGTAATTCATTGTAATAGAAGAGACGCAGGGGTGCCTGGGCGCCTCAGTCGGTTGGGTATCTAACTTCAGCTCAGGTCATGATCTTGCAGTCTGTGAGTTCAAGCCCTGCGTCGGGCTCTGTGCTGACAGCTCGGAGCCTGGAGCCTCCTTCAGATTCTGTGTATCCCCATCTCTCTGCACCTCGCCTGCTCATGCTCTGTCTCTCTCTGTCTCTCAATAATAAATTAAAATGTTAAAAATTAAAAAAAAGATAAAGAGACACAGGGCACCTGGGGGGCTCAGTCGGTTGAGCGTCCGCCTTCGGCTCAGGTCATGATCTCACAGTTTGTGGGTTCGAGCCCCACATCGGGCTCTGTGCTGATGGCTCAGAGCCTGGAGCCTGCTTCGGATTCTGTGTCTCCCTCTCTCTCTGCCCTCCCTGACTCATGCTCTGTCTCTCTCCATCTCTGAAAAATAAATAAACGTTAAGAGACACAGACATCCTCTATTTAACAAACACTTCCATGGCTCTTTCTGTGTGTCAGACACTGTTCTAAGGGCTTTATAAATAATCGGGTCATTAAATCCCTGGCACAGTCCCGGGAAATGGGTCTAATATCATTCCCATTTTACAGAAGAAAAAAGTGAGGCACAAGGAACTTCAGCATACCTTGCCCACGTTCACAAAGCTAGGAAATGGTGGAGCTGGGGTTTAAATGCAGGGGGCCCGTGGCTCTCCCCTGAACCGCCTCTACTGTGGTTTCCCCTTAGGGGTTGGGAGAAAGCTGGCTTGAGATCCCGGCTTTTCTAGCTTTGGGTTGGGAGTGAGGGCTGAAACCTCTCTGAGATCGTTTCTTCTTCTGTGAAATGGGCACAGAAGACTCAGGATTCCCCTGAGTCCTTGAAAAGCTTACAGGAGATTGCAGGTGTAAACAGCAGGGCTCCGGGCAGTAGGGCCGAATGGGCCCTTCACATTTGGCGGCTTTTCTGTGCCTCCATTTCTCCTCTCCTGAATCGCCCCTCCCCTCCAGTGTTGGTGACTCTGGCAGGCAGCAGGGGGCAGCACCGAGCCACGAAGCACTTGCTTTCCTGTCCTAAAGGCCGTTCCTGTTCAACCCAGGGAGTGTGGATTTTAGCACTGGACCAGCTTTTTCCTGTCCGTGTGGGCAGAACATCTGAGGTGGTGTCATTAAACAAGACTAAAATCACAGCCTAAGAGGATGAATCGAAAGGAGAGCAAGGAAGCACCTGCGGAAGTACCCGTCTGTACGATCAGAGCCCGCCTCATACCCTCTCTGGGGCACAGCGTTCCCCTGAAGACCCAGGGTTGTGCTCTGCGATGCTGCTTTTCTTTGACCTGTTAGCCTAAGATATTACTGAAGCGGAAAAAGGGTGTTTCCTGATGCCTGAAGACCCCCGCCCACGTCGCTGCTGGATTGTTCCTTGGAAAATATTGGAGAATTGTACTGGAAGTTTCCTTGAACGTCTCTCTGAGGAGGAGCTGCTTAGAAGACGCCCCCCGGAGATTTCAGCTGAGGGGGGAAAACGCCCTTCATACAAAGAATACGTGTGTTCAGGGCGCCTGGGTGGCTCAGTCGGTTAAACTTCTCACTCTTGATCTCAGCTCAGGTCATGATCTCGCGGTTTGTGAGTTCAAGCCCTGAGTCGAGCTCTGAGCAGGTGGTGCAAAGCCTGCTTGGGATTCTCTCTCTCTCTTCCTCTGCCCCTCTCCCGCTCTTTCTCTCTCAAATAAACGTTACAAAATTTTTTTTTTCTCAATACGTGTGTTCTATATCTTCCAGGTGGGTTTTGGAATTGGGTCCTATCAGGTTTCTCTGGCTTTGCAGAAGGACTCCAGCCTGTGAAAATGGGGAGCCCCAATCCCAAGGCCTTGGAAACCCTTGTCCTCTCCTAGAGGAACTGGAGTTCTTGGCCGATGGAGAGGGCGCCTCGGCGCATGGTGTCTCCGCGGGAGGCCTGTGCTGGCCCTAGCTCCCAGAGCGGATGGCTGGCCTGTGTGGGGCGCTCCCGTGGGGCTCCCCTGGGCAGCCAAGCTTGAGGGACACCCCTTCTTCTGTGTTACAAGGGCAGGAGCCTCAAGACCTGGGTCCCCAGCTGTTCCATGATGACTGACCTGTCCAAACTCTCCACTGTCCCCAAGTGGGGGTGGGAATAACAGAACAGTCTCCACAACTTCTGCAGCACATCAGTGGTTTCTTCCAACGATCCTCAAAGTTTAGTCCTTTGACCTATTAAGTATTAGCTGTAATTTGCATTGCTCAATCTCTAGGGGATGCATCGGTGGTTATTACGTTGATTGGGGGTTTTATTTAATGGGCATGAGAGAAGGTGTGTTATCCTGCCTGAGTGGTGGGGGGGGTGCTGGGGGGCTCAGAGCGACTGCTAGGGTATCAGCAGTCAGTCACAAGGGTAGTTGCACTGCCCTTGGAGGAGAATTATGTTCAGGTCTCCTGTGTCCTTTCCTTTTGGAACTACCTGAGTAGGTGGTGTGCTTGCGGAGCTATCTGTTAGAGTACCAGGGACTGACCAGTGGCTCACTTCTGCCTGCAGCCTGGACGGGAGGACATGGCCGACCTCACAATTTTGCCCTGAAGCAGAAATCCCTTTAGGGTATATTGGGTGCTGGTCTTGTGTGGGACACCCCCTGTCCGCGCCCCCACCCCTGCCGCCGGTGTCTTTCTCCCCATCTTTTCCTGCTTCGCTTTCTTCCTGTAGCTCTGGTTCCTAACTCTACCCTGCTAAGGAGAGCCCCCCTAATTCTAGCCCATATCTAAAAGATGCCCATATTCTAGACTTTTCCAGTAATACCCCCAAATGTTCTCGACTTACTCTATTCAGCTATCTTAATCTAAGTTGTGACAAACCAGAGCCAGTGCACTAATAAGATAGATATTGACCCTCTTAAGATTGTTATAAACAGGAATAATTGTGAAATTGGGGGGTCTCTGCCCGGCTATGGGAGCCTGTATCTTAAGACTCTAGAACTTCTATTTGAGACTCTAGAACTTCTATTTGAGACTCTAGAACCTCTAGATTGCTCCACATCACAGAGTAGGATTTCATCAAGAGTGGATTTAGCCCCATTTCCATGATATAAACCATTCTCTTTTCATTCTGTCCTTTATCAAACAACACCCCCTTCTGAACTGTCTTCAAGTGATTGCTTCGGGGTCTGGGTTTCTGTCTATAAATGGGGAAGGTGCGGCTTCCTTTGCCAAGTGTGTATAAAGCAGATGAGCTCCTGCCTATACTTCGTTTTCTCTCCATCGGAAGGCTAAGATTCCTAACGGTTGGAATCTCCGTTCCTCCAACCACTCCTTGGCATGTAGAAGGAGCTTGATAACTGTTGAGTGCGTGAATGATTATTTGAGTGGTTCCATGATGACGTCACCGAGAGAAATCAGGAAGAGTTAGTCTGCCCCCATGAGCAGACCACAGGTGCTCTCCGCTGAGCGCAAGTTCCCTTTGATTGAGTTCACCCCCTACCTTCATGTGTCTGCGTGGACCTGCTAGCACCCATCTTTTGGGCTATCTGCTTGGGTTGGATCAAGCCACATATCGCTTGTCTCCACAGACAGCCAGCTTCTGGAAGGAAGGGCTACTTTTTCACTCCTATTTTTATTCCCAGGGCCTTGGGAACTGTCATTGCTCAGAGAATATTCTACAAAACTGAAATTTAGTTGAATGGGTACAGCCTGTGGGTTTTAGCCTGGGCTCGGTACTTTCCCCAGAATGAATGAAGAGGTTTGTGCAAAATTCCAGGTTCTGTCTCCATCAGATACTTCAGTACACGTCTGGTACTGCCTTCCCAAGTCCTGTGGAGAAGGTCCAGTCCTGAAAAACTCTTACAACAACAGACAGCAACTCCAAAACATGGAGGGGGAAGCTGCAAAATTAAAATTGATAAAACATCCAATTAAATGTTCTCCAAGCATACCATTATGTCAGCTCTGTTTTTTTGCAAAGTCGAATGCCCATAAACATTTTATTACATTTAAAAATAATTTGTAGTTTTGACTTTTCTCACTTCACAATTAATTCCTGAGTTTGTACAGTGAGTGCTGAGAAATCGCAGCCAACCGTAAATTACATGAATTGCATAAAGCCAAATAAATGTGAGAGCAAAATTATAAAAACCCTTTCAAAAATGTTTATGACAGAAACAATTTAATGACAGACGGGGGTGTATTTTAATTTGGTTGATACGGTGTGGGAGGGAGTCCTCAGAAAGTAAGTGCTATCAGGGCCCACGAATAGTTGAGAGCAACCTACCGAAAACCAGAGAACTCTTGCATAACGGTGCCTCAGTCCTGGGATTTTTCGACTAACTCCTATGACGTCATTTGTATAATTAGATTTCTCATCCGAGCAACATGAAATAATATCCTTGACCTTTTGGTCATCAGCTGCTGCTTTTTCTTTCTTTCTTTTTTTTTTCTAATCTAATCCCCATTTCGTCTTTTTTTCAGGAATCCTGTTCACGATGCTGGTGTTTGGACCAGCCTGTGGATTTATCCTGGGCTCTTTCTGTACCAAAATCTATGTGGATGCCGTCTTCATTGACACAAGTAAGGAGTCGATCTCAACTTTTTACCATCACCTACGAGCACGCCCTCCATTGTAAGGGAGCCTGCAGCCTTTGGGTTCTCAAACCTGGCTACTAAGGGGCAGGCTCAGTGCGTGGAGCTCTAGTTGCTGGCCCAGCAGAGGTCAAAGGAAAGAACTGAGTGTTGGCCCAGATGGCCTGGGCTCCGGCGCGTGCCACACCAGCGTCAACCAGGACGCCGAGTAATCCCTGGAGTTGGTTTTACTCCTCAAATCTGGATCTTCCTCATCTGTGATTGAAGGGTCACAATAATTACGTCTGCCTCGAGAGGCTACTCTAAGAATTAAGTGAGAGGATAGATGTGGACACGCCCGGCATTTTCTCACTGAATGTTGGTCCGTTCATGCATTCGAGAATCTGACTTTCTAAATGTGTTCTGGAAACGCCAGGGTCAGTGAGACGGAAGATTCGAAACTTCTTTCTGTAAGGCAGTGTTGTGGTAGCCTTTGTGAGGAAACAAACCATACCTCAAAACCGTTTCACGCAACACTTCTTGTGTTCCTAGCAGGAAGAGCATGGGTAATTTTCAGATTGCTCTGCACCACCCCAGCCCCAACCCTCGGCACGCTTTGATCCGACAGTGGGTTAGTTAAGATGAGCTAGGCTATGCAGCGGTAGCACATGGTTCCCAAATGTTAAGTGATTTTATTTTTATTTATTCGTTCATTTATTTATTTTTAAAACATTTGTTTATATTTGAGAGAGAGCACAAGTCGGGGAGGGGCAGAGAGAGAGGGAGACACAGATTCAAAAGCAGGTTCCGGGCTCTACACTGTCAGCGCAGAGCCCGACACGGGGCTCAAGCTCACAAACCGTGAGATTGTGACATGCGCCAAAGTCGGACGCTTAACCGATTGAGCCGCCCCTTAAGTGATTTTATACAACCGAAGTTTATTTCTCGGGCACACTACACACCCAGTGCGGGCTGGCAGCGTTGGGGAGGATGAGACTCGGCTCATCAGGGTCACTCCAGGAAGTTCCTCTGACCCCAGCCTGCACAGTTGCCAAGGCAGGAAACCAGGCTGCGGCGAGTTGTGTACTGGCTTTCGAAGCTTCTCCTCACATTTCGATGGCCAAAGCAGAAGTCATGTGGCATTTACGTCTTCTATCGCTGTGTAACAGATTACCTCAAACTTAGTGACTTAAAACAACAGACGGTTGTCCTATTGCAGCTTATTTCTGTGGGTCTGGAATCCAGGAGCAGCTGGGTTGGGGGGTTCCGATTCAGAGTCTCCCACGAGGCTGCAGTCGGGATGTTGACATGGTCTCCAGTCATCTCAGAGCTCAGCTGGGGGAGGTTCCGCTTGTGAGTTCACTTCCAAGGCTGGCCTTGGAGGCTCTGCTTTTAGGGTCGTATCATGGGTCTCTCTATAGGGTTCCCTCCCCAGGGTTCCCCCAGAGCAAACGACCCAAAAGAGGGTGAGAGAGAGCAGATGAGACCAGAGCCATGGTCTGTTTATAACCTCATCTCAGAAGTGACAAGTCATTGCTTCTGCATTCTGGGTGGTTCTGGTTTACCAGAACTTAGGAGAAAGTACGATCGTTGGGAGGCCATCTTGGACACCACCTACCACATGTGGTCACAGCTCGACTATGAGCCCAGAACAGCACACTCCATTTCTGTGCCGTTCTGTGAGCAGGGAAGCCATGTTTCCTTTCTCTCGGAGAACAGAGTGCGGGAAGCCATTCCAGCTTCTCCTCCTCATACCGATTTATTCTCAGGATCAATAAGAGCTAAGTTCCTGGCTTCTCAATCCATCATCTCTTGGCAGTGCTAAATTTACTAATTCACCCCAAAGAAATAATGTGGTTTTAAATCCAATCAAGTTGCTTTGTGATTCACTCCATTAATCCCACTGATATATTTACTTGTAGCTAATGATGTTACAAATTTCCAAGTGGGGAGGGAAAAAAGGAATCACATGCAGCTTTATTTACTTATTCTTTTAAAGTGCTGGGTTTGTTCAGGAGGTGGTTGGATGCTGCTGTGTTGCAGCAATTGGTTGACCCTTTGAACCCCGCTCCTAGCGAGCCCGACGAGAGGAACCCTGGTCAGAGAAACAATACATGGTGGGAGCTGGCCGCCATTTTGATTGCATGGACAAAAAAGCTTCCACCACTGTGCCGAAGCCAGCACAAGATAGGAATCACAAAAGAGGGTGAAGGGAGGGGTTGGACACCCCGTGCAATGGGAAGCCTGCCTAGGAGGAGAGGCCAAGTGGCCAAAATTCTGCCCTCACAGGGATGTGCCCAGTCCAAGGGCATATCTGTATAAAATCCATGTCTTCTGAGCAAGGGATGCTCTCTCCTGGGAGTGAAATAGCATCTTTTCTCTGTGCCTAGAATGACCAAGGGGTGGACCTTTGGTTCATTCATGGTTCCCCTCAGTGTGCCATTCATTCCTTTGCTCAGGTTGTTCCCTCAGCCCAGAGTCCTGCCCACAGCCCCAGGCAACATGTGTCCTCACCCTTCCAGGGGCCCGGTGTGAAGCAACATCATCCGTGGTTCCGGGCTCACTGGCAGTTTGAAGCCTCCCCGGATATAAGCCAGATGGGTGCATTTCTAGTCCAGCTGAGCATCTTGCTGATGGCAGCCTCGTCTTCCCCCCATCACGAGTTAATAGCAGAAGTCCCATCCAGTGTGTCTCTAAGAAAGAGAAAACGACGCAGTGTGAGTTACCTCCATCTTTTGTTTGCATCCTTGCTGGGAGCCCCGAGAGCGCTGATGCCGCTCCTTACCAGTAGAGGGCAGAAGAACATAACTTACTCTGTTGGAGAGCAAGCCCCAATTCTGTGGTTTCCAGCAATTTCGATGATTTCTAACCTTGTGACTAAAACTTGTCGTTCTCTCTGGAGCGGATTCGGGCCGTATTTTGAGAATGGAGTTCTTAATTCTTTAGGGATAACCCTGCTCTATTTTTTTCTTCACCAGTGAAGACAGAGCCCCTCTTTAGGGCTGTCCAAACTGAAGCATGGATGTAAAGGGCCAGGCACACAGCCACGTGTTTCTGAAGCCCCAGCTGAGAGCCGGGCAGAGGACTGGGGAAGGCAGTGGTCTGGAACTTGTGGGGAAGCAGGCAAGGCAGAGCCTTGTCATGGGGCAGTTGGAGGAGAGTGTGCACCCTCCGTGCAGCCTGGACGCAGCTCAGGAGACAGGGTGGAAAGGGAGAGAAGAGTGAGGCAGGCTGGTTGCAGTCTGTGTGGAGGGGAGGTGGTTGGTTATAGGAACAGGCTACCCGTGGGGTGGAGCTCCCCAGGAGGGCTCAGGCAGCCATGTTCAGACACCAGGCTCCATTTGCCCCTCTTCTTAAGGACAGATGCCTCTTCTGACACCCCACAGAAGGAAGGACGCTCCCTCCAGAATCGCTTTCATAGGATATCTTTTCAAAGTGAAACCAGTTGAGAACCAAACCTAGAAAACAGAAGGGCTTGGTAACAGAGTGTGTACCCCAAAGCACCGAATTGAGCAACCTTAATAGTGGGTTTAGCAAAAGAAGGTTGATAATGGCAGCCATGAACCGACCCATTATGAAGGCTGTATAGAGATGGTCTTATCCGAACCTCAGAACATTCCCGTTGGAAGGTGGGTGCTGCGGTTACCCACTTAACAGATAAGGTGTTCTCATGCAGAGATTATGAGTTCTGAGCTCCGGTGCTGGAATCAGGCCTCCATTTCAATCTCAGCCCTGCCCCTTCCAAGCCGTGTGATCCTGAGGGCATTTCTCCTCGTGGGTCTGTGCAGGGATGACAAGAGTTAACCATGCAAAACACGTAGCCAGTGCCTGGTGTATACGAAGCACACAGTAAGCGTGAGGTTATTTCCTCAGCCAGCAGGATTCAAACCCCAGGCCTCTGACTCCAAACTGGGCAGCTAGCAGCCCTGGAACTTCTCCAGGACTTGTGCCCAAAGGCTGCCCCCTTCCGTGGACAAAGGCCTTGCTGAGGTGACCTAACCTCGTCAGCACAACCATGCAGACGCTTCCTCAGGCGTGCTCCAGCTGGTCCCCTATGGCTGCGTGGTGTTTGCAGCTGGAATAAGATATGCCCGTATGTTTGCTTCATGAAAAAGGGTCACCCAGCCGAGAGCCTCTTACTCTGCCACTCTGGGGCCGGCTGCTGGATTCACCAGCTTCCTTCATGTTAGACTAATTAGCTCAACAGCCGGCGTCCGGAACATTCCATGCCGCCCTCTACCCTCAGCGCCTCCCTGTCTCCAGTTTCTCATTCGGTCTGTAACTTAATGATCCTCTTGGAATGCTCGGGTCCCATAGCAAAAGCTTCACAAAATAGGTTAGACATGTAGGTAAATGGAGTGAAAAAAGGAAAGAAAGAAAACTGCTCAGAGAGCCAGAGCATCACTTACCCATCAGCGTGGCCCGAGAGTAAGAAGTCAGTGTCCCAAATTTGCTTGGATCTGCTCTCCTCACAGCCTCGGGTGTCCGCAGGGGCCAGTTTGGTGGCGTGGTTCATCTTAAACTGGTTTGACTCCGTGCCCGGTGAGTGTTCTTTCCTACCTACAGCGGGAGGAGCCCTCAGAAGTGGGAGGAAAAAATCTCAGCCCCGTATGTTTACGCGACCTTCAACAGAGGAAGCGAAGAGCTGCCAAAAGCCTGCTCAGCCTACCCAACGAAACCACAAAAACACTCCGAGTGTCACGTTCCAAGACACAGCAGGGTTAGAGAAATGGCTCTCCTAAAGCAGAGACCCTTCACGCCTGCAGGCGGCGAGGCAGAGGCTGGCCCGGGCTGGGCCGACCTCGTGGCGGGCAGACATCACCATGGCGACGCTTTGCTTCACTTCTTCCACAACTGGAATGACTGAGGGGCTGCTGAGTGCCTGGGCAGAGCTTAGCCAGTCTGCTCAGAGTCCCCTGAGGATGGCACGTCTTTGCTCGGGCTGTTCCCCTGGCCCGGGATACCATCCCCACCCCATTCTTCCCCCATTATGGTTCCAGTTTCATTGGCAATTAGATATATCAAGTGAGCAAGACGGATGGCGTGCTTCTCGGTTTTGTTCTGGGCATCTCACTGACCACCGTCTTCCAGAAAAAGCTGACCCTGCTGTACATTTTTTAAGGTCAAGATACGACAGGGGTGTCTGGACAGCTCAGTCGGCTAAGCGTCCGACTCTTCGTTTCAGCTCAGGTTATGATCTCACCGTTCGTGAGATCGAACCTTGCATTAGGATTTGTGCTGACAGCGTGGAGCCTGCTCGGGATTCCCCCCACCCCCTCTCAAACTTTAACAAAAAGAAGAAAGTAAGATCAAGATATTCCGTGGGGCCAAACTGAAAGAAAAGTAAAGAGGTTTTCACCCCATCGCCCACCTGCACCTGAAACAGTACTTTCACTGTTTCAAGCCTGCCCAGGATCGCTGTTCTTAAAGAGCATGAATTTTTATTTCCTAAGCCTTTTGTGCTAGTCAGGGTAGGCTTGGTTCTGCTATGGTAACAAACGCCTCCAAAATCGTAGTTGCTTAGAAGGACACTGAAGGTTTGTTTCTCACTCGTGCTGTATATACTGTGTGTTTTGTGCATCGTCACCTCTCGGGGGCCGTCTCAGGAGGATGTCACATGTTTCCGTGATCAGGCAGGGCAAAAGAGCGTGGTAGGTCAGGCACCAGCTCGCCTGTGGCTCTCCACAGAAGGGACGGGTGTTCCCCGCGCTCACATTTCAGTGGTAGAATTCTGTGGTGCGTGGCCACACCCAAGTTCACCGTGAGGGAGATCCGATCCCCCTGTCCTCAGAATAGGAGATCCGAGTGAAGACCTCGGTAACATCGAGCACCCCATTCTTTGCCAGCCGATGTAGACAAGTCTCCCTCGGCTTTGGTAATACTAGCACCTGCTGACCGGTGATGACTGGCCAGTGGGGAGGGATTTTCCTCATCCCTTCCGAGGAGGTGCCTCAGCAAAGACTTTTCTCGGGTTGGGTTCCAGCATTAGTTGTCTTCCTGTGAGCCACGAAAACCGGGCCTAAAATTCCCACCCCCAAGCCAACCCGGACCTGAGGGCAGCCTGCTCCAAAGCCGAGAGGTTTCTCAGGAGGTTCTTTCTCTCCCTGCCACAGTGCTCTGGATAGTTGAGATGGGGGGCGGGGGGGATGAGTACTTCCTAAAATGGTCAACTGTGATTTTGTGATTTTCCTGATCACCAAATCCCTGCCCCCCACCACACCACACCTTCCTGCAGACTCCGCTCCCTCTCCTGGTGCGTGGAACCGGCAGGCGTTGGTCTGACACTGCACGTACTCTTCTCTGTCTTACAAATTCACAAATGCTGGCTTTCCACGCACATGCACAGACCTACAGGGAGCGAGCTGACGCGTTCGCATAAACATCCGCCTCCCGACCGCAGCCGCTCTCCCTGGGATGTTTCCCCACACGTAGAAGAGACTCGCTAACTTCCTAACTAAAATACGACTCTCTACGTGCTACTAATTTTGTTCCCCCAAAACAACTGGCAGGATTTCTCTCTCTCTGCTGGCTCACATCTGCCAGCCTTCAATTCCCACTTTATGGAGCCCGTTGACAATGGAGGGAGATACCAGGGCTCCCTTTTACGTCTTTTGTTTTCATTCATTGCTTGGCAGCTGGTGAAGAGACCCTGTAAGTGACTGGTGAAAACGTTCCTGCTCCGCTACCACCGGAGGCAATCTTCCTTCCTTTTCTCCTCTCCTGTTTGCATAAAGATGCTTTGAAGATCACCTTGGGTTTCCTCGTGCCTCTTGAAAGCTTTCTCATACTCTTAAAACAAAAAAAAAAATCTGTTTCAGGGGTGCCTGGGGGGCTCAGTCGGTTGAGTGTCCGACTTTGGCTCGGTCGTGATCTCACGGTTCATGAGTTCGAGTCCCACGTTGGGCTCTGGGCTGACAGCTCAGAGCCTGGAGCCTGCTTCAGATAGCCTCTATGTTCCTAGCTGCATAAAATCGGGATCATAAAAGACTCTACCTTGTAGGGTTGTGGGGAGGGTTGACCAGAACAGTTAAGAATACAGTCTGCATAGAGCACCTGGGTGGCTCAGTTGGTTACGCATCCGACTCTTGATTTCAGCTCAGGGCCCGATCTCGCCATTTGTGAGTTCGAGCCTTGCGTCAGGCTCTGAGCTGATAGCACAGAGCCTGCTTGGGATTCTCTTTCTCCCTCTCTCTCTGCCCCTACTCTGTGTGTGCTCGCTCTTTCTCTCTCTTTCTGAAAATAAACACTTAAAATAAAATAAAAGGAATATACTCTGCATACTGCCTGGTTCCGAGCAACCTCTCGGTAAGTGATGGCTGGGATTTTCATTAGCAGGAGCTGACGCATCTTCAGGGCGCGAGTTTTGCAAATGGTGAAGTACTCACCTGGTGTCTGCGGTCATTTCTCTTCCCAAGCCTGTCCACCCCTCCGGTCCAGGCCTGCAGCCTTGTTAGCTCTTAGCTCCTGTGCCGTGCCCCCGTCTCCCAAGAACTTCCTTCTGTGCTCCAGAAGCATGGGCTTATCCTCAAAGAGACAGTTCTGAGCAGCTCATCTGGGAGTGTTCTATGAAAAGCAGTTGTAGTGAAAGACAAAAAAAAAAAAATCTACCAAGGGGTAAGCTACAGTTTATGTCCTCGTGACTTCAGCTGGAAGAGTACAGAAGAAATAGCATAAGACGGCCAGCCATACCGCACGCACGCTGCCTGTACGCAGTAAGCTGGCTGCAAAGGTCTCTAATAAAGGACTGCCCCGAGCCACAGGCCGCCGCTAAGATTCGAATTAACCTACCCACCGGCAGTTTGGAAACAGGACCCTGGCCGTAAACATGGAGCTAGCACCGTTGAAGCGCCCCAGCTCGTTGCCGGGGACTGTGCTCAGCACTTTGTACCTGGCAGGGCTCATGTGATCTTCCCCACAAACTCCATGAGGAACTGTCCTCGTCGCGATCACCCCGAGGGCCGGTCAGCGAGGGCACAAGAGAGTTCAAATCACCGGCCTGGGGTGCCTGCGGTGAGAAGCGGCAGGGTTCCACTCCAGGCATCCTGGCTCGCGATTTCATTCGGGGCCACCCCTCGTGATCCGGGAACCCGATTTCAGATGGGGAGTGGGGTGCGGAATGGCACGTCGGGTGAGCCGCTGCTGGAGGGGTGCCAGTGAGCGTACGTCGTGAAAATATACCCTCGAGTGGGAAATGCTTCTGTACCTTCGGGCATTCGCCCGCGCCCCTCGGCAGCGCTGCCAAGCCGTGCAGTTCCAGCCTTAATTCAGAGGGCGTCTGGCTTCTCACTGTTTTTGTTTAGACTGATAGAAACACAGAGGAGACAAGAAAATTAAGGAGGGAGAGCAATCAGCCTTCAGCTTTGGGAGAAACAGAAGCCCTGATGTGGAACAAAAGGCTTCTTCGAGAGTGTGTGTCGTCCAGTCCCACCCCCACCCCCCCAGCCTCCCACACCCCGCCCCCCCCCCCAGGCCGTTTCCAGAGCCCTCTGCTGTCTGTGCTGCTGACTCCAAAGCTCAACCAGGTCCGGCCCTGCTGCCTCCCCCTCCTCCTCACTGCTCTTTCTCGTTGCAGGTAACCTGGACATCACGCCGGACGACCCCCGCTGGATCGGAGCCTGGTGGGGCGGCTTCCTGCTCTGTGGTGCCTTACTGTTCTTCTCTTCCCTCTTGATGTTCGGGTTTCCGCAGTCTCTGCCCCCGCACTCAGACCCTGCCATGGAGAGCGAGCAGGCCATGCTCCCCGAAAGAGAATACGAGAGACCCAAGCCCAGCAACGGGGTCCTGAGGCACCCCCTGGAGCCGGACAGCAGTGCCTCCTGCTTTCAGCAGCTGAAAGGTAGCGGCGCCTTGAATGTGGTGCGGGGGGGGGGGGGGGGGGCGGAGGGGGCAGAGTAATGGGGAGGCTAGGCCTTTGGGGGAAAGATTCAGTGTCAGGACTGGGTGCTGGGGGGCTCGAGGTAGCACCACACTTGTTCCCATGGTTTGCTTCTCGGGTCCTATGTTTCACGTTAGCCCTGAGAAATCAATGACCTGATGCTTCAAAAAAAAAAAAAAAAAAAAAAAAGAGTAACTACCACTCGGCAAAGGGGCAGCACACCAGTCTCCCCAGCGGAGACCCCAGGGGTCACCCTAGCACCTGCTGCATCATGAACAAAAGATTCCACTAGAAGAAGGTTCTAGACTTTTCACGACCACCACATACAAACGCTTTGGAGCAGGAAAGGACTTTGGAAGTCGGGCTTCCTTTGCCTGAAACAGCCATTCTTCAAAAGCCACATGCAAAGTGCATTTCCTTCGAGTCGCTCCATCCCCTGCATGAAAGATGTGTCCCTCCGGAAAGAAGTATTAACTCAGTCTTAATAACAAAGTCACACTCGAGAACGCGGCGAGGCTGTCCCGGTTGTTTTGAAAAGAAAACGAATATGCATCTCTTCTGACAGAGTGGCGAGACACACGCAGTGCTGTGGGATGAGAAGGAGAAGCAGCCCCCTCCCTCGTCCCCCCTTCGCGGGGTTCCCCGAAGAGCCTGCTGGGGTTTTGAAGTGGGCAGGAGCAAGGCCGGAGCACTCCTCGTTGAGGCTGGGCCGGGAGGAGGGTGGACGGTGTCCTCTTTGCAGGGTCCGGGAACACCCATCAGCGGCTACAGTCTTTCACTGGTCCGTTTAGACGTTGGGTGACGCTCGGGGCACCTGGGGGGCTCAGTTGGTTAAGCGTCTGACTTGGGCTCAGGCCGTGATCTCACAGTTCGTGAGTTTGAGCCCCGAGTAGGGCTCTGTGCTGATAGCTTGGAGCCTGGAGCCTCCTTCAGATTCTGTGTCTCCCTCTCTCTCTGCCCCTCCCCCACTTGCACATTTTTCCTCTCTCTCTCTCTCAATAATAAATAAACATTAAAACAAAATTTAAAAAAAAGGAAATTGGGTGACAGTCTATTTACCGAGCTTTTGTATAATGAGTTGCCCCTTGTCTTGGAGCCACGGGGAGGAGCTGAGGGTGCCCCGTGCCCAGGTCCCCACTCTGCTCTTTACTAGAGCTGGGATCATTAGCTTTCCATGCTTCGTTTCTACAAGTATACAGTCGTAACCGCGTTCCTAAGCGACAGTGTGGCGGGAGAATTCAAGCAGTGCCCGCAGAGGACCGTTCATGGCGCCTGTTCATTGGGGATCAGAAGCATGCGTGTTAATCCCCAGATGAGACTAATTAATACCCTAGTGTTGTGTCTGAATCCATGTTCTGTAACCGTTTCTACCAAAGTAGAAATTTGGATTGCCCAAAGGAGGTCTTAAAGGCCAACTCTCTGAGTTCCAGAATGCATAGGTAGACGAGAAGGCCACCCACCTTGTGTCCTCAGAGGGCACCGTGACTGGGACCCCCAGAAGTCTTAACAGAAGAACCCCCCAGCCCCACCAAACAGCTGGTTAGAGGGTGATCCTACCGCTCCCCTAATGGTGCAGGCGGCCGCACAGAATGTCCCAGGAACCAGATCCACAGGAAGAAGTAGGGCTGACACAAGTGGCTTTGCAGAGGACATCTTGGACCAGAGCGGTGGCAGCTTTTATGGGTCTTTCCTTGTCCCAGGGTGATTGATTGCAAGAACTCTGATGGCACGAGCTGCACCAGTAATCTCTTCTCTCTCATCTCTGGGGCTGCAAAGATGAAAAGATACAATCATGCCAAAGCACTCACCATCCAGTGTAGGGACAGACCAGCCAGCCAGCAAAGGCAGCCTAACACGCAAAGCACTGGGGTAGCGGGCAGCGGAGGAGGCTACGGAAATACAGCAGACAGGCAGGCTAGAGCCCACCTCCTGGGTCAGAGGCCGAGGGAGGTCCGTCTTCGGAATTCCTTGGTTATGTTCCAGTTGCTCTTTAACTCATTTTGTTCAACCGAGTCAGCACGTATTGAGATGCTGCTAGCTCCAGGGACACGGTGGTAACCCAGGAAGCTTCTGTTCTGGAGCTCGCGTTGTAACGGGGAGGCATGCAAGAGACAGAGTTAAAGCAAAGGCCAGGTGAGCGTCGGACGCGCCACGGCCGAGCTGACCAGTACATAGTTGCCTAGACAGGTCTGAGACTCGCTATAGGCCACAGCGATCACAAGTGGCGGCCTGTGTATACACGGGCTCCACTTCTAATAATTAATGGTTTTTAATTTAGAATCAGCAGTTCCCAGAGGCAGTAGGTCTGTTAATGGACCTAAAGAATGTCAGGAAAGGAAGGCAGAGTGTCTAGAAGAGTCCCCAGGAGCCAGGATGCAGCGATGGTGAGCTATTATGCTAATGAACAAGTTTTACGTGCGCCAGCACACGGACAGGGGGCCGTGGTGGTTCACATCCTTCATCTCTTCCACGCGAGACAGTGTTTTAGCCTCATGGGCGTTTCCTCCGAGAGCACCACGTGGTGTCACCCGGTGCTCCCAAACTCTCGATCCCATTTGCAGCCCTGAAAGCCCCCGGGGTCTCCCGGGAGCGTGCTCCGCATTTATGGGGACGGATAAGCTGAGCAGCCTGACGCATGGAGGAATTAACGTTGCTCTAAAAATACATATGTTGCAACTCCTCGTCTGTGTCATTTGAGCTTGCAAATGGGTTTCCTCTTCAGCCATCCGTCCATCCTTGTCCCCTGCCATGCCTTGCAGATAGGGGAGGGTTCTGAGAGGAGCTGGCATTGTGCCAAGAGCACCTGCCCCGTCTTCTTCCCTCCTGGGATGGAGACAGTCTCCCCACTCCTGGGAGAGCAGTGGGGCCGCTCAGCTGGGTTCACCCCCAGCTCAGCCACTTCCAGATCATGCAACCTTGGCCATGTTGCTTTAACTCCGCTTGGCTTTCGCATATGGTGTCTGGTTGATACTTTGCTTATTCTTGTTTATAGATGAGGAAACGAAGCTCTGGGGATATAGGAGGTCCGGCTTGTGGTTCACTTTTCAGGGGGCTCTACCCCCAAAAGTGGGCTTCATTGAGGGTCTCTCTGCAACAAAGTTGGCCATCATTGGGTTTGCAGCTCTGATAAGAAGAGGAGAGACAGCCCGGAGTGGTGGTCTTTAACTGGGTAGAGGAGCTGTTGCTTCTTGCACAGCCCGGAAGTCCCCGTCTTGTAGTGACTGTCACATAACTGTTTAACAAAGCAGGCAGCAGGCAACCAAATGCTTGGGTTTGTTAAGCTCCAGTATCTTCCTGGGCGGGAGTCTGCAAACCCAAGTGACACATTTTTGCATCTCAGCTGTGCCACCAAGAAGGTTTTCCTTTGTGCCTTGATTCTAAAGCCCCGCTTCCCCAACCTCGTTCTTCAGAGTGTTTTGCTGTTTCATCTTCCTTCAGCCCCTCACTTCCCTTCTCTGTGTCTAGCGCTGTGTCCACTCCTCCTCTCTATGCCAGAGCTGTGTGGGGGCCAGGACAGCGTGGCCTCCTGAATCTAGATGCTCAGAGTTTGCAGAACGATTTGCAAGAGTCTAGACCCAGAGGGAGGAAGGAATTCAGGGGGCCGTTTTAGACAAATGTACGCTATTATCACCAGCTAGTGTGTTAAATCTCACGTCTGTAGTTTGTGTTTTATTTGGAAATTGTCTCTGGTGTCCGTTGCCCTCGAGGGGTTCTGATGGTTCGGATCCTGGCTCCTTCAACTTACACCTTCCGCCTCACATTCTATCTGGTTCATTGAAGACATCAGGCACTCTCCTCATTTCTTTATTTCTTTCTTTATTTTTGAAAGACAGAGCGCCAGCAGGAGAGGGGCAGAGAGAGAGGGGGGATACAGATTCGAAGCAGGTTCCAGGCTCCGAGCTGTCAGCACAGAGCCCTCCTCGGGGCTCAAACTCACGAACTGTGAGATCATGACCTGAGCCAAAGTCAGACACTTAACCGACTGAGACCCCCAGGCGCCCCTCCAGTGCCTGTCTTATCCTCCCTTTGGGGGCAATAAATGGACTCTCTCTTTAAGGAAAAGTGGCATCAGCAGGTGCTAGCTGCCTTTTCAGCAGAGTGCACTTGAACTCAGCCCTGCTTGCAACAGCACCGGTGTACCCTAAAACAGTGGGTCTTCTAGACGAAGCTAGAGGCTAAAAGGGAGGGAGGAACCCACTCCCTGTAAGCATTGGCACGTCCTAGCCCTCAGATGGGCTTTCTAGCTGGGATGAGTGTAGCTGTTCCAGAGGTTTAAAATCTGAACCGAGAGCCCTGCCTTTGATCACTGAAAGAGAAGAGCAGTCAAAAGCTGAGCACTCTTGTCTCTGTGCACTTCACGCTGACTGCCAAGTGGCCTCTTCCTGTCCCAGAAAAATAGCTGCACCGGGTGACAGCAGGGAGCAGCTGAGCCGGCAGGGCTCGGGTGGGACTTCAGGCTCAGAGTCTTAAAAACCACCCCCAAAATGCAGAGGATGGTTTATGAGTTCCCAAGCACTTGCCGGGAGCTCCCACTGGGGTCCCGACAGTCCGGTTGATGAATGTCGCTAATCTCCATGCCAACCATCAAACGCCGAGCTTGGGGTTCAGCTCCGTTCCCAGGTTGTCACTGTTGAGGATGAGGCGGCCAGGAATGGGGCCAGGTCCCGGGGCTCCAGATCCCCAGCTCTGTCCGCTGTGTTTCCCTCAAGGATTGACTGGCCTGTTAATGCACCGAGGAGGAGAGGGGAACCGCCTGGGCCTATTGAACAGAGGCCCTTCCTGCGTCAGGGAAATGTCCCCTCTCTCTGTTCCACTTGCTCCCTTTCCAAGGGAGGCAGTGCTGTGCTCAGCTCCGAGCGACCTTGACCTTCAGGGGAGATGAAATCTGCCCCGGGTGTTACCTTCTCCACCCTCCTGCTCTCCTAATGGCGTCTGTCCCTGGGTCCTGCTGACTTTGCCCCCTGACTCTGCCTCCAACCTGCTCTGCCGTCTCCTGCACTCCAGTCGGCCCTGCCCCGCTGGTCTGTTGGAACACCGCGAGGGTTGCCGAATGCATCTGATCCTGTGACCACCTGCCGCTTAAAGGGACAGAGGTGGAGCCCTTCACGGGGCCTCCCAGCCCCTTCTCACACCACCGCCGCCCTGTCCCTCCACGCCAGCCTCGCCTCACTGGCTTCCATGCCGCGGCTCCCTTGCTCCTCAGACTTTGCACTTGTCCCCTCAGCTGGAATCCCGATCCCGTCAGCAGGCATCAGCTCCCAGTCGTGTCCCCGAGGACATTTCCCTGCCCTCCAAGGCATGTTGCTCTCCGTGTCACGGTCCTAACGTTACCATTGCCTGAGCGATTTTTCCCTTACTCTGCCCTGCCTCTATTTTGGACGACGGTGCTTGGTACACAGTTGAGAAACAGGGAGATCTTCAAGCTGCCGTCGTCCCCAGCCCCCTCCCGAGCGTTACAGTGTGTTTGCTCCGCCCACAGACCCAGGCTCGGCAGGAGCTCCGCTTGAGCCGAGTGCGAGTGCCGTAGCGAGCCCATGGGTGACCTGCCCGTGCAGAGGAGGGGCTGCTGGCCCAGTGGCTCGGGCGCACTTGCCCCGTGACTGTGGGCTGTGTGAGCCCCCTGGCAGGTGTTAGAGTCTGGGGCTGGGCACTTAGCCCTCCCCATCCCCTACTCCTTCCAGTGTTCAGCAGGAGCCCCACGTGCACTGGCCTGGCCGAGAGACCCGGCTCACGCCTCCAGCTTCTAGAACTATGCCAGGCCTCCTCCATCCTCTGCCAGCTAGCAGCCAGGCTTCTGCCACATTTCCCTTAACGAGGGGCCTGTGCCTTCGAGCACCATGTTCTTGTGAGGAGCCAGCCACCTGAGAACCCTTGTTCTGCAGTTGCAATGGCTGAGTGTTTTGGATCCTGCCCTTTGTCTCCAGAAGTGTGCTTTCCCATGTGAGTTTCCCGTTAAAATCTTCCTTCTTGATTCTGTGGCCAAGGAAACCGTCCACCCTCCCAAATGCTTGGAACCCCCTGCCAGGCTCTGGTTCGGATGCTGCCGAGCTGAGGAGTCGTGCCTGCAGGTGCCCGGGACCCGTCTGGCCGGGTGGCTTCATCGTGTCCTGACCAGCGTTCGTGGAGGACGTGCTGGGGGTTATGCCTGTGAACAGGACACAGGTTGTTCGGCAGAGCGCCTGAGATCGCACATGTGAGGGCACCTAGCATGGTGCCCGGCGCCCCGCAGGATACCCCACGAGTGTTTTTTTTTGTTTGTTTTTTTAACGTTTATTCATTTTTGAGACATAGAGATAGAGCGTGAGCAGGAGAAGGGCAGAGAAAGAGGGAGACACAGAATCCGAAGCAGGCTCCAGGCTCTGAGCCATCAGCACAGAGCCCCGACGTGGGGCTCGAACTCACAGACCGCGAGATCATGACCTGAGCCGAAGTCGGCCGCTTAACCGACTGAGCCCCCCAGGCGCCCCACGAGTGGGTTTTTAATGGAGGAAGGAAGGGAACAACCAGAGGGCAGCATCTCCCAGGTGGGGGTGGGGGGTGGTTCCTCGGAACAGGAGTCCTCGGAGATGCTCAGGGAAAAACAAATCACTGCGGGGAAGGGAGGAAGGTTATATAGCCAAGTAAGCTTGAGGGAAGGTCTGTGTACTGTGACTCTCTTGGAGACGCTGACGGTATATTCGAGTATTAAGGGCCCTTGGGAGGCCAGCTCTAAGGAAAGTTGGCCGGCATTGTTTTACCCCATGGGACTTCAGAACTCTCTTGTTCATGTAAACTCTTGAGACCTTCAGGAAGTGTTGCCAGAATAAAGATGCTGGGTGGTGGGGGTCTCAGGAGGTTGAGAGCGATGTACCGAGTCCACAGGGAGGACCTGAAGACAGGTGCAGGAAGCACATAGCATTTCAGCCTGATCCGGAAGGATGAGCAGGATCCCTGTGGACGGAGGGAGGAGAAGGGCTTCCGGGCTGGGCGGCAGGTGCGAGCAGAGGCGGGGGACAGAAATGCCCAAGGGGCGCCTGGGTGGCTCGGCCAGGAAAGCGTCCGACTCTTGATTTCGGCTCAGGTCATGGCCTCATGGTTCGTGAGTTTGAGCCCCGCATTGGGCTCTGCACTGACTACACAGAGCCTGCTTGGGATTCTCTCTCTCTCTCTCTCTCTGCCCCTCCCCTGCTCGTGCCCACTCTCTCAAACAGACTTTAAAAAAATGTCCAAGATGTGGGCGGGAGAGAGACATCTGGTTTCGGGGAATAGGATTTAGAAAAGGTCGTGGTAGAATACAGTCCGGTGACCGTTCCTGCACCCAGCAGAGTTCCTGGTGTCTGAGGCCGCTCAGTATGACTCTGGTAAAATGATGAATGAATTAGGGAGGGCATTTGCATGGCTCTTCTAAAGTGTCCAGACTTCATGAGTCGCTGTTTCCCAACTAGGAGTTTGATTCAGCATCACTCGCGGGATTCTTGAAACACGCCCACACTGGGGCCGCACCCTCCGAGACTCCGATTCCTTGAGTCTGTTAGGGAAGAGGGAGGTGGTGTAGGCACCTGGATGTCTTTAAAACTCTCAAGCGATTCTAAGTGAACCCCCACTTAAAAAAACAAATACAAGAGGTGGTGAGGGTCTTTTGGGGGGGTTCCATCCGCGTTGTTTCTGCGACAGTTGCGAATAAGATAAAATGTGGGGAGGAGACAGTTGCATGAAATAAGCTTGGGACAGCGTGTGAGGTCCACAGTGACGTTAGCACACTGAAGGCTCTGACAAGGTCCGTCGTGAATCCAGCTCTTCAGGATATAGCATTAAGGAGCCTAGGCTGAGAGATGGGTGTTTCTATCAACTCGGGTGTTGAAATCCACCATTTCTCTTGAGAGCATTGCTCTTTCTCTCTCTAGCCGTGCATTCTCCTACAGGCAGAGTTTTTGTGAATGCTGAATGCCACCGCTGATACGGCGTGTCATACTCCCAGAGAGGTTCCCAGGGGCTGGCGTGAAGTTGCAAAAGTGGCATTCTGCTTACGAAAGTCTCTTTATTTCTTTAGCCATTTTTGGCCTGCTGCCTCTGACACAGAAAGATGTAACAGTTGGATCTTAGCTTCCCGATTTCCAGGCTCCTTTTTCTGTCCAGCCATTCTGTGTTTCCGACTCCACCCTCCTGGGGGGTCACCGATTCGAAGCTGAAGGAGGTAGCCGTGCCTCTGGGGGTGCTTGGGCTTAAGCCAGCTAATGTGTCCTCCTCCCCACCCCCCACTAATCTTTTTCTCTCGGGCCTTCTTGTGTTATAAGGAACTGGGGATTTTAAAAAGAATCAATAGAACTCATTGGTAGGGGCGCCTGGGTGGCTCAGTCAGTTAAGCGTCCAACTTCGGCTCAGGTCACGATCTCACGGTTCGTGGGTTCAAGGCCCATGCTGGGTTCTGTGCTGACAGCTCAGAGCCTGGAGCCTACTGCGGATTCTGTGTCTCCCTCTCTGTCTGCCCTTGCCCCACTCATGCTCAGTCTCTCTTTCTCTCAAAAATAAATGTGAAAAAATATTAAAAGCAAAAAAATGGAACTGCTTGGCTCTGGGTTTCCTTGGCCAGTCCACACGCATTTGATGCTTGGGTTTTAGTCAACATACTCATTTCCTACGCTCTGGCTTCTTGTTTGTTCGCTCAAACCATGACCATCTCCATCCACGGAGCACGTTACCTTCGGCCTGTTACCGAAGACGGGTGAATGGAAACCTAATAGCTGCTTGTCTCACAGCTGGCAACGAGAGGGTTCCAGGAAGGTCCTCTGGGTCCCTCAGCGGCCCAGAACGGAGACGGGGGGACAGTCTCACCTGCAGCGACAAGGTCACAGTGAGCCCAAGGCAGCCGTTCTGGGGCCAGTACATAGTAGGCACTCGCTTTCAGAAGGCGGTCTGACACCAGGCTTCCCCTCCCACCTGGAATTTTCCCCACCCCACCCTAGGGAATGATGTAGATACTTCTAGAATCAGGAAATGAAATGGCCATATTAGTTAATTATTCCCACTTCCATCACGGCCCAAGAGCCTGTGGAATGCGACCCGTGGTCTCTGTTTCCCCAGTGAATGTTTCCTAAGAGATATGACAGTTACCTTTCGAGACTGCAGTTTATTTATTGGATTCTTTAATCCATCTTGCGTTTAGTCGGCATCCGCTTTCACCAGGCGCAGGGCCCACGTCTAAGGGTGCAGCTGCCATGTCTGCGTGCGGGGGGCTCCTCTCATGGGAGAGACAGGAGGACCCAGGCAGGGGTGTCCCATGGCACTTCGGTGCATGGATGACAGCCTGCACGGGCTACAGGGGAACTATCTTGGTGACTTCGAACGTTTGTGCCGTGCCAGGAAGCTTCCTAGGTTGTACCCTACCTGACTTTAACCTCGTGCCTCCATTGTGGTATTTATTCACCTTTGTTACCTCTTCCTTCCGCTTTCATTGGGATCAGGTCGTGACCTGACTGCTGTTGTGTGTCTTACCCCCCACCCGGCTCCTCCCACCTCTCTGTTCTCTTCTGCTCTTGGGTCCCGTGCGCTGGGAACTGCTTCGTGACAGCATATCTTTTAGAAAACCACTTTTCCGTCGACTCACGTGCCCACCCAGAGATCTGAGGAGTTATAAGCGGGTTCCGAGTGCAGGCCGACCTGTGTTTTGCATTCCGGGAGAGTGGTTTCTGCAGCCACTCATGCAAGCCTCGGTTTTCTTGTGTCTGCGATGAGATGGGGATGCCGTAACAGCCATGGGAGTGAAACGAAGGACCTTTGGCACGTTGGCCATTTGACACGGCTGGCCCGGCAAACACTGGCTGTCACTGTCATAATTACCACACAGCTGCACGCACTGGCTCTGTCTCCCCTTCTTGGGAGCGTTAAACGGTGATGTATCGACGGCAGTGTTCTGAACGAGCAAGAAGGTCAAGGCCAATTTCAGTAGAGAGCCTGAGGGCTGAAATATCTGAGAGTCAAGTGCGGTACAACCGAGGCCCAGAGCGAGCGCGTCCCCGGGCACCACCAGTTCCCGAGAAGGGCGGTGGACAAGGACTTGTGCCCCCGACCCCCTGACCCGTCCAGCCTGTTGCAGGAGGGCATCGCCTTGGGCAGCCAGTGGCTCCGGCAACAGCTCCCAGGAGCTCAGCCTGGCCACCGGTCACTTCTCCAGCTCTGCTTGCTGACCACGTGTGCTCACACACAGGCCTTCTGACCGCAGGCCTGGCGTCCTCCAGCGGGAGGGCTCTCTCCCTCACGTAGCCGAGGAGTACTTCCCTTACGTTAATTATCATCTTGCCTGTCGAGCGCTTACCTGTGTGCCAGGAACACTGGGTCGCACACTGTGCGTGCACGGGTCTCATTTAATCTCTGCAGCCATCCAAGGGACGGAGTGGTGTGCTCCGGACAGACCTTCTCAGTCCGGAAGGTGGGATTCGGCGGCGACCTGGCTCCTTAAACCAGGTCCTTATTGTATACAACCTCACTGAGTCCAACTTTTCTGCAGTACGGGTCTGTGCAAGCCTTTCTTTCTCTCCTTTCTTTCCCTCCCTTCCTGTCCTGCTCCTCCAAAAATAAAAAAACATAGACTCGGCCCCTAAACATTTTCCCCAGCCCCAGTAGGAATTGTTGTATTATTATTTCTAAGCATTAAGCTGCACCTTCGATCACCGGGAGCGGTCTGCGTGCTCAGTGCTCTAACCAAGAGCAGCGCTTCTGAAAACCGGAACCGGAATAGCACCCTGGTTTACGAGTACGTTCTGTGGCAGCAGGTGCCAGGGTTGGAGTTTCTGCCATGCTTCCGTAACCCTGGGATGCACTTTCTGCCTCGGTTTCCACATCTGTAAATGGAGGCTCTACCTCGCCCCAAGATCACAGGTTTGTGGTAAAGATTATGTGATCTGATGTGGAAGAGGTTAGAGTGGTGCTTGGCACCCCGGCAATGCTCTGTCAGCGTCCGTCTGCACAACTTCTCCAAACCTGCCTTTTTCCCTCCTGGAGGACCTACAAGCTTTCAAGAAATCTCAATCCTACAGGAATGTCTTCTAAAAACAGCCGTGCAAAAACCGTCTTCCCTGGAGAACTCCCCCCGGTGCTGTTTGCAACTCCGTACCAGCCTGCCGGGGATAGTACCCAGCTCCTGATGAGAGCTGAAGTCTCTCCCAGCTGGTGAGGCTGCCTCCCACCCCAGCTCCCAGCTTCTGAGGCTAAATCAGTAGGTGGGAAGTAATGGGCTAAGGGGCACCAGGGGTGTTCAGTGGCCTGGTGTGGCCTTGGTTCATTAGTTTCTATTTGTCTGGGCCACCTCATTAGCTACTGCCTCCTTGGAAGGTTAGAATTTTATGAGTTTAACAACCCATTTGAATGAAGAAGGCTTGAAATATTGGGATAGCCCTAGGATCAAGCTAATTAATACTCTTTTCAAATTGGGACTTTGGAGGGTAGGCTGAACCTTTAAAAAGGAATCTTTTGAGAGGGTTACAAGACATCGCAATAAAACCTGGGCTGGAAGGAAGAACCTGGGAGCAAAATAGGAGGAGGAATCTGTCATTTCTGGCAGTGAATCGGCTTGGTAGAGGGAAAAAAAAGAAAGTTCTTCATGCATATAAGGTCCACTGAGGCTTCCCTGGGCCTTCAGTCAGATGATCCTCAAAGTTAATGATTTTCACATCTAATTCAATGTGAAATTAGTCATGAGATATTAAGACAAAAGCAGGCAGGCTTTCCTGTCTCAACGAAGACTCTTTCCCGCTGAAGTAGAATTATCTCTGGAATAATTAAAATGGTTGCCGAAGTATGAAAACATTCCATTAACTAGAGTTTCCTTTGTTGAGAGGTGCCCTCTTCTTTCCCCAAATAAACTGTGATGGCCATGATCAAGGACAAGGAGATACCAAGACCCACATAATGTGATCAAAACGAAATTCTGCTTGGCCTCCTTTCTGAGCCAGAGAACAGAGTTCTTAGTTCGAGGATGCTGGCGATTTCAGCTCAGCAGGGCACGGTCTGCACCCAACAAAGGAGGAGAAGCCTGCAGTGAAATCACGGCGGATAATGGTTTTCCTGGAATGTCCCCAACCTGCCTATTGATGGTTGGCAATGTTTCCAGACTTTAGATATCTTAATTACAAAAGAACACAATGGTCGGGCGACAGTGTTTTTATCTGCCAAACATAACCAGCTGGAGGCTTTCATATTCAGTCGTTACAAGGAGGCGCTATGATCACTCGACGTGATCCATACCTGTCTGTCTACAGCGTGAAGGTTGGTGTTCGGTGCCACAGTCAACCAGTCCCTCACCACGGGCCCATCACCCCCTCACAATGTGCCACACACAATAACAAATCAACCTTCACTCATTAACAGTAATTTATGATGATGGAGTCTTAACATCCAATGGGCTTTTGTACGTGAAGACAGATCCCTTATTACCCTCTGTTTACACCCAATGTATTCATCTTCTATATTTGTATAGCAGTCCACATTCTTAAAGATTACACAGTCAACATTCCTGTAAATATTTGTACTATTCTTAAAGACCAATGTGTATTGAACCAAGGAAAATTTCTCAGTATTTAAACACAGATTTTAAGCGTAGACATTTTTAGACATTTATTTGAAATGACATTTCTAAAAAAAGTCAGATTATCTTAAATCCTTGAAGCCCTACAAAAACAAACAAAGCACATGTAAAGGCCAGCACATTTGCAAAAAAAATAAAAAAGGTATAAATGAGTGAATATTATAGATTTTAAGTTTCTGAGTGGTGTGTGTACGCATGCACGTGTGCGTTTTCATACATGGTTACATCATGCAAGAGTCGCCTTCCTAAAGTTTTAGTAAATTTTATGAGAAACTACTACAGAAAAACAGAGGCCACCAGCTCTGGTCGTGTTTTTAATTGGGACGTAGGATCGAGTTGCTCAGCCCACAGTGATTCTAGTCATCTGACTCATTCCATTCCCAGAAGAGCGTTCTTTTCATTATGTCTTGAATCCTTCTCTTTGGGTTTTCGCTTTTGAAGCTTGGTGTCTTCCATGGAAATGATAGATTTTAGGCCGTGTGGATCTGCCATTTCCTGACCCATTGTTCTGTCATTTTGATGTATTGAGCTTGTCTGTTAACATTATTAAAAACTTATGTATCCCCTATTATTATTTTATTCTAATTAGTTGGGCCATTTAGAGGTTTCATCTCCTAGGAGATGAGATTGAGTCTGTGTAATTAGCTCTCTTCTTTAGGACAGCTGGCTAATTCATCACCTTGGAAGGCAGTAGTGGACTCCCGGCTCACCTGTTTATTTTGTGTGACCATGAGCACTGATGGGTTCTTCCTAGACTTAGAATAAGACTTGCTTCATCTGGGACTCAATTTTATCTTTTCTGTTTACACAGGTGGAAACAAGTATACCACATGCCAAATATTCAATGTTATTATCACAGCAAAACAGTGCTCCCCTAACTTCCCTGGCATGCCCCTTTTATAATTTTTTGCCTTATCTGCTGACCACCTGTACCATTATTTACCTAAGATTTATTTTTAAATAACTTTAAATCTACTTGTTTTAAGCTGGCATCATTCTAAGCTCTGAGAGCCCCGAAGCCACACATTTGATATACCAGTTACATTTCAGTTGACTTTTTTGTAAGAACACATTGAAATAATGGCATAAATATTGAAGCGACAGGGTTGTCCCCTCATACCTGCACCTGTAGAGCCCCCTTGCGTACCGCCAGGATACATCATCATACCACAGTTGAGGAGATCTGGTGGAAGGCCAGATATCAAGGATTCTGCTTGCTGGAAATAATTCAAATAATGTGTTTGCATTCAAAGGATTTAAAAAACAACAACAACAATGAATCTCATATTTTTTAAAGCACCAGTGTAAGTGGGGAATCTTAAGTGATTTATGAAACCACCTACCTTGAGAAATATAGAGTGTAATATGAAATGTATGACCTCAGTAAGACCTGCCTTCTGACTCTGGTGGTGCTTAATACGGGGCACAAGCGACCACGTGCTTTTGCCTACCGTCTGTTATCACGTGAACCCTGGGCACTAGGTTGGGCAGGCAGCTTCTTCTAGGTGGGACCGGATGATGAGAAAAGGCCACCTGAGGAGGAAGGAACGTATGTAGCAAAGATCTGGGGGCTGAGCATCTGTGGAGAGGGGAGAGGCCCTAGCGTGTAGCCTTAGGTGGTGAGGGCCTACTTGAAGTAGGAAACAGTGGGAGCAGGCAAGCTAGACTGGAGGGAGAAAGGGGTATGGTAGGAAGTGTCATCAGATTAGTAAGGGACAGATATGGGCCATCAGGGAGTTTTGAGCAGAATGGTAATTTGAGTTGATCCCACTAGCTACTATTTTCAGAATGATTGTGTCAGGTCAAAAGTCAAGACCCAACTGGTCTTGACCCCAGTTGGGTTGCTCCAGGAGTCCTTCATGTGAGAACTCATAGAAGCTTTCTCCAAGGAGTTGTCCATAGACCTGGTGAGAAGTGGTGGGGTTTGACTCAGCATACATATAAGCGTAGAATTCCATTTCTTTCTTGAAACTTGTCGAGATTGAATATATCTTTTTTGAGAGAGAGAGAGCAGGGAAGAGAGAGCATCCCAAGCAGGCTCCATGCTCAGCACAAAGCCCAAAGTGGAGCTTGGTCTTATGACCGTGAAAGCATGACCTGAGCTGAAATCAAGAGTCAGACACTCAACCAACTGAGCCACCTAGATGCCCCAGGATTGAGCATATTTTCTTAACATACATAAATGGTTACAAATATTTATCTTAGGTCTGTTGATATATATGCTTAGATATACTGATATAATCAAAACATTTACAATTTATAATACATCATTAAATTATATTTTTCCTTTGAGAAACAAACCCCAAATTCTTTTTTTTTTTTTTTGGTGGGGGAGGAATGGAAGTAATTTGTCATTGCTTATAAAATATCTTACTGTTTCCAGTAAACCAAGGAAAGGCGTGATGTTGTCTCCCTTGTTGTAGTCATTCTTAGTTTAAATGGCTAAATATCAGCCTTTATTTTGAAGCCAGACTTTTCACAATTGTGGGTGACTTGCAGGTGCTAGGTTGCAGCCTGAGCTACTGGGTGACACCCGGTGCTGTTTACTGAGATGCGAAAAAGCGCGTCAAGAAGGGACCCTGGGGGCAGAAGACCTGGGAGTGCAGTGTGTGACCGTGGCCCTCTGCTCGTCTCTCCCTGCAGTGATTCCGAAGGTCACCAAGCACCTGCTCTCCAACCCCGTGTTCACCTGCATCATTCTGGCCGCCTGCATGGAGATTGCGGTGGTGGCTGGCTTCGCTGCCTTCCTGGGGAAGTACCTGGAGCAGCAGTTTAACCTGACCACCTCTTCTGCCAACCAGCTGCTCGGTGAGTCCGCCTCTCTGTGCCCCGGGGAGGGCAGAGCGCTGCCGTCCTGCACGTAACACTGTCAGGGTTTACTGAGGCCCCCCGAAGAAAGAGCCCAGACTCTGCTGTTCCTTTAGCAGCAGTATTCATGGGCTCTGTGTGCAGAAGGCATTTCAAAGGTACATTCTCGGGGTCAGATTTGCCAAGAGGTTATGATGATAAAGAGCTAAAACATAAAATGTATGTAGGAAGTCTTGTGACAGGCCAGGAGATCGGTAGATTGGTGTGAACTGCAGAATTTGGGAGAAGAGAGGATGAAGGGAGAGGGAAGTCAAGGTGAATCCTGAAAGATTAGCAGGCTTTGGTCAGGTACATAAAAGAAGTAAGAATATTCTTGGCAGCGTGAAACCTGCAGTCACCAAATGTATAAGTTGGAGGCCATGCACTCCCTTCCTGACCCCTGCCCGTGCTGGCTGTAATTCATGGATCATGGTATTCCTTCTCCCCAAACGCAAGCATGGCCTTCCCATCCTTCTCAGTAGTCGTCCACAGGCACGTGGGGGAAGATTATGAGATCACTTTTGAAGTTGCTGAGCACGAGATGCCTGTGGTATATCTTCGTGGCATCCTAGACTCGGTGGAGGTTCCGGAAGGAGACCCGGGTGAGGAATAAAGGATTGGTTGCCTCGGTGTATGGATGGTAGTAGAGGACACGGGAGTGAACGTTGTGTGACCAGAAGGTGGAGAATTAGAGAAAAAGGGTGAGAGACCAACCGTGAGGAAACAGAGGAGTCCACGGGGGAGTCCGAGAGAAATCCACAGGGCATGGGTGTCCAGGAAGAGATGATTCCAAGAAGGGAGCTATTAGCTTCCTTCTATTAGCTGCAACAACCACCATGCCCTTCTGGCTGTGTCAGAGCTGTGTCTCAGAAGGCAACGCGGGAAGCCCATGCTCTGTGTGGAGAGGAGAAGGAAGGCGTAGTCTGTGACTGCAGGACACTTTCCCTCAGGGAAGCTCAGCGGTGGAGCAGAGGAGAGTGGCCCTAGTGGGCGGGCTATGTGTGTTGGAGTCCAGAGGCTCGCTGGAGATGGTCCTTGCTAGGAAATGTGAACAGGTTGCTAAGTGTGGGGAAAAGAGCTAGCACAAGGGGATTTGTGGGAAAGAGGGGGATGTGGATGAACAGCCCTCCACAGAAAGGCTCATCGAGCATGAGTGTGGCCACCAAGAATCCGGCTAGGACAGCCCTCCATTTGAGAGAGATCTCCAGCCACACGAATGATCTTCTCTGGTAAGTAAGGGCATCAGATTATCTGATGAGGGGAATGGTCTTCTTCAAGGCTTACCATGTCTTTGCATAACTTTATGGCCAATAAACAAAGGTGCTAACCAGTCTTGAGTCATCAGGAAAACATATATTAAAACCACACTGAGGTACCACTGCGTGTCCACCGGACCGATAGCACCAAGTGTTGGTGAGGATGTGGAGCAACTGGAACTCTCGCGTGCGGCTGTTAGAAGTGCCCAGTGGCGCCAGCACTTGGGACAGCTCCCAGGCAGTGCCTGGTTAAAGAATATTTTTATGCTGGGATCCATCCGTTCCACTTCTGGGCATGTTCCCACCAGGAATGAATGTAGAAGTCCATTCCTTTAGATACGCATATGTGACAGCGTTCAGAGCAGCCTTGTGCATCAATCAGCCCCAGCTGGATTCAGCCCAGATGTCTGCCGACAGGAGAATGGGTAAATAAATTATGGAACGCTCACGCACAGTCTTCACACAGCATGCGAAAGCAAGCATTTTCATACCTGTCTCCATGTGGATGACTCTGACAGAGTCAAAAGGCATCAGGCACAAAGGAGTACATGTTTATATGAGTTCAAAAGAGGAAACGTTAATTAAAATGATGGAGGCCTCGATGATGGATACTATCTTTCCAGGGGGGAGGAGGGCAGCCACCAGGGAGCCTTCCTGGGCTGCTGGAAATGTTTTAAGCTTGATCTGAGCCATGGTTATAGGGGTGTATACAGATGCAGGAATTCATCAGCTGTTCCCGTAAGCTTTGTGGCATTTCCCACTACATAATGTATGTCAATTAAAAAAATATATTAAAAGCCTACTACAATGATGTATGCATAGCATGTCTCCTTGGGAGCTACTAGGGTTGCACAAGCCTTACTTTTTTCTTTTCTTATTTTTCGTTTTTTGTTTTTTGTTTTTACTAATAACACTCTACCATCCACTTCTTTGTTAAATGTCACTTTCAAGAAGTATTGGCAAAATGCGGGCGGCCCTTTAGTTCCTGTCTGACAGAGATAGGTAAAGCGAGTCTCTTTATAATTAAAGTCGTAACTTCTTCGTTATAACCTAGGGTGTCTCTGGTTGCGCCCTCCAGCAGCCGGAGTTTCTTCATTTCTTCCTCATTCCTGTGCTGCTATTCTTATGTTCTGATTGCATTTGCGTGGTTGCTTCGGCGTCGGAGGCTGTGTTCTATTTCAGAACGGACTCCTAGGGTTTCTATCGACAAACACATCAATAGTCTTCAGGGCAGAAGGTCAAAACAACAATCTCGCCTTCTTGCACCTGTTTCTTTCCCAGTGCCTCTGTCTGTTAGAGTGCTTGGCAGGGGAGGACCTCCTCCTGCCATGCGGAGAGGCCACCTGCTGGCCCATCTGTCAGTCCGTCTGTCCGACAGTCCACACCGCACATGTGCCCTCTCCATGTGTCCTGCTCGGGGCCTCACTCTAATCAGCATGGACCCTGGAGGGCTGGCAGCGGGGACAGAGAGCACCTGGCACGGCTCGCATCAGAAAGTGCTTGGTTCCTGCACACCCAGGGGATGGGGCCCATGCAGTCATCCCTGGGCGTTCGTGCGTGGCTCTGTGCCACCCTTGAAGCCATCAACAAATCGGACAGAGTCCCGAAAAGAGCTACATAGATGATTAAAGCGCTGATGGCACGGATTTATGCGTGAAGATAAAAAGGACTCAATCTGCATAGGTTAGCGTAATGAGGATGGAGTTTCAGGGAAGTTCTGATCACTGAATGCTAAGGCGGCACACACATCAGGGAGGAAGAGAGAAGGCTGATGATGGCTGGGAGAAGAGGCACTGAGAGCCTGTTATTGCCATAGTTACCATCATCACCAGGTGACGCTCCCCGCGGTCTCTGCTAGGAAATGAAACAAAGCACAGGGCTGTTCTCTGGGCGCGGGCACGTCCTCCCAATGTTCATTCACACAGATCCAACCTGCTTGCCTTTCCATTCATCCCGAAAATACGCCTTGAGTGCCCGCTCTGTGCTGGGCACCGTGCCAGGCACCCGGCACCGTGCGGACTGAGCAGGAGGGAGAAGGTTCTTGGGCTCAGGGCTCGCATTTGGGGAGGGGGAGAGTGAACAAGAAACAAAAGAGAACCAAAAATGAATGAGGCAGCTTCCGACCAGTGGGGAGAGCCAAGACGACAGTAAAACGGGGCGAGGAAAGATAGGGAGACCCCTGGGTGGAGTATGGGACCGCTCGAGATGGCGTGGGATCTCTGAAGGGAGTACGGGGCCAGCCAAGTGGGGACGCAGTGCAAGAATGTCCCAGGAGAGGAATCAGCAAGTGCAAAGCCAGGGGGGATGGGCTTGGCCCGTCCCACGGAGAGAAAGGAGAAACAGTGGGCACGGGGTGAGCAGAGAGAGGCACGTGGGGGCTAGATCATGCAGGTCACTTCTATACCAAGAACAACGGACCACCAAGTAGATATTCCAAGAGCATCAGATAATACAGAGATCTTTGCTTTATTTAAATGTGACTTGAGCTATTTTCTCGCAGAGCTCAGCCTTCCTGATGATGTTTTTCTTACCCTAATATTAAAATTAATTTGCATTCCCTTAGCACATAGCAGCTGGTTGATGTAGTCGATTGACCTAGAGGTCTGTTGATTGGCAAGGAGGAGGCAGCCTGCCCTGGGAAATTGGCCATGTACGATCTACATGGTGGGGAAATGACACACGGCAATTTAAAGCCGAGTTTTAGATGAAGCGAATCAGAACAAAGCAAAAACCAAACAGGAGATTGGAACCCTAGGATCCTTCGGTCCTTCTAAAATTCCCCGAGTCTCCCAGCATCAGAAATAACAGGTTTATGGTCCTGCTGCTTTGCAGATAGCTCTGTTTCTAAGAGAGGGGAGAAATTTTATGCCAGTTACTCCCCAAGAGTTACAAAACATATTGATTCAATTGATGCTACTTCCTGAGAGGTCTGGGAGCTGGTTAAAACGCCGTCTCCACGGGCTGGCAAGTCCTGGGACCTTTGTTCAAACGGCCGCCAGACCCTTCCATGAAGCCTCCTTGGCTAATGAGATAAGGGGAGAAAGTCCCGAAATGATCTTGAGTCCCTTTTCCCATGTCATCTCAAAAACACACCGAGAGGGGCGCCTGGGTGGCTCAGTAGTTGAGCGGCCGACTTCGGCTCAGGTCAGGATCTCACGGTCTGTGAGTTCAAGCCCGCGTCGGGCTCTGTGCTGACAGCTCAGAGCCTGCTTCGGATTCTGTATCTCCCTCTCTCCCTGCCCTTCCCCTGCTCATACTCTGTCTCTATGTCTCTCAAAAATAAATAAACATTAAAAAATTTAGAAAAAAAATGCACCAAGAGCACATTAGTGCTCCGTCATCTTTACTTCCCTAAAACGCGTGTGCGTGTTCCCAGTCCGTCTGTCTTTGTCTCTTGGCTGTTTCTGCACCAGCCGTGTCTTTCCCATGACGGTACCTCACTCAGCGTGATAGGTGTGTGTACTTGGACTCCTAATAACTGAGCGTTTATGTGTGTGTCTCCCCCAGTTTTCTGGGAGCTCCCCGAGGGCAGAAACGAGGCCCTTTGCGGAGACCCGGGGACGGGGGGCAGGCGTGGAGAAAGTGGTGCCGCCATGATATCCTGGGAATTCAGTCCGCACGGGGCTCAGCCCCCAGCCTCGCACTCCTCTGTCGCACTGACTGGCCCTGGTTTCCCTGCTAACGGCTCCCGCTCTCTGTTTGTTCCCAGGGATGACTGCAATCCCATGTGCCTGTCTGGGGATCTTCTTGGGCGGTCTCCTGGTAAAGAAGCTCAGTCTTTCCGCCCTCGGGGCCATTCGGATGGCCATGCTCGTCAACCTGGTGTCCACAGCTTGCTACGTCTCCTTCCTCTTCCTGGGCTGTGACACGGGCCCTGTGGCTGGGGTTACTGTTCCCTATGGAAACACGTAAGTCTCCCAAGTGTCCGTTTCCGCCCCCGCCTGCCCCGGGGGAAGCCCGGACTCTTTCTCCGTGGTAGTGCGCCAGAGCCAGCTCTGTCCCTGGTGACGGTGAGCGGAGAGTCCGCTGAGGCCTCTGCCTCATCCTCCTGGTGCCAGAGAATCCGCGTGGTCCTCGTGGGTGGAGAGAGCAAGGCCGTTGCACTCAACAGCTGTCTCCCAGGGCGGCCGGGACCACACCGGGGGAGACCGTCCTCCATTCGCTCCCCACTGGACACCCGTTACCATGCTTAGCATCTGCCTTCAGACACGATTAAAGATAATACAGAGAAATTTTATTTTAAAATTCATCTTAGGGGCGCCTGGGTGGCTCAGTCGGTTAAGCGTCCGACTCAGGTCGTGAGCTCACGGTGCGTGGGTTCGAGCCACACATCAGACTCTTCATTGACAGTGTGGAGCCTGCTTGAGATTTCTCTCTCTCCCTCTCTCTCTCAAAATAAATAAATAGATAAATAATTAAAAAAAAAACTCAGCCTAAAATGACAGAATGTATTTCAACCATTCATGAAATTATCAGAAGCTTTATCATTAGGCTCCCATAGTAATTATAGTGTCTTGTCCATTGTAGGTGTCGGTAAGTATGGGAGCGAGAAAGAGGTGGGGAATAAAAGAGAAGAGGGAGACGTAAAGGAAGTTAGTTCTTACGGGACACTTTTTTTCTAGTTATTATCCCAAGACTTTGAGAGTCCCACCAGAATTGCCCCAGAGGGAATTAGGGAGAGCCCAGCATCCACAGCTGTCCCCCTTTCTGTGTGAGACTCTGGCAGTTACACGGGGATCAGTCTGGAGCATCCAGGGTGCAGCAGAGTTGACCTGCAGGATACCAGTTCCTCCTCACACCAGTCTCCTCCTCCAAGCAGGCCATCAGGCTTTCTCCGTATCTAGAGGATACGGGCACCAGCAGGGTCAAGCAGGCTGAATGTGAACACGGGTGGAGGCAGCTGTGTGTGTATTCGTGCACGGTCCAGGCGCTTGTGTGCCGCCTGTCCCCTCACCACCACCGTGGCCTCTTCTGTCCCCCACCCCAGCCCCGGTCCCTCCCTCTCCCAAATGTGGCACCTGCTGGTTTGCGCGTGCCATAAGTAACAGCTTTTGGAGAGAAAGACCATCAGGTTTAACCTGCCAGCTTCACGTAGAAAACTTATAGCAGTTCAAAGCACGGGTCTTAGAATAATGAAGTTCTTCTTCATTTAAAAAAAAATAAATAAGGCTCAGGGACTACAATCCAACTGCTCCCTCTCCCCCTGGAGCTGGTAGAGCTCCAGAACCTCCTCCCCCTCTCCCGTGTACGAGGTAGATATATTTGGGCAGGCAACTCCACCTGGCTCTGCCTCAGTCTCTCCCTCTCAACCGCACGGGATTACGTGGAGAGTAAGTGAAATGTAATCCACGCAGTACCGTGAATAGAGCCCGCCACAGTTGTCAGATATCGCCGTCACCGTCATTACTCTGAAGTGTTCTGAACCCTGGAAGGCTCAGCTGAAAATAACAGGGCTAGAAGGAGACGCTGCCTCTCGTACGGAGCTAACGACGCCCCCTCCGCCCTTTTCCTCTTTGCAGTTGGCGTGCTCTGGGTAATTGTGCCTGTAATGGTACAAAAGGAAATTTAAAATAACTTGTGTTCTTCTTCTCAGGAAGTTGAATCACACAGACGATAGTTCTTGAAGCCAGGCTAGCCGTGGTGGTGTTGAGCGTCGCGAGGCGTGCTGCCTACCGGGGAGGGATAACACAGAGACCAGGACTGCCCCGAGGAGGGGAGAAGTCCATGTTGGGCTCTGCCGGGTGGAGTTGCTGGGTCAGGGAAGGAGGAAACGGGCTGAGCTGCAGTGATCGCCGGCAGCGTCCTGGAGGAGAGGGCCCTGAGCTGAGCCCAGAGGGCACATTGGTGCAGATCGTAAGAGGCTTCTTCTGCCTCCGGACAGAGGAAGCCGGCAGCCTGGCACCAGTGCCTCTGCACGGCTCCCAGCTGGTGCTTGTGGGGCAGGGAGAGGGGAGATCCGAGGAGGAGGAGGCGGCGGCGGTGCCAGGTGACTCCTCGCAGCAGATGGCGGCGCGATCCGACTGAAATTGACATTGATGGCTTCCATGTTTCCGTTCTTTTCCAGCTCAGCGCCTGGCTCGGCCCTGGACCCCTACTCGCCCTGCAATAAAAATTGTGAATGCCAAACCGACTCCTTCACTCCCGTGTGTGGGGCAGATGGCATTACCTACCTGTCTGCCTGCTTCGCTGGCTGCAACAGCACGGTATTGGTGATTTTCTGACGGGAGGGGACGGGGCGGCCAAAGTGGCTTCAAACCCACGGTCAGGGGCAGGCGTGGGCCACCGCACGTGTCCCACACTTTGTGCTCCTGCGCTGTGACTTCTCAGATTCCACCGCACTCTGGCAGAGGATCCTCCGCCAGCAGGATGGGTGGACTGCTCGGTCATTCAGGCCTTCGTGCTAAATCGTATAGATTTCCAGAAAGTGTCACGGAGCAACCCAAAGTTAAAAAAAAAAATTCACAGGAAGCCGTACATATGGAGCCAGAGAAAAAGATTATGCTTCCAGGCACTCACAGAGGGTGTCAGTGGAATAGCCTGGCTCTACTGGTAATGAGCTCCCCGTCAATAGAAGTATGTAAAGGAAGGCTAGAACACCATTTATCAGAGAAGACGTCTTCCAAACCTGAGACTCTCTGACACTAATTCAGCCTCTTCCTTACTTGGTTCCCTTGGCCTTTTTCTTCTCAACTAGATCCCTCCCACCTTTTCCCATCCACCTACTAAACTTTTTTTTCTTTCCCCCTTTCTCAGTATGAATTTTCCAGTTGGCTGTCAGCCTGCAGTTTCCCGTGTTCTCTGCATGAAAACCTGATGCTAAGGGGCTGGTCCCAAGTCACGCTGGTCCCACCTTCCAGGTGTCTCATACTGCCTGTCTTCTGCATTCACCTCACCGCTGCCCTGGTGCCAGCCTTCTGGTCTCCCCTTGGACACGTGTGGCAGTCGCCCAACTGTCCTCATGGCTCAGCGTGGCCCCCTTCTGGCCCATTATCTACACTGCAGCCAAAATGATTTCTGCAACACTGCAAAGGACCATCTCATGCTCCCCTGTCACCTGAAAGATGAGATCTAGGCACAGAGCTGGCTTTGTTTGTGTCTTCAGCACACGCCTGTCCTCAGCCGTTCTCTTCACTTCTACTTCCTTTCAGTCTGTGGTATTCAGCTTCCCCCCCACAACGTATGCCTTTTCACACGTCTCTCCCCATTCGGATGACTCCTATTCAGCCGTCAATACCCGACTCGAATTTCCCCTTCTCTGTGAAAACATCCCTTCCCTTCTTCAGCTGCGGTGTTCTTGTCTCTGCGGTTCTCTGTACCTGTCTCTCCTGGAGACGCCTCTCTCATTTCACTGCAGTGATCTGCTCAAAGTATTTGTCATCTGCTCTGAAATAGGAGTTTCCCGAGTGAGGGCTGTCATCCCGAAGTCCTCTGTAAATGTTCAGGAATGCATAGGCGAAGAGAGAGAGAAGAAAAAGGCTGGGTGGCTGCCTGAGGAGTTTAGAGGAGTTTAGAGTTGCAATGATTTGTTTCTTGTCCTTCTCCCATTCTGTATCTTTTGGGAGCAGCCGTGTCTCTGAAGGAAGAGAAATCGATCACTTCTTTTCATCTCCATAGATTTCATTTCTCTTTGCTTTTAACATTTAGATTCCTGGCCAGTTATTAACATTTTTCTATTGAGAAAATAAATCACGATGGTGGGAGTGGGGGTGGTGGAGAGAAACTGATTTTTTTTTTTAATTAGATGATAAAGCAATTTCTTTATGTGACTGGAAATGAATTTTAAGAAGGGGATGGGGCCTCGTGAATGGTGAAAATAAAAAGTACAGGCTATTCTTTTTCCTGACAACAATTTTATTAACATCTTAATATCTGAAAAGTTATATAAATCAGTGTTGGTTTGTCCTGCTTTAGGAATTCAGTGGACTCAGTAGAGGCTGGTCTCCTGAGACCAAATGGGTCTCTATTCCAGAACATTCTCTGACAGACAAAAAAAAAAAAAAAGACACTGTCTTAAAAATTGCATTTCCCTTGATCTTGCACGTACAAGAGTCTTATTGACTCAGAGCCTAACCAGGCCTGTGACTGTTGGCAGCTGCCGAAACAGCAAGGTGTGGAATGCAGTTATTGGAGAGGGAGCTTCTGTGCTTCCCTCTGGGCATATCGTTCCTCCTCCAGACACCTGCCTTTTCTTCACATTGCCGGCGGCCCCCTGTCGTCGGCTGGCGTGCAGGCAAATCAGAGAGGTTCTCCTCCCGAGATTACCTGTCAGAGACTGAGGCAGCCCCGGGCCCCAGCACCGGGTGGGAGTAACATTTCTCCTCCGTGGAGGCCGATCTCGGGACACCCTGGCTTCCAACAGGTGACTGGCCTCCCTGTCCTGGAAAGGGGCCCTCGTGCCAACCCAGCCTGAAAAACCACCGTAACTGTAGAGACTGCAATGGCAGCAAACTTTTGCAAGAGCCTGCGCGGGCCAGGCCACAGGCCTTCTGCGTGTCACTCACGGTCCATGACGGCTTGGCCTGGAGTCAGCGAAATCTCCGGCCGCCATCCAGAAATGAGCGAAAAGCTATTTCAATCTTTTCAATCTCCGCTGCAGGATTTTCGAGAAAATGCCAAGTGGTGGATTATATTCCTGGTACGTTCGCTCCCTCCTCCGTTCCCGCTTCTTGCCTCCAAGCTCTCGGACAAGGTTTTCGACAAACCGAAGCCCTCCTCACCGTCTTCCCAATTTCCCTTTTTCCTTCTTGTTGCTGCACCGCCCGCTGGAGTCCTCTAGCTTGCCAGGCGTGAGCGCGGCCATCCTTCCGCCTGCACCCCCAGCCGTGTGGGGGTTATCTCCTCCATCCTCACGGCAGCCTGGGGAGGGAGGTGTTATTCTTCCTCCCTGATGACAGCCTGGTCACTTGCCCCAGCTCACACAGCGCGTGGTGGCGTTGCCGTTGGCATGTAGATCGGTCTGACCCCACACCCAGCGTCTTCCTCTGACTCTGTGACTTCCCTCTTTAGGATGCTTACCTTCATCCTTCTTGAAAGAGCTTCTTCATGTGCGCGCTCCATAGTCAGGACGCTGCCTTCACGGGCTGGTCCTGCTGCCTCTGCAGCCTCAGTCTCCCCACTTCTCCCACCTGTGGAAGAATGACTTGCTATGTTGAACTTCATGGGGTTCTCCCAACACACCCAGCTCTCCCTTACCTCCGGGCCTTTGCACACACTGCTGCCTTTACACGCGCTGCTCCTTTTATCAAGGACGTCTTCCCTTAAGCCCTTCAGATACACAATGGTTCTTTATCTGCAGCTGAGAAGCCTCCTCCCTCTCATCACTTCTTCCAGGGCTGCGTTAGAACCTCGTCCTGCCAGTCCTCTGGTACCTGCTCTGTCCTGCAGGGTCAGACCCTCCCTCCCCAATCGAACAGCTTGTTTGCTCCTGCATCTCCCTTACTGGGCTCCAGCATCCGGCGATAGGGTTGGGGTTTTCATGTGGACGCTTGCATTTCCAGTGCCAGCCGTGGCTCCAGATAAAGGCCCCAGGCTTCCCGAGCACTTGGTTGGAATTCCTCTGCTGCCCCCAGGGAGCCACGGGCGAGAATACTACTCCCTTGACAAGCATTTGGCAGGCCAGTAGGTTGGCTGGTGCGGATTTCAATACTAAAGCTCCAGCCCTCGCTCGTGTCTCACCCACTCGTAACTTCCATCAGAACCCGTAACAATCTCCCATAACTCCATTTAATGTGAACACGTCCCCAATCACACAATTCTGATTATAGGGAAATCTGGTTAGCGTTAGTGGTTTGCTGATTCTAGACTTTCCTTGCTGCCTGAGCTCGGGTTTTGTATTTTATTTTCTTATTTCCTCTCCCCTTGAGTGATAGCAACGGAAGTTTCTAGGATCGCGTCGAATATACACTTTCTAATTCGTCTCCTTACACGTGACTAGGAGGGGTGACAAAAAAGATGGCGAGTTAATTTCGAAAAGCTTCCTTTGGCACGAATATATTGTCCAGATTGCTTCTGTACCTTTCACTCTCAGAAGTAATGATTCCAAGAGAAAGTGTGTTGGTATGCTGCTGACTGACTGCGGGAAGTTGTATCCTTTTGATGTGCTGAATAATTGACTAAAACAAACAAAAAGGCTTGTATCAGCCACCAATAGAACGTCGAAAGCCAATACAAGTCCAGCACAGCAGTTTGTAGGCAACTGATGCGAGACCACTAATCTATCCGCCCCCCATGCAGGCAACGGACGTGTGTTGAGCACCTATTTGAGCAGAGCCCTGAGCCTGTTCCGTGGAGGGGTGCAGGGGTGGGGCACCCATTATGGATGCAGGCAGAAAGTCTACTGTTGACCGTCATGGATCTCAGCCATGCCTATTGGCATCACTTGAGAGCTTTTAAAATATGAGACCTGAACCTCATCCTTAGAAACTCGGATTTCCTTACTGTGGGATGGGACCCAGGTATCCCTATCTTTTTTTTTTTTTTTAACATTTATTTATTTTTGAGAGACATAGAGACACAGTGTGAGCAGGGGAAGGTCAGAGAGAGAGAGGGAGACACAGAATCCGAAGCAGGCTCCAGGCTCTGAGCCATCAGCACAGAGCCCAACGCGGGGCTCGAACTCACAGACCACGAGATCATGACCTGAGCTGAAGTCGGTCGCTTAACTAACTGAGCCACCCAGGCACACCCCCCCCATATCTTTTTAAGGCACCCCCCCAAAAATGTTTTCGGTACATAACAGAGGTTGAGAACCACTGTTCCCCTACAGAGCAACTCCACCTCGGCCCTGCTGACGTCGGGGGCTGTGTCTGTCTTTTCCGCAGCATCCCTGAGCTCTGCCCACCAGATGCCAATAGCAACGCCTGCTCATTTGGGAAACTGCCAATGCCTCCAGATACTTCTACAGGTTGTGGTTGGGGGCAGGGTCCCCCACAGTTGAGAACCACTACTCGAGGAGAAAGGATGGCTTCTTACGATGTTATCTTTCGAGAAACAGTGTCCGAGCTGACACTGAGCATCCAGACTTCAATGTCCTTTTCCTTCCCACCTTTGTGTGTTCAAGCACTCGGGAGGCTGAGCTGGAGACTGGAGGTGCTGGATCTGCGTGGTACAGAAGAACCAAACTGCCTCTGCACCCTCTCTGCCCTGCAGGCGTGCTTTCTGTGGCCTGAACCGAGGTTTAAATGATCTGTGAATTTCCTACACAAATCTGGATTCCTGGCCTCTCTCTAAAAGTCGGACAAGAACTGACTTGGCCCCGGTGCCCTCACAGGGCAGCGACTGTGGCTGGAGCTGAGAACTGGTTGCACCCGCCAACAAGGCGGTCTTCCTTTAGCCATAGTCCCCACCACTGGCTACCCCTTACACCTGCATCTGATTTCTTACCTGTTTCATGTCTTGCCCTCAAAGGCTTGGAGTTTGCAAGCCCTCTCATAGAGCCTGACCCCGTTTGTCAGAACCGATTCAAAGGTCTGTAACTCATTCAGGCGATGGCTTGTCAGAAGACGTGACTGCTCTGAAATAAAGCCCAGTGAGGGCATCGCCCCCTGAACACCTGCTCTATCTCAGGCCCTGGACTGGGCTCTAGAAATAGCTGGTGGGGCACCTGGCAGGCTCGGCGGAAGGGTGTGTGACTTTTGATCTTGGGGTTGTGAGTTTGAGCCCCCACATCGGGTGTAGAGATCGCTTAACTTAATAGGGGTGCCCTGGTGGCTTGGTTAGTTAAGTGTCCAGCTTTGGCTCAGGTCATGATCTATGGTTTGTGGGTTCAAGTTCCACGTTGGGCTCTGTGCTGACAGCTTAGAGCCTGGAGATTGCTTCGGATTCTGTGTCTCCCTCTCTCTGTCCCTCTCCCCTTCATTCTCATTCTCTCTCCCCTTCTCCCTCTCTCTCCCCCCTTCTCCCTCTCTCTCTCCCCTTCTCCCTCTCTCTCTCCCCTTCTCCCTCTCTCTCTCCCCTTCTCCCTCTCTCTCTCCCCTTCTCCCTCTCTCTCTCCCCTTCTCCCTGTCTCTCCCCCTTCTCCTCTCTCTCTCTCTCAAAAAAACATTAAAATTTTTTTAAATAAACTAAAAAAAAGAAAAAGAAATTCGAGCTAGAAAGGCAGGAGCTCATGTTTAGTAGGAGATGAGACATAACATATCGATAGAATTATGTACAAAGGGACACCCACGAGCACCAGCTAATCTATTAAGTGAAATGAGCATATTATAAAACAATGTACAGATTACGATCCCTTCCAGTAAAGAAAAGGAAAAGTCTACATATTCGCGTATCTTTACATGGAAAGATTTATACAGAAGATCTACCACCAGCCGCTCACAGCACACGATCTCTGGCTAGAGACCGAAACATTCATTTCCACATTTACTTCACATTTTCTGCCAACTCCTAAATTATCCACAATGAGCATGCATCCCTTGTTCAATAAGGAAACAAAACTTTTTCTTATTAAAAGAAAACAACCTAACAGTAAAAGGGTAGGTGGTCGCATGCTAAGAGGAAGACGCAGACGCATGGAGAGTTCAGGAAACCCAGAGCATAAGCCCGCTGGTGCAGGAATTGGTTCAGGGTGGGAGGGGCCGGGAGGGAGGGGTGTAGATGCTTTCCCCCCACAGGAGGAGCCATGGCAGGGGGCCTTCTCACGAAGGAGGAGCGGGTATCCGGCGGCGGAGAGGCACGGAAGGACATTCCGGTGTGGACGGTGTGTGAGCACAAGGCTGGCAGGAAGGCGTGGGCTTTGCGATCTAGGGACGGATCCCATCTGCAGAAGAGAGAGGAAGAGGGAGAAACACAGGGACCTGATGCCGACTCCTGGCAGCGGCCGCATCCTTCCCCTTGTGTTCTGCCTGCACTCCCTTCCCGAGGTGGCTGGAGCAAAGCCTGGGCCTCGCCGCTCCCCGGAGACCGGGCCCTGTCCTCCCCTTTCTCCAGGAGATAATTAAGGCTCTGCCCGGATGTGCTCTGGCCCCTGCCTCACAGGTGATGGGAGCGAAAGGTGGATTGAGGTCTTGCTTTCATCTGAGAATTTTTCTCCCTGGCCATTATCCTTCAGCCAGTGACCCCGAAAGGGAACAAGAGAGTCTATTTCTTCTTGCAGTTTTTCAATATCCCCTTTGCCTGCAGGCACGTGGGTTGGCATGCGCTCTGTGATGAGCATGGAGGCCGCTACCTAAAAAGGCCAGGTTGGGTTGGACCAATGAGGCGAAGAGAGTCTAAGGTACCAAAGGACAGTAATAAGTGACAGGAGGGTGTCTGAGGATCGTGAAAGAATCTGTTAAGTGTCCAGGACGCATAGGAGTACATCATTACTGGAAGGAAAACGTCTCAACCTTTCGTGGTGGTAGGGCAGCCCTGTGCCGTCCCCTTATCAGGATGTGATGACAAGGGGTCAGAGGTCTCCCAGGCAGAAGCAGGACAGAGCACTGTGCATCCTAGCACTCTCTGCGACAAACTCCCCTTCAAAGCACAGACTAGAGCCCAAGTTTTAATAGAAACTGCCATTTCTGCCTCGTAAAACTGAATACATTACAGAAAGAAAATTCCAGAATATTCCAGAATTTGGGAGAATACCTCTCTACCTTTCCACGTTTCACAGCAGGCTCTCAATACAAATAACCGCATCACCCCCATCCCTGTCCCCTCGCAAAAGTCACATTTCAACCTAGGAATCAGTTTTATTCGTGCAGTTAATTGATCCAAGGGGAAAAGATGCAAACACAAACAACTTCATTTGCTGGTATTTTCGAAACATTGCAGATACGTCTTTTTTTTGTTTCCTTGTAATACGAGCTGTCAAAATAGCATGCTTATGATTTCCTTCGTCAATAGAAAATTAATCTGAGATTCTAAAGAGTAATTTTTCTATTTTCATGGTCTCCAGCTTCATTGTAATTATTTATCCCCGTCATTATATGTGAATAGAAACATTTCTCAGTCTAAATTAATGACTGAATGTGGAATAGGAGGACGATTTTCAGGGACTACTCTTCATTGATTTCTTCTTGATTTTGTAATGTTCTGGAGTTCTTCATCTTTTTTTTGATAGATGATATATTCGTGTTGTTCAGAAATCAAAAAGTATAAAAAAGAGGGGGTGGCATCTCTCCTTGGCACGTCTGTCTCCCATTCACCTATTTTCCACCCCACTGCTCTGCCAAGTAGGTAACTACTGCGGTCAGCTTCTTGTGTGTCCTTCTGGATTTTAATGCATATCCAAGGTCTTTCTTATTCCATGCCTCGTTGTTTGTGGATTTTTTATTGTTAATAATCTATATTGGCGTCCTTTCTATATCCATACGTAAAGAACACTCTTGTATCTTTTTTTTGTTGTTTGTTTGTTTGTTTGTTTGTTTGTTTTTTACGGCTCCGTGGTCTTTCATTGCATGGATCTGTAGGATCCTGTTTAACCAGTCCCTAGGATGGGCCTTCAGATCGCTGCGTAACTTTGGGTTTTGCAAACAGTGTTGTGGCTCCTCTTGTACTTACGTCATGTCATGCTGGGGCCAGTCTGTGGGATAAGTTCTTGTAGAATTTACAAGCCAGTCCCGTTCCGTCCTCTGGGTCACCGCTGGTTGCAAAGCTTTGCCCGGCCCGCTCCTGGGCGAGCACAGTGCTTGTCTCGTCATCAACTCGCTGTATCAGGCTTATTTCCAGGAAGGCCAGATCCTGCCCCCACCTCCCGCCCCCCATAAGTGACGCCAGACTGAGAATGTAACTCTGACGGAGGCGGCAAACATGGCATTCCTTCCCCTAGAATGGTGAGCCGGGAAGACGTTCCTTGGAAATGGGGATGTGAAATTGGACATTTGCCAGGTCAGAACGATGCGCCCATCTCCCGGAGCCTAGCGCGCTTTCTCAGTGGTGAAATATATTGGGGACTGCCAAGAAAAGGACTCGATTCAGGCCATGACTGTCTCCAGGTGGCTCCTGAGAGCCATCTGCTTTTTGGACTGGCCAGATGAGACTGTGGTATGCAGACAGGGCGAGAATTAGGACCCCTGTCTCTGTCATTGCCTTAGTAAAGTGTATTGTTCTGTCCCACCCAGGTCCTCTCTGCATTTTCTAGCGTCCTGTTCCTCGGAACTTTTGCAAGTGTAGGGCTTCCCACGTAGATGCCTGGTTAATATCAGCGGAAGAAGGGCTGTTGCTCCACTTCCTTTCTCTTTGGGATAGGAGTCTGAAACCCCAGAGGTGGAAAGTTGTTTCTTGCAGTTATGCGCACCCTGGGGAAGGTGAGAACTTATGTCCTCATCTGTGGTTCTTCCCGCCACGTGCGGACTTTGGGAGGAAACGTCCACCCAGAACAGCTGCCTCTGCAGCCAGTGTCCCCACAGCCCCTTTAGCATGACATCCAGGTCCATCTTTTGTGTCACCTAACCCCAGATGAAAGGTGTTTCTCTGTCTCTTGCCATGTGACCACAGGCTTAGCGTGTTCCCTTAGCTTTCCCTCTTGGAAGGGTCGCAGGAATGTCCCAGGTGCCCATCCCCCGAGACCGTGGCACCACCCAGCATTTCTGGTCATTGTGTCAGACTGAGCCCTCTGCCCAAAAAGGAGTCCCATCCATGTCCCTGCTTCGACGCTCCGGCTTACCTCCTCCCCAGCTCTTCTCAAATAAGTTAAATCTGAATAAAGAAATGCAGATTTACCTACAGCCTCGGGGAGGCACCAACCCATTTCCAGCCTCTCTCCTCTCCTCTCCTCTCTCTCTCTCACCAGCCAGACGACATCTACCCTGGTTGCGTTTCTCACTTCTGCTCTTGTGGTGTCAGTGACCCTGCGAATGCTTCATTTCTGTCCAGTTGGACTGCAGCTGTCCCGTCCCTTTCCCTGGCTCTGTGCGCCATCACCTCGGTCCCTTTGTTTTGGCTCAGCTCTGCTGCCCACTCGCTCCATTCCCACGACGTTGGCTTCATGGACACGCTGACCCCCTCCCCGCACCAGACAGCGCCGTGCAGCCGCTGTGTCAGATGGTCTGAAATACAGGTGTCTCGTTTTTATCCCGTTCATCAGAGCAGGAACACAGACCTAATCCAGCCTGGGACCGTTTCAGAAGGGATTTTTCTTAGGGCAGAGAGAGCTGGGCTGTTTTCCTTTCATGATAAATACAATGCAGTTCCTAGGGTGGTGACTAAGCAAGACCACAGCCGTCCCCGAGGGGCCTAGTCCTCATTTATACCTGTGCATTCTTGGGGTCCGTGTGGTTCTTAGCCCCCTACGCCTGAATCTCTCTTTTCTCTCAGGCTACGACAGGAAGCAGAGACAGAAGGATTTGAGGGTCCGAGAAAGACTTAGGATGTGGTGACATGAATAGGCCTTGAGAGTTCTTCATTTATTCAGTAAATAGTTGTCGAATCCCTGTCATGAGCCAAGCCCTGTCCTCTAGAGCCGAGGATAAATTAGGGAGCAAAACCGCAGTGGTGTCTGGTCTCGCTAGCCTCGTAGTCATGAGGAAGATCGACCAGACGTGGAGTAAGAGGAAGCCTCCAGAATTTCTGCCTGGTGTCCAGAGAGGTAATAGGGTCCCATTTCTCAGGCTAGAAATGCAGACGGGAAGGAGGTTGGGGCAGGGGGACGTGCACCTGTCAGGGTTTGGTCAGGAAAGCAGCACCCACAGGTATTTCGGAAATAAAGAATTTGGTGTAGGAAGTAGAGCTTACGTGAACACGGGGAGGTTGAGGAATTAAAATTTCGAAGGATCGGCGGACCGATATATCCCATCCCCAGAAGCCCCGACTCAGGTGGGTCAGAGTGGGGCTTGTGGGGAAATCCCGAGAAGCTGTGTTCATGTGACCGCTCCGCGAGACGAAAGGGGCGCTGACCGAGTCAGCAGGTGTACGGCGACATCAGGAGAGGTGAGCATGGTGCCTCTGCTGTCAGCAGGGCAGATAGAAACGAGGGCAGGTGCAAACACGGATGCTAGAGCCCACTGGCACCTTCTGGGCACCTCTGCAGGCATCATCCTTGTATCTGACCTGCAGAGCGTAGTGGCCTCCGCTGCCCTTCTGCCTTCTAAATCTCACCAGTGTTCCCCTCCTGTCCAGCTCTCACCCATGCAGGGAAGGGGATTCTAGGGAAACAGTTCCCAGGTGTAGATGGGGGCGGGGAGCGCCAAGCTGTCAGTGCAGTATCCGGCGTGGGGCGTTTGTTCCTGGAATCAGCGTGGAGATGGTGACATGCTCGGAGTCTTGGGACAGGACATAGAAAGTGGGTCTGGGACGGTCATGGGCTGTGGAAGCCAGGGAGGGGCGTGGTTCAGAGGCACACACTCCTGGGGGGGGGCGCCCGTAAGAGAAAAGTGGACAGTGAGGTCAGGATATGGAGGCCCCCGAGAGCTTAGCAGGATCCGGTTCCCGCCTGTGGGGACAGAAGCCAGCTGGAGTGCGTGGGAGCTTGGGGGATGAGTTGGAGTTGGCGGGTATAAACAGCTAGCAAAGTTTGGCTGGGAAGTTGGGGTCTGGGGAGAGGGGGGGAGCAGTTTCCTCTCTGGGCAGGAAGAAAAATGACATTTAAGGTGTAGTTGGGGAGCAGCCCTGCCTCCTGATACGCACAGGTGAGGATTCGTTCGCCAAAGCATTCTAAAACCATCTGCTAAGTTTCACCTGCTCTGTCTCAGCGCCGTGACGCTCTCAGGACAATGCGCACGAGGAATGGTCTTCCTCCCAGGAGCACAAGGTCTCCTCCAGGAGTGTGGCGGAGGCTCGCCAGTGGGGTGTGGAGTGTGCCTTCCTACTGGGGCTGCTCGGGGCCCATGAAAGACCCTGGGTCGGGGCTGGCTCAGCCGGGGGAGGCCTCCAAGGGGGAGGAGGTTTTACAGAAATGCTAGGAGCCCCCGGGGCAGAGGTGTGTGGAAAGGGCCAGAGGGGCAAGATCTCAGCACCTCTCATTGGAATTACAGTGAACACCGTGGGGGTGCTATAACCTGGCCACTTACGCAGAGGCACCTGCTCTGGGCACGATGCTTAGGAAGAAGCATCCAACCCCTCACCACGTCTGCTCATGTGGATAAGCGCCCCCGGGCAGGGTACAGCCATGCAGGGTGGCCCTGATGGGGCGGGGAGCCCAGAAGGGCTTTTGGACATCCCTGAGCACATCCCATGTGACTTCATGGGACCCAAAAAAACCCCTAGCTGTACTCTGCTCTGCGGGGAGAGAAAAGAGGCGAGAGGGAGGATGGAGACGGAGAGGAGGAGGAGGAGGAGGAGGACAGGGAGGAGCAACGTGAAAGCCAGAGAGGATTTGTTTGACCCTCAGGAGGATTTTCCTTGGCGTGTGCTCTGAAAGTCGAGCAGGCCTAAGAAGAAAAGCAATGAATCATTTATGATTGTTTTCATTTTGTATTCATTAAAGGCCTCTGCACTATTATTATCGAACCTTAATTGGCTCAGCGCCCGCGTGGCACTGCCTCTCCCTGCCCCTGCCCCTCCCCTCTGCCATCAGAAATTCCTCTGATGATGAAGCCGGGGCCGGACCTCTCCGGGGAGCGGGGGCAGCTGGGCAGGAATCCATCCGTAAGATCAAATGGAATGCAGCCACTTTTTTTTTTTTTCTCCCCTCCTCAGATCATGTATTAATAAATGTGTCTGGTTTGGGCTTTCGTTCGCTGCCCGTGATCTGCTCCAAGCTCCTGGCATCTCTTAGCCCTCGTTGCTTCCCCTGACATGTGAGAACTTTCCCATTAAGCTGCCCCCCTCCGGTGCCCTCCCCTCCTCCCACCCCACGGGAGCAGCAACCTCATGCCTGAGAAGGCACATCCTTTGTTCCAAGTGCCACGCTGGGCACTGAACCAGCAACACGACGCAGGTTACCTGATTTACTTCTTTTAATACACTTCATTGTAATTATAACTGCATAAAAGAGGACAAATTGGCAAGTCATTACAACGTTAATTTGGCAGTGTTTTATCCGATTGTGGAAACACAGTCTCCTCTCTAATTGTACTTGGGCGGGGCGGGGACGCGTTTGTCTAGGGTACAGCCTATCGAGGGATTCTTGAGCATGGAAATGCAATACACAGGAGATGGGGCATCGACTCTTCTCCCCGTAAATATTCCTTTATTTGCATGTGTTTTTCAGCCTCCTTAAAAAGCTAGCTCGTTTATTCAGGCCTAATGAATGGAATGCCACAGAATGCATAATTAGACTGTGACAGCTCCAGCTGATGGATGGCTTTGGCTTTGGCAACTAGAGCTACACCCCCAGTTCAAAGGGTTGAATACTTGTGTTTCAGAATCTCACCGGCTGTGCGTGCCTCACAACTGTCCCGGCCGAGAACACAACTGTGGTTCCCGGAAAATGCCCCAGTCCCGGGTGCCAAGAGGCCTTCCTCACCTTCCTGTGTGTGATGTGTGTTTGCAGTATGATCGGGGCAATGGCACAGACACCCTCGGTCATCATCCTTATCAGGTAAGCTTAGACCCAGGGACTCGAGCACACTGCTCACCTGTCGCCCTCCCCTCCCCCCCTCCTGCGTGTCTGCAGTTCTTTGGAGAGTCCCAACTTCGAGTGCTGCGTGAGTCTTACAAGCCAGCTTCCCCGGGTTCACGGGAATCAGTTACATTTGCTAGGGACCTCCCACGAGACCAGAAAGCATGGCCTGAGGGAGATGCTCCTTTCACATCCTCCCAAGAAGAGACCCTGCAGGTGATTTTGAATGTGGTCCCACATTGAGTTTTGCAGAGAGGAGGAGTGTTGGAGTAAAAGGAAAATGGCATTGGACGAGCCATGTCTGCAAGTCCTGCCCCTGTTCATCCACTGATTAGACCCAAGACCTCGGGCACATTTTCGCTCAGACTTGTTTCTGAATTCGGGTCCGAGAGCAATGTCCTAGATCCCGCCAGCCTCCGGAAGTGGTGCGGGTCCCACCGAGACCATGCGTGTGCCAGCAGTGACCGCTCTTAGACAGAACCGCCCATAATCTGGCCTCTCAGGACCTGCCCTGGGAATGGGTGAGGTTCCTCAAAGGTGAACTGTGGAGGCAGATTCTGAGTAGCTTCTATACTTCCAGAGTTCCCTAGATTCGGCTAAGGAACCTAGAAATGGAATGATCCATCCTCCAGGGTCTGTCTGGAACCGGAGGAAGTGACCCCAAACACAGACAGACCCACCTTACTGGGATGCAGCCATCTAAACAGACCAGGGCACTCCCAGGGGCTGGAAACAAGCAGGAATGAACTACTTGAACGTGACCCGTACAAATGCACATTCCCAGCCGCCATTTCCAGCTTCGCTGTCCTCCTCCCCGCGCCTACCACGTTTGCAGAGCTCTGTTACGAACTGCTGAGGAAAAGCATCTCTCCAGAGTGCGTATGTCATCTAGAAGGTCATTAGCAAAGCCTTAAGGAGCATGAAGGCAACAATAGCAAATTGCAGTTTGATTCTTTCTAAACTTGAAAAATCAGTTTTAAACATTTGCACCCAGGGCTGGCCAGGCTGTGGCAAGACTGGACTGGGTGAAGTCGCATACGGCTGGTGGCATTGAAAAGCCTGTCCCTCCTTTCAAAGAAGCAGTAGAGCGTTGTGAATCAAGAGTTGTAAAAACGTTCAGATTTTTTATGAGGTAACCCGACCCCTCAACACTTAGGAAAATACTTCTTTGCCAGAAGAACAGCTCCGTGCAGGCAGGTTTTTATTACAGTGTTAGCTATAATAGCAGAAAAACCCGAATTGGGATAATGAATTAAATTACAGTACTGTACCATAGCTCAATGGAATAATGAAAAATTCTTAAGAATGTGAAAAGTACTTATGAAGTGAACTGTTGCATTTAAATTCTGTATGGAGGTTGATTGTATATAGTACGCATATGGACAAAACCCATCAGGTCCCGGGTATGGCTGTGTTATGGGTGACTCACTTGCCATTATTAGAAATTCCCGCAAAGTTACATTGTGTTCGTCATCCACAAAAGGCACCAAAATGCAGGAACAATGAGCTTCATGACCATTAGCGGGGACCAGTCCCCTGTTTTCCTCTCCCCATGACTTCTGTGCGAAAACCAGCTGTTTGTGACGAGCAGACCAAACACAGAAAGTTGAAATCTTAATCACTTCTAAATCTCAGCTTGATCAACAGTGCTTGGGGATTTTCAAGAAACATTCGGTTCCTTTACATAGATCGGCAACAGATGGCCTACGTGACCTAGGCTGGGCCTCGGCTCGTACACTGTACCTATCGAGATGGCCAGGGTAGCATCTTACTCTGTCCAGTCCATTTGGCCATCACAGATGTTCCAGGCAGGCACAAGGGCATAGTCTAGGCCACATTCCAGGTGTATTCCGGCCGTGCCCCATTCCAGAGCGGTGGCCCCACTGTCACCCACAGCAGCACTCAGAACATCCACAGGTAAGGATACAAGCTAACACCCACTGCACCCCCCTTCGGCACCAGCACCGAGCTCCTGGTTTAATTACATGTTTACATCCTTATTGGCGTTCCCCTTTTACAGATGGGGCAGTGGAGCCCCAGAAAGTGGTTAAACAGTATTCTGGAGGTCATCAGCTAGTAAGGTGTAGACCTAAGATTCCATCCCTGGCCTTGCCCGGAATGTTCCGTAACATTCAGACCTGAACCCTCCATTTCTCCGTAAGTTGATCTGAGAAGGAAGATCCCCGCCGTGGGAACAAGTTTCCCAACAGGATATGAAGGGAGATTCTCAATACCTTGCTCATTTTATTCCTAGCGACATGATAGCTAAAAGGAAATCAATTTGCAAGTGATAAGTATTCTAGCTCATTACGCCAGCACGTTTTCTTGAAAAGGAGAATTTGCTTTTATTTATGTATCTTTCAACTCAAAACCTTCAAGTAGATGTGAAAAAACCAGAACCATGGAGCCGATAATACTCTGAAGAACTTGGATTTTGTAACATGCACATTATAAAGAGATCTGGCTGTGTTTCTGTCCAGAAACCTCCATCTCATCATTGACATTGTACATGTATCTGGCTTAATCAGCCAGAGAGTGGTTTCCCCATCACTCCATGAAAGTCTTAACCTACCTGCCCATATCCCACTCTTTATAATTGAGAAGAAATGGGTATTTCCCAAGGATAACACATGTTTAGTTTTCACTGAAAACCTTAGAAATACGACAAAGAATGTAAAACCTACATCTAAGCTCATTATGGTTTGACAGTATCTTTTGGTCCACTCTACCAACAAGCCAAAGACATGCCCACCAAGGCTCAAACCAGGTGGTAGGTCATTGGATGGGTGGCATTGGATGTTTGGATGAATGATCCCCAGGGTCATGTAAGAATATAATTCTAGCTAAAATAAATAGATACACTGATAAATCATTTACCTATCAATCAATCTATCTACTAAGTCCATAGGTGGGTACTGTGTCTTAGGTACTGGATATCCTAATGGACTTAGATATCCTATTGGTAACTTTGTTTCGAGCATTTATTTCCTACAGAATGGATTGCCTCGGTCCTCCCTGTATTGCATAGGTCCTCCTGGTCTTTCACCCATATCGAAACGCTCCTGATATTTGTAAAGGCACAGCCACACTGGACTGGCTCTAGGCCTAACCAGGTCCTTCCAGGGGTCATAGTCATGGGCTTACCTCCCCACTTCCCCTAGGGACTCACAATGGGAATGGGATAAGAGGAAGTTTCTCTGCCAGTGGTGTCCAGGATGACCTGAAACATATGTGCATGTAGTCAGTCAAATACCTCTCCCTTCATGTACCCTCACCACCCCACCAGAGATAGGGCCGGTCTGGGTCACGAGTGGGAGACATGTGCCCACCCATCCCCACCCACTTATATGTTACTCAACACGTCATCACTGCACTCACAATGAACAAGATACAAATAGTCCCTAGACTCAGAGGGGACAAGCATTGAATTAATACTAGTTTCAAGAGTAAGAGGCATTATGGAAGAGATGTTATAAGCTGTGAGGGCCCCTCTATCTAGAATTGACCAATTCAAAACAATTGGTCAACAACCAGTTAACCATTTCTAAACCCCGTCTACTGTCACGCTCATCCCAGAAAATGTTACACTCTGAGAGTGTTCTGGAAAATGTGCGAGAGGAGCATTCTAAGGGGTCGTTCTAGATAAACCCAAGCCAGGGTGATTGAGTCCATTCAGAACAAAGAACCATGACCAAGGGGTATTGAAACTGGATATAGCCGAATGGATTATTCTGCAAGTGGTCCATGTGGTGTATCAAACCACGATCATCTGGTTGGTATCACAAAATGACCTGAGAAGGACAAGGGTGTTCACAGCGCTGGCCATTTGAAAAGTGTTAAGAGAAATGGTCTTCCCAGTTGAGACTTCTCCAATATATGTATTCTATCAATTTAAGATGTTTTCCTGTCCTGACAAAAGCAAAATGCCTTTAAATGAAGACTTTAGGGACCACATTTGTGTGTCTTCCTTTCAATGACAAGATTAGCGTTATTTAAAAACAAAACAAAACAAAACAAAAAAACACTGTTAGGTTCCTAAACTTGTCAGTGCAGTTAGTTATTTTTCAGACTTAGAGAAAGAAAAAAATATATATATATTAATTTCTAGAGAATGGCTCTGATGGACAGCACTGGATGGCTGGGGTCTGTTAAAGAAGAGTGGTGAGAATCTTTTCCTCTTTCCCTCTTCATCTCTTTGCGTAGGACAGTCAGCCCTGAACTCAAGTCTTACGCCCTGGGAGTCCTGTTCCTCCTCCTTCGTTTGTTGGGTATGTATGCTCTATCCCCTCACTAATGAATTGGATGCTTATGACCAGGTGAGTAGATATCCGCGAATTTGTCCCCCTTCTTGAGTTTGTTGTTTCTTCTATGAAGTATAATTATCAAACAGGAGAAACCTTAAGTCTGTAAACTGTGCTCTGCGTTTAGACCTATGCACTCTCTGGGTACCGCAAAGGTTTCATTTATATCATCTCTGTCTTTGGGCCACACTGGATTCTCACCGTCATAAGGAGGGAAAGTGATGGCCCCAAAGGGAAACACATTCGCTGGTGGCACGTGGCTCGCTCATTAGGCAAGCCCCGAGCAGTTTGTGAAATGCTTCATTTACGGGCTGCCGGCTGGGACAGAGAAGCCTTCCGACGATGCCTCACAAATGGAAACTTTGCGCCCTTTAGATTTTTCCAAACTGATGGAGCTTACCTTGGGTTTCCCAGGACGGGGCAAACGGGACCTTCATGCTCTAGAGGCTGCATGCCAAGGTTTGGTCGGGATAAAAGGGATGCAGTTCCACCCTGACATTTTTAAGTTGAGAAAACAGAGGATGGGGACACTCCATGGTTCTCCCTGGGTCCCGGGACAGGCTGGGGCCCAGCAGAAAAGGCTGACCAGGGAACCCAGCTGCCAGGCGAGCCTGACCCTTCTCCCTTTAGACTTCTGTTGCTTTATGAACATCCCTTTGTCAAGGCCAAGATCAAGAGAGGGTAACTTTCTTTTCCTTGAATAGCGGTCTTCCTTCATGGGCATTATATGGTAAAAAAAATGTGTGAAGGGAGATAACCATGGCCTGTATTTGCAGTGTAAAAATTCAACTTCTTGTTCTAAGTATGTAACTGTGGATGAGCCCAAAGACCGCTACAGAAATGTTTGTGAACATGTTTGTAAAAATTGGCCATAACCCAAATGTCCAACAGCCAGGAATTAGTTACGTCCCTTATGATCTAGAATCCCAGTAAGATTTATGTTCGTCTTTAACGTTCTGAAAAGTATTTATAGACTTGGCAAGGGCACGTGATCTGTGGAAGGGGGACAATGTCTGTAGGATACTACTCAAGTTTTTAAAGTATAAACGTGGAAAAATATTGGAAAGCTAAACACAAATGTGGTAAGTTAGTGTCTTTGAATCAAGTTAGAAATCATATCCTCCAGAGGTTTTAAACGTTTGAATGAATATATATGTGCCGATTAATTTAAAAAAATATTTGTAATGTGTTTGAGAGGGAGACAGAGCGCAAGTGGTTGTGGGGGAGGGCAGGCAGAGAGAGAGGGAGACGCAGAATCTGAAGCAGGCTCCAAGCTCTGAGCCGTCAGCACAGAGCCCGACATGGGGGCTCAAACTCACGAACTGTGAGATCGTGACCTGAGCCAAAGTCAGATGCTTAACCGACTGAGCCCCCCAGGTGCCCCATATGTGCCTATTACTTTTATAACGAGCTGAATTCCTGTATAATTGACAATGGAAGAGTATGAAGGGTCCATTCATAAAGTCCTTCCTGGAGAATCGTTAAGTATAGGGCACGTGCAACTCCTCGCTTCCCTTCTCCGCCTGTAGCCAGATATTTCCACTCGGTCGCTGTAATCTGTCCTCCCATACCCAGGACAAGGTCTCAGAATCCTCTTGACCATTCTCGATCCATATATGTTGGTACGCACAGGGAGACTTAAGTGGCATTTTTATCTTATTTCGATTTTGCAGAAAACAGAAACTCTCTAAGTATGAAGATACCCAGTTAAGACAAGTTCAATAGGAATTCAAACTAAAACATTTAGGCCTTCTGGGACTTGTAGTGGCTTATAGAACTCCATAACCACAGGGTAATCGTTATGTTGAAATTTTTTCTTCTTCTCCTCGGGAGGGTTAAGTCTGCATGCATCGTAACACCTCACCCCTGTCGCCCTAACTCAGGTGGATAGACACCTGAATGTGTAACATCAGGTAGCAAGTTGGGGACCCTTATTTTTATAAACGGTGAAACCACTTTGTGTACACATTCCTTCAACAAACTACCATTTATTGAGCACACTCAGTGGGTTCAGATCTCCGTTGACCATACCCAGGTAAGTGGGCAGAGCCCTCTTCCCAGTAGTCATCTTTCGAGCTGACCAGGGAAGGTGGGAATCCCCCCATCTGTGGGGTTGCTGTAGGGGGGACACTAAAGACTCAGTATAGCAGGTGAAAAATGGTGACCCTTCAGAATAATTTGATAGCACAAAAGGAAAAAAAAAAGACTTGTAAAATATTTCTGAGATGCTAATGATTAGCGGATACTTGAAGAAGGAATGGAAAATTATAGAGGGTGTGGCCCTCAAACACTTCCACTATTTGTATGTCCGCCCCAGGAATAATCAGCCAGGCATTATCTATGGTGGAATTTTTCAGCTTCTGTGACTGATCCCCAGCGAGAGAGAAGTTTTACATTATGGCCCAGTACACGCATACACAAGCATTAATGTAGCTGAAAAAATTCACACTAAAAGTACCCTTAATAGATGTGTGTATTCTTTTCTATTCCATGCTTTTTAAAAAGTTGGTCATGCCACAGTCTGTTGCTTTTGTTGCCCATTTATGAGTCACGAGTCGCAGTCTGGAGAACTCTGCTCTAGCAGGATGCGATGGCTTCGTCTTGTACTTAAAAGCAGCTTATCCAAGAAGTCTTGGCAGTTGGCCTGATTCCATTTCCTTTGGCAGCACCTAATATGATTAACCATCAATTACTGTTAACGAGGGGTCAACCAAGAAATCAGTTTCCGTGACATTGTCAGCCTTTGTGCTTGACCCTGTATGGATAATGGACTTCAGTAGAGCATCATAGTTTGGTGATGGCTTCAGCACAGGTGCAGCTGGGGACACATGGAAGAGCCACCTCACCTGGCCTCGGAATGAGGGCAGGGTTGTGGGTCTGAAACAGTGTGATGTCTACCTTCGACTGAGCGAGGAGAGAGTACTTGATATGGAGGGACATACAGAAGTCCAAGCCTGGGAGGGGACACCATGTTTGGGGCTGCAGGAAGCCCAGTGTGGCTAGAGTACACAGGGCAACCGGGCACTGGCCAGCCATCCGAACATGTTGATAGCTTTGACCTTTAGCTCTAAGGTAAATGAAGTCATTGATGGTCTTTAACCAGGAAGTCACCAGGTCGTTGTGCATATGGGGAAGGCCCATCGTCCGCTCTATGGACAGTGAGAATGTAGGGACTGAACTGGAAGCCGCTGGTCTAACAGAGTAGCTAAGGGCCTGGGCTGGGCAGGGGTGGGTAGAAGAAGAACCTTCAAGGCCTGGTCCTGAATGAAAGTATACATGCTGGAGTATGTAACTGGGAAGAAACCACAGTGACAATTCCTTACAAAGGCTTGGAGCACATGATGAATGGGGACATTACGTACTGAAACAGAAGATCAGGAGGGAGTGGCATAGGCCAGCCTTGTCCAGTAGAACTTTCTGAAATAACGGAAATGCTCTATATTTGTATCACATGTGGCTATTGAGCACTTGGCTTGTATAAATTTTAATTATTTTTATTTAAATAGCCACATGTGACCAGTGGCTTTTGTATTGGACAGTCTGATGCACCACCCTCAGTGAGGCAGAGTGTGAGGAAGTGGGGCAGCATGGGGAGACCACTCCTTCCAGATACAGTAAAACCTTGGTTTGCGAGCATAATTTGTTCCAGAAACGTACTTGTAATCCAGAGCACTTGTATATATATCAAAGCAAATTTCCCTGTAAGAAATTTGGAAACTCAGGTGATTAGTTCCACAACCCAAAAATATTCATATAAAAATGATTACAATCTTGTAATATAATACAAAATTATAAAATACAAGATATAAAGAAAAACAAATGAACCTGCACTTACTTTTGAAACCCTTCATGGCTGGTGTGAGGGCGACAAGAGAGAGAAGGGTTACTGTGTAAGACAACTTTCACTACCACTAATGGATGTTGACTATAGTATGGTTTTAATAAATTCTTGTCATATACTGTATTTAACGGAGCTGGCAATAAGGCAGCAAAGGAAAGGGTCTCTGTCTGCAGGCAGCCTGACTTAGAATGAAGCAAAGAATTTCTAAGTTTCCTCTTGCATGGAAAAGCAAAGGACTATCCACAGATGCTTTGAAGCAACAAAAAATACACTAGTGCCAGTTGTGGGCACCTCCCAATGTTTTGAAAAATCACTGATTTCTGCCAAACACCATGGCCCAAGACTGAGCATCTGAGCATGGGAGATGATCGCCCACAATCCTGCAGAGAGAACCATTGGCTCAGTTGTGATCATGTCATGTTCATTGTCATATACTACTCCTATTGGAAGACATCACTCATTTAACGAGTTAACTCATCTTGCAGGATACTCACAGAACCAAGTTATTCCCAATCCACGGTTTTACTGTACTTAGCTGTGAAAAGTATACATAAGGAGAGAGGGTAAGACCCAGAAATGAATGTGAGATTATGTTTTTCTTGTTGCTTTAAACGCCAGTGGAAAGGAGTTGATAGAGCAGGAGCAGGGACTGTAGAGGCAGGGGTCAGTGTGGCTCCGTAGGCTTCCCCAGCAGCCTTGGAGTCAAAGTGGGAACGTGGATGGTAGTATCAACAATAGGTGTGGTGGAAAGAGTGTGGGGCAAAGAAATTAAGGATGATCAAAGTGGGGTTAAATGGACTATGGTACCTCAACTGGAGCATGTCTGTGGAGAAGCCCAAGGTACCAAGGACAGTGACAGAAATTGAGTGGGGGAGAAGGACATTGAGCTGGGTCAGTAAATTCAGAGTAAACTGAATGGTCTACTCTGAGCAGAATTTCTGATGCAGTCAAATCCGTCCCTCTTCATCCTTTTGCAAATGCCCTGATCACTGCTTTTCTCTCTGGGTGTTGGCAAACCATCCGCTTGAAGCCCTGATACAGAATCTTGCCCCTGGGAAGAATGAAGATGCTCACAGTAGGAAAAGGCCCTACACCTTGTCCCATTGGCCTCCCTTCTGGAAGCAGCTGATTACCCTCCAAAACAGACTTATGATATAAAGGATTCTTGCTAGTTGGGGTTATTCCCTGAGTCTTGGTTTGAAGAGTATTTTGCAACTCTTCCTCTGGAGATGGTGATTTAAAAGGCGGCACATGTCTAGGTAACCAAAGAACAGGAACGGAACCGGATTTGTTAAGACCCCACTATACCAGGGGCTTTCACAATTGCCGTCTCATTCAGTCTGTATGGAAACTCAATACAGGAGGGCATCTCATGCCAACTTTAATAAACAGTGCAACTGAGATTCAGTGGAGTGACTTCCCAGGGTGGCGGGTTCCCAAATGGCAGAGTTGGAAGCCAGAGTCTGCTGTCTTCAGTCCCAAAGCTCTCATATCCTCCCCACCACCGAGCAACCTTCAGACATGAGCTTTCTCTCTGAAGAAAGGCAACTGTCAGCTCTTTCACCTGACAAGTATCTGCCTGAGCCGTTCTCCAAAATACCGAGTTTGCTTACAAAACAGTCTCCCAGCCTTCTCGATGCATTAATAACCCTGGAGAAGGGAGCACTTTGCAAAGATCAGAACCTCCTTGTATGTGGGTTTCCCCCCTCCACTCTTCGCAAAGATCAGAACCCCTGTGTGTATCACCTCTGAAAGCTTCAAAACCAGCCTTCTGCAAACCAGTTATTCCCAGGAGCTTAGCAGGAGGGTAAGTAAGATGTTTTCTGTAGCCCTGGAAATCCCTGATAAGATCCCTAAAATCTTCTCTTCAAATCAACCAACTTTGAATTGGGAAGGAGATTATTGGGTTTGGGGTTTTGAAATGTCAAGCCTGGGACAAATAATTAATCTCTCTCAGCTTCAGTTTCTCTGTCCATAACATAGGGGGTGTTATGTGGTTATAATATATTTAGAGTGCCCCACACAGTGCAGGGAAAGGGGACAGTAAATAGACAGTAGTTATTGTGTTAACCTTAAAAATAAAAGTTACTTACCAGCAAAAATGGGTTTATTAAGGAATAACAAAGAAATGCAAGACCAAAGGCAGGTCCCATTGTAAACAAAGGAGAGGAATGTTATTTTACAGAGAAAGAGGAGGAAGTTGGGAGGGGTTGTTTTGAACGAAAACATGAGTCCAAAGTAGTGATGCTTCCTCGATGGCTGAGCTGCTGAGATAGTCAATTTCTTGTAGAAGATGTAATGTACTTCGTTCCCTCCTGGGACCTGTAATTGATGATTCTTCTGTTGGGGTCTATAATTAACAGTTCTTCCTGTAATTGACATTGAGTAGCATGGCTCCCCATTTTATCTTCCCTACTCGATTTCAGTGAGGTTTTCCTTTATTAATTTTCACAATCCCCCTTTTGATCAAGATCCTTCTCCAAACGCATCACTGTGCAAGCGTGCAGTTTTCACAATTCAGTGGCCTTTTTGACCCTCAGTGCCAGGAAGGATCTTTCCTGGGTGTCCGATCACTTGTCCATTGGAAAATTGTACACAGGGGAAACGTACGGAGATCCATTCGAGAATGTCAAAAGGACAGGTAGTGGGAGAAGTCTCAGGCACGTCCATCAGTAGTCCATATTTACCAAGGCTGTAGCTGCTACAGATCATGTCCTTGTTAGGTACAGCATTTTTATAAAGGTTGACAGGCAGTAAGTACAGAATCTAAAGTAACAGAACTATTCCAAATTATGTGATGGTTTTAAAACAAGATCCTAGATCTGAAAGTAGCCAACTGGAAATATTTATTGGCGCTTAATTCCCACGTAGGGAAGGAAAGCCCCTCATATGGAGACAAACCCCAGAGTCCCACATGCCTCCTGGGAGCCCCACCAAAAGCAGTCATGGGAACAGAATAGTGGATACTGCAGGAACCTCCTGGAAGAATTACCCGGGTGCATTTGGGGAGACACAGTGCAGATATAAACACGAAGTAATAGCTTGTGAACTCTTGGCAAAACAGCAAAACTTCAGAGATGTTGAAAAGCAGCATTGTTATGTTATCTCAGAACTGCTGGAACTTAAGTATATTTAATAATACAGTAAAGTCGAAAATTCAGAAACCATGAAGTTGGGGTGAGACTCCAGAGGAGTCCATTAATATCCAATGCAAAAGACTTCTGTGAACCTCAAAACCTCTAACAGACTTAGCCCAGAGATCTGGTCAGATGTCGTCTGCTCGGGGCCAGGAAATTGGGACCCGGATTGTTGAATGGCGCGCAGGTCCAGTCAGGCTTTGGCGCTCTCTTTAGAGGGGTCTCACAGATCCAGGAATCTGTTCTCTGGCGCTTGGCAGCACAGGGTTGGTGAGCAGTGCCTTACTGGCAAGGTTGAACAGAATCTCATCTGTTGGAAAAGACACCTCCAGAACAAGGTCCAGGTTGCAAGGTGTAATCCTCAAGGTCATTGTCTCCCGGTAGTACACGGGGAAAAGACTGAAGCATGACTCTTTCTGTAGAAGCAGTTAGGCCTCGACAGCATTGAAGCATGCCTTTTATCCACGGTGGGTCGAAGTGCTACCAAACCCAAGTTGGGCTTTCCATCCCTGAAGAGGCCAGTTCTCAAAGAGATGAGCTTTTGATTGGAAAGGAATATAAACTTTATTCAAGAGGCTGGCCACCTGGGGAGAAGGCAGGCTCTTGTCCAAAACCAACTCCAAGATTTCTCCCTGGCCCGGGGGGTCTTATAAAGATTTAGAGTAATCTGCAAAGGGAGTGCCGTGGCCTCCATCACGTGCAGACTCGATGATGCCAGCTACAAACGTTATTTTCAGCGCTCGGGGCTCTGGTTCGGGTTTGTGATGTTCAAAGGTACTGCCATTCTGCCAGACTAGGGTCTACAGCCACACAGAGGGAGGTCAATAAAATCATTTATGTGACCTAAAAAATGTTTTGCTTAAAACATTGCTAGGCTAATCAGAAAGCTGAGACAGCTTCAAACAGGCTTGCTGGCTTCTGGGGCCTGGCAGAGTTCTGGTCCTTCTGTGCTTCAGGCTAGTGGTCTGCAAAGCTCAGAGAAAATTAATTCTGCTACGGATCAGGGACCTTAGGTCAGCAACTGAGGAATGTGTTAACTTGAAGCAAGTTAACCCTTAAGACTGGCAGGAGTGCAGCACCGTGGACATCCTGTGACCATCCCAACAGGGGTGGATCTGAGACAAGGTGTTGGGAGGGTCTCTACGGATTTTGGTGGAGTGTCCACTGGCACCATGAGTACGTTCAGTCCCTCAGTACCCGAGGATTGAGGGTGGGATGCACCATGGAAGTGTTGTAAAACTGACCAAACAGCACAGACTTGTCAAAGCACCAGCCCTGTAAAACGGGTTCCCTGACCGCTGTGAGGTTTGTCCCCCAGGTAGGGATATTTTCTTCCAACAGACTTTTAGCCACAGAAGAAACAGTGGCCTGTCTGCAAGGGAAAGCTTCGGTTCAGTGAGAAAACCTACAAACCATGACTAAAACTATCCAGGAGATAGAGCTGTATGAAGTTTACCCGCCAAAACTCAAATGGCGCATTCGGTAATTTAAAGAGTCTTAGAGCATTGCAAACAGGTTTCCTTGCATTTTGTATTAGGAGGGAGGTGGGCACATTTTTGGCTGTAATATTGCCTCAGGGCTCAGGCAGTCAGTTTAATATCTGACTCTTGATTTCGGCTCAGGTTATGATCTCGTGGTTCATGTGATCAAGCCCCATGTTGGACTCTGTGCTGACAGTGCGAAGCCTGCTTAGCATTCTCTCTCCCTTTCTCTGTCTCTCTGCTCCTCCCCGACATGTGCATGCATACTCTCTCTCAAAATTTAAAAAAAGTGTATTTAGTCACCAGTATTGGTTCATAACCGCTATCATTTTGTTAGTAGACCAATGGTTTAATATATGCGCAATCGTAAGTGGTAGGAATTTTAGAATTTCTGGTACGGCCAGATTGTTAGTTGGTCCAAACCAGAGTTCTCTCTTTTTATTGAACCAACAATAATTAGACTGCTAATCCCGTTTTTCATTTTCGGGGACAAATTGTTGGGCATCTCTGGTCAGTTTTTCCAAATGAGTGTTGCGGAGAACATCCCTTTGGACCATGACAGGGGTTTGGCTATTGGTTTCCCTAAGAACAGCATTTTTGGTGGAAATATTAGCAAGGTGGTTTCCTTTGGCCTCTAGGGAGTCAGTTCTGGAGTGCCCAGGAATCTTAATAATATTCCAAAGTCGTAAGTTATGCTAAGGGCTAACTGGATTATCAGTTTCATTTTTCGCGATTTTACCCTTGGCTGAGGTACAAGCATGAAAGGGCGTACAATTCAGCTTGTTGCGCCACAGGAGCCGAAGGTAAAGGGACCGTCAAAGTGACTTCAAAAGGAAGTGGAAAGGTAGATTATATTTACCATTTTCATCCTTTAAATAAGCACCGTCCGTAAACCATGAAAACTCTGCATCGGCCAGAGGAGTTTCCTTTACGTTGCCACAGGGAGTCCAATGGTGATCCGTCAGCATTAAGCAACAGAGAGAGGTCTGGTCCGGGAAGGAGACTCAGAGAGCAGCTGGGTGAAGTTCATTGCAGCAGGGAAGTTGGAGGAGGAGGAGCTGACAGGAGGATGTCCTAGGAGGTGAGGTGACTGGCTGCAAAGTAGAGAGAGGAGAATTTAGGAGTCTGGCTTCCGCTGCTGGGGACACAGGGTGTTTAGAGGGGGTCCCATGGCCTCAACTAAAAGGGCGGTGGCAGGGATGGCTCTAAGGAGAGGGGGTATCCCTGTGCCGCAGGCTCACGTTGCCGAGGATGGTCCCATGTTCTGGAGGGGACTCCAAGGCATTCCCCTCCCCTCTCACATATAAACAGGGAAAGGGGAAGTTGGCAACTAGGATATCTGAGGACAGGGGGCCTTTATTACGCTTTGCTTTAAAGTCTCCAAAGCTGAATCTCCCTGATCTTTCCAAATAATAGCGTCAGGTTTGTCTTTTTTTTTTTTTTTTCTTAGTAAGGCATATTTAGAGGTTCAGCCATGAGAGAGACGTTTGGAATCTAATTTGAACAGCAGCCAGCCAGTCCCAAAGAAACCTCATTAATTGGCACTTAGTTTTGGGAGTTTCTGAATGCCATGAAAACTGCCTGGATTCAAACGTAGTCCTTATTTCGAAACTGCAATTTCTAGGTGGAGACTTTTTAATTTTTTTCTCATGTTTGTTTATTTTCGGGAGAGAGGGAGGGAGACACAGAATCCGAAGCAGGCTCCGAGCTGTCAGCACAGAGCCCAATGCGGGGCTTGCACTCACAAGATGCGAGATCATGACCTGAGCTGAAGTCGGACGCTTAACCAACTGAGCCTCAGCCAGTGGCCCCTCTATTTGGAGACTTTATGTCCCTTTAAGCCCAAAAGTTTAAGCCGGGTAGATGCTGTTTTCTGGAAGAAGTTTGAGAAGGAGAGCAGAGAAGGAAATTGTCTCTGTAGGGGAACGAACCTCATCCAAATTGACTTTTAAGGTTTGGGAAAATTAAGAAGGGCTCTCTGTGTAACCCCTGTGTACACTGTCCAGGTATAACCAAAAAGATCCTTCTCAACCAGAATACCGAAAAATGCACTGCATGTTCTCAACTACAGTGAGGATTTGCTTTTAGTAGGAATAGATGTCAGTAGCCTATGGAAGTTGGGAATAACAGGGTACTGAGGGATAATATTTATTGCCTAGAGGGCATGGACAAACCGCCACCTTTAGCCATTGGGTTTTCTCACAAGGGATATTACAGGAACTGGTGCAGGGGCCCCCTGTAATCTATTACGGGCTTGGTGCCTTGAAGGACTTCTTTATAGAGTATTGATGATTTCTGAGGGGAGGGTTTTGAGGGATCTATTTGAATCTTGATGGGAGGTATACTATGGATTCTGCCAATATCCGTTAAAGATCTTGCCCGTATAAAGGTTGGGAGCCGATGCATTAGGGACAAAGGATTGGTATCCCCAGACTCCGCTATAGTGCCATCAGAGTCGGAGCAAATAATAGGTGCCAAAGGGTCATTTAATTCACCAGCTTGGCTATTTTGATTACCACTGTCAGGTTCTCCAGGAGAAAGAAATTCTGGCATGCTATTTTTCTAAGAAATCTCAGCCCAATAAACACATAAGGAGAAAAGGGTGAGTAGCCCTCAGCGGACCTAAACAAAAGGGAATAGGGTCAGAGACTGGAAACTGCGGGGGTTTATTAAGGACCCCCCACTATTTGAACTGGGTTCATACTCCGAGACCCTCGGCTGCTGTGAGGCGGGGGCTTGAGCAACAAGAGTGCAGTTCTGAGAATGAATCTCTTTGTCCGTATTGACAGCCAGTGGGAGAGCCGTTTCTCTGAGCCGATCCGCAGAGAGGAAGTTCCTCGGAGCCCCGACACTGGGAATTAAGAGGACATTGCAAAGGCTGCAGGAGCCTGTGATCCTTAAGCTCGTCACAGTCTTTTTCCACAGTCCAGGCCCTTTGCAGTAATAGCAGATATTAGGGGAGGGTTGGTTGTCTTTAAGGGCATTCATTGGACGGCATTGAAAATTGAGAATTGTAGCCCTCTTTTCTTTTAGATGACTCATCTAGAGTGTAAGTGAGCTGACCTGCCCAATTAAATCTGGGCTGCACAGTTTCCCATTCCATCCTGGTCCTTTTAACAAAAATAAATATCCATGTTCAGCCCATTAATAAATCGAGTTTAGGGGCACCTGAGTGGTTCAGTGTCCAACTTTGGCTCAGGTCATGATCTCACAGTTCGTGCTCTTGAGCCCTGCGTCAGGCTCTGTGCTGACAGCTCAGAGCCTGCTTCAGATTCTGTGTCTCCGTCTATCTGCCCCCATTCCTGTTCGCACTCTCTCTCTCTCTCAAAATTAAACATTAAAATATAAATTTTTTGAAAAAAAATCAAGTTTAACGCTACCTAGGGCGATTCCATACCTAAAGGAAGACCAGAATTTTCTTTAAAGACAATTTGGAGTTGATTTTAATAGTCATGAACAGGCCTACCAGGCTTTTGTGTGCAAGCCTGAATTTTGTTCCAATCGACAAGCTTAGTAAAAGCTACCATAATGGTTGGTAGAGTGTTCTAGCATCCCGCCAAAAGTGAGGGGCCTGTTTCTCGAAATCCCCTTCAGAATGTTCCCAGTGGGCTAGTTTCATCCAGTATTTGGCCTGGCCCTCACCAACAAGCATGTGGACTGATATAAATCTGAGAAACCAGGTTGGTCAATTTGAATAACTGTGTTAAATTCTTCAGCAAACCTTACGGGAGTCTTCAGCCACTTTAGGAAACTTTAACTTTGGCTCACAATTTGGCCTTGTTCCAGGGAGCAAAGGTATTGTGGGGTTTATTTGATCCTCAGAGAGGCAGATTTTAAGAGGTCCAGGAGAGGAGGGGAAGGCTCCTTCAGAGGAAAAGGCAAGGTCAGTGAAAGGCTTAGCCTGAGGGAACACAGGGAAGTGAGGAGGCCGTGCAGGAAATAAAGGAAAATGGCGCCTGAGGTGGGACCCAAGCCCAGAGGCTGAGGCGGTGAGACAGAGGGGACAGGGAAAGGGGACAAGTGACCTCAGCAGCCCCATTTTCTTTGTTGGTTTGCCTCAGCTAGTATACATTCTAGATTCCTGATGGTGTGTGGAAGCTTCAAAATACCGATCAATACAGGCATCCCATTCCGTTGACAGTTTTAGAACCGGGCCTGTCCAATTCAGTTTGAGAAGAGTAAATTTCAGAAGATGGAAAGCTCCCCACTGAAGGTCCAAACTACTTTCCATTAAGTTGGTCCATTTAGTTTGAAGAGGGACCACAGGTTTTGAAACATAAAATCAGGCGGGCCCCGGTAGGGGGAAGGGCACTCCCTAAGGCAGTTTGGTAACTGGGATCCCACTTCTTCTCTAGAGAAAAAAATTTCTAAACACCACCGTTTCAACAGGAATGACCTGGTTCCAAAAAGAATCAGGATAGTTTACCAAAGGCCAAACAAGTACTCTCAGAAAGAATAAAACCTTAAAATAGATCCCAAAGAGAGCAGAGCTTGAAATCCAGGAGAAAAACTTACTTCGAAGCTCCAAGGTCAACAGGAAGGCAGCTCATGGGACTCTGGGCACCGGCACCTGTTTGCTCACCAGCTCCTGAGTTGTTGCTGGTCTTCTCTGGATCCCACCTCTCATCACCGAATAATGGTAACCTTAAAAATAAAAGCCCTTTGGGACCCCCGGATGGCTCAAGCGGTTGAGTATTGGACTTGTTTTTGGCTTAAGTCACGATCCCAGGGTCCTGGAATTAAGCCCCACATCGGGTTCTGCACTGAACATGGAACCCGCGTGAGATTCTCTGTCTCCCCCTGCCCTTCTCCCCCTCTCTCCAAAAACCTAAAAGCCCATCATTTTACCAGCAAAACATGGGTTTATTTGGAAGCAGAATTGCAACTCAGGGCATGCAAGGTACAGCAAAACCATAGACAAGTCCTATCATAAAGGAGAGGGAAGTTACTTTATGGAGGAGGAAGGCAGGAAGAGTTGTTCTGAATGAAAGTCCATTGGAGAAAAGCAAGAGTTCAGGGTGACGACGGTTTCTTACTGAGTTGCGGGACTGGTTGATTTCTTATAGGAGATGCAACCTACGTCTTTCCCTGTTGGGGTCTGTAATTGACACTTCTTGCTCTAGGGCTCCCCCTTCTGTCCTCTCCAGTCTATGTTAGAGCGGTTTCCCATCATTAACTTCCACCACTATTACAGTACTCCTGTGAGTACTCCCACTTGTGTCTGGGGAGACGGTATCTTGCAGGGACAGTCCGAGCTTTTATTTGGTCCATCTGAATGATAAACAGAATAATGGGTGGCCACATGGGAGCATTAGCCATCAGGTGAGTTCTAGAATGACCTTTAACAGAAGAGATCCAATCAATTCTTCCTCTCTGGTATTCTCTGCACACCTGATAGCCAGAGCTTCCCTTTGGGGAAGGACTTTAAGTCAATATAAGGATGAATTTGGTCGAAAAGCTAGTATGTTTTTCTATTTGGAAATATAAAGGGAACCTCATAAAGGTTATGCTTAAAGTATTAAACCCAGAGTTTATTCTAAACTAGCCCCCCAGGCACCTATATAACATGAATAAATTAACATGAGCACTGGCCCTAGGGAAGGACCAGACTTGTGCATAACACCTCATTTGTAATAGGGCTCATCTTGACCCTGGCCAGGGGGGCGGTATTAGCTCCATTTTAAAGATCAAGAAACTGAGGTACTGACCAATCAAGCGACTTACCCCAATCCCAAGGCTTTCAACACAAGTTCAAGGTTCTTTTCTTCTCCATGACAAAGGCTCCTGAAAATATGAAAAGCTTTTCTAGGCACTTAGCTTTCTAATTTCTGTTTGAAGGCTTTTTCTGACTCCTTCCAGGCTGTGTCGTCTGGTAACGGAGCCCGACAGTAGGCAAGATGAAACTGACGCCATGAGCACAAAGAAGTATGCCCTACTTTAAAGATAACACAATATTTTAGAAACCCTCACACAGATACAGATTCATGAAGGAGTTACATCTTGGCATTTTAGAGGGATATTTTGGTCCAAGCAAGTATTAAAGAATGGCTCCTTTATACTGTAAATTTCCTCTGATGTGCTGAAAATAGGACCACATTTGCCCAATGTGGATTTATCTCCAACTCTTCCAGTCCCTCTGCACTGGGACCAAAGAGCCCCCATGCTGTCAGTCCCTTCCCATGGCAGAACTGTTGACAGAGCCCTCACAGGCTCTCCCTAACGTGCCATGACGGGTGGCCTAGGACAAAGTGATCTCAAGAAAGGAAGAAGAGGGAGGAACATTAGGGGGCTATCGCAACCTCATAAAACCCAGAGAAATAGGTGAATGGATGCAAGTGACCCCATGGGGCCACAGAAACAGCCAAATTTGTTCCATTTTTCCCAAGTCTACCAATTTAAAGTGGCTTCCAATCTCCATTTCTTTACCTAAAAATGTGACATGTGGCTTAGTTTCTCTTACGTGGTTGGCTGGGCAGGTAGTCCAGTGGGCTCATTTTCTGTTACACGAACGAGGGCATTCGTTACGGGGTGGGGTAGGGGGACGGCTGGGAGAGCACTCACTGGTTGGTGAGGAAGGCCTCAAACCATGGGCAGCCTTTAGGGCAGACGATGCCGGGATTATAGGAGTTTCCATTCGGCGAGACCAAGCAGGCCTGGAGGCTACAAAGAGGATGCAGGCTGTTGGTTTACTGAATCAAGCTGCTTGGGCGGTTTAAGGAGGTTTCGACTAAAATTCTTACTCTGGAATTTCTTTCTGGGCTGACAAGGGACCGCACTGAGAAGTGCTGAGGCACCGGGCCTGGGGAGCCCGGAGCTCTGTCCAACCTCGTGAGCACTGATGGCACAGTGCAGGCCCCCGCACGCCCATCCCGGACCTGACATTAACAACAAGGAAGCGTTGTTTCTCTCAGTAAGCCTTTGCCCTCGCCGGCTGCCCTCAGAGGCCCCCTCGGAAAGGGGAGTCTGCGGCTTGTGTGATACAGGGTTTTTAATTCGAGTGATCATGAATGGACATCAGGGGTCATGAAGTGCCTGAAAAATGGGTGTGATTCTTTTGCGGGTAGATGTGATTTTCTGGACTAAGGATCTAAATCTCATCGAATTCTGAGGGACCTTCCTTAAATAAACAAACTCTGACGCTCCAGAGCTGGAAAGAACACTCCAGACAGCAGAATACCCCAGCAACGGCATCTTAGAACTATTGCCACCTGCTTGCAGCGATCACTTTCTGCTTCTGGGGTCTCTCCCTGGATAGGATTAGAACCACACTCTGGCCTTGGGGATACTTTTTCTGAGGCAGTTAATCTGCATTAATGAGCCATTCACTGATTTCCCATCGCACAGTTGAACTAGTTCCCGCCCCGCCCCCCACAGGCCAGAATCACCAGGGGAGGACTTCACAATGCTGATGACCCGGCCACCCACCAGACGTTCTAACTTAATCGTTCTAGGAGGGAACGCCTTGGATGATTTGAATGTGCAGCCAGGACGGATAACCTTTGAGCCTGGACAAGGGTCAGAAACACAGAACTGAATTGAGGAGGATAGTTTTTATCTCCTTTGCCATTTTTGGTCGCTGCTTGAAAGCACCTGAAACACTCTAGTGTGAGGGTTTTAAAACTGGTTCCCAGCTCAGGATGAAAAGGAGTCAACCCAGTGGTAATATCTAGGGGAAGGGAAGTTGTTAGGTATGCAGACGCTTTCCATCTTGATACACACAGACACACGTATGTGGTGTGTTATACATGCTTGTGTACATGTATACGTGGCTACATCTATATATATATACACACACGCATGCATACATGTAGCTGTATACACACAAAGGTTAGGTGCACTCATGTTCAACTTCTGTTCCCTTCTGGTTCCAGCTCCTTCCACCCAGACACAGCCTTAGAAGCCCCACGCAGGAACACAACCCAGAGAACGAGATACCTCCTTGCATTCCCCTCTATGAGGTTGTGCTCCTCTGACACAAAGACGGGTCCCTTCAGGGAAAATTCTTTTCTTCTCAGGCTCTCGGCGGATGAAAGTAGTAGCAGGTGCCATTTGTTCTGTGTTTACCGTGCGCCGGGCACCATTCTAAATGCTTCCCATGGGTCCATTTAGTCCGTCTTCGCAGCTGTCTGAGCAGAAGGGGTATTATCCCCGTCTTGCAGATGAGAAAACTGAAACACGGGGGGGGGCTTAGAGACCTTATGCGGGTTTGGGCAGAGCTGGGGTTCGAACTCAGGTCTTGCCAGCCCCGTGGGCCTGTTGAGGGGAGAGCGGCTCACGCATGCGGACCGGAGAGTCCAGCCCGAGGGTGAGCCTGACGTGTTCTTTCCCCTCTCGCAGGCTTCATCCCCCCTCCCCTCATCTTCGGGGCCGGCATCGACTCCACCTGCCTGTTCTGGAGCACGTTCTGCGGGGAGCAAGGCGCCTGCGTCCTGTACGACAACGTGGCCTACAGATACCTGTACGTCAGCATCGCCATCGTGCTGAAGTCCTCCGCCTTCGTCCTCTACACAACCACGTGGCAGTGCCTGAGGAAAAACTATAAACGCTACATCAAAAACCACGAGGGCGGGCTGAGCACCAGTGAGTTCTTTGCCTCTACTCTGACCCTAGACAATCTGGGGAGGGACCCTGTGCCCGCGAGCCAGACCCATAGGACAAAATTTATCTATAACCTTGAAGACCATGAGTGGTGTGAAAACATGGAGTCTGTTTTATAGTGACAAAGGAGTCTGAACTCTGTATTAGCAATCAAAGGGTCATTTTTCCTAAAAAAAAAAAAAAATTTCCAAAAAAAAACTCAGTACAGAGAGACACACACACACAACACAACACGTACACACAACACCTTTGTCCTCTTTCTCAAAATCAGAGCCAGACAGGATTCAGAATAAGGAAACCATGGCATCGTGTGTCTGACGTGCAACCTGCTGGGGCCCAGAGTCTGCTCTTTGGAGGCACCGCATGGTTTTTCGGGATGCCGACCGCTGCAAGCAACAGGCACTGCCAAGTTCAGGGAACAGTGGTGGCCCGACTTGGAGGATGGACATTTCGGGATATACATACACATACAAAACATTTTCTTAAAAGTCTACTAAAACACACAAGTTGACAACATTGCCAGGATAAACACTAGTGACACACCCCATACCGTCCGCCCCCTCCACCTGAGGGGGAGGGGCGTGCAAGTCAGAGGAGCGGGAGCCCCCCTCCTCTCTCTAACTTTCGCAATATGGGTCACTGTGTAGACGACTCACCCAGTCTGCATGTGGTTCAAGGCCCCAGAGTTCTCTCAGCGAAGCTAATGGGTGATCCGTGCTGGAGTCTGTAATTGGCACCTCTCACCAGCTCCATGTTCAAGACTGAGGGCCCAAGGGGGAGCCGGGCGTGGAGGGGCCAGCACCTCACCTTCCACCCCCCCCACAGCACCCCCTCAGCCCCGCAGAGTGACCTCAGGAAGCAGTGGGCCTCGCCTGGCTATGACTGACTTTGCTCAGAGCCGGTGAAACCCAACACAGTCCAAGTCATTTGCTTACATTTGCCAAACATTTTGCCATTTAAGAAAAAAAATGCAATGCAGATGAATTTCAAACTGTTGTATGTATAATCCTCTAATACTATTTTTACCCACTTCTAAAATCTGTGTTAACTCTTAAAGTCACTGACACAGTTCTCTAGGCTGAGTTTATTATGCTGGTTGCTTTTACTTTCCTCCTTTTTTTAATGCACCAAAAATATAATGTGATTCAAGGGATGCAATTAATCTATTGTAATTTTTTTTATCATTTGATCCTCATTCGGATATTCTGCAAAAACAAGGATATACAGTGTGTTCCAAGAAGAAGAAAAAAGAAATGCTTGGAGAAGGAGTGTATATGCAGCCTGCCTTTAAAAGAATCACACTGGAGACAACAGGGGATAATGTGATGAATTGCAAATTCGCCTTCTGGCTTTATTCCCCGTGATTCAGTGATCGCTGTCATGGGAAGCCCTTTTATATTCATGCTTCACATTCCGAGAGGCGCGTTCTTTTCAACCCGTGGAGGAGACACACTTAGATGTGGGTTGTGTGGACGGGCGCGGTGCTTCTGGGGTTAGTTCCTTAGCCCCAACTGTGAGGTGGTCTGTGATGGCCAACGGCCCCACAGGGTGGTGGACGCTACCGCGTGTCCGATGCATTAACGGGTCTCTGTTTTCGGGGTCGGTCTTGAACAAAGAGGTCTTTGTTTCAAAAGGGGCTAAACCTCAAACAGCTATAGCGAGCAAACCGCATGGTTTGGGATGAGAATCTTGGGAAGATCTCTTGCCGTCAAGTAGCCTCAGCCTCATAAGGCCACGTCCATAAGGGGACAGAGCTTATGGGAGCGCGTGCACAAACATGGCCCAGTTAACCAGTTGACGCACGTTTCGTGTTTCTTCAGTGACCTTTGTCGGGGCTCAGGGGTTCTTTGGTCGGCTGTTTGCCTTTTCACCTCAGACACATATTTGTAGTTTACTCAGAGGGTAACAAAAGAATCGGGAAAGAAGAGAGTGGAGGCGCTGAAGAGAGGGCTGTGGTGCCAAATCTCTCACACACAGTAAATGGGCAGTTTGAATGACAGCCCAAAACCAAGAGAGAGAAAGAGAGAGAGTGCACGCACCACTCAGCAAGGAGGACCCAGAGAGAAGCTTGTGTCCTGGTGCGGGGCCACCGGGATCAGCTGCCTGAGACAGGATGCTTCCAGAACACTCCCACGGGTTTACTTTTTAGACCATCCTTGTCGGTGAGCCCGGGGACACTCATCAGTGTGTTACTTACTAAAAGGAGGGATTGTTCTCCAAGTGATTCATGAAATATGTACGCTCTGTCACTCTAAAGGCTTTGAAACCATTCTGTACAGGTGTGGGGGTAGTGTTGTTTGAAATGTATTGCTCACCAGTCACTGCTGTACCCGTAGCTCTCCAAAACTCAGTACGCACCCAGTGAGGCCCGATGACCTAGCGTCCTCACAGGGCCGTTTGCTTAAAAAAGAAAAAAAAAAAAAGTTTTTTGAAAACTCTTTGCATTTTCGGATTTTTTTTTCCCCTAAGATTTTAGGATGAATGAGATATTAGGGTGAAAAAAGAACACACTGCCAGGGCTCAATTTTGTCAACAAGTAGGTATGAGCCGAAAGCCCTCTCTCGCGAGACGGCTCTAAAGTGCGTTGTGTCACCTTTTCGTGTTTTAACTTCTCTCCTGCTGCAGAATAGGAAACCTTGTCTGGTTTTAGTTTTTCCTTTTGTGCTGCAAAGAACCATTGTACATACAGCGTTAGTTCCAGCTCCTCAGTGATTGGTTTGGTTTTGAGTGAAGGAAAAGATTCCCTGGTGAGAACTCCACCGGACTAACAGAAAACAAACATGTAAGGGGCAGAATAAACCTAGAAGGTTAATGCTAAGCTGCTTTCTCTCTCCTGCTACCAACTCCTCCGCCATCTTGGTCGAACGTGCCCAGAGATGGATGAAAAAGTCTCTCTTTGCTGCAACTTCTGACAGACTTCCGTAACTCCTACATATATAGGCCAGGAAGTTTTTGGACCAACATTATTCCCACGTATGAAGTAAAGACCTTTTGTAACAGTGGACTTCCCTCCGGTGGCTGGGGCTTGGGGTGTGCTGACAGGAAAGACCCAGCGGCCTGGCCCCCTCCTTCACGCCTCCACAGAGGAAGGCTGTGAAGCACCAAGGCGCCTTGGGGTTGCTGCCACTCCAGAAGGCCACAGCATATGGGCTTTCCTCACAGCTAACGAAGGAGCAAGAGAGGCTTTCACTCACGGTCCCCCCTAAGGAGTTTGCTCGTAGCGCTTAGCAGGCAAAGTAATAAGGGGAAGCCAAGAGCTTCTAAGGAATCCTTTGACAGACTTGTTAATGTTTTCCAAGAAGGAAGGAGTGTGCTGCTCCATAAAAATCACTCTTTTCTTACCATCTTATGGTAGAAGAGCTTCCTCTAGTGATGATTTTTAAAGTTCGGTCTGTACGTTTTAACGTGGTGTCTGTACATTTAATCCCTGATTCCACTTCTCCAGTCAGGACCTAGAGCTTCCCCTCAGGCATGGCAAGATTTTCTCATCCCTTCCCCTTGGAAAGCTGCCACACCAGAAGGCCGCAGCTCGCAGACCGCCCTCACAGCTAATGAAGGAGCCAGAGAGGTCCTCTAAGGTGACCCCCAGAAACATTCCATATAGGGGCACCCAGCCAGTCCCCGGGATGATCACCATACCATACCTGAGGAACGTTCTCAGTAAAAGGATTCAGCCGTGGTTGCTAACCACCATCACCCACCCCCACCACCACCGTGACCACACTTCTAGAGGTGGCCATTCAGTAAGGAGCATGTAATATGGGGGAAAAAATACACACACACACACACACACACACACACACACACACACACTTGCTTACTGAGAAACCCTCTGAGGAAAAGTCATTGTTGGCTTCCATGAGCCTGCGAGCTGGTTTCTTGCTGCATGCTGTTCAGGTCCTTATCAGGGCGGAGTCTCCTCCACCCAGTCAGGCCTGCCATACTGTACCCTCAGCACTCCTCAACAGCGTTCAGCGATACAGGTCAGTGTGTGGAAATCAGCGTCGCTGATCATACAGTCAAGCAGAGGGAGAAGGACAGGAAAACTTGAACCATTTGGTGGCATTCCCCTTGAGTGTCGTTGGCGTATTCACTTGGGTTTTGTCTGAATGAAGGGAGAGAAACCACACAAGCCATGTTTCAGTCCAACAGAGAATCTGTGCTGTCTCGTGCTGTTCTTACCTGACCATTTCGATGGCTCAGGAGAAAGTTCCAGACACACAGGAGGGGCTTGATTGCTGAGCCCTCTCCTCAGCCTGCTCCCATCCATGATGTGTTACTTCCCTGTAGGTTAGAATCCGGGGCCAAGTCTTAAGAGGTGTTACGTGGTCCAAGAGAAGGTGCTTGTGAAATGAAGTCGGGCCTGGAAGGTTAGTTTGGAACATAAACACAGTCCTTATCCTCTCGCTGCCCTTCCTCTGGTTCATTGTCCCATCGATTCCAACTCAGTCCAAGTTCGTGAGTTCTGAACAGGTACAAGGACCTCATCTCTTTGAGCAGCTGTCCCTGAATGGTAGCCTTCAGACCCAACCCCCGTGGAGGGTTGTGTTCGCTCATGAATAATTCGGCAAACCAGATCTCTCTAACTGGTAGAATGTGCAGGAAGATGTTCTCACTCAGATGTCTCGTAGGGGGCCTGTCGCCCTGTGTTACACGAGGCATCCACACTATCTGCACGCACAGCCACCCACCCACACCCCTCCCCTTTCTCACACTTGTAGGGGACCTCGGAGTGCTTGGTCATCATGGCGGGATGGACTTACAAAGACTAAAATAGCAAACTCAGAAAAGCCAAGATCGCCCTGTCCCTCAGCCAGCTGTGACTGCTCTGGAGACAGAGACAGAATTCCTACCTCTCAGGGACCATCCGCATGGTAGCTCAGCTTCCCTTTGCACGGTTGGTGTCGCTGGGGAATGTATTACAGGAATTCGATATTTTCTAAAGATGTTATTTATTCCCTCATTCCTTTGTTGAGATTTTGGCAACGTGCCAGGCCATGGACCAGATACAAAGATGAAAAAGACATGGTTCCATCCTCCAAGAGCTCACAGTTCAGTGAGCCAGACAGACCTGCACACAAACAAAAGCAATAGAATGATAATATTAAGAGCCCAGCTCTGACGGGGCCCAAGGAAGACTGAATAACGGTGGTGGTGAGTCTGGCCTCCTGGCATTGAGAATCAGGAAGGTTTGAGAGAGAGAGAGAGAGAGGGGCGTGGTCCAGAACCAAGAACTAAAGAGCAGTAGGTGTCTGCCAGAGAGATAGGAGGTCACCTCTACTGAGAGGGCCACCAGACCAAGTTGACAAACTTCCCGTAAACAGCCGGGTGACCAGCGTTTTAGGCTTTGAGGGCATATGGTTCAGACCACCGAACTCTGTTCAAGCATGAAAGTAGCTCACGTGTAAACAAATGCGTAGGCTGTGTTCCAATAAAACTTTATTTACAAAGACAGGCAGTGGCTGAAGGCAGTCATGTGCTCAGGTCTGAAGCTGCACAGCATGGTTGGGGGGGAGGGGTCTCTAGCAGCCGAGGCTGCCGTAGCACGTGCCAAGTCACATGTTGGAGGGGTCCTTGCACCCAAGTGCCCATCAGGCCTGATGTTACTGACCCCAGGAATCGGTGCAGGTAGCCCATGTTCCAGGACTGAGGTGAGTACCCCGTCACTATCAGGGTTTGTGATTGAAGTCAACATCAACTTTCTATGGACTGAGGGGAATTGGAGCTACAGGTTCTCATCTACATAGTTCAATCACAATATTGTCCTTTTCTTCTTAAGCGAAAAAATGGGGATGGGAGGAGGAAATGTAGGAATGAATAAAAAAAAATAGTATTTCACCTCCCTTCCCACCAACACAGAACATTGGCACTACGAAGCTAAGGGAGATGCCAGGTATAATAATTGGTAAGCACTAATAATAACTAATAATAGCTAACATTTACCAAGCACTTATCGTGAACCAGCTTAATACGCGTACCAGCTCATTTAGTTTCAGCAATAGCCCTGTGAGGCAGGAACTGTTATTAGCATCAGTTTACAGGCGAGGAAAACGAGGCAGGGAAGGCTCCCAGGATTGGCTCCAGGCCGCAAAGCAGAGCTAAGATTCAAACCCAGGTCTGTGAGTCCAAAGCCCGTGATCTTAGCCTTTATGGGTATCCCCTGCATATACTGGGCAAGATATGAGTCCCCCTGCCCCACTCCCCTCCCGTAGGGGCTGCCTCAGCAGGAAAACTCTGGCTCTGATGGACTGTGGGTTCTACACACTCTCACGTGCCCCCGATACAACAACCAGCATAGCATGACAGGTGTCTTCCAAGGACTTCTGTCCTTCCTGTATTATTCCTGGTCCTAACCACAGAGCCCAGTGATCAATTTCTTTGGGGTGGTATACCGAAAGCAGACAGGTAAGAGGAAACAAGAGATTCCTTCACTAATGCATTCTGAGATGCCAGGGAGGCATTCCTCAGTGCCGGTCATCGGCTACAATGGGGAGACCCAGGCACCCCTCCCGCCAGGCACTGCCATGGCACACAGCATCTACCTCAGGAGTCTGGCTCTGGCCCCGGGCCTTCAGACACACCGACACTCATCACTGGTTGGATAGGTCTTGCTCTATTATCAGATACTAGGCTTTTAGAAAGAGAGTTTCTAGACATTTTTATTTTTGCATTAATGACTCAGGCCAGCAATCAGTGGCTGACGCGATTAGCATAAATTCTGAATATTTTTCCATAAGGGAAAGGGATGGTCTCCTTCTGCCATGAGCAGTGGAATAGCAAATTTTCTGGAGGTTTAACCTTCCTGTAGGTTGAGATCCTGCCATTCCATTAAGTCCCCCAAAATAATGTTTTTCTTAAATTCATGCTAACTTAACAGAAGAGAGCTCTCATGGTGATATGTTTGTCAAAACGGCTTGATTTTACAATCTAAGGCCATAAGATGAATTGCAGATGTGCAATGCAGGAAGTTGCATTACAAAAGGAAGCCAGCTAACACATAGATTTGTCCGGCGCCTTAAAGGAAGAAGGGGCTGGGGAGCGCTCATTTAAGAGCCTGCTACTCACGTGCCAGGTGCCATGAGGCCTGGCCCAGGTAGTGCACCCAGCAGCTTTACATCGGGTAAAGGTGAGTATAATTTTTCCCACTTTTACAGGTCAAGAAGCTAAGGTTCAGTAAACCCAAGCCTCTTAAAGTCACACAGGGAGTTGGAAAAGCCACCAGGAGCCAGTGCCAGGTCTGGCTAACTCTGGAACCGGTGCTGTTTCCACTACACCGTGTAGCCACCAAAGTGAGCATACAGACCTGCTTCTTAGAAAGCTTCCATGAGGCCAGCAGGACATCTCTGGGGGGAAAGAATCCCACAGAAATCTTTATTTCACAGAGAAAATGAGCCAAGAGCCAGAGGTTAGAACCTCTGCAAAATTTTGCCAATAGGCATGGGGATCTAAAATGAAAATAATTAAAAAAAAAAACTATTTTACTTTAATCATTAAGCATTAGAGATCTTTAAACACACTCCTTCCTTCTTCCACCTTAGCCACATCAGAAGTGTCCTGGCCACTTCTCATCCTGTACTGTTTTTCATTCTGGGTGCAAGAACCCAGCCAGCTCTCTCGCTTCTATCCCACCCTCCCCAACTCCCTGGCCCCCAGGCTTCCAGCAAAACCCCAAGGCCACTTGACCTTCTCGAACACTGAGGAAGGATGCTCCAGACCGGCCCCGAGCACACGAGCTTCCTTCCGTAAGCCGGAGCTCAGCTGCAAAATCCTGAGGACAAGAGGGATATTTCCACACTGTCACCTTATTGTACCACCAGGTCAGAGCCTCAGAGAGGACAAGTAAATGAGCGGGGACGCGTACGGCCCCTTGTGTTGATTGTTGAAAAGCCAAGGTGCGCGTCCTGCTCAATGAGACCTACCCAGCTTGTAAGTCCTCAAGGGATTGGGGGACTAGCTGGGTTTTTAATGCCTTTTAAGTGAAGCCACAGTATCTATTTTGGAAGTGTGGCACAGGCTTAAAAACCCTGCTCTACCGAGGAGATTGTGTGACTCAGCGTGCGGTGAATCCTGTGGCCGAAAAGAAACAGTGTCCAGGATTCTGGAGGACAAAACATGCCATTATGACGCCAGAGGTGCTCTCTGGCCCTCAGCCACATCTTCAGAAGACCGCGGCGACATTTGGAGTCCCAGAACGCAAGGCTTGTCACTGGTGATTTATAGGAGATGAGGACAAGTTAATGGCTGGGATACATCTTATTCATCCCCATAGAAGAGACATCCAGTTGAGTGTTGGTAAAGATACATAGATAAGTACTCCTCTCAGAGAGAGTTGGCCTTCACAAAGGCCTCTGGGCTTGGATTCTGGCTGCTTGGGGTTACATGGAGCAAAACCCAGTATTTCGCTGCATGACTTCTTCTCTTGTCCTTTCCACTGGAAAACCCTGATGCTGTTATATAAGCCTTTAAAAAAAAAAAAAGTAGGAAAACCAGAAAAGACCGATTTCTTTTTCCTCTTGGCTCTTCTTCCCTCCTCCCCTTTTAGGCACAGAGTACCAAGACATTGAGACTGAGAAAACCTGCCCCGAGTCACATTCACCTTCAGAAGACTCCTTTGTGAGAAGCTGAGGGTCTGGCCCTCCTCCTCCTCCTCCAGAGAACAGCCCGCCACTATCCACAGACCTCGCAGGCCTGACTTAGCGTGCTCTGCCCTGCCCGAGAACCAAGGGTCCCTGTGTGGATTATCTGGCCAGTATGTGGTCCTCTAAGGCCCCAAGCACAGGCCTGTGATGAGGACTAAGGAGGTAGACATGGTCAGGAGTCCTCCGAACCCTTGGCGTAGGGCGTTTTTCCCGGGTTGCCAAAGAGTCATGTTGACCAAGTGTGCAAATTCCCTTTGGCCCGTCCCTCCCTTGGCTCCTGTGGGGACATCCTGCTGACACACTTTAGAAAACCCCCCTTCTTCAGGATGCTTCTCTGACGGAGGGCTCCAGCGGCTCTTCCGAAAAACCAGCCGAGGCTGGATGGCAATGAGGGGGCGGCAAAAAAAAAAAAAAAATGACCCTGTCTCACAGAAGGGAGGGGGGGATAAAAGCACATACTCAATAGATTTTGAGTGTGGTATCCTGTATTTTTGCAGCTTATATTTTCCAGAGGAGCAGTTTAGACATATGTGATGTAAAGTACACACTGTACATTTGCTGAAAATTATATTAAAAGCACTATTTTAATTCTTTCTCTGCCTCATGCTGTAATCTCTCTTCTCTTTTTCCTCTTGTGTCTTTTGGGGAGAATGATTCTTACAAAGATTCTTTTGGAAGCGTGTTTCTGGCTGTGTATGTTCTATATTTGTGGACTTTGAGTTGTTCAAAAGAGCATGAGCTTTGGAGCCAAAATAGTCCTGGCTTCAAGTCCTCACCCCAGCCCTTGGTACTGGTGTGGCATTGAGCAAGTGAACAGACTCCTCTGAGCCTCAGTTTTGTCACTTTTGCATTGGAATATTGACATCTGCTTTATACGGTTAAGATTTACGTGAGGTCACTTGCGAAGGCACGGGGCTCTAGCACAGAATGGTCACTTGAGAAATGCTCATTATTCGTTGCCACCCCAACCTCTGTTGGGAACAAGATGTTCCATGACACCGGTATGGCTCCCATTGCTACATTCTATGAGCCTGCACTGTCACCATCTGGCTTTCCTTTCGGGTTCTCCTACTGGGAGAGCTTGGGGGGTATTGGGGATGGCTTCCTCTCAGGATAAACCCACTAGTATTTGGTGGAGGCTCAACGTGCAAGCAAGCGAATGAACAGCCTCGGACACATCAGCCCGTGGTGCTTTGACTTCAGTCCATCTCCTCAGAGCCAACAGCAGTATTTGCCTTCCCTCTAGGGCCACACACACCCCTATCAGCCTCACCCCATGGATGGGGCCCCAGTTGTCTTCCCAGTCCTTGCGAGGACTCTTCATGATTGTCTACTTTCTCCTCCACATCCTTAGTCCACTGGCCGGACTCCTGCCACAGGTGGACAGGCTGGTCAGGTGATGCCAGCCGCTGATGTGCCTCTTACATTCCTTACAGTGCTGGCCAGACTGGAGCTCCAGAAACTGGTGCCTGCATTCTGTCTTCTGGGTGAAAGATCTAGGCTGGCCCCACTCCTACAGGGCCAGCCCCCGTAACTTTCTTCGTATCCCCTTCCAGCCTAGATCTTGCCCTTGACCGCTCATTCTTTGTAGGTGAGCTCACTTGAAATCAAAGCTTGGCAAGCTAATGTTGCTGGAAGACTGCACTCGCCTCAGCCCTACGTTGTCTTTTGACTCAGGAGTCAGTGGCGTCACAACAGTATGCTTGAGCGAGTTACCTTCTCTGAGGCCTGATTACCCAGCACATTGGTGCCTTGAGGACTCTTTTTTAGCCTAGCCCTGCTATTTATGTGATTGTTTATTGTTTGCAAAGCGACATGATTTATTTTCCCTAGCATAAAGATCCCAAGAAAATGCAATTTTAACATTCTCCTTCCTGACGAGGAAAGATGCTGAAGCAGCTCAAAAATCGGTAGTGGTTCCTTCCGGGAGCGGGGCTTCATTTACACTGGGAACTCAGCAGGAGGCAGAAGGAAGCAAGGAAGGTCTATTGCCTATGGTAGTCCTGCCCTCAGTCCAAAATTTCACATTCATGTTTCATCTATGGCCCAATTTCTTTTCTCTTGTTCCCTTTCTTCCCGTAAAGGTGATCAATGTATGGAAAGCCTATTCTCCATCCGTTTGATCTTAACTTCACAAAGATCTATTATTTCTGGAATAATAGATTATCTCTGATTTGGAATCAAGAGATCCAACCTTCAATACCTGAACAGGTCCATGAGAGATCTGGTCATACAAGTTGCTTTGCTAACTCAGGGAGAATGGGTGGCTTCGACTCGCATCCAGCTTTCAGCAATGTCCCCTCAACCACCATGTCCGAAGGGGCTTTGAGCCCCGTATACATGTTTTCCATCTTGATCCATATTTGAAAATCCAACTTGACCGTTTTCTCAGTCTTTGTTAAAGGGCTGGTAATGCACCCAAGAATTTGGCTCATTCAAAATAAAACCAAGGTGTTTCTGTGCCCTCAAATATGGATTCAAAACTACTAATACACCCACTTTACAAAGAATCTGTCTTTAGTTTTCTTTTTTTTTTTTTTTCTTTTCTTTTTAGGCTTTCTTACTCCAGGAACTACTGCTATAGAACTATTTTGGTAACTGTAGAGAAATGTCTGTAGTTGACACATAAGACAGAAACTAACTTTCGCTTTCTAGAATACACTTTTAAAAGTATAAGCTTAGAGCCCCACATCAGGCTCTGCACTGACAGCATGGAGCTTGCTTGGGATTCTCTCTCTCTCTCTCTCTCTCTCACTCGCTCTTTCTCTCTGCTCCACCCATGCTCTCTCAAAATAATAAATTTTATTAAAAAATAAAAATTTTTTTTTATAAGCTTCCTGAGTTTCAGTGTTCCCAGGTATGAAATGCACAAACATGCATTTATCAGATCCCCAAAGGAAGGCTGTTCAGATCTTTGAGAGTGTTTCAGTGGGCAATCCCGTCTCTCTGTTTCCATTAAGGGAATTAAGGGGTGAAATAAAGCACAAAGGCAGAGTGATGAATGCATGAGTTATTTGACCTGCAAGACAGGAAACAACCCCTGGGACTCAAACTTGCCATGACAGAAGCCACTGGCCTCCTTTGGAAACGAGACATTTGTCTATGATGTTCCTCTCCGTCACCTGTCACTGGGAATTTTGCCACAACCCACAGGGACAATTGAAATGTCTTCTCCATGACATGAGAGACTCTCAAAGAATAAGAAAGAACTGAGGGGAGAGATGGGTGTGGGAGGGGGGAGAGTGGGTGGTGGGCACAGAGGAGGGCGCTCGTTGGATTGAGCACTGGGTGTTGTATAGAAACCGATTTGACAATAAACTATTAAAAAAATATTTAAAAAAATGTCTTCTCAACGCAATGAAAGTGGAAACCCTCTGTCCTCAGGCTTTATTATGCCCAGCGTAGCATGGCATGCTTTTTTTTCTAGATTCTTAACAAAACCCCAGGCCTAGCCTTCCATTTCTTTGAGGAAGAAATTGAGCCTATATTGAGCCAACTATATTTTCATAGTAAAATCAGTGCTTAATATAAAGTTTTTTTTTTTTTAAAAAAAAAAGGAGCCCAAAGAAAATGGCAGTTACTTCAGCTGTTGCTAGAATAATCACGGTCTATATCTAAGTTTATGCAAATGATTGGACATTACGATGCCATGTGAGAAAAGGAGACATATATATCTTGAACAGGACATTGGAGATAAGACTTTATTTAAATGTCAACTCTCCCTGTGAATGTGACCCTTAAAGAAGCATAGCATTGTCCACTGTTTCTTCAGACGGTATCAGCAGATCAACCCCCCAAATATCAGAGGCAGCTCCTGGGGAGCTGAGCTACCAGATTCAGACCTGTGCTGGAGTGACGACAGGACTAACAAATACTTGGTGGGCCTCACTCTGACTAGGTCCCACCCTCTACTTCATGGCGTCTTATGCTCCCTGGGAACCTGAGAACTGGGAAAGATAGTTAGTGGTTTCTCCATGCTTTCTATATTTTGAACTGGAATAGCAAGCTCCCCATAGCTGTGAGCAGTAGGGGGACAGAATGGCTTTATGTAAGAACAGCTACCAAGTTTACATGTCAGCTCGACTCTTTACTACCCTTGCCAGGCTCCAAGTCAAGTCGCCACTCCAACCCTGTCTTTATGTGGCTCGAACACGGGAAGCTTTCAGCCTGCTTGGCAGAGACATCAGAAGAATTCCGTGTATGTACAGCCCAATGGGATTCAACAAGTATTGAGTTTCATTGAGAGGTCTCATGCTTGGCCATATAAATACAAACCAGCTTCTATTTACCAATATTTGCTACCACTTTGCTCTTTGGAAACCCTCTTCTCCACTGGTAGCTGCTCCCTTCATGACCTCTCAGTCAATTTCTTAATTTTTGAGTCATTTTTAGTTATTAAAACAGCTTCACTTCTAGAAGCTGTCTCCTCGGGCAAGGGAAACAAAAGTAAAAATAAACTATTGGGTCTACACGAAAATAAAAAGCTTATGCACAGCAAAGGAAACCATCAACAAAATGAAAAGGAAACTACTGAATGGGAGAAAATATTTACAAATGATGTATCCAATAAAAGGCTAATATCCCAAATTATAAAAATCTCATACAACATTCACAGCAAATAATAATAATAATCTAATTAAAAATGGTCAGAGGACCTGAATAGACTTTTTTCCAAGAAGACATACAGATGGCCAGCAGACACATGAAAAAAATGCTCAACACCAATCATCAGGGAAATGCAAATCAAAACCACAATGAGATATCGCCTCACACCTGTCATAATGGTTAGTATTTAAAAGACAAGAAATAGCAAGTATTGGCATCAAGTGAGGATGCGGAGGCAAAGGAACACCCATGCACTATTGTGGGGAATATAAATTGTTAAAACCACTGTGAAAAACAGTATGGGGCTTCCTCAAAAAATTAAAAATAGAAATATCATACAATCCAGTATTTCCACTCCTGGGTACTTACCCCCCAAAAAAACCAAAAACACAAATTTGAAAAGATACATGCACCCCTGTGTGTATTGCAGCATTATTTATAATAGCCAAGATATGAAAGTAATCTAAGTGTCTACTGATAGATGAATGGATAAAGATATGGGGGGTGAAATATTACTTAGCCATAAAAAAGAAAGAGATCTTGCCATTTGCAACAACATGGATGAAACTAGAAGATATTATTCTAAGTGAAATTAGTCAGAGAAAGACTTACATGCAGAGTCTAAAAAAATAAAACAGACCTGAAACAAAGCAGAAAGAGACCCATAAATACAGACAACTGGAGGTTGCCAGAGGGGTGGGGTGGGGTGGGGTGGGGTGGGGTGGGTGAGATGAGGGGGATGAGCAAAAAGAGACGAAGTGGGAAGGCCATGCTTCCAGTTATGGAAAGAATAGTCCCCAAGATGAGAGGTACAAGGTAGGGAATATAGTCAATGATACGGTAACAGTGTTGCATGGTGACGGGTGGTGTCACTTGTGGCAAGCACAGCATAACACATCCTTGGGGAATCACTACCACCTGAAACTAATGTAATATTGGGTGTCGACCGTACTTCAATGTCATTTTTGTTTTGGTTTGTTTTAAAAGCAGCTTTGCTACACTTGAGAACTCCAGGCACACATTCTGTTCAAGCCCTCCCCGACAAGGACAGGCCTACGGACCTGTCGCTCTGGGGGCATGGAGGGAAGGGGAGTCTGGTCTGATGCCTCATTCCACTTTCCTCTTCTCTGCCCAAACCTACCTCCAGACCAAGGCATGGAAGTAAAGAGAGAAGCCCAGTTTGCTTCCTGGACTCTAGCCCACGGCTAAGCTTGCTGCTATCCCTGCTGACTGAGCCCCTTCTGTGAAGTGCTGATGCAGAAGCAGCATGCCCCAGAATAAGCAAGCTAAAGAAGAATTCCTTCCAAGAAGCTCTCCTGGACTCTGGGGCTCCCTTTGGGGAAGCAGCTCTAACTCCAGGCAGACTTTCAGCTGCCAGCCACGGGCTTCGTTCCCTTGCAGAAAGCACCTGTTTGCCTTCCACTGGGTTAGTCCATGGGAAACCCGCTGCCTCCAGCCTCACCTTCCCTCCAAGCCTGGGCTATGGGTGTTAGATAGGACCCAAGCCATTATCCCCATCTCCTCTGCTGGCTCTGATGGTGACAGGACAAGTCAGTAAGCCCATGCACCCAGTGTACAAGATGTTACCCTCCATTCCTCAATACAACCCTGGACTTTGGCGATTCCCTTCCCTCAGTTTTGAGGCAGAAAACCAGTCAATGCCTCTCTTCATAAACACCACTTCTCCCCCCTAAAACGTGACCTCTTGCTCCCTCTTAAGCCCTGTGTGTGTGTGATGGCAAGGGTACAGATGAGACATGGGGAAGGAGAGGAGATAGCAGGGACAGCTTAAGAGGGAAAACCCCAAACGTTTACCCTGACCTGTCCCCCTCCACCGCCTTCTGCTACCCTTATCAAAAGAGGAAGGCCAGCTACCAGGTGGCCCTGATGATAAATGACACTCCCTCAAGAGAAGCCTGCAATTTTTCATAATGAACATCCATCTTGCTCTGAGCTCTCAGCACTTTCTAGCCTTCAGGTAGTTAATTATTTGTAGATTTCACACTTAATGAAAGAGTATTGATCCAGGACCCAGTGTGGAGCCCTGTGCCCTACAAGGCCCTGTGGCAAGGTCCACGGAAGCCCTGTACTCAATAAATTCACAATTTAGATGGAGGAAAAACAAGCCTCCATCGAATAGGATGACCTTTATGACACAGGGATACATCGAGGCACTGTTGTTGAGAAAGAGACGCCACGATGTGAATTCAGAGAGGAGAGAATCCCTAAGGATCAGAGCAGCCAGAAGAAGGATTCTCAAGGAGGTGGGGCACGCAAAAGCCTCAAAGGAAAGCGTTCTCAGGTATGATGAGGCTTCAGGTAGGATGCTTCACTCTGTCCATTGGAATGGGTTTCTGGAAAGAGGCAGGAAGTAGTTGCGGAGGTAAAATCTTTATGAATAGACATGAGAATAACCATAACAACACACCAAATATTAGGCTAAATTCTTTACAGATGCCGTCTCCTTATTTCAGCCTTGGGAGCACTCTGTGAAATAACCCTTTCATTTCTGCCCTGTTGGCCTTAGTTTGAATCTTGGTTTCTCTACTCGCCATCTATGCAGCTATGGTTTCCTTGTTAATAAGGTGAAGGTAATCATGTCCACTGTGCAGAATTATCAGGAGGATTCTGTGGAATAATGTATATAAAACACTTAGCACTGTGCCTAGTGCCCAGAAAATGTCTAAGAAATTTAAAAGTGCTTCCTCGATTTTAGTACATAGGAAATTTGTTTCCTTGTATTGCCAGGTGTCCAACCGAGGTTGAAATTTCTAACAGGACTAACTTGCATGGGTAAATAATTATAACAGCAATTATCTCCCCAGGACCGTTATTTGCCATCACCATTTGTACCCACTGAAATTACATGCACTAGAAGCAGAGTCACCCATTGGCAGATAAACATAATTAAATTGGAAGAATGACATCAATGGCTGATTGGATTAATAAAAGAAATTTATTCCCCAGAGGTATTTCAGAAATGCTTCTCCAAGCTGGATCATATTTTTTTAAAGTTTGTACTCTGAATTCAAATTATGTATTAATTTCTTTCCCCAAATCAGCAGGCATTCAAACCTTATAAACACCACGTACCTCTGAGAAGCTGGGACTATGATGGTTTTATAAACTGCACACACAGACACCAATCCTCCAATCTCACCAATCTTTCTGTAAAATAGATGTATAAATGACAGCATTTTGTGATGAAGCCAATTCAGCAAACATTTCAACTGGATGATATGTTTCCTGGGTTGAGAATTTTAACTAATGGGCAGGGGATCCTGGGTGGCTCAGTCAGTTGAGCATCCAACTCTTGATTTTGGCTCAGGTCATGATCCTAGGGTTGTGGGATCGAGCCCCGCATCAGGCTCTGCACTGAGCATGGAGCCTGATTAAGATTCTCTCTCTCTTTCTCCCTCTTCCTCCCTCCTCTAAAAAAAAAAGGGGGGGGCAAAGTATAAAATATAATGTGGTCACTTCATAAATTTAAATGATTTTTTTTTGTCCTTAACTTTCCAGGTATCTAATGGCCATATGCAGATCTGGATCAAAATAACTTAAAAAATTGAGTTTCCAAGTGATTTCGTTCTTATGAATTCCACAACTAGTAATGATAGGGGGGCCCAAATGTGTGGATCCTGACAAAGGGATTTTCTTTTTCCTTGTGTACATGTCCAATGCTCAGATTGTTCCTATAGTTCTAAACACAGGTGTATGTTTTCATTTCTAAATCTTTCCTGATATTTATCACTCCAAAAGTCTCAATTGGTATCTGCTAGTTAAATGAATTTACATATAGCTCATCATTTGTGAATTTGGGTGGCAATCTACATTGGTGTACCTCTTATGTACTTGAAATATGTCTGTAAAGTAGAGATAAGAAAGGCATAAAAACTTGATTTTACCACTGGAAAAAATCCAGAAGAGGAAAAGTGTCTTTCCCAGTAATCACAGAGGAAAATAAAACCATCGGTTATTGAGTTCTGAGATGGTTGTCAGAGAGGGTCACAAGCTTTTACTGGTCTGGAAGAGCAATTCAATCGCTTTTACATTTCCATACACGAAGAAGAAATTTTTGTAGGAAACTAGTGAAGGAAAATTGGGCACATCTAATATCTTACTGCACATCTGAAAGTGTCCTCAGAGTCTACACTATCATTAGCTTTGAGAAGTTCAGGCTGCACTGAAATGTACCATCAGACCAAACCAAATTCATTAATTATCTAACCTCACAAAATGAAAGGTGAAGTGCAACCATGTCGATACTATCCTCAACTCTTCTGGAAACCATGTAATGATCTTTCTAAATATTTACCAGGAACTGATGCTTTGGGAATTATAAAAATTCTTATATTGTCATTTTTCCTTTTTTTTTCCCCAATAGAGGATCATCTTTTCTAGACTAGTATGAATGGATGGCTCATCTTGATTATTAAATCATCAGTAGTTACATGTTGTTTTAGTTAGTAGTGGGGGAAGTTGATGTCACCATTTCTCTGCCTGTATAGGCTTAGATTCATGGTCATCCTTTGTTGATAAAAATCTGCACCTACATTCTGTCTGGAGTATACTGGGTGTAGAGACATAGTTCTGTTCCTTGAGCACTGATGAATACCTCTTAGCTTTCAAACTTCTAAAAGAGCAAAATGCAAAATCATAGCTACAGAAAGGCTTTATTCACCCAGTTCATTTACACAGGTTTTATTACTTCATACTTAATAATAATCACAATAATGATGCTGACTCCTTTATGAGATCAGCATTCATAACCTATAAAAATGCCTAACAGAAAGGTGCACTATCTTTGAAAAAAAAAAACCAAAAAACCAAAAAACAAACAAACAAAAAACCCTGTGAAACCATTTTCAAAGGCAAAAATAGTAATTCAAAACATAAAGAGCATTGCCATATGCCAAGACTGGATGGATCAATACTTGGAAAATGTAACTTCTCCCTAAATAATTTCAGTGCAATCCCTAAGAAAATAGGAACAGGAGTTTCTATGGAAATTCACAAGCTGATTGCAAAATTCAAATGGAAGTGCTCAAGAATAGCCACCATAATTCTGAAAATAAAAAGAACAATACATGAACAGCAACCTTCTCAAAAATCAACATGCTAAAAAAAAAAAAGCTCTAGTACTTAAAAAGGTGTGGCATTTGCACAGACCAGAAAAACAGATAAAAGACTCTGAATAGCATCCATAAACAGACAGTTTTATATATAGAGAGAGATGTAGAATGTATTAAAGGAAAGCATTTCAAATTACTGGGGAATAGAGACAGTTTGGAAACAAATTTAACTCATTGCCTCTCACCAATGTAAAATAAAATCCTACATGGTTTACATAACTAAAAATCTTTCAAAATTATAAAGGATTTAAGGAAAACACAAGAACACATTCATGGTTTGGGGATTTTCTAAAAAGATGCAAAATTTTAAAACCTGTCAATGAAGGATAGACCTATATCAAAATTAAAATATCTTGGAAAAATCAATATTGTTAATATGTCCATACTACTCAAAAGTAATTTACAGATTCAGTGTAATCCCTATCAAAATGCCAATAGCATTTTCATAGAGCTGCAACAAATAACTCTAAAATTTGTATAGAATCACAAAAGACCCCAAATAGTAAAGCAATCTTATGAAACAACAAAGCTGGAGGTATCACAATCCCAGATTTCAAGATACACTACAAAGCTGTAGTAATAAAAACAGTATGGTGCTCGCATAAAAATAGACACATAGATCAATAGAACAGAATATAAAAACCAGAAATAACCCACATTTATATGGTAATTAATGACAAAGAAAGAATATACAATGGGGAAAAGATAGTATGTTCAATAAATGATGCTGGGAAACTGGACAGCTCCATGCAAAAGAATGAATTGGACCACTTTCTTACACCACACACAAAAAGGAACTCAAAATGGGTTTCAGACCTAAATGTGAGACCTGAAACCATAAAAAATCCTAGAAAAGAACATAGGCAGTAATCTCTTTGACATTGGCCTTGGCAACATTTTTCTAGATCTGTCTCCTCAGGCAAGGGAAACAAAAGCAAAAATAAACTATTGGGACCACACCAAAATAAAAAGCTTTTGCACACTGAAGGAAACCATCAACAAACAAAAAGGAAACCTACTGAATGGGAGAAGATCTTTGCAAATGATACATCTAATAAGGAGTTAATATTCAAACTATATAAAGAACTTATACAACTCAACATCAAAAAAGTATAATCCAGAAGTTACATTTATCTACACCTACTCTAAATAAAGGGGTGGAGTCAGAGAAAGGAGATACCATGGCATAACAGGATTTGGGTCTTCAGGATGCTGGATGATCAGTAATGGAGTTCCCGGCCACCCCCTAATCTTTTCTGCATGTAGAGCACTGTTGGGCGTGCAGTTTTATTCCCTTTTCCTGACATCCCCATTAAAATCCCACTGCCTCCATTGGTTTAAATTCCACCCATCCTTCAACATCAAGCATTAATATTGTATAGAGCGAGAGTACTATCTAGGATTAGCTCATTAAACTTGGCTTTTTGCTGATTACTCAATACCTTTTTCACATAATAATTCCTATGTGATGTCTTACCCATCCCAGGTGTTCCCAGAACGATCGCAGTAAAGCATCTTTCACACTCAGGCTTGCCCCTCTACTGGAGACTCACAGGCAGAAGCTGGGCTGGAGTAACCTTAATGTACCAGAAAGCTCAATAGTGCGTCTGTGGAGATGCCCCTGATCCATATCCTCCCCCTCCCCTGCCACTACTCTTTCACAAAGAGTGATAGTTTCCCACTAGATCCCACAATCCTTTGCTCTCCCAGCACTTACTCCCACTGTATTAATCATGTTTAGTTCATATTAGATTTCTTCTATCAAAATATATTCTGTACAGGCAATATCTGTGTCTTGTTTAATTCTTTAGCTCTAACAGTGCTTAAGATAACACCTAAAGTGAATTATTAAGATTTTTTTTAATGTTTGTTTGAGAGGGGAGGGGGAGAGACACTGAATCCAAAGCACGCTCCAGGCTCTGAGGTGTCAGCACAGAGCGCGACCCACGGCTCAAACCCACAAACCGCAAAATCATGACCTGAGCCAAAGTCAGACGCTTAACCAACTGAGCCACCCAGGTGTCCTAAGTGTTTTTGAGGCACACTCAGTGTATTTCCTGTCTAGTAGACTAAAAAGGTAAATAACATTGCCAGGGGGAAGGTATGATGCCCAGAGTCATTCTAACCACATACATCTTCCATAATTGACCAAATGTCTCCTAAGATTACATGAAGAAAATCAGAACTGAAAATATTTGGTCATTTCCCATATCCCTTTAGCCTAAATTCAATCAATCACTCTGGACTGATAATCCTTTATGCCTAGACAGGACTTTAGATTTCCCACAATTTTTCTATAATCAATGTGATCTTTCGTTATTCTCAGACAACACAAAGAAATAATTGGAGCTCCAGGGGTTAAGTGGCTTACCCAAGGCTACCTGGCTAGTAAGTGACAGAGCTGAAATTAAGAGCCTAATATCCCTTCCTCCAAGGTTTAAGTGTTTTTCCTTCCACCATACTACTACTGTATTTGCAGGAAATCAGGAGTCTATTCCTGATCTGAGGTACAGGTAACTATGGGACAGGGTCAGTACCCAACCTCAGCTTGGGGATACCAAGATTTCATTTTCAGGTAGGTTGGATTACATAGATTCAGAGAGTAGACCTTGCAGTAATGGTAGACAGTGTATCACTTCTCAGTCCATCCTTCCAGGAGACAACTGATTTGTCCATCTGGCTAGAGTGGAGCACTTATGTCAGGGGGAAGACAGGTTCTGGGATATGTCTGAGGTTATCAGTCTTCTCTGAGCTCTAGAGAGGGAAATACATGCCCTTTTCCCAAGGTCTACATTCTTTCAAGACACTGAGTATAGCCTGGATGATTTATGAGTTCCCTCTGAATTTATCCAGTGCAAACTCTGAAGAATGGGTCACTCTTCCAAAAGAGTGAAATCAGCAATCTTTTCTCCCTTTTCTCTCTGCTAAGGCCCATTTAGGGAATTAAGGTCAACGCGCCTTGCACACTTAGAGCCTGAGAAACTGTACTCCCCTCTCCTCCAGAAGTCCCATGGGATATTCGCCAGCATGAAAGTGCTGAGGTCACATCATCTTAGGTTAGGCAGATGGAGTATACTGTACCCTAAGCCCAATGAATGTTCAACTATCATGGGAAAAGGTTTGAGATTGCTTCTCCAAAAGACCTTCACGCCAGATCCCAGGGATTTCTTCTGAATGCACTCCCTCCAGGCACATGAAACCACAGTCCTACTTGAGATATCCCAACAACCACCAGGGTAACCCAGGTACAGCCTGAGATATGAAGCAGTTTTCACAAATTAAGCAGGACATTTCTCATTATACCAGATGGCAAGATCAAATGACCTGCAGTGCAGGAAGCCACTGCTGTTTTTCCTCCTTACTGTTCTACCCTAAAAATGCAGATTATTCCAGAGAGCAGCTGAGAAATAAAAATAGCAGCTATTATTTATTGAGGCCCAATTATGTGGCAGCCACTGCCCCAAGGTGTTTTAAATTTATCCTCACGATCAATTTTATAAGGTAGGTGAAATCATCTCATTTTTCAGAAAAGTTAAGAGGTCCTCAAGGTTCCTGTTAAGAAGAGGGGACCTGGAATCCAAGTCCTAACCTCGGTGACTTCTGTCTCCCCTAGAAGGCGCTGACCTCTGCTTTTCTAGTATTGGAAGAATGACATCAGTTGAGAGTTTTGATGGGAATAGTGGATTCTGGGGATCAATAAACTCTTTAGGCTTTGAATGGAAAGCCTTCTATTCCAGTTTGACTGAGTCAACCAGCCTTTGGGAAGGTTCAATAACATTGTCCACACAAGCCCAAGCCACCATGTTGCTCACTCTCTGTGGGCTCTGTATAGATGCCTTGTTAGTCTTGATATGTCCATGTAATGAAGTGATTCAGATTTCACAGAGATTATGACATCGGAGACAGCTTCAGAAAGAGCAAGCAAAACCCCTTGGTTGACTGCCCATCCTGAGGCTTCATGACACTGGCTTTCTCATGCCTAGTAGCAAAGTATCAGAAATGGTGATAGTGGTAAAGCACTATGGGGAGTAGGAAGTGTCAACAAACAAACAAAAACCCACCACTGATTGAACGTGGCCACATCCAAGGAAATACCAGCTCAGAGATAAGTGATAGAATTCTCTGGACTCTGCATGTGTGCGTGTGTGTGTGTGTGTGTGTGTCTGTCAGAGGGGCGAAGAGGAGGAAGTGGTCAGTGGTCATTGTCTTAAGAGTAGTGGCAACATCCACAGCTCTGATCAATAGAGCTTCCAGCAATGATGGAAATGCTCTGTATTACACTGTTCGATATGGGAGCCACTAGCCACATGTGGCTTTTGAGCATTCAAAATATGGCTAGTGCAACTGAGGAGCTCACTTTTGATTTAATTTGATTTTAATTAACTTAAATTTAAATAATTTCTTGCAACTAGTGCTACTATATTGGGGACTAGAACATCAGACCCAGAACATCACATTATACCCCGCTTGAAAATGAAGGGGCTAGGAGGTGTGGTCTTTTCCTTCTGCAGAGTTTATAAGTCGAAGGACTGGAAAGTGTCCATTGACAACTATTACTGATTCCTCAAGAAACTGCAGCCACTACCCCAACAACAAGAAATCTGATGCAAGGTCCAGAGGCTAAAGTAAGGTCAATATTACATCCCTCTTGTCCTCATCACTGAGCTCTCCAGAGCTAGCTTTAATCTCAACCACTTCCATACTACTTTTCTGAGGAATTCCAGCTACTCTTTACCATTGCTGGAGGCCCTAAGAACTGGCAAGACTGTTTCAGGGTACTTATGCCTAAAGAAAAGCCAAGTGGCCATATATGATCTACTCTTCCCCATGACATTCTGGTCTCAAGGGGATTCTGCAAGGCTTGCCAACTCCCCAGCCTTCACTCTAGCAGTAAAACAACTACTCTTGAAGCATCTTCTGACCTCCCTGGGGGTTCCATCATTAAGTGACCCCACCCTGGAATGATTGGCAGGAACTCAAGTTACCTCCTTTGAACACACACCAGCATTTACCTCCCACCCTCTGATTCTCTCTTCTCCCATCTGAGAAGATTTTTATTTAGGGGAGAGGGGAAGGGGAGAATTTACTTTTGACCAATCACCATCTTTCAGGGCCCTGGAGTTTGATATTCAAAGGTCCAAGCTTTTAAACTGTTCTCTCTGCTTTTCTGATCTACTAAAACTACATTGAGGCAGTACATACTTTGCAGGGAGAGGACTAAAAGGTTTAAAAAGTGGGGTGTGTGTGGATAACTAGAAACATGTTGTATTATTAATCCTGCAAAAATATTCAGGCATACAGATTGAGCCCCAAAGTTTACAGGGAATCTGCAGCAAGATTTAGAGGTTCTCTATCTCCCATTTCAACCTCTGTACAGCCCATATCTGAAAATATATCCCCTCAACTTTTCTTGAAAGAAAAACATACGTTAGAATTGAGAACGCCTTTCATAGTTTTCCCATGTCAAGAGTCTGGCCTTGCCCTTGATTTGATTTGCAGGCTGGAGTCTGACCATATTATTTTCCTCAGAACCCGCCCAAGATTGTAGTCAGCTTATACTCTCCCAAGCCAGTGTGAATATTGATGTGGTGGAGTTCATTGCCAACCAGGGATCTCCAACTCCCCTGCCCAGTTCTGCTCCTCACTTCCATTTCTCCAAGATCATAAGGAGCCATGCTGAGTGCCTGTGCTTCTGGGAATGAGACAAAATTAAATCCCACTTTTTGTCCCATGCCATGGTAAAATAAGCCCCCACTGGTTTCCAAGGATTATTTATGTTTCTAAAGATAGCCATGTCCTGTTGAAGTTGAAAGGCATCTCCGTGATCTAAGACTCTACGTGAGATCAGAATGGAGTATCATATTCTACTCCCTCCATAAAGAAGGAACAATAAGCATTCCCTGGATAGAAGGCCATTTATACTAGAACCAGAAGAAATGATAGATCCAGAAGAGGCTAGAAGCCAAGAGTGAAGTACTACAACATTGAAGAAATGCACGTTTTCCATCCCTTTCTTGAGTAGGTAGCTTCTTATAGAGGGAAAACCATAATTAACCCAGAAAATCAAGAAAATTGTTCAGCAGCCATTTTTTGACCACAGAAGAAGTTCTGTGCTAGGCTTGTCCTCAGGGATGTACATCTATCAGGGAGGTTGAGATCAAAAACAGTTAACTAGAGTACAAAGTAAAACAATGGAAAGCTTTTTAAACTGAGCATGTAGAATGGTATACATCGATATACATTTCACCCAGAAAATTCAGTGGGAACTAAAACATAGTCTCAAACAACTTAAATGTTTAACTCCTCCGTGGGTTGTCATTTACTCCTTAACTTCTTTGGCTAAAATTTACTGTGCACAAAATCCATAAACTCTTTGTAAAGTTGGGTGCTTATTTCTTGACTTCTAAATGGAAAGGTATAAGGAATGACCATTCTGATCTCAGAGAGTGCCACATTCTCAAGGGGAAGGAGGGGGAAGGAGACAGGGCAGTTGATGCCCAGAGGAACCATGCATGACTTCATGCAACTTGAACCAGTGGTAATTGTGATTCTTTTAGCCAGAGAAGAAAAGAAGGATAACCCATGTCATGGAGTGCCTTCTCTATGTCACACTCTGCCTGAAGCTATTCCCATAACTTCTCATTTATTTCTCCCAGCGTCCTGAGTATTACTATATCTATGTGATAGAATAATGCTTTTGAAATATTGATGAGCTCTTCCTTTTTGTGTTTGCTTTTCTCTCTTCGTCCTTTCCTCTTTCAGTAGGCCATTTTGTGTTAGTTGCCTTAAGGCAGGAATGTGATAACAGGTAGCAGAGAACAGAGCCATTTTAAAAGCCAAGGCGCTATGGAAATAGGAATCACTCAAGCCTGATAGTTGGACTGAGTAATAGAAGCCACTACCTACCTCCAACTCAAAATCATCCAACCAACTAGAAAACTTTACCCCAGGCTGGGAAAAGGAGTCAGGAAAGAAGTAAAAAGAGGCAGCGTAAGTGTTGGGGAACCCTGTGAAAGTGGTCTTATGCCCTTCTCCCTGGGCTGACTCATAGTAGATGTAAAAATCCCAAGATCGGTTTCTGGGATGGGAGAGTAAGATGACTTCTGTCTGATTGACTGGATATTGGGCAGGGAGGCCCTTCAGATCCAGACAATCAGTTACAAGATGTGTCATGCAGTGGTATGCCGAAACCAGTTAGCGAGAGCTAGTTAATAAATTATCAGGACTTTTATGAGCTGATCGCTAAATCATTAGTAACTAGAAATCAGCATGTTGAGAGTATTTGCACCCCAAAAGTTGTCAAACACTACAAATCAGGAGTTACTTTTTTCCATCCTCCATCCCTCAGAGCTATTTGCTAAATATTTACCAGCACACCACTGGAGGTAGAAGACGGCTTAGGGTCAGAGAATGGCTACCTGTCCTGTCCTCCGAAAAACTCCCAAGGAGAAGAGAGAGTTCCAGATGGAGCCTCCAGGTAGGAAACTGTCTCTGGCAACTGCATGGATAGACCACAGAGATTTGCACGAGGGAAAGACAGCTCAGTAGATGCCCTAAAGACATCAAGAAGCAGTTGGGCCTTGGAGTGATGCTGTTTTCAAATAAGTCACCCAGAGCATAAATATGAATCTAGGGGGAGAAAAATCCACAAGAAATCTCAAATGATTTGATAATATATGTCTTACATTATATAGAATAGGAACTCAAAATGTAAATTAAGTTTACAGAAAAATAAAATTACATACATCACACATGTGAGTTTGTGAAATTTGTACCTGCTCCATCTATTTGACAGGTAAGAAATGTGAGGGTTGGAGAGGTGGTCTCACACCAGAATCTCACAGAGTCTGTCTAGGTCCCTGATCTCTGCTGCCTTTACTGCATGGGAAGAAACAAGCGTAGGGCCAGCTGCACTGGGGATGGAGGAAATACCAGCTGGAGCTGATTTGGGGAGCAAGGCCTAAGGTAGGTACAAGCCACAAAAAAGTAAAATCCTTCTTAAGTCCCAACCGAAATCAAGAGTAAGCTCCCACACTTCTTGTCTAGCAGAAGAATAAAAATGCATTAAACAGTGAGATGAAAAGGCTTCCTTTGAGCTAGTCAGGTTTTGCTAAATAATTCAGGAGCTGGGTTTGATGGAGGGGGTGGGAAGGAGAGATTATTAATCCGGCTGAGGACCAAGGCAATGAAAAGGCAGGAGGTTGGCAACCAAAGAGGGGGAATGCAGCCATGGCCCAATGGGGGAGGAAAAGGCACATTTGGTGGGAACCAAGCAGTGGATTACAGGGTCCTGTGTGTGAGGCCTGAGCATAACTGGGGTCAACTCTCAATAAGGCTTTGAGACAATGGATGAATGAGGTTAGTATGAAAGGGCAGCTGTATCCCTACCGGATGACCCAGAGAAAGAATGCACTGATGGAGCCTGAAACAGTACATCATCTTTCAGAGCAAGGTGTGCATTCACTCATCCACCCTGCCCTGCCTCCTTCCAAGCACATGCCTACCACTGAAATGAGCATAGTGCTCTAACCAACATTAGGACAAGGGAGTCGATCGGAGTTCAGGGACCAAGCCCTGGAAAATTCTAAAATTAAGTAAATGGAACAGCCCTTCCAGGGTTCTTTTTAGCAACTCCATCCTTCACACATAGGGAAGCATCCTGGGCCTCAGCTTATATAGGGAGGTGGCCATACCCTGGCCTTTTTCGTCCTGCTGCCAGGGTCTAAGTCCCCCTGAAAGTCCTGCCTCTGTGGTCTTTGGAGGGACATTTCAGCATATGGTTCCTCTAACTAAATAAAGTGCCCCAGCTATAATGGTCATTAAGGTTATTTTTATTTTTCAGTTTCCTGACTTTAATTTATTGTCAAGTTAGCCAACATACAGTGTATACAGTGTGCTCTTGGCTTTGGGAGTTGATTCCTATGATTCATCGCTTACATACAACACCCACTGCTCATCACAAGTGTCCTCCTCAATGCCCATAACCCATTTTCCCCTCTCCCCCACACACCCAACACCTCTCAGTTTTTTCTCTGTATTTAAAAGTCTCTTATGGTTTGCCTCCCTCTCTGTTTGAAACTATTTTTTTTCCCCTTCCCTTCCCTCATGGTCTTCTGTTAAGTTGCTCAAATTCCACGTTTGAGTGAAATCATATGATGTCTGTCTTTCTCTGGCTTATTTCATTTAGCATAATACTCTCCAGTTCCATCCACATTGTTGCAAATGGCAGGATTTCATTCTTTCTCATCACCAAGTAGTAGTCCATTGTATATAAAAACCACATCTTCTTTATCCATTCATCAGTTGATGGACATTCAGTTCTTTGAAAATAAAATTGGTTGATTTACCATGGTTATTGGTTGATCGCATTAGTTACTGAACATGTGGCACACAGACATGTATTAAAGAATACTAAATCAGGGGCTCCAGGGTGGCTCAGTCAGTTAGGCGCCTGACTCTTGATATCAGCTCAGGTCATGATCTCATGGTTATGAGATGGAGTCCCTTGTTAGGCTCCTCACTGAGTGTGGAGTCTAATTGGGATTCTCTCCCTCTCTCTGCCACTCAGGCATATGCTCTCCCTCTCAAAATAAACATTTAAAAAAATAATACTAAATCATACAGCAGGAAAGCAAATCCTCTTTCAAATTTCTGTCAATTCACCTGCTTAGGTTAAAGACAAAGTCTCTGTTCAGTTCTGGTGGGTCTCTAACACTTTCAAACACCTGCCAATCTCTCATTGAAAGCAGCTGTCTTAGAATCAGTGCCTTTTCAGGCAACAGAGCCTAGATAAAATTAACACTGTCATATATTTATTTTTACAGCAACCTTATAAATTTGGCAAGAGATACAGGTTTCCTATTTTCAATGATAAGGCTTCACTTTTTTAAAAAACTTATAAAAAGTAGTTGTTTAAAGAAAAGTAGTAAGGAATACCACAGATGGAGTGCTGATATTGCAAAAAAAAGAATGTGAAGGTGTTACTTGAGTGATAGCAGTTTGAGGATGTGACATAAATCATACTAGAAAGATAAAATTTGGATTCAGAAATGCCCTCATCCTCTGTTGGTTACTGCAAGAGCCAGGGAGCCCAGCTTTATCCCTCATCCAGGCAGGCGCTGTGTGCGCAGGTTTGTCCTGATGGGATGAAGTGGGGTGGGCCTCACAGTTAAATCCCAAACTTCCATGCACACGGTTTTGATCTAGAACAGAGCACCAGTTGGCTTGTGGCATTTCCCTGACGGCGGATTTTGACCTAAGAGTGGGCATGTGTGACCTAATTTAGCCCAATCCCGTGAAAACGAAAGACTGTTATGTCAAGAAAAAAGCTAGTGGCCATTTTCTTTCTTTCTCCTGGGAATAAGAACACATATGGCCCCAATTCCTCCTGGTTGCCACCTTACAACCGTGAAAGAAAGTTTTAAGAGGAAGGCAAAGCAGAGGATACCAGCACGGAGAGATAAAGATCCCAGAGCCTTGATAGCATCAATGAGCATTTCGTCATTCCATGTCTGGATCCTGACCCAGTTCTGCACGACTTGTTAGAGAAGATGATGCCCTTCCTTACTGATTAAGCCAGCTGGAGCTGGGGTTTCTCTTGCCTGCAGATCAAAGTCTCTACTGATTCCAAACACTGTGAGGAGTCCCAGAGGGGCTGGGTACCCTACATGATGCCAGTTAATGATCCAGAGGTGGGAAGAGAAAAGCAGATGGTGATCTGTGACTTCCTTTACACCATTCAGCAGCAATTTGTGCCTGTTCTGCTTCCAAATCTTGACTCTCCTTTTGGAAGAACACTGCCAAAGAGGTTGGTGCCTTCAAGTGACCCAAAGGGATGGGGACAGACCTCCTTTAGAAGATAGGTCCTAATCCACCAGTACCACCACAGACCTTCCTGACCCTTCATCCGTAAGGCTCACATTTGCCTTTCAATTCTGCCTGGACCTCACTGTGTTCTCTTCCTCCACCATCTCGCGACAGTGAGCAGCTTCCCTTTCCTTTTGTAGTCGATCTTTGTTGTCCAAAACATCTAAAAGTGCCATCAATCTGCCCCTCATCTTCCTCTCCTCCAGACTAAGTCCTCTCTGTCCATTCTCTAAATATCATATTCTAATTTTTTAACTATTATTTGCTTCTAGTCCAGATCCTCAGCAGCCAAGGTCCTCTGCAGTTAAAACTCTTTCCGTTGAATGTGCTGACAGTGAGTCCTGGAAGAGGCTGGGCATTTGAAATCCCCTGACAAGCAAACACTGAGGGCTCCACCGGGCCTGTTACCCAACAGAGAAGGAGCTCAGTGAAGCTCACCATTTGCTGTCACATTGGCTGCTCTTGCAGGGCTGGTCAAGCCTGTAATCAGGAAACCTCTGCTCTCAATTCACCTCTTGCGCCAGCTAGCTAGCCATGAGTGATCTTGATCAAGTAACGTTTCCCCACACGGACCTTAGTTTCCTCCTAAATCTTGTGATTTCATGGCAAAAATAGGAAATGATCAGCAGGTCTAGACTGAATCAGGAGACATTCTGGGGATACAGACCAAGGGAGGGCAGGCAGGGAACTGTAAGAGTAGGAGTCTGTTTGAAGTTTATTCCTTCCTGCATCCCAGTGACCTCACGTTCAGGCTGTTCCCTCAGACTCCAGTTGGGTTTATCCTCCTCCTCTTCCAGAGAAGGAGCCATAGGGGACCATCCAAGAGATTTGCCCTTTGCTACCTCAGTGGGATGTACTTGCACATGCCATAGACCTTAGGACTCCCTTTAGCTGCATAATAAAATAGGCTTCTAGGAAAGGGACTCACTCAGCTGCAGGGAGCAGTCCTACCTTGAAGGGAATGAGGAGCAGTGACACTTTAAGCTGACAGTTGTGCTTGCTACATGTCACAAGCTACCATGTATTTCCAAACAAGATCCCCCAGATTCTCTGTGTGCCTGGCCTCACTTAACCCTCACAGCAGATCTGCCAGGGAGATGTCAGCATATATGCACACACCTATGGCCCCACCAGCTGTTAAATTATTGAAATAATTCCATGACAGTTGTAGTAAACAGCCTCTGAGTACTTTGCTACTAGCTTCCTGGGTCCCAGCGAATAAAGACTGTAACTTGGCACTAATCAAGGCTTCTGGATTCCAGAGCTTAAGACATGTGTTGTTGTTAGTGTCTGGCTGTTGTTGAATGTTGTCTTTGATACATAGTGCATATAATGCATAGATTAAATAGAGCAGGGGTCTACAACAAAGTTTGGCTGCTAACCCCTAAGAGCCATGATAAGTGGATAAATAAAATATGGTATATATCCATCTTAGTCAGTCATAAAAAGGAATGAAGTACTGACACATGTTACAACACAGATGAACCTGGAGAACATTATGCTGAGTGAAAAAAGCTAGACACAAAAGGTACATTAGTAGAATTCTGTTTACTTGAAATATCAAGAATAGTAAAACCTATGGAGACAAAAAAGTAGGAGGCTGCCATGGGCTGGGGGGAATGAGGTTTCTTTTTAGAATAACGAAAATGTTCAAAAGCTGATTTGGGTAACCAATGTAAAAAAAAAAAAAACTCTGAATAAAGTCATTGTATATTCTAAATGGATGAATTGTAGGATGTGTGAATTAAAACTATTTTAAAAACTATAGGATACAACCTCCATATATCTTTACTAAATTTAAAATTATACATACATGCACACATATACACCATTGCATTAACATATTATGTATGCTATAACACACAGAAGCTAGACTTTTTTTTTTTTAAGGTTTTTATTTTATTTTTAGGAGACAGAGGGAGACAGAGCATGAGCGGGGGAGGGGCAGAGAGAGGGAGACACAGAATCTGAAGCAGGCTTCAGGCTCTGAGCTGTCAGCACAGAGCCCGATGCAGGGCTCGAACTCACAGGCTGTGAGATCATGACCTGAGCTGAAGTTGGATGCTCAACCGACTGAGCCACCCAGACGCCCCAGAAGATAGACTTTTATAGGCTGAGATGAAAAATAGAAATTTTGGATATATCCATCTTTTTTTATCCATTCATTTATAGATGGCCACGTGGCCAGCTTCCATAATTTGGCTATTGTAAATAATGCTGCTATAAACAGGTGCATGTATCCCTTTTAACATTTTTACATATGTGAAATTTAAAAAACAAAACAAATAAGCTAAGAAAACAGAGAGAGAGCATGCGCACACGAGAGAAGCCAAGAAATAGACTCAACTGTAGAGAACTGCTGGTTACCAGAGAGGAGGTGGGTGGGGGGATGGGGGATACAGGTGATGGGGATTAAAGAATGCACTTGTCATGATGAGCACTGGGTGATGTATGGAACTGCTGAATCACTATATTGTACACCTGAAACTAATACTGTAAATTAACTATACTGGAATAAAAATAAATAGAAATTTTAATGTTTTTTATTTGTGACCCAGTGGATTGCTTTTGGAACCCCCTGCTCTAGAAGAAAAAGCTGAGCCTCCCAAAGTTTGCTAAGTCTTTCTTCTTCCCAGCACAGCAGGCAGATTCCAGGATTTCCCAGAGGTTGAGGAAGATCAGGGAACACTGCTGTTTTTGTTTTTTGAGGCTCACAATGTATTCAAAAACAAAGAAATGTCAAAACGAGGTTAAAATACTAAGAAATATTTTAGTTGTTTACATTTGAAAAATAAAGGCTTCTGACATAAAAAAAAAAAACCAGAATGTAATACAACCGTGCTATTCACAAGATAATTAGTCCTTTTTAGAAAAAAATCTGAGCAACACGGAGGCAATAGAACAATAATGGAGAATGGGAGGTTACGTGTTCATGTCTCCATTCACCTCAGTCTCTGGGCGAGTGTGTGCACAACCTCACTTGGCAATGGTGACAGAGGCCCTGATGTGCGTGTGAGCCACACTTAATGGGCCCTGGGCTCCTGCAGTGATGGCTTGTGCTTGGGGGCAGGCACCAGAGCCAGAAAGTGGGGAGGGAAGTGGCCTGTGAAACCTCCTTTGTGCCTATAAGCAATCATTCTGCAGGACTGTGTATCCTTCACCAACAATAATTAGGAAGCATAGAGAAGTGGAGGAACCATTGTAGGAGGAGCCACCAGTTCAACTGGGAGGGGGATGATCAAGTCTCCTGGAGGCAAGGCAACTCATTAATACACAGCTGGCAGGAGGTTTCCTGTCGAAGGCTGATATTTAAAAAGAGAAAACGTGTCTTTTTTTTCTTTTACCAATAGTACAATAGCAGTGAGGAAAGGAAACTGTAAGAACCCCTCCTTTATGTCTTCCTTTGCCCCCAACATTTCCAAAGCCACAGAGCTCTAGAAAAAGGCTGGGTCAAAGTCTCCCTCCGGTCTCAGTCCTTGGAAATTGAGTCCCTTCTTCATTTGGAGCCGCCCCCTGGTTGCCATGGTAACACAACATCTGCTACCCAACTCTGCTCCAGCGGTCACTGGGTTTGGCATCCTCCAAGCTGTTGCCGGTTCTGTGTTTTGCCTGATTTGCTACTCTGCTCCCCAAGGATTGCATCACACTTTTTCAGCAAAGGAACATTTATTCAAAAGGCAGGGTTAGGGAGAGAAGGGAGGTTAAATCCGTGCAAACTGCAATTCTGAGAAAGCAAGCACTCTTGCGTGTGGGGCCATTAACTCTGCCAATCTTTGGATTAATGTGCTACATTTGCTGATCTCAAATCCTACTGCAAGCCATCCTCCTAGATTTATTTTATTAGCATTTGTTTCTAAGGAGCATACATTATTTATTAAAACTTCTATAAGACATTTAAAAAATATATAAATTCCACACTCATCTCCCTTATTTTCTCATTTTAATATATTTCAAGTTTAATTGCTTGTCTGCCAGTCTTCCTATACCAATTATTTTTGAAAATGAACAATATAAAATATAAATACGGTTTCCTTGCCTACCGCTTTCTCCTGTTCTTCAGGTAGCATTTTTATTCCCACTTCCCCCTGAAAAAAACACAATTTGTCTTGTTTCAATAGTGACAACTCTCAGGGCAGTCTCTTAAAACTGAGAGGTGGTATGATATAGACTCACGAGAATTTACACTCTGAAATTAATCACAGGAGTTTAGGATTGGCCCCTCAGTGAGGTTGATCAACTCATCTGATTTTACTTGGGACTGCCCCAGTTTGAGTACTTAAAGGCCCACATCTGGGGAAACCCTTCAGTCTTGGGAAATTTGGGATGATTGGTGCCCCTCTTCCCAGATTCCTTACCCACTCACTGTGTGCTCTCAGGAAATTTCCTTCACCTTTCTGACACAGTTTTTCTTATTCATAAAATGAAAATGGCAAGAAGCTTCTCCTCAAAAGGTTGTCGTGAAGATTATATAGATTAGCAAATAAAATGCCTAATCCTAAAGCAGAAGCCCATGCCCAGTAGCTATTATTATCAATCTTGGAATTAAAACTCTAGACATAATCTTGAATCATTTATCCAATTTACAGCTAAGAAAATAGTTTGTTTGAATCATCTAGACTTTTTTCTTTTTTAAGGCTGGGAACAGGGTCAGGACTAGGATAGTGTAGGTGAGGTGCCTAGGGCTCAATATTTAAGGAGGAAATGACTCTCAGGGTCATGCAAGTGAAAACTTTCCTGGGAGTACAAGCAACATGCCAACCTGCTCATCTGCTTGGGGCCATCTAGGTAATGCAGCCAAGCTGGAAGAGACAGTCATCTGACTTAGTTAAGGATGTCACAGTCTCTACTAGACAGAGTCTCCATAGTATCTTTGGTGACAATTAGTTTCTAAGAGCAACGGTGTTCCCTAAGCCATCCAGAGCTGTGACTGCTGCAAGATACTTGTATTCTAAGCATCATTAAAACAAAGCAAAAAAAAAAAAATCTTGATTCTCAAGAGAGCTTGAGAAGCGAATCATTATAGCCAGTCATTTTCCACACAGCATTCAATTTCCTTTTATTGTTAACAATATTTTATGGAAATCTTTCTCAAAGATATCACATATTTCCATGCCTTTTTCTTTCTTCTAAACTGTACTCTTTATTTTGAAATAATTCGAGGTTTGCTTGTTGTAAGAAATAATGCAGAGATACCATGCAAAACTTTAGTACAATATCACAATCAGGATATTGGCAATGGTGTGGTCAAGATATGGAACATTTCCATCAACACAAGAACCCCTTATGTCAACCTTTGGTAAACACACTGACTGCCCTCTAACTTTCATCCACTCATTAATCCCTGGAAATCACTAATCTGTCATTAATTTCTATAACTGTATCAAGAAGGTTATATAAATCATATACTACATAATATTCTCCGATTGGCGTTCCCCACCATAATTCTCTGGAGATTCATCTGGGCTGTTGAGTATGTCAATAATTTATTCCTTTTTATTTATGAATAACATTTCATGGTGTGGATGTACCACAGTTTGTTCAACCATTAACTTTTTGAAGGATGTCTGGGTGATTTCCAGTTTTCTTAATATTATGAATAAAAATACTGTAAAAACTCATGTACATTTCCGAAACTTAATGTTAAAACATCAGCACTATCCAATGTGACCTGTTGATTCAGTTCAATTCCTATCAAAACCCCACAATTTTATGAAAAAAGAAAAAAAACATCCTAAAATTTATAGAAAATCTCAAGGGACTATGAATAGCCAAACAGTCTAGGAAAAGAACAAACTTAACTGTGTTATACTTCCCAACTTCGAATGCTGTGACAAAGCTATAGTAATCAAAACCAGCATAAAAACAAACAGAGACCAAAAAAACCCAAAGATCAAAAGAAGAGAACAGAGAGCACAGAAATAAATCCTTGCATATATGGTCAAATGCTTTTGGAGAAGAGCTCCAGGAGCCATTTAATGGGGAGAGGACAATCTTTTCAAAAACTAATGTTGGGAAAACTGGATATCCATATGCATGAAAATGAAGTTGGACTTTTATCTTATACCACATAAAAAATTAACTCAAAATCGATCAAAGTCCTAAATATTAGAGGTATAATGATGCAACTCTTACATGAAGACAGGAAAAATCTTCTTAACATTGGTCTTTGCAATGATTTCTTGGCTATGACATCAAAAACACAGGAAACAAAAGCAAATACACTTAAATTGGACTATATCAAAATTTAAAACTATATACATCAAAGGAGAACACAGTGAAGAGATAACCTATGGAATGGAAGAAAATACTTGCAAATCATATATCTGAAAAATGATTAATACACAGAATATAGAAGGAACACCTTCAACTCAACAACAGGTAAACAAACAACTCAGTTAAAAAATGAGCAGAGGACTCACAGAGACATTTCTCCAAACAAGGTATACAAATGGCTAATAAGCACATAAAAAAGAACTCAAAATCACTAATCATTAGGGAAATGCAAATCAAAACCACAAGATACAACTTCACACGCATTAAGATGGTAATTATTAAAAAAAACAAACAAAGAAAAATAACAAGTGTTGAGAACAATGTAGAGAAACTGGAACGTTTGCACACTGCTAGCGGAATTGTGAAATAGGCAGCCACTATGAGAAACAGCTTGATGGACCTTCAAAAAATTAAAAAATGGAATTCCCGTATAGCCTGCAATTTCACTTCTGGGTATATACTCAAAAGAAATGACAGCAGGACTCAAACTGATATTTGTTCAGAGCAGCATTATTCACAGTAGCCTAAAGGTGGAAGCAACCCCAATGTCCATTGATGATGAATTGATTAAACAATATGGTAGAAAAGACATCACCAACATGACACCATAGGTCATTCCTGACTTAGACCCCTCTTAGAAGAAAAACAACTAACAACTATTCATGTGCAATTCTTGCACAAGAGGCCATTGAGAAAATCCTAGAAGATGGTGGCCTGAAACACCCCTCTGCACCACAGAGACCAAGATAGACCACATTAGAGGGGTAACAGGATCAACCATATGCTGACTAAAATGCTCCTCCCCCAGGCCAGTGCGACATCACAATGAGAGGTTTCCTCTAAGACTATAGATTCTCCAGTAGGAAAAGAAAGCCGAGGGTGAACATCTAGCTCCCCCTAAGAGCTTCCTGGGAGACCCAACTCCAATTTTGCTCCATGGGGACTATAGGAGAATCTATGGGGCTTAATTACTAGAAATCTGACTGTAGTGGAGAAGGGAAGAGGAGCTTCCAACACTGGCACTCAGATTTTGGCAGACTGAGTTCCTACCAGCAGCAACCAAATAGTAGTCCAAGCCACTGGTTTTGCTAATCTGCACAGTAAGTCAGTGGTGCAACCTGACCAAGGAACTCATACCTCCTTGATTTGAGTCCTCAGATGAAGAGCTTTTTGTGGTCTCTAGAGACTGGTCTGCCCATACCCAGGCAAAGGAGCTAATTCACAGGCCCACCAACTGCTGAGTAGCTGTGAGACCTGTCTGACCAAAAAGACTGGCTCGGCCACCTGGAAACCTACATAGCCTCGTAATGCTCAAGCAGAATACAGCGGGAAGGGCTGAGTGTCCACAGAACAAAGGCAGTAGCCCCCATTCAGCCAGGGAACTTGGGGTGTGTGTTACCTGGGGTGAAGACCACAAACAAAAAATCTTGCCAACCTTAAAATTAGTTCTCCCACTCTCCCTGGGCAAGAAAACTAATCTGTAGACCTGACCATAGCCAAATTCAGCTGTCAGCCAGCCTGATTAGAGAACCTGACCAGAACACACGGAAAGCTACGAAGCTCATCCAACAACTCTGCTTATAGTAGCACTTAAACAAAGTGTACAGCCTATGGCTATCTCCATCTGCAGAACAAAATCAGTGGCCTTGTCCAGCAAAAGAATTTACTGAATAATTTTGCCTGATTCTGGTCCCCAAATAATGAGCCGTGCAGGTGCTGGGGACTGTCCCAGGGTATGAAAGATAATATATAACGCCAGCTGAGTATAGTACCCAGTACCAACTGCTTAGGAAGCCTGACTAGAGAACCTAAGTAACCATGGAACCCTTTCTACAGCCCTTCACTTATGTAGGGAAACATGCAGAAGTTCTATCCAATATTTTCAGCTAGAATCACCAACCCCTGACCTCAGGGCTTGGGCAGTGGCCTCACCCAAAAATGATAGCAAGTCCCCCCCACCCTACCAGCAGACATATAAAATCCAAATTGAGCTGCCTGGTGAAGAATGGTCTCTGCCAAAGTCAACCAATAAAGTCTGAAAGAAGAGACTGCATTCAAATGCTCAGATACCAAGACAAGGAATAAAAAAGTCCTAACACCAGAGGAAACAAAAGACCCTAAAGAAATGGGGATCTATGAACTGTCTGGCAAAGAATTCAGAATAATCCTCTTAGAGAAGTTAAATGAACTATAAAAACAAACTGACCACAAAATTTTTAAAAACGTGAACAAAATGAGAAGTTTAAGAAATAGAAACTATCAAAAAGAGAGAGGGAGATATTATAGAGCTGAAAAATACAACTTAGCTGAAAACTTCAATAGAGAGCTTCAAAAGCAGACTTGACCAGGCAGAAGAAACAGTGACCTAGAATACATAACATTTGAAATTACCAAGTCATAGTAGCAAAAACAAAAACAAAAAAATGTGAAGTGAAGAAAGTCTGCAGGGACTCATGAGACATAATCAAAAGAAACAATATTAGCATTATGGGAATTCCAGGAGAAGACAGAGAGAAAAGTACAAAAGGAATATTTAAAGCAATAATGGCTATAACCATAAAAATTTATAAGATAAAAAAATTCACAGGTAAAAATGAATATATAATAAAGATAGCAGATTAATCACTTACATAGCCAATTTGGAGATTAAAACACAAAAGTATTAAAATCATTTTTATCTATAAAAGTTAAGGGATACACAAAATAAAAATATAAAATTATAATATATACATAAAACAGAAACAAGTAAAAATTCAATCCTCTTAGAATATATTCAAACAATATAGACTGGTATACTCAGAAGATGTTACGTATAAATCTAATGGTAGCTAAGAATCAAAAACCCATAAGAGATACACAAAAAACTAAAGACAAAAGAATCCAAGCATAATACTAGAGCAAGCTATCAAATCACAAGAGAAGAGAGCAAAAGAAGAAACACAGAACTACAAAAACAACAATTAAAATGGCAATAAGTACATACCTGAATAATTACTTTAAATATAAATGCACTAAATGTTCCAAACAAAAGACATAGGATTTTTTGAAAGAAAAAATGAAACAAAACAAAAAACAAGACCCTTCTATAGACCGGCTACAAGAGACCCACTTCAGGCCTAAAGATAAACTGAAAGTAAGGGACTAGAAAAAATATATACCATGCAAATGGAAGTAAAAAAGTTATACAGAAAAAAAAGAACTGGTGTGGTAATACATATTTCAAACAAAATGGACTTTAAAACAAAAACTGTAATAAGAGACAAAGAAGGGCATTACATAACGAAAAGGGAACAATCCAAAAAGAGGATATAAGGACCATAAACACCTATGCACACAACTTAGGATCACCTAAATACATAAAGAAATTATTAATGTTAAGGGATAAAGTGACAGTAATACAACAATAGCAGAGGACTTTAACTCATTTCATCAATGGATAGATCATCCAGAGAGAAAAATCAAGGAAATGGTATCTTCCAATTACACATTAGACCATAAAGAACTAATAGATACATACAGAAAAACCCACCTCTAAATAGAATGCATATTCTTTTCAAGTGCACAGGAAATATTCTCCAAGATTAATCACATATTAAGCCACAAAATAAGTCTTAATAAATTTAAGATTGAAATCTTCTCAAGCATCTTTTACAACCATGATGGTATGAAACTAGAAATCAGTTATAAGAAAAAATCTGGACAGAATAAATACATGGAGGCTAAACAACATTCTACTAAACAATGAACCAGTCAACCAAGATATCAAAGAGGAAATAACATACGTAGAAATGAAAATGAAAGCACAATGGTCCAAAATCTATGGAACACAGAGCAGCTCTAAGAGGAAAGTTTATAGTAATACAGTCCTACTACAAGAAACAAAAATCTCACATAAATAATCTAACGACTAAAAAAAGCTAGAAAAGATGAAGCCCAAAACTCTCAGAAGGAAGAAAATAATAAAGATTAGAATAGAAGTAAATGAAATAGAGGCTAAATAAAATAATTAGGAGATGGTTCTTTGAAAAGAGAAAAAAATGATAAAGCTTTAATAAGACTTATTAAAAGAGAGACAGGACTCTAATTCAGAAGTGAAGGAGAAATGACAACTGACATCAGAGGAATGCAAAGGATTATAAGAGACTACTAAGGAAAGTTATATGCCAATAAATTGGACAACCTGGAAGAAATGGATAAATTCTTAGAAAGATATAATCTAAACTGAATCAGGAAGATATAAAAAATATGAACAGACTGATTACCAGTAATTAAATCAGTAATCAAAAAACAACAAACAAAAGTCCAGGACTAGATGGCTTCACAGCTGAATTATACTAACACTTAATGAATACCTATTTTTCTCAAATTATTCTGAAAGAGAAAGGAAAACATCCAAATTTATTCTATGAGGCCAGCATTACCCTGATACCAAAACCACACAAAGACAGAAAGACAGAAAAGAAAGACTCCATTCCAATATCTCTAACGAATATAGATACAGAAACCCTCAACAAAATATTAGAAAACTGATTTTAATACATTTATTTTTTTTAAGTTTGTTTATTTTTTGAGAAAGAAAAAGAGAGGGGGGGAGCAGAGAGAGGAGACACAGAATTCCAGGCAGGTTCCAGGCTGAGAGCACAGAGCCCCATGCAGGGCTTGAACTCATGAACTGCAAGACTATGACCTGAGCCCAAATCAAGAGTCCATTGCTTAACTGATTGCACCACCGAGGCACCACGGTGACTTTAATACATATAAAAAATCATCCACTGGGGTGCCTGAGTGGCTCAGTCAGTTAAGCATCAGACTCTTGATCTTGGCTTGGGTCATGGTCTCACAGTCATGAGATCAAGCCCCATGTTGGGCTCTGCACTGAGTGTGGAGCCTGCTCATGAGTCTCTTTCTTCCTCTACCTCTCCCCATACAGGTGTGCCTCTGCTCTTTCTCAAAATAAATAAACTTTAAAAAGAAATTGTCCACCAAGATCAAGTAAGATTTATGCCTTAGATGTAAGGGTGGTTCAATATTTGTGAATAAAATCAACATGATACATCACATTAACAAGAGAAAGGACAAATAGCATATGATCATCTTAATAGATGCGAAAAAAGCATTTGACAATATGCAACATCCACGTATGGGTTTAAAGGGAACATAACTCAATAAAATAAAGCCTGTATATGAAAAACCTGCAGCTAACATACAAAATAGGGAAAAATTAAGAGCTAACCCCACTAAGGACAGGAACAAGACAAAGATGTCCATTCTCATAGTACTAGAAGTCCTAGTCACAGCAACTAGACAACAACAGCAACAAGAAAAATAAAAGCATCCAAATCAGTAAGAAGTAAGACTTTAACTTTTTGCTGATGACATGAAACTACATACAGAAAACTCAAATGAACTGATAAATTAATTCCATAATGTTGCAGGATACAAAATCAATGTGCAGAAATGTTGCATTTCTATATACTAATAATGAACAGCAAAAAGAGAAATTAAGAAAACAATCCCAGTTACAGTTGCACCAGAAACAGTAAGATACATAGAAATAAATTTAAAGAGGTGAAAGAGCTGTACTCTAAAAACTATAATATACTGATGAAAGAAATTTAAGACAACAAAAATGAATGAAAAGCCATTCCATCCTCAGGAACTGGAAGAAAATATATTGTTAACATGTCTGTATTACCCAAAGCAATCTACCAATTCAACGCAATCCCTATAAAATACTGACAGCATGTTCACAGAACTAGAACAAATAATGCTAAAGTTTGTGTGGAACCACAAAAGACCTTAAATACCAAATTAATCTTGAAAAACAGCAGAGCTGGAGGCATCCCATTCCTAGATTTCAAGATACACTACAAAGCTGTAGTAATCAAAACAGTATGGTACTGGCACAAAAATAGACGCATAGACGAATGGAACGGAATAGAGGACCCAGAAATAAACCCAGCCTTACCTGGTCAATTAATTTATGACAAAGGAGACAAGAATGTACAATGAGGAAAAGACAATCTCTTAAATAAATGATGAAGGGGAAACTGGACAGTTTCATGCAAAATAATGAAACTGAACTGCTTTCCTGCACCATACACCAAAACAAATTCAAAATGGATTAAAGACCTAAATGTGAGACTTGAAACCATAACTACCCTAGAAGAGAGCACAGGCAGTAATTTCTCTGACATAGGACTTAGAAACATTTTTCTAGATATATCTCCTGAGGCAAGGGAAATAAAAGCAAAAATAAACTATTGGGACTGTATCTAAATGTAAAGCTTCTGCACAGCAATGGAAATAATCAACATAACTAAAAGGTAACCTGCAGAATGGGAGAAGATATTTACAAATGACACATCTGATAAAGTATTAGTATCCAAAATCTATAAAGAACTTATATGACTCAACACTCCAAAAACTAACAATCCAATTTAAAAATGGGCAGAAGAACAGGCATTTCCCCAAAGACAGATGGCCAAGAGACACATGAAAAGATACTCAACATCATTTATCATCAAGGAAATGCAAATAAAAACTACAATGAGATACCACCTCACACCTGTCAGAGTGGCTAAAATAAAAAACATAAGAAACAACAAATGTTGGCAACAATGTGGAGAAAAAAGAAACCCTCATGCACTGTTGGTGGGAATGAAAACTTGAGCAGCCACTATGGAAAACAGTATGAAGTTTCCTCAAACCATTAAAAATAGAACTACCTTATGATCCTGTAATCACATTACTGCATAGTTACCCAAAGAATATGAAAGCACTAATTCATTTAGCACACATGGATGGTGCTAGAAAGTATAATGCTAATTTATTTATTTTTTTTAGCATTTTTATTTTATTTTTGAGAGACAATAAACAAGGTCACAAAACAAGTCTTAGCCAATTTAAGAAAATTGAAACAAGTATTTCCATTAACCACAATAGTATGAAACTAGAAGTTAAGAGACAAAGCATGAGCAAGGGAAGGGCAGAGAGAGAGAGAGACACAGAATCTGAAGCAGGCTCCAGGCTCTGAGCTATCAGCACAGAGCCCGACACGGGGCTCGAACTCACAGACCATGAGATCATGACCTGAGTCAAAGTCGGCCGCTTAACCAACTGAGCCACCCAGGCGCCCCTATAATGCTAATTTAAATCAGTCAGAGAAAGACACCATTATTTCACTCATATGTGAAATATAAGAAACACCACCAACAAAACAAACAAATGAAAAAAACAAACAAAGAACAAAGAAGACTCTTAACTGTAGACAACGAAACGATAGTTACCAGAAGGGAGGTGGGTAAGGGGATGGGTAAAAGAGGTGATCCACTTGTTATGATGAGCACTGTGTGATGTGTGGAATTATTAAGTTACCATTTGTGCACCTGAAACCAGTATAACACTGTATGTTAACTATACTGGAATTTAAAATAAAATTTCAAACAAAACAAAAACATAACTCAGTAGATTTGAACAGCCCTATAGACCAAATGGAACTGAGATTTATAGACATTTCATCCAACAACTGCATTAATACAAATTCTCCTCAGGCACACATGGAAAATTTCCTAGGATGGACTATATGTTAGGTCACAAAACAAGTCTTAGCCAATTCAAGAAAATTGAAACAAGTATTTCCATTAACCACAATAGTATGAAACTAGAAGTTAATAACAGGAGGAAAACTGGAAAATTCATGAATATAAGGAAATTTAACACTTTAAAAATTTTTTTAAATATTTATTTTTGAGAGAGACAGAGTTTGAGTGGGAGAGGGGCAGAGACAAAGGGAAACACAGAATCCAAAGCAGGCTCCAGACTCTGAGCTGTCAGCACAGAGCCTGACATGAGGCTTGAAGTCATGACCATGAGATCATGACCTGAGTTGAAGTCTGACACTCAACTGACTGAACCATCCAAGTATCCCTACATAACACTTTTGAACAACTAACAGAGCAAAGAAATAAAAGGGGAAATAAAATATTGTAAGACAAGTGAAAATGGAAGTACAATATTCTAAATCCTAAATGGAGCAAAAACAATTCTAAGAGAGAAGTTTATAGCAATAAATATCTACTTTAAGAACAATATAGATCTCAATTCCTGTCTACCTCAAGAACTAGCCAAAGAACAAAGAAGAACAAATAGAACCCAAAGTTAACACGACAACGGAATTAATTAAAGAATTAATTGGGGGCATGTGAGTGGCTCAATTGGTGATGTGTCCAACTTCTACTTAGTTCATGATCTCGCAGATCATGAGTTCCAGCCCCACATTGGGCTCTGTGCTGATAGCTCAAAGCCTGGATCCTGCTTCAGATTCTATGTCTCCCTCTCTCTCTGCCCCTCTTCCCCCAAAAATTAAACACTAAAAAATAGTATAAGAAGAATTAATTAATTGGTGGCCCCCAAAGGAAGGAAGTCATGGGCATGCAGAGGGGTTAGGAAAAGTCTATCACACCGGGGAGACCACATGGGGAAAATGAATTCCCATAACATTTGGCTTTGAAAATCAGATAGGCCAAATTTTGTGACTTATGACAACCAATGGGACTTCAAGTCTGGAACTTAAAAATGTGTGGGCTCATATCTGGAAGAGCCTGGAAGGCAATAAGAAACTGAGTCTCTTCCCTTAAAGAGCCAACACAACAAATAGCCCCATAGAGATACAGCATAGAAGCAGTATTTTGAAAAACACCTGGGGCACACCAGGTTACTTACTAAACTCAGAATTTGCTGAGAGACCTTTCCAGGAACAAAGGAGATAGCAGACACCATTCCCTGCCCACCCCCCGCCACTACACCCCAACATAAACACACAGCAACCTGAAGTAACCAGCAGAGCACTGACATCCACTACTTAACTTGCTCACCCCAAACTCTACCCCCTCCAGTGGGGCCTGTCTCAGTCTTTGTATTGTGGATTCCCTCCCTGAGAAGACCTGCACAAACCTCACCAACACTACATCTCCCAACTATGCTTTTGGTGGGCCCTTGGTCCTGGTGTCAGCAGCTTGTAATCTCCTACAGAGGGGGCACGTGCCTTGTTTAAACTGCACACCCTCCCCTGGTCTGTTCACACTTTGTGGAGCAGTCCCGGCTGGCTCTGGTCTAAGCAGCAGGTGTGCATGCCTTGTGGAAGAGGGCAATGCACAACTTGTGGTCACGGCACACCTGTGTGCATGTTGTGGCACACCCTGCCTAGTATCCACAGCTGCACAACCATTGTGGAAAAGGACCAGCACCACCTTGTTAACGGTGTGTGCCCTGCCCACTACTTTCAAGAGCAAGAGACTTAGCTGACTTTCCTAACATAGAGAATCAGAAAGTTAGGCAAGATGAGGATACAGAGGAATATATCCCAAATGAAAGAACAAAACAAAAATCACAGCAAGGGACCTAAATGAAAGGAAGATAATATACTTGCTAGAGAATTTAAGGTAAAGAATATAAAGATACTCACCTGACTTGAGAGAAGAATGGAATATATTAGTTAGACAAGAGATAGATAACAAAGAGATTAAAAAAGTACCAGTCACAGATGAAGAACACAATAGTTGAAATTTAAAATGGACTAGATGGAATAAATAGAAGGCTAGAAGAAGCAGAAGAATAAATCAATGATTTGGAAGACAGAGTAATGGAAAATAATCAAGCTGAATAGGTAAGAGAAAAAAACTTATGCAAAATGAGAAGAGACTGAGAGAAATCAGCAACTCCAAATTTAATGATGTTCACATTGTAGAGATCCAAGAAAAAGAGAAAAAAATGGGATAGAAAATTTATTTAAAGACATAATAGCAAAACTTACTGAATTTGGGGAAGGTAATAGAAATTCAAATCCAGGACAGGAGGATCAGAGATTCCAAAATAAAACGAACCAAAGGAGGTCCACACCAAAACACATAGTAATTAAAATGGCAAAAGGCAATGATAAAGATTTTTAAAAGCAGGAAGAGAAAAGAATACAGTTACATGCAAGGGAAACCCCATAAGGCTACAGGGGATTTTTCAGTAGAAACTTGGCAGGCCAGAAGGGAGTGGCATGATATATTCAAAGTGCTAAAAGTAAAAACTATGCAGGCAAAATCTTGCTCTATCCAGCAAGGTTATCATTCAGAATAGAAGGAGAGATAGAGTATTCCAGACAAAAGCTAAAAGAAGTTTATGACTACTACACCAGCCCTGCAAGAAGTGTTAAAGGGAATTCTTTGAAGAAAGACCATAAGTAAGAGTAACAAAAGTAGGGAGCTCAAAAAGGTAAAAATAAAATAAAATAAGAATATCTGTAAAAATCATTCAAATTTCTCACAAAATAAAAGGAAGTAAGGAACGACACCATAAACCTAAAACGTGGGGAGGAGAGGAGTAAAGAATGGGTTCAAACTCAACCGACCAACAACTAAAGATAGGCTGCTATATGCAGATGTTATATATAAACTTAATAGTAACCACAGATCAAAAATCAGTAATAGATATGCAAAAAATAAGGAGAATTAATCCAAGTATATCACTAAAGTAAGCCAATTTATGATGAGAGAAGAGAGCAAGGGAAGCAAGGACCAGAGAAGATCCACAAAAACAAACACAAAACAAATAATACAATGGCAATACATATATGTCTGTCAATAATTACTTTGAATATAAATGGACTAAATACTCCAATCAAAAGACAGTGAAAATATAGATAAAAAAAAAAAAACAAGACCCATCTATATGCTACATATAAGAGACACATACAGATCGAATGTGAGGGAATGAAGAAATATTTATGATGTAAATGGATGTGAAAAGAAAAACAGGGTAGTAATACTTATATCAGATGAAATAGATATTAAACCAAAGACTGTACCAAGAGACAAGGAATACCACTATAAAATCATTAAGGGCACAAACCAACAAGAATACCTAACAATTGTACACATTTATTCACCCAGTATGGGCGCACCCAAATACATAAAACAGTTGATAAAAAGCTTAAAGGAATTGGTCGATAGCAATACAATACTAGCAGGGGACTTCAACACCCACCTACATCAATGAACAGATCATCCAAACAAAGCATCAATAAGGAAACGGTGGCTTTGAAGGACACACTGGACCAGAGAGATTTAATTAATATTTTCAGAACATTCCATCATAAAAGAGCAGATTACAAATTCAAGTGTACATGGAATGTTCTCCATAATAGATCACATATTAGGTCACAAAACAAGACTCAACAATTTCAAAAAGATCAAAGTTATACCATGCATCTTTTCTGATCACAATGCTACGAAACTAGAAATCAACCACAAGAAAAAACCTGGAAAGAGCACAAATACATAGAGGTTAAATAACATGCTACTAAACAATGCATGGGTCAAACAAGAAATCAACGAGGAAATCGAAAAGTACATGGATACAAATGAAAATAAGAACACAACAATCCAAAATCTTTAGGGTGCAAAAAAAGTTCTAAGAGGAAAGATTATACCAATACAGGCCTACCTTAAGAAGAAAAATATCAAACAATCTAACCTTAAACTTAAAGGAGCTAAAAAAGGAAAAACATACAAAACCCAAATCCAGCGCAAGGAAGGAAATAATAAAGATACAAAGAGAAATAAATGATATAGACTCTTAAAAAATCAATAGAACCAATGAAGCCAGAAGTTGGTGTTTAAAAAGATCAACAAAATTGATAAATCTCTAGCCAGACTCATTAAAAGAGAAAGAAAGAAAAAGAGGACTCAAAACCAAAAAGAGGAGAATTAACAATAGCACATAAACACAAACAAAGGATTTTAAGAGAATATTATGAAAAATTATATGCAACCAAACTGGACAGCCTAGAAGAAATGGATAAATTCCTAGAAATATAACCTACCCAACCTGAAACAGGAAGAAATAGAAAATTTTAACAGACCAGTTACCAGTTATGAAATTGAAACAGTAATCCAAAAACTTTTAACAAACAAAAGTCCAGAGCCAGATGCATTCATAGGCAAATTCTACAAATCACTTTAGGAACAGTTAATACTTGGTCTTCTCAAACTTTTACAAAAAATAGAAGAGGAAGAAAAACTTCCAAATTCACTCTATAAGGCTGCCATTATCCTCATTCCAAAACCAGATACAGGTACCACAAAAACAAAAAACTATAGGCGAATATCTTTGATAAACATAAATGAAAATACTCAACAAAATATTAGCAATTCACATCTAACAATACATTAAAATATACATTTGATCATTTACCATGATCAAATGGGATTAATCCTCAGCATGCAAGTATGGTTCAATATTTGGAAATCAAACAACATGATATGTCATATCAATAAGAGAAAGGATAAACACTATATGATCCTTTCAATAGATGCAGAAAAAGCATTTGAAGAGAGATATTTCCATCTTCAGTTAAACTTATTTCTAAGTATTTTATTCTCTTTGAATTGTAAATGGAATTTTTCTTTTCCTTTCTACTGCTTTTTACTAGTGTATAGAAATGAAAAAGATTTATATATTTGTCTCCTGCAACTTTGCTAAATGTGTTTATTAGTTCTAACAGTTTTTTGGTGAAGTCTTTAGGGTTTTCTATATGTAGTATCATGTCATCTGCAAATAGCAACAGTATACGCCTTCCTTTTTCTTGTCAGATAGCTGTGGCTAGGATTTCCAGTGGAACAAAAGTGGTATGAGTGGACACCCATTTCTTTTATTGCTTTATGTATCTTCTTTTGTTTCTGTTTCTTAATCCTGTCTTCTTGTGGGTTACTTGAATATTTTCTAGAATTCTACTTTATCTCTAGTGTTTTTGAATATATCTCTTTTTAAATGTTTTATTCTTTGTTCTAGGGGTTCCATTATATACACATAAGTGATCAGTTTACTAGTAACATCATTTCATAATACCAATAAAGTATAAAAATCTCTTTACTCATCTACATTTATAATTATCTTACTTATTTTCTCTACATTTAGAGCTACATCTGCCAGTGTTATAATTTTTGCTTCAACCATCAATATAATTTAGAAAACTTGAAAGGAGAAATAAAGAGTATTGTAATTACCCTGAATTTTGCTGACCATATTTGTTTTTACTTTCTGATGTTACAAGTTCTTTAATATATATATATGTAAATATATATATAAATATATAAATATAAATATATTTATATAAATATATATATATCTTATGAACCATGAGATCATGACCTGAGCTGAAGTCAGATGCTTAACTGATTGAGCCACTCAGGTGCCCCAGATTTCCCCTTCATTCTCAAAGGGTATTTTCACTATATATAAAATTCCAGATTGACAGTTTTTTCTCTCCATATTTGAAAAGTTTTATGCCACTTCCTTTTAGCTACCATGTTTTCTGATGAGAAATGTTTTGTCATAATTGTTTTCCCCCTGTATGTAAGGTATCTCTCTCTCAAACTGATTTCAAGACTTTGTCTTTAGGTTTCAGAAGATTGACTATGATGTGCTTGTTGGGTATTTCTTTAACCTTTTCCTGTTTGGGGTTCTCTCAGGTTTTTAAATATGTAGGTTTATGTCTTTTATCAAATTTAATAAATTTTCAGCCATATTCCCTTGACTACTTTTTAAGCCACACCCTCTTTATCCTCTCCTTCAAAGATTCTGATAACAGAATATTACCTCTTTTGCTCTAGTCCCACAAGTCCTTGAAACTGTTCATTTTATTCAGCCTATTTTCTCTGCGTTCGTCAGACTGGGTAAATTTTATTGTTATTTAAGTTAACTGATTGTTTCTTCTGTTCCCTCCGTTATGCTGTTGAGTTGATTCACTGGTCTTTATTTTGATTATTGTATTTTTCAGTTCTAAAATTGTTTTTTTCCTTTATATCTTCTATTTCTTTGTTGAAACTTGTTTCTCGTGTATTTAATTGTTTGAAGCATTCTTATCATGGCCACTTAAAATTTTTATTCAATAATTCTAATAATCCTGTCATCTTGATGTTGGCATCTACTGATTGACTTTTTAAAATCACCTTGAGATCTTCCTAGTTCTTAACACAAAAAGCAACTTTGAATTTAAAAGGATGCTTTTTTATCCACTCGTCAGTTGATGGGCACTTGACGAGTGGATAAAGAAGATGTGGTACATATATACAATGGACTACTACGTGGCAATGAGAAAAAATGAAATCTGGCCATGTGTAGCAACATGGATGGAACTGGAGGGTATTATGTTAAGTGAAATAAGTCAGTCAGAAAAAGACAGATACCATCTGTTTCCACGAATAGATGGACTTTGTGAGACTAAGCAAAAACCAGGGGGAGGGGAAGAGGGGAAAGAAAAAAAGCCACAGAGAGGGAGGGAGATAAAACATAAGAGACTCTCAAAGACTAAGAACAAACTGAGGGTGAGGGGAATGAGGGAGGGGGGAGAGGGGGTGATGGGCATTAAAAAGGGCACATGTTGGGATGAACACTGGGTGTTGTATGTAAACCAATTTGAAAATAAACTATTATAAATTAAAAAAAAATAAAAAGTTCATGACATAAATTTTATAGATAAAAAATAATAAAAAATAAAAGGATGCTTTTTGTGTGTTACATTATGAGCCTCTGAATCGTATTTAAATTTTCCATTTTAGCTGAATTCATCTGATGTTAATCTCACAGGGAAAAGGAAAAGAGAAGGATGGCTGCTTTGTTACTATCAGGCAGAGGTAGCAGTCTAGGTTCCCCAGTTGGTTTCCATTGACACCAATGGTGAGGTCCTCATTATTTCTGAGTGGAGGTGGGAATTTTATTTCATCTCTAGGCCTCCATTGATACTTTCCTTGCTGGACGGCGTAGGAGTATCTCATCATTTCTCCCTACATGGCGTCCACTATTATCACCATGCATGTTTGGGCGGCCTCATTATCACTGGATGGTGGTGAACGTTCTTACTCTCTACTAGGCTTTCTCTCATAGTATCTCAACAGAGAGGTTAAGGGGCACTTCATTACTGCCAGGTGGGAGTGGATATTGGCTCCAGTGACACTGGTGAGCGGGGAGCCTTCTTAGCACTGACAGGGATGAAAACCCTGATTCCCTGCTTGGCTTCCTCTGATACCATTCCAGTAGAGATGTTGTGCTGCCTCATTACAGCCTGGTGAGGGTAGCAGTCTAGGCTCCCCACTCAGTGCTGGCTGGCAGAGATGGGAGTCAAACTGTGATTTTTGGCTGTACTAGAATTGTTAATGTTCAAATTTTTTTCTTTGGTCTTTGGACTGAGAGAGACCAGGATTTTATTTGGGCTTTGTGGTTTTCTTTACTGGTTGGCATTTCTAGGTTGCTGGCTTCTTCCATGCCCAGTTTAAAATATATCAGGCACAATGAAAGTCAATGATACTTATTGCCCTTTTGTTCTTTGAGTCCCAAGTTTCCTCACAGGCCTATTTCTCTCCACTTTCCAGAGTTTTATTATGTTTGTTTAGTATATAATGTCCAGGGTTATTGTTTGTAGTTAGAGAAAGGAATAGGGAAAAGTCTATTTGCTTTCTGAGAGCAGAAGTCCCTTCCTTCTTAAAAGAGGTGGTCTCCACATATATCAGAAGACTATCATTCATTATGGGACCTCTCCATTATTAGGTCTGTTTTACTACAGGATCTAGTAAATGATTTAATAGGCTTGTTTACCCCAGCATGAAGGATCCAAGACCACTATGCCATGGGGATTCTTTTTCCTACCGTTCACAAGCATTTAAATTTATTCTTTAGAAATCGGATCTAAACAGACTTAAAATCTTATTCAGCCACTCATTACTATGTTATTTGGGGCAAGTTACTCTTCTCCTTAAACCTCTGTTTTCTTATCTCTATAATTGAGCCTATGTCTACTTCTGATTATCTGTGTCATAATCACCATGAACAGAGAAAAACCTCAGATTAACTAAGAAAAACCATTCTAGTACAGACTCCTGTCAGTAATGGGCATGAGGTTAGCTTACGGCCATCCCTGGTGCTCTGCTTTGTTCCTAGATAATATAAATGGCACTTTCTCTATAACCAGGATGGTGTCTTTCAAAACCACTTATAGTTTTTTGTTTTGTTTTTTGTGTTTTTTTTTACTCTCATTTATGTACATAGCTTAGCCATCTTTTTTAAGTTCGGCATATTATTTCTGGAATTTCTGTGTCACATAATACTTTTTTATTGTTTATTTATGTTTGAAAGAGAGACAGCACACAAGCAAGGGAGGAGCAGAAAGAGAAAAACCCAAGCAGGCTTCACGCTGTCAGCATGAAGCCTGATGCCGGGCTCAAACTTATGAAGCATGAGATCATGACCTGAGCAGAAATCAAGGGTCAGACGCTTAACTGACTGAGCTACTCAGGCACCCCTTGTTTGTTTTCTAATATCTCAGTCAGGGAGAGGAGTTAAATACAAGAATGGAATTGATTTAGAAGTTTCCGTGTAAGCTGAGTTCTGGGACTTGTGAAATTTCCTGCTTTCAACCACCATATTATTCAACACACAATTGCATTAGTTAGGGTATGCTTTTTTTTTTAATTTTTTTTAACGTTTATTTATTTTTGAGACATAGGGACAGAGCGTGAGCAGGAGGAGGGCAGAGAGAGAGGGAGACACAGAATCCGAAGCAGGCTCCAGGCTCTGAGCTGTCAGCACAGAGCCCGACATTGGGCTCGAACTCACGGACTATGAGATCATGACCTGAGCGAAGTTGGTGCTTAACCGACTGAGCCACCCAGGTGCCCCTAGTTAGGGTATGTTAAATCACTGCAAAACTGGACACTATAAACACAACAGAAGTCTATTTTTCATGCATAGAAGTCTAAGGCAAATATTCCTAGTTAGCAGTGGTCTACTTGCAATGATTCAGGGATTCAAGCACCTTTTACATGTAGCTCTACCCCCAGCTAAGGACCTCATAAATATTGGCATACACCTATTAAAGGCAGAGAAGAAATATGGAGGGAGCTCAACTACTTCTTAAAGGCAATTACACTGGGAAGAACTTACGGGGAAATGTATTCTAGGCATGTGCCCACCTGCAATTCTCTTACTGAGGAAGGAGAAAACATATTGGTGGACACAAATATAAATTTTTTCCCCTAGAAATGTTAAGCTGTAAATAATCATCTTGCTTTTTTTCATGATTTACTTAAAATTATAAGCCGGGGGAAAATGCCTCCACAGAATCAACCTTGATAGCACAATGATCTCAGACCTCTAGCCTCCAGAACTGTGAGAAAATAAATTTCCATTGTTTAAGCCATCCGGTCTGTGGTATTTTATTATGGCTGTTCTATCAGACTCATACACGTGTAATTTCATCAGGAAGAATTAACTCTAAAGGTGTATGTACCTAACAACGAAGCTTCAAAATTTATAAAGCAAAAATTTATAGCAATGAAAGGAGAAATTTTAAAACCCCACAAGTATACCTGGAAACTTCAACACACCAACTCAGTAATCAATTGAACAAATAGATAGAAAATTAGCAATGATTAGAAGACCTAAACAATACTATCAAACATTTTGGCCTGATAGATATGGATACAACGACCCAGTCAACTACAGTAATATACATAGATTCTGTATGTGCAGGTGGAACTTTTAGTAAGATAGACCATATCCTTACAACACTTCAAAGAACTGAAATCATACAGAACTTCTTATCTGATCAAAATGAAATTAAATTAGAATTTGATAGAAATATATGTGGAAAATTTACAAATACTTGGAAATACATGTTTCTAACTAGCCCATGGATAAAAGAGGGAGTCTCAATGTTCATAGCAGCACTTTCGACAATAGCCAAATCATGGAAAGAGACCAAGTGCCCATCAACTGACGAATGGATAAAGAAGTTATGGTACTTATATACAATGGACTACTACGTGGCAATGAGAAAAAATGAAATCTGGCCATGTGTAGCAACATGGATGGAACTGGAGGGTATTATGTTAAGTGAAATAAGTCAGTCAGAAAAAGACAGATACCATATGTTTCCACGAATAGGTGGACTTTGTGAAACTAAGCAAAAACCAGGGGGAGGGGAAGAGGGGAAAGAAAAAAAAGACACAGAGAGGGAGGGAGATAAAACATAAGAGACTCTCAAAGACTAAGAAAAAACTGAGGGTGAGGGGGATGAGGGAGGGGGGAGAGGGGGTGATGGGCATTAAAAAGGGCACATGTTGGGATGAACACTGGGTGTTATATGTAAACCAATTTGAAAATAAACTATTATAATAAAAAAAAAAAAATTAAAAAAAAAAAAATAGAAAGTATTTTGGGCTTAATGAAAATACGACATATCAAAATTTGTAGGATGCAGCTAAATCAATGCTTAGAAAAAAATTATAGTAAAAAAATGTATTTTTTAAATTAATTTAAATTCAAGTTAGTTAACATACAATGTAGTACTGGTTTCAGGAGAAGAACCCAATGACTCATCACTTATATATCATCCAGCACTCATCCCAACAAGTGCCCTCCTTAACGCCCATTACCCATTTAGCCCATGAGCTCACCCCACCTCCTCTCCAGCAATCTTCAGATTGTTCTATACATTTAAGAGTCTCTTATGGTTTGCCTCCTCCTTTTTTAAAAAAATTTTTAAATGTTTATATATTTTTGAGGGAGAGAGAGAAAAAGGGAGAGAGGGGCGGAGAGAGTGAGACAGAATTCAAGCAGGCTCCAGACTCTAAGCTGTTAGCACAGAGTCCGACACAGGACTCGAACCCATGAACTGTGAGCTCAAGATCATAACCTGAGCTAAGGTAGGACGCTTAACCAACTGACCCACCCAGGCACCCCTTCCTCTCTGTTTTTATCTTATTTTTCCTTCCCTTCTCTGATGTTCATCTGTTTTATTTCTTAAATTCTACATGAGTGAAATCACATATTTGTCTTTCTCTGATTTATTTCACTTAGCATAATACACTCTAGTTCCATCCATGTATTGCCAATGGCAGGATTGCATTCTTTTTGATCACTGAGTAATCCAGTGTGTGTGTGTGCGCGTGTGTGTGTGTGCGCATGTGTGTGTGTGTGTGTACGTACATTTGGGCTTTTTCCATAATTTGTCTATTGTTGATATAGCACTGCTATAAACATTGGGGTGCATATGACCCTCCAAACCAGCATTTTTGGATCCTTTAGGCAAATACCTAGTAGTACAATTGCTGAGTTGTAGGGTAGTTCATTTTTAATTTTTTAAGCAACCTCCATACTGTTTCCAAAGTGGCTGCAGAAGTCTGCATTCCCGTCAACAGTGCAAAAGGGCTCCCCTTTCCTGCATCCTCACCAATATTTGTTGTTTCCTGAGTTGTTAATTTTACCATTCTGACAGGTATGAGGTGGCATTTCATTGTGTTTTTAATTTGTATTTCTCTGATGATGAGTGATGTGAGCAAATTTTCATGTCTATTAGCCAACTGGGTGTCTTCTTTGGAAAAGTTCTATTTAGGTCTTCTGCTCATTTCTTCACTGGATTACTTACTTGTTGGGTGTTGAGTTTGATAAGTCCTTTATAGGTTTTGGATATTAACCCTTTATCAGATAGGTCATTTGCAAATATCTTCTCCTGTTCCTTCAGCTGCCTTTTTTTGTTGTTCTGTTGATTCACTGTGCAGAAGCTTTTTATTTCGATGAGGTCCTAAGAGTTCATTTCTGTTTTTGTTTCCCTTGCTCCAGAGATATGTCTAGTAAGACGTTGTTGTGGCCGAGGTCAAAGAGATTGCTGCTGGTTTTATTCCGTAAGAGGTTTATGATTTCCTGTCTCACATTTAGGTCTTTCATCCATTTTGAATCTATTTTTGTGTATGGTTTAAGAAAGTGGCCCAGCTTCATTCTTCTGCCTGTCACTGTCCAGTTTTCCCGACACCATTTGCTAAAGAGACTATCTTTTTCCAATTGGATATTCTTTCCTGCTTTGTTGAAGATTAGTTGGCCATACATTTGTGAGTCCATTTATGGGTTCTCTACTCTGTTCCATTGATCTGAGTGTCTGTTTTTGTGCCAGTACCATACCGCCTTGATGATTATAGTTTTGTAATACAGCTTGAATTCCAGAATCGTGATGCCCCCAGCTTTGGTTTCTTTTTCAACATTACTTTGGCTATTCGGGGTCTTTTCTGGTTCCACACAAATTTTAGAGTTGTTTGTTCTAGCACTGTGAAGAATGCTAGTGTCATTTTGGTAGGGATGGCATTGAATATGCAGATTGCTTTGGGCAGTATAGACATTTTAATAATATTTGTTCTTCCAATCCATGAGTATGGAATGCTTTTCTGTTTTTTGATGTCTTCTTCAATTTCTTTCATAAACTTTTAAAAATTTTGTTTAGTGTTTATTTATATTGGAGAGAGAGAGATAGTGCATGAGTGGGCACGGGGCAAGGAAAGAGGGAGAGAGAACCTGAAGCTGAGTCCAGGCTCTGAGCTGCACAGAACCCGACACAGGGCATGAACCCACAAGCCATGAGATCATGACCTGAACTAAAGTCAGATGCTTAACCAACTGAGCCACCCAGGTGCCCCATCTTTCATAAGCTTTCTGTGAATCTTATAAGTTTTATCTCTTTGGTTAGATTTATTCCTGGGTATCTTATAGTTTTTGGTGCAATTGTAAACGGAATCAATTCATTAATTTCTCTTTCTGTTGCTTCATTATTGGTATATAGAAATAGAAATACTCCACCAAAAACTGCTAGAATTGTTACATGAATTCAGCAAAGTTGCAGGATATAAAATCAACATAAAGAAATGGGTTGCATTTCTATATACCAATAAAAAATGCTTATATTAAATAAAGGTTTATAATAAAGAGCAGAAATCAATAGAAAATATATAAAATCAATACAAAAGCCAATTTGCTGATCAGTAAAATTAACTTCTGAATAAGAAAGAAACAAATTTTCAGTATCAGAATGATAGAGAGAACATTATTTATAAACATTAAGGAGATAATAAAGGAATACGGTGAACTCTATATTCATCGATACGACAATTTAGATGAAAATGACCAATCTATTGAAAGACGTAAACTACCAAAACATTCCAGAAGAAATGATAGTACTATGCCTACTATAAACAATAAATTTTTAATTAAAAATTTTCCAATAAAGTGCACTTTAGGCCCAGGTTATTTTACTAGTTTTATCAAGCACTTAAGGAAAAAAATATCAATACTACATAGTCTCTTGCAGAAAACAGAAAATCAGAGACAACTGCTCAATGCATTTTATGAAAGCGACATTACCTTGATATGAAAATAGATTGGAAAATGTTTAAGAAAAAAAAACCCTCATACCTCCATCTCCCAAGAACATAAGAATGAGAATCCTCAATGAGATATCAGTAAATCAAATCCAGCAATATATAAAAAGGATAATACTTTGTGATCAAGTGTAGTTTATTCTGGGAATGCAAGATTGATTCAACATTTTACAGTCAATCAACATACATCAAAATATTAATATGTTAAAGAAGAAAACCATTAAATGAAGTAAACAAATTAGACAAAATTTAAAACCTATTCTTGATGTAAAAAAAAAAAAAAAACAAACTTGAGAGAGGCTGGGGAGATGGTATTATAAGAGGACCCTAAGTTCACCTATCTCACAGATATGACTAGGAAACACTCACATCAGTATAAATAACCCAGAAAATGACCCAAAGACTGGCAGAACAAACTTTACAACTAAAAATAGAGAAGAGGCCACATCAAAGAGGTAGGAAGGGCAGAAATGTGGTTGGGAGCAAAACTGACTGGGGCAATCCATGGGAGGGAGGGAGCCCTTGGGCATGGAGAGGGGAGAGAAACAGACTATGGAAGACAAATCCCCATAGTGTTTGACTTTGAAAGAGAAAGGGGCTAAATTTCATGAGTTCTTATAACCCAAAGGACTTAAAGCCTGGAACTTTAAAAATCGGAGGGTTCAGCTCCAGGAGAGCCTGGAGGGCAATAGAAAACTGAGTCCCACCCTTAAAGAGACAGCACAACCAACAGGTCCAAGGAGATAGAGCATAGAAGCAGCAATTTGAAAAATGCCTGGGGCATGCAGGAGGGGCATTATTTACTAAACTCAGAGTATGGTGAGGGACTTTTCCAGGAACAAAAGAGCTGGCAAGCACCCTTTCCCTCCCCCATTTGCGAGGGTAAACACACAACAACCTGCAGGAACCAGCACAGCACTGGCACTCACTACCTAACTTGCTTACATAGACCCCCACCCCCACTCTTTGGCGGATCTGCCCTTTCCAATTACACTTGTCTCAGTCCCAATCCTGAGGGTCACCTCCCTCAGAAGATCAGACACAAAACTTGCCAACATTGTGTCTCCCAACTTGTGCACTGTGCAGGGTCTTGGTCCTGGCACTGGTGGTGCAGCAGCAGTGGAAGCAGCAGCAATGGGCCCCACAGAAGACTGATGGACACGTTAAAACTGCATGCTCCACCCGTGTACAATGTGCAGATCCACACCAGCCCAGTCCAAGAAGCAGGGGAAGGTCTCATTGCCCAAGAACACCAGTGCCCACCTTGTTAAAAGTACGTGCCCCACAAGGCTGGGGATCAAACAGTGTCCACGACAGTCCAAGAGAGATACTGCAGACAACTTGACTGAAGGAAAACTTTGCCAGGATGCACCAGCAGGGCACATGTAACACACATAGGAGACATCTCTGAAGTGCCGGTTTTGCTGAACTGAGGACACCGCATTGCAGGACAGTGCAGGACCTCCTCTTCCTCTTCTTTTTTTAAAGATTTTATTTTTATTAAAGAGTTTTTTATTTTTGAGAGAGAGAGAGAGAAAAAGCACAAGTAGGGGAGGGGCAGCAAGAGAGGGATGACAGCATGGAGGCTGATGCAGGGCTCAATCTCATGACCGTGAGATCATGACCTGAGCCAAAATCAAGAGCTGGACACTTGACTGAGTCGCCCAAGCACCCCAAAGATTTTATTAAGTAATCTCTACACCTAATGTGGGGCTCAAACTCGCAATCCTCAGGATCAAGAGTTGAATGCTCTACTGACTAGTCAGCCAGGCACCCCAGGATCTCTTCTTATTAAGGCCATTACTTTCAGGAGCAGGAGATGCTGATATTTCAAACACACGGAAACAGACACAGTTATACAAAATGAGGAGACAGAGGACTATATCCCAAATGAAGGAACACGTTAAAATCACAACAAGAGACCTAAGTGAAATTGATAGAAGTAATATACCTGAGAGAGAATTAAAAGTGATGATTATAAAGATACTTACTGGACTTGAGAAAAGAGTGGAGGACATCAGTGAGACTCCTAACGAAAGGATAAAAAAGAGCCAATCAGAGGTGAAGCACACAGTAAATGCAATTAAAAGTGCAGTAGAAGGAATTAATAGCAGACCAGATGAAGCAGAAAAATGAATTAGTGACCTGGAGGTCTAATGAAAAGCAATCAACCTGAGCAGGTGAGAGGAAAAAATGGTTTGCAAAATAAGAATAGACTTAGAGAACTCAATGACTCCATCAAGTGTGAGAACATTTGCATTATAGGGATCCCAGAAGAGAAGAGAGAGAAGTTACCTGTAGCGAACATTATACTTATTATGGGATGATTAATGTATTCCCCTTAAGATCTGGTACAAAGAATTAGTTTCACTCTTAGTATTCCTATGAAATATACTGAAATTTACTGTCGGCGTAATAAAGCAAGAAAAAGAAATTGAAGAACTATATATTGGAAAGGAAGAAACAGAACCGTTTCTATTCACAGATAATACAATTATCTAATAGAAATTTTTAAAGAATCTACGAACAAACTTATAGAACTAAGTTTAGCAGGGTCTCAGAATACAAGATAAACAGAAATCAATCCTATTTCTAAATATTAGCAATGAACAGGAAATTTTAAAAAGTACTACTTATAGGTGCACCTGGGTGGCTTGGTCATTTAAACATCAAACTATTGGTTTTGTCTCAGGTCATGATCTCATCATTTGTGGGATCGAGCCCCACATCGTGCTCTGTGCTGACAACATGAGGCCTGGTTGGGATTCTCTCTCTCCCTATCTCTCTGGCCCTTCCCTGCATTTTCTTGCTGTCTCTCTCTCAAAATAAATTTTAAGAAAAACTTAAAAAAAAAAGTTCCCCTATCAAAATCCAAGCAGAGATAAGGGTTTATAATTCTCTACTTTTGTGGCGAATTTATCTGGTGTTGGTATCAGGATAATCCTGGTCTCATAAAATGAATTTGGAAGTCTTTCTTTTCTTTTCTCTGCCCCTCCTCAGCGCTCTCTCTCTCAAAATAAGTGAATAAACTTAAAAAAATACATCTTGTTTTTCTATATGTGAAGTCCGTATAGATATGTAGAAGCTTTGAACTGATTGAAGTATTAGAGTTTTATTATTTATTAAAGGTAATATCTTTGTTGTGTGGACATGAAAATACAATTTATTCTTGAGATATCAAAATAAGGCATTTCTTTTACAATGAGTTTATGCTTCCTTTCAAACTCTTATGCATAATAAATTTAATGATCTTATATAGAAAGTCTTGTTAACTTTCAAATAGTTATTCAAGAGGAGTCTGTCTTTTCATAGTGATACAGAGGTGTCATCTCCGATTATATTGATTTGAAATCATAGCACTGGGCAAGATTTTCTAACAATAAGGTCAACAGAAGGAATTTCTTTAGCTTGATAAAATACATCTATAAGTTACCTGTAGCAAACATTATACTTACTATGGGATGATTAATGTGTTCCCCTTAAGATCTGGAACAAAGAATTAGTTTCATTCTTAGCATTCCTATGAAATATACTGAAATTTACTGTCAATCTAATAAAGCAAGAAATAGAACCGTTTCTATTCACAGATGATGTAATTGTCTAATAGAAATTTTCAAGGAATCTACAAACTTATAGAACTAATAAGTTTAGCAGGGTATCAGAATACAAGATCAACAAACAGAAATCAATCCTATTTCTAAATATTAGCAGAATTTCTTTTGTAGACATTTCCAAATGAGGATACTACTTATAAGCAAAATATCTAGAATAGTCAAAATAATTTTGAAAATGAAAAACAAAGAATGTTCATATCCCCTAGTTTTATGTCTACTTTAAAGCTACAACAGGGGCACCTGGGTGGCTTAGTCTGTTAAGCATCTGACTTTGCTCGAGTCAGGATTTCTCTGTTCATGACTTTGAGCCTTGTGTTGGGCTTTGTGTGGACAACTCAGAGCCTGGAGTCTTCTTCTTGGGATTCTGTGTCTCTCTCTCTCTCTGCCCTTCCCCCACTCATGCTCACGTGCCTGCCCTCTCTCTCTCTTAAAAATAAAACATGAAAAAAGTTTAAAAAAAAGAAAATTTCATTTAAAAATACATAAATAAAGCTACAACGATTCAGACAGTGTAGTACTGGTGAAAACGTAGATGCATAGATAAAAACAAACAAAAAACAAATAAAACAGAATTTTAAAATCCAGAAACAAACCCTCACAAAAATGGTCAATTGATTTTTGACCAACACACAGAAGTTCAGTGGAGAAAGGGTAATGTTTTCCAATGTTTCTGGAACAAGTGTATGTTCATATGTGAGGGGGGAGGAAAGAATTTCAAACTGTTTCACACCGTGTAAAAATTGGATTCAAAATGGATTAGAGACTTAAATGTACAACTAAAAACCTTTTAGACAAATGAGATGTTATGTCAGAGTTCTTAGATTTCATTAAAAATACAATAAATAAAAAAATAAAAATAAATTAAAAAATACAATAAATATAATACATTAAAAATACAGTAAGTTACACTCCTCCAACACTAAAAACCTCTGTTCTGCAAAACATACTGTTGAGAGAATGAAAACACAAGCCACATCCTGGGAGAAAACTTTGCAAATCATGTCTCAAAGAAAGAATTTTATCTAGAATAAGTATCAAACTCTCAAAACTCAGTAACAAGCAACCAACAAACCTAATAAAAATATTCAACATAGTCACTAAGAAAATGCAAATTAAAACAAGATACCACTATACATCTTTTAGATTATCTAAAATAATCTTTTAGAGTTTTTTTAAGATTCTATTTTTTTGAGTAGTCTTTACACCCAACATGAACTTACAATCCTGAGATCCAGAGATTCATGCTCCACCATCTGAGCAAGCCAGACACCCCTAGAATGTCTAAAATATTTTTTTAACTAAAAAATATAAGCGTGGTAGTGAGAAAGTGTAAAACATTCGGCGCTCTCATACATTGATGTTGGAAATGCAAAATGCTACAGTCACCATGGAAAAACAAAAATCATGAAAACGTGGAGAAAATAAAATAAAATATATGGTCACTTCATAAAAAATGAAATGCAAATAGCACATAACCAAGTGGGGAAATTTTTAGTCCTAGTATTAAGAAATGAAAAGCAAAATATCAGGAAGATCCTAGTCTTCATGATTCACCACTGACACAGGTTTTTAAAATAACAGTACTCAATATTTGTGAGGATTCACTAAGACATATATTCTCATAAACTACTGGTGGCAATGTAATTTGTTAAAGCTCTCCGGAACATGATTTGTAAATATCTGTCATGAGCTATAAAAAATTTCATCCTCTTTGAATCAGTAATTTTACCTCTATGAATGGATCCTAAGGAAGTAATCAAAAGTGAAGACAAAGATTTATATATAAAGAAATTCAGCATGGCGTTATCTTCAATGCAGAAACACTAGAAACAACTTTAATACACAAAAGCCTTATATTCAATTACGGCACAACTATAAAACAGAATATTTTTTGGTATTAAAAATATTTATGAAGTGTTTTTGATGACATGGGAGAAGACTTCTGATGAAGTAAAAAAAATCAGGATAGAAAATTTTATATAGTAGGACACAGGTAATATATACAGAAGCATGTATATATGTAGGATTTTAAGTGTGTTAGGATACACATACACACAACACAAACAACCATTAAGACTACCACCTATGTCATTTCATTTTTAAATTATTTAAACGGTTTCTTAAATCTTCTGGTTTTTTCACATTTGAAAATTATACTACTTTTATAATCAGAAAAAATTAAGTTGTTTTGCTGTGATGAACAGTGGGTGCTGTATATAAGTGTTTAATCACGGAATTGTACACCTGAAACTAGTACTATTCTGTAAGTTAACTGGAATTCAAATACATCGTTTTTTAAAATGTAAAACTACATCGTTTTAGAATGTTTTCCTTTATATTGTATTATAAGATCTGTTTTTTATGTCTAATCAGCTGCAGACCACACTCCTTCAGATATAACTGTCTAAAGGGAAATGTCAAGGACGTGGTTTCCTCAGGATTTAGGATACAAGAATCTTCACTCCCTAGGCAGCCATGATCTCTTAGTGACGAAGATCATTTGAGTTTTTATTGATCACATAATGGCCATGAACATCACAAAAAATATGTTGTGCTCCACCCAAACTTGACTGAAAATTTTGCAAATTATTATATATCACGATATTAAAATCTTATTTGAAATCTTCTTAATATCTATCACCATATAACTCACACCCCAAGATGAATGGAATGGGCAGAAATGGTATCACCTCATTTTATTGGCAAAATGAAGTAATTAAGTCAAAGCTTTCAATCATTCTAGACTTCCTGATGCCTCAGATACTAAGCTTTTATCCAGGGCAAGTTACCTAAATTTGGGGCACCTGAGTAGCTCAGTCAGTTATGCTTCTAACTTTGGCTAAGGTCATGGTCTCACAGTGTGTGGGTTTGAGCCCCATGTCAGATAGCTCAGAGCCTGAAGCCTGCTTTGGATTCTGTGTCTCCCTCTCTCTCTCTCTCTCTGCCCCTTCCCTGTTCACACTCTGTCTCCCTTTCTCTCTCAAACACACAAAATAAACACATTCAAAAAAAGTTACCTAAATTTTATAATCAGACTGTTATATAGGAAAGCCATAAAATGTAGATTAGGAAAATGCAAGATTTAGGATAGTTTTTTTTAAGCAATTAACTGGGGGAAAAAGAATAAATTATGAACTGGACAGGAAAAATAAAAGCTAAAAATAGTGTTACATTAGATACATTCTAAGTAAATTCACCTTAAAGAAATAATGACAGATAACTGATTCAACTATCTACACAGAATCGAGAAATAGATTTTAAATACTTTTGACCTTAACCGAAAATATTATGTCTATGTAATTAATAATATGAGGCAGGGTATAACATTAAAGGTTTAATTCATGAAGTGACTCTTGAGAGTCATGTTGTTATTTTACTAAGGAAAATGTCTGTAGTTCTGTTGATTCATTTATGATGAGTGGGGAGAACTTCTGGTTTTCCTCTTAGGATGTAGAAAAATGGAGAGAGATCATCATTTTCTTTTTTAACATTTATTTATTTTTGAGAGACATAGAGACGGAATGTGAGCAGAGGAAGGGCAGAGAGAGAGGAAGACACAGAATCCAAAGAAAGCTCCAAGCTCTGAGCCATCAGCACAGAGCCCGACGCAGGGCTCAAACTTACAGACCATGAGATCCTGACCTGAGCCGAAGTTGGCTGCTTAACCGACTGAGCCACCCAGGTGCCCTGAGAGATTATCATTTTAATCCTTACAACAAGAACAACAAAATGCAAGATGATAGCCAAATTTACAACTCAACCTGAACCCACCAAAAGCTGAAGTTTCAGGACAATAAAATCTGAGAAATAAGTATCTTCAAGTGTGGCATGAGCACATTTTAAGTTGAATAGACCTTGCCAGATGCCAGTAAGAAGAATTCAGCAGATATATTTTTTAAACCCACTACTAAAGACCAAATGTGAAAATACAAAACCCCATGGAGTGTGGACATAAAGGGAATTTGCACCCACTAGCAGACTATTACCACAGACCTCACTGGGTATTCACAAAAAGATGGGAGGCAGGACAACATTTTTTAATAAAGCATTCCTTACATGAACAGTATTTACTGAGGGAAAGAATATGAAACCTCCATTTGGATCCTTCTCTTCTATTTTCCCTATCAAACAAAAGACTTAAGCCACTGGAGAGGAACAGCAAACTCTGTTGCCCTCAGGGCACTGGTTTTTACACTGCAGTAAAGAAAACAGAACAAAACCCACACCAATGGGAAGGGTAGGAACATTTGCCGGAGACAGACCTACAGGTGGGGGCTGGTTAGCTTAATTCCTGATTAGATTGGCTCAATGCATAACTGTAAATGCCTAGTAGAAAAAAAGGTGTGCTCATTTCCAGGCATAAGAACTATTTACCTCAGTTTCTACTTTCCTGTACAAGATATCTAATTTTCAACCAAACTTAAGTGGCATTTAAAAAGAAAAACATCCATATTATCAGGAGACAAGTCTATCAACAGTAGATTAAGATTTACACAACTTCTGAAAATATTAAATTGAAAACTTAATCGTAATTAATGTTTTTACATTTTTTAATGTTTATTTTTCAAAGAGAGAGAGAGCAGGGAAGGGGCCAAGAGAGAGAGGGAGACAGAATCTGAAGCAGGCTCCAGGCTCTGAGTTGTCAGTTCCATGCCAGGCTCAAATCCACAAACTGTGAGATCATGACCTGAGCTGAAGTTGGATGCTTAACCAACTGAGCCACCCAGGCACCCCATAATTAATATGTTAATAGCCAAGTGGAAAAGATGGACAATATGCATGATTAAATGATTAATTTGGACAGGACAGGGATAAGAGGATTCTTAGGAGCTGTTAGATGCTAGGAGATGTCCTGTATTGGCTTGATAGGGCAACCTACACCATATAAACAAAATCCTCACTGAGCACGTGCTCCCAGCAAGTCTTTTCCCCCGTTCGTTCAGTCCCAGCAAAAGCAGTACCAGCACTTCAAGAGTCCCATCACCTAACTAGTGGAAAATAGCCTTTGTCCCCAATATCCAAGCAGATCTCCATCTTATTTCCCCTTCTGTCAGCAAGGCCTCCAGCTGGTATCAGTAACATTGGTATGGACACTATAGCTAAGATCTAAGCTCCTAACAATAACCCCTTTAGTATATAGAAACCTGGATCTCCCTTACCTCTTTCAGTCAACTCAATAAATAAAGCAACGCAGAAAGGCAGGCAGACTTTCTCTACTGTGTACTCCGCTTCTTCCATAGGTTTATAAAGTTGTTCACAAGAAATACTATCACTGTTTACACCACAAATGCGTTAGGCTGTGGGCCACTGTGTGTTCTAATATTTGGCATCCACTATGGATCCCTGATAGTGCCAGTTGACCCGGTATTTTATATCTATCTATCTATCTATTTATATAGCCCACTGGAGCAGTGTCAAGGTCACTTGGTTGAGGTTGGATGGTTGGTGACTGGATGCTTCCCAAAGGTCATGGCAAGAGGTGGAAGTGTTTTGAGAGGGCTATGAAGGCAGGTAAGGTGGCTTATAAATTGATGCCTGGCTTCTTGTGCACTGGGAGGTATTTTTGAGCCCTCAATGAAAAAACAACAGGAAGGGCCTCTCGTTGCATCGAGGGAAGCTACTGGAACTCTAGTCACTCACCCTAGAGAGGTCATGGGCACAAATCCCATCTACCACCTCCAGCAATTCCAACAGGAGAGTCACTTAGCCACTTCAGAAACGGGGAGTTACTCACTAAGGGAGAATTAGAATGATGGTTATTGTAGCCGTGGAGGCAGTTTGAAACTAATTATCATATAGCATATTAATAGGAGACTGAAGGAGGCACCGAATTAATATGAGAGCTAGCTCCCTCCAGGAGTGCTATCATCAGCGTGAAGAGGGGGACCTTAAAGGCTTAGGATGTCCATTTGCATGAAGAATGGATTATTACATTAGTTTTATTGCATGAAGCTGCACGGTAAGCAACAGGAAAAATAACATATGACCCCGGATACAGAATTGTTTGGGTTTATCGATAACGCTAAGGAAGATTACTGTTGTCCAACTCTTGATCAAGAATTTGGTGGATTTGGGAATACATACCCCCTTTGGGAGGTATTCCTGATATTATAAATGAAAAATGGGTTATCTCACTGACCTCAGTGGCAGTTTAAAGTTGCCATTTTAAAATTGTTGTGTAAATATAGTTATATGAGAACTGGGGCGTCGAGTAAGAATTCTTCACGATATATACTTGATACAGAAAATGTAAGATGATTTAATACGAGCATGTCCTTTCCAAATGGACAATGTCCTTGCATTTGCTCTTTTCACTGGCAGAAACTTATATTACTCTACTCAAGAAATAATGAAGCAATAATGAGAAAGTAATGAAAAGGACCCCAGAATGTGTCCTAGGTTTCTACCCAGGATGGAAAAAATGGGGGAAACAAAAGAGAAGACATTTCCCAGTTACTCTGGCTGTAACAAATGACTACCAAACTTAGTGTTTTAAAAACAAGGACAACGAGGGAGAGGGTCTGAGTTGGTGACATAGAAAGATCCTGAACTTATCTCCTCCATAGACACACCAACTTTACATAGCAAAGCAATTCCTCCTGAAGAAGAACTGTGGGCTGACTGAACACCTTCTGCAAAAAAATAGACTACATACAGAATGGTAAGAGAGACAGAGACATGGTAATGAAGGGAATCCCTACATCCAACACTGAATTGAAGTGGGAAGGGATAAACTGAGGGACTATGAGCAGATTTGTCTTCCCTGAGACATGGGGACTGATGGGGAAGTTATGGTTTAAAAAAGCAACAAGAATTTAAAGGATCCAGTTCTATAACTCTGATAAATGGCAACGGAGCTGCTTGAACTCTCTCTTGGTTGGAGGGGGTGGTGATGACCACAGTTTACATTTCCCCTTCACCTTGATAGTACAGAAGGGAGCAGGTCCTGGGCATCATAACCAACCTGCCACCTCAGTGATCCCTGGGCCCCTATACCCAAGGTGGCCCTGGAGGATGCACAGGGTCACAGAAAAAAAAAAAAACAACACAGATTAAAAGAGCAACTAGAATATAAAAGATCTATCCCTAGAACTCCATCAAATGGCAAGAGAACTGTGGAGCTCTCTCTTAGTCAGAGGGGTTGGCAAGCATCACCATTTACATTCCCTCCTTGATAGCACAGACTGAAGCAGAGTTCATGTGCCCTCATTAGCCTACCACAGGCCTTAACCGCTCCAGCTCAAGCCATCCCACCAAGGTGGCCCCAGCACTGCACACACCAGGAAACCTCCTGAAAGAACTCACTACAGTTCTAGACACTTTGCCAAGGTGAGACAGGTATGAAGAAGCCTAGAAACCTTTAGGCCCACATTGCTTTGGCTCTAGTTTCCTTGCCAGGCAGCTCCTGCCTGGACCACCCCAGGACTGTCCAGCTGGGATCCACTTCAGCTTCAGCAGTCCTGCCAAGATGCCTCTTGTATGGAAAGTCCTGGCCTGTGTCCATTTCAGCTCCAACCATCCCAGCAGGGCAGACCCACTACAGAGTGCCCTAGGATCTCCAGCCCATGCCAATCACATCTACAGTTAAAGTTGCTGGGCTTACACAGTCTACATAGGGGATAACCATAAACAAGACCATTCCTTTCAGTTCAAGAGAAGTAGGCTCTATTTCCTGATTCATAGAAACAAACACAGAAAGTCAAACAAAATGAGACAGAGGAATATGCTCCAAATGAAAGAAGAAGGTAAGCCCTTCAGAAAAAGAATGAAATGAAAGGGAGACAGGCAATCTACCTGACAGAGTTCAAAGTAATGGTCACAAAGTTAGCCACTATACTGGAGAGAAGAATGAATAAACTCAATGAGAATTTCAACAAAGAGGTAGAAAATATAACAAAGAACGAAACACAGTTGAAAATTATAATAACTGAAAAACACACTAGAAATGATCAGATTAGAAAAATGTAGACTAGATCAGTGATCTGGAAGACAGTAATGGCACACACACTGAAGAGCAAAAAGAAAAAAGAATTTACAAAATGAGACTAGGTTATGGGATCTCTTGGACAATATCACGGAACAAACATTCATATTACAGGGGTCTCACAAGAAGAGAGAGAGAGTAAAAGGGCATAAAACTTATTTGAAAAACAAAAAGACTGAAACCTTTCTTAACCTGGAAAATTAAACAGACATCTAGGTTCATGAAGGACAGAGAGTTCCAAACAAGACAAACTCAAGGAAGTTCAGACCACAGCACACAACAGTTAAAATGTCAAAGATTAAAGACAGAATCTTAAAAACAGCTGGAAAGAAGCAAGTAGTTGTGTACAAAGGAAACTCCATAAGGCTATTAACTGATTTTTTCAGTAGAAACTTTGCAGGCAAGAAGGGACTAGCATGATATATTCAAAGTTCTGAAAAGAAACAATCTATAACCAAGTATACTCTACCTGGCAATGTCATTCAGAATTGAAGAAAAGAGAATTTCCCAAAGTTAAGAGTTCATCATTATTAAACTAGCCTTACAATAAGTGTTAAGGAGGTTTCTTTAAGTGAAAAAGTCCATAATTAGAAGAAAATTATGAAAGGAAAAATGTCATTTGTAAAAATAATATGTAGTAAATAAAAGTAAACACAGCAATCACTTGTAAAGCTAGTATGAAGATTAAAAGACAAAAGTAGTAAAATAAATTTTATATAAAAAAAATTAAAGGGACTCACAAAATAAAAACAAGTAAAATATGACAACATACACATAAAACATGACGCGGGAGTAAAAATAAATGTGTACAAACTTAAGTTACCATTGACTTAACACAAACTGCTATATACTTAGAATAGTATATATGAACCTCATGGTAGCCACAAAAACATATAAGATATACAGAAAAAATAATTTTAAAGTCAAACACAACACTAAAGACTGTCATCAATCACAAGGAAGGAAAACAAGATAGGAACAGAAAACTACAAAAACAACCAGAAAACAATTAATAAAATGTAAGTACATATCTATCAATAATTAATGTAAATGAACTAAATGCTCCAATTAGAAGACATACCAGGACCGAATGGTAAAACAAAATAAACCCAAGATGCATGCATATGACTCAGTTCAGACCTAGAGACTCATACAGATTGAAAGTGAAGAAATAGAAAAAGATATCCCATGCAAGTAGAAGGGTGGGGGGAAGATGGGCCAGCAATACTTATGACAGACAGAATAGACTTAAAACAGAGACTGCAACAATAGACAAAGAAGGGCATTACATAATGATAAAGGGATCAACCCAACAATGAGGATATAACCATTGTAAATATCTATACACCCAACAAGGGAACACCTAAATACCTAAAGAAAATATTAACAGACATAAAGGGGAAAATTGATAGTAATACAATAATAGTAGGGGACTCTATCTCCCCTCTAACATCAACGGATAGATAGTACAGGCAGAAAACAAGCAAGGAAATAGTGTCTTTGAAAGACACATTAGACCAAATGGACCTTACAGGTATATACAAGACATCACATCTAAAAACAATAGAATATGCCTTTTTTTTCTTTTTTTTTCCTTATTTTTTTTTAATTTTTTTAACGTTTATTTATTTTTAAGAGACATAGAGACAGAGCGTGAGGAGGGGAAGAGCAGAGAGAGAGAGAGACACAGAATCCAAAGCAGGCTCCAGGCTCTGAGCCATTAGCACAGAGCCTGATGCGGGGCTTGAACTCCCAGACCGCGAGATCATGACCTGAGCCGAAGTCGCCCGCTCAACCGACTGAGCCACCCAGGCGCCCCCGCATTTTTTTTCAATTACATATGAAATGTTCTCCAGGATAGATCACATGTAGGCCACAACACAAGTGTCAAATTTAATAAGACTGAAATCATAACAAGAATCTTTTGTGACCACAATGATATGAAATATCAAGTATAAGGGGAAAAAACACAAACACCTAAAAGCTAAACAACATTCTACTAAATAACCAATGGGTCAATGAAACAATCAAAGATATAATAAAAAAAAACATGGAGACAAAAACATAATGGTCCAAAATCTTTGGGATACAGCAAAAGCAGTTATCGTGAGGAAAATTTATAGAGATACAGGCCTACCACTAGAAACAAGAAAAATCTTAAACAATCTAACCTTATACCAAAGTAACTAGAAAAGAAGAACAAACAAAGCCAAAGTCAGAGTAAGAAAATAATAAAGATCAGAGTGGAAATAAATAAAATAAATACAAAAAAAAAAAAAAGAACAGAAAAGAGCAGGTTCTGTGAAAAGATATGCAAAAATGATAAACCTTTGGCCAGACTCATCAAGAAAAAAAAAGAGATGACCCAAAAAGAACATCAGAAATGAAAGAGAAGTACCCATTGACACCGCAAAAACATAAGGATTATAAAAGACTACTATGAAAAGTTATATGTCAATAAATTGGATATTCTAAAACAAATTTCTAGAAATATACCATCTTCTAAACTGAATCAAGAAAAAATAGAAGGGGTACTTGGGTGGCTCAGTCAGTTAAGCATCTGACTCCGGCCCAGGTCATGATCTCCTGGTTCGTGAGCTGTACTGACAGCTCAGGGCCTAGAGCCTGCTTTGGATTCTGGGTCCTCCTCTCTCTCTCTGTCCCTCTCCCACTCATGCTATGCTATGTTTCTCAAAAATAAATAAATTTTTTAAAAAGCTAAAAAAACAAAATTTGAACAGATTACTAGTATAAGACCATCAGTAATCAAAAATTTACAACAAACAAAAGTCCAGAACCAGATGGATTCACAGGTGAATCCTACCCAGTATTTAAATAAGGGTTAAAACCTATTTTCAGACTATTCCAAAACATAGAAAGTTTCCAAACACATTTTATTAGGCCAGCATTAGCCTGATACTAACACCAGACGAAGACACACAAAGAAAACTACATTCCAATGTCCTTGATGAACATAGATTCAAAATCCTCAACAAAATATTAGCAAACCACAGTCAACAATACATTTAAAAATGTTCACTATGATAAAGTGGGATTTGGGGGATGCAAGAGTGGTTCAATATTTGGAAATCAATCCATGTGATAGGTCACATTAACAGAATAAAGGAGAAAAATTATATGATCACCAGATGCAGAAAGAGTAGTTGAATAAATTCAACATTGGTTCATGAAAAATAAAGCCCTCGACAAAGTGAGTTGAGAGGGAACATACCTTAACATTATAAAGATCATATATGAGGAACCCCCAGCTATCATACTCAATGGTGAAAATATAGAAATTTTTAATAATTTATTGTCAATTTGGTTTCCATACAACACCCCGTGATAATCCCAACAAGTACCCTCCTCTGTGACCATCACCCACTCTCCCCCCTCCTACACCCTCCTCCCCCCTCAGTTTGTTCTTAGTCTTTGAGAGTCTCCCATGTTATGTCTTACTTCCTCTCTGTGGCCTTTTTTTTTTTATCCCTTCCTTCCCCTCTTCCCCTCCCCCCTGGTTTTCTGTTAGGTCTCACAAAAACCCTACCTATGCGTGGGAACATATGGCACCTGTATTTCTCTGCCTGACTTATTTCACTTAGCAAAATATCCTCTGGTTCCACCCATGTTGCCACACATGGCCAGATTTCATTCTTTCTCATTGCTGCATAGTATTCCATTGTATGTATATACACCACATCTTCTTTATCCATTCTTCAGTTGATGTACGCTTAAGTCTCTGTCCATGATTTGGCTATTGTCGAAAGTGCTGCTATGAACATTGGAGTACACGTGCCCCTATGCATCAGCATTTCTGTGTCCCTTGGGTAGATTCATAGCAGTGCTATTGCTGGGTCATAGGGTAAATATATTTTCATTTTTTTGAGGAACCTCCACACAGTTCTCCAGAGTGGCCGCACCAGTTTGCATTCCCACCAACAGTACAGGAGGGTGCCTGTTTCTCCACATCCTCTCCAGCATCTATAGTTTCCTGATTTGTTCATTTTAGCCACTCTGACTGGTGTCAGGTGGTATCTCAGTGTGGTTTTGATTTGTATTTCCCTGATGATAAGTGACATTGAGAATCGTTTCATGTGTCTGTTTGCTATTTGGATGTCTTCTTTGGAGAAGTGTCTATTCATATCTTCCGCCCATTTCTTCACTGGATTATTCGTTTTTCGGGTGTATAGTTTGGTAAGTTCTTTATATATTTTAGATACTAGTCCTTTATCCAATATGTCATTTGCAATGATCTTTTCCCATTCCGTTGGTTGCCTATCAGTTTTGTTGGTTGTTTCTTTGGCCGTGCAGAAGCTTTTTATCTTGATGAGGTCCCTGTAGTTCATCTTTTAATTCCCCTGCCTTTGGAGACGTGTCGAGTAAGAAATTGGTGCGTCTTAGGTCAAAGAGGCTTTTTCCTGCTTTCTCCTCTAGGATTTTGATGGTTTCCTGTCTCACATTCAGATCTTTTATCCATTTAGAGTTTATTTTTGTGAGTGGTGTAAGAAGGTGGTCTAGTTTCATTCTTTTGCATGTTGCTTTCCAGTTCTCCCAGCACCATTAAAGAAGCTTTGTTCCATTGGATACATTTTCCCACTTTGTCAAAGATTAGTTGGCCATATACTTGGGGGTCCATTTCTGAGTTTTCTATTCTATTCCATTGGTCTATGTGTCTGTTTTTGTGCCAATACCATACAGTCTTGATGACTACCGCTTTGTAGTAGAGGTTAAAGTCTGGGATTGTGATGCCTCCCGCCTTGGTTTTATTCTTCAGTATTACTTTGGCTATTCGGGGTCTTTTGTGGTTCCATACAAATTTTAGGATAGTTTGCTCTAGCTTTGAGAAGAATGCTGGTGCAATTTTGATTGGGACTGCATTGAATGTGTAGATTTGATTTGGGTAGTATGGTCATTTTAACAATATTTATTCTTCCAATCCATGAACATGGGATGTTTTTCCATTTCCTTGTGTCTTCCTCAATTTCCTTCATAAGTTTTTTATAGTTTTCAGTGTAGAGGTCTTTCACATCTTTGGTTAGGTTTATTCCTAAGTATTTTATGCTTTTTGGTGCAATTGTGAAAGGGATTAGCTTCTTTATTTCTCTTTCTGCTGCTTTATTGTTGGTGTATAGAAATGCCACCGATTTATGTATGTTGATTTTGTACCCTGCAACTTTGCTGAAATCATGGATCAGTTCTAGTAGGCTTTTGGTGGATTCCGTCGGGTTTTCCATGTAAAGTATCATGTCATCTGCAAAAAGTGAAAGTTTGACTTCCTCCTTGCCAATCTTGATGCCTTTTATTTTGTTTTGTTGTCTGATTGCTGATGCTAAGACTTCCAACACTATGTTAAGTAGGAGTGGTGAGAGTGGACACCTCTGTCGCATTCCTGATCTCAGGGGGAAGGCTCTCGATATTTCTCCATTGAGGATGATATTAGCTGTGGGCTTTTCATATATGGCTTTTATGATGTGTAAGTATGTTCCTTCTATCCTGACTTTCTCGAGGGTTTTTATTAGGAAAGGGTGCTGTATTTTGTCGAATGCTTTTTCTGCATCTATTGACAGGATCATATGGTTCTTTTCTTTTGTTAATGTGATTTATCACATTGATTGATTGGCGAATATTGAACCAGCCCTGCAACCCAGGGATGAATCCTACTTGATCATGGTGAATAATTCTTTTTATATGCTGTTGGATTCGATTTGCTAGTATCTTGTTGAGAATTTTTGCGTCCATATTCATCAGGGATATTTGGCCTGTAGTTCTCTTTCTTTGCTGGGTCTTTATCTGGTTTGGGAATCAAAGTGATGCTGGCTTCATAGAATGAGTCTGGGAGTTTTCCTTCCATTTCAATTCTTTGGAACAGCTTGAGGAGGATAGGAATGAACTCTGTTTTAAATGTCTGGTAAAATTCCGCAGGGAAGTCATCTGGTCCAGGGCTTTTATTTGATGGGAGGTTTTTGATAACTGATTCTATTTCACTAGTTATGGGTCTGTTCAAATTTTCTATTTCTTCCCGTTTGAGTTTTGGTAGCGTGTAGCCATTTAGGAATTTGTCCATTTCTTCCAGGTTGCCGAGTTTAATGGCATATAATTTTTCATAGTATTCTCTGATGATTGCTTGTATTTCTGAGGGATTGGTTGTAATTACTCCCTTTTCATTCATGATTTTATCTATTTGAGTTCTCTCTCTTTTCTTTTTGAGAAGCCTAGCTAGAGGTTTGTCTATTTTATTTTTTCAAAGAACCAGTTCTTGGTTTCATTGATCTGTTCCACTACTTTTTCTGTTTCCATATGATTAATTTGTGCCCTGATCTTTGTTATTTCTCTCTTTCTGCTGGGTTTGGGTTGTTTTAGTTGTTCTGCTTCTAGTTCTTTTAGCGTGCTGTTAGAATTTGTGTTATTGATTTTTCTTGTTTCTTGAGGTGGGCCTGAATTGCAATACATTTCCCTCTCAGGACTGCCTTTGCCGCATCACAGAGCATTTGGATTGTCGTATTTTCATTTTCATTTGTTTCCATGTGTTTTTTAAGTTATTCTCTGATTGCTTGGTTGACCCACTCATCTTTTAGTAGGTTATTCCTTAGTCTCCATGTTTTTGGATATTTTCCAGGCTTTCTCCTGTGGTTGATTTCAAGTTTCAAAGCATTGTGGTCTGACAGTGTGCACGGTATGATCTCAATTCTTTTATATTTATTCAGAGCTTCCCTGTGCCCCTGAGTGTGGTCTATCTTGGAAAATGTACCATGTGCAGTTGAGAAGAATGTAAATTCCTTTGCTTCTAGGTGAAGGACCCTGAAGATGTATGTTAGGCCCATCTGTTCTAATGCGTCATTCAGGGCCATTGTTTCTGTAGTGATTTTCTGTTTTGTGGATCTATCCAATGCTGACAGTGAAGTGTTAAGGTCCCCTACTATTAGGACATTTTTATCGATAAGGTTGCCTATGCTTGTAATTTGTTGTTTTACAAATTTGGTTGCCCCCAAATTTGGCACATAGATATTATAATTGTTAGCTCTTCCTGCTGGATGGTCCCTGTGACTATTATATAACGTCCTTCTTCATCTTATTACATCATTCATTTTAAAGTCTAGTTTGTCTGATATAAGTGTGGCTACTCCAGCTTTCTTCTGACTTCCAGTAGCATGGTAGATAGTTCTTCATCCCCTTACGTTCAATCTAAAGGTGTCCTCGGGTTTAAGATGAGTTTCTTGAAGTCAGCAAATAAATGGGTCTTGTTTTTTAATCCATTCTGTTACCCTGTGTCTTTTGATTGGCGCATTTAGTCCATTTACATTCAGTGTTAATATTGAAAAATATGGGCTTATAGTCACTGTATTATCTGTAGGTTTCATGCTTGTAAGGCTGTCTCTGGTAGTTTGTGTTCTTTGCAACCTTTCCTTCATAGAGTGCCCCTCAGGATCTCTTGTAATGCTGGCTTATTTGTGATGAATTCCTTCAGTTTTTGTTTGTTGGGGAAAACCTTGATCTCTCCTATTCTGAATGACAGGCTAGCTGGATACGGAATTCTTGGTTGCATGTCCTTTCTGCTCATCACATTGAACTTATCCTGCCATTCCTTTCTGGCTTGTCAAGTTTCTGTAGATAAGTCTGCTACCAGCCTTACGTGTCTGCCTTTGTATGCTAAGGTCCTTTTTTCCCTAGCTGCTTTCAGGATTCTCTCCCTGTCTTTGTATTTTGCCAGCTTCACTATGATGTGTCATGCAGAAGGTCTATTCAAGTTACGTCTGAGGGGAGTTCTCTGTGCCTCTTGGATTTCCATGCCCGTTTCCTTCCTCATGTTGGGGAAGTTCTCAGTGATTATTTGTTCAAGTACCCCTTCGACTCCTTTCTCTCTCTCTTCTTCCTCTGGAACTCCTATGATATGGATATTGTTTCGTTTGAGTGCATCGCTCAGCTCTCGAATTCTCCTTTCCTGTTCTTGGATCAGCTTCTCTTTTTATCTGCTTCCTCTTTTTCCATAATTTTATCTTCTAATGCACATACTCTTTCTTCTGCCTCTTCAATCCGTGCTGTGGCTGCTTCCAATTTGCCTTGTATTTCATCCAAGGCCTTTTTTAAAACTTCCTGACCATTTTTAAGGTCCTTGAACTCTGCTGCACGTGACCCCTTGCATTCATCTATGCTTTTTTCAAGCCCAGCGATTAGTTTTATGATTATCATTCTATATTCATGTTCTGTTATGTTGCTTATATCTGTTTTCATCAATTCTTGAGCTGTCACTACTTCCTGTAGATTCTTTTGAGGAGAATTCTTCCGTTTCGTCATTTTGGCTAGATGTGTTTTGAATCGTTTCTTGAAGTTGCCCTGAAAAGGAAAACAGAGGTTTCTGGGGACATTTCTGGTTTTGCCTTCCATTCCTTGTAGACTGCAGCACGTTTTTTCCCCGATTCTTGGAGTTGAGAGACTTTGGTTTCAGTAGCTCACAGTTTAAAGGACAAGCAAAATACTAGATCCCCCTACTCCTCCGCCATGTTGGCCCTCCAGAACAACTTTTCTTCTAAAATAAGAAACAAGATGAGGATGTTCACTCGTACTACCTTTATTTAATATAATACTGGAAGTCCTAGCCATAGTAATCAGACAAGAAATAAAAGGCATCCAAGTTGGTAAAGAAGTAAAACTCTCACTACATGCAGATGATATGATACTATAGACAGAAAACCCTAAAGACTCCACCAAAAAACCTACTAGAAATAATAAATGAATTCAGTAAAGTTATAGGATATAAATGTAATATACATTAATCTGTTGCATTTCCATATGCTAAAAAAGTAGCATAAGAGAAATTAACAATTCTATTTACAATTGCACCAAAAATAATAAAAATAAAATAACCTAGGTATAAGCTTAACCAAGGAGGTAAAGACCTCTACTCTGAAAACTATAAAACATTGATGAAAGACATTTAAGAGGACCAAACAAATGGAAAGACGTACCACGCTCATGGATTAGCAGAATTAATAGCACGAAAATGTCCATACTACCCAAAGCAATCTAGAGATTCAGTGCAATCACTATGAAAGTTCCAATAGGATTTTTCATAGAACTAGAATAATTCTAAAATTTTTATGGAACAAAAGACTCCAAATAGCCAAAACAATCTTTAGAGGAAAAAGGACAAAGCTAGAGATATCATGCCCCCTGATTTCACACTATACCACAAAGCTATAGTAATCAAAACATATAGTGCTTGCACAAAAAATAGACACATATATCAACAGAACACAACAGCACAGAAACAAACCCATGCTTATATGGTCAATTAACCAACAATAAAGAAAAAATATGCAAAGGGGGAAAAAATATGCAAAGGGAAGTCTCTTCAATAAATGATGCTGGGAAAACAAGACATCTCCATGCAAAATAATGAAACTTTACCACTTTCTTACATTATACAAAAAGATAAACTCAAAATAGATTAAACACCTAAATGTGAGACCTAAAACCATAAAACAGGTAGAAAATATAAGCAGGAATCTCTTTGACATCAGCCTTAACAATATTATTTTTTCTAGATATGTCTCTCCACGGAAGGGAAACAAAAGGAAAACAAAACAAAACAAAATCCTACCGAAACTACCCCAAAACAAAAAAGGTTAAGCACAGCAAGGGAAGCCACAAACAAAATGAAAAGATGAAGTACTGAATAGGATAATATGTTTGTAAATGATATATCCAATAGTTAATATCCAAAATATACAAGAAACAGATAGAACACCAAAAAAACAAATCTACAAATAATCAATTTAAAAATGAGCAGGAGACCTGAACATTTTTCCAAAGAGATAAAGATGGTTAACAGACACGTGAAAAGACGCTCGACATCACTAATCATCAGGGAAATGCAAATCAAAATCACAATGAGATATCACCTTACCCCTGCAGAACAGCTAGAATCAAAAAGACAAGAAATAGCAAGTATTCATGAGGATGTGGAGAAAAATAAACCCTCAATTCACTGTTGGTGGGAATGTAAATTGGTGCAACTACTGTGGAAAACAGTATGGAAGTTCCTCAAAAAAGTAAAAAATAATACCATATCATCAAGTAATTTCACTACTGGATATTTATCTATAGAAAACAAAAAAACTAATTCAAAAACATACATACCCCTATGTCTACTACAGCATTATTTACAATAGCCAAGATATGGAAGCAACTGAAATGTTTGTCAGTAGATGAATGGATTAAAAAAAATGTAATACATACACACACACATACATACATATAATTGAATATTACTCAGCTTGAGATCTTGCCATTTGTGACAATATGGATGGACCTAGATGGTATTATGCTAAGTGACATAAATCAGAAGACAAATACCATATGATATCATTTACGTGTGGAATTTAAAAACCAATTTAGGGGCACCTGGGTGGCTCATTTGCTTAAGCCTCTGACTTCGGCTCAGGTCATGATCTCAGAGTTTGTAAGCTTGAGTCCACCATCAGGCTCTGTGCTGACAGCTCAGAGCCAAGTCTGCTTCAGATTCTGTGTCTACCTCTCTCTCTGCCCCTTCCCTGCTTGCTTGCACTCTCTCTGTTTCTCTCTCTCTCTCTCTCACACACACACACTCTTTCTCTCTCTCTCAAAAATAAACACTGAAAATTTTTAAAAATTAAAACCAATGCAAAGAAATAAAGAAAAAACAAACAGACCCACAAAACAGAGAACTGGTGGTTGCCAGAGTGTGGGTGTGTGGGAGATGAGCAAAATGGGTGAAGAGGTATGGGAGGGTTCGAGCTTCTAGTTATGAAATAAGTCAGCCATGGGGATGAAAGGTACTGCATAGGAAATATAGTCAATGGTGTTGTGATACCACTGTGTAGTGACAGATGTTATGTACACATGTGGTGAGCACAGCATAATGTAGAGTTGTTGAATCACTACACTGCACACCTGAAACCAATGTAACATTGTGTGTTAACTGTACTTCAGTACAAATAATGACAACATATATTTTGTTCATGAATTTACTATTTGAGCAGGGATAGTTCAGTCTCTGCCCCACCTGGCATGAACTGAAAGAGCTAAAGACTAGATCTGGAACCTTCTGAAAGCTCCCTCACGCATATAGTGGAAAGAAGTTGCTCAAAACTCAGCTAAGACTATTAGCTTGAAAACCCATATATGGTTTTTCTATGTGGTCTGGGCTTCCTCACAACATGGTGACTGGATTTCAAGGGCTCCGAGGGCAAAAGTACAGACTGAGAGCCAGATGGGAACTCTCATCTTTTCTAACCTAGCTTTCTAAGTCATAGAACATCATTTTCCCTGCATTCTATCAACTAAAAGCAAGTACCTAAAGCTGATTTATATGCAAAGGGTTGGGAATTAGACTCCGCTTTTTGTGAGAAGAGTCAACTTATGGATAGGTTTTAAAACCACTACCATCTGCCCACTGGCACAGATTATTTATGTTATTCCCATATACAAAATACACTGACCGCCCAAGGTCCCCCACAGCTTTAATTTATTATAGAACCAGCCTCAGCATTATCATTTGTTCTAACTGGTTCTAGGTGTGGGTGAAACACTTCCAGTGTGGCTCCTTGAGAATAGCTGGTCAAGAATAACTTCTCTTGGGGTGCCTGGGTGGCTCAGTCGGTTGAGCGTCTGATTTCAGCTCAGGTCATGATCGCGCGGTCTGTGAGTTCAAGCCCCGCGTCGGGCTCTGTGCTGATGGCTCAGAGCCTGGAGCCTGCTTCACACTCTGTGTCTCCCTCTCTCTCTGCCCCTCCCCCACTCATGCTGTCTCAAAAATAAACATTAAAATTTAAAAAAAGAATAACTTCTCTTGAGTTGAACACCTATGAATTAAAGAGATTTTTTTTTAACCTCAATTTACCCAATATTTGATGGTAGTAGAGGCGTGGGATAACTACTTCTCTACCAATAGGGTAAAATTGGAGGTGCACAGGAATCTGTTCTATAGGAATTCTAAAATCTAGCCACACACATATTCCCAGTTTCTCAATTAGGTTTCAGTCCTGCCACCTTGGAGTGATTCATTTTGGCTTCGACCTTCCCTCAATGCTTTTGTCATCTTCCCTGTTAACTACTGTTGTATAGTAATTTCAAAACTTTGTGGCTTAAAACAATAATTACTATTATTTCCCATTTTTAGGGGGTCAAGAATTCAGGGGCAAAGGGATGACTCAGGTTCAAGATCTCTGGTAGGCTTGCTGTCAGATATTGGCCAGGGATGAAGTCATCTGAAGGCTTTCATTAGGCTGGAGAATTCTCTTCTCAGGTAGCTTACTCATGTGGCTAGCAAGTTGGTATTGGATAATGTTTAGAGTACCCAGTCCTTTTTTATGGGAACTTGTCCACAGGAATTCTTTAATGTTCTGGCTTCCCCCAGAGCAAGCAATCTAAAAAGAGTAAGGTGGAAGCTACAATGACTTTATAACCTAGCCCTGAATTACATACTATCACTTCTGCTCTATTTTTTTTTTTTTTGGTTAAAGAAGCAAAGACTCAATGTAGGAGGGCACTACACAAGGTTGTAAATATCAAAAGGTATTCAAGGCCATCCACAAAGATATATGACTATGGATAATGAAAAGAGAGACTTAAAACACACACACACACACACACACACACACACATTGAACAAGTTCCCACCTGCAAATAATGGAAGATATATAAGGAGACTGGCAGACCCACACGAAAGTCAAAAATGTATACAGACACAGTAGGAAAAAAGACAAATGGTGTACTGCCTATGAAGACAGAGATCCCTGAATAGTCTTATGTTAACTATGAAAAGTAGTTCACAGAGAAAACTTACTAGAGTGCTGAATTTGTCATTCTCACTCTGAGTTCTGGTGACTTTACTGGCATTTTGTTCCCAGAAAATGCTGAGAATGTCACTAATGGCTGGCAGACTCCGGAGACCCTGTTTGCTCTGCTGTCTTCAGTGTTCTTCCAGTTAGCCATGTTCATCATGTTCAACACCTTCATCTTTCAGGTGTGCAGTGATGCTCTCCTTCTGCCATCTCACTGCTCAGCAGTCTAGGAAACTATCCTTAAGGGACCTAGTGCTATGGTTCTCCACCACAGCACAACAACCAGGCCTAATCTACCCCATCACTATGCCCTAAAGGCATACAAGTCATATCCCCCCATGGACAACTGCCATTTCCAAGTGGCTACAGAATGTTACCTTGAATACGTAGGTGGTTCCCTTGGTGTGTTCCACCTCAGGACTTCTTTTTCTATGTATATACCCAGATGTCTTCTACTTTCCTCTAGATTTAGTACCTCTCTCACCCCAGAAAAGTCTTTATGTTCTTCACAGTGACTTAGAACTCTCCAGGATACCTGTCATTATGGTCTTTGGGACCAGCACTGGGGAATTCCCTCCTGGCATCTAGGAATATTTTTACCACTTTAGGTTAAGTCTTCCAGACTTGGATTAGCAATTCTATGGCCAAGATATAATCTACGACCTACCATCTACTCTCGAGAAACTCTCCCAGAGCAATCAGACCATCAAAACTGAACATCCTTGGATCCCTTTCCCAGGTCACATAGATTAACCAGATAGCCCTAAGAGAAGTCTATGTGATAGAAAACATCTGACCCTCAACCTCAGATTCAGTGAGTAATCCAAGGATTATTTCAGGATCAGACTGTGTAGCTAAATCTTTCTCAGTCTGCACCTTGGGGTTTTCTCCCTCTTGGCGTAGGCTGGGATGGCTTAGAAGAGCTCTTTAGATCCCTTGGATGTGCTTTATAGAATGCTTTGAGATCTCTCTCATCATAAAGAGATTCTGCTGATGTTGTCAGCAAGTTTAAAGTCTCCATTTAAGGTCTTATTATTTTCCTGAAGGAGAGGGTGTATTTAGTGAGTGCCAAAGGTCAGAAGATAGACTGAAGAATGACAAATTTTTAGTCTCTGATGGCCATGGGGTGGGATGGCCCTTTCCAGTGGATAGGGAATTGCATGGTTCCAATGGTTGAATTGGTCCAGCTGGTCTCAATCAGACCATGAAAGGACAAGTTCTATTAGCAACCTTAGTATTCAAACTCCCTCACTGAGCATCTAATCAATAAGGCTGCTTTGCATGGCCAGGAATACATTTAGTATCATAGAAAACTATTCCCTACCCCATTTCAATCTAGCCTGTAGATATGTAAAGTGGTGGCAGGGAGGAATTTCTTCAGGTGGAGTGCATATCCAGCTCTTCTGCCTCAGCACACCTATCTAAAGAGTAATATTGGGACTGAGGGGATGCTGTGTGCCCTGTACTATCCTGCTTTTAAGTTGCTATCAATAAAGCTTTTCATTAAGTACACCTTGGGTCACTAGTGTATGGGTCAACATTTAACTTGACAAAAGTTTAGTTGTCATGTGAGCAATCTCCCAAGAAATACCCCAGGATTCCTTGAGCTCTAAGGGTCCTCTGGGGCTCTAACGGAGTGGGAGACAGGTGCAAGGACTAACTTGGAAATGGAATGGGGCTCATCGGTACAGCCTGAATATGGACAGAAGAATGGATGTCCCTGTTCCATGTGGGGGTGCCATTCAGATGCTCGCAGATGCTTTTATGTCCTGGCAGAATGTGCAAGTTAAAGTAACCTAGGTAGGAGCTAATGCAGAATGCCGTCATCACATCATATTGGGATTACCTGTTTGCTCCAACCTGGAGGGGATCTTTCCTACTGTATTCATTTAGCAATAACTGCAAGATGTTATCCAACACTTCAAGAGACATGTGATTTCAAACAGACATGCCCTTATGTTGGATTCCTCTAAGGATTCTACTTAAACTGAATAAACAGGAAAGATATAGAAGTTTGGATTTTAAATTTCAGGGGAAGGATTAAGATTATTTTTATAGTAATGAAAAAGAAATGGTCACTCTTAGGAGCCTTCCCTTAGGGCTGTAGGTATTTTGGTCATTCACCTAACCATGTACATGGTCACTTTATCTAATGTTTCTCTCCCTTCCTATGCAATCAGACACCAGCAGGGCCAGGAATGGACATTAAGAGGGTTTACGGCAGGGTGCCTTTAAAAAAATTTTTTTTAGACATGATTCAAAGCTGTGAAAGACTTTCTCCTAAAAAAAATCATTTTAAGCTAATGACTGTTCCAGCTCTGGTGCATCAAATGTCATTTACAGGGTCAGTGAGTGGAATAAAAAGGAAAATGACAGGCTTTGAGGAGACACATGGCTGGCATTTAACTACCCAAAAGCACAGAAATGGAGGCATTTTTTAAGAGACCCAGACTCTGAGGAGAGAGAAGGGAGAGAAAATATGTCATGATATAGGAGAAAAAGATGAGGGAGTTGGGAGAGGTGTGATGGCATGAAAAAAATAGTAACATATAAGGAGAAAGAGAGAAGAGATTTCTTCACTGCTTTGGTAGACTTTGGGTTTCAAAATGGAGATTTGATGCACATATATATCTTCCTTCCCTCCTAGAAACTCATTAGAATGATCAAAGAGAAAAATAATAATGAAAACATCTATAGCAGCATTGAAAAAGAAAGAGAAAACAGGGAGCACAAATCTTGAAGGACTTCTGAACAATTTGAAGCTTGTAGTAGGGTTCTCCAGAGAAACAAAACCAATGCGATGTACATAGCACTGTAGATAGATTTATTATAAGGAATTGATTTGATTATGAAGACTGACAAGGTCCAGAACAGCATGGTAAGTCAGCAAGGTGGAGATTCAGGGGAGCCAATGGTATAGTTCCAGTGTGGGGTCTGGCAGGTTGAGACTCAGGAAGAGCCAAAGTCTCAGCTCCAGTGCTAAGGTAGAAAAAAGATAATATTCAAGTATGAAGGCATCAAGAAGGAGGGATTCTCTCTTACTCTGCGGAGGGTCAGCCTGTTTGTTCTATTCAACAGATTAAATGAGGCCCACTCATATAAAGAAGAAATATCTGGGCACACTGTGGCAAGTCTAGTTGACACTTAAATTTATCCAAAGACAAAACAAATGAGATTTTAGGAAAAGAAAGGCAGATTATAGTGCTCAGACCATGATCCACAACCAAACTCAGTTGGGAAGGGGTGCTTCTGCCTTCAAAAAAGTGTTCCCACCAGAGCTCCTGCAGGGGAAAAAAAAAAAAAGAAAAGGAAAGAAAAGAAAAGAAAAGAAAAAAAGAAAAAATCCATAGCTTTAGTGCTCGAGGCAATGACAGGCCAGGCTATGGGAAGTTGGCAGAATTCACATAAAGGATATCATTTGGATCTGGCCACAGCATCTGCACTCAAGATTTGCTTTACATAGACAGTTAAAGAAAATATGGGGGCACCAACTAAGTGAACATTCTCCTACCATATCCATTATTTATCTTCCTACTAAAGCTCTGGCCAGACATTGGTATGCCTAAATCCTGCCAGCAAAGGCTGGACAAAAGGGGCAAACTGGGGTGTCTTGGAAGAACTAAGAACCTGCACATAAAGCAGGTTCCCACTTTCTCCACCCCACTCCCTCTGCTCAGGGATCCAAGTAAGGGAGGGCTGACGATGGACAGACAGAAATGCAACCTGGTGCTCAAGTTAACTTGACGGGGATAGTATGAACATGTTGGTCCCCTTTATATTTTTTTTCCATTCCTTTTAATTCTTATTTGGAAGACCTCAGCGTAATAATGTATCTAAAAATATGCAATGTGTGGATGAGAATTAGCAGAAGAAACTCTGCTGTCTCATTGACTCTCTACTACAAAATTTTGAAGGACCTGAGACTCTCCCCAGAAGATTTTGAGAGTCTACATGTCCTCCTAGGAAAGGGCCAAAATAAACACAAATAAAGAGGAGGTAGCCATGTCCCCTAGGTTAAATGAGCATTTCTTCAGGATCCCTTCATAACTCCCTTTGAAAGTATAGCTCTGGCCAGATGTAGGTACCTCTCCATTTCCAAGGCTGCAGTCAAAGGAGAGGGAGGTCCAGGGATCAGACAAACAAGAGGTAAAACAACCTTGTAAAGAACTTTTGGGCCTTCTAGGGTCTAACATCCACTAAGGCACAAGATTATGGGGAAGGGGGAAGTTCTCAGCAATGCTATGAACACAACTTGTCATTTCGCCCTTTCCCTCAAAAACCGCTGGTATAGTAAAAACAAAGCCAACACATCTTATCCATTCATCAGTTAATGGAGGTTATTATGCTAAGTGAAATAAGTCAGTCAGAGAAAGACAGATACCATATGTTTCCACACATAGGTGGATTTTGAGAGACTTATCAGCAAACCATGGGGGAGGAGAAGAGGGGAGAGAGGAAAAAAGACACAGAGAGGGAGGGAGACAAAACATAAGAGATTCTCAAAGACTAAGAACAAACTGAGGAATGAGGTGGGTGTGGGAGGAGGGAGAGTGGGTGACAGGCACAGAGGAGGGAACTTGTTGGGATGAGCACTGGGTGTTGTGTGGAAACCAATTTGACAATAAATTTATTAAAAATAAATAAATAAATAAAAATAAAGTACCAAAAAAAAAAAAAGCAAACAGAGGAAATTAAAGGTTTGCCTGTATTTCTTTTCCAGAGATTTAGAAATCTGAATAGGAGTTCTTACAATCTTAGGAAAAAAACCATCACAAATTTTAACAGTAAAAGACCGTACATTTTAAAGAATGAGCAAAGAAAAAAAAAATCGTAAGATCCCAATAGACCCAGTATTTCAGAAGGATTGCCTGAAGAATTGGATAAACATTACACTATGAAAATGCTCCCCTAGGGAACATATGAAACCTGTAAAAATTTCTATATCACTCTTTCAAAATAGTTGAAGAGGACAGTACACCTTTTGAAAGAGAGAACTTTGAAATCAAGACACAAGATTGAACTGTATAAAATTGCTGATACTAGGTCACTTTTGAGCAACAAAACCGGCAGTTTTATAGGGTTATACCTAATGCACTGCTTTCCAATGAAAAATTCGAGGATCAAGTGCCTTGGGGTGTGAACAGAAGTAGATTAATGGATATAGTAAGAAATAAGATATAGATATAGGGCACCCGGGTGACTCAGTCAGTCACATGTCTGACTCTTGTTTTTGGCTCCGGTCATGATCTCAGTTTGTGAGTTTGAGACCCCGCATCAAGCTCTGTGCTGACAGGGCGGAGCCTGCTTGGGATTCCCTGGCTTCCTTTCTTTCTTCCCCTCCCCTGCTCTCTCTCAAAATAGGTATTTTTTAAAAAGAATAGCTATTAAGTCAAATGATTTTGGTCAATTTGAGAAGTTATAAGATTTAGAGGTAAAGGATTGAGAAATTAAGAGGACTAGTAAACTATAAAAGACTATGATCCAAAATGAAAAAATACTCTGTAGCTCCCTCCATGTCATTGGCAATGCAAGATTTCATTCTTCTTTTTTTGTCTGAGTAATATTCCATTGTTTATATATACCTCATCTCTTAGAGCAAGGAGAGAAATTGTAATAAAAGACCTAATTTTAAAAAATTTCTAGGAGTGAAATCATCAAAATGGCAACATAGATCCACCCAGTTTTGGCCCCAACACAAGAAAGCCCAATAACAACTATCCATAGACAAGGCACCACTGTGAGAAACTCAGAACCTAGAGTTAAGGTTGAAGCACTCCCATGGACAAGAGAGACTGAGAAGGACTACATTAGAAGGGTAAAAGGGGCAGAGTAACTTTGACCACATTGCCACAACCCCGAGCAAGCACAGTGCTGTGCGTAAAAAGCTTCCCTGGGCCTATAGTTTATCTAGTGTGGAAATAAAGAACCCAAGGTGACATCCAGCTTCCCCAGAATTAGGAAGCTCACTAAGCTCACAAAGCTCCCTAGGGAGAACTGTGGAGCTCAGCCACTAGAAATCAGACAGAAAGGGGAAGTGGGGCTTATAGCAACCAGTGCTCAGTTGTTGCAGCCCACAACCTTCCTTATGGTGACATCTAAGAAGAAATCCCAGCCGGCAGCTCTGGCCATCTGTAGAACCAACCTGGTAGCCAGGTTGGGCCAGGGAGCTCAACTGGCAACTCTGCCTAATTTATATTGCCACCCAATAAAATGTACGAACTATAGAGTCCATTTTATTCACTGTCACACCAAACTTCTCAGCATAGCCTCCAGTACCACCACTACTCCTGCCCCGGGGAATCATGGCCACAGATGCACAGCAGCCACAGATGCACACTGGCCATGGAGCACATCCTATGGCCAGCCCAGACATAGAACAAAGACAGCAGCCGTGCCCACCTATTGAGGATCCCAGAGAAAAACTGTGTTTCTGCCCAGCCATAGAGCACAGTATGCATACCTGCTTAATTATTGAACATAGCCATTGCCTTGCCCACTCAGAGAGCCTGGCCAGTGATCTCACACAGCTGTAGATTATATCCTGAGGCCCCACCTGATGAGAGAACCTGGAAAGTAACTCCACATGACCACTGAGTACAGTCCCCAGTCCCACTCAACTATGAACACCAGCTAGGTGAGAAAGCCCAGCCAGCAACCTCATCCAAAAGTAGAGCAGAGTCAATAGCCTACCTGATTACAAAGCAGAATGGCATCATCTTGTTGGGAAGCATAGATTTTCTAATTTTGTGATGATGGCCTATAAATCACTTACAATTCTAGTTTTCTTTTTTAAAAAAGAGGTTTAGTAAAGGGATTTAATAAAACAAGTAATCTTCCTAAGACACTGATAAACTCAGAATTTCTATTTTCCCTGACTAGAGCTCTAATGAATCAATAGGTATCATTTAGTTAATGGTGATTTAATGCAAGTCATATAGAATATATTTGTGCTGTCTTAAATTTCTTACACATTGATTAAAAATTTTTAAAAAAAAGCAAACAAAAGCCCACACAACAAACTTTTAGACTAATACTAATTTAGTGACCTTAATAATTTTATATTATTTCCTTTAAATAAATATTGGGTTTTATTTGATAGGCCTGTTCTTCTGAAATCAAATTTTGTTACAACTTCTTTTCAAGTAAACTTATTTTCTCCATTTTTTGATTCTGAGCCTTTCATATTACCTGAAAGTTTTCATACATGCACAAGTTTATAAATTGCTTTTCCTTTTCCTCTATATTGTCACATGCAGTTCAAGAAATTAAAAAGAAAATAGAAATGATAAATATTATTTGGGGTAAAACGTTGTTGCTGGGTTAATCCATGGATGGTATACAAGATTCTAAGACGGGCTCCGTGATCCCCACCCTGAGAGTCCTACGTGTAATGCCCTGTTCCTAGCACCTACCTAAATTGCTAGAAGAACCTGTGACCCAATTCTAGCACACAGAATATGGCAAAGGTGAAGAGGTATTTTAGATGTAATATGAAATACTCAGTAGTTGACTTTTTAATTTTAACTTTTTAAAATTATTATTATTGAGAGAGCAGAGCATAAGCATGAGCATGGGAGGGGCAGGGAGAGGGGGAGACACAGAATCTGAAGGAGGCCCCAGGCTCTGAGCTTTTAGCACAGAGCCCAATGCAGGGCTCCAACTTACAAACTGCAAGATCATTACCTGAGCCGAAGTCGGATGCTTAACCAACTGAGCCACCCAGGCACCCTGGACTTTTTAAGTTTTTATTTAAATTCAGTTAGTTGACATATAGAGTAATATTAGTTTCAAGTATAAAATATGACACAACTGTAGTTTAAGGGAGGGGGGAGAGGGAGTGATGGGCATTAAAAAGGGCATATGTTGGGATGAACACTGGGTGTTATATGTAAACCAATTTGAAAATAAACTATTATAAATTAAAAAAAAAGAAAACAAACAAAAATAACTATAGCTGTATTAGTTATTTGATACACGATATTAAAAAAATATGTTAAAAATATGTAAATTGTAATGTCAGTGACCAAAAGGGCAAGGAGCAGAAAAGTATAAAGTTCCTGTACACTATTGAAGTTAAGTTAATAGCAGTTTCAAATAGATGTTATAACTAAGATATTTTAGGTAAGCCACATGGTAACCACAAAGCAAAAACCTATAGTAGGTACAAAAAAAGAGTATAATAAAAGTCAAAGCATACTGCCATGGAAAATCATCAAATCACAAAGACCGTAAGAAAGGAAACAAAGAACAAAGGATCTGTAAAACAGTCAGAAAATACTTAAGAAAAAGTCCTGGCCTATCAATAATTATTTTATTACTTTTTAAAAAAATAATTACTGTAAATGCAAATGGAGGGGTGCCTGGTTGATTCAGTAGGTTTAGCGTCCGACTTTTGATTTTGGCTAATGTCATGACCTTGGGTCGTGGGATTGAGCCCTACATCCAATTCTGAGCTGAGGGTGGAGCCTGCTTCAGATTCTTTCTCTCTCACCCTCTGTGGTTCTCCCTCTCCTCTCATGTGAAGGGGAAGGGAGGAAAGGGGAAGGAGGAAAGAGAGAAAGAGAAGAAAGAAGACAGAAGAAAGAAAAGAAAGAAAGAAAAAAGAAAGGAAAAGAAAAGAAAATGAAAGCAAGAAAGCAAATGGATTAAATTCTTCAATGAAAAGACAGAACGGCTGAATGGGTTTCCAAATCCCCAAGATCCAATGATATGCTGCCTACAAGAGACTCACTTTAGCCTTAAGGAGACATGCATAGGCTGAGCATAAAAAGATGGAAAAAGATATCCAAGCAAGCAGGGTAGCCATATTTATATCAGATGAAAGTTTTATGTTTAAACTAAAAATGGTTACAAGAGACAAAGATCATTATAAAAGGGTCAACTAATAAAGAGGATATAACCATGGTAAATATTTATCCATTCAACATTGGAGCACCTAAGTACATAAAACAGATACTAAATTAAAAGAAGAAATAAACAATGTGATAATGGCTGATTCTTTAATACCCACTCAACAATGGACAGATCATCCAGAAGAGAATCAGCTTAAAAAAAAAAAAGGCGGATATTACCAAAGGACCAAATGGAACTAACAAACAAAAAACATATACAGAACATTTCTTTCAATGACAGAATACACACTCTTCTCGAGTGCACAGGAACATTTTCTAGGACAGATAATTTGTTAGTCCACAGAACAAATGTCCACAAAACAAAACCTCCATTATCAAGTATCTTTCCAACCACCTGTATGAAACTAGAAGTCAGTAACAGGAGGAAAGTTGGACAATTTACTAATGGATGAAAATTGAACACATCCTGAATAATACATGGTCAAAGAATAAATTAAAAAAGAAATAAAAACCTATCTTAAGACAAAAGAAAATGAAAACACAACATACCAAAACTTATGGGATGCAGCAAAAACAGTTCTATGAGGACAGTTTGTAGCTGCAAATACATTAAGAAAAAAATCTCAAATTATGATTCTGCACTCAATTCTTATGTACAGTTTATCCCGCACACTAAGCAATCCTCCAATACCAATGGGATGTTCTACAACTTAATTCTGAAATTATTTACCTGTAGATAGCATCAGATCTCACAAGTTATGGACTCAATCCAATAAGACGGTCCCCTTCCTCCACTTTAGATACCAGTTTTATGTTCAGACCAGCTGCAGATCAAAGGATCCAATGATCTCCCCCTTGGGTTTCAATTAGTTTTCTAGAGCAGCTCACAGAATTCAGAGAAACATTTTACTTACTAGGATACCAGCTAATTATAAAAGGATATAATTTAGGAACATCCAGATGGAAGAAATGCATATGGCAATGTATGTAGGAAGGGACACAGAGATTCCATGTTCTCTGATTGTGCCACTCTCCTTGAACGTCTACATGTTCCTCAACCCAGAAGACCTCTGAACCCAATCCTTTTGGGGTTTTATGGAGGTTCATTACATAGGCATGGTTAATTAAATTATTGGCAATTGAATTCAACCTCCCCTCTGCCTTACCCAGATTTTGGAGGATAGGACTGAAAGTTCCAAACCTGTAGTCTCATGGTTAACTCCACTTACAACCAGCCCCCATTCTTAGGTGCCTTCCAAAAGTCACCTCATTAACCTAGCAAAAGACCTCTTTATCTTTCTCATCACAGGAAATACTGAGAGTTTTAAGGGTTTTGTGCCAGAAATGGAAACAAGGACCAAATATATATTTATTTTAAAAACATGGTATTACATAAACCACCTAACATTACACATGAAGGAACTAGAAAAAGAACAAATGAAGCCCAAAGTTTGAAGAAAAAATGAAATAACAAAAATTAGAATATAAATAAATGAAAGAGAATAGGAAATAGAAAATATTCACATAAGAGTTGGTTCTTTAAAAAGATGAACAAAATTGATGAACTTAAACTAGACTAACCAAGGAAATAAGAAAAATTCTAAAAATGAAAGAAAGTAGATATTACAACTTATATCACAGAAATATGAAGGATCACAAGAGACTACAATGATCAGTTATACACCAATAAATTGGACAATCTAGGCGAAATTGACAGGTTCTAAAATCATACCATTTACAAAGACTAAATCATGATGAAATAGAACATCTGAACAGACTAGCAAGGAGATTGAATAATATACATTTCCCAACAAAGAAAATCCCAAGACTAGATGTTTTCACTGGTAAAATCTACCAAACATTCAAAGAAGAATTAACACCAATCTTTCTCGAACTATTCTAAAAAAAAAAAAAAAAAGAGAGAAGAGGAGGAAACAATGTCAAACTAATTTTACCAGGCCAGGCCAACATTACCCTGAGATCAAAGTCAGATAAGGACACTACAAGAAAACTATAGGCCAATATCCCTGATGAAATAGATGAAAAAATTCTGAATAAGCTGAATTCAGTAGCACATTAAAAGGATCATACTCCATGATTAAGTGGGATTCGTCGTTTAATGTCGTTTAACCAAGATGCTTAAACATGTACAAATCAATACATGTGATACATGTTAATGGAATAAAAGAAAAATCACATGGTCATAGCAACACAAGAAAAAATTGACAAAATTCAACATCATTTAATGATAATAACTCTCAAGAAATTGGGCATAGAAGAAATGTACTTCAACACGATAATGGCCATATAGGACAAGCACACAGCTAACATCATATTCCATGGCAAAATTTTGAAAGCTTTTCCTCTAAGATTAGGAACATGACAAGGATGCCCACTTTCACCACTTCTATTCAACATAGTACTAGAAGTTCTAGCCAGAGCAATCAGGCAAGAAAAACAGAAGGCATTCAAATCAGAGGGAAAGAAACAAAACTGTCCTGTTTGTAGATTACATGATTTTCTATATAGAAAACCCTAAAGGCTCCACCATTAGAATTAAGAATAAAATTCAGTAAAGTCGTGGGATATAAAATCAACACATAAGAATAATTTGCATTTGCATATACTAATAATGAACTATTTGAAAAGAAATAAACAGGGGCATGGCACCCAGGTGGCTCAGTCAGTTAAGTGCCTGCCTGGCTCAGGTCATGAGCTCACAGCTCGTGAGTTCAAACCCTGTATGGGCTCTGCACTGACAGCGTGGAGCCTGCTTGAATCCTCTGTCTCCCTCTCTCTCTACCCCTCCCTTGCTCATGTTCACTCTCTCTCAAAAATAAATATTAAAAAAAAAGATTCACTAAAAAAAAAAGAAACACTCCCATTCACAATATCAAAAACAATAAAATATTTAGGAATAGATCTTTCCAAGGAGGCGGAAATCTGTATCCCAAAAACTACTACCTTGATGAGAAAAATTAAAGATACAATCAAATGGAAAGACAGCTTATATTCATGGACTCATAAGACTGTTAAGATCCCCATACTACCCAAAGCCATCTTTAGATTCAATGCAATCTCTATCAAAATTCTAATGAAAGTTATACAAACATAGAAATAAAGTTCCTAAAATTTGTATGGAACCACATAAGACCTCAAATAGCCAAAGCAATCTTCAGAAAGAACAACAAAGCCGAAGGCATCATGCTTCCTGATTTGAAAATGACACTACACGTGCTCCTATGCATCGTGTACCCCAATGTTCATAGCAGCACTTTCGACAATAGCCAAATCATGGAAAGAGACCAAGTGCCCATCAACTGACGAATGGATAAAGAAGTTATGGTACTTATATACAATGGACTACTACGTGGCAATGAGAAAAAATGAAATCTGGCCATGTGTAGCAAGATGGATGGAACTGGAGGGTATTATGTTAAGTGAAATAAGTCAGTCAGAAAAAGACAGATACCATATGTTTCCACGAATAGGTGGACTTTGTGAAACTAAGCAAAAACCAGGGGGAGGGGAAGAGGGGAAAGAAAAAAAAGACACAAAGAGGGAGGGAGATAAAACATAAGAGACTCTCAAAGACTAAGAAAAAACTGAGGGTAAGGGGGATGAGGGAGGGGGGAGAGGGGGTGATGGGCATTAAAAAGGGCACATGTTGGGATGAGCACTGGGTGTTATATGTAAACCAATTTGAAAATAAACTATTATAACAAAAAAAAAAAAAAAAAAAAAAAAAGAAAATGACACTACAAATCTGAGGCATCAAAACAGTATGCTACTGGTATAAAAATAGACATAAAAACCAAAGAAACAGAGTCAAGAGCCCAGAAATAAACTGACACATAGATGGTCAGGTAATACTGGACAAGGAGCTAAGAATACTCGATGGGGGAAAGATGGCCTCTTCAATAAATGGTGACCGCAGATCTGGATATTCACATGCAAAAAGAATGAAACCACCTTCTACTACTCACAAAAATTAACTCAAAATGGATTAAAGACCTAAATGAGCAATATGAACCATAAAAATCCAGATCAAAATGTGGGAGAAAAACCTCCTTCACATTAGTCTTGGCATTGATTTTCTGGATGTTTTATCAAAAGCACAAGCAACAAAGCAAAAGCAAACAGGTAGAGTTACATTTAACTAAAAGCTTCTGCACACCAAAGGAAAAAATCAACAAATTTTAAAGGCAACCTATATAATGGGAGAAAATATCTGTGAGTCATGTATTTGGTAAAAAAAAAAAAAAAAAAAAAAAAAAAAAAGTTAATCTCTAACATACATAAGAGACTTGTACAACTCAATAGGGAAAAATAATCTAATTAAGAAATGAGCAAAATATGGGAGTAGACATTTTTCCAAAGAACACGTACAAATGGCCAACATGCACATGAAAAAGTGCTCAACATCACTCATCATCAGGGAAATGCAAATCAAAACCCCAGTGAGATATCTCACACCTGTTAGAAGGAGTATTATCAGAAAGACCAGATGGTCTTTTGGTGAAGATGTGTAGAAAAGGGAACACTCATGCACTCTTGGTGGGAATGTAAATTGGCACAGCCACTATGAAAACATTATGGAGGGTCCTCAAAAAATGAGAAAGAACTACCTTATGATCCAGCAATCCTACTTCTGAGTGTATGTATCCAAAGGCAATGAAAAGAGGATATTGAAGTGATACCTACACTTCCATGTCTATTACAGCATTACTTATAATAGCCAAGATGTGGAAACAATGATATAGATATACCTATATATCACAATTCTTTATACACACACACGATAAAATATTATCCATCCATAAAAAGAAGGAAATCCTGCTATTTGCGCCAACATGGATGGACCTTGAAGGTATTATTTTAAGTAAAATCAAAGACAAATACTGTATGATCTTACTTATATGTGAGATATAAAAAGTCCAAACTTTTAAAACTGGAAGGTACAGTAGTGGTTTCCAGGGGGTGGAGGGAAATGGTCAACAAGCACAAACTTCTAGTCATGAGGAAGAATAGTTCTGGAAATCTAATATATAGAATGGTGACTATAGTTAACAACACTGTATTGCATGCAAGATGCCGAGAAAGCAGATTTTAAAAGTTCTCATCACACACAGAAACAGTAACTGTGACGTGAAGAATGTGTTAGCTAACCTTATTGAAGTGTAGTTATCGCTTCACCACATATATTAAATCATCACGTTGTACACCTTAAACTTAAGTATTTCAAGTATATCTCAATAAACCCAGAAAAAAATTAAAAAAAAATCCCTTGCCATTTATTCCCACTTGGAAGGCCAAAATAAAAAAAACAGTTGATGAAGATAACAATAGTTTACGAAGATATCAGGAAATGAGCCCACATAGACTACTGATTTGAATGTAAAATGGTGCAGCTAGTTTGGAAAACAGTGTGAGAGTTCCTTAAATGTTTAAACACAGAGTTATGACTTAGCAGTTCTATTCCTCAGAATCATTCCTATATACCCAATATAAGTGAAAACAGGTTTATATAAAAACTTGCACACAAATTATTACAGCAGTGTTATTTATAATAGCCAAAAAGTGAAAATAATCCAATGCCTATCAACTGATTAATGAATAAACCAAGGTGGTATATCTATGCAATGGACTATTTGGCTGTAAAAAGAAAGTATTGATATGTGCCACAACATGGATGCACTGTTATGCTAAGCAAAAAAAAAAAATAAATAAAAAGAAGCCCGTCACAAAAGACCACATATTGTAGGATTCCATTTATATGAAATATTGAGAATAGACAAATCTATAGAGTAAGAAAGTACATTAGTGGTTGTCGAGGGCTGGAGTGAGGAAGACGGGGAATGAAGAGTGACTGCCAATTAGCACTGGGGTTTTACAGAGAGGAGATACAATTATTCTAAAATGGATTCTGATGATGGTTGCATTACTCTGCAAATATACTAAAAAAAATTGAACGATCCATTGAATTATATGGAATGTGATTTATATCTCCTCAAAACTATCATCTAAAAAATTATCTGAATAACATTTAAAATTTTAAGGTCTGATCAAGTTTCCTAAAATATTCATGAAAAAGAAAAACAGATAAACACACTCTGGTGAATATTATAATAATCATTTTGTTTCAAGCACAAAGTAAATTATCTTACAAGTCCAGGTAGAAAAATCTAGATTACTTACAAAGGAAAAGAATTAGATTAGAATTAAGAAAGAGAAACCTAATCCCAAACACAAGAAAATGACATAAAAGCCTTGTTTCCAGGTTTTGGGATTGATGTGCACAAACAAGACTATAAAATGACTCCTACAATGGCGCCTGGGTGGCTCAGTCGGTTAAGTGGCCGACTTCAGCTCAGGCCATGATCTCACGGTCTGTGAGTTCGAGCCCCACGTCGGGCTCTGTGTTGATGGCTTGGAGCCTGGAGCCTGCTTCAGATTCTGTGTCTCCCTCTCTCTCTGCCCTTCCCCTGCTCATACTCTGTCTCTATGTCTCTCAAAAATAAATAAACGTTAAAAAAAATGACTCCTACAGAAGCTGATACCCAACACATTTATACACACAGTTGTGCTGGAAGCAGTTACCTGACAAGTTATTTTACCTGCCAAAGAATTGACTTAAAAGTTAATATCCTAAAGTACAGGGAGATATCACATATAAGAACCCAGGCATAGGGCCACCTGGGTGGCTCAGTTGTTTGAGCATCCAACTGTTGATTTCAGCTCAGGTCATGATCCCAAGGTTGTGGGATTGAGCCCCATGTTAGGCTCCGCATTAAGCATGGAGCCTGCTTAAGATTCTCATTCTCTCTCTTTCCCTCTGGCCCTCTTCCCCTGATCCCTCTCAAAAAAAAAAAAAATAGGCATAAAGCTTTATGGGATAGATGTGAACCTGCAAAGACCAGGCTACAGGAACCCAATCAGTGGTCCAAAAAGGTGTTAGTGACAGTGCGCTGTATATACCCCACCAAATTTACATTTCATGGCACCTTCCCATCGAGCATTCATTGTGTGCCACGTATTGTTTTTCATGATCTTTTAACTATTTCAACAACCCTATGATGGAATATTGTTGTTTCCCTATTGCTGGAGAAGAAACTAAAGCTCAGAGCAGTCTAAAACTCAGCACTATTGACTTGTGACGCTAGATAATTCTTTTTTAGGAGGACTGTTCTGTGCATCATGGGAAGTTTAGCAGCATCCTGAGCACTAGACACTGGTAGGGTCTTCAGGCATTGCCAAATGTCCCCTGGGGAGGAAAACTGACCCCAGTTTGAACCTTTGGCTTCGAGTGATACGGCAATTTACCCAGTTCAAAGCCAGACCTGTGTGACTCCAAACACTGCTGTGGAGTAAAGAACTAGTAGCAAATTTATGGAAAGAAGCATTCTAGAATTCTGGAGTCCTGGTCTTCTCTTTGTACCGTCACTAACAGCTTTTTAACCTTGGCTAACGGTACCACATCCTGCCTCTGAGGCCTTTTCAAGCAGTGAGTTATGTGGGCAGTTGGGTTTAGGGAACAGGAAGCTATTTAGCTTGATGCTCTGGGCGGTCTACGGCTGAACCATGCTGAGGAGAACAAAGCTGCTTTGAACTCACACTACTTCAGCTACATCAAACAGGGATCCTCTGAACTCTTGAAGGGCTCTTAATATGATTTCACTCTCTCATAAGGACTGAGCCTTCTTTCCTTAATTAGGCAGACTGGCCAGCTAAAATGATAGATTTTCCTGTGAGTGATACTGCGACTTGTCATTACCCTTCATATTTATACGGATACCACGAACAATGAACAACATGACTGACACAATTACCAATGAAGAGGTTATATGGGTCCCTTGTCCAGGTCACCTAGGATATTCCAAGAAGGTCAAATAACTTTAATATTTAGCTTAAGCCCAAGAAAATTCAGGATGATAAATATGGGCCTCTAAAAATCTAATCAGGTTTTTTAAGACTAAAGAAGCCCTTAACTAGTTCATAGTAACTACAAAGAAGTTTCCTCAATTATCGACCATATTTCAGGAAATGTAGCTTTATACTTTTCTGAGTTTAATAACTTCTACCAACAACTACAAAGGGGTTTCCAGGGGATATTCAACAAGAATAGTTTTAATAAACAAAGAAGACTTTTTGAAATAGCTTATTAAGTTTTTCATAGCCACTATGAAGCTTTAGACGGACTCTAGTTGGATGATCAGAAATTCCAAACTGTGAATGTTGGACTTCATGGATTTTTCTTTGAAAAAAAATTCCTTATACTGGTTATATTGTGGAGAGCCCCTCCCTTTATTAATGGAGGAAACTGGAAGTTAAATATACACATTTTTTGTGAGTTTATTTTATTTTATTTATTTTTTTAATTTTATAATAGTTTATTTTCAAATTGGTTTACATATAACACCCAGTGTTCATCCCAACACGTGCCCTCTTTAATGTCCGTCACCCCCTCTCCCCCCTCCCTCACCTCCCTCACCCTCAGATTGTTCTTAGTCTTTGAGAGTCTCTTATGTTTTATCTCCCTCCCTCTCTGTGTCTTTTTTTCCTTTCCCCTCTAGCCCTCCCCCTGGTTTTTGCTTAGTCTCACAAAGTCCACCTATTCGTGGAAACATATGGTATCTGTCTTTTTCTGACTGACTTATTTCACTTAACATAATACCCTCCAGTTCCATCCATGTTGCTACACATGGCCAGATTTCATTTTTTCTCATTGCCATGTAGTAGTCCATTGTATATATGTGCCATAACTTCTTTATCCATTCGTCAGTTGAGGGGCACTTGGTCTGCTTCCATGATTTGGCTATTGTCGAAAGTGCTGCTATGAACATTGGGGTACACGTGCCCCTATGCATCAGCATTCCTGTGTCTCTTGGGTAGATTCCTAGCAGTGCTATTGCTGGGTCATAGGGTAGCTCTATTTTCATTTTTTTGAGGAACCTCCACACCGTTTTCCAGAGTGGCTGCACCAGTTTGCATTCCCACCAACAGTGTAGGAGGGTGCCTGCTTCTCCACATCCCCGCCAGCATCTATAGTTTCCTGATTTATTCATTTTAGCCACTTGAACCGGTGTAAGGTGGTATCTCAGTGTGGTTTTGTGTTTCCCTGATGAGTGACTTTGAGCATCGTTTCATGTGTCTGTTGGCCATCTGAATGTCCTCTTTGGAGAAGTGTCTATTCATATCTTCCGCCCACTTTTTCACTGGATTATTTGTTTTTCGGGTGTGGAGTTTGGTAAGTTCTTTATAGATTTTAGATACTAGTCCTTTATCTGATATGTCATTTGCGATTATCCTTTCCCATTCCATCGTCAACCATATCTTTCTAAGAGGCTAAAGACACAGGATAAAATCAGGCACATTTGGGTCTTGTTAGGCAGCACAGGAAACCTAAATTTCCTGGTTTGGGGACCCCTTCATCAGGAGAAAGATAATGCAAATCATTCATTAAAACACTTAATCGGTAGCATGAAACCACCCATTTTTCCATTCAATAAGTATTTTTTGAATCATCTTTACACAAGACACAGGGCTTGGCTCTCAAGCAAGGGGTGTCCAGCTGCTCTGCTGCCTTTCTGTCATGTTAAGTTTTATAAATTCCACATGGCTCTATTTCTACCCTTTCAGTGGTTGGAATTGTTTCTTTTCCCTGTTCTTCAGGAGACATGCCTAAAACTTAAATATTAAATGGTTTTAGTGAAAAATTCTATAATACTTCCCTCTATTGGGAAGTGTGATGCCTCTATAGTCCACAGGGGGATGCCCCACATTCATTGTTCTTATCCTTCGTGCAGACACACCCTCTGATCTCAGAGGGTAACAGAAAAAACCCACTTTCTACCAACGCCTTAATCCTGAGCAAAAACCATGTCCTATAGTAGCATAATTTGTCACAATTGATAGAAAAAAATGTTGCTTCTATGAGATGCTCCAGAAGAAATCTTAGTTTAATATCATTAATAAATTATAATATACAAATATTACATATACATTCAGGTCAAGGGACTAGCTCACACATCTGGTTCAGGTCAAGGACTCCCAGACCACCTTCAGGAACCTCCACTGATCTCAGACTCTACTTGAATAACCTTTGATAATGCATTTTATCTTCTGATGGCCTTGCAAAAAAAATCTCCACTCCAAAGTTTTTTGGTTTTGTTTTTAATATTATTGTAAACTATGCAATCTGAAGCTCACAGCAATCAATTATAATGGATCACTTCACTCTCCCCTCGATTCCTTTTATTTTTCTGCCATATTTCCCCCCTACATTCCCCTCAGCTTCCACTCCTGGGCTGGTAACCATCACTGAAGTCATTAAGACCAAGATCCCATTCCTCCCAATCGATTAATTTGTTTGTTCAATCAAGATGTATTAAGCATCTTGATATGCTATCATTGCGCTAGTTGTATGAAATGCAAACATCACTGAAATAATTTTCCTCCATAGATCTACAGTCTATTTGGGGAGAGAGACAAGTAAAAGATACGTAGAATACAATACACCAAATGCATGAATGGAGTGAGGAAAAGGTGCTATTTGAACACAGAAATGGAACACTTAACCCACCAGCGAATGCTTAAGGAAGACTTCTGACTTCTTTAGTCTAGACAATCTGAAACATAAGTAGCAAGTCAATGGACAAAGGGGCTTGAATAAAATTAGGAAATTGTGCCAAATCCTAGAATTTTGGCAGAGTAAGGGGCATGAGTCCATGGATCCGCAGAGTATGAGCTGGGGAATGGCAAGAGATAAAGCAGAAGAGGCTGATCCTGTAGGGACTTGTGTGGAAATAAGAGAATAGAAGGATTTTGCTTGGATGACTGACACGACCAATTTGCATTTTAGTTAGGGTGGCAAAAATCGACGTGTGTAGCAAGCATGGCTGTTGCCTCCCCAGTATCTATTTTCCTCTTCTCTCACAACAGAATCTTCATTTATGGGGAACAGCAATATCTCTACTTAAAAATGACATATTTCTGACCTTTGCATATAGGGGTGCTCCATGAACTATAAATAAAGGTTTTTGGTTAGGGCTTCTGGAAAGGCTCTTTCAAAGGAGACTGATTAGAGGACAAATTATTTTTTGCCCTTGTTATCTTCCTTCTTGCTGCTACCTGCACTGTGGACCCAATAGCTGTAGCACTAGTGTCCATTTTGCTATCATGAGGCAATCTTGAGGATGGAAGCCACATGCTGAGAATGTCAAGGCAGAAACAGAATCTGTCCTGTTGTTCACAGAGCTGCTATACCAGTCCTAAAAGTCTGCTTAGCTCCGGACCTCTTTTATTTGAGGGAAAAACAGATTTATTTTAAGTTGTTGTGATGTGCATTTTCTATTACAGGCAGCAGAGAGTAAGCATAACTGGTAAGGGAAGGAAAACAAAGCTAGAAGAGACGCATTGGCAGTTTTCCACAAGAAACTAGGTAGTGGTCTCAATGCAGTAATAAGAGGGATGGACTCTGGAGTGGATGGGATAGGGAAATGTGAGGTATGATGAATAAAACTGGTGATTTGTGGCAGGTGGTGACGGGGAATGGCATTCCAAGTTTCTGGCTTTAGAAAACGGGAATGCTCAATCATTATCTGTTTATAACCAACTTCCAAAATGTTTGATGCTGAAACTTAGCCAACTTGAAAAACTCAAAATCCCTCAGACGTGTGTTCAACTCCAACCACGTCATTTCCCAACATGTAATAAACTCCACAAGATTCTAAGCAAACTTTTGAATCAATCTTATCAAGTCATAACCCCTTCTGTTTCTCTCTCTGATTCATCTCTGCATGTGTGTATGCCCACTTTCTCTCAAAATAAACATTTAAACAAAAATCATATCCCTGGACTCTGTAACTTAAAAGTCTTTAACTTCAAGGAAAAGTTATTTTAGATTTTTTCCTGAAAAGTTAAGTGTGCTATGAAAACTCAATAGTGGAATTTCTTTCCAGAATTCTCTATCCCTTTTAAAAACCATTTTTTAGGTAAGTTCTCCCCCCAATGTGGGGCTTGAACTCATGGCCACAAGATCAAGAGTCACATGCTCTACTGAGCCAGCCAGGCACCCCCTTCCCTGTCCCCTTTAAAGTAAAATCTATGTTGAGCAAAAGAAAAAAAGACTTTAGTAGTTTAATCCATACAACATTCTTCAAAGGAAGCTATCAATCCTTCAATAGCTAAGACATCTTCATGTACATAAATGTACACATTGTTATAGCATTTATAGTCCTTTGAGACGCACGTAAACTCAGGAAAATGCAGAGAATTGGTATTGGTTTAGATACCAATCGGTTTCTTCTATTCCTGAAAGTTTTCCCAACTTGACGTGGCTTAATCTTTCACATATTGAGACCCAACTTCAAAGTTGTGTTTTATGAAGCCCATTTTTATCACTAAAGCCAGAAGCAGCTCTTACTTCTCCAAACTTACATACTTATAAGACTTTATTGGATATCTTTACCCAGTAGTTGATTTAACTGGGCCAATTAAATCAAGTAGGAATACTGTACATATGGGTAAAACCAATTAACTCAGTGAAGAACTTTCTCTGATCTAGGATTTTTATTTTCTTCCTGCTTTGAAAAACAGAATTTTTGTTGGACATTACAGCCACTTTTCATGTTTTGTATTATCTAAAGAGGCACCCAAGACATTGAAACTTATGAAAAGCTTTGGTTTCTATACCATTTTGGAGCTATCACCCATTGTGGCCTTTTTTTTTTTTTGTAATCTTATAGAAAATTGAAAGATGACATTAAAGAACAGGCACTTAGTCATTTCATTGCCTTTAACTGAAAGGATAATAGAAGGACACGAAGTATGGTGAGGCAATTTTGAGGCAATTTTACTTGAGTAGCAACTTTGAAAAAACCTGAAACATGGGAGGAATTGCTGACTATTCTTAATACTGCACAAGGTATTGAAAACTCATTTTGTACTTTAATTCAAATATTTATTGAGCATCCTCTCTGTTACGTGTCGTGTGAGGAGCTGTGGTAGTGGTATACTGGAGCCAGCTTTCTTGGCTGGCAAGAGCTGATGCATAAAATTTCAGAAAATTTTTGATCCAGTTGTTAGGCCATTGGTAACTGGAAACTAACTCAAGTTGGTGTATTTACAGTGCAGAAATTGGCCAACACAGCAAACGAGGGTTTTTCACTTTCAGAGAACCAGTTTACTAGCATGCCACTAGAAATGTAATCATGAATAAGATGCATTCTGAGTCCCCAAGAGCTTCCTTCCTAGTTGGGAGATAAGACAAGTACAACAATGGTCACAACACATGACCACCATGTGCTGGGCTAGAATCTATACGTAATGATACACAAGAATCCACATAGAGCAGCACTGCATTAAAAGAAATAGACTCACAAAAGAATCCCTATTATCTACCCTATGAGAACATTATACACCTTCAAGGATGTAGCATAAAACTCTTAGACTCTTAGAACACTATTATCTCTGATACTGATAAACTAGAGATTCTGAAATTCTGATTGCAAATTAGGTAATAATTCTACATCACACACACACACACACACACACACACACACACTTTTAAGTGAATGGACAATGAATTAAAAAAGAAAAAGAAATCCCTTGAGATAGTGAGTCAGAAGCTAAGGAGGGAAGCGAGTCACAACCATTGCCACAGAGGCCTCTATGAATAATTACCTTACTAAGCCTAGGTTCTAAGTATAAGCTTAATAATAAAATAATGGGTGGGGGCACCTGGGTGGCTTAGTAAGTTCAGTGTCCAACCCTTGATTTCAGCTCAGGTCATCTCACAGTTCATGAGTTTGAGCCCCAGGTCAGGCTCCGTACTGACAGTGCAGAGCCTTCTTGGGATTCTCTCTCTCCCTCCCCTGGTCACTCGTTCTGTCTCTCAAAATAAACTTTAAAAAATAAATAAAAATAAAATGACGGGTTTAAAAGATAGCCTCTTCTGATCTTCTACAATCAAACTAGCCCACACACAAAAGTCATACAACACATTTGTGGCCCGAAACCTCTCAAGGAGAATTCTACTTAACCTGGACCTATGTCTTACTGACCCCAGGTCTCTGGGGGAAACAAACAAACCCTCTCTAGAGAAATGAGACCTAGGAGGGAAATTGTGGGAAGTGATCTGAGTAGACGATCCCAAACAAACAAACAAAAAATCACAAATCCTAAAAAAAAAAAAAAAAGCCATCATAAGTAAAAAAAAGTGCAAATAAAAAGCCACAATCACAAGCTGTATATATAAAGACCACACATCAGAATTATCAGATATAAGCTGGTCTGTTAAATGTGTTGAAAGATTAAAAGAATCAAGAAATTCTCTTCATTTTGGTAACATTTTAACTCCCATCAATGTTTAAATATCCACATGTTAACTATTTTCTTTTGTCTCCATTTATACTTCGATCTTCTTTAAGATAACTGAAGTATTCTGTAGAAGAGAATTCTAGTCAATAAGCTCCTTTTTAAATATAAAAACATTCTTATTTTAGCCTCATTCTTTTTATTTCTAACTTTTTATTATTAAAATGTTTGGGGTGCCAAACTGGCTCAGTCGATAAAGCACGTGACTCAATCTTGGGGTTGTGAGTTCAAGCCCCACACTGGGTATAGAGATTACTTAAAACTAAAATCTTTGGGGTGTCTGAGTGGCTCAGTCAGTTAAGCATCCAACTCGATTTTGGCTCAGGTCATGATTCTCCCAGTTTGTGAGTTTGAGCCCCACATCAGGCTCCACACTGTTAGTGAAGGCTGAGAATCCCACCCTTCTCTATGCCCCTCCCAACATGTGCTCGCTTGCACTGTCTCTCTCTCTCAAAACTAAAAAATTCAAAATAAAAAGATGTTTAAAATACAAAAGTGAAGAGAAGCAAAATAACATATATAGATTTTTTTGTGAGACAGAGAGAGAGTCAAAGGAAGGGGCAGGGAGGGAGGGAGAGAATCTCAAGCAGGATCCACGCCCACCACAGAGCCTGACCCAGGGCTCAGTCTCACAACTGTGAGATCATGACCTGAGCTGAAATCAACAGTTGGATGCTTAACTGACTGAGCCGCCCATATGCCCCTAGACTTTTTTTTATATTAAAGAATAACACGAAGTTAAAAAACGGTATGTATATATGTAACTTTATACACATACCAAAAAATGGTATGTGTATATGTACATTTATATACCTATATTGCTCCTGAACCATCTGACGGTAAACTGCAAATATGACATTTCACCCTTAAACATTTCATCATTCACTTACGTTAATCATTGGAAAATAGGAGATTACAAGGCCTGAAATACAGAAAAATCCAACAAACATCTAGCTAGAATTCAAAGTGAAGAATGAAGAAAAGGCAATATTTGAAGATATAATAGTTTAGATTTTCCAAAGTGGAAAAAAATATTTTCCATTTTCTGGGGAACTTTTAAAGTATTTTTTAATGTTTATTTTTTGAAAGGAGAATGAGTATGCAAATGGGGGAGGGGCAGAGAGAGAGCGAATCCCAAGCAAGCCCCCCACTGTCAGCACAGAGCCCTACGTGGGGCTCAATCTCACAAACTGAGATTGTGACCTGATCCGAAATCAAGAGTTGGAGAGTTAACCAATCCAGGTGTCCCACTGAGAAGTTTGGTATTCCTATTTTTTAAATGCTCAGTAGAAATTACTAAATCCCTACGGACCTGGTGACTTGTGAAAAGATTCTAAGTGTAAATTCAACATCTTTAATAAGTTTAAGAGAAGTCATGTTATTTGTTTCTTCTTGAATTTGATTAAGGATCAGAATTTTGTTCAATTCATTTAAGAACTGATTCCCTTACTAGTTCTATTATTGAAAAAAGAGTATTTAAATTTCCAAATAAAATTATCATTTAATTTTTTAAAATTATTTTTTAGTTTAGAGAGAGAACAAACATGTGAGCTGGAGAAAGAGGGAGAGTGAGAATCTTAAAGGCTCCACGCTCAACTCAGAGCCTGACTTTGAGTTGATCCCATTACACTAAGATCATGACCAGAGCCAAATCAATAGTCTGATGTTAACCGACTGAGCCACCCGGGTGCCCCTAAAATTATTCATTTCTATTTATTTCAGTTCTTCAGTGTTTGCTTTATTCAATTTGAATCTGATATTAGATACACACGCATTTGGGATTGTTATATTGTCTTCATGAATTTACCTCCTTATCATTATGAAGTGATCCCTGGTAATATTTCTTGCTTTGAAATCTACTTTACTTGATATAAATATAGCCACTCTCACTTTCTTTGGATTAGTGTTAGCATAGTATTTATTTCCTAATGCTTTGCTTTTAACGTCTCCTGTCTTTATAACTAAATAGGTATGTTGCAAATAGTATACAGGTGTGTTTTTACATTCGACCTGACATTCTCTACCTTTATTTTGGGTGTTAAGATCATTTATATTTAATAGAATTATCAATATTGTTTGGTTTAAATCCACCATCTTCATAGCTGTTTTTCATTTGCCCTGTATATTCTTTCTTCCTCTCTCCTTCTGACTCCTTTTAAATGAGCATTTTATATTACTTTTTATTTCCATAATAAACTCATTAGTTATAATTTTAATGATTAGAGCTTATAATATACATTCTTTATGAGTTATCTTCCAAATATTATATCCCTTCATATATAGTATGAAATAATATAAAAATATTCTTCCACTTTCCCTCTTGGCCTTTGTGCTATTTCTATCATACATTTTAATTTTATAAATGCTTTGGACCCTAAAAAATATATATTTATATAATATTATATTCATATATGTGAACATAATTTTTGCTTTGAAGACTCAATTTTTTAAATTTTAAAAATTAGAAAAAAAGTATATTATTCTACATATTTACCATCTCTAGTTTTCTTCATTTGAATAAATTCAAATATCCATACGGTATCATTTTCCTAAGCCTGGAGGGATTCATTTGACTTTTTTTGTAGCTCTAGTCTATTAGTAATGAATTCTTGTAGTGTAACTTTGAGTCTGAAAAGGTCTTTACTTTTCCTTCATTTTTGAGTGACTTTTCCCAACTACGGAATTCTAGGTTAAGTTATTCTTTCAATATTTTAAAATTTCATTCCTCTGTATTCTAGCTTTCATTGTTTCCAATGGTAAGTCTGCCCTTTTTGTGTTCATCTATGTGTAATAGGTCTTTCTTCCTTGACTGCTTTTAATATTTTTTCTTTATGAACATTTAGCCATTCGATTATGATATTCCATGGTGTTTTCTTCATATTTACTCTGGCCTTTTGAGTTTCATTGGTCAATTTTTATTTTTCACCAATTTTGGGAAAAAATCTGACATTGTTTCAAATACTTTTCTTTTTCCTTTTTATGGCATTCAAATTATACACATTTAGGCCACTTGGCATTGTCCTGCAGCTCACTGATACTTTATTTTTTTTCCCCTTTCATGTTGGATAGTTTCTATTGCTAGGTTTTTAAGTTCACCAATCTTTTGTTCTCCATTATCTAAGGTGCTGTTAATCCCATCCAGGATATTTATTTCAATTATTGCATTTTTTTAATATTTATAAATTCATTTGCAGTCTTTTTCATAGCTATTATTTGTTAAAACGTGGATTCCTTCCCCTGTTTTTCCATTTAGTTTATAATCAAGTTAGTTAGCATACAAGTGTAGTCATGGCTTTAAGAGTAGAACCAGTGATTCATCTCTTACATATGAAACCCAGTACTCATCCTGAAAAGTGCCTTCTTCAATCCCCATCACCCACTTAGCCTACCCCCCCCGGTTAATAACCCAATTATTTCTCTGTATTTAAGGGTCTCTTATGGTTTTTCTCCCTGTTTTTATCCTATTTTTCCTTCTGTTCTCCTATGTTCATCTGTTGAGTTTCTCAAATCCCACATGAATGAAATAATAGATTATTGGTCTTTCTGACTTATTTCACTTAGCATAATACCCTCCAGTTCCAACCACGTTGTTGCAAAGGGCAAGATTTCCTTCTTTTTGATTGCCAAGTATTCCATTGTATATATGTGCCACATCATCTTTGTCCACTCATCAGTCATTGAACATTTGGGCTCTTCCCATAATATGGCTATTGTTGATGGTGCTTCTATAAACATTGGGGTGCATGTGCCCCTTCAAATCAACATTTTTGTATCCTTCGGATAAATACCTAGTAGTGCAATTACTGGGTCATACAGTAGTTCCATTTTTAATTTTTTGAGGAATCCCCATACTGTTTTCCAGAGTGGCTGCACCGGTTTGCATTCCCACCAACAGTGCAAAAGTGTTCCCCCTTTTCCACATCCTTGCCAACAGTATTGTGTCCCGAGTTGTTAATTTTAGCCATTCTGACAGGTGTGAGGTGGTATTTCATTGTAGTTTTGACTTGTATTTCCCTGATGATGAGTGAGGTTAAGCAGTTTTTCATGTATTGGTTAGCCATCTGCAGGCCTTCTTTGGAAAAGTGTCTATTCATGTCTTTTGCCCATTTCTTCACTGGATTATTTGTTTTCTGGGTGTTGAGTTTGATAGGTTCTTTATAGATTTTGGATATTAACCTTTAATCTGACAAGTCACTTGCAAATATCTTCTCCCATTCCTTCAGTTTTCTTTTAGTTTGTTGGTTGTTTCCTTTGCTTTGCACAAGCTTTTTATCTTGAAGTCCCAATAGTTTATTTTTGCTTTTATATCCTTTGTCTCTAGAGACAAGTCAAGAAGTTGATGCACAGAAGTTAAAGAGGTTGCTGCCTGTTTTCTCCTATAGGATTTTGATGGTTTTCCATCTCACATGTAGGTCTTTTATCTGTTTTGAATTTATTTTTGTGTATGATGTGAAAAAGTGGTCCAATTTCATTCTTCCGCATGTCCCTGTTTGGTTCTCCCAGCACCATTTGCTAGCGAGACTGTCTGTTTTCCATTGGATATTCTTTCCTGCTATGTTGAAGATTAGTTGGACATAAATTTGTGGGTCCATTTCTGGGTCCTCTATTCCATTTATCTATGTGTCTGTTTTTGTGCCAATACCATACTGTCTTGATGATTACAGCTTTGTAATATAGGTTAAAGTCCTGGATTGTGATGCTTCCAGCTTTGGTTTTCTTTTTCAACATTACTTTGGCTATTCAGAGTCTTTTCTGGGTCATACAGATTTTATATTGTTTTTTCTAGCTCTGTGAAGAATGCTGGTGTTATTTTGATAGGAATTGCATTGAATGTGTAGATTGTTTTGGGTAGTATCAACATTTTAACAATGCTTTTCCTTCCAATCCATGAGTATGCAATGTCTCCCATTTATTTGTATCTTTGATTTCTTTCATAAGCTTTCTATGGTTTTCAGTGTACAGATCTTTTTCATTAGATTTATTCCTAGGTATATTAGGGTTATGTTAAATTTTATAGTATTATGTTAATTTTTATAGGGTTATACTGCTAAATACTGTTAGTCTTTACTTGGGATGAAGTTATTTGTAATTAATCTTATCCATTCTTAAGCTTTGTTATAGCAGATCTAGAACAGACTAGTCTAGAGCTAATTTGACTTCACTACTGAGGTACTATCCTTTTTATGATATTCATATTTGCCATGTCTATTAACAAGTCTTTACACTTTACCTAATAGAAATGAAATCTTTAGCCCTGTGTGAGCTATGGAAATTGACCTTCCTATTCCCTTTTAGTGGTTCCTTCTCCAGCCTCAGTAGGTTTCTTTGTATGGATTTGCAGATCTAGATTTAGGAAATGACTTAAGGGAACCAATCAAAAGAGCTTTAGGACTCTGTTCTCTCTTCAGTTGCCTGCTCTCCAGGAATTTGCACCACAAATTCTAGCTTCCTTGGCTTTTTGAACTATGAACTTAGCCAAAATTGCTAGGCTCCATTTGTATTTCTCCTCCTTACACTGTGGTCTGAAAACTTTAGACAGTCAAGTATGTCACTTTAAGAGCCTGCCTTGTTTCCCCTCCCCTTCTGCTCTCAGGGATCACTGTACCATGTTCTCTTCTGTCCACTATCTGAAAACCATCATTACATTTTTAGTATCCATTTTCTAGTATTAGGTAGGAGAATTAGTCCTTTTTCTTCCATCATTCTTCTCACATACCAAATTTTAAATGAACATGGACAAGAAAAAGACCAGGAGTAACAAGAATACTCTTGAAGAATCATCAAATAGATAGACTTTCCTACTAGATGTCAAGGCTTGTCATGAGTAAAAGTAATTAAGACAGTATGGTGTGATAAATGGGAAAGTAAATTTAAAAAAAAATAAGAAATGGACCAAATGTATACAGAATTTGACATATCTGGGGAATGGATGAATCATGTATAGTGCTAGGATTTACTACCAATTTGGAAAAAAGACATTCAACTTACTTCACATCATATACCCAAATTGAATTCGTGTATTGTAATGAGTCTTACACTTATGCTCAGATAATATGTGCAAGAATATTAGGAGGCACATTGTTCATGATAACAAGGTAGAAATAATCCACGTATCAGTAAAAGAATAGACAAGTGTGGTACATTTAGTTACAGAAGGGAAAGCCATGCAGAGATACAAATAAATGAATTATAACTATACTCATGAGCATGGATGAATCTTTGAAATATAATTCAAGTGAAAAGAAATCACAGAAGAATACAAACAGTAAAATACAATTTTATACAAAGTACAAAACAAGGAAAAATGAAATATACTTTTAAACACACATGCATATGTGAAAAAACTATAATGAAAGCAATGGAATAAAGATTTCAGAAGAGTGGTTACTCCAGTTAGTGAGGGCAGACAGGGAGAGGAGATTGGAGAAGAATATTAAATGGTTTGAGTGGTTTTTGTAATGCTTGGTATTTTAAGTAGGGAAGTGAACTTACGAGTAAACCATGCCAATGCTTCAAAGTTTTAAATATATTACGGATTAAGTTTTACATGATAAAACTCCATAAAAATGAAAAAAATAACTATTGTCACATACCTTTGCCCTGCAACTTCTAGGAGCCTTTTGCACAGTTGGTGTAAAAAAGTCATCTCACTTCAGATAAAGTCCATCTTCCCATGAGGCTCCGTATTACTCCCACTGCCCTCTCTTTCTTACATAAACTCTCAACACTCATCAAATTCCCCCACCCCACTACTGCCACTGCAGAAAAGTAGCCTGCCTTCCTTTTAGAAATTTCCCCCTGGCATCTTCAGAGTGGATCAAGTGGTTCTCTCGCAGTTTTCGAACAGCACAGACTGAATGCTCTGTTGGACAGATCCCTGTAAGAATATGTGTTAGCAATCATGAAGCAGACAGGGTCCACCTGAGGAAACAAATAATGGGGAATTCTGGCTAGAGATTAAGGAAAGGTTTTGGGCAAAAGGCAGCAAGAGAACAGGACTTTGAAAAGTGGGTGGAATTTTGATGGATAAGAAAATGAACATTCCCTGCAGAGGGAAATATTGTCATAAGAGAACACAGCAAGGCTTCTGGAACACTGAATCTTTGGGGTTGACTCATAGGAGAAAAAAAAGGTACAAGAGAAAAATTGGATTGAGATCATAGCATGGAGTTAGGATGGCATGTGAAAGAGTTCTCTTTATTCGTTAGAATACAAGACACTATTGAGGATTGTTGAGTAAATATTGACATGACCAGAGCTATCTATGAAGGTTTAAATAATTACTCTTGAACACTCACCATGAAGAAGGCACTGCATGTGTGTCTATGAGATGAGGGTGCAAAAACCAAAAAGACTCATGATACAATCTCTGCCCTAGTGACTCTTAATCCAATTGGAGACAAAGAACATAATCAAAGAAGCTGGGTAAAGCAACAGGACAGTTTTCCAAGCTCCCTGAAACAGGTCTCTAGAGTGTGGTTTCCTTATTTGGTTAGAATCGGTGTGAATAAGCAGCCAAGTGCCCGAAGTCCGAAGGCAGATCATAAATTTCTGCCTTGCTCAGTACACTATAAGTTGAATTAAGTGATAATTATGTGGTATAATGCTAAGAGAGCAGTCATTACTAACTGAGGAAATAGACATTCCCTTTTATAGGAATAACCACTAGATCTGTGGCCATAAGTCTGAAGGACCTGATTTTTGAAGTACAGACTGCAGAAATTTACACAGCCATACAGTGTGTAATTCAGAGTGTGATGTCCAGGAGAGGATGGATTTGCCTTTCCTGAGCAATGAGCTCCAAGGAAGGAATATACCAGCCTTTCTACCAGACGAGAAGCAGGTTATTGATGCTGAGTTTGCCAGACAGAATCCTCTTACACAGCTCTTCAGCTTGATCTTCAAATTGCCTGTATTGTGAAACCCCTCATCCATCAGTCTGGATGAATGCACCAACCTGCCTCAGGGGTAGCAAGGTGATCTATTTATGTTTATCACTGAATATTGACTGAGATCTTGATGGTATGGAGCAAGCTGGGTCTCTCCTCCTCCCCACTTATCCATCATCTCCCAGGAACCAGCACACCCTATTGAAAAGAGGTTGCCAAGACATATGCTAAAATTATATTGTATTTCATCTTACTTTGGAAGTAATGAGATCGTTTAACATGAAATGTAATTTAAAAGTGCAATGGGGCTTTTTTTTCTTTTCCCCTCCCCTGGTAATAGCTTCAGACTCCGCATGCAGCTGACTGACACATCAGTAACAGGTACAAAATGAAACCTATTCCTTTCGGAAAATGAGTGTCCGCTCAGAGAGCTGGACAGAAAGCAGCAATGGTGTGAATCTTTGAAGACTGTGCATGTGCCTGGAGCTTATCTCCCACAAGATTCAAGATACATTACTTTGGGCTCCACACAAAACCGGGTTCACAACCAAAGAGGAGCTTTAAAATATATGCATATTAAGCTAACTCCAAAACGAGACACCAAAAAGCAGCTCAAAACACATCCCTTTCCCTTTTCCTCCCCTCACCTGCTTTAGAAAACAGTATGCCTTCCTTCCAGGGCTCAAAAATAGAGCAGCTGATTCTGATCCAAAGATGCCAGATACATTAACAGTTTCAGGTGTGTTTGCTACCCCTCAAGGGATAGAACAGCAGGAATTGGCAGCACTGGGAGAGGCTGGAAATGTAATCATTTGGAAATTTTCACAGTCAAGATAAGTTATACTTCGTAGGACACCTTACAGTTTTAAATTCACATATTTAAGAAGAAAGTGGTAATTGTGTAATAAGATATTAGCAAAGCTCAAAAACTAGAGCTAGACCATCTCAGTCTCTGGTAGAAGCAGAATATGAAATGTGTGGTCTGTTATAAACCTATCTGTAAACATCGATGACATCTTCTATAGCTATAATTTAAACGTATGGTCACCGTGAAGATTAATACAGTCAAAAAGTCATCTAGAAATACAAATGCTATGTTAAGAGACCAGAAGATAATGGCACCAGAAGATTGGATTTTGGCTTGCTTCATTATTCTGAATGTGTTTTAGATTTATTCAACACTCAAAACTATATAGTAGAAGGCAGATAACCAGCTTCCTGCCTGTTTTCCTGGCTTTTGCAGGAATGAGTTGTGCACCCTTGAGCAAGTTGTTTACCTCTCTTGGCTTCATTTTTTCTTGTCTATAAAATGGCGTTATTAGTGCATAACCTATGAGATACTTAGGTAAAGCACCTGGTGTTTTGTTAAATCTCACATTTTTAAGAAATAATTTGAAATGCTCAATGGAGCCTTGTTATTCAAGGTGTGGTCCATAAACCAGCGGCATCTACAGTCACCAAAAGCTCATTAGAAATGTACTCAGACCCCGCTCCAAACCTAATCCAATTCTGCATTTTAAGCAGACTCAGGTAATTTGAATCACTCTTAAAATGCAGATTCTGATTCAGGTCTGGACGTGGGCTGAGGTTCTGCATGCCTAACAAGCTCCCCAGCTGGTCATCCAGGGGCCACGCACTGGGTAGAATTGAAGATGTCTGGTACATTGGTGGTGCTTAATAGCCTACAGCGTTGGTCTTCAAACTTGGTGCATCAGGATCACCTAGAGGGCTTATTCAACCATGGATAGACCAGACCCACTCCCCGAGCTTCTGATTCAGTAGGTCTAGTAAGTCCCAGTGTTTGCATTTTCTAACAAGTTCCCAGGTGATAATGATGCTACTGTAAACCTGGTTTACAGTAGCATCATTGGTCTACAGACTTGTGTGGAAAACAAAAGATTAAGTATGACAGAATAAGGAAAAATAAGACAAACACTATGATTTTTGTTATAATCTAGGTGTTACAAAATCTAGAGGGAAATATACAATAGACATTCTTTTTACGGAATTGGGAGTATTTTCTCTATTTGCCAAGGGTAACTGACAGTGAAAGATTGTCCCCTATCAAACCACTTCTTCCTTCCTAAGTTGCAGAGTCCCAGAAGCAGCAGCTCCTTGGACCTCCTGACCTTTCCCAGTTACACAAGAGGCTACTGGCCTTTAAAGATAGACAGGTTGATTTGGAGGGAAAAAGAGACTGAAAGGAACAGGGGAGGCAGTGATTAAAACAGTAGGCATAAATGAGCAAGCAAATGGGTGGGTGAGCATGCTGAAGACCGAGTGTCCTCACAGAATCAGCAAGGTGGTTGTGTCCATAGCATTCACCATTTTTTTTATGTCCACTTGGTACTCAAAAGGTTTTAAAATATTTTTCAATATTTTGAAAATGCATCTCAGCTTTATCAACATCAAAGTAGCAAATTTGGGAATATTAAGTTTTAATGGTACCAGATAAACGATACCAAGATTCACCATCATTGCCCTTTGTTGGCAATGGAGCTGTGAGGTAGGTGCTAAACTTTGCAAAGAGGCAGCTGTATCCACTGAGTACAGACTATGCAGGGCTGGCAAGTCCAGTCCCAAGGGCCTTAGCACTTCAATGCAAACTTGCCTGCAGGTGTAAGAAAGCCCTAACACCGCCTTGATTCAGGCAACCCAGTGGATGTTCAGTAAAGGTTTTTGTACTTCTAAGGGCAGCTGCCCCATCTCCTAAAGAGTGAACACATGCCTCTGAATTGGGGGATCAAATAAAATGTTTTTTTTTAAATCCTCTAGAATCCATACTGAGAAAATAAGGGAGACGTATGTAGTTAAGTGCCCAACATTTAGTCAATAGAATACTATATAGCCACTAATAATTACATCTGTGAAACCAACTGTTAATTATGGTATTATGGCAAAATTTTTAAATTAAAAGGATACAACATTGCATTTAGGACTTAATTGTGTATTTTTAAAAATTCTGTGCCCAAGAAGCACCTGAAAGAAAATATCACAAAATGTAGCTATTGGTCGTATTTGCAGTATCGTGCACTTTCAAAATTCACTTTTTTCCCCTAATTTGTTTCATAAGTATGCACAAAATTTATTACAAAAAATGAACTTCTTAAAAATTATGCCTTTTAAATCATTTTAATGTTGTTAAGAGTTAAAAAGAAAAGATATTTTACTCTAATTACAGTTATGCTAAAACACCTACATGCTAAAAAAAATAGAATTCAGTACATTAATAATGGTTGCTTTTATTGAGACTTAGGGCAATTAAGGGGGGTGTTTCTCTGGTTGCCAAATTTTTTCAGTGTGATTTAGAATGAAACAAATGTAAAATGTAACGGGGAATGAATGTTTCTGGGAGTAGATTTGCAGTTTGTTTAAAATAAAATGTCAACAACAGCTTTCTCCTTGGCATCTCTCACAGAAGAGCTTGGAGGCCACATCCTGGCCTCGTTCTTTCATCTCCACACCTGAGCCTGTGCTCCCACATTAGGTCAGCGTGAACAGGAAGCTCATTGTTCTTCGCACTTGGATGGAAGCCCAGCAGACGAGCACGTCTGACTTTTCAGAGCTTCAGGGGTGGTCACAAGCTTGTCAGCCAGAATCCTCTCACCTGATGCAGAGCCTAAGTCCCTAGCAGCCCCACTCCCATGGCCATTAGCCAACATGGCTTTGTGCCCATCAACTATATAACATACCAACTTCATGTGATTAAGTGACTACACATCCGGGGCTCAGGAAAAGTGCAGAAAATAAAAGATTAGAGAAGAATGATTTATTTTTGAGACAGAGACAGAGCATAAGAGGGGCAGGGGCAGAGGCAGAGAGAGAAGAAGACCCAGAATCCAAAGCAGGCTCCAGGCTCTGAACTTTCAGCACAGTGCCCAACGCGAGGCTCGAACCCACAAGCTGTGATATAATGACCTGAGCCGAAGCTGGACACTTAACTGAGCCAAGGTGCCCCTAAAAGACTACTTTTAATCAACCATGCCAAAATAGGCCCTCCTGTATTTAGCAGTCAAGATCCCACCTAATGACTCTTTGCTTTACTCAAAAACGAAAGGTTCTTTCACCCTAAGTCCTAAAGTTCTAGGAATTTCGCCAATAATCACGGGAAAATTGAACTCTGATAACTTTCTCTAATGGCTCACAATACCCACGTGGCAAATCATTTTTTGAAAGTATGTATGAGGACCAGAAATTCATTCATTCTTTCATGCACTCATTCAAATACTCCTTAAGTGCCTTCTGTGTGCAAACAGCATGCCAGGTGCTGTGGATAAAGTGCTGTATAAGATACAGTAGCTCAAAGAGCCCAGAGTCTAAATTAGAAACAAAAGAGGCAGTTTCAACAGGTGACAAAGCCCTTTAGGAGGTCAATATATGGAATTAGAAAAGAAACCTGGGGATAGAAGACTTACTGGAGGAAATGATGTCTAAGCCAAGAGAGGAAGCACAGGTAGCTGCTAACATGGCAAAGGGAGGGCAAGTTGGGGAGTGGGAGGAGGAAGAACTTTCTAGAAAGAACATCAGGGTCAAAGGCCTAAAAGGACAAAAATGGGATCTGTTCATGAGACTTTTAAGTAGAACAGCATCCCAGCAAAGCAGAGTTCAAGAGCAAAGTGATAAAAGACAGCTCAGGAAGTAAACAGAGGGGGGCAGGGGTCATAAAAGCTTTATAAGCCATGTTGTCATGGTAGCATGTTTCAAAGCTGCCTGCCTCCCCCACTTGCTAATCCTGGGGGTGAGGGAAGAAGGGAGAGGATGTTGGTCAAATCCCAGGATATATCTGGGCCAGTATAACTGGTGTGGAGCCTTCTTTGTAAATGCAATGAGCTTGAAATAGTCCAGCCTGTTGGCTCATTGTCTTGGGCTTGATTGTTTGCCATTCTGCTCCTTGGAATCTTTTTTGGAATCAGCCCTTTTCTCTTGGATTCCTTTTTTCTCAGAGCATCTGCTGTCTAAGGGGTGCCTAGAGCTGTCTCCTATTCTAGAAGGTCTGTGCCCTATGGAAACCAAGTGTGAAGTAGGGTGGAACCCAAGGGAAGGAGACAACCTCCAGACACTTATACCTGCTTGCTCTCTGCTCAGGGAGCTTTGACTGAACACCTGGCCTCACACAAGAGCTACAAATGTTCATTCATTAGGTTGCACAAAACCTGGATGCATAGAAGGCAGCTAAGAGAGTCAGTGTACAAACTAATGGGCTGTGTGGAATTTGAATATACAAAAGTGGAAGGATTGCTTAGTCCTTTCTTGGAGAGAGTGTGACAGGGAACACATGCTAGAATCTGCCTCAGTAGATGCTTAATAAATTCATTCTTCCTCTCCACTCCCTTCACCACTGAGCTCTAAAATTCACAAAAATGTGGCCAATTAAAGAAAATAACAGGTGCGAATATTTTACAAGGGAAACAGATAATTGTAACTTAAGTACACAGTTAAGGCCTAATTTTTGTTAGGCCTTGTGCAAAGGCTTGCAAACCAGGCAAATACTGTGCCTTTGGGAAGCTGACAGCGAGAGAAAGCCACACAAATGACGTGATTGGTGCTTTGAAATACATGTATATAAAGAGCCAAGAGATGTAACAATTGAAGAGCCCCCCTCCCTCACAGGTGGAGAGTTATAGAAAGCTCCATGGAGGAAGAACTTTTGAGGAAGGGGCAGGATTTGGATTTCAGAGTAAAGGGTATAGAATGAGCCAATAAAGGGAGGAAGGGAACATGGAAAAGAGAAAGGAGTTGTGTTGGATTGCACAAGAGATACATCAAATGTTAGGACCAAAGAAGGACAGTTGGAAAGTTCCCATTGGGATCAAGCGATGGCAAGTCTAGAGGGCTAGCCTTCCATGCCTCTCCATCCTACTATGTCTGGGGCACCTGAGGACACTGTAGCAGACTGGATGTGGTGGGTGAATGTGGTCTCAAATAAATACTTATGGTCATTGCATAAATTTTCACTTTTGGTGCTGTGTGATGGAGTGCCAGGCCAGACCTCCTACCAAGTACACTTAAAGAGCAATTGTCCTATTTCCATCTTTGGTTGTTGCACACCTGGCCCCCTCTCTCCTCATTGCATTCCAGAAAACTGCTGTCACACTCCCCAGGGATGACCCATCCCGGGCAATGTGGCCAAAGACCCAATTAAGATCCAGGACTCAGAACTGCAGCACACCTGCAACAGAGCAGGCCTGGGAATGACTAATTACAAAGGGCAACCTCACCCCTGGCCTCTTCTTGGCAGAATCAGGGTAACAGCTGTGGAAAAGCAGCACCTGCTTCATTTCTGCATCTTCCGTATGCTCTCCACACCCCTTCTGCTGAGAAGGGAGCAAAGTAACCCACGTGTGCCTCCATGAACAAGCCATGTTCCAAATATTCTTTCTCCTTCCAGCTCATGGGTGGTTCAGTGGTAGAATTCTCGCCTGCCAAATATTCTTTCTCCCAAAGGAATTTTCATTCCATCATGTTTATAGGGCTCCGTGTTCACTGCTTTTACACCCTAATTAGCCTGGGTCCAATAGCGGTCATATTCATCCATTTATATAACATTTGAGCATCCCCCACTCCCACAGACCCAAACAGTCCTGACTGTCATATCTACTCCCTTCAATCCTGTTCATGTATGTATTCCACGTGGTAAAATTAAGGCCCTCCACCAGGAATGGTGATTGATGATTAAAATTATGAGATAGATTTCCAACTGAATGCCTTGTTAAACACATATGATCAACACCAAATAAAATGACACGTTGCTGATAAGGAACCATTGGCCCCACAGGGATGATCCCAGGGCGAAACACATTCTGTGACCAAATCTCCAACATAAGCAATAAGGAGGCACCCACTTTTAAAAATCAGCCAATGAAACCGAACAGCAAGTAGGATGCTAAAGAAAATCAATATTATTGACAGATTTAAGCTGTGCTCACAAATGACTCAGATGGTTTTTTTAAAGCTGTGATTTCTGAAGAAGTGTTAACCTGATAGTGGATTATATAAAAAGATAGAATACTTCCTCTTGATAAAAACAATGATAGTTAAGCTCTGAGGCGAGTCAATAAAATCTTATACATAGGTATTTAAGCTGAAGACCACTACTACCAAACCACAGGACTCTGTTCTAGAACACAGTTCCCTTCCTACTTCTATTCTCTTGATGCCCTCCACATGTGTCTACCTATCAAATCCTTCATTATCGAGATTCCTTCCTCTATGAAGCCTTCCCTACAACCTCAGACAAAAGAAAGTTCTTTCCCTTTATGCTCCTGGAACTTTGAGATATGGTTTCAGGAGTATGAAATAATGATCCAACTCTTGTATGTATTAAATTATCCCAGTAAGTCTAGTTAGCATCCAACAGTCACAATTTTTCTTGTGATGAAAACTTTTAAGATCTACTTTCCTAGCAACTTTCAAACATCTAATACAGTATTAATTCTAGTTCTCATGCTGTGCATACCATACCCATGACTTTTATAACTCAAAGATTCTACCTTTTGACTCCCTTTCCCACCCCTGTCCCCACCTCTGACAACTACTAATCTCTTCTCAGTGTAAGTTTCTTCTTTTTAAAGTTTTTTTTAAATGTTTTTTTATTTTTGAGAGACAGAGACAGAGAGTGAGCAAGGAAGGGCAGAGAGAGAGGGAGATACAGAACCCGAAGCAGGTTCCAGGCTCTGAGCCGTCAGCACAGAGCCCGACGCGGGGCTCGAACTCACAGGCCGTGAGATCATGACCTTAACCGAAGTCGGACACTTAACCGACTCTGCCACCCAGGCGCTCTAGTCTTTTTTTTTTTTTTAATGATTTCACATGTAAGTGCCATCATATGTGATGTGTCTTTCTTTCTCTAGCTCATTTCACTAGCATAATGGCCTTGAGGTCGGTCCATGTTGTCACAAATGGCAATAGTTTGGTCTTTTATGGCTAGTTTTCTGTGGTGTGTGCATGCACGGATGTGTGCTTACTGTCTGTTGATTGACACATTGTTTCTCTGTCTTGACTACTGTAAATACTGATCCAAAGAATATGGAGATGCAGGTATCTTTTCAAGTTAGTGTTTGTTTCCTTTGAATAAACATTTAGATGGAATTGGAGTTCCTTATTGTTCCCTATAAAGCTTCCACATTGTGGTATATACTACGTGTGTCTTCTTCACCCTAATTCAGCTGAAAGTTCCTTGTTGAGATTATATCTTGCTCATATTGTACACACTATGGCAGGTACGATGATGTTTTCCAAAGAGGAGTTCATGAAAGTGTTTTAATTGAAAAGCGAATGACTGATATTAAACCAAAGAAAATAAATAAATGGAATTTTGGGAAAGTGACTGAGTACCCAGCCTATAACTGGGTGCATAGGAAACACGAATAGAATTTAAACCTGAAACAAATAAGGTGTTCTTTTCTATAGCATTCTATAACTTTAATCAACCTCTAATTACTGAACGCTTTCTAGCATTTTTTTAATATTTTTGAGAAACAGACACAGTGAGAGTAGGAGAGGAGGAGAGAGAGACAGAGACACAGAATCTGAAGCAGGCTCCAGGCTCTGAACTGACAGCACAAAGCCTGGCACAGGGCTTGAACTCATGGACCATGACATTATGACATAAGCCAAAGTCAGACACTTAACCGACTGAGCCACCCAGGCACCCCTGCTTGCCAGCATTTTTAAGTTAATGTAAACGTACTATCAATTTTATGGGATTACTACTTTAGAACAATTGAAGACAATTTGACCCCCAAACAGGCATATGTTTTTAAGAATTTATACAAATTGATACTTCCATGTGAGAATTCTGATGTTTCGTAAAATAGAAAACAAAAGCAAAAATTCTACCTTTTAGCTGTACCTGACTCAAGTTAGTATCCTCAAGTTTCTCTTTATTCACAGTTGATAGTTTTGTTTTTCAAAGTTTGATTGGTTTTATCCAATTCATTTTCTACCTGCAGGCTCCGTCTCTCCTCCACCAGACCCTTGAATCCACTCTTCCCCTTTTCCAGCCTGCTCAGTGTGAAAGGGGTCTCTCTTACCCTCTGGTTATTGGTTGGGTTCAGCCAATGAGAGACCTTTAGAAAATCCCAAAGGGGGCTGGGTAGAGGGAGAAGGAAGCAGCTCAGCACATACACTCCCCTGGCATCCTCCCTAGCACCTTGTCAGTAGCTGCATTTTTCTACCAAAAACTCTTGCCCTTCAGACTTTTAGGGGCAAGAAATGTGCGCGTAGCAGCTCTCTCTTCTTACTAGTTCCTGGGGTGCTTTGCTTGTCTTGTTGGAATCCCTTAGCCCAACCCACACCTCTGCAGAGTTCCAACCTCAAACACCTCCACCCACCCTTCTGAGTATTCCACTTGTTGCTTGACAGGCTTGTACTGATGTGGTAATTGGTACCAGGGTCTGGGTGGCAACAGACATTGTGGACACAGTTTCTAAAATTAGCAAAGATGTCTTTTATAAAAATGGAAGTATTTTGACACAGGAGATCTGTGATATTAATTTATTTGATTGTGGGGTCCCTAAAAGTAAAATAGATGGGCTGAGCTCTGATGTACTTGACATTCTGGCTCTGGTGGGCAGAATCATAATATAAGCCACTATCATGAGTTTCTATGGCCTTTTATCCATTTCTAAGTCATAGAAGACTGCATCCTTTGAGGAAGGACCCTGCAACGCAGCCACAGGTATATACTGCAAATCTTCCTCCAGGCCTTCCCTAGTGGGACCCACACATATTTAGAAGATAGATGGGCATTAGGGAAAGAATATTCAGACATTTCAGAGATTATAAACTTCTACCTATGAATGAATATCAAGCCCTGGTGAAAGAATTACCACCATGTTTTACTAGTTGGAGTGGTGATGTATGGAAGATAGATGGATTTGGGGACTGATTCACCTCTCAGTCTAGAGGGACCCATCATGGTTTACTTGTACAGTTTCAGCATGTAGAGGACCACCACCAAAGACTTATGACACAAGGTGGTAGTTTTTACTGCAGCCGTATTTAACTAGGCTGCACAGAACCCAAATGGATGTGGAGAAGAGTTGTACCTTATCACAAACTTAAAAATGATCATAGGGCGCCTGAGTGGCTCCGTCAGTTGAGTGTCCAACTTCGCCTCAGGTCATGATCTCGCAGTTTGTGAGTTCAAGTCCCGCATCAGGCTCTGTGCTGACAGCTCAGAGCCTGGAGCCTGCTTCAGGTGCTGTCTTTCTCTCTGCCCCTATGCCGCTCATTCTCTCTGAAAAATAAAAATGTTTAAAAAAAATTTTTTTTGAAATGATCACAAACCAGGGCGCCTGGGTGGCTCAGTTGGTTAAGGATACAACTTTGGATCAGGTCAGGATCTCACAGTTCATGGGTTTGAGCCCCACATTGGACTCTGTGCTGACAGCTCAGAGCCTGGAACCTCCTTCAGATTCTGTGTCTCCCTCCTTCCCTCTGCCCCTCCCCCACTCATGCTTGGTCTCAAAAATACACATTAACAATTTTTTAAAATGATCACCAACAAACTTTACCTTCGGTTCCAAATGTGGTAAATTACTTAGAAATACCACGGTTCCTGGCAATGGGTTTGCAACTTCCTGGCAAATACCATTTCTCCAATCTCTATGGATAATTACACAGGCTTGCCTTCACATATCTTATCTCGAGACCATGTTAATTCTCTTGCTTTTATGTCATACTATTATCATCAGGGATCCTAAGGACTTTGACATCCTACATAGCATCATGGTAGGCCATTACCTTGGTGACAGCACAGTAATTGTACATGAGGAAAACTGCCCATCATAAGCTGGATGGTGCATGATTCACCAAATTACAGAGTTGGACGCAGCATCCATTATTAAATGTAAATGATCTAAATTAGGCTGGGCTCAAGTAGGTCCAGAAGGCATAAGAAAATGCGATGAGAATGTAGCTCACTCCTCTCAAGGCACCTCTTCCTAATGCTTCCCTTTTTCTTTTACCCATATGGATTGCCTTATTGGGAACTCCTGGTTACTAGTTAGCAGAAGAGAAAAGATAGGAGCATAGTTTATGGAGGAGTCTGCAGGATATACAGCTCAAAGTGGGGGGGAGGGGTGGCCTTTAAAGAGCCATGAAGGACAGACTTTGGATAGTAACTCTGAGTGTCTACTTTGTATAGAAAAAACAAAAGCGAGGCTCCACATGAAGTCTTGAGTCGTAGTTAAACCTGGGTGATTTAAACTGGAAATATCAAGATTGGAAAGCTGGTGATAAGAAACTATGATGAACAGATAAATTTCTCAGAATGGGCACAGAGAAGATACAATCTCTTACAAAAAATGCCCACCAGAAGTCATTCATTACAGAATAGGCTCTCAATAATCACTTAACGTATGGATATCAGTCAGCCTCTTTCCCCAGAAAGCCCAGTACTTGCTCAATGGGCTCATGTTCAAAGTAGCCTTGGAGGCATTGTTGGAGGATGACTCAAAAGCAAGAACTTATGCTCAAGAGACTCATTTATTTCCTGCTACTACTGAGTGCTCTACCTGCCACTAGCAAACTGTGCTCAATATGGCCCTAATCCCTGGGTATACCAGAGAGCCTCCTGGGACAAATGGATTACATTGCTCCTTACATTATGAAAAGGGCAGCAATTTTACCTACCAGGATAAAGGGACTATACATTCTGTTAATGGGTTTGCTTTCTAGTCTATAGTACTTTGGCTAGCACCATGATCGATGCCTTGTCTACAACCACAGTATCCCAAATAACCTCTCCAAAAAAGCAATTATTTTATGGGAAAAGAATATAGCAATGGGCTCAAACCCATGAAATTACAATGTGTTCCATTACCCAGAGGCAGCTGGCTTGATAAAATGGTGAAGGCTTTAGTTGCAGAACCAGTGGGAAGACCACATTCAGCAAGGCTGAGAGCTGCCTTATAAGATGTGTAGTATATTCCTTAAATCATCAATATGTGGGGCTACTCTAATTGCTAGAACGCATGGGTCTGGGAAGTAAAATGTCAAAGTGAACGTGTTGCTCTCCACTTTATCTAACAATTCAATGAAGAAACTACTTTCCTCTGCTAGGACCTTGGGTTTGAGGACATTGGAGTTGCTAGTGCCTCAAATTAAAAAAAGCTTCCACCAGGGATAACCAACCTATTTCAATGAAATAGCAGCTGACCCTAAACCCTAGCCATTTTTAACTCCTCAAACCACCAAACTAACCAAGGAGTCCTTCTACTGACTGGAGTGATCGATCAAGTTATCCAGGGGAAACTGGGTTGCTTCTAATGCAATAGGAGTCAATAGGACTGTCTCTGGAAGGCAGGGATTCACTGTATTGGTGGGAATTTGCAGTAATCCACAACTTCATCTGATGAAAATGACAGGAGAAAATTTCAGTACAATAAAATCCCATCCACCCTAGCAAGAGGTAAGGGAGACATGTGAGGGATGGTGAGAAAGAAAGTTATGGTTATTAATTTAGGGCTCTTGACCAGTTACAGAAGCAGAAGCTAGAAAAGGTGCTATACTTTATGTACAGTCCTTGGTCCCTCATGTTTCACCCCTTTTAATCTCAACTTAGAACACCTGAGGTTTCATGTTGTAATACAATCAGTCTTATTTTGTTGAGATAATTTTAATGCTTCTTGATCTTCTTTAGTTTCTCCTAATACTTCTGTTCTACAAATATTGATTCCCTGGCTCTATTCTTGAGGTTTCTTCCTATTTTCACTTGTAATTCCCGGCTCTGACTTTTGGTTTTGTGTTCTATGAGTATGATGTTTGTTGGTCCGATTTAGAATATGGCTTTCCTAAGTATCCATTGTGATGTTTATTCTATTTTGTCTTGCAGAAATTATGATTTCCAAGACTTTTTTCATTTTTAGGATTTTCCTTCCCCATAGCAGTCCTCTATTTTATGTGTGATATCCCCTCCAATCTCATGTCAAATATAAATTTAATGTTTTTGCATTCTTTCCCATTTTCTGGCCACTCAAACTTGATTCACCTCAAAATGCTGATTTTTGTTTGTTCACTTTTAAGGAAAATTGAGATTGGTGTTTTGAGGAGTTGCATATTAGAATCACTTGAGGGGAAGGAGCCAAGATGGTGAAGCACCATGGAAGTTCTCTGCTTCTCATCCCTGAAATGCAGCTAGGTCAGGATCAAACCATTTTGCACACCTAGAAAATGTATCTGAGCATTAATACAACAATCTGCATAACACAAGTCACAGAACTCCGCAGGTACATACAGCACAGAGGTGTATTGGGGGAGAAAGAAGCCATGAAGAGTAGGGAGCAGTATTGAGCAGTTTCTGAGAGGATAGAGAAAGGAGGGAAAGTACAGGAAAAGCACTACCTTCCTTCCCCAAAGTAGCTAGAGAGAGTAGAAACACCCACAAGTGACTGAATGAGGAAGGGAAAAAGGAGAAAGGAGAGAGTTTCAATACCATTAGGACTCAATGAACAGGGCAGAGCAGCATCAGAAATTCCACAACCCAATACCTGGCAGTACTCTGGCGGGAAGGGCGAGTCCTTAGGAGCTGGCAGCAAGGTCCAAGGGGTCTGTAGGCCAAACAGGGAGAAATAGTTCCTCTGCTACCCCTCTCAGAGGGCATCTGGTAGAGGCCTTATGGCCTCCCCACAGGCGAAGGTCCCAGAAGACACAGGAGAACACAATTGCTGGTATCAGAACAAAAACGCCAGGAGGTGGCAAAACCTGGCACTGGTTGGGTGTTGTGATTTACCGTAATCCCTGAGCTCCTACCACTACAGGATGGCAGGAACTTATTCTGGAGAAAGCCAGCACCCAGCCACAATCTGAGTACAATAACAGGAACAGTCCTGGGAGTAAGCCAGCACCCAGCCATTTCTCAAGTAAGACCCTTCCCCAGAGGGTCAGAGCGGGTCCAATCCTCAAGGCCCTCAGAAGTGAAGGGTTTGGAAACACGGCCCTATCTGAGAAAATTTGGGAAGGAGGTGCCACATGCCGGCTGATGGCCTGGACATAGACAGTGTAGAAGCTGGGAGGGAAGCCAGAGACAAAAGAGGAGTGCTTGGTTATTAGTCATGTAGAGCAGAGAGTTCCAGAACCAGAGACTGGGAAGCTGGGTAGGGCCATTTTCACCTCTCCTCTGCATGCACATGCTCCACCTAGTGAAGAATGGAGCCATTACACAAAGCACCATCCAACTGTGCCATCCAAGTCCTAGAGGACCACTGCCAGTCTCTCTACTTACTTAGTGTACGGACTATAAAGTGCTTTAAAGTTTGACTTCTAGGGAAAATTGGATGTAATTTCATTCAGATTTCATTCTGTTCACTGATCCATGTATTCAGGTTTTTTTCCCCTTATTCTTAGATATAAAATGAGAAAAAAAATTGTTTTTATATAAATTTTTTAATTTTACTTTTTATTTTTTCTAAATTTACTCTATTTTACCCTTTTCAATTCATTTTATTCTACTTTACTGTATATTTTTTAAAATTTTTAAACGTTTCCTTACTTTTTTCTTTTCTTTCAATTTTTTGCTCTATTCAAATCAAACTTTTTTCAACAACCAGACCAAAACATACCTACCTGGGACCTAGGCTTTCTTTGATTTTTGTGTTGTTTTTAATCTTTTTAATTTTTTTTATTTTATTAATTTTCTTCCTCCAAAATAATAAAATGAAGGAATTCATCCTAAAGAAGAACAGGAAGAAATGACAGCCAGGAACTTAATACAGATGTAAAAAATATGTCTAAACCCGAACTTAGAATCACAGTAATAAGAATACTAGCTGGGGTTGAAAAAGCAGAAAACCCCTTTCTACAGAGATAAAAGAAGTAAAATCTAGTCAGGGCAAAATTAAAAACTCTATTACTGAGATGCAATCTCAAATCAATGCCACAGTGGCAAGGATGGATGAAGCACAACAGCGAATCAGCAATATTACAAGACAAAATTATGGAGAATAATGAAGCAGGAAAAAGGGGGAAACTAAGGCAAAAGAGCATAATACAAGAATTACAGAACTCAGGGGTGCCTCAGTGGCTCAGTCCGTTAAGCATCCAACTTCAGCTCAGGTCATGATCTCACAGTTTGAGTTCGAGCCCCATGTCGGGCTCTGTGCTGACAGCTCAGAGCCTGGAGCCTGCTTCAGATTCTGTGTCTTCTTCTCTCTCTCTGGCCCTCCCCAACTTGTGCTCTTTCTCTCAAAAATAAGTAAATGTAAAAAGACAAATTAAAAATTAGAGAACTCAGTGACTCACTGAAAAGGAATAACATCCGAATCATAGGAGTCCCAGAAGATGAAGAGAGATAAACCTTCTACACCTTTTTACGAGCAAATCATAGCGGGAAAACTTTCCTTACCTGGGGAAACACACAGACATCAAAATCCAAGAAGCACAGAGAACTCCCATTAGATTCAACAGAAACTGACCATCAACAAGGCATATAATAGTCTAATTCACAACACACACACAGAGAATGATGAAAACAGCAAAGTCCTTAACCTACAAGGGAAGACAGATCAGGTTCACAGCAAACCTATCCACAGAAACTTGGCAGGCCAGAAAGGACTGGCAGGATATATTCAAGTGCTCAATTGGAAAAACATGCAGCTAAGAATTCTGTATCCGGCTAGCCTGTCATTCAGAATAGAAGGAGAGATCAAGGTTTTTCCCAAACAAAAACTGAAAGAATTTATCACAAATAAGCCGGCACTGCAAGAGATCCTGAGGGGCATTCTATGAAGGCAAGGCTGCAAAGAACACAAACTGCCAGGGACAGCCTTACAAACATGAAACCTACAGATAATACAGTGACTGTAAGCCCATATTTTTCAATATTAACACTGAATGTAAATGGACTAAATGCGTCAATCAAAAGACACAGTATAACAGAATGAGATTAAAAAACAAGACCCATCTATTTGCTGTCTTCAAGAAACTCATCTTAAACCTGAAGACACCTTCAGATTGAAAGTGAGGGGATGGAGAACTATCCACCATGCTACTGTAAGTCAGAAGAAAGCCAGAGTAGCCACACTTAGACAAATTAGACTTTAAAATGAACGATGTAATAAGAGATGAGGAAGGACATTATATAATAGTCTCAGGGACCATCCAGCAGGAAGACCTAACAATTGTAAATATCTATGCACCGAATTCGGGGGCACCCAAATTTGTAAAACAACTAATTACAAACATTAGCAACCTCATCGATAAAAATGTCCTAATAGTAGGGAATCTCAACACTCCACTCTCAGCATTGGATAGATCCACAAAACAGAAAATCTCCGCAGAAACAATAGCCCTGAACAACACATTAGAACAGATGGGTCTCACAGACATCTTTAGGGTCCTTCATCCAGAAGCAAAGGAATTTACGTTCTTCCCAACTGCACACGGTACATTTTCCAAGATAGACCACATTCTGGGGCACAGGGAAGCTCTGAATAAATATAAAAGAATTGAGATCATACCGTGTACACTGTCAGACCACAATGTTTTGAAACTTGAAATCAACCACAGAAGAAAGCCTGGAAAATATCCAAGAACATGGCAGCTAAGAAATAACCTACTAAAAGATGACTGGGTCAACCAAGCCATCAGAGAAGAAATTAAAAAATACATGGAAACAAATGAAAATGAAAATGAAAATACGACAATCCAAACGCTCTGGGACGCAGCAAAGGCAGTCCTGAGAGGGAAATATATTGCAATCCAGGCCCATCTCAAAAAACAAGAAAAATCAATAACACAAATTCTAACAGCACGCCTAAAGGAACTAGAAGCAGAACAACTGAAACAACCCAAGCCCAGCAGAAAGAGAAATAACAAAGATCAGAGCACAAATTAACCATATGGAGACAGAAAAGGTAGTGGAACAGATCAATGAAACCAAAAGCTGGTTCTTTGAAAAAATAAACAAAATAGACAAACCTCTAGCCAGGCTTCTCAAAAAGAAAAGAGAGAGAACTCAAATAGATAAAATCATGAATGAAAAGGGAGAAATTACAACCAATCCCTCAGATATACAAGCAGTCAGAGAATATTATATAATTTTTCATGCCACCAAACTTGGCAATCCGGAAGAAATGGACAGCTTCCTAAATAGCCACACGCTACCAAAACTCAAACGGGAAGAAATAGAAAATTTGAACAGACCCATAACTGGTGAAGAAATAGAATCAGTTATTAAAAACCTCCCAGCAAATAAAAGCCCTGGACCAGATGGCTTTCCTGTGGAATTTTACCAGACATTTAAAACAGAGTTAATTCCTATCCTCCTCAACCTGTTCCAAAAAATTGAAACAGAAGGAAAACTTCCAGACTCATTCTATGAAGCCAGCATCACTTTGATTCCCAAACCAGATAGAGACCCAGCAACGAAAGAAAATTACAGGCCAATATCCCTGATGAATATGGATGCAAAAATTCTCAACAAGATACTAGCAAATCAAATCCAACAGCATATAAAGAGAATTATCCACCATGATCAAGTAGGATTCATCCCTGGTTTGCAGGGCTGGTTCAATATTCGCAAATCAATCAATGTGATACATCACATCAACAAAAGAAAAGATAAGAACCATATGATCCTGTCAATAGATGCAGAAAAAGCATTTGACCAAATACAGCATCCTTTCTTAATAAAAACTCTCGAGAAAGTCGGGATAGAAAGAACATACTTAAACATCATAAAAGCCATATATGAAAAGCCCACAGCTAATATCATCCTCAATGGGGAAAAATTGAAAGCCTTCCCCCTGAGATCAGGAACACGACAGGGGTGTCCACTCTTGCCACTGCTATTTAACATAGTATTGGAAGTCTTAGCATCAGCAATCAGACAACAAAACAAAAAAGGCATCAAGATTGGTAAGGAGGAAGTCAAACTTTCACTTTTTGCAGATGACATGATACTTTACATGGAAAACCCGACGGAATCCACCAAAAGCCTACTAGAACTGATTTCAGCAAAGTTGCAGGATACGAAACCAATGTACAGAAATCGGTGGCATTTCTATACACCAACAATGAAGCAGCAGAAAGAGAAATAAAGAAGCTAATCCCTTTCACAATTGCACCAAAAACCATAAAATACTTAGGAATAAACCTAACCAAAGAGGTGAAAGACCTCTACACTGAAAACTATAAAAAACTTATGAAGGAAATTGAGGAAGACACAAGGAAATGGAAAAACATCCCATGCTCATGGATTGGAAGAATAAATATCGTCAAAATGGCAATACTACCCAAAGCAATCTACACATTCAATGCAATCCCAATCAAAATTGCACCAGCATTCTTCTCAAAGCTAGAGCAAACAATCCTAAAATTTGTATGGAACCACAAAAGACCTCGAATAGCCAAAATAATACTGAAGAATAAAACCAAGGCGGGAGGCATCACAATCCCAGACTTTAACCTCTACTACAAAGCGGTAGTCATCAAGACTGTATGGTATTGGCACAAAAACAGACGCATAGACCAATGGAATAGAATAGAAAACTCAGAAATGGACCCGCAAGTATATGGCCAACTAATCTTTGACAAAGCGGGAAAATGTATCCAATGGAAAAAAGACAGCCTCTTTAACAAATGGTGCTGGGAGAGTTGGACAGCAACATGCAAAAGAATGAAACTAGACCACTTTCTTACACCACTCACAAAAATAAACTCTAAATGGATAAAAGATCTGAATGTGAGACAGGAAACCGTCAAGATCCTAGAGGAGAAAGCAGGAAAAAGCCTCTTTGACCTAAGACGCACCAATTTCTTACTCGACACGTCTCCAAAGGCAAGGGAATTAAAAGCAAAGATGAACTATTGGGACTTCATCAAGATAAAAAGCTTCTGCACAGCAAAAGAAACAACCAACAAAACGAATAGGCAACCAACGGAATGGGAAAAGATCATCGCAAATGACATATCGGATAAAGGACTAATATCTAAAATCTATAAAGAACTTACCAAACTCCACACCCGAAAAACAAACAACCCAGTGAAGAAATGGGCGGAAGATATGAATAGACACTTCTCCAAAGAGGACATTCAGATGGCCAACAGACACATGAAACGATGCTCAATGTCTCTCATCATCAGGGAAATACAAATCAAAACCACACTGAGATACCACCTGACACCAGTCAGAGTGGCTAAAATGAACAAATCAGGAACTATAGATGCTGGTGAGGATGTGGAGAAGTAGGCACCCTCCTACACTGTTGGTGGGAATGCAAACTGGTGCAGCCACTCTGGAAAACGGTGTGGAGATTCCTCAAAAAAATGAAAATAGAGCTACCCTATGACCCAGCAATAGCACTGCTAGGAATCTACCCAAGAGACACAGGAATGCTGATGCATAGGGGTACATTGTGTACCCCAATGTTCATAGCAGCACTTTCGACAATAGCCAAATCATGGAAGCAAACCAAGTGCCCATCAACTGACGAATGGATAAAGAAGTTGTGGCACATATATACAATGGACTACTACATGGCAATGAGAAAAAATGAAATCTGGCCATGTGTAGCAACATGGATGGAACTGGAGGGTATTATGTTAAGTGAAATAAGTCAGTCAGAAAAAGACAGATACCATATGTTTCCACGAATAGGTGGACTTTGTGAGACTAAGCAAAATCCAGGGGGAGGGGAAGAGGGGAAAGGAAAAAAAGACACAGAGAGGGAGGGAGATAAAACATAAGAGACTCTCAAAGACTAAGAAAAAACTGAAGGTGAGGGGGATGAGGGAGGGGGGAGAGGGGGTGATGGGCATTAAAAAGGGCACATGTTGGGATGAACACTGGGTGTTATATGTAAACCAATTTGAAAATAAACTATTATAAAATTAAAAAAAAAAAAGAATTCTTTATCTAGCAAGGCTGTCACTCAAAATAGGAGGAGAGATAAAGAGTTTCCCCAAACAAAAACTAAAGGAGTTCATGACCACTAAATCAGCCCTGCAAGAAATTTTAAGGGGGACCCTGAAGGGAGAAAAGATGAAACAAAAGAGACCAAAAGCAATAAAGACTAGAAAGGACCAGAGAACACCACCAGAAACTCCAACTCTACAGGCAACATAATAGCAATAAATTCATATCTTTTGATACTCACTCTAAATGTCAATGGACTAAATGCTCCAATCTAAAGATATAGAGTAACAAAATGGATAAGAAAAAATATCCATCTATATTGCTGTTTACAAGAGACCCACTTTAGACCAAAAGACACCTTAAGATTGAAAGAGGATGGAGAACCATCTATCATGCAAATGGTCACCAAAAGAAAGCCAGAGTAGCCATACTTCTATCAGAAAATCTATATTTTAAAATAAAGATTGTAACATGAAATTAAGGCATTATATCATAAAGGGCCTATCCACCAAGAAGATCTAACAATTGTAAACATTTATGCACCCAGTGTGAGACAAATATATAAATCGATCACAAAGAAACTCATTGATAATAATACAATAGTAGGGGACTTCAACATTCCACTTACAGCAATGGACAGATCATATAAAAACAAAATCAACATAGAAACATTGACTTTGAGTGACACACTGGACCGGATGGACTTAACAGATATATTCAGAACATTTCATTCTAAAGCAGCAGAATACATTCTTCTTCTCAAGTGCACAAAGAATATTCTCCAGAATATATCACATACTGGGACACAAATCAATCCTCGACAAGTTCAAAAACATCAAGATCATACCATGTGTATTTTCAGATCATAGCACTGTGAAAATCAAAATCCATCACAAGAAAAAAATTGGGAAGACAACAAATACTTGGGGATTAAAGAACATCCTACTAAAGAAAGAATGGGTTAACCAAGAAATTAAAGAGGAAATTAAAAAGTACATGGAAGTCAACAAAAATAACACGACTTCCCAAAACCTCTGGGATGCAGCTAAAGTGGTCATAAGAGGAAAGTATATAGCAATCCAGGCTTTCCTAAAGGAAGAAAGGTCTTAGATACAAAACTAACCTTACACTTTAAAGAGCTGGAAGAAGAACAGCAAATGAAAACACAAAACAGAAGATGGAAATAATAAACATTATAGCAGAAATCAATGCTATTGAAATAAAAGAAAAAAAAGGAAAAAGAAAAACTGGTATAACAGATCAATGAAAGCAGGAGCTGGTTCTTTGAAAGAATTTACAGAACTGATAAATCCCTAGTCAGTCTGATCAAAAAGAAAAAGTAAAGGACCCAAACAAAATAAAAAATGGAAGAGGAAAGATCACAGCCAACACTGAAGAAATACAAATAGCAGAATATTATGAGCAATTATATACCAATAAATTGGGCAATCTGGAAGAAATGGACAAATTCCTAGAAACAAACTACTAAAACTGAAAAAGAAATGGAAAATTTGAACTGACCTATAACCAGTAAAGAAGTTTATTTAGTAACAAAAAACCTCTCAAAAAAACAAGAATCCAGTGGCAGAAGGTTTTCCAGGGGAATTCTAGCAAACATTTAAAGAAGAATTAACTCCTTTTGTTTTGAAGCTGTTCCAAATAGAAATTGAAGGGAAACTTCCAAACTCCTTCTATGAGACCACTATTCCAAATCCAAATCCAAAGACCCCACTAAAAAGAGCTATAGACCAAATCCTTGATGAACATGAATGCAAAAATTCTCAACAAGACACCAACCGGATCCAACAATACATTAAAAGAATTATTCACCACGATCAAGTGAGATTTATACCTGGGATGCAGGACTGGTTCAATATCCACAAGTCAATCAGTGTGATACATCACATTAATAAAAGGAAAGTAGGGATAGAAGGATCAGATCTCAAGATCATAAAAGCCACATATGAAAGACTCATCTTTAATATCATCCTCAATGGGAAAAAACTGAGCGCTTTCCCAGTAAGGTCAGGAACATGACAGGGATGTCCACTCACACCACTTATTTGACATAGTATCAGAAGTCCTAGCGTCGGCAATCAAACACAAAGAAATAAAAGGTATCCAAATTGGCAAGGAGGAACTCAAACTTCCACTCTTAACAGACAACATGATATTCTATATAGAAAACCCAAAGATTCCACCAAAAAACTTCTAGAACTGATCCATGAATTCAGCAAAGTCACAGGATATAAAATCAATGCACAGAAGTCAGTTGCATTTCTATACACCAATAGTGAAACAGCAGAAAAGAAATCAAGGAATCGATCCCATTTACAATTGCACCAAAAAACCATTAAATAACCTAGGAATAAATTTAACCAAAGAGGTGAAAATTCTATACACTGAAAACTATAGAAAGCTTAAAGAAATTTAAGAAGACACAGGGAAAAAAACAAAAAAAGGAAAAATATTCCATGCTCAGGGATTGAAAGAACAAGTATTGTTAAAATGTCAACACTCCCAAAGTGATCTACATATTCAATGCAATCCTTACCAAAATAGCACTGGTATTCTTCACAAAGCTAGAGCAAACAATTCTAAAATTTGTATGGAACCAGAAAAGGCCCAATAGCCAAAGCAATCCTGAAAAAGAAAACCAAAGCTGGAGGCATCACAATCCCAGACTTCAAGATGTATTACAAAATTAATCATCAAGACAGTATGGTACTGGCACAAAAACAGATACTCAGATCAATGGAACATAATAGAGAACCCAGACTGGACCCACAAAGACCAGTAATCTTTGACAAAGCAGGAAAGAGTATCCAATGGAAAAAAGACAGTCTTCAGCAAGTGGTGCTAGGAGAACTGGACAGCGACATGCAGAAGAATGAACTTGGACCACTTTCTTACACATTACACAAAAATAAACTCAAAATGGATGAAAGACCTAAATGTAAGACACAGGAAGCCATCAAAACCATAGAGAGAAAGCAGGCAAAAACCTCCTTGACCTCGGCCACAGACACTTCTTCCTCAGCATGTCTCTGGAGGCAAGGGAAACAAAAGCAATAATGAACTATTGGGACCTCATCAAGATAAAAACCTTCTGCACAGTGAACAAAACAATCAGCAAAACTAAAAGGTAATGGACAGAATAGAAGATATTTGGAAACGACATATCAGATAAAGGGCTAGTATCTAAAATCTATAAAGAACTTATCAAACTCAATACCCATAAAAACAAATAATCCAATGACTAAATGGGCAAAATACATGAACAGACACTTTCCCAAAGACATCTAGATGACTAACAGACACAAGAAAAGATGCTCAACATCACTCATCATCGGAGGAACATAAATCAAAACCATAACGAGATACCACCTCACGCCAGACAAAATGGCTAAAATTAACTCCTCAGGAAACAACAGATGTTGGTGAGAATGTAGAGAAAGAGGAACACTTTTGCACTGCTGGCGAGAATGTAAACTGGTGCAGCCGCTCTGGAAGAGAGTATGGAGATTCCTCAAAAAACTAAAAATAGAACTATCCTGTGACCCAGGAATTGCACTACTAGGTATTTATCCAAAGGATGCAGGTGTGCTGTTTTGAAGGGGCACCCCAATGTTTATAGCAGCAGTATTGACAATAGCCAAAGTATGGAAAGAACCCAAATGTCCATAGACAGATGAATGGATAAAGTCGTGGTATAAGCATATAATGGAATACGACACAGAAATCTTGCTATTTGCAACAACATGGATAGAACTAGAGTGTATTATGCTAAGTGAAATTAGTCTGTCAGAGGAAGACAAGTATATGACTTCACTCATATGTTGTACTTAAAGATACAAAACAAATGAATATAAGGGGAGAGAAGCAAAAACAATGTAAGAACAGGAAGGGGGACAGAACATAAGAGACTTAAAATATAAACAAACTGAGGGTTGCTGGAGGGATTGTGGTCGGGGGGATGGGCTAAATGGGCAAGGGACATTAAGGAAGAGCACCGGGTGTTATATGTAGGGGATGAAATCACTGGATTCTACTTAAATCATTATTGTACTATATGGTAACTTGTATGTAAATTAAAGAATATATTAACAAAAATGAAAGTGAAATAAGGTCACCCTAAGGAAAAAAAAAAACAGCACATATCTTGAATGAGACATGTTTACCTTTGTATGAACTTTAAGACATAACTTTAAGGGATTTCTGTGCTGGATAACTGAGATTGGATTATTAGTTTAAGGATAATTTTTTTGGGTACCATATTCTTTTATACTCTCAGTGGCAGCCAAATACAGATTAGCATTTATCAATCAAGGCGACCTTTACTCTATCAATAGTGCTGCTTAGAAATAGGCAATTAGAACTTGTCTTTCTTAGTAACAGTATCTGTTCTGATTTTAAAAGTTCCAACTTTTTCAAAGTTTTTTTCTTTCAGATGAGAAATATGTAATCAGTGAGGATGTGACTTATTTGTTGAAAATCCTAGTAATAACTATTTCTTCACTGTTGACTATCTGCCAGTGTCACGCAGATGGTAAGAGGTGCCCTAATGATGAGTTAATTAGGCCAAAACAACTAAAATGTAAGGTCTTAAAAAAAAGAATTGCTTGACAAGTGTTTTCAAGATGTACATCCCCAGTTTCCCTTTCCATCTTTCAGTGCCACTTATCTCAAATCCCAACAGAAGTATAACCATCCTCCAGGAAAAAGTACCTAGATAGGAGTTTTAGAATAACAAAACACCTATCCAGGTGATTCTGACATGTTTGGTCATCTCACACCAAAAACCAGCAGACTGATATAAACAGTACAGAGATATGGGGTGAACTCCGTCTGAGAGCTCAGGTCATACTGGCTCACTAGGACTACAGATGTGTGGACAGTGGTAACTCACAAGATAAACTTCCTTTCAGATTACCAGGCCAGGAATACTGGTAGAATCTTAGAGGTGGCTGTATTTAACCTGCTCATCATGTCACATTGTTTGGCTTTGAGCAGGAATTTAATATTTGCTTTAGGAAAAAAAAATGAGGAAATCAGAGCAGCAATTTCCAAGAGAAGTCAAGAAATCACTAGCAGGGAGGCTTCGGCCATTCAAGAATCCATTGTTGTGTTGATGAACGTTCCCTCCCATACTGGCTATGGGCACGTAGGGTCAGCTGAGGTCTGAGTCACCACACTAGATGGCTTTGTTGTATACCTTCTGGATCCACTGCAGAGAGGGCCCCCCAAGTTTCTGTGCCATCATGAGTATGAGTTGGGGCTATTATAGTGTCAAGTACAGAGCCCTCGTTACTTGGCTTCTAAAATCCTTGCAGGTACTCCCTTCTAGGTACTTTTCATCACCACTTGTGTTGCAAGCTTTTGTCACAGAAATGTTGACAGTTCTCATAGGAGTGACTAAAAAAATCATCCATCACTTACTTTCATAAAGCTACCTCTCCTCTCTCCTTGTACTGACTTGTAGGTTAATTGTCAGTACTGAGCTTGTCCATCAGTCCAAACCTACTTAGTCTTTTCTACAAATTTTGCAAAATATCTGGCCTATGGATAGGAGACTTTTCTGTCTTATCCCCAATGATAGGATATTTTTCTCTGCTTTAAAGTAGTTTTTAGGGGAGCCTGGGTGACTCAGTTGGTTAATGTGCGACTCGATTTTGGCTCAGGTCATGATCTCACAGTTCATGAGTTCAAGCCCCACACTGGAGTCTCCTAGGGATTCTCTCTCTCTCCCTTTCTGTCCCTCCAGTGCTCCCTCTCTCAAACTTCAAAAAAATCTTTTAGTTTTTATAATTTCTATACTTTTTATCTTGAAAACTGGTTTTAGGTGTACATTTCTGCAGCTAACGTGAGAGGTTGCGGGCTTCTGAATTGTAGGGCAGATGTAGACACATTTTCTGTCCTGTGCAATATTAAATTTTTTACACTTGAATGAAAGCTTGAAATTACCCCACAGAAGACATGACTGATGTTCACCAATGTTGGACTTTTTCTCTCTTCTGGTAACAAAGGTGACTATCTTGGTCACTTGCAGTTTGAAAGGATCATAGGACTAGGTTTGGTCAATGAAATATGAAAAGTTAACTACCCCATCCGCGATAATCTTGTCTCTATTTCCCAGCAACTACAGAAGGCATGCATCTCAAATACTGGAGTCACAAGGTGGTATGGCATACTGTACCCACTCCAACATGGCTACCACCTTGCCATACCCAGCGTGCATTCTCAACTGGCACCAATGCCCCTCCAAAATTGCTCCTGCCCAATGGTGGATGAGGCAAGAGGTGAACCTTGCCCACCAGTACACAAGAGCTACAGTTGTGTCTCATAGCCATCCATGCAAGGGGCTACCCTGTACCCCATTCCAGCATGCCCTCAAGGAGCTCAGTTGAGCCTCTCACCCAGCTGCAGGGACTAGCCCTACCCACAAGTGTACCCACTGCAGTCAGCCAGGCCAGGAGACAGTCCCACCCACAGGCACACTTACAGCAATCATGACCTGCCACAAAAGGGCATAGGCAGCCCACACAGGGCTGGAGCACATGGCCCTGATGACAAGTGGTGATGGACTTTCTGGGCACCACAGGATGCCTTCTACATAATGCCACTCCAAGGCCAGGTATAGTTTATATGTCTAATACATATAAGAAACACAGATTCAGGGAAATAGAAGGCAAAGGAATATGTGGTCAATGAAAGAACAAGGTAAAACCTCAGAAAAAGTAAACAAAATGGAGGTAAGCAATCTTCAACCAAGAGAAAATACAGAAAAGAACTAATCTAGGCTGAAGGATACAATAACAGATGAAAAATACACTAGTGAGAATCAACAGCAGATTAGATTCAGAATGGATTAAGGATATGAAAAACAGGGTAGTAGAAAATCTTCAAGTTTAACAGCAAAAAAAAAGAATTTTAAAATATTGGGATAGATTAAGGAACCCCTGGGACACCATGAAGTGTATAAACATTATAGGGATCCCAGAAGGATAAGAGAAAGGAAAACAAAACTTATTTGAAGAGATAGTTGAAAACTTCCCTAATCTGGGGAAGGAAACAGACATTATGGTCCAGGATTCATAGAGTCTCAAACAAGATAAACCCAGAGAGGTCCACACCAAGATACATAATTAAAATGGCAAAAATTAAAGAATCTTAAAAGCAGGAAGAGAAAAGCAACTAGGTACATACAAATGAAATCCCGTAAGACTATCCACTGACTTGTCAGCAGGAACTTTTCAGGCCAGCAAAGGAGTGGCATAATATACTCAAAGTGCTAATGGGGGTGGGGGCGGGGGGAACCCTACAACCAAAAACATACCCAGCAAGATCATTTGGAATTGGAGAGAGAGTTTTCAAGACAAAAAGTTAAAATTTTTACTACCTAGTCAGGCTTATAAGCAATATTAAAAGGACTTTAAACGGAAAAGAAAAGGCTGTAATAAAAGAAAGTCAGGAAAGAAGAAAGTCTCACTGGCAAAAGCAAACGTGTAGTGAACCAATCATTTATAAAGCCAGTATGAAGGTCAAAAGTAAAAGTCGACTAAATCTACAATAATTAGTTAAGGGATATGCAAAATAAAAACGTAGAATATACCAACTACATAAAATGTGAGATTCAGAGTAAAAATGTAGTGCTTTTAGAATGTGTTCAAACTTACGTGACAATCAACTTAAAATACACTGCTATATAGAGTATTATATATAAGCCTCATGGTGACCACAACCCAAAAAACCTATAAAGACCAATGAAATAAAGAGCGAGGAATCAAAACAAAACAAACAAACAAAAAATCACCAAAACCACAAGAGAGCAAGAAAGAACAGAGAACTACAAAAAACAATTAACAAAATTATTAATAGGTATGTAACTTCAATTACCTAAAATGTAAATGGACTAAATGCTCCAATCAAAAGACCTAGGGTAACTGAATGATTCAAGGAAAAACAAAAACAAAACAATGAAAAACATTTGTATGCTGCCTACAAGAGACTCATGTCAGACCTAAAGACACATACAGAACGTAAGTTAAGGAATGGAAAAAGATATCGATGCAAATAAAACCAAAGAAATATGAGGTAATAATACTTCTATTAGATAAAATAGACTTTAAAACAAAGACTCCAACAAGACAAAGGCACTACATAATGATTAAGGGATCTAACAAGAGGAAATAATTGTAATTATCTATACACACAAGGAAGCACATACGTTCAACAAATATTAACAGAAAGAAATTGATATTAATTCAATATTAACAAAACTTTAAAATCCCACTTACATCAATGGAATAGAGCACAGACAAAATAAGGAAACAGGGACCTTAAACAACACATTAGACCAGACAGACGTAACATATACAGAACATTCTATTCAAAATCAGCAGAGTACACATTCTTTTCAAATGCACATGGAACACTCTCCAGAGTAGATCACATGTTAGGCCACAAAATGAATTTAAGAAGATTGAAATCATATCAACCATCTTTTCTGACTACAATGGTATGGACTAGAAGTACCCCCCAAAAAAAAATCCTGGAAAAGAAAAAAGAACAAAAGCACAGACCTATGGAGGCTAAACAACATTCCACTAAACATCTAATAGGTCAATGAAGAAATTAAAAATAAAAGATACCTTGAAACAACACATTTCAAAATCTACAAGATACAAAAAAAGTTCTAAGAAGGAAGTCTGAGAGAAGAACAAGTAAGTCCAGTTATTAGAAGAAAAATAAATATCAGAGTGGAAGTAAATGAAATAGAAACTAAAAACGCAATAGAAAAGAGCAATGAAACTAAGAGTGGTTTTTTAAAAATATAAGCAGGAATTGGTAAGCCTTCAGCCAGACTCTCGAAGAAAAAAAAAGACAGAACCCCAAATCAGAAATAAAAAAAAAGGAGTTACAATGAATTAGAGAGACTTCTACGAAAAATAAGCCAAGAAATTCAGCAACCTAGAAGTAGTGGATAAATTCGTACAATCTTCTAAGACTTAATAAGTAGGAAATATAAAACCTAAAGAGACTGGTTACTAGTAATAAAATCAAAAACCCACAACAAACAAAAGTTCAAAGTAGATGGCTTCACAGGTGAATTTTACCAAATATATAAAGAATTCATTTAAAGAGTTAATACTTATCCTTTTCAAATTATTCAAAGAAGTGGGAGGAGGAGGTAATGCTTCCAAATTTATTCTATGAGGCCAACATTACCCATATACTAAAGCTGGATAAAGAAATAGAAATGAAAACTTACGGGACAAAATTACTAAAGAACACAGATGCAAAAATCTTCAACAAAATATTAGCAAACCACATTCGACAATATGTTAAAAGGATCACTCATCATGATCAAGTGAAGTTTATTCCTGAAATGCAAAACTGGTTTGATATCCACAAATCAGCAAAATTGATGCAACACATTAACAAAATGAAAGCTAACAATCATACCATCTCAAAAGCAGGAAAAGCAACTGACAAAATTCATTTTTGATTAAAAAAAAACTCTACAAGGTGGGCAACAGAGGGAAAACACTATAGCATAATAAAGGTCATATACGATAAGCCCATAGTTAATATCACACTTAATGGTGAAAAACTTAGAAAAATTTTCTCTAAGATCAGGAACAAGACAAGGATGCTCACTCTTGCCACTTTTATTCAACATAGTATTAGCAACCCTAGCCTAACAATAAGAAATAAAAGATCTAAATTGTTAAGGAAGTAAAATGATCACTATTTGAAGATGACATCCTACTATAAACAGGAAACTCTAAAACCCTACTGAAAAATTATTACAATAAATTTAATAAAGTTTCAGGATACAAAATTAATATACAGAAATCTGTTGCGTTTCCATACACTAATAATGAACTATCAGAAAGAGCATAAGTAAACTATTCCATTTACAATTGCATCAAGAATAAAATACCCAGAAATAAATTTAAACAATTGAAAGGACTGTACTATGAAACTCTAAGACATTGATGGAAGAAACGGAGAATGAATAAAAAGATATACCACGCTCATGGACTGGAAGCTTAGTATTAAAATATCCGTACTACTCAAAGCTGTCTACGGATTCAGTACAATCCCTATCAAAATACCAGTAGTATTTTTCACAGAACTAGAACTAATAATCCTAAAATTTGCATGTAGCTATAAAATACCCAAATAGCCAAAGCAATCCTAAGAAAGAACAAAGCTGGAGGTATCATGCTCCTTTATTTTAAACTATACTACAAAGTTATAATGATCAAAACAGTATGGTACTGGCACAAAAACAGATACACAGGTCAATGGAACAGAATAGAGAGCCCAGAAATAAATGAACACTTACATGGTCAGTTATACTATAACAAAGGAGACAAGAATACACCATGGGAAAAAGACAATCTTTTCAGTAAATTGTGCTGGGGAAACTGGACCACTTTATTACATCATATAAAAAATTTTTTCAAATAGATTAAAGACCTGAATGTAATTCCTGGAATAAAACCCTGTACCATAAAACTCCAAACCATAAAAGAAAACATAGTCAATAAATCCTTCTACATCAGACTTAGCAACATTTTTTTGGATAGGTCTTCTCAGGCAAGTGAAACAAAAACAAAGTTAAACTATTGGGACCACATCAAAATTAAAAGCTTTTGCACAGCCAAGGAATCCAACAAAACCAAAAGGCAACCTACTGAATGGGAGAAGTTTTTGCAAATGATATGCTCAAAGAGAGGTTAATATCCAAAATATATAAAGAATCCAACAACTCAACACCAAAACAATTCAATTTTTTTAAAAAATGGGCAGAGGACATATTTTTCCAATAAGATATACAGATGGCCAATGGACTCATGAAAAGATGCTTAATATCACTATTCATAATGATCAAGGAAACGCAAATCAAAACCACAGTGAGATATTACCTGACACCTGTCAAAATAGCTAATGTCAAAATGACAAATAACTAGAATAAGACAAACAGAAGGAGGCAAATCATAGAAGATTCAAATACAGAGAACAAACTGAGGGTTGTTGGAGGGCAGGTACGTGGGCAGATGGATTAAATGGGTGATGGGCATTAAGGAGGGCACTTGTTGGGACGAGCATTGGGTGTCACATGTAAGAGATGAATCACTGACTTCTACTCCTGAAGCCAAGACTACACTGTATGTTAACTAATTTGAATTTAAGTTAAAAAAAAATAAAAAAGACAAGAAATTACAAGTGTTGGTGAGCATATGGAGAAAAAGGAACCTCATGCACTGTGAGAATATAATTATGTGCAGCCACTATGGAGAACAGTATGGAGGTCTCCCAAAAATTTAAGGATATAAACTACCAGCCCAGAAATTCCACTTCTGGGTATTTGAACAAAAATAGTAATCTGAAAGTATATGCACCCCTATGTCCATTGTAGCATTATTTACGACAGTCAATGTCTATCAATAGGTAAACAGATAAGGAAGTGTGGTACACACACATACAGTGGAGCATTACTCAGATGTAAAAATAAAATGAAATCTTGCCATTTGTGACAACATAGATGGACCCGGAGGGTATTATGCTAATTAATTCAGGGAAAGGTAAATACCATATGATTTTACTCATATGGAATCTGAAAAACAAAAGGAACAAACAAAAACAGACTCCAATACAGAAAATAAACTGGCAGTTGTTGGGGCAAGGAGGTTGGGGATGAACAAAATAGGTGAAGGGAATTACATGGTACAAACTTCTAGTAACATAACAGATAAGTCACTGAGATAGAAAATTTAACATAGAAAATATAGTCAATAATGTTGTGATAACTATGGTGACAGACTTATTGTGGTGTGACTTAATCCGACTTATTGTGGTGTGACTTAATCCGACTTATTGTGGTGTGACTTAATCCGACTTATTGTGGTGTGACTTAATCCGACTTATTGTGGTGTGACTTAATCCGACTTATTGTGGTGTGACTTAATCCGACTTATTGTGGTGTGACTTAATCCGACTTATTGTGGTGTGACTTAATCCGACTTATTGTGGTGTGACTTAATCCGACTTATTGTGGTGTGACTTAATCCGACTTATTGTGGTGTGACTTAATCCGACTTATTGTGGTGTGACTTAATCGACTTATTGTGGTGTGACTTAATCCGACTTATTGTGGTGTGACTTAATCCGACTTATTGTGGTGTGACTTAATCCGACTTATTGTGGTGTGACTTAATCCGACTTATTGTGGTGTGACTTAATCCGACTTATTGTGGTGTGACTTAATCCGACTTATTGTGGTGTGACTTAATCCGACTTATTGTGGTGTGACTTAATCCGACTTATTGTGGTGTGGTGTGACTACGACTTAATGAATCCGACTTATTGTGGTGTGACTTAATCCGACTTATTGTGGTGTGACTTAATCCGACTTATTGTGGTGTGACTTAATCCGACTTATTGTGGTGTGACTTAATCCACACAAGTCCAACTGTTATGACACCAAGAATTTGAAACCATTTTTGAAAACATTAGTCTATTCTGATTATTTTGTATCCTGGTTTATTCCCTCCATAATATACCATTATTTCCCCATACCCTTAAGTATTACTCAAGTTTAATGACTCCATATTTTATTACAAATTTGTGTACCATATATTTATAGAACGAATCCCCTATTAAACATTTAGTTGGAAGCTTTTTTGGAAACTACAAATACTGTAATGAGTTTCACTGTGTTTGGCATTAGCTCTTTATCAGATTCCACGAACACTACTTCTGTGATTAAATAGGGCTCAATACAATGTTGCTTTCCGTTACTTGCAGCAGTAACCAAAGTTTAAAAAATTTAAAGGTTTCATATGAAGATGACATTATTTGCAAAGAAAATCCTAAAAAAAAATCTATAAATCAACAAGAACAAGGCAGTTTACCAAGACCGGATCATCTAAAATAAGCAAAAATAAATTTTTTATATACGAGTGTGCAAAGAATTGAATAGAATTTATAATAGCATCAGAAGACAAACCCTTAATATTTAGTTTATAAATAGGAGACATGCAAGACCTCCATATTGAAAATTATGAAACAATGAGAGAATTTTAAGAATGGAGAAATATACAATTTTCAACTAATGGGACTAGAAGAATATCCATATGGAAAACAATGAATCTTGGCCTCTTACCTCATGTCATAAGCAAACACTAATTCAAAATGGATTATAATCCTAAATTGCAAGATCATAAAACTCGCTGGGAAAAAAAAAAACACAAGACACATACCACCTTTGCAAGCTATGGATAGGCAAAAGTTTTAGGGCAAAGAAGTGGTCATAAATGAGCAAAATTTTGTAAATAAGATCAAAATTGAAAACTTTTGATCTTAAGACATCATTAATTATGGACAAGCTGTAGATAAGGAGATAATATTTGCAAAATGAGTATCTCATGAATGCAACTCAATAAAAACTCAAAAACCAAAATGCTAGATAAGTGGAGAAAAGATGTCAACAGATACTTTACAAAGGAAGATGCATGTTTAGCCAAAAAGCACTTAAAAAGATCAATATTATTAGTTATCAGGGAAATGCAAATTAAAGCCACAATGAAATACCACTATACAGAAACTGGAGTGGCTACATTTAGAATAAAATAAGCAAATAAACAAAAAAAATAAGTAATAAAACAGCAACACCAAGTCTGGGTAAAGATGTAAAGCAACTGGAATCTACATACATTTTGGTACCAATGTAAAGTAGTACCAACTGTCTGGAAAAGGTCTCCTAGAATATACTTCTTCTATGACCCAGCAATTCCATACAAGAAAATACATGTCTATAAGTTAGAAATGATATTTTTGTTTATAATAGGTAAAAACTGCAGATAGATGAGGTGTCCAACAAGAGAATAATCTTTAGTATATTCCTATCATAGAGTATTGCTTGCCAATAAAAGGAATTAACTGTTGATAAATTCAACAGCATGGCTAAGTGGGAAAACATTTTTCTGCCTGAAAAATAACCTTACACAGAAGGATATACAAACGTGATTCCATTTATCTGAAGTTTTAGAAGAGGGAAAATTAATATATTGTCCAAAAATACCAAAAAAATAGTTGCCTCTGTGGAAGGAGGTATAAGCAAGGGTTTATTGGGAACGGGCATGAGGAAGCTTTCTAGGGTAATGACATTGCTCATACGGTTTTTTGCTCTCTTGAAAAAGTGGGTATAGAAGAAATATAACTCAACGTTATAAAGGACTTCTATAACAAGCCCACAGCTAACATCATACTCAGTGAAGAGCAGAAATCTTTTCCTCTAAGATCAGGAATAGGACACAGATGTGCAATTTGTTACTTTTATTAACATGTAATATTACAAGTCCTAGCCAGAGCAATTAGGCAAGAAAGGAAGAAAAAAAGACATTCCAAGTTGGAAAAGTAAAACTGTCACTATTCACAGATGGTATATAGAGGAAATTTCATGACTACACACACACACACACACACACACACCCTGTTAGAACTAAGAAATGAATTAAGTTGGAGAACATACATACACAGGATCAATATACAAAAAAAAAAAAAAAGTTACATTTCTATGCAGGAACAACAAATTAGGTGGAAGAAAAAGTAAGAAAACCATCTCATTTCCAACCACATCAGAAAGAATAAAGTATCTAGGAATGAATTGAACCAGAGCATGAAAGACCTCTACACTGAAAACTATAAATCGTCAATGGAAAAAAAAAAATGGAAGTTGACACAAATGAATGGAAAGACATGCCATTCTCATGGACTGGAAGAAGACAGTTAAAATGCCTCTACTATTAACAGAATCTACAGATTCCATGCAATCCTCGTCAAAGTTCCAATGGCATTTTTTTCACAGAACTACAAGTACACCCAAAATTTGTATGAAGCCACAAGAGACTCTAAACAGTCAAAGCAATCTTAAGAGCAATGCTGAAGGCACCCATATCCTGATTTCGAACTGTATTACAGAGGAGGTGAGAACATGTAATGAGGATAGGACAGTCTCTTCAACAAATGGTGTTGGTAAAACTGGACCCACGTGCAAAAAAGTGAAACTGACCAGCACCTTAACACCATACTCAAAAGTTAACTTAAAATGATTAAACACCTAAATGTGAGACCTGAAACCACAAAACTCAGAAGAAAACATAGGCAGTAAGCTTGACACTGGTCTTAGTGAGGAGTTTCTCTGAATCTGACCCCAAAAATTAAGGCAACAAGGCCAAAAAAAAAAAAAAAAAAAGTTGGGATTACATCAAACTAAGAAGCTTCTAAACAGCAAAGAAAACCATTAACAGAATAAGGCAACCTATTTAAGAAAATGTTCCAAATCATGTATCTGATAAAAGACTATCCAAAATATATAAGGGACTCCTGCTACTCAACAGTAAAAGAATTTTTTTATTTGAAAATGGGCAGAGTATGTGGAGGCATCTGGGTGGCTTAGTTCGTTAAACATCTGAATTTGGTTCAGGTCATGATCTCACATTTGTGAGTTCGAACCCCACACCAGGCTCTCTGCTGTCATTGTGGAGCCTGCTTTGGACCCTCTGTCTGTCTCTCTGCTCCTCCCCTACTCCCTCTCTCAAAAATAAACATTAATAACCTAGTTAAAACTGGGCAGAGGATCTGAATAGATGTTTTTCCAAAGAAGACCCACCAAGAGCCAGTAAGTACATGACAAGCTGCTCAACATAACTCATCAGGAAAATGTAAATCAAAACCACAAGGAGATATCACTCCACACCTGTTAGAATGGCTATCATCAAGAAAAGAAAAAACAAGTGTTGGTGAGGATGTGGAGAAAGAGAAATCTCGTGCACTATTTGTAAGAATGCAAACTGTGTAGCTACTATGAAAAACAGTAAGGATGTTTCTTTAAGAATTAAAAACAGAACTAGCATATGATCTAGCAAACCCATTTCTGGGTATTTATCTAAAGAAACTGAACACTAACTCCACAACATATATGTACCTCCATGCACAGCATTATTTAACATAGCCAAAATACAGAAACAAACCAAGGGTCCAATGATGGATGAACAAAATGAAAATGTGATAGATATATACAATGGAATATGATTCAGCCATAAGAAGGAAATCCTGCCATTTGCGACAACGTAGATGGACCTAGAGACCATTATGCTATATGAAGTTAGAAAGAGAAAGAAATACCTTATGATCTCACACTAGATATGGAGAACATATTAGTGGTTTCCAGAGGTGAGGGGTAGGGGGCAGGCAAGATAGGTCAAAAGGTTAAAAGCCTCCAGTTATAAATTCAGTCTGTGGATATGATGTACAATATGATGACAGTATAACTATTGCATAGTTGAAAGTTGCTAAGAGTAAATCTTAGTTATTGCAAGAAAACAATTTTTGTAACTATGTGTGGTGGTGGATATAACTAGACTTATTGTGGTGATAATTCCATAATTATATATAAATTACACATGTACACCTGGACTATGTAACATGTCAATTATACCTCAGAAAACAGTTCAAATGTTACAGAAAGATGTTATACACACACACACACAATGAAATATTCAAGCCATTAAAAGGAATGGAATCTTGCCATTTGCAATATGGCTGCAGCTAGAGAATATTATGCTACGTGAGATGTGAGTCAGAGAAAGACAAATACCATATGATTTCACTCATATGTAGAATTTGAGAAACAAAAAAACAAGCAAAGGAAAAAGAAGCCAAGAAAGACTCTTAACTACTAACAAAACTGTAGAAGAGATGAGGGGATGGGTAAAATTGGTGATGGGGATTAAGGAGTGCATTTGTTGTGACGAGCACCATATATTAAATTGCTGAATCACTATTTTGTACAATGTAATATGACACTGTATGTTAACTATAGAATTAAAATTTTTGAAATGTTTCGGGTTTAAACATGTCTTATAAATTTTACCATTAAACAAATATGTAACACATGTAAGAGGTATTAAACTCCAGGTAGTGAGTGTACATACTGAAGTCACTAAATGTGGAATGTACAGATGCCTAAATTCACTTTTGAATGTCCCCCCAAATAAGGTGATCAGTGAATAGGGCAGAGAGATTGATATATAGAACTATAGAAAAAGATTATAGAAAATAGATGGTGGGTATTTACTGTGCAATTTTTAGGGTTGTGTTTGAGTTTTTTCTTAAGAACATTTTAGAAAAGGGGCGCCTGGGTGGCTCAGTCAGTTGAGAGTCTGACTCTTGATTTCAGCTCAGGTCATGATCTCATGGTTCATGAGTTTGAGTCTCACATTGGTCTCTAGATTGACAGTTTCCTGCTTGGGATACTGTATCCCTCTCCTCCCCTGTTCACTCTCTCAAAATATAAAAATAAAATGAAAATGAAAAAGAACATTCTAGAAGAAAAGAGGTTTTTTGCTTTTGGATATAAAAAGGTTACTCCAGAAGTTGGCAATGCAGAGCGTGCATAGCAGCTCCATAATGATTAGGAATGCAGGCTCTTTTCATTTTGTTGTTCTGCTTTCCTTAGCATGCCACCTCATGGCCCATGACAGCTGCTAGATCACTCAGCATCTCATGTGTAATCCACCCAGCAGGACACTCAGCATTCTAGCAATTCTTTCTGGTCCTTTGTGCACCAACTATCTTCTTTATTGAGCATTCAACCCTGCATTTTTTCCCTCTTAAAAATATTATTTCCTTGACCTAACTTCCTTCTGTTATAAGCTCCCAGCCCATTTCCTTGCTCTCATTTACACAAAGCTCCTCGACTAACAAAGGTGGCTGTGTTTGTGCTCTGATTTCACAGTCCTCATCTTGTATCAGCAGCACTCAGGACAGCCAGTCACTCCTTCATTTCCAGGACACCACACATGGTTTTTGTCCTGTCCTGCTTATTTCTGTAGCAGTACTTTCTCATCTTCTTCCTCCCACGTCTCAAGGTCAGGCTGCCCCAAAGCTCAGTCCTTGGACCTTCTCTCTTCTCCACCCCATCCAGTTTCCAAGGATATAATACCATTCATTTGTTTATGGTTCTCAAACTTACATCTGCAGTCTAGCTGCTCTCCCCAACCCCAGACTTGTATATCCAACTCCTATCTGACCATCACTTGCATATCTATCTCGTCTTCCCCAGAAAGTCTGTTTTTGACATGTTGTGGGTGAGCTAAGTTTTCTCTCAGTTTCCCTCATCTTAGTGATGCAAGTTCCATATTCCAGGTGCTCGGGCCAAAAAGAGTATGCAGTCATCCAACTCCTTCTTTTGCTCCTATCCAATCCATCAAGAAATCAAGCTAGTTCTGCCTTCAGGATATGCCCCTGATCTGATCCCTTTCTGCTGCCATGCTGGCTCCAATTACGCTAACAGTTTTCTAACTGGTTCCCTCCTTCTGTCTTTGTCCCACAAAAGTCTGTTTGTATAACAGAGCAGGGAAACTAATCCCTTTAAAAAACGAGTCAGATGATATCACTCCTCTGCCCAGAACCCTGCATGGCTCCCCACTTTCCCCAGAGTAAAAGCTGAAGACATTCGTTGACCTAGAAGACTTTGTGAGGTCTGGTGCCCTTTATTGCCTCTGTACCCCTCTCGCTCCTTGTGTACCAACTCTAGCATCACTGGCCTCCTAGGGGGTCCTGGAACATGGGAGGCACAGTCTAGCCTTGAAACCTGTCACTGGCTATTCCTTCTTCCTCGAATAGCCTTTTCCAGATTTCTCCCTGGGTAAGCACTTCTCTAAGCCTTTGCTCAGATAAACCCCAAGCACCTGGAGCAGTGATAGTATGGAGACTGATACATGCTCTTTAAGTTAATAAAGCATGCAGAACTGCATGGCCAAACCTTCCACAGAACCTCTAACTAGCTAATCTTACATTCTCCTTTAACCTGATACATTTCCTTCCTCCAACAAAAACAGATCAACGCTACACTACCCAACAAAGAGCTTTTTATTTCCTCTACCAGGCTTAGGCTTATTTGAAAAAGAAAACTGTAAATCCATTCCTACATCAAAGGATTGTGATCAGGGTGGCTCTATACTCAGGAAGACAAAAACAGAAAAGGGTGTTGCTCAAATAACCTGTTAATCATCCCTAGAATTGTCTCTATTTAGAATGAGAACAAAATGAATCAAAAACAGCAATGAAAAGAATAAGTCATCTTTCCTAATCCTGCTCAGTTTCTAAGAAATTAAGGACGGATCTCAGTATTCTACTTTTTTCCTTCTCTCCAGACCTTGTGGGCTTATCCTCCTCTTAAGGATTTGCCTAAAGCGAACAATAACACAAGAAGGATAAAAGGATAACGACAATTTTGGCACTTGTTGCAAGCAGCTAAGATCCAAGGTACACTAACATGGGTAGGATTTCCAGGTCGGCCAGACACCTCTATTTCTGTGCTACCATTGCACGGTCTATGGGCAGGCATCTGAGCCCTGGAGTGTATCCAGGACTAGAAACTCAGGTGGTTCTCAGGGAGTTTTCCTGTAATCTAGGCTGCTTCATTGTGTGGAGCCCATTCACAACTTCTGCCTAACGTGGAGGTGGTGTGGGGAGACTCAAACCTCACCCCCAGCACATATTCACCGGTCAGGTTCTACAGGAGATGCAATTGCTCTTCCACTTGCCATCACTAGTAGTTGAGGAAGGGGTAATGAAATCAGCTAAGGTCTAGGTTTAGACCACAGAACAAGTCAAATGCTGGCCATTAACTGTATCAATTATGGTGTCATGGTAGGCAGAGAAAACAGATCAGAAAGGTCTGGTGGAACCACATATCCATCGATTATTGTTGTTGCTATTGTTGGTAATTTATTAATTGAATTATTTTTTACTGAGTTATCTTTCCAGTATCCCTTTAAGCAGAATATCAGGCAATTTTCCTGGTTAGCAGGGCAAGATGAGGGTGTGTATGTGTGTGTGTACACTATTTGCCTCATACCATCAAGACCACTCTAATTTCTTTTAATGTTTATTTTTGAGAGAGACAGAGCATGAGTGGGGGAGGGGCAGAGAGCGAAGGAGACAGAACCCAAAGCAGGCTCAAGGCTCTGAGCTGTCAGCACAGAGCCCGACATGGGGCCAGGACTCATAACCACGAGGTCACGACCTGAGCTGAAGTTGGACACTCAACCTACCAAGCCTCCCAGGTGCCCCAAAGACCACTCAAATTAAACATAAGGCAGGCTGTTTCCTAGCTCCTTTAGCTCAAACAAGAGTAACTCCCTCCCAGAGCACCATCTCCTGCTGTCAGTGTCAGTTCTCCTAAAACATTACAGTGAAAGAAAACCAAATGATTTTATGAAAAGCTCTCCGAACTACTTCACACCCCATGGAGTCTTATTGTGGGTGAAGCATGGCTTCCTAATGCAGATATCAGAGCAGTTTAGCAAAATCCAGTAAGTCAAAGTCATCCCAAAGGTACAATACTGCCAATTCATCTTATCCTGTTCTTACCCAAATTGACATTTGCCCATGAACGGCACTTAAAATAACATTACAAAAAATTTCATTTTGAGAGAAGGAGCAAGTGAGCAAACCCACAAGTAGGGGAGGGGCAGAGAGATAGAGAACTCTAAGCATGCTCAGGACTGTCAGCACAGAGCCCAACATAGGGCTTGAACTCACAAAATGCAAGATCATGACCGGAGCTGAAACCAAGAGTCTGAAAGCTTAACCAACTGAGCCACTAGCTGCCATTTAAAATTTTTATTTTGAGAGAGAGAGAGAGAGAGAGAGAGAGAGAAGATATTTTTATATTGAGTAGGAACCATTTTTCCCTCCTTACTGGTTTGTTTTTTTGAGAGAGAGTACACAAGCTGGGGAATAGGAGAGGAGAAACGGAGTCCCAAGCAGGCTCTACTCAGCAGAGACCAATGGGAGAGGCTCAATCTCACCACCCTGAGATCCTAACCTGAGCCAAAATTCAAGAGTCAGACACTCAACTGACTGAGTCACCCAGGTGCCCCTCCCCCACTCCTTACCTGTTCTTAACAGTAGAATTTATCCCTTCTGAGAATGAGAAGGAAGTGGGGGGTGGGGGTGGAGAAGGATCAAGGAAGAGATGGAGAGTAAAAGAAATAATCTAAAAGAACTGATAAGTACATTCTTATAATCAGCTGATACCCCCCCTAGAAGCTCAGCTTTCTTCACTCTTCCACTCTAATCAATGGCTGGCTTGTGCTTGGACACTGTTAGGGCTCAAGTAGCTCATGAGAGAGTGGACAGAAAACCTGAGCTGTTGCAGTGCCAAGTCATATCTGAACTTAATTCGTGGGCAACGCCATAGAGCCCACAGTTTCTGTACAATGGTGAAGGTTGTTCTCTAGTCCAAGTGACAAGTGCCCCCATCATAGCATCACAATAGTTCAAAGGATACACTATCAGACACTAGGACACACTATTGGACATAGTCAAATTTCTGTGGAATAATAAAATGTAGAGAAAATGAGCTAAAGGAGAGGTATTAAAAGCCTCCAGAGATTTTTGTTGGTAAAGGCTTCCACTTAAGGTGTGGATGCTGAGGAGGCTTGGAGAGAGAATACTCTACAATGGACACTGGCCAGACCAGAACAGCTAGTGCGGGTGTGAAGTTTACATGCATGGTATAAGACCAAGAAGACCAAAGGTAATCTAAACTGGCATACAAATATTTCTTCTGTGATCTCTTTCCTTGTATTGTTTTTTTCTTTTAAGAGTGCTTCTCATCTTAAGGCCTCTTACAATCTTGTCCACTTCAACCATTCAGTATAAACTCTGCTCTGTAATAGGAATGTCCTCTGTCCCATGTGGACACCATGCTTCAAGATTACCTGTGCTCCATATCTGTAATTCCCTCCTGCCTGTTCAAATCTTCCCTCCAAGGTCCAGTTGAAGAACCTTCTACCCCATGAAACTTCATCTCCCCTCTGAGTTCATGGGATGCTTGTAGTCTGAGTCAGATAATTTCTCATTTGATTATTTTGATACTATCCTACAACGCCACCTGTGATTTGTTCCCCAACAAAACTATATTCTTTTCAAAGATCAAAACGTTTACTTTGTTATTGTACCCACACCAAACCTGGCACAGGTGTGAACACATGGTAGAAAAATCAGTGAAAGTACTTCAAGGGGCTCCTGGGTGGCTCATTCGGTTGGGAGTCCAACTTCAGCTTAGGTCATGGTCTCGTAGTTTGTGGGTTCAAGCCCCACATTGGGCTCTGTGCTGACAGCTCAGAGCTTGTAGCCTGCTTCAGATTCTGTGTCTCCCTCTCCCTCCTTCTCTCAAAAATAAACATTAAAAATTTTAAAAAGAAGAGTACTTCGATTGTTCTGAAGTTAAAAGTCAGCATACAGATTAAGTATATTAAGTCAAACAACCTCTCCACAAAGACTTCTAAGTCACATGTAGATCTAAAAGTATGTTTTTTAAAAGGCAAGGCAAGTAACAGAGCTATCCAGTCATTTGGAATCCAGTGAAGGATAAAAATTATTCCAGCAATGGCCTCGAGTTGCAGAGACTATGTACTTACAGAAAAAGGAGGGGAGGGCAGGAAGTAGGACAAGATTTTATTCCAAATTGACCTTTATAAAGCATTCAAAGGATGCTGAGAGAAAGGTAAGGATGACAGCAGACAGAAAGCTAGGTGCTGCCTTATAAACTAAAAGGATGACAAGGACAATAAGCTCTAATTTTGAGGGAAAGAGTATATGAAAGAGCATAACATGAAGGACAGGGAGATAAGAGCCCCGGGCACGAGGCCATGAGAACTACATTCCGTCCTGACAGCTTTCTTAGACAAAAGATGGAGATAAAGTAGAAGATAGGTAGAGGTGAACAAAACTATCTGATTAGGAAATTCACAAAGCATATAAGGAGTCACAGAAAGGTCTATTTATAAAATCTCTCATGATCTACCTTGATCACTCTGAATCAAACCATAGTCCTTCCAGTTTTAGAACCACATACAGTATTTTTAGGACACAGTGTGCCTTGCACTTGATACACCACCTCGAAGTGGTACAAGAACCTAACAATGTTGGCAGTACTATTCTTATCTTACAGATGAGGATACAAAAGCTCAGAAAGTTAAAGCTATTTGCTTATTCATCCAAACAATGATTATTATTGTTGGATTACTTTGTTCTGGAAACAGGGTCTTAGTGGGGAGCAATACAGCAAGGACCTACTCTCATGGAGCTTGTATTCCAAAGCCACGGTCCTCTAGCTGCACAGTACCCACAATTGAGACTCCTGTCTAACTCCAAACCCGTATAAAAGAGCCACTTTTTATTCTGTACCTTAGCAAAGGAAACCTGCAAATGTGTTTCTTTTCAGACCTGTCATAACATAACATGGTTTTAAAAACTTTTTGTCTCAATATCACTTATTGAAATGACTGTTTAAAGTACCACAGGGAATATGTCGTATGTGGAAAAGTTGAAAGACTTCCTTACATTTTAGTTACAAAAGCAATGCACAGAAGGCTTCTAGGAAAGTGGTAGATTGAAAAGACACAGGGACTCCCCTTTCCATGACAAATGGTGAGAAAGGACTATAAGAATTATAAAACTCATCTTGAAACTAAAAGAAAAAACAAATCCAAAGGGAAGACCTGAGAACTTCAGAAATAAAAAGACAGCTCACAGGTAAGCAACCACGGTAAGGGAGAGTTTATTACCTATGGCTCCCATGGGTTGAGCCCAAACCTAAACCCTAGGTGTTAGAGTTGCCTCATATTAGCCATCACACCTTGAAGTTGGGGAGCTAGATAGGAAGCTCCATAGAAAGCCTGCAACCACAAAGATCTATAGCATCTTCAAAATTAAGGTGAAATTTTGCCCATGGGGTTGGGGGAAAAAGGGAACTTGTTCTCCTAGGGACAGGAATAAGGAAACAAAAATCAATAAACTCGAACAGAAATAGAGAAACTATGAATGTGCTGTCAGAAATTATACCACCTGCTGGAAGAAACCCCAGACCAAGAAAGGAATGCAAGACCAGTCCTGAATCAGCAAAACTCCTACAACCCTTACTAAAGCAAACACGAAAAAAAATCACACTATGGGAATGCATTCATGTCCCACCATAGATGAAACAATCTCTAGTGGTGAGAATTTACAACCAACTATAAATCCAATGAGAAAATGAAACACGATGAGAGAATTTACAACCAACTTATAAATCCAATGAGAAAACTGAAAATGTGTCAATGGAGAATTGGAGCTGGTAGGATGATTTGAAAAGGAATATATAGTAAACCGAAGAATTAAGGAGATGAAGAAGCAATAGGAACTCTAATGAAAAGACAAGGTCGGAATTTTTAAAGACCTGTCTTAAAGGAATTGAGTGTGACTTTTAGAAACTAAAAACTTAGGGGACACCTGGTTGGCTCAGTCAGTTAAGCAACTCACTCTTTTTCAACTCAGGTCATGATCTCATGGTTCATGAGTTCGAGCCCTGCATCAGGCTCCACGCTGACAGCACAGAGCCTGCTTGGGATCCTCTCTCTCTCTCTCTCTCTCTGCCTCGGGGACTTGTGCTCTCTCTTAAAATAAAACTTAAAAACTTAGTTATTGAAATTAAATACTCCAGTGCCCATTTGATCAGTAGATTAGATAGATGTAATTGATGAGGAAACCAGTAGACTAAAAGAAAGTACTAAATACTTTACTGTAGAGAGAAGTAAAAAGGCAGACAGAAACTTATAAAAGAGCTAACAAAAGACATGAAAAAATAGACATGAACTAAGGATAAAATAAGATCAAACACATACTTGATACAGTTCTGGAAGTAGTCACTGGGAAAAAAAGGAGACGGAAGCAAGAAAACCTAACCCAGGAGCAGCATGGTGGCAAGAGTTGTTCCTATTTTCTCTTCCCTTTGATTTACAACTAATGGAATGTCCATTATAAAAATGAAAAATGTCACCTCTGCACAGCATACCAGGGCACCCTAGAGATACATCCATCTGCGCACCCAGAAGTGGGTGGATTGGGCTGCTCAGGAAGTGATGCATTGAGGAAGATGATGCAGTGAGTGGAATGGTGGGATTCCCACTCTCTAGATAGGCAGTAGGCACACCCAAAGGCCCAAATGCCAAGTACAGGCCTCCCCTGCTCTGCCACCACCATTTTGTGTGTACCCCCAAGTTTAAGGGGATAGTCTGCTCTAGTAAGAGAGACTAAGAGCTTGTGCTACAGCGACCACTTTCTGGAAAACAAAAGAAAGGCTCCTGACTATCAACCTGTTGAACGGTTATAATGAAAGTAAACAAAACCTTGTCTAAATAGTTTTGCTACTTTAAATGCAGTGTCAGAAGCGTGTCTCATTAAACAGCATTAAAAACAACAACAACACAGTAATATGGTAGCTCAAAAAAAAAAAATGACAGTTTTCCAGCAACTGAACCTAAAGACCTGGAATATTGTGATATAACCCATAAAGAATGTAAAATAGCTTTATGAAGAAATTCGACAAGCCACAAAACTCAGAAGGCAACGCAATGATCTCGGGAATAAAATTAACAGAAGGAGTATTTACCAAAAAGATTGAAATTCTAAAAATAAATAATTCTGGAGATAAAGAATTCAAATGAGATGAACGATGTATTAGAATGCATTGGAAATATAGTAGATTCTATTGAAGAGAGAATTAGCAAGTTCATGGATACAAACACATAAATGATTTAGGTGGAAGAGGAGAGAGAACTAAGATTTTTTAAAAAGTGATGAAATCCTACAAGAACTCCTGAATCCATTAGAAAAGCCAGCGTAAGAATAATGGGTATCCCAGAAAGATAAGAAGGGAGAAAGGATCAGAGAAAAAGTTATTAAAAAATTAATAGCTGAGGACTTCCCCAATTTGGAAAGGACCTGGTTGTATAAGTCCATGAAGCTAATAGAACACATTATCTCAATGCAAAAAGACCTTCTCTGAGACACATTAAAATTGTCAAAAGCCTATGATAAAGACTTTCAAAGGCAGCCAGGGGGGAAAGAACAGATAACACAAACCTACAAAGGTACCTCTGATGAGTCCATGAACAGATTTCTCAACAGAAACTCTACAGACCAGGAACAGTGGAAGGACATATTCGAAATGTTAAAAGATAAAAACGGCTAGCCAAGAATACTGTAGTTAGCAAGGTCATCCTTCAGTTATGAAGGAGAAGTAAAGGCATTTCCAAACAAAAGCTGAGGAAGTTCACCACCACTAGACTGGCCTTACAAAAACAATTTTAAGAGGAACACTTCAAGCAAAAATGAAGAGGTGAAAGTACACAAAAATCTGGTTAAGGTGATAAAACACTTTTTTACTTTTGTTATTAGTTGAAGTATAGTAAACATAGTTTCAGGTGTGCAACAGTGACTAATTCTATACATTTTGAAATGCTTACCATGATAAATGTAGTCACCACATGTTATGATATGGACTATACTCTAAGCGGAACTTTTTCATCCCCGTGACTTATTTTATAATCAGAAATTTATACCTCTTAATGTACTTCATCTATTTTGTTTATCTCCTTCCCCATCAACCTCCCCTCAGTTAAGCACATTTCATTCTCTGTATTTAGAATTCTGGAGCTTTAGGGATTTGTTTTGTAGATTCCACACATAGGTGAAATCATACGGTATTTGTCTTTCTCTGATTTATTTACTGTAACGACGTCCTCTAGCTCCATCCATGTTGTCACAAATGGCAAGATTTCATTCTTTTGTATGGCTGAGTAATATTTCATTGTGTATATATAACCAGATCTTCAGCCATTCATCTATCGATGGACATACAGGTTACTTTCACGTCTTGGCTATTGTAAGTGATAGCAATAAAAACAGGAGGGCATGGATCTTTTAGAATTAGGGCTTTTGCTTTCTTTGGGTAAATACCCAGAAATAGAATTGAGTTATATGGGTACTTCTATTTTTAATTTTTGAGACACCTTCATACAGTTTTCTGCAGTGGCTGGACCAATTTATATTCCCACCAATAGTGCACAAGAGTTCCTTTTTCTCTACATCCTCAGCAACACTGGTTATTTCTTGCCTTTTTGATACTAGCAATTCTGACTTCTAGGTGGTGTTATCTCATTGTGGTTTTGATGTACATTTCCCCAATGATTAGTAATATTGAGCATATTTTTACAGGTCTGTTGGCCTTTTGTAAGTCTTTGGAAAAAAACGTCTATTCAGAGTACCCATTTTTTAATCAAATTATTTGGTTTTTCCAGTATGGAGTTGTAGTTCTTTATGTAATTTGGATATTAATCTCTTATTGGATATATGAAGTATCTTCTCCCAGATGTTAGGTTGCCTTTTTGTTTATATGGTTTCCTTGGCAGTGCAAAAGCATTTTATTTTGGTACAGGCCCAGTAGTTTTTTTGCTTTTGTTCCACTTGCCTGAGGAGACATACCTACACGTGTTGTTAAGGGTGATGTTCAGGAGATTACAACCTATGTTTTCTTTTAGGAGTTTTATGGTTTCAGGCCTCACATTTAGGTCTTTAACCCATTTTTACTTTATTTTTCTGTGTAGTATAAGAAAGCGGTCCAGTTTCATTCTCTTGCAAGTGGCCATCCAGTTTTCCCTCACACCTTTCATTGAGGAAATGGTCTCCTCCCTACTAATATTCTTGCCTCATTTATTGGAGATTGACCATGGATTGCTTTCTATTCTGAATCATTGAAGGTTTCCATTTTTGTGTCAATACCATACTGTTTTGATTACTGCAGCTTTGTAGTAGATCTTAAAATCTGGGAATGTGAGATCTTGAGTTTTCCTTTCTTCTCAAGATTGGCTATTCAAGGTCTGTGGTTCTATACAAATTTTAAGATTTCTTCTAGTTCTGAGAAAAATGTTGGGATTTTGTTAGGAATCAAATTTTGATTATCCTAGCTACAGATTGCTTTGGATACTATGGGCATTTTAACAATATTAATTCTTCCAATTCATGAGCATGGTACATCTTTTCATTTGTGTCATCTTTAATTTCTCTCAAGGTCTTGTAGTTTTTGGAGTATTTGTGTTTTACCTCCTTAAATTCATTCCCAGGTATTTTATTCTTTTTGGTGCAATTGTAAATGGGATTTTCTTAATTTCATTATGCTACTTCATTATTAGTGTATGCAATAGATTTCAGGATGTTGATTTTTGTATCTTACAACTTTGCTAAATTCGTTTATCAGTACAAAGTTTTTTGGTGGAGCTGGAGTTTTATATATATAGTGTCATAAATCTATCACTATTTGAAGATGACATTTCTGCCTTACCAATTTAAATGCCTCTTTTTCCCTTATCATCTGTTACAGCTAAGACTTGCAGTACTATGTTGAAGACAAGTGGGAAGAGTGGGCATCTTTGTCTTGTTCCTGATCTTGGAGAAAAAGCTTTCAGCTTTTTGCCATTGAGAGGCTATCTGTGAGTTTGTCACAGATGGCCTTTATTATGTTGAAGTATGTTTCCTGTAAGTCTACTTTGTCATCACCCATTTCTGATAAAATCTCGAATTCGAATGCTTTATCTGCACCTATTGACATGACAGGATTTGTATCCTTCATTTTGTTAACGTGGTATATCATGTTGATTTATGGAAATTGAACTATTCTTGAATCCCTGGAATAAATCCCACTTGATTGTGGTGTATGACACTTTGTGTATTGCTGAATTTTATTTGCTAATTTTTTGAGAAGTTTTGCCTCTACGTTCAGAATATTGGTCTGTACTTTTCCTTTTTTTGTGATGTCCTTGTCTGGCTTGGGGATCAGGCCAATGCTGGCCTCAGAATGGATTTTGAAGTGCTCCTTCCTCTTCTATGTTTCAGAATAGTTTGAGAGAAATAGGTATTAATTCTAATTTAAATATTTGCTAGATTTCACCTGTGAAGCCATCTGGTTTCAGACTTGGGACATTTGTTTTTTTCCTGATTCAATTTCATTACTAGTAATTGATCCATTTAGATTTCTTCTTCATGATTGTCTTGGAAGACTAAGGTTTTCAGGAATTTATCAATTTCTATATTGTCCCAATTTGTGGATGTATAATTGTTCATAGTAGACTCTTAGCCTTTGTACTTCTTTGTTGACTGTAACTTGCCCTATTTCTCATTTTGAGTCTTCTTTTTCTCTTAATGAACCTAAGTAGGGGTTTGTCAATTTATGTCTTTGCAAAAGGACTAGCTCCTGGTTTCACTGATCTTTGACTGCTTAAGTTCATTTGTTTTCACTCTGGTATTTACTATTACCTTTCTTCGAACTTTGGGCTTTTGGGGCTCTTCCTGTTTCTTTTCATGTAGAAAGTTATTTGAGATTTTTCTGGTTTCTTGAGGTAGACCTGTCTTGTTATAAACTTCTTAGGACTGCTTTTTGCTGTGTCCCATAGATTTTGAACCACTGTGTTTCCAGTTTCATTTCTCTCTAGGTATTTTTGATTTCCTCTTATTTCTTTATTGACGCCCTGGCTGGTTAGTAGTATATATTTAGTCTCCACATATTCTTGGTTTTTCTTCCAGATCTTTTCCCTGTTACTGATTTCTAGGTTCATTCTGTTGTAATCATAAAAAATGCTTGATATTATTTCAATCTTAAACTTCTTGAAATTGTCTTCATGGTCTAACATGTAATCTACCCTGGAAAATTTTCCATTTGCACTTGAAAATAATGTATCTAATACTGCACTATTTTTAAATAGCATATTAAACTCTTTATTACAGTGGTCAAGAGATTAAAAATAACTAAGGCCACAAGTTGGTAATAAGATTATAATGTAAATTTGTGACATCAAATATATGAAAGGGGAATATTAGAAGGATGGAACCTTTACATGAATCAAAATAAAATAGTTCTACTTATAGTAATTTATCTAGGAGATTTTTTATCTACCATAAACCTCACGGTAACCACAAAGCTCTTCTAGAACAGAGATCTGAAATACTTTAAAAGCTGAGTGAGCAAATCACCATGTACAACTACTAACTTACAAAAGGTAGACAAGAAAGAAGTGGAGACAAAATAACCAGGAAATAGACACCACATGGCAGGAGCAAATTATACATATCAATCACCCTAAATGTAAATGGAACGAACTCACCTATCAAAAGGCACAGAGTGAGACATCTGTGTGGGTAGCTTAGTTGGTAGACCGTGTGGATCCTGCTTGGGATTGTCTCTCTGTCCCCCTCTCTCTGTACCTCCCCCCTGCTCGTTCTCTCTTTCTTTCAGAATATTTAAGAAGGCAGAGTAACTGGATGGATTAAAAACACCACCACCACCCAACAATACACCTCCTACAAGAGATTCATTTTCTCTCTAAAGACATACATAGAATGAGGTAAAAAAAAAAGGATATTCCAGGTAAGTAGAAATGAAAAGAAGGCACATATAGCAATACTTATGGCAGACAAAATAGACCAAGCCAAAAAGGTTAACAAGACAAAAAAGGTCATTATAGAATGACAGAGGGGCCAAGCCATCAAGAAGATATAGAAAGGAGCCTCAAGATGACTCAGGAGGATCCTGGGCTCACCTCATCCCACACCCACAGACACACGAAGTTAACAGATCCACCTACCCAACTAACTCTGAAAATGACCCAAAGACCGACAGAAAATAGACCTTTCAAAGTTAATGGTAGAGAAGAGGCCACATCAAATGGGTAGGAGGGGCAGAGACACAGTTAGGAACCACACCCCTGGGGAGACCAAGCACAAATGGGAAGGACATCACAAGCAGAGAGAAGTGAGAGGGTCAGACCCTATATCAGGCACCCCTGGCACTGGGGACCCACAGGGGAAAGGTTCATCCCTAGCACATCTGCCTCAGAAAAACCAGGAAGGCTTAACTTTTGGGAGCTTTGAATATCAGTAGGGGCTTAACTCTGATACTTTGAAAATCAGTGGGCCCAACACTGGAAAATCAGAGGGCAATGGGCAATGGAGTCCCTGTCCATTAAAGAGCTAGAATATGTAACTTGGCCCTAGACACTGCACAGAAGCAGCAACGGGAAAAGTGTCTGGGATTTAGGTGAAAAAATACTGACTCATAACATGTGCTAGGAGGGACAGGGATCTTCAGAAGAGTTCTCTGGGAACAAGAATATCAGCCAACACCATTTCTCTTCCCTTCTCCAAGTCTAGATAGCCAGCTGACTGTAGGAGCCAGTGCTAGCTCTATCTGCATTGTTAGAACTGCAGGCCTTGCCCAGTGTTCTACTGCAAATCTGTCCTATCCAACCCACTTGCCTTAGCAGGCGCCCCTCCAAAGTGGCTCTTGCCCATCACACCCAGCAGGATTAGTGCCCCTCCAAGTGACTCTTGCCTTAGGGAGAGGAGGCAATAACTCCACACACCAGTGCACTCAGCACCAGCAGCCCAGCCTCTTAGCTGGCTTCAGAGAACAAGCCCTGTAGTTTGGTATGCTCACAACTGTGACAGAGAGGCTAACTGCAGACAGCTAACCTGACTGCCAACACCACCTACCAATATAGCCTACAACAACCACAGACAAACCTCTTAACAACACAGGGACCAAGTCTGGTGCAATGTGCGCACGTCAGGCAAGGTAGGTTTCTGCAGCCAGTTGGGTTAAGGGTAGAAGTGGCTCAGTCACAACAGTGTGATGTATGCAGCCAGCACAGGGGACATTTCTGGAGTCCCTGGTTCTGGTGGCTAGGAGGAACTGTGCTAAATGGTAGTATAGGACCTCTTCTACACAATGCCTCTGCTTTCAAATCAGGTGATGTAGTTGGCTTCCTTCACACATAGAAACAAAAATGAGAAGGTGGAGGAATAGGTCTCAAATGAAAGAAAGTGACAGCAAAAGAGCTAAATGAACTGGAGAGAAGTAAGATGCCTCAAAGAACTTAGTAGTTGTCCTAAAGATACTCACTGCACTTGAAAAAGGGAGTGGATGAACTCAGACCTTCAACAAAGAAAAAAAGTATGAGAAAGAACCAGTCAGAGCTGAAGAATTCAATAACGAATACAGTAGAGAGAATCAACAGCAGATTAGAGGATGCAGAACAGATCAACGATCTAGAAGACAGTATGTGAAGTAACCAAGTTGAACAGCAATGAAAAAAGAAACAATATTTTAAGAGAACTCAGGGACACCAAACATAACAACATTTGCATTGTACGGATCCTACGAGAAGGAAGGAAAAGTGAGCAGAAAATTTGAAGAGATAGCTGAAAACTTCCCTAACTTAAGGAAACAGACTTTCAGGTCCAGGAAGGACAGAGAACCACTAAGGAGATGAACCAAAGGAGGTTTACACCAAGATAGATAATTAAAATTAAATGGTGATAAAGAGAATGTTAAAGGCAGCAAAATAAAACAGTTAAATACAAGGGAAACCCCATAAGGCTATCAGCCAATTTGTCAGAAATTTGCAGACCAAAAGGGAATGGTATGATATAGTCAAAGGGCTGGAAAAACTCAGAACCAAGAGTTCTACCCAGCAAGGTTATTCAGAATAGAAAAAGAATTTCCCCAAAAAGTTAAAAGGAGTTTATCAACATTAAACCAGCCTTGCAAGAAGTGTTCATAGGAATTCTTTAAGTTGAAAGAAAAAGCCATAGTTAAATGAAAATTATGAAAGAAGAGTAGACATATAGTAAAAGTAGTGGGCTTATCACTTATAAAGCCAGTATGCAAGTCAAAACAAAGTAGTAAGGTCAATTTTACCTATAAATATTAGCCCAAGGACACACAAATTAAACAGACATAAAACAAGACATCATATACATAATGTGTGAAGGTGGGAGTAAAAATTTAGTGCTTTTAGAATGTGTTCTAACTTAAGCGCCATCAACTTAATAGAGACTAAGTTATATATGAACTCCGTGTTAACCACAAATCAGAAACCCATAATAGATACACCAAAAATAAATAGAAAGAAGTCTAAGCATAGCTTGAGAAATCCTAGCCACAAGAGAGCAGGAGAGAAACAAAGAACTATAGAATCAGAAAACAATGAATAAAATTCAGTAAGAACACAATTACTTTAAATGTAAATCAACTAGATATTCCAAGGAAAAATTATAGAATAACTAAATAAACATAAATAACTAAAAAAAAATTCAGGGAGACTTCCAGGAAGATGGTGGAATAGGAGGACTCTAAGCTCACCTTGCCCCGCAGATACAACTAGATGACACTAACATCAGTGCAAATAATCCAGAAAATGACCCCAAAACTAGCAGAACAGACTCTCCGCAGCTAAATGTAGACAAGAGGCTACACCTAGCAAGGACAGAGATGCAGTCGGGAACTAAATGGACCTGCAGGACTGTCTGCGAGAGGGAGAGAAGGAAGCAGCTGGTATGGAGAAGGGAGAGAAACCAGATCTTTACAAGCATCCCAGGCATAGGAAACACACATAGGGAAGACAAATCCCCGTAACATTTCGCTTTGAAAACCAGAGGGACCGAATTTCAGGAGATTTTTTTTAATATTTATTTATTTTTGAGAGAGAGACAGACATAGAGGCGGGAAAGAGAGGGAGGGAGACCCAGAATCCAAAGCAGGCTCCAGGCTCTGAGTTGTCAGCACAGAGCCCTGCATGGGACTTGAACTCACAAACAGCAAGATCATGACCTGAGCTGAAGTCGGACACTCAACTGACTGAGCCACCCAGGCACCTATTTCAGGAGTTCTTACGTCAGTGAGGCTTAACATCTGGAACTCTAAAAAAAATAATAAAAAAATAAAATCAGCAAATACAGCTCTGGGAGAGCCAGGAGGTAATAGGAAACTGGGTCCCTACCGTTAAAGAGACCACACAAAAAGGAGTCCCACTGAAATACAGCTGAGAAGCAGTAGTTGGAGAAACATGTGGAGTTTATGGGAGGGAGGGAGGTTTACTAATCACATAGCAAGTGCTAGAAGGGCAGATATTGCTAGGAGACTTCTCCAAGAACAAAAGAACTGGCAGGTGCCATTTCTTCCACTGCCCCACAGCCTAGACACACAGACACCTGCAAGAACCAACACAGTGCCAACACATTCCACCAAGATTTCTAACCGTGTACCTCATCCCTGCCAACTTCTGCAGATCCTCCCTACCTCAGCAAGAGTTTTCCCAGGAAGCTACATGTCCCCTCCTACGGCCAGCCAGCATAGACTTTGCTGGCATCATGCACCACACCTACACATTTTCCAGTGTATCTCCTCCTTTCAATACACCTTTGGCCAGACCCCATCCAAAGAAGTGACACAAGCATGGCAGCATGGAAGCAGCCCTGACCAAGCTCAGTACCACTCCAAAGCAACTCCTGCTCCAGGGAGAAGGGAGGATAACCACATATACCAGGCAGACTGCAGCCACAGCAGTGGGTTGGGGTCAGGCACTGGGTCGGACTGCAGGCCCTACCTACCAATGGAAGATTCTTAGGGGGTAATACAAGGAAAGAGCCCTATAATTCAGTGCTACCATGTCTCTGGAAACATCTGGTCTGACTCAAGCCCAAGGTGGCCCCAGACTGGCCCATTAACATGGGGACCAAACAAGAACCACAAAAGGCAGAGAGAACCACTGCATATGACTGGACTGAAGGCAAAAAGTGACTCATCCACAAGAGCTGGGTGCACACAACACACATGGGAGACATCCCTGAAGTGCCAGATTCTGGTTAACAGGAGACATTGTGTGAGGGCACTATAGAACTTCTTCATAGGCCACCATTTTCAATAGCAGGAGACCTACCTGACTTTCCTGATACATAGAAACAGACACAGAGACTTAGATGAAATGAGGAGACAAACGATTATGTTGCAGATAAAAAGAATAGGACAGAAGCATAACGAGAGAGCCAAACAAACATAAACAATATGCCTGATAGAGAATTCAAAGAAATAGTTAAAAAGGTACTTACTGGACTTAAAAGTAGAAAATCTCCATGAGACCATCAACAAAGATGGAAAATATAAAAAAAAAAAATCATTAAGAACTCAACAGCTGAAATTAAAAGTACAGTAGAGAGAATCAACAGTAGACTAGAGGAAGTGGAAGATCTCAATGAGCTGGAAGTCAGTAATAGAAAGTAACCAAGCTGGACTGCAAATTTAAATATGTTCAATAAAGTCAGGAATATCGTGGAGCATAACAATATTCACATTACAGGGATCCCAGAAAAAAAGCAGGGGGAGAAAAGTTATTTTAAATAGCTGAAAACTTTCTAAATCTGGGGAAGGAAAAAAAATCCAGATCTAGGAGGCATAGAGAACTCCAACAAAAATCAACCCAAGGAGGTCCACATCAAGACACATAATAATTAAAGTGGCAAGAAGTAGTGATAAAGAATTTTAAAAGCAGCGAAAGAAAATAGTTACATACAAAGGAAACCCATGAGGCTGTCAGCAGATATTTCAGAAGAAACTTTGCAATCCAGAGGGAGTGGCAAGATATATTTAAAGTCCTGAAAGGAAAAAAAACCCTGCAGCTAAGAATATTCTATTCACCAAGGCTATCACTCAGAATAGAAGAGAGGGGGCACCTGGGTGGCTCAGTCAAACATCTGACTCGATTTCAGCTCAGGTCATGATCTCATGGTTTGAGAGTTCAAGCCCCACATTAGAGTCTGTGCTGACACTGCCAAGCATGACTGGGATTTCTCTTTCCTCTGTCTGCCCCTCCCCCCACTTGAGTTCTCTATCTCAAATCGATTTAAAAAAAAAAAGTTTCCCCAATTTAAAGGAATTCATGACCACTAAACAAGGCCCTATAAGAAATGTTAAAGGAGACAATTTTAATGGAAAGGAAAGGCCATAACCAGGAGTTAAGAAGCACAAAAGTTTTAAAGTACATCTATAAAATTCAGTCAAGGGACTCAACATAAAAAAATGTAAGGTATGACACCATATACCGAAAATATGGGAGAAAAGAGTAAAGATGGGCTGAAACTTAAGCAAACATCAATTTAATATAGACTGCTAGATGCAGAAAATGTGATCTGCAAACCTAATGGTAAACACACATCAAAACCCAGTAATAAGTATGCAAAAATGAAGAGAAAACAATGCAAGCACATCACTAAAGAAAGCCACCAAACCATGAGAAAAAGAGACAGACCAGAGGAAGTCTACGAAAGCAACTCTAAAGTTATTTTTTGCCATTAGGGCAAAAAACAGTTATCAATAATTACTTTGAATTTAAGTGGACTAAATGCTCCCATCAAAAGATATAGGGCACCAAATAGAAGGAAGAAAAAAAAAAAAAAAAGCAAGACCCATCTATACACTGCCTACAAGACATTATTTCAGACCAAAAGATGCATGTAGATTAAAATGAAGGGATGGAAGAGTATCATGTAATGAAAAGCAAGAAGGAAGCCAAGGTAGCAATACTTACAACAAAATAGACTTTAAAACAAAGACTCTAATAAGAGACAAAGGAGGACACTATGATCATAGGGGAAAAAAATCCAAGAATATGTAAATAACTAAATATTTATGCATGCATCATGCACTAATATATATAAATCTACAAAATACATAAACAAATGAAGTAATCAATAGTAGTGCAATAATAGTAGGGGTCTTTAACACTCACCTTATACCAATATATAGGTCTTAACAAAATCAACAAGGAAACAGTGGCTTTGAACACATTGGACCAGACGCATCTAGCAGATATGTTTATAACCTTCCATCCTAAAACAGAATATACAATTTCAAGTGCACATGTAACATTCTCCAGAATAAGCCACATATTAGGCCACAAAATAAGTCTCGAATTCAACTTAAGTCATATCACACATCTATTCTCACTACAACACTGAAACTAGCAATCAGCCACAAGAAAAAAAAAATCAGAAAATATATGGAAGTTAAACATGCTAAACAATGAGTCAACCAAGAAGTCAGAGGAAATAAAAAAGTAAATTAATACAAGTGAAAATGAAAATACAACATTCCAAAAAACTTGGAAATCAGCAAAAGCTGTTCTAAGAGTGAATTTTAAAGCGATACAGGCTTACCTCAGTGGAAAAATCTCAAATAATCTAACCTTACACTTTAAGGATCTAGAAAAGGAACAAAATAAACCCCAAAACAAGAAAAAAAATTAGAGCAAAAGTAAATGAAATAGAAACTAAATAGAACACAGTGAAACCAAGAGCTGTTCTTATAGAAGATCAACAAAATTGATAAACTTTTATCCAGACTCTAAAAGGAGAGAGAACTCAAAATCAGAAGTGAAAGAGGAAAAACAACTGATACCACTGAAATACGAAAGATTGTAATATTGCTAAAGACTATACTCCAACAAATTGAACCACCTAGAAGAAATGGATACATTCCTAGAAGCCTAACTTTCCAAAACAGAACAGCAAGAAATAGAAACTTTGAACAGATCAGTTACCAGCAATGAAATTGAATCAGTCATCGAAACACTCCAAACAAATGTTCAGGACAAGAAGTCTTCACAGGTAAATTCTACCAAAAACATTTGGAGAGGATTTAATAGGTTATTAAAATATCCCCAAATCTAGAAGATGAAACAAAAGTTCCAAATTCATTATATAAGGCCAGTATCGCCCTGATACCCGAACCAGATAAAGACACCACCTAAAAAACAAAAATAAAACAAACTATAGGACAATATTTCTGATGAACACAGATGCAAAAATCGTCAACAAAATACTACCAAACCAAATACAACAATATATTAAACAAAATCCTACACCACAATCAAATGGAATTTATTCCCAGGATGCAAGAGTGGTTCGATATTCACAAATCGACATGAATCACCACATCAAGAGAAAGGATAAAAACCATATGATGACTTCAAGACATGCAGAAAAAGCATTTGCTAAAATACACTATTCATGATTAAAAACTCTCAATGAAGTAGGGTTAGGGCAAACATACCTCAACATAATAAAGGCTATACATATATAAACACACACACACACACACACACACACACACATGGACATCATACTCCATGGTGAAAAATTGAGAGCTTTCCCCCTAAGGTCAGGAAAAAAACAAAGATGTCCACACTCTTGCCACTTTTATTCAACAGAGAACTGGAAGTCCTAGCCATAGCAAACTGACAAGAAATAAGAGGCATCCAAACTGATAAGAAATAAACTTTCACTATTCGCCAATGATTTGATCCTATACACAGAAAACCCTGAAGACACCCCCACACCACACAAACCAAACAAAAACCACACACAACCTATTAGTACTGATAAATGAGTTCAGGTAGGTAACAAGATCAGTAAAGAAATCTGTTGTGTTTCTATAAATAAAGAAGCATAAAGAAAAAAATTTCATTTATACTTGCACCAAAAATAAAGTACCTAGGAATAAATTTACCGAGGAGGTGAAAGACCTGTACTCTGAGAACTAGAAAACCTCAAATTGAGTACACCAATGGAAAAACATTCCATGCTCATGGATTAGAAAAATATTGTTAAAATGTCCACACTACCCAATGCAATCTACAGATTTAATCAAAACACCAATACCAATAGCTATCAAAATACCAATAGCATATTCCACAGAACTAGAATAATCCAAAGCTTTGTATAGAACCACAAAAGACTCCAAAGAGCCAAAGCAACCTTGAAGAACAAAACTGAAGTACCACAATCCCAGATTTCGAGATCTACCACAAAACTGTAGTAATCAAAACCATATGGTACTGGCATGAAAAACACAAAGATCAATAGAACAGAATAGAGATCCCAGATAAACCCACAATTAGCTGGCCAATAATCAACAAAGGAGGCAACATGTAATAGTAAAAAGATGGTCTCTTCAACAATGTTGGGAAAACTGGACACCTACATGAAAAATAATGAAACTGGACTACTTTAAGCCAAACACAGAAGAAAACTCAAAATGGATAAAAGACCTGAATGTGAGACCTGAAAACATAGAAGTCCTGGAAGGGAACACTGGCAGTAAGGTCTCTGATGTCATCCATAGAAACATTTTTTCTATAGGTCTTCTGAGGCAAAGGAAATAAAAGCAAAAATAAACCATTGGGATTACGTCAAAATAAAAAGCTTCTGCACAGTGAAGGAAACAAAACTCAAAATCAATCTACTGAATTGAGATTTCCAAATGACTTTCCAATAAAGGGCCAGTATTCAAAATATACGAACTTATACAACTCAACACCTAAAAAACAATCCAATTTAAAAAATGAGATTATATAAGATTTCCCAAAAGACCTCCATATAGCCAACAGACACATGAAAAGATGCACAACATCACTCATCAGGGAAATACAAATCAAAACTATAGGAAGATAGGACCTCACACCTGTCAGAATGGCTAAAGTCAAAAAACACAAGAAACAAATGTTGATGAGGATGCAGAGAAAAAAATCCTCTTGAGCTGTTGGTGGAAATGCAAACTGGTGCAGCCACTGCAGAAAACAGTTTGGAGTTTCCTCAAAAGGTTAAAAATAAAACTACCCTATGATTCACTAATTACAGTTCTGGGTACTTACCCCCAAAACACAGACACTAATTCAAAGTGATACATGCATGCCTGTTTATAGCAGCGTTATTTACAATAGCCAAATTATGGAAGCAGCTCAAATGTCCATCAAATAGATGATTGGGTAAGGATGTAGTGTGTATTTATCTACATACACATGTATATATACGCACACACATACATGTAATAGATTATTCAGCTATAAAGAATGAAATCTGGACATTTGCAACAATATGGATAGGACTAGAGAGTATAATGCTAAGCAAAATAAGTCAGAGAAAGACCAATTCCATATGATTTCACTTATATGTGGAATATAAGAAACAAAACAAATGAGGGGCACCATGGTGGCTCATTCAGTTAAGCATCTAACTTCAACTCAGGTCAGGATCTCATGGCTCTTGAGTTCGAGCCCCGCATGGGTTCACCCTGCAGAACCAGCAGCCTGCTTCAAATTGCCTCCCTCTCTCTGCTCCTCCCGACTCATGGTCTGTCTTCCAAAAATAAACATTTTAGGGGCGCCTGGGTGGCTCAGTCGGTTAAGCGGCCGACTTTGGCTCAGGTCATGATCTCACGATGTGTGGGTTCGAGCCCCGCGTCGGGGTCTGTGCTGACGGCTCAGAGCCTGGAGCCTGCTTCAGATTCTGTACCTCCCTCTCTCTGCCCTTCCCCTGCTCATACTCGGTCTCTGTGTCTCTCAAAAATAAATAAATGTTAAAAAATTTTAAATTTAAAAATAAATAAACATTTTAAAAAAATAAGCAAAGGCGGGGAAGTGAGAGAGACAAATCAAGAAACAGACTCTTAACTGCAGAGAACAAACTGATGGTTACCAGAAGGGAGGTGGGGGGGAGGGTAAAATAGGTGAAGAGGATTGAGGAGGGTGATGGGGATTAATTTGCCATGATGAGCACCAGGCGATGTATGAAATTGCTGAATCACTATGTTGTACACCTGAAACTAATATAACCTTGTATATTAATTACACTGGAATTAAGTTTTTTAAATTAAATAATGCATGATAGAAATAAACACTTGTAACTGCAAGAAAAAAAAAGAAAATGATAGCGTAGTTCTACATCAACTCTTACAGTATCTAATTCCCATTCTATGGCAACTTAAACATTGAAAAGGGTGGGGGGGTAGAATCCTAGGATTTAATACTGTTGTTTATGTTATTTATAATAAAATTGTAGTTGTAAAATACGGTGAGCTAACGATTATAATGTCTGTATGCCTATTAATGTTTCCTCTGGAGTGTCCTTAAAATTGAATCTCCAAATTAAAAAAAAAAAGAACTAATTTGAAAGGATATATTTACTCATATTTATTGCAGCAATATCTACCATAGCCAAGATGTGGAAGCCACCCATGTGTCCATCAATAGAAAAATAAAGATGTGGAATATAGAAATATGGATGGATTGTGTATACAATGAAATATTTCTTAGTCATAATTAAGGAAATCTTGCCATTTGCAAAAACTTGGATGGAACTAGAGGATTATTATTCCAAACGAACTCAGTCCTATGGAGAAATACCAAAGGATTTTACTTCTATGTGGACTTCTAAAAACAAATACAGAGAGAAGCTGGTGGTTGTCAGTTGAGGGGGGGGCGGTGGTGATGGGCAGAACTGGTAAAGGGGATTAACAGTTTCAAACTTCCAGTCATAAAAAGTCATGGAGATAAAAAGTACATTTCTAGAGAATATAGTCAATAGTATTATAATAACGTTGTATGGCTACAGAGGGTAAGTACACTTATGGGAAGGATTATGCAGAGAATTGTCAAATTAATGTATACCTGAAATATATGTTAATTATACTTCAATAGAAAATTATTCCTTTAAAAAGAAATAAGTGTTGTAAAATACATATGCTCCCAAAACCCAAATACCAACACATATTAACCAATTAATAACAGACATTAAGGGAGGAATGGACAATTATGGGACACTTCAAAACTACATTGTCAGCAATGGATAGGTCATCCAAACAGAAAATAAGGAAACATTGAAACTGAAGCACATGTACAACAAATGAACAGACCTACATAGAACGTTCCATCATTATTTCAATACCAAAACCAGGTAAAGATATCACATGAAAACTATAGACTAATATCCCTGATGAATATAGATGGCAAAAAATTCTAAAAATATTAGCAAACCCACTGAACATATTAGAAGGCTTATACACCATGACCAATTAGAATTGATCCCTAAGATACAAGAGTGGTTTCAACATACAATAAATAAATAAATAAAATATATCAATAAAATGGAAGAACCATACGATGATCTCAAACAAAAACATTTCACAAATACCTTATTATAATCCCTTAAACTGGGCATAGAAGGAACATATCTCAACATAATAAAGGCCGTATATGACCAACTCGCGACCAACTTTACACTCCCTGGAGAGAATTTGAAAGCATTTCTCCTCATATAGAGAATAAGGCAAAGGAGTACACTCTTACTATTCCTACTCAATATACTGTAAGTCTCAGTAAGAGAAATGAGGCAGGACAACGAAAAATCATCCAAAATCCTGAAGGAAGAAGTGACTGCTGATTAAGACAAAAAAATTTGAAAAAATTTTGAAGAATCAGTAAAAAAAACTATGGAATATAAGAATATCAAGATACAGAAATCAACTACATTTCTTTACACTAATGGGACACCTGAAAAATTAATTTAATATACAAGATCTGTCCAATGAAAACTATAAGACTTTACATTGTGTCTTTAATTTCTTAAAGCAAAGATATTTTCTGCACAGGGATTAGAGGAATTTGTATTTTTAAAATGGCCTGACTACCAAAAGCCATCTGTGTAGTCCATGCAATCTCTATCAAAATACCAAAAGGCAACTTTACAGAATTAGAATTCTAAACTTGTGTATGACCACAAGAGACCCCAAATAGCTGAAGCAATCCTGGTAAAGCTAGAGGCCCCAGGCTTCTGGATTTTAAACTATACCATCGATCCATAGTAATAAAAGTAATATGGTACGGTCAGAAAAAAAAGGGACACGTAGACCAATTGAAAGAATATAGAGAACCCAGAGTAAACCCTGACATATATGGTAAACTAATACTCGGTAGAGGAGCCAAGAATACCTAATGAAGAAAGGATGGTCTCAACAAATGCTGCTAGGAAAACTGGAAAAACACATGTGGAGTAAAATTGGACCCCTGTGTCACACCACTCACGAAAATAAAAAATGGATCAAAGACTTAACTATAAGACCAATACCATAAAACTCCTAGAAAAAGCTGTACAGAAGCTTTGATATCGGTCTTGGCAATAATCTGGGGGAGGGGGCATGACATCAAGAGAAGAACAAAGAAAAACTGGGACTACATCAAACTCCAAAGCTTCTGCACAAAGAAACAAGAAATAAAAGGACAGCCTACAAAAACGGAACAATATTTTTGGAAACCATATATTAGATAAGACATTAATACCCAAAATACAGAGAACACAGTCAACTCAATATATGATTAAAAACTGGAAAGCATAGACATTTCTCCGAAAAGACATCGAAATCTCCAAGTGGCACATAAAAAGATGCTCAACATCACTAATTATCAGGGAAATGCAAATCAAAACTTAAATGTCACCTCACAACTGTTAGAATGACTATGCCCAGAAAGAGACCAAAGAGGTGTAAGCAAAGACATGGTAAAAGAGAAAAGCTTACGCATTGTTGGTGACCGTATAAATCGTTCCAACTACTGTAGAAGATAGTACAGAGGTACCATACACACCAGAAATTCTACTTCTGGATATATACCCAAGGAAATGAAAACAAAAGCAGGATTTAGAGCAGATCTATGCACCCCCATGCTTATTGCAACACTATTCACAATAGCCAAATATGCACACAACCCAAATACCCATCAACGGATGGATCAAAAAACATGCAGTACATACACACGATAGATTTCTTTAGCTAGGAGAAAGATATTTCCATATATAACAACACGGATGACTCTTGAGCCCATTATACTTAACAGCATAAGTCAGACAGGGAAAGTACTATATGATATCACTTATATATGGAATCTAAAAGTCAAACTTCTAAAAAAAATAAAAATAAATAAAAACAGTGTTTACCAAGGGGGTGGGGGGAGAGATTTATGGTGTTTAAGAGTATAAACTTGTAACAAGTAGTGAATAAGCCATAGAGACCTAATGTACAATGAAATAGACAATATTGTATTATAGTTATCTATCATGATCAATATGCATACATTGGCAATGATACTAAACATATCAAAGTAAAAGGGGTGGGGGAAACAGCATTAGTCAACAAAAATAGTTAACTTTAAGCTTAAGATGACATGGGTTCTCACTTGGAACAGATACCGGATCATCATTGACAGAATATAAAGAAATTCCAGCAACATTATAGTGAAAGTACAAAATATTAAGGACAAATCTTAAAAGCAAACAAAGCAGGAGGGGGTGGTTAGTGCCTGGGAAGATGGCAGAGAAGGAGAACCCTAAGCTCACTGCATCCCAAGGATATACCTAGGTAATAGCCACATGGATGCAACTAACTCAGAAAACAACCTGAAGACAGGCAGAACAGACTCTCTTCTCCACAGTTAATTAGAGAATCAAGAAGGATTCACCCCATCCAACCCACTCCACTCAGCACAGTTCCTCCAAAGTGGATGGTGACGCATGTGTTCTGCAAGCAGCCATTGACAATGACCAGCACCGCTCCAAAGCCACTCCCTGCCCTGGGGAGAAGGGATGGTAACCACACACACTGCAGACCCAGCAGGGGACTGGAGGCAGACAACTCATCTGACTGCCAGCCCCACCCACCAACAAAAACCTCACAGTGGGCAGCTCAAGGAGAGAGCTGCGTAGTTTGTGGTCTCTGCAACCCCAACAGATGGGCTGGGGGCAGACATCTGGTCTGACTGCGAGCCTCACCCACAAATTAAAGCCTCTCAGGAGACAAGGCAGGGAGAGCACTCTACAGTTCCGTGTGACCACAACCTCAGAAAATGGGCTGAGGGCAGGCATCTGGTCTGACCCAACTACAAGTCCAAGGAAGCCCCAGACTGACCCCTTAGCAGCACAGGGACCAAACCCTGCCCACAACAGCCAAAGTGGGCCATTGCAGAGGACTGACGGCAAGCATGGCTCCATCCTAACAGTCGGGCACACATAACACACATGGGAAACATCCTTGATGTGATGTGATTCTGGTTAACAGGGGACATTGCACTGCAGGCAGCACAGGGCCTCTTCCTTCTTAAGGTCTCTATACATTCAACAGGAGACATAGCGGACTTTCCTGATACATAGAAACAGAGACTTAGACAAAATGAGGAGACGGGATCATGTCCCAAATAAAATAGGACAGAAGCATAGTAAGAGGTAAATGTAACAGAGATAAGCAGCGTGCCTGATAGAGAATTTAAAGTAACGGTCCTAAAGATACTTACTGGACCTGAGAGTAGAACATCTCCATGAAGCCTTCAACAAAGATAAAGAACCAATCAGAGATGAAGAAATCAATAGCTGAAATAAAAAGTACACTAGAGAGAATCAACAGTAGACGAGGAAGTGGAATGAGTCTGTGATCTGGAAGTCAAAGCAAGGAAAGTAAGCAAGCCAAACAGCAATTTTTAAAAATGAGACTAGATGAAAGGAAGTCAGCATCATCACTGAACATAATAACACTCACGTTATAAGGATCCCAGAGGAAGAAGAGAGAGAAAAGGGGGGCAGACGATTTATTTGAAGAAATAATAGCAGAAAACTACCTGAATCTGGGGAAGGTAACATAAATCCAAATCCAAGAGGCAGAGACCTTCAATTAAAAAAAAAAAAAAAATCAAGCTAAGGAGGCCCACACGAAGACACATAGTCGTTAAAATGGCAAAGAGCAATGATCAATTTTTAAAGCAGCAAGAGAAAAGAAAACAATTACATATAAGGGGAATCTGAGGGTCTCAGTTTTTCCAGCAGAAACTTTGTGGGCCAGAAGAGAAGGGCATGATATGTTCAAAGTGCTGAAAGGAAACAACAACAGCAGCAAAAAACAGCAATACTCTATTAGCAATGTTACCATTCAGAATAGAAGGAGATTAAGAGCTTCCCAAATAAAAGTTAAAGGAGTTCATCACCACAAAACCAGCCTTCTAAGAAAAGTTAAAGAGAATTCCTTGAGTGGAAAGAAAGGTCAATAATCAAGAATAAGGAAATTAGGCAAGTTAAAAATTTCACAGGTAAAAACATACATAATGAAAAGAGATAACTTATGAATTTACTATGGAGGCTAAAGAACAAAAGCAGAAAGATCAATTCTATCTATGAAGATTAGTCAAGTTTTTCACAAAAGGATGTGAAGTAGGACATCAAATACATCAAATGTAGCTGGTGGGAGTAAATAGTTTTTTTAGAATGGATTCAAACTCAAGCAACCATAACTTAATATAGACTACTATATGTTTTGGATGTTATGTATGAACTTAATGGTAACCACAAATCAAAAGCTTTCAGTAGAGATGCAAATAGAGAAAGTAATCCAAAAGTATCACTAAAGAAAGTCAAACACAAGGAAGAGACTGAGCAGGAACAGAAAAACTACAAAAACAACCATATGACAAGTAACAAAATGACGATAAGTACATTCCTATCAATAACTTTGAATGTAAATAGATTAAATGCTCCAATCAAAAGCCATAGGTTGACTGATGGATAAAAGATCCATCTGTATGCTGCATGTAAGAGACTAATTTCAGACCTAAAGACACATGCAGATTGAAAGTAAATAATAGAGAAACATCTATCATACAAATAGAAGCAAAAAGAAACTTGGGGTAGCAATACTTCCAGTGCACAAAATATACTTAAAAATGAAAACAAAAGACCAAGGAGACACTACGTAAGGAGAACAATCCAAAACATAACAATTGCGAGTATTTATGAACCCAACATGGGAGTACCCAAATACATGAAGCAATTTTTAACAGACACAAAAGAAATAGTAACAATAGTAAAGGCCTTCACATCAATGGATAACCCAGATACATAAGTCAACAAGGAAACAGGGACTCTGAATGATACATTGGACCAGACGGTTCTAACAGATATACTCAGAACATTCCATCCAAAAAAAACCACAGAATACACATTCTCTTCAAGTGCACGTGAAACCTTCTCTACAACATATCACATGTTAGGCCACAAAACCAGTCTCAACAAATTCGAAAAGATTGAAATCTTACCACACATTTTTTCTGACCACAATGGTATGAAACTAGATATCAATCAAGAAAAAAATCTGGGAAGAATACGAATACACGGACTAAACAGTGAATGGGTCAACCAAGACATTAAAGAGGAAATTTAAAAACAAGGAAACAAATGAAAAAGAAAACAATGTCCAAAGTCTTCAGGATACAGCAAAAGCTATTCTAAGAGGGAAGATTTGACAAATAGAGTCCTATCTCAAGAAAAATAACAACCTACTTTTACACCTCAAGGAGCTAGAAAAAGAACAAAGCCCAAGTCCAGTAGAAGATAGGAAATAAAAGAGCAGAAATATGAGAGCAGAAATACAGATGCAAACAAAAAACAAAAAAAAACCCAGATCAATGAAACCAGGAGTTGGTTCTCCGAAAAGATCAAAATTAATAAGACTTCAGCCAGACTCAAGAGAAATACAAAGGGTTGTAAGGGAGTACAATGAAAAATTATATGCCAACAAATTGGACAATTGAGAAGTGGATAAATTCCTAGAAATATAACCTTCCAAAACCAAATCAGGAAGAAATAGAAAATTTGAACAGACCAATCACTAGCAATGAAACTCCATCAGTAATCAAACACTCCCAACAAAAGTCCAGGACCAGATGGCTTCATGGGGGAAATCTACCAAGTATTTAAAAAGCTAGTCTCTATTGTTCTCAAACCATCCCAAAACACAGAAGGAAAACTTCCAAATTCATTCTTTGATGCCAGCATTACCCTAATATGAAAACCAGATAAAGACACTACAAAAAAGAAAACTACAGGACAATATCTCTGATGAACATAGATGGAAAAATTCTCAAAATATTAGCAAACCAAGTTCAACGATACATTAAAAAGAATTACTCACCACAATCAAATAAGATTCATTTCAGGGATGCAAGATTTCAATATTTGCAAAACAATCAACATGATACATCATATTAACATAATGAAGTAGGTTTAGAAGGAACGCATCTCAACATAATAAAGATCATGTATGACAAATCCACAGCTAATATTCAACGGGGAAAAATGCAGAGCTTTCCTAAGATCAGGAATAAGAATGTCCACTCTCACCATTTTTATTCAAAATAGTACTGGAAGTCCTGGCCACAGCAAACAGACAAGAAATAAGAGGTACCCAAATTGGTGAGGAGAAAGTAAAACTGTCACTATATGCAGGTGGCGTGATACTATACCTAAAAAACCCTAAATATACTATACCTAAAAAACCCTAAATACTCCACCAAAAAAATACTAATACTGATAAATGAATTCCATAAAGTCACAGGATACAAAATTGGGATACAGAAATCTGTTGCATTTCTAAATACTAATAATGAAGTAGAAGAGAAATGAAAATCTCATTTATAATTGTACCAAAAAGAATAAAATACCTAGGAACAAGCTTAACCAAAGAGGTGAAAGACCTGCACTCCAGAAACTATAAAACCTTGATGAGAGAAACTGAAGAGGACACAAATGGAAAGATATTTCATACTCCTGGATTGGAAGAATACTGTTAAAGTGTCCATAGTACCCAAAGCAATCTACAGATTTAATGGAATCACCGTCAAAATACCAACAGTACTTTTCATAGAATTAAAACAATCCCAAAGTTTGTATAGAACCTCAGAAGACCCAAATAGTCAAAGCAATCTTGAAAAATTACAAAACTGGGGATATCACAAACTTAGATTTCAAAGTCTACTACAAAGTCTACTACAAAGTCTACTACAAAGTCTACTACAAAGTCTACTACAAAGTCTACTACAAAGTCTACTACAAAGTCTACTACAAAGTCTACTACAAAGTCTACTACAAAGTCTACTACAAAGTCTACTACAAAGTCTACTACAAAGTCTACTACAAAGTCTACTACAAAGTCTACTACAAAGTCTACTACAAAGTCTACTACAAAACTGTAGTAATCAGTATGGTATGGACACAGAAAGACACCCATCAGTGGAATGGAACAGAGAGTCAAGAAATAAACTCATGATTTTATGATAAATTAATCTATGACAAAGGAAGAATATACAATGGAAAAGTCTTCAAATTGTGTTGTGAAAAACTGGACAGCTACATGCACAAGAATGAAACTGGACCACTTCTACCATACAGAAAAATAAATTCAAAATGGATTAAAAACCTAAATGTGCAATCTGAAACCATAAAAGTCCTAGAAAAAGACCTAGGCAGTAATTTGACAGCAGCTATAAACACATTTTAAGATAGGTCTCCTCTGGCAAAGGAAACAAACCAATATTAAACTATTGGGACTATACTACATTTTTGCACTGCAAAGGAAATCCTCAATAAAAAAAAAAAAAGCAAGCAACTGAATAGAAGATATTTGCAAATGATATATCCAATAAGGAGCTAATATCTAAAATATATGATGAACTTATGCTAGCAAACAATGAAAGATAGTCCAATTAAAACATAGGCAAAGGAACTCAATAGGCAATCACAACACAAGAAACAAGTGTTGGTGAGAAGGCAGAGAAAAAGGAACCCTCAAGCACTGTTGGTGGGAAAACAGACGGGGACAGCCACTGTGAAAAATAGTATGGAGTTTCCTCAAGAAGTTAACAGAATTATTGTATGATCCAATAATTCCACAACTGGGTATTTGCCCAAAGAAAACAAGAACACTGATTTGAAAGAATATATGCACCCCTGATTGCAGCATTAATAAATTCTGATTTATTGCAGCATTATCTACAATAGCCAGAATACAGAAGCAACCCAAACCCCACTGATGGATAAATGGATAAAGATTTGACTTGTGGAATATTACTCAGCCATGAAAAAGAATGACATCTTGCCATTTACAATAGCATGGATGGATCTAGGAGGTATAATGCTAAGTGAAGTAAGTCAGAGAAGGACAAGTACCTTTTGCTGTTACTAATTTGGGGGTTTAAGAAATAAATGAACAAAAGAGACAAATGAAAAAAACAGACTCTTAAATAGAGAATAAACTGTGGTTGCCAGAGGGGAGCTGGGTGGGGGGTGGGGGAGATAGGTGATGGGAATGAAGAAAACACTTATTGGGATGAGTAATGTATAGAATTGTTGAATCATTTATTGTACACCTGAAACTAGCACTGTATGTTAATCACACCCACATTAGGAAAAAAAGACAAATGGCCTTGGGGCGCCTGGGTGGCTCAGTCGGTTGGGTGGCCGACTTCAGCTCAGGTCATGATCTCGCGGTCTGTGAGTTCAAGCCTCGCATCAGGCTCTGTGCTGACGGCTCGGAGCTTGGAGCCTGCTTCCGATTCTGTGTCTCCTTCTCTCTCTACCCTTCCCCTGTTCACGCTGTGCCTCTATGTCTCTCAAAAATAAACATTAAAAAAAAAAAGACAAATGGCCTACAATAGCAATTAGACTGGACATATTTCATATTAGCATCAATGGATACCAGAATTGCATTTCCAAAGGGCCAAGGGAATGTATCAACCTAAGAATTTTATACCTAGATAATCTGTCACTATGTTGTTCAAAAGGGTAGCCACAAGTCAAATGTTGCTATTGAGTACTTGAAATGTGGCTAGTTCAAATTGAGGTGTGCTATAGTTGTAAAATACACTCTTGATTTCAAAGACTTATTAAGATGCTTGGAAAACCATATGAAATATTTATAGTGACTACATGTTTGGATATTTTGGGTTAAATTTTGTTTTTTTTCCTGTTTAAGTCAGCCCTATTAATTTTCTATCCAGTAACTAACATCAACCACCTTCTTCCAACCTCATCACCTTCTACATGCTTGTACTTTTAGCACTTTCTTGGTTTCAAAAGACATGCTTGTTTGTAGACTCCTTTTATCTAGCTCACTAAAATGAACTCCTTAAGACATATCTACCCTGTACACCCACATTAACCCTGTACACTCACCCCCGAGCACAGCGTGCATCAGGCAACCTCTACCACTCTTAAGGTTAAGAGTGTGTGCTTCGGCACCGGGTGACAGGTTTTGAATCTACCTCCCTGGGTGCTGCCTATCTGATCTTGGGGCAAGTCACTTAACTTTTATGAGCTTTGATTTCTTTGACTTTGAAGAATATACTTTCCTAGCCTTCAAGCCTTTTATGAAAAAGAAAAAGAAAAAAGAAAAAGCTCCTAGGTTAGGTCCTTCTGATGCTTTTTAATTTATGTCTGGGTCTTAATTGATAAAGGTAATGGCATGGAGAGGTCAGTCCCATTGAAAACTGAAGTATATTACTCACAGTTCCCCTAGAAAGGAGACACATGGCTTGCAAGACCACATGGAAAAGCACTGGTGTTGGTTAGGAGGAAAAAACTGGAGCAATGGGAAAAGACAGAACACAGATTTTATTGGGGTTTCCATGGGAACAGCAGGATAGAACAGGGTAAACAAGACTGGCTAGTTTGTGTAATTCCAGTGGGCTTTGGGGCATAGAACAGCCACCAGCTACCTGATACCTGGCCCTTGGTAATTTAGGGCAGAAAAATATTGTCTTCATTTCTGAGAGTTAATTATAGGAGTAGTTTGGTATATGGACTCAGGATAGAGCAGTTTGTATACGTAAGGTATGTTCAAAAGCAATTTATATACTATCTCTAGGAATTAGCCAGTTCTGAGAGGGGCAGTTTTCCCCCCAGCCAGCAAGAAAGCTGTGTACTCCTCACCCACCAATGATATTAAACCGTCATAAAATTAAAAACATAATACACTTCTGAGACCCCTGTATCCTTCAAAAGAGTAACTTGTAGGTCAAAGTGGCCACTCCCTTGTTTTTGAAACAATTTTGTCTCTTTAGGCTTCTTTTGAACCATTTGTCCTGAGAGAGAACTTGTACCTAAAGAACTCTACTCACTTATCAACACCCCAACCAGCTAAATGCTAAGTTGTGCCTTACTGCTGAACTTCTAGAATACTCCCTGGCTCAGCCCTATCGCCAGCTCCCAAGATACTCTGGAAGAAATTATTACAAACTATTCTGTACATTCGAGGAAATGCTGTTAGGCATTCCTAAAAAAAAAAAAAAACAAAGAGGGAGGGGGAGGAGAATCTAGTTTAAGTTACAGAAACCACTCACAGTGCTTGAGCAGAAAAGCAGAACCTATTACAAGGATACAGAAGTATCCCCGGAACGCACACTCAGCTGGGCCCAAGGAGTGAACCAGATCAGGGATGCCATGTAGATACACTCACCTCCAACCCTGTTTGCTCATCTGTCTGTTTCTGCTTCCTCTACAGACGGTTGTGCTTTGTTACCTCAGTGCACATTGCGGGTGAAGGGTGGATCGCCCGAGCTGACTGTCCAGTGTGGGTGAGGAACCCATCTCTTGTCTGATCAACTGTTGCTAGGCAATGAGTCACGTTATCCAAAATGGCCACGAAATGGTCTCTGCTCTAGAACACTTAATCGTGAGCCAAAATAAAAGTGATCACCAGGATAGAATAGTTTGGAAAATTCTGGTGAAAATGCTGGTTAAGTTAAGCAGACAGTTTCAGACCACACAGTGTTCACTGCACATTAAAAAGATGATAAAGTGGGCTACTTGGGTGGGTGGCTCAGTCGGAGAAGTCCCTGACTCTTGATTCTGGCTCTCAGGTCATGATCTCGTGGTTTGAATTCAAACTCGGCATCGGGCTCTGCACGGACAGTACAGAGCCTGCTTGGGATTCTCACTATCCCACCTCTTTCTCCCCCACTCACGATCTCTCTTGCTCTCAAAACATACTTCTAAAAAAATTTTTAAAAGGATGATTATGCATTGTTAACCACTTATTAAACTCCAAGCATGTTTCTCCCTCTGCCCCCAAATTTATTTACCATACAACCAGTGTCCTCAAGAACATAGTTGCTATTCAGAGATTGCGGTATATTTTCTAGTTTCTAAAGTGCTTTGCCCGTGTGGTAGAAGTTGAAAAAAGTTTGTTCTGACATTTTATTTGTATATCTTATATAGTAGATAGAGGAAGGCATTGGAGGTTACAATTTCAGGAGAACAGACCCAAGAAGAAAGTGATAACTCTACAGTCCCTGCCTAAAATAGAGTCAAAGTTTGCCCTAGACCATTCTTCCAACTGTCTCATCTTACAAGACCAGGAAAGCTGAGGGACCCAACATCAAACAGCAAGTTAGTAGCAAAGATAAAACCGGAACCATAGCATGATAAGTAGAAGAACAATAGTCCAACATTGGAGGTATTCGAGGTAGAGATCTGATCTTTCAAATATCTGCCAAGACTTCTTTGAGCTAACTGGCACATAGGTACTATACAAGCACCTGGATTTTTGAGAAGAGTAAGGAATTTACACAAGTTCAGGGATGAAATCAGTTTTTGCCAGCCCATATGGAGTCTCCAGAGACTCTAAAATCACATTCTTCACCTCCACACTGACAGCCACAGAACAGCCTGTACTCAGAATGCACTCACACTGGGAGCCTTGTGGAGTGTTTAATCCTTAATTTAAATCCTAATGATTATTCAGCCTATTTGAGAGTTTAACTCAGTCATCAAAGGTTAAACTGCCTCCGGGTTCTGCGAGCAACAAGGCAGGAAATTAGTTCCTCCGTCCTGAATCCAAGTGGAAATAAAGATAGGCAAGTGAGGAACTGACTCTGCTTTTGTTCAAAGGACCCCACCTAAAGCTATACAGAAAGGAAGGCAGAGCAGGACACCCCTTCAGCAGCTCCAGGGGAAAAGAAAATAAATGCCATCCCTCAATACCTGGAGAGTACGAGTCCTTCTAGGAGGGCACGCCAGTAGTTGATAGATGGCAGAGACCTCTGCCCCCTGCCCTTCCCCACCCAAGTACCAGTCTTTACATCCAGTACAGAAAAGAATATGTAATAAGACCTCCATCTTTGGCCATCATGTAGCTAACAGCTCTCAGCGTGAAGATTTTCTTGGCTCAAAACCTGTACCAGAACTGTTTTAAAGTAGATTCACCCTTGATGCCTTCTATCACCCAGGGGGATAGATCATTTAATGGTACCTGTCCATCAAAATGATGAAACAAAGCTTTTTACCAAGCGCTAGCCTCCCAGTCCAGTCGTTTATGTACACATGCACCTGGGGACAGAAACATTGCAGGAAATGGAAGGGGCTAGAAGGATAAAAGCCACAGCAGGAAGAACCTCCCCACCCCCAGAACACTAAATTGATGTTTCTTCTCAAAAGTCCATCTTCCTGAATAAGTATTAAGCCCCCATTCACCATGACCACCTCTTCTCCCCACTTAGCCCTGCATGGCACCCAGCGGAGCTATCAAAAGCCATTTGCGAGGTGCCGGCTTAGGGTAAATCTTACAGGACACAGAATCGGCACTGGATAGCTTTTGGCCAATTGACTGGCTGAGATAAAAATACATCAGGCACCCTTAGAATTGGAGAAGTTTATAATGATCTGTCTAGGTATATGTCTACTCTGTACCCAGCCACTTCTGAAAGTGGAGGCAAGCCCATGGAGGGCTCCTCCAATCAGTCCCTCAGCCGTGTTTCAGATGATTTCTTCCTTGGCTTTATAGGAGACAGTTAAGTCTTTCCACATGTGTTTCGTCTTTACTTGATTTTATAAGCATGGCCTTGGGGCTATTGCCCCCACTGTATCAAACCAGTAGCTGGATCAGCTGGGCCTGTACAAGCATCACAAGGTTCTCCCTCCCCTCCATTACTAAGTTGATTCGGTGGGGAATTCAAACATGGAAGGACCTTTATTTTCCTTTGGTTTATAGAATTTTATCTCATGTTTAAAGGAATATTCCTTCATTATGTTTGGAAAATACAGAAAGATAGCAATTCCTCCTGCAAATCAACCATAACACCACCAAAATAAAAAAAAAATTATTGGCTAACCCTGCCTTTGTACCCTTTAGTAAACACATTCACATCTGTATGTAAAATCAAGGGCTAATATTTAGTCAGTGCTACAATGTGCCCAGTACTCTGGTAAGGGTTCCAGTAGTGTTACGTTCTCCTAATTCAAGGTAATAAGTACTATTTATAATCTCCATATGTGATTATACTGTAGATGCCATTTTTTCCCCAGGCTTTTAACATTAAAACATTTTCCGCTTTACTAAAATTGTTGTGGTATCTTAAAATAATGATTTCTTATTTTTACTTTAGATGTACTTTAAAATGTCTGAAAGGATTTAAGTTGTTTCCATTTTTAATAACAGAGTATCTTCATGCATAAATGTTTCTTATATTTAACATTATTTAAGAAAGTTTCTCAGAAGTGCAAGTACAGATCAAATGAGTATAAATATTTAGAAAGATTTGTTCAGTTGTTGGTAGAACTGAGCTCTGTGATTTAAAGCAATTTTATGTAATTTAAAGAACAAAATATCCATCACTGTCAGATGTTACTAATATATTATCCTGCTAAGAAAACAGCATTCGAAATAATTTTTAACATTTCACCCCAAACTTTCACACAAAACTAAAAATTCTACTTAAGATAAACTATTAAAGATTTTCAAAGTGTGTTAATAGAGTACACGTTGTTTGCGGGTTGTTTGAGAAAACCACAAAGCATCTAAAATTCATCGTTAGTCACAATAGCACCCAGAGACTGTCAATTTTTAGGAATGGAAAGAAACCTGCTGAAATCTTAATGGAGAGATTAGATAGTGTGTATCTTATATACTTTGTCGCTGAATATTCCACAATACAAACCTCCTAAAGAATCTAGGTCCTTCTACTCAAATGTTTCCCAGAAGTGCTGTACAACTAAACACACCCCACAGCTTTTTGTGGACTGGGCCTTCAGGCTGCCCCAATGACTAGAAAACAGAATGTTCTCCACAGATCTGCTTAAGAACTGAAAAGTAGGGGCACCTGCGTGGCTCAGTCAGTTAAGCGTCTGGCTCTTGGTTTCAGCTCAGGTCGGGATCTCATGGTTTCCAGAGTTCGAGCCCCGCCTTGGGCTCTGCTCTGGCAGCTTGGAGCCAGCTTGGCATTCTCCCTTTCTCCCTGCCCCCACCCCCACTCTCTCTGTCTCTGTCGAGAATAAATAAATACTGAAGACTGGAAAAAAAATAGTTAAAATGTTTAGTAGGAAGGGGAGGGCCCTACCCTACTAAATCCCAGATCATAAAAAGAAGGTTCTCTGGTAGATATAGCTGTTGTGTCAGACTGAATGACTGAGCATTTGCTCTTACATTGAACAAAATACCCACCAGTTCTCTGCTGACCTGGGGAAGGTGACAGATTTCAAGAAAATGAAACTTTGACCAGGGACAGACGCCTTCTGGTTGAGCAGCAGGAACCGACTTTGATGACTGTAGCTTGTCAAGCACCGCCAGACAGAGTATGCTGCTGTTGGAGGTATTTTTAGAAGCCTAATCCAGCTGGGAAGGGGCAAAGGGGAATCTAGTTTTTCACTTAGGTTCAATGACAAGCAGTTTAACTTATTGAAATAATCTTCTGACCTCAACTCTGGGGAGAGGACCCCGCATTGATTTCTGGGTGCTCCGTCGCCCCCCAGAGCAGCCCGTGCTCATCCAGTGCCTTTGCTCATGGTTCTCAGTGATCATCCTGACTTCAGAGTAGAAAAATGTGAAGGCCCCGAGGAGATCAAGCAGTGCCTGGTCTCCCTGTTTGTTGGCACTTACCAGCAAGCAGGCTGCAGTAGCTGGGACTCACAAGGACCAAGACAAAAATGAACTTTCAACTGTAAAAGAACAGTGACTACCCCAATGGGCTCTCTAGGGTTTGTCACGGTTGATGCAACTCTCCTATAGACCCGCCCCAACTAAGCATTTTTTTAAATTTCTTTTAACTTTTTTTTTGAGACATAGAGACAGAGCGTGAGCAGGAGAAGGGCAGAGAGAGAGGGAGACACAGAATCCGAAGCAGGCTCCAGGCTCTGAGCTGTCAGCACAGAGCCCAACGCGGGGCTCGAACTCACAGACCGCGAGATCATGACCTGAGCCGAAGTCGGCCGCTTAACCAACGGAGCCACCCAGGCGCCCCTCAACTAAGCATTCTTAGGAAGTCAGAGATGGAACTTAGAAATAATGGAGGTCCTCCGTAGGCTGAGCGCTAACCAACTAATACCGTCCCCAGAAGCAGATTTTGAACATTTGAAGGTGTTGCTACAATGTAAAATTCAGGAGGTTTCACATAGAAGTCTGGATCTGGGGCTTACCTCGAAAAATTAGTCTTCCACACTGGGCTCCTATGCTTGCAATGATACAATGAGCTGCCCTCCTTCAGGAGTCTTCAGTCAAGTCTGCCACAGTCTCCCCTATCTCCTATTACATTACGTAATTCTTATCTAGCAAAACCCTTATTTCCTAAGAATCCTTTGCAAGACAGAAAAGTTGACCTCCGGAGATGCTTATCCCTTTTCCAATGTCAACTTATTAACCGTGCTCCATTCTTCTTAGCGTCAGGCACACTTCCATCCGGAACCACGTCCTATTTACCAACTCTCTGCAGAAGTCTTCAGCGTGGCTTTTATAAGCCAGTAGGACTCCTCCCCCTTTGAAAGCCCAGCTGATCTCTCTCTTCATTTTTGAATTGAGGTCCTTCTTCTCTTAGCAAAGTGAATGGGGGTGGGGTGGGGAGACTACCACTCTTCAATAGAAGATCCCTGTAACTGATGACTCCCAATGCTTGAAAACACATGTGACCTCTTGAACTTCAATTGTACATGAGAATCAGATGCCCTGGCCCCACATCAGACCAATCAGAATCTCTTGATCCAGGTGTTGGTATTTTTTTAAAGCTGCTCAGAGGATTCCAGTGTGCCATCATAGTCTCTGATCACTCTCTGAGATTGTTGAATCATCCTGTGTGCTTATCACTCATGAACCCTCCTAGCTAATTCATATTAGTTTGAGGGGTTCTAGAAACCTTCCTCATCTGTAAAATGAGGAGGATAGATTAGATTCATGATATCCAACTTGGGATGCTTTGCCCCTTGGCATCGACAAAGGAAATTATGCGGTCGTTGAGCTACTTTCAGTATTGCACACTTATCCATGTTAAGACTACATGTGTTAATGAAGATGTTAAGTTTCTTTGCCTTTGCCTGAAATTACATTTACCTAATGTGATGATTCTACTTTCAAAATATCAGGTTTGTGGGAAGAGGGAAAAATACCCTTGGCAAATAGAAAGAGGAAGGAGAGGGGAGTTGAGAGAGACAGAAAGGAAGGAAAAAGAATTTGGGCTCTGACAGGTATTTCAACAGTTCCTGGTTGTTTGACAGTGACACCTAGAAAGAGAAAAATGACTTCTGAGGAAGTCTATAGTCTTGGAACACCCACTCCCTTAAAAGAATCATATTCTAACAATACATTTTAAACAAGACTGCATCTTAATCCCCTTCTTTGTGAAATGTTCTAACCCTTGGAAGTCAACACTCCTAAAAAAGAAGTGGTCCTGAATTTGGGGACCTCAAGGAAGGAGGCCTGGTTTACCTTAATGAGCCTAGCGGTTTGACAGCCAGAACTGAGCAAGATGACAGGGACAAGAACAATGTTGTCAGGAGACGTGTCGGTGGGCAGTGACAGAAATAAACATTTTTATACATGACAGATAAGTGCTCCCTGACTATCTACCAGCTTTTGTCTCTATTCAAACCTAAGTGTTAAATTATTCCAGCCAACACAGTCATTTCCTCTATAAACAATTCCTTTGCCTGAAACTAGTAGGGATTTCATCAAAGAAGCAGAAGCTGTGTTCCTTAGGCTGGTTTTTCTCTTTGTTACATCTCCTGGGGAAACGCCCCCTTGAGTATCTGGTGACCATTGCTAGGCAACGTGTCGGCATAAATATTTTATTGGTGAAAGAAAGTCTGTCTTAGAGAAACCATTCTTCATCTGTTCTAGATTCATCTCTCTTTAATAAAAATAAAAAAAGAGAGAGAGAAAAACAATAGAAATCCACTACCCATATGTTCCATGACATCCATGATGAGGAATGGATGACAAAGGAATCAAGTGAAAAACTCTTGAAATCAAAGCAATGCCAATAAGTACATTAGAAAATATAATGGGAGAAAAATGTTATTTGCAATGTTGTCTTAGCTTAGGCTGCTTTAGCAAAATATCACAGACTGGGTGGCTTAAACAACAAGTATTTATTTCTCAGAATTCCACACATGGGAAGTCCAAGATCAAGGTGCTGTCAGATTCCATTCCTGATGAGGGCCTTCTTCCTAGTTTGCAGATGGCCAACTTCCTGTTGAGTCTTCACATGATAGAGAGAGTGAGGAGCTCTGGTCTCTCTTCTTCTTCTTATAAGGGAACAAATCCCATAATGGGGACCCCACCTTCATAAAATTATCTCAAACTAATTACCTCCCAAAGGACCCGTCTCCAAACACCATCACATTGGGGGTTAGGATTTCAACCTATGAATTTTAGGGGGAGTGCCAACATTCAGTCTATAACAAATATCAACCAAAAATTTTCAAATGATTCATTAAAATTTTACCATGACACATTGGTACATTGTGAAGAGAATAAAAAATCTGATGGTGACTGAACACTATAAATACAATTTTTTAAAAGAAATATCTAAACATAGGAGTGACAGCAATCTAGAATAGAACAACATATCAAGAGTTTTCTTAGGAGATTAGTACTATGGACATGGTAGACAGAATTCTGAGAAAACCCCCAAGATTCCCAACCCCTTAGAGTACACACTCTGCATAATCCCCTGCCCATGAGGCAGGACCTGTAAATATAGTGGGATATCACTCCTATGATTATGTTCTATTATATGCAAGAGGGATTTTTCCCCCAAATATAATAAAGACCCTTAATCGGTTGAATAAATCAAAAGGAAGATTTTTCTGGGTGCACCAGGCCTGATCTGATCAGGTGAGCTTTTAAAAGGAATCTGAAATTTTTGAGATAAAGGGAGTCCGAGAGGTCCTGCTGGCCTGGAAGAAAGAAGAAATTCATGCTATGAACTGCCTGTGGGGACCATGTGGCAAGGAACTGTGAGTGGCCTCTAGGAGCTGAGACAAGTCCCCAGCTGACAGCAAGAAAATGAGGACTTTACTATACTATAACTACAAGGAACTGATTTCAACCAAAAACCTGAATGAGCTTGAAAGAAGACCCCAAACTCCAAATGAAAACCAATTAGCACAGTCAACACCTTGATAGTGGCCTCCTGAGACACTGAGCCAGAGAATCCAGCTAAGCTGTGCCCAGAATTTTGAGCCACAGAAACTATGAGATAGTAAGTTTATGTTGTATTAAGCTAAGTTTGTGGCAATTTGTTAAGTAGCAATTGAAGACCAATATAATGGGTGACTGTTATCTGCTTTACTGTCTATTAAAAAATTCTTATTTTACTTGTATCACTAACAAACCAAGAGCAAAACTGAAGACCCCATTTGGAATAAAGAATTATTAAAGAAAATATCACTATTATTGACTAAGGAGTATCCTCTCACCACTTCCTGGTCCTTTGTCCACTTTCACAAACTTATTTTCTGATCCTATGTCAGAGAGTCTTATCACGACACTAACTCAGAACCTATTTTAAAAGAAGTATACCTTATAGACATACTTTACTCTGAGAATAAACAGAGAGGCCAGACTTCAGTGTCCCAAGGAAATAGTTAGAAAAGCACATGGGAATGTATACAAATGTCCATCATTTTCTGGCTTATAGGGATAAAATTCATAACATGCATAGGGGTCAAGTAGTAGGAAATAGATTGACATATGTTGCATTCATTCAATAGAATACTATATACTCCATTTTTCATATTTAAAAAAATTATATAGCTCTATGCTTACTAATGTTGAAAGATGTTTATGATAGAGTCATTCATAAAAAAACAGGTTAAAAGACCTTATATATAGACAGCATCTCAATTTATCTTTAAGAGAAGATAATGACTACAGACACAGGTCTAGAGATGAAGACAGATAAAAGCTCTCTGTAAGGATGTACACTATGGTGATAAGACAGTTGTCTGTAGTGGTTGTTTTAATATATTTTACTTTTTGTTCATTTAAACTTTCTAATTTTCCTTCAGTGAAAAAAGATTAATTGTGTATTTTTTCAAATGCAAATAAAAGTTAACTATTCAATAAATTAAAAACATAGAAGAGGCTTGAGGCAGAAAGATATCCATTTCTAGTTAATAGTCAATAGGCTTTTGATTTTTCTCTAGTTTTATTAACTGGTAGCAATATTCCTGTTTGTCCTCATGTTTACAGCAATAGTTATATTGACTGATTCATTCTAAAAGAGAACTAGCCTCCAAAATACTGAGATAAATCTGTTTTTCTTAGCATTAACACCATACTTCCCAGATGCAAATTACAGAGGTCAGTGCTCAATAATTGGTTGTTGTTGTTGTTCCAAACACACAAAAAGCACTGAGAATGCCATTTCCTTGATACATATTGATGCTTCCACTATGAAACTCCCATGAGAAGACATTCCTACTGAGAAAATGAGCCCTTTCAATGGTCTTCTCTCCAGTTTAATCTGATGGACAAATAATAACCTCACTCTTCAGGATCAGCATCTTTCTTCTATGTTCTCTGTCAGAGTCATCAGAACAAAAAGCATTTAAAATCATAGTAAAATCACTAAATATGCTGTCGGGCAAACCCTTGGCTAGAAGAGCATGTCTCTTCATGATCCAGAGAATAGAAAATTCTCTATTGCATAAAGGGTGAGAGTGAGGGCTTTGCTATCAACTGGACTATTCCTAGAGGAATAGTTATCAAATATCTCCTGGGTCACTAGGAGACAATCACAATGTTTGGAGACATTTTGATTGTCATATCTGGGGTGTAGAGTGTGCTATCGAGATATAGTACATAGAGGCTACGAATTCTGTGGAACACTCTACAGAACACAGGACAACCCTCCACAATAAAGAATTTCCCAGTCCAAAATATCAGTAGAGTCAAATTTGAGAAACCTTGGCCTAGAGTGTCAGAGAGATATAAAACTTAACGATGTTAAGGACCTAAAATCAGTGAGAAGTCACTTCTCTTACAAAGTAGAAACACCCAGGCACAGAGCAACAACAAAAGTTATACCCAATTCCAGCCAATATGGAACAACCGGGAATGGATTTACCCTCCTGCCTTACACAACTAGGAAACCATGCAAATATATCTAAAAGAACATTTATCAGACACTGGACAATAGGTAACTAAGTACTACAATCACCAAGAGAAAGAAACAAGTGAGAAGAACCCTACAGTTACTCTAGCTTACTGTCTGGAGGCATTTTCCAGACTTCAGCACAGGGAATTAGAACCCAGATAGAGCTAGGTAGTCTCCTTGAGTTAGGGGGACAGTAGAGTATTTGGTGGGGCCAGGGCAACTAAAATTTGCAGAGACACAAGGATGAAGCAAAGAAGGTCTTGAGTTTTTGGCTGAGTACTGGTCTACACATGCTTGAGGAGAAACTACTGAAAACTATGGAAGAGAACTATCAGAAACGAGTACATAGAAAAATTTCTAGGACTCATATAGGGCTGGGTATAGTTTTAGTTTCTACCAGTCAGAATTATGTAATAATGGGTAAAATTCTCAAAAGTATATTAACTTGGTAGTGAGGTCAAATTAGCCCTCAACTAAAGGATGCTTTGACAAGCCCTAAAAAAAACTTTAAAAGCAAACCTCAAGAGGACCAATGACAGTCCCGGCAGTTTAACTGCATGCCAGAACAAAATCCAATACTATATAAAAGAAAACAACGAAAATCAGCAAACAACAGCATGAAAATACACAATATCCAGCATCTAATCAAAAATTTCCAGACAAGCAAAGAGCAAGAAAATATAATTTGTAACCACAAGAAAAATCAATCATTAGAAATAGACCCAGAAATCACAGAGATGATAAAAGTAGGAGACAAGAACATTAAAACAGCTTTTATAAGTATGTTCTATATGTTTAATAAGGCAGAGGAAAACAAGACAAGATAAGGAAAGAAAAGGAAGACATAAACTATTATTTCTTCATTCCACCACTTATGAGTATGGTATTCTGCTAGGCATTAGGGCAACATAGATAATTAAATTGCAGTCCCTGCTCTCCTGTAGTTCATTATTTACTAGAAAAGGTAAATGCAGAAATGATGAAATATGATAGAATGTGATGAATGCCAGGGGAGGTTTGACCAAAGTGCTAGAGGAACACAGAAGGATTAGGGAGGTGACCACCTACAGTAGGGATTAGGGGTACATTTAGGATTCTTGATCACTGGGACAAATAATAATAGTCAATTTCATGAAACAACAACACATTTTTATTGAACACTTATTACATGCAAAGAAATGTAGGAAACTTAGTAATAAGATGGAGAAATAAAAACAGAAATGAACCCTGCTCTCCTGAAGGTTATACTTATTGAGCACTGAAATTTTTATATAATTTTCTCCTTATAACAATAATGTAAGGTATGTATCATCCCCCATTCTTAGATCATATTAATGTTCCATAATTCTTTACTTCTCTCTCTATCCACTCCCTTTGACCTGTGACTTTGAAGTTCTTCCTACTAAAGAGACAGAATATATTTTCTTGCCCCTTCCTTCACTTTGTTTGGCCATATGCCTAACTTTGGCCAATGAAATATTACTAGATGTGATGTGACCAAAAACTTTAGAAATGCCTCTGCATTTGGTGCGAGTGTGTGTATTTGTGCAGAAAGACCTGCAATAAGAAACAGAGTCACTGACCTGAGCTCAGTCTCAATGGGCTGAACCCCAGCCAGCCTTCCGATGTGTCTTATTGTTGTGTCCACTGATATTTTGCACTTGGTTATTAGGCAGTAGTACTTCACTGATATGCATCATCGAATAAAGGGACAGAACTTAAGTAGCACGGCTAGAGTGACACTCCTAGTAAACAGAACCAAGATTTGAATTTACATCTGCCTGACTCCAGAGCCAACATCTTTATACACTGTTTCCCAAAAGCTTTACTCTTGAGAACTTGCCCTAAGGCAATAGTTCCTTAAAATACTACATACACATATACATTTACTGCAGTTTTTCTTAGGGCCGAAAGAAATTTGAAAAAGACTTAAACCCCTCTGTGTAAAAAAGAGTTAAGCAAAGTGTGTCATACCATGTTGAAGGAGTGGCTTGTGCATATAAAATAACAATCGTGAAGTGTATGCAATGTGGAAAGAGGTCTGTTTTCTACCGATAATCTTGAAAACTAAAATAGACTTATTTTGTAGGTCAACTAAAAGTCAAAATGTATGTGTATAGATATGTGGATATGTGTGTGTGTTTGTATATATATGTGGAACTGGAAAGGGGCAAAAAAGTCACTTATTAAATAAAATCAATTTCATAGAGTTATGGGATTAGAAGGGATGTATTTTAGTCTTTGAATTTTCCATTAGAGTTGTTATAATAAAAACAGTGATTAAACTGACACATACAGCTCTGGTGTCACCCTAATTCACTCAGAGGGCTCACACAGCCACGCACCATCAAATCTACACCAAGCATCTGGAGACTTTAGGAGGCCTTTTGGAAAGTATGTTCAAGTGCAGGATTTTTATGCATCACCTTCTTTAGCACCTTTTTTTAGGGGGCGGGGGTTCATACTTTTAATATGTTTTGGCAATTATGAACTTTACACCTAGCAACACACTTAAGGAAATTATTTTGAAGAAAATTTTCTAATTATTATTACACTTTATAAATATTAGTTTTATTCCTTACTTATACATCTAAAAGGATAATATGATGATGTATCTATATGAAAGGAATTACTGTAAACTATTTTAGATTGCCGTTAACAACGTCCATCATCAAATTGCAAGGAAAAGCATATTGTTTTCTATCTTTAAGCCAAATAAAGTTTGTAATAAACAGAAGATCTTTCTTACCAATGCTGTTAGCAACGGCTTCAGAGAACATCTACCATTACACGCTCCAACTAGGGGCTGCCAGGGCTTACGCTTGGCCTTAGCAGATGAACAGAAAAGACCCTCAATTTCCAAAAGCCTTGCATTTGTCAACCAAGACAGATTTTCCCATGAATAAATTATTTTACTTCAAAGCTGGAGCCAATTCTTATCCTAGTTGTCTGCCTGATTAGAGAACAAGAGGAGCTGGATATGACATGAGGGTATTTGTCTCCTTCCCTCTGACCTTTCAGGTATTCATAGTTACTCGTATAGAGCATTTACTGGTGCCACTGTTCTTTGCTGGGCGTGTTTTGTATGTTATCCCATTTGATCTTTGAATAGTAGGTATCACCCCATTTTCTAGATGGTAGAGCCAAGTCTTGGGAAAGTTGAATGATTCGTACCAAGTGGCTTTGAGCAGCAGTATTGGATTAATCAAGTAAACAAGTTGTTACCAATGTCGTTTTCCTCTCAAGGAATTACAACCTAATTCTCTAAGCGACTCCAAATGGAAGGTCTTCAGGTCCCTTGAAGGTGGATTGGAGAAAACACTGTATTGGGAGCATATGAGAGAGATCATCTAAGTTGGTCCAGGCCCTTACTAGCTCTTTTCTGAGCCACGGCCACAGAGGATTCCCTTCTTCCACGCTACTCTTCCTCTAATTCATTCTCCTCTCCACAGCTCAAGATGTCCTAAAAGCACATCTGAATGCAGCATGTTTGTTTATAAGTCTTCAGTGGCTCCTCAGGACATTCCCATGGAATTTTAGAACACCTCAGTATGATGTGCTGAGTCTTTATTTTGGGTCTGTTATCTTTTTAGCATCATCTCCCATGTTCCACAAAAGCATACCCTTCAGTCATCCAGGGCTACTTACAGATCCTTCAATACCCCTACTCAGGACTTCAGGTCTGTGCCTGAATGTCCTCTTCTCTTCGTCCATCTCTGTTATGGACTTATTGTTTGCATCCCCCTAGAATTCTATGTTGAAGCCCTACTTCCCAATGTATGGTATTTGGAGGTGGAAACTTTCAGGGGTAATTATAACTAAATGAGGTCATGAGAATGGAAGCCCCGAAGAGATTACTGCCCTTATAAGAAAAGACACCAAAGTGTCCACTTTCTTTCTCTCTTCCTGTCTTTCATTCTCTCTCTCTCTCTCTCTCTCTCTCTCCTATATGAGGACACAACAAGAAGGTGGCCTTATGCAAATATAGAAGAGGGTTCTCACCAGGAACGGAATCTGTTAGCACCTTGATCTTGGAATGTCCAGTCCAGAACTGTGAAAAATAAATATTTTCTTTGCTTACACCATAGAGTCTATGATATTTTATTATAGCAGCCTGAGCAGACTAGAAAACCTGGAAAACTTTCTTTCCCAAATAGCACTTCTGGTTATTCACCCTCAGAGAAAGGGAGAAAACTATCTATTGCTGGGCAACTCTGTGTTGTGTACTGTGTGTACTGTAATTCTATGTACTGTAAACTTTGTCCTGTAAAACAACTAGTATTGCCTTTTTCTGGCTAGGACAATTATGTTTACATGTCTATTTCCTTTACTATATTGTGACCTTCTTGAGAACAAGGACTTTTTCGTTGGATTCATCTTTGCATTCTCAGCAATGGCACATGCACAACACAGAGGAGGAACTCAGTTAATGCCTGTCAACTGGAACTAAGTTCAAAACAGCCACCATTCAAAAAGGAGAAGGGAGGAAGGGAGGCTAACCATTCACTGAGAGCCCATTAGGTGGCAGCCATGTTATTACCTCTGGTGTCTCATTTAATCCTCACGATACTCTGTGAGATGGGTGTGATCATCCTTATTTCCAGATGGTGACAAGGACGGTCAGGGAGGTACAATGACTTTCCCACAATCACAGTCACTAAGCAGTATAGTCCCGATTCACTCTTGTGTCTGGATCCGAAGCCAGCACTCTGGTCCTCACTAGCTGCCTTCTACTCAGAGAGGATGCATATCCCTGCACATGCTAGGTAAGCCAAGTCTTTCCAGACATTCTTCACCTGAGAAGTAGAGCTCCCCACCCGCCCACCCTAATTTCCATTCTACATCAACTTCTGCAAGTGCCACCATGACCGGGCACGTCTGCATTTGGCTTCCTGGCAGGAACCAGGGAGGAGAACGGGAGCTCAACAGGTACCTTGTGGGGCTCTCATGATGAGAAGGGAACTGAAAACAAGGCACAGGGCCACAGGCTGGCCTTCCATGAGCAGGGCAGATTCACCAGGGTGGGAAACATCTTCACCTAGTGAGGATACTGGAAGGAACTCTTAAGGTGATTATCAGCTCTCGGGTGCAAATGCAAAGGAACATGCAATCTGAGTCTTTTCTACCATGCTTCCCAAAATTCTACTAGCCTTTTCCCACTGTTCAATTTTAAAGCCACTTCCATATTGGTAGATATTTGCTATAGCAATGCCCCATTTCCTGATAGAAAGATCTGTATTAGTTTCCTAGGGCTGCCATAGTGAATCACCACTAACTTGGTGGCTTAAAACAACAGAAATGTATTATATCATATCTCTAAAGAGCAGAAGCCTGAAATCAAGTTGTTGGCAGAGCCATGCACTCTCTGAAGGTTCTAAGGGAAGATCTTCCAACTCTAGTAACTCTAGATGTGACTTGGTCTATAGCAGCATTAATTCCAATCTCTGCCTCTGGCTTTTCCCCCTGTGTCTCTCTGTGTCTCAAATCACCCCCCTCACACATTTTTTTTTTTCTCTTCTAAGGACACTAGTCATTGGATTAAGGGCACACCCTAAATTCAGAGTGATCTCATCCTAAGATCTTTAAATTAATTATATCCATAAAGATCATATTTCCAAGTAAGATCACACTCAGAGGTACTAGGAGTTAAGACTTGTACATATCTTTTTAGGGGATCCTACTCAATCCATTACATGCCCATTGTTCTTTTTTGTTTTTTCTTTTTTATTCAGAATTTAATTTAACTTTTGTTCATCAACCAAAAGATATAAAATTCAGAACGATATAATTTTCTTCCTGCATCTTAAAATAATCTTTGTTCTTGTTAATGGCTTGCATTGCTTTGGTGGAATCTAATCACTGCAGCCAACTGTCAATGATGTATGACATGAAAATCCTTTGCCCACTACAAGAGCAAGAAAAAGTTACTGAAGTAGATCCAGATGTGATTACAAATGTCTGTCCACCAAAGAACCTGGCATATTTTAAAATGAATACAAAGCCGCTCATTTGAATGATGATTCCTATTTCTCTTTACCATCTCTTAATCAAGGTTAGATAGTAGGTAAATCTGAGTCAAAGAGATTCAAGTTCAGGTCTTGACTTTATCCCTCTTAGCTGTATGTCTTTCAGCAAGTTGCTTAATATCACCAAGTATGTTTTCTCATTTATAAAACAGAGATAAAATGATAATAAACACATCCTTCCAACCTCCCAGAGTTGTTTTGATTACAAAATTGTATGTGTAGAGGCACTATGCAAATATCTATGGCTATTTTGAGAGTTTCTTGGAGAGTCTTGGTTACCAAATTGAGTTTCTCAACATATGATAACCACACATTATAGTAGGTCAAATGTGGGAATTACTTAAATTCCAGTGATGACCCTTCTCTAGAGTCTGGTTAAATAAGCTGTCATGTTAAGCATTGATGATGGGGAAAGAATTTGAAAGAATCAGCTAGCTTCTGCCATCTTGTCTTTCTAATTCCATTTCAAGGCACTGTAAGTGTCAGAGCAAATGCTGATTCTAGTGGTACATGCAAAACATGTTCAAAAATGCTTGATAACTCACAGTAAACTTACATATACCTCCTCTTATAAGATCATTCTTTTTTTCTACCATATAAATTTTGTGTTTATTCTCTACAGAGCCTCCCTCTTTTCTTTTTATTATTATAGTTTCATTCACTCAACAAACATTTGCTAATAACCCACAGTGGGGCAAGCCTCAGGCTAGTGCTGATGCTATAGGTCATGGAAGGCAGGGACTCTACCCTTGTGAGTATCATGATTTAGTAAAGGAAAAAGATCTAAATAACAAGTACACCATGAGATTTGCCATCACAGAAGTCAGTAAAATTTCTATAGGTGGGGGTGTAGGGGAAGAGTAGCCCAGGCAGAGAGAATAGCAGGGCACAGTTTCACAGAGGTTGGAAAGGGAAGGTTTTATATGAAAGTAGATCACATGCAGGAGCTGCCAGGGTGTAGAATATAAGAGGTGAGAAGAATGAGACGAGTCCTAGAAAAGTAGCTGGGGCCCAACCTGGAGAGCTTTCTATGTCAAAGGGAAGGATTTAGATTTCATTCCTCAGCCAAAGGGAGTCAAGGGGATTATAAGCAGGATAATGGCCACACTGGACACCGCCTAGCCCTAGGAGACAACTTCAGGAAATGCTTCCCATAAGAAATATGTTATTGTGGTTATCTTAGCTAGAGAAGTCTGTTTTTCCTTGTGGGTTGAGAGAATGAGATCTCACAAATGGCGTGGCACTTGTATTATCCCTACAACAATACCCCAACACATGTCAAAACAAAAACAGCTGCCTGTCTTGGTGCCTTTATTTTTTTTTTAATTTAAAATAGTTTATTTTCAAATTGGTTTACATAAAACACCCAGTGTTCATCCCAACATGTGCCCTTTTTTAATGCCCATCACCCCCTCTCCCCCCCCATCTCCCTCACCCTCAGTTTGTTCTTAGTCTTTGAGAGTCTCTTATGTTTTATCTCCCTCCCTCTCTGTGTCTTTTTTTTCTTTCCCCTCTTCCCCTCCCCCTGGTTTTTGCTTAGTCTCACCAAGTCCACCTATTCGTGGAAACATATGGTATCTGTCTTTTTCTGACTGACTTATTTCACTTAACATAATACCCTCCAGTTCCATCCATGTTGCTACGCATGGCCAGATTTCATTTTTTCTCATTGCCACATAGTAGTCCACTGTATATATGTACCACATCTTCTTTATCCACTCGTCAGTTGATGGGCATTTAGTTTCTTTCCATGTTTTGGCTATTGTCGAAAGTGCTGCTATGAACTTGGTGCCTTTAAAATCTCCTGCTAGAAAGAATACCTTGGAGAGCAAATGTATCAAGCAAGATAACTGAAGGACATCTGGCAAAGGCAACAAGAAGGTGCCATGAGAAGTGTGGAAGAAGATGAGAAAGAGTGATGGAAAACTAGCAGAGAGCCATTTCAAAACTGGTTGGGCTCTCCACTGGTGCCCCATGAACAAGTAGGTTGAGTAAAAATCAATAACTCATTCCCTGATGCAACAGGGCATAATTAAAAAAAAATCAGAAAGTCAAGATAAGAGACAACAATATTCCAGAACCACACAGGAACTTCTGCTGGAAAACATACTTATAGATGGCTTTAGCAACCAACAGTAAATGAAAATGAAGTAGTTTACATCTTCCATTTGCCTGTGATCTAGGTAGATTTACCACCCTTGGAGTAGTACTGATGGACACCAAGAGTAGAAGTGATAAAAGAATAGATTGGTAGAGGGGCACCTGGGTGGCTCAGTTGGCTAAGCATCTGCCTCTTGGTTTCGGCTCAGGTCTTGATCTCACAGTGAGATCAAGCCTTGCATTGGGCTCTGTGCTGATGGTGCAAATTCTGCTTGGGATTCTCTCTCTCCCTCTCTCTTTGCCCCTCTCCTTCTGGCATTCTCTCTCTCTCTCTCTCTCTCTCTCTCTCTCAAAATAAATAAACTTTAAAAAAAAGAATAGATTGGTAGATATGACAACTAAAATGTAATACTCCTACACATCAAAAATCTACAGGTACAAAAATGAAAGGCAAATCCAGAGGAGAATTTTTATGCAAGAAGCTGTCTTTAATCCTTTTATTTATTATCATGAAAAATTGGAGAAAACCTACTAATCTAACAATCAACTTCTAAAAAGGAGTTATGAGGACCAGTAAATGTGGAAAGTGCTCACAAATGCATCTAGCTAAGTGATAAAAAGAGACTATGGCATTTTGAACATATATTATGACTTTAGGTAGTAATAAAAATGCCTTACATAAGAAATCTAGAGAAAAATTTAAATGTTAGTTACTCCTTATTCCCTTGGGTAAATGTTATCAATCAAAGCCAACAGGAATGTTTCCGGACATGGAGGGTTCAGTGTCAACTATCAAATCCATCAGTTGGGGCTTTCTTTCATCTTGTTTTCAGAGTCTGGTCCCTCAGCTTGGGCTGGGAAAAGCCATCTATGGAATCTTGGGCTCCTAAGAATTCTAGAGTGACAGAGTTAGTTTTTCATCTCTAGTACCACCTTCTGTTTGGCGAAAGCAGAGGTTAGGAACAGTGTATACAGAGAAGGCACATTATAAGCATTCAAGAAGAGGGCTTTTCCTGCAGTTTCCTGAGAGTGACACCAAAACTCATTCAGCTCCTTGCCCCTGTAAGTATCTACCACAAAGCAGGTGCTCTGTAAGTGCTAGTTAAAATGTATCAGAAGCAGACCATCTTGGAACCTGCAGACGCCTGCTGGGAACAGGACTCCTAAAACAACAAATATGTCTGGAAGGCAATGGTCCAAGGCCATTCTTTGTTGGCTATAAGTGAGGTCTCTAGACTAAAGGGAGCACACGGCTCTTCTTAAAATTGAAGGTGTTTATGCTCGAGGTGAAACTGAATTCGATTTAGGCAAGAGATGTATTATGTGTGTGAAGCAAAAAACAACACAGTGACTCCTGGTGGCAAACCGAACAAAACCAAAGTAATCTGGGGAAAAGTAACCTGTGCTCATGGAAACAGTGGCATGGCTCCTGCCAAATTTCAAAGCAACCTTCCCACTAAAGCCATTGGCCACAGAATCTGTGTGATACTGTACTCCTCAAGGATTTCAAATTACTTAAAAGTAAATAAATAAAGGTGCAGATTTGTTCTCTTGTAAAAAAATAAAAAAGCATTGGAACCATAAACAAATTATATGTTTAACCAAGGCTCCTGGTATGAGACAAATAAATGCCATATGAAAGCCAGAGTTTATTCCAAAGATCAAGAAGGATAACACACTCTATTAGGCTCTTTTGGGTCCTTCCCAGATGAAAAAGTTGTCACTTTTGCAAATGAAGTGAACCCTTGCCTTATTTTCACACCATATCCACCAGCTGGTGTGGGAACCTAAAAAGAGTATTCATCTTTCTGAGTCAGCAACATTACACCCACCACGAGGTAAAGGATTGGAGGATGGGCATAGATGAATGTGCAAAATGGCACCAGCCCTTGGGTGCCACATGGCAATACACATGGAAGACCTAACAGTCTATGTGTCTATGTGGAGAAGTTCATCCCTACTTAGCACCAAAAAGAAAGACTACATAATGGAAGAACCAAAGTTCACAACGGAATTGGGTAGAAATATGAATGGACACAAATCTCTATGACTTTCTGCCAAGGCCCTACTGAAAGAGGCTGCTTATCACCTTTTTCTGGAAAAGATCTCCCTGGGTGCATCAGTGCTATTTCCAACTAGGTTGCCTCCACCTAGCTGGCATTGCCATGGGCAGGGTATGTTTGGGGAGTTTTTTCTGTTTTGTTGTTTTGTTTTGTTTTGTTTGTTTTGTTTTGGTTTTTAGAGAGGGAGAGCAAGCATGCACAAGTGGGGGAGAGGGAAATAGGGGGAGAGAGAGAGACAGAGAGAGAGAGAGAGAGAGAATCCCAATGCAGGGCTCAATCCCACAACCGTGGGATCATGACCTGAACCAAAATCAAGAGTCAAATGCTCAACCGACTGAGCCACCCAAGCACCCCAAGGGAGTTTTGAAAGGAGAACTACATGACACTTCTCTCGGGAAGCTGCCAGTCTACCAAGGCAGCTTGGGCCTCCTGAGTGTGCAGAGACCCGAGTCCAAACTCAGGCCTGGACCCTGGCCAACCCTATAGCTTCAGTCAAGTGCCAACTCCAAATAGACCCTTTGGCTTTATGTATAAAGTGGAGGCGGTGGACTTGGGGATTCCTGCTCCTCCAGCTGCTACTGGTATGATTTTGCAGAGTGGTATGACAACCTGAAAACTTCTAGGATACCTAAGAACAGAAGGACAGCCACCATGCATGGAGGATTTCCACTGTAGCACTCAGGGAAAGGAAATCTCTGGGCACCAAGAGTTCTGAGAAGCACAGAATGCCTGTAGCCCCATGTTTACCAAACCTAGAAGGTCATGGTTTGTGATTTCTCCATCTTTCCATATCCCCGGCATAGCTCTCTATTTGCTTATGCAGTGGGTATGAATCTAGTTCATAAAACTTGGGACTGCAAGGAACATGGCCTTATTTTGTTGCAACTCAACTAACATTCCATTTGAAGCCTGTTCTGTTTGAAGGCAGAAAATGTCATCTTGGTCAATTCTGGGTAACCGGTAGCATTCCAGGTTTCAACTCAAACAGTTCAAGGTTTCCTCATTCTCTTTCTTTTCCCAGGAGTGACATCACAGCGCAGAGGCCTCATGCAGCAACACAGCATTGGTCCTGGATAAAAGGAAAGAGTTCATGTTTCCCCATCCTCATTTCTAGGTGGGGAGATATTTGTAGGGTAATACATCAGGATCCTTCCCTTTCTCTTCATGAGGTATCTAAGAGAAGGAGCTAGGCCTCCCCCTCTCTTTGGCTCTCTCTTTTGGGGATCCATCTGCAGCGAGCACCCATGTCACTCTGCCCCTCAGAGGGAAGAGCTGGGGTAACCTGTGCCTTCTGTGAATGATTCAGTCCATAAACACCAGCATTCCACTCCTACAAGCAACAGCCTCCTACCTTGCCTTTCTCACTTATAAAGATGATACTTGGATTTATAACTCCCTGACTTACATGTGTGTCAACTATTTCTGAACTTAGGTGACAAACAGGGACATCATGTATTAGTGCCCTCAAGTCCTTATGGGTGGTGTCTGGCCATGTAGGAATCTGCTGATGTGTCTATATTCTTCTCTGCTCCTTGGCTAGAGAGTACCAGCCAATGTCGGCTGATGCAAACCGCATTATGACCATGAGGCTGCCAGCACCTGTTGTCTTAGCTAATGCCCTTCTCAAGGACACAGGAAATTTCATATTCCTTCTTCCACCCCACTGTGACCTTTTGGGCTCTTCCTAACCTTGATAGCCCCCTGCCCCTGTCTTTACTGCTCTTGTTCCGTGGTGGTACAAGGATGCTGCCTCCTTGGTTTCTCTCTATTCCTGGATCTCTAAATTCCTCTGGGAATCGTGTAGTTTCATAGTACCACCTGTAATACTTTCCTGTAGCTTCTATAAGAAATTACCATAAACTGGGTGGCTCACAACGGAAGCAAACTTAGTTCTGGAGACCAGATGTCTGAAATCAAGGTGTCGGCAAGATATCATCAGGGCCGCACTCTCTCTGAAGGTGCTAGAGAAGGATCCTTCCTTGTCTCTTCTAGCTTCTGGTATTTTCCAGGAATCATTGGTGTTACTTGGCTTGTAGATGAATCTCTGCCTTTGCCTTCATGTCATCTTCTCCCCTGGTCTTTGTGTCTAAATCTCCTCTTCTTATAGGAACACTGGTCACTGAATCCACTATGAAGTCATTTTAATTTTATTTCATCTGTAAAGAACTTATTTCCAAATAAGGTCACATTCACAGATACAGGAGGGTTAGGAACTTCAACATATCTTTCTGGGAGACACAATTTAACTCACAAACACAGCTCCTTTCCAGATGGTATCACCTGTTACTTTTTCTTTCGTTTCATTTCCGGCTTTCTGTTCCTGCAAACCAAAGATATTTTAAACCCTTTTTCAGGTGGGGAAAACACTAGTTTGGTAGCTATTCTGCTGAATCTTCTTTCCTTAGCCATGAATAGCAGTTTTCCATTCGTTTGTTTCATTTAAAATCCAGGAATTTGATGTCCTTTGTTTTCCAGCAACTGAAGTGGCCCTTACTTGGCGTAATAGAGGTCTTCTATCCAGAAACAGGAATGGTGAGAGGGTCCTCTGGAAATGGGTGTGGATGGAACCACATATTTCTCATTATCCTGATGCATGTATGTTTACTTCAAAATGTTTTCTGAGTCTTCCTTGATTTTCAGTGTGTTTTTTTTTTTCAGTTTTATACCACTATTGAGATCTTGTGGCTCCAAAAATCCCCATGAAGAAAGAAGATGGATAAAGGGGGTGCCTGAGTGACTCAGTCAGTTAAGCTTCTGACTCTTGATTTTGGCTCCAGTCGTGAACTCATGGTTTGTGAGATTGAGCCCTGCAATGGGCTCTATGCTGTATGGAGCCTGGTTGGGATTCTCTCTCCCTCTCTCTTTGCCCCTCCCCCATGCATGCTCTCTCTCTTTCTCTCTCTCTCTCTCTCTCTCTCACTCACTCCCTCAAACTAAATAAATAAACATTTTTTAAAACAAAAAAAAAGAGTAATGATAAAGATGAAATGAAGGGCATGCCAATTTGCAGAACTGGCCCTCCTTGTAAAGGCTTTGCAGGCTGTTGGTGAGAAAGCTGTATTTAGCATACCTCTATCCAAAGACCCAGGTGCCCACCCAATGGTGTAGCTGAAAAGGGGAGAAGAGCCATTCTAACAAAAATTGTCCCAGTAGAGCCCCAAATCCCATTTTAGAGGTTTATTTTGAGGGGGTTGACCCCCCTATCTCCAAGAGTTTATCTTCAAAATATAGACACCAACAAGAGTCATGTAAACCCAATGATTAGTACACCCACATTTTTCACTATTTCCAGATGCAAGCCTTCTTTTGAAAAACTTAAAAATCTCATGACATTCTTAGAGTTATTTGGAATTTCAAAGTAAATAGAATATCATGACAAAAAAAGAAAAAACAGGACGAAGCGATGTGTTTTGACTATAATCTATATGGCTCTTCCCCATGCCCTGAGAATTCTAATACCTCCCCCACACACAAGGAGGCACAGTGCCCTTCTCCCTGCCCCATGATAATCACTACTCAGAGGGCTTTAAAATCTTGATCGTCCCTTTGGATTTAGAGAAGATGGTCTTGAGACAATGGGTCCTGGATTGAGAAGTTTGGGGAATTGGTGATGAGAGATGGAGAACTGAACCTGAATCAGAAGAGTTCCTACAGGGCAGAAAGACCTCCCAACACAACACAGCTGAGATATGGGGCAGCATAAAAATACTCCAGGTGTGGAGGTGCCTGGGTGGCTCAGTCAGTTAAGCATCTGACTTCTGCTCAGGTCATGATCTAGCGGTTTGTGAGTTCGAGCCCCGTGCTGGGCTCCATGCTGACAGCTCAGAGCCTGGAGACTCCTTCAACTTCTGTGTCTCCCCCCTCTCTGCCCCTCCCATGCTCATGCTCTGTCTCTCTCTGTCTCTCAATAATAAATAAAAATGTTAAATATTTTTCAAAAAAATACTCCAGGTGTGGAGGAGGCTTTGGGGAAGTAGGAGCAGAGAGACCACAGAAGAGAGTAGTGAAAACGCTGGAAAAGTAGTCATAGACCCTGGCTCAGGCCCAGAGTCTTCTGCTTACGAGCCATGTGATGGTTGCTCAAATTCCCTGAGAAAACTATACCTCAGCGATGTCCTGGTAGTGCAAGGCTGATCATTCAGAATTAACCTGGGGATCAGGAGAAATAGTTCTAAATTAAGTTGCTCGATTCTATATTAAGTTATTAATTTCCTGCTCACCCCTTTTCTGATTCAGATGAGCCTTTTATTAATAATCTGGTCCCTGGCGGGAAATGGAAAGCAGGCTAAATCCAGTAGAAACATAATGGTTTTTATGTCATTTTTTCCGTATGTGGTCCACTATTAGGCAATTTTGTCCCAAAGCCATTGCCACCATTAATGGAATAATGGCAGCCAATGCCAGCTGGTAGCTTCAGGCATCTCTATTCAAGAACCCCTGTGAAGGTTCTAACCCCAGAGTTAGTCATATTCTGATGACAAGGACAGTCTGGGTTGCCGTGGAAGTATCTTTGCCTTTGCAACCTGAATGCCCCTTAGCCCCAGAGGTTCCTGCTGATGCTGGAAGGTATTCTAAGCTCTCTACCAGATGAAGACAGGTTGCTGCTTGTATATACCGCCTTTCTTTCAGCAAAGCAGATAAAGAAGCTTCATTCAAAGAGAGAGAAAGGAAACTATGCTCTGTTGGAATACTCTATATGAATACAGTTCTGGAGTGAAGGAAGGAGTTAAATTTGCTGTTAATCTTTAGAAACAGGAAAAAAAATAGATGGGAAATAAGGTTGAGGCCTCCAGTTAGTGTTGTTTTTTTTTAATCTGTCAGATTTAATTAAATCACCACGAGTGCCTTTTAAAGGGCTCTGTGTGGTTGTCCTGCATGGATGGAGGAACTTGATCCAAGAGGCAGCCAGGGTTTTGGTGGCACGCCAACTTCTGTCCTTTCCCAGGCAAACAGCACAAGTCAGCCCAGTAGTGCTCGTCATTATGTGGACCCAGAAGGCCATCAAGTGCAGAGCTGGCATCAGGTCCTGAGGCCCAGCATACTGCAGGAACATTGCCAGGAAGTCCGATACCCACATCTTTCTGCCCTGAACTGACCCAGACTTCCTCTGTAGTGCTATTTCTCCACTGTAGCTATTGAGTTCCTAAGCTGTACCTTCCCTTCCTGTCATTCCCCACAGCACCAGAGACATAATGAGCAGAGCTTAACTTCTGTGCTCTCATTCAAGGTACAGCTATTAAATGAGAAGCTTCTATCAGTAAAAATACTACAATATATGTAATTATATATGAAATAACACAAGTCAAAATAATAATAGAAAACACTTATTTATAAGACAGACACTATTCTAAACACTTTACCTATTTCCAAAATATAAGATGAATCAAAAACTAAGTGCAAAGCAGTGTGTGTGGTACTCAATCTAGCTGTTCGGAAGCCCCTGGTTCTCCCTGTAATGAGCACATCGTTGTCTGGAAATCTTGGCTCAAGTGCACTTGGGAGGGGCTGCATGACTTAGTCTGGCCAATGGATTTGGAACAAAAGTGATGTATGTCATTTGCAGGCTAGAGGGTTGAATTGCCATTGCAAAACCCTCTAGTTCTCTCCTTCCCCCTGGTGTGGTGACTAGCCACTTTTGGGATTAGAGCCTCCTACCAACCCATCATGGATATGTGACACGACTGGGAAACAAACCTCGTATGTTTTTAATTTTGAGCCACTATTATATTGGTTGTTAGCTAGTGCAGCCTCTTCTAGTCTAACTGATTAAACACACATTCGTAGATGATTTCTGAAGAGATAAACAAAAATTTGGCAACAGAAAGAGAAGTAGAAACAGCCATGGGAGGGGTTTTATGCTTTCGTTTGTTGCACTATTGTTTTGTTTAGCAAGCCCATGTATGAATACTCTGCTCCCTCTTCACCCTGGAGTGGAAACTAATGAATGAATAAGACATACTGAGCAGACACTATACTGGGCATCATGCTAGGTAATTGGGAGGCAAAGTTTGAAGCCATGTTATTTTCGTGGCCAAACTCCACTAGGCCGATCTTCCTGAATCTTCTCTGGTCATCTAGATCTTGCTTAAATGAGTCTCCCTATACCATACAATGCTCCTCTTCTCCTTGGAGCCAGGGATGCAGAGAGAGTAGAGCCAGAATCCTCCTGGAATGTCAGAGAGGCCTAATAGAGCATCGCCATTATCCTCACTGGCAGCCGGTGTGGAGAAAGTTTGGGAAAGGCTGAGATGAGGCTACAAGACTCTCAGCTCACTGTGTGGACAAGCAGTGCTGCAGCTGGGTCACTTAATGGGCCGCTTCCTGGCCACTAGAAGCAAAGTGTGTCCTGAAAAAGCTTCTCTTATGAGTGAGCCCCTATACAGTCCTTCTTGCCAGAGACTGAGGGCCAGGTTTCATCATTCAGCTACAGAAACCCAACCACAGTGGCTTAACCAAATAGAAGGTTATTTTCCCCCATAAGCAGGAGCCCAAGGGAGGCTGTCCAGCAGTGACACAGCAGCCCATGGTGTCATTGTTTTCCCAGGCTCTGTCATCTGCAAAGTATAGCTTTTATTCCTTATGCTTGTCACCTCACGACTGTAAGATGATGTCTCCACCTCACACCTCCCATCAGCATCGCTGGCCAGAAGACGAACCAAAGAGGAAGCAAGGAGTTGACAGTGATTTCAGAAAAGCACAAACTTTCTCTGAAATCTAATTTATATGGGCTAGAACCAGCCAACCATAACAGTTAAGAGCACTGACTCTAAACACTAACTGGGTTCGAATCCAGGTTCCACCGTTTCAAGGTTATGTTCTTGGGTTATTTACTTAACCTTTCTGTATCTCAGCTTCCTCATGAGTAAAATAGGAATAATAGTACCTGAATAATAGTACCTACCTCATAGGTACCTACCTCATAGAAATATTATGGAACCTACATTGCAAAGCGCTTATAATCATGCCTGGTCGATTGCAATATGAGTGTTTGCTACATAAACACTTCACCACCTTTCCTGCAGGGAGTCTGAGAATGCAAGTAGTTTAGCTGCATGTATAACTGTCATGAACAAAAGTAGGGCCCTATTAATAAGTAGAAAAGAAAGACTAGGGACTGGGTCAATGCTCAGCCATGTCTGTCACAGCCAGAAAGATGGGCAGGGGCAGAATTTGAGTCTGACAGATGAGGTGAGCAAGAGAGGAAAGAGACAGAGGACTGTCTGAACTAAAATCCTTCATCAGGGTTGGGGGACAGGGAGGTTGGGAAACAAAGAACAATCCATTAGTCCAGAGGTTCGGTCAGAGGAGTGCCTGGGAAACAGGCCTAGAAGCTACAGGAAGAGAAGATGAATATAATAATATAATAATAAGAGCTTGCACATACTGAATACCTGTACCTGCCAAGAACTTCATATATTATCTCATTTAAAGCATAGTTATTCCCATTTTACAGATGATCCAAATGACGTTCTAATTGTTCAATAAACTGCCCAAGATTACCCAACCTATAGGGGGTGGCACCAGTCCTAGACTGTGTATCCGTCAGCCACCCAGAGCCTTGGCATTGAACTTCTGCCTGTGAGGTTTTCACTGACAGTCTTGAGTGAAGAGCTACTCTTCGACACCTAGTAAAGATCTGTGATTCCTGCCATCATCCTATATGACACAGCATTTGTCCTCACTCAAAGGCACTTGGCTGCTATAACTTCAGGCAGGGCCTGGATGGGGAGGTCAGCTGGGAGACCAAAGTGCGGTGTTCTGGAGGCCTGGCAAAAGAAGGTGCTCAGAAGGAAACTGCTAAGCAGACCTGTCCACCCTTTACATCTGTGATAACACAGAATAGGTAAATATAACAGTAGGTACATGTGACAGTGATGCTTGGAGAAGGTTGGTTCTGTAAATTCAAAGCAAGATCCTAGTCAGCAGTAGGGCTGTGCAGGATGGGAGGTGGGGTTGGAAACAAAGCACAGGCTCCAGGAAGAAGAGGCAGGGGAGGGCTGGACATGGATCAAGCCCTGGCTTCAAAGATAGCTCCTATCTACTGGGGACCAGAGGGTAAAAACAAGGCTATCAGAAGAGACGCCTAGACTCCCACACACAGAATGATGCTCAAAACATCTCACAACCAGTGAGGCAGGCCACCTGAGCAGGTAACTTACCAAACTTGGAGTCTGGAGACCCTGCTGTGCCAGGAACACTAACCCTTTCGATGATGGACCGTGAAGAGGACTGGGTGTCCAAGGGGCTCCCAGGGAAGGGGGTGGGACAGCCAGGCAATGCAAAGCCATTCAGGCAGTGGGAAAGTTTCCAAAACCTAAGGAAGCATTTCAGTATTTTAGCAACTAGCATATCTGTAGCAGTGTCTTCTGATTAAATGTCAGCCCGGCACTTAAATCCCAGACGCCGTCCCCACCACTGTGGGTGTACCTTGCTAAAGGGCCTCTGTCCTGCTCAGAAGGGCTCAGGAAAGAGCAGGGCCTAATCCACAGGTATAGGGCCTCAGTACCCACAGACTAAGAGATAGGGTTGAGCCCTTCCCCTTCTGTTCTTTCTTTAAATCTTCCAGTCTGTAAAGCAGAGGGTAGGAGTTGCCAGCTTTTTGTTTTCTACTCTGAGGTGTAGGAGGGGAACGGGTAGCTGTTTGGGGGTCTTGACAGGGCCTGAGGGCAGGCGAGTTCCAGAGCCCCCTTGGCTTCCTGGCATAGGTAACACAGAGGCTACCCCACTCATACTCTGCTAATTGTTTTGTAGCTTTAGGCAGGAGGATTTTTCATAAAAACCCAGTTCTTTTTCTACCCAGTCGCCCTCATCTCCACCCTCACAAGCTGCTTTCCACCACCACCAATTTCAAAATTGATCTTTGCAATGACTCCTCACTTAAATCAGCTTCTGAGTTTTAAAGGGTAAGAAAATGTCTCTTACTCATTTAGACTAAAATAATGCACCCATTAACCGTGCTAGAGGCGTGCGAAGTCTACCGCCTAGAAATTATCCATTAGCCTCATTTCAGGCTCTCCCACCTGCCAGCCCTCCTCCCCCGCTGCCTGCAGAGTTCCGTATCTCAGACTTCATCTTGGCATTCCCCTCCTCAAGACAACCTTCCATGGCGCTCTACTGTCTTAAGAGCAAAATCCAAAATCCCCAGCCTGAGATCTGACCTTAATCTTTTCTCTGTCTTTCACTGTGTCATTCCATCACTACCGACCTGGGAACTCCAGGCTCCAACTCTACTAGACACTTCACAGTTTTATCCCATTTATTCAGTCCTTTCTACCTGGAGAAACTTCACTCCTTTGCCACTTGTCAAATCCTAGCTGTCCTTCAAGGAAGGGACTTAACTCTAACCTTTTCTAAGCAGTCCTTCCAAATCCTCCGGGCCTGGAGGATTAAGCGCCCGGTGCTCTCCCTCCTGCTGCACCTTCTCCTCATCTGTTACAGCAGCCCAGCCCATCTCTCCTGGGACTCCAGCTAATCAGCTAATCCTTTCTTCTCCAGCTACGTCTAATCTTTGTTATTCCTTGAAGGCAACCGGCTCTATTGTGTGTTTGGCGCCTCTATGTATTCATTCCTGGACTATCTTCTCTGCCCTAATCTGTCCAGCAAACTCAAACTCATCCTCCTAAGGCAATGATTCTTGCCCTTGGCTGCAAGTTAGACTCAAACGGATATCATTCAAAACGCCTGATGCCCGGGGTTCACGCCAAAGCAACTAAATCAGAACCTCTGGCAGTGGGTCTGGATGTCAGCACTTTCAAAGCTCCTCTAGGTGAGACCACTGTGCTGCTAAGGTTGACAACACGTGTTCTGGAATCACCTCGAGCTTTTACCTACTTTGTTCAGGTTAATTATTATTAGTATCCTGGGAGCTTAGCTTGATGCTTGTAACCAACTAAGTTTGTGTTGAATGACTAAATAAGTGGATGGAAGGAAGGAAGGAAGGAAAAGCAGAAAGATGGACAGATCCTGTGTTACTCAGGAAAAATTCTAGGCTGCTTTCCACTGCTAGACTTAACTACTGGAAAGAAGAAATTAACCCCTCGTCCCTAGCAATGCAATTCCTGTTTCTTTGTAAACTGGCCCCCATACTTGCAGGGCAGGAGAGAGCAAAGAGGAAGCTCACTCCAGACTGGCAGGTGGCAGTTTCATTAACAAGGGAACTTACATACAAAGCTGGTCTTCGGGAGCCACAAAACAAGATCTTAAAAGTCCATATAAAGGCCTTGATTGGGTTCAGTCTTGCATACCATCCAGATGGTCTCAACAACACCTTGCTTTCTCAAGGCTACATCCTTAAAAATGGCAGGGCAGACATCCCAGGACAAGAGAAGGCTCGGGGAGACTCCAATTGCCTAGGTCCACGTCATGGGTCAACCAGCAGTCAGGTCCTCTTGGTGACCTCCTCTCCAAACTCCCTTATACAACATAGGTGCTGAGTTAATGTTTGTAGACTCTTTTACGTTTTTATTTAAATTCCAGTTAGTTAACATGCAGTGTAGTATTAGGAATATTAGTAGGCTTAATTCGAGTCATGGCTTCACTCAGTTGTCAGGTTACCCACCAAGAGCAGTTCTCCAACTTTGCCTGCAGAACACTCAGGCTTGACCTAAACCAAAATGGAGCATGGCTAAAACTAAAGTGATAAAAGCTGACCTTTTCTTTTTAATTTTTTAAATGCTTATTTATTTTTGAGAGAGACAGACAGAGTGTGAGCAGGGGAGGGGCAGAAAGAGAGGGAGACACAGAATCTGAAGCTGGCTCCAGGCTCTGAGCTGTCGGCACAGAGCCCGATGTGGGACTCGAACTCACGGACCACAAGATCATGACCTGAGCTGAAGTCGGAGACTTAACTGACTGAACCACCCAGGTGCCCCTAAAAGTTGACCTAATCTGCAGGGGGACTTTGAATTTTCCCTGGTTTAAATTTTTCCTTCAAAGTTTTTCTTAAAATTTGCCTCCAGACACTGACTTCTTTTGCTAGCAAGTGTTCATAAATCAATAAAATGATTAAACATAAGGCAGACTAAGAAAGGAAAATCTCTAAAATATGATCAGAAAATAACATCCAGAGAATGTTTCTTCTGGTAAAGTTGATCACCTTTTCTTACCTTCTGTCCTTCCTTCCTTCCACAGATATTTATTTAGGATGTACTAAATATTAGCATTATTTATTTAGATATTTATTTAGCATGCCAGGCACTGTGCTAAGATTAACAGCACAATACAGACACGGTCTTTCCCCATAGGAGATGTATTCTGAATATTTGAATATTCCATGATTCTCCCAAGATATGTAGTGAATTCCAGAGATCCTACCTCTTTGACAAGGTGAAGACCACTGACACACTAGTATTTCACAGCCAGAGCTTAATTAAATGGAATGTGTACATGTAGCTGTCAGTTTGGTGACTGAGAAAAGCCCCAGAAGGCAGGACCAGCTGGGCTGGGCTTGGACGTCCCCCCTCAGAACCCTACTTTACCTTGGGAACCTACCAGCCTCCACAGTCACACCCCCAGATTCCCAGATCTTCCTGGGTTCTGTGCTGTTGGGCCCTCCATCATCACACCTGCAGAACCCCTGAGAGTTTCTATCTCCCATTCCATACCCATCTTGCTGTGGAAAGACACAAAAACTTTAATATTTATAAAGAAAAAAAAATACAGAGCACCTGGGTGCTAGATGTCGAACTCTTGATTTTGGCTCAAGTCATGATCTCATGGTCATAAGATCAAGCCTCACATCAGGCTCTGTGCTGACTCTCTCCTCTCTCTGTCCCTCTCCCACCCACACACACTCTCTCTCAAAATAAATAAATAAATAAACATTGTTTTAAAAAGAGAGAAAACACAAAAGAATGTCACAGAAACCACGGATCAATCAAGTGATCTAGATAGAATTGTGAGCAAGGTGGGGCACCTGGGTGGCTCAGTCAGTTAAGCACCCGACTTTGGCTCAGGTCATGATTTCACCGTTGGTGGGTTCGAGCCCGTGTCAGGCTCTGTGCTGACAGCTCAGAGACTGGAGCCTGCTTCAGATTCTGTGTCTCCCTCTCTCTCTCTGCTCCTCCCCTGCTCATACTCTGTCTCTCAAACATAAATAAAAATGTTAAAAAAATGAATTGTGAACAAGGAAAATTTTTCCTAAGCCCAGATTTCTCAGTTATCCCAATAGCCGGCAGAGATGGTGGTGCTCACTCAAATTTGGTGGGAAGTAGATTTCTCCCAAACCTGCTTTCCATTCTTACTGGGGCTCCAGGCTTGTACTTGTGGCCTCAGAAAGTCCTAGCATTTCCACGCAGCTGTTCTCCTGTCCACAGAACCTCTGTGTTTAAAGCCTATTTATATTGACCTCCAAAGAACCCAGCCCTGGGCTTCTGGTCTACCTGATGCCTCTTTACGAAGCCTCATCCTTCCTCCTGAGGTCTGTGTGCTATGGTTTCCACTCCTAAGGACAGTCTTTTCCTCTCCATGGAACATTCAGTCAATGTATTTGTTTTGTGTGAAACATTTACTGATATGCTACCAAATTCTAGCCTTGAACAAAGCTAGGCTTTTTAAGTTATTGATTTTAGAGAGCACTGAGCCCCTCCCTCCAGTTTCTGTGGAAACATCCATTTTATCTCGGTGCTCCTCGCAACTGCCTCAGGCCCCATAAAAAGTCACTCCTGATCTTAAAGCCTAGATTTCACTGTGGTTCACCTACCAAATTTCTGTGCTACATACAAGAGACACAACTAACTTCCAACCATGATATAAAGCAGGGGGAGAAAAGGGCACATCATCTTGTCACACTGTGGTCAAGTCATTCTCAGAAGACTCATCTTTCAAGTGAAAGAAGGAATGGAATTTTCCAGAGGCCACTTAATTGCACCCTTATAGACCATGGTATTTTAAACATTAATACTCTGTACTAAAAGAAACTAGGAAAATTTTGGATTAATCAAGGGCAGGAGGTGGAAGAGAGGACACATTATGGAGATCGATGGCCTGGGTTAGATAATCACAGACTTCTGTGCATTTGTTCAAGAAAGTAATTTTTAAACCGTGGTCCTAAAACACTAGGGTCCCATGGGGGTGCTTCGGGTCTCCAACGATTCCATCAAAGTTTGATTCAGAAATTCCATACAGTTATCTGTTTCTTAAAAGGTCTAATAAAAACTTGCATGTTCGAAGGTTATGTTTCCAAAATTTTGCTATTATTGGGACCACTGGTGCTTTAATTTGTGTGCTAATTTGCCAACTTTACAGTAACTATCATAAACGTGAACATATAAACTAAATCTACTTGTGTTGAACACACACAATGTAGGATATCAAGAATGTGTGGGGGGAAATGTGTGCTAGCATTTTTATTATTTCTTCTTACATAAATGGTCCCGAATGAAATAAAATAATTATTCTTGAGTCAAAAAGAAAAAAAAAAAGAATGTGTGAAAAAGTTTTCTCATTTCCCTTACAACTGGTCCCCAGATTCCTCGTGGGTAGAGAACTGTCTTTACTTGTTTGGTTTTTTTTCTTGCAAGCCCTGCTGGATTTGTTTATTTGTTTGTTTTGTTAATAGTCCCATTTCTCCTTAGAGCCCATTAGTCATGTAGCTGTCATTGTCCCCTTCACAGTCATTGCCCCCAGAATACTTCTCCACTCTTCCTTCTGTCCAAGAGACAGACCTGAGTGGATGCACTAATGATCTCCAGTGTCCTTTGGATTTTTGTTTAACAGGCTAGTGGGGAGCCCAGCTAGAGCACCAGGGAGGGAAGAATATGATGTACTGGTAATGTATCCCTGCCTATCTCCCTCTGGGTCTGGATCCCTCAGCTGCTGAAGGCCATTGCTGCTCTCCTGGCAAGCCTCCCTTCACAAGTCTCTTGCCTCCGAGTCTCAGTAGCTCCTCCTTCGTCTGGTACCTCCAGGCTGGGTTGAAGTAACAGCTCAATTCTGGGTCAAACCACTAATTCTGGGTTTCTATACTACCTCTTATGGTTTCCCTACACCCTCCCACACCTCTGCGAACAAACATATTTTGAATTATCTTAATTTGGGCATGCCATCTATTTCCTGCTGCAGCCTTCACTATACACCCCTGATCCCCTTCTCACAATGGAAACCATCCATGTGCATTCATGTGCTTCGGTTTATGTGTGTTCTTGCAAAATGATGCTGTTTTATATACATGTATTTGAACTTTCTCATAAATGTTATTGAGTTACATATTTCATTCGGTTTCCTTTCTCACTAATTACAGATTTTTTTAAGTACATCCTCGTTGCTATGGTTACAGCTAATCTGTTGTCTCTAGACTGCTACCCCCTGCTCTGCAATGTGCACCCTCCACATTTACCTATCCAATCTCCAGATGATGGATGAACACCCAGGTGGTCCCCAGCACCACAATCAATACTGCAGCGAAGAGTCTTGCACCTGCCCCTTGGGGAGTTGTGTCAGAATTTCTTTGGACTACATAGAGGGAGGTAGAATTTCTGAGTCATTCTGTGTGCATCTACCTACTGTACTCAGTTAAGAGAAAAGTACCAGTTATGCTCAATGGCACATGTATACAATCTGCTCTCTTAACAGCAGTGCCCAAGAGCTTCCATTCCAAAATCCTCACCAACACTTGGCATTATCCAGCTTTCTCATTTCACCAGTCTCCTAGATATAAAGTAATATCTTATTTTATAATTTGCCTTTGATTATTAATAATTTAAGCATCTTCTCAGATATATTTGGTTTCCTCATCCATAAATTAGGTGTTCACATTGCTTTGACTATTTTTCTGTTAGGGGTGCTAGATTTCTTATTTATCCACAAGGAATTCCTTATATGTTATTTTTAATACACTATTAGTTTCAAATTATTTTTAACGTTTATATATTTTTGAGAGACAGAACATGAGCAGGGGAAGGGCAGAGAGAGAGAGAGAGAGAGAGCAAGAGAGGCAGACGCAGAATCTGAAGCAGGCTCCAGGCTCTGAGCCATCAGCACAGAGCCCGACGCAGTGCTCGAACTCACAGACCGTGAGATCATGACCTGAGCTGAAGTCGGACGCTTAACCGACTGAGCCACCCAGGCGCCCCTACACTATTAGTTTCAATTAGCTAACATTTTGTGTAAGAGTTTTTATATATACATTAATAAATGAAATGGGACTATAAGTGTCTTTTACCCTATTGTCCTTATTTGGAGTAACTTAATAATACAGGAATTAATTTTTCCTTACAGGAATCTGATGGCTTCTCATCATTCTACCTTTGTCTAAGTCACCACTTTTCCTGACCTGGATTACCCATGAAAGATAACTCAGTGCAGGGAAGTAGAAAGACCTTGGGTGTTGGAATGGAGCCCCCATGTGGGGTGTGATAGTTAATCGTTTTTGTATTCATTCTTCCTATCAAGCTATATTTCCAGTACCTGGCACAAGTGTGCATAAAATAAATGGTTAATTCATTAGTGACTTGGAGACCTATCCTTCTGCTTACTAGTTTGTGATTTGGGGAACTTCAGGAGCCTCAGTTTTCTCATTGCTATCATCAAGATAATAAGATAAAACTATGTCCTACGTTTGTAATAAGGATTAAATAGAACTCTCAAAAATTGCATGTCACGTGCCCAGCCCCAGAACCTGACACATGATGGTAGCCATGTGTGGGTGGAGGGCAGCTCAGAGATGATCCCCAGCCTATTTAAAATAGAGCTCAGGGGGTGCCTGGGTGGCTCAGTCGGTTAAGCGGCCAACTTCAGCTCAGGTCATGATCTCATGGTCTGTGAGTTCGAGCCCCTGCGTCAGGCTCTGTGCTGATGGCTCAGAACCTGGAGCCTGCTTCGGATTCTGTGTCCCCCTCTCTCTCTGCCCTTCCCTTGCTCACACTCTGTCTCTATGTTTCTCAAAAAATAAAATAAAAACGTTAAAAAAATTTAAAAAAAATAGAGCTCAGGACACCAACTGGCCTAAAGCAGGGATGATGTTTCAGGCTAGAAGAAATCCCAATAAACTAGTGCATCTGCCTGCATAAGAGCACAGATCCAATATGGGAGTGCTCTCTCTAAATTTCAGGGATCCCAGTACTGATTAGCATATGAACAGGGCCCTAATTAGAGAAGAGCCCCAAAGGGAAGGGGAAACAGAGTCTCTCTTCTGGTTCATGGTCCTACTCCCCACACATCTTACATCCATTTGTCTCCACTGATTAGTGCATGAATGGGGCATTGATTACCAGGCCAAGCTATTGTGCAGCCTTTCAATGGAGTGGCTCCATGCCGGGATTTATTAATAATTAAGCCTTGAATAAATGTTTTGCAAATGGGGTCTCTCCTGATGAATAGGAAAAGGCTTTGGGAGTTGAGAAACCCTCAGTGCTGGGACCATTCAGGCCTGCAATGTGCACTTTTACTTCCCCATAATTGTATGTTTGTCCACTTCAAGGCTTCCAGGGCCCCAGTTGGCAGATAACAATCAGCTACAAATGCAGGTCTGCTCTCTGGGTTGTGTCCTTTCCAAAAAGAAGTGGGTATATTTTGTGGATTATTTATCTTGGCTGTTGCCAGTACAGTGGCTTCCTCACTGTATCTTTCTGGAGACATGCACTGCACAGGCAGGGTGTAGGCAGGATTTCCAACCTTATGGGAAAACTCCACTTCTCCAGGATGCCGTGGAGATACATTTATGCTTTGCACAGGGCTTGGACTAGCCCACAGTTCTCAAGGAGTGATTACTCTTAGCCTCCTTCAGTGCTCTCAACTTTGGTACCACTAACATTTGGAGACAGATAATTTCTTATCACCGAGGGCCATCCTTAGCAGTGTAGGAGGTTTCCCAACATCCATGATCTCTACCCATTAAGTGCCAACAGTACATCAAACAACCAAAATGTCAGCAGACAGTGCCAAATGTCTCTGGAGGACAAAACTGCCCCCCAGTTGAGAACAGCTTCCTCTACTGGAAAGGGTTTCCGAGTGATTTCAACAAATATACGGGACTTAGTTGGGCAAAAACTGTCTGTAGATCAATATTTTTTAAGGTGATAACGGGTAAGTTTGTTTTAAAAATCTATTCATGCCTCTGTCTAGTTATCCATCCTTTGTTGGGCTCCTCCCCTGCTCTGGCACTGTTCTGGGTGCTGGAAAGTCAACAGAGAACAAGACATACAAGGTCCCTGCCCTCATGCATCTTGCCTTCCAGATGGAGAAGCAGACTGACAATAAATAAGTCAACAGATGAATCATTTCAGGCTTAAGTGAGTACTATGTGGTTGATATGATCAAGAGTATCCTCAATGAGGGGTGCAGTGGGTCGCTTCAATGAGGGGTGCAGGGAAGGCTTGAATGATGTGATGTAGCCAGCCACAAAAACTCTTTGGTGGGGAAGAATTTTCCAGGCAGACAGAACAGGAAGGGCAAAAAGAATAAAACAATGGAGGAAGGAGAGTCAGGCAGGTTGAAGGAAGAGGCTGGTGTGGCTGAGCTAAGGACTAAAGTGCTGTGTGGGAGGAGGTAGAGTTTGGAGAGGAAGTTCAGAGATGTAACATGATCTGGGTTGTACTTTATCGGCAATTACCCGCCACTACCACTTCTGCCATTACTCCTTCTGATACTCTAATTCTAACACTCCTTTGATGCCACAAGAGCTTCTAACTCATTGAGACCACCACTCCCTTGCTAGCCACTACTCTGTGTTCTCACTCTCCTTCTTTCTCAGCTTAGATCCATGACCTATCATTAGTAACACTTTCTTTTACACATCCTCAACCCCTTTCCCTTCTTTCTGCAATTGCATTTGCCTAACAAATTCCAACCCTGTTTAAAAACATCATGTTTGCCTTGGGGGAGCTGGATGTAGCTGGAAAGAAACACTCAGGCAGACATGTTTGATATTAAAGTTATGCTCATAACCTCAAAGGGACCATCAGCACTGCTGGTTTCTCTTCCCAAGCTCCTTAGTCAACTCATCATCTCTTTCTTCAAGACAACCATTCCATACCTTTTCTTCTCACCTTAAACCACCCACACCTTTTCACTCTGCCTCACTTCCAGCTAATCACTTTCCTTTCTATTTCTCTATGGAACATAGCTTTCCAAAAAATATCCTTACCTTCCCATCATTAAATTCACCATATCCCTGCACCTGTGCCCTTCTATACTTCTGTAACACAGAGCGGTTGTTCATGAACTTGTCTATTTACCATGAGGTAGGGAACTTTAATCATTGCTGTATGCCCAATGTATACAAACAGTGCCTTGCACTTAACAAGTGTTCAGTAAATTTTTTATTGAATTAATGATTTGGTTTTAAGCAGGTGAATGACAAAATATACTTTCTGTTTTTAAAATTTCACTCTGGGTGCTGTGCAGAGGATAGGTTATAAAACAACAGGTATAAAAGCAAAGAGCTAGTCAACAGGCAATTGCATTGGTTCCAGCCTTGATTAGGGTCATACTATTAGTGGCAGAGGGAAGTGAATCACATCAGGATATGTTCTGGAGATAGAATGAAAAGATGTGGGGACTATAGGAAAATATTCAGGAAGGATCTTAGGTTTTGGCTTTAACAATTGCAAGGATGATGATGCCACGTACTGAGATGGACAAGACTAGATAGGGGCAGGTCTGAGGAGAGAGAGAAGTAAGAATTTGGTTTCAGACACATGAACATGTTAAATTTAGGATGGCCTTTGGAGTAATCCAATTGAAGGAGTAATTTATGCTGTTAAATGTCAGGCTGGTGTTCTGGCAAGTTTTGAGGACTCTCTCTTGCTACATTACTCTATGTCCATAGCAGGTCAGCAGAGAATTCTGCTGATTGTACTCACTGTGTGGTCCAGACTAAGAGAGGCTTCACTCACTCAACATGTGTTCCCAGTACTGGGGAGTCAAGGAAGAGAGCAGGACATATTACAGGCTTCTATTGTCTAACCCAAGCTGTGAAGCAGTACCAAAAATTTGCCCATTGACTTTTATTTCTTGGCCGATTATGTGTTCATTTTATGCATCAACCAGACATTTGGTCAAATATTATTTTAGGTGTGTCTGTAAGGATGTTTCTGAAGGGAATTAACATTTTAATGGTAGCTTGAGTAAAGCAGGCTACCCTCCCCAATATGGGTGGGACTCATCTAATCAACTGAAGACAAATAGAGCAAAAAGACTGAGCAAGAGGGAAATTGCCTGACAGATTGAGCTGAGGCACCAGTCTTTTCCTGTCCTTGGACCCAAACTGAAAACCTAGCTCTGCTTGATTATTAAGGCTGCTGGCTCTTAGACTAGAATTTACACCATCAGCATTCTTGGTTCTTAGGCTTTCAGACTTAGACTGGCACTATACATCAGCTTTCCCGGGTCTTCAGCTTATTGACTGCAGATTTAGAACTTCTCAACCTCCATAATTGTGTGAACCAATTCTTTATTTCATATACATATATATGAATTGGCTCTAGTGCCTCCCAAGATAGATTTCCACCTTTGTGGAATTCATGTAGATGATTGTCATAGCTCTTCTGTGGGTAAGTGAATAATATTAGTACCCATTATTTATTGAATGATTATTATATGCCAAGCCACAGGCTAACCTATTTACATATAGTATTTTATTTAATCTATAACTTTATAAAGTCAGTTTTATTACCACTATTTTACAAATGAGAATATTGCCTAAAGATGTTAATTGATTAGCCCCACATTGCAAATCTGGAGAGCTGTGGATCTAAGGTTTGAACCCAGATATCTCCAACCTAAAAGTCCATGCTGTTAACCACTCCAGGAAAGCTGAGTTATGGAAACTTAAAATGATATACTGAAAGGCCTATGGTGAGCAGTTTAGAAAGGTCCAACTTGAGAAGATCATTTTCCATAGAACACATTTCTATTTCCTAACCCTTGGCTATCACTCCTCCAAATCTGAGATTTACTTCCTCATGTGCCTGGAATGCAAAATGGCTCTGCAAGCCAGTAACATGGAATAGCCCTCTCACGAATCTCCTCATTCTTCAGGATAGATCCTTAACATATTCTACACTGAGTCACTTTGATATCAAATGAACCTTCCTCACTGGTATACCCTCCATTGGCAGGAGATCAGACCCACAAGATATTACTCATTGTAAGATCTGTAGCAAATGCAGAGTTGAAGCTTGACATTTGTATTAGTTTACTATTGCTGCTGTAACAGGTTAACTGAGACTCTGTGACTTAAAATAACACAATTGTATTTTTTTATAGTCCTGGAGGTCAAAAGTCTAAAATCAGTTTTACTAGACTAAAATCCAGGTATCTGCAGGGCCAAGTGCTCATGGAGTTTCCGAAAAGAGAATTTCCTTATTCTTTTTAGTATTTAATTGCCTCCTGGATTCCCTGGCTGGTGGCCCCTTGCCATCCTTCAAGGCACACCACTCCAGTCTCTGCTTCCATCATGATGTCACTTTCTCTTCTGACTGGCTCTTCCTGCATCCCTCTTATAAGGACCATTGTGCTTATACCATGGCCACCCAGATAATCGAAGATAATCTCCCCAATTCAAGATCTTTAACTTGATCACAGCTACAAAGTCCCCTTTGCTGTGGAAGGTAACATTCATGGACTCTTGGGTTTAGGACACAAAATTATTTGAGCAACCATTACTCAACCTACTGATAACATCCATTCAGAGGGCATCTACACTCAAGAATAATATCTCTCCAATATTTTCCTTGGCTCCTTCTTCATATCCTGTCACATTCAAAACACCACTAACCATGTCTTAGCCATCAGTCAGGAGTTAGTTAAATAGTCATCTGTAATTTGTATGAGTTATACTCTTCATTGGTAAGACATGGCAATCAAGATGTGATTTTCCCCCCTTCATTTTTGAAACTGAAAACTGTATATAGCATTTTGTGAACAGGGCCTCAATAATAAATTAAAGAACATTTGCTCTAAGCACAGTGCTTAAATTAGGCCTTGATTTCTGGACACTTACTTTTATACCTCTTCTCCCAATCAAGTCTGGCTACTATAGCAATGATGAGAACCAGAATGAAGATCAGCACTACATATAACTGCACATCAGGGATGCTAGCCCAGCTCACAGTGCTTATTGCTGTACCAGGGCCGGCAACAGGTAAAACCCTTGAATCAGACAATATTGAACATGTCGGGACTGACAATTCTCTGAGGCTGAGACATCCTTGAACTGTGAGGGGCAGTAGCAATTACTGGGTAGGCTACAGTATAGCGAAGAAATCAGCCCTAGAGAAAGTTAGTTAGGTTCCTCCTAGTGGATCCAAGGATAGTGAATTCCATTCAATCAATCAATCAATCAATCATTCCTTACCAATTACAAGCCTGATAGCACCCACCACTGTGCCAGTGCTGCAGAGATAAGAGGCAATATTGTAGATATGGATTTATGGTCACATGATACTTGCTACCATTTAATTAGGACTTGCTGTGCACCAGTCACATAGAGGAATTATTTGGAATGCAGCTCTTGTACTTACAGTCCTCTGACCAATACCCCAGAGTTTATACCAGTCTTATGATTCAGGAGGAATTGGTGGGTGGAATGAGCAGGGAGGGGATTCAAGTCCAGAACAAGTCAAGTGAAACATGGGTCCCCCCTGGAACCTATACGGGAGGTTTGGGATACAGAGATTACATCATGCCCTTTAGGGTTAGGCATGTGCTGATTCAAATCATTTACTGAAAGAATTAAAATAATCAAATTGAGTCCATCTGCAGAGCAGCCTCACATTCAGTGTGCTTTGTACAATTGTTTCAGTGGAGCTCTGGACCCAGCTGTCCAGGGATAGGACATCATCTGAGAATGGCCATTATCACAGGTCAAAATTCATGTTTCAGAAAATGTGGTGTTATCTCTCAAAGGCAGGAGGTAAAATGCATTTTGTTCTCATCACAGGGACAGGAAAATTCCCTTTCAGAGTAGGCGCTGCCAGGAGCTGGTGTATGCAAGGAGCACAGGGCTGACCCTTGTTGATTATAGGGATGGGAGCAAAGAGAAGGCCGGCTATTTTGAGCAGCAAAGTGTACGTAGTTATTTCCATGGATGGCCATTGATAATGGTAAGTTAGACAAAAGCAAAATGCTTCATGATGCCTGGCCAAATTATATTTCTGATGTGATGAAATTCTGATGTCAACATCTTGGGAGTCTAGAAAACAGACTGCAATGTACACCCTAAATTCATACACTCAGCTTCTGAAGATAGCATGTATGGGAGGCACCAAGTTCCCACTTTGAACTGTGGGTCCAGCCTCGATTAATGCCACTTCTTTTGAGTGAGGGAACCTAGCGAGGCCCACCTCCGGCCCTCAGCTCAGGAAGGAGTTTCACGGGCTTTACGTGAGGCAACTAGAGAGTTTACTTGAAGTGACCAAAAGCAATAAAATTTATACTGTGTGCAAGATACACAGGATAAAAGTCATGAGTGATGAAGACAAGAAGTAGCCTTTTTCATTCATTCATTTGGCATTTCATAAATATATACTGAGCACCCACTTGGGGCCAGGCTCTGCAATTGGTAATGGAAATTCAGTGATGAACAAGATGCTGCCTATAGTTCTTCTGGGCTGATGGGCAGCATGGTTTAGCAGGAAAAGCATAAGCATGATAGGTAGTCAGGCCCATACCACTGTAGGGATAGTTGGTGGTCACGCCTTCAGCACCCACTCCTCGTACTCCATTTTACTCAGGCCTGGGTTTTGAGAGGGTGTGATGCTACTTCCAGCTCTGTAGATGGACCCCATTAGCTGAGGCTGATCACAAAATCCAGAACTACAATCAGGCAACAGGCCCCTGCCCTGTACCTACACTTCGGAGTGTCTAGCTCTGAAACCTGCATTAAGTATGCATTTCACTATGAGGTGAGAATCTGAGTGAGGAACAGACCCACAAGAAGTCTGCACCTTCCATCACTGACCACACCCTCACTGACCACACCTGGATTCCATTCCCTGGGCCTGCACGCTCTCTTTCACAGTTCTTCCTTCCAAAGGCAGATGGTGCTCTCAGTGGGCACACACTTAGGCCACATGTGGAGTTTGAACAGAAGAGGGGGGTGGTTTACATGCACAGGAGCCCTTTGCAGTGTGGGATGGAGCATGGGCTGGACAAAAAAAAAAAAAAATGGGTTTGGACTATCACCTAGAAGCCTGTGTTTGTATGCTTGCCTGGAAGCCATAAAGGTTAGTGCAATCCTTAGATGTCCCATCACAATCAATTTTGCAAATGACTCAGGAGTGGGCAAGGAAATGAAGTTAGTTCAAACAGAGTGAACTTTAGGAATTTAGTGAATTGTGGAGGAAGGAACCATCCAGGACTACTCTTGCCTAGAGCCAGCCCTACCCCTGAAAGCTTTAGGTTTTGGAAGTCAGTCAATTCCCTTTATCATTTAAGCCAGTTTAAATTGGATTTTCTGTTTCTTACAACCAAAAACATCCCAGTAGGCTCACACTTCTACTGGCTACCAGCTTTGTTGTTAGAAACAGCAAGTCATTCTTATCTGAACAAGGCTCAGTTTCCTCTAATGTACAATGAGAAGGATGACCTAAATATCACTGGGTGACCAGTAGGAAAGAGTAAAATCATGAGTGAAAAAAATGTCTAACATGGTAACTGACTTGTAGTAAGTGCTTGGTAAACATCACTTCCATTTTGGTCAATATAGATGAAAGAACTCAGGGGAACCTTCTAGGGATGTCTGTGGCATACCTTAAACCTTTACTAGACTCATTTCAAGCATTAAGTTCCACATTAAGGGCTGAAGATCCAAAGACGAATGAGTCAGAAGCTCTGGCCTTAAAGGGCAGACAGGCTCATGAAAGGGTGGGCAGGAGAGACAAATGTGCAATCATGCCAGCTTGTGATGATGCTATTTTCATTTGTCTGTGCACCTCCAGGACCTACCCAGGGCCTGGCACAGAACAGATGCCCCCGTGTTTGTTAAATGGATAACATGTGAACAAACCAGTCATTAAAGAACAGGTTGGATATGTATAAATAAAGAGAAATTTGGAAGGCATTTTGAGTTAGAAATTGCTTTTGGTTGTTATTAACAGAAACCTAATTTCCATGGCTTCTACACACAGGGATTTTCTTTCTCCTGTAAAGTTCAGAGATCAGATTCCAAGGCTTCCCATGGTAGCTCCATGGGACCCATGCTTTTTCTAGCTTTCTGCTTGGCTGTGTATAGCTCCCCTGTCAAGGTTATCCCAAAGGTCGTTGAAGGCTCTAGAGCTCCAGCCATTATGTCCATATTCCAGGCAGCAGTTAGGAGGAAGAAGAAAAAGTGGAAAGAAAAGGGGACTTACTCCAGCTGTCAGTCTTTCCTTCTCAGGATACTCCACTTAAAATCATTAGCTAGAATTTAACTCTCTAGCACACCTAGTTGCAGTGGAAACATGGTCACCTGGGCACAATGGTGTCTGCATAATACAGATGGACTGGTATCAAAGAAGGAGAGATGGGGGTTGGGGCAACAACGAGCTACTTACTACTGTTGCCAGTGGGCACCAAAGGAGCAGAGATGCAGAGGACAATAAATAGCCCATGGCCGGGAGCAAGGAGAGAGTCAGTTCGGTTGGAATGGAAGGTAATAAAGAGATGGCAAGTCAGGATTTAGGATAGGCCAAAAGTCCCCAACTTTAGTAAGAATCAGATGTACCTGGAGGGTTTCTGTTCCACAGGTTGCCAGACCGCACGCCCAGGTTTCTGATTCCATAGGCCTGGGGTGGAGCCCTAAACATTTGCATTTCTAACAAGTTTTCAGGTGCTATTAATGGTGGCAGTCTGGGGCCACACTTTAAATTCTCTTTTAATGTTTATTTTTGAGACAGAGAGAGACAGAGCGTGAGTGGGGGAGGGGCAGAGAGAGAGGGAGACACAGAATGCGAAGCAGGCTCCAGGCTCTGAGCTGTCAGCACAGAGTCCGATGCGGGGCTCGAACTCACTGACCTCGAGATCATGACCTGAGCTGAAGTCAGACGTTCAACTGACTGAGCCACCCAGGCGTGGGGCCACACTTTAAGAAGCACTTTTGGATGAAGTTAGGACTTTATCTTCTAAGTAACATGGAACCCAATAAAGCTTTTGAGTCAGTAAGGAAAACAACTGTTCTGTGAAGGTTCATCTTCCAGAGGTCTGTAGGATAGACTAGAAAGCATGGAGACAGAGGCAGAGGCTGAGGTGGTGAGAAGGCAGGAACAAGACCAGCATTTGGGATGTGTTGGGCCTGACTTGACTATATTATATAAAGCAATTCCATGAAGGTGCTGACCTCCAAGCCCCATCTTTATCTGCTGTGAGGAAACCAATCAAGCTAGCTGCCTTATGCCCAGAACTCTGATACTAAAGTTGTGTTGGTATTTGTTGATTAAAAAAAAAAAAAGCACAATTATGTGTCCGTGTCTCCTTACCCTACTCAATTGCAGCCCAAAGAAGCTTATACTAAGAAATGAGAGGCAGCTGTGGGAACCCACAAAGAAATGATGGTTTTGATTAGAAGTGATAAGATGGTAGGAAGAAATGAGATCACCGGATCCCCATTCCTTCCAGCACTGAGTCTCCCCCTGCTTTGTTTTGCCCACACCTGAGTTCTGACCTCCTTGGGGACTGCAGTTAAGACTAAAATAGACAGGGATGCTGGATAGCCAATTGAGAATTTGGACCAACCCTACTTTAAACTGAGTTCTACCTGGGAAGTAGGATGACGGACACTCTCTGGGAGACCTTTGTAAATTAGTAAAGGCACCCTCTTGGCACAGCTTGACAACCAAGGTGTGGCTAGATTTCAGTTCCCATTTGTCCATGTGGTCAAGAGCCCTTGTGCAGGACACAGCCTCTATGACTTAAGAGGTGGTCTTTCTGTGAGAAGGGACTTAACCTCAGGAGCCCTGGGTTTCTCCTCTGTTGATGGGATGGTAGGTAGAGCCCCCAGATTTGTTGGACAGATTGGAGTAAACCATATATAGTATAGGACACATGATCGGTGCCCAACAAGTATCTGTTTCCTTCCAGATTTCCTTTTGAATCAGTGAGGACAGCCGGATGGGTTAAACCTCTTGGGCTGCTGGAGAATCATCTGTGCCTCCAAATCTTGGCAGAGTTGCCCTGGCTTGGCATTTGCAGCAACGTGCCTGCTGCCTCTCTGCCAGCATCTCATTGTCTGGCATGAGGAAAGAGTGCCCAGCTCTCCCTGCGACACAGAGATCAGCAAACGGAGACCAGCTGAGCTCCCGTGGTCGGCACATTAGCTCCCTTAGTACTGCCAGCTTCGGGGGTCGCAGAGCCCCTGATTGTAAGTCTAAAATCCCAATGACTTCCCTCCCTTTTCATTAATTTTCTAAGCTCTGATGTTGCTGAGATAATGCCCTGCCAGGTGCAGGGACTCCTCTAAACCACTTTGCCTGCCAATCTAACCGTAGTGGGGTCCCCGGGCAGCTTGCTCAGGTGCTGAAGAGGCCAGGAGGGGCAGGAGCGTCATTTCAGCAAGCCCTTTAGGTGTCAGTCGATGTGGAGGGCTTTCACCACTGATGACTCTCTTTCTAAAGGGGACAGCCAAGAGGCTGAAGCGCCAAATCCCAATTAAATCACAAAAGAAGTGGGAGCAGCCAGAGGATGAGTGGGGAGGGAAGCCTCTGCCACTGATTCTCCAAGGGCCACTTACCCCACTTGCCTGAGGCTGAGCAAGTCTTGCTGGATGGGGACTTCTCTCAGTCCACACATTATTGTAACAAATGCAGAGAACCAATTATAGTTTGGGCACAGGCAACCCAGAGATGAATGAGACCTAGTGCACAAGCTCACATTTTAGTCAGGGAGAGAGACCTGTAAACAGAGTGCGACTGTGCAATATGGCAGACGCTCTAATAGAGATCAGTACAGGGTGTTGTCAGTGCACAAAGGAGGGGATGTCTAACTCTGCCTTGTGGTGGTGGGGAAGCTTCAGAAAGGAAGGGGCATTGAAGCTGGTTCCTGATGGATGGGTAAGAACTTGCAAGGTAGAGTAAATGGGAATAGCGTGCCAGGAATAGCACATGACAAGCACAGAGTCCTGAAATGTAGTGTGGGTGGAGAAACACATAGGGCAATGAGGCAGGGAAGTAGAGAGATGAGAAAGGTCTTTATGCCAACAGTCCTGGAAGCAGGAGTGGGCAAATGAGAAAGAAGGCTTGCAGACAAGCAAGCAAAGAGAAAAATCATTAAACTGCTCGGTCTCACACACACACACACACACACACACACACACGTTCCCCATCCCCATTTTGCAGGGCTAGCAAAGGGCAGGCTGGTAGAATGATGAAGCTCTAGGCACTGCGTACTTGATACTATATCCAGGCTAGCTAGAGGCAGAGGGTACATCCTAAACTCTGAGATCAGTGCAGAGAGCAAGGAGCCAAGAACAAGAGCTTAAGTTGAAAGATCTGCAAGGAGACATGGATGGGAAGAAAGAAGTTCAGATGAGCAAGAGGTGAGAGCATCTGGGACTTTACTTCGCCTAGGGCTTTTTATCTGCATGATCGCCTTATGCTGTATCAGTGAGACGTCCTGATGGTCCTCTAATTACCTTTAACTAGATTCATTTGTTAACAAAGACTGTCTGCCCCGTGCCCCTGACTCATCCCTGCATGCAGTAGTTATTGTCTGGAAAGGCAGCAGGCAGGGAGATACCAGAGGCATACGGTGTTAATCCTATAGGTACAAGGTTGTCTGGGTTAATGGTTATGGATTTGTAGGGTCTGGCCCCACTAAAGGGCTTCGAATGTGGAGCGTGGGAACCAGATTGCAGAGCTTAGAATAGATGTGGGATCATTTTCCAGCCAATCAAAGGAAACCAACATCATGCCAATTTGATTTCTCCTGAAACAATTTGATGGAGGGAATACACAAGTGAGCCCCACCAATGATGTGAGAAAACATGCACCTGGGGTTTGTGGGAATAGGCACGGGTTTTTCACTGCGTACTAGTGCTGTTTAAATGGTCCAAATGGTGTCCCTGAGACCCTAAGGGCATTGGGGGACAGGCCATGGGAATTCAACCCAATAACTATTGCTTGATGCCTACTCTGAGGTGGGCACTGCACTAAACACTGAGAAAGAAGAGAACAATACCAACATAAGTCTGCCCCCCCACCCCAAAGCTTACAGTCTAGTTGGGAAACAGAAAATTAAACCGTAGTTACAATTGACCTGTGCCAGGTCTATGATTGAAGAAACATGGGTAGCCATGGAAACCTGCCCCAGGGACGCAGTATGGGGTTGTGCAGTGTGAAGGCTGTTCTGGGAAGAGGAAAGAGTATACAGGGCTCTACTATCAGAGACTGGCACAGATGAGCAGTTACAGAAGAGAAGTAGGTGTGGGCCAGAGTGGAGGCCCAAAGCCAGGATCAGGAGAATGTATATTACACAGAAATCAGGAGAAGTCATTACAGGAGGCAAAGCAGGGGATTATTATCACTACTGGGGGCAAATTATTCTGCCTTGCAGAAAAGGGCTGGAGGGTAGCATGATGGCAGACAGCACATCAGTTAAGAGATTGCTGTATAATTCAGACAAGAGATGATGGAATTTGTATTTTAACATAGCAATGGAGACAGAGGGAAGTACCAAGGCTTAGATACCTAGGAAGTAGAATGGGCAGAATTTGGATATTAATCGATGATGGAGGCATGGGGGTGAGGGAGTTTGCAGTGGATAATGACCCACAATGATACCAGGTCCCAATCCCTGGAACCTGTAAATGATACCTTCTATAGCAAAGTCTTTGCAGATGTGATTGAGTTACAGATCTTAAAATGGGGAAATTACCCTCAATTATCCAGTGAGTCCTAAATGCACTCACTAGTGTCTTCATAAGCAAGATGCAGAGGGAAATTTGACACAGAGAAAAAGGCAGTGTGACCATGGAGCAGAGATCAGAGTGATGTGGCCACAAACTACAGAATGCTGGCCAGAAGCTGGAAGAGACAAGAAGTAGTTCTCCTCTAGAGCCTCCAGAGGGAGCATGACCCTGCAGACACCTTGGTTTCAGCCCAGTGATACCAGATTTTGGACTTCTGACCTCCAAATTGTGAGAGAAATTTTTTCTATTGTGTAAGTCACCCCATTGTGGAAATCTGTTGCAGCAGCCATGGGAAACTAGCAGAGAGCTGGAGTACAATCTAACCACAAATTTTCTAGCTTGGGCAACTGGGGGAGGGGGTAAGAGAGCAGTGGTGCACTCCATGGAAATGGCAAACCCAAAAGAGGAGCAGGTAGGAAAGAGTGGGTTCAAGTGGCCATGTTGAATGTGAGGGTTCTGTGAGCCATCTGAGAGTAGGTGTCCGTTGGGCAGTTGGAAATCCAGGGTGATGCTCATGACTAATATCTGGGCTAAAGTCTGAAGTCCACAAGTCATTAATATGCAGAGGGTAAGAAACCATATTATACAGGACGTCACCTGGGGCATGTTGTTCTCATCCCTAGCAGAACTTTGGAATCACCTGGGCAACTTTTATAAATGAAAATACCTGGGCTTCCTTCCTAGCTCTTCTAACTGACACAGGCTCCCTGTTCTTTTCTTTAAAGTTTCCCAGGCAATATTAATATGCAACCCAAGTCAAGAGCCATTGGTGTAAAGAAGAGAAGAAAGCTTAGGACCAACACCGCAGGCCACTGGCACCTACAGCAGTGGTTTTCTAAATGTGGTCCCTATACCAGCAACATCAGCATCACCTGGGAACTTCACCGAGATGTAAATCCTCAGGACCCACTCCAGACTGACTGAGTCAGATCTTCTAGTGGTTGGGCCCAGGAATCTGTGTCTTAACAAACTCTCCAGGTGATTTGAATCCATGGAAACATTTTTGCAAACCACTAGGTTAAAGGACTGCCTTCAGAGACAAAGAAGCCCCTCCCCCAAAAAAGAGATTGAGTAGAAGTACCAGCAAGGTGTATGCAGATGCAGGGAAGTGTGATGAACTGGCAGCTAAAGGAGTCAATATGTTTTGTAAAGGGAGCAATACTGCTTAAAGGTCAAATAAAGTCTGAAACGTACTCATTGGTTATAGTGGCCAGTTGGTCTTTGTTGACTTTGACAAGTGCATTTTCAGTGGGGTGGTGGGATTATGATGGAGTTCAGGGACCCAGAAGTGGGTGAAAATAAGGATGTAGAAGCAAAGAGTAAAAAGGCACTATGTTCAGAATATTGACGAGGCATGGGGAAGGAAGAATGGGACCCATAGCTGGAGGAGAGATGTAGACCCAAGGGAGATTGCTTTCGTTCGTTTTTACTTTTTAGGGTGGGAATGACTTCAGAATATTTGAACATGGAGGGAAAGGAGGCAGTATTGAAGAAGTTGAAAATACAAGGAAACGGGTTATAAAGCCAGGGTGTTGAGGAGGCAGGAGAGAACGAAGTAAAAAGTACAGGAGGTGGGCCTCAGATGCAAAGGAAAAGGAGAAAGGGTATGTTCAGGTACAAATCCTCCTGCAGGTTTGCAGAAGCCTGAGGACATCTTGAGGATGTTTGCTTGTGGTATTAATTTTCTCTGGGAGTAGCACATAAGATCACCTGCTAATATGTGATGGGGGTAGGAATGTAAAGGTCACTGTGCAGAATGGGATAGAGGGCTTCTGGAAAGAGTAGAATGAGCTCTGGGCCATGCTGCAGCTCCGTACAGGGCTGAATGTTGGGAATTCATCATGGTCCCAGTGTTCAGGCTTGTGTGATTATCTTTTTCTTCCACAATGCTCAGCAGAAAGGGCTAAGAAATGAACTGGTGCAGGGTAGGGTTTTTGTCAGAAGGTTGAGGTGGAAGGGATTAAGTTAGGGATACTTGCAAGAGAGTGGCACCATAGATGGGTCCTGGACGGGAAGCTAGATAGGGTAGGTGGGAAATATGGGGTCTATGAGGGACAAGGGACACAGGGCAGGTGTCAGGGAATGAAAATGACTGTAACTAGTGAAAAATGTGATCCGAGATGGGGTTGTGATTCTAATGGAAGCAGAGTGGAGATACACTCAGAACTGTCTGGACAGGGCCATCCAAACAGCTCCAGGCAAAAGCATGTAGTGAAGACTGGAAGCCAAAAGACCAGAGGAGCTGAGCTGTGGTCACTGAGCTCAGAGGGGTGCAGTATAGTGCTGGAGAAACCCCTCTTGGGTGGGAAGTACAAAGACCCTGTGATACTGTGATGCTTTCCCCTTGTCCATGACCATTGCCTGATGTGGTGTTGGAGGCCAATGAAGTCAAGCTTGCCTTATTATTGTTGCTATTATTAATAGTAGCTGGTGTGCTGGATCCAAACTACATACCATGAAGTCAATGTCTGTAACTGGCCTCGTCTGAGCCCACATTTTGAAGCCAGCAGGGATGGGGAGCGGGAGGGGGAAATGTATTACTCTCAAGGCAGTAATTTCTCTGTTCTTTCTCCAATCCCATTCTACACTCTCTATCTAGCCCTTTATTCCCTTTCAAGGGGGTTCCTCATTCCCTTCTCCTTCTCAAGCTGGTGTGAAGTGGGGAGGACATAGCCTCACAGCAGGGAGGAGCAGGGCTTCTGGTCACCCACTGTCCTCTAGTTTCCCATGCTCTCTGCTAGGTGGACCCTCCTCTCACCTCCTCACCGGGTTTTCTGTGCCAGTGCTCGCTGAGGAGTATCTTGGGTATGTTGCTGAGGTCCAAGGTGGTCTGAAGTCCCCTGCCTTCACACAGGAAGCCCCCAGATGCTGGGTTACTTCCTGGCAACATTATGGACACCAAGATCTCTCAGTATTTTGTGTCCCCACACTGGGGCATGCAGAAACTTCTGTGGCCCCAGATGCCAGAGGTGGGCATAGAACTGGGCACTATCTTAGAGGCAAACATCCCCCACCACTGGAGCTGCACTCTCTCTACCAGTGCCAGCCTGGAGAGTGGACCTTCTTGGAGACACCTGCAGTTTTCCCAGGGGACACTCTGGGAAACAAGGAGTAAGCCCTCTTGTTCTGGGACTCACCCAAATGATCTGGATATTTCCATAAATCCTCCTCAGCCTCCCAGAGGAGTTGGGAGAGAAGCAAGGACACTTGTCTCACCTTTTGCCCTTTGCATGCTTTCCATTTCTCTGCCTCCCCAGCAATGGAGGGGCCTTCTTCTTCCCCTTCCTGTCTGATACAAGCTGAGCTGTCTCTCTGACAAATCTTCCCTCCTTTGTGTCTTTGTTCTTTCATTCCTCAGCAATGAGGGTAGACACGTCAAAGGAGGGGAAAAAAACTGGATTACTGAGAAGAGAGATAACTCTGAGGGGTATTTTGAAAGTATTGTTCCACTTACACTAATAATAATAACAGTATAAAGTTATGTACATATTGTTTCAAAAAGCTGCATGGAAAGCCTGTGAGGTAGTACTCTTATCACCGTTCCACAAATGGGGAAACTGAGGCTCTGAAAGCCTAATAATATGTCCAATATCATACAGCTAGTAAGTGATGGAGGGAGGCCCCATCTGATCCAGAGCCTGCCGTGATCACCACTACGCTGCCCTGTCTCAACTAGGTCACCCAGATTCGGTCTACCTCCGAATCTCAGAAGATGTGGACCTAGTTTTCATTCTCTGTTTCTGGTGCCCCAAAGATCATATTCAGCATTTCCCCCTAACAGCAATCAGAGAATAGAAAGGACTATTTTACCATCTCTCCAGGGTCTGAACCACTGGGAAAGAGGACTGGCTTGGAATTCATCCAGGTTAGTCATACCAATTATCACAATATTGAAAATTGAAATGTTAAAATATTTCTATTCCAGCTGGTAAACTGAGAGTGCCCCCCAAGCACTCTCTTCATTCTGTTTGGTTGGTATCCCAGCTATACTCATTGATAAATATATTGAATATCACCCCTAGAAGGGGAAAAGAAAAGCTCCGCTCTACCAGGATTGGACATGCATGTATAAACACTACCTTGAGCTACTGATGGTTCCATAAAATAATAGTCATTTTCTATAACATCAGTGAGAAAGCTTGTGTAAAAGCACAGAGCATACTGCCTACCACGTAGCAGGTGTTCACTAAACATTAACTCCACTATAATCTAAGTTATGTTGCTAAACGGCTCCCTCGAGGGAGAGTTTGGAACCCAGCAATTCCCAGAGTTGATAGAACTGACACATTCTTTTAAGAGGCAACAGTAGAGTCATTTACACTGAAGTCTCTGAAGTGGAGATATGAATCAGATGTGGCTAGAATTGGAGCAATTGCCTGACCACCAGAGCTGGACCTGACTGGGCACTAGCTGATAGACAAAAGAGAGAGATTTGTGGCAACAGCAGAAGCCAGTGTACTCCCACCAAGTCCGCCATGGACAGATGTTGGGCACTAACATTTACTGAGAGCTTTGTCTTCTTCGAAGCCTCACACCCATTATAGAAAGAGTGACAGTATTCCCCCCCTTTTTTTTATGTTTGGAAACTGAAGTTTAGAAAGCAGTGGTAACTTGTCCAAAGTCACATAGGTATCAAGACATGGAGTCAGAAATCCCATTTAAGGCAGTTAGTCTATCCCCTCCACTGCACACCCAGATATCCCCTTGATACGTTGATGTGGTTTGTTTTAACAGACCAAATATTCACATGTTCCAAATTGGACATGTTTTTAACAGAACTCCCCCACAACCAGCAAGGTCTGTGATGATGGGAACATGCACACCTACAGCTGCCAAGGGAAACAAGGAAAGAAGGTATACACTGAAAAGACTAGTGATAACCAATGGCCTCTCACTGCCTCGAGTGTTTCCAGTGTCGGTGGAAAATTAGGTGGTGCCAAGGGTATGCTTTGCCAATCGATGGCATCCCTGGATGAGCAGGCTTGGCCTCGGCATTGGAAGGGAGCCATGAGCGATGAGGCAGGTGAATGTTAACGGTGAGGCTGGTGGCCAGATTGATGAAGTAGCTGCCTATGTCCCTGGACCGTGCATGTTTTCAACCTGCATCAACACAGAGGGTGTGGGCTCAGGTGAACACACATGAGGAACTGTAGCCTGGAGTCCATCTATACACTCACACAGCTTCGCTAATGTATGTGTGCGTGTGTGTCTGTGTGTGTAGTTCTTCATGGTTTTCATCGTGCTTTCTCAGACAGAATGGCTTTTTAATTGGATAAGAATTTTGAAGACATTCTAGTAATCTGGGTAATTGGAGTCCAGTCTTTTCATTATCGGATGGAAGAATGACATCCCTTTTCCCTTTCATTTTCCCTCACTAGAATTAGCTACTTTCTTACTGATCTCCCTGTCTCCAAGCTGTACCACTGTGCCCAGCCTTGAATTAACTTCCTAAGATGCCTTCATAAATACAGATCTACATTTATAGCATGCTGCTGCCTGCTGTAGTCTGTCCACAGACAGATGATATTCTGAATATGGAAATGTGGGGAGGTGCTGCAAACTAGACCTCTCTGTGTTTCACAAAACACAGTGGCCTATTAAAAAGGGAGTACACAGACTTGTTTTCCTGTGGGGTTTTTTTTGGGTTTTTTTTTTTGGATCTTCTCAATAAGTTGGGCTACAGAAATGCAGTTAGCCTTCTTGAAACATCTGCTAAAATCTTAGACAACATCTTGTAGAACAAGCTTTGTAAAAGGTCTGCAGAAAATGTACTACCTAGACCCTTCAACTTGATCTTCAAAACCTTCCAGAATTTTGACCTAAAATCTTTTCCAATAGCGCTAAGAGTCCATGGTCAAGATTCAGACAGATTCCTGTTCAAATTGCAATACTGGCATTTAATTGCATGTGATCTTGGCCTCAGTTACTCCCCAGTTCTGTGCCACAGGATCCTTATCTATAAATGGCAATGACTACACCTACCTGGAAGGGTTATGTGAAAGACTGCAATGAAATAATGAATGTAAAGCCCATAGTAGAATACCTAGTCTGCAGAAAAGAACCCAATGAATGGAACTTCTGTTGTTATGATGGTCCTAGAAAGTCCCTTTGCCAACCTGCTGTAACTCACTACAGCCAATTTGTTTACATTTTTCCAAAAATTGTCCTATGGTGTCCAAATTTCTAAGTACTTTTCACAGGGAAGGCATCTCTCTCTTCCCCAATTCTACGAATCAAAACTCCTTGCCATTATTCAAAGCACAGGCAAATGGCAATCACACATTCAGCCTTCCTGCTGTGAGAATCCGTAGGGGACACCTCGCTTCTGTATCTAAGAGGGCACTTAATCCTCCCAACCATTGTGGGTTTTAGGTCCATGCCTGCCTTGTGACGCAGCGATATGGGCTTAAGCTTTGTAGCCAGACACCTTGAACCCCACTTGCCCAGAAAGCTGTCCCTGTGACATTGGATATGAGTGTTCCCCCATCTGCAAACCAGAATGAGAATTCCGATAGAATTCTTACAAGGACTTAGGGAGACAGCATGTGAAGTGTCTAGTGCTAGCATTAACTCATCATGTTCCCTTCCCTCACCGACCACCTTACCCCCATCATGCAATTATGTACATAAACCAGCACATGTTAGGGACACAAGGAATAGTGAACTCACTGGTTAAGCAGCTTTGATATATCAATAGTATCTTTTAAATCAACATTGATGGACGTATCTACTTACCTAGGCTCTAATTAACCTTGATTTGATAAATAAATAAATAAATAAATGGCACACAGTACCTGGTTTTCTTCTAAAACTTCTACAGGATCAAAGAGCTCTGATCATAGTACAAGCAGTGAAGTATCTGACCAGGAGGCTGAATATGTATGAAAACTTTTAGGAGTTTTCAAGACCAGAGAAACAACACTGCTATAAGACATAACTCACTACGAACATCACCAGTAGTGAAAACCTACATTTTATGGGGTTGGCTATACCCATAACTTGGTGTGGGACATTGAGTACTCTCTCTCTTTTTTTTTTTCTTAATATAATTTCTTGTCCAGTTGGTTTCCATACAACACTGAGTGCTCATCCCAACAACTGCCCTCCCCCATACCCATCACCCATTCTGCCCTCTCCCACACGACCCTCCCATCAACCCTCAGTTTTTTCTCAGTATTTAAGAGTCTCTTATGTTTTGTCTCCCTCCCTCTCTGTGACTTTTTTTCCCTCTTCCCCTCCCTCATGGTCATCTGCTAAGTCTCTCAAAATCCACCTATGCATGGAAACATATGGTATCTGTCTTTCTCAGTCTGACTTATTTCACTTAGCATAATACCTTCCAGGTTCATCCACATTGCCACATCCACATGGCCAGAGTTCATTCTTTCTTATTGCCACGTAGTATTCCATTGTATATATAAATCTTACCTTCTTTATTCACTCATCAGTTGATGGACACTTAGTCTCTTTCCATGATTTGGCTATTGTTGAAAGTGCTGCTATAAACATTGGGGTACATGTGCCCCTATGCATTAGCACTCCTATATCTCTTGGGTAAATTCCTAGCAGTGCTATTGCTGAGTCATAAGGTAGTTCTATTTTCATTTGTTTTTTCTTTTTGAGGAACCTCCACACTGTTTTCCAGAGCAGCTGCACCAGTCTGCATTCCCACCAGCAGTGTAAAAGGGTGCCGGTTTCTCCACATCCTCACCAGCATCTATAGTTTCCTGATTTGTTCATTTTAGCCACTCTGACCAGTGTGAGGTGATATCTCAGTGTGGTTTTGATCTGTATTCGTTTCATGTGTCTGTCGGCCATCTGGATGTCTTCTTTGGAAAAGTGTCTATTAATATATTCTGCCCATTTCTTCACTGGATTATTTGTTTTTCAGGTGTAGAGTTTGGTGGGTTCTTTTTAGATTTTGGATAATAGCCCTTTATCCGACATGTCGTTTGCAACTATCTTTTCCCATTCCATCAGTTGCCTATTAGTTTTGTTGATTGTTTCCTTTGCATTGCAAAAGCTTTTTATCTTGATGAGGTCCCAATAGTTCATTTTTGCTTTTAATTCCTCGCCTTTTGAGATGGGGGCATTGCGTACTTTCTAAGTACTTTCCACATGGAAGGCAATAGAGTCTTTCCCTCTAAGGAACTCAATTTCCCCTTTGGCAAGTGAAGATATTGGACGCGAAGATGACAAAGCCCCCTACCAACTCTAAAGTCATGGGAAAACTATGGGCTCTCTTTCTAATGCTTCAAGTCTCAGACGTGTGGTAATTAATTCCCAGTGTGGTGTTTGATACATCACTCTAGGAGCATCACACTGCGAGCATCAAATCAACTGTGCTGCCTTCCATCACAAAGGACCATGCTGGACCACGAGCTTAGTCCAGATCTGCCTGTGTGACGTGGGTCACGATAGCAGAAAGCTTTCTCTGCACATGCTGGAAAGTCAAGAGGGAAGGCAAAAAAAGAAGGTTTCTCCTCTGTACTGATTTGGTGCCTTTGTCTGGCCTCTGGTTCACCCAAAGCCAATAAATTAATCCCCTGGAGCAGCAATAATGGCAAGGATTTGGGTTTTATGGTTCAACCATATGGTAATCTCTGGAGAGGAATGGTGGAAATCTAGTCTCTAATGGATGAAAAGATGAGAGATTATCTGATTTATTGGTCTCTTTGATTAATTTTAAGTTCTGGTCAATTAAGAACTTCATCACAAGGGAGGAGATCAACTCTTTGAAATTTAGGCTAGCAAAGTCTTGTGTTTCATATGTACTTTCAACTTCTGGCTACAGTTGTGGAACTGAAGCTACAAACTCTCTATATGACTCTAACTGAGAATGGCCTTGACATCTCACTTTAAGAATGTGAAATGGTTTCCTGCTTTGGAGAACATTTACAAATTAGACCGTGTTTCTTAAATTTAAGGAGCACTCTTTTGACATAAATAATCACATAAGTGGAATACTCCTAAAAATCCCACAAAATCTAAACACTGAATATCTGATATTTTAATATGTTAGACATGACAAAATCCTTCTTACACAAATTTTTGCTCAAAAACATTCTAAGGATCTAAGCTCACATAATTATGGTAAATTTTGGCAAACACATGACTTCAAGAAAAACCAGCTATTTCTTTTCTTTCATTTATCAGTGTTAAGTATAATGAGAAGTACATTTTATTTTACTTGGATTTGTTTTTGCAAGAAGAAAAATATTAAGTCCCCTAAATTTACACAGGTGTGCTAAACAAATAAGCTAATATTATACCCAATGATGTTTAAGATTATTTAAAAAATGTAAATTTGTATTCAGTTAAATCGAGTCATTATCTGACAAAGTTTTCATATCAACAGTAATTATATTTTATATTGAATTAGTAGTTTAGACACAATCTCCAACATATTTCGTTGAATTAAAACTTAAAAAAAACCAAACTGAGCTAATTAAGGGATCATCCTTAGATACCTAGATATTTTCTAAAATAGAATACTGAAACATTAATTACAAAGTATAACTTACAGTTTATGTACTTTTACTTATTTTTATATGCTATACAGCTATCTCTTTGGGTCATGTTAATAAGTATATTCATCTTAATGTATAAAAGTGATGTCCGTGGTTAAATAAAATTATATTGTATGTATCACAAGCTGTGTTAGTCTGCTAAATGCTCATATATGACAGACAGTTCTCAATTATCTACCCCCAATTTTCTCTGTAAAATAGAAGTTAGTTACTTTAGTTACAAATCATAATTAACATAGACAGTTGAGATTATATTAGAAGGCATAGTGACAAGTGCCTGTGTGCTTTTATTTTTCAAGCAAGTCTATTCCAGAATATGAAACAGGGTACATGAAGGACAAAACTTGGAAAGTGAATTCTATTTGCCTTGGTTTATAATATCTGAATCTAAAGAGAAGCCATGAAAATGTTAACATTTTGGCAAACTTCTCTCATTTTGAAGGGTTAACTTCCTTGGTTTATTGACCAATGTCTTTATCCACAATATAAAGGAATATTCTTTACCATATGTGGAATCTGCTTAGATAGCAAAGATTCTTTGTCTTATCAGAGTAATTTTTATGCTTCTCTCTGTGCTTTCTGTTTACTTTACTATGTCCTTGATTATAAAAAAAAAGACTCATCACTTGTAAAATACTAAAATGCTTTATAAGTCTATTATTTTAAAATATTTAATAGCCACCTTAAGAAATAGGTAGCCAATTACTATTTTTCAGGCATCCAATGATCCTATCTTAATTAAGTGTCCAATTCTCCTCTGGCAACTCTTTATATTTTGCCTTCCCTAGATTGGATACTAATTTAGAAAAAATAAATAAAATGTTTAGGGTATTTTCTATACTTGTCTTTGAAAATTCCCAGGAGGCCACTGAAAAATTACAAAGATTTGTTCTTTCACTTTACAGAAAGACAGATGCTGAAAATAATTAGGTTTATTTGGTGTGAATCCTATTCTTTGATTGGATTCGCTATTGTAGGAGATTAATTTGAGGAGTTGTCAGATGAGGAGGGCTGCTCAGCCTTCCCTGACTGAAACAAATTCCTGCCCCTGACAGAGAAGAAGCCCTGACGTGAACCTGCCCCCTGGTCTATGCAACAGTAAAAATGTCCTGCTTTCCCTCTTCCATCTTAGCAGGTACAGGGTGATAGGATGTAGGCATCCAAAGGATTTGGGGTAGGTAAGAATTCAGTGATTGACGGATGCACAGAGAAGCTTGTCTGCAATGCTTTCCCTCCCCATGCTCACAGGACCACCACCTTCCAGATATTTTCTTCTGCAGTTGATCCTTGAAATGCATGAGTCCACTTACACACAGATTTTTTTCAATTAATACAGTACAGTACTATAAATGTATTTTCTCTTCCTTACGATTTTCATAATAACACTTTCTTTTCTCTAGCTTACTTGATTATAAGAATACTGTATGTAATAGACGTAACATATAACATACAAAATATGTGTTAATCAACTGTTTATGTTATTGGTAAGGCTTCTAGTCAACAGTGGGCTCTTCATAATTACATTTTGGGGAAGTAAAAAATTAGACGGATTTTCAACTTCGTGGGAGGTCAGCACCCTTAATTCCTTCATTGTTTAAGGGTCAACTGTATGTGTAATTAGAGTGACCTTTAGAAATCACAGAGAAGCAGAACCACTTGGGTAGGTGGGTGGGTGGATGGATGGATGGGTGGGTGGGTGGATGGATAGATGGATGGGTGGGTGGGTGGATGGATAAATGGATGGATAAGTCTGCTCAGCAGGGATTTGGTCTTATACAATTTTAAGTAGACCCTGTAAGGCTGTTGTCTTCTTATCTGATGCTACACTTGAAGTCCTCAGGGTAGGCAATTGGTAAGGGAAGATGGAGGTAAAATGAGGGAGAGAATGGACAAGCTGAAATTCACAAGTTAGACTAAAATCTGTGTCAAACCTGAGGAACAGGGGTCCTGCGGAAGCTGACTTTAGGGCATGGGGAAAATATAGCTGTTGTTATACATCATAAGAAACTGCGGATTTCTCAGATTCTCTCTACCACATTTTCCAAGACATTTTTCTCACCTTGAAGTTAGTTCCTAAACTTATCTCAGAGTTCTTTCAAGTAGGCATCCCCCTACTCAGCCTGAGGGAACAACTCAGAAGAGCATATACCTCTCACTTCCTCTCTGACTGTTCTGTCCTCCCCTCAGCCTGTGGAATTGTTACCTAGTCTGTGTTTACAGAAGAGAAAGTGCTGCTTGAAAAATAATCTTCCAGAATTTTCTACCACACTCTTGGGCAGTAGCTCCTTAATCTTTTTTTTTTTTAATGTTTATTTTTGAGAGAGAGAGAGAGAGAGACAGAGCATGAGTGGGAGGAGGCCAGAGAGAGAAGGAGACACAGAATTCGAAGTAGGATCCAGGCTCTGAGCTGTCAGCACAGAGCCTAATATGGGGCTTTAACCCAAAAGCCGGGAGATCGTTACCCAAGGCAAAGTCGATGCTCAACTAACTGAGCCACCCAGGCACCCCTCATTAATCTTTAAAACCAAACATGTGATGTCTTTTCCTCTGGCTGTGCTGTGGTCATCCTCTTGCAGGGAAATGGACTCACATCTGACTGCTGGGGCTGAGGGGGCAAAGAGCAGGTGAGGAAAAGTGGAAACATAGCAAAAAGACCTTAAGGAGCAAATGGGGAAATTCAGAGTGGAAGCAGGGACTCATTGGTTAATATTCCAGAATTTTCTCCACCACACAAATACTCAAACACAAGGACTATCTAGGTAATAATTTCAACAAATGCTTCGTTCCTTTCCCAATGTGCTTACTGTGCACACTGCATTTGAATCCACTGAGACATTGCCCTTGACACTGAAAGTAATACATAGGCACTGTTGTTGGGAAAGGAAACCACAATGGACCCTGAGCATCCCTGTATGTTCTTCCTAGATGTGCCAGGAATGCCAGGCCTTGACACCTGTTTACCTGGGCTACTTCTCAGGGTTATGTCAGCAAATAACCTTGAGGGAAGAGGCAGAATCTCATTCCCCAAAGGAGGCTTTCTTCTCCTCTCTATAAAAGCGATGATTCCTCCAAGCTCAGTGTTCCTCTGCTGCAACATGATCCCCTGCCTGTGAAGCATATATCTAGGTGCACTTCTGTCACTTTCCCCCAAACCCCATAGGACCAAGGTCATGGTGAACTGATACAAATATAAAGTTCTGACACAGACTTTGCCATAAGTAATAAAGTCCTTTGTCTCTGACTCAGGAATCTCGTGTCTTCCGCCAGTATCCATAGAACAGTGACATGATAGCTTGTAAGTAGAGTAAAATCCCAGACATTGACAGTTTTTTTCAAAGTTCCTTCCAATGCCTTCTTCCAAAGGGTACATAGATCACTGTGACCACCATCTATGCGTCTTAGTATGACCCAAAATAAGATCCTGCTAAGTGACATAAAGAGGAGAAGCTGATGGTGATAACAATACCCAAAGCCATTGTAGAAGTCTACCATCCACCTCCAACTGGCTGGGCTCATCTAGCACCATGCCTAGGAACCCAAAAGCATGAAGATAGGAGAGGAAAGTTGGAGGATGCCCTGGTCCAGCTTGGGTAGGGCCAAATGAGCTGACTCATATGGGCTGTATTCTTGGCGGTTTTAGAAGGAAGGCTTCTACCCATCCAATCCAGCTTCTCAGCCTGCTCCTAGCAAATTGCTTGCCATTCCCAGGTTCCTTGCAGCCTTTCCTGACGAGTTTTCAAACCTAATTAAGCTTAGCATTATCATTGTTTTTATCACATTAAGTTCCCACTTGGCCCTCAGCAGCAGAGACCACAAAGTCAGCACTGCATCTTTAAACAGAAACAACAGATTTTGGTTCAATTAAAAATTCATTAAAATGCAAATTAGTTTGTAAATTTTTTCCCCCTCCTTCTGATGATTCCTCAACATGACTTTTTAATCATAGCTGGTGCTGAAGGAGAGGTGAACCTGTAGCTAGGGAGGAATAGAGAGGGAGAGACAAACTCTGGAGCCCCTCTCACTGCTGCAGGACAAAAGATTCCCTGAAGGGCTTACCCCCTTCTTCACCCCTTCATCATCTCATTTGCTCTGCAGAGGGGACTGGTTTCATCCTCACTGACCCCCTGTGCTTGACTGATGAATGTAATCGTTTTTCTGATCTCAAGATTACTGAACAATGCTATCTTAAGAGAAACACCAGGAAAAAAATGAATAATTAACCTTATCCACCTACATTCCCTGGCTGTCCTGTAATATTTTGGTAATGTTTTCAGGGAGCTTTCTCCATGAACAGCACAGTGAAGTTTGACTTAGGGCTCCTGCAATGACTGAAAATTACAATTAACCCCCAAAGTGCTTAGCCAAGTAACCTCTTTGCCCAAAACCTTCAAAATCACAGTGCCTACAGAGAAACATCTACAAACTGATAGCAACATCTACTATACATGGGACCAACAAGGCTTTACCTACACTTTCTCACTAATCTCCCCAGCAACCTTCGTGAGTTCCCCTATTTGTCGTGCCCTGCTTTGCAATGGGGAAACTGAGGCTCAGGGATTTGGGAGATACTTGCCCAATGTCACATTACTGAAAAGCATTAGTCAAGACCTGAACTCATGTCCCTTGGATTCCAATGACCATGCCACTAAATCCGTGATTCCTTGTTCCCATTTTCACAGAACTTGTCCAGCCTATTGTTTGGCTGATTGACCAGCTGTGACATTCAATTGATCCTAAGACAGGTTGGATGTGTACGCGGACCCTGGCTTTCAAGAAGACAATGCCATGCTGCCTCAGACGTGAGGAGAAATGTTTTCAGCACTCTGTATGCTGTGGGAAGCAGGCAGCTACTACAAGTTCATTAGATGCCCCTAATTGCTAAGAACACATTCAGGAAGTATGGTAAATGCAACTTAATTGAGAACTAATTAACTTGTTATAGTTATCTCGTTACATGCCAATTAAATGTCTAAATATTCTTTTCTTCTCAGAAAAAGGATTAAAAAAAAAAAGAAAATCAGTGAAGAGTTGTATCTTCAAATGAACAGATTCAGATAGTAGGGCTTAGGTAGGTATCAACTCTGCAGGGGCAGCAATGGGGTCTCCTGGTCCAGAAGAAGTCAAGCTCATTAACATCCTTTTAAAGGAAGATGTTCAAAGGCAGTGGGCAGATTTCGACTTTCAGTAGGATTCTCCATTAAATCTGGTGTGAAATGGGATTTGGCCTCAAAGGCCCCAAGAGACAGGACCTGGCAAGGGTTGTTCCTACCACCCGGCTGCTGTCTAGCTATTTAAGGTTTGGGCTTCTTATCCCTTTGTTTGCTTTTAATCTGCCCTTTTCTGTGAAAATCCAAGGAGACCTTCTACGTAACTGCAGGCTGTTATCAGGAGCATATTGCCAGGGCAGGGCTCGGTTTCAGCTCAGCTCCCCAGTAATCATTCGCTCTTAATCTGTTTTCAATGGCAATGTCGTTTCAACATCTCCTCTACAGAGTTTCCAGAAAATCTTCCAAAAAGAATCAGCAGCAGTGGAGGAGCTTACAGGCCCCTCCCCAGAGGGCCAGGAGGAGAACTCTGTTCACAGCGCTCTACCTTCAGCCCGGATGTTTCTTTCTAAATTACATCTGTTTAAATCACAGAGAAAAACAAATCCTGCTTTTTTTTCCTGCCAGAATCTCAAATCAATATCCGGTCCTGACAAAGGAGGGAAGCAAATCCTGTTCTCACCAGCTCGTCGCTGTTGGAACTGATGGGCAGTGAGTTTGGGCTGCCTTATTGAGATCGGCTGGCATTGCATGAGGAAAGGAGCTATCTGGTTTTCCATCTTAATGAAAAGCAGGCATGGCTGCTCTGAAATGTTCCACTTGACTCCCTCAACCTCTCCAGTTTGACAATTAGTGCCTGTTGCGGATCTTTCTGGCTCCCTGTCTGGCTGAAGAATGTCCCAACCGTATTATCCCCAGGGTTTTTCCATTCTTCCTTTCTCATAGCCAGTGTTTATTCCCTCTTCTAGGGACTGCTGGTGCAGACATAACCAAACAGCATTCTAGAGAGAAATTCCAAGGCCGAAGCCCCGTTCTCTAAGAGGAGACACTCATCCCGTCTGCCCCCGACTGGGCCTGCAAACCCCAGAGTCCAGGCATGTTTCTGCAAACAAGCCTGATGGCATTCCTTAGTTCCAGCCTTTGTGAAGACAACAGAAGTAATTGAAAACAATGAGCCACCCAATGGAATGAAAATGGTAATCCACTTACTACATAGTCAGTTTAAGCCGTGGTGCATACAGCAATCTATACATAACACACAGTGAGATTCCGATATGAATTTCCAATTTCTTTTCACTACAAAATGAGGGCAACCTCTCTTTAGCATCATGAGAAGCTCGCCTGCCCTCTGATTCATCTGGGGTTTTGAAATATATTTTATTGCCTACGTTTGGCTACTTTGCTTTCACCGAGGCTCCAACTCCATTCTTGTTCCCCTTCAGTCTGTGCTGGGACATGGCTTCATTGTGTGAAGCCTTCTCTTTGCAGAAAGCACTCAATCTCTGCTTATGCATTTGTTCAAAGTTCACTTTAAGTACAGAGTATTTATCAACTGTATTGCTCTGCAAAGTGCCTGCCGCTGGTTACTCATTACAGGGAATGGCTTCGCTTCCTATTTTGCATGGCCCCGCAGCTTTCTGTCTGTGCCTCTTTCATTTGAGTGCTCTGTTTTCTTTGGCCAGCTGCCTCTGTGCTCAGCCTGCAACCTGATGATCACGGCATATTTCACACTCCACTCCTTGAGGGTGGGGAAGGTAACTACTAGTTTGGGACTGACATTGAAAGAGATCTTCTAAGGGTGCCTGGGTAGCTCAGTACGTTAAGCATCCAACTTTGGCTCAGGTCATGATTTCACGGTTCGTGGGTTCGAGTCCCACCTTGGGCTCTGTGCTGACAGGTCAGAACCTGGAGCCTGCTTTGGATTCTGTGTCTCCCTCTCTCTCTCTGCCCCTCCCCTCCCTCTTTCTCAAAAATGAATACACATTTTAAAAAAGAGCTCTTTTATTGCATGACAACGTGGTTACTGTGTTAAAATCCTCCTGGTGGAAGCAGCACCCTGGTAACAGAGGTTTAACCAAAGCTTTCGGGATGGAAGCAAAGGCGAGGGCCACAGAGAGGTGTGGTTTCTGCCAGAGAATGGTTCTCTCTATTCCAGCTACCCATTTCAGTTCTCTGGGGGGAATTTAAAACTCTGACATCTCTATCCCACCCCACAGATCCTAAATGAATGATCGGGAAAGAGGGAGCCTGAATCCAGGTTGTTTGAAGTTCCCTAGGTTAGACTGAGGACCACTGAACTGCAGGTTTGAGCTAAATTGGAGTCCTCAAGAAAAAACCCAGGTTTGCATACAGGGGAAAGCAAGTCTCAACCTTAAGTCGAAATGACCTGCAATAGGATTGGAGCCAAGACTGCAAAGCCAAGAGTTCAAAGTAGGGCAGAAAGGAAGCACAGTGGTTAAAAAAATAATAATAAATCCAACTAGAAAAGAGTCACTAGAACCCACAGTTCTACAAGGACCATGGCCTGGTGGGGCCCACAGCTCAGCCTCAGAGGTCAAGGTGTCTGAAGCCCTAGTAGGTCAGCTTGGCTTAATGTCCGAGACAAGACCCATGGGGTTCTGTAATTCCCTACTTATGCCTCTTAGACACCATTCTGCCTCTGGTAGCTAAGCATTGATCCATTTCATGCCATTGCTACACAGATTGTAAGGACAAATGTAATGGTATAAAATCACAGAGCGTCAGAGCCCCAAGAAATAATGTAGTCCAACCTCCCCCATTACACCAAAATCAGGTCAGAGACTCTTTCCCTTGCCAGAGACCTCCAATATAAAGACTTGAAAGACTCAAGTCAGATGTTCATAGAGACAAGCACAAATGGTTTAAAATTTTAACCAGAAAGTTTCAATTATCATCAATTCTGTTGTTGCAGAGTGGTGAGAAATGGGAAAGAATCCCTAAATCAACCTTTCCTGAACATTATTGTGTTTGAAAAGTCCCCAAGGGGGAGTATGTTAAAAATGCAAAGTCCCGGGCCCACTGCCGAGAGTCTGATTCAGTAAGCCTGTGAAGGAGCCCAGGAATCTGCATTCTTAACGTGAGAGATAGCCTACTACCTTGGAGATTCTGGTGTATGTGGTTAGAGCCAGATTTTAAGAGATACCAGTTCAAGAAACAATATCATCACCTGTTTCCTGAACAGAAAAGCAATTCCAAATGGGCAGTCATTGACCATGGTTGCACGTTAGAATCACCTGGACAGCATTTTGAAAATAGTAATGTCTGGGCCTCAACTCCAACCAACTGAATTGGAATCTCTGAGCACTGAAGCCTTGTATTAGTTAGAAATTGCTATAATGATGCTGTGTAACAAACATCTCAAAACTCAGTAGCTTAAAGCAACAAGCATTTATTTCTCACTCACGGGTCTGTGGGTGGACTAGAGTTCACCGACCTACGCTGGACTCAGCTGGGCAAACACTGAAGACTGCAGGTTGCATTCAGGTCAACACTAAGTATATTTCGTTCTCTTTAGACCAGTGGCTACCTAGGATATGTTCTCATGATGGATCACTGGGGTGCAAGAGACAAGCCAAACCAAGCACATTTAAGGGTTCTGCTCATGTCATGTCCAGTAACACCCCATTGGCCAAAGCAAGTCCTATGACCAAGCCTGATATCAACAGGATGGGAAAAAAATATTCTGCTCATTGATCCAAATTATCACAGGGCTCCATCCTAGACCGATTAAGTAATAATTTCTGGGTTGGGAATGGGCAATGAAAAAGCCCCTAAAATGTGCAGCTGGGGTTGGATTCTTCCTTCTAAAGGATGATTCAGGTCCCAAGCTACTCCACAAATAGGAGTAAACCCTGCATGAAGGAATAACAGGGCAATATAATTGGAATAAAACATGAGAAGTAGCACCGTGGCAGTAGAACTATTAATGATAGACAAAAATAATAAAAACCAAAGTACATTATTTGTCCATGGCAGCTCTTCATACATTTGGACTCAGTGTTCTGCACCACCAATCCCCAGCTCCTAATCTGAGCTTTACACTGTCTGTTCTACCAATTGTCATCTACATGCTGTGCTTTCAATTCCCCTCACCATCTCATCCCACTCTTCTTCAAATGCACTCTACATTGTATGTGTACCACTTCAATCCTGGGTCCCCCCACAATATCCCACAGTGCTCCTGCTGTGTCCTTGACTGAGAGGAATAAATTAGATGGCCTCTCTCCTTGTCTTGAGACCAATTTCCTGTTAATTCAGCCCAAGTGAGACCAGCAGGAAGGAGCAGCACACACCCAACCAAGTCAGGTGCAGCAACTGCGTCAAGACCAATTTCTCAGCCAGTTGCCCCCACTTTGGGATCTATTCCCAGATTTGCCTCTGACTCCCTGAGTTTCACTGGACAAATTGCTTTCTCCCATCTCAGTCCCAATTTCCTCATCTGGAAAACAGAGGTGTCTGGAGATGGCCTTGCCTTTCCTATTCTGACCTTGAGTATGGGCTTATGCAGGCATGAGAATGGCCTTCAGAGAACAACATTGAGGTCATTCATCCAACTGCCTTTACCCTAACCAGTGAGGTCCTGTGTAACCTGGCCCTGCCTCTCACTTTGTGCATATCCCCATGCTTTACCATGTGTCCATTATATCGGCCTCCTGGACATCCCTGAATCACACCACATTCTTCCCCTCTCACTGGCCCTTCTCACCCACTGTTTCTTCTGCCTAGGTCACTCTTAGTAGAGTGACCAACCATCCCACTTTGCCTAAAACTACCTGCTTTTAGCACCGAAGTTTCCACTTTTTAGGAAATGCCTCAGCCTTGGGCAGAAGGAGGTTGGGCCATCCTACTATCTTAAATATTCACGTGGCTGGCTTTTTCATTTCCTTCATGCCCCTTTCCAATGTTATATCTTTACAGAAGCTTTCATACACCACCTTTATATAACAGCCCACCCCAGTTTATTTTCACTTTTTATCACTTACCATAGGCTAAACTTGACAGACATTTATTTATTGTCTATCTCTTCCTTCTATATAGAGATCAGAGGGCTAGTCTTATTCCCCACTTAGAGGAAAGTCTGGTCTATAGGAGGCATTTTGTAAGTATTTTCTGTTGAAGTAATTTTAGGTAAACTGGATTGGTGTCTTTTGTTCTCCAATCACAGACCAGAGTCCAGGGGCGTTGCTTTCAACACCATACTCTCCTGGAGCATTTTAGGAGGCCAACTAGTCCTTGAGTCCCAAGAGCTTGAACCTTTGCTCACATCATTACTTGTTTAACAACAGAACAAGCTGCCCAGAGATGCAACAGTGTAGGCAGAAAACAGAATTCCATTAGCTCTTTAAACCTGCAGCAAAGTTTCATGGAGAAACACGGGACCTGCTAAGACCAAATTTAAAAAGGAGAGGCATGGTATGCCCATGAATGGGAGAATAGCTCAGGATCATGCATCCACTCTTTAATCATAATGGAAATGGCAACCAGGTATAAAATGCCAATCCTTAAGGTATTTTTCCTCATTGAATCCTCGTACCTCTATAAAAGTTAGATGATATTACTTCACTTTAGAAATGAGGAAACCAAGGAAAAGAGAGAGCAAGTAATTCACATCAACTGGTAAGTGGTAGCAGATATTTGAAGGCAAGTCTGTCTAACACTAGAGCCTTTTGTCTTCTCTCTGGACCAAGCTGCCTCCTTATTTCACTAGCTATGCAGAAATTTTAAAATGTATTAGGACATTTCCACAATAACCTGGGAAATACTGTATTGCAATATTTCCAAAAAAAATAGGATACAAACATGTATGTGTGCTTTTTTAATACTTACACTTTTTAATGTACACAGGAAAAAGTATTTATCTAAATCAAAATGATATAGTGGTTACGCTGAGTAACAGGCTTTTAAGAAACATTTAAAATAATTTCCAAATATGTGGTAATTATATATATATACATATATATATATTATAAAAATCAATGTGCAAAGGGAAAGTTGTGGACACCTTCTTTATCTGTGACGAGGTGGGAGGGGAGCTCTGGAGATGTCTGATCTGTAACCTCATTTGGTTCTTCAATGGCTGGAGGGCAAGAGGAGACTGGAGGATGAAAGTAGTTTTTCAAGCAAGAAGTTGGACATGGAGCAGAGAAAGGTTGGTGGGACTGGACAGTATCATGGCTGACATCAAAACTAAGGCAGGGTGTCACTGGCAAGAGCCAAAGACCCCTGTGGTCTGACCAACCTGAGTTAGTGCCCCAGGTTGAGGCCATTGGCAGGCAAGTGTCTTTCCAAGATCATTCCAGAGAGAAGGTGGAGAATAAACTTGGTGCTCAGCCCCCTTTCACTCACAGGGCAAAATATCAGGCATGATTTCTTTCTGTCTTAGGAACTTTGGATCTGATGAATTCCCTGAGAAGCTTTCAATATGGCTCACCCTTTAGATGCTCGACCGTGAACAAGCTTTGTGTACACTTTCAACGAAGTCTAGTTTTCAAAGGCCAAAATTGGGAAATAGTGAAAGGACTTCTCTGCAAGAGTAAATTTTATTGCTTAGGATTTTTAAATAGATTCTATGAAACAGAGTTTTATGGAACCCAAGACCATGTATGATAGGTGGACTTCCATGGGTGGCAGAATTATTGATTGTAGATTCCTTTCTTTCAAAGGAAGGTTATTAAAAGTCTCTCTTTGAATAGTATTTTTAAGATAAGTTTAAAGAACAAAAACTATCCCAAGAATATTAAAGATTTCTCAGGGCAGTTTGCATGTGCTTTGTCATGAGTTATTTTACTAGTATTGTGTGATATGTTAGCAGAAGAACAGCACAGTGGAATCACAGATCATTCTGGAGAGATGGCAGGGTATACTGAAATGAATACAGCTCCAGTCAAACAGACATGGCTTGAAACCCAGTGTCACAGTCAACTCAGGCTGCCATAAAAAAATATGATAAACTCGGTGTCTTCAACAATAGACATTTGTTTTTTCATAGTGCTGAAGGCTGAAAGGACAGAATCAAGGTGCTGCATGCTTGGTTTCTGGTCAGAACTCTCTTCCTTGTTTGCAGATGGCCACCTTCTCGCTGTGTCCTCATATGGAGGAGAAAAAGAGCAAGCTCTCTGATGTCACTTCTTATAGGAGTACTAAGCCGATCATGAAGGGCCCCACCTTCATGACTTTCTCTAAACCTAATTGTTTCCCCAAAGCCTCATTGACAAATACCATTTTATTGGTGGTTGAGGTTTCAACATATGAATTTGGGAGAGATACAAGCATTCAGTCAGTAACACTCAAGCATACCACTCACTAGGGGGTCTTAGGCAGGCCATGTACCCTTTCTGAGTCTTAATTTTGTCACCTGCAAAACTGGGACACCTGGACAACTCCCCAGGTTCAATGAGCTAAAGTACATGAAAACCTCAACATAGTTCATGGCACATGATGAGAGATTCTCACCCCCTTCCCACTTGTGCTTAACCCTCCCCCCACAAAAAATGAAAAGGAATCCAAAAGATTTATTTCTTTCCTACTCCGGGTTAAAATTTTTGGAACAGGGCAGTGTGTGTATGTACTATGAGTCTCAGTGTAGACAAACTTACTAGATTTAGGACTCTTATTTTCTCTTAAGGAGTTGTACAGCAGGTTAAAAAGTGCATGATTCATAAGTTTTGCATTCATTAGTATCATTTCTGTGCTGCCAAATGCATAATTTTGACTCACAGTTCCCACTGAACCTATAAGGAAGAGGATTTATTTTATCCCTTCCTTCTATTCATTGCTTTTCCTTCCCTTTCAGTGTTTCCCTAGGACTGTGTCATGGGCAAAATTTTGCCTGTGGTTAGAGATGGAATTATAGCAGTGGGAGTTGGGAATCTGGGTACCAGTCTCCGGTTGGCTGGTACTTAGACCTGGGTGGCATGAGGGTGTTTTTGAGGAGAGTTGTGGCCCTAGCCAAAAAGTTTCTTGCCAAGGCAGAGGAAGCTTAACCCTAAGGTATCAGGACCTACTCCTTAAGATTTTATATTTTTGCTCAGTAGCTTAGACAATGTATCTTCTTTTCAATTTAACTATCCTAAAATTCATAAGCAGTTTCCATCATGAATAGCAGTTCTTAGAAGAAACATAAGCAAAGACGTTCATCACACATATAGTGAAATAATTTGCATTTAAAACAACAAAATACCAATTTCTTTCCACCTAGCAGATGGCAAAGATCAACAAGTTTGATACGATGCTATATTAACAGGTGTGGAGAAACATTTTGATCGAAGAGTATATTTGCATAGCTCTTTGGCGATGCCCAACAAAATGTAAAGTGAATGTAATCCCTGTTCGGCATTTCTGCTCCCGGGACTTCTCAGAGCTACAGTGGCCCATGTGAACATGGCTGGAGAAAATCCCATGCCTGTGCAGACCGGACTCCTTTTAAATTTAACCTCAAATCTCAAACAGCCCCCCTGATCCTGCTCAGTGATTCTACCACTCTTTCCCAGTCTCATGACTTCCTGCTTTTCTAGATGACCGCGTCATATGGGCACCTCACTTCTTACCTTGAACTTCTCTCAGCTGGAGACCCCTCCTCAGTCTTCATGGAGAAAAAGATGTAGATACAAACTTGTTTTCCCAATTTAAAAACTGTGGTGGGTCTATCATGGGAAGGGAAGACAGCATAGGATTTGCTAGTCAGCTTCAGAGGTAAATGGGTTTAAATGTTACCCATTAGCATGAGATTTTGACCAAGTCATGTGAACTCTCTGAAATTCTGCTTCTTTACCTAAATAGCCTAGGTAGATCCTGGCCATGCTGTTGAAGGAAAGAGAAGAATCAAGAATAGCCAAGAATGACCAAAGTCTCATACCAAAAGGTGACATTTAAAGCCATTTAGGGGCACCTGGGTGGCTCAGTCAATTGAGTGTCTGACTTCAGCTCAGGTTATGATCTCATGGCTTGTGAATTCGAGACCCGCATCGGGCTGTGTGCTGACAAATCAGAGCCTGGAGTTTGCTTCAGATTCTCTATCTCCCTCTCTCTCTGCCCCATCCCCTGCTCATGCTCTGCCTCTCTCTGTCTCTCAAACATAAATAAATGTTAAACCCATTTACCCCTGAGGCAGACCAATCACCAAATCCTGTGCTGTCTTCCCTGCACAGACAACCCTAAGGTATCAGGATGTACTTTCGGTATGTTTTCTCCCTCTCGGTACCCCCCCTCCCCCCTTATAGTTATGAGAAAAAAACTAAATTCCCTAGTTACTCTCCAAAGCCTCTTGTCAGGAAGGGACTTTTCTTATCAGAAAAGAGTTCTTATTAGCAGAAGCAGGGATGAGGCCCCAGGCAGGTCTTTGTACCTTCAAAAGCAAAGGTCTTCTACTAATTTCCTCCCACAAGTACTTTCACAGAAGGGAAACATTCAAAGACATAACAGGGAGAAGAAAGATCCACACTCCCTCCCCTTGATTGTTTCAGGTTAATAAGCTAGTATTTGTGCAAATGGATTGACTATGATGGCCACATGAATCTGAGCCTGCCAAAAAATATTACTCCAAAAATGAGCACAAAATGGACAAGTCAATGCCACACTGCAATGGGGTCATGATCTGCTTGTCACTCAGTGTCTTCCTAAAGACATCAGATGGCATTACCTCCCAGGGTCTGGGCCATCAGATGGGCTGTTAAATCTGAATTCATCTTGCGTGGATGCAAAATGTACTTGATTTAGTCAACTCAAGAGAGGCTGGAAGCCAGCAGTGGGTTGCACAAAGGTTTTAAAATTATCTGCTGATCAAGGAGGCTGTGAGCTCCAGCCAGCATGCATTGCAGAAGCTGGGGGGATATTCATGGGTGCTTCATCGAGGGATCCAGATGTAAGATTGGATGGGGCAGGACTGTAGGAGTCATTACTGTGTATGTTTGCCATGGTGTAGAGTCCTTCCTCCTGGGACTCAGGCACCTCTTCATTCAAAAACTGGCGGAAACCAAGAATATGGGAAAGGGGGAGTAGTAGTTTATGGAGGTGATTGCCCCCAGTCTTCGGCTCATCCATCCTTGATTTCTTCTGGTTGTAGCTGAGTAGTACCCTTGTTGGATGCCGTCTATTTCATCTCTAGTGCCATTGTGTTCTCTTGTTTCCAGAACATTCTGAATTTTCCAAGGGTCAGGCCTCTTGGATCCCACTCCTGCGCTGGTCCTCATCATGATAAATGTGCTCACGTGGCCTTCATTGTTCCAGTGCCCTCGCATCCCTATTGCTCTCAGTGTGCCCAGCTCAGTAACGGCTTCTCCTATCACCAGCTTACGGAGGAGTGAAACCACTGAACTTTTTCTGTGATTCTGGTGCTCCCTAACCACTGGTCTTAGAAAATGGTATCTTTGAGATTTCCGTAGACAATCTTGAATCTCCTGGCTTTACGCGGCATATCCACTCCAGTTCTTCCTAAGGGACCTAGAGTCATTAATTTGCATAGATGTACACCTAGGGAAGAAAATATTCAAATGTTTGGAGGACTGTTGGGCACAGGTCTGAATCAACACTTATAAACCTAAAGCATTACTATCCTCTCGGACTCTGTTAAGGAAGGGATTGGATGGGGGTCAGGCAATAAGTGGAAGCCTGGCCAGGTTCTGGCTTACAGTAGATCCTGTTGGTCCACGTGTCCACCTACTAGTCAACTCTGGGCCACAAATGCATATGTATGGTTAACATACTGGGGAGTCGATGCAGCCCCCATATTGGGTTCTTGATCTGTGAGATGGTAACTATAATAATGGAGAAGGCCAAGTGGAAGCCTCTGGAACAGTATTCTTGTTTGGAGGTAATTCCCCATATTTCTGGTATTTCTGTTCATCTTTTGAGCCAAAGGCTATGCAAGAATGTTTCTATAACAGACAGGCTTAGATGTTAGAAAGAGTGTTTCCCTAAAGATAGAAACTGTAGGAGACATTCCAGGATAATAAAATCTCCCTCCTCCCAGGAGAGGATTTTCTTACCTTCCAGGATAATAATTGGGTGAAGAGGATGGGTGCGTTTGCCAGCAACCCTTATAAGATTAAGCATTTCCTAAGCTCAATGTTTCTTGGCTGTGACACAGACCTGTGTGTGCAGCATCTACGAGGCCCACTCCACATCACCCCCATGGTATTTGGGGGAGGGCGGGCAATGGGAACCCATGCAAATACATTGTGCCATGACTAATGAATTGTCTAAATTCATTTTGCCTTGTTGTTCTCTTACGAAATTTATAGAAATATAGAAAGCAAATTTTAGGAACTGCTTGACTACTTGAGTTGACACATCCTTCTCCAAAACAAGATAGTAAAATTTCTTTAGGATGGCAGAAATTAGTGACACTCTTAAAGACCTAAAGCTGGGGCTGGCAAATTAAAGCCCATAGGCCAAGCCCATCCTACCACCTGTTTCTCTAAATAAAGTTTTATTGGAACATGGCCACGTTCATTTACTTTTATCCTGTCTATGACTGTTTACAGCAGTAGTGTTAAACAGTTATAAGAGAAATTATGTGGCCACAAATCCTAAAATATGTATTATCATGTCATTTAAAGGTTTGCTAAGCCCTGATTTACGATTGCAGGGCATGATATCCCCATCACACTCAAATTAATTCACAAATATGGCTCCTGGAAGAAACCAAATGGATCCTGAAAAATGACAATAAAGTACCACAAACTTAACAAGTAGTAGCCCTAATAGCAGCTGTCATGTCAGATACATTGACATGTGTCTCACATGATACATCTCATCTTCTACATTGATTGTCAGGCCAAATTAACATGGCCTCAGATGTATGGAATGAAAAGAGGATCTGAAACAGTATGCATTCACATGGAATGGGCAACAACATAAACTCATCGTTTTGTCCCAGGGCTACAGAAACCCTCCCGATAAAAGAGATATGAACGATTTGGACATCCCACAGAACCTCACATCTTCTACATTGATTACATTGTGATAATTGTGCCAGATAAGAAAGAGCTGGCTAGCACGCTGGATGCTTTGGTATGACACATGCTCCTGATGGTGAAAGGTAAACTATGCATATGCAGGGCCTGCTACGTCAATGTAATTTTTAGGGTTACAGTGCTCAGGGGCATGCCAAGACATCTCCTTTCAAGTAGAAGATCAAATACTACATTTTACAACTCCAGCCATGAAGAAGGAAGGAAACACAGTGCCTGGTAGGGTTCATCAAGTTCTGGAGGTATCATATCCCACACCTGGCAGTACTGTTCCAGCCTACAGACTGGGTAAATTGAAACACTGCATACTTTGAGTGAAGCCCAGAGCCAAAAAGGACTTTGCAGCTGGGCTGGTATGTTGCGCAAGCAAATTGCTATTTCAGCCATATGAACCAGCAGAACCTATAATATTGAGTTATTGGTGATGGGAAAAGGTGCTGTGTGAAGCAAATGGTAAGTTCCAGTTAAAGAACCACAATGCAGGTCCCTAAGGCGAGGCTTAGGGCAAAGGCTAGGTCCCTAGGGCAAGGTCTTGGCATCTTCAGTGGAGAATTATACACCTTTTGAAAACTGCTCCTAGTAGAGATGGAGCACCTGATCATAGAACATCACAGGTGACCAAGAATCCAGAACTTTCCATTATGATCTAAGTCTCTCAAACCCACCATGTCCTAAGGTTGGTTTGGCCCAGCAGCAGCCCATCATAAAATGGAAAAGAAATGTGCCCAGAGGGCAAAAGGAAGCTGCATGAACAGATAGCCTAGATGTCCATGACTTCTCCCTTAGCTCATGTCTGCAGCTGTATTGGAACCATGTATAACTGGCTAAAGGAAGAAAAAACAAACCTTGGTTTATAGATGGATCGGTACTATGGACTTCATGCTTCCATACCCTCAGAATTCATATATAGAAGACTAACCCCCAATGTGACAGTACTCAAGGTGAGGGATTTGGAAAGTAATTAAGTTTAGATGAGGTCATGAGGGCGTGTCCCTTGTGATAGGATAAGTGCCCTTATAAAAAGAAGAAGAAGCACCAAAACTACTCTCTCTACCATGTGCGGATATAGACAGAAGGCAGCCATCTGCAAGCCAGGTAATGAGCCCTCACCAAGAACTGCATCTGTGAGAAAATAAATATCTACTGTTTAAGATACACAGTTCATGATATTTTGTTATAGTAGCCTGAGCTGACTAAAACAGTTTGGTATACGGAGGTGAGCAAAAACTGGATGACAGCTGCACAAGAGCCTCACTCCGGGGAACCTTGAAAGGCAGTGGTGAGGAAATTTCTTCCAATAAGCAGCATTTCCAGCAACATACTTCATTGTCCATTCTGTACAGAAGATAAGTGGCCAAAGGTGAGAATATATATGGTTCATAGTTAGTGTGATTAGTGTGGCTTGAGTGGTCAGGAGTCTGGACAGAAAGATTTAGAGATTGAGAACAAAGAGATTTGGATAGTGGCATGTGGATGAACATATAGCAATGGACACAAGGTGTGAAGATCTTTACATCAAATGTTAACATCTCCAATGAGCACCCACCATGGATGAGGCACAAAACAACCAACAAGACAAAATGACTCAGCGATTTGAATCATCCACCCGAGGTTATCATCCATCCCAGTGGTGGGACAATAGGCATGGGCTACAGAGGGAGGGGGGAATGCTATGCATGGTCCCAACAGCATGGGATCCCACTTACCAAGGTTGGTAAACTACTGCTGCTATATGGGGTCCATTCGCCAGTCACAAGGAAAACCCCGAGTGCCTAATACGGCAATATGGTTTAAAGAATATACAGCTGGCCACTTCAATTCTTCCATTCTGAAAGAGCTAGAGTTTCTTTTTAAGAGGAATAGACGCATATTCCAAGTATAGTTTTGCCTTTCTTGCCCACATGGCCTCAGCTAGCACCACTCTCCAAAGGCTTAAAATGTTTGATCCACCAACGAGGGATCTTACATAACATTGCATCGTAAGAGACACACTTTGCAGCAAAGGAGGTGTGGAAGTTGGCTCCTATGGAATCCACCAGTCATATTACATAATGCACCACCCAGAAGCTGCCAGCCTTAGGGAGCGATGGAATGGCTTGTTGAATGTTCAGTTGAAGCACTGCTTAGACACAATACTTCATGAGGATGGGGTAACACTCTCCAGGTTGCGGTACATACATTGAATTAAAGGCCTTGAGGTGGCACCGTGTGCCCAGTGGGAAGAATGCATGGGTCTGGGAACCAAGAGGTGGAAGCAGGAATGACCTTACTTAACGTCTCTCTCAGTGACCCACTGGAGAACTTTGTGCTTCCCATCCAGGTAACTGTGTTCTTCAGAGTTAGAGGTTCTGTTTACCAATAGGGGCACACTGTTGCCAGAGGCAGAGCAAGGATGCTATTGAATTGTAAGTTATGGTTGCCCCATGGATACTTTAAACTCCTTTGGTCCAGACATAAGCAAGCAAAGCAAAGAATCACCATCTTGACAGAGAAAACTGTCCCTGAATGTGAGGAGAGGTAGAGCTCCGGGTTATCTATTCAGTGCCTGTCAGCCGGTCCTCTCTTCCAAATGCGAAGGATAAGTGCACAACCCTGGCCTGAGGAGGCACGGTGACAAGGGACTCAGATCTCTGGGTCACTTTAGCAGGTACTATAATGGTGAGGATTTGAAATCTAGAGAACAATGAGTTCCAGGTGGGGCCCCAAGACCAGCTGCTGTAGGTCTTTGACATCTTTTTCTCCTAAGTTTTCCGCAGGAGAGGAGCAGCATGCTAGGATCTCGCCAAAGCTGCTTGAGAATGCATACGAAGAAGTGGATCTGAGTGGCGCAAATAGCGGACTGTGGACACAGAGACATCCACTGAGATCCCCATGGAAGAGAGGACTTGCTGCTGCAGCTGTGGGGATTGCTCTCAGAGGACAACTTCCAGCCGTCAACTCCTCCAGGTTTTCTCAGCTGCAGAGAGTGACCTCACCCAAGGGCATGTCTTTCCTAGGGTAACACATCCGATGACACATTGTGGGGAGTGTAAAGATCTGTCGCTTTCCACTCAATGGGGAAAAACTCTGGCTGGCCAAATACGGTCAAGAGTTCCCCGTGTCGTTGGCCAAGCTTTTGTTAGGTCCACATAGCCCTACTCGCCGACCCCCAACCACAAACCCAGCCTTGCTCCCTTTCCCTCTTTTCCACTGTGGTTGACAAAGAAATGAGCTGCCCAGGGCCCCATTCGAGGAAAGATATGGAATCCAGGGCAGAAGATGCAGTCAGCAGTGCCAGCGTCTGCTCCTTCCTAATCTGTGTCAGGGGCAGAGAGCCCCCAAGCAGAGGTCACTCCCCTCTTGGCGGCAGCTTGCATAGAGGCTCTGCCATTTCAGCCCCATTCAAGACATGTCTGATGGACAATATTTGCTCCAGAGTCCTCTCAACCCAGATTAGATGAAGCTGTATTAGCCTGCACTGCAATTTCTGCTCAATCCTGCTTGCTTCCCCTCCTTTCGCAGGTATCGAACCCTGATAAACATCTTGCAAACCAAACTCTGTCTCAGAGCACCCAACCTACAATGAAGAGAAGGGGGGAAATGTGACTTAAAGTCACCCCAAATCACGATTCCCACCATAAATACAGAGTGTGTCTCAGAGACATGATAGCTCTGTCACAAGTATATGAAATCAGCCAAATAAATTGTAAACTGTTAAGTCACCCTTCTGTTTACTCAATGACAGTGTCAAAATCTCAATGTTTTCATCAGAATAAAATATAAAAGCCTGCCAGTACCGCATCTAAGCGATGTGTAGCCCCCAAGTGTTTTTAGAATGCTACGTTTATGCCATCCAGACACGATGGCATCTACTATTTTCCTATCTATTCCTCCAGATCTCTCACCTGGGGTATTAGTTATCTATTGCTACATAACAAATTACCACAAGCTTATCAGCTCAAAACGACACACATTTATTATTTCACAGCGTCTGCGATCAGGAATCTAGACATGGCTAAGTCAGATCCTCTTTTGAAGAGTCTCCCGCAAGCTGCAATCAATATGTTGTCCAGAGTAGGGTCTCATCTGGGGGCTCAACAGGAGAAGCTCACTCAATGGTTATCCGCAAGATTCAGTTCCCCACTGGCTGTTGGCTAGAAGTCACCCCCCGACCAACCTCTCCCTGCCAGGTGGGCCTTTCTGACATAATGGCTGTCTTCATCAAATTGAGCAAGCTGAAAAGTCAACAGAGAGGGCCCAAAAGCAAGACAAAAGTCACAATCTTTTGTAGCCTAACCATGGAATTGACCTTCCCTCAACGTTGCTGTATTCTGTTGGTTAGAAACAAGTTTCTCACAGGATGAGGGTTATATAGGGCTACGACACCAGACATTGGCGGGCGCCATTTCAAAGGATGCTCACCACACCACAACTATGTACGTGTTAATAGTTACAAAAGTGGGGCCCTATTGTTTTATAATCTTCAACTTCCCGAAATGAAAACAGATTTCTCTCTATATAAATATCACCTATTTATGATTGCTGATGAAACATAGTATTCCACTGAATATCGGTCTCATGATTTGTTCATGAAGGCCTATTGCCAGCCATTAGGTTGTTCTCTATATTTCATTTCTATTAATGACATTGGTATACATCTTGTATCCAGACATGTCCACATTCATTTATGTATTTCCTCGGGAAAAAATTACTAGAGATGGGTGGAATTGTTGGGTGGAGGGCATGCTCTTTTTAAAGACTTCTGTTATGTTATGTTATGTTATGTGATGTGTTCAACTTCAGTTAATGGGCTTGTTTGGTTAAGGAAGGCCTCCATTCCTCGCTGTAAATCATCCTGCTAACTGCTCCCAGGGCATGCCGGCTGTGCGGGAGGGGCAGGCCTCCTTCCAGGGAGGGGCAGGCCTCCTTCCTGATGGGTCTGCACACTTCTGGTTTTTTTTTTTATGTTTATTTCTTTCTGAGAGACAGAGAGAGGCTGGAGGAGGAGTAGAGTGAGGGAGACAGAGGATCTGAAGCAGGCTCTGCATTGACAGCAGAGAGCCTGACATGGGGCTCAAACTCACGAACTACAAGATCATTACCTGAGCTGAAGTCGGGCGCTTAACCGACTGAGCCACCCAAGCACCCCCGCACACTTCTATTCTCACTGACCGTCAACTCACCTTACAGAATAAGTGCCTCGTACAACAGGGCTTCCATAGATGGTTAAACTGACCGCCAGAGGTGCTGTTCCAATTTCCCCTCCTGTGAACGGTGTAGGGGATTCTCCCCCATTTATTTTAAATCTGGTACACACTTTCTGGGTTCTTTTTCCTAACGATGTGGGTTTCGTGTTGATTCAGTTCCCGGATGGCCCTTGGCGCCAGGCAGAGATCACAGCGTGCGAATCAGACTAGCTATAAAACAACAGGGAGTGGCGGGGCCCATTGAGAGCCGGGAAGTCTGCGGTCCCCTCAAGGTTTTCAGACTCGAAAACATCTTCAAACGCTTGGCTAGTCCAAGAAAATATTTGGGAGGCTCAGATTACACTTGGGCTATGACTTTATGATCCATGATTTACACTTCAGAGAAAGATGGTGGAGAACCATTATTGCCTCTGAACATGCGGAAAAAAAAAAAAAAAAAGCATTGCCTGAGCAAAGCCAGCTGCCTCAGACAGGTGACCCAAAAGCAGTACATCCTTACTACAAAAACAAACAAACAAACAAACAAAAAGTTTGTTGGTCCGAGATGGACGAAGTGCACAGAAATTAATAAGCCTTCTCTTCTTGGGAAGCAAAACTAGGTGTCATAAAAAGCATAAATGAACGAACAAACAGTGACAGCTTGTGGGGACAGTGTTCACTTCCTCCTTCTCTGCTATAGGACCAGAGCTCTCCAGCTTTCAGAACCTAGGAGCAGTGGGAGACGCACTTATAAATACTCCGCGCTTGCCGTGCATTGCAGTAGCTTCCATTCTACTTCCCTGGGGGACTGACGATAGGAATCCATTAAGTTAATGAGGGCTTGGGTGCAGCTATATCTGTGCAACATGTGACAAGCGTCACCCCATAATTGAATCAGGGATCTTTTCCAAAGGCTCTGGGGGAAGAGCTCTGGTTTCTATCTCTTAACTCTCAGAGCACTGGACCCAGTGCTGGGCACCCAAAGGGATGATACCAAATAGTGCCTCACGACCAGTGCGCGAGCTGTAAGGACACAGATGCCGTATTAATAACACCCTCGTCCTCCGTTCCCAAGGAAGCACGCGGATTTGCTGTTTTATATACCTTTCTTGGGGGAGGGGGAGAGGCATCAAGAGAAAGGCTGGTTCTTGGTCTAATTATATGTCAGGATAACTGGGAAAGTGGAAACATCTCATATTTTCTAATTCTTCAATTTAAACAGCTGAAAGTGCACACGTACTGCCCAAATCAGGGACGCCGCATTGATTTTCACCGATAGTGCCAAGTGTCCATCTATCATCGATTTCCATTACGGATTATCTGAAGAACCGCTCAAATTTAATTGCCCCGCCGAGGCTGGGGGGAAAAAAGGGGTCATTAAGAAAAGGACCCCGCTGCAGAGACAACTTAGATCTTCCAACCAGTTTTAGGCGATCCATGGCCACGTCGCGTTTTGCTTGCCTTGAATACTGATTTCTGAAGATACTATGTCTACTTCTCATCTCAGTTCCGGTTTTATGCTTGAAACCGGCTGGTGGAAACTGGCTTCCATGAGTCGAACACAGGTCGATAAGCAAAATTCAAGATTCTTGTCCCTCGGGGGCCCCTGTGCTCTCTCTGTTCGCATTCACTCAATCTCTCTTTTGGACCCTCCCTGGCCCAGGATCTACCGCGCACAGGCTCAACCCTCTAACTCCACGTCCTTTTTGGAGACCCTCGTCTAGCACGGCGCCACCTGGTGCCCCCTCTCCGCTATTGCAACAGGACAACAAAAGCCCAGGAAAATCTACCAAAGGAGTGAGGATGACAACATCCTGGATTGATCACAGGAAAGAAAACAAATGAGGGGTAAAGAGAGAGAAATTCCCCCTTTTGCTGAACGGCCCATAAATCCCCAGGTTGTGTGACAGCACAGGAAGGATTGATTCTGCGGAGACTATTTTACAAACATTCAAACTATTCTCTTCTCCACGTCTTCTCTCCAAATACCTTTTACACTGGGTTTTGTCAGTGGACAAGCGGTTGTCACTTTCAAGTGGTTAACCACTCCCAATGGAAGCCTTCTCTTTACTGGCTTCTGAAAGCAAAACTGTAAAATGGTTTTCTACTATCTAGCAAATTATGATGAATCATCAATATTATTGATCCTTAATTCCTGCTTTGCACAAAGCGCCTGGCTCTCACGATGGCTAGCTGTGTGCTATAGTCCTGGATCCCAGCGGGTACTCCGCCGTGAGAAGAAAAAAAAAAAAAAAGAACAAAGTGGCTGTTATCTTTCTAAGCAATTATCTTTGGGTTGTTTTTCGCTACGCTTTGGAAATGCCAACAAAAATGTTTGTGGGATATGATTTTTACATTTCTCTACCTTTTAAAGTGGATGATGTTGGGGCGCCTGGGTGGCTCAGTCAGTTAAGCGGCCGACTTCGGCTCAGGTCATGATCTCACGGTCTGTGAGTTCGAGCCCCAAGTCGGGCTCTGTGCTGGCGGCTCAGAGCCTGGAGCCTGCTTCAGATTCTGTACCTCCCTCTCTCTCTGCCTTTCCCCTGCTCACGCTCTGTCTCTATCTCTATATCTCTCAAAAATAAATAAACATTAAAAGTGGATGATGCTTAGTTGATTTCCACCCCATCATTATTTGTGGTAAATTCCGTGCTAGAAACAGAGAAAAAGAAGTTATTTTCTGCCAGCTTCCTCTTCCCCATTGGTTTCCTCGCCCAATGCATGCCCCTCGTGGATCTTGAAATGAACGTAAGGCTGCTTTTATTTTCTTCCTTTATGGGCACACCTCTGCTGGGGCCAGCTGCCGTCTAAGCAATGAGGACACTCAGCCTACAGGAAGGGCACCTAGCCCTCCCAGGGGCAGGCAAACAGGAGGGAAGAAAAGGGAGGGAAAGATGTGTCCCCCTTGGCTGCGCCCTAAGAGAACATTTTCTTTTGAAATGAGCCACACTACCGAAAACAAAAGAGAACCAGGAAGATAGCAATTCAGGTGGGAAGGTAGGGAGGCAATGACGGAGATGTGGAACCCCTTAGAAAAAGCCAGATGGGGACACCTGGGCGGCTCGGTCGGCTGAGCGGCTGACTCTTGGTTTTGGTTCAGGTCATGATCTCACGGCTTTGTGGGTTTAAGCCCCATATCAGGCTCGGCACTGGCAGCATGGAACCTCCTTAGGATTCTCTCTCTCTCTCTCTCTGCCCCTACCCCGCCCTCTCTCTTGCTTCCAAAATAAAGAAATAAACTTTGAAAAAGAAAAGAAAAGAAAAAGCCAAATGAATTCCCTTCTACCTTTTAAGTACAAAACTAAGTGCAAAATAAGTACAAGACTCATCTTAAATGGGCCGCACTGGGAATTATTCACACAGAGCACAAGACAAAAGAAAGGACCTTATAAAGAAAGCGTTCGGAATGCAGCTGTCAGTGGTCGGTCTTCCGTTTTGACCGCCCCCGCGCACTCAAGAAGCACAATCCACACAAACAGCTGAATCAGTGGACGTGAGCCAGTGGGTCCCTCTGGTGAAATTTAGAGAGTTTGGCCGAGGATCTTATGGGCATTTAGAGAAGTGTAATAAGCCGCTCTGGGGCCTCGCTGGATCTGAGACCCTGGCATTTTCCTTTTGGAATAAAACCGAAAGATCAAGCTGGCCTTCCTAATCTCTCTTGGACGTATGTTCTGCGGTATTGGGAAAATCACATAGTATTTTTCTGACTCAGTACGTGCGTAACTTAAATGCTCACAGGGGCTGCCGTTGCGTGCCCAATTTACCTCCGGTGATGTCAGGTGGCCAGAGGCCATGGCTGCTCCCAGGGCCGCTCAGGAAAATTTACTAACCTGTTTTCAGACCGAAAGAATGACCCAGAACTTCCTTGTCATCTCAGTGAATTTCCAGAAACCTGCAAAATGAACCGTATTTCTTCCATTGGATCAAGCTAAGACTGGAGTTCTGTTACTGACCAGAGGGCTTGGAAGCAAATAAATGACAGCTATGACCAACAGATATGTGGCTCTAAAGACAGATACACAGCTACAAATCTCCATAATCGTTTAAAATTGTCAAAATTATCTCCCTGTTGGTGAATGTTTGCTCTTAAGCTTTAGTTCTAGGTGGGAGCCCAAAGCACCCTGAAGGATATTTATAACAACAACAACAACAACAACAACCTTGCAACACTACCAGGTCATAAAGATCATCTCTGCCCCCAAAATGTTAATGATAATAACTGTTACGTCGTAATAATGCCCCCTTAGAATTTGGAAGAGTTTGAGACAATTTGGATTTTACCGTTCGGATTAAAAGCAAAAAGTTGGGGCGCCTGGGTGGCTCAGTCGGTTAAGCGGCCGACTTCGGCTCAGGTCACGATCTCAAGGTCTGTGAGTTCGAGCCCTGCATCGGGCTGTGTGCTGATGGCTCGGAGCCTGGAGCCTGCTTCGGATTCTGTGTCTCCCTCTCTCTCTGCCCTCTTCCTGCTCACGCTCTGTCTCTATGTCTCAAAAATAAATAAACATTAAAAAAAATTTTTAAAAAAAGCAAAAAGTCTGGGGAAACTTAAACTATCGTTTTCTCTGTTCATCTCGATAAATTTCTTCCCACCAAAAAAAAAAGGGGGGGGGGGGGGGGGAGGGCCGGATATTCCAAACTAGGAAGTGGTCTCACAGTTGCCTTCAAGGTGAGAACCATTCTTCTCAATGAGAGCTGCGTAGAGCGAGAGGAATTGATGTCCTGGCCAAGGACTTTATTTGTGAGGATTCGAAAAGGAAGGATGACTGGATTATGTCTCTCGTGGTTCTCTACCCCCCGCCCCCCGCCGCTGCACCTCGTTTTAACATATCTTCAGTATTGTTGCCTGCACAAAACCATTGGCTGCAGAGATGAGCCTTAGTGAAACAGAGAGGAGAGTCAGTCGCGTCAGCCCCAGGAGCTGGGTGATTGGGGGCATCACGTGGGTATGAAGCTACTTCCTGCTCTCCGTGCATACCAGCTCTCTGAGCCACCCCTTTGGTCCAGAAGCTGGGACTTGGCTGTGACATAGAGCAACAGAGAAGTCCAGGTTCCGTGACGATCGGGTGGCGTCAGGTGAGAACGAGAGGGAAGCGTCTCCAGGGCTCAAAGTTTTGGGGATTGTGCTTTCCTTCCTCCAGAAGCCGGAGGATGAATATTAGGCAGCTGCTTACAAACCATCAAAGAAAGAAATTGCAGAACCGATTTTCTTTACTAACTATGTATGTTTCTATTGGGTTATTAAGAAAGAACATTAAATTCTGGCAGAAAAAAAAAAAATCAGTGCAGAGAAAATAGGCACAACAAATTGTAATGACTTTTCTCCCCCCCTGATTACAGAGTAATTTATGGTCGTCGTAGAAAATGTCTAAAATGGAGAACAGTGTGGAGAAAAATAAAAATCAACCCAAATTTCACCACCCGGAGATAACCACTGATTGCATTTTAGATACTGTGTCCCCTTTCTCTTTTTGCATTATTCTGAATAATAAGCAAAAGCCCGGATGTAACGAACGCTTACTTAACGCAGACATTCTCGTAAGTGCTTGAGTTACATTCTTTTTTTTTTTTTTAATTTTTTTTAACATTTATTTATTTTGAGAGACATAGAGTCAGAGCATGAGCAGGGGAAGGGCAGAGAGAGCGGGAGACACAGAATCTGAAGCAGGCTCCAGGCTCTGATGAGCTGTCAGCACAGAGCCCGATGTGGGACTCGAACTCACAGACAGTGAGATCATGACCTGAGCTGAAGTCGGTCGCTTAACCGACTGAGCCACCCAGGCGCCCTTGAGTTACATTCTTACCAAAACTCACGAGCTAAGTTAAGTATTCTTACCTCCTCCACTGAATATCAAGAAAACAGGAACTTGGATCAGTATCACAGAAAAAGCGAAGTTCCGAACAAGCCGTGGGCGTGATCTCAAAATCAGCTCGGATCACAAGCCGCTCAAAGGGCCAGGCGGGAGCCAGCGCGGTGAATTGTATGTTCCTAGTCCGTGCAGGGATGAGCAGAAACTGAAGACGCGTGTTCAGAAACGTTCACAGTAGTTCCACATTTTGCAGCATCCGTGCGATCAGAGACTCCCCTCGAGGAAGAGGGTTTGGGGGCGCTCCACAGGCCTGGGTGAGCTGAGCGGCGCACGGTGGGAAATGCCCACTAGTCGGCGCTCTGCAATCCATGACATTTAAAGGCGAATCAGAACCCGGGTCCTGTACCACAAATAGTTTGAGAAGTCCTGCCCTAAGCCGGGTCTTTAAATGTGGGTGTTATTCTAATTCAGCTGTGGCCAAGCCAATGATGGGGAGACCGTGGCCATTGAAAAGATACCCGGTTACAGGTCCCGAGAGGGGAGCACAGGCCGTGCCACACAGGGCCACGGGCAGAGAGAAGCTCCAGGGTCGGTCAGGAGACAAAGGAGTGGGAAGAAAATGTAGGCAAGAGCCTGTTTTGTGGTTTTTGTGGGAAGGATCAGGTGGCTCAGGGTAGACAGGCTTGGGATTCACTTGTTTGTGTAATTTCAGGAAACCCCGGGGCCCGGGGGCTGGTGCAGGGCCTTGGGGTGATTAGAGCAGGGAAATCATGGCCCAAAGAGCTAGAGTTCATAGAGGAAGTGGATGGGCTCTGGACTGGCTGGTTTGCATATGAAAAGCATACTCTCAGGCAAATCCCTTACCAGCTCTAGAAATTGACTAGTCCTCAGAGGGTATCTTCCAGGGTCAGGGAAGCCCGAGATGTCAAAGCATTAGAATAAAAAGATCTGTTTAATTCAAATCACCGCGCTGCCTCCCTAGGGGGACAACAATGAGATAAATGTGGCAAAGTCAGGAGCAGAGAAACAGGAAGACATCAACAATACGGAACTCAGCCTCGGAAACAGCTCTGTTGCCACGGACTCGGGCGTTTCTGGTCGGGCCGCACAATCATCTGAAGGCAGAGCTAATGACGACTCGTGTGCAGCGCTGAAGACGGGAGAGAAAAGCCCCGGGGTGGGTGGTCTTTTTCATTCCCCTTCGTGCAGAGTCCGCCAGTGACCCCTCACAGCGGCCGTGCCCTTCTTCCATAGTGGGCTTCTTAGCTGAGTGCCCAGAAGCCAGAATTGAGGTTTGCTTCCTGCTTCCGCCGCAACTGGGTGTGGTTCTTCTGGATGAAGGGGAGCAAGCAGAAGCACCGTGGGGGGGGGGGGGTTTCAGGAAGTTTCCTTTCTTTTTTCTCTCTTCCTCCATCCTACTGCTTGGAATCTGGATGCGATGAGCCGTGAGGAAGAGCCTCATCAATGGGAAAGCGGGAAAGACCTGAATCCAGAGGAGGGTCAGTTGAGCACCCTGGCCAAACCCGGCCCCGCCTGCCTGCATGGGCATTTGCACATGAGAGAAAACTAAACTCGTTTTGAATAAGCCCTTGGCATTTAGGGTTTCCTGGTGTTTGCAGCTTAACCCAGTCCGAATACACTCACGCAGCCAAGAACCCCTGTCTCTTGATCTTCCTGCAGTTTCCCAGTCTGCTTTGTCCAGCCAGACTGGGGGAAGTGGGGAGAGAGGATGTGCAACCCCAAAGACTCCGTTTGAGGCAGGGAGACGTAGAAGACGCGTTACAAGAAATGCATTTGGGACCCAGGGCTCTCTCCTTTGGCCACAGCTTTGTGCTAAGATTCTAGCAGGTTGACATTCCATTGAATGCTGCCACTGCCTCGGCTTTGAAGACTATCCCATCTGGAGTTTGCTTTAGAAATGGTATTTCACTAGGGCGCCTGGGTGGCTCAGTCGGTTAAGCATCCGACTTCAGCTCAAGTCATGAGTGAGTTTGAGCCCCGCGTTGGGAACTGTGCTGACAGCTCAGAGGCTGGAGCTTTCTTCGGATTCTGTGTCTCCAGCTCTTCTGCTCCTCCCCCGCTCATGCTCTGTCTCTGTCTCTTAAAAATAAATAAATGCTAAAAAATAATTTTAAAAAGAATAAAATAAACGTTTAAAAATTAAAAATTAAAAAAAAAGAAATGGTATTTCACCAAGCTTGCTCACCAAGTTGATTGTTGCCACCTGTCACCAATATTGTGCTAGGGGTGGCTCATGCTGATCTCTGAACAGAGCCATTATTAAAAATTAAAGCATGCCAGGGGCACCTGGGCGGCTCAGTCGGTTAAGCGTCCAACTTCGGCTCAGGTCATGATCTCACGGTCTGTGAGTTCAAGCCCCGCATCAGGCTCTGTGCTGATGTCTCAGAGCCTGGAGCCTGCTTTGGATTCTGTGTCTCCCTCTCTCTCTGCCCTTCCCCTGCTCACACTCTGTCTCGATGTCTCTCAAAAATAAATAAACGTCAAAAAAATTTTTTTAAGTCTTTAAAAAAAAATTAAAGCATGACAGCTTCCAACTAAATAAACTTATTAAACACAAAGGCCATACAGACTCAGAACTCATTGCTTCCTAATTTTATTTTCTACCTTTTACTATTATCTGTGCCCTTGAAATGATTCCATCTATCACATGTGTGTGAAGGACATACTATACCATGCTCTGCCACTGCACACCCTTCCCAGCGTTGCCTTCGGTGACATGTTAGTGGTGGCTTGAAATTGGCCATGGTGGGAACGGGCAGTCATTGGGTTTCTGCAGCGCTAGATAATGTGTGACCAGAAGAGGATTAAAGCCGGCTACCCCTTGGGAGTTTACGATCTCACTGACCTGTCATGAAAAATGAGATGAAATCGTGTATGCGTGGGACACCTGGCATGAAGCTTAGCTAGGGGACAGGAGAGAAAGGGTTCTGCTCTCAGCTCTAAAAACCAGCAATGGACCTGGTGGGTTGTGCCTTGGTCTCTGGGTCCCAGCAGTCTCTATCTGTAAAATCCTACGGGACCTCAAGCTCCACAAAGGCAGAAACTATGTCTGTAGTTCACCACTGCCTCGCAGGCTTCTAGCATAATTCCAGACACACCATAGGTGAGGCAGCAATATTTGTCGAGTGAATGGACAGGGGTGCACCCTCTCTACCCAGCTTTCCAGCTCTGACAATAGAGAGGTCTGTGCTCCATACAGAGGCTAGGAAAAGCGACCCAAGAGGGACAGCCAGGGATGGCTGACGAGGGCCAGCTTCCTTGGATGCTCACGGGGAGGGAGTCATGCTGGAGTTTGGGCAAAGTTGGGTGAGCCGATTCAGACATCCCCGTTGTAATTTCACTCAAGCACCGTTGAGAATCATGAGACCACATTCCTTTTCATTTATTTCCGCCATCTGGTCCTTGACTTCATGCTTTGGTTCAAAACCACCTTTCATCCTGGCTGAAGAATTTGGAAAAATCCCAGCAAAATACTGAACCACCGCCCTCTTCTGCCCTCCCCTACCCTGGGCTATTACCTCCAGCTTCCCTGTGGAGCTCATTCAGAGTCCCTCCCAAGGTCTCTGGCAGATAATCCCAGAAACAGTCACAGCACTTGCCTGGGTATATTTCTTTCCTTTCTTTGGCTAATACACAATTTTGCTATTTACAAAAGCTACAAATGGAATGCAAATGTGCCCATTTATTTCCCCATATTGTTATCAACGGGTTCTGATTTCGAAGGGGGAAATGTTGCATTTGAGAGAACATTCAAATTTAGTGTAAATTTCAAAAGGGAAGGCAAGTTCTCTCCTTATGGAAGGTGCAGAAACGCAATAGCCTCTTAGTCTATTCCAACTACGATAGTCTAACTCTTTGCCCTCCCCCTACGGTCCCCTGCTCGTGCTGGGCTATTCACACCTCCTCCTTCAGAGGTGTTGAAAATACAAGGCTATTACCGGTCTGTAATTTTCCTTAAGCGTTCTAAACTGCTTTCTGAATGCGTTCAAGGGTGTTCGGGACTGGGTCAGAATTCTGGATAAGAAAAGTATTATTTATTATTGAGAGGTTTTTTTGTGAGATTGGATTAAGGGGCCCCCTGGGTGGCTCAGTCGGTTGAGCATCCAACTCTTGGTTTCAGCCCAGGTCATGATCTCAGAGTTCACGAGATCGAGCCCTGTGTTGGGCTCTGTGCTGGCAATCTGGAGCCTGCTTGGGATTCCCTTTCTCCCTCCCTCTCTCCTCCCACCTCTCTCTCAAAATAAATAAATAAACTTTTTTTTTTAAGGTTGGATTAAAAGGACTGGTTTCTTCTGTGTGGAGAGATGAAAATTGAGATTTATGATTACGGTCTCACCAGTGATGGAGGGTGTGCCGTGAGTGAAGACGGGTGTGTTCCCTGAATCCTAGCATACCAGAACGAAGGGGATTCCATAAGAATCAAAGCCCGTGCCTGTTTACAAATCCATTTAGAACTGCCCATGGGGCGCCTGGGGGGCTCAGTCGGTTGAGCGGCTAACTTCTGCTCAGGTCATGATCTCACAGTCTGTGGGTTCGAGCCCCGCGTCGGGCTCTGTGCTGATGGCTCAGAGCCTGGAGCCTGCTTCGGATTCTGTGCCTCCCTCTCTCTCTCCGCCCTTCCCCTGCTCATGCTCTGTCTCTCTGTTTCTCAAAAATAAATAAAACATTAAAAAAAAAAAAAAAGAACTGCCCAGTGTGCAAGAAAGGACCTTGGCATTCCCACGACCCCAGAAGTCACTGAAGCCCAGAGGAAGCCAACCGCACTACAATTCCCTCTCTGCCGACCGAACTACCTGGGGCCATTGAGCCTCTTCTGAGCCTCAGTTTCCTCAAATGTAAAATGAAGAGGACGGTACCTGCGCAAAAGGATTGCCAAGAGGCATGTTTCTTACCTCCAGGAAGTAGTTCCGATGGAAACTCTGTATCTGGGGTGAGCGGGGTAGAGTTTAGTTGATGTGTCAGTGATACATACGGTTTTGGGATTTTCATGAATTTTAGCTCTGGATGGGGGTCCCCACCCTTGAGGTTAGCAGCTGGAAAGAGAAGCAGGCCCTTAGCCAGAGGCAGAGGTAAGGAAGGGCTGCCTAATTGCTGCATGCGAATCCACTGGGCGCCTTCGGGGCTCTGCAGAACTTCCTCCCTCCCGCCTTCTCTCCCTCATTAATACGAACTTCCCAGGGCCTTATCAGTTGCCCAGATAGCGAATATACTCTATTAACATGAGTTAAAATGATAATGTGTGGTAATGACTTTTAATTTGCTGCCACTCCTATCTAATTCCTGTGTTTTAACCCAAATACTCACTAACTTAACCCAAAACTTGATCACTGTGGGTTCTCTCAGTTTCTTGGAAAGATCAAGGGAGGAAAAGAGACTCGTTTAAACAGACGAGTCAGAAAAAGGGGAGCGGTCAGGATGGCTGAGCCGCGTGTGTGGGCGTGTGGCAATTAACTCGGCATCAGCAGAGATGACACCTGCCGTCAGTCCAATCGTGCTCCCTCCTCCAGACCCCAGGAACAAGCTCAGTTTGCAGAGAAAGCCGCGAGACAGTGAGCGTGCATAGGCCACCGTAAAAGTAGCTGGCCCGTGCAGATTCAAACACAACTGCCTCCAGACAGCATTTTGTGGTCAACTGTCATAAGGGTCCCCTCTCGCCCTCCAAATAAAACCCGTCTCAGTGACTCTCCGTGCAAGGACAGCCTCAATATTACAAAGCCAGGTTTTTTCCCAGCAGGGGGACTCGAAGATGTGGCTCTGTGGGTCTGGTTACGAGAATTTCTCTGTAAGGGCTGTAACCGTCCAACTGTGTCCACGTTTCCTGTCCACTCCTACTGACTCTTCTCACGTGAGTCCAAAGAAGGAAGGCTCTGAATTGGATGAATTTAGGATCACAGCAATCTCTCATGGGGTTCAGCATAGTAAGAGTGTGGCCGGTAGAGAAGCAGGGAGCAGAGAAGAGAGAGGCCAGCCGGTTTTCTTTTCCTCTCTTGTGAGATCTTGTTAATCAATTATAAGCTATGCAGGAGACCATAACTCCTGTCGCTCACTTGCATCCCGCCATAATCACATGTCTTCCTCCTAAGCCATGAGCCACTAGAGGGCAGGAAATGTCTCTCTCTCTTTCTCTTTCTCTCTCTCCTTCTCTCTCTCTCTCTCTCTCTCTCTCTCTCTCTCTCTCTCTCCTCTTCCTAACTCTAGCCTGAAGCACAGAGTGGCTAGCACGGGGTAGGAGCTCGATAAATATTGCTGAGTAGTGGAAAGAATGAATAAGGATTGAAATATTGAGCAGCATAGCAGGGACAACCCGTTCTTTCTTACCTCTCCCTGTTCAGATCACAACCATTCATCTCGGAAAAACAAAACAAAACAACAACAAATGCAACTCAACAACTCCTTAACCACCCATCAAGCAAGACAGACGGAAAGATCGAGGCGATCAGAAGACTTGGAGACACGATGGTTAGACTATGTGGCCAGCCACACACAAACCCTCTCTTGATGCCTGTTACCACCTCTAACGGATGGCCTGTTGGAGATGGAGCTCCCTGTAGGGGTGGAGGTGCAAGGGGCTGGGAAAGATATGAAATGCTGTCATGGGCATTGGTACACCCCTCCGATGGGGACAAGGCATCTGTTCCCTACGCTCGGAGCTTTCCCCCTTTCTCAGGGCTGCTTCCCTTTCCTTCTCTCCAGGGAGGCTGATGGGAACTCCTCCTGTAGAAGCCAACTTATCTTGGCTTCCAGGGTCAACCAGGGCTGTGCAGCTGCTCCCTCGCTTGGAAGCCTTGTCCTGTCCCTCCTTCCTAACATCAAGAGGCAGAGGGATTCTGGCCACAGGCAGTGCTTTGGCAGGGGAAATCAAAAAGGCCCTCTTACCTCCCCAAGGTGCCCCTGAAGGGACTTAGCCACTGCTAGCCCCTCCCCAAACCCTCTGAGAACGGGCTCTGTATGGGTGGTCCTGGAGAAACAGGCAATCTGCACCCCCACCCCCACTTTCATTCATGAGTCCTTTCCAGGCAGTTAAGATAATCCACATAGCTTCTTGAACAGGAGACCCTTTTCCCCAAACTCGGACCTCAAGGACCCTTTCATAGACCAGATGCTCATTGCTGGGAAGTTACATTTCTGATTTCAGGATTGTTACAATTAGCGCAAGAAAAAAAAATAGGTAATTATCTAATTCCAGTAAAACTTAATGGGGCCCTTCCCAGGCTAATGGTTGGTGCAAAATGTAATTTGAGTTAAATTGTCTAAGGCTGGGGAAGCGAAAAATATTCGGCATGCCCCCTTTGTCGGAGCCATGTTTTCTAGCAGGCCTTTAGATCAAGGCGGGACTGGGTGGCGGGGGCGGAGGTGGGGGTATTGATTTTGCAAGGAGAGGGCAAAAGCTGGGGAGACGTAGCTCGGCCCAGAGTTAGAAGGGCGAGGACCAAGGCAGGGCGGGCGCTGAGTCTGCCTCCAGCAAGAGCCCAGAGTTCTAGCCAAGGCTGCGTGACCTCAGGCAACTCAGGGACTCTCGGCTGTATCAGTGGTGACCAAGACGACTGCCCGGAGGCGGTGGTTTCTCACGGGCCGAGCACCTGGCCCACAAATTGCAGTCAGCACGTCCCCCGAAGTTGGCCTATCTTAGAGATCTTTTCTCTCCTCCCCTTCCCCCACCGCCCCTCCTAATTCGTCAACTGCTGAAACATCGGCCGGGTTGAAACCGCCTCCTCGCCGAGCGCTGGGGGTTGTCCCCAGGTGTAGTCTTTGTGTCGCCAAAACTTTGCAAGGAAGCGAGGGCGCTGGACAAAGAGCGAGCGCGGGAGGGCGTCTGCCAGCCGGCTGGGGACGCCGCGCGGTGCGCGCTCCTGCCTGGGCTCGGCTCGGTACCCGGACGCCCACGGCGCCCCGCGCCCGGCCTCCCTAGGCGGGGAGTGGCAGGTTCTGACCACATCCCAGCGCCCTCGGGAGCTGGGAGAGAGGAACCAGGCGGGAGAAGCAAAGGCGGATGGCTGGACGCCGGAGTTGACTAGGGTGGGAGGAGGCGAGCAGAGGCGCGGAGCAAAGCTGTCAAACTGCACTCGGAGCCCCGCGCGCGGCGGAGGAGGGAGGGGAGGGGAAGGGGAGGGGAGGAGGAGGGAGGGGAGAGGAGGGGCGGGCGGGAGCGGAGAGGGAGCGAGCGGGCTCGCCGCGCCTGAGCAACCCCTGTCTGCCGCTGTCGCCGCCGCCGCCGCCGCTGGCCCGCACTCGCCCGGAGCGCAGGGTGTCTGCCCCGCTGCGCGCCGCGCGCGGAGGCTCCGGCGCCCGCCGCTGCGCCCTCCAGCCCCCGCTCCTCGCGCCGGCCCGCGCGGGTCCCTGCTGGCGCGAACCCACCATGCAGCTGCCGTTCCGGAGCTGGATGCTGGCCGCGCTCACGCTGCTCGTGGTCTTCCTCATCTTCGCAGACATCTCGGAGATCGAAGAAGAAATCGGGTAAATAGCTGCGCCCAGGCCCGTGCCGAGCCCTGGCGGGATCTCTCCCACCCCGGCACTCCGCCCCCCACACCCGCTTTGTGTGCGCCGCGCCCCCCTAACGCTCAGCTGGAGAAGTGGGGGGGGGGAGGTTTCGGCCCGGGGAGGCGGTGCCGGGGCACCGGGACGGTTTGGGGCGCGGAGGACGGGGGCGCGGCTGCCGTGGGGTGTCCCCAAGCGGGGAGCACCGGCGGCCTCCAGCTGGCCCGCGTCAGGGAGCAGACTCGCCCACCCTACCCCCCGTTCGCTAGCTGGTCCGCGGGCGCTGTCGCCGGGGTCGAGGGAGGGCGCCGGGGAGTGTCTGGGGTGGGCGGAGGGGCCGAGAGTGGAGGAGGCAGGAGTTTCTTTGTCTCCAGCTCGGCCGCTTTTCTCGCCTTGGCAAAGTGGGCAGGGGGCGCGCGGGGATCTCTGCGCTGGGGGAGGGGCTCCCCGGGTTGGAGCGGAGGGCGGGGGCTCTGCCCTGGCTCCCGGTAAGGGGAGTGTCCCCAGTACCCACGGACCGACACACGCTCCTCCCGCCGGCCCGGGAGCCCGGCGTTGGGGCGCCGGCTGGTACCGCTGGAGGCGGAGCGCGCGGGGCTGCGCTGAGACTCTCGCTGTCGCCCGGCTTTGGGCGCTCAGCTAACCCCGTGGCGCCCGCTGCGCCCCCGGGTTCCCGTGCGCTCTCAGCGCCGAGACGGAGACCTTTCGGGAAAGTCTGTACCGTCGCCGGGTGGTCTTCGGTGGGGCCCCCGGGCGCGCTGTCTCGCCCCGGCTTTTCTCGGATCTCTCCAGAGGCGGGGAGGGACTGCGAGCCCCTGCCCGTGGCGCGGGACTGCCGGGAGTGCGCACTTGCGGCTCGGGACGCACCCGCCGTGGGTGCGGGGGGCTGAGCCTCGCGCCCCGCCCGGCCGCCTCCTGCTCGCTCCTCGCGGTCTCTCTGCTTCAGCGCCACAAAGAGCGTCCAGCCCGCGACGGGCAGGTGGGGACGCACTAGGGTTCTGAGGGACCCTGAGGAGAGAGCTTCCTGGCCTCGGGCAGGGAAGAGGTGAGGTTGCCGAGTGGGCAAAAGGTCCCCTCTTCCTTGGGGCGACAGCCGAGCCTGCAGCCCTGCTCCAGTCTGCGCCGCGTGCGCCCCCCTCCTTTGTCCCATTCGTTGCCTTCATTATCACAGCGAGTTGAGGGCCCGCTATGCCGACAGGTCCCTCGAAAGGGAAACGCCGGATCCCAAGGCCCCGAGGACCCAGACCCGGGGGAGACGCCCACCTCCTACTTTCCCCTTTTCTCCCTACCCCTTCCCATGTCAGGAACCCAAGAATTCCCTCCGTGAACTCCACAGCCCTTCAAGAACCCCTCTGTCCGCCCCTTCTTCCTCCTCGGTTTCCCCAGGAGCTCCGCAAACTTTCACAGATACTGTTCAGTGAATTCACGGCGTGCTCGCGCGCGGAGGTAGAGGAACACGCTGCTTTCCTGAGCTGTTCGCCCTCCAAACCAGGGTCGGAAAGGAAATCGGGCAAGCCTTGTCTTGGGGTGATGATGACCCGGTGGGGAGGGCCTTCCTCCCGGTTCTCCCTCTCTTCTCCCAGATGGGCGCTTCGCGTGGCCCAAACCACTTGCCGACCTTGCCAGGTGAGAGCAAAGGACCAGCAGCTGCTCATTGTTCTAGTAAAAACAGAAGTGCTGCGCGCCTTCAGGCATCCCTGCCTTATCCATTCACAGAACTTTTACTGAATAGCTGCTACATGCCAGGGACTTTTAATTTTTAAAATACAGTCAGGCAATCACTTTGCACAGAATGCTGCACTTTTCTGCCAAATGCGTTCTAGAGCCCCCACACCCCACATCAGGTTACTCCAATGGTGTATCCGGGAATATTCGGGAAAGCCTGAGCTAAGAAGGATATTAACATCTATATTTAAAACCCCGGACTTTTAGGCTCTGGGTGTGCCCTTGGGACCTGTTTCAGGGGGCGGGGTGGAGGGGGGGCTGTTTAGGCTGACTCTAATGGGGAAAATTGTCAGACAGGCCAAGTGTGTTATCTTCTGTGGTATTATCCTTCCTTGGTGCTTCTGTCCTCAGGCTGACCCCTGGCGAGCCCAGTTTTGACTCAAGCTTGAGATATCCCCCACTTCGATCCCTCCCCCAGGCTGTCCCACAAGTATTTAAGTGGAGTGGAGGCTTATCGAGGATTCGCCATGGCTGGAGGAAGAAGGGCATGGGGCAGAGGACTAGAATCCCAATGGGTCTGATATCTGCTGAGAAGCCGGGTTTCAAGCTCAGTGGTGTATGGAACCCCTTGGGACATCTTTGAGTAGCCAGCCGGGACTCGGCGGGTTAAGAGCCCCGACACAGGTGGCCAGTAAGGGGCACCAGGAGCAAGGTTCTGTCTTCCTTGTTCTAGTCCTTCCTGGGGGACCCGCCGTCACACTGAAGACCATGGTGCTATTACACCACCCATGCCCACCCTTCCCCAACTTGATCTCCCCCGTGCCAGGGGAGATTGCAAATTACCTGCTGGAGAAAACAATGGTTCTATACAAGGATGGCTATTTCTGGATAGCAGTGAAGAGTGGGGACCCTGTGATCTTGGTAGGAAGGGAAGGGAAGGAAAGGGGAGGGGAAGGAAGGGAAGGGAAGGGAAGGAAAAGAAAGAGGGAAGGGAGGAAGGAAAGAAGACTTGTCTTTCTGGAGTAAATATTCAGAGGGTTAAGGAATGAGCAGTGAACAAGGAAAAAGAATTGTATATGCATCTCAGAGGGAACAAAACCGAGGTGTACTTTTCTTAAGCTCTCCACCCCCTTTCTCATAAAACGAGGCTTCTGGTATGGCCGTCTCAGAGGTCCCGTCCCGCCCGAGGAATCACACGATGGCTTATGAGGGGCAGGTTTTTCTTTCCGAAGCTTTTTCTGAGAGACTCCTTTCTTTTCCTCGGTGCTGATTTTCAACTTCTCACTTGTGTGCTTGTGGAAAGGCCTCCCTGGGCCTGAAAGAGAACAGGAAATGTCGAAAGATGAGTTCTCTGCAAAGCCCTCAAACAGAGAGCGAATTCAAATTCCACATCAGACGTTGGGTGGGGCTTTGATAAAACAGCCCCCATGGGTTCATGCAAGGCCCGATTTTTAGACCGAGTTGTAAGCTACAATGCTTTTCTGATTGTCCTCTGAGCTTCAGTCTTGCGTGGAAACTGCAGGAGAGGAGTGCGAGGCATGGCCTGTGGTGTCCCCGGAACCCAGTGCACAGAGCATTCAATGAGCATCGATTGCGCCGGCCCAGTGGTGGGCGTGCATGGCATCCTTGGGCAAAGCAGACACCCCCAGAGCCTTAGGATGGGAAGGAAGTGTGAGGTTCCCCCTAGGAAACCTCCTGCCTGCTTACAGTTAGGGTAAATTTGACCCTGAGAGGCAACATCACACCCTGACCTGGTAAAGAGAGGCCAGGCCCGCACAGGTGTTCGTCTTTGCAACCCAATCCCCTCCTCCCCAGAGGAACTCCATTAACATGAAAGAGTCTCTGGTTGCAAAGGAGGTAACTGGTAATAATAATAGTAATCGTGATAATGGCGGAGATGAAGGGGGCGAGGGGTGTTAGCATTTATTGATTTAGTGCTTGCCGGGAGCCAAAATCTATTCCAAGTGCCTCATAGATGTTTATAAATGTTATCTTCCTGGCCGCCCAGTGGTCACCTCCCAGTGGCAACAAGAGCTACTATTTGTTGAGCTCCGTCGTGCCAGACGTGGGCTAATTGTTTTCAAGTGCCACCTTACTCAGTCCTTCCTGAACCTCCTTAAGCTAGGCGCTGGTGGCTGTCTCCAGATTATCGATGAGGCAACGGAGGCTCAGGTGATCAAGAAAGTGACCCTAGTTCTGTGAGAAGCCAAAGCCCATGCCCTTTTTTTTTTTTTAATTTTGATTTATTTTTGAGAGAGAGCGAGAGGGGGAAGGACAGAGAAAGAAGGAAGGGCAGAGAGAGACAGAGACTCCCAAGCAGGGCCACACTGTAAGCGCTGGGCCCCACGTGGGGCTCCAACTCAGAAACCGTGAGATCAGGACCTGAGCCAAAATCTGGAGTCCGATGCTTAACTGACTGAGCCACCCAGGCGCCCCAAAACCTGTGCTCTAGACTGCCTTGCCCTCCGCGTTCTTTCCCCTTGCGCTAATATTAGGGAGTGGGTCTCATGACTTAACTCATTCCCCAGGGACCTTCCACAGGCCCAGAGTTTTCCTGAGAGCCTGGTCTGGCCTCAGAAGCTTATGAAGAGGGAGGGTGATTAAAGAAGACTGTGGAAGGACTGAGGTCCTGTCTCCCCAAATGCCCCATTGGTTCGGTCAAGTTCAGTAATGGCGCCATCCCCCTCGCTTGCCAGACAAGCTCCCGTGCCATAGGCATGGGCCTCCTAGACTCACAGCTGGGGCCTTGGCTAAAGCTTCTGGAGGGAAAACCCGCATCCCTTTGCAAATACGATTCAGATGTCAGTTGAAAGAGAATGCTGGCATCTCCGTGCCGTGTGATTGGGCATCCGGGGGCCTGGAGCCGGGGTGATAGTAAAGATATTTAACAACGGGTCTATTGGAATGGACGTCCAACTGGTCAGGACGGATGCCACCCAGTCACCCTGGCCAGGGGTCCCAAGGCACCCCAGGGAGACATCAGGCCATGACTGGGGAAAGTCAAGACAAGCGGGGGTGGGGGGTTGGGGGGAGAGTCTACCTCTGGTCCTTGGCTGTGACCAGATCTGGGAGCAGGCGGCAACCGTGGCCGTCAGCCAGGGGTGAGGTGAGGTGCACCTCTGCGTGGTGGATGAGTCCAGGCTGGTGTGAAAGAAAACACAGAGCTCTTTGAACATTTGAAGTGAAGGCACTTTGGAAGAAGCATCCATATTTGCTCAAGACGATGCGATTTTTTTTTTCTTTCTTTTTTTTTTTTTTTTGAAAAAGCTCATTCTTCTCCCCAATCGTGATGTACCTCCCTCACCTCACGTATAAACATGACTGGAGGATAAAATAGGAGAGAAAGCTCTGGTTTTTAACTCACTTGCTCCAAGTCCTCTTGCCAACTGTTCCTAGCATCAAATTTAAATTGTAAATACACATCCGTCTTAGAAACCAATTCACCACTCAGGGCCTCTTTCCCCTTATAAAGCAGGGTTGCTAGGTTTTTGAAAATTATTTAGGTTTTACAAATCGGGGATGTTGTAAGTTGCGAATTATAAATACTTCTCAGGGAGAGGGGAATTCTAGAAAGGCTCGCTTGGCTTTTAGCACGGTGTACGACGTAATACATGATCTGGCCCCTGCCTCCTGTGTCAGCCTCCCTGGGCTCCAGCCATTCTGTTTTGCTCCCAGTTTCCCGGAATGAGCCATGACTCCATGCCTCTCTGCTTTTGCATATGTTCTTCCTCCTTTCTGGAAAAACCCTCCTGACTCCCACCCCGCCCTATCCTTCCTTCCCCTGCCTCCACCTTCAGGGCTGAGGTCTGGTATCAGTTCCTTTGCAAAGCTTTCCCAGACCCTCCTTGGAGAGTCCGGGGTGGCCTGCCCCTCCTGTGTGTCCCCGTAGCAGGCGGTCACACCAGTATCCACGCTGATGGGGGTAGACTCGATTCTGTTTCACTTCTTCCTGCCCCCCTCCCCCGGCCCCTGGCGATAAACGTATGTTCTAGCGCGTGAAGCCCATGATATACTTTTCTTGGATGAACAAGTTCGGGCCTAGGACATGGCAAAAATAAGCTTTCCGTCTCTGTGCTCCCAAAAGTCTATACTACTCCAGTAACAAGTCAATACCCTCCGCTTACTCAGAAGGCCCTGCTTTTCCCGCCATATGCATCCAGCATGGAGAGCACAGCCTTGTTAAGGGCATTGTTCATCATCTTAGAATGTTGGAGGGGGGCCAATGGGAAAGCCTTTCTAGTTCCGAAGAGAGGAGGAGCCCGTGGTTGTTCCCAGCTGCCAGTTCGGATGAAAACACCAAAGCTGTCGAGACCCACCTCCAAGCCTCAGTTCTGCCCTTCATCCTCCACTGAGCCCCTTCTAGCCCTGCCACTGCCCAGAGTGCCAGTGCCCCCCAGACGTTGTGCTTTTGCCCAGAGAAGTGCCAGCTCTCGTGTGCCTGGATCGCCTTAATACTTCCATACAGACTGCACTTAGAGCCCACTGTTTCCTTCCCAGGGCCGGTCCCCAGTAAGGATGCTGGGAGTTGCATGTTTGAAACCTTGAAACCTTGAGAGGGTAAGAAAGGCAAGGCCAGGTCAGCGTGTGTGATCGCCAAGAGTTTTTTTATGGAGCGTTTTGAAGCGGCATTCTGATTTTGAAACACGGAGCAAACCAGGGAATCGTGAGGGATGGGTCAAGACTTGCGGAGCGGTGTGGACCCTAGAGAAGCTCCGGAGACTCGTATCTCTTAGTTCTCCTGAGCAAAAGGAAGTTCTGGAGACAGATGAAAGATAGAGTGAACATAAATGCCATGGTGGGGGGGGGGCAGGAGGGGCGGGCGCATCAGGGGCTGGGGTAGGTCCATTTCTCCAGGAGAAGCCCCAGGGTGAGACACTTGGGTGCCATCCGCGTCCAGGAAAACTGTCTCCTGTGTCTGAGTGACTGCCGGTCTGGGGCTCGTCCTTAAGTGTTGAGATTAGTCACTCTCCTGGGTGGCAGCTGGGTTGGTTTTAAATTCTCCCCAGTCGCCTGCAATTCGTCACTAGGCTAGGAAGCCGCCCGGTGTCCTGACGGGACCTGTTCGTCCCCGCATTTTCTTGGCTTCAGCTGTCAAGGGGAACTGCTCCGTCTGGGGGGAGAGCAGCGGCCGCGACGAGACGCGCATCCCCGTGACACGCCGGCAGGAGCGGCTCCTCCGGACACTCGTCCACTTGGAATCCTGAGTCGCTGCTCTTGGAAATCCAGCGTCCCTCCTTGCGGCGTGGGTGTGGGCGTGAGGTCCTAAATTGCTTTGCTCTGCAAGAAGAAGCCTCTTGCTTTGACGCAGACTTTCCCCAAGTACTTTTTTGTTCTTATTGGAGGAACCCGGAGGCCCTCGGCGCGGCCTCCAGCCCCGGCTCCAGCGCCGGCTCAAAGTTTTCCTCCCCCTCTGGCCTCTTAGTCAACGACTCGGGGTTCGAAATGACCCTTACGTCAGTGGTGCCCAAGGCTGATCTGCCGAAGGGCAGTGATCCAAAAGGGAGAAGAAAAGAAAGAAAAAGGAGAAAAAGCACAGTGCATCCGTGACAATTATGTTCCTTTCAGTTGTCACCATTGCTGACAATGACTCTTCTTTGTTCAGAGCTGACGTCCTTTTTAATTTGGGATCTTCTTCCCTGAAAGAGGGTGTCAGTAGATAGTGATTATGATGGTCTTTCTTCGCCGAAGAAGTCGGTAACCCTATGACGCCCCAAACCCCAGTTTTGGGGGAAGGTTACCAATCCCTGAAACGGAAGAGTCTGGGGTCCGAGTTTGCCTTGAAGGGTAGACGGAGGTGATCACTTCCGGAAGCACGGCCTCACTGCACACTCATCTTTTCTGCTCAGAGGCTGACGCCAACAGAGAACCGCACGTCACCCGGGGGTGTCCGCTCTGCACTGAACGATCCTCTGGACCTGTTAGCCTTCCTCACACCTGTAGTCTTCCCAGCAGTCCTGCGAGGGCTGTGTTATCGTGACCTCCGTTTCGCAGACGAGGAAACTGAGGCACAGAGCAGTTAAACAACTTGGCCAAAGCCACACAGCTAGTAAGTCGTGCAGAGGTGGGATTTGAACCCAGGCTCCGGGAAGCAAGGAGAACCATCCAGAAATGATGTTCTAGATGGCATCCCGTGCGGAAATATGCACCTTCCAAAGGCTAACGCTTGGAAACACAAAGGTCCGTGGGAAGCAGCGGTGCCAAAAGGGACCCGCGGGGCAGCGCGCCGGCGCCGAGGCCGGGATGGCATCTTGCAGCCCGGGGATCGCGGCGTCGGGTCAGCTGCTCCGAATCACCCCGGTGTGCAATGGTGCTCCCGCTCTGCCTTGCCTCTTCCTGCCTCCCCCCGCCACCTGCCTGCCCCGCCGAGTCTCATCAGATGGGCTCTGGAGCATGGCATTTGTTTGCCTGTCTCATTACCAGAGAGACAGATACACACCGAAGGAAGAGAGCAACAACACAAATGATTAAGGCCTGGAGGAATTTTCTTCTGGGGAAAGACAGAAGGGCTGGGGCTCTCAGCGTCCTCAGGCCCAGCGGAGCCTGGCGAGGAAGGAAGGAAGCCGGCAGGGAAGGGGACAGGCTTCTGCAGGGAGGGGGTACCTGCCCAAGGAGCCCCGTTTCCTGGGGACGGCCGCCGGGCCCGCCGTTCTGCAGAGAGCCCCGCGGGTCACCCGCCGAAACGTTTGCCCATTCGCAGAGGAGGAAGCCGAGGCCCAGAGAGGTGCCGGGATTCGCTAAGGTCACACAGGCGGGGAAACCGCAGAGCTGGGATTCCAGACGGGTTTGCCCGCGACTCCACGGCCCACGCAGGCTGCAGCCGCTTTCCTGTGCAGCAACTACAGGGCGGCTAGTCCCGGTCCCCCAGCTCCCGAGGCCTCCTGGGTGCACTCTGTACCGCACAGTTCGTACAGGGAACTGGGGACATCTAAGACTGCGCGCGCTAGACTCACCGCAGGGCGCGTGAGCCTCCCAAACGCAGCGATGGCCTTCGCCCTTGGGCGCCCCCTTTCAGCAGATTCTGGGGCAGGGCCGGCCACACTTGGACTCTGCCCAGTGAGGCATGGGCGTGTGTCGTTAGTTTCCCATCTCCAATTTCAAGAACAAGAACATCGGCCGCACTCGGAGGAGCGATACCCAGGATTAATTCACACCTTCTCTCTCTCGGTAAATGCCAGCGTGGCTTAAATAATGAAGGGAGGAGGCAGAAGATATCCGGAGAAAATGAGCTGGTAAGTGGATCAGGCCGGTGACTTTCACTGGCTGTTCTCCTGTAAGAAGCAAAGCCTCTCCTACCGCACCTCTGTGCCTCCCCAAATTTGAGAATCGGTGCTGAGAGGACCCTGGGTGATGTCTGGCTCTGCCCTGATCAATAGATTTAGTTCTAAGGAGAAGCAAAGAGAAGGGCGAGAGAGAAACGCGCAATGGTGCATCTGTGCTGGCCCGGGCAGGATGCCTCTTGGGTTGTCGTGCGTGAGGACCTCACGCTGACAAACGGCCTCGCACGGACCCACGTGGTCCAGCCTTGGGGGTGGAACGAGCCAAAGCTCCACGGCCCCTTCTCTAGCCTGCCTGGTGCTGCCCCCTAAAGCTCTGACAGTGTCAGAATAACTCACTTGGGTCTTCACAGTAAATTTCTCTCAGCTGCCAACCTGAGGGCTACTGTGGGAACCTTGAGGCTCTGATCTCCGGAGAAATACTTATGACCCGTGCGACTGCAGGCAGGTGACCTTACCTCTCTGAGCCCCGCTTTCCTACTCTAAACAATGGGGTTAATAGTTTTCATGTTTTGAGGATCAAAGAAAACACGGATGACAGGGATGAAAAATAGCACAGCCATTATGGAAATCAGGATGGCGGGTCCTCAAAAAATTAAAAATAGAATTACCATACGATCCAGCAATTCCATGTCTGGGTGTATACCCGAGAGAATTGAAAGCAAGGGCCCAGACAGGTATTTATATACCTATGTTCAAGATGTCCATGGATGGATGTTAGGATAAGTAAAATGTGACATATATGTACAACGAGATATTACTCAGTCTTAAAAAAGAAGAAAACTCTCACCACGTCTACGACGTGCTTGAGCCTTGAGGGCATGATGCTCAGTGAAACAGGCCAGTCACAAAAGGACAAATAGTGTATGATTCCACTTACAGGAGGGGCCCAGAGTCATCTAATACACAGAGACAGGAAGTAGCAAGGTGTGGCCCGGGGCTGGGGGAGGAGGGAGCTCCTACTTAATGAGTACGGAGTTTCAGATTTGCGAGTCCAGAAGAACTCTGGAGACTGGTTTTACAACCACGAGAACGTACTTAGCGCTACCGAACTGTGCAGTTAAAAATGGTTAAGATGGTGACTTTTATGTTATGCGCACTTTACCACAATTAAAAACACACATACAGATGCGAGCCGTCGAAAGAGTGTCTGCAAGGTGCTCAACCCTCATTGATTTATTTTAAGAGGAGTTATGATATGAACAGAGCCACATGAGTGGGAACGTGCTTTAATTCGAAAAATAATATAGTAGCAAAAGGCATGGTGCAGAGGAAGTAGGAGGAGAAAAAGAAGAAAGGATATAGACGTAGATTCACAGAAATACAAACCGGTTTTTGTTATATTTGGACACACTTGCGGCAGGTGGGCAAATACCCAACACCTAGGATTTAGGATTGGGGAAAGGACAAATGCCTGATTTTTTTGTGGCGTTCTGTAAATACTTGTTGGCTTGCCTGGCCGTCTACATTCAGTGCAGGAGCCCATGAGGTCTCGTAAAAGCCCAAGCCACATGGAAGGCACCGAATGGTGGGGGAAGACAGTAGGGCTATGGACAGCCAAACCACCCTCCCTCCCAGATCTAGGTCCCTAGCTGCTCCTTTCCTTACCACCTGCATGGGGTCATCTGATCTCGCGTTTGGGGATCAATAGTGAACCTGAAAACAGAAGAGAGCCCCCAAATGCTAATCCCCAGAGATCTGGCTTTTTCTGGCCTAGGAAGGGCTGAGATACAGCTGTCTCTTCCCTTTTAGGCTCAGGCCACATGGTTCCCATAGCACAAGAGGAATGAGCAGGTGCTGCGGTGGATTCCAGGGACAGGAAGTGCCAGAGCCGTGGCTCGGCCTCACAGGAGGGTGCAAGAACACACGCACACTTGCTGGCCTCACCCCAGGGTTTCTGATTCGGCAGGTCCCAAGTGGGGTCTGAGAAGCCAAATCTCGAACGAGTCCCAGGTGATTCCCATATCCTTGGTCCTTCCGGGGACCATACTTTGAGAACCACTGGGCTAGAGCCTTATCGCTCGAAGGGCGGTCCTCCGACCAGCCGCATGGCATCCTCTGGAGTTTGGCGGACATGAAAAATCTCAGTGCTCACCCCAGACCCAGACCTAATGAAATGGAATCCACGTTGTAACAAGACCCCAGGGAACTCGTGTGCACACTCCCTCCCCTGGGAGGTGGGAATAGTTGATTTCTGCGGAGTCCCAGCCCCAGGCCGTGGTGTAGGTCCATGAGACAAGGGGAGACTTGTCTGGGGATCCCTGTTATCCACCACAACGTTGGCCTAGTGTCACGTTCAAGTAACTTCTTACTAAACAGAGAAAAAAGAACTGAATTTTCTTAAGGTCTAACTGGTCGTTTCCCAAGTGCTGGTGATTTAGCTCTAGGGATTAGCCTGCTTCTTTCTCTTTGCCCCTCTCCCAGATGAAGCCCAAGATATGAGGCGGGGCAAAGAGAAATCCTACTTCTGTACCAGAAACATCCTCAACCCAGGGCTAGAGCACGTGGTTGAAATTTCTGGAGAAGCTGGACAGCAGAGTACTCCTGTCATTAAGCCCCCTCCTGAGCTTGGCTGGGATGTGGCCGTTCACACAGCAAATGGCCCCCTTTATAGCTGGTATATGCAGTGACCATCCCCTAGAGTTCTTGGGGTTCTTGAGTGGTTTTGGTGACCTGCAGTCTCCTTCCAAACCATGCTCTGTTCTAGCAAGCAGGAGAATTGGTGGGGTGGGGAGGCCTCGGGGGGTGACCTAAGACAAGTATAATGGAGCCTTTTAGCACCAACCTGCCTCTTCAGGTAAAGACAGCCTCTGGGCAGGCCGGTAGCCAGGAATTTAACTGTGTTTATTTTTACCGTCACTTTCTATTTCGAGCAAGGGATATTGGTATTCTGTTTATGGCAACAATATAAAGATCCCTTTTATGATAAATTCATTTATATTTTTAAGCGAGTCATCGCAAAGTAAAGTATTAAGTCAATAAAGTGGAGCTAGCAAAACGCATGGAGGTGGGTTCAGAAAATGCTGGACATCTATGCGGTGACCACGTGCTAGCGTTGCTTCTTCCCCACGCTCATCACCTGCCCCTTTGGTAGCAAAGTTTCGACAACTCCTTGCAAAACTTCTATAGAGAAGAAGCGAGTTAATCTTCCCGGAAAGTACCTAGTGACAGATACATTTTCTCATTGTACCTGGGAAATTGCCCAGCGGACCGATAAGGAGTGGTCCAATGAAATAATCTGGTGAATGACTCAAAAGGCGAGGACGATTTAGGCCCGAGACCCCCTCCCCAGCAACGCCGCTAGGTTAGACCCCTACCTTGCCGTCTCGAGGCACGCTCTCCTGCTTTCCTGCGCCATTCCTTAGGCTCCGTGGGTCTTGTGTGTCTTGGATGGTTTCTTTCTTGCCTGCTGAATGGTAGCCCGAGGAAGGCTGGGACCGTTTCACACCTGGGCTCCATTGTACTTCCAGCTTTTTGCAGGGTACCTGGCAGAGAATACGTGCTGGCTTGCAGAAAAAAAAAGGAAGGAAAGGAGGGAATTAGTTGAGGTTCAGAAAGGCCCCTGCCATCGACATCCTGAGATCATGTATATGTTTCTGTCCATGGCCAGAGGCGAGAAAATGCGTCGCGTCATATGAGCCCCCACCGTAGAACTGTCTGATTTGAAATCCTTGGAGTTCCATCTTATTAACAGACGAAGCGCACTTTCCTTCTCCCCTGATTCCATGAAGAAAGACCAGCCCCCTATTGAAGTATCCCTCGCAGGGTAATTCACGGTTCTATAGAGGCTCCGTGGCCTGGTACCCAGAAGCCAGAGGACTGGAGGGATGTGGTCAGAATCGGGAATCAGACGGGCCTGGCTCCTGGCAGGCTGAGATCAAGCCGATAAAGAAGGAGATTAAAAAGTGCCTGCACCCCCTTCCGTCCTGTAGCACCGAGGAGGGCTTTGAAATCAGTGCTGGTCTGGCTGGCTTCGTGGCACCTAATCTTACCTTTCGAAGCTGGAACATTTAGGAGTTGAGATCAATTGAGGGAAAATAAAGTGAAACGTGTTGACTTTTGGATGTATTAGTCTTCATCAGAGTCCCATTGTGCAGCGTCGTTTTACTTTTTGTTCTTATTGTTTTCATCTGCCGCAAGATGGCCTCCATGACCAGGACCCGCTTCTGTCCCGTTCACCAATGTGTCCCCAGTGCAGGGCACGTGGTAAACGCTCAAGGGACGGTTTCTCAAACACAACATTTCCGTGTAACCAGGGCGTGCTCTCCGGCGCAGGGTGGTGCAGAAACAGCAGCCTTACGACGCGTTCCCGCTGCCCCTGGAGAAGACCCCCAGGAGGCTCCCTGGTACCTAGTTTTCGGTGACAGTTACCGTGAGCTTCGTGCGGTCGTCACCAAGCTGTGGGAGTAAAATGCGACCGACGCAGTCTGCACAAGGGGCCCACAGTCCCTCTGCTGGATGCTGGCGCTGCGCAAAGCTGAACCCCGTACTGAGAAAGGACTCAAGGCGTTTGTGGTCTGACAGGGCAGAGAATTCTTAGGAGTTGATGACAGATGAGTCTGGAGCCAGCAACAATTGGGAGATCGGGCCTTCGCTGGTGGATTCGCCACCCCCAGGCCGTTACCTTAAGGGCAGGCCCTAAGCTTTCTGGGCCTCAGTTTTCCCCCATCTGTACAATGAGCATTAGACGAGCCCACACATCACAACTGGATGAGCCTCCCTGGATGAGCCGCTCTGTTGGATGGAGTCCAGACTCACTGGAAATAGCAAACCCTTTTGCTCTGCCTCTGAATTCCTTGCCTTGAAATTTTAGAGCGGGGCAATAAATAGGTGCCGGTCTATTTTCACCCACCACCTGCTCTACATTAAATAGAATAAAAAGGCCACTGTCAGAGCAGGCAAGCTAACACACCGAGCACCTGCCACATGCCAGGCATTGCAGGTAGACACTTTTGCATCTCAACGAAGCGCCTCGATAAACTTGCAAGAGAGCTTCAGTGACATTGTTGTTTCCTGCCCTCCAGTACCACTTGGAGACTCATTATATTACAGCAGGTTTGGCATTCCAGATAAATTATGCTCCATATTCCATGTTTTAGAAAAGCACCTGAGAGTGTGTAATAAAATACAAAACAGAAACCTGTTATCGAACATAGGTAGGTTGACGGATTTGGAAAGCCTTCTTCCTTTAGATTTCAGGAGGATTCATCGTCACCAACCAACCTCTCGTGTGTGCAATGGCACAGCCTGTCCTCAGCGGTGAGCGCTGCCTTGTAATAAAAATAAAAGTGACATTATCGTGTTAGCAGTACTGATGATTCGTACCATAGGGTTCCAAAGAGGGGGTCCCCACTAAGGGCTAGGGACAAGAGAGATGGCAGGATCAGGGTGGGACTTGCAGGAAGGGTCCAAGGACTCTGCTGGAAAAAGAATGAATGTGGTGATCCAGATGAGGAGAAGGGCCCAAGCCAAAGAAGGTAGGAGTGACGGCAAGGAGCTTGGCTGGAGTGGAGGCTTCAGGAGTGCCTGGAGGTGAGGGAAATACGCCAGGGCGGAGGGCTCAGAGCCAAGCTGTCTGTGCTGAGGAACTCACCCTTGGTTCTTTGGGGAGTCGCTTTGGCTTAAGCTGGGGTCCAAAGACCTCTAGAGAGTCCGTGATGGATCGGAGGAGATCTGTGAAGCTCCTGAAATTGTAGGCATTTTTTCTGGGCAAAGGATCCATATATTTGAAAGGATTCTCAAAGGGATCCACAAAGCTGAAGAGACGATGCTACGGACAGTGGGGACCTGTGAAGGGTGTTGAACAGGAGCATGCAGAGAATCTGTGAGTTGCTCAGAAGGGGACAGGCTGGGGAGACCACTCAGGTCATCCTCAGGAGCGGCTCGGAGGGTATGGGCTGCGGTCCTGTCAATGGAAAGGAAGACAGAGTTAGGGCGTCTTGGTACAGAGAGAAGTGACAGCACTTTGGGGACCATCAGTGGTGGCTGGGACAATGGTTTGGTCTTAAACATGATGGTTTTAACAAGATGGAGTTTATCTACGTGGGAATGAAGACATTTAAAAATAACTGAATCACCAGTTATTGGACCCTAGGGACAAAAGGCCAGGTAGCCCCTTCCCTTTTATGGTGGTATGGCCACAAAAGTGCTGTGATGGGGAGAGATTGTCCATGGTCACCTAGATGGTGAGCAACAGGGGACCAATCCGTACGAGAGTTCTATTTAGGCAGGAGGTCATGAAAGATGGAGACGGAAATTGGAAGCCATTTGTAGGGAGACGTTGATTGAAGCCACGAGTAGAGATGAAATCTCTAAAGTAGCAGAGACCTGGGATTAAGCCTTGGCCGCGGCCCTCATTTAGAGGGTGGGAAGGAGAGGCCAAGAGAGCAAAGACCGTGGAGAAGGATGGCCAGAGAGGCCAGAGGGGAACCAAAGGAAAGGCAGTGAGCAAGAGAGGTGAGTGCTCCTGGCAGGAGGACCACCGGGATGAGTGTCTTGGCTGTTGGCAGGTCCCTGGTGACCTGTGAGAGAATGATGAGGTAGAAGGAGAGTTTGAATCACGGGAATCTACCCTCAAAACCAAGAGCACACTGTGTACACTGTATGTTAGCCAAGTTGACAATGAATTGTATTTTAAAACAACGACAACAACAAACAAAGAGAGGTCCCTGATCAGAGGGGCGGTGATCACAGTCTGGCCATGCCAGAGGTTTGAGGAGGAAGGAGAAGCAGGTCAGTGACAGGGAGACCGGACAGGAGGAGACTATTTTACAAAGGAAAGAATGCATTTGTAAAAATAAGGCAGAGAAACCAGGAGTGGAAGGAGGAAGGAGGGGTTCTACCATAAAGCCACATGTTGAGGTGAAAACAGGCCCAGTAGCCAGAGGTGGGGAGGAGGAGGAGGGTGGGGAATGAAGGTTCAGAGACCATATTCTGGAGTGGGGAGGGTCCAGAGACATGAATTTTAAAGGAGGGAGGGGGCGCCTGGGTGGCTCCGTTGGTTAAGCGTCCGACTTTGGCTCAGGTCATGATCTCAGGGTTGTGGGGAGTTCCAGCCCCACATCGGGCTCTGTGCTGACAGCTCAGAGCCTGGAGCCTGCTTCAGATTCTGTGTCTCCTTCTCTTTCTTCCCTTCCTCTCTCGCTTTCTCTCTCTCTCTCTCATAAATAAATAAACATTAAAAAAAATTAACGGAGGGAAGATTGGGGATCCACTTACCCATCAGGGACTTCTTGCCCACGTGCTCTGGCCTGAGCCGACCCTCTGCCTGGGGCTCTTCCCACAGTCCTTTGCGAGGCTGGCTCCCCTTCAGATTCCAGGATGCTGACGAAATGCCGGCTCCTTCAGTAGCTCTTCCCCGACCACTGCCGAGCCTACCCCCAGCCCGTGGGATCACCGCTCCTCCTGTTTTGTCCTCAGTGCCACTCTTCCTTTGCCAGGGCGCTTGCCTTCCGCGCGCGTGTGTGTGTGTGTATGTGTGCGCGCGCGCTTCCTGTCTCCAGGTGGAAATGTTAGGCACCTTCAAACTGGGAGCTCCCTGTCCCTCCCCACTGTGCCCCCAGGGCCCCCAGCTCGGGGAGGCCTGTCACACAGTAGGTGCTGAGTCAGTGCATGCTAATTGGAACAGAATGACAGGAAGGCAGGGGAACTCGGCCGTGACCCATCTCTCCTCTCTGAAGAGTTTTAATGAGAACAATAATAAAATAAAATCAAGCGTCTGCCTAGTCGTTTGCATGTATTCACCATCTCAGTGACGCTTCAGAGTTTACTCACTTGAAGGAGTGAGGAGGCTCCGTTTTAAATACTCTGCTAGTGAATGCGGAGCTAGGGAATCACACTAAGGCCTGCGTTCTTCTGCTATTCATTTTTTTTTCTTTTTTTTTTTTTTAATGTTTATTTTTGAGACAGAGAGAGACAGAGCATGAGGGGGGAGGGGCAGAGAGAGAGGGAGACACAGAATGTGAAACAGGCTCCAGGCTCTGAGCTGTCAGCACAGAGCCCGTCGCGGGACTCGAACTCACAGACCGCGAGATCATGACCTGAGCCGAAGTCGGACGCTCGACCGACTGAGCCACCCAGGCGCCCCTGCTATTCATTTTTTGACAGCGTTGGATCAAAGACGCCTTTCCTTCAACAACGACAAAAAAATGCAGACAGGCTAGACCCCACTCTGCCATCCCCCTGCCGGGCAGGGGGTGCCCTCTCCCCACTCCTTCCCATCCTGAACGTGCCCATACAGAACCCTTCACGTGCCGGGGCACGTTACCAGAGCATGTAAAGGGTTACCTTTCCCATCGACTCGTCAGAGCGCTGTGGTCACATGGAGAAGTCGGCTGGCGAAGAATCCTCTTCGCCTGTGGATTATTCTAAACTCCAGGGAGGGGCAGACTAGCGCCCCTGCCCCGCCGCTTCACCCTAGCTTCTTCCCCAGCATTTTCATGGGAAGTCGGTGGCAGCAGTAGGGAGGGGGTGAGGCTCTGAGGCAGCCCCAGGACAAAGCCTGAAATGGTGCCTTGAACCGCTGTCCCCAGAGCACCATGCCAAGCCGCCAGCCCAGACACCGCAGGCAGATGGGCCCATGACCGTGTTGCTCCCCAGGCCCCAGTCTCCTCGCCCTGGGACTCTGGACTGACGCCCAGGGGAAGAGGAGAAGCAACGGAGGGGCTAGCTGTCTAGTCCACCTTTGTGCCTCTCATTTGTGCGTATGCACAACAGACACCAGGCACAGCCTGAACCCCCTCAAAAGCTGCTAGAAACATGCCAAGCATGAGGGCCAAAGCCTCCTAGAATAAAGGGGTAGGAATCCAGTTAATGGACAGTCCCAGGGCCCCTGCGCACACACCCCTCATAGGACTTGGCTTCACGCTTCCTCCTCTCCGCTCTGCCCCATGACGTTTTGGGCATCTGTCTGGAGTCAGGTGTAGAGTCCCAGGTACAATGACTGTCTGGCCCTGCTCTCCGGCTCCTCTTCTGGGTTTGCTCCGATTACACTAAGCCCCAGTTTGAACTCCACTCAGGCTTTGTGCCAGGCTTGGCCTGCCCCCTCACCCCAGCCCCTTCCACCACGTCCCTGATTGGGAGACAATCTGTCAGACAAAGCCGGACTCAAATCCCGACTCTAGCCCCTCCTTGCTGTAAATCCCTGGATTCAATGCCTAACGTCTCTAACTGAATGGGAATACTACAAATGTCCAACTCCCAGGGCCATGATGGAAATGGAAGGAGAAAATCCTCAGCGAGGGCGTGGCCTGTGAGTGCTACCTGCTAGGTGCCCAGGCAGTAGTAACTCCGGAGGGTCACTCCTCTGGGCTCTGCCCACCCGCGCCAAGTTCTTCTTAGGTCCCTGTTTCTAGATCAACCTGACGCAGCCTGGGTTGTCACCATCCTCCCTGCGCCTATCCCCACCCCACCCCCACCCGCTACAAGCTACAGTGACTTTTGTTGAGTGGACTTATTTTCCACGCCCTAACTCAACATGGCCAGAAGTCGTGTTTCCCACCCTGCGCGCCATCTCTGGGCTTTCCTGCAAGCAGATCAGGCGTGGGGCTCACAGAGAGGACCCGAGGAGCAGAACCCCTCTACGATCCCTTCCCAGAGCCCCAGACCCCTGCAGAACACAGGGCGGGGATGGGGATGGAGCCCATGACTGTCACCCGAAGACGGCGGGGCTAAGTGTCCTTCCAGAGCGCGGGCTGGCTTCCTCTTACTATTCTATCAGTTGGCGATTCATTCAGCGAGCCTTGGGGAGCAGCCTTGCACTTTACTGTAGGAAGAACAGAGCTCCCAGATCTTCCTTCCCAGCAGCTTTGTCTTCTACAGGTTGCAGGGGGCAAAGGACAGGGCACCTGGGTGTTCCTCTTCTGCTTATGGTTGACTTGATCGAGAAGCATCTTGTCAGCTGTCCCTGAGAAGGAGCAAGAAATTAGTACCCCCGGCCACTCCTTTCCTTGCACATTATCAGGTCCGGCAGGCTTACTCTACCTGACATAAGAGGGCCTTCTGAGTCAGGCGAGTTAATGGAGAAGGTGACTTGCACTTTGCTACCTGAGTAGCGAAGAGTCAGTCCAGAGATCTCAAACTTCAGAGTCAGGTAGGACACATACATAGGTGCGGCAGCTCGGTGTAAGACAATAGGGAATGGAGAGGACGGTGGCATATACCCCCCCACTCCAGCCAACCTGAGGCATGGTTGCTTCTCCTGTCTGTCCAGTACATGTCACGCAGTCCCACAAAAGGACCCCACTTTACCAAGAAGGGCATAAGACCTACAGAGGTCTAAAGCTGCAAAGCCAGAACCATCAGGAGCCAGAACCCCTAGTCCCCTAACTGATGGTCCTGGCTGGCCTCCTTTTTAAATTTTATTTTGTTTATTTAATTTGAGAGAGACAGAGAGGGCAAGCAGGGGAGAGGCATAGAGAGAGGGAGAGAGAGAATCCCAAGCAGGCTCCGTGCTGTCAGCGCAGAGCCCAACGTGGGGCTCGAACTCACCAAGCCACGAGATCACCACCTGAGCCGAAACCAAGAGTTGGACGCTTAACCGACTGAGCCACCCAGGTGCCCCGTGGCTGTCCTCCTTCTGTATGACACAAACACTCCCTGCTGGTGACCGCTGGGCAGGCAGGGTGGGGACACATCTGACACCCGGAAAAAAACACGACTTCAAAGTCCTCTGTAACACCGGTGCCCTCGGAGGGTTTCTTCGGAAAAGGCAGCAGCTGCCGTTAATGGGGCTGCCTTCCTGAGTGGGGCACCATCAAGAAGTGAACAAAAGACAGGGAAGAAAGGCCGGCTTAAGGTAGAAGCCTTTCAAGTGCTGGCGAGGCAGGTTCAAGAGCAAAGCGCGGCCCTGTGCACCGGCATTCTGCTTCTCTTTAAAGAGCACGGATTTATCCGTAGCAGGCCACATGAATGAAATGAGAAGTCTTCAGAGCTGCCAACCTCTCACTTCAGGTTTTGCAGGAGTGTATTGCCAACACAATGCAAAAGGGAAAAGTGACGGCCAAGGTTAACACCAGGTCTGCAGCAGGAGGCCCAGGGACTGCTGATATGGACGCCAAGTAACTGGCCAGGGGAGGCACTTCGTTTTGAGTGTGTGTCTCCGCCCGCCCCCCGCCCTCCCCCCCCCTCACAGAATCACAGGTCAGAATCCTAACCCTCGATGTGATGCTCTTAGGAAGTAGCACCTCTGGAAGACGATCAGGTCACGAGGGTGGGGCCCTCAGGATGGGATGAGTGCCCTCCCTATGCAAGAGACCCCACGGAGTCCCTCGTTTTCCCCACCGCGCAAGGCTAGAATGAGGAGGCGGCCTCACCCAACCATGCTGGCTCCCTGATCTCAAACTTCCAACCTCCAGGACAGCGAGCAATAATTTCTGTCTATAGCCACCCAGTCTATGGTGGTCTGCTCTAGCAGCCCGAACGGACTCAGACAGTAGGAACGCTTGAATTTTCATATAAAACCATTCCTAACCGCAGCTTCCAAAGGCTGGATCATGTTTTATCCTGACTGGTGCAGGGCGGGTGAAGAATCCAACTTGAGTATTTCCCCAGTTAGCTCACCAGCTGCCTCACGGCTACTTGTTGAGTTAACCTTTGCTTCCTCTTAACCCCCTACCATCCCCCCCTTGACAATATATAAATCCTTACTGGCAGCGGGTGAAGGGCGGGGGGCAGGGACCAGCTTCTGTGGTCACAGGAGACCCCAACGCCTGCTCTGTCCGTGTTTCCACTGGGCAAATCTTTTGGGGGCCCAGCGGATCTTATTTTTAACCAAAATATGGAAATTAACATGTCCCTGGTACCCAGTCCGGCATATGGTGGGCTCAGGCAGATGGGGTTACTAATATTTTGCACTCATCTTTTGGAATCTGCATCTCCTTCCCAGAAATATGATTTGTTTTTAAGTTTATTTATTTATTTTGAGAGCAACAGAAACAGAATGATTAGGGGAGGGGCAGAGAGAGAGAGAGAAAGAGAGAATCCCAAGCAGGCTCCACACTGTCAGCTCTGAGCCTGATATGGGGTCTCAAACCCCAGAAGCATGAGATCATGACCTGAGCCGAAATCAAGAGTCGGACACTTAACAGACTGAGCCACCCAGGCGCCCCAGGAATATGTTTTATTAACATGTCCGTCTGGGACAGGAATTGTCACCCGGGTTGGTGAAAGCATTACTCGTAGAAAGTAACTTTTGGTGGGAAAAAAAGAGGCTTTTTCATTGGAAAAAAAAATCATATATTCCACTATATTTTTATTTGAAAATTTTACATAATTAATATTTCATGAGAAAAACTATAGAAAACAGTGCTGAACAAATCCTTGTAGAGTGTGACTATGGAGAAAAATCAAGACTTTTCATTGGGGGCACCCTCTGTCAGGGGAGCAGTGAGCATCAAGGAGGGATTTTGTGTCAGTGTAAGTGGAACCTTTAAGTGTTCAGAGGAGATGATTTAATATAATAATGGATTTTCTGAGCCAGAAGGAATCTTAACGACGCCCCGAGGACTCTAACCCATCTCTTCATTGGGGATCATCCATCATGTCATTTCCTAGTAGCATATTTCCTCCAGAGGGAGAAGGTCTGTCCCATGGCCAGACCCAGGAAGCCCTGACTTTACCTCTTTACTCATCCAGGAAGGAGGAAGAGGCCACTGTCGTCACACAGTGACAGGGTTCGAATAAGATGGGGACTGAGTAACGTCCATTGCGAGATATTCACACGAGAGCTCTTTTGATGGTGTGATGGGGGCACAGACCAGATTGGAATGATGCCAGGAGAGGATGGAATGAGGAACACAGATGCTTAGTGTGGACAGTGTGTTAAGAAGTTTGCAGGGGCGCCTGGGTGGCTCAGTCGGTTAAGCGGCCGACTTCAGCTCAGGTCATGATCTCACGGTCTATGAGCTTGAGCCCCACGTCGGGCTCTGTGCTGACGGCTCAGAGCCTGGAGCCTGCTTCAGATTCTGTGTCTCCCTCTCTCTCTGCCCTTCCCCTGCTCACACTCTGTCTCTATGTCTCTCGAAAATAAAATAAAATAAAATAAACGCTAAAAAAAAAGTTTGTAAAGTGCTGACAAGACATAGAGAAAGAACTGTGGGGAAATGTCGAATTAAGGTTGGGGTGTTTATTTCAGAAGAGAAAAGCAAACATAAGTATGTAAATACCAGCGGATATGAGCCAGTGACATGGCAGAGAAATCAGGAGCTGGGCTCCTGAGCCTGTCTACTGGGGTCAAATCCTGCTTAGTCCCTGTGCTACCTGAGAAAAGTATTTCAACTTCCCTGTGCCTGTTTCCTCATATAGAATGGATAAGATAAATATCAGAAGTATTACAGGGCTGAAAGGAGGCTGTCGAATGTAAGGAAGGGAGAAGAAATAGTTAATAGAACGAGAGTCTCGAAAGGCAGGAAGGGATGCAATGCCGAGCCCAGGCGGAAGTGGTGGGTTTGGATAAGAGAACAGCTAGCTTCTCTGTTTTAACAAAGGAAGGGAGGGGGCAGACTCTTCTATTTACAAACACTCCTAGGGCCCTGATGATGTCCTGGCACCGTGCCCAACCTGGGGGCGTAGCAGTCAACAAGACAGACACAACACTTCCATCACGAAGCTTGCGTTCCAGGGGCAGAGGCAGACAGAGCATTTAATACATGACCACGGTGATAAGAAGACAAAAGGAGATAGGAGTGGGAAGGGCCACAATGGGGGGAAGAACAGAGCAGATGCTATTTTATGGGATGGTTGGAGAGGTCTCTCTGGGAAGGCGACATATGAGCCAAGGCTTGAAGGAGCAGGGAGTGAGCCATGGAGATATCTGTAGGAAGAGTGTTCCAGGAAGAGGGCACAGCCAGTGCCGAGGCCCTGGGGCTGGAGCACCCTGGGGGAACATGGGTAGGTGGGCAGTGGTATTGGACGTGAGGCTGGGATTTCCCTTCTTCCTCCCCACGCCATGCTTCTGGGAGGCCGAATCCTCTTCTCTACAGCAGAGGGACACCTTTAGCTTGTCTGACTCATCTGTTCACTCGGCAGCGCTTTCCAGAGCATGTTTGATGTGCAGGAGAAACACACCCCACCCCTCGTGATACGGAGATGAGCAGGACCTTGTCCTATGCTTGGCCGCAGTCTGGCGAAGCCACACGCTAGGTGAGGCTGCGGTGGTGGGGAACACCTTGGTGCAGCTATGACCAGGACACCGAGCAGGACAAGTGCACTGGCTCGCTGTAGGGTGAGGTCTTCAGAATGGGGACGGGGCTCTGGGGGACTCAGGAAAGTCTCTATAGCCACGGACAACTTGCAGAAGTCTTCTCTGCCGACAGCTGTACCATCTCCAGCTCAAGCGACACAATAAATGCGTCTCCCCTCCGATGTACAACTGCTTTGGTTTCTGGGTCTTCGAGTGCTCAGGGTCTCGAGTGCTCTAACAGAATGAGCATTCTCTTAGAAGTCTTTCTATTATAAAGAAATATAATAGAAAGTGAGTCCGTGTGGGACTCACCATCCTTTATAACATGGGTGTGGATCGGAGGATGGTGAGTCCCACACGGATTGGTAATCGGTGCCTCCATGTACTCTGAAAGGATTCTGGTTTGGATGATAAGTCATATCATGGGGTTCCCCTCTGCCCCACCCCATTACAGGGGTCATTTTCACGACGGGAAAGGACCAGGAAAAACATGGTACAAAATGTATGGCATCCGAGTGGCTCGTTTACTTGAACTTTGATGCGCAGATACCTCTCCGTAACTTTATATAAAGACGAGGGAAATTGGCTGGCACGTCATCAAAGCCCTAAGTTCACATGGATGTTTTCTGAAGTTGAGCAAAGGAAGAGCCACGAGTGAGCTGGTTCCTTTTTGTACACAGACAGAAGCTGAATAACAAGCAAAATTTGCTGAAATCGAAGCAAATGGATAAATTTTAATAATTTAATAACAAGCTAATATGTGAAGTGAAAACAGCAGAGAAAGGAGTTGAGCAGTCAACGAGGAGGGCTCAGGGGCATGAGACCCGCGAGCTTGCCGACATAACCCTCCTCCTCGGCACCTACAGCAGAGATCTCGATCGTCATGGAAACACCAGGATCGGGGTGGAACCCCACACAGGTGTCTTCAGAGCCCAGGGCGTTTCAGTATCTGTGAGGTTCAAGAGCTTCTGTACAATAAGACTTGCTCTATAGGAAAAGGTGTCTCAGAGACTGTTGGGCACATCAGTAAAGCTTCAGGCTCACCTGATGAGCAAGAAGCTGAGTTCACGGAACCAGAGGGGAGGGGCAAACTGGTGACATGCATGGGTGACACTGGAAATAAGTCTAAATTTGATGGAAATAGCGTCACCTGCTACCTAGGAAGCCGGAGCTGCTGTGACCTTGACAGTCACACCGAGTCCTGGCTGGCAATCCAGAAGTGACTGGTCAGTTCCTGCTTTCTGTGTGATCCACGGTAGCTGTCCGCACTGGTGAAGAGCTGGCAGTGCAGGGGGACACAGTCCTCCTGGTTGGAGCTGTGCTCAATCACAAGGGCGTCACCGAAAAGAAATATGGCAAAGACACCTCCCATGTGCAGGATGAGGGCCATTTTGCTCTTGATTTCCTAGAGCAGAGGTCAGCAAAGTGTGGCTCACATGTCATATCCAGCCAGCTACCTGTTATCATGTGGCCCTCAAGCCAAGAATATTTGGACATTTTTTAAAGGTCGGGGGAAAAATATCAACGGAAGTATAACACTAATATAGAGTGTTTTGTATTATGTCCTGCAGTATTCTAAAGCCTTGCATTCATTAGCGCATGCAATCTTTACAAAAACCCTGTGAAGTGGATAGTGTTACTCATTTTGTAGACAAGGAAACCCACAAAAGCTTCTAGAAAGGTTAAATAATAGTCAAAGATCACATCGCCAACGATTAGTCCAGCTAGAAGTCAGATCCAGGCAGTCATCCCAGAGCCTGTGTTCTCAACCCGCATCCCGGGATAAAAGGTCCTCTGACACCATAAGGGTAGATAGAGTAGAAGTCTGAAAGAGAGATTTGAGTCTCATATTCCAGAGAGTTCGCGGGAGGGAAGATATCAGTGTGGTGGAGAAGCAAAGGAAGGCTTTGTGGAAGAATGATACAGGAGGACTAATAATTCTGAACCTCAATTGAGCAAATTCTAATCTCCCCCACAAAGAACTATATTCTTCTCATTGACAGACCTATTACCAAAGAAAAAAAAAAGGTACTCAATTATTATTATTATATATTTTTTATTTCATCAATAAGAATGTGTGGATATTTGTTTTTTCTCTTGTTTAAGTTCCAGCATCTGCATACATCTTCAATTTTTCTCTCTTGACCCACAGAGCCTAAAATATTTGTTGTCTGACCCTTCAAAGGAAAAGCTTGCTGACCGATATCCTGGAGAACATAGAATCTTGGAGTTCCAGTGGAATGTGACTAGAAAGGCTGGCTCCATTGGGACACCTGGGTGGTCCGAGCAGTTAACTATCTGACTCTTGATCTCAGGGTTGTGAGTTCAGGCCCTGCATTATGGAAAAGAAAGAGAGAAAGGGAGAAAGGAAGGGAGGAAGCGAAGGAAGGAAGGAAGGAAGGAAGGAAGGAAGGAAGGAAGGAAGGAAGGAAGGAAGGAAGGAAGGAAAGGGAAGGGAAGGGAAGGAAAGTAAGGAAGGAAGAGAGGGAAGAAAGAAAAGAAGGAAGGAAGGAAGGAAGGGAGGGAGGGAGGGAGGGAGGGAGGGAGGGAGGGAGGAAGGAAGGAAGGAAGGAAAGGGAAGGGAAGGGAAGGAAAGTAAGGAAGGAAGAGAGGGAAGAAAGAAAAGGAAGGAAGGAAGGAAGGAAGGAAGGAAGGAAGGAAGGAAGGGAGGGAGGGAGGGAGGGAGGGAGGGAGGGAGGGAGGGAGGGAGGGAGGGAGGAAGGAAGGAAGGAAGGAAAAAAGGAAGGAAGGAAGGGAAGGAAGGAAGGAAGAAAGGAAGGAAAGGGAAGGGAAGGGAAGGAAAGGAAGGAAGGAAGAGAGGGAAGAAAGAAAAGAAGGAAGGGAGGAAGGAAGATGGTGCTGAATGATGTGAATGCAATACCCTCTAGTTCTTAGAGTTTGGCAAGTATGACCTCGAACTTCAGGTCTCTTGATGACTCCAGTCATTGCATCACTCCAGGGTGTAGGGGATGGTCTCACAGCAAGCAACCCAAAATGAATTACTAAGCCTATGGACAAGAAGGCCTGCAACTGCCTTCTGCACAGAGTGAATCAGAGACCAGTGACAGAGAATCTTCAGGAATGCAAATTGGCTTAGTCCGAAGGATGGGGTGCCATGTTTCCCACTGTGCTAGGGCAACTGAAGATACTTTTATTGCCAGACTCATGGTGACGATCTGCGCTGGATCAGCAAGGCCGGGCCCCTTGCCCATCTGAGCATGTGGCCAAGTACAACCAGCTCCATGGTGGAAGAGATGGACAGCAAAGCTTAATTTTCTGGCAACGACTCAGGAAGCTCCTGGGCAAGAGAGCCCCCGAGCCATTCAAGCACCGGTCAACCAGTAGAACGTCTGCTCCTGTTCTAATCGCAGGTGCTCAAGGATCAAGACACGAACACTTTGGGGGGGTCTTTTCTTCTCTTGTCTCTGTGATGTTCTGCCTCCTTAGAATCGCCACATCAAAAGTCAGGCTTCTGATACATGCAACTTCATGGAGGAATCTTGAAAACATTATACGAAGCAAAAGAAGCCAGATAGAAAGGACAAATATTATACGATTCCATTTATGTAAAATAATGAGAATGGACAAATTTGTATAGAGAGGAAGTAGAGGGGCGCCTGGGTGGCTCGGTCGGTCAGGCGACCGACTTCAGCTCAGGTCATGATCTCACGGTTGGTGAGTTCAAGCGCCATGTCAGGTTCTATGCTCACAGCTCAGAGCCTGGATCCCGCTTCAGATTCTGTGTGTGTGTCTTTCTCGCTGTCCCTTCACTGCTCTCACTCTGTCTCTCTCTCAAAAATAAATATATATTAAAAGAAATTTTAAAAAAAGATAGGAAGATTATAGGAATAATAGAGGTTGCCAAGGGCTGGGGGGAGGAGGGATTGGGGAGATATTGTTTAATGGGTATAGAGTTCCTGTTTGAGGTGATAAAAAAAGAAAAACCTGTTTCTGTGTGAGGAGAAAAATAGTGCTGATAGCTACATGATTTTGTGAGTATACTAATGCTACTGAGTTGTACACTTTAAAAGGGTTAAAATAGGAGTTTTATGTTAAGTATATTTTAGCACACAAAAACATTTTTTTAAAAACCCACCCTTGAACTCTATAGGGAAGCCCTAGCTCTATCCATCTGACTGACCCCAAATAAATCATCCCTTTCATGACTGTCCTCCCCACCACGTGTCTGTAGAGCCATTTACTTATAGTGTGTCCCTCGGATGGCAACAAGTAGGAACCCCAAGTGGTTTTATGCAAAAATTGGAAAAAAAAAACCACATTCAATATCCTCCCAAAACTCTGAAGGAAGAACCATCTGGAAATTCATGAATTATGCTTTAGTTTAATCTTTTATTCTCAAGACTAGTCAATTGTTTAAGTTGGGTCTAGACTCTGAATTAAAGCCTACAGTTTGTTTACTGAGCCTGACTCTCCAGTGAAAAACAGAGAACACAGGAGATTCTCACACAGCTCCAAGACCCCAAGACGCTGGGTGTTACCTTACCCATGAACGACTGGGCTCGGGTGAAGAGGCGACACAGAAATGTAGTTTTCAGGTTTGGTAATTGCTTTTCACTAAAAACACAGCTAACTGTGCATGATGTATTTTTCAAGATGCCATTTTTATGTATAGTCTTAGTTTACCACATACACTGTACTCAGAGGAAGTATTGGGTCAGTGGTGGAAGGGAGATCGCTGTGCTTAAATGTAGAGCTTTAAAGCAGTCAATCTCTGTTGGGACTGTGGCTGAGAAAATTTAGCAGGGTCAAATGAACAGTGGTTATTACTAGTATTATACCTTGTTTTATAGGGTTCTTTACGTGTGCAGAGTGCTTTCCCATATATTTTCTCCTTTGCATGATCTAAGCGCCTTTGTTTCTGTGACTTCAGCACTCTGTGAATTATCTTTAGCCAACCTTTCCTACCCGATCATCTTCTTATGTCACTCAACCAAGCAGGTATCAGCATTCCCCTAGCATAAGGGATGTAAGCTTATTTTAATAATATTGAAGGCAAAACCTGATGAGAAAAAAATCCCTTGTTAATTCATGAGATTCTTGTTCAGCCAAAAATCTGCAGTCTGTTTGTTCTAATGTCTGCCTGTCCCATTCTATGGACATGTGAGAGGTAAAGCTGTCTGGTATAGGTGTGAATAAGATGCAGGAACACAGCGTGTATACTGAAGGGAAGACTTTGAAAGAAAAGTCCCACTTAATCTTGAAGTTAAGTTTGATTCCCTGGGCCCCAGCTGGGTAAGACCGTGAAGGTGAACAAGACAGGGTCCTCTCTGTTTTCATATAGGTTTTATTATTATTTAGATATGGTCCAGCCAACAGATCAGGGGACAGCTACCATTAAAAAGATAGTTCATTGTACTCCTAGACCAAAAGGAGAGGACATGCCACACCAGGCAGGGCCACATGGATGAGCGCCAGGTCACTCAGGGGGCAGGGAGATGGGGGAAACTGTGGACAAGAGTCTTTACTGTCATTCTCACCACTAGGAAGAGTGAGGCAGGGCAAGCAGGCTGAGGGGTGGCTTCAGCAGACTCTGGGACATACGGGCTGTCTTTGGTGTCTAATACCTGGCTCCAGGGTAATTAGGACAGGGGGATAGTAGCCCAGACTATGAGACTCCAGTAAGGGAGGTGGCAGGGGTGTGGGCTCTCGATTGATTGGTTTGCCTTTGAAAGGTACATTCCCAGGTGGGTTGTTAGCCTAGGAATTGGCTAACCCTGGGAGGGGCAGTCCCTCCAGAGTGCACAAGACCTCAGACATCAAAGTATCAGAACACAGAAAATAAAAGATGTGGTTAATGCCTGCCCTCCAGGGGTTTCCATTCTAGTGTGGTGAGCAACCAAGAAAGCTGCAACCAGGACCAAATCTCTAGCCCCTGATTTCAACTCTAAGAAGAGGAGTTTAGACTATACCAACAAGATTTTTAAAAAGCCTCCCATCTATGAGTCCTTGATATAATTAAATAAGGAACTAAAGTGACAAATGCTGTAAGATAATTGAATGCTCTGGGAGGAGAAGGAAAGATGGCGGAGACATGAAAATGGAGATGGTTCAGAAGGGAGGCGCAGGCATTGGTTTGGGGTTAAAATGGGAAGGTCATGCATATAAGCTGGCTGGTGGGGGATTCATCTTCCCAGGGGCACCAGGCAGAAAACAAGAGTTAGAGCAGAGATTCTGAAATGGAGACAATTTTGCCCCACTGCCCCAGGGGACATTTGGTGATGTCTGGAGACATTTGGGGTTGTCACAACTTAGGAGGGAGGGCGGGACGGCTGCTACTTGCAGAAAGTGATGGAGGCCAGGACGCTGCTAGACAGCCTGCCTCCAAATGCACCAACAAAGAAATATCCCAACCAAATGTCCACAGTTTTAAAGCTAGAAAGCCCTGAGGTTGAGGAACCCTTGGTATGAAACGGTGCATGGATGTGTGGTGCCGCGTCAGGAAATCTTGGTGCCACTCAGCACTTGGCCCGGAGGCAGAAGAGAAAGACCAGGGGCATCCGCTGTCTGGCATGTGGTCCTCTCCCAACTCCAGTCGCATTTAACGAGAGGGATGCGTAGAGACAGGGCTCTCTCACCTGGTGTCTGCTTCCATTTCATGAAAGACACTGTGCATAGAGTTTGTTGAGGACTGTTTTCTGTGTAAGCAGAGTTTTACATTTTTATGAAGTCAAATCTGTCTTACATTTTCTCTTAGGATTTCTTCTTACCCTTCTGAATGTAAAAAGTCCTTCATCTACACTCTTCATACCTCAACAAAGATATGATAAATATTCTCTTCCATTTTCTTACCCATTTCTTATGGGATACCCTCCTTAAATATGTAACTATTCAATCCAGTCTTTCCCAGAGGGTGCTATAAGTATTCTTGGGGGTAAGACAAGGTGCTTCGAGGAATTCCATTGGTAAGTATTTTTGTGTTAATGATCTTGTGTTCTCAGGTATATAAGCATGCCATCAAACCTGTATTTTCACAGACGACATTGCTTAGGATAAGGAGTTTTTAAAGATGAATCCATTTTAAAACTTAACTAGATAATGGTGTGGATGAGAAACAAAATACAGCAAACTGCCAATAGGGGTATGAGAACGGCTGAAGTTTTGGAAAAACTAGTTAAATCACTTGAAATTTATTTTGCGGTGTAGAATAGAGTAACACGCAACGGACTTCCCTTCACCTCACTTCCAGATTGTTAACCAACTACTCTGAACCATTTATTGAATTTCTCATTGATCATGATTTTTTAAAGTCATAAATCAATTCTTCTATGCAGCCTTTTCTGATGATCTTTTTTTTTTTTTTTTTGTTCCATTAACCTTTCACTAGTCTTGAGCTATTACCACAGTTTTAATTACTGCATTTGACTTAATATCTGGCCCTGCAGGTCTTCTCTCCCCACAAGGAGTACTGATTCTGAGGACAGGGGTCAGGGTGGAGGATGTGAAAGGCCAGTGACATGCGGACAGCAGTTCACCCAGGAAGACCCTTGGGGTATGACCTGAGTAGATTTAGTTATAGGGCCAGAGCCCTGAGTTAGAAGGGCCAAAGATCTGTCATCCAGGGAGAAACAAGGAGGGACAAAAAGGACATTTTTGACATTGATTTAAAATGTGAAGAACAAATGATATTCCATGTAATCCAGAACCAGACAGGATGTGATGAAATCTGAGACCGAGGAAAGAGCTGGGAGGAGGCTCTGGGTAGGACATAGCATGCTTCCTCTCATCTGGCTGTCTGACTGTGAAATGGGAGAACATTGCCTGTTGCCAGATAATGCTAAAAAGACATTTCAGTCCATCATGAAAAGGCATGTATGTTTTCTCTCTCTCTCTCTCTCTCTCACACACACACACACACACACACTTATACCTACAGATATGCTAACCCTAAAGAAAGCAGACAGAAAAACACAAAGGTAAAGCCAGCCTAGACATAGGCATTAACTTCCACCAAAGAGTTCTCATTAAATCACAGGGTCCCTTGAAATACAGAGCTTTGCTGGTGATTTAATCATTTCTTTGGATTGTACCAACACCCTGACCAAAAGATGGAACTTTAAAAAAATGAGAAAAGTATGAAGAAATAGCTCCTCAAACCACATAGCCTATAAATCAATGGGGAGGGGAAATTATTTAATTTAATAAAAATAATTTGTCTCACAACTTTTTAAAAAGACACACATAGAGCACAAAGTGGACTACGTACCGGGGACGGATGGATTCCTCTCTTTCCCTAGCCCAGTGTGATAACAAAGCAGGGTGAAACTTCATGGCCTGAGAGTCCCCTCAGAATGGAATTTTCCAGAACCGAAAGGATCATGGGGCTAGAAAGGGCCTTGAAAGCTTTTATTTCAGAATTTGATATTCCAGAAGAAGCAAAGGACTCCATTATTGCCCCATCTCCTACTGCCCCCACAAAGTGACGCTGCTTACTATTTTTCCTACCGCCAAAAAGTCTATCATTATTACATTCGGTTGGGGCCGGTGAATGAGCCAATCACTGATGCCTCTGTTGAACTTCTGGTATCTCGGGTTTGGAGAGAATGTGATGGACGGCATCCTAACACATACGAGTGAGAGCAAGAGAAGACTAGGGGCAGATGCTGAATCATGCGAGCGTGAAAGCTAAGCCATGCCGAGTGGTACTAGAGCAGATGCTGAGTCATGTTAGAACAGATACTGAGTCATGCTGAGTCATGCTAGAGCACACGCTGAGCCATGCTGAGGTGTACCTGTCCTGTGGGATTAACTACTAGAGATTAATCTCAGAGGAGTTTGTCTCAAGTCTCAAATGAGAGTATCAAGTGGAAACCACAGTGCGGATTGAGTTCAAGCGGGATCCTCAGGGAGGATCTGGGAGGCTTAATTCCCTGCAGAATGCTTGGGTTTGTGACTGGGCCAGGATGTTGCCCATTTTGGAGAAGGCTTCTCCCTCTGTAGTTCTCCAGGCGGGCTGCGGGATCTCCTGGTGATTGAAGAGGGCTTTACAAAGAAGAGCTGGGTTTATAAATAATGCATTTCCTTTGTCTTGCAGGGATTCTGGAGGCAGAGGTACAATCAGATCAGCTGTGAACAGCTTACATAGCAAATCTAATAGGTTTGTAAATTAGATTTTGTGTTCATTTGTTTTTGCTGTAAGGCAGCTATTAATCTGCTTCTCCTCTTTGCTGGATGGTGCCCTTCTTACTTAGCAAATAGATCTGTTTTGTTTCACTTTGGCTTTGCATTTCCCTAATCACTTTTGGGGAGGAGCTGCCGATAGAAGAGCCCATGATATGGCCCAAGGTCTAGAGGCTGCAGAGATGGAAAACTCAGATGGGTAAGAACTGCTTTCTGGAAAAGAGCCCACCCTCTTTGGAGCACTCGAGCCGTCAGTGTGCTTATTCATAAACTTGGCATTTTTGCTGAACAGTGGAGGCTCTGAAGAGAATCGGGACTTTCGCTCAATTTCACTGCAGTAGGTGGCTCGTCCGAGAGGTTAAGACAGAAAATAAAACATTCGGGAACTTCGCCAAGACCCCTTACAAATATTTAGGGAGACCACTCAGTAATGTTAACCTTGCTTATTGAAGGCACTATCTAAATTCTCAAAACAGTATTTTCTCCTGTGATGATCCCTGGCCAGGGGCAGCTGGATACGAAGGAGCCAGCACACGGTTTGCAAGCCAATAGGCCTACGCTTGCCACTGGCTGTGGTTGGACCACACCTCTGAGTCCCCATGCTCCATTAATGACAACTGGTCCGTAGCTCTGACTTGCAGTCTTAAGAGCTCGAGCTAAAGAACAGCAGAAGGGAGAAAAGAATGCCAAGTTATTTAACATAAACAAACCCTACCGGAAATGAAGGTCTTGTTTTACTTTCTAAATATCCAATTGTAGTCAGTCTGGGAATGAGAGATCTAAATTATTTAGAGTAGGGTCTGTTATTTGCCTTTCCATAAATTCTTTCAGGTCTCTTGACCATATTAGACCTATCAAGTGTGTCCATCCCTGACTCTGCATGATTCGGGAAACGGACCCCTCTCTCCCCGATGTCATTGCTTCTGGACATCTAATGACCTCTTAACCCCCTGGGAGCTACAGATGAAGCTTATGCTATGCCTGGGAAAATGCAGAAATAAAAAAGGAGGCCATGCGGCCCTAAGTTCTCTCTCTTCTACTGTGGAAAGATGTCCTCTATTGGAGAAAAAAGATCTTGCCCCCCTGTGCCCCATGGTAACTGGAGGGTGGAAGAGCTTTTCTTGAAATAGCAAGAGAAGCAGGAAGAAAAGTCTTGGGAGCCAAGAAGACCTGGATTCAGTCCCCGTGCTTGTTAGCTGGCGCTGTGGGCCAATGATCTTCCCCTCTGAGCCTCAGTTTCCTCATTCAATTAGAACGACCCACCAATCCAGCTGTGTTGGTGCAACAAAAAGCATGTAAACCAGTGACCTAAAGTGGTTCCTGGGGTCACCTAATGCATCCCCTTGATGTTATAGAGAGGAAGGCAGAGACCAGAGACCCGAGGCAACTTGACCAAGTCCCCCAGCTCGATAGCCACAGAGCCAGGTTTAACGTCCAAGAAGACCATGGCCGGTGGTGGTGCATGGTCCTCACTGAAGTTTCACCTGGACGTGGAGACAGAAATGGAACTCTACCACTAGCTCTGCCAGTGTTTATCTCCTTCCCTTTATTACCTCCACCACTCTGTGTCCCAGAGAAGCCTGGAAATCCTTCTGGAATGTTCCAAGCAAATCCCCAGGGCAAGCAGCCATGATAGATTCCTCTGCAGATCCCTCTTGCCTGAGATAGCCTGGGGTCACCCAATGTGCCCCAGTTTCTGAGGGGCTTCACCTTAGAGGGAATCCACTTTAAGCTACAGATGCTAGGTTCTAGTCACCTGCTACTGATGAGAACATCAGCTAGCCTCTTAAAAAGACAACTCCCCATCACAAGCAGTCAGGTGTTTCTATCACAGATACTATCTGATGTAAGCTGCAGTAAAGCTTGGGCTCTTGGGGTGTGATAGCTACAGCTGTGGTCCCAAGCATCACTGCTCCTACCTGTGCCCTGTCTGGAAGGGTGACAGCTGCAAGCAACTCCTACTGGAACTCACAAGAGGGCAGTCAGTGACAGGTGCAGGAGACGCCGTGGTCCTTATAGAATTCCAGAAACTTAGAGCTGGATATCCTCCTCTTCCACCCTCTCTTTCTATAAATGGGGAAACCGAAGCTCAGAGAAGTAAAGTGGCTTACCCACAGTCACACAGTCCGTGAAATCTTTTCACCACACCTTCTGCTTCGTTTCACAAAAACAGCACATTTTCCAAGGGTTGGGCCTTCGGTTTCCTCTTCTAGTCGTCTGCAAAAGCTACGTTTGTTTGAATCCAGCACCAGCTGTATTGTCCAGAGGAGTCAGGAGTATTGAGAAATGGAGGTGTGCGGGGAGGATGTGCAGAGAAAATTGGCACCTCCACCTTCTCTACCTACAAAAAAGCAAAATAGAGCATTGGCTACACACCTCCTTAAAAGGACTGCAGCTTTTTTTTTTAACTTGGCTGTTCTGAGATAAATGCTGAGAACAGAGGTGTTTGGTTTGAATTCTGTTTATTATTTACTTATTTATTTATTTTGAGAGAGAGAGTGTACACCCGTGCGTGCATAAGTGTAAGTAAGGCAGGGCGGGGGGGGGGGAAGGAAGCGCAAGCAGGGGAGGGGCAGAGAGAGAGGAAGAGAGAGAATCCCAGGCAGGGTCTGTGCTGTCAGCACCGAGACCAACATGGGGCTCAATCCTGCAACGGTGAGATCATGACCTGAACCAAAATCTGGAGTTGGACCCTTAACCGACTGAGCCTCCCGGGCACCCCTGGTTTGAATTCTTTAGAGCTCCAAAATTTGGCATCCCAAACCCACTTATTCTAAGTGGGAGAATCCGCCGACAGCACAGCGAAGGGAAATTCTGCGTTTGTAACGCATCCGACAGAGGCAGGCTGGCCACCACACTGCCTTCAGAGCCGTAATTGTAACCTAGTTTCTTAGAAACCTACTAGCATAGATTTCAACCCTCGGAATTCAAGCGGGTCCCGAATGCCCGGCGTTTTCCGAGTCAGGTGGAAAGACAGCGTGCAGCCAGAATTGTGATTTGCCCCGGGGGCATACAGGGCCAACCAGCTCCTTCATCCATCCAGTCTCCCCGCGGGGTGAAATGCAAATTCAAGTTCAACAAACGCTTATTTATTGAGCACCTGCTATGTTGGGCCATTGGGGAATAAAGAAATGAAGAGGAGGCTCCCCTCCCTCCCCCGCTCACAGCCTAGCGGGAGAGGCAGACCCAGCACCAGCACCGATAACTCTGGAACGAGGCGGATGTGCGAGGTGGCATCAGAGAGTACAAACGAGGCGGTGATAAGATAAGGGGGAGGCGGGGGAAGCCTCGGGCTGCATCTCATTCCCCTGGCATGAGCTTTTGTTTTCTCTTTATTAAGTTTGTCGACCATCTGATGACACCCAGCTGCTAACGCAACTGCGGCATTGCACAAAAGTAACTCGAGAAGACGTGTTCCTATGCTGACAGTGACAGCTAGGTCTCCCCGGGAGGAGGGACGGTGGGGCGGAGGGTGGGGAGAAAGATCGTTTTATGACGCCCTCCCTGCCTCCAAAGTGTAAGGAGCTTATACCTAAGGGAGACAGAGCTCGTGCATTCCAGAGGATAAATAGACTTCCTTCTCTTCTCAGGTAATAACTGCAATTTTGCTCTCCCGAAGTTTACATCCAAGTCCGTGCAAAAACAAAACTATTAGACTTGTCATCGGCATGCTAACGGATCGTGTCTACCCTCTTTTTTTTTTTTTCCCCTTCCAGAGCTGAAGTCGTAATAAATGGCTCCTCGTCGCCAGCTGTTGTTGACAGAAGTAATGAAAGCATTAAGCACAACATCCAGCCAGCCTCGGCCAAATGGAGGCACAACCAGACGCTCTCTCTGAGGATCAGGTAGTGGTAATTACCAATAGGACAGGAGACAGACCTGGCCTTCTTCAGCACAAGCCAGCAAATTGCCACTCTCCATCATCTAAAGAAGTCAGGATAGAAATAAAATGTTTACCTCCTGCCGAGGCAGGTGTCATCTGTAAGCGATCAATTGGAAATAAAAACCCGAGACAAAAACCCAGCGGCCCCGCACGTGCATGCAGCGACAGGGGCCTGAGAGGGGGGCGGGGGCACCCGGGTGGGGTCCTGGGTCTGGAAGGGGTGAGGCTCTCGGGTCAGCAGCACCAGGAGCCTGCGGGCTGGAGACCACGGGCGGTTTCTCCCAGAGGATCCAAAGGCAGGAGATGTCTCCTGCGTGGGCCAGTCTGGCAGCCGTGGCCCCCTTTCTGTGGGTGACCCAGAGTGACATGACCCCTGTTTGCTAAGGGAGAGGTCTGCTCAGCCAGAGAGGAGCTCTCGTCCAGCCCTTTGGCCGCGTGACTTTGACGTGGCTGTGACTCACCCAGCAGAGGTTGGTCAGTATAACCCCGGCCCCGTGCGGGGGGCCCAGGGTGCTAACTCGAATCAGACGTGCTAGCAGGGAGACACAAATGTCAGGCGGGACAGTGCCACGCGATGTACGCGTTAGGTGGTGTCGTGTCTCATCGACAGGTGGAAATACAGAGATCGTACTGAGGAGAGAGCACGCTTCATTTTGTGAGAGAGCTGAGAGGGATAGCAGCGAAAGGGGCGGTGGGTTTTGAAAGGTAGTTAGGAGTCTGCCAGGAGTGCCAAGCTGCGTCCCGCTTGCACACAGGCTGACGTCTGCTATTTGTGCTCAGTGCCGCTGGAGATCCGAGTAGGAGGTAGGGGACACAGGTGTGGTGAGGTTGGCACCATCGGCTGGGCCAGATGGGGAAAGCCTCAACCATGGCGGCCAACCTTCCCGGGCCTTCCACCATGGGGAGGGAGAGCAGGAGGCCCAGAGCTGCCCAAAGGGTCACCACACAGAGCAGGAAGGGGGCCCCTTCCAGGCAGGCTCATTGTCAAAACGGAGATGCCCCTCACCCCTTAGCTCTCGAGGCTTGGTTTGGGGACATGGGGCGTACGGGGGCTGGAGAGGCCTGAGACCCAGCACCTGACAGATGAGAAGCCATCTGAAAGGACTGGCTTCTGTTGCCCCCAATCTGCCACTCTCACCAGCGCCCCTCCTGAGGCCCCCTGGGTGGGCCAGCTGCGGGCCTTCCTCGCTCGCCCTTGGATCAGTCAGTGAAAACACCTGCCATCGGCTTCCACGGCGGCTGTTAACCGCCCGCCCACTCTATGGCTTAAAACAACAGGAATGTATTCTCTCACGACTGGGGGGCTGGAGTCCCAAATGCTCCCTCTGCAGGCCCTTGGGAGATCCTTTCTTGTCCCTTCCATCTGCAGGGGGTGAGCGGGGGGCAGGGGGGGTGATGGCTCCAGCGCTTTCTCACGCCGTGGCCTCATTACCTCAATCCCTGCCTCCGTGTCACACCCTCTTCTTCTCTGTGTCTGTGTGTTCCCCTAGCCTGCCTCTCGTAAAGCCATTTACCTTGGATTTAGGGCCAGGTAATCCTGGACCCTCTCAAGATCCTTAATTTCATTACATCTGCAAAGGTGCTATTTCCAAATAAAGCCACGTCGCAGGTTCCGAGGGTCAGGAAGCAGACATGTATTTAGCGGATGGGCACTGTTCACCCCACTACACCACCTGTGAGTGAGATCCTCCACTGGCCCTTTCTCGGCCGCTGGGCAGAGAAATGGATACCACACAGACACACACAGACACACACACACGCTTTCGGAGAAGACCAGACCACGGGAGCCTACAAACACACAGCCACCCTGGCAGGAACAATGGGCCTTCACCGAGGGGGAAAAAGAATTTCCTTCAACTTCCTTCGATGAAGCACCAAAATTATTCTTAATAAAAGATGCTGGGAGTGACTTGGAATGATGTTTAATAATTGATAGTAATTTCTCATAATTAGTTATAAATTAATTCACTCGCAAAGCTGTTTATTTATGGACTTTCGGGGGACTCTCCCTACTTTTACATACTGTGGGGTGAGTAACTGCAGAGGCTGTAGCAATTTCCGTCCTGTATCGGTTTGCCAAATCGTATAATCCTTGGTAAAGGGCAGGGTGGTAAATAAAACTAATGCCTCTGTTTCCTATCAAGAGATACAAATTATTCAGCAAAGGGTGTCTCCCCCGCATGATGGCAAGAGATCCCTGTCATCAATTAGGAAAGACTAGTGGAAGGAGTGCGTGGTGCCTGCCAAGCACTCTAGTTACCCCCTGGCTATGCCAGAGGCTCCCAACCCCGGGCCCATGCCGGAGTCACCTGCCGAGCTTTGGGAAGCGCGCTGGGACCTGGGCCACCCTCGGAGTTGGGATTTCTCAGGTGGGATCCCAGAGCTTCTGAATTCTTTATAGTTTCCTGGGTGATGGAGTGGGCGCCTACTGGGATACGCCGCAGGCTGCCAACATCTCACATCTTATCGGCTCTCAGGCATCGGTGCTACCATCTGCACAATGGGGCACCCATCCTGCAAATTCTCATCTTTGCCAAGTGTAGGAAGGTTCTACCCTTCCAGTGTTGTGTGGAAAAGGAGACTGGCATCGTTCTAGATAGGGGCTTGCTGCAGGGAATGAAGTACATTTAGGCTAGTGTGGGTACCAAGTTTCTTCCTCTCTAAGACTTGAATCATTTCCTTTTTTCTTTTTTAATGTTTACTTATTTTTAATAGAGACAGAGCAGAGCAGGGGAGGAGTAGAGAGAGGGAGACACAGAATCCGAAGCAGGCTCCAGGCTCTGAGCTGTCAGCATAGAGCCCCGAGTGGGGCTTGAACTTACGAACCATGAAATCATGACCTGAGTTAAAGTCAGACAGTTGAGCAACTGAGCCACCCAGGCGCCCCGACTTGAATTGTTTCTAAAGATCTTTTGGGAGATTTAGACAGTTCTTCATGTAATCCGCCCTCCTCCACCCCGCCCCGCCCCCGCTCTCCCCGGCTAGGATCCCCTACCTTGGCCTGAGTGGTTTGAGTAAATCTCCCCAGGTGATTCTAAGAGGACATCTATCCTTTCTCTGACCATACCCTGTTCCAGCTGTGTACTTTACTGGGTGATTCTAGAACTTTCCGTCTAAAGTCATCCTGGAACCTAGAGAGCTGTCATTCGCTCACCTTTGTTCTGAAACAGCACAAAGGAACTTGCTCTGAGGGACCAGACAGGTATCGATACTTACAAACTCCAAACTAGACAGCAGTGGGGGCGGGGCAGCACACTGCATGGGATGGACGGGCTCAGGGACCTCGGGCAGTGTTCTCAGGCTCTCGAAGGTAGAACAATTGACACGCCTCATGGTGTCCATTCTCATTCACTCCATAGGATACCCCTTTGCCCAGAGGAGAAAATAGACCACTGGGGAGTGAGGGACGGGTGTCATTGTGGTTCAGGACCTCCTGTCAGAAGACGGCCCTGAATCCTATTGAGAGGAGAGTATGATGTACGGTGACCGCTGTCTGGGTTTATCCAAGACATGGGTTCCCTGGCACATGGGATTTTCAGTGATAAACGCAGGCCATCCTGGGCAAACCAGAGCAGTAGGTCACCCTTCCTTCCAGGACCTTCTGTGCTGAGCTCACACTGTGTCCTAATGGAATCATTTCTCTGGACAGTTATCACCCATCCTAGGAAGAGGGCGTCACCACAGCAACCAGACTGGCCGCCCCCATAGTTACCTTGGGTCATTTCTGACACTCCCTGCCTGGAACCTATTCCCGGAGGGCATCTGAACTCAGCTTCGCCAGGGTGCTGGCTGCCGCAGGCTACGGGGCGACACAGGACCGGGAAAGCTGGGTTGGCAGAGGGCGGCTGGCAGCAGGAAGACGTTTTCCTCATGTGTATTTGGTGTTCGTAGGAAGCAGATCTTGAAGTTCTTGGATGCTGAAAAGGACATTTCTGTCCTCAAGGGGACCCTGAAGCCCGGAGACATTATTCATTACATCTTCGACCGTGACAGCACGATGAACGTGTCCCAGAACCTCTACGATCTCCTCCCCAGAACGTCCCCCCTGAAGAACAGGCACTTCCAGACTTGTGCCATCGTGGGCAACTCGGGGGTCTTGCTGAACAGCGGCTGCGGGCCGGAGATTGACACGCACAGCTTTGTCATAAGGTAACCTGCCACGGGGGCTCTGGGCCCATCACGACGGGCAGGTTTCAGCTGAGCCTGGCCGGTTGTCCCAAGAGGTTGAAACAAGACACGCTGCGTGGGTTCGTCCCCATTGTCAACCTTGTGCATTAGAATTTCTTCAGATGCATTTAGAAGTCCCGGTGTACAGACTGCACCCTAGTCCAGTTAAATCCATCCGAGGGGTCAGGGGCATGTGGCCCACAACGCTTCTGGCGAACAGCCAAGGTTGGGAATCACCGATCTGGCACAGAGGTGGGCAGACTACGGCCCACAGCCTGCGTTTATCAATAAAGTTTTATTGGAATACGGTCAGGCCCATTCATTTTCATATCCTCAATGGCTGCCTTCTCTCTGCCATGTAAAGTTAGACTCGTTGGGCAGAGTTGAAGTGTTGCAATAGAGAGAGCACATACCAGAGGCCTAGAATAGTTCCTATAAGGTCCTTTACGGTAAAAGCTTGCTGAGCCCTAGATAAAGCCCGGGCTGACCAGTTGTGGGTTCAAGTTTGCAAACCTCTTTTTTAAGTGTTTGTGAAGGCGGTGCTTTGTTGGTAACTATCATTATCCTGCAGTCGAAATCTGGGAGGTGAGGGAGGGACAGAGAAACTTGGACTTGGACTTGACCGTCATTCTCGTTGAAATATCAGCTCTCAATGTTCAGTCTCCTGGGACACATTTGGACACAGTTACCGATGGCCCTGATACCTGACCCCCAACCCAGACAGACTTGGAAACAAGGCCTTGCTGTCCCCTGGTCGGAAGTAGGGCACACAGAGCCTCGAGTTTCGTGCCCACACAGTGCCCCAGCCCTGGCAGAAGTGCACACGGCATATCACGTTTCCATCGGGGCTGTCCTGATGCAAAGAGAGCCTTGTCCTGAGGCTTTGGGAAATGGCCTTTATCGGAGAATTCCCGGAACCTCAGGACGTGGGATTTGAGATGATGTATTTACTCCTGCGTCCACTGTGATGGAAGAGCCACCGCAGCCTAGCTGCCGAACTTGTGTTACTTTGCCAGGCTTTCTCTGTGCCTGGCATAGCCGGTGGCTCAGCCCTTCCAGTCTAAAGACTCGGGGAAAGAGGGGGAGAAGAAGGCAGGCAGAAAACGGAGCAGGGGTCTGATGGACGCCAAAGGAGGGTGGGGGCGTGCAGGCCGAGGGTAAAAGCAGGGGTGCCGGGCAGCATGGAGGGAGACCTTTCTGACTTGGTGTCACACATATAAGCCACGCCTTTGTCGCTAGTTTTGGTGACGAGGTTTTCCCTCTCGACCCAGCCCTGCCCTAGCACTTACCAAAGGCAACGGCCAGCTGCAGCCAGAACTTTCCCTTTTGGGCACTGACGCAGCAAGATGAACAGTGTGGCCTCAGAGTCCCGTCTTGGCTCTGCTGCTCATTTTTGTCACCCCACTTGGGAGTGCGTCACTGCCCTTTCTGGACCTCAGTTTCACCCTCTGTAAATGGAGCAGGTTGGACTAGCTGTCTTTGAGGTCCTTCCGTGAGGAATCCCGGCTGTGCTCTGGCCCCGCGCCCACGCACTTTGACCTTCACGGGAGCCCCCTGAGCTTATTCAAGGGCAGAATCATCCGGTCTGGGGCGGGGCCGAGACTGTGGGTTATCTAATGCCCTCCCTGCCGCTGTGCAGGCTGTGCCTGGAGAGGCACACTTCGTCTCCCCGGGGGTCCTGTCCACACCTGTCCACACGTGCTTAGAAAAGAGGGACCTGAAGCCCCAAGGAGAGCGCACCTCAGAATAACGCACAGTTGTCCTTTGACCTTTAGCACTCTGCCTGTGGCTCTCACACACCTGCGTGTTTGGGGAGGGGGTGGACTTGAGTGGCCTTTTAGGACAAGATTACAAAGCTCTTCCGGGTAGAGACCCCCGCCGGTGCCGAGTGGCAGCACTGGCTCCTCCGCCCCACTGGGACCACTCCTCTGGGCTCTTCTCACCTGGAGGGTCATCCGAGTCCCCCCCCACCCCCGGGGATCCCACAGGCCAAAGCCCCCCTAAAGAGTAAAGGGCGGTTGATGCTGTGGCCACTGCATGAGCCGGCAGGTGTGAGTGTGCCTGGGCCGCGTCTCCTACGACAGAGCACAAGTGTTCATCTCCCCCCTGCCTCTCCCTTGGGGTGCAGGGAGGTCACTCCACGATTCCACACCATCTCCCCTGTACTGCTCGCCTCTGCAAATGAGAGCTTTCTGTGGACCCTGCGTCTCCATCCCACCCGCCTCACACTGACCGTGAACTCCCCTAAAGCAGACTGCTTGTGTCCTTCCCTGGACACCAGCCCAAGCCTGAGCCTGGCACAGAGGAGGGCCTCCAGGCTCAGGCTCCAGGCAGCTTCGCTGAGAAAAACAGACGCCCGGAGGGTTCCGATGGGACGTTCTTAGTCTCTGTCAATTGAAATCTTCAATCGCTTTGCCTTGCTCCGTGTTAATTGGGCCCCTCTTCTGCGTGGGAGACACCAAGACCTTGCCCCCCCTCAGGAAACTCAACACTGCACCATAGGAAGGCACCCCTCGTGCAAAACGCAATGAGGTTGCAAAATACTCAGCCTCCTGGGGAGTTGAGGGCAGGCTTCTGGAAGAAGCGGTATTCGACGTGGCTGGCTTGGGCGCATGACAATGGCGAGCGGGAGGAGGTAGCATGAGGAGAGACAGCAGAGGCGAGAAGCTAGATTCCCGGATCACAGAGGCTGGCGCCCGAGTGAGCGAATGTTGCCTCAGGTGCGGCTGGGAACCGGGGCAGCGGACAGGAGGGCTGGTCCCCGCGGGACCCCGGGGCCCCGTGAGCCTGCAATGGAGCTGGAAGAGACTGCCTAACGCGGGGTCCTACACGTACAGGGTATATTCCCAGATGTTTAGGGATCAAGACTTCATTGTTGCTCACATACATGTGTGTGCACACACGCGCGCACACACACAGACACACACCTTCAGTAGGGAGTCTTGGGAACAAACTCCCTTTCACAAGTGAGTCCCCATCATCAACATCATGTCCGTTAGGAACTCAGCACACAGCAGGTGCAGATCTACACACTTCGTGCTCAGTAACTTATTTTATTCTCGCGACCACCCCGTCAGGAATGTTCTATTTTGCGCTGGCTTTTGCAGTGAGGAACCTGAGGTTCGGAGAACCAAAGGTCCACGGCACGCTCGGGCCAGGCTCAGGCTGGGGACCTCACGCTGTACCTGTGGACGTGCCTGTTTCTGGAAGGGACGGACTCTTGTCCAGCCCAGAGCTACACCCATCGAAGCAGGGCGGCCCACACCCAGCCCGCCCAGAATTCGCTTTGGGAGGCCGGGCCTGCTGTTGGAAAGGATAGAGCTTAGAGCAGGCTTCCTCTGATGCCTCCATCATCCTCACTCGAGAAACGGCCCTGAGACGCGGTCGCGGGAAAATCCTGGCCTTGGCAGCCCTCCCCTGCCTGGAATACCTTCCATTAGCCAGGGTCCCATGTGGAATGAGGCTGGGAGCCTGCCCTAGGGAGCCCAAAGCCCCAGGGCTCAGCTCACCTTACTTGGACAATACCGCGACTCACCGGTATCGTTGCTGGGTAAGGACTTCTGTGCTTCCTCTCCCCCAACCAGGCCGGAAGCCTGCTGGGGTCCTTCTTTACCTCTGCCACGGCCCCCGGTGACCCATGACAGACTTGGTGGATCTGAACTCACTGAGTCCACCTCACCCTGCTCTCAGGACCTGGTGGTTGGTCTGAAAGAGGCCCCGGGCCTTCAGGAAGGCCTTAGAAGCCTGGCTCAGCTGGGCTCTGGGACAATAGGTGTAGTTGTCTCTAACTGGTCAACAAGATAATTATTCTCTGTTCCTCTGAGGTCTGCAGCAGGGGCCCCTGAAGGTGTCCCAAGGCAGTTCCCCCTCCTTGCCACGTGTAACCACAGTCAGAGAGAGCAAGGCCAGGGTGGGAGTGGGGAGAGTGGGTATTTTAGCGGGGTCTAGTCTGAGCAGCAAACAGGCTTTTGAGTCAGACACACCAGAGACCGAATCCTGGGCAGTTCCCTTACGAGCTCTGGGATTCCGGGCAAGTTACTTTGCACGTTCTGGGCCTTGATTTCCTCATCCGTAAAGGGAGGGTGATTAATACTGAGCCGGAATAAGATGAGCTGACCTATGTTAAAGGACCAGCGGCCGGCACGCACCCGAGCTCCGGGATGTTAGTTTTCTTTCTGATGATCCTCCTTCTTCTTCCCAATCGTTGAAGGAAGAAAGTCCTGGCTCGAAAGGAGGGCAAGTGGTGTCTCTCTGGATCTCGCCCTTTGGCAATGACCTGTGCCCCTGGCCTTCATGTCTCCAGCCTCTGTTCTATAAATACTTACTGTAATTTCTCAGACTTAACTCCACCGGTCAGAGGGCCCCCCCCACCAACAAATCTTCAGGCAGACGGCAGCCAGGCCGCCGCGGCAGTGCCCTTGGCCATCCTGGTCCCACTGGCTTGCGGCACAGGCAGGAAGCCCCGGTGGGCACCCCCAAGCTGGACCCGTAAAGGTGGGAGCGTTCCCCGCAAAGCAGGCCTTTGGTGAGACACCAAAGGCTGCCGGCCCCGGGGTCCCAGGCCAGTTCAGTGAGAGATTGCAAAGGCCTTTTCATTTGTCCTCCAAGACATAATTCCATCCACAGCTGCTGCAACTTCATCTTATTGGTGTCTAGCTATTGCCTAAAATGCAAATCTGTTCCTCTCCTGCTCAAGCGTCTTCAGTGGCTCCCTATTGCCCTTGGCCTGACATACAAGCCCTGCTTACCTCTCTAGCTTCACCCCTTCCACACAGTATGGCCCAGAAGGCAAATCGCTCGCCTTCCCCGGAATACCCACATGGCTCCACACGTCGAAGCCCTTACATACATTTCTTGTGCCCACGATGCCGTAGCCTGATGTCTCCCAGACTGCCTGGTTGTAAGAATTACCTGTAGAGCTTGTAAAGATAAGTATCCATTCCCAGGCTCACCTGCTGAAGCTGGACCCCCAGGTGAGAGACCCAGGGAATCTGTACTTTTAACTCCTGCCCGAGGCGATTCCTCCGCTCTGGCAAGCTGGAAAAACACTCTCTAACTGCCTCACCCACAAACGGACTAGTGCTCACCCGTCCTTCTAGACTTCTCTCAGCAGGTCACCACCTCTGGGAAGACCACCAGATGTTGGGAAGACCTCCTTCTCATAGTAATGTGGGAATATTACTTTAATATACTATAACTATATATAGTTATATATATATATAATAACTATAATAATAGGCCGATAGTTCGCCTTTATTGAGATCTTGGCGTGGTCCAGCAGGGTTCTAAGTACTGGCTATGTAGTCACTCCTTTAACCCCTGGAATGGGGTGCTGTTGCGATCTCCATCATAGCTGAAGAAACCGTTGGGCATATCGCTTAGCTGTGGGAAAGCTCTTAGGAGCACAGAGAGGTTGAGCAGGTTGCCCAGAAACACGCAGGTTAAGAGTAGGAGTGTGCCTTCAGAGCCCTCACTGTTCCCTAGCATGGCCAGGTCACGCCTGCAATAGCACGTCACCTTGTGAGCCGAGGATGGCCTGCTTGCCTCCTCCCTCTACTAGATCCTCAACTCCAGAACACAGGCACTGTGCAGCCCCGGGGACCAGCAAAGTTGTATGTGTGCGGTAAGAGCTAGTGAATATGCAGCAGGGAAGAAGGGGCAGGGGTGACAGGAGGGGCGGGTGGGCGCCGGAAGATGCCCTGGGTCTTGGGGGAGGAGGAGGAGAGGAGGGGAGGCGAGGGTGGGACCAAAGGAAATCAGAGCAGCAGCGTCTCGTCTCGCCCCAAAGGACCACGATGCCTTTCTCCCCGGCAGGTGCAACCTGGCCCCCGTGCAGGAGTATGCCCGGGACGTGGGGCTCAAGACGGACCTGGTGACCATGAACCCCTCCGTCATCCAACGGGCCTTCGAGGACTTGGTCAACGCCACTTGGCGGGAGAAGCTGCTGCAGCGGCTGCGCAGTCTCAACGGCAGCATCCTGTGGATCCCCGCCTTCATGGCCAGGGGCGGCAAGGAGCGCGTGGAGCGGGTCAATGAGCTCATCCTGAAGCACCGCGTCAGCGTGCGCACTGCGTACCCCTCTCTGCGCCTGCTGCACGCCGTCCGCGGGTGAGCGGCCCCTCCGCGGGGCTGGGCGCCGTCCCGGCCCTGAGAGGCGCTTGGTGCGCGGTCCTCCTTCCCTAGATGCGTTTCCCTCCCGGGTTAGCCCCTCGCTGGCCGTGCGACCTCGGCGCGTCCCCGGCCTTTCTGAGCCTCCGGTCCTGCAGAAAGGAGGGGGCGCTGGCAGCTGGGCTCCATCCGGTCCCCGGGTTAGACGGAGCTGTAGTGCCTGCCCGGAGAGCTGTGTCGAGAACGATCCTCCCGTTGCTGCTGCGCGAGCGATAGACCGTGAAGGGCAAGGATGGAAGGAGGAGCGTGTGTTGGAAGCTCTGGCGATGGTTTGGGTTGGGACCGGCGGGCTTGGACGGGGACAGTGGTGGCAGATAGGCAACAGTTGGCTCAGATCGGCTGAAACCTTTGGAGGAGAGGCAGCGGGAATCTCTGGTGGGTTCTGCTTAAGGACCTCCAGGGGTGAGAGAAAGAGAAACATCCAGATTGGTGGTTGGAGCTTGAGGAGATGGGTGGACAGTGGCCGCAGTTTCTGTGAGTGGAGAGCCCTGCGGGAAGCCCATGCATGCCTGGGGGTGTCGAGGGAGAAGGGTTTGGGGCACAGTACGTTTGAGGTGCCTGTTACAAACACGCCCCTGCACACCCCTGACCTTGTGGCTCGGGTCAGGCCCTTCGTCCAGCTGCCCGTCCACTCACATGGCAGGCAGTCACCGTCCTGCTGGTACAGGCTCCCCTCTGACATTGAAATGCTCTTCACTGGGGCCTGAGCATCACTCGGGGCGACCTGGGAAACTCTCTTGCCAACGAAAGGACTCTTGTTGTCCTCACCAAGGTGACCCCTGAGGGTCACCCAAGCCTGTGCCCAGCTCTGGTCTCATTAGGGTGGGTGTCAACACAGAAACCCACTGCCCCCAAGAAAGGCTAGAGAGACATTCAGTAAGAGGCAGCCACGCTCGTGGCCGATGGAGCAGAGTGACTCCTGATGGACACAAGGCTCACTGGGGACATCCTGGAGGTTCACCTGTCAGGCCTTCCTTCGGCATCCACTTCACCCCTGTCACGGCGTGGGTCCCGCTCCCAGAAACCCCCATCTCATGGCTTTAGGCGCTAGGCCTTAAATGTTGTCTCTTCCCGGAAGGAGGAAAGCCTCCGTATGGTTTGGAGGTCAGAGGGGATGAGAGAAGAAGAAGGACTGTCCCTTGGTAAAGAGAAACAGTCCCTCGGACAGGGAGAGGGCCACTACCTGGCAGAGACGCACGCAGCCAGAGCTATTTCCAGCTGTAATTGACTCACTTTCATCTGTCAAAATAGCATTAGGCGCCTGTAATAAGCCCTTTAAACAAACAGGCTGTTCATCCTGGGATGGCAACATCTTCCCTTGCAGGAACTCCCGGGAGGAAATTCTGCAGGAGAGAGAACGGGGCGGGCTTCTGCTCTCAGCAAGGGGAAGAGGGGGAGGGGAAGAGGGCTCTGGGGCCCTCCGTGGGGGGGCAGGGTCCAGGAGGGTGTTACAGGGAAGGTGGGCAGCGTCTGTAGTGAGAGGGAGGAACCTGGGAGGAACCTGGCCCAGAGGCAGACTGCTCTGGCATGAACACTGTGGGCTTTGGAGTTAGAGAGCCCTGGGTTCAAATCCCAGCACCATTACTCATGTGGTTAATAGGCCCGTTGTCTTGCTTTATTTTTCCCTTTGCTGGGAACACTTCCTACATCCGAGTGTGTGTCCTGTGCTGGCCAAGGAGACACACAGTTAGTCACGGCCAAGGAGACACACAGTTAGTCAGTCATAGCTTCTGCCACCATGGTAGCTGCCACCAACCACCCACCAAGGGATTACACTTGACCTATAGACTTAAGAGGTAGAAGTAAGGGGGCGCCTGGGTGGCTCAGTTGGTTAAGCGTCCAACTTCAGTTCAGGTCATGATCTCATGGTTCGTGAGTTTGAGCCCCATGTCGGGCTCTGTGCTGTCAGTGCAAAGCCCACTTTGGATCCTCTGCCTCCCTCTCTCTCTGCCCCTACCCTGCTTGTTCTCTCTCTCCCTCTCTCTCTGTCTCTCAGACATAAGTAAGTAAACTTTAAAAAAAAAAAAAAAAGACCATATTAAAAATAAAGAAATAGAAGTAGGACCAGAAGGTGAAACCACAAGAAGGAGCCTATATTAGGCTCAATTTTGATAAAGGATTCTGTAGTAGAGTGATGGACAAAGTCAAAGTCACTTGTCAGGAATTCTTCACCTCAAAGTTCCAGTATAAACTGTAGTTCACAGGATAATCTTGTTTCCTTCTTTACAAATCTATTGCTCAATAAACCTTCTGTTTATGAGGCAGAAGGGGATAAACTTTTTCATTGTGATAAAATACATACACATAAAATTTACTGCTTTAACCATTTTTAACCAGGGAGCTCAGTAGTATTAACAGTGTATTCACACTGTTGGGAAACAGATCTCCAGAAGTTTTTCATCTTGCAAATCTGAACCTCTATACTTAGAAAACAACACGTCCCCTTTCCCTCAATCCCTCCAGCCCCTGATATCACCTTTCTACTTCACTTTCCATGAATTTGGCTACTTCAGATACTTCGTACAAGTAGATTCGCACAGTGATTGACTTTCTGTGACTGACTCATTTTCACTTAACCTAATGTCCTCCAGTTTGATCCAAGTGGTAGCATAAATCAGGATGTCCTTCCTTTAGAAGGCTGAGTAATATTCTGTCCATTCAGCCATCAATGGATATTCAGTTTGCTTTCGCCTCTTGACAATTGTGAGTAGTGCTCTTATGAACATAGGTGTGCAGGTATCTCTTGGAGACCCTGCTTCCTTTTTTTTTAATGTTTATTTTGCTTATTCTTGAAAGAGAGTGAGTGGGGAAGGGGCAGAGAGTGAGAGAGACAGAGAATCTGAAGCAGGCTCTGCCCTATCAGCACAGAGCCCAATGCAGGGCTTGATCCCACAAACTGCGAGATCATGACTTGAGCCAAAGTCAGTCGCTTCACCAACTGAGCCACGCAGGCACCCTGAGACCCTGCTTTCAATCCTTTTGGCTACAAACTCAAGTAGAATTGTTGGATCATATGGTAGTTCTGTTTTTAATTTTTGAAAGAACCTCCGCACTGTTCTCCATAGTGGCTGCACCATTTTACGATCCACCAGCAGGACCCGAGGGTCTCAGTTTCTGCACATTGTCATTGACATTTGTTATTCCATTTTTCCACATCCTTGCCAGCATTTGTTATGTTGTTGTTGTTGTTTGATAGTAGCCCATGTTAGCCACCTTTAAGTGTACAATTCAATTAGAAGAAAGTTTCTGTTAGAAGAAAATGTAGGGGAAAATTTTTATGACCTTGGGTTTAGCAATGGCTTAAGTATGACACCAGAAACACGGGCAACAACAACAACAAAAGAGATAAAAGGGACTTCATCAAAATTAAAACTTTTCATGTACCAAAAAGCCAATATATTAAGAGAGTGAAAAAAAAACCCACCCATAGAATGGGAGAAATATTTGCAAATCACGTATCTGATAAGAGATTAGTGTCGGAGTATACGTGGATCTTCTACAACTCGGCAACGCAAATAAATCGAACAGCCCAATTTAAACATGAGCAAAGGACTTGAATAGACATTTCTACAGAGCAGGTGTACAGATGGCCCATAAGCACATGAAAGGATGCTTCAACATCACTAGTCACTGGGAAAACACGAAACCACAGCGAGGTACGCCTACACCCCCTAGGATGGCCGCTATCGCAAAAGTGGGAAATAGCAAGTGTCAGTGAGGATACAAAGAAATTGGAATCCTTGTGCCCTGCTGGTGGGAATGTCAAGTGGAAATGAACTTTGAGGCATCCTAGCGTCTTCGTTCTGCAAGGAGAAAACCAGCTAGCCCCCAGACAGGTTGGGTGATTCATGGGAGACCACCCAGCCAGTGAGAGGCACAGCCAGGCACTGAAGCCCATCGCCCCACTCTAACCAGTACGCAAGATGCGGCAAATTCACACCCAGCCAGGTCTGGATTGTGAGCTCGGTGGGCCCGGTGCTGCCACACTGGGGAAGCTGTGTGAGGAGACCACAGCGAGCAGCAGCATATATGAGCGCAGCGCACAGGGCAGTTCTGAGTACAGGGCAGCTTTCCCCCTGGGCACAGTATGCCGAAAAGTCAGAACAGCTCAGGGTCCCACCAAACACCCATTGACACCTGAGCCTCAACACAGTCCTGTGGAACCCTCTGTTGAGGCTCTCGGTGTCATTTGCCCCTTGACTTTGCCTTGGTCTTTGCCCTCATTTGTTTGGCTGTTGGGTGGCTTGAAACACCCAGACATGTCCACATACAAGTCATTGTGCTCCCGGGGCTGGTTTAGTGTCCGTGGTCCATCCATTCATGGGGAAAAAACCGTGGGAAGCTCTAGTAACAGCCAATAGGCTTGTCGTGAAGACTACATGAAATCGTGTATGTAAACCACTTCTAGAGCCAACACTGGTCGTGTTAAGCCCAACTGGTGTTAGTACACCTGGAACATGGCAGAGCCATGTCAAGAGACCGAATGACCACGGTTTCAGTTCCCCTGGTTAAACAATCTCCTAGTACACGTTTGTGATTATTAACCTACTTCTTAGCATTAATTGTTTCAGGTGTTAAGTGCCTTGAGGCCAGGATCCTGCTGTACCCCTGTCTCCTGCATAGTGCCCGATACTCAGAGAGCAGGTCCCCAGTGACCTCAGATTTAAGAAGGACATGTGGAAAAATAGACAAGGGCCATAAGTAACCATTCCTAACACTTCTGTGCCAGACACCACGCTAAGCATTGTGTCATATAATGAGAGAGCTACTACAAATATCCCATTTTAAGGCGAAGAAAATTGAGCCTCAGGTGTAGGTAACTTGTACAAGGTCCCATGGCTGGTAAGAGACTGAGTCAGGACTCCTCCCTTGCTCCTGATCACCGGCCCGTTGGTCTTCTCTTACAATAACCAGGGAATAATGACAGAGGCCCTAGAAGAATGAGGTCAGGAAGGCCAAAGCCAGAGTTTGAGTTTAAGAAAATAATAAGAAAAACAGAAAGGGCATCTTATGTTTCAGGTAAAGAAAACCAAAAAGATAAGGGCAGGCAGTGCAGAGGCCACGAAAGACAGAGGGAAACTGGACTCTTGATTTCTCTTCTACATCTGTCTTCTCAGCAACGGAGAGCTGTCTTTTACGTGGATACTGTAACAAAGCCCTTGGTATCGTTCCTTACAATCCCACCCAGCTCCTCGAAACCCATGGTTCTCAACATGGTCCCTGGACCCGCAATGTCAGCGTCACCTGGGTACTTGTTAGAAATGCAAATTCTCAGGCCCGACCCGAGCTTACTGAATCAGAAACCGTAGGACCGGGACCCAGAACTCTGCCTTTGAACAAACCCAGTAGGTGATATTGATGCATGGCATAAGTTCGAGAACCTCTCCTCTCAACAAAACCGAGACCAATTAACCTCCTAGGAGAAATCGCGCACTAAGCCCGCTGAGCAGCTGGCTGTGATCTTCTCTAAATCATACGAAAATTGGAGAAGGGCGGTCTGCAACAGACCATCCTTTCCCCAATTTTCTAAACATGGGGGAAAGATGGACTCCAGTGAGCTCGTTCTCAATCCTAAGCCAGAGTTTTAAAAAGGTCATGAAATGCAAGGAATGCCTCACGAATGCTTGAAGATGAAGAAGTCAACACAAGAGCAGATGTGCTCAACAGCAGGGCACACTGCCCCGCTCCGCTTCGCGAAGGAGGATGGGACAGAGGTAGAGACAGGAACAGTGTAGTCGTGTGGTGTCTTGGTTTAAGTCAGATACTTTGACAAAGTATTTCTTGAGCAGCATGGTGATCTGATGGATGGTTCAGGGAGTAAAAGGGGACAAATGTGAACTCTCTTCTCAGAGAAGCCTTGTAATATAGATACTCTTTTCGTCCCCATTTTCCTTACAAGGAAACAGGCTCAGAAATGCTAAGTGGACTTCTCCAGATCACTCAGATGAGGAGCAGGGGAACTAGAACCCATGTGTATAGGCTTCGGTTGTCTCTACTCTTCCGATGCCATCCCCTTCTCATGTCCTTGACAGATAGACTGACCACTGTCTGTTGACCACTGACGCCCAACAGACACTAATTAATTAAAAGATGATTTCCTGGGGACCGCTAAGAACATGCTGCCAGCCTCCTATCCTGCCAACTGTCCCCATTTTTACTAATGGCTTAAATGAAGGCATCAATTGTCACCTTAGCCAATGCACGGAAGACGTGACTTTGGGGGGATTCCTAATATTCGGGGCTCAGAGTTGAACCCAAACTTCTTTTGATGGGCTGAAATAATGAGTCAATCTAAAAGGGAGAAATTTAATACGGATAAATGCAAGATTCTGTACTTAGATTCTAAACAATTGTACAATCTAAAATCTTAGATCTTATGCAAAATGTATAACATTTTGAGAGTCAGAGAGATGGGCGATGACCTTCGTCAAATTCCACTTGAAGATGTTTTAGTTCCCAGGCTCAGGCACGAGAGGGACACAGTGGCAGAGAATGTCAAAAGTTGAAAGGTTGGGGCGCCTGAGTGGCTCAGTTGGTTGAGCGTCTGACTTCGGCTTGGGGCATGATCTCATAGTTCGTGAGTTCGAGCCTCGTGTCGGGCTCTGTGCTGACAGCTCCGAACCTGAAGCCTGCTTTGGATTCTGCGTCTCCCTCTGTCACTGCCCCCCTGCTCACACTCTGTCTCTCTCTCATAAACATTTAAAAAAAAAAAAAAGTTGAATGGTTCAGGGAGAGAAGTCTCCAAGGAGCACGAGAGTAATCTTTCTTCGATTAAAAAATATTGATAGGCACCCAGAAGGCTCCAGGCCTGTGTTGGGGGGGACACAAAAATCAGCGATACAAGGCTTTTGCCTTTGAGGGGTTCACAGATTTGGCCTGTGAGGCTCCAGGTGTAGAACTAGGGTGGAGAGGGGACCTACAGGGAGTCAGGTTTCATCTGGACACTGGGAAGAACGTTCCAACAAATGAAGGTCATCTGAAATGAGCTGGGTTGCCTCTTGTTCGGGCAGCAGGGAGTGCCTCTTGCCGGGCCATGACTGGGGAAACCTGCCTCATGCAGACTTAGTGTATTCGTTCGTGAGGGCTGCTGTAACAAAGGACCGCCAGCCCAGGGACCTACACTGACAACAGGAAATTATTGTCTCACAGATCTGGGAACTGGAAATCCTTCCGCGAGCTGTGCCGGAAGAATCCATCCCAGGCCTCTCTCTTGTGAAGGACCAGCTCCCTCATTCTCCCTGCATGTCTATTTATGTCCAACCCCCTCCCCTGCTTATTATGACATCAGTTGCGTTGGAATAGGGGCCCCCCTAATGACCTCACTTTAACTTCATTACCTCCATAAAGACCCTTATCTCCCAATGAGGTCACATTCTGAGGTTGACTTCCACAGATGAATTTGAGGGAACGTAATTCGGCCCAGAACGGTTGGGCCGGATGGTCACCTTTTCCACTCAGAGAGTCTTTGATTCATTGCGCCTGTGTTAGGAGAGTCTCTAACCACCGGCTACTCTGCAGCTGCTTGCCCATCGGAGGCAGTTCTTGGGCAGCATGGTGCTGAGAAAGCCTGCCCTTGACTCGCCATACTGGCCCTGCCCCTGACTGAGCAGCTCTTCCAGAGGGCTTCTGGCTCTGCCAGCCCAAAGGGTGGCATGGTGCCCCTGGCTGGCTGTTGGCAAGGGAGGTGAGCAACTCAGCGGAAGGACACCCAGGCAGCTGAACGAGGTTGCAGGCAGGGGAACGTTCTGGTTCGCAGCTGGTAGCCAATGGCTCCGATTCAATTACAACAAAGCGGAAGGCTGTGACCCACCGAGAGGGCGGCCCTCGGGCAGGAAAGCAGCCCGCTGCCTGGCCCACTTAGCCGCCGACCGCGGGCCTGGTGCAATTCACAAGCCCGTGAATTGGTGCTTCATTGGGCATCAAAAGTGCTGAATGTGGGCCGTAGGAGGGCAGTGATCCAGCGTGCAACCCAGCCAGGGCGGGAGCAGCAGATCCGCAGAGTGGGCACTGCCGCCTGCCAGCAGGATGCAGAAACCTAAAGTTTGATGAGTGAGAGGGAGGGCCTGGCGCAGAGAATAAGAGGCAAGACCAGGGCAGTTTGGAGGTGCCCCCTCCCACGCGTGCCCGTCTCAGTCCAAAGAGCGTGTCCCTAGGGCCCGTCCGGGGACACGGAGTGTATACTCCATGCCGGCATTACGTGGAGAAAAGGAAAGAGGTCTGCGATATTAAGTCATTTTTCATAGATCGTCTCCCTATTTTTTTTAAATAGCAAAGGCACGTAGTAAAAAGAAAAATCCAAACAGTCTAAAAGGATTTGAAGGGAAAAGCAAGCAAGCCCTCCTCCACAGAGGCAGCCTGTTAAACTGGTTTTCTGTGTGCACTCCTCCAGAAATAGCCACTTCTGTACATAAGGGAGCATGTTTTAAGCACCGTACCTTGCCGAATTCTGGAAATCATTCCCCATCAGTAACGTACCACCTAGTTCTCCCTTACAGTGTCTGGGCCATAATTTCTGTGAGCAGAAGCCATTGCTGGTCATCGTGGGTTTTTCCAGTCTTGTCCTAGATAATCACTGCTACAGGGATGATCTTACACCAACACCTGCACACATATGTACACGTAGAGGATTGCTCGTTAGACGTGCCATCGCTAAAAAGAGACAAATGTAAGCATTGTTAGTTTGTGTAGAGGTTCCCAAATTGCCCTCACTAGAGATAGGTACCAATTTACACTCCCACCGATGAGTATTGAAAATGCCTGTTTTTCCGTAACCTCGCCAACGTGCTATATTATCAGCATTTGTTATCTTTGCCAATCCGGCAGAAAATGGCGTCTGATTGTTGTGTGAAATTGGATTCCTTTAGTTCTGAATGAGGTTAATTATAATTTTTTTCCTGTCTGGAGTGCCATCGGTTTAGCCTCCAGGATCCAGCCACAAGTTTTCAGCCCCCAAGAGGTGGTATTTCTGTCCCCGCTGGGCCAAAGGGTGATCCCTATGCATGAGTGACAATCTCACGACTCCCCGAGGGGCCCGCCCTGCAGCAGGAGGGAGCCCTGAAGTGATCAGCGTCGTGATTTTTTTCCTCCTTTCTTTTGGCAACATGCTGTCTAGGGCGCTGTTAGCCTGCCTCTCTTATGTGCAGACCTGGTGGCTGCCTGCAAGGGTCTACAGTAAGGCCAGCCTCCTTCACTTCTCCAGCCCAGATTTGTGATGGACCCACTTTGTGCTTGAGCTATGCTAAGATCAGAGGTTCTAAAGAAGCAGGAAGTCTGTCCACTTGCTCACAGAATTTTAAATTGTAGGGGAGGAGAGAGATGAGTAAATGAATAATTATAGCCCAGGGCGATAAGTGCTCTGCTAGGGAAAGAACAGCACACAGGGGCACGGACCCTCTGGGGAGGTCCGGGAAGTGACCTCGAGGCTGAGACCGTACGAAGGAGTTGCCAGCCAGGAGAACTGGGAAGGTGGCAACGTCCTGCTAGAAACCGAGAAGTGCCTTGCAGCCGTGTGGCCGTGCGTGCCAGGCGGTGGGAGGGATTTCAGGGCCAGGTCGCCAGGGCTGCACGAGCCTGGCTGAGGCCGCTGGACATTCTCCTGGGGACTCGGAGAGTCACTGGGGAGTTTTTGGTGACATGGTTATACTTGAGGTTAACCTTGCTTCCTTGAGTGGAGAGCGTTGGCTTGGGTACGCGCGGAGGCCTGGGGACCAGGAATGGGCCTCTACCGTCCACAGGACTTAGCTCTGCACTCCCGCCCCAGACTTTGAGACAAAACCCCCAGCTCTCCATCATCACAAAGCTGGGCAGCCTCATCCCGAGATGGCCCCCAGGATCCCAGAGCCCTAGGCAGAGGGCTCTGGTCAGAAAAGACAGCAATGGGCTGTGGGCCCCCAGATCAGGGCCCAGGCTGGTGATGTGGATAATGGGAGACCAGGAGGCTGAGGGTCTCTTCCCCTACTTTGCTGCTGATCTTGCACAAAGAGACACCAAGTGTCCCATGGTAACCACCTGGAAGGCACTCCTGCTCCTTCAGAACAACTTGAACTTCGTCCCACAGAGTGCCCTTGGCATCTTTTTCCAACAGTGGCGGCCATTGCACTTGCCACATCCCAAGCCCAGGGAGCCAGAAAGAAGGACGAATGTGCTTTGGAGATGATTCTGGCAATCCTCATCTAGCGCTGTCCACGCTCATAAAATACGGCGCCTAATCGTCTTGGCAATTGGGGTAACCAATTTGAAAAATAATTACTGCCTTCTCTGAGATTACTTTGCCTTCTAATTAAAATCTCAAGACTGGGATATTAAAGGTGCATTGTCAATACAACATCCCGGATGCACCAGCTAACCTCATTTGGGAAGGCAAAATTAATTAGTTTGTGTTTTAACACCCAGCTGTTATCCTAAGGAAGGAAATAGGGTACGAGTCGGCCACACACACAGTCTCTAAATTGGCCAGAGCGACTGAGGAGATAGCAAGGAAATCAAGGGTGATTTGTTCCCGCCTGACTCAGTCAGCTCCTATTACAAGCTGCTCATTAAACGGCACCCCCGTGTCCCTGTCAGACGTCGCTCAGGAGTGTTCTTGTTTACCCGAGGCTGCAGAATGGGAATTAAGGGGGTCCCTCCGTGCCGCTGAGCTCTCGATTCATTCTGGAGCCTCCTTTGCTGTTAACACCTTCCCCAGTGACTGACTCTCGGTGGCAAGGTTGGCGGCAGATCCGAGAGGGTGGGCATCTCCATCCCGACCCCGCCAGCCACAGGTACAAGGGTGCACGTGCTGCTGGCTTTCCCCCTTTCTGCTTTTTGACTTCTTCCATTTGAGTCAAACATTTGCTGAGCACAATGGAAGCCAGGATAATAGTGGTTCTGGGCTGTGACAGCCCAGATCCCTCGTGGTTTAGCACAGCAGAATCTCATTGCTCATTCCTGCAAAGCGTGACGGAGGTCCCAGTCTCTTCCAGCCAGTGATTCAGGCATCCAGGATCCTTCCTCCTCAGACAGGCTGACACCGTCTTTATGGGAGGCTTTGAGGTTCTCCGAGGCAGCAGAGAAAGAGGGAGGGCCGGCACTTAAGAAACATTGGCCCCGGAGCACCCAGGTGGCTTAGTCGGTTGAGCATCTGACTTCGGCTCAGGTCATGATCTTGCAGTTTGTGAGTTCAAGCCCCGCATCGGGCTCCGTGCTAACAGCTCAAAGCCTGGAACCCCTTTCAGATTCTGTGTCCCTCCGCCACTCACGTTCTGTTTCTCTCTCTCAAAAATAAATATTTTAAAATTTTTTTGAAAAAGAAAGAAACATTGGCCCCTAAGGGACACATTTCTTGTCACAGCCTGTTGGCCAGAGCTGATCACATGACTCCCGGCCAATTGCAAGGGCTGCTGGGAGACCTAGGAGGGCAAATGGAATGTTTGTTGAGTGCTCCTGTCCTTGCCGCAGTGCCCTGGCTGCCCCGTCCAAGGAGACAGGTGCCTCTGAAGCCCCTACCACGAGTGTAAGGCACGGCCCCTGCTCTCGGGGAAATGCCAGCACTGTTTTGGGGGGAGACTAACCCATACACTAGGGAATTTTCAGGCCAGATTGATAAGCACAGCAAGAGGAGCACGAGCAATGTTCATAACAGGCGGAAGCGATTACCTCAGCAGGAACTGGGGAGGAGCGGAACAAAAGGAACGTTTCCAAGAAGATATGATTCCTGTGCTTAGTTTCGGGGTGGGGGAGGAAGATAGTGCTCGCCAAGGAGACATGGGGAGGAAAGTCGCATCTGCAAGGGAGGGCACAGCACGTGTCTGTGTCACCTCGGACCTCCTCCTGATCGAACTCTTCCCTCCCGGTCTCTGAGCACAGCCCCGATGTCCTGAAAAGAAATTCATATCCAAAAACCTTCTCAGGCTAAAGGCCTTACAATCAGAAAATAAACAAACCACAAATCCCTTAATCTGGCATGCGGCCGGTGTTAGGGCTTGAATTTGCTCAGAGAGCCGATGGCGCTACGCTCTCATGCAGGGACGCTGCACGCCCCTTGGGTAGTGTCAGCAGCCACTGTGGCCAGCTCATGCCCGGCCTCGACCCTCTCAGAATCCCCATGGGGTGGAAAAGGCCAAAAACCAGGACTGAGGAGGCTACGTTTATATAAGCTCTATCTCACCTTTTCTCAGGCGCATCTTCCTGGATTCCTTGTTTTTCCCCTAGAACCTGAGAGAAATGGGCAAGTTCAACCTAGGAGACCCACGGATTACCCACAGAGAGTCTGTTGACTCGCCCAATAGGGCCTCACATGATATTTTTAATTCTTTAATTTTTTCTAAAGTTTATTTTTTGAGAGAGAGAGAGAGAGAGAAGCGCATGTGAGCAGGGGAGGGGCAGAGAGAGAAGGAGACTTAGAATCTGAAGCAGGTTCCAGGCTCCAAGCCATCAGCGCAAAGCCCGATGTGGGACTTGAACCCATGGACTCTTAGATCATGACCTGAGCCAAAGCTGAATGTTTAACGGAGCCACCCGGGCACCCCTGTTTTTTTTTTTTTAATTAGTTGCCAACATTTAAAAACTTTGAGAAATTGCATAAAAATCCAGATCTCTGACACTCTTGAAAAACAATCAGAAAATTTGGCACCACCCTACTGGACAATGGTAAAACTCGGTGCCCTTTTAGACACCACAGTCCCCATCATCGGCAACCTGAGGCAGGGCACTGGTTTTCCCTACACACATCCCAGCTCCCCACTCACTCAGTCACATCCCTTGCCAGGCTGCCGGGCTAGACGAGTCTCTGGGCTCAGTCATCTTTAAAACTCTACAACTATTCCCTTTAGACTCGCTGCTTGCCCATCTTCTCTCTATACCTTACCTTGGCAGAACCGCCCACCAGTGAGAGCAGGGCTTTGTAGCCTTGGCCGCACATTTGAACTACTGGAAGAGGTTTTAAGACTCCCGGTGTCCAGCCTGCACCTGGAGGTCGCACTCGGGTTCAGTCCTCTTAAAGCTCCAGGCCATTCAGTGGACAGCCGAGGTGGAGAACCATTGAGTTAGAGCCGAAAATGCAATGGACTAGCTCAGGAGGGGCTGAGCTCCCTCTTATCAGAGGTGGTTAAGCCAAGGTGCAAGAGCGCTTTGCAAGGATGTATGGGGCGACCCGGACATCAGCTGCTACTCTTCTGGGATTCTTCTCCTCCTTGCACTCTCCCTGCTTCTTCCTCCCGCTCCCCCGGACCCGTCCAAGCTCAGTTCAGCCCCATTGCGTTTACAAGGAAGGACGCCTTCTCCAGTGAGCCTGGATCTCAGCACCAAGCTCGTACCCTGAGCCAGCTCCAGCGCCTTCCACATATCCGCTGGGAGTAAGCTTCTCAGCAGTGCAGGGAAGAAATGATGAAGGTCTGTGTGATGTCCACGCAGCGTTTTCCCTATTATTTCCCAGTCGCGTTTGTAGTTAGTGGAGCCATTGCCTTGCTCTCTGCCTTTGTCCCCTCTTTCTGATTCTGGGTTGCAAAATTCAGCCACAGGGAAGTTGCTTGACCCAGACAGGATGAAACAGGAGATCCAAGCATAGTGGTCTTCGACTGACAGGCTCATGAGATAAGAGTGGTTGTCTGCCCCCACCCCCACCCCGACCCTGGAGGCCCACGCAGTGCCCCAGAGAGTTGTGTTCACTCCGGTTCTGGCCACCTGGCACCACAGCCTCCACTAGCAAACTCTAAGGGGAGATTCAAAATCACCCACCATGATAGGATGGAGTGGGGGGGGGGGCGGGAGGGGACGTGTTCTAGAAATAGGTTTCATTATAGCAAATATTCATGATTTACTGAGATTACATGGGTTATTAGGAATCTGTAACCTTGTCTGATCCAACGGCTAATACCTCCTCCCCACCCACCCACCCCCAAAAAAGGATTTTAAGGTTAACTTTCTGGAATGTCTTGGGGTTTCCTTTTCGGGGCTGCAGAAAGAACCACTTGCAAAAGGAAGGGCATACTTGAGCTTCAAGAAAACCTTCCCCCTGCCCGCCCAACTTTTAGCTAAAAAGCACTGTGACTACGGAAGCAGTTTCAGCTTCCAGCAACACGTAAATGTTCCGCCTGGCATACTTTTACTTCTGGCGTGAATTCAATTGGTTCGTTTGACTGTATGGTCACACCTATCACTGTGTCGAGGTGTCATCGGAGCTACACTGTGGTTAGGGAGTAGGAGTGGATGTTTCTCACAATGACAGGCGGAGCACGTGGGGGGAGGCCCCCGAGAGCGTGAGGCCAGAAAAATACAGTCAGCGTCTGGCATGGACCCACGGTAGTAAGGAGTCAGTGGTACAGGAATTCCGTCTTTCCACCAAAGCATGTGCACTGCATTTAAAGGGATTCAGCATAGGGTAAGGAGAAGCTTTTTCCAAGAAAGAAAGAGGTTAAACCACACGCCCCAGTGAATTCGAAATCCAAGCAGAAGAAACACAGTGGAGAGCAAAAGTGATAGCAGATAGAAGGGCAGGTTTTCCCACCTCTGGAGAAACTTCTAGGTCGCGTTGAAACTTGGAGATGCCCAGGACTGCGGCCCATCATTGTATCGATGTGAAAACCTAGGGCTAGCTGGGAGAAGTGGCCTGCCCAAAGGTACACAGTTAGCTGTGGACAGAACTGGCACTGAAACCCAGGTGTGCAAAGTTGGTAGCTCCCACAGATTTCTGTCTCCTTGTCTGTGGAATAAAGATGGGTTCTTCCTCACTGCTCTCTTGGTTAAGGTAAACTGAGACCCTCTATGTGCAGACGTAGCTCAGTGCCTTGCTCAGCGCTGGGGCCCCTTAGCCCAGTGCCGTGTTCTCTCCACTTCTCCGTAGCTGCTCTCATTACCCCTGACAGATTCATAGGCAGGAAGCAGGGACTCCAATTTCAGAGGGGGATAATGCCAAGCGCCATGGCAGGCCTTGAGAAGACAGAGGACGGTGGCACCCGGCTTCCCCCTAGAGAGCACTGTCCTGTGTCCACTCAGCAACCAGGAAAGTCACCCCTGGTCGGAGGTGGGCAACCTGCATCAGAGGGCGGGGGTCCCGCAGGCCAGGACGGGAAGGAAATCTGACGGTGCTCAAGAGACAAGGGAGTTCAGTCCCTGCTGGAGTCAGGAATGGCGACGGGCCAAGGGAAGCGCCGTGAGACCCTCCATGAAGGGAAGGCGGTGGGCACCGTGCAAGAGCCACCCACTTATCAGGAGTCTGTGTGCTGCAGCCCGAGCAACGAACTGCCACACCCATATGCGTCATCGGTGGCTCTCTCGTGCTACAATAGCAGAGGCCAGAGCATGGCTGCAAGGCCAAAAATATCTACCAGCTGGCTCTTTACAGAAAAAGTTCGCCCGCCCCTGCTTTAGATTTCAACTGGCCTGAGCTTGGGTCAAGGTCCTGTGCTTTCAACGTAGGTGACCTCAGGCAAGCCCCCTTTGCTCTGAGCCTCATTTCTGCACCTGTACCTGCTAACAGGACTGTTGTGTTTCCATAAAATCATACATCGTGGAGGTACGCAGTTGTAGGGAACAGTTCGCTTCATAAATGTTGGTTGTCAGTCCTCCGTGAAGGGAACTGGGGATGAGTGGCTCAGTTGGTCTCCACAGTCCTGGAGTGGTGGGAGGCAGGCTGCGGGATGGGTTAAAATTGTCCCCTTCCTGGAACCCTTTTGTACTACTGGTGGGAATGCAAACTGGTGCAGCCACTCTGGAAAATGGTGTGGAGTTTCCTCGAAAAATTAAAAATAGAACTGCCCTACGACCCAGCAACTGCACTACTAAGAATTTATCTAAAGGATACAAAAATGCTGATTCAAAGGGGCACATGCACCCCAATGCTTATAGCAGCACTCTCCACAATAGCCAAATTACGGCACTATCCAAATGTCCATCGACTGATGAATGGATAAAGACGATGTGGTGTATATACACGATGGAACACTACTCGGCAATGAAAAAAATGAAATCTTGCCATTTGCAACCATGTGGCTGGAACTGGAGGGTATCATGCTGAGCGAAATAAGTCAGTCAAAGAAAGGTATCACATGATTTCATCCATACGTGGAATTTGAGAAACTTAACGGGTGATCATAGGGGAAGGGAAGGAAAAATAAGATAAAAACAGAGAGGGAGGCAAACCACAAGAGATTCTTAAATACAGAGAACAAACTGAGGGTTGATGGGGGTGGGGAAAATGGGTGATGAGCATTGAGGAGGGCCCTTGTTGGGATGAGCACTGGGCGTCGTGTGTAAGAATCGCTGGGTTCTACTCCTGAAGCCAAGACTACACTGTATGTTAACTAACTTGAAAAAAAGAAGGAAGGAAGGAGGGAGGGAGGGAGGGAGGGAAGGAAGGAAGGAAGGAAGGAAGGAAGGAAGGAAGGAAGGAAGGAAGGAAGGAAGGAAGAGGGAGAGAAAGAGAGAAAGAAAGAAAAGAAATGTAACATTTCAAACCTTAAAAAAAAAAAAGAAATTGTCCCCTTCCCGGGAAAGGTGATTCATAAACTCACGTTTCTTTTTTGTTTCTCTTCTCGCTTTTTCTTTCTTTTTTTTCTTTTCTTTTTTCTTTTTTTTTTTTCAGATACTGGCTGACCAACAAAGTCCACATCAAAAGACCCACCACCGGTCTCTTGATGTACACCTTGGCCACGCGTTTCTGTAACCAGATCTACCTCTACGGCTTCTGGCCCTTTCCACTAGATCAGAACCAGAACCCGGTCAAGTACCACTATTACGACAGCCTCAAGTATGGCTACACCTCCCAGGCCAGCCCCCACACCATGCCTTTGGAGTTCAAGGCCCTCAAGAGCCTGCACGAGCAGGGGGCTTTGAAACTGACTGTTGGCCAGTGTGACGGGGCCACGTAAGCTGGGCACCCCATGGGACTCAGTGGCTCACGGTTCCTGCCAGCTACACCACAGGCAGATGGGAGTCGGGGTGGTACAAATTATACAACAAGCAGGCTAGTGGTTTTCTTTGTTCAAGTGTAAAACAGTGACCAGAATATATATATCTATACCTGCATATATATATTGACCTGAGTATTTATAACTGTGTGGTGTTCATCTAGCATTAGGCAGATAAGCCACAGGAAGAAGGTGTGGAGAACCCACCCAAACCGGATGGAGACTCCGTCCATCTTTAGGGGCAGAAGGACTCGACGTGAAAAAAGAAGCCGATCCTATGACTTTGGAGGACAGACTGCCTCCTGGCTTGGAGAGATCTTTGGGCTCATGGATGAATGGAGAGCCACCTGTTGGCAGCTGCCCCAAGCCTCTGAGATATGAGGATCCTGGCTGAGCCAAGACCCAGAAGGGACATCTTGACCCAAGTCTAAAATGGTGCTGTTCACAGAGGAGAAGGAGATCGAGGGGGCCCAGCCTGGCGGAGGAGTACAGGGACACCAGGAAGCAGGGGCCGCTTCAGAGCCGTGGGCCCGGTTCCACAAGCTTAGAGTTGAACTCTCGCAGGGGTGATCCCCGGTGGACCCACCCGTCGCGGCCAGGCTTCCATAGCTGTGTAGGGAAGGCTAGAGAAGCAACGATGGCCAGTCCGTATCCTGGCTTCGCAAGAACCACCAAGAACCTGGACAGAGCAGGCAGATGACACTAATGAACCGGGGCGTTCCCCTCGGGTTTTTGAAAACTTGAGACCTCCTGCTCCGGGGAGCACTCCGCCTCATAATAAGGCAGAAGTGTCCCAAATGTGGTGGTTTGGCGGGCGTTCCTTAAAGCAACTTGAGCCCACCAAGGAGGAAGGGGCCCTGGGATTTCACCCTCTGGGTTAGCCCCCTTCCTGCTCTGTTAGAACGTCCTGAGGGACCGTACTGTCCCCTTCTGCCACTGGGGAAGCCATGGCAAAAGCTTGAAAGGGCACCGTCAAGATAAATGTCTCCCTTTTTAGAATATACGTGATTGCCTTTCCGGGTGCCTCACAGAGCCCCAGAGTGTGAGACCGGAAAAAATGTTAAGCACCCAGCTTCATTTCCCTGGACCCGCTCTGTTTGCTCTCTGCGTCATGCGCTCTCGGGGCCCGTGCAGCCAGACTGCTGTGTTAAGGTCACTTTCTTGTCATCTTCCCATCCCGACGGTCACACTAGCCGGCGCTGAGCTCCAGCGCTGAGGTTTTCAAGTCTGCAGGGAGAAGTCCCAATGTCCACCCCCGACCCCCACTGGAGGCAATGATTTTAGAATTTTCACAAAAAATCCTTTTTGCCCCCTATTAAGGTTAAGAGTGAAGACTTTTTTTTTTTTTTTTTTTTGACCCAAAGCCACAGGCAGTATTCAAATACTGGACATAATCTCCCCGGGGAAATCCGGGCTCCATGCCAATCACTTAGGGGCTGGAATCAGAGGTCACATACAGACAAGCCTCAGCCGGCTTGGTTTGTTAGAGGTATTCCCTCGCCCGATAAACACCAGCGTTTTCAAACATATCTGAAAGATAAGTAAAAAACCATTATCTTGAAGGTGAAGGCAGTTAAGAAAAGTAACCAAGATCTGCCCCCAAGCACGTGAGACGGGACATCATTAACGAGCAGCAATTCAGAACAGGATGTCGGCTCTGAATTAATGGCGGATGGGAAGCACGGAGAGGCTGTCGGAGGGTGCTCAGAACCCTCAACCCCTGCACGTGGACACCCCAGCTCCCAACCGCGATTCCAATTGCCACACTGCAACTCCGTGTTTCTTCCCTTGTTGTTCTTGCTGTTGATGCTTGAAGTCTGAGATTTGGGATTTGCATTATAAAACGAATATTTTAAAAAGCAACAGCCCTAACAGCCTCGGTGGGACCTGAGTGGTTGGACTCCCTCACAAGAAATGGAAATAATTAGCATCATATTTTACACTTCTCCAGAGCCTTTCATCTTGAGGATCTCAAAGGCCCTGGAAGACATTTAATGTCTGAAGCTGGCAGTGCCCTGGGGACCAGGTAGAATTGCCTGAGTCTCGGTGGATTAACCAAGGCTTTGGACTCCAGAACGTTCCAGCGGTGAGTCCTGAGGGGAGCCGGGATGTCAGGGCCTGGGGTTGGCCCCACCCTCTGTGTACCGGCCGGAGCTCTGTGAGGGAGGTGATTTTTCTCCTGTCCCATATTGGTCCAGGCTCCTTAAACTGACACCGGTGGCTGTCGAAGTAGAAGGAGCCCTGAGAATCCATCTTCGGGGTCTCCCCAGAGAAGGGCTGGGGAGCCAGGACCATCCACGCCCCTCTGTTCCCCAGCTCACAGGTCCCGTGCCACCAGAATGCTCTGGCAACTGATGGCAGGAGCTCCGGGAGCCTGGGCTCCCCCGCCCACTCCCGCTGCTCCAGCTGGGCACACAGTCAGGAGGCAGCCTGCCTCCTCCGCCCGGTCAGAGCGGCGCAGTTTGACTGAGGTGACGCTGCAGCCTCTGGCACAGGCCAGCCAGCCTGGATGGCCCCGAGTCCCAGCCCGCATTCCGTCCCGGGTACCTGGTCCACCACCTTGTGACTACAGTGGTCATGGCCATCCTGGGAGCAGGAGACCCTTGCAGTCACCTCCTGTTGACCGTTAGTCAGTCCCCAGTACCCTGCCATCACCCACCCTGGAGTCCCTGAGACCCCCAGGCTCCTCAAGCGCCCAAACGACCACTGCCCTCCATCGGCCGCCTCCTTGGCTGAAGAGAAGGAGCCATCCGAAACACCATCTCTCCTCCAAATCTACTCTGTTTCCGCCCCATTCCCCTCCTTCCTCCCATTTCTGAGGAAGTGACATCTGTCCTCTGGCCAGTGACATTTTCCTCCCCCCACACCCCAGCCACTCCTCTGCCACCTGTGTCCTCACTTCCACCAGCACACGCCACCATCCCAGCTTCTGCAGCCTCTTCCCACCACCCTCTTCTGGCCACCACCAGCCTTGGGAAGGGGTCTCTGGTGCTCGCGCTGAGATCCCCCAACCTGGCCTCCGTGCTCCAGGGACCTGCAACTCGGCACCCTCCATGTGGCTGCGTCAGAAGACCCCTTGTCACCCCCAAGCTCCCCACATGGCTTGGCTCCACAGTGACCCCTCCCGGATACCCCTGTCCCCTTGGTGCCCAGGATGCCATGTTCTCATGGTGTTTCTCCGCCCTTCCCAATGCCTCTTCATCATGTATTTATGTATTTATTTATTTATGTATTTATGATTTATTTATTGCCACCCTTGATCTAAAAAGGACCCAAGGTGGGCCAGACCATTATTTCCTTCTCTCCACCTTGCCCCACTGCGTGGACACTCCATGCAGGGGCGCCTTCCATTTCTTCCCCACCCCACCCCCTCGGTGGCGCCATAGACTTCAGGCACTCAAAGGCAAGTTTACCACATCTGCCCTTTCCTCTGCCACAATCCTCCCTCCCCATTCGAGAAGCCCCGTGATCCTCTCAACCGCCCAAGTCTGAGAACCGAAAGTCATCTTCAACTCTTCTCCAGGGGTCCCCTTGCCACCCCTCCCCCACAAACTCTCCCCTTGCCTCCCCGTGGCTCACCCAATTTCGGCAGCATGCTCCCCTCCCCGCCGTCCTGGGCACGCTGGCACATCCCCGGCCGTCCTGCACCTGCACCGCAATTTTTATCTCCAGCCATTTACAAATCTTTAAACATTCCCCTGACCCACAAAATAAAGTGCAAGTCTTCCCCCCGACACTACCGACCACCCAGTAACACCCCGTTCTCTCTTTACACCTGGCACCGGTCCCATCTAGAATCGTTGTTACTTCTGGAAGGGGTGCCCGGGTTTCCTGTCTCCGTGCCTTTGGTCTTGCTGTTCTCATCTCCTGGGACCCTCTCTTCTGTTCCCTTCAAGGCCCATGCAGAAACTACATCTTCCATGAAGCCTTCCCTGATCTACCAACCGCTGGGCTCTCTCCCTCCGCTGAACCACCTTAGCACTTTCCTTGTACCTTTCGCATGGCACTTACCATACTCTGCCTTGTATTATAGTTCTTGTGCACTTGTCCTATGACCGTTCTTAGATTGTAAGCTCGCCAAGGGCAGGGACTGTGTTTTACTCATCTGTGTCCATCACAGCACCGGGAGAGGTGCCTAGCACACAGCAGTTGCTCAATAAATGTTTGTTGGATTAAATCCGGAATGCCTGCGGAGGACTGTGTAATTAATGAAGTCATTTTGCATCTGTAGTGTCCTAAGAGCCTCCAAAAAAAAAAATCCTATGAACTGGGCAGATGCAGAAATCATTATTCCTATTGGATGGGTCATAAAACCGAGGCAAAAAAACTGTATGAAGCCGCGTGGCTCACTGGCAGAATTTGCACCCAGCTCTTACCCCCTTATGGCTGCTTCTGTTAATCCTCGTGGCCGGGTCACTGCAGACAGGAAATCGACCCTAAGCACAGTCCTGGCTGCCAGAGGTCTGGGCGCTGCCTTCGGGGAATCAGACAAACCTCAACATGAACCCCAGATTGTGCACCCACAGATAAAGGCCAAGTCTCCCTCCTTTTGGGGGGAGGACAAAAGCCACTCGGGTTTTACCAGGTCCCTGCGGGACCTCATAAATCATTCCCGCTGCTGTTGTCACAGGGTACGAAGCCATCCGTCCAGATGGCAAAGAGACCAACAGCTCCAAGGGGCCGCCGTTTGATAAATCTCTTCATGCCTAATTAAAGCCCCCCTTCCAGAATGAATGGAACAGAGACATTTGTTGATGCCAGTCAGATGGGACTCCAGACGTGCGTGCTGCCTCATGAATGCCCTTAATGGCATCCCCAATGACACTGACAGCCTGCCCTAGCCCGCCTGTCTCTCACCAGCGCTGCTGGATGGCATCGTCTCTTCTCATCTCCATCCCCATCCCTCCAGCTCCCCTAAGAAGGCCTCTTCCTTCTGGCATCCGCCAAGAGCAGGGCGAGCCCGGGGAGCCGGATTGCAGCTCTTCTCGGGCATCTGAGCCCCAACTGGGGCAATGGGGTGGGAGGGCAGGAAGGAAGGAGGGTGGAGAGCATCCTATGCCATCTCTCTGGGAAGCGAAAACCCAAGGGGTTCTGCTCCCCTGACAGCGTATCCATAGCAACAGGCAGGCAGTAGGAGGAGGTCTATCTGGAAGCAATGTTTTTGTTGCCCTTGGGCTTCGTGGAGAGGGTAGGAGTTTCACCATTAGTGGTCTTGGTGGTGGGGCCAGTTTCTCCACACTGCACATTGAGCCATCCATCCTCAAATCATCCAGTTTCCAGAATCGCCCCCACCTGCCCACCGGTGTATAGCCAGAACCCAACAGAACCATCCAATGAGGACACTAAATGTCCCTGTGGCTCTTCTTAGTCTTTCTCTCCATTTCTTCAGCCACTCCTCCTCTCCTAGTACCTGGGGTGGGGAATTGGTCTCCTAGAGGCTCCAATGGCTACGTCAGGAAAGACCCAAATGCTCCAGCCATGATGTTCTAATATTAAAGAGGTTTCTCCAAAACTGACCCAGCACCAGCTGCGAGCAGCCAGTCCTTGGTGAATTAATAGAAAATGAGACACACACACACACACACACACCCCGGTTAAGCAGTGCTGAAGCTGCCCAGTGGCCCACGTGGACCCTAGCAGCGCAGGCTCCACGGCCAAATGCAGAGGTGGGTCAAGTCGGGGCTGGCTCTACAAAACACCCCTTCGATTTGGTTGAAAGCACCTTCATTTTCTAAAATGAAAGGGGGGCCGTCAGACAGAGTCTGCGAGGCGACGACCGGCACTGAGAATAGTTCGCCCTTCGGGGAAGGCAGATGTTGCAGGGGAGACCGCTCCAGGGCGGGCCGCTTTGCTCAAGGAAAGCCAGCATCCCGCCTTCCCCCCTGCAAAGGCCTGGGGTCGACAAGAATGGAACTCACTGTGGTAACAACTGTGTGAGCTCAGGACCAACCCATCTCCCCGCAAGGGCTCTGGGGCCCACCCAGGTGATCCAGAAGCCTGGACTCAAGAGCAGCAAGACACGGTCAGGATGAAGCCAGTCCACTTGGGTGCCGCCTCTTCTGTAAATTGGACAAGACACCTACTTTCCTCTTTCACGGAGTCGTGAAAATGCTTATGAAGATCGGGGTGGGGGCGCCTGGGTGGCTCAGTTGGCTGGGCGGCCGACTTCAGCTCAGGTCATGATCTCGCGGTCTGTGAGATCGAGCCCCTCGTCGGGCTCTGTGCTGACAGCTCAGAGCCTGGAGCCTGCTTCGGATTCTGTGTCTCCCTCTCTCTCTGCCCTTCCCCTGTTCATGATGTGCCTCTATGTCTCTCAAAAATAAATAAACATTAAAAAAATTAAAAAAAAAAAAAGATCGGGGTGGAGGGGGGCCGGGGCGGGGGGCGGGGGGAGCAGCTCAGACGGTTTAGCATCTGACTCTTGATTTCGGCCCAGGTCATAAGCTCATGGTTTGTGCGTTTGAGCCCCCCACACTGACAGGACAGTGCCGAGCCTGCTTGGGATTCTCTCTCTCGCTCTCGCTCTCGCTCTCGCTCTCGCTCTTTCTCTCTCTCCCTCTCTCAAAGATAAATAAATAAACTTTCAAAACAAGAACGGGGTGGAAAGAGAAGCTGGGTGGGGGGAGTGGGAGGGTCCAGAGCCAGAAAGCAAATGAAGTGGGTGCGGCTGTGAGTTTGTAGGACGCTCCCCATGTCGTTGCCCTGCTCAGACATGTTAGCGGCTTTCCTTTGCTCTTGGAAAAAAAAAAAGAAATGCTGATGTTTCAGAGACTGCAAAATTCCATGACTTACTGGGTCTCGAGACCTCTTCCCCTTTGGCTCGCGCCGTGCCAGCTGCACAGCTCTTTGTCTTCTCCTAAAACTTGCCGGCCTCAATCCAATTTCAAGAGGCTCTGCATTTGCCGTTCCCGCTACCTGGATACCTGCTTCCCCTGCCCCTCGCGAGCTGCAGCCTCCCCATCCTTCAAGTTGCAAACTGAATGTCACCTCCTGGGGACTCCATCCCTGGCTTCCCGCAGCTAATTACACTCTATTACCTATCGCATTATCCTGCTGGGCAGCCTCTATAAACTATCTGAATTATCTCATTTACCTTGTAGTTCTCAGCACCGAGAAACTTCATAAAAGACCCCAATGCCCAGGCCACACTCTGGATAAGTTTAATCAGTTTCTCCGGAAACTCATCGGGGATGTCAGTATTTTTTTAAAAGCTCCTCCTGGTGCACGGCCAGGATAGAGAAACACTGGCATTTGCTCTCTTGTTTGTTGCCTGCCAGCCTTTCTAGAATGTTCAGTGGGAATTCGTTTCTTACAGCCGGGTCTTGTGCCCCGGGTAGAAGTGGTCACCCTTCGACTTTATTGTTGATGCGTCTGCCCCGGGCGCTGGCAGCAGGCTGGCAATGTGACCAGTTCCCTGGCACTCTCAGGAGACACAGCCCAGCTTTACCTTCTCACCAGCAACACTTTGTCCCCTGTAGCCCCAGGTAGGTGGCCAGCGTTAGCCGAGTTGGGAGTAGAGTTTTTCCAGTGCCTTTTTCACCTACTCAGAGAACTTCACGACTCCGGACTGACACGGGATCCCAGCTCATTTCTGGTCCGAGCGGACTTTAGAACCTGCAGAAGCTGGGGGCGCTGTCGAACCGGCTGGTACCTGAGCCCAGCACGCAGGGACTCTGATGCAATTGCTTCTGAGATGTGGCCTGGGCGTCTCTAGAAGGCCCCCAGGGGGCGCTGAGGTGCAGCCCCCCTGTGGGAAGGGCTGGCCCAGCCCCAGTTCAGCAACCCCTGCACCTGTTCCTGGCAATGTCTCTCAGGCCGCTGGTTGGAGGTCGTCCTTTTGTTTCCGGCTTCTAGAGTTTTCCTTCTTCCATGTCAGGCTTGGTTCTGTTGCATCTGCTGGGTTCTGTCGCTGCTGCTGATGTGTCCGTCACCTCCAGGGTTTGAGATCTCTGTGTGCTTGCGGCAGGAGGAAAGGCCTGGCATCGCCTGGCTCTGGGAGGCCTGCCTGGCATGGTGACTGGAGCGTTCCCCAGCCACTGGAACTGTGCCTGGCACAGAGGAGGCACTTAACAAAGTCCTGTTGCCTGAATGAACGGACAGGCCCGGGCTGCAGGGACACGTGAATGCTCTAAGGAAGACTCGCACCCCATTGGCCCCCAGAGTGGGCAGGACTCCTATCTTAACGGGAAGAGCACCGGGGCCTCCTGAAGAGATTACAGAGATTGCACCCACTTCTTCTTGTCGGCCCCGGATGCTGGGTCCTGTGGTTTCTCTAACATTTATCCTTACAACAGCCCTGTGAGCTTCATGCCCCCATTTTATAGATTAGATTACCAAGGTCTCAGAGGCTAAAATCTTGTTCAAGATGCCGTAGCTCATGAGCAGATGGTTTGATGCCAAAGCTGACACTTAGCACAGGCCCCTCTGATCCTCTACTATCTAGACACAGTCTGAGCCCGCACACGGGGCGCTCAGGAGCACCCAGACTCCTCCCAGGCTGCTGCTTGCATTGGCTCTTCCCATGGTCACAGCTGCTATAGACCCAGAACGCTCTTGCACAATAATATCAACTGTTAAAAGTGCCTCCATAAAGAAATATTAAAAAAAAAAAAGGGACGCCTGGGTGGCTCAGTCGATTAATCATCGACTTGGGCTCAGGTCATTATCTCATGGTTCATGGGTTCGAGCCCCGCATCGGGCTCTGTGCTGACAGCTCAGAGCCTGGAGCCTTCTTCAAATTCTGTGTCTCTCTCTCTATCTGCCCCTCCCCTGCTTGTGCCGTCTCTCTCTCTGTGTCTCTCAAAAACAAATAAACATTAAAAAAATTAAAAAAGAAAAAGTACCTCCTTGCCAGTTGATTAAGAGCTACCACCCTGAGCCCTCCCCAGTGCATCGCGCTCCAGCACCATGACCAGAGTCCGCTCTGCCTGGCCAGGGCCCCTCACTATTTCCCACATCATCCCCTGCTCCTGGACCCTCCGGGTAAGAGGGCAGTTGGAGCATCTGAATCACAGGGCAGGACACCACAGCCTCCTCTCCTTGGTGTCTTCGTGGTAGCCAGGCCTGCAGAGGTGGCTGACTTTCCCCCCCACACCCCGCTCTTGTTTTCATGTGGACACATGCTTGACCCGGAGCGGGTGTCCTGTGCCGCCCATGGGAGTGCGGATGGTAAATTCAATTGCGGAAGCATCGAGAGACCTGAGAAGCAGGAGAGGCATCGTAGGGCAAACAGCCAGGATTGGTGAGAAGAAGTGATTGCCTTGACGGGTATGTGTGAGGCACAAGTGGAGGGTGGGAGACGGGCCAGGAACAGAGGGGTGGCAGGGGATCGGAAAGGCCGGCAATGTTCAGTGAACACCGACCAGATGCTTTCCACGGACTAACTCGTGTCATCCTCACAGCGGTCCCTTGCAGGTGGACATTATCATCATTCCCACTTCACAGATGAGGACACTGAGGCCAAGGGTTTATTAACTTGCGTGGGGTCAAAATTCCAGGAAGTGGTCGAGCTGGGATTCGAACGGAAGTCCGCAGATTCCAAAGGGGTGCAGGAAGCCCCTCACCACCACCTTGGTCAGCAGACCTCAGTGGCCGGGGGGGGGGCTTGCCCTAGCCTCGCTGCTGGGTGACCGGCTGCTTCCCACAGGTGCTATTCCCACACCAGTCCCCCCACCAGCCCCTGCTGACCCCCAGCTGTCGCCACCCGGCCCACTGAGTGGAAACACTCATTAGAGCGGTGACAGCGATGGGCTCTGGCTGCCGTCTAGGGCGCTGTGGATGCAGCTGTTGCTTTTTGAACTTGGCGAGGAAGTGGGGACTGGACATTTCCCTCTGCCACTTGGCCCCGTGTCTGGGGATGACATGGGGGACAGCCAAGCCACAGGCTGCTAGGAAAATGTGGAAGTGCCCTCTGGCAGAGGCTGGCCTGGAAAGCAGCGGTGGACAGAGGTGGAAGGGTAAAAAGCAGGAAACAGACAGAACAGGGGAAAGGTCATGGCGCTTTCCTGTGAACTCTGCCAGATGTCACCAGCTGTCCTGTCAAGACCCTTGCTCTGACAGCCTGCCTCAAAACTACGTATTCGCACGAGGCTGAGGGACAGCACCCAAGTGGCCTCCAGGCCTGTTTTGCAGTACTGGGGAACTGGGGGACCCCAGAAGGCCCAGCCCCAACCTTTCCTCCACAGCATCCTGTCTGAGCTGCTGGGTCCAGCAACTTCATCTCCTGTCTGTGTTTCCCCCATCAGCAAACTGAGAAAATGAAAACTTGCCTGGCTTGGATGCCCTTGTGACTAAGCCTGAGTAGGCGCCTCGAGCCCTTCACCCCCCGCAAGGCCAGCGACGGCTTCTCCCAGGCACTCAGGCCAAACGGGAGAAGAGTAGCCTGTGATGAGTTCTACTCAGTCCCCACCTGGCTCAACCTGTCTCCTTAGCTGTTGCGGAAGTGAGTGGTAGGACCTGGCATGAGTAGGCGTCCAATAATGAACACCTGTTGAATGTGAATGCTGCTGCCCAGTTTCCTGAAACCACTTCTCTCAACTAGCTACTCAACAGATGGGCTCCCCAGCCTTGGTTTCCATACCTGAACAAAAGAGGTCCATTCCTCTGCCTTCCTCTACTTGAGGAAGGTTACCACAGGTTCTGAATGCCAGTCAGCACCCCTAAATTCCCTCCCCACTGCAGGCCAGAAGAGGCCTTTTCCTAAGGGGCTTGGTGTCCCTGCAACACCATGAGTCATGTAGTCATGACATTCGTTGAATATCTATTGTGTGCTCGTTACTGCATCAGGCACTTTGCCCTCTGGGGTCAGTAGTAATATCCCCATTTTATGGATGAGAAAGCCAAGGCCCATGGCCTGTCAGAAGGCTGGAAAGGCAGCGCTGGGATCTAACTCAGAGGGAGAATTCCTTCTATGAATCTCTCCCTCCCTAATCTACACAGCAGGTGAAGTCTGCTCACTCATTCATTCATTCCCACATGCATCCACTCACTCATTCATCTCTCCACCCACTTAAGAAACACTGGGGAGTTCCCTCTGGGTGTCAGGGCCCAAGACCAGCCTGTGCTCGCTCCCGAGGGGCTCACAGTCCAGTGTTGGGTGTGGCGGAGGGAGGGCAGACGCACAGCACAGCGCTGTAAGGGCACGTGTGAGGGGAATGAGCAGATTGCCCAGGGAGGGAGGAAAGAAGGAGGAAGGAACTTGGCTTGCAGGAAGGCACACCAAAGAGAAGGACCCTTGGAGGGGCAGCTCTCAAAGGAGGGGGTACTTGAATTCTTACAGTAAGCGAGTGTTCCCCTTGCTGCCAATTCTCCAGCCCACGCGCATCAGCTCCTTCCTGTCCTGCTCGTCCATTCTCTTTGATGACCTTTACTATGGAGGGGCAATGGAACTCTAAAACACACCCTAGGGACTGTGTACCTGTGGAGACAACCCTCCTTTCCTCTACAGACATAAGAACCACAAGGGAGAGTGGGGTTGGGACCCTCTGGTCCCTACATCCCCCATACCCTGAAAGCTTGGTGACCCTCTGGCTCTGGGGCCGGGGGGTGTAGTCCACATGCACAGCACACGCCTCCCACCAGTGAGCTCACCAGCAGGAACGGGGCAAGGAGACGGCCCCAAGTGGTGCCGAAGCGTGTCTGTTTGTAGTTGTTCATTCATTACCAGACACGTTGAGAGCCAACAATGAACTAGCTTTCTCCGGGCACTGTGGGAGACACAGGACCTGCCCCCGGAGCTCAGGTCTGATGGGAGGAACAGTTCTGCACAACCAATGGCAGAATGAAATAGAAGGGAAATACCAGCCCAAGTAATTGGAAAGATTCAGGGCGGGCTTCACAGAGGAGCATATAGATGAGCTGAGCCTTGAGGAATGGGTAGGATTTTGACAGCTGGATGTTGACTTTCTTGACTGATCCTCTGGGATGGTTCCACCCTCCTCGGTGGCAGCGAGGGACAGGGGAAGTTTCGGGCAGCTGACTGCCACACTGCTGCCAAGCCTCGCCAATTTACAAAAGCCACCAAGGGAATAAACCTTGCCACCACCTGTCCAGCCTCCCCTCTACGTTGAAATGCCGCCCCAGGTGAGGTTACCTGGATCCATGAGACCCTTGACCTGCGGATAATGTTCTCTGCCATTCCAGGGGGAGAGAGGACAAGCAGGTGCCCACCCAAAGTGCTACAGTTTCCCAAGAGGGCTGTTAACTATGCAGACCCCTGGGGCACTGATTCGCTTCCTCCCGCTCTTCCTCAAGGAACATAGGAGCCTCTTGTTTCTCACCAATAGGAGTCAAGTGGATAGAACGGAGGAGCTAAGGATAAAAGTAGTGGCAACTCCAAGGACCGCTGAACTGGGCGAGCAGGATCCTGCACTTTTTTCTTCAGCCCTGGAGAAAAAAAAAGACCCGTCCTGGATCTGAGAAGCAGCCTCAGCACCTAAGGATGTCATCAGTTGGGATCCCACCGAGCTAACCAGAATCTCCAGGAGACGTGGTGTCCTCTCTCTGCCCGAGAGCATAAAGGATATGTGACAAGGTCTTAAATCCGAGCCCCTCAGCTACAAGAGCAAGAGGTGGATGACAGGAATAAGTTGGGGGGGACAGTAAATAGTGGGGCACCTCAAAATTTGCTTCCTGGGTTAAACGGAAAGGAGAAATTAACAAGATAATGTATGTACCCTGAATCATGTCTGGAGGTAGAGGACGGAAGAGAAGCCCATTCTACAAAGTGGCACCATTTTCCAAACCATTGAAGGTAATAAGCTGACATGACAATCATTAAGACTGATGAAAAGCTGTCAGAGGGAGTGAGGTGAATCAAGACATAGAGACACATGGTTAAGTGGTGTGCTTTGCTGGTGCGTACAACCTCACACCCAACAAGGCAGATGCCAACAGAGCTCATCCCCGCTTTCATTCCCAAAGGGAGACACGGGCTATACTTCTGTCTGTAACAGATGGTGACTTTGAACTCAGCCTATTTAAAAACAGCATGCACAATGTGGGGGTCTAGCCTTTCTTGAGAGCTGGGGCACAGAAGATAGCCCTGCCTGCTTTTGACTCAGGCATTGTCCTTGCCAATCATGAGAGAGAATTTTAAGAACAATGGGACTTCCATTATGGAATTATAAAGAGGCTTCCCAGGGAAACACAAAGTCATAGGCTAGATTCAAACCCGATTTTTCCTCCTGCGTGTGCTAGCGACAGAAAGCTGGCCTAGACAGCTCTATAATTCCAGCCCGTGTTTCCTATGCTGAACACAGGGAAGCTGCCACCAGAGCTTAACTCGGAAGGGCCTTAGCTGTACACCAGGGGACCAGATAATATCAAACATTCACATGTAAATCTGTAGATAGGGGCTGGGCTCAAGATGACTCATATATACCCAGAGTAGGTTTAAAAGCAGAGTTGATTAACTGAGTCCCAACCATCTTCTAAACAAACTCCAATCACAAAGCATGTGTTTGTCCTTCTTTTGAAAACCACAAACAATGACCCATTTCTACTGGAGACAAAACAAGGCCTGTGAGAGCCTATTCCAGGCTGTACCTTCAATATAATGTCTCTGTGTCCCAAAGACACCCCACTCCTTGAAATCTCCTTTCATTCTGCCATATTCTCTAAGAAAAGAAAAAAAAAAAGATAAATTACGATGTGTTTCTGGAAATAAGGTCTTTTATAACTCCTTATAAAGATAACAAAGTGGGCTCTCATCCAGCTTTCGATAAACCATTAAATAAACTCTTAAAACATGAAGAGACGTTATGCCTCTTCTAAGTTGAAAAAGCCCGTGATAAAACCACAATGTGCTACTCTTCACGCCCTGAAGGTTTATGGCACCAGAGTCACAGCACAACAGTTTTAGGGCTTGAGGGCATTTGTGGGGGATGAATTTGTGGTCCAGGTAATGAAAAAGAAAACTCTCTCCCCATATGCAGTGGTCCTACTGTACCAAACTCCTTTGAATTCACTGTGATCTGTCATCTACAAAAACGCTCCAAAATTAAGATACCTACTTATCACCCTTTCTACCGAGGAAGAAGGCAGTGTGAGGAAAGTGCCCTGTTTTGCTGCCTGAATGGGAGCAGGACGGAGCTGCCCCAAGTTCCAATAAAAATAACTTGAAATGATAAGATGTGTGTAAGATTCCAGGAATTGTCATTGAACAAGAAAGGGAGCTTTCTAAAACTTGTGAGAACAGGTCTTCTGCATAAAGATGGGGATTGAAAGCATCCATTTACCTATTAAAATGATTTTTTTAAAAAGGATACAAATCAGGGCACCTGGGCGGCTCAGTCAGGTGAGTGTCCAACTTTGGCTCAGGTCATGATCTCTCAGTTTGTGAGTTCGAGCTCCATGGTGGGCTCTGTGCTGACAGCTCAAAGCCTGGAGCCTGCTTCAGATTCTGTGTCTCCCTCTCTCTCTCTGTCCCTCCCCCACTCATGCTCTGTCTCTTTCTCTCTCTCAGAAATAAATAAACATTAAAAAAATTTTTTTAAACGATACAAATCTTCTGGCACATAAATCATGGGAAAGAAAATAAGAAATTTGGAAGATGAAAAGCAGATGGGTGAATGGAGACTGACTTGACTATGTTGTAAGCTGGCATAGGAAAGCTGGCACTAGGTACCCATGAATGTGGGATGAAGATGAGGCTAAAAACAGGAAAAATGGTTGAGAGACATCGAAGTAGTGATTAGACCCTCTGATTTCCTCTCCCCTCTGGGAAACTAGATGACAGCTCCTCACACATCTAGCACTGGATAGGATAAAACCAAAGTACTGCGGGCACAGGTACAGGACAGAGGGACTGAGTGATCCCAGGCATATTAAATGCTGAGATTTCCCCTCCACAAACCCCATTTTAGCCTTCTTCCTCCTTCCAGAGCATTGGATATGAGAATTCGCTCTCTAGGTAAGAGATTAAAAAATCTTCTTTTGGAATCTGACCGTCTCAAGAGGAAAACACATAAAGATATTGACACTAGGGTCCAGCCAGATCACTGTACAAGAGCCCATAGTTAAAAAAGCTTCTGGCAAAGGCGGTGCTGGTCAACAAGCATTCCATCTGCTCTCCCACATTTTCCAGCCCACTTGCAGTGAGGCAGAACCTAACTCTAGGTAGATCTGGCCAATTGACTGTAGGCAGAAGTGGCATAGTACTTCTGGAATGAGACATATAAGAACCAGCACACACAGACACACACACACAGCCATCTGGTTGTCTATTCCTATACTGATGTGCCCAAATAGACAACATGACCCAGATGAAACAACTATAGAATGATGGAAACTCCCTCAACCGGGGACCCTGAGTGCAGAGCAGAGTTCTAAAGTAACCTTCACTGAGCATGTTCTGTTAGGTGGTTGAGAACCGGAGATTGTTTCCAAACATAAGTCTATGGGAGCTCCCCTCTACTTGCTAAATGGGATACTACTACTCAATTCATAAATTAGTAAAGCCAATTAGATCTTCAAATTTAAAAAAAAAAAAAAGCCTAAGTGTAGTCTCTCTCCACACACATACATACACACACTGACACACGAGTTTTCAGATGCTATTTTGGTTCCCAGTGCTAAAATATGAGCGCTCAAGAATCACCAGGCAACTGGTCCATCATCTTTCCAATTGTACCTCCTGGGCAATGTCTCCAGACCAAATCTCCTCCTCACATCCATTGGACTCACGGAAAATTCACAACGTTGCCTTCCCGCAGCCCCCATCCTCCCAGCTCGGTGCCTCAATCTGTAACTTCATCTTTAGTCCTTAATCAATAACTAGAACATATATTAGGCCATGATCCATGGTGTCACCCAATTCTAAGGAAGAACAGCATGCCAGGTGGTCCTCCAAAGGCTTCTCTTTTGTCTCCTCTCCCCTGTGGTACGTGGATTGGAGTATGGGGTAGATCACATCACATACCCACAACTCTCCCCCCAAATATCTTCTCTTTCCAATTGCCATTTTCCACAATTCTATACCCTTGAGATGGGCAATGGGCTAAGGATCAGGACACTGGTTTTAGGTCATCCCCTTTTGCAAGTCCTGCAAGGATGTATAGCTCCTGGCTTTGGAACATGAGAGTCATGCTTTTGGCCTGTGGCATCTCAGCTAAAAGAGAAATAGAAAGTCAAATTTTATTTTATTTTATTTTATTTTTTATTTTTCTCAATATTTATTTATTTTTGAGAGAGAAAGAGAGACAAGAGTGCAAGTGAGGAAGAGACCGAGAGAGAGAGGGAGACACAGAATCCAAAGCAGTCTCCAGGCTCTGAGCCAGCAGCACAGAGCCTGACACAGGGCTCGACCCCACGAACCGCAAGATCATGACTTGAGCTGAAGTCGGATGCTTCACTGACTGAGCCACCCAGGCGCCCCAGAAAGTTACATTTTAATGTGCCATTACAAGTAATGGTTCAGACAGTTTGCTTGAAAGCCTATCCTACAGGGTCAGGCAATCTCAGGGCCTAGATTTCTTAAAGTTCAATCTCCAAGGACCTAGAAAATTGACATTTGGTAACTCAAGGGCCATGATTATGGCTGATTGAAACCCAGTGAACTACAAGAAGAGACGGGCCACACCTTGGGGATCTGAAACCAGATGAGATCCCATGATCTGGCCCTTGTTTCTCGTTTACAATCTCATTAAAATCAGAATTCCAGAGTAGCTGCATCCGTGTTTCCACGACATCAAATGGCCTGTTGTTGGAACTATTCCCTGGCCGGGGAGGAAAACTTTACAGCGATGGGCAGATGGACATAGGGGTTTGTGTACAAGCACTTCTCGTGTTAGAGAATGGTTTGAAGAAGTCCAAGCAGGCTTCTTCGGTCACTAAGAGGTTTCCAAATGGTGCCCAGGATCCTCAAGGTCAATTGCTGAACAAACTGAATCATAGTTACAAAATATTATTGCTGGAAAGGACCTTGGATATATTCAATTCTTAACCAAGTAAGCGATGGCCATGCTCACTTTCTGACCCAGACTCAAAGCGAACATCTAATTCACCTCACCACCATGCACACTAAGCCTCAGCCAGTACCCGCCAGCGCAAGACGGCATGAGAGACGACATCTATTTGCTATTGCCAATTCTACCCAATTCCCGTATTTTATAAGTGAGGAACGTAATCCTAGCACTCACTCAAAGTCGCACAGCTAGTCAGCAGCAGAGAAAAGAGCAGGATCCCTGTTCAGCATTCTTTCAACCACCCCAACCTGAGTAAACAGGGAAATGAGCCCTTCCTTCCTACTACCTTTCCTCTGTGTTTCCTGTCAAGTTCCTCCAAACACTTAAGCCTTATTCTAATTGTAGATATGATCTAGATGCCATATTTACCAGTCTCTCCTGAGCCACAGTACTTCTGCTTTTCCATTCTGAGATCACCCCAAGAGGCATCAAATTAAGTTCAAATGCGTTTGAAAGGACTAAACAAGCTAACTCATTATTTATAGAGCCTCCAGACTTTAACAAACAGTCAAATGTTATACTTTCAAGTTAAAAGGCCTAACATTCCTGGAAAAGTAAAAATGGAATACTTCCAAGGGCCATATTATGGATTCACTAAACTCTTAGAGCTGATCGCATTTGAGGTCTTGAGTCTAGAAGGAGCCAGAGAAAACAAAAGCCATCTCTTCAGACTCTCAGCATCTTTCTGAATCTTTTCCAGATGAACTTGCCTACCTCTGTCCAGAATAGAAAGTGCTTATGGGTTAGAGGTGACCGGCAACGCAGACATAGAGAAATAGTGCATTCTATTCTTGGATTGCATATCACTGTTCCATATGTGGGGGCAAGCCAAAACATATGGCGTTCCATCTGCAAGATGGGGCTGGCTGGGTCCCATGAATGGCTTTTAATGCGAGTAGATTCAGCCTGATTTGGTCTGCCTCCAAAGGAGAAGAAAAACCAGTGATTCAAATATTGTGTAAAACCATTGAAATTAATGGCACAAAACAAGACTCATTTGTATTCCGCCTAATTTAAAAGATGTCTGCTTGGTGTAAAGTAATGAATTAGTTACGGGGGTGTTTGGACTGAATGTTCGGCATTCTCCTTGAAGGAATAAATGCCTTTTTTCCTTCTCTCAAGCCACTCTCTGTTATTTTGTGCTCTTTCCCCCCAGGAAATTCACTAAGTATTTTGGCTTCTGTAACAGGCCAGATTTCATGAAGTTCACAACACTAGGCACAGCTGATCCTGTTTCAACTCCCCAAGACAAGGCTGGGAAAGAGAATTTAAGTAGATGCTCTTTTAAAAACTGCCTAGTGGGGAGTTGAGTGCAAGATGGCAGTGTAGGAAGATCCTGAACTCACTTCTTCCCACAGACACAACAAATGTACAGCTACGTATGGAATAATTTCCTCTGAAAAAGGTCAGAAAACTGAATAAACAGAGCATCCACGACAAAGGACAAAAAGGATAGCATCAAGATAGGTAGGAGAGATAGAGACACTATGTCACACACACAAAAAAATAACAAATTTAAAAAAAAAATTTTTTTTAAGAAAAGAAAAGAAAAAGGACCATCCCAGACATTGCAATACATAATTGGGAGGGATCTCAAAAATATAGAACTTTATCCTGAGGAGTGAGGGGTTTATGCTCCACACCAGACATCTCAACCCTTAGATCCTGCACAAGAAGAACATGCCCCCTAAATGGCAGGCTTTGAAAAATACTAGGGATTATGTCCAAGAAAACCATAGAACTGTAGGGAACAGAGAACCTAGTCTTAAACAGCTCATGCACAAGCACTCACCCTAGGACTCAGCACAAAACATCAATTTGAAAAGTACCTATACCATATGTGAAAGAGACCCACTTATTAACCTTAAATCACCTGCCAAAGAGGCAGGAAACTATTAGAACTTCCTCCGGGAACAGAGATGCTAGAAGGTACCATATTTGCAACCTCATTCTATTTTGCCAATGTTGGCACTGGAAGGTGACATTTTGAAACTATCTCTCCAACGTGCTAGAGCTGGTGGGCTTATCCAGCTGAAAACACTGCCCACCTCTGCAGTGCAACAGCAAGTCACAGATGGGCCAGCTACTAGCCCTGCCTGTCCCTACACCACAGCAAAACTGCACATTGCAGCCAAGCAGGTGCCAGCCTTGCCTACCACTATGCCACAGACGTGGCCCCACCACAGCAGATAGGCATGTACAGCCCACACAGGGAACACCCCTTAAGTGCTTAGTTCTAGTAGTCAGACGTGATTATGTTTCTGGCCTCCATGTGACATCTCCTACACAAGACCACTCCTCCAAGACTGAGAGAGGTAGCTCATTTGCCCGACACATAGAAACAAACACAGAAAGTCAGGCAAAATGAAGAGACAGAGGAATATGTTCCAAATGAAAGACCAAGACAAACCAAAGGAAAGAGACATTAATGAAATGGACTAAGCGATCTACCTGAGAAAGAGTCAAAGTAATGATTATAAAGATCCTCACTGAACTTGAGAAAAGAATGGATGAACAAAGTGAGATCCTCAATAAAGAGCTAGAAAATATAAGAAAGTTCCAAACAGAAGTCACAGAGCTGAAGAATACAATAACTGAACAAAAAAAAACAATAGAAGGTTTCGATACCAGACTGGAAGAGGCCAAAGGTAGATCAACAAACTGAAGACAAAGCAATAGAACTCACCCAGACACCACAGTGGGGGCGGAAAAAAGACTTTTAAAAGATTAAGATCATTCAAGGAAACTTTGAGACAGCATCAAATGAAATGAAATAACATTTATATTATAGGGGTCCCAAAAGGAGGAGAGAGAGAGGGGGAAGGGACCAGAAAACTTATTCGAGAAAAATGGCCCAAAACTTACCTAATCTAAAGAAAAAAATAGATATCCCAGGTCTAGGAAGCCCAGAGAGTTCCAAATAAGATGAATCTAAAGAGTGCCACACCAAGACACTTTATAATTAAAAAGGTAAAAGTTAAAGAGAGAATCTTAAAAGCAGAAAGAAAGAAAAAAACTTACCACATACAAGGGAAATCACATAAGGCTATCAACAGACTTTTAATCAGAAACTTTGTAAGCCAGAAAATACCGTCATGACCATATTCAAAATACTAAAAGGATAAAACTTCCAATTAAGAATACTTTTCCCAGGAAGGTTATCATTCAGAAATGAAAGAGAGATTATTAAGAGTTTTCCAAATAAGCAAAGAGCTAAAGAAGTTCATTACCATTAAGCCAGCCTTACAAGAAACGTTAAAGGAACTAAAGAAACTGCCACTAATTTATAATAAGAAATTTATAATATACAAAAGCAAAAATCTCACCAGAAAAGGGAAATATATAGTGAAGGTAGTAGGATCAATTACTCATAAAGCAATTATGGAGATTAAAAGACAAAAATAGTAAAATTAACTAAAGCTATAATAATTAGTAAAGTGATGCATAAATGAAAAGATGGGAAATGCGAAATCAAAAATATAAAATGGGAGGCAACGTCAAGTTTGTAATGCATTCAAGTTTAAGTTGTTATCAAATCCAAACAGACCTCTATATACTTAGGAAATTGTATGTGAACCTCACAGTAACCACAAAGCAAAAATTTATAGTACATACACAAAAGAAAATGAGAAAGGACTCAAAATATAACACTAAAGAAAGCCATCAAACCATGGTGGGGGAAAGAAAGAGAAAAAGAAAGAAAAGACGGGAACTATAAAAGTAGCAGAAAACAGTTAACAAAATGACAGTAAGTACATACCTATCAATAGTCACTTTAGATGTAAACAGACTAAACTCTCCAATCAAAAGACACAGAGTGGTTGAATGGATTTAAAAAAAAAAAAAAAAAGGCAAGAACAAGACCATCTAGGGGCACCTGGCTCAGTCAGCTGAGCTTCTGACTCTTGATTTTGGCTCAGGTCATGATCCCAGGATCATGGGATCAAGCCCCACACTGAGCTGGTGCTGAGCACGAGCCTGCTGAAGATTATCTCTCTTTCCCTCTGCCCCTTTCCCCTGCTCACAACACACTCTCTCTCTAAAATAAAATTTAAAATTTTTTATTAAAAAACAACAAAATCAGCGTCAGAAATCCTTTGTGTTTCTGTACACTGATAGCAAATTATCAGAAGGAGAAACTAAGAAAACAATCCCATTTACAACTGCATCAAAAGGAATAAAATACCTAGGAATAAATTTGACTGAGAGAGTGAAAGATCTCTACACTGAAAACGATAGAACATTGATAAAGAAATTGAAGAAGACACAAATAAATGAAAAGATACTTCATGTTCATGTATTGGAAGAATGAATACTGTTAAAATGTTCATACTACCCAAAAAAGTCTACAGATTCAATGTAATACCTGTCAAAATTCCAATGGCATTTTTCACAGAACTAGAGCAAATAATTCTAAAATTTGCATGGAACCATAAAAGATCCCAAATAGCCATGGAAAACTTAAGAAAGAAAAAAGAGCTGGAGGCACCATGCACCCTGATCAAACTGTTATAAAAGTTATAATAATCAATGAAGCACCTGGGTGGCTCGGTTGGTTTTGTGTCTGATTCTTCATCTCAGCTCAGGTCATGATCTCATGATTCATGAGATGGAGACCCATGTCAGGCTCCATGCTGACAGCTCGGAGCCTGCTTGGGATTCTCTCTTTTTCCCTGTCTCTCTGCCCTGCCCCTACTCACACACACATGTGTTCTTTCTCCCTCTCTCTTTCAAATTAAATAAACATTTTTTAAATAGTGCAATAATAATCAAAATAGACACAGAGAACAATGGAACACAATTGAGAACCCAGAATTAAACCCACACATATATGGACAATTAATTTATGATAAGGAGCCAAGAATATACAATGGAGAAAGGACAATCTCTTCAATAACTGATATTTGGAAAACTGGACACCCACGCACAAAAGCGTGAAACTACATCACTAGTGCCTGCCATACACAAAAATAACTAAAAAATGTATAAAGACTTGAAAGTAAAATCTAAAACCATAAAATTCCTAGAAGAAAATATAGGTAGTGAGCTCCTTAACATTGGCCTTAGTGATATTTTTATAGATGTAACTCAAAGAGAAGGGAAACAAAAGCAAGAATAAATGAATGGGATCCCATCAACTAAATAACTGCACAATAAGAGGGGAAAGCATTACCAAAATGAAAAAGCAATCTACTGAATGAGAAAAAATTTTTGCAAGTCATATATCTGACAAGGGATTAATATCCAAAATACATAAAGAACCCAAAGAACTCAACAACAACAACAAACAACCTAATTTTAAAAAGGGCAGAAGACCTAAATAAACATTTTTACAAATTATTACAGAAATGCACATGAAAACCATTATGAGATATTACCTTCCACTGGTTACAATGGCTACTATCAACAAACAGAAGAAATAACAGGTGTTGGAGAGGATGTGGAGAACAGGAAACCCTCGTATGTGCTGGTGGGAATATAAATTGATACAGACACTCTGAAAAACCGTATGGAGATTCCTCAAAAATTAATAATAGAACTACAATATGATCCAGCTATTTCATTTCTGGGTATTTCTCCAAAGAATACAAAAACACTGGCTCAAAAATATACAGGCACCACCATTCATGGAAGCATTATTTACAATAGCCAGAAAATGACAACAATTCCAATGTCCATCAATGGTGAATGGATAAGGAAGATATATGTATGCATTGTATATATACAATGGAATACTAATCAGCCATAAAAAAAAAATGAGATCTTGCCATTTCAATAATATGGATGGTCCTAGGGGGCATTATGTTAAGTGAAATAAATCAGATAGAGAAAGACAAATATCGTATGATATCACTCAAATGTGGAATCTAAAAAACAAAACAAATGAACAAACAAAATTACTCCAACTCATAGAGACAGAGAACAGATTGGTGGTTACCTGAGGAGACTGGGGCGGGGGGTGCCAAGTGAAATAGATGGTGAGTGTCCTCAGTATGCAGATGGACAGTAACCAGACTTTTAATGGCGACCATTTTGTAGCATACTGATGTCAAATTATAATGTCATATACCTGAAATTTATATAATGTTGTATACCAATTTTACCTCGGTGTAAACAAGAATGCTTCATGGAGCCTTCTGGTTCATGCCCCTCCAGGAAACCTCCACGGGAAGACCACTGGGGAGATCTTGCCCCTCCCGAATGCAGCGAGAGAGAATTTGGAGTTCGTTCTTGAACATTAGCACTGTGCTTCCATGTGCTTCCACATTTCACATCCCAAAGGGCTCACCTGCAGCCCCTGCGATGCTCAGTCACTGAGCCACAAGGCCGTCCACTCCCGAGATGATGGTGACGATGACGATGATAATTCAGTGAGACTCCGATCTGTGCCAGACAGCATGCTACACATTACTTGTGAATGATCTGATTCCGTTTTAGAAGAACTTTATAAGGTAGGCTCTGTCCTTCCCACTTTTCAGATGAAGAAGATATAGCTGCTGACATCACAGAGTTAGTGAATGGCAGGCCAAGAACCCCAGGGTTCCTGCCCCAAGCCCATGCTGGGATCGAACAGGAAAAGGTGGGGTGGCATCTGCCGTGAGCACCCACGTAAGCTGCTGCATCTCTTGATGGGACAGCCCGCCTAAAGTACCAGCTCACTCAAACCAGGGCTGACAAGAAAATCAACTGCTCTCTAGTCATGACCCTTGGTCAAAGCAATACCCTTGGTCAAAGGCAGAAGTCTGCACAAAATTTCAACAGCCTCATTCCCACCTGGATGGGACTGGCTTCCTCAACGCTGTGCTATGACTCAGATCAAGACACTTCGGGTGGCTCAGTCGGTTAAGCATCCGACTTCAGCTCAGGCCATGATCTCATGGTTCATGAGTTCAAGTCCAGTTTCGGGCTCTGGGCTGTCAGTCCTGGAGCCTGGAGCCTGCTTCGGATTCTGTGTCTCCCTCTCTCTCTGCCCTCCCCTGCTCATGCTTTTCTCTCCCTCTCAAAAATAAATAAAAAATAAGTAAGTAAATCATCTTAAAAATAAAAAAAAAGATGCTTCTGATCGAGGGGCATCTGGGTGGCTCAGTCGGTTAAGCATCCAGCTTGGGTTCAGGTCATGATCTCAGGGTTCAAGAGTTCGAGCCCCACATCAGGCTCTCTGCTATCAGCACAGAGCCCCCTTGGGATCCTCTGTTCCCTCTCTCTCTGCCCTCTTCCCACTCTGTTCCTCCCCCCTCTTTCTCTGCCCCTCCCCTGTATGTGTGGGTGAAGGCCCGGGCTCTCTCAAAAATAAATAAACATTAAAAAGGGGGGGGGGGCGTCTGGGTGGCTCAGTCGGCTAAGCATCCAACTTCGGTTCAGGTCATGACCTCGTGGTCCAAGAGTTCAAGCCCTGCATCAGGCTCTGTGCTGACACTTCAGAGCCTAGAGCCTGTTTCAGATTCTGTGTCTCCCTCTCTCTCTCTGCCCCTCCCCCACTCATTCTCTGTCTCTCTCTCTCTCTCTCAAAAATAAATGAAACATGTGAAAAAAAAAAAAAAAGACACTTCTGATCCAGGCCAAAGTTAACCACAAACCCCATACTTGATCTTTCTCTATGGAGTGAAGGCTTCTGTGCATTCGTGGCTTCCTAGGCACATGGCTTTCAGACCTATTTTAGCAACACAGACCTTTTCCCCTCCGGATGAAATCGGCAAAGAGAACCCCTCCATTTGAAAAGAAGATGGGGGGTCTCATGGCTTCCTTCTCTGAAAGACAGACTCCGAGAGTCTAAGGATTGTAAAGGCTCCCAGCATCACTGCTGGAAATCCGTAGTTGACCCATTTTTCACCTTCTACCTGTACGGGTCCTGACAGGCCAGCCCTGGACACATTCCTCGACTTCTTGCAAGGAAGCTCAATTGTCGTGGAAAGCAGCCAGGCTTTTGGTTCACAAGAGCCATTTTTGTAATTGCGTGCATGAAGGGACCTGTACCATCCGACATGATTACGGAAGGTGAAGTTCAAGGGAGTCCCCGCCCGCATCATTTCCAAGAGAGAGTGCCACTGAGCCCTCTGTCTGGAGCAGCCTTCGCTCTGCAGCAGGCCAAGCATCACGGGCAAGGCGACCGTGCCTTGCTCGGTGCTTGCTAGGAAGGAGGTCACCGAAGAAGCCGCTGCATCTGTTTGTTGTGTGTCTTCTGGGGTTTTCAAGATGCAAGTGGAAGATACGAGGACATGAAAAGAAGAGAGTTTTAGCTCCCCGGTATCCATGCTAAAAGAACGGATTCTAAGAGAATGAAATGTAGATTTCCTTTGCTGGAAAATCGTGGGGTTTCTTTTTTTTTTTTTTTTTTTTTTTTCTGGTTTACACCCAGCGTGAGGCTTAGCACAATTTATTTCAGGTTTCCCTACCCCAGAGCACACCCATCAGAGCATTCACTGAGAAGCTATTTGTCAGTGGCTGATTTGGCAAGTGCCAGGGGAGCCGAGTTCCGCGGGCAGGGGTGGTAAAGGCAATGAAGGCTTGGGCCAAGTAGGAGATGCCGAACATGGCTGGAGGCCGAGGAAGGGGGCCCAGGCTCCCAGTTTTCTCCTGCTTCCAAAAGAAACCTCCTTATGGTGGCCGTGTCCTTGATAATTTACGTTATGCTGAGACACTGGCCTCTGCCTCCTCGCCCCCTCTCCCGGGACAAAGACACAAAACTGCATCCATCCACCATGCACCTCCTCCCCGTCCCCACTCACCCTCTTCCTATACGGGCCTGTGTCCCCCTCCCCTACTTCAGGACCAGCCCCTCCTTCCTTCTCGACATCCCGTCTGTAAAAAAAGGCTGGAGTCCTGCCCCCTGAAGAAAGGGCCTTTAAGTCTGGCCACATGGGTTGCGGACACAAACTGTAGTCCCCCATTCAGTGTGCGAGGGACACGACTCGCCTGTCTGTGTGTAACTCGGGTTTAGTTCTGTTTTGAGCCATCGCTCCACAAGGCTGGGAGAAAATCTGACTCAGTTCAGAATGTCCTCATCTCCCTGTGACGGCACCCAAATCCCGAGGACCTCTGCGGTGCCACCATCTGCTCCTGGCTGTCAACCGTCAACTCAGGCATCTGTCACCATTCCGTTTGACTCTCTCCTCAATGCCCTTGGGACCAGCTGTCCACTGCTTCTACACCTGTTGGAAGGTCTGGGAATGATTTTGCTCTTCTGGGTCTCAGTGTGAGGTCGGGGGGGCGGTGCTGGGGACGGTCACCCAGCTTCCAGGCTCTACCATTGGCGTGTCTGTGAAGGCGCTTGCTGCCTGGGGCTCTCGCCTCCCCTGGAACGCAGGTGCCTGTGGGCCCCCACTGATGTTTAGTTTGAGGTGACTTGGTGCCGCGGTTTGCAAGGTAATCAAGGTGGGACAGGAATGGCAAAGACAGGGGTGGTTAAATGACAACCCGTTCAGGAGAGCTCTGTCTCCACCCGCTAAGGGAGAGAGTGGTGAGAACCCGTGGGCCAGAGCCCTCGAGAGGGCCAGTTTGGGAATCAGGGAATCAAGGCTTAAAGTCTGGCCATGCTTCAGGCGCCGGGGTGGCTCAGTCGGTTAAGCGTCCACCTTTGGCTCGGGTCATGAGTTTGAGCCCACATTAGGCTCTGTGCTGACAGCTCGGAGCCTGCAGCTTGCTTCGGATTCTGTGTCTCCCTCTCTCTCTGTTCCTCCCCCACCAGCACTCTGTCTCTCTCTCTCAAAAATAAACATTAGGGGCGCTTGGGTGGCTCAGTCGGTTGAGCGTCCGACTTCAGCTCAGGGCATGATCTCACAGTCTGTGAGTTCGAGCCCCACGTCAGGCTCTGTGCTGACAGCTCGGAGCCTGGAGCCTGCTTCAGATTCTGTTTCCCTCTCTCTCTGCCCCTCCCCGACTCATGCTCTGTCTCTCTCTGTCTCAAAAATAATAAACATTAAAAAAATTTAAAAAAATAATAAACAAGTAAACATTAAAAAAAAATTTTTTTTCAAAGTCTGGCCACGTCTCAAGCAGTGTGATCTGGGTCTCCTGGAGTCTCCCGTTTCTCTATCTGTTAACTCACGGGCACCTCTAAGAATTGATTGAGAACAATTGTGTGCAATCCTTTGGCACAGGGTCAGGAACGCAGGGAAAGCGAATGACGGATTTCAGCTAATTCCAAGGTCGTGATCACCAGCTTCACCTCCAGCCCATTTCCTTACCCCTCTTCCTGGGCAGGCGGAGCCAGGGAGGAGTTCTCCAAGACCCCCTCCTCCCTTCCTCCGAGGAGGGGCATAGGCCCTCCCAAGACGGTTTGACACCAGCTCTGACCTGCCCAGGCACAGGGGTGGGGACGCTCCAGAACTGAGGTGGGGGACTAAGGGGATAACACCAGATTGACGCCTCGGTGTAAAGAGAGGCCTCCCAACCTGGGGACAGGCCTGAGGCTCAGCACAAAGATTGCTCTGGAGATGGGAGGGAGCTGGAGACAGGCCTGACACCTGGAGGTAATCAACTTTGAGGGAGTGAAACCCTGGGACCACTTTTAAGGTTTTATTTTCTTTAATACCAATCCTTCAAAACTTGGCGAAATTTTAAAACAGATCATGTTCGTGTTCATCCCTTAGAAGACAAAGGGAAGGGTCAGTGGTTAACTCTGGAGCCAAAGCAGCTGGAGGAGGTGGGGAGCCCTTTCAGTGGAGGGTCCCCCTTTTAGCACTTGTGGGTAGATTCTTCCAGATGGGGGTGGGGAGTAGTGGGCTGGACACTGACTTTCCAGAAAAGCACGTGAGTTATGACCATTTGTTCTGTAGTAGAGGGAGAAGTAAGAATGCACAGAAATTTATTTCCTCCCCATTTAGTTTGTTTGTTTCAAGTTTTTATGTAAATTTTAGTTAGCTAGCATACAGTGCGATATTGGTTTCAGGAGTAGAACTCAGCCATTCATCACTTCCCCAGTGCCGATCACAAGGGCCCTCCCTAATACCCATCCCCCATCCAGCCCATCCCCCACCCCCCTCCCTCCACCAACCCTGAGTTTGTTCTCTATAGTTAAGAGTCTTTTATGGTTTGTTTCCTCTCTTTTTTTCCCCCTTCCCATATGTTCATCTGTTCTGTTTCTTAAATTCCACATATGAGCGAAATCGTATGGTAGTTCTCTCTCTGACTCACTTTGCTTAGCGTAATACACTCTAGCTCCATCCGTGTCATCGTAAATGGCAAGATTTCATCCTTTTTGAGGGTTGAGTAATATTCCAGACTCACTATATATTTTTTTAGAATTTTTAATATTTATTTATTTCGGGGCCAGTGCAAGCGGGGGAGGGGCAGAGAGAAGGGGACAGAGGATCCAGAGTGGGCTCTGTGCTGACAGGCTGGACAGCAGTGAGCCTGAAATGGGGCTTAAACTCACAAACTGTGAGATCGTGACCTGAGCCGAAGTCAGATGCTCAACCAACTGAGCCACCTGGGTGCCCCTAATCATTTCTTTTTAACCACATGCTGTGTAGAGTGTTCAGAATACAGGTGAAGAAAACAGTCACAGTTCTTGCCTGGACGGAGCTTCCAACCCCAGAAACGAATGAACAATAATCATGCGGAGTGCAACGTATTAATTAGGGCTCTGTGGAGAGCAACAGAAGAGATCCGAGAGCTCAGAGAGAGTGTAACGGGTGACCTCACCTACGACTTCTGTTTATTGGAACATTATATTTTATTATATTTTTAACAGCAGATCGTTGTATTATTTAAACATCAAATTTGTTCTCATTCCATCATGATGGCAACCAACATCTAGTAAAAATCGAGGTTCCGGACACTGTCACGGTTTTCTGGTTCGCTTTTGAGACATGCTTCTAGAACAGAATTCTGGCTGCTCTCCTCAACAAACACAGCATGGGGGCAAGAGTAACCCAGGAAAGACGGCTAATCAGGAGCAGGTGACTATTTAGGATGGAACTGAGTCCTAGCCATGTTCTTATTTGAAGTCTTAACCCCGAGCACAGAGGGGAGGGAGACAGATAGGGTCTTCAAAGAGGTAAAATGGGGTCATACGGGAGGGGGCATCTAACCTGACTGGTATCCTTATAAGAAAGAGTCATTAGGACATAGATACTCACTTGGGAGACCATTTGCGAACACAAGAAGAAGACAGCCATCTGCAAGCCAAGGAGAGAGGCCTCTGAAGGAAACAGCTGTACCGCCATCTTGATCTGAGACTTCCACTTCCAGAATGGAGGAAATACATGTTTAAGCTGCCCAGTCTGTAGTATTTCATTATGGCAGCCGTACAGCAGACTAACACGGGGGTTGGGACGGAGAAGACCATCTGGAAGGAGGTGAGGACCAGCAGAGCCCGCCCACATCTCCAGCCCCTCCTCTCTGTGCACTGGTCAGAAGGTCAGGTCTCCCCTCCTCCCAGAGCAGATGTGGGGCCTCTGCTTCTAAAGGCGGGGGGGACCTGCAGACCGATAGCAGCAGGTGCCCTTTCCAGGAGCGACCTTTATCTTCCCTGACGCCCGATCATCCCTTTCGCCAGGCTGACTGTTGGCAAGGGATTGAGAGCCTGATCTCTCCTCCTGGAGACTGTGAGTGTCACATATTTTTTTGCCTTCTCCCCTCTTCTAACCATGGGGTGAATACAAAACAACCTCTTGAAAGTCCCCGGCCGTCATTGTGCATTCCAGCTCCTCTCTCTTTACGAGAAGCGCCGAGCTTGTAGTTTAAAGGAGATTATCTCCTCAGATTTAATGAGAGTCATGGTGAAAACAGAGTCCCCAGGAAAAGGAGAAAAACACCACAATAAAAAAAAAAAGGGAGGAAAAAGGAGATCCGTCCAATTAGTGTCTCTAACACGGCCTCATTATACTTCCACTTCTGACATTTGCCGGTGATGTTGGAATTGAGCTGCAAAAAAGTGGCTTCTGAAAGGCAGACTGACATTGGCCTAACCATCCCCCACCCCTTCACCCCCTAAAATGTAAGCATTTACCACAACAGCTGGGATTAGGGCAAGGAGAAGCAGGGCAGGGACTCGATTCATGGCGGAGGAGGAGACAGGCTGGAAATCGGGGGGGCGAGACAAGGCGAGAGCACATCGTGGCTACACGTGAATGACCCTCATCGCCCGTGTCTCTGTGTGATTTCCTTTTTAGGGAACATTTAATAAGATACAGAAGCCAGATTTGGTTGAGCTGCATGCAGGATCGCCATGGCAACCTTCCTTTGGAGGTTATCCAAGTCAGGTAGTGACAGCAAAGCTGAGTTAAAGGTCACCCCTGCAGAGAAAGATGGGCATTGATAAAGTATTTTAACAAGACCCAGAGGAGCTGGTATTTGAAAGCTACCTGCAGAGGACCAGAGAGGCACCGGGAATGGGAAGCAAACAACGGCAGGGGGAGAGGGGTGCGTCCTGCGCGGGATTCCACCAGAGCCAACACTGTAAACACCTCGTCCTACAGACAGAGGACTCAGGCCTCCGCCGAAAGCTCAGACCTGCCGCAGTCCATCCCCGTTCAACGGAAGGCTTGGCAATCTTTTCCACCCAGGCGTCTGGATAGTAAAGAATCCTGCTTGAGCCTAAGACGCGCGTGCTTGAAAAGTTCTGCACAAGCCAGAGTTTTGCAAATGGAACCGCGCTGGCCTTCTTTATCACTCCAGAAATGCTTTATTTCATCTCTTTTCTGTTACAAAAGTCACCTCAAAATCTTGGAGTTCAGAAGACCCTGCCTTGCCTGACACTGAAGCCAGAAACTTTGGCAGAAACCATATAAATATGAATGTCTGTGTGGCTGGCCCCTGGAGAAAGGTGTTCAACTGCATTTTAAGCATAAGAAAATATGGAAAATTAACCCAACCTTCTGTATGTAGAAGCATATGCCAATTTCAATGGTGAAAAGATGTCCATTAAAATAATTTTTTTGCTTCTCAGATAAGCAAAACTCTCGATGTGTGGTACTACCTCGGGGTGGTGGAGAATGGGTCTCATACGTTGGTGGTGGCGGTGTAAATTAGTATCGCTCCAATGGGGATAATTTGCAAAGAACTATCATAATTTTCGGTGGCTCTCCCTTTGAGCCGGAAATTCCACTTGTCCATACCTGGTCGCAAACAAAGATATGTGGACATAGTTATGCTCACTGAAGCCTTGTTTATGTTAGCAAAAGATTAGAAAAAACTTCAAGCTAGGAGACTGATAGAATAAATTATGGCCCATTCATGAAACGGACTGATACATGGCTTTGAGAGAGACGGAGATTCATGGGTGCGGACGTAAAACCGTCTCCCTGACATACTGAATGACAAAATCATGTATGGAATCACGAGTATAGTATGCCCACCTATGCCTTCCCACAACTAGAAAACTTTACTATGTGCATGTATTAATTTTTCAAAATTTTTTGAGAGAGAGAGAAAAAGCGAGGTGGGCGGGGGGGACAAGTGGGGGAGGGGCAAGGAGAGAAGAAGAGAGAGAATCCCAAGCAGGGTTTGTGCTCAGCGTGCAGCCCAACGCAGGGCTCAATCTCACAACTGTGAGATCATGACCTGAGCAGAAATCAAGAGTCGGACACTTAACTGACTGAGCCACCCAGGTGCCATTTAATTTTTCTATTCAAGAAGTTAGACTTAAAAGGTCATCTGGGCTTTGAATTATGGGCCATTGTCCCAGGCAATGACTTTTGTTGGTACCTCTCCAGCTGTCATTTCTCTCTTCCTGCCCCCCAGAACCTTCAGCTTTGTTCAGGCGTCCATCCCTCCCTTAACCACTCAATGTGATTCAAGAGACATAACCCACTCAGCTCCAGTGGTGGGCCCTGAGCCAGTGGGTCTCAGGCTTGAGGGGGCGTTCGAACCAGCTGGAGGCCTTATTAAATCAGAGAATCTCTGATTCCAGAGACCTGCTGTGAGGCCCCGAGAACTTTTATTTCAAAGAAAGGTCGATGCTGTCGCTCCGGAGACCACACTTGAGAACCCCTAATGTAAGCCAAGTGCATAATGCCCCTTCTTTTTGCCAACAATGGCTTCTGAGATAGGGCACCTATGCCTTCTGAGATACAGTGAAATGTTTGATAAAAGTGTTTTGGAAGAAAACTTCCTTAAGAGAGAGCCAGACTCTCTTTCCTTCTTTTTCCCCCCACTCCAAACATCAACAAGAGGAGAGAGAAGCCCTAACCATTACTGGCAGGTGTTCTAGAACAACAAGAGAAATCGGCCTTAAGATGTTGTCAATACTCTGAAAGGTGGAAAGATCTGAGTCTTTGATGCGAAGCCACCCCAGTGCTAGACCTTCCTTTATATTAGTCAACACGCCTGATTCCAGTGTAAGCCCCTCTGCATTGTGTCTTCTGTCTCCTGCAGACAAATACATCGTCACCGACACAAGCTTAGGAGATAGTATTTTAAAATATTTAAAATTCAAACAAATTTTTTTTCCTTTGTAGCAAAATGTCATAGACTTAGTACAAAGACTAAGAACAGATTAGGGAAAATGTTTGCAACAGGCACCTCACGTGCCCCATCTCAGTTAATACCCTGGTCGAGTGAGCCTTCTGGCTCTCCTTAAATCCAGTGTCACACGGAGGTAAGTACTAAAGAAATACAGCTCTGAATCAAAGCTCGGGAAAAGAATTTTATTGAATAAATAGCTCAGGGAGGGGGGAAGAGCCAGAGTCTACAAAGGAAAGGTTACGACACTCAGGAAAACATTCTTTAAAAAACCGTTTAGCCCATCTATCTTCCCCACATCCCAGAGTGGAGCTGCTCCCCTCAATCTTCTCTCTCTACATTTTGCTCTATTGATTCTTCTTTTTATGCTTCCTGCCTTCTCTGGATATGTCACTATTATGTAAAGACCCAACCCTCTTGGCTGCTACCACTACCATCTCTCCCATTGTCCCTGGAGGGGTGTGGTTGAGAGGAAAAGAGTAGTATTTTATACCTGTCCAATATGGACTAATTTACAGATGAAGAAGTGACAGCAGAGTTTAAATATCTTAGTTCTAAGTCACATCTTGAAAACCCAAGCTCTCACCCGCCACTCTAATCTGCCATCTACAAGGATTGAGATCCCGAACACCAAAATAACACTTTCAAATCAAAGAAGGGGGGAAAAAAACACCTTAATGGGAAAATTTGTAGAGAACACGCACAAGCAAATTAAAGAAGAAAAACAAACTGAAAACGACGTTCAAACTCACTAGTAATAAAGCGAATGGAAATTAAAACAATATTTCAGTTAGTAGATGAGCAAAGATTTTTTTTTAATTTATTACAGCCAGTGTTGGCGAGGGTACAGAGGAAAAGGAACTCTACACTGCTGACGAGAGAATTCGGTAATTAGAAAAATTAGGTACTACCCATCCAAATTTAAAATTAGCATACATTTGACCCTGCAATTCTGCCTTGAGTAATTTATCCTAACGAGTTCCTCAGACAAGTAGGAAAGAAATATGTACAAGAATGTTTACAAAGCCTGTGTTTCAATAGTAAAACATGGAAACAGTTTAATGCATCCACAGGGGAGAGAGAGAGAGAGAGAGAGAGAGAGATAGTGACTATGGCTTCCCAGTACGGAGCCCCACCACGGACTGCCTTGCCTACAGGATCACAGGCAACATTGGGCAAACACAGCTTCCCTCAGCAGGACCAGATCCTGTCCCTCTAAGACTCACAGCAGGGAGCACCAAGGCAGAGTGCGGGTTCTCTGCATGTCTCAGGAAGGTGGAGGTACTGAGCTTCACAGACCCAGCATCTCCAAGCCCCTCCTCTTCAGAGGACCAAGTGAGGCATTAGTGAAAGGCTGGAGCATTCCCCTCCTGTAGGTGTTGCCATGTGGAATTGCGAACAGCAGAGAAAGGAGGCTCCCTCTACTCTCATCCTAAAATAGATATGTAGTCACAAAAAAATGTCTGGAAGTGGATAGTTATCAGAAAGGGAGAAGTGGTTATCTCTGGGCAGTGGACCCATTTCCTTTCCTTTAATTCACTATTCTCGCGTGTTCCGTTAGTGAGAGAATCAGAGCCAGACTTATGATTGCCTAGTGAAGAAAAAGAATGGAAAGAAAATCAATGTTTTCTTTTACACCTATTATGTGCTGGGCTGCCTTGCTTCCAAGTGTATAATTTGGACACTTTAGGATTTTTCCCCACTGAGAGAGCAGCCAGGACCTTCACCCTGGCTTACCACGGAGGAAAGCAGGAAGACATAGAACATTGTAAGCCAGCAGGCTTGCCATGAGACTGCGGTGGTGAGGTGCAAGGTGCCATGGAAAGCAGAAGCTGAAAAGGAAATGGCCCAAGCCAGTGGCCAGATGGAAAGTGAAGAGAGACTCAAGATCTGCAAGGTAGGGCCGTCAAGAATCCAAATGATGACAAAAGGACCCTTCCATGAACCAGTCACCTGCATACTCGCGTGAAATCACATACACCCATACCTACACCCAGACGCCATCTTGAAAAGATGGAGAATAGAGAAAAGCACTTGAAAAAAGAAAAAACTGGCCCGGTAGAGGTTTGAACATAGAATTTGATTGGATATTTATAGATGAGAGTTAGAACTAACTTATGACCATTGTTACCAGACTACAAGACTGTGTAAAAATTTTTTGAATTATATTCGGTGTTCGACTAGCATATGGAGGAAAAGGAACGCCCATACTCTGCTGGTAAGACAGTTACTGAAGAAAAATTAGGTAATACGTCTCCGAATTTAAAAGTAGCGTATTTTTGACCCTGCCATTCTGTTGCTAGTAATTTATCCTAACAAGTTTCTGAGGCAGCAAGAAAGAAAGAAATACAAAGCTGCTTACAGAGCACCGTTACAGTGCAAGAGTCCTCAGTCTCCGTGAGAATCGCCAGTGACTGACAGTCCCACGTGTTTCTCACATCTGAGTTAGAGTGTGTTCACTTCTACCACAGTATTTCCACCATACATCAGTCATATTTAAAGAAAAAAAAGGAGGGGGATTAAATGCTTTGCTAGTTGACCTCTATTGGCAAGCTGTGAAGAACTCGAGGAACAATTTTTAGAAGGAGAAACTGATGTGTGAGTCTTGATGCAAAAGGGGATGAGTGAGGTGTTAGAGGCAACTCACACCGTGCCTTCGGGTAAGCCTGTGAGGGTTTCGTTCCTACTCCTTGGCCCTTGCTTTTCCTCACTTTGGGATGTGTTTAATGTGATTTTCATGTAAGATAGTGTTTGCAGTACACAGGGTTGGCTGCCTGCCCAATTCCATTCCTTTCCCATCTTTCTTGCTGGCAGAGCAAAGCCCAGGGCTCCCTCAAAGTAGAGCGTGAAATTGGACACCCTCCACAAAAAAAACCTGGGACCCCGAAGCCATCCCTTAGTGTAAGAATGATCTAGAAAGAAACCCACCTGTCAAGGGCTGCAAGGAAAATGACCTATCTCAAACCTCTGTGGTGAGTAGAGAAGAAAAAACATCTCCCCTGAGACTTTGTGACCCCAAGTCTGACTCATGCATGTTCCCAGACTGAATTAAAACTACCTGCTTAATTTGAAGAACCTCAAGGAGAAAATGTAGTTCAAATAGTCCTGGGTTGGTGATTCCCCAGACACCTGACAGCAAGCAAGGCTTTCCCTATCTGAGAAAGTCATCTTCAACCCAGCCCTCGGAGCATTTCTTCAGATAAAGTTCCAAATAATTCACAGTCTACAGCGAGAAATCATGAATAAGAGTCAGCTGAAAAAAAAAAACAGGAGAATGAGACCTGAAAACATGGTAGATAAGGGGATTATTGGACACAGAATATAAAGTAAGTTTAATATGTTTTTAAAAAGTAAAGGAGAGGGGCTCCTGGGTGGCTCAGTTGGTTAAGCGTCCGACTTCAGCTCAGGTCATGATCTTACCATTTCTGAGTCCAAGCCCCAAGACAGTCTCTGTGCTGACAGCTCGGAGCCTGGTGCCTGCTTCAGACTCTGTGTCTCCATCTTTTTCTGCCCCTTCCCCACTTGTGCTCTGTCCCTCTCTCTCTCAAAAATAAATATTAAAAAAAAAAAGCAAAGGAGAGCCAAGTAATGAATAAGTATTTCTGAAAATGACTAAGAAGACTTGAAGAAAACTGAATAAAACCCTAGAAATGAAAAATGTAATAATTGAAATTGCAAATATATTGCAGAAACACTATACACCTGCTCCGACAGCTAAACTTAAAAAGGACTGGCAAAATCAAGTGTTGACACTGATGTGGAGCAATTGAAATTCTCTTACATCGCCAGCGGGAATGCAAACTGGTATGGAAACTTCGGGAAATGTTCTGCTGTGTTTTTTCAAGTTAAATATACATTTACCTTACCCTACAATCCAGAAATCTTACTCCTAGGTACTTATTCATAGTAAGTGAAACAAATGTCCACACACAGACCTAAAAGAACACTTGTAAGCAAGTGTTCATAGCATTTTTATTCATAATAGCCAAAAAATGGAAACAACCCAAGTTCTATCAATTGAAAAAAATGGATCAATAAATCATGGTATATCCATACAAAGGGATACTTTTCCGCAATAAAATAGAAATAAATACGGATGCATGGATGAATCTCAAAAGCAAGCTAAGTGAGTAAAAGAAGCCAAACATAAAAGTCTATATGCTATATGATTCCATTTTGATGGCATTCTGGAAAAAGCAAAACTTAAAAGAAAAAGAAAAAGAATCAAAAAAAAAAAAAAGAAAAGAAAAGAAACCAGTGGTTTCCAGGATCTAGGAGAGGATAGAGGGAAATGAATACGAAAAATCTTGAGGAAACTTTTTGAGGGGACAGAGCTGCTCTATGTACTGATTGTGGTGATGATTACACTATTGTATAATTTTGTCAAAATTGATCAAATCTAACTACTAAAAATGGTGAATTTTACTGGCTATAAATTATATCTCAATGAACCTGACTTTAAAAAACAAGGTAACATGGGGGCACCTGGGTGGTTCAGTCATTTAAGCATCTGACACTTGATTTTGGCTTAAGTTATGATCTCACAGTTGTGAAATCAAGCCCTGCACTAGACTTGGCACTGGGCATGGAGCCTGCTTGAGATTCTCCCTCTCTGCCTCTCTCTCTTTCTCTCTCTCTCTCTGTCTCTCTCTCTCTGTCTCTCTCTGTCTCTCTCTCTCTTACACACACACACATATAAAGATAACATAAGGAAATTTTTCTTTTCTAAAAACACACTACAGAGGTAGAGCACCTTAGACACAGCTGAAGAGAGAATTAATTTACTGGAAGTTACAGCTGAATAATTATCTAAAAGGCAGCACATGGAAAAATGGATGGTAAGTATGAAAGAAAAAAATAAGAAATATAGAAACAAGAGTAGCCTTACATGCATCTAATTAGAGCCCAGAAGAAACACATAACCTACAAGACTCATCAGCTTGAAAAAAAGAGGAAAAATATAAACAAGCATTTTATTAAAATGAAACCCAAAACCAAAAAGCATATGAAGAGATTTTCAACTCATTAAGAGAAGAAATGCAAATTAAAATAACAATGAAATAACCATTTTCGTGTATTAGCTTGGTGAAATTAGGAAGATGGCCCATGTCACATGCTGGAGGAGATGAGGACCCAGAAACACCATACACCACTGGCAAGAGGGGTTCTGAAGCACGGTGCAAACTACTTCATCAAATTAGGAATATGCAGGGCACCCGGGTGGATCAGTTGGTTGGGTGTCCGACTACGGCTAAGGTCATGATCTCATGGCTCATGAGCTCAAGCCCCACATTAGTCTCTGCACTAAGAGTGTGCAGAGACTTCTTGGAATTCTCTGTCTTTCCCTCTGTCTCTCTGCCCCTCCCACTCTCTCTCTCTCTCTCTCTCTCTCTCTCTCTCTCTCTCTCTCAAAATAAATAAATAAACTGGGACACCTGAGTGGCTCAGTTGGTCGAGTAGTCGACTTCCAGTCAAGTCATGATCTCACGGTTTGTAGGTTCAAGCCCCACATAGGGCTCTATGCTGACCACTCAGAGCCTGGAGCCTGCTTCGGATTCTGTGTCTCCCTTGCTGTCTGCCCATCCTCTGCTCTCTCTCTCTCTCTCTTTCTCTCTCTCAAAAATAAATAAACATTAAAAAATAAGTATATAAACTTAAAAAAAATTAGGCGCCCATGATTCCACTCCCAGCTATAGATTCCAAATATGCTCTTATACAGGTCTGTAACGGGATATTTACAGAGATGTTTATTGTAGCTCCATTTGTGTGGCAAAAAGGTTTTCTGGGCCTCTGTTACTGAGAAACCGGAGAAACAAAATATGATAGATTTACCAAGAAGCAGTTAGAAACTATGGTTTAAGGCTTCATATATCGCTTAACATAAAAAGAAAGAAACCTAATGACCTCTCTAATGCAACATATTTGTGTAAACTAGAAGTATATTCCCACCAAACAATAACATCTATCTTCCAAAATACGTAGAAAGGAAAACGTGTTGATTAGACATGCTGGAGCCGTTGCCTCCGGAATGTGGGGAGGGCAGTGGGAGTGTCAGAAATGAGGAATAAATAAATAATGCAAGAGAGATGCTTTGCATGAACCAATTATGATAATTCACCACCCACCATGAACTAAGAAGCATAATTAACTTGACCTTCTGCTCTTGAGGCCTCAAATAAAAAAAAATTTTTTAAAGCCAGAATAATAAAAAGAATTTTCTTTCTCCAAGACAATAAATGGGGATTGGAAAGGGAGAAACAAAGCTATCATTGCTTGCAGAACATACGATTAGGTATGGAGAATACCCAAAGCATCTCCAGATAATTAGAACTAATATGATAGTTTAAGGTTACCAGATTTGAAATCGAAATACAAAAAAAAATTTTCATTTATATATATCAGCAAAAAAACTGTCCAAAATGCAATTTTCAAAGGATGCAATTTAGAACAGTTCACAATTCACAGCATATGTCAATACATAGACAGTATCTAAGAATAAATTTAATTAAAATTGTGCAAGACTGGAATCTTTCCCCAGTTATTTACATAGTATCGCACTATATGCCCAATTACCTCAGTCCTCTGAATCTTGTCCTCCGAGCAAATAACTCCAGCTCCTTCTATGGCACACCTCCAGACCCCTGTTTACCTTTCTCTTGAAAACCCCAGCCTGTCACTACCTCTCTCAAAGTGTATCGACCAGGGATATACCCAGTTCGGGCCTGGAAAGTGAGCCAAGGCAGTTAAGGGGGTGATTTTCCCGGGATAGCACTCAGTAACAAGGGGCCGTCAAGGATTTGGCCCTTGCCACAACCCTTTCTGGACCCCAACTTAAAATTCCCTTTTCAAGATGCCGCTGACAACAGTTCAAAGGTACTGTCTTTTGACCTGGCATTCTGAGCAAGTCGCCCTCATCCAACCACCCAGAGCTGGCCTTCCCATCCAGACCTCACTCTTTCCCGACCACAATCGAACTCCCTGGCCTTTGCTGCCCAGGTCTGATCTGACCTCCAGAATTCTTCCAGTGTAGCTTGTATTAAAGAGCTCAACCTCAAGCGTTAGCATCTCCTTAATAAAAAGAAAAGGATTAAGATGGTACATTTTGTGTTATGTGTTTCGTACCACGTGAAGGAAGGGAGGGAGGGAGGGAGGGAGGGAGGGAGATTTGGAGGGAGGGAGGGAGGAAGGAAAGATGAGAGGAAGGAAGGAAGGAAGAAAGAAAAAAAGAAGGGAGGAAGGAAGGAAGGGAGGAAGGGAGGAAGGGAGGAAGGGAGGAAGGGAGGGAGGGAGGGAGGGAGGGAGGGAAGGAGGATGGATGGAAGGAAGGAAGGAAGGAAGGAAGGAAGGAAAGAAAGGAGGAAGGAAGGAAAGGAGGGAGGGAGGGAGGAAAGGAGGGAGAGAGGGAGGGAGGAAGAAGGACGATGGATGGATGCCGGCTAAGCATGGTACCTGTAGCACCCAGGAGAAGGGTGTTCCCCACCCTAGCTTACCCTCTTTCTGTTCCTATCCTGACCTCATGGAGATCTCACGAAAGCCTCCCATGTACCTCTGCGCCCAGCCCAGTACATACATATAGGTTCACATGACACTCCTCTCCCTAAAAGTGGCTGTGCCTCTGACCTCGAGGTGTACCGTCCCACCTCTCAGGCCCTGGCAGCAGCCCGGAGCTGTGCGAAGAATATTCCTGGGCCCTGAGGCTCAGAACAGGGTCTAGATGAGGGTGCAGGCCCTGGGTGGGCAGGGGTTCAGCTGTCCAGCTGTAAGGGGTGCTGCACAGAACGGCCCAGGGCAGCGGGGTGGCCGCGGTGAGAATGGTTCCCAGGAGGAGTGACTCTTGAAGGATGGGCAGAAGCCAGCTCGTTCTGGGCAGGAGAGAATATCAGATGCAAAGCCATGATGGGAAGGCACAGTCAGGAATCCTAGGCACTGCGGATGACCCTGTGCAGAGCACGGGGCAGAGGGGGGGAGGGGAGGCAAGCGGAATGGGTGGGGGTGGGGGTAGGGGTGAGGGGTAGAGCGAGGAATAAATGGGCAGGAGAGCAAAGGCCGGATCAGGCCCGAGAGGCCACGCTTGGATTCTGTCCGGAAAGCCGAGCGAAAGCGTGACTAATTTTATGCTAAGGGACGATGTGATGGCATTTGTATTTTAAAGAGGCAGCACCCTGCCACTGAGGAAAACAACGGAATAGAAAATGAACACGAACAAAAAGATAATGGCTAGAAAAATACAGCCTGCTGAAAGCAGATGTTGTAGGGGGCGGCCGGAGAAAACGGGGGTCAGCGGGCGGGTGGGAGGCAGCCCGCGGGAGCCGGAGCGCGCCCCGCGGGGAGGACTTCAGCCCTGCGCGGAACGCAAGTCCTCGCTCAGCAGAAAACTAGCCACGTTACCTGACCTCCCTGAGCCTCGGTTTCCCCCATCTCTACAAGAGCAGAGCAATTTCCGGAGAGAACTGAAGTGAGAATTTAACAGAATATAAATTGCAAAGGAAGACGTTACTCATTGAAGGTGGCCGGAACCAGGAAACTCTCCCCCAGAAGACTTTCGGAGAGTTTCCACAGAGAGCAAAGGGGGGATGGCGGGAAAGGCTGGGAGGAAAAACCTCAGTGAGCTCCCAATTTCATCAAGGTCCTTGGCATAGGGAGCCAGAGAAGGAAATAGAAAGAAAGAGACGAGTTGGAGCTTTATGAAAAACACAGAGACCCGGACAAGCCTTGGGGAGGGGCTGCGCCCTTCTCTGACAACTACCCTGGAAGCCGCCAGTCAGGAAACGAAACAGGAATAGCACTGATTCGTTCAGGGCGTCATTTTTTTATTTTATTTTTAATGTTTATTTTATTTATTCGTTCAGGGCGTCAGATTTTATTTTATTTTTAATGTTTATTTTTGAGAAAGAGAGAGAGAGAGCGAGAAAGAGAGACAGAGTGCAAGCTGCGGAGGGGCAGAGAGAGAGGGAGACACAGACTCGGAAGCAGGCTCCAGGCTCTGAGCCGTCAGCACAGAGCCCGAAGCGGGGTCCGAACTCACAAACCGTGAGATCACGACCTGAGCTGAAGTTGGCCGCTTAACCAACTGAGCCCCCCAGGCGCCCCTGGTTTTATCGTTTCTAAGAGCATAGTTTTGTGAGTCTTGGGAGAACCACCTCGGGGGCTGACAGCGACCCCCGACTCACCCACTCCCATCAAGAAACATACTTCCAGGGCACTGAAGGAGGCCACATTCTCGGAGTCTCCCCCAAACACGCTGCTCGAGGAGCTGTTCCCACAAAAATCACCAGAACTAGAGTGCGGTTTACTGAGGCACCAAGGAGCCAGTAACTCTCAGTGACCAGGACACATAAAACAGGACAGTTTCAAGGAAGGTGCTGGTAAGAGCCGGCAGCAATGAGACAGGCAGGGGTTGGAGAGGAAACAGAAATCCACTGGCTGGCTAAGCTATTTATCGATTGTTCTTTTAAGCCTCTATGTACAGAATGCCTTCATCAAGAAATAACATTAGACAATAGATAGTAAAATCCCACTAGATCAAAATCAATTAATCGTCAATCTCCCGTCATTTATTTTGGGGTAAGTTAAAGCTTACCCTTAACTATGGCAACAGGACTTCCCCGCCGTGTGGTAATTAGGAGAGCAAGAGACCCGGAAACCCAGCTCACACACGTGTGCCCTCCTTGCCAGTACCAACCACAAGCTCTCTTTTTTTTTACCCCACGGAGTAACACCTAAAGCAAAATTAACTTAAAAGTAGTACCCTCTCTCCACCGCTACCCAATTTATCAATAAGTCCTTTTCTCTGTTGGATCGAATGGCTTGTGATTCACCATGGCAGGAAGGACCCACACAGCACACCTACCACCTCTCATCCTGCCAGAGCCTCTGCAGACAGCACTAGCCAATCAGAGCTGACGGAGCCTTCTCGACTCAGCGCTCCAAAAGAAGCAAAGCATTCTAGATTTAAAAAAAAAATTTTTTTTAATGTTTATTTCTTTTTGAAGGAGAGAGATACAGAGCATGAGCGGGGGAAGGGGGCACAGAGAGAGAGGGAGACACAGGATCCGAAGCAGGCTCCAGGCTCTGAGTGTCAGCACAGAGCCCAACTCGGGGCTCAAACTCATGAGCTGGGAGATCATGACCTGAGCCGAAGTCGGTGCTTAACCGACTGAGCCCCCCAGGCGCCCCGAAAAGCAAAGCATTCTAAACACGTTCCTTCTTTCCCAATAACAAATGTGTCATCCTCCTTCCAATGAGAAAACATCTGTTTTGGGCCCAAGGTCCTAAGAGCTGAGGGTATTCATCCAGCAGACTTAGTCTTTCCATTTCAGAAATAACTGGCAAAGCAGGTGGTAGAACATGGCTTTCTGGGGAGGAGGGGGGCGGGGGGACAGAGGAAGGATGCCCCGAGGCCCATTCCGCTGAGAGTTAGCCTAGTGGAGGGGTGAAGCACATGGCTCTAAGTTCAAATCCTACCTCTATTATACTTACTGCGTCTCCTTGAATCTGTTACCTCACGTCTCTGTACCTTGGTTTCCTCATCTACAAAGTGAAAATAACAATACCTGCCTCCTAGCGTTGTCGCAAGAATTAAATAAGAGAGCCTGTGCAAAGTTCCCCGTGCACGCTGTTATGTACAACGCATGTACCTTTTGTGTTGTTACAACTCCTCTTAGCAGACAGTGTGCAAGTAGCACACGATTCAGATGAAGGCATCGGTTCCCTGGCAGGGAGTCCAGAGGTAGGGAGTTCCGGACACGGCTGGTCACATCACAGCTGCTTTCATCATCTGGAGCCTCGAGCAGGTCAACACTTGCTTTCTCGCTATGGTGAGGCAACCCTGCGTTTCCAGATGTCACGTGGCCCGCTAGCAAAAAAAAAAAAAAAAGGGAGGGGGCATGGCCAGCAAAGGAGACAGAAGGAGATGGCTGGTGGGACGGAATCAAGAGAGTACAGCTCCAGCTGAATTCAGCGGGGAAAGGGAAGATGTATTTGCGGGGGTGCGTGCTCACACGCGGACTCCATATGCTTCCGGTTGGTTGCACCTGCGTGCCTTCCAGACATCATGGGACGTGGCAGAGGGGTTCCGTCGGTGTGACCCCCCATCCAGTACTGGGGACATTTCGAATTGCCTTGTCTCCATCGAGTCCTCCCTGCTGTAAATCAAAGCCCTCAGCTGGATTTAACCAGGTTACTTTGCTCTTGAGTAATTAGTGCTCTGAGGAATCCGTAGGCTGTGATTCAGCAAGTGCTGGGACCTGTCCGCTGGGAGCAGAGTGTCACCTGGGCGCTGCAGCGTATGAAAATAAAGTTGCCTACAACCACGTACGTCCACTTTGTGACAATAAGGCAAGGAGGCAGGCTTCTTGTGGGGATTGTAAAGTGGTTTAGAAGCAGAGGGGTCCAGAAATCCTTTAAGCAACAGCGGTTTGGAGGAAATGACACTTATTTGGATACATCTAAAATGCCACAGGTGTAGGAATGAGATTTACGTTCTAAGTATATCTTCTGGCTCCCACTATTCTGTGACCTTAGACGGTTTACTTAAAAATCCCTGAAAGCCGGTTCAGTTTCACTGTCTTTGAAACAGGTACGTAATACCTGCTTCAGAGACTTATTGAAGGGATAAGTCAGGTAAATCATGGACATACACTGTCTGGCCTAATGGCTGGCACTGAGAAAATATTTATGTGGTGGGTGGGATGGGCCCCCAAAAGATACGCCCAGCCTGAACCTGTAAATGTGACCTTCTCTGGAAAAAGGGTCTTTACAGATGTGATTCATTCTCTGGAGATGGCAGAGGGGATGGGGGGAGAGTGGGGTGTGCCTGGGTGGCTCAGTCAGTTAAGCGTCCAACTCTTGATTTCGGCTCAGGTCATGATCTCACGGTTCGTGGGTTCAAGCCCCACGTCAGTCTTTGAGCTTGCTTGGGATTCTCTGTCTCCCTGTCTCACTGCCCCTCCCCTGCTCACATGCTTTCTCTCTCTCTCTCTCTCAAAAATAAACAAATATTAAAAAAAAAAAAAAGAAAAGACTCTCAAGATGGGATAATTCTGGGTTATCCAAGGGAATGGTAAATCCAATGATAAGTGTCCTTATAAGAGAAGGGTGGACGGAGATTTGGAGGCCCTGTGAGCTTGGAGGCTGAGACTGGGGTGATGCACACATCGGAACTCCATCGGCTTTCCCAAGCTAGAAAAGGCAAGAGACATGTCTCCCCAGGAGCCTTGGGAAGGATAACACCTTGGTCTCTGGCCTCCCAAACTGTGAGAGAAAAATTCCTGTTGTTCTAAGCCACTGACTCGGCCGTAATTCGCAACAGCAGCCTCAGGGGACGAACGCTGCCCGGTTGGTGTGAAACACCCCGGTGCCCATGTGAGCTCCAAGAGAGGAGGGACAGCGTCTCGGTTCCTCCCGCTGTATCTCCAATACCATGCGCATCCGTCCCTGCTTTTGGCTTTGTTTTGGCTTTCCTTTGTCCTGGTTTTTCCGTCGTATGACCAAAACCGTAACAGATTTCATGAATGAGTTGATACGACACCGCCTCAGCCGGGACGGGCTTACAGACAAAAACCACAGAAGATTATTTCTCGCTCACGGCCCCTGTGCAGCCTGGGTTGGGTCTGGAGAGGTTCCGCCCCGTGAGGTCCTCACTCGGGGTGACTTACTTCTGCTACCTGCCGACGAGTCCTAAGCCGTGCACCGGGGTTAGGAACGAGCTCGATACTGGAGGATGTTAGAAGCATCTTCAGTGGATATGAATTCGGCCATCTCTTTGCTCCCGCATTTTAACAATTACCGAGAAGGCCGAGAGGAGCTGACGATGAATGGGGCGATCACAGGCCTGGGTATGAGCCATCTAGTTATTGCCATCCAAATGTTGGCCCAGACTCCCCGGCGAGGCAGCCACGGATGATAAGAAGCGCTGTGTACGTCTGTCCTTTTATCTTTCTTCTTCTAGACAGCCGCTCACCCCCACCACGAGATTCATAGGAACTCAGGCCCCAAGAGCCTATTAACCTTAGATGCTCCACAGGGCCTGGTGTAAAGAGCCCCGGATCGATGCGGTCAAGCAAACAGTTTCTCAGAAGTCTATAACCGAAAGCAGACGGCTGGAAGCCAGCATGAGACACCGAGACGCGTCTTTGTGAATGGCTGGCGGGGGCCTGGGAGGCTGTCATTTTTCTAACGGGCCTCGGAGAGGGAACGGGTTTTTTTACCTGCCGCAAGAGCCGCCAGTTAGCAAACACTGCTCCTCCAGGAAAACAAATACACAGCTGGGAAACTCATTTTTCTTCTGTTACTAAATAGTGTTAGCTCGGCTGAAAAAGATTTCAAATACGGAGGTGCTTTAGAATTGCCTCCCTCTCTCCCTCGTCTTCCTCCCTTCCCCCCTGCTCCGGGCCCTTTGATGGAGATCGGCACCCGCACGCAGCAGTCACAACTGCTATTTCATCTTAAATTTCTGTAGCAGGAAATGTAGGTCACTGATCTTAGAAGTGGCCTAGTTTCCCAGCCCTAAATAGAAATCTTTTCCCCGGCTTGAGGGTTGGTTTTTTTTTTTTTTTCCTAGGTTTGTGGCTAATAAAAGTGTCACCTGCTTAGCCGGCCCGAACAGACTGCACTCCGGCCTCCTCTTTAGGCTGCCGTACATCTGGGAGCTGGAAGCTGGGCCCACAGAGCCTGCAGCCTGGGGAATGTCCAAGGCCACGGCTTTCCCTGCAAGAGACATGAGGGCGGCGCACGCCTCCGAGGGCACAGGTGTCGGGCCTCACCAGGAGCGCCCGGCCACCTCTGCTCAACCAGGCGAGGCAAGGCCAGAGCAGCCAGGATTCATCAGACGCCTGCCTGCCTCCTTCATATTTCGTCCCCGTCCGGGGGCTGTTCCGGATGCTTGTCTTGTTTTCTTTCCTTTCCTTCCTTCCCTCTTTCCTTCTCTGCCTCCTCCTCCCTTTGTCTCTCCTTCCTCCCTCCTTCCTTTCTTTACTTTTAATCCAAGTTCACTACAGATGATTAGAAAACACAGACGAACAGAAAGAAAAACAAAGATGATCCGCCATACTATTCGAGAAAAACCTTCCTAACATTTCTTTCTGTATCTTTCCCGTTATTTTTCTATTCAGATGTACTGATGATAGACCTATTTTAGACAAAATTGGGATTATAGTATTCTGTGACCTGGTTCTCGCCTTTAACTTATGTTGTAAATATAAACCCTTTTCCTGGGAAATTCACGTGAGTGTGTGTGTGTGTGTGTGTGTGTGTGTGTGTGCATCTATGACCGTGGGTGGTTTTTTTCCTAAAATTACTCACCGAATTTTGTAAAATGAAATCTAACCCGAAAGAGTTGGCTCATCGGTTTATTTGGATTATTTTATCTAGGGTGTAAAAACAGTCCTCGAAATCACCCCAATACAATAAGTTAGGTCCCCAAAATCCTGCCTCTCCAATCCTGATTTCACAAGTAACCACTGTTACCAGTTTAATGGACTAATAGACTCGAGCCAGATCTTCGTTCCTGTGTACCTACAGAACTAAAGATATATGTGTGTCCGCATTTTTTAACCGGGACATGCCATCTTTGTTTGGTTTGCAACTTGTCTTTTTCACTGAGCAATATAGCAGGGACACCTCCGTGTCAGCACAGATGCGAGATCAAACGCAGAGAGAGAGGGAGACCCAGAATCTGAAACAGGCTCCAGGCTCTGAGCTGTCAGCATACAGCCCAATGCAGGGCTCGAACTCACAAGCAGTGAGATCATGACCTGAGCTGAAGTCAGATGCTCAACCAACTGAGCCACCCAGGTGCCCCTTGAACACATTCTAGTGAATGCATGGCACGGGGTTGGGAATGTATAGCAACATGCTCAACCATTCCCTACTGAAGGGAATTTAGGACCTTTTGTGGTTTCCCGTCTTAAATCATGCTTCTAGATACTCACAAGCATAGTGTCCTGTAGGATAGGGTCCTGTGAGAAATGCTACGTCATGGACAGGAGACATGTTACATGTTGACTGATTCTGCCAGATAACCCTCCCAAAGATGCTACCATTTTACTCCCATAGCAACACCTATTAAAATTTCCATTTCGGGGCGCCTAGGTGGCTCAGTCGGTTGAGCGTCAAACTCTTGATTTCAACCCAGGACGTGATCTCACGGTTTGTGAGTTCGAGCCCTGCATCGGGGCTCTGTGCTGACAGCAAGGAGCCTGCTTGAGATTCTCTCCCTCCTCCTCTCTCCCCTATTCCTGCTCTTTCTCTCTCTCTCTCAAAACAAATAATAATAATAAAATAAAATAAAGCCTGAGTGGCTCAGTTGGTTGAGCACCTGACTCTTGATTCTGGGTAAGACCAACAGCAGCTGTCTACGGTGGTCTGGGCTGGCCAGCGGGAGGCAGTGAATGCTAACGCACACCCTCTAGTCTCGCTAGTAGACGGGCCCTAGGGGAGCAGAGGGATGGGGAAAGAGCACTCTAGATGCACCTGCCCGACGATGCTGGCCTCTGACCACAAGTTAACTCCTCTCGGAGGAGGAGGAGGAGGAGACAAAACACTCGGGCTGATCAATTCAATTCCAAGATTCGTCCGCAGAAATGCAAACAACCCTATTCAGAATCCCCAAGGGAGTTCAGAATCCTTTGGTGCTAAAAACCAGTGGAGGGAAGAAGCTTCCAAAATGCTGACCCCCGCTCTCCCTCTCTCACCTTGAGCTGAACCCAGTGGCTTTCACCAGGAATTACAGGACCTTGGTAGGAGAACAATGGTAGGCTCAACAGGCCTTTCTTTCTAGGAAATTCAGGCCAGACCATTCTCGTCAAGAGATTTCACATCTAAGCACTGCCCCTTATGAAGTGAGACAAATTTCTTAGCCCTTACTAAAATTCTAAGCACTTGGTTTCTCCACCTAAAGAGAGAATGGCAACATGGTGGCAGTGACGCTTTTTCTACTTGCTTTGCCCCAGTGTCGCCCACAGTGCTAAAAGGAGAGCCTACTCCCCACACTTTATGTTTATTCCGCCCACAGCATTCGGAAGTTCCTCATTTCACCGCTTACGCATCCGTCCGCTCCTTCTCCTAGCTCAAAACCAGGGATGTGTCTTATTGCTGCTGCAGAAGCATTACATGCTCTCGGTGTGGCCTCCAAAGGCCTTGGGACCCAGCAGGAGCCATGTTTTGTGCAGGATTAGTGTTCGCCTTCACTGGAGAAACAGAAGGTGTGGGCTCTGGAGAGTGGATAGCGTTTCTCCAACTTGAACAATGTATGCACCCCCGTTAGCATTCATTATTTTTTTCAACTCCCAATGTTGACCTAAATTATTTTTATTGTTGTGTTAGTTGCAACAGAAAACCTGATTCAAACTGGCTTGACCAAGAAAGAGAACTAATCTGGTTCAAACGAATGAGGACCCCCGGGGAATAATGACTTTCAGAATTGTGCACTAAGTGTCTGGCTCTGTGTGTGTGTGTGTGTGCGCGAGTGTGTGTGTGTGTGTGTGACTCAGCACTGTGCCTCTCCCTCAGGCTTGTCCTGATCCTGTCACAGGGACTGGCTGCTGGGAGCGCTTAGGGGTTATTATGTTATTTTGTTCATAGGAAGGAGACAGACAGGGTGGCCTAACTTTGAACCTCTGGGGTCTGGGGAATGTCCTGAATTGTTCATCTTAGGCCAGGACTTATGTAACTAGTCACTGGGGCAAGGAGGCTACCCTTCTTGGTTGAGACCCTGAAATGAATCAGCGCCCACCCCTGGAGTTGGTGTAATGAACCCACCTAATCAACTTGGCTGCCACACGGGGTGGAAGGGGAGAACACGCATGGTGGGGAATCAACCACGCATCCACGCAATCATGACGTGGTGGTGCTGGGTGAGTTTGCCCTTCGATAATTTCTCTGCCCTTCCCCGGCTCTGCTCTGCAATGCTTGTGGGGGTGGCGGGGGGCTGGGGGGGTGTTGATCCCTGTAGGATACATTTCCCGGTCTCCATGTCAACTGGCTTCCACGGCTTTCAGCCCAGGAGAAACACTACTGAAGAAATGGAGGCAGGGAAAGGGAGAAACCAGAGAATTTCTTCCCATCTCTCGACCTCGGGCAGCTTTTCTGGAGACAGCTGAGTCTCTTGCAAAACTCCAGTCGCCCCGGATGGGCCCTTTGTTGTCTCAGCTTCTATCTGGTGGCCCCAATCTGGGCTCTGAAACCGCCACATTTTGACCCTCCAGCCTCCGGGTGAGGGAGCTTCCTGCTGCTGCCAGCGTCCAAGTACACAGGCATCCCTTTGGGTCTCTGCATCTCCACCCCCGAGTACCCCTTCCCTGTGTTACGTTGCCTCTGTTTCAAATATTTGCAGTGGTTTCAATTTTCCTAGCGGAACCCTGCTACACCCCTAAATATGTACAAACATCAAACCCGGTATAAACTCTATAGGCATAGGGCTCTTACATAACAAAAAAAACAATAAAATTCAAAATAACATTAAGTCAACGTGCTTGGCCATGGGGACTATATTATTTTGCTGAACTAAACCCTTTGCACCACAGCAGATATAAAACTATCCACTGTGGTGCGTGCTCTTCCTCAGTTCGGCAGGCTTAGGCCACCGCAAGTTACCCAGCGTGACCCTATTCCTCCCCTGATTGTCTCTATTTGAATTTCTGTGGAATTTTCATTCATAGACTATGAACACGGATTGCTGGCTTTCACGTCCAAAAACCGATGTAATGACCAGCCCAGAAATCCCAGAGCCAAACTCAGTTAGAACATCATCATCCAGAGTTTCCAAAAAACAAAAACAAACAAACAACAAATCTACATATATATGTTCTAATTATTAAAATAAAAACACAGCATCTTAAAATAGACAGTGAAAGAAAAGACGAGCACGGTTTTCACATAGATATTAGCAGATGAAGAAGAGCCCAGGGCCATAGTTCACAGCCCCGGACGAACATTGTTGTGCCCGGACTGTGCCTTTGTTAATCCTAGTGACAATCCCTCCTGGAAGTATTAAAGTTTTTATTTTACAGATGAGGAAATGAAGAGACTTGCGTAAAGTCTCACATCTGGAATAAACCAGAGCTTCACACACTCCAAAACCCACGCCTCTCCATTCACCTCACTTGGTGGACACATGGATTACCAAGTACATTCGTCCGTTCCGTAAATACCGACTGGATGCCTACTACATGTCAGTCACTGGTCTGAGCATTGGGGGATAGTAGCGGACAATACAGACAAAAACCTGCCCAGCAGAACTTGTATTCTAGAAGAATCAGAAAATCAACAACACTAATGAGTAAGTGATATGGTCCGTGGATAGTGTCAGGAAAGCAGGGAAGGGGTATGGGGAGTGCAGATGAGGTGGGGGACGGGGGGTGAAATTTTAGACAGGGTGGCTAGGGAAGACGTTTGAGCAAAGACGTGAAGGAACAATTCACACAGCTATCTGAGAGGAGAGTACTTCAGGCAGAGGAAACAGCCGGCACGGAGGGGAGAGCATATCTGGAGCCCAGTGCGGCTGGAGAAGTGGACACCACGGGGTGAAGAGAGCGTTTTTAAGTTTCTTGTCCTAAGTGACAGCCCTGCATTAGTTTGAAGCCAGTTCTCTCTTCTGCTAAACATAGAGGGGTGCTGCGTTAGAGATAGTGCGCCCCAGACTTCTGCTTACTGTGAACCTTGTTAAGGGTTATGATTGCTGAGGATTCTGTTTCGATTGCTGTTTGCTGTGAACACTGTGAAACTTTTCTTGGGGTGCTGTGAGGCCTGTTTAGTTTGCTATGGATTAGACTAAGTTGCTGTGTGTTAAATCTTGTTAGGTATTAGATTTAAAGACTTAGTTAGGAATGCACTAGAATCCTGACCCATTTGCTGTGATTGCTGTGAACCCTGTTTGCTGTGTTAGAGAATTGCCATGTTGTGAAAGTATAGTGCTGTTAGGGCTAAGGCCACTCCATTTTGGTTTAAGTTCCATCTTAGAGTAGTTCTGGGCCCCGAGTTCCAGGAAAACAAGTCACCCTGGACTCTGCCCCGGGTTCCAGGAAACAGAGTAGCCAAGAGGCTGGACCCAGATTAGCAGACCCTGTCACCACCCAGGTGGGACTGGACCCAGATTAGCAGACCCTGCCTCCACCTTGAGTTCCAGGGAAACCACAGGGGGTCAGATTCCTAGAATAGCCCCTAGCAAAACTAATGAGTGTTTAGCCCAGTGTTCTGACCATTTGAATCTGCGCGGGACCCCCAAACTAAGCCAATCCATAGCTAGCCCGCGCCCGCCAAATATGAAATACTCAATCAGAAACTAGCCCGAGAAAATGCCAATCAATCAATTCAAAGGATCCCCATTCCCGCCCAAAAAGTGTACTTGAACCCTGATAAAAAGCCTGTGTAAACCTGGCTCAGGGCTCTTGCCACTGCCCCGCTGCGTCGGGAGGTGCAAGAGTCCGAGCTCGAACTTCGAATAAAGACCCTTTGCGTTTGCATCAGTCCCAGCTCCCCGGTGGTCTTCTTGGGATCCAGAATTTGGGCACAACAGGGGTATCTGAGGGATAGCAGGGAGTCGGCCATATTGGACACTGGAGGTCATTGTAAGGATGCTGGCTTTTCTCTGAGTGAAGCACAAAGCCACTGGAAGTCTCTGAGCAGGATTGCTCTGGCTCTGGTTAAATGTGAACAAGAGACTCTGGGGCCCAGGATGAAAGCTGGGAGAGGAGTAGAAATAAAGGTGAGAGCCAGCAGTAATGGGACCAGGTTGTAGGTAGTAAGAAGTAATTGAATTCGGGATATATTCAGGATTTGAAGTACGACCAGGCATGCCTTAACCCCTCAGTCTTGCTGGCCAATCGGTTTATAAGGACCAAATTCTAGTAGTCCAGGAAGCCATACAAAGACCTCAGCCCCAGGGCGCCTTGGTTGCTCAGTCAGTTAAGCATTCAGCTTCAGCTCAGGTCATGATCTCGCAGTTTGTGGGTTCGAGCCCTGCATTGGGCTCTATGCTGAGAGCTTGGAGCCTGGAGCCTGCTTCCGATTCTGTGTCTGTCTCTCTCTCTGCCCCTTTACTGATTGTGCTCTCTCTTTCTCTCAAAAATAAATAAACATTTTAAAAAATTAAAAAAAAAAAAAAGGCCTCAGCACACTGTGTGTGCAGAGCAGTATTGCCCAGTAGAACTTTCTGTGATAATGGAAATACTCTGCATTCTCCAATATGGTGGCCACGGGCCCCACGCGGCTCTTGAGCACTTGAGATGTGGCTAGTGTGATTGAGGGACTGGGTTTTATTTTATTTAACTTTAATTAATTTAAATTTTACAAAACTGTGTTGGACAGCGCAGCTCTAGAGAACCAGCCTGCACACGGGCAGCCCCCGCCCCTTGTTGGGATTTACAGAGAAGACAATCGCCTATGTGCTTCCATTGTGTGCACTCAGATCTCAACTCCTCAGGCGCGAGTCAGTGCCTTTGAGAAATGGTTGTGGTGCGAATAAAGTGCTAATTTTATCTCTGAAATGGCCCATTAATAAATAACAAAGTGTTTATAAATATGCAAAACGCATAATTAGTCAATTCCACAAAGTCCCTGTGATGGGAACGCGAAAGCGTGTCCCAGAGTGGAGGGTGGGGGAATCCAAATAAATTCAGTTTCTCTTTAAACCCTACAAGCAATGAATACTGAATAATTCACTTCTGAGAGTTGTAACACAAAAGCAAGCCATTTATTGGTTCCTCTGAGCACGAGCGGCACATTCTAACTTAATTCATATATGTGGAAACCCATTATACGAAGTAAATGAGTTACCAATGCGAGCAAAGGCAGATGGCGGCTGTTTTGCACTACTTCGTGGACCCTGAATTACTCTAATCATCATTTTATTTAAGCCCAGAAGGCCATAAGAAATAAGTTACTGACTCCACTGAAATATGTCTCCCTTAAACATATAAACTAGAACCTGAAATAGGTACATTATTCAAACAATTTCTCGCAGTGACAGGCACAGCCCATGGGCCAAAGGCAGCCAAGAAATTCTGCAGTGCTTTCTAGGACCCGGGGAGACCCCTTTCTGAAGATGGCTTAGAAGGGGCCCTTTGGGGCAAATAAGATGCTCGGCTTTTCCAGAATCCTTGTGAGCCTATCTGCTGAAAATGATACTGTGCTGGCTGTTGTCTAAACCAGAAATATGAGCAGCATGTTTTGAGGGTTTTTTTCTTTCCAGCTTTATTGAAATATAATTGAAGTATATAAAAGGCTAAGGTGTACAAAGCGTTGGTTTCATACGTTTATATATTGTAAAATGATTACCTCCAAAGCATTAGCTACCACCTCCATCAAGTCACATAATTACTGTTTCTTCTTTTGTGGTGAGAACATTTAAGATTTACTCTCTTGAAAATTTTCAAGGGTACAATATAGTATTATTAGCTATCATCACCAAGCTGTACATTAGATGCCCGAAACTTACTCATCTCACATTTGGAAATTTATACCCTTTGTCCAACATCTCCCCATTCCCCTCCCCCACTCTCCCAACCCCTGGTGCCACCATTCTGTTTCTAGGAGTGTGGCTTTTTTAGATGTCACAGATAAGCGAGACCATGCAGTATTTCTCTTTCTCTGTCTGACTTCGTTCACTTAGCACGATGCTACTTTTGCAAATGGTAGCATTCCCTCCTTCTTTAAACCTGAGTAATACGTGTGTGTGTGTGTGTGTGTGTTTCAAATCTTCTTTAGCCATTCAGCCGTTGTCAGGCACTCAGGTTGCTTCCGTGTCTTGCCGTTATGAATAATGCTGCCATAAACACAGCAGTGCAGACACCACTTCAATATCCTGTTTTCTTTTCCTTTGGGTACACGCCCCCAGGCGGGATTGCCGGATCATGTGGCAGTCTTATTCTGAAGGTTTTGAGGAGCCTCCACAGTTTTCCACGGCGGCTGTACCAATTTGCACTCCCATCAACAGTACATAAAAGGGGTTCCCTTTTCTCCACATCCTTGCCAACACTGACTATCTCTGCGCTTCTTGATGATGGTGGTTTGAACAGCTGTGAGGTGATGTCTCATTGTGGTTTTGGTTTGCATTTCCCTCACGATGAGTGACGTTGAGGATTTTTTCATGTACCTGTTGGCCATTTGGGCATCTTCTTTGGAAAAATGTCTATTCCGGTCCTCTCCCCGCATTTTAAATCGTAGTGTTTTGGGTTTTTGTTTGTTCGTTTGTTATTTTTCTCCCATTCAGTCGGCTGCCTCTTTGTTTTGTGGATGATGTGTTTTGATGGGTAGAAGGTCTTTAGTTAGATGTAGTCAGTCCTTGTTGATTTCTGATTTTGTGGTTTGTGGATTTGGTGTTCTTTCTTGGTGTTTTTTTTCGGGAGTCTTATGGTTTCGAGTCTTGTTTTTAAGTCTTTAATCCATTTGGACTTAATTTTTGTCATTGGTGTAAATTTCCAATTTAATCTTTCTTTTTTCATAATTCTTTGAAATTCTCTCTCTTTTTCTCTACATTAAAAAAAATGTCTCCCAACTTTATTAAGATATAATTGACATACAGCATGGCGTAAGTTTCAGGTGTACAAGTGTTGATTTGATACATTTAGATATTGCAATATAATCACCATTGTAGTGTTACCTAAACACATCACATCACATGATTCCATCACATCACATAATTACCATTGCTTTTTTGTGGTGAGAACATTTAAGATCTACTCTCTTAGCAACTTTCAAGTATAGATTCACTAGGGGCGCCTGGGTGGCTCAGTCGGTGAAGTATCCGACTTCAGCTCAGGTCATGATCTTGCAGTTCGTGAGTTTCAGCCCCAAGTTGGGTTCTGTGCTGACGTCTCAGAGCCTGGAGACTGCTTCAGATCCTGTGTTTCCCTCTCTCTATGTCTCTCCCCTGCTCATGCTCTGTCTGCCTCTCCCTCTCAAAAATAAATGAACATTAAAAAAATAAATAAAAAAAATAAAACAACAAGCTGGATCGACTGACTCCTTGCAGTGAATTAGAACAAACCCCATGGGGACGGTGGGGGCAGCACAGCTCAAGAGTGTTAGAAATGATAGGATTGGGGCCTGTGTTGGGCAATGATGGAGAAGGTTCAAGATTCGATGTTGTCAGGAAGCAGGGGGCACTCTGAGGCATTTCTGAACAAATCTTGTCTTGGAGGTGGGAGGAACGGAGGGAAGCTAAAAGTGTGATTGGCAAAGAAGCAGTAGCAACCCGCACGGGTCAGGGCGGAAGGCTCGCCGGTCAGTTCTGTGGCCCGGACATCATTGATGTGGTCTCTGTTCAGACGTGATTGCAGAGTGGGCTGGTTTTTGTCCTCATCCGAGTGTCGGGGTTCTGTGACGCATTTATGTGGGGCCGAAGAACACCGCAGACCGGCTGTGAGTGCCAGGCCAGCCCTTGCCTGCCAGGGGCTGCTTTTCTCTCTCCCAGTATCAGAGACAGAGGAGAAGCAGGGTGTCCGGGGACGGGGGCGATGCAGTGGTCTACGTGGCAGATGGTGGGGCGGGGTGATGGCAGTAGAGCTGATGAGAAGCCACCGAATTCAGGATACAAGTGTGACCACGGCCACACTCAAACCATAGTGAGCTTTCCAGCTTCCCAGAAGAACATGGACCCCCTGAGCCACCACGCCCTGCCCGGAACGCTCGCTCACCATCTCCACCTGCACCACCACCCAAGCCCTGTTCCCAGACATTTTCCTGTTTATCCTGCTCACAGCTGACTCCCACCAGGAAACTCTCCCCAAATCTCCCAGCCCAAGTCTGGGTCAGCCGCCCCTCCTTTGTGCCTCCATGGTATCTCACCTCATTATTGAACTCATCTGTACCTCCTACTGGACTGTGAGCTGCATCCAGGAAGGAGGGATGTCTTGGTCGCTGTGTGTACCCAGGTCTCGTCACATAATAGATGCTTAATGAAGCCACATTGAATGAATCCGTGGCTATCAGCTGATATGTATAGCTTCCTCTAGACTGGTTTCCAGAAAGTTATCATCCACCTCCGACCCCAAGTCATAATGCCACTCCAAAACGAAGCTGCCTCTTTTTCTGCACATGCTCACCAAATAATATGATATTCCTAGCACCACTTTGTATATTCATATTTCCTGAAAATTATAGCCGTAAACCACTGAAACAGCCGAAGCTACTATGGGATGCTGTCATTAAGTGGCAGTAAGTGCCTTGGTTCTGAATGGTTTTGATTTAGTTTCTTTGCAGGGGTGACAGATAATTATAAACTTTACAATTTTGTAAGTCAAAAATAAGTAAGGGGCACCTGGGTGGCTGAGTCAGTTAAGCATCTGACTTCGGCTCAGGTCATGATCTCAAGGTTTGTGAGTTTGAGCCCCACGTCAGGCTCTCTGCTGCCAGTGCGGAGGCTTCCGATCCTCTGTGCCCGTCTCACTGCCCCCCTCCTCTCTCTAAAATGAATAAACATTTAAAGAAAAAAAGAGGGGTTTTTTTTTGGTCATTCATTCATTCAACAGCCGATTTTCAAGAGCCGGTGCCAGGCATGTTCTAGGAGCTGGAGCTACAGGAGTGGGGAAAAAATAGACCAGAATCTGAGCCCGCGGGGCTTGCGTTATAACGGATGGGAAAGACCATAAAGAGACAGAGAAATAAAAGATACAGGAAATGAAATAGCCACATAGCCTAACAAAGCGGAAGCAGGGAGGGAGATCCAAAATATGTCAGAGGAGTTGGGGGGCTTCCGCAGCATCTCCGGGAAAGGGGCCACTGAGAAGGTAGCTTGGAGGAAAGACCTGGCAGAGGTGGAGGGCCCGTGTCTGGGGGGAAGCACCGCGGGCCAAGGGCGGGGCCAGGGCTAAGTGGCCAGGGCAGGAGAGTACCAGGGTTGGATGCGAATCCAGGAGACCGGGGCCGGGAGCAAGGGAAGGACCAGGAGTGGAGAAGAAGTCAGAGGGGCCTTGGGGACAGAGATCAGGGCAGGCTACGGAGGGGATGCCAAAGCTCATGGCTTTCTCCCGGAGCTTGGGGGGCAAGGGGGGGCCTCTGGGGGCCTGGGGGACAGCCAGATATTTAAATTTTATCACGCACTGAAACAGTCTGTCGCTAAAATTAATAGATCTGGGACGCCTGGGTGGCTCAGTCGGTTGACTCTCCGACTCTTGATTTTGGCTCATGTCGTGATCCCAGGGGCGTGGAACTGAGCTCCAGCCCCAGTCAGCAGGGAGCCAGCTCGGGATTCTCTCTCTCGCTCTCTCCCTCTGCCCCTCCCGTCTCTCACCCCACTTCCGGGCACTCACTAACACTCTCTCTCGAATAAAAAAAAGAAAAAACTTTAGATAAAGTTTTAAACAATAGGTAAAAATTTGTGTCTTTTGCTTTTTGATCATTTCCTTACCATATAGTTGAAATGTTTTGTTAGTGTCATATTTTCATGACAAATGATATAGAAAATACAAACATGAGAAATAAGACAAGCAAAAACCACTGCTTCCTACCGTCCAATGATAACCATTGTGACTTTTAGTGTATTTCCCATCTTTTTTTCTTCGTATCTATGTATTGTTTGAGGTTTTTACATAGAATACAGGCACGTGTATATATACGCATACATATGTTATGTGAGCCTTTTTTCTTTCCCTTTTTCATCACGACCATATTTGCAATGTCGTTAAAAATCCTTTCAAACACTTTTGATGGCTCCAAAGTATTTCATCTCATGAAGGAACTGTAATTTCCTCATTATATGTTTCTCTGCTCTCTCTCTCTCTCTGTCCCATACAGCAGCAGCTCTACTTATGACACAGATAAGTTTCCAAAAGAATGTTCCCTGCTATCCCTGTTTCCTGGTTCAAGACCACACGCAGGTGACGGCTTGCACCATACGGGGAGTCGGACTGGAACAGCTCGTGGATGACACGCGGGGGTTTCTTCTGCGAGAATATCCTGAGGTCGAACAGTCCTTAGCTGAGGATATTCTGTGGTCGAATTCACTCCGAGGTGATTCCTGTGGCTTTGAAAATGCAAGTCTGGCACCCTTTCAAAGCAAACAGCAGGCCTAGAGACCCATCCTTCTTCCCTCTACCCCTGCCCCCCTGCTGCCACGTCCGATTTCATCGGACGGGAAGGGAGACGGAAGTACTGACCCTCCCGCCTGGTGCCGGGGCTCCTGATGGGATGCCTCTGGCCTGCCCCAGCCAGTTCCGGAGGCCTGCTGGTCGACCCCCTACTCTGCCACCCTGTCTCACTCCCAGGACTCAGCCAGCTTCCCCTCGCCCCCTCCCTGCCAGCACTGCCAGGCCTGAAATCTCAAGGCAGAACTAAACACACTGACCAGGCTGTCATTTATAGTGTGATAATTAACAGTGAGCTCTCCCGAAGGTTCCCAGATTCCAGCCCTTCCCGATCCAGCGCCCAGCAAGACTCCTGACCGTCTCCCAGCCCAGAAAGGCCGAATCGGAGAACAACACGGTCTCGAGGTCCAGTCTTCCGGCCCACGAGGGAGAAAGAGACACAGCCTCCTTGTCACTCCACCCCGGTAATGAGACTGACCTGCGCCCTGTCATTTCAGGGGGAACTGGGCACCACACCTGTGATGGCCCCGGAGCGTGCGTCTCAACCCTGTGCACCCAGAGCTTGCTAGAAAGGCAGAATCCTGGGGCACGCTCATGAATCAACTAATAAGTCAGTGAATGAGTCAGAACCTGCATTTTAATAAGATCCCCCAGGTGATTCTGCTGTACGGTAAAGTCTGAGGGGCATTGCTCTAAGTCAGTGGTCCTCAAACTTGAGCGAGCATCAGGACCACCTGGAGTGCTAGTTAAAACATGGGCTGCTAATTACTCAGCCATAAAAAGGGAGGAAATTTTGATATATGCTCAAATACAACATGGATGGGCCTCAAGAACATTAGGCTTGGTAGCAAGACAGAAACAGAAGGAAAAATATTGCATGGTTCTACTTATAGGAAGTACCTAGAACAGGCCAATTTATGGAGTCAGAAAGTAGAATGGAGGTCACCAGGGCTGTCGGGGGACAGTGGGAAAGACAGGGGCGGGTAGTGTTCTGCTAGGGATGGGGAGAAAGTTCTGGGTACACAGCATGGTGATGTATACACAACACTAGGAGTGTGTTTCACGCCACTGAATTTCACACTTACTAACGGTGAGCATGATAAATACTGGGTCTATTTCACCACAAGAAAAAAACAAAATTTTAAAAACCCACAGGTCGCTGGGACCGACTCGCAGAGTTGCTGATTTCTGGCTCGGCAGGTCCAGACTAAAGTCTGCAAATTTGCATTTCTAACAATTGCCCAAGTGATGTTGGCGCTGCTGGTCTGAGGGCCCTGTTGTGAGGGGCAAGCATCTGAGCGCTGTTTCTTAATCAAAATTAAAGGGAAACTGAGGTTCAGCCCCTATCCCAAAGAGTCTAGTTGGATTGATCTGGATTAGGTCCTGGGCGTGGGATGTGGTAGACTTCTCCGGGTTATTGCCCACAGTCAAGATGGAGAACAGTGAGTGGGCGGGGCTATCTGGGAACCTCTTCACCTGTCTATGGTTCATACTGGTGAGGGTCTCCTGCCGTTTCTTCACGGAAGCTTCAGGAACAGGCATCTGGGTGGCAGAGGTGTTTCTTGGGCTACCCTTTGTTCTCCCAGAAAATGTTTCCCAACCGTGGGACAGATCCTCAAGAGAGAGGGGACATTTACTCAATTTCTGAGTGACCAGAGTTGGGAGATAGATTTGGGCTTTGTTACATTCCCAGGTTAGTGTGTGAAATTACTAATGCCTTTAAGAGACATTCTCTGTTTTGTTTTTTTGTTTGTTTGTTTTTTAAGTTTCTTTAGACAGAGAGCAGGGGAGGGGCAGAAAGAGAGAAGGAGAGAGAGAATCCCAAGCAGGCTTCGCACTGACCGTAAAGAGCCTGACTCGGGGATGGATTTCACGACCCATGAGATCCTGACATGAGCCAAAATCAAGAGTCAGACGCTCAACTGACTGAGCCACCCAGGTGCTCCGGAGACCTTTCTCTGTTTTAACAAAATTTAGGACCCCCTGACTCACACTTCATTTCCTAACGTCTGACAAATCTGTCGCAGGTGAACCTGCTCCTTTTCTGAACCTTCCTCCTCTACCCAAAACAATCCCATGAGCTGCTAGTTTGTTGATTTCCCACCAATTCTAAAAAGTCCCGTAAGATCATAAAATTGAACAAGGACATGTCCACAGATAATAGAAGGGTATTAGAATAATAGAAGAGGTAATAGAAGAATAAAATTCTTGCACATTTGAGTCTTTCATTAAAATTTCCTTCTCTCCCTCTAGCCCGTGTCCACCCTGCCACTATTCCCAGCTGAGACCCAGCTCACTCCCTTTTCCCACCACCACTGGAAGCAGCAGGAGAGGGGCAACCTCAGGACCACGGCATCTACCCAACTCAACTATCTGGAACTTATGGTAAAGAATAGTGGTATTCTTGTGGTAAAAATAGTGCACTGACCAGGAGCACTAGCTAAGACAGACATTCGGCGGTTGGCCGAGGCCTCCGAATGAAACACCGACTTCAAGATAGCCTTTCTGAAAGACCCTTTGGCAGAAGCCAGCAAACAGAAACCACTTCCATTTCAACCCTCGGAAACCTACTCTCCTGGTGCCTTTTTCTCTCTACTCCAAATCATCTTTTGACCACAGACACCCAACGATACTTCTGCTCCTTCTCCGGACGTCCTGAATGAACCGTCCTTTCCCAGATATTTTTCTCAGAAAAGTATCACGTTTTGCCATTTCCCCTCGAAATTGCTAGGCCAACATGCTAATCTAGAAGTCAAATTGAAGTTGAGTTAAGGGCGATAATTAAGGATCCCCAAACCTCAGGAATACAGACAAAAGTAGTCTGCAGAATTATGGATTTTGTCAGTGATTTACTATCTTGGACGGCCAGATCCATAGCAACTAGTTCGCTTAATTGTAAGCCCTTCACGTGGGGAAAATCGTTACAGGCAACAGGGTGGGAAAGGCCAAGGGGGATTTAAATGAGCCAACTATGTTCAATTCAGATATTTCAGATAGTGGCCTTGAGAGGACAAAAAAATAGGAAATGAAATACATACAGCCGTTACTGGAGTCTTCCCCTTGAGAGAAGATTGGATGAAACTTCAAAGTTGCAAATAAAATAAGTATGTCTCCATAGGAGACTTAAAAATCAGGAATCTTTTCACCAATATTCTGAGAGACACCCAGCAGCTGAAGCAAAAGAAGCGTTGCCCTCTCTTTTTGTAAATAGGCTCACATCTGAAATAGGAAATTTCGTCAGAAAAATCAATTGGACTGGGAAATTGCCAATTTAGAAGATCTCCAGCATGTGGCTTTAACATTTTCAAAAAGCCCTAGAAAATAAACAAGCTGGGAATGAAAACAAACTCCTGGCCGTCCCAATTAAACAACGGGTCCCTGAAATAAAAACAAAAGCCAGAAGTTTTCTATTCTCTGAGAATCCCAACGGTCTATGAGTAAGGACACACCCCTAGGTGCCGCAGGCAGAAGGGCCACTGGAAAAATGCATGTTATATGTTGGTTAAGAAACAGAAAAAAACTGTCCAAAGTCAGCCCAGAGGTGCTGCAGCTGGGAGAACGCTTAGAACCCAATTACTTCCCTGCCTTTCACCTAAACTCCCAAGGGGCATGGTTTATAAATATAAACAGACAACAATTCATCTTTATGATTGATATGGGTGCTGCTCAATGCGTAACAGGATTCTCGCACAGAGGGGCAGGACACCAAGGCCTTTCTTTCCAGGAAGCAGCTTTATTCGTGCTGGCACAGGCTCAATAGATCCCAAAAAGATCCCAAAAAGATCCATTAAGATCCCAAAAAGGCTTAGCCCTAAGCGCAGAGGGGTGTGGGTTTTTATGCTGTAAGGGCAAATCGGGACTGATTCCATTTTGCTTAAGGGCAAACTGGGGCTGACTCCATTGTGTTTCCATGTCTCCACCTTGAGCCCCCAGCGCCTGCGCAGAAGCTTGACCTATGGAACAGGACCCTTGACCCTTCCTCGACCAATCAGCTAGGGTCACGACCATCACCCCTCCCACTGCCCCTAGACCCCTTTAAAACTATTGTGTTTTTGGAACGGGCTCTCTCTCTCAACCCAACGCTGCGTCGGTGCGGTCGGAGATTGAGCTCAAGCTAGCTCCAATAAAGGCTCTTTGTTCTTGCATCAGACTTGGCTCCCTGGTGGTTTTTGGGGTCCCCGAATTCTGGGCATAACAATGTAACTTCTACTTCTTTGTCTCCCATACATGGCGACACATGTAGCCTGATTGGACATAGTCTAAGTTGCAGAGTCGTGTCAGAGCTATGGATCCATGTATTGGAGTTGACTGGGCCATGTTGCCTTCCTTTATTCTGAGAAGGCCCTCTACCACATTCCTTAGGGAGGGGATCTACCTCCACCACACATGTACCACTGTCACAGAGCGTCACATCCCTCAGAGCCCCGACACGACTCCGACACCGGAATTCCTGACAACCATAAGCCCCGTTCCATGTCCCTCTCCTTAACTGCTACTTTGGAACCACTTGCGCGAGAACATTTCTTCCCTGTGACATAACTTCTGCAAATTGAATAGGTGGAGAACCAGTTAACAAGCGCGACTCTTGCAGACTAAAAGGGATTGCAGAGGGATTATTTTTGGAAGGCCCCCAAATTATAACTGATATTCATATTAAAAGACCTACATTGTGGATGACTCAAGAAACCTCTCGAGAATCAGTCAGGGTCTCAGAATCCCTAAAGGTCAAAGACTCTGCAAATACAGGAGACAAGGTTTTGGAGCGGTGGTTGATGAGGGAGCATAAGGGAAGCCGATAGGCCAAGAACACCCCCACCCCCAGGCGAGATACATGTGACATTCCTCAGACACTCTTGGCTGCCCAAAGACAAAGGGAAGGGGAAAAAACAAATGGCTAACCAATAGAGATCACGGTCCTTCAGGACAGGGGTCTCTATCAGTTTACAAATATCTTAGTAAATGACAAGAAAAAGGCGGTCTTATCCATAGCCTCATCTCCAGAAACCTATAGACTCAGTTTCCTGGAGCCTCAACATCACCCCTCCACAGTGATCTGGGGAACAGAGACAAGAAGGAAATGGCAGGTAAAATTACATTTCCTTGTAACCTGTAGCCCATTGACAACGACTTGAGGTAGGCAGAGTAAAACGTTTCTCAGGAACTCCTTACTGTCTTAATGCTAATGTTTGGCTAGAGGAAAAAAACAAATTTAGCCTGACCATAGCTAGGCCTCAGTATCCTGTGAGTCTTCTTTAGCATATGGAAATCCCATTGGAAACTTCTCCTGGACTTTACCTCCCCCAGCTCCCGAGTATATAACCAGTCTCTCCACAGGGTCCCAAGGACAGATCTTCCCGCCCACTGTCCAGCTCCCGTGCCTTAACAAAATCATCGCTTTACACCAAAGACATCAAGAATTCTTTCTTGGCCGTCGGCTCCAGACCCCACTGTCACCTCAACAGCTCCATCCGTGGTGGCGGGGGGCCTGAGCTGATGGCAAGAAAGAATTCTTTGGTGCAAAAAAGGTGATTTTATTAAAGCGTGAGGACAGGACCTGTGGGCAGAGAGAGTTCACTGGGGTTGTGAGGAGTGACTGGTTATATACTATGGAGTCGCGGGGGGCGGAGGGGCAGGGTGGTGTGAGGAAAGAGGGAAGACGAAAGGACCTTCCTGGGCCCAAGAGAATTCACTCATAAGATACTGGAGCCTTGCTGTTGTTGGGCCAAAGTTTCTTCCCTCTAGTAACGCAGAGGGAAAAAACTTAACATTAAGTCTGAACACTAAGACAGTAGAGAGTGCCTGGAGGAATGTTATACACTCTGTACTTGCCTCAAGTGTTTGTCAGTGAGCTGCAGGTTATGAAGAAATTTAATTTTATCTACATTTCCTTCTTGCCTTTGTTCCCCTTGTCACCGTCGAAGGGAAGATGATGTTAGGACTCCAGGAAACTGAGTCTATAGGTTTCCAGTGATTGCCTTTTTCTTTGCGTAAATCATTAAAAGAATCGCAAACTGATGAAGGCTCAGATCCCTCAGGACCGTGATCTCTAGCGATTAACCATTTGTTTTTCCCTTTCCTTTGTACTTGGGCCTGAGTAAATATCCCAGGTATCTCACCTGGGGCAGGGGAGTGGGGGTGGGGGGGGGGGAGTTATGCTAGCTGGTGCTTTGCCCTCAGCCTGCCTTATGCTCCCTCATCACGAGCAAACTAGTTGGAGCCCAGCTACAAGAGTCCAGATCGATTCTTCTACACTTTTCAACAATCTTTTCCTAAACTTCTCAATAACCTACTAAAACTAAGTGGAAAGAAGGTCTTGGGCCAATTACAACCAGTTTAATTAAAAAAGAATTAATTATTCTTTGAGCTGGTCCCTGTAACACCTGTTTCACCTGTTTAAAAGCCTAACAGTTGAGGGGCGCCTGGGTGGCTCAGTTGGTTAAGTGTCCGACTTCGGCTCAGGGCATGATCTCATGGTCTGTGAGTTCGAGCCCCACGTCGGGCTCTTTGCTGCCAGCTCAGAGCCTGGAGCCTGCTTCAGATTCTGTGTCTCCCTCTCTCTCTCTGACCCTCCCCCACTCATGCTTTGTCTCTCCTGCTCTCAAAAATAAATAAAAACATAAATAAAATAAAATAAAAGCCTTACAGTTGAATGTATAGATTTGTCTAAGGTCTGTGAGTAGCTGAAACGGGCTTGCTTCCCACCAGCGCCTCACTCAAATACCACACCTTCCTTGGTCCCACCTGAAGGCAAATTCCGTATTATAATAGATTTTCGTTCAACGTTCTTTAGTATCAAAGAGGATGAAGAAATCTGATATGCACTTTCCTTCACTTCAGAGAAGCAACAATTCTCCCGGATAGTTATGCCCTAGAGATTCACCGAAGCTCCATCCTACTTTTCCCGAGTCTTAAAAGATCTTAAGGATATACCGCTTCCTTGTGGGCCCATTTGGATCCAATGTGTAGATGACTACTCCTTATGTTCCATTATTCTTGAAGATTCTAAAGCCAACTCTGTACTTCTACTCACAGAGCTACCCAAAACAGCACACGGAGCTGCAACGGACAACTTCCAATTCTGAAAAAAATAATTCATTGTCTGGACGGTGACCTACTAACTGCAGGAAAGGCATTATCTGAGGAGAAATTACAAATTACACAAAATTACCCAAGACTAAAAAAAACAAGGTGCTGTCGGGCATTCACTGGGTATTGCGGAGAATGGACACAAAGCTTTCCTGGCTCTATGTGATTTGACAGGATCAAATACCACACACCCTCCCATGGAACAACGACAACAACAACAACAACAACAACAACAAAACTAGAAAGACCTTCGGTGATTTCAAATATCCCTTTGACAGCCTCCTAAACTAAATCTCCCAAATTATCATAAGCCTTATCTTTTGTTTGTGCTTGAAAGGTTAGGCCTTGCTCTAGGGGCACGAACTCAAAAACATTCCTCACATCAAACGCCCTTTGCTCATTATATCTGGCCCCTTGGTCTGGAAACTAGAGATTTTCCTACTTGCCTCAGAGCAACTGTGTACCCTCAGCTAAATTAAACAAAGCACTTCAGATCCTGTACTTGAATTGCCTTTAAACCTGATGGGACTACACGTAAAACAATCCCTATGGCTAATTGAAAATGCCAACATTTTTCTTCTAGTCTATTAATAAAAAAATATTGTTACTTTCTCGCTTCTCATAGTGCCATACACGATTCTGACAACTCCACCCGGTAACTTTATTAGCCTTACCCCAGCAAGGGGAATATTATAATGGTGCTTATTGCTTAAGAATTGTCCATGCCCAGAACACATATCGTGGGCATCCCCACACCACATGCTAACTTAGTATTGTTGGTTGATTGGTCTTACCTTGAAAAGATTCACACCCATGTCCGTAGCGACATTATTTACAACAGGAAAAAGGTGGAGGCAGCCCAAGAGTCCACTGGCAGAGACAAACCAAGTGTGGTTTATGCCGACACTGAGCTGTTCATCAGCCTTACCATGGACAGAAATTCTAACACCTGCTACAATATGGCTGAACTTTGAAGACGTTATGCTAAGCGAAATAAGCCAGACACAAAGGACAGATACTGTACGGTCCCCCTTATATGACATGCCTGGAGGAGGCAAATCCATAGAGACAGCAAGAAGAATGGTGGTTTCCAGGGCTGAGGGAAGGAAGGAATGCAGAGCTGGTGTGTAACTGGGTACAGAGTTTCAGTTGGGGAAGATGAAAAAGTTCTGGAGCTGCGCGGTAGTGATGGGTGCTCACTGTGAACGTAATGCCGCTTAATGCCGTTTCCTCCTTAACCGCACAATTGAAAATGGCTAAAGTGGTATATTTTATGTTACAGATATTTTACCACAATAAGAAATAAAAATAAGAAGAGATCATACAGGCTGCTTATATGAAAGCTACCACAGATTCCCTTGAAAAGTCTCTTAACAGCCACCTTAACACCATGAGGCACGACCAATCCCTTTCTAAAAGTAAAATCAGTGTAGGGAATCAAAAACATAGCTCTTTCAGGGGTGCGGCTAAATTCACTTTTATTGCAAAAAATAAAAGGGTAAATATACGCACAGATAACTGACACGCTTTTGGAGTAGGTCATGATGTTGAAACGACATGGAAGCAAGGAGATGTCTTCACCTTCTCAAACACTCCTACACAAAGGACCACAAATACATAAATTACTTGATGTCTCAACACTCCCTAAGGAAACTGTTCTTGTAAAAGCAAATGAGATGCTAGAGAAATCAGAAGAAATGCTTTAGTAGATCGTCATGCTGAACAAGCTGCCCTGATAATCATCCCGATGCAAGAATCTCTTAGAGGAAAAAAACTCAATATCCAAGGAGTCGTTCGGGAATTCCACAATTTAAAAACAAAAAAGAATTCCACAACAGATGCACGGAATCTGGCTACCAACGAGGAAAATAGATGCTGTGAATAACTGGAGAGGAAGATACACGAAAGGAAGATCTGGGGAGGCCAGAATGGCCGAACGGGAACGCGTCACAGTAGGAACGAGCTGACTACATATTAAACAAACACTGACGGAGAAACTTTTCTAGACTATCCAATTCACTCCTTATCTGTCCCCAACATTAACTTGGGGAGTCCTGTAAAAGTGAGACAGGGACCAGAAGTATGTCTCGAGGGATGCTTGGACAATCTCCGAATGGGTTTTATACGGTTGCCTCCCTCCACCGGTTATGTGTGTACAAGAGTAAGAGTGTATTTCTTTTGTGCGTGGGCTGAAGCAGTCCTCTGACACAAACCTAGGATCCACCGCGGCCAAAATCCTACTAGTTTTGTGTGACCTACTTGGGACCTTCCTACTTAATCCATCCAGGGATAGACGAATACGTTTCCCTGGAATGGTTGATCGTGAATTACGCAAAGCTTTGCTCTTTTCTCAAAAGCTCTGTTGTCCTTACTGCCTTCAATCCTCTGGGAAAATAGAAAGAACAAATGACATATTAAAACTAAAAGTATCTCACCACCTTTAGGTCTTAGAGTCCTGAGTGACTGTTCTTCAGGAACTCATACAGTTCCTGCTTCTAAAATGGCGACTGGAAAAATCTATGTGTCTAGGAATATCTCCATCCATACTCGATTCCAATCTTTTATAAGCTGATCAAGCTAAATATTATAAGGGACTAACTCAATATACTCAGTCCAATCATTACATAGGCTGCTCTTACCCCTCCAGTGACCTAACCAGCCCCTCTTTGACCTAAAACAAAGTCATCTAGAGTACTGGAAAGGACATCAGAGAAAGATGTCCTTGAAGCTCACTGAAAAAGACCTTCTAAGGTGTTCTTAGCTCCTGGTGCATCTGTCAAACAACAAGGAATTATCCTTAGATACATGTTACTCAGTCAAAATGACATCATCCATCTGATAAAAATCAGAAAGTTATATCTACTAAATATCTTAAATTGAGATGTCCCCCAAAAGAAAACTTCCAGAAGGAAGCAGTCCACAGAAGTTGGTTTCTAACTCGATTCAGAACGAGCTGATGACCATCATGAAGATGATCAGAACTAGATTTTTCTATATGCTACACTTTCCTTTATTACCCTCTCCTCTATTACCCTTTCGATCCTACTTTTCCTCCTTACTGACTAAACATCATACGCTTCTGACGTAGCCTCTCGTGTCGCGGTTACTACTAATAACGGTTTCCTTTGTCTAGGCCTTACTGAAGGTAAAATGACCCCAACTCTCTAATACAGTGTTCCTAAGCCATGACCATGTGGCCAACTCCTAAAAACCCCCAAATAATAGCCATACGTGCAATTGGTCCTCATCCTCCTTAAGAGAATTTTGCTCAAGAATATTCTAATCAACGAATAGCTTTTAGGCTGATATTTATTAATGAACATCCAAGACAGGATTGCTACAACTATATTTACGTAATGACCATGACTCAACCTGATCATGTAAACTGGTCCAGCCCCCTCCTTGACCCCTTCTCTCATAACCACTCGTGGTGTTTCCTTAGGATTAATACTAAGAAAAACCTTAGTATTAATACTAAGGAAATCCCCTAATAGACAAAAATATCCAAAGCCATTACTCTTATAAACTTATGATGCTCTCATTAATTATAGTAATCCTAATAGACATTTTCAATGAAGAAAAATGTACTTCTGCTTGGAAAGGAAGATGTAAAATTTCTTGGGATGGAACAGCGATGTAACAGTCATGACAACACCTTGGCTCCACTGAGATTTGCCACTTACTGTGGCACTACTGTGCAGTTCCTCGGTTATTTTTCCCGCGCAAAAATCAGGCTCTTAGAAGCCGACCAAAGACCATTGCTAATTACCCTGTGGAGCTATTAGTTAGATCATTCCAAGTCTATGACTCCTCAGAATCTTCAGTAAATTATGTCTCCGTAAAAATATTCCTAAAGAATAATATCTCTGCCTGAAGGTGTTTGTACACCGCATCCCTAACGATTTCAATGTCCTGAATAAAATTTGGAGAATTTGGAAGAATCAAAAAGTTTGCCTCTAATTTAGCTGATGTCGTGATTAACGTAGCCATGCCCTGGAATCACAACAAGCAAGTTCAAATGCGTTGGCCCAGATAGTTCTGAATAATAGAATTTTTCTTCATCAGGTCAGTCGGGGGAGGAGGTAAGTTTGCATAACGGCTAACGTTTCATGTGGTACGTGGATTAACACTACAGGGAGGTAGAACAAACTGTACTTAAGCTAAAATAAAGGGCAGCCGGATATCGAGAATGGACCGAGGGGGGTGCTATAAAAGATTGATTCCGTAACCCTGTATGACTCTCTATAAGATGGATTAATTTACCTCTATTAATCCGAAGAATATTTCAGATTAGATAGGAGACAGGACATCCCCTCATAACAGGCAGGAATACGGCAAAGTGGCTTTGCAGGTCTGATACGTGAAGCTGGGGGACTTACCATTTCGTGACTTTTCCTTCCTCTGCGACCTTCACAGTAAGTTTATGCTTGCAGTGGGAACGGGGAAAAAGGTTGCGAGCGAGGAGAGGAGTATGAAGGAGAGACTGAGTCAGAAGTCTGAGGGGTGTGAAAACAGTATGCGTGAGTCACCCAGTGGGGTGGGAGAGGAGGAGGGGCAGAGAAACCCGACCTGCGGCCAGGTCTCGCTGAGAGCCTCCAACCAGACCAGTGTTCCATCCTCCCGCTCGGCGGCAGGAGCCCAGGGCTCCGCTCTCCAGCCCGCTCCGCCCGCCTTGCGGTTAGCAACAAGCTCTCCCCAGTGCAGCCTTTGGGGTGATCCCAGCCCCAGCCTTCTCCACTGCAGGGAGCTCTCTTCTCTTTCCACAGCTTCTGGATATTCTAGTAAGAATAGGCTGCACCGGGGACAGGTGGCCAGGTGCTATCTGAAACCCTCTTCCTCCAATTTTTAATTAATTAATTACTTATTTATTTTTTTGCATTTATTTATTTTTGAGAGATAGAGTGAGACACAGTGCGAGTGGAGGAGGAGCAGGGAGAGAAGGAGACACAGAATCCGAAGCAGGCTCCAGGCTCCGAGCAAGTGTTCAGCACAGAGCCTGATGCGGGGCTTGAACCCAGAGCCGTGAGATCATGACCTGAGCCGGTCAGACACTCAACCAACTGAGCCACCCAGGTGCCCCTTTAATATATTTTGAGAGAGAAAGAGTGAGCACGAGTTGGGGAGGGGCAGAGAGAGAGGAGCCAGAGAATCCCAAGCAGGTTCCACACTGTCAGCATGGAACCCCACAAGGGGCTCCAACTCACGAATGTCGAGATCATGACCTGAGCCCAAGTCCAGAGTTGGACACGCAACCGACCGAGCCAGCCAGGCGCCCCTTTCTCCCTCCAATTCTTAACTGCAAACTGGTCATGTGTAATCAGTCTTCCATCCAGAACTGAGTGGCGAGCATCTCTCTTACAGCTCACAGCTCCAGGGTATCGGCCCTTTGGTCCGCTTGTCAGTCCACCACTTAGCTCAGAGGCCAACTTCTGTCTGAGGTCCGAAACACAGGCGTCACCCGGCTCCTTTTGTCAGTGAGTGATTCAAAGTCTCCTTTCTGGCTGCAAATGACAACACTCTAGTTTCTCTACTTCCTTTCTCCTGAGTTTCCAACTAGAAAGAAAACTCATTGCAGCCACATAGACCTCTTTATACCAAGCAAGACAGACTCAGAGAGCACTTTCCCCATTATCTTCCTAATTACGTGTGGATTTCATCCATTGTTTTCCTGTCCCAGGAAGCCCCACCCCGCTCCCGCCCTGATACTGATCATGCAACAGCTTCCCTTGGGGAACAATTTGCAAACTTATCTCTCCTATAATCTCCTGTCTGAGGCCTGATATTTACCACGGGACATTTTTAAATAATTTAAATAGAAAAAAGGTTTCCCAATAAGGACGTTCAACTGGACATATCTCTAGATCTCTCCAGTGTAGCTACTGTGCCAGAATTCTGGGCCTGATTCTGATTCACTTGCTAGTTAACTAGTTAGGTAAGTATCATTCCGCAAGTGGTTCTTTTTCTGGCGCTCTTCCTTCTTTAATATAAAAAAAAGAACAGTCATGCTGAGCGGCCTCCTTCCTCACAGAACTGTTGCATGGATTAAATATGATAATGAATGTCAGAGTGCTTTGTAAACTGCAAATCTAAGGTGTTATTATTCCCTTGGTGAAAGTAAACATAGGCTGTACATCTTCTCGGCAGGAGTATAAAGGTTTGGAGTTTTCATTAAAGGCAAATTCACAATGTTTATTGAGCTCCTTTTGTTTGCATTCATTTGCTAGGCATTTGTATATAAATCACTTCACCTTCAGGGAGTAACTGGTTTTGAAACCCACTTCACAGATAAGCAGACTAAGATCCAAAGTGATTAAGCAATTGACCGGATATCCCACAGCCAAGAAGTACGGACCGGTCAGTTCTGGCCCAGGGCAACACCTCTTCGCCACCCCCCTCAAGGATGCGGGCTCCTTTCTAGCTCATGACACTGCCATCCTAGGCGGTGGCCCTGTTGTGCCCAAATTCTGGATCCCAAGAAGACCTCCGGGCAGCCGGGACTGATGCAAACTGCAAAGGGTCTTTATTCGAAGCTCGAGCTCGGACTCTTGCACCTCCCGACGCAGCGGGGCAGTGGCAAGAGCCCTGAGCCAGGTTTACACAGGCTTTTTATCAGGGTTCAAGTACACTTTTTGGGCGGGAATGGGGAATCCTTTGAATTGATTGATTGGCATTTTCGTGGGCTAGTTTCTGATTGAGTATTTCATATTTGGCGGGCGCGGGCTAGCTATGGATTGGCTTAGTTTGGGGGTCCCGTGCAGATTCAAATGGTCAGCGCGCATGGGCTAAACACTCATTAGTTTTGCTAGAGGCTATTCTAGGAATCTGACCTCCTGTGGTTTCCCTGGAACTCAAAGTGGAGGCAGGGTCTGCTAATCTGGGTCCAGCTTGGCTACTCTGTTTCCTGGAACCCGGGGCAGAGTCCAGGGTGACTTGTTTTCCTGGAACTCGGGGCCCAGAACTACTCTAAGATGGAACTTAAACCAAAATGGAGTGGCCTTAGCCCTAACAGCACTATACTTTCCCAACATGGCAATTCTCTAACACAGCAAACAGGGTTCACAGCGATCACAGCAAACGGGCCAGGAGTCTAGTGCATTCCTAAGTCTCTAAATCTAATACCTAACAAGATTTAGCACACAGCAACTTAGTCTAATACACAGCAAACTAAACAGGCCTCACAGCACCCCAAGAAAAGTTTCACAGTGTTCACAGCAAACAGCAATCGAAACAGAATCCTCAGCCATCATAACCCTTAACAAGGTTCACAGTAAGCAGAAGTCTGGGGCACACTCTCTCTAACACAGTACCCCTCTGTGTTTAGCAGAAGAGAGAACTGGCTTCAAACTAATGCAGGGCTGTCACCTCGGACAAGAAACTTAAAAACGCTCTCTTCAGCCCGGGGCCTCAGCATCCAGGATAGAAGGCAGTGTCACAGCCCGAGCCGGAGAGCGGAAGAAGAGGCCAAGGAGACAGGCTAACTCTTGAGGAAAGGTCACAGGAAATTCCACAGGACCCTTTGCCAACATCGCTTGGCCAGAATACCTTCACACCACTGGTGGGTTTGGTGACACGATACTGATGGAGCCCTTGAGCAGAGCGACTAGAGAGAGTTTAGGAAAGGGAGCCATGCTCAAAGGTGTGGGTGCATTTAAGAGAAACACCCAAGGGGGGTGGCGCCTAGAGCTAGAGACAGCGGAGACCCATCCTAACCGCAGGCCCGAAGGGGCATGGGAGGGATTGTTCTGGAGCCTAGAGAAAGCTGGAGTCGTAGCTGCAAAAGGGGCTATCCCAATTGAGCTGTGGCCTTTGGTAGAGGAAAACCATCCCTGCCCTATATGTATGCTAACCACAGACAATAGAAACTCCAACCAAAGCCTACACCTCTCTCGCCAGACGACCAAGAGAGGGGGCTCTCAGCCAGACGGAAAACTTTCAGACAACAACCCACTCGGCCAGCCAAACACCACACGTAAAAAAAACCCGTGGCCCACCCCACCCGTGCCAGCAAAGGCCACGTGAGGAGCCCGGACAGCCACCCTCAAAAGGCTGTAATGAGATGCTCCATCCGCCACCCCTCTCAACCAGGGAGGGGCCATAAAAGACCGTATTTGGAGCAGGACTTCATCCTCTCCAGGGTGGAGAATGTCAGAATGTCACTGTGTTTGGAGACAGTTTTTTTTAAATGTTTATTTTTTTAATGTTTTATTTATTTTTTTTGGGGGGGGGGGACAGAGCGTAAGTGGGGGAGGGGAAGAGAGAGAGGGAGACACAGAATCTGAAGTAGGCTCCAGGCTCTCAGCTCTCAGCGCAGAGCCCGCCTCGGGGCTCGAACCCACAAACCGTGAGATCATGACCTGAGCCAAAGTTGGGTGCTTAACCGACTGAGCCACCCAGGTGCCCCTTGGGAGACAGTTCTTAAAGAGCAATTAAGGTGAAATGAGGTCTTTGGGTGGGCTGTAATCCAGTATGATTACTGTCCTTTTAAGAAGAGGAGACTAGAACAGACACACACACACACACACACACACACACAGAGAGAGAGAGAGAGAGAGAGAGACCATATCTGAGGAGTGACCATGTACAAGCCAAGGAGAGAAGCCTCAGAAGGAACCAACCCAGTGCCACCTTGGTTTCACACTTCTAGCCTCTAGGACTGTGAGAAAACAAATTTCTGATATTCGAGCTCCTCGGGCTGCGGTGCTATGTGGCTGCAGCCTGGACAACCACTAGTGGGGGTGTCAGAGGAGGCTTAGCGGGGAGCCAGGACCTCTCATGGCTCTACGGTAGCAAGATCACCTCCCCAGGGTGCCATTGGAGGCCACATGGGCAGCAGCAAGGGAATACTCCTTCCCCTTCCCTCCCCACCAGGGAGGTATCCTCAGAGGCCTGGCAGGAACGAAGTGGTACCCCCCTTCGCCCACCAGAGTGGTGTCAGAGGAGGCTGCTAAAATACAAGACTGAAATAAGATCCAGAGTCTTAAAACATAGTACCCAAAATGTTCAGATTTCAGTCTAAAATCGCTTATCATACCTGAAACCGGGAAGATCTCAAACATCCTCACGACAGCGTTGGAAGGTACGGACCCATTAGCGGGGGTCCATACAGACTGTGAGCCACACAGACTGGCTCAGCCTTTCAGGAGTGGAACGTATTGACTCACGTTACCGGAAGCTCCTGGAGGCGGTGCTGACTTCAACAAGCGTTGATCCTGGGGCTCAGGGATGTCCCAAGAACCCCATCTCTATCAGCCACCAGGTAGTTTCATCTCAGGGCTGGCTGAGCTCAGGTTTGCAGGATGACTGCCAACGGCAAGGAAGGAAAAGGGTTTCTGTCTTCCTCACGCATGCCCACAGGGAGGGCATCTTTCCCCAGCCATTAAGGACAACTCCTGAGCTTCCTTTGGATCACATCCTCCCCGGAACCAACCACTCTGGCCACAGGAATACTTTAAAAGGATTGCCTGAGATCAGTCAAACCCTGGAGATGAAGGTGGGCTGTAATCCTGCCCAAAACGCTGTGAGGACTCATGACAGAAGGGAGTGTCCCCAGAAGAAAACCTTACTGCTGCTTAGAGAAGATTCCCATTCTGCGGGTGCTTGGGGTAAGAATACCAGGGGGCTCAGAGAGTTTAAGACAGTTGTGCAGGGTTAAATAGTGACTCAAATGGAGGCGCCGAGGTTCTGACGCATACCTTCAGTTCCGGGAACTTCGTGGTAATGGATGACCCATGGCTGGCACTCTTGAGAGCCTGGTACGATGCCCTCTCACACCGCAGGAGCTTAACAAATACGTGTCGAGTGAAAGAATAAGTTATTACTTTCTGGGCAAACATCATCACAGCAGAGACACCTGCTCTTTATCCAATTCCCACGAGCTTCTCTAGACACTTTGGCCTCCCAGTTAGGCACAGCCAGGTGACTAGTAACAGTTAATGGGCTATGATGGGGCCGATGTGAGTCCCTGCCAGAGCGAAGCATAGAAGAACTGGTGTGAAGCCCCCTTGTGCGTCTTTCCCCACCTGCGGTGACTAAAGACCACGTGTTCTGGATGGTGTGGCTACAAGATCCCCAAGGGACTATCACGGGCAGTGTCACTCTTCCACCCTACCCCCACAGATCTTTGTTGGGCATGGAGCATGAGCCCAGAGGAGACATTAAATTGTGTTAATCCCCTGCTACTTGGGGTGTCATCTGTTATGAATCTAGCCTCACTAGACAAGTCCAATCCCTGAATAATTCTAACACCTTCTCTTGCTGAACCCAGATTTGGCTCAGAATCCTGAAACATTCATTTTTAGCTCAATGACTCCAAAACGATGACAACACTTCCTGCTTTTGTGTATTCGGCCGATAAATATTTGCTGCCCACCGGCTGTATGTCAGGTGTGTTCATTTCCTGTGGCGGCTACAAAACCTAGGTGGCTTAGACTGGGTGTTTTGAAACAAGAGAAATTTATTCTCTTACAGTTCCGGAGACCGAGAGTCTAAAACCAAGACGTCAGCAGGGCCACACTCTTCTCTGGAAGGTCTGGAAGAGAATCCACTCTTTGCTTCTTTCGGCTTCTAGTGTCTGTAGGCATCAGTTGGCTTGTGGTCACACCACTCGAATCCCTCCCTCTGTAGTCATATCGCCTTTTTTTTGTCTTTTCCTCTGTGTGTCCCTTATAAGGACATTTGACATTGGATTTAGACCTCTCCGAATAATACAGGATGCTCTCCGCATCTCAAAATCTTAACTTAATTTCATCTGCAAAGACCCTTATTCCAAATAAGATCGCATCCACAGGTTATGGGGATTAGAACATGGACATATGTTTTGGGGGACCACCATTAAACCCAGTATAGCAGGCATGAGGCTAGACACTGGAAATACGTACATAGTAAACAAAACAAAGAAAGCATTTGTGGAGCTTACAGTCTAGTTAAGGAGATAACCATTAATGAAATAATTCCGTAAACAAATGTTCACTTCAAATACCAGGAAAGAAAAATACAGGGTGCTAAGGAGCCTCGCCTGGGCCAAGCAAGGAAGCCTTCCACTAGGAAGTGACGCTTGAGCTGAGACACAAAGAGCGAATATGCATTAACAAGTGGAATCATGGGTAAAGCATTTCATGCACAAGGAAAATTCCACCCAAAGTTCGTTGGAGAGGGAGTGGGGCTAAATCGCAGGGAGCAGAAGGGATGCATGTTTAGGTCTTTGTTCTAAGAATAATGATTACAATAAGCAAATGAGGAATTTAAGCAGAGTTGTGTTTTAAAACCTCACTCTAGCTTACAGGGAAACAAGGGTGGCAGTCAGGGGGTCGACCAGTTAGGAAGGCATTGCAACGAGGTGACATAGATGACATCTCGGCCCCGAGTGATGGCAGTAGGGAGTGATAACAAGAAGCAGTATTTTAGAGATATTTTAGAACAAAAATCAACAGATGATGTCACTGAAAATGGGAAAGTAAGAAACTCCAAAAAACCATGTTAAAACTGGCAAAAACTATCAGAATCAACTTTTTTAGAACTCTGGAAACTAATCAAAAACTTAACAACAACCAGAAGAATGTTAAAGAAAGAAGCTACTAATTTTTTTGCAAAAGAGCACTGTGGCGTTTTAGCTTATCCACCTGCTATGTCTCCACCTCAGCAGCAGCCATAGGGATGAGGGATGGCGGCCCGCGCACCTGCCGTGGCTGGCTGGTGTCCGAGGGGGAAACGTGTGTCCCGTTCTCCGGGACTTGTGTTTGCGTGATTTGACCTGGCTGGTGGATCCCTGAGGAATTAGTCTTAGCACTTTCTCTGGGTGAGGGCAGCCTCCCAGGTGGTGTTTGTCAAAAGCACTTGAACTTCAACTTCTTTTCACAGCTGCCTGGGGCAGGAGATGGCCAACAAGGTAAGTAATGGATGCACTGAGGAGCCTGGGAAAGGGAAGCTCAGGAGGGAGATGCCTGGGGAGATGAGGGCTCTGGGGGACTTCTCCGTATGCCAAGGAATCAGGGGGAATGTGTGTGTGTGTGTGTGTGTGTGTGTCCCACACTCAGAAAAGACCTAGAACCCTAAGCTTCCACCTCTGGCTAACCCTTAGGCTCCATGCAAGCAGGAAATGATGGCTAATGCAGAGTTAAAAATGGTCTAGTTAAGCATAGAAGAAGTGCCCCACCACAGAGACAACCAGCAAACCCTGGGAAAGTTTTCTTTTTCTTTTACCTTTTTAAAATATGTTTTTTTTTTAATAATTTATTTTCAAATTGGTTTCCATATAACACCCGGTGCTCCTCCCAACAAGTGCCCTCCTCAACTCCCGTCCCCCCCTCTTCCCCCTCCCACACCTCCCTCACCCTCAGTTTGTTCTTAGTCTTTGAGAGTCTCTTATGTTTTGTATCCCTCCCTCTCTGTGGCTTTTTTCTTTTCCCCTCTTCCCCTCTCCCATGGTTTTCTGCTAAGTCTCTCAAAATCCACCAATGCGTGGAAACATATGGTATCTGTCTTTTTCCAACTGACTTATTTCACTTAGCATAATACCCTCCAGTTCCATCCATGTTGCTACACATGGCCAGATTTCATTCTTTCTCATTGCCACATAGTATTCCATTGTATATATGTGCCACAACTTCTTTATCCATTCATCAGTTGATGGGCACTTGGTCTCTTTCCATGATTTGGCTATTGTCAAAAGTGCTGCTATGAACATTGGGGTACACGTCCCCTATGCATCAGCACTCCTGTGTCTCTTGGGTAGATTCCTAGCAGTGCTATTGCTGGGTCATAGGGTAGCTCTATTTTCATTTTTTTTGAGGACCCTTCACACCGTTTTCCAGAGCGGATGCACTAGTTTGCATTCCCAACAACAATGTAAGAGGGTGCCTGTTTCTCCACATCCTCACCAGCATTTATAGTTTCCTGATTTGTTCATTTTAGCCACTCTGACTGGTGTGAGATTGTATCTCAGTGTGATTTTGATATGTATTTCCCTGATGATGAGTGACATTGAGAATCGTTTCATGTGTCTGTTAGCCATCTGGATGTCATCTTTGGAGGAGTCTCTATTCATATCTTCCACCCATTTCTTCACTGGATTATTTGTTTTTTGGGTGTGGATTTTGGTAAGTTCTTTATAGATTTTAGATACTAGTCCTTTATCCGATATGTCATTTCCAATTATCCTTTCCCATTCCGTCGGTTGTCTATTAGTTTTGTTGTTTCATTTGCCATGCAGAAGCTTTTTATCTTGATGAGATCCCATGGTTCATTTTTGCTTTTAATTCCCTTGCCTTTGGAGATGTGTCATGTAGGAAATTGCTGCGGCTCAGGTCAAAAAGGTTTTTTCCCTGCTTTCTCCTCTAGGATTTTGATGATTTCCTGCCTCACATTCAGATCCTTCATCCATTTTAGAGTTTATTTTTGTGAGTGGTGTAAGGAAGTGGTCTAGTTTCATTCTTCTGCATGTTGCTGTCCAGTTCTCCCAGCACCATTTGTTAAAGAGGCTGTCTTTTTTCCATTGGATACTCTTTCTTGCTTTGTCGAAGATTAGTTGGCCATATGCTTGTAGGTCCATTTCTCGGTTCTCTATTCTATTCCATTGGTCTATGTGTTGGTTCTTGTGCCAATACCATGCTATCTTGATTACTACCCGCTTTGTAGTAGAGGTTAAAGTCTGGGATTGTGATGCCTCCCGCCTTTGGTTTTCTTCTTCAATATTACTTTGGCTATTCAGGGTCTTTTGTGATTCCATACAAATTTTAGGATTATTTGCTCTAGCTTTGAGAAGAATGCTGGTGAAATTTTTATTGAGATTGCATTGAATGTGTAGATTGCTTTGGGTAATATTGCCATTTTAACAATATTAAAAAATGTTTATTTATTTTTGAGAGAGAGACAGAGCATGAACAGGGGAGGGGAGAGAGAGAGGGAGACACAGAATCAAAGCAGGCTCCAGGCTCTAAGCTGTCAACACAGAGCCTGATGTGGGGCTTGAACTCACAAACTGCAAGATCATGACCTGAGTCAAAGATCATCAGATGCTTAACCAACTGAGCCACCTAGGCACCCCTCCCCCTCTTTTCTTGCTGCTCCAGGCCTTTAAGGAAATCTCTGTCAAAGTATTAGCTAGTCATTAAGAAGAGACTCTAGTGGTCACACATGACAAAAATTATGGTCTTGACAGAAATCATAGAGAAAAGTCACCAAACAAACAACATCCCATACTACATAGCAACAACAGATCCTGAAGATGGGGGAAAATCTGATTTCCAGAGTTACCACATTATAATATTCAAAACACTCAGTTTCCAATAAAAGAGAGATAGACAAAGAGATATAAAAAAACAAAACAAAACAAAAAGAGAATGTGGTTCATTCACAAGAAAAAAAGAAATTGAGAGAGACCACCCTTGAGAAAAGCCAAACATTAGATTTACCAGTACAAGACTTTAAGTAAAGTCTTAAATATGCTCGAAGAGCTAAAGGAAACCATGTACAAGGAAATAAAAGAAACCAAAGGAACAGGATGGTAAGAAATACCATGAAAAATTGTATGCCAAAAAATTAGTAACGTAAGTGAGATTGAACCAATTACCAGACACACGCCAAACTACCAAAACTGACTTAAGAGATAGAACATCTGTGCGGACCTATAACCAGTAAAGAGATTGAACCAGTAATCAAAATTTCCAATAACAACAAAAGCCTAGGACCAAATGGCTTCCCTGGTAAATTCAACCAAACATTTAAAGAATTAACACTAATCTTTCTTAAAACCTTCCCAAAAATTTTACAGGAGGGAATACTTCCTAATTTATTCCCTGAGGCCAAAGCTAGACAAAGACATCAGAAGGAAACTACAAATAGCCCTTATGAATACAGATGCAAAAATCCTCAATAAAATACTAGAAAACTGTATCTAGCAACACACTAAAATTGTTAACCACAATGACCAAGTGGAGTTTACCCCAGAAATGCAAGGGTAGTTCAACATACAAAAATCAATCACCATAATTCACCACCTTAATATAATGAAGGAAAATATCATATGATTATCAATTGATACAGAAAAGAATTTTGACAAAATTCAGTACCCTTTTGTGATGAAAACATTCAACAAACTAGGAACAAAGGAAACGTCCTTGACATGGTAAGAGGTATTTATGAAAAACCCATAGCTAATAGACTCGATGGTGAAAAACTGAAAAGATTTTCTCTAAATTAGAAATAGGAAGATAAGGATGCTCATTTTCACCACTTATATTTAAGACTGTACTGTAAGTTCTAGGCAGGCAAATAAGGTAAGAGGCAAAAATAAAATCACTCAAATTGGAAAGGAAGAAGTAAACTCTATTTGCAGATGACATAATCTCATACAGGAAAATCCTAAAGAATCCACACCAAAGAAACTATTAGAGCTAATAAATGAATTCAGCGAAGTTACAGTATACAAGATCAACACACAAAAATCTATTGTATTTCTATACACTCACAATTAACAATATGAAAAGGAAAATAAGAAATTAATTTCATTTTTATAGCATCTAAAAGAATAAAATACTTAGGACTAAATTTAACCAAGGAGGTATAAGAATTGTACACTAAATTCTACAAAATATTGCTCAAATAAATTAAAGAGCTAAATAAATGGAAAGACATCCTATGTTCATGGATTAAAAGACAATATGGCTAACATGGCAATACTCCCTGAAGCAATCTACAAATTCAATGCAATCTCTATTAAAATTTCAGTGGCCTTTTTTGTAGAAATGAAAAGGCTGATCCCAAAATTCATATGAAATTACAAAGGAACCCCAAATATAACCTTGAAAAAGAAGAAGAAAATTGGAGAACACACACATCCCAATTTCAAAATTTAGTACAATGCTAAGAAGAGTCAAAATAGTGTGGTAGGCATAGAGATCAATGTAATAGAATTAAGAGCCCAGAATAAAAGCCATACATCTATGGGCAAGTGATTTTTTTTACAAGGGTACCAAGACCAATTAATGAAGAAAGAATCACCCTTTCAACAAATGATGCTAGCTAGACAACTGGATAGCCTCATGTGAAAGAATGAAGTTGGATGTTTACCTCACACTATATACAAAAATTAACTCAAAAAGGACCAAAGACCTAAATATAAGAGCCAAACTATAAATTCTTAAAATAGTAATAAATCTTCATGACCTTAAATTTGGCAACTGATTCTAAATATAACAGCAAATGCAGCAACAAAAGAAAAAATAAATCAGACTTTATCAAAATTTAAAACTTTAATGTACCAAAGAACACTACAAAGAGAGTAAAAAGACAACACACAAACTGAGAGAAAAATATTTTTAATCATAGGTCCGGGAAATGTCTACTGTTCAGAATACGTAACAAACAATTACAGGTCAATGACAAAAAGATAATCCAATTTTAAAAAATGGCCAAAGGACTTGAATAGACATTGCTTCCAAGAAGTTAAACAAACGACCAATAAATGCATGAAAATATGCTCAACATCATTAGTCATTAGGAAAATGCGAACCAAAATAACAAGTTATCAGTGCATACTTACTATAGAAAATAACAAGTGTTGGTGAGGATGTGGAGAAACGGGAACCTTCATATATTGCTTGTGGTAATTTGAAGTGGTAAAGCCAATATGGAAAATAGTATGAATAATGTATATATGAATATATATTATAATTTATATTATGAATATATGTTATATTCATAATAGTATGAATAGTTTAATAAGTTAAACATAGAATTACCATACGGCCCAGTAATTCCACTCCTAGACATATACCCAAAGGAATTAAAACCACATGTTCAAACAAAAACTTATACACAAATATTCATAGCAGTACTATTTACAATAGCCAAAAGATGGAAACAACTCAAATGTCCATCAACTGGTAAATGTATAAACAAAGTGTAGTATATTCATACAATGGACTATCACTTGACCATAAAAAGAAATGAAATACTGACATGTCTTACAACATGGATTAACCTTAAAAACATTACACTATATGGGAAAAGCCAGATACAAAGGCCATATAATGTACAACTCATTCATATAAAATATCCAGAATAGGCAAATCCATAGAGGTAGAAGGTAGATGAGTCATTACTAGGGGGTGCGGGCAGAGGGGAGTGTTATCAGCGATGATTTACAATTAAAAATTGTAAATGTAGCAAATGTCACTGGATCGTATACTTTAAAGTTATCAAAATGGTGAATTTTATATTATGTATATTTTAACACAATAAAGAACTAAAAAAAAAAAAAACAAGTCTTGGGGTGCCTGGGTGACTAAATTGGTTGAGCGTCCGACTCTTGATTTGGGCTCAGGCCATGATCTCACAGTTCATGAGGGTGAGCCCCACATTGGGCTCTGCACTGATAGGGTGGAGCCTGCTTGGGATTCTCTCTCTCCCTCTCTCTGTGTTCCTCTCCCACTTGTGCTTTCTCTCTCTCTCCCCCCAAATAAATAAATACACTTTTAAAAAAAAAAAGAAACAAAAAACAGGCCTTAGTGATACATTAAACATAAGGGGTGAGGGAAATGGAGGGAGAAAGATGACTCTCAGGTCGTCAGCCATCCCAACTTGATGGAAGATGCTGTGTAAGTCCGAAAACATGGCAGCAAAATGTGTTAATACTGATAGGTGGGGTCTTGGGCCCCTCCACCTCTGTTTGACCAATAAAATGCAATAAAAGTGATGCTATGCCAGTTTCCAGGCTCAGATCTTAAGAAAATGTCAGTTTCCTCTTCTTGATTCTTCGGGCACTTGCTTTGGAACCTATTAGAGGAAGCATGCTCCTCTCCATGGAGAGATCCATGAGAAGAACTGAAAGACACCACCAACTTGCCAGCCATGTGAATAAGTCATCTTGGAAGTGAAACTCCCACTCCCAAGAGAGTCACCAGAGCTGACAAATGGACAAGTTGTCCCCATTGTGCCCCGCCCAAACTGCAGACTTAATGAGCAAAATGTTATTCTAAGTCACTAAATTTTGGACACAGCAATAGTAACTAAAACAGCATGACCTTGTCTCCTCATGTGGAGACAGAACAGCTCCCAATGCTCCCAGCAAAGATCTCTGTTAAGTACTTCACTCTTAACTTCATCATCTTTACTGGTTTACATTTGGGTGCTGGCTAAGTCGAAGGGTCAGAAATTCTGCTTTGCCTTGACCACTTGGCATTCTGGTTTGGGTTTATGTAGTTTGAGTTTTCCTATACTGGTTGTATTTCTATTAAACCCTTGGTTGGTGTGGAAAAAAAATGCGGGGGGAGGGTCAGGTCAGACTCTGGGCTGGGTGGGGGGATGTAAACACACAGGAGAGAAGGGCACAACGCACAGAAACAGTCAAAGGTGTCCCAGGGCACACGGGCAATACATTGAGAGTGCCTACTACCCCCAACTTGGGATGAGGGGGAGAAGAAAGAACTTAGTGACCCTAGACCCATCAAGTATATCCAGCACCTTGGGAAGGTTGGGGAAATCAGTGAAAGTCCACACTAGCTGAAATCCTCCAAATATGTGGCCAAACACAGGTCCCCAACCAGTTGGTCACTGGTCTTACCATGTGACACCACTCTTCTTTCTCCACCTTAGAGGGACATATCCACTGTCACTGGGTTGTTCCACTTTCATCAAGCCTTCTTTGAGCCCTTCTTGCCATCCCAGACCCCACAGCCATCAGCAATAATCCCCTCAGGGGCCTTAGAGGCACAACGGCCTGCAGCTTGAACCTGTTCACTTGCTGAAAGTGGACTTCCTCTACCTGCCAATAAAGGGCTCAGTTTGCCTAAGCCCTTTCGTCTTCCTAAACCACACAATACAAATCATCACTACTAAAGAAATAACTTACGAAAAGGAAATAAATCCAATGCCAGCCTCTCTTTCCTGGGCTGAGGAGGAGAAAAGACGCCCATGTCTCTTAAACCATTTTTCTTACAATCCATCCTATCATATCAACTTCCTACCTGCATTTTTGAATAGTACAGCTATTAAAGGAGCTAAACTCCAAGGACAAAATAATAAAAATACATTTTTCTCAAATTGTGCACCAGTGAAACAGTTTTCAAAAATTCAATATAGAACAGAAGAACTTTCCCCCAAACTGGATTGAGCTCTAAAAAGATGTCTACACTTTGGGTGAGAAACTCGAAACACATTTTCCCAAAGATAGAATGCCACTGGTTGATGGTAGGGGGCCAAGTCCAGCCCATAAAAACCTACTAAAGTAATAATATCACCAGCCACACATTTGAAGAGTGGGAAATAAAACAATAAAAATTAGTAACTAAGTCACAAGACAACAGAATGGGTAGAGAATTGTTTATTGACTGGAACACAACTCCTTCAGGAAAGGTAGGTCTAATCAGAGGTGCACACAGAGAAATTCTGGGACTTCTGGGTCCTTAGAGGCATGTTTTTAAAATTCCTGGGAAAGTCTATAGAGAATTGATTTTCAATTTAATCATTAAATTTACTTTTATACACCAAAAAAAAAATGCTTTTGCACAGCCAAGGAAACCATCAACAAAACAAAACAAAAAAAAACAACTACTGAATGGAAAAGCTATTTGCAAACAATACATCTGATAAGGAGTTAATACCCACAATATATAAAGAGCTTCTAAAATTCAACACCAAAAACCAACAAACAATTTGATTAAAAAACGGGCAGAGGACGTGAGTAGACATTTTTCCAAAGAAGACGTACAGTTGGCCAACAGACACATGAAAAGACACCAACAACACTCATCATCAGGGAAATGCAAATAAAAACCGCAGTGAGATAACACCTCACACCTGTCAGAATGGCTACAATTAAAAATATAATAACAAGTGTCAATGAGGACTTGAAGAAAAGGGAACGCTCACACACTCTTTGTGGGAGTGTAAATTGGTACAACCACTATGGAAAACAGGATGGAGGTTCTTCAAAAAGTTAAAAATGAAACTACCATATGATCCACCATTCCATTAGGGGGGATATAGCTAAAGGAAATGAGGGCGCCTGGGTGGCTCAATCGGTGAAGCACCTTACTTCGGCTCAGGTCATGAGCTCGCGGTTCATGAGTTCAAGCACCGTGTCAGGCTCTGTGCTGACAGCTCAAAGCCTGGAGCCTGTGTCAGATTCTGTGTTTCCGTCTCCCTCTGCCCTCCCCTACTCTGTCTTTCTCTCCCTCAAAATTAAACATTAAAAATTTGTTTTGAAAAAAGGAAGTGAAAACATGAATTCAAAAAGATATGTGTATTGCACAAAAAGATAGGTGTATTGCAGCGTTATTTACAATAGCCAAGAGATGGAAGCAGCCCAAGTGTTTATCAAGAGGTGAATGGATAAAGATGTGGTGTGTACACAATGGAGTATTACTCAGCCGTAAAAAGAATGAGATCTCACCATTGCAACAACATGGATGAAGCTAGAGGGTACTATGCCAAATGAAGTAAGTCAGATAGAGAAAAATAAATACCATAAGATTTCACTTATATATGGAAAGAGTGCCCGAGTGGCTCAGTCGGTTAAGCATTCAACACCTGATTTCAGCTCAGGTCATGATCTTAGAGTTCGTAGGCTCGAGCCCCGAATGGGGCTCTGTGTTGTCAGCGTGGAGCCTGCTTGAGAGTCTCTCTCCCTATTTCTCTGCTCCTCCCCAGCTTGCTCTCTCTCTCTCTCCCCCTCAAAAGTAAATAAACCTTAAAAAACTTAAAAATCAATAAAATAAAAAACAAACAAACAAAATACCAACAGACTCAAATACAAACTGCTGGTTGCAGGGGTGGGAGGGATGGGAAAATAGGGTTAGGAGGTACAAACTTCTAGTTATTTAAAAGAAAATTACTTTTAAAGGAACACCGAATAAGAAGGAAAAGCTCAGAGCACTGCAATATTGGCCCTAAAAGAGAAACTCCCCCCCCCCCTCCAATGAATGTATTCATTTTAGAGATCCTGGCTTGGGATGGCAGACAGACCAAGAAGATCACAGACAGAAGTGGCAGGAAGAAGAAGGCCCACAGCCGCTCCAGAATCGTCACGGTTGGGACCCAAGGAAATAGCTCCCAAGACCACCAGTCCCTTCCCCCTGGCCATGACCCCACCCCTTCACCCCCAGTGACTATTAAGGCTCTCAAATCTTGGGTGCAGACCCGTGGGCGGAGGGAACAAGGGCGATGGATGGGCTTTGAAAGAATTAAGCTGCTACATTCCAAGCATGCTCAGAAAACCCAGAGAGGTTGAACTATGGCAAATTAATCATTAAATTTCTACGGTCAGATGAAGTGACCGCTCTGGGTAGAAATCAAGTTATAGGAAGTATTTCCCGTGCGCCACGGTTTTCGACTTGAGAAATCCACACCCAGGGAGAGTACCAGGTAGCCAGTCCCAGGCAGACAATAAGCTCTCAAAAATAGTATTGTATTTACTACCGTCTGGATGGGACTATCTTTCCTGATCCCACTCTACTCTCCTTAAATTGAACAAGCCTGGGGGCGCCTGGGTGGCTCAGCTGGTTAAGTGTCTGACTCTTGATATTGGCTCAGGTCGTGATCTCACAGATTGTAAGATGGAGCCTCGCATCAGGCTCTGGGCTGACAGTGAGGAGCCCCATTGGGACTGTCTCCTTCTCCTTCTCCCTTTGTCCCTCCTCCACTCATGCTCTCTCTCTTTCTCTCTCCCTCAACATAAACTTTAAAAAAAAATGAAATTAAAATAAACAAGCGTGTCTCCACTATAGCCCTTCGTGCTCCTCCTCACAAATTTCCCTGTTTCAATGGGGGGGAAAAGTGAAAAGCACAAACCCCAAGCATCTCTATTCTCTTTTCGGCTTCCGTCCAAGGCAGCCCTGGGTGTCTGAGGAGTCCAAGTTTCCTCAAGAGTTCTCCCCTGTCCCCGCTGCCACCCCACACCCCATTTGGGACACTGGGGAAGCAGAGCCTACAATTCCCACATGGAGTGGATCAGTTGGGTCCGCCGTTGTTGGGGAGTCCCCATGCCAGGGAGAGACACCCCAGGCCAGATTGGGCCCAACCATCAAAAACTCAGGAGCTTATACTTCCTGGGCCTCTGACGCCCTCTCCATTCAAAGGAACAGCTAAGAGCCCAGGGTTTTAGGGAGCGGGAAGTTGTGGGGTTAGGGGAGGGAGTCAAACAGGTTTCATCGGGGGGGCTGCAACACGAGGACCTCTTCCCCACCACCTGCACCCCACTTCTCCCTGGGGTGAGAGACAGTGGGTTGCTAGATGCATATAAATCATAAGCTCTATACAGGTGAAACCTGCTTTGTTCATTATGATCACCGCCCCCCCCCCAGGACCACGGTAAAACATTGAAGGTATGTAAATGCCAAGAAATTTGCCCCGAGGGAAAAAACATTAGCAATCCCTTCTGTTCGTGGAGAGTTTAACGTGTAAACTATGTTACATGAAGTTCTATTTGTCATGAAAGCCAATTTGCCACTTTTCATGCTTTCAAAACATTTTTACAGACCATTCCGTCAATTGGAAGAAAGAGCCAGTGAGATGGCTCCAACCATCAGGCTCTGGGCACAGACCTCGGGCGGTACGTGCAGACGCCGCTGTGCATTCTTCAGTGTTGGGAGGAAAGCAGGCAGGCCTCTCTGCCAGGCAGGATGCGAAAAGAATTTCGAGGGAAAACAGAATACAGTCCATTGGAGCTTTAAAATCTTGATTATTTTTTTTATGCCAGCTTCCCAGCTCCAGAGAATACCAGAACAGTAGAGGGAGGGAAACTCCCTTTTCCGGGCTTGCCACTTTCCAATGGCATTTTCCCAGATTCTGGACCTAGAAACAACCAAAAAGGACTTTGGTGAATGTAATGAAATTATTTATCAACCATTTGCCAAGCTCACGCTGTCGCAAAGGGCGCGGGGCTTACTGCCGAACGTAGATGAAGGATACTGAAAAGTTAAGGATCAAGGACTATACTGAAAAATTCCATTCGGGTGTATCGTTCCAGAATCCTCGGTCCCAAAACAAACCACATCCTTTCCTGGGCATACTGTCAGGTCAGAAAAAAGGAAGGAGTAAATTTAAAAAAAGAAAATAAAAATCAAAACGCATTGCAGAATCCACACAAAGATAATGCAGTGCTTTAAGAACCGAAATAAAATAAAATTAGAAATAATAAGAGTAGCTAACATTTGAGTCCTTAATACATGCCAAGCACTGTTCTAGATATTTTACACCCGTTAACTTATCCGATCTTCACAATAACCCTGTGATTGATCCCCATTTTACAGATGAGGAAACTGAGGGACAGAAAGATTAAGACCCCTGCCCAAGGCCACAGAGGCAAAGTTGAGGCCCAAACCCAGGAAGCTGGGTGCAGAGTTTGTGCTCTTAACCGCTACCTTCTGCCTTTCTACGCGAGCCCCTCTGAAGTGAAAACGCTAGATCCAACGACAATGGCTTCCCTTCCCAAGTGAATCCATAGGTGTGACGTGGTTACAGTTCTGACGGCGACGTGATAGACCTTGACAAAGCATACCTGAGCACACCCGAAACCATAGCCATTTAGACACATGATAGTGCTTTAAAATGTGGCGATGCTGCCCTTGGCCGCCACATTTCCAAACACATTACCTGATGGCCATTATCTAACTCCTATGCTTCACTGGGTTAAAAAAAAAAAAAAAAGACAAAAACAATAAAACACAGAACATTTAACTCGTGGTTTTAGGACAGAAATTCTGGAAGTGGATTCAATTTCTCACCAGTCCTGGGAAGAAGTAACTTGATGACACCATGCCACCCGCTGGCCTTTCTCAGCCAGGCCCGCTCCAGCTCCCAGAAATGCCCGACCCCGTCCTGTATCTTTGGGGGTTTCTCCTGGCTCCAGAGCCTGCAGAACTTTCTCTGCTCAAGAGCCAGTCTCCCCTCCCAGGCAGTGATGCACTCGAGCCTGCCCGGCCGGGGTCCCTCTGAGAAACACAAACTCGGCCGAATCCTGATGAACTCCTCAGTCCCAAAGGGGCCGCCCCATCCCGGGGCCCGTGGGCTTCCTTGGGTGGGCTTTCTGGGTGCTTCGGCTCTCACCCACCAGGAAGAGGGTCTCAGAAGCTGCCCCCCCCCCCACAGCCTGGCTTCAGCCAGAGACCTTACCTCTTGGTGCTCCCTCCATTTCTTCTGGATTCTTCTATGCCAGTCTGTCCGGCTCAGAAGCTGTCCGGAGCCCCAAGAGAAAAAGAAAGGGCCATCGTGGCTCGCGGCACATTTTCGAGCCGAACACTGAGTTCCTAAAGGAGAATCTTAGCTCTCAGCCTTCCCATCTCAGGCTCTGCGGGCAGGAGAGCCTGGGGCCCAGCAAGGTCCCCGTGAGCTGCCACCCAGTCTCCGAGAGGGAGAGACTCAGAGGGCGCTGGAGCCCCGGGTGGCTTCAAGTGACATCCAGTCCAGGGTGCTCGCCCTGCCCTTCTGTTAGGATTCATTTCCACTACACATCGGGGGGGGGGGGCTCCCTTCTGGGGGCTGGGGTCGTGCGGCCTGTGGAAGGCCTGGCGGGAAGAAAGCAGGGGCCTCCCGGGGGGCGGCGGCTACATGCTTCTCAACTGACTCTTCCTTGGGAAGGGCGGGTGCCCTGCCTTCTTGTCTGCAGCCGGAGGTGTAGACAGAGTGGACGAGGGCTCTCTCCTCCCTGGGGCTGGTGGGTTTTCAGCCCTGCTGAAGAGGCAGGGGTCCATTGACACTGTCCAGTGAGCAGCCTGGAATGTCAGAAGCAGCAGGAAGGTCCCTCAGGCTGATCTATGCCCCGGACTCATTCTTCCTTGGTACTGTGTCCCCTCAGCAGTACATCCTGCTCCCCGACGCTCCGCCATCACCACCGGAACCGCCGACCTCGGTCTCGGCCACCTCCCTGGCCCATTTCCACACTTTCTCCCCGGTTTCATCCGCACCTGTGTCCCCGAAAGCTCCCTCCGCCCTTCCGGATCCTAAGCCGTCTCCTTCAGAGGATGCCGAGTTTGGGGTCCAGAATCCTGGGCTAGAGTAGGGCTCCCTCATGGCGATCCCAACCCTGCCAGGCACTCAGCCACGGGACGTGGGCTTTCCCCTGGGTGAAGACGCCTTGCTTCTCTTTTCACTGCCACCTCTGAGGGCTCACGGGTCTTGTCTCCACCTGTCAGCTGCCAGGGGACAGAAGGGGAGCTCTTCGGCATCTGCCGAGGTGACTTTCCTGGCCACATGCTGCGGCCCCCTTGTGCTTCATGGAGCCGGAGGTCTGACCTGCCTTCCCCAGTGGTCCCATCGACCCTCAGCACCCCATCTTCCCCCCCACCAGACTCGCTGCATCCCAGGGTTCTGAGGAATTCCCTTCCCAAGCAAGGTCCTGGGCCATGTCCTTGGCGAGAGACGAGGCTGTTGCTGATTCCCAGGTCTCGTTACAGCAGTGAGGGTAAAGGGGCTGATCAGCTACACAGAACACAGTTCCATGGGAGGAGGGGACTTTAGAAATGAGACCTGCCCCCCCCCGCCCCCGTCCTCTACTCCCCCAGATCATGGTTTGCTCTTTCCGACTAAGTGTCTCATGCAGTAAGTCTTCCTGTGTCTTCTCCTCTGGCCCTGGCCCTGACAGGGGACCTGCCCTTGTGCCTCCTGGACCACCTACTGCCCTGAACTTGAGCTCTGGAGACAGAAGCACCAGCGTGTCCTCAAAGGACACTCAGCGGCTGGAACCCTCTTTTGCCGGGAACAGGCCATGGTCCAACAGGGTCTCCAGGGTGAGAAACCCACAGCTGCAGCCCCCGCAGCAACTTCGGTGTCAGTTGGGGACCAGCCAGCTGGGGACCACCCCCTAGTTCTCTTTTTATGGACTTCCGAGGAAGGACATTCCAGGATTTCAGACTCTTGGGACCCTTAGTCCCTTGAGTTCAGTGTCCCAATGAGGCACCTGGGGCAGCTGTACTTCTTTTTTTTCTTTTTTTTTTTTTCTCTTTCTTTAAAAAAAAATTTGTTTATTATTAAATATATTTTGAGAGAGAGAGGGAGAGGGAGGGACAGAGGGAAGGAGAGACAGAATCCCAAGCAGGCTCCACGCTGTCAGAGCAGAAGCCCAACTCACAAACAGTGAGTTCGTGACTGCAGCCAAAATCAAGAGTCGGACACTTAACCAACTGAGCCACCCAGACCCCCATTCTTTCGTCTTTAATGTTTAGTTTTGAGAAAGAGAGAGAGAGATTGGCAGAGGGGCAGAGAGTGGGGACAGAGGATCTGAAGCGGGCTCCGGAGCTGACAGCAGCCAGCCCCATGTGGAGCTCGAACTCAGGAGCCCTGAGATCATGACCTGAGCTGAAGTCGGATGCTTAACTGACTGAGTCACGCGGGTGTGCCGAGAAGCTGTACTTCGAAAAGCTCACGCTTCTGCCAAAGCGACGGGGCTCTTATGGGTGGGTCCAAGCCATTCTCTGACCCCATGAAATGGCCACTCTCCATATAGTCAGGACATGGGTCAGGTGTACTCTGATCCCCGCCCCCCCCACACACACACCCCAGCACCCTCCCCTGGACGGGGTGGGAAAGCGACAAGGCACAGGTGTAGAAGAAAGAACTGGAGGAAGAGGTGGCTAGGGGCCTCCTGCTGAGTCTCGCTTCGGGCTCTGGGTGCAGGTGGTCAGGCCTCAGAGGGAGCTTAACGCTCCTGTGGAGCAAAGAGTTGGAATTCCCATAAACTCTCAGAGCCCGAGTTTCCTCAAGTGTCGCACAGGACACTGGACTCCATGACTGCCCAGGTGCCCTTCTGCGGTAAACAGAAGAATGTCTCCCGTCAAAGGCTGTCCATGCCCTACTCCTCAGAATTTGTGAATATGTTATGTTACATGGAAAAGGGGAATTAAAGTTGCAGATGGAATCTAGGCTGCTAACCAGGTAACCTTGAGATGGGTAAGTTGTCCTTGATTACCCAATAGAGCCCCGTGTAATCTCAAAGGTCCTCTTAAGTGAAAGAGGGGGAAGGGAGGGTCAGGGTCAGAGTCAGAGAGGGATTTGAAGATGCTGACTTTGAAGATGGAGGCAGGGGCCATGAGCCAAAGCATGCGGATGGCCTCTAGAAATGGCAAAAGCCAAGAAAACTATTCTGCCCTAGAGTCTCCCCAGGGAACACAGCCTTGTCACCACCTTGATTTTAGCCCAGGGGGACCCATTTTGAACTTCTGATTTCCGGCACGGTTACTCTAATAAATTTGTGTTCTTTTAACCCACGCATCTTTCGGTGTAATTTGTTATAGCAGCTATAAGAAACAAATTCACCCTCCCTGCCTAACACTCACGCCATGATTTCCCATTGGCTTTGTCCTTGACGGAACTCTGGTTCTCTAAGTCCCAGAACCCCAGGTCCCGGCACCACTAGGAGTCAGAATCCCAGTCCTGGTGCAACCTCCTACCAAATATTTATATAATATTTTTCTGAAGAAAAATAAAGGAGTATATGGTCCTACATTTATAGAGGACCTCGCTGTTTTAAAACCATTTCGTTCAAAAAAGTTTTTTTTTTTTGTTTTATCAGAGTGTCTTCACGTGCCAATCACTGAGCTGGTCCCTGCAGATGCAAAGCCAAATGGACATTATCCTTTCCCTCAAGGAATTCACTGTCTAGTGGGAAAAAGAAACACAGAGCAGCTACCTAGAATCCTTGATGTTTCAGAAGTAAGACGAGTCGGATCAGCCCAGCCTCCATCGATGGAAACCGCTATTGGCAAGAGAATGATATTAATGGGCCCCATCTGCTTCCGCCTCCGAGGGTAGAGCAGGGGAGCCATTCCTCCACTGCGGAGCCTGCCTGGGCATGCGCATTTTTTAAAAAAAGAATCTAATGCATAATTCCGAGTCATAACCAGGACACTAAGCCCCTAAAAGGTCTCTTTATGTTTTACGTTGTGTCAAATGTTCTTTGTACTTTGGTCGGAGGTGGATGGCAAATTCGGGTAACGGGGAGCAGTAAAAAAAGATCACTCCCAAAGAGCAGAATCATAAGCAACTCGTCCTTTTCCTCTAGTCTCCTCTCCCCCACCCTTCCCGATCCTTAAAACATTTCGAACTCATGGATATTCTTCATGTATGCGGACAGGACTAACTCAAACTGGGGTCATTCCTTTTTGCTTGGTTGGGGTCAGGGGGTTGTTTGTTCGAACCTGAGCAAAATCGCCTTTAGGACCTGGAAACAGATGTGTTGCACAGAATACTTCCTGACGGAGGAAATTTGCCTAAACCCATCCCCTTCGAAATGCACAAATTGACAATTTGTCAGGAAGAAAACTGGGAAGCCTTTTAGATGGGATGCCTAAGATGCTATAATTATTTAATGGAGTCAAGGGTTTGCTGTTTTTACAATAAGATAACTATTTTCTGAACCCAGCCAGGTGAGACCAGGCATGCAGAGTTACAAGGCAATAGGGCAAGGAGCAGAGCTATCATAAGCACTTCCGGGGGCAGGCATTTTTCGCTGGGTACTTTCTTTAGCCTGAGTTTCTAAACCTATGACATGAGGAGTGTTGCCAAGACCCAGCAAGAAAGGGCCCTGGTGGTTTCAAAGAGTTCGATGTTAGAAACGCCCCAGCACCTGAGATGCAGAATGTCACAGACCTGTGGACTCAGCCTGCCACCCACACCTGGAGCATCTGCCCAGAACTCTCTCTCCGATTCTTATTCCTCTGCTATTCCTTTTAGGGTGGACTGCTTCTTGATCCTCAGGGGCAATGCCTATGGGGCTTTGATGCAATTGAGGCATGAGCAGAGGAAAAAGACAGAGCACAGGAAGCAAGGAAGTTTAGAGGGAACCTGCTTCCCGATGAACTGCGTTCCTCGTGTGTCTCCACGGAGATGCAATGCTTTGGAAAAGAGTTTGAAGACCAGTTGCCAATGGTCAATCAGTGCCACGTGGGAGGGGCTAGGAAAAGATGCCAGCATCGCTCTTTGGAATGAAAACTTCTTTGTAGCTTTCAAGTTTTCAGAGCGTCTGCGACAGTTGGTAGTGAAAGGGGTTGGAACCTGTCCTCCTCATTGCACCCCAGGGCTCCATTTTACCCCCCTCCCTAGCCCTACCCCACCTGCCATCTTGCTCACCAACCATCCATCAGGGAGGATGGGGAGGGGGCCCACCGGATGTCACTACAACTCTTCCCACCGAGCCCCGGGGCCCGTCAGCACCTAGCCTTAGGGATCTGCTCCTCCTGCACCTTCCTTTGAAAGACCACTGCCCTTGACTCTCAATGCACCGGCCACTCTCTCCTCCTCATTTCATCTCTGCACAGGGTCTCTTAATCTGCTTCAGACCTAGCGGGGCACCAAGCATGGAGTTCACACGCTGACCCATGAACATTCTGGTCACTTCAGATTCCAATCAACTCCCTCAGGCGCTTTTACCAAGCGGCCGCAGGATTCAATGCATCATTTTCTAATCCAAGGAACCGAAGACGTATTAGACACGGGCTCATCACTGAGGGCGGCTGAAGGGGGTGGCATCCAAGTCGGTCTGTGGTCAGCGCTGAGCCCTTGACCCTGGCTGGCCAGGAACGTTCTCAGCAGGATAAAAAGGTACGACATGATGTGGATGCTTGAGAAGGAGAGCACCTAGGCAAGGGAGAGAGGGCGGAGCAGAAGACGAGAGCCCGGACGGCATGTGCCACGCCACAGGCGGCCTTCCAGGTGTGACTGGAAGAACGTGGGAAGGAGAGGGGAGAAAAAGAAACGTGAAAAGCATCGCCGGGCCCACACTCTGGTGAGTCTTCTGACTCTGAAGCTGAGTTAAAGAGACAGGACTTTATTCTGTTGGCAGCGGGAAGTCACTGAAGATTTCTGGCGTGAGGGTTGGGTGCTCCTGCTAAGGCGGTTTGAGAGAAATGGCTCTGTCCAGGTGCATGGAACGGATTGGTGGGTGGAAGCGTCGGCAGCAGGGGGAGTTTGTGATTAGAGACACTGACCTTCGAAATCCATGTCCACCCAGAACCTCAGAATGTGGCCTTATTTGGAAATAGGGTCTTTGCAAATATAATTAGTTAAGATGAGATCCTACCACATAGGGGTTGGCCCTCAAACCCAGTGACTTTTGTCCTTGTAAGGAGAGGACGCACAGACACATACAGAGAGAAAAATGCCATATGAAGACAGAGGCAGAGACTGGAGTGATGTATCTACAAGCCAAGGAAAAGGAAAAGCCCCGGATTGCCAGCAACTACCAGAAGGGAGGAGAGGGGCATACGACGGATTCTCCCTCAGAGCCTCCGGAAGGAGCCGACTCTGCTGATGCCCTGATTTCTGGCTTCTGACTCACAGAACTGTGAGACAATACATTTCTGTTGTTTTAAGTCACCCAGTTTGTGGTAATTGGGGATGGCCCTAAACCCCACATGCAGAAACCAATATAGACTCTAGCTGGAGTGCAGGCTCTCTGGAAATGATGCCTGTCTCTCTCTCTCTCTCTCTCTCTCTCTCTCTCTTACACACACACACACACACACACACACACACACATATTTGAATATATCTATTTGAAAAGAATTATCCATGAGGATAACCAGGAAATGAGCAAACTGCAGCAGCAAGATACAACTCCAAATTTATAGGGAGTGAGGAGTCCCATTCCAACTTTCTGGGTGTCAATTTCAAAGGAGTTGACAGTCCTTGAAGGAGCTCGGGGGTGGAGAGGAAGAGCTAAACGTGACCTCAGAAACTCAGGAGTCAGAAACTCGGGAGTCAAGCTGGACGCGAGGTGGGGGGAGCCTCCAGCGATCCCAGCCCAGAGACAAGTAACTATGTACTGTAAAGCAAATTGTCTTATTTCTTTGTTTCTCTTTTGGGAAAAAAACAACACACACACACACACTAAATAGTCTGGAGAAGGGCCTGGTGTCTGCTGTGTGCAAAGCAGCCAAAGAGAAGCAGCTCCCTGGGGGGCAGCAGGGGAGAAGCAGGGACTTTCCCGAGAGTCCCTAAGGAAGGGTGAGTGCCAAAGGAAACAGCCCATCCGACATCCAGCGCGGACCCTGCAAGACCGGGAGTGTATGAGGGAGGGTGAGGCAGATTTTCTCCGCGTTGTTCTAGCTGGGTGCACGTCTCCCGCAGCCCTTTGCCTCCCGTCCCCAATTAGGAATGGTGCAGCCTTGCATCTGAGAGCACAAGGCCACGGGCATTCACCCCAAGGCAAAGTCAAGAGAGAGGTGGACTTTGTTCACCCAAGAGCATTCACCGCCGCCCCCCTCCACGCTGTTCCTAGAACCCGGCCCAGTGCATCCAGATGCCGTCAGTGAAGAACCCACAGGACTGCCTCTTGAAAGAACAACAAAAAGAAAAGCCCACCCATACACCAGTTGTCCCTGGACCTCGCCTGTGAATTCTTCCAGGTCTCTGGAGGACTTCCGGCTCCCCATGGCCAGGGGGGGGTTCTGAAAATGAAGAAGGGCCTTGTCCCCCGGGCTTGGTGCTCACTGACCAGGCAGCCAGCTCACTCCTCACCCCGATCTTCTCTGTCCTTCCGCCAGGTCAGCCCTCCCCGGGCTCAGAACTTTTCAACACCTCGTCCCCTATCGTCCCCCATAGTGCCATTTGTTTCTCCTAAAATGCAACTCGCAGTGATGGTTCGAGGCTCTCACGTGCACCTTTAAAACCGCTGAGTTGGCATAGGTGGAGGAAGTGAGTTTTAATAACCCGGGTGGAGGGGTGGGTGGCGATAGAAGCATTCTCATGCCCTGCAGCGGGGACCGTCATTGGACATCGATTTCCTTGGAGGTAAAACCTGGTATTGAAAGTTTTCTGTTGTTGTCATTCTACCTTCTGACCCTGAACTTCCCCTTTGGGGAATGCAGTCCCGGATGACAAAGTACGGGCACAACGATTTATCCCGAAGAGTATTTATCAGAGCCTTACGTATAAGAGCAAAATAAAACTAAGTCGCGTCTAACTATCCGAGACGAGAAGTTGTTGAAATAAGTTTTGGAAGACGCACACATCGGAATAGGATCTAATCGCCGTATTGGATGTAGGAAGGAAACACCAGTTGCCTCCAAGGCCAACTCAGTAGCTCAGGGTCAGGCAATAAAAGGCAATATCTCACTGAATCCTCTTTCGTATCTGTTGTGATTTGAACCATTTGGACCATTTAGGTAGATCGGTAGAGAAAATTTTAAAGGATGTTTTGGAGGAATAGTAGCTCAGACAGACGAAGCTATTAAAGAAATAGTGAGTAAAAAAGGTATGTTGCAAAATAAGATATGTGTGGCATGATACCATTTCTACTAAAAAAAAAAAAAAAAACTACAGCAACAAAGTCTGGAAGACAAGGACTGTAAGGTTTAACAGCGTGTTATTGCTGATGGATGGAATTACAGGTGATTTTTATTTAATTACTTATTTTGCCTCCTTATCTGCATTTCATAGCTTTTCTGTAAGGAGCACGCAATGTTTATGAGCATGGGGGAAGCAACGAAAGTTACTGTTAATGTTTGAAAAGTGCTTCAACCATGAGTCTTGCACTTTCTTTTCCTTCCTGTCATGGCCAACCTTCTAGAAGGAATAGATAGACTCCCTGTCTCCTATTTTCTCACCTCTCGCCTCACCCAACTCCACCCAAAACATTGGCTCCTCCATCCCTCTCTGACTCCCCGGAAATCCGGTTTGCATTCCCACCTGCCCCCAGAAACACTCCCCAGAAGTGCCCCGCCTCCATTGCCAGGTCTACGGAACGTTTCCCGCCCTCCTCTCACTGGCCTCCATGCTATATTTGTGTTCGGTGGACTGAACATTGATTTAGTACCTACTGTGTGTTTGGCAGCCGCCGTAGGGAGATATCAACCGTGAAGGCTCAGGTCAGTGCCCCCAGAGTTCCTGCACTGGCTGGTGGGACAGAATGCCCAAGTGGCACACGAGGGACAGCCCACCCAACTGTGCCCACTGGATTCTCCATCAAGCTCTTCTCTCCCCCACTCGCAGCCCCTGCCCCTGTCTGGCCCCTACGCCTGTCCCTCACACATCTGTCCCCAGGGATCTCTCCTCTCCACTGCTCTTCTCACCCGCCCAGCCGCCTCCCTCCTATTATGGAAACCTTGTGAGTGCTGATGCCCAACACCAGCCTGGCCCAGCCACATTCCCTTCCGTTTCCCCTAAGGCCACGAGACACCTTGTTACCCAACTCTGTTCCTTTCTTAGTTTGGTGGCTTCTCCCTGGGGTCACCCCTACACATACAATCATCTGCCTCCTCCAGTCAAGCCCTCCCCCCTCTCCCCCACTGAGATTCGTCTCTTCATACTGCAGCCAAAGAGTTTCATCCAAAACGCCCACTGGACCCCCCCCTCTCTCTTGCTCCTCACTGGTCTGTAGGGGATAAGACTCCTGCACCCCCATTGCCGCTCCACGCCCACCCCCTACTTGTTTCCTGGACACTCAGGTCCCCTATTTCTCAAGCCTTGCTCTGTCACACCTCTATGCCTTTGCCCAAGCTGTGTGCCCCCACCCAGTGTATCTTCTCACAACCCGCTCCAGCCTGGCTAAGTCCTTTCTTCATCAGGATTTAGCTCAGGCTCCCTCTCTGTTCCAGAATATTCTCAGGAACCTACCCCCCCCCCCGCCGTGAGTAGGCGGCCCTCCTCTGTGGTTCTGTCATAATCCGAAAAGAGGGCTCACTTCATTACATGGAGGTGACTCACACGCTTGTGCCTTTCTCCCAAATCAACAGCCAGCCCCTCGAGGACAGCCAGCATGAATAACCACTGTATTTTCAGCTCTTAACACAAGGCCTGGCTACTGTAGGCATGTCATGAGGTGAACCAACAGCTGCTATCAGCGATCAGCAGAAAGCTGGCCGCAATGGCAGAGCTCGTTCTTAGGTCTGAAAGTACCTAAGGAGAAGCCATTCTCAGAAGTTCCTTTGCCCATGTTGTAACCAAGGTAACCCAGATACCCCAGTGAGGAGCCCCCAGCTAGAGGAGGGGGACATCAGGAGAAGGGGGCATCGTGTCCCGGGGATGGCTCGGGTGTGTCCCTCTGCCTGCCGCTCATGCCAGCCCAGCAAGGACACCCTCCCTGCCCAGTCTGGGCCAGCCCGAGGGCTCCCCTCCCCTCCCCAGGGGCACAGGGTTGGTCTGAAGGCTTTTGTCCCGCAGAAGAGTGGGGTCCTCGGCCTTCCAACAGGAGACCCCCCTGCAAAGGCACCCATGTCTAACCCGGAGGGGAAGGAAAGCAGAGGACCAGGAGAGCCGTGTGTTCTGAATCTCATTCACAAAGGACCTCAAATCAAAGACCGTGAATCTTCCCTCCAAATGAGGGTCCACCTGGCCGTTGTAATTTTATGAGTGCTGAGAAGCATTTATTTTTATTAAGCATCTAAAGAGAATATACCACCTACAATCTTTTGAACCAGTTTTGGCATTTTTCTTCTTCTTTTTTCAAATATTCAAAGTACTCAAAAAATGGCAAAGACCCCAGGCCTCTGTCCATCTCCACAAATGCCCTCTCTCGGTGTTGACACACAGGGGGGGTGGCAAATCTGGGAGTTCAAGTGTCAAAAGCAAGACCGGCCCCTCCTCCAGCCCCTCCCAGCCCCTGCTCACCCGCTGGCCTCTGCGCACACTCTGGGAGTCACGGGGACAACAGAGCGTGGCAGCCTGTGGGGAGGCAGGGCTCCCAAGGGTGGGGGGTGGGGGGCAGGGGACACTTCCACCCTGGGGACACTGGGCTCCTCTGTCGCCCTGAGAAGGGAAAAAGGTTATTAAATCCGGCACATAAATCCCCATACGGCCCTGCCCCGTCACTGGGCTGGATGCACTTGGTGCCTGCCCGGAAAGACACATGTGAGAGCCCAGAGAGGGTAGGAGAGGGGCCATACAAGGGGGCCAGAGTCCCCCGGGCCCCAGAAACCTCATCTTCTGGGTCTACCAAGGCCACTACATCGAGTTTTTCTTCAGCTAAGGCAGAGAGAACCCCCGGAAAACGATCATCAGGCAGCAACAAGAGGGTGTCATATACAGCCCTGACTGGCCCAGAACCCATCCTGGGAATTAAGCTCATAACTGAATCATTTATCACAGGTTCACTGGGCATCTCCAGCATGCTCGCTGCTGGGTCCCCACACAAAGGTCTGGAGCGAGTCCTTGACGTAGGCCGGCCCAGCCCACTTGGCTGCAGAACCAGGACACCAACTGCTGAGAATTTTAGCGAGAGAAAATTCCAACGGCAGTTGAAGGCAACGGTCAAGAGTAGCCCGAGAAGGACAGAATGCACACTCCTGGGGGCGGGGGGTGGCTAAAGCAGGGAAGGCCACTTGAGGGCCTGCAGGGGAAGGCCGATGGGAGGGAGGAAGGGGTGAGCAGAGATGCAGCTGGCACCTGCAGCAAGGAGGAACGTGACGAGGTCTGGAAGGAGGAGGCACGGGCTCTGTCATCGGATGGCTTAAAGGCAAACTCTGCCAACCTCTGCGGTGTCCGTTTGACACAGTTAGCCAGTGTGCCAACTGGCCATTTCTCAGCCCAAAAGGCAGAGGGATCCCAGCTGCCCGTAGTGCTGAACCACCAGTGGGTGCCATGAATCGAGACCAAGCTTGCGCCGCACATGCAACCGTTAGGCAGAAACAAATCAGCAATGGCACCAAGTTGTTGCTCGATGATAAAACCGAGCAGGGAATATGCAGAAGAGATGTCTGTGGGCGTATTGCCGTCTGTCCATCAGATTGCGTCCATGATGACGCCACACAAAACCCATAAAGGGCTGCCGAACCCTTCCTGGTTCAAGGTGCCCTTGATGTCACAGGGATGCTTTGCAGCACCCCCGGGCTTATAGATACACCGGATGATCCCATTAACAGGTAGTTAGGTCCAAAGTACTGGCTAGTGTGGCACCTGGAAACGTCCCGGTGCTCACTTTGAAAGTTTTGAAAATATTCTGTAGCACTCTTGTGAGTTTTCTGCGGTGCCCCCGGGGGACACCCGAGGGCGGAATTGGGACCCACGGACACAAACCCTTAAGAGTCCTTCAGTACTTCCTGCCTACTACCAGAGTGAGGGACCGCAGACATGCGTGGTCTCAAAATTTTTTATAAAATCTTATTTTGTAAAAGGCCACTCCGTCACCCGTGTGGTTTCTGAGTGAGTTTCCTTTCTCCAACCACCTTCTAATACTAAGTCTTCTTGGGGACCTTCGCCCATAAGGGATCGTTGTGTTGACTCAAGTCCACACGGTAAAAGTTGGAAGGTGTTTCCGAGGGCCTCAGAAGGTGTTTTCACTGACACAGAAGTTCAATCCGCAACGCGCACCCCGTTTGAAAGCAACAATAGCAGTGAAATCCCATTTCAGATGTTGGATTCCTGATCTCGTCCCAGCTGGCATTGCCTTTGCATCCATCCCATGTCTGTTTCTACCCTTCCCCAGACAAGTTCAGGAATCTTCTAGAGGGCGGACGCGCTGGCCTCCGTCCTCCCTGGGTCCCCTCCCCGCCCCGCCCCCCAGCGGGCACAGCGCTGGCCGACAGGGGCTCTCCAAAGTGCTTGTGGAAATAGTCGTGGGACCTGGTCACTCATGAGCAGTCACTGCCACCTCGGGGTGTCCCCGGGGACGGCGGCAATGACAATGACAAGCCAAACGCCTTACAGACAGCCCCCGCATCTCACGTGGGCTCAGCAATGAATCCGTGGCGAGTATGAGCCTTTCTCATTACTCCCAAATGGGAATAAAACAGAAGCTGCAATCTTCTGGAAGCCCAGACCTGGAAAGTAGCTTAGACCCGACCCCCAATCCACAGCTCCTCTGAGTCCAGATGCTTTTCCCATCCTCCTCCTGGCGCACTGAAAGCCAGGGACGTGGGTAGCCCTGGGCAGCAGGGACGAGGGGGCACACGAAGGAACAAGGAAGAAGGGAGGGGAAGGAGGGAAGGTTCTCCTATCAGTGGGGCAATAGAACGGGTTTTGAAAGAAGCAGAAAGTGGCGCACACTATACCTCAGCTTCAAAAGCCAAAGTTTTCATTTCACACTGGAATCCCAATTTCAGTTATTTTTGCACGCCGCCCGCACCCCGGGCCCTGACACCTTTGACCCGCCCTCTTCCTCGTCTCCACAGTGCTGAACGAGTACAAATAATCTGGAAATCTTTGGTCAAAACCATCCCAACGGAAGTAAGCATGTAGTCTATCCTCGGGGCAGTGGGCTAGATTCTATACAATGTTTTCCTTAGTAAAACACGCCACCCCTCTCGGGAGCATTCCTACCACCCGGATTCAGGGATGCCGGACACGGGGCAACCTCCCAGCCGTGCGGTCACCACTAGCAACCATGCGGAGAACTACCGAGCACACGCGCACACACACACACATCCGAATATTTTCTCCTCTCAGTGTTCCGCACGCTAGTCTCTAGTCCTTGGTAACTTGTAATGCATTGCTGCGATGAATAATCAAAGCTGGACCCGCTTTTGTCTTTCTCCAATGCAGCTCGCAGCTAGCAGAGGTGACAGCCCCGAGGAGTCTGGCGGGACCTGCTCCCTCCCTAGCCCCTCGTGCTCTCGCTCACGGTCTCCCAGTGGGGCCCTTGGGACTGATCTGGCAGGATAAGGGTCTCCAGCTCTGGGACCTCCCAACTCTTCCGCATCTTAGATGTTATGCCTTTAGCTAAGGCGAGGGTCTGTCCCTGCCCAGCAGCCCGGGCCCTGAAGGCTGCTGACACTCGCCGACAAGCTCCTGTCCTCCCATTCTAGCCTCGCCTCACCCGGTGCTTCCGGGCTCTCTCTTGCCAGCCCGGACGTCTCAGAAGCTGCCGGGAACAGCTGCGGTCAGGGAGGAGTGGCACCTGCCACCTGTCAGGGATGCCCTCAGGGGCCTCCAAAGAGGCTTCCTGTCTTCAGTCTTCCTCATCCAGCTGTCCCCACGTGTCCTCCCTCCAGGGAGAGACGGGGGCCAACAAAGCGGTCACCTAATCCCAGGCTGTCCTGTCTATGCGGCCAAAATAGGCCCTGAGCCTCAGGCTTGGCCTCTCTGCACTACTTCAGGGCCAGCCGGGCCCAACAGTGACATCCTAGTCAAGGCCAATGTTCTTCCTTTTTTTTTTTTTTTACCCCAAAATCGTGGAAAGAAGTTAATTTTTTACCTCCACCCAGAACAGGTATTTAGATACAATCTGGATAGAGATATAGGCATGGATAGATGTACCTACGATCGGAGAAGAAAAAACAAAAACCCCACTTACCCTTTCTGTAACTGATACGCTGAGGCTTTTTTTTTTTTTAATCTTGTTTTAAAGTGCTGGCCATAAACCACTAAATTGATTTCACAACCCACTAATGGTTTGCGACCCACGGCGTGAAAAACACGGCCGTAAGGTAGGCGGTGGGTCTCACTCAGCTTGTATCCCAACCGTTTTTTTAATTCTCAAGGGAGGCCAAGGAAACATCCAAATCTGAACAGATCCGAGAGCCACCCCACCCCCGTGTCCCGTGTCCCGCCCCCAGGGAGGCAGAGGGAGTTGGACATCCAGCGAAGTCTCAGGGAGGCCGGGCTGGGCGTGGGAGGGCTCGGCCCACATCCTTCTCCACGGCTGTCTTCCCCGACCCCCTGCACCCGCCTCTCTCCATGACGTTTCTGAGTGGGCAAGGGGAGTGGCGGCTGAGCCTGGGTGCCCGCAGCTCCAGCGGGAGGGGAACGGGCAGGGGGAGGTGGGCACGAGGCAGAGGAAGGGAAGGTGCCACCCCTTCCTCAGGACGACGCCGGTGGGCACCACAGCCAGGTCACTGGCCTTTGCCCCCTCTTCTGTCCTCCCCCCGGGCAGAAGACCCCCATCTTTCAGATCCCAACCCCTCTTCTCCACCCAGAACACCCCTTCCGTGACACAGGCCTCCCCTGACCCTGAGAATCCAAAGAAGGGCGGGTTGTCACCCACATCCCGATGGCTGGGGTTCAAGGACCCCTGTGAACGGTGTTCAGTTCCAGCTGAAGAGGGTGAGAGACCTTGGGAATCACTTGACAGAATCTTTTCGTTTTGACAGAAGAAATCTGTCATCTCCCGGCCCCCCCCCCCACCTCGCCACTGGCTCCCCGGGGCGGGCAGAGCGGAGCCCCAGCCAGTCGCCCACATCTGTACCCATGCTCCTCTTCTCTGGATGGCGACAGTCGATCTGCGTCTTTCTGAGAGGTCCAGTCCCCTGAAAGCGATGGCATCTGTTGCATCCATGACACGATCTCCAGCCCCACCAGCTTCTCTGCTCACCTGCAGCCACGTGGTCTGGAATCCGTGTGCCCGGGAAGCCCAGCAGGGGTGCGATGAACGCTGACACAGTGACCGCGGTTTCCTCTCGGACCGCTCTGGGGCTGGGGCAGGGTTGGTATTCCCTGTTGATGGGTCCGGGGAGGTTCCCCCTTTTCCCTCAAGAACACAAGGAGCACACCTCTTCTTTCCTCTCTCCTTTTCTCCCTGCTTCTTTCATCTCAGTTCAGGTTTCTTCCAGCCCGCCCTGGGTGTCAGTACGGCGTCAACAGCGAGACGCGCCTCTGCAGGTGGCATGTTGCCCTCTGGAGCCAGTCCTGGGGGTCAGGGGACAGCAGAAGCCCGAGGGCTAGGAGAGGCAGCAGACACAGTCCTCAGGCCCATTGGTCAAGGCCGAGGCCTCAGAACGATAAAAGCCAATCCCCGCCCTCAAGGAATTTACAGTGTCTTTAGAGAGAGGGGAACGAATAGAGGGAACCCACAAAGGCAGCAGGAGGGAACAAATTGGTTCCTAAGATTCCTAAAGAAGTCTGCATGGCTCCCGAGGCTGGTGTCCGCTGGAATCTGAGTGAAATTTGACGCTTCGGGGAGAGCAGATGGGGGGTGGAGGAGTGGGCGCCAAGTGCTCAGGAACATTTGAGGAAACATTTAGACAGGGATAGAGGGTGTCTGCAGAAGAAAAGAAGGATGAAGCAAGAGAGGGAGGCAGGGCTCCCCAGACGGTCCTGTTGCTCTCACCAAGTTAGAGAGTTTGGACTTTAATCTGTGGGCAATGGGAAGCTGCTGAAGGTCCTGGGAACCTAGAGGGGAGGAAAATGGCGGCAGGGGAGAATCGCTTGTCAGTGGTGCATGGAAAGGACTGGAAGGGTTGTGCCCGGAGTCTGGGAGACCAGTTGGGAACCTTTGCACAAGCTCAGGTGCCTGGCAGCCGGGATCGGAGCTCATCTGGAGACTTCGGGGACAACACTGGGAAGGCGCCAGGGAGTGGTGACTGACTTTGCTGGGGTCGAAGATGACGTTGAGATTTCTGGTTTGGAAAAACTGGGTGCCGTTCCACAGTGGGGAGTCAGCCATTACTCGAGGGCATAGTCAAAGACTTCATTTGCAGTAGGGTTATATGGAAACGCTACATCCTTGATGCAGTATAGAAATCTCGCCAGAGGGATGAGTCTAATTACATACATCTTCTCTCCCTCTCCACTCTTCCCCCACCCCCAACCCCCTTCTCTTCAGACATCAGAGAATATTTTCCTTGGACCTAGGTCATCGTGCCCTAAGCAACCTTGGTGCTTCAGTAAAGAGATTTGTAACCAGCTGTCCCACCTACCAGGTGACCCAAGCAGAAGGTGGCTCACAGAGGACGGCTGGTGTGCTGCCTGGAGACTCCCTGGGCCCCTGAACTGACTTGTCCTTGGAGAACAATGGTGCCACTTGTCTTTCTGTTGGCTCAGCGGAGTGGGCAAGAGCCCCACCAGTTCCTCCCCCTTGTGATTCAGGCCTTTCTTCTTGACCAGTAGGTTGCACAGGGTGATGAGAATCTTTGTAGAAAAGTGTGTTAGACCAGGAATGGGGCCAATCCTAGGTCCCCATCTGATCCATGCCCCTACCATTGCTCCTCACAATGCACACAGCCAAGTCTACCTTGGCCCAGACGTGAGGGCCACTTTCTCTTGGCGCCCACGTCTGGCTATTTCCCCTGAAGTGCCATTTCTATTCACACTCGGTGTGTACGGGAGGCCCCTGCTCCTCCTCTCTCCTCTTTGATATTGTCAAAGCTCCCCAAGGCCCTCAGCCTCTACCTCTGGAATAGCGTCTGTGGTCCCTGGTACCTCCTAGGACCAGTGGGATGTGTGGGAGGGATCGGGACGGCGCAGGCTTTGCAGCAAAGGTGGGAGCAGGTAGGGGTTGCTCCAGAAGATGATCAGAGAGGAGAAGGCCAACTGGACCTCTGGCGGCTTTTCCCCGGGGCCAGGCCTTGTTCTGTGGAGGGTCAAGTGTTCAGGAGTAAGCCCTCCTGTGTCTTTCCCTCTGTACTTTGGTCACACCGGCCAAAATGAGCACCTCCTACAGACTCTGGGTCTCAAGGTCCCTTGTGCCTGGGCCCTCAGGCATGGCTGCGAAACCCTCTTTGGCCCCAACTAGGGCGGGGAGGGTCACGCAAGACAGGGCAGCTGCCCAAGCCAGGCAACCCACTGTAGGCTGTGACCAAGCGGCCGCAGGGATCCACCCCCACAGGCTACACCTTGTTGGGTATGGAGGCGCCCTGGACCCAGCCTCACAAAGGCCTCCGCAAAGGAAATGCGCAGGGCCCTCCAGGCAACAGTCACTTCCGATGTAAAATGAGGTCTTTGAACTTGGGGGACCAGAAGTGGCCCCTCCGGTACTAGCAGTCCACGGGTGTCTGAAACCCATCAGCTTTTTCTTCTTCACCCCACGACTCAGTTTTCCCTGCCTCCTAAACGTTGAGGACGCAGGCGGGAGGCCCCCACGATGTGGCCTGGTGCCGTGTCCCCAGGATTATATCCTGATTGTGTTTAACATTTGCCTGAATAGAAACCAGGTCGCAGCACTGGAGGGACCCCCTTCTCGGAAGGCGCTTTCACCCCTAAACATCGATCAAATGCATCTGGTGGGTAGGGGTACCGGGAACACGTGGCAGACCCCACCTCCAGACGCTCGCGGCTCAGTAGGAGGAGACACACCGACAAAGAAGCAGATCTAAACTATGTAGCCTTCCCTGGCGGGTCTGGGCCAGCCCAAGGCTCTGCCTTCCCCCCAGTTCTCATGGGACGATGAATTTTCGAATCGAGCAGTGGGGAGAGACGGTGATAATGTTACTCCCAATTCAACCCTGCAGCCCCAACACCCTTCCAGCTTTTGCTTTATGCTTTGGCACTTTCTTTGCTTTTGGTTTGCCGGCGATTAGGATCTTGACTATAAAGAAACTTTTATAAATTTGGCTGATGTACACTGATTCTTTCCTCCTGGAACCTAATCCCCAGGCCCATTTCCTGATGGGCACTGACACCCGGGAGCTCCAATTCCAGATGAGACAGGAAATCTTGGAATGTCGGTGATGGTGCTCTCAGCGCTGGGAAAACGGAGGGACACCAGAGACGGCGGTAGAAACTGTCACCAGCCCTCGTGGCGGGACCCCCCAAGGGAGCACCAGTTTCTCCTTTATTCTTTGCCCTTCTCTTCAGCCAGGTTCCTTCTCAACCAAATGACCAGCCTATAAGCTTGGGTGACATTTTGAAGCCACGGCAACTGTCCCCCAGGCTGGCCCAGACTCTCCTGGGGCCTGGGAGGCCCCCACCTTTCTTTTTATCCACCTGCCCACTTGTCAATCACAACAAGGAAGACCTAGAAGTCTTACCGTCTGAAACTAGCTTCGAAGTATCTCAGTGGGGCCAAAGCAGGGTCAGTGGGGAGAGGGAGGGGTCTTTTCTACAGTGGCTTTGAAGCTGCCATTGAGCATGTGTCCCCTGACTCTAAGAAGCCTCCCAACCCAAAACAGAGGGACCCCAATAGCCCCAGACACCACCTCCTACCTCGTGCCTGGATACTGACAGATGGTTAGGTCTCCAAAAGTCTGTGTGGACACCTCAACCTCCTTGCCTTCATAAAGATTAAAAAGAGTCTAGCAGACAGACAGGATCTCTGCCCCCCAGGAAAGCAAAGATCTCGAACAATGAGACAGCTACTAATCAAATAAGTGATGACCCAAGGTTGTATTTACAACTCTAAGAGCAGGGGGCAAATCCCCAGGGTGCTGCCAGCATAGTGAAGGCTAAAGTGGAGAACAGGCCTCTAGAAGTTTCTAGCTCCCTCTTGCCCCAGCTGAATCCGACTTCCCAACAGATGATGGTTTCTTCCCAACTTCCTTCCAAATGGTGAGATAAAAGGGCTACTCTCCTGCAGGTGACTCCCGTGGGGACTCCCTGGGGAAGCAGCCCCGAGGGTCTGAAGGGTCCGTGGGCCTTCCAGAGAGCTGCTCCCACGGGCCTCAGGCCGGACAGACAGACATGGCAATCACATGACAACCTTGCACACGCAAGAAGGCCGAGCAGCTGGGTTGGGATTTTTAGCTTATTTTGGGCCCTTCTCTGTTCCGTATCTCTATCCTTTGTTTTTGGAAAGGCCAGGTCGATTTTGAGCCCGCTTCTAAAAAAACGGAAGCTTAACTCACTTCGTTACCGGCCTCTGGTGCCTTCGCCCCTGGAGAGGCCCCGCTGCCTTGGGTCGTTCGTCCCAAGAAGCTTGGCTCCTTCGTCTCCAAGTAGGGGGTGCTCGGAAATTCCTCCAGAGACTTAAGTTGCATTGCGGTGTCTGGTTTGCAGCCTGTACCACTTACCTGTGGCTGCGCACCGAGAAGTAGACCAATCCCTTCGTTCGTAATCAGAGGTGAATTCCCAGCTGGAAGGCAACGCTCCCCGGGGCGGATCTAATGTAACATTTGCCCCTGGATTCCCCTCAGCTAAATCTGGTGTGCAGCCTGCCTGGCCCCCAGTTGGCTTATTACCTCTCAGAGCGTGCGAAGCTTAATACCGGCCTTCCCTTCTCGCTCAACACCCTTTCTCCGGACAGAGTCCTTGAAAAGCACCTCCTCAGACAGGAAAGGAGGAGGCCAGAAAGTCTGGGACTCGACAGGTGCCCCTCTGGCTTGCCCGTCTCTGGCTGCTTGGGATCCTTCACGAGGCCTGTCTCGTGACTCTCCAGTGTCACGGGGGAAAGACACGTGGAGTCTGGCGGGTTCTTTCTCGCTGTCGGGTCTGATAGCCACATGGTGTCACCGTTGAACACTGACCCTGTGGAGGGTCCCCAGACTGCAGCTGGTCCAGCAGTACCCATACCCTGGTTTGCCCCTGAGCATCCTGCAGCATTCCTTGGTGTCAAACTCAGTCTAGGCCCCACCTTCAAGCGTGCCCATGAGCACATACGTGTGTACACACACACACGCGGTGGCTATGGCCAAAGCACGTCCTGCGTGCCTGAGTGGCTGGGTCAAGGATTGCGTCCACCCCCCACAGAGTGTGCCATAGAATCCCTTCCCTGCCCCCAGCTGACCTCCTCCTTGTGGCCTCACTTATATTGAGCCCGGGCCGGTAGCCTTTTTGTGAGGTGTTTTCTGCCTGAGCGGGGCCCACCTTTCTCCATAGACTCCATAGACTTCTCCAAAAGACTTCAGGACTTTGGATAGCAAGAATTAGAGGTTGGGGTCTTTCCCTGAAGACCCTAGCTCATATGCAAAGAGATTTACCTCCTCGCCTCATTAGCTTTGCATTCAGGAGATTTCTGGGCAAGCCAAGGAAGGTTCTGCCACGGTCGAAATCCATAAAAAAGCAACTGCTTGCTCTCACTGCTCTCGTTAGGTAACAAAGAGAGACTTTCAAGTGGGTTTTTAAAAGGGAAGAGATTAGCTTCTCTCAATTAAAAAAAGAAATGAAGGCAGCCGCGTTTACACTCCTTCTGTGTGTGTGGTCCTTTTTGTCTGCTTGGGGACTCTGGTCTCCTCTGATGATCTTTGATTCTGTTTATTCCACTAAAGGGTTAAGAATAATCAAAGCCTAAATCCTAAGACTTTTTTAGCACAGGCGACGGGCCTTCCCTGTGGAGACATGGAAAAGAGAATACTTTCCCAATAGCTGTTCTTCTAGAAACGGATCAGTAACCTAAGCGGAAAATCTCCCCGACTCATCAATAGCACAGAGAGTGCTCAGTGTGGCCTATAGAGTATACGTCTGAAAAAACAAAACTTAACTTCATTTGTACTCAGGGGCCCGCACCCTAGATTATATCAAAAGGGGCTGCACGTATCACGCTTCTTTAAACTTTCAAGACACCTAACCGGGATGATTAGGAACCGAAAGACGCAAGGCTGCATCGGCCACATGCCGCTTTGTGGCCAAGCTGGGCGCGTCTGTGCAGCAAACACCTGAGAGAGAGGGCTCCTTACCTTGCGGCCTGTCGAGTGACAGCTCCTCAAATGGAACCCTTTGCGGCTGGCTTCGGAAGAACTGTCGAGCCTACAGCCATGAAAAAAATACAAAAGTCTTCCTGGTCAGAAACCACATCTGATCTTACCAAATTATTATAAATTTCTCTTTGCCATAAAAAAAAAAATCTCAGATAATATACATCCTTGATGGAGGGCCCACATCTCTGTCTGTGAGATCCAGGAGGGGCAGGGGGGACGGGAAGGGGCTTTCCTGGGGAGAGGAAAGGAGGAAAGCAGCTAAATCAGAACACTCATTTAGTACATAGAGGGTCAGATTATTCGACATTTTTACAGGAGGCAGTCACTTTCATGCTTTTCTTTTATAATTCTTAAATTTTTGTTTAAGTTTCAATGTCATTTCTTCCTTGATTAAACCCAACTGTAGCCGTCTTTGGCTGCTACTGTACTCAAGAAACAAGGATTTAAGCACCGTGGTCTAGAGACAAACGGGCTTACTGACGATCATCCCAAGGAGACATCTCGTAGGAACAACATAAGGCTGTAGCCTCCGTGGACTTTTGGCCCCACTGATTAAAAAAAATAGGTTTTGAAATACGTTAAATGAGACCAATTCGGATCCCTGTACTGATGCATGTAGGAAGTCTGTACCTTAGCACCAAAAGAAGGCATATAGAAACTCGTTTCTCGGATAAGAATTTCCAGTTCAAACATACGGGATGTAGTCTGCAATTCCATTCATATTTGTGAGTGGCTGGGACCTCTTTTAGGTGAACAAGGTACAAGTCCCCCATTGTAGCTGAGCTCCTCTTCATGCAAATAACATGACCTCATTGCCAAGATCAGAAATACCTCGATGGACAACTTGGCCCTACTTCCAATGAGCTATGACAAATTCTGTCCCCGCACTCTTTTTTTTTTTTTTAATTTTTTTTAATGTTTATTTTTGAGACAGAGAGAGACCGAGCATGAGTGGGGGAGGGGCAGAGAGAGAGGGAGACACAGAATGTGAAGCAGGCTCCAGGCTCTGGGCTGTCAGCACAGAGCCCGACGCGGGGCTCGAACTCACAGATCGCGAGATCATGACCTGAGCCGAAGTCAGACGCTCAACCGACTGAGCCACCCAGGCACCCCTGTCCCTGCACTCTTAACTGATACCCCCACACCTCATGTCAACACGATTATGTGCCGGGGTGACATTTTGAAAAACATGGATTTCTTTTTATTTTGTTTTAGAAAACATATATTTCTTGCAGATACAGGAAACTACATTGCTCAAAGTTAATTGAGCATTTGAGAGTAATTTCAGAAATGTGTTTACAGGCTAAGGAGGGCATGATTACCCCTGTTCTCAGAATGATACCGGCTAGAAGAAAAACCACTGTCAACAAATCCGTTGGAACCTCTATTGCGTTTGGTTTGGAGGAATCAAAACCTAAAACGTAAATTGAAATTTAACTACCCGTCGCAGTCTGAAAAACAGATAGAAGCTGCAGAAAGGTATAATTTTTTTAATTACATGAATTTGCTCTCATGATTCTTAGGTTTTGTTTGCGAATGGCAGAGAATAATCTCCCATATTCTGCACTTCCGCAGACAGCACACGGCATCGAAGGGAGGCTTTTATTCCTGCCTCCCTGAAGTGCACGCTCGTTTGCCTTTTGAACAGTGGTGGTTGAGGCATCAGAGGCCTCTTGGTGCAAGAGTACTTGAAAATGCTGCTCACACGGAGGGTTTTGATGAGACGATTGCCACTCGGGGACCTGGAAAGGGTGATCCCGGAGCACATCTGTGAATTAGTTCCGTGTCTGTGCTCTGCGGTAACTCGTAATTCACCACCAGGATTTCCTTTGTCCCTATTTTTAACTAACAAGGCCATTGTGGGTCTAAAGCAAATAACGAAGGACTAAGGAAAAGAACCGAGACTGCTGGGTGGTCAGAAAGCATCGTAGCAGCTGGCAGTGAGAACCAGGCCACCCGACAGTGACATAAGTTTTGAAGATGCTTAGAGGGTCTCGCCAAGCTACCCCACAGACGCAGCCAATACACGCACAGAGCACCCACATTTGGCTTTCAAGGGGAATTGGTATAAAAATACTTAACTTATAGGTTCTTAAAACTGGTCATTTACATTTTACCTCCATGCACCTCTCAGAGTCCGACGGTCAGAAACGCCCTCTTGAACAGCTGATGGAAAGGCACAATGATTGGAACCTTGGAAAGGCATCTAAAGGGCTTGCTTGGGGTTGCTTTTTGCGGGTTGGCTCGTTTGAGGGGAAACGTTGGTTCTGCTGGCCTGTGTGTGCTTTCGCAGCCCCGTGTTCTTCCAACCCGTGGCCTCGTTAGGATTCTCAGCTTTCCTGGAAGATCTCAATCCCACTGCCTATCGAAGCACCAAACCAGCATCCCGGAGTCCCCATGCTCCCAGCACGCAACAGGGATACCAGTTGGGCTCAGTAAGGGGACTGTCCTGAAATAGAGCCCGTGCTGTCAATCTGGGAAGCTTCTTGAACCCAGCTGCATTTTGACAAACCCCCCCCCAAATCACAGACCATCCTTTATAAAGTTACTTGAAATTTCAAAATAAATCCAACCCTATAACTTGGAAATTCAAACGGCAAGGCAAGAGGACAACACGCCAACTTGCTTTCACACTCCACAACAGCCACACACCTGCTAGAAAGGAAGAAACCCCTTTCTATGGTCCTGTCGACTATACTATGATCATGCCTCAAGATATGCTAAGAGCATCAATTGGAACATTGTTCGCATTCATAAGACATTAAGGAAGTGGTAAGACACAATTTAAATATACCCACATCTCCCCCAAATCGGCATCTTTCCTCTATTCCAACAACAAGCAGAAAATATAGGGGTATATTGAGAGGATTGAAAAAGATCAGAAACCACACTAAGGAGAAATGTCACAGACCTGTATTAAAAACACAACCTTTTACAGAGATTGATAAAAGAGAAAAGTTAATGGAAAGACATAACCTTGGGTTGAAACATTCAATGTATGAATGCTGCTCATCCTCACCAAAGTAATCGTTAGGTAAAACGCAAGCGTAACTAGATCCCAGGGGGATTTAACTCCAGGAAAGACTCTCAGGCTGATCTGGAAGGGAAAAAAAGATAAGGAGAGAAGAGTGAAGAGTCGTTTAAAGAATATCACGGGGGTATTTTCCCTGAGAGAGATCCAGCTATATTATTATTGACGCGGTAATTAAAATAACGTGTTACTAATGCAAGTCTCGGCAGCTCAGTTGAAGAAGGGGCACCACGCAGTCCTGAAATCTATGTTTTGTAAAAACTGAAGTCTGAGACGTGAAATACCAGAAAGCAATGGTTGATGTTTGAATTATTCTAAAAGCGAAACTGGAAAATATGGCTGTTTGGGAAGGGGAAGGAATCAAATTTGATCCCTATCTCATAACCTACCCCCAAAAAAATCTGAGTGTATTAAATGTAAAAAAAAAAAAATGAATCCAAAAATATCTAGAAGGAAATATTGGTGTATATTTAACTAAAGCCCGGGTGAGCAAAGCCTTTTCTTTTTAATTTTTTAATGTTTTATTTATTTTTGAGAGAGAGAGAGAGAGAAGAGCATAAGCATGGAAGGGTCAGAGAGAGAGAGAGGGAGACACAGAATCGGAAGCAGACTCCAGGCTCCGAGCTGTCAGCACAGAGCTTGACACAGGGCTCCAACTCATGAACCGCGAGATCTTGACCTGAGCCGAAGCGGGACACTTAACTGACTGAGCCACCCTAGCAAAAGCTTTTTGATCATGAAGTAATTAAAAGTGATGATCACAACAGAAGGAGTTATCTAAAAACACCGCACAAAAAAACCTGCACAAAACATAACAGGAAATGATACGTTGGTTAAAAATATTCGAAGGAAATGAACAAAGAGCTCAAAGGCTTAATACAGCAGATGTTTTTATACATCTATAAAGAAGACTAGCCCGGCACAAACAGAGAATCCAGGCATACAATTTTTAGAAGAAATGCAAGTGTGTAACTAAGGTCATGATAAATGTTTGATCTCAAGGTTAATCAGAAAAAGGCACATCAGCAAAATGAGACCCATTTTTGCAGTTAATAACTGTGTATTTTAATTATATTCACAGTTGGTGAGGTGAAGTGGGGTGGTGGTGGGGGAAGGGAGGTGGTGGGGGGGGGGTGCAGGGGGAGAAGGCGGGAAGGGAGCAGCTCAGGTCCCTTTCCAGGGAGCCCTGCCCCAGGAGCAGAACTGACTACTGACTGACGGCTCTAGCTGCCTGCCCACTCTTGATCACTGTGGTCCCAACCACACCTTGAGAGTGACAAGTGTCCTCAGGCCAGCCCATTCTTGCAATAAACTTTGGTTTGGGGGGGTCAGTCCCTACCTCTGCTCAAAACTTTCTTATAAGTCTGAGCCATTCTCACACAAACCTCTCCTCTCTCGCCTTCGCGAACTTCCGTCTGAAGTCTCTTCTGCTGGCCCCGCCCCTTCACTGGCATTACCCCCATCCAAATGCACCTGGGTGCCTGCTTCTCACACACCATGGTGACACAGGAAAGGGTGCAGGCCCTGTCCTACGCTGCTAAGGGGGCTGCCAGTGAGCATGACCTCTCTGGAAACCACCAACGGTGGAATTAACGGTGTTCCCTCATTGAATGGGACATTGTGCGGTCGTGAACCGTCAGGTCTGGAAAGAACCCTGATGGGGAAAGACTTGCGTTATAATCTTAACCGGCTAACGTGAGAAACTACACCGACAGCACAACATTAGTGTTAAGGAACCCTCACACATCATAGACAGACACATAGAAAAAGACAGACGAACCCACCAAGATGTACGGGGTGGCCATGTCAGAGGAAGGGGCTGTGGATGGCTTTTTCCTCTTTATACATTTCCGCGCTTTTCATATTTTCTGCAGAAAGTTGAGATTATTTCATAGTCTGAAGCTTTAAACAACGAGATTTAAACGTTGGGCAGAACAAGAGGGGGCGGAAGAATGGGAGCCCAGTGTGATTGTCCAGAATCCGCTGTGACGGACCGGGAAGGGGAAGAGGGCCCCTGGCCCCGGTCAGGATGGAAAGGCTGCCACAGACATTCAGATGACTTGGAGTGGCCGTGGCCACAGGCATGGTCTGAACCATCAATGAGAAATGGGAACAGGGGTCTTAGGAAAAAAGCAACAGGAAAGATTAAGAGAGAAGCTCAAGCCAGAAAGGAAAAGAATCTTCAAGTGCTAAGCCAGTCCGTGGAAAGCCTCGGAAGGTTCTTTGGCAATGCCAGCGGACTGATGTCCCCTTCTCCCTGCCGTTCCTCTGAAGCCCCAGATGACACCCAGAGAAAGCGGCCACAGCCAGAAGCAGCTAGAAGGAGTGTGAGGCTTAACTGTCATGTGCTCGTCTACCTGAGTGCCTGGAGCCTAGGCAGCCTCGGGTCCCCAGGGGGAACGGGGCTGGGCTGTAGCACCTTCCCCGCCCCCAAGGGGGAGGGCAGGCTTCCCTGAAGTAGTTCTTCCTCAGGATTCGTTGTTCTTCTCTTTTGCTTCATTTGCGTTTCAGTTTTGAAAGGAGATGTTTGGGAAAGATTTTCTGTCAGCACAGGTGAAGCGGTGGCCACACATCCCCAGGAGGTGACCCTGGACGGTCCCCGCGGTCAGGGATGTGAGCGCGTCGTGACGCTCTGGGACACGCAGGAACCCTGCGATCTATTTGGAAGGTAGAATACATACCGAGTCCGTATAGACACGTCCCTGGGGTGCTAGCCTTCGGGAGGAGAGCTCTCTCTGGTACAAGCACACCTCACTCTCCCTCACACGGGCGAGCGGGGCAGCGGTCCACGCCTCTCAGTCAGGGCCCCTTGGCGAAGCCCGGCCGAGGAGATCCGAGAGGAAGATGGCCGGTGATGCTTCTCCTCTCCTTGTCTCCTCCCGAGCACTGGGCCCGCGGAGGCCTCTCCTCACTCAACAATGAGCAAACCAAAATAAAAAAAAATAAAAAAATAAAAAGAAAGAAAGAAAAGAAAAGAAAATGGGATCAGAAAATGAATCCCCAGCCCCGAGGAAGAGCACACTTCTGGAAATAGCCTCAAGCGATGTTTCTGGACCATGTGTGAGCCTGTCGCATGGGCAAACTGGTCTTCCAAAGATGCTTCGGTTGGGGGAAAATCATCACAAAGTCCCAGTGCCCGCTGGAGGGCCTGTGCTGAGAAAGTCTCCCTGGCTACTGAGGCCTCTCTCATTGCTCCTTTTGGACTTTCAGAGACACTCTCAGAATGCCCCTCCCTTGAGGACCCGCCTCTGTCCACTTCGTCTTTCTAACTTTTTTACTCCCATGTCTCGTGGCCAGCCACACCCGTCTCTCTCAGACAGAAACCGTGAACTCTGGTCCTGGAGGGTTCCTCCCACCCCGACACTGTTCCCAGCCCCTTAGAGACTCTTTCTGGACCCCTGTGGGGCCGACCCACCAGAGGAGGGTTCCCGCTCCCCCAAAGGCTGCCCTGTTCCCATCTGCCTCTGCCCGCGGAGGGAGAAAGAAAGGAGGAAGGCACGGGGCGGCGGGGGCGGGGGCAAGAGGCGGGCAGGCCGAGCCCCCCTCCTCTTGCTTCAAAGCTGCAGTAGACAAACCCCTCTTCTTCCAGTCTGGGCAGCTTGGAAACGCACAGGATTCTAGAGATGAAGAAAAGGTCTGGACACGTGGTCCACACTTTCGCAGCTAACTGCCCAATCCCTTTGAATCAAATGCTCAGGCCACGTGGCAAGACTTGCTCCAAGAAGTGATGGGCCGTGAGTCTCGGGGCAGTCCCTTGGGCCCAGAAAGGCTGGGTCCGAGGACCTTAGACTTCAAGGGGTTGAGGGGGCATGGCGGGGCGGCGGGGGGGAGCGGGGGAGGGCATTCCACAGCTAGGCCGGGAAGCAGACGGAAAGGTTCTCCCCTTTCTCAGGGACCTTCCCCAGGTCCCATCTGGGCTCACTCTGCATGATTCCAGGATCCGTCGGGGGTCAGCTGAGAATCCCTCCAGGAGTAACCAGGACCACAGTAAGGAGTACTACGGCGTGGGTGCGCACCACACCCAGCGGGGCGCTCGAAGATGAAACATAAGTTTCACAAAACAGTACTTAACCCTACTACGCGTAGTCCGCGCTGAAATTTTATGGTTTTGATGCTGTTCGAGACCCACTAAACGATTTCATGACTCACTGCTGGGTGGCAGCTGGCAGTTTAAGGAGCACTGCCCCCAGGAGACGGGCCCCTGGGCACCCCGACAGCCTCCCCCTAGGCGTTGGAGAGAAACCGTCGGAATTGGAAGGCATGGGTGATGGGCCTCCCCTCCTTCCCGGGTCACAGTAAGCACCTGAGACCCCCGGCGCAGCAGCCAGGCGAGGGGCTCGGGCGCTGGGAATCTTGAGAATGAAATTTGGACCATGGAAAAGGCACAACCTGGATCGTCTCCGCAGAGCACATTCTGCGGATGCCATTCCGAATCTCATGTTTCATGGAAACTCACCCCTGCTTGCTTCCTGTCACTTGTTAGGTTAAGGGGGGCTCTGGGTGGGGGTGTTGGGCCGGTGCCTGCAGGAAAGACGCTGGGGGTGGGGGTGGAGAGGGCATCTCGGAGGGAAACTGCATCGAAGTATGTCCCATATCCAGGTCAGGGGTCACTCTGCACAGCAGAAGCACGGGCACCTGTAATTTCTAGGCTTTTCCCGTTCCCGATGCCAGGCACCCCTTCTCCTCCCTGCTGAGGAAAGACTATTTACCCCACAGGATATTCCTCAGGGAACCCTGAGCTCCCGGGCTCTGAGTCTCAAATAGAGTCAAGCTTGTCACCTGTCCCGAAATGACCAGAGTTTAGGGGCAGCTGGGACGCCTTTAAACTCCAGCTGGAGGAGGACAAGACTGAGTTCAGTTGGTATCCTTTCACAAGACATACAAGAGATAAGTGAGTCCCTCTCCCTGTACCGCCAGAAGCATCTTCTGAAAGGTCCCCGAGGGAACGAAGCAGGGAAGGTGGGCGAAGTGCCCCAAGGCCCTCCCGCCAGCCCTGCTTCGGGCTGCGGTCCATTCTCAGTATCCTTTCCCCGCCTCACCTCCCCGTCTCTGGGAAGCTGTTGTCCTAACCACTGAGCCTAGTGTTTCCAGGAACACGGTAGGCAAGTCTCCAGCAGCATCCCTCAGACCGCCCCAGGCCCCAGGCCCCAGGGTGCTGCACGCTAGGATCCGACCTGCCCGAGCTGGGCTCATGGGTGCAGACCCAAGTCAGAAGCCTCTCCTTTTGTTCTCTCCTCTTCTGTTCCGAGCCACCAGGGGATGGCCCACAGGAGGGGTGTCGTCTGTCCCTGACATCCAAGAGTCACTTGCGTCTCCGTCTCCAACTCAAGTCACTGCAGAGTCCCCCAAGTTCTTATAAATGCCATTGTCTACAAGCGTTTACAGAATACTCTCTACGCTGCACTCAAGCCCAAGGGAACAAGGAGACAAGACAGATTCTAAACACTCAAGGAGCTTACAACGCTGCTGGGAAGATAGCAGTCCAAGCCACGTATGAGTGCCCGAAAGAGGCCAAGCTAGGCGTCTACGGGGTGCGAGCTGGGCAGGATGACTGGGGTGCCGTGCCCAGGGGACGGGCTGTGAGCTCAAGGGAAGTAGGGCAGGAATATGCATGTCCAAGAACAATTAGAAACCCCACTAGGCCAGAACTGAGGGTTTGTGTGAGAAAGTTCTTATGATGGTGGGGTGGGGGTGGGGAGAGAAGGGACAGGAGAGGAAGAGAGGGTGGCCACACTGAAGAGAAAGATCATACGGCACCATCCCAGCCCCCCAGGGCCACAAAGGATGGGCTCCTCCGTGCAAGTAGCTTCTCCCTTCTCTGGGTCAAGTGAGCAAAAAATGTGTCCGAAAGAAGAGACCCTTCCTGTTTCCTTCGTGTAGACTCAACACCTAGCGTCCCTCAATGTCCTAGACCAGAGAGTCCGCTTAGATCCATCGCAGTGGCACAGAGCCCCTCGAGCGAAGAGGTGCGTGCTTGTGCTGGGTTGGCCATCAGACAAGGAGACACCGACGATCTCTGCCAGATCCCAGATCGACGAGTCTCTCTACTCCCTCCCAAACCCATCCTCCATTTCCAAGGCTGTCGGGTGTCTGGTTGACCGGCGGTCACCGTTTCCCCGTCATGGTTGATAGGCACGGCCAGGGGGCTGCGTTCTTTCCAGCGTGGAAAGAAGGTGTGGACGACTTCCAGGTATAGCCCACAAAAGCACTGTACGTTCCCACATCCCATGAGCTGGCGTGATGACGACCGGAAGAGCAACTCTGGAAGCCGCTTGTTGACAATGGCAGAGCGACTCTCCGTGGGAGTCCTACAGGACCCCAAAGAGCAGTATACTTTCTGCCTCATCTCCAACCATCCAGGACACGTGCCCTGAACAATTAAATGAGAAAGAAAGAACCGTCTCGTGCCCTGAGCTCTATTGTATTTTGGGTCTATTTGTCAGTAGTGCTTCGGCCTACCCTAACATAATCTCAAAGGCCTGAGTTTTTCTTTATCACTCAAACAAGTGACTCAAGAATGGTTAATGAAACTCAATTACCTAGAATTCTGGGTGTTGATAACTTAGGGAAAGAGAAAATTAAGGTGGCGATTTAAATGAAGGGTTACACATTCATAAACTTGCCCTAAAACATTCTGCATATGTCAACTTTAGCCTTGTATATCTCCGTCTGAATTTGAAGGCAGAGTTGGTAGCCGGTTCGAAGGAGGCATCTAACTGAGGATTGTTTCTCAGTTCAATAAAACATCCCTTGAGAGTCCCCCCAGGTAAACCCAACTCCTAGAAAGGGAGCTGGATACAAAATGGAAGAAGCGGCCTGTTCATACCCCCAGTGAACCTGGCATATAATAGATAAGTATCAACAGTTTATTGTAGGACTCTGCCCTTTCCTCCTGTTTGACCCAGCTGCTGCTTGGCTCCAGACACACCTTGTTGGGTTCTGACTGAAGCCGTTTACAGAAATCTGCTGAGCTTGGGGATGCAGGGGCCAGAGCAGGGCTTGGGGATGCCCCGCCTCCCATTGGTCCTTGACATTGTGTTTGCCAGGCAACCAATCACATGTATGTTTCGGGTGACCTCCTAGAAACAATGGTACCCTTTACCAGGCTCCAGAAAAGCAATCGAATACAGTGACCCAACCGGTTCTCACCCGCCAAGCTCTTTCTGCAGGCCCTGGAGAATACTGACACCATGCAGATGTGGTGTCTAAAAGAGAAAAACCAAGGCGTTCTGGAAGGAGGGATGGGGCTTTTCCCTCCACCCTTAGAATCGTCCTTTAGAGGAGAATTGTGTCTTTGGAAGAAAACTACTGTTGTCAGCATGACACCAATCATGACCAGTAGGAATGCAAGGGGGTCCCTGGACCGGGGACGGGGGCTGGGGTCAGTCAGCTGCTAAGATGTCTTCCTGAACCCTCTAGGATGCTTTCAGGGCTTACATTTTAAGCACACGTAAAGTGTGTTGTGGGCATGTTGCATGGCAGAACCTGATATATGATATTCTCTCCCCAGTTCCCAGTTAAAATATCCCAAAATGTGCTCGCACTGGGGGAGGCCCTCACTAACTGCTTTATTCATGGTGGCAGATGGAGAAGCGTGTCCCCAGAGACGCACGAGCTGCCCTCTTCCCTACAAGAGGGCGTTTCGTTCCAAGGAAGGCACGAAATCACCCTTGCCTCACCTGTCCGCCCCTAACTCTGGGACACAGGAGCTTCACCAGACCTGAGGTGACTCTCCCCCACCCTGGAGACTGCCTTCTGGGGGGGGGGGGCGGGATGGTGCCCCAGGCCTGCCCTCATCAGACTGATCTCTCCACATCTGTTCAGTGGCCGCCAATGGGCTCACAGCCAGATTTCGCCGGCCACTAGGAACAGGTGTATCGCGTCCTGGGAAGGCATTTCTAGCCTCGCACACCCTGGCCACCTCTCCCCTCCCCCACCCCAAAATCCTAATCATCACTTTTACTACCTCCTCAGGGGAACTAGCTTTATGAATGGAAAGCCCTTTACGTTCCTAAGCACCACTGAGGGTTGTGACACGCAAGCTTATACCGACACAGAAGGACATTCCCTCCCCTCCTACAGGTGGGACATTGGTGACATTTCTGGAGGGGAACTGGACGTGGCTCAGTGAGACGCGCCCCCCCCCCCTTGTTGAAACAGCCACATCTATAGAAGAGACCAAGAAATACCTGGGGGGGGGGGGCGGTTGGCTTGTCTGGGGAAAATGGCGGAAGGGGCTGTGTTTCACATTTGTTGAGGCGGGCAGCACAGATTCTGGTGCAAGTCTGAGGCCGGGGAACAGTGAGAAGGCCTTTTCCAGAAACTTGCAGGAATACTACAAGGGTGTGCTTCGGTCTTCTGGAGAACCGTGACCTGGAGCAGGGTCCCGCCAGCTGCAGGCAGCTCCCCTCCCAAGCCCAGCAAGAGGGGCCCAGCCTGCAGACCATCCCTCACCCACCCCCGCCCCCCCCCCGACCCTGCACGGCCGCCTTTCTGGTGACAGGCACGTCGTAGGGGAGTTCAGTCACTTACGTGTTTTGAGAAGTGCTAAATTGCAATCATGCAAATATGCTATACATCCCATTTCTTAATCCACGTAATGGAAAGAAAATGCAAATGAAAGTATCCAGAAGACACCAGAACTGAACCAAGGCTTTTTTTCCATCGATAACGGTTTTCTGAAGATAGACCTCAAAACCCCAGCAATGCCACGACCCCAGGTCTTGACATTCCAGCTAAAAGCTTCTGCCGTCGCTCCCTTAGCTGACCTCTGCGTCCCAAGCTGTGTGTCCCTGGCATCTGGCCAGCTCAAAGCCCACCCCCGAGCCCTGAATTCCCCCCTTGACAAAAGCCTGCTGGCGCCAACAGGGAGCTCTGCTCTCCCACACAAAGGGATCCACCCAGCCCCAAAAGGCCAGTGGCAGAAGCTAAAGAAACTCCGTGCACCTGAGCTGGCAAATACAAGCCCTAGAGGGGGGAACCAGGCTGGTTCAGGAGCAAGGAAACCCGGGGGGTGCATGGGGGTGCCTGGGAGAAGGGGGATTCTAGCACAAGGAGAGCGAGGCCCTGCTCCGATGCTCTAGGAGAGTGAAAGACGCCTAAATGCTCCCCTCTCAAGAACATTCCTGAGAATGTGAAGCCTACACGGGTGTCGGTCCTTTGGGGTGTTTTGTCAATGTGTCCCTAGTGTCCCAAACTGGACTCGGCCCATAGTAGGTGCTCAGTAAATATTTGTGAAATGAATGAATGAATGAATGGATCAAGATGGGTTCCTTAGTAGATGTGTGGAATTCTGTCGTGGAAGAGAGCCCCCGCCAGCTACACGGCGGCCCAAAGTGAATAGCAGGGAGGCCCGCTGACTCACCACCAAGATGCACGTTTCTCCCGAACGGCCCCGGGAGGACGGGAGGAAGGCGGAGGACCCCCCTCCGCCCAGCCCCTGCAAGCTCAGAAGCCTGGTTTTCCTGGGTCTCCGAAACTGATAAAGTCCAAGGCCAAGGGTAATCATTAGGAAAAAAAGAGAAAGACTTCCGTCCCAGGGGACATCAGCAGGTCCGGCCAGGAACCACCCCCTAGTATCTGACCCCTCCTCTCCGGTCCTCTGAGGCCTGCAGTCCCCTCCATTGCCCCGGACTTCTCCTCTCCCCTCCTGGGCTGTCTCCGGGATGCCTCTGGGGTTTAGGGCTGGGAAGGGTGGAATCGGGACAAGGACACTAACGGGGGCAGGGAGGGGGGCTCTTGGGCAAGACTTACATCATCCTATGTGGCCTCGCGGGGTGTTGACCGGTAGGGACTCTCTTAAATGCAAAGCAAGGATCATATATATCAAGGCTCTTTGCCCTCCGTGATTCACTTCCAGGAGGATCAATCCTCAGAAGTGACGAGAGGAGGCGTCGCCACACGCCTGAAAAAGGATGTTCTTCAAAGCATTAATAATGATGGGAACTTTGGAAACCACGGCTTAAACGAGAGTTCGGGCCTCAGGAAACCCGCTCGTGCTCCCAGCGCGCCCTAGGACCAAGAGATGACAGGGACCTCCAAATGTAATTAAAGCACGCCTGCGAAGGATTTTAGAAATGTGCAAGGAAGGGGAGGGGTTTGCAGAGATGACTTAACGCTGCGGCGTGCAGGGCATCTCACTCAAAACAGAAAAAAAAAAAAAAAAATCGTCTACTCGGCTTCGGTCCCCGGGACTCCCTGGGTGCTCCGGCTGTCAGCCAGACCCTCTGGATTCAGAATCCCTCATGGCCTCTGTCTTCTTCCTTGTTAGATATGTATAAAAAGAGAGCCCCAAATGCGATGTGTCCCAGGCCAAATAGGGGGTCACCGGCACAGGCACCCCCGCGACGTGGCAGGAGCGGGCCGCCATCAGAAGGCACTATGTATACTCACTTACGTGTGTGCTTTTATCTATGTAAAATACATAAGGAGATGAAAAAAGAATTGAGGTGAAGGTGGAGAATTGTAGGCATCGTTTGATTTCCACTTGGGCCTCTCTTTCTATTCCAACACCTAGGTTTAGAAAAACACAGAATGCCCTACCGATCAGCCTCGGCAGGGGTCCCCCGGGAGCAGGCCGGCTCTTTATATCTGCAGGCAATTTGATATCCCTCCTCTCTGATCCTCCTAAGGTCTGCGGGCTCATCCCGCACTCCTGCCTCCTCCCCTCTCCTTGCGGGCGGTCCCCATCCCCGAACCCCTTAGAGAGACACGGACTCGCCAGCTGGTGAACGAAGGTGCCAGTTCTGGAGGTTCCCTTGGGTCGCCCAGATGTCGGATCCTCCGAGCCTTCCCGGGAGGTTCGGACTTGAGGCTGTGCCTCTGAGCTCTTCCTGCTTCAAAGGCCCAGATGCGCCAGCCTCACCCGCCTGCCCCGGAGCCCAGCCGTCCTCCCCCCTGGCACCCCGTTCCCACCCCCACCCCCCACAAAGAGCCCTGCTGGCCTCTATTTTCCCAGGGTGGGCATCTCAGAAGCTGACGACAGGTCCCCGGCGAAGAGGAGCGAGCCTAGAGAAGTAACTAAGGCTTCAGCTTCTGGAAATGGCCCCCTAGGCCATTGAAACCATACCCCCACCCACCCCCCCAAAAAAACATTTTTTTTTCATTTAAAAAAAGATGGAATATCATAAGAGGAAGACTTTTTTTAACGGCATCAAAGAGATGACAAGCTAGTGAGGAATTATTGAGCAGAGTCGCAGAGAACCCAGAACAGTAAACCTAGCTCTCAAAGCTCCTCTTGCCTCGAGGGCCCTGATGGGTCCAGATGAATCTGCTTAGGAACTAAGCTGTGCTTCCAATGGGCTCATGGGCAAAAGTCACAGCCCAGCGCCCATCACAGTCGGGGCCCTCATGAGCCCCCCGTCCTCCATCTCCGCCAACCACTACGCGGAAGGTTTACACCCCCAGAGCAAAGGAAAACCAGAACCGAGCCAGCCCTCCGTGAGCCCGCGGCTTGACTCCATGCCCTCTGGTTGACTCAGGAAACCCTGGGCCTTGAGCCTGCGTGATGGCGGCCCCCCTCCCCTGCTCTGGTACCGCCAGCAAGTGTCCGTCAGAAAAGCAGGAAAAAGTCTTCTCTGGAAGAAGGTTAACATCACCCTAGGCCTCAAATCTTCCATACGCAGGAGGAGCCCTCCTTGAAATCTTTCCTCACCGGGAAGTCCCGGCAGGCCCCCTCCCTAAAAAGGGCATGGAGGTCACCTCGCAAGGACACTGGAGTGCCTGCCTCCCCCACCACGGGGCAGAAACAAACCCCACCACTCCCCACGCTGTGACCTGTGACGAGCCCTCACTGTGCCCTTTTTCTGGGATGAAGCTGGACCCAGGTGCAGGTTCTCTGTGAAATCAGGGCAGTGTGCAGGCCGGAGGCCTCTTCTCCATAAGCGGAATTTAAAACCTTAGAAAATTAGGACAACGAAAACCCACTACTGTCTTCTCCCACGGTGTTCTTGTTATGCCCAGAATTCGGGGACCCCAAGAACCACCAGGGAGCCGAGTCCGATGCAAGAACAAAGAGCCTTTAATCCAGCTAGCTCGAGCTCAATCTCCTACCGCACGGCCGACGCAGCAGTGGGTCGAGAGAGAGAGGGCTCGTTCCAAAAACACAATAGTTTTAAAGGGGTCTAGGGGCAGTGGGAGGGGTGATGGTCGTGACCTTAGCCAATTGGCTGAGGAAGGGTCCATAGGTCACTGGGCGTGGTTCTTTTGGAACCGGGAAGTTGCAGGTTTTGAGCAGGCACTGGGGACTCAGGGTGGAAGACAGGAAACACAATGGAGTCAGTCCCAGTTTGCCCTTAAGCAAAATGGAATCGGTCCCGTTTTGCCCTTACATTCTCTGCAAGGAGCCATGAGGGTTTCTTGGGAAGCGGGTGGCCCAGCCCGGAGAGCGTGTCTAACGCTGGGAAATGGGCTCCGGCCTCTCTGAGAGACAAGTATCTCTCTTTGATGGGCTGAGAATGCAGCCCACCCCGCCTCTCTGAGAGACAAGTATCTCTCTTTGAAGGGCTGAGAATGCATCCCACCCCGCCTCTCTGAGAGACAAGTATCTCTCTTTGAAGGGCTGAGAATGCATGCCACCCCGCCTCTCTGAGAGACAAGTATCTCTCTTTGATGGGCTGAGAATGCATGCCACCCCTTGGCCATTTCTCCTGAGGCTCACTCCTGCGCCATGCTTGTCCCATCCCATCCCGTGGTCCCTTCTCGTCCCTCCCGATCCAATTCAGGGCTGACCACCGCTTTCATCCCTGACAACTCTCACCCCAACAGGGGACTTGCATCTGCTTGACGCCTGCCTTCTGCTTAGTACGAATTCCGCAGACGCCAAAGCCAAGGCCGTTTTGTCCACGAGGGTGTTCACAGTGCCTAGAACGGTGCCTGGCACAGAGTAGGGCTCAGCCGTTTGTTTTTTTGTTGGTGGTGGTGGGTTTTTTTTGTTTGTTTTTTTTTTTCGAGTGAATGAATGAAATCGCAACATTTCCTCTGAAGCCCAGAGGCTCTGAACAGCCGGCTTACAGGCCTTCCCCCCACCCCTCCCACCCCCCCACCCCGCCCCAGGCCTTTGCTTCAGTGATGGACTTCCTCCTTCTTCAGGAATACAGGGAGCCCTTCTCCTTATCTCCCTTCATTTTCCTCTTCTTTTGTCTCCTCCTTTTGTACGAGACTTTTCAGGTGCCTGGGGCCTCCAGTGCTTTTAGAGTAGACTCTTCCAGGAAAGTGCTGGTCGATTCTTCTCCATTTTAAAAACACTCCCTAATTCATTTTCCGGCAAGGTCCTCATACTACTGTCATTGTCGCTATCAAAAATGCTCACTGCCTCACTGTCTCCAGTGGGAGACCCCACACTGAGCACAAAGAGAATTAACAGTCCGTGTTCCCCCCGGAAGCTGGAGGGAGAGCCCTATGGGGAAGGCTGAGCCAGGGAGTGGGCTCTGATGGTGTGGGAGAGACATCAACCATTGCCTGGGGAGGGGAGAGTGGGGAGGAGGGCAGGAATAGCTGGCACCTGCCCGGAGAAACAATGATACGGGGGCGGGGAGGGGGGGGGGGGCATGGGAAAGGGTTTGATCGGTCCTCGTGGTGGAAGGTGAGGTCCCCAGAGCCTGAGGGCACAGGAACCAGGGGTGAACCCACTGCACGGGACAAGCAGGGGGATTTGGGATTTTTTTGGGTTGGGGGCGGTGACGGGATGGGAGGAGTAAGCAGGGTGAGGCAAGAGGGCAAGTTAAAAGAGTGTCGTTGACAAGAGGAGGCCGGACACCGCCGACCCGGGGCCAAGGGAACATTCCAGTGGCAAGGGTCGGGGGCAGAAAGAACGCTTACAGGCGGGAACGTCCCAGGCACCCTTGTAAAAGTGTGTGCATGTGTTTGCAGTGCACAAGGTTAGGCCTCTCGGGAGCACCCCCACGTCCTCCAGAAAGCCGACCCTCTGTTCCCACGTACTTTATGTGATTTGAGCTCCGACTGCACCTGACGCCCAGGCTGATGTGGTAAGGGGAGTGCAGATGTACAGAAGGCAAAAATCAGGAGGCAAAGATGACCCCATGGTCACCGGCCCCCAGGCCTCCAACAGCGGGATTGTGCCCGCCTGAGCTCCCTAGATCTTAAATCTCACCGGGGCCTGGCCACCTCGGGGAATAAGGCCTGTGGGAGACAGAGCCGTGGGTTGGTGTGCCACAGCACCATGTAAAAGTGGGGCCGGAACCGGACCTTGACTGGAAGGGGGGCCACGTGGTGTGTCCCAGCACCACTGAGGACATGGCTGCAGGTGGGCACTGACAAAAGGGCTGTTTGGAGACAGGCAGGGGGCAAGGAGGTGGGGGGGCAGTGGCAATAGAAGACAGAGCAGCCTTCGGAGATCCTCCTAAGCTAAGTTAAAGAGTTTGGACTTTTAATCTGTTGGCAGTGGGGAGCCAGGGAAGTATTACTGACCACAGAAGCACCAGGGTCAAAGAGTGCTTGAGACCACCCCCCAAGGGTGGTGTCCGGGCTTCCGCTCCCCTGGCTCTGCCCTCGGGTCTCTCAGAGAGCAGTCAGCAGACGCCCTCAGACTACGGGAAGGAGGGCCTGAAGGGAGGAGGGACACCAAGGCCCACAACAACAACGACAACGGCAGGGGAGGAACCGGCAGAGAGCAGCTGCCCATAGGCAGGGAGGGAAGAGGGGCAAGGAGGGCGGACATTGAATCAAAGATGACGTGGACGACCTTGATGCTGGGGAGAGGTCCAGAACCTTGGGGGATCCCCGGCGAGAGGCAAGTGGGGCTTGGGGAGTGCCGGCCGGCTGGCAGATGAGTCAGGCGGGCACACATGGGAGGGCAGGCGGGAGGGGGAGAGGTGAGGAAACCTTCTCGACTGGCGCAGCTTCTCTCAAATGCAAACTTCCATAACACATGTCCTCTGTCTTCTCAAGTGCGCAGAGGCTTCGTGCCGCCTGGCCCTGCCCCAGGAAAGGCATCTACAGTCTCACGGGACGGAGACGCGCGTTGCCCCCAAATGCCCGCGGGGCCCCCCTCGCACGCCCCAGCCTGCAGTGCTGACGGTGAGCCAGGCAGCCCTGCCCTGCCCTGTCGCTCACTTCTCCTGGGGGTCAGGCCGGTGGCCCACCACCCTGCTGTCCTCCTGACCCCACTGTCTGCCCACTTGCCTTTTCTCTTACACTCAGGCGCGAAGAAGCCCCGAACGTATCTGCGGGACGCCAGGGGCAAACGTCTGAAATGCCCACCCACCCCGCCCCCCGACACGGGAAGTGTGGAAAATCTCCCAAAGACGCGGGTGTACCATCCTCTGGCACTAGCCTCGTGACTCTTTGCCTCTACTTGCAAAGTTTGAACCTGTAACCTTTAATCTACTGCGACTGAAGTCTTCCGGGCACTCTCTCTCTCTCTCTCTCCTCCTGCATCTATTTCTGCCTCGGCCCCTTTGCGTCACCGCTTGGCTAGTTTCCAAACACTGCTCTATTCCTCTTTTCCATGCTCATCATTTCTCCGGACAGCGGACAGCGGGACATCGCTCCGCCTCCCATCTGCCTCTCCCCAAAGGCAGCGCTTCCCCCGCGCAGGCGTCTGGCAACATCTTTTTACATTTGAACTCCCCCCTGGCCCTCCCCCCTCCCCCGGCCCCGCCTCCCCCGCCCAAGCGCTGATCTGTCCCTGCCATACCCCGGTGACCGCAGGTCCAAGCCGCGGCCCGGGTCGCCTGACACCTGCCTGTGTCACGCTTGGAGGGTGCTGGGCCCCGGGCTGGGCCCCCAGGGCGAGAGCTTCTCTGTGACAACTCAGCCTTCGGTGTCCAGGGGGCTCTCCAGGGCTTAGAGCCTCGCTTCCCGAATGGGAGATTTTTTTTTTCACTTGTAGGTTGCTGAGAAGGAAAGGAAACTGTGGTTTGTTTTTTTTTTTTTAAGTCTTTTCTGCTCATGAAAAAAAGCCACGTATCTATGTGCTTTGGCCACCAACTCTCCCCCGTTGGGGTGTTTCTCAGACATCAGGGCCATCTTCCTGGAACCGGCCATCCTGGAAAACCCTGTTCCTGCAAACAAGGTGGCCCTCGTGGGCATGGGAAGGAAGCCATCACCCCACTCAAGTCCCCGCTCCCCGTCCCCCTCCAGGGCGCCGGGCCTTGGGTATCAGGGACCGTCTGTGGCGCCAGCATGTGGGACCGTCTGGCTAAGACCTCCGCGTGATTCTAATACGGGAGGTATTGTGGTCCCTGGGGACTGTTGCGGAAGAGGGGGCAGGTCAGAGGTGACCTCAGAAAGCCGAGGAGCGACAGTGAAGCAGGGTACAGGAGAAAAGCAACCTAAATCCTTGCTCTTCAGGATGTGAATGGTTCCCCAGACCAGTATCTCCGGCCTCTCCGGGGAGCTTGTTGGAAATGCAAAGTCTCAGGCCACAGGACTGCGAGCTCTCGTGCGTCTTCAAGGCTATGTGGCCTTGGCCTTGGTGCACCTCACAGTGGTCCCCAAGTGGGCCTCCTGCAGGGCCCGCTGGCCTGGCTGTTGGCAGTCCAGGGCCTGGCTGCCATCTCCCCGCTCTGGGGGCTCTGGCACAGCCCCCAGACTGAGAGTCGTGCCGCCAAAGCCCCAGCAGCCACAGCCATGGTTGGCCACAGCCAGTGAGGTGGGGTCACTACCCTGCCCAGTGCTTCCCGGTCCCCCTGTGGATGAAGTTCAAGGCTTTCAGACTCCTGAATCCCTTGGTCACTGAGCTGCTTTTAGGAAGCACCGTACCCCCACATGTGAATCCGGGGTTCTTTATAGATGGGTCAGTATCCGCTCTCTGCCCCGAGTGCAGTAGCCATACCCTTCCCACCACACGGATCAGGTGTACTCTGACCCCCCCTGCCACACACACACACCCCGGCACCCTCCCCTGGACGGGGTGGGAAAGCAACGAGACACAGGTATAGAAGAAAGAACTGGAGGAAGAGGCGGCCAGGGGGCCTCCTACTGAACCGTGCGTGGAGCTCTGGGTGCAGGTGGTCGGGTCTCAGAGGCACCTTGCCCTCCTGTGGAGGAAACAGTTGGAATTCCCATAAACTCTAGGACCCCGAGTCTCCTCCTGTGTATGTAGTACAAGGACACTGGACTCCCCGACCCCACATGACAGATCCCTTGGTGTCATCCTGCTCAGCAGTGCTGGACCCTCCGGCACCGACTTCAGGTGGAACCTGAGACCTAGGACCAGGCCAATTACCAATAGCGTGGCGCTAAGACGCAAAAGCTTTCAACGTGAAACTGTGACACGGAACTCAGTATTCCCGGAGATGACTGTCTCAAGCCTGTGGCTCAGGTACAAGTAGATGGAAAACAAGATGGAATCCAGACCTCACACAACGGTTCTGTTCAGGCGCTCCAGGCAGAGAACCCAGTCTGCACATCAGAACCACCAGGGGCTCCTCTCGGGGTGATAGCTCCAGGGGTGGGCAAGGCTGGCAGAGCTCTGAGGGGCTTCCCTCACTTTGACCACAGAGCCCTCTCCAGGCGGGCGCCACGTGGCCAGCAGCTGACCCTCTACGGGCTCCGGTCAGTGAGGCGCGGACGGTCACTGAGCGGCTGTCCGCCAGGGGAAGGACAGCAGAGGATCAGGACCATACACAGCCCAGTGGTGACCGCGGGCCTGGCAGCGAGCTGAACCCCCTGGTCACATGGAGGTAAGGATGGACCGTAGTGCTCTGCGCTCATCCGGGCTGCAGCCTCCTCTTGGCCAGCCTGAAATAGTTGGAAGGGGCACGAAGGGGAGGGAAGAGGAGGCGGAAAAGAAACTGGCCAGTATCTGAGCTCCACTTGGGGGCCAGTGCAGACCCCAGAGGGCTCACTCCCTGTACCTGGTGCCGGTGCCCGTCCCCTCCTTAGCCAATAGAGGTTAGAGACCCCCAATAGGGTTGCTTAGGGGCAATCCTACAAAATCCAATTCTAAGGCTCTCATTTAAAGAAATGTTCATAATAGCAGCACTGGAAACTCACATGATATTGAGTCTAGGGGCACCAGGGTGGCTCAGTCGGTGGAGCGTCCGACTTCGGGTCAGGTCATGATCTCATGGCTTGTGAGTTGGAGCCCTGTGGCGGGCTCTGTGCTGACAGCTCAGAGCCTGGAGCCTGCTTCGGGTTCTGTGTCTCCCTCTCTCTCTGCCCCTCCCCTGCTCTCTCTCTCTCTCCCTAAAAATAAACCCTAACATTTTTTAAAATAAAGAATTATCTTACTTACAGACTCCGGAAATGCTCCTAATAGCAGCACCGAAAAATGCTCAAAATATTGAGTGCAAAAAAATCCAGCGCTCTGCCCCAGTTTTGTAAAGAAGAGTGTGAAAGTCACCTCCACACGAGTCCAGAGGTCACTCATCATCCAAGCAGAGCTGGTCCTTCCCTTGTCAGGGCTTCTGAGTCCCCAGTCCAGCCCCCAGGGCCGGTCACGGCCCTTTCTTCTCCACCATCTTGGAGGTCATGCATCTGGTCTTTCTCTAGAGTCAACTTCTTGAACCTCCCAACGAACACAGAGTCTGGCACAAGTGGGCATTCAATAAATGTTAGCAAATGACAAGTGGATAAATGATGGATGGAGGGAAGGAAGGAAGGAAGGGAAGGGGAAATCGGAGAAGGAGAGGGAAGGGAAGGGGGAAGGAGGAGGGAGGGAGGGGAGAGGAAGAGACAGAAAGGAATGAAGAGGAGGGGAGGAGAAGGGAAAGAAGGAGGAAGGAGGGGAAGGGGAAGAGAGAGAAGGAAAGCAGTGGGGGGTTGGGTAGACAGGGGTAAGTTCAGAGGAAAACACAACCAAAATGTTGAGGGTTACTCTTCTCTGGCTACCTTTTTTTATCTCCTTTTTAATTATCTCTCTTCCAAAATTTCACCAATTCAAAACAAAATCACCTATAGAACAAATATATTTTTTATCAAAATTCTGTTTAGGTCGGTCCGAAATGGTTTCTCATAACATCCCGAGTCCTGTTTTAGGCGAATCGAGAAGACGCTGGCACCAGATGATGTCTAGACAGTGGCCACGTGTTTCAGAGCCGGTACTGGGACACGTGATCTGCACGTCCCCAAACGCTCAGAAAAGATACGGAATGGAGTGGCTGGAATCAGGGCGCCCGACCCATCTGGGCAAGACCCCCACGTCTGAGGAACAGGCACGCCCGCAGGAAAGCAAGCGGTACCCCTGGGGGCTGTGGGATCCCCGCGGGACCACGGGCCGGTCTCGCCCTGAGGCTGGCTCCTCCGAAAGGCCCACGGTAAGGACGGGAAGAGGAAGACGTTAAGGAAGAAGACGCCTTACCCGGGTCTGATCTTCCTTCCGACCTGACTTTGCGTTCCCAAGGACGAACTCGTTCTGCTTTTAGGAAATCATTCTTGTCATCCCAGAGGAGGAGCGGGATCTTCCAGGTAAAGAAAGGCCCTCTGCAGCCTCCGGTCGCCCACGCACCCTCTCTCCTCCCCTCTGCCCCGGGGGTTACATCTGTGGACCCCACTCTCCCAAGCATGAGCACCTGTTGCCACAAACGCCCTGCCCAGGGGGAAAGAGAACAGCCTCAGGAGAGCCCTCGTGGCCCTCGCCCTCTCTGGGCCTCCGGAACTGTGTGGCTGCAACAGGACCTCCAGGCGGCAGGGCCTGGTTGGGACGTGGTCCCAATGAACTGGGACCGAGACCCAGCACCGGGTCGCGATGCAGCACTGTGCACAGCACTCAGGGCTTTGGACCTGGGCAAGTCCACTACCATACTTCTCTTTTGAGAGAAAGAGAGAGTGTGAGTAGGGGAGGGGCAGAGAGAGGGAGACAGAGAATCTGAAGCAGGCTCCAGGCTCTGAGCTGTCAGCACAGAGCCCGACGCGGGGCTCGAACCCACAGACCGTGAGATCATGACCTGCGCTGAAATCGGATGCTCAACCGACTGGGCCACCTAGGCGCCCCGTGGGCTCCTAGCTTATAGAGCAGAAATGACCCCAGGAGCTACCTGAGCGGTGCTGGACACATTAACACATTGATGCTAATAACACACCCACTTCGCCACGCCCCGATGAGGTGGGTGCTATTATTCTGCCCCTTTTACAGGGGAGCAGAGGGGCTCATGGGGAGGTAAGAGCACTGCCCCCAAGGTCCCGTGGGTGGTCAATATTGGAACAAGGACTCGAGTCCGGCTCCAGAGCCTTAGCTCATGAGATGGCGTCTAGAAGCTACTTAAAGCACAGCCAACAGTAGCTGAGGCTCCAGCGTCGCAGGTGTGTCAGTAAGGCGGAGGGTGGCCGCGATGGGGCTCTGCGTGCAGACCTCTTCCTTCTCCTCTACCGGCCTTCCAAGACAGCAGCGTGGCTGGACCGTTCACCTCTGCGGCCCGGCAGACCCCACATCACGCCCGGTGGCCCCCTGAACGCTTGTCGAACTTGGAATACAATGACGCCCCATTTATCAGGCACCCACCACGTGCACCTGATCTCATTCCATTCTCTCTCTCTCTCTCACTCTCCCTCACACACACACACACACACACACACACACACACACACACACACAGTGTGGGCAGCTGAGAACGGCCTCAGCCGAAGGGTCCAAACCAGGCACCGGGCATCTCCAGGCTGGTCTGCCTCACCTCACGGTCTCTCCACGGTGAGGGGAGGATGTGGGCTGAAGCTCGAGGCAGAGCGATGTGCCCCTGGGGTAGCTTTCAAATGAAAATGAGATCGTCCCATTTCTGTAGCAATACAACTCTGTTGTTCTTCACTTTCTATTCCAGAACATGCCCAGCAATTATTTGCACGGATAGTGATTCCAAGTAAAATAAGGAGAGAAAAGTACACGGCTGCCCACCGAGGGACTGGGGAGGGGGAGCAAGGGCATCAGAAAACAAGGGTTGATATCAAGGCCAGTTGAATCAACAATGGTCTCGCATCTTATAACATGAGAGAGTCAGGATAAAGAAAAACAATGCTATCTCAAAACAGTGGTGATTTCAAAGCACGTCCCTACTACATCTTTGACTAAAAAAAAAAAAAAAAAAGAGACATGGAAGATCCCTAGATCCCTGTGAACCAGACTCCAATCTGGCAAATGGTCTGTCCTAACGTCACGGGCACCCAGAGTGGGCTGGGCATCACACGTGGGCGTCTGCCTGTCTCCTTGCCATTGGTTCTCACATTGTACAACCATGCTCACAACTGGGATGGAGACCACACACGCCATTTTCTCCGACACACAGCCAACGTCGGTCCCACAGACTGGGCCCGCCCGCTGCGGACGCTTGCTGCGCCCAGGTCAGGATTTCTGCAGAGGCTCTGAGCCGCGGCCTGTTCCCCTTCTCTCGCATCCCCGCCCGGTCCGCACCGTGGGGGGCCTCGTGCAGGCCTGCGGACACCGCAGCCCGCCCACCCCCATCCCTAGCTGCTCTTGGGCCAAGATGTTGGGCACACCAGGGGCCCAGGCACGATGCCCGGAAGCCAGGGACATTCAGGCACAGAATTCCAGTGTGACACCTGAAAAGGGAAGGTCATGGGCCTCGTGAAGAGGCCACAGCCAGAATGGGGCTCTCTAGAGTGCGGGGTGCCTGTTGGGACGTGTGACCTTCAGTGTCCTTGACCCAGAGCTCAGATGTCTCAGGCCATCCCGTGAGTAAGCTGCTATGGTCCCTGCCTCCTTCCCTCAGGGGCAAGGGCCAGAGACTCACAGCCCACGGCCTGTCCCCTTTAACCAGCAGACCCCTCGCAGTGACGAAACCTTCCCGATCCTGGCCCTCTAGAAGACCAAGACCATCCCCAGCCTCCCCACGTGGTTGGCCGGATTCCCGGGGTGATAAGGCGCCAGGCCAGCAGGAGACTTGGTTTCCTAGGGAGAGTGCGGCTCTCGATGGGGACAGCCCAGGGTCTGTGGGAACCACAGCGGAACCCCGAGCGGGTTCCAGGAGGGACACCTGCAGAAAGAAGTCTCCAAAGAACCAAACGAGACCGTGGATGCGAACACACCTGGCCCACAGGAGGGATTCAAACGCTACTGGAGACGTGGGTGGCGGCGACGACAATTTCCTGAGTGACTCTGTGCCTGGCAAGTGCTTTGCTAGATTATTCCTTTGAATGGTCACAATGATCAAAGGAGGCTTGCTCTCCTATGGCCGTTGAGAGGACTGAGGCCAGGATCCCCCAGCTGGTCAGCAGCCAGGCCAGGAATTGCACGTCGGTCTGTCCATCTGCCCCCCGATCCTCCTTCCCCCTCACCTCCCCCCAACCCCCCGGTACCTCAGCTCAGCATCTCAGCACTCAGCACCTCAGCCGGCCTTCCTGCAGACTCGGAGGAGAGCTCCCCACCCTCCTACCTGCCCCTGGTTCCCGGGACGGTCAGAGGTCAAACACTGCCGCCAACAAGCTTGAACGCTCCGTGTTCCTGTCCTCTCTGCACAGCTTCTGGAAAGCCCACCCCCAGGAGAAGGGAGCTTTGCAGATACGCCAGCCAACCACACCCAGAGAAGACCCGACATGGTGTCTCACCTCCGCACATTTTTTTAAGTTTATTTAGAGAGATATGGAGATCGCAGAGTGGGGGAGGGCAGAGGGAGGGGAGAGAGAGAATCCTAAGCAGGCTCTGGGCTGTCGGTGCAGAGCCGGACGCGGGGCTCGAACCCAGGAACCCGTGAGATCACAGCCTGAGCTGAAACCAAGAGTGGTACACTTAACCGACTGAGCCGCCCAGGCGCCCCCACCTCAGCTCATTCTGAGTACACTTTACGAGGAACCCTACAGCCAGCTGCTCGGTGGACCGAAGGCTCAGGCAGCAATACAGGGCATGGCTCACGACAACCTCAGAGTCTGTCTGGCTCCCCAAAATCATGCAAAATAAACCCCGTTTTCACGAGCTGTGCGCCGTGTGCCCTTGAGTCCGCCCCAAGTGTTCCTTGAGTTCATTCATGAAACCACAGGAACGTTTCAAGATGCACCGCCAGGTCCGAGGTCAGCCCTGGCCCCCACCTGTCTCAGCAGGAGCCACCTGGGGGGCTCGCTGGGGGAGACCCTCTGTCTGCACTGGACGGCTGCAGCAGACACCTCCCCTTTCCCCCCTGAGCTCACTCAGCCCTGGCCCTTGGAGGATGAAACCACTTAATCGCCTAAGGCAAGACCGAACCCCAATACCCTCAGCAGACCCAGAACTGTTAGTGGCGAGATATGTGAGCAATACTGGGCCCTGCAAATTCATGATTCCGCTGCTCTGGGACGAGGTGTGCAGGGGGGGGGGGCTGCAGGGGGGAGGTGGCTGCAGGGGGGGGGGCTGCGGGGGGAGGTGGCTGCAGGAGGGAGGTGGCTGCAGGGGGGAGGTGGCTGCAGGGGGGAGGTGGCTGCAGGGGGGAGGTGGCTGCAGGAGGGAGGTGGCTGCAGGGGGGAGGTGGCTGCAGGAGGGAGGTGGCTGCAGGGGGGGGGGCTGCAGGGAGGCAGCATGGCGTCCTCACAGAGGACTCTCCCGATCCTGGGTGTCTTCCCCTTCCCTACCCTCCCCTTGTCTCCTCCCCTCCTCTTCCCTCTCCAGAAACGACAACACCAACGTCCACCCTGCTGAAATGGTTGCCACAGCCTCACCGACAGGTCTGGGACACGGGAACATCCTATCCCTGGGATCTTGCTCTTCTGAATCATCCCCCCCCCCATCCCACTTAAATGGTATCCGAACCCAGGAATCCCACGGACGGGACAGGGAGGGGAGACAAGACTCTTCAGGGACAATGTGCCAATTCCCTACAACCCGTCATTTTGCAACAATGCCCCAAACTCTCCCGCATGCCCACACCACGTGACGATAGCCATATCAAGGCTATGCTCAGGACAGCGCTCTCTGCGGCAGAGGGAAGGGTTGACTTTATGAGTCCCCTTTCCCTTCAGGCTTTCTGTAGGTACCAACGGCACACCGGAAAGGGCGGATTTACTTTGTGCAAGGGGGGGTGCACTGGGGGGGAAGGTTGATCCCCAACGGAACCCCCCAAAATAGGTTAGGTGAGGGATTGGCCAGCCCTGGGGGACCCCCGCCGACTCCGGAACTTGCTTCCTCTCCGCGCCCCCAGCCTGGCCCCTCCCCGGGGGCCCGAAGGAACACCCCCCCCCACAGGAGACCCTCCGCGACGGGACCTTCCCACGGAGGCTTGGCTCCCCGCGGCCCTGCTGGGAGAAAGAACCACCCTGGCCAATCGCAGCTGCGAGAGAAGGGACGAGCGCTGGGAAGCGTAAGGGGAGACCACCGCCACCAGCGTCTCCAGGACTTCCAGGGACACTCCCGAGAGGATGGAGGCTGGCGGCGAGCTTTCCTTTCCAGCGTCCACTCAGCGGCGGGCGGCCCCGGCCCACCCGGCCCCGGCCCGGCCCATCCCCGCTCCTCCAGGGCAGAAGCCAAGCCAGGCAGGGAGGAGGCAATACCGAGCCAGCACTTCGGGACGCGCTCTTCTGGAGACGACCCCCACGATTCTCCAAACGCCATGCAGCTCGGGACCCCCACGATTCTCCAAACGCCATGCGGCTCGGTGTCTCCGGGCCGGCGCGGGGGCTCCCAGGAAGCGGTCAGAGGGGCCTGCCCGTGCGTGCGGAATGCCCGCGCGCCCTCCTCTCCCCCAGCCTCATCTCCTTTCTAAGCTTCGCCCTAAACCGGCAGGACCAGGCGCCCCCCCCCGCGCCCCCCACCTCTGCCCTCCTCCAAGCCTTGCGCCCGCACCCCCGATCGCCGGAAGGCACCTCGCTGGCCTCGTCTCGGGAAACCTCCAAGCCGGCGCACACACGGGTCACGCCAAAAGGGTGTGTGTGTGTGTTTTTTTTATTGAATAGCCCGGGCGCCGACGCTCTGGAATGTGGAAGGTCGCTCTCGGCGCCGGGGGAAGGCCCCGGGCAGGCGGCACCGGCGTCCGCGTGTAAGGCGGAAGAATGCAGCTTCTCCGCACAGGAGTCCAGTCCCGAGGTTCCAGGGCGCGCGGGGCGCCGCCGAGTCACCGCTCTGGCCCGCGAGGGCGCTGGGACGCGAGCGGTAAAGCGGGCCCGCCCCTGGGGACAGACGGGGCGGAGAAGAGCAGGAGGAAAGTCAACAGTGGACAGGAGACAGGGGAACGGAGGCACGGCTGGCCGCGCAGGCAGGCTCTGCACTGCGCGCCCCTCCCACAGCCGTCTCCCCAGACACCCCCTCTCTCCGGCAGAGGCCAGTGCCCTTCCCGATGGCCGGGGCCGCGGCACCCGCGGACGCAGCAGGCCTGACTGCCGTTCTCAACAAACTGAAGGACCTGAGAATGGGCGGGCGAGTCCGAAAGGCGACGGAGTTTTCACCCCCCGCGGTGGTGCAGGCCCTGAGCGGGCAAAGGCGCGAACCCTCCAGAATGCCAGGAAAGAGGGGATAAAAACAAACAAGGCAATCTCCCCCCCCCCTCCAGAGAGAACCGAGTCCCGGGGCCCCAAAGGCATGGCTAAAGCAGCTCATCTCAACCACGGGGAAGCAGCAAGACGGCAGGTCTCCATCCACAGTCGAGAAGTCAGCCCGAGGCCCTGCTTCCGGAAGCCAGCAGCCGTCTGGGCACATGAGCTCTGAGACAAGCCAGCCCCCTAAACCCCCACCCCCACCCCACCCCGGCCCACACCTTCTGGAGGGGCCTTCCTGCTGTCACCTCGGGGTCCCGGTGGGTGTCCGGTCCAGCCCGGCCTAGAACAACTTCAAACGTGGCCCCCGACTCTGTGCCTTTTTCAGCCGACCACAGCCCCATCTGTCTGAGTCACCACGGTGATTCTCTAAAATTACGTGTCCAAGCCCCAACAGTGCAGAACGGGGGCAGAGAAACGCGGAGGACCTTACTAACCGAAGGCTGCCTCCTGCTGCCTTTCCCCCCAGGAAGGGAGAAGGATTTCACGTGTGCACACACGCGCGGTACACAAGCACGCCCGCCCGCATACAGGCACATACATCCAGGGTTTTCCCTGATAGACAAAATTCTTTGTTGAACTAGCTGTGTCGAATTCTGCCGAACCCTTTTTTGGAAAAGAAGAGAAAAGGAACCACAAACACCAGTATATTTCCGCTCGGGCTGGCGGGCTCTAAACATTTCGACTGACTCGCACACACACATCACCAAAAGGCGGCCAGAACTTGGCCAAGCCCAAAAGACCGCTGAAGGGTCCACCGTCTAGAATGTCCTAGATCCAGGAGAGCAGAATATCAGAAATTAGAAGCTGAATATCCTTTAGGCCTTTTTTGTTTGTTTAGGTTCCTGTTAACTTCTGATCTCTTTACTTCTGTCAACAGTTGCCTTAAAATCAGTTTTTTTTTTTAAGTCAAAATGTTTCTATCCCTTGCCCTGTAGCAAGGCGAAAGCCCTCATGAGGAAGAAGGGGTGACATTTTAAAGGGGCATCCAGAGGGTAGGAGAGGAGACCCTCCTGCAGTGACATTCTGAGCTGATGCTGGACACACACAACTGTGCCAGAGTTTCATAAATAATGTCTGTTTTGGTTTCAACATCTCGGGCGAGACAGCTTCCAGATCCTTCACACCCCAGGCTGCGGCTGACCAACGTTCCACAGGATGCCAACATGCTGGGCATAGATTTTACCTAAAAGAAAAGGAAGAACCAGTCAGTGCCTTCGGCAAAGCCCTGCATCCATCCTGCAGGCCACACTCGCCCAACCACAGGACCTTTGAACGTGCTATCTGGAAGGTAACTCCTTCCCTCCCTTCAGCTCCTCACTCAGGATCCTAGCTCCCCGTGCGGACCCCCTAGTACAAAACTACTTTTCTCCTTGTATTCCTCCCTCCTAGCACTTCTACCGGTGTTTCCACCATTTTCTGTAAAAGGCCAGAGAGTAAATATTTTTGACTTTGTGGGCCCTACATTCTCTGTGGCAACTACCCGACTCTGTCCCTGTGGAGCCAAAGCCGCTGTGGGTACAGGAAAATGCTTGAGCATGGCCGTGTTCCAATAAAACTTTATTTGTGGACGCTGAAATTTGATTTGCAAATTTTTATAGGTCATGACATGGTAGGCTTCTTTTAATTCCTTTGCAACCAGTAAAAATGATTCTTGACTTACCAGCCGTACAAAAACAGGCAGCCGGCCAGATTTAGCCTACGGGCGAATCCCTGGTTGGTGCAGTTATCTGGTTCAGGTCTGGCTCTCGCTTAGGCTGGGAGCCTCTTGCAGGCAAGACCCCTGTCTGAGCTCACTCACCTTTAAGCCCCCAGCGCCAAGCACAGTGCCGGGCAACGGAGGGCGCGCGAGGGACAGTTGTGCCGTGAGGGAAAGAAAGCCTGGAAACTAAATCTGCCCAAGACCTCATCCGAAGAGACTCAGGAGAGGAGGGAAAAGTCTGTGAGGTCAGAGCCCCCACTGTCCTCTGTTTGTGTTTGACCATGGGCGTCACAAAATCACCCATGTGATAATAGTAGGGATTTAGGAGAATTTACGAAACAATGAACTCCTTTTCATAATGTTACATGACCCCAAATATAAATATTTATCATTACCGGATAACTGTTTTCTGCAAGTTCCTACTTTTCCTAAAAGTTTCCTATTTTTAGGAAATACACACTTAAGGGACATGATATACGTAACTTACCCTCAAATGGTTCAGTGGGAAAAAAGAAAAAAAAAACTCCGTAGGCACACACGGAGCCATCATAAGGCAATGGAGACAAAACATTATACCAGAAAGTCTGGATAAAAGAGTATACTATTTTTGTTTTTGCAACTTTTTTTAAGTTTGAAACTATTAATAAAAACTTCTTTCAAGAAAAAGAAAAGCAGGGGCGCCTGGGTGGCTCAGTCAGTTAAGCGTCTGACTCTGGCTTTCAGCTCAGATTGTGATCTCACAGTTCTTGAGTTTGAGCCCCACACTGGGCTCTGTGCTCACGGCACAGAGCCTGCTTGGGAGTCTCCCTCTCTCCTCTCTCCCTCTGCCTCACCCCCGCTTGCTTTCTCTCGAAATAAATATAAATTAAACTTAAAAAAAAAAAAAGAAAAAACACAGATACAATATGAGATCCCCTTGTGCTGGCCACTGGGGTACCCTACGCAACAGACTGGCAGACGAAAAGGACGAGCTGCCACAGCCGTGTCCAAGCCGGGCAGGGTGGCTTTTTGCAGCATCCACGGGCCCCCTCCTCCCTTGGGCCGGAGAGTGGGGGGCTAACCTCCCCCGACTGACATCCGCGGGGCCCAGACGCTCACCCCCACTCTACAGACGGAGCCTGGGGACCTCAAATGTGAAGACGCCCACCCGGCCCGCCCCCCTCCAAGAGTCAGGCTGCAGCCACTGTGGTTCAATGTAGGGGGACCAGGGGACTGAGGACCAAGCTTGCAAAGCTTTCAAAGACCACACCAAGACCCAGGTGAAAGGACTGGATCCCCAAGGGCTCCACCAGGGCGGACATGAACCAGGAAGGAGAGCAGGCTTGGGCGCGGGCCTGCTGACTCTGGAAGGAGCGGACCGACAGGGGTCGCAGCGGCGCGGACTTCACAAAGGGCTCGTGTGCTGGAAACTCGCCTACATTGTTGATCCGGGGATACGGGTCTCGGGGACGCCGCGAGACCACACCCCAGGGTCGTCCGCCAGGCCCCTGTCTGCGCCCGTGCCCCAGGGCAGCCGCGAACACCCCTGTGCTTATAGAACAAATGCGCTCGAAGGATGGAGTGCGACGCGGCGGGCACAGGGGCCCCCACGAATCCCCACGCTCCTCCCCGGCACAGCAGCACAGGGCTGCTGGGGGGGGGGGGCGGGGGAACCGGAGTTTCCGCACGCCTCCAGCGGGGAGCAGTCACTCTGGGTGCCTGCGATCGCCCTCGGGGGGTCACCAGCTCTCCAGAAAGAGGGGAGCCCCATCACGAGTCTGAGCTGCGGGGTTAGCTTCAGACTCTCCGGTGACGCTGGGACTCGGGAAGCCCCAGGGGACCATGGACATGGACACGAGGGCTCTCTGTTTCATCCCGCTGCCTCCTCAAGGTCGTGCAGATTTGGGGTTCTCCCCCGGAGGGCCCGGTGGGGTGGGGGGCGGCTCAAACCTGCCTCCACTCACTCAAACCTGCACACGTCCCTCCTCCCTGCCCCTCAGTCTGCCTTGGGGTGTTTCCCTTCAAACCCTCCATGACCTTCACCTCCTCTGGGAAGAGCTTCCTGCCCTCCTGGCCATCCACAGCACCCCGTTCTCTCCTCCCAGTGGTTCCCAGGTTGCTTCCTGGCTGTACCCCACCTCGGCCCCCCCATCTCAGCATGAGCTCCCGGGGTGCAGGCCAGGCTCACCCATCCTCACTCACAGCGAATGGCATTAGCAGGCTCGCGGGCTGGACACACAGAGGTGGGGGAGGCGCAGAGATTTCTAGAAGGACTCTCTCAGCCTCTTTCTCTCCCCCAGAACAGCCATACTGCTAGCAACACTCCCGCTTCATCGAGAAGATAAACCCGAGAGTCTCCGCGCTGAGCCCACCCCCGCCCTCCCTGGCAGCCCCCTGAGAAAGGAAGACAGGTTTGGGTGCCATGCTCCATGCTTACTCCTGTCAAATCTCCAAGTGTCCTTTACAACGACACTAGGTTATAACCATCCCAGAGAAGAAGGACGTGTCCCAGCCTGTCCGTGTTCCATGCTTTGTCTGTCAGCAGTACAAGCCCTCGGGGCGCCCCGGTGGCTCAGTCGGTTAAGTGTCTGACTTGGGCTCAGGTCATCATCTCACAGTTCATGGGTTCGAGCCCCACATCGAGCTCTGTGCCGACAGATCGGAGCCTGGAACCTGCTTCGGATTCTGTGTCTCTGTCTCTCTGTTCCTCACCCACCCCCTCAAAAATAAATAAACATTTTTAAAAAGAAGAAGAAAGAGCCCTCAACACAGAGGGTGCTGCACCTCTGCACCTGTGAGCGCCCTAGCAGCTGATGTCCTCGCGTGGCGGTCAAGGACACCCCGGGGGAAAGGGCACACGGGCCACAAGAATAGATGACAAAGAAGCCACGGGAGCAGGTGAGTGCGTGGGAGACAGACGTGAGGACCACCGCTGCATGGCAACGGCACTCCCGCTTTCATCCCTGGACACCAACCGCAGAGAGGAACCACCGAATAACGTGGCCGGCTTTTGCAGAAGCATTGCTAGGATCATTTGTGCCAGGTTTTGGGCTGGTGTTTTCATTTTTCCTTTTTTCTTTTCGCCTGATTCTTCCGTAGCCCTATAAACTCTGTGTCTGTGTGTGTGTGTGTGTGTCTGTGTGTGTGTGTAGGCAGGAGACAAGTCGTACGCACTTAGTGGTAAGTTTTCAGTGCCACACAAGTTCCTGCTGGGATAGGTTCGCTCCTCAGAGACCTAAAACTCCAACAGTTTTAAGGTGCATGGTACATTGGTGGAGGACTGCCCCCAGATGGCCGATACTGCTCTTCAAAGAAACAGAAGCGTCTCCTGACATGCCCGTCTCACCCAGGGCGGCTGAGCGCCGTCCAAACAGGTCCGGGAATGACCCCCTGCTGTCATCTGAGGTCCAGGCAGGCTACTCCGCATCCTCGGTGGAGCCCGCGGGTCGCTGATTCCTTCCTGGCCTCGGAAGTTCCCGGTAACCCCTCGACTCCACAGCTGTCCACATGCTGACACTCCTAACAGTTTCGTTCCTCACTCTAGAACTTTCGTTCCAGAAGATGAGGAAGCAGGGGACAGGCAGAAGGGCCATCTGGGTCCAACCTTCCAGAAGTCACTGCTCTGGAGGTGCCTGGGCGGCTCAGTCGGTTAAGCATCCGACTTCAGCTTCCGCCACAATCTCGAGGTCCGTGAGTTCGAGCCCCGGGTTGGGCTCTGTGCTGACAGCCCGGAGCCTGGAGCCTGCTTCCGATTCTGTGTCTCCGTCTCTCTCTCTGCCCCTCCCCAACTCTCTCTCTCAAAAAGAAACAAACATTTTTTAAAAAGAAAAGAAAAAAAAAAAAGAAGTCACTACTCTGTGCCCAGCAGCGGCCGGAAGGTGTCCAGGACCATGAGCCCGCTTGACTAGGACAGTCAAGTGAGTCGGCTTTCTCCTGCCCCCAGCCCCGCCTCTGGGGGCCTCTCGTGGCAAACAGCCACCTAGTGCCCTTTGTTCCAAAGACAGGATGCCAGGCACAGCGCCGGGCATCCCAGCGGAGAGGTCGGGGGCGTCTAATGCGATTCCCACCGGAAGCCCTATCCACAAGAGGGAGGGAGGCGGGCACTCCTAGAACACGGGCCACATCTCTTCCAAACCTAAGAAGCAGAGGGGCGCGGCACGCAAGCGTGGCCGGGAGGAGCCGTGCGTCTCCCAGTCTCCCGGCAGCCCACCTTCGCGCCCCACATGTCACAGCCGCCAATGCCACCTAAGACAGCCGGGAGGAAGACGGCACCTGCCTCACCCAAAGGGTGTCACAGAGTCCCCTGCAGTAAAGTGGGGGACGCAGGGAGACCCGGAACGCCAGCCACAGCTGCGCGCCAGGCCAACCCAGCTCAAAGCACACGCGGCCAGGCTTCAAGCGCCTTTTGAAACGTGGAACCGTTGCAAAACCGCGGGGTTCTCTGTACTCCGGTTGGCCGTCATTTCTTTCTTCTAATCGGTCTTTTTAAGGACAGAACTGGAAACGCATTTCCGCAGCCTTTGTTTCCCTCCACGCCCCTGCCTCATCTGGCCCTAAACACTGGAGGTCTCATCTCACGGATTCGAACACCCCCGTTGCCCAGGAGCCTAAAAAGAGGGCTACGCACAGAAGCCTTGCCCCGGCCACCTTCTCTCCATTTCCCGCCTGGCTGAAGCGGCCGGGCTCTAAGTCACAAAATCTGATCGAAGAACAGCACGTGTAATAGCAGGAACCAAGTGACTGCCTCGCTGCCCTGGGCACCAAAAACGCGACTTTCCTCTCTGCACTCACTCATAAAATAACCCAAGGTCGCAATTCAGCTGCCTCGATTGAAATGCAGTCTGTTTCCCAGAGGGAACCCCGATATTTCGCCGAGCTGTGTCTAAACAGGAAAGACGAGCATCCATGAAGAGATTATCGGGTACAGACAGAGAAGTTCTCAAAAAACACTAACCCGAACATAAAACTGGTCTTAAAATTCGTGTTCTTTCAAACTTATTGACCTATAAAGTTGTTGGCAACGTGTCGTCCAGGAGGAAAACGGTTCCAAGATAGCGTGTGTAGCACGGTCTTACTTCTACAAAAGAGAAAACTCACAGATATGTACTCACACACACTCTAGTGGTTACCGTTAAGTAGTGAGATCACGGTAATTTCATTTTTCCTTTCTCTTATCTGGAATGTCTACGGCATACATTACGCCTATAGAAGGAAAGCTGTTATGGTCTTTCTAAGTGGTCGGTCATCTCTGGGCCCGAGGACTAGAGCAGTCTTGTGTCCGGTGACCCAGCTCCGAGCTCACTCACATCCTGGTATCATTTCAGCCACAACGCAACCAGGAGCTACCTGAAGTCCGACAGACAGGAGGACAGTGCCTGCTGATGAGGAAAGCCTGTGGGAGGCAGCTGAAGTAGATAGCTACAGAATAAACACTGGGGCGCCTGGGTGGCTCAGTCGGTTAAGTGTCTGACTCTCGATCTCAGCTAAGATCTTGATCTCGGGGTCATGAGTTCGAGCCCCAGGCTGGGCATGGAGCCTACTTAAAAAAAAAAAGAAAAGAAAAGGGAACTATGTCTACACGTTACAACGGTGAAAAAGATAGAGAATGCTGTGAGCAACGTTAGGACCATGATATGAAAACTTGGATGAAATGGGGGAAAAAAATCCCAGAAATACAACCCATATCAAAACTAACTCCAGAGGAAACAAAGACTAAGTAGTCCTATCGCTGTTCAAAGAACGGAACATTAATAGTTTGTTGGTTTGTTTTTCACTCTTCGCACAAAGGAAACATCAGGATCCACTGAGTTCAGCATGTTCTACTAAACGTTTAGGAAACCAGCGGTTCTAATCCGACACACACTGTTCCAGAGAAAACGAAATAGGGAACTTACCCTAACTTCCTAATAAGGAAAACATGTCTTCCTAGTAAGACGTTTACCAAAGCCTGACAAAGATGTTACAAAGTAGGAAAGGGACAAAGCGATCTTGGTCACTCAGAGAACCAAAGAAAGTCCTCAGTAACATAGCCTCGAAGTAGAGGTAGCGACGGGCACGGCAGGATAACCCGACCTCATGGGGTTGCGCAGACGCAAAGCTGGTTTAGCAGCGGAGAAATCTAACGCAATTTCACCACCTTAACAGATGGAAAGTAACAAACGGTACGACTGACCCTCTCAACAGGGCTAGAAAAAGGCATTAAAATAAAATTCGACATTAGCAAACCAGGAACAGAGGGAACCTTCCCGGGAAAAAAAACTCTACGAAATCCTACAGCAGCCACCACTCTTAATGGTAAGTAAGTATGGAAAGCATATGCTTTAAGGTCAAGGATAAGGCAGAATGTCTGTTATCATCCCTTCTACTTAACAACGATTTAGAGGCAGGGGCGCACGGGTGGCTCAGCTGGTTAAGCGTCCAACTCTTGATTTCAGCTCAGGTCGTGATCTCACGGTCGTGGGATCAAGCCCTGCGTCAGGCTCCACACACGTGGAGCCTGCAAAAGATTCTCTCTCCCCCTCTGCCGCTCCCCTGCTTGTGCTCTCTCAAAAAAAAAAAAAATGTATAAAAAGTTAAAAAAAAAAAAACAACTTAGAGGCCAACAGTGAGTACAAAAAGGTTATAAAAAGAGATAAAATGTTGAAGGATTGGGAGGGGGAGGAGTTTTACCAGTCCAGCTTGATATATCTGCACAGAAAACCCCAAATCCCCATTTGTGCGACCAGAATGAACCAGAGATCAGCAAGGTTGCTGGATTAAAAAAAAATCAGTATTTAAAAAAAAATCAACCCTATTTCTAAACACCCTGAACAAAAAGTGAAAAAATGATATTTTTAAAAAGATATCGGACACATGGTCACAGATCACGTGACAGTGGCTTACAGAGGAACCTCTCTTTGGAGCTGTTCCCCAAAGTGACAGAAGACAGAAGCCGGTAGCCCCGGAAGCAGAAACCCAGGCAACCCAGACGTGGAGACTGAGCCTGTGGGACACAGGGGTTCATCAGGGTGGAAGATCTGGGGCGGAAGGCTATAACACACTGGATTTGCCGGGACCTGAGTTTCTGCCTATGCTGGAGGTGAAGGAGAGACACCTCAGGCCTGATCCCTGCATGAAAAATCACCATGTGTAGGGGCACCGGTGTGGCTCAGCGGGTTAAGTGTTTGACTCTTGATATTGGCTCAGGTCATGATCTCGCAGCTCGTGAGTTCGAGCCCTGCATCGGGCTCTGTGCTCACAGCTCAGAGCCTGGAGCCTGCTTCGAGTTCTGTGTGTGTGTGTGTGTGTCTCTCTCTGCCCCTCCCCTGCTCATGCTCTGTCTCTCTCTCTCTCTCTCTCTCTCAAAAATAAATAAACATTAAAAAAAATTAAAAATAAAAAAACAAAAAAACAAATGTAGTATCTGTTACCTAACACCTACCAGGGCGTTTCAATTTAATTATCTGCTTTTAGAAACAAAATCACTACGCCAAAGAGATATCTGCCTCCCTATGTTCATTGCGACATTATTTACGATAGCCAAGACATGGAAACCAAAGTGTCCATCGACAGATGAACAGATAAAGAAAATGTAGTGTGGGTATATATATATATACATATATATATGTGTATATATATATGTATATATGTGTATATATATGTATATGTATATGTGTGTATATATATATGTACATTTGTGTGTGTATATATATACTTTTTTAAATACTGATATATATATATATATACATAATGGAATATTATTCGGCATAAAAAAGAAGGAAATCCTGCCATCTGCAACAACATGGATGGACCCCGGGGGCGTCATGCTACATGCAGTATGTCAGACAGTGAAAGACAAATACTACATGATCTTACTCACGTGTGGAATCTCAAAAAAAAAAAAAAAAAAACCAAACTCATAAGAAAAAGAGACCAGATTTGTAGTTACCAGAGGTGGAGGTTGGGGGTGGGGGACTGGGGCGAAGACGGCCAAAAGGCACAAGCGTCCAGTGGAAAGATAGTAAGTACTGGAGATGTCGTGCAGAACCGCCTTGCGGTGCACCTGAAAACTGCTGACAACGTCCCCACGTCCGCACAGCACGTGGGGTCAGCCTAGAGGAGGCACTTGCTCCGTTGCTGGAAGAACTAAGATGAGCAGTGGAATTTTCTCAATCTGGTGGTGGGTTCAATGCTTAACTTCTTTTCTTGATACCAGACACAATCCCAATCCAGCAGTCTCGAAGCCACAGTAATACTTGTATCCGTGTGCTCAAGGAAGGGCCCCTTGGGGGCGCCCGGGTGGCACGGTTGGTTAAGTGTCCAACTCTTGATTTCGGCCCCGGTCGTGATGCAACAGTTCGTGGGTTCGAGCCCCACATCGGGCTCTGCACTTAAGAGTGCAGAGCCTGCTTGCGGCTCGCTCTCTCTCCTCTCTTTGCCCCTCCCCTACTCACCCTCTTCTCTCTCAAAATAAACTTTAAAAAAAAAAAAAGAAAGAAAGGGCCCCTTTTACTACCTTACGCTACAGCACGAGCCTAAATTTAGACTCTCCGGACAGACTGATGGTTGTATTTCTTTGTTAGGGCCTTTTCCTGTTTAGTGAGATCTAAGGCTTCCAAAGCCAATTCACTCACTTAAATACGGATGAGATTCTATTTACATGTCTCAGAACCAAAACAGCACACTGAGGCCCTTAAGCCCACGAGGGCTCCCTACTGTATACTTCCAGGCCTGCAGGACAGAGCGCACCCTTTTCACTGTGACTAACAACGAGGGCAGAGATTTCTTCACGTTACGTTTTATTTCCGTGCGTCGAATGTGAGATAGATGAAACTGCTAAGCAATAAAACCAGTACGATCAGGAACTTTCTTACGTGTATATTATGTGACGGTATGGATGAATATCTCTGGTTCTGATTCTACTCAAAGGGCTACTATTTACCTCACATGCAAATTACAGCTAATGGTTTTTCTGTGCTATCTACTATAAACAATCCATGCTTTAATGTTTGTGTATTTTTAATAAAATTTAGGTGTGATTTTTTTTTAATGTTTATTTGAGAGAGAGAGCACGCGAGCATGAGCGGGGACGGGCAGAGAGAGAGGGGGAGAGAGGATCTGAAGCAGGATCCATTCTGACAGCAGAGGGCCCGATGCGGGGTTCAAACTCACAAACCGGGAGATCGTGACCTGAGCCAAAGTCAGAGCTAAAGTTAAGTAACCGACTGAGCCACCCAGGCACCACAAGAAAATAGCATTTTTTAAGTTAAAAATACATACAGATACATGAAAAACACCTGTGAATATATGTAACAGGAACTTATAAAACACTTATGGAGAAATTTTTGAAAGTACTGAAAGACATTTTTTTTAATACCTAAATAAATGGAAAGTCATCCCATATTCATGGATTGGAAGGATTCTCACAACGGAGCTGACTTACCCCTAAACTGATGCATGGAGTCAAAATCTCGGACATCGTTTTGTTGAGTCTGACAGCTGACTTATAGAGAAGGGCCAAGAGGAGCCCAGGCTGTGCCAACAAAGAACAAGGCAGGAGAGGCCACAGAAGACCTGCCTTCTCAGGAATGGAAAAACTTCCCGTGCTGGTTAGTCTGACGTGTCAACTTGACAGAGCCAGAGGGTGCCCTGACATTTGGCCAAACGTTCTGAGTGTGTCTGTGAGGGCGTTTCTGGAGGAGATTAACAATTTTATCAGTAGACTAAGTGAAGTAGATTGCCCTCTCTGGTGTGGGTGGGCCTCGCCCAATCAGTCGGAGGCCAGAACAGAACAAAAAGTGGGCAAGAGAGAATTCACTCTCCCTGCTGACTGTTTTCAAGCTGGGACACTGGTCGTCTCCCTCACTTGGACTCGGACTTACATCCCTGGCTCTCCTGGGTCTCAGACCTTCGGACTTGGACCTTTAGAATAACTCTTTTTTATGTAGATGTATGTCCTACTGGTTCTGTTTCTCTGGAGAACTCTCCGGGGAACACTCGGGATTGGGTCCAGCCTGGACTCGTATCTCCCCTTCGTTGGCGATAACCGGAACCTTGGGCAAACAACTTCCTCTTCTCTGCGGCGTTGAGCCCTCGTCTCTAATCTCCGCTCACCCCCAGCCTGACATTGAGAATCTCACATATCCAAAGGACACGCCCTGAAAGGACCCCAAAACCAAAGTACCATCCTGAAGTCACGAAGTCATTCTGACTTTCCTACAGGCTCCCCTTACGTCGCACACCTGCCCTTGGGGCTCATGGGTAAAGTCCAGCCGAGGAGTAACCCCGCCCCACTCCACGCTCTCAGCCATCGGTTTCAGAGAGGCTGGAAGAGAAGCGCCCACTTGCGGGCAGTGTGCGGACAGGCGGCTGCTGGGAGCCGCTGCCCGCGGGCGCTGCGGGACGAGCTCGCTGTCTGGCCTTCAGGCCTCCTTTTCTTCACGCGAAGCTGATTTCTCCAGCGCTCGCATTTGGGGAAAGGAGGACTAGCCATTCCTCTGCCGGCTGGACTGTCTGGGTGCCGTGCATTCTAGGAAGGGATCAAAGCGGTCCTCCCCATAAGCAGGATGCCCCAAGGTCAAACAAGAACAAAGGACGCGTGGACGCCCCACCTGAGTTGTTTTCCAAGGCGAACCGCCCCACCGCCCCACCGCCCGAGGGCCCGGGAGGAAGCTGCTGTCCCCACCCCGTACCTGTATTTAATGTCGAACACTGTGGAGTCCTCGTCCTCGTCATCTTCCTCGTTCAGTGGCGCCATCTCCACCCGCTCAGCTGGGGTGGTGATGATGTCATACTTGCGGGTCTTCTTCAACCTCTTTCCCGACCTGGAAGGAGAGAGGCACGCTCCTGAGAACTCTGGGACCCCAGGTGAGGGGCGCTGCCCCCGCCAGCTTGCTCCCGGAAGCCCCGGTGAACGTCCGGACTCCTTCCCTCTTGGCCACTCGAACTCTTACGGATGCTGGACCTCGCCGACCCTATTGGTCCTCACCTGCAAAGTGGAGACCATCACGCCTGCCCTGAGCACCGAAAAGCCCAGTGATCGCGGTGAATAACACCCCAAGGCGATATTTTTAGAAGAACAAAATTAATGCAAAGAAAATCTGCAAGGCGCCAAAGATGAAAATGCTCAATGAAGACCGGATCCAGCCCTGGGTCTCCAAGGGTGTGACACACCTGTCCCCTCACCTGCACCCCCGCCCCACGCACAGATGTCACGGGTGGCACTGACAGGCCCACCAGGTGGGAGCGGGGTCAAGGCTCGGGCACTCTCTACCTTGTGATCTCAGGCAAGTCGGTTAATCCCCCTAAGCCTCGGTTTCCTCCTAAAGGAAACAGGATACGGACAGTATTTGTCCCTCACAGGCAAGAGAGGATTAAATGAGATGGTGAATTCAAGGAGCCTACGCACAGGAGGCTCTCAGCAAAAATTACTGTTCGTAAAAATAATAAACAAACGGAAGTGCTATAGCCTCTCTCAGATGACGAGGACTTGTAAAAACAAGTCGATATCGTTTCCATCATGAGGATTTACAGGGGCGGTGAGTTGTAACACTACAGTTTTACCTCTGGGATGGCAAAGGGTCGCTGCAGGCCACGGGGAAAGTGCTAAGACACGTCCTTCGGTCTCTGGCGTTAGTCGCTCGGCACGAAGGATGCCACATTTATCAGGGCACGGCTGAGAGTTTATGACGCCACCGGGAATACTACTATTATCGTGACGACCGATGCTCTTTGAATTTATTTCTCCACTGTCTCGACTATTTTCCCCAACGCCTTGTATCCTACAGTGCCCCTCCTTTTCGAGGCCATTGATTTGGTGTCTATGAGACACCAACCCACTCCTCCCCGCAAACAATCCGAGACGGGACACTGAAGAACCATCCTGCAGACTGCCGGCTCTTCGCAGGCGGTGACCATGTGCAGCACACGCGTGAGACCCCCTTGTCCCCAGCACGCAGAAATTCTTGGGCCAATTCGCAAAATGACGAAATAAGAAATTCACTTCCAGCTTTCATTTTCATATATAGTTTTTAACGTTTATTTATTTATTATTAAGAGAGAGAGAGAGCGCGCACAAGCTGGGGAGGGGCAAAGGGGGGTGGGGGAAATGCAATCTGAAGCAGGCTCCAGGCTCTGAGCTGTCAGCACAGAACCCGACATGGGGCTCGAACTCACAAAATGTAAGATCATGTCCTGAACCAAAGTCAGACGCTTAAGTGACTGAGCCACCCAGGCCCCCTGACTGTCAGGTTTCTCAAAATTTCCCAGCAGCAGCGAATTGTTTTTGTCTTACCTGGTGTGCTTTACCAAAAACAAGCAAGTGTCATTTACGTAGAAAAAAATATATATTTATCTGTAGGTGTATCTGAAACTTTAGCATAAAGCGCCCTATACAACCAAAGTACCTGCTCCTCGCGGCTCTTCAGGGAGCGGCTTTGAGAGACAGGGAAGAACCAGCTATAAAGTCTGATGATTGGGGCGCCTGGGTGGCTCAGTCTGTTAAGCATCTGACTTTGGCTCAGGTCATGATCTCGTGGTTCATGAGTTGGAGTCCCACAACAGGCTCACTGCTGTCAGCCTGTCACCACAGAGCCCACTTTGGATCCTCTGTTCGCCCCCCTCCGCACTGCCCCTGTTTGCCCTCTCTCAAAAAGATATAAAACATTAAAAATAAAATGTCTGATAATCACCCTATCATAAAGCTATCTGTCCTGCCCGGACACACACACACACACACACACACACACACACACACACAGGCATGGGTGTGGTTGCTTATACTTCCAACGTGAGATGAAGCATGGTACCAATGCCAAGCTTGGGGGTAAGAGAGGCACAGCCAGTCACCTCCCCAGTGGTCCTGGGACAATGGCAGTTTAGAAGGAGGCTTTATGCAGGAGCGTAGACACTAACCTTGTAAACACTACTAGTCCAACATTCTCAGCCCTCAACAGGCTCTTCTTCTCTGTCCACCTTCCCCCAAAGGAGTAAAATAAGTCTCTGCCTTCTGCCCTAGCGGACTCCTAACCCCTGACCGATTCCATCTCCAATACTGGACGGGGGAGATTAGAAACGGCTCCACGTGCCACAGGCCACCCAAGACAAAGGCACAAGGAACCACCCGTCCCCAAGCCCTGAAGTCTCGAGTCACCGTTCCCATGTACACAGACCCTCACGCCACACCTCTGTCAGGAGAACAGCCCCATGTCTTCACCCAGATGACGCACAGCTATTTGGAGCTCTCTGTAGAGCCTGTCTTTGCAAAGGCTTTTGCCCAAAGAGATTGACGGTCTGACGGGCTCAGCCTGAGGAATCACAGTGCTGTCTGTAACCCTTTTTCAGGTACAAGGAAGCCTAGAAAATGCAAAATCTGATTTGAAAACCTCGTTGTCCACTTGGAACTTGAAACCTAATTTAGCCATTGGCCCTGGGGCAGGATTGACTGCAGACCCTGGAAGAAGGTTCTGGAGGCTCTGACTTTAGCTCTGCTTCATGGGAGTGGATCCCTATCACCCCTAAAATCACCTCCCTTCTTCCCGATGGTTTATAGTGTCTTGTCATGAGAAAATTAACCTAGTTAGTTTAAAATAAGACCTTTGAAGTCTTATTACCCAGGGGAGAAGCTGGAAAACACCAGCAGCCTCTGGGATGTCATGGCCTACTTGCTTTAATGCCAGCCATTCCAACCATGTGACCTCAGAAAATAATTTTAAACCCCAAGATTACACCAAAGGTGTGACAGTTAATTTTATATGTCGACTGAACTGGGCCACCAGGTGTCCAGACATTTCATCAAACGTTTTTCTGGGGGTGGCCGTGAGGGCATTTCTGGGTGAGATGAACACTTGAGTTGACGGACTTAAGTAAAGCAGACTGCTCTCCTCGGTGTGGTGGGCCTCATCCAATCAGCTGAAGGTCTGGCCAGAACATAAAGACTGACCTCCCTGCCTGACTCCCTTTGAGCTGGGATATTGGTTGGTTTTTGTATTCTTTCTTCCCTATGTTGACAATTAAACTGAAAAGTTAGCTTTTCTTGGGTTTCAAGCCTGCCAGCCTTTGGATGGGAGCTTACGCCATTGGAAGCTCTCGGGCTTCCAGATCGCACACTCTCCCTGCAAATCTTGGAACTTGCCAGCCTCTGTATTCCTGTAACCCGATTACTTTATAAAATATATATATATATTTATTTATATATATATTTATATATCTATATATCTATGTATCCATATAAATATATCCATTTATATAAATCTATTTATATAGAGAGATATACATCTCTCTCTTTCTATATATACAGACTGATTACATTACTATAAGTGATTAATGTATTAATAATACAATTCATGTGTTACATACTGTTATATATTCTGTGTCTCTTAGAAAGACACATAGATAGATAGACAGACAGACAGACAGACAGACAGATAGATAGATAGATAGATTGGGTCAATTGATCCTCTTGGTCCTGTTTCACTAGAGGACCCTGACTTGGCGCAAGAGGCCGTTAGCGGACACCCTCGTGCATGCTTCAAATGCCAGTTCTGACAGAAGGAGCTGAAGAAATTACGTTTCAAACGATCAGCTCTCTGAGACGCAAAAACCGTTCACAAGCAAAGAGCAATGTCATTGTTCCACGGCTGGACGTGTTAACAGGGAAACTGGGACCCAGGGAGAGGTTGAAGAGCCCCAGACTCGTGGACGGAGGCCTCCGGCGACAAGCGCCCTCACGGGAGGGCAGGCGGGTGGGCGGTCACCGCACGCGCTCGGGTGGGGCGGGACGGGAGGCTCCCCACATAGGTCACCAGAGGAGGCGAACCCCTCCTTTCCTAGCGGTGCTCAAGTCGGCAGTGGGGAAACGTGGGAGCCGGCGGTGAGCATCTCCCGCAGATCCTAAGGGCCCTGGGGTTGGAGAGCAGTGCCACCTTGCCTCAGAGAGAGAGAACGGGAGAAAACGGAAAATGGACAGTTCTCCAGCCTGAATCACCTCACCCAGTCCGGCACTGTCTTCTCTAACCTGTCTTTTCTAATTAATACTAGTCCCTGATGGGTGAGCCCTCGCTGCGCTGAGCCATTTACACATACGGTCACATGGAACGACTCATCCAGCACCCCGTAAGGCGCTGCCGTCTGCCTCACAACTGAGGAAAATGGGGCGCAGAGAGGCTGCGGTCCCCAGGGCCAAGCCAAAAGCTGCCCCAGAACAAAGCCCCCTGGCCGTCACCTTGACTCACGCCTGCCTGCCAAGAGGCAAGGCCCCAGTTGTCTCTAGCTACTCCCCGCTCACTCTCAAATGCAAGCCCACTCCGCGCCCCCACCAGACTCCACCCCCACTCGACGTCAACACCAAGAAACTCTCTGCCCTTGTCACACCTTCTGGAACTTGCCCCTTAACACAGCTCACACATTCCTACTCCGAATCGCTCTGCGTACACTTTTTTTTTTAATGTTTGTTTATTTTTGAGAGAGAGAGAGAGACAGAGTGTGAGCAGAGGAGGAGCAGAGAGCGAGAGGGAGACACAGAATCCCAAGAAGGCTCCAGGCTCTGCGTTGTCTGCACACACAGCGCCCGATGTGGGGCTCGAACCCATGAACCATGAGATCATGACCTGAGCCGAAGTCAGAGGCTTAACCGACTGAGCCACCAGGCGCATACACTTCTAATGAACTCGTTCTAAATCGTGAATTCCTTAGGACGTGAGTTGGTTCAAAGCAGGCCAGCCTCCATCTCCTCCCTCCTTGCGGGCGTCTGTATCTTCAGTGGCCTGGGTGAATCCCCGTGGTTGAGGGGACCTGGCCACTGGCCACACCCTCCCTGGGGCGCCTGGGCGGCTCAGTCGGTTGAGCATCCGACTTCAGCTCAGGTAAGAATCTCACCATTCGTGAGCTCGAGCCCCGCATCGGGCTCTGTGCTGACAAGCTCGGAGCCTGGAGCCCGCTTCGGATTCTGTGTCTCCCTCTCTCTCTGCCCCTACCCCACTTGCTCTCTCTCTCTCTCAAAAATAAACATTTTTAAAAAATTAAAAATGAGGGGCGCCTGGGTGGCTCAGTTGGTTAAGCAGCCGACTTCAGCTCAGGTCATGATCTCATGGTCTGTGAGTTCAAGCCCCGCGTCGGGCTCTGTGCTGCTGGCTCAGAGCCTGGAGCCTGCTTCAGAGTCTGTGTCTCCCTCTCTCTCTCTGCCCTTCCCCTGCTCATACTCTGTCTTTATGTCTCTCAAAAATAAATAAACATGAAAAAAAAAATCCCTCCTCTCTAGATCTTTAAAAAAAAAAAAATTAAAAATGAATAAATAAATAAATAAAGCCAGCCATCCTTGACAGCTACCAAAGCCAGCCTGGGCTGAGCTTTCCGTCACACACCACGTGGAGAATCCAAACGGCCACAGGATCTTGAAGGAACAAGGCAGGCACAGCGTGAGGTGAAACTGTCGCTGTAACAATACAAACCATCTGGGGATTTTCCTGCCTTCTAACGGCAAAACCCCCACATGCACGCATAATTTTCTTATTTCATCCCCTTCAAAACCCCAGGACTCATCCCTGCTCTAGAAAGAAAGACCCATACATACAAAGAGGCCCAGTGACAATATCCTAAGCATCTTTGCTGAGGGCCGCCGGGGAACAGGTTTTCCAAGCAGGCAAACATCCTGGGGCCTCCCTCCCACAGGGATGTTTATAAGCACATCAGCCTGTGGAAAAGGCCAAGGCCACATGGCCGCAAAGACTCTGAAGGCCCCTGAGTCTCCCTCCAGGGGCCAGTGGGCCAGCTTGTGGACACGGCTCTCATCTCGGTCACCAGCCTGAGGAAGAAAGTTCTAGACACCTGGCTCTAGAGCCCAGGTGTAGAGTCAGACCTGAGTTCGTAAGCCAGCAATTCTACATACAGGCCATTTCCACGGCCAGAGATGGGGGTTGGGGCGACCTCGCAGGAGACCCGCTTGCCCAAACTGTCGGGCATACGGCTTCCAGATAAAGAAGGAGATTCGGGAATCAAAGAAGGGAAAAGATATGGTTGGCCTATGCTCTACAGCATGGCCCCCTTGACACCGTTTCTCTTTAGTAGAACAAGGTCCCTTTATGTATCCATTTTTTGAGAGACAGAGAGAGAGAACGTGAGCAGAGAAGGGGCAGAGAGAGAGGGAGAGAGAAAATCCCGAGCAGGCTCCGTGCTGTCAGTGCAGAGCCCGGCCCGAGGCTTGATCCCACGAACCGTGAGATCATGACCTGAGCCGAGATCAAGAGTGGGACACTCGATTGAGCCGCCCAGGCGCCCCATGGAGCAAGGTCCCTTTAAACCAGGTGGCCTCGACGAAGAGATGGCGACGGGCGGCTTTAAGTAAATGTTCACATTGTGCAGATACAGGCAAGACCAGGGCAGTGCTAAGAGACAAAAGGTCCTTCTGCAGGATCCAAAACACACATTTCTAACACGGCAGAGGAGAAGTTCAAGATTCTCTTGCTCTGAAATGCGATCCTAAAGCCAGAGGATTTGTTTACTCAGAGGCCCTGTCAGCAGCTGCTCAGGAGCGGGTTTCCCAGCGAGGGGGGCCGTGCCGCCTATGCAAACACAAAGGCCGGGGAGCAGAGCATTGGGGCTCAGCAGGCCGACATGCAGGGGGGCCTTCCGTCCCTGCCCTCCCCCGTGAAGAGGAACAAAACCAAACCCACCCTTAAGGGTTAGTTTGTCATGAGAAATTCAGCTGGGGGTGCAGCGGTCAGATCCGTAGACTGCGCGTCCAGAGATGGGGTTCGGACCTCAGCTCCCCAATTCCTGTTATGTGCCTCTGGGCGACTCACTGCTCCGCTGAATCTTTTAAAAAAAGGTTGTTTTTTTTTTTAATGTTTTTTTTATTTTTGAGAGACAGAGAGCAAGCGGGGGAAGGGCAGAGAGAGAGAGAGAGACACCGAATCCGAAGCAGGCTCCAGGCTCTGAGCTGTCCGCACAGAGCCCGATGCAGGGTTGAACCCACAAACCGTGAGATCACGACCTGAGCCGAAGTGGGATCCTCAACTGACTGAGCCCCCTGGGTGCCCCTGAATCTGAATCTCATATCCATTTCTGCCACTTGCCAGGTTCAGTGAGGGGACCTCGTGGTGCCTCCCCGCCTCACCCACTCCATGGGCCACAGTTGGCCCGTTTCCCTGACGAGGCCTTCCCAGGACACCCCACAGAGGTCAGGTTTCCTGCTTCCTCAGACTCTCCGTGATCTCCATCCACAGGCACCGCCCCCGCTGTGGGGCACCATCTACATGTGACTCCGAATCACATGCGTCCCTCTTATATCACTGTTCCGCGGGGTGACAGGAACAGCAGCCACCACGACGGGGCAATGCTCAGTGCCAGGCATCACACACGTGCTCCCAGTGGAGCCTCCGGCCAGCGAGGCAGCATGGAGTCAAGGGGACAAAAACCAGGAGGCCCTGAGTGACCTGCCCCGCGAGTGGGGCTCAAATCTACGTCTACTGGCCTCCAGAACCCAAGCTCTTCATACTCCACCAGAAAGCAGGAGACTCTCCAGGGACACCCGGGATCCCCACACCGTCAGCCCGCAAGAAGTGCAGTTGCAAATTCTAGTGGTTGCCCGCTGCCTCCTGCACCCCCAAAAGCAACTGACAGAAGACGGTGCCAGCAGAGGGAGGGCGCACCGTGCTTCTGACCAGATAGTGTCCGTGCTGATGTCCTGCCTCCCAGATTAATCTACGAATTTAACTAAATCCAATAAAATACTGACAGATTTTCGTTGGGGCATCTACACAAGTTGGTCCCAAAGCTCAGACGAGTCTGAAGGGAAACAGATCCTAAATAGTGTTTACCTAAGCCCGGGTTGGGAGGGAGATGGGGGTTCTGCTGACGGGCTCAGGGTTTCTTTCTGGGGTGATGACAAACTTCTTAAATTGATTGGGGTGATGGTGCACAAGTCGGTGCATACACTAAAAACCACGAATTGGACACTTTAAATGGGTGAACTGTATGATATGTGAATTATATCTTATAAAGCTGTTACTAACGACAGGGCAAGAGGGGCGCCTGGGCGGCTCAGTGGGTTAAGAGTCCAACTTCGGCTCAGGTCATGATCTCACAGTTCATGGGTTCGAACCCCGCATCGGGCTCTGTGCTGACAGCTCAGAGCCTGGAGCCTCCTTGGGATTCTGGGTCTCCCTCTCTCTGCCTTCCCCCACTCACGCTCTGCCTCTCTCAAAAATAAACAAACATTTAAAAATAATTTAAAAAAAAAAACAGAAAGATAGGGGTGCCTGGGTGGCTCAGTCGGTTAAGCATCTGACTGTTGATTTCAGCTCAGGTCATGATCTCATGGATTGTGGTTTGAGCCCCACATCAGGCTCTAAGCTGACAGCATGGAGCCTGCTTGGGATTCTTTCTCTCTCTCTCTCTCTCTCTCTCTCTCTGCCCCTCCTCCGCACATACACACTGTCTCTCTCTCAAAAATAAATAAACGTTTTTAAAAATGGAGAAAATTGTGTATTTATTTGTATGTGTATGTACATACATTACACTCATCCTATACTTTTAAAACCTCTCGGGAAAGAGTCACGAGAAATTGACAGCATGCAGAGAAGGAAGCGTAGTGGCCGAGGGGACAGACGAGAGGAAGAAGGACATTATTCACAATACATTCTTTGGCTCCTCAGGAATTTTGAGCCATGTGAATATACGATCTATTTTTAAAAGGAACAAACGAGGAAATAAAATTCAAAGTCAGTAATTAAAAAAATACTTTAAAAGCGTCAGGCCTGCTCTCCCCCGGAGCTGGCCCGCCCCCCCCCCCCCCCCGCTCCGCCCGGAGGCCACATGTTGCTGCCCCTCATCTGGTGACTTTAGGAGCCAAACCCAGCAACCGAACCTTTCCTCCACACTGGCTGATTTCGTTTTGTTTTGTTTTGTTTTTTTTTAATGTTTATTTATTTTTGAGACAGAGAGAGAGACAGAGCATGAGTGGGGGAGGGGCAGAGAGAGAGGGAGACACAGAATCTGAAGCAGGCTCCAGGTTCTGAGCTGTCAGCACAGAGCCCTATGCGGGGCTCGAACTCACAGACCACGAGATCATGACCTGAGCCGAAGTCGGACGCTCAACCGACTGAGCCACCCAGGCGCCCCTGATTTCGTTTTTAAGCCCATTAAAGAAAGGAGTTCTACAGCTCAAAGACCATCTAGCTGCAGAAACGACACTACTTGTCACGATGAGATGTCGCCTCTGATGTTTAGAAAAATTAACAGGGGTGGCTGGGAGGCTCAGCGGTTGAGCATCCGACTTCGGCTCAGGTTACGATCTCATGGTTCTTAGGTTTGAGTCCCACGTCGGGAGAGCATGAGCCCCACTTTAGGGTGAACCCCACTTCTCTCTCTCTCCCTCTCATCTACTCCCCATCTCTACCCCACGTGGGATTCTCTCTCTCTCCCCACCCTCACTCGCCTGCGTCCTCTCTCTCTCAATAAAAATAAAATAAAATATTTAAAAGCAAAGAAAAATTAATAAAGAAAACAGGGACGAAATGGGGGTGGGGGAGACAAAACTGAGCAGCTGGTGGGAGCTGGCTGAGATGCCACGCAGCCTTAATGCCTGGTGGGGCTTCTGTTCTGGGATCGAGGGCTAGTCCCATTTTTCCCTCTGACCTTGACCCTGCACCTGCATCCTCAGAACATAAGACTTCTTCATACTGAGACTTCCTTAGAAAACTAAGTAAACTCGAGGCGCCTGGGTGGCTCAGTCAGTTGAGCATTTGACCCTTGATTTTAGTTCAGGTCATGCACCCAGGGTCGTGGGATCAGTCCTGCACCGGGAAGATTCTCCCTGCCCTCTCTGCTCTTCTCACACCCTCTCTCTCTCAAATAAAGAAAAATTTTTTTAATTAAAAAAAAGAAAACTAGGGGCACCTGGGTGGTTTAGTCGGTTAAGTGCCTGACTTCAGCTCAGGTCTTAATCTCACAGTTTACGACTTTGAGCCCTGTGTCAGGCTCTGGGCTGACATTTCAGAGCCTGGAGCCTGCTTCGGATTCTGTGTCTTCCTCTCTCTCTCTCTGCCCCTCCCCTGCTTGTGCTCTGTCTCCCTCTCTCAAAAATAAATAAAAACATTTTAAAAATTAAAAACAAAAAACAAAAAACTAAGTAAACTTGAAGAAAGAATCCAATTCCAAAGAATCCAATTCCAAAACCCACTTTCACTCCTCCCCGCAGGAAGGAATAACAGTGCTGTCCCTGGAGAACGGGCAATGGCTTGGGATTAGCTCCCAGTTCAGGCGGTAAGGCCAGCACCGCCTCCCACCCAGGCAGGCAGCCAGGATACAACTCCCAAGTACGACCTTCCTTCCGGGCCGGCCCCTGTGCTCCACCCAACACCTTCCGTTTAAAGCAGTTTAAACAAGCCACGAAAGAGGTAAACACCAGTGCAACAGGAACCTCATCTCGCTGAGCTCTAGGTGGACACCCCGAGACTGACATTCGATTCCATGAAACAAAGCTTTTCCTCCAGGGCAGCATGAGCTTCAAGGTCTCCGGCGGCCGGGCTCTGACACAGCTCCAGTCAGGCCCTCTCGAACGCTTGGTGTTCGAGAACCTTCCAGATGCACCCAGAAGCAAGCATCTCCACGCCCTTCCCTGTCCTCGGGCTGCACCCTCCCCACCATGCCAGGGTTCCTCGGTTCCAGCACCCAGCTCCCGGTCAAGTGCAACGACTCAAAGCAACCACGTCAAAAACACAAATGCCACAGAGCCCTGTAGGCCAAGGAAACCAGCGAAGCGGTCCTGGTGTGTCACGAACACTAGAACAGATGGGGTGACAAGTCGCAGCCAGTGCTCTGTCTTTAACTCAAAGATGCAATATGTTCACAACCCCAGCCGAGGGGGATGGCTGCGACCCAGCGCCCGCCCACGACTGTCACCTGGAACAGAGGCCCTGTGTTTCCAGGGATTCCCGTCTGTCGAGAAAAGCAGACCTCGATTCTTACGTGAAGACTTCCAATTTGTAAGTGTTCTCAACCATCTCCGTTGTCAAAAACACTGTACAGATCAAAACAAAACAGAATAAAACAAAACTCCTATCTGTGGACCATCCGTTTGCAACCTCTGACTATTTCCCAGCCACGGTCGCCGATGCCAAGCATGAGTGATACTCAACAACTCAACTAAAACATCGCGAGCCCAGAAAGATGGCTCGACCAAGGTCTTCCTCGCACCTGCTCCCTAGCAGTTCAACTGATAAAGGGGTACTCGTCGGGATTTATACAACCTGGCTGCCTCCCTCCCTCTTGAGCACCACCCCCTTGGGGATTTTGACAGATCCCGAAGCCTACATCCAGCACAGCCTGCACACTGTGCCCTGGGGGTGTGCACGGTTCCTATAATCATGGATCAGACAACACGGGCCACAGAACCCCAAAGAGCTCGATTTTAGGGCTTTTCTTCGTAACGCCACAGCTTCTGGCCTCCATCTGCTGTCCACACTCATTTCTCTGGCAGTCCCTGGGGAGTAGAGCCAACTTTCATTCTTCCACGACGAAAAATAAGCACGCTTCCCGGCTGCAACCTGCTGGGGGAGTCACGCCAAGTCCGACAACAGCAAACGCAAACCAGGCTAGACCTGTTCCTCCGGCCGGCCGCCAGGTGTGTTTGCAAAGGGTTGGGTCCGCCTTGTGTTTGTGTGAGGTGCCAGGGGAGGGAGACAGGGCACGAGGCCAGGAAGGCAGCCTCCAGGGGCGGCTTCACGGCTTTCAAGGGCAGTGGCCAGATGACCGAGAGGGACGCTCTGGATGGACCCAATGGACCCAACCACAGCCTGGAAGCTCTGAGGTCACTGGGCTTTGGGACACATGTCATGAGTGACCCATTCAGCACCCACCTGTCCCTGCCACGTGGTAGGGGAGGCGTGGGAATGTCACTCCTTGCCACCAGTACCCCACTTCAGCGACAGTCACTTCTCACAGAGGCTCAGCCCAGGTGTCCAGACGCGTGGATGGAATTTCTGTGAGCTAGTGTCACCTGCACACCACGCCACCTTCGTCTTCTTTTTTTTTTTTCAAGTTTATTTATTTTGAGAGTGTGTGTGTGTGTGTGTGTGTGCGCGCACGCGCGCACAAGTGGGGTAGGGGCAGAGAAAGAGGGAAAGAATTCCAAGCAGGCTCCACACCGACACAGCACAGAGCCCACGAACCATGAGATCATGACCTGAGCCGAAATCAAGACTCAGATGCTTAACCAACTGAGCCCCCCAGGCGCCCCTGCACCGTCCTCTTCCTCCCCTTCTCCCCTGCCTGACCACTCCCTTCTCCCTGACCCCCTGCCTGACCACTCCCTTCTCCCTTCTCCCCTGCCTGACCACTCCCTTCTCCCTGACCCCCTGCCTGACCACTCCTTTCTCCCTTCTCCCCTGCCTGACCACTCCCTTCTCCCTGACCCCCTGCCTGACCACTCCCTTCTCCCTGACCCCCTGCCTCACCACTCCCTTCTCCCTTCTCCCCTGCCTGACCACTCCCTTCTCCCTGACCCCCTGCCTGACCACTCCCTTCTCCCTGACCCCCTGCCTCACCACTCCCTTCTCCCTGACCCCCTGCCTGACCACTCCCTTCTCCCTTCTCCCCTGCCTGACCACTCCCTTCTCCCTGACCCCCTTCTCCAGGTCCTTCAGGGCCCCCTGACACTCTCCTCTCCCTCTCCCTCTTCCTCGGCTCAGACCTCCAGCCCTCCCTACTGGCCCTTCCAGCACCTTCCACAGGTCTCCACAACCATCCTGAGCCCCCACTGGAGCCACATCACGATTCACCCGTCCGCTCGGCAAATACTTAGTAAGCACGTAGCCTGGGTCAGCATTACCAAAGCAGCACTTTGATTGCTTGATTATTTCACCCCATCTGCTCCTCCCACCCACTACAGCTCCCCGAATCCCCCAGCTCGAATTCGCATCTCCCAAAATCCGGCTGCGAGAAGGGAAGGGCAGAGGACGCTCGTCGGCTCGGAAGTCAGACTCCGGCCCTTCACCGGCGGCACGGACTTGAGCAAGACTCCGTCACTCGGTGCCTTGATTTGCTCATTGGAAACTGGGGACTCTGGCCGTACACTCATCAGAGGAATGAGGAAACACAGACACGTTGAGCACAGAGCCTGGTACACAGTCAGGGCTGCATAAATATGACTTATTACTGTTCGTTGATTATTGTCACCGTCATGATTTCCAAGTGATCGTTTCCTCACGCCCTCCCCACGGCAAAAGGTCCCGGAAGAGACTCTTCTTCCTACCCTGCTGAGCCCTGATCCTCATCCTCTGCCTCCCCACTTGCCTTCCCAGACCCTTCCGTCTGGGGCCAAAGCCTCTGGGGCCATCCTTTTGCAGTTTATGCTTTTGTTTGCGAGTGTTCCTTTGGATACGTCATTCCCAGACTGAACTGGATTCTTTCTTCCCCACCCACTAGAATCATCCAACGGCGTCAGCCTATCTCCTGGATTGCACTGGAAGCTTCTTAGATAGCACAGTCCCCCTATGCTGACAGTAAATACACTGCGAAGAATGCTCCATCCATTCGACCATGGTTTTTCTCCTGGGTCCTTGCCCGAATACGCTGGGGAGACCCAGCTGGACCAGCCTGAAACCCAGCCCCCCACAGCTGGGAGGCCCGGAAAGAACCACGCTGAGAATGAGAACCCCTTGCACTTAACTTCTGCTTTTCCGACAAACTCACTGGACGACCTCAATAAACCCTCCCCTCTTGTGGGCCTCAGTTTCCCCATCCGTATGCAGGGAGGGAGGTCGAGGGAGCTCTCTCTCTTGCCATGGCCGCTCCGCTGCACCACACATGCCTGGAAGCGTGGATTTCCTGTCCCCGGCACCCCCAGGAAAATAAAGTCTGGGTTCCTGGCTGATCACCCTTAGACCACGTACGGATGTTTTAAGTGAAACCATGACAACGTGATTCCAAATTCACGGTCACAGAAACTCCCTCTGCAAATAGAACCAAAGCATCAGTCATAAAACTAAAACACCAGCTCAACCCCTCAAGCCTCCTCTGCTCAAAGCTGGGAGGCTGCTATGCAGACACTAACACCGGAGACCCCACCCCTAGATGTGCCTCGTGTATCAAGAAGGACGTGCATTTGTGAAGCGTCCCCCAAGCCAATGCGTACGTGGGCATGAAAGTTTATAGGTAAAGTCAGAAGGCAGAGGGCTCAGGGTTAAATTACAGAGGGATTTCTCTCCCTTTCGGATTGGACAGAAGAAATCCGTGGCAGGTGCCCGGTCCTCACAGACACATCTAGTAAGCGGCCATGACAGACTTCCTCCGCTCAGGGCCGTATGTGTCCAGGGAGGCTGACGCACGATAAAGAGTCACCAATTACATTTGAAAAAAGCTCAGAGGCAGATGCACCTGCCTGCTGATTTGGGCCATATGGCCGCATCCTCATTTACGGGCAGAAGCAGGACCACAAGGTTGGATATAAATCACATCTGTTTTCAGAATTGGATTTTTAAATACAAGAGGACACTTTGCTGTTTAAAGGGGAGCCAGGGACTTAGTCGACTTGATGTCATTGTAAATCTCCCCACAGGCCTCGGAGGCGTGTACTCCCATGAACGCCCAGACCCTCAGGGAACCTCAGCACTACTACCTCTTGGGCTGACCTGTTCCTCGTTACGGGGCTGTCCTGTGCTGTAGGAGGGTTCTGCGACATCCATGGACTCCAAATACTAGATGACACTAGCACCCCTCTCCCCAGGTCATGACAATCAAATATATCTCCAGGGGCACCTGGGTGGCTCCGTTGGTTAAGCATCCAGCTTCAGTTCAGGTCAGGATCCCATGGTTTGGGGGTCTGAGCCCCACATTGGGCTCTGTACTGACGGTGTGGAGCCTGCTTGGGATTCTCTCTCTCCCTCTCTCTCTCTCTCTATCTCTCCCTCTCTTTCTCTCTCCCTTTCTCTCTCTCTCCCCCCTCTCCCTACCCCTCCCCCATCAAAATAAATATATAAACTTAAAAAAAAAAAATATATATATAAATGCCCCCAAGGTGGCAAAATCCTCCCCAGACGAGAACAAGTTGAGACAACTTAACGTTTCCCATGTGCTGCGGCATTTTTTTTCTTTTCTTAACTTGGTGGCAAACTGAATCAAGGGTACACTCTACTCTCTCTCTCTCTTTTTTTTTAAGTGTTTTTTTTTTTTTTGAAAGAGAGAGAGACAGAGCACGAGCAGGGGAGGGGCAGGGAGAGAGGGAGACCCAGAATCCGAAGCAGGCTCCAGGCTCTGAGCTGTCAGCACAGAGCCTGACACGGGGCTCGAACCCATGAACTGTGAGATCATGACCTGAGCTGAAGTCGGACGCTTAACCGACTGAGCCACCCAGGTGCCCCTCTACTCTCTTTTTTTAAAAAAATCTGAATTTTTAGGGGCTCCTGGGTGGCTCAGATGGTTAAGCGCCGGACTTCAGCTCAGCTCATGATTTCACAGTTCATGGGTTTGAGCCCTGCACAGCTCAGAGCCTGGAGCCCGCTTCGGATTCTGTGTCTCCCTCTCTTTCTGCCGCTCCCCCATTCACACTGTCTCTCCCTCTCTCTCTCTCTCACAGAAATAAGTCTACATTAAAAACAATTTTTAATCTGAATTTTTGCTGTATTATTTATTTAACACTCTTTCTTCACTGTGGCATATAAAATTAAACATGGTGGGACGGAGGGAATTAGATGAAAATGGCCAAAAGGTGCAAACTTCCAGTTAGAAGACAGATAAGTTCCGGGGGCGTAACGTAAACCTTTTGGCCATAGCTAACGCTGCAGCACGGCGCATCTGAGAAGGGCTGAGCGAGTAGACCCCAAAGGTTCTCATCATAAAGAGGAAAGAAAAACACATTTTTTTCTTTTTTTTCCTTTTTTTGTTTGGTATCTGTCGTGAGGCGGTAGATGTTAAGTAAACTCATCGTGCTAATCATCCCACAACATATGTAAGCCAAGCCATTCCGACGTGCACCCTCGGTTACACAGTGCTGTATACCGATTTTATCACAGTGAAACTGAAAAGGAAACAGAAAATCCAGTAAAAACTTAAAATGAAATTAGGATAAATATACTTCACTCCTATGGCTTTTCCCCCAATTCAAAAACCTTGGTTAAACAATCAAAAATTACCTGACGCGAAAGAAACTCCATGATCTCTCTCGAAGTCATCAAAAGGGGCTTAGCTTTCTAACCGCGCTCTGCCTGCGGCTCCTGTTTATTAAAACAATATTCCGACGCAAACGAGCAGTAACTAAAAACATGTCGGAACGGTTAAGTTTCCCCAAATCCCAAAAGTAGAACGCTGTTATGTTTTCTCTTAAATAACATTTGTCCTTATTATAAATGTAAACACAGACGATGGGAAATTTCGGGAATCTGGGATAAGGAGCAAAGTCTTCATTACTTTTCGAAGACCTGGGTTGGTAATTTTTTTTTTAAATTTCTTCATGTTTATTTATTTTTGAGAGAGAAGAGAGAGAGAGAGAGAGAAGAGAGTGTGTGTGTGTGTGTGTGTGTGTGTGTGTGTGTGTGTGTGAGTGGGGGAGGGGCAGAGAGAGAGACAGAGACAGAGACAGAGATGGAGAATGGGAGACACAGAATCTGAATCAGGCTCCAGGCTGTCAGCACAGAGCCTGATGCTGGGCTCGAACCCACGAACCATGAGGTCATGACCTGAGCCAGTCGGACACTTAACCGACTGAGCCACCCAGGCGCCCCGACCTGGGTTAGTAAATTAACGGAGCTTCTGGGGTCCCAACACCTTCAGGACGTGGCGGCACACGCCTCTGCCACTGTTGCAAATGTGAAGTCGTTCGTGGCTGAGGCTGCAGTTTCCCTGCCTAGTCTCCGCCCTGATCACTTGACCCCGGAGAGGAAACGGGAGGACAGGAAAGCCGTTCATGGCTGAGGCTGCAGTTTCCCTGCCTTGTCTGCGCCCCGATCACTAGACCCCAGAGAGGAAAGCCGGGCTCCTCCCAGATGGCGAAGGGTGAATGCCAGAACTAAGAGAGTGCGTGGGGCACAATCCGGGCTTACGTTGTGTTATCCCTGACTCCATGCAACCCACCAGACGTCTCCAAACACCCGAAGGTTAGAGGAACCGCTGTCTTCTACTTCCTGGACGGCCTTCTTGTTTCTCTTCCAGGAAGGGATCAAGTAACTGACCTGGGGAGACCGTCCCACTACCGGCCGGGCAGAACTGCATGTGTGGACACACACACACACACACGCACACGCACACGCACACGCAGACACACAGAAGGCACCCTGCATCCACTCTGCCTTCCCTCCTTCCAATTTTGTCTCCAGTCTTAAAACAGTGCTCCTTAACGATTCAAACACAAGAACGAGGTGTCAATGATTCTGCAGCTGGTGGGATCGGCTTGATTCGTAAGCACGGGAAGAGGGAGCTGTCCGACCTCAGGAGAAAACGGAAAAATGCAAAGCAAACCGATGAGATTCCAAATGACACCCACCGAACTGGACCAGTGAGGCAGTCGGATGGTACTAAGAACCCGATAGGATGGGAGAACCCTCAAGCACTGCAGGCCGGAGGGCGAAGTGGCACCTACTCGAGAAAATCATGTAGGAGTAACCGTGGGACCCAGAAATCACACTTGTCCACCCCAGACGCCCCCACACAGGTCCTCGGGAAGACACGTCCAAAGACACGGCCGTGAGCTGAGCGTACAGGCAAGGGGCAGCTATGATGAACATAGGTCCGTCGTAAGGAAACTCAGAGCATATAAAACCACAGCCTGAAAAATAATAATCCCCCGCATCCACAAAAGCGCGCACACACATAGATTTCTTCGCACACTCATTCTATGTACGTAATTCATTATTCAAACGTAATCGTACTATCCACGCTATTTTGTAACCCGTCCCACTCAATAGTGAGCTATTAGATCAACGCCATAATTTTTAACAGTTGTACTGTATTCCGCACGTTCCATAAATTCTTTAACCGAGACCCAGTTGTTAGATCTGGGGATATTTAAATCCTTTCACTACCAAACAGAACCACTCTGAACTTCCTGCCCATGCACCTCTGCTGCTTTGTCTAATTCATAAAATTGGAAGAAAGATGTATCGCAGTGAAAACTGTGTGTGCCCTGGGAACGGAACTGCTTCGTTAAAGGTAGACATGTTTTCCCTACAACGTACATTCTGTGCTTTCCTTTTTTTTTTATTTTTTTTTAACGTTTATTCATTTTTGAGAGACAGAGCATGAGTGGGGAAGGGGCAGACAGAGACGGAGACGCAGAATCCGAAGCAGGCTCCGGGCTCTGAGCTGTCAGCACAGAGCCCAACGCAGGGCTCGAACTCATAAACCGTGAGACCATGACCTGAGCCGAAGTTGGGTGCTTAGTGGACTGAGCCCCCCGGGCGCCCGTCTGTGCTTTCCATTTTAACAGTTTCCTTGGCTCCATATTTTTCCTGCTGTTTGGCCAGGTGGCTCCTTCAGGGAAAACAGACAAGAGGGCTAGCATTGCCGCTTGGTCAGCAGAAACCTGACTACACTCTTTCTCCCTTGTCTGCATGGTTAAGGAAACAGAGGGTCTCCACCCGAATTCCGACCTCGCGGGCTTCGGGCATCGGCCAGGCATCTGGGCACAGAGACATTTTGAGGAGCAGCAGTCTTGTCACATACTTAGGAGTTCAACATTCGTTTGCTAAAGAACATCTTCGTTAGATGCCAGCTTGTGCTTGGAGGCTACCTGGTGTCAGAGAGACACTGGTGACCAAGGGCCAGCCCCGCTCTTGGAAGTCCCCTGGCTGGAAAGCAGAGGGACACGTTCAGTGACTGTCTCGACTCCATGTAGGAACTTCAAAACGCCAGCGGTGCTCTGGGAGCCCTGGACGGCTCCGTTTGAGGAGGCTTCTCAGAGGAGGCAACACAGGAGGGCAAAGAGCAATGAGCTGGCCGTTTAGTCATGGCGGCGGAGGGGACTCAAGGCAGAGGCGTCAGAGTGGGGCAAGGCAGGTGGGTCTCAGGCCACGCGGCACCTCTGGAGACCCTTGGGATCCCCGAGGGGCTGGAGCGGTAGGCAGAGCCGACAGAGGGGCTCGAGAGAGGCAAGGCCCCGTTCACAAAGAGCCAGCGCAGTCTGCACCCTAAGGAGCTTGTAAGGGGTGGGGGTGGGAAGGTAGGTGGGCAGAGGAAGGACAAGACCAGAGACGGAGGACAGACGGACGGGGTGGGGACGAGGTTGGCAGCAGGAGCACGAGGGTGAAGGCTACTGCTGTGACTTGGAGACAAGGTAGGGAGGCAAGTCCAGCGGAAGCGCTGGCAGGCAGGGGCGCCTGGGCGGCTCAGCCGGTTAAGCACTGGACTTCAGCTCAAGTCATGATCTCGCAGCCGGAGAGTTTGAGCCCCACATCGGGCTGTCTGCTGTTGGTGCAGAACCTGCTTTGGATCCTATGTCCCCCACTCTCTCTCTCTACCCCTACCCCGCTTGCACCCTCTCTCTCTCTCTCTCTCAAAAATAAATAATTAAAAAAAGAAGCAGCAGCAGCAAGGGCAGATGGAGAAGCCTCCACGGAGAAAAAGGGGATGTGGGCACAGGTGAGACAGCCTCAGGGTCACTCGAAGGGTGGAATGGCCAGGACTCAGTGACTACAGGCTACGGGTCTAGGAGAGGGAGCACGTAAGCGAGACACCGGCCGGGACAGCGGTGGGGGGGGGCGCCCGAGGAACCGAGCCTACCAAGGGCTGTGGAGAGGAGGAAAGCTCACAATATGGACCCTGAGCAAGACGGGGCCCTGGCCCTGCCTCAGCCACAGATTTGCAGCGCATTCTAGAATCTAGTGGACAACTCGCCCTACTCCCTGGAACATGACTCTCTCCTCTGCAAAGGACCACACGGGGGCTGTGTACCATCAAGGCCCTTCCCAGCTGTAAAATGCTTTAAGCTCCTCTCTGCATCAGAAACCGGGGTGCCAACGGTCCACCTGCAAACTCACCCCAACAAGGACACTTTCCACGGGCGAAGAGGCGAATCACATACATAACCAGCTCCTACGAAATCAGAACCTTCTTCCAGCACTGAGCCAGCAAGCCAACGGGGCCTGAGTAACACGCAGCTCGCATCTGGCCACATGCTGACTGCTGTTCTCCCCCACCCCTTGGTTAATAAGGAGCAGACTGGCAAAATAGTTCAGATGCCTTCTTAAAAAGTACACTGCCTTGTAGGCTCGGAGGCCTATTTTGAGCAAAATGTTTCAAACCTCCATGCTTGGAGCTGCTCTAGGCATCACAGCTCGCTCCAGCGGAACCATCTGGAAGTCAGTGAAGGACTCAGGTGCATCTGTGGATGCCAGGTGGGCGTCTGGCACGGAGACACGAGGGGGTCTGGACATCCCTGCCCCCCGCCAGGGCTATCTGCTCAGAATGGGAGCTTGACACCAAACCCAGCCACCCAGCACTGCGCGAGACGGGTCGTACAGAAGATGCGTAAGGGAGCACTGGGGGAGGCCGGAAAAGGAAGTTGAGGACCTCACTCGAATGTCCAGGAAACTACCCCGAGGAAGGAGCATAGGAGCTCAGTGCAGACACGGAAGGTGTGCAGCAGGAGTTGGCTGGCCGTGGAAAGGCGCAGGCCAGCACCACGGAGCATAAGGAAATAAGCAAGGGACGGAGAGGACGCTCAGAAGGGCTGGCTGGTGGCGGATGGCCAGTCTGTAAGAGCCCTGAATGCCACACCCAGGTAGCTGCTACCGGGAGCCACTGGAGGCTGCAAGCAGAGGAGAGAACGCAGTGGAAAGGACAGGGTGAAGGGGCCAATTCAACGCCCGAAGTACATCGAGGGAACCAGTACAGTGAGGAACAACATGGCCTGGACCAGGGCAGCGGATGGGGTGGGGGTGGAACACTATTCCCCCTTCTCCCATTTTCTCAAGACCACTGGCAGACCCGCGAGGCAACACCTTGACGCAGAGTCACGTGGCCCCACCAGCAAACCTCAACAGACACCCACCCCCCATCCTGCCTCTCCAGGTCTGGTTTCCGCTCCCGGGGTTAAAAATGCTCCCCCGAGGAGAGCCGGCGACTGGCCCCAACCCTCCAACAGCTGATCAAACAGCAAAGCACACTGTGTACACTTGGAAGGGGGTGGGGGAGTGAATAACTGACACACACACACACACACACACACACACACAGTTTCCAGGTGGCCCGCCTGAGCAACAGGACACATCTATTCATTTCCTGCAAAACCAGGATTTCCCAGGCAGGGGGGAAAATGTCCCCCTTGCATTCCCCGCAGCCCTCTCCATCTCTACTCCTGGGACCTCGGGTCCTCCTTCCTCATTTCCCAGACACGCTCTGTCTGAACTTGAGCAACCTACAAAAGCCTCTCCCAGACCCCTCACGCCCCAGTAAGTCGGGCAGGAGCCATTTGTATCCCCCACCAACAGAAAGTCCCTCGGACCACCAAGGGTCGCTCACCACCCTGGCGCCCAGCTCCAATTCCCAGCGCAAAGCGCACCTCCAACACCCGCCCTGGGCTCACTCCCGTCTTCAACGCTGCTTTTTATTTGGGGGGGAGGGGAGTACAAGGAAGGAAAAGGAAAAAGGGCAGGTGGGGCGTTGGGGAGCCTCGGAAGCAAAGAAAAGGACAGCAAGATGAGTAAGGTTAAAGGCAGGCGGACTTGGGTTCAAATTCTACCTCCACCACTGAGTTTACTTGGATAAACCACCCTGCCTCTCTAGAGATTTTTTTTTCCCCATCTGTGAAATGGGTGTAAAAACAAATTCCGTGTAAAAATAAATACTGGGTTACCAGAATTGGTGGCGCTACTGTTAGCGTTAAGCACTAAAAGAGAGTTCAAAGGAATCCAGTCTTCACGACAGCTACCGTTAAACGGGGAGACAATGTATAACACGTTTACGGAGGGGAGGTGGGGGACGGGCAGAGCGCACCCCCGCCGGGCCGGAGACGCTCGGCTCAGCCCGGAGCGCACCGAGGCCCCGAGCGGAGCCGCGCGCCGGGAGCTGCCGTGCGCGCGGGGGCGGGGGGCGCGCGGTGACAGCAGGTTGGCGGAGCAGGTTGGCCCGCGGGGGAAGGACAGGGGCGTGCGGACCCACCTGAAGACGCGCAGCAGCAGGCAGGCGATGAGCAGCGCGGTGAAGGCGCATGCCACTATCACGGCCGCCTTCAGGGTGGGCAGGTCGCGGAGCAGGCTGGAGATGCGGGTCACCAGGGCGTCGCCGCTGCTGTTGGAGCTGCCGCCGCCGCCCGCCGCCGCCGCCCCAGACCCCGTCCGGGTGGCGTTCCCGGGCCCCGGGCCGGGCGATGGCCGCGGCCGGCGCTCGGGTTGGGGCCGCGGCGCCGGGGCGGACTCGGCTCTGCGGGCGCGGGCGGCGGGCGCGGCCAGGAGCGCGAGCAGCAGCAGCAGCAGCGGCAGGAGCGGCGCGGGCGGCGGCGCGGCGCGCATCGTGCGGTGGGGTGGCGCCGGGCCCCGCGGGGCGCGCGCGGCGGAGCCCCGGTCCCGCACCGGCGCCGAGGCCTGCACCCGGGGCTTCCGCGGCGGAGGCGGCTGCGCGATGCTCGGCAGGAAGCTGCGGCGCCCGGAAGAGCCCGAGCCGCAGCCGCCGCCGCCGCCGCTGCCACCAACACGTTGCACGGAGTCATTCGACGGGCCGCGGCCCCACGTGGGCGGAGCAGGCCACCCCGGCCGGCCCGGGTGCGGGCTGCGCCCTGCTCACCGGTGGCCCCAATCCCCCCCGCCCCGCCCTGCCGCTGGGAGCCTGGGGCCCCTGCGTGGAAGCAATCACGGTCAGGCTCACTATTGTGCAGGCTGTGTGCTTCGGGGTTTACGTTTTATTTACTTCATTTAATCCTAAAACCCCTTTAAGAGGCAGGTATTTGTTTATCCTCATTTAATCGTTGATTTAGAACCCAGAGAGCCAGCTCACAGCAGCCCAGATGGTGTCAGACTAAGAACCACAGCCACTGGGATGTGGAGGAAAACCCCCATGTTACAGATGAGGAAACAAACCTCCAGAGGGAAGGGTTTGCCCCATGCCCTGCGCGTTGCAGTATGTTTTGAATCTCCCCAGTTTCCCTCTTTGTCTCGTCTGTTACCTCAGGTTGTCAGTCTTTCAGACATTTGGCACCTCTGCTTATGAACCGATTGGGAAGTGCATTCCTGCCTTGAGACCTTGGCTGGGGAACAGTAGCGGGGGCAGTAACAGGCTGCCTCCCAGACTTCACTTTTAGACTCCGGAAGTAATTGCCTCGCTGCCTCTGGTTTGTAAGCTAAATGATGCGGAAGTGGAGGAAGACCATTGTGGAGGGTCCAAGGTGAGGCCCAAAAGTGGGAACTGAGGGCTTTCCTGGAGCTTTAGGAACTACGCTGAGAACCTTCCACCTTTCACTCAGAGGACTGAACCTGGCAGCAAACTCTCTTAACAGTGGTCAAACAGGTAAGGACACATGAAGGACTCACTGACCTCAAACAGCTCTCTCCTGGTCCTCCTAGAGAAAGAGACAGATAAATAAAGATAATACAGTGTACCAGTTAGCTGTTGCTGCCTACCAAATTACCCCAAAACTTTGAGGCTTAAAACAGCACACATGTATTATCTCACAGTCTGTGTGGGTCAGGAATCCGAGCATAGCTTAGCAGAGTCCTCTGTTTTAGGATCTCTCGCAGGGCTATTCGCAGGTGTTAGCAGGTGCTGGGGTCTTATCTGAAGGTTCAAGTGGGGAAGGACCTTCTTCCAAGCTCCATCAGTGGTTGTTGGCCAGATTCAACTCTTCACCCCTAAAACAGAGGACTCTGCTAAGCTATGCTCAGATTCCTGACCCACACAGACTGTGAGATAATACATGTGTGCTGTTTTAAGCCTCAAAGTTTTGGGGTAATTTGGTAGGCAGCAACAGCTAACTGGTACACTGTATTATCTTTATTTATCTGTCTCTTTCTCTAGCAGGACCAAGAGAGAGCTGTTTAAGGCTCAGGTCCCTACTGACTGATGGCCAGAGGCTGTCCTCCGTTCCTTACCATGTGGGGCCCTTCCTTCCAGTAGAGCAGCTTGCTTCATGAAAATGGACAAGCTTGGAAGCCAGTGGGAGTCTGCTAGCAAGACAAAGCCACTATCTTATGAAACGTTATCATAGAAGTGACATCCCAGCACCTTTGCTGTGTTCTGTTGGTTCAAGGGAAGTTACCGATCTTGTCCACACTCAGGAGGAAGAGATTACACAAGGGTGTGAAAGTCAGGAAGCAGGGGTCATGGAGGCCATCCAGGAAGATGGCCGCCACCGTGTGTGACACATTTGGATTGAGTGGGAGGAACAGGGATGGGGCTATCACCCAGCAAATACTACTTGAAATGTGTGTTGAGTATTCTGGCGTGCCCCAGTGGTGACAAATTTGGACAGATCTCATGATTCAGGTCTCTTCCATCTCTAAAATGCAGCATGATGGCATGTCAGAAATGTTGCTTTGGTAGAAAGCCAGCATTATCATATCAGCAAGATAGAATTTATAAAAAGAAGTCCCTTAAAGGGCTAACTGTGACGCCCATGACTTTACAGCACAGCCTTCAAGGGCATAAACCTCAGATATTTGTGTCCTTATCCGAAATTCCTGTGTAGTGGAGCAGAGAGGTCCTGAGCCCTGGAGCCCCTCCGCCAGGACGAGAGGTTTGACCACTGAGTGGCCTCGGCCAAGGTGCTTAACCATCAGATCCAAGTTATTTTTAATGTCTACAAGAACGACGATAATACGTAGCTCAGCAAGGTCACTAGAAGTACCCATAAGAAAGGAGAAAATACTAGTACCCTTATCCTTCTTTTGCTATAATTCCTGGACCTGTGTAGATTTATTTTATTTAACATTGACTTACCACCAAGAATGCAAAAAGCATAGATGTTAGATGTGTTTAGTAAAGTGAAACTTCAGAATCTTACATTCTTCCTGTTTGCTGTACACATCATCATAACCAAGGAGTTATTTATAAATTGCCCTAAATTAGAGTTCCTTAAACATTTAGATTAAACCATCCATAGACAGTGACGTTTTTAACATGGAACACACGTGATGGGCAACACAGAACTCTGGCTGATTTCAGGAAGGGGGAGTTTATCGGAAGCATGCTGGGTTGCTTCTAGAATCAACTGTTAACTGGAGCAGAAGTTCTAAAAGTGGGGTCTGTGGGCCCCTCAGGTCTCTGAGACCCTTTCAAGGAATTTCAAAAGTGAAAATTAATGCCATAATGATACTAAAATGTTACTTGACTTTTTCACGGAGTTAACATTTGCGCTCATAGTGCAAAAGCCATGGTGATAAAAGCTGATGGCACCCTACTTCTCCAAAGAAGACACCCAGATGGCCATTAGACACGCATTCGGGAAATGCAAACCAAAACTACAATGAGACATCACTTCACACCTGTCAAAACCAAAAACACAAGTAAAGACAGGTGTTGGTGAGGACTGTGGGGAGAAAGGGACCCTCGTGCACTGTGGGTGGGAATGCAGCCACTGCGGAAAACTGTGGAGTTGCCTCAAAATGTTAAAGATAGAATGACCCTACGATTCGGCAGTCACACTATTTTTTTAACCCAAAGAATACAAAAACGCGAACTCAAAGGGATACGTGCCCTGTGTACCATAGCAGCATTATTTACAACAGCCAAGGTATGGAAGCAGCCCAAGTGTCTGTCAATTGATGAATGGATAAAGAAGATGTGATATATATATTATATATTTATATAATAAATATAAATATTTAATTAATATATAATTATATTATATTAATAATTAATATATATTAATATAATATAATATATTAATATATAAATTAATTTATTTATTTATATGAAGATGTGATCCATATAAGAAAATGTGATATATATAATATAATGGAATGTTTTATATATATATATATACATATATATGGAATGTTATTCAGTCACTAAAAGGAATGAAATCTTGCCATTTTCAAGGACATGGATGGAGCTCAAGAGTACAATGCTAAGTGACATTAGCCAGTCGAAGATAAATACCATATGATTTCTCTCATACGTGGAATTTAAGGAACAAAACAAATGAACAAAGGGGAAAAAAAAAGAGACAAACCAAGAAAAACTCTAGGGAACAAACTGATGGTTACCAGAGGGAGGTGGGTGGGGGGTGAGGGAGATTAAGAGTACTTTTACTATGCTGAGCACCGAGTGACGTATGGAATTGTTGAATCACTATACGGTACATCTGAAACTAATATAACACAGCATGTCAAGTAACTAAGACTAAAACTTAAAAAAAAGGAGACTGATGGTGTCTTATCATGTATTAACACCAACTACACCCACAGTAATTGGATTCTTCACAACCAGGCACAATAGGAAAAAAAACAGCTATAGCCATGAAATTATTAAAAAGCTTGACCCTTGGGAACAGAACATTTTAATATTACATGCGATGAAATGGGAAGTATGAATAAATCACTTCCGTGGCACACTGAAGCACGATGTGTGTCTTAAGAAACAGCACGTGTGCCATCCTCAGAGTTACAGACTGAACAAGCCCCTTTTTTCACGGGATACCCATTCTCAATCAAAGGAGTGCTTTTGACTGGTTTTTGGCAGGCATTTTCTCAAAAATGAACAAGATGAGCCTGTCACTTCAAGGACACCTGGCAGCATGGTAGCCAATGATAAAATTCAAGCCTTCAAATGAAAATTTGAATCCTTAGAAAACTTGTCAATTAGATGCTCTCTGCAGTGAGCTAGACTGCTTCCCAATCCTTCGAGACTTTTCTGATTAGCTTTCTAATTTAGATGTTATATAATGATATATGTCAACATTCAGAACGTCTGCATAAACGAGCAAACCGATTTTTCTAAATGGCCATGCACGATGCTACAAAATCATGTGGGGGGGGCGGAGCATGTGCGGGTAACAGATCCATTCAGCGGGCAAGGTAAACAAACCAATTTTGATGAAACAAAGCACAGAAGTTCACTGTCATGGTTTTAGATTTCGCATTCTAATCGGTCTTTAAGAACTACTAGATGTGGGGAGGCTGGGTGGCTCAGTCAGTGGAGCGTCCAAATCTTGGTTTTAGCTCAGGTCATGATCTCGAGGTTTGTGGGATCGAGCCCTGCATCAGGCTCTGTACTGACAGCGTGCAGCCTGCTTGCATTCTCTCTCCCTCTCTTCCTGCCTCCCCCACTCTCTCTCTCTCTCTCTCTCTCTGTCTCTCTCTCTCTCAAAAAGAAAGAGAGAGAGAAAGAAAGAAAGAAAGAAAGAAAGAAAGAAAGAAAGAAAGAAAGAAAGAAAGAAAGAAAGAGAGAAAAAGAAAGAAAGGAAGGAAGGAAGGAAGGAAGGAAGGAAGGAAGGAAGGAAAGTTGCAAGTTTGGATGCAGTGTCAAAGAAGAATGTCCATACTATTCGAAAGGCTATTAAAATCCTCCTCCTCTTTCTGAGCACATATCTGGGTAAGGCTGGATTTCCTTCATGTTCTTCATATTCGCAGCAGTGAAAGCAAAAGCAAATATAAAGATCCATCTATCTTCTATTAAGTCAGATATTAAACAAAGATTTACAAAAAGAAAAAGTTTGGGGCACCCGGCTGGCTCAATTGATTAAATGTCCAATTTCGGCTCAGGTCATGATCTCACAGTTCATGGGTTCGAGATCCGAGGGGTTCTCTGTGCTGACAGCTCAGAGCCTGGGGCCTGCTTCGGATTCCGTGTCTCCCTCTCTTTCTATCCCTCCTCTGCTCACTCTCTGTCTCTCTCCTTCCAAAATAAATAAACATTAAAAAACAAAAACAAAACAAAAAAAAACAATGCCACTCTTTATTTTTTGAGAAAAGTTATTTTTCCATAACAATGTTATTGATATCAACACATTAATGTATTTGCAATTTTGTTTTTAAAATGAATTAATAGGGGCACCTGGGTGGCTCAGTCAGTTAACTGTCCAGCTCTTGGTTTTGGCTCAAGTGATGATCTCACGGCTTCGTGGGTTTGAGCCCCAGATCAGGCTGTGCGCTGCCAGTGCAGAGCCTGCTTGGGATTCTCTCTCTTCCTCTCTCTGGCCCTCCCCCACTTGTGCTGTCTCACTCCTAAAATGAATAAATCAACTTCTTTGAAAATTAAAATGAATTAATAAATTAATAACTATTTTTAAGTTTTCTCCACTTTAAACTTCTAATGTAGCACCTCACTTGTGGAGCATATAATTCTTGGTCTCCGGGTCATGAGTTTGAGCCCCAGGTTGGGGGTAGAGATTACTTAACATAAAATAAATTGTTTAAAACTGTTTAAAAAATAAATCTCTAACACGGTAAATATCAATAGGTATAACCTACATAAATAGAAGCTCTTTGAGTTCCTTCATCTTTATTAAGACTGGAAATCAACAAGAAACCAAGACATTCGGAGACTAAAACTCTGTTTGAGAAATGCTGAGCTTAGAGAATCAGATCTTGGGGAGAAAAGCAACAAATCAGGTAGGATACTTTCTGCTATGGGAAACAGAAAACTCCATTTGGGGGCGTCTGGGTGGCTTAGTCAGTTCAGTGTCTGACTTCGGCTCAGGTCGTGATCTCGCAGGTCGTGAGTTCGAGCCCCGCATCAGAGGAGGGCTTACAGCCTGGAGCCTGCTTCGGAGTCTGTCTCCCTCTCTCTGCCCCTCCCCCAACCACACCTTTTCTCTCTCTCTCTTAAAAATAAACATCAAAAAAAAAAAAAATAAGAGGAAGAAGAAAACTCAATTTGAACTGATTCAAACGAAAAGGAACTCTCTTACGGGGCTGCTCCAGGATTAGCGGATTCAGCAGCTGCGTGACATCAAGGACCTTGGACCCTTCCACTCCTCTGCTCTGCTGCCTACAGCTTTGGCTTCGACCCTAGGAAGGTGGTCACAAGATCTCGACAGTGACAATCAGAGTGGCGTGTCTTCTTGTCCACATACAGCAGAGAAGAAAGAAGAGAGAGAAAACCTTCTGCTCCCCGTGGAATATAAACCCTCCCCTTGGTCTAGCACCCACCAGGGGCATGCCGTGCGCTGATGGGCCTGCACCTGCCTTGGAGCTGAGGTCCGGGCAGCCCCCTGAGGAAAACTAAAGGAGAGGGAAGGTTCTTAAGAGAGCAGGAAGGGAAGAAGGAGATGTCACATACGCTGCAACTCTCACTCCGGCGGGCAGGAAAACGGAGACGTGAGTCTGGCCGGGCTGCTAGCGCCGAAGTCAAAATCAGACCCCAGGAAGGATCCGGTTAGCAAGCTGCCTAACCAGCGGCTCTGTCCAGCAGATGCTCTGCCGGCTCCACCACAACTACGGTCTCCTTTGTCACCGGACCGCAGACGTCACTGCCATCACCGCTGCTGGAAAAGTGACTTCTAAACTAGCCTTGAATTGCATCACTTGCTTGGAAAGTCAAAGTCCTGAGCTGGAGCATCAGATTGGTTTACCTGAGCCACACGTCACCGTCACCGTCACCGTTGGGAGCGGGAGAGGGCATGTCCCACCCCCTTCGGCTTCCACGTGAGAGATGCGACTCTTCCACCAAGACTCACAGCCCCACAGGGAGGCCACCAAAATAACGACATCTGGATGCAGGGTGGCCAAAAATACAAGTGCTCCCTTCACACAGATGAAAATTATTCAGAAATAACTCACATCAAACAAGAATAGATAGGTAGATGATGGATAGATAGATGATAGATAAATAGATAATAGATGATAGATGATTGATAGATGATATTCATATATACATACATATCTATGCTTATTTATTTACTTATTTATTCATAGCAAACACAAGAGAAGTCATTTAATTCCAGTATACTGTTTACTAGCTGCGTGACCTTGCTTAAACCTGCTATGTCTCTGTTTGCTATCCATAACACAGGGATAAAAAGAAAACCTGCTCATGAGACTACTGCAGGGACTAAAGCATTTGTAACGTGCTTAGTGTGATATCTACAAGTGTTCATTATTAACATCAGAGCAGCGAGGAATAAACATTGTCAGGGCAGAAAATGTATTTTTTTTATCTTTTTTTAAGCTTATTTATTTATTTAGAGAGAAGGGAGGAGCAGAGAGAATGTTTATTACACTTAAAATAGACAGTACATATTTTAACAATTTCGTTGCCTAAAACTGATCATGACATCAATCATTCTTTTTCATATAATTTTGGGGAAACGTGTAGGCAGATGACCTCAGGTCACACTTCAGAGTGTGCGTGTAAGGAAAATGTGACAAGCAGGCTTGGGAACCTCAGGGCTGCTCTACCTCACACCCGCAACACTCTTTAGTGAAAATAATTTTTTTCTCTCTCTTTTTTTTAAGATTTTGTTTTTAGGTAATGGAGCTCGAATTTACAACCCTGAAATTAAGAGTTACGTGCTCCACCAACTGAGCCAGCCAGGTGCCCCATTCGTGAAAATAATTTTTTTATGTTTATTTTTGAGAGAGAGAGCGGGGGAAGGACAGAGAGGACGGGACAGACGATCAGAAGCAGGCGCTATGCGGACAGCAGAGAGCCTGATGTGGGGCTCGAACTCACGAACCACGAGATCACAACCTGAGCCGAAGTCAGACGCTTAGCAGGCTGAACCACCTAGGTGCCCTGAAAATAATTTTTAAGGAAAGACTGACTGAGGGTAAAGAAATTCCAGACGATGACGGCCACTGTTACTGAGCTCTACATGCATAACTACAGTGACCCCTCCACCCCCACGGGTAAAGAAGCACCAGCACCCCTGTTTTACAGATGAAGAAACTGGGGCTCCTCTGTTTCTCAATTTAGGGACTCAAGGGGGACACGTGTGCTTGGGCAGTGGGAGAAGGGTCTGGCTGGTGAGGGCTCTCCTGCAGGCTGGGGAAGGAGCTGACCAGCCCCCCTCCAGAAGCCCAGGGGGGCAGTCCACGCTGTCTCGGCCAGTCTTTCACTTTTCCTTATTCCGTCAGCAGAGCTCGTGTCATCGGGAAGGCTTCATCCCACGGCAGTGGATTTTTCTGTGCGCTCCTGTTATGCGCTGGGCACTGCAGGGAGCAAAGAGGCAGGTGACATGTGGCCTTTGGCCCCTAATGAAAGCCATTCTGATTTGCAGACAAGACCTACTGGCCACTAATCTAATCACTAGTGAATGAAGTTTCCAGACCTAAGGGAGAGGGGTCGGGGAGAGTCGATAAATAGGTTCCGAGTGTACTACACGATCATTGCTAGAGAAGTTTGGGCAGGAAGCTGATTTATGGAGTGCCCGCTGCGTGCCAGACTCACCTCACACGCAGCCTCTTTCTGTCCTCACAGCAACCTCTGTGGCCTGTGGTCCCCCCTGGGGACCTGAAGCCCTGAGGTGTCCGATGACTGTCTGAAGCCACAGCAGTTGGTACCAACGGGCAGAGCCCGAGCCCCACCCCCAGTCTGTCCGACTCCTAACCGAGTCTGCGACGGCCTCCAGATCGTCCCCTACTCAATTAGAAACGTGGCGTGAGCCTCCAACGCGCTGTGAATATCAGAGTGCAATTAGCAGAGTAATGCTGGCATACTGGGAGAAGGCTTTGGAACCCCGTTCAAAACCTCTTTTGCACAGATCTCAGCCACTGGTACAAAACACACGCCTGGAATACCAGTAAAGGTCATGTTCAAATCATACTCAAAGCTCTTCTATACCCAGTGTTGTCACCCATATGACAAAAGGGATCGTACTTCTCTCACCGTCCAGTTCTTGTGGTTTCCGCCCTTCTCGTGGGTGGGTTAGGAGGCCTGGAGTAGCCCCCCTGGGGGGCCGGGGGACTGGCTTCACAGCCATTCTGTCCCTGTGCGCCACCACCAAGTGGCCGGGAGGGGCGGAGGGGCACGCGGAACTGGCCCCGGGCGTGTAAGGTGGCTCTCCCCTTCCCCTCCGCTTGCCAGGTCAGTCAGTGTCCTCGTCACCAGGAGAACAGAGGACCGCATGTGTGCCACAGCTCTGGCACTGCCACACTCTCCAGCTGAGAAGAGAGGGAACAGAAAAGTAGGCGCCCAAACTAACGCAGGAGGGTGACCAGCTCTCTGGCGCACCGGCGTCTGAGAGAGCTCCCGGCAGGCAGGACTTGGCCTTTGAAAGTCAAGCTAGTCCCGGACAAACCAGGAAGAGTTGGTCACCTTGCCCGACCTCTCCAAGCTGACACAATATGACCTCCTGCTCTTGTCTTTCCCAGCCACGTGCACGCCCCACTCCGTGTGGTCCCCGGAGGGTAGGCTTTGCTAATAGCTAACATCACCGTCACTGTTTCCTCAGGGTCAGGCACTTAACGTGGTTGTGTCATCTGAACCTCAGCACGGGGCTAGGGAGCAATTACAATGGTCATCTCCTTTCACAGATGAGGAAACTGGGGGCTTAGACGGGTAAACAAGGCGTATAAAAACAGTTCCATAAGACAGCTTGTGCCCACGATCAAGTTTAGAAGGGGACTCCATACTCTGCTTTCTGAAGTTTGCCAGGGTGACGGAGGGAGGGAGGGAGGAAGTCAAGAAGGGAGGAAGGAAATTAGGAAGGAAGGAGGGAAGGAGGGAGGGAGGAAGGAAGGAAGGAAGGAAGGAGAGAAGGAAGGAGAGAAGGAAGGAAGGAAGGAAGGAAGGAAGGAAGGAAGGAAGGAAGGAAGGAAGGAGAGAAGAAAGGAAGGAAGGAAGGGAGGGAGGAAGGAAAGGAGGGAGGAAAGGAGGGAGGAAGGAAGTTTGGACAGAAGGAAGAAGGGAGGGAAGACAAGAGGGAAGGAAGGGGGAGAACAGATGGCAGAAAGAGGGAGAGAGGGAAGGAGGGGGAGAGAGAGAGAGCACGAGTGAGTGGGGAGACTTGACTCTCCTCCCCCCGAGAACACGTCTGCATCTGGGCAATCCCTTCCCAAGGAGGCAGTCCCGTCCTCATCCCGGCTCGCTCCCCACCCCGCCCTCCCGGGGAGCTGACGGAGCACCAGCTGCAGCGCATTTTACTCCCCGCTCGAAATGAGGATGTTATCATAGGATATTCATGCCTATTCGTATAAATAATTCATCTTTTTTTTTTTTTGCACGAAAGTTAAACAGCCTGAAGCCAGAACATTTAAAAGGAACGTTGGTCCCTTATTCATAAAATAATAATGTGCTGGTTTGCCAGACAGTTTGCGAAAGTCCCGAAGCTAAAATACACCGAGTTCTGGGACTATTTTTAGCCTGGAACAGGCCTTCCGATGTCTTTCTCAGTTCACACTTGATAAGGGCAGTGTTATGCTTTCTCTGAATGCGGGCTGTCCCAAATCAGCTACATTCACGGAAGGAAATCTAAAAGATAACTTGGCAAATAGCATATTCATAAAATCCAGCCCCCCCCCGGTACACAAATGCTTTTTTTAACTCCACACAAAAAAATAAATCATAAACAAAAGGATAATGGGGTCTAGGGTCAGCCACAGCTATGGAAAATGGGGCCACAGATTGTTAATGTTTGCGTGAGCCTTTTTCCGACAGGGAGAGCTCTTTCGCAGTGAGACAGGCAGCAGTTCCAGAGCTGAAACTGCTCAGAAACAGCCGGCAGACGGTAAGATTTGGGCCTCCATGTTACGATGGGTTCTCCCTTCTCCTCGACGTCATGTCTTTTACAAGATCCCTACTTTTGCCACCTGTGATGATCTTTAAACTACTAAGATTACTTTTGCCGTATTATCTCCAGGGGAACACAAAGACTCACAGTGTCGGCTGCCTGTGACACAGGGCAAAATGTAATATGCTCCTGATATGTTACGTGATACATTAAACATGTAACATGGTTACCTAGGGTCACCAACAAGTTTGCTAGTGACGGAGGGTTGTCCTGGAACGCGAGACTCTCAGGGCTAAACCAGAAAAGTCCCGGGCAAAGCAAGACCAGTTGGTCATCCCTCCTCTGCTGAGGGACTCTGGATCACTGGGACCCTGGGCGAGGGAGAAAATGGTGACTATATACCCTTTCACACCTCTAACAATGGCCCACAGTAGTTTATGAGACCTGTGCAAAATTAACATCGTTACATTTCTTTATTATTCCATTAGTTCCTAAAATATATATACTCCAAGGGACTTTACCATGATTCACCCAAAGAATTCAAAATTGTGCAAACTTCTATAATATTCATTCTCACAACACTGGAAGATAAGTGGGGCTCACATAGTTGTTCGATTTCAAAGACTTCTAGAACGGCGCCTGGGGGGCTCAGACGGTTGAGCATCCAACTTCGGCTCAGGTCATGACCTCACGGCTTGTGGGTTTGAGCTCCATGTCAGGCTCTGTGCTGACAGCCCAGAGCCTGGAGCCTGCTTCGGATTCTGTGTCTCCCTCTCTCTCTGCCCCTCTCCCACTCGTGCTCTGTCTCTCTCTCAAAAACAAATAAACATTAAAAAAAAAAAAAAGATTAGAGAACGGAGGCCCGACGAGGTCATCTAACTTGCCCAGGGCTGGACACGAGTGCGTGCCGGCCTTCTCTCCCCGAGGCTGGCCTCTCCTCTGCTGGCCTCCATCCGTTAGTGTTGTCAAACCACGGACACAGTGGGCCGTTGCCAAAGAGAAATATTTCTATCAAAGTTTCTCAAGTGTCCCCTAGGAGACCCGCCAACCACCAGTGATGACATAATATTGGCCGATGGCGCCCGCCGGCCAGTCATGCTTCAGCAGAAAGTGCCACCCACCGAGAAACTTTTTATGGGATTTCAATAGGACGCAGAGTCCCGAGGTGCATGACGTGGGGAGGGCCCCAACCTCCGAGCCGGGCCGGGCCGTCTGTCCACAGCTCCTCTTGCAGTTCTGGGCTTCGCACATGCATCCAGGTCACATCCATTCACTGCCTTCTCAGCATGAAGATTCTGAGAGGCCGGGACCAGCCAGGCAGGACTCAACAGGCCTCAGACTTCTTTCTCCAGCAGAGCGGAGGGTGGGGAGGGGAGCAGCGCACCCCCTGGGCACCCTTATCCATGGCCGTGAGGCCCACTCCAGCCAGCTCCAGGCGAACACACCAGCTATTGTCTCTGTGTGCTTCAGGGTCTGCTCTTCCACGCGGGAGTCACCCCGCACCCCTGCGTACAGAGGAACCCCTCCAGGCCCGTCCTGCTGCGATTCCCACAACCGGCATCATCGGCCTCTCACCGGAGGCCCGAGTTAGGTCGCACGCTGGCGAAAGTTCACGTTTTGATCCCCAGGCAGAGCTCTTTGAAGGACCGGGGCAGAGAAAGGTTAAGTTTTGAGATGGTCCCGGGTGGCGTCTCTCCCAAAGCCACACTGCGAATTCCCAACCTGCAGCCCTCGGTGGCTGCCTCCTAGCCCCACTCTGGAGCCTTCGGTCTCCCGAATGACCTCCCACCTGCTTCCCAAGATGGCTACCTCGCATGCCTCCCCACCTTTCCTGTCCCCTCGGGTCTCAGGGCTGTGCCACCTTGACCCTGGATCCTGTCTCCTCTGTGTCCTCAAAGCCTTTTGTCCCACCAGCAGCCTCTACTTTTCTCCAAGATCTTCAGTCCTCTGCTAGACACTGCTGCTTTCAACAAAAAAATCCGCGAGCGTCGCGTGTGTCCTTTTCCCTCGGTAGCTCTTGCTATTCCTTCCCTGAACCTCTAGGTGGCGTTTGATGATGCTGGGGCTTCCTGTCTTGGAAGTCTCTGCTCCCTTGGAGGGCCTGGACCTCTTTCTCTCCAGGTGTCCCATCTTCCCCGTGACCTCCGTCTCCCTCTCTGGCACCAGCACCTCTGCCTGTAGCACAGTCTGCAGGGTTTCCACCCGAGACCTCGCCTCATTCCACACCTTCTCCCTGGGTCCTCAACCATGGCCCCAGCTTTAAACGACCCTCTCAGTGTGCCCCATGACCATTCTTAAGATCTTCTGATTCCAGGGGCACCTGGGTGGCTCAATCTGTAAAGGGTCTGACTCTTGGTCTCAGCTCAGGTCATGATCTCGTGGTTCATGAGTTCAAGCCCCGCATCAGGCTCCAAGCTGATGGTGTGGAGCCTTGTGGAGCCTTCTTGAGATTCTCTATCTCTCCCTCTCCTGCTGCCCCCGCCCCCCTCCACCCAGGTTCCCCCCCCCAAAATAAATAACAAAACTTAAAAAAAAAAAGATAAAAGATATACTGATTCCAGAAACCTCAAAAATGTCCCAAATTGGATTCTCATCTTCCTGCCCCCAACCTCTCCTGCCTCCTGAGCTCCCTCTCTCTGCTGACCACCCAGAGCTGGAAACCTGGGGGGCTCCCATCCTCTTCCCCCTGCTCACTGCCACACTGCCAAACCCTTTCTCCTCTCCCTCAAAACAGAGTCCAGTCACCCACATTCATCTGCTTATCTGTCTTCCCAGCGCGCGCGCACACACACACACACACAAATGCAACAGCCATCAAATCAGGAACTGTCTGTTTCGTTCACAGCTATATCCCCACCAGACAGACATATGCCTGGCACACAGTGAGTATTCAAGAAACGTCACTCCGCTGAATGAACAAATACACACTGACTGGGTTTCTGTCAGGTAACATGGTGGTTAAGCAGATCTATTTAAATTCAGACGGCAAGATTTCGAGTCTTGGCCCTGCCATTCACTCTTTGTGTCACTTTTTAAACTAAGTTAACTTGCCCTGAGCCTGAATTTCCCGATCTGTAATATGGGCATAAAAATAGCAGATGACTCAAGAGTTCATGGTCAGGATGAAGAGAGATAACACGTGTGAAGAGCTCATCTCAGTGCCAGGGACCCATGAAGGCAGCAGCAGCCGTTAGATACGATTGCTGTCATTCTTCCTGTCTTCAGAGCCCACCTGTGTGATATCATCTTCCAAACTGGTCCCTCAGAGTCCAGACTCCTCCCCTCAGGTGAGTCCCCCACCCTACTCTCAGAACCACAATGATCTTCACAACCGCAAAACGGAGCATAAGACTCCTTTGCTGAACTCGGCCTCTAGAGTCCAAATCCCATGGTCTGGCCTCAGCTTCCCGATCCCCAGCTTCACGTATCCTCAACCCCATAGACCTCAAACTCTACCAAACCGCTTGCTGTCCCTCCCCTCCAAGCTATTGTCTGAGCTATTCCCTAGCTCTATGAGAAATGTTCTTCTCAACCCTGCTCCCCTCCGAATCATGCTACAAATAAGACACAGACTCCTTTGTGAAGCTTTTCCTGATCTCTCATCCGCACCCCCCACCATCCCAAGCAAACTTACTACAGCCCATTTACACTCCTCTAAGACAGCGAGGGTGACCAGCTGTCCCAGTTCACCCAGGACTGAGGGCTTTCGAAGAATGCAGAACTTTGAGTGCTAAAGCCAGAGGGTCTGGGCAGATGGGGCCTTCGGTCACCCTATTAGCATCAATCACATTGTTTAGGAATTAGCTGTCTTTCTGATAAGGTAGTAGGGCACAAAGTTTGTCTTGCTTATCTTCATATCCCCAACATCTCGCCTAGTGTCAGGCACGTCATATGGTCCATAGTCAATAAATATGTGCTAAGCGCGTTCACTGAGGTAACAGTTAATTGGGGCAGCGGAAGAGCTACTGGCCGCGGCTCAAACCCTGTCCCTTCCCTGCAGGACCTTGGCAAGTTATTACTTTTCTTTATATATTTATTTGTCTGTCGCTGAATGATTTGAGGCAAATTTCCTGGTCTCGCTGAGCCTCTGTTTGCTCATGTGTACAATGGAAGATAATAATATCCACTTCATAGAGATGTCGCAAAGATTAAACGGATGTAAAGTGACTCAAATGCCTCATGGCGCATAACAAGCTTTCAACAAATGCTAACTGCTATCACTATTGTCCTGTGCATTATTATTTAAAGAGTTAACACAGTGCTGCTCCCTTCCCACCATTAACTAAATTAATGCAGGTGGCCTTAAATGTAATTATGCCACAGAAAAAAGCCGCCCTTAAAACAGTGGCCGGCCACCTTGGCTGCACATGAGGACCCCCTAGGGAACTTTTACAAAGACCGATGCCCAACCCCTGACCAATTAATTCGAATCTCCAGTGATGAATCCACACATCGGCCCCTTTAAAGGGCCCCCGTGGAGATTCTAATAGGCCAGGTTGAGAAGTTCCGCCTTAAGGCACCAGATTCCTCACACTTTAAATCTTAATTGCTGGGCTGGGTCTTTCCAAATAGTTATCTCTAAGGTAGCTGTTGTCCTGTTGTCTGCAGTCAAAAGGGCTCAATTCCCTTTGTCCCCCTCCCTTGTCCTCCGGGCAAGAACTGGAGGATTCCCAGCTGACCTGAGGGGAGCGGCCACTGGCCTCCCGTTACCCATGGCAGGCTGGCACCTGGGTTCCCAAAGCCCTGCCGGGCCCCTGCTGTTCCTTCCCCTCAGACCCCTCACAGCCTCATGATCTCTTAGGAACGGGAAGAAGTGAAAAAGAGGTCAGTTCATCTGTGTCCACCCTAAGGGCACAGATGGTTCTCTTCTCGCCAGCGCTTCTCAAACTGGGCTCCGCGGACAGCTTCTCAGGGACCGACCAGTTAAGTGAGAAAAGCTTTGTTGGCTTTTGCGACTTGCGGGTAATCTAAAATGTGACTACCGCACATCCTCTGGCCGCCCCTTCCTAAGAGGCCCGCTGCAAGAATCGAGTGCCCGTGTTTGTGCTTTGTGACACAAAGGCTGTGCACACACACAGATTCCAAAGTAGCCCAAATGGAGGGAGCAAGGCCGGAAACTGCGTCCTGCCAGGGCACCAGGCGGTAGAAGCAAAACAGACTCAGAGTGACCAGAAAGTAGCCTTAGTGTCAAGTCAGCTGTAGAAACAGAGCCAGTTTGTGTGGTTTCTCATGATGTTCTCAACGGCTAATTACACTGAAGATACCTTTAGGGTATTTTTTCCCTTTCCGAAAACAATAGGTAGAGAAAGCCCATTTAACTTTTTTATTAATGCTTATTTTTAAGAGACAGAGACAGAGCGCAAGTGGAAGAGGTGCACAGACAGAGGGAGACCCAGAATCCGAAGCAGGCTCCAGGCTCTGAGCTGTCAGCGCAGAGCCCGATGCGGGGCTCGAACCCACCAACCACGAGATCATGACCTGAGCCAAAGTCAGACGCCTAGCCGACTGAGCCACCCAGGTGCCCCTCCCATTTAAAGTAAATTTTAGGGCTTCTGGGTGGCTCAGTCGGTAGAGTGTCTGACTCTTGATTTCAGCTCAGTTCATGATCCCAGCGTCACGGGATCGAGCCCCACGTCAGGCTCTGCGCTGAGCCAGCTTAAGATTGTCTCTCTCTCTCCCTCGGACCCTCTCCCCAGCTCTCTCTAAAATAAAATAGATTTTAGTAAAGCTAACCATATCTTTTACTGAATGCTGCCTGATCTACACATCATTAAAATAATGATTCGCTTCATTAGAACTTCATTAAAATCAGCAATTGCTCACTGGCTCGCTGGTGGGTATACAGCGTCTGATCATCCAGCACTAGCAAATACAGCTTGGATGTGACCGATACCATTTGTGACTTAGGAGAAGAGAAAGTCTTTGCGTCGGTAATACGAAAGTGGAAACACACAAACTAGACCCGAGGCTACACCTTTCCATTATTAAGCCAGCAATCGCGATTTATTTTTAGGAGAGCCCGACCATAAATCCCATCAAAATAATACTGTTTACTTAGATGCTGTGCCTGTGCACTTTCTTTTGCTTTTAATTTCTAAGTTTGGAGCAGGGCTGAGGTTATAGGTGCATAAGAACCGTAAGCATGGACAGTTTTATCTAGTTTTCCCTTATACCTAATTAGGAGACGACAAAACTAAGGCTACTTTGTGGTCCGTCCTCCGTGATCTTTTCCGTCCCGGTTTGGAAATCTGGCGCGGCGAGAGACCGGAATCATCCGGGGACACCGTCAGGTCCTGCCCTGGTCACGCAGAGGTCAGGGACAGCAGTCTAGAGTGGGGGACACACCCCTGGGCTCCAGGTCTGCTTTGTCAACGCAGGTACGCACTACTTTGCCACTTAACAGCTATGAGTCCTTGGCCAAGTCACTTCACACTACGGACCCCTCTCTGCTCCCACCCCCACCCATCCCTGCCAGACCCCATCTCCCTGAGGTCTACCATCCCCCTGCCTCCACCTTCCGGTGACCCCGTGATCCTCTCACGGCGACTCTGGGTAGAGGATGAAGCCCAGCAGCGCTTGGGGGCAGACCTGAGTGACAATTCTGACCCAGACATTGACCTTGAACATAACCTCTCTGAGCTTCAGTTTCCTTACTGTAGAACAGAGAGGAGAGTGCTGTTGTCATGGGGTACTTCGTAGACTAAGCGAGATGAGAAGTATCTGGGAAGCACAGAACATGCCCCTTCCCGAGGGGTGCTCAGGGAACATTCCGTGCCGCCATTAGAGTTCCCACAAATCCCCCCGGGGGGCTCCGGGCCAGCGGGGAAGGAGAATTTTTTTTTGGGTTTTGGTTTTTAACCTCAGCCCATAACCTCCTTTCCTCCATACAAGGTCATACTGAAACTTCTCTAGGTTTCTGAATAGCTCGCCCCAGGACGCACAAAGGGAGATGGGGAAGCTTGGGGAATGGAGGGAGAGGGGTCAGGCTGAAGCTGGGGAACAGTGGGGCCTAGGGCTGGCCCTGTTTGTAACTGCACAGAGAGGGAGACAGCAGGCTCCCTTCAGCAACAGGGACTGCTCCCATCACAAGGCCATTGGAGGTAAGGCCCTCCTTTCCTGTGCACTTTTTAGCTAGCTGTAACCAAGCAAACCAGATTCGCATTTTTTTATTTTAGTAAGGTGTAAATGACTGAGCAAATATACACACATCTGCCATGCTCGTTCACCTGTGGGAAACTAACGAGTGGACTTGAAGCCCACCCAGGCAACACGGGCGGGGAGAGCAGTATTGACCGGGCCCCTCCCCACATAAGGTCAGCCCCGGCCTGGGGAGAAGCCCCTTGCTCCTCCTCTCTCAGCGAAGAGAGGCAACTCCCACTCTGGAAAGCAAGAGGCTGGCCCAGCCCTAAGCCCAGAAGCCCCAGATTTTTCCAAGCCCAGGATCCCGGTGGGTAGGAGGGGGCTTCCCATTCGTCCAGGGTTCACAGAACCCCCAGAATGTGAGCCCTCCTCCCTGGCAGAGAGTACCTGTCACCTGGACCCCTGAGGGGACCCAGTGGGTCTGGAACATCGAGTCCCATTTTCTGTTCTCCTCCCCTCCTCGCACCTGCTCCCAGCAATCCTGCATGAAAGATCAGTCCTTCTCAGTTCTGTGTGATATTATATTACCACAGTGCTACTGTATCGCAGTACCAGAGAGGGAGGCTTCGACAACAGAAATGTATTGTCTCACAGTCTGGAGGCTAGAAGTCCAAGGTCAAGGTGTCAGCAGGCCTGGTTTCTTCTGAGGCTTCTCTCCTTCGCTGGCAGACCGCTGCCTCCTGACTTTGTCTTCACTCTGGGGTTCGGCTCTTCCTCGGTGCGTGCACACGTCTTTTCCAAATCCTCTCATGAGAACGCCGGTCATACTGGACGAGGACCGACCCTGAAGACCTCGTTTTAACTTAATTACCCCTTTAAAGATACTATTTCCAAGTGCCGTTGGAGATACTGAGGTACGGGAGGTTAGGACTTCACCACAGGAATTGGGGGGTGGAGGGACAAGGACACAACTCAGCCTATAACAGCCTATATTGTGATGGTTACTTGTTTTTAATGTTTTTTAATGTTTATTTATTTTTGAGAGAGAGAGACAGAGCGTGAACAGGGGAGGGGCAGAGAGAGAGAGGGAGACACAGAATCTGAAGCAGGCTCCAGGCTCTGAGCTGTCAGCACAGAGTCCGAACCTACAAACTGTGAGATGATGACCTGAGCCGAAGTTGGATGCTTAATCGACTGAGTCACCCAGGCGCCCCTAGATGCAATTAACATTTAAATCAGTAGATTTTGAGTAAGGCGCATTAACCTTCATAGTGTGGGCCTCACCCGATCAGCTGAAGACGTTAAGCCCAGACTGAGGTCCCCCAAAGAAAAAGGAATTCTGCCTCCAGAGTGCAACACAAAAATTCCACCTGGATTTCCAGCCTTGGACTCAAGATGCAACATCAATTCTTGCCTCAATTTCCAGGCTCCCAGCTTGCCCTGCAAATGCCAGACTTTTCAGCCACTACAATGTCATGAGCCAGTTCCTTACGACAAAGCTGTCTCTCTGCTCTATTCAACAGGAAAGATATATATCCCCTCTTTATTTCTCAGAAGAATCCTAACACAGATATTCACTTCCAATACTCCTGTATTGCAATAATTATGATCACGTTAGCATGGGGTTGTATCTGCGGTAAGTTTTCTTTTATAAGAAGTCCAGTAGCCAGGAGGCATCACAATCCCAGACTTCGAGCTGTATTACAAAGCTGTAATCATCAAGACAGTGTGGTCCTGGCACAAAAACAGACACTCAGATCAATGGAACAGAATAGAGAACCCAGAAATAGACACCCAAACGTACGGCCAACTCATCTTGGACAAAGCAGGAAAGAATATCCAATGGAATAAAGACGGTCTCTTTAGCAAGTGATGCTGGGAAAACTGGACAGGGACATGCAGAAAAATGAACCTGGACCGCTTTCTTACACCATACACAAAAATAAACTCAACATGGATGAAAGACCTAAATGTAAGATAGGAAGCCATCAAAATCCTCGTGGAGAAAGCAGGCAAGAACCTCTTTGACCTCGGACGCAGCAACTTCTTACTCAACACGTCTCCAGAGGCAAGGGATACAAAAGCAAAAATGAACTATTGGGACCTCACCAAAATAAAAAGCTTCTGCACAGCAAAGGACACAATCCTCAAAACTAAAAGGCAACCGATGGAATGAGAGAAGATATTTGCAAACAACGTATCAGATAAAGGGTTAGTATCCAAAATCTATAAAGAACTTATCAAACTCACCCAAAAAAAACAAATAATCCCGTGAAGAAATGGTCAAAGACATGAACAGACACTTCTCCAAAGAAGACACCTGATGGCCAAAAGACACATGAAATGATGCTCAACATCACTTATCATCAGGGAAACACAAATCAAAACCACAATGAGATACCACCTCACACCTGTCAGAAGGGCTAACATTAACAATTCAGTTAACGACAGATGCTGGCGAGGATGTGGAGAAAGAGGATCTCTTTTGCGCTGCTGGTGGGAATGCAAACTGGTGCAGCCACTCTCGAAAACAGTATGGGGGTTCCTCAAAAAAATTAAAAATAGAACTGCCCTATGACCCAGCAATTGCACTATTACGTATTTATCCAAGGGATACAGGTATGCTGTTTTGAACGGACACATGCACCCCAATATTTATAGCAGCAGTGTCAACAATAGCCAAAGTACGGAAAGAGCCCAAATGTCCATCAATGAATGAATGGATAAAGAAGATGTGGTATATATATATATATATACAATGGAGTATTACTCGGCAATCTAAAAGAACGAAATCTTGCCATTTGCAAGTACATGGGTGGAACTAGAGAGTATCATGCTAAGTGAAATTAGTCAAAGAAAGACAAATATCACATGACTTCACTCATATGAGGACTTTAAGATACAAAGCAGATGAACATAAGGAAGGGAAGCAAAAATAATATAAAAACAGGGAGGGGGACAAAAATACAAGAGACTCTTAAATACAGAGAACAAACAGAGGGTTACAGGAGGGCTGGTGGGAGGGAGAATGAGTTGAATGGGTAAGGGGCATTAAGGAATCTACTCTTGAAATCATTGTCGCTAACTAACTTGAATGTAAATTTTTTTTAATTAATAATTTAAAAAAAAGCAGTCCAGTAGCAAGTGACAGCAGTTCCCTCACTCAGGGAACTGGGTCACCATTGAGATCCCACTCTGTCTCCCACCTCTGCTTTCGTCTGCTTTCCACCTACTGGATGCATTCTCTAGAAGGTTCTCTCTGCTTATCATGGTGGCAAGATGGCGGGCCAAAGTCCCAGCCCCAAACTGGGAGATCTACCCTCTCAGCAACCCTAATGGAAAGAGCAGTTCTTTAGTATCCAAGAGCTGTAACACAAGTCCTCAAATTGTATCTCATTAGATCAATGTAGGTCACACGCCCATTCCTAAAATAATCACAGCCAGTATTCTCTTTTTCCAGCAATTGGTTTAAACGTGGGCACATGATTTCGTTCTGGAAAGGCTGCTGAGGCTTTCCAAGAAAGGTTTCTCTCCCTCCGTGATAACAGATGGGCTTGTGAGAAAAAAACTCCTTCTCTGATATCTTGCTTTAGAGGCCCTCAGGCGAGACTGGGACACCAGAAGCTATAACAGGAGATTAGCCTAGGACATGAACCCTTACACTGAGGACAGATAGAGACAGTGTCTTTGATGATCTTGTTGGGCCTCTGAACAATATTAAGACCACCTACTTCTAGAATTCTTGCTAACGAAATTCAAATGTGCTGTGGGTCCAAGCCACTGGTACCTGTCACTAAAATCAATCCTAAGTGAAAAAGACATTTTCCCAAACCCAATTTTCTCATCTATAAAATAGGAGCAAACATTGGCAGTTAGTGTCAGTATTAAATGAAATAATGTCTAATAGTGTCTGACACACAGAAAACAGTCAAGGAACTTTGGTTTCATTTCCTATGGCAGTCCCTCTGGCTCTTTAAATTCTAAATTCCTCGGTTGATTAATTGATTGCTTTGTTGGACCGTCCTCATCTCAGAAATTATATTGCTAAGCTTCTCCTTTCCAGAGTAGTTGGTTCCCTACTTGTCTGGGTCAAGGCCTTTCTCCATCTGGTCTCAAAGGTCCCGAGCTTGTAACTAGAGAAATACCCTCTGGTTCCTCAGTTAAGACACACGATCATCACGGATTAGTGCAAAACCCTTTCTTGTTTTGTTTTTTTCCTTTTTTATACCTTTCCCTACTTAAACACACTTGGACACACACCTCTGCCACTTTTAACCACTCTGTTTTTTTTTTTTTACATGCATGAATTCTTTTTTTGAGAGAGAGAGAGAGCAAAGAAGCGTGGCAGAGAAAGAAAGCAGGTTCCACACTGTCAGTACAGAGCCCGAGCCGGGGCTTGAACTCACAAACCATGAGATCATGACCTGAGCCGAAATCAAGAGTCCAGACGCTTAACCAAATGAGCCACCCAGACGCCCCCATTGATTTTTTTTTTTAAGTGATCTCATATCCAGCAAAATCTTGCTGAGTTCACTTATTACTTCTACTGGTTGATCCTGTTGAATTATCTAAGTAGACATTTATATCGTATGTGAACAGTTTATTTCTTCCTTTCCAATCCTTTCTTCTCTTATTTCTTTTCACCCTGACCAGTAGCTCCTCTTAGTTAAACAATAGCAGTGTAGAAGTGTCTTACAATAATGTCTCTGGCCACTTTAGTGGTGAAATCTTGAGCAAATATTCTCACCCATCCTGACCCTCAGTTTCCCCAGCCAATAACTTTCCTCATGGACTCGTGAGGACCATGGTAATAAACCCAAAGTTCCTAGCACCCAATGGGTGCTAAAGCATAGAGTGTAGCTTTACTAATCCCCCTAATAAATATATAAATTGTCCATTTCTTTGTATGCTGTGTATCCCACTGTTACGGGGAGCTGTACCATTTAAAATACCTAGGATATCTAGGGGCATCCGGGCGACTCAGTTGGTTAAGAGTCCGACTTCAGCTCAAGTCATGATCTCACAGTTCATGGGTTCAAACCCCACATCAGGCTCTGTGCTGATACCTCAGAGCCTGGAGTCTGCTTCGGATTCTGTGTCTCTGTCTCTCTGCCCCTTCCCCACTTGACTATGTCCATCTCTCTCTCAAAAATAAATAAACATTAAAAAAAACTGTTCTAATACATAGGATATCTAAAGAAGAGAGATGGTAATTTTTATCTGAATCTGAAATGAACTATTTGGGGAGGCATCTGGGGGCTTCAGTCGATTAAGTTTCTGACTCTTGATTTCAGCCAAGATCACGATCTTGAGGTTCTTGGGTTCCGGCCCCGCGTCAGGTTCTGCATTGATGCTGCAGGGCCTGCTTGGGATTCTCTCTCTCTCCCTCTCTTTCTCTGCCCCTCCCCTGCTCACTCCCTCTCTCTTTCTCTCAAAACAAATAAACTTAAAAAAAAACTTTTTTAATAAAATGAATTATTTTTAACACTGGCAGAAAGGATTTCAGCGCCCTGCCAACTGCGAAGCTGTGCCACTGAAAGCATTAACCAAGTATAACCAGAGCAATAGCAGCACCAGATGCATAGACCATCCCAACTTTTCACTCCGATTTCATTAAGTATGTGTCAGCAAACTCGTCATCAACACATTTTTTAAAAAGCTCTCATGATCAGAATGATGGTGGTAGAGACTCTGGGATAAACTGAATTTCTTATGTTCTAAACAGATGGGGGATGACAAAAACAGAAAAAAAAATAACAGCGTGTTAATTTTTTTATATAAACCAAATATTTTGGTGAGGAAAACATGATTACCTATTAATCGCACGTCAAGTTTTATCTACACAGAGTAGATCAGTACTTAAAATATGATAATGTAGAGGCATAAATAAATTCTAAGTTTTATGCAGTCTTTAAAAAAGGTACAAGCCATGAGGCAACTTTCTTTATTAAATCAGATTTTTTAAGTAAATTAAGAAAAAGTAGTAGCCCCACTAGCTGTTGATACGTGCTTGTCTGGTTGGCTGGTCCTTCCCCCTTCAGAAGCATACTGAAATGCTGACAAGTGGATTGCTAACGGTAATTACAAATATTCTGGGGAGTGTGATTTCAAAGCTCTGATTTTCAGGAAATTGTCGAGTCTATGCTCTATTTGGGTGAAAGCATGTTTGTGTAACAGCCTAGCAATAAAAGCCATCTCTGAAAACTATTCTGTTCTTTGACGTGACTGCAGGGAATTTCTCATGGCTGATGGCGAGGATTTTAAATAACATTCGCACCCCTTGGACAGATTTTCTATTCTGCTTGCAACCACGTGATTCCGCAATCCCCCTTAGTGACATCACGCTGAAGAGAACAGCAAGAAATACAATCTCCCCTGCCACCCCAGTGCGCTCGTGCCTCACTGCGGCTGACGGGTGGTTACCGCGGTGGAAATGGGTTTGATTCCCCTACACTGACTGTCCTCATTCTCTGATCTCAGCACTTTCCCCCTGTGTTCCTAAGCAGGAAAATTGTTTTGTATATAAACTACCACAGTGCATTTCAAGTGGAACTGTAGAATTTACAGTTTTAGAAATTACCTTTCGTATCAACTATCTGTGTCCCTACCGCATACACCATCTCCACAAAACATATAACGGATGAGGCACACAAAGACTTGTTAGCTATTTCAAAGCTTGTATTCAGTACCTACTGTATGCCTACCTCATGAAAGGGGATTGAGCACTATTGTATCATTAATTCTCCTGTGACGTACTAGAAAATATATACCGGTCTCTGCCCCTGGTTCCTGGCACAGGGTCTAAAAATCCTTATAATCTCCTAGGTGATAAGAGAGTGTCTTGTGGTCTAATGAGGGAACTTTGGGGGAACTTCTGGACGGCACCTGGGTGGGGGCTGGTCACCGGAAAGCCTGAGCTGCGATTAGAAGAGCTTATAATTTTCATTCTCTTGAGAAGGCAGAGGGGCTGAAAATGGGGGTCAAGTATCAACCATGCCTATGTGATGAAGCCCATCAAATCCCAAAAGCACAAGGTTCAGAGAGCTTCCAGACAGGAGAACACATCCACATGGGAGGGTGGTGCGCCCCAAATCCACCGGGACAGAGTGCCTGTGCCCTGGACCCTCTCAGACCTTACCCTGTGTGTCTCTTCATGTGACTCTTCATCTCTTTCCTTTAATAAGCTGGCACCCGTTCGTGTTTCCCTGAGTTCTGTGAGCCACTCTTGCAAACAAGCAAATCCAAGGAGGGAGGAGGCCACGGGGACCTCTGGCTGGAGCTAAGTCAGACAGAAGTTGTGGGTAACCTGGGACATACCGCTCTCTTTTTTTATTATTATTTTTTTATTTGAGAGAGAGAGAGTGTGTGTGTGAGATTGCGAGAAGGGGAGAGAAGGGCAGAGGGAGAGGGAGAGAGAGGGTCTTAAGCAGACTCCACACTCAGTGCGGAGTCACAACCGTGAGATCATGACCTGAGCTAAAACCAAGAGTCAGACGCTTAACCAACTGAGCCACCAGGCACCCCAGGACTTACTACTTTCTCTTGGCATCTGAAGCGGGGAGCAGTCTTGTAGGACAGAGCCTTTAACCCATGGGATCTGTCTCCAGGTGTACAGTGTCAGGATTGAGTTAAATTGCAGGACACCGCACGGGGGTCACAGAGACCTGCTTGGTGGGGGGGACCCCATACATTTGGTATCAGAAGTGCCGTGCGTGTAGTCATGTGCGAGAGTGCAGGAGAAACACACAGAGGAGGGGGTTTCCCCAATACCGCTCCCGGGGCCCCTGGAGATGGCCGACGGCAATAACAATACCAAACTCGCCGACAACGGCTATTGAGAAAGCACATCACAGTAGTTGAGAGTATAGTGTGGAGGCAGAAACCCTGTCTCAAATCTCATCTCTGGGGCACCTGGGTGGCTCAGTGAGTTAAGCCTCTGACTCTTGATTCTGATTTTGGCTCAGGCCATGATCTCACGGTCAGGGGTTCGAGCCCCGCATCAGGATCTGTGCCAACAGCGCAGCCTGCTTTAGGATTCTCTGTCTCTCTGTCTCTGTCTCTCTGTCTCTCTCTCAAAAATAAATTTTTTACAAAATCCCAGCTCTGCCACTTCAGTGTGTCACCCTCGTTCCTCAGCCTCTCTGTGTTTTGGTCTCCTGTCTGTAAAAAAGGAATAATAGTACTATCTCAAAAGGCCTTGTGGAAATTAAGTGAGATGCTTCAGGTGACACTCTGTGGGTGACAGATTGTCTTCGTCTGAGAACACACAAGGTTGTACTTCCTCATGCAAAGAAACACCCAGAGGGGGCGCCATCTGGCACCGGCCCGGCGGCTTGAGGGTGCTGGGACCGAGGTCCCGAGGGGCCACAGCTGCTGTCCAGCAGTTGCGGTCGACTCCCAGCAGGGAGTAGGAAGACGGGCTAAAGCAGGACAAAAGGACCTGCCTCACTCTAGTCACCCACCCTCCATGCAACTTTCCAGAATATTCTCAGTGTCTGGGCTCCTCACCTCCCACATGGGTCTGGCCCACCCCCTCACTGAGATGGCTCTTTCTCAGCTTACTCACAACTCCACATGGCTACATGTAGCAGATATTTTTCATTCCTCATCTTTCCTGACCTCTCTCTTTCTCCCAGAAGAGTGAGGTTCCCTCCTTGAAATACATTCTTCCTGTGGCTTCCATGACACCCTGCTCTCTGCTTCTCTTCCTGCGTCTCTGGTGGCTCCTTCTATCCCCTGAACATATTCCTTCTCCTCAACCCAGCCCTGAAGTGCAGGTGTCCTCAGGCTGGGCCCAGACCCTCTGCTGACTCACCCAATCTCTCTCCTCAGGTGGCCTCAGCCCAAAGCTCAATTTCCATCTGCATTCTCCTGATGCCCGACTTCCCCTCTGCAGCCCAGGCCTCCGCAGCCAGTCTGCACCTAAATCTTCATGGCTTGTTCCAAAGGCTTCTCGCACTCAGAATATCCCAGAGAGTGCCCATGGTCCCCTAGGCCCTAAGCACTCCCCTCCATCACCACCAGACTTCAAGCCTGGCCCTCTCCACCTGGTGTCTTGCCCAGGGAATGGCCCATCCAGTATCCATCTGGTAAACTCAATACGTGGGAATCATCCTTGAGTGCTCCCTCACTCTTTCTTCCATTTCCAAACCAGCAAAAGCCCTGGAGGCTTAATCTCCTAAAGATCCCCCACATTCACCAACTTGTCTCTATCCTGCTCCAAGCCACTCTCATCTCTCAATGGGATATGGCAATAGCCTCCTCACTGGCCAGCTTGTGTCTGTCATCTTGTTCCAGTCTATTCACTACGTGGTGGTGTGAAACTAAATAAAGGAAACCTCGTTTAAAATGGAGTCAGGAGCATACCCAATAAAGGTTAGTATCCAAATATATATAAAGGACTTATAAAACTCAACACCAAAAACGTCAAATAATCCAATTAAAAAAAATGGGCAGAAGACATGAACAGACAATTTTTCACAGAAGACATACAGATGGCCAACAGACACATGAAAAGATACTCACCATCACTCATCATCAAGGAAAGGCAAGTCAAAACCACGGTGAGATACCATCTTACACCTGTCAGAACGGCTAGAATCAAAAACACAAGAAACAACAAGTGTTGGCGAAGATTTGGAGAAAAAAAGAACACTCTTGCACTGTTGGTGGGACTGCAAACTGGTACAGCCATGTGCATCCTCAAAAAATTAAAAATGGAAATACCATATGGTCCAGTAATCACACTAGAGGGTATTCACCCAAAGAATACAAAAACACTAAGTCAAAAGGATACACGCACCCCCAGGCTTATTGCAGCATTATCTGCAATGGCCAAATTATGGAAGCAGCCCAAGTGTCCATCCACAGATGAATGGATTAAGGTGACATGGTATTTTTACAATGGAATATTACTCAGCCATTTAAAAAAAAAGTATGAAATCTTGTCATTTGAAACAACACAAATGAATCTAGTGAGTACAAGGCCTAAGCAAAATAAGTCAGAGAAATACAAATACCAGGGGCCCCTGGGTAGCTCAGTTGGTTAAGCGCCCAACTTTGACTCAGGTCATAATATTGAGGTTTGTGAGTTCAAGCCCTGCATCGGGCTGTCTGCTATCAATGCAGAGAACGCTTCAGACCCTCTGTCCCCCTCTCTCTCTGTCCTTCCCCTGCTCGTTCTCTCTCTCCCAACATACATACATACATACAATATTTTAAAAAAAGAAATACAAATACCATATGATTTCACTCATATGTGTAATTTAAGAAACCACACAAACAAGGAAAAAAAAGAGAGACAAACCAAAAAAACAAACTCTTAACTATAGAGAACACACTGATGGCCACCAGAGGGGAAGTGGGAGGAGGGACGGGGGAAATAGGTGAAGGGGATTAAGAATACACTTATTTTGTTGAGCCCTAAATAATGTATAGAATTGCTGAATCATTATATTATACACCTGAAAATAATGTAACACTGTATGTTATACTGTACTGTATATTGTATTGGAATTGAAATTTTTTTTAAATAATAGAAAATAGTTTTTTAAAAATAAGTAAAATGGAGTCAGGAGGCCAGAAGGGGGAGCTCTCATGCTCCCACCACTCAACTGCAGACCCAACAGGAAGAATTTCTTCTCGCCTAGCAACAAATTCAGCCAATGAGAGTCACCACCTTGAACTCTTGTTTTCTTTCAATGGGCTTTTATTCAAAGTAGCCCCTCATGTGGCAACATGGATGGAACTGGAGGGTATTATGCGGAGTGAAATAAGTCAGGCAGAGAAAGACAGATGCCATATGTTTCCACGCATAGGTGGGCTTTGTGAGACTTAGCAGAAAACCAGGGGGGAGGGGAAGAGGGGAAGAAAAAAAAAGCCACAGAGAAGGAGGAAGACATAACATAAGAGACTCTCAAAGACTAAGAACAAACCAAGGGAGAGGGGGGTGTGGGAGGGGGGAAGTGAGTGATGGGCACAGAGGAGGGCGCTTGTTGGGATGAGCACTGGGTGTTGTATGGAAACCAATTTGACAAGAAATTATTTAAAAAAAACAAAGTAGCCCCTCAAAATTCCTCCTTTTCTCTGTAAAGTAACCTTCCTCTATTTTAATCTCCAGACTTACCTACAGCTTTTTCTATAGCTTCCTTGTCCTGAGCTACATTCCTCTGCTAAACCAATTTGCTGGTAAAATAACTGGATATTTTCTTTAAAAAATTTTTTAATGTTTATTTATTTTTGAGAGAGAGAGACAGAGCATGAGCAGGGGAGGGGTAGAGAGAGAGGGAGACACAGAATCCAAAGCAGGCTCCACGCTCTGAGCTGTCAGCACAGAGCCTGACACGGGCCTCAAACTCACAAACCATGAGATTATGACCTGAGCCGAAGTTGGACGCTTAACCAACTAAGCCACCCAGGCACCCCTGACTGGCTGTTTTAAGGTCGACAGTATCCATGGAGATCTTCTCAATATACAAATTTGATCATGTCACCGTCACCAACCCATAACACCCCATATACTGCATTTAAAACCTTACAGGGGGCACCTGAGTGGCTCAGTTGGTTGAGCATCAGAATCTTGATTTCAGCTCAAGTCATGATCTCACGGGTTCGTGGGTTCGAGTCCCACATCGGGCTCCGAGCTGACGGTGCAGCACTTGCTTGGGATTTTCTCTCCTCCCTCTCTGTCCCTCCCTCTGCTCACATTCTCTCTCTCTCAAAATAAATAAACATTAAAAATTTTTTAAAAAAAGAACCCTTTCAGTAGATTCTTATTTCTCTTGGGACAGAGGCCAGAATCTGTAATATGACCTACGAGGCTGAATGATGGGGTCCTACCGACTCCGAGGCCTCATCTAGCACTGTGGGCTCTGCATCTCATGCTGTAGCCATAATGGCCTTCCTTCTAGTCACCAAGACTTTGCTGTTCTCTCTGTCCTTGGAATGGGAGTTAGTACAGAGGAGACCAAGTTGTTGAGAGGCTGTGGTGCAGAGGGCATCATCCACATGGATAATGAAGCTGACCAGGATGACAGCAAGACGTGAAATGGAGAAGGCTCAGGGTCACCTGCCAAAGCCCTTATTGGGTGGGCAGAAGGAACCCCAAAATGTAGACAATGAACACAGACATAGGGCTGTGAGATATTCCAGTGGCAAGAGCTTTAGAATACTGAGAGTTTTTCACTCGTGAAGGAAGGGTGGGAGAGGACCCATGAGGAGCCAGGAGAGTGCAGATCCGTCAACTGCTGTCCTGTCCTTCCTCCAGAACCCACGATACCAGGACCACAGGAGAACGAGAAGCCCCCACTCAAGAGACACACGGGGGAACATGGTCTCTAAGCTGTTACACGCTGTCCTAGGCTTTGTCTCATCTCCCCTTTCAGCACCCTCCCTCTTTCCTCTCTCCCCACTTTCTTTCTCAATCCTAGGTGCTTGGTGACCTCTCCACTTAAATGGGGATAATAACATTGGCCTTAAAAAAAAATTCTCATATGGATCCATGAAAGGACATGTGCAAAGATGTTCATTGTTTTGTAGGAGCAGGAAGGTGGCAGCCACCCAAGACTGGAGAAGTAGGTTTGTGCCATGCAGAGAATCCACACTGTGGGATATGGCACAGCACTCAGAAAAAGCTAACTGTGTGTGCACAGCAAAATGGATGAAGTGTAGACACATAGCGCCCCTAGCACCCAGGCTAGGGACTCTGAATACAATCTCCCACTAAGCAAGCAGTACCAGGGCTCCTTGAAGAAATGGCTGACTCCAGGTCTGGGACGATAAATGTGTAAAATGATCCAGAAAAATCTTATCATACCAGGCAGCAAGGAAGCTATCAAAGACTAATGAGGTACAGTCCAAAATGACCAAAAAACAAAACGAAACCTTACAGAGGCTCCCATTTGCCAAAGACAGGATAATTTAAATATATCAGTATAAATAACCGCAATCAAAATAATCAGTGAAGAGCCCAATGCGAGGATCTATCCCATGACCCTGGTTCACAGCCTGAGTCGAAATCAAGAGTCAGACATTCAACCAACTGAGCTACGAGGTGCCCCTCAAATATGTTTAAATACATGAGTTTATAATCTTATTTTTAAAACTTCATTGGGGCACCTGGGTGGCTCAGTCAGTGGACTACAGCTCAGGTCACAATCTCACAGCTTGTGAGTTCAAGTCCTGCATCGGGCTCTGTGCTGACAGCTCAGAGCCTGGAGCCTGCTTCAGATTCTGTGTCTCCCTCTCTCTCTCTGCCGCTCCCCTGCTTGTGTTCTCTCTCTCTCTCTCTCTCTCTCTCTCTCTCAAAAATAAATAAATATATAAAAAATTTTTTTACTTTATGGATTTATCTTTAGGGACTCTAGCTCATTATTTTGAAAATTGATAAATAAAAAGAAAGAATCAAGCACTATCTTGCTTTTTCTATACAAGCTGTAGCTCAAGGCAACTAAGTTGCTCTTTATATAAATAGTCAGCTAATAAATAAAGAAGGAATGATAGAATTAGATTATCATGATTTTGAAACCCCTAATGAAATCATGGACCTAGGCATTGATCATCAACTCCACTAACATCACAGAGACAACCAGACACTAGGTGCCTCTTGATAGAAGTCCATAACGTCACCTATCAAATATTTCTTGCTAAATATACATATATATGATCGAGTTTCTAGATCTCACTACCAATTTACAGGAAATACAGAGGGAAGAGGAACATAGGAAACAACACTATAGGGATACAGTCGGCAGAATCCAGACTTTGGAAAACTTCATGAAGATAAAGACTCTGATCTTCAATAAATAACTATTTAGAAATGGAGGGCAGAACCATGGGTTAAAAGAGACAAGAGACCCATCAACCAATCACAATATATAAACCTTTTATGAATTTTGATTCAAACGAGTTTTAAAAATTATGAGACATTTGGGAAATTTTGAACTATGACTGAAGAGTTGATGATTTCTAATTTTTAGGTATGATAATATGAAATACTGATTATGTCATATAATGATTATAGTTTAGAGATACATACAACATATTGATCGATGAAACAGTATATAATATGATGCTGGAACTTACTTCAAAGTAATCTGTGAACAGTGGGAATGGGTGATGATTACGGAGGAAATAAAAGTGGCCACAAGTTGAACTTGACTCTGTGTACAAATTGTACACTTCACTTTGAGTGATGGGCACAATGAAGTTCATCATACTCCCCAATTTTTGAAACTGTTTGAAATTTTTGCACAATAAAAATTTCTTATATAGTCGTAAGAAAAAGAATGTAACAGGATATATACTGCATGATTAAGGTGAATTTAAAATATAAACACCAAGAGGTGCCTGGGTGGCTCAGTTGGTCATGTGTCTGACTCTTGATTTCAGCTCAGGTTATGGTCTCACAAATGAAGCCCTACATCAGACTGCACTGACAGAATGGAGACTGCTTGGGATTCTCTCTCTCACTCTCTTTCCCTGACCTTCCCCCCCTCAAAATACATACGTATGTACATACATACATACACACATACATAAAATAGAAACATCAAAAAATAATAATACAAATAAAATGACGTATCTCAAGCATATTAGAATGGTTGCCATTAGGAAGATTGGGGAATGGACACAGAGGATAAGATTAAAGGGTATAAAAATAACTGAAACAATAAAGAGAATTGCACTGACCAACAACGGGGTGTCGTTAACTCAACTCTCTATCTCTGAGGTCAAAGAAAGTTCTTTCACATATTTGTGAGGATTCAATGAGGTACATGGGTATTATTGCTGGCACAGTGCCTAGCACATCAGAAGTCATAATAAATACTAATTTCGCTCCATTCCCTCTACCTCCCACCATCTCCTTGCCTTCCAAGGAAGAAAAGTGATCAGATAAGTCAATTCACTTTAAGATACTCAGCTCTATTAACAACTTCATGTCTCCTCAGAGAGGCTTTCCAGACTGACCAAATCTTAAGAAATTAATCTTCACTAAGTGAAATTCCTGCATACTACCAAAATTTCCATTTCCTTCATTCCATGCCCTAAAACAAGAAGGCCAACAGTGTTCATGGCAAGGATGATTTGGTTCCAGGAGGGCTCAGATATGCCCACAGGCCCATAACTCTTCAGAGTGGTATTCTGGGTTTGCTTCCATCCCCCATCTTCTAAGCCGAACATATCAACACTAAAAAGCACACCATCTGCTAGGGCATCCCAGGAATAAGGGAACTTCAGGTTGCAGTTTGATCTCAGATGAGCATCAAAGTGAAATATTTATGTGCTAAGCTTTTCTCTTCATCTAGCTGGAAAGATTTCTATTTCATGCCCCATCCCAATCGCCACCGGGAGCCAACCTCTACCATTTCTCCCTCTCTGCCTCTATGGCCATGACTGCCATGTTCCTTCCAACCAATATATAAACTTTTAATTCAAAATCATGTTCTGGGTGACTGGCTCACTGGGAATCATCCAGAGGTTGCCAATGACTCAGCCAATAAATTTGAAGCCCAGCAATTGACTTGGAGTCAGTGGCGCCTGACAACTGCTGAGCAGCTGAAGGTGAAAAGAAGCAGAATTCTACATTGCTTTATAATAGATAAATGTGCCTGGTCCATCTCACAGGAGCTACTGGAGTGAAAAGCAATCAATTAGCAGTGTTCCTAGCTGCAGCTTGCCCCCAAGAGGTCAAAATTAAGGTCAACTGTAATCAGAGAGAAGGACATTTTGCCATCTAAATAAAGCCTAGCCAATCAATGTACATGTATTTATCTAGCATATTCCATAGAAAACAATGAGTCACTCACTCTAAGAGACCTCTGCTTTCAAAACTATAATGGGGTACCAGGATGGATCAGTCAGTTTAAGCATCTGACTCTTGACTCCAGCTCAGGTCATGATCCCAGGGTCATGGGATTGAGCCCTGCATCAGGCTCCACACTGAGCATGGAGCCTCCTTAAGATTCCCTCTCTCTCTCTCTCTCTCTCTCTCTCTCTCTCTCTCTCTCTCTCTCCCCCCCCCTCCCCTCTGCTCATCCCCCCCCCCAACTCATGCATGCTTTCCCTCTCAGAAAAAAAAAAAACTGTAATAATCTTGTGGGAGATATAATATAGAAAATTATACAGAACAATGTGAGACAGCACAACCAAGTAACCATATAACTACTCAGCATCCAACTCTGTCTGGAATTACTTTTCCCACCTTTATTGGTAAGCCAGAATTCTATAAGTACCCGAATGCCATTACCTACACAGAATCCTCCTCTGGCGACTTACGTTGGCCCTCACTTTTCTGGCACTACCCCTCTGCGGTAGCAGCCTGGGAACACCAGACTCACTGGGCTTCCTGCCCTTTGGAGCTCCACGGCAGGAGCCAGCCCTACCCTCAGCCAACTCCTTATGTATTAGAGAGGAAGATGAAAGAAGGGTCAAGGTGTCTTCTGAAGGCATCGCCACAATGGGGTGGAATGAATTCCTCTCGACAGTTCCTCGCTTCCTGAATCCAGTGCTGTTTTGAGCAGGTGCCCCTGTGCATATTATCAGGAGCACATAACTAACAAAATTATCCAGAAATACAAGCAAGAAGCTTTGCCTTCTGCCACTGGACACAGACTACATCCCAAGTCATTAATCCCCTCACAGACAGGTTAGAATAGACTGTGCTGTACCTGGACCACTGAGCCACATTTTTATTGTTGGGAACAATGTTGGAATCACGCAGCTCAGAGTTCTAATATCTGTCACAAACTGTTCCTGAACTCGTTCTTCTCTGCCCTCGTTCCAAGCCTTCTGAGCAAGCAAATGAGGGCTTTCATTTGCCATAAGTGATTGAGTTACCTAACCAAACTGACTAGAAAAGGGTGGAAGCAAACAAAGTAAAAGCTAAGATTTGAATTTAGCCAAAGGAACTGTACAGCAGGAAACGGCTTTTCAATCTGAGAAAGCTGAAGGTAGATGTTAAGAAAATTAACTTGGGCATTTTTAGGCATCAGGGACTCACTGTTCATGAAAAGAGGTTTGGAATCTTGGTCGGGACACTGTCTTTAGAGATAATGAATGCTGAGAGAATTTGGGATACTTGGCATGGATGCATGACACAGACCATGAATCTGGCTGTCTCCATGCTCAGCTATCTTCTCTTTGAACGCCATGATGAAGCACAGCTCAAGGACAAAGATCTCATATTTAAAAGTCCATTACTACTAGTATCTAAAATCTATAAAGAACTTACCAAACTCCACACCCGAAAAACTAATAACCCAGCGAAGAAATGGGCAGAAGATATGAATAGACACTTCTCCAAAGAAGACATCCAAATGGCAAACAGACACATGAAATGATTCTCAAAGTCACTCATCATCAGGGAAATACAAATCAAAACCACACTGAGATACCACCTCACACCAGTCAGAGTGGCTAAAATGAACAAATCAGGAAACTATAGATGCTGGCGAGGATGTGGAGAAACAGGTATCCTCTTGCACTGTTGGTGGGAATGCAAACTGGTGCAGCCACTCTGGAGAATGGTGTGGAAGTTCATCAAAAAAATGAAAATAGAATTACCCTATGACCCAGCAATAGCACTGTTAGGAATCTACCCAAGGGATACAGGACTGCTGATGCATAGGGACACGTGTACCCCGATGTTCACAGCAGCACTTTTGACAATAGCCAAATCATGGAAAGAGACTAAGTGTCCATCAACTGATGAATGGATAAAGAAGATGTGGTATATATATACAATGGACTACTACGTGGGAATGAGAAAGAATGAAATCTGGCCATGTGTGGCAACATGGATGGAACTGGAGGGTATTATGCTGAGTGAAATAAGTCAGGCAGAGAAAGACAGACGCCATATGTTCCCACGCATAGGTAGGTTTTGGGAGACCTAGCATAAAACCAGCGGGGAGGGGAAGAGGGGAAGGAAGGGGAAAAAAATGCCACAGAGAGGAAGGAAGACATAACATGAGAGACTCTCAAAGACTAAGAACAAACTGAGGGAGAGGGAGATATGGGAGGGGGAAGAGTGGGTGATGGGCACAGAGGAGGGCACTTGTTGGGATGAGCAATGGGTGTTATATGGAACCAATCTGACAATAAATTATTTAAAAAAAAAAACAAAAAAATTAAAAAATAAAAATAAAAAATAAAAGTCCATTACTTAGGATAACCACTACGCCAGTTGGCATTGCTGTTGCTTTTGACTCAACACTCCCATCCCCACCTTCCCCCAACCCTCTCCCCAGTCTAAATACGACCATGGCCTTCTCCCGGTCAACCCCACCATTATCACCTTGAGGGCTCAGCGTAGCCCAAGGAAGTGAAGCTAGCCAAAGACTCAACAGGGGAAGGAATATACAACTGAAAGCAGAAGAGGTTGGTATTATGGGCCACGTGTGCATCTGTAGCCAGCAACACCACTACTGTCATTTCGGTAGGAGACCTGGGTTGGTTTGGGGTGTGTAGAGCACCTGTGTATTTTATATGCTTATATGTACATGTTTATGTATGTATTTTAATATGTTTCATGTGTATAGAAATACTTAATGTTATTTATGCGAATCTTCGTTTAGTAAGTCAGATTGAACAAAGGAATCAAGGTTTTAGGGGGAGCCCTGGAGTTTCAAGTAGGGGAAGTCATTGCCAGAGGGAGGACAAGTTACAAGGACTGAAGAAGGTTGAGGTTGCTGGGAAATCATGTCCTTTCTTTGGTCTGTAGGGGTCTGTCTCTGTCTCTCCCCTGCCTGCTCCTGTCTCCACACCCCAACCCCTACTTCTCTACAGCTCCCAAGTCATTCTGTCTCCTCCTCTACTGTTACATTTCCTTCACACGCACAAGCAATCTATCATCATTCCACCATTGTCATTGACTTCATTGTCACTGGTTTTTTAGGGTGCCATTTGAGAGTTTTCTTTTTATGTAAAACAAATGTTTGTAAATCATCACATTTTCCCATTCACTTCCATTGCTATTTCAAAAGTATGATCCCACAGAGGAAAAAACCTTGGCATGCATAGCAAAAACCACAGATGGAAGCTACTATCCTTCAAAGAATATTCTGCCTTTGACCGAGTATGATTTACGAGTATGTGATTCTTCCCCTGGACATCTGCAAGAAAAGTTAGGCAAACCGGCAATCAATTAGAGTATTCCATGTTAAAAGTCTATTTATTATTTATTAACCACCTCCCTTGATTGATTGGCTTCCGTTTCATTGGTTTTTCTCAACGACCCAGTGTAAATTGACTACTTAATCATTCACACTTGTAATCATTGGTCCAGACATTCAATGGAAACTGCCTGTAGGCTCGCTGGGCAACACCTGTTGGGAACAGTTCCTCAATAACCTCCCTTCTTCTTTGTGATCACTGTGTCCTGGTCTGTCCTACACTCCTCCGCCCCCTCCCGACTCCCCTGGTCACGAAACAGCCCTCTCGGGACTGACCTTGGCCTCCTTCTCAGCTGTAAGTCACATTTGCTTCCTTAATTATATCTACTTCTGCCCACTTCCTGCCCCTGAGTTTCTGCTGGGCATACCCTCTTCCACCTGTTGGCTCTGAGTGAGGTCCATGCATTTATTTGTCAAACGCTCAGAGCAGAATATTAAAAAGTTACTGTTTTTTTTTAAAACCATATGTTAGCATGGTGCTAGTAGCTAGTGGTTTATGACTTTTTGGTTCTAGTCTTTCTTTTTTTTTTTAATGTTTATTTATTCTTGAGAGAGAGAGACAGAGTCTGAGCGGGGGAGGGGCAGAGAGAGAGGGAGACATAGGATCCGAAGCAGGCTGCAGGCTCTGAGCTGCCAGCACAGAACCCAACGCAGAGCTAGAACCCACAAATGGTGAGATCATGACCTCAGCCGAAGTAGGATGCTTAACCGACTGAGCCGCCCAGGCATCTCTGTTTCTAAGCCTTTCTAAGCAGGAATGTACAGTCTTCTCATTTGGGGTTTTGGGTCGTTGTTGGTATTTTTAGTCCAATATTACAGGAAGATTGGAAGTTCTGTCATCTGTGCGGTGCACTCCTGCCCTGCAGTATCGGATGTGCGAGAGCAGCACGTCCCGATAATCTGTCACTAAAATCTAACCTCCTTAAAACTCAAGGGGCGCCTGGGTGGCTCAGTCGGTTAAGCGTCCGACTTTGGCTCAGGTCATGATCTCACAGTTTGTGGGTCCGAGCCCTGCGTCGGGCTGTGCTGACAGCTCAGAGCCTGGAGCCTGCTTCGGATTCTGTGTCTCCCTCTCTCTCTGCCTCGCCCCTGCTCACACTCTTTCTCTCTCAAAAATAAATAAGCATTTAAAAAAAAACTCAGGCATCACAGCATCCAAAATCCACATGGAAAGGAATATGAATCCGTTCTTGACCAAACAACAGCCAGGGCCCAGGTAATCAAAATAGCAGCAGACTTACACCTAGAGTTTTACTAAACATCCTTATCCCTACATGTGATAAGCTTTGATATCTATTCTATTCCATTTCTAACCATGTAAACACTGGTTTCACTCGTTAAACTGATTTCACAACTGGGTTGCATCCCACAGTTCGTAAAAACACTGCCTCCGTCAGTCTGGCTGAAGCATTAAAGCCAGATAATGTTGCCAGTTGACAGGCTGGGAGCCAAGTGGGGAACCACTGGAAACCGGGGCCAAATCCCTGTCTTCTCCTGCCTTGCTGACGGTCGAGGACAAACCTCTCAGCCTCGCTGTGACTCGCTTTCCATCTTAAATCCCCACAGGCCTATCAGAGGGATCTAATGAGATGAAAGATGTGAAAGCACTTTGAAAATATTAAAGTACCGTTCAGCTCCAAGAGGGTGGCGGCCGTCACTGAGAAGGAGGGAGTGTCAGAATAACCGGCTAGTTTCCACACGGCTGTTTCTCTACAGCTCAGCTCGGTTCCTTGGAGCTCTGGGAGAGGTGGAAGATGGCCAGAACCTAGTGATAGAACCAAGAGGAGGGAGGATATGAAGGAGACTTACAAATCCCGAAAGAAGCATCACTTCATTGGCCAGCAATGTACACCCAGCACCTGGCACCGAGAACCAGTGGCTCTGTGCCTTGGTCCAACAGCATCACAAAATTCATACAATACAACTTATATACACACAGAGAGATATATATAACACTATATGTAATATAGAGAATATACATACTAGCATATGCTATATAATACATAGTACAATATTATATACGTGTCAGTATAAAGTACATGTACATACATATATATATGTGTGTATGTACACACACACACACAGAGCACACACACACACACACACACACACACACACACACACATTCTCAGAGGCTCTGTTGCCGAATTTCCTTACAGTGTTCCCGGTGCTAAGCTGACAGTTCCCTCTCGTTCATGATTCAGGAACTCTCAAGAACACCATCATTTTGTTAGCGAGAACTCTCCCAGCATATGTGAGCGGGACCTTAGCACGTGTTCCATATTATTCGATCGGACTCCCACCGTCGATCAAAGAGCACCTCTAACTGAGCCAGATGATTCAGCAATCTAGAGCCATTAGCCACAGTTTATAGAAGCCTTGAGAAGCAATTCCTATCCCAACAAGACTTCTAGCTGAATTTCCCTTTATCCTGGACATTTTAAACTCAAACGCCTATGAGGAGGCAGACACGTTCCACAGATGAGGAGAAGGGGCCCATGGGCAGGAGCGTATTTGTCACCGTGGAGTGCTGGGACCACATCCAGTCGGTGGGCCATCTAAAGGGGGCAGCTGATGCCCAAACCAGCTGATCACTGACCTTTATTGCAGATTTTCCTCTGCTCCAAAAGAAGTAAAAAGAAAAAAATCTGGAGTCTTATGTAAAAATTTCTTGATTCTTAAATGGTCGCTCAATTTCTTAAGACATATATATCAAAGAAAACATAACAAATTCAGCCTATGAACATCAATGAATGGACGCTTCTTTTTTCTCAAAAAAAAAATAATTAAGTGATTTTTTTCTGTTACAATATCTCATTAAAAGGTGAAAATAAAAGTCAAATTCATCAATTGTTCTGTCTTTAGACTTTCATACTATCTTAGCCCAAATCCTCTAAGAAATAGAGCCAGTGGCAAGGATTAAGACATTGACACTTTATTGAGGGGATACTATCTCTGGACTTTAAGAATGAGGAAAAGGAGAAAGGATTAGAGGAGTGAGGAGCATTACAGAGTGCTGCCTCTGTTCACTACAAGTCACAAAGAGACACAATAGGAGACCAGGCAGGTGGATTCACTCCACATATGAAGACACAGGTGGGCTGCAAGGAGAAACTGGCCCTCGAGGACAGTCCGTGGGAGAAAGGAAGGATGGAAGCTTAAATGCCAGTTCCTTACTTTACGCCTTCAATGCCTTTCTCAACTCTGCCTAGTTCTGGTCCTGGCAACCTCATTCCTATCTCCTGTTTCCCATTAGTCAATGTGTACCCCCCAGGTTGACCCTCCCCAAAACATTCAGATGCCAGACTCCATAACTGCAGTGGTGCTTCTGTTTATCCAAGTCCAAAAGTGGCAGGAAGAACCAGAAAACTTGCAGCACATGGCTGGTTGGCCCAGCTGCATAGCACAGGGAAGAGGAGGACCCAGCTCTCCCAGGGCAGGTGACTGGTTGGCCCCAGTGGTGGCTGCAGTATGGTCCAGGAGGTGGTTGGTGCCTTCAGAAGAAAAGGAGGTAATTGAGGGAATCTAAGAGTATAGATAGGCATAGAATACATGGACATAGTCAAAGCATGGCTATATTAAGAACCATTAAGCGGGGACGGCTTCCACTCAGATCATGATCTCGCATTTCACAAGTTCAAGCCCCGCATCAGGCTCTGTGCTGACGGCTCAGAGCCTGGCGCCTGCTTCAGATTCTGTGTCTCCCTCTTTCTCTGCCCCTCCCCTGCTTGTACTCTGTCTCTCTCTCTCTCAAAAATAAACAAACATTAAAAATATTTTTTGAAAAGAATCATTAATTTAGTTTGAACATTGAAAAAAAGGAAATAAACCCACAAATTCCAATATAGGAAATGAAAGAGGGGACATCACTACAGATCCTGCAGACAGTAAAAGGATAACCAGGAAATCTTAGGGGAACAGTTATGTCAATAAATACAACTTGGAGGAAATAGACACAGTCCTGGAAAAAACTACTAAGTCAACATGGCTCACGGCTATAGAACAAACCTGAAACTCACAGTTTCTCACTTACTCAAAATCATTCAAATCAGAACATTCATAAATTTACAAATCCTTCTAATTTAAAATCAAATAGCAAGCAAGCTTCTTTAAGCCAGGGAGACTCAAATGGAAGCTTACCAGCCCGGTTTAACATGAATACAGAAAAAGGGTTAATAAAGCCGGTCAAGAAAGTTGAGTGAGTGGGACAGATCTGGAGAAGAAACTAAGAATACTATCCCCATGTTCCCACTACTCCAGAAAGCTTAATCCAGAAAAATACTGTGATGACAGCTGGTTGCCAGGTGTTTTACACCAGGAATGGCACAATTAGAGGCCCACGGGGTCAGAGACCAGCCAAGAAAACAGAGGCCTGATGAGCCCCCTGCAACCTCATGGTTCCATCTGGTTTTGCAACTATGAGTATGGTCAGGGACTCCAGAGTTTCTGCATAGTTATTTGAAATCCCCCAGTGTTTAAATGTTGGCCTAAATTAAAAATAATAATAGCATATATATTATGCGGCCCAAACAAAACACATCAGCAAGCCAGATACAGCCTACCATCTGGCAGGGTGCGGTCTTTACTTCCGGTTTGCTTTTCAGAGGTAAGGTGCAGGGAAGGGAGACTGGGAGGGGTTTTTGTTTGGTTGGTTGGTATCCTGTTTTAAAGGGCTGGAAAATCAGGTACTGGAAATTTTCTCTCTGTTTTTTTATGACCCCTGCAGGATGGGCAACTTCAAAACAAAGGGAAACAGCCACGGTTAGACATTCTGGCTCTTCCTCCATCCTGCCCCCCAGGATCCAGCAGATAAGGAGCTAAAACCTAAGACTTGAAGAGGTTGGGTTTCTTCTCTCTCCTTCGGGCTACTGCCAACCTACTGTCCCTGTCCTCAGTTTTTGAAACACAGTGGTGATTTTGTCTGCAGCTGTTTCCATAGGACTGCGCAACATGGGGGGGGGGGGTGAACACTAAGGGTTCATGTTCCTGTGATAAGATGCTATCCTGTGCCTAGAGATTCCTGAGAAGAAAGGAGATTAATTTCAGCCTCCGAGCCCAGGCACTGGAGCTCACAGCTCCTGTCGGCTTCCAAGTTTAGCTGTCACAGCCACCTGTTCAAGTTCCATTGAGCCGACCCAAGGTAGCCCGCACCATCTCAAGGAGACGTTTCGAATGGACAGACAGCTCCGTGGAGAATGCCTGGCCCTAATGAGCCATCTCCCACCAGCACCTGGCCTTCCGGTGGCAAGAGAACTTCCCAGCATCACCCTGATGCACGGCGGCTGTAGTGCAAGCCATGGAATGAAAGGTGCTCTGGAGGGCGAGGGAGCAGCCATCCCTACATCCCTCCACCTGTCGGAGAGGAGGGTGAACACTCAGGAAGGAGGGGGGGGAGAGCACTGGCAGGAGCCCATCAGGATGCAGACAGACGCTGAGAAAATGTCCTCAAGGCCACTCTCCCAATGCACTGGGATCGGCTTGGCCAAGCTCCCCGTGGAGCTGCCCTGAGCAGGTCAGACCCCGCATCCACAGCCTTGATGCATTCCCATCAAGGCCTCGAGCCACGGTGATTTTCCCCAACAACAATCAGTAAGCTGGCAGCAGAAGAGTCTCTTTTCACACCAGCTCGAACGCAAAGCAGAGGGTTTCCAAGGCATCCTGCTGCTCTCCAGGCCTCCTGGGCCGAATTCATCTCCCCCGGGCGCACGGAGGGAGAGGCCGAACCGCTAACCAGAGCTGGGACTTTCAGCTGCGCCCGGGGGACGTGAGGAGGGCGTGGCCTCACCTGAAAGACTCGAGCAGAGCCCAGGGCTTCTGGGGGGACCGTGTGCAGACTCAGGTGCTGGGAAGAAAAGAACAAAAGAGCCCCCCCACACACATACAATCCATGCGACAACCTGGAGGCCGACTCTCCCCTGAATTAGGGAGCCTTCGTTCCCCATGGTCTTCTCTGGAAAGGTCAGAGAAACCACTCAGAGAATGAGCCCCTGTAATGGAAAGGAAGAACTGAGAGGGGGAACAACCAAAGAAGTATCCCTTTAGACTCCTCTAAAGGTCTTCCCAAATTCTACCAGAAATTTTGCCTTGGGGCGTTCAGGTGGCTCAGTCGGTTGAGTATCTGACTCTGGATTTCGGCTCAGGTCATGATCTCACGGGCAGGTGAGAGCAAGCCCTACGTCAGGCTCCCCACTGGGTGTGCAGCCTGCTTGGGATTCTCTCTCTCCTCTCTCTCTCTGCCCCTCCCCTAATTGTTCTCTCTCTCTCTCTCCCTCTCTCTCTGTCTCCATCTCTCTCTCTCTCAAAAAAAAAAATTTTTTTTGCCAAAATCGTAGAAATAAGTATTTATAAAGAGGAAAGTATCAAAATCATGGCAAATAATAATACCTCACATGTACAGAGGGCCAGGTGCTGTGTGAAGCACTCGCATGTGTGAACTCTTTGTAGCCCCACAGCCATCCTATGTGGTAGGTACTTCCACGCTCCCAATTTGCTCATGAGGAAACTGGAGCACAGAGAAGTTAAGTGACTTGTCCAAGGTCACACAGCTAATAAATGGTAGAGCTGGAATTTGAACCTAGACCACCTGAGCCTCTATACCCAGCTGCCTCTTGATGCTACGAATAATAGTGACAAAGACAGAGAGTATGTTCTCATGAAGAGTGCGTTTGCTCATTTATTATTCCAAACAATATTTTTGTTTAGCACCCACCAAATGCAGGTCCCAGAGACAGAGTGGGGTGAACAAGGGATACCCAGTTTCTGCCCTTACGGTTCTTCTCCTTGAGCAGCGGAGACAGATCAAGTCAACGCTCCTAAAATTAAACGAGTGAGAGCGGTGGTAAGCGCAATAAAGGAACAGACATTTCGAGAGAAGGCATCACTCTCTAAAACAAACAGGACTTCCCTCATTTTACAGACGGAAGACGGGGATTTCCGAGTGAAATGCTATATAACAAAAAGAATACACTGGTTTTTATTATTTTTTAAATGTTATTTACTTTTGAGTAGGTAGCCGATATCCACTGGATTTGACATTCGAAAGATACTGAAGGGTAGACAGCAAGAGTCTCCTTCCCACCTGACTCCGCCTCCCAGGACCCCTCCCAGAAGCACTCAATGCTGGGTCTCCTGCCAGAGACCTACAAAAGCAATCAAATACACACGCTTTCTTCACGCAAGTTACAGCACAGTGCACACACAGTTCTGCCCCTGGGCCTTTTTTCTCTAACAAACAAATACACAGCCCGCTTCATTTTTCCATGGCTCTCTGGGAGTTCACTGCATGGACGTCCCACACCTGCTTCCGGCAGGCCCCTACCGATGGTCATTTAGGCAATTTCCAGTCTTTCACAAGCACAGACCATGCTGCCGGGACCTACCAAATACATACGCCGTTTCACACACTTGCGGGTGTAGCTGCGTGATAACCTCCCAGGAGCAGAATTACTGGCGATGTGGCCATGTGCGTCTGTAATTTTGATGGATATTAACCATGTCGTATGCCACTGAGATGTCCCCGATTCGCACTCGCCCAGCAGTGGGTGGATGGCTGTCTCGCTACATCCCAGCACGGTGAAGACTCGCTGGAGAATCGAGCGAGCCGGGAGCCCGTTCCACTGAGGGCTTGGGCGGACCTTCCGACCTCTCGTCTTCGAGGAGCTCATGAAAAGAGTGGGCTTAGCAGTGACCCAGCCCTGTGCTTCTGGAGCGTCTAACACACAGCCCTTTGGAGCCAAGGTGAGAAGTACTATGACTCCCCCCAGGGAAGCAGCTCACAAGAGATGTCCCCGAGGCCAACTGCACTGAGCCAGAGGCCAGACGGGACACCTCAAAGGAGACACCAGCAAGGCAGCTCAGGCTCTGCAGCCAGACAGGCCACTGTACGAGTTGCATGACCTTGAGCAAGCTGCCAACTCTCTTCTTTCGTCCTCTCAGAGAAGAGTCAGACAGTTGCGCACCGGAAGAGCAGCTGTCACACAGCAGAGGCTCAAACCCCAGTCACAGTCGTGGGGCAGACAGAGGGGCCCAGCACCCACCATTCCGAAACACACAAGCGCCTCTCCCCTGTGACCACCTGGGCTCTCGGCCAAGGGTGAGGAGCCCACGCTATCCTTGAATGTGGGGCAGCCCTCAAGCAATGCAGGCCAGGAGCTGGTGACCGAGAGCACAGCTTCTCTGTCCCTGGGGAGGGAGGAGTGGGGGCTCCCAGAGGTCGTCAGGGGCACCGCGCCCCAAGTGCCCACAGCAACAGCGGCTCGTCCGCTTGCCCTCGGGAGTCACTCCCCGTCTCTCTCACACACACCCCCAGTCTGCCCCCCCACCTCAAATAAACCATTTAGACTCCAATTCCTTCTGAGGGAGCCCAACCTAAGACAGTTGTTATCACTGAGGGGAGGCTAAACAGACAGAGGAGGGGAGAGCAGTGGTCAGCACAGAGACGTGCAGATGAGACAGCCACCCCCCAGGCCAGATTTTGTGGCTCTCAGGTTCTAGAACAGCATCTATTTACATGCCGGTCATAGATGTTCCGTCAGGCCTAAGGTAGAACTTGCTCAGAGAGAGCCTCTGTGAGACCCCGTCTCCCCTGAGACACCCACTCTGGCGGGTCAGGACCAGTGATTCTCGACTCTCCTAGTAGAAGCCCACCAAGCTCCTGAAGGCACACTTGAGGTGGGCAGCAAGTCCCAGGGCGTTCCAAAGCAAATGTCCACGGTGCCAAGGAGAAGAGCACTGGCTGAGGCCAAGCCAGTGAACAGAACGTGACCGAGTGGATGGTTTCAGGCCAGGCATTCTCCAAGAGGAAAAGCACACGGCCAGGCCAACGGCGGGAGAACCAGGTTTCCGCACGGTATCAAATGCACGCCCGTTGTCCGGGGGCCCGTGCCCCTTGCTGGGATAAGTCATTTTGCCACAGTGGTGGGCATTACTTGGCCCCGCTTTTGCACATCTGCCCCTCGCACCGGGGTTCGGCCTGAATTTACCACCACAGGTTGGGGCATGGGGGAGAAGAGTCTCCTCACCCCTTCCAGGAAAGGCAGGAGTGAACTCTAGTGAAGTTTGGGAGCTGGATCATTAATGTCTCATCAGTGACAATCTCTTGCAAGCACAGAGAAGGCACCAGAAAACTATCGCCTAAGCTATGAGCTGTAATTGCTGCTGCCCTTCCAGGCAGGGGGAAAACAGGCCATGCTCTGTGCCTTCTTGCAAACAAAAGCCCGATTCGCTAATGAGAATTCTTAATTTAGGACAGAAGAAAACTTTTGGGTTATTATTAGGCCACAAATGGAGACTTGTATTTCATTTAACTGCCCCACTTAACCAAAAAAAAAAAAAAAAACCCTTCCACTTTGTAAATTAAAGAATTATTTTTAAGTGTTAGAGGCCTCCAGATAACCTTGAGCAAACTGGGGCAAAGATCCCAAAGGCTTTGTCCAGCACCAACAATCTATGGTTTTGTTCATGTCACCACCTACTGCTCCTGGAGGTCCCTTCAAAATTCACGCCTTACGGGGCACCTGGGTGGCTTAGTCAGTTGAGCGTCCGACTGCGGCTCAGGTCATGATCTCACAGTTTGTGGGTTCGAGCCCCGCGTCGGGCTCTGTTGCTGACAGCTCGGAGCTTGGAGCCTGCTTCGGATTCTGCGTCTGCCTCTCTCTCTGCCCCTCCCCTGCTCGTGCTCTGTCTCTCTCTCTCTCTCAAAAATAAATACACATTAAAAAAAATCCAAGCCTTAATCTGTGCTTCCTAACCCTCGGGGTCTCTGGATATTTGGGGGGACCACATTATCTCCTGCCTGCCTGGGATCTCCACCCAACCTCCCCACAGAGGAGCCCAGCAGTGGGCTAAGAAGTTCAAGGAAGACAGCGAAGCCTTCCCTTTGCTATCCAAGGGGAAAAAAAAAGAAGATTATCTCTATCAGTTGCATACGCTGTGTGATTCAGGATCGTCCAAGGTCTTCTCCTGGCCGAATTACCAACACAAATCATTACCTTAGGAAGAAGTTCACGGGTACTGGAGAGGGGCAGCCCTGCATTATGGAGGCTTTAAAACCTATACTCATAAAATGTGAGAGGAAAATTCATCTTCGAGGTTCATGGCCAACAAAATCTGCAGTGTCTCTTTCATGGATGTTTTTCATGTTCTCTGCAAAGCAGTGAGTAAGCGACCCTGGGGAAAGCGTGGGGTTGAGCAACTTCCCTGAATAAACACAAGAGGTCAGGAGGCACCCGCGTAGCTCAGTTGGTTAAGCATCTAATTCATGATTTCGGTTCAGGCCACGATCTCAGAGTTTATGAGACTGAACCCCCTCATCAGGCTCTATGCTGTATGCTGACAGCTTGAAGCCTGCTTTGGGATTCTCTCTCTCCCTCTCTCTCTCTCTCTCTCTGCCTTTCAAAATAAATAAATAAACTTAAAAAAAAAAAAAAAAGCAAACAAGAGGTGGGAACTGTCTTCCACGAAGGGACCCCGCCCAGGCTGATGAACCAAACTCCAGGCTCACAAGGGTGGCTCAGCCTGGGGTCTTCTCGCGACGCCTGGCTACACACAAAACAAGACTGACTGCATTCGGTTAAAAATAATAAAAGAAAGAAAGGGGCGCCTGAGTGGCTCCGTTGGTTGAGCGGCCGACTTCGGCTCAGGTCATGATCTCACAGTCTGTGAGTTCGAGCCCCGCATCGGGCTCTGTGCTGACAGCTCGGAGCCTGGAGCCTGCTTTGGATTCTGTGTCTCCCTCTCTCTCTGCCCTTCTCCTGCTCACGCTCTGTCTCTATGTATCAAAAATAAAATAAACGTTAAAAAAAAAAAAAAACAACATTTAAAAAAATAATAATAATAATAATAATAATAATAATAATAAAAGAAAGAAAGTGGCTGAGTTCGGTTCCACCACCAGGTTTTTTGGGTTTTCCTTTTAGGCATCTGTCTTGGAAGTGGTGTGAGTGACCTCATAATGGCCCAATAGCCTCTTGGGTTCTCTCTGTGTTTGAGGTCACCATGGAGACCACGTAGGAGGTCCCTGGAGGGCTCTTGTACGGCATTTGTTCTCCTTGCTACTAGTTCTTGATCCCAAAGCTATCCCCCATCCCGAACGCTAACGCTGACCACCATAGGAGCCGGGATGAGCCCCTGGGGGGGTCAGGAGAGGCCACCACGTGCCTGGCTAGGAGCCAGGAGCCGCGAGGTGGAAAAAGTCCCTGCTCTCAGGGTTTTGTGTCCACACCCACCGGGTCTCTTGCCTCTCACTGGTTTCCCAGTTTCTCCCAGTCACGTCTCCCAAGTCTGCTTCCTCTCTGCGTCCTCTGACTCAACGAGGGACACCAAGATCCCCTAACCCCAGGGCGAAGTCAGCAGCCTGGGGGTCATCTCTGACTCCTCCCTACTCCTTCCCTCGCGTTCAATCAACCACCATCGTTTATCTTCTTGACCCTCTTTGGTCTTCAATCTGTTTATTCAGGGACCTCGCATAGGGTTGTACAGAATGTGCACTGTCCAGGTACCACATGTTTCCCCGCGGAGGTGGATTTTGAGAGACTTAGCAGAAAACCAGGGGGGAGGGGAAGAGGGGAAAAGAAAAAAAGCCACAGAGAGGGAGGGAGACAAAACATAAGAGACTCTCAAAGACTAAGAACAAACTGAGGGGAGAGAGGGATGTTGGGGCGGGAGAGTGGGTGACGGGCACAGAGGAGGGCACTAGTTGGGATGAGCACTGGGTGTTGTATGGAAACCAATTTGACCACAAATTTAAAAAATATTTTAAAAAATTAAAGATTAAAAAAAAAAAAAAGACTGTCCACTGTCCAAGAAGGTCTATTATTCACGCCGTGGTCTGTGGGACTGGTGCTCCCTAAAGTTGTACAGCGGAAAAAAAGCATTTTCCTCCTCTCTCCTTTCTGCTCCCATTACCTAAGCTCTGACCACCCTGGAACAGAGTCAGCCTGGCCTGGAAGAGGGCAATACGGGCCCCTGATTCATGTCTTGCCACCCCCCATCCAGTCTTCGCAGAGTCCTTTATCAAAAAGGCTCGTCTTAGCATGTCCCAGCCTCCACCGGCTCCTCTGGTCTTCAAGATAAAACTCAAACTCCCTCCCCAGGGTTAGAAGACATAAAAGGCCTAGCACAACCTGGCCCCGGCTTCCTTCTTCAGCTGCAACCTATACCTACACAACCACCACAGGCGACCCCAGGTGCCCGCCGCGCGAGGTTCTCAGAGCCTCCCACGCCACTGCTCACTGCGAGCTTGGCACGCACTACTTCCTCTGCCTAGACCTAGACCCCCAGCCGCCCTCTGTCCCACCTCTGCCCCTTGCTCCATGGTTCATCTAAACTCCTATGCATCCCTCGAGGCCCAGCTCACACATCGCCTCCTCCAGGCTGTCCTCCCTGACCGGGCTTGCCTGAGTTTCCATGACTGGAGTCTAGGTTGACTGCTTCACTACTGGGCCTTTTAGGACGACCAGAAACAGTGACCGATAAGCCAGGCTCTGTTGCACACCAGCAAGGGTCTTCCAGACCCCACTCCCCAGCAGATAACAGAGGAATCTGCTGCTGCAGCTCCTCCCCCAGGGAGCGTTTCTTTGCCGTATCGCCACCCCGGGCAGCGCTGGTACCATCGGAAATCTCACCGGCGCGGCGCACGCCTGGTCTCTGCCCTTCCTTCTGAGCCAGCCCTTCCCTTCGCCTCTCTGCTCCTGCCCCGCAGTCGGCACCCCCTCTCCCCGCTCCCGCAGCTGAAGCCTCCTCGGTGAGCTGGCGTGTTCCTGCAGCTCTGCAATACTGCCCTGGGCAGACACCGTCTCCTTCTGCAAGGCTCGCTCCTGCACACCAAACAGAAACTCCGCGTGGGGAGCCAAATCCCAGTCATCCTGCAGAGTCACCGCCGGCTCCTTGGAAGGAAAAGGGACCCGTGTCCCACCCCGGCCTCTCTCTCCTCCCGAGCTTCCGGACTTCTCGGTGCATTTGTTGTACTCACTTGCAAACACCTTCTTGCTCTGTTCACATGGGAAAGGGCGAACGCACTGAATGAAGTTCAAGACATAGCATTTCCTCCAAACACCTTCCATGTCCTCAGTAATGACACACTTTGCCTCTGGATGAAGCCCACTGGCTCAGATTCTCGGAGACAGCAGACCTTCCTACCCCCAGGAGGAGTCCTTCCCAGAAGGAGCTGAGCGGGGCAGACGGCGGCTCCGGGCTCATCCAGGTGTCCTATTAAGCCCGTTCCTAACTGCGCCTGTGGGGCGGGGACCCTGGCACAGGTGGCGGCAGCTGGAAGAATGAGTGTGGACCAAGAGCCTCGAATGGCTCCCAAGGGTCCCGCAGTAACGCCAGTGACACTATTTTTCTAACCGAGACTTGGGAACCGGCTCAGTGAGCTCCAGAGATAGACTTGGACTCCAGCACTGAGAGGGACCCTAGAGACCACTCAGTACAAGGCTGAAATGGGGGGCTCCTCTCTGCTAAGGATGCCTCACCCTGGGACAGGAGGTCAGCCGTTTCGGGGAGAGCAGGTGTTAAGGAGGGGGCTTGGAAGGCTACATCAACCCTGGTTAGCTGCTCTACGCACTGGGCTTCTGTATACATGCCTACAGTTGCTGAGCACTTACTGTATGCTAGGAACTTTTCTGAGAGCTTTTTTTTTTAACTTAAAATTTTTCTAGTTTTACTTATTTCTGAGAGAGAGCGTGCGTGAACAGGGAAGAGAGAGGGAGACAGGGGATGAAAGCGGGCTCGAACCCACAAACTGTGAGATCATGACCTCAGTCAAAGTTGGACACTCAACCAACTAAGCCACCCAGGTGTCCCTGTTCTGAGACTCTTCTATGTCTCATCTGGTGCATTCCTCCAGCCCGCCTCTGTTATGAACGCCATCCGACAGGTAAAGACACTGGGGCTCAGAGCAGCTAGTACATGAGAGCACTTGGATTCTCCGTCAGGCCCTCGCATCCCGGCTCCCATGCTCTTAACCACCAGGCCCATTGCACAAGCTCTGGGCTGATGAAAGACTCTGGGGCTAAAATAGTAATTAATTAAAACTAATCTCTCCAAGAAGTACTAATCAAAACCACAGTAATAGACCACTTTCCACCTGTTAGGATGCCTGTGATCAAAAATAAAAGCAGAAATTGGGGCGCCTGGGTGGCTCATGCGGCTGAACGTCTGACGTCAGCTCAGGGCATGGTCTCACGGTTCGTGAGTTCTAGCCCTGCTTCGGGCTCTGTGCTGACGGCTCGGAGCCTGGAGCCTGCTTCAGATTCTGTGTCTCCCTCTCTCTCTCCCTGTCCCCCATTTGTACTCTGTCTCTCTCTCTCAAAAATAAATAAACATTAAAAAATTCTTTTAATAAAAAAATAAAAACAAATTAACAAGCATTGTGAGGATGTGGGGAATTTGGACCCTTGTGCACTGCAGGCGAGACCATGAAACGGTCCAGCCACTGTGGAAAACAATACGGCAGTTCCTCAAAAAAGTAAACACAGCGTTACCCTTTGATCCAGCGATGCCACTTCTGGGTACACACCCAAAAGAATGGAAAGCAGAGACTCACAGAGACACGTGTGCGCCCATGTCCACAGCATTATTCATTCAGCCGGAAGGTAGAAGCAACCCAAGTGTTCGTGGATGGACGAATGGATGAACAGACTGTGGTATGTCCACACGCTGGAATAGTATTCGGTCCTAAGGAGGAAAGAAATTCCGGGATATGCTGCACCTGGACGAGCCTTGAAGACATCATGCGAGCTGAAACAAGCCAGACACGAAAGGACAAATGCTGTACGATCCCACTTATGTGAGGGAACTCACAGACACAGAAGGTAGAATGCGGGCTGCCAGGGGCTGGGGGAGGAGAAATGCAGAGCGAGTGTCAGGCGGATACAGAATTTCAGCTTTGCAAGATGAAAAGGGTTGGAGACAGATGGTAGTGGGGGCTGCACAAAGTTGTGAATGTAGCTAATGCCACCGAACTGTACACTTAAAACCGCTAGTGGGGCGTCTGGGCGGCTCAGTTGGCTAAATGTCCAACTCTTGGTTTCAGCTCAGGTCCTGATCTCACAGTTTGTGAGCTTGAGCCCCGCGTCTGACTCCCAGTGCAGAGCCTGCTTGGGATTCTCTCTCTCGCTCTCTCTCTCTGCACCTCGTTCTCACTCTCTGCCTCTCTCTCTCAAAATGAATAAATAAGCTTCAAAAATTAAAAAAGAAAAAACAGTTGACATGGTAAATTTTACGTTAGATACTTTACTATAATGAAAAAGTAAAAAAGAAAAAGCTAAAATGCTAAGTTTTATGTTCTGTAAATTTCGCCACCATTTCTTAAACAGCAAGTTCTCCATTCTTTTGTTGACAAACTCGGGGCCCAGAGAGCAGAAGCCACCTGCCGGCAGCTGGCCTTCTCCTCTCCGCCTTCCCTCACGGCTGATCCTGCTCTCCCTCTCTTTGGCTGTGGCCACGCACCCCCAAGAGGCACCGCTGGGGCGCAGGCTCACTGCACGGTTCCGCTCCTTCTGCCTTTCTCTTTTTTTCTCCCTCCACTGCTCAAGACCAACCTGCCTCTTCATGCATTTCAGCCAGAAGATGGTATTTGGGCTGAAAAGCTGGTGAAAAAGGCTTGGTGAAGACAGATCGGGCTGTGAGGCTGTGCGGAGGTGACTGCTAGTGCCCCTGCTTTGCAGCATTTCTCTCAGAAATAATCTCTGTCACCCACAGGCTGCCCCTTTCACTCAGGTCTTTCTTTTTCCAGGAAGCAAATCCACGTCCTCTCTGGCTCTCTGGCGCCATCTAGTGTTATTTGTTAAATAGCCACGAAGGTTTTTTGTTTTAATCTCTAAAAGTGTTTTAAAGAAAATAGTTGTCAAAGTTTCACTGCAGAAGAATTTCTACAATATTCTATAATACAACACTAATAATATAATATAATATTTTATAAGGAAATCAACTTTACCCATTGTTCTAGTACCAAGTGGCCAAGGATGCTTTCCCCAACACATTCATAAGTATTTCAAAAGATGATCTGAAGGGTAGATGTTGGTTTTATATATCTGGCCCTTAGTATTGCTTTGCTAGAAAAACTACCTTTGAGATAAAAATGAAGAATGATAATATAAAAACAGGGAAAGGGACAAACCATAAGAGACTTAAATACAAGGAACAAACTGAGGGTTGCTGGAGGGATTGTGGGTAAGGGGTGGGCTAAATGGGTAAGGGGCATTAAGGAGGACACTTGTTGGGATGAGCACTGGGTGTTACACATAGGGAATAATCACTGGAATCTACTCCTGAAATCATTATTGCACTACATGCTAACTTTGATGTACATTAAAGATAGATAGATAGATAGATAAAAATGAAGAAATATGTGACTTATGTTTAAAGTTTTATTAAGCCAGGGGTGCCTGGGTGGCTCAGTCAGTTAAGTGTCCAACTTCGGCTCAGGTCATGATCTCACGGTCTGTGAGTTCGAGCCCGTGTCGGGCTCTGTGCTGACAGCTCAGAGCCTGGAGCCTGCTTCAGATTCTATGTCTCCCTCTCTCTCTGCCCTCCCCCACTCATGCTCTGTCTCTCTCTCTCTCTCTCAAAAATAAATAAACATTTTTTAAAAATTCAAGTTTTATCTGAGCCAGAAGAGGAACAGTGTAAGTAAAATATGTCATGAACCCTTGTCGGTTCACCAACTGAAAGTGGGCACAACTTCACAGTGGCAAATGGAACTCCCTTCTTTATTTTTTTAAGTTTATTTACTTATTTTGAGAGAGAGAGCGAGCAGGGGAGGGGCAGAGTGAGAGGGAAACAGAGAATCCCAAGCAGGCTCCACACTGTCACCGCAGAGCCCAACATGGGGCTTGATCTCACGGACCACGAGATCATGACCTGAGCTGAAACCAAGAGTCAGGTGCTTAACCCACTGAGTCACCCAGGTGCCCAAAACTGCCTTCTTAATTAAACAGGACTGTAGTCCTGGGAGATCTCCCAATGCCAGTGACTGAATCAACACCTACAGATCTACTGGTCTTTGGGATGGGTTACGTTGCTAAAACTAAAACTGATATCTCAAAGAGGAGAGAGATGCAACAATTTACACACGATTGTTTAGAGACATTAATCACCGGTTAATGTAGTAAATCTAGCTCCAGCACAAGGTTTCACCAGGACTTACTTATTCTTGTGGAGATGCAAGTTGCTTTCGGCAAGTTACACAGAAGAAAAGAAAGAGAGAAAAGGAAGGAAGGAAGGAGGGAGGGAAGGAGGGAAGGAAGGAAGGAGGGAGGGAGGGAAGGGAGAGAGAGAGAGAAAGAGAGAGAGAGAGAAAGGAAGGAAGGAAGGAAGGAAGGAAGGAAGGAAGGAAGGAAGGAAGGAAGGAAGGAAGGGAGGAAGGAAAGAAGGGAGGAAGGAAAGCCACTTGGTGTTTTAATCCCACTCGGGTTATCAATGTCACTGAGAGGACTTTGAAGCATCCACTCAACTCACAGGAGGCCTCAAGCTGAAGCAAGACTTTCAGGACTCAGGACATGGGCTTGGTTTTGGAGATCCATTCCCCGTCTCCACTGGCCCACTCCACATAGAGTCTACAGAGTTCAAACAAAACAGCAAAGCAAGAGGACCCAGGGGAAGAGAAGGAAGCAAGGGCCTTCCACATTTTAGGTCCTGCTATCTGCTGAAAGCTTAACTGACAAAAGCAACTCCCTACAATGTGAAGCAGAGGGAAAATCTCAAAAGGAAAGCAGCACTTCCTCAGTGAGAAGGCAGGCAGGTGGAGGCCTCATTTTTTTTTTCTTTAAATACATGTCACATTTTCCCAAAATGCATGAGGTGTCATCCCTGCGGTAAAACAAGTCAGGCTTTGAGCCAGAGAGCCCTGAGTTTCAAGCCTGACTGTGACTTCAGACAGCTTCAGCAGAAGCTCTGGCCCCCCAGGTCCTCATCTCAACATCAAGACTAACAATGTCTGCCTCAGCGGATTGAAATGAGGACAGGCGAAGTATCCCTAGGACAGAGCCTGGCCCAAGCAGGTGTTCAGTAAATGGTGGGTGCCATCTTGATGATGATGATGATGATGATGATGGTGATGGTGATGGTGATGATGATGATGATGATGATGGTGATGGTGATGGTGATGGTGATGATGATTATGGTGATGATGATGATGATGATGATGATGATGATGGTGATGGTAATGGTGATGGTGATGATGATGGTGATGATGATGATGATGATGATGGTGATGATGATGATGATGATGGTGATGATGATGATGATGATGATGATGATGGTGATGGTGATGGTGATGATGATGATGATGGTGATGGTGATGATGATGATGATGGTGATGATGATGATGATGGTGGTGGTGGTGGTGATGATGGTGATGATGATGATGATGATGATGATGGTGATGGCGATGGCGATGATGACGGCGACCTTACTGTTCCACTCCCTCTGGACCACGATCCTTCCACACACAAATCTGCCCCTCTTCTAATTGGCAGTCACACTCACTTAATAACTGTAGCTAACACCCCCTGAGCACTTACTATGTGCCAGGTGCTGTACAATAAATTATTTCACTCAATTTTCAGGGCACCCAAAGATAGCTGCAGCTAATACCTCACTTTATAGGCAAGGAAACAGACTCAAAGAGGTTGGGTGATGCATTGGTCAGGGTAGGCTCACCGCTATCACAAAAAGCCCAAAACTTCAGTGACTTAACACACTCCGAGCCTACCTCTTCCCCTCATCCCTGTTGGCAGATGGCATGAAAGGAAGGACTCCCTGTAGCAGTCATTCAGGGACCCAGGCTCCTTCTGTATTGTGACTCCCCCACCTCCTACACTGCGTTGCCACTTGATCCCCTGCATCTAGATAGTAAGCAAGGAGGAGAGAGCAAACACAGCTCTTCCTCCCCTTAACCCAGTGTGACACACGGCACTTCTGCTGAAATGAGTCTCCCAGCCCCAGCTCGATGCAAGGGGCTGTGGGGCATAGCCAACTGGTGCTCCCAGGAAGACGAGAAGAGACATAGATACTAGTGAGCACTAGTTTCTATCGCAATGAACCTGCCTCAGATCACACAGCTGGTAAGAATGGAAGTGAACTATGTACCCAGTCTCCTGTCTCCTAATCACTGAGCTATGCTGTCATCTGGGGAACTGTGGAGGTTCTAAAGCAGAGCTCCCAAATTCTTTCCCATTCCTCCCATCAAGACGTAGGGTCAATGCCGACTCTGGGCTGTTAGTCCTTGACCAATGGAATACAGCAAAAATGTCGCTATGACCATGTCCAGGCTCTCAGACACGGGCACGTTTCTACTTAGTATCCCTCGGGAGACCCACTCTTGGAATCCAGCTGCCCTGTTGTGAGGAATCCCAAGCTAGTCTGTATGAAGAGATTACATGCATTTGTTTCCAGCTAACATCCAGGGAGAGGTCCCCTCCATCGTCTAGAATCACCCGCCAGATGTGTGAGTGAAGACCCTTCCAGATGATTCCAACAAACGGTCAAGTCATCCCTAGCTTTTGAGTTCTCCTAGCTGAAGCCCCAAACCTCATGGAGCAGAGACAATCCATACGGCTGTGCCAAGTCGGAACTCCTGACCCACAGAATCTATGAGCATAAGAAAATGGCTGATAGATGCCACTACATTTTGGGATAGTTTGTTATAGCAGTAGTAACTGGAAGAGGAATTTATTTAAGACCCTATTGGAGGTGCCTGGGTGGCTCAGTCAGTTAAGCGTCCAACTCTTGACCTCAGCTAGGTCTTGATCTCAGGGTCACAAGTTCAAGCCACACATTGGGCTCGGCACTGGGAATGAAGCCTACTTAAAAAAAATAAATAAGACCCTATTACTTCTGGGAAGAAAAGCTTCCAGAATCTCTTTATACCACCCTTTTTATTTTTATCCTTGTGCTATTTGATCGTTCTCCCACAGTAAAAATTTCCCACAATAAAACTTTATGTCTTCTAGCACCAGGAATAAAAAAGTTTAATGATGCACCCTCTGCTGATCACTAAACCCTTCTGACCTCTGTGTGACCTTGTCCCTTGACTTTGCCAGGAAATGAGACTCCTTGGGTACATGGTAAAGCTGGGTGGCCACACAGATCCTAGAGGTCCCTGATGCTTGTTCCAAGAAGGAAGAAGCCGGGGGCGCTAGCTGCCACCTCCAACTGTCCTCTTCGAAGCACTAAGCCAGCTTCTTCGAGGATGAGCAGACACCTGCACACGTGAAGATAACACTAGGGCGGGGACTGGGATTATGGGTAAAACAAGCCCTAAAAATGGTTTGTGAAAACACTGCCAAAGAGGCCAGAACACTGCCTGCCTTTGGACAGTGGCTCGTGCTGGTTCCCGTACGTGACGCGCCTCTCCTGGGTACAGAAGATTAATTTTGAAAGTAGAAGTTCGGGGGAGGGAAGAAGGCAGTGCCCAGCAACCGTGAGGAGGGAGGACACGGGGACCCCAGGGAGCGGCCAGAATCACGCGCCGCAGCCCCGTCCCCACACGCTCTCTCCTCACGCCTCCTGACGGGTCGGGTCAGAGGATGTGTCTGGTCTCCAGAAAAAAGGGCAACGCAGGAACCCCCGTGCACACGAGCAGTGGGCGACCTTCCTCACGCCCATGCATGTCACACCACTGGGCAGAAGCCTCAGCCAGCAAGTAAAACGGAAGCCAGAACTAGAGGCATCTCCTTTCCTCAAAAACAAACAAACAAACGAAAAAAAAACATCTTTGGGTCAGGTCAGAGCAGAAATCTATGAAATGAGGGGCGCCTGGGTGGCTCAGTCAGCGAAGCGTCCAACTTTGGCTCAAGTCATGATCTCGCCATTCTCAAGTTCGACCCCTGCATCGGGCTCTGTGCTGACAGCTCAGAGCTTGGAGCCTGCTTCGGATTCTGTGTCTCCCTCTCTTTCTGCCCTTCCCCTGCTCACACTCTGTCTCTCAAAAATAAATAAACGTTAAAAAAAAATTTGGGAAAAAAAAAAAGAAATCTATGAAATGAGACCTCTTCCACCCTCCAGCCTATCTTTGTCCAGAAAGCCAAATGTAAAAAAGAATCACTAGAAACCAGAACCGGCCTCCAGAACTACAGGCTCAGGAGATGTGGGGAGAGAGACCAAAGATGAAAGGCAGTGGGGAGAAATGAAGCTGCATCTGGAGGGCTCCCCAGAAACGGTGGCTCGACTGTCCAAAACCAAACGCACAGCTCTCAGTCAGACTTGCACTGGCTTCAGGACCTTTTCCAACTTACTCTTACCCAAACGGCCCTTGCGTTCAGTGCCACCAACTCCATCAATCAGTTTTTCGAAGCGCCACTGGGTTCCAACATGAATAGGACAAAAACCAGACCTCTGGTTCGTGGACAGACGAGCCCCTGGCAGGCTGTGTCCTTTGCCACTTGCTGTGCTGTTCCAGAAGTTGCCCTTCTTACCTGAGGGGGTGAACCACTCACCGGACTGCTGGGGGTCTTCCGCACCCTCCCGTGTACCTGTTGCGGTAACCCCTTAAAGAGGACCAGCACTGCCAACACGTGGGTGGGAGAGATTGTGGGGGTCACGCCACCCGTCGTGGGCCGGACAGCAGCAACCCGAAGCCTCGATGCTGGAACGTTTCTCCCTGGAGGAATCCTCTGCTCCTGCCTGCTTCCCCATTTCAACGCCCTGAGTTGGGGCCTCTCCACAGACGACTCCTGCGGCTCCCATATGATGTCGGTCACCCCCCCCAGCCCTGTGAAGGCACATCGCCTTGTGCCACTGCCTGGCCTTGGTCGGACTGTCCTCAGCAGCCCCTATCCTGGATGTCACCACACGAACCTTCCCCATCATCTCCCTGCTCCCCCATCAACCTGTATATTTCCTACCTCGGCTTCCGGTTCTACAGGGATGTGGACCGGAAGAGCTCCCGGAAACCGTTCTTTTGCAACCTCTGGCACCTGCCCCTTGCTCCTGCTGCTCATGCTCACCTGAGCACCCCCGGGGGGAACGGTGCCAGGCGACAGCGTCAGAGTTGAAATCACACAGGCATGTGGGAACAAAAAAACCCAAAAAAACAAAAAACATACAGGGAGGGGCACAATTTTTTTTTAATCCCTCTGCTGTTAGACAAGAATATTTTGGTAAGTCGGGAGCTCGAGAAGAGAGACAAATGCAAAATGATTTGGTGCTCAGTGATTACTCGATGATTGTCCTTTATGGTAACGTCCAAAACGCTCCCCAAATAACAGGCTGGCTCAGGCTGATTAGTACAAGAATGTTTTTCTCCCTAAGGGTCTTCGTATATTTCTTTCTCCAACTCCCCTTCCCCCAAATTGTTTTTCTTCTTCCTTGCATGGATGTACAGGCCCACTTCCTCCTTTACGGCCACGCGCGTGCGCGCGTACACACACACACACACACACACACACGCACACACTCCCCACCGCCAGCCTGAATGCTCATTGGTGCCCAGACACTCTATCTGTAGTTCTGTGTCCTCTGGTCCCCCGAGGGCAGCGGGAATGCTCGTTGCGGGCCCTCCCCGCGAATGAGCCGGGGCCCCCGACCCAGCTTTCTCAGATATATTCCCAACCGCACACCCCTCAGATAATAAAAGAATACCAAGGATGTGTGGCTGCTTGGCATTCGAAGGGAGAATTCCACACGGTTGCCTAGGGGACCTCAGACAGGACTGCCAGCCCCTAGCCGCCCCCCTATTACACATCAGCATTTCAAAAACTCCAAGGAATCAAAGGCATCTTTATGGTTCACTTTTAAATACTGGAGGTGTCTGAAGTGTTTCTTTCTGGAAGGGTGGCGCTGGGCTTCATACCAGCCATCTGTCCGGCTCTGACCCATTACTGTCCCCCTTCAGCCGCCGCTGCCGAGCAGCAGCCCCTTTGTTGCTTGGCTTCTCGGGATCAAAAAAGAAGGGAAGTCAGGAAAAAAAAAAAGTGATCTAGCCTAGCCAGCCACATAGCTCACAGTCTCGTCCCTTCAGTGAAAAAATGCCATTTCTCTCCTGGTATCCTCTAAATTCAGAAATTACCCTCCACACGCCCAGTAGCCTTAAGAGCCAGAAGCATAGGTTGGATTCCTGATGGGGATGCATCGGGTCCCAGGACTTGTGCGAGTTCCCCTGTGGCCAGGCATGGCCCCAGTCGCCTCTGGTTCCTTCCACCCGCCCTGCCCGGATGCCTCTGGTCCGCTGCCGAACCCCACTGGCCTGAAGGTCTTGACGCTTAACAGAGGGTTTTAATTGTTCAGTCTCCAGGGGCTCTACTGCCCTGTAGGAATTCATTTCGGGGAGTTTCCGAAACATTTAAATGGTCACTGCGATATACCTGTTCTCAAAATTTTCTAAAGCGATTGCAGATCACACGTGGCCCCTGGTTCTATGTATCTGTACTCTTACCCCTCGGCTGCAGCCAGGTTCCTGACTGTGGAGAGCACAGCATGGGAATGTCTGCAAAGAACATCAACTTGCTGCAGCCCCCGAATTTGTAAAATGCCTCCGTTCTCTTTTCCTGCTGCAAGAAACCAGTACGCGTGTATGTGTGCATACATACATATAAAAGAAAGTGAACATACAGAAGACATTTTACCCTGGAAGAAAAACTATTAGCTTGAATCGCATGAAATCATGGGTATTAGTCATGTCTGACCTACAAAAAGTTGGCAATTTCATACGGTTTGACCTAATAACAGGAGAGACTTGTTTAGGGCTTACTAAGTATTGGGGTCTATGATAGACAGGCATGATCTCATTTAATTCCCCAGACCTCTTAAGAAGGACATTTATATTCCCATTCCGCAGAGGGAGAAGCACACTGGAGGAGTTTAAGGTGTACCAGATGAGAGAATCTGCAGATAGATCAGCCAACTGGTCAACAATCCACAAACATGGAAATGACCAAAGAAATCATGAGACCGACACCCTCACCATAATCCAAGAGAACCATGGCCTGCACACAGTCTGGCTTTCACTGGTGGGGGACCTGAAAGTGCAAGGGGAAGTGTCATCAAGAGTTCTTGAGACCCTTGGACATTCTGTGTCTCTCCTGGTCTCATTATACTAAGTCTATGCCCTTTCTCAACTTGACCTCACTTGGTTACCTCGAGTAAGAAGTAATAGTCATCTCTGCATATCAAAACCTAGAACCTGTCTAAATGCCCACCAAGAGGACACTGAATACCTTAAGTTATATTGCATCTTTTAAATGGAATACTCAGAACCCTCAAAAATAGTGTTGTGGTCACATACCTGGAAACATGAAAAGATGCTCAAATTATTATTATAGTAAATTTCAAAAGATGCTGGCAAAAGAGAATGGCATGATTCAGCTGGGTACAACACAACATGAACACCTTAAAAAAAAAAAAAAAAAAAAGGCTGGAAAAATATACACCAAAATGTTCGCAGATGATTCTGCTAAGCATGGGGATCGTGGTTTTTCATTTTCTTCTTTCTACCCTCCTGCAGTGAATATGTATTTTCTAAGAGTACTGAGAGCAATTTGAAAAGATTTTTATAAGGAAATGGTAAAAAAAAAAATTGGCAAAGAACACTTTCCCTCTTTCACTTAATGGGCCCCTGAGGCATCCAGCGAAGACCCGAGGACCTCCATGGATCCCGGGTCCTGTGGGTCCTACTCTTGGACCCTCTGATGGAGAAAGCAGCTCCTCCGTAATAAAATAGTGTTTCCTGTGATTAGAGAAGGAAAGTTAAACTTTCAGGAAAATGATAGAACCGTAATGCTTTACTAGACAAAAACAGAGACTGTTCAAATGCTTGTTATTAGCGCCTTCTATACATATCCCCTTTAAAGTATGCTGACCTATGACCTTCAGGGCCACCTTTCTTTCCCCTACTGAAGGTCACAAGGTCTCCGCTGCCTCTGCTAACCACCAGGTCACTCTTGGAAGGTGATAGGCTATGCCCTTGTACACAGAAAACTTAGCATTTTGATGTGCTCAAGAGTCCTACCCCTTCCCACCCTCACCCATCCCCTCTTCTAGGCTCTGGCTACTTAGCGTTGAGGACTTGGAAAAGGGATAAAGAACAAGTGTCTCCTTGCTCGACTAGATCTGGCCACAGTTCCTGTACTGGTTGACATGGCTTCTCTGACCAGCCCGGAGTAGGCTCTCCTGATCTCTGCATGACAAGTTTTCAAATGCTAATTCTGACTCTCTTATGAAATGATGTGGGAGCGCTTTGTTGGGGGAAGGGGTACTGCACAGTTCGACGACATTGTCCCTAACTCCGGCTAAACTCTTTCACACCCCCTCAACTCCCACCCTCGGCCCAGGAATCACAAGGAAAGCTAGAGTAAAAGAAGCCACTCATTACAATCATCTCCATAAAACAAGAGCCTCCAACACTCCTGCTCCAAGGGCACTGTATTGTTATCAATTGGTGCAAAGCAAAATACCCCAAATTCTATCAGCTTAAAACAACAAATATTTATTCTCTCAGCTCCTTGATGAGGAACCTGGGCATGGCTTAACTGTGTCCTCCAGCTTAGAGTCTCTCACAAGGCTGTAATCACGGTATCAGCCAAGGCTGGAATCTCATCTGAAGACCTGACTGGAAGAGGATCTGCTTTCAAACCTACTCCCTGGCTGTTGGCCAGAGGCACCCCCAGTTCCTTCCCATATAGGCCTCTCCACAGAGCAGCTCACAAAATGGCAGCTGGCTTCATCAGAGTGAGTAAGCAAGAAGAGCCCGAGTGAGTGAGAGCAAGTAAAATGGAAGCCACACTCACAGGGACTACACAAGCAAGAATACTAAGAAGCAGAGAATCGTTGGAAGCCATCTTGGACACTGCCTATCACAGGCACATTTTCTTGTCTCTCCAGCTCATTGAAGAATACCATTAGGGTCTTCATGAATTTCTCCCTTTTACATTATTGGGCTGGGAAGATGTTTTATCCTCTTGTGTGCCCCCAACACCTCTAAAAACTCCAGCCTACCCAGTCCTGAGTAGCTCGGAAGTACCGCCCCGCATATTCCTGGCCACTATGACAAGCCTGAGCAAATCAACACCAACATCCTAGACGTACCTTCCGGCAGAAGGGCTGAGAACACACACAGCCTTCTTCCACAGGGAGCCTCAGGAAATTCCCCCATCCTTATAGTCTGCTCATTGTCCCGCCCCTTCTTTTTCTTGTTCTCTCCAAGTCTCTGTTTTCTTTTAAAGTAGGTTCAGGGACAGGAAACAAGATCTCAGAGTCACTAGAGGTTATCAAAACTCCACACGGCCAAACGGAGAAGCAACCAAGAACCCCAGTTCTGAACTATGAGAATCGGGCTAGAGTCCCAGAAATCTGGAGGACCATCAAAGCCTTAGGAGAAAACTACCAAGGATACCTGAATCCTTATCTGGGAAGGCTGGAAAAGGCTTGATCCCCTAAGTCCTAGCTCCTCTTCCTTTCCAAAGGAAAGGCCCCTTCCAATGCCCAATAAAATCCACTTCCCATCCCCGTATGTGCTGATTCCTGCACAGATAACAAAAAGAAACAGCATAAATATTGTTTCAGTGAAGATTAAGGAGGACATTTCACTACAAGCCACGGCACAGAAACACCAGAATTGCTTTCAGGATGCCTCCGCCAGGGCCTCCTTGCAAAAAGATCAAAGCCCCCTTGATTATCGGCGATAAAACACAATATTGCAGATGAGTTCCCAAGCCTGGCTGTTTGACTATGAGTTCACGAAAACCTGAGCATATAAAACATTATTTTCTGTTGTGTATTTTGTTTGTTTGCTTGTTTAACTTAGGTTTCACGTGCTTACACTCTAATGCTACAGTGTTTAAATTTTTATTTTCGAAGCACAAAAACAACTGTTTTGTCAAGTAAGAGCGAAAGCAGTGTCCCCAAGTGGTACTTCTGCATCTGAAAGGAATGAGGCCCGAGTCCAGCCTATACAGCCTCCTCCACCCTCCCTTCAGATTTCTTGGGATCCTCTGGGGACCCTGGGACTACATGGGACACAAGTCATGTTCAAAATTAATCCGCATTTTCAAGATCCAACACTAGAGGGCGAAATGCTGAGGCTAAGCTCTAGATTCATTATTCTATGTGTATCCAGGATGATAGAGTCCTGTTGCAAACTACACTTTTAAAGAATCCCTTTTCAGATCACAGAGTTTAACTCTTTTGGAAACACAGGTCTCTGATAAACCAAAGGCTGTTGTAGAGTGCCCTGGAAAATTAAACAACTAAGCGATGCCATAATTCAGTGAGATCAGATTTCTGCGAACCTCAAACCAGAAAACAGCCTAAAAATATCAGATACGAAGGCAGTGCATTTGGGCCTTGATGAGGGGGGAGGAGCATAAATAAGCTGAGGAAATAATAAAAAACATAATAAAATAATTATATTACATCTTTAAACATAATGAAACGATCTCATTAAGCCTAAATTCATTTAAAGGTCAACGATGCATAATTTATGTAGGCTCATAAAATGTATTATCTAAATGATGATTAAACCACCATCCCCTTCTTTTTCTTATCTCTATCCTATTAACTCTATACACACTAGAACACTGGTATATTTTATGCGGTGGCAACAAATTTAAAGGATACCATGTTTTCCTGAGGTTATTTCTAAAACTCCACAGACACCTAATCCAGTGACATTTTATCAAACAGCATAATGTTGTGTGTCAGAAGATCAGCACTGCAAGGGACAAGCTATGCAGGAAAGAGTCTATGCAGGAGTGAAGATAAATGGGCCCAAGACAAAATATGTCAGTTTCATACTATGGCTGGGAACTGCCTTGCACATCCATTTTTTGGTATTAAGGAACAGGCTCAGTATGAGTCTCTATACAGAAAGAGACTCTGATTCATTCAGGATTTATCCATTCTGGGATCTGAGACTATACAAGTGAACTAAACAAACAAAAACCCCTGCCCCCACTGAACTTACACCTTGTAAGGAGAAGCAGTCAATGAACAAAGTGGTTGTGAGCCTTACAGAGATAAAGTAAACCAGGGAAGCTGGAAAGAGGCTATAAGAGTAGGTAGGGATAGAGGGACTTATAATTTTCAACAGGGTGAGAGCAGCCAATTCCAGGAAAAGAGAATAGAAAGGGGAAAGGTCCTGAGGCAAGAGCAAGGAGTAGGAAGAAAGTAATTTGGGCAAAGGGGGCCTGGGTAGGTCAGTAGGTTAAGTGACTGACTTCAGCTCAGGTCGTGATCTCAGTTTGTGAGTTTGAGCCCTGTGTTGGGCTCTATGCTGCCAGCTCAGAGCCTGGAGCCTGCTTTGGATTCTGTGTCTCCCTCTCTCTCTCTCTCTCTCTGCCCCTCCACCCCCTCTCTCAAAAATAAACATTTAAAAAAATTTTTTAAAAAGAAAGTAATTCGAGCAAGAACAGAGTGATTAAAATGAAAAATAATCAGACAGCAAGACAGACAGAAAAGATAGAGTGAGGGGTGGGGGTACACTGGAGGAAAACGCTGCTGATTGCCAGGATTCGGGCTTTCATTCTGAGGCAGATGGACCTGCCAGTGGTGGCTCGTAAGGAAAAGAAAGCATCCTTAGACTTCACGTTCCACCAGGATTACTGCGGCTACTAAGGTGAGAAGAGGCTGGACAGAGCAAGGGTACATAAGGCACACTACAAGGATACAGGCAAGAACTAATAATGGCTTGGTCACAGCATAAAAACTTGGATCAGACTATGCCTCCTGACAATCACAGTGATCAACTCTGGAGCACACAAAAGACCCAGAGGGACTCAAAGCCGACAGAAACAGGACGGTTTGACATCTGAACAAGAAGAATATGGTGGGTAGAGTCAGGCAGAGTGTGGAATCTTACTGGTGTGTGGAGCCAGAAAAAAGAATTCAAGCACACGACAGGAGCTGCTTACTGACTGGAGGAATTCACAGAATTTCACGAAATGGAGGAAGCCACAGAGGAAGTAAGCTCAAGATGGCCACAGAAAATCCCCGCATGCTGGTGGCTGACCCCCCGTGCACATCTGCAGGGCAAGGCTACCAAGAGCCCAAGGGAAAAGTAGCTGCAAGGACAAGGGCTGAACTGAGATTTTAGCCCACGCCCACCACAGGGAAGACAGAGTTTGAAGACCAAGTTCTTCCAAGTGAAAGGGGCTTGGTAAAAACCACAGCCTTTCCTCAAAACTCCATGAAAGCCACACTTAGGAGTAAAGATCTCCTCCCAGGCCTAATGTATTCACCTTCAGAGTAACAGTAAAACCAAAATAGACCTGCCCTAGCAATGATTCAGGTGATATAATTTAACTACATTCTAGAACAAAACTCAATATTCTCCAAAGATAGAAAACAGATTTGAGATCCTTTTAAAACCCATCTCCCACAATGTCCACTATATAATTTAAAAACTGGCTAGATAGGAGAAAACAAAGGAAAATGAGACCCCTACGAGAAAAAAAGAAGATGACTCAGAAGTTGGAAAAGGCAACATAATGATAATGAATAAACTGATTAAAATATTAGCAAACAAAAAAAATCCAAAAAAAAAAAAGACCAAAAAGAAATTCTAGAACCGAAAAATGCAATATTTGAAATTGAAAAAAAAAACAAAACAAAAACCATAGCATAAGAGTGAATTAGACACAGCAGAAGGAATAACAATGGCCTTGAAGATAGGTCATTAGAGACCATGCCAACTGAAGTTTGACCATGTTCACCAAGTACCTGGAATAATCAATTATAGGAGATCTGCACAGAATCAGTCAGGAATTTAGTAGACATGACCAGCACTAAGCCTGAGAAAGCAAGAGGAAGCTAAGTATCAGAAATGAGAGAGAGCTATAAAAAAAAGGCCTGATTTTACCTCCTCTGGCTCCTAATCTTCTAGTGACTCCCATTGGCCCGATCGATCAGAAGCTACCAGGCATCAGAGCCAATTGATTCAATCTTAAGAATGCCACAGCCCACAGCGGGGTGGAGATTATGAAGAATGGAGGGACAAAAAGGGAGTCTCTAGATCCCACAGCTAAATATATCCCAGCAAGTGATTAAAAAGACAAAAACAAACAAGCAAAAAGCCCCATCTTAAATCCTAGGTCATTTACAAATTAATAAAATCCATACTGGCCCCAAGTTCCTGCAGCACCAAGTTCTAAAAGATAATGAAATTCGGCACCTGGGTGGCTCAATCAGTTAAGTGGCTGACTTCTGCTCAGGTCAGTGGCTCAGTATGTTGAGCGTCCAACTTCAACTCAGGTCATGTTCTCATGATTTGTGGGTTCAAGCCCTGCGTCAGGTTCTGTGCTGACTGCTCAGAGCCTGGAGCCTGTTTCCGATTCTGTCTCTGTGTCTCTCTGATCCTCCCCGCTTTGGGCTCTGTCTGTCTCTCTCAAAAATAAATAAACATTAATAAAAATAAATAATAAAAGATAATGAAGTAATAGCTATTAAGTTTTGAGAACTGTTGTAATCACATATTTTAAACTCTAGTCAACATGTTTTTCATGTGTAAAACATACAGAAAATTATTCTCAGATGTTGAAAGATTAGAAAACATCCTACACATTACTTTTAGAAACAATTATTTGAAGATATGCTAAGACCAACTGAAAGAAAAGTCAAAATTAAGAACTCAAAAACAGGGAATTTGCAGTAAAAGATTTGGTAATGCTTCAATTTGAGCAAGGAGGGCATGCAAATTAGAGTGATATATTCTTTTTTTTTTTTTTTTTCATTCACCAAGTGACAAGCACTAGGAGAAATTATGCTATGCATTCAACCAACCTTCCGTTCCTAGCATCAGAGGACAGAATGGGAGGCTCAGCATCTCCACGGAGACAGACAATTGGAGGAATTGTCCTAGTTATTTAGGTAGTGGACTAAAAGGTCTTTCCTTCCACGAGTGGACACTAAACTCGCTGATCCCATTAGATAACGTCCTATCTCATAGTGCGTGCAACTTGGAGTAAGGTATCTGTACCTGCACCTTCCCCAGGGCTACTTTCTGCACCCTGCAACACGCGCAAAATACCCCATGTTTGATTAACTTAAAACAATAACTGTGCTGTCCTGCCTCAACACTTTCTAACAACGGCTAGATTTTTTTTACGGGATTGGGACACCATGCAAAGAACCATTGAATAATCTCCAAAAAAACCTCGTCGTAATAGAGAATCACGCAACGGCCCATTTCATCGTAAAATAACCTAAGAAATTACTTTCTCGGGGCGCCTGGGTGGCTCAGTTGGTTAAGCGGCCGACTTCGGCTCAGGTCATGATCTCACGGTCTGTGAGTTCGAGCCCCGCGTCGGGCTCTGTGCTGATGGCTCAGAGCCTGGAGCCTGCTTCAGATTCTGTGTCTACCTCTCTCTCTGCCCTTCTCCTGCTCATACTCTGTCTCTGTGTCTCTCAAAAATAAATAAACATTAAAAAAAATTATGAAGAAAAAAGTCAACAGAATATATGCCAGACAATCAACAGCGATTCCCTCTAGGGGCAGGGTTATGACAAATTTGTACTTTCCACATAACCAACGAGAGTTCTATCACTTTTCTAATTTTTACAACTATCATGTTATAGACTTAAATTAGAAAAGTCTTTAAAATAAATAATTTTAAATTTTAATAATAAATAATTAAATTTAAAATTTAATAATTTTAAAATAAAATGCCGCAAGGAAGCAAACCGACAGATCCAAACTATGGGATATTTTCTAGGACAACTGACCTAGTTTTTGCAACATGACAATGAGAAGAAAGGGGTGCAGGTTAGACAGGATTTTAAAAGAATTAAGGGACAATGAGCAAATATTACGTATTGACCTTGTTTGTATCCTGATTTAAACAAATCCTCTAAAATATGAGAATTTTTAGATAATCAGGAAAATTTTATCATGAACTAGATGCTACCAAATTTTTTGAGGTATGATTAAGCACTATGGTTAGACGAATAAGGCCCATGTTATTAGAGATGCATACTGAAGTACATGAGTCCAAAATGATATGATTACTGGAATTTGCTTTTAAAAGAAAAGGAGAGGGGCGCCTGGGTGGCTCAGTCGGTTAAGCGTCCTACTCTCTGTTTCAGCTCAGGTCACGAGCCTGTGGTTTCATAAGTTCGAGCTCCACACTGGACTCTGTGCTAACACTGCAGAGCCAGCTTGGGATTCTCGCTCTCCCTCTCTCTCTCTCTGCCCCTCTCCTGCTCACACTGTCTCTGTCTCTCTCAAAAATAAATAAACTTTAAGAGATTTAAAAGAAAAAAGAGGGGTGCCGGGTGGCTCAATTGGAAGAGCATGAGACTCTCTTGATCTCGGGGTCGTGAGTTCAAGCCCCATGTTGGGTGGAGAGATTACTAAAAAAATAAATAAAGTTTAAGAAAAATATTTTTGAGGAAAACTAGATGCTTCTGTGGGAAAATTTGATAATTATTAAACCCAGGTGAAGGATATATGGGGTTCATTGGATTATTCTTCTTATCTTTGTGTATGTTTGTACATTTTCGTAGTTGAAAAGATAACATTGAAAACACTATTTTTAAGGACTTAATAGCATGTATTTGTAATTGCTGAAGAGCAATTATCCACCAGCGGTAGAAACTACCTGTCATTGAGTCTCACTGTTTATAGGCACGCCTCAGAGATTCTGCAGGTTTGGTTCCAGGCCGCTACAGTAAAACAGTATTGGAACAAAGCAAGTCAATTGAAGGTTTTTGTTTTCCATTTGCATGGAACAGCTATGTTTATACTATAGTCTATTCAGTGTGCAATACCATTATTTTTTTAGCGAATATACCTTAATTTATTTTTTTAGTATGTATTTATTGGGAAAGTACAAATGGGGGAGAGGCAGACAGAGGGGGACAGAGGATCTGATGTGGGCTCTGTGCTGACAGGCTGACAGTAGTGAACCCGATGTGGGGCTGGAACTCACAAACTGCGAGATCATGACTCGAGCTAAAGTCGGACATTCATCCGACTGAGCCACCCAGGTGCCTATATATCTTAATTTTAAAATACTTTATTGGGATGCCTGGGTGACTCAGTCGGTTAAGCGTCTGACTCTTGGTTTTGTACAAACTGCAAAAAGTCTAAGGGTATAAATATTAAAAACGATAATAATAGTTAACACTTATTGTATGCTTATATGCTAGGCAGCACACAGCATTTTCTTTTTTTTTTTTTTAATGTTTATTTACTATGAAGAGAGACAGAGACAGAGACAGAGCAGGTGAGGGGCACAGAGACAGGGAGACACAGAATCCCAAGCAGGCTCCACGCTCTGAGCTGTCAGCACAGAGCCAGACACGGGGCTCGAACCCACAAACCATGAGATCATGACCTGAGCCAACGTCAGACGTTTAACTGACTGAGCCACCCAATGCCCCCAGCAAGCAGCATTTTCTAAGAATTAATTCATTTAATCTTCAAAACAGCCTCCTGAGAAAGAGGTCAGGATAAGTTCAGTGGGAATCAGGTGGGAGTTCTGGGCAACCTACTCAGACCTGTGAATCTGAAGTCTTAGCTGCTTCAATGTAATGCAGTGTTCAGCCCTGCACCAGTCTGCCTTGAGAATATTACAGATATCAGTCCCTCGCCATGTATTAAAGAAAGCCACGCAATGAAAAAGTCGTAAAAGGGTTTTCACTTTGCCATTAAATGATATCTAGATTCCTTGTAACTGAACAGTCGATCTTTGCTACCGGACATAAAACATGGACCCAAGTACCAAGACGTCCAGACAAACCCAGCTCCAGTGTGTCCAGAGTCCTAGGGTGCACAGCAAAGGAAGCTCAAGGGATAAGCATACGTGTTTGCATGAAGTGGCTGTCTTCGGCCTCAATTTGGCAATTATGCAAGGCCATCCCAGCTCCAGATCTTCCAATTAAATCTGTTGACCCTCATTAAGACTGCACTGCAGGTCAATCTCTGCCCCCTGCCCAGCCCCACACATGTTAATTCTGAGAGCACTCGCCACTAAACGAGTTTAAGTAAACTGTTGTCTGAGGGTCTGCTTCTCAGGGGACCTGACCTGAGACAGTGGCCCCCACCCAGAGTATCCCCTGGCTTTTCCTAAGTACCTCTCAAGATCCTTAAAGGTCATAATGACTGAAAGAGGGCTCATGGCCCTCAAATGTTGTGAACAATTATCTTCATTTAACATGAGGATACAGCTAACATCATATTTAAGAATGAAAATTAAGTGGGGCACCTGGGTGGCTCAGGCAGTTGGGCGTCGGACTCTTGATTTCGGCTCAGGTCACGATCTCTCGGTTTGTAGGTTCGAGTCCCGCGTTGGGCTTTGGGCTGACAGCGAGGAGCCTGCTTGCTTTTCTCTCTCCCTCTCTCTCTGCCCATCCCCAGTTCAAGCACGTGTGTGCTCTCTCTTTCTCAAAGTAAATAAACTTCAAAAAAATTTAATAATGAAAATTACGTGCTTTCTCCCTAAAATCAGAAAGAAAACAAGAATGTTTGCTCTCACCACATCTATTCAACATCGTGCTGGGGCTGATCCCAATGCAAGGCAAGAAAGGGAAATGAAAGAGCATGCAGATTGCAAAGGAAGAAATAAAACTATTCACTCCTCAGATTGGTTCAGCTCTGGCCCCTGGGAAATCCTTCAGTTGGTTCCTTTGACATACCTCCATCATTGTGGGTTTTTTTTCATTTTTACTTTATTTTTTTATTTTAGAGAGAGAGAGAGTGCGAGGGAGGGAGAGGGGCTGAAGGAGAGAGAGAGAGAATCTTAAGCAGGCTCCACACTAAGTGCAGAGTCCGACTCAGGGCCTGATCCCATGACCCTGGGATAGTGACCTGAGCCGAAATCAAGTGTGGATGCTCAACCAGCTGAGCCGCGCAGGCGCCCTGTGTTGTTTTATTCTGTTTTCGTATTTTTGTAGTGCTTCCTTACCTTCTGGCACTGCAAGATGTTCATCTTGGGTGCTTCTCTCCCCTGTCGTAGAACCAGCCTTGTTCCTTTTTTTGAGGATGGTGTTAGAAACCAAGATCTGGTACTAGGTGTGCCCATTGCTATTGGGGTGTCAGTGCTTCTAGGCCCTCTCAGCTGACAGAGCAAGAAATGTATGTACGTTAAACTGCGATATGCTCATACCGAGAAATAGTTTTATATGTAATCACTGAATCTGTGTTAAGCAAAACATGAGTTTCTACTTGTGTCTCCAAGTCTAACCATCATCCGTGGGTCACTATAGCCTCTTCCCCTTGCTTGTCTCTAACCTCCCACTCCAACAAAGAGAAACCTGGTTCCTACCACCTGCTATCCATTTATTTAATTATTCAATTCCAGTATACACATACAGCAGCTTCAGAATCATTAATCCACACCCCACCCCACTTGATTTTTGACAGTTGATGAATGTGATCCTTAACCAGGGGAGAGGAGAAGAGGGGGAAGAAAAAAAAAAGCCACAGAGAGGGAGGGAGACAAAACATAAGAGACTCTTAAATACTAAGAACAAACTGAGGGTTGATGGGGTTATGGGAGGGGGGAGAGTGGGTGATGGGCACTGAGGAGGGCACTTGTTGGGATGAACACTGGGTGTTGTATGGAAACCAATTTGACAATAAATTATTTTAAAAAATTATCTTGAACAAAATAAATTTTAAATTTGTTATGAGGTAAAAAAAAAAGGGAATTTAAAAATCTAAAAAAAAGAATGTCATCCTTATTTGTTCTGCCACATTTAACTTTTTCTTTATATTTAAAAGAAAAAATTTTTATAGAGACAGAGCACAAACAAGGGAGTGGCAGAGAGTGAGAGAGACACAGAATCTGAAGCAGACTCCAGGCTGTGAGCTGTCAGCACAGAGCCTGATGCAGGGCTCAAACTCATGCACCACGAGATCATGACCTGAGCTGAAGTCGGCCACTTAACCGACTGAGTCACCCAGGCGCTCCACAATTGTAAATCCATTTTTAAGTATAAGAATTAATATTTAAATATTAAAAATATCAAAAGAGACAAAATTAAAAATGCACCCTAGAACCATACAGAAAGAAACAAACCTACACACAACCAGATTCTTCAGTAATTAATATTTATATAGTCAGTAAGTGCTGTTCTTTGATTTCACTCTTTCATAACCAACCTACTGACATAGCACAGAGACTTAACTTTGGCTACTGAAAATAATTTTTTCCTGGAGCAGGAAAAGGACACTAGGTAAAAACTAGGGAAATCTGAATACAGTATGAGCTTTAGTTAATAATAATGTATTGAGGGGCGCCTGGCTGGCTCAGTCAGTAGAGCATGTGACTCTTGATTTAGTGGTCGTGAGTTTGGGCCCCACATTGGGAGTAGAGATTACTTTTTAAAAAGTTTAAAAATTACAGTAATAATAATGTATTGATATTGGTTCATTAATTATAATGAATAATACTAATACTAACATACTAATGCCAGATGTTAATAACAAGAGAAACCGGGAGTGAGGTTTATGGACACTGTACTATATTTATAATTAGTGAATCTAATGCTGATTCTAAAAAATAGACTTTGTTTTTAAAATATCAAGTGAGGCAAAAGACACACTAGTAAAAATACAAAATGATAAATTCACCAAGATTTTTATTTGTGATAATAAAAAATTAGGAAAAAATTAGAGACAACTCAAATGTCCATTGAGAGGTGATTCACTAAATAAAGTGAGGAAAATCTTCATGCGCCAACGTGGAACACTTCAAAATATACACATTAACTGATAAAAACGGCCTTTTATGAATAAAAGAGAGGGATTACAAATACACACACATACACAAACATTTTGGCATATCTGGAAATCAAAACAAAACACTGTAAAGATAAACCAAAAACCAAGATTACCCTACGGTCAAAAGAATGAAAAAGGAGAGGAGACCATGATAAATATAAGATTTTTTTTAATTTTTTTTTTGAAAGAGAGAGAGAGAGCACAAATTGGGGAGCACCAGAGAGATAAGGAGGCAGAATCTGAAGCAGGCTCCAGGCTCCCAGCTGTCAGCACAGAGCCCGATGCGGGGCTCAAACTCACAAACCGTGAGATCATGACCTGAGCCGACGTCAGACGCTTAACTGACTGAGACACCCAGGGCGCCCTGCAAGATTTTTTATACATTGGATTCTACAGTTTTGACTTTAGTATTTTACTTATTCAAAAAATAATATTTAAGACAAATAGGATAGGAATGAGAAAAAGAGAAAAAGCAAACCTGAAAACAAAACAAATGACGCTATCCGAAGATTAACTTGAGGGTAAAACCACACAGGGAAATAAACTATTGAAGCAATTTCATAACACAGATTTGATGGTAAAAATTTAGTGATATACAGTATATTCTAAGGATGAAAAGGAATACAAAGAAAATTTAAATTTTATCTAGTATCTCACTGCTAAAAGTAATTATTTAAATCGTTATATTGAAACTAGTAGGAAAAACAGTAACATTAATGAGATTAGAAACCAAACTTTTCATTATTAGAGAAAAGAGATACAAGGATAAAATCTAAATTATGTAAAAGCCTCAGAAGGGTACGTCTGAATTGTAAGTATCAGTAAGAATGCATTATTTATTTTTCTTTTGGCAGCTGATGAGGTCTGGAAACAATGGAGAAGTCTGAACAGCAACACAAGAGGATTCACCCCACTCGGACTGTGGCATCTCGACATCATCCCCACAAAGTAAGCAGAGATCATGCACTAATAGCTAGCTGTGGGTCAGAAGAAGGAAATCTCTGGGACCCTGTGTTGGAAGCAAGTAAACTATCTAAAACTGACAGGGTCGGGGGCACCTCATGGCTCAGTAGATGAGCGTGGGACTCTTGATTTTGGCCCAGGTCATGATCTCACGGTCATGAGATCCAGCCCCCCACCTGACAGCATCAGGTTCTGTGCTGACAGCTCAGAGCCTGGAGCCTGCTGTGGATTCTGTGTTGCCCTCTCTCTCTGCCCCTGCCCCCGCTCACGGTCTGTCTCTCTCTCTCTCTCTCAAAAATAAATAAACATTAAAAAAATTTTAATATAAACAAACAAATTAATCAAATCCTAGAGAAGAGTAAAAATAGAACTACCCTACGACCCAGCAATAGCACTACTAGGTATCTACCCAAAGGATACAGGTATGCTGTTTTGAAGAGGCACATGCACCCCAACGTTTATAGCAGCGGTATCAACAATACCCAAAGTATGGAAGGAGCCCAAATCTCCATCGATGGATGAATGGATACAGATGATGTGGTATACGTACACAATGGAGTATTACTCGGCGATCAAAAAGAATGAAAGCTTGCCATTTGCAACTACGTGGATGAAACTAAGTGAAATTAGCCAGTCAGAGAAAGACAAATATATGACTTGACTCATATGTGGAATTTAAGATACAAAACAGATGAACATAAGGGAAGGGAAGCAAAAATAATATAAAAACAGGGAGGGGGGACAAAACATAAGAGACTCTTAAATACAGAGAACAAACCGAGGGTTTCTGGAGGGGCTGTGGGTGGGGGGGATGGGCTAAATGGGTAAGGGGCCTTAAGGAGGACACTTGTTGGGATGAGCACTGGGTGTTACACACAGGGAATGAATCACTGGAATCTACTCCTGAAATCGTTATTGCACTACATGCTAACTTAGATGTAAATTAAAAAATTAAAAAAATAAAAAGTAAAGAATACAAATAAAATAAAAAATAAAACAGGAATACTAGAGAAGAAAATAAAAAAGAAAGGTTGGTAGAAGATGAAGTATGGCAAAATGTAACTGGATTCAGATGAGAAGCATGGGAGGTTCATTAAAATATTCTCACGTTTTGCAAACACTAGAAAATGTCAGTAATCCAAAGTTTAAAAATCAGGTGGAAGGGTTGGAGCAAACATTTTTTCGTAAGGAGAGTGCTTGCCTTCCAAGCACAGTGATCACAGAGAACAGTTATAAACTTCAGAGTTGCTAAGGGACTGGGTCTGAATTCTTCCCGCTACAGAACGGAAATGGTAACGGTGTGACCTGTGAGAGGTGCTAGCTGACACGAAGGTGACACTCATACCCCAGTATCCGAACATACCCAATCGACATGTTGTACATCTTAAAGTTATACAATGTCATGTAGCAACTAGATCTCAATAAAATAATCTACAAAAAAAAATTAAAAAGCATGCTTGCCTTCCCAAAATGAGTTGTCCTCCTTTATATCCTGCACTTCCCATTCTTCGACATGCCTGAATCTAAAATATTTTTTTCGCATTTATTTATTCTTGAGAGAGCAAGATGGAGTGTGAGTGGGGGAGGGGCGGGGGGGAGATACAGAATCCGAAGCAGGCTCCAGGCTCTGAGCTGTCAGCACAGAGCCTGACAACGGGCTCGAACTCATGAACCTTGAGATCATGACCAGAGCCGAAGTCGGACACCTAACCAACTGAGCCACCCAGGCGTCCCCAACACGCCTGGAATCTGCTCCGGGGCCAGATATCACATTGTAAACACGGCTAAAAACAATGGCCCAATGTTGATTTTCTCATGCTGCTACTTTGTTGGTTGTTCACACCGATCAAGACATTCCCCTCCATTAAAATCTTCATTCATTACCTGGCACCTGATAACCTTTATCGGGCAGTTCCTTAGTGCCAGGCATAGAGTCCTCTGAATGAACTCTGTTAACCCTCATATCAACCCCGCGAGTTACAGACGGGTAAACGGAGACACATGAGAGGTAAAAAGCCCCTTGGCCCTTTCTTGTGGTTGGGAAGTGGTGGGTCTCAGCTCAAACCCAGGCCCCCCGGCCCCAGGATGTGCACGCTTAACTTCCATTCTTCTCTGCCTGTCAGTAGTTACTATTCTGCATCACAAAAAAGGAAACACCGTGTTAACAATATTATATACTCTGTAAGTGTCCTACCGTGGAAATGAAGAAACTGGTGTTGATATTTTAGGATTTGAGCTTGGCTCTCACGGTGAAGCACCTCAGCCTAACTAGAGCAGAGCATTACTTAAGATGACGGCTTGTATATTCCTTGGCTTTGTAGGCAAACCTGGGTTCCAGCTCCAAGGTGCTGTCTGGAGTTTGCCCAGTTCTGTGATGGAGGGTTATAAATAGATACATCAAGTGCCAGATACTTAATCCGCCGCAGCTCTTGTTAATATGAGAATCCCGTTTGCAAAGGCCTTTTTCTACCCAATTGAATTGGCTTGGCGAAGTAATCCTGTTGCAAACAAAAGCCTGTCTGAGAGGCCCAGGAAGAGCTGAACATTATTTGCATAGATTTGCATGTTAATTCATAGCTGGTGAAATTCCTCAGTAAGGGGTGGATTTCTCCAGGCTACCGAGATCGAAGGAGGCAAATATTTTGAACTGATCAATTTAATGGATTAGGACTAGCCTCCCTCTCTCTCTCTCTTTCTCTCTCTGCTACCCACTTCTCCCCCTTCAAAAGAAAATAACAGGAAGGCTTCGCCCCAATCCCAGGTTTTACCTGGAAATGCCAACAGGAGGTAAGGGGGATAGGTTAACCTGGATGTATGTTGGTTGGAGAATCTGAGGGAAGGCTGCGAGACACATACTTCAAGCCAAGAGCCAGTCCACATCCAAGTTAGCATCCCTCTTGGAGAACCAGATCGTACGTAGGAAGCCCAGACCAAGGGCAGGGGCCACCTGCCTTCTCTCCCTCTCTGATGCTCCCTCTCGATTTCCGTATCTGACCCCCCTCCACCCACATCTGCATTCTCTTTAGCTCCATCCTTCTTTTCCCTCACGTTCTTTCTCGCCTGTCATTGCCCCCTCTCTGCACAATAAAGGTAACAGTAGCATCCAAGGATTAAGGAGACGAAGCCCAGCACTGTAGTTTTTTTTCCCCAAAGTTTTATTGCAGGGTAGCTTATGTGACAGTTTAGGACCAAATTTGGATTTTCTTGGTTCACGTCTTATTTGACTTTAACATACATTGAAAAAGTATTCCTTTTTTTTTTTTAATGTTTATTTTTGAGACAGAGAGAGCGAGCAAGTAAGAGAGGGAGGTGAGAGACAGAGAGGGACAGAGGATCCAAAGCAGGCCCAGCAATAATAGCAGAGAGCTCGACGCCGGGCTGGAATCTATGAACCGTGAGATCAGGACATGAGCTGAAGTCGGACGTTTAACCGACTGAGCCACCCAGGCGCCCCTGAGAAAGTATTTCTGACTCAGCAATTACTTACAAATAAAAAGAAAAGTTAAATGTGTAATAGGCAATACTTTCAGGTAAACAGCTAATGAGAATCATGAATATCGAAATCTAGGTGGCTAGGATTACACCGAATCCGTAGAACAAATCCTGGGGAACTGACATCGTAACGATATTGCCTACCGCTATCCTTGATGCACCGAGTAACCAAGAAATGTTAGCTGTTTATCGGGATTGTCTACTGCTATATAACAAACTACCCCATGCCTTGGTGGCTTAAAATAGCCATTCGGCTTCCTCAAGAGTCTGTGAGACAGGAATTCAGAGAGGGCTCAGCTGGGTGGCTTTTCTGCTGCTCACAGGGTCGGGGAGGGGGTCATTCACTCAGCTGCATTCAGCTAGTGGCTGAACTGGAGTGGAATTTTCAAGAAAGCTTCGCTCCTTTTTGTGGGGGACCACTGTCCTATTTCCCCGTAGCTCCTCTCTATTCACATGGCGAGCTTGGGCTTCCTTCCAGCATGGTGTTCTCAAGGGTATCAGACTTCTTACGGTCTGATGCAAAAGGAAGCATTCCAAAGAGGAAGTCAGAAGCTGCCAATCTTCCAAAGGCCTAGCCTCAGTACCCCTTCCTTCCATTCAAAGGGAGCAGAGGTAGGTTCCACCTCCTGACAGGAGAATAGCAAAGCATCAGCAGCCGGCTTCAACCCACTGCACTGTTGTCTACCAATCTTGTCCACGTCTAAGCCTCGGCTGCGTGGGTATCTTCTAAACCTTTAGCTATGGCCCTGAGAGTCCTCCTGAGCCTGGAATCACACATCTCTCCAAGAACCCAGACCTGGGCATGTCTTCATCTCTCTATCCACGTCTTCAAGGTTCCCACTGCCTGTGGAAGGGAATTCAGTTCCCTAGCTTGGCATTCATATGCGCAAACACACACGGACACACACTTCCCCTGCACGCTCACACAAGCGAGCACATGCATACACACACCCAAACATCTGTACACCGTGACGGTCCAGAAAGGCCACTGGAATATCCTGGCACCAAACAAAGCCAGGTTTTTTACCTAACTGCTGTCAGAGGCAGGAGCTCCACCTCGATCGAGCCTGGGAGGGTGTCAGAAGGGAGAGACCAGAGGCAGATACCTACTGGGTTTTGGTGTCTGAGCTCAAGTGGTTTAATGCCGGTCTAATGTTAATATAGTTTAGGATCGGTGGTGGCCAGAGCAAGGCAGGAGCCTCAGAGCGAGTCTTTTATCAGTAAACAACTGTTTGGCAAGTGGACTTTTTGCTCAGGGGAAAAGCCAATGGTTCTAAGAACAGGGCTATGTGCCCAACTGTGCACTCTCTTGTTTGAATAAATTGACTTTCCGGAATTTCCAAAGCAAATGGTGAAATATTCAATGGCTGACAGTGTTACCTTCCTGGGCAAGAACTTTCTGGAGTGAATGGTAACTGTGCTGACACAGGTGATTTCTGTCTCCAGTCCTGTTAGGCCACCAGCATCTGTCTTCAACAGAGAGTCACGCTTACCCAACCTCAGCCAGATTCTGAGTGTTCTTGCCCAAAGACTACATTTTCACATCCTCGCCCTCTTTCCTAGGAAAGCTTATTTTCTCCCATTATAAATGAAATGCATGAGGCACCTGGGTGGCTTAGTCGGTTAAGCACCGACTTCGGCTCAGGTCATGATCTCATGGTTTGTGAGTTCAAGCCCCGCATCGGGCTCTGTGCTGACAGCTCAGAGCCTGGAGCCTGCTTCGGATTCTGTGTCTCCCTCTTTCTCTGCCCCTCCCCTGGTCACAGTCTGTCTCTCTGTCAAAAGTAAACAAACATTAAAAAAGTTAAAAAAAAAAAAAAGAAATGCTTGCATGATCTTTCATCTGGAAAGATCACCGCGAAGTTTAAAATAAAAAACGTTGGGGCGCCTGGGTGGCTCAGTTGCTTAAGGTTCTGACTCTGAATTTCAACTCAGGTCATGATCTCATGGTTCGTGGGTTCGAGCCCTGCATCAGGCTCTGCACCGATGGTGTGGCGCCTGCTTGGGATTCTCTCCCCCCCTCTCTCTCTCTGCCCCTCCCTGCTCTCCCTCTCTCCCACCTGGTGAAAGGTCCATCATTGACTTTAAATTGGTTCCTATTTTTTTCACATTATAAATCATACTGAAATAAATATCTTTGAGCAGTTTCTTGTTTGTCGTATTCGGATTACTTCCCTGAGACACAAACCAATTTCCAGAAGGTTACATTACAGGGGTATAAATATTTTGAAGACTTTGGATATATCTGCCAAATTACCTTCTGGGGAAGGGAGAGGTACCAATCTGTCCTAACACCAGATCGTATAAAATGCGTGCCCCATCAACCTTCTCAGTGAAAGCCTGTTTAACAGGATATTAAACACGCTTTCCCTACCGCCCCCAAATTTTACCTATACAGACGGTCCCAGACTTAGGATGACTTGACTTCTAATTTTTCGACTTTACAATGTTGCAAAAGCGATATGCACTCAGTGAGAACCATACTTTGAATTTTGAATTTAATCTTTTCCCGGACTAGCCGCATGCAGTACAATACTCTCTCAAGATGCCGGCGATCAGCAGAGAGCCACAGCTTCTGGTCGGCCCCGGAATCATGAGGGTAAACAACTGATATACCTACCACCACTCTGCACCTAGACACACACTCTGTTTTTCACTGTTAGTACAGTATTCAGTGAATTACATGAGATACTCAACACCGTATCATAGAATGGGTTTTGTGTTAGATGATTTTGCCCAACCGTAAGATAACGTAAGCATCCTGAGCACATTTAAGGCCGGCTAGGCTAAGCTGTGGTGTTCAACAGTTTAGGTGTATAAAATGCATTTTCAATTTACAATATTTTCAATGAAGAATGGGTATACTGGGTGTTCCCCCATCAAAAATCGATGAAGATCTGGAGTCCCAGAGTAAAAGACTCTGAGATTACCCACACGGCGGACTAACGAGAAGATAGACTGTCCTTCAGGGCTCACCTCCCACCTCCGACCAGGGAAGAGAAGCAGGAAACTGAAGTTGTTGTTTTTAAATTTTTTTAATGTTTATTTATTTTTGAGAGATAGAGAGAGAGTGTGTGTGAGCAGGGGAGGGGCAGAGAGAGAGGGAGACACAGAATCTGAAGCAGGCTCCAGGCTCTGAGATGTCAGCACAGAACCCGACATGCGGGTCCAAGTCACAAACCGCGAGATCATGACCTGAGCTGAAGTCAGATGCTTAACCGACTGAGCCACCCAGGTGCTCCAGGAAACTGGAGATTTTAATGGAGAGATCTGTAAAGGGAGGTGAGTGGTCAGCCTGGTGGGAGGTATTGTGACACTTCCCCTTCTTCAGGCCAAGATAATCATCATAAAGACAAAAGATGCCTTCGAGGGAGATTGTCCCCCTTCCTCCACAGACAACTGAGGTAAGAAAGTCACAGACCATGTGATGCATGGGAACAGAAGGCTCAAGAACTATCAGATACCTGGCCAGTATGCATTTCTCCCCTTAGTAACAGATCGCTGGTTTTACTCAATGCACAATGCGCCCAGAGAAAGATTACATTTCCTGGCCTCCCTTGCAACTAGATATGCCTGAGCCAATGAAGTGGAAGTAGGGTTTCTGGGTAAGCTCTTTAGAAGGGAAAAAGCTCAACTGAAAGGATTCCTACCTTCCTTTGTCCTTCCTCTTCCCTGCGTCCCGATGCTTGGAATGTAGCCAGGAAGTCTGGGCATTCTGGAAGCCATCTTGGACCATGAAGAGAAGGGCTTAAAAATGGCAGAATATCTATAGAAGTAGCCCAGATTCCTGATTATCACGGAGCTAGCGTGTAAGTCCTGGACTGCTTACCTCAGGACTTCATCTGCATGAAAGAAACTGAACTCTTATGTGTTTTAACCACCTTTCGGTGTTTGTTTCATATTTTTACTTTGGACTTTTAGGAAAGTTGCAGAAGTAATACTGTGAGTTCCCATATTCTCCACCCAGTGTCTCCGAATGTTAATCCCTCACGTTCCTGTGCTTCACTTGTCAAGGTGAAGCAAACAACGACGGTACATTACTGTACACTTGATTTCACTAGCTTTTCCGCTAATGTTCCTTTTTCATTCCAGTATCCCATCGGGATGCCACACTGCATTCAGTCACCATGTCTCCTTAGTCACCTCTGGCCAGTGAGTTTCTCAGTCTTTCCTCTGGCTTTTCATGACCTTGACCTTTTGAAAAATACTGCTCAGCTATCTTTAAGAATGTTCCTCCATTTGAGGGGCACCAGGGTGGCTCCGTTGGTTAAGCGGGTGACTTCAGCCCAGGTCATGATCTCACAGCTCTTGAGTTCAAGCTCCAAGTCGGGCTCTGTGCAGACAGCTCAGATTCTGTGTCTCCCTCTCTCTCTCTCTCTTTCTCTCCCCCTCCCCTGCTCATGTTCTATCTCTCTCTCAAAAATAAATAAACATTTAAAAAATTATATAAAAAAAAGAATGTTCATCCATTTGACTTTGTATTCGACTTTGATGATTTCTCGTGATAGAGTGGGTTTAAGGGTTTGGGCGGAAATACCACAGACGTGAAAGAGTCCTTCCCACTGCATCGCAGGGGGGTAACAGGACATCACCACGATTTACGCCTGGTGATGTTAATCTTGGCCACTCGGCGAAGGTGGTCTCCACCAGTTTTCTTCACCGTTAAGTTGTTATCTTTCCATACTCACTGGCTTGAAAGTGAGTACCAAGTCCAGCCCACACTTGAGGAGAGAAATTTAACTCCTATCTCTTGGCAAGAGGGGAGATCTACGTAACTTATTTGGAAGTATCCTGTAAGGAAGATTTATTCCTTCTCTCCCACGTATTTATTAACTTATTTATTCAATCACTTGTTTATAATCATTTATTCGGGTTATTTATTTTGTTCCTCAAATTGTTCCCATTTTGGTCATTGAGACTTTCAGACTGACTAAGTCCTCCTGACACACCCCCGTCCACTGTTCGTTTTTAGTTTCATTTTGTTCTAGTTTTTTTTTTTTTTTTTAACCACTTCTTTACTTGCTGTCACTACACAATGCTTGGGGCTCGTCTTCTCTGCCCCAATCCTGGAATCAGCCATTTCTCAAGCCCTAGTTCCTTTTTTTGGAGAATAATGTTTGGAAAGGAAGATGTGGGCTTCGAGTGTGTTCCTTGGTCCTGGAGTGTCACTGTTCCGGACCCTCTCAGCAGACAGAGCTGGGAAATGCATGTGTGCACACCAGCATATGCTATTAAACCAGCTAAGGTGGGGGAGGGGTTGCTTTATACTGACGAACTTTAGTATTCTTTTTTATTTTTTTAATTTTTAATTTTTTTTTAACTTTTATCATTTTTTTAAGGTTTATTTTATTTTTGTGTGTGAGAGAGAGAGAGACAGAGTATGAGCAGAGGAGGGTCAGAGAGAGAGGGAGAAACAGAATCTGAAGCAGGCTCCAGGCTCTGAGCTATCGGCACAGAGCCCAACGTGGGGCTCGAACTCACCAACCGTGAGATCATGACCTGAGCCAAAGTCGGACGCTTAACCGACTGAGCCACCCAGGCACCTCTATATTTTTTATTTTTTTAATGTTTACTTTTGAGAGAGAGAGACAGAACGTGAATGGGGGAAGGGGCGGAGAGAGGGAGACACAGAATCCGAAGCAGGCTCCAGGATCCAAGCTGTCAGCACAGAGCTCAACGCGGGGCTCGAACCCACGGTCTGTGAGATCATGCCCTGAGCTGAAGTCAGACACTCAACCAACTGAGCCACCCAGGCGCCCCAAACTTTAGCATTCTTGGAATGCATATCTCCTGGAGTTTGGGGTCTGTCGCCAGGCACTGATGTCTCTTTCCCCCCTGGAGAACACTAAGAGAGGCGGTGGGTTATACGGGCAGGAAATAAGAGGGTTGCTGCAGTTTCTCTGAGGCCAGCAGGGAGGCAGCCTTCTCTCTCAAAGTTTAGAATCGCAAAGATGTGTCTGTTTTCTCATGGAACGATACGGGTGCTGAGGAAAGCAGTAGGGCAGGAGCCATCCGAATTTTCTGTGTCTCAGAAGACAACCTGCTCAAGAAAAGGGGCCCCAGCAGTGGGAATCGTGTGGCATGTACTACCACAGTAGGGGTGCCAGACAAAATACAGGTTTCCCAGTCGAACTAGAGTTTCAAACAACAAATAAATTTTTAGTATCAGTTGTGTCCCAAACAAATATGGTTTACCTCCAATTCCAATTTGCCTGGAGTCTTGTATTTTTATTTGCTAAATCTGGCACCCCCACGCTGGGAACAGAGGTTGAAAGGCGGTTGCAAGGGCTCGGCTCAAGGAAGCGCCATCACATCACAGAAGTACAAAGCCCCGGGGTGCCTTTGTGGCTCAGTCGGTAAAGCATCTGATTTCAGCTCAGGTCATGATCTTGTGGTTCGTGAGTTCGAGTCCCGGGTCGGGCTCTGTGCTGACAGCTCAGAGCCTGGAGCCTGCTTTGAATTCTGTGTCTCCCTCTCTCTCTGCCCCTCCCCTGCTCAAGCTCTCTGTCACTCAAAAATAAATAAACAATAAAAAAAGAAGTACACAGCCCTGAGCTCCTGAATAATCTCTGTATCTGCTCTCAATGAGGCCTGTCATATAAAGGGCACCGTCAGCCAAGAGAAACCTATGAACAGCGCAAGGTCAATAAACTTGGTACACCGAGTTACCCCTCGGAAGGCAGCTCAAATGTCACATCCTCTCTGAAGTTTCCTGAACTCTGCCCGGAGCCAGATAAACAGCTGGCTGTGTTCTCCAAAGCACTGTGTGCGGGCTTCTGTACAGGCCCAGGAGATCTAGAGAAGAGGTGGAGGGGCGCCTGGGGGGCTCAGTCGGTTAAGCGGCCGACTTCGGCTCAGGTCATGATCTCACGGTCTGTGAGTTCGAGCCCCACATCGGGCTCTGTGCTGATGGCTCAGAGCCTGGAGCCTGCTTCTGATTCTGTATCTCCCTCTCTCTCTCTCTCTCTCTGCCCTTCTCCTGCTCATACTCTGTCGCTATGTCTCTCAAAAATAAATAAACGTTTAAAAAAAAACAAAAGAAGAAGAGGTGGGCATTGCTGATGGAGTCTTGGGCGGCTGGCACTGCTGTTCTCTGCGCTCTCCACGTGCAGAGCTCTGGCTCTGTCTGTCTCCACGGTCTCGGTGTCCACTGTAGGCATAAATCGAGTCTGCTGCGGCTCTATGAATGTTTGCTCGAGGAACAAGTAGATGAATGAACGACTGCTCCCATTTGAGAGGTAGAGAAGCCCAGGCCCAGAGAAATTCGATTCAATTCCACACAGGTCTTTGTTGTTGTTGTTGTTAATGGATCTACCAAAAACAAGGAAAATGATATTTCGGCCGACTTCAGCTCAGGTCATGATCTCGCAGTCTGAGTTCGAGCCCCACATCGGGCTCTGTGCTGATGGCTCAGAGCCTGGAGCCTGCTTCGGATTCTGTGTCTCCCTCTCTCTCTGCCCCTCCCCCACTCATGCTCTGTCCCTCTATGTCTCAAAAATAAATAAATATTTAAAAAAAAAATTTTTAATAAAAAAATTTTTAAAAAAAAAAAAGACATTGGTGCAGTAATGGGTAGAGGAGTCTGCTGTGAAGGATACTGAGCATAGCCCCTCTTAGTCTGGGGCCAACGCGGCATCGAAGGTTGCACCCAACTGCTGCCTTTCGGCAGGCAGAAAGAGCCCCTCAAGGAGTGCCTGGGTGGCTCAGTGGGCTGAGTGACCAACTGTTGATTTCGACTCAGGTCATGATCTCACGGTTTGTGAGACTGAGCCCCGAGTTGGACTCTGCGCTGACAGTGCAGAGCCTGCTTGGAATTCTCTCTCTCCCCCTCTCTCTCTGCCCCTTCCCTGCTCTCCCTAGCTATCAAAAATAAATATACTCGAGAGAAAAAAAAGAATGAGCCCCTCGAAGATTGGAAGTCAAAAGTTCTAGGTCCCATTCTCTGACCCTGGGCAAATCACTCTGCCTCGGTTTTCTCCTCCGTAAACTGCCAGAGATAACCTACACTAAGCGACTCTGAAGTGCTTTAAGCCTGCTTCTCTATTCACTCATCAATCAGCATCTGTTGAGTCCCTTTTATGAGGGTCTTGAGGATAAAAATCCAAGACATAGTCCCTGTACTTACAGAACTGGAAAGGCAGAGAATTGAAATTCAATGGGCTGAAGGGTGGCCAGAACCATTATAACAAAAGCAATGGCCACCGTTGACTCTGCGTTCCCACGCACCATGTAGCAGCCACAGTCCCAATCGCCACTGCCACCTTTTAAGTGGGTATCATTTTAATCCTCATTTAGGGAGGTGAAATGACTTGGTCAAGGTCACTTAGTTATAAATGCTAGAGCAGCCGCTGAAACTTGTTTGCCTGACTCAAAAACTACTGCTCTTCTCTCTCTCAAAATAAATAAAATAAAAAATAAAAATAAAATAAAATAAAAGCGGGGGAGGGGAGGGAGGGTGGGCTCCTGAGTGGCTCAGTTGGTTTCACATCTGACTGTTGATTTCAGCTCAGGTCACAATCCCAGAGTCATGGGATTGAGCCCCGAGTTGGGCTCTGCACTGAGCGTGGAGCCTGCTTAGGGTTCTCTCTCTCTCTCTCTCTCTCTCTCTCTCGCTCTCAAAATAAATAAAATAAACTTAAAAAAAAACAAAAAACCTAGCACTCATAACCACTCAGTTACCACAGCTTTCCTGATAGAAGTAAGTGAAAAAAGTCATGGCCACGGCAAAGGAGGGCATAGGAAAGTTTCTTAAGGCCTTTCTAACTACAACACAAAATCCAGGAACCATAAAAAATAAGCGGAATCAGATACAGAATTTATTATGTTCCGTACAGAGCACTGTTACAAACACTTTAAATATATTAAGCATTTAGGGGTGCCTGGATGGCTCAGTGTCCAACTTCAACTCAGGTCATGATCTCATCACGGTCCATGAGTTCAAGCTCCCCATCAGGCTCTGTGCTGACAGCTCGGAGCCTGGAGCCTGCTTGGGATTCTGTGTCTCCTTCACTCTCTGCCCCTCCCCCACTCACACTCTTTCTCTCTCTCAAAAATGAATAAATGTTAAAAAAAATTTTTTTAATATATATTAAGCATTTAATCCTCACAAAAGCTTATGAGGTTGGCACTATTATCCCCATTCTTTAGATAAGGAAAATGAAGCACAGAGAAGCAAATTTCCGAAGTCACACAGCCATTGCCAGAACTGGAATGTGAACTTGGACAGCCTGACCCCAGAGTCTGTCTGTGTTCATCTCCATTATGGTATCCTAGTCAAACTCAAAGGTAAACGACAAATCAAACAGGAAAATTAATTGAAATTCATGTCACATAATATCCCTAACATACTAAGGGCTCCCCTAAGCAAGAGGTCCACAAATCTACAGAGAAAGAGACAAAGCATACAAACAGATAGTTCAATAAAATTAAACATGTACAAGAAAAATACGACTTTAACCCTGCTGAGATAACATTTCTTACCTACCAGAGAAACCCCAGGAGTTTGAGAAAACACTCTTTGTGAGGCTGTGCGAAAGCAGGCCTCACAGGCATGGCTTGGGGGGGGGCGGGGGACACAAATCAGTACGAGATCTACGGAGGGCAGTTTCAAGTAACAAATCCACATATTCAGCAATTCTAGAGTTTCTAGATCTAGAAGTCATTCTACAGATAACTCTCACATGCAAAACCGTATTAAGGCAAGGCTAGTCATTACAACCTTCTTTGTGACAACAAAGTCAAGCACCTGGGTGGCTCAGTCGGTTAAGCATCTGACTCTTATTTAGACTCAGGTCATGATTCCAGGGTCGTGGGATCGAGCCCCACATCAGGCTTTGTGCTGAACAAGGAGCCTGCTTAAGATTCTCTCTCTCAGGGCGCCTGGGTGGCTCAGTCGGTTGAGCATCTGACTCCAGCTCAGGTCATGATCTCACCATTCCCGAGTTCAAGCCCCGCGTCGGGCTCTGTGCTGACGGCTCAGAGCCTGGAGCCTGTTTCAGATTCTGTGTCTTCCTCTCTGTGTCTGCCCCTCCCCTGCTCATGCTCTGTCTACCTCTCTCTCTCAAAAATAAATAAACATTAAAAAAAAAAAAAAAGATTCTCTCTCTCTCCCCCCTACCCCTCCCTTGCTTGTGCTCTCTCTCTAAAATAAAAAATTTTTTAAAAAGTCTAAAAAAAATACTTTAATGCCATCACTAGCGGGACTGGTTGACTACATTTGGCATAACCATATAATGGAATACTTTGTACTGTAAAAAGACTAAGTACTTCATTGACTGATGGGAAACAATTTCAAGATATATTAAGGGAAAAAGCAAGGTACAGAACAGTGTGTATGATACATTATTCTTCCATGTGTATTATGTGCTTTTGTATAAAAAATAAAAGGAAAGGAAATATATCTTGTATTGATTTGTAGAGGCATTAAAAAAAAACACCTTTGGGGAAAACAGGGAGTGGGTAAACGGGAGGGAAGGCTAGGAAAGAGAACTTCCTCTTTCCACCTTTGGTGCTTTCTGAGGCTTGAACCACATATTTATAGTACTTATTTTTTTTAATGTAACAACGAATTTTTAAAAGAAAAGACAAAAGGCAGGCCTTTCAGAGGAGGGGTCATTTTAGAACCCTCTGGCTCCGAGGTGACAGCTCAACGGTCCTGTGATGAGACAGACTCTTCATGAACCCATTAGCAGGAAGAAAACAAAAAGGGTATCAGAGATGCCCATGGGGGTAAGAAGGGTCTTTCATCCAGACCCGCTCCTACGGTTTCCACCACCTTTCCCCATTATGCTCCCGAGGCTCATTCAAGCTAAGACCAAGCGCCAGTGACATCTGCTAACATAGGTAACCGTGGGCAACCAGGCTTCTCTGTGGTTGTCATAGCAATACTGACGTCCCTACAGTGAGGTTTTCATTGTGAAGTAATTACCAGGCTTGTGGGATGGGCTCTTCCACGTTTGCAGTCATTTACATCAAAGGCGATTATGAATGAGCCTAAATTAGATGCAATTTCAAATGAACTGTTAAAAGGGGCTGTGAATTGAGTGAGATTTCCACATCCTTCCATCAGGGCTGGCAAACCTTTTGAAGCACACGCCTGATGCAATTCAAGGATGGGGTGCCACTTGCACGGCAGCCATCAAAAGCTGCTGGATGGCCAAAGACCTGCCATGTTCCAACCCAAAACGAGCAGTCCCTTCTCTACCTTTTCCTCCCCTCCCACCACAAGGAGCGAGAGCAGACCCAGCAGGCTCCTGGTTTCAACCCAGAATAGAGAACGAAACTTCCTGATTTACCAGAACTTTGTAAAACCCGTAGACCTGTGTAATTAGCCCCCCACTTGGCACCGGAGGAATCTCCAGTTCCAGCTCGCCAGAAAGGGACGGGCCCAGATCCCTAACCACCTCTGGGCTTCTCCCGCCTCCTTCACTCAGGGGCCAGGGGTGAAAGTCTTCATCGTGTTTGGAGAGTGACACGGAGCATCATGGAACCCGGGTGCCCCAGTGAAAAGAGCAAGTGCTGGCGGGTGCATCGGCCAGAGGTCAGAAGGAAGCGGCTCAGGCCTGGAGGCCGAACACCCAGCTTGTCAGCGACAAGCTCCCGGTGACTCATACAGACCCTTCACCTCTGATTCGAGTGGCTCCATTATGCCCACCCACATTCAAATACATTCCTCTCTCTCCTTGTGCTAGATTATTCCACTCCTATGCTGTATCCCCTCAGAGAAGTGAATCCATTCGGATGGCCTGTCACTGAAATACAGTTATAGGAAGGAAGCAGAGGAAAGGAACTCTGGTGTTTCCAAGAAGCATTGACTGTTCCTCAACCTGCCCACAATCCTGCTCCGGGTGGTACACCCCCAAAAAGAATTTTGTAAATCTATGTGTCTCTTCACAAAGTTAAAAGTTGGCATGCAAATTTTTTCATTCCCCAATTAAACAGTTGCAAATTATATAATTTCTAATCAGTTAAAATAGTGTCGTTTTTAAATTGTTACACCACTCTTTTAAATCTATCCAGTGGAAGGAATGCTGATGCATAGGGGCACGTGTACCCCAATGTTCATAACAGCACTTTCGACAATAGCCAAAACATGGAAAGAAACTAAGTGCCCATCAACTGACGAGTGGATAAAGAAGTTATGGTACTTATATACAATGGACTACTATGTGGCAATGAGAAAAAATGAGATCTGGCCATGCGTAGCAACATGGATGGAACTGGAGGGTATTATGTTAAGTGAAATAAGTCAGTCAGAAAAAGACAGATACTGTATGTTTCCACGAATAGGTGGACTTTGTGAGACTAAGCAAAAACCAGGGGGAGGGGAAGAGGGGAAAGGAAAAAAAGACACAGAGAGGGAGGGAGATAAAACATAAGAGACTCTCAAAGACTAAGAACAAACTGAGGGTGAGGGGGGTGAGGGAGGGGGGAGAGGGGGTGACGGGCATTAAAGAGGGCACGTGTTGGGATGAACACTGGGTGTTATATGTAAACCAATTTGAAAAGAAACTATTAAAAAAATAAATAAATAAATCTATCCAGTGGAACCTAAATATAGTGAGTTGATACCCATCCGTAGTCTTTTAGGAGATACGTGAGCAAGCTCTTCTTCAAAAAGCACAAACTTGGGGCGCCTGGGTGGCTCAGTCAGTTAAGCTTAAGTCCAACTTCATCTCAGGTCATGATCTTGTGGTTCATGAGTTCGAGCCCCACGTTGGACTCTGTGCTGACAGCTCAGAGCCTGGAGCCGGCTTCTGATTCTGTGTCTCCCTCTCTCTCTGCCCCTCCCCTGCTCATGTTCTATCTCTCATTCTCTCTCTCTCGAAAATAAATAAATATTTAAAAAAAAAAAAGCACACACTTGGGACACCTGGGTGGCTCAGTTGGTTAGGCGTCTGACTCTTGGTTTCAGCTCAGGTTATGATCTCACAGTTTCATGAGTTCGAGCCCCACATCGGGCTCCGTGGTGCTCGGATTCTCTCTCTCTCCCTCTTTCTCTGCCCCTCCCCCACTTGTTCTGTTTCTGTCTCTCTCAAAATAAATAAACTTAAAGGAAAAAAAAGACTTCATCAATGCCCTCAGGCCAAAGATGGCCACGAACAGCTTGAGTTTGCTGACTCACTGCAACCACAGAGAACATTTACCATGGGTCACTCCAGGCCATCTCAGTGGCAAGGTACCAGAAAGACTCATAGGATTGGGCTTGTGTGACTTTCAGGGAGAATTCAAAGAAGCAGGCTTTGCTCTGAATAGATGCTGTCAGGAAGCAGGAGTAATTCTATGTTGGGTTAAATAAATCTTATCTAGAAGGAGAAAATAATAGGGAAAGCTAACACTTTAAATGGTAGAGCAGCAGTCACTTATAGTAGATGAGCGAACAGAATTAAATTAGTTTTCTGTTGCTTCAGATAAATTACAACAAATTCAGCAACATTTATTAAACACCGTTATCTCAGCGTCTGTGGGTCAGACTGTGGAGTGACCTAACTAGGTCCTCTGCTCAGGATCTCACAAGGCTGGAAAGCAAGCATCAAGGGGCTGAGTTCTCATCTGGAGACTGGACTAGGGAAGAATTCACCTTTGAGCTCCCTCAAGTTGTTGGTGGAATCCATTTCTTTGAAGCAACAGAATTCATGCCAATGTGTTTCTTCAAAGCTGAAAAAAAAGACAGAGTTTCTGCTACTCAACTCTCTCCCATCTACTATCAGGGAAAGCCTTGACCTTCTTCCAAAGGACTATCCTGATTAGGTCAGGCCCACCCACGAAAGTCTTCCTTTGTTGAATTCAAAATCATCTGATTAGGGACCTTAATTACATCTGCAAAATCCCTTCAACTTTGCCATATAATTTAAAATAACCATCACCTTTATCATATTCAATTTGTGAGGAGCAAGTGACAGGTCCCACTCACTCGAGGCATGGACTCTGGGGAGTGAGAATCATGAGGGCCCTCCAGGGGGTATCCACCATAGGAATGTTTAGTATCACTGGTTTGCATAGGGACCTTGTGTTTGTCCAGGCTTAGACAAGATTATAAGACAGGACCCTATTTCTTTTCCGGCTCCCATCACCACAGTCAAAGAGTGACCCTCCCCGATGCTGGTGTACGGTGATATCACCTGTTCCTCAGAAGGACACCACAGCCCGGCTGGGAGTGCCGGGTCAGCTTCTAACAACACTGAGGCCAAGCTCTTAGTGTCAGGCTAGCGTCCAGATGTCAGAGGCTGCCTCTTTCTTACTTTACATCTTTCCTTTGTCCCTTGATTATTTCTCTTCCATTTCCCCCATGTAACTGCATTCTAATGTAACCATTTGTATTCTTAAAAGTGTTTTATACGGGCGCGTGGGTGGCTCAGTTGGTTGAGCATCCAACTTCGGCTCAGGTCATGATCTCGCCGTCCGTGAGTTCAAGCCCCACGTCGGGCTCTGTGCTGACAGCTCAGAGCCTGGAGCCTGCTTCAGATTCTGTGTCTCCCTCTCTCTCTGCCCCTCCCCTGCTCATGCTTTGTCTCTCTCTGTCTCAAAAATAAATAAACATTAAAAAAAATTATTTAAAAAAAGTCTTTTATAGACCGCTCTGCTGGACTGCTCAGCAGCCTAAAGAGGAATATAAATTGAACATTTGTATTTTCTGTATAAGGCTAATGTTAAAAAGAAGTCTTTTCAGCTTGAGTCAGCATAACAGTTGTGATTAGTACACAACTGACTGATGCAACACAGAGATACACATTTTGACATATAATTTTTAAACGTATAAAGTAAAATTTTACTAAAATGTATCTACTAACGAAACAAATGGGCTGGTTTTATGTCCAATTAATTCATGTATTCACAGATGAGCATTGACAATTGCCAGCATAAGAAAGATTCGACCTCGGTTCCATTTCTAAGCTTTGCTCGTACAGATGAGAAGAGCACTGAGATGCAAACTGGACGTGGAAAAGTGTCGTTAAAGCAACGTCATTCAAGTCCCTGAACCTTCCGGAACTACATGCCCATGCAACTCGGTTACATCAACACTTGTTAAGCAGAACCTGAGGGTGTGGAAGGTGAACCTCCTTCAACAAAATACCACAAGGTAATTAAAACAGACAAAGTTAGGGGCACCCGGGTGGCTCAGTCATTAAGCATCTGACTTCAGCTCAACATCCATGGGTTTGAGCTCCACCTTCGGCTCTGTGCTGACAGCTCAGAGCCTGGAGCCTGCTTCGGATTCTGTGTCTCCCTCTCCCTCTGCCCCTCCCCTGTTCATTCCCTGTCTCTCTCTCTGTCTCTCTGTCTTTCTCTCTCTCTCTCTCTCAAAAATAAACATTAAAAAAATAAAAATAAATAGACAAAGTTATTACTCACTGGTCCTGGAGGAGGTACCTAGCATACCCTGCAATGCCACACGGCGTGGAAGGGAGGTCAGAGAGTGTGGCTGTCATCTTGGGAGGGGCAAAGAGTGGCTAGCCCATACGGACAGGCTGGTCACTCAAAATGATGTTGAGGGCACCTGGCTGACTCAGTTGGTGGAGTGTGGGACTCTTGATCTGGGGATTGTGAGATCAAGCCCTGTGTTGGGTATAGAGATTACTTTAAAATAAAATCTTAAAGGGGTGCCTGGGTGGCTCAGTCGGTTGAGTGTCTGACTTCAGCTCAGGTCATGATCTTGCAGTTCATGGTTCAAGCCCCACATTGGGCTCTGTGCTGACAACTCAGAGCCTGATTCAGATTCTGTGTGTCCCTCTCTCTCTCTCTCTCTTCCCTGCTCATGCTTTGTCTCTCTCTCTCTCTCTCAAAAGTAAACATTTTTAAAAAAATTTTTAATAAAATCTTAACAGCAAAAAGATGCTGAGGTAGCAATATTATGTAGTAGTTTAGCTAAATTCTCAACAATGTGATCTAGCATCAAAATTATTCAAATACGAGGAGCCTGGCTGTCTCATCCAATAGTGCAAGCAACTCTTGATTTCGGGCTCATGAGTTCAAGTCCCATGTAGGGTGTAAAGACTACTTTAAAAAAATTATTCAGGGGCATCTGGGTGGCTCAGTCGGTTAAGCATCTGACTCTCGATTTCAGCTCAGGTCATGATCTCTTAGCTCTTGAGATCGAGCCCTCCATCAGCTCAGGGCCCCCTTGGGATTCTCTTTCTCCCTCTCTACCCCTCCCCCCCCACATGCTCTCTGTCAAAATAAATATATAAATATTTTTTAAAATAAAAAATAAATATTGACTATTATTCAAATCCATTAAAAAAATTGCAAACATTTTTGGCACCCAGCCACTAGGCTCATTCACTGTCTCAAACCTAACACCCATAGTTTTTAGTCAACCCTTTGTTGGTAGCTTAAAGGCTTGTGCACTCAGCAGAATGTGCCAGAGGTAGATCCAGGACGGGCTAGAGAGGAAAATGGAGATTAAGAAAAATGAAGCCAGGAAAAAAAAAAAAAAAAAAAAAACGCTAACCCCGTGCTTTCATCTCAAAGGAGCTGCCAGGAAGACCAATTTTTGAAGAAAGTGTATGTGAAAACAGAGGATCCGGAAATTGATTCCCGTAAAACAATCCCCACACTTTATATAATGTAAATGCACGAGTGCTCCAATTTGAAGATGCTGATCCAAACATTCTAAGAGCTTTGTATCTGAAGGAAGATAAGAAATTGATTAACCTGTTTTAAAAAAAAAAGAAAGAAAGAAAAACACGCCCGAGATGGAGTCACGCGCGCTGGGCCGTATCACTAACGTGAGGCTTACTACCTAACCTGACCTGCAATTTCAACCTCCCCCAGAAACGTAGTCTAACCAGGCAGCTGGGAATTTTCTGGTCAACACCAGTGAGGTTACTGTCACGTGGCCCACTCCACTCCCCCCAAAAGAAGATGAGGTAATCTGCACGATAAAACCCCTTGCTCTTCCTAGTTAGAGAAAGTGACCTAGCTTGAAATAATCCTTCCTTTTCTCCTGCTAATAGCCTCCTTCTTCCTTTACTCTCCATCTCATAAAAACCTTCCATTTGGACAACTTCTTGGAGCTCCCCTCTGCTTGCTGGACTGGGTGCTGCACAGTTCGTGAAATCGCTCGATAAAACCAATTAGATCTTCATCTTTGTTCTTTAACAAACCTTAAAAGAATTTTTTTTTTTTTTTTGAGAGAGAGAGACGAGTAAGTAGGTGGAGGAGAAGGTCAGAGAGAGGAAGAAAGCAGGTTCCACACTCCCTGCAGAGCCCCATGCGAGGCTTGATCCCACAACCCTGGGGTCACGACCTGAGTCAAAATCAAGAGTCAGACACTTAACTAACTGAGCCACCCAGATGCCCCAACAAACTTTAAATAAATTTTGTTTAGTATGTACATCAAAATATCTGGGGTAACCCTTAAAAAGAATAAATATTTAGACTCTGGTGAGGATATGGAGAAGCAGGAACCCTCCTGCACTGCTGGTGGGAATGCAAACAGGTGCAGCCCCTATGGAAAACAGTGTGGAGGTTCCTCAAAAGATTAAAAATAGAACTACCCTATGACCCAGCAATGGTACTACTAGGAATTTATCCAAAGGATACAGGAGTGCTGATTCACAGGGGCACATGGACCCCAATGTTTATAGCAGCGCTTTCAACAATAGCCAAATTATGGAAAGGGCCCAAATGTCCATCAACTGATGAATGGATAAAGAAGATGTTGTTTATATATTCCATGGAATACTATGTGGCAATGAGAAGGAATGAAATCTTGCCATTTGTAACAACATGGATTGAATTGGAGGGTATAATGCTGAGTGAAATAAGTCAGTCAGAGAAGAACAGATATCACATGTTTTCACTCATATGTGGATCTTGAGACACTTAACAGAAGACCATGGGGGAAGGAAAGGGGGAAAAAATAGTTACAAACAGAGAGGGAGGAAGGCAAACCACAAGAGACTCTTAAACACAGAGAACAAACTGAGGGTGGATGGGGGGGTGGGGGAGAGGGGAAAATGGGTGATGGGCACTGAGGAGGGCACTTGGGATAAGCACTGGGTGTTGTATGTAAGTCAATTTGACAATAAATTATATTTAAAAATATAATAAAAAGAATAAATATTTTTATACTGACATAAAATGTCCAAGATATTTGGAAGTGGGGTGTACTAGAATAACGGGGAAAACAAAACCATCTATTTATCCAAAAGAAGGAAGAAAGGTAGGTGACAGTAAAAGGGGAGGAGCAAACAAACAAGAAAAAAAACAAAAGAAATACAGCAGAATTTAATAAGATGATAGAAAAAATCTTAATAAATCAGCAATTATAATAAACTTAAAGGGCAAAACTTTGCAATTAAAAAAATGATTTTTCAGACTGGATTTTGCAATAACAACAATAAAAAGGTTATACCTGTTATTTTAAAGAGAAGCCAACCTCCTCAAAAGTGAGAAAGGGGGAGGAAGGAGGGAAGGAAGAAATGAAGGCGGAAAGACATACAGAGAAAGGTCAAAAGCCCAAGATTAAAAATAATACAGCAGGCTAATACTAACTATAAGAAATCTGACGTTGCTGTACTATCGGATGAAACAGGCCGTAAACAAAGAGATGACAACATAACTTCATCGCAATAAAAGGTTCCATTCATCAGAAAGACATGAGTCTAACTTTGTATGCACTTCACATATAAAGCAAAAGTTAATATAGCTGCAAGGAGAACTTGATAAACCCACCATCAAAGTGAGAGATTCTGACACTCCTCTTCCAAAGAGACCAAGCTGCCAAAAAAAAAATGATAGAAATATATTAACAACCATATGAATAAAGATGGTTCCATTATCAAGTTTGGTCCAGGGGACATACACAGAACGCAGCGTCCAGCAAATGGGGAATGCACGTTGTGTTCACGCGCACGTGGGACGTTTACAGAAAGCAGTTCCGTGACAGGCCACTAGGATTACCTCAAAAAAAACATCAAGAGGCTGACACCATACTGACCACGTGCTTGGACCACAATGAAGTTAGCAATTACACAAAGATAATAAGAGAACCCCACAACTGGAAATGTAAGATACACTTCCGAATAACTCACGGATCAAAGAAGAAATCGTAATAGAAATCTCAAAACATCGAGAAGTGAACCATAACAAAATAACTATAATCCGAGACATACAGGATATAAGAAAATATCATTCAGATGGAAGTCCATAGCCTTCAAAGGTTTGCATAAGAAAAGAGGAAATATTGAGGCTCCCTGAGTGGCTCAGTTGGTTGAGTGTCCAACTTCATCTCAGGTCATGATCTCGTGGTTCGTGGGTTCGAGCCCTACATTGGGCTCTGCGTTGACAACTCAGAGCCCGGAGCCTGCTTCAGATTCCGTGTCGCCCTCTCTGTCTGCCCCTCCCCACCTCATGCTCTCTCTCTCTCTCTCTCTCTCTCTCAAAATAAATAAACATTAAAAGAAATCTTTAAAAAAAAAAAAAAGAAAGAAAGAAAGAAAAGAAAAGAAATGCTGAGTGCCTGGGTAGCTCAGTTGGTTGAGCGCCTATCTCTTGATTTCAGCTCAGGTCCTGATTCCTTGGGCTCTGCACTGAGCATGGAGCCTGCTTGAAATTCTCTCTCTCTCTCTCTCTCTCTCTCTCTCTCCCCCCCCCTCTGTCCCTCTCCCCCCCTCTGTCCCTCTCGCCCGCTTGTGCTCTCTCACTCTCTCCTTCTAAAATAAAAAAATAATAAAAAAGAAAATTTAAAAAAAGAAAATAAGAAATGTTACAAAATTAATGTGTTAAGGCCCAACTTGTAGGCCAAAGGATCACCCCCCGCCTCACCTGCTCGCTCTTAGCTTCCCTCACACCTTACCCACACTTTTTCCTCCTCTTTTTCCCTGTACTTACTGAGTTCTTCCTGTGTGCCCGGCACTGCCTCCTCCCCCGCCGTCTTTATCATCAGTTCTCTGACACTGTTCCGATTTCCCTGGGGCAGATCACTGGAAACACCCGGTGTACACAGCACCCACTATAACTGCCTTTGACTGCACTCATTCTTTCAACACCAACACCTGCTGACTACCACCGTGCACCAAGAGGGCGAAGACGCTAGAGACACAGAAATAAGAAAGCAAGCCTGGTCCTTTCCCCCAGAGCAGAGGTAGCCCCTAGCCCACCACCATCATCATCAACTAGGTGCTTCCTTAGAAGTGAAATTCTCAGGTCTTCGCCTCACCTACTCAATCAGAAACTCTGGAGTAGGCCTAACGCCTTAACAAGCCCCCCAAATGATGCCGACACGACGCTGGAGGGGTCTGAGGCCCGCTGCCCACAGGAGTTCAGAGTCCAGCAAACATAAACAAAACAACACTTGGAGACAGCTGGAGAAGATATTACGGAAGGTGCAGGGGATTGAAAAAGAAACAGGACCAGGCAGATAGGATCGGGATCAGATTCTGAAACCTTCAGTGCCTGAGAAGGACTCTTTGTTTTGAGGACAATGAGGAGCCACTGAGAAGTAGGAAGGAGCCATAGAAATGTTAGCCGCCATTAATGACACCCAGAGTCATCACAGCAACACTGATTATACAGCAGAATCTCTGAGCAGGTTTCTTCAGAAGCCAGGAACATTGTGATTACCTTCTTATCAGTGGGAATATTTGAAACAAAAAGTATTTGTCACTGGTAATGAATGTCCAGGGCCACCTGCCTCGGCGTTAAGGTGCCAGCATGACCTAACCTCTGAGAGCAAGGATTGGATAATTTGGATTTTCTCACAGCTTTTTTTTTAATGCGTATTCATTTTCAAGAGACAGAGAGACACAGAGCATGAGCAGGGGAGGGGCAGAGAGAGGGAGACAGAGTCCGAAGCAGGCTCCAGGCTCTGAGCTGTCAGCGCAGGGCTCAATGCGGGGCTTGAACTCACGAATGGCGAGATCGTGACCTGAGCCAAAGTCGGATGCTTAACCGACGGAGCCCCCCGGGCGCCCCTGGGTGACCTCACAGGTTTGAGGGTATGCCTGCATTGCTCAGGCACTGAGGGGACCGTCATGCAAACGGTGGCGACTAACTCAGATACTTTCGTTATGAACAAATATTTGTTCTATGGGAAGACCTATCCATCGCCCTGATCTGGAGACAACCAACCCCTTTGGACTCAGACGTAAGTATTTATTCAGACAAGGCTGTCACATTCCTTGAAGCTTTAGACAGCTGTGAAGGATGGGTCCCGCGGAAGCCTGCACTTGAACAGCTGTTAAGAAGAGCAAAGCATCTGGGGCGCCTGTGTGGCTCAGCTGGTTAAGCGTCCAATTCAGCTCAGGTCATAATCTCATGGTTCATGAGTTTCAGCTCAGCACCGGGCTCTGTGCTGATGGCTCATCAGAGCCTGGAGTCGGCTTTATATTCTGTGTCTCCCTCTCTCTGCCTCTCCCCTGCTCATGCTCTGTCTCTGTCTCTCTGTGTGTGTCTCTCTCCCTCTCAAAAATAAATAAACATTAAAAAAAATTTTAAGGGATGCCTGGGTGGCTCAGTCAGTTAAACGACTCTTGGTCTCAGCTCAGGTCATAATCTCACAGTTTCATGAGTTTGAGCTCCACATTCGGCTCTGTGTTGGCAGCATGGAGCCTGCTTGGGATTCTCTCTCTCTCTCTCTCTCTCTCTCTCTCTCCTTTTCTCTCTGCCCCTCCCCCACTCAGGCTGTCTCTCTCTCAAAATAAATAAATAAACATTAAAAAAAATTTTTTTAAAGGAGCAGTGCATCAAGTCAAGGCTTTGTCCTTAAATTCATTTGGAGGGAGCTTTTTGAGGTCAGTTTCTGACTACTGCATAGAGCTGATCCCCAACCTGCTGGTAACATTCGATTATTAAAAAAAATCCCAGGGGTAGTCGAAGAATCGGATCCATCGTTAATCTCTACTGAGAGCGAAGAGAATTAACCAACCAAGTTTAATTTAATTTAGGTCTCTCCTACTGACTTAATTTAGTAATTATTTGTAAGCACAAAGCATCCTTCCTTATGTAAGATCTGCAGGAAATTAATCACTTCTCCCTCTGGATGGGTTATTTGCATTCTTTTCAACATTTTTTAAGAGGAAATGCATAATGCCTAGTACAAAACGCAAAAGATATCAAAGACCACATGGGGGGGAAGGCACACGGAAAAAAGGACATCATCTGGTGTCCCCCCCATCCCTGAGGCAGCCTCTAGCAACTATGGAAGCATGTACATATGTCCTGTGTTGGAATTTTTTTTTTAGTATTATATGCAGTTTTCAATACTGTAATGTTCTATTTTGGTGACTATTCTGTCCCAGTTCCGCAGATGCCCCATTTTTTGTTATTCCACTGTGAGGTTATGCCTACTTTATATCACTGATCTCCTACACACAGACATTTAAATGGCTTCCAATCTTTTGCTACTTCAAACAGTGCTGCAAATTAAATCCTTGTATAAAAATCTATTCTCTGTACGAAAGAATAAACAAAAGGCAGTAAATACCTACAATGGAATATTATTCAACTTAAAAACAAAAACAAAAAAAGGACATTCGCAGGCACCTGGGTGGCTCAGTTGCTTAAGCATCCGACTTCGGCTCAGGTCATGATCTCACAGTTTGTGAGTTCGAGCCCCACATCAGGCTGTCTGGTATCAGCACACAGCCTGCTTCAGATCCTCTGTGGCCCCCCGCCCCTCCCCCGCTGATTCACTCACATGCATGCAGTCCCTCTCAAAAATAAATAAACATAAAAAAAGAAAAAGGGACATTTGGACACATGCACTAACAGGCATGATCCAAGGGCGTTATGCTGAGTGAGATATGCCAGCCACGAGATGTGCAAATCCCACACAATTCCACCGTACCTAAAGAAGTCAAACCCCCAGAGACGGAAAGCCAAATGGTGGTGACCAGCGGTGGGGAGAGAGGGAAGCAGAGAGCTGGTGGATAATGGGCACAGAGCTTCGGTTTCGCAAGATGAAAAACGTTCCGGAGGTGGATGGTAGCGATGATGCAACAGCAGTATAATCACATTAATGCCCCTAAACTGTACACTGAAAAGTGATTAAGATTGTACATTGTGTGTTATGTGTATTTTACCACAATTTTTAAAAACCCATTTTCTCGAGGGGTGCCTGGGTGGCTCAGTCGGTTGAGTGTCTGACTCTTGATTTCGGCTCAGGTCCTACTCTCACAGTTCGTGGGATCGAGCCCCACATGGGGCTCTGCTTGGGATCCTCTCTCTCTCCTTTGCTCTCTGCCCCTGCCCTGCTCATTCTCTCTTTCTCTCTCTCAAGATAAACAACATTTTGCGGGGGGTGGGGGGAATCCATTTTTTGTACTCTTATGTATTTATTCATGCATGCATTTGTTCACTCGTCCCTTACGCCTGTGTGTGGCAGAATCGGGCAGTTCTGCACAGTTTTATCCTCAGGTTGAGGAAGACAAAAAGGAACTAAGTAGGCAAACAAATGACACAAGCAGAAAGCTCAGGGACGTGAAAAATCAAAATGCCACACTAGAAGAAAAAGGACAGAGAGGTGAGGAGAGGCCAGATATAAAGACCTCAGGCATCTTACTAAAGGGGAGATTTTATTCTTTAAGAAAAAATGATTATCCTGGAAGGTTTAGGGCACACGTCAACCACCTGACCTGTGTGTTCGAGAGAGCTCTGGTTTCCATGGGGAGGCTGGACAGAGACCGAAGCTGACAAAGAATCCCTCCATCCTGTTTTCCTCCAACAGGGGAAGAGTAAGAGTGAAGCTTGGTGGATCCTGACCTGCCCAGAAAAGACAGAAAGGAAACAGAATTGCAGTAAATCAGGGTATAATTCACTGCTCAAGTAGTTTTCAAAGTGTGGTCTCTAGACCAACTACACTAACATCCCTTGGGAGCTGGTTAGAAATGCAAATTCTCTGGCTCTCTCCCAGCCCCACCGAGTCAGAAACTCTGGGGGTGGGGCCCCAGCAAACTATGCTTTCATAAGCAGAGGTGATTCTGATGCAAGTTCACATTAAAATTTTTTTAATGTTTATTGAAAATTTTTGAGAGAAAGAGCACAAGTGGGGGAGCAGCAGAGAGGGAGGGAGATACAAAATCCAAAGCAGGCTCCAGGCTCTGGGCTGTCAGCACAGAGTCGATATGGGGCTCGAATCCACGAGATCATGAGATCATGACCTGAGCTGAAGTCCGACGCTTAACCAACTGAGCCACCCAGGTGCCCGAAAGTTCACATTTAAAACCATTCTCTACAACAGAATTCACCACAGGTATCTTTTAAATAGTACGTTTCTTACTCCTCCACCCAACTTGCCAGGAAAAGTTAACACTCTGGCTCCCTTTACTTTATTTGACATAGATAACTTTATTGGGACACCTGGGTGGCTCAGTCAGGGAAGCATCTGATTTTGGCTCAGGTCATGATCTCACAGCTCGGCTTGTGAGTTCGAGCCCCATACTGGGCTCTCTGCTGTCTTCACAGAACCTGCATGGGATCCTCTGCCCCTCCTCCACACTTTCTCTCTCAAAAATAAATAAACATTAAAAAAAAATGATCAAATTTACCTGCCTTCCCAAAATGTACTTGCGTGAAGTCGTCAGGAACATAATGCAAAGTACAACTGTTTCAAACACTTTGTATATGTTCTCCCTTGTTTCAAAAGTCATTTGAGGCGGCTGGTGTACGCATAATTGTTTACCATAGATCTCAAGTGTGCTTTCGGAAGATTGTTTCTAAATGTACTCCATGAAAGATCTGAAGCTTTGGAGAGACTTATCTGAGGCTTTGGAGAGACTTAAAGACCAGAGCTTTCTAGGCCACAGAGTCCAAAAGCCTAGGAAACACAGGCCCAGAACAACCATCTGTGAACCTCCAGAAATACTGCATATCCAACAGTGTGGGGGCCTTCCAAATGAGAGCGCTCGCAGGTCCTCTGCTGCAGCACAGCCAGGAAGCAATCCTCCGGGAATTCGGACGTTTTATTGAAATCCAAAGAGCCCCAGAGTACCCTCTCTAGTCCCAAAATAGGTTTCCTGCCATTCAAGAGGGTTTTGTTCAAGCCCTCTGCAACCACTACAACAACCCCAGTTGTCTTACAGGTGCAATTCGTATGCTAAGTGGCAGAAACGCAGAAGCAGAGAGGCAGAGTAAAAAACACAGGCTCTGTTTCCTGGTGTTGAATGAAGGGTCTCCTCTCTAGCCCCTGACCCGGGAAAGACCGCTTTGCTCAGGCATCAAGTAGGCGGTGTTGTCATGTGTCTCCTACAGTGCTTGAAGCCAGGCAAGCGCACAACAAGTATCTATTAGTCGTGTATTGACGTCCTTCTGTGCCAGGAGCACAGCGACAGATCTCAACTGTGAAGGGCAATCATTGATGACTGCCAGCGGGATAATAACACAAGTCACCACTAGATGGCAGTGACGGCGCTGAGTAATTAGTTATTAACGTTGGTTCTCAGAACTGAGCGCTATTTGTTACTCAGTATTTACTTATTCATTCACTCGTTCAGGAAATAATTACTCAATACCTGCTATGTGCCTGGCACCACAAGGGTCAGCAAAGGAAGACAGAGCCCCTGACCACAGACCTTACGGTTCTAGGTGAGAAAATGGACAAAGAATCACACCAGTAAAATATCACAGGGGTTGTGATACTGCACAGGTGGAGAGCTAGCCCCCTGGGGAGGAAAGCAGCCCTAAGAAAGGGGTGAGGCCAAGAAGGCGGAGCTACTAAGGTCCGAAGAACAGGGCGTGGCGGGTGAGGGGAGGGAAGGGAGCACTCGGGTGGAGGGAAGAGCCTGTGGAAGGCTCCCAGGTGAGAGAGGAAGGACTGCGGCTCGAGCCCACAGTACTGGGCAGCAGGCTGGGAGCTGCCCGTCCTGGAGGGGTGAGCAGGAGCCGGGCCGGGCAGGGCCTCATAAGCCTTGCTCACTCGGCGATGTGGGTCTAGATCCAAAGAGCCAATAGGTCACCAAAGGGTTCTGCACTCTGGGAAGGGAGAGAGCTGGGTGGCTAAACTGGATTTGCCTTTGACAAGGTCAGATCTGCATTCTGACGAGGTCACTTGGGTCTGCTCCAGGGATTCCACTGAGGGGTAGCCAAGTGGATGGAGGGAGACCAGCTAGAGAACTGTCAATGGGGTCCGGGAAGGAAGGAGGAGCCTGGGAACAGGGTAGGGGCAATGGAGATAAAGGGACAGGATGGCTCAGTGGCTAGGGGGTGGCTCGGAAAAGGGGAGTGAGTGCCAGAGATGGCTCAGACAGGACAGCAGATGGAAGGGAAACCGAGGCGGGGAAAGGGTCTTCAATAGTGGTTGGGCAGGGGGGAGTCATGAGCTCAGTGTTAGATGGGGCTGACTAGGAGGGGTTTTTGAGACATCCAGGCAGGAACGTCCAGAAGGGAAAGAACAACTGAGTCCACAGTTCAAAGACAGAACCATGTTGGGTCAGGTGGGCCGGGACGAGACCACCGTGGAGCGAAGACTGGAGAAGCATCACGGCCATCTGGATGAAGACCAGCAAGTGGCCAAGGAAAGAGAGAGACACTGAAGGCAGCATTAGAAACCTAACCACGGGGGCCTGGCGGCTCAGGGGGTGGAGCGTGTGACTCTGGATCTTGGGGTTGTGGCTTCGAGCCCCGCCTTGGATGTAGAGATTGCTTAAAAATAAAATCTTTAAAAAAAAAAAAAGAATCTAACCACAGGCAGAGGTCAAAATACAGATAAGGGAAGGTTTCAAAAGAATCAAAGCCAAAAGAACAAAACTAGGAGATGAAATTAGAACTAGCATGTGATTCCATTCTGGCCCCAGCAAACTGCTCATTCTTAGACAAGGGGTGTGGCCTTTAAGGACCCCTGAGTGTTTAGGTGGCTGTTCAAATAGCCTGCTCCAGAAACCTGAGCTTTCGCATTCCAGACACTCACCACAGCCTTCGGCTTAGAAGCTGTGGGAGGCGCGAGCTTGGCCTGTTGGACGGTCAACTGCTCTGAAGGAGGGTTCTCAACCTTCGAAAGACCACGCCCTTGTCCATTCCCATTTCACACAATCAAAGCGCTGTCAGTTTGACGCTTTTGATTTGTTTTTCCAGGATAGGTAGTAGACACACACAGCCTTGGGTTCAAATCCCAGTTCCCTTCTTCCTAAACTGAGAGCCTTAGGCAATAATTAACCTCTCTCAACTCTAGTTTCCCGACCTTTAAAGTGAGAGTGCTCTGCAATTCGCATATAAATGAAAAGAAAGTGAGAAGAGAGGCACCTGGGTGGCTCTATCGGTTGAGTGTCTGACTCTTGATTTCCGCTCAGGTCATGATCCCAGGGTTGTGGGATCCATGCTGAGCATGGAAACTTCTTGGAATTCTCTTTCCCTCTGCCCCTTTCCCCAAAACTCTCTTAAAAAAAAAAAAAAAAGAGGGGAAAGATAAAGCAAATGTGGCCAAATGTTTAACTGATGAATCTAAGTTAATGCTATGGCCATAGTTCTTCTGAGATATGTATCAAATCAACACATTACCTAACTCAAACTTGCATAATGTTATACATCGATTACACCTCCATGAAGGTGGGAAAAATTGGTTCATCTGGGTGATACAGATGTTTTTGAGACTATTCTTGTAGCTTTTCAGTAGTCTTTAAATTATCTTTTTTAAAAAATTTTTTAATGCCTTATTTTTGAGAGACAGAGTATGAGCGGGGGAGGGGCGGGGAGAGAGGGAAACAGAATATCCAAAGCAGGCTCCAGGTTCTGAGCTACCAGCACAGAGCCCGATGTGCGGCTCTAACTTTTGAACTGCGAGATTATGACCTGAGCCAAAGTCGGACGCTTAACCGACTGGGCCACCCAGGTGCCCCAGCCCTGAAATGATCTAAATAAAAAGTGTCTGGGGTTTATAAGAACAAAAAGACCTGGTGGGGACCATGAGTACAGATTAAACCAGGCTGACTATTGACTAAGAATTGTGGGTTGAGGGAAGCATGGCGGTTCATTACACTATTTTCTACTTCTTTTTTTAAGCAGGCTCCACGCCCAATGTGGGGCTCAAACTAACGACCCTGAGATTAAGAGTCACATGCTCTACCTACTAAGCCAGCCAGGCACCCCAATTTTCTACTTCTGTAGATTTTTTTTCATAACAGGAAGTTTTTTTGGGGGGGAGGGGCGAAGATATGCAAAGTGCCCGCACCTGGTTCTGTTTGTTCAGTGGAGACGTGTTTTTGTTTGCTCTGCTTGCCTAGGGTCAAAGCTTCCGCTATAATGCTGTTTTCATCTCAGCTTTGGTATAAAATTAAGGTTTGGGTTGGAGTGGGGATTTTTTGTTGTTTTTTTGTTTTCATCTTAAAACAGCTGATGACTTAAACACCACTGACGACTAACTGGAAGCTTTGCCCAATTCCGTGGATTCAAGAGTCAAACAGCTGAGAGGCCTTCCCTCCCAGCAGGCACAGCAGCCCTAAGGTGTGGAGAGCCACAGGAATGCCGGGGAGAGAAGCGTACAGAGACAGCCCCACTCACCCCGCACTGCTGGGGCCACGCTCCAGGCTCCTGGGCTCCTCTTTCCCAGCTGCTCAGGGGACCCTCACGGCACTGAGGTCGCTGCCCCAGTCTTGGGGGCACGCGTGCCCACTTTCCTGCCCCACTCTGCCATCGCCCCGTGTTCTGGCCGCCCTAGACCACGGGCAGTTCCCAGCTGGACTCAGCGCTCTGCCACAGACATGTTTTTGACCTTGCTCACACGATGGAACGCCCGTGCCAGCATTTTCCCTGGCAACGCTGCCTACTTCCCAGCTGGGTACAAGTGAACTAGTTGCTTAACGCGCGAAAAATCTCTTTTCTAAGGGGATATTAATACCTTCCTCCTGGAATTGTTTTGCAGATCAGGAGAGACGGCATAAAGGCGTGGCACTTGGCATGAAGAAACAACTCAACAAATATTATTTAACACTTAAAACACTCTACTGAGATTATCTCATTCCTTGCCAGACTGTAGGCTCCTTGAGAATAGGGAATGTATCTATCTTCTTGACATCTCTAACGTCTATCATAATACATAGCGGAAGGATGGGCTTGCAAATACGCATGATTCAGAATCACATGAGGGTCTGCTTTCACTCGGTTGCAAAATCTAAATTCCTTGGTCCCAGACCTATCGGGAACAGGGTTCTGGTTAGCGCACAGTAGCCACCGAGTCCAGAGAGCACCCTCTGTGATCTTTGTCAGTACCTACCCTTCCTCTGTAACATGGTAAACTGATATTTGCTAAATCATATGTAGAGTGGCACCAAGACACTTCAAAACAAGTTGTGTCCTACCCTGCATTGGTTTCCTAGAGCGGCAGAGACAAATCCCCACAAACTGGATGGCTTAGAACAACAGAAATTTGTTCCCTCAAAGTTCTGCTGGCTAGCAGTCCAAAAAGCTGTTGGTAGAGTTGTGCTCTCTTGGAAGGCTCTAAAGGAAGATCTGTTCCGTGCCTTTCTCTCGGCTCCTGGTGTTACCAGCACTCTTTGGCATTCCTTAGAGTGTAAAGAGGTCACTCCAGTCTCTGCATCTGCAGTCATATGCTCTTCCATCTCCCGCTTATGGGGATATGAGATGACAAGTAGGGTCCACCTTGACAATCCAATGTCTCCCCATCGTGAGCTCCTTAACTTAACAACGTCGACAAGGGGTTTTTTTCCTTGCTGTTTTATTTTTTATTTTTTTGCCAGATGAGATAACATTCACAGGTTCCGGAAATTAGGATGTCTTCTGGGAAAACTACTGAGCTGAGCACTGACTACAGGTTTGTTGAATGAATGAACAAATGCCTTCCTCCACTGTGCCAAATCCCCCTCTCCTCCATCTCTGTCACTGACTTTAGCTATAGCCCTCACAAGGAGAGACACCTTTCTAGAATATTCCATACCTAAAAAAGTGGGGGTGGGGGGTTTGGAGTTCCTGACTCCCAAAATGCAGTGGGCCACAGACACCGCCCATCCTTTAGCTCTCCCATCATGATCCCTCTGCTCATTTACCTCCCTTTCCTTCGCAGTGCAAGTTTCTTCTGGGGGGGGGGGTGCGAGGTGAGCAGATGGCTCCCTAGGCTACTCAGTTTCCCCCTTGCCCCAGAAATGCTTGTGCAATACAGAACAGAGTCACCAGGAAAACCCGTGATTCACCCCTAGTTTACGACTGGATGAAGAAACTAACACTGTTGTAACATCTTAGCCCAAGGCCACTATGGGACTCCTGACTCTAGGCATATCATCACAACATCCTTCTCCATCCTTCTTGGAGCTTCTGCCAGCAGGGTTTCTGCTGTGGAATAACACAGTGTACTGATAAATGTTTACCATAAACAGTTCTCCAGGGGCAAAAGCCTTGGATCTGTAGCTTTCCCTAATTCTGAGGCAGTAATAGTCCCATCACGGCCAATTTCCAGCGGCCAGCATGAAGTCGCCAAGAGACAAGCATGTTCTGACCAGCCAACTCCCAGCCACTGCCCTATGGAAAAACCACTCTTTTCTCAGGGAGGATTTGCAGGCCCAGGAACTGGACAGTGCAGCTTTTGGAGAGTCACTACACAGAGACAATTTCCTAATTTCAGGGACCAAATGCTACTACTAGCAACAAGTGTTTAAAATAAACACAAATCTCCACGATCCCTACCCAATGAGAAAGTTCGAGAAACAACACTACCTCTTTCCCCTCTGTCATCAAAGTTTATTTCTCACTCTTTTTTTTTTTAAGAATTCATCTAACATTGGCGTGCCTGGGTGGCTCAGTCAGTCGAGTTGAGCGTCCACCTTCGGTTCAGGTCATGATCGTGTGGTTCGTGAGATCAAGCCCCACATCAGGTTCTTCTGCTGTCAGCGCAGAGTACGCTTTGGATCATCTGTCTCCTTCTCTCTGCCCCTCCCCCGCTCCCGCTCTCTCTCAATCTCAAAAATAAATACACTTAAAAAAAAATTTATCTGCCATGGACTCCGTGCCAAACACTGTTCCAAGTATAGTACATTCCATGACTCGATTTATCCTCAGAACAAACCTATGAGGCAAGTACTTTAAAGATCTCTGTTTCAACAGATGAGCACACCCAAGCACCGTAAGGTTAAGTAAACATGCCTAAAGTCACACAGCCCCAGGGCACCTGGGAGTCTAGGTAGGTTAAATATTAGATTTCAGCTCAGGTCTCATGGCTCATGGGTTGGAGCCCCGCGTTGGGCTCTGTGCTGACAGCTCAGAGCCTGGAGTCTGCTTCCGATTCGGTGTCTCTTCCCCCCACTCTCTCTGTCCCTCCTCTGCTTGAGCTCTGTCTCTCTCTCTCTCTCTCAAAAATAAATAAACATTAAAAAAACTAAATGGAAAATTTTAAAAAGTCACACAGCCCTCACCTGTCTTTGCAATTTCCAACAAAGAGTAGCAGAATAAGTGACAGTCTCCAAAGCCAGCAACGCCTATGTTTTAGACATAGATCTGTGTAAAAATAAACAGTATTTATACATATGTAATTGTAAATTGAGCCTAATAAGAACATAAAGACACCAATAAAATTTTTCACAAAGATCAGTCTTGGGAAGAAGAGCCCTTTGTCTTTCCACATTCATCTTCAGTAAAGGGGCTCAAATCTCTTTGCAATTATCAATTAATTCCATATCAACATTCCTTAGAGGCCATACATTACATTCATGGTCTGTTTTATGGTCTTTCATCGCTGTTCTTAGTAATGAAAATGAGAATAATGTTATGCAACATACAACGTGTAACGCAGAAACCAGAATTAGACACGATCATTGTTCCAAGGTTTAAAAGAGAAACTAAATTCCTAAGTACTTAGTATTTCATTATTAATAATAAGACCTCAAATGTATAGAGCGTTTTATTTTTAAAAGTTTTTCATGGGGCACCTGGGTGGCTCAGTCAGTTAAGTGGCCGACTTCAGGTCAGGCATGATCTCACAGTCTGTGAGTTCGAGCCCTGCGGTGGGCTCTGTGCTGATGGCTCAAGGGCCTGGAGGTTGCTTCGGATTCGTGTCTCCCTCTCTCTCTGCCCCTCCCTGGCTCGTGCTCTGTCTCTATGTCTCTCAGAAATAAATAAACGTTTAAAAAAAAAAAAAAAAAGGTTTTGATGTGTAGTCAATACTGCACATGGAATGTAACCTGTGGCCAGACCTGAATTCAAATTCTGGTTTCTGCTCTTAATACTGTTCTGAGTATAATTCCTAACTGTTTAATTTTATTTGGAGTAAGTCGGATTCATTGGATTGAAATTCGAAAGCTACAGAGATTTACAAAAAAAAATGTTCCCAACTCAGTACTCTTGTCCAGCAACCTACTTCTTTTTCTTGGGAGGTAAAAAATAATAATAAACAATGATAATAATTTTACTTTTAGCTCTCCTTCCAGGGATATTTTACGCATATATGTTACAAGCAAACGGTACACATAAATCTTGTGCCATTTGATACCAATGTTAGTTTAGCATTCACCATTCATGGAAAGTCTGATCTAGTGTCCTCTCCCGTAATAGGGCGGTGGGGAGAGAATTACGAAAATAGCTACCCACAGTGTGGCCTGGAGACACCCCTCAACAGTTTTCCCTCCCCTCCCCTTAAAAAGCCTGGGAGTTCAGGGGTCTTTAGCCTCACACTCAATGCTTCTGATCACAGACTGTCTCCTGCCTCCCCCAGTTTCCAATTTAGGAAGTCTGGCGGAGGCCCCAGCAAGTGCATCTCCAACCAGCTCCCCATGCTGCAGGAGCTGCCGGTCAGAGGGTCCCTTGGGAGCCTCCAGGCAGAGCGGGAACTCAGATGCTTGTGATTACAACAGGTTGTGTCACTGGCGCAAGTCATCCTCTGACCTTCGCTGTTATTTCTTAATAAGTGGAGTAACTCCCGTCGCAAAGGCTGCTTGCAGGTTACGCCGGATGCAGCACGTACACGGCCTCTGTCTTAGCACACGCGCATGAAAGAAAGGGCGAAAGAGACGTGGGGTGGCCGGGAGGGCGGGGGACCTCCGGGGCCCCGCGAGCCGGAACCCCCACCGCGGAGACAGGCGGGGTCTGGGACAGCCACATCCGAACACCCGGGTGGGGGCTCCTGCTTCAAAGCCTTCAGGTCCACCGAGCACCGCGTACCCAAACCCCTCCATGCAACTGTATGGCGCTTACGGTTCAAACTGCGTGCAAGCAAGGAGGTGACCCCGGTTGAACCCGAGCGCAACGTGGGCGCACAGGACAGGGCGCCTGCCGGCAGCCCCGCCCACACGCGCCCTGCTGCTCTCGCGACTGGTTGCTCGAGCGCGGACGTGCGGCCGGCAAAGGATGAAATGGCGGCGGGGGGCGGGCGGGGCCGGGAGAGGCCGCCCGCCAGGGGGCAGTCGCGCGTCTGCAGGCCGCGGCCGGCTGGAACCGGTCTGACCGGAAGCGGGGGCGGCCCCTTGGCTTCCGCAGCGACGTGCCCACGTGCGCGGCGGAGAGGAACTGGAAAAAACAACAAGATGGCGACGGCAGGGGGGCGGGGTCAGCCCGGCGCCCCTGCGCTCTGGGGTTCCTTAAAGGGCGTGGGCAGCCGTGGGACAGGGCGGACGTGTGGACTAGGGTACGGAGGAGTGTTCTGTCCCTTTGTCCCGGCTGCGTCGCCTGTGTCTGTTCTGCGCTGGGGGGCGAGCAGCCGCGCCAGTCTGTCAGGCCCAGGCCTCCCCCCTAAGGTCACTGCGGAGCATTCGCACGCAGCCGCCCACCTGCCTCGCAGTCACAGTCCTGGTTGTTTTATGTGGGGGTTGTTGCTTTTGGGCCTTTTTTTTTCCTCCGGTCCCTGCGTTTGCTGCTCTCTACGAGCTAGGACGGCAGAAACGCCTTTCTCGGGGCATTTTCTTCCTGAGGGACGAGGTTAGGGGCGGCAGATCGAGCCCTTGCTGGCTCGAAATGCCGTCCCTCCTCTCTTTCCAGCAGTTTTGATTATCGGTTTCCTGCCATTGTTCAGAGTCAAAACTGCCTCCCTCCTTTCGGAGCGGGGGGAAAAAAAAAACCCTCCTTGCTCTAGGCTTTAAAGGGGCCTCCCTGTCCAAATGTGGTAGGAATGCGTGTTCCCGGTGTGGACGCGAGAGCTGTCCTGGACCGCGAATGTGTGGCGGGGGCTGAAGCCCTGCTGTTCTCTATCCTCCACCTCGGTCGTGTTTGCAGAAAGAGAAATGAAGATGTGGGTGGTTGCAGGAATAAGAAAGAAGGCGAAGTCGCTCGGTGTTCATGACTTTTTAAAAAAGGCCTGCGGCTTCCCTTGCTTGTGCGTGGATCTGGAGCTGGAAGACCTAGCCATTCAGCCTGTTTCTGGACAGTTGCCCCGGCTCAGTTTTCCTTTCTCACCGTTTTCTTTTACACGAGGTTGAGACGCAAAAGAGCCAGCGTGGGTAAAAATAGTTAACACAAGCCGTGCTGCTTGGGATGGTATATTTAGAATAAAGGAGACGTCTGTCCTTGGTTTTATTTATAAATTTGCTCCTTGTTTGCGTTTAGACGCTCTCATTCTTGGTAATTTGTGAGGTCATTTAGTAAGTCCCTGAAATGATGGGACGGTTTGGGGGGGCGGGGGGCGGGGTTGATAAATTTTTCCCCTTCTTGGTTTCAGATGCTCATTCTTGGTAATCTGTGAGGTCCTTTAGCAAGCCTCTGAAATGATGGGACTGTTTGCAGGAGGAGGGCGGGGTGGTTTGTTTTTGAATAATAAAACTTGCCTCCCAAAGGTTTGGGAGGTTTCATTAGTAAAAATTTCTGAATGTACGAAAGGCCCGAATGAGGGCACGCTCCAGTGCCAAAGCTCAGGAAAGATGACTTTGTGGACTTAGGAGCCCTTACGGTTTCCTCGGTCCGGTGGAGTTTTTAACACTTCGGCTGTGACCAAAACGGCGTCGCTATTAAGTGACAGACTAGAAACGGCGTAATGTGGTCAGGAGGGGGGAAAGTTCGAGGCCTTTATCTTAAGGCTTCAGTGCGGATTTCTGACCTGAGCAAAGCTTTGAGAGAATTTCCCTTCGTCCCCTTCTTTTTGTATCCGTGCCTTACAAGGTTTCACTGCAGACTCGGCCATCATCATTTTGTAAAAAAAAGGGCTGGACTGTTTCCAAACGATTCTTTCACCCGAAGGGGTAGGACCCTGTCTCCCTTCAGCCTGGGAAAAGAAGGCAACTTCCTTAATAAGCATGTCATCAAAAGGAGCTCGCCCCGTTTAAGTCTTTGTATTTTGCAGTGATTACCCCCTTTTTTTTGTCTCCTGTTGTACACAGTTCAGATCTTGGGCAACTTTTTTCTGCAAAAAGCACGGAGCACAAGGAACCAGTATCCTCAGGCCTTGAGTTGTTTGCCTCCAAGAATTTCATTAGCGCGGCCCTCCTGTGAAAAGGAGCAAATGGACTTTAAATTTTAGAATAAAATGTTCTAGCAAATTTGATTTTTTTTAACTGAAAAAAAAAATAGAAGAAAATTAAAAGGATCTGTATTCCAATAATTCAGAGATTCTTCTCCTTCCAGGCATAAGTTTAAGTTAGTTTTGGGGGGTTTATGTTGTCTGTACAATTTGGTACCTTTCCTTTTAAATATATATTGCTCTATATTAATGTGTAAGTAACATATGTATACTTATGTATTTATATTGCCTTATATTACTAAAGCAAATTATGCTCAATAGAAAACATGAAAAGTACAGAAAAAATACAAAGAAAAGAAAATCACCCAGAATGCCACTATCAAGGTATACTGTTAAGCGAATGCTTTGTATTTGTCTTAAAGTAATTCCATCCCTAGCTTTGTAACTCCCGGTTTTGTTTTTACCCGTGTATAATGTGCATTTTCTCAGGTAGAAAAAGAATGTTGATGATTTTTAGAGCCTGCATAATAGATGAACTAATCAGGAACTACTTAAGGTTGAACACCAAATTTGTTTGCCAGTTTTTGCTCTTATAAGTAATATGGACACAAATACTTGGTACAAAAAGCTTTTCAGATTTTGAAAAATAAGGTTTACAATGAATTCGAGCTTTTTAAGGTTTGTTGGTACGTATTTGCCTCCCCAAACTACTGAGTTAATGGCATTCCATCTTGAGCCTTCTAATTAGGGTGCGTCAGCCTGCCACCTGAGGTCAAGTGCCATCCCTTGTGCTTTCATTGCTCTCTTCTTAATTTATTTGTTTCGATGATAAATCTTTTATTCTCGGTGCACTGAGTTTGATATGGATGTGTGTCTAATGCGTACCAGGTACGGGTGTTGACGTTAAACATTTAAAAGGAATCCTTTCACTGTTAAAAATACAGAAACCTCTTTTCCTCGGAATTACTTCATTTCTATGTCTAAATGTGACACAAAAAGAAATTAACTGCTGAAGTTTTCTTCCCGGTGTGAGGCAAGTATATCAACTTTGTAGTTCTCATTATAAAATAAATGAACTAAGGGACTATGGGGTTTTAGTTTAAAGGCCTCTAACCATCATCTATCCTATGGTTTCCGGTGGTTTCGCCGTGGCGATCTCTACTGCTAGACCTGTAACCACGGGGACAGGAAAAACGCCTCTGTTGGAAGCAAGGTGACCAAGCCCAGTAGTTTTAAGGTTTCTCCAGATCGGTGTGATGATACGGGGATGCTCCTTACCAGGAAACCATTCTGGAGGCGCTTGGGTGGCTCGGTTGGTTAAGCGTCCGACTCTTGATTTTGGCTCAGGTCATGATCTCACGGTTCCTGAGCTGGAGCCCCACGTCCGTCGGGCTCTGTGCTGCGTGTGGTGCCCACTCGGGGTTCTCTCTCTCCCCCCCTCTCTCTCTGCCCCTTCCCCACATGCATGTGTGCGCCCTCTCTCTCAAATAAACTTTATTTAAAAAAATAAAAGGAAACTATTCTGTGTAGACTCTTCTTCCAAAATTAACCTGTTTGCCACATTCTTCTCTGTAAAAATCCTTCAGAGAGTACAAGAAGTAAAGAGGGATGAATTAGACAGATGTCCGCATAATGGATACATATCAGTCAGCAGCCATTCCCTGCTTGTGTCAAAATTACCTCAGAGAACGTGGCGCTCTTTCCTGGGGCAGCGTCAATTCTCTTCCTCCCTCCACTTTCAACAACGCTAGTCTCTCAATGAAGTCCTAATTACTACACTTGAAATAAGATCCATTGCACTGGAATAAAGAACACAGTTTGTCAAGAATATTTATTCCGACAGATTTGGGACTTGAGGAGCTGCCATACATGGCAATCATTATTATTATTATTGTCATTATCATTCTAGAGTCTTCCTTTTGGTGACAGTACCTCAGTGCAGAGGCTTCTCTCTACGTAAGGACTAACTATCGTTTTTGAGACCAGCTACTCAGTAGTCTGATTCTACAAATAAACAGCAATAAACATGCGAAGATTTTTTTTTTAATTACACCAGCACCGTATCTGAAATGAAAACCTGTTGTCAGAGATTCGTTCACTCCAATCCTTCTAAAAACAGCTCTAGATTTTTTTCATTTTATCATCTGTGTTTCATAGATGATACCCAAGACCGCAAATGGATGAATATTTTACATTTTAGTTCTTTTAAGGGACAATGGGCTTTGAGCAGCTTTCGGGAGCTATACAGCTCTTAGAAACCTGTCTCCTTGGAATTGAAGTTTAAAATCTGCTACTGATATAAACGAAGAAGGGGGTTGAGAGTAGGAAGAAGAAGGAGGAGGAGAATACAAATATTTTTGTAATACTTTAAATTATTTAATATTCTTTAATCTTGAAAACATCCAGATTTTATTTAATTTTTTTTAGTGTTTTATTTATTTTTGAGAACAGGAGAGACAGAGCGCGAGAGGGGGAGGGACACAGAGAGAGGGAGACACAGAATCTGAAGCAGGCTCCAGGCTCTGAGCTGTCAGCACAGAGCCCGACGCGGGGCTCGAACTCACGGACCGTGAGATCATGACCTGAGCCGAAATCGGACACTTAACTGATTGAGCCACCCCGGCGCCCCGAAAACATCCCGATTGAACTCTCAGGGACAGTTAGTGCCCAGCAATGAAAGGCAGAGGTCTCGTAAACTAGCCCCTTAAGTCCGCCCTGCCAGAAATAATAGAGGGGATCTAGGTTGTCTCTTGTCCTAGACTTCAGGCCCTCGAGGTCTACACTGCTATACTGGCACGTTGTGCGCACTTTCCAGCAGAGCCAGGGCCCTGTCGCCCCATGCATTATTAGCTTCTGGTCTCCCCCGGATCCCCGTCTCTCCAGGGAGCGGCGGCTAATGACTTAGATGGATTTGAGTTCTAGTTCTGTGGGGTTTATGAACTGTGTGACCTTGAGCCGGGTAACATCTCTGAGCCTCAGCCTCTGTCCCTGGAACCTGGAGCGATCTCTTCCTTCGTTGTGAGAAGTAAATGGGGGGCAGTGCACAGTGCTGGGCACCGTGCCGGGCACAAGTAAGCTCTTAGCAGAAGGCCCTGATTCCTACTCCCTCTACTCCTTTAATCCATCTTCTGCCTGCACTCCGTTCCTCATCCTCCTTTGACCCATTGCTTCCCTAACCAGTCTGTAGCTGTCCTGTCTAGTGCCCTGAGCTGCCCCCCGCTGCCCCTGTACCACTCTTCCCTTTAAATGTGCCTTAGCTTTTTCATCTGCCTGGCAAACTCCCACTCATTCATCAAAACTCAAATCTTAATATCCTGATGAGGAAAGCATAAATCGATGTAACTCCTTTGAAGGAAAATTTTTACAAAAACCATCAACATTTAAATGTGCCAACCTGTGAGTCCAGGAATTTTTTTTCTAGGAATGCATCCTATAGGTAGCCTTACATGTGTGCAAAAAATACTATTTGTGATCGCAAATGATCGTAAAACCCTACATGTCCAATAGAGCACTAGTGTGAAAATTATGATTTGGGGCGCCTGGGTGGCTCAGTTGGTTGAGCGGCCGACTTCGGCTCAGGTCATGATCTCACGGTTTGTGAGTTTGAGCCCCACGTCAGGCTCTGTGCTGACAGCTCAGAGCCTGGAGCCTGCTTCAGGTTCTGTGTCTCCCTCTTTCTCTCTGCCCCTTCCCTGCTCACACTCTGTCTCCCCATCTCTTTCAAAGATAAACATTAAAAATTAAAAAAAGAAAGAAAATTATGATTTATCCGTATAATGAAGTACTGCGGAGCTATTAAAAAGAGGCGACTAGATCCACAAGTACTGATTTCCAAATCTATTGTCACATGAAGAAAATCAAAATGTAAAAAGCTGAGTAGAAGACACCTCCACTTGTCTAAAAAGAAGAGAGAGGGATGGTACATTCGCATTACATTTATATTAACGTAATGGGGGTGATTGCCTCTCATGGAGAGTCAAGGGTCTGGGTGAGGAAGGATTTTCTTTTCACTGTATATGTTTTTTTGTTCCATTGGGAAAATGACTAACCATTTCTATAAAATATTACGTTTTCTTTAAACTAAAAAAAAAAAAAATACCTTAATTCCAAGCATCTGTTCTTTTGAAAAGCCATGGCTGGCCCTCTCCTTCCCTTCCCAGCCAACTTCTCCTTCCTTCCCACTTCTGATTTGCCCACGTGCTTTGGATGCAATTCAGCCCATTGTATTCATTGTATTGAACATAACTGCCTATGAAACTGGTTTCCCTTGAAAACCAAGAGCATGTAGAAGGTACGATTGATATTGTATTCATTTTTTTAAGTTTATTTACTTTGAGAGAGAGAGAGAGGGAAAGAGAGAATCCCAAGCAGGCTCTGAGCTGTCAGCACAGAGCCCAATGTGGGGCTCGCACTCACATCACGAACTGTGAGATCACGACCCGATCTGAAGTCAGACGCTTAACCGACTGAGCCACCCACACACCCCAATATTGTATTTGTTTTTAGGTTCCAAAGATCCAGCCTCAAATGATACACATGCACACACGCTCCCCCCCCCCCCCCCCCAGTGAATTGAAAAAGTCTAGCAAGGGTCTCTCCTACCACCGCCCTGATCTATTCCGGTTGTCCAGAGGAGAGTTGGAGCTCTTAGTAGACTCACCTTAATAATCTGGCCCCGCCCTATATTATCAGACATTCCCAGCTAACCCTCTCAGAGTTCCAGCTACACCTGACTCTCACGGTTCGTTTTTTTTTTTTTTTCATTGTTGTTGGTTTGTCCTGTTGTGTTTGATTTTTTTTTTTTTTTAAATCCAGGCTCTTCACACTCCTTGCCTTTACACAAGCAGATTCCTCTACTAATGTCCTTTCTTACTTTGCCGGCTCATTCTCCTTCAAAGTCCCTTTCTCTTTGCCTTGGTAATACACCGGTGAGCACGGCCGTCTTCCAAAAGCACTTCCCCTTTGAAATCTGGCTGTGTTTCCCCTGCCTTCGTCAGATAAACTCGATATTCTCATGGCTCTTTGATCAAACTCGTGATCATTAGTCATTGACGGCAATTATCAGTTCGCATGTTAGTTCACTCGATAAAAATAAGGACTCTTCTATGACAGGGATTTTTACTTTTGCTTATCTTACTGGTCCTGGAATTTATGCCTGATGCATAGAAGGACTCAATAAATAATGTTGCATGAATGGATGAGTGAACAAGGTAATAGTAAGTGCTCGTGATATTTTGATGGGACGCACGTGATAGCCATCTGTTACTTATTTGCGGCAACATAGTTGTATGCCGTGTGTGTCATATTTCACACCTCAGCCTGGCATTTTGCACCGGGAGCTTTCAGTAATTGTTACCACTCTAATGGAGGTGGAAAAACCTAATTAAATGTGTCCTTTTTAAATCCCTTAAAAGTAGAATTGCCAGGGGCACCTGGGTGGCTCAGTCTGTTAAGCATCCGACTCTTGGTTTCAGGTCAGGTTGTGGTCTCATGGTTTAGTGAGTTTGAGCCCCACATCAGGCTCTGTGCTGACAGTGCGGTGCTTGCTTGGGATTCTCCCTCTCTCTGCCCGTCCCCCACTCATGCTGTCTCTGTCTCTCTCAAAATAAATTAATAAATTTTTAAAAAACGTAGGCTTGCCCAGATTTAACAAATAAAAATGCAAGTTGCCCAGTTAAACTTGAATTTCCAGGAAACAACAATATTTTTAGTGTAATTATATCCCAAATATTACATCTGTTAAAAAGAATTATTCATTGTTTATCGGAAATTCAAATGTGACTAGATATTCTGTATTTTTATCTGGCAACCCTACCACAAAGGCTGAATTCCCAAACCTTATCTTCCCGTGTTCAGACCTGGTTGATTCTTCTTTGAGAATTGTATGAACTACTGCCATCTTACCATCTTTGTTAAATAAATAAACAACCCACGCCTCCCAACTCGGCTTATTCATTTTTTTTTTTACACATTTAAAAACTTTGCTTCCTTCCGAAACCCCTTTATTTTAAACCCTCAGAGCTAGATTCTAATTTATAGTAATTTAGACTCAGCCATTTAAGAGTAGAATTGGATCTGAGAGGGAAAATCCATGTGACTCTTTCCGTTTGAACTTTCTATATATTTTCTTTCTGTCTCTAAACAGAGATTATGTCCCAGCGCGGTAGGGGGTCAGGGTTCCTCTTCGAGGTTAGAAACCTTCAGCCACCTCCTCAAACAGCTCTTTGGGTTGTAAAATGCCACTTCCCTGTGGAGGAAGGGTAGAAGCCACACTACCAAGCGTTAGCACCTCCACCCGCCAGCTCAGCAGCCGTTAAGTATTATTACAGACCAGGCTTTCCACGACAAGACTGTTTAACAAGTTAGAAACAGCATCTCACCTGACATGGACATTTTTCAGATTTAAGTCTCTTAGCCCTGGTAAATTGTCTCCTAGGCCAAAAATGCAGACCCCAGCAGCGCCGGCACCTATTTCTGTTTCAAAGGAACATTTCCCCTGACATTAAATCACGTTCCCCCGCAGCTTGCAAGTGACTGACAACTCTCCATCACACCCCTGTCTGTTACATGGAATTCGTTTTCCCTGTGGTTCTGTAAAGTAAGATAATGTCACACGTGTCCTCTCTTCTTTAACATCCCAACTTGAAAATTACAGGCTAAACATTGTCCTGCGTGTCTAAACTCCTGCAAGAAAAAAAAAAATTGCTTAGTACTCAAATATCACAGCTGCGAGTTCTGAAAAAAAAACCCAAACGTCCGTCAAAAATTACTAAGAAGTGGTGATCGGAATGTGACAGAATTCATTAGGAGGGGGAAAAGGGACATGTTTAAAAGGGCTTGGGGTGGAGACCTACTGTGACTTAAATAAGGCAAAAGAGCATAAGGAACATGGCTCAGTCCCCGAGTGGAAAATCAATTTGCCAGGGCCACGGTAAGCCTGGATCACCTCCGCATTTCATCACCTCCGCATTTCGTTAGGATCCCTTCCCGCACAGTAACGTCCGCAGTCAGAGCCTGAGTCCAGGAGGGACTGGGGATACCCTAAAGCAGTTTACAAACGAAAAGACAACTCCCACCCAGCAAACCAACAGAGGAGGAACGGAGTGAAGGACTATCTTTCATATTTTAAAATGGACTGAACAGACATTCAGTATGTCAAGAGCTTTGCTTTGGGAAGGCCAATATTTCTTTTTCACCCCAATGTTTCCAAGATGGTTTCTAGTAAATACAGCTTGGTAAGGGGAATAAATTCAGAGCCACGGAGGGTAGTAGAATATACCCTAGATGTTTACGTTGCAAAAACCAGGAGAATTAGGTTATTGATTTGTTCCTTCAGAGAAGACCGCAATAAACTATCCCTTAACTTGTACATCATAATAGCTTCGAACATGAAGAAAGTTCTTTGACGCCTAAGAAGCAGAAAAAATCTCATAGATTATTCTACTGTAAAAACTGATCTATAGAGGATAAAATTTTGATGCACGCTGAACCCATCGTGTTGCCTCTCAAACACGTTTATCTTTTTTTGTAATGTTTAGTGTGTTCTAATTTGTCAATCCATGGGTCAGAAATAGGTTTATTTTACTTCAGAGCCGAATCATTTTTAAACCTGTTGCATAGTCTATGTAACTTCTTTCCTAAAGTTGTTCCTTTCTTCCCATTCCTGCATTTTTAGTGGCTCTTTCTGCACCAGAGTAGATATTTCAGGTGTTTGGGGTTTTCTTTCCTCCCTTTCCTGGTTTATATGCAAGCTTATTTCGACACATTTGCCTAATTATCGACTAGTCCTATAGACCTCGAACTGAATTTTATTTCCTCTAGGAAGATAAAATGGAGACTCCACGTTTTAGCTTACAAGGGAGACGAGCGCCGGGGCTTCCAGTACGAAATGAGCGGGTGCCTTTAAGAGCAGCCGCGGTAATTTTCCACGGCCCGGACAGCCCCGCCCACGCGACAGGCGGCAGGGTGCGGCGGAGTGCGGCTGCGCGGCGCGGCGCGCGCCTCCCGTTGCCTGGATACCTCCTTCTCCACCCCCGGCCCCCGAAGCCCTTTTGTTTCCAAGATGGCCTCCGAGTTCTGTCTTAATGCGCACCGAACAAAGCCAATAGAGCACCCTTAAGCTTCGCGGAAAGCAAGAATTGTTATGACTGACTTTAAGAGTATTCGTTGTCAATGTTTATTTACTATTATAACTTTACAAAAATCCTCTCTGTTGGGTTGTCTGGACGGAAGAAAAATCGGGGATCGCCTCGGGGTGTGTGAGCCATGGTCTCTTACTCTTTTGGCTTCAAAGTTGGGGATACGTTCGTTTCTTTGATAAGAATTCCATTTTTTCCTGTTACACTAGCTCAGGAAGAAGTCTTTTCAAATGTAAACCGGACTATGACGCTCAGTGTTAAAGAGCATATAATTAATGTGGAGCTCAATCAGGGTAATCTCCCCTGGTCGTATCCGCTCTCCTTTAGGAATACCTGTTGAATTTTCTGTTTTTCTTTTTCCTGAAAGGTTAGTTTAAACCCAGATTGACCTCATGGTACCATTATCATTATTCTAAGACGGTAAATGCCTCTGGGGATAGCAATTATGTTTTATTCATCTTTACGTCCGAGAGGCGTGTCTGTCCATAGCAAATCTTGGAATAATGTTGCCAAATAATCCTAATTAACTTTTGAGGCTTTTTTTTTTTTTTCCTACACCAAGTACTGTGCTATGAGGCGGGGCCTATGAGATAGCTTTTTCCCTCCCGTTTTACAGGTAGGGAAACTAAGGCACCTGGAGGTCAAGCAGTTGCCTCAAGCCTCGCATCTAGCAGATGAGGGAAACGGAGAGCCAGCGCCAGGCCGCCGCTGGGCTACGTACTGCCGCCGAAAACACCGCAGGCGTCCGTGATGTCTTCTAATTGCAGCACTTTCAGGGACGAGCGTGTAAGTCTCTTTCCCCGAAACAATGTTCCTCTTTGTTGTGAGCAGACTTTTCACACTGTACCAGGGCATTTAGATGCTTTCCAGACCCCGAGCAGGAAGACACAAACTCAACCAACCTTGGTGGCAGGTGCTGGGGAAATGAAATTAAAAACAAAACTCTCCTGCCAACGAGAAGAAATCTCTGCACCAGTAGAAGAGAAAGAGAACGGTTTCATCACCGAATAAAGCATTCCACCGAAATAGGATGTGCATCACGTCAATCCGTGGAGAGACTGGAAGGACTGAAAGAAATTCCACCCTTTTGCACAGCTAAGCAGACACACCCTGTCACATACATGTTCTCAGAATAAGTAGTTTCAAGTAAGAGGAGTTGGCGGCACCATTTGTCATAGAGAGTTCATCTTCAACTCACCTTGGCGATTGGTAGCTGAAAATCTGTATTAGCTAATTAGCATTATCCAAAGGAAAAAGTCAACTTACACCTTTCTGAGGGGAGGTGGGTTTGTAACTTGGAACCTGGAATCTGAGTTAGACTCCTACCCTCTCATAGAAATAGGGATGCTATCTCCCTTGGTGATTACATTTCAAAGAGATGGCTCCCAGTCATTCCCGGGTTGTAAAAAAGGCAAAAGGCTTACATAGCTTTTAAAAAGGTTGACATACTTCTCAAAGGGCAAGAGAATTTACAATCGTAGCTTTTCTAAAGTAAATGCTTTACTTTAGAGACCCCTTTCTGTACTAGGGAAATTTATTTATTTAGATTTAGATTTACCCTGACACAAGGTCCAGAGACTTCTCAGGTCAGCCCTTGCAATCAAGGAGGCTCCTTGGATTCAAGTTTTCACCTTACCAGCCCACCTTTTCACACAGACATAATCATGAGTCAAATAGTAGGAAGCCAGGAGAAGGATATTACCTAGTGCTGAGGGTTAGGTTTTCTATTTTCATTCAAATTCTTACTTCCTGGTTTCTTTGAAATTACACCTAATTTCCAGCAGATGCTGAGTAAATTTGCGTACTGCACTAGACCATGAAAATGTGTCTGAGAACTGCCAGACAACCGGCTTTCGTGTACTTTCGAGTTCAGTCTTCTGTCTTCCCTCTTCATTGCACAGCCCTGAACCTGTCTGACGGGAGGACCTCCCATCCCCCAACCTCTTAAACCTTCTCTGCCCTACCTCAGCTTCTGTAACAAAAGGCTCGGGTTGCTTGTGGCCTTAGCATGGGGTGATACCTGACACTTGGGCCTCCTTCCTCTATGTTTCTGCTTGTGTTGCTCAACTAGCAAGACGGCACGGCATACCTTCTTTCTGGAATCGTTCCGTGTTCAGCTTCCTTGCCCACTAACCTGCATCTGACTTGGTCTCCCCTGGGGATGCATGCCTAATCATGTTTAATGTATTAGTCCATAAACTTGTTGAGGTCGAAGATCTTTTTTTTTTTTAATTAAAAAAATTTTTTAAGGTTTATTTATTTTTGGGAGAGAGTGAGAGTGTGAGCAGGGGAGGGGCAGAGAGAGAGAGGGAGACACAGAATCTGAAACAGGCAGCAAGCTCTGAGCTGTCAGCACAGAGCCTGACACGGGACTTGAGCTCACGAACTGTGAAATCGTGACCTGAGCGGAAGTCAGATGCTTAACCGACTAAGCCACGCAGGCACATGGAGATAGTAGATCTTTCTTAAAAAAAAAAAAAAAAAAAACCGAAACAACAACAACAACAAAAACCACACACACACACATACACACACACACACACACACCTCTTTGATTTCCCAACACCTCACAGCAGGTGCTGGATGAACTGACCTGAAGCTCTCAAACTGATGAGTCACAGGCTCTGTCCAGCCCACCAAACTATTCTGTTTAGCTCTTTTTAAAATTTATTTTTTTTTAAATTCCGGATCACATTTTAAAATCTGGATTTGCCTACAAATCAGGGTCCTTGACTTCTCTTGAAAAATAAGATGCGGCCATCCTGGGTCTGCTTCCCAGTAAAGAGACGGGCCACTTTATTTATTTATTTTGAAGTTTATTTATTTATTTTGAGAGACAGAGACAAAGAGCATGAGTGGGGGGGAGGGAGAAAGAGAGGGAGAGAGAGGGAATCCCAGGCAGGCTCCACGCTGTCAGCGCAGAGATCGATGCAGGGCTGGTTCTCAGGAACCCTGAGATCATGACCTGAGCTGAAATCAAGAGCCAGGCACCCGGAGACACCGCCACTTGAGACAGGACAGGAGCTCTCGACTCTGCCTCAGCCTTTACCACTCCCTGTCGCTTTCCCGCTGAAGCTAAGTATGAGGTATCATTTAGAGTGAGTGCGCACTGATACTTTTCTTGGAGTAAAATACTTCTCGGCACCGACAGAGGGGAAGCAAGACTAAAGCATCTTTCGAGGATAATGGGAGCGAGCCCATTTCGTGGTGGGAGAAGCGTCGCCTCCGTGCTGATGAGGCGCAGAAAATACAGCTGTCTCTATTTTTCTTAAAATCCACCTGCCTTGCTTATTTGTGTTATGTTCCTGGCCACTACAGATATTTGAGTTTTTGACCCATAGCGTAGATACAAAAGCGATTTGAAGAAGGGAGGAAAGAAAGGGGAAAGGAAAAATAAGTTCGGCACATGGCTAGGATTCCAAACTTTTTAATCCAGCGACTTAAACAGACTTTCGAATTTACAACCTCTATCCAGTCTTTCAGCTTCGCCTGGAACATGTATCTCTTCTGACGTTTGCTACAGATTGGTCAGATGCACCCATGATACTCAGACGCCGATAGCAATTCAGCAAAAAACCAGGGAGGTAGATTCATACATAGGCCCTCTCTTCTGGAGGACTCCGCGGGCGTAGACGGCACACAACAAAAAGTTCGCTTCGTGCAGGTAATTGGTTTTCAGAGGCTTAATCACAGCACTTTAAGATAGATCATGTTTGATGGACGGAACTGATAACTATTCTGTAAAATTTCCTAATAAGAGAAAATTGTTAGTCCTGTCGCAATCTGTGTTTACATATCACAAGGAGCATCTAAATACATACTAACTTTTCTCTCTAAACGCCAGCCAGATAAGCGTCCCAGGTGTGCTACACCGTACCAGGACATTGATATTCTGTCTCACGTAAAACTGATCAAGATAACAAAACCATAGAGAAGTTTCAAACTTTAATAGAGCTTTTGTTTTCAAGGGAGGATTTTTGATGATCATTTCCTCCTAAATTGACACAGCTTAGATTTACGTTGCTTGAACAAGCATCCTGTCTGGTTTAAATGGAGCAGAGACTCTCTGAAGACCTCGAGTGTTTGCTGTCCTCTAAAGCATTACTAAGTTTCTGCCCTGGACGTGTGTGACATCACAAAATAAAGCTCAAGTCACCTGCCTCCTTTTCCCTGCCTGGATTTAAAAGGCATTAAACTCTTGTCTTGCCTGGCCATACCTGTCCCTTTCACGCGTGTAGAGCCACTGGGGCAGTGGTTGGTGGTGGGATCTTTAGGAAAAGCCTCACAGTTAATGCTGACATATCCTGTCCTTAGGAACATCCAGTGTTCCTTTTAGGCCCACTTACAAACAATTGAAGGCTCTACAGCAGAGGGGTGGTTCTAAAGTAGCATTTTACATTTGTTACACTCGTCCTGAAAGAGTTCTGTGCACGTGGAGAAAAAACAATGGGCTATGCAAATTGCATTTCTTTTGGGCTAGTGGAAAACTGAACCCTCCACACACTAGAAAGGCCCTAAAAAGGAAGTTGGACTCCGTAGGGTGCGGGTAAGGTGGCTCTACTGAGCAAATGGAAATAAATTGGCTCTTTCAGCCCCTAGAGAGCTGCCCAGAAATTCACATCTCGTTCTGCGTGAGAAAATCCAAAGCACGTAGTAGGGTTCGTTTATTCTGCCGTCTGATCCCAGTCCTCCAGAGATTTTAAACAGCCGTGCTCGACTATGTTGTTGGCACAAGGACCACACAGTCTTTAGTAGCTAAAGGAGTTCGTTGGCGAATAGAGTCCTTGGATGTGATGTAAAAACAGGCTCCTTCAGAGAACTACGCATTGACTCGTGGTTAGACGTGAGAAACCGAAGCTTTGATTATTGCGATTTCTCGAAGCACGCTGCAGTAACTGTGTCCTGTCTGCAGACACGGAGAAATATTGAATCTTCGCAGGTTCTCGTTAGCTTCAACAAAGGTGGCACAACTATTTTGATCTCTCGCTTTATTTTAAGGCTACTGCCAATCAGGGGTGCCGGGGTGGCTCAGTCGGTTAAGCGTCTGACTTCGGCTCAGGGCATGATCTCACTGTGTGTGGGTTCGAGCCCCGAATGGGGCTCTGTGCTGACCGCTCAGAGCCTGGGGCCTGCTTCAGATTCTCCCTCTCTCTCTCTCTCTCTCTCTCTCTCTCTCTGCCCCGCCCCTGTTGCGGAACCAGACTGGATCGCTGATGGAAGAACCAAGTGGCACTCAGAAATCTTGGAGGATCGGAGGTTTATTTATATCGATGGGCTCAGGGGAGACCCTTTATCCAAAGATCTGAGCCCCGAGCCTTGGGGAGGGAGCAACTGATAATCTTACAGCTTCCGCATTTGCTCTCAGTGCCTGTGAGACAGATAAACAAGCGATGGAAATGGGGGAGGACTGGCCTTGCAACAGAGAAGGGCTAACGTAAGATTATATCTCTTGTGCCTACCAAGTTCCTTTTTCTTTTTAGGTCAGGGTTTGGCTTTCCCCCCCCATCATTCCCCTCTTTGATGCCTCTAAAAATCTTCCTTTTAGTAGGCATCATCTTTTTGTCTTATTGATTGATACCCTTGTAGGGCTCAGATGCGCACCACGGTTTGGCACGGGACCGTGTTTTCAGTGAAGCGCACCGCGGTGCTCAGGAAGCATGGGCCGATGGTTACAGGCAAGGTTACGGAAAGGAGGGGTCATGCCGGGACACGGGGCCAAGTGGTCCAACTCGCAAAATCCCGTCCCTTCCAGAGACCGTTACCTTCTTATTGTCTACGTTGAATTCTTTCTCTCGGTTCCCTGAGAGACTTCAGTTGTGACTCCTCCTGGTTGGTTTACAAAATAACAGCCCTGGTCTCCTAGAAAGATGCAAGTCCCTCCCTTTTCCGCACTAATGAGATGGAGGGCTCGCCTGTTCTGGAGGGATCCTGCTGCCAGGGAGCTTATTTGATTTTGTAAGGTCACCAGGGAGCGGGCCACCCGCTCCACGTCCTCACTTAGCTCCTGGGTTAGCTCGTGGTATAGTCCTACAGAGGGGCCTAAGCCTCCTATCCCGGTTCCTATCCCCGTAGCAGCTCCTGTTCCTCTTAGGACAGAGAGCAGGACCGCTCGTTTAGCCGGGGGCTTAGGGCTAAAGGCTGCTGGGAATCGGTCTTCTTGGTCTTCAGTGTACACAGATATCTCTAGGAGGGAGGGGGGTAGGAAGACTAGCACGTCCGAGTCCAGTTGGCCTCTAAGCATCGATAGGCTGAATTGGATCATAGGTAGAGAACCCAGGGTAGGTGAGCCTAGGGTTTCATTTTTGTCTACGGTTATGTCCTGCCCGCCCCGCCCCCCGCCCCCGCTTCCGCATAGGGACATCTCGTCTGTATCCCCAGGGAATATACAGGTTAGATTATCAGCATTTGTGAGACGGACCCCAGTAGCCAAGGGCCCAATTAAGACAGTGACATTGGTTGTAAGATTTTCCGGAGCTTCCCAGTCCAGGGGGACGGGAGTGGCTAAGGAAGCCCTCCGGTGGAGAGGCAACCACGGCAAGTCTGGGTGGTGGCGTTTATGCCATGGAGGATCTGGTAGGTGGGGTTGGCCCAGCACCAGAGTGGGAAATCGGGAATCATTTGGCTAAGGGCCGAGAGGTTTAGGCCCTGGTAGGGTGTTGGAGGGCTCACCCTTACGGCTGTCCCAGCTTGCCCCGGGTATTTTTTATAACCTTTTGAAGAGCCTTATCCTGCACTCCTCCCCCATCCCACATTCCCGACTGGGGAAGGCAAGTAAAGCAGGTTTTCTTCCCTTCTGTAAGGCCCTTGTTTTCGCAGAGTCCGTCTGTTTTGATCATCTCTGCAGCCCAAAACTTACGTGACCCAGTGTCCTGTGACTGGCAAACAAAGGCCCCTGCCTCTGTGTAACATTTTCTATCGAGGGAGGTGAGGGAGCTGAATGCTCTTGTTTTCTCCGACTTCTCTCTCCATGCCGCCTTGTAACAGTCCTCAGGGCATCGTGGGTATGCGACAGTCGCGAGGGCGAGAGAGGTTAGCATAAGATACAAGCAATACTTCACAGCCTTCCCATCCAGAGGAGGTAGGTGAGACCCAACATAAGCTTTTGGTCCCATGTCCAATCTGTCGGGGCAACGTCTGCTAGTCTGATGGCAAGAAACAAGGCAAGGGGCAGGGGTTAACAGAGTTGCTTGAACAAGGGTATTAAGGATGGTCCAATTAATCCATCAAATCCTTAGACTTCCACGGTGCGTAGACCAGCCTGCTTCCGGGACATGGCTGGAGCAGGGCTGAAGGTCTCAGGAGTCAGAGTCTTCCGGAGGGTTAGTTTCAGCGGGTCTGCTGGGTCTGGGTCAGCTCTCCAGGTCGGAGACTCCGCAGGACTGGCTCTCTTCACTCTGGAACGGTGAACCCATGGCGTGGTGCCTGAAACCTTAAGGGCGGTAGGGGTGGTTAAGATGACAATGTGTGGCCCAGTCCACTGGGGTATAAGAGGTTCCTTTTTCCAGTCCTTGACCCAGACCGAGTCTCCCGGCAAGAAGGGATGTACTGGGGACCCTATGGAAACTGGGACCCTAGTATATCTTCGTAACTCATTTAGGGTGGTCCCAGGGCCTGAAGCGGTTCCCTTATTCCTTTCTCTCTAACCTAATGTATGTTTCCTGGAAGATTTCCCAGGCATCGGGGAGGCTGCCCATGTATTAACTTGAAGGGGGAGAGACCTAATGTCCCGGGCACGCAGTGCGTACGCAGGAGAGCCAAGGGTAGTACATCTGGCCATGGGAGGCTAGTCTCTTGACAGAACTTTGCTAAGGTTTCTCTGAGGATGAGATTCATCCGCTCTACTTTCTCTGAGCTCTGGGGCCAGTAAGTGGTGTGGCGTCTCCAGGTAATGATGAGAGATTTAGTCAAGATCTGCTTAATGTCGCTACAAATGCGGGCCCATTGTCGCTATGAACTGTTAAGGGCAGGCCAAACCGGGACACCGGTTCCCTGCAGGAGGACTTTAGCCACTTCTCAGCTTCAGCTTCATCGGTCTTGTAGCTCCGTTCCGGCCTTGTCGGGAAGGCTCCGACCCATCCGGAGTACGTGCACATTATCACCAGGAGGTATCTGAACCGCTTGCTTGGCTGCAGGTCTGTGAAGTCTACCTCTAGATCTTCAAAGCGGGTAGGTGGCTCCTATTCTTTGGACGCCTGGCAGGGGTCATGGAGCAGACCGAGCGTTGTCTTTAGCGCGCATCATGCCTTGTGCACTGGCAGCTCGGCGTAGTGCTGGCAGCCGGCTGATGTGGTAGTGTTGTTCGAGGGGGGCCTCTCTGCAGCCTTTCCCAGACGGGGGAGTTGGTGATACCCCACGCCTAGGTGCCCCCCTGTTGCCGATGGAACGAAGACGCTTATGTCTGGCATAACCCACCATCTCCTCTCAGTCAGGGTGGCCCCCTCTGCCACGGCCCATTCCCTTCCTTCTCCAGTGTAACTGGGTGGAAGGGTTTTTACCGGAGGCGTCAGGGTCATGGCGTCGGGAGGAGGCCTATCTGTGTCCTCGCGGGCTGATTTCCCCGCACTGTGGGGTCTCTCCCTTCTGGCGTCCCTTACAGTGCAGGATTGCTATGTCCTTTGGAAGCCACACGGTTTCGAGGAGTTTTAGTATTTCTTTCTTGTTTCTGATAGCTCTCCCTGTGGCAGTAAGGAGCCCCCTTTCCTTATAGATGGCCCCCATGTACACGTACAGTAGCAAAGGCGTGTCGGAAGTCAGTGTAAATGTTAGCTGTTAGTCTTCACTGAGGGTCAGAGCTCAGACCAAGGCATATAGTTCGGCTCGTTGTGCCGACCACCCGTCAGCTAATGCCTCGGCTTCTAAGACTTCAGTCGTTGTGGTCACTGCATAACCCACTTTTCGGGCGCCCACCTGCAAGTAACTGCTACCATCCTTAAACAGGGCGAGCTCTGGATTTTTTATAGCTTGATCCCATAGATCTGGGCGGCTAGCTAGCGTAGACTTCATCTGTTACTTCGGAGCAGTCACGGTCGGGTTCCCCGTCTTCCGTGGGGAGGAAAGTTGCTGGGCTTAATATCCTTACTGTTTCGAGGGTGACCCGTGGGTTTTCACACAGGAGCCCTTGGTATTGTGTTAGCCGAGAGCTGGAAAGGAAGTGGTGCCCCTGTGTGTTCATGAGGGACATAACTGTGTGTGGGACCTTGACATTAAGTTCTCACCCCAGGGTAAGTTTGTCAGCTTCCTTAATGAGTAGGACTGAGGCCGCTAGTGCCCTAAGGCACGGCGGCCGCCCTGCGGCCTACAGCTTCTTTGCCAGACTGGCCGTTGCCAGGGTCCTACAGTCTGAGAGAGTACCCCGAGCGCTATTTTGTCCTTTTCACGTACAAGGGGATTGCAGGGCTTTTCCATGTCTGGGCGGCCCAGAGCTGGAGCCTGCCCTAACGCTGTCTTTTTCTCTGTGAAGGCGGCTCTTGCTTCCTCAGTCCAGACAGGGGGCTCTCGATCTGCTCCCCCTAATAGATCGTAGAGGGGTCTCGCCACTGCTGAGAATGCGGGGATCCAGACGTGGCAGGGAGGATCTGCCCCCAGGAATTCCCGCAGGCCCTTCTTTGTTTGGGGCCACGGCAGGGAGACGAAGACCTGCTTCCTTTCCGGCCCTAGTTCTCTCTTTCCCTGGGTGAGGAGGAAACCTAAGTATCCGACCGGCTGCTGGCAGATCCGTGCCTTCTTCCATGGGGCTTGGTCCCCCGCGTCTGACAGGAGCTGCAGGAGGGCCTTTGTGCCTCTCATGCAGTTTTCTTGGGTGTCGCTGGCAAGGAGGACGTCATCTGCATACTTGAGTAGAGTGTGTTTTGAGGCCTCTCTCTCTCGGAAAGTCGGCGAGGTCTGCAGCCAGCCTCTCCCCAAAGAGGGTTGGTGAGTTCTTGAACCCCTGTGGAAGGCGCGTCCAAGTCAGTTGCATTTGACATCCCCCATCGGGTTCAGTCCGTACACAAGCAAACAGTGGCTGGCTCTGGGGGGCTGGGCAGGGGCAGAGGCACCCTGTAGATCCAGGCACGTGAACCATCTGGCCGATCATGGAATTTGGCTGAGGAGGGTGAATGAATTCGGGACCCTTGTGTGCAGAGGAATAGTTATCTTGTTGACGGCCCGTAGGTCTCGAACCAGTCGGTGTCCTCCTCCCGGCTTCCTGACTGGCAAGTTTGGGGTATCCCAAGCTGACTGGCATTCAGCTAGGATACCCTCCTCTTTGAGTTTGACCAGATGCTCCTGGATGCCCATTCTAGCTTCTTGTGGAAGGGGGCCCTGCCTCCGGTTCACCAATGACAGGGGCCCGATTTCAGGCTAGTCCAGGTGGCTTACCTTCAGCCCACACAGCAGGGAAGGCAAACCTGAACTCTGGTGGGTGATGAAATTTTTGAGCTTAGTCTCGAGGACCGTGGGCTTACTCTGTTTTGATCTCATTTCTGAGTCTCCCTTGCGTCCTGTGGCTTGAAGGCAGACAAAGGGAGGGTTGTTCCTTCAAACGAGGAGACCAATCAGTTGCTCAACTGGCCTCGTCCTGAAGGAGCTTTGGTGAGACGTAGCCATAGCGGACTCAGCTTTGTGACTTAGGATCGGAGTCTATTTCCGATGCCTCCCTAGATGGTATGCCTTTCATCACGACGCAGGAGAGCCCAATCAGACTCCGTGGACTTCTGGGGACCTCAAAGGGGCCCATTCGTGGAGCCATAAAATGGAACTCAGCAGGCGAACCAGACCAAGTCGCACATTCACACTCACACACACACACCAGAGGTTATCACATTCCCTCCCACAGAATTCCTACCTGTGAGACCCCTGAGGTCTCCGGGGAGTGATCAGGTCCCCTTTCCACCCCCATGGGTGGGCAGGACTGAATTGGGGCCCATATCTTACCGGTTCCAACGTCGGGTCCAGCCCTCGCCTGCCAAGTCTCTTCGAGTTGGGTGGAAATGACACAGCAGGGTCACACTGAGGCAGTGGGGTTTGGCAGCCGCTGAGCGACCTGGCCGGGGCGCACTTTTCCTCTGCCATCCCCCGTTCGTCACCGCCTCGCCATTGTCCCAGACCGGTGGCAACAAGGGGCCAGCAGGTTGGGTTTCCTGGTCCAGGAACCAGGCTGGATCGCTGACAGAAGAACCAAACACTCGGAGGTCTTGGAGGATCGGAGGTTTATTTACATCAAGGGGCTCAGGGGGGACAGTTTCTCCAAAGATTCTGAGCCCCCGCTCCTTGGGGAGGGAGCAACTGATAATTTTACGGCTTCCAAATTTGTGCTCAACGGCTGTGAGACAGATAAACCAGGGATGGGAGTCGGGGAGGGAGGACTGGCCTTGCAACCAACAGAGAAGGGTTAACGTAAGAGTGTGCCTGCAAGTTCCTTTTTCTGTTTAGGTCAGGGTTTGGTACTTTTTTTCCCCATCACTCCCTCTGTCTCTCTCTCTGTCTCAGAAATGAATAAACGTTAAAAAAATAATAATAAAAAAAAAAGGATACTATCAAAGAAGGATACTCAATTTGCCACTTATAGCGTTGGTTTGAAAGAGAGGGAAAATATTTTTTGTTATTTTGATTCTTTCTAATTCAGAATCTGCATGAGTTTCCGTCCCCGGTATGGAGTAGCCCTGTATGTATCACAGGAAACCAGCCCAAACCCAACCAGTCTCCTGTCGCTGCAGCGATTCGAAGGATACCTGAACTGACGGATGTTGATTACAATGACGGCATCTCCTGCCATTTTATTAATCACCCAATTTGTCTTCACATCCCATGCATACTCCCTGTTCTTCAGCACCAGCTGCTCTTTTCCTTATTCGAAGTCAAACTGGCTTGGATCTATTCAGGGCCGTTCCGTAATTTGATGAGGAAAGCCCTCTGCTGCGTGCTAACCTCCCAGATTTGAGTTCGAGCCTAGATCCTGAATCTGCGCAGGACTTTTTTCCCCGTCTTTCCAGATCTTCTTTTGAACATTTTCCTTGAGATACCTAAACTGTAGGCAAGGAGGCAGAAGGGACCATGGAAGGAAGCAAGGGTTCGAGATGTGTTGTGTGGGACACAACTGCAGAGAAGCAGTACAAGGTCTGTACAGCCTGGCTCTAGAGCTCTGGGGCTGAGATACACGTATAGAAGGCAAGAGGTCCCACGGTCCAGAAAAATCTACCAATCCAGTTTCCCAAGGAGCATGAAACTCGCTGACATCAAAGAAGGGTGCCATACAGGACAGCCCGAGGCGGGGCATTACTATTAACACTCTACTTTAGAAGCAGGGGTGTGGAAGGTTCCTCTGCAGCTTTCCGTGCCTGGGCACCTTCTATTTGGCTCTGAGCAATTATCAGTCAAATGTCCCTTTATACGAAGAGTGAGTCATACAAAATCTAGTCCTGAATCTGGTCCGGGAACAGGTTTAGGCAGACTAGAGGTTTAAACCAACTTCGCTTGTCGAACCAGCTGTAAATAAAAGGACCCCTGGCTTTAGGCCTCCTTCTGTTTGTAGACGGTAAATTTAAATCCTTCTTCCCCGCAGACCAACTCACAGCAGTAACCTTGGCTACGGTTGCTGCAGAAGAAACGCACTCTCCAGATTTCCAGTTCTATATCCAGTTTTAGAAAATGGGCGATGTTGAAAGGAAGGAACAATTTTACTTTGCCTCGGTTATTGACAACCCAGAAGCACTCCTCAGACGGTAGAGAGGGGAAACAATGAGTCATTCATGCTGACAGCCCAGGTGGTGCACGAATTCCAGACAGAGGCCTCCCAGTTAACCCCTGAAGTCCCCCTCCCTGCACGGAGGCCTCCTCGGGGAGCCTGCTTGGGCTCCCTGCAGCCCCGAGTGGGGAGGAGGGGGGAAGCAGGGCAGGCTCCGAGCAGGCTAGCGCTGGAAAGGAAGGTGAAGCCTGCAACCCAGGCCGCACCTCTGCGGCGCCAGCCCGGAGGGGCCTCTGAGCTGTTTGTCACCGCGCGATTGGCTCCAGGAGAGGGGTGGAGAAATGAAAACATTCTGCCCAGGATATATTTAGTCGAAGTGCAGCTGGGGAAGCTCTCAAACAAGGGAGCTTTGTCCTCCTGCCGAAGTGTTTTCCTTAACTCTGCGAGGGTGAAAAACTTCAGCCACCTAGCGCTCCGTCTTCTCTTCTTTGGTGGGGGTGGGGGGTGGGGGGACATGTTCTTACTCTGAAAGTTGGGAATTTTCCGCGGTTGGTCTTATACAAGGACATAGAGCAATTCTGACGCCGAGTGGACACCAAAACGTAAACCGCACACTCGCGCTGGAAGGACAGAGTTAGGAAATTCAGAAATTTCTTAACGTGTCATGTGCGTTTGCATTCTTGCCATGACTTCCCTGTCGGCTCACACTGGCAGTTAGGTATTTTCAAACGTCTTTCCTCAGATGAATTTATGGAGTTAGAAACGTAATTAAGTTTTATAAGCTGCCAGAGCCCTGTTTCACTTGAGTTGATTCACATTTTTCAGTAATGAAAGATTTCCTTCTGCGCTGGTGAGCACAGCTTCTTTGCAACAGATAACTGATGAGCCATGTAATGTAAGGGCTCCTGTCCCGTCCTCCTCGCAGAAGCACTGAGAACTGCCACCTTGCTGTGGGCCACCGTGTGAGTGCTGCGTTTGAGGGGCAGGTTGCCTCCTGTTAAGAAGTAGCACGGGAATATGTGAAATGAAAATCCCATTTGCAGTTATGAGCCAAGGGCAAAAACTTCCAAACAAGAAGTCTGTGGTTTTGGTGATATTTACGAAGCCAGGTTGTATTAGTCAGGGATCTCTAGAGAAACAGAACCTATGGGGGGACAGAGAGAGAGAGATTTGTTTCAAGAAATTAGCTCATGTGGTTATAAAGGCTGTCAGATCCAAAATCTCCAGGGTGAACTGACACTCTGGACACCCAGGAAGAGTCAATGTTGCAGTTCAAGTCTGAAAGCTATCTGCGGGTGGAATTCTCTCTTGCTGGGGGAGGCCAGTCTCTGTTCTACCCAGTTCTTCAACTGATTGCATGAGGCCCACCCACGTATGAAGGGCAGTCTGCATTACTTCTAGTTCCCTAGTTTAAATGTTAAGCTCATCCAAAAATCCCCTCACGCAAACATCCTGAATACTGGCCACACATCTGGGCGCTGTGGCCCAGTCAAGTTGACAGATACAATTAACCACCGCAGAGGTTAACACACCTGTTGTGAAAAATTCACTCGCTTAATTACAAGGTTACTTACAGCTGAAGCCGTTGTGAGAGTTTAAAAATGGGAAAGACATGATAACTTTTTCTTTAATGTTTGTTTATTTTTGAGAGAGAGTGTGAGTGGGGAGGGGCAGAGAGAGAGGGAGATAGAGAGTCCCAAGCAGGCTCCACGCTGCCAGTGCACAGCATGATGTGGGGCTCCAACTCACAAACCTCAAGGTCGTGACCCGAGTGGAAATCAGGGGTTGGACACTTAACTGACTGAGCCACCCCGGGCGCCCCAAGACATGAAAACTCTTGATAACTCTCTTGTTAACTCCTTTCAGGTATTCTCTCTCTCTCTCTCTCTCTCTCTTTCTCACTCTCTCCCTTCCTCCCTCTCCTCTCTCGGGAGGCTTGCACTGGGAACCAACCCAGGCATAGCATCGTGAGAAAGCCCGTGCCACTCAGAGAAGCCATGTAAGTGGACTCCAGACAACCGCCCCTAGCCGACACCAGCCTCAGTTCTACACATGTGGGTGGGCCGGCCCTCAGACCCTCTCATCCCCAGCCCTCAGTTTTCCAGCCGTGCCTAGACATGGTGGAGCAAACTGCGCCCCCTCCCAATTTCTGACCCACAGAAACTATGAGAGATTTTCTTTTTTCAATTTAAAAATTTTTTAATTTTTAATTTTTATTTAATTGATTTTTTAAAATTTACATCCAAGTCACTTAGCATACAGTGCAACAATGATTTCAAGAGCAGATGCCTTAAAGCCCCTTACCCATTTAGCCCATCCCCCCTCCCACAGTCCTTCCAGCAACCCTCTGTTTGGTCTCCATATTTCAGAGTCTCTTATGTTTTGTCCCCCTCCCTGTTTTTGTATTATTTTTGCTTCCCTTCCCTTGTGTTCATCTGCTTTGTATCTTAAAGTCCTCGTATGAGTGAAGTCAGATGATATTTGTCTTTCTCTGACTGATTAATTTCGCCTTGCATGATACCCTCTAGTTCCATCGGCGTAGTTGCAAATGGTATGAGAGAATTTTATAAAAGAAAAAAAAAGATGCATACTACTTTAAACTACTAAATTTGGGAGTAATTTGCTACACAGCAATAGATAACTAAGACAGTAAGATTGTGGTTAACTTTATGAGAAACTACCAAACTGTTTTCCAAAGTGGTTTCACCATTCTGCATTCCTTCCAGCAGTGTGTGAGGGTCCCAGATTCTCCATCCTTACTAGCAAAGGGTATTTAGCAAGTGTTTCTGATTGTAGCCCTTCTGACAGGGGTGTGGAGTTGGTTCTCATTGTGGCGTTACTTTGCGTTTTCCTGCTGACGCCAAACTTCCTTTGGATCTGAAATGCCATGACCCAACTTAGAAACCAACCTGATTTATTAGGATATTTCATAGTCGAAACCAACTCATCCCTCCCCCTGGTATCAGGCAGCTTATTCTTGCATTTCCAATTTGTTTTAAGAATAATTGCTACCAAATGCGTCTGTATCATTAATAATTACCCACACTGGGATTTATCCAGTTAGGCTGCAAGCCAGGGGAAGAGTGAGGAGTAAAAGCCGTCTATCCACAGACGTGGGACTTCTGAGCCTCATTACACTATCACCTGTTGTTACCTGGCATTGATATGATTACCATGTATTAAGAAATGCCCCGTGACAGGCACTTTACGTGTCAAAGCCACTTGCCACAACACCACTATGAGGTTCATATTTTCACCCTCACCTTATTCCCTAGGAGGGAGTAGGTTGAGAGAGGTCAAGACACTTGGTTGTGACCGCACACTGAATCTGAACCTGATACTGTTTCTTTGATCCAAAACAGGTTTTTCCTCACTTCTTTCTAATTTTATACCAGAACATGAGAAGACATTTTGGCCTAAACAGTGGAAAATATTCTAGACTGGGAGTTGGGAGACTGGGTTTTATACTCCTGGCTCTGTCACTAATAAACGGTCAACTCCTGGGCAAGTCCCTCTCTGGACCACAGTTCGTCATTATTAAAAATACGAGGTTGGGTTAAGACTTCATCCAGCTCAAAACTTGCTGGAAGACCAGGCACTACGCTAAGCATTTGATAAGTGTTAAGTTAGGTATATCTCATAAAAGCCCTATCCTATAGATACCATTATTATGTCCATTTTACAGGTGAATAAACTGAGGCACAAATGTCGAATAGCTTTTCCAAAGTTATTTAAACCCAGGCAGTTTGGCTCCAGAGCCTATGAACTTAATAAACTAGGCACGTGCATCGAAAGCTGAATTTTTACAACTCCATGACATCTTTAGCGGCATTATTCTCTTCCCATCCTTACCCTCCCTCCTACTTTTTGAATGAAAGAATTGAGTGTTAGGGGCGCCTGGGTGGCTCAGTCAGTTAAGCATCCAACATTGGCTCAGGTCATGACCTCGCGGTTTGTGTGTTCGAGCCCCGTGTCGGGCTCTGTGCTGACAGCTTTGAGCCTGGAGCTTGCTTCAGAGATTGTGTCCCCCCTGCCCCTCTCTGCCCCTCCCCTGCTCTAACTCTCTCTCTCTCTCAAAAACAAAAAACAAAACAAAAACAAAAAAAACATGAAAAAAATAAAGAAAAAGAAGAAAGAATTAGGTCTTAGAAAATTTATTATGTCCTGAGGCCCACAGCCTGTCAAGGGTAGAGCCAGGGTGGGGAGGAAGCTCCAACAGCTGCCACCAAAGTCTAGGGTCTAAGTGTCCCCCTGGGAGGCAGAATGCAAAATGCCACCGCTCCATAACCCCCAGGAAATCTTGGCAGAGGCCCACTTGGAAACACCCACACTGACCGACATGGCCACACATTCCTTTCTAAACTCCGACCTGGGGGCGCCCGGGGGGCTCCGTCTGTGAAGCGTCTGACTTTGGCTCAGGTCATGACTTCACGGTTCGTGAGTTCGAGCTGTGAGTTCGAGCCCTGTGTCGGGCTCTGTGCTGACAGCTCAGAGCCTGGAGCCTGCTCTGGACTCTGTCTCCCTCTCTCTCTCTCTCTCTGCTCCTCCCCCACTCTCTTTCTCTCTCCCTCTCTCTCTCAGAAAATAAATGAATAAACAAACAAAAAAAACCGCAAACAACTCCAACCTGGCAGCTGCATTTCCTTCTCTCTCCCTCCCCTCTAACCAAACCAGTCGCCTGGAAATCAGAAATGAGAGCCGTAAATGCCCAGGGCGCCTGCCCTTGGGCACTGGGGGTGGTGGGGGTGGTGACGCAGCTTCCAGAACAGATCCTGCTTCAGGCTGTGGGGGAGGGGCTTCCCCAGCAGCCAGAAGCTGGTCTCTGCTCCTCCAATCCCGAGGGTGAATTAATTACCTGGGACTCAAAGGGAGCTTGGGCAGCTTCAGTACCACAGTCTCCAGGCTGTGGCTTTGAGAATCTGCTTTCGTTTTTATTTTTTTGACAGAAGTATGTCTTTTTAAATAGAAAATACACACGTGGGGGCAGCTGGGTGGCTCAGTCGCTTAGGCGTCTGACCCTTGATTTCGGCTCAGGTTATGATCCCAGGGTCACGGGATCGAGTCCTGCGGCCGGGCTCCATGCTGGGCATGGAGCGTACTTGGGATTTTTCTCCCCTGCTGAAGCACTCTCTCTCTCTCAAAAACAAAATAAAAATAAAATAAAATAAAATAAAAATAATCACCTAATCAAAAGTCAAATAACACACAAAAACATATTGTATCTCGTATGATTCTTCATCTTACGCCGCCTCCCTGCCTTCACCTTCTGAGACAACCTCTTTCTCTTACATCCAAAGATAGTCTTGCATCTGTAGCCACAGAGGGATATATTTTAAACCACACAAACTATACACACTGTTCCCTGCCTTCCTTTTGCTCTCTATTTAACAATGTAGCTTGGAGATTAGTCCTTGTCGATACCTAAACACTCTCCCTCTTCTGAAAAGCGGCTGCAAAGCGGTTGCGGGGCTCTGCCGCAAATCGGCCGGCCGGCCTCCCACACTGACTGGTGAGGCCTCTTCTGATCCGCGCCTCCGACGAGCCGGCGTAGTGAATCCGCTCGTGCCTTTTGTCGCACTGCCGCGCGGGCCCCTCGGAGCTCCGCGTGTCACGTGCGTCCAGGAGGAAGGGCGCAGAGACTCCGGCGTGCCCTCCCCCAGCCAGCGCTGGACTGTCCTCCGTAGGGCTGTCGTCAGCTCGGAGAAGGCATCTGAGATCGGGAAGCAGCAGCGACGAAAGGACGCTGCGAGCTTCCCCAAACCTGCCGGGCCAGATACGCCTCTGTCACCTTTCGCAGCACGACCTTCTGTCCCAGGGGCTGGGCCGGTTCTGTGACGCGTGCCGCTGGAGGCGCCGCCTGGAATTCGGGGTCTTGCGGACCCACACGTAAGGGGTGAACAGGCCGGCGTTCTCTGAAGGCCTCCGACCTATGGCTGCGTCTCGTACGAAGGGAGCCCAGCAACTTAAGGCAGCTCAGTTCTCACAGTCTCTTCCCTGAGGCGAGAGCTTTCGGTGAGGCTCCTTGGAAAGCCGAGGGCCATGTCCGCCTCGGCCGGGCCTTGTGTGGGGATGGTGCGCTGGGCCCCGGGTGAGCCTCCTCCGCGATTGGCCTTCCAGAAAGAGACCACCACCGAGAAGCCCCGATGCACTCTGCCTGGAACCACGCGCAGTCTTTTTTTACATTGAGGCCATTGTCCGTGCCCGCCTCACAACAAAAGTTAATTGAAAGAGAGCAACGGAAAGCCATGGATACCTGCCCCCCCACCCCCCCAACATTTTATCATGAAAATTCCGAAACACGCAGAAAACTTGCGAGAATTTTGCAGTGAACACTCGTCTATCTATCTACCGCTTCGACTCTTCGGTGAACATTTTGCTTGATTTGCTTTCCTCGTAGAATATTCTTCTGTCTCTCCAAGCCACCAATGCTTGAGGCTTTTTAAAAGCCTGACCTAAAAATTCGATTCATTTGCTTCTAAAAACTTCAGAACAGGAAACTTAACGCCTTGTTTAACGAACACGGAGTAATTTAGTTCCATTCCAAACGAAGCTGCCTAGAAGGAAGAGAGGGAGGAAGGAGAGGAAAATGGAGGGGGGATACAGCTGTGGGAAGGCAAAAAGGAGGTGAGAGAGAGGAGAGAGGGGACGAGGGGGTGCGGGGGGGGCAGAGGCAGGAAAGTTCTCGGGTGCAAATGAGCAGGGGTCAGCTCACTGGCGTGGCTCATGGCAAGCTGGGGTGTGCAGGCTCAGGACCCAGTGGGCAGCTGCTTATGTTAAGGACACCCTACCGCAGTGGGGACAGTCACATGCAGGTGTCCCAGGACAGTGGGGCACACAGTCATCGTTTCTCCAAGACTTCCTGGCCCAGGGGCTCCATCTCCACGGACAGCTGTAAAATGGAGCAGAGCCAGGATCCCGACAACCAGACACCAGCTTTGAACCCCAGTCCTGCTGTTACTACCAGTACACAAGCCCTCGGGCAGTTATTCAACCTCTCTTAGCCACCGTATTCTCATCCGGAAAATGGGCATATTAGGAATAGATGTCTCATGGGGTTGGTGGGCAGGTGAACTCAGGTGGATGCACGTATGTCATACCGGCCGAAGCGGCTTGGACGCCGGCTATGTGCCGGGCATCGCGCCGAGTGGCTTGCATGCTTTATCTCGTTCCATCCTTGTGCGGCTCTAGGAGGCGGACATTACTAGGGGCCTCATTTTAGAAACACGGAAACTGAAACTTGGGGATGGTCAAGTCAGTTCTGTAGGCGGTGCCGCTGGTAATGGTGGAGCCGGGCCAGCCCCACCCCCCCAAGTTGCTATGCTGCCCTCAGCACTGTGCCTGGTAGTAACCTTATACGAGGTGACTAAACAGGCTTGCCACAGGGGGTTTTTGCAAGGCCAAGTTGAGACAGCCCATGTGAAAGTCCTAATACCCACCAGGTCCTTAAAAATGTTTGCTGAGGGGCACCTGGGTGGCTCAGTCAGTTGAGCGTCCCACTTTGGCTCAGGTCATGATCTCACAGTTCATGACTTGGGGCCCTGCGTCAGGCTCACTGCTGTCAGCGCAGAGCCCCCTTCAGATCTTCTGTCCCCTTCTCTCTCTCTGCCCCTCCCCCACTTACACACACTCTCTCTCAAAAATAAACATTTAAAAATGTTTGCTGAATGACTAACATTCATAGCATTTGTTGGTGAGCTTGACAAATACTTGTCATATTCTTCAGCTGTTTTCTCTAATCATTCATTCCATAGAAGCTTCACTCTGATAGGGATAACCGTCGTGGGAATCTCCCAGACCCTGTATTGTACAAATGCCAGATTTAACAAATAAATTACAAGGGACTTGATTTTCTTTGTGTTCTGACCTCATTTATATTAGAGCAACATTGCACCTATTATATTTTTTGCCTGTGATCAAACACCAGGGACACAGATGCTAAGTGTCAGGATCTAGGGCGAGCCTGCCCTTGTCCCGCCTGCTCCAGCCGGATACTGGACTCCTCTAGTGTGCCACGGGCAATCCGACACCCAGGCCGTCCTGGAGAACACGACTGGGAGCCACTTTACTCTCCTCGCCTTTGGCGAGGCCTCTCCACGGACTGCTTGCTGTGGCGCGCCCTAACACAGTTGTTTGCCGCCTTTTGTGACTGACTTCACTTTCAAAACTTGTAAAATAGGGGCGCCTGGGTGGCTCAGTCGGTTGAGCGTCCAACTTCGGCTCAGGTCATGATCTCACGGTCTGTGAGTTTGAGCCCTGCGTCGGGCTCTGTGCTGACAGCTCGGAGCCTGGAGCCTGCTTCTGATTCTGTGTCTCCCTCTCTCTCTGCCCCTCCCCTGCTCACGCTCTGTGTCTATGTCTCTCAAAAATAAATAAATGTTAAAAAAAAATTAAAAAAAAACTTGTAAAATAATAACCCTATGAATTTATCTCTAAATGCAATGAAGAAGATGCAGAGGCTAAAGCGAGATCATATATGGAAAAGTACTTTCAAACTTAAAAAAAAATTTTTCTAGACAAACGGAAGATTTTAAAAACCAGCTTATTTAGCCAAAAGGTGGAAGCGCCCCGACTATCCATCAGCAGATGAGCGGATACACAAGATGGGTGACGTACATACAGGGGAATATTATTTGGCCTTGAAAAGGAAGGAACTCTGCCACAGGCTGCAACATAGATGAATTTTGAGGACACTATGCTAAGTGAAGTAAGTCTCAAAAGGATAGATACCATATGATTCCACTTATATGAGGTACTAGAGAGTCAAATAATGGATTCGAATGTAGGACGGGGATTGCCAGGGACTGGAGGGAAAGAGAAGGGAGAGTTACTGTTTCATGGGTACAGAGTTTCAGTTTTGTGAGATGTTCTGGAGATGGACGACAGTTGCCCTGAGCTGTACCCTTAAAAATGGTTACGATGCGGGGGCACCTGGGTGGCTCAGTGGGTTGAGTGTCTGACTCTTGTTTCTGGCTCAGATCATGATCCCAGGGTCATGGGACCGAGCCCTGCATTGAGCTCTGTACTGAGCACGAAGCCTGTTTAAGATCCTGCCTCTCTCTCCCCCGAACACTCTTCTCCCCTCACGTGTGCTCTCTCTCTCTAAAATGAGAATTTAAAAATGGTTAAGTTTTATGTTGTGTGTTTTTCCCCAAATAGGAATAATTAAGTAATTAAAACAAGTTCATTTTCTCTACGATGGTGGTTTTGTCTCCTTTTCGCCTTAGCCGGTTAAGAGGACACAGAGCTCGGCAGGAGGCACTCCGTGACAAGGACAAAGTGCAGGGGCTGAAACCAGACCTTAGGGCCTTGAGCCTCACTTGGGGCCCACAGGTGGTTCCAGCCCTCCCTGACCGCCCTTCCCTGGGGTACGGGGACCCAGTAGTTTTGGGGACTAACTGAATGATGCCTAACCAAGGAGTCTTCGGACTGAAGGGGGTTCAGGGTGACAGAGGGCACCCGGGAGAGTGTGGGACCCCAGCACTCTCCTCTGTGAAACAAGGGGCCTGACACCACGTGGGAGCTTGCGTCTCGGTTTCCACTGAACTGTGAGCACCAACAGAGAAGTAACTTGTCTCAGCCGAGACAAGACCACGTCCAGCCAGTCCCTCACTTCCAGGAGATGCGCGATTTCCAGAAAATCCCACGGTAAGTGTTTACGATTCGCCTCTGTAGCTGTCAACACTCGACGGTGCGCTGTTCCTTCTCCACCCCCCCTCGTGTGTGTGTGTGTGTGGGGGGGAACGATTTAAATATATCAGTAATTTTTGTATTACAGAACGTTCCATCTCTTTTCAGCTTTTCATTTCCAGGATAAACTAATCCAGCTTTTTGTTTTCTTTTGTTTTTAAAGGCCAAGCCTTTTAGCATGTCGTTCACGACTTGTTGTAATTTCCATTCCTGCGTGTTCGGGACTGGAGTAAAAAGCTTTTCCGTGCCCCTCATCACCTCTTTCCCAGACGGTGAGACTTAACGTTACAGCGACGATGCTGCAGGCGATGTCCTACACGCCGACTTCCCACCGCACATTTGTGCCGAGAGACGAGCCACAGCTGACAGATGCCCCCTCCACCGCCGACTGTTGACAACGGTCATGTGCGGCACGGAAAGGAGGGAAATCGTTGCCGTCAGGTCCTGTCTGGCTCTATCCCTTCATAGCTGCGTGGCCTTGAGCCTCCTTCGTCTGTACAATGGAATAAAAGCGGGTTTCAAAACTCTAGGGAAGAGAAATTGAAATGACATCTGTTTTTTTTTTAAGCTTCTTTATTTATTTTGAGAGAGAGTGAGAGAGAGAGAGAGAGAGAGAGAGAGAGAGAGAGAGAATCCCAAGCAGGATCCATGCTGTCATCACAAAGCCCGACAGAGACCGTGAGATGGTGACCGGAGCTGAAACCTAGATTCAGTCACTTAACAGACAGAGCCACCCAGGTGCCCCGAAATGACATCTTTAAATGTCAGCTCCCGCCTCTTCCTCATCCTGTTCTCCTTTTCTTTATACTCTTTGAAATGAGACTTTCTCTACTGTCTGTCACTTTCCTTCTTGTCTTTTCTCTTTCTCCTCCATCTTTCTTTCTTTCTGACTCTTACCAATGGAAACAATGCAGAGACCACAATAAATAGAGCACCTGTCCCCTCCTCCTCAACGACAAGGCATTTGTTTTATTACTATTTTTTACTGGGCCACCTTTCCAGATTGCTGGTCGCAAGCTGGCAATTGGCAGTTGGTCACTTGTCCATTGTTGCACAGAGATCTGCATACACAGGGTTATTGTGACCAGCAACTGAATCTTTATTTTCAAGCTTAATGAAATTTTCCAACTTCCTGCCATCTAGCCTAACTGCATCTCAGCAAATCTCTGGGCTTCCTTCACTAAGGAATTTTGCAGCCAAGTCCTTTCAACGGGCTGGGAGAATTTCGCTCACTATGGTTTTCACCGAGCCTTGTCCTTTTCACTCCTTCATTAAGAGACTTTATTTACAGCTCTGCTTCCAATTCGGTTTTCACATTGGACCAGCCTCCTTTTCTGTTAGCCTTTTCACTAGTAGCGCCTAGTATTTCACTCCACATCAAACTGTTTCCTTCATCTCAGAAAGAAAAACAGACCTTTTGTTCAAAAGTTCCTTCATTCTCTTCCTTACGCTTTCCCCCTGCTTCGTACTTTGCACCAAACAGCAGCTGCACCTTCTGGAGCAGTCCCGAACTGTCTTCTGCTCCGCAATGCAGAGAATGCACTTTCTCATAATCCGAAGTTGCTGGCAGAGCAGAAAGGAACAAAAAACAAAAGCTGCATTTCAGGAACTCCATTTAGTGAAGTATACTTCCTTTCGGTAGTATTCCAGCTAATTTCTTCAGCAGGCAATGATATTTTAAAAGTCAACGAGTATGGGCGAGGGGAGGGAGGTAGTGAAGGGAATCGATGGACCAAATCAGGTGCCACTTCCGGGTGATGTTGTCCGTTCATTCATGAAACTGTAGAAAAGAGATAAATTCAGTGGTGAACGCAACGCGATACCATAACAACTTTGACTTTGTTCCATGTTTCTCATATACAGGAGAATAAAAACCAACCAACCAACCTGTGTTTGATGATAAAGGTTACAAATACCTTACAAAGTGTATTAAAACAAATCTAACCTTTTACAAATGCACACAATAGACCTTATATTAAAATTTTTAAATTTTGTAATAATTAAAACCTTGAGATGATCTCTGTTTCCTTACTTGCCATGGAGGAGTCTTTAAATCAATTTATTAAGATTACAAGTAGATGCATAGGAATTAAAAGGGCATTTTGCATTTCCCTATATAGTTTCAACAAAGAATTTCATCAATTACTTTGTTTTTTTCCCTCTTTCCAGATTAGCAATTTATGATATAAACAAAAAGTGATATGCTTTAAAACACACAAATCAGCATTAAAGCAATACCCAGAACTATTGATTTTAACTTGTATTGTAACTAACTTCTATCTGAGCACCAAATTACATTATTTTCTATTCAACAAATATTTTTGAACACCCATTACGTGCCAGAATTGTGTACGCACTGTGGGAGAATACAAAGAAATATAAAACAGCCTCTTCCCTTGAAAAGCATTCCACATTCAGGAAGACCAGACATCCATGAAATGACTTGAAAACAACTAAAGTCTTCTTTATAAGAAATAAAATCATTTATATATCATGTACCAAAAACATTACCAAAATCCATGTCCATGTTTAAAAAATTCAAGATGGTCCAGGAGTAATAGTGAAAAGTAATTCTCCCTTCTACCCCTCACCCAGATCTATTCTATAGGCTATCTCTATTATGAGTTCCTTGCGTATACTTCCAGTGATGGGGTAAGCAGATACTCGCATATGTAAGCTTATATATAATCACATACATCTATTTATTTAAACAAATTTCTGCCCAAGTTTTAAAGACGATTTATCTGTGGGGAGCTTGAGCAGTTCAGTCGGTTGAGCGTTCGACTTCTGCTCCGGTCATGATCTCACCATTCACGAGTTCAAGTCCTGCATTGGGCTCTGTGCTGACAGTTCAGAGCCTGGAGCCTGCTTCAGATTCTGTGTCTCCCTTTCTCTCTCTGCCCCTCCCCCGCTTGCACTCTGTCTCTCAAAAATAAACATTAATAAAATAAAAAAAATAAAGATTAATCTAGAACAACTGGCCACTATTTAGCAATCTCAGGAAATGATCACATAGTAAGCACTCAATAATTATTTGAATGGCTAAATGAGAGTTACATTCCTCTTTGGTAGGATATTTCAATTTCTTACTATCGAAATAATGGTGTGTGGAACATTTTTGTGATCCAACCCTTCTTTAGGTAGATTTTCAGAAGGGGAATTACTAGGTCAAGTCTTTTAGGTATTACCCAGTTGCGTTCCAATAGCTACTTACCCCCACCAGGACAATCATGGTTATTTCATTTTTTTCCATGTTTGCTAATTTGGTAAATAGAAAATACAATTTCATTGTTGCTTCAATTTGCATTTCTTGAAATTAGTGAAGCTGGACATTTTCCCAAATGTTTGCTGGTCATTTCTATTAACCACTTTTCAGAAATGTCTGGTAGGATCCTTTGCATATTTAACTGTTGAGGTTTTTCTTATTGAAGGTTATGAGCTCTTTAAATATTAAAACTATTAATTCTGTTCCTCATTATTAATAAATAGTTTCCCTCATATAGTGTTTGCCTTTTGAGTTTTGATTTAATTAGCTTATTTTTGTCCCAGAAGATATACATTTGTATCTGTTCACTGCTATCCATTGAGTCATTCATAATTCATTTCATTACCTTTGAGGCTAGAATAACCTACTTATTGCATCCTTTCAAGAACTGTGTAGAGACACAAGGAAAGTCCACCTGACAGTAATAGCCTGTCAACAGGGCGGCTTTCTAAGGATTCATCTGTAGAGGTAGGTTGAGAATTCATTCTCTTTTTGGATCTGACATATGTGGATTTAGGAAAATATCTTAGACATCTTTTTGGAAGGACTTTGCCTTATTGGTGCCATTTCCAGGTGGGAAGCAAATCATTCGAAGTCGTCAAGAGCCATTATCTTGCTTCTCTCTTTCTCTACTACCCAGAGTGGAAAATTGCCAAAGACTTGGTTTCTAGCCTCTCAATGTATTCATCTCAAATCCTTTATTCAAACAACTCAGTCTGTTCTCTCGGCCACCATTATGAATAAATCTGAATATATCAGTCAGAGTACTTCAGAGAAATAGAATCAGTAGGATACATCATCGTCGTCGTCGTCGTCGTCATCATCATCATCATCATCATCATCTTTCTATCTAGAGAGGCTTATTTTAAGGAATTGGCTCATGCGATTGGTTGGGGTGGTTAGCAAATCTAAATTCTGGACAGGATTTCTATGTGACAGTCTTGAGGCAGAATTCCTTCTTTTCTAGGAAACCTCAGTTTTTGCTCCTAATCTTTATTACTTAAGGTCAGCTGATTGTAAATGCTAACTACATCTACAGAAAACCTTCACAGCAACATCTGGACTAGTGTTTGATCGAACAACTGGGCACCGTAACCTAGCCAAGCTGACATTAATCTTTGCACTGAATCTTCACATTGGGTTGATTTCTTTCTCAGCCCAGGCTTCTATGACCCCATAAGCTTGTTTGTGTGTATGCAGTCTACGAGGTTTTTATTAAATATATTATAAGATACTGATAGTTCATTTGCAAATACAATCATTGACAGAAAGTTTCTATGTCTGGTTCACTGGCTATCCAAGCATACTGCTCCAAAAGTTGACTTGAAGGGAATCTTATTCTAGAAATTAGGAACACATCATATATAGCTTGGACAACATGGTCATCGGAGAGTTTCAGATCTAATAGGACATGTGAAGGGAGGAACCGTCGTGTGTGCAGTTGTGTATGCATCATCTGGCAAGACCTGGAAAAGGGAGGCTGGAGGCATTAGTGGGCCGGGGTGCCCCCAGTTCAGGGGAAGAATATGGAGCCAGATGGATAGCCTGGAATGGCAACCAGTCAGGTCCTGGGAGGGTGAGCGGTGGGAGCTCCTGCATCCTGGCAACGGAAATGGCATTATGTGTGTAGCTGCTGCTGAGCTGGTAATGAAGAGTAGCCTATTTACGAGGATCGCAGTAGAGTGAGACAAGGGACTCTCTACACCAGCACGGGTGCTGGGGCAAGGGGACGGTCCTGCTCACAGGGGCTCATGGGGCAGAAGAAGCAAAGGTGGGCCTGCTTCTCACTCAGGCTATTCGATAGGACACGCCCATCCTGGGTCTCTCAGAGACACACGTCTTCGGAGTGAGAACAGTCACAAACACCTGCTAAGAAATGAATCTGATGTTCAGAGTGGGTAGGTCTCTCGCACAATGCCATGTAGTTATCTGTTAAGATAAATGTCTTCATGTGTGTTATTGGTTGAATTGTGTCCATTCCCCACTAAATTCATATGTCAAAATCTTAACCTCTGGTATCTTAGAATGAGGCCTTATTTGGAAATAGGGTCATTGCAGATGTCATTAGTTAAGATGAGGTCCTAGTGGAGTAGGGTGGGCCACTAATCCAGTATGACTGGTGTCCCTATGAAAAGGGGATAGGGCGCCTGGGTGGCTCAGTGGGTTAAGCGTTGACTTTTGGTTTCAGCTCAGGTCATGATCTCACGGTTCATGAATTTGAGCCCTGCATCGGGCTCTGTGCCGACAGCGAGGAGCCTGCCTGGGATTCTCTCCCTCCCTTTCTCTCTGCTCCTCCCCCACTCACCCTCTCTCAAGGTAAATAAACTTTGAAAAAGGGGGGGACTAGGACACAGACATTGCACGCAGGGAGAATGCTCTGTGAAGATGATGCAGAGATTTGAGTGATGCTTCCAGAAGCCAAGAAACAGCAGAGATGCCAGCAACCACCAGAAGCTAGTGGAGAGGTGTGACACAGATTTTTCTAACAATCCTCAAAAGGAAGCAACCCTCACCAACACCTTTTTTTTTTTTTTTAAGTTTATTTATTTTGAGAGACAGTGTGGGAGGGGCCGAGAGAGATGGAGAGAGAAAAATCCCAAGCAGGTTCCACATAGCGCAGAGCCTGTGTGGGGCTTGATCCCTTGAATTGGGTGTGAGATCATGACCTGAGCCAAAACTGACTAAGCAAGCCACTCAGGTGCCCCGAGAAATTCTTATAATTGAACAAAAATGGTGGCATGAAAATTCAGACACTGAATATATACCTATCCTGTGAAGAGACCGAAAGATTTCTAAGTGAGATAATGTCAAGGTGTACATAACTTTCCATTTATCCATTCACTGAGTGAAGAGGTTTAAAATGCCCACAGAAAGTTTGAGAATCTTCGAGTTAGAATCAGAATCCAGGATTATTCAGAAGTTTCAGAGATTTTCTGTGTAAGGGGAGCAGTAAACCAACATTCAAGTTTCTGCACAATCCACCCTCAGACTAAATTATATTTGTTCGGTCTTTATTTTCATGAGAATGTTTTCAATAACAGCTATTAAAATCTTTTTTTTGTTTGTTTTATTTTTATTTTTGAAAGAGAGACAGAGCCTGAGCGAGGGAGGGGCGAAGAGAGAGAGGGAAACACAGAATCTGAAGCAGGCTCCAGGCTCTGAGCTGTCAGCACAGAGCCCCACTTGGGGCTCGAACTCCAAGCCATGAGATCATGACCTGAGCCGAAGTTGAATGTTCGACCGACTGAGCCACCCAGGTGCCTGTCAGTAACAGCTATTTTAAAACTTACACTGAAATTCATTTGAATGAGCTGAGATGTTTTTTTTTTATTGAAGTGTAGTTGACATATTTTATTATATTGGTTTCAGATGAACAACGTGGTGATTCAACATTTATATACATTATGAAGTGATCACAGCAATAGATCTAGCTACCAGCTGTTATCATACCAAGTTGTTTCATATTATTGACTGTATTCCTCTATGCCGTACATTGTATCCCTGTGTCTTGTTTATTTTATAACTGGAACTTTGTACCTTTTAATTCCCCGCCCTTATCTTGCCTATCCCCCAACTCCCTCTCACCTCTGGTGGCCACCTTATTGTTTTCTGCATCCATGAGTTTATTTCTGTTTTGTTTTGTTTGTTTTGATATTTTAGATTCCACATAGAAGTGAAATCAGGTGGTATTTGTCTTTTTCCATCTGACTTTTCTCACTCTAGATCCATCCACATTGTCACAAATGCCAAAATCATTCTTTTCTTATTACTGATATTCCAGTGTGTGTGTGTGTGTGTGTGTGTGTGTGTGTGTGTGTGTGTGCGTATACACATACCATATCTTCATTCATTCATTGATAGACACTTAGTTTGTTTCCATATCTTGGCTATTGTAAATAATGTTGCAATGAACATGGGGCTGTACATATCTTTTCAAAGTAGTATTTTCATTTTCTTTGGGCCAATACCCAGAAGTGGGATTGCTAGGCCACATGGTAATCCTACTTTTCACTTTTTGGGGCACCTCCATACTGTTTTCCACAGTGGCTGCAGTGTTTTACATTCCCAACCGTGCACAAGGGTTCTCTTTTCTCCACATCCTCACCAACACTTACAACTTTTTTCTTTTTGATATAAGCCATTCTAGGATGAGGTGATACCACTCTGTGTTTCTGATTCGTGGAGAGTTCATTTTAGTTAAGCTTATTTTTTTAAACATGCTGGAATTTGTTTTTACAGATCGAAAGAATAAGTGTCTTTCCATATGTTCAGCGGCAGCAATTACTCAAGAAGAGCTTTGTTCCCTGGGTCTCTGGATAGAGAGACATTTAAGACTCTCTATCATTCCACAGGATAATCAGAAAGACACAATACTGATGCAAAGACAAACACAAAACTATAAGGAAGAGTTTCTTGGCGAAATCTTTGGATGGAAACGTTAAAGTATCAAAGTAAAATTTGAAGTTCTGTTTTATCGTGGTTTTTTTTTTTGTTTTTTTAAATTTTTGTTTCGTTTTGTTTTTGTTTTTGAAAGAGCAAATGGTCACAAGTAGTCGATCCCAAAAATAATACTTAAGCCAAAGGTAATTTAAAGCATTCAAGGCTACTTTGGGAGTTTTAGCCTATTCTGTCATCCGGTAAAATCCAAGGAAGGACTTTCAGTTTGAGCACTGTTTAGGGACTAGAAATGGGAAGTCACTTCAGTTTGGTTATTTATTTTTTCATCTAAAAATGGAATACCATTACTGACCATCTTACAGAAAGGAAAGGATATTTGTAGAGTATTTGTAGTTTCTTTAAAAATTTTTTAATGTTTATTTTTGAGAGAGAGAGGGAGAGAGAGAGACAGAGTGTGAGCAAAGGAGAGGCAGAGAGAGAGAGAGAGAGAGAGGGAGACACAGAATCTGAAGCAGGCTCCAGGCTCTGAGCTGTCGGCACAAAGCCTGACGTGGGGGTAAAACCCACAAACCGTGAGATCATGACCTGAGCCGAAGTCAGGCTTTTAACCAACTGAGCCACCCAGGTGCCCCAGAGTATTTCAAAGTTAATGCATACCTTTTAAACTTAATATCTTTTTTAAGTGGTTCTTTTTTAAAACGTTTATTTATTTTTGAGAGAGAGAGAGAGAGTGAGCGAGTGCGGGGGAGGAGCAGAGAGAGGGAGAATCAGATTCCAAAACAGGCTCCGAGCTGTCAGCACAGAGCCTGACAAGGCGCTCGAACTCACGAGCCATGAGATCATGACCTGAGCTGAAGTCGGACGCTTCACCAACTGAGCCACCCAAGTGCCCCTAAACTTATTCTCGAATTAGATAAGCTACATACTGTTTTGTTGCATTTTTCATAAACATAATTTCTATTGCAAATATTTTCTCATAGACTAATTCTGTTTTGAGCTCAGATGATCTTAGTTGTAGTCACTAAAGATGATGGCTAACACGAAAATATTTAGACGATGAGAAAAGCTCCACCAAATTTATTTATGTTACATGCCTGAAAAGGAATGGCCATTGAATAATATGTTTTGATATTCAAAAGCATCCAAAATTCTCTAGAAAGTTAGGAAACTGAAAAAAAAGGGGGGGAAATTATGTAAAAGATAGTAGCAGGCAACATTCGGGAGACTGACCAGGCTTGTCACCAATCATTCTAGTACTGTGCCCAGAAAAAAAGTCAGCCTACGAAGTTACTAAAGCAGCATTATCTTAAGATCTCCTTGTTGTGGGTCCCCGAGACCCTCCTGAACTTCAGTAACTTGCTAGGAGGACTCATAGAACTCAGCATAAAGGGTACCAAACAAAATCAGCAAAGAGAAAAGGCTCTCGACTTGGCTCAGACCCCATTTCGCAAGCAGCGCCTCTATCATAGACAGAAATCATTTATGCTGGGTTTGTTTTGCTTCGTTTCGACTCCACCCTCTTGTGTTGACTTGGGCCCATGGCTTTCAAGGCTAAACGCAGACACATCACCTCCGTTCCGCCACCCACGTCTCTCCTTCCCTCTCTCCCCTCCCCCAGTAACAATAGCTGAGTCTCATGGCATGCGAGACGCACCAGGCACTGTTCTAAGGACTTTATATATTTACTCTACTAATCCTCAAAGTCGCCTAATAAGGCGGGTGGTATCACCTCCGTTTTACACAAGAGAAAATGGAGGCACAGGAGGGGAAGCAGCCTCTCGAGGTCTTGCAGCCTCCATTCAAAGGCGTGCAATCTGGCTCCAGACCCACGCTCTCAGCTCTGGTACGACAGTGCCTCTCAGAAAAACGTACCCTGGGGTGCACACAGTCAGGGCCCCGCACCTACGAGACCCAGAGAAACCCAGGAACACTGGAGAATCAAAGCCAGTCCTCCGCTAACTGAAACCCTCTCCTTCCAGGCTTTTCCAAATCTCCTGAATAGGCTGGATTCATATTCTTAACAGTGACTAAACGAACCCCAAGATCCTGAAGTGCTTCATGAACTCTTAAAAAGCGGAGACAATGGGAATGTATGTTTTAAAATGATTAAGGTGGTAAATCTGATGTTATATGTCGCTTGCCACAATTTTTAAAAAGCAGATATAATTTCGGGCAGAGGACTTCGGCATACATGCATTTTAGCGTGTCACAGATGCCCCTTCCCCGCGCATCTAAGTAATCTTTGGGGGAAAGATGTTCTACTTTTGTTTGCTTGACTCTCCCTGCCGGTCCTCGGAGCTCCCAGATCAAGCTGTGTTTGCTAATCCCTGTTCAAAGTGCAAGCCTGAAGATAAGCCAGTGCTAATTATTATCCCTTTCTGTATAGGTAACACAATGCTGCTTTAAAAGTGTTCTTTTCCTACATTATCTCATCAGAACTTCATAGTTAACTGCCCTGCAAAGAAACTGATATAATCGTTTATATTGTATGGCAGAGGAAGTTGCCAGGGCGAGGCCCCGGGAAGCCCAGGTCTTGAAGCTTGTAAATGGCCGAGTTGAGGTCAGAACCAAAGACTTTCGGGGGCGCCTGGGCAGCTCAGTCGGTTAAGCGTCTGGCTTTGGCTCAGGTCATGATCTCACGTCCTGTGAGGTCAAGCTCTGTGTGGGGCTCTGTGCTGACAGCTCAGAGCCTGGAGCATGCTTCAGATTCTGTGTCTCCCTCTCTCTCTGCCCCTCCCCCGCTCGCACTCTGTTTCTCTCTCTCTCAAAAATAAATAAACATTAAAAAAAAAAAACAAAAACAAAAAGCCGGTTACCAGAGTCCCTTTTCTCAAATCCTAGGACTCCAGGAAGGCTGAGATTAGGGTGACGCAAGTGAGGTACTTGCCTTGCTCACAAAACGTAAGAGGCACCAAATCATGACAAAGAATGTTTTAAGGTAATATCTTTAAACGTTTAAAATTAATAATCAAAGATCCCTGCTGAACAAAATATCAAAATTTTAAATGAAGACCGGCTGCTTGCTTATTTCACGACCATGCATTTTTGTGCGATGAGAATGGCTGTTTCCCATCAGCCTGAGGTCCCAGACGCACGATGCCATCTCCTCCTTGTCGGGTGGATTTATGAGGGTTGCCGAGGGTGTGCAGGCAGACCAAGTGAGGCAGGACTCTCTATGAGTCATGATTTTTTTTTTTTTTTTATTATTGTAGAGGAGGTTCAGAACCGGGCTTGACCAGAGAATGGCCAAGTTCAGGTTGGATCCCAAAGTTCATGGTGCCATGAACTCTGTGCTTTGCTTGCTGCCATGCTGCCTCTACCCACTCTGTCTTCCTAGGGCCTATACTAGCAAGGAGAAAACACATGTAAAGGAATCACTCTTCTGCACAATGAACACTTTAAGAGCCTAAATAAAGTCCCAAGGAGAGCTCAGGATGGAGACACTTCTGGTTGGTTGGTCGGGGGCTATTGCATAACATGACAGCAATTCCAGAGATGGTATCAGAGAGCCGGGGGCAAGATCTATTTTTCACCACCCACACGCAGGGTGTGTCCTATTTTTAAGGAGCTCTGATAAATGGAAACCTATATTTACATTAAAAGTACATGAAGTTGTGATGATTTACTTTGGCTAAATCATGTTGCAGCCCATTCGATATCAAGTTCTCCTAATCTATTAAATGGAATTTGATTTATGGTTGGTGGGTATTTCGATGACCTGTTGGGTAATTTTATTGTCGCAAATCTTCAATCTACTGTTTTTTGAGCATTTAAAATTGTGCAGTGGTAAACAAAATAAAGTCTAAGTCAAGGTCTCTACCTCAGGTAAAGCCGCGTGGAGTCTACTTAGGGAGGTATGAGCCATATACCCAAATAGACAAATATTAACTTATGATAAGAGCCACCTGAACACTGAATAGCATGGCCATTAACTCATAGAAATTCCAAGGAGGAAAAGCAATCACTTTGGAAGAGAGAAAGCAGAATAGTTTGCATGAACTGATTCTGCAGGATGGATACCTAGTTGGAAATGTGAGCAGCGCAAAAGTGAGGTCTACAGGGAGGGCTGTGCAAAGGTAAGGGGCTGTCAGGTGCCAGACAGGATCACGCTAGCGTGATACCATTAGTCCTGCTGAATAGCAGCCATATTAACCTGGCAAAACACCAATTTTAGACCTGAAAGTGGCCTCCTCTCTCACAGAAGAGCTGTAAATGGAATGAGATGTTCTAAGGAGCTGATCGAGACCAGCTCCTGGGGGCTGTCTTCATGAGGAGAGCCAGAGGACATCAGGCAACGGAAGATGATCGGGAAAGAAATGGTCGATGCAGTCAGAAGAAAGCCAAGAGTGTGCAGCGTCAGAAAGGGCCAGGCCCCAAGAGCTGTATGAGGTGAGTGGGCAGTGTGAGGTGCAGGAGAAAGGTCAAGAAACATTTGAGATGGGCGCCTGGGTGGCTCAGTCAGTTAAGTGTCCAACTTCAGCTCAGGTCATGATCTCGTGGTCCACGAGTTCCAGCCCTGCATTGGGCTCTGTGCTGATGGCTCGGACCCTGGAGCCTGCTTCAGATTCTGTGTCTCCCTCTCGCTCTGCCCCTCCCCTGCTCACAGCTCTGTCTCTCTGTGTCTCTCTCAAAAATAAATAAACATTAAAAAAATTAAAAAAGAAAAAAAAGAAACGTTTGAGTCTGACAGTCAAATTTTTTGGAAGAGGTTTCCCGATGGCGGACTTCAAGAGAACTGTACTGGTCTGTGTGATGCTGAACACGCCCTTGATCTTGCAGACTTTTTCTTTGCTTCTTCAGTTAGGGCAGAAGAGATTGGTTTACTGTACACATGTAACATTCAGTCACAACTGAGAACAGACCTAGCCCAGGATGTCACAGGTCCAAGGTAAAGGACTGAAGGGGACTGTTTTGGTATGACCAAGGTGGGTCTCTCGAAGATGGTCACTGTGATCCGATGGCAATGGATGTTCTAGATCCATTAGACAGGTTCTGGACAGTAGGCATGGAGTCCAACGATTGGCAGCAGCGTCCCTCACCTACGGCTTTCTTTGTTTCTGCTCCTGGCGTTTCCACAGGTGGACAAGCTAGTGGTTTATTTGGATCCCAGCTTCGTCTCTCTTCGTTTTTGCTTTGGCCTCACATTGGCTCTCATGGTTCTCATGGAGTGGAGGTTTCTAAGAAGATGGCCCAAGAGCTTTGAGCCAACTGTGTTAGTCTAATTCATTTAGTAGCATGTTCTCATAATAAAATGACTATCTTTGGAAGGACACTAAACTCTGGAATATCTTTAGAAGGACTTAGGAAAATAGTTACATGAACTGCTTTCCCAGAGGGGGGTACTGGGTAAATGGGAACAGAGATGGGAGATTTTCACTGTAGACCCTTTTGTACGCTTTGAATTTTCAATCAGGTGTTAAGTATTAAGAAACTAAAAATTATGGGCACGTGCGTGGCTCAGTTGGTTGAGCATCTGACTTCAGCTCAGGTCATGATCTCACTGCTTGGCTCATGAATTCGAACCCCGCATCTGGCTCGCTGCTGTCAAGTGCTGTCAAGGCAGAGCCCACTTCGGATCCTCTGTCTGTCTGTCTGTCTGTCTGTCTCTCTGCCCCTCCCTCACACAAGCATGCTCGCATGCTCTCTCTCAAAAATAAACATTAAAAAAAAAAAAACCTAAAAATTAAAAAAATCAAGGACTACAAAATGTGTCCTAGGAAAAAAAGGAATAAAATAGGAACAAACATTTTAAGAGTAAAATCTTCACAGGATGCTCCAACAAAAATAAGCAAACAAGCAAACTCTTCTGCCATTTTTAAAGAAGTGGCTTCGTTAAGGTATAGTTGACACATGGTAGCTTGTGCATGTTGAAAGTGCCCAATATAATACATTTTGACATGCATTTCTATCTGTGAAACAGTCAGCATAAAAAAGATAATGAACCTTTTCACTACTTTTGAAAGTTTTTCATATCCTTTGAAATCCCTGCCTCCCACCTTTCCCCACCTTGTCTCCCATCCCCAGGCCACCAAAACACTCGTCATTTTCTCAATGTTTGAATTTTCTCAATGCTTATATAAATGGAATTATATAGTATGTACTTTTGTGTCGGGCTTCTTTTGCTCAAGCAAAGTTATTATCATTATTATTATTATTATTATTATTATTATTTTAGAGATTTGATTTTTAAGCAATCTCTAAAACCGATGTGGAACTTGAATCTACAACCCCAAGATCAAGAGTCCCGTGCCCTACCGACTGAGCCAGTCAGGTGCCCCAGGCAACATTATGTTAGAGATTCATCCCTGTTGCATGTATCAGTAGCGTATTCGTTAAAAGTTGTTGAGTAGTATTTCATAGCTATGCCATTTGAGTAAATACTTAGGAGTAGGGGGTCATATGTTAAGTATGTTAAACTGTAAAAGAAACTTTTTGAAGTGCCAGTACCATTTTGCATTTTCACCAATAAAATGGGAGAGTTCCACTTGTTCCACATCCTTACCACCTGACAGAGACTTTTTAATTCTCAGCTTTCTACTACATGCATCATGCCTAGTAGTGTATCATTTGGGTTTTAATTTGGGTTTCCCTAATAACTAAGGATACTGAAGATCTTTTCATGTGTTGTTTTAAAAATTTTTTTTCTTAATGTTTATTTTTGAGACAGAGAGAGACAGAGCATGAGTGGGGGAGGGGCAGAGAGAGAGGGAGACACAGAATCCAAAGCAGGCTCCAGGCTCTGAGCTGTCAGCACAGAGCCCTACGCGGGACTCGAACTCACAGACGGCGAAATCATGACCTGAGCTGAAGTCGGACGCTCAACCGACTGAGTCACCCAGGCGCCCCAAATGTGTTGTTTTTAAATGTTTATTTTGAGAGGGAGAGACAGAGAGAGGGAGAGAGAGAGAAGAGTGAGGGAGGGGCAGAGACAGAGGGAGATAGAGGATCCAAATGCATGAACTGTGAGATCATGACTGAGCCGAAGTCGGACATTCTGCTAACTGGGCCACACAGGGACCCCAGAATTTTTCATGTGTTTATAACCATCTATATATCCTCCTTTGTGAATGGTCTCTTCGAATATGTTGCCTATTTACAAATATTTTGTTTACAATTATTGAATATTGAGAGTTCTTTATATATTCTGCATACAAGACCTATTGCATATATATTTGCAAATATTTTGTCCCAATCTGTTTCTTGTCTTTTCATTTTCTTAGTAGTTTCAAAGAAGAGACTTTTAATTTTTATGAATTTTATGAAGTCAAGCTGGTGTGGTAGCCAGCCTTCAAGACAGCCCCCGTGATACTCCCCCTAGACTGGTATTCCTGCTTTCCTATGCTTCCCTCCCATACAGAATAGGGCTGACCTGTGTAATCAGGAGTACTGAGGAAATGATGATGTATGGTTTCTGAGGCTAGATCATAATAGGCATTACAATTGCTGCCTTCCACCTTTGCTCTCTCTTGAATAACTCACTATGAGAGAAGCTAGCTACACTATTGTGAAGACACTCAAACAGTCCTGTGTGAGATCCATCTGGCAAGGAACCGAGGCCTCCTGTAAACAGCCTTGTGATTGAACCATCTTGGAAGAGGATCCACCAGCCCCAGTCAAGCCTTCAGCTGATATCTTGACCCCAACCTCACGGAAGACAGAACCACATAGCTAGGCTGCTCTGGAATTACTGACCTATGGAAACGTGTGAGATAATACGTGTACATGATTGTTTCAGCCACAAAGTTTTGTGGTGATTTTTTCACACAGTAGAGATAACAGTAGAGTTTCTATCTTTTGTAAAGAAAAGATGATGATTAATACCTGTTTTATGTTTTTTTAATGAGGAGTCTCTGGGGATGATCTTTCATTTTTTGATAACTACCATGAAACTTCCTATAAATAGCCTGAGTTCTTTATTTCTTATGATATTTTCTCCTTCTTGGTCCCCTGACCCATTCCTGTGACTTCTCACCTTAACAGTACACGGCCAACTGATTTGGGCGAATGTGATGGTAGCAGAAGACATTGGACAGAAAGTCGGCTTGGGCAAAATCAGGGGTTTTGACACTTGCAATAATTCCTAGCTTACCTATCTCACAAGGCTGACCTTCCTCCAACGCTATCGATTTCAGTATAAAACAAGTTTGTTCTGGCCTTAGGTCCTTTTCAGTGGCTTCTCTCTCCTGGTTGGATCATTTAAAAATTATCACTAACATAATTGAATTACAACAAAACTATCCTATGAGGAATTTAAGAAACACAACAGATGAACACAGGGGAAAGGAAGGAAAAATAAGATAAAAATAGAGAGGGAGGTGAACCATAAGAGACTCTTAAATACAGAGAACAAACTGAGGGTTGCTGGAGGGGAGGTGTGTGGGGGGTTGGGCTAAATGGGTGACGAGCATTAAGGAAGGCTTGTTGGGATGAGCACTGGGTGTTCTATGTAAGTGATGAATCACTAAATTCTACTCCTGAAACCAATACTACACTGTATGTTAACTAACTTGAATTTAAATAAATACAATTACCATCCGAAATGTTGAGTATATAAAGCATATACCTGCAGGTAAATAAAAATAACCAAAGGCACACCCTGTACCCACAGCCCAACTTAAGAAATAAACTGTAAACAGTACATTTGCAGCCTCCTGGCTACCCCTTCATGACTGTGCCCCTCCCCCACCAGAGGTTACCCATTCCACTGGGTTTGGAGTTAGAGTTAATTGTTCTCTTCCTTTTATTTATAGTGAAAACAAAAATCGGCGACACAGGTCTTCCTGAATAGTTATGATTTCATTTTGAAAAACTGAGTAGCCAGCATACACCTAGCTGTAATATGGCCAGGGTCAGATGAAGGCTCCTCGAAGACAAAGGGAATGTTCCCTAGGTTAGAGTCTGAATTCAGCTTCTCTGAGAATTTACCAGAACCTCTCCTAGGCAATGTCATGTGTGAATCCCGGGGAAAACAGAGTGCAGCAGAGTCAGCACATGGGTAGGGTAATAGTAGGAGGCAGGTGTTAGATGCGTGGCAGTTCTGTGGTCGGGGGAGTGTGCCACTCTGTTTTTATCTGCTTCTAAGCTTGCCATGGCCGAGAAGTATGTCAAAGCAGATCGCTTCTGTGGGGGAAGACATGAGTCCTCAGGTGATCTGGCTGGCAAGGCTTACGGGGGAGAGAAACACTTTTCCCAATACGTGGTCCAAGGTAGGTCAAGGATGGAGTAGAATCTGGGTCAGGTGCACCTGCAGATTTAGTCCTCAGGTGAAAAGGAAGGAGCGATGGGTGGGAGCATGTGGATGAAGCCATCCTCAACATGTCTGTCTCTTGGGTTGCACTGTTCCAGCTCTGACTGGCAGCCATCTGGAGCACAGTCGACATCCTGGAATCTCTCTGCGCCATCCACCGGGGGACTGTTTGCTTGCTTTCTGCAACGGATCTCCTCAGTCCTTGATCCTATTACTTCCTCTTTCCTGGTTTAGTGCCTTGTGGACTCCAGTCTCTAGCAGCTCCTTGAATTTTTGAGGTAACATTTTTTTGAGATTTTGCATGAAAATCACCTTCATTCTATTTTCATATTTACTAAATGATTTGGTAAAATTTGATTTTAAGTTGAAGATCATTTCCTCTTAGCATTAAAAAAATTTTTTTTAATGTTTGTTTATTTTTGAGAGAGAGAGAGACAGAGTGTGAGTGGGGGAGGGGCAGAGGGAGAAGGAGACACAGAGTCTGAGGTAGGCTCCAGGCTCTGAGCTGTCAGCACAGAGCCCCATACACCAGGTTTGCAGTCACGAACTGGGAGGTCATGCCTGAGCTGAAGTCAAACGCTTAACCGACTGAGCCACCCAGGTACCCCTCCCCTTAGTATTTTTTTTTAATGTTTATTTTTGAGAGAGACAGAGAGAGATGGACACACAGAATCTGCAGGCTCCAGGCTCTGAGCTGTCAGCACAGAGCCCCAGGCGCCAGGTTTGAACTCACAAACCAGGAGACCATGACCTGAGCCGAAGTGAAACGCTTAACCGACTGAGCCATCCAGGCACCCCCCACCCCCTTAGCATTTTGAAGATGTTATTTCACTATCTTTTTGATTCCAGTGATGCTACTGAGAACTCCAGGGGCACCTGGGTGGCTCTGTCAGTTAAGCCTCTGACTTTGGCTCACGTCATGACCTCATAGTTCCTGAGTTCAAGCCCTGTATCCAGCTTGCTGCTGTCCGCACAGAGCCCACTTCAGATCCTCTGTCCCCCTCCCTCAAAAGTAAATAAAACATTAAAAAAAGAAAAAGAACTCCAAAATTGTTAGATTTCTGGTCCTCTGTATGTGACTTTTTTTTTCTCTTGAAGCTTGTAGAAATCTTTTCTTCATCCCCTGTGTTTTACAGTTTCACAATGATGGGCCTGGGTGTGTGTTTATAATTACCTGTTGGTCTTATATATATTTTTTTCTTAATTTATTTTTTAACGTTTCTTTATTTTTGAGAGAGAGAGAGAGAGACAGAGAGAGTGTGTGAGCAGGGGAGGGGCAGAGAGAGAGGGAGACACAGAACCTGAAGCAGGCTCCAGGCTCCGAGCTGTCGGCATAAGCCCGATGTGGGAGAGATCTTGATCCGAGCCGAAGTCAGATGCTTAACCAACTGAGCCACCCAGGCGCCCCTGGTCTTATTTCTCGATAAGCATTTTCTATCTGGAAATGGTATCCTTCACTTCTAGGAAATTTTCTTGAATTATTTAATCGATGATTCTTTTGGGTTCATTATCTTTTTTTTTTTTTCTTTTTCTGGAGTTTCTGTTATTCAGATGTTGAACCTACATGACTTGTCCTTTAATTTTCTCTCCTGTTGTCCATCTCTATCTTTTTGTTTTACTTTCTGTGACTTTTCTCCAATGTTATCGTTCTTTCCTTTGAGTTTTCTGTTTCTGACATAACATTTTTATTTCCAAGAATTTTTTGGTTCTTTGAAAAACTTTTTTTGTTTGTTTCTTTTCTTTTTTCAGAGAGAGGGTGGGGAGGGGCCGAGGGAGAGGGAGAGAGAGATTGTCAAGCAGGCTCGATGTCCAGTGTAGAACACGGGATGGGGCTTCATCTTGTGACTGAGTGACTATAGCCTGAGCTGAAATCAAGAGACAGACACTTAAGTGACTGAGCCACCTGGCCACCCGTGAATAATTTCTTTATAAGGCATCCTTTCCTTTTTCATGAATGCAATATCATTTTTTTTCCTTTTGAAAAACTAATGATAATTTTCTAAATTTATTTTTTGCTGTCTTTTCCCTGCATAGTCTGTTTTCTCCTTCAAGTTACTTTTTTTTTTTTCCCCTGCTGATTTTGGTCCTTATTCTTCATTGAAAAGCTTTCTTTAGCTGTTTGGCATTAGCTGTGTGCTCATGAATAAGAGTACAGTCTAAAAGGCTGGAAGTTCTGAGTATGGGATTAGACCTTGTTGTGTATGTGTTAGCCAAGGTTTCTCCAAAGGCAGAGCTCAAGACTTACATGCAAATAGTGCATTTGGTGAGCGATCCAAAGAAGCAGGAATAAGGGATGGGGGAAGGAAAAGAGACAGAAAGTTATCCAGCTGGCCACTGCTGTAGTGACTGGTGCTCCGTTCCGTGGGATATTCTGGGTCTTATGGAGTGTGTCTTAGAGCTGTCCACTCAGGGACTAAAAGAGGGAAACATTTGTCCTCAAAGGTAGTTCCACAGGCATTATCATCCCTGAAGTTCTGGGTTGCATGTGCCTGAATGCTGATGCTGAGTGCTTCTGCAGCCCCACATGGGTATCAGAGAAGCTTTGGGATGGAAAGCAAGATTCAGGGCTGAGGTGAGACTTTGTTTGCTGTATTACCTAAGGTTCTCCAGAAAAACATAAACGACAGGAGATAGATATAGATATAAGGAATCAGCTCATATGATTTTGCTGAGAAGTCCCATGATCTCCCATGATTCTGCAAACTGGAGACACAGAAGACCCAATGGTGTAGTTCTAGTCCAAGTCCACATGCCTGGGACCCAAGATAGCCAATGGTGGAAGTTCTCATCTGGGCGCAGGAGACCAATGCCCTAGCTCAAAAATAATAAGGCAGAGAGCGGCGAGAGAGCACAAATTTCCCTTCCTTCGCCTTTTTGTCCTATTTAAGATCTCAACAGTTTGGGCGAGGCCCACTCATATAGGAGAGTGCAATCTGTTTTACTCTGTCTACCAATTCAAGTGCTCATCTAATCAGAGACACCCTCACAGACTCATCTACAAATAATGATTACTATCTGGCCATTTTGTGGCCCGGTCAGGTTGACACATGATACTAACCATCACGCTTGCTCTGGGAAGATGCGAGGAATTTGATGGGACAGTGACTGCAACTGTGGGCAGAGCAAGAAGCGAGACCAAGAGGATGAGAAGTGGTGCACGCAACGTGTCTGGCACGCTGACCGCGAGCTTCGCCGAAGGGCGAGCTGGTCGGCTCAGTTGGGAGATGCCCCAGCGTCAGACTCCATGGGTCTTTCGTCAGAGGCTGATTAGATCCCTCTGGCAGAGGTTTCCGGTCTCTCATCTGGAAGGTGAAGATCACACTGCCAGCATTCTGAGAGCCAAATGGCCCAAGATGGTTGGAGTCGCTGCATTTGGTGTATATCTGGCCTCTGGACAAGCCCCCCCCCCCCAACCCCCGGTCATTTCTGCCATGGTTCTCAGGCCCTCAGTGAGCCTGGCATCCTCTAGATCAGAGACGCCCACTGCAGGATGAACCTCCAATCTTCTGCTGGGATCGGGGATGGGATGTGGGATCCAACTGCTTTTCAAATTGCTTTCACTCAGGTCTCCTTACTTTAGCCTTCTCTTCTACCCTCAGTCCCAGTGATCCCTGGTTCTGGCAGTTTCTGAGCCTTTTGAGGCATTTCCAGTAGAAGCTGGGTTGCAGCTCAGCTTTCTCTGATCTGCTAAACCAGTTACCACCTGGTCATCTATTTTCCAGTTTCCGAAATTGTGTTGCTCTTTTCTCTTCTCCTGTTCTCCTTTCCTTATGAATTTATGACTTAAAAATAAAAAAAAGAAAAAAAAAAAGAAGAAAAAAAAAGAAAGAAAAGAAGAGAGAAGGAAAGAAAGAAAAGATTAAAAAAAAAGAAAAGAAAATCTGGTTAGAGCAGTTTTGGGTTGGAGCAAAATTAGTTGCATGAATACCATCTGCCATCTTAGCCTGAAACTCACACGCAGTTATACACATAGCTGCCTCCTTTGTGCTACATGCTTCCTGCTTCCATTTAGACGTCACCTCTTCAGAGAGGCCTTCCTTGACCACTCCGCTGAAATCAAGGCCCCATCATTATGGCACTTATCACTGCCTGGTCTTTTTTTATGGACTCCTGCCCCATTAGAGTGTGAGCTCCATGAGAACCCGTACCCCGGCACCCCCAGCTGGTAAAACAGTACTTCAAACATGGAAGCAGCTCGTTGGGGAGCACATCATTATAACTGTGTTGGGAAATGGTATGTGGAGTTCCAAACGAGTGTCAATCCCATGTGCGATGCACCCTGGGAAGACGGAAGACTGTCACGAGGGAAGGAGGGGTGCGGTGTGTACAGAAGTAAGAGGCTGCATATAGATCATGCAGAAGAGAAGCAGTAAAACACACAGCAGAGAGCAGGAGCAGAACTACAGGAATCTGGAAAGGCCTATACTTGAAAACTGGGTCTCTGACTTGAGGCAAGGACATCCTGGGGTTTCTGTTGGGCCTCCATGGTGCGCAGGGCTGATCACCTCAGGGATACACCCCAGGCCAAGGCAGACACGAAGGACAGAAAATGGAGGAGAGCAGACCCTGCCGTTGGTCTCTGCCTCTTCTGTAATTGCCACATGGAGCCAGGGGGGCAGACACAAGGAAGCAGCCCTGGAGAGCTCCTGGGAAGCAGGGGGCATGGCGGGAAGCCCCGTTCTGCAGTGTAGGAGACCAATTACACTGGGAATGAAGGCTGCTGACCCCATTTTATGTACCAGGAATCCTTATCATTAAGCAGGGATGTTTAATTAAAAAAATTTATTTTTATTTTTTTTAATGTTTATTTATTTTTGAAGGAGAGAGAGAGACACACACACACAGCTTGAGAGGGGGAGGGGCAGAGAGAGAGGGAGACAGAATCCAAAGCAAGCTCCAGGCTCCGAGCTGACAGCACAGAGCCCGACGCGGGACTCGAACTCACGAACTGGTGAGATCATGACCTGAGCCCAAGTTGGCCACTTACCTCACTGAGTCACCCAGGCACCCCAACCAGGGACATTTTAAATGCTATTCACATCCCAGGAGGTACCAACTGTCGCATGACCTTTATTTCATTAAAATAAAAAAAAAAAAGGTGTTTATTGTAACAAATGCAGATGTCACAATTAAATAGCTAAAAAAAAAGTTACCTTCTTGTCTAATAGTGTCAGCTTTTAGCTGGGCAGATTATTTGAATTTCAATAAAGATAATACAGAGGAATAATAATAGTCTCTTATAGGAGTGCTGAGTTCATCTACAATGAGGGCTTAGAATAATGCCTGGCACATAGCTAACTCAATGCTTTCCAGCTATTACTATTTTTTACTTTTCTTTTTTTCTTTCGAAAAGGTAATACATTCACACAGCTCAAATTTCAAAAATCAGCAACGGGTATAAAGTGGAAAGTGATGTTCCCAGTTCCTACCCCATTCTCTACCGTCGAGGTCTCCTTGGAGGCGACCAGTGTAAACAGATCCTTCTATCCTCACGGATATTCTCTGCCCATCCGCATTTTCATTTGGTCACAATTAAATAGGACCAGAACAACTCAGAGCACACACAGAGGTCTTTCCTTCATGTGAGCCAAGGCTAAGGGCTCTTCACTGTCGCCGTGTGAGGAAACAGCAGTAATAGGAGCCATTGGCATTGGGGGAGGGAGAGATCTCCTCTCTGTTCGCTGGCAGATGACTTAGACCAAAAGAGAACAGCGGAGGGGGTAGGATGGGGTCCTCCAGGTGTCGGGTGCTTTTAGTTTAGGACAGAGCTAGTCTAACTTTAATGAAGGATGGCCAGAGACACGTTAAAGATACGGCAAAAGAAATGATGGCTGTCACGTGTGGTGGGGAATGAAGTTTCAACGTGGCAGACCAGGGCTTTCTCTGAGGAGGAGGTCGTGTGGGACGGAAGCTTGGGAGAAGAAAGCCGCTTTACGTAAGCTGCCCAAAGGAGTCGGTCACCCCACAGGTGAGCTGTGCGGGTCCACAATCAAAGATGGAACAAAACAAGAGCTAGACGTCTCCCAGCTGGCATGCCAGGAGATGGGCGGTAACAGGGTGGGGCCCACATCTGGGAATTTCCCTAGGACGGATCTGATATTTCTCAACTGGAGGGAGGCCCAGTTCTGAAGGTGGAACATTTCAATGAGGCTGAGGTTGGGTCAGCTGGTGGATGAGACCGCCCCTAGGTGACAGGGATCCAACTGAACTTCCTCTGGCCAGGCGCAGTCTTCAGAAAGAAACTGGGAGAGGCAGAAGGGAATGGGGCTAGGGGCAGGCCACCTGGACTCAATCCTGGTTCTGGTCAGTCTTGTCAGTGTGAGCCTAGGCAAACTAAATTCCTTGCGCCTCAGTTTTCTAATAAAGATAATACAGAGGAATAATAACAGTCTCTTATAGGGGTGCTGAGTTCATCTACCATGAGGGCTTAGAACAATGCCTGGCGCATAGCTAACTCAATGCTTTCCAGCTATTACTATTTTTTTCCCCAATGTTTACGTATTTTTGAGAGAGAGAGAGAGAAGGGGAGGGGAGGGGAGGGGTAGAGAGAAAGGGAGACACAGAATCTGAAGCAGGCTCCAAGGCTCTGAGCTGTCAGCACAGAGCCTGATGTGGGGCTCGAACCCGTGGGCGGTGATATCATAACCCGAGCTGAAGTCAGACGCTTAACCAACTGAGCCACCTAGGCGCCCCCAGCCACTATTTTTAATAAAGGCCTGTTCAGGCCTGTTTTGCTGGCACAGAATACTTGGTGAAGAATATGGAAAAGTAGATCCATAGATGGATTTAAGGTAGTGGTAGGAAGGGAAAAGGGGAGTGAACGAGAGCACAGCAAGAACACACCAGGAAGAATGAAGAAAAAGGGTTCAGGGTGGGGCTAATTCAGAGAAGAAAGTCTTGTGGCAGATCTACAGTATTCAAAGCTAGACTGTATATGGGAATGTCTCTTGGAAAGTAAATGGAGAAAATTTAGTTCAAGAAGCACTCTTGTGTGCCCACTTAGAACTCATCTTATATTGCTAGGGTGGTGGCCAGGCTGCATAGAAGGAACCCAGGATCTATTATGTCAGGAGACTTAGGTTCTAGTCTTAGCTCTGCCCTAAGTAATGGATGCCAAATTGAGCCAAGTCAATTAAGAACTGTGCTATTTTCTTTTATTTAAAAAAATTAAAAAAAAAAAAGTAGTTTTGAGAGAGACAGAGTGTGAGCGACGGAGGTGCAGAACGAGGGAGACATAGAATCCAAAGCAGGCTCTAGGCTCCGAGCTGTCCGACATGGGGCTCAAACCCTTGAACTGTGAGATCATGACCTGAGGCGAAGTCAGACACTCAACTGACTGAGCCACCCAGGCACCCCTCAGCTGTGCTCTTTTTAAAAGAAGGACCAGAGCTAGTTCCTGGGCCTGATGAGTATTTAACATTCTAACCCAGGGGCAGGGTCTCTAGAGAATTTAATAGTTGCCCCAAGAACCAGCCTTGCAAGTAAGTTTGTCAAAACTAACAGCCTCTTGTGTTCCTTTCCATTTCCCTAGGTCCCCTGCCAAAAGAAGCAAGATTTTTAAGGTGGTGGCAGTGGGAGAGCCACTTTTTCCTTTCTCATCCATTTCAGGAAGGTTTAGGTTTTCAGCTATTCCTGCTGAGTGCCTAAAATAGCTTCTAGATCAAAGTAGGAAGACATAGTGAAAAATAGTGAGATTTCCCCAAAGAAAATGAAGTTTATTTTGCTTGGTTTCTCAGGGAGAAGGTTAGACAGGTAGACTGTGATTGTTCAAGTTGAAACTACCCGTTTAAACAAATACTGCCCTAAAGGGTGGAATCAAGGCCAAACGGGATTATGAAATACTGATTCACTAAGTTCTAAGGACAGTGTACATTATGGATAGGCTGCCTCACATAAATGGGCAACCGGAAGCTTACCTACCCTCAAGTAGATGGCAACTCAATTTGGTTATTGGGTTTGGGGATATGTGCTTGGTTGTAAAAACCACTGGTCCTGACTTTGTGACCCTTGGGGAAAGACTGGTTGGTTAGAAGAAAAATCTTGAGTTCTACAGCTGGGGAGATATGGCTGCTTGTCCAAGGGCTATGAACCTGCATCTTGTTTGCTCATCAACCTGTCAGTCATTTTCCTTTTTCTAAAAAAAGAAGACAAAAATCTGAGCTCAGAAGCCCTGAATTCCGAGCTTTTTCCGGAAGTGAAGCTGAAGGTCTCTCTACTAATAATTCTACCAGGCCTACCCTGCGCCAGAAGCCAACCCCCCACCGCCACCCCCTCCGTCCCTCACCAGCCAGCCTGGAGGGGTCCGCACTGCGGGGAGCAAAGAAACAGCTCAGCTCCAAACCCAAAGGTTCCATCACCAGCCAATCGTGCGCTGATGCCCCAAAAGAAAACCAGAAACACCTACAGGAGGTGAATGGCACTAAGGTCAGCCTATCTGCGCGGAGGTAGCCGAAGGGGTGGGATCAGAACTAGCCAATAGCATCGAAGTAGTTGTTGTTAGGAGGGAGGAAGACGCCTTCGAGCGTGCGTGAGGCCGCTCCCGGGAAGGGGTGGCAGGAAGCTCGGGGAGCCAATGGCCGAGGCCGGCGGGCGGTGGCGCGCGTGCGCGCTGGGACCTGGGGCTGCGGGCGGGAGGCGGGGAGAGTGGGGGAGGGGAGCGGGCAGGAGCGCGGCGGAGCTGCTGCTGCCGCCGCAGCCGCCGCCGCAGCGAAGAGGCCATGTTGTGTGGTGTGTGGGGCGGGGGGAGGAGGAGGAGGGAGTAAAGCCGAGAGAGGAGACGGGAGAGAGACACCACACACACACGGCACAAGATGGCCGGAGAGGCAGCAGCACCCCGAGCTGTCAGGCGCTCTGCCGCGGCCGCGGGGCCCTCCGGCCGGCGGGAAGCTGCACCCGGGCGACCCTCAGGCCCGCGGGAGCAAAGCGGCCGCGGCTGAGGCGAGGCGGGCTGCGTGCGGGTGTCGGAGCTCGCGGCAGAGGCGCTCGGGGCGGCCGGGCCCACGACGCCGAAAGCGCCGCTGCGGCAGCGGCCGTGGAGGCTCCCCGGGGCCCCGGCGGCTCGACCCGGCGCGGGCGGGAGGCTCGGGCGGGCGGCACGGCGCGGAACGCGGGTGCGGGCGACCTGGAGGTGCCGAGAGCCGCACTCGGACCCGGTGAGTGGCTGCCCGGCTCCTTTTATTGTCCTTTGTCCTTGGGAGGAAAAGCAAAATGTCCTTGAGCGCGCGAGCAGGAGGGGGCGGCGGGCCGGGCCTCGCCGGCCGGCTCTCCCCAACCAGCCCCGCCGGCGGCGCCTGCTGGCTCTCCGGGCGGGAAGCGCCGGGCGCCGCGGGACCGGGGGGCGCGCGGGGCCCCGCGGCAGACCCCACGGGGGGCGGCCTCGCTGCCCGCAGCGGCCCGGCGGGGAAAGGGGCGGCGGCGGGGGATCGCAGGCGGGAGCCCGAAGGGGACCGCGCGAGGAGAGCCCCTTTCTGTCCGGGTGAGTTATTTTGATATTTAGGGTAAGGGAAAAAAAATCCCTTTCAGGTTCTCCAACGGGGGAGCTTTTTAACCTCTTTCCGGCGAGGTGGGAGCTCTCCTTCATGGTGGAATTTAAAAGAACAATGGAACCCTGACTACGTTTAAACAAAAATAAAACTTGTGTTTTTTTTTTCTTTTGGGTGTTGGCTTTTAACTCTTTCAAAGCCGATTTTGAAAACGGCTGCAGTGTTACAGACAAGAAGGTACTTGCTGCTTATTAAAACCTTTATGACGTTGAGGTTGTCTTTTAAAAATGCAAGTTGGAGAAGTGCCGCTGGTATTTCAAAAATTACGAAGATAAGTTTACTATACCGTCTGGGCTGTTTAATGGAAATAGGTTTTAATTACGAGGCTAGACGATGACGTTTGATCAAGCTAGTTTATTTTGCGGACTAATTACGCCAAGATTAGGTGACATTCTGCTGTTTGAATAATGATTAAATATACTGTTTGGTACTTTTTAAAAGGTCATAAGAAGCCGTTATCTGTAACTTACCACACCTGAATGTTAGAACGTACTTGGATCAGTTCCTAGACTTCTAAAAGTTGAAGTTCATCGTTTTATTATTTTTAAAAATTATGTTAGCACAAGCCGTGGTCGACGAAACTTTTACAAAGGAATATTCTGACGCCAAATCTCTTTGTGAAGTTACTTTCTCTTAGTGTAAATATTAAAGTAGGACTGTTCTCGGTAATGGGCGATGAAGAGGAGCCATATTTGTTGCATTTGTTGCATGCATAAAAATCTAGATATGCTGAAAACGGAAGAGTATTTTAATAATAAATATTGCTTTCTCAAGAATTTGCAGAGTCTTCTGTAGTTTTGAGTTCAAAACGTTGAGAGGGAATTTAATGGTTTGAAGAACAAACCACAAATGCACAAACCTTTGTGTATTTCAGAATATATTTGTCTTCATTCTGCGGTAACTCGTGTTGTAAAGGTGCAGATTTACGTAAAAACAGTGTTGGGCAGATTTACGTAGTACTTAGAAAATCAAAGTTACTGGTGTAATCGACTGTATTTCTGATGGTATTTTTGTCAGTGAAATTGCTTTATTTTCTGAAAGGCATTCATATAGTCCTACATGTTACATCAGTTGCGCATATCTTGATTTACAGAATCTTAAGTACCGATTTTGGTTTTTCAAAACCGCATTTTTGGTATTCGTGAACGTCGAAAGAAGTTTTAAATGTATATTCTGAACCTGTTTTTTCAGGCTCCTTTCTTGAATAGTGAAATGCAAAATAATTGCTAGCAATTTAACCTCTTAAGATCTTTTTATGGGGGAAGTGGGGGAAGGGAGAGGCTGAAAATTTTCAAGACCCTGGTTTCAAATTGAATAAAGGTCATACATACTACACGTTTAGACTTGCTTTAAAGACAAAGCTAATATCTCACTTCGTGAGATCAAATAACTTGTGGTTTAAAAATTTAAAGTAACCAGTAGCCATTTTAACTTCACTAATTTCTCCTGGAGGAGTTAATTTTTAATTGCTTATAATTGTAAAAGGTATTTCTAGTTGGTAATGTAATTTTTAAGATGATTTCAGTGTTTAAACAGGGCAAACTTTTCCTTTGTTTTGGTGTATTGCCTGGCATCAAAAGAAAAACAAAAACAAGGTTATAATCTTAAATCTGTCTGGAGATGAGAATTTTCTGTAGTTTGTTTAATCTTAGTACCTTAGTCTCTAGTGTTTATCTGTGCCACCAAATGATGTGGAAAACAAAGACTGTAGATTATGAAGATAAGAAATAACTGCATCCTTAAGTGTAAAGGTGGTGTGTCCATGAGCCGTCCCTAAATTTGTCCACAGATCATGTATTTGGAATATTTTCTTATTGTTTCATCACACTGAAACTTTGGCCAAGAAAATGTTTAAAAATCAAAACATTGATATCTTTTTTTTTTTTTAAAGGTAACTTACCAGATTAAATATGGTTGATGATGGTTCTGAACAAATACAGCTCTTTTATTTGAGGTAAGAATGGGTAAATTTTAATTACTTTAACATAAAAAGAAGCCTATTTGGTTTTTATTTTGCTCTTTAATTGTTTTTCCAATGAGTAGTGATTATGAGTATGAATAACTGAATATCTGAAATAATTTTACAAAGCCTTTAAATCTTTCCGTTGAATGAAAAGTATATGTGCTTAGCCATTGTAACTTAATGTGCCTTTTGAATAGTTTAAAATACTGAAGGTCCCTTAAGCCTTTGTTTAATTTTGGGGCAAGAAAAGACTGATTATATTTTGAGAAGAACCATGAACATTTTTTTCTTTTTAACTCTCTCATATATTGTGCAAACTAATTTTTTAAGTATTTAAAGGAATGAATTCCTTGGAATATTTGAGTTCGTATTCGTGGTAGTAGATTTTAGGGAAGACAATTTTAAAAATCAAGTTTTGTGAGCATGGATTTTAGTTTTTGTCTTTTTTATACAATAAAAGTTTTAAAACATTCCTACTTGCTATTTGTTGTTCCATCAATAAATTGTTTAGAATATTGGTGTATTTCCCCCCTCCTCCCACCAAAGGTATGCCATTTTGAAGACTGAGACCATGGAGTTTTATCCTTGAGGATAAAGAAAATATTTGCAAAAGTCTATTTTATGTAGCAAGTAAGTAAATGTTTTTTTTTTTCAACATCTGAAATTTAATAGTTACCGACATTTGAGTAGGAAAATATCACTAAGTTGGTCAATGAAACATAAAATGTAGACTTTATCTCAAAAGAGATGAGAAAAAAGCTCATCAAATTCCTTTATCTCACATCAAAGCACTTTTGCATTATAATAAAACAGTTGATACATGGAATTTATATCAGAGCAGTAAAATGGTCAGTACTTTCCAATAATCTGCTTCAGGATTATGGTTAAATCAGTAGTTAATCAGAATTGTATGTCTTTATAATCTGAAATTATTTAGCCATTTTTTTGGATGGTAAAGGGCACATCTTGCAGATGGTCTAGAATTCTGTATTTGCTGATCTTACATTTCTTAAAAGAACTGTATTTTAAAAACTGAAGACACTTTGGTATTTTAGTTCTTATTAATGGAATTAATACATTCATTTTACCTGTTTTTGTGAGTTTGTTTTCAAACAGGTACTAAAGTGAGTTTTCTTATAGGAAATTAGAATAATGCATCTAAAGAGACCTGTAATCTATAGCTCTGTAATTGTTTTTAAAGCGTAAAAGGAACAAATAATTGCAGCATGTATACAATACTTTCATATCTTAAAACTAGATACGTGAATGAAAAAATACGTCTGCGGGTAATTTTCAAGAAAGGTGTTCTATACGTTAACACTGAACGTGGAAATTACCGTCAAGCTGATGTTAGGGATTTAGCAGAGGAAATACGTATATATACACTAACTTAGGAAATTTTAAGAATAGCCAAATAAGTGATACAAAGGCAAGTTTACTTTTGTCCTTGTAATGTGGAAATTCTTTTATCTGTTGATGTTGGCTAATTATGTCATTGAGATAGGTGATAAAGGTAATATTTTTATTGCCTTTGTTCTGGCCTATTTTTCCTTCAGTCATTTTGCAATTTGATTAAATTAGTGTTTGTTTTACTGTGCAAAAGGAAACTTAAGTGTTAGACCTGTAACTATAGTGTTTTTAAAGATCTAACATACATTAAAAAATCAAAACCTATTTCATCTTCACTTTCCACACAAATGCCAAGGTTAGGGTTTCTTGTATGCAAATGATAGCATATTAGATTAGCATTCAGATGTGATTGGGCACTGTGAAAAAATTGAGAACTGAGCCTCTTAGACAAAAATGTATGTGAAGTGTAATGCAATTTTAAGTATAAATCGGCAATACATTTATAATGGCCTATCAAAATTGCAGTTTAACACCCGTTAAAATAAAAACCGAATGGTTGAAGGTTAGAAATGTTAAATGATTTGGTTTTTATCTTTTTTACTCCAGTATGAAGAATTAAAAAAATATTTAAATGGTATAGTAATATCTAGATTAATCCTTAATGTAATGGATTACAGCTTCTCTTTTATTACCAAGATAAGGGATTATAGCAAATCACATTTTAAAAAGGTCTTAACGTGTACTTCAACCTTTATGCTGATGATGCTGCTTGTATTTAGTGTTTTGATATTTGCTGCTTGAGCCAAACTTGTAAAATGGGGAGTATATTTGTGGACAAAAGTTAATGGGTGTATGAGGTCAGATATAAATATAGATAATATTTTAAATTAGCAGATTTCGTTTAAAAAGTCACTTAATAGTTTACTGCTATATTCTGCTCAAGAGCCAAAGTGATACTTAAATACTTGTTTTTATTTTGGCATTTTGAACTAGTTTTTGGATCCTAAACACCACCAGGTTGAATTGGTGATAGGTTTCATTGCATTTGTTATGGTAGTATGTAAAAAATTACCTGAAATTCCACAGAAAGGAAAGCAGCCATGTTCTGCCCGTAGTTAATCACAAGATTTTCATGAACTATGGTATGACACTTAGAGAGGCTAGATAATGAGATAGAGGTATGTCTGTTGAATATAAATATTCTTGCAAGTTGAATTTACTGTTTTTCTTAGTTTTTTGATTATTTAAAAATTTGGACTGGACAACCAATTAATTTACTTGTCTGCTCTTAGGTTTTGTGTTGTTGTTGAGAGGCTTTAAGGAGAAAAAGATAGATGAGGACATCTCCATCTTCTTCATTAATGAGAGGTGTGTGTGAAAGAGTGGAAAATATAACCGTGATTCAGCAATCAGGAAACTGAGCTTCTAAATGTAGATTAGCCCTATAATCTTGACATTCACTGTAGACCCTTGTCTTCTAATCTATAGAAAATATTTGGAATTTCTAATCTCTTAAGATACTTTTAGCCTTTAATTGTGTGCTAAAAATAATAGTAAGGAGTGTCTTATTTTATACAAACTGGAGAAGTTTTTGTAATTTTGCATAATAAATTATTTGTACTGTTTCTGTGAAGAAACTATATTGAGTAACACGATCCTTGGGTGATAGTGTATCTGACTTTTTTGATTGGTAGGCATTCCAAAATATTAATAATCTAAATGCAGATGTTGGAAAATTGATCTTGAAAAGCAGTTAAGGTGTGAAATTGTATTTAAACAACTGAGATTTGGAATTCTGCAATAAAAAAACTGTTGGATTAAATATACTTAAAATTTAGTGTACTTAATGTAACACTTTTAGCTGGCTATGACAATTACAAATACGGATTTGTAGTTTACATGCTTGACATAATCTATTTTAATTTCCTTTCAGAAATTTTTATATTTCAAAGATAAATAATCCTGATTTTACGAGCTACCTTTCCCGTACTAGATTGAGTGGCTTGCTACAGACTTTTAATTTTCAGATTTGGCTGTTATTTCTGAATGTAGTTAACCTTTACAATTTAAATTTGACTATGTTCTGAAGTTTATAGATAAAAAATGTAGGACTTGATTGTTTTATAACATTCAAGTGGCATATTTCCTATAATTGGGTAAAATTTTCATTTGTACAATGTACAAAGCTAGATAGTTCTGTGTTTTGGGAAACAATCCTTTTTTTTTTTAAAGTTAAGCTATTTATTTGATATGGAATATATTCCCAATAAGCAATTTTGCCCTTGATGTGTACTACATACTGATCATAATTGTTTTAATTTAGATTATCAAGGTAGTTTGCTTAACTTTAATGGTTTCTGAGTTTTCTTATGAATGTTAATGACTTTATCGCTACCTTATTTTTGTGGAAGATTTCATATATTCATTTCAAAGTGTTTTCAGGTTTTATTCTTATATGTAAGAATTGCTTTAAGGAACTTTAAAAGGTGACAAAGTCAATATTTTAAAAAAAGCCCAAATGAGCTAATAAAGATAACAGAAAGATAACAGTGTCTTTGCCTTTCAACATAAAAGGATCAAAATGTACAGGCAAAATGTACATTACACCTATAGCTTTATACTAATTGAGAATCTATGATATGGCAAAATTTTTTTTTTAATTTTTTTTTTAATGTTTATTTATTTTTGAGACACATAGAGACAGAGTATGAGCAAGGGAAGGGCAGAGAGAGAGAGGGAGACACAGAATCTGAAGCAGGCTCCAGGCTCTGAGCCATCAGCACAGAGCCCGATGCGGGGCTCGAACTCACAGACGGTGAGATCATGACCTGAGCTGAAGTCGGCCGCTTAACCAACTGAGCCACCCAGGCGCCCCTGGCAAAATATTTTAAAGATAGGTAGTAATATGAGGAAAAGTACCAACTTTTGTAGTCTGCGTAAGCCAAACTTGGCATCTCCCCGCAATTTTTAAAGGAAGGTAGAGTACTGCTTTCTCAGTTTTGGGAACGGAGATGGTATGGCAGATTGCATTAGCATCAGTAGTTTTTGAAGTGGTGCAAAGGGCACTCCCAAGTGTTTTTCTGTTTTTGGTGAAGTGAAAACCCACAAGCAGCATACTTGTATTGGTAGGTAGCTTTTTAATCACATTGCCAGACCAGTGTGAAGGATTTCCTCAGACCTTTTTTTCACCAATAAAAGTCAATTCCACCTTTCTCTTAGGAGTTAAATCAGTTCAGATCATTTACTTGATTTGAGACTTGCCTTTGTTCACAAACTTCTTATTAAGGTCAGATTAAATTTGGAAGCTTAAATGTAAATACTCCTTTTTCTTATAAATTGCTTCATTCGTTAACTTGCCCGGAGGATATTTTAGCATCTTAACTCTTAGATATAATTTTGAAGCAGAACTTTGTGCATTTCTTGATTATGATTAGGTCAAAATGACTAAAGGGGTTTAGATTTGGTAATATAATCAGGAACTTGTTTTATAACTTGAAACTTTGAAATCTTAGTCCTGGAACAGCATTTGAGTAGCTTAGTTTTAACTTAAATCCTAATCTATTGTGCTTTCTAAAAAATCTTTAAATTACTACACTTTAATATTGAACTTAAACAGAGCTTTTTTGATAGCTCTACATACTATGGTTATTATACTTCAGAGCAGGAGTAACTGAAAAAATACATACCTATATTCAGAGGGCATTTGAACCGTGAAAAACATCATTTTCCATGTTTTGATTTTGGGGCATTTCAGTCTAACTGGTGGAAAGTATGGATATGATATTTTTGTTAATGTATTTTAAAAAGGATTAGAGTTAACTCAAGTAGGTCAATACAGTTGGTAATAAAAGTCGTTTGAAATTTTGTCTAAAGTTTTCTATCACTTTATCTTAAAATAACTTGATGAAGTATTGAAATAATAATAATGATAAGAGAGGAACATGGCCTTGCAGGTGGGTAATGGAAGTTTTCCTTTAGAAGTCTCAAAAGTAGATTAGATCAAAGACCAGAAAATAATTCTGTACTGTTAAGAGGTGATGTAAGACTCTGAAACAACTAGTTCTCTATCTTGATTGCCCATTAGATCCACCTAGGTAGGCTAGATTTTATCTGCTCTGTTGGGAGTTCTTGGGGACTGAGATTTACAAATGGTTTTTATAATGACTTACTCTATAGGTAAGCCTCCTATACAGCCAGATTTAAAATCCTTGGGGCTAGAGGGTGGCTTAGTCGGTTGAGTGTCCGACTTCGGCTCAGGTCATGATCTCGCGGTTTGTGGGTTCCCTTGGGCTCTGTGCTAACAGCTCAGAGCCTGGAGCCTACTTCAGATTCTGTGTTTTCCCCCCTCTCTGGCCCTGCTCTGCTCACACTCTGTCTCACTCACTTACAAAAATAAATACTAAATTAAAAAAAAAAATCCATGGAGGTTAGAACTTAACTTCTGCTTGGACTATGTTGTTCATAAATATGTGTTAGGTCTTGGTCTTCTGGTGGCTGGTCATTATGTTGAAGTTTTGAAATCAAGACATTTTAGTAGTCTAGTTTTGTCTTTTTCTGTGCATAAAATTATATTCTTTTTGTTTCTTGCAGAAATGTGAATCCTGAGACTGAATTCTCTAAAGGGCCTGTACAACGTAATAGATGTTGGTGGAACCGTTTAGTAAGTTTTATTTAATTTTCATGTTTAATCTGTTTTTAAATTTTCAATATGACTTTGGAAGTTGAATAATTGAATTACTTGTAAAAATATAGAGGGATTTGGTGAGGCCCAAAGCAGTACAAAATAAAAAACATGATTAGATGTGTGTGAAGTTTATTAAAATTTTGCTTGTGTATTTATTCCAAGTTGTAATTTTCTTTCATCACCTAAACTCCCTGACAGAATGCAAAGTGACTCACATTTGAACATACTACTGACATTTCACCCTAGAGCTGGGTGTTGGTAACCTGCCCTTATAAATAAAGTTTGATTGAAACACAGCTATGCTCTTTTATTTACACATTGTCTGTGTCTGCTTTCCCACCATGGCTGCAGAGTGGAGAGTAGTTGTAGCTAATGATCACAAACCCGGAAATATTTATTATCTTGTTCTGTAAAGAAAGCTTACCTGTCCTTGTCCTAGATCCATCCCTTGTGTCAACTTAATTCTTCGTAGAACTCAGAAGCCCTTGGGTTTTCCTTTAGTAATAGAACATACTTTCTAATGGATTTCGATGTAATGATTTTAGTAAATTAAGTAATTCTAAACTTTCCTTAAACTCGAAAGCCCAACACAAAATTCTTTTCACACTGGGGTTATGCTTTGATGTTAGAAGGCTTGGTTACTATTACTATGGAATAGTTTGTTCTAACTCCCAGCATGAGAAGCAGGGGGAAAAGAGTGTAGCAGTGAATTTGGATAAAATTTTTAAAAGGATGTATTATTGAGAGGACTTTTTGGTATGATATTTACATATTAGCTGTTTCATAAATTTGAATCCCATTTGGTAATTGTCATTCTAGATGATAATTTTGCGTCTAATTAGTACTTCAGCTTCCGTATAAATGTCTACTATTTCTTGGTTATATTTTGATGGTGCTAGGGAGGGCAGAGATGAAAACTTTCCTAATGTACAACCATTGATTTCCTGTGTTATGTTTCAAAGAGATTAATTACCTGGCACATAGTGGATCCTCAATTACTTGTTGATTTATGGTATATAATTTCTACTAGACATTATTTATCAACTAGTGTTTTAGGTTTAATCTAAAAAGAAAGTTAAATTCATTATGAAATACACATTTTAATGCGGTATTTATTTTTAGTATGTCTGAAAACTAAAAGTTTTGACTCAGTAAAAATGGAAAGTGATAAGAAACTACAACTTTCAGCCTCTTAACATACATATGTAGTCAGATTTTAAATTAATACAGGGACAAAAAAGATTTGATTGTAAAACTTTAAGTACGATGATTCTTTTTCTTAGTTACCATAGTTGATCTCATTCTCTTAAGAGATCAGTAGCTGACTGGTGTTTTTCAAATAATTTTGTAGTTAGGTTTTATCCCCACTGTATTTAGGACGCAAACTTGTTATATATTGTGATCGTATTGAGGATTCGAGCTACTTTTGGTAATAAGACAATATATGTCAATTCAGTATTAAATGTTTTCAAATTAATTTTTTTTAATGTTGATTTATTTTTGAGAGTCAGTGGGGGAGGGACAGAGAGAAGGAGACAGAGAATCCCAAGTAGACTCCAGCGCTGTTAGCGTGGAGCCCGATGTGGGGCTCGAACTCATGAACCCTAAGATCGTGCCCTGAGCTGAAATCAAGAGTCAGACCTTCCACATGCCCCAAATGCTTTCAGATTTAAAGATCAAAACAAAGAAGATTGAAATCAAGTCATAAGCACCAGAAACTTAAATTACATGATGGGAAGATTGAATTTTTGCTCTTCGTTATTTTATACTCTTATGTCCCTTTGGTTTTGCAGTAAGTATTTGAGTTTTAAAGTAATATAAATTGACATTAATTTTTGTGGCATTATTCGGGCCACTTTTAAGAATCCTTAATTTTTTTCCTTGTACTCTTCCCTGTTCCTCCCATTTTTTGTTGCTGTTAAAATGGGAGTTTGCTGAGAAGTAGAGGTAAGGAGATTGCTTATGCTTATTTTAGGGGAGCCTCTGGTAAACTTCAGTCAGGAGTCACATTCAACTGACAACTTCACTTGTGTTTCAGCTAACTTCTTTGATTTTACAATACCAGTGATTTTGTAACACTTTTACTAAATTAGAATGTAAAGAGAAGACTTATTACTTAATTTCATATTCTTAAATTTTTGGATGTACAATATTTAGGGATTTTAAGGGGTAGCTTTATTTAGTGTCGTCTTACTATAGAAGCCTTTGCTTTGGCTTTTGGGAATTTTCTTAGAACAGACGGTTTTCCTTAAAAAGGAGATAAAAACTATGAACATCATAGTGGAAAAATTCTCCTTCCTGTTCATGGAATGAGCTTGGAACCTGTATGTGAAAAAAACCCAAAAGATCCAGGTCTGTTTGAGGATGGAATTCTGTATCAAACAATCATCCTTTCAATAGGTCTGTAGGAATTCAAATGTTACTGGAGAGATGTAGAGTAATAGAGTTTTGATACCTGAACCCTACTCAGTTTTCTATACTGATTTTAATGCAAGATTAAAGTATCTTTTTATTTTTAATTATTTTTAAGAAAGTTTGTTTTGAGACAGCACGCATGTGGGGAAGGTGCAGAGAGAGAGGGTGAGGGAGAATCCCAACCAGGCTCTGAACCACCAGTGCAGAACCTGATGCCGGGCTTAACCTCATGAACCACAAGATCATGATCTGAGCCAAAGTTCGATGCTTAACCGACTGAGCCACCCAGGAGCCCCTAAATTATCTTTTTAAAGCAGAAAGTGTTTGTCTTTAAATAGTTGACCCCGTATGGGGTCAATCCATATCGTATGGATTTTTTAGAATGTTGCTATTAGAATATAAATTATTTGGTTCTGTAAGTTTAGTTTGTAGATCTCCATGCACTTTGGTTATTGTGGTATAGGGGAATAATAGCTAAGTAACATTTATTGAGGTCTTTCTATATGCCAGGTAATATGAAGGCTCTAAATGTACTGACTCATTTATAATTCTCACTACTGCCACACGAGGTAGGTACTATTTCCATTTTACACATGAAAGAACTGGATTTTGTTACCAAGGAAATTTCCAGGCTCACAGAACTCATGCCCACTTTCTTTACTTTTTAACATAATTTTGCTTATTTATAAATTCAGTTTTTGCAAGAATTTTGAATTCCATGAAAATAAATAGCTTACTCATAAATCGGTATTGCTCTTTTAGGTATTTTGGTGCTTGACTGAGCACTTTTGCTAATTAACAGAATTCTCACTGTTTTGGCTTTTGATTGGCTTAGTAGGAGTGCAGACTGATCATGGCTTTTTAATGTCATCAGTTTGCTTTCTCCTTAGCATTGGCTTTCTTCATTCCTTTGTTTAGCGGTCTTAAAACAGTATATGTGATAGGGTGATCAATGTGCTAGTATTTTCTAATCTCTATTGTCACACAAACTAGTGCATTTTATTGAGTAATTTTAGAGAATGATTTTAATGTCATTAGGTTTCTTTTGAAATTGTTTTAAAATAATGATTTTTAAAATGAAATTTCATATAATATCCTGGGTAAATTTTACCTCTTGTCTTGTGTGGCAGAAGAATATAAAGCATTGAGTTTATCATTTAATGTACTAAATTGAATCAATTGCACCTAACCATTGAAATGATTGTAACTTGTTCTCTGTGCATAGTGTCATTGTTCATCATCATAGCGTTTACGTCCCCGACGTCATTTAGAGCTGATCTGGCATCGTACCAGTAGCGATTGGGGACAAATTAGTTTATAATTATTGGTGCAAGAGAAATGGTGTTTTTATTTTTATACTTAAACATAGAAGAATATGTTCCTTAATTTTAAGGAATGAATAATTCAAATGGAAGGTGTTTTATTGACAGTAGTAGTGAATGACTTGTGTAGTTCTTATTTTAGAGTGGAGAGAAATCAGGAAAGCATGTGAAGGAGAAAGATCTTGTGTCTGATGTTTGTTCCTGATGCTGTGACACTCTCAGTCCGTTTCTAACGTGAGTGCCAGTGTCTCCTGGTTACCCAGTATTTTACTGAGTAGGTTTTCGTATGTATAGAAATAGACAACAAATCCTAATGATAGTTTAGGAGCTAAGGTTTAACTACCTGAATATCAAAAATGTTTTATATTTAATAATCTAGTCACCCAGACTTTACAGATTTAGTTTGAGCTGCAAAACTGATTGAGAAGACTGGGGTTAAAACATTTTTGCAGTTAGGTTTGATCATGATGGATCAGGATTATTTATTTAATAGTACAATATACTGATTTTCCACTTAATACCTTTAGTTGAAATTATTTAAGTAATGAATTTGTTTTTTGAAGAGGAACATTTGGTATTTTGGCAACAGGAGTAGTTTACTTGTGTTAAATTTGGAAGCTGATAGCATTTTATGGCAAATACCAAAAAGCCAGGTAGATATTTTGCATTTTTGATCTTTTTGCTTCCTAGTTGCTGTGTATTTTCTGTATTCTCAAATAAATAGCTGATGATGGTGACATCTCTATTGACCATTTGTGTCATCTAAACAAAATTAATTAACATCTATTGGACTGGGAAACTCTGCTGTTACCCACTGCCTTGGTTTCTTTTCCTTCCTTCTTTTCTTTTTTTCCCCCCCATAATTAGTTTTATTTGAAGAAGCTTGAAGACTTTTCTGCATTGAGATTTAGAATCCATAGTGTCGTTGTAATACAGTTTTCCAGGATTTTGAATTTGAATTTTTGTTTTTTCGTCATATTGACCATATAATAACATTACACATGTAAAAATTTGACTATTCACTACCACTTTTTATAGTTACATATGTATCTGTGACAGTAGAACTTTGTTATTCGTTTGCAGTCTTTCCATGATTTTCTTTTTTGAGAAGTGTGCAGTGCATACAACTTTAATATAATACAGTTTCAAAGTTTAAAGCTGTTACAAAATTAAAACTTTGTGTATGGTAAGAGTATCTTCAAGGTGGGTGGATGTTCTCTGTTTGAAGGAATAAGATAATTGGTATTCCAACAGCATTTTTTTCTTTTAATGTTTTCATCAAGCACCCAGTCAGCTTGAAGAGTCTCAAATGGACCCTACCACTGAGAAAACAAGATGGCAGTCCACTATGGGGAATTGAGGAAAATGGATTAATACAAGAGTGCTGTGATAATACACAACCAAGACAGGGTTCTTTTACAATGGATTTCATGAAATGAATGAAGACATAGGTTTCTTACCCAGCACAAATGGACAATGGATTTGACTTTCTAAAGACTTTTTGTGTCATTAAAACAAGTACATTTTTGACATTTGGAGAAAAAAGATGGCACATTATTAACACAGATGATAGTTTGTACGCCTGGAACTTTTTGCAGTTTGATTTGTATGAGTATGACCTTGTGAAATGTTAACTTTAATAAAATTTCTAACAGTTTAAAATTTCTCAGTTTGGGCTTTTTTTTTTAAAGCTGAAGTTTCATTAAATGTTCAGTTATTGCCTGAAATAACCCTTTGACATTTACAGTTGCCCAGCAGGAAAGTGTACTGAATAAAGCTGGTAAAATGGAAATGGTGTTGGAAAATGTTTTACTTGGTTGATTAAGATTGGTCTTTTTTCACAATGTTGGGGAAATTTGTGTGTTAAAAGATGGTCATTTGGTTGAAATGCTATTTTGTGCTTTTTTGAAATATCTTGGGAAAAAAGCTTATCGAGGGGTAATAATAGGTCTTTAATTTGATATGAGTAATGAGTTTCTAAAATAAAATGCCTTTTTGTCTCAAAATTCAGGATGAGTGATCCGATGTTTTCATGAGTTCTTTTGTGTTGATGGAAAAAGTCTTTTTGGCCTGTTCTTTTTAATATAAATGTCTTGCAGTCGAATATTTATCTGAACATTTAAATTAAGCTGATGCCTCCTGTTGTTTTAAAAGTTAATATCAGGGGAAGAAGTATTGGATTTCTATGGAAGTGTCCTTAGGGTGTTCACAAAAGGACTTAAAATTTTGGTGGTAATGTCTATAATACATTTTATATAAATATGAAACAGGGCTTTTATCTTGTATTTTTATTATTCTGTACATTTAGGAATTTAGAATAAATGAATCGAACCATGTCATAGATTACTATTTGCATTCTAGGTGAATACTGCTGTTTCATTTATTGATAAATGACTAATACCAGTTTTAGTAACTTAATAAAGGTGGAGTAGGCTTTATTTTGATAGACCAAATGACTTGTTGATTATATTTTTCCTATTATACGGACAGTAAAGAGTAGTTCAGCTTGAATTTTTTGCTTGGTGAGAAATAATCATTCTGCAATTTGTGATTAATGTCAAATACCATAGTGCAGATATCTCTGATAAGGACATGTGCAATATTTGTTCTCACTGACTGATTTGAGGTGGTTGGTCTGTATAAATCAAAAGTGGAATTTTGGATTTTGGTTTTGGTAGAAAATCTTTTGTAGAAAGTACAGAATTGAAACTAGGTTTTGATATGGATTTTACTACCTTCGGTGCAACATTGTTGCTTTTGTTAGGTATAAGCCTAAAATGGAGTTTTTAATGTGAGGGGAGGACATCCGTTTTGGCATACTATAATGTTATGTAAGGAAAGTTGATTTTTTTTGGCTGTGTGAATGTTTTCTTGGGGTGCTTATTGAGAGAAAAAGTGTTGAATAATTTGTTTTTGGCATTAGTACTCATTTTCTCATTTTGTTCTGTAGATCTCATGGTTTTGATATTTACCCTGTGACATTGCTCGGATAACTTGCCATCAGATAGGACTGATTGTTATTAACTTGCCTTGTTGAAATGGGTATATATACTTAGAATTTGATTTGAAATACAAGGGAAGGGTTGGGCTATATGTGTTGTGTTGGTTTAGAGGTAGAGTTTCTTGGTTTTGTTTCTTAAGGGTGCATATGGTAATTCCATGCTCTTGAATTTAAGGACTTTGTTTTGCCTGACTCTGTGAAGTAAATATATTGTGGTTCTGAGAATTTTTTGGTGAAGTTTGCAAGATTATATATAATGGGTTAAAGAATGTTGTGAAAGTTTAAAGAAAAATGGAGGTTCCTGGATATAAACTAGTTGCATTAATTTTTGCCCTAATGCAACTGAACACTAGGGAGGCGCTGTTGAGTTGTACCCCCTTTTTCCAGTTGGGATGGAAAATTCCCCCTTGCACTTTGTCTTTAGATAATTTTTAGACTTCATAAAGAAAGCAAGAGTTGAATTTAATTAATGAAATTGAGGTTTTGTTTTTATTTAGAAAACCATTTTACCCATGGGGGGGTTAATTTTTTAAAAGATTAGTATTTAAGCTTAGCTTTATATTGTCTAAGAATTATCCCTCTTTCAAAATGGCTTGATAAAACACCACTTCCTGTCCAGAGAGGAAGTTATTTTAGCTCAAGGACTGAAATATTTAGCAGATCTTTAGACAAAAGGAACAAATTACATTTCTCTCTGGCTTAAAAAGGGTGCTTGAGCCAGAGGGGGTTAAGAAACCCTCCCTCCTCCCCTTGATGGGGTGGTCTGGTGGGGCAGGGAGGTGTGGGGGTAGGGGTCTTCAGGCTCCCTGGGATGGAGGATCTTTTTTTTTTTTTTTTTTTTTTTTGGTGGAGATGAAGGGGTGGGTCTATGGTACATCACCTGAGTTGTGGGGTAAATGTAGAGAGTGTCAATCAAAGGCAGAGCTCTCAGAGCTGGGAAGGAGGCTCTAGATGGCGGCTGTGCCTTAGAGAGAGCGCGCTCTGCTCCCTGCCTTCGCCTCACTTTACGCAACTTTCCCTAACTTTCGGGCAGCCTCAGGGGGCCCCCGCAGCCCCCTGCCTCTCCTAGTGACTTACTGGGGTCGATTCGAACCTTTTTAAGGGAGAAAAGCAGCTTTTAGGAGCTTTCTTTTCGTGCCTTGTTGGAAAGAAGCAGCCGTACTGAGAGCCCAGGTCGTTGTTTTTTCCAGCTTAGAAGCCATGGCGCACCTCCATTTTTGTGCGCTCTCCTAATGAGGTTTTTTTTCATCCGGACCCGTTTTAGTGTTAATTATTGCTCTGTTTTTTGACCAGTTCACATGTTTGAGGATTATTGTATTTATTTTTCGTTTTTGTAACGGAGAATTTTGTTTTTATTTTTAATTATTTGGGATCTGATATTTTTCTACTACTAGATAGGACTCTTGCTTTGGACCTACTACATGGATCAGGTAAGTCCATGATCATTAGTGATAATTTTAAAGATTTATATGTTTAAGTTTGCTTTAATTTCTGTAAATATGAGAAATTCCTGGATGACGCAATAAGATACAGAGATTGTTATTTGTATCCAGTGTGTTACTTTGAGAAACTTTCCTTATTGATAGTGATGATTCCCTCTGTTCGGTTTATCCGTTTTTGGTTTTTTTTTTTTAAAGAGAAAATAGAAATATTTTGTTTTTTTGGTGCTTACCGCTGTTGTATTATAACAATATCGCTACATCGTCAGGACTTTGTTCCTGATAATAAAAACATCGATAGAAGCTGGGACCTTACCTTTCTTTCAACTTTTGACAGTAAATACCTGGGCACAGGACTTCAAAGCAAACACAGATTCCCCCTCCCCCTTAATATTTAAGAATTAAAAGATGATGAGAAATAAGGACAAAAGCCAAGAGGAGGACAGTTCGCTACACAGCAATGCATCGAGGTATGAGCTATCAACTTTCTTCCTTTTTTCTCTCTCTTTTTTGGGGGAAACCTCAGCTTACATTGTTTACCTTGACAGACAGGGTTAGCTGTCTGTTTTATTTTAGGTATTTTACTAATTTGGATTCGTTTTTTAAAGCGTGACCTTGAGATTGCTAATATGCCACACCCTAATTTTTTGGTAGCAATTTATGAAAGTTGAGTTGTGACTTAAGGCCTCTTATAGCAGTCAAAAGGTAAGGTACCTTTATTCAAGGGGGCCTTTCCTGTAAACTCCAGTTTTTCTGTCAATAAATTTCAGTTTTCAGGTTTTCGTGCTGTAGAAAAATGACCTTGTCGGTTTAGCCATTGCTGCATTGCACCATTTTACATACAAGGCAAATTTTTTCTTTGAAGAATCTAGGATACCCAAACTTGTAACTGAAGGCCATAGAGGAGCCTTGTGGTAGTAAATTATAGTAAATAGATGTTTGAGAAAGTTATATGAATGAAAAAATGTACATTTTAAAATGAAATTGCAAAAAGGACCCTTTGACTGATGCCTCTCAGTTTGAATTTTTATTTGACTCTATATTTCTTTTGATACTCTTGACATTTTAGGAAATTTTGATAAGATTTATCAAAACCTTTACTCGATGGTTACAGTTCCTGCATTTATGAAATCAAACTTGTGATCACAGAAATCCTGGAATACTCTTAATATACTTTCGTGTTTGTTACTGTGATTCTATTTGTATATTTTACATTTAAAATACATTAAAGGTTTGCATTTATATGCTTATATTAAGACCGTGCTTTCTGGTTGGTAGACATGTATCTTTTTAGTTGTAGCTGCTTTAAATTTATTGATTTATTTTGACAGAGTCACCTGGAATACTTTATCTTCTGAAGCTTACAAATACACTGTTTGTTCAAATCATGATTTGTTTGACATTTGTTGGAGTATATTATTAGTGACTAAGTAATAAAGCCTCTGAGACATTTTGTTGTATTATCTGTATATTAATTTTTAAAAGTGCATATGAATAGATTTCTTGACATGTTCTTATAAATTGTCATGTTATGAATTTTAAGCCATGCAGATAAGGATGTGATTGGTTATATGATTTTTTTCTCCAATTTTGCTTCTATAATTTTATAGAAATAATATACTTTATATTAGGTTAGTGAATTTGAAAGTTTTGAACTGGTTTATTACAAAGGTTGAATTTTATTCATGTTTTATTATAGTTAAAATATTTTGACCCTTTACAAAATAGTTTTCTAAATTCTTTGGCAAATTGTCACACAGTTTGGACTGTGTTTTGAACTGAATTGCCCATGTTAATTACCTAGGTTTGATTTAGGACCGAAAACTTCTCTACTGATCATAAACTGCTTTTTCTGAGAAGTAACACCAATTTGAAGAAATAGGAATCCCCAGGTGTATTTGACAAATTATTAAAGATTCAGTACCTAAAATTGTTACTCCCTTGAGTATGTCTGATTTGCATAGTTTCACATAGGTTTTGGCTTTCTTATGCAAAGTTTGTGGTTAACATCATTGATGAGACTGCCTTCTTATTAAAAAAATTAAGCAGTGTTGCTATTCTTTCTTTTAATATTTTACTCACCTAGAAAACTACTTGGAAGTTGTCATGCATTTGCCTTTTGGCAGTGGGGTTACAGCTTAACTGGAAGCATGCACTGTACTTCTAAATGTATTTTTGTCAAGTATTTTGATTCACAAACCTGATGAATGCCCAAAAATATCTGATAGACTCCCTGAAGATGAAGTTCTAAGTAAGTTATCTGAAATTGCATATCTTAATACATGTACATAATTATGACATCACTTCCTTTTAAAATTATAAAGCCAAAAAGGATGCTAGTGGTGTTTTATTGTAGTGGATTAATGTTAATTTTCGGAAGCTAAAATTAAGGAGACTGTTAAGGTACTAGTACTTGGTTCTTTAATCCATCAGAATTTCTTCGTTAGGACCTAGTTTCTATGGCACAAAGTCCAGTGTGTAGGGAATATTACAAAAATCACTTTTGCAGCCTGAGCCACAAGAGGGGAAAGGAGGAGGAGTTTGCAGGTCAAGTAAACTTGGAATTACTTTAGAATATGAAAGGATTGAGTGCAAGTTTAGGTAAACCTGATACTTTTCCTGTTTTGGAAATAATGCAGTTACTTACTACTTATATAAATTAAAGTTGTATGTTACTCCTGTATTCTTATGTTAATGCTTTTAAGTATGCTACAGGTCGTATGTTGTGATTCCTGAGGATTAAAAAGTTCACTTTCAAAAAATAGGAATTTAAAAATACCATGATTTGTAAAGTTTCTAAATATTTAAAACAAACTTTTAGTGATGGACATACATAGATATGTATACCACACACTTCTGACCCAAGTAATTAGCACCTTGGGATAACTTCAGTGATATTAAAGAATGGAGACAGGAGGGAAGGGAACGTGACTGGAACTGTGTGCACACAAAGAGTTCTGTGTGTTCTAGGACGCTGCGTTTGCAATTTTACCTAAAAACACGGAGACAGTTTATTAAATTTATCTCTAAATCGTCTGACTTTGAACCAGATTTATTTTGCCAGCCTCCAATGTGGGCAAATTTTAATCAGCCTTTTAGTACTAAAAGCCTGGGGCTAATTACAAATGGCATAATGCAGTTGCTTGTGGACTGAATAGGCAGTTTTTTAAGTGGCAGCCATTTTATGATGTTGATAATTCTTAAGAATCGGGATTTTTGAGAAGACTGAAAATCGAATTGAAACTTGAAATATCAAAACTGCTTCCCACCCCCTCATCCTTCCCCTTTTTGGTTCTCTGGTGCTAAAATAAACGGCAACTTCGTAGTTAGCGCGGGCAGCAGCTCCGTGAGCCCCTGGCATCTTGGTGCAGGTCCAGCTCAGTCACAAAATGGCTGTTCCTTTGTGCCGCAGCGCTGACAGACATACTGCATTGCACTGTGTACTCGCCAAACAGCAGGAAGTTGCCGTGCCGAGTTCAAAGGCCGGCCGGCGCCGGCGCCGGCGCCTGCTGCTGATTGGCTGTGTGCACGCCTGGTAACAGCGGGTCAACAGAGGCGGCCTTCGGCAGGCCCCGCCCCGCGACGTCAAATGCGTCGCCTCGCTCCTGGGAGGAGCGAACGTAGTGACGTTGGGCTGCGTGCGCAGCCGGGGTGCTGCCACTTCGTCGAGAGAGCCAGCCGCTTTGGGGGGCGCGGGGTAGGAAAGGGAAGGGAGCGCAGCTCTAACTCTGGCTGGGGCTTTCCGGTGGGCGGCCTTCCGCCCGATTTCGCCTCTGGCCGTTCTCTAACGCCCGCTCTTGTAGTCCACACCCTCCGGCGTGTATTCCTTTGCCCATCCCTCGGAAGGGTTGGCCTCTCAGAAGCGGCTTCTACTTCTGGAGAAAGTAAAAGGCACTATTCGAAAACCTACCAGTTTTTACATTTTTCGCTTTCCTTGTAGTGAGTCTAGCGAGTCTTTTTTTTTTTTTTTTCCTTTCTTCCCTTTTTTTGTGCAGTGTGACAAGATTAATAAACTTAATCTTGTGTTACCATTGACCAAAACCTTTTCACTGTCAGAGGAGGTATTTTTGTTCACGGTTAAAGGTCTTAACGGGTGTTACAGCTGTTGTATGATCATGGCTCATAAACAAAGGGAGGATTATTTGAACTTGTCCCCGTGCATTTTGACTTGGTACCATACATGTTCTCAGTTGGCATTTGATGGAGGAAAACTCAGGTCAGTATGTGCAAAGTGGTTTATTATTAAGTTTAACTCTGGAATAAGTAGAAAACAGCTCAGGCGTTTTCACATAATAACTATAAATGTTAAGTTAGCTTTAAATATCATACAGTGTGAGGCCCCCGTTACTATGCAAACGTTAGAAAACAGCTTCTTTAAAGTGGTAGTAGCACTTTGTTAAAGAACAGTGACTCCCAAAACTTGGTTGATAGTGGAATGGATTACTTGGAAGAACCTTGGGGAAACCTCTCCAGTCCCCCGCTCTGGACATTTTAATTTGGTCCAGGTAAACTGGTTACAGCGCTGTGGTTGGACTCATGGCCTGTCTCGTTTAGACACCCTTTGAAGGAGTTCTGTTTAAAAAAAAAAAAAAAAAGGTTAGCAATGATGACTTCATTATTCACTTACAAGTAATGAATTTCAACCTGAAGGAAAGGCTATATTATGTTTTTCTTTTCCACCGTAGCAAAAAAAAGTTTCTGTGCTTTTTGGAGTACTTGTAGCGCTGACAGTGAGTTATCACGCAGTTGGCCATATCTCAGAAGTTTCTTAGTAAAATCTGTTACTTCTAGAGAGATGTGGACTGTAGGTAGAGAGGTTTACCTGGGCATATTTTAAGTTTCTGAATAAGTTTATAAATGGTAAAATTCACAGTAATAGTCGGTTTTGTAGGTTCCCACAGTCTCAATTCTTCAGGAAGAATCTTCAGATAGTTATGGAAACTTTAGATGAAAATGGATTTTCAGTTTGATTAGGGATTTTTAAATTACATTCTCGAATATAAATTATATATAAAAGAATTGGCTTTGCAGGTAAATTCTCAGAGAACTTGATCATTAACTGGTTTTTTGAACTTCTGAAATGCATCCAAAGCAACAAGAATGAAGGTTCTTTTTGTGTATTGGGATTTGACTTCTTGTTAGTTGTATTAAATTTTTGTTTTTTGTTAGCTGTCCTTAAATTTCTAAAAACTGGGATAAAATTAAGTAGCATTGCAGTCGTGTTCCAGGGTATAAACTACTCTGTTGAAAAATGTTTTAGTCCAAAATCGATGCTATTACCATATGAGTTAAAACGCGTATCTTAATAATGGCAATTTATTTATGAACTGTTTGCATGCCACATGGAGCCAGTGAACTTTTTGAGGAACCAGAGTAATTAGGTTTGTACATTAAGACTTTTGTGCATTTTGCATTTTCCTTCTGTCTTTAATCTATTTGACTTCTTGGTTTTAAAACCTACAATTTCCAATTGATATTTGGCCCCTTAGGAATTAACATCTTCTGGAAAGATTAAGTCATCATGGGAACATGGTCAAACAGTATCCGATAAAGAGTTCTGTGAAAGTTTTAGCCAGTTACTGGCTGAGAGGTGAATCGAAGTTCAGTTTAATTTTACCTAACAGTATCTGAAACTCACAGATTTTGTAATCATAAAAGCAAATCATACAGCAAATCCCTGACAGTTGTGAAAGGTTCTTCCTGAGGTCACTTAGCTTTTCAAACTCCTATCCCTTTTCCTATAAAATGGGGTACAGTGAACTTGTTCTAACACGGTTGTGAGTGACCGCCCTGTGTGGCACCTAGTAAAGTTTTTCTGATTATGAGTTGTTTCTGTTTTTGCTTTTTTTAAAAGGTGTTTCGGTTCTTTTTGAAAACCTTAGATCTCCATTGGTTTTCTTGGTGGGTGGAGGGGGGGTCACATGAGCCAAGAAACTTTTTTTTTAATCACCTAAGAATTACTTAGTATACGGATTAAACTCTGCTGGCCAAGTTATACTGGGTGCTTGTTATAGTTGACCGATTCCTTCCTGCCTTCTAGCATGCCTGTCACTGAATTCAAATTCATACCTTCCTAAAATTGGTAAAATTGCCGTTGCTTTGGAACTTTAGTGTTACTAGTGTAAAGCCAGAACAAAATTTGACTCAATCATGAAATACCCATCAAATACCAAATATTATCAAGTATTTATGTTTAAGGTCTATTGTATATTTACTTTGTGATCAGTAACTTCGCACGGTGTTGACACACATTGTTTATATGTCCGTTATGATGTTTTCCCTTCAATAGTTTAAAACTTTAATTGACAGGGCAAGTCTGGGGAGAGAGACCTTTTTAAAAAGCTTGAGCACAGTTCATGAGGTGGGGAATGAGCCTTTGTGAAATGAATCCTGGAGAACCTAGGTGTATGCAAGAAAACCTTTTATGCTACATTTAAAACAGTTGCAATTTAGTATTTTATTCGTTTTTTGTTTTTAGGTTTTTTTTTAATGCTTTTATTTTTGAGAGAGAGAGAGAGAGACAGAGTACGGCCAAGGGGGAGGGGTAGAGAGAGAGGGAGACACAGAATCCAAAGCAGGCTCCAGGCTCTGAGCTGTCTGCACAGAGCCCAATGTGGGGCTTGATCCATGAGATCATGACCTGAGCCAAAGTCGGATGCTCAATCGACTGAGCCACCCACGTGCCCCCCAGTATTTTATTGCTAAGGTGTTTGGTTAGCGTCACCTTTCTTGGTTATTGCAGTGACATCGTCTGGATTATATTTCATACTGAAAAGTACTTTAAATTCTGTTTACAGGAGAGTCTCCATAGTTTGGGGAAATGCTGGAGCCTTGGCTAAGGCATTTTAAGAATGGTCTTGAGTTTATACGTTGGATTCAATCTCTAGGGGGTTATTTTGTTATTTGCGATGTGTTTAACTGTTAACCTCAATGCCTGGCAAGAGCTGCGTACCTAATACCCACCAGTGCACTGTTTACTTGAGTACTGAAAACTTTCTTTCCCCAATTTAGGCCAGTGAAGTACTTGTTGGATTTGCAGGTTTCTGACCTTAAAAACGTGGATAATGATAATCTTCATGGGTAACAAAATTAAGTAATATAATGCCTAAATAGTGCTTAGCAAAGAGCCTGTTACCGATGAAAGTGCTTATTAAATGTAAGCTGTGAGTAATACTTTACTTCTAATGCTTTACTTTCTTTCCCTTCTTGTGCTTCATTAAAAGCCAGATTGTTGCGTGAGAGTTGAAGTTGGCGTCCTGGCCTCTCAGAAGAGGTCATTTTGGCCAGTTAGGAGAGAGGGTTGTTAAATGATTTTAGAAGGCAAATCTGGGAGCACCTGGGTGGCTCAGTGGGTTAAGCTTGGGACTTTGGCTCAGATCATGATCTCGCAGGTCTTGGGTTCAAGCCCCACTTTGGGCTCTGTGCTGACAGCTCGGACCCTCTTTCAGATTCTGTGTCTCTCTCTTGCTCTCTGCTCCTTCCCCGCTCATGCTCTTTCTCTCAAAAATAAACGTGAAAAAAAAATTTAAAAAGGCAAGTCCGTTTTTGTTAGTTGAAACCTTGGGTGTGTTTTGCAGTTAATCCTCTTTTAGAATTTCTTTCTGAGAAAGCCAGCCTTTTGAAGGGAGAGTAGGATTCTTTCTGAACCAGAACAACTTCTTGTGTGAGTCACGGCCCTACTCTTGGCAGTCACTCTGACTAGATCCCTTTTACCCCACTTCTGGAGCTATGATTATTGCCCTGGTTTGCCCTCTGCCTCATTTCCCCTCTCAAGCTGTGCAGGAGTGAATGATGAGTACCAAGGAGCAGAGCTGTTGGGATATAGATGTAATTGCAATAATATTTCCAACCAGTGTCTCCTTGGCTATGGCTTGCTCTGAGTAATCCATTCTCAGCCTGTCGTCCTATATTGGACTCAGCACAACGCCCAGAGTCCAGTCTTACTCTGCTAGGACTGTAGTCTAGGCTTAAGATTTCTGTGTTGTTGGTTCCTCAACTTCCTTTCCTTTTGGTTTGTGAGGGAGTTGAGTTCTATTTTTCGTTCCTGTATCAGACCCGGAGGGCCTCTAAGAATAGTCCAGTCCCGCCCAGCTCCCCAGGATTGAGTTAATATTCCAAAGGTCCCCATGGGGTTTACGTTAGCATGTTTCTGCATGTTTGCATGTGTTTCGCCTCTTTTGACAGAGCACCTCTTATTCTTTTTTAACTCTTGGTGTGCATGTTGCCTATCTCCTTTTCTCTGTGCCCCTTTTGGGCAATTTATGAGCAACTTAGGTTTAGAGGTCTGGAAACAAAAGTGGGTGGGGTGCTGTTAAGTGTTGTGTGCTTGACGGAAGGTGAATAGTTTCTGCGCCGAATGCCATGGGGATCCAGCAGCAAACCTTCAATGTTGTGAATGCTGACAGGAGTTTCAACCCCAAGGTTTTTGAATTCTTGTCCTAATTGTTTTGAATTCTAGTGTCTCTTCACTAGAATTCTCTACCTAAGCCCTTTTTAGAGCCCTCTAGAAGTTTGGATTCCAGAATTAACTTTTGAATGCAGGAATGCATTCCATTCAGAATCACCTTTCCTTACAGCTGACTTTGCACAGGTAACTGTAGAGCAGTGGACGTGGGCTCTGATGCTAAGCAATTACTTACAGTGGTGTTTATTACCTGTTGGTGGGTTGTAAATTGTCCGCAGCATTAAAGAGAATAGAATATGATAATAAACCTCAGGGAGTGGCATTTGTATGGTTTATTTCTAAGTCAAGCAGTGCCCGTAATGCTGGTAATCTTTCATTTTGGATTTTATCATAAAGGAAAGCAGCATGTGGTAAGCATTTTATGGGAAAATATCAGAGTAGATTTATGCTTTTTGGAGTGGTTACCCTGTGTCAGGCACTGTTTGAAGGTGGGATTGTTTTTTTTTTCCAATGGGTATTTAGTGTGATGGTTAGTGTAGCAGCATCGCTAGTGACCTCCTTCTGGTTAGCCAGCTCCCCAGGTTAACTGTCACAGGGCTCTCTTCCTTTGAAGGCCTGTGGGTGGTCCTGCATCCTGCTGAGCTCTTTTATACCCATCCCATTGTGTTCCTTCACTTGAATTGTGTATGTAACAAGGATTTGCAGATACTTCTCAGATTTGTTTATGCTGGTTTCGCTTGTAATTTTGCATTTCAGTAACATTCCAAACCAAACCAGCAAATGAGATGATTGTGAGAGGTATTTTAATGAAAACTATGTTGCGGGCTTTGGAAAGACACAATACCTATATGTATAGTGCCTATTGGAAACTTGGAACTTGTTGGAACCAGTCCTTTGTATGTGTTAATTTGGGCAGTCTTCACAAGTCTGTGAGATAGGTGTGATTATCATTACCCCGTTTTGCAGATAGAAAACAAGCATTACGGACGCAAATGGTGGAATTGGATTCAAACACTGACAGTTTAGTTTCAGGGTCGCTTAAGCATCTTATCAAAAGTTGCCATCAAGGGGCACCTGGGTGGCTCAGTCTGTGAAGCCTCCGTCCGTTGATCTTGGCTCAGGTCATGATCTGCACTCACAGCCCACAGCCCGGAGCCGCCTTGGGATTTTCTCTCCTCTCTCTACCCCTCCTTCGCTTGTCCAGCGCGCTCTCAAAATAGATAAACATTTAAAAAAAATTGCCACCAAAAAAAAAAAAAAAAGAAAGAAAAAGAAAATTGCCATCTGAATAAATGGTTAAGAGGAAACTATAGTAGGGGAAAATAGTAAAAATCTAGAATAATCCTGTATGCGGTTTCTCTTAAAAAACTATGTTTTAAAGAAACCGAAAACTCAAAATGTATTGTAGGGTTGATTGATGCTGGAAACACAGTTCAAGAAGTCATTTTGCATAAAGAATTTCTAGTGAAGAGGTTGCTGCTGAAGTGATTCCCATGAGGGTAGCTGGGGAAACACGAAGAGGAAAGACGGGTGTCTGGGAGGGGGAGGTACTGGGGAGGTACTGGAAATCGCAGAGGAACCGCATCCTTTTGCAGTCTGACTCCCATTGTTTCTCCACACACTTAGGGTTTGGCAACGATTTATGAAGACCAGGCTTCTAATTTGTTGTTTCCTTCTAAATTTAGTCCCCATACTTACTTCCCAGATAACATTTGCATCAGAATCACTTGAGGGTTTTTTAAAAAAACAGGCCCCACACCTGATTGGATTTTAGGGGTTAAGTAGTAGTAGGGCCAAGGAGATAGCATTCCAGGTGGGTCTGTTGGCATAGATAGCCAGGGATGGAAACCCTGTTCTATAGACAGGTCCTGAAGGGAAATAGTTCTTGAATGTGGTGGGTGTGGAAAATCTTGAGTGTCTTCAGTTCCTGTATAAGGCTATTTGACATTCAAATAGAGCAGTTTATGGCTGAGAAGTTGTAACTTTGAGGGAAGAGGGTGATGGGTCAAATTCTCCATTTCCCTTGCTTGATTTAAAAGAAAAAAAAAAGTTCCTTAATTTTACAGAGGCATTTAAGCCCCCAGACTTTGCTTGCTAAGAGCCACTTTGGGTGCTTGTTCCACATATCCGCAGCCTCCTTGCCTGGACGTTTGAATTCAGGCAGGTCTGGGAGGTGTCCCAGGAATCTATTTTGAACAACCACCATGGTGGTTTCTTGTGCTGAGGCAGGTTTGGGAAATAAGAGTGAATTGGGACCAGAATTTTCATCTCTGTTCTGTTTTTAGCTGTATGATCTTGGGCAGGAACCTCTGAGCTTGTTTATCTTTTAATAAAGGAGTAAGGGTAGAGTATGTCTCAGGAGAGTTAGAATTAAAATTCTACTTATGAAAGCAGTGGGTTTTTACTAGGGACAGCCCCCGCCCTGACTTTTGGCTGTGTCTGCAGATCTTTTTGCTTGGGGCTAGGGTGCCTCTGGCCTCTGCTACTAGAGGCTAGGGATGCTGCTAAATGTCCTCCAGTGTATAAGGACAGCCTCCCATAACAAAGAATGAATTAATCTGGCCCCCAAAATGCCACACTTCAGAAACTGGTCTATACCATTTAGCAAAGTACTTGCCAGAGTGAGTGTTGCCACGGTGAGGACTGAGAGGTTGTGAGTTCTCACCGTTCTGACTGCTTTCTGTGACTTGATCCAAGGACCCTACTTCCCTCCTGTGGCTCTGTGGGCAGAAGTTCCATTTGTATTGAGGTTAGCATTCAGGAGTTTTAAATCTCCTTCGAACTGTTGGAGTTATCTTAGAAAGTCTAAAGATTAGTATAGTAAAAGCCTAAAGGTTAGTATAGGAAAGATAAGAACTTTAAATGGGTTGAGAGGAATTCATGGTCAAACTAGTCTGCTTGTCCTCAGGGTTCTAAATGGTTGTAAATATCCATCTGAGATGATCGGTTGATAGAGCAGCTTTCCCCCTTGTACCTCTTTTCATTACTTGGTGGGTTAGAAAGTTTTCTTGTTCTTCCCCCGCCAGAAAGCTTGTCCTATCCTTGTCTAATCATTACGGCACTGCCAGATCTGAATTGGGTAGCTCTCTGTGAAATGATTATCTAGGTTTGAACCTCATCTAGGCTTCTTGCTGTAGTTCACTTTTTTTCTAATGGTTTGTGTGCCTGGGTGCCATTTGTTTGATGCGTCCTCAGCTATTGAGGACTACTACGTGTTATTGGGTTAATGGAGGAGCAGAAGTAGCGTGGTCAAGACAAGGTTACCTCTGGCACCAGAGGTATGTTAGGAACATGCTTATCTAAGGTAGATGTTTGTCCCACGGTAGCACTGAGTTTCTTAATGTGGGAGGTAGTGTTGAGACTTAACCTTTGACCCCCTGAAACTATAAGCAGAATTTTTGTGTGCATTTTTTTCATTTAGATGTACCTTTTCTGGAATCCGCAGTGTTACCAATGTTTGAAGTAACTTCCAGAAGAACTGTCATCCCAGGAAGGTCTACTTCTGAATACTGATCGATTCTGCAGTCTTAGAAACAAAGCTTTTTTTTTTTGAGAAATTCAGAAAAACTCAGAAAAATTCAAAGACTACAATTAAAGCTTTAAACTAGTTAGATATGGCTAAAATCCTATTTGCCCCTTCTCCTTAGTCACTTTCATGAACGTGGCATATAAAAACCTTGGCATTTTAAAAATGTACATGGGGGGCGCCTGGGTGGCTCAGTCGGTAAAGCGGCCGACTTCGGCTCAGGTCATGATCTCGCCGTCTGTGAGTTCGAGCCCCGCATCGGGCTCTGTGCTGACAGCGCAGAGCCTGGAGCCTGCTTCGGATTCTGTGTCTCCCTCTCTCTGCCCTACTCCTGCTCACGCTCTGTCTCAAAAATAAATAAACGTTAAAAAAAAAAATTAAAAAAAAATGTACATGGTTCATGTAATGTGCTTTTGTTTTAAAAATTGAATAGTTTTTCAAATTATCATGGTGACGTTTATAGACCTAATCCCTTCTAGGTCTAATTGTATTTAATTGCTTAGTAAGAATTTAAATTTAGACTATTTCCTCCCCCCCCCCTTGATCTTTATGAGCAGAGCCATGAACATTTTTATATTTCCCGCCTCCTGCACAAGTTCAATAATTTGTCAGGTTATGTACCCACAGATTGAATTGCATGATTCATATGCATATTTTGAGGTTTACTGGAAAATGCCAAGTTGCTTTGCAAAGCATCTGCTGATTGCTTTTTCAGTAATGGTGTATGAATACTGTCTCCCCTATTTTCTCCACATCACTTAATATTATCATACATTTTAATTTCTACAAAGCAGATGAAATGTGAAATAATCTGTTGTAATAATACATTTTCAAATTACCCCTGAGGTTTAATTTCCTTTATAATTCTTAGCCGTTTCAGTTTTTCTTCTGTAGTTGCATGTCTCTTTCCTTTCCCCAGTTTTCTACCGGATTTTTCTTTGATCTGTGATTCTTCTTGTGTTCTATGTGGAAATCCTTTGTTGTGCATAGATCAAAATTTCTCAGTCTGTTACTTGTCTTTTAACCTTGTTTATAATGTAGCTTATTCTTCAGAATAGGACTTGAACCAGAGATGGAGGAGGTCTTAAAGGTCTTAAATGCAGTTCTATTTATTTAAGGAACTACGCCCAGTAATTTTTTTTTTGTCAATAAGAAACTCATGGTTTAAAGATCTTTGCCTTTTCATCCTCTTCAAACACGGAGAAGTGACTGAGAAGGAATCGTTCTGCATCAGTCTCGGGTGATTTAAGGATCTGTTTAGGGGCACTTGGGTGGCTCAGTCAGTTGAATGTCCGACTTCGGCTCAGGTCATGATCTCGCTTGTGGTTCGAGCCCCGCATCAGGCTCTGTGCTCATGGCCCAGAGCCTGGAGCCTGCTTCAGATTCTGTGTCTCCCCCTCTCTCTGCCGCTATCCTGCTCATGCTCTGTCTCTCTCAAAATAAATAAACATTAAAAAAAAAAAAAAAAAAAAGATTTGTTTAAATTGAAGAACCAATGCGTGCCAGGGATATCAATACCACTCAGAGTTGAGTAGTGTAGATTCCATAATTCATACTTTGGGGCTGAGGGATGACATGTGTATACACACTTGGGCTAAGCCTCTTTTATAAATGAGGATAATTTGTCTTGGAGGGTTTTTGTAAGGATTTAGAGGACAATTTTTGCACATTCCTGATGTGGAAGTGCTCTGTAAATAATAGCTATTATATCATTGATAGAATTTAGTCTGGAAGTAAGTTTTAAGGAGTTCCAGTGTAAATTGCTTTGTGTTTTTGCCAGATTTTGCTTTCACCAACACAGAAACCATCCTCTGCCAAGCAGTTCAGCCATTTTGTAAGTTTAGGAAAGTAAACACTACCCAAGTGCTGAAATGGCAGCTCTCGGCAGAGAACCCACAGGCATGCCTTTCTAACTGACGTGTTTCCGTGCTGCCCTCTTGTGGTCATTCGGGAAATGGTGGCAGATTAAAACTGGAACTATACCTATTCCAGTGCTGCTTGCTCTCAAAGTCCACTTGGGAAATACGCTTCATACTACATTTCTGTCACCTTCAAAAAGGGTCTTGAAGAGCCACCAAATCCTCTTCTATCCACAAGTGAGAAGAAGTGTTAAATTTTTTTTTCATAAGCATTTATTTCCTATCGGAATCTAAAATTCCATTTTTAACGAGAGTCCCTTTCATTATTTTTGCATTGATTTTTCCCGTGTAGTGATTGTTCCATGAGAAATTACAAGACATGTTTGCAAATTAGGTTTGGAGTAATTTTAAGATATGCTTACTTTTCATGAGGATTTTGCGTATGTGGTAGATTCTTGAGTATTCCTTTTTATTTTATTATTTTATTTTAGACCATGAGTGGAAAAGGGGCGGAGAGGGAGAGGGAGAGAATCTTAAGCAGGCTTCATGCTCACCCTGGAGCCTGACCCAGGACTGGATCCCGTGACCCTGGGATCATGACCTGAGCCGAGGTCAGGAGTCGGATGCTCAGTTGACTGAGCCACCCAGGCAACCCCTGAATATTCCGTTTTTAATTGCTTTATTTCTGTTAATGCCTTTGGAAATCAGGTCATTTTATTACTTTTTTTGTTTAGGTGAAAGCCTAATTTAAGGTCTCCTCCCCTACTAACTCCCCTACTAACTGACTGGTAAATCAGCATCACAAGCTACAATTTTAGTATTGACAATTATTTTGTATCGTAGTTAGGCATTAATAGCAAATCTAAGTAATATTTAATCCTGCCCTTGGAGTGAATAATTAGACTGTCAGTGCTCTAAATGTGGAGGTATTAATAGTTTTTGTTTCTTAAACATTCCTTTTCTTTTTTTTTTTTTTAAATTATAATTCCTTTTCTCTTTCAACCTTTAGGAGCTTATCCTCCTAGAAGTATGCAAATTACTTGAATTATACCTTTATTAAGACTCTCTCTTTCTTGTAAAGGTAGTATCATATTTATTTTTTTCCCAGTTTTATTGAGAAACAGGTGGCATACATCACTGTAAGTTTAAGGCACACACCATGGTGTTTAATTCACACATACTGTGAAATGATTATCACAGTAGATTTGGCTAACATCCCATTTTATATCGGTACAGGAAAAAAAATTTTTTTTTCTTCTTGTAACTAGAACTTGTAGGATTTACTTACAACAGCTTTCAGATAGACTTACAGCAGTGTTAGCTGTAGTCACCATGTGGTACATTATGTCCCTATTATTTACCTATTTTATAATTGGAAATTTGTACCTTTTTGGGAATACCTTCCTCCAATTCTCCCTCCCCTCACTACATCCAGCAACTATCTCTTTTTTTCTATGAGGTTTTTTTTTTTTTAATGTTTGTTTATATTTGGGAGAGAGCGTGAGTGGTGGAGGTGCAGAGGGAGAGGGGGACAGAGGATCCAAAGCAGGCTCTGCACTGACAGCACAGAGCCCGAAGTGGGGCTGGGACCCACAAACCATGAGATCATGACCTGAGCTGAAGTCAGATGTTTAATCAGGCACCCCCTGTGAGTTTTTAAAAAGGTACTTTTTTTACTTTTTTGTTACTAGCTATTTTAGATTCCATATGTGAGACCACACAGTATTTGTTTTTCTTAGGTGGGTTTCATGTTTTGACTATTGTAAATGCTGTCATGATCATGGAGGTGCAGGTATGTTTTTTTTGAGTTAGTGTTTTGGTTTCCTTTGGATATATTCCCAGAAGTGGAATTGCTGGGTCATAGGGTAGTTCTATTTTTAAGTTTTTGAGAATCCTGTATTGCTGTTTTCCATAGGGACTGTATCAATTTACAGTTTCACCAGCAGTGGACAAGGGTTCCCTTTTCTCAATGTCCTCACCAATGCTAGTTACTTCTTTTTGTTGATGGCCATTCTGAACAAGTGTGAGGTGACCTCTCACTGTGGCTCTGATTTGTATTTTCTACCGAGTAGTGATGTTGAGCACCTTTTCATGTACCTGTTGGCCTTTCGTATATCTTTGGAGAGATGTCTGTTGAGGTCCTTTTCTCGTTTTTGTAATTTATTAATTTTTAATTTCTATTTTTGCCGTTGAGTTATAGGAGTTTTTTGTGTATTTTGGATATTAACGCCTTATCAGATACATTGTTTGCAAATATTTTTTTCCCATTCTGTAGATTGTCTTTTCACTTTGTTGATGGTTTCTTTTGCTGTACAGAAGCTATTTATTTATTTATTTTTAAAGGTGTATTTTGAGAGAGTGCATGCGTGCAACCACACACAGGGGAGGGGCAGAGAGAGAGGGAGAGAGAGAATCTCGGGCATTGTGGGGCTTCATCCATGACCCCGCGATCATGACCTGAGCCAAAAGCAAGAGTTGGATGCTTAACGGACTGAATCACCCATGCGCCCCCTGGCCACTTGTGTATTTTTTATTTTTGTTGCTCGTGCTTTAGGTATCCTATCCAAAAAATCATTACCAACGCTGCTGTCAAGGAGCCTTGTTTCTGTGTTTTCTTCTGGGAGCTTCATGGTTTCAGGTCTTAAATTTATGTTTTTAATCCATTTTGTACTAATTTTTTGCGAGTGGTGTAGGATATGGGTCCAGTTTGATTCTTTATGTGTGGATATCCAGTTATCCCAGTACCATTTATTGAAGAGGGGGGTCTATTCTTCCTTGAGTTTTTTTTAGGTTTTCTTGTCAAATATTAGTTGATTGTGTATGCTTGGATTTATTTCCGGACTCTAAACATTCTGTTCCATTGGTCTGTTTGTCTGTTTAATGCCCATATCCTATTGTTTTGATGCCTGTAGCTCTCTAATATAGCTTGAAATCAGGAAGTGTGATGCCTCCAACTTTATTTTTCTTTCTCAAAATTTTTTACATTTTTAAATTTTTTAAAAAAATCTTTGGCTCTTTGGGGTCTTTTGTGGTTTCATATAAATTTTAGGGTAGCCTTTTCTCTTTCTGTAAAAAATGCCCTGGAATCTTAATAGGGATTGTATGGACTCTATAGATGGCTTTTGGTAATATTGACATTTTAATAATATTCTTCCAATTTATGAATATCAAATATTTTACCATTTGTATCTTTTTTTTTTTGGTAAAGATTTTATTTTTAAGTACTTTCTACATTCAATGTGGGGCTTGAATTTATAACCTCAAGATCAAGAGTGACATGCTCTACTGACTAAGCCAGCCAGGTGCCCACCATTTGTGTTGTCTTTTATTCTTTTCATTAATGTCTTGCAGTTTTCAGAATTGAGATCTTTAGGGGCTCCTGGGTGGCTCAGTTGGTTAAGTGTCCGACTTCGGCTCAGGTCATGATCTCGCGATTCGTGAGTTCGAGCCCCGCATTAGGCTCTGTGCTGACAGCTCAGAGCCTGGAGGCAGCTTCAGATTCTATTTCTCCCTCTCTCTCTGACCCTCCTCTGCTCGTACTCTGTCTCTCTCTCTCTATCTCTCACAAAAATAAACAAACATTAAAAAAAAAAGAATTGAGATCTTTAATCTCAATTAAATGTGTGCCTGAGTATTTTGTTATTGATGATGCTGTTGTAAGTGGGATCGATTTCTTTCTTTCTTTTTTAGATAATTCGTTTTTAGCATATAAAAACAGTACTTATTTTTGTAGGTTAACTTTGTATCCTGCAACTTTAAAGAATTCATTAGGGGCGCCTGGGTGGCTCAGGCGGTCAAGGTTTGTGAGTTCGAGCCCCGCATTGGGCTCTGTGCTGACAGCTTGGAGCCTGGAGCCTGCTTCAGACTCTATGTCTCCCTCTCTCTCTGCTCCTCCTCTGCTCATGCTCTGTCTTTCTCACAAATAAATAAACATTAAAAAAAAAAGAATTCATTAATTAGAGCCAACAATCTTTTGGTCGAGTCTTTAGGATTTTCTCCATATAAAATTATGCCATCTGCAAATAGAAATAATTTTACTTCTTTTTCAATTACCTCTTACTTCCTTTTCTTGCCTGGTTGCTCAAGCTAGAACTTAAAGTACTGTGTTGAGGAGGAGCAGTGAGAGTGGGCACACTTGACTTGTGCCTGATCTTCTAGAAAAAGCTTTCTACTTTTTGCCATTGAATATGATGTTAGCTGTGGGAGGCCTTTTTTTTTAAACACCATTTTTCCTCATTATTTTAAGTCTGCTAAATATGACTTGGTGGTTTCAAAAACAATTTAAAAAACACTTAGTCTTACTTTCTTTCAAATCTTTAGCTTATTTTGTTTAGGATTGGGGGTACTTCTATCCCTTGCCTTGCATTTGATTCTTTTGTCTGGATTTGTTATGAGCCATTTAAATGTTAAAAAGACTGATACTTATATAATGAACAACTGTGAACCCACCACTCAGCTTCATAAAACATCACCAATATCATTCTGTGAGCACATCTGCCTCCCTCAGCCCCCAGCGGGAAGTACAATTGTGAATTTGGTATTTGTTTCTTTGGAGTTTGGTTTTCATGCTTACTTGATTTTTTTTTTTTTTGGAATTACACAAGTAGTTGATGGTATCCATTAGTATACTTGAAATAACTCATCCAACAGAGTAAACCACTGTTAACAACATAGGTTGTGTTTTTTTCTTTAAAAGGTATTGTGTGCACTGTTAACATTTCTAGAGGTCACTTTCCTACACAAACACATATCTATAGCTGCAGAAGGCATATACAAGGATAGGTATATTTTATCAGTTACGGTGAACAGCTTGGAAATCTAAATATTCTACTCAGAAATATGGTAGTATATCAAGGATATTTGTGGCTTATTGGTTAAAAGAACAATTTAAGAATAGTCTAAATGTCTCACTAATAGGGGACAGATTAAATAAAAGTTCTCATATTAAGTCGGGCAATTTAAAGAGAGTGATGTAGGGGACATATACACATACCCCGTTGTGGGTGCTGGCTTGGAACGTTTCTGTCACATCTGCAGTGATTCCTGCTTTTCAGCACAAAATGCTAGGAGGAATTCTAGCTAACTGCTGGACTATTCTAGTCATCTTTAGCAAATGGATGCTGCTGTTTGTGACTTCTTGTTTCTTTCAGTTGGGAGTTGAGTATTTTCTGTCTGGTTGTTGTTGGAATATTTTGTGTTTCATGGCACTACATGGATCATACTAAGGTCTTGTGACAATTTTAGTTGGTGATGATTGCCCAAATGAGATTCCAGCCTTAATCTCTTGTCTGGAGATAATATGCATTACAGTAATTAAAAAACAAAACCATTCATTTCAAAAGGGTTTCAGAAATGTTGCATATTCTAGCAAAGTCAGTAAGTCCCCCTGTCCATTCTCTTTTCTAGCGTGCATACTAGGCACAGCGAACGTCAAAGAAGACAATTTAGCTCTCAAGTCTGTTAGGTCAACAAGTGCCCAGATTACTTGTATAGGATGGGACAAATGGGGAGGCAAAGAGGCATGGATATTAACAGCTGGGACTTTGGAGTCTGTCCTCTAGGCTGGGATGTGTGTCATTGCCCCACTGACTCTCCTCACTTTTAGCATGGTGGCGGAAGCTCAGACTGAAATGAGGCTGCCCGTTTGAGTTCCCCATGGGAGTAAATGCTATGGCAGAGCTGCTGTGGCAAAGTATGGTGGAAGACTTAAAAGGTGCTGAGTTTAGGATTGGTGAGGGCACAAAGGACGTTTTCCTAGAGAAGGTAATACCTGAGGCTTTAAGAGTTGGAGAGGTATTTGTCATAGCAGAGATTGGAGGTGAGCCATCCTAGGGCTTCTTCTGTGCTCAGTGGTTCAGTAAGGCTAGGGGAGGAATGGTTAAGCATTGAGTCTTGAGAACTTGACAGACGGAGGCCAGGTTTCATAGGCCGTGGTGAGACGGGATGGTACCAGCGATCAGGCCCAGGGTGGGTGAGGGGAAGTGGCCAACTGGCTCCTAATCCTCAGACGTCTCTAAGCACTCAGGCGCTTTGGCTGTGTAAGTGCAACCTCCAGGTATGTTCTTAATCCTCCTTCCAGGTACGTTCCTAATTCCCCTTCCAAGTGAAAAGTGGTTTCTTTATAAACTCTTTTCTTGTAAGGAAATTCTGGGGTTGTCTTTGTACCTTTAAAACTGAGCAAATGGTGGAGGCAAAACTGCTGCCATGGATCGTATGGTACTGACTCACTAATAGCACTAGCTGGGAAGAAGGGGAATCTGACATTGTGAAATTCTGAAACGTCTAATGTTTGGATGAGGCCCTGACATTTATAGAGTGCTGCTGTCATAGCTGCCATTTGCTGCTCTCATGACACTACAGTGGATGGCTCAGGTTAAAAAGTGGCATAGCCCTGAGATAGGCTCAAGGACTGAGACCCGAGCCATGGATGCTGGAATCTGCACTTTTTAGCTATACTGTCCAGCCTTCCTCTTTGTCTTCTTTGCCTGGTGGACTGCCTTATGCTTGGTCACAGGTGGAGAATCAGTGACTTAAGATGACTTAGTCAGCTGGATTCGTCAGCTTTTACCGTTCAGAGGGCCAAGGAGTAAGTATAATGAGGCCTTGGAAGTGTGAGTCACCTGTTACAGGGATGCCTAACTGTTTTTGGACAGTGTATATAGCATGGAAAAGATTTATTTTTTGAGTCTCTTAAGGTTTTGAACCCTTGTGGTGAAATAGAAAGAATATGGGCATTAGAGCCAGTCTTGGGGGTTGGGATCCTTGCCCACCTCCATTTTCTCATCCTTCACATGGGGATAAAAATTCCCAATAGGGTGTTCTGGGAAATAAGCAAAGTAACACATATAAAGTACTTAGAGTAATGCCAGATACCAATTAGATGATTAGGTAATTATTAAATGGTTTTTCCTTTTCCCCTCCCCAGGCTAGGACTCGCCCGCCCCCCCTCCCCCCACTGCCAGCCGTTCTCATTGATTGCATCCTCATTTAACTGAAAGGTGCCTTTGCTGTAATGCACTTACTGTGGATCATATGGGATTTTGGAGGGGCAATCCCAGTTCCCACTGTACTGCCCTATTGTGTGGACATTTTTGTCAACGAATAGTCCCTAATTTCTAGTCGGGAAGATACAGTGGTGGCAAATACGAAGCCTCCCTTCTTTAACCTTTTGGGCTTCATGCCCTATGCCCTCTTATCTCCTGGTTGATAAACTCAAGGTCCTTTTGGTTAAGTAACCACTTTAGGTTCTAGTTGCTACCAGGCTCCCCTCCTGTGCTCTAGCTCTAAGCAGAAGAGTTGAATGAACTCACCACCTTTCGCTGGAATCAATCCAGTTTAGGGCTTTCCCTTTATTTTCTTTTTATTTTTTAAAATATAATTTATTGTTAAATTGGCTAACTTACACTGTATACAGTGTGCTCTTGGCTTTGGGGGTAGCTTCCCGTTGTTCATTGCTTACATACAACATCCTGCGCTCATCCCAACAAGTGCCCTCCTCAATGCCCATCACCCACTTTCCCTTCTCCCCCTCCTCCCATCAACCCTCAGTTTGTTCTCTGTATTTAAGAGTCTCTTACGGTTTGCCTCCCTCCCTCTCTATTTTTTCCCCTTCCTTCCCCCATGGTCTTCTGTTAAGTTTCTCAAGATCCACATATGAAAACATACAATATCTTTCTCTGACTGACTGACTTCACTCAGCATGATGCCCTCCCGTTCCATCCACGTTGCTGCAAATGGCAGGATTTTGCTTGTCCTCATTGCAGAGGTTTCCCTTTAAAATGGCTTCTCTGCTACCAGTGAGACCCTGAATCGCCTTTTTACTCTTCGAGAATGGGCAGGGTATGTAGCCTACTCGGCTCAGAGGGTTGGTACTCAGTCTTCCCACAGCCTCTGGTGTTTGTTTTGTAGCTTCTGCTGTCATCTGCCTATTTAGGTTGCTCTCTCCTGAGGGGTATTTAGAATGAGGAAGGGGTGGCGTGTGTGGTAGCCCATAGCGGTCTTTATTGGTTTAGGCATTCACATCGGACGCAGAATGCTCTTCTTGTTTATTTTTTTTCTGCTAAGTCTGTCAGGTCCGTAACTCACTGCTGGAGATTCCAAGGCAGGACCTCTGATTGGGGTTAGTGTGTGTGTTTTCAGTACTGCCTCCCAGATTTGCACCTATTGTTGATAACCCATGATTAGAGAATTGCAACCAGATTGCATTCTTACTCTGGGGAACTTAGCCTTGGTTGTTTTTTGTTCTGTGTTGATTTTTTTCTTCGAATGTGGGGAATATTTGTCTTGAGGACGGAGAGATTGATACTGAACACATAAGTGACACATAAGACTTCGTGGATCCAGATAGATTGACCTGGTTTCAGGCCTGCCTGTGTCATCTTGGGAGACTTGCGTAATTATTTCTGAGCTTTAGTTTTTCTTTATCTGTCTTTAGGGTTTTGTTTGTTTTCAGTTTTTCCTCATCTAAGTGAAGGAGAAAATAATATCCCCTTTTCGAGTTTAGTAAAAGAGCTAATCTATATGAATTAAGTGATGTATGGCATCATCTAAGCACTCAGGAGATGGTAGCTGCTAGGGATGTTGGGAATGATAATGACATAATGGGCAATATAAGAATGTGAAAGTGAATTTGAAGATTGTGATTTTGTATTACCAGAATTATTCTCTGTTGTCATTTTACCACTTTAAAAAAAGATTTATGTGGAATTTTTAAAAAAACAGATTTATGTGGCAGTTCTTAAATCTTGTAATTTTTTCTTTTTTAATTAAGTCACTCAGCATCTGAAGAGGCTTCGGGTTCAGACTCAGGCAGCCAATCGGAGAGTGAGCAGGGCAGCGATCCAGGAAGTGGACATGGCAGTGAGTCAAATAGCAGTTCTGAATCTTCAGAGAGCCAGTCGGAATCTGAAAGTGAGTCGGCGGGTTCCAAATCCCAGCCAGTCCTTCCAGAAGCCAAAGAGAAGCCAGCGTCTAAGAAGGAACGGATAGCTGATGTGAAGAAGGTATCTACTTTGCTATACAGTGAAAACGTGCTGCTGGCTAAGACCAGCAAGCAGAACTTAATTTCGCATGGAAAACTCACTAGTGTATCTGGATGATGAAAACTACTGCCACCTTTTGTTTGTTTGTTTGTTTAATTTTTTTTTTTTATGTTTTATTTGTTTTTGAGAGCAGGAGAGACAAATCATGAGTGGGGAGGGGCAGAGAGAGAGAGAGAGAGAGAGAGACACACACACACACACACACACTCACACACAGAATCCGAAGCAGGCTCCAGGCTCTGAGCTGTCAGCATAGAGCCCGACGCGGGGCTCGAACTCACAGACTGCGAGATCATAACCTGAGCCGAAGTCAGACACTTAACTGACTAAGCTGCCCTGGCTCCCCATACCGCCACCTTTTGTAATAATATACTGTCTGTGGATATAAAGATTGCTTTCTGTTCTTCTATTTGATATAGTAGACACAGGGCCATAAGGGAAATAATTACATGAACCATCAAATTACAGGACAAAAAGACACATTTTTATAGTTTTGGTTTTTAACATTTAAAAAAAGGTTAATAGTACCAAACAATATAGAGAGAATTACGGACAGCTGATTACGGAATGTGGTTGTGACGCTTAGTTATGGATAACAACAGCTCAAGAATAAGGGCAGTCTTCTGAAGGATGGGAGGAAAATACTTCTCATAGGAAAAAAAGCTTTCTGCATCTAGGCAATGTAAGCGTTGTTTGCTTAACAGAGAAGAGTCTTGTAGCAACGAATGCGAAAAAGGCAAAAATTGAAGTGCTTAATGTCTTCTCGATGCACAAACTTTGGGATGCATATCTTTTGGGGAAAAATTAACGACTTGGCCTAATTAGTCACAAGAGCACAGCAGATCTATTAAAATTCCATTTTGAGACAATTAGGTGTGAATCACTGAAAATACAAAAGAATATTCTTTTAGAAATTTAAAAGATGTCCTAATAAAAGCTTTATGCTAAATTTCCCTTTTTATTCTTCTAACACATTAATCTTCATCTGAGCACTTAAATTTTTGTAGTAGTACAAATAATTTTAAATTACCCACAGGTTCTACAGAATAGCTTTGATAGATGCTTCAACAGATGCGTCATTGAGGATAAGAAAGTGAAAGCTGTCTTTGCTAATCCAGTCATCACCAGTGGCTTTTAGACACTCAAGTATTGTACCTTGTCACCTGCTCAAAGTGTTGGTGGACCTTTCACAAGAGGAAGTGCAAGGAGACCCTGCATGTGATGCAGAGGACCACTTAGAGATTTTGCTCTAACACTAAACTAGAAGCTTACTCCCCAGGCTTGTAGCAGAAGGCGTTGCTTGGTGATCTTCAGAGTGTAATGTCTGAGCCTTGTTTCCTCTACATCTAGACCAGGTATTCTTTTCCAAACACCACAGCACACTTTTGAGGAAGTAAAATGGTAGAAAATGTCTGGATGTAACTTTCTTCTGTGCTGCGGAGAATTCTTTTCTTGAAGAGATAAAGGAAACCACAGAAACTGTGACTTACATAGTGTTTAAAACTTCACCGAAATCTGGTTGACTGGGATTCATAGCTGTTAACTGTAAGACCTTTTATATATATATATATATATATATATATATATATATATATATATATATTTAACCTTATATAAGTAGATAAAAGGGACTTAAGAAAGAAATTGTTACTAAGACTGAATTTCAAAATACAAGTAAAGCTTCAGACAGAAATATTAAAATATATTTTAATTTAAAACTTTTTGAGGGAGAGTGTGTGTTGTGCACACGTGCAAGTCGGGTAGTGGGCAGAGGGAGAGTCTTGAGCAGCAGGTTCTGTGCTCAGTGTAGAGCCCGAGACTGGGTTGTGTTTCAGGACCTTGAGATCATGAGCTGAGCCAAAATCAAGACTCGGGCACTTAGCTGACTAAGTCACCCAGGTGCCCCTAAAATACACTCTCAAAGTTAAGGCAATAAATTCCAAAAAGTTAATAAGGTTAACAGGTGGATGGATGTACTAAGTAGTTAGAATGATTGGATTGTGACTTTTTTTGGTTTGGCATTTATTTATTTATTTTTGAGAGAGAGAGCAAGCAGGAGAGGGAGAGAGAATCCCAAGCGGGCTCTGCACTCTCAGCACAGACCCTGATGCAGGACTCAAACTCCTAAACCATGAGATCATGACCCGAGCTGAAATCAAGAGTCAGACACTTAGATGACCAAGCCATTCAGACGCCCTGATCAGATTGTGATTTTAACGATACTATTCTAAAATGAGAACTCCTTAGGAAGGTTCTTTGTTTTCTGTATACATGGTAGCTTTTTTATTGAAGAGTTGAATTAGATATTGTAGCCCTCAAAAGGACAAGGTGAATTCAAGATGGTTTTAGTATGTATACGTTAGAGCATATCCTGTAATACGGTCTCAGCAGTTGAGCCTGAATGCCTAATATTTCAAAATGATAAAACTAAGTGGTGCAGTGACATTTAAATGATTTAGCTACCCCGGTTAATTAAAAGCTCCTTAAATACCTGTGTTGAGTACTTTTGTACCTTTAGCAGAAGTCCAAAAAGGGGTAAGGGTTGGGGCTGGGGTCGGCAGGGCTGGAGTAACTATTTTGTCTCCTTCCTTTCTCTGCCAGATTTATTCAGTGTCCTGCTGCCTCTGTCACCCAGATTTCCTGCCACTTGGTTATTCCTAACTCCTTCTGTTTGGACTTTTTGTCCTCCCGACTCTGAGATTATTCTAAGACCATTATGGATTTGTCACCTTTATAAGCTGGGAACACTAGATTACGTGATTACGTTGGATTCTTGTTCTAAAGTGCCTTTCCTGGAACATCTTGCTTGTTTTCTTTGGAGGCTTTGGTTTTGTTCAGCTTACTCGGCACTTTTTTTTTTTTTTTAAATTTATTAAAGGCACTGTTGATAATATCCTCCCTTGCCTTAGTGACATTCTGTTTTTCTGGGTTGTCTGTCATCAATTTTGTCTTTTTCGGGGTCCACTCTCCACGCACTTCATGAGTCTCAGCCAGCGGCTTCTCCTGGGCCTCACTTTCTAAATATTTTCATGACATTCGCTGTCACCCGTGTTTTGACAACAAACCCACATTTCTAATCTTGGCTGTCAGGCATCTCTTCTGCGTGTTTAACTCCTGTTAAACGTCTTCATTTCATTGTTCCACAATCCGTCCAAATTCATTTTGCCTCCGTGTGACCGATTTCATTAGAAAAACACAAGACCTACTTGGCAGGAGTTATCTCTGGGAAGGAGAGTGAGATTGGGGGTTAGACTCTCGTCGTTAGAGGTTGGAAGGGTCTTTTACATTTTTTCTATAGATTTGTTGATTTGCATCTTTTAAATAAGGTGATGTTGTTATATTGAGAAAAAAGAATTTTCTTGTCAACTAATCTCTCAACTTCATTTATGTATTTCTGTCACTCGTGAGGATTGTTATTAAAAATCAAGCCCATTACTGCTGGAGAACACAGCGAAGTGTACAGAGACAGGGTAGCAGTGGGGCTCAACTGAGAACACCTAGCTAGGTGTCAGGAAGCCTAATTCATGTGCATCTGGCACGCTACACGTCCCGCGGGATTCGAGGAAATAGACAGATGTGCTGATACCTACTTCGTAAGGTGTGTTGGCGCCCTCGTTGATTTTTGATTTCACAGATGGGTCAGTGTGCTGTCATAGCCGATACTGGAAAGCATAGGGGACTTAAAATTCATCAGTAGAGACTTTGTCTTTAGTGGAAGCCTTGCCATAAACTGTAAGTTTATATTTTAATGACAAGTCAACAGTGTGCCATGTGGTTTAAGAGCCATTCAGTAAAGAAGAGGCACTGTTAAACTGCAGTGTGTCCCAGGATAATAGAGATGGTACTTCATGGTCTCAAAACAAAACTGACACAACACACCCTTTTGATATTTAGTTACTTGAATTTTCTTAAATTTTCTTAAATTGAAATACATGTTCCAGTAATGAATATAGTAAATCAAAAAAGGATTCACTCATGGTCTATTAATTTTACAGATGTGGGAAGAATATCCTGATGTTTATGGGGTTAGGCGGTCAAACCGAAGCAGACAAGAACCATCACGATTTAATATTAAGGAGGAGGTAAGAAAAAGACGTGTTTTAAGGGGATACATTTAGACTCCTTATCTTACCTCATCCTTTTCGACTCTGGTATGTGCTGCCATTGACTCGACTGAACTTTATGCCTTGGAGTTCTAAGTGACTCTAATGTAAGCTTTCTCAACCTGAGTACGGCAACGAAAACCACAGGTGGCTTTTAAAGGAAGAAACTTAACCAGGAAGATTGTGTCATAACGAATGGCCTAGTAGAGTGTTAGAGTATTATACAGAACTTGGCCTCAAAGTTTTGTTTTTTATTTTTTTAAGGTTTCTGAGTTTCAAGTGAAATTGATTATTGGAAGAAGTTTGCCGTTTAAAATATCTAGTTTCTAAATCTCCTACATTTTATCAAATGAGTCATTGCTTGGTAAACAAATGTGATAGTGGAAGTTGTTTCAGATTTATTTCTGAGAAAGGAAGGAGAGTTTGCTTAAGTAATGCATTTTAACTAATTCTTCAAATTTGCTTTCTGTTTTTAGTGTGTAGTATAAAATACCACACACACATTTAGTCTGATCTAATTGTGAGAGTTTGGTGGTTTTTTCAAATTAGTAATAATGTACTGGGTTCTGTTATTTCTATAGAATAGACTTTTCTCACCTTTCTCAGTTCGTGTGGTATTTTTGTCAGTTCTTGCCTCTATAGTAGGTATAGAGACCACGTTCTGAAGAGATGCTCTTTTGTGCCTGAGATGTCCCCTTTCTGTATTCTTAGGAGGACTTTGCTATTCTTAAGTATGTAACATTCTTCTGATGAAAGTTAATATCCAGAGGTTAGTGAGATGGGGGTGAGTTTTGGTAAACATATTTTAAAAATCTAATTTGACTGTAACATCCACATTGGCCTTATGGTGTTTTAGTTTGAATGATCTCCGAGCTGGTTTGCCTGAGCTTTATTTTTCCACAGTGTCTAGGACACGGTTCCTGAGCCATGTTTGTTACAAGCAGTCACATAGTTGTGTCAATCTTTTCCTCTTTTATAAAATATTCATTAACACATTCTCTATAGGGCACAAGACAGCAATAGGAATAGTTTGCCAGTTTGCCTAATTTTGGGGGGAAAGAGCCATTTAAATGTTTCTGACTGACTATAAACCTTTCTTGGCCTAGTGCCGTCAGCAGGGCACTGTTGGCTCATGATTGAACATGCTCTGTAATGAGTCTAAAATGGAAGAGATTAGCAGTCACCACCTTTAATGACACACTAAATGTTGTGGTGTTTCACATGATATTCTAGATCTGTAGTATTGTGTATGGTAGCCACTAACATGTGGGTTTTAAAGTTTTAAATTAAATTAAAATAAAGTAAAATGAAAGATTCTGTTCCTTAGCTGCACTAGCCATGTTTCAGGGGCTCAGCAGTCACATGTGGCTGCTGGCCACTAGCTCGGAGCCTGCAGATACAGAACATTTCTGTTGTCACAGAATTTTACTGGACCGCGCTCTTGTTGAAGTCAAGCTGAGAGAAGGGTGGGAGAAGGGTTCCCGGTATTAGAGGTAACCCCGTCATAACAGACAAATTAATTTGTTTCAAAGGAAAAGAAGAGTGAGCACCACCAAACACAGGTTTCTTTTGTCTGAAAGCTCATATCGAATCATGTTATTATCGAGTAGATTGTGGAACCAGGGGGTCGTGTGTCCCTAACGAACTGTGAATTAAAGTCTGTAATCATTTTTCCCCCCCTCACACACCGAAGGCAAGTAGCGGGTCTGAGAGTGGGAGCCCAAAAAGAAGAGGCCAGAGGCAGCTGAAGAAACAGTAAGTCTTTCATGGGGGCAATTACTTCCCCAGGGGTTTCGAACACATCAGCTTCTCTGTGCGGTCGTCCGCCCCGGGTCCTGGAGTCTGCTGCTTCTCTCGCTGTCTTGGGTTATACTCTGTCCTGACCCTCTGCAGCGGCAGCCCTCGAAGCTCAGGACTGCGTGTGTTCCATGTGCTCGAGCTACTTCTTGGGGCAAACCCCAGCTTGTTCTGTGTGGTTTGCCTGATTAGCCCAGTTGTGTTTTTCTTAAAAATGTGCACCAGTTTTATTCTGGTTGAACAAGGAACAAATTTAGATTTGCTCTTTTTCCTTTTAACTTGTTCTTTGTGTGGGTGTGGCAAAATTATACTTTGTTGGACCAGACACCCAATTTAGTATGAAATTTCAGATCATCGTTACCATCTAATTTTAATGCTGCAGTTTACAAGCCAGAAATTTTTAATTCTTGGCTTCACATGGCATTCCTTTAGAACATAGATTATATATTCATTATTTTAAAAATTTACAAATTCTACTTAATTAAGGTGAAAAAAATGTGATTTTTTTTTTTTCTTCCTGAGAATTAAAAAAAATCATTTTTGGAGGGTGTCTGGGTCTCTCTGACAGTCTGAATTCTACAGCCTGCCCCCTGAGGAGCTTCATTTGAAAATGTAGCTATTGAAAATTTGGCAGACAAATTCAGGGGTTTCTCCTGGTAAACAGTTGTCCATGGTGCCTATTAAAATAGAGCCCCAATTATATATATTCTCTGTTCTAAAATATTAGTAATCCTTAATAAGTATTTGGCCTAAAGCAAAGGAGTTTGAATTCTTTAAACCCATTTCCTCATCTTTGAAATGAGTAATACTCAATCTGCCAACCTAACAGGGTTACTGGGAACTGTGCTAGGAAAAGTCGAGTGTTTAGTATCCTCTCCAGGGCACATACACTTTTCATTTGTGTTTGAAATATTTGTTAGAGTTGGAGGAAAAGCTGTAGGCAAGCCTGCACTTCTTGGCTTCTTAGAAGGCTTTGTTCTCCTCCAGCCCCTGGCCTGCGTGGGAGACTATTCTGGTCTCTTGGCCTTTTGGGGGCCTTCGGGAAGTCTGCATGTGCTCTTTCCTCCACCATCTGGCTATGTTCTGCTGGTCTCTTGACTGGGATCTAAGTGGTGCTGTGCTTGAAAACCTCCAGGTCCTGCCTCAATGGCGTCTGGGTGTGCAGAAGCCCGCTGGCCCTGCACTTACTCCCCTTCTGTCAATCCCAGGATTCTCTAAAGTCGACAGTTCTCAGAGACTTTCTTTCCCTGAGTAGAACCTCTTAGTTCCTCATAGGGGGTTATATCTTCTGTAAGGCTGCTTCCCTCCCCCGGCCTCTTCCCTAGGAACTTAGCCAGAGCTGGCGGGGTTGTGTGTGTGGGGGGTGTTCCCCAGGGGGGAGTTCCCCGCATGCTTGTTTGGGCCCTGGGCTAGACTCACTTCCTGCCATCCTCTGGGCAGTGCTGTGTACTGGGGCTCATGGGGTGCTCTTCCCCTGAGTCCGTTTAATTATAATTAGTAGGACCAGGTGGAGGTGCAGTAGCTGCTAACACTCCCGTTGCAAGGCTCAGCACGAAAGGGGGCCTGTGTGATCTGAGCAAGCCGAACAGGACCTGGAGTGTGGGCGCGCGGATTTCAGAATTGATGGGCTCGCTCAAAGGGAGCAGAGGCTTTGAAATACTAGCACAAGGAGATGTTTTTCTGAAACACTTCGTATTGCACCACAGATTTTAAAGTTTTTAAAAAGCTATTATTTTAAACTTTTTTTTAATTCAAACTTTAAAAACGTAAGAATAAAAAGTAGTAGTACAAAGACTGCATGTGTATTTTTCCCAGATTTGCCATTGGTTACCACTTTTGCCTCATTTGCTTTATGGTTGTGGGTGCTTTCTTTGTAAATATTTATGCATGCACATATTTTTTTCTGAACCACTTAAGACTAAGATTGACACAAATCATGGCCTTTTACCCCTAAATACCGAAGTGCGGATTTCCTAAGAATAATGATTCTTTCTTAAGCACAGGATAGTTTTAATATAACTAGATTTAACATTGCTGAAACTCTTTTGTCTAATCCATATTCCCATTTTGTTAATTGACCCAGTAATGTCTTTTATAACATTTCCCACCTCCACCGCAGGGTTCTATCTAGGGTTAGATACTGTATTAGTGGTCTTTCATAGCCTTTTTGTGTTTTTATGACCTTGGCATCTTTGAAGAATACAGTCTTACAAGGGAATAACTCCCCAGAGTCAATAATGTGAGTTAGCAATGTTGAAAATTTGAGCGATGATGCTTAACAATTCAGATTTCTGGCTTTTTTGGAGAAAAATCTGTCATTGCTGGTCTCCATAACAGTGGTCTTTGTAACCTGCAGATGGACTAGGAGTTCTCTGTCTGACTCCATTTACAGTCCTTATCTGGCCCTAGTGGGTAGTGGAGATTGTAACCCCTGACCTAGTCATGCTAACCAATAAGTTTTTAAATTTTATTTGGCCCACTCATGCTGTTTTGATTATTGAACCCTCTTCCATGCAGTACTTAATGTTGTCCGAATGTGTGAAATGTATAGGACTTATGCTGACTCATTATGGTCCTTCCCTTCAGTGTTTCAAGCCACTCTACAGTTTCCAGAACATTTTCTCCCAACTGGAATTAAAAAAAAAAAAAAATGTGTTAGCCAAAAATCACTTGAAGTTTTTCTTTTGGGACCATAGTTATTTTTGTCTTTCCAGTTCTTTGAATTGGAACTCTGTCACAAACTTGTGACACAGTGGAGGAAAATCTGTTTGGCCCAGATTTTTCTTTCTCTTTGAAACTTGCTCCTGAAAGGCGTTCTCTCTGGGAAAATGTACTGAAAATCAGTGAAGTTTAAGCAGTTCTTTCTGTCTTTTCCCAATCTGCCTTCTAAAGTGAGGAGAAAGGAATCCCCTTCTGGGCTTGTAGAGATAGTTAGTAGGAAGCTTCAGTGACTGTTGGCCAGAATTAGGCCCCTTTTATTTACAAAGAGATTTTGTTTGTTCCCTTCTTTACAGTTGTTTAGATTTAAATTGTATCTTAGGGTTTGTGTTCTGCCAACTACCTTTTTCCTATAAAGGAAGAAACCTATACCTTGTTAGCTTGCATTCCGACTTTTTCATGTCTGTTTACATTGCCGTGGGGCCTTAGTGGCCAGATTTTGATATTTTTAGCCGAGTTTCCAAAATTTGGGTAAAAATTCCATTGATTCCCCCTTAGAGATGGATCTGGCAATTCAGGTCTCCCTGAACATGAAAAAATCACGACCCATTGTAGTCTGACTTACACCTATGGCTTAGTCAGGGAGTTGTGCTCATAAAGTTTGTGTTATATATAAGAAGCCAGTGATCTAGGAGAGCCCTCTATATCTGCAAAGCTGGGAAGTAATCTTTTTATAATGATCACCCTTCTCACCTCCCCTTTATACAAAGTGACTTAGTTTTTTTCCTCTGTTCTTGAAAGTTAAAACAAAATTTAAAATAATTCAGCCAGTTTCAAATACACAAACATACTAACCCATTTAGGCCTTTTAAGCCTTCTGGTGTTCATATCCTCCCAGAATGTGTAAGCCTGGCTTTTCCTGATTTTGTGATCTTCAGTGGGTTATCATTGAGAGGAGGAGGGCTCCAGGTTTGATATGTAATACCAAACACCTTGTTCTCACTGGGAATTTAATTTCCTTCTCTAGGAGGAGGACTTGGGGCCAGTTGATTTGCTCAGTTTTTGTGCATTCTCATACTGGAAGTTTCTGAGTCTTCCTGGTTGTCCATAAGTCTATAAACCTCCAATTTAACTGGAAGACTCTAGCCTCAAAACTGATTGTCATTTTGTTGCCATCTTAGTCTCATAAAGTGTAGAGGTGAACCTGCCCTGATTTAGATTCTGAATTCCTGTGGAGTTCTGTAAATTACAACTAATATTTGACTGTGCATCTTTCTCATCTGATCTCCTCTCCCTTACATCTTAATTGTTCATGTTCTTTCAACCTTGTTAACTTTGAAACCACTTCTCTCCAGTTTGACTATGTGTGTCCCTTTTGAGGGCCAAGCTGTTCTCCTCCCAAAGGAGACTGCAGTCTCACGTGCCAATCTTCTAGTGCCTGGAGACGCCTTCCTTTCTTCTTCCTGGCCATTCCTGTCTTTTCCTTTGGTTCCTTAGAAAATGTTTGTTGTGCTAGGTTCTAGGGAGGAGACTGACATGCCTAGAATGTAGTTAGATATAAGGAAATCTTTGTTTAAACAGAGACCTGCAAGGACATTAGTCAATATTAATAGGCCTTAGCGTCTTAGCAGTCTGTGTCCAAAAGAAAAGTGCCCTACCTGTTTTTTAGACTGATAGGGTTCATTCTTTAATTCTTTCTTTACTTAACAAAGGAGTAGCTCCATTTGCTTGCCTTTGTGCTGAACTCTGTACCAAGAAGAAGACAAGTGGCTCTGCCTAGTAGAGGCAGTCACTTGGTCTAAGGGAAACAAATATGAAACAAACGGTGCTAGTAGAAGTTGAGTAGTACATAAAAGTGCTCTATTCCCTTTTTGTGCTTCCTAAAGTAGGGTGGCTCCTGCACTTTTTGGGAAGATTCTTAGGAATCTGTAGGTAAGCCACCTTCCGCTGTTCCTTTGACCTATTCTCCCATGAAGAATATTGACTTGACTTTGTGATTCTGTGACAGTTGTCTTCGTCATAATCTTATTTCCTATGCATAGACCCAGAGGCACAGTGGTAGTTGTTTTATAAAACCTCAGATACTTGTCTGTGAGTATTTTTCCCCCCTAGATATTTCATGCCCAGTGGCTATTATATGTTCTTTCCTTCTTCCCTAGAAATGAGCTAAGTCCCATGTTTGGTCTTTAAGTAAACCTCAAAAACTCTTTGGGGTGGTAGGAGAGATCTATCAGGTATGGCTCTTTAAAGCCTTCTAAGATCTCAAGGAGCAAAGGAATACCTACTGTATCTGATAATTACTAAAATCTACATTATTAGCCGAACAGATTATTTAGTAAGTGGTAGGTATTTTATCATTGAAAAATAATTTTAGGGACTGCTTTATCCAGTATATTTTAAAGATGTTAACATATCTAGTATTATAGTAGTTTTAAAAGAAGTTTCCAACCAGTATTAGAATTTATTAAGATTCACATTTTTAGGCCTCATTAGACCTGCTAAATCAGAAACTGTGGCAGTGATCCAGAAATTTGTTTTAACAAGTTCTTTAGGTGGTTCTGATCGTCTTACATTTCAGAACCACGAGTCTAGTATCTATTACGACTTCAATCTGTTCAATGGTAGTAGTAAATAAAAATAGAGTATAAGAGATTTAACAGGTTTTTTCCCCAGAATAGTTTAAAAAATACTCCCTTAGTTTCCATTTTCATTTATTTTTGTCACCAGAGAAAAAAATAGGAATAGATATTAATTACACAGTCCAGAAAGAAACATAGCTATTATTTAAATAGAGCTAGAATAAACCTTTTTTAGTCATAATACCTAAAATACACATGTTCTGCCTTCTGGAGAATCCGATTGAAATTAATTTTGTCAGATTCTTCAGACTAAACAATCATGAGGAGTTCTTTTAGAAAAAATCATTTTGCTTTGCTTTTGATCACAGAGAAAAATGGAAACGGGAGCCCTCAGAAGATGAACAGGAACAAGGCACCAGTGCAGAGAGCGAACCAGAGCAGAAAAAAGTGAAAGCCAGAAGACCTGTCCCCAGAAGGTGCGGTGTTTGCTTGAACATCTCTGCTTCTGGTGGAGCGTAGTTTGTGTTAGTCTGCAGTGGTAGGTAGACTGATGGCGTACGGCGTGCTGTGGTTCTGGGCTTTGGAAGTCTGGGGCTCACTTCTTGCCAGGCCACCTCGTTAGCAAGTGATTAGGTGATGAGGATGCTTAATTTGACAGTTGGTCTTTGCATGGTGTGTCGTGCAGAGTGAGGCTTCTGTTTCTTGCTCCTGGGCTTACTAGTTATGAGGGGTGAATGTATCTTCTGCTTTTAAGAAAAACTCTCTGTGTATTGGAGTAGTATGCAGGCTTTTTGGGAAGAACTAATTGCTAAGATTAAAACACTGGCTGGTTGAAAGCATGCTTCACTGTTTCTTACCTTGTTCTTAGAATCTGACATTAAGCAGAGAACCTGATTGTGCAGGGAAAGAAGTAGGCCAAGGGCGCAGGGAACTTTGGTAATTAAAAAAAAAAAAAGCTTATTTATTTTGAGAGGTGGGGCAATGGGCAGAGAGAGAGGGAGAGAGAGAATTCCAAGCAGGCTCTGTGCTGTCAGCACAGCCTGACACAGCTTGATCTCACAAACCACGAGACCATGAGCAGAGCCAAAATCAAGAATTGGATGCTTAACTGATCTGAGCCACCCAGGCGCCCTGAAACTTTGGTGATTTGATCACCTGCCTGGCAACAAAAGGTACTCGTGTTGGGAAAAGGAAGGCGGGAGGCCGAGAGAGATCGCAGGGGACAATTCCTCCTTGCAGTATTGCTTAGAATGGGGGTTGACGGGCTGTTGCCTGTAGGCCACATCCCACTCAGTCACCTATTTCTGTATGGCCTGCAAGCTAAGTATAGCTTTTAGATAAACATTTATAGTTTGATGATAGGCAACACTAAATCGAACCTTAGTTCAGTGAAATGTTATCCCTTCAGAAAGAATTCAGTTCTTGTCATTACATGTGTATCACAAAAGTACTGTGATTATTATTTTGAGTTTTGTCCATAAAAATTATGTGAAAATTTATTTTCTCTCGTTATGTAAGTGCCTGTGTAGTGGCCTCAATTTTGCCTCTCGTCTGGGAAAGCCAACAGTATTTATGCTCTGGCCATTTGCAGCAAACATTTGCCTACCTCTGAGTTAGGACACTGTACACCGGCCCCATCCCTGGCAGGGAAATTTGTCAACTGAGTTTGGTCACAGGACTGGAAAGCCACTTTGGCTTTCTCTTGTAGAGTTTATCTGTCACTTAATGAATCCCTGATCATCTGTCTGAGTAGTGTTGGTTATGGAAGAAGGTATGAGAGAAACAGATAAGATTGTGAGTTTCCATCTGCTCTTTCTCCTTTTTTCACCTTTTTACCACTGGTAGAGTATTTAGGCATTTCCTTACAGGAGTGCCTAGGCTGTGGTTCTCAGTCTGGCTGTGTGCGAGAGTTCCCCGGGAAGCTATCTCCTCAACTGTGTGGCAGGGTGTGGTCTCTCAGGTAGTCTTCCAGATATATTTCATACATGTCACAAAAGTATATGTGTAGTTATTTTTTGTCCTTTGCTCCTTTTATACAGATAGCATTCCATGCATCTTGTTCTGTATTTTTCTTTTGTTATCTTGGAAATCTTCACATCAGTACATGGAAAAGTTTTTTTTTTTTTTTTTTAAAGCCTACCTAGTTATTCTGTGTAGTGAACGGATTCCCAGTTGGTGAAGATTTAGAGTTTTCCTAGTCTTTTGTTAATTGCAAATAATAGTATAGTGAATACCTTGTGCCTGTATTAGTGCACATCTGTAAGGTCAATTCCTAGAAATGGAAAATGTTGACATTTCTAAGTGTGATAGGTATTTTCCAATTGTCCGCTAAAGAAGTACCATCAGCAACACGTTGCATGTGTATTTTTATGTCCGGTAACCCCGAGGACTAGTTGAGAACCATTGATTCTCAGAATCCACTGCATCTCCTGTACATGTTTGAGTATTATCAGCATTACAATTACTTTTATGTTGAAAATGAAGATTTCTAGTTAATTAGAATCATAGCAAATGGGACCCAGGAATATACATTTCTGACATTCCCCAGGTTAATCCTATGTGTGTATTGGGGCTCTGGGGAATTATATAGATTTGAAATAGACACCAAGTGATAGAATAAAAACTTCGCCATTTTTTCTCTTCTCATTTTTAGAACAGTGCCCAAACCTCGTGTTAAAAAGCAGCCTAAGACTCAGCGTGGAAAGAGAAAAAGGCAAGATTCTTCTGATGACGATGATGAAGATGATGAAGCTCCTAAAAGGCAGACTCGTCGCAGAGCGGCTAAAAATGTTAGGTAGGTTATGCGCCAGACGATTTTCATTAGCATGAGGGTGATGGTTGGTTAGAACTTGGTTCAGGCGAGTCCACAGTTTTTCTTTTTATGTTTTTCTTTTTTTTTTTAGTTTATTTTGAGAGGGAGAGTGCTCATGTGCATGCACTTGAGAGCATGAGTCGGGGAGGGGCAGAGAGAGAGAAGCCCAGGCAGGCCCCGCACTGTAAGAGTGGAGCCCGATGCAGAGGTCAGACCCACAAACTGTGAGATCATGGGCAGAACCGAAACTAAGAGTCCCATGTTCAACTGACTGAGCCACCCAGGCACCTTCAGGATTTTGCATTTTGATAGGCAAAAATAATGACCTGTGTCCTGAGGTTGTGTTTAGAAATCTGATCAGTGTTCTTGCAAAAAGAATGATGTTGGCCAGTGGGAATATTGAAGGAATAGCAATGGCTCGTTTCAGGCCCTCATTCCTGTAAAGAAAAGCGCTTCAAGTTGATGTTTTATTGAGGTGGGTTAGTGAGTGACAACTGTCTTTATTTCATAACATCCTTTTTCAGGAAAGATGTTTGGATTGTATTCTCACTTCTAAAATGCTCTTTTAATCAGACAGATTCTTCTGAGGGTCACTTTATGTACTGGTATTCGGGGGTAATTTTATTGAGCTTACTAATAGGATATGGAGCATTAATAGGAAATGAAATAAAGGAGTAGATATATGCAGACATCAATATTTTACTTTATATGAGTCCAAGGATATTTCATTTTCTTTCAGAGGATACACAGGTTTCTTTGGTCTACTTAGAGATGGTGAAACTAAGTCCTGGAGATATTAACCTGTCCAGTGTGTCTGGTTAATGATTCCAGAGTTTGGACTAGGCACTGATGATGCCGATGTATCCTTTTTCCTCCTGCAGCTGTTGTGCATCCAGGATTGTGTTTTTCTCTTGTGTGATTCCCAAACTGTTTATTGTTTATATATGACGGAAGGTTACGTTTTAATATTTTATTACCAGGAAGTAAGTACGTTGAAGTTTTCAACAGTTTGAGAATACTGAAATTTCATATTCTTGTTACCAGACAAAATACAGGGTTGAGACATTTCATCTTAGAAATAACCGTTTCCTTTTTGCTATTTTTTCATTCATTATATGTTTTCTTTGTAGTTGTTTCTTGTTTATATAGTAACATGTTTTTGTTTTGTTGAAAAACAAAAGCATAGGCATGTCCTTGTAGTTTTCTATATCTTGCTTACACAAATCACTATAAACAGTAGTCTTTTTATTTTGAACTGTAAGCCTTCCTGCAGTTCTCATGAATATGCAGTAATAGTTAAGTAGGAGGAAACAAGAACTTTGAGCCCCCTGATATTAAAACATGGTGGAGCCAAAAGGGTATGGTTCTTTAATGGTGTTGTATTTGGTGGTGTTTAATTCTGGAAAGGTAGTCTCTCATTTATCCAGCGTTGTTTTTCATGCAGCTATAAAGAAGATGATGACTTTGAGACTGACTCTGACGACCTCATTGAAATGACCGGAGAAGGAGCCGATGAGCAGCAGGACAACAGTGAAACTATTGAGAAGGTCTTAGACTCAAGGCTGGGGAAGAAAGGAGGTACGTGTCTTTGGGGAGCAAATTATGTCTTACCTACTCAGGGAGGCCTGAATCTTCTGTATTTCAGCTCTGAAATGAAGAATTTTAGTCCATGCTCACATTGCTTATGAAATGTTGGAAGTTTTTCCGGTACAATGTCACATTTCATTGCTGAGGATGTAAGGAGGACGTATGTCTTAAGACTTGAAAATTAGGATAGTAAAGATGTGTTCATAGCTGAAAAACCGTGATGTAGCAGAGATTCTGGTTTATAAACCTGAAACAAATTTACCTTTAATTAGGGTTTCTGAATCTCCTGGATGATAGCAAACGAAGATTTTTTTATATCTAACCTGAGGTATCTTATAACTTAGTTTCTTTAAAGTAAACATTCCATATAGAAAATATCAAAATATTGCCTAATTCATTTTTCTTTTCCTTTTTTTTCCCATCGAGCCTCATTTGAGGTTAAGAGTTAACAGAGAACTTGGGGTGGATGGGTAATTGGTGTAGGATGATGTGGTGGGCGGGGAGTTTTTTTTTAAGGTTTATTCATTTTAGAGAGACAGAGACAGAACGCGAGTGGGGGAGAAGCAGAGAGAGAGGGAGACACAGAATCCAAAGCAGCCTCCAGGCTCTGAGCTGTCAGCACAGAGCCTGATGTGGGGCTTGAACCCATGAGCTGTGAGATCGTGACCTGAGCTGAAGTCGGACGCTCAACCGACTGAGCCGCCCAGGCGCCCCTATTTCTTAGTATTCTTAGAGAGTCAGATTTGTTTTCTGAGTTGGTAGGGGCGAAACCAAAAGGATGTTCTTCTCCCATTTCTATTGTGTTTACACACAAGGATTTCTTTGATTTCACTAGCATATTTTGAAAACATTTTAAAGTGTAGAAATTGGGTTTGCATTTTGAAAATATTTGAAATTACGAATCTTGTTCATCCTGTATTGTTTGTGAATTTCTGCTTATTTTTCAGTCAGAGGACTTTGATGCTTTATCCAAAAAGAGATTCTTTAGCTGAAGCTTTTTAAGGGTCTGGTTTAATATACTTTTAAATGTTTACCTGAATCCTTTTGCAGCCACCGGAGCTTCTACTACTGTATATGCGATTGAAGCTAATGGAGACCCTAGCGGCGACTTTGACACTGAAAAGGATGAGGGTGAAGTCCAGTACCTCATCAAGTGGAAGGGTTGGTCTTACATTCACAGCACGTGGGAGAGCGAAGAATCCTTACAACAGCAGAAAGTGAAGGGCCTAAAAAAATTAGAGAACTTCAAGAAGAAAGAGGATGAAATCAAGCAATGGTACATTTTTCAAGCGATGGTATATTTGCAGCCTCGAGGGAAGGGAAGGTTTTTAAATAATGCGCGGAGCATAGAGCAGTCTAGGAACTCAGATTTTGCCTTGATTATGTGAACACAGAGCCAGTCACAATTCCATTTTGTAAAATTGTGACCTGAAGACACCATATATATGCAGCCACCAATTTTGCAGAGTTTGATAATAATAAGTAGCTCATGGAGCATTTTGCACACCCAGTGTTTTTATTTTTTTTATTTTATTTATTTATTTTTATTTATTTTTCATTAAAATACTTTATTTTCAAATTGGTTTACATGTAACACCCAGTGTTCATCCCAACAAGTGCCCTCTTTAATGTCCGTCACCCCCTCTCCCCCCTCCCTCACCCCTCTCACCCTCACCCTCACCTCAGTGAGAGTCTCTTATGTTTTATCTCCCTCCCTCTCTGTGTCTTTTTTTCCTTTCCCCTCTTCCCCTCCCCCTGGTTTTTGCTTAGTCTCACAAAGTCCACCTATGCGTGGAAACATATGGTATCTGTCTTTTTCTGACTGACTTATTTCACTTAACATAATACCCTCCAGTTCCATCCATGTTGCTACACATGGCCAGATCTCATTTTTTCTCATTGCCACATAGTATTCCATTGTATATATGTACCACATCTTCTTTATCCACTCGTCAGTTGATGGGCACTTGGTCTCTCTCCATGATTTGGCTATTGTCGAAAGTGCTGCTATGAACATTGGGGTACATGTGCTCCTATGCATCAGCATTCCTGTGTCTCTTGGGTAGATTCCTAGCAGGGCTATTGCTGGGTCAAAGGGTAGCTCTATTTTCATTTTTTTGAGGAACCTCCACACCGTTTTCCAGAGGGGCTGCACCAGTTTGCATTCCCACCAACAGTGTAGGAGGGACACCCAGTGTTTTTAATCCTTACAATAAGCCCATGTGATTTGTACTGTTGTATCATTTCGTGGATAGGAAGAGTGAGGCACAAGGCAGCTTTTCCAGGGGGACCCAGGATTGGATTTTTGGCAGCCCTAGTCCAGAGCTAAGCTCTTAGACACCCCGTCATTTTCCTATGATTATGCTGGCTTACCTTAGATGTCAGGAGTTAATGTTCCAGAACTGTCTGGGTTACAATACACTTAACACTAATCTCAGTTTTACACAATTTGCAGACATGATGTGACAGAAACCGATAACTTCTGAAGCTCTGATAGCCCATTTGTGTTTTTAGTTTGCTTCTAACTTTGAAGGTGGTTAAGTTGCATATGAGAAATATGTGGGAGCTATAGCACCCACAGACCTAAACTAATTAGAGGTATCAAGTTCAACTCTGAAGAGACACCTGCCAGTGTAATGTGATCAGGTTATTTTGTGTTAGAAATAGGGCCAGATGGATTCTAATTCCCATTTTACTACTATGCACAATGTGCTCCTTCAGTAAATCTCTTATTTTCCCTTTATGTATCCCTAAGATGAGGTAGGTTGTAAAGCAATTACAAATTTAAAGTCCTTGGAAGTACAGTAATAGTTCATTTCAGGTTCCCGGTATTGTTCTTTTATAGAATTTTAGTCCCAAGAATAACTAGCTTTCCATAAATGCTACATTTAATCTCCTAAAGTGCATACCTATATGAAAAAGACATGTTTCCTTTTAAATCTGGAAGACAGTTTTATTGTCCTGTTCTGTTTAGATATTGGAATTTATTACACAAAGTAATTATTTTTAGGTTTTTTTATAAAGAAGGAACAATTGGTATGTTTTATGAGTCTAAGGTTTTCTAAAAGTATGGTTTTTGTAAAATCTCTGACTTAATTACTAGTATAGGACGCTGAAGGGACAGATGGGAATAAAGACTATGTTTCCTTTGCTCTTTTTAGACTTTGCTTTCATAGATTTGTATGGATCTCCCAAATCTAATTGGTATATATTTTTTCTGTCTTCTGTCTAGGTTAGGAAAAGTCTCTCCTGAAGATGTGGAATATTTCAACTGCCAACAAGAGCTGGCCTCAGAGTTGAACAAACAGTATCAGATAGTTGAAAGGATAATTGGTGAGCACATGGAAACTTAATTTCAGCAATGTTTCAACTCCAAAAATAATGGCTTGTGGTTTTGGGGTAATGTAAATTTAAGAATGCATTTTGTGGATTTACTTTTTGAGAATAGAGAAAAAAAAGCAAGAGAATAGACATATCTAGATTTATTTTGAAGGAAAAGTTAACAGGATTTGCTGGTAAATTTGCATGTGGGGGATGAGAGAAAGAGGTGTCAAGTATGATGCCAAGACTTTTGACCCAGGCAAGCAGGAGAACAGAGGTACTGTTTACTGAAATGGAAAGGCTAAGGGAAGAGCTGACTTTTAGAGTGGAAATCAAGAGCTGGGTTTGATATTTGTAAGTTTGCTGTTCTTGGTTGACCAAGTGGGGAGTATTGTGAAGGTTGTAGCATATGAGAGCCTGGAGTTGAGAATTCTCATCTGCACTGGAGATTTATATTTGGGAATTTATCAGTATATAGATAGTATCTAAAGCCTAAGATTTCCTGAGATAATCAGAAATAGTATACCTAGTGACAATAGGAACTCTGAGAACATTCCAGGTTTTGGAAGTTAGGGAAAAGCCACAGGGGAAGAGAAGAGAAAGAATGTCCCATGAGAGAGGAGGGGGGCTGAGAGCATGATGCCCTTGAGGGAAGGAGGACTGAGACTTGATCCTTCAATTTGGGCTGGTTTAGGATCTGTGGAGTGGTGGGGATGAGGCCTGATGGGGTGGCTTCAAGAGAGAATGAGGGGGACAGTGAGTGAAAACAGCTCTCCTGGGGAGTTTAGTTGTAAAGGGAAACAGAAATAGGGTCGTAGCTACACAGGGCTGTGAGAGCAAAACAGGTGTTCTCTGTTTTTTTTTTTTTTTTCTTTTTTTTATGATATGAGATTATAGAGTATATTTGTATTCTTATTCATAGGACCTAAAATGTCACTCTTTGCTTGAGTATAGTGATAATTTTTCTATTTTATTTTCCATTTGTTTAGCTGTGAAGACAAGCAAATCTACATTGGGTCAAACAGATTTTCCAGGTAAGCAAAAGATGTGGTTAACAAATGTTATTGAGCATCTAAGAGCAGTTCAGGGTTTGCAGTGTATTTACAGTTTTGCCACTTGGTGTTTCAGTGGTTACGTGTTAAACAGTGTCACTTCCCTTTGATTGACAGTTGCTGACCTACAAATTTTTGTATGTGAAACAGCTCACAGTCGGAAGCCGGCACCTTCAAATGAGCCTGAGTATCTGTGCAAATGGATGGGACTGCCCTATTCAGAGTGCAGCTGGGAAGATGAAGCCTTGATTGGAAAGAAGTTCCAGAGCTGTATTGACAGCTTCCATAGTCGGAACAACTCAAAAACCATCCCGACAAGAGAATGCAAGGTGTGTGACGGCTGGCGCTTGGTTTTTCAGAGGAAAGATGTATTGATAGAAGGGGTTGGTCACATAGATGTTGGGAAGAGAAAATATACAAAAGTAAATGATAATTCCCACTTCGATGTGAAAGGTGAATTAACCTTGACATCAAAGGAAAATCCTAAAATAGAAGGAGAGAATGGGTTGTATAATGGCTTCGCTGACTTCTTTAATCTTAAAATTCACAGAACTGAATAGGTCTAATTAGAGATATTGTGCAGAATATTTGAAAGAATTTAAGCACTTTAAAGAGAAGTGACAGTGTGTAAGGGGGATGCCTGGGTGCTTCAGTCAGTTGAACGACTGAAGGTTGAACGACTGATTTCGGCTCAGGTCATGATCTCATGACTCGTGAGTCCAAGCCCCGTGTTGGGCTGTGCGCTGACAGCGCGGAGCCTGTTTGGGATTCTCTCTCTCCCTCTCTCAGCCCCTCTACCCCCCAGGCTCATACACGCTCTCTCTCTCTCAAAATAAATAAATAAACTTAAATAAAATAAAGGGAAGTGACGGGAAAGGGGAGGAGCTCTAAATTCTAAGTTTGAAACTAAACATACAGGCTTTTTATTTGCTTGTTTACACAAATCCTTTCCCTTCTTTGGAATTCATTCCACATGTAAAGTGGTGTGCTTGGGTCCTTGGCAATAAAAACCTGTGTAAGTCATGGGCTCTGTCTCTGAAGAGTTGACGTCCAGTTCATGGCACCAGACCTCCATCTGTGGTATGCAGTGTGTACTTGAAGGGGCATTGAATGTGATCAAAACTGTGGTCCAGGAAGTACAGAGGCAGGAGTCCCTGGGCTCCAGTGTTCCGTGAGGAAGTTTTAGAGGGTTAAAGAGGTTGCACTACTTGAACTGCCCTGGTTCTTGAAGAGTGGGCCGCTGCTGGATAGACAGATGGAAGGGGGCCCAGGTTATTGCCCTTCCGTGAAAGGCGTCAGGAGAAAGATGTTCTTGGGGTCGGAAGAGAGGAAGGTGTTGTTGGCACGTGCATCTGGGTCCGAGTGTGCGTGTCTTGAACAGCTCGGAGGGTAATTCTGGCTTCATCCAGTGGGGCTGGGTATGCTTACTTCCCCGAGAGAGAGCAGCAGGATGGAAACTGTGGTATTCGGGAAACTTCATGTAACTGCCACGTGCAGGAGCTGCTGGCGCAGGCAGTTAGGAAAGCCAGATGGTCCAGCCATAAACATGCCGTAGACGTCTGTGAGGAAACAACAGTGTGCGGACAAGGAAGTCTGGATGGGGAAGCTATGGGGGAGACTTGGCAGAAGTGGACACGGGGTTCGGCGGCTGAGTGCGAAGAGTCAGATTCTGTTCACTGCTAGGTGCTCACAGAGGAGAGGTGAGATGAGCAGTAGTCACCTCACCAAATACACTGTTAGGGTGATACTTCACGTAATAGGGTGCTGATTCCACAGATCCGTAATCTTCAGAGAAATGCTCGCTGAAAAAAGACTTTGTAGCCGAAGAACAAAGCATTCCTGAATGAAGTTTTCCTGTAAAGTAACAATATGGACAAGCACTTTAGACTTTAAAAAGTCACAGTAATGAAATTTATGTAACTTGTGTTACATTCTTAATGGATTTAGCCAGAATCTACGTTTTGTGCAAAGCATAGAGACATGACCTTACTAGACTGCTGTTCCTCACATCCTTTCCTTTAGGAAACCAAACTCACACACTTGGGAGTTCGACGTCACGGGGCTGGCATTTTAGGATTTGCAAATACTGTGATCGTGGAGTGCTGCTCTGTTTGGCATATACAGACTTTCCCAGCGTCCTTGTTCTGTACTGTTTAGAACGAGATTATGTAAAGAGGGTAATGGAGCACTCCCTGTCGTATGATAGGCTGTAAACTTAGTGCTGTGGAGTGGCGTTCACAGACTTACTTCAGGACAGGAGCATGCTCACCAAACACCGTTTCAGGGTACGTCTGGCTCTGGGAGTACAGACCTCAACGAGAGGAAATGTGGGTGTGGTGGCATAGGTGGGGTTGGGGATTCAAAACTTCTGTGTTTTGGGGCGCCTGGGTGGTTCAGTTGGTTGAGCGTCTGACTTTAGCTCAGGTCATGATCACCATTCCCGAGTTTGAGCCTTGTATCGGGCTCTGTGCTGACAGCTCAGAGCCCGGAGCCTGTTTCGGACTATGTGTCTCCCTCTCTCTTTGCCCCTCCCCTACTCGTGCTCTGTCTCTCTCTCAAAAATAAGTAAACATTAAAAAAAAATATTTAAACTTTTGTGCTTTGGTGTTGAGAATGTAAATCACGGGAGGCATTTTAGCATGGGAACAGGAAGAAAGTCTTTTTTCAGACCTGGGCTTGGTTAATTTTTGTTTTTCAGGCCTTGAAGCAGAGACCACGATTTGTAGCTTTAAAGAAACAGCCGGCATATTTAGGAGGGGAGAATCTGGAGCTCCGTGATTATCAGCTAGAAGGTCTCAACTGGCTTGCTCATTCCTGGTGCAAGTAGGTAGAAAATATGATTGAAAATCTCTTTACTGTTTCTAACTTTTTTTTTAAGTGCAAATAATTATTTCTGTTGTGTATTATAGAAACAAAAATATGTGATTGAGGTAAGGCTCCTGTAGGAGTTCATATGTATGTGTAATAACCATTTTAATCTGAAGTAAAGAATACTTTGTAACTCATTTGGGGATAATTTGTCATAGCCAGAAACCTGTGTCATAACATGTTGTTCATGAGTATAAATAGCAAGTTAATTTGCCCAGATCTGTGATGTGGAAGGAGTTCTCAGAAGAAAGAAGAAAATGTCTGTTTTTCATTCATTTTCTTTCTAGGCCAGGGAAACCTTCCCCTTCATTTCTTGTGGTAGTGCTGAAGAATAGTGTGAAATCTCCCTCCTGAGGTTGAGGAAGGTCTCTGATGGTTGAACCTATAAAATTATCCTTTTTGTAACAAAACCACCTCAAATTTGAAAAGGAAAGGTGTGACAGTGATAGCATTTGAGGTTTAAAGGCTCTCGGAGGCAGTGCCCATGCATGCTCGTGGATGTAATTCATCAGATCAATTGCAAATCCAAGTAGTCTTTGATTTCTATGTGTTAGGGCCCCGTCCAGGCCTCGACAGTTTTAACAGGGAACCAAGACAGACCTAGTGTCCCTGTCCTCCCAGGACATACGATGGGAGAAGGATCTTTAATGCCTACCTACAAACTCCTTCCTCCACATGCAACTCTTAAGTGCTCAGTGTTTTACAGTAAAGCAAAAATTCTTATTTCAGAATTGACCTGCAGCCTGGAAATAAAAGCATGTGAGCTGTTTTCTCAAAGCCAAAAAAGTGATTTCTGGTTAGAGGTACATTTAGAATGCCTGCTTCCCAATGAAACTACCTATATTCTTTGTCCTGTAAAATCTAAATCTAACACAGCATCTAGCACTCAGTTATGAACAGTAGAGCCCTTGAGGAGCTTCAGTTTTTGTGACCAAGGATGTAAGTCTGATAGAACTATTCTCAATGGTGTAAAAACTGGTTTTGTTACAGAGAACAGGGAGATCTAATCTTCCTAGAAGGTAGTTCTAAAGCTAGGTGGAACCTCAAGAGGTTATATGATCCAGCCCTCTCATTTCGTACTTGAAGGGTCTTAGTCATGAAGATGCCATGTGCCTTGTTCACGGCCACCCCATGTGCTGAGGAGGACCCACACAGTTGTTAGGCCCTAGTCACAGGAACCTTACGTTAAGTAATATGCTCTTCTGCCCTAGTTTCAGAAAAACAGGGAAATGCATTCAAATCTTTTTTAGTATGTGAACAGTGGCAGTTTGTTAGGGAGAGGAAATTTCAGAGAAAATTAATCCTGTTCCTCCCCACTAGCCTGGAAAGGTGAGAGAAATAGGAGGGAAATTACGCAGAGGAACATACTGTATCTGAATAGCGCATAAAATTAGGTGAAGCCGAGATTTATAGAGAGGTATGGCCTCCACCTTCTCCCCTGCCCCCCTATATTTGCCTGTGTCCTTTTCTTTTCCTGTAAAACTAGCCTTTCTGTGGAACATAGAATGTATTTTTAAAAATTTAATCTCTTCTTGGTAAATTAAATGTCTTGTATTTCTAATTCAATAAGTTCTTTTCAACTTGTCTATTACTTTTAGTTCTTTCTGGTTAATTGATTAAGCATTTGTTATACATGTGTAAACCTTTAATGGCCTGATTTTCAAGAAACCTTGAAATGCAGCCTTTTGCCATGTATATATTCCTAATTCCTTGCCAAATGGGCTGTTTTCTATTTCCTGAACATACTTTCCTACTCTGGCCGTTTCTTTGTTTTTCTTCATTCTCAACAATCCTCTCCTGTTAGTATTCCTGAAATATCCATACTGTCTCCTAGAGCAGTGTTTCTCAGAGTGCGGTCCAAGAAATACATCTGCATCAGAATATCCAGAAGTGTCTGTTAAAAGTACAGCTCCTTGAGCCCTTTCCCAGATGTTCTGATTTGGTAGGTGTAAGGTGGATTCAGAAGTCTGACCTGCAGCCTGCCTCTGCTGTAGACTGTGCTGTATTTAAAAGAAGCTCCAGACGCTGCAGCACATAGGCCTGGGGAGGAGTGTACACAGCATTAAATAACCCAGCAGCATGCAGTGGAGTGGGTGGTGATTTGCACAAAGGTACATGACTGTCAGGTTGTAGGGTTCACCAGCAGTTGGGATAGCCAGTTTGTCCCCCTGCTTTCTATAATGCTGGAGTCCAAGGTCATGTTCTTGTATACTCCAATATAACAAAACCTGCCTTCTGTGTTATGAGGGGTAGATGTAAAAGAACAAAATGCAAGGTAAAGAACATAGTCTGAATAAGCTCTTCCCATACTTCTAAAGCTTGATTCTACTTACATCACTTGTTCTTCTGCTGTTTTGTAGTTTCTGCTACAAAAGAAATACAGTTGAAGCTGGTAACCAATGCCTTACTTGGTGAATTGGGAGGCATTGGGGTCCTTGCTGTTGGTGCACATGCTGGTTTGTGTGTGTGTGTGTGTGTGTGTGTGTGTGTGTGTGTGAATGAGAACTAATGGTTTTGTTTTGTTTTTATTTTTCTCTTCCTGCAGAAGTAACAGTGTAATCCTTGCTGATGAAATGGGCCTAGGAAAGACCATCCAGACCATATCATTCCTCTCCTACCTGTTCCACCAACACCAGCTGTATGGCCCCTTTCTTATAGTCGTCCCTTTATCCACCCTCACCTCATGGCAGAGGGAGTTTGAAATCTGGGCACCAGAGATTAACGTAGTGGTTTACATAGGTGACCTGATGAGCAGAAATACGGTGTGTAAACAAAAAGAATTGGGATAGACTCTGTGTTATAAATGTATTTTGGAAATTGACCTAAAGCCATTATAGTCTTTAGTAACATTATGACTATAACATTATGATTCTGACACTGTATTGTGCCCCCACTGTTGGGAGATTTATGTATCACAAAAATGCAACTCAGATATTCTTAAAAATATGCTTTCTGTATTAAAGGAAAGGAACAGCAGTATGTGAACGGAAATCTGTTGGATTGCAGTATTAAGTTTTTCTTCTCTTTGTCTTGTATTTCCAAGACCACTTTATTTATAATGGATTATAAGGTGGAGTTAATAACCTTGTGGAATGTTAATATTATTTTTGCTGTTTGAGCAGAGAGATACTGCTGAAAATGATCAAGTTCTTAGAGTTTGTTTCCCAGCCTTTTAAAGTGGTGAGGGTGCATAACTTAGTAAGGTAGGAATAAAGAGAAAGGACAGTGGACCTTGCTGGAGCTATAGAAATGAGAATTATTTATCTGTTTTCAGCCTTAACTTGAGCATGAGGAACTTAGAACCCAGAGGCTAGAGTCGATCTCTGTTTAGCAGATCTTTTCTTGGTAATGACTAACTTTTCAAAAGCACCTGTTATGTGTGAGGGCCTGTCTGTCTTGTGTGCTTTTTACAGTTATATTACCTTGTGATCCTCATGATAGTAGATGGTATTCTTTCTAACTGACTGATAGGAAAAGGACTCAGAGAGCTCAACACTTGTTCCCAGGCCAGCTACAGAGTGCAGAGCTGGGCTTGGGACAGAGATACGTCTGGTCCCAGACCTTTGCTCTTTTCATTACCGTGTGTTAGAGAAAACTCTTTTTCTGGGGGATTGCGTATCCCAAGAGCAAGCCACCAGGAATTCTCAAACTTTTGAGAGATATGTTATATATATTATGCTGATTGAAGTTTATTTTTATTAAATATTTTCATTCAAATCATCTAACCTAAACCCTGGCAGATTTGCAGATTTCACTGCTCTTAATTTTGAGCTTGTAAGCCTATAGCAATTTTTAGCTTTGCTAATCCGTTTGTTAACCATTATAAAAGAAAAAAACTTCCTAGATGATACAAAACACCTTTAAGCACTGCATTCAAAGGTGAAGACAAAGTGAACTCTGAAAATTGTGGAGTCAGGGAAGTTTTCTGTGTGGACTCCCATGCTCCTTTTCTGTTCTTCCCACTTGGTGGTGATCACCTGCATGCTCTCCTTGTCCTGTTCTTCGGTCCCCAACTTGACAGCCAAACTGCAGGAGCCTTGTTACGGGCCACCGTGGCTGCTGGGCGCCAGTCACACTGCAGTATGAGGGGCTGTTAGTTTTTGTGTTCCTTTACCTTGACGGTATTTTCATTCATATGAAGGTACATTTTCATCCTGTAACCTTCCCTTTCCTTTTTCTTGGAGGCCACATCCTTCTGCTCTAGATTATTGAAATTTCTGACCAAGCCAGAGGTCAGGATTTGTTCTACCTGTTAATAAAATTATTGCCCTACCAAAGAGCAAGGTATAATAAAATATTCCTTAAGAAAATTTACATTCAGGGAGATTGCTAGATAGGTTCAGGTCACCAAGGTTTAATTGCAGATGGAATGCATTTTTTTTGTCAGAAGTATTGGGATGGGGGCAGGGGAAAGTGACAGGTTATTTGAGTTCTGGCAGTAAAGTTTCTGCTGCTCAGTAAACTTTTAATTCTCTTACTGCTCTATAGTTTGGTTGCTTCAGTTAGAATGTATAAGATATTCATTAAATTCTGTTGAGGTTTATTTTTTATTTGGCATGTTTCCGTTGCATCTGTCACAGAACTGCTGGTGATATAGAAAGGTAAAAGTGGAAATTGTATCTTAATTACCAATTTCTCTTCTAGATACGGGAATATGAATGGATTCATTCTCAGACTAAAAGGCTGAAGTTCAATGCACTTATAACAACATATGAGATCCTCTTAAAAGATAAGGTGTGTAATTTTGTAGTTAGTATGAATTGTCCATATGGTGGGGTCAGTGCTTCCTGCTTGTCATGTTACTTTCCTTTATTTAGTTAAAGCAAACAAATGAACAAGCAAAAATTCCACAAAGAATATTGAGGTTATAAATAAAAATGAGAACTTTATAGTTGAAGGGGACTTTAGATTGCTTAGTCCAATTGCATTAAATAGAACGAAAGGGTATCGAAGCCAGTAACTTACCCGAGATTCTGGTCAGCCATCGGAACCTGGGCTTGAATGCCATCGCAGACTTTTCTCATCGTGCCATCGTTAAGGAGTTTCTCCACAGCAGATGGTGTGAGTGGGCTCTGTGAGGGCAGGAAAGTGAAGTTCTTTATAGATCATCTCTTTTCCACAATTACCGAGACGTGCACGTGGTAGGCGGTCCCACTGGTGCTAAGTGTAAATAAGTTCAGTTTGGCGGCTTTTGGTGTTTCTGTTTTAGGGTTGGGGTGGAGAACAGGCAGAGAAGAATCTGAGTTAAGGAGAGGCTGCAAAATCACGGTTTTTGTTTTTGTATTGTTTTTGCCCAGCATACCAGTTTCTGTGTTCTTGCTGTGGAGCACGCAGCAGTACCTGGCACAAGAGATTCCCCCTCTCCCCTAAGACCTTTTGGATGGTGGTGTGCTCCTTTGAGTAGACACTAGTCTGGCAAAACACATAATAAACGGAAGAGTCCTAATATAATTTTAAGTCCGTGAAGAATAAATGTTTCTATGTGTACCTTTGTAATGGTATTTGTACAGAGATAATTAACACTTGAAAGTACTTTGGGTTTCCTTCTGACCTGGTGGCTCGTTCTGTTTTGTTTTTACTTTAGACTGTGCTGGGCAGTATTAACTGGGCCTTTCTGGGAGTGGATGAAGCCCATCGGTTGAAGAATGATGACTCTTTATTGTATAAAACTCTGATTGATTTCAAGTCCCACCATAGGCTCCTGATTACGGGGACCCCTCTGCAGAATTCCCTCAAAGAGCTCTGGTCCTTGCTGCACTTTATTATGCCGGAGAAGTAAGCTCCTTCCTGTGTATTTTGAAAGATGCTAGAATGTCTGAAATGCCAATGCTTTTTAACTTTTTAAAAATAGACCTTAGGGAAAACAGATGGCATGGTTTGGGGACAGTAAAACATTAAACCGCTGCAGGAATAAAATTAGTAAAATGTCCATAATAAATGTTAGGAGGCACAGAATTCAGCGTGTCAAGGAGGAAAGCCTATTATCTCCCAGACATTTGAATCTGTTAATGCTTCGGGAAAATAGTAAACAGGAAATGTTAGGCCTTGTCACCAATGTTATAAGGTAATCAATAATTGAAGTATACAAGATACTCAGTCTGACAAATGTTAATATCTTAAATCCAAACCTTTGATAATAAGTAATCAGCATTAGGTGTTACTCTGATCTGTAACTTACTAAAAAATCATGGGTGTCTTTATTGAAAACATTTTTATGGGAGAGATAGTATGCATGTTTCATAAAACTTAGTTATCTAGCAGTATTCAATGATGCTTGAAATGAAATCTAAATTTGTTACCCTACCTTGGAAGATCCCGCTCAGTGTGGCCCCTCAATGGGACTCTTGACTCCCCCCATCCCGTCCCAGAATGGCCAGCCGTTCTACCAGCTTTCTGTACCGTTAACCTGCCAGGCCACTGCCGCTCTTTTTGTCTGGGATGGCCTCCTCATCTTCACGTGACCGGGAACATTTTTGCCTGAGCCTTTACGACCTCCGGCTTTCAGATTCTTCTCAGACAGCCTAACCTACAGGAGCCTGTCAGACTTGCTTATCGCCCTGTCCTGTTTTATTTTCTACGTAGTAACTCAGTTCTTTCCTTTTTTTCCTCATCCATCTCATGTGACTGAATTGATGCATTCAGAAGCAGCAGGGGTCTTGTTTCCTTTATTCCTCGAGAGTCCACATTGCCTGGAGTAATAGCTGGCATGCCCTCAGCACTCAGGAGTTGTCAAATTGATAGGGAAATGCTCCACATTTTTTTTTTTTTAAACTCAGAAAAGATTTGAGTGCCTACCATGTGCCATGAACTAATTGCAAGACATTTTGGATAACGTAATGAAAAACATGAGGGGTCTCTTCCCTCATGTGTTGTTAACCTTTTTGTAAACACTCTATTGAGCTATAATTTACATATCATAAAATACATGACTGTAAGTATACAATTCATTTTTTTAGTAACTTTCTGGAGTTGTGCAGCCATCACCATAATCTAGTTCTATAATAGTTTCTTCACCCAGAAAGTTCCCTCTTGTCTGTAATTAATCTGCTTTTGCCTCTAGCCTTAGGCAGACACTAATCAGCTTTTATCTCTAAATTTAGCTTTTCTAGAAATGCCATATAAATGGAATCTGAATAAGCAATTTTTTGTTTTTGGCTTGTTTCATTTAGTGTAATATTTTTGAGATGCACCTGGGTCAGTCATGGAGAGTTATTTTCTTAAAATGGAGTAATACTCCATTACATGTATCACTTGTTGATGGACATTCGGGTTGCTTCAGTTGTGGGCTGTTATGTGTATGTGCGGACATTTGTTTTTATTTATCTTGGTCGGATATTTAGTGAAATTGCGGGGCTGTTTGGAAAGTAGGTTTTACTTTCCATCTGCCATTCCTACTAGTTGAATTTTCTAGTTCTTCTATACCATCGTCAATACTTTGCGTGTTGTCAATCTAGTCATTCTGGGGGGAGCATAGTTGTATCTCACTATGGCTTTTATGTGCATTTCTCTAGTGACTAAAAAATGTTGAACATCTTTTCATGTGTTCATTAGCCATTTGTAGATCTTTGGTGAAATGTCTGTTTAAATATCTTGCCCATGTTTAAATTAGGTTATGTCACAAGTTGGAGAAGTGTTTAATTTCCTCTCTCTTTTTTTCTTTTGTATTCTAGACTCAGGTGCTTAATTAGCACATGATATGCAAGTATTTTGTCCGTCTTTTGCAGAGCAGAAAGCTTTTAAATTTGATGAAGTATATCAATTTTTAAAATGTTTATTTATTTATTTAGAGAGAAAGCAAGAGGTAAAGGGCAGAGAGAGAAGGAGAGAGACCAGGCAGGCTTCACACTCAGTGCAGAGCCCAATCCAGGGCTTGAACCCACGAAGTGTGAGATCACGACTTGAGCTGAAATCAAGAGTAGGGGAGCTCAATCAACTATGCCACCCAGGTGCCCCTCAATTTTCACAAAGTGGATTGTGCTTTAATGTCATATAAAATGAGACCTATTTGCCTAAACTAAGGTCACAAAGTCTTTCTTCTTTATTTTCTTCTGGGATTTTTAGTTCTTATGTTTAGGTCTCTGTTTCATTTCGCATTACTTTTTGTGTGAAGTGTGAGGGCCTAAGGTCTCTTTTTTTGTTGTGGGTTTTTTTGTTTGTTTGTTTGTTTTTTCCCCTGCAGTGAGATTTTGGAAGTTGTGACAGTGTCATTTGTTGAAAAGAATATCCTTTCTTTATTGAATTGCCTTGGTACTTTTGTTGAAATCAGTTGAGATCATGAATGTAAGGTTCTGCTTCTGGATTCTCGGTTCAGATTTGTTATGTATTTCTGTCCTTATGCTGATGCCACACTGTCTTGATTACTGTAGCTTTATACTAATTTTTAAAATGGCGAAGTATAAATTCCAATTTTGTTCTTCTGTTTCCAAATTATTTTGGCTCCTCTAGATCCTTTGTGTTTCCATAGGCATTTTAGGATCAGCTTATTAATTTCAGAAAAGAAGAAAAAATCAGCCAGAATTTTGATAGGCATTGTGCTCAGTGTAGATCTCAGTTTGGGGAGAATTATCATCTTAACAATATTGAACCTTCTAAGCTATCACTAGGGAAAGTTTCCTCTGTTTATTTAGATCTTCTTTCATTTTTCTCAGCAGTGTTTAGTAGTTTTCAGTGTATAACTCTTTTACTTTTTTTAAGTTTACTCCTACTTATTTTGATTTCGAGTGGAGTTGTGTTTTTAATCTAATTTTCAGATTATAATAGAGTGAATTTTTTGTTTTGTTTTTTGATTTTTTAAATTGTTTTTTAAGTTTATTTGTTTTCGAGAGACAGAGATGGTGTGCGGGGGAGGGACAGAGAGGGAGAGAGAGAATGTCAAGCAGGCTCTGCACTGTCAGCGTAGAGCCTGATCTGGAGCTTGAACTCACAAACCATGAGATTATGACCTAAGCCGAAACCAAGAGTTGAACACTCAACCGACTAAGCCACCCAGGAACCCCTGGTTTTTTATTTTTAAACTTTTTATTTTCACATAAAGAATAATACAAAGAATACCTTTAAATCATTCATTAACATTTCACAAATGTTAACATTTGCCACATTTTCTTTTAGTCTCTCTTTCATACACCCATTTTGTTTAACAGTTACTAGAGGTTTAGCCAGTGCAATGAGGTAAAGAAAATATAAATACAAAAGTAAAACTGTCTTTGTGAATGTCATGATTATGTCCTAGAAAATCCTAAAGAATTAACTGAAAAAAGTAGAACTAACTGAATTTATTAGCAAGATCACAGGATACAAGGTCAATAAATAAAAAGCATTATATTTGTGTATAGAACAATTAAAAATTGGAAAATGAGTTTTTTTTAAAGATTGAGACATAATACATAAACATAAAATTCACCACTTTAAAGTACAATTCAGTGGATTTTAGTATATTCATAAGATTGTGCAGCCATCACCACTATCTTATTCTAGAACATTCACATCACTCCCCCCAAATCCCTCAAAGCCATCATCAAACACTCCCCATTCCCTCTGTCTTCTAACCTCTGACAACTGCTAATCTATTTTTTATCTCTGTGGATTTGCCTAATCTGGACATTTCATATACTGCGTGTGGCCTTTTTGTGACTTCTTTCACTTAGCGTGGTGTTTTCAAGGTTGATCATGTTGCAGCGGCTATCAGCACTAATTCTTTTTTTTTTTTTTTACCACTGAGTTATATTCCTTTGCATGAGTATACCTCATTTGTGTATTCAGTCATAGATTGGTGGACATTTGAGTGTTTCTACTTTTTGGTCATTATGAATAATGCTTCTATGAATACTTGTACACAAATTTTTGTGTGAAGGCATGTTTTTAATTCTCTTGGGTATACACCTAGGACTTAGAAGTTAAATTTTTAAAATACCATTTGAAATAGTATAAAAATACATGAACTTCTTAAAGATGAACTTAAAATATATGCAACACATACTGAAACCTATGAATACTGATGAAAGAAATTTAAAAGGCCTCAGTATTTTGAAAAATAGATTATGGAATGGAGGACTTATAATTGTTAAGTTGATTCTCCTTAAAAAAAAAAGAAGTGGGGCTCCTGGGTGGCTCAGTCAGTTAAGTGTCTGACTTCCACTCAGGTCATTATCTTGTGGTTCGTGGGTTCGAGCCCCACACTGGGCTCCAGGCTCCATACTGATCGTATAGAGGCTGCTTGGGATTCTCTCTCTCCCCTTGTCTCTGCCCCTCTTCTACTCGTACTTTCTCTCTCTTAAAATAAATGAATAAACTTAAAAAAAAAGAAATTTAAGGAGAATCAACCTCTTTTTTATTAAAAAAAAAATTTTTTTTTAATGTTTATTTTTGAGACAGAGAGAGACAGAGCATGAGTGGGGGAGGGGCAGAGAGAGAGGGAGACACAGAATGTGAAGCAGGCTCCAGGTTCTGAGCTGTCAGCACAGAGCCCGACGCGGGGCTCGAACTCACAGACCGCGAGATCATGACCTGAGCCGAAGTCGGATGCTCAACCGACTGAGCCACCCAGGTGCCCCACAACCTCTTTTTTAAATGTTTGTTTATTTTGAGAGAGAGAGAGAGAAAGTGGGGTGGGGCAGAGAGAGAGAGAGAATCCAGGTGGTCTGAGCCATCAGCTCAGAGCCCGATGCAATGTGGGGCTTGAACTCACCGAGCCATGGGACCATGACCTGAGCCAACGTAAAGAGTAACTGAATTTTTTATATCAATTTCCTATTCTTTGAACTTGCAAAATTTATTTCCACTGTGTTTGTTATTATTTCTTAATATTTTCTAGATATAAGATTACATCTCCGTGTAAAAAAAGTTATACTTCTCTTTTGCGATGTGGACAGATGCATTTTATTTCTTGCCCTCTAAACCTCAGTATTGAATAGAATTGGGAATAGGATGTTAGCTATAGAATTTTTGGTAATACTCTTTATTGGGTTGAGGAAGTTTTCTTTTATTCCTAGTTTTTCAGAGTTTTATAATCAGTGAGTGTTGGATTTTGTCACCTGCCTCTCATCCGCGTCCCCCCCCCCCCATGGAAATGACGGTGGTTTTTGTTCTTTATTCCACCAATAGTGATATATTACATTAGTTACTTTTTAGTTGTTAAGCCAACCTTTTATTCCTGTGATAAATCTTCGTCCTGATGTTCAATCCTTTTTATGTGTTGCTGGATTGATTTTGCTAATATTTTGTTAAAGATTTTTGCATCTGTTTTTTTGAGTAAGTTAGTCTCTAAGGGTGTGTGTGTGTGTGATGTCTGCGTAGCTTTGGTATCAGGATAATAGAATGAATTGGAAGTGTTCTTTTTCCCTTTATCTTCTGAAAGAATTTATTAGGAATGGTGTTACTTCTTTTTAAAATATTTGATAGGATTCACCATTATAGTGATGTGGGCCCTAGCTTTTCTTTGTGGAAAACTTTTGGGAAAATTTTTAAGGACTAATTCAGTTTCTAGATAGATCTGTTTAGGTTTTTTGTTTCTTCTTCTTCACTTAATTTTGTTAATCTGTGTCTTTGTCCATTTTATCTAACTTGTTTGATTTGTTGGCATAGCGTTATAGTATTTCTTCATAATCCATTTAATTTTTGAAGGATAGTGATCTAAGTAATTTTCGACATGGTAATTTGTGTCTTTTTTTTGTAGTCATTTTAGGTAAAGATTTAACAATTTCGGGGATGTCTTCAAAGAAACCAGCTTTTGACTTTTTTTCTCTGTTTTGTTTTCTTTTTAATTTAATTATTTATTTATTTAAACTCCACGCTCAGCTCAGTGTGGGGCTTGAACTCACAATCGTGAGCTCAAGAGTTGTATGCTCCACCGACTGAGCCAGTGAAGCACCCCACTCTGTTTTGTTTTCTGTTTCTTGTATTTCTGTTCTCATCTTTATTATTGCCTTGTTTTGCCCTTGATTTAACTTTCTCATTTTCTATTTCTTAAGGTGGAAGCTTAGATTATTGATTTAGGACTTTTTTTTTTCTCTTTCTAATATGGGTGTTTAAAGGTATAATTCCCTTCCATGCACTGCTTTAGCCACGTCCCATAAATATTGACATTGTGTGTTTTGGCTTTTATTCAATTTCACCTACTTTCTAATTTCTTTTGTGTTTTTTGCTTTGGTGCATTTTTTTTTAAATGTATTGGTTAATTTGAAATATTTAGTTATTTCTCAAATGACTTCTAATTTAATTTTGTCTTCGAGAATATCTTTTAAATGAATTTATTGTTACTTTTATATGGTTTAGTATGTTTTCTATTTTGGAGAATGTTCTTTGTGCACTTGAAAAGAAGAATAGTATGCTTTCATAAGGTAGAGTTCTGTAAATGTCCATTAAGTCAACCTAGTTAATAAATAGTCTTATTCAGTCTTATATACATTTCCTGACATCATGTCTAGTTCTGTTATTGACAGTGAAATATTTTAATATTTAACTATAGTTGTTGAATGATCTACTTTTGTTTCTGTGAGGTTTTCCTTGATGTATTTTGAGGGGTTCAAGTATTAGGTATGTGTACACTTGTGATTGTTCTGTGTTCCTGATGTGTTGATCTTTTTATCATGAAATGCACCTCTTTATCTCTAGTAATATTTCTTGTTTCTTAGGTCTATTTTGTGTGATATGATAGCTCTTTAGCTGTCTTTTGGTAACTGTTCGCATGTTATACTGTTTCCCATCCTTTTACCTTAATTGCTGTTTATGAGTTTAAAAATGTGTCTCTTGCAGACAACATATAATTGGATCTTCCTTTTTTAATTGAGTCTGACAATCTCTGCCTTTTGATTGAAGGGTTTTAGTTCATTCACACTTAATGTAATTATTGATATGGTTGGATTTATGTCTATTATTTTGCTTTTTCCCCCAATATGTCTTATCCTTCCTATTTCTCCTTTACTGCCTTTTTTGTCTCAACAAGTATTTTATGGTGTGCCATTTTAATTCTTCTGTTAACTGATTTTTTAAAAAGTTATTTTCTTTCTGGTTGTTAGGGTTTTTAGTATGCATCTCATCCCAGTCTTCTTCAGATTAATGCTAACTTAATTGTGGTAAAATATAACAACTTTTCTCCAGGATGGCTTTTCACTTCCTTACTTGTGTTGTAAACCCAAGAATGCAGTGATAAAATAATTGCTTTATTCAGACTTGTCTTTAAAGAAATAAGAAAAAAGATACAGTCTTTCATATTTACACATTTATCTTATCATTTCCAGTGATATTTATTTTTCCCTGTGGATTCAGGTTGCCATTGGGTAAAAATCACTTCTTCTTAGCCTACAGGACTTCTTTAGTATTTCTCATGAGGCAGGCCTACTAGCAACAAATTCTCTATTTTTATTTATTGGCGGCTGTCTTTTTTTCACTTTTATTTTTCAAGGATAGTAGAGACTCTTCATAAGATGAGTAGAGAACTTGACCAGTCTGACCGTGCTGCCCTCACTACTGCGTTAGTAGAATAGGCTGAAACCATTTCCCTTTTTTGCAGGCACCCTCACGATGGTATGCTTCTGGGAGTAGAGCTCCCTCAGTACCCCTTCTTTCTTTCTCTGACTTCTCTCAGAGCAGAGTTGCTCAGCCTCAGCACTATTAACATTCTGGGCTGGATAATTCCTTTTTTTTTTTTTTTAATTTTTTTAAGGTTTATTTTTTGAGACAGCGAGCGACAGAGTGCAAGCAGGGGAGGGGCAGTGAGAGAGAGAGACACAGAATCTGCAGCAGGCTTCAGGCTCTGAGCTGCCAGCACGGAGCCCGGTGCAGGGCTTGAACTCAAGAACCGTGAGATCATGACCTGAGCCGAAGTCAGACACTTAACCAACTGAGCCGCCCAGGCGCCCCTGGATAATTCCTTTTTGTTGGGGACTGTCCTTTGCATTATAGACTGTTGAGCAGCATCGCTGACCACTACCTACCACGTGCCAGTAGCTGCTCTTTCTCAGTGGTAACAACCAAAAATGTTACCAGACATTCCCAGTGTCCCCCAGGAGTTGCAGGACATTGGGAATCATCACTAGTCGAGAAACACTATGTTAGAGGGTTATTTCCTGTCTATGCCGCACCCTACCTATTCCATCTCCTCTTGCTTCTCACCTGGGTCCTCTGTCCCTTCCACAGAGCTCTGTGGGTCGATAGGGGCCTGAGACTGGAGGCAGTTGGCCCACTTCTCTTCTTGAACAGTCTGTCGTACCTTCTTTAATGAGTGCCCTGTTCATCGTGTATTAGCAGAAGGTTTTTATAAAGCATGCTTTTCAAAGATACAAGTTCTGTGAAATAGATAACGTAGAAAAGTGTAGAAACAGTCAAATTGTCAATTGTTTGTTATTAACCTTTGTTTTCTGAAATAGAGTGCTTTCCTTTATATTTTTCATAATGGGTCTTTTTGATACACTGGGAGTGTTTAGCTTCAGAATGCTGACTTAGATGATGAAAATGTGTCCATTATCACACAATTAATAAGTTGGATGGACTGAGGTCAGTTTCAGGTCTTCTATGCCAAGGTCAGTATCCTTTGGACTTCAAATCCTTCATAGCACCATTGAGATGGGATACAAGCGTATGATAGTAGGAGTCTTGAGGCACCACGAGACATCTGTGCTTGTCACCTGAAAAAAGAACGTGCTGCATAGTTTCCACCAGTGAATGGTTAGCTAGATTTGCCCTTTTGTACTTGACTACTGGAGTGGATGGTAGGGATTTTGGCTCCTAATTGGTCAAAATTAATTTTTTGCTATTTAGCAACTGTGGCATTCCTAGTAGACATGATCATTCTAATAGTTCATCCAAAGTGTTCTTGTGGCCAGTTGGATTACGTATGGAATGAAGGATTGGAGGTAGAGGTGTAGTTTTGTGTGTGTAAGAGAGCCTCTTTTCTTTGAAAGCTTTGTTTTTAAAACATTGTTTTCAGACTTTATTTATTTATTTATTTATTTATTTTACATGTTTATTTATTTTTGAGAGGGAGTGAGAGAGCATGAGTGCAGGGGACAGAGGGACAGGGAGAGGAGGGTGGACAGAGGATCTGAATTGAGCTCTGTGCTGACAGCAGCAAGCCCAAAGCGGGGATCCAACTCCTGAACTCTGAGATCATGACCTGAACTGAAGTCAGGATGCTCAACTGACTGAGTCAGCCAGGCACCCCTCAAACATTTATTAAAAGATTGCTTTTCAGCAAAGATGCATGTAATTCCATTAGTTAAGGAATTAAGATTTACCTCCGTTTCTGCCTGAACTTGCTATACAGATGACAAAAATTGTACGGCGTATTTTCCCCATCCTTGGCAGTAATTCCTTCCTATTTTGTTCATTCCTGGGTGTGACTGAGGCAGGTGTGTTGACCCACCTCACAGTGCCTGATGAAACGCGTGGCCATTTATCAGTTCGAAATGGCAGCTGACTCTGCTGACGCTAGTACACACTAGCGGTGCTGGCATTTGCCCTCTTTCTGTTTTCTCAGAGAGCAGTTACTTTTGAGTCTTACAGAGCTCTAGCAAATGTTGAGCTATTCTTTATTCTGGGATGTGACTGGCCTCAGCAGAGGAGGGCTCCCTGGTGTCAGAGGGCAGACCGTGCAGCAGTGACTGACTGAGCTTCCAGTGCTAGGCTCGTGGATGACATGCTCTCCCCTCTGAGCTTCAGTCTGCACATACAACGAGCTAGCTCCTCCAGGTGCATCATTGACCTTCTAGTGGCAAGACAGTGCACGTCTTTCAATCCTCATGAAATAAATTTCCTTCAGTTTTTTCATTTGTTTTTGAAAGAGATCTGTTCACAGTGTCCTAGTCTAGACTTCTGCCACAGGCCCTTTAATAATCAAAGATGACTGAATTAAGATTGAAACACGAACAACTTTCCTCTAGAGAGTTGAGGCAGACTTATTATGGTGACAAGTTTTTTAGTTTATTAGAAAAAAATTTTTTAATGTTTATTTTTGAGAGAGAGAGTGTGGGAGAGGGGCAGAAAGAGAGGGGGACAGAGGATCCAAAGCAGGCTCTGAGCTGAGAGCAGACAACCTGATGTGGGGCTCAGACTCATGAACTGTGAGATCATGACCTGAGCTGAAGTCGGACACTTAACTGACTGAGTCACCCAGGTGCTCCTAAGTTTTGAAATTTATTATTAATAAAATTTGTGTCCCCAAGTTCTTAATACTATTAAGTTGGTATCACTTGTATTACTGTTCTTATTTGGGGGCTATAGTCTTGTTTCCTGTCATTATAAATCCATTAACTTTTTACTCTATGAACAGTGAAGATTATTGATGGAAATTATATAACTGATTTACCTTGGAGCGGTGACAGCTGTAATATTGCCACTGTTCTCTTACCTTTGAATTTGTTTTCCCAGGAAACTGCAGCTTATTAAAAGATAGCTTATTGTTTTGCAAAACATTGCATAACAATAAATTATGTATACTTAGATACTCACCACATGCTATATAGAAGTGTCTTGTGAACTCTAGATCCAGTCTAAGAATTGGAAACCCAGTGTTATCTAGTGTAGACTCTTTGGATTGATTCAGTGGGTTTTCTCTTTCCTTATTGTTTTCCCCTCTCTTGTATACCTGAGCTAGTGACTGATAAAATTTGTCTTTCTTTAGAGTGAAGAGTCTTTTTTTGTTTGTTTGCTGTTTGTTTACAGATTTTTTTTTCCATTTAGCTAATTGAAACTTTAGCTTGAAAAAAATGCTTTTTTTTTTTCCCTTTTTTTTCTTTGTTGGTTCTGTAATGAATGCTGTCCTGTTTTATTTCCAGGTTTGAATTCTGGGAAGATTTTGAAGAGGACCATGGGAAAGGAAGGGAAAACGGCTATCAGAGTCTCCATAAGGTGCTGGAGCCCTTCCTCCTCCGTAGGGTCAAAAAGGACGTGGAGAAATCCCTTCCTGCCAAAGTGGAACAGATCCTCAGGGTGGAGATGTCAGCTCTGCAGAAGCAGTATTACAAGTAAGCTGCGGGCCGGGTCAGGCCTCATGGGATTACCACCAGTATGAAGAAGCCATGAGACAGGCAGCTGACTAACTGCATTTTTCAGTGTTGCCTCAACACAGATTTGAGAAGCAGTATATTCATGGTTGTTAGAAAGAAGAAGTTTTATTGTTCCTGTTTTTTATTTGGGTGAGAATTTGCACAACACATTTCATTATGAGGGTGGTCTGAAGTATATGTTAAATCTTAGTGCTAATCCCCCTCTAATAAGTAGTCATATTTCACTCATTCATGTATTTCTTCTCTGCTATTCATTCAGTCAGTTATGAAGATTCTGCAGTGTGGCAGGCATTGTGCTAGATCCTGGGAGTACGAAGATGAGTGGGACGTGGTCCCGCCAGAAGTGTTGCTTAGTAGGGAAGACAGAGTAGAGACAAGTGGCTAAAACAGTTGTTTCGTAACCGAGGCAGATGCAGGGGGCTGTGCAGGTTCAGAAGGAAAAGTGCTCCTTTTGTGCTGACAGGGAGAGAAGCTCTCCTTTCTGGCACCTCAGGTGGCCCTGCCAGGTTATGGACTTGGTTTAGGTTATGATGAGTTTAAGTCAAAATGCTGGGTTTGGGACAGGGAGTGGTATATAATGTGCTTGTTATGGGCTTTAGTTTTGATGACTTAAAGTTGAATCTGAAGTAATTGTAACTAATTGCATACTGTGAAAATTATAGTCTTCTAAGGTTAAAGGTCTAATAATTTAATATTCCGTGCTTGTTTTTTATTAAAATTTATTTTTTATTTTTTTATTTTATTTTCGAGAGAGAGAGTGAGTGGGGGAGGGGCAGAGAGAGATGGAGACACAGAATCTGAAGCAGGCTCCAGGCTCTGAGCTGTCAGCACAGAGCCCGACGTGGGGCTGGAACCCACAGACCGTGAGATCATGACCTGAGCCGAAGTCAGACGCTTAACTGACTGAGCCACCCAGGCACCCCTTCCCTGATTGTTTTTTAATGCAACCAAATAAAAGCAGGATTTTAATTGTCAAAAATTACTATCTGACCCTTTTGCCCAACAGTACCTTGGCTTTTAAAAATCTTTTTATTATGGGAAATCTCTGCTATGTGCAGAGATAGAATAGGAGGTGGTCATGTACCCAGAGTCAACCCAGTTTCCATTACCCACCCCAAATGTCTTCATTTGCACCCCCATTTCCACCCCTAGATCGTTGGAAGCATGGTTCAGGTACTTATCAAATGTTTCTGTAGATCTGTAAAAGATAAGAACTGTCTTACGACTGAGACAAAACAACAGAAACAACAAAACCAAGCTTACAGATACAGAGAACGAGAACAGTGGTTGCCATGGGGTGGGGTGGGAATGGGGGAGTGACAGGAATGGGTCAAGGCGGGGTCGAAACATATAAACTTCCGGTTTTAAAATAAGTGAGTCACGACGATGGAGTGTGCAGCATAGCGGCTATGATTAATAATGCTGTATTGCATATATGAAAGTTGTTAAGAGAATAGATCTAAAAGTCCTCACCACCAAGGAAAAAGGTTTTTGTAATAACTGTATGGTGACAGATGTTAATTATTAGACTTACTGTGGTGATCATTCTGCAGTGTATACAAGTATCAAATCATTTCGTACACCTTAAACTAATGCAGTGTTACATGTCAGTCATACCTCAATAAAAAAAGTCAAGCAAAACTTCAATATTAATATTATGCCTAAAATATGAATAATTCCTTATTATTTTTATAATGTCTAGTGAGTGTTTACATTTCCCTGGTTGTCATATATGTAACGTACACACACACACATATACACAGTTTGCTTGTATGCACTGGGATCTAACTATGCTCCATACATTGTGACTGGTTGGCATGTCTCTTTAGTTTATTTGAGCCCATTTACCCCGTCCTTGTAAATTTTTTGAGAAGAAACTGAATCTGTGTTCTCTAGATATTTTTTACAGCCTGGATTTTTCTGATTCTGGCTCCATGGCATCATTTAACATTTTTCTCTGACCCCTGCTCATTTCCAGATAAGTGTAGAGACTTGATTAGATTCAGATTCAATGAGTATTTCATAGAATGCAAAGGTACGTTCTTTCATATGAGATGGTCTTTTTGTGATATTAGCAAGTATTTGGTAAGCATTGCCTAGATCCATTAATTTATCAGGGATTACAAAGTGGTGATATTCAAATTTTATCACTGCTTGTTTATTAGCTGGAATACTTCTACAAAAAGAAACTTCCTTTTTCAACTGAGGAACAGTCATATGGGAAAAACAGAATAAATGCATGATTCTTTTTAATTTTTGACATTTAAAAATATTTTTTTAATTAAAAAAATTTTTATTTAGAGAGCACCCAGATGGGGAAGAGGAGCCAAGGGATGAGTGGAGAGGGAGAGAGAGAGAGAGAGAATATCCCATGCAGGCTCCATGCTCAGTGCAGAGCTGGACGCTGGGCTTGATCCCATGACCCTGGGATCATGACCCAAGCTGAAATCAAGAGTTGGATGCTCAACCAACTGAGCCACCTAGGCACCCCAACAAAATAGTGTTTTTTAAATTGAAATATTTTTGGGCACCTGGGTGACTCAGTTGGTTAAATGTCCAACTTCAGCTTAAGTAATAATCTCATGGTTCATGGGTTCAAGCCCTGCATTGGGCTCTGTACTGACAGCCCAGGGCCTGGAGTCTGCTTCAGATTCTGTGTCTCCCGCTCTCTCTGTCCCTCCCCGACCTGCGCTCTGTCTCTCTTTCTCTCTTGCTCTCTCAAAAATAAAAATTAAAGGTATATTTCACTAGAAATTGTTAAGAGTCTTAAAGCACTTGAGATCATTTTTCTTACTTGTGGATAGGCTCCTAACTAGATACAGTGGTTATTCATTTCGTTTTAGTTTTACTTTTTAAAGATGACTTCGCTTAATTTTTCTTCCTAATCACTTACAATATTTGTAGAGTTCCAAAGGCAAAACTACAAAGCCTGGAATGTTCAATGATATCTAGCTTCTATCCTTGTCCCTCTCACTCTAGGCCCTTCTTCCCTTAGGTAATAATTAAAATTCATAATGTTTATCTTTTATTTTCTGATTTTTAAAATATAAGCAAATACATTTTTTGCTATCTCCCTCCTCCTATATGAATAGCATACTGTATACACTTTTCTATACCTTACTTTTTTGACTTAATGATGTGTACTGAAGAACACTCCATAGTAGTTTATAAGGATACTCTTATCTTTTGGCAACTGCATAGTATTCCATTGTTGATCTAGAGCATAGTTTATTTAGCCAGCCCCAGTGGTGGACATTTGGACATTCAAATACTTTTACTGTTTTTTGTTTTTTTTTTTTAATCTATTTTTGAGAGCCAGCACAAGTTGGGGAGGGGCAAAGAGCTAAGGAGGGAGAGAATCTTAAGCAGGCTCCACTGGGCTCAGTGTGAAGCCCTCATATGGGGTTTGATCTCACGACTGTGAGCTCATGACCGGAGCCAAAATTAGGAATAGGATGCTCAACTAACTGAGCCACCCAGACACCCCTCAAATACAAATACTTTACTCTCACAAATTTTACTGTGGTGAAAATCCTTGAACATTCTACTTTGAGATAGATTTCTAAAAATGGGATTGTTAAAAGTGTAAAGAGGTTTCGTTACTCAGTGAAAAAAGCACTTTTAATATTTTATAGTGTATAGTTAAAGCTTATATATAGATACACATAAACACCTATGTATTTCTCCTCCTCTCTTTTTAAATTTAGATATAAAACATAGTTACCATGAGGATTTTATCATATAAACTGCCCTTCTACAATAGTTTGTAAACGGGTACATAGCTTCTATCTCTTGATAATCTTTATGTAACTAGTCTCCTACTATTAGACAACATTCCATTTTTATGTTGTGATACAGAGTGCTTCGGTGACAGTCCTTGTTTCACATGTGTGTATATGTACACATATTTCATTGTTACTTCTTTTTAATTTTTCTGTGTTCAGTCAGGTTGAAATGCCCAGTAGAACATGTTTGCCTAGTGGTTAACACTCTGAACCAGACTAAGGCTGCGAGCCGTCCTGGTTGGGTGGCAGGAGATGCAAAATGAACCATCCCTCCATGCTTTTTACCAGGCCTAGGTCTTTCTTGTTTTTATCTTCCCAGTAACTGCTCTCTCTTACAATCATCTGATGCCTCTGATTCTCTTTTTCTTTGGATTGAGTGATGTCATTATTTTAATTTGCAGATGGATTCTGACCAGGAATTACAAGGCTCTTGCCAAGGGAACACGAGGCAGCACATCTGGTTTCCTAAACATTGTGATGGAATTGAAAAAATGCTGCAACCACTGCTACTTGATCAAACCCCCTGAAGACAGCGAGCGAGAGAACGGGCAGGAGGTTCTCCTGGTGCGTGGCCACCTCGTTCGAAATTAAGTCCTCAAGCACTTCAGTGTCCATAGGTGCTTTTTATCAAGGTCTTTTCTTTCCTCCTTTGATGACTCTTCATGGAGCATCAAAAGAAGCTTTAAAAACAGATGTAGAAAGTATTAAATAGCACAAGTGTGGAAGGTATAATATCAGAGATAACCCAGGTGGAGAGCATTTCAGGAATTACTTGTCAGCCAGACTACAGAAGTTTTCAGTAAGCTTAAAGATGAGTTTAAAATTTATTTATTTATTTTGAGAGAGAGAGAGAAAACTTCTGCGAGCAGAAGCAGGGCAGAGAGAGAGAGGATGAAAGCAGGCTCTATGCTGTCAGTGTGGAGCCCAACTCAGAGCTTGATCCCACGAATCATGAGATCATGACCTGAGCCCAAATCAAAAGTTGGATGCTAAACCGATTGAGCCACCTAGGTGCCCCTAAAGATGACTTTAAAAATAGGAACATTTCAGGGTGCCTGGGTGGCTCTAGTTGGTTAAGCATCTGACTTTGGCTCAGGTAATAAGCTCATGGTTCATGGGTTCATGCCCTGCATTGGGCTCTGTGCTGACAGCTCAGAGCCTGGAGCCTGTTTTGGATTCTGTGTCTTCCTCTCTCTCTGCCCCTGCCCTGCTCACGCTCTGTCTCTGTCTTGCAAAAATAAACAAATGTTTAAAAAATTTAGAAGTAAAAATAAGAACTCTTCATGATTAAGGGCAAATCGAAATATGGGTTGGAGTGTGATGATTGGAATGTCTTTTTAATCTCCAGTCCCTGATCAGGAGCAGTGGGAAGCTGATACTATTAGATAAACTGCTGACAAGACTTCGAGAAAGGGGGAATAGAGTCCTTATCTTCTCCCAGATGGTCAGAATGTTGGACATCCTGGCCGAGTACCTGACCATCAAGCACTATCCCTTCCAGGTAAGGACGCCCAGGACTTAGAGTCCCTGCCTGCCTCTCTCCCTCTGGCTTATGTGCTTTGCTTGTTAAATTATCCTAAAGTTAGGAAACACATTTCCCAGGTGGAAACAAATTGAGATTAAGGTTTCAGGAGGGTCTTTATGTTTACTTCCATACCTTTAAGCTATCCCGTATTGAAAATGGTCGTGTGAGGTCATTCTGTTTTGGCAGTAAGGAGGGGGTAATAGAGGAAAAGCAGGCAAGAGAAAAGTGTGTCAGATGGTTTCTCAGGGCTCCACATCTGGGGTAATAGAGAGAAAAGAGTGCAGGCCTAATTACAGAAGTCTGATTCCTGGGAAGAGAGAGAGAAGTGGTAGTTCTGTGTGTTCATCCCAGAGGAAGCCGGCCCTGGCTGGGAGGCTAGGACTCAGAGGAGCAGCACATGTGCAGAGTTTGCTGGGCCCCAAAGCAGGTGGCCCCCTCTTCTCTGTGGGATTGTTACTGTGGATTTTCGTCTTCGCTCAGTTATCTCCTACAAGATAAGGAGAAAAACAAGATAAGAGGGAAATGAGTTTCTTCAGCACAATATGTTTTTGGGTATTAGACTGTGTGAAACTTCTCTCTTATATATTTATGGATGTGAGCGCTGTTGTTTATCTTGACTTTTGGCATACCTTTAAGTGCTTTGATTTTTAAGATTGTCTGGAAAATATTCTTTCTTTAATTTTGAGTGAATGGACTCTCCAACCAACCATGGCTGCCCGGCCGTGGGGAGTACAGTGTCCTCCATCAGGGAGGGCTCGAGCGCATCAGGAACTCCGACATAATGTCCCCTGAGTTTAAACTAACAGATTGTCTCTCAAAATGCCCTGAAAGCTGTTGTCATATCTATAGTGCCTTGTGTGGTCTTTCAGCAGCTGTCTTACGATATGGTTTGATACCCTGGTTATTATTATTTAAAAAATCAGCACACTGCATAAAGACCATTACCTCTCATTGTGTCTGATCTCTGTGAGCTTTCAGGTCAAGCTCATCCTTTGATATCAAGTAAAATAAAAATGCATGTCTTTTCTCTGAAGGGAATGTTAGACTGGAGTCCACTTGGGTCTGGCATGTCTGCTGTTTTCTATTACTGGGAATTTTGGGTTTTCTGATTTCAAGTATAGACTCTTAAACCTGCCATTTAAACATATCTTTGGGCTAAGGTTTGAGCAGAGTTGGTAAGTCAGAAAGGAGAAAAAGGGTTCCCAGGTGTGACCTGACATGTGTTCCGGTGGCTCTGGGTCTGGTCAGCAGAGCTCTGAGCTGGAGAGGTGTAGGTCCTTCCATGGACTGTGTCCCCGGCCACTCACTCATCGCTGGGCAGCCGACATCAGCTCTTGGGTCAGTTCTGCCCTCTGTGAAATGAGATATTTTGTTCATCTCAAGTGGATATTTGTGAGGGGAAGACATGTGAAAATGATTTTAAAGAGTAAGAAATCCTTTATGTTTACAGATGACAGGCAGTGATTCTCAAGTATTTTTTTGACATATGGTTTTCTGTGGTGACATTGGGATCTAGAACTGACATGTACTCTAAAAAAAAGAACAAGTTAATGCCAGAGGCTCTCTTAAATATGCGTTTTGGCTGCTTAAACATTTTGCATTGATTTCAGAGTGTAATTTTTGGAAAAGCCAAGATACATGATCAGCTTACTTTTTACACTTTTAATGTAATGGCAAAATGTCTCCAGACAAAATTATGAAAATAATTTTTTGGTTTGTGTAGCACTTAATAACTGTGCACCTTGCAGATGCATTAGCTAAGAAGGGTCATTTTCTGTGTGAGCTAGTTATTAGCTGACCAGTGGTTCAGTGTCCTAATCTCTTCAGTACCTATAGATGTAGAAGCAAACACAGCCTCTGAGCACAGCTTGAGTATTGCCATCTTTCTCCTTTTAGGCCCCAGCAGCCATTCTGATCCTTGGATCAACCTGAATAGCCCTTTGAATCCAGGAGTTTCTGACCTTGAGTGTGTAACTGGAGAGCTTAGGCAAGGAGGACACGCTGCTCAAGCACAGTCCCCTGACGGCACACTGCCAGTGCATTCCAGTTATTTTTACTAAGTGGGTGTTGTTGAAGTGATAAAGGTTGCAAGTCTGGTGTTCTGTTCTGAGTGTAGCTGATCTTCCTACCTTATGATTTTCTTGTGGTTTATTTTTACAGCGTCTGGATGGTTCCATCAAGGGAGAAATCCGAAAACAGGCCCTGGACCACTTCAATGCAGATGGGTCTGAGGTACACTGTGCATGGCTTTGTCATCTGGGCAGCTTGGGCTCTGTGTCCAGGGGAAACCTTTCTGGCTTAATATGTCATTTCAGAAACAGTTCATTGAAATTCTCCTGCTTTGAGAATGGAATGAGAAATCACTAATATGAAAGATGCCTCTTAAGTATGTTGTTTGTTATTCCAGAAAAGCATATGCATGCTTGTTTATCTCCCCTGGTCCGGATTACGGACTGAGTAGTTGTTATGTCAACTGCCTGTTCTCTAGTTGCTTCCAGACAGCAAATTTCTGGGCCTGGGAGGGCGGCAAGGCAAGGGTTGGGAATGGCTGGCCTATAGGATTAATTTTGACATGTATGTTATATCAGAAGGTTCTGATCTGTACTTTTTTGGTGACTCAGGCTTGAAAAGTACACTTGCCAGGTCTCATATTTATTGGATTTCTGGTACAGTACGGCTTAAATTCTGTCGTCCAGCTTGGATTTGCATTTTTAAGTATTTTGGTTTTAAGGCACATATAGAAGGAGTGCTTAGGAAAAGTTAGAAACCATGGTAATAGTGTAGTTTGTGCATGTCAAACTGTTAAGTGCTGTGGGATTTGAGAGAAGTTGGGGAGAAGAGGCTTAGTGGAGGTAACACTGCAGCCCCCGTGTGCAGGTGAAAGCAGCAGTGGACACAGGCAGACGTAGAACTCCTGTTTCAGAGAGAACATGAGCGCTTCTGAAGCCTGGGTCACTACTTCGTGTAGATAGAACGGACCGAACATTCTGTTCTGCTTGCTTTTGATTTTTTTCAAGTCAGGTTTTTAAAATTGAAGCATCATGCATATTAAAAAAGTACACACATTTTTGGGTGGCTGGGTGGTTAAGTGTCTGACTTCAACTCATGAAGGTCATCATGAGGTCATGATCTCATGAATTGTGAGTAATAACCCCACATTGGGCTCCGTGCTGGCAGCACACTCTCGCTCTCTCAAAGATAAATAAACTTAAAAAAGAAAAGTACACACATTTTAAGTATAGAGTTTGATGAATGTTTGCAAAGTGAAAACACCCATATAACTATCAACAAGAACAAGAAATGAAACATAACTTTGAAGTTTTAAAAAGTTCTCTACGGTCTTTTTTTTTTCCATTTAAATTTTAGTTAACAATATTCTGCTTTCTAAAGAGCTTTAAAAATTCTTAGTGTCTATGTCTGTTTCTCCAAAATGGTATGTCTTCTGCCTCTAGAATTGCATGTCCTAGTCATAGTTAGACTATAGTATTTTGGCTTCCTTAGCCTAAGATGTTAGTGGATTAAATGCAGTAATCCTCCCGCAGCAAGCACTAGGCTCATTGTCTGACACATAGCAAGTACTCAGTAAATGCTATTTTTGTTATTTAGTATTTATTGAAATTGGTTTTGTGTTCCCTACTCTTGGTTTAAAAAATAATATGAGGGGCGCCTGGGTGGCTTAGTCAGTTAAACATCCAGCTCTTGATTTCGGCTCAGGTCATGATCTCATCATTTGTGAGGTTGAACCCTACATTGGGCTGTGTACTGACAGCATGGAACATGCTTGGGATTCTCTCTCCCTCTCTCTCTGCCCCTCCCCCACTTGCACCGGTTCTCTCAAAATAATCAACATTAAAAAAAATAGTATGAATGTTTCATATTACCCTTTCTCAGAGAAAAGCTAAAGTTGCCTTTTTTTAAATAATTCTTAATTCTTCACCCCATGATTGTATATAGAATACAGGTTCTCTGCCGTTTTTTGTTTTTTGTTTTGTTTTGTTTTTTTGTGCACGTCTGAGCCTTTTTTATTAAGAAACACTAAATACTTTAACATTGGGGGGAAATATGCTATACACACTTAGAAAATTTAGAAGATAGTGATGAGTACAAAGAAGAAAAATGGTATAAAACCCTCCTATCCCAGAGACAACTTGCTATTCACACATTGGGGTGTGTTTCCATTCATAACGGATGTAACTATTTATGTCTCTGTATGTTTACCTAATCGGGATCCTTTTGCATATAGTTGTCAGTTTTCATTCAAGATTTTACTGTGAGCATTTTTCCCATGTCATTAAAGATTAAGAACAAATTAATTTTAGTATTTTCTTATGCTCATACCATTATTTATTTAACCTAATAATTAAACCTAATCACTTACTTTGTTGTCTTTGGATGTTTAGTCAGGAGTGTATGAGCATTTTAAAAAGATTTTTGATACACTTTGCTAAATTTCCCAAAACCATTTCTATTCATACTCCTTGTGTATGAATTATTTCCATTTTATGTCGCCCTTAGCAGCATTGAATGTCTTTGAGTTTCACTCTTCAGTTTGATAGTAGGCACAAATAATATCTTATAATTCATATTATGTTTGATAGAGAAAATTGTTTCTATGATTAATTCAGACCCCGGATTTTATTTGGTTTAGATTTCTCATTCTGAAGTGTCCACTGTTTACCTGTAGGCTTCTGCACATTAGAGTGTGGTGTGTCACTTACTGTTTGTACCAAGCATCATAAAGTGTGTGCCTCAGCACAGCTGTTGATCAATCTTTATTGGAATTGCTTAAAGTTCTTTTGAGACCGCTGTCTCCATTTTTATTCTCATGGCCAGATGCTGGTGAAGACGGCTTAGTTAGACTGGAGAGCTTTTCATTGTTTCTTTGTATATTAAATACACCCGTTTATCAAAATGTAACTCAGAACTACCAGCTTTTGAGTGTCACTTATGTGCCAAAAATGTGTCAGCCTTTGACATACATGATCAAATGCCCTAAAAGTAGAAACCTGTTTGGCTTTCTTTTCTTCTGACTCCTGTAATTTATTCTCTGCCTCCTGCCCCACATTTTCTGAGCTCTCAGGTGCAGGCAGGTGTACATGCCTGCTCAGTCTCTTCTTGCTGGGGAAACGAGTAGGTCAGAGCCTGGGTCTTTTCCTGCACGTGCCTCTTCAGCCACACATGCTCTGGTGTTCTTGGTGCGTGTGCTGTGCTGATGGGGATCCTGTGCTTCTTGCCAGTCCCAGCACGCGTGCTCCTCACCCACCTAACAGTAAAGTGTTCTTGCTTATACCGACTACCTTACGTGGCATAGTTCAGCTTTACCCAGAAAATGAGTGTCTAGGCAACTTGCTGGAATGATCCCCTTGATAATTAAATTTCTCTGGATTTTGTTAACTGCTTGTCACACTAATTTTAGCCAGGAAAGAACACTAATACTTTGGTTCTGTTTGCTTTATCAGAATCGACTTTACTCCTTAGTGTGTACTTGCACTGATTCTTTCCGCTTAACGAAACGAAAATTCACTCTACCATCAAATCCCTGACATTCTTGTCGCCTCCATAAAGTTTGTCCATCGTATCTCACTTTTCTCCACACCTGCAGGGGTTTCCAGGTATAAGGGCTTTATTGGACTGTGAAACTGTTTCTGAGAAGGCCACTGCATAAAGTAGTATATTGCATTGTGTACAGGACTTCTGTTTCCTGCTCTCGACAAGGGCTGGTGGCCTGGGAATCAATCTGGCTTCGGCAGACACGGTCGTCATCTTTGACTCTGACTGGAACCCCCAGAATGACTTGCAGGCACAAGCCCGAGCCCACAGAATTGGTCAGAAGAAGCAGGTCGGTGGAGACAGACATCTGGATGTGGTTTGTGGGAGGTGGAAAAAGGTGGGGGGGTGGTTATTTAGCCCTTCCAGGATGCGTGTAAAATTCTTTTTCCCTGTTTTGCTTTTATTTCCTTAAGGGTAGATGCCTGCCTCTTGATTAGCACAGAGAAGGTGTCTAAGGTGTCTTTGGGGCTAAGATGAACTTCTTAGGGAACTGTTCTCTTTCGTTGTTTGAAAAGTACACCACCAGTGACTTTCACGTTTACCCCAGGAAAGAGATATGATGAATAGATTTAGAAAAAAATTTTTCTCTATTTTAATATGGGTCAGTTGTTAAATAATCTAACATTGTTTAAGATGGCATATTTTTATTACACATGATAGTGTTTGCTCTGCACTATGTTGGAAAAATACAAGCGTGTTTTTTTTTGTTTTGTTTTTTTGAGATCCTATGAGAATCTCAAAGTCTACACTAGTATTGCGTAACGCCTAAGTTTATATTTGGCCAAAGGTACAGTTTTGGTGAAACTTTTCATCAGTGAAACTGATTATTCTTTAGTAAGATTTTTGTCATTGAAACAGTGTTTTAATAACAGTGTTATAATAACAGTGTTTTAGAGGCAGTTTTATTTAAGATTGTAACCAGTTACAGTAAAAGTATTGCATCTACTTAAGCCACCTGTTTGGATGGATGGCGTATAGTCATTTCTGGTAGGAGAGAATAAATCCTTTTTTAATTTTTCTTCTTGGCCTTCGAGGTAACTTGTGTGTGTGTGCATGCGCGCGTGTGCGCAAAATCCAACATAAACATAACATTTCCTTTTTCTATAGGTAAATATTTACCGCTTGGTTACAAAGGGGACTGTGGAGGAGGAGATCATTGAGCGGGCCAAAAAGAAGATGGTGTTGGACCATCTGGTGATTCAGCGCATGGATACTACTGGCCGGACGGTTCTAGAAAACAACTCAGGAAGGTCCAAGTAAGTGCCAGAAAGACAGAGGAGGTGGTCAGAGCCAAACTGATTTTACATCAGCATTTGATAGAATTCATCCTTCTAATAGGATTCTCTACAACTGATGCTATCCGTTAATTACCTAGAAAAGGACAATTCAAGGCCACAAGATGTCATTTTTATTTTCCTTATTTCCTTTTTTGCCTCTCAACCCTGCGCTTGTATGCTCTCCCTCTGTCTTTCTTGCCCCTCTTACTCGCCTTTTACTTTTGGCTCCACATGTGACATTTGACACAGCAGCAGTGGCAGCCGCGTGCCCCTCCATCATACTTTCCTCCCAGCGCAAAGCCGCCTTAAATTTCAGTAGTGAGAATCTGCCAGATGGAGTTGGCTGCTGTTTACTGTCGGTGAAAAATGTTCTGGTGGAGATTCTTACTTTTCCTACTGAAGATAGAAAAGTCTAGAAGGGAGATTGTCAAGTTTCGGTTGGCTTTATTTAGGAGCACAATTATTTCTCTGATTGAGTTTACATTTTGACCAAATTGATGAGTGTCTTCTGAGGCTGCCCTGCGGCCTCTGTCACAAGTAGAAGTCAAATGAGCCCTTCCCTAAAAAGAATATTTTCAGATCATTTTCCATGTAAGAGAACCTAAATGGAAAAAGCTTGGTTCTTTTATTTTGGACCAAAGATGAGAAGGTTGAAAATTCTTGGTAAATGATAACTTTCTGAGTCAAAGGACAAAGAGAAAAAAAGAACTCTCTTCTTTCATGTTGCTGATTATGTTTTTTGCTTAACCCTGTGATGGGTGAGCCCTCAGGAAAATAATTCATTTCCTAGCATGCTGCTAGCTTAGTTTTACTAACACAAACTCGTCCTGGGGATAAAGAAAATGAAATCTTTGAGAGATCATTTTTCTTGGGGCAGAATTTATATTTTCACCAGTAATTTGACTCCGTTATGAAGGGTAGCTATTTTATAGTAGAATTCCATAGAGGAATTTGACATTCCTGAGAGATTAAACTACATTTTACTTCTACAGCTCAAATCCTTTTAATAAAGAAGAGTTGACAGCTATTTTGAAATTTGGAGCAGAGGATCTCTTCAAGGAACTTGAAGGGGAGGAGTCAGAGCCTCAGGTAATTAACAGGGAAAAAACTTTTTTGACAAGTATCTAAATTTTTCTGGAAGCAGATATTGAGTCTGTGTTAGAGACTTTTATAAAGAATAGTACTTATTTGAAGGATATAATAGAGTTTCTTTTTTCTTTTTTTTATAGAGTGCAAAGCTGTTGTTACTAAATAGAATAGGAAAGAATGAGAAAAGCATTTGAGGATTCTGTCTTTCCTTTTTTTAATTCCAATTTTATTTCCTGTAATTTACTAAGTTTACCTTGTCATTTGTATAAATTATAGCTTGAGACATTAGAGGTACAGGGTATAAACTTGAGTACTGTGAAGTAAACGCAATTTCAGAAAGGAGATTTGGGTTTTTTTGCACCAGACATCTGCAGTCCATGCTGATCACTGTTGCCCATTTAGCATATTGTATTGTTGGTGTCCCTTTAGGAAATGGACATAGATGAAATTTTACGCTTGGCTGAAACTAGAGAGAATGAAGTGTCAACAAGTGCGACAGATGAGCTTCTGTCACAGTTTAAGGTATGAAAATTATTGTGGGAGTGAGTCCTCAGCATTGATTTATTAACTACTAATGATTATTATCTATGAGTACTTCCTGTGGGCAAGGTGCTCTATGACTCCTACCTTTCTTCTCCTGAGTTCCAGGTGTGTTGTGAGTATAGATTCAGTCTTCTGTGTGGAGGTAGTCACTTACGTGGTCTGTCCTGCCCAGAGTCGGTGGATAGAGAAAAGTTGGTGAAGGGGGCTAAGAATATGTGTCAGGGAAGTAGGTGGAGAAGCAGACGGTGCCGAGCTCTGGAACATGTGGAGGGGGTGTGGGAAAGACAGTGTAATCAGATGACACAAGAGGTCAAAGGTATGAAACAGAAGGGGACAAAAAACTCTTGATGACTTTTGGTGGGTTTTTTTTCTTAAGAGCAATATGGAGTAGTATCCGATACAACAAAAGTAAATGAGATCAGGTCTAAGTGCAGACGCTGGGCACCAGATGAATAGGAGGTGACAGCCTTGAGTGTAGACTTAATTTAAAGGCTTATAAAGAGTACAGTGAAGGGGCGCCTGGGTGGCTCAGTCGGTTGAGCGTCCGACTTCGGCTCAGGTCATGATCTCGCAGTCTGTGAGTTCGGGCCCCGCGTCGGGCTCTGTGCTGACGGCTCAGAGCCTGGAGCCTGCTTCACATTCTGTGTCTCCCTCTCTCTCTCTGACCCTCCCCCACTCATGCTTTGTCTCTCCTGCTCTCAAAAATAAATAAAAACATTAAAAAAAAATTAAAAAAAAAAAAAGAGTACAGGAAGGTGATTTATGAGGATAGAAGAGGGTAGAAGAGTCAGGGAAGGCAAGGATTTTGAAAAATGTTGTCTTTAGGTTAAGGAAAGAGCTTGAGAATAGGGAGATATTGGAGGTTCTAAGAAATTGGAGGTCTGGCCTGTAGCGTGTGACCTTTAACCACTTCACACCCTCAGAAAAATTCACTTCCTGACTGCATGAACCACTGACATATGTATTTATATTATTTGTGTTATTTTTATCTGGCTGTTTTAAAAGTCAGATCTAAAGTAATTACAGACAGTACTTAAGAGATTGGTCAAATGATTTTATAAAACAGAACTGTTAAATTTTCAATCTAAGAAATTATACCTCTTGTTTTTGTCTTGGAATTTTGAAAACCTTATTGTGAGCATCACAGTATCTTGTGGTGGAAGTCAGAATTAATTGTGGCCAAAAGTCATAAACTTCTGACTTCACTGTCAGTTCCAACTGACTTTGAGGAATGGAACCTCCAAAAGCTCTTTTGTACTTTATTAAAGCCTTAGAGACTAAATGGGAAGGAGTTAAAAGGATGTGGAGTGTGTGTCCGGGTTTACCCACCACTGCTCAGAGGCTGGCCGGAGCTGGTAGATGTGTCTGTGTGTAGCCTCAGTCTGAGTCTTTGAAATGCTTATACTTGGATGGTTTTCGTTCTGGTATACATATATACACGTATATTTATATATACATATACGTACACACGTACAAATCAATGCTAGAAAGTAGATATTTGATATATTATAAATCGAATATTCTTCCAGGTTTGTTTCAGTTTTTTGTGTTTTGTATTCTCATTTTCATTTCTGAGAGTCAAGTGCACTTTTTTGTGTTTTGTATTCTCATTTTCATTTCTGAGAGTCAAGTGCACTTTTACATACCTTTAGTTTCTATACTTCTGATAAAAACGAATAAGGCAGCTAGTTGGGTATTATTTGCTGCTGCTTTGAGTTATGCATTATTTCCAGTTAGCACTATTTAGTAGCAATTTATAATTTAGAACTGTAAGTTCATAATGGAATGGTATTAAGTATTCAGCAATCTAAGTAACTCTCTAAATTTTCCAGTTAGTATCATACTTATTAGAAAATGTGTATGATTTAACAACAAATCTTTACCTAAAACTTCTAAGACAATTTATATATCTTTATGTCTGTTTCCCTATTAATAATATTCTGATGAACTTGAGGTTCGACAAGATGATTTGGGGAGGATAAGGGAGAGATTAGCCTATAATCGATTATCTGATTATATAATTTCATAGGAGTTCTGATATTACAGCATCTTAGTTAGATTAAAAATGCTCAGTGGGTTGGTGGTTTAGCAGTAGATGGTCTTTGGGAAATAGAGAAATATCAGTCAGACAATGAGTTGTCCACTTGTTTTAAGGTTGCCAACTTTGCAACAATGGAAGATGAAGAAGAGCTAGAAGAGCGGCCTCACAAGGACTGGGATGAGATCATTCCAGAGGAGCAAAGGAAAAAAGTAGAGGAGGAAGAACGTCAGAAGGAGCTAGAAGAAATTTATATGCTGCCTCGAATTCGGAGTTCCACTAAAAAGGTGATCAAGTGAGATCGAGATAGGAAAATACTTCTTACTCTGCAAAGTACTAATTATTAAATTACTACGGAAGTACTGATTATTCAAGGAAGAAGCTTTGCATTGTTGTCTTGACAAGAGAGGCATATTTTATAGCAAACATAGAAGAAGAGGAGCACTCTGCATTACTCATGAGTGCCCCAGTTTGACGTTTGACCTTTATAAATTGGTTCTTTGTGAGATGGATGGCAAGGATTGGAGTCAGGCAGAAATTTGCATTTTCCTGTTGAGATTAGAACCAATAATCCTAACAACTTGGTTCTAATTGACTGTGCCTTTGACTTTTAGAGCCAACCTCCTTTTGCCTTTAAGTGTTTGTTCATGGCACTTGGTATAAATACTTCCTAAGAGATTATATAACCGTAAACAAAGAACAAACACATACTTCGCAGCTTATAAAGCACCATTACAAGCTCCACCTAATTTAATTGTTACAACAACATTGATGTAGGTAGAATAAGTTTTATTACCCAGTTTGTTGGACATAGCAGATTTGCCCAAGATTATAGCAAATCAGTATTAGTAATACTAGCTGCCATTGATTGAGCACTAATTGTGCACCAGGTATAGTCGTGTCATTGTGCCTATAAGTCTTCATGAAAACCCAAATAAGAGGAAGTAAACATGAACCTACAATTCAAATAGTTCTTTTCCAGTTCACTTGTCCTTATGTTGCAGTGTATCTCTGGAAATGTGAGACCCAAGCAGGTCTTCCTTCATGACATAACATCTGCCTCCTTATTTTCTTAAAGGAAAATTGACGTATCCGATAGGATGAAAAATCCTGGGTACTAAAGAATTAAGATGGGCTGTCTTTGGTCCTTTGACCTCTTGTGCCTGGCAGTTGCTACAATGTGACTTTGCCTTTTCAGGCTCAGACAAATGATAGTGACTCAGACACTGAGTCTAAGAGGCAGGCCCAGAGATCCTCTGCCTCCGAGAGCGAGACTGATGACTCTGATGATGACAAGAAGCCAAAGCGCAGGGGGCGCCCCCGAAGCGTGCGGAAGGACCTCGTCGAGGGATTTACTGATGCAGAGATCCGAAGGTTGGTGGAGGCTCTGCTGTCTCTCCCTTGAGCATGTTCGGAGGGCGTGCTATGAGCCATGGGCTGCTGAGATTCTGTCATTTAAGACAGGGTGGGCAGAGGCTGACACCTACAATGAAGGTGGGAGACGGAATCCTTCCCTGAGTCTCCAGGCTGGTTCTTCGCTGTCTAGGGTTTTCCTTGCTTGAGCACTCTCTGGTTGGTTGCTCAGCTCTTTTTGTTTTCTGGCTGGAAGTCCAGCCAAGATAAAAGAGATAATTGGACGTAAACTTGGGCTGAGCCTTTCTTTTTTGTTTTTGTTTAAGAATAGGAATACAGGGGCGCCTGGGTGGCTCAGTTGGTTAAGCATCCGACTCTTGGTTTCGGCTCAGGTCATGATCTCATGGTTTGGAGGATTGAGCCCCTGCGTCGGGCTCTGTGCTGACAACATGGAGCCTATTTGGGATTCTCTCTGTCCCTCTCCCTCTCTCTCCTTCTCTCTCCCTCTCTCTCCTTCTCTCTCCCTCTTCCTCCTCTTCTCTCTCCCTCTTCCTCTTCTTCTCTCTCCCTCTTCCTCTTCTTCTCTCTCCCTCTTCCTCTTCTTCTCTCTCCCTCTCTCCCTCTCTCTCTACCCCTCCTCAGTTTGCACTCTCAGAAAAAAAATTGGAATACACAGATGCACACATGCATACAGACATGCATATGTGTCTGTATATATAAAAGAAATAGTATGAATGTAAAAAGTTAAAACCGTACGGATAACGCTACTCTCATACCCTTGGTCTCCCCAGTTCACTTCCCATCAAACTGATACCAGTTTGGTGGTGGCTCGGTATATTAGTAGTATACCCAACATACTGTTTCTGCATCCTTGTCTCACTTGTAATCGATTTTAGATGTCTGTGTCCATACTTACTGCACATTTGTTAATATGTAATTCACACACATCTGCCCTCCAAAAATGCTTCTAAGCATTTTTTCCCACTTTGCATGATATTTTTTATTTTAGGCTGAAGAAAATAGTATGAAGATAGTTATATCAGTTAGTCTTTCCAAGTTAATATCAATCATGAGGTCTTTATTTTCCCTCAATTGTTGAAACTATACTTTCCTTCTTTTTTTGTTTATTGTGGAACAGCATAATATATGCAGACATTGACAGAATAAAGTATATGTTCTCTCATACTTACGATGTTATCATTGGAACCACTGTGAATTTGTGAGCAGTCTTATATGTATACCTTACATCCTTTTGCCCTCCTACCGTCAGTATTATTTTGAAAAAAATGTGGGGGTGCCTGAGTGGCTCAGTTGGTTAGGCGTCCACTTTGGCTCAGGTCATGATCTCACGGTTTGTGAGTTTGAGCTCCACATGGGGCTCTCTGCTGTCAGCTCAGGGCTCATTTCAAATCCTGTCTCCCCCTCTCTCTGCCCCATTAATTATTTATTTATTTATTAATAAATAAGTTAAAAAAGAATGTATTCTGCTGTAGTTGGACACAATGTTCTATAGATGTTTGTTATGCCTCTTTGTTTCCATGTTGTCTGAGTCTTCCGTTTCCTTACTGATCTTATGCGTGAATTGGCCCTTTTATCATTAAGACATTCTTTTCTTTTTCTTTTTTTGGTCTTTTGTAATAAATTTTGTCCTAAAGTTCATTTAAAAAAAAGTCTGATATTAGGGGCACCTGGGCGGCTCAGTTGGTTAAGTGTCCTACTCTGGTTTCAGCTCCGGTCATCTCGTGGTTTTATGAGTTTAAGCCCCGTATCAGGCTCTACGCTGATTGCATGGAGCTTGCTTAGGATTTTCTCTCTCTCCCTCGCTCTCTGCCCCTTTCCTACTTGCATTGTTTCTGTCTCTTCAGAATAAATAAATAAGTTTAAAGTAAAAATCTGATACTAGGGGTGCCCGGGTGGCTCTGTTGGTTAAGCCTCCAACTTTGGCTCGGATGGCGATCTCATGGCCTGTGAGTTCAGGCCCCACATTGGGCTCTGTGCTGACAGCTTGGAGCCTGGAGCCTGCTTCAGATTCTGTGTCTCTCTCTCTTTCTGCCCCTCCCCTGCTTGCTCTCTCTCTGTCTCTCAAAAAAAATGAATAAAACGTTAAAAAAAAATTAAGGAGCCACTTGAGCTCCTTTTGGATATTTGAATGTACATTATTTTTTTCTATCTTTTTTACTTCAGTATGCTGTCTTTGAATCTAGCTTGTTCTCTTATAGACCGTATATAGTTTTATCAGTTTTAAAAAAATCTATTCTTTCAATCTCTTCTTTTAGAGTCTTTAATCATATTTGCATTTCATGTAATTACTGAGAAGATAGAATTTATGTCTGCATTTTGGTACTTGTTTTCTTTATGTTTTATGACTTTTTTGTTTATTTCTAGGATTACCAACTTTTGTGTTACATAGGTGTTCTTTAGTATTTTATTTTAATTCCCTTATTTCTTTGTGTTTTAAATAATTTTCCCATATAGTTTCTTCTGTATTTTCAGAGTTACTTTCTTAGTTGTTGCCTTGGAGATTATAATTAGTATCTTAACTAGAAACAGTTTTCTTTGGAGTATCATCAACTTAATTCCAGTGCTTCTTAATACTTTACTCCAATATAGCTTCATTCCTTAACCCTCTTCTGTGCTGTTATTGTCAAACAAGTTATATTTTTATACGTTATAAGCCCATCAACACAGTTTTATAATTATTGCTTTATGCATTTGTTTTAAAGAATCAACTGGGGGGGAGTAGCTTAGTTGGATAAGCATTCAACTCTTTTTTTTTTTTTTTTAATTTATTTTTGAGAGACATAGAGACAGAGTGCGAGCAGGAGAAGGGCAGAGAGAGAGGGAGACACAGAATCCAAAGCAGGCTCCAGGCTCTGAGCTGTCAGCACAGAGCCCAGTGCGGGGCTCCAACTCAAAAACTGTGAGATCATGACCCGAGCTGAAGTCAGCCGCTTAACCAACTGAGCCACCCAGGCGCCCCAGCATTCAACTCTTGATTTCAGCTCAGGTCTGATCTTATGGTTCTTGAGGTTGAGTCCCATGTCAGGTTCCACACCTGCTTGAGATTCTCTCCCTCTGTCTTTGACTATCTCCCACTCGTGCTTGCTCTCTCTCTATCAAAATAAGTAAAACTTAAGAATGAATAAATGAATGAATGAATAAAATCAGATGGGAGAAAAAAGTGTTAAAATTAAAAATACATGCATAGTCTTTGTATGTTTATTTACTCAGTTGCTCTTCATGAGGCTTTTACTTCTTTGTGTGGATTTGAGTTAGTGTTTGATGTCCTTTCGTTTCTGCCTGAGGACTCTCTAGTATTTCTTTTAAGGCAAGTCTGGTAGCAACAGATTCTCTATTTTCATTTATTTCAGAATGGCTTAATTTCTTTGTTTTAGAAGTGCAACTTTTCCTTCTTCTAGACTTTCTCAGGGACCATTTTCATTGCTTTTTTTTCTGCATATGGGTCCTACTTTTTTGTTTCTTTGTGTTTTCCATAATTTTTTGTTGAAAACTGGACATTGTAAGTAGTATAAAGTGGCAAGTCTGGAAATCAGATTTCCCTTGACAGCCAGAGTTGGTTGTGTTTGCTGTTTATTTTATGTTCATTTAGTAAGTTCCCCAGACTAGTTCTGTGAAGTCCATGTTCTTTATCATGTTCAAACATTGACGTCTTTGCTTATTTAGCTTAGCCATTAGCTAATGATTGGACAGAGATTTCCTCAAATGTCTTGAGCCAATAAGTCTACCAGCCTTCACGGAAGGGCTCTGTGTGTCGATTAGGGGCCCGTTTTCAGTACTCTGGCAGGCAGTGTACAATTCTGCCTTTTTCAGTTCTTGCTTATACAGAGCCATGGGCCAGCTGGAGGTGAAAGATTAACAGCTTCTCAGTTCTTGCGTGCAGTAGTCCTGCACACGTGTGATTTTATAGATTCTCAGGAATATGTCAGCGTTTCAAAGCACCCTGTGGACATTCCCATCAGTTTTTCCTTTCGGTCATCCTGTTGATATCCCAAACTGGGAATGTTGCCTTAAGCAGCTGTGGTCTTAAACCTTTGCCTCCAGTTGTTTTCACCAATGAGTTGTGGACAGTGCCCTTTACAGAGAGTTAGGTCAAGTAAAGCAAGCCTGAGGATGGAGCTCCTCAGAGTGCTCTCTGTTCTTGTGGAAAGGAGCTTTGGGGTATCTCCATTACCTGTTCTGTGTCCTCCAGTGGCTGCCGTGCTGCTGCTTTGGACAACTATTGTAGTTGCAAAGGTATTGGTTTTCAAAGCTATCAGGGAGCTTGGAGAGAGGAGATGGGAATAGAGCAAGTTAAAATGCCGGAGAGCTTTCAGTTCTTCTGAGATCCAGCCATTTTCTTGAGTAAATGTTTCGTAGATGGTTGCAAGCCTTTGGTTAATTTCCAGAGTTCCAACAGAGTTGATCTTGACAGTATTTTGCCAGTATTCTTGTTGCTGTTACGGAGGAGCAGGTTTTCAGAGGCTCTTATCTGCCATTCCAGAAATGCTTCTCCCTCCTAGTATTATTTTGAAGTAATTCCCAAACATCATATTATTTCATACATAAAATATTACAGTAGAAATTAAGGAGAAATGTAGAGTTGAGGAGTAATCTTCATGTTCATTTTCCCATGTAATACTTTCCTAATCCTTGTGCCCATGCCGTTCCTGTAGTATTGTTTCTCAGCTCTTGTCGTACTCTTTGCCGTGCCTGTTTTCTTTGGTCACCGCGTTCTCCATACCCACTTATCTCCACCCCCCCACCTCCCTTAGTGTCTCACCTTCCACTGTTACCTAACCAGATGATTGTAGTGATGTGGCAGATGATGGTGAGGGCTACGATGTGTCATGAGATCTTGCTTTTTAGTGAAAGTGCTAGTGGTTAGCTGTCAGGATGACATCTGAGCTGGCATAGAATACAGTTAAGGGTAGAGACTTGTGGAAGGGTCAGTTGGATTTTTGTGTGCAGACAAGGTTGGGCAGGAGGAGTCAGTAAAGTTTCCAAAATAGTTTTGCCTAAGAACTTTTAAATCATATAATTATTTTACTTTGCCTTATTCCCAGAAGTATTTGAGGCAGTCTTAAAAATCTTACAGTTGTGTTATTGACCAGAAAATAAAAAATACTACCATGTGGAATTGATAGTAGCAGTATTGGACTGAATAGAATGGTTAACCATGTTGGGGTCTTAGGTGGTTGAATAATTTATTCCATATTGAACTCCACAAACTCGTACCTTCTAAAGAGGGTATTATTAGAGTTAGATCACTGTTCTCTGTTATGGCACTTCAGTTTCTTGCTCATTCACTGAGAGTGAAATCGGGCTTTACTTTGACTACATCTTTAGCACTCGGTATTTTCATTTGACAAGTTTCAGAGTCATTCAGCGCTCTTTTAGTTAGTGGCATTTACCAGGATTGGGCTCAGTCTGTTTTGACAGTGTGCGTGACGTATTTCATCACAGGATGTGTCGTGTTTGCATCAGCAGAGCTAAAAGTCTCTTTTTTTCATATGTTTTATTGATCCTCTTCTCAGGTTCATCAAGGCATATAAGAAGTTTGGTCTTCCTCTCGAACGGTAAGCTCCTGATCCACCTGTTTTTCATTTTATGTAGCAGGGTTTTTTTGTGGGGCGGGGTACTACTTTCCATTTAATACTAATGCTAAGAACACTTGTTTCCTGGAAACATTCTTTTACAAATATTTGTATATTGTGTGATTGTTTGTACATGGCCTTTTGGGGAGGGATGACAAAGATGACCATCTATCTGTACAGAAATTTTGCTGGAATGGATGAAGCAAGTATATTCAAAACTGTAATACAAATAATTTCCAGAAGAAATGTTCACATAATTCCATTTGAAAGAATACATGTAGAAACTATTTGCATCCTAGTTCTTATTTAGTAATGTAAATTTGTGATTCTGTAGTCTACTTCTTAATTAGGGTGTCATGCAGATTAAATGCAAATAGCTTAATACCTTGCCAGTCTGTGACTTACTAAAGGGTTGGCTGTCATTACTATTTTACTATTTTACAAGCATTCTGAAAATGAACTCACAAGTTGGATTTCAACAAAAGACTCTTTCAACCAAGTTTAGTACTTGGTCCAGAATTAGCAATATATCCTATAAATAATAGTACTGATTTGAAGGAATTATCAGATTCCTTTCTCTTATTCCTGATAAACTTCTGGAGTAGAAGAACATTACAAGCCTGTGTGTTTTGTTTCGTCCTGTCCATCTGGAGAGGAAGCAGTGATGTGTAGCAGTAGCAACAGTGAAACCAAGAAAGTCGGGTGCACCTTCCCAGGATCGTTGCTGACCCCCAGGGCAGAATGTTGGTCTTTTGAGCCTGTTACCGTCAAAACCACCAGATCTGGAAAAGTGCATCTGGCTCCTTTTGGCAGACTGATTTTTAGACGTTAGCGTATTTGCATGCTTCATGTGAGGTCAGTGAAACATGCCGTAGCAGTAACTGTACTTTCCTTCTAGGAGTATTGTAACGAATGAGAATAGGACTGGAGAAAGGATTGTGAGCACAGAGTAGCAAAGTAGTGCAGTTTTTGGCACTTGAGGTGATACCATTGTCAGACAGCCCATCTAGTTAGGAAAGGAAGCTGACTCCTTTCCCCTGTATTTTTGAAATTATTTTGTTTTGTGGACTGCTCCAAGGCATGGTTCTTAATGATGGAAAATGAGTATGTTAGCCCTGGGTCACCGATGGAGGGCTCTTGGTGGAGCCTTGGCACAACCAGTGAGGGAAAGGAGAGAAATATTTTTTTTGCAGGAGCAAGCATAGAGGAGACCAAGTGGTATCTCATGTGACATTAGAACAGTGGGCACAGGGCCTTAATGTGTCCCCGTATCTGTCCTTTCTCAGGCTGGAGTGCATAGCCCGCGATGCAGAGCTGGTAGATAAGTCCGTAGCGGATCTGAAACGCCTGGGTGAGCTGATTCACAACAGCTGTGTGTCAGCAATGCAGGAGTATGAAGAACAGCTGAAAGAGAATGCCAGCGAGGGTAAGTCGGCGAGTCCACGCCCGTGGGTCTCCCGGACCTGGCACTTGGGAATGGGAATTCTGCTAAGGGGCTGTTTGTTGAAGAGCAGACTTCTATCCCCTGGATCCCTAACTGTTTGAGGTGTATATTCTGACCTGCCTTTCTGTGAGCTCAGTGTTGTGAGATGAGGGAGCTCAACTCACAAAAGAAGTTGATTTGCAGAAGGTGGAGAGTAATGAACAGTGTGAGTGGTTTCTTCCGATGTCGCTCCAGAAACCTTAGATTCGTGTTAACGCTGTAAAGCCCCGAGTGGGCAGAGCTGAGGGGACACATCTATATTTCGGCTGCAAACAAGGGCGTTGTTGACAACAAGCATCTCTAATTACCTGGGATCTACAAACATGAGTTGTGTTGCAGCAGACCTAAAGAATTTGGAGAATAGGAATAAATAAAATATGAGATGAATATTGTAAACATTATTGTTACAGTGAGGTTTTCGTGGCACTAGAATTTGTTTTAAGCGTACTTGACAAGTTACACTGTCTCAATGGTCTCATTTGCTGGGAGTGCCATCCTCTCAGAGGTTTGGATGATTACCGTGTAATCCCATACCTGTAAAGTGCTTATTATTAGCATGGTGTCTGGCTTGCAGTGTTAGCTAAGATCAGTGAAAAGGTATTTGTGCTTCAGATTTTTTTAAGGATATTATTGAAAGTAGTAGAATTTTAACATATCTTCAGTTAGGTGGGGCGTCTGGGTGGTTCACTCAGTTAAGCGTTCGACTTCGGCTCAGGTCATGATCTCACGATTTATGAGTTTGAGTCCCATGTAGAGCTCTGTGTTAACAGCTCAGAGCCTGGAACCTGCTTCAGATTCTGTGTCTCCCTCTCTCTCTCTGCCCCTGCCCTGCCCCACTTGCGCACACTCTCTCTCTCACTGTCTCTCAAAAATAAATAAACATGAAAAAAATGTTAAATTAATCTTCAATAGAGTCAAAAGTTTCTTTCGATGTCTTTTCCTTTTTTGTGAAAGAAACTTAAAATGGTTTGGACGGTGATCTCAGTATGCGTTTTTATAGCACTCAGAATACACCCAGGAGTAAACTTTAGGTTTACAATGTTTTCTTTTTTCATTGTAATTGTTGTGAATAATTTTATATTCACATGGTTCAAAGTCGAAAACTGGTATCCCTATTTCTTTTATCTTTCTAGAAATAAGAAAATCCATATTACAAAAAATGAATAGATGCTATTTTTTCCCTTACACAAATGCAGCAAGCACTCTGTTCTGCACCTTGCCTTTTCCAACTTCCAGTATATTTTGGTGAGATTTCCTTGTAACAATCACCTGCCTTCCGCATCACATCCCTCTTTTTTGATTCATGTTCTCATTCTGGATCTGGTTAATTGCTTCCTCCTGCCATTGGGTAGCTCTTTCCCCCTACCTGTATTTGCCATGAACTCTGGGTTCAGGATGACATTTCTCATTCAGATGTAAGATTATTGATAACTCTTTCCTTAAGCGTAAAATTTTTGTTCCTAAAAAAAAAGCTAACATAATTATGTATTTGTCTTATCCTACATTGGACACATTTCTAAATATCAATGCCAGTCTTACTCCTCAAAATAAAGTTTGGTTTCTTTGCTTTTTTTTTTTTTTTTTTTTTTTGTCTTTAGAATACATCCCACTAGTTCTGTGCAGTCAAAATACTTTGTTTTAAAATTATTTGAAATTCTCCTTTTCTCTCTGTGGTTAGCTCAGCCACTTAATAGATAGTGCAACTCCTTTAAGTTTCATTTATTTTCAACTTTTAGGAATTGCTTTTCTCCTTTTGACTTAACTCTCAAACATTTACATGGTCCAGAGTTCCAAAACTCTGAAACAAGGTTCATTTGGAGAATCTTACTTTCATCCTAGCCCCCAGTCCTCCTTTCTTCTTCCCTCATAGGTCAGTGTTTCTAATAATTAACTTCGGGGTTTATCTTTCCACTGTTTCTCTGTAAGAATTTCAGTGCGTGTGTATTTTCCCTCCTATATAGGAGGTAGTGTGCCATGTGTTGCTTTTCTGCGTGTTTTCACGTGCAGAGATCACTCCTTTCTTCCCTTTTGCAACGGCAGTGCTCCGCAACATAGTTAATGTTAGTTCAGACTTCATTGTTCCTGAGCAACGAATGTTTGGGTCGTTTTTAGTCTTTGGCCGTTTTAAAGAAAGCCACAGTGAATTCATAGTCTAGTGGATATGCTGTTTCGCATCTCTGCCAGCCATATCTTTTGGATTGGTTTCTGGAAGGGGGATTGCTGGGTCCTGGGGAAATATCACTTGGTTGGAATTTGCCAAATTCTCCTCCAGCCGTCTGGTACCATTTATACTGTCGCCAGCATTGGATATTGGTGTTGTTCACAGGCCTCACAAACAGGATATTGTCAAATGGTTGGGTTTTTGCCAAGATGACAGGTAAGAAATGGTATCTTGTTTTCCTTTTAAGGAGTAAGGTTTTTCTAGAGCCATTTGTGAACCACCCATTTCCTGCTTTGTCTGTTTTCTTTTGAGCTGTTGGTCTTAATTTTTATATAATCAATTGAATCATTCTTTTTACCTTATTGTGTTTAGATTTTGAGTCAGTTAAAAACATTTCCTCTACTCCCAGGATAAAAAGGAGTTCACTGTGACTTTTTCCTCTTGCATGATTCCATTACTTTTATGTCTCTGACCCACATGGACTTTTTCCTGGTGTATCTGTTTTATTTATTTTTCTATATGGTTACTGTCTATCTCAATACCATTAAAAATGATTTGTCTTTTTCCCACTGCTTGATTATTATTTTTTTTAAGACTTGCATAATCCATTATGGATATGCCATATGTTAAGGGACATTCAGCTATATAATCTTTTGCTTTACAGCGTGGTGGTAGATAATTTTGTACGCATTCCATTTTGCACTGTGCTTTCCACCAAGCATTGAATGAGGGTGTTGTTGGTCTCCTCTTGGCCTCACCAACATGTTTTCAGAATTTTGAATTATTCAACATGATAGGTCAGAAATGATATGTGTATATGTTTAATTTGCATTTTTCTTATTGTGAGTTAGGTTGAGTATTTTTCAGATGTATTTCCTTCTCTGTGAGTTGTCTGTTTATCCTTTGTCCATATATTTCTGTTGTAATTCTTTTATTTTACAGATGGGGAAACTGATACTCCCGTTAATAACTAGAAGTGAGAGTGAGAAAAGGGGAGAGGGGAAGGGGTACTGTGTGCAGATTTGAGAATTCGAGCTCAGATTTCTGGGTTTTAGAGAAGTGCCTTTCCCACTTCCCACATTCTGTGCCAGCTCGCTTCTGTGTTGGGACTAGCATTTGCAAGTAAGTTCTAGTGGGTTACAGAAGGGTATCTAATAATGGTTCGTAATTATAGCATCATTTCATCGACTTGAATGTTAAAAAAAGAAATCTTTTCTCAGGCTCTGAGCTGTTTTTCCTTTCATAGACAAGTATCCTCATCTTGTGCTGGACTCGGGCTAGAGTCGACTGGGTTTCATCTTTAATTCTAGGATTATTTTCACCTGGCACTAGGCCTGAAGAGATCTTTCCATGACACCTTGTGTTCATCATTTCAATTGGTATTAACTTGATCTACTTTTTTCCTGGAGAAGATCATCTTTGTAACATTCGAGTTTTCTTGCCGCATCTGGGTGGCTCAGTTGGTTAAGCATCCAACTCTTGATTTTGGCTCAGGTCATGGTCTCACAGTTTGTGAGCTTGGGATTCTCTCTCTCCTTCTCTTTCTGCCCCTCCCTCACTCGCACTCTCTCTTTCTCTCTTAAAATAAATAAACTTTTAAAAAATTTGAGTTTTCTTGAATTCTGTTAATAGGATAGTTAGAAAACAGAAATCTTTACCATTACTCTTAATCATTCTGAAATTTCTTTCTTTCTTTTAATTTTAGAACCAAAGTATAAAACAAACTAGAAAATTAAAATAGAATTATAAATGCCAGTGGATTAAAAAAATCCTAAATCTTAAAAAACCAAATTATTTAGAGGTTATTTTATAAACATTATTGAGACATTAATTTGACTTCAGATTATATCTTTGAACTAAAAATAAGCCACAGATCTATTTCCAGTGAATAAGAGTTCAGGCTTTGCTGCTGTGTTTTCTGTGGAACTTCAGCAAATTCTCACCTAACTAATGTGAAATTGGTGTTCTTTAGGGAAAGGACCAGGGAAAAAGAGAGGCCCAACTATCAAAATTTCTGGGGTTCAAGTTAATGTGAAATCCATTATACAACATGAGGAAGAGTTTGAGATGCTGCATAAATCTATCCCCGTGGACCCCGAAGAAAAAAAAAAGTGAGTCTATCCTGTGCACACTCATGAGTGGTTGTGTTGATTTGGGGTTAAGTCATGTGTTGTCAGGTCACGTGTTCACCGTCTTTTGTGTCGTGTAGCGCATCGGGATACGTTGTCGGTGTTCATGTGTGCTCATTTCCAAATTCGAAGGGCCCTCCTCTTATATCCTCCTGTTTTTGAAATCCCTCTAGATACTGCTTAACCTGTCGAGTGAAGGCTGCACATTTTGACGTCGAGTGGGGGGTGGAGGATGATTCGCGTCTGCTCCTGGGAATTTATGAGCATGGCTATGGAAACTGGGAGTTAATTAAAACGGATCCAGAGCTAAAGTTAACTGACAAAGTAAGTCAGTCTGTGATGCTGGAGATTTCCGGAAGATTGGTTGAATGATATTTTTATATCGATAACTTATTTTAAACTATTTTCTGGGGGATGGAGGATCAACTTGGAAATTAAATTAACACAGTAGTACATTCCTGGGATTTCTTTGTTTTGGGGAATATTATCATCTTTAGTGGACTGGGACACTGTTATGTAGATGAAGATAGTAACCAGGTGAAATTTTGGGGAAATCACAGGAGAAATCTTAAAATTCTAATTCTTCTTGTACGTCAAATGTCATTGCAACAAATACCGGGGTAAGATTATTAATAATGCAGGGATTCCTTGGCCTTAATTGTTGGCCCCTTGTTTGAAACTATCTGAAGCAATCGTATTTCCGTTCTGCACACACAGAGTGAGCCACACCTTGGTATTTTTTGTAATGGGATTAAACCTTGGCTGTACGTCTCCCACAAAATCGAGCCTCCCACCCTACCCCTTGCAGTCAGGCTACCAGACAGCGAGGCCGTGCTCAGAGCTGTAAGCAGGGAAAGCTGACCGGCTCAAACTTTAGTAGGATGCGCTCCACGTTGTGCTCCTGGCAGGGCTTTTCCTGGCACGTCAAACAATGCTCATCCCACGTGTGATGTTCTGAGAGGGTGACAGCACCCTGCCATAAGCACTGAGACCAAATCCAGTCTGGCCCAAGAGGTCCCCCCATGGTAGCAGGGACGGACCATGTCCTGGCATAGCTCAGTGCTCTCCGGCAATGCTCTAAGAAGCATTTTCAATCTAAAACGAAGCTTTAACCTAGCTCCAGGGATTCCCTGCTCCTGGAAGGAGGAAATCCACGACGGCTGGGATGCTCTAGCAGATGAAGCCAACAAGCCCCTCCTACCTGAGTTGTTCTACCCTGTTAACAGCACAGGTAGGAGCCAGTGGGAGAGCTGGATTTCTCCATCCCATTTTGTAAAACGAGAACGGCTCATGAGGGATTTTCAGTGACCGGGAGCCATGGACATGAGATAGGATATGAGGCTTTCTCTGTATTTTGGGCGGTTGGGGAGGGAAAGGACTGCTCAGTTCTTTGTTGTTTCCATGTATCCTGATCCACTAACCGGGACATGGGTGGTGGCGGGTGCTTCTCTTCCTTTCCTGTTGAAGATTCTGCCCGTGGAGACGGATAAAAAGCCACAGGGGAAGCAGCTGCAGACCCGGGCGGACTACTTGCTGAAGCTGCTCAGGAAGAGTCTGGAGAAGAAGGGGGCCGTGGCGGGCGGGGAAGAGGTGAGTGGGGCTGCCGGCCAGGAATCCTTCAGGGGGCTGAAGCTCCAACCCCGCAGAGTTAGGCAGGAGAAGGGATGCCTGCCCTCTCTGGGAGGCACATTCCATCGGCAGGTGTGCTTTGGAGGGTCCAGTAATGATGTTTTGGTTGGTAATGATAGAAAAGTTCATTGAATAATTGGCCTAAACATCTTGGCGCCTTTCTTACCAGCCCACTGTCCTCCAATTTTGCCTCAAAATAGTCCTCACCTCTCCCAGCCCCACCTCCAGACATATGCTTTTGCTGTTTCTTTATGCTGCTTCCTCAATTTTGGAACATAGTTCTGGTTATTGTATGAATACCACCAGGTTTACCTGGTGTAGCTAACTCTGGGCTGTTTGAATGATGGGCCCCACAGGATAGTTAGAAGGCTTCAGAAACTGGCCTTCAGTTATGACTGCCTTACCTTCTCAGTGCAGAATTCCAGCAAAGTTGCCAATGAACTCATCTAAACTTTATCTCCTTTTATTTTCCCAATTTTTCATTTCAAATTCAGGGCTAGAAGGATGAGAAACAAAGTGAGGAGAGAGGTTACATTTGGTACTAGCAGCCTTTGTGGGTTCTTGTTCCTAGCCCTCTGAGGGCTCTGCTGTTTGCGTTAATTTCTCTGTATTATAAACAAAACAAATTTTATTTAAAAAGTCACTATCATTTCATTCCTGGTCCTTTTTCATATAATAGTGTCATAAGTAGTGCCATTCTCCAGATAGCATGTTGGGTATGAAGTGTGCGTTAGGTTCTGGAGGGACAGATTAGGTCATGTTTATACTTGTTGTAGATTTCTATATCATGTTGGAGTAGATCAACAGTATTTTAACATTTTCCTTAATTTTTAGAGTGTACTTCTAGATTTTTAAATATTTGTTAATCTCATATTAAATTTATTTGTGCATAAAGGTGCATACAAATGCTTTTCCTTCTTTTATATTCTATCTTTAGTGTGAATTCCCAACAGTGGACTCCATAGGTTCAAGGATTATGTAGCATAGGGACCTGTATAGGGCCTACGTGACTGCTCTCCTTTTTACTCCCAGGTGGAATTGGTTACACGCTTTGAGTTTTCTTATTTGAATCATATGGCAGCTCCTGCTCCGAAGAGTCCTCATGTTACCCGGTCATGCTTTTTGAGGGACTTGATTTGTGGTTTTAGCGTCATTTTCTCACCTTCCAGGCCAAATTAAAGAAGCGAAAGCCTCGAGTAAAGAAGGAAAACAAAGAGCCCAGGCTGAAAGATGAGCACGGGGTCGAGTTTTCATCCCCTAGACACTCAGACAATCCATCAGAAGAGGGAGAAGTAAAGGTACGTGGCTGGGTTTCAGCTGACGGTTTGCTTTTAGGCTACGTTTATTGTGCCAACTGGTATAAAACCATTCAAAATGTGTTTGGTTTACATGCAGAGTCAGTAAAGTGAAAATAGAATCTATATGTCTTTGCTTAACCCATGAGAGAGGAATCAGTGGGTTCATTTAAGTCAGCCATTGCAGAGTCCTAGATAGTGGAAGGAAATGAAGGGACCCGTGCAAGGTACAGTGATAAGTGGCACGTGACACCCAGCTTTGCGGTGAGAAAGGTTAGGGAGCGGGGGGAGGGTGGGGGTTGGGGCTGTGTTCACCAGGGGCCTCTTGCCTGATGCAGAGGGGCAGTGGCTCTGCTATTCAGTGCATCGTGGGCCAACAGAATGCTTCTGTGGGTCAGGTTTGGCCCAGGGCCTGCCAGCTGTGACCTTTGGCCTGAGCAAAGTGAAAAATTGGTAGCATTCGGTGTGTTGTTTCAGGGAGTAACAACTTTATGGGATTTTATGTCGTTCCCCTTCGGGTGTGTTGGTACTTTGAGATTTGCTCCAAGAGGATCAGCAGTGGGTATAGAAAGTGGCATGGATTTGTTATGCGTACGTGAATTCAAAAACTAGCAACCTTGACAGTTATTAGGCGACGAGTATATAACATCTCTGGTCCTCAGTGTTTTCCATCTGTGAAATGAGAATGATTATGCCTATGGTTGAAGGGTTGCTGTGAGAATTAGAGGGCCGAGAGTGAAGAGCATCTGCTGCTCCGGCCTAACGGTCGTTACCAGGGGCTTGGGGGTTGGGTGAGTGTGTGCAGTAAGGCTCCAGGCGTGAAAGTAAGCTCCCAAGTGTAGGGGGAGTGATGAACCATGGCGGACAGTTGCTCCTCTCTCCAGAAAGTAGATGAGTAGATACACAGTTTGTGGCTAAAGCTCATAGCCCTGTTTGTTTTCTAGGATGATGGCCTAGAAAAAAGTCCAATGAAAAAGAAACAGAAGAAGAAAGAGAACAAGGAGAACAAGGAGAAACAAATGAGTTCTAAGAAAGACAAAGAAGGGGACAAGGAAAGGAAGAAGTCAAAAGATAAGAAAGAGAAGGTATCAGTGTCCTTCTACTTACTGAGATACCTACAGCCTCTGAAATTTCTTCTAGGATTTAGAATGGGGTTCGAGGGTCTGGAAATCATCGTCTCTTTATGGAAGGGAGGATGTCGGGGGGATGTCTGCACCTCCTCTTAGAGGGGAATGTGCAGTTTCAGGGTGTTTTTTTTAATATGGAAGGCCTTCGGTTGATCTCATACTTCAGAGGGGAGGTTTTGAATGAACTAGGACAGGCGAGAGAAATCTGCATTCACAGGTAATGACTTGAAATGTGTTCTTTCATTCATGGTAGAAGAGTATAACCCATAGATGAATTCAAATATTTGATGGGTTTAGGAGTTGAACCAAATATATCAAGACTAGTTTTTAGAGTAGAAATGGATGAAAAATCCTGCTATTAATATATATAACCTTCACTTTGGGAGTTTTAGGAAGTTAATTTCCAAACAAACCACAGAATTCTGGTAGAGTGTTGCTTGTATGCTGCTGATGTCTGATGAAATTATTTTGCAATTCACCTTTAATCATTAAAACATACAAACAAATAATTACTGTAATTCCACCATCCAGTGATCTCTGTAGTAGATTTCTTGATGAGTCCCTTTGGAACTTTTGTCTTATACATATAAGTACAAGTCCAACATGAAGATCAAATCAGACTCTTTGGGTGGCCCTTTCTCCCCACTTCAACAATACGTCAGAAACAGCATTCCAAATGAATAAGTGTTAAAATCACTTTGGATAGATAAAGAAGATTCTGTTTGGTTATATAGATCTTGGAAGCAATTTAAACTTCCCATATTGAAATCACTTTGAAATTTTTATGTTAGGAAAACCTATGCCAGATGCCTTTGCATTTGTGCTCCCACAGAAAGATACTCAGTTTTTTTTAAGTGAAACATTTCCAAAATAAAAGCACAAGGAACAATTTACGAATCATTGGCTCATCCACCACCCACGTATAGCTGTTGTCAATATTTTTTCATGTTTATTCCAAGTGCCTTTTGTTCGGGTGGTGTATTTTGTGTTTTGTGAACACCTTACCGACACTGTTGAAGCCTCGTCCATTCCTCCTTCTGATTTCATTACTCTGCCTCCCTATTTTCTCCTTTCATGGTTTGAAACCTTCCTATCCGTGTTTTTATACTTTCACTGGGTATTAAAGAATTGTAAACAAAGCATAGTATTAGGTTTTTAAATGTTCATACGTGAAGTCAGTACCTATGTATGTATCTCCATCCTTCTGTTTCCTTTCACGGATGAATGAGACTCCTCCATGTGGATTCATGTGCATTTCAGTCATTTACAGTACTGAAGTTAATACAGATTTCTCGATCAAATGTTATGTTCATACGCTCTTAATAAAACTTGCTCTGTGATACTTTACAAGAGCTCTGGCAATTTATAGTCTTAACCTGTCGATGACATTTTTGTACATTTTTTGGATGAGGAGATAGGAGCCAAAATAACATAGTTCTGAAGCTGAAATTTTTATTGGGTGTGTTTGGAGACAAAAAAGGAAATGGCATATGATTAAGCCATTCATTAATTGTGTAGATTTGGTTACATGATGTTTCTGAAGACTTTATTTTTACCTTTTCTGTAAACTGAGCCCGTCCCATTCACCCACCGGAGGGATGTGACATAGGTAAGAAGTCCGGCTTGCAAGGCAGGATTACACAAATGACCATGATTCCTTGTAACTCTTTTTTAAAAGCCTAAAGGTGGTGATGCCAAATCTTCAAGTAAATCAAAGCGATCTCAGGGTCCTGTCCATATTACAGCAGGAAGTGAGCCCGTCCCCATTGGAGAGGACGAGGATGACGATCTGGACCAGGAGACGTTCAGCATAGTAAGTCTTCAACTTGGGGGGCGCTGGTGTGTGCGGCCACAGTCCTTGCCGTGGCTCTGTCTTTCTCAGGTCAGCCGCATGGCCGCAGTTGGCCCGAGCATTGGTGTGTTACTTTGGAACATGTCGCTTCTACTGTCTAAAGACTTTTTTCTCTGGAAGAGGCTGGCAGGAAGAGCTTTTTCTTAATCATATCTTGTGCTCCCAGTCAGAAAGGCTGCAAGGGGCCCTTAGAGGCATTTGGGAAACAGAAGTGTTCACTGAACTAACATTTCCTAAATATTTTCTGTGGGCCAGCCCCTGGAGTTACCTACCGTGTTGCAGAGAGAACTGTTTCTGTCGCTGCAGACTTCACATTTGAGTGGGGGAGAGACTCAGATAGGCACATGGATCGCGTTTGTGCTGCTGTGATGGGGACATGTGGGAGGGGCAGCAGATGCTCTGAAGATCCCGTGAGAAGGGGATAGGACCCAGGCAGGGGCTTTTGGGAAGGCATGTTTAAGGAGGTGATACCGAATGGCGTTCTGAAGGAAGAGGAGGAGGTCACAGGAGAGGAGGGCAGGGAGGAACGTGCCACAAAGGCCGTGTGGTGTAGCGAAGGGGTCACAGGAGGCCACCGTGGCTCGCGTGGTGAGAACAAGGGGACAGCCTGACACGAGATGCGGCCGGGGTCCTGGTTGAGTGCACTAGAGCAGAGGTGAGCATGGTGTATTTTCCATGCTCTCATCCTGTGGTGCTAGGGGCTAAGTTGTGGCCCAGGTCTCGTGTGGGATTGGAAACAGGCCAGCATGTCCTTAAGGACCTGAGCCCCTCACTGGAGCTGCATATTCTTCACTGGGCTGCGTGCTCCTGGAGTCCTCTTCCCTCCTCCGCCAAACCTTCCATAAATCACAGCTCGCTGGAGCAGTTAATTCGGTCTCAAAGAGAACCTGGTCTTCCAAATCTCAGAGTCCTCCTGCCGCGTGGCAGCGGCGGATAGGATCTGACCACATCCTGTCAGATAGTCTTCTGCTCCGTACACCCGTCTCTGTGTCCCCAAAAATCTTTACACGCATACCTATTTTTTCTTTGTCCTTCTCTCATTTTTCTTAATCCTCTGTGACTGTTCTGCTCTGAGCTGTCTGACGGCAAGTACTGTTTCTTATGTCAAGTGTACTTAGGTGTCGGAAGTGTATCTGAAAAAGCATTTCTAAAGAGGTGCCTCAGTAGATGAAGAAACTGTCTACAGGAATAAATTCACTGTACAGCCAGCCGTCTGATCTGTATCCTGCTTTGTCCCTAGCCCAGTATTTGTGGGAGAAAACCCCAACTAGTGCTTCTGTGTACCATTTTCATTTTCAGAATGCTTTTACATATTGGCTCTTTTAATCACGTTAAGGATTATGAAATCCTTAAAAAATGTAGAAAAATGTAAGGAATATGAGAGACATTGATATAGGTACCATGAAGTCTTGTCAAATGTGAGTTTCTAAGACTCAGGGTAAAGTTGAAGCCTCCGGGGTCTCTTGCTCTAAACCCATACCTCTCCTTGGTTACCTCCCCAGGAGGAAGCGTGATTTTAGGTCCAGTTGTCATTCTTGTGCTTGGTTTGAGAATTTTAGGACTTTTGTTTGTCTATAATGACCATAATGGGTCCCATAAATAGCCAGGCACTGTTTGTGTGCATTTATATCTTTTTCTCCACAACAATCTTATGAGGTAGGTTATTATCTTATTAAAAAATAAGATAAAGAGAGTCACATGAGTTGTCCTGTGTCAACATGGTTAAGACTTAGGATGAAGATTTGATCCAGACAGTTGGCCATGAACGCCTGGATTCTTAACTGTTCTACCGCACAGCCTCCCAAGTATCTGTAAGCAGCAGAGTATATTGTTCTCCGTGTTTAAAGACTTTATATAAGTGTCACACGGTGTGTATCATGTAACTTGATTTTCCTCCCCCAGCATCTCTGTTTTTGAAGTTTATCCATGTTAGTGATTTAAACTGTTTTGGGGCGCCTGGCTGGCTTAGTTGGTGCAGCATGCGACTCTTGATCTCGTGGTCCAGAGTTCAAGTCCTATGTTGGGCATAGAGCTTACTTAAAAAAAAAAAAAAAAAATTTAAAAATTAAAAAAAAAATTTTTTTCGTATTATTCTGTATCAGGACTTCTACAATTCATTGTTTCTCCTGTAGATGAACCATGAGGTTTTCCAAATGTTTACTACTAAAAATAGACAGCAGCAAAATTGTTGTAAATATTTTCATGTACACGTGTAAACGTTTTTCTAGTTCTGGCTCTTTCCTAGGGCATGCTTGTACATCCAGCACTTTCCTAGGTACTGTTGAATTACCCTTCAAAGCAATTGTGGAGATTTATACACTCCTTTTCACAGTGAACTTGAGTTCCAGTTGCTTCCCAGTCTTAGAAACACTTGGTAATTTCTGACTTCTTAATTTTTGCCAATCTGAGAGATATGAACTATTGATCAGTGGCATAGTTGAACATTTGTTTTCATATCTGTTAGGCATTCATGTTTTAGTGAATTGCCTGTTCATATCCTTTGCCTATTTTGGGGTAATTTGTTTGTTCTTACCTTTTCTATGGCATCTTTTATACATTCATGATACTAATTTGTTATTTATAACAGTCATTGTAGGTATCTTCCAGATTGTGGTACACCTTTCTATTTTGTGTTCTTTTTTTTAAAATTGAGGTATAACTCTGAAAAGTAAACAGATGGAATTACCACAGAGTGATAGATGTTTGGGGGGTTTTCATTGTTCTAAATGTCATGATCTTGTGCCTTAGTAATTTGTTGTCCCAATAATCTAGTGGTTGACAACCATGCTTTATGTGTCTGAGAAAGTTTTCTTGAATTATTTTGTGGTAATTTCCTCCTAATTCTTGGTTTTGACTTTATGGAACTTTCTGTTTTTGGATATTGGACTCTGGGGATGGTTCCTAATATTATTATCTTTTTTATTTTCCATTTCTGCTTTTTAGAGTCTACTTTCTAGGAGATCTCCTCCGCTTTAACTCACGTTATTTCTTTTCTTTCCTTTCCTTTCTTCTTTCCTTTCTTTCCTTTTCTTTTCTTTTCTTTTCTTTTCTTTTCTTTTCTTTTCCTCCCCTCCCCTCCCCTCCCCTCCCCTCCCCTCCCCTCCCCTTCCCTCCCCTCCCCTCGGCAGAGGAAGGGAGAGAAAGACTCTTAAGCAGGCTCCACATCCAGCACGGAGCCCAGTGTAGGGCTTGATCCTGTGATCATAAGATCACGACCTGAGCTGAAATCAAGAGTTGGATGCTTAACCGACTGAGCCACCCGGGGGCACCTCACATTTTTTCTGTTAGGCTTTTTACTTCTCTTGTCATGTTTTATTTCCAAGATCTCCCTCCTCCACCACCCCCTTATAGTTCTCTTGAATGTTTTTAAATTTCTGTTGAATTTGTTTTCCATCATTCATGTTAGGTATTTTTTTCAAATGGCTTGGTTTTTATTGTCTGCACACATTTAGGAATAGGGGACTAGCCATCTGACTGGAGGCTCTGAGCATTTGGTGGAGCCTGATGGACTTCGCGTGTTTACTGTGGGTGATGTAGCTGGGCTGCTGCTTCGGGAGGCATCCGGTAGGTGATTCCTCCTCTTAGATGGTCAGAGGTTGTGGAGAAGAATCGTTCCATCTCCTGAGTGGAGAGTGAAGACCTGGCTCTCTTGATTCTGGAGTCTGGGAGGCAGAAGGCCAGGCAATGGCCCGTCTAGTGTGCATACGTCCATATGTTCCTGTTTCAGCGTAGCAGCCTTGCCTCTTGGCTGTGTCCATGTAGCTCGGTTCAGAGACCTTTCCTTCATACTCTCCAGAGAATAACCTCCGCATCTTTTGCTGGGCAGAGTTGGGAGATTTGGACGTCCCTTGTGACTCTGGGTTTCTGCTACTTCTACGCTTTGGTGAAAAATCCAGTCCTTAGTTCTTACCCTCTCCTACTTGCAGAGATGCAAGCCTTCGGGGGGAATTTTGCAGTATAAACCAGGTTGGTTCTCCTGTTAGGTCTGTTGAGCGATTTCCTTTGTGGCCAATATTTTGTTATTCTTGTTAAGTCATTGGGTCTTCATAATGGCCTTAGGAGGCATTATCATGCCCCTCTTGCAGATGAGGAAACAAAAGCATCTTGAGCTATAATAAAGGAAAGGTGTAGAAGTCCTCACTCTAAGAGATGCTGTTGGGACCTGCACCCTAGGTCAGTTTTCCTGAGTTAACACTTGTTCCACCGGCTCTAACCCGTTCCTCCTCTAGCATAACATGGCGTGAGGACGGGTCAGGTTTTCTCTGGGAATTTAGGGCACAGGAACCAAAGACAAGATGTCTTTGCTGCAAGTGTTTTATGTCTCTCCTCCGTTGGCCTATTCTAGTGCAAAGAGAGGATGAGGCCCGTGAAAAAGGCACTGAAACAACTGGACAAACCCGACAAGGGGCTCAACGTACAGGAACAGCTGGAGCACACCCGAAATTGCCTGCTGAAAATTGGAGACCGGATAGCCGAGTGCCTTAAAGCCTACTCAGACCAGGAGCACATCAAACTGTGGAGGAGGTGAGTGGCCGTGGCCTCAGATTGCCCTGTCTGATTTGACGGCGTGCGTGGGGGGATCTGTTCTTGTTTTATAAAGGGCGACATAGGCACCTAATGAAAACCTTTCCCCCAGTAAAAACCATCTATTGGCAACACACCCGCAGGCTTCAGTTTCATTTTCCTGCAATAGGCCATTCCACTGAGACCAGTCTCTGGAATAGGTAGGGTGATGTCATTATTTTATAAGAGAGCAGCAGGAGTGCCGAATTTGCTGGCCTATTCTCAGAACAAAGACTTGGTCTATAAACCTGGAAGGGATAAAAATCATCTGGTCTCACTACTTCACCTGCCTCAGGTTGCTAGTCAGATATAATAACTATTGGATCAGTTTTCTACTAACACATGAGGCGAACAAAGGTTATAATTACCAGAACTATGATTTCTCTATTCTCTCTGCTAATTAAAGAACTTTAGTGGTCATTTGTATTAATATAGTTTAATCCAGAACTTTAGTCTTTAAGGCATATCATGGCTCGTGTATATTAATTTATATATTCACTTATGCTATTTTAAGAAAACAACTGGAGTATCTTTCTTAAGGATCATTGTAGCACTGAGTCTCTTTCCATAATCCACAGCGACTTTGAACTCCTGTACTTCATGGTTAATGTAATTACCTAGGTATAATGTGCCCAATCTCAGTGGATTGGTTTTGAGTGAAAAATGGATTTGAGAAAACTTTGCCATGATGCTATCTGTAGCATGCTTCATACCCACTAAAAAGATATTAAGTTTCAAAATATTACTTTTATTCCCCTTTACACTGTTAACCAACTTTTTCCTGTACCCAGCTAGCCTCTGGGCTGTATTTCTACCCAACTTAATCTCTGTTGGAAGATAACAAAAGGTCACCCTAGTACATAGTCTGTGAAGCTAGGCTTCCTCCCATGACCTGGGGCCTGTCTGTGTTTAGTTGTGCCGGGTACTGTGGTCCTGGCTACAGTAGTTCATAAGAAGGTCCTTGCCCACTCTGGAGAGACTGCCCTTCATGAAGTGGTGATTGTGAGACCTTGCGTGGTAGGTGTTCGAGGAGGAGGAAGGGCCTGTGGAAGAGCAGTCAGGGAGGAGACTCTTCTGAGAGGCAGGCCGGTGGGCTTGAGCAGGGTGGGCTTGCTCAGATGAGGAGAGTTGTCAGGTTCGGAGAAGGCCTCAAAGTGGGACAGTGAGGGGAGCTGGGAGGTTTTTAGGGTTTAAAGGCAGTTTATTAAGTCCACTGAAGCCCATTATTAAAGGTCTTAAAAAGGAAGGGAAGGTGAATGGCTTTGCACGTGATGCAGCAGGTTTACCACTTAGGGAGCCAGCGGTTCCTGGGGGTGCATGTCATGGCGAAGCTCTTCTCTGCTGTGTGTGGAGGGAGGTGAGAGTCCTTTTCCAGCTCACTGCCAGTTCCCCTGCCTCTTGTTCTGGATGCCCGTTTTGCCCAGCACTCCCATTGATTGTAATGCCTTGCTGGGGCGGGTGCGGTGGAATTGCAGGGGAGGTGCCTCTTGGGAGTTTTCAGGAAGAAACGATAGGCCTTGTGGTGACAACTGGGAGGAGAGGGGGCTGGAGCGTGGAGATGCCCGAGTGTCTGGAGGTCTCCACCCGAAGGCGGGAATGATGGGTTGGGTGGCAGAATCCAGGAAGTGCGGTAGGTACCTGGAGGAAGACTCCAGGGCTTTCCCGGGTTCCAGTGAAATAATGGGTTTTAGCTAGGAGATGGAGCCTTCATCTCCAGATCCCTCGGCCAGACTCTGTGGACACTGAAGTGTTAACGAAACACAGACCTGAAAGAATGTTTCTGTTATTTAATTTCTACACTTGGAGAGTATCCATAGCAGAATTCAGTAGCTTGCCATCAATAAAGAGAGTAAAAAGTTATTTTAAAAATTCTATAATTTACTAGAACTATTATTTTTTTTAGGAACCTATGGATTTTTGTTTCCAAGTTTACAGAATTTGATGCTCGAAAATTGCATAAATTGTACAAGATGGCTCATAAGAAAAGATCTCAAGAAGAGGAGGTAAAATATAAATTTAATCCCAATTCATATTAACAGATAAAAGTCAGTTCCGCAGAAAAATTCCTTAGTTACAGTTTTTCCCTGGGGAGATGGTCATGGAATGCTACTTTTGGTGCTAGAAGGTCTCCGGTTCTCTGCCCTCCCCTGACAGGTGGAGGTTCAGGTCCACCACAGCCCGCCTACCTATACCGTGTGCTCCTCTGCCACGTTAGCTCTGCGCTTGCTCGGCATGCTGCCCTGGTAGTGAAGTGGCCGTGAGACTCGATGACTAAAATAGCCAGTGTGTCAGAACCAGAGACTGTCAAAATCCTGACAAGGTGGTGTTACCTGCATTCTTTTTTTTTTTTTAAATGTTTGTTTATTTTTGAGAAAGAGTGCAAGTCGGGAGGGGCAGAAAGAAACGTAGACACAGAATCTGAAGCAGGCTCCAGGCTCTGAGCTGTCAGCACGGAGTCTGACGTGAGGCTCAAACTCATGGAGTACAAGATTATGAACTGATCTGAAGTCGCAGGGCTTAACCGACTGAGCCACCCAGGCGCCCCTACCCTGCATTCTTATGTCCAGAATCATTTATTCTCTAGTCTTGTGGTAGTTTATAAATGTGACTCCTGATAAGGGCAGAAAATACTTGTTCTGTTCTCTCCTGGGTCATGTATACTTGGTGTTCCTTCCCGGTTCTGTACATAACGTCCCAGCCGCTCACATAGAGGAGCCTGTTGAGAAGGTGCCCAGAAGTCCCCTCCTTTCTTCGGCACAGGGGATGGGCACATGAGTGACTTCACTGACTCTGCAGGAGCAGCGTTCCTTCTGCAGGCGTGCCTGTTTACAGATCTGCTGGCCTGCCACGTCAGCCCTGCCCAGATCAGCCATTTAGGGCCAGTCCCTGGACATTTAACACCTCCTCCACTAACCCGTCACCTCCGCAAAGGCAGAGGTACTGCGCTTCTCATCCTCTGCCATATCCTCAGTGCCTGGGAAGGTGCTCAAAAGTGTTTGTTGCATGAACTTAACATGCTTAGCATTGTATCGGCCTGTAGAATAGTACGCTCAAGTAGTTCACAATTTAGAGGGATAGGATATAGTAGTAATATACAGAAATAATATACTGATATCATTGACTGTTAATGTAAATTTTAAGCATTTTAAAAGTCTGCGAAGATCGGAAAAGTGGGAAAGACCCTGTTGTAGTGGGAAGTGAAAGTTAGGATGAGGGTTTGTAGCTGGACACACGATGGTAGAGGCGCCATGTTAGTGTTAAGTGTCAGCAGTTAGCATATTGAACAAAAGTAGTGGTCCTGCTGCTGGGGGTGTACGCTGTCACAATCTTCTGGAGCAGGGTCCAGTCAGATTGTCAAAAGATGAAAACAATTCTGCTTCTGAGAAGTTAATGAGATAACTAAGGATTTAAACATGTTTATTGTGGAAATGAGTTGAATGTCCAATAATAAAAAATAGATTAAATATATCATGATATATTTGTGCTGGGGAGTATTATTCAGCCATAATAAAATAGTGCAAGTAAGTGCTTACGTGAGAAGATTTTCATAACATGTTAAGTGAAAGAAGAATACCAAATAATATTTTTGTTGTTGAGGAAAAATAACACACACACACACACACACAGAAGCTTAGAAAGATATGGACCAAATTGCAGACACTAATTCCTTCAGTAGTGAGATTTTACATTTTTTTCGTATTATTTTCTATCACATTTACTTGCGTGGTAAAGAAGTAAACAAACATTGAGATGTTTAGCTTGACGACTTTAGCATAGGAACTAGTTCCCACTGGGCTGGTCAGAGGTTGTTTGTCTAGTTAGTCTAGGAAAGTTGTGTTCCTACTTTTACATGGTCCAAGATGTAGCTCTGAGAAGGCTGACAGCCGGGCATCTGTCCCCGGTGGGCCCTGGGCGGTCACCAGCCCATGCACACGGCCTCACAGGGACTTGCCAGTGGAGCGTGACTTTCTTGTCAGAGCAGCAGGGGAAGCTCAGGGGAATTTATGAACATGGTTTTTAAGAAGGTAGTAGATGGCAGGTCGGAAACCAAGAGAGGGGCAGGAGGGGAATACTTAGAGGTGGTGACTGTACTACTCTTGGGAATTCAGCCTGGGGTCTTAAGATTCTTTGGTTTCCTTTTATTCTCAGGAGCAAAAGAAGAAAGATGATGTGATCGGTGGTAAGAAGCCATTTCGACCAGAAGCCTCAGGCTCCAGCCGGGATTCCCTGATGTCTCAGTCGCACGCCCCACACAGCCTTCACCCTCAGAAGCCTCACTTGCCTGCCTCCCATGGCCCACAGATGCACGGACACCCAAGAGATAACTATAATCACCCCAACAAGAGACACTTTAGTAATGCAGGTCGGTCATTAAGTGGAGTTTTAAAAAGAGATGCTAAAAGAATCATTGTATTTTCCGAAGATAGCTAGACCTTTGTGCTTTATTCGTCCTTCAACACTTTGCTGTCTTCTTTTGTCTCAGTGACACAGAGCATGAAGGTCCAAAAGTCTCCAGCTCTGAGAAGAACATGGCCACCACCGTAAACAAAACAAATGACAGACTGAGAGAAATAATTTACATTGTATAGGACAGTCACACAGTTAAAACTGCTAATAACTGAAAGAGCCTTTGTAAATTGGTAACAAAAGAATAACCAAATAGAAAAATGGGCAAAGGTTAGGAATTGGGAATTCATATAGAAGAGGAATGGAATATGACAAGATGGCCAGCATTGCTATTAGGGAAATGTAAATTAAAGCAACGTAAGCTAGCCAATTTTGGGGTTTTTTTTCGGACGTTTAGATCAACCAAGTTAAAAGGGTGAAATACACGCAAATTGCCTAGTGTGTGAATTGCTACAGTCTTTCCAGGAATTAATCTCAAATATCTTAATATATAACCCCTTTTCTGTATATATGAGGATGCTATTCAGTCTTAGAATGGCAAAAAGCTGGAAATAACATGAATATCCATTAATAGAATCATTGGATAAATAATAGGACGTTTATACTCTGAATATTTTCATCAAGTATTAAAAAGAACGAGTTGGCTTTATAGGTCAACAACAACAAAATCTGTATGTCTGTGTTTAAATTTATTAAGGTGACAATCATGTATCATAAACTTTACTATTTTATTTTTTATTTTTTTAAATTCATTCATTTTTTTTCCTGTTTTTAACATATAATTTTAAGCTTTAAGATTATTTATTTATTTATTTATTTACATCCAAGTTAGCATGTAGTACAGTAATGATTTCAGGAACGGATTCCAGTGATTCATCCCCAATGTATAACACCCAGTGCTCATCCTAGCAAGTGTCTTCCATCATGCCCCTTACCCATTTAGCCCATCCCCTACTCACATCCCTTCCAGCAAACCCTCTGTTTGTTCTCTGTATTTAAGAGTCTCTTATGTTTTGTCCTCTTCCTTATTTTTATATTACTTTTGCTTCCTTTCCCTTACATTCACCTGTTTTGCATCTTAAATTAAACTTTGCCATTTTAAATACCCAATTCAGTGGCATTTAGTACATTCACAGTGTTGGGCAACCATGACTTCTGTCTTGGTTGCAAAACAGTTCCATCACTTGAAATGGAAATCCCACATCCGTGAGACAGTTTGTCCCCATTCCTTCCCCTTAGCCCCTGCAGTCCCCAGTCTGTATCCTATCTGGATTCATGTATTTGGGACACTGCATATTAATGGAATCATACTAGGTGTGTCTGAGTTCTATTTTCAAGGTTTATCTATGTTTTTTTAAATAGTTCATTATTCTTAACATAATTTTTTTTTAACTTATTCTCAAGTTTGCTAAGACATACAATCTTGTCTTCAGGAGTAGATTCCTGTGATTCATCTCTTACATGTGACACCCAGTGCTCATTCCAACAAGTGCCCTCCTCAATGCCCATCACCCATTTTCCCTATGACCCCCAATCCCCTACCTCCATCAGCCCTCAGTTCTCTGCATGTATATGCTTTGCCTCCCTCACTGCTTTTATCTTATTTTTCTTTCCCTCTCCCTATGGTCATCTGTTAAGTTTCTCAAATTCCATATATGAGAGAAATCATATGATATGTATGTTTCTCTGACTTCCCTTAGCGTAAAACCCTCCAGTTCCATCCATGTTGTTGCCGATGGCAAGATTTCATGCTTTTTCATCATCAAGTAGTATTCCATTGTGTATATATAAACCACATCTTCTTTATCCATCCATCAGTTGATGGACATTTGGGCTCTTTCCATAATTTGACTGTTGTTAATGTAAGTGCAGCTATCAACATTGGGGTGCATGTGCTCCTTCGAATGAGCACACCTGCGTCCTTTGGATAAATTCCTAGTTAGTGCACTTGCTGGATCATGGGGTAGTTCTATTTTTAAGCTTTTGAGGAGCCTCCACACTTTTCCAGAGTGACTGCACCAGTTTCATTCCCACCAGCAGTGCAGTAGGGTTCCCCTTTCTCCACACCCTCACCAACATCTTTTGTTTCTTGAGTTTTTAATTTTAGCCAATGTGACAGGTGTGTGAGGTAGTATCTGTATAGTGGTTTTGAAGGTCTGTCTATGTTGTAATGGGTGTCGGCACCTCATTCCTCTCTGTGGCTGAGTAACATTGCGTTATGTGGATACACACCACGGTCTGTTACCCATTCATCCGTTGATGGAATTTTCGGTTTTCTACTTTTTGGCTATTGTGAATAGTACTGCTGTGAAAATCTGCGTGTGAGTTACTTTTGAGTACCTATTTTCAGTTCTTTTGGGTTTATACCTAGCAGTGGAATTGCTGGGTTATGTGGTAATTCTGATTTAATTTTTTGAGGAACTACCAAACTGTTTCCTGTAGTATATGTTTGAATACTGCTTTGAATGCTTATTCAGAACTATACTGTGTTTGAATAAGCATAGAGAAAGATGTGACAATACACAGTACTAGCACTTACCTCAGGATGCTGGGAATGGAGGACTGACTGAGGGAGGATAATAATTCCTCCATTTTCCATTGCTTCACTGGTTACGGTGAGCATGAATTTAAATTTACAGGTAATAAAAAGAAGGAGAAAAAAGAATTTAGAATCCAACCTAAAAAGTGTATCATGTATATAGAAGTCCTAGTACAGGATTTGCAGAGTCAAATATCCTGCAATAATCTTAATGAAGTGTACATTTCTTTCTAAACTTCAGTTTTAGGATTTCCATTTGCTTTCTTTTGAAAGATACATTTCATTCTTGTAAAATTCTCAAGCTTTTAGAAAACTCAATTTTCTCCATCTTCTTTTTTTGAACATACGAATTACAGTTGTTTAAAAATCTTTGCCTAACTCTGTATCTGAATTCTTGTGAATCATTTTCTGTTATATGTTTTATTTCTCTTGGTTTTCAATCATACAGTCCTGTCTTTGGTGTACCTAGTTATTTTTGATTAAGTGAGGGAACCTATGTTTTAAAAATTGTGGAAGCTCCAAGAGCCACCTGAGTGGCTCAGTCAGTTAAGCATTCAGCTCTTGATCTCAGCTCAGGCCTGATCTCAGGGTCGTGAGTTCAAGCCCCACACTAGGCTCTGTGCAGGGTTGCAGCCTACTTGAAAAAAAAGTGTGGAAGCTTCCGATGATGTTGCTTTCCCAGAGTGGATTCATTCTTTACTCCCCCAGGGCACATGGAGCATGAGGCGATCACTCTGGTCTAGTCTGCCTCTGGGCTCCCCCGTTCCTGGGGCTTAGCTCTTCAGGGTGTCCAGTGGAGGGCCTAGAGCATTTTCTGCCCCTCACCTTCTGCAGGCCTGAGACTCAAATCTTGGTTTTCTCAGCACTGCAAGACTGCCCCAGACTGCTCTGCTCTTCTGAGGCTTAGGTGTGTAGCCTTTTCTGCTCCCTGCAGATTCAGCACATATCTTAAGGGAAGATTGGCTGTATGTTTGAGCCCCTCAAGTCTGCCATAACCCTCTAGCCTAGAAAGATCACCAAAAGGCTCGGCTTGTGCTGGTAAAAGCTCAGATATTCAGCCCCCCACCTGTGCTTACGGTCACAAGCCTCCTCAGTGGCTGTGGTGGTCACCTTACCTCTCTGGGGTTTTCTGCTCTTCGGAATCTTACTCCTTCTAGTCTAGTCCTGATTGCCCTGGGTACTCTTTGATGTCCTCAAAAAGGTAATTTTTTTTTAAATTTTTTTTAACGTTTTTATTTATTTTTGAGAGACATAGAGACAGAGCGTGAGCAGGGGAGGGGCAGAGAGAGAGGGAGACACAGAATCTGAAGCAGGCTCCAGGCTCTGAGCTGTCAGCACAGAGCCCGACGCGGGGCTCGAACTCACAGACCGTGAGATTATGACCTGAGCTGAAGTCGGATGCCTAACCGACTGAGCCACCCAGGCGCCCCAAAAAAGTAATTTTTGTTGATCTGACCTTTTTTAGTTGTTGACACAGTGGAATTTTGCTGCAAGCTACCCTGAACTACCTGGAGGCACAAGTTCCAGGTCTTGTAATCTTAAACATCCAAGTGGTTCAGAATTAACTGATCATCATTTGATTCAGGGAGAAAAAAGGTAATTACTGTACAAGATGATTGGGAACTATAACCATGTTCGTAGATCTAACTATTATTTGTACTGACTTTTTCCTGGGATCAGACTCATTTTGTGTTATTCGTGTGATGTCACTGATTTTATATTCTGATCCTTTGAAAGAACTCTTCTTAGCTCACTGTAGTCTTTTACTTAAGACTGGGATTCTTCACCCATCTCCTTAATAGCTCAGTACTTCCTAACCAGCGACCTACCGCATGGCGGGCTCAAGAAGAAAGAAAAGCACTGTTCAGTTTCTCTGGAAATAAATGAGTTGGCTTGGCTTGTAAGCCTCTCCACGATACCGCAGACACTGACACCCTGTTTGAAATATTACTTCCCATTTGAAGCCATCTTCAAGTGATTCATTTTCATGTCGTGAAGGTGGCTCTTTTTGTTGTTGTCTGTTAAGTTATTAGGTTGAATAGTTAAAGGTTTTTACTTCTTGGTCCCCTGGCCTGACCCACAACCGGAGCAGCAGGGAATTTAAGCCACCGGCTGACGTGACTGTGTTACCGGTTCCTAAGCTGACGGGCTCCTTCATGGTATTATTCTTCAGCTCTACAGACAAATACTTAGGAGACAAGCAGCATGAGTAGAGGGCCACCTACTTGGTGGCTTATTTTTGGTGTTGATATAGTTGTAGATAGGAGATGGATTTCCCGTGAGGCCGCATAGTTCCTTCCGGTTAAGCCCATGTCCCAGTTTTCTAAGGCTGCCACAAACTGGGAAAAGTATTCTCCCACACTTCTGGAGGCCAGAAATCTGCACTGAGTGTTGGTTGGGTTGTCTCTCTCTGGGAGGTGTGAGGGAGGATCCGGTCCCTGCCTCTCTCCTGGCTTGTAGTGGCCGCCAGCAGCCCTTGGTGCTGCCTGACTTCCGACTGCATTCCTCCCGTGTCTGCCTCGTGTCTATCTCAGAACTCCCTCTCCTTTTCTCAGAAAAATATCTGTCCTTGGATTTAGGGCCTAGCCTAAATCCAAGAGGATCTCCTCTCAAAATCCTTAATTATGTATGCAAAGACTCTGTTTCCCAGTAAAGTCACACTTACAGATTCTGAGTGGACATATATTTGGGGGGGGGGGCACACTTAAACCCACTATAGCCTCCATTCCTGGACTTTTATGTGTTCACTACCTTTTCTGACTAAAATAAGTGTGATTCTTCTCCTCAGGGAAAAAGGAAGCTGTAGAAGCTAAAACAGATTTCAGTTTGGCCCTATCCTTGAGAGTTAGCGTATTGATCCAAGTCCAAAGTTAGAGGGTTCACTTTTTACAGGAGGAGGTTTATGTCCTTGGTGTGGGCTGGGAAAGAATAGTAGAATTAGTGTGAATAGTCTGGAAATACTTTCAGAGACCAGGCACTGTTTCTGGTAGCAGCAGGTAAATAAACTTGATATGTATAAATAGAAGATACAGCTGTGAAACTCAGCAGTGCTGTTTGCTGAATTAATGTTTAGTTTTGTTTTTTAGAGTGAAATCTCATTTTAAGGGTCTGTCTGCCCCAGAGTAGAAGGTAAAGAGGCATGGAAAATAAAAAGTAGTAATTTTTACGATTTCATAAGGAGAAAGGCAGTGAGTTTTCTTTTGCCTTACAAGTTGAGGGAGAGAAGGTTGGGGCTCATTACTGGTATGTTTACCTGCAGCAAAAAGGCTGGGAAGGAGGAAATTTAATGTCTGTTTATATAATGTCTATTTATATAATTTAATGTCTATTTATATAATATTTAAACTTCAGTGGATGTGAAGTTCAGCCATTTTTTTGAAGTCCTGAAACTATTCTTTCTTTTCCTGCAGATCGAGGAGATTGGCAGAGGGAAAGAAAGTTCAACTATGGTGGTGGCAACAGCAATCCTCCGTGGGGTAGTGACCGGCACCACCAGTATGAGCAGCACTGGTACAAGGACCACCATTATGGGGACCGGCGACACATGGATGCCCACCGCTCTGGGAGCTACAGACCCAACAACCTGTCTAGAAAGAGACCTTATGACCAGTACAGTAGTGACCGCGACCACAGGGGACACAGAGATTATTATGACAGGTAGGCAGAAGATCCTGAGACACCAGGTGCCGACCTCTGCCAGGAGTTTCACTGGTCGAGGGGAAGAGACAAGTGACATACACATTAATGTACGTTAATGTTCGCCGAACATCTCAGCCTGTGCCAGGCATGGTCTCTAGTCTGAAGCAGTGTCTTTGCCATCAGGGCATCCCCAGCGTGTTGGGGAGGAATCACGGTGTGGACAGCTGACACTGTGTGCTAAATGGATGGTTGAAAGTAGAGGTTTTTAAGTTTTTCCTGAGGGCTGAGGCAGAGAGGAGGTTGCTGATTGTTGATTTGGGCCTTAAAGAATCTGCGAAACAGAAATGGAATAGGTATCACAGGCCCAGGCCAAGGTGGGCATCCAGAGAGGGAAGTCCAGAAGATGGATGCATTGGATAGTAAGGAGGCCTTGAATGCCAAATTATAGGTCTTAAGTTGTTCTCTGAGTCATAGAGAGTCCTGTGCAGTTTCATCCTTCTACTTGTACGGGAAAAGAGTTTCCTGTCATCTTCTGAGGAAGCGCAGAGGAGTGGTAGCCTTGGAACCTTAGAGTCCACAACCAAATTTATTGAGCTTGATGCGAGGCTCGCAGATACACTAGGTAGCAGGGATCCTGAAATAGCTCCCAGCCCCGTGGTCCTTGCCTGCCACCAGTCCACAGTTGAGGGGTGAGAGGCTCTTGAAGTAGTACCTTGTCTACAATTATATATATACTGCCATTATGCGCCGCGATTGTAACTTGGAGAGTTACCAAGTATAGGAAGGGCTAAAGTTTTCTGTATTCTTCCTAGAATAGGACTTGACTATATTTAACCTCACAGCAGCTTTGGCTTTTCTTAGGCTAACGACATGCTTTGCTCGGACTTGAATTTAAATTTGGAAAATTTCATATTCAGCATCTCCCTTTTTTCTTTTCTGGAGGATCTGGTAACGTATTATATAGCCAAGTAGCAGCTACCTCCTTTAGAAGAGGTTTGAACTGAACCTCTTGCCCCCTACCCTTCTATATTGTCTTGTGTGGCTCCAGTGGGCTTTGCCCTGCATTTCTCTGTGTAGATCTGTATTTCTATTCAATATCACTATTTTTCTGCCCAAAGGACTTCTAGTATGAGTCTGCTGGTGATAAATTCCTTCAGCATTTATACATCTGAGAGAGTTTTAGTTTGCCTTCATTTATGAAAGATACTTTGCTGGGTATAAATTCCCAGATTAACACTTTCCGTACTTTAAAGATGTTCCTCTTCTGTCTGCTTGCTTTGTTTCTGATGGAAAATGTCATCTTTATCTCTGTTCCTCTTTGTAAAACATGTTTTCTTTTTCTTCATTACTGGTTTTCAGCAATTTGATTACCGTGCTGCATCCTGCTGTGTTTTTCCTCATGGTCGTTTTGCTTGGGAAATGTCGAACTATTTGGATCTGTAGGTTTGTCTTTCCTATCAAATTAGAAAGTTTTTTTTACCGTTATTTCTTCAGTTTTGTTCCTGTGCTCCCTTCCTCTCATGTCCTTTGGAGGCTCCAGTCACACCCAGACTGGGCTGTTTGCACTGACTGCTCTCACAGCTCGCTGATGCTCTGCTTATTTTTTAAATTTTGTTTTCTTTCTGTGTCAGTCGGATAGTTTCTGTTGCTGTGTCTACAGGGTCACTAAGATTTTCAGTGTCTAACCTGCCTTGAGGCCCAGACAGTGTATTTTGCATTTCATACATTATAGTTGTATTTCTAGAAGTTGTATTTGAGGTGGTTTTTCTTTCTTTTTTTTTTTTTAACTTAAATCTTTCTCTAACCTTTTGAAATCTGGAATACAGTTTAAAAATAGTTTTTAGGGCACCTGGGCGACTCAAGTCAGTTGAGTGCCTGACTCTTGATTTTGGCTCAGGTCATGATCCCAGAGTCGTGGGATTGAGCCCCATGTTGGGCTCCGTGCTCCATGTGGAGTCTGCTTCAGATTCTTTCTCTCTCTGCCCCTCCCCCACCCGCTCTCTCTAAAACAAATAAGTAAATAAAATGAAATAAAAATAAGAACAGCAACTCTCAAAGATGATAGCTCTCCTTTTAAATATTAAAAATAAATAGTTTTTATATCCTTGTTGGCTGATTCTACCATTTGGATTAGTTTCTTTTTTTTTTCTTTTTTTTTTTTTAATAGTTTATTTTCAAATTGGTTTACATATAACACCCAGTGTTCATCCCAACAGGTGCCCTCTTTAATGCCCGTCACCCCCTCTCCCCCCTCCCCCCCTCCCTCACCCCACTCACCCTCAGTTTGTTCTTAGTCTTTGAGAGTCTCTTTTGTTTTGTTTTTTTTTAATTCTTTTTAACGTTTATTTATTTTTGAGAGACATAGAGACAGTATGAGCAGGGGAAGGGCAGAGAGAGAGGGAGATACAGAATCCAAAGCAGGCTCCAGGCTCTGAGCCGCCAGCACAGAGCCGGATGCAGGGCTTGAACTCACAGACTGTGAGATCATGACCTGAGCTGAAGTCGGCCGCTTAACCAACTGAGCCACCCAGGCGCCCCTAAAATTTGACTTTGATTTTTTTTTTAATGTTTTATTTATTTTTGAGAGGGGGAGAGAGAGAGAGAGGGAGAGGGAGAGGGAGAGGGAGAGGGAGAGACCGCGCGAGCAGGGGAGGGGCAGAGGAAGAGGGAAACACAGAATCCCAAGCAGGCTCCAGGCTGTCAGCACAGAGCCCAATATGGGGTTCGAACTCACGAACCATGAGGTCATGATCTGAGCCCACGTCGGACTCTTAACCGACTGAGCCACCCAGGCGCCCCCTAGTCTCTTATGTTTTATCTCCCTCCCTCTCTGTGTCTTTTTTTCCTTTCCCCTCCCCCCTGATTTTTGCTTAGTCTCTCAAAATCCACCTGTGCGTGGAAACATATGGTATCTGTCTTTTTCTGACTGACTTATTTCACTTAACATAATACCCTCCAGTTCTATCCGTGTGGCTACACATGGCCAGATTTCATTCTTTCTCATTGCCACGTAGTAGTCCATTGTATATATGTGCCACAACTTCTTTATTGGATTAGTTTCAACTAACTAAGTTATCTCCTCATTGTGGTCTTATTTTCTTCTTTTTTCCATGCCTAGTAATTTTTCATGAGATGCCTCACTGAGTGCTGGATATTTTATATTTCTATAAATATCCTGGAGCGCTGTTATGAGAAACAGGTTATCTAGAAGCAGTTTGATTCTTTCAGGTCTTGCTGTTAAGATTCATCGGTCAGGATGGGAGCAATGCTCTGGCAGAGTCTAACTGTTTCCCTTCACTAGGGTGAGAACCCCTCATTATACTCCACTGACGTCCCTTGAAGCTTGAGGCTTTTTGGTCTGGCTGGTGAGAACAGGACCCTTTTACCTCTAATCTTCTAGGTGGTTCTTTTCTTGGCCCTGGGTAGTTTCTTCACATGTACACCCTTTATAGCGTGCAGTTGAATACCCAAGGGGAACCCTTTAGAGGGCTTGAGCTTCTTTCTGTGTGCAGAGTTCTCTTCTGCGTTCTATCCTGTGAGCTCCAGCTGCCTTGGTTCTGCCCCTGCTTCTCACCTCGGGACGTCTCCCCTCCCCTGTGCCGAGGCCTGGAAACTGTCTCAGGCTGGCGAAGGGGGTTATTCTAAGCCTCACGTCATCAGGTTTCCGTCCCTCAGGGAATCACTGTTCTTTGTTACTGGACATCTGGTGTTTCAAAACCGTTTTTTGTCCCTTTCCGCTTGTTTCAGGTAGGAGGTGTGAGTCTAGTTCCCCGTATTCCACCTTGACTGCAAGTTGAAGTCACCATCTCTCTCTCTTTTTTGTTTAATGAGGGGAAACTCACATAAACTGAATTAACTGTTTTAAAGTGAACAATTCAGTGACCTTCAATATATTCACAATGTCGTGCAACCACCGCCTGTGTCACATTCCAAACACTTTCATCGTCCCAAAGAAAACCCCATGATCCTTAAGCAGTCACTCCATTCTGCTGTCTCCACAACTCCTGATAATCACCAGTCTGCGTTTTGTTTTTATGGATTTACTTATCTTGGATATTTTGTATAAATTAAATCCTACAAGAGATGCCATTTCGTGACCGACTTCTTTGGACACTTAGCGTAATGCTTGAGCCTCATCCACATTGTAGCACACATCACTACTGCATTTCTTTTTGTGGCTGAATAACATTCCATTGTATGCAGATGCCACATTTTGTTATCCATTCACTCTTTGATGGACATTTGAATTTTTTCCACCTTTGCCATTGTACATAGTGCTGCTGTGAACATGGGTGTAAAATTATTTATTTGAATATCTGTTTTCAGTTATTTTGGGTATTTATCCTGGAGGGAACTGTTAGTCACACAGGAGTTACATGTTTGGCTTCTTAGAAACCACCAGAAACTGTTTTCCAGTGGCTGAAACATTTTACATACCTACTAGCTATGTGTGAGAGTTGCAATTTTCCCACATCTTTGCCAACACTTACTTTCTGTGTGTGTGTGTGTGTGTGTGTATTTTAAACATGGCCATCCTAGTGGGTGTGAATGGGATAAGTAGCTCATTGTGGTTTTGATTTGCGTTTCCCTGATGATTAATATTCTTTAAAGGTGTTGAGCATCTTCTCACTGCTTAGTTGCCATTTGTAGATCTTTGGAGAAATGTTTGTTTGAGTCCTTTGCTGTTTTTGAATTGGGTTGTTTGTCTTTTTGTTGTTGACTTGTACCAATTTTCTTTTAATAGGATAACAAGCAAGTTTACTGGGGTGCTAAGTAAAAATTTTACTATTCTTTACATGGAGTCGATTTATTAAATAATTTATTTAATCCTTCATTTATTGTTGAATGTTTGGGTTGATTGTGGCTTTTGTTACTAATTACTTTTCGATTAATTTCGGTGGCTCTTTTTCTCCCAGGCCAGGTCAAAGAATATGAAAATGTTTGTAGGTCTGGCCAGTTTTCCTGAGAGGAGTGTGGTTTTATAGAACCACCAGTGATTCAAGGGTGTGCTTGTTTCATTGCAGACTTGAGGCGTTATGTCATTTCATAGGACGGGTTTTGCCAATAAGTATAAAATAGCCCTTTGTTATTACTTTTGTTTTTTCGTTTTTCGGATTCCTAGTAATGTGAGCATTTGTGAACTCTTGAGTTCTTTGGAAGGGCCCTTGAGTATGAGTGCTGGAGGGTGAGCCGGTGGGCAAGGAAGAGGGGGCGGGATCGAGGTGTCAGCTAAGCCTTGTGTCTCTGTTTCAGGCACCATCACGACTCCAAGCGGAGGAGAGCCGATGAATTTCGGCCTCAAAATTACCACCAGCAGGATTTCCGACGAATGTCTGACCACCGCCCCCCTGTGGGCTACCATGGCCAGGGACCTTCGGACCATTACCGCTCTTTCCACACAGACAAACTGGGGGAGTATAAACAGCCTCTGCCCCCCCTGCACCCCGCAGTCTCAGACCCTCGCTCGCCCCCTTCTCAGAAATCCCCCCACGATTCCAAGTCACCCCTGGATCACAGGTCTCCTTTGGAGAGATCACTAGAACAGAAAAACAACCCAGATTATAACTGGAATGTTCGGAAAACATAAAGGACAGCTGGGAATGAAGGGGAGAGCAAGAGTCATTAAGCACCTGGATATTTTTGGTCTGATCCAGTAGGAGCCAGTTATCTAGACCAGCGAGGGGGGTTTCTGGACATGCCGCTGCTGTCAGCTCGCCGGTGGAAGGAGCACCTCAGCAGCGGGGGCCTTCCCGCGGTCCAGCTGGGGTTCTGGGCGCCACTCCTGCACTTTGACACCCTCTCCCATTCCAGCCTGGTCCTGGCCTCCCACTGCCAGGGGTGCTGGGAAGAAGACGTGACTTTTGCGTCCCAGCTTCGTGGGCTGTGTTTCCCCAGTGAAGGAAGAAGGGATCTGAGTCATGAGGCTTTTGTTGCCGGGTCCCCGTGCCCTGGGCCCGCACGCGGTGGGCTGGGAAGGAGCGCGTGTGGGAAGGTTGCCGGGGCCTGCCAGACCGAGCGTGATCTGCTTCACTGTGATGTGACGGATGCTGCTGACGGGGGCGGGGCGTGGGCGTCGCCTCGTAGGACTTGAAGGGGAGTGGGTACACTCCTCGCATGTGTTCTTGGGAGAACCGTACACTTGGGCCTCCTCGTGACGCCTATGGTGCAGGGGCTGGTGGGGAGCAGCTTCCACAGTGGCCCCTTCCCTACAACACTAACCTTTCCCACACTATCTGGACATTTCAGAGGTTCGGTCTGAGCGGGTCTCCTTTGCCCCGGTGCCGGGGAGAGTTGGGCCTGTCTGGCTGACTTGTGTGTACTGTGAGTTTTCGGCAGCGTTGGAGCTGGCATGGGTCTTCCTTGGCTGGGAGTGGGCTGAGAGGGGGGATGGAGGGGCGGGGTGGCCAGGGACCCGGAATCCCTGGTGGGTTTCTGATTCCTGGGACGAGCAGTCTGAGGACAGGGCCTGGAGAGGAGGGAAGCTTGTTGCGGAAGCGCACCCAGGCAGGGGCGCGGGCGGCAGGCGCGCTCCCCGGGGGAGGTGGGGGGGGCTTCAGTGTTGTGCCAGGTCGGCGTTTGCAGCTGCGCTCGTTATTTTAGTTCCCTTCAGACGGCTTGAAGAAGTAGACTGCACAGAACCCGCGTCTCCTGACACCACGGGCCGGGTGGACACATGACGTCCGGCTCTCTGTGGGGAACAGGCTCCCACTCTCAGTTGGAGATCATTAGAATTGAACTCCGTTGTTTTTAGAATGAGCTCAAATAAGGTGCAAACCTAAGGTAAAGTTTTTCCAAAATAGGAAGCCTCCAAGGACAGGAGGCTGAGCTGCAGACAGTAGGAGTCCTGCTAGGGCTGAACGGAGTCAGAAGTAGGAAGGTGAGTTGATTGCACCAGTTAGGCTCCTTTCATCTTACTGATACTGGGCTTTCCGTTTTATTCCTTTTAAATATAGCTAGCCAGTATTGTTGGACTATCCAAAGGCTTTCTAGATGGAATAACTGACTTGAACCTACACTGTGCCTATGCATCCAGGCTCAATGCTGGTGACCACCTTTCCATTGGGCATGCACAGGGTTAAACTTCCCTGAACTAACCTGTGAGGACTTCATAAAACTGTCATCGCTTACTTGCTGGTAACCTGGGCAGCCCTGTTAACACCTTTACTGAGAAATTCCCAAGTTAGCTCACCCTAGGGAAGCAGATGTGTCTTCAGTGGGTCGTCGCTGCTCACAGCCTTGTGGCACTGGCCAGGTGTGAGTTCCACATGGGAGTCTGGGTGCTCATAGCTTGTGTTGGGAGCTTAGTGGGCCTGCCCCCTCCTTATTTACCTTCTCTCGGGACTGCAGTGGGTCACTGTGGGCTCGTATCCGGTGAACATGCCCCAGACCAGGGCCCAAAGGAATGCCTGGGAGCCACTGGCCACAGCCGCCCTATTGGGCACACGCTGTGACTGTTTGGGAGAGAAGAGGGTGTTTGCTGTGACCTCTACCAGCTTCACTTCTTGCTGACAGTACTGACACTACCCTGTGTCTTTCTTGCCCAGGCCAAAGAGGAGGGCTAGGTTGGTTTGTCCCATCCTACGGTGGGAGGGAGGGACGGAGGGATGAGCCCCAGCCCAGACTGTGTTCCCTGGGAAGCCAGGAAAGTCACTGGAGGCCCTGTGTTTCAATACTCATCAGGGTTGTTTTTTTTTTTTCTCTGAAGTTTTGATAGGAGATTGAGTTATTCCCAAAGATATCTCATCATGAAGAAAAAGGAACTTCCTTTTGTTTACATTCAGGACTTGTAGTGCCATATGATGTAGCAAAAGGCAATATTAGCCAGATCAGTGTTAAATTGATTATAAAATTACAGTATCCCCGTAAAAGCATCTACTTTTTAGGTGTTGAAGTATGTTTGAAGAGTGGGTTGGGAAAAAGGCACTTCCTCATTGACCTGAATCAGTATGAATACTGTATGCTTTTATCAAAAACAAATTTGCACAGGTAGGAATTCTCTCCCTTGCTGATGGGATAAAGTGCCCAAGGAGCCCGTGAGGGTGGTATTCCACGGAGCCTGGCTTGGAAAGATTTAGTAATTGGGAAGAGACTGCAGGGGTTGAGGGAGAGGGGAGTCGGAGCCCCCCGAAGTCTGAATATGAACAAGGGTTAGCGTGGCATGCCATAGCCCTGGGAAAGCGTCCGGTGAGAGCCCCCCGGCGTCACTGCGGTCCTTCAGAGACGCTGGAGAGAAGCAGCCAGGCTCTCTGCAGAGCCCCATCTGATGGCCCCTGGTCCCCTCTCTCCTTCTAGTCCTTGCTTTAGCCCTTCCACAGGAAGCCAGAACACTTCTCACATCGTGCTGCAGACACTCTAGCCTGATGCCTGAGAGCTGCATCAGGATGTGCGGTGCACACGCCATTTGGTTGTGAATTCACACGGGGACACTGGAATCCTACAGACCAAATTCCACTCGTCAGCAGGAGCGGTGGCCCGGGGCCCAGCACTGGCGGTCCTCCGGGCTCTCCTGAGGGCCGCGGTGTCGGGCGGGGAGAGCCAGGCCAAGGGTCCAGGCTGCTTTAGTCCATCTGACCCCACTCGTTTGGGGACAGTTGGTTTTTCTTTATTGTAAAATTGTGGACTTTTCAAACCTGTTGACTAAACAGTAATTAATTTATATTTGTGAAAAAAATGCCACTGTCCTAGTGATTTCTGATGTAAATAATGTTGTTTATATAGTATGTATTAAATTTTCCTACATTGTAAAACTGCTGTACTTTTGACTCTTGTATATTAAACAGTGTTACTAAGGATTTTAGAATTGGGCGGACACATTGCGTTGCATCGGCGCGAACCGTGACCAGATACACGTCCGGCTCCCTTCCCCTGGCTGCCGGGTCGTTCGGCCTGGCCTATTTGACAGCTCGTGAAACGGAGCCTTTTGAAGTCGCACTGCTCTTCCTACCAGCACCAGCGTGTTGTTGGGTGCAGGGCCCTCACACGGCAGGTTCCTGAGATGATCCCCCCGCGTGGCCACTGCGGGGGCTGCTCGCCGCCCTTGACGGGATTACCCGGACCAGCTGCGGCCCAGCCTTTCCCACGTGCGTTGTGCCAGGGAAGGAGCCCAGGAGACCTGGAAGGTGCATTTCGAAGACCTGTGTCATCCCAACCCGGGTTCTGCACCCCCCTTCCATCCAGAGGAAGTGAAAACATGGTGTCTGCCAGCCCACAGCCGTGAGGGCGATTTAACAGTTGGGTTATATATTCATGAAGAGGGGAAAAAGGCATTTTATAATGGAAACACTGACACGAATGTTAACTCTAGCATTTTGGCACAGGGGCAGGCCCGGCTCCTGCGAGGCCCAGACAGAGGAGGGGTGGCCCAGCCCGCGGGTGGAGATCCCGTCTGAGTAGGAGCTGGGGAAGGTTGCCAGACCCAAGGGGTTTTGCTAATAACTTAGGAGACTTCAGAACCAAACTCTAGTCTTCTTGAACCTCTTAATTCTCGATATCCATTCATTTGCTCAATTAACAGTCCCGGGACTGTCAGCCCGGGAGACCTGGCAGAGGGAGGCCTCGCTCAGCCTGGCCTGCGAGGGACGGAGAGGCTGGGATATTCGGAGCTCTTGAGTCCGAGACTCAGAAGCAGAGTTGAGGGCTCCTCCTGCCGACAAAAAACTCACAATCGTGTTGCAACTCCCAGCTCGGCTGGAACAACTTTGGGAAACTTTTAAGAACGAGCACTGCAGTAATGAGTTTAGGATTTACAATAGCAACGCGGCTCCTAAACCCACTGCTGCCAAGAAGCCCGCCTTTTACTGGAAGAAGCAGGCGCAAGGCCCCCCCCCCCCTTCCCTGGCAGGGCCTCGAGTGTCTGGCATGAAGGCCAGTCCTCCTCAATTAGCACCAGCCGAAAGGTCACTTACTGAAACACAAGGCCCCGAGGTTTGCCAGACCAGTCTGGACTCGGGAGGCCAACCTGTGGCTCTTTAAAGGAGCAGGACCAGGTTTCTCACAGAGGCTGTGCCTTTACTGTGGCTGTGTCCCACCCCCACCCACCACCCGTCACATTCTGAGACTGGAATCCCACTCAGCCGGCCGCCTCCCAACCTGCCTCTGCTCTTTGTTCTGCTACGTGAATTGGGAAAGAGACGGAGCCCGAGGGAATAAAAGCTCTTCATCCGTAGGAACCTGGGCCCCCATGGTGCTAGGGGACCCCGTCCTAGGCTTGATGTCTGGGGATTTCCCGATCAGTTCTGTGGCCATGTGATCTGGCTTTGGGTGGGAACATCGCCCACGTGCCTTACAGGCAGCCCTCCCACCTCAGAAACGGGCAGGATTACCTACTTCTTGAGGCTGGCCGCCTCATGGAGTGTTCGCACATGGTACCTTCTTAAATATTCTTGCGTGTGTGACCCCAAAGGGGGCTGTCCTTGCTAAAGCCCAGTCCTCACTGCTCACGTGCACCATGGTGGCTTTGGTGGAGGGGGACCTCGATGGTCTAAAGGGGCCGGTAAGAAGGTCAGTGTGTTGTCTCCGTGGGGCCCCGCCCTGTGTGCAGTTGGGCCGACGGCCTCCATATCCACGTCCCGACTTGCACACCACGGAGGCAGCTTCTAGAGCTGAGCAGCTCACACAGTGGAAAAGATGAAGGTTTGTAAACCCTTCAGGCTGCCCAGAGGGAGACAGCATTCATCAGTCCTTGCTGGGAGGCGGGGGAAGATGGGGACACCGTGGAGGGCACTAGCCCGGCAGGCCGGCTTAGCATTCTGCCCCAGCAGCCGTCAGCCCAGAACCGGCTCCCCAGAGGGGTCCAGGAAGAGGCCTTGCTCTAGTGGGGGGACTCAACCCCAGTAGGAAGGCCATGCAGGGAGCTCACTGTCAGACGGGGTGGACAGTCAGGAGAGAGACAGTTTGTCCCTCCACCAAGATCTTGAGCACCTACTGTGGGCAGTGCCCTGTTGTAGAAGGCGGGGACACGCCCGGTGAACGAGAGCCAGGACGAGGGCCCCGCCCTCCGAGCGGAGAGGTGGTGAGGCACACCTAGACCAACAATAAGAGGACAAAAATGTCGCTTCAGTGCCAGGACATGGGAGAGGGGACAGGTGCCGGTAGCCGAGCCCCGAGGAGGCGGGAAAGGCACGCATCTGGGAAGTGGACAGAGCAGGGTCTGAAACAGCTGGTCTGAACCTCAACGACGGAGCATGCCAAGCTGTGGCGAGATGAGGGAGACGGCTTGGTGGCGGTCACCGATGTCGGAGGGCGGCGTTGGAACATCCTGAGGCTGCTCAGAGACCCCTCATGCCCCCAGAACTGGGGCCCAAGTTGTATTTGGAAAGTGAGCGATCGTTCCCGTTCATTCCCTGAGGGTCCTGAGTGACTGCGATGCTAGAATCTTCCTGCAGGGGGCAGAAGATTTCCACAAACAGCCTGCCTCGCTGCCAATGCCTACATTTACAGAACCCCCCTGGTGAGTCTTACCTCGTTCCTCCGCCCTGGCGGGCCGCCTCCCTTGGCTGCAGAACCCACGCTGGGGCCAGAGACGTGGAGCCACCTCACCCCCACAGGAAGCGGGACAGGGGATGGGGAAGAGGAGAGGCTGCAGGAAGAAGCCAGCCTCACCTGCTCCACCAGCGGGAGGCCCTGGGGGCGGTGCGGGCCAGCCGTGGCCCAGCCCTCTCAGCCAGCAGGGCGGGCTCTCTCCCCACCAGCCAGCCCCCAAGGCGCCCACACGTCCAGCAATTGTTCGGGGGTGCACAGGCTCCTTCCTGCTCCTTCCTGGTGCAGCCTCTCCTCCCTCTCCCTTCCGCGTGGCTGCCAGAGGGACGTCCTGAGCCACAAGGCCCAGGCATCACTCTGCTGCTCTCGGTGACCCTGGCCTTAGCCCCAAGCTCCCTGGCTTGGGTCCGAAGCCCTCTGTGACCTGCCCTTGCTGGCCACCGGGAACTTCTCCCTCTCTCGGAGCCGCCTGCCTGCCGCCAGCCAAACCTTCAGGAAGCTGAATCGAAGGGTGAGAGCCCGGAGCGGGTGGTAAGTAGAGGCAGTTCACCAGCCATCGTGGTACTACCTCAGTGTCTCAGGGTCTGCAATGGCTCTGCTGGGGCAGGCGGCTGGCTCCATGGCCCAGGACTCTGCACCAGGCAGGAGGGCCAGGAGGCAGGAAGGTGTGAAGGTAGCAGCGGCAGGTACGGAGCCGAGCGGGCTCAGGCAAGCGGGACCTCAGTCCTGGCGGGGGAGACCCAGGGCCCCGGTAGCCGCTGAGCTGAGAGCACGGGCTCCTGAGACACCGTCCATCCCCAAGTCAGGGTTCACCCCTGGGCTGGGCCAGGTGCTAACCTTCAGGGGGGCATAGTACCACCCAAACCCAACGAGGGAGCGGCGCCCGGCACGTATAAGGATGATGTAAGGTGAATCGTCATTACCATGGTCGACTCCTTGAGGCTAGGGGTCCTCAGCGCACCCGGCCTGAGCCCGGTAACCGGTCCTGAGGTCGAGCCCACACCTGCCCCTCTCTGCCCCTCTCTACCTCTCCCTGCCCCATCCCACCCCTGAGAGCCTGGAGATGAAGCCTCGGGTAGGCCTCCCTGGCTCCTCTTCCCACGCGTCAGTGGGCCCCACCACAGGGCCTGTGGGCCTCCTCTGAACCCCATCCCGCATGTCACTGTGTCCCCGCTGCCCTAGAGCGCTCATTCCTTCCCTCGACTCCTCCCCGAGGCCTGCTTTGCTCTGCCAGCTGGTGCACATAGAACCAGATCAGCGAATTCCCTCTCGACGGCGCACAGGCCTGGTGTGTCCCAAATGTGGGGCCTCCAGACGTATCAGGGGGAGGATAGTTCTTAGAGAGGCCCGGAAGAACTTAAAATTTTTCTGTCTTCATTTTGATGAACATTTAGAAAAATATATATTTTGAGAGAGCGCGCGTGCTCAAGCAGGGGAGGGACGGAGAGAGGGAGAGAGAGGGCTCAGTGCAGAGCCTGATGCGGGGCTCAGTCCCATGACCGTGAGAGCATGACCTGAGCTGAAATCAAGTCGATGCTTAACCGACTGAGCCACCCAGGGGCCCCTTGATGAAGATTTTAAAGAATTAATCTAAGCAAATCCTGGGTGATTTGGAAGAAGGAAGGAACTCAGGTCTCTAGTGTCATCTTGGCACCAAGCGGTCAGGGCTACTTACCCAGGCGGACAGGGGGACCCAGGCGACAAGTTTCACAGGGTCTGAAGAGCGAAAAGAAGGGGGATCCGGAGTCACAGCCTGGCAGCAATGACAGGGGCCCGGACACCCCCGCCTCGGTCTCACAAAGAGGGCCCACTCGGCGTCCGCAAAACAGTGTCATTCATCGTGGCAATTTACTGCCGTTTGCATTTTGTTTGGGCAGAGTTGGTAGATGTGTCTGGATTTAGAGTCGAAAGGAGCTATGATTACAACTTATTGCAATTACGAATTTGTACCTAGCCTCATGAATTCTAAAAACTCCGGCCATGGAGGGCCCGGAGAAATACCGGCTCCCAGAAGGGTCTGCACGTCACGTGTGATTGGGATCCCTGAGCTGTTCGTGACCTGAACTTGAGAAGGAGTGAAGGGTGTGCCTGTGAGAGCAAAAGCCACCGTCTGCACATGGCTGCTGGGTGTGGGGCTCCAGGCCCTTTGCTTTATTGTATTTTTTTAATGTTTATTTATTTTTGAGAAAGAGAGAGAGAGAGAGAGAACATGAGTAGGGGAGGGGCAGAGAGAGAGAGGGAGACAGAGGATTCAAAGCGGGCTCTGTGCTGACAGCAGCGAGCCCATGTGGGGCTCGAACTCACGAACCGTGAGATCATGACCTGAGCCGACATCGGATGCTTAACTGACTGAGCCACCCGGTCGCCCCTGCTTTATTGTATTTTTAGAATCATGTCCTCATGAAGATGCTGGGAGGCAGGATTTATCCCCATTTTCCAGCTGAGGCTCACGAGGCCCCAAGACTCTAGAAAATGTGCCCCAGATCACACGTCTAGCGGGGGGCGGAGGTCAGACTCCAGCCTGGCTCCCCCCACCTCTCAGGGCCACCTCGTCACCGCCTCCTTCGACAGCTTCCCCTACGGTGACCCAAGTACCTTCCCACTGGTGTCATCTTATTCCCGAAGGCCCTGGGAGACAGTCCTAACCTTCCCTCCGTGGTAGATGAGCAGCCTCGGAAGCCACGTGTGGCTGGCTCCGGGACAGAGGCCTAGCAAGTGGGGACAACCGGCGTGCCATCCCCATGGCCACTCTGCATGCACTCCCTTCCCTGCTCTGCTCACAGCAAACTAACTCGTGCCCTGTCTGCCTCTCTCTCACGAAGTTGGTCCCGGGAGGGCGGGCACATTCGTCCGCTGGTCGCTGCTCTGTCCCCCACGCAGAGCACGGTGCCTGACACCTCACAGGGCCTCAGCAGTTGTTATGCGGAATAAACAAATGGATCCCCCAAACCCAGAACGTGATGGGACACGTGGGGGCTGCTCCTAAAACGTTTGTGCAAGAAAGGAAGGAAGGGCGCGAAAGGAAGGCAGGAATGACTTTGTTGCTGTGTTAGATCAGCCTTGACCTGGAGGCCACTCGGGAGCCCCGCTCACCAAGCACCCCCCCTCTAGGGTGGAGCCTGGGCTTCAAGCCACCTGAACTCCAGGAGGGAGGTGACTGGGAAGGGGGCTCCACCATGAGAAATCGCTACTGGGATCAAACACTTGGCAGGGTGCCCGGCAGGTGGCAGGTGGCCAAAAAACGTAGCTGTCTTGCTGGGTGACTCCAGTCTCCATGCAAATGGGAGCGGGGTCCCTACCAGCAGCTGGATCGTGTCTGGGATTGCTGAGAAGGCTTGTCCCCCACCTGGGGAAGCTGATGACCACCCCTGGACTGTAGTGACCCAAGTGAGAACTCTCTGGAACCCTGGGGCCATCTCCTTCTTGGACTGTAACCCTCTCAGACTTCAGAGCTGAGGGACTCTCTCTCCCATCCTCCTTCTCTTAGGAGTCCGGGTTGCAAGTCCTGCTACCCGCCCAGCCTCCAGGCAGGGGTCTGGCCCCACTCCCTGCTCACCCAGGACCAGAACCCTGGGTTGACACCGCTGCTGTTTGGGGGGCGCTCGGGCCCCTTCTCTGCCCTCAGGAGAAGAGCACATAGGTGGCATCGGTGTGGGTGTTCATCTGGAAGCCAGGCAACGGCATCTACCTCCCAGGGTGTTGTGAAAATTGTCAAAGGCAATCGTGAGACTCAAGGTCAGGTTCGGATGTAGGTATGTCATCTTCAGGAGGACCCCATGGTCGAGAGCGAGCTGAGGCCAAGAACGATTACATCTCAGCCCCGTCACACGATCCGTAGGTCTGACCAGCGCTTTGCACAAAGCCAACTCCTCTGGCCCGGGGAGGGTTCTGGCTCCTGCCAGAGGAGGCGTGAGGTGAGCAGGAATGGCTTCCGATGTGGAAGCATCCACGGGCCGTCACTTCGTTCCTCTGGGCAAGGATGAAATGAGGCCAGGTCATGGTGCCCTCGGTGGCCTCCGGATCTAGGCTGCCTGGGATCGGGTCCCCTGATCCCAGCAACACCCCCACCCCCACCACGCCATGCCTTGTATATCCGCTACTGGCATCTCTTAATTAAGTCCGTTCTGCTGGAACGTTCTGGGAATGTTCCTTTCTGTTCCTCTCCTTCAGGGTACTAGGCACTTCCCCATGTCACAGGCAGGAAATGATTAAATGGTCAAAAGGGCAGGAGGCCGAAAGGGTGGGGGAAGGTAGCTGAGGGAAAGCTGTTGAAACAGCTGGTGGGGTCCTCGGCCCACAGAGTCAAGAGATGGTGGTTCCCCAGGGCACCGACCGCCTCCATGGAATCTTAGACTCCTGATTAGGGCGTGCGAGGTTCCCACTGACCCCTGGCCAGAACGCCAAGCTTCTCTGGCCCAAGCAGGAGCTGGATATAGAGCTCTTCAATTCTGTCTTTAATTTTTAATTTTTTTTTTTTGAGAGAGAGAGAGCAAGCCGGGGAGGGTCAGAGAGAGAGGGAGAGAGAATCCCAAGCAGGTTCTGTGCTGTCAGCCCAGAGCCTGACGTGGGACTTGAACTCACGAACTGTGAGACCCGAGAGCCAAAACCAAGAGTCGGATGCTCAACCGACTGAGCCACCCAGGCAGCCTGCTCTTCAATTATCTCAGGAGTTGGACAATTAAGGCTAATAAGACCAAAGAGATGTGATTTGAGGACCATACCTAAGAGACAAACACATGGCGCAAAGTAGGGTCCCCACCCACCCTCAGTGTCTGGAGGGAGACACAGGTGTGTGAGGCTAGAGGCTGGGCCTTTGCTTCTAGTGGCCTCTCTCCAGGTGTCGGTCGGTCTGGGGGCAGGCAGGGCCAGGGGCTTCCCCATGAATGCCAGCTCAGGCCGTGAACCCATGAAGGCAGTGTGACCCGGTGGGATGGGAAGAGGAGACAGATGCTCGTCGGGGTCTATGGCTTGGCCCCCTGTATTCTGTTATTTCTTGCCCCCATCTTCCCAGGAATCCCTGTGGGACGGGCGCCACCTTCACAGTGCAGACGAGGGCACTGAGGTTCCAGGTCACACAGCCAGCAAGTGGCCAGGCCAGGAGTACCATGGGCCCGTTTCTAGCCCACGGAGGCTCCAGCACACCAGCCAGTAGCCCTGGCGAGCTGACACTGCCCCTCCCGGGTTTCTTCGCTATTCTCTGAGGTTTCTGTTTTACAATGTTAACCCCGTGCTCCCCGTCTGGACCCGAACTTCGCTCTGTGCACAATTTAGTATTTGGGGTTAAGAAGAGCCCCGTTTTGGTGAGGCCGGCCATCCTTCCCCAAGCATGTGCCCAGGGCCACCCGGAGGCGCGGGGGGGCTCCTGCGATTTCTGCCGGAGTGTGGCCTGGGGACTAGCCCCCACGTGACAGCCGGCAGACTCCCTGCCAGTCCTGCCAGCCGCAGCCCTGCCACCGGCTTCTTCAGTGACAGCGACTTCCCTTTGCTTTCGGAAGTTTCTTCTGTGAATGCTGGAAGTGCACATCGTTTCATTAACGAATTAGACAGTCCAGCGGGTGTGGCTTCTGATGTGTCCCAAAGTAAAATTCTTGCCCCCAAACGATATGTCCCAAACCCGCTGCTCCCGTGGCTCAGTAAGTGGTGCCACAGTTTAGCCAGGTGCTCAGCGCCCGCACCTGCTTCCCCCACTCACCAGACCCAGCCAGCGGCACCTCCGTATTCTACCTCAAAGTGGATCATTCCTGGCACCACCCCGGCCACCCCACTTCTGACTGACTTTGTGCCGGAACCCCCAGCTTCCTCTCTCTCTCCCCCACCTCACCATGGCTGGAATGATCCCTTTAAAACCCAGGTCAGACACCTTCCGCCCTGCTCAGAGCCGCAGATGGCTTCCTCGGGGCCCCTGGAACAAAACATCAAGTCCCGTGCTCCGGTCAACCGGCCTGCAGTGCTCCCTCCCTCGGCCCTGCAGCCTCACCCGGACCCCGGCCCGCCCGCTCACTGCGTCCGGTCCCATTATTTTCTGCTGCGCCCTGAACTCTGCCGCTGCCGGGCCGGCCTCCTTGCGCTCTGCACAGAAGGCTCTCCCCAGACCTTTGCCTGGCTCATTCCCCAAATTCACGCGGGCAATCTGGACAAAGGTGCCCCCCCCACCCCCTGACCCCACCAGATGGAAGCTCCTCCCTGCCTTCCTCCAATCCAGGTGGGCCTCTTGCAGATGAACCTGCTTCCCTTTCCCTCGTGGTGCTTGTCAGCGCGGGACATTCGACTGTGGCACCGTGTCGTGTAGGGACGGGTGCCCCCAGCGAGGATGTGTGGTCTCCGCTGAATGTCCTCAATGCCAAGGATCCTGAAACAGTTGTCCAGTGAAAGGGCGCCTGGGTGGCTCAGTCGGTTAAGCATCCAACTCTTGGTTTCTGCTCGGGTCACCATCTCGCAGTTTTGTGAGTCCGAGGCCCGCGTCGGGCTCTGCGCTGACAGCGTGGAGCCTGCTTGGGATCCCCTCTCTTCCTCTCTCTCTGCCCCTCCCCCACTCATGCTCGCCCTCTCTCTCTTAAAACAAATAAACTTAAAGAGTTTTAAGAATTGTCAAATGAATAACCGAGCACCCGCCCCTGCCACCAAAGGACCACCCTTTTTGGTGGCCACTCTGGGCTGCTCTGGGGCCCACGCTCCAGGCGACGTAGGCGCGTTGGCTCCTTGGATTCCTATAGTGACCTTGGGAGGTCGGTGCTCATAATTCCATTTTACAAATAAGGAATCCGAGGCTCCAAAAATCCAAGTGAGACCACACAGCTCGTGACAGGCAGGGCCAGTGTGGACGCCAAGTGGGCCTGACGCCCAAGGCCGAGCACTACCTCCAGCTCCACGCGGCCGGCCGGCATCGCTCTGAGGAGCCCCGCTCACACCTGGCTCCTATGCGGCTCTGCCCCAGGGGCCCGGGAACTCTTTTCGTCCCAGAACGTGCCCCCTTCACGAGAAAGGACCCGTCATTTCATTTCCTTTTCCCCTTTCTCTCCTTACAGCTTCTGGCTCGCCACCCAAAATCTCCAAGCGTTTTGGCCACACGTCGGTATGGCGGGACGCCGCGAGGAGACGTACCTCCATCTGCTAATGCATGTCCCTCCGGGCCGGCCGGCCTCTGTCACGCTGGCACAGAGGTCGCCGCTCCAAACCCAGCCCGCGGGGCGAGACGAAGCCACTTCCCCGGGCATCTTGTAGCTAAAGACTGTGTTCCATACTCATGATGAAACGCAAATTTCCATGTTCATGGGCGACGACTCGCATGGCACTGGGAAAGAATTCCAGCTGGTTAAATTTAGGGGCCTGTACAGATTCCAGACCGAGAAAACTTTCTGGCCAGGGCCGTCGCATTTTCATCTGATGGTGAACGGGATTTTTTTTATTTTCAATCCTGTGCGCCCTGGCTTCTCCGTAATCGGTTCTCCTGCGCCGGCCCAGCGCCAGGGGCTCTGCTGGCGTGGCGGCGCCTCCTGTGCGTCGTTCCATCCCGGCCGCTACCAAAAGACAGAGAGGCCTGTGGGTACTGACAATTCAGACAGTGGGGTCAGAGGCGTAGGTACGTTTGGACTTGTTTTGTCCCTTCTAGTCTGGTTCTTCCTCCCAAAGCCCGGGAGTCCCTCCGGGAGGCTGTGCAAGAACTGGGTTCTCGAAACTTCTCCCTTCCTGCCTTTGACCTTCGTCTCCCGTTTGGACCGGGGAGATGCTCGTTCAGGGAGTTCCTTGCCTGACTAGCTCTTCAGATCATTTCCCTTCCAAGCTGCCAGGGTCCGTGGGGCCCTCTCCACTCTCCTCCCACTCAGCACCTCCCTCACCCCCTCCTGCTCTGGGAAAACAGCGATACCAGCACTGGACACCCCCTGCGTCCCAGGTCCCGTCCTACGTAGAAACTCCAAACAACCCTGTGGGACAGATACTCCCCACTTCACAGGAGAGGAAACGAAGGCTCAGAGAGGTGAAGCGACTTGCTCGAGGTCACAGGGCAAGGGAAGTGGAGACCCCGGCATCGGGCCTGGCTTAACGGTGCTGCTCTTCTGCCTCATGGCGTTTGGTGTTAAGGGCAGACACAGACAGGCTGAAACGGACACAGGTGTCTATACATCTTGGCCCTGCCCTCGCTAAGGACCCTAGGCCAAGTCAGTTCATTTCCCTGGAGTCTCTGTTTCTCTGTCCGTAAAATGGGCAGGAATTTGTTCCTGGCTCACAGGAACTTAAAACTACTTCTGGTAGTTTTAAGAGATGAAATGTGAGGATAGGCAGCGGTGAACCTGGCCCCCCAGGCAAGACTTGGTCGTCTCTGTGGAGCCATCACCGTGTCCCTGGGCTATGTGACGAGAGGGCCCGCAGGGAGGGTGGCGGCCGAGAGGGCGTCCTCCTGGATCTGAGGCCAGGCCACCCCAACCTTGTGCCCCCCACCCCCTTCCTGTTCCTCCACCACGGGGCCATCTGTCTCCAAAACAATTCCAGCCTCTCCAGGGCAAGGAAGCTTGGACGCCTCCAGCCCCGTAAGAAGAAAGCGTAATTTCAGAGAAGTAGGAGGCCTCGTTCTCCACGTGCAGCCACCGCCCCGTCCTCGCACGCGCACATGCCCAGCCCAAACGTCCACCCCGTGAGGGGACGCCCGGCAGCGAGGCCCACTCTCCACCCCTCCGAGGAGCCAGCCTATTCAGAAAGCAAACCCCAGCAGGCAGTCCAAAAGGAAATAACAAAACAAAACAAAACAAAACAAACCCAAACTTTACTTGCATTTAGCCGTTAATAAATAATTTACAATATGTACATGCGGTGACACTCTACACAGGTCGCAGACACAAGGACGCAGTGAGGGGTCCCCACTTCCAAGCAGAACGCCATCAAACACAACCAAAATAAAGTGCTTCACTTTTTACTTCCAACATAGGGACGGTCGAAAGACCAGCGGGGCGGGCCGGGGCCGCGCCTCCCGCCCGCCTGCCCTGCCCGGGGTTGGGCGGAGAGAGGGGACCTCTTGGGGAGGAGGCGGGGAGCCTCCCGGGCCAGTGTATGAGAGGTCCCTGGGGAACAGCAGAGGGGCCGGACAGTGCGGGGCCGCGGGCGCCGCACCCTCGGGAGTGGAGCCCGGCCCGGTGTTGGTCCCTGGGTTCTCCGGAACAGCAGCAGAGGCGGGGCTGGTTCGGGGCTCCTCGGGCGGGCGGCCTGGGCGGACGGGAGGTGGGCGCCGGGGCTCTCGGAGGCAAGCCCCTCCTGGTTTGTGTGGCCATGGGCTTAAGGGAGGGGACTGGGGGTGGGGGGGGGGACGAGACCGTCCAGGGACACTCAGGGCAGAGAGGCCGACGGGTGGGGAGCAGGCGAGGAGGACGAAGAGGATCAGGGCAGGCCAGCTGGCCCCGTCCACTGCGCCTCCTGCCCACGCCCAGCGGCCCGGGCTCCCCCGTCCGGGAGGCTCCAGCAGGTGGAGAGAAGGGAACAGAGATCAAGGCGGGAGGCGAGAGGGGGGCGGGGGGGGAGAGTTCTGTTTAGACATTTAGAAATGAGGACGTGCCCTCCTAAGCACAGTGGAGAATGGGGGACGGGGAGGGAAGGAGCCAGAGAAGGGCTTCCGAGCCCACGAGTGGCGTCGGCTGCGGGCGAACCTAAGCAGGGGCGCAGGGGCGCAGGGGCCGGGCTGCACACAGTCTCCTCGGCTCCCGGGGAGGCCACTGGCGGGAAGGCACCAGGCGGGCACGACCTTTCGGTCCGAGGGTTACGATTCGCTGGCGATGCCAAGCAGCCCCCGGGGTCGTCCTAAGGCCCAAGGGGGAAAGGAGGCCCGGCCTGGGGAGGGGGGTCCGGCCTCTCGGATGCCTCGGCCCCTCAGCTTCGCGTGCGCGAGTGTGCTCGTGAGTGTGTGTGCGTGTGGCGGGCGCGGGCAGCAGTCAGCTGGGCCTGGTTCAGTGCATTGCAGGGGGGAGGAGGAGCTGGACTCTGATCAATCCCAGTGTCTCCGGCGGGGCAGGGTTGGGTGGGGGGGGCGGTTCGGCCCGAGGGGCTCTGTTTTGCACATTCACACTACGGGGCGGGTGGAGGGGAGCGGCGGCCCCTCTCACGCAGCTCTATTGTCACAAACATCACAGCACCGGTCACCACCACCTCTCGAGCCCCCCCCCCCGATGACGTTGGGGGCAGGATGGGGGGAGGCCGCCCCCCGCCCCAGCCCGGGGCAGCTGTGAGGCAACCGTCCACAGCCCCACCGGCCTGCGGCTGCCTCTGCTCCTGACACCCCGCAGACACCGCACAGGGCCCTCCCCGCCGACGGCGGCCCGGGCGGCTGCAGGGACGGGCAGCGCCCCCCTCTCCGCCCTACGCGGCGACGGCCTCCAGGACGGCGGGGAGCAGCGTGAGGAGCAGGAGGCCGCCCAGGAGGGGCTGGGGGGCGGGGGGCAGCCCCGGGGCGGCGGCGGCCCGGCCTGGCGGCTCCCGAGTCCTCTCGTACAGGTGAAGCCGGTCTTTGTTGGAGTGCAGCATCTTGACGTCCTCCAGGGCGTAGTAGGCGGCCAGCGTGAAGTTCACGTCGCCCGTGGTGAGCAGGTCGAAGACGCAGGCCTGGTAGTAGAGGTCCTCCACGGGCAGCTTCTCCTTGCACTTGGCCACGGCCGTCTCGTACGGGAAGGTGTCGGGGGCGGCGGGCGCGGGGCTGGCGGCCGCCGGCCTGTGGGCGCCGGGGCCCTGGGTGTGGGCGCGGAAGGTCTGGAAGTCGATCTGCTGGTTGAGGGGGCAGCCGCGCAGGCAGAGGTAGAGGCCCTGGCTGTCCCGGTCCTCCACGGCGGTGACCACCTCCTCCGGCATGCGGACGGCGAAAGTCAGGTACCGGCCCACCTGGCGGACCACGATGGTGGTGCCGATGTACTTGGCCTGGATCTCCACGTGCTGGCCCGACACCTTCTCCGTGATCTTCAGGCTGTTGGCCCCGTGCTTGTCCCCGCCGTTCTTGGAGCCGTCGGCGAAGGCGGCCGGGAGCTCGTCCATCTCAGCCTGGTACACCTTCTGGTCCACGCACTCCTGGAAGTTCTTGAAGATGATGGTGAGCTGGGGAGGGAGGGATGGAGAGAGGGGGTTAGGCGGTGCTGACACGGTGGCAGACGGTGGCGGGGGGAAGGCCCAGCTCCACGCTGGTGATGCCGGGGACCAGAAGAGCCCCCACGAGGCCCCAAGTCCCCATTCTGGCCACCTTTTGGTGCCACGTGCATTATTATGTACTTAATATTTTTCCTTAAAACAACTTGCTTTACTATAGGACGAGGGCGGGGGGAGGAGAGAAAGAGAGACCAAGAAACAGAGTCTTAACTATAGAGAACGAGTGATGGTTACGCGAGGGGAGGTGGGTGAGGAGATCGGGGAAAGAGGTGATGGGGATTGAGAGTACACTTAATGGGGCACCCGGGGGGCTCAGTCGGTTAAACGCCCAACTCTTGGTTTCGCTCAGGTCATGGTCTCATGGTTCATGGGTTCAAGCCCCACGTTGAGCTCTGTGCTGATGGTGCAGAGCCTACTTGGGATTTTCTCTCTCCCCGCCCCTCCCTGCTTTCTCTCTCTCTCTAAAGAAACTTAAAAAAAATTAAAAAATAACTTAAAACGAATACACTTAACATGATGAGCACCGGTAATAGACAGAATTGTTGAATTACTATATTGTACAGCTGAAACTAATATAACACTGTATGTTAACTATACTGGAATTCAAATTAAAAACTTAGGGGCACCTGGGTGGCTCAGTCTTTTAAGTATCCGACTTTGGCTCAGGGTCATGATCTCACTGCTCGTGAGCTCACGCCCCGCGTTGGGCTCTGTGCTCACAGCTCGGAGCCTGGAGCCTGCTTCTGATTCTGTGTCTCCCTCTCTCTCTGCCCCTCCCTTGCTCACGCTCTGTCCCTCTCTTTCAAAAAAAAACATTAAAAAAAAATTAAAATGAAGAACTTAGTAAAAAAACCAAAAAAACACTTGTTTTACTTTAAAAAACCCCCACAAAACTGACTTACAAGGGGAACTTTAGATCACTACCCTAAACAGGAAACCAGCTCACTTGCTATATAGAGAGGCGAGCCATAAAAAGAAACGCATAGCTAATTAAAAATAAAAGTTCATTGTCTATTCTAGTAGGCTGAGTAATGACCCCCAAGATATCACGCCCTAATCCCTGCAACCTGCGAATGTTACCTTATATGCAAAGGGGACTTGGCAGATGGGATTATGTTAAGGATACTGAGACGGAGGAGTCACCCTGGGCTATATGGGCGGGCCCTAAATATAATCACTCGTACCCTCCTGAGACGGCGGCGGGGGAGATCGGACCACGGAAGAGGCTCTTTCCGCCGGGGCAGAGCCCAGAGGGACGTGACCACAGCCCGGGGGTGCCGGCAGCCACCAGAGGCTGGAAGAGGCACTGGACGGGTCCTCCCGGGAGCCTCAAGAAGGACCGGCCCTCAAGACACCTTCGTGTTGGCCCTGAAAGACTCATTTCAGATTTCTCGCCTCCAGAGCTACAGGCGAATAAACTTCCGCTTGTTTGAAACCCTGAGTTTACGGTATTGGTGACAGCAGCCGTAGGCAACGAACACGGTCCACAGTCCTCTAACACGATCTTTCAAGGCGCGAGTAGACCGGCAGCCAAATTCCTTCCAAAGGGCTGTAAGCCGCTGGTTGAACGTAACAGACTCCGGCTCAGAGGAAGAATGAGCAGGCAGAGGCCGGCAGAGGCCACTGTGACAGGGCTGCCCTGAGGGGCCACCTAGCTGGGCTTTGGAGGTGCGCAGGAGGAAGAGGAAGAGGAGGAAGGAAGACGGAGTGGGTTTCCATGCCGAGCAGGCGCTCCTGGCCAGGGCCAGGGTGGCAAGGCCCATTTCTGCCAGCGCCTGTGGCTGGGGGTGCGGGGCTGGGCTGAGCTGCTGGGGCAGGAGCAGGTGGCCCACTCGTAACTGTCCTCCCGAGAACCACAGACACGGGCACCGTCACCACAGTGGGTGTGCCGGGCACCGTCTGAATCACTTCTAGTCCTGTGTGGCACCGCCAGGGAGAACGACGTCACCTCCCTTTTACAGTGCAGAACGTTCAGGCTCAGAGAGGTACAATGCCTTTCCCAAGGTCACACAGCCAGCAAAAGGCAGAGCTGGGTTTAGTCTCTTGGGTTTCCAGCCCCCGGGCTCTTGTGTGCGTTTCCCTGTGTTATCCTGAGACCAAGTGCCAGGCTGCTCCTTCCTCCATAATCCTTTTTTTTTTTTTTAATTTTTTTTTAACGTTTATTTATTTTTGAGAGACATAGAGACAGAGTATGAGCAGGGGAAGGGCACAGAGAGAGGGAGATACAGAATCTGAAGCAGGCTCCAGGCTCTGAGCCGTCAGCACAGAGCCCAACGCAGGGCTCGAACTCACAGATCGTGAGATCATGACCTGAGCCGAAGTCGGCCGCTTAATCAACTGAGCCACCCAGGCGCCCATCTTTCCTCCATAATCCTAACCGGGAAGACGGCATGGGTGGGAGACAGGAGTCAGGATCTGGGAGAGAAACCACCACCCCTCCTTCATTCCTGTTCCCAGGTGCCAGCTTTTCATGACTGGTGGCTCCGGGTGCCTCTAAGAAAAGGCCACCGCCCCCTGAGCCACGGGCAGCTGGAACCCGGACTCCAGCCCAAACCCAGGGAGGCAGGTGGGGTCACAGGGCAAGATGGCACCCAGGCCTTCTGGAGCTCCCTGCTTAACCCCCTACCCCTAATCCCTGCCCCACCCCTGGCCACTATTCCCAGAACTTGTCCCCAGCCACTAAGCCCCCGCCTCCTGTCCCCAGGAGCTGCCCTCCTGGCCCAGCTGAGGGTCTGAGGGCCCGGGGGCCCCCGGCAAGAGGCAGGGGGCTGCTGACGACCCGGACGCTCTGACTGTGGCTGAATTCTGTGCCCAGCGCCCTGGCTGACATGGCAGCAGAGGACTGCCTGGAGGGCCCCTCGGGGTGGAGGGTGGGTGACGCTGCAAAGCACTAAGGAAGTTTCTGGTCAAACGGCGGGTGTATGACAATGACGAGGCCCAGGCACGCTAGAAACCACCAGCAGGTCCTGCAGGCAAGGGGAGGCAGGACAGCCGTGAAGGACCTCAGCTCAGGCTGAGGAGGGGGAAAGGCCAGGGCTGAGGGGGGCGTTTTGGGGCCGGGCCACAGGCTGCAGGGGGAGCGAGGGGGTGGCCCTGGGGGCACAGACAGGAGGCTGAGGGGGAAGCGGCAGAGAGCCGTCTCAACCTGGGGCCTCAGGAGCAGAGCTAGGGGAACAGGCCCGAGGACTGGACGGGCTGGCCCGGGGGCCACAGAAAGTTCTAGGTTGAGCAAACCAACAGGGTAGCCAGGGCCCAGCCGGAGGTGCCCGGGGCGGTCTCGTGGCTGCTCTGTGGGCGCCCCGGCACTGGTAAAGCGTAGGGGTGACCGGGCCGGGAGAGCACGAGGGGCCTGGGCCTTCAGAGAGAACCTCCCCTATCTCACCCTGATCCTCGGAACGGTGAGGACGAAGGGACGAGAGACAGGCCGCGGGGGGCCTTTTCGGGGCTCCAGGCTCTTGGCCTGCCTCCCTCGAAAATATTAAAACTACGTCTTGTGACCGCACTGGTGTCCAGACTAACACAGTCTAGCTTGGCTTAGGCTGACTTTTCCCTTCTGACTTTAAAACGAATGAAAGGTTTCTCGCAGGTCCCCAGCAGTCTTGGGGCGCTCAGTGTCGCGCCTGCGGGGCCCCGCGAATGGTCAGGACGGAGGGGGGCACATTCTGCTGCCCACACGGGACTCCAGGAGGGGCTGGTGCTCCCGGGCTGGAGGCTGGGGACCCGGCCAGTCTGTGGAGTGCCCACCCGGAAGGCCCCGGGTGTGCACCGCGCATCGGACACAGGTCTGCATCTCCCCGTCGAGGTCGCCACCTGGTCCCAGGAAGCCGTGCACTCCTGGTTTGCTGGGGGGTGTCACAGGTGGCCACGGCCTCCCCAGCCCGCTTCGAGCCCTACTCTCGGAGCCCGGGGCTGGGGGGGGGGGCCTCTGTCGTCGCTGGCCTACCAAAATGGCGACTTCACAGCTTCACCGCCTGCTGCTCCCTTCTCTCCATCCTGTGGCTCCAGCCCTGACGTGGAGGCTGCCTGTGGGGGGCCGGGAGGTGCAGCCAGGGTGGTCTGGACAGTGGGTGGTCCTGCCATTGGGGAGGGGGCCAGGGACGAGGGGCTCTGGTGTCCCTGCCTGGTGTGCTGGGGGGTGGGGAGGGGGGTGCCGCTGCTTTCCAAGTGCCATCAGCCTCCTGGAACAGGAAAGGCTGGTTTCCCTCTAACCGTCATCTCTCGTGGAGACAGGCTCCTGGAAGGCTGACAGGCTGCTAGACTCTTCTCGGTACCAGTGCCAGGGACTCAACCACAAGTAACAGCATGAAGGGGCCTGTCGAAAGCCGGGCGGCTTGCTGCCAGCACGGCCAGGGGTGCGGCTGCCACTCCCGTCTTTGCTGCCCCCCTGCCCAGAGGGGTCTTGAAGGCCCCCCCCCCCACCCCCAACGCGCCAGGCCCAGCACTGGGAGCTGTATCCACACGAGGGGGCCGAAGGGTCCAAGACACTTGCCCTCAAGGAGCTCGCACTCCAGGGGGGACACATGAAATAGGTGAGGCAGTGTGACACATGGTAAGTTCTAGAAGGGAAGGGGGAGTGCAGAGCAGAGACCCGAGCTCCTCTCCTCCCTGAGCCCCAGTTTTTGCACCTGCACAATGGGGTGCTACCAGCACAGTGAAGCTGGGGGTTGGGCACAGAAGGAATTCGGGGGAAGTGGGGGCGGGAAGCTGGCTCGGGCTGGAAAACCCTACATCTTGCTCACCTACAAGAACAGAGGGCCGGGCCAGGCCGGATAATGCCGGTGTCACAGGAAACGAGCCAAGGCCCCCTGGGCGAGGGTGGGTGGAGAACAGTGGGTTCGAGCGGGCAGAAGAGGCAGGCAGAGGGCTCTCGCGGGGAGGCATGAAGGCCCCTCAGAGGTAACAGCCCCGTGGCTTCCAGTGCTTCCCCCAGAGGCTCCAGGCTGCCCTCCCATGTCTCCCCCAGGCTTCTGCTCCGGGGCCTCCATCCCTCCGAGCCAGGCGCCGCCGAAGGACGCGGAGGAGGCCCTGCCCAGTGCTCTCGGCCGAGCCGGGGCCGGCCAAGGCCCTCAGCATCCTGCACGCACCCCAGGCACCCCTTGGCCCGCTATGTTCTCCATCATCAGCCTGGGAGCTGCCAGGAGGGAAGGAAGCAGCTAGCACCGAGTCGGCCGCAAAAGGGGTGTTTCGTTAACGTTTGCTGAATCAATGAATGAACAAAACCAACACACCTGCAGAGTGGAAACCTAAAATAACAGGCACGGGCAGGCCCAGGGCGCTGGAAACCGGCCACCGGTGTTTCTCACCCGGGTACCCTGTCTGCCCCGAGGCCTGAGACAGACTGACCCCGTCCGGCCGGGCTTCCTGCTGCCTCCCGGCTGGGGAGGGTGTAACAGGAGGCGGCTGGGCTCTCAGCCCGCCCGGATGACCGAGGCGACCCTAGGTCACAGCAGAAAGGAGCCGGGTCGGTCGGGCTCTGCCGCAGACAGAGCTCCTTACTTCCTAGAACCTCCAGGCTGGGACAGGAAGAGAGGTGCTCCCGTCCCTGTCTGGGCACGGCTCGTGGCCACAGGGCACGGCGGGGAGCCTGGAGCAGAGCGGGCGTCTGAATGGACGGCCCACGAGAATGAATGGACGATGGAACCATCTGGTTTGGGGACAGCATCGCTGGGCTCGGGGTCCCAGCCTGCGCCAGTGAAGAGTCGGGGGGCGGCATCCAGGGGTTCGACGCCGAGGCACGTCACCCCACGGGATGTGGCCTCAAGGCTTTTGCTCCAGCCTGTCCTCCCTGCCCGCCCCCCCCCCCACCCCCCGGGCAGTGGGGAGCAGAGGCCCACAATTCTTCTCACGGTTCTTCCCAGGTCTGTGCTGGGCTCCGTTATCACATTTGGTGTTCACGCCACCCCAGGTTAGGACAGGCAGGGCTTCCAAGGTCCCCGTCGCTCTCACACCCTCAGACTCCCCTGTGGGCCCCTGCCAGGACGGGACAGGGAGGCGAGGTCCCCTCCCGCAGTTATGTTTGCTGCTGGATTTAGAAGCCACAGCCTCGGGCTCCTGGCGCTCATTTATCTTGGCTCTAGGGAAGGAGGGGGTGGGTAGGGACAGGGGCTGCAGGGAAGGCGGCCGGGTCCCTGCCGTCGGGCCCGCGAGCTGCGGAGGGCCGAGAGGGCGGACGGGCTGGAGAGAGCGCCGGCCGCAATTCTGCTGCCCGCTGGGCTTCGGGGCCTGGTGCCAAGACCCCGCTGGGGCACCCATGGGGCAAGGACCCACTCGTTTCCGCCCCTGAAGATGGGCCCAGGAAGAGACCCTCTGGAGGCACGAAAAGGGCCCCAGAGCAGAGGGAGATGGCTGCCAGGCCACCTCGGTGTCCTCCTCTTGGGCGTGGAGGAACAGGAAGGAACAGAAACTCCCTTGTGGACCGGCCTGGCGCTGCCCAACGTGCCGCCTTGCAACGTGCTTTTCCTAGGAAAACAGACCCACTGCCAACCTGGGGAGCCCTGGGGGCCGTGGCGGGCCGGGCCCCGAGGAGGCACGGGCATCCCCATCCCCCGCACTCCCAGAGTCCACCGGCCTCCTGGCCGTGAGGTTGCGCCACGGGAGACCCTCCTGGAAGGGGGCAGGGGAGGGAGGATCTGGGGAGGATGGGGATGTCCAAGTGCCTGGGCCAGCGGCCACATGTGTGGCCGCCTCTGACTGTGGCCCTGTGAGCAGGACTAGAGTCCTGCCACCCAGGTACCGAGGCCTCCTCGGGGCAGAAGATGACTGGCTCTCGGCGGCCTCTGGGGCTCCAGGGGGTTCGGAAATGCCTCTCGTGGCAACGAGCACGTGACCGAGTCTAGAGCCGCCGGTCCAGGCCGACTGCGCTCTGGGCGGGGGCGGGGGGTGGGGCACGTCCCATTTCTGGGCTGGCCCGACGGAGGGGCGGAGAGCTGCGTGGGTGGCCCCTGGGGCGCTGAGTGAGCTGCTTCTCTGTCCTCCCCTGTCCCATCTCTCCCCGTCCCCAGACCCCACGGCCCTCTCTGCTTTGGGGCTGTGGCCTCTCAGTATAGGCGTGGGGCGAAGGGAGGGCAGGACGGTACCCCGCAGCCCTGCGGACGCTGTCAGCATCCTACAGCCCTGGCCCCCAGCCCGGCGTCCCTCACCCCCTCCACGAGCCCACACTGGGGGCTTTAGAAAAAGAACCCAGACCCGAAGACCCGGTGTCATACCGGCCTGGGGGTGGGGCCAGAATCACCATCTTCTAAAATCTGTTCAGTTTGTAACTGTGCAGCCACGTGAGACGCCCTGGGCAGGACTGTCACCTCTGAGGGCTGGTCAGGGCTGCTCGTCCAGGGCGGATGGGAGTTTGCCCTCCTTGAGAGCAATGAGGGAAACACACTTGTACCGGAATTCTACCAAAATACGGTTTGCAGGCAAGAAAAGAATATCCCCCGAGTCTGCAACTGAGGGCTCTGGCGAGTGTTTCTAAAATTTGTGGACAAGTGCAGAGTGGATTGGGCGCCTGCGGGGCTCAGTCGGTTAAACATCCGACTTTGGCTCAGGTCATGATCTCCCGGTTCGTGGGTTCGAGCCCCGAGATGGGCGCTGTGCTGACAGTTGGGAGCCTGGAGCCTGCTTTGGATTCTGTGTCTCCCTCTCTCTCTGCCCCTCTCCGACTTGCGCACTCTCTCTCTCTCTCTCTCTCTCTCAAAAATACACATTAGGGGCCCCTGAGTGGCTCAGTTGGTTAAACGTCCGGCTTCAGCTCAGGTCATGATCTTGCAGTCTGTGAGTTCGAGCCCCGCGTCGGACTCTGTGCTGACGGCTCAGAGCCTGGAGCCTGCTTCAGATTCTGTGTCTCCCTCTCTCTCTGCCCCTCCTCTGCTTGTGCTCTGTCTCTATCTCTCTATCTCATAAATAAACATTACAAAAAATTAAAAAAATACACATTAAAAAAATTAAAAATAAATAAATAAAATTTGTGGACAATAATCCCAGTAGGAAATCCGCGTTACGCCCGGGCCTAGCAACTGCGCTGGTAGGCAGGCACGCACACACACACACTGAAACCGAGCCTTCTGAAACGTGTTCCCTTGCTCCCTTTCCTATGGGTGCCTGGGCATGCCATCTCCTTCTACCCCGCTCAATTAAAAAAAAAAAAAAGGTGCCATTCGTATGCTGGTTCCTGACCCCAGAAAACTGATTTCACAAAGCCCTGGCCGGTGGGAACCGGCGGTTTGAGAAATACCAGACTGCAGGCAGCACGAAGGGGTGGTTCCAGGTTGGCTGATCTCACCACGCAGATCCTCTGGAACATTCCTAAGCCATCAGCCCATTTACTGAAAATAAGAACGCTGGGAGGGGGCGGGAGGTGTCGGCAGGGCCGCCCACGCCTCTGCCCCACCCTTACCTTGCTGGTGGCGGTGGCGGCCGAGCCGGGCAGCACAGGCGTGTTGGTGACCTGCACGTTCAGGTAATCGTTGTCGATGAGCGGCCAGGCGCCCTGCACCTTGCAGGTCTGGAAGCGGTCTGTGAAAGTCCTGAGGTGCGGGTCCCCGAAGAGGCCGCAGTGCGTGTAGTTGGGGGCCGCCGAGTGCTTGTGGAAGCTCTTCTCGTAGTGGCAGACCTCGGGGCTGTCGGAGCGCTCCTGGCTGTCGCCCGGCGGCGGGAGGGTGCGCAGGCGCGGCTGCGACGTGGGGCCATCCTTGGAGCAGTTGTACTGGCTCATGAGGTCCTCTATGCCATGGACCGCCGAGTGGTAGGCCAGGTCGCCCCGGCAGGTGCGGGCCGTGCGCCGCGTGCACAGGGCGTAGGTGCGCAGCGCGGCGCAGAACTCGGGGGCGTCGTCAGAGGCCGGGGAGTGGCTGCCCGCCGTCGCGCTCCAGAACTCAGAGTTGCACTTGAGGATCTTGCACGGGGACGTGGCTGTGGGCACAGGAAGGGACACGCTGTCAAGGTCACCGGGCGAGCTCCGGGCCCCCTTAACCCCTGGGGCGGGGGGCGGGGGGGCAGCGCCGCAGGCACACACACAAGGACATCTCTTCCCAGGGGGCGCCACCCGCGCCGCACGTTCGCGCGCAGATGGCAAACAGTCCCCGCAGTGGTAGTGCAGTGCGCAGCCTGCCCTTCCCAGCCTTCCGCCGAGAAGGACCCCAAGGGGCCCGGGGTGCAGACCCGCGGGCCGCCACGCCAGTGGAGGCCCCGCCCACTGCTCCCGGCCCGTAAAGAGGAGCGGTCAGCGTTTCTGGGCAGCAAGACCGTGCGAGCTCACAGCCACCCTGCCCCCTTGGACATCTGCTGCCGCTTTCGCCGCGATCCCCAAGCATTTTGGCAAAAGCACAGAAATTTGGCTGGGAATGAAGCCCCACTGTTCCCTACGTGTCCTGGCCTCTGCTACTGTGTGACCCTGTTCCAATCACTGGACTTCTCTGGGCCTCATTACACTTTGGTAGGAAACGGGATAATAGTAGTATGTACTTTAAAAGGCTGCTCAGTGTGTTCCGGGACTAAGGATCGCACTGAGGGAGCTCAGAAGCTCCCTGCATGTTGGCTAGTTGACTCTGTGAGCTTTGGTCACAGAAGACCTGGTTCCGGTGGCCCCGTCTGCAGAGCAAGAGTGGTTTTCCTTCCCTCCTCTCCTGCTCAGGAGGGCAAGCTGGGAAGCAACGGAGAGTAGTAACCTTGGATCTGCCTTCATTCGTGTTTTTTAAAAAGTCACCGAGGGGCACCTGGGTGGCTCAGTCAGTTGAGCATCTGACTTCAGCTCAGGTTATGAGCTCACCATTCATGAGTTCGAGCCCCGCATCGGGCTCTGTGCTGACAGCTCAGAGCCTGGAACCCACTTCAGATTCTGTGTCTCCCTCTCTCTCTCTGCCCTTCCCCTGCTCACACTGTCTCTCTCTCAAAAATAAATAAACATTAAAAAAAATTACAAAAAAAAAAGTCACTGACAAGTTTTGAGACCTCAGTGATAATTAGCTACCAATGACCGAGCCTGACCACCGGGGCTTAACACACTTGCATCTCGTACCTGGACACGTAGAACCTGCCCTTCCCCGGACTCCCAGATTCTTTTGCACAATTCCGTCGTGACTTCAGTGGCCAGGCACGCAGCCCGGCAGCAGGAGGGAACGTTCCACGAAGGCTCTAGCAGGGAAGGGGCTGGCGGACTGGCCGGGGGTGGGGGGTGGGGGACCAGCCGCAGCCCAGTGCTGGAATGATCGACAGGAGAATGGGACTTTTGCTCCGGCCAGTCCTGTCCCGGCCCACGAGGCTGGCTCACGAACCCTTGGAAAAATCAGTTTGCTTCTCTAGTGCTGGCTTTTGACCTACAAAATCAAGTTGCAAATAAAAGCAGGGAGAGACATACGCCAGGGCGGGCGTCTGGACGGCTGGCCTGGACCCGGGCACCCGGATGGCCTGTCTCTGGGAGACCTCGCCCCCGCAGGCACCCGCCTGGAGCCGGAGCCGACCCGGGCAGGTCACACACCTGGATGCGGGGGAAGCCGGCGCTCGTCCTAAAATTCGGGCTCCTCCCCTAACTTCTCCTGTGTCTCACGCTGCTGGCCAATTCGGGTGTTTCAGGTGGAATCTAGGTGCATGGTTTCTTTTGAGAAGTTACGTATTTACTTCAACGTGTATTAGGACGAATAGAACCAACAGGGTAGAAGGGCCGCGGTTTTCCATTGTAACAGCTTTAAAGTGGAAGAAGTGTGCTGACTTAAGCAGACTTGGCTAATAACACGGCACCTGGGGGAACGTGGGAAAAGCTAGGGGTGAGACAGCCCCCCACCCCCGCCCTGCACGGTCTCCTCCCACAGGGACATGTTCCTGGGGGCGGGTGTCCTTTGAAAGGCAGCTAGAAGATTCTCCAGCTATGCTGTCTTCATAGTTCTTTTTTTCTTCAATTTTTCCTTAATGTTTATTTATCTTTTGGGGGGGAGAGGCAGAGAGAGAGGGAGACACGGAATCTGCAGCAGGCTCCAGGCTCTGAGCTGTCAGCACAGAGCGCGACGCGGGGCTTGAACTCGTGAGCAGTGAGATCACGACCTGAGCCGAAGTCGGAGGCTTAACTGACTGAGCCCCCCAGGCGGCTCCTGCGGCTCTCCAGTGTGTCCGGAGTTCATGCCTGAAATCCTCCCAACGTGCCCCGAGAGGGAGTCCCTCACGTGTTCTGGGGTCACCACGTGGGATCTGCCGGCACAGACGTGGCCCTTAACCCTCTGTTCGTAGCGGCGCTCCTGGGATGTCGCCGTGCACGCCGACCGCCTGTGCCGCTGGTCCGCAGGCCACGCATGTTTAGAGCTGGGCCATTTTCTTTTCGAGGGCCAAGCTGGAACCCGCTGGAGACCGGTCGGTCAGGAGTGTATGAATGGGGCATTTCCTTTGGGCGGGAGGGGGCTGCGGGGGGGGGGCAAAGAGAGGAGACGGCTCTCCCAAGGAGCAAAGCCTAAGCAGCCCTTGGCGACCCCAGGCCCCCAGCCCTCGGAGGCGAGGCCTTTCATCTCCCAGAGGCTCCTTCGCCGGCTCCCCGCCCCCTCCCAGAGCCATAGGGGAAAAGGGCCACCCGGCCTCCCTCCGAAGAGCCAGCAAGTCAGCTCCGCCTACCACCCTGAGGTCGCCCCAGGGCTGCCCTTGCACCCCGGAGCTAGGCCTTCCATCAGAGGCAGGGTCCACGCAGAGGTGGGCTCCTCCCACCCCTCCCTCCCCTTAAGTCCTGCCCATCCCAATTCTCAGCCATCCGCAGAATGTTCCCAATGCCGTCACCCAGGACTAGGACAGGAATGGAGAGGCGTGAGGGTGACAATGGCCAGGTGGGGTGGTGGGCAGTGGGCACTGGAGGGAGAATGTCTACCTCAAAGTCCCGCTCTGTCCCATACCAGCGGTTGTGGGAACTTGGCTCGACCTCAGTTTTCTGATCTGTGAATTGGGGGTAGCACCGGCCTTAGAGAGCGGCCGGGGCTTAAGCGGGAGCACGGAGTCCGTCCGGGACCCCGTGGACGCTCAACCACCAGCGGCCCTGACAAAGGTCTCAGAGCGAGATACCACCCCCCTCCACCTGAGGTAAGGGTTAGAAATCACAGGCAGGGACAGGAAGGGGACAGGAAGGGTGCTGGAGCGTCCCTCCCCTCCCTGGCAAGGGGCACCCGGGATAACTTTGCGGCCACCTCGCCCACCGTCTTTCCCCAGAGCAGGTGTGCCGTGGACTGAATGTGTCGCCCCGAATTCCTACGCTGCAGCCCTAACCCCAGCGTGATGTACTTGGAAGGGGGAGGGGAGCTCTGGGAGATGATCGGGTTCAGGTGAGGTCACGGGGTGCAGCCCCCATGATGGGATTAGGGTCCTTCTAGGAAGAGACACGGAGTGCAGGCTCCCACTCTGCCCCGTGAGGACACAGCGAGAAGGCAGGCCGTCTGCCAGCCAGGAAGAGAGCTCTCACCAGAACCCGGCCACGCTGGCACCCTGACTTTGAGCGTCCAGAACTGCAGGCCTTGCCCCCCGTCTCTCCTCCCCTTCTTGGCCCTCCCACGTCCCCCCTGCAGAAGCCAGGATCCCTGGAGACATCCGCGTGGCCAGGGGCCAACAGATCAGGTGGGCTCCACTCCACCCATCCCATTGTCCCTTCTCCCCGCAAGGACCTGTGGTCATGAGGGGGTGACCCAGGCTGGGACGCCTCTCCCTTGAAGAGGCAGGGGCATCTGGGAGGCAGAGCCAAACCCAGCTCTCATCTCCTGCTTGGGGCCCCTCTGTCCTGCTGCTTGTGTGACCCAGTCTCCGCGTGTGGCCCTTCCTCCTGCCACAGTCCCTCCCTCCCTTGTTGCCGAGGTGCCCCCCAATGCCTCTTCCGCCCATCTCCTGGGAGACGGCAGAATCGGACACTTCGGGTCCCCAAGCACCACGTCTACAAGTCTGCCTTTACTCTCGTTAGTGAATAAACGCACAGACCTCGGGTTGGGAGACCAAGCAAACTGAAGGCACTTGAAACTGCCCTACCCAGAGACCACACAGGGGCCAAGTCCGTGTCAACAAGCAGCCTGTGACAGATTTCGTGTCACCGGGCAATGCCGACTTGGAGACCGCAGGTCAGCAAACGGGGGACCTCGCTTTGGGAGGCAGTGGTGGTGGGGAGGGTTTAACGGGATGTGCTCTGGGGGCAAATGACAGTGGTCACATTCCAGCTGCGCCGCTCAGTGACCGTGTGGCCCCTGTGCCGCCGGGACGCATCAGTACCTTGATCAGTACATACGTCAGGGACCAGTGGAACCGATGGTTCCTTCCTTCCACTGGAAGGAAGCTCGGCGGAAGTCAGTTTTGTGTTCACTCTGTTTGGTTAAATGATAATTTGTGGGGGAGGCTAAGGTCCCCCAGCAGCTAACGCGGACTGAGCACGTATCTCCATTAACCTTATGACAGCCCTAGGACTACTTGTTATGCCCATTCCACAGACAGGCAAACTGAGTCCTCGGGGCATTAAATTGCCCCCTCCTCCCAGGTGCTCTGACAGAGGAGGGAGGTGAACCACGGCCCCAAACCCTCGGGGAACTCTGAGCCAGCCTTTCACACCTTCCTGAAGTTTAAGGGAAAGCCCAAGTACCTCCCCCCATAGACGGAGGAGCGATAGATCAGGGTGGGGACGGGGGAGTGACTTCCAAGAGGTCAGTGACCGCCTGGGACCGGAGTTGAGGGCTCCCGTCCCCCTCTGCCTTCTCTCCAGGCAGTAACACAGCTCTCCTGGGCTCCATGAAGTGGTCATGCATGAGCCGTCATTTCCTGGGGGTCACGGAAGGGCTTCGGGCATGCCCGAGCTGGACGGTCCCCCACGGGTGGCGAGCCGAGGGGCCCTTGACCCCTCGCTGGGGTGCTCCTGCCACCCTGTATCCACTCCACTAAATCACGGGCCGAAGGCCACCCCAGGTCAGGGACCCGAATGTAACCTGGCCCAGCATCAAAAGGAAAAGCCCATAGCTGCGGTGTCACCTGCCAAAGAAACCACAGAGGGGCTGATTTTTATGTACCGTATCTTAAAAAAAAAAAAAAAAAAAAAAGGCAGGCAGGAAACCTTGGACTCATTTCTGACGTGAAAGTGTGAGTTTGAAACAGATCTGACTGCACCTCAGGCAGGCAGAAGGGGACAGCAGCGTGCAGGGCAAGTCACCCTTGCTGCTTCCGGGGTGACGAGAAGGCCCCGGCTACCCCCTCCCTGCCTGGTTCCTGCCGGCGGCCAAGTGAACCCCTCTGGCCCTTTGGCTACGTCTGGGTTATACGCACAGAGCCAGGGGATTAAGAACCTGATGGGAAGTAGGAATTTCTCCTGAGCTTCATTTCTGTCTCAGGCACTCCAGTCCTGGGGCAAAGCTGCTCTGGGGCCTCTGCTAAACCCTTGGGACCCGAGGCTCCCCCTCAGACACCAGGGACACGCAGAGGTGCCGCAGAGAAGTTTATGCTCCTTAGAAGCACGATGCGCGTGTCTGGGGACTGAGAAACTCAGGATGAGCTAGCGGGGGACGGACAGAGGGAAATGCAAAGGCGAAGACGGTGGGTGCTGGGACTCATGCCAGGAAGCCCCTCAACCCCCGCCAGTGCCCCCTGCGGTGGGGGAGCTGGCTTTAAGGGTGGGGTGTAGGCAAAGCCTAGAGGGTGGGGCAGCCCCTCGGGGCTCAGACGGGGCAAACGTCAGACCCCTCTGCTTCACTCTGCAGTTGGGGCCGGAATCCCTTGCCTCTCTGTGCAATCTACTTAATCAAGGTCACTTTATCTCATGAACCCTTGGAGACCAAACTATGTCGGCTTCTCAAGACGCGCCGTGGAGTTTTAGAACTCGGGGCCTGAGGACTGCCAAGTGTCGCCGGTCGCTGGCTTCCACCTCCAGGCAGCCTCCACGGCAGAAGCAGAGAACCTCCCTGTAACGTCTCTCCCTGGTGGGCATCCGGCCCCCGCCACCACTGGAAATCTGCCAGGGCAGGCCCCTCCTGCTAGACAGCTCCAGCTGGGGACCCGAATCTGCCTCTGGGCACGTCCGAGCAGCCTCGGCTTTTCTCCAGAGCCACATAGAAAAGGCTCAAATAGTAACCACCCGGCAAATATTGAAGATGGCCCCTCGGCTACCCTGTGTGTCCCCTGGCTGCTGTGGGCCTCAATGAACGGTCTTTGTCATCCATGGACGCCCCAGCTGAGGCGTCCCCTCCTGCCCGCAGACCCCGGAGACAGCAGGGGTCCCTCATATTCCACACCCTACACTCAAAACATCTTGGGAAATTTGATGCCTTTTTATTTATTTTTTAAATGTTTATTCATTTTTGAAAGAGAGAGAGAGAGAGAGTGACAGAGCATGAGCAGGGGAGAAGCAGAAACAGAGAGGGAGACACAGAATCCCAAGCAGGCTCCAGGTTCTGAGCCATCAGCACAGAGCCCGACACGGGGCTCGAACTCATGAACTGTGAGATCATGACCTGAGCCGAAGTCGGACGCTTAACTGACCGAGCTACCCAGGGACCTGATTTGATGCCTTCTTAAAGCCCCCAACCCTGTGCCCTGCTAGGTGTCTGGGGGAGGCTGGCGCTTCCACGTGCCCGACACCCCACATATGTAACATTTCACTTTTTGGAGAGGTGGGCTCCGGACCGCCTCCTTTGTGCGCGGAGACGTGTCAGCAAGAGAAATCACAGCCTCACAGCCTGCCCGACTCAATTCCTTTCCTTTAGCCGGCAGCCCAGCGCCCCTCGGAACCAGACGGGGGCCGGGAGCTCGGAGCGTCAGCTGTACCCACCCGGGCGGGGAGGGAAATATTTATGCACCGGTGCGGCGTTAGCTGCTTTCAGAGACCTCCTTTGAACTGTTAATCAAGCCCAATCTTTCAGAATAATAGCCTGATTATTACCGCCCTGTTTGCATAACAAAGAAGCCCAATAAAACTTATTTCACTGTGCACCGAGGGGGTGTGAAGGATCGCCCTGAGAAGCCAGTCTCAGGAATGCGGCGGGCCGCTCTGCGGCCCGAACCCAGGAATAAAGACAATGCAATTTGCCACCAAGAAAAGCCCAATAGACCAATAAATTACCCGCGTGCAAAGGGATTAGATCAGGTTTCAGTTGCTGTACAGGAGGAGGGGTGGGGTGAGCCAGGAAAGGGGAAAACCTGCCTCCTCTTAAAGGGGCAGGGCTCGTTTTGAATACAAGCCCCACGGTCAAGTTGGTTCTGTCCCACTCTGTGGCCAGCGCGGCACCTGCCTCGAGTCATTTACTTGCTGGAAGTTCTGGACCCTACCCTGTGCTTCACAGGGCTCAGGTGGTTTCTCTGCTCAGGTGGAGACGGCTAGGAACCTTCTGGAATGCAGAGCAAACACATTTCATCTGAATACTAAGTCACAAGAGAGATGTAAGGATGGAGGCACATGAGGGATCAGGGAAGCAGCAGCTCAGCCAGGTCCCGGAGGGCCAGTGGGATTTGTCAGTTGAGGCGAGACAGAGGTGCGGGATCACAGGGACCTCGGACACAGCTAAGGTTGGCTGGAGGTGACACGCTGCTTAGATGCTGGTAGCAAATGTTGCTCAGCTCCAAAGTGCTTTCCTCCGCTGTGTGTGTGTGTGTGGGGGGGCAACCCCCCCTCGGAGGGGCTTGAAACGCCTTTCCTCTTGTTCCCCAGCTCCGTCCGACTCCACCACAAGGGGGCGCTGTCCCCAGTCTGTTTCTATCACTGTGCTCAAAGTACCCTCCTCAGCGACCTGGCCCTCAGCTTCTCTCTTCCCTGTACCCCCAAGGTGAAGCCGCTTCCTACAATGTGTGTGTTCCTCTGTGGTCCGCCGTGGCCTCTCCGGTGCTCCCACAAACGCCCAACAATCCGATACACTAAGGTCCCTCCAGGGTAGAAGCCGGCAGAGCACACGCACTATGAGCAGCCACTGCTCGAGCTCTGTGGCAAGGTCAGCACTGCAGCCTGAGACCTCCAGTCTCCAAGGCCCTGTCCCCTACCCACCCTGGACAGCAGAGGCCCTGGGGCTCCCCTCTCTTCTCATCAAGCTATAACAGGAGTCCTGAAGGAGGAGGAGGGCAGCGCCAAACTAGGAGCACCAGCCTGCCAGCACTCAGCATGGGGACAACTCCCACTCCCCACCCGCTTCGGGGATCAGGGAGGGAGCCTTGATCAGATCTAGTGCCAACATGTGGCCAACTCTGGCCCGGGCTGTGTTCTGGAATCTTCTTGAGTTAAGAGATGCCTGAAAGGGGGCACCTGGGTAGCTCGGTAGGTCAGCGGAGCGTCTGACTTCGGCTCTGAGCATGATCTTGCAGTCTGTGAGTTCGAGTCCCACATCGGCTTCGGATCCTCTGGCTTCCTCTCTCTGCCCCTCCCCCACTCGCGCGTTCCCAAAAATAAATTAATAAATACGTATATATGTAAAAGAGAGGTCTAAAGCTGCCTGTTTGTGTCACTCTTGCAGGGACTGCTCCTGGCTTAAACACCCAGGTGTCTGACGTCAGATGCCTACAGGAACACAGCTGGGTGACACGCTGAATGCTTTGTCAGGTGCAGCAGACTTCACCTTACTGAACCTTCGAGAAGCCAGAGATGGTCGTCTTTCCTAAAAAGCGTTCCTCCCTATGCACCCCAAGATGGTCTGGGGGGACCCAGCCTGGGCTGTGAGTCCCTCGAAGGTGCTGGGACTTTTCTGGGAACCTCATCATCCAGGAATCGGCCTACCGGAGAAAGAACCAGGCAAGAGGAAGGTTCTCAGAGAGTATCAACTGATCTACGGAGGTGGGGAGGCTGGGCAGCTGGGGGTTAACTCACTGCCCAGTGTGGGAGGAGGTGGCCTAAAGCCACCCACTGAGCTGACGCAGGAGGCTCTGCCCCCTTGTCACACTTGTCACACTCAGCCACCACACACGCCAAGTCGCTGCAAGAAACCACGCTGAGTGCCAAGGAAAAGGGCACACCTCAACTTTCCAAACTGGGCACCCGCCCCCAGCTCCCCCGGGGCCACGTGGAGCCCAGTCAGTGGCAGACAGGGAATTCGGAAGCACCCGTGTTACCCACGGCCACCAGCAGGCCTGTCGCTCAGGTGGCTGAGGGCTTCTCTGGGTCCCACATGGGACATTCCTTAGCCTGTGTTCATGGGACACCTGGTGGCTTAGTCGGCCAAGCATCCGACTCTTGATTTTAGCTCAGGTCATGATCTCATGGTTCGTGGGTTTCAGCCCCATGTGGGGCTCAGGCGCTGGTATTGCGGAGCCTGCTTGGGATTCTGTCTCTTTCTTTCTTTCTCTCTCAAAACAAACGATGACGACGATAACAAAAAACTTAAAAAGAGAGACCTATGATGACCAAGGGCTGAGCCGGGCCCAGGATCCCAGGCCAACACCGTCTGGTCTTAGGGCACAGAACTAAGCTACCGCGGGTTCCACAAGCAGGGCGGTTGCGGGCAGAGACGTCACTCTGCAGGTATCAATGAGGCTTTCAGGTGAGCGACGTGTCCTTCCTGCTTGGAGGCATAACCCCTTTTCCCGAGAGAGTCGCGGGCTGGCTCTAAAAATGATAATTTTCCATCTTGGCTCTGCCTCCGGCAACCCCCGGCTCATCTGCTTGGCCGCTCCAGGTCCAGATTCATTTTAAGTGGCTTTTTCGCTCTCACCGCCACCCGCGGGGTGGGTCGCCCTGCTCCACCTTCCCCGTGCAGCGGGAGGGCACACGCACGCCAGCTGGGCATACGCCCGGCGGGCGCACACATGTGCGAGCCTGTGTTCATGGGACATTCCTTAGCATGGGGGATGGCAAGAATGGGCTCCTTTCTGCAGGGACCTGGGTGCAGACGGATCACTTTAAGAGGCGTCTCGGTGTTTCGACTGCTCGGGTGAAACGGTGCATGAAATGACTAAATAAGCAAAACCCAAAAGACATAAATCTGACTCGGGAAAACTTGCACAATGACAGCCCTTGCCAACTCATTTACCTGACCTATGGCTGGGTGGCATTTTCTTCTTTGAAATGCGAAGCCAGGGACGGACAGGGGAGCAGAGAGGGCCTTCGGGAAGAGGCAGAAGAACGCTGGGCTCACAGAAAACGTGGTCAGCTCTTCGCTCTGCTATCTAGTCTCTCCAAATTTGGGGTCTTAGACTTCCCCCCATCTCGAAGCCTTCCCAGGCTACACAGCGCAAACTCGAATACGCTCCGGAGCAGATCTAGTGAGTACGTTTATTCACAATCTGGTACATGGAAAAGGGCGGGGGGTCTGCGTCCTACCCCCGGCTCAGTCGCTAGCTAGCTGTGTAACTGTCAGGGAACCTCTGGGACCCTCTGTTTCCTCTTCGGTCCAGTGATGTTCCTGAGGAAGGTGTGGTGATCTCGCGAGGTGGTGTACTTAAAAGCGTTTGGCGGAGCGCCCAGTATGCTGTGGCCGCTCCATGACCGAGGAGAGCTTTAAAAACGATTGTCCTCCTTCAAATGATCATGCTTGGGAGAGAACAGGGTAAGATACTTCGTCTCCAGGGCTGATCATAACCTTCAGTAGCGGTGTGGTGGTTGCCTCGGAGGGGGGAATTGGGGTTATTTTCATGCACGTTTACCCTTCTCGGTTCTTGGCTTTAAAAACGAGTATTGCTTTTATAACTCCAAAAAATCATTTTAGAAAAAAGACTGGGGTATCTGGGGGGAAAAAAACCTGTGGTCTCTGTCTCTTGAGAAAAAAAAACCTAACAGAAATGCAAAAAGAGCCAAGAGCCCTTCGGCTCCCACGACGGCGCTGGGTGCGTCCGTGTGTACAGCAGGGAGAAGGGGGCAAAGGAACGGAAAATGCGGTTCTGTCCTTAGAGACACAACTGGTGATTTAGAAGAGGGCAAAACCCCGAGACCCGTGAAGCAGTGAAACTGGGAGGAAGCACAGGTGTCCGCGGCCAAGGGGACAGGTGTCTAAGTCATTGGAGGGGTGGCCCTCGACCCCAACAGGCAGCACTGAACTTGGGCCTTGATTAGGTGGGCATTCCCCTTCCAGACGAGGCAGCGGCACTGGGCAAGGAAGGCCTGGGGGCTGTCCACGGGGAAGGTGGGGTGGGTGGTGGTGGGGGGGGCAGCCAGGGTGACCTGGAGCCTGGGGATGGTTCCAGAAGCGGTGAGAATGAGGCCTGGGAAAGTGGGGGGCCAGAAATCAAAGGGTCTTCCCTTTCGGATGCCTCAGAGGGCTACTGAAGGAGGAGGGGTGAGTTCCTGAGCAGGGCTTCTGTTCTAAAAGGAGGTGGGGGGGGCGGGCCTAAGAAGGGTCCTGGGGCTGGTCAGCTGTTTGTAGCAAGGGGACAATGGGACCAGGCAGGAAAAGGTGGAGGCAGGAGGCCCGGCCCCGAGCGACTGGATGGAACGGAGAGGCCCACTGACATTCAGGGCTGCATGGTTCTGGGCAGCAGGCTCCTAACAGCCTCAAGCCAGGCGCTAGTCCCTGGGGGAGGGCAGGCGAGGTGACCTATCATCTTGGTGTGCCTAGGACTGAGAGGGTGGCTAAGGACTCGGACTTTCAGCCTGAAACCTCTAACACTAGGGGAACGCTAGGTTGAGCTGGTCGCCCTAGAAGCCACGGCCTGCGGTTTTCGGCAGGTTGAATGCGGCCGAGCAGGAAAACGGCATGGCGGCTAACCGCTCCCCCAGAACACGAAGCTGGGGGTCTCAGCCCGGTTCTGTCCGGGGCCTCGCGCATTTCACTGAATGTCTGGCGCAGGAACCACATGTCCCTGACACATAAACTGGTTCCCCACCCCATCCTCTCCCCTCCACGAGGTCCTGGGGCCCCCTCCTCCCCATCTCACGGAGCATCCCCATCTGAGCCTGTCCCCACCTCTCTGAGACGGGAGCGACTGCCAGCCAGGACTGGAAGCTTGCAGACAGGTTTCCCTGCTTCAACCACAAGACCGGAGATCCTCTCCTCACCTCAGAGGCCGGGGGGGGGGGGGCAACGAGTCTACGTCCCACTCTCCCCGGAAGCCCAGGCTCTGTCCCGCACGCCTCTTAGCCGCTAGCTGGCTCTTGCGACCAGATATCCCTCCGTTCTCTGCCTTTGGGACACGAAGTCCCAGTGGGAAGACAAAAATGTGGTGAGCAGATCGGCTTGCTGGTACATTTCTAAACGCAGCCCTGACAGAACCATTCTCCTCTCTGTAATGACACAGATGCACTTGGACAGAGCAGAGGGGAGCCGTGGTCTCCCCAAGCCCGAGTTTCTCCCCTGAGGATTAACGCTTCTGCGACAGGTGCAATTTAAAAGTGAAGGGAAAGAAACGAGGGAAAAAGAAAGGCCGCGGGGCAAAATTTCTTAGAACAGCAGCCCCCACACCTGAGCGTGCATCAGAACCCACTAGAAGGCCTGGTGAAGTACAGAACCAGGGTCCTACCCCCGAACGCCAGCTTCAGGGGGTGGAGGCGGCTCCCAGGGGAGCGTGGTCCAGGGACCACACTTTATGAATCACTGTGCCCGGGAGGTTACCGGGAAGCATCCGGTGTATCTACGACATAGATCTTTGATGGGTTTCTCTTAGACTCTTAGAAACCCGAGGGGCGCCTGGGTGGCTCAGTCAGTTAAGCAACCGACTTCGGCTCAGGTCATGATCTTGTGTTCCTGGGTTAAGCCCCGCGTCAGAATCTGCACTGACAGCTCAGAGCCTGGAGCCTGCTTCGGGTTCTGTGTCTCCCTCTCTCTCTGCCCCTCCCCTGCTTGCACGCTCTCTCTCTCTCTCTCTCTCTCTCAAAAATTAACATTAAAAAAATCTGTTTATTAAGCCATAAGGCTTTCAAAGTCGAAGAAGGATCTATTAATTAGGTCTTGAACAAGATGTTATTTGTGGAAGATTCCTCCTGAGAAGCCTTTTTTTTGGGCCTCCTCCTTCCCCACCCGCCTCCTCGCCCCAGCCAGATGTGGCCACAGGTCCCTCCGCTCAGCACGGCATCGTCCAAGTGCGCACCCTTTGGGCCCAAGGGACACTGCAGACGCTTGTCCCTTTGGGAGCTTGGGGTTCTGCTGGCTCTGCACGGAGGAGAGCCCCGACCGCTGTCGCTGCGTCCAGAACACAGTAGGTGCGTCACACCCACCGGGTGAGTCCACGTGAACACTCTCAAAAGACCCAAAAACCCTCTCAGTCTATGGAGGTGAAGGCATCTTTCTCCACATCACTATGTCCCATTTAAGTCGCACTCCGATGGGCTTACTCCTGGCAGCCGTTCAAGTCCACCAGCCCTGAACAAACCTATGCTTTCACGCGGCTGCTCCAGCCGGACCCCACCTGTCTTCAGTGGGCGGCACGCAGGGCCCCCGGGGGTCTCCGTGCCCCGCACATGCCAAGGCTTCGTGTTGTCCCCAGCACCCACCCGGCCCTCCCTGCCCTTCCCTTCCTCACACCTGCAGCGTCTCTGACTTTATTCCAAAGCAGCCCCTCTGTCACTGCGTCAAAGAACAGGACAGTCTCTCTCTTCGTTGTGAAAACGACCCATTTCGTCTCTTAGGGAACCATCTTCTGACCCCGGTTTCTTGAGCATACAGGTTTCCGGAGCCCCCAGTGCATTTGGTTTGGGGAGAGCTGGAAGCCGTTTCGAGTAAGGTGGGCGATTTTGACTAAATGCAGCTGTCAAGGCCTCAAATTAGAAGAAACGGGAGCCAGCTGGCATGACGGGGCAGCAGCTGTCTTATCTGCCAGGTTTTAGTTACCAGCCTTGGAGCCAGAAAAGAAATGGGCTTCTAGGAAACCTAAGTGATGGAATTCACCTTCTGAATTCTAGAACCCACCAGCTTTGCTCGGACTACCGGGGGGGGGGGTGGCGGGGGGGACTTTAAAATAAAGCTTTTAAGGTGGAGACATGAAATCAGCAACAAAAACACCACCGCTGGGCACTAGCAGCTGCCCTGGACTCCTGAGTCCTCGGGCCAGCCCTCCCTTTCCTTCCCCCAATTCAAGAAGTTAACAAGCGCTGTCCCTTTAAGAGCGGGAAGGTGTTGTTTTAAGGGCCTCTAAGCCCCCCTTCTCAATTTCAGCTCCGAGCTGAGATCACATCCCCCAAGGCAGCCAAGGGACAAAAGCTATTTATCAACCCATCTGATAAAACTTCCAATGGGCCGGATCTTTATCGAGACCAAACCGTGATGCGCACGCACTGCAAAGTCCTGCCTGTCCAGAAGGTGGCTTTCTTTTTAAAAAATGATGGTCCTTTTTTTTACTTTTTTAGTTTTGGGGAGAGAACCAAATCAGCCTTTCAGCCAAACCCTTCTGTGGATGGGGAAATTGCCTTTTAAAAGGTAGGCTGTAGGCCACTCGGCCGCTGGACTCACTACAGAGGTGTTAATATTCCGGGGCGGGGGCTCTCTGGGGCAACTGACACCCCCTCCCCCCCCATCGAGTCCTTAGCCGGGGCCTCCCCGTGGAGGCCAGAGCTGGGAGCAGGTAGAGGCTGTCCCAGACGCCCTTGGGGCGCGCGCAGCTGCTGAGTGAGCTGGGCGCGCTGCACCCGGCTGGCGCCGGAGGCCCCGGAGCAGGGCTGGGGCGAGAAGGTAAACTGATCCTTTGCCCCTTACCGCTGCCAGCACGGTCCGCCCGCCCGCAGCCTCAACTTGCAGCCAGGCCGAGCCCGGACTGCCCCGTTCTGCCAGTTCCTGAAACCCAGTTGGCTGGGACGCAAAACAAAACAACCCAATCCCAGTCTAACTGAAATCCTTTCTTGCAAAGAGCTCGGCGGTGCGCGGGGAGGGGAGAGGGGGCTGCGGGTCCGCGTCCCGCCCGAAAAGACACCCCGGCACCCCGCAACCCGAGGGAGTCGGCCGGCAGATCCCGCCTCGCAAAGGGGCCCGTGTGGCCCGTGACACTGGGTTTATTTGTATTTTTAGCAAGAGAAAAGCGGGTATAAAGGGTTTAACTGGCGTTTCCAGGCTGTGAGGAGCATATGGCCAAAATGAAATAAAGTTTTATGAAACATTATAAAGAAAACAGACCGGGGATTTAAGTTTCGTGCCTTCCCCCTCCCCCCTAAAGGGGAGGGGGGGAAAAAAAGTAAAGAAACTGGAGCGTTTGGGAAGGAACAAATGCTTCTCTGTGGAGTTGGTCTCCCTTCCCCCAACAAAAACAAGAGGTCCGGGCTCGGAGGAATTTGAAAGCAGCGATCTGCCAAAAACATTGTGAAAAACTATGGGGGATTCATTGGAAACAGATGGCTTTTTCAGCTTTAATTCTGAAATTCTCTCCCTTTCTGACACAATAAAAACAAACAGGGGGCGACGCGGAATGTTATCAAACAGGAACCCGGGCTCGCGGGAGCCCAGTCCGTGGGCTTCCCCGCGTGGGCCGGCGCGTGGGGGCGGGACGGCGGCCCCGAGGAGGGGGCGGCCGGGGATGGCCCGGGACCTCCGCGGCGGCCCCGGCCCCACCCCTGGGCACACGGCAGGTCTGCACACTGGTGGGCGAGCCGCGGGAGAAAGTGCCCCCCTGCCGCGAGTCGGCGCTCCCCGCCCCGCCCCACCCCGCCTTCGGGGCCCCTACCGGGCGCGTCTGCTGCACCCCGTTTCTCGCCAGGAGGGAGGCGTCCCCGGTCCTTGCGACCTCCCGGCTCCGGCTGTCTCTCCCTGCAGTTGGGGCGGGGGCCCGCCACCCCCAAGGTCCCCACGGGTATATCCATCGCCCCCTCGGCGGGGCGCGGGAGAAACAAAGACCGGCGGAGACGGGAGGCGGGGGTCCCGGGGGCGCCGGCGGACTTCAGCTCCGACTGCTTCGCGGACGCGTGGCCGAGCGCAGCGCCGAGGCCCGGGGAGAGGGCCACCCCCCCCCCCCCGGCCGTCCTCGCGCCGGGGGCAGTGCCTTACCTGCGGGGAAGCTGCAGAGAAGGAAGGCGAGGGTCGGCCAGAATCCCAGGGCTGAACGTCCTGCCCCTCTCCCCATACCCATCCATCCAGCTCGGCCTGTTACCACTAGCCTCTCCCTGGAAGAAGAGTTTAGAAGAAAAAAAGAAAATAAATCACGCTGCGGAGAAAGGGCAGCCTCGCTCCGCCGGCGGGAGCTGCGAGCCGGGAGGCTCGGTCCCCCTCGGCCGCGGGCGCCCGGCGCGCCCCCCCTCTCCCCGCGCGCCCCTCCCTCGCCCTCCCTTCCCCCGGGTCCCCTCCAATGTCGGCGCGGCCCCGCCGCCCCAGCCGCCGCGCGGCCCGCCCCCTCGAGCTCGGGTTTCAGCGCGGCGCGCGAGGGGTGGGGTGGGGGGACAGGCTGGGCGGGGACCGAGGCAGCGGGGCTCCGACGCTGGCTGCGGGGAGCTCGGGAACCCGGGCCCGGGGAGCGCGGGGCGCCCCCCCATCCCGTTCCCCAACCCCAGTGGCAGCCCAGGCAGAAGAGGCCCAGCCTCCGGACGGTCTGCAGAGCGCCCCCACCCCCCCCCCGCCGTCCCAATCCAACCTGTAAATATCCAACCCGCGTAGACACTGCGCTTGGAGACAAACTCCAAGACCCCTTTCCAACCAGACTGCCGTCCGGAAGCCGCCACCGACACCCCCTGGTTCATTGCTCTACTCAGATGCGTGCCCCATGCTGGAGGCTGAAAAATCCGAGGATGTCCAGGACGGCCCGCTGGATCTCAGCCACGAACGCACCTCGCGGCTCCCGCCCAGACCCCGCCGGGCCACCCACCCGGCCTGAGCTCATGGCATCGCCTTCAAGCACCTCGATGGCCTCCCCAGTACTTGCCCTGGCTCCACTCCGGAGTTGAGGGCCTTCGAGTCAGACGGAGGAGGCAGGACGGCTGCCACCCTGGAGGAGGTGTGGATACTGCGGTCCCCCCGGCGTGCAGGGCCCGGCCGCCTGGGGTTGCCAGGGCAAGGCCACCAAGGCCGCTCCTGGGAGGGCATCAGGGTGGTGACTTCCCTTAACTTGGCCGCTTATTTTTCCAGGAGAAAAATGCCTCCTCCCCGAAGTTCCCTAGGACCTGAGGCTCTTCTGCCTCTGGTTGGGATATTTAAGAGACTGGCAACGCTCCCCGAGAAACATCTTTTGGATGGAACACAAACAGGCCAGAGCAAGTGTTTTGAGTCGAACCAATTCCTCCCGTGGCCCCCCCTCACCTCTCCTCCAAGCCTACTCATCTGGCTCTTTGGGGGAAAAAAAAATCTGAATTTTTATCCAATTCTGATGTTTCCCTTAAGCACTATCGCAGTCCTCACTGGCAGGGCCACACAGGCTGCATGCAGGGCTGTGCCTGGGGCTCTGCCTGTCGGGGGGGGGGGCATCTGGTGGAGCAAGCTTTGGGCAAAGGGGAAGAGAGCCCTGTGTCCCTGCGGTCCCAAGCCAAGCAGCAGTACTTCTGAATCTGGCATCTGCAGAGCAGGTAAGAAAGGGGACCGACGGCTCTCAGCCAGGTGCGCCGTGGGGCAAAAGGAAGCAGTCTTTCCTTGGCATCTCCAAAATGCCAGGAAGGCAACTGCTCGCCTTTAGAGTGCCACGGCTTTCCCCCCAAATAGTTCAGCTCTCAGGCCAGCAGGCTCTACGTATCCATCATTCCCCCAAACTCGGGTTCACTTGAAACCCTGATTTGCCAAAAAAAAAAAAAAAAAAAAAAAAAAAAAAAGCTACAGTTGTGCCCAGCGAGAGCCCAGCACCTCACAATCCAGGGCTCGATGGCATTCCTCTCGAGCGGGGCCCGTCTGTGGGTCAGACCTAAGGATTTAGTCCACAGAATGGTAGGATTCACGTGGGGGCACCGAGGCAGGCACAGAGCCAGATGGCGGAGGCACCTTTGAGGTCCATGGATGAACACCATTTGCTGGACTGTGCCTTTCACGGTTAGTTCTAGAGCTTCTCACTAGTGAGACAGAAGGGATCCGTCAGCGTCCCCAGCAGTGAAGTCACCGCAGCTGCTGTGGCAGCGTCTCCGGGGGGCGAACTCAGTCCAGCGGGGAGGCTGTGCAGCCTTCAGAAGACCTCGAGGCAGGCCTTTCCCACACGGCCGGCCCGAGGGTAGACCTTTGGAAGCAGGACCTGGAGCCTCTACACTTCAATTTCTTTGTCTGTAAGGGACAAGGTGATAATATTGCCACCCAGAGACTGCAACTGAATACATACAGTCTGGGAGGGGCCCTGGGAACTCCCCACAGCGCCTGCTACAAGATTGGCCGCCATTTTGTGAGGAGATCCAATTCTTATGACGTAAGCAAATAATTTGAGAAAGGGACACAAAGGACTTTTTTTTTTTCTCTCAGGAGGAGAGATGTGCGGGGCTGAATTTGGACATCACCAAAGTGGAAATTTGGCTTTCACATAGTTTAAACTATCAAGAGGAATCCAGCCCCCAAAAGAGCAGCATGGGGTTGTGCTGCCCTTGCGCAATCCGTCTATACTGGCCAACCAACCAGCTTATTGACGACTCCCCAGGTCTTTGCAATAAAAAAATCCTTGGAACCCTGGGTTGTGGAACTCGGCACTTCGCTCACCACAGAAGCTCACCGAACACAAAGTGTAGCTGAGTTCATACAAACATCCCATGATGGCGTCTGACCACTTATGGGTTCTCCCCTAGGTTGCCCTCTGACCTTCGGGTTAGAGATTTTCCCTTGCGTGGCTCTTGCTCCCTGGTCCCCAGCCCGAGCTGTGGAGGCCCCAGCCCCGAACCCTTCCCCCCAGCCCCACGTTCTGGGGAGTGGGACTGTGGGGGGAGGGGCACAGGGGCTTCTGAAAGGCAAGGTTCTGCACATGGCTAACGCCCTCCCAGGAGCGAGGGGTGTCAGGGACTCCAGCTTTCTCTGCCTCTGGGTACGAACAGAGTGTTCCCAAATCCAGGGTCTGAGTCATCAGTCAATAAATATATACTCAGAACTATGCGATGCTACTCCCTGGGGAATAAAGAAATAAATAAGACAGCTCCTAGCTTTGAACTGCTGGTAGAAACAGGTATTAGGGGAAGGTGGGAGGTAACCGACTAGATGCCGGGGAAGGCTTTACCAAAATGGTGGTGTCTTGTGGGTTGTCTTGAAGGATGCATTTTTAGTAAGAATGACACCAATAATGGCCAAGGTTTCGATGTGCTGTCACGTTATGTCAAGTGCTGGCTACGTACTTTACATTTCCAGACACTTCAAGCGAAGGTAGGTTCTAGTATCATCCTCCTTTTGCAGACGGGGAAACTGAGGCTGAGTGCAGTTAAGCACTCAACCCCCACTATTGGCTAATAAACTGTAGAGTGAAACACACCAAGCCCATGCCTGATGTGCCGTATTGTGCCATTAATTCCAGTGATGCAAGTCCGCACTGGGCTTAAAGTCAAGGCTAGACAGATAACTTAACAATCACGTTCAATAAAGCCTAACACAGACTCTGACGGCCAAGACGCAGAACACAGGCGCCTGGGGCCTCCAGCCCAGACCAGGGTGCGGGATGGGGAGGGAAGTTTTTTCCCAGCATGGGAGAGTGCCGGGGGAGATGGTGGGCGAGGCAGGGGGAGCAGGGCATGGATTCCAGGCAGAAGGAACATGGAGTATAACATGTACCAAGGTGCGGGCTGCCCGAGCGGCTGGGAAGCTGGAGGATGGCTGCAGGGGGAGAGAGGGGCTGCGGAAAGACAGAGCAAGAGCTTGAGGAAGCCTGAGAACGGCCAGCACAGGCTCTGAGAGGGTGTCCATGTTTGGCGCCCCCCAGAACCCCACCTGAGGTCTCAAGACGGGGAGCGATGTATTCTTTCGGGAGACCACTGGGGGCTGGTTAGCAGTACTAGTGCCGGGGACCCATCCCGGAGCAGCTGAATCGGACTCCCTGGGTAGAGCCTGGGCATCACCATTTTTAATGAGCCCTCCCAGGTGACTAACGCGCAGGGATTTGCTAGGTTTCTAGGTTGCATCACGCTTCATCAACCCTGGGTGCACATTAATACTCAGGCTGAGTCAATCAGTTTATCCTCTCGGATTTAAAGCAAGGCAAGGCGGAAAACTTCACGAGCACTTTCAATGAAGCGGTGCGCGGCACATGACCCAAGCTGGCCAATCAGAATCTGTCTTGAGACTGTTGCTATGGTGGAAGCCCCGCCCTGGTCTCTGACTCCTCCACGACGGGCTTGCGGGTAGCACCGTGATGCAAAGGCGGGTGTTTACCAGCGCTGCACGTGGCAGCTGTGTCGGCACAGAGAGCAGACTGTTTTTACTACAATCGCATTTTATCTGGTGAGCTTTTCTGGGACGGACGGAGATTTTTCAGGGCTCCCCGGGCCGTCTCGGGCGTGCGATCCTCCCTGTAGCTCCTCCTCCCTGGTCCAGCAATGGGAGCCGAGGACGCTCCTCCTTGTGCTCAAACTGGTTTGATTCAGGTTGCTCTCCCTTGTGTGTACAGACTCCTAACAAGGAGGAAGCTGATGGTCCCAAGAACTATTTTCGCCAATCTCCCAAGTCCAGGGATGTGTTGTCAATGGCTCCCAACCCATCGTTCATTTACTGCTGAAACCTCTTGAGCCCTACTCCCATTGTCTCCGCCCCCTACCTTTGAACAGATTTTGCTTATACCAAGTCTTGAGAACCCCAGTTGGTTTCATCTACAACTGAGGGTGGGACCCACTCCTCTTTCATTGAAATAAAACTGAATTTCAAATTCCTCTTTCAAATTTCAAGGGCTCCCGTGGGTCTGGGATCTGATGACCCAGACCTGTTCTCTCTCTCTCTCCATAACTGTGTTGAGAAGCCAGAGCTGGTGTGTTGTATTACAAATATGCAAATTAGGGGCGCCTGGGTGGCTCCGTCAGTGGAGCGCCTGACTTGGGCTCAAGTCATGATCTCGCAGTTCATGAGTTCAAGCCGCATGTTGGGCTCTGCGCTGGCAGCTCAGAGCCTGCAGCCTGCTTCAGATTCTGTGTCTCCCTCTCTCTCTGCCCTTCCCCTGCTCACACTCTGCTTCTCACTCTCACAAGAATAAATAAACATTAAAAAAAAAGAATATGCAGATGAAAGGGGCGCCTGGGTGGCTCAGCTGGTTAAGCGGTTAGGCGGCTGACTTCGGCTCAGGTCACGATCTCACGGTTCATGGGTTCAAGCCCCGCGTCGGGCTCTGTGCTGACAGCTCGGAGCCTGGAGCCTGCTTCCGATTCTGTGTCTCCCTCTCTCTCTGCCTCTCCCCCACTCATGCTCTCTTTCTCTCTCAAAGTAAATAAACACTAAAAAAAAAAAAAAAGGAACATGCAAAATATGATTGACTCAATGAGGGGGCACAAGCCACCCACACGGGGTCGGCAGGCAGGGAGTTCCCTCGGCACCCAAGCTCCCCCCTCTTTGGGCAAGTGAAACCCATAAGGTCATTTTGATCGAAAGTGTACTTTCGACATTGTGCAAAAAGAATTGCACAAGATTTATTGCTCACGGACCCCAGAAAGAGAGGGACGGTGGGGTGCGCAGTGAGCCCGCCAGGGCAGTCTTCCATCCCAGATCATGAGCAGGTTTCAGACAGGCACCTGCTACTTAGAAGGGGGCAGGGGTGGAGGTCGCTAACTCCGCTTTGGGCTCAACTCTAAGGGTTATTTCAGAGGGTACCCTGGGAAAAGCAAAGCAGGAGCTTAAAGCAGGAACCCTAAACTTGAGTCCTCACCTGAACGTCCCGGTAGGGTTCTCATAATGTAAGACGCAGCGACTCAGAAAAACTAAAGTTGTTTTTCTCATCGCAGTAACTTCGAAGTTTTATAGACTTTGACCGTATCATCGTTGGGCCCTCATCTTTCCACCCCAAAGCTCTTCAGGAACAAAGCGGCCCATCTTCTCAGGGAAGACTTCTACCTGGGTGATTACTTAACCTTTCTCCAGTTCTGAGATATTTTTCTCTAGGGGGAAAGCCATAAAACCACCAGGTTTGGGTTCAGCCCAGGGAGAATCCTATCTCTGGGGCAGTTCCCAATGCCATTTCTGAAAGCATTCTAGCACCTTCTGAACGCTTGGTCCTGCGCGGCCGTTAGCCCGTGCATACTTTGCAAGGACCCCCGAGATCCTGTCTGGGGGCTATAAACAGACGGGACAGAGTCCTTTTTGCCATGACTTGGATCATGTTCTCCCAAATGCATTCACGGAGGCCCGCCCCCGCTGACGCTTAAATATGCATTTGCTTGCTAACTCCCGAGCTCGCCCTCCGGTTTATCCACCGTTTGTTCTGCCATCTGTCTCCAGACCCTTCATGTCACCCCCAGGTCTGGCAGCACCCGAGCATTCGCGCCTTCAGATGATCTACGGACATTTAAGCGAAGTCTGGGAGCACCAGCGATCTTTGGGGATCCCCGCTGTTTATAATTTTTCATCCAGAAAAGTACCTGTTTATTCTATCTTTTGTTTCCCGTCTCTAAGGACAGTTCCAATCCCTGGCGATTACCCTCCCTCCCCCGCCACCCCCCGCACATTCTGGAGGGACTTAACCATAACTATTGCGAATGACCCCCGGGGAGGAACTTTGTCAGAAGGAATTCTGAAAGTCTAAACATCATTCATCCCTGGGTTTCTCCCTCGTCTCCAGGCCTGTTTCTCTCTCCTCGAAGAATGCTAATAGATTTCTCCGGTTTCATGTTCTCTTTGCAGGAAGTGTGTGGTGCCCTGTCCGGTTAATCGGGACTTTAAAATGTGCTCGGTGATACCACCTTTTTGAGTGTATGTTCCACACACTGGCTGTTAAAAGTGCCCCTTCCTCGATGGGTGGGCTCCCTTTGTGGGCAGGGGGACCCGGGGTTGTACGCCCTTGGGCGCAGGCCCGGTGTGGAAGGTCAGTGTGCACTGTGGCCACCAGGACATAGCTGCCATCTTTAATCCAGCCCCCCCTCCCCCCCACCTCGCTCAGCTCTGTCCAGATGGCTGGGGGTTGGGGGCCATAGAGTTTCCTTGACCTCTTTGTTTCCATGACGACTTAGGAGAGGGGCTCTCTTTGCTTCTCTTCTTCCCAAGCGTTTGTGAGTCTTGGACTCTGGCACAGAGGACCCCTTGCCCGTGGATCTCAGAACGCCCTAGTACCTTCCTCCTTTGGCCCATCTCGTTTTCTTCTCTCTTGCTGCGGGCTTCCTTTCCCTCCGCGCTTCTGTGCTGCCTCCCTCACCGCGAGGGATGCTTACTCTTCGTAATTCAAACGGAGAGCTTTTACTCCAATATTTTAGTGGGGTCCTGAAATAGATTTTCCTGACATTCCAACAGCTCTCTTTAGGAACCGAGGAAGGATCTCACTTTTTCTTTGAATTCTTGCGTATGGACTTAATACAGGAGTGGATTTTATTTGCCCTTGGACATGGCATTGTTTTCCCCCACACGAGGGAGATTCTTTTTACTCATTTGTTGTGTTTCTGTTTTACTCATTCAAGGAGCACTCGCCAAGTACTGGAGCACTCAGCTCTGGGATGCGGGGGCGGCTGGGGATTCTCAGATGAGCCACGGACAGTCCCGGCCCCCTCCTGGCAGCCCAGGGGAGCAGTCAGGTGTAGCGACCAATGATTTCCACTACAAGGTGCTCGGAACTCTGAGATGGGGGCTCGTGAGGCTTCTCCGGGTCTCAGGAGCTGAGAGTCTTGCATAGACTCCCCATCGTGTTTACTGCAAATCAACCTGGGACTTAACAAAACTGGTGAGTGTCTCAGAGTTGGTGTGCGGGGCGGGGAGGATCTCTGCCAGTAACTTCCTTAACAAACAGGCCCACTGATGGCAGAGATCGGTGATGTCCACATTGCCATCAGCCTCCCCCTGTCTGGAACACCTTCGGTCACAATTTCACCTGTCAGGAATCTACATCAGACTGTCCCCTGGGCTAGCATTTCCGCTCGTGATTCCACTTTCAGGAACAGAGCCTGGAGATGTTCAGAGCCTGATGAAGTAGCTGGGCTTGGGACATCAGTATGGAGTGCCCCCCACCCCCTCTCAGAACCTCCCAGAAACACATCCCTGATGGTAGGGACGGACATACTCACTGTGCTGGGAAGATATTCCAGGGATTTTTTTTTTAAAGAAAATGCTAGAAGAACAAATTTTCTGGGCTTTCCACTTCCTGCCGTCCAGCATCAAATTCAGTAAAAAATTGAAATGGTAATATATGCACATGATTGAAACAAATCAGCTTCCTGCCAAATGAAATTAGGTGACTTTCCCTGGAGGCAGCAACTATTAACAGTTTCATGTGCATCCTTCTAGATACTTCCATGTGCATGTAGCACATATAAAGTCAATCAGCCGAGCTCATTGGCGATCATTTCGCCAAGAAGGATTAGCAACCTTCTGCCTGCTCCCTCCCAGTAGGTAGCTCCTGTTAATTAATTTTTTTTAAATGTTTGTTTATTTTTGAGACAGAGAGAGACAGAGCATGAGTTGGGGAGGGGCACAGAGAGAGAGGGAGACACAGAATCCGAAGCAGGCTCCAGGCTCTGAGCCGTCAGCACAGAGCCCGACGCGGGGCTTGAACTCACAGACCGCGAGATCATACCTGAGCCAGTCGGATGCTTAACCGACGGAGCCCCCCAGGCGCCCCGCTCCTGTTAAATAGTGCTGTGAGCTCCCCCCTCACGGTGGAAGCTAAGAAGTCAGAGAAGAACCGAGGTGGCCAGCCGAGGGGGATTTACAGATGTACGCACGGACAGACTGCATCCTGTCCCCTTCCTGGACCTTAGTTCTCCTTAAAGATGCTTATTCTGCCGCCTGTCGTCTAGAAGTCAGACGACTCACACCTACCCCCACTTACACCGCAGAAGGCAGGGAACCCGCCCGAGGTCGCCCAGCTGGCTGGGGGGCAGAGCAGGGTCTGGGCGACTCCGGCTGTCACGCCACCTCTGCTGAGCTCACCAACTCCTTCCCAGGCTCAGAGACGTCACATCTTCTCTCTGCCTCTACCAATCCCACCCCACCTTCTGCGTTCATCCCCTTGCTCAGACTCCCTTTGTGTCCTCTCTGCCCAACCCAGGCTGGGCTGCAGCCCTCCTGGTCACCCGCTAACGGTTTCCGGTGGCACATTTCCATGGTATTTGGATTTGAGCAGCCCTCTGCCTCTCTTCACCTCTTTCTTGACTTCTGAGCTTCTCAGGAAACTCTGGGAGCGGCCAACACTTTTCTTTTTCTTGTTTAACTTTTTAATGTTTATTTATTTTCGAGAGAGAAAGAGACAGAGCACAAGCAGGGGAGAGGCAGAGGGAGAGGGAGACAGAATCTGAAGCAGGCTCCAGGCTCCGAGCTGTCAGCACAGAGCCTGATGTGGGGCTTGAACTCACAAACCGTGAGATCATGCCCTGAGCCGAAGTTGGATGCTCAACCGACTGAGCCACCCAGGCGCCCCAACACTTTTTCTTTTCATACGCCTCCTACTCCTCCCTGCAGGGATTACAAACTCGCGTATAATTGGAGTCTCACCTATGAAAGTCTCGCTTCCACTCACTTTCCCACTGGGTCTCAGGACTGTGATTCTGGCGCACACCTACCATCTGGTCCACAGCTTGCAAATGCTTCTGCCTACAAAGCCAGTAGGAAAATGACGGCATTTGCGAAGTGCTAAATTGTCAGCGTCAAGGTCGAGGCTTTCTAGACGTTGCGGTGGATCTGGGGAAGGAGAGAGACCGAGGATTTGGGGCGGCTCCACCTCGAACTTTGTGGCCCCTGAATGTTCTGTCCTGTCTCTGGACCTTTGGCCTCGCATCCGCAGAACTGCGGCCTGGCTGCCCCCGGAGGGGTGTCTAGGGACCCAGTGAACTGGGGTTAGCTCTGTAACTAACCGGCCTCGCCTACCCCTGCCTCCAAGGCGCCGTTCTGGGGCCTCGCCTGTAACATTTCTGGGTCCCCCAAGTCAGAATGTGGCTGAGTAAATTCTTCAGCTATAATCCCCATCATTTCCACCCTGCACCCGAAACCACGCCTGACAGACATGTAAGCACCTCTTGTTCCAAGGAAACTTCTGGCTACCCATCCCAAGACACACCGGGTTCCTGTAACGGAGAACAGACCACCCAGGGTTTACTTCTCCCCATTCCAGTAAGTCCCAGGGAGAAAGAACCAGCTTGGAACCATTTATCCACCAAATGGCAACTGTCTGAACTGACGGCAAGTCTGTCTCTCGCTCGCAACCAGCAGGAGGCTGGAGGATTTGGATTAATGAACGATTCGGTGCCAAGCACAAATACCGTAGACAGTTAGCAATAGGAACAGATAACCAAGTTATTCATCAAATTCAAAACTGTTTAGAATGGCTAATGCAAAGCCGAAATACAGACGATCCCTGGCTGATGGGAGGGGGGAGGGGGAGAGCGCCAATGCGGACGCAAGAACAAATGTGTGGCTTTATGTGACATCCTCCTCCTCCTCCTCCATTATTCTCTTTTTTTTTTTACATTAGTTGGAGGCTTCCCTTGGCCGTGAGAGAATCAATCCAGCCTTCTGGCTAGGCACACGCAGTCTGAATTCTGACCCTTTCCATCTGTTAAGTGAGGATATACTTTAGCTCCCGCAGAGGGTTCTTGTGAGGACTTTAATGAATTGACACACCACCGACAGACCACTCAGGACAGATGCCTGGCGGAGAGTAAGTGCTGGTAAGTAGGTGACAACATCACGGACAGGAACCATTGTTTGGATTATAACAGAGCATCTACTGTGCACCTGATTCTGCCAGAGCCTTTCTTTGTACGTGTGGGACCCGGGGGGGGAAGCTGCAGAATCCCGCAAGGACTAACCTTGACTCCCGGGTGGGTTCTAAGTGCATTAGCGGTTATACGCAAGTTCGGTTGAGTAAGGACCGTAACACAACGTCTCCCACGGAACTGTCGGGTCGTCTCAACCGTCTCGGGCACGGCTGTCTCCATTTCACAAATGAGGGCACTGAAACTCCGGGAGATTAAGTGATTCGTCCAAGGTCACTAAGAACAGCGAGGGCAGGGAGAGCCTCCGAACCTGGCCTTGTGACGCCGAGCGCGGCGGTTTTCCCTGCCGAACTACAGCTGCTCGGCGTCTTCACCTGGCATTGACGCTTCTCTGTTAGTCAGATAATACGCTCCATTGATACAATAGCGGGTCACGGGTTAGAAATGAGAACGCGTTTAGAAATACGCTGTTTTCCAGAAACAAAAATTTCAAAACGTTTTAAGAAAAGAACAATTTTGATTTAAGAAAAGAACAAAATGTTTTCAGAAAAGAACAATTTTCCTGAATTTCCACCCCCTTTGAAGACTTAGGAAGTTGAAAGAGAGACGTCCTCGTCTTTCTTTAGGATACTAAATGGTATTCTGCGGTCAAGTTTCCATAGAGTGCTTACTTGGATATAACCTCTGAGTAACAGGTAAATACAACACAACAGGATGTTCTGGAAAACTATCTATAGTATCGATTCATCGCAGTCCCTTCGGACAAGCCATTCAGACCAGCCATTCAGACCGTGTCTCCAATTCAAAGCCGGGCGGGGTCCCGCCCCTAGGGATTGGTCATGACCCAGAAAGGCAGGGCTGGGGCGCCATGATGGCTTGAATTGGTTTGTCCTCATGGACTCTTGGCTCAGGCTCAGGAGAGGCAAATCTATTTCTTTCTTTTTTTTTTTTTTTTTTCCTCCACTCCCCACCAAATCTAAGTAGGCCTGAAGTCTGTAGATTCTGCCAATAGCATCCATTTACATATAAAGAAACCAGACAGGTGGATTTTAGGGATCTCCTTTTTTAACATGCTCTCCACAGAGGAAAAGAAAAGCAAGCTAAAACCCTCGCGGCAGAGAAAAGGGTGGCATCTGGCTTTGCCTCACCATATGCTCTTGAGATACGTAAAGATACAAAGCCAAGTGCGTGCTTCAGGATAGTAGGGTAAGCAGTTTTGAAATCGGTATTCTGAAGTCTCACTACCAGACTATTTTAGCGGCACAAAAGGACAGGAGACAACATAAATTAATGTCCCATGATTCTCTTGTTCTGAGGCAAAATGACCTGCCAGACTTAGCAGGGAGGGGGTTACTGGCGGGTCCGGACCTGTGAAGGGATGTCACCGTGAACTTCATAAGGTCTACAGGTCAGCCTGGCCTCTAGGCTCTGTATTTCTCGCTACTCTGCCTCTCTTGCATAAAAGGAAGCCCATCTGGGAAAAATGCAATGACATTAAAAAAAATCTATTTATTATTTATACTCTACCTCTTTCGCTAACGGATATTAAATTAAATGTAAATGAAAGCGTACCACGCACCCAAATTTCCAAAGCCACGTTAAATCTTCTTGTTTCCAAGGTACCAATTTTGGGGAACCCCTACCGTGTTCACGGTTCTGTGAAGGAGCTACGCATCTGGTAGTTTTTCTGGTACGAATCTGTCAAATGGACACTTGTCAGTTGGGGCGCGGTGTGCCAGGGGGTGAGCCCCAGTTCAACGACAGACCACAGGTGAAACTGAAATAGAGGAGTGTATTGTTCACAGACCCTAGAGAAAGTATACCGCGTGCCTGGAGGGGCCGCGCGCGGAGGTCAAGGCAGGATGCCGAGAGAGAGAGGCAGGACTGGGGCTCGTGCCTTTTGAGGGTTTCTGCGCCAAGGCCAGACTGGCCAATTTAAACCGAAAGAGTGGGCTTCTGGTGGGCCCCACGGGGGTCTCTTCAAAGGGGTGCAGATCACGGGGGCCATGGGGGAAGTCATCAGAGCTCACATGGACTTGGGGCTCTGAGGTTGCCATTGAGGGTGTGTGCGCTTGCACGAGGGGGCTCTGGTCAATTTAAGTTCCCCACAGGCCGGGTGGCCAAGCCAAACGGATGCAGAGACAGTAACACCACGGAGCAGCTGCAACTCCCCGTATCCAGGGGACATATTCTCACGAGAGCAGTCTGTTCCCCAGGATGCCAGCGGCAGTGTCAGGAGCTGAACACGCACCCTGGCAGCAAATTTCGAGTCACTTTGGCCCAGATGTCTTCTGAGCAAGCCCCTTGGAGAGCCAGTAAAGCAGCGTCTGGCAGGGGGCAACTAGCAACACCCTGGGATCTCACGAGAGGGCCAGACTTAGATAGAGGATAACACTTTGTGGAAGCGCCTGGAACAACGAGGTATTATGGTTTAACAAATTTTGTTTCAATATTTACTTATATTTGAGAGAGAGAGAGAAAGAGAGAGAGAGAGAGAGAGACGTAGAATCTGAAGCAGGCTCCAGGCTTAGAGCTGTCAGCACAGGGCCCGACTCGGGGCTCAAACTCACAAACCATGAGATCATGACCTGAGTCGAAGTGGATACTTAACCCACTGAGCCACCCAGGCGCCCCCAAGGTATCATGGCTTTTAAATAGGTAACTGGAGGGAAGAGATCACGTGGTACAGATCAGTGAAACGTACAAAAGACCAGCGGGAGTCTGAACTCCTCGGTAGAGTGTCTGTCTGCACTGCGGCTGAAGTTCAGACACGAACATTCAGGGGGGCCATCCGGGCAAGTCTTTGGACATTTGTGCATTTCCACCTAATCTCGTTTCAAAAAGTCATCAGGGAGAGGCGTCCTCACAACTCCTAAAGAGGGTGAACGGTCCGTGTCCGTCTTTAGAGGGACAGCGTACTAAGAATAAAGTAACGGTACCGAGGCTCTCGTGGAGGACTTGGCCAGAATATCTCTGCTCACGAGGGCAGACGAGCTGAGTATTACCAGGAAACCAGACAAATGGTTGCTGTCAGCCGGGCAAGCTGCTGCAAAGACCTGGAGTTGGAGAGTCCCCGGAGATGGAAAAAATGAAACATACTAAGTAGCAGCCACAAGGGCTGGTAACTACTAAACAATGCCTGGCAGATACAAATCGGTAAGTTTCAGGCATTCGTTTACTCCTATCTGCTGCCCTCTGCTATGTCCCGGGGAGGACCCAGAATCTAGAAGAATTGGGCCTTGGTCTACCAGACGGATGACAGAAGCTTTTGTTTTCAAGTTTCTGCCAGATTTTCAGACTCTGGCAGACTTAGTGTCTTGACTCTAGAAAGTTCTTCATCTTGTAGTGTTGCTTCAAACAAACAACTGGAGAACACGAAGTAAACTCAAGTAGTAGTTGTGTAATTTTTTTCCGCGCAAACAGCGTTCGCCACACTTTAATTCTTTACTCTAGTAAACGGGCTATAATTTTGTAAGTCGAGTAAGCACAGAGGGCATTTTCACAGTCATCAAGTAGCGGTGACTTGAAAATTTTTCAATGGGCCCACAGAAGATATTTGCATTTACTTTGTTAGTTTGCGCCCAAGTTTCAAAATTTCTTACTGCCCTTAGCATTATAAAAGATTTCACCCCTCTATAGGTATTCCTGCCTCGACCCCTAGGCTCTAATATGATACTATAATTTTTTCCTGTAAACTTTATTTATTTATTGAGAGACAGAGAGAGATAGAGAGAGATCGAGTGGGGAGGGATTGAGAGAGAGGGGGACAGAGGATCCGAAGCATGGTCTGCGCTGATAGCACAGAGCCCTACTCACAGGGTCACACCTGACTAAGAAACGGGATCCTTTTAAAAGATGTTTATTCGTCACCAAGGAAACTGACTCCTGCCTGACCTTGTACGCACATTTGGGTGAGACAGTCCTTACTTTTTCCACTGCCCTGTTCATGGCTCTGTCACAACTGTTGCTGTGAAAGGAAGAGAGGCTGAAATCGCACTGCCGTTGGGTCAAAATTAGAAAGCCAGGAGTCTGTCCTTTGAATAGGGCTGGCTATACCAGACAGGTGGGACAGCCTGGAGCCTCCCTTCTTTGGGTTAAATTTATGCGAAGTCTGTTGAATGAATAAACCGTGCCTGTCGTTTGAAAAGCAGAGCTGAACAGCTTTGCTGAAACAGACGCTGAAAAGTTATTCGAACTTACCTTTGGGTTATTGTAAGTCAGGTTCTAGAACACTGATCTTTACGGAGGGGTGCCTTTTCATTTCACAGAACTGACAGATGCACATAAGCCGGCACTGGTTTCTGGTAATCCCAGTTTGTTTATGCTCGGTCTCCCTTGGGGATATGCCCCCTCTCTTTCCCTGGATGGCAGATTTCTCAAGAGACTGGTGATCATACCTCCTAAGGCGTGACTGAATTTGGGGGCCGGGCATGGAAAAAGCAAGCGCTTGAATTTAATTCATTTGGTAGCAAGGTTCAAGGGGAAAAAAGCACTTTAAACCTATACTTCTCTGGACATCCATTTCTTTAGACAGATGTAAACGCCATCACTAGTATGGTGAGCGTTACTACAACGATGGCTTGAAAAAACTTCCTGTCCCAATGTCAGGGATGCTCAGTACCTACTCATTCTATTCTGCATCTCCTCACCTAAGAATTCCTGTATTTGGCCCCCCATGGGGTGGGTGGTCAAAGGGCCAAGTCAAGGATGCGTGACACCCCTCCACAGGAGCCTCTGATGGCCCCACTCTGTATCATCACACACACTAGGGAGGCGGCAGTCCTACCTTGTAAGGCTTGTAAGTTTCTTAGTGAAAATCAGAGAAGCCTTCCTTGAATAAGATGCCAGGTCACTGCAAGACCCTTTCTGCCACAAATCTGGCTATTAAATAAACGCCTGCAAACGGAGAGACAGCATGGGGGAGGGCGGATACGCCACCTACCATTCCACACGTCTGTTTGGAATGCAAGCACCTGTCTGTCACCTGGAAGGGAAAAGGGAGGAGCGGGGCTCTTGTTGAAAGGAATCTGGGAGGCGCTTCGGTGGCTCCCTCGGTGAACTCCCGACTTGGGCTCAGGTCATGGTCTCACGGTTCCTGGGTTCAAGTCCCGCCAAGGGCTCTGTGCTGACAGCTCAGAGCCTGGAGCCTGCTTTGGATTCTGTGTCTCCCTCTCTCTCTGCCCCTCCCCCGCTCATGCTCTGTCTCCGTCTCTCAAAAATAAATCAATGTCAAAAAAAATTTTTTTGTAAAAAAAAAAAAAAAAAGGAATCTGGGACCTCCCTCACCATCACCACGAATGAAGAGGATCGCAAGGGGACAAGGGTCTTCGCCACAAGGGGACCACCTATCCTTTAGAACGGGGAGAAGCCGGCTCATCGCTAGTATCGTCTGGCCTGTAAGGGGCAGCAAAAACGAGCCCCGGAGATCGTGAAGCCCGCCTGGGTGTGTGGGCGCTCCACCCAGAGCCTTTGTGCGCTCTGCCGGTCACCCAGCAAAGTCGCCCCTGTCGTTCCTAGGAGCTCATCTCCCTTATAAAGGGGGCTGGCTTGTCGCTTGCGGCGGCAGCTGAGCATTAGGCAGCCCTCTGTACGTGCAAAAAAAAAAAAAAATCCATGCTATTTTGGTATGCTCTGCAAGAGGCCCTTTCCCACTTCTCCTCCAGCTGTCTTCTCGTTCCCAGGGGTCATGGTTGGAGATTCGCCTGAAAAATCACTCCTCTGTGACGTCCTGGAGAAGAGCGAGCTGTGCGCGCGCCCGCGCGCGCGCGCGCGGGTTCTTTTCCCTGCAATTGATGCCTGAACAATGGATATCCACTTACCGGCACGTAACATGTTTCGTTTTTGCTGGAGGACCCTAAAGCCAGATGGAGAAGGGGACAGATGTCCTCGAGGTGACAGCCTGCCACTCAGTACCACCTGTAATTCTGTCCCTTGAGCTTGGCGCGCTGAGCTGGGGGTGTCGGGGCGCTCCCGCTCATCCAGACTGTAGACACACGGATAACTAGGAGAACCACTCTTCCTGGGAGGGCTCATCCCCTTCTCTACCGCGCGCTCGAGTCCCCTACTTTGAAAACACCCAACTTCGCCGCCTAAAAGGAACGCGCGGCTTACCATTTCCGCTAGATGGCGCGATTTCCCCTACTCCGCCCTCGAGACACCGATTTATAAAATAAATACAACCCAACGCCTTCCGAAACCACACCGCATACAAAATAGCAACTCGTAGGCTCCCATTAAAAATCTCAATTTGGGGGGAATTGATTCTGCCCCGGAGCAAATCTACTGCAATTACATTAACAGGATGCAATCAAGAATTGCAACCGAGCGTCCCCCCTCCCCATATCGGTCCTCCCCCTCAATACACCTGTCCCCCTACTTCAGCCAGTTCCCTGGCGTGACCCACAGCTCAAGCCGGGCTCGGAATCGTCTCTGTGCCCCGCCCGTCGGGCCCATCCCTCCACTTAGGGACGCCGGGGCCACTCGGGAGTCGGATCCCTTAGCACTGAACTCAAGTCCCGCACCTTTCTGCGTCCCCAGGCTCTGAGTTCAAAGGACCGCTGGGACCCGAGCCCAGAAGGTGCAGCACCGACGCCCCCCCGGGGGCCGGCGTTTGTTTCGGGGCTCTGCAGCCGGCCTAGGCAGCCAGGCGCGGAGCTGGAGGAGGGGACCCGGGTGAGTCGGGCCAGTGGGGGTTCACGGCGGGACAGCCCGCGGACCCGCTCCGTCCCAAGGTGCGCGGGCCGGGCGGGGACCGCGCCGGGGAAAGGGAGCTTCCAGCCCGCACACGGTGGAAGAGACGCTCGCCGGGTCTGTCCAAGCACGCGCGCTGCCGGCTGCCGGGGGAGCATTTTAGGAAAAAAGAGCAAATACTAAACCACGAAAACTTTACTGCTGCCAAGAGCTAAAGCGATCGAGGCGCAGCAAAGCTCCAAATGTGGACCAGACGCGAGCAAGAAGAGACGCGGAGCTGGAGAGGACCGAAGCAGTGCCGTGGCCCCTGCGAGTGCCGGCGGCGCCTCGGGGATGTCGGGGCCGGGTCCGCCCCGCGCTTACCTTGGCGGCTGCATGAGCCCCTGCGGCCCGCGGGGGGGGGTGGCGCTGGCTGGGCTGCGGGCGAAGAGGGGGTGCCGGAGCGCAGCTCGCCGGCCCCGGGGCAAGGTGGGAGGGGCTCGGCAGGCGCTGGTTCCCGCCGCCCCGGCCGGCTCAGCAGCGGCCCGGGGCGCGCCGCCTGCTCCCGGGCTGCATGCCTGCGAGCGCCTGGAGGAGCCGGCCCGGGAGCCAACCGCTAGTGCTTCCCCAGCCCAGCGGCTCGGGCGGCGCAGCCCGCGCTCGGGAGACAACTGCGGAGTCGGGGCTGCTCGGGCCCGCCCCCTCCCCCGCCCGGCCCCCGCCCGGCCCCCGCCCGCCGCCGCCGCCGCCGCGCGCGGCGTCGAGAGGTTCGTTTGAGCGCTAGGGGAGGGGGCGGGCCGGGCGCCCCGGGCGCGGGCGGGGGGCGAGCGCGGGCGGGGCGCGCGGGAGAGGAGGTGGGGGCGCGTGCGCGGCTGGCCCCGCCCCGCCGCGGCCGCACCCTCCGGCACCCGCACCCAGCTGGGTGGGTGGGTGGGGGGAGGTGCGCACGCGGTAAAGTCAAGACTTGCCGAAATGCACCGGTAAGGGGGGGGGGGGGCGCGGGCGGCAAGTGCGGCGACCCTCGAGGCGCCTCAACTTTCCGAATTTCCCTCGAATAGACATTGACATCCAGAAGAAACGCTTCTCTCTGCGGAGACGCACCTTTGTTCTATTGGGATGTTAGTTTAAGCTTTTTTTAAAAATGCATACATATGCATTAAATGTGCGGTGCACGAATACATGCTTGTGTACAATTTTACGCCCCTCGGGCGTATCTCGAGTGAAGGGCAGACCATATCACGCCCCCTCCCCACTGCAGCAGCTCCCCAGGGGTAACCTCGGGTCAGCGTGGGATCTTCTGCGGTTCCTTCCAGTCCTTGCTCTGCGCGTTTACATGCAAACGCACAGACTGCAAGTGGATTCTCCCGGGCTTTTCGAAACAATGTTTCACCAGGCAGCCACGCAGGCACGCACTGGAGAGAACAGCGGTAAATCCCCGGAGGCTTCCGGAGTCCAGGGAGAGACCCTTGCAGTGAAACAGTAAAGAGCCACCCCCATCGCCATGTGCGAATCTGAAACCTCAGCTGGGCCATGAAGTCAGCCTAAGCACACAGCTCACGCCCAAATTAGCATTGCACGGTTAGAGAGATTTTGCCCGTGCGTTTCAGACAGGGTTATGACCTTCCCGTTCGTCCAGAAAACAAACTGTCTTGGATTTTGATATGAGCGCTTGGATTTGCAAAATGAAAAGGTACCATCCACATGAAAACACGATCGTTATTTACGCTTGTGGTCTTGAGGGATGTGGTTTTAACTCAATATTCTGCCTTTTATTGGCCAAATGCATTGAAATAATCTATGGTTGGGATGTAAATAAAATCCATGTGATTTAGCAGGAAGGGATTAGATGTTGGGATCGCCAGTTTCTATAATTAGCCCTGGCTGGGCCTCGTTTCGTTCGCTATAAATAGAGGGGTTGTACTGGGTGTGTGTGTTGTGTGCATGCGCACTTGCGTGCAAATGCCCGCTCCAGCCCTAAGAGCCTTGAAGAACTAATTTCTCACCACGTTCATCTTCCAGCTCGGCTTCAATATCTCTCCTTTAGGGGCCGGCTCTCCCAGCACCCCATGCTTTTCCTGCCAAAGCTGCCCTCGCTTCGCAGTTTTACCTATTCCTTAGGGTGACCTGTCCCGAAATGTAGGTCTCTACCCCCAGACTGTAAGCAGGTCATCATTGGATCCCCAGTGTCCCGCATAAAATAGGCGTGCTGAATGCATATGAGTGACTACCACCCAGATAATGGATTCCTTACCGCTCTTCCAAATCGCTTGGCATTTGCAAAAGATGGGTGAGTGGAAACATCTCCAATTACAATGAAGCCTTCGGAAAGTACCCAGCAGGGTTTTCCCATCTTGGGGGACAAACAGTTGGCTGTCTGGATGAGGACAGACAATCCTTAGCTCAACCACAGACTGTGGATACAGCCAACAGATACTTACCTCGGTGCTCGCAGGCTCCCGTGGAGATGACAACGAATATTAATGCTGCTCATTAAGTACTTGATTAACTTGGAGCCACGCATAGGTAGTTACAAGATGCACGCGGGCACTCAGAGTTAAATGAGGCCACGGGGTGTGTTTAGGGTGCACATTAACAAATGTACATGCTTTCAACCAACACTCTAGAAACATTCCTAATATAAAGCTCCAGGGGATGCTTGTCTTTCTCTACTGCAGAGGGCCTGGATTCCTCACAAATATGAACAGGAAACAGGCTAACTTGGGCTCAAGTGTTTAAAGAAAAAAAGTAAGGACATTAAGAAATGAGGGGTGGGGGCGGTGGGCGTCGAATGCAGTACAAGAGTAATGTATCAGCCCCTCTCTTGCCCAACATGCAGGTTAAAATCTGGCCTCACATTTATTTTTATTATTATTTTTAATGCTTAATTTTTGGGAGAGAGAGCAGGGGAGGGGCAGAAAGAGATGGAGTCACAGAATCTGAAGCAGGCTCCAGGATCTGAGCTGTCCGCACAGAGCCTGACTCAGGGCTTGAACTCATGATCCCTGGGCTCACATTTTTGTAGGAAAATGGGAGAACTGTGGCTTCCACCCCTTCTTGGCCACTCTCTCTCTCTCTCTTTTTTTTTTTTTTGGTCAGGGATGTGTGCAGTGGCTGGATGTCCCTCCAGGCCGCTTCTGGAAGCCCTGACTCCATGGGGAGAGCTTTCGCCTGCCGAGAAGGGCGCAGTTATCAGCTGGGCCCTGGGGGTTCCAGCTGGTGGAAGGAGGCACGAGAAGCTAGAAGATCCTAATAATCTTGGCATGATGTTACTGAGAGCGTGACTCCAGGTGCTGAGGGTGTACAGGGAAGACCCGGATGCTTCATTGGGAGATGGGGGGGTATCCAAGTGTCGGAGAGGGTAAGTGCTCAGAACAGAGGCTGGGAAGTCATGAGGAGAAGCTTGGAAGGAACGGGGGTGGGTGGCCATCAGACCAACCATCATGGTGTCAGCATGGAAAGGGGGAGAGCCTCAAAACTATACTGAGAAAATTACTTGTTTTCCATATTTGATATTATGTGCATATGTTTAAGCTAGAAGCCCAGGGCCTGTGCCCATTACAAAAAAAGACCTAATTAATCCATTGTTTCCCTTCAGCCTCTTTCCCAGAGACCAGTCTTTTGCTGTCTGATGGTAAGGACCATCCTTAAGGCAAATGCAGATTTGTGTTTTGTTTTGTTTGTTTGTTTTGGTTAAAAAGAGAACCATCAGTTTCAGGAAGAGAAAGCAAACGGGGCCTTCCCTTCTGTCTTTCACGAATTTGGACCACAGAACGAGGTGACCAGAAGGCAGAGTTTTCCATGAGGCCTTGAGCGTGCTTTGCTGATTGGCTTAGCTGCGAGGGCAGTTGGAAGGTTTGGGCGGCCACAGCTGCAGGGGAACGCTGGGATGTGGTCACCCGCCCCACGACGACACCCACAGAAGCCCGTCCTTGACGATTTAGAAACCTTGAGGCTGGCACGCCGTGTTCCCTGGGGGTGACTTGGCAAGAGGCCGGGCTTGCTGACTTCCTTATCTCGAGGCAGGATCGGCTTGGGTTTTGTTCTGCACTCATTTCCTGAGGGCTGAGCCTGCTGGAACATTCTATCTGTGTTATGGATGCTTCCTTAGTCCCCATGACACTCTATGAGGCGGGTATAAGTATCGACATTTTATAGGGAGCTGAGGTTCAAGGAAGTTAAATGAGTTGAGTCAGGACTGGGATCCATGTCCATCTGAACCCCACTAAGCATGTGGCCCCCCCCCCCCCCCCCGTTTTCTTACTGTCCTTACCCCATTTGGACCCTGTGGGAAGAAACTCACTGGCTGACATAAATAAATTCTCACTGTGATCAACTTGGGTTTTTGTCTTGCTCCCTGACTAGCCCACCACAATTTTGAAAAGTAAAGTGAGTCATTAACATATGAAGACCAGACCCCACTTCCCCCAAGAGCTGGCCTCTCGGGAGCAAGCCCGATTCAAAAAAAAAAAAAAAATTCTCTTTTTTCCTAGCAGACTTAATATCAGATTGCATGATTTTTAAGTTTTGCTTTCTCAACTGTTGAGCACTTATTAAGAAAGAATACAATACTTCAAATATTTTTATACATAATGGTACGTAAAAATTTTGTTTCTCATTCATGGTGATGCATTAATTAATTTCGGTTTCCAACTCAAGCTGGGTTTGCAAGGTACTCTTCTGCGAGTGTGAGGCATTGACCTGAGTGCACGGACTGGAGAAATGCGGCCATGGACAGAAGCCGGGCAACTCCAGGATCTACGCATTGTCTGAAAGTATCGACTGAGGGGCTCAATGACTATTTAAGGAAAGATGCCACTGGTATTTAAAATACTTTGATCAGGGGCGCCTGCGTGGCTCAGTCGGTTGAGTGTCCGACTTCGGCTCAGGTCATGATCTCGCGGTCTGTGAGTTCAAGCCCCGTGTCGGGCTCTGTGCTGACAGCGCAGAGCCTGGAGCCTACTTCGGATTCTGTGTCTCTCCCCTCCCCCACTCATTCTCTGTCTCTCTCTGTCTCAAAAATAAATAAACATTAAAAAAAAATAAATGAAAGACATTGATCACATGGAAGTGAGGCATTGGTTAAGGTGAGGCTGGACTGCTGTACGAAGAGACCCGACAACAGTATCCCTTAAAGATTAAAATTTATATTCTTTCTCTCTCACGGAACCACCAGGGCAGGCTTTCCAGGCAGGGGCAGACTCAGCTTCAGCTTCCTTCCAACTGATTGTTCCATGATCCCCCAAAGCCTCATCGTGACCTGCATCATTGAAGCTGGCTTCCCGCCCAGCCTGGCTTGCTGCGTGCAGGAAGGGGGGAGCGTGTGGAGGAACCACGGCTTCTGTTGGCCTCGTCATTTCTCCTCATAGCCCACTGGCGTAAGTAGCACGTGCACACCTAGCTGCAAGGGAGGCTGGGAAAGTAACGTAGGCAGGCAGCCACTGTTCTCCTTTGGTGGAACGGAGGAGCTGAGCTTTCGGGGCGTAACTCGTGGTCTTTCGTAGTCAGCCAGCAACCGGGGTGCGGCTCGGTCGGCCAGCATGGCACGGAGGACGACGCGCTGGCCCTGGATCCTGAAGACCTGGGATTGAATCCTTGCCGGCAGAGGATTCTGAGCTGGGCAGGCTGCCTCACCTCCTTGAGGATTGTAACACAGCAGGTGTCCAATGGCCTGGGTCAGGGTTGCAGGAAGTGAAGACCAGCCTGAGGTAGGTTGAGGAGAGGGGGATTTAGTTGATGGAGCAAGTCCCCCCCGCAGAACCCAAAAGCAGGAGGTGGAGCTGATTCCTGGCCGGGCAGGCGTGGGCGCAGAGCTGGGAGCCTCTGAGGGGAACAGGAGGCCTGAGGGGAAGTCCTCGGAGTCATCCATCCACTAGCCAATCCCGTGGGTACTGTTGGTACCAACTCCAAGATGAATCCTGACAGCGCGCAGCCTGGCTTGGACGATTGCAGGGGCGCCAGCGACTGGTCTCCCTGCCTCCATTCTCGGTGCTCTGAAATCCGTTCTCTCACACGGTAGCCAGAGCGGAGTTCAGTGACCTTAATGAGATCCTACTTCCTCTTTGGAACCCGCCATGTCTTCCCACAACACAGAGAATAAAATCCCAGCTCCTTACTCTGGCTTATCAGACCCCACGTGGTCCATGCTCTACCTCCTCTCTGGCCTCACCTCTGCTCTGCCTCTCTTTCACTTTGCTTTAGCTGCGGGCCCCGGCTGTATCTAAACGTGTCATCGAAAGCTCGATCCGGCCTCACGACCTCTGTACGAGCTGTTTTCTATGCCTGCAGCACTAGCCTTGCTTTCTCCTTGTCGTTATTCAGATCTCGGTATAAAATTCAGAAAGATTTCTATTAGGTCACCTACTTGATTATTATTATTATTATTTATTTTATATATATAGAGAGAATGTGTGCATGAGCAGAGGAGGGGGGCAGAGGGAGAGAGAGAGAGAATCTTAAGCAGGTTCTGAGCTGCGAGTGAGGAGCCCGACTCAGGGCTCAATCTCAAAACCACGGGATCATGACTTGAACCGAAATCAAGAGTCAGATGCTCAAACCAACTGAGCCCCCCAGGGACCCCTCGGTCACCTGCTTTAACCTCCTGTATGGCAGTTCTCCCACTAGAATCGTCTCGCCAGCTTAGTTATTTTTCGTCATCCAGTCCGTAGTCACACCCACTCCCTGTGCTGGACAACGCGATCTTTAGAAGGCCAAGGAACTCTCTGTCTTGATCTTTGACGTAATATTTATAGTAATATTTATTGATTGCAATAATAAGTTAACCAAAAACAAAACAAAAAAAACAAAAACAAAACGCTTACTATTCCTGAAATTCTTTTACACCTTAACAGTGTATTTTGAACTGTTTTCCATTTCAGCAGATACACACCTACCATATCGTGTGAGCTTCCCCTCTCCCATTACCTAGGTATACCATAACTGATGTGAACAACTCCCCGTTGTATATTTAGAGAACACTCTTACATGAAGACATCTTGTGTGTTCTTGATTATTTCGTAGGACACATTTGTACCTGTGAAATCATGGAGTCAAAGCGTATGCACGTTTCTGAGGTCCGCTATGTAGAGAAAAACTGACTTCCGGAAAGACTATAATTGCTTTTCTTCCTGCTATGGATGGGGTTGGTTTCCTCAGACTCCAGGAAACAAGATCTATTGTAACATTATTTTGCAGAAACACCGTAACTCACTGTATGGATTTACATTTTTAAAATGTTACTGTCGGTAGGGCGCCCGGGTGGCTCAGTTGGTTGGGTGACCCACTGGGCGACCGACTCTTGGCTTGGGCTTAGGTCATGTCGTGAGTTGGAGCCCTGTGTCTGGGTCCATGCTGTCAGCTCAGAGCCTGCTTGGGATTCTCTCTCTTTCTTTTTCAGCCCCTCCCCTGTTCAATCTCTCTCCCCGCCCAACTCCCTCAAAAAAATAAATAAATAAAAAAGTTACCAGTGGTGCTAAATATTTTAGATCTGTTTGTTGGCCATCTGCATTTCTGTCTTTAGTCTTTTTCTAATGGCCTGTTCATCTCCTTGTCCCCCTTTGAAAAAGAGCTTCGTCTTTGTGTATTATTTCTCGGTTGCCAGGTTCCTCCTTCCTCCTCAGAGGCACACATTCAGGTGGGCAAATATTTGCAAGGAGAAGGGAAATTGATTCTTGCCTGTCCTTCCTCCCATTAGAATATAAATTGAACAGTGCCGACGCTCGGAGCGTGCATTTGTGAAAAAAAGTCGGCTGTGACTAAGAGGGCAGTATTACACAACCCTGGTCACCGCTGTGTCCCCCTTTCAAAGGCTTCCAATCCCTTGCAAATTACTTTGGAATGACAATGGGGCTCCCCTGCCTGGCACAAAGCTGGGCCCTCAGCGTCTTTATCAGAATGAGGATATCTGTTTCTCCATGCTGCCGGTCTGCGTTGCTCTCCGTTGAGCCCCCAAAGTGTTGCAGACTGGCTGGGGTCTAGAGCTGCCTTCCTGGGTCTTTTCGGGAGGATTTGGGGTGACGTGGGCCTGACGGGAGGAGAAAAAGCGGGTGCACTTCCTTTCGCCGCTGATGCCGGAGCGGACCACACAGTGCTGCCCCCCCCCCGCCCCCCCTCCCCCCGCCCCCCGGCCAGGCCTCTATCACCGCTGAGACGGAATCGGAAGCTTCAGACTTACGCTGACTTTGGAAACTCACGCGGATGGGGCGGTGAGCCATGGGTCAGGACTGGGCACCGCGTTCTGTCCTTAATCTTTCCTCTTTCTGCTCTTTCCCCAGGGAGGGGATGGCTTTCAGAGGAGTCCATTCATTCCTCCGTACATTTCGTGGAGAAGTTCACAGCAGAACCCTGGGGCCCTCAAACCACTCATCTTTGCCGGGACGGACAGAGAGGTAGCCTAGGTCCCCACACACGGCCAAGGGAGGGGCCTAATACCCCAAATCAGGGCTTCTCAAACAGTGGTTGGCTTTTCGGAAGGCTCCGGGTTCGTTGTGAACGCACAGATGCTTTCCTTACTCTGAGAATTTCTCATTCTGCACGTGTGTGCACGCATGTCTGTGCGTGAGTTAAAGCCTCTCTTCTTTTTCTTTTTTTTTTTTTTTTAATTCAACAAGCCTTTAGTATGCACCTACGGTAACGTGGTGGACACTTATCCCAGGCACTACGACACAAGCCAGAAATAAGGCAAGTTCCCCGAGAGATCTGCCAGACAAAAAAGTAAATACCCTCCGAGACTTTTAATTGCCAGGAAAGTGTTAAAAGACAAAATTCAAGTAAATCCGAAGCTCTGATTGATAAAGCATTCCTTCTTCAAAAGTGCTAGTAGAAAGCAGTCGTTTTAAAAATATCCTTTCTTGGCACAATAAAAAGTTGGCAAATGTGTCTATTTCTCCATGTTTAAAAAAAAAAAAAAAGTCTGTGAACTCCCCAGATCATGGGACCTACTGATTTCAGGGATAGGGTCTCCATGTAATCGTGGCTTGGGGAGAATTCGGTCTTGTTGGGAAGCTTGGGGGGGGGACTTTTGCAACGAGCCCCAAAATAATGACATCAGCGCAGGTCAGCTGCTAGGAAGGTCTTTTCCTTACCCACGCAAGGAGGGGGCGGTGCTGCCAAACTCAGATGGGGCCTCCCTAGACCCACAGCTGTGGGAGGTGGTCCAGGGTGAGGCGGTGGTGCGGGGAGCTCCTTTGATCACAGGCCTGAGAAGATTCCGGAAGGGAAACCGAGGGCGCAACACGAGGGCTCCTCAATTACCCTTTCTCTCCCTTTTCCTTTCCTACCTCCCAGCTTCCTCCGATGGCTTAATTTTAGGAATCTCGGGCCCTCCAGGGAAATCATTTAAGGGGCCGTTTCTCTTCAGCGGAAGTTAACTTGCCTGTTTTTAAATAGCCGGGGTCTGGACATTGGATTTTTAATTTTAGAAAACTCCAAAAATAAGGGAAAAAGATAAATCTAAGGAAAACGAAGGCTCGCGATTTTTCCCGTGGTCAGAAAAGCACACTAGGGCTTTCGGAGCCCAGAGCTGGGAAACCCACGGAGTCAATTAGATGGAGATACACAAGCGTCGCAGGCAGGGGGCCCCTTGTCGCCGCGTCCTCATCCTTGCCGATTCTCGGTGCCCGGAGACTTGAGGGGTATTATTACGAGATAAGAAGCCAGGCTCATCTTCCTGGGAGAACAATTCCCTCTGCTCTGCAGTAAGATCTTGGATTTGACCTATGGTTTCTGTGTCACAAAGGATCAGTGATTGGAATTCAGTCCTAGAACAGGCCAAGTTTGCTGTTGCTCCCCCCTCCTCCGCCAAGGATAACCTCAGTTTCTTTGGAATTATATTTAGGAAGTCATGTTAAAAGATGCCGGAGGCAAGGCTGGAGTCCACGTTCGTACGCCTCTGCGTGCTGTGTTAGGTGTGGATAGGCTCGGCTCGGTGCATCCCAGCAGTGCGGAGGCCTTTAGAGACCCCGTGGTTTGCATTTCTGCCCATCTTGGGGCTTCGCCTGTTTTCATCTTCCAGAGCTGGGGATGGAGGTAGGGTTGGGGTGCGGGCGTTGTACACTTGGAGACCAGAAGGGCTTAGAAAATGTAATTTTATAATCTTTGTAAAGGGAACAAAGGAGACCTCTCGGAAGTGCTGACCACACCGGGGGCATGGTTAGCACTGTTTTTCCCTGGGAGGGCAGGGTCCGGGGGTGGATGCTCCCCCGAGGGGGTCCAGGCACAGCATAAGGGGGTTAGAGGGGATGAGCCCTTGGGCTGGTGGGAGGGAGATTCTCGAATTCCACTGGAAGGTCTGCAGCCACCTGTAACCTGCAGAGGAACTGGTTGGGGGCCGGAGGGGGGGGCGGATCCGGAGGCAGGCGGAAGGAAGGGGATCTCCCGGGAAGGGTGCCTTCAGTGGCAGATTATCCAGGGGACCCGATCGCTGCCGGCACTTAAGAGCGACAGAGACGCTTCCTCCCTGGGAAGACGAACTAGCCAGAAGTCAGCGCCACCTCTAGATGATGAAACATTCTGCACACTTTTACATGAGTTTGGGTGCCTTTTATCTAATTGAAAGGTAGTCATTATGGAAAAATCTAAAAACATTAAAACAATTAAAAAAAATTTTTTTTGGGGGGGGGAGAGAGAGAGAAGAGAGAGACACAGAATCTGAAGCAGGGCCCAGGCTCTGAGCTGTCAGCACACAGTCAGTCGCTGGGCTTGAACCCACGAACTGTGAGATCATGACCTGAGCTGAAGTCCAACTGAGGCACCCAGGCGCCTCTTAAAATCAACATTTTTAAATGGGTTCCTGAAATGATAAGCAAATCTACATATAACTGGAAAATAGCGCATGGGCGTGGGAGGTGCGTCACGTGCTTCGGAAAATGCTCAGTGTGCGTGCCCACCGGTGGAGCCTCTGCAGCGGTCTTCAGACTCAATATTTGAAAAAACTGATAACGTTTGAAAATGTACTTGTATTAAAATTTATTTTGGCGTGGCGAAACAGACATAACGTGAAATTTACCGTTGGAACCGTTTTTCAGTGGGCAGCTCTGGGGCGTAAAGTACATTCCCATTGTTGCGCACCCGTCCCCACTGTCCATCCAGAGCTTCTGCATCTTCCCCAGCTCACTCTCTGCACCCACTAAATGCTAAGCTCCCGTTCTCCCTTCCCCCATACTTTTGGGAAAAAAACGAAAACAAAAACAAAATCCACCAAAGCGTCCTGAGCATCCCATCACCCACAGCTCGAGCTCTGTCAGTGACCTTGAACTGCCCTTGCTCTGGCAGGGCCCGTCTGCCGTGGTCCTGTGAACCCTGTCTGGCCTCAAGCTCCTGGGGCCACTGTTGATGTTACCCCCTTGTCGGGACACCTTGCAGATTCTGTTTCGGGGTCCTTCCAAGGACTGGGAGGGGACCAACGCGTTCTCATGGCCATATGCTTTTGCGAATTTGCAAAAATAAAATATTTCAGCTGCGATCAGGAACCGGGCATTTCCTTTCCTGCCCCCCCACCTCCGCTGTCCCTGCCGGATGGTGTTGACTGCTTCCAATGTTGTGTCTGTTACATGTCTTCTTTTCAGGTTGGCCGAGCATGGGTTTTTCTTTCAAGCGTGTGACTGTCGTGGGGATGTCGGCCACGACGACACGACGAAGCTGTTCGAGTCTTGCAGTGTGGGATGTGTTACGGCTGCTAAACTATATTTTTGAAGACTTGGAAGAGGAGATGGAATATAAACCATAAACGAGGGGCGCAAATCTTACTCGAAAAGTTGACAAACTTTAAACACGCATTGTTCTTAGAGTTTAGAAAGATGTTTTGGAACATTTCATTACAAGAAGGGAGAGATCACGGGCACCCAATTTGGGGGAAAACGAACCTATTGTGTCATCTTTAAATTTATTTATTAAAGAACCAAGAGCAGCATAACATCTAAGGAAATGAGGTCCCTATGTTGTGCGCCCAAAACTAACCTAACATGGGGTGCCAACTCTGCTTAAATAACCAAGCAAAAATAATGGGAAACCAAACAAGAAGAACCGAGAGCAAATTCAGGTGAACTTAATGGATTATATACACAATGTGGTCAAAACAAAACAAAACAAAACACAATGGAATCAATAGAAATCATCCTGACAGTAAAAAATGGTAAAACTTAGGGTGCCTGGGTGGCTGAGCCAGTTAAGCTTCTGCTCGATTCCGGTAGATTTTGGCTCAGGTCGTGACCTCACAACTCGTGGGATGGAGCTCTGAGTTGGGCTCCGTGCTGATAGTGTGAAGCCTGCTTGGGCTTCTCTCTCTCCCTCTCTCTAGGCCCTTCCCCTGGTCGTACATGTGTATTCTCTCTCTAATAAATCAATAAATATTTAAAAAGAGAATAAAAAAATTGTAAAACTTTTTACAAGCTATGTCAAGGCAGAAATTCATTAAGAGAGATTCTGTGTCTTTTCTTTTCTTTCCTGTTTTGACTACGTACAGTATACAGTATACTTTATTGATGGTACATGACAAGGTAGGGCTCCCCAAGCCCCTCCCCTTCTTCAGGGGGTCCGGGATGGAAAATGGAGGTGGGCGATTCTCAGTGTGTTGGGGGATGAATTGGGGAAGCACTCCGGCAGCTGAGGGCCTCTCTCTTCCTCTTGCAGGGCTGGTGGTCCAGGGGGCTCTTACACCTTGGAGGCCATTCTGTTTCTAACGGAAGGGATGACTAAGCCCTAAGATTTTTTGGATAACCCAGCTAATTAAGAAGAGTCAGTCCTTTGAACACATTGGGAAAGATTTAAGTTTCTTGGTGATTTGCCCCCCGATACATCAACGACACAATTTAAACTTACTTTTAAAAAGTGTTCATTTATTTTTGAGAGGGAGAGAGAGAGAGAGAGCATGAGAGAGGGAGAGGCAGAGAGAGAGGGGAACAGATCCAAAGTGGGCTTTGCCCCAACAGCAGAGAGCCCAACGTGGGGCTCCAGCTCACAATCCGTGAGATCATGGCCTGAGCCGAAGTCAGAAGCTCCACCAAATGAGCCCCCCAGGCGCCCCCGTGATTCGAACTTATAATGCGTGCTCTCAAGAGGGAATCAACAACAAGATGGTTCACGAGTTTCACCAGTTCATAGAATTCGAGGACCCCAAGCTTAGTCACTGCGGAAGAAAACCCGGAACACCCTGAAATCTCACAGCTCACACAGAAACCTTCAGTGGCGTTCTCAGTTTTGACAACAATCCTGAAATTTACATGACCAAACCGGAAATCAGTGAGAAGTGCAAAGAATTTACTCTAAACCGTTAAGAGTCAAAATCAAATTTCTATCGACCTCGTCAGAGGAAGGGCTCCATCATCCATTTTCTCTGTAAAAGTTACTGCAGGGTCACAGGACGAGGCAATCGAAGGGTGGGCAGGACAAATCTCTAGGGATCAAAGTATTGTAGAAGTGGCTTAGGCAGGTCCTGAATAAAGAGATGGTGTTTCTCTCTCTCTCTCTTTCTTTAGATAGTGTAATGTTTGCGGTCGTTACTCAGCTTTGAAAAATTTGCGGTGGGGTGTTTTCTTGTTCTAAGTAAATATTCATTTGGGCACCTAACTTTGTGTCCATAACTTCGTATTTTATTTGTTTATGTATTAGATTTGTTAAGTATTTTTTTTAATATAATTTATTGTCAGATTGGTTTCCATACGACACCCAGGGCTCATCCCAACAAGTGCCCTCCTCATGCCCGTCGCGATGGCTTCGTGTTTTAAAGGACACCCCCGCGTTACGTTAGCTTCAGGCTGCACACGCCTGGATCTACCCACGCCCCACTTCTTCATTCACCTGTCTTAACTGGATGACTGTCAGGCATGTTCTAAGGTCCTGTCTCCTATCGCCCCTCTGGATACGTTAAAAAAACAGCCCCCAAAAGGCCTTTGCATATGCTTTTACTTTCCTTACCAGAAACAGTATCACCTGATGGACAAGAACACACACTCAGGCGCCTGCAGCCTGGGTTCGAGTTCCAGCAACTGGCCTGGTAGCCTTGTGACCTTGGGCAAATCCCTTACGCTCTACGCCTCAACGTTTTCTTCTGTGAACCAGGGATAATAGTTACATATCTCAAAGTGCCATTGGATGATAGGTCATGATTTTAAAAAGCCTGGCGTGTGCTCCCAGTACCTAGCAAGGTGTCTGGCAGAAAGCCTAGCATAGTCTAGGTGCTTCATAAGGGTTGGATTAATTTGAGTGTGCGGCCAGGTTGCAGAGTGACTGAGATCCATGGCTTAATGGGATCTGACCTTCAGTCAATGTCTCTCTCTAGTCCTGGATTTCATTGCCATGAAGCGGTGGTCTCCAAATTGAGATCTTCCTAGTTCCAAAATCCCGTGACTTAGTAGACATGCAATAACATTGATCTTATTACCCGCTAGAGTGGATATTCTGCGAAGCTCGAGTTTGGTTCTCTTGACAATTTCTGGATTTTTGCTCTTGACTCTGATTCTTCAAATATTTTCCGGAAGCAAGCAGGGCGTAAATAGAAACAGCATTCCAACTCCGGACTCTGTGATTACAAGTTCATCGTGATCTTGTCATTAACAGTGGTCAGTCTTTAACACCCTTCATTCCTCCCCTTGAGTGGTGTCCATAGTAGCTTGCATCTTTTTTTTTATAAATCTTTAGTTTTGGGAGGTGTGTGTTTGTGGTAGTTAATTTTGTGTGTCAACTTGGCTAGGTCATGGTGTCCAGTTTGGTCAAACACTAGCCTAGATGTTGTGGGGAAGGTCTTTTTAGGAATGATTAACATTTCCAGTCGGTTGACTTTAAACATCGCAGATTATCTTCCATGATGTGAGTGGGCCTCGCCCAACTAGCCGAACGCCTTGAGAGGAAACACAGGGTTAGGAATAACAAGGGGTTGTGCCGAACACTGAAACCTAGAAACCTCACCTGAGTTTCCAGCCTCCTGGCCCGCCCAGCAAAAGTTTTTGCTAGCCCCCGCAATCATGTGAACCAATTTCTTAAAATGAATCTCTGCTTCTATATATAGGGTTGCGTTTCTCTGGACAACCTGACTAATACAGCACTTAAACAGGTCAGCTCAAGACATCTGAGGAGTCTACATTCATTCGTTCATTGGTTCGTTCGTTCATCTAGCCAGTAATCACTCACTGAGATAAACATGTGTATAGCATTCAGGGGCGGGGGCATCGGACACGATTTGCAACATATCGCAGGAAGCACACGATGGATTCATACGACAGCTCCCCGAAAATGCCCCAGTAGAATCTCATTTAAGCAACAAGGAGATAAGTATTTAAGGAGCTCGGGGACACACTGCGGGTTTGGTCAGACAGAGGTCCCCTTTCTAGGAACTCCAGAGTCGAAACGCCTCAGGGCTGGAAGATGAGAACTTCAGCAGAATGTTACAGAAATAAGGTCCTGACATTTGCTATAACCTGGGTGGACCTCGAGGCCATTGTACTAAAGTGAAATAAGCCAGTCACAGAGGGACAAACACTGTGTGATTCTACTCGTAGGAGGTGCTTGGGTTATCAAATACATAGAGACAGAAGGGACGGTTGTCGCCAGGGGCTGGGCGATGGAGAATGGGGCGCAGTTTGGGATGACGGAAAGTTCTAGAGACGGATGGTGGTGAAGGTGGCACACCAGTGTGAATGCCACCGAACTCTCCACCACGAAGTGGTTAAAATGGTAAAAATGGTAAATTTTACGTTATATGTATTTTATTGCTCTCCCCTGCCCCACCCAATAAAGCTGCATAGGATATTCTAGTGCAATGAGTAGTCTAGGAACTTAAAATTAAGACTACTTCATCATCCCGAAAGCTTATTTTCCATTCTTTGGCCCCCTAGCTTACCCTGCACCCTTCTCCCCAGCACCATCCTCTCAAGGCATCCATTTTTTATTTTTTATTAATTTTTTAAATGTTTGTTTAGTTTTGAGAGAGAGAGAGAGAGAGTGCAAGTGGGGGAGAGGCAGAAAGTGGGGGAGACACAGAATCCGAAGCAGGCTCCAGGCTCTGAGCCATCAGCACAGAGCCCGATGCAGGGCTCAAACCACAAACCCCGAGATCAAGACCTGAGGTGAAGTTGGATGCTTAACCGATGAGACACCCAGGCGCCCCTCAAGGTATTCATTTAGTCAGGAATGTGGCCACAATTAGGGCAAACCCGATGTGCCGAGGACAAAACAGTAGCAGCACCAGGAGGCAGAAAAGTTCAGCCGGAAGAGCTGGTGGAGGGCTTTCCTTCAAGCCACGACATCCCCGGCTCCCAGCCTTCTCATCCTCTCAGTCTGTCATCATGAACAGACAAGGGAGAGGTGAACGCCAGACTCCCTTGGGCTTCGGAGACCACACTCCCTCATCCATAAGGATGGGCCCAGCCTTCTCTTCATCGCCGAGCTGCCACCTCTGCCATCAAGCAGTCAGGACTCCATTTCTGGGGCACCTCGTTCTCCCCTCCTTGCGGGGCTGGGAGAATCTGGAGCCCGTGGCCTTCCTCCTGGGAGACCAAATATGGCGGCCGAAGGAGATGGGAGGTCAAGAAGGAAACGCAGGGCAGATTCCCAGGGACTGCGACTCTCTCAGCAGCCACCTGCCGCTGACGGAGGCCAGAGCCGCATTTTCCTGCAGGCTTCTCACTTCCCCCGACTGGAAATGTTGCCCTTGAAACAAGACAGTGGTTACATACCTCTAAATAATTAATCGTCCTCTTGAACTGGTGTTCTCTGCCTCCTTATGCTTTTCTGGTTGATTTCTGCTCATCTTTTCCCCTTTTTGATTCAAAGGTGGCATTCATAATTTATGAGGAAATGTGTGGTCACACACACTGCTGCTCACACGCATAGGGAGGGGCAGGACCCTCCTCTCCTCTGCGCGTCAAAATCGATACGAGGGAAGTTAAAGCCTCCACCATCAGCCTCTTTCCTGCTCTTCTTGGAACAGAAATGAGGGTCAAGTCTATGTATAGGTTTGGCCTGAATCAAGTTCAAGAGCTTTTTATTCCGTTCCACGACGCCGACAGGCGCCAGGGTCCCAACAGACCTTAAATAGAGCAATAATACATTCTGTGACCAAGAGCACCGAGGGGAGAGAAGTTAGAAATGGAAAACGGAATGTTATTTTGTCTTCAGCGGGGACTTCAAAAGAGGGCGAGTAAGGGAATCTGATAAGTTGGTACTGGGAGGGAGCGTCGCTGGGGGAGAAGACTCTGGAACCTTCAGCGTCCTCGTTACTGAAGCAGGCGGCTCCGGAGAAATGGGAAGTCAAGCAGGGGATGGGACCCGGCTCGGGAAACCGCTGGTGATCATTCAAGGCGGACGGGAGTACGCCAGCTGGGGGCAGCTCGGAAGAGGCTGGTTTGTGGTGAACGAAAAGAAGGCGGACCTGCAGATCGAGAGGGCGCTTTTTCCTGGTCTGCAAATATTTTTACAGAATGAGTCTTAGAAAGACGGGAAACATCGTTACATTAGGCTGCGCCACACCAAGTGACTTTACTCGTAGGTCGGAAATGGGAGAATATCGGCAGTTTCACACGGTTCAAGTCAGGGTTCCTCAATCTCGGCACTGTGGCCATTTCAGATATTTTTCGTAGTTTTATGGTGTCGCAGGGGCTGTCCTCGGGGTCGTAAGATGTTTAGCAGCATCCCGGGCCTTCACCCGCTAGGATGTCAGCAGCGCCTCCCAAGTTGCGATCATCTTTGATGGTTTCTGGGTCTCCAGAGGGCTGCCGACAGAATTTGTGGGGCCCAGTGCAAAATAAAAATGTGGAGCCTCTTGTACAAAAACTATTAAGCATTTCAGGCAGTGACGGCAGAGTGTTAAATCAAGTGCGGGCCTGGGGCCCTTCTAATTATGGTGCCTTGTTCAGCTGTGTAACATACACGCCCACGAGGCTGACCCTGGTCTCCAGACACTGGTTTAATCTCACATATTTAGGTCTACTTATACACATACTCGGAGTCACAGAGAAAGTCCGTCTTTCTTTTCTTCTTTTTTTTTTTTTTTTGGAAAGGATAAACTCGCAGGAAGCCTTTAGAAACGCTAGAGCAGAACATCGAGTACCAGAACGTTTGGACGGCAGCCAAGTCTGGCCCACCACCTGTTTTTGTAAATGAAGTTTTATTGAAACACAGCCCTGCTCATTTGTTTACATACTGTCCGGAGCGCTTTCCCTGACCGTAGCGGGTTTGAGAAGTTGCAACAGAGACTGTGGGACCTGCCTGAAATATTTATTATTTGTCCTTTTACAGAAAAAGTTTGCTGACCCTGGTCTAGACGACTGAGTTTTCAACCTGCGACGGTGGTAGTGGTGAAGCAGATGGAATTAGCTAGAAGCCCTTGGATGTGTGATCCTCTAGCCCCTATCATCCACACAAAACAGAGCAGTTAGGGTTCTTTTCTTTTTTAATATTTATTTTTGAGAGGCAGGGAGAGCGCACACATGGGGGAGGGGCAGAGAGAGAGAGAGGGGACGGAGGATCCGAAGCAGGCTCCATGCTGACAGCAGAGAGCCCGATGGGGGCCTCGAACTCATGAACCATGAGATCATGATCTGAGCCGAAGTCGGATACTTAACCAACTGAGCCACCCAGACACCCCAACAGAGCAGTTAAGGTTCTTGTTACAGAGACAGTAGAGAACCACTCTGGCTTATGTGAGGGGAGAAGAATTTATAGGAACGATATCGGGGGTACTCAGGATCAGTGGGTGGCTTAATTAATGCATGAAGTGTGTGGAAGTCATGAGAAGTAATGCCTTGGTTCCTTTTGGTGTCCAGCTTCCTCGCTCAGTTGGTACTCAGAGTACACAGGGGAGAAAATGATCCGGATGGAACTGGTTTGAGTGATAAAAAGAGTTGGAGGCTGAGCAAATGGAGGGTCTAGGTTAGTTTTTATTTCATCTGAACGGATTTGTTTCATTCCTAGTATTCTTTTGCATTTCGGCTATTTTTCTCCACTGCCCCCATTTAAATAAACATTACATTTCTTGGAAGAATTGTTTGGTGAAGGCAACTGAAAGCAAGGGGGTCTAATGGAAACGCAAGTAGCTCTGCAGGAGTAATAATAATTATGTTGATAGGTTTCCTGCCTAAGCCTTCTCAGCGGGCAGTATTTGCAAATTAACCACACGATGAAATATTCAGCCCCTTGCCACATCTTAGCTGATTTGTATAATCCCCTGCCCGGGCTCTGGGGTGAGCTATTCCCTAATTAATTATTAAATTCCCATCTGTACAGTGCGAACAGGATAATGAAATTCCAGGAGGCCCTAGGAAAAACCGAGCACCGCCTTCTGGAGAAGGCTTCTGGTTTTCCTGGGCTTGGGGTCCTTCTTCCAGCCAAGGGTCCCTTCCCGCGCATCTCCCCCAAGGACTAATTGTAGATTTGGCTGGTGGCCAAAGTAGTTCCGACCTTCCTATAACCCGGGATTCCACGGTTCTGGTCTCAGCCCCATACCACCCACAGCTCGGCCACCAAGGAATCACCATATGGCTTTATAAGGACATTCTCAAACCCATTCTAGGCTTGCTTTATGGACAGCCCCTAAGGTTCATGGCTATTCCCCTATTACTTCATTTTTGGGTGCGTTTTTCCATGCGGCAAAAGATCAGTTTTTCTGTAGTCGTTCAGCAAGGAGTTTGAAAGCCACGACACCCTACCGCTCTGTGCGAAACAGACCCAGAGTGCTTGCAGAAGGTTCGGTGGGTGTGTTGGGTGAAGAGGCAGGGTCGCCATGGTAGACGACCCGTAATGGCTGAGTGTAGGGGAACCGAGGACTCAGGTGTGTTCGGGGCCCTCCAAAGTGGGCTCCCTCCTCTGCATACTGAGGTTTCTGAGACATTTCATTGTGGTCCCCTCGGGCTATTCTTGCTTGGGAGCTGTGTTTCTGGGTCGATTATTTTGTATTTAAAAACCAGCAGTCACTAGTCAATATTGTCTTTAGATACGACAAAGAGAATTGATCACAAGATGGCTGACATCTGAAATCTCTGGGGGTTATGTAGTCCAGTTCTCGAACTTGCCTGTGCACACAAATCACCTGGCAATTTTGTTAAGGGGCAGATTCTGACACATTGAGTCTGCGTGGGGTCTGAGACCCCACATTCCTGGGAAACCCCCAGATGCTGCTACTGCTGGTCCATGGACCACACATTAAGTAGCGAGAGGCCGTGAGGCAAGAGCATACTTGTAAAGAGAGAAGAAACCAGACTCGCCAATAAAGGGAAGGATCCAACCCGTTAAGCTCATGTGTACGTACCTTTTGGTAGCTTTTTAATTAAAGGCACGATTCGTAGGGATTAGAGCAAAGCCAGCATTAAACTTTATTCCTTCTGTTTATGACAGTCATTTTTTTCATTTCAACTAAGCCTGTGTTAAAAGTTAGAAGTGGATCTAGAACTGCTTCTTGGGCCTGAGCCTACTGTTGACCTGATGTAATTGTGCACTCTGCTGTTTTACAGGTTGGGGGTGATATTTTCGGGAGTTTTATAAGCTCTCTGACCTCTTTTGCCATCTGTAAAATGGGGGTCCTGGTAGCACTCATGAAGGTCGTACAGCTGGTATCATTGAGGGTGGACTCTGGAATTGCTTTGTCTTGGGTTCAATTCCTAGCTTGACTATTTGGGTGTCTTTCCCCTTCTTGGGGTCTTGTTCTTCTCCTCAGTAGTATAGGACAGGCTGGACCTGTCTTGGGAGATTGTTGTGAAGATTGTTGTATGAGGAGAGGACTTGGTGCACGGCAGACACTCCATGATGATGGGGCTAACAGAGATCTATCAAGTCTGTGGAAGCCTGACCTTGCAGCTGGGGTAAGATGCCTGAAAAGAGGCAAGGAGGAAAGAGTGCATTGATGGTTAGGAGGCCATTTTGTTCTTCCATTTCACATCTATGGAATGGTTACTAACGTGCAAATGCCGTGTGAGGTTCTGTGGGGCGCCTGATGAACAAGTGGAAAGTAGTAGAAATTCTGACGGAAGAAAAAAACATGCCAAATCAGACCCAAACTGAAAAGTAGTCTTTGGGAGGCTGACGGAGCCGTACGGCCCATCGCTTGATCAAAATCCTAAGGTTATTCTACTGGGAGCTGTGAGGACACAGGAATTAACGGAAGGAGAAGAAGTTACGTTAAAGTAGGCATCCTGGTTGCCAAAGGCCGTCATTTGTGTGTTCGAATCCTCAGAAACTCTGGTTCTACAAGAGAGGTAGCCATCAAAGCGATGCCGACAGCATGCTAGGAAACCTTGTGTTTTGCCCCATTCTCTACACGGCAAGATGGCGGCCTGTGAATGGGCAGGGGGCCCTGGAGCTGAGTTAGATTAATTTGCCCTGGTTCATCCGATGTCCCGAGTGGACCTGCATCAGAGGTTACAGGCCGTGAACTGTAGGCCAAGTTCAGCTGGCAGATGTATTTGGTCCTCAGTGGTTGTTGTTGTTTTAATGTGTATTAGCTGCCAACGTGGAAACTATTGGAGATTTTTTATTAAAGTTAAGATTTCCTACTATGAAAATATAATTCGCAATTCTTGGCCTGTGCTCCTCTGTAGTAGCAATCTTTCAGCTCTGAATAAAGGATGGGCCCTTTAGGTGAACACCTTGCCAGGCAGTTCACAGTCCCTGCCTAACCTGCTTTGACCATTCACAGGCCCTGCCTGGCCTCTGTAGGCATTTTAATTTGTGACTGCGTTATATTTTGGGCACCTCTGCCCATAATTTATCATCTAATCTTCTGTTTGAGGGCGAGGAAATTATGTTCTAGATTTTCACCCTCTTGGTGTCTTCATTTCCTTAGAGCCTTGTGACCGATAGCCACTGAATGGTTGAAAGGGACCCCAGACTCGGACTCAAAATATCTGGGTGCACGTGTAGATGTGGACACTTAACCAGCCCTGGGACTCTGGGCAGACACAGTCTTTCCGAGTGTCAACTCCTTTATTTGTAAAAGTGGAGGCTCGTAATCATAGTGACCAACTGGGCAGCAAGTGTCAGGTCTTCGTGGACTCTAGAGGGTAGACGGGAAATCAAGAACCTAAGTAACGTGTTGCCTCCAGGCTGGTGAGGGAGATAGAACTGGCATCTATAGGTAAATGAGATCATAAGTGCGATTACATGAAAATGTTCTTGGTAGGGGGATGATGCTTGATTCATCTTTGAGGTGCTAGGCAGTCAGATAGGGCTTCATGGAGGAGGTGATCAGCGGAGACTTGAAGGAATGTTTGGCTTTGCCGACATGACCAGATAATCGAATGCTTCTAATAGCTTCAGTGCCCAGGCTTCTAAGAGGGATAGTTAGGAGGTAATTCTATAGCCATAGGTTACCCACCAGCTGTGGGGGAAAGAGGGTTCTGGTCAACTTTCTGGACACCCGCCCCTCAGATGTCCTGGTGGAAGCTGACCAGCTAAAGCTGGCATGGGAGGTTCAAAGCGACAGTCTGACATGCTCCCCACCAAATCCCCTTTGACCTTGGTGAGAAAGGAATACGAGCACTTGGGAGAAAGTACCTTGATGAGAAATTTTAGGCAGTTGGTTAGTGTGAGAGTCAAGACAGAGTTAAAAACAGGATTTGGCCCTTTCCATCTGGAACCATCGCTCTGCATTGATGGCCGGAGAAAATAATGTAATTTGATTGTTCCATTGGGTCATTTCTGGGAATATGAAGACGCGTTTCCAAAACTTGAAGTCCGTGCACATCGGGAGAGTGTCTCGATGCTTGGTCCCGCATCCTCCCTTGGCCTCCCCTTCTCTGGGCCCCCTGCTCTGTCCACAGAAGACACTGGTTCCCCCTGAAACTCAGCTTAACAGGATGTGACCCAGTTTTTTGTGATATTGAACTCCGTTGGGGTTGAAGATGCATTTGGCTGCCCAAGAAAACCCCAGCCTGCTTCTCCTCGCTGCATTGCATTTGGCAAATGTATCCTGCAGGAGGAATGCTGAGAATTTCCCTTTTCATCATGTCAGATCATCTGGTTTGGGCTGGCCCTTCCCCAAGAGCCCAGTGGACACAGCTGGAGCAGGGCGGGGCACAGGCGGATTGTTGAGCTGGGAGCCATGGCCTTCCTTCGGCTTGACGGCCACAGCGGAACAGGGCTAAGGTCAGTGTGTCCTACAGGGCTGGGGAAGGCACCTAGCCTGATGTACAAGTGGAAGGAGATGGGGCACAGGGAGCTTTAATCCCAATCTAACCTTTAATCCTGAGATTATGACCTACGAATTCCCCAAGAGTGCCTCAACTATTTCACAAGGAGATCTCCAAGAGAAGTCATTTCTCCAGGGGTGGAGCCAGGTTTTGGGTGGCCTGAAGCTCTTACAATTTTTGGAGCCCTTTTTGAGAAAAGAAAATTGTGGATACAGCATTAAGTACAAGAGCCCTTGCAAGGGAGGGGCCTTGACGCCTAAACCATGTTAATATCATGGTGAATCTGCCTTTTCAATTTCCATTCTAATAGACGGAAAAGGCAGCCACAACAGGAAGACCTTTTGGATTGGGCTTTGGTTGTTAATTTATGAACCTTCCCTTGTTGGCCCGTCTGTAGTTGGGGGAGCCCTGACAGGTGGGGGAGGGTGGGTGTATGGCCCAGAGCCCTGGTGTTCGTAGGGAGGTCCATGGGAGGTAGTACATGCTGGGGAAAGCCAGGGGGAGCAGTCCAATGTCAGCTGACAAGGTCAACCAAATGCCAAGTGCAGAAGGGCAGGATGTCATTCAGAGAGGCCAGACTTGTGTTTGCTAAATTCCGTACAATAGCTAAGAGGTCCAGAGTTATCATTTTGGAGCCTCGCAGACCCACATTTAAATGTAGGCTGAACCGCCTTTATTTGCCCAGGTGGCTAGATCATTCCTTCAGCTGCAGACGCGACTCCTGGAAGAATGGGTGCCTTTGGAAGCTGACAGTTTCCAACCCTGATTCTGTCACTTTCCGGCATTGAACTTCGTGTTTCTTCATGTGTAAGACTCCTATCACACATGTGTCGGCAGAGTCGTGCTAATCAAAATAGCTGATACAGGTGAAGTCCTATTACTGTTATATTAAACACAATTCTTTAGACACCAGGTTAAATACACACACATTCTTAAGTATATGCCACTTGCATGCTCTGAACTCCATATACAGAGACAATGCATGTTCTCAGGCCCAGATGGGACATTTCCACTAACTGACCACCTCCTGGGTCTCAAAGTCTTAAGCCTTAAACCCAGGCGCTGGGGCGCCTCGGTGGTTTAGTCGGTTAAGCATCTGACTTTGGCTCAGGTCATGATCTCATGGTTCATGGGTTCGAGCCCCATGCTGGGCTCTGGGCTGACACTGCAGAGCCTGAAGCCTGCTTCGGAATCTGTGTCTCCCTCTCTCTCTACCTGTCCCTCCCCCGCCTCTCAAAATGAATAAATATTAAAAAAATTTTAAAAATATACATCGTACTGACTCCATTCCTTGCAACAAACTTGTATTCCATGTATTCATGGGACAAACTCAGCAATGTTGCTGAACTCACTTACTGGTCTACACTGTCACTACCCAGAGTTCCTGAGCACTCAATGTCAAATGAGAACATTCAGTGGCAGAATATAGATAAAACGTGATACCGATTATGGAAAATTTAAAACACAATATTATTTATTTTTTTTAATGGAAAGATATTTAGATTAGTAAAAGCATGGAGACTTGGATGGATTTACCCAACTACAGGTGAGTGTTTCGGAAGTTACTTCATATAGCAGAGATGTTGTGTTTAGAAAGGAAAAAGGTCTGAAATAAATGCAGCAAGTCTATTTGTGTGAAATCCAGCCCGCGTCTACTGAGAGGATCGTCATATCCCCGACTTCATATCCGTTTATGTTCAGAACTGGAAAGGAAAGGGGTCAAGGTTGGGCACGCCATGGTGTTCCACAAGTGCTAAGTTGTGACTGGACCAGATTTTTTTTTTAATTTTTTAATTTATTTTGAGAGAGAGAGAGCGAGCAAACAGGGGAAGTGCAGAGAGAGAGAGGGAGACACAGAATCTGAAGCAGGCTCCAGGCTCTGAGCCGTCAGCACAGAGCCCGATGCGGGGCCTGAACCCACGAGCCGTGAGATCATGACCTGAGCCGAAGTCGGATGCTCAGCCTACGGAGCACCCCAGGTGCCCCTGATGGGACCAGGTTTCAAGAGAGAGCGTTGAATGAGCTAGTGTGGGTGAAAGTTCCTAGGGCAGGTGCCCAGGATGGGTCTGCACCCTCCTTCCCCATTTTCATGTTCTGGTGCAGCCTCTCCCCTATAAGGGTCAGTCTGACTTCCGGGGCTGCACCCTGGTCTTCTCCCCCAGATCTGGAAGGCTCCCTGGGTACTGGAGACACCAGAGAGGCGGCAGCAAGATTCAGAGGCTGGGGAAACTGGGCATTAGTCTGTGGCTGACCCTCATGGCCCTGCATCCAATGGGTCAGTGAGACACGGTAAGGTAGTGCCCATCCCTGCCTATCACCCTTGCATCACAGGTCAGGGAGATGTAGACACTCCTCGCCGCCCCATTCCTCCCTTCGCCTGCTGTATTACTCATTGATACCCACCCTGATCTCTCCTGAGGCAGTGGGCTTTCTTACCTTTTTAGGATAATTAGCGACCCCATTATACAATAAAAACATGGCCTGGTTTCCATGGTGATTTGCATGTTGTGTCTCATGATGCTTCCTAAGGAGCCTATCTTAATCTTCATCAGCCCTACTGAGACTAGGCTCTGCCGTATCTCATTACGGGAAAGTTTCCTTAAGAAAACATTGTATTTTCCTAATGTTCCTTTCACTGGGGTAAGAATCGGATGTATTGCATGGTGACTATAGTTAACCATTTTGTATCGGATACTTGAAATTTGCTTAGAGAGTAGATCTTCAATGTTCCGAACACACATACACACACGCGACGGAAACTTTTCAAAGCGATGGATGTGTTCATTGATTTTATGGTGGTAATTGTTTCGCAATACGTACGTATGTCAAATCATCACGTTGTACCCTTTAACTTTATATAATTTTATTTGTCAGTTACATGTCCGTAAAGCTGGGAAAAAATAAAATTTGCACTTCGGAAACAAAGACGTCCTCAGTTCAAATTCGCCGGTTTGCCTCTAATGCATCCTCTAATTGAGAATAACTTGTTTCTAGTCACGAGTTACGTCCTCATCGAGAGATGGTAAACACTTAGCATACATGTTGTTAAGCAGCTTGAAAACACTTAGGATGTGTGTCTGTGTGACCACGGGGGCGTGCCGTGAAACCTTGAAGGCTGTGCTCAGAGACCTGTAGGGAATCCGATGAGGGATTTCAGTCTCCTCCAACAGCAAGTTTGCCAATGGTTGGTGGGAACAAATCAGTCGGAGCCAGACCCAGTGGGAGCCAGGCAGCACGGGCAGCCTCGTAATGAATATAGACTTGTACCGTCCTGTGCGTTATTTCCCCAGCTGTGCCTATTACTATTTCAATAATCGAAGGCAATGCGTTGCACGGGTGCCTCGACGGATGTCAGTCAATAAGCGAGAAGTCTAGAATCCAATCCAAACTGCGCGAGGGCCCCAGCTGGTCTTCTGGGATCACAACGCCTCTCTCTTAACCCTTTCTGCTCCTGGAGCGTCTCAAGAGGGGTCTTACCAAATGCTTGTCGAAGAGAGTTCAGCATCTCCTCACCCAGCGCCGGGATGCCCTTGGCAGGTTCCCGTCATCGGGCTACTCAGTGTGTCCGCGGATCGGCGGATTCCACGGTAGCATCAGGGTCACCTGGCCCTTGTCAGGCCTGATGTCCATCCCCAGGCCCCCGGTCCCAGACCTACTGAAGCAGAAACTTCCCTGGTGGGGCCCAGGAAGCTGTGCTGTCACAAACCCTCCAGACCATTCCGATTTCCGCTCACGTTTAAGAACCACTGGAGGAGGGGGAAACCAAGTGTCAAGATAACAACAGAAAGCGTGAGTAGAATTCAGTTTTTCATCGCCAGCAAGTCTGCTTTCTTGTTGCAAGGCACGCGTCTCCTCCTCCCACTGCCAGCAGGTCCCCATGCCCTGCTCCTTCCAGCACCGTCTCCACCGGGGCAGCCTGCCTCCCTCGGGCTTTGCCCCACAGCCCCGCCAAGCGCGGCCGTCCCTTTCACACCCCACGGGGAGACTTCCGGCTTCACACACGTTGGAACTGCCAGAACCGCCAGAAGTGACACTTATTATAAAACATGGGTTTCATTTCATCCTATCTCCCTGCCAACCAACCATGGCGTTCCTGCCGACCCCCAGATGGATTTAGGAACCGAATGCGTTCGGAAAGTAGTTTTTGAGAGCAACATTTCTCGATTAACCTCTGCTCTCCTGTGACAGAGGAGTGGTTCTTACTCCAGTAATGGAATGAATAGTCGGCGTTTCATCTATCATCACTTAGCACTAATCACGATCTATACTCCACCCCCAACCCCCCAATACAACAAGGACAAGAACATTAGCATACTTAAAAAATATAGAACTGCTTTGATGAGATATAATTCCCATACCATACTGTTTCCCCGTCGAAGTATTCTATTCCATGAGTGAAAAAAAATTTTTTTTAATGTTTATTTATTTTTGAAGGAGAGGGAGACAGAAGACGAGCAGGGGTGGCGGGGCAAAGAGATAGAGATAGAATCCGAAGCAGGCTCCAGGCTCTGAGCTGTCAGCCCAGAGTCCTGACTCGGGCTCGAACTCACGAACGGCGAGACCATGACCTGAGTCGAAGTTGGATGCTGAACCGACTGAGCCCCCAGGGCGCCCCTCAATGAGTTTCAGTATATTCCCAAAGATGTGCAACCATCAGCACCATTAATTCTAGAATTAGTCATCTAGAATTTTCATCCCCCTCAGAACACATCCTGGACCCTTTCATCATCTCCTCCCCCTCACTGTCTCCCTCCCCCATGTCCACGAATAATCCGCCTTCTGTCTCCGCAGATTTATCTATTGTAGACATTTCGATTATTTCATGTAAGTGGGCTTATGCGGTGTCTGGTTTTGCAGAGCTGGCTTGTTCCGTTCACCCGGGGGGTAGCGGGCATCAGCGCTATTCCTTCTCATGGCTGAATCTCAGCCGGTTTTACCCTTGCTGCTCCTTCATCATCATCGCCTTGTCACTTGCTAAGTTGGATTTTAGCCCCAGACCGTGTGTGTGCCTATATTTTGTTTATTTTTTTAAAATAATTGAGGGTTATTTATCATCAGTTTCAACAGCCATATCTTCTCCCCTTCTCCTGTCCCCGTCCCCCACAGTGGGGACCAGACTTTTACAATGAGTGGTCACCCAGAGGTTTGGGTCTTATGCCAGCCTCCGAGTTTAAGGAATCAGGACTTACTAGGTAATTTTCTTAAACCCTTCCCCCTTGTGGACTTCTTGGTGGCCTCGCCTGCATCACAGACTATAACACACGAACTGCAGGTGTGTGCGTCTCACCTGCTTCCCTGACACGGCTATGCCGGTGTCTCAAACACGAAGCGTCCAACAGAAGACGCCGATTGTCCCCTCCCTGAAAATGACTCCTCCCCGCACACACCCGGTCCATCTTAACACACCCGCCGTTGCCCTTGCTGCTCAAGGGAGGAGGCATCCTTGATGCTTTAAGAAAGAAATTATCGTTGAAGTATAGTGGACTTCCAATACTACATTCGTTTCCAGCGCACGACAGAGCGACCGGACGGTTCCTCACATCACTCCCACGCTGCATTCGCCGGTGCTCCGCAAAGGTACACCTGGAATCCGTTCCCGAACTGCCCACCTCCAGAGCCACCTCCCGGCTAACTGCCTTAGTTGCTGGACCTACCATAACTGTAACCAATCTTCTGGCTCCTACTGTCGTCCTTCAAGAATCCATTCTTTCCCGAACTGCCCGACGGCCCCTTCAAAGCAAGTACCAGAGTGTCACTTTCTAGCTTAAGAACGCGTGATGACCTCTCGTTGTTCTTAGAATGAAATCCAGACTCCTTACCCCTGCCTCCCCTCACCCTTTTTTTTTTTCTCAAACTTAAAAAAAAATTTATTTATTTATTTTGAGAGAAAGCGAAAGCGCAAGCAGGTGGGGAGGGGCAAGAGAGAGGGAGAGCGAATCCCTGACCGTGCAGAACCTGAGGCGGGGCTCGAACTCACCGACCGTGAGATTATGACCAGAGCCTAAAAGCAAGAGTTGGTGCTTAACCGACGGAGCCACCCAGGTGCCCTAGACGCCTCTCCCCTTTAAGGCATGTCCTGGTCCTGTCCACCGCCTGCCACCGCTCAGAAGAATAAATCCTCTTTCATCAGGGACTCTTCTGTCCCATGACCCACTAGGAGCTTGAGTAGCTGTCGATCGACTGATTCCCTGTTTCTACTCCTGCCTCAGCCTCCCTGCTGCTCAATCTGACCACCGGACTCTGGATTTGCTGTGGGCCTTGGGGTTCCAGTTTTGAGCAAAGGCCGATGGTGGGGTGGGTGGCGACCTTTGCGATGAACGCATGCATTTGGGAAAATCAATTCAAAGCGTTTTTATGATGCCTGTTGAGAAGATATCACTTGGTGTTTTGGAATTTGTTGAGTGGGGGGTGGATTCTTTCCTTTCATCTCTTACTTCGTTTTCATCTGGAAGCTGAGTTGTCTTCCGAGCTGGGGTCTCTGGGGTCTGGTGATTTTTCCAGAGGTCCGGCCGGGGATCTCAAACAGCCCATCCTGTAGATTACTTCCAGGGTGAAGTGACCCTCTGGGAATGAAGACAGGTCTTCAGGGTAAGGAGCCACTCACATTTCTGCTTTTGAGAAGAGCGCCAAGCATCAAACCACACAATGTTTCTGGCTAATGGAATAGAAGGAACAAGACCTGTGGAAGCTACATGCCCTGCGCTCATAATACCAAGCTGCGTTCCTCGGTAACCGGAGAGAATGCATGGGGGCAAGAGGAGTTTCCCGGGGCATATTGGGCTTTGGAGGGGTAGGGACGGGGCTTGCACCATATCCTTTACCTTAAAGGGCAGGCTCCCCTACTGCAAGGTTTTGGGGGCACCTTCCTTCAGTCCGGCAATCTGAACTGCCTCATAGATTCTTGTCCACAAGGGTCTGTGCACCCAGACTGGCTGCATCCTGAGATCCGTTGGAAGGCCACCTTAAGACCAAGAGCAACCTTATTCATAAGGCAGAAACTCTCCTTCTGATCTTTAGTCGGACGGGACTTTCTGGATGTTGCTTAGATGCCGGGGATCCAGCCAGGGGTACGACGTGGAGCTTGTGTTCCTAATGAGCAAGACAGACCCAGAAGGGAAGGACTACCAGGCACATGGCAAGCGTAACGCTGGAGGAAGGTTGGAGTTATGGGGGACGCAGAAGACAAAGTGATTGACACCGAGGGTGGGGAAAGGTGTCAGGGGAGGTGGCCCAGAGGGGGGCTCTCTGGAGGAGCAGACAGCCCGAATGAGGCTCTGCAGGCAGGAAACATCTTGGGGGAACTGCAGCCAGAGCTCTCTGGCTGGAGCCCCGGGTCTAAAGGAAGAGTTAATATAGCAGATCAGCACGGGGCAGGTCCGCATTGGGTTCGCATTTTATTTTATTTTATTTTTATGTTTTGTTGATGTTTCTTTTTCTTTTATTTTTTTTTTAATTTTAATTATAATTTTTTAATATAATTTATTGTCAAGTTAGCTAGTGTACAGTGTATACGGTGTGCTCTTGGCTTCTGGAGCAGGTTCCCGTGTTTCATCGCTAACGTACAACACCCAGTGCTCATCCCGACAGGTGCCCTCCTCAGTGCCCATCTCCCATTCGCCCCCGTGCTCCCGTCCACCCCCGGTTTGTTCTCTATATTTAACAGTCTTTTTTGGTTTGCCTCCTTCCCTCTCTGTTTGTAACAATTTTTTCCCTTCCCTTTCCCCATGGTCTTCTGTGAAGTTTCTCAATTTCCACATATCAGTGAAAACATATGATATGTCTTTCTCTCACTGGCTTATTTCACTCAGCATCATACCCTCCTGTTCTATCCACGTTGTTGCAAATGGCAGGATTTGATTCTTCCTCATTGCCAAGTAGTATTCCATTGCATACATAAACCACATCTTCTTTATCCATTTGTCAGTTGATGGACATTTAGGCTCTTTCCATGATTTGGCTATTGTTGAAAGCGCTGCTATAAACATTGGGATCCATGTGCCCCTGTGAATCAGCACTCCTGTATCCTTTGGATAAATTCCTAGTAGCGCCATTGCTGGGTCGTAGGATAGTTCTATTTTTAATCTTTTGAGGAAGCTCCACACTGTGGGTTTGCATTTTAGACACCACGCTGGCTATAGGGCGAAAAGTGGATGGGAGGGGAAATGAGGAACTAGTTGGAAGGCTGTGCTCTAGCTGCGGGGATGGAGAAAAGTGAGTGGCAAAGAGATAACAAGCATTTAGCACCAACAGGCTCGGCGGGGGCCGTTGGTCATAGGAACAGTTGACCATGATTTTCACGAATTTGCCTGAGATCACGCATGGTTCAATAGACTGAAACAAGAGACATGGATTGATGATCAGGTTTTTGGGGAAGATACAGAGTTCCGTTTCGGACATACTGAGTTTGAGGCATCTGTAGGTTGTCTGAAAATGTCCTGAAGCTAGAGAGCTGTAGTTCGGGGCTCAAAGACATTGTCACCTCAGACCTGGGCACAGAGCTTCAGGGCAGGAACGGATTCCATGGTGCATGAGATTGCCTGGGGAGGTTACGGATAAATGGACACTGAGCAGCCTTGGTCAACAGTATTTGCATTGAAAATTTCTCACACCATTGCCCTGATCACACTGAGAGAGGCAGCGGAATCCCTTGTACCCGGGAGAGAAACTCTCATGATAAGGGCCAGCTCTTGGAACTGCACGGAAATCTTGCCAACGCGTATGCAGGGCCGCGGTTCCTTGGTAGAGGGACGCGGCTCTGAATTCAGTGTATTTAGTATGGGAGCGGCTGTTTGTGGGGTGAAGGGACACCGAAGCTGGGAGAGATCGCAGTGTCTAAATCTTGGGCTCTCGGGATGCAGATCATTTGAAACAAAGAAAATCTGTCTCATGTGCCATGTAGCCAGCTCTGGTTTCTTTTCCAGGGTGGGTGGGGGCTGCCCCCGTTCTGTCCCAGCAGGGAAGGCGGCGGGTTGCTCCGCACTCAGGAGGAGGCCTTGATGAGCTATTGAGATCCTGAACCTAGCTGCCTGTCAACAGTTAAGAGTTTTCCTCATCAGGGAAGTGTCCCCCATCAGCCCCGCCTCAGATGTTTCTCCTCTGGAATGACAGGTGCACCCAGCGGCCAGGGCTGTGCTGCAAGGCACTGAAAAGATACGTGTTGAAAGAATATCGCTATTTGCTTTTGAGTGATTGTTTCATTTTCCTTTCAGCCAGCAAAATCAAATAAGACTGAGTTAGGGGCTGGGAGAGGTGGCATTGCTGATGGTAAGCGGAACGGAACACGAGACGGGAAGGCCCTCAGCTACCTTGTGGCAATGGCCCCCTGAGGACGAAAGGCAGAGGATGTCCCTGACCGGCAGTGGCCCGGGAGACGAGGTGCTGGGGACACAGAATTCAATCTGTCTAGGAGAGAATGGGCCCGTGTCCCCTTTATGCTCGGAGGGGCCTATGACCTCTAACCGAGGTCAAGGAGAGTTCAGCTGCTAGGAGGATTGTATTCAATTCCAACTCAAACTGGTTTAAGGAAGGGAAAGTAATATTATTGGCTTCTCTTCCCGAGAAGCCCAGGGGCAGGCCAGCAGGAGACGTGATGGGATACAGATGCACCCAGATACGTCTCTCTCCATCTCTTTCCTCTTTCTTTTGTGTGACTCTGCTACGGGACGTGCTGTCTCACGCAGAGGCCACCAGCAGCTGTGGTTTCTTTCACGCGGCCCCGCAATATCGGTTGGAAGAAAGTTCTAGTGGAAGTCCCAGAACAGAACCTCATTTGTGCTGGTGGTTCCAGGGGCAGACGCTCCGACTGATCCGGCTTGGGTGGGCCGTCTCCGTGCTGAGATGGGGAGAGGTGGAGTCAGCCCCACCCAAGTCATAGGGAACGGGTGGGTGTTCCCAAGGGATGTCAGGGTTCTGACCAAGTCGCATCAGCGAGACAAAATAAGAGGAGCCTCGCAACGAGATGGGAAGGGCTTGGCAGCAGAAGCTTCCGGTTACATTGTAATTCTGGGCAACCTCTCCATTCAAGGTAGGGCCATGGTGTAATGAGGACAGGAGCCTGCTGGGGCGGGGCAGGTGGGGCTCAGCTGAGTCTTACCAGGGTCCAGTCAGGACATCCGTCCTCAGGGGGCCATTGCCACAAGGTAGCTGAGGGCCTACCGGCCTGGGGTAGCCGGAAGGATGCCTGAACATTTCCAGTGGGTGGCAGGAGGTCAAGACCAAGCCCAGACTCAGGACTCAGGACGACAGCAGTGGATTTTAGACTTGATGCCACCAAGCCCTGCGGCCTGACCATGTCTCAGGGTTTGGGCGGCTGCTGCATACGGGGGCGGGGGGGGGGGCGCGGGGGAGGAATCTGGCAACTCAACCCAGCTTCGACCAAAGTCACACCTTGTGTGACTTTGTGTAACAGGCTCCCATTGGAAGAAAGGATTTCATTGTGCAAAAAGTCTCAAAGAGGGGTGCCTGGGTGGCTCAGTGGGTTAAGCGGCCGACTTCAGCTCAGGTCATGATCTCGCGGTCTGTGGGTTCGAGCCCCGCGTCGGGCTCTGTGCTGACGGCTCAGAGCCTGGAGCCTGCTTCGGATTCTGTGTTTCCCTCTCTCTCTGCCCTTCCCCTGTTCACGCTGTGCCTCTGTGTCTCTGAAAAATAAATAAACATTAAAAAAAAAAAAAGTCTCAAAGAGTCCACTGGACAAGAGGATTTGACAAGAGCTGTGATTTCATGCCAGAAAGGTGGGGGAGGTTGGGAATTGGGACCCCCCGACCCCACTGCACGGGGGACACTTATCCAATAGCTGCTTTATTATTATCGTTGTTGCTGTATCCTTATCCTTTCTTTACTTCCGTCTTTTAAAAACGATTGGAAGTGACTATGAGAAAGGACCCGTCCGTCTGTGCGTCCGTGCATCCGTCCAGCTGTCCCTCTGTTTGAAACGAGTTTACCAGCAGGGACCGGGCAAGGTCTTGGGCACGTGGAGGTGACATGTCCGGGCCTCCAAGCCTGGAGACCAGGCTGACGTGTGACCGAACAATTGGCGAGACAAAGGCGACGATGGCGGGCTATAAAAACTGTCCCGGGAGCTCCACCAGAGAACCTACCTTACGACGTGAAGATTTGCAAAGAGCATGCCGGTTGAGTTCAGGCTGGAAGGACTGGGTGTTGGGAAGAGCATCCTGGGGTTAGGGAATAGCGGCGCGAGGTTACTGAGGTCCCAGGAGGCACACCTCATTCGGGGATGGGACGTGAGTCCTTCTGCCTGGGACATGATGGCTTTGGAGGGAAGAGGCTGAAGCTAGCCTGAGAGATGCGCAGAAGGTTGGATTTTCTTTCTCAGACAGCAGGGAGCCACTGAAGATCTGGAAGCCAAGGGCAAGGGGCGGAATTGGCTGGTAGGGAATAGACCGGCTGGTGGCGGAAGGAGGGACTTGGCGGGGAGTGAGACCTGGAAGCAGAGACGAGTCGTGGGTTGAGGGCTAATGAAGCCTCAACTTTCAGCGGCGGCTTTCCAGGGTTTCCCAGACTCCAGAGATGGTCAGGAAGGATGTGCGATATAAGTAAATGTCACCAAAACAAAGAGAATAGAGGAGCAAGGGGAGGGGACATGGTTAGTAAAGTCGCCCAGGTGTCCTGGGTGGCGTGTGATCAACAGAGTGTTACTACTGTGGATTCTCCAGAGACTTCGGCTACCGTGGAGGCTCTGTAGCAAAGGGAGGTGGTCGGTTGTAGAGCTGACTTTCCCGGTAGGCATTCTGTCTCTCTCTCTCTCTCTCTATTGGATATAGTTGGATGCTGCCTATATATTATATACATGGGGTCTACAATTTGTCTTTTTCACTTAAAATGTCTCTGAGCTCTGTCCACACCAGCACACTCACACCTACATCCCTGTTTTTTTTATTTTTTTATTTTTTGAGAGACATAGAGACAGAGCGTGAGCAGGGGAGGGGCATAGAGAGAGGGAAACACAGAATTCGAAGCAGGCTCCAGGCTCTGAGCCGTCAGCACAGAGCCCGACGCGGGGCTCGAACCCACAGACCGTGAGATCATGACCTGAGCCGAAGTCGGCCGCTTACCCGACTGAGCCCCTCAGGCGCCCCAAAGTCACTGTTTTAAACTTCTACAGGTGGTTCCCCTGCTTTATAAATAACCCCAGAGTGTGATTATTTTATTTTATTTTATTATTTTATTTTATTTTATTTTATTATTTTATTTTATTTTATTTTATTTTTACATTTTTATTTATTTATTTAAAGCATTTTTCTAAAAGTTTAGTTTTGAGAGAGAGAGAGAGAGAGAGAGAGAGAGACAGAGCATGAGCGGGGAAGGGGCAGAGAGAGAGGGCGACCCAGAATCCAAAGCAGGCTCCAGGCTCCGAGCTGTCAGCACAGAGCCCGATGTAGGGCTTGAACCCCCGGTACCGTGAGATCATGACCTGAGATCGAGCCAAAGTCGGATGCTTCACTGACTGAGCCACGCCAGCGCCCCCATGGTGTGATTGGTTGACACATCCGTCGTGAGCGTGCCCCTAGGTTCCTGGTTTCCCCCGTCCCGGCGCTCTGCTCTGGCCAGTCCCACGTTAACCCACTGCCATCGGCCTGCTGGAGCCCACGGTCCCCTGGGAGCAGCGTGGACTGTCCGCTGTGAGCCAATCCTCCTGCCTCTCGTCCTTCGGGGAGCAGGTGGCGGGTGACCTCCCTCCTTTGGCCTTCCGTGCTCCCTCTCTCCGTCTGTTCTGCTCAATACCCTAGGGCGACTGACTTCCTTCCTGCTTATACTTTCCCTGGACGGTCCCCTCCGTGTCCTAGTTGCCTGCCCTCATGCCCTGATGCTCCTGGATCGGCACCCAGCCCCGACCTCTGCCCAGCCTCTGCCTCCAGACGTTGGAGTCGCCGTGGCCCCTCATCAGCGCTCACCCCAGAGCTGACTCCCCTCCACGCTCGCTAGCCCAGGAATCCACGGGCGCAGCGGGCCCCTCCGTCTCTCTGCTCCCCCAGTCCTTGCGCCACCCCTCACCCAGGGTGTGTCCAAGACCTCACGTGGTGTCCAGAGCCTTGCTCTTGCCCTGCGATGCCTCCTCCTTCCCTGTAACCGAAAGGGAGTATAGTCAAAGGGACTGCCTGTGTCCCCCGCTCTTCCTTAAGACGTCCCTCGTGGAGCCACCCTACACACCCGCTGAGTTAGGTTTCCTCTCCTGGGGTGGGGGTGGGGGGCGCCTGGGGGGCTCAGTCGGTTAAGCGTCTGACTCTTGGTTTCGGCTCAGGTCAGGATCTCACGGTTGGAGGGATCAAGCCCCTTGTCGGGCTCTGCGCTGACAGCATGGAGAGCCTGCTTGAGATTCTCCCTCTCTCTCTCTCAGCCCCTCCCCCCCCACTCTCTCTCTCTCTCTCAAAATAAATACATAAACTTAAAAAAAAAAAGAATTCCTCTATGGGGGCCCGGGGATCCATATTTTGAACGCACCCCTAAGGTGGTTCATAGATCCGCTAATCTTGGACTCAGTGCCAAGGACAAAGTCAAAGCTCTCTCCCGGGACAAACAAGGCCCTCTCTGGAGCTTCATTCGGTATCTCTGGCTGCAAATGAGAACTCAATTCTTGCTTGGAAATCTCGGGGTTATGAAATGAGATACTATACGTGAGACGCAGGGCATGGTCTGACACGCGGAAGGTCCTGCCCAGCGTGAGTACCTCCATCCTGGGTAAGGTGCTTGCAGTCTGCTGGCTTCTGGAAACAGCAGCTCACAGGGCCCGTGGGCAGGTGCCACGTGCCTCCTGGGCTCGCAGAGTACCCGCGTCTGTGTGTTGCTTCTCGGTGCCTGTGATTCGCCGTCGTCTCTCATCTTGTCTCCCGAGGCTCCCATGGCCCCTGGTGGACCCTCCCAGGGCGCTGCTACCTGGCTCCCGTGGCCGAAGCATTTCACGGGGACACGGCTCCAACCGCCGAAGTCATGCCGAGTGCTGAGCACAGACTGGAGTCCTCTGAGCCCCACCCTCCGTGTCCAGGATGAGCCGACGATTTGCGGTGAGTTAGTTATTCTTGCTTCGCCCCCTGCCCAAGCCCCCACGCCCTCCTCTGCTCTGGGACCCGGAGGGCGTTTGTCTGCCGGCTTCCGGGTGGGCAGTCGCAGGTGCTTGTGCAGCCTGCAGTGAACACACGACCCGGACTGGGAGGCCGAGACCCGAGTTGTTTTCTCTCACGGTCCCGGAGGCCGGAGATCCGAGACCCGGGTGTCAGCAGGTGGGCGTCCGTCTGCTCAGACCGCTCTCCTTGGCCTCCACATGCTGCTGTCTCCTTCTCCTTGTGTCTTCACATGGCCCCGTCCCCTCACCCCCCGGGGATCTGCGTCTGAATCTCCTCTAGGGCCCCCCTAATGACCACATTGACCTTAATTCCCTCTTTTGGCCCCATCTCCAGATACAATCACATTCTGAGGTTGGAGGGGGGTGTGTTAAGACTTCAACTTATGAATTCAGGTGGGGGAGCACAGCTCAGCCTGTAACAGTGGCCAATAGGAGCCGCGGGCTGGCGATCAGAGGGAGAAGGGGCCGGCACGCTGACCGCCCCTTCTGCTTCTGCACCTCCGACGGGCAAAGGCAGCGTCTCCTCTTCCCCTGCCCCTTCCTGGACATCCCTTCCCTCCCCTCCCCTGGAGGTGGTCCCAGCTCCCCACAACCCCGAATTCAGCATCCGCCTCTGGGTGCCTCAGCAGGTTTGTTCCATCGACGCTGCCCACACCTCTGAAACTTGCCCTCGGTAGAGTCTCCGTATCTGATCTAGCGAGTTGGATTCTGTTCTCTGCTGGAGCGCTGGTGGGTACGGTTCGTTCATTCATGATTTTGTTCAGGATGGCTCACCTGCTTGTCCTAGGCACCCAGGCACGTCACTCCCAGCTAGCACACAGAGGGATCGGGGCCACTGGCCATGGCATGCCTCCTTTAGGAGAGGGAGATCGTTCCCTTTCCAAATGTGAAGGAAGGCTTCCTGGAGGAGGAAGCACTGAGGCTCTATGGGCGGGGGGCAGAGTTTGGTGAGTGAAGAGGGCAGGCAAGATGGCACAGAAGTTACAGCGAAAGCCAGAGCCGAGAGCTCTCAAAGCAAGTGTAGCTCTGCCCTGGTTGGGTCCGTGGTGCCACCATCCACGTGGTCACAGGGCTGGAAACCTTGGCATGGCCGTCACCCCTTCCCCTTCCTTCCCCTCCCACGCCTGGTCTGTCACTGAGCCTCCTTCTGACATGCACCTCCCCCAGCCATTTCCTTTTTCTCTCTCTCCTCGGCCACTTAGGCTCGGTCGCTGGGGGTGGGGGGAGCGTGGGGGCGGGGGGACCTAGTCCAGCCGTTGCACGGCCCGAACAAATGCAAAGAGATGAACCTTTTTTGGGGTACCTACTTGATGCCCTGCCCTACGCTACGTGGGTTAAGTGTATTATCTTCAATTTTCATAATCTTCCTGAGAGGTAAGTCTGGGGAATTAAGGGGTTAACTAACCCCCCCCCCCATTCCCTCTGCTTTGAAGGTGCCTTTGAACCTTGACAAGACGGGGAGAAGAGGATTGGCCAGTGTCTTCGCTTCCCTTGCCCGTTTCCCCGAGTCTCTGGGACTGGACTAGCAAGTTCCTGGGGCCGCGGCATTGCTCAGCTGCTTAGAGACCCAGCTTGCGGGAGGAATGTCACAGCACGCCAGAGCCAGCTGCAGACAAAACCTTGCAGGAGATCTGGAAGGTCCGCGAAGGGAGGTTTTATTTCCCTGGGCAACTCTAGGTGCCTTTTCACCCAGTGGGCCCCGGGGGGGGGGAGACTAGAGCAGACTTTTTTTTTTTTTTTTTGTCCTGACTGCTTGTTAAATTGAGAATATTTTTAGCGGATTTGAAAGCTTTGGAGACGGATCCCATTCCTCAGCGCCCTGATCATAGCAGGCACTCAATAAACCTTTGTCGAACGTTGCCCAATGTTACTCCTTGGCACAAACGGTCCTTCAGTGAAATGTGTGCATGAGGGCGTTGGATGAAGATGTCAGCCAGCCTGACCGTAAAAAGGAATCTTTACGATGCCGTAAAAAGGAACACGGACAATAGCTCGAATGTCATTCGTGGACACAAGAAGTGTTTCCCTGAAGTTCCTCTGCCCGTCAGGAAACATCACACACGCTTTCAAAACCAGTGGCCCGTTTCACCTCTATGTTCAATGCCAGTTTTTTTTTTTTTTTTATGGGAGCTGATTGGGTTTGCAATTAACCAAAGTGCACAATAACCATGTCCACTGAGATTGATTTATGGGGCATCGAGCGTGCTTTAGGGAGTTACGAAGGGGATGGTGGGCGACCGGGATCTTAAGCTCTGCCAGATGCGGTCACGTTGGCTTCGGAAAACTCCTCGCTGGATGGACTTGCCCTATGCTACGTGGGCAAGTGCTATGTAGGCGCAGAAAAGGGTGCGTCTACCGTGGGTGGTGTGGGTGCTTTATCCACCGGTCAGCCAGGCTTGCTGATTGCCCGCCTGTCTCTGGCCTGGTGTTAGGGACGCAGAGTTGAGAAGACAGAGGTCCAACCCTCAGGGACCCACAGCCCAGTGGCAGGTAGGGGGTGACGACAAAGCATCATCAAGGCTGAGAGAGGGGCATGCCCAAGTCACTAGGAGAAGGCGGGGAGGGAACAATAAAATGTGTCTCGCATGGGCAAGTAGCCGTTCAGCAAAATTGAAGGGATGATTGGGGGTAGCTGCAGAGAACGGGGTCGGGGGTGCCTGGCCAGCAACAGACATTTGGAAGCCTGGCACCCGAGGGCCGGACAGGCAGCCAGGCGCGAGTGCGGGGTGCCCGTGACTGTCAAAGAACCCGCCCATCACCCTCACCATTGTCTTGGAGGCTCCGGAGGCTTGATCCCTCTCACCCTGGCCTTGCTCCTTCCGTTACTTTAGGGAAGTCTGTGTCACCGGCGAACACAGCATGAGTGGCAGCGGTGCCCTCAAGTGTCCCAGCAAAGTCAGGCTCGGTGGCCGCTAACCAAAGCCACCACTTTTATAGCACCCGTGACGTCCAACTTCCTCCCGGCTGCTTCGGCTTCCTGAACAATCGCACCCTTCTATTGTAAAGAACAGAGGGAGAGAAAGTTGCGTCACTGTCTCTCATGTCCCTTGGTGCTCTGCGGGCCAAGCTTCCCATCTGGCCAAGGGGCTCCTCAGCGGGGTGCGATGACCTTAGCTTCACTTCAGAGAGGAGTGCTTCCGGCACCACTGGGCTCGGGCTCATCTCCAGACACGGGCGCCCTGCCTGGCCACGCCGCCCACCTCTGGGGAGAAGGGCAAGTTTGCTTTCCCAACTTTTCTAAAGCCTAGGTTCTTTCGTCTTCCTCCCTCCCCGACCACGCTCCACCTCCCGCCGCCTCCCCGAGTGAGCTGTTTAGGACAGCATATCCTAAAGCAGAGCGCAATGACTTTCATACACGGCCTCCGGTGTATGAGAGACGATCTCAGGCCCACACTGTTCACTGATGGCACCAGCTAGCCCTTCTCACTGGATTGAGTGTTAAACAGCCCGCTCTAGGCAAGCCCTGGAAGGCAGGAATCCTGGAGTCCTGGCATTGGACGGGCCCCCAAGACCACCCTTTAGAAGACCGTAATACGGCTTAGTGCGAAACACGGACAGCTGATCTGTGAGGATAGAAAGCGTCCTTAGGGGGACTTGAACTCCATCTCCCTGAGGCTGGAAATCAGCGACCCTTGTTCTGGCTTCTTCAAGATCCCAGAAGAAGTGTCTCCTTTCTTCAGTTACCGCCATCATTATTTTTTAGCTAACCTTCGTATGGAGCTGACGGTGACAAAGGATACCTCTTGTTTTTACGGTGTTCATGTAGTTATTTGATTTTATTTTTTGTTTATTTTTAAAAATTTACACCCAGGTTAGTTAACATAGGTGTAATAACGATTTCAGGAACAGAATTCAGTGATTCCTCACTTACCTGTAGCACCCAGTGCTCATCCCAACAAGTGCCCTCCTTAATGCCCACCCCTCATCTAGCCCATCCCCCCACCCAACCCCCCACCAGCAACCCTCAGTCTGGACCCTGTATTTAAGGGTCTCTTATGGTTGGCTCCCTCTCTATTTTTATATTATTTTTGCTTCCCTTCCCTTATGTTCATCTGTTTTGTATCTTAAATTCCACCTGAGTGAAGTCATATATTTGTCTTTCTCTGACTGACTGATTTTGTTTAGCATAATATACTCTAGTTCCAGCCACATGGTTGCAAATGGCAAGATTTCATTCTTTTTGATCGCTGGGTAATATTCCGATATTCCATTATATATACCACATCTTCTTTATCCATTCATCAGTCGGCAGACATTTGGACTCTTTAGATACGTGGTAAGTGCCTTCTAAGTCTTCCCTGGGTCAGATATCACAGCCTCCTCCACCCATTCCTTCAGTGACACACTTTTCCTTTCCGTACAAAACCACAGTATCCGTTTTAGTGTGAAAATTTATTTCTAAGGGCGCCTGGGTGGCTCAGTCAGTGAAGCGTCCGACTTCGGCTCAGGTCATGATCTCGCAGTTTGTGAGTTCGAGCCCCATGTTGGGCTCTGTGCTGACAGCTCGGAGCCTGGAGCCTGCCTCGGATTCTGTGTCTCCCTCTCTCTCTGCTCCTCCCTCACTGGCTCTCTGTCTCTCTGTCTCTCTCTCTCAAAAACAAATAAACATTAAAAAACAATGAGAACATTTATTTTCTGTTTATAAAAGTAATACATGCTGCTTGTTGAAAATTAGGAAAATAGAGATAAGAAAAAAGGAAAAATATACCCAGTTTGTCGTAAACCTCTTTTCGGCCAAGCTCTGGGATCGCCTGGACCCGCAGTGGCTTCCTGCTGCTCTGAGTTTCCAATATTCGGGCTGGTTTAATACTTCAACCTCAAGTGCAGTTGAAATCCTGCCTCTTCGGCTTCTTCTGCACAGACTCAAGCGGGGGCCTTTGGCACTTGGTCCTGTCACTCTCCCCCACCCTCCCTTCCGTTTTGAGGCAGGTCCTTCAATGCATTGGGACAGGGACATCTTCCTTCTGTCCCTCAGTCCCTGGTGTCCCCTTTTCTACCTGGCTGTCAGGGTTCCGTCTCTGGCAGGCATGAGAATCCTGGTGACCTTATAGGTCACAGAGGAGTTATCTGGGGGACACCAGGAGCCCCTGCCTGCTCAGGTGGGCACAGCCCGCAGGTGGCCCCCAGAAGATGCAAACGGCTGTGGCAAACGGCAGGAACGTGTGGACCCTCCCGTCTCCCCAGGAGCTGCCGTTGTCTTTTGTGGTGTGGTTGAATTCAATGTGCTAGTATTGAGTTAGGGTTTAATTAGAGTCTTTGTATCTTTTTTTTCTTTTAAAGTTTATTTATTTGGAGAGAGCTAGAGCTAGAGCCAGAGCTAGAGAGAGAATCCCAAGCAGGCTCTGCCCTGTGGCACAGAGCCCTATTCGGGGATCGAACTCCTGAACCGTGAGATCATGACCGGAGCGGAAACCAAGAGTCAGACGCTCAACTGAGCCACCCAGGCGCCAGGCGGCCCTTTATCTTTATTTCTGGTTGAAATTAATTGATTCACTTTTCTGCTGTATCCTTTTTTTTTTTTTTTTCCAAAGGTTTTGCTCTTGATGCTGTGCTAGGTGTATAAAATACATCGGATCCTTTCCATCTTTCTCCGCACTTTGGAACAGTTTACGTAACGCGAGAATTATCTGCTCCATGAACATTTGAAAGAACACGCTCTGACGATGGTCCGACCCCAAAGCCTTTCTGGGGGAGGCAGTTCTTTGAAATTCGTTTGCTTTCCTCCATGCTTGTTGGTCAGTGCAGAGTTTTTAAACGTCTTTTTTGGGACAAATTGAGTCATTTGCGTTTTCTCAGAAAATGATTCATTTCGTCGCGAGTTTCAAGTATATCAGTGTGAAGTTGTCCCATGGTATTCTCTTATGGAAAAAAAAATCTCTTCACGTCGGCTCTTTTTTCCCTTCATATCTCTTCTTACACCTCATTTTCCATCTCCTTTTTTTGTGTGATCTCTTTCACTCTTTTCTTTCTTTATAATCTCTCTTAGGCTTTTCAGATGTTTCTTTGTTGAGATGCATGTTTGTAGAAGCTGGTTTTAGAATTTTGACCATTTCTACTAGCCGTTAATTTCCCTTCCTTCCTTCTTTCCTTCCTTCCTTCCTTCCTTCTTTCCTTTCTTTATTTTTCTTTCTTTCTTTCTTTCTTTCTTTCTTTCTTTCTTTCTTTCTTTCTTTCTTTCTTTCTTTCTTTCTTTCTTCTTCTTCCTTCCTTCCTTCCTTCCTTCCTTCCTTCCTTCCTTCCTTCCTTCCTTCCTTCCTTCCTTCCCTTTATCATACCCTCTCATCTATTCTCTTTGGGCTTAAAAATTCTCAAGTTGAACGTTCAGTTTCTGTATTATTTTTAATTAATGGCAACATTGAAATCTATGACTTTATTCCCAGACTACAACTTGTCCCTTGCTATGGGTCCCCAGCTTTCAGCCATGACACTTACACAGTCTCGCAGACCTTCCGCACTCAGCAAAGCCCATCCTCCTCTTCCCAGGCTCCCAGCAGCCCCGCCCTCACAAATCCCCCTCACTTTAATGCCGCTTGCTTTGGGGTGGCCACTGTGGCACTTGGTAGGTGGCCTCAGGCGCACTTGAGTTGTATTTGCTGCCTTTACTCCTCTAGCTGGCCCCTTCCGCAAGGAGCACACGCACGCCTTCGCTGTCCTGGGTTCTGCAGGGATGCTTGGTGGAACTGAATTCTCAGAAGGCAGCGCACATCCGAGAACATTTCGCCGTGAGATGAAAAGGGCACTTCCAACTAATGCCCAAACCCAGCTTTAACCATTGCGGAGAACTTGGCTAAAGACCTAACTGAATGGCCGGCCCCCCAGACATCCGGAATTGAACCACTGAGATCACACCCGCGGGCTCAGTTGTCTATGGAAATTAATGCAAGGGGCTGATCACCGATTTGATCCTTATCTCACTCGTGTACACGTTATACGTTCCACGGGTCACGACCGCACCCAGAGCGAAGCAGCCACTGGGCACAGGAGACTAGCACCTCCACTCCAGCCCTGTGGACGGGTGCTGGAACCCACCGCGGACCCACACGGCCCCCCTGCTGGCAGGGACGCGGGAGGAGAAAGCCTATGGCCGGCCGGCAACGGCGCCAGCATCTCCAGTGACGATTCCACGAGCCTGCCGTCCTGATGGCGCCTGGCAACCGTACACTTTTCCTTCCTTTCACACAGGACACAGTTAAAGAGGACCGCACACTTCTTGTTCTTCTTTTTGTGTCTGCTTTGACCTCCGTGGATGGAAGATAATTTATGTGTTACGTCAACTGAGGGTTCATATCGCTCAGGTGCAGGCCGTCTGAACAGACATGAACTTGAAACTGACTTTGCCTCGGGTGGTTCTGCAGTCCCCTCCCCTGTCCTCGAGATCACTTATGATGACAAATGGTAGCACCCGGGTCCTTCCAGACTTTCTCGCTGGGCAGAGAGGAGAGACCGTCTGGCTCATCCCCCAAGCGAGGGGAGAGAGACCTCGATTAGAAAGCCGTGAGCACATTTGTCCCGGGGAAGCGTGTGAAGGGCCACCGGGGGTATGCGAACAGTTGTTCTCGAAGGCTGGGTATTCACCGCCCGACACGGCTTTCCATGAGTGCCCCAGGCAGGGTCTCGATGCCACCTGCTCCTGCGGGGGGAAGTATCCACCATCCGTCTGACGTAACGGAGAGGGAACTCTCGATGCCCCCCTTCCCAGACAAAGCTGAGGAAACCACGAATCCCGGTGTCAGCCGGAGCCTGTGCAAGGACACGGAGTTAATAAATCTCCCGGGGCCCCAGGAGTGGCCTGAGGGGAGACGTGTCTGCACAGCGGGAGGCTCACCCCCTCCTCCTTTTCGGCTGCCTCGCTGAGAACCCGCTGAGCGACAGGCCTGAGCTGCGTCAGTGACAGGATCGTCAGGGCCAGCCTCGGAATTTGGGGCGCTGCCTGCTTTCTCTGAGCAGGAACTCTCTCTTGCCCCAGAGTTACCAAAGTCCAGTAAAAGCCTTGGATTGCGAGCAACTTCTTCTGTACGTGTTCCACAAGCCGAGCAAACGCTTCTGATCAATCTTAACTTGCTAAACGAGCGATCTCTTGCCATACGAGTAGTACGTGAGGCCGAATGTCACATGATCCCAACTGAGCCACTGGTTCCTCTCTCTCTCTCTCTCTCTCTCTGTGGGATTGTGGGCGATCGCCTCCCATGCTCAGATGCTCAGTCTCAGGCCGAGGTGTTTGGCAGAAATCAGTGATTTTTCGGAATGTCGTAAGGCGGCAGGAGTGCGTTTTTTGTCACTTCGAAGCTCCTATGGACACCCCCCTTTGCACTTCCATACAAGAGTAAGCTTAGGAAGGCCTTGCTTCATTCTAGGTCATTGGACAGGTTCCTTGTTGAACTTGTACTAGAAGAAAACGATTCCATGGATGGATATAGATGAGCCAAGAGACAAAGCTTCGGATCCAGGTAGGGAGACATCGGTGGCCACAGCAGATGGAAAATGCCCCAGGCACGGGCACGCCCTGCCATGAGGTTGTGTTCCGCGTCTCGCGTGTGCCATGGCACCACGGTTCAGTGCCCCTTGGGATTCCCTTTCTGGAGGGGCCTTACCAGTGCCCTCCAGACACCAGCCCGTATAGGGTCTTATCCAAGGAAGTAACATCCCCCAAGCAACGTCACGGGGTTAGAGAAATTCCTCAGGTTTTCCTCGACAGTCAGGTCCCTGTGACCAACGGGTGTAATCAATGAAGCTCATGCGAACGAACCGTTCCATTTGGGTTTAGAAACACGCCCCTGATCTTTTTCTTCTCTGTCCCTCCGAAGAGCTTTCTTGGCCTATTGCATCTGAATACTTATTGGATTTTGCTTCTCCATCCCCTCCCCTAACCCCCCCTCCCCATTCTATTTATAACTTTCAGCTCTTGGCAGGTCTGGAGCAGCTGGGCCTCTGGGGAGACATACGTAGGTCCAGATGCCTGCGAGTTGTCTGGGAACGCGGGCTGGGGTGATGCAGACACCCAGGCCAGTCTCCTCTCTCAGAATTTATGGCAAAAAGTTGGACTTGAGAGCCAGGGGTCGGGGATGGACAAGAGTCCTGTGTCTGTAACGCAGGGAGGTGGGGAAGGCACCTTCCACTTCGACTGGAATGGGCTGAAACCTGCTTTTTTGACTCCCAAATCAGTCAATCACTTTCTAGCAAAAATTAGAAATAGTGGTTTCAGTTACAAGTTGCCTTGGCGAAAGTGACTTTGGTCTGTAAAACACAAAGCGTGCTATTTGGGACGATATTTAAACAAGGGTTTTGGGCAGAGAGGGTTTTCTGGACAGACGATGGAACCGAGATTTGGCGGCGTGTAAAGGGGTTGGTGAGACGCGTGCTTGAGGGGGAGGCGGGCTTTAATGGAGGTAGAGACCGATGGATGGTTCGGGCTGGATTCAGGTGTAAATCGTCCACACTAGGCCCGTCTTGATTAGCGTGAATACGGTAGTGTCCCCCGACCCACGATCACTTTCTGCACTCAGTCGCCCGAGGTCAGGCGCAGTCTGACCCTCCTTCTGATGCACTGTCAATTACACTGCTTCCCAGTGCCTACGTCATCCACCACCTGCGTCTCACCCCATGGGCATTGTATCATCTCCCATCAGCCCAAGAAGAAGGAGGGGGATTACAGGGCACTGAGAGATTTTGAGAGAGAGAGAAAGACCACATTCACATAACTTTAAAAGACGTTTTTTAAAATGTTTATTTATTTGTGTGAGAGAGAGAGAGAGTGAGTGCAAGTGGGGAGAGGGGCAGAGAGGGAGACACAGAATCCGAAGCAGGCTCCAGGCTCTGAGCTGTCAGCACAGATGTGGGGCTCAAACTCATGAACCTCGAGATCATGACCTGAGCTGAAGTCAGATGCTCGACCGACTGAACCACCCATACTGTTATTACAGTATGTTGTTATATGTTCTATTTTATTATCAGTTATTGTGCCTAATTTATACATCAAACTTTACCGAAGGTATGTATGTGGAGGATAGACATAGTGCACACGGGGTTTGTATAATCTGGGGTTTCAACGATCTGGGGTTGCAGGCATCCTCTGGGGGCCTCGGAACCTGGTCCCTGCAGAGGAGGGGGGGGGCTCCTGGCATTCCAACTTGACTGCCGATTCGTTCCCAGCTGTTGGGAAAGCTCCCTGCTGATGGTCAAGGCCCAAGATAAACGCCCTTTGAGGACTTGTCCCCAGAAGTCTGACTTTCTTCATCTGGAAAGTTGCTGGTGAAGTTCCTCCTTTTAACTCTGTCATTCACAATTTTAGCTGACAGTTCCGTTTGGATCCTTGTTCTTGTTTGGACAATGCATGAGGAGATCCTGCTGAAGCATTATTATCCTAACTTCTGGGATTTTTTTTTTTTTTTAATATCTGTTCTTGAGATTTATACTGATGCAATTTTCTTTCTTTTTTTTTTTTCATTCCACAGAGTCTCAGATCGAAACATGTGTTTCTGATGCTTAGTATCTTGGCCTGCGAGGAGCCCACAGGGAGGCCTTCCTCCCCCTGATTCGTCTCAGGCTTTAACACGTTGAAGCTAGTCATAGTCAAAGTCGGCGGAGCCCCAGGCCTCCAGTCTGGGAGACCGGGGTGTGGTGTGCTGGCTTGTTTGGTGGCGAGCCCACGCGCTACAGAGCAGCCTCAGTTCACGCCCGGACCCAGGCAAAGTGCCTGGGGGTCAAAATATTGCATCCAGAGAGCGCTGTCAAAACGGATCCGTGTTTACTGGAAGGAGAGAGGTGGTGAATTTTTGTCTCCAATTGTGTAGAGTCCCTGATGTGAACAAGACAAACTGACTCCTGGTTCAGTGCTCTTTGTTCACACAGCTGGGTGAGTTTTCAACCCAGAGCGTCTCAACTGTTTGTGCACAAGCTTCTCTCTTCCACTGATGAATATTGGCCCCCAGACGCCAGGGTGCAGGTTTTAGGCCAAACCTCGGTCTCCTGGCTGGCATTAATAGATGGTTGTTGAATGACTGAGTGAGTGGATGATGGTTGATTTTATGTGCCAACTTGACTGGGCTGAGGGATGCCCAGATACCTGGTAAAACATTTCTGGGTATGTGTGTGAGGGCGTTTCTGGAAACGATTAATGGTGTTAGTAGACGGAGTAAAGAAGATGGCCGTCACTGATTCAGGTGGGACAGCGTCCAATCCACTGAGGACCTGAACTGAATAAAACGGTGGAGGAGGGGTGAATTTGCTTTCTCTCCTTGGGCTGGACATCTTCTCCTGCCCTTGGACATGGGTGTTCTTGGTTCTCTGGCCTTCAGACTTGGACTGAGACTTAGACTATTGTGCCCATCCCCCCTCTGATTCTTGGGCCTTTGCACTTGAACTTACACCCATGACTCTTCCCATTCTCAGGCCTTTGGACTCCAACTGAATTATACCAATGGTCCTCCTGTTTCTCCAGCCTGCAGATGGTAGGTTGTGGAACTTCTCCGCCCCCATCATGGCGTGAGCCAATGCCTAATAAATATCCATTGATCTATCCTATTAGTTGTGCTGTGAGTGAACAATCCATTCCTGGGGCCTGTAGGCCAAGGTCATGCTTATGCTGTTTACTTCATTTAGGACTTATCCCAAAGGGAGGTTCAGAGTAGGCCGTCAGGGGCAGGGGCCAGGCTGTAGGGGGCAAAGGGCACTGAGATGGGGGTTTCTAGGTGTGCACTGGGCGACACCTGCTGCTTCGTCTTGACCTCCCAGGGCTTCTGTGCTCTCATTCGTAAACGGAGCTCATGCTTTGTCTCTCTCTCTCAAAAATAAACAGTAAAAAAATATTCGACCTTTAAAAAATATTTGACCCTATAAAATTATTTTTTGAATTAAAAATTTTTAATGTTTATTTTATTTTTGAGAGAGAGAGAGTGAGAGAGAGAGCGAGAGAGAGAGAGAGAGAGAGAGCAGGAGCAGGGGAAGGACAGAAAGAGAGGGAGACATAGAATCCGAAGCAGGCTCCAGGCTCTGAACTGTCAGCTCAGAGCCCAATGCAGGGCTCAAACCCATGAACTGTGAGACCATGACTTGAGCTGAAGTCGGACGCTTAACTGACTGGGCCACCCAGGCGCCCCTATTTGACCTTTTGAGGTAAGGGCTAAATACGCATATTTGTACACATTCATAGCACACCTGCGTGTGTGGTTACTTCACACTGTGGACCTGTTCCGGGTGCGTTAACTGCCAACTGAGATGCCAGGAGCGACATTGCCGAAGGTGGTAGAATTTTCTGAAATGTTGAGCAACTTTTGGCAAAGTTTTCAACAAAACACTTTTTATTGTAGTTGCATTTTTGGAACACTGTCTAAAAAATGACCTTGTTTTTATATCTAAACTGAAGTTAGTTTTTTTTTTTTTAAGATTTTAAGTTTCTTAAAGTAATCGCTACACCCAACGTGGGGTTTGAACTCACAACCTTGAGATCGATTGCTGCACGGTCTACCAACTGAGCCAGTCAGATGCCCCTAAACTGAAGTTAGGTTTGAAGCTCAGATATTTTAAGATTTTTTTTTACTCACACGAAGGTCCCTAAGTACATTTGAAAGTTGTGCTGGATGCTCAGTAGTCTCTGCACTGAGACCTTTGACGTCCTATCTCCTAGCCACTAAATGATGGACAACGGGTGGCGCCTGGGTGGCTCAGTCCGGTAAGCATCCGACTTTGGCTCAAGTTATAATCTCGCGGTTCATGAGTTCGGGCCCCATGTAGGGCTCTGCACTGATGGCTCAGAACCTGCTTCGGATCCTCTGTCTCTTACGCTCTCTGCCCCTCCTCCACTCATGCTCTCTCTCTCTTAAAAATAAACATTTAAAATAAATGATAGACAATGGAAACCGCCCCCCCCCCAACATTTCTAGCACATCCCCTGTGAATATTTTCTGCCCTTATTGAGACTATCCACTCTGGATGGGCACACAGAACATCTAGATAGGATTGATTATTGACTCAGGACCATTTAGAAAAGAAAGCAATAAAACTTCCAGTGAGGGGAAGTATGGTAAAGGCGATAACAAGGGAACGAGAAGGCAAAAAATGATGACGATTTTGATCGATGCCTCTGTTATCAATTAGAATGCTCTGGCGTGCAAGTAAAGAAAATTCACGCGGAGTCAGCTCAAGCCATAAGGAAACGCACTGGCACTGGCAGGGAGGAGGGGAGACAGAAAGAAAGGTGTGTGGGGCCAATTGTGTGGTCGGTACACCTCCTGGAGTCAGAGTACCTGGGCTTACCCCTCGAACCAGCATTCGTCAGCTAGTCGTATTGCCTTTGGTGCGTTCCCTAACTTTTCTCTTAGTTCGGTCATCTGTAAAATGGGCTCAGAATTGTACGCCCCTCATAGGGTTAAGGGAGCTAACACAGGTAACAGTGCAGAGCGGTTCTTGAGAGCGAGGGCTATTATTATTATAATGATCACCCTCCGGCATCATCGAAGACAACCGGCTCATTTAGAATCACCTTGATTTCAGCCTGGTAAGACCCAGAGCAGAGAATCCAGCCGCATTGTAACCTGACTACGGCAACTGAGAAATAATACATTTTTTAAATGTTTACTTACTTTTGAGAGAGAGAGAGAGAGAGAGAGAGAGAGAGAGAGAGACAGAGCACGAGCGGGAAAGGGACAGAGACAGAGGGAGATACAGAATCCAAAGCAGGCTCCGGGCTCTGAGCCATCAGCACAGAGCCCGACGCAGGGCTGGAACCCACGAACTATGAGATCATGACCTGAAGTTGGGCTCTCAAGGGATGGAGCCACATGGGTGCCCCGATACATTTGTCTGTTAAGCCGTTAAGTTTGTGGCAATTTGTTACACGGCAGTAGGAAGTGAACACAGCTGCTTTCGTGCTGAGGCTGGCCCTCGGGCATTTGAAAGAGAGCTGCCGGGAGACACTGGTACCAAAGGCACACCCAGAGGGAGAAGGAGGGACTGCCTCACCCTCTGATCTTCTTTAAGGACAAGACCATTTCCCCCAAAGTCACCAGACGTGACTAAAAGCCTCGCATCTTAGTGACTGACAGAGTTGGGTCCAATGTTGTCAATGACCAGACTGGTATTTATCATGGTTTCTCACACAATGTCAAGTTTCAAAATGAAGACAATGAAAAATATACTTGAAATGAAAAAAATTGTTCAGCAGTCAGGTGATAAGACGACAATCTGTCAAATATTTAAGCCTCTTTGTGCATTCCATATTCCCATCAGTGGCCCGCTTTCCAGGCATATACGATATCCCCAAATCCCGTGAAATATAGATCTTTGCGTTTAATGGATTTTTAAGATGTGTAGGGAGGTCTGATAAAAGTGGCTGCTTTTGGGAATGGAAGGGAAGAGTCCAGGTCCCCGGCCAGTGTGTGTACGTGGAGTTCAGAGGCATTTATGAGACACTGAGGCAAAAGCGTTCAGTGTGTAGTTGGAAATAATGAGTCATGAACTCTGCAGTGAAGGGCAGCGACAGACTTAGGGGGTCCTGGGGGGCTCTCTTTTAAGAGATGCTCTTTTTCCTGTGCACGGCCTCCAGCAGCCTATCTGGATTGGAGTACTGATGGCTCTTGGGTAAAAGTTCGTTCTTCATTTGTTAGGTTGCTTGACGGCACACTTAAAACATCTTCTAGAAGTTACACGTTTACCCAGGATAAAGCTATCCAAGAATTCTACAACATTTTCATCTATCTCATACCTGCCCTTAGGTCTCTGAACTAGTATTTTGTTTCTCACTGAGAGTGAGATTTTGTTTCTCTCTTTTTTTTAAGTTTATTTATTTTGAGAGAGACAGCATGCGAGTAGGGGAGATAGAGAGACAGACAGACAGAGAATCCCAAGCAGGCTCTATGTGGTCAGTGCGCAGAGCCCCACGTGGGGCTCGAACCCACGAAACCATGAGATCATGACCTGAGCTGAAATCAAGAGTCAGACGCTTGACCGATGAGCCACTCAGTCGCCCCTGAGGTTTGGTTTCTAATAGAACAAGGACAAAGTAGGTGTGGCTTGCAGAAGATTCACAAGATCCGTGTGAACCATGTCTTGGTGAGAGCCGCGCAGGGTGCAGATGGCACACACTGAACGTGTGACTGGCAAGCTTTAGTTGGAGGACTATTCAAATGTGAGCATGCTAAAGGGGACCGAGTGGGGATGGTGGAGCACTCTGGGGCCAGCAGCAGCAGGGAGCTGTTAGCCCCCAGCAGACATGGGTACTGGGACTAGTGTTCTAGCTTCGGGAAATACACAACCACTGCGCGACCTCAGCCCGGATTACTGGGGGCTAGACAGCAAATGCCCTGACTTCTCTGTTCTTTGACCTCGAATCTTCAGAGGATGTGAGGCTGTCTGTAGAGACCAGCCCCCTGGGCACAGCAGGGCTGGTGGACAGTGGATTTGGAAGGGCCAGTGAAGACTGCCCAGCCTAGGTTATGCAAAACATATCTGTATGAACTGTTCTTTGTGATTTTCTTTGGACACAGAAAGACAATATTGGTCTATTATCTATCTATCTATCTATCTATCTATCTATCTATCTATCATCTATATCCATCTGTCCTTCCATCCATATAGCCATTATTTATATATCATCTATATGCAGTTATCATCTATGTATATATGTGTGTAGATATCAATATCTATATCCATCCATCCATCCATCCATCATCTATACCCATGTACCCTCTCTCTTATTAAAAATAGTGGATTTATTGAGATAAAAGTCACATCAAATTACCATAAAACTTCCCCTTTTAAGAAGTGTACAATTAGGTGACTTTGAGTACATACACAGTTTTCTTGATTTTTTTAAGAAAAGGAACAGATGGCTTCCATTGGATTCTGGACACAGAACTATTCAGGTTAAGGACGATTTTTTTTTTTTACTGTGGAAAAATATATATAAGATCTGCCATTTTAACTCTTTTTAAGTGTACGTAAGGCCGATTGTAGGAGTCCTGCCTCGCGCCCCGGAGTGTGCAGGCAGGGTAGGGAAAGGAATGGTTCTCAAACCGAGCACAGAGACCAGTGTGCGCATTTCCAAACGTTGGAAGACTGATACGTGGCCTCAGCACGCGTGACTGGTCGCAGCTCGGGCCACGTGCACCCCCTCCATGTGTGAGTTCAACCACGCCCAGACGGGTCTACACCCCGCTGGCCCGGCCAGGGCCATGGATCTCCTGCCGGCAGCAATTGCACGTGGCTGCCCTTGTCCCTAGATGCTCACTCTCGGTTTGTGGACCCGTGAGAACAGGTCTCCCGCCAGCACTGACCCATGAATCACGCTTCCAGGAACACTGCGCGAGAGACTTCTAGGGAACTCGTATCCTCACGGTTTTCATCCTGGTTTTCCTTCTTACATACAGATTCTTTTCTCCTAGAGGATTCCCAAGTGCCTTAGTCACTTCCTGGGCTCAGCTGTGGCCTCCCAAGCTGCCCAGCTAAGCCACAGGAGGTCCCCTTTAGGAGATGAGTCTGAACCCCAGTGACGAGCGGGGCAGACGCTGAGCTGGCGTGCCTCCAGGAGTCAGGTCCTTGTCGGCGCAAACACACGTGGTCTCTGCGTTTTTCCGATCTCTGCGGTCACTCATTCATTCTCAGACGCTCGGCAGTCTGGGGACCAGGGGAAGAGGCAGAGCAGGGAGCTTCCAGGCCCTCAGGCAGCAGTTAAAGAGAGGGCAGCGGCTAGGTGAGGACAGTTGCCCAAGCGCAAAATTGTACGAACAACAGAGGACTGGGAAACCTTTATTGAGATGTAGCAGTCAAACCACAGTTGTTAAACAACCATAACGAGGTCTTAAATAATCAGTTCAGCTGGTCTCTATTTAATATAATAGCTGCCTATTAAACCTAAATTAAGGACAGACTTAAATGTCTCTAGGAGGCAGAAACCCCAAAGCGCCTGCCAAACCCAGAATGAAATTTCTGGCTGGAGTAGCCGCGGACATGTCTGCCTGGTCTGGGCGTGCTCTGCTTTGGACAAAGCGAGAGCCCCATCCCAGTGCCCAGCTGTCTGTGCTGGAAGAATATTCCTTCCCCGGGTTGGGGTAGGGTGGGGCGGCGGCTTTGCGATGCACTCCAGTTCTGATTATGTCGTATAAAGCTGTGAGTTTCATAGACATTCCCGACGATGCCAGAAATAGAGAAACGCCCGCAAAGAGCACCGCGAGGCCTCTGTGTCCTCCAGTGTGCCGGAATGGCGGTAAGTTCTGGGCCTCCTCTCCACTCCCATTCCCCTGCCACGGCTGGGTCCCTGGGACCTGTGTCTGCTCAGACCACGGCAAGAGACTTCCGGCCCCCTCCCCTCCTTCCGAACCACTCTGTTCCCTGCCACGACTGCTCCCTTCCTTCTCAAAATACTTTGCACCCTCTATGCACGAACACTCGGGAAGCAATACAGTAGCAGCGAAAACAGACCCTGGGAGCTTCCGTTTTCGTGGGACAGGCAGCCATTGAGCAAAATCCTCCAAGAGGCCATCAGACCACTGACCCTTTGGATTTTTCTCCCCGATCTCTCAGCCTCCAGGAACACAGGGCCCTGGTTCCCTCTCTACTCTCATTTCCTGCGTCTTCCTCCTCACGTCCTGGAGGACTGCCATGCACGCCCACTTAGTGTCTTTCTCAGGGCTCCTTCCGGGGACCACCTGCCTAGAATGATCTGGAATGATAGCTAGGAAGGCACATTCCCAGGTTCCTGTGCAGGTCTGCAGAGCTAGCTTCTGTCATTGTTGTTGTTAGGCCAGAGAACCAGGCTTTAATTTGTAATCAAGTTCCCAGGAGCCTTTGCTGTGTGCCGAGACCAGTGTTCCGCCATGTTTACTGTATTCTTCAGGCCTTTGCTCCAAGCCTCCTTCTGCTGGAAGTGCCCTCCTTCCTCTCGGTCTGCTTGGGGACTTGCATCTGTCAGGGCTCACCTCGGTGCCACACACCTCTATCGCTTTTCCTGCCCCCCCTCCCTCCAACGCACATACCTGTAGAGATGGCTGGTCAAGCACCCTTGGGGCTTGAGTCAGTGCACAGCTTTGTTGACATGACTGTGTTCACTAGAACGGGAGCCCCGCAGACCGGCTCCTCCCCATAGCCCAGCCCTTAGGTGGGAGCAGGCACGCGGCCAGCTCCCTGGGTTCGCAGCTGAGCGAGGCGAGTCCTGCAGCGATTAAGAGAAGCAATTCACCTCCTGGCTCCTCCACTCCGTGACACTGAGCACGTAGCCTCTCTGAACCTGCTTCTCCAAGTGTAAGTGGGGACGATCCGCCTGACTTACAGGGTGTTCTGAAGAATCAGGAATAAATGCATATGACGCGTTCTCCAAATGAATGCCTTCAGACTTGAAAGTGCCCGTGAACCACCTAGGTGTCTTGTTCAAATGCAGGCGCTGATTCAGCGAATCTGAGGTTCTGCGTCTCTGGCCAGTTCCCAGGTGACACTAGTGCTGTTGCTGCGGGGACTCCGCTTTGAGCAGCCGTGGCTCCAGAGGTTGGTTATTAGTAGTGTTATTGATAAGAAAGGCAGTGGACATATGAGAGAAGACGGCGAAACTTCTCATTACGATACGAAGAACCCCAGTTTGGAAAGGGAAAGCCCTAGAAGTCTGCTACCAGTCCGCTGGGCTCAGCACAGGGACCAGAAATTCCTGCCAGTAAGGCACTGCCAGACATGTCACTGTTGTGAACTCCCTGCTCCCCTGGGGGAGGTGGGCTGAGAGAGTGGGAGAGGGGCCGCTCTCCGCCGAGCACCCGAGGACCAGGGCATAAGGTGCAGGTTGCAGAGCCCAGCCTTACCCCTACCCTGTCTTCGATTCACGCACGCGCAGAAAGTTTGTAATGTACCATGTTTAAGTGCAATAGGAGATAGAGCTGTAGCCTACTGCACTGTTGCTCCTGTCCCCGTCACCCCACGGAAACAGTTCTTGCCGAAAGCATGAATGACCTGTCACTGTAAGCACGGGATATTTGGCGGTCCTCTTTCTTGACCACTCCGCAGCGTTGCTCCAAGGACGATCACTCACTCTTTCTTGAAACACTCTCTTCAAGAGCGGAGTAACACTTCCCCGATTTTGCAGGATTACAGGTTCACCCTCCTCTAATTCGCATTCAATGTTGGGAATTCCTCAAGTACTGGATCGTAGGTGCTCTCACCATCTCTGTCTCTCTGAAACCTTGGGAGGTCTCCGTCACCCTAAGGGCGTCTGGCACCATTTACAAGAGGATAGCCCAGTCATGGGTATCTCAACCAGACCCCTCCCAGGAAATCCTGACCAAATGCCAATCACCTCTTGGATGTCTCAGCTCGAATTCAGAATGTCCACAACCGCAGTCTTGATCTTTCTGCTTCAATCCCTCATTTTCCCAAATCTGTGACCGATCCCATTTCCAGAGGTGGGCATCTATACGTCATCCTCAATGCTTCCTCCTCTCTCTCACCGCCCGCATCTCATGCATGCCCAAGGCTTGTTGATTTTACCTCTTGAGTTTCTCTCAAAGCTGAACACTTCTCTTAGTCTCCATCACCACCACCTCAGTAGGGCTGTGAGTGTTATTGTCATTTTAAAAAGCTTTGATTTATTTATTTTGAGAGAGAGAGAGAGAAGAAGGAGGAAGGGGCAGAAAGAGAGGGGAGAGAGAGAACCCCAACAGGCTCTGTGCTGTCAGCTTGGAGCCGCATGCAGGGCTCAGTCTCACAAACCGTGGGATCATGACCTGAGTCGAAGTCAGGAGTCTGACGCTTAACTGACTGAGCCACCCAGGCGCCCCTCTTATTTTGGTTTTGAGTATCACCTGATTTCTCCTCTCCTGAAGGAGAGCGGCAAAGTCAAATGGCCCTCAGAGTTGAGGACAAGCTATGGATTTCATCTTCTTTCTGGAAGGATAATTTGTTTCATTCAATATGGGAGGACACCCTTCTTGGGGGGGTGGCTTGAACCAATTAGCCCATATTTGTTTTCCTCTTATAGGATGAGATTGGGATTCTTCTCTTACTACCAGCCCTGAGTGCAGGCATTGCCGGTTCATGTGGGTAACCAGACTGCTAAGGACAGGAGCAAGAAATCATCAGTGTTAGTGATGCAATCAATTTTGCTTTCCACATTTTAGTAGCGAATTCGTTCGTCTGATATATTAGATTGGACTCTAATCTTTGTTCTAATTTCTTTGTTCATCCATTTACTCATTTGGGAAGATCTATTTGGGGGAGTCTTCCTTGCTTTGTTGGGAAGACAACCTAATCCACAGTGATAAGTTTTCCATCTCCATGCTTGTGTTGAGGATAAGGATTCTGAATGGAGAATGGAGAAAGGCAGAGCTTACTCTCATCCGTGGCTCTGAAGGGCTTACCTGGAACAGGTGCCAGAGCCCCACTCAACTGTGTGGGCAGAAACCTTGTTTTTTTTTCTTAGCATTTTGTGTTAAATGCTAGGTCCAAGGCACAATTCTTAGTCTGTAGTTTTCTTTAATTTAGCTGGAGGGAAGAGTATAGACTTTGTGGTCCATCTGCTTCGTTCCAACTCTAGTTATTCCTCTTACTAGCTATACATTCTTTGGCAAGTTACCTTTTGTTTGGTGTGGTTTCCTCAAGTATAAATCGGCACTCATGATATTACTTCCTTAGTGTCGCGAGGATTAGATAAGGTGGCGTACGTTGTAAAACTTCATGAGAACTTGTCCTCGGTGACTGTTCTTCTTTTTGACAACATTCTCCATTTTTCTCCTGCTTCTTCCTTCTCATTACTCTTTTTTTGGCATTCTGCCTCTTTCTGCGCCCCCCATGGACTTTCCTGAAGTTTCTTTTACCCTTAATCTATATTTATTCTCCCCATCCCCATTCTCCATTTATATTTGGTGGTGATTTGATTTAATTTTGTGATGTCAAAATTATCATTATGACCCCCCAGTCTGAGCCTCCAGCCCACCCCCTTCATCACGAAGCTCAGACCACTTTGCCAAAGGTCTGCTGGGTGTTTCCGCGTGGATGTCCATTAGCACCTGTAAGTCTGAACTCCTCTTCCCACCCCACCCCCTGTCTTCAACACCACCCGCTCAGTCTTCTCTCCTCCCTTGGCGTCTGACTTCTACGTCCTCAATACCTGGTCATTGCCTTGGAACATCCATCAGTCCCTTAATGTTGCCCTTAATAATAATAACATTAATACCTGACATCTAATTTTTTTTAAAAAGAAAATCAGATGAGAAAACTCTTCTTCTTAAAACATAGCAAGATCTTCTGCAGGAAAAACTGTTTCCTTCTATTTACTGAATACTTCTGACAGCAAATGGATGGGTTTCCCACTCTGACCAATTCTCAGGTCTGTTCTGACACTATCTACCTGGGGTTAGCACAGACCCTGCAGGTTAAGGGCTCAGTCCCACAAGACCCCCCGACCCCAGTCCAGATGCTAATCCAATGTAGTGGGTCTCCAGGCTTCTTACAACTTCTGTCCAACTTGGGTACCAATTGGAGGTCTCTACAACCCCCTCCATGGGTTCGGTAATTTGATAGAATGGCTCACGGAACTCAGAAAACAGTTTACTTGCTAGAGTATTAGTTTATCATAAAAGTATACAATTCAGGAACAGCTAGATGGGAGGAGAGATGCATGGGGCAAGGTATGGGGGATGGGACGTGGAGCTTCCATGCCCTCTCTGGGGGGTACCACCCTCCCAGTAGCTCTAAGCATTTAGCAACTGGGAAGTTCTTTAAACTTTCAGTTAGGATTTTTCTTAATGGAAGCCTCATTACATAGCATGATTGATTGAGTCATTGGCCGTTAGTGATTAACTCAACCTCCAGTCCCTTCTCCTCCGAGGCCAAGGGTTGAGGCTGGAAGTTCTAACTCTCTAATCACATTGTTGGTTTCCCTGGTAGCCAGCCCCCTTGCTTTAAGAGTCACTCATTAGCCTAAACTCAGGTACGGTTGAAAAGGGCTTATGAATAACAGAAGACATTCTCCTTCACCCTATCATTCAGAAATTCCAAGGGTTTTAGGAGATCTGTCCAGGAACTGAGGATGAAAGTCAAATATATATTTCTTAATATACCGGAATATCACTTTTTTTTTTTGCTTGTCAACGACATTAAAAACTCTTCACTGCGACCTCCTACAGGGTTTTCTCCTATTGTTCTCCTGGTTGAGCACTGATAGATTCTACTGCTGAGCCATCCCAAGTGAAAAGAGCAAGTGGAGAAATGATTCTTTTCTTTAAAGAACAATGCCTTTCCGCCAGTAGCAGAGCTTCCAAAGGGTTCACAACTTAGGATGTGGACAAGAAATCTCAGGCAATCAGAAATCAAGGTCACTTTTGAAAATAGACAAAGGGGTGATAAACAGAACCATAGATAACGTCAACACATCTCATAGCTTGCTGTTCAGACATCCGGAGAGCGAAGGGGATTCACGAAATTTCAGCTAATGCTCTAAGCCCTCACGTGAGAGTTAGAAGAGTGTGAATTTCATCTTGGCTTTTCCTTGAACTTTTTAACCTCTGAACCTCAGTTTATACCTTTATAACAAAGGGGGTCGGGCTAAATACTGGTGCTCCTAGGGAACGTTTTGGAAATTGTGGGACATTTCTGATCGTCACAGTGATGGGAAATGGTACTACCGGCATTTAGTGGGTGGACACCAGGCGTGAGGGTATCTTGTAGTGCACAACGCATCCTGAGCCGTGTCCCAGCACCTTTTCTCAAGGAGGTAAAAAACTCGTATGGAATCACCTGCATCCCAAACCCAACTCTCTTTGCATATAAACTTACACCATTGTTTCGTGGTGTTAATATACACTGAATTTTCTAGAAAGGCAAGTAACACGTAAATGGAGAAAGCCTGTACTTTGTCTTGTTTGTTGCTTTGCCAAGACTTGTTCACCATCTTGAAGAAGTCAAGTCACCGATGACTGTGCCATTCTTAGTGTTAAAGGGGCCAATACGGTACTCTAACTCTGCCCCTGTAGGCACTGAATTCTTGGTGATGTTGTACCTGTTGTTAATGCACGTACTTAGCACTTACTTAGAAATGTCAACTAGAAGAATAAATGTGGATAAAACATCAAAATGAGATAAAAACATCTGATTTATTCTTTGTGTCTTATAAACATATTTTTTTCACAAGCATTGGCATAGTGAAATTCGTCTTATTTCATTAGAAATTGCCTTATTTCTCACATTATTTATATTATGGGACATTATACTTATGTTTAAAAATATGTGCGTAGGGAGGTTATACATCTATATCTCCATTTAAGAATAGCAAGGGTGGGGCCCCTGGGTGGCTCAGTCGGTTGAGCGCCTGACTCTTGATTTTGGCTCAGGTCATAATCTCAGGGCTGTGAGATCAAGCCCTGTGCATTGGGCTCTGTGCTGAGTGTGGAGCCTGCTTGATTTTCTCTCTCTCTCTCTCTCTCTCTCTCTCTGCCTCTTCCCTGCTTATGCTCTCTCTTTCAAAAAAAATAATAGTAATAGCAAGGGGTATATTGCAAAATATTGGCTATACAAATAAGATGCTAGGTCTAATAGAAGTAGGATCTTTGGGCTGGATAATTTTCAGTTCTAATATTTTAGGAAAATGAGTTACCATCAAATAAAACAAAAAAGTCAGCCAGAACTCATAACAAAAAGGATGAGCAGCACACTAACCAGAGACTGTATATATCTTTCATAGGGGCAAGCCCCTCTACTCCCCTGCCACCCTCCACCCCCGCCCGATTCAAACAAATACCAATTATATGGACCTCTGTATCTTCATCTCCACTGGGACTTGAGTCCACCCTCATAATCTTGCCTGACAACGGTTGCTAGGAAGACGCAGCCTCTCCAGCTGACCTTCCAAAGACTTGAGATCATAGCCGGTTGTTTCCCAGCTGCTGATGAGGAGATCAAATCTGCTCAGAGAGAGCCATGGAGAAACACACAAGCAGCACAAATAGCAACAACACGCAGAGGAGGCCAGGGACGATATATAAGATGTGACGATCGGGAGATGCTTGGCTATTGCCTTCCATTTCTGGAGGCTTGGGAGGAAAAATGGACAGATCCAAAATCTGTCCATCGTGCTTCCTGTTAATACAGGGATAGAGGGGCTACCAGGCAATCTGTTAATTCGGCCCCTTTCATTAAGTCTGTCGGCAGTCCACAGCTTACAAGCAGGCAGTGTCTGAGTTCCACTGCTTCAACTTTGGCTACTCCATTCTTCTGATAGAGCTCAATAGCGATGATGATTACGATAATGATAATGATGGCCACCATTTGTTGATACTTGCTTTGTTCCTAGCATTGTCCTAAGTGGTTTTCATGAATTCCCTCCTTTAACCCTCATGGCAGCCCCTGGAGGGACACATCACCGACTTACCTACTTTGTGGCCTGGGCTTTAGTACGGATTTCAATCATTTGGTCTGCCGCATCCAATGACCGTGCATGCAGCAAGATTCATTCTTTCATTCATTTATGTATTCATTCATTCATCTATCACCGTATGTGACCTAAGCCTGTGATTGCTGCCAAGCCAACTGGGAACTTGGTGATTGAGACCCACACCCTTCCCCAGGGAGCTGAGGGCCCAGTTCTGTGCAGAAGTGAGCTTTGACTTCAACCCGCCCCAGGATGCAGACTTTAGGATCAAAGGGCTTTGACAAAAAGTCAGGAGCCACCAGTTGCCCGGTGCTGCTTGGGTCTATGCATTGAGCTTCATCTCACTTAACCTGCAGAATGATGTAGACGCAGTAGCATAGGCGTTGAGTGTGGGGCTCAAGGAGAAGATCGCTGTACAAAAGGGTAGGACCTCTCTCATGTTCCACTCCACTTGGGCTCAGCTGGCCACTCAACCCAGGCTGCTGATTCTGCCATGAGCTTTTGGCTTCTTTTCATGACTTCTATTTGCTTCTGTTTAAGAGGATTTGGATCTTAAAGAAGAGAAATGGAAACCTCAGGAGCATGTGGCAGAACCCTGCCTACAGACATAGGGAGTTGCTTGACCAGCCTGTGCAAAGGGCAGAGTCAGGTGCTGGAAAATGACTTTCTAGGTCTTCATGGAAGGCGCCCATTGGTAGGTCCAGGGATTCCAGGCTTTCCTTTGCCCACAGGCCTTGTCCTGGGAGGTGATGCTCCGTCAGCTTCTCCAGTAGGGCTTCTGCCTCCACTTACCCGCACGCTGGATCCAGAGAGGCTAGCTCTTTGGACTGAGAAGGGCTGAGCTGCCCACCATGTGGTCTAGGCTGTAGCGTTTGCATTTCTTTCTTTTTTTTTCTTCTGGTATGGTTATTAAAAACTTTGTAAAAATTTTATTTTCAAATTCACATAAGTAAAATTCATATTTTTGATGTACAGTTTTGACCATTACCACAATCAAGATAAAGAATAGTTCTATCCTCCTCTCCTCTCCATCAACATATCCCGTATGCTGCCTTTGGTAGTTAGTCCACTCCCCTCTACACCCAGCACCTGGCAGTTTGGCCTTTTCCACAATGTAATATAAATAGAATCCAACAATAAGTAACCATTTGGGTGTGACTACTTTCACTTAGAAAATACATTTGAAATTCACCTATGTTGCCATTATCAATAGACCCCTTCTTTTCTTTCCTTTTTTTTTTTTTTTTTTGCTGAGTAGTACTCCATTGTATGGATATACCACAGTTTGCTTGTCCCTCCCCCGGGTAAAGGGCATTTGGGTTGTTTCTAGTTTTGGGGGATTGCCGATAAAGCTGCTATAAACATCTAGGTAGAGTTTTCTATATGAACATACATGTTTTAAGTTTATTTATTTATTTTGAGAGAGACAGCATGAGTTTTAATGGGGGAGGGGCAGAGAGAGGGGAGAGAAAGAATCGCAAGCAGGCTCCACATTGTCAGTGTGGAGCTGATGGGAGGCTTGATCCCATGAATCATGTGATCGTGACCTGAGACAAAACCAAGAGTCAGACATTTAACCTACTGAGCCACCCAGGCACCCTGACATATATTTTTAATATGTAAATATCTATGGGCAGGACTCTTGGGTTATATGGTCAATATGATTAACTTTATAAGAAACAGATGAACTTTTCCAACATGGCTGTACTGTTTTATACACCCATCAACAATGTATGAGAATTCTGGTTACCCCTTTTCCTTCCCAACACTTGGTATTGTCAGTCAAAAAAATTATTTAAGGGGCACCTGACTGGCTCAGTTGGTAGAGCATGCGACTCTTGTCTTGGAGTTGTAAGTTCAAGCCCCACACTGGTGTAGAGGTTCCTTAAAAATAAAATCTTGAAAAAAATATTTAAGCCATTCTGACAGGTGTGGAATGGTATCTTACTGTGGTTTTTAAAGAAATTTTAATGTTTATTTTTGAGAGAGAGAGAGACAGAGTGCAAGTGGGGGAGGGACAGAAAGAGAGGGAGACACAGAATCTGAAGCAGGCTCCAGGCTCTGAGCTGTCAGCACCGAGCCCAACATGGGACTCAAATTTACGAACTGTGAGATCATGACCTGAGCTGAAGTCAGACCCTTAACCAACTGAGCCTCCCAGGCTCCCCTGTGTGGTTTTTATTTTTTTTAAGGTTTATTTATTTATTTATTTTGAGAGAGAGAGTAAGAGAGAGCAAGAAGGGGAGAGGCAGAGAGAGAGAGGTAGAGAGTCTCACGTGGGGCTCGAACTCACGAATTGTGAAATGATGACCTGAGCCGAAATCAAGAGCTGGACGCTTAACCGCCTGAGCTGCCCAGGTGCCCCTCACCTCTTCTTTCATGATTGGCTTCCTTAGGTGCTTTGTCTATTTTTCTCTGGGATAATTTTAAATTCTTTATTCTTCATGCAACAGTGCCCTGGACAAGTGGCTGGAAAGTTATTTGCAAAACTGAATTAAATCCAGTCCGGATATTTTTCAGAGGAGCCATCCAGCGACATTCTCTGGTTAGAGGCAAAACTGAGTTACTTTCCCCTGTTAGGCTCATCCATGCTGTGAGTTAAAAAGAGGCTGTCCCCTTCAGTCACTGGATGGATGTCAACTACTCAGTGAGAAGGCACGGGCTCCGTTTGCCTCATCGGCCAAGCTCTGAGCGGCAAGAACATGGAAAATACGGTGCAAAGAAGTCTTCTGGTTTGAGATCCATGAGAATCACTTGGCTCCAAACTAGACCTAACAGTGACAGTGGCGAGCAGTGGTGGACAGCGGCAGGGGAGATTGGGGGAACACCACCCGGCTATGGCTTCCCTATGGTTAGAAACCCAGTTGAATCCATGTTTTCAAAAGTGGTGCAATGCACATGGGGAACAGAAGTGAGGATCCCCATTTTATAGTTGAGGACCCTGCAGTTCCTTCCAGGGTCAGTGATCATGAGGGGGTTGAAGAAGGACGCCAAGTGTCTCTGAGCTTGCCTGGCTCAGTAGTGACCAGGCCGCCTTCTACTGGGGAAGCCAGAGTCACTGCAGAGAAGAGTCTCTTGCGTGTGTTCCGATCCTTAGGTGATCCAATTCATTCCCTTTCGTGCTCAGTGTGTTTTCAGGCTGTGCGTGGCAAGAAGACCTTTTCTGACACTTATCCTCGTCATCGTGGATTTCAGGAATCGAATTAAAAAAATAATCCAGACAAAACATCCTCCTTCGTTTTGGGTTAGCTCTCCCATCAATTCGGTTATTTCCTGCAATGTTAGGATTCTGAGTTCCAAATGAGGCCTCGACACCGGTTAGCAGGTTCATTCCAGTTTCTTTGGGGTGGGAGACATGGAGGGACATGGAGAGGAAGCACAGTCTTTGCTGTCAGGACGCTCATAGACAGGCGTGGGGAACAGTGAGGCAATGGTTCCAGCGCCGGGTGAAGGGGGTCTAGAGATGTATGTCCAAGTTGTTCTGGCGTCACTTAGAGGCAGTGGGCGGGGGGACAGGTGGTAGGAGAAGGGCTTTTGAGAAAAGGGAAATGTGCACTGAGTTTTAAAAAAAACCAACAACCCTCAAAAAACCCAGGTAAGGCAGGGGAAAGGCTAGGTAGAGGGGAGAGCGAGTCCAGGCTTTCAGTGACTCAAAATATTTTTCTCAAATATTTCTCAAATTTTTATGACACCAGGCATTGCCCTCCGTGCTGTGTTACGACGTTCTCTAAATGAGCCTCCGTTAAAACTTTTGGTGTCACTCAGCTTCCTTGCTGCATCCTACCCCCTACAAATTTCCTGGCTGGTGGCAATGGAATTAGTCAGAAAAGAGCGTAGTAGATTAAAAAAAACAAAACGAACCAACTCTGCATTCTCTGTTTTCCTGGAAAGTCCGCTGGGAATGGACTGCCAAGCCCAGGACGATAGACGATAAAACCTTGGTTTGCCAGCATAACTCGTGCCCGAAAGATGCCCGAAATTCCAAGTACTCGTATTTCAAAGCGAATGTCCCCGTAAGAAATAATGGAAACTCAGATGATTCATTCCACAGCCCAAAAATATTCATATAAAAATGGCTATAATACTGTACTATGATACAAGATAATAAAGAAAACACAAAATATAAGGAAAAAGAAACTCACCTGCACTTACCTTTGAAAATCTTCATGGCTGGTGTGAGACAGAGGAGGGTTACTGTATAGGATGACTTTTGCTGCCGCTAACGGATGCTGACTACGGTACAGTATTAATAAACTCTTGTCATATACCGTATCCGATGTCACTGGCAATAAGGCAGCAGAGGAAAGGGTCTAATCTGCAGGCAGCCTGACCTAGAATGAAGCAAAGCGTTCCTATTCTTGGATGGAAAAGCAAAGGACTGTCCACAGGTGCTTGGAAGGGACAAAAAATACACCAGCGCCGGTTGTGGGCGCCTTCTAACGTTCTGAAAAATCACTGATTTCTGCCAAACACCGTGGCCTGAGACCGAGCATCTGAACATGGGAAATGATTGCTCCCCCCCCCGCCAGAGGTAGAGAGAGAGAGAGAGAGAACCGTTGGCTCAGTTGTGATCACGTGACATTCAGCATCTCGTACTACTCATACTGCAAGAGATCACTTGTTTATCAAGTTAAAATCGATCAGAAATGTTTGCTCGTCTTGTGGAACACTCGGAGAACAAGTTACTCGCAGTCCAAGGTTTTACTGTATACATATATATACACACACACGCATATATACATATACTGTATCTATCTATATGCAGTATGTATACCGCATCTCACAATCCAAGGGTTTACTGTATATATACATACAGTATACACAGAAAGGGGAATGGGAGAAAAGCAAGGGGAGCTGGGAAGGAAGGCACGCAGAGCTTGGGGGGCAGGACACGGACAGAGCCAGGCAAGAGAGCGAGAGAACGCTTGCGTCTTTATTCGGCCTCGCCTGGGGCCTGGCTCAGTGTTTCCAGGGTGAGTTGCCTCAGCCGCACTTACTCAGGGAATGAGGCCGAGGGGACAGGACGGCTGAATGGTGATTCTGGAAGTCTCTTAGGGAGAAGTGCAACTGACAGGCAGGGACACTGGCTCACACACCCGGACTTTCTAATGTCCAAGGAGGAGTGAAGGGAGGAGAGAAGCTAACAGGCCACTTCCGGCATCCTTCCACCAGCGCATTCTCCTACTTCCTCTCCCTCCACCCACAGCGCCCCCTCCCCACCCCCGCCACCACATCCCACTCTGCCATCCTTACCGCTACCACCACCAGCACTGCCTCTGACACGACGACCACCGGCACCTGTCGCCATCGTCACTGCCTCCACCGCCACCAGCTCGTCCAACACAGGCGCCCCTGTTAGGGCTCTCGTGACATGCCCAACACCATGCCGACAGCTTTCTGTGGATTTAATCCTCACGACACTCCTCCACCGTGGGAATTAGGAGTCCTGTTTTACAGCGGAGGGGAGCGAGGTTCAGAGAAGTTAGGTAATTAGTTCAAGGTCACATGGCAGAAAGCTGTAGAGCCCGGATCTCAGCCCAGGCCTGCCTGTTCTTCCAACGGGCAAGGCTCGGCGCCTCAGAAGGATGCACTGTTGGGCACGAGGCACCTTCTGGAGGCTTCTTTTATGTACTCCTGAGCCACAATATTTGGGTCTGAAAGGCTCCTGGCGGGCTGTGACCAGGCCTGACAATCTGTTTCTCCTTCCTTTTTCTGACTTTCTCTCACACATTCTGCTTCATATGGCTTTTCAGGTCAGAACAAATAAAAATGTTTTGTGTCCCCTCTTCTTCCGAGCTTCGGGTGTTACTGTTTGCACACAGTTCTGGAAGCAGATGGAGTCTGATGGTGAGCCCAGAGGAGAACTCAGTCGTGACAGCTCTCTGGAAACACCCACATAGCATAAATACCTCTGAGAATATGAGAGAGGGAAAGAGAGAGAGAGAGAAAAGAGAGACATGGAAATAGAGACTGACTGAGGGGTAGAGACACAGAGATAAAGACACAGTGAGAGAAAGAGAGAGAAACAAAGATGCACGCAGGGAGAGAGACAGAGACACACATCCAGAGACACAGAGATAGAGACATAGAGAAAGAGATAAAGAGACAGAGAGAGAGAGAGGGAGAGAGAGCACGCACGTGCGTGAGCACAGGTGGCTGACACCGTTCGCTGCTTATGCTCTTGGGTCTAGTTCTGTGAGGGCCACCCCTGCGCGCCCGAGCCAATCACTCCCCAGTGGTTTCGCTCCCTCGCTGCGGAAAGAATACGCTATAAAGCACTTAGCTGAGTGTCAGGCACCCATGAGGGTTCAAGGGGTGACCACTGTCTGCATGAACGAAGCCACTGCTCCCTGCTTTGGCGCCAGCAGCCGACACCAGGCACCAGCCTCTGCGCGCCCGGCCTTCTCCCAGGGTGAATGGGACACACGTCCCTCGGCAGAGTCCCCGGCGGTGTCAGAGTCAGGAGCGCCCACGAGGAGACGAAGTGCATTGCCTGGTGCACGACATGAACTTTGGGGACACTTGGGAGTGGGGGTGCGGGAAGCACGCCCTGAAACTGTTATTTCAAGTTCCCTCCTGCAGCCTGTCAAAGTCGGCTCGAGCGCTGTGCTGAAATCACCCCTGGTTCTGCTGAAACCGGAGCTTGGTTAGGGTTCTGACCCACAATAAATCACCCGGGGGAGGGTCGTGCGGCTGCATATCTGGTCCAGCGGGGAGGGGCCCGGCTGCCTTGTTTTTCTGGAAGCACGTGGTTCAGAATCTGTCGCGGTCGTTGGTGGAGACCCGGCCGTGGACAACCTCGCCGGAGAAGGAATTGTGGGCAGAGGCGCGTTTTTCTGCCGTCCTCGCTCTGGATTTTCCTTCGGGGTTCTCTGTCACCTCCTGTTCGATCCATTTCACTTTCTTTACTTCTTTCCCCCCACCTGAGCTCTTTGGGGTGGCCCACGGCCGTCAGAGAAGGTGGCAGGTGGAGTTTAGAGCCGAAAGCCTGAGTCGCCTTTTATCCCGCCTCCATCTACGAGACTGGAACCTCAGCTGTAAAAATGGGCACAATGGTAGCCTGTCTGCCGGTCTCCAGGGCTGTTTGAAGGACGGGAAGAAATAACAGTCTGAAAGTGCTTCGCACAGAGTAGCGCCCTGTTCCAAAGCCAAGGGGTGATACGTGTGTTGTTTTTATTTGCGGCTGTTTGGGGGCGGGAGGAACCATCGGCGGTTGGTAGAAATAACGCAAGTGGCTCTTCTGGATGACCTTGACCTTTAGGACTTTGGCCAAGTTGTCTAGAGCCTAGACACCTTCGTCAATCAAGTTGGGAAATACAGCACTATCATTTTCTGTGCTTATGACCCTATGATGTCTTGTCAAAGCCAAGACGCGAAGCAAGGTGTATGACAGGCCATCATCAACCAGTGAGCGAAAGTCACCTTTGGAAGAAGGAAGAGAGAATTCGCCCTCCAGGGACGGCTCTCAGGGTGGGGACCATCATGAGCTTTAAAAATTTGTTTTACTTGGGTCCTTTCTAGATTTTCCATAATGGCCACCTAAAATTCCCATCAAGCATTGCCTTCAAAGTTAGGAGAGTTAATGGAACACCAAATTTATGCCTGCAGCTAATTTCCCAGTCTCCCGCTGCTGCCCACCTGCCCACCCGCCTCCTCCCCAGGGCGCCCTTCCCCAGCCCCTCCTGGAGCCAAGCCTAAGCCAGTGCTGCCTTAGGGTTACTCGAAGGGGGCCCAGCCGAGGAGGATCCAGGGGGCACTGCAACACACCTGCCGGGGGCGCCACCGGGCGGGAGGGGCCAGGTTCTGTGCCGCGCTCCTCCCCTGCACCGGCATCCCCGGAAGGGCATCTCGTTTAATCTTGTCATCAGCCCAGAGAGGAGCTGATTGATTTGCCGCCAGCCCCATTGGTTTCGCAAATGAGGCTGTTGAGGCTCAGAGAGGTTAAGCGACTTCCCTCATTTGCACAGCCAATAAGGGACTGAGCTTGGATTTGAACCTGGAGGACTGCAACTCCAAAGGCGGGGCTCATTCCGCCAGCAGGAAGCTCTCAGGACAGTGTTGCAGGAGAGCCGCCTGAGGATGTGCCCTGGGTGGGGGGCGTCGGGAAGGAGGGGCGGGGGAGGGTTGAAGGAGGGGCATTTGAGGTGGCCCCTCCGAGACACACGCGACACACGGCGCCTCCCTCCTGGCTCCACGGAAGGAAAGGAGTCTAGTCGTTGCCAGCAGGAGCAGGTGGGGGCTTCGCGGGGCCTGGAGACTCTGCGTCTTTCAGGTCCCTGCAGGACGGAGTGCCCACAGTCGGCGTCAAAATGGTCCTTACACGTTGCTATGTCTGTATTTCTTATTGAAAAGAGGATCTTCGTGTTGAACACAGAACGGACCGGTGTGGTTTTGTTAGTGGCCGGAAATCCAGGGCCGAAGAGGTTGACGTGGAGGGAAGCGGGGCCTCTGTTCTTGGGCGGCTCCGTGCTGGGAGGGGCAGGCCGTGGGTCAGCATCCGTGCTTCTCCTTCTGGCGGTTCGGTCCCTAAGGGATGGGGTGGGAGGGCGGCTGGCATCGTGGAGTCCCCACCAGGCACCAGACCTGTCGCCTCATCCTGACAAGGGCCAAGCCGGGTGGCTGTGCTGTCCCTGCTTCCCTCATGCTGTGTCCCTCCTTTCCAGAGGAGGAAGGTCAGGGATGGTTAAGAAACAATGGAGGAGGGGCGCCTGGGTGGCTCAGTCATTTAAACATCAGACTCTTGACTTGGGCTCAGGTCACCATCTCGCGGCCCCTGAGTTCAAGCCCCGCATCGGGCTCTGTGCTGACAGTGCAGAGCCTGCTTGAGATTTTCCTTCTCTCTTTCCCTCTGCCCTACTCATGCTCTCTCTCTCTCTCTCTCTCTCTTACTCTTGAAATAATTAAGTAACTAAACTTAAAAATGTTAAAAAAAAAATCACGGGGTAGGATTTGAAGCCATGACTCTCTGGTTTCAGAATCACTTGGTGGTTCCATATTACCTTGTTTCCCTAGGCCCAGACAGGAGAAGTAGTCCTTCCAAAGTAAGAACTGTCCAAGGCGAGGAGCGCCCCGCCATCCGTCGCACGCAGCCACCGAGGAGCTCGCTTTTCCTTGACCTCGCTCCTGGGATGTGCGCCTCTCCTCCCGCGAGGACAGGGCACCCCAGGCATCTGCCTTTGATCGGACGGGGCCGCGGCCCTGCAGAGACGGGACACATCCCTGTGGTCTGGGGCCTCTCTCACACCCCGCGAAAATGCCATTTGCAGATGGGGAAGACGGAGAAAATGCGAGAAGACAGGAAGGAGAAAAGTCAACAGACACAAGGCAGGTGCCCTGGGAGGTAGGGTCACGGCCCGGGGAAGAGAAAATAGGCCTCGACCACGGGTCAGGGCGTAAACACAGAGGCACCAGCGCCCGATTTGTTGGAAGAAACCGCGCTGGGCCGGGTCGGGGAGAAGAGGTTCGCCATGCGTGCCGAAAGGAGCTTCGAAAGGATCCCGGCTGCTGAGAAGCAGGGCTTCTGAGCCGAAAGCAAGGAGGAGCGAACCTTTCGGAGGGGCTGGGCCCCTGGCGTCTCCCCATCACTGCGCTTCTGGCTCCGGCCTCCCGCAGGGCCCAACACAGGCCTCAGTGTGGGGGGCAGAGGCCTGCCTGCCTCTAACACTGTCAGGAAAGAACATTCTGGCCCGGAGTGACCCAAGGAAGAGTTCTGTGGGGGTCCCGGCAGCCGTGGGGTGGTGAGAGCCCCACACCGTCTCTTTCTTCTCTGCCTTCTCTCTGCTGGTACCTTGAACTGCCCGTCGGGGCCTGGAGATGGCTTCCAATGGCTTCTTCCTTCGTCCTGGGACTGGCTGCCTGCCCACTGGCTAGTGCCTGCTCAGTTCAAGGGCAGTGTCGGGGGTTGGGCGGGGGGGAGACAAGAGTACTTCCTGCGGGCACTTTGCGGGGTCGGCTCACCCAGGGAATCGTCTCCTCAGGTGGGAAGACGTTGTGAAGAGAAGTTTCCTGATGTGGCTGGGTCCCGAACAACACCGCCCAGGGAGAGGACCCCTCTCAGAGGCCCGCCTTCACCCACTTGTGAACTGAATGGAGGCAGCCACAGCGTGTTCTCTCGCCGTTCCACGCCAGAGCCGGGGACGCGGAGTCGGGAGGCCTGGGCCGTGGCCCTCGCTCTCCTGATGACACTCCCAGGCAAAGCTGCAGCCTTCACGTCAGAAGTGGGGGTGGAGGTGGGGAAGCTGATAGGAATAATGACGTCATCATAATCCTAATACCTGCTCTCCTTCCGGCCCCAGCTGACTCCACAGCCGCGTGAGGTGACACACGTGATTCTTCCCTCGGGACCGTGAACCATGATGCACGCGTGTCGTGGGCTGAATTACGCCCCCTCAGATTCAGGGGTTGAACTCCTAATCCCCGCTACCTCAGAATGTGACTCCATTTGGAGGCGGGTCTTTAAAGAGAAAATTCAAGTAAAATGAGGTTTGAATTCAACACGCCTGGAGTCCTGATACGAAGAGGGGACGAGGACAGACCACGCAGAGGGAAGACCGGGTGAAGACACAGGGAGAAGACGGCCATCTGCAAACTGAGGAGAAAGACCTCAGCGGAGGCCAATCCGGCCGATCCCTTGGCCTCAGACTTCCGGCCCCCAGAACTGTGAGGAAGTAACTCTCTGTGGTTTAAACCCCCCAGTCTGTGGTAATTTGGGGACAGCCCGGGGTGGCTGAGACAACACGTCAGGACTCCAGACATACCCAGACGCAAGTGAGGAATGACACGCCAGCACCTGAGGGGGCTATGATAGTCTCTGGAGAAAGGTAGGAAGTGACAGGAAGACACAAAACAGTCAGCCAAGGGCAGTCAGGGAAGGCTTCATGGAGGAGGCCAACTCAACTTAGGTTTTCTAAACTATAAAATCGGGATGACGATAGTTCCTTTCTCAGAGCGGTTAGGGAAGACAAAGTGAGGGAATCCACGGAAAATGGGCCCAGAGAGAACATGGGGTGAATCTCACTATAGTTTTTCCTCTTATTATCGAAATGTGCTGAACGCTGGGGGCAGAGAATGGAGAAGTATGGGGAGAGGCAGGACGTGGGGGAGGGGCCAGAGAGAAACCCTGCCGGCCCAGGATGGGATTGTTACAGACATGAGGAGGGTGGCGACTGTGAACCTAATCATGTCAACGGAACTTCTCCCAAGCCCAGTTTTTTTTTTTTTTTAATATTTTTATCTACTTTTGAGAGAGAGACAGAGAGAGAGAGAGAGAGAGAGACAGAGTGAGAGCAGGGGAGGGGCGGAGAGAGAGGGAGACACAGAATCGAAGCAGGCTCCATGCTGTCAGCACAGAGCCGGGTGTGAGACCCGAACCCACCAACCATGAGATCACGACGTGAGCCGAAGTCGGACGCTTAACTGACTGAGGCACCCGGGTGCCCCCACGAGGCCGGTTTTAAATGTTCCTGCCTGATCCAATTCTCTAGTGCCAGAGTCACCCATAAAAATGGGAAGACCTCAAAAAGCAGTGAACGAGGAGAGCACGGCTGTGTTTGGGCAGACCTGTAGCATCTCCATGGATCCTGTGCTACGGGTGAAAATCCGCATTTGGGATTCGTCGGCCATTTTATGTGAGGCTCTGGGGGCCACGGCTTTTCACAGCCCGCCCGTCACTAGATTGGCCCAATACCGATTCGCTCATTCATTCAGCCATGCATGTCACAGATATTCCTTAGTCCTTTTGTGCACCGAGCCTTCAGCCATGTGGGCAGACAGATGCACGCGGTGTCCGCAGCTCCTTGTTTCGTGTGGTTTATCTTACTTCCGTCCGTGGAGGACCGTCTGCCTCCTGTCTAGGTCCCCTGGCTGGGGGAGTTCCTGCAGAGGGGCAAGAGGAACAGAAAGCCTCTTCCACCGCCCATGCGACCCAGGCTCCCGGTGCTGAGCTTCTGAACGTCGCTCAGTAGGAGCGTGAGCTTCTCTGCGGGCGCTCCAGGAGCAGCTGTAAGAGGAAGGCATGAAGACTTAAAGGCAGGTCTGGGATGGTGGCCATCAATAACACTCAGGCTTTTCATCCTGCTTTAATCTTAATGACTGCCGTGACAACGGTTGTATGATGCAGGCTAACAATAGTCAGTGTCTAATGGAAGGAAGGAGTGTAGTTTATTTTGGTAAGACCTCTTGCTGGAAGCTGCAGAAGACTACTATTTTGCAGTCTGGAGAGGCTGTGAAGCTCACCTTGGCCCTTGATCAGGCTCAGCAAATACACGTTAAGCGTGTCGTTGCTCCCATTCCTGCACCCGCGGCAGGCAGCACTAATCAGCCTGCAGATTGCCCGATCTCTCTCAGAAAAGGCACCTGACCTGCTGAAATGAGCCCAGGGATCAAGCTGGTTTATTGTCTCCCTTGGGGGCTAGGGGCTTGTCTTAGTTTATGCTGCAGACTGGATAGCTTATACACAGTGGAAATTTATTTCCCGCAGTCATGGAGGCTGGGAAGTCTAAGATCAAAGAACGAGCACGGTTGTGTTCTGGTGAGAGCCCTCTTCCCGGTTCACAGCTGGTGGCTTCTCACTGGGTGCTCACTTGGTGGAAGGAGCTGGGTGGGAGGGTGCTCTGGGGTGGGGAGGTCTCTTTTATAACAATACTAATCCCTTTCATGAGGGCTCCACCTTCATGACCTAAGCACCTCCCAAAAGCCTTACCTCCTGACCCAACCGCTTTGGGGGTTAGGATTTCATCGTGGGAATTTGGGAGCACACAAACATTCAGGTCATAGCAGGGCTTTTGTGTGGCCTAGACTCAGGATCCTAGGACCACCTTTTTCAGCACGTCCACCAGAACCATCAGAGCCCTGGGAACTTGTTACAATGCAGATTCCTGGGATCGACCCCAGAGCTATGGAATCAGAATCTTTGGGGTTGGGACCTCAGAATTTTCATTTCACAGAAGCTGCCCAGGTAGGCGACTCTTCTATATATACTGCTAACTACCACCCCGGGGACCAGGACTCATACTAGGTGCTTTCTTTTTGGCTGCATGCTGGGAGCTGTTGGGAAGTCTTGAGGCTCTCTGTGCACGGTTAATTCTGGCGACGATCATCTTCAGGTACAAGGTCTCATTCTTGCTGCTCTAATAAATTGTTGGCTCTTTATGGGTGTAAGGGGGCAAGTTCAGGGAAGAGTTAAGAGCACAGGTTCTGGCTGCCTTCTGTCAGGTTCAATTTTCAACCATGCCGTTCACTAGTGGTGAGACTCTGGACAGTTTCCTTAGTTCTTTTTGCCTCAGTGTCCCCATCTGTAAAATTATAGTAATCACCACAGGGTGTGCTGGGGATTAGACTGGATGGGTCCGTACATGTGAAGCACTTGGAATAGTACTCAACCTCACTCGATAAGTGTTTGCTCTTTTGAAATTATCTTTGAGGGGCGCCTGAGTGGCTCAGTAGGTTGAGCATCTGACTTTGGCTCAGATCACGATCTCACAGCTATGAGTTTGAACCCCATGTTGGGCTTGCTGCTGTCAGTGCACAGCTCGCTTTGGATCTTCTGTCCCCACCTTTCTCTGCCTTTCCCCTGTTCATACTCTCTCTCTAAAAAATAAAATGTTAAAAAAATTTTAAATTATCTTTGAGAAGGAATGAACTTCCCAGTTGTCTTGTCCATTCTGTAGCTTCCAGGAAACCCACCACGTACAGCGAGACGTACTGAAGTTACTCGCTTACGTGGGCAGTACATTCTTACCTATTTCTGGCCAAAATACTGCTTAGAAAAGACATTCTTAGGGGCAATGGAGAATAGAGGGCACTAGACATGGTATGAACTCCCTTTCCCTCAGTGATTCTTAACCGTAGTTGACTTTGTCCCCTGGGGACATCTGGCTGGGTCTAGAGACATTTTTGGTTGTCACAGCTTGCAAGGATTGGAGATACTACTGGCTTCTAGTGGACTGAGGCCAGGGATGTTGCTAAACATCTTATACTGCACAAGACAGCCCCCACAATAAAGGATTATCTGGTCCCAAATGACGATAGTGCTGCTGTTGAGAAATCCTGCCGCCTCAATAGGAGGCAGCCTTTAAAGTGGAAAAGATACGGGCTTTAGAGCCCCTGAGACCAGGGTTTGCCTTCTGACTCTTCGTGCATCCATTGGCCTCCTGGAAAAGTTCCCAAACCCCCACAGACACCACGTCACCCACAGGAAAGCATGGAGATCACTACAGCCTGCTTTGAAGGGTTACTGTAAGTAGCGTGAGATAATGTGCACCAAACGCTAAACATGGTGCCCAGCACGTGAAATTCACTCAGGAAATTCCTCATCCCTTCCTTCAGTGGAAAATGATTTCTCATTCTCCCTTTGGCCTCCTACATCAGGAGGAAGATTCCTGGTGTGCGTGAACCTGCCGTCATTGACCTCATTTTGTAATTCTTCAGTCATCTTTGTGGTGTTCTGCTGAATTCTGTCCAGTTTTCTCAAGTCCTCCTGTGGTGGAACTAGATTCAGATCCCCGGAGCTAAGGAATGGGCGAATCATTGCAAAACTCCCACTTATACGCATGTGTGCGCCTTCCAAATGGCAACCTTGCCCTTCTGACACATCGCAATCTGGCCAGCCCTCTGGGCTTTCCGCCCGCCTCTCTCTCTCTATGCATTCCTTTTAGTCATACAACTTTCTTGGTCTCCCGAGTTTTGTGAAGAATTATCAATGATCATTGATAAGGAGATAAAAATAAAAACAGGTCAAGAGACAAATGTAAACAGATCGGCACAAAATAGCTATAGTTAAAAGAAAGAAGACCCAGGGAGGCTTCTGGTAGGAAAGAGAGGAGAACTGAATGAAGAGAGAATTATACAGCAAGTTGAAGGGCCACATGGGGGGTCGCTAACCAGCCTTCGTTGGGCACTGGAGAAGAGATATCATGGTGACACAAGGGTATCTTGTGGCCTGGCAGGAATGCCAGTCCATCCCTGTGGACTCATGGCCAGTCTGCCCCTTGGGATCCCCTTGGGAGCCCCGAGGCCTCACTCCCTGGCATGATGCTATAGGAGAGGGAAGTCATCAGAGCTTGGGCTCTGTAATCAGATAGATCTTGACTGGCTCAGACCTTCACCACTAACCACCCTGAATGACCAAGGGCCAAGCATCTCCCTTGTCAAGACTCCAAGTTCGCGATGGCGACATTGCAAAATTGGCAGTAGTTATGATATCTCTTCCTGGGAGTGAGTTGTAAAGTAATGCCTATAAAACATTGAACACAGGGCTGGACACAATGTGAATGCTCAGTAAATGTTGATGATGAAGAAGATGATGGTCACATGGGATTGCCTCCTCATCAGTATCTTGCTGTCTTGTCTGGTCCTTTGTACACACATACAGGACTACATGTGCTTGAAAAGCTGAAATACAAACATAGTTGTGTATATACACCTATACACATATATGCACACACGTGTCAGTATGTACACGTAGGTACGAATTTTAGCCTTTCAAGCACATGCGGTTTTGTCCAGGGGCCGGCTTATAGGGATCTCTTCTCAGCTCTGGAGTCTGTGACATCATGTTGGTAGCTCGGCCATGGCGGGAATATTTTATAGCGCGGAAATCGTCAAACCCAGACATCAAGGGTTTTTTTTCCCTCACGGAGAGCCGATTTCCCGGCATACCGCTGAGTCCATGTCCCTTGCATCTCCAATTAGATTCTGAATTCCTTTAGTGCTCTGAATGTGGTGCATTCGCCCTTTGATCCCCACAGGGACTTGCGTGTGTCTTTTGTACAGTAGGCTTCAAAGGATGGGATGAGTCAATAGGACGAAGGGCGAGTGGACGAAAGCAAAGGAGAGGATATAGCAGAAGCGGACTTAACAGAAGGGAAAGAGAAAGTGATTTCAGAAAAATGGTAGATGAGCCGCCAGGAAGGGAGCGAAGATCAAGAGGGGGAGTGTTTGGATGCGTAAAATGGTTTTGCGACAGAAAAGAAGGAGTCTAGACGTTTTAAAAAACCCAGAGAGAAGAATGAAATGTAGGTCAAGAGTGGATTCCACCAGGTTTCACACCACTGTTGATAGCGTGTGGTTTTGAGTTCTATCCTTTTAGATGGGTGGCCCTGTTTCAAAATATCGAGACGATTAAGAAATTATTTAGAAGAGTGAAAAATTGGAATCGATCTAATGTCCAAGAGTAGGGGACTGGTAAACTAAATGCAGTACATTCATTTTATAAAATACTTTGAAGCCATGAAAAAATGACAAATTCCAGTAAAGTGCTGTCAGTGCAATGACAAAAAGCATGGAAAACTAGAACAATGTTATTCATAATGTTAAAGCAGGTGAAAAACAGTGTGTACAACCACGCTTTTGTGTAAACGCGAATGTATGGAGAAATGTCTGGAGGAGAGTTTACATTAGAATAGTCACGATAGTTACTTCTGGCAGGGTGATTTTTTTCTTCCTTTTTTGTGGACTGGAACTTCCATTTTTTCCCTATTTACAAGATGTCTTTAATTAAAAAATAAAAACATTTAAAATGTGTTTTTCAATTTGCCCCCTATATATTTTTATGTATTTGTTGTGTAAATACACACAATACCCACATCTGTGCACTCGTCTGTATTGACTTTCTTTTTTTTAAAAATATATTCCTTTAATTTTTATCAAGGGAAGTTTCAAACATGCATCCAAGGAGAGTCATGAGCATAATAAACCAACATGTATCCATCATCCATCTTCAAAATAAAAATTCGGCCATCATTAAAAAATATTTTTAATGCTTATTTTAATGCTTAATGAGAGAGAACATGAGCGAGTGGGGGAGGGGCAGAGAGAGAGAAGAGGACAGAGGATCAGAAGGAGAGTCTGTGCTGACAGCAGAGAGCCCCATGTGGGGCTCAAGCTCATGAACTGTGAGATCATGACCTGAGCTGAAGTCCGATGCTCAACCAACTGAGCCACCCCGGCGCCCCTTGGCCAATTGGTTTTAAGCTATAGATATCCTTTATATCCTTTCCATCTATCTCTTCTTTTTCCTTATTGACTTTCGAGGTCATGGTTTCCTTAAGATTATTAGCAGGGTGACTAAGAAGAGATCTGTAGGTCAACAAAGGATTTTCCCTGACTTGAGAGTTTATCTGTATAAAATGACTTCTATTGATTTAACAAAGCACAGTTATAACTCTGGACCCCTTAGCAAATTGCTTTGATTGGGAAAAAGTCATCTTCACAGAACTGGGACTGTCCCGAAGAATTACCGAGTCTGCACCAGCACTGGGGAGGAGGCATTGTTGAAGGGTGACTCCCCAGGGCAGCTGGAAAAGCTGGAGGCTTCCATCAGAATGACAAGACAATTCCAAACACACCAGCCTCCCAGAAATGAAGCGCTTGTGGGATCTGAAGACTTCCAGATCCCGGAGCAGCACCACGGGATTCAGCGTGCAGTGGATGGCAGGTGGGAGAATGGAGGCAGAGGTGCTGGGACAGATCCTGAGGGGCAGATGCAGGATGCATTTCTGCCCTCTGGGAACAGGTTGAGTGGGAGGTAGACCAGCGAGCTGTGATTTCCAGTATTGTGTGGTTAGAGCCGTGAATGAGCAGGCACAGGGGAGAGAGCCTTGTGGGTTTCTCACTCTATCTTCTGGTCGAACAATGGAAAAATCGGGAATTTTCTTCATGTGTGCTTTTCTGAGAGGCAGAATGGCGTGGTAGCAAAGAGACTGGTGTCTGGAGCTGGAGTGAAGGAGTTTAAGTTCTGGCTCTGCGTGCATCTTGGATAGATGACTTAAATACTCTGTACCCCAATATCACGATCTGTGAAATGGTTATAGGAAGAGTCTTGGCCTTATAGGACTTTGTGAGGGTCAACGGAGGCAATCTTCATGAGGTACTTAAAGCAATGCCTGGTGCCCTGGAGATGTTTGGTGTATTATTATTCCTTGGTTTCATCTTTCTCCCCCTGCCCCCACCATTCTCTCTCCTTTTCCTTCCCCTCTTTCTACGCCTCTCTGCCTCTCTTATCCTTCCCACTACGTCGATTCCATCATCAGTGGATTAACCCCTGCCTTCTGAAAGAAAAGGGAATCTTTCTCTGAGATTCTTTTCTTCTAGGATAAGACCTCACCTTTTGATATTGGTGCCTACAGGGCCAGGTTGCTTCTTCACACGATTTACCAACTGATTTTACTAGCAAAATACTTACTTGCTGAGTGAATACTTACTTACTTTTCCCAGCACCTTGCATATGCTGGGCATGAGACTGCCCAACGTTATTTCTACACTATCATCCCAGCCTTGGGAAGGTTAGGTGACACATTCAAGGTCTAACAGGCATGAGTTCCTGCCGTCTGGCGACACCCAGCCCTCTACTGGTCAGACGGCCTCCTTGGATGGTCATGAGGATCAAGCCCAAGATCTTTCTCCCAGAGTCCCTCGGGGATGGCGCAGTGGTGAGCATCCTGTCTTCCAGGGCTAGCCAATGTTGGTTTGCTACAGCGCTTATGGATTCACCAGCACATGAACTAAGGAAAGAATATTCTCCTGCATCAGAAGAGAGATCTTTGCATTTTTTTTTTAACAATCTATGTATCATAGGAATAATCTAGCTAATGGAAACTCCATGTTGTCTATAATGCTATTAACTAAGCAAGGGAGAATATCGTGTGTGCTGGGTGAGTGGCGGGTGGTGGGCATGTCATGGGGCAGTGAACGTGTGTGTGTGGGGGATGGGCATACCCCCTGGGAATATATGAGGACTGGCATTGGACACAGGACTTACATGTGATGGACCCAGAGTTTCAGCTAAATTTAGTAACGTTGCTGCTGATTTTTGGGGGGGGGGTGAGGCTGTGAAGAGTCCTGGGGAGGACACACCGTAGCTATACAGCCCGCTTCCCCACTTCTTCCTCCCCTTCTTCCCTGTAACATTTCCTCCTGTAAGCAGAAGAGGCCTGCCCGCATTCAGGCTCTAGAGACTCAGATTCTACCCTGAAAAGGTTTTTAGTAAGAATTTTCACTTTTTCTCAAAGTAGCTGCGCCTCTCTGCAAGGAGAGATTCTTCTCCTGCTGCCGTGACAAGAAGACAGTGACGGCAACAGCAAAGGGCATATTTGACTATATTTTTATAAAGCTTAGGAACTGATGAAGTCCTTTTATGTTTATCATTTTAGTCAACTGTCAGGTTTTTTTTTTTTTTAAGATGCTCAGAGACGCGTCCTGCTCAAGGTCATATTGTCATTGGGTAAAAGAGCACATGCAATTTAAATGCTGCGCTCGATCAGAACGCCTTCCCCAAAGGCTGTATCCATTTTCACTCCTGTATCCAGCGTACAAGGGTCCTCATTCTCTCATATGCTGTCAGCAAAGTCTTTATGTTCTGCTAATTTGATGGATTAAAACTGTCTCACTCTGTTGAATAACACTGCTGCATGTACTGCTAAGGCTGATTATCTTTTCATCCATTTATCACCTGCTTGTATTTAGTTTTCGAAGATGATTTGTTCATAGTCTTCGGTCATTTTCCTATTGAAGTGCCAAATTGATACACTTTCACGCACGATTTTAATTCCCTTGTTGCTTCTTCGAACATGTATCTTTGAACTGTTTTCTTGGTGGTTGTCCTGGGCTCACCATTAACATCTTAATTTATAATGACGTAGTTCCTCATAATGACGTAGTTCAGATTAATATCAACTTAATTACAACAGGGCATAAAAACTCTGCTCTGTGATATCTTTGTTTCTTCTCCCTCTTTATGCTGTTAGTACCACAAATTACCCAGACTATGTGACCATCAACATAGCACATTTACAATCACTATTTATTTATTTTATTTTACTTATTTATTTATTTATTTACTTATTTATTTATTTATTTTTTTGGTATGCTTCATGCCCAGCGTGGAGCCCAACACGGGGCTTGAATTCATGACCCGGAGATCAAGATCTGAGCTGAGGTCAAGAGGTAGATGCTTAACCAACCGAGTCACACAGGTGCACCTACGATCACTTTTAAATGAACTTTTTAATACTATTCTAATTTTCTCTAGGATTTTCTAAAATTTTAACGTACTTTTACAATTTGTAGAAACATGTATACTTCATTTTCCTCAGTTGTCTCTTCAATCAGGTAAGGGGAAAAAAAGGGCTTACAGACAAAAAATACATTTATTCTGTCATTCGTGTTTACCTATATGGTTGCCTGTATCAGTACTCTGTCTTTCTTCAGGTGGATTTGAATTACTGTTTAGTGTTCTCTCACTTGTGCCTAAAGGACTCTCTTTATTATTTCTTTTAGGGCATGTCTGCTCATGAAGAATTCTCTGTTTTTGTTTACCTGGGAATGTCTTAATTTCTCTTTCATTTGTTTTTCCAGATAATCCCCTGTGGCTTAATATAATAAAAGTTGACTAGTGCTAGCATAATAAAAGTTAAAATTCCAATATGAACATACGGAGGGGCCCACTGTCCTGCTATCTACCCCCCCTTGCAGTTCAGAGCCCGGCAATTCTTTTGATCGTGGCTTTCGGCATCTTCCTAGGCTGCTTTGCCTTTTTTGCTTCGGGCTTCAGTAGAGGAAAGAACACGAGATTCCCACAACGCTTGGATCTGTATTACTTCTGTTCCTCTTCAGTTTGCCTGCGCTCAGGCACATGGCCCCACCTAACGGCACGGAAGACCGGGCACTGCTGCCTGGTTGTGTGCCCAGAAGAAAGGGGAGAGAGTCTGGTGACCAGTTGGCCAGCCCCTGCCTCTTCTAGCAGTAAATGGAGGGTTCATCTTTTATTCTTTCGTGTTGATAGTGACAGATTTGCAGGGAAGGGACACCTGATGGTATTTCTCTCTCTCTCTCTCTCTCTCTTTCTCTCTCTTTTTTTTAAGGATAATTTTGCAGATAAAGAATTCTTGGTTGATAGTTTTTTTTTATTTCTTTCTTGCAGCTCTTTGGATATCATTCCATTGTATTCTTGCCTCGCTGGTTTCTGATAAGAAATTAGAGTTAATTTTATTGAGGGTCCCTTATTGATGAGTCACTTTTGTCTTGTGGGTTCAAGACTCTCTTCTGTATTTTGATTACTTGATGATAATGTCTGGGTGTAGATCTTTTTGAATTTTTCCCATGTGGAGTTTATTGGGTTTCTTAGATACAGAGATTAATGTTTTTCATCAAATTTGGGAAGCTTCTGGTAATTATTTCTTCAAATAGTCTTTCTACCCCTTTCTCTTCTTTTGGGACTCTCATTATTCTCATGTTGGTATGCTTGATGGTGTCCCATACCTCTCTGAGGCTCTGTTCGTTTTCCTTCATTTTTTTCCTGTTCCTTAGATTGGATGAGCAGACCTGATCTATCTTCATGTTTGCTGATTCTTTCTTCTATCTGCTCAAACCTGTTATTGAGTCCTTCTAGTGGATTTCCATTTTAGATATTGTACTTTTCAATCCAGAATTTCTATTTGGTTCCTTTTCTTTTAATTAATTTTTTTAATGTTTATTTATTTTTGAGAGACAGAGCATGAGCAGGGGAAGGGCAGAGAGAGAGAAAGAGAGAGGCAGGCACAGAATCTGAAGAAGGCTAAGTCGGCCGCTAAACCTACTGAGCCACCCAGGCGCCCCTATTTGGTTCCTTTTTATGCTTTCTGCATCTTCACTGATGTTCTCTACTTGAGGAGACAGCATCCTCATACTTTGCTTTAGATTTTTTAAAGTTTATTTTGAGACAGAAAGAAAGAGAGAGAGAGAGAGGAAGAGAAAGAGAGGGAGAGAATATGAATTCCAAGTTGGCTCCAAGCTGTCAGCAGAGAGCTTAATGCAGGGCTCAAACTCATAACCCAAGAGATCATGACCTGAGTCAAAACCAAGAGTTGGATGTTTAACTGGCTGAACCACCCAGGAGCCCCTCCTTTAATTTTTTTTAGACATGCTTTCCTTTAGCTCTTTGAATATATTTATTTATTGAAAAATTTTTTATGTTTATTTATTTTTGAGAGAGAGAGAGAGAGAGAGAGAGAGAGAGAGAGATAGGGTGTGAGTGGGGGAGGGGCAGAGAGAGAGGGAGACACAGAATCGGAAGCAGGCTCCAGTTTCTAAGCAGTCAACACAGAGCCCAATGCGGTGCTCAAACTCACAGACCACGAGATCATGACCTGAGCTAAAGTCAGACACCCAATCGACTGAGCCACCCAGGCGCCACACTTTGAATATATTTAAAGTAGCATATTTAAAATGTTTGTCTAATTAGTCCAATGTATGGACTTCCTCAAGAACTGTTTCTGTGTATTTCTGTTTTTACTCTTGTGAATGGGCCATACCTCTTTTTTTTCATTTGTTTGCATGTTTTGTAATATTTTTGTTAAAAAGTAGACATTTAAATTCACATAGTGTGGCAATTTTGGAAGTCAGATTCTCTCCCTTCCCCATGGTTTGTTATTTTTTGCTACTTGTTGTAATAGTGGTTGTTGGTTTATAAACTCTCTTGATATAATTTTGTAAAGTCTGTTCTCTTTGTTATGTGTGGCTGCTGAAGTCTTGTACTCAGCTTATAGGCAGCTAATAGTTTGAATAGAGATTTTCTTTTTTTTTATTAAAAACAATATTTTTAACATTTATTTATTTTTGAGAGAGAGAGAGAGAGATTAAGTGTGAGCAGGGGAGGGGCAGAGAGAGGGAGATACAGAACCCAAAGCAGGCTTCAGGCTCTGAGCTGTCAGCACAGAGCCCGGCGTGGGGCTTGAACTCAGACGGTGAGATCATAACCTGAGTCCAAGTTAGATGCTTAACCAACTGAGCCACCCGGGCGCCCCTTGAATAGAGATTTTCTTAAATGCTTGGAACCAATAAACCTTCCAGTATTTGCCAAAGGGCTCTCTGTATGCATTGAGAGCATGTGTTAGGACTCCGGCAGGACGTTTAAAACCCTGCCTTCACCTTCTATTTGTGCGCAGCCTCAGGGCGGGCCAGAGGTGAGAGCTTACAGCATTCTCAAGTCTTTACCAGACACCTACGTGACCATAGGTATGTGGACAGCCCTATGTGTGCGTGTGGCCCTTCAGATTCCCAGGACTATGTTGGACTATTTCAAAGTCCCTGTGGACATCTTACTCCTCAGCCTTTCCTTTTAATTGTTTAAAAAAGGTTTTGGCCAGGTGGTTGTTTACCCCAACTGTTATTACTGCCTTGGGCGACTATGATGTTAGAAAATGGCTGCGGATGTTTTTGATAAAAGCTGCAGGAGATCCTATTTGTACGGGGCCAGCTCTGAGTCAGGTCAAATAAAGACAAACTCTATGAGTGGGATTTCCCTGGGAGGTATCGCACAGGATAAATTATGACACATCGCTGGGTGTGAGGCTTTGTGGGAGCTCCAACCTCGGTTTGTCTCTTCTAGTGGGTGCTGGGCTGCTAGCTCTCACTGTGATTGTAGAGGTGGTTTTCAAGGCTACTGCAGGACTTGGGGGAGAAGGCTGGGAAGAGAGCAAGTTGAAATACTGTAAGGATTACCGTTTGTACTGAGATTTAGTCATTTCTCCTTTTTTTCTTTGTAGAGAGAGAGTGAGTGAGAGAGGGGCAGAGAGAGAGAGAGAGAGAGAGAGAGAGAGAGAATCTTAAGCAGGTTTGACGCTCAGTGCAGATCCTTACTGCACGGGGCTTGACCCTGTGACCCTGGGGTCTTGACCTGAGCTGAAATTAAGAGTTAGATGTTCAACTACTGAGCCACCCAGGTGCCCTGCCGTCTCTTCTTGAATAAAATCTCCACGGACTGCTCCAAGCCTTTGGTAAAATGTCAAAGTTCTGAAAAAAGTTGATTTTGATGATTTTTTGCTAGGTTTTCATTTCTTTAATAGAGGAGAGGAACCCCAGAGGTCCTTATTCCATGATTTCTACTGATGTCACTTCTTATTAATTGAAAAAAAATTTATGTTTACCTATTTTTGAGAGGGAAAGAAAGAGGGGGGGAGGGGCAGAGAGGGAGGGAGACACAGAATCCGAAGCAGACTCCAGGCTCTGAGCTGTCAGCACAGAGCCCGACGCAGGGCTCGAATTCACAGACCGCGAGATCATAACCTGAGCCAAAGTCGGATGCTTAACTGACTAAGCCACCCAGGCGCCCCTTATTTTAAATTGTATGTGTAGATATAAATAAGCTATAAGATAAGATATAAATAAATAAATAAACACAAGCACACACATGTACACACATGGATGGTTATACCGTTTCCCCTAAGAACTGCCATGGGTATACCTCATGAGTTTTGATGTGCTGTGCCTTCATCATCATTTACTAATAAATATTTTTTCAGGGGCGCCTGGGTGGCTCAGTTGGTTGAGCAGCCGACTTCGGCTCAGGTCATTATCTCGGAGTCTGTGAGTTCGAGCCCTGCGTCAGGCTTTGTGCTGATGGTTCGGAGCCTGGAGCCTGCTTCGGATTCTGTATCTACCTCTCTCTCTGCCCTTCCCCTGCTCGTACTCTGTCTCTATGTCTCTCAAAAATAAATAAACGTTAAAAAAAATAAATACTTTTTCATTTTCTTAATTGTTTTAAATTTATCATTCTCCTCATCTGCTTTTGTCTTCTCGCATATAATAATGATCAAGGGGGCTTATCACTTCTTCTTGCGTTAGGCTTCAGGATTTATTTAGAGTAAGTTATAAGTTTATCTGCTTATTTGTTAACCATCCACCATTTGTGAACCCTCCTCTTTCTGTTTCTTAACTAATTTTTCATTGTTTTCAGGGTTCTTGAATAACTCTCCAGTCAGAGGCTGGATGTAAACATTTTGAGTTAATGACTAAAAAAAGTCTTCATTTTATGGTAGAACCACGGTTTTGCTGGATGTAGAATTAATTGTAGGTTCAATTGCACGTTCTTTGTGACTTGGATGCTCTTTTCTTTCAAAATCCAGTGTTGTTAAGAAGTTTCATGCCAGTCTGTTTCTTATGTCTTTAAAGGTGAGATGCTTTTCTTTCTAGATGCTTTTTAGAAATTTCCTGGTATCTTAGGTGTACTAATATTTCATCAAGCATCATACTCCATTTGTTACTCGTCCTAAGGACTTGGGCTAGTGTGTTTAGTATCTCGGTAATAATTGCCTCAACTGTAGCATGGGGGAAACGATGGTTTCAAACGCAGTTTGCTGTGAGAGTTAAAATATACACTGCATGCGAACTGGTTAGCCCAGTGCCTCGCTCTGAAAGAGATCACTCTTTTTTTGTCATTGTTAACTCTCTCGTTTTCAGTGGGCTATTTTCATCTGAATACTCAGGCTTTTCTTCCACTGATTTCTCTCTTTGCCCATTTTTCTTTATTCTCCTCTCTGTAAACAGAAGTTGGACTTCACAGATAAATTCTTTCAATGTCTTTTTCTCATATTTAAAAATCTGTCTTTTCCCTGCATACCGGGAGATTTTTACCTTCATCCTCATCCTCCCATGATTGCTTTTCCCTAAGTATCTAGGGATCTCCTTTACTTACTGTATTTCTTACTGTGTTTAGTCTATGGATGGTACCTTTCTATTTTTCAGAACTTTTATTCTATTTTTCAGAACATTTATTCTAAAATTGATAACCACAACAAAAAACAACAAAGCCATTCTTCATCATTTAAAGAGACGAGGGATGGGGTGCCTGGGTGGTTCAGTTGGTTATGTGTCTGACTTCAGCTCAGGTCATGATCTCCTGGTTCATGAGTTCAAGTCCTGCATTGGGCTCTGTGCTGGCAGCTCAGAGCCTGGAGCCTGCTTCAGATTCTGTGTCTCCCGCATCCCTCCTTCTGCTTCTCCCCTCTCATGGTCTGTCTCTCTCTCTCTCTCTCTCTTTCTCTCAAAATTAAAAAAAAAACACATGAAAGAGATGAGGGTGAGAGTGTAAATAGCTAATACCTTAAATCACCATTTTGATCTCGTCTCTTGCTTCTCCCTCTCCCCAAAACAGTTTTGAGATGACTTTTGTTGTTTTTTGGTAGGTTCCAAAAGTCCCGTTCTCTGTAGAAATTTTGTAAGATTAAGAGAAACACAAGTGAGAAATAAACATTGCTCTTAATCCCACCACCTTTCTGAAGATAATATTAACATCTTCTTGTTTATCCTTCCAGTATCGCTTTGCATAGGAAAGATAGAATCCTACTGTGCCTTTGTTCTTATAACACGTCGTGTTTCTGTTACATATATTGTGGACATATTTACATATGAAACTTCTAAACATTATTTCTTAGTAAATGTATAATATGTGTATATATCGATATCTATAGACTCAGTCCCCCCATTGTTGACCATTTCCGTTTCATTAGTGCAACAATGCGCATCCTCGTGGATAAATATTTGCACAAGCCCATGGCTATTTTCTTAGAATGCGTGAGCGAAACCTCTTGCACAGACTTTACCCTTATCATTCCAAAAGCATGTCCAGAGAAAGTCATGTGAAATTATGATCCTATCAGCAACGAGGGCTGTGATTTGATGTAAGAATTCATTAACTTCGTTGGGAGATATGAAGAAGGAACACAGCTCCATCCAATACAGAGCTTTCCAAAGCTGGTCAGTCATCGAAATCATCTGGGGTGCTTATTTAAACCACAGATTCTTGGACCCGCCCTTGGAAATTCTGATTCACTAGGTCTAGTGCTGGCCCCAGGAACCTATATTTTTAACAAGTTCCCAGGTGATTCTAATAATTAAATGAGTTTAGGAAACAGGATTTAGCAACTGAGCGGGGGCGGGTGGAATGGGAGCAGGTGGGGCGGATGTTGGGGGGTGTCCCGGATGTTTCCCAGCAGGGGAGACAGTGGCGGTAAGAGCAGAAAAAGGGCATTCCAAAGGTTGGACTGACCCCTTTGGAGACTGTTCTGATGTGAAGTGCAAAGGTACAAGCTCCCAATGAAGTCTTACAGTTTGGAGCACACGAGATTCGGTTGACCACGGACTGTGGGGATGAGGCTAGCCCCGGAATGGAGACCCAGATTCCCCATCAGCTCTGGTAATGTGTGCCACGTGAGGCTGGGAACTCCCTTTCCATCCCTGGTCTGTAAGTGGAAGGGGTTGGATCACATCAGGGACTTTTCAAAGCATGGGAGCCCAACGTCACTGTGGTGGAGAGGGTGGCCATGCAGGGGGAAGTCCAGGCTTTAGTCCAACTCACCCTCCCCCAGAGTCACCAGCTCTATCTGCTTTCTAGTGGGGTCATATTTAAGATTCTGTTTTGAATGATGTCTTCTACTGCCAGAAAGTCTGAAAATCTCCAGACTAGATGATCTTTCAGTTCTAAAAAGCCATACGATGTTGTGAACCAAGGTCAGAGGGAGGAGGCATAGTCCAGGACATGGGACTGAATGAATCAGAAGGGCCATCAAGAATGAACATTTGAGCCCTCCTTTTAATTTGAAGATTGACCCTTTGGGTTGAGACAGTAGCTCCCACTTTCCATCTCAGACTCATTATATTGCCTGAGTCAACACAGATGACCTCCGAGGGGAACCGTGGCCACCTTCCCATCAGATTCTTACATTCAACTCTCTGGGTGAAGTCCCTTACTTCACAGGACCCCAAAACCCAGACAGTCATGGAGGTTCCTCTGCAAATACTTGGGTCCCGTCTTGCCGTCTTAACATTTTTCACCAGTAGAATCTGTCTGACCTTCTTTCAGCCTCCTTTCAAGCTGGGAATTCAAGGTGTTCTGCTGAATTCTGAGCAAACAAAGCTTCGGCTAACTTGCGGCTTTGATCTCTGAGTATTCCTAGGAGCAAGAAGGGAGGGGAAGAGCCAGGGGCCCTGGAGGAATTAACTGTAAAAACCTGGCCGGGCTTTGTTGGACGGGGAAGCTGGGGTGGGGTGTTGGGTGTCTGGGGAACAGATGTGAGTCTGACTTGATCTCCTGCAGCTGTAGGCAGAGGTTTGCCAGAGGTGAATGCGAGTTCCCGCAGCGGCCAAACTTCCTCTGGGCGGAGCCCACCAGTGGTCTGTCCTCCCACCGGACCTGGAGTTAGTGCAGGATTTTTGCAATTTGATTCCAGCGACTAACAGGTTGGATGGAGAAAGGGTTTCTTTTGAGAAGCCAGGGATTTGATGGGTTTTATCTCTGTGTTATTACATTCATTTCTAAACATTCCAGAGAGGTGATGGAGGGACAAAACCAACCTTCCTCAGGAACCTTTTATTGCTTTCTGATCTCAATTAAAGTGATGGGCAGGGCAAGGTAGGACTGGGTTAGAAAATGAGCTCCTTTGTCCAGAGCAACGTGTCCCTGAATTTGTTCCTCCGGATTCTAGTCCCAAGAGGTGCTCCAAACAGTGCTCCAAAAGGTTCACCATCAAATAGGTTCAGGAAATTTTGGAGAGTCACAAAAAATTTGAATACCTAAGGCTCTGAAATGTTCCATACTCAAGAGTATTCTTTGACTTTAGTGAACCAAAAACGACTTGAACTTCATTGACCAGGGAATCATAATCTCTTCTTGGTAGGGAAGGGACACCGACTGATACAAAGTGGATTCCACTTTCAAGGAAGCCTGGTCTACAGATCAGGGAAAGAGGCAGAGGGTTCTACCTGGTATCCCCAGGGCAAGAGTTCCTGAAGCTCCTCCTTTTTTCAATAGTGCATCAATAATTTGGGAGTTCTTTCTTAGGAACCTGCCCCTCTGGATTATTCTAGATAGAGGGGCTCTGCTTTCAGTTTCATTTGAAGAAAAAAAATCTTTAAGCTGAAACAAGATAGAGTCAAATGCCCACATAGAGAGAAAAAAATCAGGACTTAGAATCACGCAGTTTTGTTTTTTTTTTTAAGATTTTTTTAAGCTTATTTATTTATTTTGAGAGACAGAGAGAGTGTGTCGGGGAGGAGAGAGGAGAAAGAGAACACTAAGCAGGTTCTCCTGCCATCAGCACAGGACCCCACAGACCATGAGATCGTGACCTGAGCAGAGATCATCAGTCAGACGCTAAACCAACTGAGCCACCTGGTGCCCCAGAATGAGGCAGTTTCTAATCCCTGGCTCCAGGGATTCGCTTTCTGGTCCTGGGCTGAACGCAGACCGACTCAAATCCCTCCTCCGTAGGAGAGGCATCCAAATTTCTGCGGATAATTAAGGCATCCCTCTTCCACCCCAAACACATCCCCAGCCTTACCTTGGAGAGCCAGATTTAGTCTCTCTCACTGCCCCTCCGTGAGCACACTCTACATGCTTATGAATTTGTTGGTTTCCATTTGGATCGCTTTTATTTATGATGCTTGATGGAGGACAGGTCCATGGCAGAATATTCAGAAGAGTAAGAAGAAGAAAATGAAAACTCGCCCCCTGGTGAGTTGAGCTGCCAAGAGATGATCTTTGTGAACATTTTGGGGGACCAGTCCCCATTCTTTTTTATGCATGTAGACAGGCACGTGCATGGCCATGCTGGACTTCTACGGCCGCTGGCTCTGAAGCTGGAGGGAGGGGTCACAGCCAAGGAAGGCAGGGGGCACTGCCTTCAATTCAAAGGCACAAACTCTTCCCACAAGCCTCCGAAGGATGTCCAACCTGGCTGGCACCTTGATTTTCAGCTCGGACTTCTAGAACAGTAAAAGGATACATTGGTGTTGTTTTAATCCCCTGAATTCGTGGTCATTTGTTGAAGCAGCAAGAGCAAACTAATACAGTCGCGGTCTTGTTTCCTGTTGACGCACGTTAGGAAGAACAGGTGAATCCCATTTGGACACGTGCTGTTGCAAAGCTGGAGCAGCCCTCTCTTCCCCTGCGCCCTTGGTTCTAGGACTTTGGTGTGGAACTACCTTCATTTCGGTGTTTGGAGTTAGGGGCTTCAGGGCCATCTCACACTCATGACGGTGTGGATGGCCGCAGGGAGCCAGGGAAAGCGTGTTCAGAAAATGACTTCCAGCTCGCTCTGCTGCTGGAGGAGCCCTGTTTTGTAAGCCCTCTCCATTGTATTCCCCAGCCATCTTTTCAAATCCACAATCTGAATTCCTTTCCCACACATACATTCGTCTTTTCTCTTTATTTATTACTCTTTCTATTGGATCATCAGAATGTAACAAAATAATATAAGCCCTAATACTTAGAGAGGGGTTTTCTATTACCAAGTGCTTTCCCGTAAATGATCTCACTGAATGTTCCCAGCACAGTGCTTGGCAAGTAGTAGGTGTTCAATTAACGACAATGCCCCTTTCCCACAGGGAGACATATTTTCCCACTCAGGGTATTCCTACAGACGACCCTAAGGCTCTTGGGATCAGTAGCCTAGAAATCTAGGCGCACACCTGTGAGCCTTCTCCCTTGGGGCGTGCACGCCGCATGTTACTTCTCTGGGTTCACTTAATATTTTAGAAGAGATACCTTTTATAAAGAGAGCTATCACCTTTTTGTAAGCCCTAGTACTGAAAGAGATCCAGGAAGTCCCTGCTCTGTTGGGGACTGTCACCAGGATGTGCGCAGAGCATATACCCCCAGCGAGGGTTCAGGCTCAGCTTGGATGAGTCCAGCTGAAGGCTGGAGGAGGCAGGAGCAGTCCAGAACCCACTCCCTCTGTTGGCTGCCCCCCGACCCTGATGCGGAGTATTTCCGAGCCTCCTCCCTGCTCTTGGGGCTTCTGACTTGAACTCAGTGCCTGGAACTGACAACTTCAAGCAGAAAAGGAGCTTCTGGGACCTGAATTCCCATGGTCTGTACCTGAAGCAGTGCCTAAAGGACTGCATCTTACTTAGCTCAGCTCGTCTTGGGAATCTCTGAGATTTCCAGACCTTTGAATTTGGAAAACTGGACATTCAGTAATGATGGTCCCGGAGGGCTTAAACCAGACCTGGGCTCCCCATGGGCGCTGAGGAAGGCCGCCTTACGACACCTCGTCGCATTCAATTTTCTGTTTTGAAACAGCTTTGCTAAGGATGTCCAGAGCCCTGCTCTCCAGCTGTATTTTTATTGGAGTCCAGAAATCAGATAACAGTGCTGTTTGGTCCCCAGCAGCCTAGAAAGGCAGCAGCCTAAGCCTTTCTCACGGGCTACACTTCGTGCGAGCGTAGGCAAACACAGTGGGGAGGACCACTCCCCATCTGCACGTTTCCCGGGCCGGGTCGCCACGCGCGCTCTTGGCCACGTCACGAGCTTTCAGAGGTGGAGAGGAGAGCTGCTGGCTGAGTTTCCTGGTATTCTTCACTGCGAAACTGACCTGTGGTCTGTTCAGAGAAGACGCTTAGCGTTAAGTAAGAGCCAAGTACAATGAATTTCCAACGAATAGGACTTATTTCAGAGAGGCTGTGCGGTGAAGCGGAAAGAACTCAAAATTTGGGTTAGGAAGACCCTGGGTCCGAGCGCCGCGGTCTCGCCTTGCTAGCTGTGTGATCCTGGGCAGGTTCCTTTGTGCCTCGGTGTCCTCACTTGCGTCCCACGTGTCCTCACCTGTGAAGCGGGTATAATAATCATCATAACTCGTAAGGTGGTTTGGAGCCTCAAATCAAAGAAGACATCTGAAAGCAAGTGGGGTCTGAGTTTTGGTTTCTACTAAGGTTCGAGTTTCGCAGGTGGATATATCCTGCTCTGACCAATTCCTGTAGGGAGCATCTGGCTCAGTGAGATTTTACTGACTCAAGAAAATTCCAGATTGTTGCAAAACCGAAGTTAGGAGCTGATTCTTTGGGCATGAGTATTTTCCTTAAAGCTTCCCAGATGATTCTAAGTACAACCCCAGCCTGGTACTCTGAGAGACGACTGGGGATAAATGATGTTCTTTATGGGCTGAGCAACCCATGCAAACATGGGCAGGAATACATGGGGATAGAAGGGTCCTGGTACTTTGGTTTTCTTAAACCCCTCTCTCAGAACTACAAACTTTTGAAATTTAGATTTTTATTAGTATTCTTACCAGGTGTGAGAACCATATCAGTAAGTGTTCCCTTGCTTTATTACTTTAGAAATAAAAAAAAAATGTAACATTTTGGCCAGGACTAAGTTTGTTATGTTCTTGTGGCTCTCCCCAAGAACATGCTGTTGCCATTTCATTTTAAAACATTTAGAGAAGCTTCCAGCACCGTGTGAATGTTTTTATGTATACTTATTTGTCAACGGGGGGAGCCGAGGGGAATCTTGCGTGCCAAAATTATAGCACAGCTGTTTCTTACCAACCCTATTGACATAATGGTGATTGCTCGATCATGATTCATCACAGCTGATCAGCATAATTGGTTTTAGCATCACGTCTGACCTAACTCCAGTTACATCATGGAGGCTGGGCTTGTTTGGGTGAGTTTCACGAAGACCTTTTGGTTTCATGTCTGAATTTGCCAACTGGGTGTTTATATAAATCTGTCCTAGCTTTCATAGTCGGGCATTTGTACTACTGTATCTCTTTACTCTTCTTATTTCCAGAGACCTAATGATATTTGCTCATTTCACTCATTCAATCAACAAACCTTTACGGCGCAGCTCCCCAGCCCCAGGCACCATGCTAAGTCTGATTGGGAATTTGACTTCATTGGACACGCCAACCTCAACTGTTGATTGTGTTGTGTTGACAAGCATTCTGCATACCTACCTGGGCTCAGTGGGAAAGAACATTGCCATCAAGTAGTCGCGTCGGCCATAGATGTAGGAGGAGAGAACGGGGTCCCCGGTGCAGAAGCTGGGAATATAAAGATAAGTAGCATTTATTGCCTAAACTCAGGAAATCATGTGATAAGTTGTATGAAACTGGTTTTAGAGAAAGTTCTGTAGAAACACAGAGGAGGAAGCATTTGACATAGCCTGAGAGGGCGGACGCAACCGTGGTAGAGGGTCAGAGGAATATGAAGACGTGTCACAAAGGTAATATTTCAAGGGGATCAGGAAGGAGTCGTAGGAATGCAGAAAATGAGGAGGAGCGTTCTTTGTGTGTGTGCTGTTTCATCCTTTGATATATCAGTATCAGAGTAAACGGAATTGATTAATGCTACCTGTAAAGTTAGATACCTTGATGCCATCAGCAAAGCAAACTATTTTGAAAAGTATATTCAGGGGCCAGTGACCCCATAGTTGTTGGGAGGCTTATGGGAGTATCCTGAGGTTATGTCCTAAGCCCTGAGATTCTGCCTTGGCAACAATTAGGTCTTTGGTTTCAAAGGAAACAAACCAGGAGTCCTCTGGTTTAAATTTTGGAGAAGTCAGGAGAGATAGCAAGAACAACTTTATCAGCTATGACCAGTTAAGAGAAAGCTCTAGACTAGCAAATAACACAGTATAGGTCATAATTTGCACTTTTATGTTCTTCATTTGGTTCTAATAAGAGTAGTAGTTGTGTTTCAAAATGCGTACTGAGTGCAAGCACACTCACTGCTATAGCCTTAGTGAAAATGCACTTAATAAAATCATGGTAAAGACAACATTTGGCCTGAAGCAGAAAGTATTGAATCTTCTACTGAAGATGATAATCTTGGAATTGTAGCATAAACACAGCTGAGTCTGGACTCAGCATTGGATTTGAATATTGCTTTCGTAGTTCTTATTGCCTTGTGCCCGACATGAACAACACAATCTGATGTCTGTTTATGAGAAATTCAAGGCCCTTTGCAGATTCCGGCCCACTTTCATTTTCCTTTTTGTTTCATTTTATTATATTGCTTTTCTTTCGCTCAAGCACTGAGGTTTACGTATGTAAACTGAGAACACTGTGTGGCACATAGTAGGCAATACATATGTGCTGAGTCACTGAATGAACGTATTCATTCATATTCACACGTGTAGGGTGAGTAACGGAGTTTCTACCTCGCCCACACTTTTGCATATAAATTCATATCATTTGTATTTTCTACATCATAAATGTTCTTGAACGTAGTTTTTACTCACTGTAACACTGTCCCTAGTTTGCCACCTGACCCGCCTGTTCCTACGTGGTTTTAATCCTTTGCTGTTTGAATCTGTCATGAACCTTCTGTTCGTAAGTTCTTTTTGAAACAAAAGAACTATCTTTCCGGAAGTGGTCTTGCTGGACCAAAAGGCACGAACAGATTCTGGATCCACGCGGCAGACTGGGGAGCCTCATGTTGAGGTGGGACTGCTTGCTTTTTGTTATCGTGCCTGGTGAGGGGCATGCTCTTAGTTTTGGGGAGGCACGGACCACACGGGGTCAGCTAAAGGCTGGGTGGCCAGCCGCTGGGCGTACTGGGGCCTGCGACGAGGATGTGGGCCGTGGTGCCTTGAGATAACTGACAGCCAAGTAGAGGGCTGGGATAGAACGTGGCAATGGGCTGAGATAACCTAATGGTGATCCGCCGTGACCCCTGAGAAGGAGCTTTGAGATTGGGATGGGTCCCAGGGCATCTTGGAGTATTGGAAACAGTATGCACACGGATCGGTTCAGAATGCCTGGGTTCTAATCCTGCCCTTTCATTGGCCAATTCTGTGACCCTGAGCAGGGGACCATCTGTGCGCCCCAGGGTCCTCTCCATATGATGGGAGTAATACCGTCCCTGAGAACTAGGTGTGGGATGATTCCTTCATCACGTTCGGCTCTGCCTGTCTGAATGAAAGCCCTAGTTATCCTTTCCGTCTTCATCCATTCTTGGCTGCACTAACAAAATGCCATAGACTGGATGGCTTATAAACACAGTTCTATGGTCTGGAAATCCAAGATCATGGTTCTGCCATGGTCGGCTTCTGGTGAAGGCCCTCTTCCAGGTTGTGGACTGTTGACTTTTTGCTGTGTCTTCATGTGGCAGAAAGGGCTGGGGATCTCTCTGGGGTCTATTTTATATGGGCACTAATCCCACTCATGGGGTCTTCACCCTCGTGACCTAGTCACTTCCCAAAGGCCCCACTTCCTAACACCGTTAGGCATTGGGCTTTAGGATTTTATCATACCCTGGTTTGGGGGGCACACAAACATTCAGACCACAGTGCTCCCTAAGGAAGATCCATTTCCCAATTCTGTAGTTTTTAAAAAAGATATATATTTTTTAATGTTTTATTTATTTTTGAGAGAGAGAGAGAAAAAGAGAGGCAGAGAGAGAGGGAGACACAGAATCCAAAGCAGGCTCCAGGCTCTGAGCTGTCAGCACAGAGCCCAATGTGGGGCTTGAACCCACAGACCCCGAGATCATGATCCTGAGTGGAGGTTGGATGTAACCAACTAAGCCACCCAGGTGCCCCCAATGCTGAAATTTTAAAGATGAGTTTTAAGCTTGAATTCTCTATGTACTACAAATGCTATGTGTTAGTTGCAAATTCAAGCATCTCAGAAGAAATGCCAATGATTCTGGGTCAAGACCTCCTCCCTTTCTCCCTCTCCCTCTCTCTCTCCTCAGAGAGGACATGTGTCTATACCTCCTTTTAGTGTCCTGACAGGCCCGTGGAGAGTGGGGTGTGTGGGAGAGCTGTAGGCCTGGCCAGCGTTTGAGTGGGCAGCTTGGGGGCTGCAGGTGAACGCGGCCAGTTCCTTTCCCATGAGCACCAGCATATTCGGAGGCCTTAGAGACTTGTCGATTACACTGGAAAACTGCTATTCTTAGTGGCAAGCTGTCATCCAGCCCTTTTGAAAAAGGAGAGAAACCACGCAGCCAGAATCTAAAAATACTTAGGGATTGACAACCAGCTCCAGCCAGAGTTGGGCCTGGAGCCTGGTTTGAGGAAAACCGAGTAGGCGAAGGTACCTACTTTGCCTTTAAAGCGTATCGGTGGGACTTTGCAAGACCACGGAAGCCACAGCTTAAATGAGCAAACAAAAACCCAAACACTTTTCTGTATCTATAGCCTTTTAGTTATTATTTATTATAAGTACAAATGCAATTTGTAAATACCTCACAGTGAGAAGGATTATGAGAAAAACTGCTTAGAGAGGATTTCCAATACGGTGGACGTGGTTGTAAGCCATTACCTACATTATTCGGTTGAGCCCCGCAGTATCTCCATGGGGGTGGGCAGGTATTATTGTTGCCATTTACCAATGAGAAAACTGGGTCTCTCTAGTTAGCCTGACGGCAGAAGCTAATATAGGGAATGGCCTGGAATGAGCCTTTAGTTTCCACCTCTCCTTCTTGGCAGTTGTGAGTTGCTTGATACCATTTTCCTAGTAGTTGCAAAGCTGCTCCCTTTCAACGTCTCCAGGGAAAGCCTTGGTTGCCGGACCTCTTGGGAAGAATGCTTGGTGGTGACTTGACTTTGGGTGCCTTTGTGGAATTTATGCCTCATGGTCAGCTGAGCACGCTGGTCCGATTTAATGAGGCCCCCTCCCACTGGCCAGGAAGAAAGAGGCAACTGTCAGCCCTGTTGCTTGTGGGTCGGCTCAGAAGACACCATTTCCTGCGGGTTTGTTTATAGGCTTTATCTTTATTTGAGCCCATTAGTTTTCCTCTCCTGCATGCTGGGCCCCTAGCACGGTGGAGGCCTCAAGGCTTTAGGGCGAAGTTGATGTGGGTTCAATTCTAGCTCCTTAGAATTGCCATGTGACAGCTATGACTGGAGATGAGCAAGGGGTGGCTCTCAGGCCGCCATCTTGAACAGGGAGCCCGTGCTTCCCAAGCTGTTTATATTGGCTTGGTACTGGTATTTTTCATTTATAATTTCTGTTTTATGGTTTTCTTGCAGCCACCTCAAATTCTTTGCGGAAGGAGCTGGGCACCAATTAATAAATAAATACCCCCACACAAGCACAAAAATGGCAAGCATGGTTCCTGAGTTTGAAAACTCGCATCAGTTTCTTTCTAGAAAAGAGCACATCAGTGCTTCTTTTCTAGCATGCAAAGGGAGGCGGAAGGGGGCAGGGGAGAAATCCTTCACAAATGCTGATGATATTGGTAAGTCAAAGTCTCCAGGGAAGCCCCCCTCTCAGCGTCTCGGAGGTGAACCAGAGGTGAGGAGATAAGACATAAAACAAGATGGAGGCACTGGCGTGGCAGACGGCTTCCTGCTTGGACCACCGTCTTCCTGCTGCCTTTCTGCCTTGTTCTGGGGTGTGGTTTGTTGACAGTGACTTCAGTTGATTCACCTTGTTCTTTTGGATTACATTTCGTCTGGAGGAAACTGACTTAAAGTAATCAATGACCATTCTCTGCCAATCAGCACAGATGAATACTTCATTAACCCCTTCCCTCACTGGGGGCCCATCAGCAGACCCTAACAACTGGGATCAGCCCATCAGGGAGGGGTTGGAGCTGAGAGGAGAGGGCATATTTTCCTTGGGTGCAGCCACGACACACACTTCAGGGCTGCCCTCTGTGGAATGCACACTTCTCCCTGAATTTCACCATCCATAAACGCCTCTTTGGACAGGCTCTCACCTGCTTTGACCTCTTGCTTCTCCGAACTGTTAATAAATGAACTGCTTCAAAGGTGGGTCGTAGGTGATGGCTGGGCAGAAGAGGGCGGAGGCTAGGCAAGCCTGTTCTTCTGGAAGGAGAGGGGCGCGGGGCAGAAAAAGCAAACTCTCTGAAGCCTTGGCTACAAGGGAGAGAAAGAATGCCGACATCTTTCATAGCCCCCAGATGTGCCAGCCACCATAGAAAATGATCGTTTCTGGGTGACTTTCAGAGCTTCTTTCCCAAGAAGGAGGAGAAAGTCTCCAAAATGAAAAAGAAGTTCATCTTAAATAGCTTACGTATCAACGGACCTCTTTCTTATGCCAACCTATAGGGCCACAACTTAGAAGGCACTGATTAGTTCAGGATGCTTAGGCAACTTACAGATTTGAGGATAGATGGAAATATGCACACGGTAGACAGAGAGACCATTCAGCCTATCCATTCTTTTAGCATCTTCAAATGTCTTCCGTGGAGGCCAATGGGGAAGAAATGTGGCGAGCCAGTGATGACTCTGGTACTTTTTCTCGCATCGTGGGTTACCGTATTCCTCCTCCTCCTTCCTCCCTCTCCTCCTGCCCCCTCCTCCCCTCTCCCTCGCCCTTCCCCTTCACCCTCTTCTCTCTCACCGTCCCCCCTCCCTTCCTTCTCCTCTTCCCTCATCTTCCCCTTCCTCTTCTCTCCACACCTCCTCCCCTTCCACCCTCCCCTCTCCCCCTCTCTTCCCCCTCCTCCCTTCCCCCTTCTTTTTGTCTTTTTGCTTTATTCAAAGGCTCAAACCATTTCCTCCTTTCATTATACTTTCCGCCCCCCTCCCCATCCCTGTTTTCTTTGCTCTTACTTCCATCTGAGAAGACATTTAAAATCAGATTCAAACATCTTGGAGGAAGTGTGTTTACACTTGGCACGTTGTTGCTTCCTACGTCTAAGACAAAAGAAAAGAAGGCTTTAAAATGTCATAAAATGTCTGGGAAGGTTTTCTGGATGTCAAGTAGCTGTTTCCTCACACCATGTGAATGAGTTCAGTGTAGAAGAATCAGAAATAGATTAAATTTCACTGAAAATCCACATGTGTCGGTAAAATATGCCTGGGGCCAAACCTGATCCGGGATCAAAAGAGAATTCTTACATGTTGGGGGAAGGTGGAAAAGTCCAGAGGCAACTGGGTGTATCTGCTCAGTCTTCACCAAGACTCTTGGGATCACATGTCCCTCCTGGGATGACCCAAGCCAGGCCCTGTTCAAAAAGGGATAACCCAGACCGGGAGGACTTAGGGACACCAGCTCTCTTCTCCTACATGCTGTGCAAAGGAGAGGGAGCCTGTGTCTGGGAACATTCTGGTCTCATCGGCAGGAGCAGCCCGAGGGCAGATGCATTCTTCCAAGTGTCCAGCCTCGTGCCATGAAATAGTTGAGGAATAGAGCCAGTCCTCGTCGCTGTTATTCTAGGATCTCAGAGAATTCTCCTGGTGGCCCCGCCATCTGTGCGAAGCCCGAGCCAGTAGGAGCCTGGCAGTTGCCTTCCATGCCTTTCTCTCTGCCTTCTTTCCCATTCCTTTGGTCAATTGTACTTACCAAAGGTCCCAGGGGCATCCTAGTTCCCATCCTCTCCACTGCCACTCCTCTAGCCCAGGCCATCATCATCTCTCACCAGATCGCAGGACCCCCCATCAACCTTGCTGGACTCTAGTACATTTGTCACAAGGCTCGCGAGACAAGGTTTCTAGAGCTCACACCAGCTCCTACCACCACCACCTCGAACCCCTTTGGGGGCTGCTTCGCTGCTTGCAAATACCTTATATGATGTGTGCGGACCTTCCCGATTTGGCCCCTGCCTGCTTTTGTATCTCTGGACAGCTCGTGCTGACCCCCTCATTCCCGCCGCCTCCCTGTGCCCAATCCCACCCCCCCACATGCTATAATCGTTTTGAGCCACGTTCAGCTGCTTGCTAGCTGTGGGATCTTGGGAAAGTCAGCTGATGTCCCCAGGCCTCAGATTCCTCCTTTGTAAAGTGGAGATAATAGTAGCACCCGCCCAAAGTTGTTGAAGATAGACTAATTCCAGACACCGTGCTTCGATACACCAGGCATGGTCATGCCGCCTTCTCTTGTTTCTTTGTACGCACAAACTGTGTGTCTTGGACTTCCCCTCACTTTCTCTGGCTCACTTCTGATCCCTCCTGTGGTCTCAGCTACTTGTAACCCAGAAACCCATGTCCCCGACTGGGCCCGGATCCCCAGCAGTGGAGTGAGCGCCACTTCGGTAAAAAGGGCCACTGTCCATGTTATGTCTTGACCCTCTGCATGCTAGCTGTCCCCACGCTAGACTGAAAGCCCTCTGAGGGCAGGGACCGTTTCTCAGGCAACTTGGTGGCCCTTTGCTAAAGAAATATTTGCTGACATAATGAAAGAGCAGAAGTGGCTTACAGGGAGAGACTGGGACAGCCTCCAGGTGGACGGACGCTCGTCGGCTCTGGGGGGTCATATTTCTTTTCATAAACGCATAAATGATTCTCCTCTCTTAACGAGCCAAAGGGAAAACAAATTTGCCAAATAGGCATTTAGCAAAAGCCATTTTGATATCTAAAGACGTTCTCCTGGTTCTGGAGCTCAGAATGACCTCACCCATTAAAATGTCATCGTAAGGTTGCCGGACTGATTGTGTTGGCTTTTTGGCTCTTGCCTCTTACCACCCCGACCTCTGCCCCCGCACATCCCTCCAGCCCATTTCCTGCCTCCGCTGGTGTTCCTCCAGTGCAGTAGAATGTCGGCTAGAATGCCATGCTCCCTGCTCTCCAATGCAGCCCGAGTTTCTCCTGGGAGCAGCTGGGAAAACGCACTCTGCATTGGGGTCTCAGGCAGATGTGACTGAACACAGGGTGGTGTCCCTGGGAGAAGGCTGTTTCTGCCATTCTGGGCCAGCTGTGGCAGCCTTTGACATGGCTGAAAGATTCCGTCACTCCAGCTGGCCGTGGCTCATTAAAATGCGTGGGCTTACTGGGGACTGGTATTTCCGTATCCGTGCTGCTCCCAGGGCCATGGAAAGATTATGGTGGGTCTTTTGCAATGTGTCTGGTTTGTTCACAGCCACGTGGGTTGGAGAGCAGAGGAGGGCGGTTCATGCAGAGAGGCGCCTCTCAAATATTTGCCCCTGGAACCTCCTTCTGGGGACGTATCGTCTCTTACCTTTCCTCAGCTTGCAGGATTTAAAAGAGAATGTTCTGTCATTTGAGCATGTTAGCGTTACAAAAATTGCATTTCAGAATTTTTAGGCTATGTTTTCATGTCTAAGAAGCGACGCAGGCTTTTTAATTGACTTTAAATTAATTATGCAAGAAAAACATGATTTGTCAACAAATACACTCACAAATTACATAGTTTATCCTACCTGGTTGGGCAACACAAGTTTAAAATGCAGATGGAAGGTTAATTATGTTTTAGCGCCGAGGATAGGCAAAATCTGTGTTTGTGACGTCTGTTTGGACTTCCTGCATTCTGACTTAAAAAAATCAACTGGGTAATTAGTGCAAATTTTGAGTTTTATATCTAAGGGTTGACCTAAAAGAGGAGACGAAGCCATTTGCTCTTCTTTCTCCATATTTTCTCATTGCAGGAGTGGGTAGTTTCGTTCACAGTAAAGGAAGAAGCAAATTGGACATGGTGTCCATTATAGTTTTCTCACTGTGACGATGGCTTCTGAAATGTTGGAGACAGGGGGAAGGATGACCAAGACTTTTGATTAGATAAATACAAATCAGATTTAGAGATTAGGCTCAGAGATTGGTGGAATTATCATTTTTAGACTCCTTGTGTGGAAGGCAGAGCTTCTGAGAAGGTTCATTCCCTCAGAGTGTGGGCTGGACCTCGTGACGTACTTTTGACACAGAAAGAGATGAGAATTCACTTCCAAGGTTAGGTTGTAAAGGATTGTCACTTCTCTTTGTCCCTTCTCTTTTTCTTCAATCCTTTGTTCGCACTCATAAAGGTACCCGCCATACTGTAAGGAAGCCCTCACCCCCATCTTCCACGATGGCCGTGGCCCACGCACGGCTGGTGGAGAACTGAGGCCTTCAGTCCAGTGTCCCGTGAGGAGCCGGATCCTGCCCACAGTCACAGAGTGAGCTTGGATGTGGATCCCTTCCCCATTGAGATTTTCGATGACCGGTGAGCACCTTAACTGCAGCTGAGTTAGCCAGATACCTGCCTCTCAGAAATAATGTGAGATAATCAGGGTTTTGCTTTAATCCATTAAGGTTGGGGGCAGTTTGTTATGGTGCAGTAGACAACTAATATACTTTGTCACTTCCTTGGTGAATTTCAACATCATGCTTCCTTATGGCTCCTTGTCTTTAACCAGTGGGCAAATCACATAAGGGTCTGAACCAGGAGATGCTTGTTTGTTCTCTCAAACAATCACACTAAAAATGCACAAAGAGCCTCTCCCTCTGCTTTGCTTGTTTCAAAGAGAAAACATGTTTATTTCCTTGCTTAATTAATTAATTAAATTTTTTAAATGTTTTTTATTATTTCAAAAGAGAAGGAGACAGAGCACGAGCAGGGGAGGGGCAGACACACACACACACACACACACACACACACACACACACAGAATCCGAAGCAGGCTCCAGGCTCTGAGCCATCAGCACAGAGCCCAATGCGGGGCTCGAACCCACAGACTGTGAGATCATGACCTGAGCTGAAGTTGGTTGCTTAACGGACTGAGCCGCCCAGGCGCCCCTCTCCTTGCTTAGTTTAAAAAGGATGCCTTTGTCACCTTTCATGATGTGAATCTGGGCGACGGCCAAGGGGGAAAGGAGGCATCCAGCTGGTAGCCAAGAAAAAATATCGTGGATGATCCCATGGGAGGTTTTGATGGGCCGGGACCGGCAGTGGCAAATATCCCCTCTGGTCACCTTTGGTGAGCAGAATTCAGTCCCCTGGCTACAAAACACTGCAAAGGAAGCTGGAAAATACTGGTGAGGGCTGTGCCCAGAAGGCGGAGGAGACGGGTTTTTGGCAACACAGCGCGCTATCTGCCAAAGCGTTTAGCTTTTGATTCTATTACACGAAGTTTAATTGAGCACCTAGGATGTGCGGACACCATAGTCAGCATTACGGACACAAACAAGGGAGGAGAGTATGGATCTCATTCTCAAAGACGGCACGGCCTCGCTGGAGGAGTCTGTTGAGGAAAGGTGGTCTGGAAGCACAGGCTTCTGCCACCTTCCAGCTGTCCCCGTGTGAAAACCCAGCAGCAGCTACAGAGTGTTCTGTTCACGGGCCGAACTGTACGAGTTCATCCTGGGGAAGTGTTGTCCCCAACGCCAGGGGGCCACAAAACTACTCGTCTCAAGACACTCTTTGTTGGAAACTGTGTACACGACGAAACCCCCGGCTTGCCCTGGCGGAATGTTAGTGACGAACTTCCAGGTGGCGTATGTGGGAGGCGGTTTGGCCAGTCTTCCCAAACTCTGGCCACCTCTACTTGCCAGAATAACATTCTCGAAGATAGTTTTCAGTGTTTCTGCCAAGAAGTGGGAAACCGGAGTGTGAATGGGAGCAAGCTCTTTGGAACCAGAATTTGGGACCCTAGACTTAAGCCAAAAATATGCATAGCATGTGGCAAAACACTGTGCTCCTGGCTCATGCCTTGGGGGGATCTTTGATCCGGTCCACCAGCGCACGGCTGTTCACTGGAGGGGCCGTCGCGAATAGTGAAAAACTGGCGACAGGACCGAAGTCCCTCCATGGCAGAGCAAATTATGGCATAGCCACACAGTGGACTATTATATGATGGTGAATATGGTAAAATATAGCCTCATGCATCAGCATGAGTAAATCTCAAAGATTTAATGCTGGGTGTAGGGGCGCCTGGGTGGCTCAGTCAGTTAAGCGTCCGACTTTGGCTCAGGTCATGGTCTCACGATTTGTGGGTTCAAGCCCCGCATCGGGCTCTATGCTGACAGTTCAGAGCCTGGAGCCTGCTTCGGATTCTGTGTCTCCCTCTCTTTCTGCCCCTCCTTCGCTTGTGCTCTCTCTCTCTCTCGAAAATAACTAAATATTAAAAAATTATAACGCTGGGTGTAAAATGCGAGTCATATAGGAATATACAAGGATGATTTCATTTATATAAAGTTCAAAAACAAACCAAAGGGAACAATTTATTGGTATTTATTGGCATAGGGGTGCGTGGGTAGTGATTCATGCTAGCACTCTCTTATGTTCTGGGGGACACAGGAGTGTCGTGGAGAGGTCAGGCCTCCATCACTCTGTCTGTTTGCTTGTTTCTGAGCCTTTACCTTCAGAATTCCATGGACCTCCAACTGCTCCTGTCAACTCATGCATTATAACACAGGCCCAGCCAAAGAGAGTCCCAGAGAGAGAGTGGAAGGGAGAGAGATGAAAGAGACAGAGACAGAGATGGATAGGAAGAGAGATGTGTGTGTGTGTGTGTGTGTGTGTGTGTGTGTGTGTGTGTGTGTAGAATAGTACGGTTTGAGAATGGAAGAGAGATTCAGGTTTTCTGGCTCTACCTACATGCTGAAAAATGCATACGTGGGGGCGCCTGAGTGGCTCAGTCGGTTGAGCATCCGATTCTTGGTTTCAGCTCAGGTCATGGTCTTGCGGTTTGTGAGTTCGAGCCCTGTGTCAGGCTCTGTGCTGGCAGTGCAGAGCCTGCTTGGGATTCTCCCTCCCTCTCTCTATGCCCCTCCCTACCCTCTCTCTCAAAATAAATAAATAAACTTCAAAAAAATTTTTTAGATGCATATGTGAACTGGACGTTCACTGAGCAATTACTGTGTCCCTCTCCTGTTGCAAAGCAATACCTCATATTTCAACTCATTTCATCCTTGCAAATGCACGTAGCTGGTTCCCATTTTACAGGTTAGTAATGTAAAGCTCAGGAAGCTTCCAGGACTTACTGAGGGTCGTTGTTGCGGGGATGGGAATTTGGTGTTCGGCCTCAAAATGTATGGCTGCAAAAGTCCAGAGAACATGCCTGCCAAAATCTAGCAAAGCGTACCTTCGTCTCAACCGTTGCCCCTTTGAATACTGTCATTCCGCCCTGCAAACCCCCTTCCCCACTTTGATGTAAATATTTTTGGGGGCGCCTGGGTGGCTCAGTCATTAAGCCTCTGACTTTGGCTCAGGTCATGATCTCACGGTTTGCGAGTTTGAGTCTCACATGAGGTGAGCTCGAGCCCTGCTTTCGGTAAAAACACGAGCCCCGCTTCTGGTGAGCCCTGCTTTAAGGGAGCCCTGCCTCTCTCTCTCTCTCTCTCAAAAAAAATTTCTTTTGCTCCAGGGTGCAGCAATTGGAGTGCAACTAAAGCATTAGCAGCGTTCTCCCTGCGCCGGTTCTGGAAGCCTGCGCCTCGGAGCAGGTGGCTCGGTGCTTGCGGATGCGGCCGAACTTGCACAGCTGGCAAGCATTACCTGGGGGGCAGAACATGCTATTACCCAGCCCTAATGAAATTTGGGTCTGCTGCATTTTCATAAACCATCCAAAGAGGCAAGACTCCTGGCATTTTGTTGGCAGCAAGGGCCTGGAAGGAATCGAGCAATTTCTCCCATCGTGATGGATTAGGTTATTTTCATCTTGTACAAAGTTGCTCACAGTTGAAAGGTTGGACAAGGTAGCTCTTGATTTAATGAAACTCGTGTCTGACTAGTACATAAATTATGCAGGAGAGCGGCAGAAAAATCGGAGTGTGCTTTTATTAGCTCAGCCCCTATCATGGTTTAACTCGGATTGAGAGACTTTCTTTCTTTTTTTTTTTTTTATAATCTTGCAGATATGCCAATGGCGGCACGGTTGAAACATTTCCTTGAAGGAATATTCTAGTAGGAGACTGAGTTTTGGTAATGGGCATTTCTGCTCTGGTTCTTGCCATGTTCACCCTGGCACTTGTAATGCTTTGTTTTGGGCTTGTTAATCCGTGAGTCCTGTCCCCTTCGTACTCACACCCATGGGTCCTATTCCTTTCTTTTTTTAAAAGTTTATTTATTTATTTTGAGGGAGAACATGGACATGCACAGGAGAGGGGCAGAGAGAGAGAGAGACACAGAGAGAGGGAGAGAATCCCAAGCAGGCCTCACATTGTCAGTGCAGAGCCTGATGCGGGGCTTGAACCGTGAGATCATGACTTGAGCTGAAATCGGGAGTCAGATGCTTAACCAACCGAGCCACCCAGGTGCCCTACAAGAGTCCTATTTCTATATCTTATGGTTTTTTTGTTCGGCTTGTAAGCTTGTGGGTTGCCTTCCTCATCCTTATCCATCCATCCCGTATAGGAAATGTAGAATTTCCTCTTTCCCCGCCAACCAATAAGCTAATTCAAATGGGGGAGAACAACTCCATCAGAGGGAGCCAATTGGATTCTTTCTCTTGGGAATATGAATTCAGGAGGTAATAGTAGTAAATAATGTAGTTCAACAAACATTCCTGGTTCGCCTTCTGAACGTGTGGTAGGACCGCATGTCTTAGCTTTGCTGTGGTTGGATAGAGACTTGAATAGTTCTAACCAAGGAGTTGTGAGCAGTAGCAACATGGGTTATTTCCGGGACCTACGAGACCCTCAGAAATCTTTTTCCCTCTGGCATGGCAATCCTCTGGGGCTCCACAGCAGGTGTGATGACTAGAGCCCCTGCCAGTACACCACAGACTATAAAATAAGAAATCAAATTTGTTTTTCTACAGCTACTCAATGGGATTGTTTGTTACTGCAGCATAATCTAGTTTATACTGACTGATACGCAGGAAGAGAGAATAAAATATGCGTGAACAAGAAAATGATGAGTGATCAAGAGAGTTGCTTTTATGTCTCTCTGCTGGAATTGTAGTATGTGCACTTGGAGTTGTGATTGTCTATCCATACACCCTACAACCTTATGAGTCTGGTTTCTTTCACTGAACATAAAGCATTCGTGATTATATAATTAAAAACATTTTAGTGTTTATTTTTGAGAGAGAGAGGAAGACAGAGCACGAGTTGGGGAGGGGCAGTGAGAGAGGGAGACACAGAATCTGAAGCAGGATCCAGGCTCTGAGCTGTCAGCACAGAGCCCAATGTGGGGCTCAAACTCACAAATTGTGAGATCACGATCTGAGCCGAAGTCAGACGCTTAACCGACCGAGTCACCCAGGTGCCCCTGACATTACATATAATTTTATATATAGAGAGAGTGTGTGTGTGAACAAGGGAGAGGGGAAGAGAGAGAGAGAGAGAGAGAGAATCCCAAGGAGGCTCCATGCTCAGCACAGAGCCCAATGTGGGACTTGATCCCTCGACCTCCGGGAACATGACCTGAGCTGAAATCAAGAGGTGGACGCTCAACCTGACTGAGCCACCCAGGCACCCCCATTTGTGATTTACATATGTTGTAGCATATAACAGTGGTTTGTGTCTTTTTAATGTTAATTTGGAATAAGTAACAGAGAAAGCTACCCCACAGGAAGCTCACAATCTTTGCACTGTCAAATTTTCTACCCTAACCACTTGCAACCCCAAGATAACACTGATACTTCATCTCACTGTTGGTAAAATTTATAGTTTCTATTTTTTTTTGTTTTTAACTAGGAATCCAGAGGCTTCTGGGTCATCCGTGGAGCATTGGTGGACAGGATCTGTCATTTCCAGGAGGATCATGAGGTTTAGTTAACATTATGACTGTATGTCTCAAACTTCAGTATCTGTACTCAGGTCAGGGGTTATTCGAAGGTCCCAGTGTATTTTCCTGGAGCACTTGACTTAAATATTTAGAATAAATGCTTAAAAACTTTTTCATTAAAAAATTTTAATTTATAGGCATAACACAGGGGCACATAGGGTGGCTCAGTTGATTAAACGTCCAACTTTGGCTCAGGTCATGATCTCATGGTTCGTGAGTTAGAACCCCTCATTGGGCTCTATGCTGTTAGTGTGGAACCTGCTTGGGATTCTCTCTCTTTTTCTCTCTCTCTCCCCCTCCCCCACTTGCACTCACTCTCTCAAAATAAATAAACTTAAAAAAAGAAGTACGTATCTAGAAAAGTCCACAAATCACAAGGGTTTTCACCGAGTTTTAAAAAACTCAACACACCCTTATAACATAAAACTCAGATCAAGAGATAGTTGCTACTCTCTCAAGAGTCACCACTACCCTGACTTCTGACATTGAGGATTTGTTTGGACTGTGTTTGTACTTTATACGAATGAAATCGTGCGTATGCATCCTTCCACGTCCAGTTCTTACACTCATCCTTGACGGCACCATTTGTCCATGTTTGGAGTGTAGCTGTAGTTTGTCCTCACTTATAGTTTTGCACTATGTGACTTGTCCCATATTTTACTGAGCCACTCTCCTGTTGTTCCACCTGTGGATAGCTTTCTGGGTTTTGGCTATGACACAGTGCTGCTCTGAACGTTACAAAGCCTATCTTTTGTTGAAGGAATATATGTAAGCATTTCTCTAGGTATCTAGATCTAAGAGTGACAATGTCGACTTGTAGGGTATGTATACGCTCACCTTCAGCAACTATGACCAGGCAGGTGTCCCAAGGGGCTTTTTAAAAATTATTATTTAAAAAATTTACATACAATACATTTATCTGAATGTAAAACAGTTGACTTATTCATTTGTATAACAAAGAACACTGTGATGGATAACTTTTAGCGATTATGAATAACGCTGTTACAAATATTTGTATTTTTTAAATGTTTATTATTAACTTCTAGAGAGAGAGAGAACAGGGGAGGGGCAGAGAGAGAGAGGGAGAGAGAGAATCCACGCTGTCAGTTCAGAGCAGGGCTCGAACTCACGAACCCATGAGATCATAACCTAAGCAGAAATCAAGGGTCAGACACTTAACTGATGGAGCCACCCAGGTGCCCCAGTTGCCATTGCTTTGGGCTAAATGCCTAGGGTATGGGACTGTGGAGTGATCGAGGACCCACGTATCTAATGTTGTAAGACATTGTTTTCCAGAGTGGCCGTACACATCTCATTTCCACCAGCAATATACGATTTCAACTACACCAAATCCTCGTGAGCCATTGGTAGTGTTAGTTTTCAACTTAAATTTTCAGCCATTATTTTAGCGTAAAGGGGTATCTCGGGTAATCATTGGCATTTCATTAATGACTAATGATCTTGGGCATCTTTCCACGTGCCTATTTTTTATTCGCGTATCTTCTTTGGTGAGGAATATTCAAGTCTTTTGCCTTTTCCTGATAAAGATTTTTCTTCAGAGATTCTCTGCTTCTCTCCTTTTCCCTGATGACTGGTCCTGGCAGAAATTCTACCCAGACTTACCAGTCCTGGAAAACAACAGAAAATACCCCTGCCTGCATGGAACATGCCCTTTTGTCGGGACCTTTCCTCTCTCCCGGCATAACCGTCTGAGAGACAGGTGTCACTGGGAACTCTATCTTCCTGACATCTTTGCCCCGGGCATGACAAGGATCTTTTGCTGAAATAACGCATTCAAATTATATTTTCAGATTGATTTCTTAGGGGGAAAATTCAGTTTGTTGTACAGATGCTTCTAGTTGGAGAACAGGGATGAGGTAGGGGATGCTAAGGGCAGACAGGGCAGATGCAGGAGTGACGGCCCCCTGGTGACCGATGACTTGGTGCCGAGACCCAGTAAGGGCAGAGGGAAAGGAAGGGAGAGAGCCAAGGAGACAGGGAAGATGAGGTGGTAGAGGACTCCGGGGGGCTGACTCTGTAGGGACCGAATGAAACACAAAACAAAATAGCGGACATTTTGTCTCGTATCGGTGACCGGCCGCCAGGGAGCCTGTAGTACCTGCTGGCCTTCACAACCAGCCCATGTACCTGGAAGCAGAGCTGGTGTTTCAAGAGTGAAGACTTTCCTAGTTTTTGTTCTCATCTTGTTGAGTGTTGTTGAGGGGTGAGGGGAAGAGACATTTGTGTGTCTTCTTAAGCTCCTCTCAGCTTCTGAATTTTACAGGAAAGCGTTCACCTGTTGTTTTCTTTTTTATGCCCAGTAGTCTAGGACTCGGAAAAGCCCCTGCTGGCTCCACAGCCTACTGCTGCTCCCAGAACCTTGCCCTGGAAGGGGACCCCAGCAAGGAACACCTCAATTCCTGTGGTTGTTTCCGTGAGATGGCTGCTTCCGGCACTGGGGCTGTAATTTGAAATCAGATAATCTTAGGTGTTGGATCTTCGACTGCCTTTAATATTTTGTGCCATTTTGTGGAATCTCCTAATGGTAGAATGCAAGGTTAGCCTCAAGTTTCTATCTGCTGCTTGCCCCCCTGTTGGCTTATTGTTCTTGTTTACAAGCTGCCATTTCTGCTCTGATCTTTAGGTGTCAAATGATGCCTTGCCCTCAGCTCTCCACTTGCTGTGTCCTCCTTTTCTCTGCCTTCAGACCATTAGTATTACTTGTACTTGGGTCAATGGAGAGCCACACGCAAGGAAGGAGCCAGTGTTGGGAAGACAAGAGAAAGAAAAGCCCACCCTTCTTTCATCCAACGTTTCTTGTTGTAGAAACACTTACACTGAAAGCCGGCAAGAAACAAAAATGGCGGGGGAGAAGACAGGAGATGGGGAGGAGGTACATCCCCTGAACGGGCAGCAGGAAGACAGTCAGCTACAGGAGAAGGAAAGGAATAAAAAAATTCCTGGGGTATGGAATTTTGGGAGGTGGAGAGAGTGGCCGAGATGTGGTTGGCTGGGGTGAGCCTCAGGGAAGCAGGCAGGGGATGGAGGGAATTTTCCACACTCAACAAGAACCCTTCTTGTTCGGGATGGAGTAGGGATGACCTGGTTTTTTGCCCAGGACTCTGGGCTTAGTGGTGGTCGGCAAGAAGAAGCAAAGATCAGTGATAGACCTTAAATGGGGGTTTCTCAGCCTCGCTGAATATTTGACTAACTGGGGAATTAAAAACAATTTCTGGGCTCTACTCCCAGACCAGCACTTCTTGAACTCTGCCGTGCTTTAGAATGATCTGGAACTCTTGTTGAAATACAGATCGTGACGAGTTAGGTCACAGGTAGGGTCTGAAATCCTGTGTGGCTAACAGGCACCGAGTGCTGCTGCTGCTGCAGGCTCCAGGTCCAAGGATCCAGAACAATGAAGTCACAATCTCTTGGGGGCGGATCCTAGCCATGGGTGTTTTTTAAATTGCCCAGATTTTCAGGGTTGAGACCCATCGTCTTGGAGTCTAATAAAAGATAGGAATGCAGGGACTTGGGGGGGCGACCATGATGGAAGCTCGCCTTTCTGTGAGGATGTGGCAGATTGAGAGTGAATTAGGAGGAGCCGCAAGCTTGCCCGGAGGAGTCACAGACAATTCACCACGGCAGGTGGCGGTGGCCTTCACTCTGTGGGTTCAGGGTCCTCCCTGCTAAGTCCGCGTCAAGGACTTCTGGCATCAGTGTGTCTCTTGGTGGTGCGAGAGCGGGTCCCAAAGTTTCCTGAACTCTGGCTTCTCCTATTTCTCTTACTCTGGTTCTCTTTTAGAGATGACCCCAAGGGCTTTTGTTTTCAACTTCAAAGACTTCATTTGAATCCTCAAAATGACCCCGTCAGGTCTCGGTCGTATGTATGGAGTAGTTTTTACCCGATGGAAGAAGAAACCATATCTAGAGCTGTCAACTTAGAACTTAGACTTGAAGCAAAATCGAAATAACAACGCTTTAGAGGGAGAAGGAAGGAAAGGCAATACTGAAAACTGAACAGATATGGCTCCTTGGGGTCATTTTGTAGCCCATCAAATGTCCGCCTAACTCCTTGGTTTGTCACCCATCTGGGCTGGTATTGGCCTGGTAAGCCTAATTGTTATTCTTCAGGCGATTTAGACAACTGGCTCAGATATTATTTGATTTGCTGCGTGGGCCTCCTCTCGCTCCTCTGGAAGCCAGGATTTACCCACCCTTCCTCCACATCCTCGGGCCCTATAACTCATTCTGATTTTGATTGCCCTGTCATTCTGCGACTTTGGATAATAGGCCATTATTCTAGGAATTACCATTATATTTTATTAATAAGAGCCAGGAGAATTTACAGCGGTGAAACGTTGCAAGATTTGCAAGTGGAGCCCTCGTATCTCCTGTAAAACATGACTCCGTTGGCCGGCCCACGTGATAAATGAAGACAGTGCGTGCTTCCTTCCCGCTTCCCGCCCTTAGCGGCCAGACCTCGGCTCTGGGGATCTTCGACTGAGCCTGGCTCAGGGCCTACCTGAAGGGGACGTGTGTGGGATGGGAGTGTGACACGGAAGACTTAATCTGCGTGGTGTGGCCACTCACACCTGCAGGCGGGGTCATGGTCAAAACTCCGAGCAAGGGCCTTCTATGAAGGAGAAGGCTAGACACCTCTTTGCAATATTTTTCATGGTTTTGCCCCTGACGATCCAAAAAATATCTGCTTCTCACTACAGACCTATTTGGGAAGTAGCGAAAAGGGAAGAGTTGAAAGACGTGCTATGTAGAGGCCATCACGAAGCTCACATTTCAGCATCTTTCCCTCTCACTCTATATTCTGGTGGAGTTTTTTCTTTATATAGTTAAGCCCATGCGAGCTACACGATTCTGTACGCGCGTCTGCTTCATAAGGCCTTGCACTAACCCAAATCATGAAAGAAAACCTTCTAGAGATCATTTTAGGCAGCTGCATTAGTGTGCTATCAGATAGTTAAGGGACGGTGTACTTACCCGCGTGCATCGTCGCCTCCTATCAGGAGGGACCTGTTCCCCACCAGGGGAGTCCCCGAAAGCACCGTGCTGGGGGAAAGTCCCATCAGTCACCTGGGTCAGACCTTGGCTCACCCTTTGCTAGATTTGTGACCGAACCCCCCATGTAGTTGTGGGTAAAATGGGAGTCATAAGAGTTAGCGACGCAGCTGTGGTTTTGAAAGAAGCTCATTGGCATAAGGCATCCGCACACAGCAAGTGCTTTGTTAATCCGAATAAGTCCACGGCACCAGAATCGTGAGTGTCTTTGCATCTGGCGTTCCCTCTATCTGGAATGCTCCTCCCCCTGGGAATCTGCTTAGAAACCGACTTTGTTTTTCTTTATTAGAAAAGCTTCTCAGAACACCCAATACACAGACACAATGACCCTTCATTCCTATCTCTGCTCTATTCTTTGTCGTAACCCTTGACACCACCTGGTACGTTATCGGCAGCTTTATCCAGTGACGGCCTGTGTCCCCACTCCAGACTGGGAGCACCGTGACAGCAGGGGTCTTGAGGAATTGCTGCTGTATCCCCAGCAGTGAGGACACTGCCAGCATGTCCTGAGTGCTCAATAAACAGATGTGTAATGAATGAATGAGTTGCTTGGGCACTGAGGGTGAAAACTGGGCTTCACACAAGCCTTATCTCTGGGAACGTGACTCCCAAATTTGTTTTTAAGATCCACCCCCAGCCTCAGTCGGTTAAGCATCTGACTTCTGCTCAGGTCATGATCGCATGGTTTGTGAGTTCGAGCCTTACATCGGGCTCTGTGCTGACAGTTCAGAGCCTGGAGCCTCCTTCGGATTCCGTGTCTCCCTCTCTCTCTGCCCCTCCCCCGTTTGCACTCTGTCTCTCTCTTTCTCTCAAAAAATAATTTTTTTAAGATGCACCCCCAGAGATGTTTCTGCCCTTTCTGAGCCCCCCTTTCTTGAACTGTAGTTCTGTCCCCCGTTTCCTTCAGTGAAATAATATTCACACAATCTGGCTTCATTTTCCTGTTCTCCTTTCAAAACCTACTTGACTCTATGTAGGTAACAATAATTTAAATGACCTCAGTAATTTTCCTCGCTGCAACATGTTGAATACTTGTATTTCCTACTCAGAGCATTTGCTTCAAAGTTCACAGTGACAAGTGTGCCTGGGGGCCTCAGGCCGGTTAAGTGTCAGGCTCTTGATTTTGGCTCAGGTCGTGATCTCACAGTTCATGGGTTCAAGCCCCACGTGGGGCTCTGTGCTGACCACTCAGAGCCTGGATCCTGCTTCGGATTCTGTATCTCCCTCTCTCTCTCTGTCCATTCCCACATGCTCTCTATCTCTTTCTCAAAATAAAGAAATAGAATAAACATTCAAAGCTCACAGTGACAAGACGGCCAGTTTTTAGTGGTGAGCGGGACTTGTGTGGGTTTGTTCGGTGCCGTTGTTTGTGTGCTTGGACTCCACAAAGGAGAGAAAAATGAAGTATTCTTTTTTTAAAAAATTTTTTAAAAATTTTTAAAAAATAGTTATTTTTGAGAGAGAGAGAGAGAGAGAGAGAATGCGAGTGGGGGAGGAACAGAGAGAGAAGGAGACACAGAATCTGAAGCAGGCTCCAGGCTCTGAGCTGTCAGCACAGAGCCTGATGTGGGGCCTGAACTCACAAACCCCAAGATCATGACCTGAGCCGAAGTCGGGTTCTTAACCGACTGAGCCACCCAAGCGCCCCCAAATGAAATATTCTTCTGTGTATTTTATGCAAGGTTTTCTCTTTCCTCCACTTGGCTCCTATTCCCTGACCGGCCCCTTTCTCCTTCCTCACACTTGTTAACAGCACTGCGTCTGATGTGTTTTACTTTTTTAAGTTTTTATTTATTTATTTTGAGATAGAGAGAGAGAAAGCAAGGCAGAGAGAGAGAGAGAGGGAGGGAGAGAGAGAATCCCAAGCAGGCTCTGCACTATCTGCGCGGAGTTGATTCAGGGCTCAAACTCATGAACCCTGAGACCATGACCTGAGCTAAAGTCAGATGTTTAACCGACAGAGCCCCCAGGCGCCCCTCGATGTGTTTTACTTTCTTACGTTGTCAGAACTGCTAAGACGCTAGACCCCAAGGTGTGTGGACCCAGGATCAGTGGTCCGCACGGTGTTCACACGGGAGGCATGGGGTCCAGTGGCGGAGGGGACTGCCATGGAGCTGAGCCGACCCGGCTCCCTTTCCCCTCCCACACCTCACAGCTTCTTCCTCTCCCTGCATTTGTAAACTGGGTGCAACTAAGAGAATGTCCCTCATCGGTCGTCCTGAGGCCTGAATGAGATCCGACTGCTAAAAAGCTGAACCGAGTGTCTGCACAGCAGAAACAAGCAATGAAAGAGAGTGAGTCCTGTTTTCAAACCCTGGGGATGCTAATTCTTTTTCTTTCATCTTCTGGAACAATCCAGCATGGGGAGGTGCCGTTTGGTTTCTGTGACTACTAACGTGTATTGGGGTCTTTTTTGGGATAAGCACTGTGGTAGGTGCCGGGGGTACAAAGATAATACCTCAGCCCCTGTTAGGGGACATCTTGGAATTTTAATACAATGTATAATAAGGTTCTATTTCTATGGTAATAGGTTTTTAATGAAGAGTTAAATCTTTCCATTTTCGGTGAACCGGGGAAGGGCCAATCTGAATGATAGCATACTTCAGAATAGTCTCATTACTTGACACATTATAGAAAACTCGGTAAATGCAGATTTGAATTAAATTGAACTTAATCTTCCTTAAATACATACTGTAGTTGGAATTAGGTTAACAAGTGGTATCTAATAAAGAGGTCCTTGGTGAGAACCAGTTGGAATGGCTATAATTAGTGATTGTTTATCATTGTCAGTTTAAATCCTTGGGTATTCCTAAAGTACTTAAAGGGACTTAAAAACTGTTTGCCCTCTTAAGAGGCTTTAAAAACATTCCCTCTACAATCTTGTTGACACAGCTAATTAACAGAACAATAGATACAACCGCTTTCTTCTCCGGTTGTGCTGGGGTAACCCTCGGTCGCGGCACAATTACTTCCAACATTCCAGTGTGTGCAATGAAGGTGAGTGGGTGTCGTCCATGGTCTTAGTTCGGGTTTCTAATGAGCTGGAAAAAAAAATTACTCCAGGCAGCCCTCACCCCCACCCTGCTACCCAGTTCTACCCAGTGATATTTTTGTTCCAAATGTTTCAGAGTTCTCAATTTTTTTCCACGGGGAACTGCTTTTACTTGTCATACCTCTGACATTGCGATCTCCATCCTGAAATGAACCAGTAACTAGGGGAGCTACGATTTTTTTTTTTTTTTTTTTTTTTTTGCGGCCACTGTTCCTGACAAGGAAGGCAGTTATGAGTGTCAGATCTGTGGACTGGGATTTCAAAATACAAACAAACCTCACAGGCTGAAAATATTAATTATCTGGGTGGAACCAGCCGTAAACGATGCAAAATCTGTACCTTTTGTTTTCACACACCCCAAGGTGCGTTACAGATACGTGCGGCTTTGTTCACAGAGGCTTTTGTGGATAGAAGCCGAAGGGAGAAGAAAGAATGGGAGGGAAGGGGGAGCTTTAATGGACTGTGGGGTGTCTGAAAGGGTGGAATTCCCTGGAATCTTCTGGAAATCTCCAGGTCCGTGGGGGAGGGCCGTGGGCTGCCCGTTTCTCTCCGGGCAGCGTTTCATGCCTGTCTCTCTTCTGGACCTGAGTCACGTGTGCTGGGATTGAAGTGGGCCTGCCAGACCCCTTTTGCCACTTGGCTGCCAATATATTTGGAGCCTTTGCCAGCCCCCCTGGGGAGACACTGAGCTTTGCCACAGCTGGGCTCTCTCCGTCAGCAGGGCGGGGGGAGGAAGGAGGCCCTTCTAACAGCTTGGGACAAACACTGGGTTCTAACTATATAAATATAACCCTTGTAGAAAAACTGAAGCGAGAAAAAGGAAAGAAAAGAAAAATAGAAAAGATCGTTGGCAGATTAAAGGTGGGTTTGAGTTGACTTTGACTTTCTCCTGCCCCACGTACATCCAGGGGCCAGGAGGTGCTAGAAGGGAAACACCTGGGCAGTGGTCCTCAAGTGTGGTCCTTGGAGGACCTTGGAGGGTCCTTACAGCATCAGCAGCATCTAGATCAGTAACGCACAACCTTGGGCCCCTTCCCGGACCTGCGGCATCAGACGCTCCTACGTGACGCGGATGCAGTAGATGTTTGCAAACCCCTGGTTTAATTTTCTTTAATGTTTTTATTTATTTTTGAGAGAGGGAGAACATGAGTGGGGGAGAGACAGAGAGGGAGACAGGGATCCGAACGGGGCTCTGTGCTGACAGCAGCGAACCAGATGCAGGGCTCGAACTCAGAACTGCAAGATCATGCATGATCTGAGCCAAAGTCAGATTCTCCACCATCTGAGCCACCAGGGGTCCCTGAGGAACCCCTGGTTAAGAAGAGTATTAGCATCTGGGTTTGAATATTCTTCTGCCCTACACTCAAGCAGTGGGATCTTTGTTTTAGTCTCAGCGTTCTCTCTACAAGGCGGAGGTGATACCCACCATCCCTTTATTCAACAAACATGTGTTGCCTACCTACTAAGCGCAGCCAGTGTGCCCAACCTGGGGACAAAATCAAGTGAAACCAGAAAGGACCGGAGTTCAGAGAGCTTAGAGCCTGGCGGGAGAAACAGGTGTTGAATGAATCGGCACAAAAGAAAAGTATAAGGGCTGATGGCCAGAGGGCTGAGTCACGGGCTCTGGGTTTGGAATGGGGGCCCCTGACCTAGTATGGGGGTTTGGAAAGGCTCCCCTAAGGCAGTGACATTTGAAGTGTCAGTCGAAGGTTGAGAAGGATGCGAAGGTGTTGGTGGAGGAGGGAGCTTGCTGCGTGAGCCGAGTGGTCCAAGCATGGGGGTAAGTGGGGAAAGCACCACCAATCAAGGAGGCAGTAGTTCCCAGGGCACCTGGGTGGTTCAGTCAGTTGAGCGTCCACCTTCGGCTCAGGTCCTGATCTCATGGCCGGGCTAGTGAGTTCGAGCCCTGCATCGAGCTTGTTGCTGTCAGGGCAGAACCGGCTTCGGATCCTCTGTCTCCCTCTCTCTCTGCTCCTTCCCCGCTTGTGCTCTCTCTCTCAAAAATAAATAAAACATTTAAAAAATGAGGCAGTGGTCCCCAAATTTATCTGCACCCTGGAATCACCCAGGGAGCCTCAAAACTATATCAATGGTTGAGCCACACCCCTAGAGATTGCAACTTAGTTAAATTTTAGATATTGGGGTCAGCCTAACATGGGATAATTTTGGGAACTGCTGAACCGGCATAAGATGAGCACGCGTGGAGCCCAGAAGGGGGAAGAGGGGTGGAGAGGGGTGTAGGGCAGCTGCCAGGCTGCGCATCAGGCCAAGCATCTCGTTTCTGTCCTAAGGGCAAGGGATGCAGGGCTCTAGGCAGAAGGAGGACCCAAGAAGATGTGTACTTGGGAGAGATCACAGACTCTGGCAGCTGCAGAGAAAATGAACAGGTGAGGAGTAGAGTAGCAGTCCACTGGGGGAGGGGGGAGATAGAGACTAAGCTAACTGAGCTAAGCTCCATCTCAGCACGGAACTTGGAGCTCAAGGGAGATGGGGAATTCACAATGGCCCTTATCTCTGACTTGCAAATGTTCCAAGACTGGCAGAGGACCAGGCTTGGGGGAGATGGTGCGTTTGGTTCCGGATGTGTTGGGTTCAGTGCAAATGCCTAAAAACAACTAAGGGGTTTGTGTGTCTTGTGCAACAGGAAGGACGAGGTAGCAGGTCGAGGGCTGGAATGGTGGCTCCAAGATGCCTTTAAACATTTAAACTCTTTGCACCTTTCTGCTCTGCCACCTTTGGGCTTATGCTTGTGGCATTGGGTCGTAGGTGGTCACTCTATCTCTAGTTTCCTATCCCCACTGCAGGCAGGAAGAAGCAGGAAGGGGAGAGTGGGGAAATAGGAGCCTGTATCAAGGAAGTGTGGGCCTCCCCCTAGACCCTCTGCCTGTGTCTGGTTGGCTATAACTGTGCTCACGGCCACCCCTACGGGAAAGGCAATGTGGGAAGCATACTTACCCCAGACAAAATCAAAGTTCTGTTCATAAGGGGTTAAGGGGGATGGATAATGAGTAACTAGAGTAATATATACCTAAGATGCTTTTCCCAGCCCAGACGAGATATTAGATAGATAGTCAAATAGCTTTAGGGTCCATTCAGTGAATAAAGGAAGTTTCATTTGTGTGCGACTCCTGCTGTTACCTTAGTGAAGAGTGTTCAAGATAAACAAGTCGGTAATCTTGCCGTAGTAAGTAACCTCGAGAATCATATGATCCTTGGGCTTATAAATGGCTGGCTACCTGACATAACTTGAATCTTATGGTAGAGGCAGTCATCAAAATAGATGTCTGGGTGTCTACTAGGCTAAGCACTGCATTTAACTCCTGAGTACTGCGTGTGTGTGCGTGTGTGTATATCTGCACACACTCAGTTCTGGGTATATGTGGTAGACTATAAAAATGGCCCCCGGGGTGCCTGGGTGGCTCAGTCGGTTAAGCAGCCGACTTCGGCTCAGGTCATGATCTCACGGTCTGTGGTTTCGAGCCCCGCGTCGGGCTCTGTGCTGATGGCTCGGAGCTTGAAGCCTGCTTCGGATTCTGCGTCTGTCTCTCTCTCTCTCTGCCCTTCCTCTGCTCATGCTCTGTCTGTTTATTTATTAAAAATAAATAAACGTTAAAAAAAAAATCCTTAAAAAAATGGCCCCCAATTCCCCGTCTTGGCATGTCACCTGTCTGTGATATGATTTGTTGATCCTCCCTTCAAGAAGAGGAGTCTCTCCACCTCTTTTTCTTTTTATTTTTTGAGAGAGAGAGAGAAAGAGAGAAAGAGAGAGAGGGAGAGAGAGAGAGAGGGAGAGAGAATCTTAAGCAGACTCCATGGTCAGCACAGAGCCCAATGCGGAGCTCGATCTCAGGACTGTGAGATCATGACCTGAGCTGAAATCAAGACTCAGATGCTTAATAGACTGAGCTACCCAGGTGCCCCTCTTTTTCCACCTCTTGAATCTGACCTGTGCCACGTGCCATTAGCAAATGTGATGTAAATAAAGACTTAGGAAACTTCTATGTATCGAGGCTTACCCTCCCATTGGAGTCGGCCATGGGAATGAGTACACGCTAGCCTGCCAGCTGTTGAGTTTGCTCCTGTCACCCCAGTTAATATCAATCCAGTACCAGACCCGTAGATTGAGGTCCTCCTGGACCACTCAGTCCAGCCCAGAAACACCACCCAATGTACACACAGAATCATGAGGAATAACATATATCGTGCTATCTGCTCAATCGGGGCTTTGGGGATGGCTTGTTACACAGCAAAAGCTAAATGATACATGTATATCTCATGAATATTGTCTTTTATTGCATCGTTTCTACTGAAAGGCAGTGTTTGGTGCGAGCTGTGCGTATAGGTTTCAGGGGCCCAACTTTCTGTGTTGAAAAGCGGGCTTACGCATTTTGCAGTCATGTGACTTGTTGGCTCTGTGTTCGTTTTCCTCACCTGTTGGATGGAAAAGTAAGAGTTGTGACCTCTTAGGTTGCAGGGAAGATGAAGGGACTCGATGGGTGGAGAATTTCCTGCACTGGATCTGACATATCTCAGATGTCCCACGATGTTCTTTATCGCATGCTAGTTGTTAGTAGTGGCCTTGGTGTTTACTGCTCAGTAGATACTCATGGTTGCGTGATTTTTGTGAGACAGAGTTGGTTCTAAGGCAGACTCTGTTCTTTTCCTTTCACACATTTGCATCTTATTGTGGGGAGATAGCGTTCAGTTATGGACATGAACACCAAAGGCAGCTGAGGAGGAGAAAAATGTTAGAAAAGGGAAAGGAAGGCCTGAGCAGTAAGACCCATAGAATTTTTCCTCCCTCCAGCTACCCAGGAGTCAAAGAAAGACAGGGTAATCTTAGCCAGACTCCTTCATCAAATGGTTGTGGAGACAAGGCCAAGTAGGTGAAGCGTATTTCTGACAGTGCTGAGAGCTCCAGGGCTGGCTCCCAGGTGTCCCTTCTCCCAGCCTGGCGCGCGCCGTCACCCACCACTCTGCCCCTTGCTGGGCCATCCTCCCTCTACCCGGCCTCAGGGACAGTGAATTGCCACTTGCTCACCTTGCGTTGCGAAAACCCACAAACCTCCGTAGACCCTAAGGCAAGCAAGGCTGGGCCGTGGGGTGGGGCAAAACAGTCATGTGCTGTCATTCTCCACATTTCCCTTCCAACGTGGCTCCTGGAGGTGGCTTCCGACAGGCGCGGCCATTTTTGCCCCTTCATTCACCTCGTCCAGCGGGGCGCGAGGCTTTCTCTGTGCCCCACCCCCCGCCTTTGTTCCCCTCCTCCATTTTTCACGCTGTGTTCATCCCTGTGAGGATGTGACCTTTAAGCTAGAGATCCTCGAAGCCCTGTGCTTCTGACTCCCTGGCCTGCCGCCCCGCTCCCTGAAATCTGCCTGTCCACTCAGGGAGGAATACAGTTCCCTAGCAACACCTCTTTGCTGTTTCTTCACGGGGGTCGCTGCCCACACTATCTACAGGGCAACTCTGTTTTACTCTACATGCCTCTGCACCTGGTGGCTGATGCATGGTGTGGGAGAGGGCAGTGCAGGTGGCAAGCCGACCTTGTGTATGTGGGCTGCCTGGGATGCCACCTACTGGTCGCCCCTTTTGGGCAGACCGTGGAGTCCCCTTGGGTCGGCCACGCCTCCCGATGGCCTGTTCATCCCTGGCCCTTTCCCATCGTCAGGAAGGACACTAAATCAGGTTGGCTGATTGCCAAGGAGATGGTGACCCTTGCAGACCCAAGAGGAGAGGCCTGCTCTCTCTTTGAGTGGTCAATCTTGTCTTTCTCTTGGAGCACGGAACCAACATGTTGAGCTGACAAACGAAGCCAGAAGAGGAAAGTGGGGTGGGGGAGACAGGGTCATCAATGGCACTTTTGTCCACTGGGGGCTTTTAGTATTTTAGCTCTGAAGAAATAAAGAGTTTGCTTTCGAAGCATTGAACTCTAAATAAGCCTCGAAAATTCTAGAGGAATTTCTCTGGCCATAGTTAGTCTCTGCTGTCCCCAGATCCAGCCAGCTTAAGGCCCGGAAGAATTTGAAGCCAATGTATCCGATAGATACGTCCTGGGCTTAAACCAGAGCAGAGCAGGCCGGCGGCTCACTAGGACCCTGTCCTCACGAACAGGTGGGTGCCCGGGCCTGTTCTGGAGCCTGAGGCCAACACCTGTGCAGTGGTCTGGCCCTGCCCCAAGCCACGGTCAACCTGTCTGAAGCGAAGGCCTTCACCCCGGTGCCTACTTGTCCCATTGTGTGGCAAGAGCACTGACAAGTAGTCTGAATCAATTTGTCCCTTATTTGAGAGCTGGGACCTATCGCCTTTCCTTCCATCTGATGGCTGCGTCTCTGCTTCAAGTCAGCTGGGCGACCCAGACTGAAGGCACTCCTGCTGACCGACCCCGGGGGCCAAAGATGGACCCACAGGGCAGCCCTCACCACAGCGTTCTCAGTCCTGACCACACAGGAGAGGCGGGTGGTGGATGTCTAAAAAGATACAGGATACTGACCTCTCCCAGATCACTTAAAACACACGCTTTGGTGACGGGAGTCAGGCTTCTGTATTTTTTTGAAAGCTCCTCGGTTGGTACGAGATGCTTCCATGTTGGAGAGCTACCGCCTTCCATCCGCGGTCAACGATGTATTTACTTGAGGGCCACGCAGATGAAGTAAAAATATTTAGGGGAAGGCTTTTTAAAAAAATGTGAAAAGAAAAATAAAGAGAAAAATAAAAATAAAGAGAAAAAATGTGGAAAGAAGAATGAAGTTCTGATTCCCACGGGATCATTTCGTCGGTGACCACCGCTCAGCGTGCACCAGCCAAGCTCTGAAGACACAGAGGGCAATAGAATAGCTAGGGCTCTGGTGGCTCTGAGTCTGGCAGTGGAGACCTGGGTAGGAAAACCTCCCCGAATACGTAATTAAAAGCTGTAACAAGAGGCAAAGATGGAGACATAAGGTATTAAGAGAATGGTTCCACTCCAGAGGGGCAGGCAGTCATGGAGTAGGGCCAGGGGTCCTGGCCCGGGGGATGATTCCCGGGGTGGGGAGGAGGGTGACATTTTGAGGGGCTCGGAGAGAAGAATGAGAGTGCCCAGGGGGAGAAAGGAGGGTAGAGTGTTCCAGGCAGAGGAAACGGCTTCTAGAAACACCTGAGGGAAGAGAGATCAAGACTTATCTAGGATAAGACCCTGTGACGAGTCAGGGATGCAAAAAGGGAGATGCTTGGGGATGAGGCTCAAGAAGCCGGGACTAAGTTTCCCAGGCTCTTTCTGACACTGCCCGGAAGTGTGGAAGGATTTTGGAGGATGTGCTGACTGAGGAGCTCACGGTGACCAGAGTAGGGAGAGTGGGTGTGTGGGGGCAGGAGTGGATGCGCGGGAGATGACCCGCTTGGTGGTGGTGGGGGGGGCCTGGAATAGTCCAGACAAGACGGAGTAGTGTGTTAGGTCAAGGTGGGGGAAGGGATGTGAAGACTCTGTGGGGGGGCCAAGGGGACTCAAGATTCGGGATTGAACCAGGATGCCTTAGTGGTGTCCGTCACGGCTTCCCGGGTGCAAAATCCTGGACCGGACGGGCGCTGGCGCCACTTGTGGAGGGAGGGAGCCCTGGGGGGAGGGACGGGCCGCAGAGTTGAGGTGGAAAGGTGACCAAGGGCCTATGACTCCTCCCAACAGCTCGCCTCTTGGTAGGGACTGACGTGCACTAACCACTCTTGCCATTTGTGAGAAATGCATGACGTTGGCCATGGCCCAGCTCAGAGAGTCTTGGGGGCCAGATCCGGGATGGACGGGTAAGAGCCAACCATGTTGAACACGGACTGGGGCCAGCCTCCCTTCTGCATGGGGTGCTTGTATGAATTCGCTTACTCTTCCTGACCGCCCCGAGGGAGGTGTCTGTCCTATCTCCCTGTTACAAACCAGGGGACTCAGGCACACAGAAGCAGGGTTTGGGCCCACGCAGTCTGGCTCTGACAAGGTGCCCTTACCTTCCACGCGAGGCTGCTTCTAGGTCAGGACGGCTGGTGTTCTGGAGCCCAGTCTGTTGTGGAGGAGATTTTGGGGTCTCGGGGCAGCACGAGAGAGATCTGGCTCACTGGGAAAGCCGATGGACAGGAAAAACCACGAGACACTTACTCACTTTTCCGCTGACCTCACACCGAATGGGAGTGCGTCGTGCTCGGTACAGAACGGTCATCGCCGTCAGACGCGGGCGAGTTAGCTGATGGAGGAATCCACGTCCTCCGCCCGATTCTCCCTGCGGTAGGCTTGGCCCCGTAGTCCCGCCCTGCCCAGTAATTTAGAAGAATAGCAGTAACGATGAAAACCAAAGCCAGTTGGATCTGCAGGGAGAGTCCTAGGAGGCAAACTATAATTATCCAAATTAGACTCAGAGGGGGACTCTCGTTTTACAACCTGGTGTTCCCTGCCACAGAAAGCACTGTTGCTAATGTCTCTTTTTGCTCAGGGTGTGGCTGGCAGCAAAGTGCCTCCTGGCTACCTTCCAGGGGATCCCGAAAACTGCATTGTTTGCCAAAGCCTATTCAGGGAGTTCGTTGGGTCTCGGTGACGTTAGAGAGAGCAGCTTCTAGAAACTTCTGCGAGTTCCCGTGTTTGTGAGGGAACTATTTAGGCTTTCTCCTCAATTATATTCCCATTTGGAAGCAAATGGTTCTTGCATATTCTGACACCTTAGTTATTCCTTCAACGCTCCCACAAGGTGGCTTTTATTTATTTATTTATTTATTCATTCATTCATTTAGTCACCAGACGGCACGTTTCTACAATGTGATTTCTCTTCTAATGGTGTTTATGCCCCTTCTCGGGAGTTGCCACTACCTCGGGACCAGGAGAGACCTATAGGGAGCCTCACCACCTAGGCATCTCCCTCTTGCTTACAAGGTCCACAGGGCTCACCCCAAATCAGCACCTCAGCGAAATTACAGGGACTAACCGAAAAACTGAGTCGAACCTGGGCTTTGTAGTGTGGCGCGCTGGCATTTAAATCTAGGCTTTGTTGGTTGTACAGCCGTGTGCTGGGTACTAACCTCTGGCTGTGGATTCCCACGGAGCACAAGGCGCTGGCTGGAACGCCATGCCGAGAAGCTTCGGCCTGGCTTCCGTCTGTGCGAGGTCGCGTCCCTGAAAGCGACCCCAGCCCCGCGGTCAGTTTTTGCTCACGAAAGCGCAATACTGCCACATCACGAAACGTGCGTTGTGCCAACCCACGTTGCCAATAATTCTCCGCTCTCCGCATTCCTGCAGTTTTCCATTTTTCTCCGTAGGCCCCTGGTCCTTCTTTTGCTTCTCCTTTTCATGTCCCCAAAGTCCTCGTTTCATTCCGTTTTGTTGTTCCGTTACAAGTTCAGGTACCTTTGTCTTAGCTGGAGCTGAGCTCAGGGTATACGCGAGTCTGTCTCCTCTACGGCAGTAGTGAGAATAAAATCTGTCCTTCTGCCTTTAACGTGTGTCCGGCACTGGTTTTCTCTGACCAAGGCTCGCTTCCCCACCTGCAACATGGAGATATTAGTTCGGCTCCTTTTACGATGTACTGCTCTTTGGTTACGACTATACTGAGAGCAACATGTCACGGGCCATCAGGATTGTCTCCAAAGTGGGAACCGTGTTCGGCAAATGTGTGAATATCAGTGGTGTACTGAGTAGGGAAAAAAAAATCCCAACTACTCAAAAGCAAACGCAGTAGTTGAAAGAATCTTCACATTTGCCTACGAAGGAGGAAGATGAGGGCATCTTAAAAGCGAGAACCATGGATGCCCGGCAGACTCGTGATGGATGTGGGGGCTTACAGAGCAGAACCGAGGCAGAAGGGTTGGCGTTAGGTTGTAGAGGAAGTGCCTTGCACACCAGAGTGACGTGCTTTGGTTTCATCCTTAGCCGGTAGGAGAACTGAAGCCACGGGGAAAGCTCGGCTTGTCAGGACAGGATAGTTGCAGCGGGAGAGCGGTGGCCGGGGTGTGGGAAGAATCTAGCGGAAAGTGGAAACCACAAAGCAGAAAAGAGGTGATTTTGATTCCATCAAAACGGATGCTCTTTGGTCAAGTCACCCTGGACAAAGTTAACAGCTGACAGAATGGGAGAGGATGCATCTAGGCAATGCAAGAAAAGCCTCAAACCAACAGGAAAAAGACAGCAACTCTTAACGAAACAGGAAAAGACTATGACAGCCAAGTTTTGGAAGAAGAATGCCCCCACTTCAGCTAATAAACACACAAAGAGGTCCTTAGAATCATGAGTAATCAGTTAGATGAAAAATCAAGCAACCGCGAGAGAGGTCCCTCTATATCTCTATCGGAAAGCTGGACAGGGGCCCTCGGGCGGCTCAGTTCGTGGAGTGTCTGACTCTTGATCTCCACTCAGGTCACGATCTCATGGTTCGTGAGTTCAAACCCTGCATTGGGTTCTGCGCTGACAGTGTGGGCCCTGCTTGGGATTCTGTCTCTCCCTCTCTCTCTGCCCCGCACCTACTCATGCTTGCTCTCTTTCTCAAAATAAACTATTTTTTTTTTTTTTTTTAAAGAAAGAGAGCTGGATAAGGCTAAGTGTGGTGGGGAGGGGTGATGTGGATGCCTCTGGGCGCTGCGAGAAGGAGGTTGGCGGCGAGAGCAAGCAAACGGTGCGTGCACACCCCGGGAGCCGGTCTACACCCGCAGGTCTGAACAAAGATGTTTACTGCACGGTTGCAGTGTTATTGGCAGTGGCGGGGGGTGAGGGTGGGGAGTGGGTAGCGCATCACCTGGACGAGCCTAGTGCCGTGCATGCACACGAAGGAGAATCCTGCAGCGACAGGAAACAGAGCTGACCTGGGACGGCAACACAACTTGTCTTCCATTTAGTGAGAATTCTAGCGAGCAAGAGGAAACTTCAAGTGACGTCACTCAGGCAAAGAAAAAAATACATATATGGGGCGCCTGGGTGGCTCAGTCAGTTAAGTGTCTGACTTCCGCTCAGGGCATGATCTCTCGGCTCATGGTTCAAGCCCCGTGTCAGGCTCTATGCTGACAGCTCAGAGCTTGAAGCCTGCTTTAGATTCGGGGTCTCCCTCTCTCCTTCTCTCTCTCTGCTCCTCCCCCACTAGAGCTCTCTCTCTCTCTCTCTCTCTCTCTCTCTCTCTCTCTCTCTCGCAAAAATAAGTGAACTAAAAAAAATACATGCAAAAATACATGCAAATATATACTGCTTTTAAGGAATATGTACAAAAGGCTATATATCAAAGAGAATCAGAGTTGCCTGTAAGCAGGGAGGCGTGGACGTGAGTGGGGGGCGGAGCTAAAAGGAGATCAATCCGCAAGGGGCGCGCAGGCTTCTGTGGGCCGCGCGGATCACATCCCGTGGGCGTGAGGGCTCAGCGCCCCTGAGATTCACGTGAGCCAGAAAGGCCGTGTTGTGGAGGCAAAGGATTACCTTTTGTCCGTCGTGTGCCTCGCTGGGGCCCGGCAGGATGCCCGCACGTGCTAAATAGTGGAGACTTTTATTAATCAGGCCCCTGTAGTGTTTACATTATAATGTTTACGCCATAATGTTTCAGAGGCACAGGACGGGTCCCTGGGAGCCTTAGGACAACTACGCAAAGTGGTTGGTCGGTGGAGCCATTTTTAGCAAACGAGGAACCAGAGGCTCAGAGGGGTCACGGGAGTGGCCTAGAATCACACAGCTGGGAAGTGGCACCATCTGTGAGTCTCGATGTGTGTGCGGGGGTGGGGGGGTGGGAGGGGAGTCTCGGGTCTCCAGGGAGTATCACCACACCCAACCAGGGATCTTTGTCTCTTTGAGGAAACAAGAAGGTATACGATCACTTGGCAGGGATTATTATTATTATTGTTATTATTTTTCATATGTACTTTTCTGTTTCCACTGATTTCTTTTTATTTCGATTTGGTGGTGGTGGTTGAGGGAGGCATTTTTTTACTCCCTAGACATTCCTAAATCAATAGTCGTCAGTAGCTGGCCAGCAGAGTGTAGTGAGCTTCACAGAACCCTAGGACATATTTTAAATTTAGAAGTATCCTTTTTTTTTTAATTTCAAAAATAATTTCTGCTCCAGGGAAACCTTCTTTCATCCTGCCATCCAGCGAGTATCCCTGTTAAACGGCCAAAATTCTCCTAGATCTTTCCTCCGTGCCCCCACCCCCCACCCACCACCTCCCCCCACCACCCCAAACTGAACGTTGAATTTCCTTCCTTCTTCAGGGAGGAAAAGAAGTCTTGGGGGTGCGAATTCTGACGAGATGGGGTCTGGTGTAGCCAAGCGGGAGGGTAAGCCTCGCGAGACCGGAGAGTGAGGAATCGTTGACTTTGTCTCCACTAAGCGACTTTCCATTTTTAGACGCAGCCGGGCCCTAGGACCGGAAGTTCAGCTCCCCGGAGGGCCCGATCGCTCCGAAGCTTAGACGTGCGTGAAGTCGGAACAGTTGGGGAGGCTGCGCGCTTGCCTGAAGAGAATCGCGGCCTTCAGACTCCATACCAATTTAGCTCCGCTTCTAAGAAGCGTTCCCATCAAAGGGAGATTTCCTGGTGGCTTTGGGATTGGACGCGCTGTGGGATTTCTCGTGTGCAGTTAACCAGGTGCCCTGGTTTCTAGGCAGTGGGACCACAGATTTGCTTAAGATCTCTGTTGTGACGATTTGAGGGCTGGCGACTGATGTGGTATTAGAGACATCTGTTGGCTTGGGATTTTGCCTGGCGTGCTTCCGCACCCTGTATTTTTTTCCTGGTCTCCGTACCCAATTTTTCTTCCGCTTTACCACCTGTGCTGGGTTGATGAGTGTCTCCCTCCCCCATTCCCCCCACCCCATTGTGGGTACTTGGAAACTCAGAATGTGACTTTATGTGGAGGCAGGGTCTTTGCAGATAAAATTAGTTGAGGTGAGGTCATACTGGATTAGGGTGGGCCCTCCATCCGGTGACTGGTGTTAGTATGTGACAGCCGTGTGAAGACACGGAGAAACAAACAGAATCGCACGGAGGCAGAGATCGGAGTGACACAGCGAAGGAACCCCTAGAAGGGCGGGAAACACGGATTCTGGGAGAAAGGCGTGGACCAGATTCTTCTTCGGAGCTTCCAGAAGCTCTGACACCTTGATTTTGGCCTTCTGGCCTCCAGAGGTGTGAAAGAATACATTTCTGTTGTCCAAGCCACCCAGTCTGTGGTCCTCTGACATGACAGTTCCCGGGAAGCCAGTACTTCCCTCTGTGGAGGGGACCGGGTGGCTGAGCCGAAGCTCTGGCTTCAGGGTGGCCGTTCCACGGGGCTGAGCAGGTCACAGCAGTTCAGTCAGGGACAGGCACGTCTCTCCATCTGGGTCAGTAAGAATCAGCCCTGGGATTTTTCTAGATTGTTCAGGAAAGAGGATCTCTTTTTCTGCCAGGTCTATTGACCTGGCGTTTTGCCCAAGAGTGAAGTCTAGGGGCACCTGGGGAGCTCAGTAGGTCAAAGGTCTGACTCTTGATTTCAGCTCAGGTCCCGGTCTCACGGTGGTACGAGCCACGTCAGGCTCTGTGCCGACAGCATGGAGTCTGCTTGGGAATCTCTCTCTCTGTCTCTCTGTCTGTCCCTCCCTTGCTCACGTGCATGCATGCTTTCTCGCTCTCAAAACAAAGAAACATTAATAAAAAAAATCAAAGCCAATAAAAAGCAGAATAAATATAGAGACAAATTCCAGACAATTACCACCTGAGTGGTATGCCTGAATCCCATTGGACCGTTTATTTAAGGAATTTTTAATACCCTAGCAGGCAAGTTTGAACTGGGGTTCTTGTCACTTCTGACCGAGGGCTCCTGGCTAATAAGTGTGATTTAAAGACAAGCCTTCGTGATCACGATCTTTAAATGATTTTCCATAGGAGCCGCTGGTTGGCTCTGTGGGTTTATTGTTACGGTTTCTTTGGGAAGAGGGGAAAAAAGGATAACACCCAGGAAGAAGAAAACATTGATTGAGTGCCTCCTGCCTGCCAAGCTCTGTGCTAAGAACTTTAAAGATTTGTTTTTTTAACTCCCTAACAATAAAACCGACTTAAGGCTCTTTGCTTATAAATTACAGAGACATTTAGGTCTGTTTGATTCGAAAGCCCGTGCTGTCGCATGGCCTCTTGGAAGTAATAATATCACTGGCCCCAAAGCCTCTTTGAACATCCTCGTGGGGTCTTGATCATGCTGTACAGAAGGCGCCGTGGGGGATTGTGCCCTGGGTCCCCCTATCCCTCCCTGGAGAGCTCCGGAGCCTCCCCCACCCCTGAAGTCGCTGCCAAAATTCACCCGTCTTGCAGATGAAGAAACAGAGGCTCAAGGCCCAACACCCGTCTCGGCGCTGTCAATCAGGAACGGTCAGGGAAGTACAGGAAAGGCTTGGATTGCGCGTTAACTTGCTCCGCGAGTGTTCTGCAGGATGAGCAAACATTTCTCATCACTTTTTCCTTGATAAATGACCGATGTCCTGCAACACGAGTGGTCCCCGAAGCCGGCTTTGAGAGACGAGCGCTTAGGGTTTACAGCCTGTTTCCCGAACGAGTTATGCTCTCCATCAGGGTTTTCCTGTGTTTAAAACTAGGCGTGCTGTGTCCTCGCTGTTGGAAGGTGCACCGGCAGCCTGAGCGAGCTGGGGATGTAGGGTCTGTCTCTCCTCCTCTCCCGTTGGCCGTTGAAATTCAGAGAGCCAATGGCTTCAGGGGAGCCCTACGGGTATGGCCACCCCCAAGCCGCGTGCCCAGAAGGGCCAGGCTCTCCCACACCAGCTGGCCTCTATATGGAGGAGAAAAAAAGTCTCATCCCAGGGCCCGAGGTGAGCCCTGCTGCGGGGCCAGCACGGTCCGGGCAGAGAAGTGGCGAGCCCTCGACCCCTCTCCGAGTGGAGGCGTCTGCCGCTGAGTGGGCCGTGCCGAAGGTCCACAGGGCACCCCCCTTTCTCCGCTGCTGCGGGTTCATCCCAGCCTTCCTCGGCCTGTGTCCTCGCCGCCCGGGCCCAGCTGGAGGGCCAGCTGCTTTGTCCGCCAGGGATCATGCCCGGCTAGCTTCCTGCAGCAGCTCTGGGGATTCCTCGCTAAGCTGCTCTGGGAACAAAGGGCCCGCGGAATGATCCCCAGGATGGAGGGAGGGGTAAAAATGAGAGCCACATCTGTCACAAGGAACGTGGGAATAGCTCTTTGCCAGGAGAGATGGGGGGAAACGCTCTACCCCTGACGGGCTTTGGCCCTCCATGCTGAAATGCTCTCCTTGACTGTCTGGCCAGTAGCCGCTGTCCGCCGAAGTCTGCGGTGCGTGGGGCTCTGTCCTCCGGGCCGGCCCACAGGCAGCATGGCCGCGTGAGGAGGCACAGGTGCTGTATTGTCTACCCTGGAGCAGGCGGGGGGACCCAGCTTAGAGCAGTGAAGTGACTGTCACAACGGCTGGGGTTCACGCCCTGGACATCTGGCCCCCAGACTCCTGCTTCTGTTCAGAGACATTCTCTGATGTTACGGAGCGGCCAGGCAGCTAAGCCAAAGGGGAGGTTCCCTGGATATTGACCAAAATTTTGCGCCTGATGGGGAGGGTCAAATCAATTCATTTAAAAACATTTTTTTTAATGTTTATTCATTTTTGAGAGAGAGAGAGGCAGAGAGAGAGAGAGAGAGAGAGAGAGAGAGTGTGTGAGCAGGGGAGAGGCAGAGAGAGAGGGAGACAGAGAATCCCAAGCAGGCTCCAGGCTCTGAGCCGTCAGCATAGAGCCTGAAGCAGGGCTCGAACCCACGAGCTGTGAGATCATGACCTGAGCCGAAGTCGGAAGCTCAACCTACTGAGCCATCCAGGTGCCCCTCAAATCAATTTACTAAAGAAATCTGTGATCTATTTCTTTTTTTAAAATAGTATTTATTTATTTTTGAGAGACAAAGTGTGAGCAGGGGGGAGAGGCAGAGGGAGAGGGGAGACACAGAATCGGAAGCTGGCTCCAGACTCTGAGCTGTCAGCACAGAGCCCAACATGGGGCTCGAACTCATGAACTACGAGATCGTGACCTGAGCTGAAGTCGGATGCTTAACCGACTGAGCCGCCCAGGCGCCCCTGTGATGTATTTCTATTAAGCTTCCAAGGAAAGCCGCTGCTGGTCAGGGGACCATACTCTGAGAAGTGAGGGGCCAGCCTGTGGCCCTGGAAAACTCACTTACCTTCTCTGGGCCTTTGTTTCTCTGCTTGTCAGATGGCATGACAATAATATCCCTGGGGAGGGATCGTGTTACAGCCATCATAAATTACCGGTGGGGCTATTGTGCCCTGAGGCTCTGCTTCTCAACCCTGGCTGCGCCCTGGGGTCCCCTGAGGGACTTCAGAGACTACCGAGGCCTGGATTCCTGCTCCCGAAGACATGCCGATGTAACTGTTCAGGGCAGTTCAAGCGTGGTGAGTGTTGAAGCTCCTTGGGGATTTCTAAGCAAGGCTGAGCACCAGTCGTGCAGGCAGCTCTGGGGGAAGGCTGCCAAAAATCCCCCATAATTTTGGAGAGGTGGTTCTCCCGGAGGCCTGTGCTGCTTGAAAGCCACTTGGAATTGGTTCCCAGAGAAGTGTAGACATTGAGCATCCAGGCTTTCCTATGGCACCTCCGTGCTGTCGCACCGTAAATTCTTAGGACCCAGCCCCAGCCTTTTGGGACCAGAATCATTTAAATAAGATTTCCAGGTGACTCATATGCACATCGATGTTTGAAAAGCGCTGTTCTAAGTCATCTTCCTAAGGAATTAATTTAAACATTGGGTCCACCATATGGTAGGACTCTACAAGTGTCCTACCTTAGGTCAAGGCTGGCAAGCTCCTATGGATCCTTCAAAACCTTGCTCAGTATCTATCCCCCTCTTGGTCATGCCTCTCCTGATCCTCCCAGGTAGTTCACCGTCTCCTCTGTGCTCCTTCATCACATGCAAACTTCTAATATTGCATTCATCACATCGTCATATAGACGTCTGCTTACAGGCGAGTCTCCTTAATGGCCAAGTTGCGTCGTCGCCGTCTTAGACCACCAGCACCCCCGATTCTCTGTCTGGCACGATTAGGTCCTCAGGAAAGTTTGCTGAAGTGAATGGAGAGGTAGAAAAATAACACGTTTCATCTTCGCTTCTCTCATGGCTACATAGGAGAAGCATAGGGAATGTGTGGGCATGCTTTATTTTTTTCAGAAGCTCATAATCTTGGTCCCAGCTTAGCTGAATGTCTGTTCCTTTGCTGAGAGGGACGTTCCTTTCTACCAACGTTGGCTCCAAAGTGTTTCCAAGGGACAGCAGCCAATTCTCCCCACCTGCTTCCAGGGATCTGGGGACTTCTCTCGCAGTCATCACGTGGAATGGAGGCGTGTCCTCCTTCCCCCATTCCCTGCAAGGAACAGGCGGGTACTCTGGGCTGCTCACCCCAGCATGAAAGCCATCTTGGGGTGCGCCCCATTCTAATGCAGGTGAAAAACAGCATCAAGTTGTCATGGAAAATTTGAGGCGAGAAAGAAAAATGTTAGGTGTTTCTTTTAACCCTCAAAAATACGTTTTTTCTTTTTTTTTCCCTCTTGCTGTTCTTTTCTTTCCTCTGTGGGGATTGTGCCGATAGCATGTGTAGCATCAGCTAGAATCCCTGCCGCGTCTACAGGTGTCTAGAGGCTGCATCTTCCCCTCGGGCTTTTGGACCAAAGAAGACCCGCTAAGAGTCGAGGTTGAAGAGGAGACAGAGCTCTGGAGTAGAGGATATTGTTGTCTTTATGGAAACAATTCATTTTTCTTTTTTTTTTTTTATCAGAAGTTTTCATTCATTAACTATTATGGATTTCTTTGAATATTTCTTAAGAAACCATTATGTCCCTGCTAGAGGGGTCAGTTCGAAAGGACTCCATACTGGAGGCTTCAGACACGACCGCAAGTTCACCAGTGGAAGACTGGAAGGAAAGAGTTTCTGGCAGGGAGAACAGTTTTGCGTGGGCTCAGAGGCAGGAAAGCATACGGCTGTTGTATCAGACATAGATTTAGCAATCTAAAAGAAAAAACCAAGTAAGTGGCTTCAACTAAATGAAGGCTGACTTCTCTCTCAGAAAGAAGTCCCAAAGCAGGCAGTTTAGGGGCAGTATGAGGCAGCTTCTCAGTCTCTGCTTTGGCCATCTTTGGCATGTGACTTGTATCCTCAAGGTCACAGGATGGCTGCTGGAGCTCCAGCCAGGACGTCTGTGTTCCAAGAGGACAGAAGGGAGAAAGGTGAGGGGCAAAAAGTTATTCCTTCCATCTGAATCAGTGCTTAGAGAGGCACTTCTAGGTCTCTGCCTAGATTCAGGGAGGCAATAAAATTTAGTCTTTTTAGCTGAGCACATCGCAGCCTTGAATAAATCCCAAGGTCTGTCATTCAGGAAGAAGAGGAGAATGGATACCGGGTAGGCTGCCATGGTATGCTTGGAGGAATGTCAAGTCTCGGTTCTTGGTATTGCCAGGGCCTAAGGTGCCGAGGGCGTGTGGTGGGAGGAGCACGGCGCTGGCTTGTAGGGCCGCGGTGGTGCAGGCTGAGGGAAGGCACTGGGAGATCCTCGTGCACAAAGCGGGAAGAGGAAGTTCAGGGACGTGGCGGCGGTTGGTCTGAGCCTGAAATGTGAACTTGCCTGGCAGAGTCCATGGCACTGGAGTGTCCCAGGGTCCTCCTTCCCTCCAAGTGCAAGGGAGCACCTTGTACTCCCTTCTTCCTTCTCCCTCCCCCTCTCTCCTGGCAGGGTCTGCAGGATTGGGGTAAGTCCGAAGGAGAAGAGAGGAAGACTTCGTAGCAAGGGATGGGGAGGAGCCCGAAGGCGTGCCGGCAATGCCCAGGAAGGAGTTTCCATGGATGAAAAAGCTCGGGATCCGGGCTAGAAATACTCACTTAGAAGTGGTAGGGAGCAGAGAGACATCGCTGGTTCTGGGCAGTGGATAAACGCAGATTTAAGGAAAGTAAATCTGTTGGGAATGGTGCCTTCTCGAAATCGCAGTTTAATTTAATGCTCTTGGCTCAGAGGGAAGAACCCACCATATAAAAGCTGCTATTGGATCTTTAGGAGCAATACTGCTGACAACGTTGTGCCCAGCATCTCTCATTGCCTCTGCACGAAACCCCAGAAGGGTCGTTTCTAGATGTAGAACTGGGAAAGAACAGCTTTCCTGGAGAGGTTCGTGGCTTTCTTCCCCCTTAATGAAAAGACCCAGCACATTCGACTCCCTTTATCTCGCAGCTTCTGGAAAAGATGGAGGCAGATGGCTGGGTTGCTTGTGTTTCTCTTTCCTTCGGTTCTCATCTTCTATTTCCACTCAAGTGCCTCACTGGATATCTTTCTACACGTGACACATGGCGGGAAACACAGTTCTGTTAAACAGGCGAGAAGAGAAACGTGTGGTGTAGCTGTGCTGGCGTGTGCCAGGGTGGGGAGCCGGCGATTGTCGTGGTCCAGGTGGGAGATGGTGTGATCACGCCAGGAAGAAGCCAAGAGAAGCCGAAGAGACCCAGTAGCATGACTCCTGGCTGGGTCAGTTTCACAAGGATAGTGGCGGCAGGTGGCTAGGCACGTCCAGGAACACAGCTAGGCTGTTTTATGAAGTCTTTTGAGTTTTCCCTCTGGTCTTTTCTCCCTAGAGCTACACTCTTCAAGAGAGACTTACTTACATTTATCCTAAACCAATCTCCACATGCTTCGCTGGATAGTTACTGGTCACCGCATCACCTTTTAGGGAACATATTAACTAGGGTGCGTGATGGGGGCAATGCTTTGACCTAAAAGAATTACGTAAATAATGTGGATTTTGATGCCATTTAAGTGCCCCCATCATGGTGATGGATACATATAAAAAGAGCATTTTGGTCGAGTATAAGTTTCACGTCCCCAGGACTAAATGGCCCCATGCCTACCCACAAGGTGCCTGATGGACTCCCCATGGCCAACCCCACTCCCCCTTTTCTGCTTGACTCCATGCCCCACAGACCCACTCACTACCTAACCAACGAGGTAAGGAATCACTTCAACATACCTCCATTCAGGTCCAGGGTTCAAAGCTAAGAAACACAAAAAAATCTAGTTTTCAGTATTCCAGGGAGCAAATGTTTGCTTTCTTCTAGTTCTGGGCCATGTTGCCCTTCTTACTCTGGCCATTTTTCCATTCTTTCACTCCTTCATACAATCATTCATATCTGATACATTTATTCAACACGGCAGAACATCACGGAGCACCTGTTACGTGCCAGACTGTGTGCTGATGTCGGAGAGAAGGAAAGAGGCGTAATTTCTGTCCTCCTGAAGCTCACATTCTAGTCTAGCTTTTTTCTCTTATCCTTTTTGAGTAAAAATTATTCCCTGGGATGGTGCATGCTTCACAGGACGTTTAGTGTCGCCGGTCTTTCCTGTAAATGCCAACAGCATGCCCTCTTCCCGTTGCGATAACGGAAAAAGGAACCCATACCTTTCTGATCTTAGCCGGGAGCCTGTTGTTCCAATAAAGTGTGGTGGATCCTGTGATTGGCTCCTCGAATTTTCCTCCCTGAATTATTGAGACTTAAAAGCTGCAAATTAAGTTTCCCAGGTTCCCTTGCGTGCAGGGTGTATTCATCCGTAAGACCTATTGTAATAAAATGCCACAATGCTGGGTCACTTACTCAATGGGAATTTGTTTTCTCGCAGTTCTGGAGGCTGAAAAACAAGGGCTACCAGTTGGCAGGTTCGCTTTCTCCTCCGGCCTCTCTCCTTGGCCTGCAGGTGCCATCTCCTTGTCTTGTCCTCACGTGGGTGTTTCTCTGCACAGGTCCCTGGTGTCTTTTCTTCTTCCTACAAGGACACCGATTATACTGCATTAGGGTCCTACCCTTGTGACCTCACTGAATCTTAATTACTACTTTATTTTTTATTTTTTAAAAATATCTATTTTTTTTAACGTTTATTTATTTTTGAGACAGAGCGTGAGCAGGAGAAGGGCAGAAAGAGAGGGAGACACAGATTCTGAAACAGGCTCCAGGCTCTGAGCTGTCAGCACAGAGCCCGATGCAGGGCTTGAACTCACAGACTGCGAGATCATGACCCGAGATCATGACCTGAGCGAAGTCGGCCGCTTAACCGACTGAGCCACCCAGGCGCCCTTAAAATATCTATTTTTGACAGAGACAGAGACAGAGTGTGAGTGGAGGAGGAACAGAGAGAGAGGGGAGACACAGAATCGGAAGCAGGCTCCAGGCTCTGAGCCATCAGCACAGAGCCCTGACGCGGGGCTCGAACTCATGAACCGCAAGTTCATGACCTGAGCAGAAATTGGACGCTTAACTGACCTGAGCCACCCAGGTGCTCCTTAATTACTACTTTAAAGGCTCTGTCTTCAACCACAGTCATGTTGGGGGTTAGGGCTTCAGCCTCTGAATTTGGGGGGAAGGCAGGTTAGTCCATAGCACAGAGGGAAGCATGTGTCCTAGCGTTGCCTGGAGGATGCGTCTGCCTGCGATCCGGATGCTGGAGTGAGTGAGGTGTGGGGGTGAGCTTCTGCAAACATTCTGAGGGGTGTGGTGGTGGAGGTGTCTGTTCTAGGGCCACTGTGAGTTTTTGGCATCCCGGCTAGTATCGCAGGTGTTGAGTGGGGGATGGTAGCAACACTGGAGTTTCTTTAGAAGGTACCCAGGACGCGGTTGGGCATTTCTCCTGGCTCTGTCATCCCTGCTGTGCTACATCCAGTGTCACCTCACTCATCCTCGCATCCTCCTTCCTTCTGAAGATTCCATGCACTATTATAGAAATCGTCTTTTTGCTTTAAGTTAGCTAGACCCCTCTATTGTCTGCAGCTAAGAGCTATCATACAAGGAGAAGATCCCCCAAATAGACCAAATAATAATAGAGTGAGCTCTGGGTAGAGTTCTGGCCAGGATTTTATGGGCACTTAGAAAAAATATCTGTTATCCTTAGCATTCATCTCCTAATTTTGGCCCTGCCTTCTACCCCTTGGGTGTTGCTGCCTCTTCCATTAAGAAGTTTCTTGCTAGAGGGACACCTGGGTGGTTCAGTTGGGTAAGTATCTAACTTGGTTTTGGCTCTGGTCACGATCTCACGGTTTTTGAATTCGAGCCTTGCATCGGGCTCTGTGCCGACAGCACGGAGCCCGCTTGAGATTCTCTCTCTCTCTCAAAGTAAACAAGTAAGCTTAAAAAAGTAAAATAAAAGAAGTTTCTTGCTGGCTTTGTCAGGTCATCCATTCATCCAAAAATGGTTCTCCAATGTCGTAACCTAATAACTAGCGACTTCAGTAACTTATTAGCTAATCACCTAGTAAGTCCATTTATTTATACATGAGAAGCTGTTCCCATAGTTGTGGACTGAGACTTAGGATAATAGAGGTTGAGCCTGAGCTCTACGTCTCTCTAGTTGTCCCACCTTCAGCTGGTCGCTTTTGCTCCATGGGTCACAGTTTCCTCAATGGCGATGTAGGAATCGAGCAATCCCAGAGGCCCTTCTCAGCATCGCCACGCTGCACGAGACAGCGGTTCTCTAGTGGGAACCAAAGCACGTATGTCTGCACGAAGGAATGAGTGGCACCTTGCTGCAGAATGGGCTGTGTGGTAGGGACGGACGTCAATTCGGCGTCAGAAACCCAAGTGTCTGGAGGCTGCTCTGGTTTCATGATGAAGGCAAGTGGTGAAGAGAGAAGCCACGACTAAAAAGCCTTTTCCACAGTGTGTTCTTCAGTGCACGGACCCCAGTGACCCTACTAACCCTCCTTCAAAAAGAGTTCCACAGTCAGCCACCTTTGGGAAATGCTACCTACGCTACTGCCATTCTGGAAGTTCATAGTGAGCCCTGGTAGGCTGAGGCCCAAAGGAGGCTTGCAGTGAGGACCTCCATGTATGAATCCTTTCCCAAATATATTGCACCACGGGACCCTTTGTTTTTCCCGTAGCATCAACCAGCATCCCAGGCCACACCACTTTTGGGGGCGCAGTGAACTGCGGTGATCTTGACGTCTTCTGGAATAAGCATAGACCTGGAGAGGGTCTCTTTGGGATGGTGAGTCCTGTCTGTGGCTTCCCTTGCTTCTGACTAAACCATGGGCCTCTCTGTGTTCTCAGCAGCGGGAGGCAATGTTAGAGTCCCACACGTGTGGGGGTCACATGGACATGGTGCTGATATCAGTGGTGAGTCATGAGGGCCCGCTTTTGGGGCATGACTGTTAGACATGAGTCATGGCCATATGGAAACCTTATTCATATCCACCTTCCTTTGGTCCCTAATCCTTTGTAATGCCCTGGTTTCATGATGTAACTTCGGGGGTATTAAGCTCGGACAGCAAAATGATGTAATTAATTTAACTCAGCCTCAATTAGAGTCTTCCGCTAGCGTGACATCTGACCGTGTCAGTTTCACAGGGTGGTGGCGGCAGGTGGCTGGACATGTCCAGACGTGTGTACGCCAACTGGGGAGGAAGTTGGCCGCACGGGTTTCATTCTGGGTTTGACTCCAGTTCCTGGCGTTGAACCTCTAGGGCTTCCCTGAAGATACACTTTTTCAACAATTCTTCGCCCATCTACTAACTCAGGACTGGTTTGGAGATTTTAGGTGCTGAGGTTAGGCTGGTTTCTGAAGTCTTTCGAATCTTGCAACTGGTCTTTTCTGCCCGTGGCTACTATATTTAGAAAGAAATTGCCTTTTATTAATTCAAAAGTAATTACAATAATAAAAAAAACCCGTTTCGGGGGACCTGGGTGGCTCAGTTGGTTAAGCGGCTGACTTGGGCTCAGGTCATGATCTCGCGGTCTGTGAGTTCGAGCCCTGCGTCGGGCTCTGTGCTGCCGGCTCAGAGCCTGGAGCCTGCTTCGGATTCTGTGTCTCCCTCACTCTTTCTGCCCTTCCCCTGCTCACGCTCTGTCTCTATCTCTCAAAAATAAATAAACGTTAAGAAAAGAAAACCTGTTTCAATGGGCAGCTATTTGTCACTGTGTCATCTTTCAAGGGACATGTTAACCTATGAAGGAGGTTTTGTGGGAGCAATGGTTTGATCCAAAGGAGTGGCATAAATAGGAGAGATTTTGCCTCCATCAAGGGGAGATGACTATCTTCAAACTTGTGGTAAAAATAAGCTATTTCTGTGACTTTTAGGGCCTCCAGGTCCAGACATTTTCTTGTGTCTTTCCCCCCTCAGATTTACAATTAAAGAAGCTTCTAGAATAGATGAACATCTCCTTGGCCTGGGACCCAGCTGCTCTCTGTCCAGCTGGTTCCCCTGGACACCTCCTTCCAATCCTTCAGTCACCCTGCCTCCTGTGGCTCCTGACGCTATCTCTAGTTGGGGAGGTTGACAGCTCTGGCCTGACTGGTGTTGGCTAGAGCCGATGCTGCCGAGACTTGAGGTGAGGGAGTGTGCAGTAGGTCCTGCTTGGCCCCCGCTGCCTCTGGGGAGTCGAAATGGCTAAAGCAGCATCAACTTTTAACTTGGGTTAAAGTGAGGGGCCCTGGGAGCAGCCTTGCCTTCTCTCTGGCTGACTGAGGACATTCTCCAGGTTGGGCCAGAGGGCTCAGTTGGGCATTCTGACCCCTTCTTCCCTAGACATTGTAGCTTCATATTCTCACCTTTCAGCGTTAGTCACTGGAGCCTATTCGTTCCTCCGTCCTTCTTCCATAACTGACCCCATCCATTTCTGAGCCCCCTGGCAAGCTGGGAGAATAGCGAATGAGAATCACTAATCTGTATTGGGCCAGGTTGGGCCAGGCCCAATCTGATGTTGTCTCCCTATTTCAACAATCTGAGGAGGGATTGTTATTATCTCCAGTGTAAATATGAGGCAGTCGAAGCTCATGAGGATGCATACCTTAACCACGGTCTCCCTGCCCATCAGCAGTGGAGTGGAGCCTTGCTCACTCGATGGACCACTCACGGAACACCTTACCCCTGCCAAGGCATGGAATGAGCTTCAGGGATAGAGTCTGAATATGACCAGATGCGGAACTTCCATGGGAGAAAAAGACGAATGAAGCAAGAATGAAGGAAAGCAAGATGAGCCCTGGGTTGGGGAGCCCAGGGGTGCAGCTCAGGGCCACGAGGGTGAGTGGTCTTAGGCAGACTCTGACTTAAGGAAGACTCTTAGAGGAAGAGACATGCACCACAGGCCTGGAGGATGAGCAGGAGTGAGGAAGGCAAAGGAGGGCAGAGGCAACCACATGTGCAAAATAAAAAAAAGGCAGAGAAGGAGCCAGCACATTCAGGAAAGCGATGTGCCTCGTGCAGAGTAAATGCTGGCTTATCCTTGTTCACTGAATGAAAGGAGGCCGGCCAGGGGTCTCTGAGCCACATCCAGCTCCAGTGGGGCAGAGCCCTTGCAGGGCATCAAGTAGGGGAAGGCGCCCTCAGATCTGGACTTTCGAAATGTCACTCTGGTAGGATGGAGAATGGTCGGGCATGAACAGGAAGGTAGCACAGCCCAGTTAAATCTTCCCTTGCTGGGCAGAAAGTCTGTGCTTTTTGAGCATCCTGTTCACTAGAGTTCTAAAGTTGGAAGGAATTCAGGGATCTGTTCTGAAAAAGCCAGCGAGAAAATGTGAGGACACCAAAGGGATTTTCCGATTTTGGAATGAACATATCATGGCGAAGATGCAGAGAAAAGGAAACCACCATTGGCTAGAATGTAATTGGTGCAGCCACTATGGAAAGCAGTAAGGAAGCTCCTCCAAAAATTAAAAATAGAAGTATCATACGATCCAGCCCATCTGCTTCTGGGTATTTATCTGAAGAAAGTGAAAGCATTAACTCAGAAAGGTATCTGCACCCCTATGTTCATTGCAGCATTATTTACAATAGTCAAGATATGGAAACAGCCTGAGTGCCTACCAATGGATGAATGGATGAAGAAAATGTGATATATATACTCATACATACATACATACATACACACATACAGTAACACCTTGGATTGTAAGTAACTTGTTCTGCGAGTGTTCTGAGTGTTCTGCAAGGCAAGCAAACATTTCTAATAAATCTTGACTTGATAAATGAGCAATGTCTTGCAATACAAGTAGTACGTGATGCCGAATGTCGCTCGATCACAGTGAGCCAGTGGTTCTTGAAATTTGCTTTGATATACAAGTCCTCTGGATTACGAGCACGTTTCAGGAACGAATTATGCTCACAAACCAAGGTTTTACTGTCTATATAATGGAATATTATTTAGCCACAAAAAGAAGGAAATCTTGCCATTTGTGACAACATAGGTAGACTTTGAGGGATTATGCTGAGTGAGAGAAGTCAGGCATAAAAAGACAAATGTCATATGATTTTACCTGTATATGGAATCTAAAACAAACAAAACAAAACACAGCAGTATATGTAGAAAACAGGTTGTTGATCGCCAGAGATGGGGTGGGGGAGTGGGTGAAATGGGTAAGGGGGTTCAAAAGGTACAACCTTCCAGTTACGAGTCGTGGATGTGGTGTACAGCATGGAAACTATGATTAATAATACCGTATTGTATATTTGAAGGTTGCTGAGAGAATAGATCTTAAAAGTTCTCATCACAAGAAGACAATTTTATGACTATGTGTGGTGACCAGTGTTACTTATTGTGGTGGTCATTACACAATATATACAAATATTGAATCATTGTGTTGTACCCTCAAAAGTAGTTAGTGTTGTACGTCAGTTATATCTCAAGAAGTGTCAGTAGACAGAAGAAACAGAAATACTGCCCATATCTCATCCTTCAGTAAAGACGGGTGGCTAATTTTGGGGTGTCCATTGGGCTGATAAAAAAAAATCCTGAGAGTTGATCTCTGCGTGATTGGAGCTCGCCAAATAGTAGGTTTCTGGTATCTCGTTGTCAGTGTATGGGTTTGGATTCAAGAGTGTACCAAATTGGAAAATTTCGAAGATTGTGGACCAAGTAGAATTTTCAGGAATATTTCAGGAATATTCAGGAGGAGGAATAGAGCCTAGGAGTCACTGAGGGTCTTCAGGTGAAAGGCGACAGGCATCGACTTTTACACTGCAAGTTCCAACCTGGATTGGAATTAAGCATGGGCTTTGGAGTCAGACCAGTCAGACTCTCCACACTCCTGCTTGCTAATCACCTGGCCCGGGCAAGGCCCTCAGCTTCGCTGAGTTCCTTTCTTATCTATTAAGTAGAGATAAGATTAGTACCGATTTCATAGGTGGTCATATGAGAAAGAATTAAATAATGCTCATAGAATTTATGGTCCATTATATTAGGGTTCTCCAGAGAAGCAGAACTAATAGGAGATACTTAGTTAGGCAGTCAGATAGATGGGTGGATGGATGGGTAGATAGATAGATAGATAGAGGAGGAGATTTATTATGGGGGGATTGGCTTAATCAGTTATAGAGACTGAGAGGTCCCATGATCTGCTGTCTGAAAGCTGGAGAATGAACACAACCAGTGATGTAATTCAGTCCACTGAATTAACACCACTGGTGAAAGACCACTAAAGACCATTGGTGAAAGTTCCCAATGGCAGGAGAGAATGGATATCTGAGTTCAGAAGACAGAAGAAATTCCCTCTTCCTCTGACTTTATTCTGTTTGCCCTCAGGATTGGATGGGTGAGGGTGGACGTTCTGACAGTCTACTAATTTAAATGCTAATCTCTTCTGGATACAGACTCCTGGACACATTCAGAAATCATGTTTTACAAGCTATCTGGGCATCCTGTGCCTGGTCAAGCTGACACATAAGATAAATCACCAGGAGTCCACCCCTTGTCAACCTGACAGCTCTCTTAGCCTGTACTTCGTCTGCAAATAAAGACAATAAAAATGTCATTATTCCACTTAACATGATACGACTGTCCTGTGTATAACTGAAAGCACACTAATTCCTTGCTGAAAAGAGGAGGTAAAGTCCTCAAATAGTATTTACTCTTCTCTGATACCCAGTAACCTGAACAGTATAATGTAAAAGTAACAATACTTAAAATACTGATTTGAAGTCAATACGTCTTATATTACATTATAAGGGCACACGAGAGGAAAGAAAACAAAGATATTTGCAGGACACCTTGGTGGCTCAGTTGGTTAAGAGTCCTATTCTTGATTTCGGCTCAGGTCATGATCTCATGGTTCATGAAACTGAGTCCTGTGTCTGGTTCTGAGCTGATACGCTGGCACCTACTTGAGATTCTCTCTCGCTCTCTTTCTGCCCCTTCTGTGCTGGTGCATGTGCATATGCTCTCTCTCGCTCTCAAATTAAAAAGAAAAAAAGATATTTGCTTAATATGCATGTACACATCAACAAATATATTCATTATCAAATAAGGAGGAAATACTCATGACAATCACAGTTGCAGTAGCTGGCCACGTGGTCATGGCTGGTATTTATAACTACCTTCTCCTTCTTCCTTATTCCATATTCCCTTGGCCCTCAGCAAGCACCTCAGTGGTAGTGGTTCTTTATCCAGTGGAGTGGCCCAAACCTTCATTCCCGAGTGTCTGGGCCTGATTTGGGTTGTGTGGTCTTCCGATGGCCTTAATCACAGGATGTAGTAACAATATTAAGAGAAACCCTAAGGGGTCTCCTGTATTCCATACTCTTCCCTACCTCCATTAAGGAGTAGCAGTCCAATTTCCCCTTGGTGGTCAGAATCAATCACACCAGCCAACATGTAACTCCCTGTTTGGCCTGTTGATTCAGAGGCATGATGGGTGCAAAGTGGCTGGGCAGCAGTCTTACCTTCCAGTTCAATGGGATCAGTGTCGTGTCTCCTCGTGAAAGTATTCCTTCCTCTAGAACCAAGACTTCTATGCCAGCTTCTCTAAAGTTGTGAGAAGAAGAAGCAAAGATTTTGCTAGTGGGTTTCTAGGGGTAATAGTGAGTGGTCTCACTCTTATTTCCTTTCCGGCTTCTCTAAGATTGTTTCTCATCTAAAAAATGGAGATAAAGTTGGTACCCTCCTCAGAAATGGTGGTAGAAGAAAGAAACTGAGTAACACTCATAGAGCCTCTGGCCCATAGAAAGTACCAAATGCATGTAAACTCTTAATACAATGGAAAGAGGCCTCAGAGGAGTTGAGAGGTTGGCTCCCGTTTTGGGTTAAGTGGTGGAAGAGTCAAGAACAAGACATAAGGACTTGGGGCCGTGTGTTGGGGACAGATGGTTGTGGTAGGCAGCCAGGCTGGGTGACCCAACTTCTTCCCACCATTCTTGTCTATCTCTTATTAATTTAATTGTTCACTTATTATTGATAACTCACCTAATGATAAAAAAATTAAGAATTGTGGTGGCTAACAGTTACGGGTAGAAAGACAATAAAATGATAAAGAAACAAAGATACAAGATCAAGAACCAAATGGTAGTAAGGATAACTATCAAAATTCTTTTTTTTTTTAGTTTATTTATTTTGAGAGAGAGAGATCGAGCACTGTGAGGGGAAGAGAGAGAGAGAGAGAGAGAGAATCCCAAACAGGCTCCATGCTGTCTGCTCAAAGCCTGATGCGAGCCTCGATCTCACAAACCATGAAATTGTGACCCGAGCCAAAATCAAGACCTGGATGCTCAACTGACTGAGCTACCCAGGTGTCCACTATCAAAATTCCTAACTAAGCAATTAGATTTGAACTCTCAGGAGTTAAGACAAAAGGGACACACAATAGTTTACCTCTGGTTGGAGATAGTTGTAGTATTTTAGACCATCCAACATTGGAATCCTTTTTTGTTTGTTTGTGGAATCCTCTACCTCACGGCACCTTGAGGGACCATAGAAGCTGAAATGGCTCATATTCTTTTCTCTGCTTCCTTTGCGTGTAGGGAGCACAACACCGTCAGACTCATCTGCCCCAAAGGCTGAACTGGGACTGGGCATGGCCCAGGGGCAATGCTCTCTGGCATACAGCTGTGATAAGATCAGGCTCCTGCACCTGCAGTATTGGGGGTGTTAGGGGCGGTGATGGGTGACCAGTGCTAGGTAGGGTTGGTGGCAGCAGGTAGCCTGTTCTGACTGTGACAGAGTGTCCTACCCTTCTCCATCAGGACTGAGGGTATTGGTCCATTCACTCAACAGAGCTTTTTTTCTCCATCTTTCAATTTTGAAAAATTTCAAATTTCTAATGAAATTGGAAGAAAACAGTAGACATCCTTATATCTTTATTCAGGTTCCTATTGCCACCTTTCCACATTCAGTTTAATATTCTATATCTGTGGACACATACTCTCTGTCCACACACACATGGGTCAACAGGTGTGGAACCATTTGAAACTAAGTGGCCCACGTCACGACCCTTCCTCTCTAAATACATTGGCATTGGGGCATTTGGGTGGCTCAGTCGGTTGGGTGTCTGACGCTTTGATTTCCACTCAGGTCATGATCCTAGGGTCATGGGATCAAGCCCCATGTTAGGTTCCACGCTGAGCATGGATCCTGCTTAAGATTCTCTCTCTCTCTCCCTCTGCCCCTCTTCCCGGCCACACTCTCTCTCTAAAAAAATAAAGCCAAAAATAAAAAATACTTTGGCTTGTGTACATAATTCCATTCTCACTCTTAAGAAAATTAACACTTCTATAATATCACCTAATATCCAGCACTTAGTAAGATTTCTACAAAACCCAAAAATGCCTCATGTCTTTATTTCTATTAATATTGGATCAGGCACTCCCCTTTCTACCATTTTCTGTAGTTGGTGCCTGTTTAAAATACTTTTAATTTCAGATACTTTTGTTAAGTTCCTTCTCTCTCCAACCAACCCAAGTCTCTGGTCTGGTCGGAACTCTCTTTACTGAAGGGGTATGTCCACATGCATAGGAAGATGACCTTCCTGTATGCGCCAAAGGAATACCGGCTCAGAGAAAGGGCTCTGTAGTCAGACTCAGAATTGAGCCCCACCACTAACTGGCTGGGTTAGGGTAAGGTACTTAACTGCCATGAGGATCAGCTTCCCAAACTCTGAAAATGCATAATAATAATAATTTCTACTGAGTGGAGTGGTAGGGAAGATCAGTCAAGTTCATGGTTGTCAAGGGCATTGAACCATGTCTGGATACACTGTAAGTGCTGTATAAGAGCTCTCCTCAATCATGAGACCTCTTCCCAGTAAGTTTTCCCAATTCCTCTCTCCCTAGGTCCCTAGTTTCCTTGGAAAGTAGCCCCTCCTGGAAGACATTACTCAATGACCTATTTTCCACTCTAGGGTGATAGTATCAGCTCTCTTCCTCATGAATGGTGGTTTGGAAATTTTATTCCACTCTCTTTGAAGGAGAAGCAGGTTCTCTCGAATAGTACACTTGGAACGAACTCCCCCAACCTTTAAACATACCAACAGCTATCATGTACCTAGCCTCTGCTTTAACCAGACTCGGTATGCCTGTCAGTACTCCTGAAAACTGCTGGAGGAAGTGGCCATGATCATCACCATTCTAGACACACAGAGACCAAGGCTCAAGTTCGCACAATTAGCAAGTCGCAGTGTTGGCACTAAAACTTCAATCTGGCTGCCAAGCAAAGTTCTTTCCAATAAACCATGTGACTTTCTGCCCCAGGGTGGATGGGTTCTCTTGAATTTGGCTAATTGCTCCCCAAATCATCTATTAAAAAGTATGTATATGGAAGGGTCTTTTCTTCGTAGACAGAAAAGCTGAGACCCCATTAGCTTTCATTGGGACAGCATCAGGTTTTTTTTTTTTTAGAAAGAGATGGAAGAGGTAATCCTCAGGAAAACACTTAGCTGGCTCTTGGGCTGCCTTGTCTTAAATCTGGCACTTTGGAAGATCATAGTGACTAGTGATTGGGAGGGATTTTGGTTGCCCAATGACCCCTGGGTTTGCACGGAGGCTTCTGAGCAAGGCGGAGAGGGGAGGTTTTTACCCGTTGCGTGTGCACAACTTTACGTCATTCGTGTCACGTGACTGATTGGAAATGAGATCAAACAGATTTAGGGCTTTTTAGAGAGCTAGCTCTTCATGTGCATGTGATGTGTGGTTGCCCGTCTGGACCTGCGGGTTTGAGACCTGTTTTCTCCCGGGAAAAGCAGGGGAAACACACAAAAAAGCTTTCTTACGGAATATTTTTTCCCCTCTTTTAAAATGGGATTTAATGAATTTGTTACCTAGTAATCAGGTTGGTAGAAGTTAGGAAATTGGAGCGATAGAGGCATTCGCAGTCAACCAAGGCAAGATGCCTTCCCCTTCAGAGTGTTTCAAATTTCTTTTTCATAAGTAAAACTATTCCCTCCCCCCAAATCCACTTTATATGAATATTCAAAATAAAAACCATTGGCAGGGGGGCTGACCTGAGTGGTATGAAATCAGGGACTGGAGCCCTGCCTACTGCCTTCCTTCAGAAGCCCTTGCAATTCCCCCCTTGAACCCTACCAGCTTTGTGGAACACAGTTTGAGAACCCCTGATATACTTTATTGCCTATTTCTTAAAAACATAGATGCTAAACTAGGCATTTCCATCTATGCCTAAAAAATGGTCTATTCCAGGGGCGCGCGGGTGGCTACGTCGGTCGGGCATCTGACTCTTGATTTCGGCTCAGGTAGTGATCTCATGGTGGCGAGATCAAACCCCAGGTGGAGCTCCACTCTGGACGTGGAGCCTGCTCAAGAGTCTCTCCTTCTCTCTGCCCCAGGCGAGCTTGTGCATGCACTCTCTCTCAATCAAAACAAAACAAATCAAATCAAAACAAAACAAAACAAAAAGATCTATTCCAAATCTTCCATGCAGAAGAATTCCGAGTAATGTACTTAGATACTACATTCTTTTTTTTTTTTATTTATTTTTGAGAGCAGGAGAGACAAAGCATGAGCGGGGGAGGGGCAGAGAGAGAGACGGAGACACAGAATCTGAAGCAGGCTCCAGGCTCTGAGCCATCAGCACAGAGCCCGACTCGGGGCTCAAGCTCACGGACCATGAGATCATGACCTGAGCCAAAGTTGGACACTTAACCGACTGAACCACCCAGGCGCCCCAAGATACTACATTCTTAATGAGGTTGACCATAGTCTCTCACTCCTGAAATACTAGGTTGTACGTGGTGATTTCTTTCCAAGGAGGAGAGGACAAAAGAATACTTCGGTAGTACGGAGACCTGACTGATGCTGCTGCAGCCAGCTGATCAAGGTCGGCACCAACAGCGATAGTCATGTTGGCGGGCTCTCCCCTTGGCGCTACGTGATGAGAATAGCTCTTTACCTCTGTGGTTCTCCCCTCAAAAACACAGAATCCTAATCGAATCACGAAACAACAAATTCAGGGACATTCCACAAAAGACCCGATCAGTATCTCTCGAATCCATCAGAGCCATCAAAACGAAGGGCAATCTGGGAAAGTGTCAGAGCCAGGAGGAGCCTTGGGAGACGACAGCTCAGTGGGATGTGGTGCTCTGGGGGTGGGGATCCTAGAACAGAAGAAGGACGTTGGGAAGAAACTAAGGAAATCCGAATAAGGTCATGGACTTCTGCTAATAATAACGCATTGATGTTGGTTCATTAAGGGTAACAAATGCTCCACGGTAACGTAGAGTGTTGATAATGTTGATAATGGGTGAACTGAGTGAGAAGGTACATGGAACTCTGTACTATGGTTGGCAATTAAAAAAAAAATCCAAAACCATTCTAAACTTCAAAGAATATTAAAAAAAAAAAGGTCTTATTCCATTACGCAATATTTCCCACGGTAGGAAAAGGGTATTTTGATTCAGTCTAGTCCTTTCTGGTCATACATGGAGGCTAAAGGGATTTAAAATACTGTGACAGGGGTCTAGACATTGACTTGTCTAATCCACGTCTCACTTCGCCAGCTTGGGGTACGGAATAAGGTCACATCTTTTTAAGCATTTGTGTTAACAGGCTCCCATCCCCCTGGGGGGAACGGTCCTCAGGATTCCTGGTGGCGGTGAGGTCAGCACCCTCTCCGGCCTCAGTTACCAGAAAGCCTTGACGACTTCAGAATGAAAATATTATCCCTTCCCCTCAGTGTCCAGCCTGCCAATTTCCCGCTCCGGCATGAGTGAGGCCCCTGCCCTCCTTCCCCCAGGGGAGCGCTTCCCCAGATTTTCCTGCTATTCTTGTTCTGTCGTGGGTGGAGAAAACCACTACTGCCCGGTGGCTCTGTGACTTGGAGAGACGTGGCTCATTCGCTCTTTAACAGACCTGGGAGGAGGCGGCAAGATGGAGGCGCTTCTTACACCGGAAGAGAAAGGGTTTGGGTTCGAGGCCCGGTTCACTCATTAACTATGAGTGGATCATATTTAATCTTCCTGGACCTCAGTTTTCTCATCTGCAAATTGGGGAGAGGAGAGGAATTCCTGGAAGAGTCACGCCTGGTCCCTGTTCCATCCAGTGGTGTTCCCCGAGGCCAAAGCTGGATCCCGGGCTCTGGGGCTCAGAGGCTGCCCGCTCAGCCCTGGGGATGGGTGAGGAGAGGCGAGCCTGGCTCTGACCCTGCCTTAACCCTAACCCCCTTCCGAAGATAGCTTCCAGAGAATACTGTTCCTTAGAAGCTCTAAGATCCTTTCCAAGGAATAAGTGATTCCCTCCCCCCCTCCCCCCACTGTCAGAGAGCACATTCACATGCACTAGATGGGGTTAGAATTTACTTTTTTGTTTGCAAAACCCAAGTCTTTTCACTTTTCTCCTCCAAAGGGATGAAAAGGACGCCGGTGCCGGGCAAGTCCCAAGGAAAATAATGAAAGCAGCTTTCCTGAGGTTCAATTCTTCCAGAAACAATCTTCCTCTTCCCTCCTCCCCCCCCCACCCCTCCCCGACTTTCAATGCGTCCAAGTGTATATATTGTTTTTAAATGTCAAAGAGAAAAAAAGCAGAAGAAAAAGGGAGAGGGAGAGAAAACCCTCTCCCTCCTGAATGTCACATTCTGGGGAGGAGAAAAGGGAGAGGGACAAGTGACAGAATTAAAGAGATGCAGATTTTTTTGTCTCCTCGGCCCTATTCAGGTCGCTCCTGTCCCTCCCCACTCCCCTCCCCGGGGTCGCATTGAAATGTCAAATGCAGCAGTTTGCAACTGAAAGGGGGGGGGGTCCCTGGTGGGAACGGACTGCCCTTCTAACCTACAGGTCCGCGCTGCTCCCTCTGGCCTTGTATTTGCCTTTCCCCTGCTTTCCCTTCTTCCCAGAGGCTTTCTCTAGCAGATGTTTGAGATGGAGGAGGCATGGGGGGTGGAGCACAGTGCCGCCACCTGGGAGTGTGAAGGAGGCCAGCTAGGACACCCTAGGCCGCCTGTCCCCTCCACCCCACTCCCTCCAGCCTCCAGCTGGCACACGAAGAGATCCTTCCCCTGGAGGTGGGGGGGGGGATCTTTTCATTTTCCATCCCGGACCAGAAAGGCCTGGGAGAGAGGCTCCGTGTGCCCAGAGTGCCTGGCTGTCTGTCGGGTCACAGACGGAACAGCGATGTGCTTTCTTGAAAACCTGCCAGCCGAGGGGGAGATGTCCTACCATACCCAGAGTTGGCGAGGGTGCGGGAAACGGGGGTTCCCCTAAACTGCTCAGCGAGCCTATTTGGGTCGGGCTTTCTGGAGATGACACAGATCCTCTACCTTGGAGAGAGTGCACACGCGAGGCTGGGGAATTCTAGCCTCTGGGGCTCTTTCCCGAGAAAATAATTAAAAAAAATTTTTTTTAACGTTTTGTTTATTTTTGAGAGACATAGAGACAGAGTATGAGCAGGGGAAGGGCAGAGAGAGAGGGAGACACAGAATCCGAAGCAGGCTCCAGGCTCTGAGCCATCAGCACAGAGCCCGACGCAGGGCTCGAACTCACAGATGGTGAGATCATGACCTGAACCGAAGTCGGCCACCCAACCAACTGAGCCACCCAGGCGCCCCCCGAGAAAATAATTAAACACGGAAGGAAAGAGCTAGCACAAGGATGTTCGTCTCAGGAATGCTTTGCATGCAGCATGATTGGAAGCGTCCTGACTTTCTCTCTGTAGGATTCAAAACAAAACGCTGGCACGGCATCTAGTGGAATTAAAAATGAGCAATTAAAAATGATGGTGTGGATTTCTATTTGCTGATGCGACAGGATAGCCACAAAAAAACTCTAAAGAAAACGGCAGGCTATAAAATACCGTGGGTAGTGCTTTCTTGTTTCTTTACACCAAATGATACAGGTGAGTAGCAAAGAGTCTGTAAGGATGGGCACCCCGAGTTTTATGTCTGGGTGGTAGCATTACGGTGATTTTTATCATCTTCGTTATCATTTCTGGTGGTTTTTAACTTTTAGACACGCCTGTTACAAGTATTCCTGTCATAATCAGAAAAAACAATCAACAAAGTTATTATTTTTTTTAAGTCTAAACTAACTTTTTCCCCTTAGGTACTGTAATCCCATTTTTTCCTTTAAGTCATACCAATGAAAATTTTCTAGGAATCAAAATCCTTGGATTATAACACACAAGCTGAAATTCATCGATTTTGGCACTCCAGAAGCAAAGCAACTAATAACTCATAGGTTGTAAAACAGTAAGGTTGTATACTTTTTTCTCTGGTCACCAATTTATTTAAAAAAATTTTTTTAAGTTTATTTATTTTGAGGGGGTGGTAGGGGCAGACTGAGGGTGGGGGACAGAATCCCAAGCAGGTTCCGCACTGTCAGCTTGGAGCCAGCTGTGGGGCTCGAACTCACCAACGGTGAGATCATGACCTGCGTGAATCAAGGCTCAACCGGCTGAGCCACCCAGGCGCCCTTCTCTGGTCACCAATTTAAACTCCATGGCTCTTTTAGTAAAGAATGATTGTTACTTTTTGTGCTTCAAGCTAGACTGTACCCACGTACCCAATTTCTCCTAGCCTGCAGTCAGTCTTTCTGCTGATTATCTTTGCACAACCACCTCCAACCCCCATATCAGGACATATCCATCAACCTGTTTAAAAGAAGACTGCTGTGCCCATCACAGCAAGACGTACCCTTTTTGAATATTGAGAGATTTCTATAGCCTCCCAGCTTCTCTTGCCCAATACTCCTTTCCAAATGCACTAAAAGTTATTATTTGAATGTATGTGATTTTGCCTTAAGAGTTAAAACTGGGTCCCTTTCCTAACGTGCCCCATGGTAAGGGAAGTTCTTGGCTTTGGATATAGTATATCATGAAGGTCAAAGTCCTGACTCTTCTCTTCTAAATAGAAAGTGGTATTTCTGGGAAACTTGCTGCAGGATTGACATGCGTTTCCAATTTGTGCTCACGTGGGAGTGGCTGGAGGAAGTAGCAGAAGAGAGGCACTTGGGATGTCAGCCGCCATATTGGAAAGTTGGAGCCATAGCTTGAACGAGTAGGGCTGACACTTGGTGTTCACTTTCCTGCCAACCTGGAGCTGGACAGTAGAGCTGGGGGAAAAAAAAACCCAACAGATCTGTTCATGAACTATTGCAATACGGGAAAAGAGACTTCAGTAGACAACTGGGCTCTGAATCCAGTATGGACAAGTGGAGATTTATAACCAATGAGCAGATTGGGGGGGGGGGGTCAGTGGATGGAAAATTACTAAGAAAAACATCAGGAATAAAGAGGGATTCTTGCTGAGGGTGGGTCAGGGTGAGCAGATATCACCTGGGAAATCGTGGGGGATGTGGAATTTGATCAAATATTTACAGATATTTACAATTTACAGTTGGATCAGTTCTTGAAGATGGGGCATTCTGGCTAAACCGATTTAACAGGATTCTTGCTGATGCCGAGCAATGGCTGGGCAGTCACAGAGGCTGAAAGTGGAGGTCTAGATGGGAAGCCAATTGAGAGGAGCCTGACTAGAGTTCGATCAAGAAGCGTCTCTCTGCCAAGCTTTCTGGTGGACATCTGAAGTGCCTGGTAAGGGGTGGGGGGAGAGTTTGGCTGGGACACATGTCAGGGAGGGCTGTGGAGCAGTTCAGAGGAGTTCGGCTGCTATTTGGTGTGTAGCTCTGCCCCGGGGCTGGCCATCACTTGCTCAGAAGAGGGTGCGTGCATTACGCTAGCTCTTGGCCATCCCCTTGCTGAGGAGATGTTCCCTGAGGGCCATGGCATGGAAAGATTAACCAAGGAAAAGGTCTTCATCTCTCACCAGGATGCCCGTGGCTGTGAACTATTCAAGGCTTAGGATGACCCAAGGTCAACCAGCCTCCAAAGTGTCTCCCTTGTACCAGTCCCTATGTGTGCGTGGCCATGCAGATACAATTCAGTACGGGGAAGACAAGAGCTGGAGGGGCAAGAGCAAGGGGTTGCTGCTTCCCTGGCAAAGAACAGCTTTGGGGAAATGAAAGACAGCTGGGTAGGAAACAGCAAGGCGCTTCCGTGGCCGCTTTCATTTGTTAACACAGGCCATGCTAAGCAACAACTAGAAGGAGCCTTGGGCATCCGAGTCTGGCCAGAGAACAATTCTTTGTTTTCACCATAAATAAGGGACCTTTTTCTTAGACTACATTGAGATGTAGTCTCAAAATTTGTCTTTAGTTAGGGCTTTCAAGTTGTCTTTTCTGATTCTCTATGGTTCTTAGGTCTTTACAATACTGCAGACTGAGGAAAAGCATAGCTTTAAAAACAAAAACCATTTCTAGTGATTACAAAATACCTAGTCTCAGGACTTCAAACTTTGCTGGCCTTAAATTTTCTTTGTATTTTACGTGGGGACTGTAATACCTTCGGCAGGGGGTCATGGAGCTCCTGTGGTTGATTACAAATGATGTGGTTCTGACTGCCGTTCTCTCCCTATGTCATCTCCCCCAGCATTTCAGGACACACTGATGTCCTTGATCTGCCCTACGTCAGCAGGCTCATTCACACCTTTTTGCCTTTATACCTGCTCCTTCCTCTACCTGTTCACTCCCTGACTTGCTTACCTCTCAAGCACTTCATCCTCCAATGGTTATCACAGAGTGTGGTCTTCTCTGTGATATGTGTCTACCTCTACTCACCCCTGCTGGAGCTCATCACACTCTGTTGTGTTTTTTTTGTTTGTTTTTGCTGGAAAGCTTTTCTGAAAATCATCCCTTTCCCTGACTAGTCTCTGAGTTTCTCAAGGACATGGAATATTTATTGCTGAATGGATCAATGGATTATTTAAATGCTGTATGAAAGATAGCTGCTTTTCTCCAGTCCCCGTTCTAAAGAGTCTTTAACCCGAGATGAACGAAAATGATGTGATCACATTCTCATAAAATAATTCTATCGGGTGTAGGTGTCCTGACTCCGTCTCCTGCTTCTAATGGAGTCCCTAGATCAGTGGCCTTCAAAGTTGATTCAGGTGTGGAGCATTTGGAAGTTACTGTATTCTTTGGGGGAGGACACTAGGAAATATTAATGTACTTGCCTTCATCATTTAAACTAGAAATAACTCATTATCGGAATACACGAGGAGTGTAAGCTATGTAAGACGGCATGTAAGGGCATGTATGTGTGTCCATAAAAAAACAAACAAAAACGAACTCTCTGAAATCCAAGCCCTTAAACTACTCATAAGTGTATTTCTCCAAAATTTTTATTAGTATTTATTTGGTGTTTATTAATTTATTCATTCAGTTGATCTCTGAGCGCTCATTCGTAAAGAAGCAAAAACAGGGGATAAATGTTTAAGAAAAAAAATTTTGGAGAACAACTTAAAATTGAGAACATTCTATCCATTAATCATTACTCCATTTTGACGGCTTAATAGTCTTGCTTAGTAATGCTAATTGAGTCCTTATGATGTGTGAGACACTGTGCTAAGGGCTTCGCCTGGACTATCCCATTCCTCCTCTCCCTCCTCCCTTGAAGTGGGCATTTTCTTATTTTCTTCCTACTGATGAAGAAGTGGAGGCTTGGTCTTGAAGGAAACATGTTTGCACAAAGTAAAATCATGACCTGTATACACATATAAATAAAATGAATATGTGTCAAAGGTTTTATTTAACTCATTAATTAATGAGAGAGCCAGCGAGACGTTACAATGGGTTCCAAGGAGAATCCAAAGGCCAGAGTGCACACTGGCCGTCGAGAATGTCGAGACACCTCCGAACTCGTCAATATCCACGAGGCGATAATCAGTCCGTGGTCTTTCCACCGGACATATCTGCAGAGTAGTACGGTGCCCAGGCTTGTAAAGTAGCTTTAAGACAACGCAAGGTGCCCGGACCTAAGTCAGAGGATACACAGGGCAGAACTCCCAGTTATCTTTTTCAGTCCATTTCGAGGTCTTTCCCAGGTTTTCAGGGGGTTAGAAAAAGTAAGGTATTAGTTTCAGGTCACGCAGTCAGGAGGCAAATCCCAGCAATCCGGAGCCAGTGTCCCTAACAACTGCCCTGTTGCTAGAAAAGTTTAAGAACAGCCAGATCGACTTTTTTTTTTGGAGTTGCTATTCTGCTACTGTTTGATCTCTCTAGGTACATATTCTTCTGTGCAAATGCACCGCACTGTACACGTTTTAAGTTTTAGGAAATAGAAGCAACTCACGTTTATTGAGTCCTTAATAGGTGTCACGTATTGTGGCAAATGCCCGAAGCCCAAGATCTTCCTTTATCTCAACAATGGCCACATAAAGGGAGGCATTAGTGACCCTCATTTTACAGATGAGCAAGCAGGTTTAGAGAGATTGTCCAAGCTGCAAGGCTAGCGTCATGGAGCTGCGCTTCAAACCCATGCCCCTCTGAACCAAGGCCATGCTCTTGCCAGCTGAGCCAGTCACTCTTCTAACAAGGAATCTGCATTGCTCCCACCGTTTGGAGGCTATATCGTTTGGTGCAGGCATGTTGTGTTGTGGACTGGGGGTGAGCTTTGAAGAAGACAGCTTTGAAAAGAAGCTGCTTTATTTTGGTCCTCTGCTCAGTAGACCCAAATTTGTGTTCGGTGACCTCAAAGTGACACACGTTCTGGGCTCAGCCCTGACCCGTGCCGATGCTCAGATATTGGGTAGGACATTGATTTTGGAATGGCGGTGTCTTTTTTTCAGCGGTGCGCAGGTTGGTTTAGCAGGACGAAGTAATTCTCTTAAGGCACTGGGAGCCTTCTTAAAATGCTACAGGCTGCTGAGCTTACTGCACGACGTCAGCTCGAAGCTGTCCCCCCTCGAAGAAATCATGCAGCCTTTTCAGCGCTCACTCACCCAGGACTGACATTTCGAATCTGTACATGGAGACTTCCTTTAGGTGCTCCGAGCATGGCCCCTTCATTCCCTTCATCAAAATGACCGGTTGTTTGTATAAAATGCTATTTTCTCAACAGCCTTGAGGCTTCCTGGATCAGAAACACAAGGAGATTAGGGCTGAAAACGTCTATTTTCAATCCATCCTAAGGGATTTTGGGGACCCCACAAGTATAAATTCTTGGGCTCTGGGTTCAGACAGGCCTGAATGTCATCCTGGCCACACTGTGTGACGTGGGGCAAGTTAATTCAGCTCTTGAAGACCTGCTTTTCTCATTTGAAAAATGGGGATAATTATAGCTGTGAAGAGTGAAGGAGATAATCTATGGGAAGGGAAACATTTGGCACAGGGCCTGGCACCGGCTACGTTCCCAGTAAGTGTCAGCTATTAATGTATTTCATTGATTCTAAGGCGCTCCCCCCCTCCCTGCCCATATTAACATCTCTGAAATCAGTCTGCTTCTTAAAATTGATGGCATGTCACGGTCTCAGCGATGGCATTTTTTTCCTTCTCGGTGGTGTCTAAAACAATGGCGCATCTTATAAAACATGGTGTCGTAGATGGTGCAATATGGTGTATCTAAGGGCTCGCGGCCCAGGTGTTGTGATCGCGAGGTCTCCGGGAGGAAAGGTGTAATTCGGGCCCAGTCTGTCTGAGCTCTTGCTCTGTGCATCTCTTCCCCCCAGGCTGGTCCTGAGTTATAAAGTCTCCCCAGCTCCCACCTGTCTGTTCTTCCCATAATCATTTGTATCTCCTATAATTTTCTGATCTGACAATTCTTGGTATTTTAGTTGTCATCTACTTCATGACTCCCCATTCTCTCACAAATTTTTTTTTTGTTCTGATAATTCTTCACTCATTCACATTTCTCTTCCACACACAGCTCCCTCTCGTCTCCCACAATTCCCTCTCATCTCCCATAATTCCCCCCATCTCCCATAATTCTGCCCCATCTCCCACAATTCCCTCGTCTCCCACAATTCCCTCTATTCTCCCATAATTCCCACCTCGTCTCCCATAACTCCCTTGTCTCCCACAATTCTCTCTGTCTCCCATAATTCCCCCTCACCAGCCGTAAAAGGAACAAACGAACAAACAAGGAGCTGTGCTCCTCTTCCCCGTCGGCTCCTGCACAGGAGCAAGTGAAATGAACGCCGAATAAAAATGGCGGGCGGGTTCACCCTTCTCTGGAGGAATGTCAATGGTTTCGAGGACATTTATTCACCCTCCCCTTTGTGGGTCCTGCTCGTGTTTCCTTCCAGGACCCTTCAAACCAGGACAGCTTGAACTGGGTGGGGCAGGGGAGGTGCGGGCACTGCCGACCTCGCTGTCTCCTCCCCTTCTCCAAGTCTGCCTTGTTAGATTTCTCTGCGCCTCTTGGCTTCAATAGCCCCCCTTTTCATTTTCCTTCGGGTCCTCCTTTCAGGGAAGGATTCTGCGGCCGAACTCAGGGTGTACAAGGAACCCACAAAATCCCTGAACACCGCTTGCCCCAACAGAGCAAATCAGGGAGAAAGCCACCGCCTCTCTGCCCGGTGACCCCTACTTTGCTCATGGCTCTGCCCTCTCAGCCGTGTGATCAAGATGCGATTTGGCAGCCAGATAGCGGTGGGGGAATGTTTGCTTCGCGTGGTCGTTTTTAAGGTGATCTGTACGACAGAATCGGCCTGACGAGTGGCTTGCTTCCTCAGAAAAAGCACCATCTGGGTTTCGATTTCATATTTACTATTTTAAACCCTTTCAATTAGACCCCTGGGGTTTCCCAGGCCCTGCCCGGGGGAGTCTCTCTTCCAGCTTCCCTTCCCTGCTTTCCCAAACCCTGGGACAAATGTTTGTTTTTCTCACATATTCATCATGGCCCGCGGCCTTCAGAAAGTACCGAGGAGCTCAGCGGTGGCATGGGAACCCGGTGCCTGCCGGGTGGGGGTGGGGGTGGGGGCGGGTCCCTGAGAACAGTGCTTGGCAGGCTCACTTCCTGCCCCGCGCGGGCCTTCACCATGGAAAGCTGGGGAGGGTGGTCTTGGCACATTCGCCAAGCCCACTGGAAGCCCTCGATTCTGAGAGGGAAAGGGACTTTCTCATGGGTTTTCCGCTCCGAGTGTATCAATCAGCCTCAGAGAAACACAAGAAGTGGTTTCCTAGCAGGAACAGTGATGACAAAGGCCACCGGCTCCCTTTGTATCTTTTGTTCCCGCTGGCGCCTTAGAATCTTGGGGCCGCCCAAGTAGCGCGGCCTTTGCTTGCCTGGGTCTGCTGATCCTGGAAGTCTGGCAGGAGTGAGGAAGGAAGAGGTGCCCAGAGTCGCAGAGAGAGAGAGAGAGAGAGAGAGAGAGCGTGAGCCCAGCTCTGGAGTCTTTGCTGTGGCTCCTCTCCCTCTCTCTTGCATGATGGATGGCTTTCTGCAAATGTCTGGGCTGCCGATTCTTGACATGTCAACAGGGAAGGATCAGACCCGGCTCTCGGGGTTGTGAAATTCACGTGGGTGTCGCAATCTGCTGGGCACTTCTCGCTGCCCCTTAAAGATATTACTCCCTGCCTGCCCTTTTACCTTCCCTCTTTCCTTGCAGCATAGGATTCATATCTAATGCCGTTTCAGTGATTTTTTTGAAATGGTAGTCGAAGCAGGGGACTGAAGGAGGGAAACCAGGAGGAAGACAGGAAGGTCGTCCCCTCCCCACCCACCCCACCCCATGTACCTCCCCCTCCGAAACTTGTTTACATTTTGCGTGTGTTACTGGGCACATGCCCAGCTGTGACTGCTTACTGCATTCCTTGCCCGGAGCCGCCTCCGCTGGATCCCGCCCTGCTGGTCTGATTTTTGCCCCGCCGAGCTGTGGGGTGCAGGGTTGAAGGACCCTTGCCAAACCGAAGAGTTTTATCTGGCTTCCTGACAGCTGTGAGAAATCCTGATTGACAATAGGGGCAGAATCGAGGCAGGGAGCGGGGAGGAGAGCACATGAGAAGAAGCCCTAAGGCGGGAGGGAGACAGGTCCCCACATGTCAGTTTTGAGAGGCGTTATTGGTTTCAGATAGATTTCATACCATATTAGAAAGGAGTGCTTCTTTAATATGGGATCAAAAAAAATATATATCGAAGACTCTCATGAAGGGCAGAGCATGGGCTGTATGAAAATGATGACCCAACTACCGGGCGGCGTATGTGGGCTTTGTGTTAATGAGAGTAATTGAATTTACAGCAAGAGCTGTGTGCTAGGAACGGCTCTCGGAAGCCGCCAGCTTCTCCCGAACAGACGCAGAGGGTTTCTAACATGCAGACGAAGCCGGGTCTGAAAGCCCCAGGATAAAAAAAAGTCACGTAAATCTCATTCATCATTTTTATACAGGTGGGGCTCCTAGACCTTATTTTGAGATTTCCATCAGCGTGCGAATTAATTAAGCTATTAAAAGGTGACGGGAAAGCGTGCACAGGCATCTTTGGCCTTCTCTGATGCGGAGCACCTCGCTCTGGGTCTGATTGTCAGAATCATTATTCTCGCCCCTGCAAACTAGTGGCAGAAAATTCAGCACAGTGCACTGGTGTGCTTTTAATTATCCGCGGGACCCGAGGGTGGGGGCTTCATGGGATATATTTTTATGAACTATGTAGATTCGTGTATGTGCAAAAATACCTATTAATCCTTCCCAGCTGCATTCATTTATTTTAAGCAAAGTGTAATGGCCGGATATAGGTTCGGGGCTTGGGAAGGGAGGGGCTCCAATGAGGGTTACTTACCTTCCTGATGTGTGGATTTCATTTTAATTTGTCTGAGTGATGTAAAAAAAAAAATGTCAGCTTTTCTCAAACTGCGCTTGCTGCCCGCGAGGCAGATTTTTGGTGGGCATTGTTGTCATAATTGGCATTAACAAGACATTTCAAAATATAGGCTAAGGGCCAAAACAGAGCAATTGAAAAAACATTAATCGGTTCTGTGGACGTGAAAACCATTTGGGCTAAGTACGCAAGTGGTGTGTTACGCTGAACACAACACAGGTGGCAGCGTCAAGATACATGTCTCTCATTTATCCAGTGCTCCGTTTATTAATTTGGCAAATCGTCGGTGGCACCGAGCATGTGCCCATCCGTGAGTGAGGTACTGGGGATATAGAGTGAAGTGTTGTCAAGGAAACAGCTGGATGAGTGTTCAAATGGCTGGGCAGCTAAAGTACAGAATACCATGAGAGGAGACCCGTACAGATGGGCAGAGGTGGTCTGAAAAGGGGGGCGCCTGGATGGTGGGAATGAACCGGATGGAGTGTGTGTGTGTGTGTGTGTGCGCGCACGTGTGTACGTGCGGTTGTGGCGCCGGTAGTGATGACGTGGAAATAAGGTCCTGAGGTCCTGAGGTGGAAAGGTGGTTTCTACGTCTAGTGGTGTCTTGAGGCTGCTGTGACAAGGTGCCACAGCAGGGCGGCTTCAATCGTGGGTAGCTCTTGCCTCACGGTCTGGAGGCTAAAAATCCAAGACCTCTGTGTCGGCAGGGAAGGTTTCTTCCTCGGCCCTTGTGGCTGGCTTGCAGGTGGTCACCTTCTGTGTCCGCCTTCACGCGGTCTCTTCTCTGTGCGTGTCTGTGTCCACATTTTCTCTTCTTCTAAGAATGCCAGTCTTAGGGGTTTAAGGCCCGCCCTCACGATCTTATTTTAACTTAATTACTTCTTAAAATATCTTATCTCCAAATATGGATACATTCTGAGCTCCTTGGGATTGAGACTTCAACATAGGAATTTTGAGGGGGACACGAGTCAACCCATCACACTCTATGAGGAAACAGAATACACATTTCTGAGATTCGAAATCGAAGGCCATTAACAGATGTGATTTGTGAGAGAAGTTAGAGAGTGTAAAGAAATTTAATCCTACCCACCACGAATTATTACGAATGGGTTCCAGGTTCCAGCTGTAATACAGAAACACTGGGGAGAGGAGGAGCCTGATGTAGTCCCCATCTGACTCAGGGAAATGCAGACTTTGGGAATTAGATTCATCGAGTGAAAAACCCTCCTGATAAAACCTACAGGCATTGACATGGTGGGTGCGTAGCATTGCGAATGCACTGAATTGTCACCGAATTGTTCTCTTTATTTATTTATTAAAAAAAAACCTTTTTTAGTGTTTATTTATTTTTGAGACAGAGAGAGACAGAGCACATGCGGGGGAGGGTCAGAGACAGAGGGAGACACAGAATCCGAAGCAGGCTCCAGGCTCCGAGCTGTCAGCACAGAGTCCGACGCGGGGCTCGAACTCACAAACTGCGAGATCATGAGCTAAGCAGAAGTCGGACACTTAACCGACTGAGCCATCCAGGTGCCCCTGAATTGTTCCCTTTAGAATGGTCCATTTCATGTTGTGTGAATGTCTTTAAAATTTTTTTTATGTTTATTTTTATTTTTGAGAGAGAGAGAGAGAGAGAGACAAAGCACGAGTGGGGGAGGGGCAGAGAGAGAGGGAGAGAGAGAATCCCAAGTAGGCTCCATACTGTCAACACAGAGCCTGATGTGAGATCATGACCTGAGCCGAAGGTGGATGCTTAACCGACTGAGCCACCCAGGCGCCCCCATGTTGTGTGAATTTCACCTCGACGAGTAAGAACAAAACTAAACACAAAACAAAGCAAAACAAAGTTAAAGGCAGCCACAGGTAGAATTTTTATAATGTTGATCATAAAGTTCACAACTCTAGAGTAGTTTCAAAAACAAAAAGATAGACCATACATGCAAATGAGAGCAAAGAAATATAGCATGACAGCCTCACAGCCAAAATGCACCAAACGATTTGACAGACACGAGACAACTATGAGCTAAGACAATGACTTTAAGTACCTCAAACTCTTTACAAAGGCTTTCGAATTGTATTTAAAAACCAGTGAGTTATACTCTGTTAACATGGAGCACATCTAAAATAAAATGTGGCGAGACGGAAAATACAATAACCAACGAAGGCCGGATAGGAAACAGAGATTCAAAGAAAGCAGGGTTGGCAATGTCACTTTCACAAAAATGATCTTCCAGGCAAGAAGCATTAAATGTGAAACGTAGTCGTTTTATGCTGATAAGTTGTATGTTCTACGTAGATATACTTTTAGAGTGTGGACAGTGTCCTGGTTACTATGCTGGGCACGCGTCGTGCGTTATTTCTGGAAAGTCCTTTGCGGTGTATGCTGTTATTATTCACCTCCATTTCAGACAAAGGGTAGCCGGGATTCGAGCATCTCACAACGAACCGGGGGCAGACTAGAAACCCGATCTCAGAGCCTGATGCTTGGTCACCCCAGCCTACTTCATGCACTCAGCAGCCTAACAGAATACCCGTCAACCAAATGTCGTTTAAAATAAAAGTTAATGGCGAAGTACAGTAATGTGTTTCACGATCCTTACCGACTTTGGTCAGAAGTGATTAAAAGATACGTGGCCACAAAGGAAATATCGGCAGATTCCAAACTGATTGTGGAAACTGTACAGGTCACGTTCTCTGACTCCGGTGCCATAAAAATCGAAACTACGAATAAAAATGAAACAAAAATATCTATCCAATCACTTAAGAAATAAAAGAATAAAGCACCCAGATCTCTTCGGAACTCAAACCCTTTTTCTTAGCGGTTTGTTTGGAAATTAATGGAAAGGGAATACTTCTATAAAAACATGAAATGTAGGTCAAGTTATACTTAGTGGCCACGTGAGAATGACAAATGATTTCATTTTTTTAAAAGAGAGGATACAAAGAAAGAGATGGCAGAGTCATCTCAAGAAAAGACGTAAAATAATAAGAACACAAGTCAAATAGTGGAAAAGAAATGGTAATTGAATCAGAAATTCTGATTTAAAAAGGAGAGAAACCCCCAGTGTAATTGACTAATCATTAATAGTGGACTAATAATGTAATTGACTAAGAGCTGGTTTTCTGGTTGAATTTCTGGAAAACTTAAGAAAAAAAGAGAAAACAGAAATTTAGAAAAATAAGCAGCTGGAATCGTAGATTTGGAGGGGATTGTGAAATTATAAGAGAATTAATACTATGGAAAAAACGGAAAATGTCAATGAAATGAATGTCTTGCTGGGAAAAATAAAAACTGATGTAAGGATGAGAACTTCGAACAAATCAATGTACATAGAAGAAATGTCAAAATAGGTCAAGAATTTATGCTAAAATTTATCCTAGGATCAGACAAATTTCTGTTGTTTTTTAAGCTTTTAAGGAAGAACTAATTTCTGTGCTGAAAAAAAATCATGAAAAAACCTGTAATTTTATAAAGCTAGCTTAATCTTTTTTTTAAATGTTTATTTATTTATTTTCGAGAGAGAGAGAGAGGGAGAGAGACAGAGAGAGTGCGAGCGCATGAGCAGGGGAGGGGCAGAGAGAGAGGGAGACACAGAATCCCAAGCAGGCTCTGCACTGTGAGTGCAGGGCGTGACCCGGGCTCGAACCCATGACCGTGAGATCACGACCTGAGTCAAAATCAAGAGGTAGACACTTAACCAACTGAGCCAGCAGTGCACCCATGGCTTAATATGGATCTTAAAACTTCTTATTGGTAGCACGAACAGGAAAATTATAAATGCATATACTATATAACATGGATGCAAAATTTGAAATCGACGAGGCTAAATTTAAAGCTGAGATATATGTAAAGAATTCAAAGACAGTTTTGTATGTGGAAACTTTTCCTTAAAAAATTTTTTAATGTTTATTTTTGAGAGAAAGAGAGAGACAGTGCACGAGCAGTGGAAGGGCAGAGAGAGAGGGAGACACAGAATCTGAAGGAGGCTCCAGGCTCTGAGTTGTCAGCACAGAGCTCAACACAGGGCTCGAACCTACTAACCATATCATGACCTGAGCCAAAGTTGACGTTTAACTGACTGAGCCACCCAGACGCCCCATGTATGTGGAAATTTTTCTGATTGGTCATGCCCTGTGAGACCAAATCAACCTGGTAATATCAATTGATGCTGAAATAAAATTGGTAAAACTCAACCCACTCACACACTTACAATTGTAAAAGACTCAGCCCATAAAACATACTAAAATTAACAGCTAGCTTTTCCGTCATAAGAGGTCAAACTATAATAGGAAGACATAATAGAGAAAATGGTTGTATTAAGCTAGCAACAAACATCGCAGGAATAAGACTATCAAGAAATGTGTGGAACCTTTATATGAAAACTCCCGAAATTTACTAAGAAAGGGCAAAAGAGATTCAAATGATAGAGTTTTCATATGACTTCATGATGCGAAGATACTAGTTTGTCCCAAGTTAACTTACAGGCATCATAAATCCCAGTCACAATTCCCAGTGTAATTTTTTGGGAAGAATTTGACAAAATAAATCTAAATTACACGGGCTGAGGGAGCTAGGAATAAAAAACGAAATGATGGTCAGACATATAAAATGTATAAATCTCCAGTAATCGAACCAGGAGACCTGTTAGTGATAGGCTGAGTGGTTAGTCTTTAAACTCAAATTTATGTAAGAGCTTAGGGTATAAACAAGGACATATGAGACAATGGGAAATAGATTGAGTCTTTCAACAAATGCTATTGGGTCTTTGTGGGAAAAATCAAGTCAGACTTGCTCCTGACTTCAAACACCAAAATAAATTCCAGATGGAGTCAAGATTTAAATGCAAAAATATTCTACTGCTTTAGTAATCAAGCAATGCAAATTAAAATGAAATGTTACTTTCTTTTTCTGTGATATTGGCAAAGATTTAAAAAAAAAAAAAAACATACTTGATTTTGGGAGAGTGTGGTGAGGAGGGACCTTCACACATTCCTGGTCTGAATTTAAAAGAATTCAGATCTTCTCGAAAAGTGATATTTATTAAAAAACCTCTAAAAACATCCAAACTCTGTGGCCTACAGGTTCCATGTCTTGGCATCTATCCCAGGGAAAGATGCGGAGAGATAGATAGATAGACAGATAGACTGATAGATTGACAGATAGATGTGGAGATAAAGATTTACCTACAAGTATTGTTATTTCAGTCCTATTTGTAATAAGGTCCAGTAACTGTATTTGTTAAATATTATATAATCTCTAGGGTAAAGTATTTATTTAAATTTTTATAAATGAAAAATTCAAATTATTCATTCATTCATTTATTCATTGTATTAAGTAATCTCTACAGCCAACGTGGAGCTCGAACTCATGACGCTGAGATCAAGAATTGCATGCTCCACCGACCTAGCCAGCCCGGTGCCCCATAAATGAAAATTTGGAAGACTGTGAAGACATAATAAGATACTTATGATGGAATGTGAAACAAAAGGGATGATTCAAGCTATATGTACATATATAGGTGTCTATAAAACAAACTCCATTTTATTAAAAATATGCAAAAGCACAAAAAGTTACAAATACATACAGGAAAATATTAGCGGTCCTCCCATGGGTGAGATCATAAAATTTTTTACAGCGATTATGTTTTTCAAGTTTTGGAAATTGAAAATTCAGTAATTTTGTGAATAGAAAAAGAATAAAAAAAAATACACCAAGGAAAACAACAACAGCAAAAAGAGTTAAAGGTAAAGAAATGAAGTAAAAACAAAGGAAGAGGGAGAAATAAATGTTTAACTCCTAAGGCACATAGAAGAATTTGATGGCTTGACAGAAGTGGAAAAATCGTAAACACAATTGTTCCTAGGCGTAATGCTCAGAAATTCAAAGCCGATTGAACATCCAAGCCGAAAAAAAAGCTCTCACCACCTGAAAAAAAATAGTTGCAATAAAATTGACAAGAACACAGTAAATAAGAAAAAAAAAAACCCCAACTCACCTTTAAATATAAAAATGGTCAAATTATATTAGTAGATGACCTGACAGTGGAAAGAAACCAAAACTACTTAGTATGCACAAGAAAAAAAATGTTCCCAGAAATCAAAGAAATATATATTAAAATTAGACGGAAATATTATATCCTCAGAAAAATATTTACAGACATGACAAATGTTTATATCACATTGAGAATGAAGAGGTGAACAAGCTATGTGGTCAATTTTCTGAAAATAAATGATTTGCAAAATGAACAGGAGGAAATACACAAGATACAATAACTACGGCTATCTAGCTGGGTCGGTAGGAGGCTATTTTGAATTTCGTCTTTAGACTCTGTCCATGGCAAATATTGCTTTGGAAGCAATGATGAACAAAGACTTTGGTCGTATACAAATGATCCACCATCACTCTTCGATGGGAAGGACACAACCCGAAATATGGACAGGCCTTCCGAAGAATAGAACATCAGCCTCCTGATAGAAATCGGCACCAACTGGGAACAAAGAGGGGTCACCAACCATTTACCACTGGCCTACATTCTCGTGCAGGGCTTACTGAAGCCCCCGCTGCTCGGTCGGGAAACCGGGATTCAGAGGGAGCCCCCACGTCCGTCGTGGCCTATGGGAACCGTCAGGACAAACTTAATTCCTTTCTTTTTTTCATAGTAGAATCTCTTTATTATAGAAAATACAGATAAACAGAAGGAAGAAAATAGGAACCAGCTGGATTCCAGCCATCTAAATAGAACTGAGGTTGACATCTCTGGGTGGGCATGCTACAATGTTTCTTGTAGGCTTTTCAAAAAACGAAGTAAGGGTGAATGTGTTTCTTTTTAAACTTCATTTTTGAAACTTGCCAACATACAGACTTCTCCCACGGAGCTTCAGAGATTACTTAGTGAAAATAAATTAAAAAAAAAAAAAAGATATTACTTAGTGAGTGTCTCGAGTTCTGTATGAAAATGCTAATCAGGAATATATTGCTCATTATTTATTTGCTTTTAATTTTTTTTTAGCGTTTTTATTTTATTTTTGAGAGACATAGAGACAGAGCATGAGCAAGGGAAAGGCAGAGAGAGAGGGAGACATAGAACCTGAAACAGGCTCCAGGCTCTGAGGTGTCAGCACAGAGCCTGACGCGGGGCTCGAACTCACAGACGGTGAGATCATGACCTGAGCTGAAGTTGGCCACTTAACCAACTGAGCCACCCAGGCACCCCTTATTTGCTTTTTAAAGTGTATTTATTTTGAGAGAGACGGAGAGAGTGAGTGGGGGAGGGGCAGAGAGAGGGAGACAGAGATTCCCAAGCAGGCTCTGCACTGCCAGTGCGGAGCCCGATGCGGGGCTCGAACTCCCGAAACCGCGAGTCGGACGCTTAACCGACTGAGCCGCCCAGGCGCCCCACTGCTCATTGTTTTAAGTGGGAAAAGTTGTCCTGGTTATGGATCAGCTGCGAACTTACAGCCTACCTCCAGGGCTGTTGTGAAGATTAATAATAACTAATGTGATCGGCACGAGTGATACTGGAGAAACACAGCCCCCCGTTGGCTAGTAAGGTTTGTCTTTGTTGCTCATTCTTCTAAGGGACAGCGAGGCCAAGTGCTTGCTTCGTCCCGGGGAGAGTCGCGGGGTGCGCGAGACCGAGCCCATTCTCTCTATTGCAAATGTGAGAGGCCTTGAGTCGTCTCTTCTCTTGTCACGTGCCTTCCTGTGGCCTCAGTCCTGGGCCTTGTGGTGCCTCTCAGATGCTCATAGGTAAACATTTCCCCTCCTCTTGCACAGATGTTTCTGAGCGAAGGCTACGAGCCCCGGGGCCAGACTGGGTAAGTCCAGTAGGAATTATAATGATGGTTGACACGGTGTCTTGGTATTCATCTCTATTATTGTTTTTTTTCTTTCAGTTTTTGAAATGTTTATTTATTTGGGGCACTTGGGTGGCTCAGTTGGTTAAGCTTCTGACTTTGGCTCAGGTCATGATCTTATGAAATGTTTATTTATTTATTTTTGAGAGAGAGAGAGAGTCACAGAGCACAAGCGGGGGAGGGGCAGAGAGAGAGAGAGAGAGAGAGAGAGAGAGAAGAGAGAGAGATGCAGAATCCAAAGCAGGCTCCAGGCTCTGAGCCGTCAGCACAGAGCCCGATGCGGAGCTCGAACCCACGAACCATGAGATCATGACCTGAGCCGAAGTTGGACGCTTAACCGACTGAGCCAGCGGGGCGTCCTTCATCTCTATTCATACCTACCGAATAGAGAGTATTGCTGAGTCAAAGGAGGGGAATATTGCCACCCTCCCGTATTTCTTTAGCCGTGTGGATTCAGACACTCTGCTTGTTAAGCCCTGGTGTGTGGCGCTCAGTCAGAGAGTCAAGCAGAGCAGGAAGCAGGCCTCGCCGGCTGGCAGGAAAGCCAGGTTCCCACGGGTTTTTATAACACGGGTGATAAACAATGCTGGCAGGCACCTGGGCCTCCTGGTGAAACACGCTCATTGTGCAAGCGCGTGTGGGTGGCGGTGTGCGGCGAGAAGCAGCAGCTGCGGGGTGCACGCATGGTTATTCTTCCTCGCCAGGTCTGAGTCATCGCTTGAAACCATCTGAGCCTTCCCGGGGGGGACAAAAGGCACAGACCGTGGCACATGCCCGCCTAAGTCACGGCCACCAGCTGAGGTCCCACGAATTTGAAAGAAGGGAGAGTCCGTGGGAGGGCCACAGCTGGTGCCTGGCCCGGAGGTCACTTGGCAGTCTGAGCATCAGAAGACATGTCACTCTCCCAGGAACACATGGGGTCACCACTTTGCGTGGCGTCTAGCTGGAGTTTTAAGGTGACGTGTGCGAGCTTGCATCTAGACTTTAAAGAATCATCTTGGTGGCTCGGGTTGGCCCCCTACTTGCCATGTGTTGTGTCCGCCCTGCTTCAGAGGCTTGGCTTTGGGAGCAATGCCTCAGCGTCCGACGGCTGGAGAAAGCCCAAAGCAGCCATCAAGTGAGTCCATTGGTCTCTAGACAGGCCTGGCCTCCGTGTCCCAGCCAAATGCGCAGAGAGGTCTGGCCCGGCAGTGATTCCTGACCTCTCGGGGCCTACAGAACAATACCGAGGCTGGAGGCTACCGAGGGCTTGGGGTACCGGGCACCGGGGTAAACGTTCACGTGAATGACAAATGTCTGACCACGGGATTTAGCGTCCGACTGCCTGGGTTCAGATCCCGGTTCTCCTGTTTACCGCTGGGTCATGGCGGACATGTCCTGCCTCTGTTTCCTTTTTTGTGCAGTGTACGTGCATTCATGTGTGTGTGTGTGTGTGTGTGTGTGTGTGTGCGTTCGTGTGTGTGCGTACGTGTGCGTGTGTCTGTGTCTGTGCGTGCATCTGTGTAATTGGCGTAACCACCTCCTAGAGTTGTCATGAGACCACATGCCTTGAACGCTGAATGTTCTAGTACCTCGTTCCAGCCACAGTGTGAGGTAGTGCCGCTGCAGTGACTCTCACGTGCTGGGTGAAGCTGCCACGTGAGGAGCTCGTGCCCAGGCCTAAGTCGGGCATCTTGTAAGCGTTTGAGTCAAGATTAAAATCCAAGCAGCGGGGCACTGCTGTGAACACTAACCCCCGATCCCCTCTCCAGCTTAACCGAATTGAACTGATTTAACCTTGGTCACTCTTCCCATGACGACCGATGTGTAATTCAGCATTTCATACTGAATAATACCAAGACCTTTGTCACTTAATGTTGCCCTTAATGGATTAAAAAAAGAAGTCTGTTTAGGATGACTTGTCCCACGGTTTGCTCTCTTGGAGAGTTTAATAAGGTTTGACCTCAGCGTTTCCTACCTGTGATACAGAGGGTTTGGATTTTCTGCACGGGACTTGGAAACAGACTTCTCCGCTCGCAGCCACCTCGTGCACCTCAGAGGAGGCAAATCCGCTTGCCCAGTGCCGGCGATGCCCAATCCTGTGCAGACACGGCAGGGAGGGATTCCATGGGCAAGGCAGACTTGATCTGACTTGCCCTGATTTTCATCTGGTTCAACCTGATCGTTGCTCAGGCTTGGGGAAGAGGGCTAGCTAGTCCTTGTGAATTTTATCGCGGTCTTGATCTTCCCTCCAGGGCCTTTCCCTCCTATCACAAGGCTCTTCGTTGGGTTTCAGTACACCTGCGTTCTCTGCATCAGACCCCAGCTCACCAGAGTGCTGGGCTGACAGTCAGCATGTGGGCAGGCATCTCACTATGAAGCCTCGAGGCCTCGGACACACGAATTACAGCAGCACATTGCTGAGTGCCTTAGAGTCCGTGGGAGTCTGTTAGGCTCTCCAAGGGTTACCCTAAAGTGACTCTAGCCAGGCAAAAAATCCAGATGGCCATTTTCCCTCCATGCACGTGACCTTGCCAATGCCCCCGGTTGAACTTACTTGCAGATTCTTCCTTCCGCAGCTGGGAAATTGACATTTGTTTTGGCTGCATTTGCTGAGATGCTAGCCACCCCAGAATGAGTTAAATCTGCTTGTTCAGCATAGACCAGTCCCATCGGCAGTCAGCGAGGGGAGGGCTTTGGGAAGTCTGAGATGATGATGGGTGAGCAAGTAGAAGGGAGAGTGCAGAGTGCTGACTGCTGAATCTGAGACCCTAGTTCTAGGCTCGTGCCCACAAGACGTGTATTCTTGGTCAAGTCCCTTCATTGTCTTGGGCCTTGGCTGAATGTGATGATTTCTAGCAAGGTCCTTTCAAGCCTATAAAAGGCCATGATTGTAGGATTTGGGAAGAACCGCACTTTCTGGATTATTCTGGAAGCATAGGGCTATGACTTCTGAGCCAGAACTGTGTTACAACCTAGCTTAGTCTCTCTCTGCTTTTGTGGCTCCGGGTTCTTGACGCTGCTTCTTTCACGTGGGGATAATGATGCTTGTTTTGCAGAATTGTCGGAGGACCAGTGCTCGTGTACTTGCAAAGAGAATCTTGTATAGACTCAGCAAATGGCAGGCACCCAACGCATTGAGGGCTCCTCTTCCAGTATGGTGTCCGCCTGGCAACTCATTTATATTTACAAATGCCCAGCAGCACGAAGGCAGAGTGGCCACCGGTGACAGAGACAAAGGCAACTTTAGAAAGAAAAAGAAAAGATTGTTCTCAGTGCCTTCCCATGGGGCTCCTTAATCAGCATTGGCCACTTTCTCCCACGTGTGCTGTTGTTGGGTAATTAGTGTCCCAGGCAAAGCCAAGACCAGGGCACACTGAGTGCCTTTGTTTTAGTCTTGTAAATTTCAACACAGGTTGGATGGAACAAAACCCCAATTCATTTGAGAGACACTCCAAATCTGGTTCCACACACTGAGCCAAGGGAGAAAATGCCTGACGGCCTCAGGAGTGGATGGTGGGTTGGGCAGCTCAGGCGCTAGAAGGATCTCAAGGATGCTTAGAGATGCAGAAAGGGTGGCTTTTGATGATAATTGGCAGACATCGGCCAGTGTCAGTGTCCTGGTGATGTGGTCTTTCCGGGGAAATGCCCAGGAGCCCTGTTCTAGAATAGACCCAAGGGCAACGGTTTTTTGTTGTTGTTGTTGGTTTGTTCCCCTTGACTCCTGGTAGCCCGACATCTTTCAATCCCAATGCTTTGAGAGCCGCTGACTTAAATTTTACAAAACCTTGGGTCTGTTTCTCACGTCCATCACGGGAGGTACGGAGCTGGGTCTCACATCCTGATGGAGGTGCAGAAATTTGCAAGGTGAAGGAGTTAGGCTGCAAAATGGGAGTTCTCGTAAAGACAGCAGTGTAAGCAAACTTCAGAAGTGTGGGACCTCCGAGGTGCCGCATACAGATAAGGATGGCGTTCTCCATCCCCGTGGATGGAACGACCCAGGGTGACTAGATCACAGATCCCAAACAGAGGCGTGAGGGGAGAAGAAATCACCCTCAGTGAATGTGCTTGGCTGGATATCAAGTTGGGAGTCCCTGGTCAAGATGAAGCTGGACCAGTGGCGTCCACAAAGGTCTGGGGTGCCTGACAGGCTGATGAGTAGGTCCATTAGAGGTGTATTTGCAGGAGGGTCGGTGGGCCTCCTAGGAGAAAATTTGCCTTAAAGGAAGTGGAGGTCAACAATGAAAAATACTATTAGAAAGAACCTTGGTTATTCAATGCAGGAGGAGGCGGTTCTGAGCACAGGGTAGGGTTTGTTGCTCAGATTACCTCCTGGCCAAGACCTGCAAGGAATAATATCTCTGTTCTATGGACATTCTAAGGCCTGGGGCAAGGGGACGTGACAAACAAAATATGAAAGTCGTCTCTCTTAACAAATCCTGATGCTCCACCATGGGCCAAGCGGTATTGCTTTGCCGTCTTTCCAATAGACAGAAGAATATTGTCCCCGCATTGCAACTGCCCACTGAGCACGGACTCCGAAGGCAGGTAGATACACCTGGCAGGCACAGAATTACTTGGCAGAACTGGTGGCAGTGGCCGGCAGACCCCTGGAGCTACAGATGTCACTGACAGCTCACTGCATTTGTCTGTGAACTCATGGGGATTGCTTCCTGGAGACTCTCAGAATTATTTGGGGAGACATTTGCGGAGAACTGATTCTGTATTCGCATGTGGGGGAAAAAAAGGCAGCCGAAGACAGATTATACTTGATTCTGATGTTTTAGAAATTTGTTTTCTGCAGTGTGGTAGGCCCTGTTGATTGTTTCCTTAGTGTCTGTTTCCTGCATCCTTGCTTCTAACAAAATCCTGATTTTGTCTGGGTATCCTCCCTTCATGCATGGGAGGTAATCCCATTCATAGGGATTAGAGGTGAGCCTGGTTGGTTTAAGAGTCATTCCATTTCTGTCCCCAGTGATTGGCTAGCGTTGGTCGTGTTTGGTCTAATAAAACATGGAAACAGGCTAGCTGTGCGTGTTTGAAAAATTCATTTGTCTGCATTCTCCCAGGACGGTGTCTAGGAGCAGCCCATTCCTTTTTCTTCTGGAAATAGTCGTGCTCCCATAGGAGAGCCAGATTAGCTGCTACTCACTTTCTTCCCAGCTAGGATGAAAGAGAGACAGGCCAGAGAATGGTTGGAAAACGTATGCGGAGCCTTACACTTAAGCCAACCCTAAAGATTGCTCTTCTTTTGGAACTTGCAGGTATATGTGTCAACAAGTTTCTTTACTGTTTACGGAAGTTTGTCTTGAGTTTTATTTGAATCTGAAAATGTTTCCTGATAAATGCGGCTTGGTAAATGTCTTTATGTTTCCAGGAGAGATGTCCCGAACGAAATGGACAGTTGGTTCTAGTCCAGGATATATACATTCGAAGTGAGAAGATCCCTCCCTGTCACGCTTACGTGGGACGTCTTATTTCTCCCCTCAGAGCTTGACATGGCCAGGTCTCGTGTTTGGGATGATCAGCTGTCTCTGGTCATCCCCAAGCTTCCTGTTGAGAGATGGGGTTTATGTTCCCTCTTTTTGAATCCGAGTTCATCTTAATGACTTGGTTTAACGAACACAACACAGAGTAAGCGATGCTGTACCACTCCCGAGGTTAGGGCAGAAGAGACTAATGCCTCTTCCCCCTGGTTCTTGGAATGCTTGCTCTGGGAGAAGCAGCTGCCGTATAAGAAGTTTAGTTACATGAGGTGGCCGCGCTGGAGAAGCCATGTAGAGGTGCTCTGTTTGAAAACCCCAGCTGCGCTCCCAGTGGACAGCCTGCGTCAATTGCCAGCCACGTGAGCGAGCCATGTCGCGTGTCCAGCCCAGGGAAGCTGGACCGGAGTCGTGAGATTGCATCCCCAGCACACGTCTGGCTACAACCCCACGAGAGAAACTCAAATGAGAGCTGCCTGACTGAGCTTTTCCTAAATCCCACAAAATCGTGAGCAACGTAAAATTATTGTTTCAAACTATGAAGTCTTTGGGTCATTTGTCACAGCAGAGTAACCATAATAAAGCTGCTCATTGTCGTGTTTTGCTTTTGATTGGTGTTACTAGCTTCCCAATAATCACACGGAAAGGGTTTCTTCTCTTCTCTTTCTCCGAGGTAGAAATCCAGAGCCATGGTCTTGGAATTTCGTCTTATGCCAGGCTGTTTTGGGTTGTAAGTCAGAGTAAAACTTGCAAAGTAGTGAGAGAGAGAGCAGAATGTGTTGGAACAAGGAGAGTCTCAGGAGTCCCAAAGGCGGGTAGGCAGGCTCCCTCTCATCCTGGGGTGGTGTCCTCTGACGTCGTGCCAGCCTTGGCCTCTGCGGCAAGTGGAATATGGCAGAAGTGATGGCGTGTCGTTCCAACGTGAGTTTATAAAATACTGCAGCCATTGTTTCTGGCTCTCTCTCTTTCTCTTGGATCATCCACTCTGGGGCAAAGCCCCGTCATCAGCAGCCTCTGGAGAGACCTGTGTGAGGAAGTGAGGCCTCCTCCCAACAGTCGCCTTGGAAGTGAATCCTCCAGCCCCCGTCAAGCCTTCAGATAACCACTGCCCAGCCCAGCATCCTGACGAACACCTCACAAGAGATCCTAAGCCAAAACCACTCAGCTAAGCCTTTCTGAATTCCTGACCCTCAGCTGTGAGAAGTACAAAATATTTTTAGTTTAGCTGCTATATTTGGGGGGATATTTTATTATGCAGAAACAGGTGCAGTTAGATACAAAGGCTTACATCCCTTTCTGTCTGGTGAGGAAAAGCATATGGAAATCCTGAAAGGAGTTTCATCTGGTGACTTTTTGTCAGCTCCCTGTACATTAAAAATTGTTTTTAATGTTTATTTTTTATTTTTTTGGGAGAGAGAGAGAGAGAACAAATGGAGAAGGTGCAGAGAGAGAAGGAGACAGAATCCGAGTCATCAGCACAGAGCCTGACGTGGGGCCCAGACTCCTGAACCACGAGCTCATGACCTCATCCGAAGTTGGCCACTTAACCGACTGAGCCTCCCAGGCGCCCCAGCTCCCAGAAATTGAAATGGTGGAGAAAAAGAAATCTGTTACTTTTTTCACCTTGACCTAGGTAGTGTTCCCCCACCCAGTCCTGGCCCCCTTTCCCCCACACATGCTCCAGATACAGAATTCTGTTCACAACCCCCATGTGGGATATTATAGCGTTACATATTTTGGTATTTGTCTGTGTTTTTTTTTACAGGAGAAATCATGGAAAGAACATTGATTTTTTTTTTTAAATGTGTTAAGCAGTATGATCGATGCTTTGTGTACTTTCATGGAGAGAAAAAGCAAGTCAACTTGCTGATAGTTCTTCTGCCTTCTAAGGGCAAGGTAGTGATACAATTCATATCAGCGGGTCGCTGAACATACATTTAGAGATTGCTGGGGCGAGGAGAAAGTGTGTCTGAAGCTCTGGCAGCTGTTCTGGGGGCTTCGGGGTGAGAGAAAGCAAGGGGCCTTTCGTTTAGCAAGAACACGGAGTCTGTGACGTTGGAACTGTAGGCGACAGGGTGATAAACTAGACTGTCCTGTATAATGTGGAAGTGAAGATTGAGTTTCCAGGGGCATCTTGAAGAGGAAGGATCCCAAGAAACAGAGAAGCAGGGAGATGCAGGAGGACTCCCAAGTAGGGGTGGGTGGGTTGGCGTGGCAGAAGGCTGGAACCTGTAGGAAACATGGCCAGTGGGATATTGCTTGTGCTGGGAGAGCCATGAGACTGTAGAATGAGAGAAGATGGATGTTCATTTTTAAATTATTTGGGTTTTAGCTACATCATCCCCTTCCATGGTCCCAAACCGGCAGTGAAGCCTGCTTCTCAGACAATGCCTCCGGTGACTGTGTTTTGTGGGAGACCAAGAGGAGTTACAAAGTCTCGGTTGGCAGAAAACAGAAAGACCAGCTGAGGAAAGGGAGGGATGGGTGAGATGAGAGTTTGGAAAGAGTTGAAATTTTAGGTCAAAGCGACCAAGAGAATGCAAGGCTCTGGGAATATTGAAGAGGACCATGGGGCTTGGCCAGGACGTGGAGTTGAAGTTGAACCAACGTTATTTAAATCTCAGAGGGCAGAGTGACCTCCGGTGATATCCGGTGGGGTTTTGTTTATCCCGTTTCAATAAACATGATCTCCATTTTACGGATGAGGGAATCAAAGCACAGAGATGATGACAAATTGGTCCGGGTGCCACAGCCCCTAAGCGGTGGCCCTGGGGCTGGAGCGATCCGATTTTTACGCCGGCAGAGTAGAGCACCTTGCAGAGCTACAGATGCAGACTGTCAAAGACTTCCTCTCATGATGAGGGGTTAGTAACCTTTCTTCTGTAAAGGGCCGGGCAGTAGACGGTCTAGGCTTTGCAAGCCATCCTATGGCCATTGCATCTACTCAGCTCCGCTGCTGTAGCGTGTAGGGTACACGTGTAGCTGTGTGCGTAGACCATATGTGGGTGCGTGCTACGTCTGTGTTCCAGTCAAATGTTATTTGTGGACACCGACATTTGAATTTTATATAATTTTCACGTGGTAGGAAATATTATTCTTAAACAATGTTTTTTTTCAAAAAATTATACGCTCGAGAAGCGTCAAAACCATTCGTCCCTTGTGGGCCATATGAAAGCAGGCAGCGGGCCGGATTTGGCCCGTGGACGGTCCTGTGCGGATCCCTACACTACGGCTCTCGGTTATTTTTCAGTTCATAAGCGAGCAAACAGATCAACAAGAGAGCTTTAAAGAGGAAAGAGGAATGGTTAAGTATGGGCCAGCTGAAGAGGGGCCATCGTGGTCTTTTTTCCCAGGTCGTGTTTACGGAGATTCACAAAGGGCTCTTCCCAGACAGACTAGCGCATTGGAATCCCCGCACCTTTTAACCTACAGGGCAGCGTCTGTTCCCTTGGATGAGTCATACTTTTTCTCTTGACCTCACTAGCTGTGTGTGTGTGTGTGTGTGTGCTCACGTACATGCATGTGTATATGTGTGTGCACGCATCTGCATGCATGTGCATATATGCATGTGCGTATATGTATGTGTCTGTCCATGTTTTTGTATGTGTATATGCATAGGTATGTGTATATGCATGTCTTTATGTCTGTGTGTGTTTGTGTGCATGTATCTGTGTTTGTGTGCATGTATCTGTGTGTATGTGTATATATGCGTGTGCATGTGTGTGTAGTGTGTGTATGCATATGTGTGTGCATGTATCTGTGTGTATGTGTGTATGTGTCTGTGTGTATGTGTATATATGTGTGTGCATGTGTATAGTGTGTATGCATATGTGTGTATGTGTCTGTGTGTATGTGTATATATGTGTGTGTAGTGTGTGTATGCATATGTGTGTGTCTGTGTGTATGTGTATATATGTGTGTGTAGTGTGTGTATGCATATGTGTGTGTATGTATCTGTGTGTATGTGTATATATGCGTGTGCATGTGTGTGTAGTGTGTGTATGCATATGTGTGTGTGTGTGTGTTTAATAAGAAGGCGTGACTAGGTATCCTTGAGGTCCCTCCTGGCCCTGAAACTCTCGGATTTCATAAAAACATATCCGATTTTTAGGGTGAGTTTTTCCTTGCCCTCCCCCTTGCCCCCCCTTGTTCTCTTCTCTTTCATTCTGCGAACATCCTTCCTTTCCAACCTTTGACCTTCTTCCATTCTGATACTCTATTTCAACGCTGCTGGGATGATCATATCCAAAAGCATCCCAGGGACGACCGGCCGGAATAGGCAGGATAATGAAACAAGCTGGCAAGAGGTGAAGGGGTGTGTAATTGTGTTCTTTGTGTCGACTCTCAAAGCCGCACGCTTCAACCATCACACGATGGGATTTTTCTGTTTCTCTGAAAGGCTGATGTAATACCCTCATGTTTTTCTTTCTTTCTTTTTTTTTTTTCTTCCTGGAAAAAATAAGAAGAATTCATTTTCATTGGGATTAACGAATCTTTCTTCTTCTTTTGTGTTGGCAACACGAGGTCTTAGCAGATCTCTGATCTGGTGCTGAATAAAAAAGACAGCATTACAATGGAGCACCGAGGCTGGGGGCTTGAACCCAATTTGGATTACTGTGCACAGCAGTAGGCATTCTGTAACTAATGGTGGGGGGCATCTGTGGGGCTGGTCTGAGGGATAGTCCCCGGGGACCAAGCCCCCCACGCCCCGCCTATTGTTTCACCCTAATCTGGGGCCAGTCACGGGGAGGCTGAGCCAACAATCAGATACTCGGGGTGCTGGGCTGGCTTCAAGCTGTCAGCCAGGTGGCTAGGAGGCACGGCTATGCAAAAGCAGGGTTGGCATTAAACCAGGAGATTTAAGAAGGTTGGGGCGTTGGTTAAAGCGTTTAGCGTCTCCAGTCTCAGTTTCTCTATGTATAAACGTGGGTCAATCATTGATACCCCAAGGCCCCACTAACCCGGAGGTACAGAAGGGATCGTGGCGATGCTGCGGGGCGGGAGGAGAAGGGCTAGGGTTTCTGCGGAGCTTCCGAGGGCGGAGGAGAGAACCAGAACAGAGAAAGGGGAGGCGAGGTGGGGGGAGGGCCGCCATCGTCCCTCAGAGAGCTGCTGTTTCTCAGATGCTCGAAGCTCCCCGGGTCACAATGATTCGAGGGAATAGTTGACGATGATTCGGAGCTAATTTAGAAATATCCCCATGATAGGTCACAGGGCATTCCGATCAGCGAATAGTTTCTACATTGCGGGCCTGTTGTAAGCATCCAGAGACAGGGAGTCTGGTTCATCGAAGGCGGTGATGGTGATGCCTGCTCTTTCCTTAGTGTCCTCTTAAGATGTTTCTACTTCCTTTATTTCCGGTTCTATTCGATTTCTTAAAATCAGAAGGAAATCTGAGCAGACTGCTTTGCTCGCCTGCTCTCACATCTCGATTCCTCCCAACGGAGTATCACCCCCCGTGACCCACGAGCCAGGAGCTTCCTGACTCTGGCCCAAACTGCTCTCCCGGCTCTGATTCTCTGTCTCTCCCATATAACCACTCCGTCTGGCGAAACTAATTCTTACTGTGACCCTCGATAATAATACTGAATATTTATGGAGGTTCCTCAAAAAATCAAGAACAGAACTACCGTACAACCCGGCAATTGCACTACTAGGTGTTTATCCAAAGGACACAAAAATGCTGATTCGAAGAGGCACAGGCGCCCCAATGTTTATAGCAGCGCTACCGACAATAGCCAAAGCATGGAAAGAGCCCAAATGTCCATCGACTGATGAATGGATACAGAAGACCTGGTGTGGGTGTGTGTATATATATATATTTACTCATCAATGAAAAAGAGTGAAATCCTGCCATTGGCAACAACATGGATGGAACGAGAGTGTATTATGCGAGGCGAAATAAGTCAGGCAAGAAAGACAAATATCATGATTTCAGTCAAATGTCGAATTTAAGAAACACACACACACACACAAAAAGAAACACAACAGATGAACATAGAGGAGAGGAAGGAAAAACAAGATACAAACAGAGAGAGAGGCACACCATGAGAGACTCTTAGATACAGAGAAGGAACTGAGGGTCGCTGGAGGGGAGGTCGGTGGGGGGAGGGGCTAAATGGCATTATACGGAAGCGATGAATCATTAAATTTTGTTCCTAAAACCATGATTATACTATATGTTAACTCACTCGGATTTAAATGTTTAAAAAGACCATAAAAACAATCCTGAATATCCTTGTTTTCATTTCTCTGTGTCTCTGTTCCCTCATCTATCTGTCACAGTTATAATGATAATTAAATGAGATAGTCCATGGAACACACTCAGGCGGGGTCTGGCTCACGGTAAACACTCTGTATGTGTTCGAGGGGATCCCCAGCGTCTCTGTGCCTTAAAAAAAATTGGTTTAATGTTTATGTATTTTTGAGAGGGAGAGACAGAGCGTGAGTGGGGGAGGGGCAGAGAGAGGGAGACCCAGAATCAGAAGCAGGCTCCAGGCTCTGAGCTGTCAGCACAGAGCCCGACTCGGGGCTTGAACTCACAAACCGTGAGATCATGACCTGAGCCGAAGTCAGACGCTCAACCGACTGAGCCACCCAGGCGCCCCTCTGCACCTTTTTTTTTTTTTTTAAAGGGAGACCTCTCCCTGAATTCTGTCTTTATTGGTCAATAGATGCTGAGCGTATTTCTCTAAACAGAGGCAGTACTGTGTAGATCTATCTCATTTCATTCTGAAATCCTGGGAAATACAGTCTATTTCATCAAAGTTTATTTTGTGTCTTTTTAAAAAAAGGTTATTTACTTATTTATTTATTTAGATAGGCCCCTGGCACAGAGTCTGAGATGGGGCTCGAGCCCAGGAACAGTGAGATCACGACCTGAGCTGAGAGCAGGAGTCCGATGCTTCATCAAGTGAGCCACCCAGGTGCTCTAATTTTGTGTCTTCTCCAAGGCTCAGCGCAACGGTAGGAATGACTGAACTGGCTAGAAGTTCAATGTGAACGCTCAGACGGCCTCCCGGAGGGGATAAGGGCTTCCGTTCACCAAGACGGAACACGTTTTAGTGCTTCGTCCCCACAGCTTGGTCTCCAACTGTCCTCCTTGCTTATACGGCTCCGAGGCAGAACAAGCGAGAATTTAATGGCTGCCTACCGGTTTCATGGTATTTTCTCCTTCCCAGCTGTACTTCCAGCTCCCAGAAGGTCAAATATCTTCTGTGTCTGGAACGGTCCTGGCATTTACCTTTTGCTTTATCCAGGACAGGCTCCATGCTTGATGGCAACTCTCTGGCAGCCTCCGTGCATAGTGAGGCATATAGGAGAAATTACCGATAAGTTTATAGATGACATTTTCATGACGATGGAATTAATGCTTTGGATGAGGGGTTCTGGATAAGTTTCTGATGTCGTCGTCTGGGTTCTAGTTGTGGATTCAATGGATGCTTCCGTTGTTCTTAAAGGAGAAATTAATCCTGTGTGCAATGCAAACAAACAGAAGAATTTTAAAATTAGATATTTCGTGGGGCACCTGGGGGGCTCAGTCAGTTAAGCGTCCAGCTTCGGCCCAGGTCATGATCTCACAGTTCGTGAGTTCAAGCCCTGCGTTGGGCTCTCAGCACGGAACCCACTTCAGACCCTCTAGCCCCACTCTCTTTCTGCCCCTTCCTTGCTCACATGGTTTCTCTCGGTCTCTCAAAAACAATAAAAATTTTTTTAAATTAAATATTCTGTTTATATGGTTACTGTAAATCAGGCTCAGGATACATATGTTTGTAATTTTAATTAAAAAAATTTTTAAAATGTTTATTTATTTTTGAGAGAGAGACACACACAGAGTGTGAGCAGGGGAGGGACAGAGGGAGAGAGGGAGACACAGAATCCGAAGCAGGCTCCAGGCTCTGAGCTGTCAGCACAGAGCCCGACACGGGGCTCGAACTCACAAACTTTGAGATCATGACCTGAGCTGAAGTCAGCCGTTTAACCAACTGAGCCACCCAGGCACCCCCGTAATTTTAATTTTTATTTCTTGCAGAAATATCGGGACAATGTCAGACTGGAGATTAAGGTTAAAAACATACAATGCCACTACTCTAAACAAATCGACAGCTTACAGTTTTCCGTGGCTCCCTCCGGTTCCCTTTAGTAGGCTCACACGGTGAGAGCCGTAATAGAGCTGGGGATGGTGATTCTAATAAAATGTAAAGCCATCTGCCAGGCAAAAACGGTTCATGTGTATTTTTGAATTCTGAGTCCTCACACCCATGCTATGAGATAGGTATATTATTATCCCATTTTAAAGATGAGAACACCAGGCCTTAGGGAGGGTGACACACTCCAAGCCCACGTGTAGGGAGCGGTGGAGCTTGTATGTGACCTTTTCTTCACTCTATCGAACAGGCCTGGAGGCTGGGAGCCAGCATCGACTCGATTAGGGTCAAAGCCGACACAGACCCTCTGCTTCATGCTGGCGGCTCCTGGGCTCACTTCCCAGCTGCCAAGGAGGAGGCGTGGGACCTGCTGTCCCCACACGGTGGCAGAGGAAGAGCCACCCTGGGAAGTCAGATCATACCCTGAAAAGGTTTACGACGTTTGTTCCGAACGTGTAAGATACCAGTGTCAGTTTGACCTACCTGACTCCTCGAAAGAGCCGGACACCTCCAGCCCCTAGGAAGCCGGAAGCAAGCCCAGCGCGGTGAGCCCCATCCTTGCCCTGGTCCTCCGAACACAAAAGGTCCCTGTGCCGTGTCTTGGGTTTCAGGCCGTGTTGTCCGAGGAAGTGTCTCAGGGACGCTCCGATGTCCGGGAGCAGTGCAGCCTCTCAGGCGCACGCAGGGGGCCGGTGGCTTTGCCTGGTGGCCCTTGATGACTTCAGCACTTGGCCCGTATTAGACCCTTTGTAAATGCCTGAGTGGATGGAAGGACAGATGGAGTTGCTTCTATCAAACTGGCTACTTCCTCTTGCTTGATCAAGTCAAAAATATAGGTCAACCATGGAAAGCTGAGTGCGTGTACCTGAGCGCGTGAGTATGTGAGCGTGTGTGTGTGAGTAGGAGAGGCTGTGAGTGTGGGTAGCTACGGAGGGAATGAAGAGCTGGGCGGGGGCACGATCGCGTTTGCAGCGCCTGGTGCCAGCCCTCAAGGACGCCACGTGGTAGATACTGTGATTTGCATTTACCAGGTGTGGGCGTGAGATTCGGAGAGGTGGAGTCCCCCGCTCAAGGTCGTCCTAGTAAGTGGCGAAGCTGAGCCTTGACTAAAGCTCATGGCCTCCTTGTCATTCCGTGCTGAGCTGCTCGGCGAGACACGCTGGGGTGTGACAGTGTTGCAGGGTGAGGACGCTGGGTGTGCCAGAGGAGGAAGACGGCAGGGGTGTCTCGGGGGCAGGGGCTTGGGGAGGGCTCAGAGCTCAAGCCTTAAGTTCATGTGTGAGTGCTCCTGGGGGAATCAGAACATTGAGAGTAAAGCGTCCAGAGAGAGAGAGAGAGAGAGAGAGAGAGCGAGAGAGAGAGAGATGCCTTCCTGCAATGTAGACCAGAAGATTTTGGTGGCTGGAAATTTCTGTTTTTGAGCTGCGGGCCCCACGGGCACCTGCACAGCAAACGTCCTGGTGATTCCCCTTCTCCAGCCTCCTTGAATAAGGCTCAGAAGGGAAGGTCTCCAACCTGGAGCAAGTCAGTGGTAAAAGGCAGCATTTACAAAGCACGAAGCAAACCCTTCACCTTTGCCGGCTAAGATCCCAGTACCCATGACAACTGGCCAGACCGAAGAAAATGGCTGTCTCCTCCCTGCTTCATTGTTTGCCTTGCGTTTCCTCCAGCAACTGAAGATCCCGGGCCGGCCAGATTCGCGGGCTGCTTTCTTGTTTCTCAGTCCCCCCTTTATTGCGGGCCTCGTCAGTGCCAACTCTGCTTTGTCCTTCGCTGGAGAAGTCTGTGAGAACCAGGATGGGCGAAGTGTCAGGCTCTTGGTGCTGTTGAAAATCCTTTGAGTTGGGAGAAGTCGCTGGAACAAAGGGGCCAGAGAACATAAAAGCCCCGAACTGCTTGGCCCCTGCCTCTTGGGGTCTTTATCATTTGAAACCCTGGGATTTGAGAGTGTCTGTCTTGGCCTTTCCCAGGGATGGTTTGGCAGGGACACAGAGGGAGCGGGGCTGGGAGACTGGTCGGATGGCAGTGTCAGCAGAGAGAACTCAGGCGGACAAAGCCTTGTTGATTTAGATGGTGGTCTTTCTCCGCTTTCCTTCTTTCCCTCTCTTTCTCTCTCTCCCTCCCCCCTTCCCTCCCTCTCCCGCATATGCTTCTGGTTAATGCTCTTCCACTTGAAGAAATTCTATACAACGAGGTAGGGCTTCAAAATCTTGGAGCTACCAGTGCCTTCCAATAATTTGCTTTCAGGAAATCATCGGGTATTTGCACAGAGATTCCTCGGTGATTCCTTGCAATGTTGCTACGCCCGAGAAACAATGGGAAAAGGGCGCAAGGGTCGAAATAAGACTGGTCAGATGCATTACGGCTTAGTTTTACATTAGCAATGGGATTGATTTTTGTCGATTCATTCTACGGCTGGATATTAGCTCTGTGCTGGTTGCTGGAGATCCATGGGGGTCAAAAAGGATGTGGTCCCTGCCCTAGTGACGCTAAAAGATCTAGTTGGATAATGCAGAAAGAAACGCAAATCACAAATCGTGACGAGTGCCCTAGGGAAAATGATGGGACACGAAGAGAAGGTATATCGGGGACACTGAACCTCAGCCCGAGATGGGGACAGAGTGCTTTAAACGCCAACGATCTTTGAACTGTGAGTTGAAGGATGAGCTAGAGAAACATGGCGGAGGGATAGAGGGACTGCCACGCACGCCGTGAGTCCCAGTTCCGGAAAGAGCCAAGAGGGCGGGAGCAGCAAGGATGGAGACGGGGAGGCCAGGGAGGGCTGTGCAGGGCAGGAGAGGGAGGCCTAGAGGTCTTCTGGATTATGGCAGGCATCTGCTTTCTGTCCTAAAAGCAAAGAGCAGGTTCAGTGTGCCCAGGAGTGAGAAGACAAGGGGCAGTCAGGGCTGCACGACAAAGATTTGCAAAAAAAAAAAAAAATAATAATAATAGTAATAAAAAACCCTGTGGCTACAGCATGGTACAAAGTTTACCGGAGGCCCAGGAGGTGTGCAGAGGCCAGTTAGGGCGCCATTCGTTCCTGAGGGATGAGGGGCATTTAGACCCGCGGTGGGGGGTTGGAGATATTTGGGAGACACACGGGATGGGACATGGTGATGGATTGGATATCATCTTGGGAGGGGCCAGTCTAAGAGGGAACGAAGGGTCAAGGACTATGTATTAGTTTCCGATGGCTGCTGTAACAACATACCACGAACCGGGGGGCTTAAACAATAGAAATGTCTTGTCTCACAATTCTGGAGGCTAGAACTCCAAAATCAAGGTGTTGGCCAAGTTGGCTCCTTGTGAGATCGTTGAAGGAGAACCCCTTCCAGGCGTCTCCTCTAGCTTCTGGTGACTTGCCGCCGATTGTTGGCACTCCCTGCCTGTAGAATCATGACCCGGATGCTGCCTTCCTGTTTCCATGGCACCCGCCCTGTGTGGATGTGTCTCTGTGCCCAAATTTCCCCTTTTTAAAATGAGGGCCATTTGGGAGCGCCTGGGGGGCTCAACTGGTGGAGCATCTGACTCTTGATTTCAGCTCATGTCATGATCCCAGGGACATGGGATCGAGCCCCGTGTTGGGCTCTGTGCTGAGTGTGGAGCCTGCTCAAGATTCTCTCTCTCTCTCCCTCTCTCCCTCCCTCTGACTCTCTCCCTCACTTGTGTGCATGCTCTCTCTCTATATAAAATAAAACAACATTAAAAATAAATAAAATGATGGTCTTATTGGATTAAGGGCCCGCCTAGTATGACCTATCCCAGGACGCCCTCACCTGAGCTAATTATATCCGTGATGGCCCTGTCCCCAAATGAGGTCACTTTCTGTGATATTGCGGGTTATGTGTCAATATATCCTTTTCGAGGGGGACACAATTGCACCCATAACGGACTACTTCTAAGCTTCTGACCATGCTACCGGGTGGGCGGTGGTGCTAGTCTGTGAGAGTAGAGACACTGGGTGCAAACCACACTTCAGGGAGAAGGTGTTGACTTCAGTCTTAGATCTTTTGAGTTTGGGGTACCTTAACCCACGCATTTGTCTTCAAGTGTTTACTGAGTGGCGCCGTGTGGCAGGCAGTGTGCTAAGTGCTGCGGACGTAGCTGCGAGAGCAAATCAAACGCCTGCCCTCGAGGGGAGCTCAGAACCTAGCGGGGAGAGACCTCGAACACACACACGAGGATAAAGTCGCAGGTGGAACAGGTGTCATGAGTGAAAAGCAACCTGAGAGCCAACGACAGAGAGATTTGGCCTAGAAAGAGAGGTTAAGAAAGGGTTTCTTGAGACAGGGCTACTTTCCAAGAGAAGCAACTAAGGAAAAGCAGAAAAAGAATATTCTAGATGAGGAGAACGAGTGAGCCGGAGAAGAGGAGTAAGAAGAATGGAACTGGTAAGTGCGGCAGAGATGCCGAGAGGGGAAGCGGCGTCAGGTCAGGTGAGCGCCCGCCAGGCTTTGCAGGACCCTGGAAGCCAGTTTGTGTATCCAAGGAGTCTGGGGAACTGTGGTAGGTTTGAGCCGGGGAGCGGCTGGCATGATTTAGCCTATGAAAAGGACCCTGCAGGCTGCAGTTTGGAGAATGGCTTGGAGGAGGGCATAGTGGGTAAGGGAAGATCAGTTAGGCTTAGGGAGTCCCTGGTGAGAGACAGGGGGGTGGCGGTGACAGAGATTGACCTGACTAGACACACTCAGGAGGTCCCCGGAGAAGAAGTGTGGGTGGACTCGGGAATCGGCTGGACACGTGTGAGGGAGAGAGGGGCATCGAGGCTGGCGTTTGGGTCTCTTGCATCTCGGAACACTGAATGGGCGCCAGGCTTGGGGACAAGTCATGGGTTTGTTTGGGAAATGTGAGCTTGGAGGTGTGTTGGAGCCTTTTGGGAGAAGAGGCTGGAAGGCGGCTGGATCTTCCCACTTGGAGCTCAGGGGAGATCTTGGCTAGGTGTGGGGGGCAGGTGGAACCTGGAGTGAATTCGGGGTTGTCAAGGCGAGCTAGCAAAAGAGTGGCTTCTCTGTCGCAACAGGGGAAACACGGGCGCGTGCGTGCGGCCGTGGGGAGGTTTGAAGGTTTGATAACAGGAAGATTGGGGAGTTTTTCTTTCCGATCGTTTCTATGTTTTTTTTCTGAGAAGGAAGAGGCGAGGCTATGTGTTTCAAGTGAGAAAGGAGGAGGCAGGATGGGGGGCTGGTGGCGGATTGGCAGAGAAGGTTTGGGCAAAATGGAGGAGAGCAGTGCCACGGGGAGAAGTCTGCAATATCTTATTATCTGCAAAACAGCAATGAGAAAAGAGAGCGTAAGCATGACTTCGACTCGGGGCAGAAAAAGTAAGACGGTAACACATACACACACACCCTGATTAGCTGAATCCTCAGTCATTTAGAATTCTTTTTAAAAATTGTTTTATGTTTTATTTTTTTTTTTCATTTTTCAAGTCTTTTTTTTTTTCCCTCTAATTTATTTATTTCTGTTCGCTTTGTGCTCTTCTGTACTTTCCGAACGTACGAAAATAAATGCGCGTTGCTTCGGCCATCTGAAAAAGAACTATTTTTGAAAAGGCTATAAAATCTCTGTCCTTCGTGCTTTTCCTGAGTAACTTGAAATCTTACCTGGTAAACCTTTCGCAAGCTTCAAACCGCAAAACACCGTCGTCTTTGTTGACAAGAAAGGTCCATGGCTGCAGGTGGAATAGTAGAGGCCGGGTGAATTGTAAGGAGGTGTCCTCCTTACCTGGAGTTACGCCTTCTCTTCTTTGCCTGCTGGTCCGCGGCCGTGAAATCTTTGCTTCCTGGTGCTGAGCTCGCCAAGAGTGAGAAAGCAGAGCGGCCCAAGTCCTGAGCCGGCTCGGGGGGGCTCAATTCCAAGCACACCGGTGGCAGCTGTGGTAACTCTGATGTCTTTGATCAGTAAGAGAATTCTTTCAAAGTTTTCCAGGCTCCAACACATTATGTAATTTTATGACATTCAAGAATAGTAGGTTATTTAAAATTTTTTTTTATATTTTTATTTTATTTTGAGAGAGAGAGAGAGAGAGCACGAGCACGGGAGGGGCAGAGAAGAGGGAGACACAGACTCCGAAGGAGGCTCCAGGCTCTGAGCTGTCAGCACAGAGCCTGACGCGGGGCTCGAACCCACGGACCGTGAGATCGTGAACCTGAGCTTAAGTCGGACGCTTAACCGACTGAAGCACCCAGGCGCCCCGAGAATAGTAAGTTATTAAATGTTGTAAATACATTTTTTTTTTTTGCTTTTAGTTTTGCTACCTTTATGTCTTTTCAAATGAATAAATTCACAGATGAGAAAAAAAAAATCCTTTGCTGTAGCTTGGCCCCTGAAGTGTATGAGGGTAATGCTGGCAGAAAAAGCAAAGAACCCCCTAAAGTTTAGTCCCACTTATGTTACTTAAAGCAATCTGGGGAAGCTTAGTAACTTCCAAGGTCACACCCCTATGAAATTAAAGGGCCAGCGTTTACGATCCGGAAACACCTGTTCTTCTCCTCTCGTCTTGTTTCCCTCTAACGTGCTAAGACATCTCTGAAATGTTATTTCCGTCCCTCTTTCTCATACCTGGGAGGGTAATCGGTGTACATTCTCGCTGCAGTGTACACCTGATTGAGAACATGGGGGCCGTGTCTACATGAGATGTGGTCCGTCAGATACCATGTTACAGATGTCTCTCACGTTAGTCTGGTCCTAAGCAGCGTCTGTGAAATCACAGGTTAGCTGAGATCTGCGTCGCTAATACGCATTACGATAAATACATAAACAGCCATAAAACACGTTTCCATTTGTACCACCCTAAATCACGTCATGCGTGACATGCATGGGGAAGGGAGGCATTAAATCCAGAGCCCGGGCAGTGTGTGTGTACGGACGGTGCCCCAGAACCTTCCTTGGGGCACAGCACACGGGCTTGCTTCCGGGACAGACTGCTTCTCCCAAAGAAGACACACGGCGAACCTCACGGAGGTGCCCCAGAACAGCACAGGGTGACTGAGGAGTCCAGCCAGAGGGGACCGTCTGACTCCGCCTCCCTGGGCTGCCCTGGCCAGGAGGCAGAGGTGCAAAGAAGGGAAGATCAACTCTTTTTTTTTTAAATTTTTTTTTAAAATTTAATTTCATTGATTTCTAATTTAAAAAATTTTTAAAATTTATTTTTATTTTTTATTTTATTTTATTTTATTTTATTTTATTTTATTTTATTTTATTTTATTTTATTTTATTTTGAGAAAGAGAGAAAGCGTGAGCAGGAGAGGGACCATCTCAGGCAGGCTCCTCGCTGTCAGCACAGAGCCCGACGTGGGACTGGAACTCACGAACAGTGAGATCACAACATGAGGTGAAATCAAGAGTTGGACGCTTAACTGACTGAGCCACCCAGGTGCCCTGAAGTCAACTCCTTTGAAGATGGTGCGGGAAATCCTGACAGAAGAGGCCCTAGCCTTTAAAACAAAACGTGTTTTGTCAATATAGCCCTTGGAGGAAAGTGTCCCGGCTGAGGTAAACTTTAGGATCTGACTTCATCCCTGTGTTTGGCATTTAAAGGGTTACAGACACCCAGCCCGGATTGCCCCCGGAGCCTGGGACCACAGACAGACCCGCCCTGCTACAGCTTGTCACTTTGTAGCCTGTGCCCTTGGCTACAGATTTCCAGAACCCCCATTTCCTAACAGGTCAGCTGCAGCTGACGACCCCCCACGTGCCTGGTTCTGTTTCCAGAACTCCCGCCTCCGGACCTGAAATTTAGTTGAAATTCATGGAGAGTGAGGATGAGTCGGACGGTTCCACCAGCTCGTGGTTTTATTCAACATTCTTTTACCAAGTTAAAAAAAAAAATTGCTCGTGTAAGAAAATCTTCTGACTTTGGCAAGCTTGTAACTGGCTGGGCTCTGAGGAGGTTAGAACATTCCCGACCATGGGACACTTAGCGAATGTCAGCGTTCTTTCCCTTAAGCCATCTCCGAAGCCCTAACAAGTTTGTCATAGGAAGAACTGTTCTGTCACTTACAAATCTCCCAGCCCCAGAATAACCAATACCTTCCCGCCCTGCCCGGTGGCATCTCTGCGCGCAGCGTTCCTCCCCAGGCTGGGTCCCCTAAACCTGATGCACCCCAAGCCTGTCCTTCTTTTTCCTCTTTCCCCAGCGGAGATACCGAGGGGGACAGGTAAAGTGTTGACATGGGGGAAGGGAACCACTCGTTAGGGAAGCCCAGTCGGAGAACGGACTAGTGTTCCTCGAAATGTAACCCCTGTCCGTCACCCCGGCAAGACTGATGGCATCGAATTCACTGCCTGCCCAATCCCCGAGTCTCCCTAGTGGCCGACATCTTCGGGGCATAACGGGAAGTTCCTTTCTTACAGAATCACGTGGGCCGAGAAACCCTTCGACAGTAAAGATGTACTCAGCTACTCTAATTTCTTCCCTAACGTAATAGAAGGGGGAAATACAATTACTTGCCCGCATTTAATTTCGTATCTAACTGAACTAGAGCCTTGGTAATTAAAATCACTTTAAATGGATCCAATAAATTATGAAAAGTTACGGCCGGTGAAGCAATTTTGTGATCGTTGGTAACTAGAACTGTTTAACCAGGAGCTGGGCTCCACTGGGAGGATGTGAGGCTGAAAAAAAAAAATCTTTGTGCGAGGCAGAAATTCCTTTGGCTCATGTGGCTAAGGAGACCCGGTGGACGGAACGTGGAACTCGGGTGTGTGAGGCTCTTGGAGCCGCGATAAGAGATGGAGCTGGAGCTTGCCGAGGCGCCGGCCTAAGCACTTAGGTGGGGATAGTTCACTTTTCCTCGGGGTAGCCTTATAAGGAGGTGCTATCACCCATTTTACAGATGAGGAGACTGAGCTGCGTGGAGTCAAGATTGGACGCGGGCAGCCTGGCTCCGGGGACTGAAGCACCATACTCTTGGCCCCTCGGTATCTAGTAGCTGGCAGGCAGGCAGGTTGCGGGGTCTGGACAATGTTGCCGGTACCTGCGCCCAGTAAATTCTTCATAGCCGTGAACTGAACTCAAGCCCGATTACCTGAGCGGCCGGCCCCGTGCCCCTAGTTCCCCCAAACTTTTCTTATTTCTTTGATTCTCGTCAACCGGGGAAGCCACGGAAGATGTGTTTTCCTTAAAAAAGATCATCCACCTTGTTGGCGTTTCGGTGAAACCCTGAGATGCTCGGCTCAGGGGCCGGAGCTGGGTGGGCACCGTGGCTGGTCGCCTTCCTCTCCGCCACCCCCACCCCCCCATCCCGTCCCGGCCACCCTCCAGCTGTCCCCCCGGGGGGTGAAGCATGACTATTTTCACACTGCGGTCTAAGTCTATCTGTGGCACTGCCCGCAAAATACACAGGATTCCAGGGGGCGAGCGGCCTGTCCAGAGTCTCCCCGGCATCGGGCCACAGGTATGCCTGCAGGAAGTCGGGGGTGGGGGCTGGGCTGGCAAGCACGCAGGATTGGGGGGGGTGCTGCTAGCCAGGTAACTTACAATCATCTGTTTCCACAGTGTCTCCCCTCCCTGCTCTCCCCGCTGTGGTTCAAGTGCAGTCACACGGGGCGGCCAGAACCGGGAAGGAGCCGCCTCTCCCTCTGCTTTGTGCCGCGAGCTGCATTCCTGGTTACGTTCACCTTCCTGATCCCTTCTGGGGCGCTCGGCCCGTGCGTGCGGGGGGGGGGGGGCGGACTGTGTCCGACTCTGTTTACCGGGGCCCCGGGGAGAGAGGCGGGCGCCTTGGCGAGCTCACAACCCTCGCCAGTAGAAGGTTTCTTACCCTCGCGTTGAAATTGCTTGTCCTTCATGGTCACTGCTGTGAGAAAGGCCTTCTTCATAAAGCCAGCTTGTTTGAGAGCGAGGCATAGACCCTGAGCCCGGTCAACACGGACTACATAGGTGTGTGGGGGCTGCAGCCTGGGTGCCCGGGGGACCCAAGTCACACCAGTCCCCCCCGGTTCTTCTAACACCTGCAGGCTTGTAGCCTGGGGCCATCAGGCAGATGGGCCCAAAGGAGGTGGGCAACTTTTCCCCGTTGGTGAGCGCTCCCGGAGTCAGGCACCTGCATACTCCTCCCCTGGCTTAACCTCGCTCAGTAGGTGCCCAGAGCCCGTAGGACAAAGGTCAGGCTACCACCTGTGGCCCCCAAGCCGCTCTGTGCTCTGGCACCGCCACCGAACCCCTCTTTCTCGGTGCTCACTTCCCTCCTTGCACCCCCCATCCTGGCCCGGCTGTCCTGAGCGATGTCCCGCTTTGCGTCATGATCCAGGCGGTCCCAGCTTCATGCGTGAGCCTCCTCGGCACGGATGCCCTTCCCTGGCTGCTTCTTCTCACTCACACGCTTCGCCCCCACGGCTGCCTCAGCTGTCTCTCCACCCGAGCGTCCGCCGCTGGCCTCGCAGGCTGGATCTGCCCACCCTGCTGCCACCACCGCTGGGCTCTCGGAGGATGAGAGTCCCTAGAAAGCAGCCTGAAGACGTCAGAAGAGACGGGGTTCAGATCCAAGCTCACGTCATCTGGGGGCAAGTTAGTCATTTCTCCGGAGCTTCGTTCCCTCAAGGGTGAAAGGAGGATATTAAAGGCACCTGCCTTCGGGGGTTTTCGTGAGGAGCAGGGGAGCTGAAGTAGGTCGAGGGCTGTCATCGGCTGAGCTGTGACCTCTCAAGCTGTGTCCACTGGGAGCCTTGGAGTGAAGGTCTTGGCAGATGTAATTGAGTTAAGGGTCTCGAGATGAGTCACCTTGGATTTAGACTGGACCTTAACCCCGGCGGCAGGTCGCTGGTAGGAGAAAGGCAGAGGGAGGTCTGAGACACAGCCAGGGAAGGTCACGACAAGTCGGAGGCAGAGACTGGAGCGATGTGGCCACAAGTCAAGGCACACCTGGGGATACTAGGGGCCGCGAGAGGCAAGAGGAAGGATCCCTCCTAGAACCTTCGGAGGGAGCGGGGCCCTGCTGAAATCCTGATTTTGGGCATGGGGCCTCCAGAACGACCAGGGGGCGAATTTCTGTTGTTTCAGACCACCAGGTGTGTGGCTGTCTGTTCCAGGAGCCCCAGGAACAGACGGCCTTTATTTAGCATGTTACGCGTCACACAGTAGTGGCCGTCAGCGTGGCCCGCTTTTAGCTCTGGTGTTTTGAGGACCAGGGGAGGGGAGGCGGCCGGCGCGAAGGGCGGCAGGAGACAGAATCAGTACGTGTATTTGGTAGCCAAAGTTGGCTCCTTCCGAGGAAGAACTTCCTTGGGTCTTTCTCCTCGTTTCTGGTGGCTCGGTGGCCGTCTCTGCTGTTCCCCCGCGCGTCACTGCGTTGGTCTCTGCCTTCATCTTTACGTCGTGTCTTTCCGACGGTGTGTCTGTGTCCAAATATAAGGACACCGGTCAGATTGGATGGGGGGCTCTCCTACCCCAGCACGACCGCGTCCGAACCGATGATATCTGCAACGACCTTATTTCCAAATGAAGTCACCTATTGAAGTACTCAGATTAGAACTTGGGAGGGGAGGCACCCTCCCGCTCATCACAGCGGATGTAAACATTCTTTTGTGAACTGTATCCTGTACAAGGACTCAGACTTCCGGAATTGTGGTCTCTCCATTTTAGAGATCAACTTTTTCTCTTTTTTTTTGGCCGTGAAATCAACACCCAAGTTTCCGAGCTTTGGGGCAAATCACGTTACGCAAAGGAACTCTGGGGATGTCGACAAAACCAGAAAAGCAGATGGCTCCGGCTGACTGGAGATCAATCTTGAGCCGAGCGGAAGCTTGGGAAATTCAGGTGAATTTTCCCATAAATAATTGGTCTTGGTCGTTCTTGCACTCGCTGTCTGCCTTAACCGCCTTAATTCACTGCTGATGCTTTTGGCAGAGTTAATGCCTGGAGATTTCACAAGTGAACACTCACAGGATCGTGGAGAAGCAAAGAGACGGTTTAAAATAACCGTATACATGCTTCTGACAAATTGGACAGGACTTGGTCCTCTCTCCCTCCCACCCTTCCTCCCTTCCTTTCTCCTTTCCCTTCTCTACTTCCTTCCACTTCTTTCAATTTTCTTTCTTTCTGGGCTCCATTGGCCGTGCCTGCCTTTGCTTGTTAATTGTTCTTTTTGTGATTTTGTTTGTAGCAAGTGCAAGCCCTGGCGGTTTGGTAATTGGCAGCTCGTAGCCTCCAGATGAGAAAGGTGTTTCTTCCAGCAGCTGCCTGCATTCCCTTAAAACCGCCTGCACCCGGCTGGTGGGGGTGGGAGTGGGGAGGGTCTCGGGCTGCACACAACTTCCCCCCCCCCGCCCCCCCCTCCCCCCGCACAGAGGGGGCCCTCTGCTCACAATGGCACCTCACCCCTCCTGCCTTCAGCACTCTCCGGCAGCTGCAAGCGTGGGGGAGGGGGTGCTGCTCTCTCCCTTAATGACTCCCCGATCTCCTGCAGGCCCCTCAGTGCACATTTCCAAGCTGGAATCTGGACAGTGTTATTCCAGACAATTCGATCTCTGCCAGAAAGGTACTGTCTCCCCAAAGGTTGTCTGTCTGCTTTTTTTCCCCTTTTTGGGGCCAAAGGGACTTTCCTCAGAATTTTTCATTTTTTTAAAATATGGTGTATGTTCCAAATGGGAACACCTGTATCTCTTGTCAAAACAAAAGTGAAAAAGAAAAAAAGAAAACCCCCCCACAGCCCAAACCCCGCGGGTTGTCCTCTCTAAGATTCTTCATCTGTCCTCTCCGCCCCCCTCACCCCACCCGCCCCCCCAAGCCCCTCGCGGACTGGAAATAAAACCCAGGTGAGGATCTCCAACCGGAAGCACAGAACTGTGTTTGTAATCCGTTGTTACCAGAAGTTGAGCTTCTGGGGAAAAATGAAAGGGCCTCAAGTCATGATTTGCTATTCCAGTTTTTTGGGCTTGACTTGCTTTCTTCCAGCCCCTTTGATCTGAGGGCTTTAGAGTTCGGACCAACGAATGGGCCTGCCTCCAAGGGACTGGGGGAGTGAGTGACTCTCTTCCAGACTTGGATCTGTAACCAGGTGGTGGGACTCTGACCCACTCTGCCCCCCCCGCCCCCAAAACAGTATGACTATTTCCAGGGCACTCCCCGCCCTGTCCCCACCGCCAGCCGTGGCCCTGAGGTCAGCCCAGGGTGGACTCACAAGTCCAGATACATGTGTGGTATTCTTCAAATTCCCCAGGAGTAGTTTGAACACCAGAAACAGGTAAACGTCTGACCCTCATCCCACGCCACCCCCACTCGCAGATCCGAGGAGGGGACCATCGGTGAAGTGGTTCAGCTAAGGTCTGACCTCTCGCCAGAATCTCTCTCTTTTTTTTAATTAAAAAAAAATTCTCGTAAGTTTGGTACTCTGCTCGTAGGGAGACGGTCCTGTGTCTCTAAAGACCGGGAAACAGGCAGGTAGTTGGAGGGGACAAAGCATTTGAACTCTCATCAGATGTGGGCTGCCTCCCGGAAGGGGCTCAAGAACCCTTCCCAAACCCATTTATTTATTTGTGAAAAACCCAGCCATTGGTGTCAGCCCCGAGTCTTTATAAAGGAAATGAAAACCCTCAGAGTGAGTACCGAAGAAGGTGCACGATCTAAGTTTTCAAACAAAAGACCAAACCTGGGTTAAAAATCACAAATTGATCTGTAGCTTTTGCGTATTCCACTCAGGGGTCTTGCTTTCCGTGTTTCGGTAAGTCTCTGAAATGTCTTCCTTCCCTCATCCGGTCTTGGTGCTCTACCAAAGGTCTTGGTAATAACATCTCTCAGTTAGAGAATTGTGAGGATTCAGTTAGAGAATGACCGACACTTAGCAGGCATGGAGGCATCACCGACAAACGTAGCTCTAATTATTATTTCTGCAGTTTGTTGGAGAAGGCGAAGAGACTAGAGTAGACTATGTTAAACGTACTTGAGTGTTGTACGTAAGCGATGAATCACGGGCAGCTACCCCCAAAACCAAGAGCACACCGTCCACACTGTATGTTAGCCAACTTGACAATAAGTTATGTTAAAAACATAAAGTTTCATGAGCTGAAAATCCATGACTATAGACAAATGAGAAGAAAATAAATAAATGTGTTTGAGGTTCTGTTCTGCCTTGATTTCCTTAGATCAGGGGTCCTCAACCAGAGATGATGTTTACCCCCAAGACACATCTGGCAACATCCGGAAACTTTTTGATTGTCAAGACTTGGGGTTGGGGGACATGAGGGAGCGGGGAGGGTGTATGTGTGTGCGTGCCACTGGCGGCCAGTGACCAGAGAGACCAGGGATGCTGTTGAACCTCCTTCAGTGCACAGGGACCCCTGCACAGCAGAGAGTTCCCCGGTCCAAATATCAATAGTGTTGAGGCGGAGAAAAACACCGCCTTATATGGATTCTGGTTTCCTTAGGCGGCGTGTGTGAGGGAAAGATTTTTTTTCTTCAGTAAATTAGACCAGTCCTGAGTTTTGAAAGGCTATCAACCCATGATCTTTCAAGAAAATATATAAAGCTTCATAAAAAGCTCTTTGATCTTAGCGTCTCAGCATTTTTTTTATTACAATGGTGACAAAGCGGCCATGTTTTTATGTTTTACTGAAAAAAAAAAAACCAACAACCAAAAAACCAAAAAACCAAACTCAAGTTAGGGGCACCTGGGTGCCTCAGTTGGTTAAGTGGCTGACTCTTGATTTCAGCTCAGGTCATGATCTCATGGTTCATGAGTTCGAGCCCCACATCGGACTCTGTGCTCACTGCACGGAGACTGCTTTGGAGCCTCTGTCTCCCTTTTTCTGCCGCTCCCCTGCTTCTCTCTCTGTCTCTCAAAAATAAATAAACGTTAAAAAAAACATTATTGCTGGAAAGTCTAACTTGTTTGCTGCAAACTTAAAACCGTTTTAAAAATGAAGTCTGCTAAAAAAAAGTCTAATGCGAATTGAATAGTGATTGCGGTCAGTGGGGATTTGTGATTTATGCCTGACTCTTTCCTAAGTGAAAAGTTACATAAGCTAACATCGCTGTATAATATGCAGGAGAGTTGATAAGAGAGGTGAGCCAACGGGTTCTCCTCCCAAGAAGAAAATCTTGTCCTTTTTTCTTTCTTTTCTTTTTTTATTGTATCTAGATGAGAAGATGGATGTCAGCTGAGCCTGGTGCGCTCATTTCACAATATATGTGAATCAAGCCATTATGCTGTGTGCCTTCAACTTATACAGTGATATATGTCAATTATAACTCAATGAAACTAGAAAAAAAAAAAGGTTATGGTCAAACGAGTTCCAGGAATAGAATTTATTTCTAATAAGGTTATTCAGATTCTTCACATCTTCTCTAATCATTGGATTAAAGAAAGAAAAAAAAAGGTCTCATTTTGATTTAATCAGATCTGGGAATAAAATTCACCACTGTCATGCTCTTCGGGGATTGCAAATCTTCAATATCCAGCACAAATGAAGATTCTGGGTTCTTAATCCTTTTGCCGCTCCCCTCATGGTTCTGTACTTATTACTCTGTTGACCCCTTAATTATGTTGGGTCTCGGTTTACTCGTCAGAAAAATCAGGGGTCAGATAGGGAACCAGCCCAGTTCCTCACAACACTGAGATTCTCTGCTCTTGGGAAGAATTGTCGCGTGCGTACCTTGAGCTGGGTTGGCGGTGGAGAGGGAGTATTTTGAGTGGGGGGTCACTATGTAGGGTCTTGATACATAAACAGGCTGGTGCTTGTGACCCCTGGAATTCAGAAAGACCCTGAGGCTGGCAAGGCCCCCTTTTGCTCTTCCGAAATGTCCACCAAACCATTGTGGGTCTGTCTTGCTGTAGCATCTTTTTTCCTTTCTTATCCTGGTGGCTGGATTGTGAATCATTGGGTGACCCGGGTCCCAGGTCCCTTTTTCCTACGACTTTGCACAGGCAGGTTGTGAGGGGGCTTGGGCCCCATCTTGACCCAGTGGACTGTGGTCCCAGGAGCTGGGGTGGGCTTGGAGGCTCTGGCTGTCAGCTAGAGGCTCCTAGCTAAGCTTGGTTTCCTCTGTGAAGGATGGAGACAGGTGGTTGGGGGGCAGCTCCTCTCCCAACCTCCGTTCTGCCTCAACTTCATCTAACATCAGGGCTGGGATCATTCAGAGAAGGGAGCTCTGGTAGATTGTTACAATGTTCGGCCCCGAGAACCTCGCCTCTTCATACCCACGCCCTGTATTGTCTCCCCTCCAACGTTGCTCTGGGCTGGGCCAAATGACTTGCCTTGGTCATGACACAAGCAGAAGTTTGATAAACCTTTGTATCGGGGACTGGCTCTCTGAGACCACCCAAAGAGAGAAACCCAGGAAACAGACAGCAGCAGCAGTCAGGCATGTGAGTCCGGCCACACCAGACCATCCCGCCCCAGCTGAGCTGCCAGATGGCTGTAGACATGAATGATCCCAGGATAGACCGCAAAAGAACAGCTCTCCTGAGCCTAGTCCAAATTGCCAACCCATACAATGAGGAGCAATAATAAATATTTTGTGTGGCTTCCTATAAAGAAATTGATAACAAATATTAGAGCTGATGGCTATTCAGCCCTTTGCGTATGAGACCTGGAGGCCTGGGGAAATCGACTCAGGGCTCTGCCATGCTCCTTTGCCTCCTTTATTAGCTCCCTCTTTGTTTGCTAGGATTTCGTGATCCTTTTCTGTGCTCCCAGAGAGCTCCGTGCCCCTTGGTCATTGTACTGCATTCATCGATCATTTCATTGCTTCTCCATTTCTCTCTTTGGCCTGATCACCTCCAGGACAAAGACCAGCTCATCTTTGATGTAGTATTTCCAGGGCCCAGAACAGAGCTTTGCAAAAGGTTGGTGCTCAGCAGACAAATGGAGAAAGAGGCTGTGAAGCTCAGCCATTGGTTCATTACAGAAAACTTGTAGGGGCAGACATGGCCTTGACTCTTGAACCTTCCCAATGGACCAACTTGCTATGCAGCTGTTGGCCCACCAAGTCGAGCTGTGAGTGTTTTGGAACTAGTCCTGGCGGTTAGTCGGGACTCTTTTAAGTTGGATCCTCACCCAACCTCCCTTCTGCCTCAGTTTCTGCCAGCTCTTGACTTTGAGTTCTTTGGCACTTCCATCCTGAGCTGGGGCTCCTGGCTCAGGTCATGGCCCTCCCCAGTGATGTTCCATCTGGCTCCTCATGCCTTGGGACTTCCAGCAGCATGACACTGGCTCCATCCTTTGCCCTCCATTCGGTTGCATTCCACCTCTCTCTTTGTCCCCTGACCTCTGAAATTTGATGAGGACTGTTAGGGGCAAAGTCATTTGTGTTAAGTGGGAAGAGCAGTGACATTAAGACAAGGGACAAGGTGAAGGCTACTGCGTGGTCTGGCTCCGGTCCTATTTTATTTCTCTTCGTTACTTCTCTTTGTTCCTTTTCTGTCAATGACAAAAATACGCGATCTTGTTAGGTGCTTTGCTTGAATGGGAGCCTAAAAGAATACCAATATGGGAGAAGAGCCCAAGAAAGGTGAAAAGTAATAGATGGCCATAGGCTTGTTTGATGTTTTATGTTGGAACTCCCCACTTCGGTATTTCTCTCTGAAGGAGACAATGGTTTTGCATCCCAGTGAGGCTGAGAATGTTCAGGAGCTGAAGGAATCCTTCTGGAACATCGAAGTAGAAGCATCTGGTCCCATTTATACTAATATAATCTATTATCATTTCTTCAGATTTTAAGTTTATAAAAATCTCATGAATTACTGATCTCTGGAACCATTAAAAAACACATGTGTAACTCTGCATAAGAAGACAGTAATTTACACACACACACACACACACACACACAAAGACATACATAAAAAATAAATCATGTCAACAAAGTAAGCCAAGCCAAACAAATGTGTTTTGTTTCAAAGCTCGAAGTTCTTTCAATGCGAGCCTTGGAGGATTAAAAGGAAGACAGGAGATGGAGCATATGTGTTTTCAAAGGAGAATCTTGTCTGGCCTTTTAAACCAGAAACAAATTCTAATTTAAGACTTGCTAGAATCTTAATTGTCCCGTGGATCTTTAAGGAGGCTGGTGGTAGCAGAAGGTAGTGGCGGGGGTGGTATTTATAACCACCTTGCAGAAATCCAAAGCCCGTTTTTAAACTCCTCCTATCTCCCTAAATTACAGTTAGCCATCTTTGGAAAATGTGTTGTCTAGAATCTCCTGCAATGGACAAATGTGCAGGACTAGGCGCCAGGCTTTTCGGATAACTAAGTTTTAGATCCGTCCTCTGTCCTTGCGTGAGGCCGTGAAAGTGCTGGTATGACATCAGCGGCAGAGAGAACCCAACTTTGTCCACCCCAAATTCATGGGCCCTCCACCAGGGCAGGACGCTCCCTGGCAAGTAGCGGCTGAGGCAGGGATGTTACTTAGTTTCCACTGTGAGTAGAAATGGTGGGGGCACCTGGGTGGCTCAGTCGGTTAAGAACTTGATTCCGACTCCCATCATAATCTCACAGTTCAGAAGATCGAGCCCTGCCTCGAGTTCTGCGCTGACAGTGCAGAACCTGCTTGGGATTCTCTCTCTTTCTCTCAGTCTGTCTCTCTTCCCCTCGTCTGCTCATACTTGCTCTCTCTCTCTCTTTCTCTCTCCCAAAATAAAGGTGCCCCTGAGGTGAGTTTGGAAAGTGCTTGTAGGAGCTGGCCAAGCCTCTGTGGAGGGGAGGGTGGGGAGGTGGGGGGGTATGTCCCCTCCATGCTCCACCCCAACCAAGAACAAAGACAAGGAAGTGTTACCAGAGGGAGGATTATCTTTTTATTGTTAAACCATTGCAGTTGACTGGTTAGGACAGTTAACATCACCCTAACAAAAACATACCTTTCTTTGTGTTTCTTTTAGAAGGCAAGGGTGCGATGTGAGCTGAAATGAGGTTGATAGAGCAGCTGGAAGAAGGGTGGGATGTCTCTTCTCTTCCCCAGAGGGATACTCCAAGTTATCTAGTTAAGAAAAGCGTGTGGCTAGCCAGACTTCAAATGAGCCATCCCGGAGGGGGAGGGATGGAGTAGGGGACAGGCGGGATAGAGGGGTAGAGGTGAGGTCCGGGTGTTGGGGGAGTGAGGTCTTCTCTGATCTCTGCAGCCCATCCAGCACATTTTCAGTGATACGAGACTCTCTGGAGACAGAGAGGAGATAACTTCAGGTCAAGAGAAAACTGAACGAAAGTAGATGTCTTTAAGATGTCTTGACAATGAAGGAGCAAACATGAGCTGGACAAATGGCTTTGGGAGAGGTTTGGAACTTCTGTCTGATTACTCGCACCAGACAAGGGTCTATTTGCCTTACTACCCTCCCCCCCCGCCACCGTCTTGGGTTCTCTTCTGCAAAGAAAAGGATTAAAACACATGGTTTTCCCCCTTCATAACATAAATCTCCTGTCTCTTCCCTTATTTGTAAGGATGGGCTTTTCTGAGCACGAAGGTGATGGAATATTGATCTGGTTAAAACCGGAGAACATCTTTGCTTAAACCCGACAGTTCACCGTTTCTCTGGCTCTCCACGTAACTTCTATTACATTTTCTGAAAATCAATTGAATTAAAAATGCCACGTACGGTTTACTGAATTTCATCTAAAGTATTAATAATGAAAAGAAAGATTGTTTGGTCCCATAACCAAGCAAATAGTTGTTTCGGTATTTAGTCTGGGGAGAAAGAAAACTAATAGTTTAAACGTCAGTGAAGGAGAACTCTCTCTGTGTGTGGCCGAGGCAGTGGTGCAAAACAGCATGTCTTTATTTGATAATGAAAAATACTCAGAATTACGTAAAGCAGCCTGTTGAAGTGTTTTTTGGTGGGTGTAGCCATGTCTCCTTGTAACAATTAGGTGCCACTACCAGGTCTATTTCAGAGAACGGTGATGGGCAGATTACAGAATAGAAGGATATTTTCGATTATGCGAATTTGTTAATGAAAATTGTACTTTATCCATTGATCCAGAAATAAAGCTCTGAACTTTTGACTCATCTCGGGGGAGAAAGTTCTTCTTGGGTCTCAAGAGAGAGCAAAGAGAAGCGATCTGTCTCTCCTTAGACACCAACAAGATGCATGTACGGTGCCTGGGGGGCTCAGTCGGTTAAGCGACCGACTTTGGCTCAGGTCATGATCTCATGGCTCGGCTCGTGAGTTCCAGCCCCGCATCGGGCTCTGTGCTGACAGCTCAGAGCCTGGAGCCTGCTTCCGATTCTGGGTCTCCCTCTCTCTCTGCCCGTCCCCCACTCACGCTCTGTCTCTCAGAAATAAATAAAACATTGAAAAAAATAAACAAGAGGAAGGTGTGTACAGGCAGCCATCTTTCTACCATGAGGGGAACCAGCTTTCCAAGGAACGAAGCAACATCAAGAGCTGAGAAGAGAGTCCTCTGTGAGAGGGGCTTCACAACTTTGGCACGGTTGACATTTTAGGCGGGATAGTTCTTTGTCCAGTGCATTATGGGATATTCAGCAGCATCTCTGGCCTCTACCCCAGAGACCCCCATAGTGCCCCTCAACCCCTGTCACGACAATCAAATATGGCTCTAGACCTTGCCAAATATATCCAGGGGGACAGAGTCGCTCTAAGACAGGGCGGTCAAGGTAGAAATATGATGTGAATTGCATATGTAATTCAAAATTTTCCTGGAAACAACCAACAAAACTAATAGGCAACCGACGGAATGGGAAAGGATAGCTGCAAATGACATATTGGATAAAGGACTAGTATCTAAAATCTATAAAGAACTTACCAAACTCCACATCCAAAAAAAAAAAATAATAATCCAGTGAAGAAATGGGCGGAAGATATGAATAGACAGTTCTCCAAAGAGGATATCCAGATGGCCAACAGACACATGAAACGATGCTCGGCGTCACTCATCATCAGGGAAATACAAATCAAAACCACACTCAGATACCACCTCACACCAGTCAGAGTGGCTAAAATGGATAAATCAGGAAAATAGAGATGCTGGCGGGGATGTGGAGAAACAGGCACCCTCCTACACTGTTGGTGGGAATGCAAACTGGTGCAGCCGCTTTGGAAAACGGTGTGGAGTTTCCTTGAAAAAACGAAAATAGAGCTACCCTACGACCCAGCAATAGCACTGCTAGGAATCTCCATTTTAAGTGCTCAGGAGCCAAATGTGGACACTGCAAGTCTAGAACCAACACAGGAATTTGCCTTATCTTGGGCGTTCTAGTTATTTGTGTCTTTAAATTTCTTTCTTCCTTTTTTTTTTTTTTTTTAACAAGGCCAATTTGGGTAGTATTGTCTATTCCTCCTGGTTGAGAATGTCCTAATACGAACCATCTGGCTCTTCCTGATAATCGGGCTATTAAAAAGCTCAGGGTCTCTTTGCTGGCGGTTCTTCCGTGGGATGCATGGGCCAACAGAGGGTGTTAGTCTCATGTGCCGTTAAGGAGTTGTTTCTGCTCCGGAACCTGGGGCTTCTGCCTGAATGCTCAGTGCTTGCAGATTCATGAAGGTCTTTCTTGTCAACGAGTCATACTTGATTGTCTTTGCATTTTCTTGAGTCCTTTGGTCATGGACTTTATTGTCTGACTGCTAAGTCCTAGCTTGCCTCTTCCCCAGGTGTAGTTTTGTTTTTTTGTTTGTTTGTTTTTTGTTGTTGTTTTTGCCTGTGAGCCCTGCCGTAGGGGCTCAGCTCAGCGTATTTCTGGAGGAATGGACACAAATGAGAGGCGGGATTTCTTCTACTCGAATAGGCAAAATCAAAGCACTTTAACTACCCCTGGAACTGCAGTAAAATTATAGGAAGAAATTCTCGCACATTTGTCAAAGTCAGACACCAATAGAAACTTCACAAGGAAGTTGTTTGAGGAGATTTTTTTTTTCTAGCTGCAACAGGCTTATAGAATCGATAACTTTGGTCTTGAAACCCAAGGTTTTCTGTGAGAACTAGAAATGTCAGAAAAAATCGCAGTCTAATCCCCCTTCCCATTGGGCAGATGAGAAAACTAGAGTTTAAGAGATCCGGTAAGTTGCCCAAGTCTCTGCAGTGTTAGGAACGGACTCGGGACTGGAACCCGTGCCCCGCTCACCAAGTGTTCCCACCTCATCCTGCAGCCTTCTCTATTTATTTAGAGTTTATCCAAATAAATTCTGTCCTCCTCCCCACCCCAGGTGGTTTTTAAAGCTTCAGTCTGTTCTTCAAAAATCATTTTAGACATACATAGAAGTTAAAAAAATAAAATAGGCAGCTTCCGTATCCTTCACCCAGCTTCCCCTTAATAGGATTTAACCCAACAGCACAGCGATCAAAACCAGGACATGGACACCGACCTCGGATCTCAGGTGTTATTAGTTCTTTCATGAACACCTCTGTGCACAATTTCAGAGTAGGTTCTATGAGGTTTTTAATGCGCTTGGAAGATCACCACCCCAATCAGGAAAGAAGACTGTTTGATCACCCCCCCCAAAACCTCCTTGACCCCCTTACAGTCATAGCACCCCCCAGCTTAACTCCTGCCACCGATCTGTTGGTCGATGACTTCTATACTTTCGTCAGATTGAGACTGTTACGTGAAAGGAAGAATATATCCACCTTTTGAGGCTGGCTTTTCTTTCTCACTCCACGCAGGTGCAATGGCCTGAGCTGCATTAGAGTTACTACAAGTCTCAATGATTCTCCTTTGTTGCTACATTTTGTCTGACCAGTTAGTTACCCACTGAAAGGCATTTGCTTGTTTTCAGTTTAGGGCGCCTTTTAGTAACGAGTTGCTACAAACATTCCAGATTCAGTCTTCATCATTTCGCAGGGCAGGGAGGCTGAGTTTTTAAAGTTAGTTTCCTGCCATCACTCTTAGTTTGTAACAATCTTTATCCAAATGGCAGGACAAAAAAAGGAACAAAGGGACACACCGTTGCAAACTGTCGATTCCTCAAATGGGGACATGTTAGCGATGAAATTCCATTGCCGGCAGGGCCCCGACTGAATTAACACTAGTGAAGAAATTTGTCATTGAGGTCAGTGGTTCTTACCGAGGGTCCCTGGACCGGTGGTATCAGCAGCACCTGGGAACGGGTTAGAGATGTAAATCTTCAGGTCCCAATCCAGACCCACTGACTCGGAAACTCGGGGGATGGGGCCCAGGAATCTGTGCCTTAACCTTCGGTGAACAATTACTCCAGCTGAGAGCTGAGAAGACTCCATGTTTTCACTGAAAGGGAGGCTGGGCACACATGGCCCGACTCCATGGAAGTGTGTTCCCTCTGGGCAGCGGTCTGGGGGTCCCCCTTTCTTCTTTTTGGCAAAGAATGCCTGGTGGGCCCAAATATTCTGGTACATTTTGGAACAACCTGTGTTTTAAATGTTTCTGTTTTGTCCTTTAAACAGTGTGGGAAGATGTATGTAACCCTAGAGGCACCGCGGGGAAGAAGCTCGTGGAGAGGCCCAATTGAATCAATGGATATCTCCCATTTGATTTTAATGTTTATTTATTTTTGAGGGGGGGGGAGAGAGAGAGAGGGAGAGAGAGGGAGGGAGGGAGAGGCAGAGAGAGAGGGAGACACAGAATCTGAAGCAGGCTCCAGGCTCTGAGCTGTCAGCACAGAGCCCGGCGCGGAGCTCGAACCCGCGAACTGTGAGATCATGACCTGAGCTGAAGTCGGATGCCCAAGTAACGGAGCCCCCCAGACGCCCTGGGTATTTCTCATTTGAACAGATTTGCTTATAAATCACACAAGGCTCTCAGTGTCAATGGGTTTTTGAGCACTTGACGCCCCACATTTAGGAGACTGAATCGAATAAGACCCATTCCGGCCTTGGGCACAACTGAGAAGCAGGAAAAGCTGGCCTTGTCGGCTCGCCTCTGAGGTTGGGTTCTCTCCTGGCCCCCGACCTCTTGGAGGGGTCCTCAGAGCTGCCTCGTCTCCCCGCTGCCCCGCCCCACCTCTGCCAGAGTTCGTGGAAACTTGCCCTTCTGTTTTGGCAAACTGTTCAGGCCCTTTCCTCTGCCGGGTGACACTGGATTAATTAGACAGGTGAATCCCTCAATTCTGTTATAAATTTGGCACGTTACCCTGAAGACATGCTGTCACTTTGTCACATACTCCCTGCTTTTCTTGGAATGAAGTCATTGTGGGTTGACGGTAAATGCTAGGTATTCTCGGCCTGCTGTAGGGGGCATATGGGTGAGACTCTTCCCATCCGAGTTATTAAAAATACTTCCAATTACTAAGAGGGTGCCAATCGGTCAGGTTTGTCCCATAAATAGTTTGGGATGGCTAGGATTTGGGCGTTTGTGTGTGTGTATGTGTGTGTGCATGTTCGTGTGTGTGGGTAGTGTGTGTCACTGTGTGCATGTGTGCATGTGTGTGAGGGTGTATATGTATGTTTGCGTCTGTGTGCGTGTGCACAGGTCTGTGTGTGTACCCGTGTGAGGGTGCCCACGTGCCCATGTGTATGTGTATGTGTGTCATTGTGTGTTCATGCGTATGTGTGTTCATGCGTGTGCATGCATGCGTGCACACATGTATGACTATCGGTGTGTATGCATGTGTGCGTGTGTGGTGTGTACGTGTGTGCATGTGTGTCAGTATGTGCACATGTGTGTACAGGTGTATGTGTGCATGTGCCTGAGTGTGTATATGTGTGCATGTGCACATACACATGTATGTGTGAACGCGAGCGTACATGTTTGTGCATGCGAGCCAGGGTGTGTGTGCACGTGTGCCAGTGTGTGCATGTGTGCACACGTGTGTGAGTGCGTGTGCATGTGTGTCGGTGTGTGTGCATGCGTAAGTGCACATGCGTGCACCTGTGTTGCGGCGTAGTCCTGAGCGGAGGGGAGGCATTTAGATGCTTTACCCAGGGTGTAAGGAAGGTTGTCCATCCTCTGGCCTGATGTCTGGGGGGAAAACTGCTCAGGTCAAGTTAATCCCAATCATTTGTTTTCACTCCCCCCCTCCCCCCCCCGCCCGAGTGCCTTCTGGTTGATTTCAATTATTGTTCGTTTTGAATTCGTTCTCCTCTGTTGAAAAGACAAAGCTTGCAACTTGGCCGTGCTCTGGGCTCGGGGCCTGCTCTGGAAAGTTCTCTTCCTGGCCTGAGGCAGGGGCTGAGGCGGGAGGTTGTTGGGGCGCAAGGACCCGCGCCAGCTCGGGGGTCCAGAAGCCCAGAGGGATGAAGGACAATCACCTCGGGTTTATCCTAACTCCCAAATGGACTTCTTAAATAGGCTCTTTCTGTGTGTGTGCAAACCACCGCTCCGCCTCTGTCCCTTTCCCCAGACCACAGAGAATAGAAGGCACCAGACGCCGGAGCCGCTTCGTAGGACAGGTTCTAATTTCTTTCCATGAAGACTGCCCCAAAATTCAAAGAAGCATTATTACTTCATCCAATTTAAAACTCAGTCGCTTCTGAATGGGCAAGCACCTAATTTCACCTTCGGAGGCAAATGGGAAACTTTTTGTGTTGAAAGACAGAAGAGGAGAATAGAGGATTTCTAGAGGATAATTGGATGGAAATCCCTTTAAGGTGCCAGAAAATGGCTTCCATCCAAAGGGAAGAAACGAGGTCAAACCATATTTGTTAAAAGTGTGGGGGCACGAAAGCCTTAATTATTTCTTTGGAAAGTCGTGTCTCGTAAAGACTTAGACAAAAGCTTCAAGAAGGGAGAAGCTGGGAGAAATTGCCCGTGGCTTCAGAGAAGGTGGAAGGAGAGGAAGGCAATTACTAGAGAAGAATAGCGTATTAGCAGGGATTATTCTTCCAGATTGGGGCCCCTGCCTTGGGTTTCGGATGGGATCTGGCGAAAGGTGGCCTGATGGTGTGTCCAGAAGTGGGAGGGACAGGGGACGCCGACTGTGCAGGCTGGGTGGGGGGCGGGGCAGCTGGGCTTGCTGGCCAAGGCCGCGAAGAAATAGTCCTTACTTTTATTTTTTCTTTTAAAGTTTTAGAGAGAGAGACGAGAGAGAGAGAGAGAGAGAGCACAAGGCAGAGGGAGGGAGAAAGAATGTGAGGAGCCCGATGCAGGGCTCGAGCTCACGACCCTAGGAGTACGACCTGAGCCAAAATCAAGAGTCAGCCGCTCGACAGACTGAGCCACCCAGGCGCCCCAGCCCTTACTCCTTAGACTATAAGGAAAACACGATTTCTCTTGGAGCAGGATGGTGAGCTGTGTAGTGAGGCTCTCTGGATTTAGACAGGTGTGTCTTCGAATTTCCAGTCCTTCAATTACTAGCCTTATGACCTTAGACACACTGCTTCCTCCTCATCTTCCTCAGTTATGAGATGAGGGAAATATCACCCTCCCCACATGGTGAAAACGCACTCAGATAACGTGGGGTCTGGTATAGAATAGACGCCCCAGGGGAGTCAGTGCGCCGAGTCCCTCCCTTGTCATGCCTCCGCTTCGTTTGACTTCTGGGCAGGCTCTCCAGCCCACGTAGGCTCTGGCTCTTGAACTTATGGTGGGTCTCTGATGCCCTGTGTTCTCATCCTTGCCCTGCCCTTGGTTCTGCTGGCCAGGTTCAGGGGCAGCCACCTTCTTCTCATCTTTCCCTCCAGACCCTTGGCTACCTCTGCTCTGGCTTCTCTGTGGGAGTGTCCTAACCATCCCCCAAGATTAACAGGGTGCAGCATTCCTGCCACCTTCCTACTCATTGAGGTCCAGGGCAGCGTTTTTCTTCCAGGGAAGGGGGCGTGCTGGCTAAAACAATTCCTACTGTGCCCTTGGATTGTTTTGTGGCCCCACAGACTCCCCCATGACCGTCTGCTTTGTATATATACTCCGTTCCGCCAGGCCGTGGGGAGCACTTCCTGGTTCCTCATCAGTCACTTCTCACGGCAAGAAACGACAGTTCAGCCGCACCTTCTCCGTGTGCCTCCTTCTCTTACTGACTGACATGACAGCCTCAAACCTGGGGTCCGGACAGTGTGTTGGGGTTCCCCAGTAATTCGGGTGTGGATTGACAGTTAGATCAGTACGTAGAGGGCTGCAGGAATCCCTCTTGAGGAGCTGGGAGGCCTCTTTGAAAAGATAACCCAGTCTTGGGGCGCCTGGGTGGCTCAGTCGGTTAAGCATCTGATTTCTGCTCAGGTCATGATCTCATGGCTTGTGGGTTCGAGCCCCGTGTCGGGCTCTGTGCTGACAGCTCAGATCCTGAAGCCTGCTTCGGATTCTGTGTCTCCCTCTCTCTCTCAAAAATAAATAAACAAAAGCGTTTTTTAAATTTAAAATGGAAAAGATTACCCAGCCTCGTTAAAAACAGGCACACAAAAGATTTAAGCAGGAAAGCAGGAAAGATTTCCCAACCGTGTCTAAGGGTAGGTGATAAGCCCAGCTTTTTAGGGTACTGTTAATTCAGAGACAAGAGCCTGTGCTTGGCTTTTTGTGTGGGGAAGAATTTCCACAGTATAGGCAGGCTTTGCGGGCATTGGTCTTCCTCGTCTGCCCTTAGGAAGTCAAATAGAGTCCGTCCCTTTTCTGACAAAATTGTCAAGAAGTAGCAACCATGTCCTACTTCCCCAAGGTTTTCTGGGTAATTTGATTTTTTTTTTTTTTTGGCTCATATGAGGAGGCTACACACACTATCAGAGATAAGAATGCAAAATTTGTCCTAGGGACGCCCTGGATTTCATAGGAATCAGGTGTTGGACGTCCTGGCAGAGGAAATGTTGGATGTTAGAGCAGCAGTAGCCTCTGGATTGTTCCAATTAAGTCCTTCCTTTTGGGGCCCAAGGGAAATACATCTTCAATTCCTTGCCTTGCCCTTTTTTCTAAATTGGTAGAACTCCCCTCCTGAGGCACATAGGAGCGCTGTATAAAAGAAAAGCTTTCAGTGAATTCAAGGACAATGATACTCAGTGCAGAGTCTCAGGCCTCTGGAGTGGAGAATCCATTGAGGGCAGCCATGACAATGGCACTATTACCCTTCTCTCTTACCCTCTATTGCCAAGGTACGCGTGACTAAGGAGTATTTGTATCAGTAAGATCTAGTAAAGCCAGATCATTCTTGGGTACAATCAGCAGAACGGACAACAGGAAATGCCTTTCTTTCTTTTCCTATCAATTTACTCAATAAGAAATTTGAAAGCTGTTGACTAAAGTCTTCTGAGTGAGTCAGCCGTTATTGTGGTCTTGCTGAAAACGGACCAGGCTGGTAAAAGACGTGGCTATAAAATGTCGATGCCGTTTTCATGGTCTTCAAGCTTGAAGTTAATCTGGATTTTGGTTGGTTGTCTAAGAATAGCAATGGATTTGTGTTCACTAGTCTGTGATGTCTTAGTCAAGTCTAGCTCCTATAACAAAATACTGTAGACGGGATGGCTTAAGCAACAGACATTTGTTTTCTCACAGTTCTGGAGGCTAGAAGTCCAAGATCAGTGTATTACATGGTCAGGTTCTTGGTGAGGGCTCCCTCCTTGGCTTGCAGATGGCCTTCTTGTTGTGTCCCCACATGAGGGAGAGAGAGAGCTCTGGTGTCTCTTATTGTGTAAGGAGACTAATCCCATCTTGGGGGCTCCACCTTCACGACCTAATCTAAACCAAATTACTTCCCAAAGATCCTACCTCCAAATATCATCCCATTGGGAATTAAGGCTTCGTTCTATGAAATTTTGGGAGACTCCACCATGTGGATTCTACATGGTTTGTCCAACCACACTGTCTGGGATGTGGGACATATTTGAAAAGTTCACTGGTGACCAAACTGAACTCTACAGTGGAATGGTAAGCTTATATATGGTAAACCAGTTGTCTGCCATGGACACAAACGTGAGAGACAAGAAGAGAGGGAGGATACAGAAGGGCAGAGATTACCCATTATTATCGAGTAATGGGGAGATGGGCATGAGCCCATTGGTGGGATCACTGAACTAACCCATGTGAGGGACCTAACTTCTGAATTCTCTTTTCTTAGCATCATCTTCTTTTTTTAAATTATTTTTTAAATTATTTTTTAACATTTTTTTTAACGTTTATTTATTTTTGAGAGACATAGAGACAGAGCGTGCACAGGGCAAGGGCAGAGAGAGAGAGGGAGACACAGAATCTGAAGCAGGCTCCAGGCTCTGAGCCATCAGCACAGAGCCCGATGCGGGGCTCGAAATCACAGACCGTGAGATCATGACCTGAGCGAAGTCGGCCGCTTAACTGACTGAGCCACCCACGTGCCCCACTTAGTATCATCTTCAACCAACGGGCTTTCAAATGTTAGTGCATTTTAGAACAGAGGGGCAAAGATATTTATACAAATTATGCGGGAATTGTTAGGAATCGGCCTAAGGGTATTGAATACATGCGGGGCCATGTCTCAGAAATAGCTCTTGGCCTCAAGATGGAGGTTTGGATTCTTCATCCGCTCTGACAACTCGTTGCCAACATATCCTCATGCACAGAAGTGGGACAAGAAAGGTGGGCTCGGTCCCTAAAGTTATGTAAAGAAAGAGGAGGGATACGCTGCAGTGATTCCAGGAGATTGTCGGCACGAGTCTTTCTCCGATATGTGACAATATTTTCTCTAGTTTGTGACAAGAGGGCAGAATCAGCAGTGGAGCTTAACCGACCCTAAGCTATCCCTACGCTTTCATTTCTGATGACGTATTTCCTCTGATGCTTGCTGCTTGCCAAATTCAAATCTACGCACACCAAGATTCAAACTGTCCAGGCCCAAGATTCAGAAACTCTTGTCATGCCCCTTCGCTCTTTTTCTTCCTCATACCTTAGGCTGCAGGAAGGGAGAGAGAGAGAGCGTGTGCACACACGCACGCACACACACACACGCACACATACACACACTCCTTGGTAAGGGCAGTGTCTTCGTTTACTTTTTTGGTGATAGTGTATCCTTCCTTAAATATAATGTGGGTGATAGTGGATGGCAGTGTCCCAGCAAGCCTACAGGTGCCCCCCCTCTGTCCACCGCCCAGAGAGTTTTTAATGAGGCTCTAAGGAGCTTCCCAGAAAAGAGCTCTTTCTAAGGGCACGGGGAACAAAGAAATGGTCTTGATATCATAACCAAGCTTCAGCCATTGGAAGGAAGCCAATACTTTATACACGGCCTGATGACTCTCATTTGGAATTGTCAATGGTCCAGCATCACCAACGACATATATCTAGGTCTTCTGGAGACAGAGGGCTGTGAGTAAAGACTGAACTCGCTTGTTTTCACTAAAAAGCTCAGTAAGTTCGGGAGCACAGCTGTGCTGCTCTGTTACGCCTCTAGCAGCATTTAGCACAAGGAGAGGAAGGGGCGTTTTCTTTTAATTTCTGATCGGGTGAAGGAAACCAGGGGATGTGGTCTACCTAGTGGGAGTGGCAGTGATGGCCGTCAGGCTCGATTGTCCCCAGGAGGGACAGCATCCAAGGTGACGATGCAGGAAGCAATATCTCTGGGCAGAAGTGTCTCATCTCTGGTCAATGGTCACAGGGCAAGACACAGTGATACAGGATACAGCCGGGCAGGCAATGGTGGCCTCAACTTTGGACTTCCTTGAAGAGGTTAAGGATACTGTCATTCACGTGTTTTTTGTGGGCGAGCATGTGTGATATGCACTTCTTGGGTCTCCCTTGGCGGGGGGGCGGGGCTGGCACCTCAGGTGTTCTTGGGAAATACTTGCTAACTATGGCGTGTTATTATCGACGTGAACAGATTTTTCACGCAGGGCTTTATGTGATCTGTGGGCAGCGACGGGTATAAAAGAACAGTCTGCCGTGATCACCCCCAATCCAGAATCTGGGGAGGAGGTGAGACTTCAGGAGATTTTGGAAGATGGCCAAGTTATGTGGGTTAGCAGAAGACATGCATTTCCAGGCCCCAAGCACTGTTTCAGAGTGTGCTACCTTTTTAGCCCCATCTTTGCAGTCAGAGGCTCTATGCTCCTTTCGGAGCCTGTTAGAGATGACTCCTCCACTATGAGGAAAGCGTCAATGGCCATCTTGGCCTATGGGGATTTGGATCAAGAGGTAGAGGCGGTCACTCCGTCCCTGTGCTTGGGGTGGAGAATCATGACGATGCTTATATGGCACCATTTCCTGGGAAGCCACGGAGGAGTTCCAGACTAACAACAGCCGCTTCTGTCACCATTGGGTCATTTCTATGGTGGCCTTGACCAAGTAGCCTTTCTTTTAGAGTGAGATTGAATTCAGAGATTCCTGATGATGCCTCTCTTAAGGACCATTCCATGCCAGATTCTTGGTCTACCAGTCTTGTGTTTAGAAAGGCTCCCCACCCCCACTAACCATGCTATTTCGCTAAGTAGTCACTATCTTCCTCACTTTTTATTTTAAGAAGAGATACATCCCATCTGCAGGGCTTTGATCTATGTGAGCTTGCTAGTTATTGCGGATTGAGACAATACAGAGAAGTACGACAATGTCGCCAGCCCGCGTAGCGCCCCTGTGGGGGAAATGCATGGATTTTATTAGCATTTAAAAAATGCTGACTGGAGCTGGGAACATTCATCTTCTCTTCCTTTGAACCTCAGGCTGGGAACAAACTCTTCATCTTTTTTCGAAGCTGTCCGGCCACGTGGTCTGAGTGGGGAAAAGGACAAAGAGCTGAGAGGGATGCGTGTGTCCCATCTGGGGCCCTCCATGGTGGGGCGTGTTCTTCACGTATGTGTAGCATCGTCACAGTCTTTGGAGGGATGGTCGGCATGTTTGGCAGTCTTGGCCTTGAGCCCACTTACTGTGTGTGAGGGCAATAATGGTGGTTCCATGGGCACCGATGCCGGTGACCCTGTCGCTTGTCTTCCGGAGACGTTCCCGACCGGGTGAAGGGGGAGGCAGACGGAGGAGGGAAAGAAGCAAAGGAGCGGGTGGGGAGAGGTGGTGAGATGGGGCATGCAAGGGGCAAAGCCTGGAGCCGTTGCCAAGGAGGAAGAAGAAAGACGATCAAGCGGACATGGTTTTCAAATAATTTCTGTTACCAAGGAAGAAACCACAACCGATGACAGCAAATTATTGAGTGACTGAGAGTCAAAGACACAGCCATAAGCGAAGAAAAGCAGTGGAGTTCAGAGAGAAAGAGAGAGAGAGAGTGAAAGAGAGAGAGAAAGAGGTGGGGGAGGTATGAGGAGGTGGTATTGCTACCGAAGTGTCCATTCTCCCTTATATTAGACCACAGTGCTTTTACCTTTTCTTTGCTTTTCTACTTTGAGAAAAAAAAATACAGGGGCGCCTGGGTGGCTTAGTCAGGTGAGCGTCTGACTTCGGCTTGGGTCATGGTCTCATGGATCGTGGGTCGGAGCCCTGTGTCGGGCTCTCTGTTGTCAGCCTGTTAGCGTGGAGCCTGCTTCAGATTCTCTGTCCCCCTCTCTCTCTGCCCCTCCCCTGATTATGCTTTCTCCCTTTCAGAAAAATAAGTAAAACGTTAAAAAAAGAAACCAAAAAGAAAAAAAAATCTATGTATAATATTACAGAAGAAAAATCCATGGCTTATGTTTGATAATTTACCCAGATGATATATTGTGGTTTTGGCCACCCCATTACCTGCCCAAGAGCGGTGAAATTCTTTTGCCTCAGTGGGAGGTTGGGGGATCGGCACGTTTGCCCTCCCAGCCCTCCTCCTGCTCTGTTCATAGTTCTTGGGCATCAAGGAGCAGGATTGCTGGTGGGGACAAGTGACTTAACTTCCTAGGTTATGGGTTGTTGAACCAATGACTCTTTTGTGGTCGTGCCCAGCGTCGTTCCCGGCTTCCCACAGAAATCTCTCTTTCTGTCCCGGCAGTGGCTGCTTGGCTGCCCGTGACCAGAGCAGAGAACGCCCAAGCTTGGGCTTGGTTGGCCCAAGAGGAGGAGAGAGGGCAGGGTGGAGCATGGAGCCCTTCGACACTTTCCTCTGGGCCCTGGAGAGATGAGTGTGGGGTCTGAAGACGAGGGGAGAGGGCCATGTGTTGCACCATAAAATCCTAGGAACGTTCCATCTGTGTTGCAGGTCTGAGAATACCTAGCGTGACAGTGTATATAAAATTTCTGGCTTATGCTTCTTAATACCAGTCTATAAAAATAAGAGTCCAACTGGATGAGATCATGGCGAGGTTGTGCGGGGCCATATGCCGTGGGCCGAGTTGGTGCTGACGGATATTTGGAGGCTTATGTCCTGGGACTTGGTGTGAAAAGAGATCCCAGGGTGGACTTGGGGCCCTGAAGTGGGAGAAAGAGAATGAGGAAGAGGATGAGACTGTCTTAGCAGAAGCCCTTCCTAAGGAGGAAGGGGGGGGGTAATAATATTACCACTCATGGGGCATCGAATGTGCCAGAGAATGTTTATGTTGGTGTTTGGTCTCATTTAATCTTCCGTACAATAGGAGTCAGACTCCGCGAAGTCCCATATTCCCAAGGAGGTAAACTGAATTTAGACCTAAGTGAGTATCCGAGATTTGATTCAAGGCTGTTAAGGAGGTAGAGACAACATTCAGGCTGGGGACTTTATGACCCCCAGGCTGGGATCACTGTTGAGTGCCAGGATATTTGTTCTGGGGTGAAGTCAGTTTTGCCGTGAATGAAAATCTCCGATCGGAGTCTCAATGGCTGTTGGAGACTGTTGTAGCCGATTCCAGTCTGCAGAACCGAGCGGTTGGCTTGGGATCCTGTGGGTGAAGCTTTTCTCTTCTTCCCAGGCCCCAGCGAGATGCGATGGGCCTTCGGGACAAATATGGCTGCTGTCGGGTCAGGCTGGAGGGGATGAATGACCAGTGACCAGGGCCGGTGGTCAGCCTCTGAGAAAATACCGCAGCTTCCTCGGGGGGGGGTAGTTCAGACAGATGTGGCTCTGACAGACAGACGTGTGCACACTACTCACCAGGCTTGTCATGGGTGGAAGACCCTTTAGGCATTGCTATGGAAGGAAGGGCCCCTTCCTCTGAACAAAACCCCAATTCTTCTCTTTTCTCTTTTCTTTTCTTATCATCAAGTTTATTTATTTATTTTGAGAGAGAGAGATCAAGGGAGGAAGAGAGTGAGTGAGAAAGAGAGAATCCCAAGCAGGCCCCATAGTGCCAACACAGAGCCTGACACAGGCCTCGAACCCACACACCGTGAGATCATGACTGGAGGCAAAATAGAAAGTCGACTCTTAACTGACTGAGCCTCCCAGGTGCCCCCAAAGTAATTTTAGAACTTGGTCTGGTTGCCTCTCTATATTATATCCCAATAAAACTATAGCAGCTTCTGAACATCTTTTATGTCTCAGATGCTTTATATGCCTTTTAATTTCACGACTGCCATAGCAGGTTGGCAGAATTGGCTCCATCGTGCAGAAGAGAAAACAGAGGCTCAGAGAGGACAAATAGGCTGCCCGGAGCAATACTGTGATTAAGCTGCTGAGCTGTGATTTGAACTCCATCGGCCTGATTTGGGAAATTCTTTTCCAACAGTGTCCGTCCCGTCTCAAGAGGAACCAGGGAGGATCCTGTTTCCTTAAGTACATTGGGTGCGCTTTGGTTAAAGCAGGGCCCAAAATCTTATTTGTCACCAACTTAATAAATGACGTTGAGCATTCATTAGAAAATCTTGTAGAATCCAGCTGTGGAATGGCACCGTTGCTTAAATTGGGCACAAAAATTCTCTCTTCCTTGAAAGCGGCTCACGTCTTGTAAAACAAAATCACATGTTTCAGATTTATAATCCACCTACCAAACAGCTCTCCCTTTGAAGTGTCCAAGTGAGTGCTTTCTCGTATGTTCGCAGGGGCGTACTGTCACCTCTGTGAAGACACGGAGCCACAGTTCCGCAGTTATGAACATTATCATTTCCATTAAAAAAATTTTAATGTTTATTTATTTTTGAGAGAGAGAGAGAGAGAGAGAAAGACAGAATGCGAGTGGAGGAGGGGCAGAGAGAGAGGGAGACACAGAGTCCGATGCAGGCTCCGGGCTCTGAGCTGTCAGCCCAGAGCCCAATGTGGGGCTCGAACTCATGAACTGTGAGATCGCGACCTGAGCTGAGGTCGGCCGCTTCACCGACCTGAGCCGCTCGGGGACCCCTCATTTCCATTTTTAATTAGAGAAAGGAAAATAACATCAAACAAAAGTGAGGGAAAGAGGCCCTCTCCCTTTCTCGTCTGTCGTGTGCTCGAGATACAGGGTGACACAGTCCCCATCCTCTCTGCCTGTTGTTTTATATCTGCTTTTTTAAGGTGACATTTCCCATATTGTTACTTTGCATTTATTAGTGACCCACCGTATTCTCTCACGGTGCTGGGCAATAATTTACTAGCTCCCTGCCTTTTGCTGAACCATTAGGGTTTTTTTTCCTCCCGTCATAAATAACATTGCAGTGAGCATCTTTGCACATAAAGCTTATTTCCCTGGTTGAACATATTTCTTGGGGTTGCCTTCCCAAGAGTGGGATTACCGAGTCAGAGGGTATCAATATTGTCTGTCCCTCTCTCCCTTCTCCTGTGCTTCGCTCTAAAGAGGTGGCTTTGTTTCACAAAATAAAAAAAAAAGTATACTATATATATATATACATATATATATATATATAACATTATATACAAGCAATCTTTTAATATTACCAAAGTTTTGCTCTCCTGATATAAATCAGAGATGGACAAAAATCTGTGAGGTCAAACATCACCCCTTTCTTGAGAACCAAGAAAGATGGTCCTTTATGCGTCCCACCTGGTGATTTAAATAACTTTACCATTTCTCTTGGAAAATTATTCCCATGGAAAACGATTCCCTCCACCTCCTGACCTTTTATTGGTTGCTGTCAGCCTGGGGGCAGCACTTGGATTCCAGCTGTTCTGAAAAGCGGTGTCTCCAGCTTAACCCTTTGAAGGCTCTGGGGGTGGGGGGCGGGGGGGGGGTGGCGACTGGGGGTGGGGGAACGGGAAGGGGGGAAGGGTCACCTTACACATCTCTACCCCTGTGACTTCAGGTCAGAGGGAGCCACACCGGAGGCAGACAGTGGTGGCTGAGAAAATTAGAACGTCCCCGACTTGTTCTGTTGTAAATGGCAAGAATTTGGGAAGCTCTGAGGTGGGCGGATCCTTCACGTCCATACAGGAGGAGCTACTAGTAACGAAAGCAAAGCTGAATTACGGAGAGGAACTCGGTCAGGCTCACGCGTATTCACCCCTATGCCCCACCTCCCCCCAAACACGTTTTGAATTTCAGGGTTTGTGACATTCTCCGATGTCACCTGAGACCGTCCAGAATCCCTACTGGATTCGTGAAATTCGGCATCAGTTAAGGTGCTTTTGGCTGTGAGCTACAGTCAAATCCAAATCAAACTAGCTTCAAAGACTAACAGGAATTTTCGTGTAATTGGCAAGTCCGGAGGTAGGGTCGGTGCCCAGCCAGGCTTGATCCAGGACCTCGGGGATGACACTGGCTAGTTTTTTTTTCTCTGCTTTCCAGGGCACGCAGACGGCCTGCTTCAGGGTCTGCCCCCAAGAACACTCACCACTTCCCTTCCTGGGTTTCTACATGTCTTATCTTTTCTTCCATCTTGCCACCCAGCTGGGGGTGTCCTAGGCTCTAGGTGAGATGCCTGGGTGTCATCACAAGAGCTATTGGATTCCTCTTTCTGGAAAGAACAGGACCCCGGAAGCCGAGCCTGAGCAGATCTCAGGCTGGGCCAGGTGAGCCTGCACGACACAGGTGGAGGGAGCCCGACCGGGGAGCCCAGTGGATGTTGGGGGTGGGGGGGCAGGCAGGAAGGAGGCCGAGGACCCGGCCAGGAGACAGCAGCCAGGGTGGAGGCTCTGCTGTGAACTCTGTGGTTCTAGAACAACTGCCTGTGCTTCCGGGACACGGCGCCGGGCGTCTGCAGCCTGGAGCGGAACCCTCCTGGATGGGAACTACACCCGCTCTCCTTTGGAAGCCTGTGATTATACCCAAAGGAACGAGAGAGGCCTTGGAGACCTGGAGAGGGAGTTAGGGCTTCTCCGCTGGACGCTCCCGCCCGTGGCTGTGTGTTCTGGGGAAGGCACTTCCCCTCTCTAGGCCTGACTGTCTTTACTTGTTTGGGGACTGACCCCTGTTTGTGGGAGTGAGAGCTGGTGGGAGACCTAAGCCGTAAACCTCTTCAAGGAGTTAATTGTTAACTTGAGTGTAAACCGTTGGTGGCGGTAGGTGTGACCCCCTTCTGGGTTATTTGCATTTTACAAGGTGTCCTAGGAGACCAGAATTCCTTGAAGACCCTAAAAGAATGGAGTCTTAATAGTGGCATAAAGTGTGTGTGTGTGAAAGAGGGAGGGAGAGGGAGGGAGAGAGAGAGAGGCAAAGAGACAGAGAGAGAGAGAGAGAGAGAGAGAGAGAGAGAGAGGGAGGGAGGGAGAAAACGGGGGTGGGAAGGGAGGGAGAGGTTTTGTTTAAAATTCCTCATATCTTAGATCTGTCCCAGCTAAACTGAAGGATGAGGATTTTATAACTCTTCTGTGATACTCAGACCTAGGGGGCACTTGTGGCGGCTATGCGGGAACGATTTTAAATATTTTTATTTCACTGCAATAAATCCGTATGAGCTAACTGAAGTATCGGGTCTTAAGTCAGTGTGACTGTCATTTCATGGTTGTCTGGAATTCTGGGAGTGGGATTGTCAGACAGGGACCAGGAGATTAGGTGATGCCTCGAGGCTCCTCAGTAGCCCTGGGAGCCAGGTCTGGCGTGTATTCCCTCATTTCTTACCCCTTATCTTTGCCACAGGGTCCCACGCGTGTTTCCCACCAGAAGGTAAGTGCCTCCAGGCTGAGCCTCATCTGGCTGGTGGGCTGCTGGGAGCTGGAGCCTGGCGGACACCGGGTGCTCAGGGAACTGTGGTTGACAGCCGCTATTATTATCTGCCTCACAGGTAAGATGTGTGAGACTCAGAGAAGTTTCTTCAGCTGGAGAGGGGTCGGTGCAGGCAGCTCTTGGGTCTGTGGGGCACAGCAGCTTGCCCTTTGCTGCTAAGGGAGGGGTCTGAACTGGGACTTCCCTCCCCCTCCAGGCCCCGTGGGGGGTGGGTGGGGAGTCTTGGCTGCTGGCCTCGGTAGCTCACACACCCCAGCACCTCCCACCTCGCTTTCTCTGAGATGAAAAAAGTGAGCTTGTCACTTCAAAGGGCTGACAGTATGTCAGCAATATGATAACGATTCAGACTTTCAAGCAAAAATGAGAATTTTGGAAGACTTCTATCCACCGTCGCAAGCTTGATAGCTTCCCGATACTTCGGGACTCTTCTGATGAGATCGGTAGTGATATGAACAAACGTGCTTTTTTTGATAGTGTATAATGGAACATGTCAACATACGGAAGATCTGTCCAACTCTGCGGATTAATATTTCCCACGTGATCAATGAACAACGCTACAAAACCAGACGGGGATAAAGATCTGTTGAAAGTGCAAGACAGACCAGTGACCTTTCACAGAACAGTAAGCAGAAAGCTCTTCGATATAATTTTGGATTCCACATCGCAAATAACCCTTAGGAAACTACCATGTGTGAGTTGTAGTGTATTACTAAAGAAGAATATCGAAAATGATCAACAAAGGCTATTAAAATACTTCCTTTCCCAACGACGTACCTTCATATACTTTAACCCAAACAATACATTACGACCAATAGAAAGCGGTATCCACTTGTCACTTACTAAGGGACGCGTTAAAAAAACTTGGAAAAAACGAAAGTACAATGCTTCTCTCTTCACTAAATCACTTGTTTTTAGAAAGTGTAGTTATTTCTTGGGACACCAAGAAATTGGGACACCTGATTTCAGCTCAGGTCATGGCCTCGAGGTTCCTGAGTTCCAGCCCTGTGCTGGGTGAGCTCCATCCTGACGTGTGGAGTCTGCTTGGGATTCTCTCTCTCTCTTTCTCCCTCTCTCTCCACCTCACCCATGCACGTGCTCTCTCTCTCTCTCAAAATAAATAAATAAATAAATAAATAAATAAATAAATAAATAAATGAAGGATAGTTATTTCTCATAAAAGTGTTACTTATGTCTATATATAATGAGTTTCTTATTGTTCTTTATAAATGAACGATTTTAATTCTCTTTAAAAATGTTTCATTTTTCTAAAATGGTAAATACTGATAGATGTAACCGACGTAAACCAAGGCTCTTGTTTTAAATAATTTTTAAAAGTGTGATGAGCGTCCACCCTCCTGCTCGAAATTTGTGAACTGCTGGTCTGGAATATGGAAAGAACACCCTCAAAGCAATAATAAGACAGGATCCCAACAGAAAAAAAATGGGCAAAGGACACAAACAGGTAATTTATCTCAAAAAAAAAAAACAAACAAACCCCAACAGGCATATGAATAGTTGCTCGAACTCTATTAATCAGAGAGATACAAATAAAAATGCGACATTACTTTATATGTAATATTGGCAAGTGTAGAAAACCGTGTAATGACAAGTGTGGGTGGGCCGTGAGGACCGAGAAACCCTTGGTGGTAGTGAGGAAAGTACGGCCGTCCAGAGAAGCAATAGACTAGCGGTTCTTTCTGAAATGAAAGAAACCGTCCTTCTGACCTGGCAGTCCTACTTCGGGGGTCTACGAACAAAAGAAATTGTCACTCGAGTCCTTTGACACGTGAGCAGATGCTTATCCCAGCTGTTCGTGGCGCTGGGAACAGGTGCTGGAAGCCTTCCCGGTGCCCCTCCCCGTGGGTGGATCGGGATCACGTGATACGCACTAGCGGGTATACACATGCCATGGGTCGATCACAAAGAAAGTGCTAGGAGAAATGGGAAGGAAGCAGGAGTGACCCCCGGCACAATCTTATTTGTGTCATTTAAGATTGCAGTCATATAAAGCCATTCACGGTTTGCAATAAAACAAATGGTAAGGTCTTGTATGAGGTTCCTGGGATGCTAGAAAATATCACAGACCGAGTGGCTTGAAACAAGAGAAACGTATTCTCTCGCTGTTCTAGAGGCCGGAAGTCTGAAATCAAAGTGTCGGTCTGGTTGTTCTGGGGACTCCGAGGAAGAACCTATTCCATGACTCTCTCCTCACTTCCGGTGGTGGTCGGCAATCTGCGATGTTCCTTGGCTGGTAGATACATCCCTCCAGTCTCTGCCTTTGTCTTCCTTCTCTGTGTGTCTGTGCCTTTCTCTGTGTCCACTTTTCTCTCTTCCTAAAAGGACACCGGTCATGTTGGCTTTAAGGGCTATTATGATATAGTATGACCTAACTGTAGCTTGATTATACCTGCCAAGGGCCTGTTTCCAAATAAGGTCTGGGTAGACATGAATTTTTTTGAGGAGGAAAGTTATTCAACTGAGTATATCCATCAGCATATGAGAATGGTTGGCCATGCCAGGGGAGGGGATGAGAATGTGAAATGGTGATAAGTGGGTCTAAACAAGCAAGTCAACAAGAAGTCAACAAGAGATGGAGTCAAGGATTGTCCACACAGTCAGTCCCACCAAAAAGAAACTTTCTTGCATCAATATTGACTCTAGATTCAGGATACAACAGCAACAACAACTAAACCGAAACAAAAAGTCCCTTAAGAATTTTTAACTTCAGTCTGGGATTCGCATGGGTTTAGAGCTAGAATTTACAGCAACTGCAAGTTCCGAAGAACCTCAAGAAGAGAATTCATTGAGTTTGAGGGAGTAATGATTTGGGGGAATCTCCTGCCATTGGCCTAAGTAAATACAAACACCCTTGGAGGGGAAAAAAAACTCTTTATTCAGGTCTCAGAGAACGTCCAGAGATAAAGTTTGTTTAAAACCAAGAGGGCTAAATAGTGCGTGCAACTTCTACACATGTAGAGAGAGAAAACTGAGTAAGACAAATTACAATCAATGCTAAAGATGGTAAACAGAAAGAAAAAATATGACAGAAAAAACAACTTACAGAAAGCACAAGAAGAGTGTAATGAATTCAAATATTTCAGTATTTACCATATATACATATACGTGCATGTGTGCGCATGTGTGTGTGTGTGTGTGTGTGAGTTCTAAACTTGCTGATTTGGACATTTGTCAGAATGGCTTAAAAATAAGCAAACATCAGTGATACGCTTTTTAACTGAAACACCAGGACACCCAAACAGAAACATAAAAAGATTTATTGGCAAATAGTCCATAAATGCGCATTCAAATAGCTCATTCACGGAGCTCTATTAATGTCAGGCAAAATATGCTCTACAGTGAAAAGGTTTTACTAGAGTAAACCCAGAATGTAAGGTTAATTTAAATGGGAAATTCATGGTGTTCATTAGATTACGCAAATTAAAGAAGAAAAAGCATATGATCATTGCAATTGATAGAGAGAAGTTATTCAATACAATTTAGCATTTATTCATGATAAATATTCTTAGCGAACTGGGAGAACTTTTAAAACCTGATAAAGGCAGTTCTCTAAATGATCTATGGCAAGTCTCATACTTAATGATGAGCCATTAGAAACATTTTAAAATAAAAAACCAGGACAAAGATGCCTGCTCTAGCTGTATCTTTTAAACACTGTACCACAATCCTAGACAAAGCGACAAATGAAATGAAGCATAAAGAATGCCATTCCTTAGACATGAATTTCTATACGGAAAGCTTAAGAGATCTACAAGCAAATTATTAAAATTATTAACAGTTTCTGTGAATATAAAATGAACACAATTTAAATCGCATTTCTGAGCAGACATTAGAACACGTGATAGCATTTAAAACAAACAAACAAACAAATAGAAATATGGTACCTGGGCGATCAATCTAAAAGCAGATATCTAAGACTTTTACAGACAAAATATATAAAAGTTCGTTTAGGTCTTTCGATTGCCCGATTTGTCGGCATTTAATTGCTCATCATATTCTCTTATTATTGTTTGTATCTCTGTGGTGTCGGCTGTGATCTCTCCTCTTTCATTCATTCATGGCTTCATTTATTTGGGTCCTTTCCTTTTTCTTTTTGATCGGTCTGGCTAAGGGTTAGTCATGTTGTTAGGTCTTTAAAAAACACCTAAGTAAATGAAAATATGTACCATGTTTGTGGATAGGATAATTGAATGTCATAAGGAAGATAATGTTCCCTAACTTGGTCTATAACAATTTCAAATGGACTTTTCTTTGATCTATCATGAACTGAAGTTTTCAACAGGAGATGAAGGGACCTCCGAGGCACCCCCGAAGAAGCGCAAACTGGAGAGGATATTCACCGGCTACAAAGATTTAAGACGAAGCTAGAATAATTCATATCTTGAGGATCCTCTCGGATGGGACCTTTGGCCGGCGTTTCCCTGCAAACAGCAACCAAAAAACCCCAGCCACCTGCGGAAGTAAACCTTTTGCCAGTGCTGGGCCACCAGGCAGGGAGGATGAGCCACGGCCTTTCGTCCTTGGTCCCCCTCCAGGTGGGTGTAGACGCCAAGCCCCTTGACCCCTGAGTATCCTAAGCAGGCTCTGTGCTGTCAGCGCAGAGCCTGACGCGGGGCCTGATCCCACCAATCGTGAGATCATGACCTGAGCTGAAATCAAGTGTCAGATGCTCAACCGACCGAGCCGCCCAGGTGCCCCTGTGTTCACGCTTTTGAAATCTCTTCACTCACCTTGAGGTCAAGAGACAGAGCCCACATACTGTGCACATGTGTGGGAACTTACACAGCCTGGCTCAACTCCTTTGAAGAAACTTTCTCTCTCTTGCCACCTTTTGAAGGGAAGAGGTGGGTGACCGGCCCTTGCAGGCAGAGGTGGCCTTGTGCCTCCTGCACGCCCAGCCCGCTACGTCCACCACAGGACTACGGGCACACAGCCTCACTGCTGTTTTCAGCCTTTTGGGCCTCTCGGGCCTCTGCCCAAACAGAAGCTCTGAGACAAAAGGAAGAGTTGTATTTCATATCCTGTTCCGGTAATTCTAAAGAAATAGTTCGAGTTGCGACCAATGGGGCCAGATCGACTCCTTCTAACTCTGTTCATCTCTGTTTCCTGTGTGTGTGTAGGTTTGCTCAGTCAGAGTAGTGGTCATTTATCGGCGGTGATCACGGACCGTATGGAAGCACGGAATTATGGGTGTGTGCTGGGCTCCGCCTCGAGTGGCGGTGATTCGCGGCGGCATCAAGAGAACAGAAGGCGCCGGGGCCCAGGCTTGGGAGGATCTGACACACATGGATCTGAGTTTGGGCTCTAAGCGATCCAGCTGTAGAGCTTGTGTTACTTCACTTCTCCGAGCCTCAGTTTTCCTATTTGTAAAAAGAAGACAGCGATGCCCCCATGCAGGGACGCGTGTGACACTTTCAAAGCCCCAATAGTGGGCTGAGGTTGTGAGGTTGTGGCTTAAGGCATCGTCGTCTCTTCCCTTTGCTAAGCCTGCAATAGAGCAAAGACGCGTGCGTGCGCGTGCGCGCACGTGTTCTTGCGTTTGTGTCTGTGAGTCTGTGTGACTCTGTTTCTCTCTATACCTTGCTTACTGCACAGACACAGTATCAGATAGCAATCATGGTAACAGACGGGGATATTGGCCAAGTAAAGTTGCAAGAGAGTTGCTCTTACCTTTGTTTTAGACCATACCTGCTGACCCTCACATTCTATGATATGGAATCCCTGATGCCCCCGCCCTCCTCTCTCCTATTTGCCAGCAACAATCTAGGATCTGGGTCCTAGGTGTTTGAAGGGATAGACGACCCTCTCTGTGCATGAGCGCGAGAGGAGGAGGTGGAGAGAGGGAGGATGAGCACTGCAAACAAACACTCCTGGGGTGTCGGACTGCTTTCTTGGGACTGTGGGCATCGGAACCCTGGGGCGTTTCCTCTCCTGAGCAGAAGGCATCTGGGATTGAGTGAACAGAATTTATTGTACTCCACTTTCCTGGCTCTCCTTTCGGTGGGTGGGATGTCTTAATATCTTGGGGGTATTTGAGCCTTAAAGAGCCCTTCCCGCACCATACTTGTTCTACCCACTTCCCCGAATCAGACACTTCTCTCGATGCAGTCGCCTTACTTTGGACCAAGGCTAGTATCTCCAGACTTCTTGTCCAGCTGCATGAAGGCAGCACTGGTCCTGAAGCATCAAAGGACAACTGGGGTGATACCTGTGAGTGAGGAACATGGTATCCAGGTGAAGGGCTGACGTGCAGAAGAGGGGCCAGCCCCCCGGAGACATACACTGAGATCCCTCCATCCGGCAAACTGGCTCCAGAGGGAGGAACCAAGGGGAGATGGTCTAAGGAAGGGACTCGAATAATCAGGGCTCTCTACAGATGACAAGAGCTCAGGTACGGACTCCTGTCATAGAAGCTCGCATTCTTCATAGATGTTCACATTTTACCATCAACAGGCAAAAATTTCCCTGTGGGATGTGAACAAAATGACATGGGGGCCATGTAGCGGCGCCGTGGTCGGAGGGTCCCAGTTGTCAGATGAGATGCTGGCTCTGGTAGTTTTATATTTCCTATCAACTCTGGAAGGCACCGACTCTAGGGTCTGGTGTTATTCTTGCCCTGTCCCCACTCAAGACTTCCCGGCCTTTTCTTCAATCTTTGTGGGATGGTTTTGGCCGGACCCTGTTGAAAGAACGGAGGTACATTTGGAGGAGACACCGGCTGTGATCGTCTGTGTTGGGTGTGATGCTCTGTAGGTCGTAGTGAAATATTTACCGAGAAGAGCTGGAATTTGTATTATCTAGGGGCCAAGTTTGAGTCCTGGGAGCACAGTGAGGCCTTTCATAGGAAAAGGGGACAAAAGGAAGGGCCAGGAAGAAAATGAGGTGTAGAGTGGGTAAAAGCGGAGGGTTGGGGCAAGTGGAGGGAGACAGCAAAAGGGAGGGAGGGGAAGACAGCCCGTGCGCGTGTGCGCAGCAGTAGGGCGCCTGCGGGCCTGGGTTCACGCTGGAAAAGACCCTTGAGGGTCTGTCTCCCAATCTGCTGTTTTTACAAAGGGGGAACTGAGGCATCACAGAGGGAAATGCAGGGCTTTTCTTAAAGGTTCACATGTGGGCAGAGCTGGGACTTGAAGGCCCGGAATCTTGACCCGGGTCCACCGCTCTTTCTCTTTGCATTTGGGTACTGAGGAGACTGGCTTCCTGTCCTGGTTCTATCCTCGACAGCTGGGCAAACCTCAGGCTCTCCATTTCCTCGGGTGTAGACGGAAGTCCTTCAGCGCTGTGCATTCCTGGCTCAAGGGTGTTATTATCAGTACTGATTACATGGCTGGGGCATGCGGGGCATTTTCTTAGGGTTAAAAGGCCACTTAAAAAACACTATTAAATTTTTTTAATGTGTATTTATTATTGAGAGACAGAGAGAGAGAGAGAACGAAAATGGGGGGGGGGTGCAGAGAGATGAGGAGACACAGAATCTGAAGCAGGCTCCAGGCTCTGAGCTGTCAGCACAGAGCCGGACACAGGGCTCGAACCCACGAACCAAGAGATCATGACCTGAGCCGAGGTCAGACGCTCGACCGACTGAGCCATGCAGGCACCCCTAAAAGACACTATTAAACACGATTAGCTTTTTAAACTACGCTGATCTATTTGTAACCAGCACGTCTTAGAACGATATATATTTAAAAGTAGAGGAAACGATCCAAAATTTAAGCTACAATTCTTCCTGTCATTTCTTGGTTGGCGTGAGGACTATTGAGTTTTCTAAGTGCTCCTATAAGATACGAAATACCTGGGCAGCAGAAGCAATTTACTACTGAAATTGGAACATTGCAAATCAATTATCAGGAACTAGAGCATGCATTTTCTCCTAAGCCAAAAAATTTATTCTTCGGAATGACACTTGGCTGCTCACCGCACGTCATAATGGAATGAGAGGGAGCTCTTGCAAGGTGGCTCTGCATCTTGATGAAGCAAGAAGGAAAACCTTCTTATCTGTTCAGCTGTAAATCCTTTAAGGCATGTGATTCTATATTTTCAAGACTGAAACAGTCTTAGGAGTTTGAGGGGTTTAAGAAAGCAGAATTTAACTCCAGTTCAGCCCCTGATTGAATCATGCCAAGTAAAAATCCCGACTTCCTCTGGGTGACACCTCATTTCAATTTTGGCAGGTCTAGGGCCTGGGGAAGAGGCTCAGATGGCAGGAGGGCTGGCCCCACGAGAGTCGTCTCCAGGCCCCCAGTGCGGGCTGCTCTCTTTCAATGCTATTGGGGATGTGTCATAATACAAGACTGGGAAAGGAGCTTAGGGTTTCTCGGCAGGGTGACTCTCGGTGGAATTTCCTGGGATGCTTTTTTATTTTTTATAAAGTTTTTAAATGTTTATTTATTTTGAGAGAGAGGGAGCAGGGGAGGGGCAGAGAGAGATGGGGGGGGGGCGGGCTCCATGCTGTCAACACAGAGCCCGATGCAGGGCTTGAGCCCAGGAACCTTGATGTGAGATCATGACCCGAGTTGAAATCAAGATCTGGACACTTAACCAACTGAGCCGCCCAGGTGCCCCTGAGATGCTTTCTAAAATCTGTGGATGCAGGACGCTGCTTCTAGAGATTGTGATTCAGCCGAGGCCCTTGGAGCTCAGCACCTGTATTACTTAAAGGATCCCCAGGCGATTCTCAGGTGCAGGCAGGGTTGGGACCCTGGCTTCTCACAGAGAAGTAGTGTGGGGTTTAAATGAGGAAAAGAAGAGAAAGCATACCCAGAACAGTGCCTGGAACCTAGGTGCTCAAACATGGTGGCTTCCTCCCCTTGTCTCCTGTGGTGACCATTGTCTTTGCCCTGCTGCCATTCCGTTGATATCCTCCATTCCCTTGTTCCTGTTCCCTGCCCCCTCTGGGTTCCGATGAAGTTACATAGGCAAAAACCTTTGCAAATCCCATCTAAGGACGCCCCTGTGTGTGTGTGTGTGTGTGTGTGTGTGTGTGTGTGTGCACGCGCACGTGTGTGCAGAGTGGATTCCACACCCTCTTCAGAGGCAGGTGGTTGGGTAGGGAACGTGGATTCTCAGATTTCTAGCAGGGTGTAGGGAGCTCATCCTTTGTCCCCAAGGGGAACTTCTTGGAGAATTCACTTGTCATTGTAACTCGGGCTCAAGTCTGCAAGTGCAGACTGTCCTAGGTTGGAGGCGGGGGGCCCGAATGGGGGGAGAGTTGCATGTTCCTATGGCCTGGAGATTGATACTTGGGAGCGAAGAAGGGAGGGTGATTCCAGGCCCGAGCTCAGCATTTGGACTATTGTGCGAACACTGTGCCTGGGAGGGGTGGGCAGCCCTGAGTCCTACTGGCTGGAGACCCGGCAGCAGAAGCTGGGAGGTCCAGGCATGCATAGGCAGTTGGTGCCAATGCATCTTGCCAACTATTTTTCTTGCTACCTTTAGGTCCCTGGGCCTTGGTGTTATTGCATATTTATGCACATGGGCCAAGGAGACCAGCACTGAATTGTTCTTTTCTAGCATGTGGCATAAGCCCCTTCATCTCTCAAAGGGTCACGGGAGAAGCCACCTGAGCCAGCGTGTGAGACGTTCTTGCTTCATCGTGGCTGATCTGAGGAAGGAGAGGCGTACAAAGCAGACCGCTGCTTCTCAGAGTATTTCAAGCACTGTGGCAAATGGAATGTGAGTTATTTTCAGGTGGCAATCGGGAGCTGGTTTCTCTGCAGGCTAGCTGCACTGCCCTAGAGAGACCTAACCAGCCTCTTCCAACAGCTGATAGACTACCCTACCTAGCTCACTGACCTTGACCTGGCCCTCAGATGCCCTTCTCTTCAGGTACCAGGTGAGGGACCTTTCTTGGAACTGCTGACTTCTCTCTTGGTATGTATCCCTCCTTACATATGTCCTCCTTGTATATAAATACGCTCTCCGTATAGGTGACGTTATAACGCTCGTGTTAAACACTTATTTGGTGACTTGCTTGCCTTTGTAGTTAAGAAGTGGCTTTGGCTCTGCTTTTTATTTTCCTTTGAATTTGTAGAGGGTTTGAGAAAAACCAATAACCTTGGAAGACTCTTTGAAATGAGCTTAACTTTATATTTAAGATGAGCTTTAGTTGACCATAGAAATGAAAAGTTCTTACCAGAGACGGATATTGGAAAGACATACATCAATGATTTTATTTCCTTATTACTGTTTGTATTGGCATTAAACTCTTCCAAATGAAGAGTGTAGGAGTAAAATTATGGGCCACTTCTGAGATTAACGCCCCTAATATGGTGCATCTAGACACAGTGAGAGCTTTTCATCAATACTCTGCCAATATAAGTCTGCTGCCCTCCAGGGTGAAATCGCCCAGGGTTGGGAGAGTAATTTGATCTTGGAGCAACTTTAATCAATGTGCTCCTGTTAAGCAAATATTTCCAATTTTTTCAGCAGGTTTGTTTGCTGTGTAAATTTCTTTTCTCTGCCAATGTGCTGAGCTGGCACCATTAATTTCCACAGGTGGGATGGGGCTGTTGGCTTCCCTGGTTTACTTCTCGGCGTGCTGGGAGCTGGGATAGAATTTCATGAGCCATTTCAGCCAGCTGCTGAGCACCTGGGGCAACGTTTACAAATGACTTGGGGTGACCACCCTCTGGCACCAAGTGCCCCCCACGTTGCTGAGGAAGGCTCAGTTGTCTGAGGTTTACTTTGGATGCATTTTTAATCAGAGTGGTTGGCACAGACAGGAAGTCTGGGCCAGGAAGGAAATATCTGAGAGCCACAGATGTTCAGGCTCGGGGGAACTTTCTGGAATGACTTCTCCTGCAAATTCTGCCTACGGCCGTGGAGGAGACTATCTGAGGTCTGTTCCTAAGTCAGTGGCTTAGGAGGCAGAATATTGAGATTCTATGCCCCCATGTTTGAAGCTATAGAAGCTGACTGCATACAAATTGCTGAAGCATCGTTGAATGCATTTTCATCAGCTCTAGTTTTAACCCTCAGTTGGCAGAGGAAAATTCCTTTTCAATGTGTCCCTAAGTTTATGTTGTTAGGAGAAAAAAAAGCAAAGCTGAAGTTCCATGGAGAGAACAGGACAGAGAAATGCTTGTGCCCAAGTCTCCATGTAACACCCATGCAGAGTCATGCCTGGTCCAAGAGGACAGCCTGACTCCATGGGGCTCTGTTGGGTCAATTCTTATCTTTTTTCTGATAATTTTGCTGGTGAAAGGGAAGTGACCCCCTCCCCGCCCCCCATGCTGCAATGTTTTCCCTTCTAGTTACCCTTCTTGAAATATTGCCCATCGTCAAGGCTTGACCCAGATTCTGGACTTAGTAAGCTCAAAGCTCTGTATTCTGTACTCTTATGCCACTGGGCATTGGCTGCCTTGTTCCATTGCCTTTGGTAGCTATTTTGAAGACAAGGACTCTCTTCGAGTTGGATTCCCAGCTCCTAGCTCAGTGTCATGCATGTGGAGAAAGCCCTTCAACCTGAAGCTCTGAGTAACCATCTTTGGCCCCTGCTCACCTCTGGAAGGTTGGCCCAGCAGCTGGTTTGTGCACTTCGGTTGGCCAACACCTGTGGCAAGAAATGCACTTTCTACAGGTTGGGGGCTGATTGGGCATCATCACAATGGAAGCCAGGTTTCTAGTCAACTTTTAGAGAAGATAGTGCAGATTGGAGGACATAACTATAATAGGTCATGGTCTTTTGACAAAGGCAGTAGCTTAGGGTGAGAATTTTTCACTCATGACAATGATGTTAGCAACCTCTTTAGAGTGCCTCTTCTGAGTTGACCAGTGCTTTCAAGAATGTCCTCTAATTTTCCCAACCAATCTAAGAGACACACTTCAGTAATGAGCAATTAGGTTTGAGAGGTGAATTTCCAAAACTAGACCTAGATCTGGGGAAGTCAGGGTTGGCTGGTTTCAGAGCCCTTGCTGCCCTGCGTTCCAGTCCTAAGACACTTCTTTGTCCAGAATTTGGGTTCTGAGTGCTGTGAAAGCTGGCGATAAAGACCAAAGTCCTATTGATGGTCTATCGATTCTCCATGTGTGACATTTGGGTTAGAGTTTTGTGTACAGACTGGGGCTCATTCTTTAGATATTTTTTTAATGTTTATTTTTGAGGGAGAGAGAGGGGAGGGAGAGAGAGAGAGAGAAAGCTGCAGAGGGGCGGAGAGAGAGGGAGACACAGAAATTTGAAGCAGACTTTAGGCTCTGAGCTGTCAATACAGAGCCTGATGTGGGGCTCAAACCCACGGACCACGAAATCATGACCTGGAGCCGAAGTCGAACGCTTAACCCACTGAGCCACCCGGGTGCCTACTGGAGCTCATTCAAATTTGGCTTCTCAGTTACCTCTTTCACACTGGTCTACAGAGAATTAAACCTTCCACAACCAGTTGAGTCGATGTGGGCTCCAGACCATTGCTTCCATTGGACATACCAATAAATATTAAAATTTTGGTTCTTATGATGGGCCCAGGAAGATAAGTAATTTTCTATTTTTCCCTACATGTCTGCTTCCCCCATTCGAGTTCTTTGACAACTTTGCTGCTCTAGCTGAGACAGTTCCAATCTGATGCCCACAGTGGTGAACTAGAGTGTTTTGTCCCCTAAAGCCAGAAACACTTATGTGTTGATTTCCAAATTGCCAAAGCAAGGGCTTATAATACTTGGGTCTATAGATAATTCGTTGGTGTCAATCAATGGATAAATGTTCCTGACACAGAAATGATGCTAGCTGTTTGGTAAAGCACACAACGGCAGCTTAAAGATGGTTTGCATATTGAAAGGGGTGTTTGAAATGACACCATGGGACACGAAACAGCACAGCCCCCTTCCCCCAACACACGCACTGGCAGACACTGCAGTAAATACCTAAGAAGGAACTTAGTACTCGCTCATAGTAATAAAGACCTTGACTAGCAGAACGCGACACCTTCCTGGAACGTGCACGGCTTTCGACTCCTCGGACCCCTCTCCAGGCTTATACGACACGAGCAGGACTTTTGGGTTAAGAAAGCACACCGAGATTTCTCCCCTCTCTGATTTCCACTGGAAAGTAAAACAGAAGCCACCTCAGTGCTCTAATGTGGCGTTGACATTCTGGAAACTTTGAGGAATTTCTGCTGCAATGCTGTTCCTGGATTGAGGAGGGATTTGCCTACCATTTCACTTGCTTAAAGAAATAGCTTACGTGGGAGGTGAGTCAGCAGAATTGGGGGGGGGGCGGTAAGAGATCTCAATGAAACTCCTGGTTTAGGCCTGAGGTCCCATTTATGCGATTCCAAAATGTGAGTAGGTTTAAGGAAGCGTAGTTTCTTTTTAATTTTTAAAAATTTAACATTTATTTATTTAGAGAGTGCAGAAGAGGGGCAGACAGAGGGAGAGAGAGAATCCCAAGCAGGCTCCGCACCCCTGTGGGGCTCCATCTTGAGAGGCGTGGGATCATGACCTGAGCCGAAATCAAAGAGTTGGACGCTCAACCGACTGAGCCACCCGGGTGCCCCAAGAAAGCATCGTTTTGTTTTCAAACTTGACACCAAAATGGGTTTGGCCATAAAATCTAACTTGAACTGTAATGGGTCAGAGCCATGACATTGTGACCACGAGAGAGAAAATTCCCATTGAGGAAGTGAAAGGGTTAATTGCACCTTTGGCCAGCATACACATTTACCCATGAGAGACTGCAGCTCTTTACTCAGTGAGGGACTGTTTAGGTAGAAGCTCGTGCTTGCCGAGGGCAAAAGCACAGGGACAACTTTGCAAAGCCGTCCTTCATTTTGCCGTGTCTTGACCTGAGCCTTTGCTCTCAGCTGATCAGTGCTCCCCTCCGACCCGCTCACGACAAGCCCCCTGGTGACATGCACGCTCCTCACCTGCAGAGGCGGAGGCCTTGAGCTTAGTTTGAATCCATGTGGGTTTGAAGCTACACTGACCACTTGAGGAAGTACTAGAAGGTGTATGCGTATCCCCAAACTCACTGGCATTGCGTCCATAAAACACGTGTGGCTTTTTACACACCACTCATCCCTTGAGGTGGTTTGAAAAAGGTGCCACGATATTTATGGTCTTTGTTTCAGCAACCAGTCTATAATAATATGCATTCATTATGAAAAAAATCTCCAATGTGAGCATTTTGTACCTGTTACCCCCACTTACCGGGAAATCTTCCTGTGTTTTACAGCAGAATATGTCTTTGATTTCAAGAGGTTGCCCGAAACCTGTGTGGGGTATCCCATGATACCTGGGTGGTGGGCCGGGTCAGAGTGAAGGTCAGAACCCGGGGATCTGTTTTGATAATTTCATTTTTATAGCCATTTCTTTCCCAGTCCTTCCTCGGGAGCACTGCCCTCAGGCTACCGGAGTCCGCTTTGCACCTGTGCATTTGGAAGTGCTGAAAGTACCTGAGGATCTATGACTTACCTTCCCTCTCCTTCAGCCTGAAGCATCTACGGACTGGACGCCCAGCTTCCTTGTGTCGGGTGACAGATCGTGGAGGTTACACTCCACCGCCGCCCATCAAGATACTTCGCTGTTATGACCACCTTCCTTCTTCTGCCTCTGTCTTTCTAAATTCTGAATTCTGAAACACAGGTAGCCTCAAGGGATGCAGAAAAGGGATTGAAGACCTTGTATTCCCCTCCTTGGAGGGGTTAGGTAGGGCTGGTGGGGAGAGTGAAGGCCACAGAGCCTTAGAAGGACTCGTCCCAGTCTTGCCCTTACCTCCTGGGTGTTTACCAGGCACTATAGCCCATAAAGCCCAGAAGCCCACAGGGTTTGTGTTCCTATCAATCCTGGGTGCGGATGGCCATGCAGTGAATGGGTAACAGCTATGGAGGGCAACTTTTTCGGACAATGAGCAGATGATCTCTCCTGAGTGATTGGTGACTGCAGCTTAAATACAGACAAGATTCTCTGGATCTCACGATGAAGCTCCTAGCTGCTGTCTCTGGAGCCCTGCTGTTGTCCCCTTGCTGGCTTTCAAAACGTCAAGGTAACAGCACATTTCCAGTGTCCCTTCTTCTCTTAATTTGGGACAGAATAACTAGAGACCTTTGTGTTCTCTGATAGGACTCATCTCAAATGCCAACGTGGGACAAGCAAAGACCTTTGTCTGTAAAGATGGAGAAAGAAGAGGAAAACATCGCTGAATGGATAAATTGCATTTGCAAAGAAGATGGTTACATCGAGCAATCGCAATGAACGAATACTATGCTACTCTTCCTAAAAGATGCAGAAAAGAATTTTGGAAACGTGGGCTAGGTACGCAGCAAGATTAAAGACAGAATTATCTCTGTGATCATCGGTTGCTATGAAGAAGGAGCGAGCGAGATCAAGAAATCCCGCAAGGAGATGGAAACCTGGACTGTTGACTTAGGCAATGAACAGCAGACTGGAGACTCTAGAAAGTGAATTGGTAAAAATGCTGGCCTGACAAATTCTCCCAGGAGTCAGTCTAAAATGATGGGAGAATGGGTCAGAGTCCTGGGGCACTTCCCTTGCAATAAGTTACAATGCACAGGAAACAGTCACCAAGCAAAGGCAATAAATACATAGAAGACAACTTGCTTAGTTGAAGGAACACAGCTGAGTCCCTCCTGCCTATTGGACAAAGTTAATAATAATCATCTAGACCCATGACCCATGACCAGTAGTAATTTGGACATAAATCAAAAATCTCTGAATCAAAAGGACAGGTCAAATAACCAATAAGCCAAAGCCATCATTTTCTGCATCAATAGCACTGAAAGACAACTGAAGGGTGTCAATAGAATTTAAGGGGAAAGATTGTGACTTTAGCTGATAAAGTCCTTTTTGTGTAAAGAGTCACATCATGACATTAATGGGCTCTAGCACTTTTGCCTTTGTGGGTCCCCTTGTCCACACAAAGATATTGAAATGAGATCTATAAAAATTACTAGAATCCAGCCTGGATCATACTTTTTTTCTCCCAATACTTTTTTAAAGTTCATCTAAAATTTTTTTCAAGTTTATTTATTTTGAGAGAGAGAAGTGGGAAGGGACAGAGAGAAGCGGAGAGAGAGAGAGAGAGAGAATCCCAAGTAGGCTCTGCACTGTCAGCACAGAGCCAGCGTAGGTCTGGAACTCTTGAACTGTGAGATCATGACCCAAGCTGAAACTAAGAGTCAGGCGCTTAACCAACTGAGCCATCCAGGCATCCCCTAATATTTTTGAGAGAGAGTACATGATCAGGGAAGGGGCAGAGAGAAAGGGAGGGAGAGTCCTAAGTGGGGTCTCCGCTGTTAGTGCAGAGCCCATCACGGGGATCGAACTCACTGTGAGATCATGACCTGAGCTGAAATCAAGACTCCCACACTCAACCGGCTGAACGACCTAGGTGCTCCCCTCCCCATTTTTATGGGCCCCTAAAAATATCTTGGGTCCTTGGCACTGTGCCCACTGAGTATGATGGAGAACTAGGCACATCTTACAATAGGAATAAGAGAACGAAATGTATCATTCATCTTTAAGAACAGGAAAATCTTAAATATAAAATATTCAAATAAATGAGTTAATAAGGTTGATTTAATATGCATAAATTATATTCTATGTCCTGTAGGTACATATTTTTTTCAAACTACCATCAAAATTTTTTTTATGTTTATTTTTGAGAGAGAGAGAGAGAGAGAGAGAGAAACAGAGTACAAGTGAGGGAGGGGTAGAGAGAGAGGGAGACACAGAATCTGAAGCAGATTCCTGGCTCTGAGCCGTCAGCACGGAGCCTTATGTGAAGCTCGAATTCACAAGCAACGAGATCACGACCTGATCCGATGTCAGATGCTGAACCAACTGAGCCACCCAGGTGCCCCTACCAGCAAAATTTTAAGTTGGTGTTATTCCTTGCAATAAATGAAACCTCAATGTGTTAAAAATCGGCTTTCAGTGATTCTACTAAAAAAATTAAAATTAAAGACAGTAGTTTTATTTATTTTTAATCCTTTATTATTTTTTTATGTTTACTTTGAGAGAAAAAAAAAAACGCAAGCCCAGAGAGAGGCAGAGAGAGAGGAGAGAGAAACTCTCAAGTGGGCTCTGCACTGTCAGCACAAAGTCTGATGTGGGGCTTGAACTCATGAACCGTGGGTTCTGAGCCGAAACCAAGAGTCAGACGCTTAACTGACTGAGCCACCGAGGCGCCCAAAAACAGCAGTTTTAAAGATGCCACCAGTGGAAAAGGGAGCTCCAGGGGTCTTTCCTTTCACTGAAGCTAAAATAAGCTGGCAAAAATGGTCAGAATCCACTTTTTCAGAACTCTGGAGTCCAATACAAACACAACAATCAGGGGAGTGCCTCGTAAAGACGTGCAGACAAAGGCCGTGAGATTTTGGTGAGAGGATGGTTCTTTGACTAATCTGCCAAAATCCCCCAGCTCTGTGCAGCAGCTGTGGAGTCTCCACCACCCTGTGTACCTTGGGGTGGCTTGCCGGTGCCAGAGGGGGCATTCTGGACTTTGTTCTCAACAAATGGTGACAGTGAGTTTCCACCTGTTGGGTGGCGCCCTGAGGGATTAGCTTAGGGTCTTGTCTTTGTTTCAGCCTCCCAGAATGCTCTCAGGACCGGATGGTAGTTGTCAAAAGCATTTGATGGCATAGACTACCTGAAGCCACTTGGGGCTGGGGACACCAGGTGATTGAGCAGGAGACAGACTGAAAAGACTGGGAAGGAAGAGACCGAAGGAGCTACATGGAGTGAATAAGGGCTTTGAAGAGCTCTGGGTAGACTGAGGAAACCGGAAGGCAGTGCGCATGCCCACGCCCACTCGTGTGACTCGAGCGTGTATGCCTGGCTGATTTTTAGGCTCTGGGTAGCAGGAAATGAAGGCTAAGGCAGAATCCTAAGCAGTCTGTCCAGACACTGAAGGAGTACAGTAACTCCCAAGCAATCTGCAAAGACGGGGAGAGTACTTGATGTTTTCTTTCTGGCTTCAGGCATTTAAGAAAATCTCTGTCAAACTGTAAGCCGACCACTAGGCTAATAGGACGTCAGTGGCAGCATCCAAAAAAGGAAACGGTTTTTACAAAAATCCTTAAAAAAAAAAATCCCAAAACGAACAACGACAAATGACTACAAGCAACAACAATAAGCCCTGGGAAGCAGGCAGAATCTGATTTCCAGAGTTACCACATTATAATTTTCAAAACATCCAATTTTCAATAAAAAGTGACAAGGCATGCAAAGAAACAAGGAAGCATGTCCCAGCCACAGGAAAAAAAATTAACACAAACTGCCCCTGAGGAAGCCCAGACATTGGGTATACGAGATACGGACTTTGAATTTAAATAAATTGTCTTAAGTATGTTCAAAGGGCTAATGGGAACAGGAGAATGATGTCTCATCAAACACAGAATGTCAATAAAGAAATAGCAATTGTAAAGAGGAACCAAACAAAAATTCCACAGTTTTTATTTATTTACTTAACTTACTTACTTATGTAATTAGTTATTTATTTATTTACTTATTTGAGAGAGATAGAGCATGTGCAAGCAGAAGAGGGGCAGAGGCAGAGAAAAAGAACCCCAAGTAGGCTCCACACTCAATGTCGAGCCCCATCCCATGCCCCTGGGATCATGACCTGAGCCAAAATATAGAGTCAGACACTCAACCGACCGAGCCACACAGGTGCCCCAAGTTCTGTAGTTTTAAAGTGTAATAACTGGAATGAAAGTTCGCTGGAAGTTTCCATCAACAGATTTAAGGAAGTAGAAGAAAGAATCAGCAAACTCGAAGGTAGGTCAATTAAAATTACCCAGTGTGAGTCGCAGAAAGAAAAAAAAATTAACAAAGGTTAGGAGATCTGTGGGACACGGCCAGGCAATGACATGTGCATGTACTATGGGAATCCCAGGAGAGAGGAGAGAAAACATCAGAAAGAATGTTCGAATGAATAATGTCCAAAACTTGTCAAATTTGATCGAAGACATGAATCTACACATTCAAGAAGCTCAATGAACTCTAAGTAGAACAAAAACCAGAGATATCCACGGGAATATATAAATATGTTATTTGTGACCATAGCAACACACTGGAGGGGGGTGCACAGAACTGTATAGGAGCACGGCCTTTGTATGTGAGCAAAGCTAAGGAAGTATCAATTGAAACCAGCTTCTTTTAAATTTAGAATATTAATTGTAATCCCCAGGGTAATCAACAAGGAAATAAAAAATGTCCAGAAACAGAAGCTAACGAGAATCAAAATCAATTAAACATCAGAGAAAACTGTAGTAGAGGAACTGAGAGACAAAAACAATTGACATATAGAAACTAAATAGCAAAATGGCGGAAAGCAAATATTTCCTTATCAGCAATTGCTTCAAAGGCAAATGGATTAAAATTTTCTACCTAAAATGCAGAAAATGTGGGCACCTGGCTGGCTCAGTTGGTAGAGCATGTGACCCTTGATGTCTGGGTTGTGAGTTCAAGTCTCACATTGGCATGGAGCCTACTTCAAAAAAATAATAAATAAAATGCAGAAAATGGACGAATGAATTTAATTCTGTCTGCAAGAGTTTCACTTTACTCGTGTGTGCATACATATTGAGGATAAAAGTGAAAAAATGCAAGTAGCAAACAAAAGAGAGTTACAGTGTCTACACTAGTTATCAGACAAAATAGGCTTTAGGTAACAAACTGTGAAAACAGACAAGAAGGGACACTATGTGTTGATAAAAGGGTCACTCCATCAAGAAGAGAGGACAATGATAACCACGTATGAACCCCCTAGACGGAGCCCTACAACATGAAGCAAAAATGGCACAAAATTGATGGGACAGATAGTTCTGCAGTAATAGTTGGAGAGTTACTTTGTTTTCAACATTGAGCAGAACATCTAGACACAAGATCAATAAGGAAGTAGATGACTTAAACAATAGTATAAGCTAACTAGACCTAGCAGACACAGACAGCACACTTACCTAACAAGAGCGGGATCCACCCTCTTCTCAGGTGCACACGAGCCAATCTCCAGGATAGACCATGTGTTGGGCCTCAAAACAAAGTCTCAAAAAATTTAAAAAAAAAAATGAAAGCTTACAAAAACATCTTCTCTAACCCCAGTGGAGTGAAACTAGGAATTGGTAACATAAGAAAACTGGAAGAGGAAATTTGTGGAGGTTCAACAATCTACTCTCAAACAACCAATGGGGCAAAGAAGGAATCACAATGAAATTAGAAAATACTTTGAGGTGAATGGAATGAAAACACAACAGAAGACATTTTACTTGAAAAAGGTAACTACCTGCCCCAGGACTCTAGTACGTCACCGGGCCTGGTAAATACTCAAGTTGGAAATCAGTTGGCAAGTCTTGTTGGAATCGGAGAAGACAGTTCAAATATGCCAAGGTAGGAATGAGGAAAGAAATCCTGGCCAGAAAGAAAAAAGGCTTTAAAATGATTATAAAAATCAGGTACAGTTATAATATTTTTGAAATTTCAACAAAATGTGTGATTTTGAGAGAAATATACATGACCCAAATGATCTCAAAGAACCAACAGGTAAGACAAATATCTAAGGCAAAAAATGAAAAAAAATTCAAGGCATTTAAAAAAAATCTCAAAAACTAGAAAATTTATAAGCAAATTCTCATAAATTAAAAAAAAACAACTACCACATCATCTTTGCTAACTATCCTTGGCTTTAAAAAAATCAAACAAAAATTGGGGAAAAATACTATAGGAAAATATTGCTTATTGACAAAGACACAAAATCCTAAAAGAGCAACATTTTAACATTTTGAAATGACTTAAAAGGATGAATGCTAAGGATAATGCTTGAATATTCATCTCAACAGAGCAGACAATAGCAAAAAATAACTGTTTCAATAGATACCCCAAATTATTTGATAAAACTGAGCATCGACATCGAGTAAATTTTAGAACGTTTATTTAGAATGGGCACTTACATGATAAAAAGCTTTTCCATGAAATATCCTGTACCCAAGCTTAACCATGAAGCATTAATGTTATTCCCATTAAATTCAGGAGTAGAAGAAAATATTTTAGAAAGCATATAAAAGAAGCAGTCACTCCACACTCCTTTTACTTTTACCAGGGGTGAAGTACCAGGAGGGGGCCAGGAGGCAAAACGATAGTATATAATTCTAAGACAAGAGTACTGGGACTCTCTAGGCAAATGGAAAGTCTTGGAATCTCTTTACTCTTACTCCCCCCTTTACTCCCTGAAGCCAGAGCCCCTGATAGTATAGCCCACCCGTATGTCCTTGAATTTTCCATTTGTACTTGACTTCAGACCTGCCCAAACGTCTGTAAGGGCCTAAGTCAAGAGTACAAAAGAAGTCTCACATACTATTTGACAAAATATAAATTATAAACCAAGCTAACCAACTCTCAATGCTAAGCTACTTGAACAATCACCCGGAAGGCTAGGTTCACATTTAGAGTTCTCAAGACTTTTATATTTGCATATCAGAACATGGCCGTCCCGGAAGAGACAGCCGCAGGCCTGACTGCCTCTTTTTCTCTCACCCCGGTCTGCAGCCCAGGCTGCAGAGAGACTGAGTGCCCACATGGGAATGACCCAGCCACAAACCTAAGCTTTAACTGGACCTTCCTCTCTTGCCCTGTAGACATGGCATGTTCACGCGGGCGGTGTGGTCTAGTTGCAGGACAAGAGACCCAGAGAAGAGACTCACGCTGGCCACAGAAGTGGGCTTGGAGCAGGGGGGGGGGGTCACTGGACAAAAACTTAGGTTCCCAGGTACCCAGAGTGAGGTCCAGATCTAGAACGGGAGGCTCAGGCTGCAGGCCGGATGTGGCCCCGGCCCCCTTTCATGTCCTGCTCTGCGCTTCCCCCATCCACGCCCGCCCACAGGAGTGGGTGACTTCAGCACAGTATCTACACTCTGAAGATTCAGGCTATTTGTGGCCACATGAATACCTGCTGTATCTTGGAGAGTTGCTGTGACAATTAACTTCTTAATTTGTGATCTGTGAAAACACTCGTGGAGTAAATGCTCCAACTATACGCGGTCTAAGAGGATTGTTACCCTTCATGCACACTCTCCCGACTGTTGTACTGAGGCGTGGTCTGTGGTAGGATCTGCTCGTGCCTTCATGTTTTTTTAAAAAGTTCTCTCTTCCTAGCTTTTAATGCTCTTCCATAGACCTATCTCTGAAATGTTTTAAAATTACGAAAAACTCTACCGGTGTATTTTAAACTCCTTGGGTAAAGCGTCCCATATATTGGTTACTCGTTCCTTGTGTGTAACGTTTCTAATCACCAGGGTAGTGATGGGCTCTTCCTGGTTAAGACGTCTTCTGAACAGAGCGCAGAGGGCACGGTGGTTAGCACGGGATTTTGTAGAGCTGCCCCAAAGGATTAGTGGAGAGTAAATGAACTCACACTCTATATGAATTATATATATTTACTAATGGTTAACAGAAGCAAAATAAAAAATGCATGAAATTTCGGTATAGGTACAGCATAGGTGAGGTAAAGCTGGCAATTCTTTCTCAGGAGGTTAATAAAGAAACCAAGTGGTGTAAGGAAATGCCTCTCTCCTTGTCTGGTTCCTCGCCTTTCGTGGTTTCGTTCTGTGTCTTTCTTTCTTTCATTCTTTTTTAAATGTTTATTTATTTTTGAGAGAGATAGAGAGAGAGCGCGAGTGAGGCAGGGGCAGAGACAGAGGGAGACACAGAATCCAAAGCAGGCTCCAGGCTCCAAATGGTCAGCACAGAGCCCAACGTGGGGCTTGAACTCCCAAACCACGAGATCATGACCTGAGCCAAAGTCAGATACTTAACTGACTGAGTCGCCCAGGTGCCCCTCGGTGCCTTTCTAAATTAGGGATATGATTACATAAAGCAAAATACCCAGCTTGGTGGGTTTTGACCAATATGTCTGACACTCCCGTAGCCAATCGAGATGTAGAGCGTTTGCCACCACCCTGGGGCAGGAGTTCTCATCTCTGCACTATTGACCCGTGGGGCCGGATCGTTCTTTGCTGGGCGGCTGTCCTGTTTATTGTGGGATACTTAACAGCACCTGCGCACTGTCAGAAGCCTGATGATCAAAATAAAATGTCTCCAGACATTGCTAAATGTTCCCTGGGAGACAAAACCAATACCCCCACTCTCCAGGTTAGAACCACTGCCATGGAATATTCCTTTCTGGCCCTTTCCAATCATTCCCCCTCCCTCCCAGAGGTGACACCCTTCCGATTTCTATCTCTACAGATCAGGCTTGCCTGTCCTTGAACTTTACATAAATGAAAGCATATAGTATGCGCTCTTTTGCGTCCGGCGTCTTCGGCTCAACATCACGTCCAGAAGATTCATCTCGGTCATTGTCTCAATCTCTCTATATCATCTATATCTAAGAGATGTCCTCCACGTCCCCTGCTGTTGGACACTGGGGTCATTTCCAGTGCGTGGCTATTGTGAACAAAGCAGCCGTCAACATTCTGATACAAGCCTTTGTGGAAACACATGTGTTCATTTCTCTTGGGTAAGTACCCAAGTCATACGGTAGATGAATGTTTGATTCTGTGACAAAGCGCCAGACCGTTTTCCAAAACGTTCCTGTCATTTCATACTCCCACCAGCGGTGCAGTTAGACATGCATTTGGCTCTTCATCCTCACTGACACTCGGTGTCATCTGTTTGTTTAGCGTTCGCTAGTCTTGTGGGCAAGTGTCGTCACTGTGGTTCTAACGTGCATTTCCTTCATGACTAATGATCTAGCATCTTCAAGTGCGTTTATTTCAAATACGCAGAGCGGACAAAAGATTTGCATTTAGAATATGTGTAAAGAACCCTTAGAAATCAGTAATGAAAAGACAAGGAGCCCAATGATGATGGGCAAAATACTTGAACAGACACTTCACAAAAGAAGACACTATGAAAACTGGAGCTTAGGTTTTGTATCCTTCTCCGATTCACGCCTGTCGCTTGTGTGTTGAACATTGCTCTTTGCTTAAAGACCGTGCTTAGGCGTGCCGAACCCGTTCTAAGCGCTCGGCGGCGTTAACTCGCTGATTCCTCCATATTAACCTATCTAGTCCTCAAAGCAACCTCATCAGGTATTATCCTCATTTCACAGAGGAAGGAACCGAGACCTAGTAAGGCTAGGTTACTGGCTGCAAGTCATGGCTCACCAACAGAGGATCCAGATCCCGGCCCAAGGCAGCCCGCCTCCCAACTCTTAACCGCTACTCGCTACAAGGTGGTGGCTACAAGCTTTCTCTGCTGCAGGTTTTCAAGTTGCATTTTCAAAATTTCATGAGACCAGGAGCCCTGGGGTTTAGATACCCAGAACGCCGGGTCTTTATTTTTTATTTTTGTAGCTATTTCTATTCCTGATTGTGATTAGGCAAATTTTCACAGTGGTGGTACCTTTTAAAGTCTCACAGAGTTGGTGGTACCTTTGATGCCCCCAGGGAGTAAGGTGTTTTTCAAGTCCCTTCCAACTGTAGTGCTTCTTGCGGTACTGAGAAAGGCTTGGTAATCTTTTCTTTAAGTAAGAAAAGGAACAAAAAAAAAGAGAGAGAGAGAGAGAGAGAGAGAGATTCTCTGTCTGAGGTCTGTCCAGAAAAGATTTGGTGGCTCTAATCAAAACCTTTTCTGCGATGGCATTTTTCAATATCCTTACAAATCCCTCCCTCCCATCCCGCGCCCCATGTCAGCAGTAGTGATCGAGGTGTTAAAAGTTGCCTTTGTGCGGTGAAATTCTGCTCCCCTGGGCTTTCTGCCTTACTGTTCCATACCCACTGCATGGGGAACTTAAGGTCCATTTTACTGGATACTACTAGCACTTTCTTAATATTAACAGAAAAATATTTTGTGAGTCCGCCTCTTCTGAATATTCTTCCCCTTTTGAATTTGCCTCATTTTCATACAGCAATATTTACATTTGCACTTAGGAAAGACTACTAAGTATGTCCATATAGGTTTTTTGTAAAATCACGAACTAGTGTTTATGTAAGTGAAGGGAACTTTATTCATCTAATTAATCCGGCAAATATTCATTGAGTACTTGCTAAGGGGGCAGGCACTGTGGGAAGAAACAAATGGAGTGTAATTCAGCTCCTGCCCTCAATATGGTGGAAACAAGAGGTCAGATGCGTTAAATGTCACTTGCCACTGAGTTTCGAATGGTCTTCGCCAGGGAGGGAGGCAGCAGGGAGCGCTTAGGAGAGCATGCTGGGAGTACCCCTTCGCGACACAGATCCCCAGCTCTCCTACTCTGTGCTAGCTGCCACTGGGCATTGACGGACTGGTTGGATTTAGAATAGCGACAAATAGTCAGCTGTGAGGCAGCACCGCGGGCACCTAGGAGAGCATGAGTAAAGAGCGGGAGTTGGTCGTCCAGTTTGTCTTCACACAGGTTGAGAGCTGGGAAGACGAGGGCTGACAGCATGGAGGGCCTGGAGTGGCACTGGGCAAGGGAATGTTCCATGGCAGACGTGCACAGACCACTCCTACAGTCTCCACACGGTGGGAGGTGAGAGATAGAAACAGGTCTTGTACATCCTCTAGGATCCCCTTTTTTAAAATTTTCTAATGTTTCTTTATTTTTGAGAAAGAGAGACAGGCGTGAGTGGGGGAGGAGCAGAGAGAGGGGGAAACACAGAATGTGAAGCAGGGTCCAGGCTCTGAGCTGTCAGCACAGAGCCCCACGCAGGGCTTGAACTCACAAATCAGGAGATCATGAACTCACAAATCAGGAGTCGGACCCTTAACCGACTGAGCCACCCAAGTGTCCCTAGGATCATTTTTTTTTTTTTTGAGGGCACATGTGAATATTAAAAGGGCTTCAAAATTCAGGCGGTAATGAAACTGCCAGTTACAATATGGGGGATGGAGACGCCCACCACATAGGCATTTTCTCCAGCGATAAAGAACAGGCAGCTGTTCAGGCTCCCTCTTCTGACACAGCCTTTGCTTACTTTTCGGTTTTTCCTTTGAATATTTTGGAGGAAGAGTTGACATCTGAGAGTTTTTTTTTTTTTTAAAAAAAGAACAAAACAAAACAAAATACCAAATACTGCCACACAAGTGGAGATGGCCAAGGAACTGGTTTTGTGTTCAGGACAGCTTCTAAAAGGGCCCGGACTGCCCCAAAACCTATTGCAAAGGGCAAGTTGATTTTGCATAAGATACTGAAACTTAGTAAATTTAGTAAAAGTTAGTGAAAGACCACTGACCACCAGCGACCCGACCTCCAAGTTATGAACAACTGAAATCATTCCTTCTCCCATCCCGAAGGGCCTGGTCGCATCACGTCAAATAGCCTGGGTGTTGGCTTCATACACAATGTCGTTTTTGGCTCAAAGAACATTGCAGTCTGAAGGGAATTCCTTGTGGGATCTGGTACAGAGAGAATGGCTATGGTAGCAAGGCCATGCTTTCCAACCTCTGCTCCACAGCTTGGTGCCTTTTAAGGTGAGGTTCTCCATTGAATAGTCTGGGCTACTTCTTCCAGGCCTCATTGGGGTGAAGACACAATATGGAAGGTGGCACGTTTTTTCTACCAAGCAAAGGGTTCACTATGTAACAGGCTCTGTGCCCTCCATTTATCCCTAGAACCAGGCAGCCCACGCATGGCATTGACTCCCAGTAGAAGCCCTCACCGCCATGGGTTAGGGCACTGTGGTGGGCCCAGTGGGCTCTAAAACATATGCAATGTGGCCTCTGAACCTGGGACATCACGTCTTGGAGCTAGAGGAAAGACACGCATCCATAAACACACAGAAGACTGACCAGCACGGTATGAACTGGATGAGAACAGAAGGCCTGAGGCAACAATATTTGACCTAGGCAGTTGGGAAATGCTCCCATGTTGAAAGGCACTTAGCCTTGGATTTGTTGGATTTGTAGGAAGATCTGGCTCTTTCCCGATGGCGAAGGAACGTTCTAAGTAGAGGGCATACCCAGTCTGTGAGAAGATACAAAGTGCCCTGAGTTTGGGTGACATGAGTGGGGGGGAGGCAGGAAGAGCTGAAAGATGAAGTTGGCAAGGCGTTGCCTTGGGGCCATATTGTCAGAGGCCTTACGAGATAGGATTTAGCCCTGGTCTTGCAAGTCTTGTCGGGGAGCACTGGACAGGCTCTCCAGGGAAGTGCCATGACAGCGATATTTTGGGTAGACTGGTAACAAAGGGAAGGGGACTCTGGCTCACGGCCGGGGCTGGGAATGAGAAATTGCTTTGGGAAGCTGGTCACTTGTGGTTAAACATCAGTGTTCTGCGGTGTGGGGAGCACGGGCTCTGCCCCCTGGCTTCTTGGGCTTGAATCCCGGCTATGCCACTTACTGTTTGCATATTCTTGTGCATGTTACCTAGTCTCTCTGTGCCTTGGTTTTATTATCTATAAAATGGGGGACAATAGGAGTACCTAGAGGAGAGTTTTCAACACACATCAGCTTCTTAAGGCGCAGATTCTGATTTGCGTGACCTGTCGCAGAGCCCAAACGGTTTGCATCTTTAATTAGCTCCCAGATGGCGCTGATGATGCTGGTTCACAGACCACACGCTGAGGGCCTGAGTGGCCGAGGGGGCTCTTAATGGTTGTCTTGAAGATTATATGAGTCCAGACATGTAATGAACACCGAGAACTACCCCTGCTATAATAGGCAGCCATTTTTAGGATCCATAAGAAAGACTTGAAATACATCTCAAGTATTGCTTTCCATGTGCTTTGCCCATTAGAAAGTTTTCTAAAAACATTTCCTTGCTACCTAAGCTCCCTTCCTGGCCAGATACCCGCGGAGGGTTCGCGAGGCTTCATTCTGGGGGCGGAATCCAAGCCACCCGGAGCGATGGGCCACATGATTCAGCCACAGGGAAAAAGATCTTCAGGGGGAGCAAAAGTCATCACTGTGGATCTTCCAGGTCTCTATGAAGTTGGAAGACACTCAGCCTTTTCTTTCTGAGCAGGACGTGGGATTTCCACGTGCGAAGAGATAGGCGGACAGTTGAGGGGCCTTCGAAACCCTAGGGTTTGGGCTCAAACGATCCAGGACGGCCTTGAGCCGCGTCCACCCTTTTCCTTTGCAGGCATTTTAGCTGCGGGTACTGTTGGGGTGGGGCTAGGTTACCTGTTTGGCTTTCTCTTCGAAGAGGGAGGAACACAGTGAAAAAACACGGGCTCGAATTTTGCAGAGAAATTGGAAAAACGGGCATGTGACACTGGGTAACAAAGAACACCTCAGTCGCACTTTGTGAGTCCTTGGAATTTTGTGGGCAAACGTGAGGTTCTGGCCGAAGAAAGGCCCCCCCGGATCTCTAACGCCCCCTCCCCCAAGCGTCCCCATTTTCCTGTCCATCTGCTCTTGCTTCTGCTGTGAAGAATCAGCTCCCTGTGGAGAGTGAAGAGTGGTTCTCTAGTGAAAAACTTGAATGAAAGGACTTCGCGTGCGTCGCTTTAGAAAGTCATTATACTCGAGAAGGAAAGAGGTTTTGTTTTCAGCGGAACTTCTACGACGTGGGCCCCTGACTCTCAGCAAAAGGCCAGCGCTGCTGGAAAGGAAAGGACAACTTTCTACTAAGAAAAAGGAGGATTGGCTCTAGAGATCCAGGCCACAGATCATTTCTCTACGGTATTTCGGATGTGTGGAAGGAAAAGGAAAACAGGAATTTTTCCTGGCTTGCAATTTGGCTGATTTCCTGATACCTCCTTGATCACTGAAGTATCACCTGGACCAAGTACCCGGCTCTCGGTGTTACTGTCTGCACGATGCAGATCAAAGGCAAGACTCGCCGTGAGCATTCCTAACGCTCCTCATGTGCCTGGTACCTTGTAGGCACTCCAAAAATGTTTGTTGAATGAATGAATGAACAAAGGGATGAATAGATGGATGGATGGATGGATGGATGAATGGGTGGATGGATGGATGGATGGATGAAACTTGACAAGCAAAGCTTTATGTTTTAAAGTCCTGTGTATCTTTAAAGGCTGTTTTTACTTTTATTTATTGATTTTTAAATGTTTATTTATTTTTGAGAGAGATAGAAAGAGCATGAGCAGGGGAGGGGCAGAGAGAAGGAGACACAGAATCCGAAGCAGGCTCCAGGCTCTGAGCTGTCAACAACAGAGCCCAGTGTGGGGCTCGAACTCACAAACTGGGACATCATGCCCTGAGCTAAAGTCGAATGCTTAACTGACTAAGGCACACAGGCACCCGTGTTTTTATTTTTTAAAGGCTGATTTTATTTGGCACTTCCTCCAAGAAGCCCCTTCCATTTTCCCTGCCCGCCTGGCCCTCCATCCCCACGTTACATCCAAAGTGAAAAGCAATTCTTCAGGCAGTGAGTATGCCAGCCACGGGGCCAAGTGCTCCGAGTACCTCTCTCCGGCACTCACACACACAAAGTGAGAAATTCCTCTTGTGTCCTAGGCAAAGAAACAGGCCCAGGGAGTTAACGTTTCTTACTCAAGTCTAGCAGTTGGTGGGTCCAGTGTCTCCGAATTCAGGTCTGGGGCGATGCCCGAACTTAAGAGAACCTAGGTGCTTTTGCGTGGAGTTACGGAGACCCCCCGAGGGCTAGGTTTTGGAGGGCAGGTATTTTGAGGCCGTCATCATATCTTCCAACTCTCCTTGCTCAGTTTCCCCCGAGAGATCCCTGGAGTGCGTCGGAGGCGACCTTTGGGTCTGTGTGTGTAGTTTATGCCTGGGATGTGGGGCAGGCCATTTTTCTATTTTAGCTTCTGGAAGGATCCCACGCTTCCTAGGCCCTCCCCGTGTAGTCAGACATGGAGCCCAAGGGGGGATTGGGCGTCCGATGTGTCCTTTTGGGTCGACTATCCCTAATGGGGTTTCACCCATTAGGATACGCGGTACACTTGAAGGAGAGGGGCTGACCAACGAGGAGTTTGAAGAAGTCTTGGGGAACCTCGACTCCTTGCCTCCTGGTGAAAACTTGGTTACTAGAGTGCGGGAAATCTCATTTTCACAGTAAAAAGGAAAATAAAACAGAGGGCTTGCTAAGGCGCCTCTGGTTGCTTTTTTTTGTTGCTTATAAGAAGTCTTTGCTACAGCCCCCTTTCCTCATTGTTTTATTGCCATGCCTCTATTTCCTCGCTCTTGAGTCGACGGGCAGAATTTTACCGTTGGCATTGGCCCTTCATTGGCCTTAGTTCTTCTGCCCTTGACCACAACATCTCTCTCTAAACCTCTCTGTTCAAGACCCTGATCAATTTTCAGCCTTTTCTTCTTGAAACTCCCTCCTCGCTTTTTTTCCATGATCTCTCTGCTTCTCTTGAAGCCAACCTCCCCATCCTTTAAACTAGGGGAATTCTCCGGAATCATGGCCTCAGTGCCCTGGCCACCCTTCTTTCCCAGGCTTCCCTCATTTGGCCCGTGGTGTTTAGCCCACACACGGATCCCCCCCATCTTGCCGGCTGCTCCCCGCAGCACTAGTCTTGTGCGTGCAGGGCACTTTCGCTTTGCTGGCCCTTTTTGGTTGACACCCTGATCTCAGTGCCCCGAACTCGACTCATGGTCTTCCCCGCTCAACGCTATCTCTTCTGTCTCTGTTTTAGTTCCACGAGAGGTACCGCTATTTCTCAAAGCCAGTGACACAATTAAAACGCATCTCAAATACCTGTCAGTCATCTAGAGAGGGCAGCAGTCTGAAAATGTGAGTGCTCGTTGGAGGGAGAGGGGAAGACGGCGTCCCTGCCCTCAAGGAGCTCACAGTCTAGCGGGGACAGCAGACATGCCAGCCCGCGTGGACACAGCCGCGGGACCCGGGTGGTGGAACTCAGTCCGGCTGGGAGAGGGGAGGCGAGGAGGGCAAACGTGGGCTCTGGTCGCTGCGCTGCACATGGGTGGGGAGATTCCTAGTGTTAGGGCAACTCGGGATTCCAAAAGACTAGGACCAATCAATCAGGTTCCACCCCTCACTAGACTAGCCCGGACCAATCAATCAGGTTCCACCTCTCACCAGACCAGCTGGGACCAATCCTGAGAGCACCCGTATCCACCCAAATAGAGACACCTGTTTCCTGTCTTGAAAGGGAACAGGACCCTGACCTCAGCCAATCAGCTAGGGCCACTACTCCTTTAAAACTCTTGCACCTTTGGACACTCACTCTTTCTCGACCCACCGCTGTGTCGGTGCGGTAGGAGATTGAGCTCGAGCTAGCTCGATTAAAGGCTCTTTGTTCTTGCATCGGACTCGGCTCCCTGGTGGTTTTTGGGGTCCCCCGAATTCTGGGCATAACACTAGCAGGTGGAAGGCCCGGCTGGGAGTCTGCAGGCCCGCATTCGGAGCGTTGGCCTGGGCTCTGTGGGATTCGAAGCACACCCTCCCGGGCAGAGGGGTACATGACTGGGGAGAGCAGGGCACCATGATTCGGCTTACTAGGGAAGAGCCGGTTTCACTTCTGAATTTTTTTCCTTCTTGAGAGCCATCTCCTTTTTTACGGCTGGTTTTTGTTTTTTGTTTTCTGTGGTTTTTTGGTTCGTTTTATTTGCTTCGGTTTTTGTCTGTTTTTGAACTATGATGTTCCTCTGAGCCCGGAGGGTGCGCCTTTGGGTCAGCTTTACCACTTCCTGCAATCTAATGACACCTTTGAAAGGGGACGTTCTTGAGATCCTAACTTTCCTAGGTTTCTCAGTGTGTCAAGCCCAGAAGATACATCTGTTTCCTTTAAAAAATACAATCGGCTTCCTAAGAGAGGCCTCCGGAGGACTCGAAGGTCAAGCCCTCCATCTTACAGACAAGGACGCTGAGGCCCACTGACCTCATCCTTTGCTTGTACGTGGCCCGTGACTGGACCAAGCTGGGGCTCAGAAGGAGCTCCCCGCTCTGTTCCTCCAGCAGCATGACCTTTTAGGGATGGGCAGCTTCCGGAGTGCCCTGTGCATCCGCTGGGCGCCTGGCCCTAAGGCACTGGCTGAGGATGGGGTTCTCCTGCCCGGCCCAGCAGGGAGAGCCCCGGGGTGGGGGGGCGTGTGCTGAGGTCTGAGAGAAAATCAGCGCAGGTGATGTGCGCCCAGAGGTGGGAGCCGCTTCTCCTCACGTGGCTTCTGGACTATTAATAGGCTCCGTTTATTGAACACTTGTCATGAACCCAGGGTGGGCCAGGCAAGGGACGTATGTGATCCTCATACCATCCCTATGAAAGACGGACCGCTTGTTGCTTTACAGAAGAGGAAACTGAGGCGCAGAGCAGAGCTCTGGAATTAGTTCCAGAATGGAGGTTCAAACCTGAAGTGCGTGCCTCCTCCGGCGGACACTTTGGCCTCCGGGACAGAGGTGCCACCGAGGGCCTGGCCTCCTGCCACCTCGGTTCTTCATTTCAATCCTCTCTTTCTCCAGAAAGTTCTCACTCAGCCCCTCAGGTCACGCCTTCCTTCCTGTCTTTACATGGTTTCAGCCCAGGCGGCTGGTCACCCTGTCTTCTACTCTCTGCTGTCTCTGCCTGTGACGATCGACCACCAGCAAGACTTTCTCTGGGCCGAGTCCCTGACACCTTTTCCGGGGGTGCGGGCTCCCCAGTTTCCTGGTGGCCGTTCCTCCTGGGGGCCCCTCCTTTCTCACGTTACTTTCATCCACCTCCCCATACGGAGGGGAGAGCCTGCCCCCCCACCTCCCTTCCTGTTGCACCATTCAGGGCCACCCTCCTTCTAGGCCATCTTGTTCCCTTGTCCCCGAGGGGTTGGACTGGGAATGATATTTGATCCCCGGGGAGGGGATAATGGATCGGTCCCCAGGGCCTCCCACTGGAGAATCTGATTTGAGAACCCCCGAGACTGTCCTGGGGCGCTCCATGTGGAAACTGGCAGGCGGGCATCAACACAGTCCCTCTGGCCCGAAGACCGACAAGCCTAGCGTGAGAGAGGGAGGGAGATGCTGAGACCGCTCTCCCGGTTTCTGTTCTCTGTTCTGTGATAGTCTCCTTTCTGCTCAGACGGGAGCCTTTCTTTTTAAGTGCCGCTCTGACTGGCTTCCTGGTTTCCCGTTCTGTCAGGGCCCTAGAGCCCTTCCCCAGGCGCCCTGCGCCCTTGGCCCGTGGGTCACCCCAGCACGCTGCATCCTCTGTATGCCCCGGGCTCTGGCTGGGGTATTATTTTCTTGTATTTTTTTATTTTTTTTAGTGAGAGAGAGATAGAGCATGAGTGGGGGAGGGGCAGAGAGAGAGAGAGAGAGAGAGAGAGAGAGAGAGAGAGGGAGACACAGAATTGGAAGCAGGCTCCAAGCTCTGAGTGGTCAGCACAGAGCCTGTCGTGGGGCTTGAACTCACAGACTGTGAGATCATGAGCTGAGCTGAAGTCAGATGCTCAACTGACTGAGCAACCCCCCCCCCCACTCTGCCCAGGCACGCCTGGGGGGATGACCCATTTGGCATCGAGTCGAAGTGGGGCTTTCGACTGGTGGCTGCTGGGGCCACCCCGTGAGAGGGTTCCTCTGCCTCCAGAGACCTAGTTTCATCAGGGAAGCATCGCCTGCCAACGGTGACTTGGCCTGACCACTCCTTGTGGCCAAGAGCAGAGAACGGTGTCTTAGATGGGGTCTTCCTATTTCCCCTTCGTTCTAGAAAGATGAAGCACATGTGTCAAGGCTCCTGTCATGGAGGCCGTTTAGAGGGGCTGGACAGACGCTTTACCAAAGTCTGTGCTGCTGAGCAGGAAGGGGCCCGGCTCGGGGGCTCGGCCAAGCAGAGAGGGCAGCCGGAACAGAGCCTCGCCGCAGAGCCAGGAGGCTGGGCGAAGAGGGGCCTGGTTTGCGTCGTTTGGAAATGAAGATGGGGAGAGAGTCAGCTTCCGGAAGCAGGTGCTTTGCATTTTTTCATAAGACCCGCTCTCGAGGCTCTGCCCCCCGCTAGGGGATGATGGGCTGTGGTGTGCAGGAGGGTGTGCGGGGAAAGGCCCCCCGGAACCCAGGCTGGGGGAGGGGCAGACGTGAGAGACTGAACTCGCACCGGAGACGCACTCGGTCCCTGGGTGTCAGGAAATCAGACTGAGGGGGAGGGTCGCAGGACGACATCCCTGGGAAAGACGATGAAGGCCTCAAGGACAGGGAATCGGGAAGTTCTGAGTGGAAGCCATCCCCGGGAAGGGTTCACCACCAACGTCACCGCCCCGTTGAGGAGGGCAGAGCCCTAAAGCCTCTGGGAGGCTCCGATGGAGCCCATGAGAGGCAAACGCTAAGTGGGAAGCTGGCGGCCATGAGGGAGGGTGTGTGTGCCGTGGCGGGCGGGGACAGGTCTGGGAGCTTTCTAGTTCTTTTCTCAGGGTTCTGGAAGATACTCGAGTCCGAATTCACGCCTTCGTTGGATGGATCTGAATGATAATCATCATAATAAAACCCAGCAAAAACATTTATAACTCCGAAGGCCTGCGATTCCTCCTCTGATAGGCATCCTTGAATGCTGAGCAGAAGCCAGCACTCCTGGAATCGCGTGTGGCTGGTCTCCTAAGGTTTCAATCCAAATAAAGCAGTGACAGCCTTTGCCTTCTGGGGACCCCGACCTTTCCCTCGTTTCATAGGGATAAATCCCTTCTACGTTCCCGCGTAAACAGTCTTTCTGTTCCAATAGCGTTGGGTAGTAACAGTGTCGCAGTGAGCTGGTTCCAAGAAACCCCCTGCCACTCAAGCTTCGTTTTGTCCCATCCTCGGGGCACAAGGGCAGTTGCTGAATGGCCGGCATTTTGGACTCCGGGAAAAGCAAAAGAGAATGGAGTCCAGCTATTCAAATGATCTTTCGCTACCCAATCTCAATTCCCTGTCTCTTTCCGGCATATCTTCTGATCAGCCCAAACCTTAAGACTTGAGGATACGCCCTGACAAAGCTCAGAGCAAATGTCACAAAGACACTTAACCGAAGGGAATGCTCATTCCTAACCCCTCCTCCCGCCCGGCACCTTCTCCCTGTTACCTGCTAATTCGAAGGCGGGGCGTTGTCCCCTGGTTTGGGTCGGTCCCTCTAGGGGGGATCCATTTTCTAGAGACCCCTCTGCTCCTGCTGCTTCACAATTAGACTGTGAACCCCTCGGGGGCAGGGACTGTCATTTCGCCCACTGCGCATCCTTGCGCCTGGCCCTCAATGAGTATGCAGTGAGTGTTGGCGGAAGGAAAATGCTTCGCGAATCCCACGAGCGATGGCTTTGAGGCTCTGGCTTTTCGCCGCGGAGCACGCACGTTTTTAACCGTAATGTTTGGTTACGAAGGGCAGCACCTGTCCCTGACCTTGCCATACGGTGTTGGCATGTGCCGCCCCCCCCCCCCCCCAGAGGTGTCTCTGAGAGTCCCCGCGTGGAGGAAGGGAGGCCCGCTGCCTCCGCACGGGGAAGCCTTCTCAGTCTGAGTGTTGGGCTGCAGGCGAGCCTGGAGCCCATCAGGACGCCAAACCCTCTAACTTACACTACAGGCAAAGGGAGCTACAGTTTCTAGGCTTTTATGTTTTTTTTTTTTCCCTCAGATACTCAGACAAAAATGCAACTTCCAGTATAGCCTGGAGTATTTTCACCTTAACCTCTACATATGGGGCCAAGAAAGGAAGATCCAGTCTGGAGAGTTCCTTCCTTCTCGAACTCTCCATGTACACCCACGGTTTCACCCCCTTCCTTCATTCAGAGGGCCGCAAGGGACACAGGATCTTTGCACCGGCCGGGTCTCAAGCCCATCAGGATATAAACTCAATCCTGAGAGACGTGTGCAGTGGACTGCTTGGAGGGAGGGAGCCTGGCTTCTCTTCTAGAAAGGCCGCTGCAGGTGCCTGACTCAGGGGGACCAAGAATCCCAAGGCTGGACCCTCCTGCCCCAGGGCTCAGCAGGGACGCCTTGAGCTGAGCTCTCTGACTGTCGGCTCACAGCTAGTAGCAGCTTCTGCTGCTTGCTCTGGGGCCTCCTCCTCATGTGCTTGGAGGTACTTATGTAGAACCCCGCCTCCAAGGGGGCAGGAGGAAGGCTCTAGCTACTGAGTGTTTTAGGATGAGACGCTGGACTTTAGACATCCGGCCTTGACCCACTGAAGCCTGCACTTGACAAGAGGACCAAGCCTCATTAAAGTCAAGTTTATCAGAAAAAGATACAAAAGACCCCGTCCCCGAGATATTTTGCCGTGGAAAGAGCAGCTCATGCACAGAGGAGGAGGGGTGAGGCTGCATCCCTGCGGAGTTGGACTCATCAAAGAGGGTCTCCTTCCAGGTCACTTCGTTCCGCCTCTACCTTCCCCTGTCCCATTCCTGCCTCACTTTCAATAGCCAAATGGCACCTCTGTCAATGACCTGGGTCCCAGGGTGCCCTGGTCCTGAAGGCTATCCCCCAGTTGGGTGGCCAGGGAGCCAGGAGCTGCGAGGAAGACAGAGGGCCAGCCTCCTGGGGGCAAGTGGAGACATGCAGGGGCCTCTTTTCTGTACGGGAAGGAGCCAGGATGTGGCTTTAAGGCAAACTGTGCCAGCGGACGGTCTCGGCTCTGAGAGATGTGGCTGAGCCGTGTCCATCGGCCTCAAACACTGAAGGACTGTGCCCTTTCTCTTTATTCCCATCACCCTCCAGGCACAGGGGAGCACTACTTCACCCGGAGATAAAAACACTCAAACAGATCGAGAGCAGAGCCCACTCTACCCCCTCCCTCTGCCGGGGTATTTCTGTTCGGCAGGCGAAACTATTTATGTCCAGGTTACAATTCTGACTCTTTGCACCCACGCGCATTCCCACATTGGAGGGCTCACACTTTTCAGAACAAAAAATGGTACTTCGTCCATTGCACATGCTCAGAAAGCAAGTGTTTGATTTGCTAAACTAAGCCCCGCTCAGGTTTTTAACTACAGGTGGTAGGACTGAAAAGGCGAATCCCGTCCCCACCCTTGCTCCTTGGAAAAACTAGAGTTCTTCTACCGCCGTGGTGAGCACGTGTGAGCCCCCCAGGAGGTGAAGTCTCACAGCTAGGCGTGGGGCCTTATCCATGTTGGTGGAGGACAGTGCGAGGAATTGAAGATTTTTTTGGGGGGGGGGTGTCTGGGGAGATTTATTTCAACTTGACGCAGAGAAGAATGTAACATTTAGATATAACAGGAGAAGTTATAGGACCGTCTCCATCGGATGGCTGAAATTCTCGTGGGGCCCCGGGCAGCAAATGGATTTTGAAAGAAGATCGAGAAGGAAGGAATGTCAAAGGCAAGTACCTAGAGCCTTCTAGAAAAAGCGGTTGGTCCCGGCTCTTCTCTGGCAAGAAGTTGTGATGCTCAATGCTGGATATTTTTTCAGGGCAGGGAGGCCTGGGCGGGTGTGGATGTGTGCCAAGGAAAATAAGAGTGGTAAGCAAGATCAATATCATTCTTTTTTAGTTCCTAGCATCTCATGGAAGCAGAGGAAAAGGGAAGGGAGGAGAAGGAAGGGGAAGAGATTCATCCAACAATGAGGAGCGAGGAACAGAATATGTGGCTAAATGGGAAGCTTTCTGAGTAGTCCTCGGGCGGGGAAAGAAACTCAAAGGACCAAAGAGGATGCAGGGAGAGACAATACCCCGGCCATCAGGGGTGTGGGTGACAACCTGCCCTTCTTTGGATTCTCAGGGGCAGGGGAGGCCTGTGTCACGGAAGGGGTGTTCTGGGTGGAGAAAAGAGATTGGGATCTGAAAAATGGCGGTCTTTTCCCCGGGGAGAGGAAAGAAGGCGGGGGCAAAGGCCAGTGACCTGGCTGTGGTGCCCACCGGCGTCGTCCTGAGGAAGGGGTGGCACCTTCCCTTCCTCTGCCTCGTGCCCACCTCCCCCTGCCCATTCCCCTTCCGCCGGAGCTGCGGGCACCCAGGCTCAGCTGCCACTCACCTCGCCCACTCAGAAACGTCATGGAGAGAGACGGGTGCGGGGGTTCAGGGAAGACAGTCATGGAGAGGGATGTGGGCCGAGCCCTCCCACGCCCAGCCCGGCCTCCCTGAGACTTCGCTGGGCATCCAATTCCTTACGCAGGCAGAGCAGCCAGCCACCTTGCAGCCTTCCCTCGGGGATGCGGAAGGGGGAGAAGGGTCCCTTGGATCAGTCGAGATTCTAGATTCCTTAAAAGAAGCCTAGGGGACATGTTTCGTTTCCTGGAGCCTCACAACCGAGTCCGGTTCATTCCGGAGTTAACACAGAGTGGGGCCAGTCCCAGCGTGGGAAGAGTCAGGACCAAGGGACGCAGCACCTCTGTCTCCTTCTGGAATGGCTGAGCCACTTCAGTTCTGAAGGTTCTCTCGTTCTCCTACTTTTGGGGCCCGGGAGCCAGCCGGGAACCCTTGTAGACAGCCTGGGTTGGAAAAGGCCCTGGCTGCTTTAGGGGACCTTAGAGCTTAGCTCTGAAAGGACACATCATCCATGGAGTTTGTTTCCTTGGGGCATCACAGCTTCTGGTCTGTGTCAGCCGAAGGAAGTGAGCTGGGTACTTGTTGGATGCGGGGGAAGGGGAGGTGAGGTGATCAGAATCTCAGACGTGTGTGGGCCTGAGCTGCACCGGACTGGGGGCCGGGGAGCCACTGGAGAGCTTGTCCTGAGCAGCTCTGGCAGGGGCCGGGCGGCAGGCGGTGGGGAGGGACATAGTTTGGGGGATGTCAGGCCCGACTGGTTATGTAGCAGCAAGCAGGAGGGCCCAGGGCCCGGAGTAGAGGGCTCTGTCTAGCACCCGTGTTTCCCTCCACAAGCTCTCATGCCTCTACTTTTCAGATTCTCTTTTTCAAACCACTGCCAACCCCCTCTCCCTCCCTCACCAGCCCATTTAGGAAGAGCTCGGGTGCTGGTTGTAATATTTGTGTTGCCCATTCTCAGTCTGGGGTGGCCAGGGCATCCGTTCTCCGATGTGACAACTTTGTCTTCCAGAGGAACCTCGCCATGAAATTTTTCAAGTCTTACAATGGACAATGCTGAGTATTAATCACTAGCACCGAGCCAGGTGATATGCGGACGACTTTACCTCATTATAATTTACTGCATTAACGTTCTCATTATCCCTGGTTCTTTTTTTTTTTTTTTCCTTTTATAATTTTGAAGCCTTTTTTGCTTTGAGAAAATCACTTTGCTTGGAAGATGGGGAAGTCCCCCGGTATTTACCATCTTTGGTGACCAACGTGGGGGCGGAGCTCGGTCACTACCTGACCCAACCGTTGCATTAAGCATACGGGGATGCAATTCTTTTTGTGGAAATGAATTTATTTTATTTTACTTTCTTCTCGGGTATCGGTTCCCAGCATTGCCGGGCCGATGTATTTGAAGAAAGCATGTTGTGACGTGGGCTGAAAGGTGGTGTCTATTCTTCATTCTGTCCCTTTCTTACTGACTTTCGGCAAGCCACTTCTTGGCTCTAAGACTTAGTTCTTTATTTGAAAATGGCCTGGCTCTCCACCTCTTCTACCTTGATATATAGACTTGGGTTGGAGAATTATGCACACATATACACACATACACAACGAAGTTTCCGTGGCTGAGATCTCCATAACCGATGTCAAGGGAATAAGCATAGGGTTTCCCTACTACTGATGGATTGTGTAGCCTGACCCCCTTGCTTATGAATATACATACACTCATCTTTTCCTGTGATGTGTGTCATTGGACCGTCTGTATTTGCCTTCTACTATGGTCCTGCCAATGGCTGTGGGAGCTTTTGCCTTCGGCATCAAGGCCAGAACCATTCAACGTGAACTCCCCAAATAAACATTCTGCCTGCCCTTTACGAGTGCTCGTGGTATGGCCCATGCCTGCCTCTCCAGCCTCGTTTCTCCCAGGCCTCTCTGAGCTCCTGACCCCTGGCCCACGGTGGGCGTTTCAAATCTGCCACGTTTCTCCTCTGCATTTAGGCATTTCTCCCGAAGTTCCTTCTGCCTAGAGCGCCATTGCCCTCCCTCCCCTCGCACATTTCAACTAGGTAATTCTTACTCATCTTTCAGATTCCACCTGCATTATTCTCAGAGAAGCCTTACACCTACGTTACATTCGGGCTTAAAGCTCTCCAAGTGCCATGAACTATGCTTTTAAGACACTTAACGTGGAGAAGTATTATAGAGGTACTTGTGATCTCCATTGGGCAGCGGCTGTCCTTGGGTTCACTGTTATAATCCTAACGTCCGGCACAGGATAGGTACGCAATAAATATTTGTTGAATGAACGAATGAATGAGTGAATGAATGAATGAGAGGGTTTAGTATTTGGAACTTGTGTTTGTGCCTCTAGAGAGGATGCATCTGGACTTGATGTTGTCCCGATTCCAAATGAACATCCTTTGCAAAGCTGTAGAGACAGAAGCAGCCATGGTTCCTGCTTGTGGAGCAAAGAGTCTGTTAGCTCATGGGCTGTGGGAGAGACTGAGCTTTTTCTTTTCCAGGCTCCCAGCAGAGCCATAGAGAGTGGCCAGTTGGTTCTGGCCCATTGGTGCCTTTGGTTCTCACAAGGTGCCCTGGACCCTCAGATCTTCTTTCTTATCTTGGCAGGCTCCTATGCCTGCATTTCTGATCTGTTCAGTCTCCAGAAAACTTTTCCATCCCTGGCTGGGGGGCCTCAGGGGGCTTCCAGCTCTCTGAGCTCCTCTTTGGGGTGTCTGTGTCCTTCCCTGGATTGTGAATTCTGCCCTGCCCTGGGCCCTGGCTTCAACGGTTGCCTTCAACTGCCATCAGAATGTTCTATCCTTAAAATTCTCAGGGGTTGGTGCCTGCAGCCAGGTGGACGACAAGGCTCTGAGCCCAAAGTCCAGGCTTTCACCTTGTCAGTTGGCTCAGCCTTCAGTATGCAGTAACCACACAGCCATGCATGGCAATTCGGTTTTCTAACCAAATTCTTACTCAACTTTTTCAAGGCAGTCATGGCTGCCTGCTTGAACCCTCTGGCTCAGTTCCACAGCCTCTCTGGACTCTCCCCGCCTTAGCTGAAAAGAATCCTCCCGTGGGTACTTTGGCAGACCCAGCTGAGGGAAATTGGGGACCAAAGCACTTCCTGCTGCCTCATTTACCCCAGCCCCCCAAGGCAACTCTGACTCCGGGCTACAGTGGCCCATGGTTGCAACTGTCTCAAAGCAGCTTCTACTCCCAAGACTGGAACCACTTCTGCCTCTCTTACTCCAGGGCTGGGGCCGAGCCTTGAGGAGGAGGGAAGGCCGTGTTTGTGGCTCAGAGACAGGGCAAAGGTGTCACTTAGAGTGGCTTCTCCTTGGTCACAAATGCGTTTATCTTTAAGAAATATGAACTTGTGTCCCCTACCCCTTAAATCCCTGAGGTTTGGCCATCTTTCTTCTGAGGGTCTATCTCAACTTCCCAAGTTGATTTTGTCTTTGATAAAACCCTGAGTTAAAGGCCCATCTGAACCAAGTTGGCTTTGGGCCCTGGGTCTTACCCTGGCCACTCTTGATGCTCCTGGGACAGGGCGTAGTTTATGCCTCTCTCACTCATGCATTCATTTAATATCTGTTGAACTCCTATGTGCCAGGCACTAGCTAGGTCCTGGGGATACCAAAAGCGTCAGGCAAACAGACACAGGCACTGATCCTTAGAGAATGCCCTGTCTAATTGGCCATCTGTGTGAAGGGGGCACTTTGGCTGCAGGGAGGTATGTGAGTGAACCATGCAAGCTGGGGACAAAAGTCAAGAGGCCATGAGAATTTGCAGATCAGGTTTGGAATTTTCGTGTTTTGCCCTAGAAACCTCGGGGAGCCTTGGAAAGATTTTAAGCAGAGGAGAGGAATGATCACATCTGGGTTTTTGGGGAAAGACCCTAGCTGCTCTGTGGAACACCAGTTTAAAGGGGGGGGGAATGGAGATTGGTCAGGGAACCCGTTGGGCAATGTCGGTGGCTAGGATTGGAGGGCCTTGGGGAGAAGAAGTGAAGACATAATCCACGTGGCAGAGGATGGCGGACCGTGGGTGTAGATCGCAGAGGGGCCTGAGCCACAATGAACGCAGACGCTGGAGCAGGGACACAACCGTAAGTTAGGTTTGGAGCGTATTGAGTTGAGGTGCCTTTGAAAGGAGGGGATGTTTGGGTCAAGAGCTCATGGGAGAGATGTAGCCTGTAGATAGACGGCCATCGGTGAATTGTCTGCCATATGTAGTTAGTCGATAGGAATGGTGGAACTTGCCAGGGGGACGGACTAGAAAAGCGAGGGCGCTTTGGGGGCAGGGAGGAGCATCTGTCGCAGGAGGCTGAGGAGCAATGGCCAGAGAAGTAGGAGAGATGCCAGGGAGTTGTAGGGTCACGGTAGCCTGGAGAGAGTATCTCTGTTTTTCTCCATGACCATTTGCCTTTATCACAAACACATCTCCTTCATCCTGAATGTGAGATGTAGAGAGCAGGGGGGAAACTTAGTGCTAACGCTCTCTGGAAAGAGCATGTGGGCTCTCACAGCCTGGGCGGGAGGGCTGAGGCGGGCTCTGGCAAACTCCGTTAGATTCGGCGGCCATGACAGGCGCATCGGAGAGTTGGGGACAGGCATGGAGAAGCTTGTGGAAGTTCAAGCCTGAGTAGGAGCATTTTCTCTGTCTGCAGGTCCATGGGCTGTGAGTTCAGGGACATCATAAAGAAAGAGAACAAGGAGACCAGGGGACAGGAGATGAGGCGTTTCTTTGGAGGTTGTGGGAGAGGTAGCGAGAGGGAAGAGCAAGGCCGGTTCTGACCACCGGCTTCCAAGAAGGCCAGCTTCCATGGCCTGTTGGGTCTTGAGATAGACAGTAGCTCTTCACCCCCCATCCCCCCGGCATATGGGCATGTTTCTTGGAGAAGTAAGGAGTAGGAATTTGTCAAGGTAAGGGAACAGTCAGCGCGGAGGAGAGGATAGCATCAGGGAAACCAGCAAGGATCTGGAAGGGAACAGGTCAGTTATCCAGGACTGTTATTCAAAACTTATGCAGACTCTGAGAAACTTTCTGAACCCCCATCTAGCCTTTTGAGAGCTGCTCAGAGCACACGAAGCATTCTTAGGGCCCGGAGAAAAGGGGCAGTGGAGAGGCAGGCTGAGAGAAGCAGGGAGGGCCGACATGGGCCACAAGTGAAGACAACCTCAGCAGATAGAGGCAACCCATCAGATCCTCTCCACCACTCTCTGGGCCAGCATACCACAGCTAGTATAGGCAGGCTCTTTCACCCTCACCAAAGCACTGGGCCTGGCTGCCATTTTGTGCCTGGCTATTCCAGACAGCCCCCAACTGGAGTCCCTCATGGTAAAGCCTTACCACGAAGACAGCAGGCCTGCCAAAATACACACTTGAGGCCATGGCCAGGGAGAAGGTTGGGGGAGAGTGGGGTGGGGTAGGGACAGGGCAGAAAGAGTACTTTCAGACCCCCTTTGGAGTGTGGCTTCCTCATGACTTCCAAGGCAAGGCAAGACATACATTGGGACAAAGAAGTAGGTTTAAAGGGGGAAACAGGAGACTCAGCATGGGTACCAGAGATGCCACCATGACCCAGAAGGGACAGTTTTGGAGTGGTTCTCCCAAGGATGGGAGGCAGGCAGTGCTTGCACCTCCAGTCCTCAATTTTCCCACTTGTAAAATGGGGGGTAATAGAATAGTCTACTTGAGAGAAATGTTGAGGATTTTATGAGTTAATATTTGTATAGAATACTTAGAACAGCCAGACACATCTCAGCTAATAGTAAAAACTATCACAGTTTCATGACACAGCACCCATTTACACGAAATTCTTGGGCTTCGAGGGCACAAAGTACATTTCCTATTGATGTGACTTTATCCTGCTCAAAAAGTAGGCATTCCAGTTTAATGATTAAATAGTAACGAAAAGATTCAATTCTAGAATTGCATATTAGGATCATTTTGAAGAAATTTTCCATGAATGCTTATTAGAGTGAAAAGGATACAGAGTTAGCTGTCAGAAGACCACAAACATTTGTTCAAATGTTTGTTCTAGCATCTTCCATATGCTAGACTTCAATGACCACCATGATAGAAGTGGTACTTGCATTAAAAGAGCTGATGACTTGATAGGGGAGGCAGACAAAAGTCTTTAAAAAGTTACAAATTAGGATTAATGCCACTAAGGGGAAAACCCTAAGGGAAAGAATAGCATGGAGAGTACCTAACTTTAGGTCATGAAGATCTTCTCTGACAAGTTGACGTGAAGTCAACTATGGGCCACTCAAAAGTGGTTATGGAGGTGTCTGGGAGGTGGGGGGGGAGTATTCAGGGTTAAAAAATGATTTCCTTTCCCAATTAGGTGATCTCAGGCAACCCCGTGAGCACCAATTTCTACATTTGTAAAATGAGAATAAGTCTACTTATCTGACTGACGACCACAGAGCTGGGGTGAGGATAAAGTAGAACAATGTGAAAGGATTTTGTTAAGCACAGACAGAGGTACAAAGAATCTACGAGGAAGGAACTCACTGATAATTTCCTTTCACTTTTTCTATGCAGTAAATTTGGTTTCTAACATGACTGTAGTACACGGGGGCCTGTCCAGGAGGGGCAGTGGCGAAAGGTCATGTTGAGATCACACGACCTTGGTGTCCTGAAGAGCAGTGCAAGACAACGGGGGTGTGATTCTCTCGAGAGAAGATGGCTCAGCTGAGCTGTAGGAGATGAGTAGGGGAGAGCCCAGTGTTCCTGTAAAGCTTGAAAGCTGGAGGAATTTTCGTGTGGGGCAGTTGGTACATATTTCAGTGTTCAGTAGACACAACCCCTTCTGGGACCCGTCCTCAGGAAAGGGCATAGTCAATGTTACTTAATCTTTGCCAAGCCTCACCACGAAGTTCTGGAAATAGAGAGGCAGACGTGCTTTTCCCTTGGGTGCTCAGAGATGTGACTTCCATCCTGTAGCTAACCATCAAATGTTTGATGCATTGAAGGACACTCGAAAACGGGAAGCGTCCAAAGCAAGCACTGCCAGAGCCCTGCCACTTCTGGGCTGTAAAGGAGTTGGAGGGATCGGGATCAGAACCATCTGCGGGTTTGCAAAAAAAATCTTACTCCACATGCGTGGTGAAGCGGGACGAGTGCTACAGATGAATGAACCCAGGAGCTGCCGTGCTCTGGGGAGGAGGCATCTCCCCGGGCCGGACAGCGAGGCATCAGCCACCACCACGTTTCCTCTTTTAATCTGAAACTCATGGACGCTGCTGTGCTGCTCATTACATCCTAGTGTCACGGCAGGACATTGGGGACCCCCCAGCCTGTGTCTCCAGCTTCCAGCTGGTGTTTTCTGATTGTTACCGTATTGGGGATTTTGAGAAAATTCAAGGGGGAAAGAAACATCCACCAGTTGAAGTTGTTGCCGACAATAGGGCTTGGTGAGGCCACATCCTGATAAAGACGTTTTCTTGGCTACTCTTTCAAAAGACAGAAGCGCTGAAACCAACATTCTAGTGGAAGGGCTCTCAGGTGGCCTTCAGGTGAGAGGATGAGACAGGAACCCTCTGGAAGGGAGGGAGACGGGGAAGGTCTTTTTTGTCCAGGAAGGGAAGGTCAGAAGGAGAAGGCACTGACTTTTGTGACACCCTAGAGTTCTTTTTGTGGCTATTCCTTGTAGAGTTTGGGTTCCACATTCAAGGGCACTTCGACAAGAGTCCATGGAAAATACCTCAAGCTGAAAGAGTGGACTTTTGAAACTGAAAATGTTACTTTTTATGAAGGGCCTTGTGTAGGTAAAGAGAAGGGACTAAGAAAGGCATTTGGGAGAGAGAAGTATAGAAGGGGCTGAGAGAAACTAAGGACCCTGAATAAGATGGGGAGTTGGGTCAAGACAAAATTAAGAATTTTGTGGAGCAGATTCCTAACACCTCAGGGCAGGAAGCCAAATTTATTCAGTCTTAGTGGAAATGACAGACTGGCAAAGGGAATCAGGAGGAGAAACCGGGAAGTGGCTCAGAGTGGCTTGGCCTTGTAGGGGGGGCATGCGCAGGGGCAGGGGACCCTGGACGTGAAGGGTCCGACCATTTCCTGTCTTCCATGTGTCTCTTTTTCCACTAACAGCCACCTGTCAGCAGTTCGTGGGCAGGCTCCAGCCTCAGCTGCAGGGAACTGGAGGGAACTCACCGCATCCCATGGAAGGAAGACCTCACATTGCCTAACGGTCAGTCCTCCCCAAAATGGACCCCTGTGTTTGACACAATTCCAATCAAAATTGCACTGAGAGCTTTTTGAACTTGGAATGGTATTTCTAATGTTTATTTGGAAGAATTCATTTTGAAGAAACAAGTAAAACTCGAGCACACACACATACACACACACACATACACACACACACTAAATAGATTAGCAAACCAAAGCTTGCATTGTTAGATTCTGAAACATACTTTAAATCCGAAGTCTTTTGAACGGTAGGAAGCGAGTGGCCGAAGAGGTCAACGATAAAGAATAGAAGGCCCAGATACGGGTTTATTTTTGCCTTATCTGGCATTTCTGTTGAGAACTTGGAGTACGACAGATGCATCGTTGTTTGGAGCAAGGCAAGGTAAGTGCCCCCGTTCATTGCCGTTGTGGTACAAAGACTAGGGTGAGGGTGTCACCAGTGAAGAGTGCCATTGTTTCACGTTGTGTCATATTGTGTTCAGCTGCTTAGCAATCTTCCTTTTGGTATTTACTGCTTTTTTTGGCTGGAACCCTGAGATCTGTGAGTTCTGTGTTTGCTGACTAGTTGGTGTTCTTGGTTTTCTTCAAAGGTGTGAAGACGAAGGCGAAGGAAGGCAGCGCGAAGCCCCTGACATCCAGCAGTGCCGGGGGAGCGAATGCGGTGTCTCCAAATTCGCTCGCGGCTACTGCAAATGGTTTTCCCGTTTTCTGAAATGCACCTGCTCTCTCTCTACCCCTATTCCCCACCAACGTGGCCATCCTGTAGATTATAAATGGAGGCCCGTATTCTTCAGTATATTGAGTCGGTGATTTTACTGAACAAACGTGGCATTCCAAGTCAGCGAGTAGGTGTAAGTCATGCAATAATTGACCCAGAAATCACCTTACTATTATTTTTCAGCGAGTAATTATCGAGTGTCTGCTTGGGGGCAACTAGGTAGGCATCGTTCTGGGTGCTGCAAACCAGCATGTGAACAAAGCAAATGAAGTCTTTGCCGTCCCAGGGAGCAGCGAGGTTTTAGGGAAGGAGAGACACAGTGAACTAAGAGCCGACCCAGAAGGCAAATCTGGTTGTGGGGACAGAAATTGCTGGCTGTGGTCAAGGACGCCTCGGGGCACTTGGGAAGAACCCTGAGGACGTGCAGGTGCAGGCCATGGAGCTATCTGGGGGACAACGTTCCAGGAAGCGGGTGCCACACATGAAGAAGAAGCAGCAGGTGAATTCCACTCGAAGTGGATCAGTTTTTACACCTCTTCCTCTACCCAGTAATTAGAGTCAGTAATCACGCGATAACTAGAAATCGATGTTAATGCCCTCGTTGGTTTTAAAACAATTTAAAGAGGCTACATTTCACTTTCAAGATAATATTCAATTTCAGGAAAATATTGCAGAATGACCTAAATTATGTATATTTGCCCTTACCCCCCCCCAAAAAAAAAACCTACATCTGATAGAATCGCACTGTGTTCACTGCTGAAACTTTAAACAGAAAGAACTTCAAGGGGTCAGGTGGAATGACAGAAGGAAGGAAGTCCAATTCTGATTCTTTGACTCTGTAATCGGTGTGCTATGGCTGTGTCTTTTGGGTTACTGTTTAAAACTCAAACTCAGAGATACGTAGGGCAGGGGAGTGGAGAGTCAAACTGTGCCCCAAAGCAAGCTCCAGTGACTCTGAACCACTGTCAACGAAACTGCAAAATGCTGTCGATGAATCCGTGGTTAGGTAGACCTAATATTTGTCTTTATGTGTACGTGTGTGTGCATGCGTGTGTGAGTGTGCGTGACCTCCTCCCTGCTCCCCAACTCCCCCAAATGTGCCTAGTCCCAGCATTTGCCAATCTGCAGAGTGTGCTGATTTTCCTAGACCACATCTATGGCGGAAGTTAGGTTAAATCCCATCGCTTCCAGTGTGTTTCCTAGCTTGCGGCAGGTTCTTTGGACCTGTATTGCTATTGCTCTGATGGGAAGAATGAAATATTTGTCTTCATCGAGCTTAGCTCTCTGAGGTTTTTGCGTTTCTGACTCTCCCACAGAATTCACTGTGAGGGAGCCTATTTCTTTTTTTTCATGTTCATTTTTGAGAGAGACAGAGATAAGAGGGTGAGCAGGGGAGGCGCCAGAGAGAGAGGGAGACACAGAATCCAAAGCAGGCTCCAGGCTCTGAGCTGTCAGCACAGAGCCTGACGCGGGGCTTGAACCCATGAACCGTGAGATCATGACCTGAGCTGAAGTTGGGCGCTCAATTGACTGAGCCACCCAGGCGCCCCTTGAAGGAGCCCATTTCGATGTCAAATCCTGCAGCTGCTTACCGTGTCCTGGCTTGCCTGACTTCCCTGGGCTCCTTCTGGTGCCATACTGGAGTAGCCAGATGAACAGAGGTTGTGGGCGAGAGTACCATGGTGGCCACTCCAAGGGCATCCATTGTGCGGTAGAGAGACAGCCACCTAGCATTCTGTTTGGATGGATCCCAACTAACCCTCTGTTTGGGTAAACTTGCAGGGGGTGGGATATAGTGTTTGTTTGTTTTGTTCTTTTTAAGACGATAAAGCAGCATTATTTCCTATGGTTGAAAAACACAGTAGCTTTGGTTGTTTTCATTTAAATTACCCTAAATTGGCAGAAATTTCTATACACTGCTCAATTTACCAAAAGACTGCCTCTCAGTCATAGTGCACGTGTGTCTCCATGTTCAGCCTTACCTGTTTGGGACTTTAGTAGGAGAACAGGAGAACGGAAGTTCTGGGTGCCTAATCAAATCACTATCTCGAACCATAATTTATGTTAGTGCCTCTGCCAGGGAGAAGCTGGAAAGGGTGAGGCTCAGAGGGACTGTATGTCTCGTCATGGCTTTGCAGGCAACAGAGAAGATGGCACCCAAGAAGATTACCCCTCAGCTTGCTCGCAGAGGGTGGTACAACCCCAGTCCAGTGAGCCAATGCCTTTAACAGAGGGCCTTTCCTGGAACATGACTGATACCCTCAAGGGATGCTGTGATTACTCTATTTCTATAATGTCCCATTGTTGTTGACTTTAAGATCAAGGTTTTATATACGGGGTCTATTTACTTAGAAGTTGGATGTTGCATGATTTGGGATAAGTCAACTGGGCTGACAGGACTTACCTCAGCCTCTAGGTGGATTCTTGAGTTACCAGGTATGAGTACACTGGGAAAATGGCCCCAGCACTGTTGGGTCTCTGACCACAGGGTATGAAGGAAACTCAGGCTATTAAAAAAATATTTTTTTCTTTAGAAAAAATAGGTTTCCAAATGTGAGCTCTGAAGACAGGAGACGTTGGGAGCTTGTTTGGAGGTTCTAGCAGGGGAGTGCAGCTACTCGTGTACCCTTGACCGAAGAACGGTCCTCCTCTATCGGGGAAGGTCGTCCTCTTCGACCTGAGCGCGCAGCATCGGAGGGACGCACACGGAGCGGTGAGGGAGGAAGGGGACACCCGCCTGGCCAGCCAGATCAGCCGAATCAACCCTGGCGATCAATGGGGTGACAGATGTCAGCAGCCAGATCGCCCTCACATCCAGAAAGGAGACTTTGGTAGCCGGTGGAACCCACCGTGTTCCAGGACCTCAGATGGCCATCAGCATGAAGAAGAGCTTCACTTCTGCCCGGACAGGACACCCTCAGCCTCTGTGTCAGTCTCAGGGGAACTCCTCTTGTTCAGCGTCCTATATTTTTCACTCACAGCCTCTTGTCCATTGGGTGACAGGAAAAACACCAACTTGGGTTTTGTGTTATTTGCTTTCTAAGATCCTAACTAATGTCCATCTGGTGCTGTTTATGAAGGGAAGAGGCCTCTGATAAGCACAGCCGGGGAAGAGATTTCCCAGTGCTGCTGTCCCGTGATTTTGCTCCCTTTCTCCCAGCACAGAGGCCCCTCAGCGAAGGGAAAGGAAATCTGAAGACACGATATCTGTTCAGAATTTCATTGAGTCTTTGGATTTGAATGGAGATAGAGGCGTGACATGGTATGGAACTGGAGACCCCGGAAGATTCTAGAGAATCTAGAACTCACTGCCTCTCCTCTCTCCTTTAAATGCCCACCTGTCTTTGTCTCTCAGCTCCATGCCAATGCTCATTTATGGCCCAAGTGAAGAAACAAAAGGAATATTAAAGTATTTGTAGTCAGAATGTTGGGTCTTCAGATTGGGGAGGGACCAGAGAAGACAGTCTACCCAATATCTTATTTTTTATAGACTAATCCAAGGTCTGTTTACCCCCAAGACACACTTGGTGTGATCAACACTGGTCTACAGATAATATGTCAGAAATCTTCCATATTGCAAAGGACGATGCTTTCTTTCCTTGATGGGCAAGAATATGTAGGACTAGGATCATCAGAACTCTCTGGGTCTTTAAAAACTATCCTATTAAAAAATATATATATATATGAACTGGATAAAAGTTAAAAATAAACCAGAGTCCTTACTTTCTCTGTGCGTGAATTCTCCTACCTGGCCCTGGAGGCAGAGTCTGTGCTGTGGCCACATTTCTGTTCCTCTTGGGGTCCAGGGAACTGTGTTCTGTGACAGGCGAGGTCCCTAGGACCCCAGGCAGCCATTCAGACAACTTTGACCTTTGACGGGATGTGCTCATGAGTGTTCTCTTTGGAAGAGGCTACTTCTCTGGTGATATGGGAACGGAGTACCACTGAAAAGGTCATCCACTGCTAAGACGCTTCTGTGCCTCTTTCAAGAAGAGGAATGCGGGAATTCCAGAGGCAAGGTTCCCTGGCAGTCTTATGAATATGAGGGTACATGGGACATAGTGTGTACATGCGGAAGCTAGAGGTGGTGGGGGGCATAGGAAGGACATACAAGGGCAAACTCAGGGAGCATGGAAGAACAGCAGGCTCTGTGGTCGAGAGGCATCTGAGGGGATGCTTGGGACAATTAAGAGCCTAGGGTTCCCGGAGAGAGCACAGTTACAATTTCGAGTGATCCGATCCTCAGTCTGAGCATCCAACACATTCTCAAAGCAACAATATAAGATGGTCACCCTTCACATCACTTCCTGACACAATGTTCACAGGGGCCCTTCCTGTTTCTGATGGAGGCAGGAAGGCAGTAGGCTGTGTGTGTGTGTGTGTGTGTGTGTGTGTGTGTGTGCGCGCGTGCATGTGCGGGCTGAAGCTAAAATATCAATTCAAACTAGACTGTTAGAAATTGAGGAGATTCATTGTAATCTGTGCAAATTTAAGAAATAACTAAATATCTAAAATAAATATATAGGTATATATTCAAAAAAGTACAGGAAATAAAGAAAAAACAGTTCGTGACAACAAAATCAATGAAACTCAAAAAAAAACCACATAGTATTGGAGTAGATAAATATAAGGCATATAGAAATAAAAGAGAAAGTTCCTGGGTAGCTCCATCGGTTAAGTGGGCCAACTTGAGGTCAGGTCATGATCTCACCGCTTGCGAGTTTGAGCCCCGCATCGGGCTCTGTGCTGTCAGCATGGAGCCTGCTTTGGATCCTCCGTCCCCCTCTCTCTGCCCCTTTCCCACTTGTGCGCTCTTTCTCTCAAAAATAAATAAACATTAAAAACAAACAAACAGGGGCACCTGGGTGGCTCAGTCGGTTGAGCGTCCGACTTCGGCTCAGGTCATGAGCTCGCGTTCCGTGAGTTCGAGCCCCGGGTCGGGCTCTGTGCTGACAGCTCAGAGCCTGGAGCCTGCTTCGAATTCTGTGTCTCCCTCTCTCTCTGCCCCTCCCCCACTCATGCTCTGTCTCTCTCTGTCTCAAAAATAAACATTAAAAAAAAAAAGAAATCAAAGAGAAAAATGGCAGAAGTCATTTTCAGCAATTACAGGTAATGGGCTAAATTTTCCAAAATGTAGTGACTGACAGGATGGAGGTTTTGAAAACCCAAGACCCAACTTTATCTTGTCTACATAAAACTTGCTTTAGATGTAATGTTGAGAAAAGGGGAAAATGAAAGTATGAGAAAAAATGTTCCAGGTAAGTAAAATAGAAGAGAGATGTGGAGTCTAAAATGTTTTAAAAAATTAGACTTGAAGTCAAATACTCTTACAATAAAGAAAGGCATTATATATGGATAAAAGTGAATTAGCAAAAATACATAGACATATGTAAATCCTTTGAAAACATGCATGAAAATTATTCTCCAAATGGGGGATGGCTGGCTGGCTAAGTGGGAGGAGCATGAGACTTTATTTCAGAGTTGTGAGATCGAGCCTCGTGTTGGGTGGAGAGATTCCTTACAAATAAATAAATAAACTTTAAGGAAAAAAAAAGTATCCCCCCAAATGTAAGAGTAAATATCAACCGAATTGAAAGAGAAATAGTTGCATGCTAATATTCGAAGACTTCGAGAACCCAATTTCAAATGCAGAACACATCTACACACCAAGAGCAAGAAGAAAGAGTGGAGAAGCATAGCAATAAATGTATCTAACAGCCAAAAAAAAAAGAAGTACTGAAAATACTATGTGCCAAAGACACCACTTTAAAGGGTTTCGAAGCGGCTGAACCTACAACTGGTTAGATGATTCTTAAATCTTTCCAGGATGTAAGTGAGTCAGGATAGAGATTTCAAAGGCAATTTTTTTGAGAATTTTTCTTTTTTAAAAAAGGGGTTTTTTTTGGTGTTTATTTGTGTTTGAGAGAGAGACACACACAGAGTGCAAGTGAGGGAGGGGCAGAGAGATGAGGAGACACAGAATCCCAAGCAGGCTCCAGGCTCTGAGCCGTCAGCACAGAGCCCAACGAAGGGCTCGAACTCATGGATCGCGAGATCATGACCTGAGCCGAAGCCTGACGCTCAACCGACTGAGCCACAGAATTTTTCTTGAAAAGGACTTTGCTGAGAACACATTACTTCCTCATACAGAGGAAGAAGTGTGTGTGTGTATGGGGGGGGAGGCGTTGATCACTGCAGGTCAACAAAAACGTATAACAAACTTTACATGTCACTTTCAGGAAGAACCACAGTGGCTGGTGCCTGAGTCCTATCTGAGTAAAAGGCAAGAAATGAGGCAGGCAGGTGGGGGCGGATGAGCTGATGCAAGGTGGCTGCTTTGTCCGCATAGCACTTCCAGAGTGTGTTGGGGCAAAGAAAGTTGTTTTTGGGCACTGGTGGTGGGCCCTGTGTGAAACCAGATGTAAGGTTATCTAAGGACCCGTTTGGAAGGACTCCCCTGGAACTCGGTGGGGAGCGGCTGAAGCGGGTGCTGGCTTCGGGGAGACTACGGAAGGAGTAAGGGGTCAGCTGAAAAAGCCACGCATCTGAGCACATAAAAGAAAGCAATGGTTTCTGATGCCCCCCCTGACGGTCCAGAGATGGGTTCTAAAGGATGGTGAAAGCGTCCCATCAGGTAGAAACTTCAGCCCCGCCCAGAACACAAGGCCAGCTTCTCACAGTGCCAGAGCAGTAAGAACTTTCCTTATTTCTCCCTCTGTTCCATCCAGCCGACTCTGGAGGGGTCAGCGCTGCACGGATTTGCAGAGGGAGAGGTGAACGGGGAAGAGGGAAGGAGCAGAGCCCACACCATTGTCCTGTCCGTGGGTCTCTGCCTCTCCGCAGGCCCCGGATAAGGGGGCTGGGGGACAGGTGTCAGTATAGATGAGGACCGAAACGTCAGGTCTTCTGCGAAACGACATTTTAACTTCTGAACTGAGGAGGTTCTACGACAAAGCGACCACAGGAGTCTGTGTTACTTAGGAGTGACCACGAAAGTCATGGGAAGGGTGGCTTTTCTTCGTGGGATGGTGCAAAGTGACCCCTGATGAAAGAGCGAGTACAGGAACTAAGCGGAGTTCATTTGCGATGGAGTCCAACTTCAGATCTTGCCAAGTGAGCTGACACATGTCGGCGACTTCTCAGTCCAGATCTGGCTCACCGTGAGCCTGGAAAGACCGCGGTGAAGTTTACCGGAGAAGAAAGAAAACTTGCAAGAAAGAATAAACAGGTGCAGCTTGCCCTGCCAGAGGGCGAGTAAACATCCGAACATTTACAGGAACCCACAGGACACCTGCAGAGGCCAAGGATGGATTGGGGAACCGACACGGATAGTGCAGGGACGGATAACCGTCCATGTGACAATTAAGGATGCACAGATAATAGCACAAACCAGAAACAAATTGCTCACTGTCAAGTGCCGAGACAAATGATCACCTATTTTGAAAAAAACATAAATTTGGATCTTTCAGAAAATCAAATGATTAAATAGATAAATGGAAATAATGAAGCTATAAAGCATATTAGAGCAAAAAACCAGGGGAATTATTTTTTTCAGGTCACTTAATATGAAGCAATGATATTAGATAGAAAGGAAAAGGATGTTAAAATTGACTTCATTGAAATAGCTTTGTTGGGGAGCCTGGGGGGCTCGGGTGGTTAAGCCTCTGACTCTTGATTTCGGCTCAGGTCCTGATCTCATGGTTCGTGAGACTGAGCCCTGTGTTGGGCTCAGCGCTGACAGTGCAGAGCCTGCTTGGGATTCTCTCTCTCCCTCTGTCTCTGTCTTTCCCCCGTTCTTTCTCTATCCCTCAAAATAAATAAATAAAACCTTTAAAAAAGGAAATAGCTGTGTTGAACACACTAGAGTCAAAATTAAGAATATGGTGATATTTGGGTTTCTGCGAGGGTGATGAATGAGGCATCTGGACCAACTCTGTCGCTGAAAACAGCTAGAAATATTGGAGCAAATATATATGTTTTTAAACTCCCAGATGCATATGTGATGACACCAAATATGAAAGAACGTGAAGGCAAAAATAAAATAAATGTAGTGTCTTTGAAAAGTTAATTAGAACGCATCGTCTGGCTTTTAATTTAGGTGTTGACTTAGGCCATTGCTTGCATGGTTTCTAAAGTCATGGGTGGGACTCAATTCCCAACATCCATGCAAGTTGGAGGTTCGAATAGGAGATCCCTTCCGCACAACTGTGATTCTAAAGAAATCTATCCTTTCAATGGCAAGCCAGAAGAACCCACCTCCCGCATCTGCAGGGGATTGCAAAAATAACCAGGGGCCATTGGCCGGAAAACTTGGAATCGAACCGAGGGGATAGGACTCTCCTGAAAAATTGTAACAAACTAGATCTTTTGCCTATTTGGTGCCCCCAACGCCTGCCCCCTGAGAGGTCTAACTGAGAATTTAGCTTAAGTGATTGTAGACTGGAAATTTCCGTAAATGTCTCACAGAAGCAAACACCGATTCCAGCTGAAAGAATTTATCCTCATTCTCAATTCAATCCTGGAAGAAAATCAGCAGCTCGCAATTAAAAAAAAAATTACAAAACGCACCAAGAAACAAACTACCTTGAGTGAAAGCCAGCAGACACAGAAACATCGGGTTCTTGAAGATTTCAGATACGGAAATTATCAGATGCAGAAAAAAAAACATCTGTTAAATAAGTTTCAAAATATAAAAGAACAACCTGAAACTGAAAACAGGACAAAAAGATTTGTAAAAGAATCAGATATTCCAGAAATTAAAAAAAAACTGAAATTTGAAACTCAAGGATTAGACATTTTTGCTTGCAGTCAAAATTGAGTGACAGGTACCAGATTTTTATACTTTTGCCTTAAACAACTAGAAAACTAGGCAAAACACATGAAACGGTCAGACATCAGGCAACAGGCAGACAAGGACTCTCAGCACTCGACGAGAATTAGAATAATTTGGTTCCCATCAGGCAGGGGGGAAAGCCCTCATAATATATGAGACATCAAAATAATCCTCAAAAGGGTATCACCTTAATAATGGATCTAAATTAATATTACACTAGGAGTGCCTGGGTTGCTTAGTCGGTTGAGCGTCCGACTCTTGATTTTGGCTCAGGTCATGATCTCATGATTCGTGAGTTCGAGCCCTGCGTTGGGCTCTGGACCAACAGGGGAGGAGCCTCTTGAGATACTCTCTTTCTTTCCCTCTCTATTCCCCCCTCCCCTCTCAAAAATATATGAACATTTAAAAAATTAATGCAAAAGAAACCAGGGAAAAAAACAAAAGAAGAAACAAAACGCAGACAGAACAAATAGAAAACGGATAACAAAATGACTGATTTAAGCCCAGCTATGTTAATAATTACTTGAGCGGTAAATTAGATATAAACACTGCAATCAAAAGATGGATAGTTATGGGTTAACAAAAGGAATGCCTAATTATACGCCGCCTCTGAGAAATGCACCTTACGTATAATGATACAGATAGTTTAAATGCAAAAGGATGAAAAAAATATATCCTGTGCAAACACTGATCAAACCACTAGGACTGATATTCATATCAGCCGAAATAAAATTCAGAACAAGGAATATCGCCAGTGATAAAAAGGGCCATTTTCATATCGATTAAGTAGTCATCTCTCGGGATGATAGAACAGTCCCAAACTATTAGAACTGAAAATGCATGACACAAAAACTGTTAGAACTGAAAGGAGAAATAGACGAATCCATGATTATCGTTGGGGATTTCAACAATACTATTTCAGGAAGTGAATGAAGAAGTAGACAGGACATCAGCAAGAATATGGAAAACTTGAACAATCCCATCAACCGATGTGCTCCAACTGATACTTCTGAATCAACCGAACTAGAAAGACACATATTCATTTCAAGCGTATGAGAAACACTCACCAAGATGTACCATAACACTGAACAAAACACATCTCGACAAATTTAAGGTATCGAAATCAAAGTACACTGTCTGCCTACACAACATGAAACTACAAATAAGAAACAGAAAGACGCCTGAAGAAAATTCTCCAAATATTTGGAAAGGCAACAAAATCATTCTAAATAAACCATGGGTCAAGGACAAAGTCACAAGGAAAATTCAATTTGTTTGGAAGAGAATGAAAAGAAAAAAACATAACGTATCAAAATTTGAGGTTTGCAGCTAAAACAACGGGTAGCGGGAAATGTGTGGCATTGCCTACTTACTGTTACGAACTGAATTGTGTCTCTTCCCCTCCTCCCCCTCCTGTTCATATGTTGAAATCCTAATCTCCCGTACCTCAGAACTTGAAGTTGGAGATACTATAGTTAAAGAGGTAATTAGGTTAAAATGAGGCCATTAGAGTGGGCTCGAATCCAATAGCATTGGCATCTCTATGAGAAGAGGAGACTAGGACACAGACACACACACAGAAGGAAGAGACATGGGGAGAGGATGGTCACCTGTAAGCCAAGGAGAGAGGCCTCAGATGGAACCCACCCTGCTGATACCTTGATCCTGATCTTTCAGCCTCCGGAATTGTGAGAAAATAAATTTCAGTTGCTTATGCGACTCACTCTCCGGTACTTTGTTGTGGCAGCCCTGGCAAACTAATATACTTCTATTAGAAAAGAATGAAAAGTTCCAAATCAAAAATCTAAGTATCCACCTTATGAAAATAGAAGTAGAGGGGCGCCTGGGTGGCTCAGTCGGTTAAACTTCCGACTTCAGCTTAGGTCATGATCTCAGGTTCGTGAGTTCGAATCCCCCATCAGATTCTCTGTTGTCAGTGCAGAGCCCATTTCAATCTGCCTCCTTCTCTCTCTGTACCTCCTCTGCCTGTGCTCAAACTCTCTCCCTCTCTGTTGCTCTGTCTCAAAAATAAATAAACATTTAAAAAAATTTAAAAAAAAAGAAAATAGAAACAGAAGAACAAATGAAACCCAAAACAAGCAGAAGAAAAGAAATATTAAAGGCAGAAGCAGGAATCTATAAAATAGAAAAACAGGAGAGAAAAATTAATAAACCCCAAATCTGGTTCTTTGAAAAGGTAAATAAAACTGATAAATCTAAAAGCCGGTTCACCCAAAAGCTGGTTCCCTGAAAGCAATGATAAAACGGATAGGACACCAGTCGGGGTGATCAAGAAGCAAAATGAAAAACTCAAGTTAATGTCTGGGTTGATAAAACATTGACAGGGACTTCTACCAAGAGTACAAAGATAATAAGAACACCGCAGACAACATTGTGCCAATATATCCAACAAGTTAGATGAAATAGACACAGTCTTAGAAAGACACAAACTACCAGGGCTCACTGAAGAAGAAATAAGTAACCCGAATAGCTTTCTGTCTATGAAGTAATTCTAATTTATGATGAAAAACCTTCCTACACAGAGGGGCTTCTCAGTTTACTTTAGTAAACAATTCTACACAAACTCTTTCAAGCAAATAGACGAGGAGGGTACATCCCCTCACTCACTTTAAAAGGTCAGCATGACCCGGAGACCAAAACCATACAAATCCATTCCAAGAAAAGTAAGCTACACCCTGAGTCACCTCACGGTCAAGGATGCAAATTTAATTAACAAATTAACAAATTTTACCAAATTAAATTTGGCGATATGTAAACAGACGAAGACATCATTACCAAGGGGAGTTCATGCCAAGGATACATGATTGGTTTAACATTCAAAAAAAACATTGCAATTTACCATATTAACAGAGCAAAAAAAAAAAATCATCTGGATACTGAAAAAACTTGATACAGTTTAATATATATTCATGATAAAAATTCTTAGGAAACCAGGAGTGGAAGAGAACTTTCTCGACATGATAAAGGACATTTATGATAAAATCCCTACAGCTAACATCATACTTAATGGTAAAAGAGTGAATTCTTTTCTTCCAAGACTGGTAACTAGATAAGGCTATTCCTTTTCATTGTCCCTTTTATTTAGTATTATTCTGGAGCTCCTAGCTAGCGCAGTCTAGGCAAAGCAAGGAAATAAAAGGCATACCGGTTGAAAGTAAAGAAATAAGACTGTCCTTATTCACTGTCCTTATAACTGTTGATGCAGGAAATCCTAGGGAGTTTCCGGAGCTCTTACTAGCATTAATAGGTGAATTTAGCAAGGTCTCTGGAAACAATCAGAAAAGGAAATTTTAAAAATTTATAATTTGAAATATTAGCAATACATAAAGCACTTAGCGATGATTGAAAAAAACATATTGTTATAAGGTCTTGTGCTCCAAGGTCTCGCGATATAAGGCCTCACGATCTCTCAAGTTCTCGCGGTATCTCAGTAACGTGTTTAATTTACTTCTGTAACTCTGCCCATTTGCTGGACAGATAAGTTAGGTTGCAGAACGCTTCCCCACCCCTTCTACCAAGAGCTGGCCTAAGTTCTCAGAAGGAGAACAGGGGGAAAAAAAATCAGGCCAGCAGCAATGTTTGAAATGGTTAACAATTTTCGGGAACTTTGAAAGACATCCATGCGCAGACACGAGAAGCCAAATGCATTCTGAGCATAAGAACACAAACCCACATCTAGAAACGTCTTGGAAAAATTGGATATTACCTAAGACAGGGGGATCTTAAAAAAGCACGTGAGAATGTATTGAGTATCTTAAATGACAGTCAGGTTTTCTATTACTACCGAGTAGCAACAATAAAAGACCTAAGTTTGTGGGCTATGGGAAAGCAATTGACAAACTAGAACTGGAGACTCAGCAAAATATCTTTTTATAAATGGGGGCAAATCAAGGAGGTGTCACACAAACATCAACGCAAACTTTCTCTTTTTTTTCTAATAGGCTTTTCCTAAATTAGTCAAGTGTCAAGAGCATAACACAAGTGGAGAGAAAACAATGCCAGATGGGAGATTTGAGATAGAAGAGCGAATTAAGGGTATTAAAAGATGTGGCTTCATATAAGCAATCTTTGACTCTGTAAGAAAATAATAATCCTCTGTGGGGCTGAAAAAGGAGAAAACTAAAACACTCGATGGTAACGGGAAGGAGGCATTTTGCGAGCAATTCTTGCATGTGTGAGCCAGGAGGAAGAAACAAGACTGTTCGTGACAGCGGTATGGGTCATGACAACGGCTGAAAACAACTCTAATGTCATCGATAATAGGATGGATAAGTATACACAGCCATACAATGGCATATATTTTACAACGTGAATCATAGCTATGGGCAGCAACCCGGTGGAACTCCAAGAAAATAATATGGAGTTTAAAAAAAATCAAAGCACGCGATAGAAGAATATATATTGCATCATCCCCATCATTAAAATTTAAAAACATGCAAAATGAAACGGCACGCATGCCTATGAACAATGCGGTACAATTATACGGAACAGCAAAAGTCAGCGTAGTGGCTGCATTTGGTGACGAAGGAATGGACAGTATCTCAAAAGGACCAAAAGGGATTTCAGAGACCATTGTCTTGTCCGTTGATGAGTCCGGGGGTGTTTATCAGTATAGGATTCTTCATATCTGATGTGTGTTTTTCATACGTATTCTATTTTGTGAATCAGTTTCTAATTTAAAAGCACCAGGGAATCTGGAACATTCAGATGTGGTTTCCAATGCCCCCAGTTACCAGATGGGGTGTGCTCTGGTTTAAGGTTGGTGAAAAGATCACGTGAGTACAGGAGAAGCCACCAGGATGGGGTGGAAGGGATGAGGAATGCTGGGGAGTTGGGAGGGAGGGGTCTCTCGGATTAAATACTATTTGGGTACAAAACCCCTGTAAGAATAGGTGACTAATTTCCATCCTCTAATGGAGTTAATGTCTAAAATACAAGTGATACAACGGACAGTCCTAAAAGCCAAGAACGCAGAGCTCAGAACATTCTTGGACCAGAAATGAGCACGCGGAGGTCCTGAAAAACCCTCGTCTGTCTGCAGGGGCGAGTCTGCAAAAACACGGGGAAGGATCGAACTATCCCACAAAAGCTGGGAAAGTGATTCACAATCCAGCTGTTAACCTTTTCCTCTGGTTCACCTCTCCCCCACTTTTCCATAGCCTCCCTCGCACATACTTGGCAGGTATTTTAGTATAATTTCTATTTAAAATTTTCAATACAATTTAATATATCAAAACGAACATACGAAAACACCATTGACCGCCAGGACCAGAATGATCCGGTAAGAGGTGAGAATCCTGTCCGCATACACGCTATGATAAGCTTTTTGAAATCTCCGACCTAATCACACTGTTTCCCTTCCTTGTCCACTTTTGTAGACACTGAGAGACGCATTGATCGGGAAGCAAGGCAACTTGTTACGATTACGTGCAAACTAAGAGTGAATAGGTTACGAAGGAAGGCTCTTTTTCTCATCCAGATTTAATGGCAATTATATTAGATTTTCTCTTGGATCGTTTCCAGATAACATTTCCTAGGGTTCTTCTGAATAAAGTATATTGATATCTAAGGAAGGTGAAAAGTTAGCACGTCTATCATTTCTATGGAATGAGGCTTTCTTTTCGGCTTACCAATCTTCATCAAGTGTTAGGCCAGTTGAGGACTTGAGGTAATTTTCCCTAAATAATTTTTTTTCTTTTAGTCTAGAAAATGATCATCCATGTAAGTTTCATTTTTATTTTATTCTAGTCAACATACATTATAGGGCATATATTCAACTATATGACTAGAATCCACTATCGCTCACTTACAATAAAAAATTCTTTAGTATCTTGACTTCGTGATGGAAATCTTTGTTAAATGCGTTTGTGCGCTCCTTTATTCTTAAATAGATGGTAACATAACTTACCATTTTCTTGATAATGCAAGGTCCTTATGGTGGACGTGAGTCAGGGCTTGGGCTGAAACCAAGTGATTCTAAGGGTTTTGCCCTTCTACAGACATCCCCCTTGCTGCGCATTTTCAGCCTGCTATTATATGTTTTTTTCCTTTTTCCCTGATATGTTAGGCCGTTAGCTAATATGTAACAGCTTTTCTGTCTCTGTAGTTCGCTGCATTTTGTGTATTTTGATTGGGAAGCAAGGCAACTTGTTACAATTACGCGCAAACTAAGAGTGAATAGGTTACGGAGGAAGGCACTTTTTCTCATCCAGATTTAATGGCAATTATATTAGATTTTCTCTTGGATCGTTTCCAAATAACATTTTCCAGGCTTCTTCTGAATAAAGTGTATTAACATCTAAGGAAGGTGAAGTTCGGCATAGAGGTTAAGGGACCTTTGGAGGTAAATTGTTTGGTAAATTCGGACAAATGCCTTACTCTTAGCCTCACTTTCCTCACCCCTCAAGTAGGAATAATTAAATAATACTTACCGCTTCGAAGGATCCTTTGAAGATCAGGCTAGCTACTGTATGTCGAGCACTGAGGACATTCTGGGCTCTAAAATGCTATGAATTACTCGCTTGGAATTCAGAAACAAGGTTGATTACCTTCGGAGGATAGCCATGAAAGCTTTCCTAACCCATAATGCTGCTGGATTGCAGTGATGGCTGTAGGTTAAGATTAAACAGGGGCGCCTGGGTGGCTCAGTCGGTTAAGCAGCCGACTTCAGCTCAGGTCATGATCTCACGGTCTGTGAGTTCGAGCCCCGCATCGGGCTCTGTGCTGACGGCTCAGAGCCTGGAGCCTGCTTCAGATTCTGTGTCTCCCTCTCTCTCTGCCCTTCCCCTGCTCATGCTCTGTCTCTATGTCTCTCAAAAATAAATAAACATTAAAAAAATTAAAAAAAAAGATTAAACAGTTGGTCCACTGTGCTGGTGATAAGGGAGTGTGCACTTGAGGCAGCAATTTGCAGCCTGGTGGGGGTATTTCTGCATCACAGGGGCAGCAGAGTCACCAGCTCCTTCCAGTAGCCTATGGAAGGGGAGGTTCAGAATTACCCGGGGCTTTGCACTGGGCACGAACACAGTCGGAGGCTATGCAGCAGTCAGCTCCTGGTGAGGCTCCGGGCCCCCAGGGGCGGTGTCCATCGTTTGCTTTTGTAAATCTTGGTTTCCTCCCTCCCCCCGCCTGTACGGGACGCAGAAGGCTGGGGCTGGGCCTGGGCCGGCAAGCTGCTGTCGGTCTGCTAAGGAAAGACAGACGGACACTACAAACACCTGCAGCATATAGTTAAGGGACTGAAAGAATAAAAAGGGAACCTGATCAAAAGCTGTGGGCAGAGAGCCCAGAGAGGAATCCAGCTCTTTCGTGGGCCACCTGGAGGAGGTGGTGATTATGTAGCATTTTGAAACACCGCAGAAGTTAGATGGGTGGGTGGAACAAAATCAAAAACTGTTGGGGACCTAAAACGGATAGCGCTTGGTGCCTGCTGATGGCAGCAGAGAGGGGAGACCGCAGGCAGTTCCCAGGTTTCCATGAGATTTGGGGTGAACGGGGAGAGAGAAGCTAGCCCTTTCCCTCCCAGCCCCCCAGGCGATGTGTGGATTCTATGAGATGATTTACCGACCGCCAGCACACAGTAGGATCTCAGTAAAGGTGAGCTCGTTGTCTCCTGGGACGTGTGCGTTCTAAATTCATTATTGTTGGGAAATAAAATGAAGACATCGGAGTTACAGCTTGGCTGTTTCCAGCGGGAATTTGTTTGGATTACTGCGGACCTGCCTGTGGCTGATGAAGCTGGCCCTTCCTGGCTCAAGTCGCTCTCAGCAGGTTTAGCTCGGCTAAACCGTTTGTTTTTAAAGTGGCCGCCTTGGAGGACTGACAAGTCCATTAGCATAAGGAGACGGGGTGGGGGGATGGTAAGAAGGAAACTTTGTATCTGATGGCCGGGGTCTTTTGTCTTTTGTGTCAAGGTTGCAAGCAAAGGCGTTGGCTCTGCCCCCAGGAACCCTCTCTCTCCCTGGGGGTTCCTCTGCCTCTCGATTATCAGCAGTAGGGGGTTCCCGGCTACACCACTCAGGGGCCCAAGTCGTCTGATAGCACTGGGGTCCATCCTGACCCTCGTCACCATTTTGCCCCGGCAGGAAACTGGCTCTGTGTCTGCTGGGCCTCCTGCTTCTTTCCAATCCCAGAACTCCGGACTGCCTTCCGGTATCCATCAGCGGAGAGGTCCCTGTGGCTGCCTGTCCCTCCTCCCAGCCATTTGAACCCCAGAATCCCAGGGACCCAGGGTCCCACTGGTCCCGCTCCCAAGCCTGCCCAGGGCTAACAGGGCCGCCTGCCCAACCCGGAGAGATTTCCTCATTCAGAGGAGCTGGCTGGTTCACGTTCGCAGGTGCCAGGCTGGGGGTGCGGGGAGGGTGGAGGGTGGCGAGCTCCCGGCCCTTTGGCAGTGACACTGCCTCTAAGGAGAGGGGCGGGTGGGGACCAGGAGAGGGAAACTCAATCACAGTTACAGGAGGAGGGAGGAGGCTTTTAGTCAAAGTGCCCGTCACCAGGGGCAGGTGATAGCATCGCCCCCCCAGGTCTGGTTACCTCGCCCTGCCTCCCCGGAGCGCTAATGAGAAGCCGGCAGCAGACACCAGAGAAGGTGGTCCCCAGGGGCGGGCAGGGTGGGGGGGGGTGCGGCTGGGACACAGGGCAGGGGGAGGAAAGGAAGGGAAGGGGCCGAGGATAGTTTTGCCTCCACTCGTTCCATTCCCTTCCACAGACATGGGGCTGACTTTCTTCCTTGGAACTCGAAGGGCCTGAGAAAAGAGCCATTTCTTTCAAGAACACGCTGTTCTGTGTCTTGCAAGACGGATAAGGCACGCGGCCTTTCTCAGCTACAATACTTGTCTCTTGCGTTTGGCTTGCCCTTGCTAGAAAACGGGCGGGACCTTCTCTCCCTTCCATCAGCAGCTGGGTACTGACGGCATCCGATAGCCCCCCTCTGGCCGCAGACAGACAGCAGGCCAAACCCCATTGCGAACCCCTCTCCAGCCCGGGGGGCAAGGGAGACCTGGGATTCTGCATGAGCCCGTTTAATTCTCCGTTCCTCGACGTGGAACTAAAGCCAGATGCCTCTTGCTGTCCACGGTGTCGTCTTTCCCAAAGAAAAGGCTTTTTTTTTTTTTTTTTGAAACGGAGTGTTTGCTCCAGGCCTCACGCTGATTAAATACCTCCCATACATAATCTCACGGGTCCTCACAATAATCCTACCCGAATGGGCATAGCTTTCACCCCCCCATTTTGCAGATAAGGAAACCGAGGGCTAGAGAGGTTGAGTCGCATACACGAGGTAGTGACATAGCTGAGGTGCGAGATACGCTAAGCTTTCGGACTCCCGAGCCTCTCGGCAGAAAAGTGTCACCGAGTGAGTATCTGGGATCTGTCGCCGCTGGCAGGTGGGGTTCTCCAGGGGAGCTGAACCCAGCGCTCCCACCGAGGAGAACCCCAGGGCTTGTAGGAACACGGATGACTGCCCGGGCTGATGAGTCAGCGTGGCTATGAGGAAGCTTCCAGAAAGGCACAGCAGGGCCAGAGGCCCTGCTGGAGGTCAGAGGGTGGTCATTATGGGGGTACCTGGGGTGGGCTGCAAGGAGCCAAATCAGGAAGGGCCCCCCCTCTTCCCGGGAGGCAGGGGTTAGGCTTCAACAAGTATTTGCAGCTGACCCCCCTGTATGGGCCCTTCTATTTCCAGACCTGGGTGTCGGCACCCTCCCTCCACCCCTAAGCTGTTTCCAGGTGTTTTTTCTCCCCGGTCTCCATATCGGCGGTTTCCTCCAAGACTGGAAGGAATTCCCCCGGGGAGCTCTAGACCCGCGTGGGGGTGCGTGCTCTGCGGGGGAACAAAAGCCTGGGTGACTGTCAGGCTGACTCTAGCCCCGGGTGGGGGGGCCGGGTGGGGGGCGGGCGAAGCCCACGATGCTTCCGAAGGGTTCTGGATGAGGCCTCCTTTGCCACTATGTTTCATTTTCAGTGCAGGAAGGGTTTGGTGGTTGGTTGTTTTTTTTTTTTTTTTCCCCACCATCTAAAAAATGCAACATGTTGAGAAAATTTAGCTCAGGCAAGGGAAGAACTTGGAGACGAAATGTCCAGGCTTTGCCTGAGGATTTGTCCGCGTGGTTTCCGCTACACGAACCGTCGTCATTATGCATGGAAAGCATCTGCAGAGCCGTGGAAAGTCTCTTCTCCATGGGCCCCGTTGCGTTGGGGAGCCACCAAGGCCCCGATTCAAAATGAAAACTCTAAAACACCATGGGCAGTTTTAAGCTGTTTCCAATGATTTGTGTCGTTCCTTGGCTGGCCTCCCCAACGCTCGTGGCTCGTGGGACCCCAAGTCAGTTGACCCGGGTGTCCCGACCATGACACTACTGGCATGTGGGCCTGGATGATGTTTTGTCGCAGGGGCTGTCGTGTGGATTACAGGATGCTTAGCTGCATCCCTGGCGTCTACACGCCAGACACGAGAAGCGGCACCCGCTGCGACAACCCAGACTCTCTCCAGACATTGCCGAAGTTCCCCGGGGGACAGTGTCACCCCTGCTTGAGAACCAGTAGTGTCCTCTTTACTCTACACCTAGCCATGTTAATTCTCAGTTGCACGGTCTGCGGCAAGTGACCCGAACTCCAGGAGCCCGGGTTTACCCACTTGGAAACCGACGATCGCCGTGTCTGCCTTTCGGGGTCGCTGTGAGTTAATGCTGGTGGAACGCCGACCCCTTCGCTCAATTCTCAGAAAACCCGAGGGCGTCTTCCCCGCCTCCAGCCCGGCGTCCCATGGTGTAGGAGCCCTTTGCACCGTGCCTATGGGGCTGGGTTTCCTCCAAGGCCTGTCTACACTGAAAATGGCCAAAGTGAGCTCTCTCAAAGTGCAAGGGCGCGGACTCCCTCCATAATTTGCTGGGCGTACCTCCTCTTTGTGCTTCCGGAGCCGAGTGTCTCCTTGGAGGCAGGCAGCTGTGAGCCCTCCACCGGCCCCGGAAATGGAGCAGGCTCTGCGGGAAGCTCATTCGCCTCCACCTCGTTCTTCCTTATCTCCTTTCCTCGTGTTCAGGATCAGAAGGCTTTTTTGTGGGTATTCTTTTCCTATTTGGGAACCTTGCTCCCTGTGTCCTTGGTTCCCTCCCTCTCTGCCTTGCAGAGTGCACAAATGGTTAAGGGCATTCGGCTTGGCTGCCTCCCCAGTCCCTGTAGACTACCTTGGAGGGACCGAGTGAAATTGATAGTCCTAACATTACATCGCTCGAATCCCCAAAGAAAGAGTAGCTGGGCGGATAGGAGGAATGACCCCGGAGAAAACAGCTGTCAAGGGCAGCTATTGGTTTATCTTTCATGGAAAGAGAGACATAATGAATTCTAAATTAAGAGCAACTAGAGGCAGAGTGTTTTTTTCGGTCCGGCCGGGCTCTTGTCGCACACGCTGGCATTCTAGAAGTTCTGACTGCCGTCTCGCTTGCACGGAGTCCTGGGACCGTCTGTGCGCCTGACCACATTTAGAGAAGGGTGTTGGGCTTCTCAAAGAAGAATGCCACTTAAAGCTCTGGGCGTCTGCATGATGATGGCACGAGCATGCCCGCTCAGGCCTGTCCTTGGAGGGTGGGTCACACATAAGCAGGGTCCGGGTCTAACCTCCTTTACTGTGGCTCATCTCTTCTCCCTCCTCCTGGCGGGTGCTCCTGTCTCTCCGGGATGAGACACCCGCAGGGCCTCTGTAAGGGAGGCCATGGATGTAAGGAGGGGTTGGACTTTGCTGGCCAACCGACCCTCACTCAGAACTTGGCTCACTTACCCGTGAAATACATGACCCTCGGCAAGTTACTTCATCTCTTGGAGACTCAGTTTCTTCATCTTCAAAATGGGGACAAAATAACATTAACACCTCTGAGAGCTTTTATACGTTTCAGACGGAAGGCATATGGAGTCTCGCTCACGGTGTCGCTCAGAGCACCGGCCTGGCAATGGGAGCTGGAATTATTTGTCAGTGAGAAAGAAGGCTCAATGCCTGAAGACACGTGGGCGTTGTCACCGGGCCGGGAGGTGGCAGAACAGGGACACACGCCCACGTGTGCTGATTCAAGAACTATGCTCTTGGGGCACCTGGGTGGCTCAGTCAGTTAAGTGTCCGGCTTCGGCTCAGGTCGCGATCTCGCGGTTCGTGGGTTCGAGCCCCACATCAGGCTCTGTGCTGTAGGTGTGGAGGCTGCTTCGGATCCCCTCTTCCCCTCTGTCTCTGCCCCTCCCCTGCTCGTGCTCTCTCTCTCTCTCTCTCTCAAAAATAAATAAGCATTTAAAAACAATCCCGGGGCGCCTGGGTGGCTCAGTCGGTTAAGCGTCCAGCTTCAGCTCAGGTCATGATCTCGCGGTTCGTGAGTTCGAGCCCTGCGTCAGGCTCTGTGCCGACAGCTCGGAGCCTGGAGCCTGCTTCGGATTCTGTGTCTCCTTTCCCCAACTTGCGCCCTGTCTTTCAAAAATAAATAAATGTAAAAAATGTAAAAAATAAAAATTAAAAAAAAAATAGAAACAAACTCAAAAAACTTTCTGGAAAAAAAAAAAGAACTGTGCTCTTTCTCTCAGCCCGCAGCTGCCAATCTTTAGGGCCCAAAAGCACCAAGCAAACCGGCCTGTTGTGCTGAGGGTAAGAAGTTACAGCTTAGGATGAGGTTTTTGCATCCCTAGCCCTGACACGGATGAATCACCACCGGTAGCCTACTTTATACCAGATCCTTCGCGCCTGGTCGGATAGAAGCTCCTATGGAGCGGGGGAGTGCTTCTCCGTCAGCCTCCAGGAAGCAGGATAAGATCCCTCACCGAGGCAAATCGGTTCACATATAAACGGCGCGCTTGGTAGGTGGCAAACGCTAAAACCACATCATTAATTGTATTGAATTAATGCTCACCTTGGGGAGTGAAGGGGTTAAGGAAAGTAAGTTTCAAAGTAGCTTGAAAACCACTGTTTTGTCTCCAACGGCTCCTCCATTGCTTGAAGGTGCTTGGGCCTGCGAAGGCATGGGGCAGGGGTGGGCAGTGATTGCCAGAGGCCGGGCGGGGAGGTGGCGTGGACCGTGGCCGTGGACGCGGACAGTGGGGTCTGTGGGGGGGCGGGCTCAAAGTCGGAGGCCAGGCAGAAGGATCCTGGTGTAGCCCGGGGGACACGGTGCAGGCGTGTAGCTACAAACCTGCAGGGGGTGGTAGCTTCGACTCTGCTGCTTCGAAGACGGGCTGGCTTTGCTCCGGAGCCTGACCTCTCCAGGGCCTCAGTGCTCGCGTCTGCAGAATGGGAGAGGAGCACCCGGCTCCAGGACTGCTGAGGGAACTGGGTGACCGGGAGAGTGTCTTGTGGAGGCCGGTTCTGGCACCGTGAGGGAGGACCACAGCTGCTCGGGATGAGTCAGATGACTTGAGGCTGCCTCGCCCTTGACTTTCCCATGAGGCAATGCGCACAGCCCCTTACAGTCGTTACTCGTGCGGTCCTGGGAACCTGGCGGGTAAAGGGCTCTCCGGGAGCGGGTCTTTCAGGTGTCGCAAGATCGTTGTTTCTGATGTCCTGGGGACGCGAGCCTCTGTTTTATCTGGCCTCCGCCTGCATCAAGAGTGCTCCCCTCTCTCCCTCCTCCAGCTGCGTGGTCTTCATTCTTCTTGGGGCATATTAAGCTTGTTCTTGCCCCAGTGCCTTTGCACTGATGAGCCTCTCTTCTTAGGGCGTTCTGCCTTCGTTCTGTTCATATATTTGACTTTTTTAAAAGTTTCTTTATTTATTTTGAGAGAGAGAGAGAGAAAGAGAGAATCTCAAGGGCAGAGCCTGATGCGGGGCTTGAACTCACAAGCAGTGAGATCGTGATCTGAGCCGAAAGTAAAGAATCGGACGCTTAAGAAGTGTGCCTGAGTGCTTCTCAGTGAAGTGAGCCACCCAGGCGCCCCCGTATATTTGACTTCTAATTAGACTTCGGTCTACCGCCTCCCGAGGGTGTCCTCGTGGACGATAGGGTTTCAGGGAGCCCCCACTCTCACCCAGCCCGCACTCCCCTTCATTTGACTGCATCGCTCGGCTTCATTTTCTATCTCTTTCACGGCTTCTGGAAGCCTCTTGTCTATCTATTCATTTGACTTCTCCCCCCGCCAGATGCTGAGCCCCGCGTGAACCGGGATCTTGTCCGTCTTGTCCCCGCGTCTGTCTCCAGCGCCACTGTGGGAGGAAGGGAGGAAGGAAAGCATGAACACCGCAGCTGAGGGCTTGTCCTGCCGAGGCTGTGGACCGGCCCCTCCACGGGCACCGGATTCAGTCTCCTGCAGGAGGGGGACGAGCAGGGCGGCGTGACAGCCCGGCGGTACCTGCGTGTGACCCGTAGGTGGGGAGGTGTGGAAATGACGGGTGTGGGGTAGGGAGACAAGCCTGTGTGTTTCTCACCTGTCGGCATCCACAGGGTTCCCATCCGTCTGTCGTCCGACCTGCGGGACGGGATAGGCCGAGCGGAGAATTAGGTCGAGGGCGAAGAAGGATGCCGTCCCCGAGTGGGAATGCCCCAGGCGACAAGTGAAAACGCAGGGCATCCAGTCCAATTGGAATTTCAGGTAAATAACAAGGAATTTTTTAAAAAAATTTTTACGGATGTCCCGCACAGTGCATACTCTTACTAAAATCCATCCGGCGTGCATCTGAGGTTCCAGCGGGCCCGGGCTTCCCGTGCTTTACCTGGCACCTTGATTGAGGAGTCACAAAACGGGTTCAGTGTCCTCTTGCTCAAATGCACTGACAGGGGCTGCTCGTTCGGGCCATGTCAAGGGCATTTTCCAGGTAGTAGCCGTGGAACCTTCTTTTGGGCGTGTGACTCTAGGGCCAGGCCCCGACTGAGAGGGAGCCCTCCCACGTGGCTAACTGAGAGGGGTGGGGGGATGCCTTCTAGATCCTTCTGAGATCACCGCACCAGGGTGTTATGTCGACCCTCCTCCCCCCGGGGCCCGTGACCGTCGCATTCCTGCTCTCGCGTGCTGGGTTGCATCTTCCAACATTCTCCCACTTGCAGCCCCGGGCCCTCTTGCCCCCTCTCCCCGGAATCGACCTCACAGACTTGGCTCAAGGTTTGTGTTTCATATCCGGAGATTTCCTGAGGGAGAGGGGGAACAGACTCTGCGCTGGCTTGGCTGCCTCCGCCTCCGCTCCAAACCTGGGCCTCTGCATTCTCGCCTCGCTCTCTGCCCCCTTCACGCAAACCGCCTTTTCGCTGACAGGTGATCCCGTGGTCGGCCCTCCGGGGCTCTGGGGCCTCAGGGAGAGAGCCACGCTGGTCAGTGCCGTGAACCTGAACCTTGGTCCGGCCAGGAAGACGGTAACTGCTGTCCGACCGTGGTGTGGCAGCCAGAGTCATGTTTTTACGGCCCGTGCTTGCTCCTTGACAGACCCTGTGCGCCCCAGGAGAGAGCTTGAGACCCTAAGTCTGGGCAGCTTGTCCTTCTGTGTCCCAGGAAGTCACATCACCTGTCAGCTTCGGAGGCACAGGCTGGAGGTGTGGTCAGCCTGGAGTCCGCATCTCAGTCCTACGAACTGCTAAGGAGGAGCTCGGCCCCTCCACGGGCAACCCAGCTTATACCCTAAGAGCTGCGACCTCATGTCGTGGAAAAGACCCTTAGCGTTTTATTCCTCTGAGCACTTGCCACGGCTGGGACCAGCTGCGTGATTTGTGGGGGCTGGTGCCAATGGAAACGGGGCTCCCCTGTTAAAAAAGCGTTAACGGTTTCAAGACTGTGAGAGCAGAGCAGTAAGCCCGCCGTGGAGCCTCCGGAGCGCAGCTCCCGAGGGACTGGACGTGTCACGGGCCGTGGAGCTTGCGGCGGTCATGACCCCTTTGGAGCATTTCAAGGTCGGGCGCCCCTTTGTGTTCCTGAACCCGGGGAGTCTCTCTGTTTTCAAATGTAAGAGCCTGTCCAAGTTTGATCACTGGGGGGACGTGGGTCCCTTTCCCGTGGATGGGGACGTTCATTCAGAAGCAAACGGGGAAGACCGATGGGTTGAGAACTAGGCGTGAGAGTCCTAGGCTTCTGTCCGTCGGTCAGCCCTGCGCATTTCTGTCCGTGTGCGGGCTTTCGGCCTTACCAAGGAGAGCCGTGGGTCTCCATTTCATGCCTGTGTTCTTTGTTTTCACAGCGGGAGCCCTTCACCTTGGTTAAGTGGCATCACCGCTCTTCGTCGCGTTCCTTGCGTGATAAGCAGGGACAGCTCAGGGCATTGAATCGTCGACGAGAAGAGATGGTCCCACAGTGTTCGGATGCTCTGAGGCTGTTCACGTGTCGCCCTCCTGCCCTCCCGTCCTAGATCCCCCATCCCGCTGGAACAGGACGTCGGAACTGAGCATCCGAGCAAATGCCAAGGAGCGGAGCGGTGTCGCCTGGTGGCGCTGCGGGCGGCCGCGTGCACACACGTCTGCAGAAGGCTCTATGCGACCCGTTTTTCGCATTCGGTCTTCACATTTTCAGGGCGATGGCAGACACCTGCCTGCCCCCGCTGTGAGAGAACCGCCTTCTCTACACCTGGGGAAGTTCGTCTGGAAACGAGGGCCCCGGGACCCATCTGGGAAGAGATCGGAAGAGGTGACGTGAGGCATGGAGAAATTTTATGGGCACGGAGGGAGAGGCCCACAGGATGGTGGGAAATGGATGACATCCAGAGCTTGCGTCCTGTTTTGGGTTCTTAACGTGGAGCAGAACCACTTGGAGAGTTTTCCAGAAGCAGGGGCCGACACCCCAGCCCCGGAAGTGCCAGATTCGAGGGATCCCGAATAATGTTCGGCTTGAGCCGTTGGCGATATTTTCAGGAGATTCAATTAAGGACGCTGGGCTAGCGCACCCCCTACATTTTAGACAGAAGGGAGCTAAAAGCTGGAATCATACCCTCCTAAATTCAGAGGTTGATTCTGGTTAGGGACAAAAATAACATTCACCACTTGAGGGTTTTTTTAAAAAGTTTTTTTAATATTTATTTTTGAGAGAGAGAGACAGAGTGTGAACAGAGGAAGGGCAGAGAGAGAGGGAGAGACAGGATTCAAAGCAGGCTCCAGGCTCTGAGCTGTCAGCACAGAGCCCGAGGCGGGGCTTGAACTTGCAAACTGTGAGATCATGACCTGAGCCGAAGTCGGACACTTAACCGACTGAGCCCCTCAGGTGCCCCGAAGATTCTTAAAATCATAAGGTCCCATCAAAGCAAAGGATAATGGTCTCAAGGTTTGGGCTCATGTAACATTTCCCAGCAGAGTTGGTAAGAGAATCGATGAACGTCCCACCTTTAGTAAATGTTAGAAACAGGACTAGAACCTGAGTTACCTGAACCCTGAAGCAGTTTTTCTTTCCAGTGTGTTCTCTTGTCTTCTGCTTGGCTTAGCGCTAAGTCTCTCTAGTTGGTGAATTGAGTCGATTAACTCCAGGGTCAGTAATACTGTCTCTCTTGATGAAAAACTCCTTTGCTTCTGACTCCATAGTTGATGTTGACTTCGTTTGGAAGTTTAGATTTATTTTCATTTTCCCTTATTGTGGAGGGCTGAAATTTAGCACCCCCTGGGCTCAGGGGATCAGTTCCTGGGGAATAGGAGGCACAGTTCTCCAAAAGGCAGCTGGTGAGATGCTGTCCCTTCTTTGTACATTGGTTGTCCTCCTTGGTTCGGCCCTGGGGGGGGGGTGGCGGTGGGGGACACTGCAGCTGGTCTTCCTGGCAATGCCACAGTGATGATGACTTTTCTACTCCGTGTCACCAAAATATATATGTGATTTCCTAAGCGAAAGTGGCATTTTCTGATTCCTTGAAAACACTCCCTGTTTTGGCCGGCTTCGCCCACTTACGCCTTTTTTTTTCGATGTTTTTGATGAAAACCTGAAAACGTCCTTTGCCCTGAAGGACAAGTTGGGCTGAGGGCCCTTTTATGCACACACTCACCTTTGGAGTGAAACATTTGCACGCCGTGATTAAGTACAGATTAGTGCTTGACGATAATTAGCGTAGGTGGCCCGTGAGCCGGCAGGCACCCTCCTCCAATTACCTCCTCGCTGCCCGCCGAGCGCCCGATCCGGCTCGCCTCCTGGTTTCGCGGGAGCTGGGATCGCATCCTCCTCAGGAGTGGGATCGATTTTAGATGGATCGAAATGAACATCCATAATTTGAGGATTAAAAAAAAAAATAAAATCGTATCAAGGCAGCTGGAAATGGACACAGGTTTTGAGTTCATGTGATCATGTCTCGGGTGTGACCAGTTGGCTCTTGGTGCCAGTCGGCAGAATAATCTGTCCTCCGGAAGGCATGGTGCTAAGGATCCGGGTAGCCACGAGCTCGCTGAGACTGGCTCGGCAGCACGCGCCAGGACACAGCCCATCGCTCTGATTGCTTAGCCCGCGGCCTCCGCCATCAGACAGGCTTCTCAGATAACCCGTTACGCACGGTCCCCTGTCGCTCCGAATACCAACAGCTGCCTCAGCCGCACCCTTCTGCGTCGGGGCCTGCAGGGGATGCCTGGCATGTTTTATTTTCATTCCACTCACACGACCACGCTGTGAGAACGGTGTGGTTATCATCATCCTACATATGGGGAAACTGAGGCACAGAGAGGTGAAGTACCCAAAATGACAAAGCTAATAAACGGCCGGCTTACAAGTCCATAGCATTTGGAAAAGGGCCGGATAACAGAATACGGCTGTGTTGGGATAAGAGCCAAAAGGAGCCGACGGTTCACTGGTTGCCTTACTGTGGCGGCTGGGTCCGTCGCGTCTTCAGAAAGGGACAGCACATAAGAGCGAATGCGTCGGTCTCTGTGTCGTGGGCCGCTGCACCTGAAAGGGTTAGCCGTGCCCCTCCGCCCTCCCCCTGTGTCTCTGAACAGTAGTGAAGCTCAAATCCTTTAGATGCATAGAGCTTAGGAAAAAAGTTAAATCACTGTATAATAAAGGGACGGAAAAATTGTCAACCAGGCTGCAATGAATACTTTCCACTATAGCTCGTTTGAAAAGAGAGACAAAAAGGGGGAAAATGTTTTGTCATCTGACTAAAATACCCCTGTTCGCATTTTGGTATATTTTCCCATAATTCTTTCCTCCCTTATGTGTATTCGTTATCTACGGCCACGTAACAGATTGTCCCAAAATTAGTGGCTTAAAAACAACGGGAGCTATTATTTCAGAGAGTTTCTGCCGGTCGAGGCTCCCAGCGCGGTTTATCTGGGGGGCTTTGACAGACTCTCATGACGCCACCGTCAAGCTGTTGGCCAGGACTGCAGCCATTTCAAGGCTCGACTGGGGAAGGGTCTGGTTTTGAGCTCACGCATGTGGTTGTCAGCTGGCCTCCGTCTCTCACCATATGGGCTTTCCATAGGCTGCCTCAGTGTCCTCACGTAGCAGGTGCCTTCCCTTTTGGCAGGGCCGCCTCCAGAGCCAGGGGAGGAGAGGCAGGAAGTGTGGGGGGAGACTGACCCCCACATGGAAACTGCAGTCAGTGTTAAGAGTCGACATTCCGCTGCTTCTACCGGTTCTGCTCACGAGAAGCAAGTCACCGAGTTCCACTCATGCTCCAGGGAGGAGGGATCACGTTCCATTCCTTAAACGTAAGGAGTAGCGGGGCGCCTGGGAGGCTCAGTCGGTTAAGCGTCTGACTTCGGCTCAGGTCATGATCTCACGGTTTGTGAGTTCGAGCCCCGCGTCGGGCTCTGTGCTGACAGCTCAGAGCCTGGAGCCTGCTTCGGATTCTGTGTCTCCCTCTCTCTCTGCCCTTCCCCTGCTCATGCTCTGTCTCTCTCTCTCAAAAATAAATAAAACATTAAAACAAATTTTTTTTAAAGTAAAGACTAGCAAAGAAGGTGTGAAAACCAGCCTGCTGTATCTTTAAAATATGTACAATTGTAGTATGTATACGGTTGCTTTATATCTTTTAAAATATTTATTTATTTATTTTGAGAGAGAGCGAGAGAGCAGGGGAGGGGCAGAGAGAGAGAGGGAGACAGAGAATCCCAAGCAGGTTCCCCACTGTCAGTTCAGAACCTGATGAGGGACTCGAACCCACAAACCGTGAGATCACGATCTGAGCCGAAATCAAGCGTTGGACGCTTAACCGACTGAGCCACCCAGGGGCCCCTCTTTCTCCTTTCAACATAATGAAAAAAGTTTTTCATGGCCGCACACTATACCATAAAGTGGATTTTCATAATTCCCCCTAATACACACCTCTACGTATGTGCATACATACACTCTTTCCTTAGGTCAAAAGTCTGTTACCGGAAGTGCTGGATTCACATTTTGGGTCGTAGTTCTTTGTATTATTTCACCCGGATAGATCTCAGCAAGCGTGAAAACAGGATCGAGGGCATGGATTATCTTTTAAGAATTTTTTTATACTTCTTCTATTTCTCTTTCTTGGTTTAAAAAATGTTTATTTATTTTTGAGAGAGAGAGAGAGAGAGAGTGTGTGTGTGTGTGAGCAGAGGGAGAGGGGGACAGAGGATCTGAAGCAGGCTCAGTGCTGATAGCGGAGAGCCCAATGCGGGGCTCGAACTCAGGAACCATGAGATCATGACCTGAGCTGAAGTCAGACGTTTAACTGACTGAGCCCCCCAGGGTGCCTGCTGTTTCCCTTTCTTAAAGAGTTGGGGCAATTTATACTCCCACCTGCCATGTAACAGATCTGCTGTGGCAGTTAATAATCATGTTGCAAGTCTCACAGTGAAATATCTACAATGTGCAATAATGACTCCTTTACCCTCCAAGGACCCTGGCTGCTCCTGCAACGTCCTGGGTCTCATAGTCAGATAACTGACACTCAGATTTATAATATGCAGATAGCCAAATAAAATTACAACAATTATAGAACAATATAGCATTACCTCCATGTACAGATAGAAAATTTATTCCTCCTTTCAGTGGAAAATTTTATTTGTTTTATTTTTGTTACTATGTTTTTTTTTGGTTTTGCTTTGGTTTTTTAACGTTTATTTATTAGAGAGAGAGAGAGAGCATGAGCATGAGAGGGGGAGAAAAAGAGAGAGGGAAACACAGAATCCGAAGCAGGTTCCAGGCTCTGAGCTGTCAGCACAGAGCCCGACGTGGGGCTCGAACTCATAAACCACGAGATCATGACCTGAGCCGAAGTCGGATGCTTAACCAACTGAGCCACCCAGGCGCTCCCGTTACTATGTTTTTAAAGATTTTATTTTTAAGTCATCTCTACACCCTGCGTGGGGCTCAGAACTTACAACCCCAAGAATCAAGAGTCGCATGCTCTGCAGACTGAATCAGCCAGGATCCCTTTAGTGGAAAATCTTAAAAAATTTCTTGCTGAGGGTGTCAAACTGCTGCTAATATGTTTTCAAATATTTCCTTCCAAACTGTAGTCATGCTAGGAAAAGGGTCGTTTGTATCGCTTAGTTCTTTAAAAAAAAAAAACTTGTACAATAATGAAACTATCATCGCAACTTAGTTCTTTCTGTTAATATCACGGCTTTACCGAGTTGTAATTCACATATACCGAGTTGTAATTCACATATACCGAGTTGTAACTCACACATCATACAATTCATTTTTTTAGCGTATTCACAGAGTTGTGGACACACAGTATAAGATCATTTTCATTACCCTGAAAAGAAACCCAGGACCCATTTGCCGTGTGACTGAATTCCTTTAGTTTCAAAAGAAATCATAACAAATACTTTTTTTTTTTACATGGGTGCCTGAAACAGTTTTTCTGTCCTTTCGTGATCTGATTACAAGTGTGAGGTGAGAGTGACTTGCCAGCAACACTCCAGGAAAGCTGTTGTCAGACGCAGGAACAAACGTCAACCCTCTGAATCCGATGCCATCGTTCCTGGTTTGAAGGGACAAGTTCTTTCCTTCCACTTTGCTCGTCCTGGGGTGTTAAAGATTTTTTTTTTTTTAAATCTCTCTGAAGTTGTGTGTTTCGGATACGTGGGGCCTATTTTGGCAAACGCCTTGCTGAAATTTTTAATGGGAAGTAGGCAATCAGCAGTATACCTGGCATCTCTTGACCAGCCACGATTCAAACGTATCTTGAATAATCGATTTCTCTTAAATTCTGGTGATTTCACTTTCAGGTCACCGAAATCACCGCCTATCCGGTGTCCATAGCAAAATAAGGAGAAAAGAAACCCTTCTGCCCGCACACAGAATGGAATTTCAGCTTGTGACCCCGGGGGCCTCTGAGGGGAGGGGGGTGTAATTCACTTCCTCCAAAAGCAGAGGACACCAATTTCCTCCCCAGGAGGTCAGTAGCACCCCAGGAGGTCGGTAGCACAGGGTGTAGGGTTACCCTGGAGTCTAGATGCCGGGAGGAGTTCGGAATGTAATTGCCCTGCTGGTTTTGTTTAGCCACGAGGTTACTGTTAGATGTTGGACAATAATGAGGAAATGGGAGCCGGAGCGGGCTGGAGCTGACCCAGGCAGAGAAAGATGAACTTTCTTGGATTTTTTTTCTTGAATACAAGGGGGTGGTCATTACGGATCGCCCTTTCTTCCAAATCCGTTTGGCATTGGTGATCGGCTGAATGAGACCAGGATTCTTAGGTCAGTCCGTTTTCCTGAATCACGAGACATAAATCGAAGCCGGGCGTGGAGACTTCAGACCGTCTGTGGCTCTGCGCGTCTGTAAATGGGGGTGAGAGCTTCTCTCTGGCCCTTGGGCAGATGCCTGCTTATTTGTATTCAGCGACTGATTTGGGGTCCTGGGGACAGAATCTGTGCTGACTTCCCAGTAGTAAATAATTCTAATGAGAAGGCTGCTCGAGAGCCCAAAGCCGTAGATATTTCCATAACGTAAGCCATTAAGCCAGGCAGGAGAGACCCTTGAAGGCCAGATGGAGGACACCCAGGCAGGGAGACCCGTTCAGGTCAGCTGAGGAAGCCCACACTCACCTTGCAGGAGGCTCAGACCTTGCCTGCCTGTAATTCCTTCTGGTGGAAAGAAAGCAGAAACCGTTCTCCCCCTTAGCCTGGTTCTTTACCTGAACTTGAACCCCCATGGAAACACTTGAAAATTTTGATAAAAATACCTTTCCTAGTCTCAAAATAGAAATGCAGATTTTTGAAAGCCAGACAGTGTGTTAAAATGAATTCTTTTGGAAAAACAGCTCTTGTCAAAGCAAAGCGTCTCTGTTCGAGGTATCTAGAAGCACTGCTGAGTTTTATCACCTCTCCAAAACGGTCACGAGACGCTCTTTTAAATTAGACTTCTGGTCATTGGTTATTGGCCCAATCTAAGGTGAAAATCTCGACTTTCTGGAAGGACTTTGTAAAATTTCAAAGTGTTCTTTTGCAAGAAAACCTGTGTTCATATTCCCTTGTTCAGTCTCTTATTCAGATTTTTTTGGTTTTTTAATTTTTTTTTTAGTGTTTATTTTTGAAAGAGAGAGAGACAGAGCACGAGCAGGGGAGGGGCAGGGAGAGAGGGAGACCCAGAATCCGAAGGAGGCTCCAGGCTCTGAGCTGTCAGCACAGAGCCCTACACGGGGCTCGAACCCATGAACTGTGAGATCATGACCTGAGCTGAAGTCGGACGCTTAACCGACTGAGCCACCCAGGCGCCCCTCTCATTCATATTTTAAAAAATCAATTAAAAAAATCAGCATCTAGCATTTTCCTAATAATGGAGACATTTCTATTTCATTTCATTTCGTTTCATTATTTCATTTTTAAATGTTTATTTATTTTGGAGAGAGAGAGGGTGAATGAGCGGGGTGGGGTAGGGGCAGAGAGAGGGGAACAGAGGATCCAAAGCAGGCTCTGTGTTGACAGCGGAGAGCCCGATGTGGGGCTCAAACTCACAAACCCTGAAATCAAGACCTGAGCCGAAGTAACCTACTGAGAAACCCAGGCACCGCCCCCTTTTTTGGAGACATTTCAATATTATGTACAATCTGCATCTTCATCATAGAATGTATTTTGATCAGGAAACATTCCTTTTGGAGAATGCAGTGTGATAATAACAATACTTGCCCTGCTTAGTTCAAAATGCCATTTTGAAGAGCAGAGAATAACATGCAAAAAGCCTTAGACTATAGTCAGCATTTTCTTCTGTCTGTTATTAACCTTTATACTGTTAAGGAACACACTGTTAAATGCGTTCTCCTGTTGTCCTAAAGTTTTACATGAAACTTCAGTATTTTGGAAGAATAGCCATTCGTGATGTCTTCAAGTATCTTCTGAGCCATCTTTGAGGGTTCAGCAAAGATACTTAGACCAGTAGGTTCAGTCTTGCTTTTTATCTTTTAGTTGATATCGAAACAGATAGGAAATAGATGGGCTGCCAGAGAGAACCTGGAGTATTCTTGCTATTTCCCTGGCTCTTCCTCCATGGGGCTGTGACATTAACAAAGGTGTGCAATGTACTGAGGCCAGCTGCTAAATGGTGGAGTACCGAGGAAACAGAAAGACATCTGAGAAATACTTGGCACATCCCAATGGCCTTTTAAAATAGCCCAAGATGGAGGCACCTGGGTGGCTCAGTCTGATGAGCGTCTGACTTCTGCTCAGGTCATGATCTCATGTTTTGTGAGTTGGAGTCAGTGCAGAGCCCGCTTCCGATCCTCTCACCCCCCTCTCTCTCTCTGCCCCTCTCCCGCTCGCTTTCTCTCTCTCAAGAATAAATAAAACTTAATAGCCCAAGATGGCAGAACTCCACCTAGCAGAATGGAGTTGGAGGTCCCCATAGCAACTCTTCAAACCTCTCTCCATGCAAAGGTTGAACTTGACTCTGATCTTGGGAAGGCTGCGTATCAATTGTTAGTGTCTTTCTATGACCACTGAACTTAGCTCACCCCCTCAGCTTGGCTCTCGCCTCTGGGTCCAGATGTGCTGCGCTGGCTACTCTCTGTGTGAACGCTTGGGGGTGGGCCTGCTTTTTTTTCTGTCTTCACGGGCTGCATTCTGCAATTCGTGCCTAATTACTGACCTTGGTCAGGGAAGCACTCCTCTTGGGTTGGGTTTGCCTAATAATAGTCAAGCCCACTGGTTTACTGGAAGCTGACAGGCCTGACGTAGAGAAACGGGGTCTAACAACATAGAAGCAAGGAGAAAGAGTTATTGATCCATGGGAAATGGGGAAGTTCAGCAGGCAAGCTGGGATTGCTTTAAAGGGTACTTGGGGACATAGTCCTTCCCTTCCTTCCTTCCTTCCTTCCTTCCTTCTAATTTCTTTCTCTTTCTTTCTTTCTTTCTTTCTTTCTTTCTTTCTTTCTTTCTTTCTTTCTTTCTTTCTTTCTTCTTCTTTCCTTCCTTCATTCCTTCCTTCCTTCCTTCCTTCCTGTCTTTCTTTCTTTCTTTCTGTCTGTCTGTCTTTCTGTCTTTCTTTCTTTCTGTCTTTCTTTCTTTCTTCTCCCTCCCTCCCTTTCTTCCTTCCTTTCTTTTTTTCTTAGTTTGGGGGGTTGTGGAAAGGAAGGAGTTGGCAATCTGTACAATAAGTTAATTTCAAGCATTGTGGAGATTTTTTTAAAAAAAAAAACAGCTTCTTTATGCTGTCCATCAATCAAGTGCTTCCGATAGTACAGAAAGACTGTCACAAGTTACATCATATCCTTCCAAGATATGTTGGAGTCCTCACCCTTAATACCTCTGAATGTGACTTTATTTGGAGATAAGGTCTTTCCGCAGGCAATCATATTAAGGTAAGGTCTTTAGGGGAGATCCGAAGGCAGTATGACAGGTGTCCTTCTGTAAATGGGAAATGCGGGCACAGAGACAGATGTACAGAAGGAGGATGATGTTCAGTAATGGGAGGGTGGCCATCTAGCGACACGTCAGGGAGAGAGGCCTCAGAAGGAACCAACCCTGAGGACACCTGGAATTCAGACTTCCAGCTTCCAGAACTAGGAGGAAATAGAGGTCTGTGGTTCAAGCCACTCTCTGTGGTATTTTGCCACAGCAACGCAAGAAAATTAACATGAAGACCTATGAAGAATTTTGATGATAGCACCTAAAGGAGACTTGTGAATATTGAAAATCTTGCTATAAACTAATTAAAGTCTTTAAAAAGAAAGAGCTGGGGGCACGTGGGTGGCTCAGTCAGTGAAGCATCCGATTTCGGCTCAGGTCATGATCTCACAGTTCAGCAGGTCGAGCCCCGTGGTGGGCTCTGTGCTGACAGCTCAGAGTCTGGAGCCTGCTTCAGATTCTGAGTCTCCCTCTTTCTCTGCCCCTCCCCCGCTCATGCTCCGTCTCTCTGTTTCTCCCCAAAATAAATAAACATTAACAAAAATGGGAAAAAAAGGAGGTGAATAGAATAAAGAAGTTTGAAAACACAGATTGTGTTTTAAATAAGAGATATAATCTGTAGGGGGCATCAATGACTCAAGAGCAGCCCAAGCAAAACTCCCACTTTGTATCCAGAGAATGACTAAAGTGAGAGTTATCCCTTCTCCTGGCTCCGGCATTCTGGGAGTTGCTTCATCTGCACCGGTGGGTTTGCTGAGCCTGGGGCCACGTAAGTAAGTTCTCTCCTACTTTCTTTCTGGTTCCTGGAGTTTATTCTTCCTCACAGTCCTTCGGGAAATAACAGTTGCAAAGGCATTTTGAAGAATGCACACCAGGGTATAGGGCTACCTTTTCATGGTCTAAAGACGCAGCAAAGGGATCAGGAATCATAAAAAAAATCCACACAGCCTAGCTTTTATTCTTCATCAAACATTTCCAGAGTGCCCGTGCTGTTCTAGGAGCTGGCGGGATCTGGGGGGCCAATGCACGGTTGAGTAAAAAACCACAGAGTCCCTGCTCATGTGGCCTCGGACCCGTTACTGCAGAAGCAAGCTTAGACCTGAGCAGCACAGGGGGAAAGTTCAGATTCAAGAGGCAAGAAAAGACAATGTTTTAGTAATTTGAGTGGTGGCTGGCTAGGGAGAAAATGGTGAGGGCAAGGAATGGGGAGTGTTTGGGGGGCTGGCCACACAAAGGCCCCCCCAAGTCACATCCTTGAGTCAGTTCAGGCTCTTCCAAATCCACAGGCTACCACGGTTAGCTGGCCCCTGTAGGCAACTGGCCTCATCTTTGGGTAATTGTGAGTTCTGGATGAAAAGGATGGGCTTTGAATAGCCGTGTCTGTGTTCCCATGGCCGAGTCTTCCCTGTGCGTGAGAAGGAAATGCGTGAGCCCCGAGACCGGAGGAAAAGCAAGTTTTCTTTGATACATTTCGTGTGAAAAGCAAAATTTACTCATTGGTTCCTAGAGTGTTCTTTTCTCTCACCTTAAAGAAAATTAATTTCTGCCAGTGGTTTGTTTGTTTTTTTCTTCTTCCTTCTTCTGAGCAGTGTTTTATCTCGAAACAAAGGCAAGCCTTGAAACAGGTGTTGCCATGTGTACACTTTCAGGCACGAAAATGGAGCCTTGAAGAATCTTGTAGATACTTGTGAGCTTCGTGAAATCCCGGCTTGGCATCACCTCATGCCCTACGGAAGCCAGAGGGCCCCGTTCTCAATGGAGAGCCCACAGTGCAGCTGTGAACACATGTAAGCGCTTTTATGGGTTCAGATTTCTCGGATGTCTCCGGCTCCCTCACAGGGACCTTTTACCCCGCTGGGGGGTTGCTGGGAAAATCTTCCGAAGCCACCAGGAGGCCCAACAGTGCTCAGGAACTTCCGGAAGGCATGAAGCTGGGGGGGGGGGGCCGAATCCGAACCCTCCCATGACAGATCTTGATTTCCCCAGGGCTGTTAGGTCCTTGGGCTGAGTCCACCTCTTACTGCCTCGCCCTTCTCCCTTCCTCTGCTACCTCCACGTTTGTGGTTTCTAGCAACGCACCTTGGTCGTAAGCATCTGTTTGACTTCGCCCTTCAAGACTCCTGTTAAATTAAACAAGGTGGGTCATAGACCAAGGCAGCTCCAAGGCCACGGCGGCCTTCGTAAGCCAACCAAAGTCTCAGCCTGTAAGCGCCCCCAGTGTTCTGAAATCCAAACCCTAAGAACCATCCATCCCGAACAGCCAATTAAGCTTTCAACTGTCGCCAATCAAATAATTTCCTGTCTTTGTTTCCATTCTCTGTAAGTCTTTTCTCTAGCTCTTCTTCGGGAAGTGTTCCCTGACCCCTTCTGGTTCGGTGCGGCCTGACTGGAATCGATTTTTGCTCAACCAAACTCTTAAGAAAACATTTTCAATATGCCTCAGTTTCTCTTTTAACACCCCCGATCTCACCTTCCTACCTGGGAATTTGAGAACGACAGAAGTGTCGCACCTGATGGAAGCTCCAACAGAAGAACTTTTTTTTTTTGTTTTCAGTATTGCAACAGCTTTCCACCACCCTCTTGGTATATTAAAATGATCTATAAAAGGCGAGGGAAGCCAGAGAACCCTTACACCTGAGGAAGGTGGCTGACTTGAACTTTCATTTGGTCGCTGCGGAGAGCCCGTACAGGTGCCCAGTTCGAGACCTTAACCAGTTAGCAGAGAAGAGAAAATCCAAGCGGTTATATTACAGTGTGGTGCAGTGTCAGAGCGCTTCTCCTAAGAAGGCAGGGGCACCTGTATGGGGCCTGGGGAGCCATAAACAGCCAGGGATCCAGAGAGGAGCTGGCGTTGGAGCTCAGTAGTCATTGGCCACTTGAGAAAGGAGTTTCCAGCAAGGAAGAGCAGAAGACAAAATGCTTAGGGACCTGAAGAACACGGCATGTCTTGCAAAGTGGAAGGGGTGAGGGCGGCGGGGCTGGTAGGGAGAATATGAAGGAGGTAGGGGCAGGAATGAGGGCAGGAAGGGTAGATTGGGCAGAAAACACGAAGAGCCTTGTGTGGACCCGGACTTCATCACAGAGTTGGTGAGCCACATGGGAGGAGCGTGGGTCAGGTCTGTGTTTCAGGGAGATGGAAATGATTGGAGCCCAGTGAGCCTGGGGGGAGAGGGTAGGAAGAAGGCTGTGAGGTCCCAGGGATTCGTGGATTCAGGTGTGAGCAATGTGACTTCCGGCAGGTCAGGAGCATTTGCCCTGTCACCTTGACCACCTCCGAAAGGACACACTCGACTTAGTTCCAGATTGACTAGACCAGTGTTTCAATAAGCATACTAGTGGCTTTCCTGGGTATCTTAACCATGACATGCAATATTCCTGGTTTCCTCCCTGGCGGTGGGGACACAGCAGTGAGTGAAATGGACTAAAGTCACTCCCTTGGAGGAGCTTATATCCTCCTGGGTGTGGAGCAAGAACATTAATCCTCATTAGATGCTAGGTAGTAATGACGGTAGTGGCCAAAATTACACCTGGGAGGGGACCAGGAAGTCCCAGGGTGAAGGGAGCTCGAGATTTCTTTCTTTCTTTTTTCTTTCTTTCTTTCTTTCTTTCTTTCTTTCTCTCTCTCTCTCTCTCTTTCCTTCCTTCCTTCCTTCTTCCCTCCCTCCCTCCTTTCCTCCTTTCTCTCTCCCTTTCTTTCTTTCTTTCTTTCTTTCTCTCTCTCTCTCTCTCTTTCCTTCCTTCCTTCCTTCTTCCCTCCCTCCCTCCTTTCCTCCTTTCTCTCTCCCTTTCTTTCTTTCTTTCTTTCTTTCTTTCTCTCTCTCTTTCTTCCTTCCTTCCTTCCATCCTTCCTTCCTGTTTTCCTTCCTTTCTCTCTCTCTTTCCTTCCTTCTGTCCTTCTTCCCTCCCTCCCTCCTTTCCTCCTTTCTCTCTTTCTCTCTCTCTCTCTCTCTCTCTTTTTTTCTTTCATGTGTATTCACTTTTGAGAGAGAGATACTGACCACAAGTAGGGAAGTGGCAGAGAAAGGGAGACACAGAATCCGAAGCAGGCTCCAGGCTCTGAGCCATGAGCACAGAGCCCGTTGTGGGGCTCAAACCCACGAACCTGGAGATCATGACCTGAGCTGAAGTCTCCCGCTTACCTGACTGAGCCCCCCAGGCACCCCCAGGGCTTGCAGTTTCAATAGGCACCAGAACAGCTTCAATGAGGTAGGTAATTTTAACAAATATGATCCCTGAGATCTTCACTTGAGGGGTTAAGTTGTCTAAGGGGAAGCTACCTGTGATCCAATAATGTTTGCAGAGATTCTTGAGACCCTAACGGTGCCAGAGGGTTCTGCTCACCGTCTCCAGAGTGGGCGGCCATGTTGACTATACAAGACCTACCCCTGGTAACCTTGCTGGAAAGAGGTTCTAAGAACCACTCTCTGTTTCTGAGCTCGGAGCTGCCCTTGAGCATTTCAAACAACTCATCCCTCCCTCCTCCTTCCTTGGGCTGACCCCCAATTTATTTACTAAAAAAATGTTCAGCTCAGCTGTAGCATCTGTTTTCCAGTGAGACCCCTGTTTCTTACTCAATTTCCCAGCTGGTTTGACTTATCAGGACACAAGCAGGTCACCTGACTGGCCCAAGGCCACACAGTGAGCAAAGGGATCAGCCAAACATAAACCCAGCCTTATTATTATTTTTTTAAGTTACGCAGTTTCTAGAAGCTCCAGAGTTGTGGCAGATGGGATCTTAATCGCATTCACTGACACGTTAACACAAGGAGTCTCAGCACAGACCGCTTCAGCTGACTCGAGGAGTCTGTATGAGTTGGTTTCCCGAGTGGAGAACACAAAGCAGGGAAATATCCCCCGGTTAAGAGGCCATTTTGCACATGGCTGACGGCCGCCTCAATCGGACGCCATAGCTCCCGGGCAGCAGTACTTTCAGTTGGCATCTTCTTCAAAGACCTTACCTCAGGGGCTCAGCCTTGCATGATTAAATTATCTTTTCCTTTCCAGCCCACTTCTCCATGTCCGCCCTCCCCACCCCACCCCAGCGCCCTTCCTGTAAGCAATTTCAAGTTCATAACCAAACTCCTCCCGTGTGATGGAATTTCTGGGTGCAAATTGCATGCAGTTGTGGGGCGAGATCTTAGGGATAATTGCAGTGAGGTGGAGGGTGACGCAAGTTTGGACCCTTTGCAAAGCACCTTTTGGGCATTCTCATTTGTGACTCTCCTTTATGTTTTCATTAACCTTTGGGTTACGTTTTTGAAGCAAACACATTCAGTTTTAATTATCTAAATCTTTGATTTCTGTGTCTTGTTCAAATGAAGATTAATGTAAACGCTTGGTGTTTTATAGAAGTTCCCTTAGATCCCTGCCTGATAGGCGTCTCCATTTTCCTCCCCAGCCATCAGTACCCCTTTGTGATTCAGGGCCCCATAGGACCTGAAGGAAAGGTCTTTAGCTCTCCGGGCCTCAGTGTTCCTATCTGTCATTTGGACACAATTACGTGTACAACAGGGAATCTCTAATGATAAAGTTTAATGAGATGATGCATTGTGATGCGTGGTGTTTTCCCGCATCCCACTGAGCAATTCTCTGACACAATTCAACTCGATTCCGATACTGTCTACCTGGAGATGGCATCAGATCCTGCAGGCTCAGTCTCTACAAGACTCTCCCCTCTCTTCAGATGCCAATGTCAAGTCCGAGTTTTCACCTGGGTTTCTGACCAACCAGCTATAGACGGGGGCTTCCCATAACCCTCTCCTTGGGTTTGACTGATTTGCTAGAGAGGCTCACAAAACTCGGAGAAATATCTTATTTTCTAGATTACCAATTTATTACGAAAGCATATACCTCAGGAACAACCAGGGGGAAGAGGGTAGGATATGGGGAAAGGAGGGGGAGCTCCTATGCTCTTCCTGAGCATGCCACTCTCCCAGGACCTCCGGGAATGCCTGAAAGTTCTCAGAAGCCTGGCCTTTTGTTTTTTTTTATGAAGGCTTTATTACAAAAGCTCAGTTGGTTAAACCATTGACCATTGGTGATTGAACCCAATCTCCAGCCCTCCACCTGCCAAGGTTGGGGGTGGGGTGGGACTGAAAGTTTCAACCGTCTAATCACATGGTTGGTTACCCTGGCAACCAGCTCTCATCTTCAGGTTACCAAGGAGCTTTCCAAAAGTCACCTCATTAACATAAATAGCAAGCATTTTAGGAGCTCTGTGCTAAGAATAGGGATGAAGACCAAATATGTATTTCTTATTTGAAATCACTGTATCCCATGCATACATAATGACTCCAGCCCCATTATCCCAAGGAGTTCATTTCTTGGTATTATCATTTTTTCCTATCTTTTTAGGTGCCCCTAACACCTTCATTCTAGACCATTCCCTTCCAGGCTTTCTTCTCCACTCTTCCTCTCTAAACCCCATCACCCACCAACATAAATTTTCCTTAAAAATGTTTTTTGAGTTTATTTATTTATTCTGAGAGAGCGACAGACAGAGAGAGAGAGAGCAGAAGAGGGGCAGAGAGAGAGGGAGAGGGAATCCCAAGCAAGGCTCTGCACCACCAATGCAGAGCCCAATGTGGGGCAAGAACCCACAAATGGCGAGATCATGACCTGAGCCAAAACCAAGAATCGGACACTTAACTGACTGAATTACCCAGGTATCCCTTTTTTCCTTTTTATAATAAAAAATTTCAAACATCTGAAAGTAGAATGGTATGAGAATATTACAGTGGACACCTATATACTTATCAACTAGAATTATTAACAGGCGATATTTCCTTCATCTTATTCTTTTTTTGCTAAAGTACTTTAGAGCATTCCCAAGAAATCATGATTTTATCCATAAATAGTTCTCTTTGTACATATGCATCACTAAAAAATTAAGATATCTTATTATATATTCACAGTAGTATTGTCATGCCTTACAAAACAAAAACCAAATAATTCATTAAAGTCATCTAATACTTGGTCCATATATGATGGCTTTTTTAATGTCTGTTTTGTCAGAAACAGAATTCAAAGAAGGTCTAGTACATGTTGTGATTGTTCTCCTGGGTCACTCATTCCACCCTCTCTAACTGATTCTGCCGGGACGAGTCCTGGCTCCTGGGCTCATAGGCTTTTCTCCTTAACCCTGCTTGGGAAGAGATCCAAAGGCAACATCCAAGATCAAAGACGATCCCATCTTGGAAGGGTATGTTGATTGCTCCCCATTGGATCTTTTTAAGTTTATTTACTTATTTTTGAGTCACCTCTACACCCAATGTGGGGCTCCAACTCACGACCCTGCGATCAAGAGTCACATGCTCTTCCAACTGAGCCGCCCAGGTGCCATCCCCCTGTCCCATTGCATCTTAAGTCCAAAGCCCTGCCTCTATAGCTTAACACATAAACTTTATTCTTCGGGAAGGAAGTATCTTGAGAGAGACCATCTCTGAAGAAGAGTATGAGGAAAACTAAGAGGGTGCACGGAGAATGCCTAAGATCACTCAGCACATTGAAAATATGAAAGGATTCAAGAAGTTTATGGATTCTGAATTGGCAATGATGATATTCACAATGACGGCAACTCAGAAAGCAAGACTTCGTGTCAGCCGACCTGGGAGGGAAATCTGGGTTTTCTACTTGTGATCGGGCACGTCACAAAAGCAATACCACTAAGTCTTCCTTTCACGAATTGTGAATTGGGAATGACATTTCCTGGCCCTCTGAGGAAAAGAGATACCATGGATAAGGCATATATGACATTGCTGGAGCCAAAATAGGACTTCAATAAACGGCACTATATACACCATGTATGTAAAATAGAAAAATTAGATCATTTCATTCTCACCCATCTTATTTCTCTCTTTCTCTGCTTCTTCTCCCTCTATCTTTACCTTCCCTACCTTTCAATTCCTACCACGTGGGAATAGGAATCTATATACGTTTCACGTCTACATGGCATAGCAGACAGAATATTCGTCTGAGATTCTAAGTCTGGACTCATCTTTTAGTAGCAACCTAGCTGTAGGCAACTTTCTCCTGACTTGAGCACATTTGTTCATTTGTAGTAGGAATGTAATTTGTGATAGGAATACTCGTATCTGTTGGGAGAAACTTATAAGACCAGTGTACACTTAGGTTCCACGTAGCTGAGAGGGCTTCAGGAGTGGTAGAAGTCCCCACTGAGAGGGTGAGTCCAAAGGCATTGAGTGGATTTTAAGTAAATGAATACAAATTCCCATGGTGTGATTACATTCAGGAAGTAATTCAGAAGTATTGTCTTTTTTAAAAAATCGCGTTAATCTTCCAGGGTTTATTGGTTTTTCTCTGTCATTGAATCACTCCATCAGGAGTTCCTATGTTTTGAAGCCGCAGAACCACAAAATGCTAAAGGTAGGCTGCTAGGAGGTCCATGTGGCAAGTGGGAAATCACCTTGAAGCAATGGTACCCTCCAAGTCCATTACCAAGCTACCTACTGTAGAGGTCAGGAAAGTAAAGACTCAAGTGCCAAATTAAGATGTCTGCCTGATAGTGTTTAACAAACTGGTCTCAAACCCAACAGGGAGAAGCAAGGGGGAAAGAGATGGAAATGGTGGATTTAACACCCCCATGGTGTGTACAAACAGGGTAACAGGGTCACACTCCCGGAGTCCCGTATTAGGCACTGCTTACAGCTTCTCTCTGTCTCTCTCTCTTTTTCTGTTTCTCTGACCCATCGACCTTTTCTTCCGGGGTTTTGAGGAGGACCAGCATTGAGAAGAAACAGGGGGCCAACGTATGGAAGGTGCCCGATGCCAACGCGAGCTTGTGTCTGTGAGACACGGAGACAGGTTTGCTTGGTCACAGCGGTAGCTTGCCATTTGGCTTGTTGGCTTTTATCTGCGCGTTTTAGACACAGCACAAGTAGAGCCCAGAGAAGTGTTCCCAATGAACGGCCAGTTTAAGACTTGGTGAATTTTGAGTGTCTCAAATGTATTTAGTGCATTTTCAAGTATTCCATCCTTCCCGCCTACCACCAGTGTGCACCAGTATGCTCCACTTACTTCCTCTGTGTTTAATGTGTCTCACCAGGTCCTTGCATCTCTGCTTTATCTCCTCTGTCCCCATTGGTCTGTTTCTCTTGTTTTCTAGAGGCGAACTGAGCATCCTTAAACAACCCAGCAGGTGTACATGGCATCGTGCATGGCAGGTCTTGTGTGAAACAGGTCTGGACTGAGAACGAAAGCACAGAGTGGGAGAGGACATAGCCCTTCTCACTCTTTTAGTCTAGCACCTCCACTGTTCCAGAACCTTCTTCTTGTTCTCAAATTGAGATGAGAAGGTTTGAGGGAGAGAACGGATACCAGGCTCTGCCATTAGAAAGAGGCAAGCAACTCAGCCCCGCTCTGGGTCTTTTGGAATAAATTTGGAGGCAGAAGGAAAAATCCACGCATGGTGACTTCTTGCAGCCATGTGACATGGTGAGAAAAATCCAGGTAGCCCCAGATTGAAACCCCAGGTGTTTCCATTTGGCTGAGTAACATGACCTTGGTAGAATTGCTTAATCTTCCAAAGCATTCTTCCCCTAGCCTATGAAATCAGGAGAAGAGAGTTGTCAGGAGAACATACGAGAAGATGCGTGTGAGGTGCGAAGTGTCAGGAGTTCTGTTGTTTTTCCACACGTTTCTCACTTCTTCATTCTAGGCTTCGAATTGTCCCCATTCGAACCAACGAAGGCGTTCAGCATACCCATCGGACTCTTGGTGCAGTTTTGACTCAGGGTAGTAATAGGTCAGGGTGCTGGTTTTGGGGTCCTCTGGCAGTGAGGGGGTTCGCCTCTTCCACACGGGCACCAATGACTGCTTCCAGTGGGTTCCGTGCGGGGGATGCTTCCTTCTAGCCCAAGCTTGCTTCAAAGGACGGAATAAATCGTGCTCCGGGCTGCCACCCATGGCTGCCAAGGACAAAGCTGCGGACGGCAGGCTTCCTTGTTCCTTTAGAAGCACTCTGGGCCCCTGGGGTAAAGTTTCCTGTAAGTGTGGGTGTTAAAGTGGTTTGTTTTGGTGTTGTTTTTGATATGTGCAACTCCTTCCAGAGGCTAAGAAATGAAAAGCCCCGCCAGAGAAATCATCACAGAGGAATAAATAATATCCTAACCGCATCCTGAGCCCGAGCCGTTCTCCACACTCTCGCCCCCCAACGCCCCTCCTCTGCTCTCCAGCTCCAAACTTGCCGGGGTTTCAGCAAAGAAGCGAGAGGCACATGAAAATGTTCCAAAGCTGTCTTGGCGCAGCAGGGCCCGCCCATGCTGGGATGGGGAGAATTCCAAGCTAAACAGGCTGCCTTATCATTCCAGACTTTCTTGGCACGGACAGACTGTTTCCAGCCCCGAAACCTATTCTGTGTAGATAATGGACAACCAGTCACAGAGTAAACACAGGGGGAGTGGGCAGGTGCTCTGTTTCTTTGAGTTTGCCAACCAGATGTTCTTCTCCGGGACTTGCCTTTTCCTCCCCGGGCACCCTGAACTGCACAGAAATGTCACTCTTTCTTGACCTTTTCAGTGAAATAAATCAAACCTCTCCTGGGAGACTTCCTAAAATGTGCTGTCGATTTCACTTGCAAACTATTCATGTATTTGTGTCAATTTCTCCTTCTTCTTCTTCTTGTCCTTCTTCTCCTCCTCCTCCTCCTTCTTCTTCCTCCTCCTCCTCTTCTTCTTCTTCCTCTTCTTCCTCTCCCCCTCCCCTTCCCCTTCCCCCTCCCCCTCTCCCTTCTTCTTCTTCTTCTTCCCCTTCTCCTTCTCCTCCTCCTCCTCCTCCTCCTCCTCCTCCTCTTCCTCCTCCTCCTCCTCCTTCTTCTTCTTCTTCTTCTTCTTCTTCTTCTTCTTCTTCTTCTTCTTCTTCTTCTTCTTCTTCTTCTTCTTCTTCTGTCCCCCCACCCCCAATCTGGATCAGGCCGAGAAACCCCAGTCAAAATAAACATGTAAATCTTGACCTTTAAAAAAGTAACTACTATAGCAGAGCTATAAAAGTTACCCAGGGGAACTTAGGCTGCACAATTCATGCCCAGTCCTCGTGCTCTGGCTTGGCACAGGGCGCCGTAGATACTGGACACCCAGAGCTGCAAACCAAGGCCAAAGCCGGGAGGTGCCTGTGCTATTTCTACCGCTCCTGGTCAAGATGTCCCACATGCTGGGGACACTTGGGGCTATGGGGACGGCATGTTCTCTCTTTTTTGGCCGAGTGTGCTGTGGATCGGTGGGTCAGTTTGGAGGAGGCCGAGTGCTTTGAGAATATCTGACAGATTGAGGGAGGTAGTGAAATGCATGTATTTGAGTTTAGAAGCAGAGACTTCAACACAAGCCGCTTCGAAGTCCAGTCTCAGCTGTCCTTAGCCTAAAAAGGTTTCACCTGATTCTATTTTTTTTAAAGTTTTTTAATGTTTATTTATTTTTGAGAGAGAGAGAGGGTAGGGAAGGGGCAGAGAGAGAGGGAGACACAGAATTTGAAGCAGGCTCCAGGCTCTGAGCTGTCAGCACAGAGCCTGTGAACCACAAGATCATGACCTGAGCTGAAGTCGGCCGCTTACCCAACTGAGCCATCCAGGCGCCCCTCACCTGGTTCTTTCTGAACAAGTCTTGGCCTGAGCATCGAACTGGCTTGACCAGAGCAAGGGGAAGATTACATGAGGACACCCCTCGCTTTTGGACCTTAGTATTCCTGGGGGCAGAAGGGAGCTCCTCATTCTTCGGTCCCTCCTTCCCCAGTCCGGGGGCGGGGGGAAGCATCCGACCATCCCTCCTCAGTTGCCGAGCCTCAGAGTCATCTAATCTTTCCAGAATAGGCCCGAGCTAGGCAACGTGGGCTTTCCGAGCCTCTTGCTGCTCCGAATCCTCCAGTCGTTCCCCTGCCAGTGATAAAAGGAGGTGGTCCTACAACACCCGAGAGCTTAAAGGTTGATTATGGAAAATGTACACAGCCTGGTTTGGCTGCATAAGAAATTCAATGTCACCCATGCCGTGCGCTCTTCGGAGCACTGTCGTTATACGAGCTTATCTGTGATCTCACCTGATCCTGATTAATAACACCTTATGCTACCAGAAGGAGCTGTCGTTTATAAAACACTTCGGATTTTGTTATGCAGGACACATGCATAAGGCAGGTGGGAGTTACTTCCCCTTCTTCAGGTGAACTAACCAGGTCGTAAGGAAGTTATGGGATTTACCCCAAGTACGATGCCAGTCCGCAGCTAAACCAAACACCGACGTTAACCTCTTACCTCTAAATCCAGGCCTTTCCCCAGCAGGCTGGGCGTTGGGTGGGCCAGCTTCCGCTGTTCCCGTGCTGGAGAGAAGGCTGCTGAGCAGGAAAATCCAATACCTTTGCCCCCACAGGGTAGCTGGTGACGGTGCGCTTTTCCTAACTGCCGGTCCGGTGTTTTTGCCAGGTGCCCCCAAAGCCTTGAGAGGGAATCAGGGAAGACAGGAGGGAGTGTATGAGCATAAGGAAAGAAATCCAATCTGTAAATCCTACCCTAGGGGTGACTACACATTCGTAGTGTTTATATCACGATAAGGTATACAACAAAACAGCAGAAAATCTCTGCAACTCATCTGTTTCATTTACGGAGTCTATGTTCCAACTATCCTTTTGTATTATTGCAAGATTCGTGTGTGGAACGTGTCCGCCCTGGGAAAGCAGTAATCCTGCATTCAAGACGTGATGGGTAATTATACGCAGGAGCTGCACTTGGGTTTCCTGTCTACCGACAGACACGAGGGAGTCCGTCACAGCCTTTCCATGAAACACATTTGTTTTCCTCTCCAATTAGAGTTTCATGAACAAGACTCAAGGGTCGCTCTAGCCTGACAGAATTCGTCCTGTCGCCCGCAGGCTCACATCCCCTGCTGTCAATGTGCCTCCAGACGGAACAGCACGTCTGCAAGAGGCGGAGAAACTCCGGGGGACGAGACCCGCCTGGTGGAAGGTTGGCCATCAGGTTTGCTTGCACCCCATCCAAGTGGGCTTGCCAGACACAAGAGCACGAGGCAACTCATTTCTAGGGTGTAGGCCCCATCTTCCCAGGCCAGGTCTACAGTGCCTGTTACGGAGCTTCTCCGACACTGCCCTTGTTGTATGGTCTGGCCTTCCGCCTCTTCTATCCAAGCCTCATATGTCCGTTTTCATCATGATTATACTCTGAGGCTCTAACACGGTGCCTGGCATCCTGCGGGGACGGACCTAAAGCTGTCTCATAAATGCAGAAGAATGACAAAGGAACCTTAACTATGGCATTAGAGTGATGCTTTGTGTGTCCCCAGAGATCAGACGTTACCACGTCCACTCAAAATTCAGCCCAGAGACCAGAGGCAACATGGCGGAGGAGTAGGGGGCTCCAGTATTTCGCTTGCCCTTTAAAGGGGGACGACTGAAACCATTGTCTCTCTCAACTCCAAAAATCGGGGGGAAAAGGTGCTACAGCGGACAAGAAACGTAGGCGAAAACAGACACGGCCCAACTAAACCGTGAGTTTAATCTGGGTCGTATAAAACGAACTCGAACTCGGGAAGTTGAGCTGAGGGGAGGGTGAGCGTCTTCGGAGATAGCTGGGAAAGTGCCGATCGAACAACATCTGAACGAGAGGGCCAGAGCGGGTGAGACCGCTACCATCCAGCCCCTAAATGCAGGGCCTTTGAAGAGAAGTTCAGTGGCAAACAGCAGCACTACCTGCGCTGCTGGGACCGCACCAACCCCGTCCTAAGCCACTGGGACGCGCGCCGGAGGGATTGGCAGCGGGGACGCAGGCGGCGCTACCAGCCGAGCACCTCTAACCCCGGCACAATTATAACGAAATCGGGGGGTAGCAGACGGCCGCACCACCGCGCCACCCTCGCCCAGCGCCTCCGGGCACGCACCCTGCCGGGATAGGCAGCAGGCACCCAGGCAGCCCCAGGCGGCGGCTCCAGTAAACCACACTAGGCTGGCGTGGGCGGTGGAGAGAGAACAGAAATAAAGGGGCGATTAAAGCCTCCAGGACTGGTGGCGCGGGTCTGGAGAGACGCCATTGTTGTCTCAGAAGCCAGGAAGTCACCCCAGAAGCCATCCCTGCAGCAGTGGAGGCCGGACCCGCCTACACTAAACCACGCCCCTCCCAAACTATCAGCAGGAGCGACTGATCCAAGTGGAGATTGCTGCCTGGAGTAACGCCAGTCCTTTCTTCTTTTTAAATTTATCCCTCCCTTTCTCATTCCTACCGATCCCCATCCCTGAGCTGGTCATCCAGGGTACTGACTGGCTTAATCATTTTTTTTTTTGTTTTTTTTTTGTTTTTTGTTTTTTGTTTTTTTTTTGTTGTTGTTGTTTTTTTGTTTGTTTGTTTGTTTTTTGTTTGTTTGTTTGGGTTTTTTTGTTTTGTTTTGTTTTTTTGTTTGTTTTTTGTTTTTTGTTTTTTTGTTTTTGTTTTGTTTTTTAACCCACTCTTCGAGGACATGTCCTACAACCTCTTCTTTACTTCCCTAGCCCTTTTTCTGGAATAACCAGGCCGTATAAGTTCATCTAGACGACACTGATCTTTATTCCTTTTCCCTCGCACCTGTCCTTATTCTGATTTCTATCAGTCTGGATTAAACCCTTTAGTCGCTCTACCTGGGCAAAGTCCACTTCCTTCTTCTCCCTGCACCAGTCATTATTCTGTCTATATATGCTCTGCCACCAGTACACTACATACCCTGTCCTTAACATGTAGCTGTTACTTCAGGACATTGCCCTCAGAGAGTCACTTGTTATTTTTTTTCTGTTGTGAACTGCTTGTCTGGACCATTTGTCGGTACGTTTGAGTATTTCTGTGTTCCATGTGTCTGTCAGTTTTCCTTTCCAGGGAAACTTCAAGAAACAACCCATAACACATCCAGCCAAAATGACGAGACGGAAGAATTCTCCTCAAAAGAGTCTACAAGAAGCAGTGACAGCTCAAGAGTTAATGAAAACAGATATAAGCAACATAACAGAACTTGAATATAGAATGTTAATCATAAAACGAATTGCTGGCCTTGAAAAAAGCTTAGATGAATGCAAGGGGTCCCACGCGGCAAAGTTCAAAGACCTTAAAAACGGTCAGGAAGAATTAAAGAAGACATTGGAAGAAATACAGGGGAAACTGGAAGCAGCCACAGCACGGATTGAAGAGGTAGAGGAAAGAGTTAGTGCATTAGAAGACAAAATCATTGAAAAAGAGGAAGCAGATAAAAAGAGAGAGAAGCTGATCCAGGAACAGGAAAGGAGAATTCGAGAGCTGAGTGATGCGGTCAAAAGAAACAATATCCGTATCATAGGAGTTCCAGAGGAAGAAGAAAGAGAGAAAGGAGTCGAAGGGGTTCTTGAACAAATCATTGCTGAGAACTTCCTCAACATGAGAAAGGAAACGGGCATGGAAATCCAAGAGGCACAGAGAACTCCCCTCAGACGTAACTTGAATAGACCTTCTGCACGGCACATCATAGTGAAGCTGGCAAAATACAAAGATAGGGAGAGAATCCTGAAAGCAGCTAGGGACAAAAGAACCCTAACATACAAAGGGAGACCTATAAGGGTAGTAGCAGACTTATCTACAGAAACTTGGCAAGCCAGAAAGGAATGGCAGGATATCTTCAATGTGATGAGCAAGAAGGACATGCAACCAAGAATTCTGTATCCGGCTAGCCTGTCATTCAGAATAGAAGGAGAGATCAAGGTTTTTCCCAACAAACAAAAACTGAAAGAATTTATCACAAATAAGCCAGCACTGCAAGAGATCCTGAGGGGCATTCTATGAAGACAAGGTGGCAAAGAACACAAACTACCAGAGACAGCCTTACAAACATGAAACTTACAGATAATACAGTGACTGTAAGCCCATATGTTTCAATATTAACACTGAATGTAAATGGACTAAATGCGCCAATCAAAAGACACAGGATAACAGAATGGATTAAAAAACCCATCTATTTGCTGTCTTCAAGAAACTCATCTTAAACCTGAAGACACCTTCAGATTGAAAGTGAGGGGATGGAAAACTATCTACCATGCTACTGGAAGTCAGAAGAAAGCCGGAGTAGCCACACTTATATCAGACGAATTAGACTTTAAAATGAACGATGTAATAAGAGATGAGGAAGGACATTATATAATAGTCTCAGGGACCATCCAGCAGGAAGAGCTAACAATTGTAAATATCTACGCACCGAATTCGGGGGCACCCAAATTTGTAAAACAACTAATTACAAACATTAGCAACCTCATCGATAAAAATGTCCTAATAGTAGGGGATCTCAACACTCCACTCTCAGCATTGGATAGATCCACAAAACAGAAAATCTCCGCAGAAACAATAGCCCTGAATGACACATTAGGACAGATGGGCCTCACAGACATCTTTAGGGTCCTTCATCCAGAAGCTAAGGAATTTACGTTCTTCTCATCTGCACACGGTACATTTTCCAAGATAGACCACATTCTGGGGCACAGGGAAGCTCTGAATAAATATAAAAGAATTGAGATCATACCGTGTACAGTGTCAGACCACAATGCTTTGAAACTTGAAATCAACCACAGGAGAAAGCCTGGAAAATATCCAAGAACATGGCGGCTAAGAAATAACCTACTAAAAGATGACTGGGTCAACCAAGCCATCAGAGAAGAAATTAAAAAATACATGGAAACAAATGAAAATGAAAATACAACAATCCAAACGCTCTGGGATGCAGCAAAGGCAGTCCTGAGAGGGAAATATATTGCAATCCAGGCCCATCTCAAGAAACAAGAAAAATCAATAACACAAATTCTAACAGCACGCCTAAAGGAACTAGAAGCAGATCAACTAAAACAACCCAAGCCCAGCAGAAAGAGAGAAATAACAAAGATCAGAGCTCAAATTAACCATATGGAGACAGAAAAGGTAGTGGAACAGATCAATGAAACCAAAAGCTGGTTCTTTGAAAAAATAAACAAAATAGACAAACCTCTAGCCAGGCTTCTCAAAAAGAAAAGAGAGAGAACTCAAATAGATAAAATCGTGAATGAAAAGGGAGAAATTACAACCAATCCCTCAGAGATACAAGCAATCATCAGAGAATACTATGAAAAATTATATGCCACCAAACTTGGCAATCTGGAAGAAATGGACAGCTTCCTAAATAGCCACACGCTACCAAAACTCAAACGGGAAGAAATAGACAATTTGAACAGACCCATAACTAGTGAAGAAATAGAATCAGTTATTAAAAACCTCCCAGCAAATAAAAGCCCTGGACCAGATGGCTTTCCTGCGGAATTTTACCAGACATTTAAAACAGAGTTAATTCCTATCCTCCTCAAGCTGTTCCAAAAAATTGAAACGGAAGGAAAACTCCCGGACTCATTCTATGAAGCCAGCATCACTTTGATTCCCAAACCAGATAGAGACCCAGCAAAGAAAGAAAATTACAGGCCAATATCCCTGATGAATATGGATGCAAAAATTCTCAACAAGATACTAGCAAATCGAATCCAACAGCATATAAAGAGAATTATCCACCATGATCAAGTAGGATTCATCCCTGGGTTGCAGGGCTGGTTCAATATTCGCAAATCAATCAACGTGATACATCACATCAACAAAAAAAAGATAAGAACCATATGATCCTGTCAATAGATGCAGAAAAAGCATTTGACAAAATACAGCATCCTTTCTTAATAAAAACTCTCGAGAAAGTCGGGATAGAAGGAACATACTTAAACATCATAAAAGCCATATATGAAAAGCCCACAGCTAATATCATCCTCAATGGGGAAAAATTGACAGCCTTCCCCCTGAGATCAGGAACACGACAGGGGTGTCCACTCTCGCCACTGCTATTTAACATAGTGCTGGAAGTCTTAGCATCAGCAATCAGACAACAAAACAAAATAAAAGGCATCAAGATTGGCAAGGAGGAAGTCAAACTTTCACTTTTTGCAGATGACATGATACTTTACATGGAAAACCCGACAGAATCCACCAAAAGCCTACTAGAACTGATTCATGATTTCAGCAAAGTTGCAGGATACAAAATCAATGTACAGAAATCGGTGGCATTTCTATACACCAACAATGAAGCAGCAGAAAGAGAAATAAAGAAGCTAATCCCTTTCACAATTGCACCAAAAACCATAAAATACTTAGGAATAAACCTAACCAAAGATGTGAAAGACCTCTACACTGAAAACTATAAAAAACTTATGAAGGAAATTGAGGAAGACACAAGGAAATGGAAAAACATCCCATGCTCATGGATTGGAAGAATAAATATCGTCAAAATGGCAATACTACCCAAAGCAATCTACACATTCAATGCAATCCCAATCAAAATTGCACCAGCATTCTTCTCAAAGCTAGAGCAAACAATCCTAAAATTTGTATGGAACCACAAAAGACCTCGAATAGCCAAAATAATACTGAAGAATAAAACCAAGGCGGGAGGCATCACAATCCCAGACTTTAACCTCTACTACAAAGCGGTAGTCATCAAGACTGTATGGTATTGGCACAAAAACAGACGCATAGACCAATGGAATAGAATAGAAAACTCAGAAATGGACCCGCAAGTATATGGCCAACTAATCTTTGACAAAGCGGGAAAATGTATCCAATGGAAAAAAGACAGCCTCTTTAACAAATGGTGCTGGGAGAATTGGACAGCAACATGCAAAAGAATGAAACTAGACCACTTTCTTACACCACTCACAAAAATAAATTCTAAATGGATAAAAGATCTGAATGTGAGACAGGAAACCGTCAAAATCCTAGAGGAGAAAACAGGAAAAAGCCTCTTTGACCTAAGATGCACAAATTTCTTACTCGACACGTCTCCAAAGGCGAGAGAATTAAAAGCAAAGATGAACTATTGGGACCTCATCAAGATAAAAAGCTTCTGCACAGCAAAAGAAACAACCAACAAAACGAATAGGCAACCAACGGAATGGGAAAAGATCATCGCAAATGACATATCGGATAAAGGACTAATATCTAAAATTTATAAAGAACTTACCAAACTCCAAACCCGAAAAACAAACAACCCAGTGAAGAAATGGGCGGAAGATATGAATAGACACTTCTCCAAAGGGGACATTCAGATGGCCAACAGACACATGAAACGATGCTCAATGTCACTCATCATCAGGGAAATACAAATCAAAACCACACTGAGATACCACCTCACACCAGTCAGAGTGGCTAAAATGAACAAATCAGGAAACTATAGATGCTGGCGAGGATGTGGAGAAGTAGGCACCCTCCTACACTGTTGGTGGGAATGCAAACTGGTGCAGCCACTCTGGAAAACGGTGTGGAGGTTCCTCAAAAAAATGAAAATAGAGCTACCCTACGACCCAGCAATAGCCCTGCTAGGAATCTACCCAAGAGACACAGGAATGCTGATGCATAGGAGCACGTGTACCCCAATGTTCATAGCAGCACTTTCGACAATAGCCAAATCATGGAAAGAGACCAAGTGCCCATCAACTGACGAATGGATAAAGAAGTTATGGTACTTATATACAACGGACTACTACGTGGCAATGAGAAAAAATGAAATCTGGCCATGTGTAGCAACATGGATGGAACTGGAGGGTATTATGTTAAGTGAAATAAGTCAGTCAGAAAAAGACAGATACCATATGTTTCCACGAATAGGTGGACTTTGTGAGACTAAGAAAAAACCAGGGGGAGGGGAAGAGGGGAAAGGAAAAAAAGACACAGAGAGGGAGGGAGATAAAACATAAGAGACTCTCAAAGACTAAGAAAAAACTGAGGGTAAGGGGGATGAGGGAGGGGGGAGAGGGGGTGATGGGCATTAAAAAGGGCACATGTTGGGATGAACACTGGGTGTTATATGTAAACCAATTTGAAAATAAACTATTATAATAAAAAAAAAATTCAGCCCAACCTGAAGGCATGTAGCGTTGACTTCTCTGAGCAAAAGGAAATAGCTATTTGCTTGTTGATAGACTTGCTCTTGGACCAAGCCTAAGGACTTGCCCACAGTTTTAGATCAATGGACGTTCCTCGCATGATCTGTGGGGTCACAAGCTCCTGGAATATCAGCGACCCAGCTCAGAGAGCGGCAGATACTGGGGGTTCGGTAAGGTTTTGATGAGTGAGGGAGATAAATGTGAAAACAAATGGTCTGAGATTCTCTTGCAAAGGCGTAGGTTGATCTTTGGCTTCATTCAGGCAATCAATTTGCTTATGTTTAGCCATGTTTTTAATATTTGTTTATTTATTAAAAAAATCTTTTTTAATGTTTATTTATTTTTGAGAGAGAGAGAGAGAGAGAGAACGCAAGTTGGGGAGGGGCAGAGAGAGAGGGAGATGCAGAATCTGAAGCAGGCTCCAGGCTCTGAGCTGTCAGCACAGAGCCTGACTCGGGGCTTGAACCCACAGACTATGAGATCATGACCTGAGTCGAAGTCAGTAGCTCAACCGACTGAGCCACCCAGGCGCCCTCTGGCCATCTTTTTTAAATGTCTTCCCCTATGCATTTCTTTTCTCTGTCTCTGTGTAATCTCTAGAAATTGGAGACACTAATTCTTAAGATATTGCGAGAGGTGATCCAGGGAAGTTTAGAAACTTTGTGAAATATGGTACCAAGTACAGGCTCGCTGGTTATTTTTAAATCTGACTTTCCTTCCTTAGGTTTCTAGCATCCGAGATCATTAAATATAGATAGCACTGCAGACCATTTGAAACACCTACCTTCCATTATGTCCACCATTAATTTTGCTTGTTCCTTCTGAGGTTCTCTGAGGTTGAAGAGCGAAACCTCAAGGTCACTTTCAATATCAGACAGCTTCCCTGCTCAGGCCTCACCTTCCTATTAATAGCCAGCTTGATTCTCACATTCTGCGCCCTCGCGTGACAAGATGGTGTACAGGGTTGGATCTTAGGGTTCTAAAATTTGAGGCTCTGAGGTTAACATCACTGCTCAAGTAGCATTTGGGTTTAAAAGCTGGAGAGAACATTCCACGACATGATCTATGTATCTGGTGTGGAGATGAAATTCAAGCCCTTCTGTTGACTTTAGCATTTCCACAAGGACTGGATGAAGAACGAGTCTCTCCTCCGATCCTCATATTCTCTCTTCAACAATCCATCTGGGACTGGACTGAAAATCCTTCTCCCCCCAGCACCCATGCCGCTCAGACTGCATTCCTTGCTTTCCCCTCCCTCACCTACCTCGATTTGCTTCCGCACAGCGTTTGTACCCGTGGCCGCTTTCCTTTCTCGATTGTAAGTTTCCTTGAGACAAGTCTTCCTTTTTTTTTTTTTTTTTTCTTAAGTTTATTTATTTTGAGGGAGTGAGCGAGAGCAAGTAGGGGCGGGGCAGAGAGAGAGAGGGAGAGAGACCATCCCAAGCAGGCTCCATGCCCAGCACGGAGCCCCCCACGGGACTTGATCTCGTGGTCTGTGAGATCATGACCTGAGCTGAAATCAAGGGTGGGAGGCTTAGCCGACAGAGCCCCCCTGATGCCCTAGATGAGACTTCCTTATTTGTCTCCTTCTCCCTACCCCGAAGCCTACCATGATGGGTTACAAATGTCTACTCAGTGAACACGAGACTTCCTCTAAAGGATAACGGACCCCCGCCCCGCCTCTCCCGCAAAGAAGGACCAAAGACAGAGACATCAGAGCAAGCTGACATTTTTATTCTGCTTGAATCTCATCAACACCAATGACGGGAGGCCTTCCCTTTTGCCTTCCTCCAACCTTCCTCTTTCCCTGGCTGAGCACTCCATGTATGCTTGTTAAAACACGGAAAACGTTGACTGGGCCGCGTCGTTGATTGCATCTCAGGGAGTGAGGAAACAAGCCTCAGAGGGCCCGGCTCGGCTTTCCCAGGCCCCAGCTCCAGGCTGCCGGCGCCAGGGCCTTTGTGCAAGGGCCTGACGAGCTGCAAAGGCGCGCGTTTCCGCTCGTGCTCTGACACGGTCTGAAATCAATACCCATCGCACGGAACGTGGCGGAGGACCGGAGGCTGGCGGTGTCGCTTCTGACATTTCAGGAGCGTCGCGGCTGTCCCCAGGGGGGTCGTCTGGCCTCCTGCAAGCCCAGTGCGGGGTGAGGGAGGGGGAGTGGGACACAGGGTTCTATCTACACAGACCAGCCGGCTGCTTTTGTTCTAGCAAGACCTACTTTAATTCATGGTTCAGATCGATTCGTAAGGCTGATGTCACAAAAAGAGCGATTCGTTTTGCTACTGAGCGAGAGAAAGAAAGCAGAGGGGGCTGTTCTTGGGCGGTCCCTAGGGCGGAGTCTGCAGGAAGTGGACGTCTGTCCTCGACAGTCTGCAAGGACACTTGTTCCTGAGCGTTACAACCCTACTCCAATGTCGTCACATCACAGTCTTTTATAGGAGTTCATAGAGGTGTGTCCCCATTTTAAACGAGATATACATAAGGCCCATGTATACTTAAGCATGCCCGTGTATACTCAGGGAGCTATTTGGGGCACTTCTCACTGGCCAGTTAGCATCCAGGTTCCCTGGTGAGGTTGGGGTACCCCCTTTTCTCCCTGACCCCTTTGCCTTGCAACTCCCAGCACCCCCAATTGTTTACCTGATGTGTCCTGAGGCTGACAGGTCTCCTAGAGGACCGTAACGGGACTTCCTAACTGGTCTTTCGGGCGCCAAATTCTTCCACCTTCTCTGCTTTCAGCACCTCCCGTGCCTTCAGAGGGCGCGTTCTAACACAGACAGGCCCGCCCTCGCCCCCAGTTATGCTCTCCAGTGCCTTTCATTGTTGTCTGTAGAGTATTTCCGAAAACATTGGAATTGGATCACCGTGGTTTTGACTCAGCCCCCCTACCAAGCCCTGGCTCTGGGCTGTCTTTTCCATCATTTCTTTTCTAGGACGTAGGGCTGCGTGTCTCCCCCTAGACATCACCGTGCTGTTAAGTCACTCCTAGGGCAAGCGCCTCTCCATCCATCAAGATGCTGCTCAAATCCCATTTTATTCCTGTCACTCTTCATGCTTCCTTGGTATGAAGACTTAGTCATTCCACCCCTCTCTGATCCAACAATATTTCACATATCTTTATGGTAATGTCTATCATTCATAAGGCTATCTGTGTATTATTTATAATATTTATTATATAATACATATTATATAATACAGAATATAAATAAAACAGATTTATTGCTATAAAGAATATTACTATTACCATCATTAATATTAACTATTAATATTTATTTTAATAATGAATAATAAGCTGCGAAGGAATACAGTTCCTTCTGTTAAGGAATTCCACCTTTAAAAAAATTTTTTTAACATTTATTTATTTTTTAAGAGAGAGAGAGCATGAGCAGGGGAGGGGCGGAGAGAGAGAAAGGGAGACACAGAATCCGAAGCAGGCTCCAGGCTCCGAGCTGTCAGCCCAGAGCCCGATGCAGGACTCGAACCCACGGGCGGTGAGATCATGACCTGAGCCGAAGTCAGATGCTTAAACGACTGAGCCCTCCGGGCGCCCCAAGAACTCCACCTTCATTCATGTTTGAGTTTCTTGTGCCCGTCTGTGCCTGCTAGTTGTGGGGTAGGGGCTTTGAGAAAAGTCTGGATCGAATCTCCAAATTTGAGTCACTTGTGTTCCTTGGGTTTGGCCATTCGTGAATATGACATATTAACACACCGATATTTATTGAGTATTGCTTTGGGGGTTGGGTATAGAGAGTAAGCCATCTTAGAATCAGACCCCGTTGAATCCTGGCATTAAAAGTTTCTTACTAGGCTTCTAGATCCATGTGCTTCTTTTGGTTTAGAACGGCGCTTCTTAAATTTTGCCAGAAATGCTGAGCCCTGATACATGCATAAATAGAATGTCCATAGACTTCTTAAAGTGTATGCAAGAGATAGACTCCCTTAGAAATCTCCAGTAGAGAAGAATCTTTTAGAAAGAGGACTCCATCTTGATTTTTCTGCTTGGGGACTTGTTCATGAGGAAGATAAGCTTCTTTGTGGAGAAGTTAGGCTTCATGATTTTTTATTACCTGGGACCAGCCTGAGACTAATTTGTCATGCACTGAAGTCAGCTTGATCCTCGGGTGATCAGCTGCTTTCATGGGACGGGTCTAATTAACGGAGGCATAATTCCTGATGGGAAGGAGCACAGGCTTTGGAGTCAGAGGGCCTGGATTCTTCTCCCAGCTCCGCTGAGGGGTGTGCCCTGGGGAAAATTACTTACTCTCTTCTTCGATTTCCTCACTTATAACATGAGAATAACAAAAATTTCCGTGGGAGATGAGATCACAATATGACATATCAGAGGACGTCGGAAGATCTTTGTAGAAGGCTTGATTTGGTGCCTGATGCAACCTGAAAAAATGAGCTATTTATCATGATTATTTTTCTGTGGCGCTCTCTGCATCGAGCTGGCTCTTCTAGATTTGGTTTTGATTTATTTTTCATACATTTAGTCAGTGTTAATATTTGGCCGAAGGGAATGTGTGATTTGAATGTTTACAATCGCCATGCCTTAAAACAACACGCATCCTATAAGCCAAATAGTTGTAGGACATGAAGTATCAGGAGAAAAAAAAAAAGTCAGCCAACACCTTTTTGGCAACAGCTTGCCAAACTTTAAGAAGTTAGGATTAGAAGTTTATTTCTTGTGAAACTACAGTTCCACACATTTTGTATTTTCTTGAAGCACAAACATCACTGCACACATTAGTAAGCGATCAGTGTCCTAATTCTTTCCTTTTTTCTTTACCTTTGTAATTGTTCAGTAGGGAACAGGAGCCGGAAAGAAATTCTAGTCTTAGTTCTCATATGATGTTAGAGAAACCGAGTGGAAAAAATGTGTGTGAAGGAACCCATGTGTACCATACGGACTGCCTTCCTATATAATGCCTCAAATCTCATACATTTGTGAGACCGGCTTTGTTACTTGATTTTAGAGGTAAGGAAATGAAGGCCTGGAGTGGTTATAAAATGATCGTCTTATAAGAAAAAGATACCTTTCAGGGTGCCTGGGTGGCTCATTCGGTTAAGCGTCCGACTTCAGCTCAGGTCATGATCTCACGGTTTGTGAGTTCGGGCCCCGTGTCGGGCTCTGTGCTGACGGCTGGGAGCCTGGAGCCTGCTTCGGATTCGGTGTCTCCTTTCTCTCTGTTCCTCCCCCACTCACACTCTGTCTCTGTCTCTCTCTCAAAAATGAGTAAACATTAAAAAAATTACAAAAAAAAGAAAAAAGGAAAAGAAAACTTTCGATTGAATTCACATGAATTCGGTCTTTTTCCCCCTGGTTTTATGGATTGCAGGTGAAAAGGAGGGGGGAGGTGGTAGGTGAGTTCTCTCATTTGAGCGTCACGGGCTTTACAGCCTGCTTCGTCAGGAAAAACATCCCTGTGAATGTTGCTTTGTGTTAAAGACAGAGGGCATCCTGTGAAATGCTTCTGACTTGGTGGCAGAGCGAGCAGCAGCGTGCCTTCCGGAAATATCAGGGAAGGAGAAGCCTCGCTGCCTGGCGGACTGCCTCCACTTGTCATGCCATCTAGACCTTTAACTGAGGCAATGCCAAAGTCTGTTCCATGTTCCCAACTGTGCCCCATCGAGGGAGGTTTACAGACGATCTCTTTGGAATGATAGGAACAACACCACTTGCCTAAATACATTTTTGACAATGTTTATTTATTAATTTTGAGACAGAGAGTGTGGGAGAGACAGAGAGGGGAGAGAGAGAGAATCCCAAGCAGAGTCCGAGCTGTCAGCACAGAGCCCCATGTGGGGCTCGATCTCATGAACCGTGAGGTCATGACCTGAACCAAAATTAAGAGTTGGATGCTTAACAGAGCGAGCCACCGAGGCGCCCTTCATTTGCCTAAATATTAATGTCACGGCTTTGCATATTTTGTTATTAGTAATGCATTTGAAAAGGTAGTTTCCTATAATGGACTAAGAGACATTTATTTTTCTCTGTGTGCGATTCTCAAACAGGGTCAGTTTAGCCTCCCAGGAGACGTATGACAACATCTGGAGACATTTCGGGTTTGCCCAACGAGGGGTTGCCGCTGGCATCCAGTGGGTAGAGGGCAGGGGTGCTAACCATCTTCCAGTGCCCAGGACAGCACCCCCCACCCTCCCGACCGAAGATTTTCTTGCCCGGAATATCAGCAGTGCCAAGAAACCCTGAGTTGAGATTGAACTGCCTCAAAACCTCTCCTCCATTTCTAATCTGAGCCTACTCATTTAAAAGTATTCTCCCTTTTGGCACAGGCAGAGTTAATGTGGTGCAGAATTCTGCAGCTTTGTCTCAACTCCCGCGTCTGAGGAGGTGATCGATGCCTCGGATTCTTTCCTCTCTGTCAGTTATCAACTTGCCCTCGGCCTCTGGTGTCCGAGCTCTGGTTGCCGGGGAATGCTCGCTGGAGACGTTGAACCATATCCCACCTCTCTGAAATGTGCCTTTAATTAGATAGAAGGAAATCATCTCATAAAATAAATTTACACCAGGCCAATGAAGAGATTAAGGAGACAGAAATAATGATCTTGCTGATAAGCAATAGAAATATGACTTGAGTAGTTTGGAGGAAATAATTTGTTTATGGGGTGGATGGATTCCTCTTAAATCATTTAAAAAATATGACAGTTACATTCCTAAGACTAAGAATCCCCCATTTACCTGCCAAACCTTTTGGGCATTTCCCCTGGCATTCCTTACTCAATCTCCAGTATCCTAAGTGAAATACAGATGCTCTCGTGGTGATTTGGGGTCAAATCTCAATCCGACTTCGCAAACTTCGTCTGCATTTGTGCATTAATTAACGAATTAGTTTTTTAAACTCTGTTTTTTTATGCCCTACCCATCTCAGCGCTCTGTTAGCCCTTGAGCATTGCAAATGTGCACAGAATATGGTTCTTGTAGTTGAGAAACTGATGAAGCCTAGGGGAAGAGAAAGATTTTGAAGCAAATATTTACAATCAAGGGAACCAGCGCTATTCCGAGAGAAACGCAAAGCACTCTGGGAACACACACAGAACAAATCCTGTTTAGGGAATTGAGAGACATTTTACCCACGAGGCAACAAATGAGTTGGGTGGTGAGGAGCAAGGGGGAATCTTCCAGGCAGAGGGGGTGACCGACAGAGGCAAGAAGATATTAAAGGGTGTGGATTGAGATACTGTGACAGGAACGTGATGTGGATCAGGGTGGATGGTAGGAGTTGGAGCTGGATTTTATCTTCCAAAGTATGGTGAGCTTTTTGGGGGAAGAAGTTCAGCTTGCTTTCTTCCTTCCTTTCTTCCTTCCTTCCTTCCTTCCTTCCTTCCTTCCTTCCTTCCTTCCTTCCTTCTTTCTTTCTTTCTTTCTTTCTTTCTTTCTTTCTTTCTTTCTTTCTTTCTTTCTTTCTTTCTTTCTCTCATTTATTTATATATATCAGTATTTCTGTAACCCCAATGCCTGCAACAGTGCCAGGCTTATAGCGTCTCCTCAACATCAGTAAGAACATCAACGGTAACAAAGGGTTGGTGATTGTATGCGCCGAGTCTCTAAGCAGAGAACTAATACAATGAGCAGTAGAGGTACTGGAAAAAGGCATATAAGAACAGAAGTAGAAAGTTGGGTCATAAGGAAACTATGATCTGGACAAGTAATGATAAGGACCGTGGCGGAACAAAAGAAGGGCATGGGTGGGAGTCTGGAGACATTTGGTAGAAAAATATAATAGGACTTGGTAAACGGAAGAAGTTGGAGCGTACCAAGGGGTATTTGGAGGTCCCGTCATTCATAGCATGCACAGAGTATGCCTAGAGCCATCGAACCTTCATAATGTTGTATTTGAGACAGCACCTTTAGTGCCATGGAGAAGCAGTGCTGTGGTTGAGAGACACTGGTGCATCTATCCCCTGTTAATAAATCTCTACGTCAAGTCAAATTCTCTTACATTTGCTCCTTATGACCAGGTAACTGTGATCAATATAATACTAAAAGGAAAGCATGTGAGAGTTTTGACATCCCTGCTCCCAGAAGGGAGGCTGTCTGCATTGACTGCGTCAAAAGAAAGCGGAGTGGATTCAAGCACGGGATGGTTCATCTGAGTCTCCTGAAGGCTCTTCCTGTTGCTAGCAGGCCCTGCTCAGTCTTTGACATCCTTGTCCCCATGAGCTCTGCCTTGCTCCTAGGTGAGGGAAGGTCTGAGCTTTTTGGGGTGGGCGAATGCCACTCGGTGACTAAAACAGGGGCATTACACAACTGAGTTGCTTGTTCCTAACTAACATTCAGTTTGTAGTTATTAGAGTTTTCTATGGGCAGTCTAGGCTGGTCTAGTTCATGTGTAACTACTACTTTATCCCAAGAAAGGGTTTAAGCAGTGTTTGGAATATAATAATAGCAAGAGAAAATGGAGATGAGGGGAAAATAAAGTGAAGGTAGGAGTAAGTCAATACACAAAATGTATATCTCAAAGACTAGTCATCATTGAATACCATAAGTGTTGGCCTAGAAAGATCGTGGGAGCCTGTTTCTAAGATTCCTGGCTTCAAGGTGGTACTACATGTAGCTCTGAGCTGAAGATGGTACCTACCTGTGATGCCCTCGGGACAGTGTATTCTTTGTCTGCTGATACATGGTTTAAAGGTTGGGATTTGCAGAATCTTGCCAGGTCATCATTTCCAAATGGTTTGCTGTTGGAAGATGTGTTGAAGGAGAGTAACAACTAGGAAAGCAGAGGCCCAAGGTGTCCTGGGGAAGTCACCGGTTGTATTGTGGTATCCGGTCTCTGGATCAGAAGGAAACTCTCTTGCCATTCCAAAGCATGACACTGTAGGCATGAACCAGGATCCTACTTATAGACAGGCAGCATCCCAGTGGTTAGGAACGCAGACTATAAGTAAAGTAAGACAGAAGGAACCATGTGTGCACTACTTACTAGCTGAATTACCTTAGGTAAGACATTTAATTTCATCAGCAAACAGAGAAGCTTTCCATATTATACCTTAATGCAAAGTTCCCTGAGAACATAATTTACAGCGAAAACACTTAAAATGGCTAGTTTTAACACAAGTTAATGCTAGAACATGTATATATATATATATGTTTTCAGACACCCATTTTCCGAGAGTTTGATTCATCTTTACTGCCCAGGAATGATTAAAAAGCATTTAATAAGACTGCACAAGTAATGAAGACGCAATAGGAGCCTTTGTCCATTACTTTTAACTTGCAAATGTTAACTCTTGGCCTGATGTAAGAATAATGGTTCTTGGGAGACTCAGGTAAATGTATAGCCTGGAGAAAGGAGTGAGTTAGGGTTGGGAGTAAAGCAGAAAGGAGAATGGTGAGGACCCTATTCTCCTCTTCCAACTTCTTGGCATTTAGGATGGTAGGCATCGATGGAAGGTGACAAATTACACTTTATTCAGTCTGAGGATTATTTTCTTTTGAACATTTTTTGAAAAGAAAAAATAATGACTATAACTTCGACTTCTTCCTGCTGTGAGTGTTAGTGACTCTGGGCTAATACTTTAAAAATATATTGGACTGAGGGGCGCCTGGGTGGCTCAGTTGGTTAAGCGGCCAACTTCGGCTCAGGTCATAATCTCACGGTCTGTGAGTTCGAGCCCCGCGTCAGGCTCTGTGCTGATGGCTCGGAGCCTGGAGCCTGCTTCGGATTCTGTGTCTCCCTCTTTCTCTGCCTTTCCCTTGCTCATACTCTGTCTCTATGTCTCTCAAAAATAAATAAACGTAAAAAAAAAAACAAAAATATATTGGACCTATATATTTTATTCTCCAGAAATGATGCTGTCTTAAAGGCAGCTCATGGACTCAAAACACTAATTTTTTTTTTTAAGGTGCATTTAGATCGAGGAGATCAATGCTCACTTTTGAGTTTCAGAACACATTTTCTGGAGTCTTTGTTGAAAGCTTGGGCTTGTTGAAAGAGAAAATAGTTCTCTAAATTCCATTCATATCCTCTATGACTGGGCAAGACAGTACAAAGAGGAGATAAGTATGAAGTTTAAGGATATGTCCTATAAGATGGGAATGGTAGAAAGTTCTTCTATGTGGAAAGGAGGCACTGAGCCAAAGGCAGCAAGAATCTGGAGTGAAATGCTTATGGTGTCACTCGTTGTGACCCAGTAACTCTGTCACCGGGAGGAAGGTGGGACAGATAAAGAAGTAAGACTGAGGAGAGAAGTCAAATAAAGCCTCGGGGGGAAAAGAGGGCCTTGGTGTTCTACCTCTGTGCCGTTCTTCCTAGTCAGATTCTGGGAGGCCAGCTAGCAGAAAGCCCCAGACCAAGATGGTGACGTGGCTGTCAATAAGCAGAGACGAGTTTGGGAAAGGAAGGTGGAGAGACTCGGAGCTAGTCTCCATGACCCGCGTGTGGTCTCTGCGGGATCCTTATCTGAGATGCTCTGGGTCTAGGGCCCTGGAAGGTGGTTGAGAACTAAGATTCTATGTCCTCTCTAAATATAAACAGTGTGAATTCCACACGAATGTTGGTGTTGTACCCAGGTCACCTGAACTGACTTCTTTCCAGACTAAGATTAGCTTAGACATTGTGTGTGTGTGTGTGTGTGTGTGTGTGTGTGTGTGTGTGTTCATGTGTGCAAGTAAGGATTACTTTAGTTCCTGTATGCGATGTGTTCAGTACCGGTCTAGAATAGAGCGAGTGGTCAATAAATGGTGTCTAATGTTATTGTTACTAACACAGAATGGACATTGGTTTGCAGGCAGTGGTTGGCTTGGAGAGTTCCAGTGTATTTACTCTGGGGGCTCTTCCAAAAAGGTCTGAAAAAATCCCAGGTTAAGGGCGACTCTGGTTTGGTAGATCATGGGTGAATAAGAGGTGGGGCCATGAGGGAGTGTCTGCACGGGATAAAGGAAGCATTTTCAGGGGTGCACCCATGAGGGTATAGGTGGCCATTGTACCCTGAGACAGGCCAGGCCAGTGTAAACCCATGGGCCTAATGCACCCTGGACTGTCCCCACCTTGTCATATCATGGCCTGTTGGGGGTTAGTGGGACTATACCTTGGGAAAAGGATTGGGGGAGGATGGACAGATGAAGCTGATTCTCCCACAAGGAGGATTTGTGGATCAAAAAAATGGAGTAGGGATAAAATTGTCTTTCTACGATGCGAGAGTAACTTGAGGGGAGAGACCATATTTATTCAGTGTTACAGCCCCCCAAAAGTTCATACAGTGCCTGTACATATTAGGTACCTATTGGGCCCTCAATTAATGATTGTTGAAAGAATGACTGTAGATAATGGCGAATGGGACCCAACTAATAGAGCAGGGCAGAGGGTGGTTTGGCAATGCTAGCCGTGGTGGTTGTTAAAACTTTATAGAATAGGGTATTGCCAGAGGATTTCAACTTTAAAACAAGAGCCAGGAGACCAAGTATGGGCTCCAGGCCTTTGTCACTATGTGATGTACCATGGACGTATTGCATGAGTACGAGCCAGAGGAATGTTGGGGGGTTTCCACCTAATTCGATGGTAATTTTTAATGTACTTCTTATGAGGGGGCCTGGTTCCGTATAAAATCCTGACATTTGACCCTCTTCTGCTAACAGATGCGATTTTAAAACAAACTTAGAGATTTCAGAGTCTCACTGAGAATAAAAGAAGAAAGTCTTGAAAACGAAAGATTCATCTGTAGAACAGGAGTCCTATTCTTGTTTGTTTCATGCACCCCAGTGCTGGGAGAGAGTACGTCCTCAATAAGTATTAGCTGAATTTCAATTATTTAATAGAAAATTCTGTAATGCCTGGTGTCTGCTGGGTCATTGTACCAGGTGCACCCCCTTCAACAGCGGGCTTAGAGTCTACCGGAGAGGGAGGTAATAAACAGATAATGGCTGTGTGACATAGTACGCATCATGACAAAGCAATCAACAGGATTTTTATGAGAGCAGAGGTCTTCTTCTAAATCACAGACCACCTGAATTCCACCTGCATATGTCTTTGACTCTCCCAGTGTTGACCAACTCAGCATGAAAAAAAATGTTTTTCATCTATCGTTGGTGTTAGCAAATTAGTTTTGTTTTCCTGTGAAAATCTGAATTACTGAATTTTCTTGAGAATATAGAAGGTCTGGCAATCCTGGGCCCACATTTCCACGTGACAGTGGTTCGAGGGCTGAATAATGGAGGCTCCATTTAGATGGGGCACGTGCTCCCCAGACCATTCCCTGCCAGCCCCTCAACCCTGTGGCTACTATGGGCGGCCATTAACAGCCAGGCTCGCCGCGTTCTTTCCTTGTGTCATAGAGTTACAGGGGGGTTGAAATATTTCCTCTATTCATCTCCATCTGAACTGGAATAATGAAAGATGCATTGAGAGACCACTATGTTGCAAGCAAGAAAAGAAGAGAGCAAATTTCTTTGTAGACGTGAAACACACTCCTGGAGGGGCAAACTAACTGTGTCTATGACAAGTGACATCCTTGAAGACAACCTTAGGAAATAATCGTATCAGGAACCATGGGCAGAACTAAAGACTAAAGTACTAGAATTTCAACAGGTTTTACATTTGACTGAAAATAAACGACGATGTGAAATTCAGTAAGAATGAAACAGTTTCCTGGGCTCCAAAGCTTTTAAGAGATAGCAATCTTATAAAAGAGGGGTGGCAGAAATCTCAAATCATGAACAAATATAAACACGTATGACTAGAAATATTGCTACTAGTGTGTTGAATGTTTGAGGCCATGACCAACTTCATAGGCATGGCTCTGTGCTTAAGGTTCAGTGCTCTGTGGCTGCTATCTTAAAGAATTTCTTTTTAACATTTATTTATTTTTAAGAGAGAGATAGAGACAGAGTGTGAGTGGGAGAGAGGCAGAGAGAGAGAGGGAGACACAGAGTCCGAAGCGGGCTCCAGGCTCTGAGCTGTCAGCACAGAGCCCAATGTGGGTCTTGAACTCATGAACCGTGAGATCATGACCTGAGCCGAGGTCAGACGCTCAACCGACTGAGCAACCCAGGCGCCTCCCTCCTTTTTTTTAAACAAATTTTTAAACATTATTTATTTATGTGGCTGCTGTCTTAAAATTCTGATTAATTTCCTCTTTGAGCCTGTGATGTGTGAATCATATTCATGCCAATGAAATGAGTATCAGGTTTGGAGTCTCAACTCATGAGCAGCCCTATCTCCGGCACCTTACTGCCTCCATCTCAGCGAAGGATTGTTGGTCACCTACAATTGCTGGTCTAGGCATGGCTGTAGGGAGGGTCAGGTTTGGGCATGGGTGTATCTTAGAGCAGGGCATGGCGGTGACTGTCTCCACCCTGAGCTGGTAGATGCCAGGGTGATTTGGGTGTGTGATTTGGCCAGAATGAGCCTCTCATGTACCCCCAGTCTGGGTTCCTACTATATTGTGGTCTTGAGATTGCAATAGCCCTGGCGGTTGCCCATCTCCTGTGAGTTGGAGAGGTAGGATCATGGTAAGAGAAGATACTTGGCTCGGCTTCCCCCCTCATGGCTGGGACAGGGTGTGTTGTTTCCAGCAGCTTCTGGGAGGGGGATCTTGGCAATCGGTGGATCACAACCTGGAATCACAGGCAGGGAGAGTCTATTTTGATTGCCCCCTCTTCACCCGGTTGAAGTCATGGAGAAGGAGAGAGTCCCACCCTGGGATCACACAGCTGGATGAACCCATGACATTGAACAGACGGGATGGACAGTTTATTGACCGCATCTATTCACAGCTCCAGGGAGGAGGGAATCGCGTGTCATGTGGGGCCCCACAGAGGTTGCAGCTAGGAACGGAATGAACAAGCAGGGGGCCGGGGAGGCAGGCTTTGTAGTAACAAAAGGTGGGGATGACCCCCGGCTCCCACAGGAGGATGGGATTGGCTGGTTTGGACAATTCGGTGAGCTGGCAGGAAACTGAAACTGCGCCTGGTCCCATGACAAGGAAAGATGTTTGACCAGGAGACTTTATCTGCAGGGGCAGAGGGGAGGAGAGGCCCTCCTGCCTACAGATGTCAGGGCGGCACATGGCACTGAACTTTGATTTTAAGTCTCATATATCAGAGGGTGTGCACTCACTGCATGAGCATCCCCGTGTTGAGGAAATATAAGATTAAACAACAAATAGAAGACATCTTGACAAATAGAGGGAGCTGGGGATGAGGGAGAGACAGAGAGAGAGAGAGAGAGAGAGAGAGAGAGACTGAGGAGAAAGAAATAACCCTTACAGTTTAGTACCTTTAAGACCACTTTTTTTCTGCTTTATTAACAAGGGGGCTGGAATTTTTATTTTGCACTGGACACCACAAATTATGCGGCCAGTCTTGCTGACAGTTTAAAGGACGGGTCGTGTAGACCGGTTTCCCTGGGACGCATGTCACTTATTTTTGTTACGTCTTTGACCCAGTAAGTATTGAATTTGGGGCTGTGACCCATAGGACGTACCTTGAAATGAGCTGAGCTGCGAGGCGTGCGGGAATGGTCCCTGATGAGGTGTTTGCTGTCTGCGACACCCCAGAAGCCAGGTCATCCTGTGTCTCCTACAGTACAGTTACTATTTTCAGTCAATTATTCTGATTCTCTGAATGATCATTAGCATGTAAACGTGAGCCATAAAGCACTGACGTGAATCCTTGATGACTGCGTTTTCAGCTGTTGATTCCTGCTATGGACCATCTGATCGTAAACTTGCTCTCCTTCTTCTGCAGGAACTGGTAACCTGGTCCAGTGGGTCTCAACCCGGTAGCCCCTGAGAATGCTTAAAGTCATCGTGTTGACTTCATTGCTTATTGACTTTTTATTATTTAAGAGTTAAAAAAAAACCCAACAACCCAGCAACTTATTGAACGCTCCGTGAAATATTTTTCCTCTTACTAAGAAAATATGTTGGTGGCTGGCTAGGGACTCGTATTCAGGGGAACCCTGGAGTGGCTGAGCAGGCTCTGCTTGGCTGTGTATACCGTGAGCTATATTTGCCTTGCGAGGCTTCTTGGTTTCACTAGTACAGAAAGCTGTGTTGCTCTCCACTTGCGAGCTGGAAGCGTTCCACATATCAATTAAACGGGGGAAGAAATCAGACAAGTCTAAGACGTCTAAATAAAATCTTAATGATTCATTGTTACGGGAGAGAATATTAATCTGATTTATCGAATCTCCCTCCTGCCCCTTTCCATGAAAATAATTTTATTGTTTTCGATGACAAAGAACCCTTCTAACCAAGTGCTAAAAATAAAAAAAAAAGTTTGGTACTGCCAGACAGAAGGCCTACTGGGACTAGTTAAGGAATAAAAAGGTTTATTTATAATTAAAATTGTTCCTCGGCGGCAAATTAACATGTATGTCCTTAACCAAATTTCTTTATGCGCATACGTGTGTGCGCGTGGGTGTGCAGGTTAAACACCCACTATATCTGCCTACAGTATTGATTTGCATAGAGAACCCTCTTTCTCAATAAGCAAAGGCAAAATCCACCCAGCTAAGGAGCACATTTTCTGAGGTATTGGTGCCAGATCATCAATCTACCCAATAACTAACACCCCACTTCCCCACCTGGGTTTTGAACCAACTGAGAAATAAGGTAAGGAAGGAAGGAAGTGGAGAACAAAGTATTACCCTTAGTAGTGGCAAAAGCAGGGACTTGCGACTTGAGAATGAGAGCCAAATGGACCTCTCAGTAGCAAACTTGTGTGATTCCGGGCACAGATGGTTTTAGATGGGGCCAGTCTCTCCATATGGGAAACATAACTCGATGCTGAAGTTATCAAGGAAAGTGGAAATTCAGGAAGTGGCGATGTAGCTCTGTTGAGATGTGTAGAGAGGAGAAAGGGGGATGTGAGGAGGTTGTAGATAGAGCACAGGATTTAAAGCCCAATGGGCCAAGGTTAGGATACTAGGTCTACCGCTTACTGCTGAGTGAACTGGTACCCTCTCTGGGCATCTGTTTTCTTCTTTCAAAAAAGTAATTTCTACTTTGCACGATTATTGTGAAAATTGGCCTGGTATCTATGCATGACTACTAAGCACTAAAGAAGGCACTCCAGAAGCGGTAGTGATGGTTATAGGGTTGGAGGGTGTGATAAAATAGATATATTATTCAGAATTGAAACGACTAGGGTCTACTGGGGAAAAGTGACTTAACGGATAAATGGGAAGAAGAAATGAATTCATATCCTTGTATCTCTGTGTTGCACAACCTCATAGGTGTTATCACCCATAAGAGGATCTATTTGTCAGCTATTAAGAAGCTCAGTCGGTTAAGCGTGGGACTTCGGCTCAGGTCATGATCTTGTGGTTCATGGATTCAAGCCCTGAGCGAGGCTCTGTGCTAATAGCTCAGAGCCTGGAGGCTGCTTCAGATTCTGTGTCTCCCTCTCTCTCTGCCCCTCCCCAGCTTGCACTCTCTCTATCTCAAAATAAATAAACATAAAAAAAAAGAAAAAGAAAAGAATATCTTTGTGCAGAGCTGGGAGGATGCAGAGGTAGAACTTCAGACCTTTCCTTAGGGAGGCATCACCATTATTATAATTTTTTAAGTGTTTATTTTTGAGAGAGAAGAGAGAGTGCGGGTGGGGAAGGATGCAGACAGAGAGTGGGACGGAAGATCTGAAGCAGGCTCTGTGCTGATAGCCGTGACCTCCATGCAGGGCTCCTACTCAAACTGGGAGATCATGGCCAAAGTTGGACGCTCAATGGACTGAGCTACCCAGGTGGTTAGGGAGGCATCATTATTAACATGAATTTGGTCAGCGTGGGACCAATAAGACTAGTATGAATAATGTATACATGTTCTTTTCCTAGGTTTGTTAGTTCAGCGTCCCGTCCGTAAGCATGTACTTGAATTAACTGGAACAGGTAAAAATATACATAGAGATTTGATGTAATGTGTTTTACCCCGCCCCATGCCCCCATGCAGAAGTAGAAGATTGTTAGACCAAAACCTTTTGCTTAACCGACTCTAGGATATTGCTTTAGAGACATTGTATGTTGGAACTCAGTTTCCATCTTCCGCTTATAGCAGATATCTCTGTTTAGTATCTGTATAAATCAGAAGTCCCATTAGGATAGCCCAAAGTGTTGTGGTGTATTCCAGTTTTACATCTGGGTATACTTAAGCAGGAAACTTCCAAGGTAATTATGGGGTCTGTGGTGGCCTCAGTAAATCGATTTATGACAATCACATAGGTTGTCGCATAGATTAAGAACAGCATGAGAAATATTTAAGGGACTCTTTTTTGTTAATGGAAAGGAAGCACACAAATATTTATAAATAAAACCTCAGGGACATGAACGGTTTTAAAAAATTCTTATACCTTTGAAAAAACGATCCAGAACATTGTGAGACACTGATTTCTGTAGTTCCCTTCTCTCTTCCAGAATGGATTTAACTTTCTGCCATCCACCAGAAATGCCAATATTCGGCCCAGAAAAGGGGACGACTAGTTTATATTGTTCCCTGAAGGATCCAGATATTTCTGATCAGTCAGAAATAAAAGTACAAAAAGTGTTTTAAAGAAATTTCTCAGATTAATCTAGGACCGGGGCTTTGGTGTTTTGCCACGATGGCCGCGTGTGTGATGAGTGGTACTAAAACCACAGAAATTCGGGGTCTGGAAATTTCAGTGAAGTGTAATGATCTCCTCTACTTCCAAACGATGCTGGCCTCAGCAGGCCAAGACCTTGGCCATTGGTTTTATCTATTGCTCCCTTATCTGCCGGCTTAAGGACTCCGTGAAACTGTCACTGAAACAGCACAGTAGAACAAGGCTCGAGCCCATTCTATGGAGTAAAATCTACTCGCGCCATGTTCTTTATGGCTTGGAACGGGAACGAAAGTATGAGATGCTTTCTTTCCATCTTGGACTATGTGTGGAGAATTTACTTGTATATGCTTGCTTTGTTTTTAAATTTTTTATTATAAAAATTTCAACTATATATAAAAGTAAAGAGAATAATCTTCTCCACACCCACCAGGTGCCTATTGCCAAGCCGCATCGATGATGAACTCTTGGACAATCTTGTTTCATCTACAGTGCCCTTACCCACTCCCCCTCACCCCGTCTGGATGATTTTAAAGCAAATATCAGACTTCACATAATTTTACCTCAATATGTATCTCCCAAAGACATTAAGATACGTAAACATATGCCATTATCATGCTGACAAAATTCACAGCAACTTCGTAGTGTTATCGATGATCTGTCGTTTCCCTTGTGTCTTGTATGTGTGTGTATATATTTTATTTATTAATTTTTAAAAAATATTTATTTATTTTGAGAAAAAGTGAGAGCGAGAAAGAGAAGGTGGAGGAGGGGCAGAGAGAAAGAGAGGGAGAGAGAGAATCCCAAGCAGGTTCCACACTGTCAGCACAGAGCCAGACACAGGGCTCGGTCTCAGGAAATGTGAGATCATGACCTGAGCTGAGATGAAGTGTCAGATGCTTAACCGACTGACCCACCTAGGTGCCCCAAAGCTCTATTCTTTAGTTTTAATCTGTTTTTAGCTTTATTGAGGCATGATCAACTGGAAATAGTATTATACAATAAACTGCACATATATTTTGATAGATATTTATAGCTATGAAATCATCACCACAGTCAAGGTGATGAATGTATCCATCACCCCTCGCTAAAGTTTCCTAGCGCCCTTGACAAACCACCTCCCTGCATACCCTCTACCCTTATACCAGGAAAGCCGCTGGTCTGCTTTCTGTCTCCATAGATGAGCTGGCATTCTCCACAAGTTTAGACGGATGAAATCAAACAGTATGTAGTCTTTTTTTCTGTTATTGAGATAAAATTCACATAACATAAAACGAACCATTTTAAAAGTCAACAATTCGATGTCATTTAGTACATTTACTGTGTTATCCAACCAAAACTTTTATCCAGTTCTGAAACATTTATCTCTATGTCCCTCCCACCCCCCCGAAAAAAACCACACCTCTGCCCTTCTCCATTTCCTCCCTTTCCGGCCCCTGTAACCATTCATCTGCTTCCTGTCTATGGGTTTACCTATCCTTAGTATTTCATATGAAATGAATCATACCCTCTGTGGCCTTTTGTGTGTCTGCTTCTTTCACTTAGCACAAAGTTTTTGAGGCATAGCCACTTGGCACCCAGTACAAATACTACATTCCCATGTATGCCTGAATAATATTCCACTGGAAGGATATGGTTCGTTCATGCATATGATAATGGACGCTTGGATTGTTTCCACTTCTTGGCTCTTCTCAACAGTGCTGCTGTGAACATTCATGGATAAGATTTTTCAATATTTCGGGGCATATATTTAGGAGTAGAATGGCTGGGTTGTGTTGTAATTCGGTGCTCAACTGTTTTTCCATAGCGGCTGCATCATTTTCCTTCCTGTTAGGAGTCTCCCAGTTTCTCCACATCTTCTGCAACACCTGTTACTTTCCACTAAAAAAGAAAAATTATAGCCAGCCTAATGGGAAGAATTGGTATTTCATTGTGGTCCTGATTTACATTTCCTTAATGAATAACGGTGTTGAGCAACTTGTCATGTGTTGGTGACCATTTGCATATCTTCAGAGAAATGTCTGCTCGTGTCCTTTGCCAAGGCTATGCGTCTTTTTGTTGTTGAGTTGTAGTGTTCTAGATATATTCTAGATTCTAGACCTTTATCAGACACAAGGCTCGCAAATATTTTCTCTGATTCTGTTGGCTGTCTTTTTACTTCCTTTGTTGTGTTCTATGAGGCACAAATGTTTTTAATTTGGATCAAATGTAATTTATCTATTTTTCCTTTTATCGCTTGGTGCTTTTGGTGCTTTTCGTATCTAAGAATCCATTGCCCAGTCTAAGGTCATGAAGGTTTACACCTGTTTTCTTCTAAGAATGTTATGGTTTCATCTCTTGCATTTATGTCTTCGATCCATTTTGAGTTTCCTTTGGTATGTGGAGTGAGGTAGGGGTTTGACTTCATTCTTTCACATATGACTATCCAGTTATCCCATCGTCATTTGTTGAAAAGACTGTCCATTCCCCACTGAATGCTCTTGGCATCTTTGACAGTAATAAATCGAACACGGATGCATGGATTTATTTCCAGACTGTCAATGCTACTCTTTTAATCTATTGTCTGTCCTTATGCCAATACTACACTCTTTTGATTACTATGTCTTTGTAGTAAATTTGAAGTCAGGAAGTGTGAATCCTCAAGCTTTGTTTTTCTTTCCCAAATTTGTTGTGGCTACTTGGGCCACTCACAACGCCAAATGAATTTTAGTGTCATTTTTTTTCATTTCTACAATTTTTTTTGCTGGAATTTTGATAGAGGTGGCACTGAATCTGTGTACTGTTATTGTTTTGTTTCATTCACTCAGTATAATTCTATTGAGATTGTAAAAACAGTTCTTTCTTATCGTTGAGTGGTATTCTAATATATAGATCTATCACAATATGTTTATCTATTCATCTGTTTATGGCCATTTGGTTTGTTTCTAGTGTTCAGCTATTAAAAATTAAGCTGTCGTGAACATTTATTTACAAGTCTTTGTATAGACATATGTTTTTACTTTGGGGGGATAAATACTTTTGAGTGGAATGGTTGAGCCTTATGGTGGGTTTATGTTTAAACTGTTTTTCAAAGGGGTTGTAACTTTTTATATTCCCACCAGCAGTGTATAGAATGAGAGTTCCAGTTGCTTCATATTCTTGCAAACACTTTGTATGTTCAGTAATTTTAAGTTGACCTGCTCTAAATGACGTCATATTGTGGCTTTAATGTGCATTTCCCTAATAATTAATGATGTTAAGCACCTTTTCACATGCTTATCACCTGGATATCCTCTTTGAAAGGACTATTCAAATCTTTCACACCTTTTTAATTTTTTTCCTTAGGGTTACGTTTTGAGAGTTCTTTGTATATTCTGAACGTGCCTTTTATCAGCTGTGTGATTTGCAAATACATTCTCCCAGTCTGTGGCTTATTTTTACTTTTTAACAGTGTCTTTTGAAGAGTAGAGATTCTGAATTTTTACGGGGCCCCATTTTTTAAATCATGCTTTTGATACACCTAAGAAATCTTTGCCTAGACCAAGATTACGAATGCTTTCTCCTGTCTTTTAGATGGTTTATATTTTTAGTTTTACACTGAGGTCTGTGATTCATTTTGAGCTCATTTTTCTTTAGGAACGAAGGGCAGATTAAAGTTCTTTTTCTCTTTTTGCATATAAATACCCAATTGTTAATGCATCATTTGTTGAAAAGACTATTGTTTTTCCAGTGTCGTGGTACCTTTGTTGAAAACCAACTATCCATTTAAGTGTGAGGTTAGCCTGCATTTTCTACTGTTTCACGGGTCTAATTGTCTGTCTTTATGCTCATATTAGACGTACTACACCTTTTTAGTAAGGATTTAAATTGGATTGTGATAGTGTTGCCACTGTTTTTCTTTTTCAAGGTTGTTTTGGCTTTTCTGGCTTGTTTGTTTAATAAATGTCCTGCGAATTCGTCCTATACCGTACACATTTTAGAGTCAGCTCGCCATTTTCTTTATAATCGTCTTGATCAATTTCTCCATTTCCTTGCACCTTTTCTAAATTCTTTCAGGAGTGCTTTGGGATTTTCAGTATAGAAGTCTTTTATATGTTTTGTTAAACATCTTTAAGTATTTCATATATACTCATATTATAAAATGGTAGTTTTAAAAATATTTTCAATTTCTGATTATTTGTTGCCAGTATGGAGAAATGCAACTGATTTTTTTATGTTGACTCTGTATCCTGCAAATGTACTAAACTCACTTGTTAGTTTTAGACACTTTTTTTGTCAATTCCATAGGATTGTATTCATAATCATGTCCTCTATAAATGAAGACAGTTTTATGTTTTCCTTTCCAGTCTTGATGTCATTTATGTATTCGTGATGTATGAATTTGTTTATTTATTTATGTAGCCTTATTGCATAGGCTATAGGCTCTAGTATGTCATTAAATAGAAGTGATGAGAGTGGGCATGTCTGCCCGATTTCAGATGTCAGACTAAAGCATTTCGTCTTGGAGAGCGTGTGCCATGTATTATAGAATGGATGGACCTAGGACCTCATAAGATGCCAATAGTTCCCAACTGCGTTATAGCAACCAAAAAATGTATCCAGAAGTGGCCAAATGTCCCTTGCTGCCCCGAACTTGTCCTGGTTGAGAACCATTATATAAGCATCTTCTGGCTATTGATTTATTTATTCTGAAGTGAGCTCATACAAGTTTGTGTCATTCAAAGTTCTTTTTTAAAAAATTTTCATGTAAGTTGTTGAATTTATTGTGATATAATTATTTATAACATTTCTTATCATCTTTTTGATATCTTTATGATTTGTATTTATGTCAGCCCTTTCATTCCCGAGATTGGTAATTTAACTACTCCAGGTGGAATGCTCGTTCTCAACTGGTAGAAACGTTACCCCTCATTCCATAAGCTGGTACTAGAAGTGTTCACTGCTACCGAGTTAGCTACTATTTCCAGGCTAGAGCTAGAAAAATGTGTTTTTAAAGATAAAGTAAATGGGGGTGGGTGGCACAGTCGGTTAAGCGGCCGACTTCCAACTTTGGCTCAGGTCACGATCTCACCGTTCCCGAGTTTGAGCCCCGCATCGACCTCTGTGCTGACAGCTCAGAGCCTGGAGCCTGTTTCAGACTCTGTGTCTCCCTCTCTATCTGTGCCCCTCCCCCGCTCATGCTCTGTCTCTCTCTCTCTCTCTCAAAAATAAATAAACATTTTAAAAAAAGATAAAGTAAATGATGAACTCATTCTAATACTTCAGTTTAAATTTAGAAATAGAAGTTTTTAACTTAATCCCATCATTCTTACTGTACCTGTATCTCTTTTCTCCATGTCAAGAATCTGGATTCTCAAAGGCAACAGAATATTATAGATATATTCTACAATATATGGAAAAGTATCTCAGGATGCTGACATTGCTATTATCAACAATATATTTGCAGAAAAACAGTTTAAGATTAAAAAAAAAAATCTTTTCGTGCTTGGAGTATCATAGCAGGATCGTTTCAAGGCCCGTTGGAACAGCTCTGTGCATGGTTGTGTCCTCAACTCGGCACACAGTTTGGTACATTTATTTTATTCTGTTTTCAATGTCCAGGAATCGCTTTTTGAATTTAATTCGGTTTTACGATGATATAAAATGTTACTATGATTTCAGTATCAAATCAATAAATATTCTGAGAAATGTGCCTTTTCTCTTTATCCCTTACAACCTTCTTCTCCCTTTGGTAATATTAAAAAAAATTCTTTTAATGTTGATTTATTTTTAGAGAGAGGGAGAGAGAGACAGCGAGCGAGCAAGGGAGGGGCAGACAGAGAGGGAGACACAGAAAGCAAAGCAGGCCCCAGGCTCTGAGCTGCCAGCACAGAGCCTGATGCGGGGCTCGAACCCATGAACGGTGAGATCATGACCTGAGCCAAAGTCTGGCGCTTAACCCACCCAGGCGCCCCTCCCTTTGGCAGTATTTAGCAATTTTTATGTTACCGTTCCAGCAGTGAATGAATATATATATTCATATATATATATGTATATATATATATTATACATTCATTTTTACATTCATGGTAGACACCATACCACCCACACTTTTTCCACTTGGCATATTTCACTTTCTATTATGTGTATTACATCCTAGAATTAACTCATGTACTATAGAGATACATCTCATTTCCCTGGATGGTTTCATATCACTTCATTGTTCTGATTTATCATAATTTTCCTGCCAGTCCCCTACTGATGCACATTTGGGAGTGTGAGTCTTCTGTTATTAAATCTGTGCTCCAATGAAGATGCTCGCCCATGCACCCTCCTATATATTCTGCCAGTGTATATTTGGGAGAGATTCCAGACGTCGTATCCCAGGACCTGAGAGTAGATTTATACACAGTTTCATTTGATGTTAATCAAATTCCTCTCCATAGGTATCACGGTATTTTAAAATTCTCGTAACAATATACGATTGGGCCTGTTTTCCCACATCTTTCATCCAAGAATAAAAATTTGCAGTCAAACTTTTGGATATTCACCAATTTTATCTCGGTGAAATTTTAATATGCCTATGTTGAGGACGGCATCAGCCAGAGTCTAATTTAAAAATCAGAACTGCTAGGAAATATATATAATAAGCAACAATTTTATGTACTTGACCTTATGCAATTGTAAAAGCTGCTTAGATCGTTTATACGTGTCTGTCGCTTCTGTGTGCGGCGCTATAGCCCCAAGCCAGCGGGGTAGGCAGTTTAAAAAATAAAGACCTTGACGTTGAGAAACAAAGATGAGCAGGAACCTGGAAAGCTGATCTCGAATCTATGAGGTTGGACTGGAAACTGAATTAGTCTCTAAATTCTACCTAAGCCTGTGACTTCAACAGTGAGGGGTCGATTAGCTGCGAGAGGAACTGCTTCCCTTTGACACAGAGCTAAAATGCACTTAGCCCAGGAGAGTGAGAAGCTGAGGGCGGGGGTCCAGAAGGATTGGGAATGGCTGCAACGTGGCTGTAAACCTACCATAAGGCAAGCCAGCAGATAGACAATAGATGTGAGCAGCAGATAGACAATAGATGTGAGCAGCAGCTCTCCCCGGTGCCTTGCACTGACCTTCTGAGTATAGAAGGAACATGGCTTCCGCTCTTCTTCCCTCCTCCAAGTTCCATGTACCACGTCTCTTCCAGGGCACGCTAACTCAGAGCAACTTAACAAAAGGAGTTCTGGGACCCTTAGTTCCACCTTATCTAAGTTAGCATGAGACAAATCCACCACAAGAAAGGTTGACCGCCTTTCTGTGCTTTCGTTAGCCATGGCTGTCTCTCTTATCTCTAACCCATTTCTTCAAAATAAAGCTATTCTTTTTCTTCCCCATTTGGGGAGCTCTCAATATATATGGGATAATAATGCTTTATTTGTCTGTAACATAAGCCGCAATGCCTACCTTTTCAAACGCCTCTCACAAGGGGAACAAAGACGCCAACTTCTTTGTGCCCCAAATAAAAGGAACGACCCAAACTGAATTCAACCAGTGTTCATTATCTTGATCATTAGAGAAGTACCAAGCTCTCTTCCAGGAAGAACAGCAACGACTAACTTGTTTCTAAAGAGTTCATCACAGATGAACAGTAATTGGAGTGCTTCTAAGATCGTGTTGGGATGGAGATAGATCGTGAACGCTGATTGGTCCTTTCAGATAGCTCAAGAATGAAGACTGTGCCAGCAGAATGCCAAGAAGCGAATTTAGGCAGAGTATGAGTGTCATTTACTGTGAGCTCAGCTAAACAATAATCGTAATTTGTAAAAAGTCCTTTCTCGCTACATCTGTCTCATTTAACGAAGCCTAGTAGAAATCCTGGGTGAATAGGTCTGGCTTTCATTCATCTTCACAATGACTGTGTAATCCTCTGTGATACAGAAGTACCATGATGAACTCAACTGTTTTCTCGCTGATCGTCCTTGACTTCATTTCAATACCTTTGCTACTATTTGTGTGTCTAGGCGTGTGAACACATTGGTGCCTTGATTTTTCTCAAAGAGGAAATCAGGAGTGGGATCGCTAGGTCAAAAGATAAGCGTGTTTTTTAGTTTAAGAGATTTTTCTTGGTTACCTTTCAGAAAGTCTACATAAATTATATTTCAACCTGCAGAGTATGAGAACATGGTGCCCTCCATTTATTCACTGGCAGTAAATTTTAATTTTGTAAAAAAGAAATTTTGCCAATCCGATGATTACAACTGTTATTTCACTGTTACTTTAATTAGCATATTCTTGATTTTCAAAGAGTTTATGCATCTTTTTATATAATCACCAGTTGGATTCACCCTTCTGTAACTTGCTGTTCATTTCCTTTGCCAAGTTTTCTATTAGTTTTTTTTTTTTTTGCTTGTCAGTTTGTAAAAGTTTTTTTACATTATATAGACATTACCTCTTTTTCTGTCATTTGCATGCAAATATTTTTTTCCATCTCTTTCGTCTGTATAAGTGTATATTTATAACAGAAAAATATTTTCAACTTTTGACATATTAAAAAAATCCTATAACTTCTTTTCATGTTTCTTGCCTTGATTAACGTGTTCTACTCATCCGTCCATTGTACAGGCAGACTCCTGAGTTTTCTTCTAAGGTTCTTAGCTGTAATTGTAGCTGTTTTGGTATGCAATCTTTATTCTATTAGAAATTTGTATTTTCTATATGGTGTGAAATCTGTAGGCTAATATGTTTCCTTTCTAATAAATAACTAGTTCCTCCCCATACTATTTATTAAATAAACCTTCTAATTCTATTCAGTTTTTGTAACAACAGTATAACATAGAGGCTACTGGCTCCATTTTATTAGCGAGGAAGCTGATGGATTCAGTAGCCTTTCCGAAGCCACCCAACTAAAAAAATGGCGTAGCTATGATTGAAGCTAGATCGGGCTCCTGACCTGGTGCTTGTAATAACTGTACTGGTAAGTTCTTTCCAGGTCTCCACACTGCCTCCGTATCAAACAACAAAGAAGGCAAAAATTAAAAAAGAAAATCTGTCTGTGCACACATCAGTCTGGGAAATTCTGGTTGAAAAGCAAGCAAATAAATAGGTTTCTTCACTCTACGGATGCGAAGAGCCTTTAGGCCTGACCTATTGTCGCCCCCACCCTCCAGACTGTGGAGATGTTAATTGTTCTAATGGAAAAAGGATCGGCGATTCAGTATTTCTTTTTTTTTTTTTTTTTTAAATTTTTTTAACATTTATTTACTTTTGAGAGACAGAGCGTAAGCAGGGGAAGGGCATAGAGAGAGAGAGGCAGACACAGAATCCGAAGCAGGCTCCAGGCTCTGGGCCATCAGCACAGAGCCCGACGCGGGGCTCGAACTCACAGACTGTGAGATCATGACCTGAGCCGAAGTCGGCCACTTAACCGACTGAGCCACCCAGGCGCCCCGATTCAGTATTTCGAAGCACAGCTTTTGTGGCTAACGTATATCTTTATGCAAGGCAAAGAGAGAGGTGCACCCAGGAGACAGAAGTTGGGTTAGTGGACACCCTAGTTTTAAAAAAATTGCTTTTATAGTTTTGTTTTACACGTGAGTGCAAGCCTCTCCCTAAACCCCTCAGTATCAATACCTTTACCCCTCTTAGGAGTTCCTTGTGATACACAAGACAGGGGGCCTGGGACTCACATGCGAAAAAGCCATCAGAGCCTATTTGAGAGGAAAACCGGTCCACGCCTAGAAAGAGCAAAATGCACGTACAACGTGAAGTTTTGTTGACGGTGGAAGGTCTGATTTCCTGGTTACTGTGAATCTAAGCAAGTCTCACACGTTCCCCTTTGGAGGTCCATTATTCACAATGTTAGCTTTCACTGTGTACATTAGTTCATAGAAAATGGAAAATAAAGCTCTGTTATTGTCTTCATTTTACGGAGGCTTCGAAATGTGAAACAACTTGCCCTAGCGACACTGTTTCTGAGTGGTAGCACTAGTTTTTGAGCCAGATAATCAGACTCCAGAGTCACTGGAGTGACTAGTGGAGTGGATAGTAAGCACTGCGTGGTATTCAAGAGCTGCATTAACGCTCCCTCTCTCTTCCTCATAATTACTATGTAATTAAAATTGTACTTTCTATTTGTATCGCAGATAAAATATGTATACATGTTTGAATGCATGCACACATATTAGTATATAAATTCATGTACACAAAATCATCTAACTAATACTTTGTGGTTAGATAAAGGAATTTTCAAGACTAATTTTGTTATATAAAACTTTTGCCTGATGTACTGACATTAGAACCTAATATCTTGAAAGATCGTATTGCTCTGCATTGAATAATTATATAGCGTCTTAGAAATTACATTAAGAAGTTTGATTTCAGTTTTAGAAACGAGTAGCCAATGAAGTGACTTAAGCAGGGAAGCGGCAGGATCAAATTCATTCATATCTTAAAGAACCCCTCTATTTGTATTGTTTTAAATAGTGAGAGTGGGGTGGGCAAGAGTGAGGAGTAGGGAGATAAGGTAGATGCTAGCGAGAAAAAGCTAGATGCGTAAGGTTGTTAATCTGGACTTGAGAGATGATGGTGGAGTTGGAGGTCCGCAAAGATTTAATATAAAGAATGTCAGAGGTAGGATGGACAGGCCTTGGTCTTATGTGGTTGGATGCGAAGGGTGGTGGAACAGCAGATGGCAAGAATGACACCCGGAATTCACGGGCAGGCTGTATGGATGGAGTCTCTGTGTTGACAGATAGTAGGGGCACTGGAGGAGGGTCTGGTTTGTGGAGGACAATTCTGAGCTTTAGATATAAAGTGCCTTTGAAATAGCTAAGTGGGCGTGTCTAGTTGGTCATTGTTCTAGAGCTCAGGAGAGAGGACATAAATTTAGGAGTCATTGGAATTTAGATGGTATTTGTTGGTGACTGGGCAAAAGTGAGACAATATGCAGAGGAAAAATACAAGGAACTCCAACGTTTGATTGCTATTTAGAGGAGTTTGCCCTGAGGAGGAGAAGACAAGGGAGTGTGAGAGAAGTAGGAGAAAAACTAAGAGGTCAAGGGATGCCTGGGTGGCTCAGTCAGTTAAGCGGCCGACTTCGGCTCAGGTCATGATCTCATGGTCTGTGAGTTCGAGCCCCGCGTCGGGCTCTGTGCTGATGGCTCAGAGCCTGGAGCCTGCTTCGGATTCTGTATCTCCCTCTCTCTGTGCCCTTCCCCTGCTCATACTCTGTCTCTATGTCTCTCAAAAATAAATAAACGTTAAAAAAATTTTCTTTTTTTAAAAAAAAACTAAGAGGCCAGAATGCCAAAGGAAGGTACAGTTTGAAGAAGGAGGAGATTGTCAACGTTGCTGAATGCTACTGAGAGGTCAAGTAAGACGAGAATTGAATGGTGCTCTTTGGAGGGGATATATCTCAGCAAGCATCATTTCAGTGGGAAAGTTGGGGTGGAATCCAGATTGGGGGTGGGATCGAGAATGAGTAAGAGGTGAGGACGTTGAGAGAACAAAGCTAGACAACACCGGAAATAAGTGGACGAGAGCAAGGAATGCACGAGAGCAGGAGGGAGAGGGAAGAGTGGGGTGGAGGAGGACAGTAGTAGGAACGTAACGGACTCCCAAGAATGGACTCCCAAAGTCTCCCAAAGCTGGCTTGGCTTCGCTCTTTCTGTTTCAGAGAGGAGCACTCCTTTCTCCAGCAATGGTTCTGAACACGAGCTGCCGGTCAAAAGTCCAAACAGTAGTCATGACTTGTGAGCCAGCCTACTTGTTAACCAGCCCCCGACCTCTACACGTCATTACTAATCTTTCTCCGGACCGCATTTGTCTCCTCATGATTTATCTTGTTCCCTTACAATAGAAGACTGTCATGACTTCTCAGGCTTTATGTCTGGAATCTTTCAACACTTATTAGTTTTTGCTCTTAAAACTGCTCTGTGCCTCGATGAACTGTTTCACAAATCCTAGCTGAACACTCATAGACTGACCCATCTCTGTCAACCAGGCGTCTCCTTTCAGCCAGTCTTTAGGTGGTTGCTTGTCCCTTAGTCTAAGGTCATGTGGTACAACACAAGCTTTTGGTCAGTTCTTTGGGAAAGAAGTATGGGTTCTCAGACATCATAAAGCTCTTTCTGTTTTCAAAATGCTTTCATGAATTCCAAGAGACTTTAGCTTTGACACCAATAATGGCAGTGGGACCAAGGCAATCATTTACAAATATAAGAACTTCAAAAATTGGGTCTTTCAGTGCACCCTTCCTCCAATGAGGTTTTTTTTTTTTTCTTATTAATGTGAATATGGTTTCTCAAGACAATTGCTACTTGTCTACTGGGACTATGCACAGATTCAGGGCCCGAAAAATGGCTCTAAATCCTGATATTAGGATTGAAAAATAATGCAGTCTTCAAAGACAACTCTGAAAATCTCTAGACCCAATTTTTCTTTTATGCATTCATAAATCTTTCCAGTCAGGATTTCTCAAAAAAAGTCTAGTTTTAAGCTTTATTTTAAGGAACAAGGCCAAACACATAGCGGTTTCATATATAACCCATTTGTTTGCTTATTAATCAGTTTGCTTCTTTCACGTCTTCTTTAGAGTTGCTCCGGAGAAACATTGAGTGTTGTTCAGTAAATAAATCATGACTCATTCTGCAACATGGCACTTAAAGTGCCCATCTGACAAGTATACACCATCATAAATCGTGCCTGCAATTTGGTATGTCCTTGCGACTTTGGGAATCTCATGTTTAAAACCATTGGAAGTTTTTGTTGCATTTTGTTTTTGCTTTGCTCATAGTTTCTTAATATGGTGAGTTTCTACAGGTAGATAGTCATGTGAGTGTTGTCATGGTAATTGAGTTTCAGCTGCTCTGGGAGATACCTTAAATCTGCAGCCCTCCCAAGACCTTTCAGTATAAATTCTCATGTATATGATAGAGTGTTGGTTTGTTTATTTGTTTATTTTTAAATGTTTATTCGTTTTTGAGAGAGAGAGACACACACACACAGAGGGTGAGTGGGGGAGGCGGAGAGAGAGAGGAGACACAGAATCTGAAGGAGGCTCCAGGCTCTGAGCTGTCAGCACAGAGCCCAATGCTGTGAACTGTGAGATCACGAGCTGAGCCGAAGTTGGACACTTAACCAACTGAGCCACCCAGGTGCCCTACTAGAGTCTTTAATATATAGTTTCAACCCAACTATTCATGTATTTTAAGATTATGTACAGCAGTTTTCATCTGACATGGTCATTTAAAAAAAAGTTAAAAATTTATGTATTTATTTATTTATTTATTTATTGCATATATGTTTGTATGTTTATCGACTGTCGAATGGAAAAACAAAATGTGGTGCATCATTGATACAGTGGGCCACATAGCAAGGGGGAACAGCATCGCACCTCAGGCAATGGCGACACTTGTGTTGTTTGTAGACACAACTTTGCCACGGACTTAGTTTGATACAAAGCAGGTTACATCTCACTTCTCTGCCTCTTTCGTTCAACAAATGTGTAAAGTTAGAAGGTTGGAACAAATGACCTCAAGTTTCCCCCACACCCCCACCCCCACGAAAAAAAATTCTTCGCTGCTAATTTTGTAGCTCCCAGTGTATGGGATATGCTTCTATCTTCCGCCTTGATTTCCCAGCGGATCGCTGAAGTGAGCTCGAGATAGAAACAGACGTTGTCTCAGCAAAATGTATTTGGCGTGCCTTGCCGTATGCTTTGTCATCCCTGGCGCTCAAATGGTTTTATGTAACCATGTGCTGTCTTTTTCATTATACCAAAATAGACCCTGTGTCACGGTGTCATGGAGGAAATCACTGCTCTCTGCCTAAGCCTCGCCGTAAGCTTACATGTGGCTCCCAAGACGCAACCATCTCTTCCTTAGTCTGATCAATGTCTCTAACTGCTGCGTTTTAGAAATAGGGGAAGGGTCACAAGTTTCCTCCCTCTTGGCCTTGGAAAGCTGCCTTGCTCTGGAAGTTTCAGTACGAGGCATTTCATGATTCATCTTTGGTCTTTTATCCCACACAGAAATGGTCTACTTTGCTCTAGACTGTTGTTCCATTTGCTCATACCCATTTCCTGCCAAAGTCACTATTTCCCCCAAAGAAAATAAAAGATGTTCCGAGTCGTTCATTAATTTCTGCATGTGGAATGAATGAGGAATTGATGTGAGGAGCCCGGCAGTAATGAGGTGATGACCAAAATGGATAGGATGACCCAAAACGCAATCCCTTGCAATGAACAATTAATTATTAAAAATTGGAGCCCAAGTCCATTATATTACTAAATCAATCAGCCCGAGCTTACAGTTTCATTAAAATTAGTGAGTTTAAAGCCAATTTATTAGAAATGGATTACCATTTTCCATTTGCAGCTTATACCATATGCTAGAAAGAATTAAGATCGGGGCAATCTTATCTTTTCCTGATGATAAGTATGCCACCATTAGTAGATTATTTATGGAAAATTTGTGCATATGCAGGGCTGTATCATTCCTTTTAGTTTCTAAAAGCACAGAACAGATTGCCTGTGCTGAGTGTATTAGTAGCAAACAGCGCCCGTTTTCCTCCAAGACAATTGTTCCTATCAGAAAACAAGCAAGTAGACATATCTGTAAGGAAAATGTGTCTTACTTAAAGGTTTGAAGATTAGATTGCCCACAAATGAATAAACAATGAGTAAGCAGTTATTGGCGAATAAAGAGAATGATATTCTTTGAAGAAGAAAGAGAAACATTAGTATATACGAATTTGAGAACTATATACATGGCTCAGCAAACATCTTGTACCTGAAAAACTTTGAAGTCAAAGTAGCTCTGATTCTTGTGATAATTTATTGTCATCACTTTGCAGTTTTCTCTGCCTCGTTTCCTCCTTGCCTAGTTTCCCTTTTGATTTAGTACCTTTGTGAAATCTCCTTCCTCCTTAATCCACATTGAATACCAAAAGTAGTTGTCAGAACACGGATTGTCTGGTAGCAAAAAGCAGTGTTTATATTCAGATACCTGCAATAAATATGCCTACATTTAACACTACATGAAAACAGTAAAACTGCCAATATCTATGGTTTCTGGAAATTACTTCTCTTTTTTCTTGAGCTGGAGCTTTGCTCTTCTCTAAGGAGCCAAGGTCAAAAGCTTTCCTACTCTATAATCATAAGGGAGTAAGTCTGGAAATCTTACACATCCACGCACAAAGCTTATTTTCAGGCTTACCTTTTGTATGTTCACAAACACGATCTTTAATATTGGACAGCACTTGGAAAAATGTAGGTATGTTTGAGGCCTCTTCCAAAGGCTGGAAGCATGAAGATGTTGAACCGTCCTCACTAGAAAATGTGAGCTTCATGAAGGCAGGGATTTTTGTCTATTTTGATCACAGTGGCATTTTCTGTGCCTAGAGTCGTGCCTGACCCATAGCAGGCAGTCAATAAATATTTCGAAAATGAAAAAGGCAGTTAACGGCATGGGTCCAAAGAGAAAATCCTATGATATTTATTTTAAGGTCTCTTGGCAGTAAGTTCTATTGGTTCCCTTTAATGCAAAATCCTTGCTTTTAGGAAGTGACTTTTTGAACAGGTAATAAAATTTCCACTAAAAATTAGGAAATGTTTCACCCACATTGATTTCCGATTTCAGCTTTGAAAGTCCAGGTGTTTTATTTATTTAATTTTAGAGTCATATTAAGAAAAAAGGGAAGACTTAATCCTGTCAAAATGTCAGTTCACCCTAAACTGGCTATAGCTTCCACACACTCCAATAAAGAATGTTGTCAAAATTTACAACCTATTCTAAAGTTTATATGAGAATCACAGGACCTTCAATAGCCAAAACAATTTTGACAAATAGGAACAATGTTGAAGGCTTTATACTACCTCATTTCAAGACTTATACAGCTATATACATCAAGACTATAGTATTGGCATAAGGAGAGATCCATGGAACACAATAGAGAGCCCAGAAATACACCCAAACATCCATGGTCAATTGATTTCTCACAAAGGTGTATGCCAAAGCAATTTATTGAGAAAAGGAAATTCTTTTCAACACGGATGTAGGAATAACTGGATCTCTACATGGAAAATAAAAAAGGTTTGACCTGTACTTCAAAACATATATGAAGATAAATTTAGATGGATCACAGGCTTAAGCATATAAGCTCAAACTATAAAACTTCTAGGAGAAAACAAAAAAGAATAATGTTCGTGATGGTGGGGAAGACAGAAATTAGGACACAGAAAGCAACCACTTTTATGTAAAAGAAAGACGTGGAATTTGGATTTCATCAAAACTAAAAAGTTTGCTCTGCAAAACACTGCTAAAAGAACACAAAGGCAGGTCACAGAGTGGGAGAAAGTATTCGCAGATCGAATATCTCACAGACAACGTGTATCCGGAATAGAGAAGTAATTCCTACTACGTAACAACAGCAAGTTAAAAGACGTGATTAAAAATGGGCAAAAGACTTGAACAGACACTTCATAAAAAATGGCCGTTACGCACAAGAAGAAGAGCTCAACATCGGTAGTGTCAGGGGACTGCAATTTAAAACCGCGTGAGGTGGGAGGCTGGAGGCTGCGGGAATGGGTGAAATGAGTGAAGGGGGTCAAAAGGTACAAACCTCTCATTTTAAAATAAAACATGGGGGTGTAATGCATTACTATAGTTAATAATACTGCACTCCATATTTGAAAGTTGCTAAGAAAGCACATCTTAAGACTTCTTATCACATACAAATATGTAACTATAAATGATGATAGATGTTAACTAGACTTATCGTGGTCATCATTTTGCAATATAGGCAAACACTGAATCGTTATGTTGTACCTCTGAAACTAATGTAACGTTATATGCCTATTCTATTTCAATCAAAAAGCTCTATGCCATTGTGCTCTATACCTACTAGAAAGGTTAAAATGAAAACCACTGACAATACCAAATGTTGGTAAGGATGGAGAGCCCCTGGGTCTCTTATGAGGGGCCAGTGGGACTTGAAAATGGTACAAAGTACCCTTCATATGACTGGTAATTTTTTTTATCAAGCGTAATCAATATCTACCTTGTAATCCATGTTTTTCCCCCAAGAGAAAAAAAAGTGGATGTCCATAAAAAGACTTGTGTAAGAATGTTCAGAGCAGCATTATTTGTAACAGTCCCAAACTGGAAACAACCAAAATGTCCTTCCTCAAGAGAATGAATGGATAAATACATAAATAAATAGATTGTGGAATGTTCATTTAGTGAATACTGCTCAGTAATAAAAAAGGAATAGATTAATAATAAGCCGATCAATACAAATGCCTTTAAAAGCAACATGTGAAGTAAAAGAAGCCAGACACAAGCAACACATACAGTTTCGTTCCATTTGGGAGATCCTAGAACAGCTAAATTACACTATGAAGAAAGAAATATGAACAGTGTTTATCTATAGGTGGTAAAAATGAGAGCACTTTCTGGAGTGATAGAAATTCCCTATGTGTTGTGTTACCCAGGTATATGAATTACCCAAGTATATGAATTCATCAGAACAAATTAAGTTATATCTTAAGTACATATTTAAAAACCTAACCATTTTGATAAGTACGCACAATTTATGTCATAGAAGGTAGATTCTCTTTCTGTGTAAAAGCAGATAATAAGTATGGAAACTATAATAATCCATTAAAAATAATTTTGTGGGCTCCATAAAAACATAATTATTGGGAGACATTAAAAGGAGATTTTAAAATAGGAAAAGGTAGGGGTGCCTGGGTGGCTCAGTCAGTTGAGCTTTTGACTCTTGACTTCAGCTCAGGTCGTGATCTCACAGTTTGTAGGTTCGAGCCCCACATTGGGCTCTGTGCTGGCGGTGTAGAGCCTGCTTGGGATTCTCTCTCCCAGCCTCTCCCCGACTCATGCTCTCTCTTTCCCTCTCTCTCAAAATAAATAAATAAATAAAAATTGAGAAAGGTATAAGAAAACAACCTGTCATTGAGCCACCCTTAAAAACATGTTGTCAGTTTTATAATCTACTCCTACATGAGTATGGAAGTCAAGTCGAACTTTGAAAGGTAAGGAAATAAGTCAGGCAGAGAAAGACAGAGCCATATGTTCCCACGCATAGGTAGGCTTTGGGAGACCTAACAGAAAACCGGGGGGGAGGGGAAGAGGGGAAGGAAGGGAAAAAAAAAGCCACAGAGAGGAAGGAAGACATAACATGGGAGACTCTCAGAGACTAAGAACAAACTGAGGGGAGAGGGGGTGTGGGAGGGGGGAGACGGGGTGATGGGCACAGAGGAGGGCACTTGTTGGGATTATCACGGGGTGTTGTATGGAAACCAAATTGACAATAAATTATTCAAAAAAAAAAAAAAAAAAGAAAGCTAAGGTATTGAAGAAAAAAACCAATGTTCCAGACGTTAAGTAACTCAGTATAGGAATGTACTTATGTTCCTGGTTTGTACACTGACTCCTAAGGCTTTGGAATTTTCTTCAGCAGAGCAAGGGAATACTGGTTAGGATAAAGAGAGACTAAAGCCAATGTCTTCTCTACCAAAATCATATGAAAGAATTTGTTTTTCAATAAGAACATGAGAATGAAAGTTCTTTAGCACAACCTAATGCCTATTACCTAAGAGAGTTAAAATAGGAAATTTCTGCTGCCATAATTAAATATTTTCTTGGGCATTGAAATCACACATTTTTCTAAGTTTTCTTTACATTCAATCCTGTGATATTGACTAATTTGGGGGAAAATGTGAAGTTCCACATTTAGTTAGAACTTTGAAGCTTAGGTTGGATTCTCAGAAGGGGACTCCAGGCTCGAGGCTTCATATGTGACAACTTATTCGGGAAGTGCTTACAGGGAAACTCTTAAAGACATGGAGGCAGAGGGGTGCGACAAGAATACCACCAAGAAGGCAATCGTGGGCAAAGTCCACTTCGTGAGAGGTACCTTCAGCCCAGCCCTTCAGGAGAAATTTGGAGAGTAAGCTTCACCTCAGTTATCCAGGACTCAAGCAAGCCCTGAAAGCTGGTGGCCTTTCAGACTCCTGCCTCTAGCCGTCATTCCCAGGTACTTGGTCTCTCCACCCACAGAAGCCAAGTGGACTCCTCTAAGAAAGAGCCAAAAGTGTTGCAGTTGGGAGCAAAAATACACTGGAGTCAAGAGGTGCTTAAACATGGTAGAGAGACCTGAAGCACCAACTTTATTTTGGAACATCAACACTATTATCTCCTAAGCCCTAGAATATTCTCAAAATGTTGCCACTCTTTTGTCTACCATAATACATTTAGATTTGTTTTCATCTTGTATCTCCGTGCTCTAGTCACTATGTCATATTCCCACCCCTGCCTCCTACTGCCCCTTGCTCCTTTTTCCCCCTTTCTGGTTGCTTTTGAATTGCTTGAATGTTCCTTCTTTTTTTCCTTTTCCATGGGTTTGAAAATTGTGCTTTTTCTGCTCTGTTTTTCAGCGGTTGTCCTTGGCTTTCTACCGTGCACACCTGACTGACAGAATATCATGTTATAGCTGTCTCTACCACTTCCCTAAACACAAGAGATTTAGGCTGCTTCTGTTCTTACCATCCCCTTACAGCTTCTGTGTCATTTTTGTTCAATAATTTATGGTTTCATATGCTGCTGCTGACTTGGTAGTCAGTGCTTATCCAGATTTAGCAACATGGCGGCCCACCACTGCCACTTGCAAATGGCTCCGTCTTTCTCGAGTTCAATTTTCACCTTACTGAACTACAACCATTCGCAGCTAATTTCTATCTTCTTTCAGCAAATATTGGTTGTATGTCTCCTCTGTACTGTTGTTCTAGGCAACAGGGATTACAGAGGGGATGAGACAGAAAAACTCCTGCCCTCATGTGGTTTTCCATGAAAATGGTGGTAAACTCTGAGTGTGTATCTGAAATGCCTTTATTGTCTGCTCATTCTTGAATGGTAATTGAGAATATAGCCTGGAGGTTAACCATAGTTTCCCTCAGCACCTTGGGGGCTACTGTGGCAGAATCAGTTCTGTTTCTTCTTCATGGGTCTTCTGTCTCTCTTCTTCACCTAATTTTAAGATTGTCTTTATTTAGGGGCGCCTGGGTGGCTCAGTCGGTTAAGCGCCCGACTTCAGCTCAGGTCATGATCTCACGGTCTGTGAGATCGAGCCCCGCGTCGGGCTCTGTGCTGACAGCTCAGAGCCTGGAGCCTGCTTCTGATTCTGTGTCTCCCTCTCTCTCTGCCCTTCCCCTGTTCACGTTCCTCTGTCTCTATGCCTCTCAAAAATAAATAAATGTTAAAAAAAAAAGATTGTCTTTATTTAAAAATAAAAGACCACAGAGAGGAAGGAAGACATGACATGAGAGACTCTCAAAGAATAAGAAAGAACTGAGGGGAGAGATGGGTGTGGGAGGGGGGAGAGTGGGTGATGGGCACAGAGGAGGGCACTCGTTGGATTGAGCACTGGGTGTTGTATAGAAATCAATTTGACAATAAATTATTAAAAAAAATAAAAAAATAAAAAAATATAAAAAATCTCACTGGACAACCTAAATATATACACCTTTTATTTGTCCATCATACCTCAATAAAGCTGGGGAAACAACAAAAACATGCCATTTTCTGTAAAGAAAAATAAACAACACAATTAACTATTTGTATCATAAAAAAAAAGATTGTCTTTATTTTGTATTTTCTGCATTTCACTATTATATATCTAGGTTTATAATTATTTTTATTTGAAATTTTTTTCTTTTTAATATAAGGATTTATTCCTTTCTCCAATTCTGGAAAACTCTTGAAAAATTTCTCTTTTAATATTGTTTTTCTCTCCATTCTTTCTGTTCTTCCCTTCTGAGTTCCTATTAGATACATACTTGTTTTAGTTTATATAAAGGCTAAGAAATCTTAGAGCTCAGCCTTGGCAGAGACTTGGCCGAAACCTTCAAAGAAACATCAGTGTCCAAACAAAAACAGTATTTCAGCTATACCAGAAGGTACAGGAGAGGACAGCACACACTTTAGCTCAGCTGACCGCCATGTTTTTGATCTTCTCACTCAGATTCCCTTTTGCTCTGGACACCACTCCATCCCAGGGCTAGATGAGTTTTTAAATTTTTAAAAATGTTTATTTATTTACTTTTGAGAGAGAGAGAGAGAGAGAGCACAAGCGGGGGAAGAATAGAAAGAGAGAGGGAGACACAGAATCTGAAGCAGGCTTCAGGCTCTGAGCTATCATTGCAGAGCCTGCCGCAGCGCTTGAACTCATGAACTGTGAGACCATGACCTGAGCCAAAGTCAGAAACTCAACTGACTGAGCTTCCCAGATGCGCCTGGCTAGGTGAGTTTTTAAAAAGAAGCTCAATCTTTTATTTCTAGTTTTGGATAAGTTTGCATTTTGGACTTCACACATTCGAGTTTCTTGGTTTCATCCCTCTCTAGCGAATTCGACTTGGAAATGACATAGAATAATAGCACTGCTGCCATATTCTGGGGCCCAGGACTCTCAGAGCCACCATGGACTTGGCCACTGGGTGCTCGCCCACTGAGTGGGTGTCCAGGCAGCCTCTCTGGCTCCCTTGCTATGCAATTGGGACCTTCATGGCCAAGTGGAGTCGGCTCCTCTGTTTGAAAAGATTACACACACAGAGAGACTCATACACAATTTTTTTATTTGAAAGGAAGTTAGGAATACATAACTTTTCCTAGATTTTAAGAATTACTTATACTTTTTTGCTGTGTGTTTTTATATGTGCGTGTGTGTGTGTGTGTGTGTAAATACAGTATATAGGGGCGCCTGGGTGGCTCAGTCAGTTGGGCGGCCGACTTCGGCTCAGGTCACGATCTCATGGTCTGTGAGTTCGAGCCCCGCGTCGGGCTCTGTGCTGATGACTCGGAGCCTGGGGCCTGCTTCGGATTCTGTGTCTCCCTCTCTCTCTGCCCTTCCCCTGTTCACGCTGTGCCTCTATGTCTCTCAAAAATAAATAAACATTAAAAAAAATTTAAATACAATATATAAATATCAGTTTCACTTCTGTGGTCAAATCTCAAGAAAAGACTCTTCTTTGAGTGATTAGCTAACTATATCTTTCAAGTGCAAATGAGAACTTGGTAATCACTTCAGTGCAAACTACCATGCCAAAGCCAGAGAAAGAAAGGGTAATGACACGAGTAATGACAGAGGCATCTTTTTTTTTTTTTTTCACAGTTAATCCTCCTGGAAGATCATCAGATTAAAACAACAAAAAGCAAAACACACATAGAGATGTCCCATCTCCATGCACTCCCCACCTCCAACCCCTGGGCACACTGGGTAGATTCGTAAGAGCCCCTAGAAATAGAGGCTTGGACAACAAGCTAAATACTAAAGACTTGTAACCGCCTCTTCCAGAAGGGGGAAACCCTCATAATGAGTTGTGGACTACATGTTTATGTCTGGGAAATACTGTAACCCTATAATTTGGCTCCTGAAGGCCACATTCTTCTTTAGGACAGAAGCCACAGGTCAATTATCACAGTTGGTGAGCTTTTCTTTCAGGCATGAGTCAGGACCAATTTTGCATGAAAGAAGGGTTTCCCTCCTGGCACTGGCTCATGACAATTATGGAGTTCTCTCATGGGGTTTCAGAAAACAATATTCTCCAGGGAGCCCCTAGGGGACCCTGTGAGGTTATTCATGGGAAGTTCTGCCTTGGGAATGATTGATGACAGCAGCACCAAGCTTCTCCTCTCCATCACCCTCTCTTCTAATTTCTCCTTCTTATCCAAGACTTCAGATTCTAGAATCACAAATCATCGTTTAATACGCCAGAGCTGTGGTTGTTTACTCATCCTTGGGATCAAGGAACATTCTGGCTTGAGTTACCTTGGGTTGTATGTATTTTCTTCTACCTATAAGAATACATGCCCCTTCCCTCCATCTTTCCTTTTTTTCTGCAATTATTAATAAGCCTGCTATATGAAAGGCATTCTCCAATGCTGTGTTATACTCACGTCATATGTGTAGGGTTAGTTAGCTTTTACACTTTTTCTGATGTGATTCTCATGACAGCCATGGGGGAGGAGAAAGAATGATATCTCTGGAAAGAGATACTCTTGGAGAGAATACGATCTTGACAGACATATGGGGATTCCAACTTTTTCCCACAGGTACCGCATATTGGATATGGAAAATGATTCCTTCATTTTGACCCTCCGTGTCCACATCTGTAAATCAGCAATAATAACATTTCCTTCACAGCATTGCTTTGAAAATTGGAGATCTTTCAAAAAAGTGCCTTGCACATTGCCTAACACACACAAATACTTTGTTATCATTATCCTTTTTATTATTAGTCTGAAGTTAGACATAAGTAAACCGAGCCTTGATGGGGGAAGTAACTTGGCAGAGAGAACACAGAGATAACAAGGGGCAGAGCCAGTCCCGTGTCTAGGGCCTTTGGACCCCCCGCCATCATTCATCATCCTTCCTTACGTGGGATGTCTCCAAGGGTGGAGGTGGGTGGACAGCGCCAGTGTCCCCATTGTGTCCTTTCTTCAAAATGACTTTAAGGGGGGAAAAATGCTCTTCTTTGTGTGTTTGAGACGGAAGGGGATTCATCGCTTGGGTCTGTGTCTCCCTTTCTGGGCTTTTGTGACTTAAGACGCATGAAAATTTTTTTCAAACTTCAGAGAAAACTCAGGGGAGCATGGCGGTTCTGTGTACGGTGAGAGAACCCATAGAAGGTCCCAGGGAAGACAGAAGATCTTCAATTGCGGGGTTTATCATCCTCAGGGAGGTGAGCTGTGGCCCCAAGCTGTCTGAATGAGCGCGTCGTGCAAGATGGCTGGTTTATTTATAGTCCCTACTACGTCCTCTTCACTCGTGTGAGATGTATCGGTTTTTCCTGGGAGTTTACCCTGAATACCAGCGAAGTGGTACTCCAAGGAGCTGACTGTATGTTTTTTTTTTGCTCTTTAACAGAAGTCAGATAAATAACAAAGATGATTCATTGCAGGCTTTCTGCTCCAATGCTACAACAAGACAGAAGGTAACTCCAAAGCAGAGATAGACACTTTATATGGTATCGTTTGGAGTTGTTTCTTTGAACAACTCTGTTCAGAGCGGTTGTTTCCAAAACTATTGACACCTACGGTGTACTAGGGCCATTTCTACCTAAAGTGTATCAACTTTAGATATTATTACGGGAGGCAAGCAACTGTCTTGTGTATTCGAAAACGCTAGAATTACCCACGTCAATGCTTGGATTAAGCATGATCTCTTCATTGTCAAAAAAAAAAAAAAAATTCCCAAGCACATGACTTTAGCACAAGAAGCACTGAGAAACTGCTTTGGGAACTACGTCTTTCATATCTTGCTGTACTTTGAAAGCTCACCCAGTCCTTGAGTTAGGTCTTAGGGTTTTATTTTCTTCTACCTATCTCTCTTCTCCCCCACCTCCCCCACCTCCTAAACACTCCCTGGCAACTTCCTTTGACTTCAAGAGGCAACAGCCCTGAAACCTTTGTTATGTAAACAGTATGGAGAGCAGGGACTCCATGCTGTTTCAAAGGTGTGTGTGTGTGTGTGTTTCAGAATGACCTAGAACTGTCTAGGAAAAAAAATGTCATGGGGTTATATTTAGGATTTTGAAAGAATCACTTCTTTTGTGTTCGTACCTAGGAAGAAAGACTTGGGGTTTCGATGTCGTGAAGGAAGAACGACAGGGCACGCAAGAACAACGCACCCTCACAGTTACACTGTCACATGAACTTGAGTACTAAGATGTACAGATGGGACATTTCGAATAATATTAAAATTTCTTTTTGTGCTGAATAGTATGAAAAGGCTAACTGAGGAATTTTTTCTGGAATTCTTGGTTGCTGACATACTACATTTATATAAAGACATATTTACCTATTCAATCGTTTCTTACATTTCCTTGAATGATATGAAGAATAAGGTTAATTGAATAGTACTGTAAACATTGGAGTCAAGAAAACACACAAAAAATCATTTATTCGTGTGAATACAGTGGGGAATGTCTTCTGAGCTTCTTGCCAGTTCAGCGAGATAGGCATCGTCTCCATTTTATGGGTGAGGAAAATGATTCACATGGAAGAAAATAAAAATCCCAGGATTTAGTACTTTGTGTTTTTTTTAATTCTTTTTAGTTTTTAGTGTTTGTTTATTTTTGAGAGACAGACAGATCATGAGCAGGGGAAGGGCAGAGAGAGGGAGACCCAGAATCTGAGGCAGACTCCCGATTCTGAACTGTCAGCACCGAGCCCAAAGCAGGACTCGAGCTCATGAACCACAAGATCATGACCTGAGCTGAAGTCGGATGCTTAACCGACTGAGCCACCCAGGTGCCCCTAATACTTTGTATTTTTTATGTTTATTTATCTAATTTGAGAGGGAGAGAGCGAGAGAGAGAGAGAGAGAGAGCAAGCAGAGGAGGGGCAGAGAGAGAGAGAGAGAGAGAGAATCCCAAGCAGGCTCTGAGCTGTCAGCACGGAGCCCAATATGGAGGCTCTGTCTTACGATCCTGAGATTATGACCTGAGCTGAAATCAAGAGTCGGTCCCTCAATTGACTGAGCCACCCCAGGCACTCAGGCTTTCTTACTTTGTAAGCTGCAAGGTCTTAAAGCAAGTGTACATCTTATTTCAGAGATCAAGCTTCTGACAATCACACAAATGTACCACTTCCTCAAAAATTTTTTTCCTGATAATAAACAGTAAAATAAAATTTTCATTTGCCCTGGGCAATTAAAAAGACCAACACCCTAGCTTATACAGTCAGGCAGGAGGATTTCCCTTTCACTCAGTCTTTTGTTTGCTTCGGATCTTTAACTGATGAGGTGAGGCCCACTTGCATTAGGGAGCGCAATCTGCTTTCCTCTGTCCTACGATCCAAATATTATTCTCATCCACAAACACCCCCAGGATGGTGTTCTACAAATGTCTAGGTACCTCATGGCCTGGTCAAATTGACACATAAAGTTGACTATGAGAAGTGAACGTTATAGACTGAATATTTGTGTCTCCTTCAAGTTCATATGTTGGAGTCCTAACCCCCGATATGATGGTATTGGGAATGGGGACTCTGGGAAGTAATTAGGTTTAGATGAGATCATGAAGGCAGGGCTCCCATGATGGGATTATTGCACTTATAAGTACCAGACATACCCGGATACCAGGATTCTCTGTCTCTGCAGGACACATAAGTACACAGCAGGAAGGAAGCCACCTGCACACTAGGAAGAAGGCCCTCAGGATAACCGCACCATGCTGGCACTCTGCTCGTGGGTTTTCAGCCTCTGCGATTGTGAGACAATAGATTTCTGTTTCTTAAGTCACCTCTTTGTGTTTCCTTATAGCACCTGAGCTAAGACACTATTCTAGAACAGTTAGGGATACACTGAGCTGCAAGGTATAGAAAACCTGACAATGAGTCAAATTAACAACTGGGTCAGTGTTTCTCAAGCTGTAAGAAATCTGGTGCAAGGTAGCAGGCCAGGGCTCAAGAATGACATAGTCTCTCCACCCCCAGAACTCGTCCTTGCATTTACCTCGGGTGCATGATCCCCCTGACCCGCATGGGATGCTGGAGATTTGAATATTTTGCTTTTTAACTTCCAGAACAGGAGAAGTTGGGATACGTCGTAAACGAGACCACATACAATACCTGCCCCATTATTAACAAAAGAGTTGGAACAAGAAGAGCTACACAAAATCTAAATTAGCTAGGTCCAAATACAAAGGGCACACAGATTTTATTCTTTGTTCCTTTCCTGTTTGATAGCTAAATAGGAGAATGTCAGATCATCATGAGGTAAAAATCATTCAGATAGATGTGTCCTAACAAATAGAGAAATCAGTTGATAAGTATTTAATGAATGCTTGGCATATTTCTATATGAAATCCAGTGTTTTAGGCATGGTCGTTCTCTCTGGGCATTTGTCTTGAATGAACAAACCCCCTTTATTCCAGCATACTGTTTGTCAGACTATAAATCGTATTCAACTAGATTCAAAGCCAACTATGGCCGCCTTAGGCTAGCTAGATCTTAGAAAGTGATTCGTTCATTCCAGAGCCTCTGGATTACTTTCTTAATCTAGCTCTTTCCGGCCCAGTTCCTCTCTGTCTCTCTAATTATCCTCCGAGGAAGACGGACTTAATTTTATCCCTGTCCTGTCCTCATCCTGGGATGGACGGACTTTTGTCTCCTATCCCCGTCACTTTGTCCCAGTTCTTCCTAGTTCAGGCTGCACCACACCCAGAATGGATTGCTTACTGACGGTGAGGCCCCAGGCTTCCGTTCCCGCTTCTCCAATAGGCTCATGGGACTAGCATTTCCCTTCCAGCTGCTCCCCTAATTCGCCCTTGTGGAGACTCTTGTCTGTCTTCTTCCACCCAAGTGAGTCTGGGAACTTCCCTGTTCCCACCTGCACTCTAACTCCTAGGTTCCCACTGGTTTATTTTTCTCCCTTGTTTAACTTTGACTCAGCTAACCCCCTGGCTTGCTCCTTCCACATTTGCCCCACAGGTCCGCCAACTTGGGGAAAAGCCATAGCGTAGGGGTGTGGTGGCGATGGTCACGAGGAGGCTTTTGGAGGAAGTCTGCAACGCGGTGTTTGCTTTTCAACTTAGCGATGGCAAGTCCTGAAGTGAAATACAAGGACAGTCGGTCCCATTTGGTAAAAACAATGATTTTTGTCTCTGCTTCGTGATTCTCGATCAGAGACTGAATGTTTGCCCATAAGCAGTTTTGTCCTCTGGCTCCCTATAGTGTCAGGCCATGATTTCAGGTGGTGATACTTGGGGTAACTTAATGTCCAACAGAACAGAGGTTCTCCTGATGGAGAGGCGGGTGGTTACACATCAGCTTCCGGTCATAATAGCAGCGCTTGAATTAATTCCTTCCTTCTACTTACTGCACCCGACCCACAGCCAGGTCCACCGGAGCCCTGCGAGTTGGTTCACTAGCTAATTCACTTCAGAATCAGTTCTGCAAAGAAACCGATTCCGGGTGATTAGATGGCCTACCAAGAAGCTTATTTGTTAATTTCTGAGGCTATTACCTAACATCGGTGCTTATTTAAAATTTTTTTTAACGTTTATTTATTTTTGAGAGACATAGAGACAGAGTATGAGCAGGGGAAGGGCAGAGAGAGAGGGAGATACAGAATCAGAAGCAGGCTCCAGGCTCTGAGCCACCAGCACAGAGCCCGACACGGGGCTCGAACTCACAGACCGTGAGATCATGACCTGAGCCGAAGTCGGCCGCTTAACCAACTGAGCCACCCAGGCGCCCCTCGGTGCTTATTTAATCCTCTCTTGTCTAGCTTCAATGAAAGCAAGATGCTTGCACTTTTTAGATAAAGGTCCTTAACCTGGGGTCCGTGAACTTCGTCCAGCGATACGTAGGACTGCCAGCATCTGCCACCTTGTTGGTGATCCCAACGGATCACAGGAATGGGGGTGTGACTCAACGAAAGCTCATTTTGTCAGAGACAATGGGGCGGCGTCATTCCAGGGAATATGTACATCCCTACACTTTTATAGACTTATCGCTTTCTGTGATCTAATGCCTACCCCACACTGGAAACTGAGATCTAAGAGGCAGAGCCCATTTCAACTCGCAGAGACTGCTTTTTGTGCATTGACGAAGCTGTGCTTTACATATATATTATATATATGTATATTATATGTGTATGTATGTATGTTATATACATACTATGTATAAGTCTCTTGAGTGAGGAACTATGTCTTAGGGCATCTGCCTCTGCTTTTCCTTGGGTCACCAAGCATGCTCGTTCTTCAAATGACACACTTGGTTCTCAGGTGACCACTCTGTTTCCCATGAGTCTTTTGAAAGAAATTATGAAGGGAAGCAAAGAAATCACTGCACGTACAGCCCGCATGACTGAGGCGTGAGTCCTGACCACACTGAGGGCTGGACAGGGTTTTCGGGAGAGCACGGGGTTATTAAGGATGAATAAGGGTAATGGTACTTGATAAGGTCGGTATGAATAGTCAATAAGCCCTTACATATAAAAGTACCTTATAAACTGCAAAACGGCACCGTGTTCTAAAAATCTCACATCATGACTTTGGCTATTGTCAGCAGAAAACTTTCCACCATCAGGAAGGGCTGTGAATGGCCGAAGATTTTCCGGTGAGCCAGCAGAGAGAGGAAGGCGACAGGCTTGTAGCACGAGCCCCCTTGCGACTGGTAGCCAGGCTGAGACTACACAGTGGTGGCCCTGCACCCTGACAGTCGCATAATCAAGGCCCGGGCGTGGTGGGACCAGCAGCAGCTGGGACGAAGGCACGATCCGGCAGAGGTTCATGTGGTCATCATTTTCCTCTGATGCCCACTTCGCCTTCTGTGTCCCCTTCTGTGTCCCCTTTGCTACTTTTACGTGCCGTCCTGCCACTCCATAGCCAGCTCAGGTTAACCAACATTTCCCGACGACTGAGAGAGAGCCAGAACTATTCATGGGCAAACACTCCCTCTGTGTTCCTTCTATTCCTGGGAGGAGATCCGTCCATCACTCCTGTTGTGATTTCTCCTGTTTCTTCTAGGATAGAAAATGATCCCTTTCCAGAAGTCTGATAGAGATTATATGTCACATTCTTTTTTCTTAAAATGCAGTTTTAAATTTTGCCTGTTACTCTCACGATTAATAAATAGTGAGTGTCAACTCTTGCGCGTGGTGGAGTGGTATAGTTATTTTGGTCTAAGTATGGTACGAAAGTCAATTTCTCCAAATTATTATCAGTCTGCAAACCTCTTATTGACTCAGTGCATGTATGTGTGTGAATTGTTAACCATTTCTCCTTATTACAAAGTGAGCCTTTTGTTTAGTGCCTCCCTCTGTCATTTGCACCAACAGCAAACAAGCGTTAGGACTATTCCACAATTTGCATTGCTATCTGATAAGATTGCTCCTTTCTTCATTAGACATTATTATATATAATTATTTTTATAATTAATTTTTTTATATTTACTCACACGATTTTACTTTATATTTACTTTATACTATAATTTTATTGACTATTTACTCAATACATTTTTCTTCCTGGTGACTTTTAGAGCAATGTTTCAAGTAAAAAAAAAACATGCTGCGATTTAGATTCAATTTATATGAAATATAAATGCTTTGGGAAAATCGGTCCCTTTAAAATATGTTGGATCCCACCTAAGTCATGGTGTTCTTTCCCACTGACTCAAGTCTTTATTTCTGTCTTTTGGGAAAATATTGCCGAGTTATTCATGTAGACCATACCAACTTCTCAGGTGAAAGAGATTTTTTTCCCATTACAACTTCAGCCACACTATGAGATTTGGGGTGTGTGTGTGCATGTGTGTGTATGCTTGTGTGTGTGTGTATAGGAATGTGTGTGTGTGGGGGGATGTACTTATCTTCTATCAGGTTAATTTTATTAATTAATAAAATTTTTATTAATTAATACAGTTTCAGGGGCACCTGGGTGGCTCGGTCGGTTAGGTGTCCAACTTCGGCTCAGGTCATGATCTCTGGCTTGTGGGTTCGAGCCCCACGTAGGGCTCTGTGCTGACAGTTCGGAGCCTCGAGTCTGCTTCATATTGTGTCTCGCTCTCTCTGCCCCTCCGTCGCCTATGCTCTCTCTCTCTCTCTCAAAAATAAATAAATATTTTAAAAAACCAGTTTCTTATTATCCTCCTGGGTTATCTGACTATAAAATCAGACCATCTCACATTGTTAATCACTTATTTTTCAATAATCTAGCCCTTCAAGCTATCTTGTCTTTGCTTTTGGTGAACAGAATATTTCTGTAATTTAATAACAATGAAAACAGACACAGTCATTTCACCATGGATGTGACTTTTAGATCGAAATGGCTGGCCTTTATTGTGGCAAAGCAGTTGTCTTCTACTCCTGTATTTTAGTATTTTATCAAAGAATGTCACCAAGTTTTTTTTTTAATGTTTATTTATTTTTGAGACAAGGAGAGACAGAGCATGAACGGGGGAGGGACAGAGAGAGAGAGGGAGACACAGAATCTGAAGCAGGCTCCAGGCTCTGAGCTGTCAGCACAGAGCCCGACGCAGGGCTCGAACTCACAGACCGTGAGATCATGACCTGAGCCGACGTCGGACGCTCAACCGACTGAGCCACCCAGGCGCCCCAGAATGTCACCAAGTTTTAACATTCTTGCTATTTATGCTAGGAACATTAATCCACTTAGGCTAGGCATCATGTATATTTAGATCATATTTTTCTTCTTTAATCTACTTGTGTCAAACATTGTATTAATAGATGTACTCATCTATTTATAGCACTTCTTCCTGAAAAGAAAAACTTGAAGAATGCATCTTAGTAAAAGATTTTCTCATATGGGGTCACCCTTGAAATAAGTATCCCAGGGTCTGTGTCCCTAGGATCGGCTTCTAATCTGAGCTGCCATATTGAAAGTCAATTTGTAGTTTTCAACTCTGACCAGAGGAAGGGGCTCCTTTTGAGAAGCTTATGGACTAAGGGTCCGCCTCAGAGGTCTGAGCTGTTCCAGGAACAACCTTCTATTCCCAAAGCTTCCTTTTGTGATACCAGTTGTTCAGTTTGAGCCCCTAAGGGCAGCCAATATGACTGTTCTTTTTTCCTCCACTCTTGGAGGAAATTAGCTTGGAGAACAGAGAGAATTTGGTGGTTCCTCAGCTTTGCTATAAACAGTTACCCGAGTCATCGCCAAGTGGCATGATTTTCCAAACTGGGCTCCATGGTATCTTGTAGAGGGGATTGATGCAAGTATTAACAAATAATTAAAGGGTCTAGGTGTTTGTCTTCTCTCTCTCTCTCTCTCATGGTTAACTCTTTATATTATCTTTTATCTATTTCTGTGTTGTTGGACACTTGTCTATCAAGATGGCAGAACTGTTGGCCATAAGACCGCGAAAGCTCCAAATACTGAAAACTACAGAACTTCACAAATTCCCATTGCCACTCTTGAAACAGTTTGGTGATGTGCTTTCAAACATGGCTGAATTTCAGAATCACCTGAGGCTCCTTTCAAACATGCTGAGGCGTGGGCCCGCCATACACCAGTTAAATCAGTGTTGTGTCTGCCACTTCCTCCAGGGCTGACTGCACGTAGTGAGTCCTCACTCAGGGCCTTCCGTGCTTGCATGGTGGTTCCATGGGAGCTGTCTTTCCAGAGAGGCTGGTCATCTTAGATATAACTGCCACTTCTTCTTGCCTTCCTTCCCAGGATAATTCATTTCTTCAGGTGCTTCCTTTCAATTTTACAAGTGTTAGTTGTTAGCTGACTTATCGGATTCGTTGCCTCGGGGGCAGAGGGTTGAGTTTGCCATTCTGCTCAGCTCATGGCACCCCATTATCATGGTTAATGGTCATTTCTGTTCCTCCTCTTTCCTGATGTTTTCCTTAGTTTTTACGTAAGGTCCCCCTTCTGTTTCAGGATCTTATCTACCTGTGGTTATCCTGTCTTCTTAAGATCCTCTGGGCCATTATCATAGTTTCTCAAACTTTCCTTGTTTTTGATGTCTTTGATGGTGTTGAGGAATACTGGTCAGGCATTTTGTAGGCTGTCCCTCAATTGGAACTTATTTGATATTTTCCTCACAATTATCCCTGGGTTATGGGTGTTAGGGATGAAGACCACAGAAGTAAAATCATTTTTGTCCCATGAGGTCAAGGGTATGTACCATCAGCATGACCTGTCACTGTTGATGTTGACTTTGATGACCTGACCTAGGTCGTGTTTCTCAGATTTCTCACTGTTGAGTTATTCTTTTTCCTCCCTTTCCATGCTGTCTGCTCGGAAGGATGTCACAATGCACAGCCCACTGTTAAGGAGTGGGAAGTTGAGGTAGAGCATCTACGTAAACTATTTGGAATTCCTTTCAGGGGAGCTCTCTATTCTCCTCACCTCTCTTTATTTATTTAATCATTTATTTATATCAGTGTGAGCTCATGAATATTTATTTTGTACTTTGGGTTATAATCCAATACTACTTTATTTTGTCACTCAAAATGAATCTGTTAGCTCTGGCCTCAGAGAATGCTTTCAGTTGGCTTTTGTGCCCTTTTGACATTCAACCTCTCTCCCTCCCATCTTCCTTTCTGTCTTTTACCACTTCTTTTGCTCTTTCTTGCTCTCTCTCTTTTAACTATGCCCTGGTTTTCTGTCACTCTGTAGTGCCCCAGGTTCATCTTGAGCATTCTCTGCTTCTATCCCCGAGCCGGCCATTTCTCCCAAGATCCCTGGATCTTTTCTTGAAAGTGTTATTAAAACCTATGATCTTGGCGCTAGGTGCCCTTGTTGTTACTGGGGTGTTCTTCCTTCAGGCCCTTTCAGTTGACAGAGAAAGGAAAAATATGTACATATACACATGTAGCTATATATGACCATCTGTATCTCTATTAAGCTAAATTTGAGTTTGTACTGATATCTCTAACTGTGAACTGTTAGTACATGGATCATTGGAGCCTCCTCCTCTTCCTAATCCATAACCTCTCACTCAATAGTGAGAAACCTGGCTCCAGGGGCACCTGGGTGACTCAGTCAGTTAAGCATCCGACTGGTTGCTTAACTGATATGACCTGGTTTTCGCTCAGGTCATAACTCACAGTTTCGTGAGTTCGAGGCCTGCATCGGGCTCTGCATTCACAGTATGAAGCCTGCTTGGGATACTCTCTCTCTCTACCTCTCCCCAACTTGTGCTATCTCTGTCTCTCTCAAAATAAATAAATAAATAAACTTAAAAGATTAAAAATAAAGAAATCCGGCTCCCACCACCCATCATGCACTTACTGAATTGTCCTATTCCAGACGTATTCTATTCCAGAATAGATGTATACAGTATCAGAATTATCAGCCCCTACTCCCATGGAAAACGACTTTATTAATTAGGTCCAACACTATGCGTAGTTTCTTTTGCCTTTAATCTTTCAGATTTCATTCATTTCCAAAGTTACTTGGATCAGTGCCTTTATCTTCCACCCACTTTGGTGAGGTTATTTCATACATTTGTAATACAGTTAGATTCATTTGCCACATTCTGCATTCCGTCCTGGGATCCCCCGACCTCCTAAATGATTTTTTAAATTTACATACATTAAGGTTCACTGTGCCATAAAGCTCGATGGATTTCGTTAAATACAGAGTGTCTCTTTCAGAGACAACCACCTTGGGAATATTCGTTTGCAATAAAAATTTATTATGTGTTCATCTTCACCTAAAATCTTGTTATTCTGGATTCATACATAATTTTCCACAAATTAAATAAAGTATTTCTTTACTTAGTAAACACATATACAGTTCTTATCATATCTAGGCAGTCCACATACATAGCTCTTACCATGGCACTATTTTAAGTGCTTTACAAGTATTTATTTATGTAATCCTTACAATGTTTCTATGAGATAGGTGCTATTATTAGCCTTATATTATAGATACGGAAACTGAGGCAAAGAAAGGTCAAATAACTTGTCAAGGTCGCACAGTTAGTATGTACTTGTCAGCCAAGGCAAACAGTAAACATGGCTTCTGATTAGATGCTCTGATTAGATGCTTGGTAACTGGCTACATGAAGCTCAACAGCTCTCGGAGGCCCCCTGCTTGGCTGACCTGCAGCGAAGGCGCTCTCTGGGAGCCCGGGTTGTAGGTACATAGAAAACAGAAGCCAAGAGAGATGCTTTGAACTGTTTCCTCCAGCGGTTGTGAAATTGATGAAATAGAATAATTGATGGTTGCTTTACTGAATAATTTACCAATCAAATCATCCCGAAAAGCAGTAAGATGTGGAACGGGAAGACAAGGGAGAAATGAATTTGGACCAGGGAAGGATCAATAAGAACCAGCGAGGCTGAACACTGCCTTGCTGGTGGGTAACAACATGGGTGTGTTGAAGGAAGACAGGTCTCTCTGCTGGCTTTGCTCCTGACTTCAGAAGGCAGAATGTGCTAGGTTGCCTAGCTTGCCACACAGCACTGTCTGTTCTTTCTGGACGAATGTCTAACTTCTTGTCCAGGGTACACAACAGCTCTTGGTGTCAGGATCCTTCTGTAGACTCCACTAAATCCTTGTTGCAAATTGCATGACTTCAAACAGTCACTTGAGGAACACTTTGCAATTGACAAAGGATTTTGCCTGCCTGTTGTCTCATTTATCCATCCAACTGCTTTTAACGTCAATGTCACTATCTGTACTTCACAGGGGAGGACAAATGCACAAGAGGGGTAAGCTGTCCTGCTCGGAGTCTCCGACTTCTAACCGCAAGTTCCCTTCTTTCCACTCTTGTCTGGTTGCCTTCGCCTCATATGCCACAGAGAAAGAAAATCTGATCCAAGTCAAAGAGCTGGCTGTCTGTGATAACAACTCCATTAATTTTTGTCATTTCTGCATTCTTTACCCCATCTATTATCCCACGTAGACATTTGTGTAATATCACTTGGGAATCGAAGACATTTCCCTTGTAGTGTAACTTCAAGATTAAGTGGCCATTTCGAACGTTTATTTTTCTAATCTTGTTTCGTGCCTGCACCACACGCACTTTTGCTGCTCTCCAGGCTTTTGTAGCAACTTATCTTAATTAGCCGAGAAGAAACCAGAGTGACCGGGCAAAGAGAAATGACATCGGCTTTAGAATCAACTCAGACAAAGAAATAGATGGAATAGAACTTTCTGGATGGGTCTTGCAGATAGTCTCATGGTTCTTTTTGAGAATCTTCGAGACAACTGTACCTAGGAAATCGTCACGCCCGGTTTTCCGTTTCTCATGGTTGAGATTCCAGATAATAATTTGTACAATAACAGTAATAACCACTAATTCTGCGTACTAATGCACAAGTCACAAAGTGCTCGAGTCAGGATTTGAAAGTCAATTGAACATGTCCGGATTCCTTCCAACTCTTATGGTATGTGCCAAGAGCCAGACTTCTCGAGCCTTCTTGTCATTTTACCTCAATAAATGGGCCATGGCCAAGTGCATCAGACTTCTTTGCTCAGTGGAATTTACCTTCACTTGATCTATGTGTTGTAGCAACACAATTCCCTTCCACGTGTCGTGGCTAGTTTGACCATCTCACTAGGTTTTAAACAAACTGGGTTTGGGACCAGTACCTTCGAGATATTAATATCGACACGCTAAAGATAATCTAATGGGAGACGTTAGAAAGAGAGATTTGGTTCCAAAATAACTGGACACATTATGCAAATGATGGGCCATGATGTAGTCACTTTCACAATGATATTAGCACTGACAAGGAAAACTCTGATTTCTGTCATACATGTTCCGAATCCTGCTCCTCAAACTCGCACCAATGATGGTAAGGTCTATCATGGGTCACTTATTTCTTTTGGGGATCTCGTGGATAATTGGCTATTATTATCAACTCACTGTCTTTAAATTTTGCTCTGAAGACGAGAGCTTAGCAGAGAAGGGGTCGAGCATAATTGTTTCCATTCCTTATTTGAAACACAGTAGGTGAAGTGGCAGCTGTGTGCTTTGTGTCCTTTCCCCCACTGCTGGTCAGATGATATCTGTGTATTAAAAACCCCCCACATTAAGAAGTTTGGGTGCAACATAGGATTCTTGCTTATTTTATTTTAGGATAACAGAGCCTTCCAATCTCTCAGCTTGCTCCCAGCCTCTAAATTTCTGTAAAGCTCTAGTTTATTGTAAATTACATGGGGAGAGCTTCAGCTTAAAAGAATGAATTATTACAGTAACACGCAAATAGCCTCCTCCTAATGTCTTCTTTTTGTTGTTTTAGTTAGCGTTTGGTTACAATACTTTTCTTTTTTTAGAAGGAAGTCTAAATACATTTCTTTGAAATGTCAAGTACAATAAGAGAATATAAAGGTGAAAAGATAACTGGAAAGACCACTTTCTCTCTCTGTCTAGTAGCTTATGTTATAGTAACAATCCAAGCCGTAACACTATACAAAGAAAAGGTGCATTTGTTGCTCATGGTACGTCTCCTCTAGGGGCTGGCTGGGGGCTCTGCTCCACTCTTGCTCAGGCATCCGGAGTGTCATAGCTGCCGATGACAGTGACTATAGCAGAGGGAAGGAGCATGATGCATGATGTCTTGGGTGTTAAGGAATCTTGGGTGTGCATCTACTTGATCTATTCCAAAGAATACTTTGTTTGATTGTATAGATTAATAGAATTCTAGGTTACTCAACCTAGAATACTAGGTTGAAATGCACTTCGGACATTTCATTGTCTAAAGCAAGTCACAGGATCATACCTAAGTTCCAGGAGGATGGGACAGTGCACTGATAACTTGTATGGCTTTTGTTGGGTAGCACTAAAGACTATTGTATTAGTTTTCATTCTTTTTTTTTAAAAAAATGTTTATTTATTTTTGAGAGAGAGAGAGACAGAGAGACAGAGTGCAAACAGTGGATGGGCAGAGAGAGAGGGAGACACAGAATTCAAAGCAGGTTCCAGGCTCTGAGCCATCAGCACAGAGCCTGATGCGGAGCTTGAAAACTACCAACTGTGAGATCATGACCCGAGTCGAAGTCAGATGCTTAACCAACTGAGTCACCCAAGCTCACCATATTGATTTTCACTCTTAAAACTGCCACTCTCTTCTCTCCATTTATAGATTTGTCTATTCTTAAACCCACGCAACACTGTTCCAATTACTAGGACTTTTCAGGATTCTCTGACACCTGGAGTAAGGCCCTTTTTATCATTTGCAAATGTAGGAGATGCCTGCATAACTGATAACGATTTGAATAATTTGGTCAAGTTACATAAACATAATCCTTTGAGAATTATGGTTGAGATAGACTTAAATATATAAATTAGTTTATAGGGAATTGATTTTTTTAAAAATTGAATCTTCAGAAAGGTGGTTTCTGTACTTTTTCAGTCCTCATTGAGGTATGGAGGTGAATTTCTAATTCTACAACTATAAATTTCTCTGTAATTTAGCTCTGTGAGTTTTTGTATTAACATTTTATTCTAAATATTTCTTAATTTCCTTTTTTAATACAAATTATTTTGTTACTGTGACTAAGTTACTAAATGTATAGGATCTTTTTAGCTTTTGGTTTATTACTTATTTTTAATTTTACTGAATAAAATCAGAGAACAGGGTATGTGTGATATCTATTCTCTGGAATAGATCAAGACTTCTTTTTTTGACTTATTACATGTTCTGTTTTTGTTATTGCTCTCAAAAAGAGGTGTACCTTTTACTTCTTTGCTATCATTAGTTGTCTTTTTCAGCTTTTGAAATTTCTTATTTTTCTCGTACCTGTTTCGAGATGAATGCATTAAAATCTTTAATTATATTTGATAATTTAACTATGTATCCTGTGTTTCTGTGAGTTATTGATTTTTGTATTTTGAGACTATTTTGTTAAGAGCACACCTGAAAAAGCAGACTTTAAAGCAAACATTTTATGTTTTTTTTTCCTATCGCATATTTCTTGATAACTTATGTTTATGTTAAAACTTAGTTTTTTTCAGATATTGGGATTGGAACCCCAGCTTCTTTTTGCCTTAGATTTGTCCAGGGTATTTTTGATAGTCTTTTTACTTCATCTTATTTTATTTTTTAAATGCTTATTTATTTTTGAGAGAGAGAGAGAGAGAGAGAGAGAGAGAGCATAAGTGGGGGAGGGGTGGAGAGAGAGGGAGACACAGAATCCAAAGCAGGCTCCAGGCTCTGAGCTGTCAGCACAAAGCCTGATGTGGGGCTCAAACCCATGAACCATGAGATCATGACCTGAGCTGAAGTCAGATGCTTAACTGACTGAGCCACCCCAGTGCCCCAGTAGTCTTTTTATTTTTGAACCAGTGTATTTTCTGTTTGTAGTATATTGGCGCATCTGACCAGTTTATAAATGCAAAGCTTTCACTGTTGTTCATTTTGACATGTATTATTTTTGCCCTGTCTTTCTGTGTTACCCAAAAGCATATTAAAAGTGTTTTTCACTTGTTCCTAATTTCTAGATCCTGGGTAAATTTTTGGTTATCCCATTTTATTATTAGCTTTATATTCAATAAATGCAGCCTTTTGAGATTCTTTGTGGTTTAATAGTCAGGATTTTGCAATGTTCATATGCATTATAAAACAAGCATATCTTGTTTGTGAAGTCCAAAGTTGGATAAACAATTGCTCTCTCTTGTACATGCACACGCATGCACACACACACGCTTTCTGATGAAGTTTCTCTACTGAGTTATTAAATTCTCCTATCAGCCTACCAGTTTTTGTCTATTTTTACCAAGGGAAGAATTTTTGAATCTGAAATTATCAATTCCTCTTTCATTCCAAAATTTTTGCCTTAAATATTTTCATTCCACATTTTTAGTTACAGAAAGTTCATGAATATTATAGCATTTTGACTTTACATTATATCGTCATAAAATCTCTCTCTTTGCCCTAGTTCTTGCTTTTGACTTTGTATCATTTTTGTCTCACATAGAGTTTTTCCAGGTCTATTTTGTTTTTCAATTTTACTTGGTTCATTCTTCTCCATTTTTATAAATTCTTAAAAAATGTTTTTTGAATGTTTATTCATTTTTGAGAGACAGAGAGAGACTGAGTGTGAACAGGGGAGGAGCAGAGAGAGAGGGAGACACAGAATCTGAAGAAGGCTCCAGGCTCTGAGCTGTCTGCACAGAGCCCGATATGGGGCTCAAGCTCATGAACTGGAAGATTATGACCTGAGCTGAAGTTGGATGCTTACGTGACTGAGCCACCCAGGCAGCCCTCCATTATTATAAATTCTTAAAGTTTGTATGTCATTCTATTTTAGATATGCCCCTCATTCATAACACAATACTGGATATTTATTTATTTATTTTTAAAATCTCGTTTTGGTCAGCGCTTCTTAATGAGAAAGTTTAAGCCGCTTACATTTATTATCACTGGCTTCTTATTTTATGCTTTTCTATACACTGTGTTCTTTTTTCATTTCCCTCATTTATTGGCCTTTTATGTATGTGTGTATGTGTTTGTGCAAGCTTTTTAAACTATATATATATGTATATATATGTGTATATATATATGTATGTATATGTATATGTATATGTATATGTATATGTATATGTGTGTGCATGCGTGTGGGTTGCCCTTGCATTATTACATTAATTCAACTGTGTATAGAATTCTCAGGTCCAACAATTTACCCTTAAAACTTCAAACACATTGCCTCTGATTTGTAGTAATTACCTAGCAATGCTGATGAAAAGCAAAATGTAAATTTTCTCAGGGGGGGTCCCTGCTTATTTCTTTAAAAATGTTATGCTTCTGTTGTTATCCATGGAATTCCAGTTTTACTAGGATATACTTTATATGACTCATTTATAAATTTATAAATTTGTTAACTAGTTATATAGTGACTTCTTCAGTACGAAGAGCCATGATTTTCTTCACATCAAGACATTTTTTTTCTGATATTAATTGATTAATGAATCTCTTCATGTCTTTATGCTTTAAAATTCTTACTCAGTGGAAATAAGGCTTTCTAGATGAATCCTCTAGCATTTAGCATAGTGCCTTTAGTGTATTGGATGCATTATAAAGTCACTTAAATTAAAAATGCCCTCAACAACACAATGCCTGATTCTTGATGGATTCGTTAGCGAAGAGTTCACAACATTAAATATACCTTGAAAACAGAGCCAGATTATGATAGCGGGAAAAAGAATCTGATGGGAACTTAATGACTTGAGGAAAGACGTGGAGCCAGAGAGGCACACAGGGGTTCAGGCAGCAGGAATGGCCTTGCCAGAATAAAGGGTGTGGACTGAGAAGTAGTGAAGACGCAGTAGCTAAAATGCGTGCCAGCATCCAGAGGGGTTTGAGCACTACACAAAGAGATTTTTGTATTTTACGAAGTGGACAGTGCGAAGCCACAGGAGGGACCCCGTTCATACGATGCTACAGGAAAATGAAGCTGACCGAGTCGTACGGGTGACTGGATTTGGACCAGAAAAGATGAAAGCAGATGGGGCGAGAAGTAGTGCAGGTGTCTTGATGGGAGACGACGAGGGTCGGGACCAGGCACAATGGCGTTAATCATGGAAAGGAGGGAATGAGTGTGAACAGATGGGAAAGGAGAGAGAAAACGAGCCGATAATACAAAAGATGGCTCCTGGGAAGGTTAACACAAGGAAAAGTCAGAACTTAAAGAAATAGAGGACCGTCAACAAGCTGACCTGATTTTAGTAGAAAGACGATTTCACTTCCAGATGGATTGATGTTCCGACTCTTCTAGACTGTCCACATGGGGAAATCCAGTTGGCAGAAAGTGCATATAGACATGGCGGAGAGGCAACCCTTGATAACAGTGTGAAGGCTCCAGATGCCTTATAAGGTACGATTATTTTTTATTCCTCAAGGGGCTTAAAATCTACTTGCGAGGTCAAGGTAACATTTTAGAGGCAGCAACAATAAAGAGAACATAATGCAGGACTAATCTGGCCGGGCACACTTCCTTTGCTGTAGAATTTAGGGGGAAAGGGAATTAATGAGTTCTTAGAGGCATTGAAAACTTCCGTTGGCCTTGACGGGGGGAGGGTTTCGTTGGGTGCCAGAGCTGGGAAGGTTGACACTGATGCTCTCTTGTAAGATTAATCTACAGGATAAAGTGTGAGTAGAAGTCTGGATAACCCACTAGTCCTGCCGAAGGGCAGCGTGGGGTCCCCGGAGATTTGGGCTTTCTGTACTTCGTGCCCTACTTAGGCGTTGCACGTAGTGCCTTCCATACCAAATCTGAAGCGGTTCTGTGCCTCAGGAATGCAGCTGGCACTGCATGACCAGCTTAACGACAGGTGCGAAACGTGGAACTGGCAGGAATTTATGCCCCTGTAAACAGGATGGCGTTTAATCCCTTGGAAAGGAACGCGATGCAAGATTTCACAGTCTTTAGGTGATTTTCTTTCCCAGGCGAACCTCACATGAAGGATACAGCTGTACGCCCTCAGGACTGCCATCAATAGACCAAGAAAAAAAAAAGTCCCATTTCCTTCCCCTGCTGAAGAACAGACTGTAATCTTGCCTCATGTTTCCCATAGCATTCTCTCTCTGCTTTCTAGTAAAATGCAATTGACGTGTGTGTGTGTGTGTGTGTGTGTGTGTGTGAGAGAGAGAGAGAGAGAGAGGGAAAGAGAGAGGGAGATGTGGTATTTATTAAGAGTTCTACAGAGCAACATGGAGAAGTCGGATTTCCTCCGCGGGCTCACTGGTTCCCGCGTGAAACATTTGGCCCCCCATTCCCCAGCCCCTGCTCCCTCTGGTGACCACGTAAGGGGATATTCTGGAATCGCTCCCTCTGCCAAGGGAGAATCGCTTCCATCTCCCTGGACAGCTCTTGCTCGTCTTTCATGACTCAGCTCAAGTGGCACGACTTCAAAAGAAGTCCTTGCCCCGACCCACACTTTGCCCCGTGTCTCTTCGCCCAGTGTCTTCCTTTGCATTGAGAGCACTGACCTCTCTGTCTGCTCGCTGCTGGTTGAATCGTCTGTAGACTTTGAACTTCTCGAGTGTGTGGGGTCTGGTATGGTTGTCTCTGGATGCTCAACTCTCGGACCTGTGCTTGGCCGTGACGATCTCTCCAACAAGGCTTGCGAGCGGCTGGATGAACGGAAGGATGGCATTAAAATTGGGCTCTCGTACATCTTGTGTCCACATTCTTGAACGAGTTGATTATTACTACTCTGTGTGAACAGATAAAGAAGATGCGGTATCTATATACAACGGAATATTATTCAGCCATAAAAAAAGGATGAAATCTTGCCATTTGCCACAACACGGATGGAACTAGACAGTATTATGCTAGGTGAAGTAAGCCCGTCAGAGAAAGACAAATACGACACGATTTCACTCATCTCTGGAATTTAAGAAACAGAACAAAGGAGCAAGGGAACAAGGAGACAGATCATAAAACAGACTCTTCGGTCTAGAGAACAAATTGATGTTTACCAGATGGGAGGCAGATGCGGGGGATGGGTGAAACAGGTGAAGGGGATTAAGGAGGGCGCTCGTGATGAGCACTGAGTAACGTACAGAATGGGTCAGTCACTGTATCGTTCACTTGAAAGTAACGTTGTTACTCTGTGAAGTCTAAATCGGTCTTTGAAACAATTCCACAAGGGTAAAGCAGTCCTCCAGCCTGTCAACAGGTGGCCTGACATTATAATCAGACGCTCTCACCGTCTCAATTCGATCATAATATTCTTGGCCCCAGCCCCACGGCCGGGAGGAACCCGGCTCTAGCGACGGCGTGGCATCTGTGCTGTCTCCGGTTGAGGCCTGAGGACAACGCCAGAAGACAGCTGTGGCAATAATCTTCCATCTGGGTCTCTGGAATAGCTAAGCAGCCCTCTGGCTTCCGGAAAGACCTAGGCCAGCAGCCACAGAGGTTGCTGTGGCGCTTCGTGTCCCGGCATAGAATCTGCTCTCTCTGCTGCTTGCTGGCGATTTGGGTGGACGGAGACACTAGTTCTGAGGAGCTCTGTCTCCCCTCTTCCTCGTGCGGGAAGATTCAGAACTCCTGGGGCCAGCACAGTGAGACCTTAATTCTCTGCGCGTTTGAATAACTTTTCCCTCCATTGTAATCAGAGAGAGTTTTCACTGCACAGGTAGAGGCAGGCTACCCCTCCTCCGTGACATTTCCTTTTGTCCCTACCCTTTGGAGAAAATAGCAGGTGGAGACGGAGACGCCATTGGCTCCCCCGCCCCGACTAGCCGGAGCTCTGCCTTCGAGGTCAACGGTTGGGCCCACCTGCAGCATCTCGGCTTGCAAATCTCCCCATGGCTCCTGTCGCGCTGTCCTTGAGAAACTCCTCTTTTGCTTTCCTGGGAGTGGATGTTAGTGGAATGGAAAGATGGAGGCCTCTGACAATGCTCTTTCCCTGAGATGAGGCGCTGTGACACACTGCTCTCTGTGGGGTTCCACTCAGGAAAACGGATGCCCAGCATTGTCACTATTGTCCTGAGCAGTGTTGTCAGGCGTCTATTCACACCCTCGTGACAGCCACAAAAGTAGTATTTATTTATTTTTGACAGAGAGAGACAGAGTGCGAACAGGGGAGGGACAGAGAGAGAGGGAGACACGGAATCTGAAGCAGGCTCCAGGCTCAGAGCTGTCAGCACAGAGCCTGAGGTGCAGCTCGAACCCATGAACCCCGAGATCATGACCTGAGCCAAAGTCAGACGCTTAGCCGACTGAACCACCCAGGCGCCCCTGTGGAAGGTGTATGAAAAGAGTTTTCACATTAGCGTAGAAACAAACAAGAAGCTCTCCAAACGGATGAAGGCTTTGGACAAGAATTGGAGGTCGTGTGCTGATTCGAAGCTTGCCAGGGCTCCCAGTCTTAGGGTTTCAAACAGATTTTCTTCCCTCGACCAGCATGGAACCGGGAGCAAACCCAGCTGTGTTTTATGCTACCGAATTAACCTTTCAAGAAAGATAATGTGTCATTAGCTGACTTACGCAGGAGCGCAATGAGGCGATGACACCTCGTAAGTGCCGAGTGCCGAGTGCCTCGCAACAACACGTGGGGGTGACGATGAAGACGATGATTTATCAGCGGACATTCTGGCCCAGAGGTAATCTTCCCCCGTCAGTCCAGTGGCGAAGGAACGATTCCGTCGTCCCCTAAAGCAGACCAAAGCGATCCTCTGAGTCCCAGCTACGGAGACACGGGTGTGGACTTCCGAGTGTGGTTTGGATCCAGAAGCGGCTCCAGGGGATGGAATACTGAAAGCAGGTGACACTTCTGGGGGGAGGACATTCTAAGTGTTAACCGGGGCCTGGAGGGGGGGCAGCTGAGGCAGAAGGAAGGCCGGGTTGGCTTTCCGGAGGGCTCTGTGCCTCACTTTAATTGTACAAATGTACCGTCTTGCTCGCATACGTGGTACCCACACACAGTCCCTGTGCACACGCCCTCACCTTCCACGGGTACCCCGGATGCACACACACAGCTCTGCACACACGCTTCCCAGCTAATGTACACACATCCACAGTCACCCCCCTGCCAAACACGATCCCCTTTGCGGTTTAGACATCTCTCCGACCTACGCCCATATACATCTCTGTTCACAGCCCCACAGCCCTTATTCATGAGCTCCCCCCACATCCTTCATAGATACACACCTGCTCACCCACACGCACTCCCTTTTAGCTGCCCCCCCCAACATACCTTATGCATATACACGTTCTCCCTCTCTCCACATACATACGTGCACACACAGACATACAGATGCTCCAGACACACCCATGTTCCTACTCACCCACCCATACCGATGGTCGTGCAGTAAAGGGGGACAGAGTTCGGGGAACAAATTACTCTGTGTGTAGTTACTACACTTAATCTTTCTCTTCCACTGTTTTTTTGCCTTTCTCTCCCTCTCTGCCTCCTTCCTTGATTGTTCTTTGCCAAGGAATTGTTTTCATTTTTCATATACATCATTTGCCTTGCCTAAAATGTAGTGTATTGCTCAAATTTACCATCTATCTACTTTTTCGGTGAACTCAAGTGAAGAAAGCTTCTTAAGAAAAATTGATTTGGGGGGATATTTTTGTATTCATGTGGCTTCTCTCACTACCAGATCAGCCAGCCACGCTCGAATCTTGAAATCTGTTGAGAGGAGATTCATCTCTCTGGACGTTCAGCTGGAGGTGGGGATGACTATAGCAAGTAGTGTCCTGTGAGCTGCCCACCAGCTTTTTCCTCAGTCCCCTTCTCTTGGAGACAGGAAGGGAAGGCCAGGCTTAGTTTAGTTCCAGGGCTGGAGCTAATGGCCCCTGGGAAGGAAGGATTCTATAGCTGCACACAGAGTCGAGCAATTGGCTTTTCATTTTCTCTTAGTTGAAAAACCCATTGGTTCAAAGACCTTGGGGCGCCTGGGTGGCTCAGTCGGTTGAGCATCCGACTTCGGCTCAGGTCATGATCTTGCGGTCTGTGAGTTCGAGCCCCGCGTCAGGCTCTGTGCTGACAACTCAGAGCCTGGAGCCTGCTTCAGATTCTGTGTCTCCCTCTCTCTCTGCCCCTCCCCCACTCATGCTCTGTCTCTCTCTGTCTCAAAAATAAATAAACATTAAAAAAAAATTCAAAGACCTTGACTCTACCTCCTTCCATGGCATAAGGTACATGCATTTTGTAACTTCTCTTGAGCAGCTCGGCCCAGAGAGAGGACATTAAAAACCCCGTGGCATCCCTTCTGTCGTCTATAAGAAGCCTTTGATTTTCACACAGCCCTGGAATGTCTCGTCGCTAGTCTTCTTATGCCATCCAGATCTGAAGCTCTCTGGGAACACGGAAGGGGCTCCTGCTTCTCGCAGATTTTACGAGACGGAGCTTAAGCCTGGGCTGACTGGAGTGGATGCCCACGGAACCTCAGCGGAGTTCACACCACAAATGGAAGTCATGCTTTCAGAAGACAGAAAAGATTGGAAATAGAGCCATGCACTGAAAAAAAAAAGAAAGAATGAAGGGAAGGAAGGAAGAAAGGAAGGAAGGAAAGAAGGAAGGAAGGAAGGGAGGGAGGGAGGGAGGGAGGGAGGAAGGAAGGAAGGAAGGAAGGAAGGTCTGATTTCTTTTCAGAGGATGTTTCCAAACAGGAATATTTTCACCGAATCATGGCCTCCCTCTTTCGTGTCAGGAACATAGGTAACCGCCCTGGGATGGCCAGGCACACGGGCCAGCGGAGATGGAAAGAGGAGGAGTGGGTGCGCAGGCTATAGATGGCGCTGGAAAAGGCAAATGGACAAAGTTCAAGGGCACAGACTCTTGCTTCTTGTGTGTTTTTTTTTCTTTTAGTTTTGGGCCACTATCCCAGTTTTCCTGGTAAGCTGGAAAGGCAAATGGATACAGTTTAAGAGTGGGCATATCTGACAAAAGGGACCATCTCAGTTGTAGTGAAGTGAAACTGTATGCAAGGGCCTCGGTTTGAACCTCATTAACAATATTTCTGATACCACTGGGGTTGTGGTAAGAATTAAATACGACTAGGTAGGTAGAATCGAGTAAGATTAGGGAAGATTAAAAAGGATATGAAAGCTCATTGCTAATTACGAGGAGCCACGCAGCTACTAATTATACTTAATTTATTAATAAAGGCCCTTAAAATGTGGAATTCTTTTTTCTGGAAATGTTATAAAAAGGATATTATTTTATGGACACAAACTTAGTCGAGAGGAGGGGAAGTAAATTTGCCTTTAAAACTTCTCCAAGAGGAGGCCGGGAAGTGATGGGAAAATCAGAAATTAATTGGTTTCCAAGCCAACCAGGGACTCTGTGCTAGAGTCTTTCACACGGGTCTTCTTCTCAAGAGCAGGTCCAGCCCCACGGACATCTTTACTCCCCGGGGGATTTCAGCCCACCAGGGACTTGGGGGGCAAGGAAGCCCTCAGAGTGAGAAAAAGAAGATAATTAACGAGAGGTAGGAGAGAGGACTGAAATAGGCAAAGGCCGTGACGCAGATGCGTCACGAGGTTTAACTCACTTAATTCTCTCTTTCACCTTGTGACTAGTGTCACCCATGTCCTCAAGCCCCCCACCCTCTCCAGCCAGACGTCGGGGTCATGTCTTGTCACTCAGGCAGCCGAGAGCCCATTTCAGTATCTCCACAGATTCCGTTTTGTTTGATTCTGTTTGGTAGTGTTTTGTTTTGGTCCGTTCCTCCTAACTCAGTCACTTCCCGCTCTGTTATGGTCATTTATTTATCTTTTTAAAAATTGTTTTGCTTCAGGTATTTCTCTCTTCCTTTAGTTTTTTTTTTTTGAACCTGGATCGTAGTCATGACGCCTCACCTCTGGGCTGCCATCTTTTTCTCCATACTGCTTTACCGACATAGTAGTCCCTCCTTTCTCCTTAGAATCCCCTGCATCCCGCTAACACGAGGTCCGTCGTGAGTGGCAAACACTTACCGGCAGTTCGAGGAGTATGGAAGGGGAGGCATGTATGGAGAGGGTGGTACAGGGCATGAAATACCTTTCAACTTGATGTTTGCTTTGACTGGGAATTGTCACTGGGGCTGTGTGTCTTTGTAGGTCTGTGCTCAGGATAGTGGCCACATTAGGTCCCTTTGCCCGAAGGCATATCAGCCAGGGCGCATGATTTGGATTGACTTGAACAGAATTCCAGGTTGCGTTGTCTCGCCTTTCCCTTGTTGGTCATTTTGTGCAGGACCCGTGTGCTTATGCTTCCCTCGTGGGCCTGCTACTGCCTCTCACACAACCTTGGGGTACCCCTCATTGACACACTCTCTCTCCCCCTCTTTTCTTTCTGTTTCTGAACCCTTCTACCTGATCCAAGGTTACCTAGGGAACGCGAGCATGCCTCATGCACTGTTGGGCATGGAAATCCGGGTCTTCCAAAGTCTCGGTCTACTTGGGCATCATCTTTATCAACCCCAAAGGCTGGATCAAGCCCAGACTGAAGCATTTTTCTAAATATGCCAGAGGGTTATTCTGGCAGCCACACAAAACAGAAAGGTCTGCAGTTTAGGTATTTTAAAAATTTTTATTTATTTATTTTTCATTTTTATTTTTTTAAGATTATTTATTTATTTACTTATTTACTTATTTATTTAGAGAATGAGCAGGGGGAGGGCAGAGATCCAAAGCAGGCTCTGTGCTGACAGCAGAGACCCTGATGCAGTGCTCAGACTCCTCAACCGTGGGATCATGACCTGAGCCGAAGTTAGACCCTTAACCTACTGAACCACCCAGCCACCCCTAAGTATTTTTTAAATTAATTTTATTCATTTATTTTTATTAAAAGCAGTGTCCTTTTTTTGGTAAGTTTTTCTCCAGTTATATATGAATAGCCTCTTTTAGCAAACAAACAAAAGACCCCAGAGGCTCAATGACTCTACACCACCTTCCTAGCTAATTATGATACTAATTACGACAAAAAATAGCCCTGGAACTGCAAATCGAGGCTGTTGGTGCCAAGTCCCATTATTTTCCCATTTGCTGCATGGTCTGTAGAAAGATACTGGCTTCGGGCCAGCCGATGTCTGCGGATGGCGTTCATTAGACTTCGCAGGACCAACCGTGTGGCTGATGCAACCACGCCCTCTCCAGATGGACACTTTGGGGATGTCGGGATGGGCTTCGGGGACTGCCTGGTTTTTCTAGGAGACAGGATGAGAGCAAGCCTTGAATGAGTGCAGAGCATCAGCCACCTTGGGCAAGGCATGGTCCCCTGTCTCCCTCCCCGCAGTGGGCAGCTCATAAAGAAAGACGATGATACCCAGGGAGACTTCCCAGTCAGCACTATGCCTTAAATCTTCTTGGCGTGGTGGCCTTCATAGCTAAACTTTGTCCCAGGGAAACACTCATTTCAATAACTCGCTGCAAAGAAATGTGTCTCAGGAATGTGGAGCCTGAAACCCATTTGCAAAAGCAACCTGAGAAAGGAACAAAATGAGAGGCAAACAATCTTTCCAGTATGTTCAAGACTCTGATATTTGGCACGAGGAGTCAAAGAAAAAAGAAGAAAAAAATTAGATTGAAGTACTGGGGGCACAGAACGAAAGCGGGTGAGCCGGGATGAAATTCCAGCCGCTTTTATTAAAAGATTTTGTAGAAACCCACAGGGACACTAGTGAGGCCATTTTAATTCTTGTTCTCCTCAAATGGCCTCTCCTCTCACCAGTCAGTGACTAGTACGTTTCGTGAGGTGGAAATGATTTCCCTTTCCGGACCCAGGGCACAAGGAATGCCACCCTCAGAGGACAGGACCGGGGCCATATGGTTCCTTTTGTGAGTGACACAACAGAGCATCATAGAACTCACTTTTAATAAATGCTCTTTGATGAAGACAGCCAGCGATATTGACACACGTATGTTTTTAAGACCTTAACGCGCTAAGAATGTTGTTTTTTGTTTAGTGTATTTACACATGTATTTTTTAAAGGTTATGTATTTATTTACTTATTTATTTTTGAGAGAGAGAGACAGCATCAGCTGGGGAGAGGCGGAGAGAGGGAGAGAGCATTTTCAACAGGCTCCACATAGTCAGCGCGGTGCCCAACAGGGGGCTTGATCTCAAGATCAAGAGTCAGGCACTTAACAGAGTGAGCCACCAAAGGTGCCCCAGCATGTAATTTTTAATTGATTTTTTCTTCCTCCTTCTAAAACTTTGATTCCCTTTTGTATTCTGCAATATTTAAAATTTTTTTTTATTAATCCTGAGTGTTAATTTGGGTGATCCGTGAAGGTCGTAGTTATCTATAACAGAAAAGGAAGAGGTTGGGTTGTGGAATTAGATAGCCATGGGTTTGGGCCATCAGGTAATTACTCTCTTTTGTTACTTCACAAACTCGAACTTTGTTTTCTCAATTTTGAGGTGAGGGTATCAATATCTTCTGTCTAACAGGATTGTTCTGAGGATTAAAACACAGAGCCTTTGTAAAGGGCCTCCAATGTGGCCTGGCATACAATATGTGTTGAAGTGGTCCTTCTCTTCCATCTGTGTTACACCGAGGTACTCATAATAACTAGCATTGCCAATTGACCCTTCAACACAGTGTTTTAAGATCATCAGAGGTAATCGGATGAACTTTTGATGAAATTAATGTATCACCCCCATGTACTTGTTCAACAAATATTTATTAATTCCAGATGTATTAAATGGAGTGAGCCACAGTCAAATGTATTTACCTGCCTCAGTAATTTCTTTAGTCCTGGGATTTAAGTGTCCTTGACTTTGAGTTTAAAACATCTACTGTTTTCTGAACATCCAGGATTGTCTCTGAGATTCAAAGGATTCAAACATAGAGAGGAAGAAAAAGCTAACATAAAATTTGGTTGTTGGTTGACTGATGTATTTTATTTCTGCCTTTGGCGACCATACATCTATCTGTGATGCAAGGTGCCCATCTTAGTAGGAAAGGTTGGCTGGCTTACCTTTGAAATCACATTGATAAGAGTAAGAGTGACATACATTCTGGTTTTTCTCATGTATGGTTGATTTGATTTATCTCTATTGACTTGATGTAATTGTTAATAAAACCTTTCTTTACTTTCAAAAGTATTCGAGGAGATGATATATTTTACGGTCTTCTCTCCGGAACAGTGGTTTTGTGGCTCCCTTTGAAAGGTTCTGGGAAGCAGCTTCCTTGATCCTTTCCTTTTCAGAGTGTGGGATTCCATCGTGAAAGCCTCTGGAACAGCAGATTAGGGCTATCCAAGAGGTCACTATGATGAATGGGAACTTAATGGGGCACCCGAGACTGGAAGGGTCAGGAAACTAATGGCCAGCTTTGCAGGAGGCATCAATGTTAACAGTTCACTGCTAACTAGTTAAAGATCAGCCTTGTGAAAAATGACTTACCATTTCCAGGCTATAATGAGAGTAAAAGTCTACCAAGACGGATGAGACCATGCTCTGAGCAATTCTTGATGAAGCTGGTTTGAGAAAGAAACCATTTGTCTCTCCTTCTACTGACTCTTGTTATATAAAATAGCCATGTAATCATCTTAAGCCAAGATGGACTGAAGGGGCCAAGGGACAGAAACTTCTGAGTCTTACTGTTTCTGTCATCCACAGCTGCTCATCAATGAGGGAGGAGCAAATGTTCCAAGAAGGGCTTTCTCATGACAATGCTGGACATTCAGGCATAACTTGAAGAAAAAACAAAACAAAAAAAAAAAAACCCAAATCTGCCACTTTGTGAGCACAGGTGCACTGAATTTGGCTGAGTAGTTTGCCTTGATCAAACAACATCAGGAAGCAAGTCTTTGCCAGGAGCGTGCTGTCACCCTGAGCGAGTTCACCATGGAGTCCAGCTCATTTCCAACCATTTGGTTGTTTCCCATTCAAATGCTTGGTGGTTGCAACATCTGGCATCTGTCCTGCCTTCTGCCTAGTCCGCCATGTTGATAATCCAATCAGTTACTAGCAGTCTAAACAATGGAAGACTTTCAGGGGAGAAAGTACGGTCTCTTGGAGAAAACCCTGGAAAAGGAGTCCGGGACATGATTTTCTCACTCTGTAACCTGGAGAGTGTCACCTTGCTTCCTTATGAACCCCTTTTATCACCTATAAACAGGACTCACCTGGCTCACAGAGTGCTTTGATTTAAAACATCAGCGGTTCTTTCTACATACCGTGTCCCTCTCATGCACTTGACTCAACTCCTGGATTCTCCCCCCCCCACTCTTTATTCTAAAATGAACAATATTTTGAGATGCAACACAAATACCAGCTTTACCCAGGGACAAGTCTATTCTTCTCCCAGGTCCTGTAAAGGAAATGATGTCTATTTCTTCTGAGGTCATTAGCGAGTTATTTCTGTTATTTCATGGTGATATCACTGTTACCACTTTCTACATTTTATTATTACTTGAAAGAGCATGTTGGATGTCCTGGCGGGCTAGACCTGCTGCCACTCGATTTACCTGTTGCCAGAGGTAGAAACTTTGCAAGTTTTCCCTGCTGATCTATCCAAGCTGTCTTCAGCTTTCCTTCCCAGTCTCCACCCGTGGTACAATCAGGACAGTGGCTTCTAGTCCCTTCATTTGGACCTTTCTGCACATCTCCAATCCTGCTGCTATTGGCTGCTTTGTTTAGGCACTCCTCTCCTCCTCTTTCATGGCTGGTGCACTTTTCTTCCAAGAGATTTCCCCAGGCCTTCTGCTAACCATTGTCTACACGAAAGCTACAGGGATCGTTCTTAAAGATCCTTCTTAAATTGAGTAGCTTTGGGGTTGGCATCGTAGGTGTGCAACCATGCAGGGACACAAGGCCCCCTGCTGAATTTACTGTTCTGTGGTGGTCATCTTGAACTTCCTAATAATTTTTGTATTTTTTAAATAATTTTTTAATTCCTTTTTTGTCTTTTTTTAAGTTTATTTATTTATCTTGAGAGAAGAGAGAGAGAGAGAGAGAGAGAGAGAGAATCCCAAGTAGGCTTTAAGCATCAGTACAGAGCCCGATGTGGGGCTCAAACTCACGAACCATAAGATCGGGACCTGAGTGGAAGTCAGGCGCTTAACTGACTGAGCCACACAGGTGTCCCTGTATTTTTTTTAAGTTTATTTATTTATTTTTGAGAAGGGGGAGGAGCAGAGGGAGAATCCCAAGCAGGCTCCATACTGTCCATACTGTCAACACAGAGCCTCATGCGGGGCTCAAACTCATGAACCGTGATATCATGACCTGAGCCGAAATCAAGAGCTGAATGTTTAAGGTGGATTGAGCCACCCAGGCACCCCTTAATAATCTTTAAATGAGAGGCTGTGGAATTTCATTTTGCACTGGGCTCCACAAATTATATCTCTGGTTCTGTCTTTGGTGTAGAATCCAAGTCCAGTAAAGGGCCTTCCTGGTTCACATGACTGCCTCTCCCTGGCAACACCCTGGCCACAATTCTCTGACCTCAACCCTTGCCTTTTTCTGCTTCTTTCCACGCAACCCCCACCAACCATGCTGTTTGGTCTCTTGGGTGTCATTTATGCAACAACAAGTCATCCCATGCCTGGCTAGTGTGTACTACAGAGAGGGGTAGGACACTGGGAATACACGGAGGAGAGCAGAGACCTGGTCTCAAGGAAGACACTGACTACACACAGATAAGGACCCCACACCACATGGGATGTGCAATCAAAGAGAGCCGAAGAACTTATCAGCCAGTTGCCCAAACACATAGGACTTCTATCTGTCTGATTTTATTGAAATAGAATACGTATTTGACGCATTGTCTTGAGCTGGTATCTACCTTTTGAAATTTTTTTCTCTATGCGTTCGGAAGGGTTTTCTCATTGTTTGCTTTTCAAACATCCCCATTCTTCTCTTCTTCCTTTTCTTGCTCAATAATTCCGTGTGTAAATCTCTCTTAAATCAAGAATTCGAAACGAAGTTTGCATTATTTTAAGAATCTCCTTTTAATCATTTCTTTGTTCTCATCATTAGAAGAGCTAGCTGAAAGCTCCTTTTCATTTCGCTCCTTTGGAAGGGCCAGTGAATACTAGCTATTTTCCAACTTGAGCTATTTTCTTATTAAAATTAGACACTCGATGCCACTCTTGGCTTGACTCAATTAGGCAACCTAGCATATTATTTGGAAATTTTTTTGGTAAATTCTGGCTTCTCCTTACAATTTTGTTCTTGAAGCATCTGTTTACGGAGGAAGCTTCTAAGTCATAAGAGAATTCCATAAATAATATTCAGATGAAAACCGCCAGCTCAGCCTAATTTTAGAGCCTCATTACAAATATTCTGCTTAATGATTTTCGCTGGATTTTGGTCTCCTGTCACTTTTCTCTTTTGGGAGAACCCTATTTTTCCCAATGCTCCCCTTCCTTCCTCCATGGGACTCTAGGTCACTGCTGACTCCATAGTTCCCTGTGTGCGATCACCAAGACCCGCCTGCACCAGTGCTACCGAGCTTGGCTTTTCTGGCTCAGCCAGGAGACAGTTAGGGAACTGAGCCTCACTTCTTCCACTAGAGGTGCAAAGGGTGGCAGTTTTCATTTGAATTTTAGGAATTAAAAGTTCTTCTTTTTGTTTCGTTAGACCGAGATACCTTGGGTAAAACCTAATTCCGATTAGGAGCCTGGGGATGTAGAAGGGAGCAGAAGACATCAGAACGCAGAATTTCTTTGGGCTTGAAAACAAAGCAGATGCAGGGAAACCTGGAGACATTCTGGGATCTTCTCTTCCTACTGCTTTCTCCCTTTCTTTATCTTCGTCCAGTGACCACCCTCTACCTGCACCAGTGCCACAGATACACCCCTTCTTCCAAGATTATTTGGTCCTCCACTTAAAACTTCACTTCTTGGGGCACCTGCGTGGCTCAGTCAGTTAAGCATCTGACTTTGATTCAACTCATGATCTCACAGTTCATGGGTTCGAGCCCCGCATCAGGGTCTGTGCTAATAGCACAGAGCCTGGAGCCTGCTTCAGATTCTGTGCCTCGCTCTCTCTCTCCCCCTCCCCCACACTCACTCTGTCTCTGTCTCTCTCTCAAAATAAATAAAAACATTCAAAGAAACCCCACAAAAACTCCACTTCTCAAAGTGATGTTTCTAAGTGAAGTCTGGGGCATTCTGGGAAGTCATATCACACACTGAAGTCTTTCCAAGCATCCAGCACCTTCCCTTTGTATCCTTATCACCTTCTCTTACTGCTGATTTATTTGAGGGAATTGCTGGCTTTTGTCTGTGTCCCTCCTGGGTCATATGCTCTTTGAAGGCAGGTCCTACCACACAGAACAAAACATACAAAGACACATAGAAGGACCTTATGTGAGTTTCATAGAACTTCTGTGATAGTCCTGTATTTGTGCTGTTTGTGATGGTAGCCACACACTGGTGAGTATTGGAAACATGGCCAGTATGACAGAGCAATCGAAGTTTTAATTCTATTTAATTTTAATTCATGCAAATTTAAGTTCGAATAGCCCCACGTGGCACTGGCCGGAACTCAGCTGCAGGGCGTGTGGATGGAACAACACCAGCGCCGAGTGGGGGAGCGCCTGGGTGTGGAAGCAGAGGAGAGTCGAAGTCATCACAGGAGGTATTTTCCCATTTTTCATACTCAACATATACACTCATCCACACATATCCACCCAACCGTGTGTTCTACTGGTTGGACTGGCCTGAAATCAGGAGGACATTCATAGCTTCTCCAATTGGCTCCAATGTCTTCTCTGGCACTTGAGTGAAGCCCTATTGCCGTTGAACGGGGGAAGCTCATTCTCAGCCCCATGTCAGCCTTGCACATGGTCTAGTCTTTCTCTGGCACAAGGAGACCATCATGGGTCCAAGTACATTGGTGCGGTCCCCTGAGTCACCAGGAAGCGGCAAATCCTCGCTGGGTGAGTTCCCTGAACGAGAAGGATGTCCTTAACATGCTACAACCTGAAAGAGCTCATGTTTACCTTGTAGCTAAAAGACCTGTGTTGGCCATACGGTACTTGTTAATCCAGGCCTCTGTTTAAGCTTGACTCTGTAGGTGGTAAGTAAAGAAATATTTACCCTCTCCATTCCTGTAACCCACTGGCTGCACCTGCCCTCGCTGGGGTATGTTTCCAACAGTACGTTGATCTGTATCTGTCAAAGAGTCCCTTTCCTTGGACAATATAGGAGGTCACAACCCAGTTGGCCCCGTTCTCTGTTTAGAAGAGCCAAGTCTGAAAGGACCGGTGTAGAATGTTCCCACTTTCAAAAGCTGTGTTAGCAGGACGGCCGCAGCCTGCCCTTCTGCGTGCCAGCTTCCGCAAGTGCCTGTGGACCCAGAATGCAAAGGTTGCACTCTCAAATGAGATGCCTGTCTCTGGGCTACCTGAGTGAGAAAAAGCTTCCTTGACCTTACTGAACCCAACACAAATATTTCAACAGCTTCTTCAATGACCTGTGTAGCTGTTTCTCTGTTGCTGACTCAATCTGGGGGTGCGGGGCTTAAGTAGTTGGAACCTGACAGCTGAGTCGTCTTTAGGAGATCTGCCTTTTCTGAGGCTGGTCTGAGTTATTTAAAGGATGTTTAATTTATTTAGTCAGAGGAAACCAAAAAATTCCAGGAGATGCAGTATATATTATTTTTGTTTCATAATGTTGTGGAATCAAGTAATTGCTATAGGTGGTTTTATTCCACTGAATTTCTGTACCTATTTTTTTTTAAATTTTTTAATGTTTATTCATTTTTTGAGAGACAGAGAGAGACAGAGTGTGAACAGGGGGGCAGGGGAGCAGAGCGAGAGGGAGACACAGAATCTGAAGCAGGTTCTAGGCTCTGAGCTGTCAGCACAGAGCCCGACCTGGGGCTCGAACTCACCAACTGTAGATCATGACTTGAGCCAAAGTCGATGCTTAGTGGACTCAGCCACCGAGGCGCCCCTCTGGTACCCTTTCAAATGGCTCCAGCTACTTGCAAGGGGGCCCTGAAGTCAAGGGGTATCAAGTCAAGGGGGTATTTAGTATACAAGGAGAATAGCATTTTGTCTTAGAAGAAAATGTAATGAATTGATGTAAATATTTTGGGGGCAATTCGTTAGCTATCTGAAAAAGCACCCCACAAAGATCATCAAGATGGTTTTCAACACAACCTTAAAAAAATAAGCACACGGCAGTAACAGTTCTTGAAAGAAAAAAAAAAAGGGAGATTTTTGCGTTAAACACTTTTGTTTCCTGAGAAACATATGAGAACCAAAGTTTGTAGAGAAAAAGATCCGAAGGTTTTACCACTGCAAAAGCTCAAAACGTTTATCTGAGGAAAACCACCATTAACGAAAGATAAACCAAATGGGTTTATTTGGCTTTTATCAGCAACAACTACAGAGGTTAATATTCAGAGTAAAGAATTCCTGGAGATTACTAAGAAAAGGACAAATGTAAGTGAAGAAGAAAAGGCGCAAAGAGCACGAGCAAACGGCGAAGAAACAGGTGACGAAAATGCTCAGCTCTGCTTATTGTCACACAAATGCAACCTGAAGTAATGCGGCCTCTTATACTAGCAACAGCTTGTAAAACAAAGTCCAGGGTTGGGGAGGATGGGTAGTCTCCCGCGGCTCGCGGGAATCTGTATTACCTCACCTATTTTTATTTATTTATTTATTTATTTATTTATTTATTTATTAACATAATTCATTGTCAAGTTGGCTCACATACCGCGTGTACAGTGCGCTCCTGGTTTTGGGGGTAGATTCCTGTGATTCATCGCTTACGTACAACACCCTGTGCTCATCCCAACAAGTGCCCTCCTCAATGCCCATCACCCACTTTCCCCTCTCCCCCTCCTCCCATCGACCCTCAGTTTGTTCTCTGTATTTAAGAGTCTCTTATGGTTTGCCTCCCTCTGTCTCTGTAACTATATTTTTCCCCATCCCTTCCTCCATGGTCCTCTGTTAAGTTTCTCAAGTTCCACATGTGAGTGAAAACATACAATACCTGTCTTTCTCTGACTGACTTATTTCACTCAGCATAATACCCTCCAGCTTCTATTTGGATAGAAAATCCACATTATTAAAATTCCAAATGGACTTGGCCTCTGGCCTGGCAATTCACTTCTAATTGTCTTACGGGAATACTTGCGCGTGTACGAATAGGTACAAGTATACAGTTCTTCACTGATATGAAAAATTTGAACCAAGAGAAATGCTACGAATAGGAACCAGCCGTACAACGGTGGCTCTGTTGTTCATGACAGTGGCTGTGTTGTGCAGCACGGCATCTTCCATTTTTTTGTAGGTCTCCCCTTTTATATTAGTATGAGATGATGAGGATCATAACATCGGGTCACGAAGAAACCTTAGGGCTCCTTGATTAAGATTCCACTGGGTTCTAGAAACCCCTCTCAACAGCAGTTGAAATTATTCAAGCCATTCCACATTTCTGCAGCCTTATGTGTTTCTTTCAGTCTTTACCTTGGTCTACATTTTATTTCTATTACCATTCTTTGACACCTATCCCCCCTCCTTTCAACAGATGTCCCCTTCTGAACAATGCTGCCAACTCAATATCATATAGTTGTGTTCACTAAAGGTTTTGGCTCTCTTATGTTCAGACCAAATGGAGAGATCCAGTGAGCTGACTGAGGGGAGCAACAAGGATCAAGGTTTTTGGAAGCTGTCGGTATTCCACCTCTGCCAGGCTTGTTTCTCTTCCCAAGACCCTCCCATTCCCTTCTTCTGGGCTCATGGAAATGTGGAACCATGGGTGATCTAAGGGCACAGCTGAAGAAAAGCAAAAGGAGAAATGACATTTTATAATCAAGGTGGCTTTTGGGTTTAGGATCATAGACATCAATGCTGGAAAGGGATCACCTAGTCCCACACCCACCCTCTCTCTCTCTCTCTCTCTCTCTCTCTCTCTTTCCCTTTCTTTCTTTCTTTCTTTCTTTCTTTCTTCCTTCCTTCTTTCCTTCCTTCCTTCCTTCCTTCCTTCCTTCCTTCCTTCCTTCCTTCCTTCTTCCTTCTTCCTTCTTCCTTCTTCTTCTCCTTCTCCTTCTCCTTCTTCTTCGAGAAACAGAGAGAGCAAGTGGGGGAGGGGTAGAGAGAAGGAGGGAGAGAATCCCAAGCAGTCTCTGCACTGTTCGCATGGAGCCCAATGCAGAGCTCAAACTCACGAACCATGAGATCATGACCTGAGTGGAAACCAAGAGTCCGATGCTTAACCAACTGAGTCACCCAGGCGCCCCCCACCCTCACATTTCTTAAGAAACTTAAGTGACCCTCTCAAGAGCACACCCCTAGAGTTGAGACTCCAGCAAAATCAACAGAAATCACTTCCAGAACGTTCAAATGCGATGGAGGCAGTATCTCTTGAATCAATGATAAGGTGAACCTCCTAACTGAAGTTTTGAAACAGAGGCAGGGCCTTACGCTTCTTTGCATACTATTCATTATGCAAAATAGTAAAATTAATTTATGCAAAATAATACTGCCACTTTAACTTTATAAGCTGATTCATAATTATCCAAGCATTTTGGTATAAATCCCCATTTAATATTCATGACAACTGTGTGCAGTCTGAATTATTATTCTGATTTCGCAGTTTAATTATTGTGGGTTCACTGAGGTTAACCGGCTGTCGCATTATCTCAGAGCCACTCAACGGTGAAACATGCATTCAGATACGAGGCCCTTCACTCCAAACCAGAGCCCAAGCAGGAAAGGCACTTCTAACACCAAAGACGCATCACCTGATGTTTCCGGCAGAATTAAACCAGTGATCCCCTTTCCCACCGTGCTGAGCCTTAGTTTGGGGTCCACTAGCTCTCATTATTGGTGTCATCCCAGTTATTAGGGAGAGCAGAGAGGATCATGACATGGCGCGTTTCCTTCAACAGTTACCGCTTCAAATGTCAACAATGACAACAGAAGCCAAGAATGAAGTCATATTCTATTAGTTTTTTGTTTTGTTTTGTTTTAAATAAAAAGTTCTCTTCCTGGCATTTTTATTTATACTATAATTAAATCGGAACCAAGTTTGACTGTTAGGTCAGCCGAAATTACAGAATTGATTATGCATTTGAGAAGAGAAAATGTAAATAAAACGAACATTATTTTATATCTAATTATAGGCAATTGACAAGGTTTCAGGGGATGTTTTGAAGGCTCCTTCCTCAGCATCCAAAAGCATTCGACTCCTTTTGAATCCTCTTGGTATATTCCTATGATCTATCTCCCTACATGGGAATGATTCAATTTCACACGTATTTTTGCCCATGCTGTATCCAGGATGGTACCAACCATTCACATCAGAGACAGAAAGGCACATACTTCCTTTGGTGGAACTTTAGAAGCCGTCCCGTGCAAAGTTAAACTCCTGCAAAAGTGAAAACTTCAGGGAGACCTGTGGTTCACAGCTTTAAGTGATTGTGGAGGCTGCCCAGTTGCACCATTTTATGTTGTTTCGGATGGAATAAAGACTCTGAGGAGTTAACTGAGAGAGCCTGGATTTTCCTGGCAATTTCCTTGAGAAACAATGATATTCAGTGGCAGAACCAAGTCTATAATATATTCGTGCAGGTCCAAATCGCTTGGTTTTCTCACTGCCTCTTGTTCCAAGTGTTAGTTTGTTTTGTGCTCCTGACATGTCATGGTACCAGGGACAAATTCCTGGGTTGTGTCACAATATCACATTCTGTTTTTTTTTTTTTTACATTTATTTATTTATTTTGAGAAAGAGAGGGAGTGCATGTGAGTGGAGGAGGGGCAGAGAAAGAGGGAGAGAATCCCAAGCAGACTCTGCACTGTCAGAGCAGAGCCCGATGTGGGGCTCAAGCTCACAAAATGTGAAATCATGACCTGAGCAGAAACCAAGAGTTGAATGCTTCAATGACTGAGCCACCCAGGTGCCCAAACATCATCAGGTGTCGACTGGGCTCAGAGTTAATATTTTAGATTTATCGTCTCATTAAAGAAGCCACAACCCCATGAAATGGGGACTATCATTAGTTCCATTAATAGCTGAGGAAACGGAGGCTGCAAGTAGTTAAGGATGTTTCCTCAGGTCCCAGGCTGTGGTGGTGTAACCTGGACTCACTCTAATATTCTGCCTCTGACACGAAGTCATGGGATCCCGGGAGGAGTGAAGGGTGGAATCTAAGCTTTCTTCCATGTTTCAATTCCTTCTTCAACATACCCACCAAGTGGCCATTTTCATTTACGCTGTTCTATCTGTATGTGTTAGGAGGGTCATCCTTATGTCAAAGCCAGAACTGCCTCCTTTGTAAATACTGCTTCTGCCTCCTGGGGTCATGGAGAATAATCTGACTTTATTCCTGAGCACAAATTTCAAAACCTCTGAGACATTATTGTTTTTCTAATCAACTCTCAGTTAGTCATCTAGTCTGTAAATATCTAGATTTTACAAAGCCGTACATCTGCCTCTGACACCCTCAATTTGCTCCTAATGAAAGCATTAACACCACTTCCCCGACATTTGGGTATGGACTCTGCCAAAGGCTCATCGTACTTGCCTCATCATAGCACATACCTCTCTTCAGTTCAAAAACTAGTTGTGCTCAGGGAGGTCGGAGTCATTGGTTTTGGTGGGAAAAGAGAAGAATAAGGAGGTTCTCATCAGATGAGTGTTGCATGCATTTCCAGGTTCCCTTTATGTCTCCTCCGTGGTGAATCAGCTGCCCTCTGAGACCTTTCGTGGCCCTCTAATGCCATCCAGTTTCTCCTCTACCTCTCATCGGTCCCTACCTACTGAGGCTTGTCTAACTCTCCCCTGTGGTCCTTGGGTTACTTAAAATTTTGACATCTTTACATCCTGGTGCTTGTTTTCTTGATAATGGTGGTGACTGACAATTTTCCAGAGATATTCAGGGAATATTTTCCTTCCTTCCTCCTTTCTCTGCTCTCTCCTCTCCCTTCCTGCCCCTTTTCTCCCTGCTCCTCCCCTTCCACCCTTCTCACCCCCTTCCTTCTTTCCTCCATTCTTCCCCTCTTACTCTTCCTTCATTCCTTTCTCCCTCCCACTCCCCTGCCTTCTTTATTTCAAAACATACGAACACCTCAAATTATGATATTTTGTTCGTAGGAGTGGAGATAAGGAGCCAGAACACATAGTTAGAAAAATGTCCTTTGGTACTTGTGCCGTATACACTCCATGTCATTTCCTTATTTATACTCACTGTTTTTCATTTGAAGGAAATCTGAAAGTCTCTTTATATTCTATAATGCAATGTGCTTAAACTCTTCCACATAAAAGTATGTCTAAGAGATTCGACACCATTTCAAATGACGAAAACTTTACTGACCACTAAGCTAACAGAGTTGGGAATGTTATATAAAAATTGCCAATATTTAAAAAATCTTTTATGTGACCACTACGCTTCAAAAATTATAAATTTCCTTTTGGATGTTTTCATTCCAGTAAGATGGTCCCATCCTGATTGGGTAAATGATGGAAAAGTTTTTAGATTTGGTGAATCAGAGTCATGGGAAGTCAAAAGGAAAAGGAAGTTCTGGTAAGTTCTTTCTTCTGGGGACAAGGGGACATGTTATATAAGCGGTGTCTCTTAAGGCTTCCTAATAAAGGAAATGAAGGGAGTAGTCAAAGATAAAGACCTTACTGAAACAAAATAGGTAGATAAAAAATAGAAAAAAAATGGGGCACCTGGGTGGCTCAGTCAGTTAAACAACAGATTTCAGCTCAGGTCATGATCTTGTGGTTCCGTGAGTTCAAGCCCCACATGAGGCTCTCTGCTGTCAGTGTGAAGCCTGCCTCGGATCCTCTGTCTCCCTTTCTCTGCTCTTACAAGGCTCATGCATGCTGTCTCTCTCTCTCCATCTCTCTCTCTTCCTCACAAAACTAAATGAACATTAAAAAAAAAGATAAAAAGCAGGAAGCTGTGAATAGAAGTTGATAGAACTCAGAAAAGAAAGTTATAATAACCATCTCAGAATAAAGGGTAAATTAAAAGGTGCTCAAAGAAAAACAGATATAATGGGAAAGACAACAGAGAGACCAAAATAAATCATACATGTGGAAAAAGCTAAAAATATTAGAGAAACTTCCTATTTTGGTACTGATAGAGGGATAGTTATAAGGCTTATGCTTCTACCATAAACCTTTATAGAACTAGATGAAATATACGAAGCAAATGTTTTCAGACACTGAACAACAAACGATGGAGGTCTTTAATCCTTGAAAGGATGAAAACATTCAAGGAAATCTCTGCATTCACTGTGGATTTCTGCTTAGGGCATGTTCTAAAGTGGAGCACAGTGATTCGGAATTTAAACAGAGAGTGAGAGTTTTTCTGGGTAGAATGAACAAAGATCAGATCCAAGGGCTGCTTTGATGCTAGAATATAAAGATTATATTACAAGAGGAGAGACATTTTTAGAGAATGGACTTCACAAATCTGCATGAGGACCCCTTCTATTTTTGGCAAAATATGGAGCTGCACATGCTAATTCTTGAATCCTGGCACAAAAAAAAAAAAAAAAAAAGAAAAGCTGAGCTAAGATTTTAAGAGATCACACAGTATTGAAGAGCTGTTAAGTTTCTGACTAGCCAGGCATCTCAGTCAGGTCATTAGCTGAGATATTCTCACCCCAAACCCTGCTTTTTAGTACCATTACGCTTTCCCTAGAATAAAGCTTTCTCTGGACCCTACAAAGAAAGGCCTAAAAATAAACCATGACTGGAGCAAGCTTACTTTAAAAAAACTACCTGTCTGCTAGAATAAAACTCAGCATATTTCATAGAGAATGTACAATCCAGATTCTGAATGTCTTCACAAAACAATGTCCAGCATACAAAGGAAAATGACTAGATAGGAGAAGAAAGAGGAAAATGTGAACTGAAACCAAAAGAAAAATTATGCAAGTAGAAACAGGCTCAAGGATAAGACATACGCCGGCATTAGCAGGCAAAGACTTCAAAACAATTCTAATATGCTTGAAATTAACAGATGGCAAATAATGGCAGAAAAATAGAGTCTATAAAAAATGAAGCAAATGGAAATAGAACTGAATTATGCAATATCCCTTCAACAACAGATTGGCTGCTATCGAACAGAAATCAATGAATTTGAATAAAAGACAGCAAAAGCCATACAAAGTATAGTACAGAGAAAAACAAATTCTGAAAACATATGACAAGGTGCATTGGTAACTTATGAAACAATAACTAGCAGTCTAATAGGGATGTAATTGGTGACCAGGAAGAAGAGGAGATAAATGGGCCAGAAGGATTTGTAGAGATAATAGCAAAATTTCTTTTCCCCAAATTTGATAAAAAAATACCAAATCCAAGAAGCTCAATGAACACCAAGAAAGATAGACTCCAAGAAAACTGTTTCCAGCTAAAATATAGTTGAGTTGCCCAAAACTACAGATAAAGAAAAATTCTTAAAAGCAGCCTGGGAGGGAGGGTAAGGTGCTGTGGAAGAGGTTAACATATGGGAAAGTCAATAATAAATACTAAAGACTTCGTTTAAAACATAACAGAGGCTTTAAAGCAGGATTCCTTAAAGATGATGGAGTGAGAGGGAACTATCAACCTAGAATACAAAAATATGAAAGAAAGACATTTTCGGATATATAAAAACTGAGAATTTATGACCAGTGGGTTTGCACTATGAAGAATGCTGAAGGAAGTTCATAGAAATAAAATCAAATATAAACTCAGATCTACATGAAAAAATATAATACATTTAAGAGGTATTTTAGTATTTTAAGTAAAAATAATCATCCCAAGTATTGTGGAGTTTATAACATATGCAGAAGAAAAATTATAGAGCAAAAATAGAGCAAAGGACAGGAGATGGTAAATGAAATTATGTGATAATTCAATTTTTGCCTTATTGGCTGGTAAACTCTATGTGTTTATATTCACTATGAATTCTGAGATGAAACTTACAGATATTCTAACTTCCTCTTGGCCCATATCCCAAATGTGAAAACACACACACACACACACACACACATACGTCTACATATATGTTTATTTATTTACTTTCAGAGAGAAAGAGAGAAAGAAGGAATCCCAAGCAGACTTCACACTGCTAGCTTGGAGCCCGATGTAAGGCTCAAACTCATGAACCAGGAGATCATGACCTAACTGAAATCCGGAGTCAGATGTTTAACTGCCTGAGCCACCCAGGTGCCCCGAAGGGATATAATATTAACCCAAAGTGGAACAATGTAAGTTATTGATATAACTGTAGTTCCTAGAGTAACCACAAAACAAGGAAGCAGATAAATAAAAAAAGTGATACAAGCAGTAAGTGACAGAACTGAAGAGAGGAATACACCAATCCATAATTTTAGATGGTTATTTTAACAATCTTTTCCCTGTAACGGATTTATAGATTCAGTACGCTCCAAATCAAAATTTCAGCAATTTTTAAAATAGAATTTGACAAGCCGATTTAAAAATTTATATGGATAGGGGCACCTGTGTGGCTCAGTTGGTTGAGCATCCGACTTTTGATTTTCAGCTCAGGTCATGATCCCGGAGTCATGGGATTGAGCCCTGTGTTGGGTTCCACGCTGAGCATGGAGCCTGCTTAAGATTCTCTCTTACTCCCCCTCTGCCCCTCTCCCCTGTTCGCAGCACTCTCTCTAAAACCAAAAAAAAAAAATTATATGGATAGGCAAAGAAACTATAAGTCAAAATAATCTTCAAAAAGAAGAAGAACATTGAGGGCTTATACTATTTATTTTTAAGGCTTATTTAAAGCTGTATTAATCAAGGCAGTGTAGTATTGGCATTAAAATAGACAGATCAATGGAACAGATTACAGCCTCCAGAAATAGAACCACGCTGACATGATCAAAATACTTTTGACAATAATGGCTGCAACGGATGAAAATCAGCAAGGAAAAGCCTTTCAACATATGTTCCTGGAACAACTAGATACTTACACGAAACAGAATCAACCTTCAGTCATTTCTTACGGCAGTGGTAGATGTTAATTTGGGACGAGTCATACACTGGGAGATTAAATCCAGGACTACAAAGCTTCTAGAAGAAAACACAAGACAATATCTTTACCACTTCAAAGTGAGCAAAATTTTCTTAGAGTACCAAAGGCGTAAGCAAGAATTTATTTTAATTGATAAGTTGGACTTTATCAACCTTCGAACATTTTGCTTATCCAAAGCATCACTGAGAAAGTGCACTAGCCAGGAGAAATTATTCACGGCATGTTTGCCAAAGGATTTTACCTGGAATATGTAAATAGCCCTTACAACTCAATAATAAAGTCAAATAATAACCCAATTTAAAAGGACCCAAAAAGCTTGAGAAGAAGACAATGAAAGGCTGAAAGGCATGTAAAACTGGGCTTAAGGTCTTTAGTAATCAGGGAGATGCAAATTAACCATAAGACAGTCTTATACAGCTCTTAGAATGTCAAAAGACTTAAACTATCGATCAGATTTTGTAGAACCGGAATTTTCAGGCAGTGCTATTGAGAAAGGAAAACTGTACTGCTCCTTTAAAAAGTTTTGATAGTTTCTCATAAACTTAAGCAAGCCCTTACCTCATGACCTAATAATTCCACTATTCGGTATTTTCCTAGGAGAAATAAAACATATATATTCCCAACAGACTTAGAATAATTATAGAAGCTTTATTCATAGTATCTCTAAATGGGGAAAAACCCGAATGATCTTCCACAGTATAATGGATAGATAAATTATCACCTATTCACTGGGATACCATTAGCCATTAAAAATAATTAAGTGACAGATACAACGGCATAGACGAATTTGAAACAAAATTACTCAGTAAAAGAAGAGGCATAAAGAAAGTATATGCTGTATGATTCCATTTATAGAGTACTAGGAATGCCAATACCATTCCGTTGCGATAGAAATCAGAGCAGAAATTGCTTCTGGAAGGGCGAGAAGAAGCACGAGGACACTTTCTGTGTGAAGGAAATATTCTATATGCGAACATCCCAGTGCGTTACTCTGGTATATGTATTCATCGAACTGTATACTTCAAGTCTGTATATTTGATAGCAAATAATTCTACCCCAATTAATATAGAAAAATGAAGGGCAAAATGAAGGTAGGAGGGATTAATGGGTACCTGTAAATTTACATTAATTGTCTCAGCTGGAATTTGATGCCAGTTTTGTTTGTCAGGCAGTCTTTTCATTAAAAATTTAAAAAATTTAAAAAAAGGGGTGGGGGCTCCTGGGGGGCTCAGTCGGTTAACCATCTGACTTTGGCTCAGGTTGATCTCATGGTTCATGCGTTCGAGCCCGGTGTCAGGATTCAAGATTCTGTGTCTCTCTCTCTCTCTCTCTGCTCCTTCCCCACTTATGTTCTCTCCTTTTCCCTCTCTCTCTCTCTGTCAAAAATACATAAATAATCATGTAAAAAATTAAAAAGCGATCACAGGCAGGTGGACAAATGGAAAGCCAGGCAAAAAGATCCAACATGATTACAATAAGTATACTTGTAGAAGAAAAATTAAACAAAAGAAAAGATCTAACTTTCACATTTATAATTTAAGAAACCTCTCCTTAAAAAAAAAAAAAAGCCATGGATGAATATATTGACAGCGTCTACCATGTAGCTAGAAACATGATCAATTCTTAGACACAGCCTAGCAAAAAAGGTTATACTTTTGAGACACAGTAAAAAAAAAAAATACGGCCTCCAGGAATAAAAGCTGTTTCTTAATAAAGAAAAGAAAATCATCCTGGTATCCGACACCACTTTCTGACCGTGATGCAAGTTGACATGAACAAGTAGAAAGACATCACAAACGTGTCAATTCTCCCTATGTTAATACATAAAATTTCATATAATTTCCATGAAAAGCCACTTTTTTTCTTGAAGATGATAATAAAGCTCCTATGGAAAAAAACAATTAAGCAAGAACAGCCACGGGAAAAAAAAGCGACAAGAGAAGAGAATCGGGGCACCTGGTTGTTCAGTTGGTTAAGTGTCCAGCTCTCGATTTCAGCTCAGGTGAGGAGCTCATGGTTCACGTATTTGAGCCTCACATTGGGCTCCATGCTGACAGCGTGGAGCCTGCTTGAGATTCTCTGTCTCCCTCTCTCTCTCTCTCTGCCCCTTCTCTGCTTATGCTCTCTCTCCCTCAAAAATAAATAAATGAACATTAAAAACAATAGAAGAGAATAATGTTAGGGAGGGGCTAGTCTTATAAGACATTATCATTTACTAGAAAGTCTCTTTACTTATGTCGTATGGCTCTGGTACATAAACAGATACAGATACAACAGCCGACAATGAATAACCCACAGCACCAAGTCCAGAAATAGACCAAGTACATATGAAAAGTTGGTATGTGGTGAATGCGGCACCGAAATCTATGGAGAAATACCGACTTTTCAATATATGATGTTGGGACAACTTGGTAAGGGATAAGATGACCTTTAAGCCTAGACTCCAACCGAAGCTAAGAACTACATGTAACGCCTGAAAACATAACTGAGATGTGAGGAGAACCTTTCCAAATGGGTCTCAAAATCCAACAGCCATGGTACGATGATTGATAAATATGGTTACGTAAAAAGTTTGGGTGGCCTCAAGATTGTAAGCAAAGTCTAAAGAATATATATCACAAAATATTCATTTCTGCAATATATGAAAAAATTTTAAAAATTAAGATGAGTTCTGGGGTGCCGGTAATATTGTTGGTTGGTCATTGAGGTGTATACTTAAGATGGGTATTTTTTTGACAATAACCAGGCCAAAGACGTAAAACAGAAGCTGTTTTCTTTGTGTTGATTTTGTCATTACAAGAACTTATTAAGTTGGATGTTTAGATCCGTAAGTTTTAACTTCTGTTCTCCTTCAGTCATTAAAGACTGTAGATTCCTTAATATACACTGCCGGCTCCAGATCTCAAGTTTTGACATATAACATTTCTATTATTATTTAGGATAAATATTTCTCAATTTCATATTTTTCTTTTATGACTCATGAGTTATTTGAAAGTGTATTCTTGATTTTTCTATGCATATATTTTCCCAGTAATTATCTTGTTATTGATTTTAACTTGACTGGATGATAGAGAATTTTGTCTGTATGCCATCTTTTTTAAAAAACTTTTTAGGGGCGCCTGGGTGGCTCAGTCGGTTGGGCGGCCGACTTCGGCTCAGGCCATGATCTCGCGGTCCGTGAGTTCTAGCCCCACGTCGGGCTCCGTGTTGACGGCTCAGAGCCTGGAGCCTGCTTCGGATTCTATGTCTCCCTCTCTCTCTGCCCTTCCCCTGCTCATGCTCTGTCTCTATGTCTCAAAAATAAATAAACGTTAAAAAAATTAAAAAAAAACTTTTTAAATGTTTGTTTATTTTTTGAGGGAGAGAGAGAGAGACAGAGCATGAGCAGGGGAGAGGCAGAGAGAGAGGGAGACACAGAATCCAAAGCAGGCTCCAGGCTCTGAGCTGTCAGCACAGACTGAGTAAATTTTTTTCAGAGTATATTTATGGTTTGAAGCACGGTCAATTCTTATAAATCATTGATTTGTGCATTAATACAATCTTTATTCTTCAATTGTGGAGGGTAATGTTCTATATATTTATATAGATAGAGTTTTTAATTGTCTGATTAGTAACTTAATTGCTGAGATATGTATGTCATATTCTTCTTGATAAATTTAATTTTATTATGGTAAGAACTTCTGACTTGCAATCTACCCTTCTCACAAAATTTTAAATGTACCATACATTGTTGTTGACCCCTGGTGGGATATTGTACAGAGAGCCCTGAAACTTACTCATCTTGCTTAACTGAAACTTTATGCCTATTGATTAGTAATTTCCATTCCCCTCCTCCCCCAGCCCCGGACAAACACCATTCTACTCTTTGATTCTATGAATTTCACTATTTTAGAAACCTTGTATCTGTTGGAATCAGACAAAAAGTCTTTGTCTTTCCGTGACTGGCTTCTTTCACCTAACATAATAATGTCCTCAGGGTTCCTCCATGTTTTTGTAGATTGCAGAATCTCCTTCTTTTAAGACTAAAAATACTCATTGTATGTATATAACATAGTTTCTTTATTCATGAGACAGAATATGAACAGATATGTCCATGGCCATTTAGGTTGCTTCCACACCGTGGCTATTATGACTAATGCTCAGTGAATATAGGGATGTTGATTTCAGTTTTTTGGGGTCCCTATGCAGAAGCGGGATTCTTGGATCATATAGTAGTTCTGTTTTCAATTTTTCGAGGAACCGCCATACTAGTTTCCATAGTGGCCGCACTAATTTTTGCGGCCCCGCCAACAGGCTACAAGTGATCCAACTTTTCCATATCCTCATCAATACCTATTGTCTTTTTTTTTTAAGTAATAGTCCTTTTGTTATCTCGTTGTAGTTTTGATTCTATTCTTCTACTCTAGTGATGGATTTTTCAGTCCTCTAGGTCCATTGATTTTCGTTTCTTATGCTTTGAGGCTCGGTCAATATTTTCTTCTTAGTATTTGTTAATTGTTTTGAAATTATCTTGGTCATATTTTATAGTGTCATGTTTACTTCCGTGTTTTTAAAAAATGGATCTCAGTCCCTTCTTCTAATTCTTGAAACAAACTAAGCCTACAAATGTTGTGTTCTGTGTCTGATAACTGTAAAAGGGTCACCTCTTACGTGGCTGCTTTTGTTCTTTATGTATTCTTATTTAATTTTGTGCTGACATTCTGTCCCCCAGAGAGGAACCCTACTCTCTTCTTGCAGATACGTGAAGCAATAAAAATTGAGGACGACTTTAATATAAATTCTTGGCTGGAGGTGTTTTGGACACATATAGTGTGCCTCTGCCTTTGAATTCTAATAAAATCTGACTTATATTTACAAACCCCAGAGGAATTTCGACCCACAGCATACTTAGAATTTGGCAAATTTCTTGCTCCTCTTTTTGCCTTGTGACTTTTTCCCTCATTCACCTGAACACTCAGGGATGGGGTCTTAGGAATCTCATGTGTCTGCAGGCGTTTCGTAGTTGGCAGCCAACCCTTGGGCAAACCTGGGAGGATGATTCTGTTCTCCATGCGGCATGTTAAGTGGGCGATCAAAACCAAGGTTTGTCAGGGTTACTGAATCTGGGATTAAGACCTAAATTCAGAAATCACTTGCCTTTTTGGGTTCCTGCTTTTTCTACAAGTTGGCTTTGAAGAAATTTTTTTTTTACTTTCTTGTGAATGAAGTAATTTGTTTAATTACGAGAGCATCTTGCGGGTATGTGTGTGTATGTTTATGTCTGTGGGTACAAACACGTGAATAGCTCCACAGTTTTTGGATATATTTCTATAATGGTTTTTTTTTTTACTTTAATTTTAGTCATATATCAAATGTTAATATATGTATGGATTTAATACTGCCTATTTTTTCCACATTTAATTTATTCATGGCACACATTTTAATCATTATACTTTGCAGTGTGAATTAAAATTGGGTAAAGGGGTCCTTACACATTGTATTTCTTCTGGAAAATTATCTTAGTTGTATTTGGCCTTTGTCCTTTGTTTTTTTCATATCAATTTTAGGGTCAGGTTGTCAAGACATATAAAAATTTTGTTGCTATGTAATCAGTTTGTATATCAGTTTTCATATATTATATCAGTTGTATATTAATATTATTTATTTTAATTTGTTCTAATGTTTTTCCAGTAGATTATCTAATAATTTGTCATTAGATATATATGCATACTTATATATATATATAACATATATGTAAGATTTATATACAAAAACCTTTATATACAAAAGATACATATATACATATATAGATATACAGATATCTATCTGTATGTATATCTAGGTCACCTATATAATCAATAATCTCTAGATAAGGAGAGTAAATCTCAATCTTTCAAATTTTTATAATTCATTGTTTTGCCTTATTGTGCTACATTGGCTGGTAAACTCTACATTTGTGTTTATATTCATTATGGATTCTGAGATGAAACTTACAGATATTCTAATTTCTTCTTGGACCATATCCCAAATGTGAACACACACACACACACACACACACACACACACACACACACACAGAAATATAAACTCAAAGGCCATACGGAAATAATTTGGAACTATTGAACACTTGAAAACACTGGTAACCTAGTTTTGTTTTTCATGTTATTGAAGAAAATTCTAAAGTTTGATCCTTTAGCTTGATGATATCTGAAGGTTTTTTGATAGAATTGGATAAGCAAGCTGTTTTTGAGATTTTCTCTTTGTCTTTCATTCGAGAGCTTTTACTACAAGTTTCCTAGGTTTGGCTTGGTTTACATCCTGCTTTGTTTTACAATATTTCTTGAATCTGTGGTTTGATGTCTTCTATTTTGGAAATTTCTTAGCTGTTGTCTATTTAAATGTTACCTCCTTACCCTCCATTTTATGGGTCTTTAATTACATGCACATTAGATTTTTTTTTTTACCATGTCCCATATATTTTTTCATACCATTTTCTCAATTTTCCACTTTCATTCTCTCTGCTTTTCAATCTAATTTATCTACTGATTTATCTTCCAATTCACGAGTTCTCCATTCTGCAAACCCATCTTCTGGGCTTTTAATTTCAGTAAATCATTTCCTCAGTTTTAAAATTTCTTTTGGATTCTTTTAAATAGATTTCAGTTCCCTGGTAGAATTCTGCATCTATTTCTCCATTTTCTTTTTTTTTTACCTGTTTTTTTTTTTTTTTTTTTTTGAGAGTAAGAGAGAGAGAGCACTAGTGGGGTAGGGCCAGAGAGAGAGGGAGAGAAAGAATCCCAAGCAGACTCCTTACTGCCAGCCCAGAGCCCAGTGCTGGGCTTGAACTCATGAACCATGAGATCATGACCTGAGCTGAAATCAAGAGTTGGACACTTAACCAACTGAGCCACCCAGGTGTCCCTCTCCATTTTCTTAAACATATTTATTATAGTTTCTTTTTTTTTAATGCCCTTCTCTGACGATTATAATCACCATATCACTTAAGAGTCTATTTTTATTGTCTGTTTTGGTCAGTTGTTCCTGTTTCTGTCGTGCTTTATAATTTTTGATTGAAAGCAAGGCATTGTGTAAGAACTATTTTAGAGACCGTGGATGATCTAAGCTTCCTGCATAGAAAATTTAAACTTTCTGTTGGGCAGTAAGAATATTGGACAACTATCATGATCCAATCACAGCTGACTTTCAGGCCTTGTGGGCTGGTCTGTTTTTGATTTGAACTTGCTTCTGGGTGATGCACTGAGATTTTATCTTCCCTTCATCTCAGACTTGGCAGAAGTTGGTAAGCTAGTGTTAGAATGATAGTCTAATAACTCTCCCCAGAAAAACAGAGTCTGGTCATATTTGTATTATTGTGGTCTCTGAGGTTAAGATTCTTAATTATTTTACAGTGCCCCATAACTTCATGGACCATAAACTAAATATGAGAAAAAGCAAACTTGGAAGCCCATAGTGACCATGAGGAAATGACTTCAAACTCTAAATACTTGGAATTTACGGACTAACGGTGTAATAATTTTGTTGTCGAGGAAACAACCTAGTAACCGCTCCTTAGGTCCAGATTCACTGATTTTATCCTCCTTTGGCTAGCGGGTCTAGGGAAAATGTAAATTACATTTATTAGTAGAACGTGAAATAAAGGAGCTGACTGTATCCCATAAAACTTTGGGACAAGATAGATGTCCGATTTAATGGTTTTCTTCCGGCCGGACTCAGAATGCCCTCGCTTGATACACATTTGCACGTTTCTTAAGTTACTGGTTCATTTTTTTGGCTCTCACCGAGAGCCTTCCGTGACGATCCACGTCAGAGTGTCTCGGCGGCATGTGAGCTGGATGTGACCCTCCACCAGCTGAACACACAGAGGGACATAAGGCACATTTGTGTTTCCCTTTTCTGTTTGGTTGTCTCCTATGCGTTTTAATGGTTTTCCTACAGGCGCAATGTGGGCAATCGTTTTCGGCCGCAAAACTGCTGTTGTGTTTCCCCCGTAATATGAATAATTTGACTTCAGGCATGCATGCAGTCTGGTTATGGTTAATTTCAGCCTCTATTGAAAAACCTCTGCCCTAGCGTGGCACAGAGTCTCTTCTCGTGAATTCTCAGACACTTGTTTCACAGAAGGCAAAACTTCCAAGGGCGACGAGGACAAACCCCCAGCCAGATGGCTACAGAATAATGGGCAAGTTCGGATGATAGAGACAGCATGTATTCCAGGGAACGGCTGTGGCCGGGCTGGGGTGTTTTAAGGTGGTGAGATACTTAGAAAATGAAATACGTCAGATCCCCTGATTTTAGCCAGCTGCTCGCCATCTCCAGATGGACAGAAAGAGTTCAATTTCCCCTTGGTCTTCTGTGACAAACAATACCTTGTTATAAATTAACGTTTATTCAGAAATGTGCAGAACAGCTGCAGAATGTCTGCTATAGTATAAGCATACTAAAAAAAAAAAAAGATAAGGATACGAAAAAAAAAATAATGCCTGATGTGAAGTTTTCAAAAAGAGGGGATTGTTAGGCTCCACAAAGTAGAGACAATTCACTCTGGCTGTGTCTTCTGAGCTCCTTGCTTGTTTTGTCTCTTGTGCCTTTTCAAACTACGATGCTAAATCCTTGTGTCTGTAGAGGGATTTTGCCGTTGCCTTTAGCTTATAATCTTACGCCCAAAGACAGTTTGTTCACTTTGTTTTGGAGGGCACCGTTTGCAATAAGCCATAAGGGAGATACTCACAGAGGTTTTTTTTTTTTTTTTTTTTTGTTTGGTTTTGTTTTTTAATGAGCTATCATGTCTTGGTAATTTCCAAACCCCTTCACTATTTGTCCCTGCAAAACCGGTTTCATAAACAAAGGAGCTAAAGCAAGTTTTCTTGTTCTTGGGAAAACAAACACACCTATTAGGCTCTGAATCAAACTTCATTTTTTTTTCTTTTTTTAATTTTAAAACCTCCCCGGATGAGACTGTGTTGGGAAGAAACTGAAAGCTTCATTTCTATTTCAAATGTGCACGTACTGTGTAGAGAATAGAGTTATCCTTTTGAAATCACTTTCCTCTTGGATCGGTCTGGAATAAATGGACATGATTTAGAGAGCTCGAGGCCTTTGATGACTTTCAGATGCACTGCTTGACTCTCCCAAGGCAACTGCGCTGGCTGGAGAGAACTCAACGGATTCTCTTTTCCATGGGTTCTCAATCCAAGGCAATTGTCTGCTTCCTTTTAGCTCTTTATTTTAATTCCTGAGAAGCTACAGATGGGAAACTTAATCCCCGCGATGGCTCCGAAAGAGGTCACCCTGCTCATTTTGTTTTTAAAATGAATAGATGTCCTCTCTCCACCTTAATGCGGGACTGAATGTCCTTGGTTTAGGGAGACGATCTCTTTAGGGCTACGATTTTTAACCTATCACGTTGCCTCACGTATGTACCTATGGTACGATCACGTGCGTTTTCTTGTCTCTTCCCTGCAAATACACACATATCCAAAATTTAGCATAAAATATGCAGGGGTTATGAATCTTCTTGCAATTACGGTCTGCACTCCAAGGGCCAAATCCCTGCTTTAGAGGCATATGAAGTAGATGTGCAGGGTCCAGGCTTTGCAGCCGGGCAGACTTGATTCTGAAAATCCAGTCCTGCCACTTAATAACTGTGGGAATTTAGACAAAATATTTAAAATCATAGCGCGTGAATTTCCTCATCGATGAAATGGATGTTATAGTACATACCCAACAGATTAGTTATGGTGGATATCAGAGTGCTATGTAAACCATGAGAAACGAAAACAGAAACACTACAACTCAAAATCTTGTTCTGCAACTCACGGGAGAGAAAAAATGTCTCAGACGATGGTGTGCCACGAAACTATTAAATCTCGAGTTGTTCCAACGCCAGTTCCCTCAGACCAGTATGTTCCAAGATGAGACCGTAAGAAACTGCTTTCCCAGTAACTCAGCACAGATGCCTGTGTTCCAAAGATAAGACCACCGACTGTGCTTGCTTTGTAGGTTCCGATCCGTCCCTGCACGTGCATTAATCAACTGATTATTAATCAGTTCATAACTGTCCTAAAACTAGTCTATACCTTCCCTTTCCTAATTTCTCACTTTGACGTACTATTGATACTTTACGCGATCTGTGGATTTCTGTAGTGGTCTTTGTGTGTTTGGTTCAATAACTACTAAGAGCCCCCGGAGTACCGATATTGTTTTTTTAAATTCCCTTTTGAAGCATTACCTTCCACAATCAGTTTGAATTTGGGGACAAGTGCCCCTCCAAAGAGTGTTGAGTTTGTTCACTATTCGCCCTCATACGGCCACTTCCAGGTAAGAAAAGGAGACCAAGACTCAATGTGAGGCTACTTCATGGTGGGTTATCAGCAGCCTTTTCCTATGAAGAATTGATCTCTTTTGCCTATTTCTCTTGAGCTGTTGGTCTTTTAATTTCTAGGAACTTCTTCTACCTTAGGGAGATTAACCTACTATCTATGATATGAGTTGCAAATATGTGTTCCCCAGTTCATCATTTGGCTTTTGACTCCTCTTATAGAATTTTGTTTCCTTGAGTTTCAGAAGGTACTATCATGTAGCCAAAAGCAGGAATCTTTTACTAGTTTCTGCATTTTGAGTTGGATTTATAAAGGTCTTTCCCACCAAAGATAAAGTTTGTGGGGGAAAAAACAGGCAATCAAAAATGGCAAGTAATTTTTTTTTTTTTAAAAACAAGAGCAAACAGTAGAGATGTGTTTTCATATCAGGTATGAAAGCAATTTTAAAGGTATGGTAATGGCATAGGCATAGTGGCATAGTGATGGATGGATTGGAAAAAATAAAACACTGGAGGAAACTAAAAGCAAAAACTCAAGGAATTTACTCTTTATTACTTTATTACTCCAATGAGTAGGAAAAGTGTGGGCTATTTACAAACTAGAGAAACAGTTGGGTTGCCATCTGGAAAAAAGCGAAGTGGAAACTTTACTCTGGATAGATTTTAGACACATCGAAATTTTCCACGTGAAAAATAAAATCGATGACGATTCTAGGAGAAAAGTGAGGAGAAAACTTTCAGAATTTTGATTTTTCCTTACAATGTTGGATGCTGGCCTGCTGGATACTTGTTAGTTGCTTTCCTTCCCAGCATGATTCCGTTTGTCTAAAATGTTACAGAGGGGCGCCTGGGCGGCTCAGTGGGTTAAGCGCCCTACTCTTGATTTTGGCTCAGGTCATGATCTTCTGTTTAGTGTGCTCGAGCCTCACATTGGGCTCTGTGCTGACAGTGAGGAACCTGCTTGGGATTCTCTTTCTCTGCCCCTACCCTCTTCATGCTCACTCAGTCTCTCTCTCTCTCTCCCTCTGTCAATAAACTAACTTTAAACAAATAAAATGTCACGTAAATATGTCGATACAGGGAATCGATGAGTGGTTACCTGGCACTGGTGGGGTGGAGAACAGGATTCTACTGATCAAAGATGGGCATGGGAGACCTTGCGGCGGCAACGGAGATATCCTAAAACTAGACCGTGGCAATGTTTCAGTGATTGAACGTACGATTTAAAATGAATGAATTCTACATCATGCAAACTAGACTTTAAGGAAGCCGTTCTAATCTGGCGTAGGGATAGATCACTATCCCTGGATAGAGTAGGCCCTGAGGTACCTCCACACCAAGGTCTATCTCTTAGTCATGGCCTATTCTTCTCTAAGAACAAGATTTGGTAAGAACGGAGGCGATGCTCACGAATAAAGGAGACAGAGCCGCGCGAGACAGGGAAGGTCATCTTCAGAAGGTCTAGTTTTCCTTCCGTTTGTTATCTCGCTTCCGCAGGTCCTGACGACCTGTATTGAAAATGGCGTCCTGACTCGCTTCCACAGATGGTGACCAGCAGAGCCTGTCTCGCCGCTGAACAACAGCCAGCATCCTTTATTGACCTCAGCCCAGTTGTTGCTACTCTTGCTTAATTGGCTTTACATGGAAGCGCTTCAGCTGAAAGCCTGTCAGTTTTTACAGAATTGTGCCAGAAAACAATTAATTTCAAATACACGGCTTTTGTATTTGATGCCGCAGTTCCTGTCTGAGGCAACATTTATTTACGTTCCTGTCTGAGGAAGATAACACCCCAGCTGAAGGAATAGGCAAAGGCGGGCCCCGGGGAATAGCATTGTTGTTGGTCTAACTCTCCTCCTGGCTTTTGCGTCCTGCAGCTGTGGCCGCCTTGGCGAAAATGGTAGCAGTCAACTGTCTCCATGAGCTGTGGCTCTGATTTCTTTCTTTTTTTTTTTTTAAATTAATTTATTAGCTCATTCATAATCTGAATGGAACCCTAACAACTGTGGGAATGTTCCCATGAAATCCTACATGCGGAGGGATATTATTCTAATTCCTTGGGGATTTTCATGCCCATCTCAACCCCGGCTCTGTGGGAAAAAAAAAAAAAAAGGCAGGAGAAAACGCAAAAGCAAAAGCATGCTATTTATTCTGCTTGGGTCCCTCAGGAGCCTACTAATGTTTCGTTTACCCAATATGTTTCTAAATCTACGTTTTAGGATGCTCTACTGGGGTTCTGTGGCTTTTATTTAAACTGGTGAGGACATCGCAGGGAAGGATTGTTCCAGAAAGATACCCGCACAGTGGGGTGGGAGCTGAGCCTTTGGGAATATTCCAGATCCCATCCGAGGGGTGGAGGCAGGCAGCTTTAAGGAGGTGTACTCTGCGCTGCAGGGTGTCTGCTGCTGTCCCGCTCTCCATGGCTTGTGTGAGGGCCGGTAGCTTAAGAGTTAAGGGACACAAGGCTTATTCACTTCTGTGACTTGTCTCTCCAGCGACTCACCTGTTTCTTTGGCTGAGGTCCCCTGTCCTGGTCATCTAGTATACAATTTTCTCTTTGGTGCAGGGGTAGCTCATGTTTAAGAATCCTTCCTATTTTCTTAAGAATTTGGTGTTACTAAAAATGATCAAATCTGTTTGTTTGCCAGCGACGTCAAGCCAGGGCATCGGATCCACTGATCATCCTTTGAGCAGTCTAACCCCATTTTGCCAGATGGATTGCCTCCTTCCCTCCCCCACATCCTTCCTCCTTTCCTCCCTTAGACGAACATAAAGAATAAAAAAAGCACAAGCAATGAAACGATAGATTAGAAGAGCGATATGTGAGTAGGACCCCAATACAGGCAACCTCGCGGACTCCTACACTGTCGTTAAGGTGGAACTGAAAATTTGACTTTGAGCTGCCTAGCGGTCAGTGCAAAAGAGAATCATCTTCGGTTGGATGGGTCCCTTTGACCACATGGAGAACACAGACCAGTCTTCCCAGAAAAGCAAAATATTCTTGGCATTTGTTCTGAAAACTACCATCTGTTGCTCTGCTTAGTATAGGAGCCAGACATCATGCAGTGTGTGAGGCAATGGTTTTGTGATAAAATTGATACTGGTTTGAAAAATCCCAGTTCTGTAGCATTCCCAGGGAACACTGAGGCATGATACAAGTGTAGGATTTTGTAAAAGGAAACCCGAGTGCCTGGATGGTTTTCTACAAACTAACATAGCTTTCTGATCCTTTCTATTAATCGATAGAGGAAGGAAGAACTATCTTGAGGAACAGATTATCTGACTGATTTTCAAACCATCCAGTATAAATATCAGTTATCTTGGCAAGGTTTTTGATATGAGTTGGGCAGCAGATAGCTCAAAGCTCTGTTCTCTGTCAAATACCATCACAGAGTAATTTCGTTCCTCCCCAAACTCCTACCAGTTTCCAAGAAATCCAAGTCTGAAGACCAACAGGAGAAAGTGCCAGAGAATTCTTCGATGGTAAGAATTGAGACTCATCAAAGAATGGCTTCACCTTAGAGAAAATGGGGAGGGGATAGAACCTCTGGGTATCTTTTTTTTTTTTAATGTTTATGTTTGAGAGAGAGAGAGACAGACAGACAGAGCATGAGCAGGGGAGGGGCACAGACAGAGAGGGAGACACAGAATCTGAAACAGGCTCCAGGCTCTGAGTTGTCAGCACAGAGCCCGACGCGGGGCTCGAACTTGGGAACAGTGAGATCATGACCTGAGCCGAAGTCGGACGCTTAACCGACTGAGCCACCCAGGAGCCCCAGAACCTCTGGGTATCTTTGGTGAATGCTGGTTGTCTCTTTTTGACGAATGAAGTAGTTTAGTTCTGCAATGCTGTCCATTCATTTTGTTGGAGAACTGTTGCTTTTTGCCGTTTCAGACTCTGGGGGAACCATCTGTATTCATACTTGCCAGGATGCTAGAGGGAATGGATAAATAATGCCTCCTCATTTCACAAAGATCTGGTATCACAATTTCAATGTATCTAGAAAACCCAGACTAATATCTACTTTTCTTCTTGTCCAAGGTCTAATGAAGGTCTAATATGGGCCCATCCAGCCTTTTGCTCTGAGTGGATCATTTAGCTTCCCATCAACAACCAGTGTTGGCAAATGATTGAGGAGGTCACTTGCAGAACACCACCAAGAATCAGTTTTCAGGAAGCTAAGAAGTTTCTAAATATGGTCATATTTAGAATCGAGACTTCTAGTTCTTCTAGTCCTTTGTCTTGCTACAAACATAACTCAACAAATGGAAACTGCTTTCCAATTTCTTGGTGCGTCGTAGAGTTCCTCTTGTCCCCAGCTCCTGAGCGTGGAGTCAGTGGTGTTCGAGACAGATTAGTGAGGACCAAAACTGAAAAATTTTATTCAAGGTGAGTTAGCAGAGCAGGGAAGTGAAGATGCGGTGAGGGGTCTTAGAGGCAAAGGGGTATATGGTTAAAAGCATTTAGTTGTACTGTTAAATAAATTCAGACTTACAGAAAAATTCGAGAACAATGGTAAGAACTCATGATTATCCTTCACATTCCCCAGGTTTTAAAATTCAAACACATTTGTTTTTTCATTTTTTGTTTCACAACATATGTATTTGTGTCCCCTTCCTTCCCCCCTTCCTCCCTCCTTCTTCCTTCCTTCCTTCCTTCCTTCCTTCCTTCCTTCCTTCCTTCCTTCCTTCCTTCCTTCCTTCCTTCCTTCCTCCTCTTGCCCTCAACCCCCCACCCTTCCTCTGCCCTCTCCATCTCTCTTCCCCTCCCTCTCCTTCTCCTCCTCCTCTTCCCCCTCCTCCTCCTCCTCCTCTTCCTCCTCTTCCTCCTCTCAAGGGAGAGAGAGAGAATCCTAAGCAAGTTCTGCACTGTCAGTGCAGAGCCTGACATGAGGCTTGAACTCACAAACCACAAGATCATAACCCGAGCTGAAATCAAGAGTTGGACACTTACCCACTGAACCACCCAGGGACCCCGTGGAGAAAAGGTTTTGGTTCAAGAAACATCCTCGGATCAGACATTGTGTTTAGTTGTGTCTTTTTATAAGTCTCCTTTAACCCTGGGACGGTTCCTTCGGCTTTCTTTGTGCTTCCATAATCTTGATTTTTTGAAGAATATAGAGCAGCTATTCTATATAATATTGCCCTTTTTGGATTTTTTTTTTTTTTTGCCTTTTCTCAAGAGTAGATTGAGTGAGCAGGTTTTGGTAGAACTACACGAAGGTGGTGCATGCTTCTCATCAGAAGACACGTACCGCCATTTTGTCCGACTGCTAGAGAAGCTAATTGGGATCCCTTAGTTAAAGCAGTGGGTATGTTTCTTTATCATTCCCTTTGGTCTCCCTTCTGTCTTTGACAAGACCATCTTATACGGAAGCCCTGGAAATTCTCTTTCCCACTCATTCTCCCTGACATTCTTGAAAGCCAAGAACTCATAAGATAACCAAGATTCTCTCTTGGTGATACCGTTTGCTCAAAACAAAATTTCGATGGGTTACTACATTCAAAGAAACCTACAGGGATTCCGGAAAGAGGCAGCGACGGCAATGTAGTTATGAGGTCTCCCAAATCTCTACATGACAACAGACAGAACAACTTGATAGCAGCATGAAAACCTCATGGGCAATCCTAAAAACAAAGACAGGGATGAGTGTGCCAATGAACCCCCAAATGCAGTCTGGTAAAACAAACCGCCAATGTCCACAAGAGCCGCGTGCATGGATGGAAAAAGCAGAGCGATACAGAGGCTATCTGATGGATTTGAGTCCATGGAACTGAAAAATAAGCCACAAAGGGGCGCCTGGCTGGCTTAGTCCATTAAGCGTCTGACTTCAGCTAAGGTCATGATCTCAGGGTTCATGAGTTTGAGCCCCACGCTCAGAGCCCGGACTCTGCTTTGGATTCTGTGTCTCCCTCTCTCTCTGCCCCTCCCCTGCTTATGCTCTGTCTCTCTCTCTCTCTCTCTGAAATAAAATAAAACATTAAGAAATGCAAAAAAAAAAAAAAAAAAAAAGGAAAAGAAGCAACAGGTATTTTCTGGTTTGAGAACAGACACAAATGCAAACATCTCGAAATGGAAAGTGACCCATGTATCAGAATAATGTTAGATGCTACACAATAGAGGAAATTAGGTGCAAAGGAAAAAGGAAACCTCTGTAATATCTTTGCAACTTTCCCGTGAATCTAACATTATGTTAGGATAAATGTTTGTTTAAATATACAGAAGCAAAGTACAGTGAAGTGTGACAGTCAAATCCCGTACAAAGTTACTATTAAAAAAAAAAAAAGAAGAAGGAGCAGAAAAATTTCCCTACAGGCAAGGGGACCCCAGAAAGTCATGCTCATAGAAGGGTCAAAACTCCAATACCTATTTGAAAATAGGTTAAAAGAAGCAGAAAGTGATTCAAGACATAAATCAACACGAATCATAGCATTGTTTTTTTTTTTTTAAACCTCAGAAAGGAGGTGACAGAACTCCAGAAGGAATTGGAAATCAATGAAAAAGTCATTTTGGAACTAACGGCTAAGCTAGGAGATACGAGGAAAGAGAAACACAACAAATAACGTCATAAAAGAAGGAAGAGGTAAAAGAAGAAAAATGTTGAAAACAAAAACAGATGAAAGAGATAAAATCTGAGAGAAAATCACACACGTAGAAGACAGGCAAAGACGGTCCAGCTTACAGATAATAGAAATTCTCGAAGGAAAAAAAAAAAGCAAGATAACGGGACAAATACCAGAAATGATCATTCAAGAAAACTTGTGTGAAATTAAGAAAAAAATGAAACTAGATATTGTAAGAGCAGGGTGGAGGTTAATCTTGGAGGAGAGGAGGGGGGGTTATTGAGATTTAGTGGGCAGAGGGGCTTCTGGAGTGAGTAGAAAAGCTCTATTTATTGACCCAGGTTGTGGCTACAAGGGTGTTTGTTTTCTAATAATTCAAAAAAAAAAAGATACTTGTTATCTTGGGGAGGGACTTTGGGGTGTTGGTAACATTCTTACTCTAAATGCCGCTTACACAGTGTAATATGTTTTATAAAAAGTCATGGAGCTGGGCACATATTTGCACTTTTCTATATGTAAATTAGTTCAATACATAAAAACTGTAAAATCAAATACCATTAAAAAAAAAAGAATACCCCACCACCGGTGACGATGGGGAGGTACACATAGAATTCCATCTTGCCACACTGAGTGTGTGTGCGCGTGTGTGTGTGACAGACTTGCAACAGAGCAAAGAACGCTGTCCTGCCCGGTGTCCCTGTTTGACTGAGATGTTTTCCAGGGTGCAAAACTTTCAGTGCCAGAATCCAGATGACCCCCAGTAAACCCGGAGGGCTGCTCGCCCAGGCTCAAGCATATGTGTGTTTGGGGCTGTGCTAGACAGAGGAAGCTGTAAAAATGCTGGTGAGGTCGCAGTGAGCTTGCCTTGGCAGCCAAGTCTAATTACATTTCATTGACTGCAGGTGGTGTACCTCCTAAGGCCAGAGAGCCCCTCCCGTTACTTGGTGTAAACTTCGCCATGAAGTCGCTTTGTACTGCATAATGGCAAGCCTGCCCCATCGAAGCCTTCCTCTCAAAAGCTTAAAATCTGGACGAAGCTGGAGATAGCCGTAGGTGCTGAGGACGAGGTTAAAAGTAAAGAGGCAGCAGACAATGAGGTCCAAAAATTGGAAACGAGACGACATCTCATACATAAGTATATGTCTTATATACTTCCCTGCATCTTTCTTGTGGAAGGGAGTATTCACTGGCCCCCTCTGCAGTTCTAAGGAAGTTGCTTAATACAGAAGCCACAAACTAAAATTTTATTTTTTAATAAACACAACATTAGCGACGAACCCTGTTTCTGGGTGTAAAGTATTTTTGGCACGTGGTTCGCAGGAACAAAAGCCTTCTGTTTTGAGTTTGTCGTAAGGACCGGAATGAAGGCGGTTCCACAGAGGGTTTATTTTAGCTTCTCACTGTTCAAAGTGTGGTCTGTGGAGTGGCAGCCTCGTGGGTGAAAAACACAAAATCCAGGGCCTTCCCTCACATCGCTTGGATCAGAATTTATGTTTTAACAAGATCCTGAGGTGATGTGAGTGCTACTCCAAACAACCAGACCAGCATATGGTCTGCGTGCATATTTTTGGTTTACCTCATTGCAAGTGTCCACTTAGTTGTGATACGGAGCAGACATACTCATTACGTCTTAGGTAAATCTTGCTGTTTAGCAAGATATCTCTCTATATACGCATCGCCGTAGTAGAGTGCTTCTCAAAGAGTGGTCATTGGACCCCAGTATCAACGGCCCCTGGGAATCTGTCAGAGATCCGAATTCTCTGACGCCACTCCAGACCTATTGAACCAGGAACTCTGGTGTTGGAGCCCAACAATCTATTTTTACAAGACTTCCTGATGAGTCCAATGGTTTTTAACATTTGAGACCTGCTACCATAGTTCCTAGTTGCTCCAATCAGTCTTGTCACCATAAAACAACACCTCAGAATTTGAAGGGGGTAGAAATGGAACGAGTAAGGGAGAGCTGGTGATAATATTGCTCCGTTACATTCTTGTCTTAAAAGTGAACTGGAGAATTTACGGGCCAGATAATTTGTTTAATAGTTTATTTTAAAAATGGTTTACATATAACACCCAGTGTTCATCCCAATACGTGCCCTCTTTAATGCCCTTCACCCCCCTCCCCCCTCCCTCGCCCCCCTCACCCTCAGTTTGTTCTTAGTGTTTGAGAGTCTCTTATGTTTTATCTCCCTCCCTCTCTGTGTCTTTTTTTTCCTTTCCCCTCTTCCCTTCCCCCCTGGTTTTTGCTTAGTCTCTCAAAATCCACCTATGCGTGGAAACATATGGTATCTGCCTTTTTCTGACTGACTTATTTCACTTAACATAGTACCCTCCAGTTCCATCCATGTGGCTACACATGGCCAGATTTCATTTTTTCTCATTGCCACGTAGTAGTCCATTGTATATATACCACATCTTCTTTATCCACTCCTCAGTTGATGGGCACTTGGTCTCTTTCCATGATTTGGCTATTGTAGATAATTTTAAAAATCCTTCTCCAATACATGTGGCTGGCACCTAGATTCTCACTTTTTGATTGTAATATCCTCCCTGCTCTGGGAGACGGCCGTTGGTGGATGCCCCGGAGGTGGCCACAGAGAGTGCTTTGCGACAACTGGGTGAGAAGAATGTGCACAAAGTCAACAACCCACTCTTAGTTAACATGCTATTCTAACTGTATCACTTAAATGGTTCACGAAGGATGTTTCAAGGAAGTTGCCATGGCCTTTGATTGAGCCGCCTGAATTTCATTCATTCCCTAGTCAAATACGAAAGGGGGTGTTGCAAGCAAATGTTGATTTGTGGGGTGGGGAGGGACTGTGAAGTTTGGGAACAAGGAGATACAACCGAAGGGTGATCTATTATCTGATGGCCCCCCCCCAAAGTGCCAGGAGAAAGAACTGCCTATTTCAAACAGTTAGGTGTAGATTGGAGCCAAATGTCAAGGCAATGAGCTGCAATTCTCCTAAAGCCAGTCACAAATGTTCTGTATCCACTTCTTGGGTTATCTAGTTTTCAGATGAAAATAATAAGGATGAGTTTGCTTCTATTAAATCCAGGAAACTAAAATCACAATGATTTTTTGTAGGATAAATACATATTTAAACATAAAGTAATGTGGGTTTTAATACACAGGCTTCTGGATAGTCAAATAATTTTTCAACTATTTTAATACTCTGGAAAAAGGAACCGTTAAAAAAATTCAGGGACACGTATGGAGAGGAATGTTCTGCGTAGTGCCTCGGGCTCCAACATACAGTGATGAGGTACTGTTGGGATTCTGTTTTTATTTTCAGTTTCGAGATTTTGTTCATTATGGACATTGTGCCCCATTAATTTTGCTTTTAAAAATACTTCTTTAGGGGGTCCCTGGTTGGCTCAGTGGGTTGAGCGACCAACTCTTGATTTCAGCTCAGATTTTCACAGTTCATGAGTTCGAGCCCCACATTGGTCTCTGGGCTGATAGTGCAGAGTCTGCTTGGGATTCTCTCCCTCTCTCTCTGTTTCTCTCTCTGTTCCTTCCCTGCTTGTGCTCTCTCTTTCTCAAAATAAATAAATAAACTTAAAAAATTCTTTAGGGGTGCCTGGGTGGCTCAGTTCGTTGAGTGCCTGACTCTTGGTTCTGGCTCAGGTCATGATCTCAGGGTCGTGATATCATGCCCCGTGTTGGGCTGCACGCTGAGCATGGAGCCTGCTCAAGATTCTCTCTCTCTCTCTTTCCCTCTCTTTCTCCCTCTGCCCCTCCCCCTTTGCACTTTCTCTCTCTCTCAAGAATAAATAAAATTAAAAGGCAACTTACTGAATGGGAGAAAATATTTGTAAATCATATATCTGACAAGGGGCTAATATCCAAAATATATAAAGAACTGATACAACTTAAGAGTAAAACACAGCAAAATAAAACAAAAACCAACAAACAAAACAAAACAAAACAAAACCACCCCAAATTCAATTAAAAAATGGGCAGAAGATCTGAACAGACATTTTTCCAAGGAGAAAAAACACTGCTGGGGCATCTGAGTGTCTCAGTCTGTTAAGCATAAGACTCCTGATTTTAGTTCAGGTCATGATCTCACAATTCGTGAGTTCAAGCCCTGAGTCAGGTTCTGCACTGACAGCCTGGATCCTGCTTGGGATTCTCCCTCTCCTCCCTCTCGGCCCCTCCCCAACTTGCACTCTCTGTCTCTCTCTCTCAAAATAAATAAATAAACTTTAAAAAAATCCAACACTGTTATGTTTTAAGAAGCATTATTTGCAACAACCAAGATACAACGATAACCTGACTGTCTATTGATGGATGGAGGGATAAAGAAACTGTGGTTTATATATACAATGGAATATTGTTCAATCATAAAAGAAAATGAAATCTTGCCATTTGCAACAACATGGATGGACCTCGAGGGCTTTTGCTAAGTGAAATAAGTCGGATAGAGGAAGACAAATACCACGTGATCTCTCCTACGTGTGGAATCTCTCCATGGATACACGCGCACCAAGCTCATAGATAGAAGATACAGATGGATGGTTACCAGAGTGGCAGCTGGAGCATGGGCGAAATAGGTGAACTGTTTTTGGTGTTTATTTATTTTCGTTTTTTACTTTAAGTAAATTGAATAATAATAAAAAGTCTATGCTATACCTTAAAGAATTTTAAGAGGCTCCTCGGGAATGGGTGTGGTAATACACAATGTTGTTTCAAAATACCTACCCTATCGCTTTTCATTTCTCCCTCACTTCCCTCTTGCATACAGCGATCAGGATTGTGTTTCTAAATCATAGTCCTGATCATACCATTTCTTCTTCATGTTTATTTATTTTGAGAGAGAGAGAGAGAGACAGAGCATGAGCATGGGAGGGGCAGAAGGAGGGAGACACAGAATCTGGAGCAGGCTCCAGGCTCTAAGCTGTCAGCGCAGAGCCAGATGCAGGGCTCGAACCCATGAACTGTGAGCTCATGACCTGAGCTGCAGTCGGGATGCTGAACTGACTAAGCCACCTGGGCGCCCCAATACCATTTCTCCTTCAAAACCATAATTGATTTCATTTCTTTGGGCTAAGCCCTGATTCCTAGCTTTCCATTCATGCCCTTTGATGGTCCCATCCTAACCTGATCTCTATCTCACCCCTGTGCCCCGCTTTGCTGCTGTCTGGACCCACCTAGTAGACCCCCGGAGTCATGACTCTTGCTTTTGGGGTTCCTCTATCATTCCTTCTTCTGGAAGGCACCCAGTTGCTGGGCATGTTCTGCCCCTGCCTTGTTTAAACTATTTTGTCTTTGTCTGTATAACATATAAATTATCTGTATGTGAAAGTCAAGTTCTAAGTTAGCTCAGCAACAACTACTAAAAAAGTACCATGTCTTATCTATGGTGGAGGTAGAATGACTGTGTTTCATTAATTTTTGTTACCATCTTCCAAGGCCTCCAAGCTCTCAAGCCAATTGGGAGAATTTCCTGTGTCCGATAACTTCAGATTGAGGCAAGAGGCCTCTGTCTCCTCTTATAGCCGGAGGCAGGTGGAGAGAGAAGCAATGTCTGGCCCGGGGCCCTCTACCTATGTCAGTGTGGACCTTGGGAAAATGAATTAGGATACATAGGTTCATCCTGGCCTTCCAGTGGGGCTGGGAGAGCCACTGTCTAAGTAGAAGACCTGAGTCACTGTCATCGTTACACCTGTGGAGGAAATGGTGATCACGTACCAGAGACAAAAAGTTCCGGTGCCTTGATCTGAGAGATTGGTACAGAGAGAGCTTGATCCTTACAGGGATTTTTCCTGACGATATTTATAAGAGGTAAATTATAAATAGATATGTGTGCTTTCTTTGCTTCGGAATACAGGTATTAGCCTCCATCCTGCTCATAAGTGAACCCGAGGAAAATGGAATTGATTCAACTCATTTTTTTCCCCCTACATACAAATTGTTACTGGCTGGCAATCTTTTTTTAAATTTTCATAGCTACTTTATTTAACTGTAAAAAGGAATTATAAATGAAGAATTGAAGAAGGCAGAATTTGACAGTTGGCTTTGGAATTCTTTTTATTATTTTAAATTAGAACTGTTACATGCAGTAGCCAATAAAATATTTTTAAAGCATGCATTATTGAGACACCCAGCAGGGCGCAGATTCAAATTGGATAATCTGAGTAGTGTTCAATGAAAGGCCTCTTAAGATGATGTGAGCAAGATATAAAAGAAAAAAACCACAAAGGACAAAGCAGGACTCTAGGCTGGTAACACTGTGGGCATCATCGCCACCCCTATCATAAGGGATAAGGGAAGGAAACAGTTTCTAGAACCCATGAACAGAGGTTAGATGGAACCAGTGATCTAGTAAGTGTGTCCGCCTTGGGTCAAAGGGCATGACTAGCAGGGGTAACCTTGCTGGGAGGAAGCTGAGGGAATACACTCCCATATCTACTCCCCTTCTTCTGTACTTCGGGTATTGTTCCCTACTGCAAACAAAGCCCAACCCGAAGCTAGTGTACAAGGCCAGTGAAATCCATTCAGGTGGGTCTCCCCAGACAGAGATGAGGCTGGAGAAAGGTAGAGAGGGGATTAATATGGGCAGAGAGAAGCTACCCCGCCTATGGTTTCCATAATTGTTCCTACTTTTAACTCTTACAATGAAGGCTATGCAGTTATTATCTCCATTTGGATATGAGGAAACTGACACCAGAGATGCACATTGGGTCACCCACCAAGCCCATATCTTTTCTCTATACACCCTGTGTTCTTTCTTGCTTGCTTGCTTTCTTGCTTTCTTACTTTCTTGCTTTCTTTCTTGCTTTCTCTCTCTCTCTCTCTCTCTCTCTCTCTCTTTCTTTCCTTTTGTTAAAATTTATTTATTTTGGGAAAGAGACATGGGGAGAGGCAAGGGAGAGAGAGAGTGAGAGGGAGAGAGAGAGAATCCCAAGCAGGCTTCACACTGTCAAACTGACTCGGGGGACTCAAACTCATGAACTGTGAGATCATGACCGGAGCCGAAACCAAGAGTTGGATGTGTAACAAATTGAGCCACCCAGGCGCCCCAACCCTGTGTTCTTTCTTAGGTTTCAGAACAGCAGGGGGCTGGTTCATTATGGTGCCATGTTCAATGCAGCATTGCACGAAAGAGAACCAATACAGAAACTCCAGTGACTCCCAATGTTTGAAAAAAATCTCTAAATCATCGTCCTATTTTCTTTGGTACCAGGACTGAATCACCATCATTTCTGCTTCTAATGAGTTTCAGTATCAACTTGACCTCTCGCGAGCATCCCTGAAGTTGTTCAGACTTTGACATTGTATTTTACAACTCTTCTGGGGTTGGTTGAAAACACCGTGTACTGTGGGGCTTGTTATATTTTATGGTTTAATATGCCCATTAAAAGAAAAAAAAAGGTTCTCCTGTCTTCAGACCTTTCTGGGTTGCCCATACACCAAGTTCTGTAAATTACAAGGAAACTACTCCATGACCTCTGTTTCTCAAGGCAAAAGGGCATTTCTTCCTGCCAGGACAGAATGTTCCATAATTCATCCAGATTGGGATGCTTCCCTGGTCACAAAGAAGTCTGCAAGTATTTATGCAAAGGCGAGAGAAGACACACTTTTCCTTCCTCATCAGGTACACATGATTTGCATATCCCATTATCTGCTTATTAACCAGAATGCCTTGTAACAATGGCAGACTGAGAAATATGCACACACGGGCAGTTAAACAACAAGCTCTCGGAGGTTCATCCTGTGATTACCTCCCGGTAATGAAGAGGCAACGGCGAGGATGTGACAGAGGGGTATTCAGCAACGGAATGAAATCAGAATTGGATCTAATACAACATGACTTGCTCGCAGCACAGGTAGAATATCAAATGGTCCGTGTGAAATTCAATCCTTGGTATAATCTTCCCATTAAGTCCATTGTTCTTCTATTTGTCTGACTACCATACAGAACGGTATGCAAATTAGGTTTCATTAACCCGGTGCTTCCTTTTATCTTCATTCCGTTCAATTGTGACTTCTATTTTTTAGCTTTATGCACGGCGGGAATGGGAATGTTCCGGTAAATTTAGCAATATGATGGGAAGGAAAACAAATAAAAATCTTCTTTCGGTACCATCGAAGGTGGGTATATAAAAGCTATTTCTTTGAAAGCTTTAGAGTTAAAATAAAACATTTAAACTGCAGCAAGACTTTTGGAGTTTGCCATGCATTAATTTTATAATTAGGGATCCCCCGGAAATGTAATCTGTTGGACAGTATCTTAAGTTATAACAACAGATGTACAGAGATATCTTCGGAGGAGGAGAACTTTAAGTTACGTGGTTATCCTGGGCCCGGGGCTCTGCCAGGTTCTCAACATATAGTATGCGATTAGATTTTCACAACGACCCTTTGGGAAACAATTACTATAACTCAGTTTCTGTTTTATCTGAGCCCTTCTCGGTCCATCGGGATGCTCACAGGAGGGAATGACGCAGTCCCTTAGCAAAGATCCTTCTCTACTTTCAGCTGCCAGCACATAGGTGATCCTGAGCCTCCCGAAATTCTTGCTATTTGAAACATTACCATTATTTGAAATATTTATCCCCAAGCATCAGAATCTCCCGTCCTGGGCTGTGCCGGAGCAGTACTTGCTGCTTAGGAAAAGGTTGCTTTTGTTCCTTCCTGGCACCTAGGTTCTCATCACTGGCTTCATCCTCAACGATGGGGGCCCGGATCTCCCCGCAGTCTTGCTGCTCTGATGGGGTGATGGGGAGGAGACCCTGCCCCAGGCTTTCAGGCCGCCTCACTCATTTCTCAGTCCTGTCCCAGGGTGAACCCATTACAAAGGTGGTGTGAATTCTGGGATCAGATCTCTATATCTGGACTTTTCCTGATCTATATCTGGATTTTACCCTTTGGAAAATGGGTAAGCCGTCTCTTTCCTAAGATGCAGAAACACTAAGCAACCACAACACGGCGACAGGAATTTAGCCAATGTATTTCTTTTCTGGAGAAGACATCTAATGCCAATAAAATTAAAACCAATTTCGGGTGTCTGCTTAGAAAGAAACTTAAGCACCATTGGAAAGGAGCCTTTTTCAGAGAAAGACAAGGTTCTCAGCTCTCCTGACCATTGTAGTTTGGCTGCATTGCCAGGTCCTGGTTTAAATTTGAAGGTCAAATAGTTAACTTATGATAAACGATACTATATTGAGGTTTGCGCCAAGGCAGGGAGTGTGGGAAAGCTTATAAGAAAACCATTAAGGCTCCAATTTTGCTGACCTGTGAGGACTCTGGACTGAAAAAGTATAGATTCTTGCAATAAGTTTTTATGAAGAGGCCAGAGAAGGTATTAGTAGCAGAGTTGAGGTCAGAGGAAAACAGAGCATCAAAACGTGACAATAACCCCATTTAAGTGTGTGTTTACAAACCTGTCCTCTGAAATTTCAGATTTTCTTTTTTTTTTTTCTACCCTTCTCCAATTAGATAGAAGAACTATTATAAACTGCACATGGACCATTTGGAAAAGCTTTCCAATAGTGCTTTCTCGGTGTGATATTCTCTTTTATGCTTGGTAGGGTTTTGCAGCCAAGCTGATTTTGATAGAACCTAAACTCGGCTTCCAATTCACCCAGTCTTCAGTTTTAACACGAATACCGTAGTTCTTTGTGGTTGTTTGTTTGTTTTGCTTTAAAACTCTGCTCATGACTAAGTGTAGTCTATGCTAGAATTAACTAATGGGAAATTAAGATGAATTCTATTGTAAACTTAAGTAATTCAGATAATTTCTTGTGACCTTATGTTCTTGCCTTTATAATGAAGGTATAATACTGCTCCCCTTCTTTTCATAACAATTAGAATTAAAGAAATGTTTGCTATGTGCAAAGAGTGACCAAAATGCTCTACAATCATACATATCTTGTCTCATTCACTTTCAGAATCCCCCTATGACGCAGTTATCATTATTATTTCCAGTTCTTTAAAGGAGGAACGCTAAAACTCAAAGATGTCAGGTTACCTATAAGGGCTAGATCATGAATTCAGCGTCCTTAAAAACTGTGCTAAACTATGTATGTCACTTCCAGCCCTAACATTTTTTGACTCCACTTTCCAAAATAAAGATTCTTATTGGTTTAGCTATGCTAAAATATTAACTGGAATGAAATCATTCTTTGGATGACAAGGGAGTATTTGATTTCTTCTAAAAGTTAACACAGTTGTACCTTGAAATATTTGCCTGCAGAGTAAGTCCTTCCATCACAGAGAGAGTGAGTCCCTCCATCACAGAGAGATGTCCCAAGATGTCTGGCATTCTTTTTCAAAGAAGACGCTTGATGATAACAATGGAAGTCACTTTAGAGCTTCATCACACAAACACAAATGGGCAGAGGTGGGGAATCGAAACAACATTAAAAAATGTAGGCAACATATTTTGAATTTTAAACCATCAGCGGTGTTTGTTGCTTCTTATGACAATACAACGACAGAAGCAACCTTACTGTTGAGGAGTTTGCTAATTTGACGTTTGTTTAGATTTTTGTTTCGGGGTCTCAAAGCTTTCACGCCTCTTAACTAAGGTGTCCAACAGCTTCATGATGTCTGGAGAAAGTGGGCAAATGGATTGTTTTAGCCACATTTTGCACAATGCATCACGGGATCACTTTCCTATGAAAGGCAGGTGGTGATTGGTTTGGAAATAGATATTAGAGCTTTGGTATCATCTGTCTGTCTGTCCATCCATCTGTTAACTCAGTCCTTTAATAAGTAGGTATCAAATATCTACTACTTTACCTTATGGGCAAAGGTAAGCTTTAGCAATATCAGAGTTATAACAAAAGTCTTGGTCTTTGGGAACTCCCAGTCTAGTGAGTTGGACAGGTAAGTGAAAACAAAAACAAAAACAACAAAGACCCAGGTGACTATAAAAAGTGAACAGGAATATGAGAGAAGAGAATACTCAATATACAGATTCTTATTCCAATCCCTGTGAGGGTCCAGGTGTGTTATCTAGTTCAGAACCTTAAAAGTTGGGTAGGTATTCTCCAAGTGATGAAGTAGAGGGACAGTGTCCTAGACATAGGCAGATACAGGAGGATTCAGGTCATACCAATGAGTTTAATTTAAAGGGGCCACGGCTTTGAGCATGCATGAGAGAACACGGAGAGATGAGCTAGGCAGCATAGTAAGATCCAAGTCAAGAAGGGTTTTGCATGCTGTGCCGAAATACCTTGAATCTTTTCTTTTTTTTGCATGTTTTTTAAATTTATTATTATTTTTTAATTTACATCCAAGTTAGTTAGCATATGGTGCAACAATGATTTCAAGAGTAGATTCCTTACCCATTTAGCCCATCCTCCCTCCCACAACCCCTCCAGCAACCCTCTGTTTGTTCTCTGTATTTAAGAATCTCTTATGTTTTTGTCCCCCTCCCTGTTTTTATATTATTTTTGTTCTTCTTCCCTCATGTTCATCTGTTTTGTATCTTAAAGTCCTCATATGAGTGAAGTCATATGATATTTGTCTTTCTCTGATGACCTTGAACCTTTTCTTAAAACCAGCAGAGAATATTAAAGCAGAAGCTGTCATGCTATGATTATTTTTAAAGACAATACTGGTGGATAGCGTGGCTCAAGAAATGCTTACTTAGCCGACTGAACTATTGGACTCTGTGTCTGGAACCCCTCTTACTCATCAGCAAGGACTTTCGAGGGGCTTCTAGATATGACTGCTCTTCAATTATGAGACCAGCCATACCCACTTTTGCAAGAAGGCAGAACATGGGCAGTTGGCCAACAGTTTGGAGACAATATGGCACTTGCACCCCTATTTGCATCTTTGCAAATGAAATATAAAAGGTACAGGGCCATAATAGAAGCAGTCATTAGAAATAATTTACTGGTTGGGGCCCCTGGGTGGCTCAGTCAGTTAAGCAGCCCACTTCGGCTCAGGTTATGATCTCACTTCCTGAGTCCAAGCACCGTGTCAGGCCCTGTGCTGACAACTCAGAGCCTGGAGCCTGCTTCAGATTCTGTGTCTCTCTCTCTCTGCGTCCCTCCCCCACCCTCTCTTTCTCTCAAAACTAAATAAACATTAAAAATTTAAAAAAAAAAAGAAAGAATTTAATGGCTGATTTTCATTTTGGCCAATAAACCATTGTTGGAAACCCAAGTTTGTTCTATCATGCTTGTCTTTCCCCTGTCCTTAGCCATGTAGCTGCTTTAAAAAAATGTGAGCACAATGTAGCAGGTCCCAGAAGCTAAGTTTCTTACCACCAACTTATCCATATGACATGTCTTCATCTACGTTTTGGGCTGAGACACTGATGGGGATGGGGGGGGGTGGGTAGGGTGAAGGACAGGAGCCTGGAAAGTTGCTTTGGTTTGGAACATAGTGATGAAGGGAAACGCATCTGCAAATACTTCATTATCTATGTAACCACAGCTTTTGGTACAGTTATTGGTCCTAATTATATGTTCGTCGACATTACCGTATTCAGTTTAGATTGTCTTATCTTAGAGAGAAGGCACTGAGCCTATATGCAACTTGACTTTAGCTTGATACTGGAGATATGCCGAACGCAATGTTTAAATAAATGCTGCTTGATATACCTTTACAGAGACAGTAAAGGCTGATGATTGAATCATAATTTATTTTTATTTTGTTTATTTATTTATTGAGAGACAGAGAGACAAAGCATGACCGGGGGAGAGGTAGAGAGAAAGGGAGACACAGAATCCAAAGCAGGCTCCAGGCTCTGAGCTGTCAGCACAGAGCCCGACGCGGGGCTCGAACTCACGGACTGCGAGACCACGACCTGAGCTGAAGTTGGACGCTTAACTGACTGAGCCCCCCGGGTGCCCTAAATAATAATTTAAATAATAAGTAAATAATTGAAATCTTATGCTATTAAAAATGTCTTAGAGTTTTATAGTGTCTCTCTATTTTAAGATATTCTTAGATTCACTCCTTTATATAATTCTCTGAAACCTCTGCTACATCCATGCAGGGGGTAGGAGCTCCATTTTTAATGTCAAACGTGGGGTCAGGGCTTTGAGAAGCTCCCCTGGGTCATCCTCTTCTTCCAAGTGCTTTGTGCATTCTATTTCTTCCACCACAACCAGCCCAGAGTCGCACCATCGTTCTGAGAGCGTTAGCTCTGCAGCCGCGAGCGCGCACGCACACAAAACCGCACTTGCAACAAATCCATCTTTTGCTCTGACTCGCGGATTACTCTGCTCATGCATAAAATGTCATTTTGAATTTTTATGGATTCCAGGAGAAATCTGGCCAGTTGGAATCCCTCATCAGTTCCCTTCAACTTGGCTGAGCGGTGCTCGGCAATATTCTCCAACTAGTCCTCTCCACATGTGCTAATGTTTCCCATCATGTGGTGTTCTCCTGGTCCCAAGTTCCCCATCGCCAGTTTTTTAAAAATCCTATTTTTGATTATCGTTGATTTATCCCGAAGGAGTATAATGGCCATAATATAAAATGGAATATATATAGATAGATATATATGTATATATATGGAGGGGCTAGTCAGTGAGAACTAGTGTCTCCGTTTCAGCCTACGGTTGGGGAGAAGCGAAAGAAAACCTTCAGTCTGGAATCAATTATCTGGTATGATAGATGACAAGTAAGGAGCTAAACAGATGGATAGAGGGGTGAGTAAAGGGGACAACCCACCTGATCCTAATTACGCACACCTACACGCGGAAATCTTTTTTGCCAGACATCTTGACTAGCTCCAGACTAGGTGGAGAGGAGTTCCCAAAGACTCGGTGTACAAATGCAAACTTCGGGGATGAACAAAGGGGTCACGTGGAAAGGAAGTGGGGGAGATCACTGCCTGACAAGAACACCTCGAATGGACCATTTAGGGTCTTAACGTTTTATAATCATATGTATTCTACAGATTCGGCACTCTCTGTGGGCTTCGTAAATACATTTTAGACATTACTTTAGAAAGGGAAGGTTGGAATGCTTTAAAACATAGTTTCCATCACTTATAAAGGAAATTCAGAGGGCATGGTGTATTTAAGAATTATGAGCCTGTTTAGCAAGATTCTATGGATCCAGCAGGGTCACTGATGGAGACTAGAGTTGACCTGTGGCCAAATATCGACTGTCAGCCTCCGCAGCAGAAACACTTAGAGGAGGAAGGTAAAGTGGGGGCGAGGGTGGGCGATATTTGTCGAGTAGCTGCCATGTACCAGGAGCTTTGGTCACAAGTCCTCATGTGACTTTTGTGACTCTTTGAGGTAGGTTTTATTATTCGCCATTTACAGCCGAGGAAATGGAGTCTCCCAGAGGTTAAGTAACTGACCCGACATCACACAGTAAACGCTGTAACAGAGATCTAACATCGTTCCCGTTAGAGCAAAGTAGTTTAATAAAGACAAGAGGCAAGACTTGTGGAGTCCCAGAGTTTCCCCGAACCTGGCTTCTGAGCCCCGCCTCTCTCCCCTGTCCTTCCTCCTATCATAAGTCATTTGCACCCTGCCGTAGCTCACCCTTGGTCTAACTGGTTGTACTAGACTGTTACCACCCCGGGACCAATGTTTCCCAGAATCTCCTTCGCTGTTTTGTTCCAAGTTCAAGTTGACCAAAAGAGGAACTTATGATGTATTGGGAGATAGAAGGAAAGCAGCTGCTCTTACCCTCTGAAGGTCTTCACCTGGTTCAGGACAGCCATCAGAGCAATGCCGACAGGACCAGAATGATCTGCAGGTCCTGACTTAGGCTCGCTGCCTAGTGCTCTGGGCCTAGCTGATCCTCCTGACTGCTCACCCTGCTGGCTAGGGGCCATCCCAGGCTTCCCACCAGACACCTCGTGGTGGACCTGCAGAGGTCACGGCTCTCTAGATAATTCCCAAAGGCTTCTTCACAAGCTGCCCCTTTGCTGGCCTCCCACACACCCCTTCCTCTTCTGACTTGTGTATGCACACCAGGGCTTCAGGCGGGCTGGTTAGTGACCTTTCCTCTGACCCTCTGGCTCCCTTACCATGCTCTCACCTCCTTCAGCAGCTCCACAACTGTGAAGGTCAAAGTACTTTAACCAATCCCTATCCTACAGCACTAAGTGTGACTCCGCTTCCCAGACGGAACCTTGAAGGAAACTGTTACAGGGACCTAGACGTTTATTCCTCTCTTCCGGTTCTCTGGGGGGAAGGAACTCTGGTGTTCCACACGCTGTCCTACACAATTCCTGCATACAGTACGTGTTCAATAAAGGTGCACTAAGTTTTCGAGAATGTTTATGAAAGTGTACCTGGCATACAATATCTTCTTGGTTTCCGGTGGACAGCATACTGATTCAATATCTGTATACTTACGAAATGATTGTCGCGTCACCATACAAGGTTCGTACGATATGGTTGCCTATATTCTCCGTGCTGTACGTTACGTTCTCGTGACTCCTTTTATAACTTGAAGTTTGTACCCATTAATCTCCTTCACCTATTCTACCTGCCCCTCCTCCCCCAAATCATTCCCCACTTTGGAACCAACAGTTTGTTCGTTTTGTTTTTTAAATTCCTTATGTAAGTGAGATCATACAGTATTTGTCTTCTCTGTCTGACTTACTTCGCTTAGCATAATGCCCTCAAGGTCCATTCATCTTGTTGCAAATGGCAGGTCTCATTCTTCTTTTTATGGCTGAATAATATTGTGATATTGATCTATCTATCTAACTATCTCATGTCTTCTTTATCCATTCATCTATCAATGGACACTTGGGTTGCTCCCATTTCTTGGCTATTGTAAATAATGCTGCAATTAACATAAGGGTGAATATATCTTTTTGAATTGTCCTTTCTGTTTTTTATTTTCAGATAAACACTCAAAAGTGGAAAACAGTCTTCTTTGAAGAGCTAGGGAAAGCCCCTCCATTGAATTTTGGCTATGAAGAAAGTCCTTCTCCAAAACTGGAAGGTTTTCTTTTCCAGCTACGGTTTAATCACACCTGTGGAGTTATTGTTTCTAACACCATAAACTCTAACTCCTGGGGCTGCTCATGTCTTTTGAGTCTCGTGAGAATTTATGAGAGTTACTGTATTCCCTGGAACTTCTGGGGTAAGTGCATGATAAGTTACAAAAATGATGGCATTTTGGGTTAGAAGATGTGGGTTGGGGAGTCTCAGGACTGTAACTTGCAGGTAGCATGACTTTGGGCAGAGGGTTCTTTAAATTTCAGTCGAGGGTTTGTTCCTTTTGTTCTCCGTTCCTCTATTTTTTTCATGCTTTCTTGTGGCCCAATCAATGCATTTAGATTTGGTTTATTTGTAATATTTTTGAACATATCACTTCGCACACTTTTCCCGCCCTAGGTATTAGCGTATATCTATACGTATAAATACCACATATTCCATTTAGATTTCTTTACTTCTCCATTTTAAAAATAAAATTGTCTTAAGTACTTTCTCTATATACATGGAACATATATCACGTGCTGTAATATAAATAATATTAAGATAAAATATGATTAAAGAAATTCATGAGGTGAAGACAATTTTTACATTTACTTTTTATTTTTCTGTTACCCTTCTTCTATTTGTGGTGGCTCCAGACTGCTCAGGTTATTGTTAACTTGATGGAGAGCTTCTTTGAGTCATTTAAAAAAATTTTTTTCTAATGTTTTTAATTTATTTTTGAGAGAGAGAGAGAGACAGAGCACAAGCTGGGGAGGGCAGAGAGAGAGGGAGACCCAGAATCTGAAGCAGGCTTCAGGTTCTAAGGTATCAGCACAGAGCCCGACATGGGGCTTGAACCCATGAGCCACAAGGTCATGACCTGAGCTGAAGTCAGACACTTAACTGACTAAACCACCCAGGCACCCCTTCTTTGAGCCATTTTTTAAGGGTAGGTGTACCAACAAATTCTCTCCATTTTCCTTCATCATATCTTTCTTCCCCCTTCATTCCTGAAGGATAGTGTTGCCAGATACAGAATTCAGGACCGACAGCTCATTTCTTTCCACATCTGCAAGAACACTGTGCTGGATCATCTGGCCTCCATGTTTTCAGAGGAGAAAGCCGCCGTCATTTGAATTGGTGTCTCTTTATGCATGATGTGTCTTTTCGGTCTGGTTATTCTTAAGAGTTTTTTTCTTTGTCTTTGGTTTCATTTTTAACGTTTATTTATTTATTTCGAGACAAAGAGAGAGAAAGCATGCGCGTGGGTGGGGGACTGGCAGAGAGAGAGGGAGAGAATCCCAGGCTGCCTCCGCATTGTCAGCTCAGAGCCCCACTTGGGGCTCGATCCCGTGAACTGTGAGATCATGACCTGAGCCGAAATCAAGAGTCGGATGCTTAGCCGACTGAGCCACCCAGGCACCCCTCTTTCTCTTTGGCTTTAAGAAATTTAATTATGTTGTGTCTTCATGTGATTTTGTCCTATTCGAAGTTCATTTAGCTTCTCGACTCTGTGTGTTTAAGCCTTTTGGAAATCTTGAAACATTTGGGGTCGTGATTTGTTTAAATGCTATTTTAATCCCACTATCCTCCTCCTTTCGGAAATCCAATGATACAGATATTCGATTTTTTTTTTGTTCTTGTCCCACAGGTCCCTGAGGCTCTGTGCATTTTTTTAGTCTATTTTCCTGCTGTTAAGATTGATTGAGTACATTCTATTGGTCTGTTTTCTAAGCGCACCGATTCTATGCTCTGTTACCTTTTTGCTACTATCGAGTCCACCCAGCCCATTTTAAATTTTGGTGACTTTATTTTTAGCCATATCATTTCCATATTTGATTCCTGTTTATGATTTCTATCTCTTTGCTGAGATTGGCCACATTTTCATTTTTTTCCAGGAGAATTTACAATTGATTGTTACAACATCTTTAGGACAGCTTCTTTAAAATCCTTACCGGAAAATTCTAACATCTGATTCATCTCAATGTTGACACCAGTTGATGGTCTTTTTAAATTCACATCGTGAGTTTTTTGGTTCCTTGCACGAGTAATGTTTTATTTATTCTGGACACTCTGGCTATTATGTTAGGAGATGCTTGATCCTATTTAAATATTCTATTTTAGCCAACAGGAGCTGTGTTTAGGTGTATTGTGTTAAATTCTAGCCTATTTTCTGGAGCTTTACTTCCAATGATACCTGAGGGTTCAGAACCCTTGCGATATCATCTCCTTATTCTCCTCCCCTCCTCCTTCTCCCCCTCCTCCTCCCGTTCCTCCTCCCCTTCCTTCTTCTCTCCTCCTCCTCTCCTCCTCCTCCTCCTCCTCCTTTTTCTATCTCCTCTTCCTCCTCCTTCTTTTCCTGGTACTGGCGGGACTTCTAACTCAATCCCAGCTGGCAACATGTGCAGAAGCGAAAGGCATTTCCCTGAACTACCTGCTCCACTGGGCCACCTTCTGTGTGTATGTGTGTGGTTGGGGGGCGGGGTGAAGAAGCCATTGGATCCCAATGTCCTTATCTCACTGGCGGGAGATCGGGGAGACGCTGGCTTCAAAGCCGACGCAGCAGATTGAGCTGACAGCCAGTGCCTGGTCGTCGGCGGGAATGGAGATGACCTGGGAGTCACTGCTCTGCTTCACGTGGGTCAGACCACTTGCCGGTTAGGAGAGAGAGGGAGAAGGGCTTTTCTTTACCAAGCCTTTCAGCAGATAAAGTAGGCTTTTCTTGTTTGTCCGTTTCCTGTTTGTGGGGGTTCTGGGTTGTGGGCTCTACGGAGCTCAGCCTGGGCTAGTTGGGAGACGAGACAAGACAATAACCCAGTGATCTCACCATATTGTGTTTCCTCAGTTCTAGGATTTCTAGCCAGTCCATCTTCTTCCTTCCAGCTTTCTGAGTCCTTTTATCTTTGTCTGTTGAATTCTTTCCAGGGCATTAAGTTGAACTGAGAACAGGGAAGACTGAGTATGTCTTTTTCCAGAACTGGAAGTCTATCCAATGTACTACTTTTGATAAGAAAAAAAATTGTTCACCATGAACGAGTGAACTTCTTTTTTTAAAATTTTTTAAATGTTCATTTATTTTTGAGAGAGAGAGCGAGAGAGCAGAGGAGGGGCAAAGAGAGATGGAGGCACAGAATTAGAACTAGGCTCCAGGCTCTGAGCTGTCAGCACAGAGCTGGATGCAGGGCTTGAACTCATAAACTGTGGGATCATGACCTGAGCCAAGGCTTAACTGACTGAGTCACCCAGAAGCCTTGTGACAAGTGAACTTCTAAGGTTTGAGACAATATGTATGATTGGATCCATTTTAAAATATGTGGGTTATACTTATAAATATGCATAGAAAATAGTTCAAAGAAAGATATAACAAAATAGTAGCTTTATTAGAGTGATGGAACTACTGGTGATTTTTATTATGTCTTCATGCTTGTGTGGATTTGAAGTGAACACATACTGATTTTATAATCCAAAAATAAAGGTTAGGTCTTATCACTTAGCCGGTCTTTGAAAAAAATTATACTGACTGAAAAATGAAACATAATCACAGGGAATCGGTTCTAATTTTGACAAGAGAAGGCTGGGGGTTGTGAGTTTTAGATCCTTCAAGAACTGTCACAGTAAAGAGGAATTACCCTTGTAATATGCTTCTTCCAAAGGCAAAATTCAGAATAAGGGCGAAAATCACAGGGAGGGACATTTTGGCTTAATTGATTAATTAACATTCTATTCTATTCTATTCTATTCTATTCTATTCTATTCTATTTATTTTATTTTGTTTTGTTTTGTTTTATTTTAAAGAGAGGGTGTGAGCCATGGAGAAGGGCAGAGGGATAGAGAGAGACAATCCTAAGCAGGCTCCATGCTCAGCACAGAGCTCGATGCGGGGCTCGATCCCCCAACCCTGGGATCATGACCAGAGCTGAAATCAAGAGTTGTTAAGCTCCGAGCTGACTGAGCCACCGAGGCGCCCCTTGGGTTCATTTTATAAAGAACTTTGGTGAAACAAATTTTGTTCAACAATGGCATGATCCCTTGTCCAGTGTAGTCCTGTGGAGAGAGTGTTCTGGATGGGAAAGTCCTCCGAGGTGACCATATGTCTTTTCTGTCCAGAGCATCCCTGACATTCTAATTATCGAGTGTAACAGGTGAGAAACTTCATGCCAACTTGGCTGTGGATTGGAAAACACTTTTGTCTTCTTTGGAGAAAGTCGAAGGCTGAGAGAGTGAACGTTTCATATTATAGCCTTCTTCTTTATCTTTCCTTTGAAAGGACCGCTTGCTTCTTTGATTTCCTCCTGGAGCTGATTGTAGGGAGCTGATCTGTATTGTGGAGGTGAAGAAGGGTAGAAAAACCTTCTTTTTTCCTCACTGTCTCCCTTTTGTGAGAGAAGAAAAAAGTCCTCCCTGCAACATCCTGCTCCTATGTTGTCCAAATCCTTGTCATTTTGATGACTAGATGAAGAGTCTGAATATTTCCCTTTCTGTTTTAATATTTTTTAAATATTTATTTATTTTGGGGAGAGTGCAGACAGGGGAGGGGCACAGAGAGGGGGAGAGGGGATCGGCAGTGAGCTCTGCATGGACCGTCGGACGGCACAGGGCCCCATGTGGGGCTTGAACTGGTTCACAAACCACAAGATCATGACCTGAGCCAAAGTCAGAGGCTCAACGGACTGAGCCACCCAGGCGCCCCTGCGTTTGATAGTTTTAAGTAACTTAAGAAGTTATGGTAAATTTTAGAGGCATGGGGGCGAGGTAGGGTGGTTGGACTGGAAACAGCCCTTCACAAGAGGGCAGGAAGCCTGGGTCCAAATGTTGGTGCTGTGTCTCCTTTACCTTCGGCCGCTGAGTTTCCTACTCAGGTGACACGCAGCCACAGGCCCGGGAGACCATCCCGCAGAGAAGGCCCTCAGGGGGTGTTTGCTGAAAGAGCAAATAAGTGTGTGAATCCCTCTGGTGGCTCTGTGCCTGCCGTTTTCAGATCCTCTGCGGTGAACCCGGGGGTCCAGCGAAGGGTCTCGGGTTCCGTTGTCAGGAGCGCAAAGAAGCTGCAGAGGGAATGGTGCTTTGGATGTGGTGCTTCGCAGACACCGGCGCGCAGACAGAACCATGCGGCAAAAGACCAGCTTTGGAGAATCGTGTGGGATAGAGAAGCGGCTTCTTGAGCTCGTTCCAAACAGAGCTTGAACAGCTCGGCCTGTGGAGCTTTCCATTTTGCATCTGAGCAATTCAGGACATCTCCTGCAAGAGCGAGCCAGAGCCAAGGCCATGCTCCTGTATCCGTAGAAAAAGCCACAGGCCTCCGTGCCAGGCACGGACGGAGCTTTGACTGTACAGACTTGGCCTGCATCAAATGCAAATCTTGAGTGTACTTTAGAAACGGGCACCTTAAAATCTTTTCGTTCTCTTGGTGAGCTTACAGCCTGCCCTTTCTGGCTGCTGGGAGCGCCAAGGGCGAGAGCCGGCATGAGGGGCTGTGGATGAAGAGGCCTAAGGAGAAATGCAGAGGGTCCCTGAGCCCCTCCCCGAGGCTGCCGGCCCTTTCTTTTTGCTTCAGTCCTCACGGGATCCAACCTGCCTCCCTTGTTTTGTTTCCCCAAGCTTTAGCCCCGTCTTTGTGTTCCTGTAGGCTTTTGAAATGTTTTATTGACATAGAATAAACTTGGAGAGAGCGTTTCCAGGGTGGGGGAAGCATGGCACCCCTCAGGGCTCCTCCCTTCCCAGCAGCTTCCCTGCCACATGCTGGACTGACTTGAAGCACAAAAGATTAATTTTCCCTCCTTTTGAACTGGATGTAATTAGAATCGTACAGTAGGGACTGTTTTGTATTCGACTTCTTTTGCCCATGGTGTTTGTGAGGTTCGTCTCCATCATGCGTGTAGTTGTTGGGTGGCGTGTTCTCATCGCCTTATGGAACGCGATTGCGTAGATATGTCAAGGCTTATCCAACATGCTGCTGTCAATGCCTGTTTGGGTTGCTTCAGTTTGGGGCTATCCTATATCACGTAGCTGTGACTATTCCTGGACGTGTTTCAGTGAATGGCTGAGTATATACTAGGAGTGGCCTTTCTGGGTCCTGGAGTATTTAGCTTGAGTAAATTCTACTAAAGGGTTTCCGAAGTGAAGTGAGTTGGTTTGTATTCTCGTCAGCAGTGTATGAAAACTCGGCCTGCCACACGTCATTGTTAACACCTGGTAATGTCTGTATTGCATTGTAGCTGTTTGGGTGTGCATGAAGTACTATTGCCTTGTGGGTTTTTTTTTTTATAGTTTATTTATTTATTTTGAGAGAGGGAGAGAGAGCATGCGGGAGCGGGTCAAAGAGAGAGGGAGAGAGAGAATCCCAAGGAGGCTCCATGCTGTCAGCCTAGAGCCTGACGTGGGGCTCCATCTCGATACCGTGAGATCATGACCGGGGCCAAAAAACCAAGAGTCGGATGCTTAACCGACTGAGCCACCCAGGCGCTACTTCCTTGTGGTTTTAATTGGTGTTTCCCTGGAAACTAATAAACATGAGTCCTTTTTATGTATGTTTTCGTCACTTAGATATTCTCTTTTGTGAATTACCTGTTAAGTTCAGTCACCCTCCCCCTTTTTCTTCTATGAGGTTGTCTGTCTTAAACTAAACTGTTTATTGTAACTCTTTTTATTTTTTTGGCTAGAAGCTGTACATACATGTGCTTTTCCATATGTACAAATAGATGCATTTCAGTAGTCCCTCTGTCTCTGTGATTTGCTTTTCCACTCTCATGATAGCGCACTGTAAACATCAATTCTTAGTGCAATGTATCATTTTTTTCTATGAGTAGAGTTTTTCTTGATATCCTACTTAGGAATGTTTGCCTGTCATACAGTCATAGACATATTTTCCTATGCCTTCTTTTTTTTTTTTAATTTTTTAATGTTTATTTTTAAGAGAGAGAGAGAGAAAGAGAGAGAGAGAGAGTAGAGGAGGGGCAGAGAAAGGAGACACAGAATCCAAAGCAGGCTCCAGGCTCTGAGCTGTCAGCCCAGAGCCCGATGTGGGGCTCGAACTCCAAACTGCGAGATCATGACCTGAGCTGAAGTCGGACACTTAACCGACTGAGCCACCCAGGTGCCCCTCCTATGCCTTCTTCTTAAAGTTCTGCTATATTTCACATTTAGGTGTACCATATATCTAGAGTTGATGTCGTTTCTAGCATTAGGTGAGATTCCAGATTCACTTGGTCCCAAACGGCTATCAGTTCATGCAGTACTTACCTTGTGGAGAAAAGGCCACCACCCCATTCCCACAGCACTGCAGGGTCTTCTTTATACTAAGTCAAGTGGCCCTCTAGACTCCCGTTGCTTTGGGACATCTCTGTTCTTTTCCATTATTCTATTTGTCTCTCTCTAGTTGTTTTGAAGAAATCAAATATTGCAGAGACACTGAAAATCTCACATGTCCATATCGTACCTATTTTTTGCTCTTTCTTTCCAGAGGTATCTATGATCGTGAACTTCCTTCGCATAGGTGTTGATATTTTTACCACTCATGTATATCTCCATAAAGGCATATCATGTTATTTTATAAGTTTTTAAATTTTTATAAGTGGTATCATGTGGGTCATACCATTTTGCAACTCGCGAGTTCATCTCCATGTAATGTTTTGAGATGTATCCATGTTGATAGGCGATACTCTCATTCCTTTAAACTTTAACTTCTGTATATAGTGTAATGAACGTAGGATTCGTTTATTGTGTTTTTTCTTTCTAATGGCTGATGCCTGTGTTTGAACATTTTTTTTTGTTATTACAAGTGATGCTGTACTGAAAATTCTCTCTATGCATCTCCTCAGAGTTACAGGAGCTTTTATCCGGAGTAGATAACCGGAAATGGAAATGTCGAATTGCAAAGTCTCCGCACCTTCAACTTGCGTAGATATTTCCCAGCCCTCCCCAAGCGGATGTACCAATTTACCTTCCTTCAGCCTGTGCAGAGGCTCCATCGGTTTGCGAAGCCCGCGTAGACGGTGGGACTTCCCACGGTCACATCCTCGCCGATACCCGTTTTTGTTAGATGTTTTCATTTCTCTGCTCTGATATGTGCGAGACGAGGTCCCATTTTTGTTCCAAATGGCATTTCCTCTGGAAGAGGAAGATGAAGCAAGTTTTTGTGAACTTACTGATGATTTGGGTTTTTTCTTGTTAGGTTCTTTGTCTCATCAATTTGTAGGTGTTAAAGATCAAAGGCTCACACTGAATTACACATTTAGCAGGTGTTCAGAAGTACTGTGTTTGCAACTCAAGTGGAGACAACAGAACAAGAGCTTCCTTCAAAGCTCTTTGAAGGTCCTGGTTACGACCATGATAGTAGTTGTCTTGTCTACAGAGGGCTTTTTTTTTTTTTTAGTTGAAGTACTGCATTTTTTATTTCAAAGATTTATAGTTATTTCTAGATAATCTTCTTAAAATTTGTCTTTATTTAGTGATTCACTTTTTAATGGAGACTACCCTTTCACTGTGTCTGTGAGCATATTGAAATTACTTATTTTAAACTCTTTGGCAGATGGTTTACAGCAGAGTGTCACTTTGAATGTATTCATGTTCATTAGTTGAATCTGTTAGCCATGTTATCTTGTGTAGCTCATGTGTTTTGTAATTCTGATGTGTCAACTCATTCTGAGTAGCAGGGATACTGTGTGCGTGTGTGTGTGTGAGTGTGTATTCTCTTCCCCTTCTTGCAACCCCATCCCCCATCATTCTACCATAGAAAGGTAGGGTAGGAAAGTTCTTTCAGTAAGAAGGGAATTTCATTTTTATGGGGGTGGGCAGAGAGAGAAGGAGGAGGAGAATGCCAAGCAGGTTCCCTGCTGTTAGCATAGAGCCTGATGTGGGGCCCGATCCCACAGCTGTGAGATCATGGCCTGGGCTGAAATCAACAGTTAGACGCTTAACTGTTTGAGCCATCCAGGCACCCAGGCAAGAAAGATATTTCAATGAAGAAGACAGAAACAAAGAGCTCATGGTGAGTAGGGAAGAGACATTAATATTACGGAACTTAGCAGTAAAAAGAAATCTCTGTATCATTTGTATTATAGAACCCAGGCTCGGTAAGTGAAAACATTTGTAGTATGGCAGGGGGGGGACGTTTAGAATCTACCATGATTTTTTTTAGCAAACAATTAGTGTTCTCAGCAAAGAAACAATATGAAAATAAAGTGATGTCATGTTGTAAAGAATAACATAACACTACTCCACTCGACTCTGCTTGCCACTTACTGACTTTTTACCTTGGGCAATGGCTTCGAACCCACAGTAGGGATTTTTAAGAGGAGCAGAAACACCAAACATTGTATAAGGATTGTGGAAATGACATTTGTAGAGAGCCTTGAGAGGTGTTTGACACCCAGGCATGCAACAAATGTTACCTTTCTTACCAGTGACCGCCCCTTGTTGAGCGATTCGGTCAACGTCCCTAGGTCCTCCCATCGGCAAACGTGGGAGTGATATCGAAATGATGTTCTAGGGTTCAATGAAATAGCCGAGTCTATGGAAGTGCTTTGTAAAGTGGAAGATGATTCAAATATAAGAGAAATTTTCCCCACTCTAAATTACCATGACTGCCACTCTGTACCCTGCTTTTCAAAGAATTTATCACTTCCAAAATTGATGTATGTATGTATTTTTTTATTGTCTTTTTCCAAGAGGGCAGGGGTTTTATTTTTATTGCTGTATCCCAAGAGCACACACAGTGTGTACACAGTGTGTACAAGAAAAATTTACCGAATGGATGAATAGCATATGGCTATGTTGCTATGATCGCTGTTGTAAAATTGAATTATTTCCATTCTTACTCTCACGGCGACAACCTCAACTCTTTCTTCTACTCGGAACCTTACAATCTATGATCTCCTTCTGCCTGGGTTCGATTCATTAATTTCTGTATTCATTCAATAAATATTAAGTGAATGTATTCAGTGAACAAGATTCTCCTAAGGTCTTCTTTGCTCCTGTGAGGTCAGCACTTCTGGGATGCTTTCTTAATGTCAAACAATCACAAACGCACAGAAACCAGGCTGCTTATCTCATCACGACTCACTATCTACCCGTACATGAACTTGACCAGGGAATTAAATATGGCAACTTTAACACTCACCCGCACAAAAAAAGCACTGTGATCTGTTGATTGGAATAGATATATCTGCTCTTTCATTTGTTCCCAGTTCCATAGTTATCAGTTCTGAGCTATTTCCAATTCACGGCTTTGATTTTTTTGCAGTGTCTTCTGCTGACTTGGGAACTTTTGTGAGAATTACCTCAAACGTTATCCAGCATTGAAACTAAGAGCCTTTTTAATCACCATTATAATTCTTATATTGACTATTACTTAATGCAAATTTTATCTTTTATCTGAAAGAAAATGCAACTTCATAAATATTGAACCGTCTCGGGAAAATTGTCCATGCTAATTAAGATAACATTGTATGTTAACAAACTCACTGCGGAATCTGTATTCATTACTCTCGGAGAGAAAATTAATTAAATTAAAAAAAAAACTCATAAAAATTGCCTTTAAAGTCAGGGCTATTCACTGCTCTCCAAGTATAACAGGGCATTTTATACTGCCACAATATTACCTTGCTGTATTATTTGGGCAAGCAATTCCCTTAACTCAGACCGCTCTTTTCCTTCATCTTACTATAGATGGTCTACTGGTCTTTCATAGTTCAACTTCAATGTCATGTCCTCTGTCAAATTTTCTTCAGGGCTTCAAATGAAATGATTCCCTCCTTCCCTTAGGATTATACGGCTCTGCCGATAATTTTTAAGAAGTCTTTCATGGAATAATCTTGTCTAGGCAAAAATATGTAGGAAATCCATCTTGACGAAACACATTGTACGTTTCAACTATAGCAGGATGCGTCTCCAAGGCCCCCACCATAGCCATGTTCAGAAGACCACTACCTGAAAGTTGATAATCATGAGACTTGGTGTTTGACATACTTTGCCCATCACGTGGTGACCAGTATTGGTGTGCGTGTCTCCTGTCATTCTAAAAAGTGTCCTGGATTAGAGCTGTCTCACAAGGTACCATTACTAATGCACGAGCCTTTACATAGCTGTGCATTGTTTAATTGGTTAGCTGCTTATCATAGAGTTAGAAGTTATGTCATTTCATATTTTCTCTTGGTGTAAGATTTTCGTGACTAACTGCTTTAGCCATTGTGAGCGATACAGGTCAAGCCCCTTATTTAATGTCATCGGTGAGAGAAGCCCACAGCTATGGATGCATCAGCATCCTTGGCTGGGGGACCGTTGACACCTCCTCTCTCTAGACATACCCACATTGACTCAGTTTCCTCAGCTTTATAAAAAACATCTAAAGGCCACCTCTCAAGGCTATTGGGAGTATTTGATGGGACAAAATGCAAACGAGAGACACGCTGCGAACAGAGAAATGCTATCTGGGGTGAGCTACTGGTAGTAGTGGTCTCCAGTGCTCTGGTGAGTACACGCCCTTCTCCCAACCTCTGCCTAATTTCTGTTTAATCATGCATTTTGAGAATGATCAAGCCTTACCTTTGCTTCCTGCTTTATGTGAGAAAAAACGGTTTTAGAGTGCAGGGGATGCTTTAGGAAGTGAGATGTGATCACGTGGTCTGGGAAGGTGCAGGATTAGAGAGGCAGTTCGGGGGCCGCCGCTGCCTCTGGAGGCTAGAAGGGAGGCATGCGGGTGGGGAGAAGGGCTGTGCCGTGGTGCCTGCATCCCGGGCAGGTAGAGCTGCCCACAGGTTCTTGCAGTGATGGACACAAATTGGTGTCCCAGGGTGGCTAAGGCCCAGCTGTAGCCGGAGCCCACCCACTTGACTTTTTTTTTTTTTTTTAATTTTTTTTTAATGTTTGTTTATCTTTGAGAGAGAGAGACAGACAGAGCATGAGCAGGGAAGGGCCACAGACAGAGAGGGAGACACAGAATCTGAAACAGGCTCCAGGCTCTGAGCTGTCAGCACAGAGCCCGACGCAGGGCTTGAACTCGGGAACGGTGAGATCATGACCTGAGCCGAAGTCGGACGCTCAACCGACTGAGCCACCCAGGCGCCCCAGCACCCACTTGACTTTTTAAGAAACCTTTCTCACCCTGACTTGGACAGACCCGGGACCAAAGCTGCCTCTGAACCGCTAATTCCTGAGAGTTAGTTTCCTCTCTGGGAGGCAACATGGAACTCCAAATTTAATCATCTCTTTGGCAGGTAGTGCAGAAGCTTCCCCGTTAATTAATCTTTAATGTCATTAATTGGCTGTCTGTGTGGTGACAACAGAAGGCATAAACACTGTTTGCAAATCAATTGAATTCTCCTCTGAACCAGCATTTAGCTTTCGGGGTGAATAGAAAACAATTACAAGCCTTTTCACTGGCTGGACTTCCGGTGCCTGGCTGATAAGATTATTGAAGCAAAAAAAAAAAAAAAAATCAGACAAGGATCTCTGTTGCAGATGTGCTCATTGAAGGTTTTCTTTGCCACCAGCACCTCCTTTTGAAATTGGCTCATTGATTTTTGCCTACGTGGTCTATTTAAATCAAAATCTCCAACCCAGGCAGACTTGCTGATGAGCCGTTGGGTTGGGGCCACCTGCTGTCCCAACACCCATGATAGGGACTTGCTATGGTACCGAATACTAGTCCCCAAAGTGGGAGTCCTGGACCCTCAGAGGGACTCCCTGGAGGCGTCACCTGGAGCATGTGAGAAAGGCAAAGCTTCAGACTAAACCCCAAGTAGTGAATCAGAAGCTCAGGATTCTAAGGAGCTTTCCAGGGGATTCTCATATGGACCGATGCTAGAAACTGCTGGTATAAAGCAAGGCTGTGTCCACTTCCTTTGAGCAGGAGGGCGTTGTTCACTTTCCTCACTCGAGGGATCTACTCGATGCGGGCAGACGTAAGAGGTGACTTGTTTTAATGGGGTGACTCTACTTGTCTCCTTGATAAAATGTTGGGAGAAGTAAATTGCTTTTCCTTGGCCTCAAACGCCCCCGTAGCATTTGGCCTTGAGCAGACTCTGACCTCTGGTAGTGGAAATGGCCCTTTCAATTTGTTCAATCTCTGATGTCATTCCTAGTTTACTGAGGCAGATAATTAGGGCCAGGGAGGTGGCCTCGGACGAAAGAGGAAACAGAGGGTAAGCTGCTCCACACGAAGAAGAAAATTCTCTCCGATTGAAAATGGCAATCTGCTGAGGAAAGGAGAGGGGGGTGAGTGGTGACCTTGGAAAACTGTAATACTTCCGTGTTTATGCGAGGGGTCACAAAGATGCTGGGAATGACGTCTCGCTGGCTTGAGGCGGAGAGTAGAAAGGAGCAGAGCTTTTGCCCCTGGCTGGGAGGAATGAACACCTCTCTGGGGTCACCAGATCACCTTGGTGAAGTCCTTCTAGAAAGGAACATGCAGAAAGTCCAGCAGAACCAACTCCTCTGTCGGGAAGAAACCAAGACTCAAGAGTTAACACCAATGCTCTGACCTGTCTTTCCTCAAATCTTTTCTAGGCTTGCTGAGCTGTGTTAACATTTGTATATTTTCAAATGTCCAAAGCCAGTGTCTCATTTGGAATTGGAGAGCAGTGATCCTTAACCAGTAGGACTATTTCAGGGTCCCAACAGGCTGGGACAAGAGCCTCCTAGTTCTCTCTCTCTCCGTCTCTCTCTTTTTTTTAATGTTTATTTTTGAGAGAGACAGAGAGACCGAGTGGGAGCAAGGGAGGAGCAGAGAGAGAGGAGGAGGCACAGGATCTGAAGCAGACTCCAGGCTCTGAGCTGTCAGCACAGAACCCAACTTGGGGCTCGAACTCACGAACTGCAAGATCATGACTTGAGCCGAAATCGGACGCTCAACTGACTGAGCCGCCCCGGCGCCCCTCATAGTTCCCTTTATTAGAGGTTGACAATGGAGGATGTTGGACATAAGAATTCATTTCAGTATTTACCTATTCCTTGTGATTTATCGGGAAGCCACGGACTGTCGGAGTGGAGTGTGGGGGATTATATGACAGATCGTTGAACAGGATAAATTAGTAGCAAATGAGAACAGGTCATCTTGACTAACCTTCTTATATGCTGCTAAATTTAGGATCTTTAAATTTTTCCTTCTCCCTTCCTTTTTCTCCCTCGCTTCTCCTTCTTCTTCCCTCTTCTCTTTCTTCTTTAATTGCAAAAACTTTGCATGGATACAAACAGATAAACATGTGACCTTCATACGAGCCCCTCCCAGGAAAATAGATGGCTCTTGCCTTATATTAGCATATTTCTAAATATTTCTTCACAGATCATGGAAGCCCACTTAAAGGTGTATATCCTTGTCAGATTCTTTTATTAAATATGGAGAAATTCAAATTTATTTTATGAAAGCCCGTATACATTACAGTCCTCACATAGAGAGTACCATGTTAATGGAAATGTGTAATATCAGAAAAGTGTTCTTGCTTTGCATGGTCCTACGGTTGTTGATGGCACTCTGAAGCTGGAGTGATCCCTACAATAACTGGTCGTTGGGTGAAGTCTATACTCGAGATGGGGCACAATCTTGAATGAGCAAGCCTCCATTGGCTGAGAGCAATTCCTGGAGAATTCACACCTCAGCCGACATGAGGAAATATACCTTGGCAGCTGGAGAATGTGTCACTCAGTGTTACCTATGGTATCGTGGCAGCATCAACTGTAGTTCACTTCCAGTGCTTGGATCCATCTGCCGTATGTAAGGTCAGCCTATCTGGGAGCAGCTTTCCTAGGATTCTGGTTGATCTCTTTTTGTGGAGAAATGCACAAGGGTAAGGTTAATGGGACAAATTACAGCGCCCACTGCTGCCGTTGTGCATGGGGCCACAGCGAATGCTACTCATCTTCCTCCTACCTGGCCCATCGTGGCTCCCCTCATTCTCTTCTAGCACCTCTTCTGTCATGGCTTATTGATGGGGTGACCCAGACACTTGTCCCCAAGGGCTCTGAGCCATGATCACTATGTTTTTCTCTGTCCATAAATGCTTCTCTTGCCCATTTAGTGTTACAGTTAGGCAGGGGATTATTTAAAAATCCAGTGGATTGGCTAGGTTTCTAGCATACTTCCTCCTACCTCCCTTGTGTAACCATAGTCCAACATCCTCCTGACGATCAGTGTCAATCATTCCTTCAGCATAGTGAACTTTCCCTGCAATCTGGTCTCTTGGCACAAGACACTCGAAGTGATAGGGCAGCAGGCATGGCTTATAATTTAATGAGACCCTCACCGCATCTCCTGGTAGAAGTATCCTCCCTCTGGGAATCAGCCCCTCTAGGCTCAAGATCTTACTACATTTGCGTGGATGAAAGTGAAAAAATCCTCAAGTGGCTTACTAGGAGTGAAAGGAAATGGAACTGCTTCTCTTTTACTCCCTAGTTCTCAGACCTATGTATTCTGCCTATTGGAGTGCAGAACCATATAACGGATGTAGGGTGTATACTCGGTCTTGGGGGTGGTGCCCATATTTGAATATATCATCTCCAAGCCAGTCCTCAGTTGTGTCTTCAGAAGGTTGTCCAATGACTCCATTATGCCTGTAGTTTCTAGTAGAAGATGGACAGATCATATGATTTTGCATCGACCACCTCACCTCCTTAGTTGTTGAGTAGGACCTCTGGTCTAGCGAAATGCTGAGGAGGCTCCTGGATCAGGAGATCAAACATTTTTTTAAAATTATTTACCATCTTCTTTTTATTTTTTTAATTTTTAAATATTAATTTATTTCTTTTGATAGAGAAAGAGAGCATGAGTCGGGGGGAAGGGCAGAGAGAGAAAGGAGAGAGAATCCCAAGCAGGCTCTGAGCTGTCCGTGCAGAGCCCAACGTGGGGCTTGATCTCATGAACCGTGAGATCATAATCCGAGCTCAAATCGGATGCTTAACCGACTGAGCCGCCCAGGCACCCCAGATAAACCACTGTTTAAGCCATTATGTATTGGTGCTACTAGACCCTGCGGTCCCAAGGGCAAACCTATACTCAGAATATATGTCAATCTTGGCTAATGTGAATGAAAGGGATTTTGGCCCTCTTTGAAGCCCTGCTGTAATTATAGTTAATTCTTGAGCCTCATCCTCAGCTTTTTCTGCCACCTGGCTATAGCAAATGAGCATTTATTTTTAAAAATATATGTTGCCAAGGAAGCCTCCTGTCTTTCATTCTTCGTCTTAAATTAGTAATCACCATCAGACTTTCCTTGTCCTTCTCTGTCTCATCGAGAGCCCCAGCGACAATCATCAGATTTCATCGTGTCTATAATTGCGATTTCTCCTGAAATCTTCGAACACCTGTGATATCCTACCGACCTCACATTCACCATGCTTACCAGTACATTTGCTTCTGCTTACATTCCAGCCCAGCTCGCCTACAGTGAAGGCTTTAACAGTCACCTCATTACAACATACAAAGAGGCTACTAGTTCCAACCCAACTGCCAGCAATGTTATCCCCATTGCCAGCTGGTGGGCGAGCTGTATAAGTCCCCAAATCTCCTTTTAGTTTCTGCTTCCTAGGACCGATCCCAGCACCAATGCCATGTGCTGGCTTCCTTGGGAAAGCCTTCTTGGAGACCCTGAAATGAATATTTGTGTGCCATTCGTTTTATTGGATAGTTTTCTAAGGAATCCTGCCTGTGAGGGGGTGAGGGACATAGGATCGGGCAGGAAGAGAGACTGGACGGCGTTGTAGGGACAACAGGTAATTTTCTAGAAGGGAAATTCAGCGTTACCGAAAGAAAAGGAGATTGTTGCTAGGCGGCCCAAAGCAGCAAATGTCTAATAACAATCTCCCCTAGGAATTCTCTTCTGTTCATCTTCTTGAGAAGCATGATTTATACAGATTATAAGTTATAGATATGTAGGTACCATCAGCTCTTCCGTATAACTTGTAAACCTGTAGGATGTCCTCATTTAGCAGCCCTCGAAGTATGTGTGTGTGTGTGTGCGCGCGCGCGCGCGCGTGTGTGTGTGTGAGAGTGTGCATTTCCTCCTATTTACGAGAACATCAAGCCACCTTTTGGATTTCAAACCAAGTAGAAGCAAACCACTTTGGATTGGAGTTTTTCTATTTACTTGTGTTTGCTTGTGGGGGAAGCCTCTCTAAGTTAATTATGCTTGCTTTTCCAAGAGAATAATATGCTCGCAGTCTGGGATAATTAGGCAGTCTAATTAACCTTTAAAAAAAAAAGCAAAACATAGCTTTACAGTGGCTATATCCCCTTCATTAGGTTAGTTTGGCTCGTCTTGACTGGCATAGTTAATATTGCTGATTTGCATATCTTTCCCCCTGGTATTTAGCGCCATAACTTGTAATGAAAACACATTTTAGAGCGCACTAGAGATTGAGTTAATGGAATTGGCTATGTCACCAGCAGAGATTCTTCAATGGCTATGCCTTGGTGTTCGTATTTACCACAGGCACTTAAAGGTATGATTTAAAGTGGGGAAAGCTTTTTGAGTAATCTTTTCTTTTTAATAATTAGCTTTGGAATAATTTGGAAACCATCTCTGACAGCACTTTAATAATGTAAAGTAAGCTATTTCTGGAAATGTTGATGGAGAGTAAGCTCCTTGGAGATGGCAGAGTTAAAAGACCGGTAAGAATGGCTATTAATTATGGCCCAAAGCCCTCTTTCTGTTATTAGGCAACAGAGTTATAAAGCAAGATAATGCAGCATTCAGAATTCATGGTACCCTTCCCATTAGACACAGAGATACTCTCGGCCAGCGTAGAATTCAGGCGTGTTACAGATGGAAGGACTCTTTACTTACACCTCTGCTGTCACTTCGTGCAATTTCCTTTTACTTAGTGAGGGCGTATGCAATAAATACTCAGGATTAAATTAGCAAATACACCCTATTCAAGCATTCCAGCATTAAAACTCTAAAATTACAATACTTTTCAGGACCTGCTTTTTCTTCTACTATATCAAAGAAAAGCACACACTGGGTACTACCAGTGCAGGAATGCCTGTGAACTCTTGGACGAGCACCTGCCCCCTTCTGACAAGTCGGAAGTGTTCCCAGCCTCAACGCTTGGCTCTTCCCATCCCCCACCCTCTCTAGTTCCATAGGATTGATCCGTGGATCATTCCCTCCTTGAATGGAGTTCAGAAAACAGCTTTTAGGATGCATCTTAAAGGTGCCCAATAGCTCCTGTTTTTTGTTTCCACCTCTTGTACAACCAAATTTTGTGATGACATCCGTTCCCAGAAGCCCCAGCCATGGGTTCCCTCCGCCTTTTGTTTTGCCTAGAAGCAGGAGTGTATCTTGCCTGTCACCTCAGGGTGTTCCTGACCTTGGTCTCTCTGCATCTTGGCTTTGACATATCCTTGGAAACACAGGTGGTACCTAACAGGGCTATTTTTATACAGCGTTTCCTGTCTAAGAGGGCCTTGGTTGTTTCAAAGAAATGTTCCAAGTGTTTTGCTATAAAGGCTTAATTAACACCGCGAAATACATGATGGTTGAAGAAAGAGCCGGTAACGAACTTAAAACTTCCCTTTCAGCTGTGAAGGCAGAAAGGAGGAAAGGTCTGCCAACAGCTTTCAGACTATTCTGCTTATCTATACCTCCAACTATTCAAAACAAAAGAACAATAAATCCTTCTTCTCTACACCCTCCTATCTGATATTTGTCTTCTCAATAGGGTAAGCCTTTTTCAACAAGAGGGCTCCTTCGCAATCAACTAATATTTGTTCTTCCTTCGTCTACGTAGAGGCACAAATGCCATAGCATAAACTAATTAGAGATTTGTTATTTGAGAAACGTTTCAATTAGTTTGCTAACAAAGGCGTTGCCTAGGCTCACTGCAGACATGTCAATGGCTATACATGTGTGAAATTAAGTGGATTGATCTGATTCCCGCCTGCCTACCTATTTTTATCTTTAGACAACATTCCCCATCATACAACCCATTAATAACTGCTATTAAGGGCTTACTGTAATATACCAGACCCTGGCAGTATCCCTTTGATAGCTCTTCAAATGTCCTGTGAGCCGGGATCACGAAGTCAGGTATAATAGCCTGCAAGGTTTATCCCGAGCAAGTAAAATCTGAGTGAAAATAAAAATTGGAATCTTGTGGAGAATGGATGTGTTACTGATGGCCTCAGATTGTGCTGGAAAAAAGAGGCTTTACAGTATCGTACTGGGAGCTGTTGTAGCAGCTGCTACAGAAAAACCTATCGATGTGGAGTATGTATTAGAATGAAGAGTGATTCCGGATAGAAATAAAAGGTGAAAACGTGAAAATGTCAATCCCTCAATCACCATCAAGAATTGGTTAATTGGAGAGCCTTTTCTAAACGATCTTTTTCTGTGGGGTAAAAACAAGTAGATAGCGCCTTGGTGGCATTTGAGTAAAGAAGAAACAAATGGGGGCCAGGGAGAAAACATACCTAAACGTCTCATTTGCTGATATTATGGTTGCGTATCTACATATCCAACCAGTCAGCACACATCTATTTATATTTATACTGTCTTCCAGGTGCTGAAGATCCTATAGTAACACAGGTCTCAACTTTCAAGGAGTTTAGATTCCACTGAGAAAGAAAAAAATAAAGAACTGAACATAATACATATGTAAGGTAATTGATTAAATTAAATGATTGTTACCTAAAGAAACAGAAACCCTATTAAACCTTAAACTCTTCTTATGATAAAGAGTAACTGAGGCCAGGGTGGGGAAACACATCACTCGTAGCAACATGAGTAGCAACACTGTATCTACAGAGTAGGGAGCTGCTCCCCAAGGGGGTCCTATGTTCATTTCATGTGCATTACCAGAACGCCGGGACAGAACATGAAGACAAATAAGGGGAAGGTTTGTATTGCTGGCAGAGGCTTTGATGAGAGTCCCGAACCTTACTTTAACAAATGTTTCCATTCTTTTGTCAGGTAGGATAGAAAACAGTAAGAAATTCCATTAAAAAGAGGCACACGCAATAGGTTTTGTGGATCCAAGGGGACGCCTGGGTGACTCAGTCAATTAAGCGTCCAACTCTTGAATTCAGCTCAGGTCATGACCTCCGTGTCATGAGTTCAAGCCCTGTGCTGTGTTGACAGGTGGGGAGCACTGACAGTGAGGAGCCTGCTTCGGATTCTCTGTCTCCCTCTCTCTCTCTCTCTCTCTCTCTCTCTGCCTCTCCCCCACTTGCTCTGTCTCTCTCAAAATAAAAAAAAAAACTTAAAAACTTGTTTTTCAGATCCAGGGAGAATATGATCTGGTCCTGTCTTCTAGGAGTGACGCCAGCTTTGCAAATGCATCGGTACAAAAATAATGAGTGAGAGCTGTACGTGGGAGAGTCAGGAAGAACTGAACACTCTCAAAGATTACCACTCTGGAACCAGGTTTTATGTGAACATGTCGTCACAACCAAGGAAGCGAGCATACCTATTTGTATAGTTATTATAAATGCTCATTGCGCCCTGCTCATGATTAAATTGTGCACGTTATTATGGAAGGCTAATGTGTCTTTCACGGCATATCCGCGATCTTTTATATCTTACCATAACCAACGGTACTGGGAGGTGTTCATTCATTTCTTTGGGGCGGCGAGAAACGAGGGGTCCAGACTTGGGAACCCTGATCTTTCCCCACCGGAAGTTGGTGGGGCGGGATACCTGTGAATCAAGGTACAGTCTTCTCTAAGCATTCAGGGCAAGAGCGTCAATGAAATCCTTGAATCCATATATCAAATTATTACAAAGTTACATACCACTGCAATGAATTTGACAAATATGCCTTCACTATGATAAAATATGTGTACAGGTTTGTTTTCATTTGACTCAAAGTCAACAAACTCTCCAACAACTAGCCTTCATTAGTGCGGGTGTTTGGGTGTTCTTTTGAAGAGCCGGCGATGGTGATCCTTTTATGGTGAAACGTTCCTCTGCTAACTTACACGGTTGTTATGTGTGTTAGTTCGTGAAAACCTCTGAGGTAATGATTAAAACCAAAGAGAAGCAAGAAATTGGATGCTCAGGATATTGGGAAAGGATAATTCATTACATAAGGGCCCATTGTATTTCTGTCTGGGGAGATAGATGAGACAAGTTATTTTGTCTTTCCTCTTACCCAGGGTCTTGCTTGTCGAATCTTCTCTACACTTCAAAGCGGTCCATCTGTAACTTGAGAAGCGACATAATCTAAGAAACTCCACAGAATTTGAATGCAGTGCTTCTTGTCTGGGCACAGGGCAAGAGATGTAGCAAAGGATTTTCCTAGCCTGAGACGGTGCCAGGCATATAAGCAAGTTAAATTAGGGCTATGAGTCTTTCTATACGAATACTGTGTACAAGATAGAGAACAACAGAAGTACCTGTTTTTTAAATAAATATATTTCTGGTGTGTTTGTAATATGTGGATCCCTCCACAGAAAGACCACCACAGAACAGGGGACCCTCTTGCCTGATCTACGGGGCTACTCTCTCATTGAGCCCTATTCCACAGGGCTATCATTAGCAAGAAAGTTGACAAATATGGGGCATCTGGGTAGCTCAGTTGGTTAAGGGTCCGACTTCGGCTCAGATCATGATCTCATGGTTCCTGAGTTCGAGCCCCGCGTCGGGCTCTGTGCTGACAGCTCAGAGCCTGGAGCCTGCTTCGGATTCTGTGTCCCTGTTTCTCTGCTTCTCCCCCACTTGCTCTCTGTCTCTGTCTCTCTCTCAAAAATGCATAAACATCAAAAAAATTAAAAAAAAGAAAATTGACAAATATCAGGGTAATCAAAATTTGGCGTATACAGTATGTCCATATATATAACCTAGTTACTGAGTAATGTATTTTTAGGAGTGTCCAATTCTTTCTGAATCATTCTGTATAAGGAATTGTCCAGTCCAGAAGAGGCGGTGACGCCAATGGGAAGGTAGGATGGTTTCTCAGGGGACGTGACCCTTGGACTGTGTTTCGAAAGAAGAGGAGAAGTCAGTGAGGTGGAGAAAATGCAGGAAGATGTTCCTGGCCAAGGGAAAACAATACACAAAGCTCCACAGAAGTATGTCCAAGCAAGCGCAGGTCTTCTGGGGTGGTTGAGTAGATGAGCCAGAAGAGGAAGATGAGGGCTAGTGTTATCATCCAAGTGAGAGACAATGAATCCTGAATCGAGGCAGAGCCAGGGCAAATGCCAGAGTAGTGACGGGGTGACAGATGTTAGATACAAGGGACACCCAGAGAGGTGCCTGGGTGGCTCAGTTGGTTAAGCGTCTGACTTCACCTCCGGTCATGATCTCACCATTCGTGAGTTCGAGACCTGCGTCGGGCTCTGTGCTGACAGCTCAGAGCCTGGAGCCTGCTTTGGATTCTGTGTTTCCCTCTCTCTCTCTGCCCTACTCCCCTCACACTCTATCTTTCTCTGTCTCTCAAAAATAAATAAGCGTTTAAAAAAAAAAATCACAAGGGACACCCAGGTTCTGGCTGGGCAGGTTCTATAGTGCCCCATGCACTAGTCTCTGGTCAAAGCTGGTAGAGTTTTGGCAATACTGCAGTTCGTGTTAGTGTGACCTCACCTTAAGCCTTTGTCAGTAAAATTTGATGTAATTCAGTGTGTTAACCCAGAGAATGGACAGTCCATTCACAGCACAGACTCCAGGCATGAAAAGAATTTTTCAAAGATAAGAGAACTCCATACTAGGTAGTCTTCATGTGCTCATTCTGGAATGAAAAACTAATAATCTCCTGGAATTGTTGATTATAAGAGTTGAGTACAGAAATGATGATTAAATCTCCAAGTGATAGACTTGCTGATTTCTCTGATTTAGAATGATTAAGCTCAGCTGGTCAAGGGCATGAGAAGGACTCCTCCCTTGCCATAAGGGCACTTCCCAGCCTGCCTTTCTGCTTGGCCAAGTAGGTCTTTAGTCCCACCTGTCTGTTCACCTTGATGTTTGGTCTGCGTGCAACACTGAGCGTGGGAGTGCTCCTTCACTTCAGTACTGCTGCAGTGCCCTGCAGTCTGGTTCCCCGGCCGCACACTCACCACGTCTCCTTTGAATGCTTTCTTTTTTCTTTTTTTTTTTTTTTAAGTACAGTAAAACCTTAGATTGCGAGTAGCTTGTTCTGCAAGTATTCCACAAGACGAGTAAACATTTCTAATAAATTTTAACTTAATAAATGAGCGATGTCTTGCAATACGAGTAGTACGTGTCGCTGAATGACCCATGATCACAACTAAGCCAATGGTTCTTGAAATTCACTTTGAGATATGAGTGCTTTGGATTACAAGCATGTTTCCAGAACGAATTATGCTCGCAAACTGAGGTTTTGCTATATAACCAAAGCAGGTTGGGAACTGTATAACCACAGTGGCCATGATTCTGAAAACCAAGGAAAAGAAAAGGAAAGAAAATAGCAGAAGGTCAGGAGGGAGACTATAGAAAAGAATCGCCCAATGCAACTTGGTTTTCTTCTTCTAGATTCTTCCACCATCTGTGCCAAGGATTTTTGTAGAGACTCTGACACCCCGACTCATTCCATCAAACCCAATGAGATGTTTCACTGTGCAGGGCGGGGTGGGTCTCTGTGTGTCCTGCTGTGGAGGAGGAGGGAAAGTCCTCCTGCCCTGGGGGGCTCAATCGAAGGAATAGAAGAAGAGAATAACATGCCCTCCTTCATTTCCCAGAAGCCTTCTTTCTTATCTCTCCACAGGTGACGTCTGCTGATGTCCCCCTCCCCCTGCCAGCCCCCACCCCCTCACTTTCCCAGTCAATGTCCTCAGACCTGGATGTGTGTTATGATGACACTCTTCCCCCCCAGAGAAGTGAGAGGCTTAGAAGGAAAGTACAAACATACCTGCCAGGATCCTAGGTCTAAGGCATAAGCTAAGAGCCCAGAAAATGTGTGTATGAGTATATGTGTGTGTGTGTGAGTGTGAATGCACGTGTGTATGTGTGAACAGATGATGGGTGGATTTCAATGGGAACTTGTCCTTTGTTTTCTGCTGTCCTTTGTGACTCTAGCACGCACTACCCAGTCAGTGAAGAAAAACACATGCATGGCTTCCTACCGGTGAGGATCCCACATCCTAGAGCTCTCTGGCAATTTGAAGAACAGAAAATATCACAGAAAGGTAACCCTTTGTGGGGCAGTCCAGTTCACTTCGCCTTGGTGGTCTTCAATCTCCTCATTTGTAACTAGAATTAGTAACGCTGGCCTTCCCCAGGTTGTTTCGAGTCTCTGAGCACCGTGAGTGAAAAATCTCTGCACGCCATAAAGGACAGTAACCGTTCAGAGTTCTTAAAAATATCTATTTATGGTTAAACCCACCATCACCATATGGCATGAGAAAAGAAAGGGCTAAAAGGGAAACACGGAATTATTATCCCCAGAAATTTTCAGCTTTGCAAGAAACACGCGTTAGGAATTACAAGGGCAGACAGATTGAATCAGGAGTCCCTACAAAAGCAATCAAGATCAAATGAACCGTAATTACAGTAATCAGTTCATGAACTTTAATGCCACGTTCCTAATTTCAAATATTATGAAGTCCTGTATAGTGAATCAATCTGTCATTGCAAAGATAATAAAATTTTCATGTCTGATGGGACGTATTCTGTTTGACTGGAAATTTGTCATTCTTTTCATCAGAAGCCTCATTAGGGTCACTATTTTATAATTTTAATTAAAGTGAATGAACCCTAGGAATATATCTATCATCTCTCTCTCTCTCTCTCTCCCTCCTCTATCTCTTTATTTATTCATGTGTGCTTAAAATAATAGATTTAATATAAATGGTTATACGACTCCCCTTCACATTTTTCCATAATGGTTATTTTCTCCAAGAAGCCCTCCCCGGCCCCCAATTACATCAGGTTTTCTGCTTATAAGACCCCACAAGGAGCCAAAGTCTTTCTCTGCAGCACGTCCCAATCCGTAGTTCTATTTTTACTTTTGTGACTATGTGTTTAGTGTTTTCACCTCACGGTCCAGACTGGAAGACTCAGCAGGACAGAGAGAGTGAGTGTGTCATCCATATGGCCCAGGACGTGACATTTAGAATTCAATCGACCCCGCTCCCTGTGGCCCGCGAGGTGCTTTGTGTATTGCTCTCTGATTCCGATGCCAGCCCCTTGTCTTGTTTTTCACAGTCCCCAGCATGTTTCAACTTCTGGCCTGTCATACTTGATGTTTTCTCCGCCCGGAACTCTCTTCCTTCAGATTTTGCCTGGCTGTCTTCCATGCAAAATGTCATCCAAATGTCACTGCCTTAGCAAGGCTTTCTCTGATCTAACATAGCAAAACCGGAGGTGTGCCCCTCCACTTGCACCCACAATCTTATTTCCTTCTTTTCTTTTCTTTCACACACTTGCCGCTGTAAGAATTATCTTTCCTGTGTCCGCATCCATGTTCTTATGTGTGTTTTAGCGTATTTATGAGCTGTGTTCCTTCTAAGAGGTAAGATCTCTGAATGCAAAGCTCGATCTATTTGATTTGTTTGCTTCTGAATCACCAGGGACTAAAATGATGCTTGATCCTACCAAGCGGACAAATACCTGTTGTATGAATGAATACGTACACGGTCGGCAGGTGTTTGAAGGTATATTGTGGATGACAGAAATTGATCAATCGATAAATGAATTTTATAATAAGTTATTCAGATAAGATTTTTTTTTAATTTACAACTCATGCTTTGGCAGAACATTAAAAATAGGGTTCTGCTAGAAACTGATTTTCGTATGGATATTAACTCATAAAAGCAAATGAGTCTTCTCAAGTAGATGTGAATTCCATTCAGGAGTAGGTTAAAGGTCTGGATGCCACTGGGCCCAGGTGTTCCTAATCTCTTTTGATTTCTGGCCATGCATGAAGTTGACATGGCTCCTAATTTCCTAACTGGGATCTATCTTCAGAGTCCTGTCCTTGAGAAGCGTCTATCCTGAACCACGAGCCATAGGATTCTCCTCACGTAGCTTATTTGTGAGGATAAACGAAGATTAAAACCAATGCAAATCAGTACCTTTGGGTTCAGATAATTGCTCCAAATGGATTCATTGCGCATGTAGGTTTCCTGTCGGCTCAGAGCCATGCCCTTTGCATTCTCTTTTCTTTGAATATCTGGGGGCGACTTCTTCAGGCGAAGAGATGGTCCTACCTGGACCCTGGAACAAATCTGTCAGGTGTGGAGACTTCAACTGCTTTAGCTCATCAGCCTGGATCCCAGAACTAAGTTATATTTTCCCCTCTATTTCTTGACTTTGAGGTCTAGTCTGGTTATAGCATCTTCGAGGATTCCATTACTTTGTTGTGTTTATTGTTGACAACACCCCACTTGACCCCGTGGAAGCTTCCTGAAGCCAGTGCTGTGCTAGCGTCCTCTCTTGATATTGTTCCTGCCGTGCACACATCTCTTGATCCATAGTTGTCTTTGTTTACTTCCGTAATGGCATTTCCACAGTAATTTTTTTTATTGCCAGCGGTTTAAAATCTCCTTTATTCGGGAATTATTTTAAGAGCAGTAATACACATATATTACCCATTAAAGAATCCTGCTAAAATTATTTAATAGGACTTAAATTTCTGTATCCATCTTATAGGCTATATTTGCCATGGATTGGAATTCAACGTTCTCTTTATTTTATTTTATTTTTTTATTTGCACTTTATTTTATTTTATTTTATTCTATTCTATTCTATTCTATTCTATTCTATTCTATTCTATTCTATTTATCAGCCCACCTTCATTAAGGAAGAAGGCCTAGAAATTGACTTCAGTCAGGCGGGCCATGATTCAGTCAATCATACCTACACCGTCAAGCCTCAACAAAAGTTTGGGACGGTAAAGCAGGGGTGAGCTTCTCTGACCAGCAATACTTCAGCAACGCCTCCCCAAGGACCTCAGAAATTTTACTTTTGGAAATCTCTCAGACGGCTTCCTTTTTTTTTTTTTTTTTATGACTGCTTCTTACATGTTGCTGCCTTTGGCCGGTTTTCATTTGTATCCCTTCATTCTAATAAAACTGTACCTGAACGTCCAGTGCTTTCCTGAGTTCTGTGAGTCATTCTGGTGAATTCTCAAACCTGAGGAAGGTCATAGGACATTCCGTCCTTTGTTGCCAGCCGGTCTGAACCGAAGGTGGCCCTGGGGACCTCCAAATTTGCCTCTGGTGTCTGAAATAAGGGCAGGCTGATGGGGACTGTTTCTTGAGAATGTGTAGGTTGTCTAAATTGCTTTGCAAAGTCACATAAGTTCACCCGTTTAATGTGTATTATTCAGCGACTTTTAGTATATGTGCAAAACTGTGGACAAATCGCTACTAAGCCCAGAACATGTTGACCCCCCCCCCCCCGAAAGCTCTGTACTCTTTTTCAGTCATTCTTCATTCCCTCTTTCCTCCCACGACCAGCCTCTGGTGACCACTAATGTATTTCCTAGCTGCATCGAATTGCCCATTGTAGACACTTCCTTTAAATGGAATGATGCAGAGACGCCGGGGCAGCTCACTCAGTTAAGTATCTGATTTCGGCTCAGGTCATGATCTCCCGGTTCCTGAGTTCGAGCCCCACATCGGGCTCTGTGCTGACAGCTCGGAGCCTGGAGCCTGCTTCCGATTCTGTGTCTCTCTCTCTCTCTGCCCCTCCCCTGCTCGCACTCTGTCTCTCTCTCTCTCAAAACTAAATAAACACTAAAAAAATTTAAAAGCAATGATACAATATGCAGTTCTTGTGACCGTCTTCTTTCACTTACCACAATACTTCAAAGATTCATCTGTGCTGTAACTTGTATCAGAACTTCATTCCTTTTTTGTGGCTAAATAGTAGTCCGTCATGTGGCTATGCAACATTGTGTTAGCCCATTTATCAGCTGGTGAAGGTTTTAGCTGTTTCTACTTTTTATTTATTACGAATAGTTGCTTCTGTGAACTTTCCTGTATAAGGCTTTGCATAGACACAGATTTTTAATTCTCTTGAGTGTATATTTGTAGTGGATCATATGATAATTTCATATTTCACTTTCTGAGGAGTTGGTAAACTGTTTTTTAAAAAGGGGTTGCCAAGGGGCACCCGGGTGGCTCAGCTGGTTAAGCATTGACTTCAGCTCAGGCCTCGATCTCATGGTTTGTGGGTTTGAGCCCCATGTCAGGCTCTGTGCTGATGGCTCAGAGCCTGGAGCCTGCATTGGATTCTGTGTCTCCCTCTCTTTCTGCCCCTCCCTCGATTGTGCTCTGTCTCTCTCTCTCTCTCTCAAAAATAAATAAATGTTAAGATTTAAAAAAATAAGATAAAAGTGGCTGCCTTGGGGGCGCCTGGGTAGCTCAGTTGGTTAAATGTCTGACTCTTGGTTTCAGCTCAGGTCATGATCCCACGGTTGTGGGATCCAGCCCCACATCGGGCTCCACCCTGAGCGCGGAGTCTGCTTAAGATTTGCTCTCTTCCTCACCTTCTGCCCGTATTCTGCTCATGCTCTATCTCTCTCTGTCTCTTTATCTCAAAAAACTTGTGGTTGCCTTATTTTACATTTTTTTTTTACCAGCAATGTAAGAGAAACCAATTTCTTCTTGGTTTGTCAACACTTGGTATTATCTGTCTTTTTGATTTAGCCATCCTAATAAGTATGAAATGCTGTCTTCCTGCAGCTTATTATTTGCATTTCCTCAATGACTGGTGATGTTAAGCATCTTTTCATATGCTTATTGGCCGTTGGATATCTTATTTGGAGAAATGGCCCTTCAGATCTTCACCCATTTTTAGTAAAGTATTGGTCTTTCTGTTTTTGAGTTGTAGGAGTTATTTACATATTCTAGATACAAATCCCTTTTCACACATAAAATTTGCAAATTTACTCTCACATATATTCTTCCATTTTGTATGTTGTATTTTCATTTTCTTGATAGAGTTCAATGAAGTATGATTTTTAAGTGTGAAGAAATCCAATATTTTCCATATAAAATATATACTTATATATTATATATGTTATAGTTGTAAAATATATAATTATATATCAATATATGAAAACATAATTTTATATGTTTTAAATTATAAGTTTTACAATTTATAATATATAATACATATGTAGTGGTTGCTTGGCCTTTGGTGGTCTTTCTACAAATTTATTACCTGGCTAAGATCATGAAAATTTGCTCCTAGGTTTTCTTCTAAGAGTCTTATGCTTTTGTATATGACATTGACAAATGTTTTTTTTTAAATTTATTTTGAGAGAGTGAGAGAGCATGAAGGTGGGAGAGGCAGGGGGAGAGAAAGAATCCCAAGCAGGCTCCACGCTTGGCACAGAGACTGACAGGGCTAATCCCATGACCAAAAGATCACGACCTGAGTCAAAGTCAAGAGTTGGATGCTTAAGTGACTGAGCCACCCAGGCGCCCTTCTATAATCCATTTTGTATTAATTTTTCTATATGGTGTGAGTTAGGGGTTCAACTCCATTCTTTTGCATGGAGACATCTAGCTGTCTCAGCTCCATTTGTGAAAAGACTGTTCTTTACCTCATTAAATTGCCGAACTCGTCAAAAAGAAATGGACTACAAGTGAGAGATTTTATTTCCGGACTCAGTTCTGTTCCTTTGATCTCTATGTCTACCTTGTACTAGTACGGGTTGCCTGATTCCTGTGGCTTTTGTAGCAACTTCTGAAACCAGGAAGTGTGAGTTTTCCAACTTTGTTTTTCTCTTTCAAGATTGTTTTGGCCATTTTGTATACTTTACATTTCTAGGTGAGTTTTAGGATTGTTTTTCAATTTCTGCAAAGAAGCCATCTGTGATAGGGACTAGGGTGACTCTGTAAATAAATCTGAGTGGAATTGCCATCTTGACAATACTAAGTCATTTGATTCGTGAACATGAGGTGTTTTTCCATTTATTTGGATCTTTAACTTCTTCCAACAATGCTTTATAATTTTCAGAGTATGGATCTTGCATCTCAACAGATAAATTTACTCCCAAGTATTTTATTATTTTTGATAATACTATAAATAGGATTTTTATTTATTTTATTTTTAGATTATTTATTGGTAGCATCTAGACATATAGCTGATTTTTGTATTTTGCTCTTGTATTTATATTGAATTCTAATGCCACATTTTATTGTTTGGAAACCCCAGACAGACCATAAACTCATTGAAGGCAGAAAATCTTTCTTGTTTGTGATGTACATTTATAACCTGGTCGAGCAACTGGTAGAGAGTTGGCACTATAAAAAAGTGGTTAAAAAAAGTGGTAATAATTGAATAAATAAATCTTTATTGAATCTCTCCTATCTTTATAGCATACTATGAGAGACTGAGGGAAACGTAAAGAACTATAAAAGTATAACTTCTCTCTCACGGGTCTTAAAACTTATTCGTAGTTATATTTTGCGTAGGAAAAACACTGAAGAAAATTATTAAGTCTATCCAACTCTTTTTTATGACTCATCGCTGTTTTTATTTCCCCTTCTGGATTGCATTTGCTCTCTCTTTCCTGAGGCATTACTCACTTCATGCGACTTGGATTTTCTGGACCTAGAGGTTCATTGATTGATATTAGAATGCAATTTTCTTGATTTGCTACCAGTGTTGGTATCATCTGAACTTTTAAATTGGAAAGCGTATAAAGGGCAATGCTTAACTAAAAAGTTGAATGTGATGTTACACTCCTAAGATACCTTCAACTGCGATCTTCCGCAAATATTGAAAGAATGGAGTATCGGGTATGGTTGCACTTTAGCCAAGGGTGTATGGGTTTTTAGCGAGGTTATCTGTCAGTTTTGGAACCATGCAGTGTAATTAACCATCTGTTTTGCTTGCAAACATAAATTGTGTTGACCCTACTTGTCCTTGGTATAACTGTCTTTCCAAACATACCCACAGCCAATGCAAGAGAGGGTTATGCTGACCTGCTCTCAGCATCATTGAAAGCTTCTCCTTAGAAGCAGATTTGTCTCTATACATATGTGTTTTTGACTTTTTAATTCGAAAATTTTTTTGTTTTAAAACTTTTTTCTTTGCTTTTTTTTTTTTTTTTTTTTTTTTTTTAGTTTCAGAGCTAGTGAGCAAGAGAGAGCATTAGTGAGGCAGTGGAGCAAAGAAAAAGAGAAACAGGGAGAGGGAAGGAGAGAGAGGGGAGCTCTTAAGCAGGCTCCATACTCAGCACAGAGCCTGACATGGGACTCGATCCCAAGACCCTGGGATCATGACCTGAGCTGAAATCAAGAGAGGGATGCTCAACTGATGAAGCCACCCAGGTGCCTCTGGTTTTTAAAAAATGCTTGTAGGGGCACCTGGGTGGCTCAGTTGGTTAAGCGGCCGACTTCAGCTCAGGTCATGATCTCACGGTCTGTGAGTTCGAGCCCCGCGTCGGGCTCTGTGCTGATGGCTCAGAGCCTGGAGCTTGCTTCAGATTCCGTGTCTCCCTCTTTCTCTGCCCTTCCCCTGCTCACACTCCATCTCTTTGTCTCTCAAAAATAAATAAAAACGTTAAAAAATTAAAAAAATAAAAATAAAAATAAAAAATGCTTGTAGATGTATGAATGACAGATGAATTTGATAACTTTGTTTTAGACTCCATGAAAATGAAGTAGCATTTGAATAAAAGACTTGAAAGTGAAAGCCATCTTTAATTATTATTAGTAGTAGTAGTAGTATTCAGTAAAAGGCTGGTCATTGGTTTGGTTAGATCTTCCATGTTGCCTCAAATTATTGAGACTAATTTACAATTTTTCTTTTCCAGTTTGAGTATCAAAATTTACGCCCACCACAACATAATTTGCCACAGAAAATAAAGTCACGGCACTAATCCAAACCAGACAGCGTTTTATTTCACGGGGGCCACAAAGAGGTATTCCTGAGACTGAATGACTGTGAGAACATGAGAGCCGTCTGAGAGTTATGCTCGCGAAAATCCGCCCATGCTAGGTGAGGAGCCATGCAATCCCGTGAGTGCGTATGTGCTGTAAGGATGTGGGAACATCCAAAACTGTAATTAAGACTCTCGGGAAGCCATCTTGGAGAGGTAGTGTGGAATGGATGCAAATGCAACTTAGCCATCTGAAATCTCATTACTTGTGCTTCCTCTGCTTGGAGAAAGCTCATGGAAAATAGACCATAGAGTCACAAAAGCATAATATAAGAGGAGCAGCAGGCGATGGGCAGCGGTGTGTGTCTGCACCAACAAGTAGCTGGCCTTGGTCAAGTGGACGTCTGCACCGTGCTCTTTTTGGCCACGTTATTCCTACAAAATGTGGGGATTCCTCAAGCCTCCTTACTTGAGAGGCAATTGTTGAGATAAGCTGATATTCCTTACTTGAGTTTCCTGTTTACCAAGTAACAACGATTTTCCATTTCATGGTTTCTCCTCGTAATAAGGGAATGGGCGTGTGAGTCTTCTCTGAGAATGACAGTCTTTCCATCTTAAGTTAATACGTTGGAATTCCGTTTCCATATGACCTTGTTCCTGAGGGACAGAACCGCTCTTGGTGTTCCTGCTGAGACTTCCCGATCACGAGATTTTAGAGTGTGGTGAGTCCACTCTGCACGTTCTTTCAGAGCAGCTGTCTGGCCTTCATTAGGTGACACACGATCTCACTGTATTCACCTGAGACTCACATCAAAGCACAGGACGCTGCTAGAAGAAATTGGGCAGCGAGGCAGGTTTGTTTTCTGTACTTCCAATGCATCAGTTCTGTGCCCAAGTCCTCAGTCTCAGGCTCCTTTCCTCACCTGGCAGTGCAGCCCCCCTGGGACTGTAACAAGTCGTGCTTTTCAAGGTATAAACCACGGATAACGTCCTCCATCTTGCCATCTACATGACGCACTCTAGACTGCAGTGAATGATGTTGGAAATTTAGACATCACCAAGCTACGCGCATCGTGGGAGACATTCTGGGTGCTCGTTCGTATCCACTCGGACTCATCTTCCGGTGCATTGGAGGGTGACATTTCTCTGATCTCCTTTGCAGCTGGAGACTTGTGTGACAAGTTCTGACAGCGGGCTATGAGTAGAGTGAGGCAGTTCCCTTCTGATCCAAACCATTTTGCCCAGGGGCAAGATCCCCCAGCGTGCTCTCTCTCTTCTGGACAAAAGAGAAAATTTCATTTTTATGTCTGTGATCAAAATGATAGTCCATCTAACAATATGGGTCCTGCTTGGGATTCTCTCTCTCTCTACCACCCCCCCCACCCCCGCACATGAGCACACACATACACACTCTCAAAATAAATAAATAAACACTAAAAAAGTGACCATTCTATATAATCTACTACCAAGAATTCAGAGTTTATCTGTTATCACAGCATAATTTGGACCACCAAAAGAATAATTATAAGGTATTTAGTAACCACATTAAAAAGTAAATAGGTGAAATCAATTATAATAATATATTTTATTTACCCCAACATTTCCAAAATATTATACTTCAGACATGTAATCAATGTAAAAATCACTAATGAGATTTCTTACTTATTATTATTATTATTATTATTATTATTATACACAGTCTTTAAAGCCAGATGTGTATTTAGCTAAAGTTCATCTCTTTGCAAACCAATTACAAGTGCTCAAAACTCTACAGGTGGCTAGTATCTTGATGGTGCTATATTGGACAATGAAGATCTTACCATTTTGACTAAATGTATACATTATCTAAGGATAAATTAGAAATCCATTATACTTAGGGTCTTGGGATTGTTATTTTCACAAATTTAAACGATGCCTTCTTTCACTGTCTTTAGCTTCTGGACATCTCTCTTGGCTTTGTGTTTCTTCCCACCTACTTGGGAACTCAGGGCTACCTTTGCTGTGCTAATCACAAACCATGACTCTTCTGAGGGTTTCTTGAATTGTGCAGCATGCCGTGAGGTGACTATACACAGAACACTTTGCTGGGTGCATGAGACAGCCACAGGACTATAAAGTTTTATGCACTGGCGTGTCGAGCTGTTTACTCTGCAAGGAAGGCAGCCAAGTAATATCATCCAATTCGTGCAGATACCTGCCTGGATGTTGGTACTTCATCCATCTATTCTCTGGATGTTAAGAGAGAAAACATTAAAGAAACAACTCAAGTGTCTGAAACAGTACTTTCAATTGAGTTTAATATCTATGTGTATCTTAGTTCTGATTTTCCCACAAGCCCCAAGACAGGATTTCAGTGCAAGTAGTCCATCCGGGCTGTGCAGCAAGTGGGGTAGGGTCACAGGAAAGGGAATGTGCTCTAGTCAGCCAGCTGCCTCCATGGGCAATTGGTATCTGACTCTGAAAGCAAAGTCTGGAACATGGTATAGAATTCAAGATGTAGAATTATCCCAGTCTAAGGACAAGCAAGCGGGGGAATTTATACACCAACTCTTGAATCGGGGATGGGTTGTGGATGTTTCCGTGGGATGTCAGTACGCTCCTGGACGGCAGTATCTCTCATTCAGAGCTCACCCAGACAGGGGCGCCTGGGTGGTTCGGTCGGTTAAGCATCTGACTTCAGCTCAGGTCATGATCTCATAGTCCATGAGTTCAAGCCCTGCGTTGGGCTGTGTGCTGACAGCTCAGAGCCTGGAGCCTGCTTCAGATTCTGTGTCTGTCTCTCTCTGTCCCTTCCCCGCTCACTCTCTGTCTCTCTCTCCCTCAAAAATAATAAACATTAAAAAAAAAAAAAAACCTCACCCAGACAGATGAAATGGTTTTGACAGATACGGGCAAGACATTGGCAGAGGCTGTTCTGACAGGACACTCGTTTCAATATTGGAAGAAACCAGAGACTTTTAGAGCCAGATTTCACTGATTAAGTGAAGGAAGAGACTTTCTGAGGACAAATTTAAGTCAGTGTCACAAATCATAAGGGTGAGAATTTGAGTGCAAGTGCTCTTCTTTCATGAGGAAACGGAGGCATCAGAGATGAATGTGGTGTCAGGTTTTACATTCGAGGTACAGTAAGGCACGAGGCATTGCTCAAAGTGGGCAACAGTTCTGAAGGCACAAAGATACGAGGAGAGGCTGACCACTGCTCCTGGGCATCATGGTGGGGTGACACCTTAATCGATGGCCTACGTGCTCTGCACAGACTACTCAGAGGAATGGGACCCCGAAGTCTGACTCACGCGATGGCGAGAGCATCCACCTGGTAGGTGAGCCATCCTGCTAATTTGCGAAGGACATTTCCTCCTTAATGAGTTTTATAGCTTTATCTTGATCAGTCACTTTTCTCTGAAAGCACCCCAATGATTAGATAAGTGTATCACTTTGATTTTGGATATAGAGGGCTGAGCAGCACCCTACTCCTAGCTTAACACACTCCAAAACTATCAATCTTTGGGGTGCATGGGTGGCTCAGTCGGTTAAGTGTCTGACTTTGGCTCAGGTCATGATCTCACGATTCATGGGTTCCAGCTCCGCATTGGGCTCTGTGCTGACAGCTCAGAGCCTGGAGCCTGCTTCGGATTCTGTGTCTCCCTCTCTCTCTACCCCTTCTCCTCTCTCTCTCTCTCAAAAAGAAATAAAAGATTAAAAAAAGAAACTATCAACTTTTTGATTAAGGCAAAACTTATCCATTTTAGGTTTCATAGTTAATACAAATGTTGAAGCCGTGGTCATTAAGCTTCCTGTTCCCAGATTCTGAGAGGGTATCTTGTTGAGGAATTGTAGCTCCCTATGTTAAGCATTTGAGTATCTTCACATTGTCAATCCAATGGAAGAGTAAGCCACTTTTTTTTCCTTCTTAACTTGTGTCCTTTCAGAGAAATCAAACAAAATTCAATTATCAGTTATTTACTTAACACCTACTTTTTCTAAGTTTCAGACAGAAGCAAGAGGGTAGAGAGAAAACAAAAATAACACAAATATAGGTGAGATTCTTATAACTCAAACCTCAGAAGATATTAAAGTCATTTATTCAAAAATATTTGCTGTGAATAGTCTTTGCGTCAGGTTTGGCTAGGTGCTGAGGATACCATATGAACAAGATAGACATGAGTTTTGATCTGGTGGAGAACAGGGATCAGAAAGAAATTATAATACAGTGTGATGAGTGGGATGATAGAGTAACAACAATATGTCTTGGCGTTCAGAGTTTTTCTCTCCTTGCTGTCAGTCATCCCATGCCCTAATTGGATAATGGTTTTAGTGTTTCCTCCCTGCAGAACAAAAGAGAAATATCCTTCAATATCAACAGGGTAATGATTTAACAACGGACTCTACGCTGCATTTTAAAAGCCCAAGATTGCTGATTAGTTCTTGCTTTGGCACTCAGTTCTATTTGCTCAGGTGTTCAGAGACATTCTAAGAGGTTAGGTCTCTAGAAGAAGAATGTTCCAGTGATTACAACTCTGTGCCATTTTTCAATGCAACAGGATTAAGAGAAAATAATGCAACAGGATTCTTTTAACGGTAAACACGCTAAATGGATGCGGGGAGATTTTCCTAGTATTTGTAATAGGATGTCTGATTGGGTCTATATTATCTCTGCATCTGAGTCAGGCTGGGCAGGTCAGTTGGGCTTATGAGGCAGGTCCATCGGGTAATTTTTGGATGAGAATCTTCTAGTAAAGAATTTATTTCAAGGAAAGGGGGAGTCAGGTACAACCGTTAGAAGGAGAGGACCAGAGCGCTTTAGTGCTGAGCGATGAATAACACGTCATTCAGAGTCCAGCTTAGCCACAGAGAAGGACTCTTGTTTTCATCCTAAGAACCAAAAAGTTCAAAATAAAAACTGGCAATGCTATTTCACCAAAAATAAGGAAGTCAGAGTAAGACAATATGTCATATCTGACATATAAAGGGGAATGGTTAATATTTTCCTCTAAAGCACCACCCAGCTTGGGCACCATAGGGGTCTGATGCAACAGAGTCGTATGGAGAGGGAGGTGACAGAAGTTGCAGCTATCTCCAATGGAATTCTGAGACATGTGGAGGGAGATGGTAGAAATTACTTAGGGTTCATGGCAGCATGTGCCAAGTGTAGCAGACTCAACCATTGGTAGAGTTCAATGGAAGGCAGTAGCATGGCACCCAGCGGAGACGTGAGTTCCCTTGGGATGTCCCATGGATGCTGATGGGCACGTACACAAACACATGTGAGACATTCCCTCAGAACTGCTAGGGACCCTTGGTGGCAGACAGGAGGCTTTATAGGGAATAGAGTTCTTTGTATGAGCAGGAAGCAGTGAGAGCCGGGAACATATGGATTAGAAACCAGTTCCCATTTGTGCCTTCAGGTGGATGGGACTTACGGGAAACTCAACACGGTTTCCTTCTTTCCCCTCATCTCCTCTCTTAAAATGATTAATTTTAGTATTGCTATTTTCATCATGTAATGAGCTCTCTACCTGTTGGTATAGTCTTGTAGACGTATTCTTCGGTGATGCCAAGATGGCAGTTTGGGAACCATTAAAAATGAGTGATGTTTGCTTTGAAAGAAACCCTTGTCACCTATATTCTGACTTTTCTTGCTGTCTGTGTTCACATGTCAGGGCAGTGTCACAGCTTTGATCTAGTAGAAAGTGATGACAGTCATCAAGTCCCTTCAGAGAATCTTGGGGGAATTACCAATAAATCGGTTTTATTTCTGTGCCATTACGGCGCCATCATGTTCTTGGAGAGACAGTCTCCTGACGTGGCAGGAGAGATGCCGTAGGATCGTCACACGGTGGTGGCTTCCTTCCACCGCCCTTTGATTCTGTAACTCTCCATCTCCCTTTCCCCCTCTCCACCAGAGGTCATGATTAGCTTTGCTGTTTTCTGGCTGATCTCTTTCCCCACTTTTTATTGTTTGATTCCCTGCCCCCACCATTCAGAGTCCCAGATAGATATCACTCTTCCATCTCTGAATCGGGAAATTTCTCTTTCATCCCTTGCTGTGTAACTCCTTCTTTGGATTGTCTTTACCTAAAAAAGTCAGTAAAAAAAAAATCAGGTGAATGGCTGTGTACCCCATCATCTCCGCTAGAAGGTGAAAGTAACCACATCTGGTTACTGATTTCGAGAGGGATGGAAGATTGTGGGTCCCAGTAGGAGAGTGTATGGAAGTGCAAAAATAGACGCCCTTCTGAATCTCGTGCTGGAGACTGCTCTGAATCCTTGTCCTTGAAAGAGCTACAGGATATGAGTTCTTGTGACAGCTGGGGAAATTTAGAAATTTTCTAGAGCAAAAAAAAAAAAAAAAACCAACAAAAAACCTGAGTTCATTTAGCTTGACAATTATTAGCAATTTATTTCAGGAGGTCTGATTATAATAGTAAGGAAGGGAAATTTGACAAAATAAACAGCTCTTTCAAAGCCTTGGGAAGGAGCACGAGAATTTTTCTCTTTCTGCGGAGTGACTGATATTAGACATTCAAATCACTCTTCACATTCATTATGTGGGGTTTGAATAGATTCGTACAATCCTAACCTGCTGTGTTGTTCGCTTGCTAATCTATTCCAACACCAGTGGAATATTAATGACTGTGAAGCCATAACATTTTCCATAACCTCTGCTATTTGTTCTGTGACAAAATTAAGTCCAGTCTGTGTTTAATTACTCAGCATTGGACTTCAGCAGGAAAGAATTCAATTTTGTAAAAATAACAAACTTTTGAGTAATTGCATGCATAATCAATGCATATTTTGTCTATTCAGTGGCTGTCTTGAGGGCGGTCATTATTTCTCTCCCTTTCTAAAGGAATGTTACACTTTTAAGGTCACTGTCCTCAGAGTCTTAATTAACAGCAAGGAAAAAAAAATGAATTGAACTTCAGATATTTCTTTTTCAGTTTTAAAATGGCCATTTTGCATTTAGCATTAAGGTCACAGATTTCTGAGGCTGAAGCAAGGTTTTCCCTGGATATTTTTCTTGGGCCATTTCTCTATGAGAAGTTTGCATTCTGGTAAAGGGTGGCATATTTCCTTTTTGTCAGGAAAAAATATATATACCTTTCTTATTGTCCAGGGCTGAGAACAAAATCAAGGCACAGACGGACAAAGGACAACTCCTCCATGACACGAGAATACATTTCTACGATAATAAGGTGACTATTAGCTATAGGGGTACCAGCTGGTTCCTTACAAGCATTTATTTGGTAAGGAAAATACAGGTGCTGGAATTTTGCTTCAGGCCCTCAGATGTTGGTGTAGCCTCATGCGTCTGGTTTCTCCTCCAAATTAAGACATGAGTTTTAGCCGGAGCCCTGCAGGTCCGATACAATAGCATTCATCCAAGAATCCTTTCTTCTCTTCATTTTTTTGCCATTATTGATACCCTCCTTCCCCAACTACTCTCAAAAATAGTCTACATGCACAGGATTACTCTGAGGTCAGGAGGTAGCCCCTGAAAATAGAACCTTTTCTGTGTGGTCGACTCTGGGCCCCCTTTGAAGACAAGACCACCTTCAGATTTTCAGCTGAGCTATTTTATTAAGACCTAGAGTTTGTGAACGATGGGAGAAAGGATGAGGGGCTGTAAGCAGGATGGCCGATGGGAGAATTGGGGAAAGAGCGGGCTCTGCCTTTCTCCGGACTTCCCATCCTTGCTATTTGGGGGGAGTGAGATGAGGGGATCTACATAGACCAATCCTACCAAGTTGGGGAAGTGAAAGGATCAGCAGCTTCTTTCCCGTGCACCCCTCCCCACCAATCCTAGGTGTTCTCTGCGTTTCCCCTATGACTTGTTTGAAAAAAAGTGCTCCGTATCTCCCCAAACTCGAAAACCACTGAAAAGGCCTGAGGAGCTTCATTTTATAGACTCAGAGTCAGAATTCAGCAGCTCGGAAATGCTAGGTGACATACATAGAGCTCCAGACCTAAGAGGGACAGAAGCCAGAGGTGGAACGCAGCTCTTTTGAATCTTATATTCATATGCCGGTTGTACCTTTCCCCCATCGACAGGAGCCAGCCCATGGCGAAGTCATTACAAGAGTCAGCCCAAAATAGCTATATGTACAATCAGAAGATACGCAGTTGGCTTTATGGCTTTGTTTTTTTTTTTTTTTTTTTTTGCCTTTGCTTAAAGAGTACACAGCTTGTCAGAAATGAACCGTAGGTAACATAAAACTTGGATATCCTCAGCTGTTGGCCAGTTGCTTAGTTTCAAGGTTTATTGGTTCAGATTCCTGTAAAATTAGATCCAGGCTCCACCCTTGTCCACCCCCAGCCTTCTCTAGCTGCTAACCTCATTCTAGAAGGAATCTCTGTTTGCATCTGGCTACATTCTCCTCCTGCCCCCACCTTCCATGGTGTTAAGCAAGAAACAAAAAACACATGGATGCTCATGAATAATTCAAGCCCCCAAGAGAAGGCCATTCCATACTGACCCAACACAAACCTTTCCCATCAATCTGCATTTCTTAAGCTAACCCTGGGAAAGTCGACAGTTCTGACTTGCAAGCCTGAAAGGTCCTCGAGTAAGAAAATCAATTCAAACCCAAAGTGACATTTCAGTTTTATGAAGGCAACGTTGTCTGGCCTACATTAGTTAATAGGGTGTATCTATTATGACCTCTGAAGAGTTAAATCTCATGGACAGTGGGGCAGAATACTATCTGTTATAATTTCAACCTCGGTGATTGGAAACACAGAATTCATTATTCTGCTGAAAGCGGGCTCTGAAATGGATTTCATTTCAGTTCATCCATCAAAGAGGAACGTGCCTCAGAAGATTTTATTGACCTCATGTTAGTTGGGTGACCCATCTGTTTAAACATTTAGAGTTGTTACCCGAGGGGAACAACTCTCAGGGGCATTGTGACCAGCCCTGGTTTCCAGGTAGAAGATGGCATCCTCAGATTTGCAAGGTGACGCTCTCCTCAAAGACAATAGAGGAAAGCGTCAGTGAAAACATGTACTGTCTCACACATAGACTTCCTTTCAAGATGGGCTCAGTAAGAGTCTAACCGGAAATACAGGTGGGAGGAGTTGCTTGCTTGAGGGCTGTAACTGAACACTCACAGCTCTTTGGGATTAAATTTAAGGCCACTATAGTTATTGGAAAAATTCAATAGCAGTTCTGGGGTTCCACTTCTGTATGGCAATCCGATGGGTTCATATTTCTCACCAAAATTATATTAGTCAATTGATTGGATTATCTGAATATAGAGCTTATTCTGAGGTAAGAGAGACAATGACATTTCCCTCACTTGTGAAGTGATATCATAGAAAATAAATAGATAATCATGAAAATAAATAGATATTAATGAGACTTGAGTTGGAACATATAAGAACAAATGAGATCAGGGTTTGACAAACTATGGCCCACAGGGCCAAATCCAGCTCACCTCCCACTTTTGTAAATAAAGTTTTATTGGAACCTACCTGCCCCATTCATTTTCAAATTTTCTACATCTTCTTTCCCATTACAGTGACAAGATTCAGTAGTTTTGACAGAGCTGAGTGGTTTCAAAAGATATCATCAGGCCTGAAAAACCAAAAATATTTACTATTTAGCTGTTTACACAAAATGTTCACCAATCCCTAAGTTAGACTATAGTATTCGTGGTCCGTGTGAGGCTCTATCTACAGAAGCCGTCCAGGAGAAGAGGATGCTTATTTAGTTCAAAGATAGAGTTGGCCTGGAAATCTAATGAAATCTAAATGACCAAAGAAAAATGACAATTAATGACATTACTGTAGCTGAAGAATAACTAGATGACTAATAAAGAACAAAAATTTGTTTCTGCTACCCTAGTGAAGGAAATCACCAAATCCAGAATTTGGTGACGCCGTTTATACAATCTTGCCCAAATTCAGGAGACCGAAATGAAGAGATATGGAACATGTATATTTCATCAGCTTTGGCTACAGTGGAAATCAGGGGTAGGTAAAATTATTCTATAAAATCTAGATAGTAAACATTTAAGGCTTCTGTGGCCATACAAAGACAAATGGGGCATAGCTTGCTGACATCTGGACTAGAGGAATGACCCCTTAATACTTCCACTCTTTTTGTTCAGCTTCTAGATTCATTGACTCTTCTTCTGATTGCTAAATGCTAATTTGCTCTATCCTACCTAGAGACAGAAAAAGAGCTGGAAATACTGACCTCCAGCAAACCGAAGAACTATCCCCAACTCCACTAGAGGATCACCACACTCGGATCCCCAACGCCTAGCCCAGTGCCAGGAATGAGATGGGTGTTTAATCAATATTGCTGAAAGACTGTGATCCTGCCAAGGCAGTTCTGCCCTGTGAGGGCCCATCTGGACACACGGCTTGCTTCCATAGATAAAACTTCCCCTTCTATATTTCTGACTCTTACAGTCAGATTGAAATTCTAATTCAGCAAATACGTGCAATGACATCAAATTGGTTCCCTTGCATGATTGCTGACATGAGAGGTAACCTTCTGTTATGCAGTTGACCTGCTTGGTGTCCGTATTGGGGCAGATTTTGTGGCTTTCCCTAAAGTCAGTACGTTGTGAAAGTAGGGATCTTGTCTACCATCTTGTTGTTGAAGCAACTGGTTTTGACCAGATAGCACTTCCCCGAGTAGTACTCACTTTGGGATGTTTTGCCTCAATTTCAGATACTTTGTATTTTATTAGAAACATATCTTTCCACTCCAGACTATCGCTCTTCACCTTCGTGGAAAAAAAGAAGTGAAACCTTAACTCTTTATTTTTTGAGTCTTAGGCTCTTGAGTTCTATCCCCTCTTCCTAGCTTTACTGTTTTTATTTGTTTGTTTCCCAGCTTTCTCTTTGTCTTCTCTTGTTGATCAAAGATGTTGGCACTTGACTCAAAATATTTCTTTCTCCCCACACCTCTGCATGATCCTGGGTTATTTCAGTTTCCAAGATAACCATGATATCTCATTTTTTTGACCTCCTCACCTCTAGGGTTGAGTCCTCCCCCTACTCATCCTCCACCCCTTGTCATATCTTGGCCCAGGTCAACCTTCACGACCACCTCATCCCTCTGTGAGCTCTGATTCAGTAATCCCATTATCTGGCCGTAACTTCCTGGAGCTGGGTATCTTGTTTAACCTCCCCTCCCCCAGCCATTTTTTTTTGGCACATCAGCCATACCCGTCCTTGTATGCCTCTACTTTCTCCCAGTTATCGATCCTTCTCACTCCTTCATCTACTCCTTATACAGCTTATATTTATTTCTTCAGCTCCTTTCGCCTAAAGCAATTTATCAAAATTTCTTTGACTTTAAAGGAAAGGCCTGCTAGACTCCTATTTGTCAATAATATTTATATCATGATTTTTTTGAAGATTCATTTCAGAGCTTTGGCACGTTCCATAATAGGAGGGCATGGCAAACAAATGACTTTTGAAAATTTCTTGTTTTCTTTATAATGAAATGTCATTTAAAACTACCTATTTAGTCTCCTGGCTTTATCTAAAGAGTCCAGCTGTGTTTTGAGCATTTCGAGATGTATCTCGATAAAGCTAGTAATATTGAATTTTCTACATATTTTCTCAGGTAAAATCTGGCTATGTAATTACTGTCCTGCTCAGAAATATTCACATAAATTGAATTGCCCTTCTGGCATTGAAAATCTGAATTAAATGACCCAGGCCATGAAGGAAAATAAATATAGCAGAATTCCTCCTAATCTCTTGAGTGTGTTTATGCATAATATTGTACCATTCTGTTGTTAATGTAATAGCAATGTGTGTTTTGGTATAACTACAGGCAGTAAAAAATGAATATTTAAAAAAAATAAAAATCAGACCAAATTCCATGCCTAAGGTGGTAAGGAGACAAACAAACCAAAATCAAAACCAAAACCAAACACGTAGCTGTTGAATCTTTGGCACCTATGCCTATATACATAAGAATGGCAGTTTTCATTCAGAACCAATAGGCCCTCATTGATCGACATTTACTGCTTTCATTAACACAGTAGTTTTGTTCTTGTTAATTAAAATAATGCCTGTGTCACGAAAGAGGAAACCGTTTTCTTTTATGTCGTGATTTTTCCTTTTAATCAGTTACAAATATTGTAGAAACTAACTTTCAAAGAATGTGTTGACAGTAGTCTTCATTGTCCCCCACCCCATCTCCTAATTCTAATTTAATGAACTTTTTAGACCTAAGGGAGAGTTTAGGAGTAGTCGAATGGGAAGAATATTTCTGCATTTACATTCAAATTATGTTTTGTCAAATAAAGAAACTCAGAGGTTAATTTTAGTAATGGGGGATTAGGTAAATCGAACCAACCATTTTACTGAGGGCAAGAAAGAAAAGCTGCATAATATTTAAAAAAAGAAATGTTTGCTTGAAGAAGTTGATGGGACAGTGAGGGCCAGAATTTCAGGGACTGAAGCCCAAAGAGCTGAGGCCATCACTCCAGGCCCCCTTTCATGGCTGTAGGTGGGAAGCCCCCTTAGCGTTTTGACAGCCTTGCTGGGATAAGTGATAGGATTTAGTAAGATTAATAATGAGTTTAGCACATTTGCTAAATGGAAGGTCCATACAGAAATTGCATTTCTATATTATAACAACAAACAGAAAATGAAAAATAATTATGATAAGATACAATCTGTATGTATTAAAAGATGAAATACGTTGGAATAAATCCAGCGCGTGATGTTTAGGATTTCTACACGACTATGAGACACTTTCAAGAGAATTTTAAGAGCGATGAACTTAAGGGGTGCCTGGATGGCTCAGTTGGTTAAGTGTCCGACTCGGTTTCGGCTCAGGTCATGGATCTCACGGTTTGTGAGTTCAAGCAGCGAGTTGGACTCTGTGTTGACAGTGCGGAGCCGGCTTGAGATTCTCACTCCCTCTGCCCCTATCTTACTCACATACTCTCTCAAAATAAATAAACATTAAAAAAAAAAAGAGTGACAAACTAGAAGTAGCCAGGTTTTCACTATAGCTCAACATCTAATGGTCCCTAAACTGCCTGGATCACTGACCCAATATCAATACAATCCCACTCAAAATCTTCCCAGGTTGTATTTTGTTTTGTTTTTCAGTGGAACTTCACAAGCCAATACTTCCAAAAGGCCAAAACACACTGAACGAAGATCAAAAATGGGAGAATTACTGCAATATATGGCAATTAAGACATTAAAATATAGGTGCAAAGGTCGATGGCTAGACAACACCACTAATAGTATAAAAAGGAGACCCATATGTATATGGCAAATGATTCATGATAAAAATGGCACTTCAGAACAGTGGAGAAAGAATGGTCTTTTCGGGAAATGCCGCCAAAGTAATTGGATGTTCATACGGAAAGAGATGAAATGTGATCCCTCTCTTAGGGCATATGTAAAAATTAATTTCAGAAGGATTGGAGACTTCCAAATGGCCAGTAGGGTGTGAGAAGCTTCCCAATCTCATTAGTTATCAGGAAAATACTCATCAAAAGCACAGGATTCCATTACACAGCCCCTAGAATGGTGGACATGTAAAAGGCAGATGTCACCAAGTATTAGAAAGGACAGGAGGCAACTAGAACGCCCATGCATTGTTGGTAGGAGGTGGACTGGCATAACCATCTTGGAACACCTTTCACCACTATTTATTAAAGCTAGGTAGGCATATCCTATGATTTGGCAATTCTACTCCAAGACATACCCGAAAATATAAACGCATATCCAGGTACACAAGAGACACATAAAAAATGTTTATTGCAATATTATTGTAAGAGCCCAAGTTGGCAAATGGCTTCAGTCAGTGTCCGTCAACAGCAAAGTGGTAAATCATGGTATAATTACACACCTACTACATATGCATATCGTGTAATAATACAGAGTAATGAAAATGGACAAAATACAACTTCGTCCAACATGAAGATATTACACAAATATCATTTTTATTAAAGGAATTAGGTTTCAAAATATTGAAATATATTATTACAAAATAATATATACTATATGAGCCCATTAAAATGAGGTTCATAAAGCTGGCAACAGTATGCTTTGGTGATAAACTCTAAAGAAATACAAGTGTTACTTAAAAAAATAAATATATTAGTTATCTTTGGGGAACATTTATTGGGATTCAATATATGGGCATTTATTGGGATTCGCTATATGGGGATTTCTGTGGTGTTGGTAACATTCTATTTCTTGATATGGGTGGTGGTTTTATATATCAATGGTCTGAAATATTTTTTGTGCACTTTTCTCTTTTTTTACCATAGTAAAGAACAAAAGAAATTTTGATATTTTTATTTTTTTTTTATATAAGGAGACATAAGCTCTACCAAGAATAGTTTTCTTGTTTTCTCCAAGTAATGAACACTTACTGTTTGAATTAGAGTTTTGGACAAATTATAACCGAAATAGTTATTTTTTATGTCTCTGAAAATGGAAGAATTTCTTTCTTTCTTTTTTTTTTGTAATTTTTTAATGTTTATTTATTTTTGAGACAGAGAGAAACAGAGCATGAATTGGGGAGGGGCAGAGAGAGAGGGAGACAGAATCCGAAGCAGGCTCCAGACTCTAGGCTGTCAGCACAGAGCCCGACATGGGGCCTCAAACTCACAAACCATGAGATTAGGACCTGAGCCGAAGTTGTATGCTCAACCAACTGAGCCACCCAGGCTCCCCGGAAGAATTGGTTTCTACATTGGCAAAGATTTTCATAATTTTATTAAGTACTGAACTGAATTTTGATTTGCTCTTGGGAACCCACCAGGAAAATACTTTTCATTAAGAATATAGGCTAAGTTCTCTATGTGCTGTTTCTTTCTTTTTTCTTTTTTTCTTCCTTCCTCTTTCCCACCTTCCTTCTTTCCCTCCTTTTCTTCCTTTCTTCCTCATAAGCACATTTGACTAATTTTAAGGAAACCTAGAAAGTGAAAATTCATGCCCCAAATCTAAATATTATTGATGAGGGACATTTGCGTGGCTCAGTTGGTTAAGCATCTGACTCTTGATTTCAGCTCAGGTCATGATCTCATGGTTTTGTGGGACTGAGCCCCACGTGGGCTCCGGGCTGATGGCATGGAGCCTGCTTATGGTTCTCTCCACCCCCCATCCTTCCCCCACCTATGCACGCTCTCTCTGAAAATAAGTAAATAAACATGAAAAAATTTAAAAAAATATTAATGATAAATATCACTTTGTTAATGAATGCATTAAGAAATATATTATTCAACATCAGAAAGTATGTTTACCTTGGCAGAAAAACTCAACAGAAGTAGTCTGAAACCGCACAGTCGAATAATTTCAATTAGCACATTTTTCATTGTCAAATTAGTTTTGCAAAATATAGTCTACCTCTCATCATTCCACATCACTATTTTGGATGACCTGGAAGATTCTCTATGTAAATTAGTGAGTAATCAGAATTATAGGATATTAAAATGAAATACAGTTTTAATACTTTACAAAAATACGGTGATGGTAATCCTAAGCTCTAACAATGCATCCTTGATTTAATGAATAAGGAAATGTTTTTAATCAGAATTTAATTATTTTTATGCAAATGAAAGCTATGAAAATACTTGAACACAATTATTTTAAGTTGCTTAAACATTCCCTCTGAAAGTTTGTTTATATCATCCCTTTGCTTTGGCAAACTATAAAACAAAGCTAAATTCCTTTTCAACCTTGTTAAATCTGCACATCGACCGAGGTAGCATTTCCTAATTTAGTAAGGTTTTGTTACGTACGTTGCAAGCCTGTGAGGACATTTTATTGGTGTTTCAGTTTATTCATTCAAATATGCAGACTTTACCCAAGATATTGATTGTCGGAAGTCCCACATGAAGACTGTATTGTCTTTATCAGATTTATTCATCCACATTTTATAAAAGAAAGTCATAGTCATTCATAGTTTTTGAGAAGGAATAAATCTGCGGCACTATTTGTAGACTATAGAATTTGTATTTTATATATATTAGGAAAGAATAATTTCCTAGATGATGGCAAATATTTAAATATCATGGCTGTCTTTTGCTCAGAGTATGTACCCTTTTGATTCAATTAATTGACAATTGCGTTTTTTTCTAGTTTTATTGAGAAATAATTGGCGTACATCACCGAAGAAGTTTGAAGTGTACAACATGGCGGCTTCATTTACGTATATCTTGTGAAATGATTACCATGACAGGTTCAGTCAACATCCATCTTCTCATGTTGATACAACAAAAAGAAAAGAAAGAAAAATAAAGGAAAAAAAATTCTCATGATGGGAACTCTTAGGATTAGTCTCTCAACAACTTCCTTGTACAGCATAGAGCAGTGTTTGCTATGGTCATCATGTTGGATGTCACAGCCCTAGTACTGATGGGTCTTTTAATTGGAAATTGTTATCTTTTGACCGCCTTTCTCTAACTCCCCGTCCCCCCACCCTCTGCATCTGGTAACCACAAGTCTGATCTCTCTTTCTGTGGGTTTGGTTTTTGTTTCCACATATCAGTGGAATCACATAGTATTTGTCATTTTCTACCTGGCTTATTTCACTTAGCGTAGTGCCTCAAAAATGGTAGGATTACCGAAATTTTTATGGCTGAATAATGTTCCACTCTGTATGTCTTTATGTGTGTGTGTGTATGTATAATAAAGACATATATATATATATATATATATATATATATATATATATACACATTTTGTTGTCCATTTATCCATCTGTGGGCACTTAGTTTGTTTTCATGTCCTGGCTCTTGCAAACAATGCTATTATGAACATCGGGGTACAAGTATCTTTTCGAGTTAGTGTTTTCGTTACCTTGGCATATATCCCAGAAGTGGGGTTGCTAGGTCCTATGGTAGTTCTATGTTTAATCTTTTGAAGATCTTCCATACTGCTGTCCACAATGGCGGTACCCATTCACATTCCTTCCTCAATTTACTTGCGATCACATTTTTCATTGAACAAATTGCTTCACACACACCAGTGAATCCTAGTGCTTGGTGGACACTAAAAAACAGTGGTGTGAGGTTCGTGTTTGGGACCAGCGTTGACCTATTTTGTCCAGTGAAATGAATTATTTTTCACCCCTCCTTTTAGATAAAAGGATAACGAAATTTGCTCTGTTTTAGTTTTGCTCGTGTCTGTGTTTTAGAAGAGTTAACCTGGATTCTCTGAGAACTGAGTAAGAACGAAAGATCCACTGTGAAGGTGGTTGGCAATGAGATGATACACTTGTCTAGGACCTCGGAGTGAGTAACTGAGCTACCGAAAGAGCTCAGTCTTGCGAACTGATGCTAACTCAGCTACTTCCAAATGTTCTCCCTAAGACTCCAAGTGTAGGTCATCAATTTAGGAAGTATATGGATGGGTTTTGGAGCCTTAGCCCCATCTTCACCATCTGGTTGGGTAAATCACTGAAGTCTAGTGATTGTATTTGCACAGTCGACAACATTGCATTCACCCTGCAGACTTTTTATGCAGATGTCTGGAATGCACTCAGGTAACTCAATAAATGAAATGTATGAACCCAGGTGAAGTGTCCAAATCATTAACTTTATTATCAAGGGACCAACAGCCACAAGGAGAAGGGACTTGCTCAAGATTGCATAGCAGAACCGGAATAAAACCTAGGTCTTCTGACATCCAACCAGCTGTTCTTTCCACCACCTTCTTTGCTTCCCAAATCATAATGAGCCTTGGCTCAACAGCTTACAACAGAAACAAAGAAAGAAAGAAAGGAAAGAAAAGAAAAACAACTACATCACAGCCCCCATCTCTAAAATTTCCAGGCTAATTTTATAGATTTAATTGGATTGGCATGGACAAGATTTGTCTTAATAAGAGAACGCATTCAGTAGGTTGTAAAGTACAACCCCAAGCAGGAGACAGCATGTGACAAATTACAGAAATAACAAGGCTCCAAATGGCCGCACAAGTGCACCTGCAGCTGGCCCACCTGGGGCTGTGATTTCATTACCCTCGTAAACCAAGGCGAGGTCAGGCTTAGTCAGACTGCGATTAAGAGGCCCCCAAGGAGATCCCAGGTGCAAAAGAAACCAGCAGAGATGCAACGAGAGATACGTGAGAACTTCTCTCTCCTGTCCTGAAGCAGGCCCTGTTGAGACAGCTAAGACGAGGGTTAGGAAACTAGGTGCAAAGAGCTGTCACATGGGGCAGTGGGCCAGAGGCCAGAAAACTTGGGTTAGCTTTGTCTTTGGCCTTTGTTAGGAGCGGGGGCTGGGGAAGGTTTTCATAAACCGCATAGCGAACCTAACCTTGCAAGTTTGTTCAGGTGCGGCTGTTCCTCTTAGGGGGCAGGAAGAGTAAATCTGTTCCTTGATTTGCTGGTGAAGTGGCCAGTGTTCCGTGAGCTGGTGCCAGTTGGACGAGAGTGAAGCCAAAATACTTGAACCTTGGGAATGGCATATGAAGCCAGGTGACCTGGCCACATTTCAGGTCTCCCAATTAGGTCTGCTTTTCTAAGTGGCTCCTACAGTTTCCAATTTTCCTTCTCAGAGTTGACCATGCAAAACGATCCTGCGTACGGAATGCCTCTTCCAACCCCACTTGGCAAAATGCCTTGGGTTAGAACTGACTCAGAGGTGGCACGGAATAGTTGGTGCCAGGCTTTCAAATGTGTTCCGTGTCAGGTTGTCTTCGGGCTTTCTTGAGAGACAATGCGGGGGAGTCGGCCATGGCTGACCTGGGGCAAAATGTTCTGTGGCCTTTTAGGTTATGCATATATCCTAGCAAAGTCTGTGAGGTCCAGAAATTACAACGGGCATTTAGTGGGAAGAATGGAGCCACAGGCTGGAACGTGGCTTCGCAGTGATTCAATCAGGGCACACTGATGGAGGAGGTGATCGCCATAGATTCTTGGATTGGGGGGAGCTAGTTCAGGTGGGGTAGTTATTGGAAATAACCAAAGATCGGAAAACCAGAGGATGCGTAAAAGTTACATCTAAGGAGCATGAAGGGCCAATAGTCGGAACAGTAAATTTTGTCTTCTAGTAGGAAGACCAAATGTATGGCAGGGTCTGAAGTCCAATAGAGTCTGAAACAATGCAGATCCTACAGCGATGTGAGAAACATAGGGGGGTCAACAGCCAATCCTGAGATTTTTTATTTTTTTTTTTTTTACTGGGACTGAGGTTCTCGTGCCTTTATTTCATTTCATTTTCTGTTTTGGTTGGCTCTGTGGTAGGTGAATATACCCACTCTGAGTTCTTTATTAACTTTCCCTGAAATCTGTTTGGATTTTGTTGTTTTTGCTACAATTAGCCCAGACAAATGATTCCAAAGTACACCTTGAAGCCCAGTCGTTGATTGGTTTGGCGAGGTCCAAAGCCTGTTTTGTTAAAACTCAATTATCTAGCTGATTGAGGCCCACGTGTGCAACTGCAGATTTTCACCAGGGGAGAATATTGTGAAAGCAAAATAAAATGCGATTTAAAAATAAAAAGGAAGAAGAAGAAGACAGGGCGACTGCCAGAAACCTTTGGTGACCATAGCTTGATAACCCTGAACTCTCATGAGCTTTAATAACGAGGATTATTTCTGTGCCGGTGTTGGCATAAGGAGGGAAGACATTGGCTCAGCTCCCTGTAGATGAGTGAACCTCTTCCAAATATCCAGCAAGCGGATATCACCTCTGCTTGTTAAGCATTTCCCTCCCTTCAGTCTAGTGAAGGGATCTTGTGAACAGTGTTCTCCTTCTCTCCTTCCCCCTCTCTCTCTCTCTCTCTTTCTGTCTCTCTCTCTCTTTGGGTAGCCGACTGGTTCTAACTTGGCCTGGAGTCTGAAATGAAGAAAACTTAGCAATCTCAAGAGCAACGTGTTTCACTAAAAGCCTGCGGCACGTGGCTGACATGCAGTGTGACACCTGGGGGGCGGGGGGGTGTGGTATAAGGGCAATTGGGAATCTCTCACAGAGAAGCTCCATTCCATCCCCCATTGTGTTCCTGAGCCCATATCGGACATTCTCACCTTCGAGGCATATACAGGAGGGCTCCTGGAGGAAGAGCGGAGGCTTGTGAGCAGGCATTTGAGAAAGCCCTCGATGGGTGGAGGCAGATGGCCACAGTGAGTGCGATATGGGTGGGAAAGAGGGGCCCGACTACTCAGATCTGGGTCATCTGAGATGCTGCAGGCCGGAGGGGGATCATGACGCTCTGAGCACTCAGGTGGCAGGAGTGAGATCAGAGTTGGTTGAGACCAGGAGGTGGATGGCGTGAAATTGCAGGCAGGGTGTGCGGTGGCTGGTGGCTTAGTGGTCAGAGGAATATGGAGGTGTCTTTGAGGTAATGGAGGTCTCTATTGGCAGCTAAGTGAGGTCGACCCAGCCTTTGAACATCTGTGTCTGCTTTCTCATTCATAAAAATAAGGAAACTAGTACCTAGCTGATAAGACTGTATGAGGAAGATTGGAAGTGCCAAAATCTGGGAGCTCACCACCTGGCACTATCCACTAATCGGAATAATTGGTTATAAGAAAGGGAGCTATATTCCGTTCCTTCATTTACATGTTCACTGAAATATAAGTACGTATAAGCAGAATATGTATCCTGAGATATGCTACATATTACAGTTTTGCAGGAATAGTTTTCATTTCTTCAACCTTTCAGATTTCATAAATAACATACTTTCTTTTTCATTTCATAGTTTAAGCTTAAGATCATGCTATGCAAAATATTTTTGTGGCCTGCTCTCTCTCCTCATCTGTAAGTATATCGTGAGAATTTTCTTATACTAGCAAATAGTCTTCGAAGACACAACTTTTTTTTTAAAGTTTATTATTATTCATTTTTGAGAGAGAGCGAGAGCAAGCTAGTGAGCGGGGGAGGAGTAGAGAGAGAGGAAGATACAGAATCCGAAGCAGGCTCCAGGCTCGAGCTGTCAGCACAGAGCCCGACGTGGGGCTCGAACTTGTGATCTGCGAGATCATGACCTGAGCTGAAGTTGGACGCTGAACCAACTGAGCCACCCAGGCGCCCCTGAAGGCACAACTTTTAATAGCAGTACAGTATTTTTTGAATTAAGGTTACGTGATTGATTCGAAAACCGTGTTGCTTTGGATTCAAGAGGCTAGGGATGCTTCTAGTTATTCTTGTGAAATTATTTATCTCCCAAGTATTGGAACCCCTTGTAAGCAGCAAGAAAAAAACGAAAGTTCTACGTATGGCCTTTGTCATTCGGAAAAGTAAAAGCCAGAAGACACGAATAGCATGATCTTAGCGAAGGCACATTTGATTGCGTGAGTGTCTGGTGTGTGTGTGTGTGTGTGTGTGTGTGTGTGTGAGAGAGAGAGAGAGAGAGAGAAAGAGAGAGAGAGAGAGAGAGAGAGAGAGAGAGAGAGTGCATGTGCACAACAGTGTGTATGAATAGAATGGAAGGAAAAAAAAAACCCTGTGATCTGAGTGTCCTATATGCCAAGAGGCCAGGCCTGGTCACTCCAATTTCCAGAACTGCTTTACTATCTTAATGGGATATTGGGGGCCCTGTAAGGGATCTGGGAAAGCCAAGTCATTAAAAACAGGCTGGGGGTGGGGGTCCTACCCCCTTCCGGGGGTCCCAGGTCCATACTGCCTGGGTTCCTATCCAGGATTCAGGTCTCACAAGCTTTTGGTTTTTTCACAAGCTTTTTGGTTTTGGTTCATTTATATGAAATATAAATGAGTTCATATCTGTAGAGCTCCTAGAACAGTGCCTGCCACATAGTAATGTTATAGTAAATGTTGGCAATTACTAGTACTCAAGACTCTGATATAAGCAATGGAAACTCAGCCCACAAAAGCAGAAGTATCTGTACACACAGAGTTCCGCCTAATGTTACCACACAGCACACGTGAGGATGCTGGTGGTAGAAATGTCTCCTGTCAAGAGACAGGACAGGGTAGGGGAAAGCGTCAGTATGTAGGATCCAATGGAGACAAACCAGGAAGCAGAGAGGTGGGGGCCGCCCCTTAGCTTCATGGTAGAGTTGGATTGTGTTGGCATTTTTTTCTGAGGACCAGTGAGTTTTGAGGAAAAAAAAATGTCTTCTACCTCTTTCTGCTGTATCTAGCACCGAACATAATATGAATTTTATGTGAATGACGGGTGTCAGAAAACTCCAAAAGAAGATAATTGTGGAACTTCATATTCAATTATCAGAGAATGCCCAAGGATCGTTCCATTTAAAAATACTTACCAGTTTAGCTAAGGCACCAGGGTGGCTGAGTTGGTTAGACATCCAACCCCGGTTCAGGGTTCTGTACTGACAGCATGGAACCTGCTTCGGATTCTCTGCCTCCCTCTCTTTCTGCCCTCTCCCACTAGCCTCTCTCTGTCTCTCTGTCTCTCTGTCTCTCTGTCTCTCTCAAAAATAAATAAACATTAAAAATATGCCTACCAATTTAATTATAATCTTGGTTCCCTTGCACTTAAAATGTTTTTCCCTTAATTTTCCTATTATCCAATTGAATGCTTCTCTCATATCTAATATATAACCAAACTCTCAAGAAGATATATGTTGGCCCAAAAATTATAAGAATAACTGTTGTCACTTAAGTGAACTGAGCTGTTTACCTGACTCCAACTGTTTCCCGAGAGACATTTACTTCTGTTAATTATATCAAAACATAAATTACCCAAGTAGTTCCTGTCCTATTGCTGAAGCATGGGGAAAACAACCTTAATTCTCAGTGTAATTTAAAGCAAACGACTTGGGTGCCACGAGACCCGCATTCTCCTCTTGTGGCCCTAAGAGGGTAGAGCCCTGTGATTGCGATGGATTCAAACCCCAGATACGCTACTGAGCAGTATGATGGGCCTGGGAATGAGAAGGACTTCATTCCTGCTTGCTGGTTGCTACAATCTGGTTCAAAGTCATGGAAGAAGGGATTTACCTAGACCAGGTGTTAAAGTCTCTACCTGAAAGGTGTACGTGGCAGAACAGGGGCGTGCATCTTACAGAACTGCCATTTTAAAAAGCAGGGATGGTTTCACTGAGAGAAACAAGAAATACTAAACCTAGATTGAGCCAAAGGGAGAGCTATCAAAAGGTGCAGGGGGGCTGTGTTGTGGGGAAGGTTCCCCCATGTAGGTCGCTTTCTGTCTGTCTGAGCTTTCTTTGCTTTTCCCTGGGTCCCCTTCTATTTCCCTCTGGAGGAACCTCTTCACCATTAGTCTTTTAACACAGCATCTTCGACCCTGCTTCTCTGCCTACCAGTTCGTGTGCTTTTCGGTGCACGTGGTAGAATGTGACTACTCCAAGACTCCAGGTGGGTTCTCTCAGTGCCGATAGCAGCAGAGATAGGTTATAATATCAAGCTCAATTCCAGATAGCCGGAGCAATGGATTTGGCTCAGCTCAGTCAGTGGCTCCTGGTCAGCTTCTGTCCCAGTCCACTCCGACCAGTGAGAGGCAAGCAGCCATTGCTGTTGGGCCCATCCTTAAGGTGGGTATGGGTCCCTAAAGAGTGATCTATCTCCTACAAAAGCCATATACAAATGGTGAGATGGAGATTTGAGCCTTCTTTGGTCCTTTAGGGAAATGATCGTGTTAACAATGAAATTGGACAACGTACGTGAACATGCTTTCTAAACCAAAGTGCCCCTAGGTATTGTGGGGATTGAAAGGTGCTGGGGGAGATGGTGAGTTTTCACATCACATAGACCTGGGCTCAGGTCTTAACTCTACCACATCTTGGGTGAGTGTTCTAAGGTAAGGGTGCTTAACATTTCTTGGTGTCCTCATCAGTAAATGAGCAACATAATAACATAGCTCCTGTGCCCGAGGATTGGATGAAGTAATGACACCCAGCAGGCACTCTACATATCTTGGTTCCTTCCCCTCCTTCCAGCCTCTTGCTAAAGCTGTAGATTCCCTCCTGCCATCATTATCTGGTGAGGGCCAGCAGTGATCAGCCACTGGCTTTGGTTGGGTCATGAAGAAGCTGTGTGGCCATTAGTGTCTTAGTTATCAGACAACACAGCCTCATCGCCCCACCCTCAGGGAAGAGTCAGGCTTAGCAAGTGGTTGTATTGATGGAGAATCTGTGACACTGGCCTCACCTTTCTGTTTTCCCCTCTTCTCATGACTCTGCCTATTTGAGAAATGGTCTTGAGAAAGTATGGCTCATATCATTAATAGAAATAATAAGTCGATGTGTGCATGGCACTTTATGGTGATAAAGAAAAAAAGGGCTCCATAGGTCTCACAAAAATCCTATCATATTTACTGTTGAGCACATGGGCCAGGTGCTCTGCTGTACGGTGGGGTATTTGGGAGAAAAATCATATAACCTTCAAGTGTCTATATGTGCGTGTAAATATAATTACTATTATGATAGTGATTCAGGCTACAAATCTAATAAATAGAGTGCTTAAAAGTTAGAAGAGCTAGTTTGAAGAGGTCCTTTATATCAAGGAGCTGAGGAGGACTCTCTAAGGAAGTAACACCGAAACAGTGACCTGAAGCCTAAGAAAGAACTGGCGATATGAAGAGCACTCTAGGCCCAGACCCTCGGAGCAGGAAAAAATGTAAAATGTCCAAGCAAAGTGAGTGAGAGAAGTCTGCCTTGACCATGATGAGCAAGGGGTGAGAAATTTAAGAGGAGACTAGAGAGGCGGATGGGGCCAGTTCTTGCCTTGAAGATCATCGTTAAGACCTTACTTTGGCCAAGGTCATGGGTAGAGATTTTACGAGCAACGTGAAATCATTGGCATGTTTCAGGTAGTGGAGTAGAATTAGATTTGTGTTTCTAATTGATTGCCATGGAGCAAGCAGGGAGGTTAGCCTAGTCTAGTTGGACCAAGGCTCTTGCTCTCTCCAGGACAAGGGCCTGCAAGCAATTCCAATTACTAGGTTCCTGGCATTTCCTAGCACTCTGCTAAACATCTGGCCCCAAAGCCTGAGCTGCTTAATGCATAAACCACAAAGTTTATTCCTCTCGTGAAAGACTGCTCTCACACTTGCTCCATGAAAAGGGAAGCCAGTGTGTCCAGCCACACAAGCTCTGTTGGCTTCTCAATATGCCAGGAGAATGGGAGATCTGTGTGCTTTTCTGACCCGACTGGCCATGAGTGCCAGTCTAGACCAAGTAGCGCTCAAAGGTGTTCTCTTCAAACGCCATGCAACAACGATCTCATGGCTGCTGTGCAGAAAATGGACCTGAGAAGGAGAAAGCAGATTTCCGACTGGGTAGAATGAATAACGATGGTGAACGAGGGACTGTTAAGGGCTGAAATGTGCCTCCCCCAAATTTATATGTTGAAGTTCTAACCCCCAGTACCTTGGGATATGGGGCCTTTAAAGAGCTGATTAAGGTAAAATGAGGTCATTAGGGTGAGCCCTCATCCAATATGACTGATATCCTTGTAAAAAAGAGGAGTCTGGACACACAGGGAGAGACGACAAACACATGTAGACACAGAGGGAAGACCAGGTGAAGACACAGAGACACGGAGGCCATGTGCAAGCTAAAGGGAGAGACCTCAGAAGAAACTGAATCCTTGATCTTAGATTTCTAGACTCTCAAGTCCTCTGTGTGTGTGTGTGTGTGTGTGTGTGTGTGTGTGTGTGTGTGCAGGTACCAAGGAAGTGGTACCTGCACACATATGAGCTCACAAAGAAAAGGCAACCCAAGAAGAGAGATCTCTCCAGATGACAATCCTTCCCACACCTTGATTTTGGACTTTCAGCCTCCAAAACTGTGAAAGAATTAATGTCTGTGACAGCCCCCCAGCCCCCCAGTCTGCGATATTTAGTGATGGCGGCCTGAGCAAGCTAATGCAGGGATCTAAGTCATGAAGGGCAAATGAAAAACTCCAAGAGGCCAACATGAGCCAAGAAGGATAAGGGAAAAAGCTGTGAACTCAAGGCGGTAGTCATTAGTGAGGTCCACCACACTCCTCCAGTTCTTTTGGGGGCACAAGGCTTGCTATATTTCCTCCGCCCTTTGAAGATATTGGGGGTTATCTGACTGGCTTTGGCCAAAGGAATGTGAGTGAAGGTGCACTATATCCAGACAGAAACTTTGAGCACAGTGTTTACCTCGTGTCTCTGTTACCCTGGGTTAAAGAGTAGGGTGATGGGAAACAGAGCTCCCCATGAACCTGCGAAGGATGTATAATACAGCAAAGAAATGAACCTTTGTCGTTCAAGCTACTGGGAAGCTGTCGCTGTGGTTTGACCTGACCTACCTTGAGTGATACACTCACACCACTGAACTCCTCCACTCAGGTTTGGAAAAAGGTAGAAAAAAGCCCATGCTGAGGAACTTGAGAAAACACTCCAGTTATGACACAGATGCCAGCAGTGCACCCAGAGCTTTGGCATGCCAATCCAAAAGCCTGGCTGAGATAAGTGAGCATGTGACAGCGGAACTCTCCCAGAGATTGTTACTCTTTCTATGCCACTTGTAAACACACAACATTTGCCTGTGTGCTAGAGAATATTGTCCATTCATTACACGTGTCGTGATAAAACTGTGATACTTGGTGTTTGTCTGATATTCCAATTATTTTAGAGAGCTCTTGGGCAAGAGTGGGAAGCCCAAACTTCCAGTGTTCTCTGAGCCTCTTGATTGGTGAATGTGCGGGCAAAAATGCGCTCAAATAAGTAGTATAACAAGCTTAACATGAAAGGAATAAGATATAGAAGGATTATAAGAAAAAATAATATATATCAAACTTACAGATCCAACTGGTGAATTCAGCTGAAGAAAACACTTGGTCCCAAGCATCCCGGGCTTTGCAGTGGGGTGGAAATGCTGGTTTATGGTTCTTAGAACAAAGACAATGACAAAAATGGCTAGTTTTGTGTGCAGACATTTCTGAATTCAAATATGAGCATTCTCACTACGAACATCTCAATGAGGCTCAGTTCTTTAGTGGGAGAAACGGGGATAATACTGTGGATGTCACAGGGCCACTGTGAAGGTCGTTGAAATGCTACAACATCTGCAGGCTGCCTGGTTCAATTGGGGTTGGTTTCCTTCCTTCTTCCCTTCTTTCCCTCTATGCCTCCCTTCTTTCCTTCCTGAGTGAAGAAAGGGAGGTGCCAGGGAGAAGCCAGTTCTTAGAGCAGTGAACAATGGGCTCTTCTTGTGTTGTGACTCAGTTCTTTTCGAGAAACTCATGTGCTGTTTCACCTTCATCTTTTGGTCTAACATGAGCAAGAGTTACTCCTGGGGCCTCTTTGCTATGTGGCTAACAGATTATCTAAGACCGTCTTGAGGGTGTTAACAGTCTGGGTTCTGTTCCTATTCTCCATTTTTAAAGGAAATAATTTAGGAAAATCTCCAGTGATTTTCTGGCACACGATACTCACCTCATGTGCGTGGAATGACTTCTCACTCCGTGGAACAAGCATCATTATTCTAGTCCAATGGCATTCCTTCACCCTCACCTGAGCACTATGCCATTTCTGCTGCCTTTTCATGGACAGCACACCACTCAAGTACCCAATTCAAAGTGCCCCATCTGAGACAGAGATGGCCCTAGAACTCCGTGCTACATATGAGAGGCAGAAACCTTAGCAGAGCAGTGACATCAGCTCACACACATGATTTTTATTTTTATTTTTATTTTTTAAGCCTATTCTTGGAAACATGGATATACAAAGATTCTATATACTTCTCTCAAATTTAGAAGGTAAAGGTGATAAATGACATTAGATAAATTCAAGATTCCCTTCAAATGCTAATAAAGGGCAAATCAGAAACATGCACCTAGTCCATTACTCATCACAACTTAATGGCTGCAGTGACAGCAGGGGGTGAGTCAGAGACCAACCCACCTGCATGGTCCCCACACAGCTAGCTCTTGCCATTCCTTTGACAGAGCTGGTGGGCTTCATAGGAGAGAAGGGGCTACCAGCATGACTTCAGATGCATACGCCATTTTGATTTATTCTTTGAATTGTTAAAGTTCCTGGGTTACCGCTTTCTACTCTGACCAGAGGTATGTGGAGGGGCCCGGCAGGGACAGAAAGAGAAACCTTTAGAAAACTGAAACATGCAACAGAAAAAAATCCTTGGTGAAAAAATAAAGAGCTAAGGGAAATGTGTTGAAACACTATTTAATGAGTCTTATTCCAAATAGTGGCGCGGATTTTATTTTGTATCAAATTAGTGTGTCTTAAACATCCCTAGGTCCCTGAGAATTATAGTTGTGGCTTTGTGTTACTGCAATTTGATTTGATTTATCCAAACTGGGTTTTAGAGATCCCCTGTGGCAACAAACTATTAGAAATACTTTTTTTTTTCCCTCTTGCTTTGATGGCTTTGGAAGTGAAATTCTTCTCCATAGATCAGTGGCCATGCTTTTGTACCTGGCCTGTGGGGCATGTTAGCTCATATAACAGAGACTTTAAAAATGAGAAATGCGGTGTGCTCTGCCTGTTTGTGTTTCTTTAATTCGTTGTCCCTTATGTTCTTAATGCAATTCAGAATTCTTACTTCAGAATGATCGTTATCCATGCATTTATTTATGTACTTGTTTAACATTTTTTTAAAGAAGTGTCCATGTGCCAGGCACTGTTCTAGGCACTTGGAAGACAGTGAATTAAACAGATAGACAATCTCAGCTCTCAGTGCCTTATGCTCTCCAGGAGGAGAGAGAAAATAAAAATAACTACAAAATGGTGAGTTATATGAAACATTAAAAGGCGTCAATACCACAGGAAAGTGGAAAAATCAGAGCATGATCAAGGGGTCAGGAGTGCCTGGTGAGAGCAGGTTCAGTCAAAAAAAATTTTTAATGTTTATTTTATTTTTGAGACAGAGAGAGAGAGACAGAGAGACAGAGCATGAGCTGGGGAAGGGCATAGAGAGAGACACAGAATCCGAAGCAGGCTCCAGGCTCTGAGCTGTCAGCACAGAGCCCGATGCAGGACTTGAACTCGCAGACCACAAGATCATGACCTGAGCTGAAGTTGCTTAACTGACTGAGCCACCCAGTCACCCCAAGAGCAGTTTGATCTTAAGTATGATGGCCAGGTAAGACACACTGTGAAGATTACAGGTGAGCAAATATTTGAAAGATTTGAGGATGTTAGCCACGGATGTTAGTTATCAGGGAGAGGTGTGTTCCAGGCAGAAGAACAAGGCAGTGTAAAAGCCCCACGGTAAAAGTGAGTTAGCCCTATTCCAGGAACAACGAGAAGGCTAGTGTCCTTGGCAAAGAGTGAGTAGGTATGCCATAACAGGAATGGAGTCAGGAAAAATAACCGGCCTAACTGGATGAGGAAGAAGACCATACAGGTTGGTCCGTAGACTTGAACTTGTACTCCATGTGAAATGGCAGGTAACTGGAGTCTTTGAAAAGAAGGCTTTTTTTTGGGGGGGAGGGGGACACCTGGGTGGCTCAGTTGGTTCAGCGTCCGACTTCAGCTCAACTCATTAGAGAAAATACTAATGGATATTATCTAGGCCAGAGGAAAAGGATACCATATGGAAATGTGAAGATGCAGGAAAGAATGAAGAACAAAGGGAAGGATAAACATACAATTCAACCTTAATGAAATATTGGATTTACAAGTGATGATGACATACTGTGAGGGCTAAACTATATACAGACAAACAGACAAAACAGTACATAAAATGGGATGAGGTAAATGGGATAAAGTCTTGTAAGTCTCTTGAATGGTTAGGATTAGATAAACATGTTAACTTATGCTAGACTGTAATCAGCCAAGAGCATTTTTTTAAATCTTCAAGGCAACTATTGAAACAGTAGTAAAACTGGGGCACCTGCATGGCTCAGTTGGTTAAATGCCTGACTTCGGCTCAGGTCATGATCTCATGGTTCATGGGTTGGAACTCCGCACTGGGCTCAGTGCTAATAGCTCGGAATCTGGAGCCTCCTTTGGATTCTGTCTTCCTCACTCTCTGCCCCTCCTCCACTCACTTTCTGTCTCTCTCTGTCTCTCAAAAATGAATAAACATTAAAAAAATAAAATGAAATAAGTAAAACAGTAGTAAAATCATGTGAAAGTAGAAAGGTGTTCGAGGGGATAATGGGATAATAAAACACACTTAATCCAGAGGAGAAAGAAAAAAAGAAATATAGAACATACGAGACAAATTGCAATGAAGAAAAGATGATAAATACAATTTCAAACATATAAACTTTCCTTAGCAGAAGATTAGGCTAAATATTTCAGCTGAAAAGAAAAAATTTCAGACTCCATTGAAACACAATCATATGCTGCCTATAAGAAATACATTAAATTTGTAATTCAGGAAAGAAAGAGATGGAAAAATATTTTTCCTAAATCTTAATCAAAAGCAAGCTGGTGGGGCCCCTGAGCCTGGGTGGCTCAGTCAGTTCAACCATCTGACTCTTGATTTTGGTTCAGGTCATGATCTCATGGTTTGTGAGTTCCAGTCCCACATCAGGCTCTGTGCTGACTCTGTGGAGCCTGCTTGGGATTCTATTTCTCTCCCTCCCTGTGTCCTTCCTCCAAGTTCTCTCACTCTGTCTCTCAAAATAAAAAAATAAACTTAAAAAAAAAAAAAAGCCAGTGCAACAATGCTAACATCAGACAATATAAATCTTAGGGAACAAATATTTTTTAAAAACCTTTTTAATGTTTGTTTATTTTTGAGAGAGAAGAGAGACAGAGTGAGAGAGGGAGAGGGGCAGAGAGAGAGAGGGAGACAGAATCAGAAGCAGGTTCCGGTCTCTGAGCTGTCAGCACAGAACCGGATGCGGGGCTCAAACCCACAAACTGCAAGATCATGGCCTGATCGGAAGTCAGACGCTTAACCGATTGAGTCACGCAGGCACCCCAGGGAACAAATATTTTTAAAGATCAAGAGTGATATTTCGTAATAGTAAAAGTTTCAATTTACTAGGAAGGCCTACACACTCTAAATTTGTATGCTTGTGATGACAGAGCTTTAAAATGCAGTAAGCATGTTCGTTAAGCACAACTAAAATGGTAAATATAACAATTTATTATCATTTTTGGAGATTTTTAACGCAGTTCTCTCAGTAATTGGTAAAACAAACAAACAAACAAAACCCATTACCATAAATAAAGGATATACAAACAATGTGATTATCTTACAAAATCTGATTTATGTGCATCATATACTGCAAGAAATAAGTGCTAAATGCGTAGCGTTTTCAAGAGCAGAGAGAATATTTAACAATAAACAATGATGAGCCGTAAAAACAAGCCTCAACAATAAGGAACTGAATTTCTTCAGAGTCTTTTACCTTATCACACCAGAAATAAGCTACAAATCAGTAATCAAAAGAATATATCAAGTTTTGCCAATTAACAAGCATACTTAAACTAACCCATGGGTCGAAATTGAAATCACATCAGGATTAGAAAACATTTTGGACAAAATAATAGAAAAACTATGGCCAGATGTTGATAGATCCTCCCAGAAAGGGAAATTCGTGGCCTTTTTGCACATAGATTTTTCTTAAAAGACTGAAAATCAATTATCCAAGTAACTAACTAAAGAATGTAGAAAAATACTTGCAAATCAAATCCAGTAAAAAAACGAGAAGAAGAAAATTATAAAAAGAATAGAAACAATAATACAGTAAAACCGGTCTACAAAGGCAAACAGTCGTGCTTTGAAAAAGCTAACATAATCATAACTCCCGTCAAGAAAAATCAAGAAAAATAGAGAGATAACCAGCTATCAGGACTAAAACCAGCTATCAGGAACAAAAAAGAGAATAACACTTTTGCAGATGCTATAGACATTAAAAAGTTCATCAGAGGAAAATGTAAACTATACTAGAGAATACAATGAACTCTATTCCAATATATTTGAGCATTTCGATTAAATAGATATGCTTCTAAAGTAAATATCTCCATAGTTATCTGTGACCTGTTGAAGACATTGAATCGATCATTTCAAATCCTCCCACGAACAGAATTACAAGACCAGATGGCCTCACTGGACTACCCCGCCAAAATTTTACCTGAGAAATGACACCAATACTACACATACGCTTTCAGAAAATAAGAAAAAAAAGGAGACACTTCCTAATCATGTAATAAGGCCAACCGAAGAATGATACCAAATCCTAATGAAAACAGTGTAATTAGGAAAATGACTTCGCTGTCTCTCTTACAAACCAGTACCTACATGTACTTAAAAATATTGACAAATTCAGCAAATGTGTAAAAAATAGATAAAAACCAATTTTAGTTAATTCTACAAGTGCAGAATTGGTTTGACATTTGAAATGAATGCAATCACGTATATTAACAAAAGAGAGGGGAAATTATGTGATCATTTACTGACAGAGAAATCAGTGGATAAAATTCAACATGCAATTCATAATAAAAATCAATAAAGTACATAAAAGAAGAGAACTTCCTTAACCTATTAAACACCCACAAAAAGCAAGAATTACCATTACGTGAAATAGTGAAATGTCGATAGCTTTCTTCCTGAAATTAAGAAGGGAGCAGGGTGTCTCTTACTAACATCTCTACTCACCACTGGACTGGAGGACCTACCCAGTTCCCTAATGGTAGGAAATAAAACAGAAATTATAAAGTTTGAAAAGAAAAACTAAACCCTTCATTCACTGATGATATGGTTGGCATGTGCAGAAAATCCAAAAGAACTTAAACATGAATAGTTTGAATTGCTAAGTGAATTTTTCAAATTCGCTGGATTTCAAATTTGCTAGATTCAAATTCGACATTGAAGACCAATTCTATTTCGAGGTCGCTGACAATAATAAATAAAGCGTACCTTTTCAATGTAGAGTACAGTTGATAGTGACATCCAAAATATCAAATAAATGCAAACAGGGCTATCAGGATATATGCATAACAATATAGAAAATAGAAAACATTAGTAAGATAACCTAATAAATGAAGGAATATGCTAAACTCATGAAATTAAAGACTCGGTATTGTAAAGATGTTATTTCTCCCTAACCTGATGTAAAGATTCAGTGTGATCTTTATCAGAATCCCAGAGGGTCGCTTATCATATGGAAATTGGCAAGGTGATTCTAAGAGTTATATGAAAATAAAAACTGCCAAGAATAGCAAAGAATAAGAACAAAACATGAAGGCTTACTCTATGGCTATCGGCTATCAAGAATTATTAGAAGCTACACTAATTAAGACAAATGGAACAATTAAGAGTAGACTGAATTTTCAGATGATGACAGGGAATTGTTGTTAATTTTTTAAGGGTTTTTATAGTCATTAGTACCGTTCCTCAAATATTTCTGATTTCCAATGCTTTTCTTGGGCACATGCGGAGTAATGTTTTACTTTCCAGTCTTTTGAATTTAGGTATGGCCGTACGACTTTCTTTGACCACGGAAATGAAAACATATGTCATTTCCAGGGCTAGGTGTTAAGAATTAGGGCCTGATTTTTCAATCTTTACTGAGACAATAATTAATACTTAGACATGGGATAATGCCATGACAAAAACCTATAATTTTGGTAGCTACTTGGCCATTGGCAAAAACTTTCTTCAAGAGGTGAGAGATGGTGAGATGTGTAACGCAATGGCGAAATTTCTACTGAAAATATACCCTTGATAACTTGGGGAAAAATCACATAATTAGTGACGTCATAGCTCTAGTGGAGGGGTTTGCAAACAGCACTGTGCGATGGTTACTGTTGCCTGTATTTGGCAAGTTATTAGAAGAAAGGCATAAGCTGGCAGCCAGTTGATGAGCAAGAATAAAACAGAACAGAGGTATTTCAGAGACTGTAGGGTAGAAAGAAGCAAGGCTTTTTTCACCTTGAACTGTAGAAGATAAAACACAGAGGGGAAAATGATCAATTAAACCTCATTCTTTTAACAAGGGACAAATCAATGGGTTAAGGTGCATGAGAGTAAAAATCCAATCAGGAGGTGGCATCCACTTAACCTTGTATCTGGACAAAATGTCTCAGATTAATGATACTAAATTTGTGCCTCTCCCATTAAGTCTTGTAAGTTCATGGCACCTGGCATTAAAAGAGAGCAAGACCTGGTGGTAATAAAAATATATAATGAATATCTATCTATCTATCTATCTATCTATCTATCTATCTATCTATCCATCCGTCTACCTATCTATTCCAGGGGTGATGCTGTTGGCACATAGAATTGATTGGAAACAATAGAGTAAAAACACTACGAGGTTGTGAATTACATTGCTATGACAGCAGATCCAAATGTTGGATTATTTGATAATCGAGACAACCCTTGAGTACCCAAATCCGTTGAGAGAGAAGCTGACAGAGAAAGATGTTTAACACCTAGCTGTGCTGAGTCTCCGATGCCTACTTCAGATGTAGTCAGGGAAGATCATGGAAAAGAAAGAACTTTCTAGAGCGAAGAGCCAAAGGCCAAAAGGAGACATATATTATGTATCTCACTTATTTTTGAGTTCAGCAAAGCGAAAGAGCTAGGCTTCTTGTTGATAGTTTGGACAAAGGACCAAGTTCCCTTTCCCAGGTTGGGTGGAACCATTACCAACAACATCCCAAGAGGTATTGGCATTTAACCCTCTGGAGGAGATGTCTGTCAGAAATACGTTTTCTTTTTCCAAACTCTGGCTATACTTCTCCCACACTTTCTCAACCTCAGTAGGAGAAGGGTTATGAGCATTTCCAAGGACGTCACACTTTGCTATTTTCATAAGTACAAGTAAATGTGCATGAAGTTGCCTGTGGCTTTTATCATTTCTTCAGTCCTCATGTTAGGGTCTTTTCCCTTTTTTCTTCATGTCTCCTCAGGCTGAAGCAGATAAACTAATTTAGCACAGCATGCCAGCTAAGAGGTATGAAGAACCAGGAGTATTAGCAAGTAAGCACGCTCTGTTCTTCATTTGCTTGCTTAAGGAAAAGTCAGTTACTTTTTTTTTTTTTTTGAGAGGCAGGTTTTTAAGGGTTGAGAAAAGGATTAACACAGGCAAAGAAGGTAAAACATCTAAATGAGAGCTTGGAACCTTGGAAGCCACTGCCATCTCTCTATGATTTTGACTTTTTTTTAATGTTTATTTATTTAGAAAGAAAGAAACAGAGCATGAGCAGGGGAGGGGCAGAGAGAGAGAGAGGGAGACACAGAATCTGAAACAGGCTCCCGGCTCTGAGCCATCAGCACAGACCCTGACACGGGGCTCGAACCCAGGAAATATGAGATCATGACCTGGGCGGAAGTCAGCCGCTCAACCGACTGAGCCACCCAAGCCCCTCCTCTCTATGATTTTGAAGCCAGACGGCGAAGACGGAAATATGCAGGTCAGAATCCAGCATGCCAGTAGATTTAGATTTTTGTATTTTCTGCAGCTCTCCTTGACATCTTGCTCTAATGTAAGAGAAAAGGCAAGAAAATGAAGATGCCGATTCCATACGCTAAAAAGTCAAGGGTTGAGAAACACCAGCCTCAAACATCTGTCTCCAACATTGTCAGTTTCTTTGGCCCCATAAATCGGATGCGGTTGCAAAGACCTGTTTTGCCTCCAAGTTATTAACTTTATACAGGTGAAGGGAGCTTCGTGCAATTAGTTTGCTTGCTGCTGTGGCAGCTAACTCGGAAAGAAAAAAACGTGGTTTGCAAATTATGCCTTTGAGGCTCTGGCTTGGGCTTTCCGTAATTGGATACAAACACACGAAGCCCTGGAAGGGAATTACTGTGAGATTTAGCATGGGATTATTTAATCAAGGATTTAAAAAGGCAGAATTCTGTGGGTGCCTCGAAACCACAGGATTGCAAAGCATAGTTGTGGTTGTGGAAGAAAGAGCTACCACCTGTATGTCTGCACCTGGTTATCGCAAGAGTAGAATTTGTTTGTTTAGTCATTAATCCGTCCATTCCCTCCTCAGGACATTATAGAGCACCTACTGCATGTTAGGCAGTGTTGCAGGTTGAATTGTGTCCCCTCAGTAAGTGTCTTGAAAGCCTAACTCTCTGGTATCTGTGAATGTTACATTATTTGGACATAGTCTTTGTAGATACCAGTAAGATGTAGGTCATAGTGACACTGGGTGAGCGGTTATTCCAACCTGACTGGTGACCTTAAAAGAAAAGGAAAAGAGAGGGAAGGAAATGGAGGGAAGGGTGCCTTGTGAAGATTAACACAAAGATGAGAGTGAGGCAGCTATAAGCCAGTGAGTGCCAAGGAGAGCTGTCAACATCAGAAGTCTGTAAAGTTGGAATATCGTTTCCTATATTTTTAATTAAATTTTTAATGTGTTATTTGTTTTTGAGAGACAGAGACAGAGTGCAAGCAGAGGAAGGGCACAGAGAGAGGTAAACACAGAATCCAAAGCAGGCTCCAAGCTCTGAGCTGTCAGCACAGAGCCTGATGCGGGGCTTGAACCCATGAACCATAAGATCATGACCTGAGCCGAAGTCGGATGCTTAACCCACTGAGCCTCTCAGGTGTCCCGGAAATCTTGTTTTCTAGAGACTTTAGAGGGAGCATGATCCTGCTGACACCATGATTTTAAACTTTTAGCTTCTAGAGTGGTGACATGATAAATTTTTGCTCTTTCAAGCCACCAAGTTTGTGGTCCTTCCTCACCGCCCTAGAAAACGAATGTACTATGCGGTGCACTGGATGCTGGGTGTACTTAAACGAACATGTTTCCAATCCTGTGTTTCAGAAACTCCCAGCCAAGTGCCTGGGCGAGGAACCAAGATTTCAATACCCGAGATGAGAGCTGTATCAAGGTACTAGTTGGTACTCGGGAGGCGCAAAGGAGGGGCACGAGAAAGCTTTTCGGGGACATGCATTTTGAGGTGCATCTCGAAAGATGGTTAGGAATTTGCCAGATAAATCACAGAATATAATGTCTCTGCGTCAGAAAATATCGTGCTGGAGAGAACCAGCAGGAGGAGCAGGTTAATTCGACAAGGAGTCACCACTCTGCATGGGATACCCGTGGGTAGCAATACAAATGAACATGTTTCTCCCCTTTGATGATGATGTCCGTGAAGATGGTGATGTCTTAGCACCCTTTGCTGAGTTTCTCTTAGGCCAACTGTTCTTACATTGGACACTGTCTTATTTAAATCTCTCAGCAGATCTACACAGGAACCGTTACCATCTGCATGATACCAATGAAAAAACTAACTCTCGAAGAGTTTAAATGAACTGCCATGAAGGCTTCCCAGCTTCAGAAACAACTCTTGAGATGCCCTTCGTACTCTGGGGTGTACGTCTTTCTCGAGTCATAAGCTTGAAGAAAAAAGTCACAGGGCTCTGAGTTTGGTTTACGTTCTAGAGGTGATGGTAGATTTCACGTTGCTCGTGAATTGTCTCACCCTTTGAGATTAAGTTCTGCTCTACAGGGGCCGTATGCACAGTCCCCTCTAACCCTCCGTTCTTCTTTTCTATTCATCCACTCAACACGCGGGTAGGCACCGTGGCAGAAGCTGTGTGTCAGATGACACTGCGTTTGCAGTTTCTTTTACCACATTATCCCTGTGGCCAATTTCTATTTTTTCCTGTGGGGTGGACCCTGTCTTTGAATTCTACCTGTTAAACAGCACGGGATGTCAACCAGATGGGCTCCCCCGACTAAAATCGATCAGCCAGCTGCATGAAATAAAGGCCATTCTTTCTGCTGTAAATAGGCCAGTAGACGGTAAATGTCTTGTATTTTCTATTTTGCCGAGCACTTAGCACTTTGAATAAATATTGGTAGTTTATATATATCTTTGAGATTCAGATCCCTTCCTGGGACTATCTAGCTATTCATAAATGTGTAAGGCGTCAGAATAACTACAGTATCTCTTCATCTCTTTCGGTTTTCAAAGGATTAGAAGGTAATTGACAAACTGTCACAGCCAAGTCGAGCCTAAAGAGACATGATGACTAACAAAATGAGGACCCGGGATGAGATCCGGGAACAAAAAAGGTCATTAAGTAAAAACCGAGAAAATCTGAGTCAAGTATGGACTTTAGTTAATAATAATGCGTCAATACTGATTCATTTATCACGACAAATATACCACGCTGATGTAAGATGTTAAGAACACGCAAAACTGGATGTAAGCCCTGTGGGAATTCTCTGTCCCCTCTTTGCAATTTTTCTATAGATCTAAAGCTATTCTAAAATTAAGAAGAATTTAAACATGATTTCCATAACGGCTGTTTAAATTTCTATCTGGATAATTTCCTCTCTGCTCCTTAATCTGAATTCTTCTGGACTTCCTTCAGACATGTTTCTGTGTTGTAGAAAGAGCTGCCTTAGATGGCTTGCAAGAGCTTGGTTAGAAGCTGCTGAATTTTGGTCTGTGAGGCATCTCTGTCAAAGATGAGAAAGTGGTAGATAGAAAAAACGAGGAACAGTCCTGTCCAGGACTCCCGGGAAAGGTAAAATGTATGCAAGATGCCTGCCAAGAAGCCTTGAGGAAAATTCCTCACTGAACTGAAATTTATTGACGAGGGTAACTCAATCTATGTCAGAGATGATATTAAAAGCCTTATCACATGGTGCGTCTATCACAAAATCCCCAATGACTATTTTCGGGGTGAGGCCTGTCAGAGCAAAAATCTTCTTTCCTATTGCTTTTTAAACTGAAATTTGTTCGTATTTTTCCATGTAGGATTAATGCAGTTTTATTTTAGAAAATGTAACATTAAAGACATTTGAAAAAAAATCCATCTTTTCTTTCCTTCCAGAGAGGGGGAAAAACGACTAATGTTTTGGTGTATTTATTCCACTTTAAATAAGTGTTACTTTCCAGAATTCTTGGCTAATTTATCAGAAAATGCAAATGATGAAAGATTTTTTAAAAGCTTTTCTAAGCTTTTTTCTAAAAATTGATTATCTTATTTTATTAAGAAATCGGGGATGGGAAAAAGAAGGACTATGTTTTTCTTCAAGTTTGTTTCTTTTTTTTTAAAGTTTTTATTTAAATTCCAGTTAGTTAACATACAGTGTAATACTAGTTTCAGGTGTACAATATGGTGATTCAACACTTCTATACATCACCCGGTGCTCATCAGGACAAGAGCCTTTCTTAATCCCCATCACCTATTTCGCCCATTCCCCGCCCACCCACCTCCCCTCTGGTAACCAGGAGGTTTACTCTACAGTTAAGAGTCTGTTTCTTGGTTCGCCTCTCTCTCTCTTTTTTCCCTTTGCTCATTTGTTTTGTTTCTTAAATTCCACATATGAGTGAAATCATATGGTATTTGTCTTTCCCTGACTTACTTCACTTAGCATAATACTCTCGAGCTCCACCCCCGTCATTGCAAATGGCAAGTTCTTACCAAACTTGAAAAATTTGGGGCTGCTTTTTTTTTTTTTTTTTGGAAGCAAGCAAATATGTCTTTAGTTATTGGCCATTTGGTGTGTGTTAAATGCCAGCAGATTCCTCTGTGCTCTCTCAGTTCATCTGAGACTCTGTTCTCAGACTGTGTTCTAAAGAAGCATCACTGAGGAACAAGGGCTTCTGGGAGAAGTTCAGAGAACTTCAGCAGTAATCGGCCATTCTTTTATATTCCCTTCTCTTTGCTGTGTTTCCTTCCGTCTTGTGCTAAGCTTTACTTACTTTTTCAGCCTTCCTGATAGGTTCTGTTGTCCAAGTTATAAAAGTAAGGTGGAAAATGCGATTTTAAATATCATTTTGGTTGTGGGGGCATCATTTGGTTTTGTTTATGGTCTTCGAAATATTCATTTTCTTTGTGATCATTTCTCTTGTAGAGATTTAACGTCATTGTCCTCCCCAGGACTGTAGCACTGTGAAGTCCAAGCTGGACAGTCAGTGGAGGAAAAGTCAAACTGCTTTGCAAGTTGACCTAGTGTAGATGTGGTGGATTGAGTGATATACTGAGGGTTTTTGTTTGTTTGTTTTGTAAGTTGCTTATCTTGAATCGGTGTTGTATTTTTTTTGTTTGTTTTCACCCTTTTCCTAGATCTGTTTTCAGAATCAAACAAATTAAACAAACAAACATCATGGAATAAAAGAGAGTAGAACTGTTTCTTTCTAAACACCAAGCACAGTATCTCTGAATTTAGTTTTTTATTTTTATAATTTTTTAATGTTTATTTCTTTGAGAGAGAAGAGAGAGGGCACAAGTGAGGGAGGAGCTGAGAGAAAGAAAGACACAGAATCCAAAGCAGGCTCCAGGCTCCAAGCTGTCAGCACGGAGCCCTACGCGGGGCTCAAACTCATGAACCAGAGGATCATGACCTGAGCCAAAGTCGGATGCTTAATCGGCTGAGCCACCTAGGCGCCCCAGTATCTCTGAATTTAAAACACCCCCCAGGTGCTATTGCTCATGACCAGATATTTTTCTTCCTCAAAGATCAAGTCACGCTGGTCATACCATCAAGCCTGACTCTAGCTTTGACAGTGAAATATGTCCCGTAAGCTATGTTCTTGGACCTCTATACAGTCTGCTTAGAGTGTGACCTACATCGCATTAAAAACCAGTTTGTGCCCAGGATTACGTCATCCCATTAGAGGTCTGCTGGCGAAGGGCAAGAAGCCATGAAACTTCCTTTCTTTTAGGCCGTGGGCTTTGCCACCTCGTAGTGTTTACATTTTTAATAAGTGATGAGAGAATTTGCAATAGTCTGTGGACATCTTGACCCAGAGATGGAATGACTTGAGTAGATCCTGGCCTTCAATGAATAGTTACTGTTCATGCTCCTGCAACCTATTTGTCACTAGCGAAGTCTGAGCTCATGTCTCCTTCTTAATACACAAAGAGTCTATAAATTCAATGATGGTCAAACTATTCTTCTAGATCATTAAATTATATAGTGGGATTTTACCATATGAGTCTTGGCCTTTGAAATCCATCATTTCGAAGAAAGATTGTGGCTACATGTAGCCACAAAATTACTCCCAAATAAATATTCTACTTGGAAAGAAATATGATATTTGCTCTAATAGAGAGCGGTGACAGACAATTAATTGTCTATTGTTTGATGTATGACAATGGTCTTATCTTTCATTCTGAGAATAATGGTAAAGGGCTTATATTAATTAAAGTTTGGCGAGTGTATTATAGAAACTTGAGGATGTGTTGTTGGATGGCTGATAAAAGAATTAGTTGGGGAACCACAAGACATCTTGAAGAACAAGTTTCTTCAAAAGCCACAGTTTTTAAAAAAGCTGTAACCGTGGACATAATTATGAAATTAAATCCTTTTATTATTTTAGTTTTACCTCAACAATCTATTTTTAGCTTGTTATTTAAATGTGTCGCAAGGTCTCACACCCATAAAAATCCTGAGTGCTACAAAGACTGAAGTGGTCATACAAGTTGGCTTACAGGCGTAGACAAGATCAGCCTGGGGGCGCCTGGGTGACTCAGTCGGTTGGGCATGTGACTTCAGCTCAGGTCATGATCTCATGGTTCATGGGTTCGAGCCCTGCGTGGGGTCTGTGCTGACAGCTCAGAGCCCGGAGCCTGCTTCAGATTCTGTGTCTCCCTCTCTCTCTCTGCCCCTCCCCAACTGTGTTCTGTCTCTCTGTCTCCCAAATAAATAAACATTTCAAGAAAGAAAAAAAAAAGACCAGCTTGTCTCCAGGACTTAGAACTCTGGGGTGGAGAAGCTATTTCCTCCCTCAGTATAACTGATCATGAACTAGAAGTTTTTAGGTAAACAATAAATCACATTCCATAGCACAAACCAATGCTATTTAAAAATTTTTAATGTTTATTTATTTTCGAGAGAGAGAGGGAGAGATAGAGTGCGAGTTGGGGCTAGGCAGGGAGAGAGACACGCACAGAGAATCCGAAGCAGGCTCCAGACTCTGAGCTGTCAGCACAGAGCCTGATGTGGGGTTCAAACCCACAATCTATGAGATCATGACCTGAGCTGAAGTCAGATATTTAACCAACTGAGCCACCCAGTAGCTCCCTTTTATAAAAAAAAAAATTAATGTTATTTATTTTAATTGCTTATTGAGATTGAGCAGGGATAAACTGGCTAATGAAGTAATCCATGATACGCTGAATATTCTGTTTCCCGTGGCTATTCATAGATTCAAAAAAATGTTGTTTCTGGTTGGTTAGAAATATTTGGAGTTGAGCCGCCTGGGTGGCTCAGTCGGTTAAGCATCCGACTTTGGCTCAGGTCATGATCTCATGGTTCATGAGTTCTAGCCCCTCACCGGGCTCTGTGCTGACAGCTCAGAGCCTGGAGCCTGCTTCGGATTCTGTGTTTCCCTTTCTCCCTGCCCCTCCCCTGCTCGTGCTCTGTCTCTCAAAATTAAATAAAGGCTAAAAAAAATAAAAGAAAAAAGAAAAAAGAAATATTTGGGGTCTTCCAAATCGCTCTGTAAGGCACTGAGTATTATTCAGAACCTGGCTTCCATCTCCAGCGCCTGAGCTGTGTCAGTCGACTCCCCATTCTCTAAAGATGGTAGACACTTGCTCATCTCTCTGCATTGTTGTTCTGTTCGTGCCCTGGTTTCCATGCCCTGCCCTCCCATTAGCTGGCGAGTTTTTTATCTGTCAAACTTCCAAGCACATGTCACTTTGTCTAACCAGCCTTCTCCAATTTCTCCAACCACTAATTACCCTGGCCCAATAGAAGATATCTCCCTTTATCTTTCTTTCTTTTCTTTTTTTAAGATTTCATTTTTTAAAGTAATCTCGACAGCCAGTGTGGGGCTCGAACTTACAACCCTGAGATCAGAGTTGCACGTTCTACCAGCTAAGCCTGCCTTTACCTTTCAGTGCAAATTATCCAATATCTACTTTCTTCTCTCTGCTCCCAAAGCACTTTGTTTAGAAGGGAAACCTGTTGAGTCCAGGATCCTTGTCTATCTTGTTCACTGCTACAAGCTGAAGGTCAAACAAAATATTTAACTCAACAAATATTAGCCACATCAGTTAACATGGGTATATTACAATATCTAGCCTGTTTCTAATTTTTTTTAACATTTATTTATTTTTGAGAGACATAGAGACAGAGTGTGAGCAGGGGAAGGGCAGAGAGAGAGGGAGATACAGAATCTGAAGCAGGCTCCAGGCTCTGAGCCATCAGCACAGAGCTCGACGCGGGGCTTGAACTCACAGACGGCGAGATCATGACCTGAGCTGAAGTCGGCCGCTTACCCGACTGAGTCACCCAGGCACCCCTATCTAGCCTATTTCTGTTTAATATTGTAAACAGTGAAGGCAGTTATCATTTCTGCTCATATTTTCATTTTTGCAATGCCTACCATCTCATCATCCAATGAGAGAATGAGTGAAAAATTCATTTGTGAGACACCGTGTAAACATATTCTTTAAGGAAAACACTTTTCCATCAGACCAATGGAGCCATTTAAATAAAGAAATAGAAGAAGTGGAAAATTTAGCCATCTATAGAACACTCAGGTCAGTTGAGTCAATTTTCTATATTTTAGAGGGAAAATTGTTTTCCCTTATATCCTGAGATATCCTGGAGGCACATTAGATGCCCCAGTTTTCTATTTGGAGGTGTTCTATTACACAATTATCATAGGGGAATCAAGGTAAATTGCCATGAGTTATGGTATTTTTCTGGTAAGCTATCATTGCATTTATCACCTCTGTGTGTTAACTCCCTCTGCTTCCCTTCCTCCCCTTCATCTTCTTCTTGTTCTCTGTGCTCGAACCTACAAACACTTAGCTCTCACTTTAATAACAGATATTATCCAAGCAGGATGTGACTATATTCTTTGATGGCCCAAAAAAGAGTCTGCGGGAATGTGGTCACGTGAAAAGGCAGTGAACTTTCAAAGCAAGCAGAAGGGTAAAAATTGGAAAAACCCAGCAAGAGGAAGTTTTGAGTTACAGATTGTCTGGTGGGTAGAACCCCTCGTTGTGCCGATGCTTCTCCGGAACTGGCACTTGCGGAGGCCATTACTGCATGTTCCTCTCCTCTCTCTCTGGGTCCTTTCCTCTTTCCTCACTCTTTCCCCTCTTTCTAGAAAGTGAATCCCATGTCTGCCTCTCCGGGTCCCACAGGCACTCTGAGTTTCATATCTGTGTTTCTGGTGGCCAAATCAGTATTTCCATTGGTGTTATCCACCAGCATGTCACACTCAACACATCTGAAACCAAACTCATCATCCCCTCCTGAAATGCCACCACTCTGTGTCTCAGCAAATGGACCCATTTTAGTGCTTTGCTTTCTCACATGCCTCAGGTCCAGTCAACTGTAGGGTCCTATCCCACCTACCAAGTCAATGTCTCTTGCAAGCGTTCGCCCCTCCTGGTGAGCCTCCCTGCCCTTGTCCTTGGTCTCGATGCAAGTTACACATCTCTTGCTTGGATCAACAGTTCTTGATTCAGCCCAGTTTTCTTTAGTCTTCATCATGACAGCAAAATTATCTATTTAAAATGAAATCTGATACACTGTCCCCTGACTTGAAAACTTCAGTGGCTTTCTACTGCTCTTAAAATAATCTCCGTACTCCTCAGCATGGTTGCAAGTCTTTGGGTAATGCTTTTTGCCAGCCTATCCACCTCATCTCCTACCACTCAATGCACTCCACACTGTAGCCCACTGGGATGTTTTCAGGGCTTGAAAGTGGAACCGTCTCCACGGTCTCTTGCCTCTTGAACAGGGTAAAACACACTTCCACGACTGCCTTGCACCTTGTCATATAACTGCTGCTCACTTTAGATCCTTAGATCTCATTAAAATTTTTGTTAACATCTATTTAATTTTGAGGGGTGGGTGCGGAGACAGAGTGTGAGTAGGGGAGGGGAAGAGCAAGAGGGAGACACAGAATCCAAAGAAGGCTCCAGGCTCCGAGCTGTCAGCACAGAACCTGATCCGGGGCTCCAACTCACAAGCTGTGAGATTGTGACCTGAACTGAAGTCGGACGCTGAACCAACTGAGCCACCCAGGTTCCCCTTTAGATCACATTTTAAACACTCTCAGCTTGGCCCCCCCTTTACCTCTAATGACAGATGTGGCCCCCCTGCTAAAAGGTTCTCAAAACACCCTGCCCTTCCCTATCATATCCCCCATCCTATGTGTTTTATTCGTTTAGTTTTCCATCTTCCATCTTACAATCCAGGGGAGAAGAGGTTGCTCTGTCTCTTTTTTACTGCTTGTGTTCGTTTTCTATTGCTGCTGGACCTATTGTCATGAACTTGGTGGCTTAAACAACAGAAACCTATTCTCGCCGACTTCTAGAGTTCAGAAATCCGAAATCAGTATCAGTAGGCCTAAATCAAGGCTACACTGGATATCAGCAGGGCTCTGGTTCTTCCAGAAGCTCAGGGAGAGAATCCCCGTCTTGCCTCTTCCAGCTGTCACTGGTGGCTGCCAGGGTTCTTTGGTTCACGGCTGGATCATTCCAATCCTCAAGGCCAGCATCTCCAAATCTCTTTGTTCCTTTCCACAATGCCACCTTCTCTGTGCATGTCAGACCTCTCTGGGCTTCCGTCTTGTAAGACACATGTCATGGCAGTTAGGACCCATCCAAATAATTCAGCATAATCTCCCCATCTCTATATCCTTGACTCAATCACATGTGCAAAACGCCTTTTTCGAAACAAAGTACCACTGACAGAGATTAGGACCTAATATCTTTGAGGGCTATTATTCAGCCTATAACACTGCTGAATTCCTTCTCCTGTCTTCTGTTCTCAATTAGATATGTATGTACATCTGTATATATTCTGTGATTGTATGGGGCAGTTCATTTTAAACTTTTAAATATAGGTCCAAGTAAACGTTTTGCTTCATTGAAGTCAGTGCAACCTCTGTTGTAGATAAGTTTCCATAAGTAGGTAAGCTGTAAACTCAGATATCTTGCATTTCTCCATCATGGGGAGCAGGTCAGAAATTTTCTTTAACTCATGGGTTAGAAGTCAAGCCCTGTTGACTCTCCAAGTCAGTCTAGTTTCTTAGAGATCAAGGCCTCTCAGAAATGGCAGACGAGGGGCGCCTGGGTGGCTCAGTCGGTTAAGCGGCCGACTTCAGCTCAGGTCATGATCTCATGGTCTGTGAGTTCGAGCCCCGCGTCGGGCTCTGTGCTGATGTCTCAGAGCCTGGAGCCTGCTTCAGCTTCTGTGTCTCCCTCTCTCTCTGCCCCTTCCCATGCTCAAGCTCTATCTCTGTGTCTCTCAAAAATAAAATAAACACATTAAAAAAAAATAAAGAAATGGCAGACGAAACTTGGAACTCAGTAATAAAAGTATGCTGGCAAAAGAGAAAGTTGCATTGTATTGACTGGAAGGCAAGAATAAGGTATATTTTTCAGGGTTATAATAAAACAAATAGCGGTCCATTGGTGTGAAAAGAGTGAGAGACACAGGGGCAAGACCCCTTGCCGGTTGTGTGAACTAATAATATTGGTGTAGATGACCTTTAGCTTTCATTCCAACAATAAAATAAAAAGATTCTATCAAACATATGTTTCAGATCAAAGTTATTTTTATGGCAGGAAGTACAGGGCTTTTTATGAATCCGCGCCCCTCTCCTTTTAAGCTACAAATTCTGCATCATCTTTTCTTCTCTCTTGTCTTGGGGTGGCCGACAACTGTATCACCTTCATCATATGGGTTGCAGATCATCTGGTGCCTTTCTGGAATCCCTCTGATTGAGATTGGACCAACCGTTATCGAGTTTTATAGATAGAGCCCTCATATTTAATCTAATTTTATTACCACAATAAACCTTTGAGGAAGATATTCTTATTCATTCCCGTGTTAAAGAGTCAATTTCAGTGTATAACCTATAGGCGCAGAAGCAGGGTTTTAACTTGAAGTCTAGGCATCCGGATTTAGCTCAGATTCCTGAGGCTTAGTAGCTGGAAGAAGGAATAATATCTCTGGAGTATTTGCTCTTTGTCCTATATCACGCTGTGGACACACGAGTCTTCTGAACAGTGACACAACCCAGCATCATTAGTACCATCATTTGGGGCTGATCAAGACACATGTTTAGAGGAATTTCTCTGAAAATACAGAGGAATGAAGTGGCAAAGGAAAGAATTAAACCCAGGACCGAAACTTTAAAAATATCAACTGTCTCCTACTTGTGTTACCCTCGATCTAAAAATTGTGATGTTTGGGGCACCTGGGTGGCTCAGTCAGTTGGGGGTCTGACTCTTGGTTTTGGTTCAGGTCACAACCTCACAGTTTATGGGATCGAGCCCCACATCGGGCTCTGCGCTGACAGTGCAGAGCCTGCTTGGGATTGTCTCTCTCCCTCTCTCTGCCCCTGCCCTCGCTTGTGCTTTCTTTCTCTCTTGAAACAAATAAACAAACATTTTAAAAAATTGTGATGTTTTAAATAAGTCAGACACAAAAAGACAAGTACTATATGTTTCCACTTATATGAGGTACCCAGATAAGTCGAATTCACAGAGACAGAACATAGATGGGTGGCTACGTGGGGTTGGAGAAAGAGAAGAATGAGAGTCGGTGTTTGATGGGTAGAGTTTCAGTTGAAGAAGACGAAAATGTTCTGGCGGTGGGCGGGGATTGTGTGACAACGTGAAGGAACTTAATGTCACGGAACTCTATGCGTAAAGCTGGCTTAAAAGGTAGATTTTATGTTATGTATATTTTACAATAAAAATGTGACTTTTCTCTCTAAGTTCACTAGTTAACTGAGAATTATTCACGAAGGCCAAGGACACAGGCCCCAACATTCGAGAGTCAGAGAAAGAATTAAGTAGCATTTCGCCTCCAAGAGACGGCCAAACATGCACATTTATCTTCCTCATCTCAGATCTCTGTTATTCTATTATTTTTATCGTAAAAATTTTCCAGAGGCAATTTCTTACCTTTGAAAGGCTGATTAAGACTCTCCTCTTTAAAAAATGAAATATTTACCCTCCAATGCCCGAGACCGCAAGTGTCATCAAGAGCAAAATGTAAATTGTTTGGAGACGAATAAACGTACAGAACGCAGCCCCTCGCTTCATTTCATGGAGTGTTCGTCATTTAAACGATCTGAGGCAACCTTGAAGGGGACGCCAGGGACAAGAACTTCTCCCTGTGCAAGTACTTCAAGAAAAGAAGAAATGGTGAGCTGAAATGTACTGAGGTGAAGATAAAGTCATGAATATAAATAGAGACGTGAATGCAATGTCTTGTCTATCTGTTACTTTTATGCACCAGAAATCAAGAAGCGGTGATTAAGCAAATGGACATAAATCCTGTAATTTCTGCTCTCTGACTTTCCCTTGGTTTCATCTCCAGAAGGGGGCCACTCAGCTCTGATTAACTTTGGTTTCCAGGTCCATGATATAGAAGTCTTTTGAGTCAAGTTGGCACCCAACCTGCTTTCGCTTGGTTTAGCTGGGGCAAAAAGTAGGTTTGAAGGGAGCCTATTTGCTGTCTATAATGCAGATCTGGACTGTTCCCCGTTAGACATATTAAGACAACTTCCTGAAGTGGAGTCACCAAACGGAGTAGCTTTAAGGCATTCATATCTGGCATCTACGAGGCCAACAATAAGTAAGAAGGCTAAATAGCTACTGCTTTGAAACTAAATTATATATAGGATTAATTCTGTTTTATTTTAAGTCTCCCAGACTTCATTGCATGGGAGGAGAGAGTTCACTGGAATTACTTTTTCAGATTAAAGAAGGTGAAAATGAGTAACAGAGGAGGAATCTGCCTGTGTGGAGGAGAACAGATTTTCATCTTGGGGGTTTAAAGGAGCGTGTATGTGTATGTGTTGCGGTTGTATTGAAATCGTGTTCAGATATTTGTGAGCTGGTGGTGTTACTCTGCAGGCACCGTTTGCATGGATTTGTTTGCACAGAGTGGAAGAGGAGGTGCATGGAACTTTCTTCATATGCGCCTGAAGACAAAGACAGGAGAGTGGTGTGGTGCGATGCTGATAAGGGGAGATAGCTCTGCACTCTCTCTCTTTTCAGGAACATCTCCTTGGCTAAGGCCGGGCCCTTTGGAGGGAGGCAAGACAGCCTGGAGACACAGGTGAAATGCTTTTCCTGGAAACTCCGTGAGGCTTGGACACGATCAGCCCCGCTCTGGGTCCAGGAAACCCAAAGTGGCATGGTGTCGGGGAGGAAGCATATCTCCCTTCTTCTTGGGAGCATCTCGTCTCCGTTTTGGCAAAAACCAAAGGGAAGAAATCTCTGTTTAGGTTGGTGACTTTGGATGGTCTGAGGAGATGGAACATTAAACATGAAAGTCAGTTTTCCCCAGAAATACCCTCGGTTCTCAAGAAGGAACTTCAGCAAAAGGCCCGGAGCAGAAGAACATGGAAGAATGAGTTGAGTACTTGTGGGATGGTCTGAGAACCTCCAGGAAACGAAGAGGGGGGTTTACGAGGAGCTGGAAGTCCCGCAACCTGTAGGCAGGAGCCACACTCTGGGGAAGCGTGAGCGACTCTGTTAAACCTGTCTGCGAAGCGGCCATGTCTGGGAAGTGTTGGCTACGCCTCTGCTTTTCACCAGGACTCTATGTGCCACGCATTAATTCCACATTTCCAGTCACGGGCTTTTTCCATTTTAAGAGAAATAAATACAGGAAACTTTATTTCTAACAAATGTCTAGACATATAAAACAATAACTTACTCCATCAAGACAGAACCCTGTGTTGCTCTCTCAAACACCATCCCCACTGACCTTCAGCACAGGCCTCCAAGACAGGTGCTGTAGTTTTTGGCTTGTAGATGAAGGAAAAGGACAAGGGTATTAACATTTCTTAAGAACCGAACGTGTTCCGGGTCCCGTATCAGAAATTTTACCCGCTTTTTCCCGGTCACATCTCACGACCATTTTGGGAGGTAGGTATTATTTTTCTCCACGACCTGAAGTAGGAACTGAAAACCAGAAAGAGCTTTTCTGAGATGGACTGGCCAGCAATGGCTCTAGAGCAATGCCAACTCTTTTGCTCTGTATCCTGCTGAATGCAACGGGGTGCTGGAGGTTAGAGGGGGACCCAAAACAGGAAGACAGTTGCTCTTGAAGAGCTCCAGAGAGCCCAGAGGTTGGGGCTCTCTGAGGGAGGGTGAGACGGAGCCTGGGGTGTCTCTTCTCAGCGCCATGTGCAGTCTTCACACCTGTTCCTCCATGAGGCAACACTACAGACATCGTCTCATCTTCTACAGCATGGTTTGGTTGCCTCTCTCCTCAGTTCTTCAAAGCTGCCATGGCTGAGAGGCTGCGTTCCCCGCACCAGCTGCCTGTTATGTCAAGTTTTGTGCCCTTCTCCCTCCTCAAACCCTCCTTCTTACCCGGTGTGTTAAATGTTCTTGTCAAGAGCAACTATTTACAGGCCATTAACAACGGAACGGATGAGTAGGCTCTTTTCAGACCCGATGAATAATGCATGCTGCCAGCCGGTGCCTTTTGCCATCCACTCCAGGGCTTTCTGAGGAAAAGTGTCTTTGAAGAGCACGCTGATCAATTTCTGAGATCTGAAAGATGAGAAGCAGTAATTGCATCGTAGCGGGTGGAGGAAACAGTTATTGTCTGTGAGCTCTAGTCATTTGAGCAGAAGCAGAGGAACGGTGAGCTTGTCCAGTTTTGTTCCTTCCAGATGTTTTCTTTCTCCCGCCTTCCCGTTATCTTCCCCGTCGCCCTGCTCCCTTGTGGTCACAGAGCAGGTACATGAGCCCAGAAGGTCCATCTTGAGCTGTACCCCTCATTTCTGCTATTTAGTCCATGCCTCGAGGCATCACTGTATTTCCGTTTAAGTCCTAACCGCACTTCCTCTCCAGTTTCCCTTCAAAAGTAAGGCTCCTATCAAGTAAGTGGATTCCCAGGACTGAGTACTATTTGTACAACACTGGCCCTGTGGGTGGTCCCCTACTGTGTGTCCTCTCTAAATACACCCATTTTCATGAGTTGTCTGGGGATCTGTTTGGTAAGATCTCTCAGCTTGCAGAGACTCGTGGGGGAAGAATTTACAGAGTGCGGAAAAAGTCGAGATGCCCAATCCTAATCCAAAATAACACAGTTTATCACGGGGAAGGGCCAGTTTTGGGGGCTCCACTGTACAGCTCATTTAGATTGGCCTACACAGTCCGCTCTGAAAAGCCTCCTGCCTGTGCCCTAGACAGAAGGGGTTATAATAAATTTGGGGGAAAAAGAAGAAAATATCTTTCTCAAAAGCAGGTCCATCATCAGATGCTCCTGGTTTCTTAGAGATGCGGAACCACCTGCTATGTTTTGTCTTTCCCGCGTGGAGTGTCTGTGAACAAAAGGCAGCATTAAGGCAGCAGTGGGAGGGGCCGCACCAGCCCTGGATGAACAGAGTGAAAGACTTCTCTGGAAACAGAGACTTCGATAGCTCCCAGGAACCAGTGGCATCCAGCACTTGACTGGATTTTGAGGCCCTCCACCACTGGGTTCCAGGCCCTACTTCTTGTGGGTCTCTACCCCTGACCCCGTCTACACAGTCTTCTTTAAGGACTTGTTAACTACTTCCCTCTTTAATGCTCTTCCTTAGCGGGCCGGACACCTGCACTGCCAGAGCCATTTATGAATCTGATTGTGGCTTCGATTTGCTCACAAATCTAACCCCTATGACAGGCTCTGCATGTGGATTCCTTAGTACCCTTCCTTGGAGATGGAATGTATATCTGTTGGCTTTATTTCCTCACATTGTTTGATTTTATGAGGTTACAAAGGGATTATCTTACCTCAAAAATGTGTCTGGGGGCACCTGGGTGGCTCAGTCGATTAAGCATCCAACTCTTGGTTTAAATTCAGGTCATGATCTCATGGTTTGTGGATCGAGCACCACATCAGGCTTTGTGCTCACAGCGTGGAGCCTGCTTCAGATTTTCTCTCCCCTTCTTTCTCTCTGCCCCTCCCCTGCTTGCTTTCTCTGTCTCTCTCTCTCAAAATAAGTAAATAAACTTTAAAAACAAAATTAAAAATGTATCTGGTGCCCATAATGACCAGAGGGCCATGTTAGAAAGTTCTAGAAACCTGACCATTGTTATGATTGAATGGGTTCTGACTAAAAAGAACAGCAGGGGCACCTGGGTGTCTCAGTCGGTTAAGTGTCCAACTTGGACTCAAGTCATGATCTCGTGGTTCACTAGTTCGAGCCCCAGTCGGGCTCTGTGTGCTGACAGCTCAGAGCCTGGAGCCTGCTTCAGATTCTGTGTCTTCCTCTCGCTGTGCCCCTCCCCTGTTCACACTCTGTCTCTGTCTCTCTCTCAAAAATAATAAAGAAAGAAAAACAATTTTTAAAAGGGTTAAAAAAACCCAGCTAACATGGGATGCTTGGGTGGCTCAGTCAGTTAAGTATCTGACTGACTCTTGATTTTGGCTCAGTTATGATCTCACGGTTCATGGATTTGAGCCCCACGTCAGGCTGCACACTGACAGGGGGCCTGCTTGGGATTCTCTCTCCCTCTCTCTGCCCCACCCCCTGCTTGCACCCCTCTCCCTCTCTCTGTTTCTCAAAATAAATAAAAAAGTAAAAAAAAAAAAAGAACAGTCAACAAAGGACCAGTTCAACCTGGTAATCACTGCTGCTTCTCCATGTGATTTCTCTTTGCCACTATCAAGAAGAAAAAAATATTCTCCTCCCAGCTTCTCTAATTACCACCCCAGGCAGCATTCTTCTCCAATGTGTCCCCTGGGCACCACGAGATCAAGGGCACAAACTATCCATACAGATCTATACCATTCACAGGCCACTGCTAATTGTTCTGAGCTCAACCCTATCCTGCTATTTGGAGATTTGAGGCATTCAAAGTCATGTTCTCGGTATACGCATTTTGACAGTAATTGCATGTCTCCATTTGTATTTGGACACCTCGTATGCTCAGCCTCACACCTTCCCACTCACCTTATACTCCAACCATTGCTGCAGTAAGAGGATTTACATAGTGACCATGGCCTTAGCCTCACCTCCTGTGTCTTGCTCTCTGCTCTCTGTAGTAAGTGATGCCTGCGGGAAGCTGCCCAGAATTCACGAGTGCAAGGGAGTTAATGTCCACAGAGCAATTTTGGCCAAGGACACTGGAGCAGGTAGATGCCTTCCGCTGTCTTCCATCCTTCAGGCGAGCGATTTTAAGGTGGGATTGAGCCCAATCTCCCACTGTGTAACCCATCAGGACAACACTCTTCTGTCTTTCACTCCTCCCAGGTCCCCACTCTACTTCTCTGCTCACTTCCTCAAATGAGCTAAACACAGAGAAGCCACTTTCTAGACTGCTTTGGAGGCCAGCTGGAGTATGAGCTAAGACGTCTTTGGTTCAAGACTTGATTTTCTCTAAGAATTACCTCTTCAGTCTCCTCCTCTGGTCTAGTTTGCTCTCCGTCTATTTTCCTTCAATTCTTTCCCCATCCTCCATGTCCGTGTCTCCTATTGTGCTACAGAGTAATGAAGGATTATATTGACGTTGGTTTGCTTGCTGAATTGTTGGTCTGGGCTATCCAGAAACCATCTCTCCTGTTCAGGGGGATTCCTGGGCGGGAGTCTTGGTGGGAGGGAGCACTCCGCCTTTCCCTAAAGATGCCCAAACAAGGACCCCATTTCCTTGGCTGTCTCCTGGTAGCTAGAACATGGGCGTGCATTCCAGTCTTGGACACCTGGATGCTTCCATCTGGGAAACTGATTCCTAAGCAACTGGCATGAAAACACAGGAACTGTTGCCCAACTACTCATAGTAGAAGTGGTGGAGTCAAGTCAAGAGTAGGGCCCTGACAGCACGGAGCGACCAGGTCCGTAGTGCTGGTGGCGTTATTGTAGCCAGTCTGCTCCCACCATGCGGCCGTGACTGCTTCTAATGTCCAGCCTCCGTGCCCATCTTCCAAGCCTGGTCTGCCCTACAGTCTTTGATGAATTACTCTGCAGCTGAGTTAGCCAGAACCTCTCTCTGTTGCTTATGACAAACCCAGGGTCTTTATTTCCCTCAAAGAAGTTAAATTAATTTCAAGTTAAATTCATACCTTTACAGGTAGCCTGGTTCTCCGTAAAGTAATTACCAGTTAACTTCTGTCCTGGGCTTCCTCTAAAATGATCCTCTATTCTCTGTCAGTATGTCCTGCTTCTCTCTGTATCCCTTTGAATGGTACCCTTCCTTTCAAAAGTTCCTTTAGAATCTCCTCCAAGCACAGCCGAAGGAACATCGGGCCCATTAGCGGGTTGCACCCTACCTTCCACGTTCACCTTTGGTCACACCTGTTCCTACGCTGCGGAGGGTTTCTTGAATCCCAGATGGTCTGAGCAAAGTCTATGTGGGGCCATTCCTGCAAAACTTCTGTGGCAAACTAGTCAACTCTCTTTTTTTCAGTAACGGTGATTTAACAAGAGAAATAGTCGTTTTCTAGCTTCTACGTGGGCATCCCGAAAGCGGCGTGGGGAAATGCTTTTGAAATACGTGTAATATTTGAACGAAATCCAAAGGTTAAAAGATAAACTTGCACTCAGTCGTGCTGTGCCCCACCTTTTCCATCTGATCCAAGGAGCGAGGGTTCTGGTCCTCAGTCACTTGCTCTAGCAACTTTCGCCTTTGGAATAGCTTTGTGCATTAGACTGTCAGGTCCCTTGATGCCATCCACAGATCACAAAAGCAGACATCAACGGCGAGTTTTTATCATCCTTTCACTGTTCTCAGGCCCCGCACACAGGTAACAGGATTTCCTTTCCCCACGTCTAGGGGGCGCTATTCACACCCTAGTGTTTCCAAAGCGTTATACCCGGAGTTTCGCCAAAGCGTGACCGCCGCAGCCAGGGGCAGCAGCCCTTGGAGTGAGAAACATAAAAAACACCAATGATTAGAAAATGAAGCAATGACTCCTTGATCCCTTTGATGAAACCCCCAGCGGGTGTGCAATTAATTCCCAACAGAAGTACCGAAGCCCGGGCGCTTTTATAAGCAGCCAAGAAATGTCTCATTTATATTCCACTTGCAGAGATAAGGAAAAGGTATTTAAAGGCTGTTGAATCCCTCTCTGGCACTTGAAACTTATGGATGGCTCCGTTAAAAGTGAGGCTTTAAAAAGTGAATAATAAAACTACTTTAGAAGATAACTAAGAGTATTTTTTTTTTCCTCTTCCTTTTCTGAGGGGAATGTGAGGTATGAATTGGTATCACACACACACAGGAAAGATAGCAAATGGTTTGCCCAGTGGGGATAAACCTTGCCACCTCCCGTCTCCTGCAGAACAGACTGCTGATTGCAAGGCCAGGTTCACCCACTGAGTTCCTCAGCTCCGTTTGGAGCTTCTGCAGGTAGCAAGCGTTCGCTGTTTCTACAGAAGCAGATGCAGATTAGTAATTTTTTTAATTATAATTTTTTAGTATTATTTATTTTTACTAGTCATTGACAAATGTCATCCACAAAGGTAGGTGATGTTCTATGCTGGCAGAGTCCAGGGGTCCTCAAATCACAAATCAGTGAGACTGTCTCATGTGAATTCCATTCCTGCATCCTGACCGAACTTTCCTGGGCTGCATAGGCTGCAGCTTTCAACGGTTAGAAGCTGCTAGAAGCATTGAAACAACTGATTATTAATAATGAATTGGACAAGTGTTATTGTGAACTAAGGAAACTTAGTGGAAATGAACCTGGGGCTATTTGTTTTTCAATTCAGGAGACATTTCTCCCCAGGCAATCTGGCCGTGGGTATCAAAGTGCGAAACATACATAGCCTTTGGCCAACCGATTCAACACCTGAGATTTTAAAAACAAATTACCTTCGGTTTTAAATAGTGAGCATTTTCACATGATTCAAAATGAAAATATTTTTTAAAGTACAGAATTAAAAAAACCTCTCACACTTTTGTCTTCTAAAGACCCAGTTTCCCAGCGTGCCTGGGTGATTCAGTTGATTAAGCAACTGAATCTTGATTTTGAGATTTCGTGCTAGTGAGTTTGAGACCCACATTGGGGTCTGAACTGACAGTGCCGGAGCCTGCTTGGGATTCTCTCTCCGTCTCTCTCTGCCCTTCCCCACCTCTCAAAATAAATAAATAAACTAAAAAAAAGAAAGAAAGAAAGAAAGAAAAAAGACCCAGTTTCCCTCCATACAAGCAACTGGTCTTAAGTTCCTTATATTTTCTTCTCTCTCGCTCTCTCTCTCTACATATATAGATAGATATATAGATATAGATATATAGATATATATATATATAGATTATATAAATAAATCCATATATATATATTTCCTCCTCCATTTTTAAGTATTTATTTATTTGTTTATTTATATTTATTTTAGAGACAGAGTACACGAACGGGGGCAGAGAAGAGAGAAAGTCGTAATCAGGCTCCACACTCAGTGTGGAGCCTGATGCGGGGCTCGACCCCATGACTCTCGGATCATGACCTGAGCTGAAATCAAGAGTCGGATGCTCAAGCAACTGAGCCACCCAGGCGCTCCCCTCCCTCCGTGTATTAACATAAAAATCATACCGTCTACATTTATTTTTCTTTGGATTTTTTTAAAGTAAACATTTTGGGGAAATAGTTTTAGATTTATAGAAAAGTTACAAAGGTAACACGAGAGTTCTAATATACCCTTTACCCACTTTTTCCTAAAGTTAACATCTTATTTCGTTGTAGCACATTTGTTAAAATTAATAAATTAAATTCAGTACATTGTAATTAATGAAACATAGACTTATTTTTGACTCCATCAGTCTTTTTCACTAATGTCTATTATCTGTTCCAGTAACCGAATCCAGGAGACCACATTGCATTTAAAGATAGATTCCTCCCTCCTTCCCTCCTTCCATTCCTCCTTCCTCCCTCTCTTCCTTCTCTCTTTCCTCACTCTCTTGATCCTTCCTTCCTTCCTTCCTTCCTTCCTTCCTTCCTTCCTTCCTTCCTTCCTTCCTTCTCCTTTCCTTCCCTTCTTCCCTCCTTCTTTCCTCTCTCTCTCTAGCTCTCTCTCTCTCTTCCTCTCTTTCTTCTACTTATATAGTAAAAATAACTTTGTGGTATATGGGAGTTGGGGCACCTTATGGGATATGGTATTTAATGCTGGTATTAGGAAACCACCACCATAGTCCACATACACAGCAGTTCTATCTTTTGGAAAAACCACCTCCTTTTCCCACCCTCCCTGCCTGGCGACCACTATTCTGATCTCCCCACTATGATTCACTATAGTTTTGTCTTTTTCCGAATGTTATCAAAATGCAGTCACACAGTTTGTACTCTTTTGAGGGTGACTTCTTTGACTCAGCATAATGCCCATGAGATGTGGCATATGCCGCTACCATCGATCCCTTCCCACTGCCAGTGGTACTCCCTGCGATGCACCACCGATGTGTATCCATTCATCGCCAAACGACGTTGGTTTTGTTTTATCTTATTTATCCTAGTCTGAAACTCTTAGGAACATATCCTAACCTTATACAAAGATTTCCACTGAAACATTATTATCGTCCTTATTTTATTTTATTTTTTATTTTTTAAATTTTATTTAAATCCAAGTGCATTTGGGGTGCTCGGGTGGCTCAGTCGGTTAAGCATCCAACTTCAGCTCAGGTCATGATGTCACCATTTGTGAGTTCAAGCCCCACATCGGGCCCTGTGCTGACAGCTCGGAGCCTGGAGCCTGCTTCAGATTCTATGTCTCCCTCTCTCTCTGCCCCTCCCCTGCTCGCGCTCTGTCTCTCTCTTTCTGTCTCAAAAATAAATAAACATTAAAAAAATTAAAAAAAATAAATCCAAGTGAATTAACATATAGTGTAATAACGGTTTCAGCAGGAGAGTTTAGTGATTCATCACATATAACACCCAGTGCTCCGTCCAACAAGAGCGCTCTTTAATGCCCGTCACCCATTTAGCCCATCCCCCCACCCAACGCCCCTCCAGCAGCCCTCGGTTTGTTCTCTGTATTTAAGAGTCTCTTACGGTTTGCCTCCCCCTTTTATGGTTTCTCCTTCCCTTCCTGCAGGTTCATTTGCTTTATTCCTTAAATTCCACATATGAGTGAAATCATATGATGTTTATCTTTTCTGACTTACTAATTTCACTTAGCATAGTACACCCTAGCTCCACCCACATCGCTGCATATGGCAGGATTTCATTCTTTTTGATAGCCAAGTAGCATTCCATTGTAGGTATGTCTATATATTAGTTGTGGTTTTAAAAATAAGGTCAAGATGTGATATATATATGCATGTATCATATATATATGCATACATATATTGTATATATATCATATCTATACATATATATATCTCATCCTTATTTTTAAATCCAAAACTAATGTGTGATGGTTAAAAAAATAAAAAGAAAAAAACCCAAATGAAGTAAAAGTGAAGAAACAAAATAGGAATGATGTCCTTGACCCCGAATACACAGACAGGTAATAAGAAGCTGTTAACAGTTTTCTCTGACTCCTTCTAGATTGGTTTTTTTATGCTCTTTTTTTAATAGGCTCTCTTAAGTATTAATCACATACCTTAAATGTATATTATATATATTTTTAACATATCTATGATATATTTATATAGTTTAAAGAACAGTGATGAAATGATCATGTTGGTATCCTCTCCCCCCCCCCCCCCATGCAGGTTAAGAAAGAGCAATCCAAGGACCTCTGTAGTCCTGGGCACCCTTCCCGAACCTTCTCCCCTGCCTCCCCCACAGGGGTGACGACCGTTTTATCTCTAAGCTTCGCATTCCCTACGCTCCTTTATTGCTTTGCTATATATGCACATACATACATATGTATATATGTTACATACTGTATATGCTATATATACATATATATGCTATATATATGTATATGTATATGCAATACATTACTTAGTTTTGACTATTTTTGATCTGTAATAAATGGAATCAAGCTGCATGTGTTATCTTATATTCTCTTTTTAACTAAATGTGAGTTTTTGAAACCCATGTAGGCGGATGTATAAAGTTCTATTTTATTTATTTCCACTCCTAGATGATATTTAATTGCATCAATATATCTAAATTTTTTACCTGTTTCATTTTTGAAAAACCTCTGCGTGTTTTTTAAAAAAAAGTTTTTGCGATTACCCAAAAATGCTGCCAAGAACACCCTTGTAGAGGGCTTAGGAGGAAAATTGCTATGTAGACAGGTGTGCATATTTTCCCTGTGATTGGACGGCACGCCTAGTATCTAAAGTAGCCGGCCAGTTGTGTTCCGACCATCAGTGTCTAGAGTTTCTCCTGCTCCGCGTTCTTGTCAACATTGATGTTACAGACCTTTTTTATTTTTGCCAATCTGGTGGGTATGGAACAGAATCTATTTTGGTTTTACTTTGCATTTTTCTGACTCCTGATGGATGGAGGCATATTGAGTTCGAGTATTTTGATAATTCTTGGATCTTTTATGAAATCTTTATATAAGAAATGACTTTTATGTCATTTTTTCATTGAAATGGGATGTTTTACCATTTCATTACTGTCTCAAAAAAGATTTTTTAAAAATTCAGTATACTAATCCTTGTTGGTTATGAATGGTACACCCATGTCGTCCCATGGCGTGGCTCATAGTTTTATCCCTTTAAAGTATCTTTGATGAGCTGAAGTTTATTGCTGGTGAATTCATCATCTTCTCCTTGGTGGTGTGTGCTTTTTGCATCTTGTTTAGAAATTCTGTCCTATCTCAGGATCCTGAAGATATTTTTGTATGTTTTTTTCTACAAGGTATGAGGTTATGATTTTCCAGCTTGAGTCCTTAAGCTGTCTGGAATTGATAACACACAGGTTGGGTATTTAAGAATAAGTATTTTAAAATCAGCCCATCTGAGTTTTGAATCCTCCTAGTTCTTATCCCTTGGTAAATTTCAACCTGAGCAAATATTACCCTGGACAAGTTACTTGACCTCTCTGTGTCTTATTTAGTTCATCATATGGAAAGTAAGGATTATTTTATTTTATTAAGTATAATTTTTAAAAAACCTCTATCATATTATATTGTAGGTCTGAGTTTAAAATGAGTTAATATATATTGAGTACTAGAAATCAGACTAAAACCTTCATTGTGTATGGTATAAAGTAGGAGCCCCATTTTCTACCTTCATATGGATAGTTTAGTTGCCTTACCATCATTTATTAAATAATCTATCTTTCTAATTCCACTGTGTCATACGTCAGCTTCTGGTATGTGTGTGTCTATGTTTTGAGGCTATTTTCCACTGGCCTATTTACATATTCCTGCATAAATGATGCATTTTCTTTGCGACTATAGTTTTTTAAGAAACCTTAATTACTAATGGGGAAACTTCTTCCCCCTCTTTCCTTCTTTGGGGATACCTGGCTCATCTTGGTGCTTTGCTCTTTGATATAAATTTGAGAATGAAAAAAATCCACGAAAAAGGAAAATATTGGATTATATGTTGGAATTGCATTGAATTCAATTAGGTAGATCCAATGTCTTTAGGGTATTGAGGCTTAGCCTCTCTGATTGTGTCTTTTAAATCTCCCTTAATAAAGTTTTATAATTTTCCTTAAAAAGGTCTTGCAATCCTACATTAGATTAATTCTTAATTATCTTACTTTATGTTGCTTTGATAAATGCTGCTTTATTTAAAATTGAATTTTCTAATTGTTTTTTGCTATTGAATAAAATGCAGTTGACTCTTTTTTATGTTAAGAAATCTGTCTAAACTCTTATGAATTTAATCATTTGTACTTACATTTTTTTTTAAATGGAGGTTTCCCTATATAAGTAAACATATCTTTCCCAGTAATGACGGTTTTGTTTCTTTTTTTTTCAATCTCCCTATGTTATGTGTCTTTATGTTTTATTGCATTAGCTAGACCTTCAGCTTTCTGGGGAATAGGAAAAGTAGTATCAGCCGTTTTATTTTATTTCTGATTTTAGAAGAAGTACTTTCAGTATTTCGTCATTGGCTTCACTGTTTGCTGTAGATTTATTATGGCGTCTTTGCCATTCCTAAATTAAAGAGATTTGTCGTTAGTAGTTGTCAAATTTTATCAAATGCTCTGTCTGGACCTATTAAGAAGATAAAGAATTTTTTAACTTTTAAAATTTTCTGAAAGATTTCATATAATATTTACAATGTTTGTCTCTTGAATGTTTGACAGAACTTTTTCTGATATTATCTGGCTTATATTTGTGGGAAGATCTGTAACAGATGATACCACTTATTTAGAGACTATAATATCATTTTTAAATATTTCTTAAGTGGTTTTGATAAGTCCTACTTTCAAGCGATTTGCCTATTTACATAAGTTGTCAACTTTATTGGCGTGGAGATATAAAAATATCTTATTTTTGTAATTTACTACATCTATAAATTGTGCTCTTTCCAAATCTTAATTTCTCATTTGAGACTCCCCATTACATTTTAATCACTCTTGGAGGGGTCTCTTATTTTCTTTTTCTTTTTGAAGAAATAATTCGGACATTGTTAATCCCCTGTATTATATTAGTATTGTCTTTTTTATTATTAATTTCTTCCCTTTTCTTAATTATTTTCTTTTGTCCACTTTTTTGGGGTGTTCTTTTGTTTCTCTTTTCTTTGACTTCTTCATTTGTTTTGTCTAACTCATTAATGATCAGGCCTTCGTTTCATAAAATCTTCTCAAGCCATCAATTTTCCTTTAAATGTCGCATTAGCTCTATCCCACAAATTATAATATATTTCTTACAAAGAATGGCCAGGCAGCCAGTAGCACATATATGTGTCAGGCTGCAGGAACTGTGTGCGTTTGGAAAAACATCACGGGGACGGGATAAGATCAGGTGTGTGGGTCCTTCATGCCCCCAGCCCCCGGCCCCAGCTCCTTGCGGCTGCTGCAGCAGTCCGAAAAGCTCCAAAGTCACACTCTGAGAGGGGAACCTCATATCTTGGGTATACCAACTGGGAAAGTAATGGCTCTTCTCCCGGTGGCATCAGGCACGGGGACTCAGCTGGAATATGATCTAGAGGGACCTATTCACCAGTCCCACCCTGCCTGCTCTGTGTTCACGGCTGGATAGAAACAGCGTTCGCATGGGCACAGTCAGGGGATAGGGACTTGAGGCCATTTGACCCAAAGTTCTGAGCCTGAGCAGATTTCCTGGAACCTTGCATGAGACTACCTGTTGTTAACCCTTGGGGATGCCAGCCTGGCGGGGATCGGTACTTTTCCGATTAACATTTATTTGCCAATATTGTCTTCAGTATCAAAGTATGTTTCTAATTTCTCTATGACTTCTTTGAGTTATTTGCAAGTGTGTCTTCTAACATTTCAAATCTATACGATTTTCCCCACTTTTTATTAGGAAAATTTCCATATGTACGGACAATTTGAAAAAAAAAAAAAGTAGCATGAATTCCTACATGCTCTAGCCTTGGATTCAACACTGTAAACATTTTGCCACATTTTTCTCTCTTTCTTTCTGTTCAGATGTATTCATTATGAAGTTGCTAAATCTTGTAAAATTCTGTTGAAATATTATGGCTCTAAACACTTAAGTATGTATCTCCTTAAAAAATGACATTTTATATATTTTTTAGACAATTTTGCTATTCCAGTTAAGTAAAAGTGATTGTAATTATATAGTGTAAACTATGAATCCATCTTACTTCAAATGTCTCAATTTCCCCCAAGTACACTGTATAGCTGTTTTTTGTTTTGTTTTGTTTTGTTTTCCATAGTGAGAGTGGGAGTTAAGGACAGAGACAGAAAGAGAGAATCCCAGGCAGGCTCCATGCTGAGTGACACGGAGCTTGATCTCACAGCCCTGAGATCATGACCTGAGCCAAAATGAAGAGTCAGATACTCAACCCACTGAGCCACGCAGGTGCCCCCCAAATATAGTTTATAACTGGATTTTTTGTTCCAGTAGCCCATCAAATATCTAATATTTCTAATATCTCTTTAATTCTTTTATTCTGGAACATTCTCTGTATATTTTTTCTTTCATAACACTGACTTTTTATGGAGCCCAAAGCTGTCGTCATATAAAACGACTCATGGTCTGGTTCTCATTAGTTCGTCCTTGTGTTGTTTTATTTACTTTTCAACCTTTGTATTTCTTACAAGGGCAATTTGGAAGTCTGGAAGCTCGATTTGATTAGGATGGAACTTTTTCGGCAAGAGGCTTCTTAGGTGACGCTGTGTCTTTAAAGCGTGTCGCATCAGGAGCTCCCTGTGTGAGATTTCCTACCTTAGTGAGTGTCAATTTAACTTATTTGTTAAAAAGTACTGACAGACAAGATTCCCCACTGTCAAGTCCTTCTATTTTCCCCTTCTGATTAATAAGTCGCCTGTGGGATGATACGTCACCAACATTTCACGGAGCAGTTTTATTATCCACTGGTGTTCCTTGCCCAGTCAGTTACTACATTGTTGGTTACAGTTTTCTGTTCTGCCATTTTTTTTAACGTTTATTTATTTTTGAGAGAGAGAGAGAGAGAGAGAGAGAGAGAACTCATGAGGTCGTCATCGGGCCAGAAGTCAGATGCTCAACCAACTGAGCCACCCAGGCGCCCCATCTGTTTTGCCATTTATTCTGCCTTTACTACCTGGTTTTTCTCTGTAAAGGGAGCTTTTCTTTTCCCCTTCCTTTCTCCATTTCTGTCTTTCTCTCTCTATTTTTGAGATTCATTACACACTAATGTAATCCAAGGTGTACCCACCCAGAACTTGGCCTCCTTAGGGAGAGAGCGGGTGTCGATTCAAATATGAGAGACTCTTGGTGTTCTTATCAAATTTTAGTATATTTTCTTGAATTTTTTTTTCATTTACACTATGCTTTGGGAACATTTCAATAGATTATATATATATATTTTTCACCAGGCTCACTGGAGAGCAGGTGCACAGAGCATCTCAGCATACAGCCCTGTCCTGTATTTCCTATTTTATTCCCTGGTGATGGGAGAATGGACTTCGTGTGATTTCAGTCTTTTTAAAATGTGTTGAGGCTTGTTTTGTGTCCTAGAGCGGGGACTATTCTAGAGAATGGTCCCAGTGCCCTTGAGAAGAATGTACATCCTGCCGATGCTGGATATGGTGTTTTTATAGACGTCTGCTGTGTCTATTTGGTTTAGAGTGTTTTTCAAGTCTCTCATTTCCTCGTTTTCTTTCCAGTTTTTCTCTGCATGATTGAAAGTGGGGCATGTTAGTACCCACTATTATTGTTCAATTTTCTGTTTCTCTTTAAAGTATTTCAGTATTGCTTTATGTTTGTTGAGGCCTCTTTTAAAGTGCATATATATCCGTCTATAATTGCCATATTTTCCTAGTGAGTGACTATTTTTTCCTGATAAAATATTTCTCTTTCTCTCCAATAAAATATATATATAAATATATATAATATATATATATATATATAAAATCTATTGAAATGTTCCCAAAGCATAGTGTAAATAAAAAAAATTCTAGAAAATACACTAAAATTTGATAAGAACACCAAGAGTCTCTCATATTTGAATCTTTCTAACAGTTTTAAAGTCTATTTTGTCTAATATTTCTATTCCTCTATTCTTTCATCTTCTTTTTTTGCAAGTATTGTTATGTTTTATGTCTACATATAAAAGAAACCCTTTGATACATTGTTATGTTTATGACTTTATATAACTTTATGTATTTTAAAGAAGCCGAGTGAGGAAAAGATAGAAGAATATATATATAAAGTTTTGTTACATTAACCTTCTTATTATTTCTGGTTCCCTTATTTTGTCCTGTAAATTTGAGTTGACATATGGTGTCATCTTATTTGTCCCCATCTGGCTTCTTTGCACTTTGCTTAATATATTGCATTTTTATATGTCCCAGGTCCAATAAGGCAATTATATGTATATACATAAATATATATATAGTATCATTATATATGTATAGTTGTATTAATATATAGAATTATAAATGCCATTTATAAATATAAATTATATACATATTACTATATATACATATTATTATATACTTATTTGACATCTGTATACTTTATACACTAATTAAATTAAATACAAATTTATATAACTATGTACTTTATAAATATAAATGTTATTAAATATATGTAATTGTTATATGCATAGAACACATAGAGAAATTATATGTTACATAATATGCATATATCTAGTTTAAAGTAATTGAGTTTTAAATCAAATAAGAAAAAAAAGAGAATAAATATGCAATTATATTGTCTTGTACAATTACCTACACAGTTACTTTAGCGGATACACTTTCTATTTTCACGTGGATTCAACTGTGTGATAAGTGTCTTTGGTGTCATTTGCTTTTCATCTGAAGAACTTTTTTTTTTTTAAGTTTGTTTATTTATTTGGAGGGGGCTGCAGAGAGAGAGTAGGAAGGAGAGAATCCCCAGCAGGCTCTGTGCTGTCTGAGGGGAGCCCAACGTGGGGCTCAAATTCATGAAACAAACTCAGAGATCGGGATGGGAGTTGAAATCAAGAGGCGGGCACCTAACCTCGGCACCTGGGGAGAAGTTTCTTTAGTATTTCTTATAAGATTGGCTTGTTATCAATGCATTTTCTCAGTTTTTAATTTTTCTCAGAATGTCTTTATTTGGCCTTAGCTTAAAAAAATATTGTTTTTCTGGATATAATTCTTGGTTGACAGTTTTTCACTTTTTTTTAACACTTTGGGCATTCCATCCCACTGGGCACTGCCTCTGCTTTTCCTCAGGAAGTCACTTGTTGATCTCACTGGAGTTCCCTTGATGTGACGAGTCATTTTTCTTTTACTGTTTTCAAGACCGTCTCTTTATCTTTGACTTTCAGTATTTTTACTCTGACATCTCTGTGTGTGGATCTCCTCGCATTTATTCTACTTAGAATTTTTGGACGTTTTGGATAGGTAGATTAATACTTTCATCAGATTTGGGCATCGTTCAGCCATTATTTCTTTAAATATTTTTCTGCTCCTTTCTCTCCTGTCTCTGTCCGTGATCCTTTTTGTGTGGATGTTAGTGTGCTTAGTGACGCCCCGCATTTTTCTGAGTGTTTATTAATATTTTATTATTTTTTATTTCCGTTTATCAGATGGCGTCATCTCGACACTTTTATTTTCAAGTTCGCTGATATTTTCTTTATGAGGTCAGGTAAATACAATGCTTATCATATCCATTTCCTAACTGAGGCTTTATTGAGGTAGGCATCCTAATGAATCATTTTACTGACCCTCAGAAATAACATACAAATGGAACCAGGGTTGCAGTAATGAATAAATAAATGTGTAGAAAATTACTGACGGCATCTGTTTCTTCAAATAATTTAGGGAGTCAATCAAGCATGTCTGGGAGAAATTGGTAAGCCTTTATCCTGATCATAAGGCTATTACACAGAAAATCAAATTACCAGAACCTGGTTATGATTCTGAGGAATTAAAATAGATTTTTAAAAATACACATACAGATTTATATATTTTAAAAGGTGATATATTCTTAGAAGGAAAATCTAGTACATGAGACATTTAATATTTAGTTTTGCTAGTTTCTCTCTATATTAAGCTTCATCTGCCAATTTCTCTTATGGAAGAATTAGGCATTAGAGCAGTATTTGTATTTTAATAAGTAGTAACTGAGAAGTGGGACTTCATAATAAATTGCACTTGCCTTCTAGAAACAAGAATCCTACTTCTGAACCAACACAAAGGATATCTTCTCCTGCACCACCACCAAAGCCTCTGCCAGAAACCAATTCTTCCATTCTATTTAGCTATTATTTACTTCTTTCAAACTGGATGATACTGAGCCTTTATACAAGTAGGGCAAAAGAATCTGCGATTTGACAGTGAATAAAACATTAGTTTCTCCAGTGATGTCGAAAGGACAGAGATATCTATTGGTATTCATTTTGATAAAATATTGGTGGAGGAAAATTTAGTGACTAATTTTTAAGTAGACTCTGTGATCAATGTTTTATTTATATTGGTTCCAGCAACTCTCTCAATAACCTAATGAATATATCCTGCCAGTTCAACTTTACAAAATTAAAAAAAAAAGATTCTAGTAGTTCGAGTAAAGACTCCTAAGACTTCTCTTTTTCTCACTCATCAGGTCCAAACCATCATTTCCATGCTCTCCCTACCCCCAAGCCCTGTTCACAGGCAATTCTCCATACATTGGCTAGAACCGTCCATTTTCACATGTCCATCTGAACACGTGGTGGCCTCCAAGCCTTGTAGTGGCTTGCCACCGCTCTCAGTACAAAACTCCAGCTTATCGGCCCCCGTGGATGCACCTATGGCCTGGTAATGGCCTCCACTCTGATCTCACCTCCTTCTACTTAGCTCGCTCGTTATATTGCAGCCAAAACAGTGCTCTGAGCAGCTGTCAAACATGTCACGCTTGCTCCCTCCTCTTGCTTCTGCTTGCTTTTATCTTCGCCTCGAATTGCATTTCCCAGATGGTCCCCTGGGTTGTTCCTTCTCATTATTCAGGGCTCAGTTCAAATACACCAGATCATGAGGGCAAGGACTTCCACTGCCTTCGTTAATTAACTATCCCCAGCACACGGAATTTTTTTTTTCTCTAATTTTGATTGAGTGGATGGATGGAGAGACGGATGGACGGCCAGTGGGTGAATGGTTAAAGAACAGAGCTCCTAAGCAGCGGGGCTGGAACTCACCCACGAGCATGTCTGAATTCTAAGCCTATTTTATTTCCGTTGCATGATATTTATCTGTGTGGCTTTTTCAAAAGTCAGGTTTATTGAATCGGAATAAAGTTAACCTACAGAAAAAGTTACCTTTTGAAAGTGTACAGTTCAGAGAGTTTTGGGAAATGTGTAACAGGCATGTACTCACAATCACAGTAAAGATACAGAACATCGCCCTGAAGCTTTCCCTCATGTCTGCTTGCTGTCGGTTTCCTCCCTGCACCCTCCCCTTTCTCATTGCTGTCCTGACACTGTTATCCATTACGGTAGCCATGTCCAACTTGCCTTTGGCTATTGAGTTCCTGCTACTTGGCCCCTGCCACCCTACGTTCCAACTGATCTCAACATCTTTAGGTTTCCAATTCGGTGACTATTGTTTCCACTCTAATGCCTGGCCTAGGGGAAGGAGCAATTGTAGAACTCTTTAAGGATGCTGGAGGTCCCCTTGCCCATTTCCTTCTCACAGTGATGGTGAAAAGTATACCTTCTGGACCCTCTCAAATGGTAAATCTGTTTGAACATTCTAATCTCACCAAGTCTCTGAATCCCTTCGTCTACGCTGAACCAAGGCAGGCCCAGCATTTTCAGCGGACTCAGTGTGAGCCACCTTTGGATCCAAATTTCAGCCAACCAGCTAGCCCGGCTGTCCAAGCCCTTCTAACTCCCCAAGCGGCAACATTAAATGCAGAATCTCTGCTTAGCGGGCCCATCTTAACATATTCGCTTGATCAACTTTAAATCTTCCTATCGTTATCTCACTGCATTCCACATTATCCCACACCCACACATGGTCCTCCGATTTATGTCTCTATTTATTAGAAAACTCAACACATACCAATAATTATAATTGTCTTTGTTTATTTCCTTTTTAAGGTTTATGTATTTATTTTGAGAGGGAGATGGTGAGCAGGGGAGGGGCAGAGAGGGAAAGAGAGAGACTCCCAAGCACGCTCTTCACTGTTAGTGGGGAGCCTGATGAAAGGCTCGGAGATCGTGACCTGAGCTGAAATCAAGAGCCATATGCCTGACTGACTGAACCATGCAGGCGTCCCAATTATTTTTATTTCTTAATCATTTGTGAGTGTCATAATAGTAGCCAATGAGGGCAACTTATCAGAAAATTATTATCTGTTCAGGAATTTTTCCAATCTTATTTTCCAGGCATATATAGTGGGACTATCCTAGAATTTCACTCAACACAGAATTGAGTTGAAGTGGTTTAGGGTATTTTTTTTAATTCTTTTTTTTTTTTTTGAATGTTTATTTTTGTGAGTGAGAGAGACAGAGCACAAGTGGGGGAGGGGCAGAGAGAGGGAGACACAGAATCCAAAGCAGACTCCAGGCCCTGAACTGTCTGCACAGATCCCGACACAGGGCTTGAACCCACAGACTGTGAGATCATGACTTGAGCTGAAGTCAGGTGCTTTACCGACCGAGCCACCCAGGCGTCCCTAGGGTTTTGAATCATGAAATCTAAGTCCTAGGTTAGAGAAGACCCAAGAATTACAAAAAATTCAAGGTATTGAGATTATGAAAGCAAATGGAGGTCATAACTAGCCCTAGAGACAAAGGCTAACAAAGTTGAATATATAAGAGGAAATGAGAAATTCAGCGGCAGGGACATGGAAAAAATTCTTAGGATGGCAGACCTCAGGAGCTTTATTATTATTAATCTGTCTAAAAGTAAAGTGCTAGTGTTTGCTAGAAGTTATAATAATAAGGACACATTGGGTAATTAGCATACTTATAAATAAAATGAATTACAGCAGTGTCATCCAACAGGAGGGAGGGACTGAGGAAATTTTGTTGTAAGGTACCCACACTATTTGCAAAACGATATAGTGTTATTTGAAGATGGAATTAGATCAGTATAAAATGTAGAAAATTCTAGGGTAACCGTTAAAATTTTTTAATGTATTCATTATGTTAAAAGAAGAGATAAAATAGAGCATATAAAATGCCCAATTAAAACCAAAGAAGGCAGATAATTAAGGGAAAGACAAAAAAGGACAAACACAACAAATAGAAAATAGTTACGAACATAGTAGATAAACATCCAATGGCGTCAATAATCATTTAAAATATGCGTTGTCTACATTCACCAGGTTAGACAGAAGTTTCCAGATCGAAACCAATATCGGACTATATGTCCGTCTTCAAGAAACCCACTTGAACTCTAAAGATACCAACATGTTAAAAGCAAGGAGAACTGAGAAAATATACCATGCTAACACCAATAAAAAAAAAAAAAACCAGAGTGGCAATATTAATTTCTGACAAAGTAAACATCAGAAAAAGGAAAACTAGTGGCGATAAAGAGAAGCATTGCGTAATGATAAAGGAATTAGGTCTCCAAGAAAGCGTAACAAGCCTAGATGCACCTAACAACAGAGGATCAAAATATATGAAGAAATAAAAATGATAGAACTGTGAGAAATACACAAACACACGATTGTAGCTGTGGACCTCAATATCCCTCTTTCAGGAATTGATAGATAAAGCAAAGCTCAGTAAGGATACAGTTGACCTTAACGATAGTCTCAATCAACTTCATTTCACTGACATACTCATACGTCATAGACATATGACTCTCATAGACTCAGAATATTCCATGTAAATACAACAAAATATACATTCTTGTCACGTTTCCATGGATAATTCAAATGTGCCTCATTCTAGGCCATAAAATACACTTTAATTTTTAAAGCAGAAATCATATAAAGTATGTTCTGAAATGACGCTGGAATTAGACTAGAAATCAATAACAGAAATCATCACTTACCATTGAGGAACTGTGAATTAAAACATTAGTGAGCCACTACATACCTATTAAACTGGCTAAAATAAATTTTAAAAAAAGATGACCAGATGCTATAAAAGAATACAGATCAAGAGGAAATATTCTTCACTGTTACTGGAAATGTAAAATGATGGAGCCCCTTTTGAGGAATGTTTGGCGGTTTCTTACAAAGCTAACCATCGTCTTACTGTACGATCTGGCAATCAATCCCATTCTTCAGTATTTACCCAACTGATCCGAAACTTATACCACTCAAATACCTGCATGAAAACATGTGAGGCAGCATTATTCACAATTGCCTGGAACTGGAAGCAACTAAAATGTCTTCAATAGGTGAATGAAGAGTCAAACTGTGGTACATCCATACAATGGAATATTCTTCAGCAATAAAAAGGAAAAGAGCTCTTCAGCCCCAAGAGAGCCACAGGAGGGATCTTAAGTACTTTTAGGTAAGTTAAATAAGTCACTGTGGAAAGGCTAAGTACTTTGTGATTCTGATTTTACGGCAAGCTGAAAAGGCAGTACCACAATGTCTGTTGAAAGATCATTGGTTTCTAAGGGGTTCAAAAGGGGAGAGGGGAGCAGGTGGGGATGTGAAGAGGGTGCTAAGTAGGTGAAGAACAAGAGATGTTTTAGGGAGGAGAAACCACACTATACTTCTTTCAAAACCATAGTATCTTACTTCTATCAAAACCATAGTGCCTTATAGCATAAGAAATGAACCATTATGTATGTAACTTGAATATAAATCATTTAGGAGACCACAGGATCTCAGGATACTGAAAGTGACAAAAGACTCTAAATGTATTATAAGTGTGTTAAACAACATCACTGTGGGGGGAGTAAGGTGTTGCCCTAAATATCTTTGGAAATGAGTTAGACTGTACACAGCACTGTGCTCTACTTGACAAAGTTGTTTTCCATAGGGGTAGAGGCTAACAATTCTGGTACCACTATACATGTATCCTGGTCTTGAACAATTAAGTAAATGAGGGGTCGATGGTAGGATTCAGGTTTCTCACTGTTCAAATGAAGGTTTACAGGAAAGGGAAACGTGTTAGAATGAATCCCATCATAATGGACACAGGCATGGACTGGACCTGGAGACATCAATGTGAGCTCATGTCTAACTTAATATAGATACAGGTTGGTCATATATAGAAATATTTATATATATGCATATCTGTCCAAGTTATGACATACCCACTACCCAGTTCTTGGTCTCTAATGCCATTTTTCAAAGAAGGGAACCAGGGTTTCATGTATAAATGGCAGATTCTAGTACTGGGGCAGGAAATATACAAGACAAGCCTAGAACATTTTGTAGTATCAGAAAGTAAGAAAACTCTCCAAAAGAAATCAAACAAACAAACAAAAAAAATACAACATCAAGAGTATGTCAAAGAGACATGTAAGTCAAATGAAAGCGCTCCCCATAGCAAAAGCTGGAATGACTTAAGCAGTGAAATATGTAAAGTAATATTGGATTACAACCCAAAGGATAAAATAAATATCCATGACTTCGTATTGATATAAGTAGAGAGTTGCATACATAAATAAACAGGTACGGATACATCAATCTCCTAGGTAGAATTCCAAATAATTTGTATAGATATTCCATCCTCAAGAAATGGAGCATAAATTTCTACTCCTAAGTACAGGTCGCCTACATTTACTTTTCCCCAAAGAATGCCATATAGAAAGGGGGAAAAGCTGTAAAGTTCACAGTAAAGAAACGTGACAAATACTACCTCCACGAGGCGACCAAGACCAGCATTAACAATAATACAATAAAACTGATAGTCAATACCCTTGATATTACGTGACAAAAAAAGTATAGTACCTATGCAGTCTTCCTTTGCAAAATCCATAAACCCATTATAATCCTGAGAAAAACATCAGACAAATCCCAAGAAGAGACAACTCTACAAACTGCCTTATCGTTGCCTTATCATTGTCAAGGTCATCACAAATAAGGAAGGTCTGAGAACCGGTCACATCCAGGGAGGTTCTAAAGAGATGTGAGGACTAAAACACTAGTAACAGCTCTCTCACGCTTTGGACAGCTCTTCTGAAAATGGTGTCCATGTTCATGGACAGTAAGACCAGAGAAGAAGGTTAAATGTTCAAGGAAAGTAATCTGTAGATGTGGAGACAAATGTTAAGTAAACTTTTTCCACACTTGAGAAATGTTAGGCGGATTCCTTACCTTCGCTGAATGTAATTTTATCGTCTGCAAGAACGGAGGTGATGATGTACGTCTCGGAAAGTTGTCCTGAGAGTTCTGTGGAATGTGTTCACAGAGTGGTCAGCATCCCGAAGCCATTCTCTTTTCTCACTTCTGGTTTGCTCACAGCCAGATGCTGCAGTGGAGCGAGGCTAGAGGAATAATAGACACTCATCAGTCCTATGCATTTGCCTGGCAGATAGTTCGAAATACACACTATGGCTATAGGGCCCATCATGCCATTAGGACATTCGCAAGTTTCCATTCTAACTCGGTACTATTGTGAGGGTCCACGATCTAAGAACACGGTGGAAGTTTCTTGCTTCCTTGGCTTTTTTGTTTGCTTTCACTTGTTTTTATTTTTTAAAATAAGACCTATTTTTCAGAACAGTTTTAAATTTACAGAAAAACTGAAAAGGGCGTATGGAGTTCCCATATATGGCCCACATCAAGTTTACCCCACTATCGACGCCTTGCCTTTAGTATGGTGCATTTGTCACAGTTAGTGAAAAAATATTGATACATTATTGTTTAACTGAAGTCCATACTTTACTCGTGTTTCCTTCAGTTTTACCTAACGCCCCTTTTTATTTCCTATTCACAACAAAATTAGGGGAAATAGCACTTCATCCTCTTAAAATATCCAAGACCAGGGGCACCTGAGTGGCTCAGTTGGTGAAACATCAGATTTCAGCTCAGGTCATGATCTCGTGGTTCGTGAGTTGGAGCCCCGCATTGGGCTCTCTGCTGTCAGTGCAGAGCTCGCTTTGGATCCTCTGTTCCCCTCTCTTTCTCTCTCTTCCCCTCCCCCACTCATGCATGCCCTCTCTCTCTCTCTCTCTCTCTCTCTCTCAAATAAATAAACATTATATATATTTATATAATATCTAAGGCTATGTTATCTTTTCTTATAATTAATATTTATCTAACCATGGACCCCGTGATCTTCGTAGGTTTTGTGGAAATGAGCAAAAAATAGTGAATATTTTTGCTAGAGTTTAACACATAATTTAACTCCTGAACATTCGTTTTTAATCTTCTTCCCCCTTACCACTACTTGTGTTACTATTGCATTTATCAGGAATTTCCAGAAAATGTGATTGGAAGGCTAAATGTGTTTGGTTACATCTGGGTTTTTACAGTGGGTTTTTCATTCACTTGATGATTATTTGGAAGGAGTAAGTTTGCAGGGGAAATTTCTGAGCAGTGTCTAGGAGTCTGGAATTCAGATTTTCTTCTGACTCTGTTGCTTAGCTAGCCATGGAACCTTGATGAAGAAGTCACCACAGCTCTCCCAGTGTGGGTTTTTCTCATCGGTAGGGATAAGAAAGACCAAATGATCTCTGAGCATATTTTTCCTTTACAGTTCTATGATGGTTACAATGTGGGCTCATTTCTGCAGTCCCGTTGAGTTTTTAAACTGGTAATAGTCAATGAATGAAGCTGAAATTTGGATTCCCCAATCCAGGGAAGGGAGTCTCCCTTTGTTTGGGTGGGGCAAGAGACTTGGAATTTTCTCTAGAAAGAGGATGTTTTCCCGTCAGGCTTAGAAAGCTGGGTGGTGTGTCTTGCCCACCAGAAAGGAGAAAATAGGTTAATGATCATTTGTTAGTTGGAATAACTTCCCACGAGAAATGAAAGAGAAGTTAACTGGCAGAAGGGATGACTAACCTTTGCCTTGCCCTAGCAGAAGGGCTGATGAAATTTAGAAATAGGGGTGCCTGGATGGCTCAGTTGGTTAAGCGCCCAACTTCGGCTCAGGTCATGATCTTGTAGTTTGTGAGTTCAAGTCCCACATCAGGCTCTCTGTTGTCAATGCAGAGCCTGCTTCAGATCCTCTGTCTCCCTCACTCTACTCCTCCTGCCTCTGTCTCTCAAAAAGAAATAAACATTAAAAAAAATACATTTCATGTTTGTATTCACCCGGGCTCTCTACCTGAACCAACAGCTATTCGTGAAACTTTCCACATGAAACTTTCAATTCCAGTAAAGTTCATAGCAGCTTCTAACACTGTGCAGGGGACGTGGGGGGTGACAACATAGCATTCCTTTGGATCTGATGCATAGGGTCACAGTGTGACGACTGAAAGGGTTTAGGAGGGGAAGGATCTACAACCGTGTTTCTACAATGTGTCCAACACATAACCTGCATTAATGACCCCGGCTAGATGCTTTATATGTGTTTGTTCTCGTCCTTCGAAGAATCCTACAAAAACGTGGTTTACAGAGGAAGAAACCGAGGCTCGGTGCAAGGTTGTCAACCTATTTCATTTGGCTCTAAGGTGCTGCTTTGAGTTTTCGACTCAAGTCCGTCTGGCTCTCCTTCCTTAATTGTTCGCACATCAGTTAAACCCAGACTTGCTTCCAGCTCCCCTCTGAGAAGCCTTCTTGGACCCTCCAGAGACTATAAACTGCTCCCTTTTCCATAACTTCTTTATCATGTGGATCATAGAGTATTTGATTTCTGCGTTCATGTAATTTTCTTTTCTACACGTTGTGAATGTCTGGAGGACAGGGACAATGTTTTATTGGCCTCTCTGAGTCCTCGGTACCCGGCAAATGGTATATGCCCAGAGAATATGTCTTCAGGCCAAGTCACATGATTAATTAGCTACAGAGCCAGAACTCAATCCAGACTTCTTGACTTCCGCTCCAAAACAATTCACCACCTCATTATTACTTTTAGATTTTTAATCACTTCCATTTTCCAAATTATTCTCCCCATAAAACCCCTTAGTTCCCTCATCCCAAACCCTGCAGGTTATTTCCTTGGGAAGAGGGAAGGGTGTCTTTTCGTTTTGTTCTGTTTTATTTTTTTGTAATTTTTTTAATTTTTTAATGTTTATTTACTTTTGAGAGATAGAGAGAGACAGAGTGTAAGTGGGGGAAGGGCAGAGAAAGAGAGAGACACAGATTTCGAAGCAGGCTCCAGGCTCTGAGGTGTCAGCACAGAGCCCGACGCAGGGCTCCAACTCACAAACCCATGAGATCATGACCTGAGCTGAAGTCAGACGCTCAACCTGACTGAGCCACCCAGGCAGCCCTGTTTTGTTCTGTTTTTAATCACAATTACAAAGGCTCATATTTACTGACGACTTACTACATGCTGGGTGCAGGTTCGTTATGTGCTAAGCGCTTTCACGTGAATGCTCTCATTTAATGCCAACGACTTCATGAGATAAGTACTATTATGAGCCCCGTTTTACCAGTGAGGAAGCTAAGAAAGGAAGACAGTAACTAGACCATGCTCCCAGAGCTGGGGGGGAAGTCTGTAAAGTGTAGGCATGTTCAGAAAGACAGAGCTCCCTGCCTTGGGGTGCGGACAGAGAGGAAGGAAGGTCCACACACTAAAAATATAAGTTATTGTTTTTTTAACAAAGTAACTGCAGTATCTTGCAGGATCCTTAAGGAATACGAGTAGCATCGGGCTCTCGGGTGAGTTAATTGAAATCACTCACTCCCCCTAAGCCATGCAAAGTTCTACCCCAGGCTTTCGAAACACGTTGCCTAACGCTCCCCATGTCGGATGCACGCATACTGTGGTTTCCTACAAGGTCATGTGGAGGATAAGATTCAGAGCATTCCAGAGAGATTATGCTCAAAGTCCAGAAACCTGAAAAAGCATTGACAAAGCCTTAGCTGCTTCATTGAGTGCCTCAGAAGACCCTGGTCTGGTGGCATAATGTACACGACGTGGAGCTCTCAAGGCTTAGATGATTTTGTATGCCCTTTTACTTCCCGAAGCTTCTGAATCCTTCCTGGAGATTAAAATGTAATGATACAATGAATTGAAATGAAATAGCATCAAAGATCAGACTCTGGGCATTTTAGGATATACATGACATTATGCACGAACACGGAAGGGGATCGATTTGAAGTCGGCCAACAATGCCGGATGCATACATATATTTATATTTGTATAAATTGTTAAGTAAGAGGATCGGAGGCAGCAAACCCCCACATGGAGGAAGTGGGGAGAAGGCCGCTGGCAGGAAAGTGGGCCATATTAAGGGGGTGACTATGAGAGAGAAGAAGATGGGCAAGGAGGGTATGGATATCAGTCTCGGTGAGTGCAGGACTGTCAAAATAGCACTTGCAGCCCCCGCCCCCATTGGTGAGGCCCAGGTCTCTTTGAAAGCCATGAATGATGGGGCACATGGGTGGTTCAGTTGGTTAAGCACCCGACTCTTAATTTTGGTTCAGGTCATGATCTCACTACCTGCTGGGGGAGAGACAGGTTCAAGGATTGGCCCATGGCTACTCAGGCTTGGTCAGGAGTGCACGTGACCCAAGCTGACCAGCGATCATCAGCCCTTAATCCCTTACTCCCTGTGTCTGGATTGCAAACCCAGATTGGATTGCTTTTTGGTGCCCTGCTCTCTATCCAGTGTGGGAGAACTTGCCTGAGAATACAGCTGGCCCGGGAGAAACAGAACCGAAGGCTGTGGGATACGGCCACTCAGTGACATGGAGAAAGCACCCAGGAGCAGCGTGCCTGAAGCCACACTCTGGCACTCTCTGTCAGGTGTTTAAGTAGTTTTGGATGGATTTTGGTCACTTGCAGGCTGAACGTTAAGTACAATCAGGCTTACACGCTTAGTTTTGCAAAAACCGTAGGGGAAGGAAAAAGGGTGTTCCATGCACAATAATTGCAACGGCTGTGCAATCTTGTCCTGAATTTAGTCTTTCTGTCCTACGGCTTCCAGAAGTCCCTTGTCTGGTCATGTGTTCTGATTCTGATTTCATAAGACGGAGTCGTTGACACGCACCTCTACCCCATGCCCACTCCACTCCATTTGTTTTGGCTCGGGAACAGAAATATAATTGGGGATGAAAGTGTAGAGAAGCATTTTCAGGGGCTCTGCTGTGACTGGGTCACAAACGAGCTTCGAAATCGGCCCTACCTGGATCATGACCTTGCATGGCTCTTCACCCCATTTCTCCTAATTTTTTTTTCATTTATGTGGGGAACAGTATTAGCAAAATGTGATTGAAAGGGATATTATGCCTTAGCTCAGGCTGTCATGACAGAATACCATAGACTGGATGGCTGGCACAATAGAAATTGATTTCTCACCATTTCGGAGCCTAGAAGTCCAAAGGTCAAGGTGTTAGCATATTTAGCTCCTGGTGAAAGCCTGCTTCCTGGATTCCAGATGGCCAACCTCTAGCTAGGACCTTACTTAGCCCTTCTTCGCTGTGTGCACATGGACAGATCTCTCTCTTTGTTTATTAGCCAATAATCTCAGCATGAGGGCTCCACCCTCATGACCTAACATAACCCTCCTGGCCTCCCCCAGACCCCAGCTCCGAATGCCATCACATTGGATGGTAGGGCTTCAACACATGAATTTTGGGGAGACATAGCTATCGAGTGCGTCACAGTGCCATACGATAAACGACTCTGTTGCAAAAGGGACCGCGTGATAATTTGCACTTCCACTAGAAACGACAGGGCCCGGGACTAGTTTCAGGCATAATGTACATAATCTCTGACTGTTTTGATTTAATAAGCCAGTTGCTAATAGGTAACCATTTACACTACCTACCTTTCCGAGGGCGACGGCGAATGGATCTCTATGATTAGGATTGTCATGTAGAAGCAGTGCGGTCTTATTTATCTCACCAAATACCAAGTCGATATTCTATTATGCTGTCTACGTTGAAAAAATGCAAGCTTATGGCCTGATTGTTGAAGAATGTTTCCGAGCGCAGGTGCAAGACGAGGTGGGAAAATGTTCTGTGAGAGGGTGGACTTCTCCACCCTGTCCTTCTGGGGCCTGCCCTTCAAGGAAGACGAATGTTTCTGAGTGAGTCACATTGGGGTGAGGTCACCTTCACTGTGTCCACTCAGTGTCGTTCGACCATCATTCTGCCGCCCGGCCAGGAGTGCACCAGCCCAGAGTAAAAGCACCGGCCTTTGCTGTGACCATCAGGAATTGGTATTGATTGAACTAGCAATATCTGGAGGGGAGGAAAACGGTGGATGACACATGGGTTTGTCATGCCTGATTTACCTGAGAAGTGAGAAAAATGCTGACCTGGAGAGCGATGACCCTCAGAACTAAATACCAGTGTGTCAGATAAACTGTGAGCTCGCCTTGCACCGGGGAATCGGCCCATCTGGTGGTGGGGACCTCGCTGGTGGGGCGCCCCAGCTGTGCAGAGGAGGCGAAACATAATCGAGGTTGTTTATGAAGATCGCTTGCCAACTCTGCTCTTGGCAACACTGGGGATGACCTTTCTCCCCAGAGTCTGTCTTGCATTCATATTTCTTCTTTCTTGTTTTGGTCACTCTTGAAATTGAAGGGAGTAGTTCTGAGATTAAAAGGCTGTCACTCGGCAACGTTTGATGGGATTCCTCTTCCCTAAAGAGATTCTGTTTTAGGAGACTTGTGGTTACAAGGCTTACAGCTTAAACCTAGTTCCCCTTCTCCCCCCTCATAGAGGAGAAAGAAGTAATGCAGAACGTGGGAAACCAGGAAGTACAGACTTTAATGGCAGGTTAAGCATATTGTAGTTTTCATTCTCTCGAAGAAAAACAATTTGTATACCATCTCTCTGTGAAATTCGTGTTTAGTTTTTAAATCTATTTCCGCAGCAGATTCCGCGGAATGCCATCAGTGAAAACTCGCCACTGGCAGCTTTGGGCGGAGCCGTCTGTCCATCCGGAGTGAAGCGCAATAATTCTGAGAGGTAGCACAGTGGATTCGGAAGAACGAGGGGTCTGGAGTCGAACCTGTCTGTTCGAATCCTGGTTCTGCCCCTTCTTGTGCGACATCTGACAAGTTCCATGAGGTTACCAAACTTCAGCTCTTTAGCTGTAAAACGGTACGGTAACACTTACCTCAAAGAGCCGTTGCAAACGTGAAGTCAAGCGATGATGGATGGATGGAAAATTCGAAGCATAATTGGTGCCCTATCAACACCGGCCATCATTTCTGCCTTTCTTTTTTTCTAACGTTTATTTATTTTTGAGAGAGATGGCACGAGCAGGGAGCGGCGGAGAGAGAGGGGGACAGAGGACCCAAAGCAGGCTCCATGTTGACAACAGCGAGCCCGATGCTGGGCTCAAACTCACGAACCATGAGATCACGACCTGAGCAGCAGGAAGACACTTAACTGACTTAAACACCCAGGCGCCCCGTCATTTCTGCTTCTCAAAGCAGAGGGCTCGATCACCCAGGAGTCACTGAGTCGTGTGCTGTGATCTCATGATGTACCCTAACTCCATACAACAAATGAAAGTAAGTCGCTAAAGAAGAAATGGGAATTTCAGCGCAACCTTGGCGGTTTAGACATTGAGAGGAACGCATAGTTCTCTTTCCCCTTAACTGAAAGCGAACACTGTTATAGTGACGGGAACCAAGCAGGTGGCTTAACTAGGTCAACACCTGAGGCTCTGACCGAGCTATCAGTGGGAATCTAATGCAACGATATCAAAATAAGACATTTTCCGCCATCGTCGGTGATTTCAAAGATACTTTTCCATGACAGCTCGGCTAGGTGGGAACTAGCTGAGAAGCTCTAGTAAAAAAAGACCCTACCAGCTCACTGTGACCCAACAAAGGTTGAACCGCCTTTTTTACTCAATCGTTTCTCTTTTCTGATTACAACGGAATACCTGTATAAAATCTTTTCATCCCTGGTCTGACTCCCTGCTGCCTCCCTTCTTTGATATTGTTACATTTGTTACACCATGAAGATGCAGCCAAAGGCAAACTCATTTTAAGAAGCTAAATAAGAATAATCGATCCGGTGGGGGAAAAAATGGGATGCGTTTTGAATAAAGAGCAATTTTCAGAGATGGGGGGAAAAACTGTTACAACAAAGAAACATCCCAGAATATGTCCCTCTAATCTAGGCAGAGAAAATTGCGCTATTGGGGAGGGCTCCTGTAAGCAGACGCTTTCTGCCTCGGTCTCGGATAGCTTTGATTTTCCGCTTACATGTTATATAAATATTGATGACATTTATAAAGTTCTGTGCGGTAGGGAATTATATTTAATATATTTTCCATTACGCTTGTTGTTATTTTGCTACCATGGTGAAACCGTTTTCTTGAAATTAAGTATCACAAAATATTTGAGACGATGATGCGGCTGAGCAATAGAGATAGAGACGATGAGATTAAAGAAGGATCGAGAAGGAACACACATGGGCGCTGATTTAGAGAACACCAGTTTCTTCAATAGGAAAAGGGAGTCGATGCACAGTTTTGAGGTTTTGTTCGCCAGTCTCTCTGAGTTCTTTTCAGTTTCTACTTCCACCAAACGTGGGGAGTCACTGATTTTTTCTTCCTGACACAACAGCTGCAACTAGACATTAATTTGTGATTGATCGTGTTCTGGAGAAGTGGTATGGAGATGCCAGGAAGCCACGATTTTTCCTTTTGTTGCTTAACGGTAGTAAACTGTGGGAATGTTTACAAACTAGAGTAAGAGCCCCTTCGGCATTACGTGAACACCATCGAATTCACTGCTAGAGAAGAAAGGAGAAATTAAGTACGTTTTATTCCACACCTACTATGTGCCGGGCGGGGTTCAAACGACTTTGAAACCTTTGTCTCCTTGAATCCTCACTATGACCTTGGGAAGGAGGGATTCTTTCGCTCTTTGTAGAGAGAAGAAAACAGAGACATCAAGGGACTCTGCCAAAGGCTCGCGTCTTACATGTGAACCTAGGTTCATCCGATCCCAAACTTGATGACTTTTGCCGAAATTATTACTGAGCCATCAATACAAGGGACTGTGGATGATTTCACTCATATGTGGAATTTAAGAAACAAAACACATGAACATATGGCAGGGGTGAGAGCAGGAAGCAAACCGTGAGAGACTCTTTTTTTTTTTTTTTTTTTTACCTCTTAAGAAATGGTTTATTGTTACTTTTTTTTAATTTATAATAGTTTATTTTCAAATTGGTTTACATATAACACCCAGTGTTCATCCCAACATGTGCCCTTTTTAATGCCCATCACCGCCTCTCCCCCCTCCCTCATCCCTCTCACCCTCAGTTTGTTCTTGGTCTTTGAGAGTCTCTTATGTTTTATCTCCCTCCCTCTCTGTGTCTTTTTTTTCTTTCCCCTCTTCCCCTCCCCCTGGTTTTTGCTTAGTCTCACCAAGTCCACCTATTCGTGGAAACATATGGTATCTGTCTTTTTCTGACTGACTTATTTCACTTAACATAATACCCTCCAGTTCCATCCATGTTGCTACACATGGCCAGCAGACTTATCTACAGAAACTTGGCAAGCCAGAAAGGAATGGCAGGATATCTTCAATGTGATGAGCAAGAAGGACATGCAACCAAGAATTCTGTATCCGGCTAGCCTGTCGTTCAGAATAGAAGGAGAGATCAAGGTTTTTCCCAACAAACAAAAACTGAAAGAATTTATCACAAATAAGCCAGCACTGCAAGAGATCCTGAGGGGCATTCTATGAAGACAAGGTTGCAAAGAACACAAACTGCCAGGGACAGCCTTACAAACATGAAACTTACAGATAATACAGTGACTGTAAGCCCATATTTTTCAATATTAACACTGAATGTAAATGGACTAAATGTGCCAATCAAAAGACACAGGATAACAGAATGGATTAAAAAACAAGACCCATCTATTTGCTGTCTTCAAGAAACTCATCTTAAACCTGAAGACACCTTCAGATTGAAAGTGAGGGGCTGGAGAACTATCTGCCGTGCTACTGGAAGTCAGAAGAAAGCCGGAGCAGCCACACTTATATCAGACAAATTAGACTTTAAAACGAACGATGTAATAAGAGATGAAGAAGGACATTATATAATAGTCTCAGGGACCGTGAGAGACTCTTAGAGTTAGAGAACAAACAGGGTTGATGGGGGAGGTGGGTGGGGGATGGGTAGTCAGGAGGGCACTTGTTATGATGGGCACTGGGTGTTGTAAGTAAGTGATGAATCACTGAATTCTACTCCTGAAACCAATATTTCACTGTATGTTAACTAACTGGGATTTAAATAAAAATTTGGAATAAAATAAAATAAAATAAAATATTATCAAACCAAAAAATAAAAGACATGGATGTCGGATATAGATTTTGGTTATCACAGATTCGCACACCTGCAAGGTAGGGGGTAATTTGCCATGTACAAGTTTTCATTTAGAAAATAACACAATAACACCGATTCTTGGAGTTATACCCACAGACTCTTAAGTAAAATTTAATTGTCCCCTATCTCGAGGCAGTAAAGTCCTTCAGTGTCGCCACAGGAATGGAGTCCAGGCAAGGGTGTCACCAGCAGCTGCTTGGAAAGAACGGGGAATAGACATGAGGGAGCTACAGATCGAGCCTCCGATTGGCAAACTCTATACGCAACTCTTTGATTTCAGAGCAAACTGATACGAATACGAGGCTCTGAAACACAAGGTCATTGTCTGGGGGGGAAATTAGGCAGGTACTTAGAGAGTTAAAAGTGGCGGAGGTTGAAATTCCACCCTCTCTCATAATTCCTGTATTTCTTTTTAAGACAGTTAAGGAGGGGGAGGGCTCGGTCCCGTATCAGTGTTCGGGGCAGGGATTAGTTTGCAAAGTCAGTGCACCTTGCTCCCCTTGCAAAGGTCCCGGAGTCTTGCTCAGCTGAAGAGTTTCAGCCTGAGGAAAATTCATCCCACTGGATGGGCCGGTAATGCAACTCCTTTTCACAAGAGACTTCTTTCTTTGAGCGCATACGAGCCTGGCCCTTCGGGTGCGGGAAGTATGCGGAGGCAGGTGGGTAGGATTTCAAGTTTCAGCCACCGCTCGGCTGTCATGACTCCAGGTACTATTTAATTAAGCTGAGAAAGTCAGCGTACCATTCATCGGGCGGCGTGTTCTAGCTGAAACCACTTAGTACCTGGGCCATAACGTATCAAAAGTATAAAATGAGTTTTAGGATGAAGCGGAATGGAAAGTAGACCCCGTGCTGAGTCAGCAAGTGCTTTCCATTAGAAGACGGCTGGTTTTCAAAATTCCCCCCAAAAGAACAAGCGGTTCCCGTTACAGGCATCGAACACCGTAATTGGATCGCAGCCCCTAACCGAACCACTGAAATGTCACACACCCAGCCCGTGTGCGAGTCAGAGCAGGTATGTGCCCCGCAGACCCGGCCACCGCCGAGGAAGCCTTGCCAAGGCGAGGCTTCCAGGATCTGCGTTGACTTGCACTGTACATGGTGTGTGCTGAATAATGACTGGAATCTGACTCATGCCAGAAGGGAAAGAGTGCATTTGAAGAACTGTCTTCTGCAAGTTCTGGAAGATGATATATAGTGACAGCTTTATTCAGCATCCTTCACGTGCACAGCACGTCAGAGGTGCAAATATCATGCACGCCAAGGGGCTCGGCCATCATGGTGTGTCTACAGGCTAGTGGAGAGAAAAGCCTGAGTCCCGGAAAAGGGAAAGAGATGCGGGGAAGATGTAGGCACGCTCTAGACCTTAACGGCCGATGACTTCAGGCTAGGGAGATCGAGAAAGATCTGTGGATGGGGCGGGACTCCAATCTTGCTCTGTAAGATGAGTGGCATTTAATGAGGGACAGAGAAGAAAAGGAGGCAATGAGGACACCAGAAAAACGCAGACATGATGGGCGAGGGAGGGCAGAATTCGCCCTTGGAGAGGGGTTAAGAGGATTTCCCAGGGCCTGTTTGTGAATGGCCTCCAGTGGAAGGCTATGGAACATATCTCTATCCAGCCTACTGAGGTTTCCCGGAAGGGAGTTAGCAAGTTGAGCTTGTAGTCATGAAGAGGACAGACCAGGAGCATGGGATGAGTTGTCCCCACCGCCCCCCCCCCCTGCCACAGGTACCCCCGGCTGCTGAGAGATCGCCTGATACTCGGAACATGGTTTCACCATTGTTAGCCAGGGCTAACGATGCTATTAAGTGCAGTTAAGGGACCACCGGAGTCCGGGTGGAGTGGCGTCCCAACTCGAACCAAACCGGGGAAACAGGAACAGAAAAGAAGGGCCGCTCACTCGCAGGCATGCCTCGAAGTCAGAACTGACATTTTGGCCGGTCAGGAGCCAGAGGTCAAGGCCGAGGAGGGGTCTGGAGGTCATTTGGGTAGAGCTGAACAGCGGGGGTGTGGAGGTTGCTGGGGGACGTCAGTGTGAAGGGCAGAGCTGGGCTGGAGGAGCCCCTCTGGGAGCAAGGGAGGAGAAGCAGGGAAGGAGGCCGGGGTGAGGGAGGGAAGGGATGGCCACAGGGGCCACCGTGGAGAGGGCCCCTGGGGGACAGGAATGTGCTCGCTGACTCCTGTCGCTCCTCTACCCTGGGGTGCTCACCCCTTCCGGCTCCCTTCCAAGTCCGGGCTGCTCCCTCTCATAAACTCCTCTGCCGCATTAAAAAGAACACGGGGTGGGGGGCAGAGGAGGTCACTGCTATCTGCCCATGTTTATCTGGTTCCTTCCTGGGGGGACTCCGTTCAACACCACTTCCTCCGAGAGGCCCTTTCTATGCATGCCCACCCCCTACCCACTCCCGTGCCTCCGCCCCACCTGGCTTCCCCCCCCCTCCGTACTGCCCACCCCCCCTTTCCTCACTCAGTAGTAACCAGATGACCTGGGTTTGGATGCTGGTCCCTTCTTACTGCCAAGATCTCTGCGAGCCTCAGTTTTCTTACCCACTCTCCCCATCAGCCCCCCCAAAGGAGATAAGCATATTTACAGGGATAAAGTGAGAAAAATCTTGTGCAAATGCCTAATGCGTTATCTGGACCACGACAGGTGCTCACCAAATATGAGCGACCCTCCCGGCTTCTTTCCCCATTAGACTCTCAATGGCTGGCGAGGGAGCGCACAAAAGGCACTCGAAACCATCGAATTCATCTTCCTTCCTGTCTCTATTAGAAATCAAACATCTTAAGGGCCGGGGCCTCTCCGGGTCCGGCACGTAGACTCTCGGGCATGGGGTCAGCTCATTAAGTATTTGTCGAATCAATGAGAAAAGTGGTTCAGGAAGGCAGAGGCCCTTCCAAGCCAGAGCTGATGGTGATTCCACACCGTGCGGCTGGCGAGGAATCGGATCTAAGGACCCTCCATCGCTCTCAGAATGGGTCTGGCCTTCGCCTCCCTCCGTCCTTTCCAAACAGCCCCCCCCCCGCTTTTATATTTTAATGAAATGTCACAGTGACCTCAGGAACACAGGAGGAGGTCATTAATCAGAGACGCAGATGCCACTCCTTCGGAACCTGTCAAAGGCGTGCCTGAAAAATCATCCGTATGTTTTCCACAGTGACAAAAACAACACCTTCTAATCTCCCACGGAGTATTAAATCCCACCAGCCAAACAAATGCCTCCTGACAGCTGACGGATAGGTATTTCCCCGACAGCCCCTGGCACAGAAATGTCCCCTCAACGCAGTCTCTAAAGGAGCCTAGAAGAAAGGGCGAACCAGCCGGCCGGCTCCCTCCCCGCGCGGCGGTGTGCAGCGTCTAAGCAGGCCACACATAAAACACATAACCTTCAATTGACCTTTCGCTTATCTATAAACACAGAACGCGCTGCATGGACCCCGATCCGCCAAGGAGCCGTTTCGGGAGAATTTATTTCATTTTACTATCCATAAAAATAAATTGCTCTTCACAAGGAAGACCCAGAAACCCCACTCTCTTCCCCTAATAAGATTATTATGAAAGGGATGTTTTCTCTGAGCGATCGCAACTACGTGGCATGCTGTCCTTTTTTTTTTTTTTTTTTTTTAAGCACGCTTGATTGTCACGTTCAGATTGCCTGGGGCAGGCTGGGCTTTCCTCTTGTTTTATTTTTGCTGCTGTTGTGATGGGGTCCAACATTCCCGATGTAGGCAAACTTCTCTTACCGTTCCTCCCCTCCCCACACCGAGGGTTTCCTCGTTCTGGGGCCGAAGCCGAGGGCAAAGGTGGAAGCAGCTTTAGAACAGGGAGAGTGCGTGCTTGGGCATAAATGTGGGGACACGCACGGGTGCCCATGCAGACACACGTGCACACACGCGACCTTGCACACTCACACTGGCCGGTGCCCCCTGTGTTGCTGGCCCACAAGAGCGGGAAAGAAGTTCTGCCATCGTGATAAGAAAAAAACGTATCTCGGGGCGCCTGGGTGGCTCGGTCAGTTAAGTGTCTGACTTCGGCTCAGGTCATGCTCTTGCGGTTTGTGGGTTCGAGCCCCACGTCGGGCTCTGTGCTGATGGTGTGGAATCTGCTTGGGATTCTCCCTCTTTCCCTCTCTTTCTGCCCCTCCCTCACTTGCACTTTTTTCTCTCCGTCTCTCCCTCTCAAGAAAAGAAATAAATGAAAACAAAAACGAAAAAAAAAAAGAAATACCTCCCCCTCCCCAAGCTTCAGTATTTCTCAATAGCCTTTAAAGTACTGTCTGTGACACTAGGCTCGGCTGATTGTTGGCCACGGTGCCTGCGGTGCCTGGGTGGCTCAGTGGGTTGAGTGTGCAACTTTGACTCAGGTCATGATCTCATGATTCATGAGTTGGAGGCCCGTGTTGGGCTCTGTGCTGACAGCCCAGAGCATGGAGCCTGCTTCGAATTCTCTATCTCCCTTTCTCTATGCCTCTTCCCCACTCACGCTCTGTCTATCTGTCTTTCTCTCTCACTCATTTGCAAACAAAAATAAATAAACATTAAGAAAAAAAAAAAAGAGTGGCTGCACCAAAGGTTCTGCCATGCCTCTTTGAAGAATGAAATTAACATGGCGTAGTTGAGGTCTGCTTTGTGCTGGCTTTACAGAAAACCCCTTCTTTAACCTTCCCAATAGGTTGCTGACTATTTTTTTAAAAAAGAGGAAATACGAATAGACAGGAGAGGAACTGAGCCAAGGTCCCACCGCTAAGGAAGAATGAGGTGGGGGTGTTGTCTTCTCCAGGCTTAGCGGGCAGACAAAACTCCCCGGGAAGGAGCAACGTGGGGGGAAAGACGAGCAGGACCGGGACAGTGGTCTAGGTCCCCGTGACACATGGAGAGCAGAGACTTGCATGAAGCAGAGCAATCTTGTCAGACAGTAACTTCCATGTGGTCGAGGATCCAGGAGAAACAGAAATATCTTTCTAAAGGGTAGGCTGTTGGGACCACAGCTCTCCAACCACCATCATATAAACGAAGAGAGGAGAGGGAACAAAATTAAATCTCAAAAATGGGTCTTTAAAAAATTACTTGTGTTATTCTGGTTTATTGATTTTTGACACTTTACATATTTACATAAATGTAAATTGCATATTCGAAAAAGGTTTCTAAGCAAAGAGAAGCATATATAACTCACTCAAGATCTTACCATGTGTAGGTTAATAGTCTGTATTTTAATCCTTATTATTTATTTTTTTAGAAATGTTTTCATTTTTTTTTTTGAGAGACAGAGACAGAGCATGAGGAGGGAAAGGGGCAGAGAGAGAGGGAGACACAGAGTGTGAAGCAGGCTCCAGGCTCTGAGCTGTCAGCACGGAGCCCGACATGGGGCTTGAATTCGCGAACCGCGTGATCATGACCTGAGCTGAAGTCAGATGCTTAACCGACTGAGCCCCCCAGGTGCTCCAATCCTTATTGTTTAGAATTTAATAGCTGCTTTTTGACTGCGCAAAATGCATTTTTAATCTATTTAAGGTCTTTTTAAAAAATTAAAGTCAATTTTTGGTAAATTATTATTTACTAAGATATTATTGGCAGAAAATTGTTTAGAATATCTCTCATGGTATTTTAAAAATATCTTTTATTCCTATAGTTAGGTCTCTTTTTTCTTTCTAATATTGTGTGTGTGCATGTGTGTGTGTGCGTGCGTGTGTGCGTGTGTGCGTGTGTGTGTGTGTGTACCTTGTGTAGGTTTTGTTATTCTTAATCAGCTGTTTATCCGAGTAGCCCTGGTTACTTACTTAGAGACCATAGTTGAAGAACGAGAGTTCTCTTTGCTACTGGTTGGTTATGGTTTTCTAGGCCTTTCCAGTGAACTGAGCTAGAAAATGTTTTTTGGGGGCCATGTGGGTGGCTCTGTCGGTTGAGCCTCTAACTTCGGCTCAGGTCATGATCTTATAGTTCATGAGTTCGAGCCCCGAGTCGAACTTTGTGCTGACAGCTTGGAGCCTGGAGCCTGCTTCACCCTCTATGTCTCCCTCTCTCTCTGCCCCTTCCTCTCCTCGTGCTCTCTGTCTTCCTCTCAAAAATAAATAAACATTTAAAAAAAAAGTTTTTTTTTTCTTAAAAGTGCTTATTTATTTTTTGAGAGAGAGACAGAGCATAAGCAGGGAAGGGGTAGAGAGAGAAGGAGACACAGAATCTGAAGCTGGCTCCAGACTCCAAACTGTCAGCACAGAGCCTGACGCGGGGCTCAAACTCATGAACCTTGAGGTCATGACTTGAGCCGAAGTCGGGTGCGTAACCAAAGGAGCCAGTCAGGTGCCCCTAGGAAATGTTTTTAAGATAAAATATTTCATCGGTTCATATTGACGCTGCTAATTCAAATTCAGAACCACAAACACTTTTCTTAACCCCATCAATATGCAAGCATGCACACATCCTGAAAATTCCATTTATCAAAGAAACCGACATAATTTCTCATCTGTTTTCTCCAGAGGCGTCCACAACAGTCTGAAAATTACAATATAAACACTACCACCAACAATGTTTTCTGAAAACATGTTAAGACTTCTATTTTTTTATCCGTTCTTAGGAACTCTCCTGTTAGGTCTGAATAGTCGAATAATGAAGTTAATCTCTGGGTGATGATATCACCAAATTGATACATGATTTTGCTTTCATTATTTACAATTATACAAAATATTTAATGATTCCAAAGTCATGTCTGCAAAACAAAGGCTACTCAGAGAAGTCCAGCGTTTTCTCCCTCTTCCCATCCCCCAATTTCTCTACCTTCCCAAAGGGAGTTATTCGTTCATTTTTATCCTTCTATGAGTGTATATTTAATATTAACATATGTTTTATGTTAATACAAAAATGTGTATATGGATTTTAGGTTTGTTATAAGAAAACAAAACTTATCGACTATGTTAATATAAGAAATAGATGCGTGAATGTATCTTTTTATCCCCTTTCTTAGATACAGAGTTTCATATGATAATAATTTGGTTCATCTTTTTTCCCGACTTAACAATACATTCCAGAGGTTATTTCCCACAAGGGTGTAGAGATAGAGCTCATTCCTTTTTACGATGGCATAGAACTTTGTGAGAGTGCCACGGTTCTTTGTCTCCTATTTAGGAACATTTGATACGTGCCCAGTCTTTCATTATTACCAACGTGCTGCAGCGAATACTCATGTACGTATTTCTTTCCGTATTTCTGGCCGTGTGTTTTTGGAATAGGGATGGCGAGGTGAAAGTGTACGTGTCTACACACTTTTGCTAATAGCACTTTGCCAGACATGCCAAATTCCTGCCAACAGGGGTTGTATTGCTTCACGTTCCTGTCAGTGACACGAGAGACCCTGTATCCATATAGACACGCCACAAAAAATAGGGTGCCAACTTCTAAAGTTTTGATGATCCCACCGATTGGGTGGAAATGGTATCTCGGTGGTATCTCAGAGTTTTAATTTGTGTGTGTGTGTGTGTGTGTGTTTTAAATATTTATTTTATTTTTTTGAGAGACAGAGACAGAACAAGAGTAAGGGAGGGTCAGAGACAGAGAGGGAGACACAGAATCCAAAGCAGGCTCCAGGCTCTGAGCCGTCAGCACAGAGCCTGATGCGGGGCTCGAACCCATCAACCATGAGATCACGACCTGAGTGGAAGTCGGACGCTTAATCGACTGAGCTACCCAGGTGCTCCTAATTTGCGTTTTTCTTATTGTGATGGATGTTGACCATCTTTCCATATAATTAAGGGCTTGATCATATATACATATTTTATGTGCAACTTCTCTTCATAGCCCCTCCCCATTTTCCTTTAAAGTCATCGTTTGTCAATGGCACGACCTCGTCTGTGTGGGTCACATACGGACAGCAGACAGAGAGGGGCAGAAGACAAAGGCTGAGAGAAGCAGAAGAATATCCAATGAATTCATTAGCATGAATATTAAGATAAGGCAGCCTGAGATATGAGACTTGAAAGACTTCTTCACTGGACATTAATGGAGGGGTTTCTAACTCCTTGTCTGAGCCCAAAAGTCCACTAAGATCTGGCCTCTGCTACCCCTCCAACCTCTTTTTTCTTTATATACTTTATTGTCCTACACTCTAGCGTCATTTATGGAATGGCTGTTAAAAACACAGGCACCACGGGACTTGGGGGGCTCAGTCGGTTAAGCGTCCAACTTCAGCTCAGGTCATGATCTCGTGGTACATGAGTTCAAGTCCCGTGTTGGGCTTTGTGCTGAAAGCTCAGAGCCTAGATCCTGCTTTGGATTCTGTGTGTGTGTGTGTCTCTCTCTCTGTTCCTCCCCCAATCACACTCTGTCTCTCTCTCTCTCAAAAATAAAGATTAAAAAAAATATGGGCACCACTGGGAACTCCCCAGGGTGATAGATATATTCTCTATCTGACTGAGCGGTGATTACCGGGGTGTTCATATTTTCCAGCACTCATTGAATGGTACACTTAGAGTGTATGCATGGTATCACATGTCAATTATATTAATGCATAGTAATGCCCAGGCCCTATCTTACCACGTCAGAATTTGGACCTGCACTTCTAGCAAGTTCCACAGGAGATGCTTTTGCATAATAAAGTTTGAGAACATTTAACTACTTATAGTTCCTTAAACTAGCAAGATGTCTGGGTCCCTATGCCTGCTTATTCTGCTTTGGGCTGGACTGTCCCTGAGTACATGAATAATACCCATGCATCCTCAAGTTGGTCATGTCTCCTGGGTTGATGTGAGCCCTTCTTTCCTTGGATCGCTACTGTGTGTACAAATGTATGATACTTTCATATACATCGCATAATTTTATTATGCATATATATATATATACATGCACAGACACAATAGACTAAATGTGTGCGTCCCTTCAAAATTCACGTGTTGAAATCATTACCCACGATGTGATGGTACCTGGAGGTGGGTCTTTGGGAGGAAATGAGGTCATAGGGTGTAGCCCTCATGAAACGGGTTAGTGCCCTTATAAAAGGGACCCCTGAGGCTCTCTCCCTCTCCTTCCACCATGTGAAGATACAACAAGAAGACGTCCATCGGCAAAACCGGAAGGAGACCTTGACCGCACTAGCACCCTGATCCTGGACTTCCTGCCTCCGTGACAAATACATGTCTCTTGTTTATAAGCCGCCTGGTCTGTGGTAATTTGTTCTCGCAGCCGCACCTAAGACTATATTAATAGGACTTTATATATTTTTTTATATTTTCTGACTTTGGTGAAAGAACAGAGGAAGAAGCAGCTAAGGGTATAGGTTAAGAGTTGATTTTTGAAGGTCATACATATCAAGCTGACAAGTTGGTTTTTAAATCATTAGCTATCATTTAAAGAATGCTTGTTTTATACTGGGAACTGTGCTAAACACAGTGTAACTTTCATTGCACTACTTTCCTATGTGGTTAGTAGTATTTTATTTATTTTTATTTTATTTTATTTTGTTCTATTTTAAAGTTCATTGATTTATTTTGAGAGCGAGCAAGCATGTGCGTGCATGTGAGTGGGGGAGGGGCAGGGAGAGAGAGGGAGAGAGAGAAGCCCAAGCAGACTGTGTGCAGTCAGTGCAGAGCCTGATTCAGGGCTCAGACTCAGGAACCATGAGATCATGACAGGAACTGAAATCAAGAGTCAGACACTTAACTGACTAAGCTACCCAGGCGCCCCAGTATTTTACTTTAAAGGTGAAAATCCGAGACTTAGAGAGGTCAAGCCCCTTGCCCAAAGTCCCTGAGCTTCAGGTCATACCGGGTCCCAACCGCTCTCAAAGCACGCATTCTTAAATATTGTGTGAGTGCCTCTTAGGTCGTTACAGTATGAGGAGACGAACACTTTGCATCAGAGAAATGAAGATGTTTGGGGATCTTGGAGGGGATACCCAGTAAATAAAATCCCCCTTTTATGCTCAGGTTCTATGCAAATGAGAAAAGCAAAACATAAAGGCATATTGGAGATGAAAAAAGACTTTTCTTTCTAATTATGGCCTCGTTGGAGAATATAGCTTTGTATGAGACACAGGTGGCTGTACCTAACAGAACTGGCTGGACTTGACCGGTCCTCACAGAGCTGGGGCAGGGCAGGTGCCCCCTGCAGAGGTGGAGCGAGCCTAGGAGGCTTCCCGGAGAAAGTAGCTCATTTTCCTAAGAAAGAAGATTCAGATCGAGTCATAGAAAGCTGAGTATTCTTCCCAAAGGTACATAATCCTCCAAGTCACTCCACATGCCCAGGAAGGTGCAGTAAAGGTGACAGAGAGAGCTTGAAGTGTTTAGCAAATTCCATTGCTCCTGGGATCTGGAAGCAGGAGAAGGATGGTAGATCTGCTCTCCCAGGGGACATAATCAAGGGCGTTGCAGTGTCCCGAGCCAAGGAAAGGAAAGGTGTTGGAGACCTATGTCTGCCACACTTGGCAGCAACGTGGCCACAAAGAGGCACTCACAATCTTCGTGCCTGCAAATGTAGTTGGCTGTGTGTAGCTGAGGGCTAGGAGGGGCAAATATTCTGGGGAAGAAACGATGAGTTTCATTTTTATAATATACACAACCGTAGAAAGAAGTTATATCTCCTCTTTTAGGACGCTGTGTGTTTACAGAAGGAGAAATGATGCTTCCGCGGGTTTGTATAATGTTTCCATCACTTCCAGAATCCATCGAAAGAAGCATAGCTTTGGGGCCAATACCAATATGAAAGTGTTGAACTTTAAAATTAATATTCATAGTGGGCATGTATCCCTTGATCTTTCCTTGGATTCTATGCATGGAATCCTGTAGAAAGTGAAAAGGAGTCTTGCTTTACAAGATTTTCCTTTTGTCTCTGGGCCCGCAGTTACCTGTGTTAACAGTCTCTTCTTTTGCTTTGGGTAGCCCGAATCCTCTTTGCTTTGAAAATTAATAAGTGAAAAACTATTTTCCTATGCACTCACAACATTTCTGACACCAACATGTGGGTTTTTTTTCCCTCCCACACCAAATAATCCTCAAATGCCCTGTGACACCTGCTGGGTGTATTACAACTCAATTCAATTCAATCCGGACACTATCTACCCGGAGTTAACATCAGAGCCCACAGCTTATGGGCTCAGTCCCACAAAAGTGCCTTCCCTCGAGATGAATTACAAGTCCCAGGTGGTCACCTGTGATTCTGATCAACTAGAGTTAAAATGGGGCTCCCATCACCTTCTCCTGAAGTTCGATAATTTGCTATAATGGCTCACAAGACTCAGGGAAACATTTATGTATTCTTAGCACTTTATTATAATGGATATTATAAAAGATACAGCAGAATATCTATAATATCTAGAAGTTCAGAAGGTGTTCTGTCCCTGCGGAGTTGGGGTACCCGGTCCTCACAGCACATGTGTGTGTTCACCAATCCAGAAGCTCCTTGCACCCCGTGGTTTTGGGATATTTATGGAGGCTTCACTATGTAGGCATGAAAGATTAATAACTCGATATCCAGCCCCTTTCCCCTCCCTGGGGGATGAGGCTGAAAGTTCCAAGCTTCTAACCATGGTTCAGTGTTTCTGGGGACCAGTCCCCATCCTGAAGCCCACCAAGAGTTGTCTCGTTCAAACGCATGCTCCCATCACCTAGGAAATTCCAAAGGGCTGAGGAGCTTTGTGTCAGAAACTGGGATCAAAGACTAACGTTAGGACAAAGGTATTCCTAACGTTACCAGCCCTACCACTCAATCCCTCTGGGGATTACAAGGGTTTTGGAAGCTCTGTGCCAGGAATCGGGGGCAGGGATCACACATTTATTTCTTACTGTGTGACACTGAACATACCTAACGTCCTCAGACCTAATTGCAGGTAGATGGTATGTTTTCCTGGGTTAAGTTATTTATTGCAAACATAATCGAGATGGAAAAATTAAGGAAATCAAGGTAACCCATTATAAGTGTTAAATATCAAACACTTTAGGCCTCGATTTGATAGCCTATTTAAACATTAAACGTATATTTAAACACCTTTGACTTTTTATTTTTTTAAAGCAATCCTGATCCTTGGGCGTGCACTCAATGAGAGAGGGTGTATCTCAGTTTACCATTCACTGGAAGGAAGCGATAGAGTAGATGAGGTAAAGACATTGGCTTTGGGGTTAGAGAGGTCAAGGTTCAAGTCCTGATTCTGCAGGTAACCATCAGCATGATCATAAACAAGGGCCTTTTAAAAAAGACAAGAGGGATGCCTGGGTGGCTCAGTCACTTGAGCATCTGTCTTTAGCTCGTGTCATGATCTCACGGTCCATGAGTTTGAGCCCCGCATTGGGCTCACGGTTGTCAGCACAGAGCCCACTTCTGATCATCTGTCTTCCTCTCCTCTCCTGTGTGTGCTCTCTCTCTCTCAAAAATAAATAAATCATTAAAAAATAAAAATAAAAAATAAAGACAAAATGGAGCTGTTCCATGCCAGTAAAATAACACATAGAAAATATTTATCATTATTGCTTCTAGGACCTAATAACGTAAATGATAATAGTATTCCATTGAAGAGGGTGTTTTTACTTTTTTTAAATTTATTTATTTATTTTGAGAGAGAGAGAGAGAGAGAGAGAGAGAGAGAGAGAGAAAATGCATGTGAGCAGGGGAGGAGCAGAGAGACAGGGAAAGAGAGAGAATCCCAAGCAGGCTCTGTACTGCCAGCGGAGATCCCGATGCGGGGCTCAAACTCATGAACATTGAGATCATGACCTGAGCCGAAGGCAGACGTTTAACTGACTGAGTCGCCCAGGCGCCCCTACAGAGGGTGCTTTTCAAGATAATTTTTTCCTTAGTTTCTTCAAACATACGTCCGTAGGATACCTGAAGTCAGGTAGGCACAAAAGTGAGGAGTTAATTTTTTGTTGAATATTTGCCCAGATTCAACTTGCTTTAAGCAGCGAATATCATTCGGAAGGCTACGTAAGTTGGACGAGCTATTTTGGAAGTTGCCCTCTTTTATTCAAGCACCAGGTTTTTTCATCCTGTCACACTTCAAGGATTTAACTTAACATCACCTTCTACCTGGAAGATTCGTTCCCTGAGTACCTACATTTTAGTTTATGTTCTCCTGGTCTGTTTCTTTCTTTTTTTTTTTTTAAACGTTTAGTCAGTTTTGAGAGACAGAGAGAGAGAGAGTGCAAGGGAGGGTGGGGCAGAGAGAGAGAGAGGGAGACACAGAATTCGAAGCAGGCTCCAGGCTCTGAGCTGTCAGCACACAGCCCAATGTGGGGCTTGAACTCATGAACCGTGAAATCATGACTTGAGCTGAAGTTGGGGTCTTAACCAACTGAGCCACCCGGGGGCCCCTCCTCTTGTCTGTTTCCACTAACCCAACTACAGAGATTTACAATATCCTGGTTTCCCCACCATCCCAGAAGTAGGACTGGATTGAAATCATTCACTGCCCATTTCCCTGGTGTCTGGCAGGGAGCCTGACTCTTAACAGCAATTCCCACAAATATTTTTTGAATGAATAAATTATATTGATATGTAGCTTCAATTTCTCTATTTGAAAATAATAAGGGTTTCGAAATAATTCCTGAGAGAGCAATAATAATACCTCAAAGCAAAAATAATTTATAAAGCATTTTACTTGATAAAAGTAATAGTTTTAGGGCACCTGGGTGGCTCAGTGGATTGAGCGTCCTACTTCGGCTCAGGTCGTGATCTCATGGTTCGTGGGTTCCAGCCCCGCGTCGGGCTCTGTGCTGACAGCTGAGAGCCTGGAGCCTGTTTCCGATTCTGTGTGTGTGTCTCTCTCTCTGCCCTTCCCCACTTGTGCGCTGTCTCTGTCTCTATCTCTCAGAAATAAATAAACATTTAAGAAAAGAATTAAAAAAGTAATAGTTTAATTATGAATCAATAATCTAGTTGATAATGTGATTACTTTACAACACATTTTACAAGGTGCATTCTTTTACCTATCATCTCTCTTAATACGCAAAGCAATGGTTTGACGTAGTACTGGTTGTTTTAATTTGTCATTTTACAAGTGAGCAAGACATACACTAAGCCTCACAAGAGTGAAATTGCTGTTCTCTTGACCAACATGCATACAATAAACTGTGATATAATGCAGCCATGAAGGGAATATTTAAGTTATCACATTCAGCCCTTAGAGCCCGGTGAAGGGAGAGATTCAAGAAAAACCGCAAAGAATGTTCTGGATCATCAAAGCGATAGCTTTGTATTTGGTGCTGGAAATACAAAGATAAATAAGACATGGTCTGTTATTGTAGACAGCACGTTCCAGAGGTTAAAAGAAATGTATAAACAAAGGCATGCTGTGTCATAGGTTTAGAGTTGGAAGTTTAGTCAACTCTCCAAGAGAAGGTGAGGAAGTCTCGGTGGCGATGTGGATTGGTAGGTGTTCCCCATGAGGAAAGGCGGGTTCCGCTAACACAGCGGCCTTTTCTGGGTCTATCCAGACCTGTAGGGTGGAATGCCTGGGCAAGAAGCAGGAAGAGTAACTAGAGCGGGAGATGGCACCAGACCATGGCGTATCCAGGTAAGGCACCAGAGAAAAACGAAGGTCATGACTTTGAGATTTGTCAAGAGTCAGATGCCTTGGCACCATGCAATGTGCACTTGGGGGTAAAAGTCTGGGGTTCCTGAGAGGAAGAACCTTGAGGTTATTCAATAAATGTTTAAAATCTTACTTGATTTACCTTGTAGAATGTATAAGATTGAACAACATGCCTAGTACTTTCCAAGTCAATGTCAAGTAAAGATAAAGGGTTGTGGAGACGCCTGGGTGGCTCAGTTGGTTGAGCGTCGTACTTCGGCTCAGGTCATGATCTTGTAGTTCATGAGTTCGAGCCCCACATCAGTCTCTGTGCTGACAGCTTGGAGCCTGGAATCTGCCTTGGATTCTGTGTCTCCCTCTCTCTCTACTCCTCCCCTACTTGTGCTTTCTCTCTCTCTCAAAAATAAATAAATATTTAAAAAAATTAAAAGTAAAAAAGCATTGTGTGTGTGTGTGTGTGTGTGTGTGTGTGTGTGTGTGTGTGTGATAGAGTAAGAGAGAGAGAGAGAGACAGAGAGAGAGAGAGAGAAAGAAAGAGAGAAACAGAGAGGTGTTTCTGAGACTCCCTGACCCCTGCATACAAAAAGCAGGGGAGAAGGAGGCCATCTTCAAAGCCAAGAGGCCATATTTACTTATTCTTGCAAAGAGCAAGAGCTCCACCAAACCCAGAAGGAAGGTAAGAATTTATTCCTTACCAGGAAACTGACATAGAGTAAGAATATAAAAAGGACATCATAAAAGGAAAAAGATTATATTAAAAAAAGAATACCAGTCCACTTTCTTTTCCAAACGCCTATCAGTTAGAAGCATAGTTCCCTCATTTTTTTCCAGATAAGAATGCCCTCTGTGTCATGCAATTCGTGACATATTTGTTCCTCAGTTATTAGATTTTATTTCTTTTTCCGTTCATTAATCAGCGTGAGGCAGCTATAAGCCAAAGACTTTAATCTATACTTTAATCTAGCCTCTCAGTGTGTCTCTCCAGCTCTTTTCACGTTTCATATTGAGACTTAATTTGCATTTTGAGGAAACTACTTGGAGCCCTTTGGAAAATCCACCGCACCAGTGGGCAATCGGGGCCACCTCGCGCTCTCCGGCCTGCCACGTCTCAGCAAGCTCACTCGCTGACATGGTTCCACAGCCCCGGCCACATGTGTTCCCAGCGTGGCTTGTCAGTGACCCGTGTCCCACATGGAGGGCTTGCTGACCAGCGCTGGCCGGTTGTCCTGCTTTTTATTAAAGTCGTATTTTAGGGAGCATGTGGACGTAGTCTTACGGAGAGAAAACCAACTGGTTCCCGGCAGGTTGTGGTGTTTTGCAGAGTGCTGTGAGGAAATTAATTGCCCCTTCTAAAACCGTGAGACACCCCAGGAAGCGAACCTCCAGAAAGTGCCGGCTCTGCCCGAGGTCCCCAGCCAGGATCCTGCACATCTGGTTCCTTTTAAAGCGCTCTCTGCCTGTTGGTGTGGGATGAGTGAATGAGGACCAGGCTCTACTGAAACACCAGCGTGCCGAGGTGCCTCTGTGTTGACCAGTTATCAACAGGTCTTTAGTACAAGAGGGCAACCAGGAAATTGAGTTAATATTTATTACTCGATCCCATAACTCGTATGACCTTTCACACAACCGTGGACTGCAACTACAAAGCCAAGTCCCTAGGGAATCAAAGTTTGGCATCGAATTGGTATTACCAGGACTATGATTTGTGTATTTATACATGGAATCTATATATGGCCTAATATACGTCAGAGCTAAAACCCAAGTGGCAATCAGTCTACACGGTAGGAAAGAATGACTTGCAAATTCACACATGTGGTTTTGATTAAAATTTCTATTTCAAAACATGATTGTTTCCTTAAATAATGGCCACAATGACTTAATGGGCTTATTAGCGGCTATAACTTTTTTTTGGTAAATATGCTTTGTCTGTAAATATGTCTGAAAACACGAAATCTTGAGTACTACGCAGTTACGATTTTAGAGCGTTCGCACGGCCAACTCATGCATGAGAATCTATTTGGAATAAACTTTGGTAATAGACACATAAGTAACACCAAATATGAGTATGTTCTTTTGATACAGAGAAATATCAGCATTAAAAAGCTTATGTCATAATTAATTTATCGAGGCAGATTTCATTTAACTAGAAAGCAAATTTCTAAAATCTGTCAAGCAATTATGGTATTTTAAAAGTCGTGTACGTTGGTACGATCCTTATGTTTATGCGGGGCGACTTAGCAATATGTTTCAAATACTTCACCTCTGTGAATACTCTTGGCAATTCTATTTCTAGAAACGTAGGTTAAAAAATAATATAGTGAGAATAAAGTTTTTAAGTACCTGAGAATTAACGACAGCCTAATCTATTGCACTGAAAATGTGAATACGACATAAACGTACATCAATATGAATTTACTAAAAAGAATATGTATATTCCACATATATTCAATATATCAGAATACATGTCATTCCATTGTTATATATATAGTAGTGTATCTATTTACAGTTTTTTTGAAAACATAATTCTGTGTTTTCTAATTTTAGCAATGTACCTGCAGTACATTTTTAGTTAGAAAAATAAGCTTTTCATGATCAAAAATAGTCTAATGTAAAATTATTTTAGCTAACTATTTAGGCAGCGGAGAATAGGTGGGATCCTATTTAACCTGTTGCTCAAGAAATACGTGAACTTATACCTGCGTGTTGTCAAGGGAAGACTCAGATGGAACCAAGTATGAAGGAAACGAATGTAGAAGAGAGTTGTAGGTCAGAAGGAATGCTCACCAAATACAAGTTGCAAGCAGAACTTAAAAGGAAAAAATTTAAAAAAACCACACACAACAGTTTCCAAGGTACATTTATCTGTGTTGGGCAGACAAACAAAAAACACAGATAAAACAAACGGACAAACAAAAAAACAGTTTTCTCACACAATTATCTTTTTCTTTTTTTAATAATTTTTTAATCTTTTATTTTTGAGAGAGAGAGAGAGAGAGACAGAGAGACAGAGTGCAAGCAGGAGAGGAGCAGAGGGAGAGGGAGACACAGAATCTAAGGCAGGCTCCAGGCTCTGAGCTGTCAGCATAGAGCTCGATGCGGGCTCGAACTCCTGAACGGTGAGATCATGACCTGAGCTGAAGTCGGAGGCTTAACTGACTAAGCCACCCAGGCGCCCCTCACACAATTATCTTTTTAAAAAATGTCAAGACATATCTTCAGACATCAGCAGAGCAACCACCAGGAAGCCAAATGCTTTTATAAAGGAGTTCTGATTTATGGGAAATAGTCAAAGTTTTATGAGTTGGGATCCAGACCAAGTCAGGGTAATTCTGCTATGTTTGGTTTATCTCAGGTACAAAATGTATTTTTTTCTCTACCTGTGGTTTATGAATTTCTTAGTCATGTTGGAAGTGGTACAAACATCATTTTGTCCCCCTATAATTTCTTTTTCAGTCAATTTCCTGCCATCAAGATGTGGATTTGACCACCAAACTCGCGTAGAAATTTTCTGATTTTGCATCATTTTATTTAACATTGTGGTTTTTAAATAGTTGGTTTTTTTTAATTATCGATTTTGAGAGACAGAGAGCACGATCATGAGTGGGGAAGGGGCAGAGAGAGAGAGGGAGAGAGAAAACCTCAAGCAGGCTTGGCGCTATCAGCACAGAGCCCGACTCAGGGCTCAGATTCACAAACTGTGAGATCATGACCTAAGCCAAAATGAAGAGTCGGATGCTAGATAGTTTTTAAAATGTAGGTGTAACAAGAGATGTTTATTAATGCTTATATACTTTTTTTTTGTATCATTGAAAAGATGAGGGACGTATGATCTCACACTTAAAAGTTACTTTCTATCTAAAAGTTTAAAAAGACCCTAGATTTGTAGTTTACTTGTATGCGTCAGAATTATGCTACTGTCTGTATCAGCTTTATTAAGATTAGGAACATAGAACCATCACATTGACCCCTGCAGGCTGCTCCTGCGTACCTGGGTGCAAGGATGTCCTTTTTCTCTGGGACCTGCGTGTTTCCTAATTTCCCTGTCCTGCCAGGGAATGGCACCACCTGTGAAGAGACGTCACAAGCATAGGGCTTATGAGTATTCGTCAATTTTTCCTGGGCGTACTTCGTAGATAAAATTTCTACATGTAAACGATGTTCCTTTTCCTTAATAGCGAGCATGCCTGACTTGGTTTTTAGTTTACTTTTCAAAATTTTTTTTATTTTTGAGAGGGAGAGAGAGAGTGAGCAGGGGGGAGGGACAGTGAGAGAGGGGAACAAAGGATCCTAAGCAGGCTCTGTGCTGCCACAGAGCCCTATGTGGAGCTCAAACTCAAGAACCGTGAGATCATGACCTGAACTGAAGTCAGACGCTTAACCAACTGAGCCACACAGGCGCCCCTAGAGAGGAATTTTAAAGCATCTCTGTCATTTCATCTTAACTCCCTATTTAAGAGGGTAGTAAAGATTATGTCTACCGGGACTCAGTCTTCTGACTGTATTAAGCTCCAGAATCTGGTATGTCATTAAAATCACATCTTGGGGCGCCTGGGTGGCTCAGTCGGTTAAGCAGCCGACTTCAACTCAGGTCATGATCTCATGGTCTGTGAGTTCGAGCCCCACGTCGGGCTCTGTGCTGACGGCTCAGAGCCTGGAGCCTGCTTCAGATTCTGTGTCTCCCTCTCTCTCTGCCCTTCCCCAGCTCACGCTCTGTCTCTATGTCTCTCAAAACTAAATAAATGTTAAAAAAAAAAAAAAAAAGAGCACATCTTATCATGACTACAGGTCATTTATCGAGAACCTTCCATACTGACAAGTGCCCGTATTTGAATTTGGTAGTCCCTCTGACAGGTGTGTCGTGTGCTCCTTCTCAGGCATCTGAATGCCGACATCAAAATTGGCTAAAGTCTTTCTCTCCCAAGAGACCATTTTGGACTGCTCTGCCAAAGCCTGGCTCCCTCTTTTAAAACCCATTTGAGCTTCCACGATACACATAGAATTGTGTATCGTGCAAGGCACAGGGGAACACAACAAGAGATCAGGTTGATGTCTCTAACTCACAGAGCTCGTGGTACGGGAACCCAGAAAACCCTGAACTTCTCCATCAAGCGCAACAGACAGGGAGTGGGAATCCCAGCTTACACAAGGCAGTTCGGATCTTTCAAAAGAAATACACTCCTTTAATTTCAGCATCTGAGCCGAGAGGCTGATCCTGCTTCTGTGAAGCCCACTTGAAGAAAGAATAGACAGCGACAAACACAAAATGAAACACGAGGGCCTTGGCTGTGCCCACGCAAGTGAGGCCCTGAGGGTGACACCTCCTTGGCTTCCTGAGCTCCAGCTTCCGCGGAGCCCTCTGCGTATCTGGGGTATCTGAGAAGCGACATCTGGTCCTACTAGCCTCCAGTCGAGGTGTTTTATTCCCTCTTCAGGATTAGGCTTCACTCTGTCCCGGCTCTGTCTGCTAGACATGGAGCCGGGCAACACGCAGGCCACGCTTCTCAATGACGGCCACTCTTGTTACCGCCCCTGGTTGCCGGATCTGCACGCTCTGGTCTCCCGTCCCACCTCCAGTCCGGGCACCTGCTTAGCTTTCCATGTTGTCTTTCCTTGGGGCCTTAGGAGCTCCGAAGAACTTTTTTGTGTATTGCGGAGAAACGAGCAGCCCCCTATGTGGCTGCCTCCCACCCTTCCAGCCCAGGAAAACTCCGTCAGCCATTGCCAAGTTGCCCATGGGCACCCTGTTGGAGTTGGAACCATGCCTTCTCTGGAAGTCTCTCTGTCTCCACTGGCAGCACAGGCCCAAGGAAGCCAGGCCCTTGTTTGCTGTGCTCGAATGCTAAGCAGGACGCCAGCGCGCTCTGTTTGGAACCGTGGTCTCTCTCCTTCTCTCCTGACTCTTGATTTTCCCCTTGAGCATCAAGGGAAGATTTTTCCCAACATGGCAGGAATCTAACATCTCATTCCTCAGATTTTATTTATTAACATAATAATTAATACAGTATATACAGATAATTGTATTATAAATATTATAATATTATATACTTTAGTTCGATTAAATTATGTATTTATTATTAAGTTATATATAATTGTAAAGTATAATAACATAATGTAATGTATTAAACTGTAAAGCTACAGTTTTCTGGCTTTGTTCCTAAGATTAACAAAAATCAGCCTTAGAGTACTAAGAAAACCCATTTCTCCCTCAACAAAACTAAGTGTCTGCAAGCGGTAAGTGTCGGTATCAGATTGTTTTCTAGGTCTGGGGCCAATGTGTTATCCTGACATCAAAGAAGGGGGAAAGATCCCCGGCTGGTAAACAGGAGAGGAGAAACGTATCCATTTATAACACATAAATAAAGGCCTTTGGAAGAGGGTCCCTGAGGTGGAGGGGTCAGGACCAGCGGGCAGAAGGAATCGCTATAGACATGGGTGGGTAAAACTGTAGGGGCCTCAGGGGAGAGGGTGAACTTCACCGCTGGGACCAAGGGGACGAATTAGGTACGCCAGCCATCAAGACTCCAAATACCTAGATCCTCTGCCAAATATGAGGGTTTTCAGAGCGTAGGAAGTAATACAGGGTGTTTCATAATCGTCTAACTACAACAGTCGCTGATTCCCATGTGCTAATTTCCTGTAAGTGGCAAAACCCACTAAATCCTAAATGACCTTGAAAATGGTGGCCATGGGCTGTGACTGTGGCAGCAACCAGGCTGTAGATCTCTGAACCTTCAGCGCTCAGGTAGAAATAACAGGGGGCGGGAGTAGCAGTCAGGTGAGTGTTCGCAGGCCCCGATGAAGCAATATTCTGAGTTTCCTGCTCCCAGTTCCTCACAGCGGGTGCACGGTATTGTTCTCTCCCCCACCCCCTTCTAGCCATTTGCTGAAGAATCTTCAAGTAAGAAAACAATTAATTTAGACCCCAAAGCTAATTGGAATCAATAGTTAATGTTTCTCCCCAACTCTCGAGATTAATTACAAAATGATGTATGCTCACTTTGATGCCAGACTATAGATTTCTATCTAAAACTTGCCTCTGGGGACACCTTTTCCACAAGAAGTCAGCTGCCTGTAGTTTGTCATGGCGTCCCCTCCTCCGTCCACTTTCTTTGTTTTCTCTCCTTGAGATTTTGTGTCGAGGGCACTGTTACTATTGAGGCTATGGATTAGCTTTACTTGAAATAAAAACAATGTGTCTCCAGAAACCTTCAAGCAAGGACAGGGCGTCATGATAAAGGTGAAGGCAATGAGAGCGGGGGGTGAGGGGGTGGGGGAGGGACACACGGCTGTCCTCTGCAAGGCATTGCAGGTCGAAGTTGAGTTTATCACCTGCAACATTGGCTGGGGAACTTCTCTCGAATCAGCACAAGGCAAAGGCATTGCCAAGTGTGGAAAGCCGCTGGAGGTCTTAATTTTGACTTCTCAGTGAGGAGTCTGGATTTATTCATTCATTCATTCATTCATTTATTTATTTAAATTTTTGAGAGAGAGAGACAAAGCATGAGCAGGGGAGGGGGGGAGAGAGAGGGAGAGACAGGATCCAAAGCAGGCTCCAGGCTCTGAGCTGTCAGCACAGAGTCTGATGCAGGGCTCACACTCACAAACCACGAGATCACGACCTGAGCTGAAGTTGGATGCTCCATTGACTGAGCCACCCAAGTGCCCCAGGAGTCCAGATTTTAAGAGGTAGAGCTCTGCCTGTCCGCTGAGTGCCTTTAATATGTGGCATTTCAGGGGCTCCTGGGTGGCTCAGGTGGTTGAGTGCCGAGTTTGGCTCAGGTCATGATCTCACGGTCTGTGAGTTCAAGCCCCATGTCGGGCTCTGTGCTGACAGCTCAGAGCCTGGAGCCTGCTTGGGAGTCTGTGTCTCCCTCTCTCTCTGCCCTTCCCCTGCATGTGCTCTCTCTCTCTCTCTCTCAAAAAATAAGCATTAAAAAAATTTTAATATGTGGCATTCAAGAACTTTCAGGTGGCAATCACTAACTCCCTTTAGGTGGTGTCATTACCCAGGCAACTGGTACCCACAGGACACTCAGTACACACGTGTTTGCCTTTTACTTGGTTTTTCCCAACACAGAAATCCTACAGGACATTTGGCTGTCTGTAAGCCTGTTCTTCCTTTACTCCACTTGTCCCGCATGTCACCATGCAGGGAAGAGATAAGGAAGCATAAACTCGTCATGGCGGCCTTTCCCTATGGGAGAATAAGAATTTGAAATTGACATAAGGGCTGGTGTATTCCAATACTGCTCAGCAGTTGGGAGGAAGCTCCCGAAATGTCCGGATGCAGAGAATGGACTCTCTTAGCCTCAGCAGCCAGCTCTGTGTCAATCACTCCTTACTGCACGGAACTGAAGAGGCATCTCTTGCCTCCTGCCACGCCGCAGTAACATCATCTGTCAGGTTTGTATTCTTGCAGCCGGTGGAAGATATAACACAGATACATATGCCAGACCCCAGAGAAGAAAAAGTGTGTAGAAGGCCATCCCTACCCTCAAGGAGCTTCTGGCCTAGGAAGGGGCAGAATCCAAAACCCCCCTCACAGTCTCAGAAGAGAGCAGAATCCTACCAGGTTTGAATGCTAGACCAGAGTGTTAGAACAGGTGGATAGCAGGTAAGAGAGGGGTGGTGTTGGGCGTGGCTGGCCCAGGGAGAATGGCCAGCACATTCGGAAGCTACAGAAAAATGGGATGTGTAGTAGGATGGATGGCTCCCCTGGAAAGCCAAGAATAGAAGTGAGACCAGTGGGCTGTGGGCTTCTTGGTGAACCACAGCTGTTCTTGAGCAGAAGCGAAGGCACACTGGGTGTTAGCTTCCATGACACCTATGCGGAAATCCCGGGTCTGCTTCTGACTACCTTCTTGACCTCTGTCCATCACTCAGCCCCTCCGGGCTTGTGTTTCTATTAGTAAATGAGAACAATATCCATCTTAAATTGTTCAGGAGAAATACTGTTTCAATAGTCCCCTAAGTGTATGCGAAAGCAACCAAAGTTGAACTAGAATGAGTAAGGATCTGAGAGACGAGGTAAGGGGGGGATGGGTTGTGAGTTATTGGAAGTTTCCAGAAAGCAAGAAAAGGCAGGAGTCAGCTGGTCTCAGGGACTGTCTCTCCCAGTCTGTCTCTACTTCACTTCTCAGGCCCACCTTCCACACTTGGGGGAAAGCTTCGGTTCCTTCCCTCCCGTATGCCAGCTTTGCCACCAGTGACAGTCTGAGATTTGCTCCCTCTGATCCGAAGTTCCAAATCGCAGAAAAACACACTGATTTTGGTAAATGCCTCTCTTTGGCCCAATCAACAAGAACATCCCATTCAAATCACACGGTTAGAGTGGAGGAAGGAACATTCCCCGAGGGAGTCTTTCGGACAGACAATACGATAGAGTCAACCGATAGGGATGACTGACCCAACATGGCGGTCTAGGGTCTTGGATCAGAAGCATCTTCTGGATTCTGGGCAAGTCCCAGGTGCCATAAATTAAAAATGTTGGGTGACCACTTAATGCTAGACACTTCACGTATTATTTTGCTCAATGCTCCTATCAATTCTCAGATGAGGTAAGCCGTATTACTCACGTTTTATGCACGAAGTAATCGGGAAACTCAGAAGCATCCCAACTTGTAGCAATCACATAGGGAGTAGGTTCATCCGGCTCCAAATCTTAGGTTCTTTCTGCCTTTCTGTGTTTCCAGAGGCCAAGGGCCCTTCCTGTGTGGTGTGCCGTATTCCCCTCATTTGATTTTATTGAGGCAGGGTTTGCTTGTAAGCTCAGCGCACTATTAAAAGACATTTGCATCTAGGGCTCTACCCCTCCCTATTTTTCTGTGTAAAAGTCAGTCTTTCTCATCATCTGCAAAATAAAACAAAGCAAAGCCTCCTTTCCTCCGTTCCCTGCAAGATTTGGAATTCTTCCTTTGCTTATTCACAAAAGAGGCTCGTGTTCTAAGATGATAAAAGCCATGTGAAACCCATGACCTTAGTGAGCAACAATCTCATGAAGGGAGCAGGTGGAACTGGAGGCGGACCAACTGGGGGGCCCTCGGCCACACCGCGGTGGCTGCCGTAATTGGTAGCCCGCTGAATATCTCCAAGCCCCAGGTTTCTAATTAACAGAATGGGGATAAGCTAAACATCATCATCGTAGAATTGATCTGAATTTTCATGCAGAGACTCTTGTGAACTATTTTTTTTTTCTGCATGAAGTGTTTCTGATTGGTTCTATTTACATAGCATTAAATAGCTTGGGCAGTGTTGTATAACCATGGGAAGCTTGGGGTCATTCATTTGTGTTTTATTTAAAAAATTTTTTAATGTTTATTTATTTTAGAGAGAGAGAGAGAACATGAGCAGAGAAGGGGGAGAGAGAGAGGGAGACACAGAACCCAAAGCAGGCTCCAGGCTCTGAGCTGTCAGCACATAGCCCAATGCAGGGCTCGAACTCATGAACCATGAGATCATGATCTGAGTCAAAGTCAAACACTTAACTGACTGAGCCCCCCAGGCGCCCCTCGGTGTCATTCATTTAAAGTGAAATCCCGGGGCACCTGGGTGGTTCATTCAGTTAGGTGTCTGACTTCCGTTCAGGTCATGATCTTGTGGTTTGTGAGTTCGAGCCCTGCATCAGGCTCTGTGCTGACAAGCTCAGAGCCTGAAAGTTGCTTCCGATTCTGTCTGCATCTCTCTCTGTCCCTCCCCACCTCACGCACTCTCTCTCTCTCTCTCTCAAATAAATAAATGTTAAAAAAATAAAAAAAGTGAAATCCCTCTGAGGGGGTGAACAGTAGATGGCCCTGGGGGTTTCCGGCAGACATTCTGTACACAAAATCTTATTTTACTATAGCTTATTTATTTATTTTGAGAAAGAGAAACAGAGTGAGCAGGGGTTAGAGAGACAGAATCCCAAGCAGGCTCCACGCTGTCAGCACAAAGCCCAACACGGGCTTGAACCCACAAACCATGAGATTATGACCTGAGCTGAAATCAAGAGCCGGGTGATTAACTGACCGAGCCACCCAGGTGACCGCACAAAATCTTTTCGTGCACTCGTTGCTAGAAAGTCAAGGGGTAAATCCGAAACAAAGGACATAGAATTGAGAATGCAAAGGGCATTGATGTCAGGACAAGGGAAGGTAAGGATTAGAAATGGTCACCCAGAGAAAGTAATGTCCCATTGATGCTGATTATTATTGCAGGGAACGATGAACGGAACAATTACACCAAACCAGTGACCCTTTGAAACGGCACCCATAATATCCAGGTGGAATAAGGGACGATGCGGCCAGGCAGACACTTTAATCCAACCGGGCTTGACCTTGCTTTGGAAAGGCGTGGGAATATTTATCCAAACACACAAAATAGTCCTTAGATTGCCAAGACACTACAAGAATAATCACACGCCCATCCTGATGCAACAGATGTTGCAGTGGGTGAAAATTACATTCTGAATACATCTCGTTCTGCTGTGGTTTTCCCTTGCCGGCTTGGAAATCACACAGGAGTCCAAGGCTAATTTACAGGAGGCGGAGTCCGAGAGAAAGGCGGGAGAGACCAGCATGAAGTCTACGGGATCTGAACGCAAACATAACATCTTCCAGTCTCACTGGGCGCCTCGCTGCAGACAGGGAGGGAACCTGAGATTCAGGCCTTTTAGGGCTGAAAATAAAGAAGCAAGTGGCAATTTTCGCCGCTGACTGGCGAGGGTAAAACAGCAATAGAGAACATTTACTAAATATTTAGTATTGCCAGGCACCTGCTTTAAATAGTTTGCCTGTGTTCTTCGACCCAGTAACACTTGCAACTCTTATGTTACGGAGGAGAAAGACACACAGATCAGTTAGGCTAGCCTCCTGAGGCCACACAGCTAGAGAACACGCAGGCAGCCATCGAACCTATCCAGCCTCCAGCAAAGCATCCTTTCCCAAGCCCGTTGGCCAGAGAGATGGGCAGGATGCTGAACGGCCCTGAGGCCTTCATGAAAGATGATGGGTAAATGACCGATGTCCAGTGCTTAGGCGGGCCTGCGCATAGTAGGCACACGTGCACACACGCACGCACACACAAGAGGTGAGAGAAAGCCAGTTATATCCCTCCTTTCTCTCACAGTTAACGATCACCAATAACCCTGAAAACTTCAGAAGTCCCTTCCCAATCTGGGAAGGGACCTTCCACGGGCAAACAAGATAAAACCATAAAACCTCCACTTTCAACAAGACATGTTGGCCTTACGAAGGCGATTTCCATTTTGGCTTTGAAGTAGGAAAAGGCAAAGAGCAGAGAGGAGCTGAGACCGCAACGCAGCGGGGAGCTTGGCCTGCGGGGCCAAGGTGGCCGGAGAGCCGGTCCTGCGGCCTCGGGGTGGGGGGAAGGCACCGCGAGCGGGAGGCGGGGGCGCCAGAGCCAGATCCGGCCGCGTGGACCGCCGCGCCTCCAAGAAACAGACATGGGAACGGGCTGGCGGCTGCGCGCACATCTGGAAAAGCGAAGCCCCGGGATGAATTATGCACGGATTATCTTGCACTTGCGCAGGAATTTCTGTTTATTCACAGTTGAGGAGCATAAAGACGAAAACCTGTTTCACACCTGGCATTTAATTTAGAAGGGATTGCTGGAAAGGAACGCCGTCTGAGCTACGCCAGCCTGGCTCTGCCTTGGGGCTGCAGTGGCCAGGAGAGGCAGTTAGGGAAACCTGGAGCCTTATTTTGCAATGGAGGGGGGGAGAAGAATGGGGATACATGGTTGGGGGGGGGAGATTTGTTCTCACAAAACCACTCCTAATGTGTGGAGGCACCGACACAGCCCAAGTGCGAGGGATTCACTCTGCCCAGCTTCTCTTCGGAAATGTCACCAGGAGCTCAGGCACCCCTCTGAGCTCCACACCCCAGGGAACTCCCCCACTTTTTGGGTTTGCTAAGTGTGAAAAGTCCGAGGAGATACCAATGCATTCTATTAGCCCCAAAGCGATGGTCTATTGTGTCTGGCCGGGGAGGTATCTCATTGAGCCCCGCTCTGGGGATTTTTAAATTCAGTTATTCCTGCTTAAAAAAAAAAAAAAAAAAAAAAAAAAAAAGAAAAAGCTTCTTTTCCTCCCATCAAGTCTCAGCTCTTTGTAAGCGGAAGGGAAAACCTCCCTTAGCATTGCAGCACAGGGATGTTCAAATGTGTAACACTTTTTAATCAAACCAGGGGCTGTTGGCTCCACTCCATGGGAGGGACAGGACATTTGTATATCCCTTGCAAAGGGAGTTTGCAGAGCAGGCAGGGTGGGAATTCTGTTATTGATCAGGAAACTGGTCCTGTCTCGCAAAAGATTTATTAGAAGAGTGGTTTCATATCAATGTTTTATGACATCTACGGAAAGTGTCAGAACAAAGTAAAATGAAACAAAAATTCTGTTTGTTTGTTCGTTAACGGGACAGGCACAGGTCTGGGTCATAGTGGCCCTTCTTCACATGACCCTCAGTTCCAGGAGTCCGACACCAGGTGAAACATTTAGTAACTATTCCAAAGTCCGTGATTTTCTTACCTACTCGCCCGCTTTGGTGGTGTTACCTTGTATCTGTAGCTTACAATGGTTAAGAATTTATTTTTTTCTTTTTCAAAAATTTTTTTTATTCTGTTTATTTATTTTGAGAGAGAGACATACACACAGAGTGTAAGTGGGGGAGGGGCAGAGAGAGAGGGAGACACAGAATCCGAAACAGACTCCAGGCTCTGAGCTGTCAGCTCCAGAGCCTTGACGCGGGGCTCAAACTCAGGAACTGCGAGATCATGACCTGAACCAAAGTCGGATGCCCAATGGACTGAGCCACCCAGGCACCCCAAGAATTTATTATTTAGAGGGGCACCTGGGGGGGCTCAGTTGGTTATGCATCTGACTTTGGCTCAGATCATGATCTTGCAGTCTGTGAGTTTGAGCCCCGCATCGGGCCCTGTGTTGACAGCTTGGAGCCTGGAGCCTGCTTCGAATTCTGTCTTCCTCTCTCTCTGTCCCTTCCCCACTCCCATTCCGTCTCTCTCTCTCTTTCAAAAATAAATAAACATTTAAAAAATTTTTAAAAGAATTTATTACTCAGAAATTGACTTAAAGGGCTGGGGATGGTATCATTTTAATTAATGGGAAAATGTTCTTTCTTCAAAATCACTCCTGCATGGATGGAGACTGGCGGAGACGGGAGAAATGAAGAGAAGCTTGCATTTTCCAATGCACTGCTGTGTGCCCAGCCAGTGGGAGCCAACAGCAACGCCTCTTTTGCTCAGTGTTGTGAGTTTAGCAAAATTCACAGTCGAGCCTCTGAGTGTGCAAACTGGCCACGAGGTGTACCGTGTGGGGAGATAAAATGCTCTATTTGACAGAATCGGGGAGACGGAATTTCTTGGAGAAGTCAAGAAAAGGGGACTGGGGCAATCCTGTGGGGAGGGACCCAGGGGAGACGGGCGGGCTGCCCAGCACTTGGGTCATGCATGGTGGCTGGGGCACTTGGAAAGGACGAGGCCGAATATCTAGCTCTGTTGTCTGCCCCTGAACCCCAAGCCTACAACACAAACCTCTATGCTCACAGGTGCCCTGAGTGTGCTGCCGGGGGGAAAAGAAGGAAAGAGTCTGCGTTCCTCACGCTGGGTTGTTGTGGGACAGGCGTGTCAAGCGTTAAGGCCACGAGCGGGGTCTACACCAGGGTAGGTTACTGGACTTCTCGCAGAGTGTGGGACAGCAAGTGTGGGACAGCTTTCTTTTACTCTCTGTGTACAGTCTGATTTTTCCCCTTAATCGTTTGCTGGAGCTGACCACAGGAGGTGATGGGTAACGACTCAGGCATTTGGCAAGGTGGCTGTCAGACCATAGGTAGCTTGACGTCATCATGGTGGGAGGACCCATCCTAGGATACAAGCGAACCCTGCAGACAAGGCCTTTTTTTTCAGAGACCCAGTCTGCCGGCGCGCCTCTGCTTCACGCCCTAGGAATAGCAACTTCACCGTGCTTCCAAAGCACACCAGCCTCATTCCCGGGGGTCTCCCGGCTGTGCGTGTCATGCTCGTTCTGCCTGGAACGTTTTCTTTTACGTTGTGTTCCTGAAAAACACCTACTTCTTTTATTTAAAAATTTTTTCTTCATGTGTATTTTATTTCTGACAGATTGAGAGAGAGAAAGAACATGGAAGGGAAAGGGTAGAGAGAGAGGGGGAGACACAGAATCTGAAGCAGGCTCCAGGCTCCGAGCTGTCAGCACAGAGCCTGATGCGGGGCTCGATCTCACGAACCGCAAGATCATGGCGGGAGCCGAAGTCAGACGCTTAACCAACTGAGCCACCCAGGCGCCCCTATCTACTTCTAATTCAAGATGCAAGATTCCACTGGTGCGGTGTCAGCAGCCCTTGTAGTGCCCTTCGGACAGATCTAAACATGGCATAGAGTCCACGTCATTACGTCTTGCTTTTTTTGTCCCCAGCCCTGCTGAATTGGTAGCAGTTTGAGGTCAGGATCCGAATCTCCTCTTAAGTCATGCAACCTTCCGCGTGAGGCACAGCACCGGCATGTGGCGGACTCACAACCTGTACACTCAATGAACGCATGAGTGCGTGGACCACAGCTGTGTCTCTGTGGGGGGATGGAGAGCGAGAGAGGTGATGACAGGCACATTCTGTGCACGAACTCGCAGTCGAGGGTCCCAGAGGAAAAAGCACGAGCAAGATAAATGCAACCAACCGACCACAGGACCAATCATTTTACAACCAAACCTGATCTACTGGGAATTCTCCTATCTGTTAGATTAATTTATCCCAGGCATCGAAGTGGGAAACGAGACCTTGAAAGCAAGGTATGAAGCAAACATCTAGGAAGCCCAAGGCTGGGAGCTTTCGCTCCAGGAGAAACCTGAAGACTCACCACCCCTCAGATTCATCACCCCTCCTACCCCCCACCCCGCACTCTGTCTACCTCTGTTCTGCAGATTTAAAGTCACAGTAGTTTAAGAAAATCAAAGAGAAGTCACTCTTACAGGTAGATGTATCGATAGCAAAGAGAAATTATCGTTGTTGGCTTGACAGGAAGAGATATATGAAAATTATAAACACGAACACAAAAACAGATCTGAGAGTTCTTCGTCCAAAGCAACTTCTTAAAACTAGAAAACGTTCCTGGATAAGTGGTCCCAGAATGTTGCGGTCCGGGGATGCCTGGTAGAGAAGAAAGAATTTGGGTCAGAATATCTGCATCCATGTTTTTCTTCTGTTACTCATTTCCTGTGTGACCTTGGGCAAGCTACTTAACCTCTCTGAGTCTCGGTTCCTTTATCTAAAATAAGTGGAGATTCCGAATTCCTTCTGATAGGATCTTTATGAACATTAAGGAACATGAAACTATACAGCTAAAGTCAAATATAGTTTTTTGGTAACAAAGAAATTTAAAGAAGAAACGTACTGAGGCAGGAAAGAACACGCATATAGCCCTTCTGGCTCTCTCTCTGTATCTTGTCCACAATAAAATGGAGTTCGGAAAATTAAACCGGAAAGGGTACTTAGGCACTCAGGTGATTATAGTCCCCATTGTACAGACGAGCAGATGGAGGCCAACGGTACCGACCTTCTCTAAAGAAGAAAGGGTATGTATAGGAACTTGCTGTTTTCACATTTTCTTCTCTGGGCCAGATGGAAAGAATGGATTTATTAAAAAGAACTCCTCACCAATGTCCAAACCCAAACAAGAGAAAATGATTACAAAGAAGACTTTTTAGCTTGACAGTTTCCTTAAAGACAATCTAGCTGTGATTTGGGGGTAGTGGGTCAGATAGGAGCTCCAAGCCACCATTATCTGACCTTGGAATCATGAGTCATGAGCCGATCGGTTACGGCCAGAGACTGGGCTTGGCTCTTTTGAGGATTCCGTCCAGTAGTCATCTCTCTGCATCCTTATGAAATAGGGATTATAATCCCATTTCTTTCAAATGAGGAAACTGAGGCTTAGTGGATTTCTGGTTTGTCTTTAATTTTGTTTTCCAAGACTCTCCCAAAGGCACCCAGCCAATTAATAATGAGGATAGACCAGGACGGCTGAAATTAGACTGAAATCAAATCTATGCCCAAGAAAATACATTACCAAACACTTTCTTTGTACTAGGTCCTTGTCTGTGCTAGTCCAGTACTTACTCTGTTCCATACCATTTAATCAAATATCCCTAAGAGTAGCGAACTTTGCGAAAAGAGAAATAACCTTGAGTTTGTCAGCTTCTGAGCTCACGAGCGGGGGACCTGAAAAAGTAGTCTCTTGTGTCACTACACAATAGACTTGCTCAACCCTAAAATAATGGGTCTCCATGTTCTTAGACAAATAGAAATCTCCAATTATAAATATTCATAGCATAAAAAATGACTTGGAATATTCCATACGGTGGTAGGATGTAACAGATCTTCATCATCATAAGACACAGTTTGATTAAAGATTGCTTTATGACAAGAGACGTTTTCTCTCCCCGTCACCTCCTGCCTGTCTTGCCACCATCTTTTCTAAATGCATTCGACCACGGGATACTTCCTACTGGTCTCTGCTTACTTACTTGAATCTGCTTATTCTTGTCTCAGCATGGAATTTCCTCCAGCCCCAACTTCTCCAGCTATGCAGTGCAAACCCTTCTTTCTCGTGAATTCCCACGAAAATGCCTCTTTTTTTTTAATTCAAAAAGTTCTTCTTGGTTTTCTGATAGAGAAGGAAGAAGGGAAGGGCAACATAGACTACTTTCCAACTCTGTACCAGGAACTATGCTAGGAAAATGGTGTATCTTATCGCACTTAATTCTCCCCCAAAACTGACTGGTATATATGAGAAGGAGTCTTAACACGCACAAAATCGAAAGTATTCAAATCACAAAGGTTCTAAATTAGAAAATTCTCAAATTCCAAACATTAAGGCTCAGAACTAAAAATATTCTAATTACAAAGGTTCTGAGTTAATAACGTGAAGACATATTCTTTTTATGGGTGAGGAGGCTCCTGATTTAAACATGTTTGATAATTCTTTTGGTTCCGTGTTGCTTGGCCAATGGACAGTACCTGGCAAGCTAGATGGTCAGACATAATCAAGACAAGCTGTGCCATATGTATTTTGGGGATGAATTTATCTTCTTTTTTTTTTAAAAGAATTTAATGTTTACTTACTTTTGAGAGAGAGAGACAGAGATAGAGTGCAAGCGGGGGAGGGGCAGAGAGAGAGGGAGACACAGAATAAGAAGCAGGCTCCAGGCTCTGAGCTGTCTATACAGAGCCAAACGTGGGGCTCGAACTCAGGAACTGCGAGATCATGACCTGAGCTTAAGTCAGACGCTGAACTGACTGAGCCACCCAGGTGCCCAAAGGGGGTGAATTTATCTTCTATTTGGAATATAAAATTTTCCTGATACTATATTCATATCTCTAACTCAAAGATATTCAATCTCATAAAATCCAGAGAAGTGATATCATTTTTGTAGGTAGATCATATTCTACGACTAACAAGGAGATGCTTTGAAGGCATTAGGGAGCTGCTCGAAATTATCGTGGGCTGGAACATGGGGAGGTGGGTTAGGAAGTGGTGGAGGCAGAAGGCACAGTTCTGACTTTTCTCATAGAGTCGCTTTTGAAAGGTGGGCAGGGCAGAATAGATCGGCTGGTTCACTTGTTAACCTTGGAAATTTATGCTTCCTTTTTTAAAATGTTTCTTTATTTATTTTTGAGACAGAGAGAGAGAGAGAGAGAGAGAGAGAGAGAGAGAGAGAAGGGGAGAGGCAGAAAGAGAGGGAGACAGAGAATCCCAAGCAGGCTCCATGCTCTCAGCGCAGAGCCCAATGCGGGGCTCGAAGTCGCAAGTCGTGAGATCATGACCTGAGCCGAAACCAAGAGTCTGATGCTTGACCTACTGAGCCACCCAGGCGTCCTGGAAACTTATGCTTCTTAATAGGGTTGTCTGTTCTGGAGAAGATTATCTACAGAAGCTGAGACTAGAGCTTGGAAAAGGGGAAAAGGTTTCCAAACTAATCAGTCAGCCCGCCTCACCCTCGTGGTCTTTTTCTTGAGTTCACAGTAGCACGGTCTCTCTCTACTCATTTCAGAGCTGAAAGGACTCAGTACAACCGTCTCAATGGAAGGATGGGCCATGCTCAGTCCCGTCCATCCATGCTAAACCCTTTACACATCATAACGCAGTGCGCGTGAAAGTTAAGTGTATCCACCTGTTGCACTGCGTGGCCACAGGGAAATATTTCGTACATGTGCTTTGGGAGGGGCGGAAAAAAAAGGAAAGACATTTATCTTAGCTTTCTGCTTCCTATGATGACCCGAGACTTTCATTTTAATAAGGAATTCCTCTCTTGGCAGAGAAGGAAAACAGATGGTATATCTTTAAGTACATAATGTATGCTTCCTCCACATTATTTTTGGAGAGCCTAAAGTATGATTAAGGGAAGTGACTCATGCAGCGAAAAGCAGGCATTGCAGTTGGGTGCCTGGGATGGTTTCCATATGCACCCAGGTGATGGGTTTTCCTGATTCCTCACTGCCGTCCTCGTCCTCGCAGCATGTGTAAGAACAACTGTTACTCAAAGAGAAACCATATGCTTCCAGCCGGTGAATGACCAGTTTATATAACCTGCATGGCTTTTCCAAGAACCGTGATTAAAGATAAGATGTCACGAACACAGGTTTAGGTGATTCTGGCAAACTCATTAGCAAGGTTCTTCCATGAGCTGGTTAGGAAGTAATCCTCACGTTTCTTTCTTGTGCTTACTCTGCACATAAAGATATATTATTGTTAAACATGTTGATTTAAAAGGGCCTTTCTGCGGACACATGTAGGAGAGCATCCTTATAATAGCGTCGTGTCACCATGAGGAACCTTTCCCAAAAGGTACCTGTGAATGTCAAGGAAACCGCCATACCTGATTTCAACCAATGTATGTCCTGCAGGTATCAGGGAGGGTCCTTTGGCCCCTGGTAAGCAAAAGCCCATCTCAGAATTGCAGCAACAATCGGAGACCTCGTCGGATCACCCAACTCAAGATCCGGAAGTGTGGGTCCTAAGTCGAACTTCATCTACAGGTTCTGGTCCATTTCTCTGTACCTCCGTCGGCTGCGCCCTCCGCCGTGTCTCGTGAGCCTCAAGGTGGCACAAAGAACACAGCCTTTCCAGCTCATATGTGTGCCTTCGGATGTTGGGCGCCTTGGAGAAAGAGTTACTGCTGGAAAATCTCTCAGACGAGTGAGCAAAAAACATTGCCAACGAATGTGTCCTCAGCTCCTGCCTGACTGCTATCCTCTCCCTTTCAGACCGTGTGGAATCCATGAACTTTTCTTTTGTTCCAGAGACTGAGAACCAAAGTTCAAACTCAACCCCTTGTCCCTGGATTAAGAAGAGATTTATCGCGTTTATGGACCGCTTTTCACAGAGGAAATAGTCTATCCGTCAACCATGGCCAGTCTAGCTAGACTGTTGAGGCAGGCGCACAAGACCCGGAAGAATCCTTTCCTGCCTTTTCCATTCGGTGTTCCGTTCAGTCTTACCCTCCAGAAGGATAGGACAGAGAAGAATTAGGGCATCTCGTTCCGCTGATCAAGAAACACCCTGCCTTAATGACTGTGCCCACTTTCACTACTTCTGTGTGGGTTGGTGCACGGGTCTGATAAATGCTGATGACAGCATTTATCACAACACTGCAAAAGGTATTACGGAGACTGTGTTCCTTTAATTAATTTAGAGGATATCGTAAATCTAAGAAAAAGTTATGGATGTTTAAATATCCTTTTTGAAATTAAGGTGTAATTTACATACTGTGAAACGCGCAAGTCTGAAGCATGTGGTTTGTTATATTTCGGTGCGTCCATCTTAGCGGAGGCGGAACTGACCCAGAGCGGCATGTTCAGATCTGAAGTACAATTTGATAGAGCTTGATAAATCAAACACGCGTGTCAGTGAGTCCCCAAACAAAATCATTTAAAATTCTATCGCCCCTGAAAGTGCCTCCCTTCATCCCCGTGTCACATGGGCGACCACTCTGCTGAATTCTATCAACATAAAGTTTCGTCGGTTCCTGAATTTCATAAAAACGGGAAGGATGCCCTCGGCACTCTCGCATGTTGAACTTCTTGCCCTCAGCATAATAATTTTGAGGTTCGTCCATATTGTCACAAGCACGGATACTTCATTTTTTTAAGGTTTATTTGTTTATTTTGAGAGAGAGAGAATGACAGAGAGAGATACAGAGGGGGAAAGAAAGAGAGAGAGAGAGAGAGAGAAAGAGAGAGAGAGAGGGAGCCGGGGAGGGACAAAGAGAAGGGGAGAGAGAGAGAAATCCCAAGCAGGCTCTGCACTGTCTGTGCATGGAGATTCGGGGGTCGAACCCATGAACCATGAGATCATGACCTGAGGCAAAACCAAGAGTCAGGTGCTTAACCGACTGAGCCCCCCAGGCGCCCCTCAGTACTTCATTTTATTTTTTTTATTGTGGAATAAGATGCCATTTTATGATCATACTATGATGTATTTCCACATTTTCCTTGCAAAGGGCATTCGGGTGGTTTTACGTTTTGCCCAGGGTACATTGAGCTGTTGCCTCCGGTTCTGGAAATGGCTGTGTGTCTCTCTTGCCTAAGAAAGGCTTGTCCTTTGGATCCTTCGCAGAATCTTCGATGATCGTGTGGGAAACTGGCTGTTTTTCTCATCCTGTTTTCTGCTGCTTCCATGGAAATAAAAGTCCTTGCTTTCTTTACATCCTAACTGTGAATGGAATTTCTCTCTAAGCATTGGTGTTTGTCCTTGGGAGGGGCATGTGTGTATGGGCGTTGTTATGTACGTGTTCATAGTAGTGTGTGTGCGTGTGTGTGTGTGCGTTGTTTCCAGGAATTGCCAGAGGAACCAATGCATGTGCGGACACAGTCGGGTGTGACTATTTTCTAGGAATTAAAAGGAGGAAGCTGAAGGAGTTCCTGAGGAAGGCGCAGAGGGGATGCGTGTCCCAGTTACAGTAGTGGAGAAAACGCAACTCTGGAGCATGAACATTTTCCTGGAAGGTGCCACTGGACTTGGAGCACTCATTCACTTCTCATGGCCAACGCTCTGCACATTTTATTAAAACAAGCTGAATAATTTGCAATTGGGGAAATATATTTGAGGGAATTGCAGAGCCTCAGATCCCCTGATTGTAAGGGCAAATCCCAGGGGGGAAAAATGTCTTTCTGGATAGGGGCTGAAACTTTTCTAAAGAGGGTAAGAAATCTGATAGTTAAAAGTCAAAGAGGGGCGCCTGGGTGGCTCAGTGGGTTAAACGTCTGACTTCGGCTCAGGTCACGATCTCATGGTCTGTGAGTTTGAGCCCCGTGTCAGGCTCTATGCTGACAGGCTGGAGCCTGGAGCCTGCTTCGGATTCTGTGTCGCCCTGTCCGTCTGCCCCTCCCCCGCTCATTCTCTTTCTCTCTCTCTCACTCTCTCTCTCAAATAAACATTAAAAAAATTTTTTTTTTAAAAAGTTGAACAAGCGTGGTTCTCTGCAAGAGGCTGAGTCAGGATAGATTTCAACATGGAGATGCACTTCTCAGATTTGACGTGGGTGAATAGAAACGAATTTCTAATAAAATGCTTAAGTGCCATCCTCTCCTGCTCTTTCTAGTTATTTCCAGTGTTAGCATAAATTACGTAAGCTGCATACGGTTTTGGTTTAGTGGCATTTGGGAAGGATCCAAGGAACGAGGACACAAGGGCTTTCCAGGGAAGGACGAGTGATGGTTAATGGGGGGATGGAGTGAAGTATGTGTGGAGAAGCCCGCAGCAGGAAGCCAGAACAGCCGAGCAGAGCAGGAAGAAACGGGACACTCCCCATTCCCAGATGTGTGACGGCGCAAGTGCCCTCGGAGAACAGAAATGCTGATGTGTGAGTTACATATCTGGGCAGGGGTGGGGGGGGGAAGGTTGTTTCCAAAACTAGTTAGTGGATTTCTTTTTCCATATGAAAAAGTGAACCCACCAGAGCCCCCCATATTTTTATGGCCATACTCCTATGTCATTACCACCAGCAATAAAGTTAGTTTCCCTACATCTTTTTTGAAGAATCCATTCTCTGCTGCTTCTGTTAAGAGAGCACCCTTCACTTCTTGTATCTGCTCTAATGTTTCTCATATCTCACTGAGTCCCGGCTGAGGGGGGCGTAAGATGGGGAGTGGTGTCAGTAGTCAGGAGCACTCACCCGATAACGGATGTATCTCAACCTCTTCAAGTTTACGCAGTGCCATTCAGGTAACCCAGTCCCTCTTTCGGATTATTACTCAGCCTTTCAAATTGTGTCCACTTATCTGTTTACCACGGATAACCTCAGGGTGCATGGAGGGTGGGTTCACTCGACCTCAAGGTCAAGCGATGGAGAGGAGGTCCAAGCTCTATGTGGACGGGCCAGTGCCGTCCTCTGGACCTGTTGGTCTCTGAGGTGTTGTCCTTTATCAGCCTGGTCCCTCATCCCTCTGCCGTTGCTGCTGTGGACGCCCCATGTGGAACGGCGGCCAGGACTGCACTGCATTATACTCCATTATGTTGGCCCTGGCCTGTGTCCTCTGGATTTAATACACCCTAACGGCTACAGAGACTCATACAGGATATAGCTATGATGGACTCTTATAATCAGCAATGTGGCTCCTATTACGCGAAATAACCACTCGCATAAGCCAGAAAGTACATAAGCCAAGATTTTTAATAGTCACTTGGAGCCGTCCCACTCTCTATCATCCACAATTCGCAGGGCTAATTAGACCCTCGCCAGTGGCCGTGTGATTCTGAAGAGAAGTACAGTGACTTTTCCCAGACGCTAACTAGCTTCCGCCCCTCCAGGATTCTGGCCAGAGCGGGCATGAGGACCCAGAACCCCTTGGTTTGCCTCACCGCTGCCTCTCTTCCTTTTCACACATTTGGTGATCAGCAGGAACAGAGTTTCTGCTTACTTCTTCCAGTCTATACAGAGATGCTCTGAAGGGTCGTGTTCCGTAGGGTAGGAGCCTTCATGTTCTGTCTCTCTTTCATAGGCGTGTTGAGTACCCCAGACTGGCTGGTCCTGTGAAACAAAGGGACACCCAAGAATTAGAGATGTCTCAGGATTAAATGCAGTGGTTCAGTGTTTTCAAAGTATTATCCCCATGACAAAGTAGTCATAGAGGGCCGACAAGGTCAACTGTGTTTTCCGCTTGAGACCCATTCGCGAAAGAATATCCTTAGGAGAAATATTTTTGAATTCCCCTCGAATCAGACTTAATCTCACCTCAGATATATTTGTGATTCTAGGGAGCTGAGATTGCTTCTTCTTTATTTGCTTTAGGCCATCATTCGATAATACAAAAACAAAAATGCTAATAATTATGTTAACTTTCTGGAAGGTCCTAGAAAGATTCACTGGGCTGGAGTCCAATGCCTACTTAATGCTTTCAGAGATGCTCTGAAAGCTGACATTTTTGTGTGAATCTGCACTCAGCTGCAAACCAGTTCCCTTTTTTTTATTTCTTTCATATATTAGCAAGCAGCTCTAGCCACGCTAACCATTCAGATGGATGGGTAATCCTTCCAAATGGTGACAGCATCCCTAGGGACAACTTGAGGCACAACACTGGGCAGGTTATTGATGGGAATGATCTTAGATTACTCATGCCAACTTCAGAGAGGTCTACCAGCCGCTAACAGCAGTGAACCATTAGTTTTAAGTGTTACCGGTGGATTTTAAATCCGAGCTCCTCTTCGTGTGACAAAACTCTTGCAAACCAAGACTGCCTCATTCCATTGGTTCTGACCTGCCAAGAAGGAATCCATGCAGACAAAAACCAGAGGCATGTGGATACTAAAAAGAAAGTGTTTCTACATCTAATTTTAGTTCAATTTCAACTCTTGATTTAATGGCTCTCATTTCCAAAAATCTTGACAGACCCAAGTACTCATGACCCTTATATGGAAGACTATGTGTTAAATCATCAAGGTTAAAAAAAACAACAAAAAAACCCCCAAAACCTACAGTCCCTCCAAATTAGAATCAACTCAATGTGATTGCTTTACTCAAATAGTTTTTCCCTGCTGTTGCTCTGAACCAGAGATTTTCACCTTGGCTATATATTGAAATCATCTGGGAGGCTTTAAAAACTATAGATGCCTGGTTCTAATCCAGGAGATTCTGATTTAATTGTTCTAGGGTGTGGCCTATGCAGCAGGGGTTGTAAAAATTTTCCAGGTGATTATAATATACAGTCAAGGCTGAGACTCACTGTTACAGGAAGTAACAGGTGCTTAAACAGTTGAAGAGTAGGAGGTGAGGGGAGAGATGCTGAGTTGCCCATTAGCTGTACCTGTGGAAGGTCAAAAAGGCATGGCTTGGGTCCTAAGTAGAGTCATCAACCATTGGGTTGGCCCAAGACTGTCCTGGTTTTAGCACTGCAAATCTCACATCCTGTGCAAACCAGGACAAGAGTCACCCTAGTCCTAAAGCCCGCTAGGAGTCCCTGAACAGGAAGCAGGAAGGAAAGATGAGAGCAAAGGAAGAGTGCAAACTAGTGGAAATAGAAAGGACAGCCTTTGCCTGGAGGAACCCAAAGCTAACCTGGTCTGGACCAGTCAATATCAATGTCAAAGAGGTCAAGACCAAGGGGAAAACCTTGGCAGCAGGACTTGTCGACACTGCCAGTGCCAGTTCTTGCTGTTGGCATACATCTTGCCCTTGGATCCAACATAGCAGTCCCAGCTCTTCTGAGAGAGGCCAGGGTGGAATCGGGCCCATCTGTCTCCCCAAGTTCAATGCTTACTGCAGGCTTTGGTCTTGGATCTCCAATCATACTAATCTGCATGGAGAATCTCTGCTAGCCCAGGGATCCCATTCCTTTTCATCCCTTGAGGTCCCTGCTCATGTCGTTCTCCTGCTTCCCCCTCCCACATTGTCAGGGGGAAGAGTCTTCTTAACAAGACTGACCCAGTATGATGTTTTCCAGCCATTTTTATTCATTATTCTTCTCCCAAGGAGACTGTAAAGACATTTTTTCCACTAATTGCCACCTCATAAAATTTTAATAGCACAAACGTGCTGTTTATCTGCTTATGTAATGCAATCCTTTGGAGGATTGTATTATCTAAGATGTTTATGCTTCTCCCTCCCCAAGAACCAATTTTTGCCCCCTTAGGGGTTACATAGCCCCCACTGCAAGTGCATGAACGAGTGTCGTTCTCCCGTAGAATTTCTACTTCCCTTTTTCTCCCACTGCACCCAGTATGGACTTCTATCATAACATCTGTAATTTTTAATAACTCATACTTTAAATTATTGCCTCCATTGGCAAGGGCAGAGACCAGTTCTAATGATTACATAGAGGTATGGATTTTCCTTTAGCCACTCGGAAATACCTGACACATGTTAGGTCTTCAATAAATATTCAGATAAAGGAAAGAGTATATGGTCTAGATCTCTTCAGTCCTCACCCTCCTGTAATAACTGCTCCTCCAACACACATCCCCCTAATTTGTCTCTTCTGGACCTGCTCTCTGTCCTTTCCAAATGATGAGGGGAGTCCTCAGGGAATCTCTGACGTTTGCTTAGAATCAAGTTTTCCAGTTTCTTCAACTAGTTAGGTCCTCCTGCTCACTGTTCTCAGTCACGTATTCTCTGTGGCACAGTTTCTGAAGTGGAGGAGTGTCATTTAAAATGCCATAAAGGCAGAGACTTTATCTCACCAGCAATTCCTCTGTGTCAGAAAAAGTAGCAGAGCGGGTTCTCTGGTTTCATAAACAGAATGCAAGTAATCCTGTGCTGTGGCCTGAGCTGGCCGGTGGGGTCCTGCCCCTCCGGTCTCCATACCCATTAATGCAGGAAAGTGGGAGGTTGCAGAGGGAGATGGGGCAAATTTAAATAGCAGCCTCATGACCTTCTGATAGAATGAGTTCAAGACCCAGATCACTTCCTTGAGGCTCAAGGTAACTGAAATGAGACCTGTAAAGTGAAGTTCACCAAGACGGTGGCCATGAATCTCCAGAAAGGATTAAGCCATCAGCGAGGTGGCTGCTTGAGGGTACAGAGTGAGATAATGCTATGATCCTGACCCAGTCACTGGGACCTGCTTGGGGAACATGGCTCTGAATCTGACTAGTAAGAATGATCCTTCAGAGCTGTCATAATTGGGACCCAGGTCAAGTGAGTTGCTGAGCATCTGTGGCCACTGAACACAGGTGGGGAGGGACCTCCGTAGTTGCCTCTGAGAATCCAGAGTGGGAACATGGTGACAATGAATCAGCTACAACTTTGGACTGCCCCGTGTCTCTTGGATGGATGATTGTATGAACTTCTTAGGGCTAATGTAACAAATTGTCCCAAAATTTGGTAGCTTAAAAAATTTATTCTCTCCCCAGTTCTGGAGACCAGAAGACCAAACTCAAGGTCTCCACATAGTCACGTTACCCCTGGGGGTTCCATTCCGGAAGAACCTATTCCTTGCCTCTTCCAGCTTCTGCTGGCCTTGAGACATTTGCATCAGCCTGACCACACATGATCACGCTGCCTTCCCTCTTCTCTCTATCTTTTCTTCCATCTGTCCCAAATATCTCTCTACCTTCTCTCTGCCAAGAGATAAGGACACTTGTCATTGGATTTAGGGCCCACTGGAAAATACAGGGTCACCTCCTCATTTCAAGATCCTTAATTATGTTGGCAAATGCCTCCCCCCTTGTCACATTCATGGGTTTCAGGGATGAAGACTTGGACAAATATCTTGGGAGCCCGCCAGTCAGCCTACCAACCAGAATCAAGGCTAAGTTCTGAAGAGAAGGAACTGGATCAAGGGGGCAGAACTCTAATGGCCTAGGCAGCCTAGCTTCTGCAATAAGGTGAGTAACAGGGCAAATGACAAGGACACTGGAAACCATGCGGGTCCCCTGAGTTTCTTCAGCTCTCACGGGGGCATGTTGTGTGTGCTCGTGTGTGCGCCTGTGTGCACATATGCGTGTGTGTCGAGGAAGGGAAAGGGAAAGGGGGGCGCGGTGCATGTATCAGCCAAGGTCTCAGCAGGAAACAGGTGGTGCCTTCAAAGGTTGACTGGATGGAACCCAGGGAAGAGGCTTTATAGGGTGTCAGCAAGGACGAGGTGTCAGCACAGACTTTGCCTGTAGATGGACAATGGATGTGGCACAGTTTTAAACTTCCTAGTCTCTTCCGGTTTGAGCATCAAAACCACATTGGAAGAACAGAGAAAACTGTATCTATAAAGCCTAACTTGAGATATTTGGATAGCTCAGCTCTCAGGGTTGATCAGCAAGGGATAGAAGAGGCATCTTGACTAGCTAAAGAAGAAAGTTGGTGCCAGACTAAGGCGGAAGGAGCAAAGGGACGCTGCTGTTTCCAGAAGGAGCAAGAGCTTCGGCCAGCCCTGAGGCTAATGATGTCATCAGAGGGAGAGTAGACCAAGGAGGACCCAAGGAGATCAAAACCCTTTCCCTCCCTCTTCTCCTGTCCTCTCTCAGGCTAGAGGCACCTCCTTCTGGCTGCTGTTAGTTGGAATCTATAGGGCAGAAGACGCGCCTGGGGTGCAGGGCAGGGCAGAGGAGGGCAGAGAATGATCATGAAGGTACAAGGTCAATAACCCCAGAGGGCAAGACCGTTGGCAGGAAATCTGTTGGAATGGATGGCTACAGACCGATTTATTTCAAATATGAAACATGACATATTGTTTTGCAGTCCTAGTTGATAAGATCTGGGGTTAGAAGTCGAATTCGTTTAAAGTATTCCCAGTCAGGCTGTAGGATCCAGAAAGCTCTAACAAGGATCACGCATGTCTTGCTCATTGCTACACCCCTTTCTCTGGGGCACAGTTTCAGAACATACAAGGTATGGGAAAAACTTGAATGAATCAAGCCCATCCTCGTGTACTTGTGTGCTGGGGAAAAATGAAGCTCTTCGTGTTTGGCTCCTTTTTCCATTTAGAAGTTTTCACACCCTCTTCTACAACTATACCTGAGCTATTCCTACTCTATTGATTACCTGACATATAGAGAGATAAACCTGAACCCTTAGAAGAGATGCAGCCCAGGCTCCAGATGAGATACTCATGAACGATGGATTATTTCATGGACTGTATGGCTGGGAAGAGTCCGTGACTGGGGCTGTTAGCTTACTGACCTGAAGTTCAGGGCTTGGTTTCAGCCTTGAGGTGGGGGCAGGGATCCAGGGATCTGTGTTCAAAAGGCTGTTCCCCAGGTGGAGATCAGAAGGAAACAGAAGACTTTGTACTCACACATAAATACGTACTTGTTCATTAAACACAGCTTTATTGAGTGTCAGCCTTGCACCAGAGACCATGACAGGTGCCTGGGACATAAAATCAAGTAATATACATTCTCTGCCCTCAATTGCTTATATTTGTATTCGGGTGGCAGGGAAAGTTTTAATAAACTTTTATATTAATATATAAATCTATATTATATATTTTTTCTCTATATATAGCTATAGACATGTATCTATATCTATATCTATATCTATATCTAATCTGTCTATACCTATACCTATTTGCGGTTAAAGGTGCTATGGAAAGGAGAGAGGGCTAATCACTGCCCAGCTCTGGTGCAGGAGGGGCCAGGAAATTTTGACAGATGGATGTGGTGGTCCCTGAAGTCAGTCTTCCAAACTGAGTGCAAGTTTTCTAAGAAGCTGGAGATGCGGAAGTCAGCTGGGCACATGGAGAAGCATCTCTGTGAAGGAGATGATGTCGCTATCAGGAAATCATGCATCTTAGTTGGTCCAGGCTGCTATGCCAGAGCCCCGACACACTGGTGGCATAAACAAGTACTTATTCCTCTCCATTCTGGAGCCTGGGAAGTCTGAGATAAGGGTGCCAGCATGGTAGCGTTCTAGAAGGTCCTTTCTAGTTGGCAGGTCGTCACCTCCTTGCTGTGTCCCCACGTGGTGGGTGGCAGAGAAAGGAAGCGAGCTCTCTCTACTGTCTCTCCTTATTAGGGCATTAATCCCATGATGGGGGTTTTGCCCTCGTGACTTGATCACCTCCAAATGCTATCGCGTTGGAAATTAGGGTTTGGCCATGTGAAACAAACATTCAGTGCATAGTACTGTAAGAAGTTCCCTGTGGCCCAAGGAGGCAAATCAGAGTCTTTGAATGCCATGCGCAGGAGCGCATGGGGAGATTCACTGAAGCAAGGAGGAGGTGAGGTCGTGCATGGTGTTTCACGGACTCCAAAACACTCAGGTTGCAAGTGCCTGGAGGGCATGGGTAATATTGGCCTCATCTCAAGGGTGCCATGAGTCCTTCTTATAGTGGGCATGTAGCCAAAGACCCAGTCTCATGTAGGGACACTGAGAAGGGATATAGCTGATTTTTGATGCCCCCACTTTTCAGTGAGTGGGGAAGTGAAACATCACATACACACTTAGGGTCTCTCCCAACTTTAGCTGTTCCGATCGGCCCCATTAAGTAGCAAATTCAGAGAGAGAGAGTTATAGGCTACTATGGAGGAGGCTGAGGAGACCTGTGGTCAGTAAGGCAGACTGAGCTGCCAGTGGAAATTCTCTTCTTTGTTTCAAGCAGATAGAAAAGCTAAAAAAAGAGTAATTCAAAAATTGTCAGATGTACGCCTGAGTTTGAACTCTCTACAAAAAGCAATCCCCGAGAACAAGAATCGAAGAGGCAGCTCAGGGTCAACAATGTAAGGAAATGGAAGCCGACCGTCTCGTGGGGGAAACCAGGGCAAGGCACAGACCCACGCAGCACGGGGGCGGGCTCCGTGCTGCCCAAGGTGAGGACTCCTGTCCTTGGCAAGGAAACGTGCCTCCCTCCCAAGTCCCAGGGTGGAAAAAAAGGCAGCATGGCCAGGACCATAAGTAGGTGTGAATTGTGAATTCAGGCTACTAATATGGTGCAGTGACCCAAGCCAAAAATATTAAAACGAAAGCTCTTATTTAAATGAAATGTATAGGGCCCCTGGCTGGGACGAATTCGAAGCTGCCTGCTAGCTCTGTTAACCTAATGCAGGTTTAATGGGCTAATACAGGATGCAAGAGGTGAAGATTGATAACTATCAACGTAGAAGCATAGAATCTGCAGGATGAGGCAAATAGTGATGATTTTTGACAATGAAACGTAATCTCCGAAAGAAGAAAATTCAACATAAAAGAACGGCAAGCAAGAAAATGACCAAATATATTGTGAAAGATAAATTAGCATTGCTTGATTATAAAAACTAATAGTGACTTTTGAGAAAGGAAACAAGGTGGGGCTAACATAAAAATGAACAGTAGTAGTATGGGAAATGGATACGATCAGAATCAAATCTGTAATTGCCAAGAAGACGCATGCTTAAAACAAAATAACATAGACCGTGTAAACTATCATGGTAGAAAAGTGTCTACTACAGAAACACTAATCAGAAAAAAGGAGGTGGGGTATCCGGTCACCTCAGTAGGAAGAGCAAAGTGACTCATGATCTTGGGGTCATGACTTCCAACCACACTTGGGTGTGAGGATTACTAAAAGGTAAATCAATAAACTTAAAAACATAAAGTTGGTACAGATTAATAAATTTGATTATATTAAACATTAGGTTACATTGGATACATTACACTCATAAATATTTTAATAACAAAATTGATTGAAGGGAAAGAACATTGAAAGGTATAAACGGTGATTAAGAAGTTTTTATCATAAGAAAAAAAGTAGGGATAATTCCAGAGATACAGAAAATATGAAATTGCTTGCATTTAAAAATATAATTTGAGGGTGCCTGTCGGTTAAGTCGGCTCAGTCAGTTAAGCTTCTGACTCTTGATTTTGGCTCAGGTCATGATCTTGTGGTTCATGGGATCGAGCCCCACGTGGGGTTCTACACTGAGGGCATGAGCCTGCTTGGGATTCGCTCTCTCTCCCTCTCTCTCTGCCCCTCCCCTGCTCTCTTGCTTTTTCTGTCTCTCAAAATGAATGAATAAATAAACTTTTAAAAAATAAATTAATTAAAAAACTAAAAACATAACTTGAAAATAGGTAGAGGAAAAAAACGACCACAAAATTATACGGTGAAATGAACAGATCTCCAATTCCCAAAGCACATTTCAATTCACGCCTCTCAGAAATGACAGAGTAGAGAAAAATTTAGTAGGACGGTAAAAACTTTGAAAAACACCTCTAACAATTTTTTGTCTGCCTGTATACAGTTCTAAATATAAGTGTATAATATATATGCATACTTATATGTGTATATCTACACAATATGTTGCTTGTGTTTTATAGATAATATATAACACATATATAAATATATTAACGTATAATGTTGCATATTTATACATAAATATACAAACACATAATTTATATATATAAATATACATTCGAACCAACAAATACAAACCACATTCTATTCAAGTCCATGTGTAACTTAAAAAAAAAGATGGACCATATATTAGGCCGTAAAGGAAATTTTGATAAACAAAAGTATCAATATTGCACACATTATATGCTCTGCTCCCAATTCTGGTAATTAGAAATAAACAGCAAAATCTTAGTTAAAAGGCTTTTTAAAAAAAGGTATTTGAAGTAAATACCCACACACAAACAAATTCCCCCTAAAATTCTAGAAGTTTGCAAGAAGTAAAAAGGTCTATAAGATTTTGTGATAAGAAAGGGATTCTTAGACAAGACAAAACAAACACAGACTACAAGTGAAAATATGTATACGTTTAATAAAACAAATGAAAGATATCCCTACAGAGAAAGAGAGAGAAACAGAGAAAGAGAAAGAGGAGGAAGGAAGGAAGGAAGGAAGGAAGGAAGAGAGGGAAGAAAGAAAAGAAAGAAAGAAAGAAAAGAAAGAAAGAAAGAAGAAGGAAGGAAGGAAGGAAGGAAGGAAGGAAGGAAGGAAGGAAGGAAGGAAGGAAGGAGGGAAAGAAAGAAAGTCACTGTAATAAAACTTCAAATTTCTTCAAATAAAACTTAAAACTAGCTGTAAACAAAAGGAATGCACATACAACACATAGAGCAGACTGAATATCAGTGTGCACATTAAAGAACTTTTATATATCAGTAAAGATAAAGTGATACTATAATTTATTCGTAGAGGCATATATACAAAATAAAATCTTTGTAAGAAATATTATATTTACTTTTGGGAAGGAAAATAGAGAAGCGGGTCTGGGGAGGAATCTACTTTCGCTGTATAATTAAGTTCCTATTTTTTAATGTAAAACACTTTATTTTTTATTTGAGAGAGAGAGCACGAGCAGGGGAGAGGGGCAGAGGAGGAGGGAGAGAGAGAAAGAGGAAAGGAAGAGAGAGAGAGAGAGAATCTTCAGCAGGCTCCGTACCCAGCACAGAGTCTGATGCGGGGCTCAGCCCCACGCCCCTGAGATCATGACCCGACTGAAATCAAGAGTGGGATGCTCAAGGGGCGCCCGGGTGACTCAGCAGGTTAAGCGTCCAACTTCGGCTCAGGAGATGATCTCATGGTTCGTGGGTTCGAGCCTCATGTGGCATTCTGTGCTGACAGCTCAGAGCCTGGAACCTGCTTCGGATTCTGTGTCTCCCTCTCTCTCTCATGCTCTGTCTCTCTCTTTCTCAAAAATGAATAAAATTTTGAAAAAGTTAAAGAAAAAAAAAGAGGGGGACACTCGACCAACTGAGCCACCCAGCCACCTCTTAATGTAAAACACTTTAAATCAAAATTGGCAAAATGTTAATATCTATTGATCTGTGTATGCAAGTCAAGTCATTTTTATATTTTTTCCTGTTTTTTATTTGTGTTTTGTTAAATAATTCAAAATTTTAAAATTGGCAAGAAAACACAGAAAAAGTACTGTGTGCGTGCGTGTGTGTGTGTGTGTGTGTGTGTGTCCCCTTATAGCTAGATTGCATGCCACCATTTTTTTGTTCCAGAGCAAGATTGGGACATGATTCTTCAAATAAATGAAAATTCCCATTCAATGACTCAACTGGTCAAAATCAGTTAATATGGTAGTATGGGTTTTATGTACCTAATCCTCCAGCTAAAGGCAAGAAATCACATTGTTTTTACAATGTACAATGTACACAAATATAAGAAAATCAGAAAGTGGAACACTGTATTGAAGAAGAACAACAAATAAAAAAAAACAAGTGAGGACAAATTACCAAGATGTAGAAATCAGTGCCCCAATTTATACAAAAGGAAACAAGTCCTAGGAAAATCGTGAGGAAGGGGAAGCTTGCTTTGGCATTCACTCGCATAAGGCACTGTGGGCAGGAAGTAGCGGCCCACCTCAAATGGGTTCAAACAGTGATTGACAGGCACTGTTTCTGTAACAAGATGGCGGGTGGTTGATTGGGGCTTGTCTGAGATCAGGAAGCTCTTTGCAGGTCTCTGCTCTGGTGGCCTGGAAATTATCCTCCCCCTTAGGCTGGTAGATGCCAGTCTCTTAGGTCGGAATAGGATTAGAGACCCATCCAGAACCAGTTACAGACAAGGGGGTGGAACCTCCATTACTGAGGTGACACAGAAGTGAGTCAAGCACTATGGGGTGAATTCTTCCACTCTTGCCTCCTGTTTAGGATCTTCCATTTGCTGAAGGCCTCATTTTACTTCTTGGTATCAAAATCGAAGAGCAAATTCCCATCATTGTTTGTTTGTTTGTTTGTTTAAATTGTGGTCTTGTCAGCTGATTGATCTGTGGAAAGCACACTGGCGGAGTTCAGCTTTAGCCACCAAGATCACCAAGATAGAATGAGGTTTGAACTTACCTGATTCTCTTCCCATTACCTTCTTCCTCTTCCACCTTCCTATAAGTAATATTGTTGCAGAAAATTCAGAAAATACATATGCCAAGGCAAAATGGAGTTGCCCGTGTTCCCAGAAAACCCAGAGACAGGTCCTTTACATCTCAATAAGCTTTCTTACAATACATTCCAGTTTTGGAAACCCTGTATATTTGTTTGGAGAAATATGTTGGACTTATGTCAATTGTCGACATATTCCTGTGCAAATAGAGAGAGGCTCTGAGGTTTTTTTGTAAGTGCTTGATTCCATTTTTCCTTTTCTCTCCTCCCTCCAGGAACATGCCGGTGCCTATCTGTTGAGTCAGCACTCAATTCTACAGGAACAGCCATCCAGACTCGGAGGGATTAGGGTTCACTCCACAGTGTCTGGCTTCACTGCCACCCTGACGACCCAAACTGAGAGAACAACCAGAACTCACGGGCACCAACTTGCCTCAGTGACTAATGGAGTACTTTCTCTCCTAAAACCAAGAGACAACGAGAGGTGTGGCTGGAAAACAGCACTTTTCCTGACGAGAGCCTTGGTGGAAACTCTTACGTCAGTGAGCTTCATTCTCTGGGCTGATAGCACCCCATTTGGCCAAAGTGTAACCTTCTTTCAAAGCAGAAGAGCCAGGATCTGAGAGCTATACATGTGACGGCCCTGTGGTACTGGGTTGAAAAATTACCCGACGTGAGCTGAGCTGTTGACTGGTCACATAGATTTTCTACTTTGTAAACTCCCCTTCCCTGTCATCTTTGCCATTATTCCCCAAGGAAGGAAGGCTTAAAGCCAACATCATTATGGCTGGCCTCCTAAACATCTCTATTCACAACAGTTGTTCTAAATATGTCGACTGAAAGGCCATCAAAGGCCGTTAGCTCTACCTGCCAGAAACTTCTAGAAAAATTGTCCCCTTCATTGCTCATTCCTTCAACTGTCATCCACAGTATGATTAAAACTGCCTTTTCACTTTGGATTATTTTCTTTTTGCTTTGGATTGTTTTACCAGAAAGTTACCTTTTGACATTGAATGATCTTTAAATGATCTCTAGTGAGTGAAAGGGATGGAATATTCATAAAATTGGTGATGCTCAGAGAGATATACCTTGATTTCCCTGCTTCATTTCTGTCAGATGCCCATGGCACTTAAGTCAGCAAGAGGATCCTCGTGGATAGAAATAGCAGACACATGGGGTGCCTGGGTGGCTCAGTTGGTTGAGTGTCTGCCTTTGGCTCAGGTCATGATCTCGCAGTTCCGGAGTTCGAGCCCCGCATCAAGCTCTGAGCTGACAGCTCAGCCTGGAGCCTGCTTCAGATTCTGGGTCTTCCTCTCTCTTTGCCCCTCCCCCGTTTACACTCTCTCGCTCTCAAAAATAAACATTAAAAAAAAAAAAAGAGAAAGAAATAGGACTTACATAAAGTCTCATAGCCACGGGTTTGAGTCCTTATTCAATGGCTATGTAGAGGGTGGACATGTTGGTCTCTTGTAGCCTTTATTTTCTTGTACCTAAAATGGCAGTAAGAATACCTGCTAAATTGATTGTGTGATGTTGAAATAAAATAATGGATGTCAAGTACCCAGTTCCTAGAAACTGCCATAAATGACTTGTTTAGTAAATATTAGCTTCCCCCATCATCTCTCTGCCGTACAATGATCATAGCCTTTATATGATCCGCAAAGAGAGGACGAAATTTTATAATGCTAATACGATTCACAAACTAGTGGTTCAGGAGGCCAAAGAGAGGCCAAATCTCAAAATTTTCCTTCTTCTAATTCCTAGACATCAATGCTTTAGATGGGTTTTAAATTGCAACAAAAATACATCAGTAGCACTCAAAGAAAGGAAAGGTTGAGGGATGCTGGGACTGAGGCCATTGAAAGAGAAGCCAGATTTTCCAGAATACACAGTTCCATGAGGTGCCACACCAGGTCGTTCCCAATTCAACAACCCACAAAAGCACTAGAATTGACCAGAAACATCAACAATGTCTGAGCAAAAAATTATTGCTTCTCTAGTTTGGAGATCTGTAGATGATGCAGCCAAAGATATCCACGGTAGTGAAAGCTTCTCAACTCCACTCAACCTCACACACCCCTGAGGTAGAGGCAATCTTTGGTATTGGCCATTTTGCTTACTTCATGCTAAGAAGAAAGCAGTGGCAGAATGTCACAAATGCTCAGAGCTAATTATACCTGACAACAAATAAGACGATCAACATCTAAAAGGTAGCATAAATAAGAAGTAGTCTAGGGAGGCAACAGGAGGTAGGGGAAAGGCCTACGGCAACTTCCCTCAGGGTTACCTCTGGACTCTGTGCGCTTCCACCAACAGGCCAAAATCTATTTCCTGGGAAGAAAGTTGAGATGGGGTAAGAACAACCTGAGGTGACTATCTAATGGAAGCGAAGACCTAAAGGTTTTAGGTTTGGGTAAAATCCCCATAAGGGTGAATCAACACTGGTACAGGGCATTTAATAAGGAGAAGAACAGAAAAAGGAGATGAGTAGAAATCTACATATTTGATCCTCCTTCCCCATCGTTAGATAGTTGGGGAGGAGGGGCTGCCCTCCCCACTGAGGAGGCACTTTGGGATTGAAAATAAAGCAGGTGACTCCATACAGTTTACACAGTTTTATTCAGGGTAACCAATTGACTGTGGGGAGTGGGGGTGGGTTGGACACACAACGATCCAGAGCTGCACAGGTCTTCTCCGCAAAGTCTGGACCTTAATCCCCAAGTTTATAGAGCAAGGGTATGTGCAGAAGGGTATTGTAGTGACATCAAAGTGTTGTCATGCACCTTAAAGGGTTCATATGCACCTAATAGACCACTAACCTTTAATTAGATCTTGTAGCGCCATCTATGCAGCTGGAAGAGGAGACAGTATGTTATCTTTAACAAATTTACCCAGGGCCAAAGCAAGTGTCCCCCCATTCTGGCCTTGGTGTGCATTTCTAAGGTATGGATATTTACCTCCAAGGGACTCAGAACACGTAGAAGACTTTAACAAGATGGAGGGTCAAAGATGGAGTCAGTATTATCAGCACTCCTACATAGCCCACAGAAGTTGGCCAAGACCTATGTGCTAAAACCGAAACAGGCAACTGCCTGCTGAAACCAATGATTTGAAGAGGATCCCTGGTCTCTTAACATAATAGAAAAAATGTCCAGGATATAAGAGGGAATTATACTCCATGTATTCATCACGCAAGAACCACAGGAAATGCAACTTGAATGAGTAAAAGTGATCAACCGACACCACACAGAGATAAACCAGATGCTAGAAATATTTAACAAGGGTTTTAAAAGGGCCATCATATGCTTCGATAATCAACTATAAATTCTCATAGAACAAATTACGAAATGAGAATCTCATCAAAGAAATAGGAGTTATAGAAAAGAATGAAATGGAAATTATGGAACCAAAAAATACAGTAACATAAATAAAAATTGGCTGGATAGTTCAATAGTTGAGTAGACACGACAGAAGATAAAATCATTAAGCTTGAGAATTTTTCACTAAAGTTCACCAAATCTGAACGAGAGAAAAGAGATCAGAAAAAAAAAAAGCAAACACCGCTGTGAGGTATGTCCTGTAGTCCTCAGTTAAGCCTTTTCGATGATTTTGAGATTCAAGAACTTTCTTGTAGGTGTGGTTCAAAGTTAGAGTGGAAACAGAATGACCATCACGAAGGCTTCAGTGTTTCTTTGCTAAAATACTAAATCCTTTTCCCTAAATCATTGTCAGGACCTTCAAAAAGGCAGGGTCACCTGGTGGCTTCCAAGATTAATATTCAGAAAGGGCTCCATGTTGCTTAATCCCCAGACACAGGAACCACCCAAGGCTTATTGTTTTCCCCTTATTCTGGGGTGTGAGTATGTGTGTGTCAGGGTGTGAGTGTCCAAACACATGTTCTGGATACTAAAAACACACAGATGGCCTTGGCCTTCAACTTTCAGCTCCGTCTGCTCCACACCCTGACATTAAAACAAATGTCTTTTGGAATAAGATCTTATTCCCTAGATTCCCAGTTGAACAAGCTTTTTTCAGTGTGTGAATTCTGCTTACTCTAAACATTGAAACAGATTAGAACTAATCAAATCAACCAAGTACTGTTTCTCAACATCATGTTAAGCTTTAAAACCTGAAAAGTGTGCTTTGCAGGAGTCAAGGTCATTGGCCAGACTGTGGATGCAATAGCTTGCAATTGTGTACAGACAATTTTTGTTTGGCTTGGAGCTCTGTCAAGTGTACCTCGTGTAACGGGGGAAGATGGGAAGGCGAGCCATTGGCAACATGTCAATTTAAGTTAAACGGTGCTTTTAGCCATTTAACAATTTCAGTAACTAAAATTTCCATGTATTTTCTCATTTTATTTTCTCTCTAAGTCTGCATATAAATGAAAAGGGCATAGAGCAAAATTGGCAGCTTGTCTAAGGTTGGCTAGTTATTTCCCAGATTCGTTTATTCATTCACTTATTCGTACATTCTTCATTGACTACAATCTTATTTTGTGCTGGTCACTGTAGTATGTGCCTGGGATGCATGGCTCTTTCATGAAATCCATGCACCAGTGGGGAAGATAGTAGGTAAAAGCAAGTATGTAAATGACCAGACCAATAACTGAAGAATAACAGACTGAGGTAAATACCATGAAGAAATGTGACATGCTTTCAGACAACATAACACATAGAAACATGACTTAAACTCCTCAGGTCATTGAGAAGGTGTTGATGAACTGGAGAAGCAACAGGTGATGAGAGCCAAGTTGGGAGGGCTGTGTGGCAGAAGAGCATTCCAGAGCGTAGGGCTAGCATATGAAAAGGCCTCATAGCTGAAGGGCTATGGCACTTCTGAAAAACTGAAACAAGACCACCATGGTTGAGGTTGGAGAGCAGCTTGGAGGGTGAAGCAAGAGGAGAATGGAGACATGGGTAGATCATCTAGGGCCGCCTTCAGAATCTTGTCATGATTCTCGGAGCGATGGCAAATTGCTCTAAAGATCTCCTAGCCGCCAGATGGACAGTGGCCTGGAGACAATATCTGTCATTGTGATCTGCTGTTTTGGCGAGCACAGCTGAGAGCTTTAACTAGGTTATTGGCAGTGCAGATGGAGATGTCTGTACAGATTCCAAGATTTTTTAGGGAACAAAATCAATAGCATTTAGTAATGAGTTGGGTGTCAGGAAATGAAGGAAATGAAAATAACAAGAATGGTTCCTAGTTTTCTGTCCTATAAGATTTAGACTCAAGGGTCATTCGCAGAAAGAACACCTGATGAGGGTTGGGTTGGGGTACAAAGACCATCAAAGCTTAGTTCTGATCAGACGTGATAAGACCCTTACGGCAGGCCTCCATGTGGAGACTTTGTGTGACTAGCTCCATAACTGGTGTGAAGATCAGAGAAGGGGATCTGGACGACAGGCATCTGTGAGTTGTCAGTATTTAGATGGTACTAGAAGTTAGGGATGTGGATATGATTGTCTTGCAGAGTGGTCATGAGGCAAAATGGGATCTTGGTCACAGCTTGGAGGAACTCTCTCGGATAGGCTACGTGCAAGAGGATGCACCTGCCCAAAGAGAAGCCAGAAGAGGAAAGGAAATACAGAGAATGCTGTGCCCTGGAGACCAGGAAAAGTGTTTCTGAAAGGAAAGAGAGTGAACAGTGTTGAGAGCTCTGGTTAGGTTAGGTGAGGACCAAAGAGGTGGTCTCATTAGGTATGGTGATGTGGTCCTCAGCCTCTCAACTGGATCCTCCCAACTGATTTTTTTTTTAATTTGAGAGAGAAAGAGAGAGAGGAAGAGGGGCAGAGAGAGAGGGAGAGAGAGAATCTCGAGCAGGTTCCGCGCTATCAGCAGAGCCCAATGCAGGGCTCCATCCCATGAGCCTGGGATCACGACCTGAGCCAAAATAAAGAGTCGGATGTTTAACTGACTGCGCCATCCAGATGCCCCCCCACCCACTCCCAACTGACTTTTAAACGTTAAGACTCTCCTTTTAAAAGAAGACTACTGCATTCCGCATCTCACTCCAAAGACCACTCTAATTCCTTCTCTCTCTGTGCAACCAAATATCTTGAAACATTTTTCTGTGCTCTTTTTCCCCACTTCCATCTGACTCTTCTGCTTTCAAATACAGCCTTGTTCGCCTCCCTATCCATATGCCTCTCCTTTATTCTACATTAAAAAAATGTTTTTTAATGTTTATTTATTTTTGAGAGACATAGAGACAGAGAGTGAGCAGGGGATGGGCAGAGAGAGAGGGAGACACAGAATCTGAAGCAGACTCCAAGCTCTGAGCCGTCAGCACAGAGCCCGATGCGGGGCTCGAACTCACAGACTGTGAGATCATGACCTGAGCCGAAGTCAGCCGCTTAACCGACTGAGCCACCCAGGCGCCCCATATTCTGCATTTTACATTATGGTGTTTTGTATAGACAATTTTAATTTACACATTTATATTCATAAAGATTTTTATTTTTCATTCACACTGGACAAGCTTAGGCCTTTCACACTTTACATGTACAAAAAATTCACTAATATCTCAATAATTTTGTATTTTATATTTGTCTTTGGATCAGCAGTAATTAAATTTGATATAAAGTATGAGGTAACGATTTAACTTTACAAAGGTTCTCATCCCCAGTTCCAATGTGGAGGGCAAGAAGGGGTTTCTCCACACCAGTAAGCAGCTTCCCAACACTAGCTGAGCGTCCTACGATTTCACTCAATTTTGACACTACCTATTTCAGTCCTGTCCGGTGAGATGTCACTCTTTCTTTAGACACAGGGTCCTAGTGTAGGCTGACATTGGGCTTCTGACCTCCAGCTACATATTGGAGTTTCCAATGACTCCCTCCTCCACGGGGTCTGGCTGATTTGCTAGAGCGGCTCACAGAGCTCAGAAACATTTACTTACTAGATTACTGGTTTATTCTAAAAGGATATACTCAGGGACAGCCAGAGGGAAGAGATGCATAGGACAAGGTCTGGGGCAAGGGCAAGGAGCATCCATGTCCTCATCCCAGGTGCCCCTCATCCCAGATACCTAGCCGTTCAGCAACCCAGAAGCTTTCCCAACCCTCCCTTTTGGGTTTGTCATGGAAGCTTCATTACCAAGGCACAATGGCTTAAGTCATTGGTCACTGGTGATTGGTTCAACCTCCAGCCCCTCTCTCCTTTCTGGAGATCAGGGGGTGACTCTGCAAGTACCAACCCTCCCATTAAAGAGTTTTTTTCCCTTGGCAACCAGGAGCCATCTTAGGTGACCTAGGGGCATTCCAAAAGCCGCTTCATTAACACAACAAAAACTATCTTGATCTCTCTCACCAATTAGGGAATTCCAAATGTTTTAGGAGCTCTGTGGTAGAAACTGGAGGAAGACCAAATATGTATTCTTATTAAAAATCACAGTATCACACTTATTTGGCTCTAAATCGCTAGATATTTGTCTCAGTAACGTATCCTGAACGTGCTCCTCACTAACTTGAATTAGGAACTCTATTGCTCCTCTTTCTTCAGTTGAAAGAACTGTTCAAAACTCTCCTTTTCATCTCATAAGGCAACAAATCAATGAGAATGGGAAAGGCAACCCAGTAGAATATTGAAAAAATCAACGATTTTGAATACTGTCTTCAGAACACACAAAGCATTATATTCCTGACCAAAATAATAATAAAAGAGAGAAGTGGCCTAAAGGTTAGTAGTTTCCATTACGCACAAACCCACACATCCTTGGAGGTAACTTTTTTCTCGGCAGTAGTTTACCTTTCATCATTTGTTTTTTGACTTGTCTGTAACTCGAATATCTCCTATAGGAGAACCAATACCCTAAAGAAGTTTGTCCTAGCCTTACTTCCAGCTCACCTGAAATAATTTCCAAATCACTGGCTTTACTGCTTCTAGACCAAAATACTTCACAGTATTAGTAATTCTTGGCCTCCTCTTCATTATATTGAGAGTCACTTAAGGTCAGTGACTTCCCCATCTCCCTGCAGTGTGGCCTCTATAGCACAGAGCTCAGTGCCAGGAAAAAACTGTACTTTGATGATTCATTCCCTTTTATTGAGTGCATAGTAATAGGTCAAATCCTATACCGGGAGAGTGAAGAAGACAGATGTGCCATTAAGACATACTATAATTTTTCAGTGGAAAAAAAGACAGGTATATATTTGATTAAATAAAATAAAAGTATGCAATGGACTCAGTGTTTGTATTTCCCCCAAGTTTGTAGGTTGCAACCCTAATCCCAATGTGGTGACATTAGGAGCTGGGGGGTCTCTGGGAGGTAATTAGGTCATGAGGGTGGAACTTCCATGAAAGACAATTAGTGCCTTATAATAAGTGGCCAGAGGGCTAACTAGCTGTCTCTGCACCACATGAGGATACGGCAAGAAGGAAGATGTCTATAAACCAGGAAGAAGGCCCTCATCACGAACCCAACCATGCTGCCATCTTAATCTAGGACTTCCAGCTTCCAGAACTATGAAGAACAAATGTTTATCGCCAAGCCATCCAGTCAGGGGTGATTTGTCACAGCAGATTTGTTACAGCTAAGACAAAATATTTACAGATACATTTAGAAATTACTACAAACATGAAAATTACTCAGGGAACAGAAAGGAAGGAGTCCCTGACTAAACCTAGATGACCAGCATGAGAGTGGACATTTGAAGTGTCTCACCAAGAAGCTGGAATTTTCTATGTCTTCATATTTTGTCTTCATGACAGAATTGAGGGGAAGGTACAGAGATTCACCACATAACCCCTGTGCCCACACAGGCACAGTCCCTGTTATTATTAACACCCACACCACAGTGATACCTTTGTTATGGTTGATGAACCCTACACTCATGCATCAGAGTCACCCACAGTCCCTAGTTTACAGTTCACTCTTGTACATTCTATGGGTTTGGACAAATGTATAATGACATGTATCCACCATTCTGGGGTCACACAGAGTATTTTCACTGCCCTAAAAATCCTTTTGGTGTTCTACCAATTCATCTCCCGCATCCCACTGCTCCCCCTATAACAGCAGCCACTGATCTTTTTAGTATCTCATAGTTTTGCCTTTTCCAGAATGTCGTGGAGTTGGAGTCATACAGGATGTAGCCCTTTCGTATTGGCTTCTTTCACTTAGTAATTTACACTTAAGTTTCCTCCGTGTCTTTTCACGGATTGATAGCTCATACACACATAGTTTTGGGACTTAATTAAAAAAAGAAACAAAAAAAACTCTCCTCCCGTCGAATGTTCCTCTACCTACGTCCCTGGAATTCTGCCGTGACTTTGGAGTAAGGGTTACCAACATTAGCAATATTTTTTTGTACGCCATCTTGTAGAAGGGTCAGTTCATCATATCCTTGCATCCACTGAGTTTATCTGATTTCCTCCTAGCCTGGGATGCTCTGAGCCTCCAAGAACCCAGGGAACTCAAATAGTGAAGTTTGAGCAGGAAATCAAAATTTGTTCTCACTCATCCTTTTGATTATTTGGCCTATAGCTGAACCCGTATCAAAAAATCTGTGTATAAAAATTAAAATTCAGTATTTTCGAAAAACACTTTCCCTCAGAACTCTGTTTTATAATTTCTGGTTTGTGTTTCAAATTCGTTTCGGAGGATAAAATTTGAGGAAAATATTAACTACCAAGAGTAATATAATATGTAAAACAGAATATAATTACATACATATATATACGAATATACATATTTATTTGCGTATATACATTTTTGTATATATATATTATAGATGTACAAATGTTTTTTGTATTGTCATAAAACTCACTTTTCAGTTCCATTCAGTAAACGCCTAGTCTGAAGAGGGATGCGTGTATGCATAGGAAGGCATCTGCCTTCTCGTGAGGAGCAGACACACAGGTGACTTTGAGGCAAGGAACGTATGTAGGAAGTGGGGTTTTCTTTAATGCAAAAAACATGGAATAGAGCCAGAAGACAAAGAACACATAGGCTATAACAGTAAGCTAAATGAGCACATGCCCGGTGTTAGAGTTTAAAGGGCAGAAAAGTCTTTTCATTACCCAGCAGGAAAAACTGTGGAAAAAAACTTGAAATGGATGAAACACATTTTCCTAGGTGTTCAGCTTAGCCACACTTTCCTGATATCTGATTCTATAGGGGCCTGCGTCTTTGAGCCATTTTCTAAATCTGTAGGTTGTGGAAAGCTTCTGCTAATGCGAATGGATTTCCTGCAGTAGAAGACAATTGGTTATTGTCCTGTGACTACTGACAAGTTCAGTATCTATTGATAAATTTATTTCAGCATTTCTTTTTTTAAATATTTATTTATTTTCGAGAGAGAGAAAGAGAGAGAGTGGGGGAGGGGCAGGGAGCGAGGGAGACACAGAATCCGAAGCAGGCTCCAGGCTCTGAGCTGTCAGCACGGAGCCCAATTCGGGGCTCGAACTCATGAACCGTGAGATCATGACCTGAGCCGAAGTCAGTCGCCTAACTGACTGAGCCACCCAGGTGTCCCCTATTTCAGCATTCTGATGCCACTTATACACGTGCATATTGTGTGAATTCTTCCTTGAGTAATTATAACATCTTACTGATTATTTAATGGGGAAAAAATCTTTGAAAAGTATTTATTTTATATTTGCTCAAAGTCACATTTTAGCTTATTAAAGTATTTATTTGACACCCGAAACGCATGTTGTCAAGCATAGTTACTTACCTTGTATACATCTGGCAGGGGGTCAATAGAAGGGGATAGTCCATTAGGATCCCCTCTGTTGCCAAACTGTCCTCCCCACACCAAGTTTAAAAAAAAAGTTGTAAACTGAGATCTAGAATCTTGCTCCTCAAAGTGTGGTCTGCAGAACAGCATCTACATCTGCTGGGAATTTGTTAGAAATGCAGAATCTCAGGCCCCACCCTAGACCCACTTTGTCGTAATAACTTCTTCAGGTGATTTGCAATCCCACTAACCTTTAATAAGTGTGGATCCAGAACAAGGAGACAATATTGTTCTCAGTTTTGGTGCCTTGGCTTCCTAACAACTGACTGAAATGGAGGCTTAGAGTCCATGCAGACAGCAGCAGTATAAAAAGGCATAAACCAGGAATGCTCAGTTTTTCTTTGGTTACATTAAATAATTGGCGTAACTCTAAGCTCCCACCTTTTGTAAGAGTTGATCTTGAATGAACAAAGAGACAATAGGTAATGGAATCAATAGATGGGTGTATGATAGATTCTAGATGATAGATAGATGGACAGTTCGATGGATAGATGGACAGATGATGGACACATAGATAGAGAATCTCTTAGTCGTCCAAGAACCTTTGTTGCTGTAGGCTGTCCTCACTCCACATTGGTTCAAATCTTTTCAAGACCCTTGGCCTTGCCACCCATCTTTGGACTTTTCTGCTCCTGAACTTGAGATACCAACTTGATCTCCTTGACGCTCTCTAATGACTTTGCTGCCTCTGCCTCTGTGTCTTTTTCTGTTGTTGGTGGACTTCACTAGGCTGTCCTTGCCTGGCTTGGCCTCCAGACCCATGTGTGGGGTCTTATGTCAGCCTTCCAAGTGCAGGAGACCACTGTGACCTCTAGGGCTACAGTTCATGTGCAAAGTGCACTTGTGGAAATCAGCCATGGCCCTAGACAAGAGCACAGAGTATGTATTGCCTTTACCTAAAACAGTATCTTTTCAAATAAAAGTCTTTGACTTTCCATGTGCAAGCATTGTCCCCTCTTCCTCATTGTGACAACCAAAAACATCACCAGACATTGTCCAATGTTCCCTGGAGAGGTAGACAAAATGACCCTTGGGGGACAATCACTGTCTTAGACGCTTATCTTTGTGGGTCAAGTTGCTATTACTGTATTTACAATCCTAACCTTGGAAACAACTAAGAAATTCCAACACCTGACCCGGGGGGGGCTCACCTAAAAAATAAGACTTGCCTGTCCCCATTATGCTTCTATTCTGGATTCCTGGGTGCAGAGCAAAATAAAAACCCATCAGCTTTGTTTTATCTTACTGCTATGCTTTAGGAAAAATGCAAAGTGATCTGGGCGTGCATGAATGAGATAGAAAGATGTATTTCCATAACACAGTTAGAATGGGGAGAAATTGCAGGTAATTAGGTTGAGGAATGCCCTGCTTAACATGCGCTTGGCATAACAGAGCCAGCAGGCTGCGAATTATGGAATATAGGTTTTCATGATCAGGTCTGCGTAATGTATTTCTTGCACTAAAAGACCTGAATTTAAGGGTCGGTGGGAAGTATGTAAATTGTTTGGGGGCTTCACTAAGGCTTAACATTTTTTACTTCGATTTTTTATTGCCGTTTCCTTCATTTAAATACATCTAGTACATTTGCATTTGTTCAATTGCTCTTCTCTAGTGTGTTGCTATCATGGTCTTTGCCAGGAGCTATCAACAGAGTACGGAAAATAATTTCATGGTCCTCGCAAGGCTGGAGAGGGCAGAGGCAGGAGGTCTGGCGATCTCCGGCGTGGGCACACCCACTGCGATGACTGGGCAAGCCATGGAGTCTGTTTTCCCATTAGCTGGAAGGAAGGAGGGCAGTCACCGCTCATTTTCTAGCTCCTAACTGACCCATTGACTTTGTTAAAATCATCCATCACATGAGCATCTTAAGCTTCTCCTTTTAAAACGCCAGTTCAGTGTTTCTATTGCTTTGTACGACCTATTCCATCTGGCCTGTGTTTTTGCCAGCCATTTTTCTGTCTTAGTTCGTCACCACTTAGAAGCCGGAAAAGTTAATTTTTAATCGAGGTGATCATCAAAATATATAAAATTGGTGAGGCACAACCAGATGGCAGCATAACCCAGGAACAGATCCCGAGCTACTTGCTAGGCCAGGTGCTTGGAGTCATTGGTTTCGTTCCTGGGGAATTAGGGAGGGGGAAGGGCCAAGGGGAAGTCAACAGTCAAAGAGAAAGTGACCCAGGGTGGGCCTGGAGCCCCCAGAGTGCAGGAAGACTTAACATGGAAAAATTTGCATATCTTAACAGGCATGGACTGTGTGTGCCAAGCCTGGTTAAGTTGCACTTATCCTAATACAAAATGCAAATCAAAACAGTGGTTATTTGATATGGTTACTGTGGTGCTTAACAATGATTTGCAAGCCAAGCACACAGCACAGGGGCTGATGTGGCATAAAGGCTCAATAAATATTAGCTAAAGTTATCACCATGCTATGGCCTGTTCCTCCTCTCTTTATGGTTTCCTGTTATCCTACCCTCATGTCTGCTCTGTATTCCTGGCTCTGTTTCTCCATTCATTTCATTGTTCTTCAGAATTTTCTCATGTCCTTCGTGTTGTTTCTGTCCTTTTACATTCCCCTATGACTTTTCTCCGTTCCCTGTTAGCATATGGTCATGCATTTCGCCCAAATTTACGGGAAGAATGAACGTGAGTAAATGAAATGGGGATATAAGGCCCAAGGCAATTTTTAAAGCAATAAAGTTCTGCAAGAGAAAATGGGAAAAGCAGGGTATTCCATTGGCCCGGTAAGTGGGATACGGTCCTTCTGCTGAGTTCTGCGTCTAGGGAAGCCCGCGGATGTGCTCGAAGCAGTTTTATGTACGCGTGTTGGAAGGGCGGGGGAACGACTCGAAGGAGGATATACGTGGTGTTGCGTCGGGCCAGAAATTGAACTGCAGGCCAACAACATACATGTCCCCAGACGCTAGTCAGATCCCAACAGGGAGAAAGGCTAGGTGGGAAAGTTGAGGAAGTTATGTTTGCAAGGGACTGCGTGAAACTCAGGGACAAGGAGTGAAAAATTTAAGCTTTGGACGATGGGCAGTCCTAAGCTGGAGACAGGATCCTTCCAGCAGATCCCAGCACGAACCCTTGCGGTGTGGTCACGGCAGCAGCGAGGGCGGTGCCCCTGGAGCCCCCGGAGACTGCCTTTTGAGCACCCGTGTTACCTTGTTGGTATCTCTATGCAGGTTACCGGAAGTTGTGGAGGCAGATCCAAAATGGAAAATATATGCTGATGTCTGTTTCTAGCCACTGGCTCGCACCTCCCAGAAATCACAGTTCAGTGTGTCTAAGGAGAGGCCAGGGAATCTGCGATTTCAGGCAAGCAGCTTCCCACTCCCAGATCCTGGGAACACACGCCGTAGCTCCATGGACCGTGCCCTTAGCGCCATGCGAAATGCATCCAAGTGAGAAATCACTACTCTTTTTTTTTCTTCCTTTTTAAAAACATTAATTTTTTTCCAGTTTTATGGAGAAAAGATTGAGATTCATCTAGAAATCACGACTCTGAGGGAGCTTGGAAGTGAAAATGTTGAAAGATAGAAAAGATAGGGGATAGAGGAGGGATTTGAAGTTGATTGAACTCTAAATGCAGGCCAGCCAGCAGCGGTGGGTGGATTTCATCTTCAAGTTCTCTGTTTTCCTGTAAAATGTGAACTTCCCCTGACGAGTTTGGGGTGGGTGGATGACATAGACATTGGGGATATCTTGGAGTACGAGTAAAAAATTAAAAAGAGAACCACCACCGTATGATCCAGCAATTCTAAAGGAAACAAAAATACTAACTTGAAAAGTTGTGTATGCTTCCATTTTCACTGTAGCAAGGCAACAACGAATTTATAATTTACGATAGTTTCAAGACGGAAACTCCATTAATGTCCACTGATGGATGAATGAGTAAAGAAAACGTGTCACACACACACACACACACACACACACACACACACACAGTGGAATATTACTCAGCCCTAAAAAGAACAAAATCCTACCATTTTTGACAACATGGACGGACCTAGAGGGCATTATGCTAAATGAAATAAGTCCGACAGAGAAAGACAAATACCATATGCTCTCTCTTATATGTGAAGTCTAAAACAAACAAACAAACAGCCTCACTCATAGATAACAGAACAGATTGGTGATTGCCAAAGGCAGGGAGTAAGGAATGAAACGGGTGACGGTGGTCAAAAGACACACACTTGCAGATATAAGATAAATAAGTCTTGGAGATGCAACGGTCAGCATGGTGATGGTAGTTGACAATATCATATCGTATATTTGAAAGTTGCTAAGAGAGTAGATTTTAAAAGTTCTCATCATACTCACACATAAAAATTGTAACTATTTTTGGTGATGGATATTAACTACACTTACTGTGGTGATCATTTCACAAATAACAAATAATTATGTTGTACACCTGAGGCTGATATACTGTTCTATGTCGATTACACGTGTACAAAAGTATATATGCAGACGGCTAAAATTTTGATGTTATCCTCCTTTCTATAAGAAGAGAAAGCATCATTTGTTGTATCTGTTTCTTCAGACACCACGCAGATACATGACTGTGAAAAGATGAGGCAAGGTCATTGTCGAGACCCACTTCTGTGAATTGGAAGAAAAAATAGTTCACCAGGCCACAAGTGTTAAGACCAGAATCCAAGACTCAGCTCTGTCACTTGCTGAGCAGGATCTTGAACAAATGTGTTCTCTGCACTTAAGTTTCTTAACAACGAAATACAAGAAGAGTCCTAGAGAATATTTCATGTTGTTTCCAGATCTAGCACCCTTTGCTGCCTTTAAGGGCTGTTGAAAAAGAATCAGTGATCGGAGAGCTTAGTCGCAAGCTTCAGTTACAAGAAGCAAACCAATACCATACTTGTATGGGCCTGGCCCCTTTCAGGGCAGGGTGGAGGGGGAGGCAGGAAAAAATGAGGGTTGTACTGGAGAGGGAAGGAGGTTATCCCAGCTGCTCTTATGATGAGGAAATAACCACTTAATGGCTGAGCAATTTGTGATGCAGCTGCCGGTGGTGTAGGGACACAGCTGTTCTCAAAGAGGAGAGAATCGGCCTCTTTCTGTTCTATATCCCATAGCAGATGAATTAGCAATGTAGTTTCAAAATAAATAATTAACTCCTGGGGAGGAATGTTCTTTAGAGTCCCTTGATGAGTCAGAGTCCGACGGGTTGATGAAGTTTCAAAGCTCCCATTTTAGGAATGGTTGTAAACGTATGAGAACCTGACAGAAATCAAAGCTCACCGGAAGTGTATACCAACCCCCTAGTTGATACTGTTACAATTGATGGTCATTATTTCTACTCCCAGAGGCCAAAAATGAAATCAAAGCAATAACAGGTCAGAGTAACTATCTCGTTTTTCTAGGCCACTGGGTTTAGACAAAAAGAAATTTTCCTTCTTTGATGGAGACAGCCAGGCAAGCAGGGTATCTGGTCAGCTCAGGAGAAGGAGACGATGGGGTGAAAATTAGGAGCTCCCTCACCTAGTGTTTTGTGAGCGGGGAACTGGCCACAACTGGTCCATGCACATTTTCTCATGCGATCCTTACAGTCGTTTGCGAAGGTCTCAAGGTCTCCACTGCATAGATGACCAAACCAAAGTCCAGTTGCCTTCCTTGCCTGACCTCACCCAGCGTCAGCATCTGTAATCATGTTGAGAAGTTAGAAGAGTGGCTAGGGAAACAGATTTCAAGCCAACCTGTGTGAAGCTGGAATTACCACTGTGTAATATGAGATAAGCGACTGAGCTCTCTGGGGGCTTAGCTTCCACTCAGCACAGTACCTAATAGACTACGACTATGGCAATGACTATTATTAACTCTGTCCTATCTCAAAGCCCTTGCTCTTTTGCTATATTTTCCTGTGCTGCAAATCACACAGGTTTGTGGGAGAATTTTAAATCAAGCAGATAAATACATCCAGCTATGAGAAATCCAATTTATACTAAAAAAACAGTACGCGTGTTAGCTTCCCCGATGTTGTCTTTCTGTTGTTAAGAAGGAAACATGAATCAAAAAGAATTCTGATTCCTTTCTGAGGATTTTCATCCAACGGCCTCTACTTGTTGCCTCTCTACTCTGAGCATGAACTTGTGAGTTGTCAACGGTCCAAGCAGGACCTGTGCAGTGTCTTGTGTCCTGAGAAGTTGCCAGAGTCTGTCTTTCAATAGATTCCCGCTGGAAGGAAGTAAATCATAACCTAATCTCATCATCTCCAGATTGAGCAAGACCTGCTATATTACAAATCTGCTTAGTAAAGGAGCAGCTCTCACGACCCGCCTCCCTCCAGCTGTCTAAATATTGCTCAGTTCCAAAACCTCTTTCCTCTCCTTCCTCTGAAAATCCTGCCCTGAGGCCTTTAGGTCAGGTTGACCTCTTTCTCCTTTCTCTACTTCCAGTCCTCTGCATCGGTGTCACACATTTCTGAACTTGGGGTTAATATCTTGTATGGTCTTCCGGTTCATTTTAAACCCACATTCGTTCCTTGGGCTTGCGGACCCCCCAAGAAATCGTTCGTGGCTCTGGCAGCGTTAGTTCAGCGTTATAAAGAAACGATAACGGAAGAATGACTACACACTCGATCATTCAAAGTGTAGATTTCATAGGAGATTACACACAGACATAAAGGAATTGATCAACTAGAAAATAAATTGGAAGAAATCACCTAGAATATTACCCAAGAAGGACACATAATTTCAAAATAGGGAAGAGTGAAGGGATCTAGCAGATCTAGCCTTAATAATAATAATAATGATTATTATTGTTATAATTGAGGTCCCTGAAGAGAAGAAAAGAAAGAATGAGGCAATGAAGAGATAATGACAGTTTTCCTTCACAGAACAAAATCATTGATACACAGATTCAAGAAACTCGGTGGCATCCAAATAGGGTAACTAAAATGATTGATTTTGGTTATTGTACTTTAGTATTAAAAGGTTAGTTTTATTTATTCATTATAGATGTTCTATTATGTTTTATTGTTTCTTATTCCCTATTGACATTTTCAAGGTCATCTTTGCTTCTCAAAACATGTAAGTTTTCTTATTTTAAGGGTCATTTGACAACTCAACTTGTAAATATTTTGATCTTAAGCTTCTTTTATCAGTTGGTTCTTTTTCGTGGTGCCTTTTGTCCCTTTGTTATCTGGTTATCTTTGACACCGTGCTGGTCATCTCATGTGACAATCATTTGTAGGAATAATTTGGATAAATTTGAATAAACGCTTTACTTCAAGGAGGACTTATAGTTGCTTCTCCTAGGCTCCTAAGGGAAGTACTAGCTCAACTACGTCTTCAAGCAAATCCAAGTTTGGAGATTCACTGGGTGATCCATGTGATTTGAATGCTGGCTGAAGTCCCTCCCAAGAATTAGCCCTTCTACTCATTCTCATTCTGTGTTGTTGTTCATGTCCCTGCATTATTGGATCCTATCAGACTCTCCATCCTGTGCCGATGCTGGGCTACAATGCCTGTCCTCTTTCCTCCACAAAGCCATCAAAAGTAAAGTTGGTCTCTTAACTTTGCTTTCGACAGTTTTATGGAACAATGAAGATAAAAATCATGCAAAAGCAGCACCCATTTATTTATGCTTTTCTGAGTTTCTATTTTTGTTCCTTTCTTTTTCCTTTCCTTTCCCCTTCACTCCTCCCCTCCCCGTCTCCTTACACCCGTCCCCTCACCTTCTCTTCCTCCTTATCTTTTCCTCCTCTCTGCTCTTCTCTCTTTTTTCTCTCTTTTCTCCTGTCTTTCTTTTTTCCTCCTCCTCTGTGTCCTGGTAATTCTTTACTGTCTGGCAAACTCTTTGATCCTATAATCACTATTTCTTTAGTTTCTGCTGAGTATATGCCATTGTTCACAATAAGTTTTGATCAAGTCATCTGTTATTATTTCTCTCAAGTACTTCTTTATGTCACGATACATAACAATTTGTAATGAACAAGTACAGTAACTTTCATATATTTTACCTTTCCCCCTCTCTTTTTCCCCCCTCAGAGTCCAGTGGCAGGATATATCTTGTTCACCGAATCTCCAGCACCTAACATTGTGCTTGACATATAGAAGCTTCTAAATAAGTGTCCTTTGAATAGGTTCAATTTCCTCATCTCTAGGAAAGGCAAACTACTACCTACCTGGTTGGTTTATTGTAAGAATTGCAACTAAAACTTATTGATAAAAAAGTCATTTTTGTAGATTATTCTAGTTAAATATCAGCAGATGTTATTAAGTAACTGGCTTGAATGTGACTGGTTATATAGCCTGCTGAATCTATTCTATCTCAAATTTCTTGGTCGCTTCAATTTTACTGAGAAGCTACACTTCTCATTGCTTTGACCCTTTACTCACACGTTTGAAATCTTGAGTAGCCCATATTGATTTATCTCTGCAGTGATGGAAATGGTCTTTCAAGGAGACATCATAACTATGTGCTGTCAGTTTGAATTTCTTTTGTTTTCAATGGTTCTGTTTTGAAAATTTTTGCAGGATTTATGGTAAGGAGCCAGTTTCCAGATGTGAATACTATGTCAAGTATTTGTTTTTCTAATATTTAATGCTTGAAGTAGCCAGAGTCTATTTTAAGAAAGCCTTCTCCCTGTGTCTTATTTTTTCCCCCTTAGTCTTTAGAGGGTGGAATGGGAGATGCAAGAACAGGGGTATTGTCTCCTTATCTTGACCCAGCCTAGTAAGGACCACCGCAGTGGTATGTGCAAAGAAGTATAGGGCTGAGACGAGTGATTTATGTATCCCAGCCTTCCCCTGGGCCTCGCCATCCACTGTGATCCTGCCAGTTCTTTGCTCTTTCTGATCATTTGCAAGTGTTGAGATGATGACACTGCTTTTGGGTCCAAGAGCGTTCGCAATCTTATGTTGCTCAGCCCAGGAAATTAATAAGCGTTATACGATGAAGAAGAAGATGATAGTTACATGAAATATTACACTCTGAAAAAGGACCAACCATTTGTGATGGTGGAATTAATGTCAGCCCCTCGGACACTAGTTAGTAATTTTCTCTTAGATGACATGAATAGTTTGGACCCCGTATTTTTCCTTCCCGATCTAACATTTTTCACTCTGTAACAGGATGTAAAACGGGCCCTCCCTGTTTCAGTACTGGCTGAAGCTACAAAGACCAAAAATCAAACACTAGCTTCCAATTACCCCAAAGGAAGATACTAAATGACTAATGCTACTCACAAGAAGTGTTTTTTTTGTTTGTTTGTTTGTTTTGCTTTGTTTTGTTTTGTTTTGTTTTAATGGAGCCCCGAGAGCTTTATCCAGCGGAGAATCTTGGTCATATAGCACTGCCTTGCATCTTGCAAGAGTTTGAAATCCTAGCCTCATCCCTCTAGCAAACTCGCCATAGTACTCCCCGCGTAAGGTGTGGACCCCCAAACGTACCTTACGTATTTCCAGGTGCACACCAGAGAATAATGTTTTTTCCCATCGAGAACCACTTTCCAGCTGGTCCTCGACCTCTAGAGTTGAAACAGTTTGAAATGAAAAAACAGAATGTCTTTGCAGACTGTGTACCATCCACTCTCCCAAAGGACAAGAATACAGGGCATTCCCTTCATTTACATTGGCTGAGAGGCTCGAAGACCGTCATCCATCCCGCAAGCGGGAAACCCTTGATGACTGGTCTGAGATGTATCTTGAGTCACCCGAGGCAGCCCATGGGAAAAGCAGAGAGAGCTCGGCTGAAAAACGTGTCCGTCCAATCGGGAAGACATTCCACGCAAGCTCTCCTATTAAATCATTTAAAGAGCTTTCAGGGAAGGAAAAGCGCTCCGAATCTTCAAAAAATCATTTGTGGTAATTTCTTATTTTAAATTAATATGCCCTCTTTAAAAAAAACTTATGGTGGTAAAACACACATAACAGAAATTTTGCCACTTTAACCTTTTTTAAGTATTCGATTCTGTCGTATTAAGTACATTTACATGGTTCTGAAACTATGAACACCATACAACTTGAGAACATTTTTATCTTTCAGAACTAAAACTCTACCCAAACACTAACCCCTCATTTCCCTGACACAAACATGGACTCCCCAGCCCCTAGAAACCACCATTCGACTCTCCACCGATGAATTTCACTACTCAGTAAAATCATATGAGCCGATCCATTTACTGTATGCATATTCTCCTCGAAACTTAAGAGAATGCTCTAGGTTTTCATAGGAAAGTTAGAAAATAAGGAGACCAGCAGGGATGGGGCTCTTCCACGTGGAAGTTTGTTTTCTGGAGACGGATACCAAACAAGATCCTGTAAACACTCCCCCAAATTTTCAAAAACAGTAAGTGATAGGAAGTTCTATCAAAGACGGAGGACTAGAGTTGTTCCCAGGGTAGGTGGGTCAGTGTTTATCCGGTTAGATAGTGTGTCATAATCTGAGCCAACCCCAAGTTCTTTCTTTGAAGGATATTTATTAGGCACTCACTTTGATCTTGTTACAGTCACGAATGTAACACAGGAGATGCTACAGAAACTCTGGAATATAGGACAGAATTGGGTTGCCTTTTGTTGCTGTTTTTATGTCCTGGCTGTTCTTTATGTACTCTGGATATCAATCCCTTATCAGATACATGATTTGAAAATATTTTTTCCCATTTCATAGGTTGCCTTTCTACTCTGTTGACAATGCCTGTGGATTCCCAATTTTTTTTTTTTAATTTTGAAGTCTAATTTATCTATTTTTTCTTTTATTACTTGTGCTTTGGGTATCCTATTCAAGAAATCATTGCCCAATCCAATATTATGAAATTTTCCTCCTATGTTTGCTTCTAAAAACCTTACAGTAAGGTTTTTGATACATTTGAGTTAATTTTTGTATATGGCGTGAGGTAAGAGTCTAAATTCATTCTTTCATATGTGGATATCTAGTTTTCCCAGCACCGTTTGCTAAAAAGATTGCCCTTTCCACATTGAGAGGTCTAGGTACGCTTGCCAAAAGTCATTTGACCCTATATTCAAGGATTTATTGCTAGGTTCTTTATTCTATTCCATTGTCCTCTGTGTCTGCTTTTATGCCAGTGCCACGTTCTTTTGTTTTGGCTACTCATGCCTTAAGATGCCATATGAACTTTAGGATAGATTTTTCATTTTCAGCAAGAAATGCTGATAGGGTTCTAATAGAGATTTCATTGACTGTATATACATCACTTTGGATCTTGCATCTTAACAATATTGAGTTCTCTAAGCCATGAGCTAAGATGTCTTCATTTATTTGTGTCTGTGTTAATATTCAGCAGTATTGTGTCATTTTCAGGGAGAAATTCTTTCGTCCCTTATGTTAACTTTATTCCTAAATATTTTATTCTTTTTCATGTTACGAAATGGAATTATTTTCTCAATTTGCTTTTCATATTGTTCATTTTGGATGTACAGAATGCAACTAATTTTTACATGTCGATTTTGTATCTGTAACTGCACTGAATTGGTTTATTGGTTCTAACATAATTTTGTAGAATATTTAGGGGTTTTCTACATATAAAATAGTATCATATCCAGATATAATTTTATCTCTTCCTTTCTAATTTAGATGCATTTATTTCTCTTTCTTGCTTAATAGCTCTGGCTGTAACTTCTAGTACTGTGTTGAATACAAGTGGCGAATGTGGGCAAATCTGTCTTATTCCTCATCTTAGGGGAAATGCGTTCAGTCTTTCATTTTTTACTATAATGTTAGCTATGGGTTTTCACATATTACCTTTATTATATTGAGGCAGTTTAATTGTATTCTTAATTTGTTGAGCCTTTTTTTATAGTAGAGTATTTAATTTTGCCAAAAGTTTTTTTTAATGTTTATTTATTTTTTTTAGCGTTTTTATTTTATTTTTGAGAGACATAGAGACAGAGAGTAAGCAAAGGAAGGGCAGAGAGAGAGGGAGATACAGAATCTTAAGCAGACTCCAGGCTCTGAGCTGTCAGCACAGAGCCCGACGCGGGGCTCAAACCCACAGACCGTGAGATCATGACCTGAGCTGAAGTCGGCCGCTTAACCAACTGAGCCACCCAGGCGCCCCCAAAAGTTTTTTTTTTAAGTAAGATGATCACATGGTTTTGTTTCTGTTTGTTTTCTGTTAATGTGATTTAACAGAGTGATTGTTCTTAATAGTTGAATAATTGTATTGCAGGAATAAATTCCACTTGGTGATTGTGTATAATCCTTTTAACGTATTGTTGAATTTGATTTTCTGGTATTTCGTTGAGGATTTTGGCCTCAATATTCATCAAAGATTTTGGTCTGTATTTTCCTTTTCTTGTGACGTCTTTGTCTGGCTTTGGTATAAGGGTAATGCTTCCTCATGGAAGTCAGGAAGTGTTCCCTTCTCCAATTTTTTTGGAAAGGTCTGAGAAGGATTGGTGTTACTTCATCTAGAAATGCTTGGTAGAAATAATCAATGAAGCCATTTGGTTTTGGGCTTTTCTTTGCTGGGAAGATTTTGATTACTGATTTAATTTCCTTACTAATTTTAGATCTATTTAGATTTTCTATTTCTTTATAATTTATAGAAATTTCTCTTTTCATTTAGGTTATCCAATTTGTTGGTTTATAATTGTTTATTGTACTCTCTTACAACTGTTTAATTTACGTAGTATAATAGTAAGATCCCACTTTCATTTCTAATTTTAGTTATTTGAATCATCTTTTTTTCCTAGTCAATCTAGATAAATTTTGTCAATTTCATTTTGTTCGTTTGTTAATTTTTTCAAAGAATCAACTCATGGTCTCGTTGATTTCCTTTATTGTGTTTCTTTCATTTATTTTATTTACATCTACTCTAATCCCTTTATTCTCTTCTTTCTGATAACTTTGTATTTAGTTTGATCTTCTTAGGCTAGTTTCTTAACGTGTAAAGTTGGGTTGTTGATTCGAGACCTTTTTAAATGTGTCTACAGCTTTAAATTTCCCTCTCAGCACTGCTTCCTCTTCGTGTATTGTCTTCTCATTTTCATTTTTCTCAAGAAATTGTCTAATTTCTTGTGATTTCTTCGTTATTCATTTCTTTAGAATTTATTGTTTAATTTCCATATATTTGTGAATAATCCATTGTTCCTTCTGATACTGATTTCTAGTTTTATTTCATTGTGGTTGGAAAATTTGTTTTATATGATTTCAATCTTATAAAATTTATTAAGACTTTCTGTGTGTGTGTGTGTGTGTGTAATCTTATAAAATTTATTAAGACTTTGTGTGTGTGTGTGTGTGTGTGTGTGTGTGTGTGTATGTTTGTGTGTCTTAGCATAGGACCTATTTTTGAGAATGTTCTTGAGAACACATGCACTTGAGAAAAATGTGTATTCTGTGCTGTGAGGTGGAATGCTCTGTATAGGTCTGCTAGGTCTAATTGGTCTGTAGTGTTGTCCAAGTCCTCCAAAGTGAAACATTGATGTCTCCTCCAATTATTATAGAGTTTTTTATTTCTTCCTTCAATTCTGTCAATGTTTGCTTCATATATCACACGGCCTATTTATGGTCAAAATTATTATAACTTCTTGGCGAAATGGCCCATTTACCATTATATGATTCAATCTCTGTCTCTGGTAGCAATTTTTACTTAGTCTGTATTATCTGATATTATCATATCCACCTCTATTCTTTCTTGGTTACTATTTGCATGGACTATCTTTTTCCATCATTTCACAATCCACTTATGTGTGGCCTTGGATCCAAAATGAGTCTCTGCTTATAGTTGGATATTGTTTTTAAAAATCCAGTCTGCTAGTATAGATCCTTTGAATGAGGAGTTAAATCTATTAACAGCGATTACTGACAAGGAAGCCCTTAGTTTCACCATCTTGCCCTTTGCGGTCTGTGCGTCATAGATCTTTCATCCCTCATTTCTTCTCTTTTTTGACTTTTGTGTTCAGTAGGGTTTTATTGGTAGTAACACCTTTTGATTCTTTTCTCGTTTCCTTTTGTCTATATTCTATAAATACTTTCTTTGTGATTTTAACAGAGATTACATGTAAAGTCCTAAAGTTATGACAATCTATCTTAAATTGATACCAACAACTTCAATTACCTACAGAACCCTACTTCCTTACAGTTCTGCCCCACCCACTCTATGCCACTGATGTCACAAAGCACATGTTTATAGTTTTTATTCATTAACATAGTTTTATAATTATTTTCATACATTTGACCTTTTAAATCCTGTAGGAAATAAAAATTGAAGTTACAGCCCCAATTATAGTAATTAGAGTTGATATTTGTCTGAGTGTCTGTTCATGTACTTTATATCTCTATATAGTTTTGAGTCATTGTCTAAGATCCTTTTCTTTCAGCTTGAGGAACTCTCTTTAGCTTTTCTTGTAGGGCAGGTGTAGTGGAATGGATCACCTCGGTTTTTATTTATCTGGAACTATCTTAATTTTGCCCTCATTTTTGAAGAACAGTTTTGCCAGATATGAGATTCTTGGTTGACAATTTCTTTTCTTTCTTTTTTTTTTTTTTTGTTTGTTTCTTCACTCTAACTCTATCATTCCACTGACTTCTGGTCTCTAAGTTTTCAGCTGAGAAATTCACCGACAATCTTATTTAGGATACTTATACATGATGCATTGCTTCTTCTTGTGCTTTCAAGAGTCTCTCTTTGTCCTTCAACATTTTATTGTAACGTGTCTTATAGAAAATTTTTGTGTTTATTCTGCTGAAAATTTGTTTGAATTTCTTATATTCATATATCCATGTATTCCCTCAAATTTGGTAGCTTTTGGTCATTATTTCTTTAAATGAACACTCTGCCCCTTTATCTCTCTCTGCCCTTTCTGAGACTCCCATAATGCATTTATGGGTCCACTTGGTAACGTTCTGTAAATTCCTTAGTGTCTGTTCACTTTTTCCCAATTATTTTTTCATTTTGCTTCCTGGATCCAAAAATTTCAAATTACAAGTCTTTGTGCTTTCTGGCCGTTTCTTCCGCCTCTTTGAATCTATGCATTTCTTTAGTTCTTTGAACATATTTAAGACTTTTGTTTTAAAGTCTTTGTCTTGTGGGTCCAAAGCTGGTGTTTAGTAGGTTTGGTTTCTGGAGATTTGTTTTGCTCTTTTGAAGGGGTGATGTTGCTGTATTTCTTTGTATGTGTTGTGATCCTTTGTTGAAATTGGGCATTGGAAGAATGGTACTTCTCCCAATATTCATAGACATAAAGACTTATGATCTTTTTAGTCCTTTTTTGAGGATGCATCTTCCATGAGGCTGTTTGTCTCGTTTTTTTAAATAACCAATTTTCGGGGAGCCTGGGCGGCTCAGTCGGTTAAGAATCTGACTTTGGCTCAGGTCATGATCTTGCGGTTTGTGAGTTCAAGCCCCGCGTCAGGCTCTGTGCTGACAGCTCAGAGCCTGGAGTCTGCTTTGGATTCTGTGTCTCCTTCGCTCTCTCTTCCTCCCCCACTTGCATTCTCAATCTCTCTCTCTCAAAAATAAATAAAGATTAAAAAATTAAATAACCAATTTTCCCATATACATGTGTTCTTTTAAGTTTCCTAAGAGTCTTGCTGCTGCTTTTGTTCGGGGCCTTAGCTGTTTTGTTTTGTTTTCTTCCAATAATATCCTAGAGTCTACAGTCTTCCTGAAGTTTTTCCATGCCATACTTCCCAGCACTGCCTTCTACAGCTTCAGTCTGACATCCAACCTATCTTCTTTTTATTTAAATTTTTTAAAAATTTATCTATTTTGAAGAGACAGAGAGAGGGCGTGAGCAGAGGAGGGGCAGAGAGAGACACACACACACACAGAATCTGAAGTGGGCTCTAGGCTCTGAGCTGTCAGCACAGAGGCCAATGTGGGGCTCCAACCCATGAACTGTGAGATCATGACTTGAGCCGAAGTTGGACTCTTAACCATCTGAGCCACCCGAGTGCCTCCAAACTATCTTGTGACCTCTGAGTCAGGTAAGATAGGAACCAGTCCTTCAGGCATCCCAGAGATGAACGACAATTTTGCCGATAAGGTCTACTTTGTCTTCCTGCCTAAAAGAGAAAAAGTGAGATTTGGGCCACTTTCTTCCAACCATGAGGTGGAAGCAAGAGGTGGGCAAGGAGAGTAAAACTAACCCAAGATTTTTAATTATTTCGAATATAGCCTTTCTTGTTTTGGCATCTCATCAGTTGTTTTAGATTTCTGATGGTTTCCAGAGTTCCATGAAGCGATTTTAATTAGTTATTAGTTGTTTATTTGATGCTTCCTTGGAGGAAGGAGGACCTAGAGCATCTTAGTTTGCAATCATGCTGATGTCACAGTAAGTATTCACTTTTGCACTTGATTTCATATTTAAAATTGTGTTTCGTTTTTTGTTAATAGACCCTACTCCAGTATGTAGATACTTTGGGCCCCCAAACCTTTATTTGTTTGTGGTTGGAGGAAGGAAAAGTTTTAACTATGAAATATGTTTGAATTTTTATTATTTCACTGGAGATATTAATTGCAAAAATAAGTCACTTTGTGTCTGGAAGAGAAAAAGGTTTTTTTTTTCTTTTGTTGCCCTCAATATGTTAAATTGATCCGTCTATTCAGAGTCACAGGAAGAAGCTATATGGGGTCACAGAAAGAACAGACTGGACTTTGGGGACTGAAAATAAAGAATGCATGTGTATGCACTCTATTCTCTCTTGCTTTCTCTTTATCTATCTAACTACTTTATTGCTGAGCATGTGGTCCTATAACTGACCTTGTAAAAAAGGAGAATAATTTTAAATTTGGGATGCTATCCTTTAAGAAAATGTTTACGAACCCCAGTTGTAGCTTAAATTTTGACATGAGGTCTGTTTTTATTGACTTAGGAGAGTTGCTTATCTTTTAGAAACCTTGGCTTTCTTTATCTGTAAAATAGAGAGTATGAAACATATTTTAGGCTTGTAGTAAGAACAAGATGAGCTCATTCAAGCAAGGGTCTTAGAATAATTCCTGACTGTGGAAAACACTCACGTTCAGAGAGGGGCTATTGTAATCATCCTTACTATTTACCGTTAAAATATTTAAGGAAGCAGGTAGTTTGGTTCACTTGCTTCATAACTGGGTAAATTGAGGCCAAGAGTTTAAATAGTTTGTTCATAGTAATTTAGGAGTTGGTAACTATACTATCGCTTATCAAATGTGGAAATCACCAACATCTTATTCTCACCTTCCCATCAGTTCATGACGAACTTCAAATTGTAAATGTTTCCAGACCCTGAGCTGAGTGTGCAAGATTTTCTGGATACGCCCAGCAGGTGGAGTTGGATTTGGAACTTCTTTTAAGAAGAATTTAGTCCTTTTCTTGCTCATATTGCTGGAAAATCAATGACTTGTGCCAAACAAGTTGTTTTCTTCTCTTGACAAAAACGCAGATCAGCAAATTTTCATATTGCACTCTTTTCAATGGCTGGAACACCAACATTTTATAACGAGAAAAAAAATTGAAGTTCTTCCACATTTGGAAAAGAAGTGCGTGTAAAAATGTTCGCATCTATTCACCATCTGGAAAAGCAAGGTTTTACAGTTAGTCCTAATGATGTTTAGAGTCACCAAGCCTCTTGGAAAATGACCTCTTTTTGAAGATAGTTCCTCCACAGGACAACCACAGTGTTCACCTTTCTACGACTTTACACTTGCTAAGACTTACCTTGGAAAATTAAAAGAAATAGACACACAAAGCCAAGACTGTAGCCTTTTTTTTTTTTTAATGGGGAATGTTTTGAGGCCAAAATGAATTATAGGTTCATGAATAAAACCCAATGAATCTTGGAATTCTTTCTTTACGAAATTCCACATTCAAAAGTACTTATGGAGTGTTTCTCATGGGCCGAGCCCCGGACCGGAAATAGATCATTCAGGTATCAATCTCTGTATTCTCGTTCTTCTAAAGAGAAGACTTGCTTTGCTCATGCAAAGTCTTCCCAGTTTTTTTCCCTGCTTCCTCAGAGCTTGGCCAGATGGGATGTGCCTGTTCCCCGTGGTGCTTTGGATCTGTGTGCATACAGCAAAGGGGTCCTCAAACATATGTTGAAATAGTGATTGATTTCCCCCAGATGTAAGCAGGATGAGGTTGGCTAGACGGAGGCAGACTTGTGTTGAGGGAGCACACCCACGCACACTTAAAATGAGCCTAAACTGATATTTTCTAAGCCAACTAATCATGCAGGAAATTGTCCTAGTTCATTTATTTCTTTTTCATTTATACAGTAGGGTCTTGATCTTAATATGCAGATGCATGGAAACTAATACGGTGAGTCTCTCCTTATACTCTCTCCAATTATGTGAGCTTACTATGGGAGGCCGCTCCTTTGGTCCTGGCTAACTGGTCACCTCATTAAGGGCACATAGAAATTTATGTGAGTCATAAGTGGCTATTCTAAGGTAGAAGGCAGGCAGGCCTTTCTTTTTAGTGAGTATGTAGGTAAACTGGAGATTTAAATTTCATTTTCTTCCCTAATGGGTACATTTTCTATTGTGCTAAGTTGTTTGCACTCTGAACACTGGAAGTTTCTTTCTGAGCCTGTGAGGCACAAGTCTTGGATAAAGACCGTCTCCCTCTTCAGGGTACATACCTCCAGGTCATAAGAATGCAGAGCTGTCATCTGGCAAATGATCAATAAAGGCATGCAACTGAAAACTTACCCCTCGGCAAGAAATAAAGTCAAGGAAATCTAACTCAGTCCTATGAGGAGTAAAGCCCACATATTAAGCAGAGAACTAGACCATATAAAACTTAACCTTTGGCGTTACTAGCGTTGACAAGGAAGGTCAGCTTCTTTGAAGATAGTAGGAGAGAGGAAATAGGAAACTAGTCTGTCTCCAGAGGTTCTCCAAGGATGGACTCTGGACTAGCAGCATTAACATTCCCTGGAGAACTTTGTGTTAGATTCAAGTTCTCAGGCTCTGCCCAGACTTGCTGAGTCAAACTCTTAGGGTAGGGGTCCAACAATCCTTCTTTCAACCTTCTTTCCAGGTGATTCTGATACATACTCAACATTGAGACCCGTTGTGTAGGTAGGCCATGCTCTCTTCACCTCATCATGTTGTCTCCCAACATGGCGCCACAGGCCATAGTAGAAGAGATTAGATACTATCAGGCTTTGGTCGACTTAGATTACATATATGTATATATGCGTGTATATGGGAAAATGTGCACACATTGTATATATATACATACATATGTGTATATATATATATATATATATATATATATACACATATATATATATATATCCCAGTTTCCGTTGTATACACACACACACACACACACACACATACACACACGCACGCAAGCTTCTTCAGTGAAAGGCTAGAACTAGCACTATAGCTCTATATCTCTGGGTATTTTGAGGTCCAGGTGACTGCAGACCACTTGTGAGGGTAGACCCTGAAAGGGCATGGATAGAAAAGCAAATTTCTCCTTGAATACTCATAAAGTCACTTTCTACTGCCAGATATTATTTCTTTAAAGGTTACCCCATGAGAACCTGGATTGCTACAATAGCATTCTGGATATTTTACTCCCTTCGGCACCGGCCTCTCCCAATGTATTACATAAGTAACATTCAGAATAATAGTCCTCCGGGGTCACTTGGCTTGCATAATTCCTTTTAGAAATTCTCCCGGTTTGGGGGTTCGTAGCGCTCTCTGTGCTGTGCGACCATGGCATGGTACAAATACCGCTATGCTAATATAAATGTCTCTCTACATAACCAGATCTTTCTCTAAATCTCTGAAGAGACCATCGTGGAGAGACGTAATGCATTAATTCCCTGTGTCATTCTTTTTTTCGCATCCCTGGGATTTAGCACTGTTCCTAAAACTGACTTATAAAAACGTGTCTTGCGTGTTGCTTAAAAAGGGAATAAAATTAGTCTCTGGCCTTGGTGTATGCTCCGCCCATAAATGTATCCCAGCCTTCCAGCCTAGCCCATGTCCTTTTCTATCCTTCTCATCTTTGGCCCAGCAAAGTCCCCTGGAGCCCCCTTGCTCAACTGGTTTCTCAGACTACTGCTGGGCAGAACCTTTGCTATCTTGGGAGCAACACTGCATTTGGAGGTTTGGAATCGAATACATGGAAGCTGGCAGTGTTATGCTTAAGGGCCTTTGTACTTCTTCTGGCCCCATCTCTGATCTAGAAATCTGAAAAGTTGACTTCTTGAGCAGCTACTCACTTCCCTACTTACAAACTTGCTCATCGTTAGGGTTCAGACAGAAGTTTATCCATTCTTTTTTTTTTTTAATGTTTATTTATTTCTGAGAGAGACAGAGAGAGAGTGAGCAGGGAAGGGCAGAGAGAGAGGGAGACACAGAATCCGAAGCAGGCTCCAGGCTCTGAGCTGTCAGCACAGAGCCCGACGCGGGGCTCGAACTCACGAACCGCGAGATCATGACCTGAGCCGAAGTCGGACGCTCAACCGACTGAGCCGCCCAGGCGCCCCTATCCATTCTTTTAATGAGAACCACAACATAGCGGGATGTCAGACCATGATGATTCAGTGACTTTTGTCACTTTAAATTCTCAGAGGGGCCTCCACCCGGTTGAAGTCCTGAGCCTCTCCCACAGAATTTATGTAGTCTTTAATGCAGGTCTGGGAGTCCATGGGCTCAGTTTGCAGTGTCCATCATTACCACATTCTCCCGCAAGTTCTCAGCTGCTCTCAACCATTCTTCATACTTATAAAAGTTAACCAGATGTCCTACGCTGATAAAATCCTCCATGCTACAACTGGCAAAGGAGGTCATCTCTCAAAGTGGTTCCACATGGGCTGCTTTTATTACCTCTGGTTGAAATTGCCATAGCCCAAATCAAACGGAGAGGCCAGGCGGACTACGGTGACAGTCTGTCCCCATCAGTGTGACACACCCCGCTCCCTCTGTGGTTCGCTTCAGTCGGATTTGACTGGTGGGGTTCCCTCCTGTAGATTTCAAACTCTGAGGTCAGATGGGGGAAACACAGCTTGGCCTCATTTCGTCCCCTGTCTCTCAGTTTCCATTCAGGCGGATGTGAAGTGTCTTCGACACCCACTGGTTCTCGAACTCGTGCTCATAATGTTCCAAAGAGGATAATGCAGGGAAGGCACACGAAAATTTCTGCCACCTACCAGCCATAAGTCCCACATGCAAATTTCTTTTGCATTTGTTTGTACTCTTTTCACATTTCTATGTTAAATGAATGTAGTATGAGTTCCCTTTAAAGCATAAGATAAGTTCGCGTTGGACTTGCGGGCATGGGTTTTGCAGTAAGGTAGGCATGCGTCGAACGCCAGTTCTGTCCTGTATCACGTTGAGGATCTTCGAGAAGTTTCTTCTCTAGACTTCAGTGTCCTCACGTGGATGTCGAGGACAACAATTCCTACCTTAAAGGACCGATGTGAGAGCTGGCTAAAGATGTATTCATTCTACAAACGTGTTTTAAGCATCTAGAGGAATGGAACCAAGAGACGAGGATGGAGCCGTGAGCAAGACAAGAATGCCCTGCGCTCCTTCTGGGTCTCTTACCGCAGGGCTTCCGTAAGCAATTGCAATTGCGCTAAGGGTTATGGAAGAAAAAAAAACGAGCGTGCTTCGGGAATCCGCAGCATGACAGTCCACATGGTCCGCATCCTGGGAGGAAACTGTCACAATGTACTAGGTCAGGGGAAATGTCCCATTGCTGAATATCCTTGATTCACCTGTTCCTTGACATTTTGGCCGGGTGCCAGAAAATGCAGCAGAGATAGCTAGACAGAGAAGGTTCTGGGGAGGATGGAGAGGGGAGGGCATGAAGCGTGAATCAAATCTGAAACGCTCAAACAAGCGCAGGAAGACTCTAAGGAAAAAAAGTGAGGGTTAGCCTTGGCCTGAATGTGGAAGGTCTCACGGGCTGGATAAGGAGTCATTACTAAGTGGATGTGTGGTGCGTTCTCAGTAAATAGTAACTGTATCATTCAAAAAACATGTACTAATTGGCTTCTAAGAAATAGGCAGTGTTCCTGTGAGTAAAACTACTTTAGAACTGATGTTTTTAACCTTTTTTTTTCTTTCTCTAAGACATTTAGCAGAGACTTCCCTCTGTGAGTATAATCCATAAATGCGCATTTGTCACCTGAAATCAGATTGTCCTCAGGCAAACAGCAACTTTCTTATTTTTATTATTTGACGTTTTATATAGGCCAGCGTCTCCACTACCCACGTGGACACTTACGTCTGACCGTCAGTATAGGCAGTTAAACCGGCTCTCTCCCCAGAAGGACAGGAGAATGCCAGTCACCCCAGGCAAGAGCTTTTGGAAGCTTGGCGGCTTTCAGCGGCCTCATTTTGAATAAACAGGGTACTTTTCTGGAAAGATTTAAGGCCATGTTATGTAACTTGCAATTAGTGGCTTCCCACAGATTACATATCAGTCCGGCAAGTATAATCTCCCTTAAGTGCTTTGTTGACTGGCTCACGGGACTGCCCTTCCTTGTTGTGCGGTGGTCAGATATCTCTCTTTTCCCTCGCATTCTCTCCCACTTAGACACACATCTCAGGTGTGTGCCCCAGGGGGCCCTGCCGGGGTCTTCACAAGGCCCTCGACGAGGGACGAACGAAAACAATGTCACCTGTTGCCTTGAAGAGAGTTTATCTTCTCAGCGGAGACATTTTTCCGTTTCATTTTCAGCATGTAGGTGACACCTAACTTACACTCGGTTTCTCACCTTTATGATAGCCAATAAAAGATGTGCAGGTATGATGAAAACATATTTGCAGCTGTTAAATAGGACGCAGTTGCCGAGACTGGGCCACACTGAGTTTTGCACAGACAATAAAAGCAAAGTTAGCAAGGAAATGGGAGAGGCTGATTCTTAAGGCCGAGAAACACTTTCGGTGACACCAGCGCATAATCAGACACAGCGAATCATTCTGACCTGGGAACAACCGTGTCAGAAGGCTCTTTGCCTCTGCTAAACAGGCTTTGGGGAGACTTTGCTGTCTGGCAAAGGCAAAGCAGGTTTGATCATTTCAAGGAGACGGCTGGCTGACACCAGGGTTTGGGTAGAAGCTGGGAGGGTTGCGATGGGCAACACCGAAAGGGAGACTGTCCAACTAGTGACTGTCAACTGGGAACCCATTCCAGCCTCGTACAGGAGCAGCTGGATGCAGAACCGCATTTCACTGTTAAAAAGAAAAAATAGAGTGAGATGATAGATATTGAGGCATCTTAGACTCTGCCTGGCTCGGCCACTTTCCAGCTCTCAGCCACTGGAGTGGCTCTCGACTTCTATTTCCTAGGTCTGTGAAAAGAAGGAGTTAGGCCGAAAATCTGTAAAATCCCCCCTGATCGAAAGACTGCACGTTTCAGGATCCACATCTCGGTTCAACTCTTTAATTCTCGATCTCAGCACAGCACCGTTTGATGCCTGGACCTTAATCCTGGAATAACAACAGTAAGGCACATCTTCTAATGTACTCCGATGTTTAATTAGACGCCATATGTGAACATCTCCAGTGGAGGGCCAGACACAGAGTAAATCTCAACCCTGGCTAACGATGATGTGGAAGAAAAAGATTTTTTCTTGAAAATAGCTTCCGGGTACCAGGTAGACCCCGCTAAGCAGCAGAGCTGGCGTTTGAACAGATTAGCAGAGGCGAGGCCTGAATGAAGAAGAGAAGCCAGGGTTTACAACAGCCATTATGACAGCCCGGTAGCCCTCACAAGCAGCAGAATGACCGCGACGAGGCACGTTCGTAAGATCACCGCGAGAGAATGAGAGACGCCGAGCTCAGGACCCACGGGATGCAGGGTCTATGGACACCATCTCCCTACTCTGCAGGGTTTGTGCTTCTGATCTCCTTCCGGAGGCACCTGGTACAGAGCCCAGGATGAGAGGAGGGCCATGGGACCAAGGTCAGACATTGCAGCAGAAATACCTAGCTCTCCCACAAAAACACACCCACGCTCCTTCCACGGCGTAGAGTGAGGGAGTGCAAGGCCAAAGCTGCCCCCCCCCGGGGCCCGCACGTGCACTCTGCACTTCCGTAGACACGTATGGCCCTGTGACTTGCCCTCACCCATGGCATATGCGTAGAAACGGTGTGTGGCACTTCCGGGCTGGGTTCTTAAGCAGTAAAGGTCACCTCCTGCCGTCTTCTCTTTCTGTGCCTCACCTGCCAGACGCAGAGGTACCAAAGCCTGAGGAAAAGGTGAAAGTCCAGATAAGAGGTCCCCAAGGTCGCCAGTTCCCCACATCCAGGAAAGCTGTCTTTGAAACAGGAATACCAATGTTGCACTCTGACATGAGTACAAAACAGATGTCTATTATATTAGGTGACAGAATGTCACAGCTTATTGGTTGTCGTAGCAGGAAGGATGTGCTGATATGGCAACATAGGTTGGTCTCAAAAACATTACATTTAGCAGAAAAAAAAAAGCCTCACGTGAAGGATTTATAGACCACATTATTGGATTTGCATGAGTGCTCTACACCAGGGAGAACTAATGGAGAGCTGTCAGAAGGCTTGTGGCCTCCAGAGAGGTAGGGTGGCGTTTGACTGGTAGGCGCACGGGGCAACTTTCTGGGGCGATCTCGATGTTCTGTATCTTGACAGGGGTTTGGGTCCCACGAGTATATGCATTTTCCCAAGTCAGCAAACATGCCGTCAAGATTTGTGCAATTCTTGTACATAAATTTCACCCCCCCCCAACGGATGTAAACAAATATTGAACTGTGTAGTTAATGACATGTAGGCTATAAAACTTAGAGGAAGGATTTATTAATGTCTACTTGGGAATGTGTCGAAGGCAAGATGAATCATAGACAGCTCACTGACAATCTCCTGAAACTGAGAGGTTGACAGTAAATAGTCTGACCTTCGCTATAAGAATGACATCGTAGGGGTGCCTGGGTGGCTCAGTCGGTTGAGCGGCCGACTTCGGCTCAGGTCATGATCTCACGGTCTGTGAGTTCGAGCCCCACGTCGGGCTCTGTGCTGACGGCTCAGAGCCTGGAACCTGCTTCAGATTCTGTGTCTCCCTCTCTCTCTGCCCTTCCCCTGCTCACGCTCTGTCTCTATGTCTCTCAAAAATAAATAAACATTTAAAAAAATTAAAAAAAAAAGAATGACATCGTGTGGGATTTGAACCCAGCTCTATCTCCTGAACCTTTGCTCCTGCCACCCTGTATTGGAATTAATGGGTAGAAAAATCTGAATGACTTGGTAGGGATCATCATGAGAAGAAAGATTCCAGGGGAGGGGAAAAGACCGTGACAAGTTAGAATTCCACAGATAAACCAGGTAAAATCATATAGAGTTTCAACAATAGACTGATTAGCTCTAACACTTAGCTCTACCGTGGGCTTTTCTGAGGGCCGTGACATTCATGGATGACTAATTAACCTTGTGTGGCAAATCCATTCTGTTTGCTGCCATGACACAGCCAATCAAGACTGGCTTGCTGTTTGCTCATTTGGAAAATGATTAGGATTCCCATTTAGACTTAATTACAGTGCAAAGGTTGACAATTATCTTCTCTATAGAAGCATCAGATGCTTCAATATTTCAGTGAGCATGTGCCTATAATTATGTACATAATTTGTCTGGCAGAAAATGTAACCCAGTCATTACCTGGATCTTATGTCTATAATTAGAGATCATAAAAATACTGAATGGGAAAAGTGGGTTGGTGGGATGTTGGGACCGTTATAGCGTAAGAATCTGTAGGGAGCTATTAGTGGAGACTCAGTAGCAACCAACATCTCTTGGATTGCTGCCCTATGTTAAAGGTAATTAAGAAGCGTGAGAGAAAGGTGAAAATCATGGAAGGGCAAAATCACAGCACACTTGCTTTTCCGGGACTTATCGGCAATCACAAAAAGTCCCCTAGGCACCCAGATTCAACACGACTAAAACCAAACTCATTAACCAACCCTTGCCCCATCATACCTCCTCCTCCTCTTATGTTTGCCGTCTTAGATAATGGCTAGTCGTTCTCGAGTCATCTGTTACCATTGTTATCTAGCTCCGTCCTTCCAGGCAAAGAGATGGAATTGTAACCATTAAACCTTCCTGATGGTGTCTGTTCCTCTCCATGACGTGACTCTCCCATACTTCTGCTTTCATCACTGTCGTACGGTCGGTTGCAAGAGAAAATAGAAATGGGTCTGCCTTCCTCCAGCACCTCCTCTCAGTGGCTCACCTTCTATATTTTCTTCGCCATGACCATCTCTAGTCACAAGTCAAATTATGTCACTCTGCCTTCAGAAGAGTTGAGAAGGTCCACCTTTTTCCTAAACAGCGTTTATCAGGCACACCAAGAATTTTATGCTTTGGATTCTGTGCCAGCTTATCCTTCCCTGCCCTTCTCTTCAACTTAGCAGGTAGCCTCATTGGGTGACTTTCTGAAAGTGGAAGGCAATATCCTTCTTATTTCATTTATCGCTAGTAGCACAGCTGACGACCCCAAAACTGAGTGTTTCAGAGCAACTGTTTTTATTTACTTTTGATTTCGTGGGTCAAGGGTGCAAGGATGGCTCTACTGGGTTGTTGTTATTTGATAAACACTGTATCACATGAAGAGGAAAAATCTTCTTCCAAGATGGCTTCTTAACACACACGTCTGGTGTCTCAGAAATCCCTGCCTTCCTCCTGTGGGTTCACATCCTCCAGGCTTTCTCTACTTGGCCGAGATTCTTACAGCATGAATATTTAAAAGGAGCTTCACTTTTTACATAGGGGTTGGATTCCAAGAGCAAGATGGCAGAAAGTGCACAGCTAGTTAAGGACGATGACAGAAAGTGGTGTGGCAACACTTCTATCATGATGTATTGGTGAAAGTAGTCCCAAGGCCCCTCGGATTTAAGGAGGTGGACAAGTAGACTCTCCCTCTTCCCAGGGATATGTCAAGGTGACATTACAGAAGAACACAGGGACTGGGACATCATTTCGTGTCCATTTTTGGCAAAGAAAGATCTTCCACACTTACACTATTTCTTCCTCCTGAAATCCTAATCACTCCTTCTATTGTATTCAAATCCTGCTTGTCTTTCCAGATGAATTTGTGTGCCGGTTGCTCAACTTTGCTGCACGTTCCCTAAACAAAACCAGCCTCTCTCTCTACAATACCCCATAGTATTTCATTTAACTTTCTTTTATCCTAAATTGGAATATTGTTGTCTATGTCCTACATATTTGTCTCTATGGCCAGAAGGGAAGTATGAGGTCGTGTCTACTTTATAATCCCTTGGACATAGCACAGAGCCTCATACATGGTAGGTCCTGAGTACATATTTTCTTGATCATGAAGTTGATTCACTGAAGGGCTAAAGAAATGGTTCTATAATGTATGTATCCCTATGCTTGGTGTACTTCTTAGAATAAGCTTAATACCTCTGGTTACCAGCCTCCAAGAGATACCCCGATGATCTCCAGCTCTTAGTATCCACACTCTGTGTTGTCGCTTCCCACATCCTACCGGAGCTGGTCTGTATGACCATTAGACTATGGCAGAAGTCATGATACTACACTTCTGAGAATGGGTTGTGAAAGAACCTGCAGCTTCTATCTCTCTGTCTCTCGGTCTCTCTGGCTTTCTCTTTCTGTGTCTCTCTCTTCCCTCACCCAACAGAAACCAACTATCATATTGTGAGCGGTCCTATAGAGGGGCTCACAGGGAAAGACATTGAGGCCCTCCCACCAACAGTCACTTGACTGAGCTTGCAACTCACTTCAAACTCAGCCAAGCCTCCAGGTGCCTGCTGCCTCAAGGGGCAGCTTGACAAAAGGGCCCTAAGACCCAGGGATGGAGAACCAGAACTGCCCAGCTCAGTCGCTCCCAGATTCTCGGTCCTCAGAAACCATATGAGATAATAAGTGTGTGTGACTATAAGCCGCTATGTTTTGGAGTATTTTTTTTTTTTTTATGTAACAGTAGATAACTAACTTACTTCCTAAAACATTTTTGTGGATGTTCTTAAAAGTAGTAAGAAGGAAGTGGTTTCTTTCCTCCTCTTGGAATTTGAGCCAAAGTATTTTGTTGTTACTAAGATAGATACCCGGGGGGTAGTTACCAAGGATAGCCACCTGGGCTTTGTCTCCATCACAAAGAACCTTTCAGATACGATGAAGAGGTAGTAGTGATCTCACTCCTTGGAGTATGTGTGCTAATTAGCAGCATGTTAAAGTTAGCCCGTCAAGCAATAAACAATTAATCTTATTTTAATTAATCTTCCAACATATTTTTTATAGAAAAAAATGTGATGCCAAGGAAACAAACATTAAACCACCATCTATAGAGTCAGATCTTACAAAGCAGCCTTACATTCCTAGCTTTGCGTTTCAATGCCTAATTGCTAAGCTAATACAATTTCTGATTATTTTCGTTGAAAATAAGATCCTTCATTTTGTTTCAACGATACTGGACTATGAAAAAATATATGATCCTATCTAGAAAAGAGCTTATTTATCCACTTCTAAGAAATTCAGGAAGGGATTTTTTAAAAGGTAGTATCACTCAGGATTCCATAATTTTTAAAAAAAAATTTTTAATGTTTATTTCTGTTTGAGAGAGAGAGAGAGAGTGCAAGCAGGGGAAGGGCAGACGGAGAGGGAGACACAGAGTCTGAAGCAGGCTCCAGGATCTGAGCTGTCAGCACAGAACTCGATGCAGGGCTCTGTGAAATCATGACCCGAGCTGAAGTCAGATGTTTAACCGACTGAGCCACCCAGGAGCCCCAGGATTCCATAATTTTTATATTCAAATATACTTTCACAAAATGTTTATATTTATAGCAATCAGGAAAATGTCACAAATTACAGACATCACAAACATTGTCTAATTTAGTAATTCATTAGCTTATGCTAACCTATTCATCCGTACCCAGCTACTCACCAAACATTTATGGAATGTCAACTATTAACTGGCCGACAGTTTGAATATTGTTAGAATCTGGAGTCCAAAAGAACTTAAAATTACGGACTTCCTCTCTAGTGAGAACTTTTCCTTCTCCTCTTGGAAATCATCTGAAAGACAGCCCCCCTCCAGAAAAACAAACAAAACTCTTGCACACTCTGTTCAATAAAGCTGGAGACAAATATAATTCCTAGACCTCAAAATATTTCCAGGGATCGTGGACAGCAGCTGGCATTGAGCAGAAGACATACCAGAATAGCAGAATAACAAAATAATCGGAGAGATCTCAGTGGTATGAGTCTTTGGTATCGATTGCTCTCAGAAAGTAGCAGCACAAACATGTTTCCTAAAGGAAGCACAAAACCTTAAGTCGCAAAACCTGGATCGCTTGTTTGCAATATTATGTGTAACCTGGGTGGACTGGGCTGATGAAAAATCTTTCATGGGCCCCACTTGGTCCAAAGAAGCCAAGGCAACAGGGTGACACAGAAAAGTAGATCAGTCATATTTGCTAGAAGTTCATAATCAAAGAAGAGAGTCTTTGAATTATGAAAACCAACTACACCAGAACAGTATCTTTGTTCTTTCCTATAAGAAACTCTTACAATTATCTTGCCCACAAAATACAGCGTGTTCGGTGGTGAATAATCTAAGGAGCTAACGCAATGCTGATACAAAGATGTAAAAGGAAATCAAAAGAAAAGAAAGAGAAACAATAACGAGAGACTAAAAACACATGTTCGTGTGTGTATGTGCACACACACACAAATATGTCACAGAATAGATCCCAATTATAATCAAATACATTTGATGCAAATTTTAAATTCTTCAAGAATTACAACCTTTTGGGTCGCCTGGGTGGCTCAGTCAGTGAAGTGTCTGAGTCTTGGTTTCCGCTCAGGTCATGATCTCATGGTCCGTTGGGTTGGAGCTCCACATCAGGCTTCATGCTGTCACTGTGGAGCCTTCTTGGGATTCTCTCTCTCCCTCTCTCCCTGGCCCTCCCTGCCTATACTCTCTCTCTGTGTCTCTTAGAGTGAATAAACTTCAAACAAATTTTTAAAAATATTTTTATTTTATTTTTGAGAAGGAGACAGAGCATGAGCGGGGAAGGGGCAGAGAGAGAGGGAGACACAGACTCTGAAGCAGGCTCCAGGCTCTGAGCTGTCGGCACAGAGTCTAATGCAAGGGTCGAACCCACGATCTGTGAGATCAGGACCTGAGTTGAAGTCAGACGCCCCGCCCATAAGCATTTCTTGACAAATGTAATAGAATGAAACTGCGATGAACCAAGAAAAGACTGGGGAGGTGAGAGGAAGAAGAAATCATTGGCAGTGACCAATATGTTCGGGGCATTTGAGTGGAAAGGAAGATTAAAATAAGTGCATATGAGAACGTAAGAATAGAATGCGTGAGTCTATGTCCTGCTCATGCAGACGTGATCTGACGGATACAAGCAGGGAAGGAAAGGAAGGTGAGAAGTACAATAAGTAAATACCAATACTTCATAAATAATAGCTGGGCTACGAATCATTTTATCTGAAGTTCCCAGAACACATAAAAGAAAAAAGAGCGTATTAAAATTTACTATTGCTCCTGGCAAGTAACGAATAATTATTATCTAAGGAAACAGAAGAATTTTAGTAAGCTAACTGAATGTATCTGTGGTTCCACAATAGTTATGGGAGACAAAAATGAAGCAAAAGGATAGAATATTTGCGTAACCGAATTCTAAAAATAGACTCGATCATTTTTTATCAGACTTGGTACAATAAGGCAGACTATACCTTGCTGACCAGCAGACACAGAATTTGGCTTAATATGAAACTATCGAGTAAACCATAATAAATTCTAAATAAACAGTATGCAGATAGCATCACGTCATCGCGATGTCAATAAAGCCATTAAATACGAGCAGGAATTAAATACTCTGCCATCTTGGAAATGTTTAAGCGATGTCTTAATAAATTCTTGGTACCAAGAAAACATACGGTGCTGAATCTCGGCCTATCCAAAAAGTTATAAAAATCGAAAGAGCATGTGAGGGACAACTAGTGCTCAGAGAAAATGCATAGACTTTGTTACTTTATCACTAAATATGAAAGACAACATCTGAAGCCAGAAGCTAGAAGAGACAACAAAACGAACTTCAGGAGAGCAGAAGGGACCAAGAAAGATAAGTTAAGAAATTGTTAGAAATCAGTCTTAAAAGAAAGTAAAACTGGTCACCCACAAACCGACTTTAATTAATGATCCACTAGCCAACCAACAGAGACAAAAGGAAAGAAAATGTAAGGACACAGAATAAAAACAATAGCAGGGCAAGTACCCAAAGGGGCAGGAGAAATGAAGAGAATCATAAAAACGATGCAACTAACCTTTATGCAAACAGATTTGAAAATCATCACGATATAGAAAATTTTAGTGACATTACTAAAGCATAAGGGTTTCCGTTTCCAAAGGCGACACAGAAAAAAGTTGGCGAAGAACCACTTTGGGGGAAAAAAATCACCGGGGAAATTATGCCAACTTCAAACAGTCGATAATTATGTTATTTAAACTATTCTATAGTCATCGGTGAGGAAGAAAAATTTCCAAACGCTTCTATGAAATGAAAATTGCATTTCTGCAAACAAAGCCTAAAAGAGTAAACTCACACACTAGGAAAACTACGGACCCAATCTTTCTGATGCATGTCACAAGTCATATCCTAAAATATCACTTTGATAAATAAAATATGTACAAGGAGCATACTTTGTTATTAACATAAATGTTAGCAAATGGATTCCAACAGTTATTTGAAAATAATAACGATCAGGGTGCCTGGGTGGCTCAGTTGGTTAAGCATTCGACTTCAGCTCAGGTCATGATCTTGCCGTCTGTGAGTTCGAGCCCTGCATCAGGCTCTGTGCTGACAGCTCAGAGCCTGGAGCCTGCTTCGGATTCTGTGTCTCCCTCTCTCTCTCTCTGCCCCTCCCCTACTCGTGCCCTCCCTCTCTCTCTCTCTCTCCCTAAAATAAACAAACATTAAAAAAATTTAAATAAGATAATAATGATCAAGTAGCGATTATTGCAGCGATATAAGGAGAATGTAACATGAACTCAAGAGTCTGCATCTAGTCTAAAGTTCACTGCTGAAAGTGACTTGTGGCTAGTAGCTAACTTGTATTTAGTAATGACAAGGAGCTAAGCATTGTTCTAAACCCTTTCCATCCCTTAACTCATTTTATCCTCAAAGACATTCACTTCCCCATTTTATAGAGGTGGAAAGAAAGGCACTCTTTTAAGTAACTTGCCCAAGTTCACAGTTCACACAGTTAGTAATTGCCACGGCTGGAATTAGATCCCCTGTAGTCTGGCGCCAGGGATCATAATCTTACTCATTTTACACTTCCCCAGGACCTAAATAAAGATATTTTTTTTCCAATTTCCTAATGTCGATATTACATACAACGTACTCAGCCAGAAATGGACTTGGTTATTATATCACCCGTTATGCTTCAGAGGCACCGCAGAGGCCATGAATGGTCTTAGGGGTGGTAATTCATGCAAAGCCCTTGGCACATGCATGACTGTACCCATTCTCCATCGGCTTAGGTTCCCGTGAGGATTGTCATGGGAGGAGGGAGGTTGTAGACCTTAGAGTTGACCTTAGCATGCTGTCATGAGTGACCACACTATCCCTGCAAACAGCCAGAGAGACGCCTGTTACATTGGTTCCGAGGTCTTTATTTCCCTATACTGAGTCTGATCTTCTTTACTCCTCAAAAGACTCCAATCCGGGTGTTTAGAAAAATGAAGAATAAATAAAACCTGGGATATATTCACGATGGAGTACGATTTAGCTTTGAAGAAGAAGGAACTCCTGCCTTGGTGACGACATGAACCAACAGGGAGGCGTTATGTTAAGTGAAATTAAGTCAGACACACAGAGACAAAGACCACACAATTCCGCTTCTATGAGGTTTCTAAAACAGTTGAATGCACAGAAGCGGAGAGTAGACTGGTGATTACTGAGGGGCAGGGGGTGGGCGAATAGAAGAATATTGGTTGGGGGTGGGTACAAAGTTTCACTTATGCAAGATGAAAGAATTCTGAGCTCTAATAGGACCACAGCTCCGACTGGAGTCTACACTGGAAATTTCTAAGAGGGTAAATCTTAAGGGCTCTCACCACAAGGAAAAAAAAGGAACTGAGGTGACAGATGTGTTCATTAGCTTGACCTTGGTAATCACTTCAGTCTGTACCTATATCAAAACACCAAGTCGTACACCTTAGGTCCACACAATTCTCTCTTGTCCTTGTCAATTACATGCCAATAGGATGCAAAAGAGAATTATTCTGCTAAATAGATGACAACTCCACAGTAAATGTGTTGTATAAGTTCAGCGATGCACGATAACCTTTCCAGATAACCTTGTGCAATTCAAAAAAACCGGAGGCTCGGAATCATCACGAACCATGACAAAAACAAAACCCACCAGCAAACGGAAATGAACAATGCGCCGACTGAACCCTGTGTGTCTGAGGCTTTTTTAGGGGAGGGCACTTTTTCTGTACGGATCACCCTCCAGGGACTCACACGGCCTCATTCCAAATCTCCTCATTTTTCTACAGGTGCATGTTAGCAGGAGGAGCGAGGGAATGAGATTTTTCCAACGGGAGAAGTGGTTAATCCTTTGTTTTCATGCGGCTACACAGGCTCTTGACGTTAATGCCAGGAGGTATCAACTGCACCCTGTCATTTGTGTGCGTGTCGGCTTTGTGATATTACTTAGCGCTAATAGATTAGGATTTCAAGGCATTCTGCATTGGCGGTGTTACTGGGAGGAAGGGAAGGACAGGTGAGCATCTTCATGCACACGAAATGCAGCTAACTCCTGTTTCTGCCTTCTGCCTCTAGCAAAGAGTAAGCTCTGTCAAGTGTCTCTGATTACAAGGCGCCGCTTGATGTCCTAGTAAATAGCAATTAGTGGTGACAATGGATGCTAATGCCTTATGAAAATAAATTGAGAAGGCCAGCGCGGGACGTGGGAGGATCAAAACTCCCATTTGGTATGAGACAGAATGCTTAGCAGCTGAAACAATCCCATGAGTTCCAAAGTATTATTTATCCAGGCAAATAGAGCAAAGTACCAAATGCGCTTTCTTAATATTCCAAACAAAATATGAGCGTGAGAGGGGATAGATAGATAAATGGATGGATGGATGGATGGATGGATGGATAGATAGACAGACAGATAGATAGATAGATAGATAGATAGATAGATAGATAGATAGATGATACATAGATGATACATAGATAGACCGTAGATAGATCAATGATAGATAATATATAGTAGAAAGATAGATAATAGATGATTGATAGATGATATAGATAGATACATAGATAGATACATAGATAGATAGATGATAGACAGATAGATGATATATAGATAGAAATATACATCTACATATATTTAGAGATTTCACAAACTGTGATCAAGGGCCAATTCTATTGTTTTTCTCCCCAATACTTTTGTAAACAGTAAAATAAATTCCTAAAAATAAACTGAAATAAAAAACATACATTCAAAGTACATTCATTTAAATAAATTATTTGACTATATATATGTGTGTGTGTGTGTATATATATCGTATACACACACACACACTTATATACACACACACAGTTTCAAACTTTGATTAACTAATAATAAAAGTTAAAAATCAAAGAGCAACTTTAAGAGACTTAATTAACTTAATCTCCAGACTAGAAACCATCCTCGAGAGAAAGCGGTATGAGAAAATGGTTCACAGCCTGACATTAGGAGTCAACTGACGTGGCTTCGCCCCCTGCCAGCTGTGAGAGCTGAGATAGACAAATTATCTAATGTGGCTAAGCCTCAGTGGTCTCACCCGTGATATGGGGATGCTCACAGCACTTTGCCCTTAGGGTTGCTGAAAACTCAAATGAAGTATTGCGTAGAGAGGAGGGTACGCCCGTGTATCACCTACAGCCTGACCTTCAGCAGTCCATGATGCAATGAACACAAACACTGAGAGTGCTCAGAAATGTACAAGGCAATTTGACCAAGTAATTTTAGGCTGGTTCAATCAAATGATTCTTTTAAATGCACATGTATTTTGAATGTCTACTTTTTTATTTTAGTTTACCTTTAGGAATTCATGTGTAATGTAGTTTATAAAAGTGTTGGGGGGGAAAGAATTTTATAAAAGTCATGAGGGGGGGAAAGAAACCACAAAAGAATTGGTCGTTGACCAGTTTGAGAAGGCCATGACATAGTTCTTGGTCCATGGGAAACTGTCAGTAAGTGGTCGTGGTGGTGGTTATGTTTTTAATTATTCTTTTTCATAGTAGTAGCTATGATTGAATTCTCATAAGGTTCTAAGTTTACAAGGAACCACAGTATCAGAGATGTCCTTTGTACCTGTTCGACATTCTTGGCTGCCCCAACCATCCCTCGTTCTAGCCTTTGATGGGCCCCAACCTACTTCTCACAGACACGAACTCATTCCCCACCTGACTGCCGCTTACTTCATTCCTCTAGTCCCCTCTGCTGGGGCTGCCCCTTTGATACAGAGCTTGGGGTATCCTGGGACCCCACTCCGCTCAGCTGTATCTGAAACTCAGAAGTGACAGTGTGTACCCTCCAGTGGGTGAAGTTCTGCTCAATGGGAGAACTAGCGAGTCTGTGGATTTTCCCTCTCTCTTCCCCCAGACACACTGTTCAAGACTCACTCCGTTAGAAGGCTTCTCCGAGCACTCAGTGGTCCCCCCTCCTCAGCTTGCCCCCCCTTTGCTGCCCCATCCCACTGACCATCGCCCTAATAGAGAATTAACATGTGAGCCTTTGCTACCGGCTCTGTGGGGAATGCGGGGCAAGACACCCACGTTTGGCTCTGGGAATTTCTTCGTGTTTTATACAGTTACTCGCTTCTATGGGTCTTCAGATTCATTCAATCTGTTCCTTTATTTTGCAGGTTTAGAAGTAAGATCCGTGAAATTGGGGCCAAGGCAAGGGTTCCAGCCTCCTTTCCACTACACCAAGGAACCTCCCATGAACTGAAGAGTCACAGAGGGTCTTGAAAGCGACTTTTCAAGTGCCCCTAAGTTCAAATATATTGAAACGCCCTCTGCTAGGAAATATTTGCATGCTGGGATCAATCTGACATTACATTCAATGCTTGTAGGATGTTCTCGCGCTGCCATAAAAATAATACCATAAACAAGGGAGCTTAGGTAATAGAAATTTATTTACTCATCTTTAGGGCTAATTGGCAGGCTGTGGCCTGTTTAAAAAGTTTTCAGGGTGCCCAGGTGGCTCAGTCGGTTGAGCATCTGACTTCGGCTCAGGTCATGATCTCATAGTTCGTGAGTTCGAGCCCCACGTCGGGCTCTGTGCTGACAGCTCAGAGCCTGGAGCCTGCTTCAGATTCTGTATCTCTCTCTCTCTGATCCTCTCCTGCTCATGCTCATGCTCTGTCTCTCTCAAAAATAAATAAACATTTAAAAAACTTTTTTAATAAAAAAAAAAAGTTTGCACCGTCAGCCTCCATAACCCAAGTAAGATAAGTTTAAGAGAAAGAAGATCAGGAATAGCATTCGATATCACCCTGGTATACTCCCTATGTGTCATGCTTAGGGTGGCTGTAGGGGACAGTGGTGACAGTGGCAGTGAGGAGTGTAGATGACACAATTTGGGGTTGCTTTAGCGATAGAACCACATAAAGTGTAAAACACTGCTGGAAGATAGTACAACTAGCAGATGTTTGAATTCTCTTCTTTTTAATGTTTTTAATATTTTTTAAAAAAATGTTTCTTTATTCATTTTTTGAGAGACAGAGTGGGAGCGGGGGAGGGTTAGAAAGAGAGGAAGACACAGAATCCCCACTCCCACCCCCATTTGTCCTAAGACTTCATCTCTTTGCTGGGAGAAACGATAGTGCCTGTGTTCAGATACATTTGTGAAATAGTAGACTTCTCAGAGGCTGGTAATTAAGACAGTTGCTTGCTTGGGAGGGTGACGCTTACATCCACCTCTAACACCAAGCACTATAATTACTTTATGAATTTCGCCTGAGGTCGGGTTTCTTGGTATTTGCTCACACCATGGGGCTGAGCGGGTCCCTGCGCGATCCTAACACATTTTAATCACCTTGATGAGTTGGAATGACAGTGGATTTTGGAGTCTGGTGTTAACTCACGGTCTTGCCACCCACTAGCCGTGATTCAGGGAAAGATTCTCAAGTTTTCTGAGGTCCCCCTTCTTTTTTTCCTTTTAAATAGGAATGATTGTACTTACAGCACTGTTATAAGGATTAAATCAAACTGTATTAACACAGTCCTTGGATCGTATAAGGTCACATTCTTCTTTTGGAGTTTCCCCCTGTGCAGTTAATCGTAAGTAGTTGGATTGATTTGCCAGATTTAGCGAATAAAAATACAGGGTGTTCAATTAAATTTGAATTTCAGAGAAAGAACAAATGCTTTTCTAATATAAGGATGTTCCCACTTACAAAGGGCCATATTCACCATAAAAATTACTTGCCGCTTTTCTGAGATTTGAATTTAATTGAGCATCTTATATTTTATCTGGTGACTCTATGCTTGAGGGATTTTAGAATCCTCTTTTCGGAATATGTCTTCATAGAGGGGGTGAAAACTAACAAAGTTATGTCAGAACTTTGAAGCCAAGCTTTTAAGTCTTACCCGGAGGGCCCTGACAGAATATAATCCTTAAATGCTCTAGCTTCTGATATTCGAAACAAGAAAAAATATTCTATAAAAACAGAGCCCCAGGGGCACCTGGGTGGCTCAGTCAGCTGAGCATTCGACTTCGGCTAAGGTCATGATCCCACGGCTCATGGGTTTGAGTCTTGCGTTGGGCTCTGTGCTGACAGCTCAGAACCTGCAGCCTACTTTGAATTCTGTGTGTGTCTCTCTCTAGCCCTCCTCACTGCTCTCTATTTCTCTCTCTCAAAAATAAATAACCATTAAAAATTAAAAACAAACAACAACAACAACAACAAAAAACATAAAACAGAGCCCTGAAGAGTAGGGGTTGTGAGGATACTGTTATATAGTTTAAAAAGCAAAAGGAAAAAGGAAAAAACACTTAAGAATTCCCCAAATTTGAGAAAAATTCCTCGAATCTGTTTAAACTGGTCAAAAGCAAATTACAGTCGTTTATCCTGAGCCTAAGGGAAAAAAAGGCAGATTTTCTTCACCTCACAAAGTTTATAATCCCATGGTGAGACACAGAAAAGCACCAAGTACATATGCCTGTGCAGACCCTGCAATAACGGAGAACTAAAGAAGGCAAAGAAATTTGCTCACCTTACCACTCACCCCAATTCTTACTCTATCCTCAACAGGTATACAGCTTAACTCTACCCTAAATGACCACAAACAGAGGCTCAAGTAAATTATGACCTCTGCAGCCATTCAAAAGTATAATTGACCCTAGAATGAACAACTGGGAAGTTAGGGACACAGACACCCTCCCCTGCACAGTCCCCAAAATTCTTGGATGCCTTGTGACCCCCCCCAAATGTAACTAATAGCCTACTGTTGACCGGAAGCCTTACCGATAATAAAAACAGTCAATTAACACATGTTGTGTTAGTAATATGTCCTATATACTGTATTCTTACCATAAAGCAGGCTAGAGAAAATAAGATGTTACTAAGAAAATCATATGAGAAAATACATTTACAGTACCATACTGTATTTATCGAAATCCACATATCGGTGGACCCAGGCAGTTCAAACCTGTGTTAAAAGTCGACCATACATTACTGAAGAATAAATATTTTTTTTTGAGAAAAAGTTTCCCACATTGCTGAATTACAGCAAATAGTCTGCGAGAATTATTTTGATATCTGTAAAACTAGAAGGGTAAACATCAAAATGTTTTGTGCAACCATTTCCTCAGAGTACATGGATGATGGGTGATTATATAAAAGGATTGTCTCTTAGAATTTGGGGTTCCAGATTTTCTGCCCTCAAGATGCCTCATTTAATTTTCTAATTAGAAAACACGAAAAATATAGAAACTATGATAAAAGTCCACAGGAAACACCCTCCATAGGTCCCCTCCCCCAAAATAACTTTAGATTTGGTTCAGAATTGAGGATACACTCAGACAAAAAAAAAAAAAAAAATGGTGGACCAAGGGCACCTGGGCGGTTCCATTGCCTGAGCCGCCCACTCTAGATTTTGGCTCAGATCAGGATCCCAGGGTCGTGGGATCGAGCCTGAATCGGGCTCTGTGCTGAGCCTGGAACCTGCTTCAGCCCCTTTCTCTCTCTCTCTGTCTCTCTCTCTCTCTTAAATTAAAAAAAAAAAGTGGTGGACCAAATCTGGGTTATCCAAGAGTCTGAGTGACTGAAAGTCACACAAGCTCGCCCCACGTCAAATGCTCCACACAGAGTGTCAGGAAAGGCTTAACGGACGCGGAAGCTACCAGCGCAACAGAGCCTCCGATTGACAGGTAGTGTCGCTCTCCTCGGTTGGTGCCCATTCAGTCCAAACTGCTGTTTGTCTTGAATGCTATCTCTGAATGTATATCCAATCCAATAATGCTGGATTACGTAATGGTTCTGTTTCCTTTTTACAACGCACAAATTAGCCTCATTTGCACAAGTATTGATAAGCAGCTAATAATAATAATAATAATAATAATAATAATGCACTGCAAGTAGTATTTATAAAACCCATGAAATACACAGGCCACTGAGCTTGGTGCTAAGGATGGAAAGAAATGTCAAAAGCCTTATAATTTATTTGAGGGAAGAAGGATATCGTTCCTTAAACAAACATGCTCACCGTACACAAATGCACAGTGTAATGCCAAGTGAGGGCAACTGGTAAGAGAAAGAATAGGCTTGGGGGAGGGGGAAGGAGGGATGGATTTAGAGCCTGAGAGATACGGAAAGCTTCGTAGAGAGAATGCCTATAAGAGCAAGAGAAAGTACAGAGATGAGGGGACGATTATTTCGGATGAGAAAAATGGTAGAAAGGCAAGGCGAAATGTGTTTAAAGGTTGATCAATAGAACCTTACTTTTTTGAACTGTATTTATTTATTTTGAGAGAGAGAAAGAGAGAAAGAAAGAGAGAGAGAGAGCGCATGAAAGCACGTGTGGGGCAGAGAGAGGGAGAGAGAGAATCCTAAGCAGGCTTCACATTATCTGCATAGAGCCTGACTCGAAGCTTGATCTCGTGAACCATGAGACTATGACTTGAGCCGAAATCAAGAGTTGGATACTCAACCGACTGAGCCACCTAGGTGCTCCAGAACCTCATTTTTAAGGAAGTACTTAGATTAAGGTTGTAGAGACACATTGGCAGAAAATTATTTGCTGATCTTGAGTGCCAGGGAGTTGAGATTTCAGTTTGAAGGAATCCATTAATTTTGTAACCGAGGAGAGGATAGTTGCAAACTGCTAGTTTAGGGAGACTAAATTTGACAGTAGTGCAAAGTACAGCCTGGTGACCGAAACAGGAAAATCTGTTACAATGAGATTATATTAGTTCAGGCATGAGGTGACGAAAGCCAAAAACAAATCAGTGACCATGGAACTGAAATGATGGCATGAGTATGAACAAAGTTAAATAAATTAATACTATTAAAATAAAACTTATGGAGCTAATCAATCTTCACTCCCACCTGGTTTGTTAATAGTGATGGTCTCTAGAAAATGGACACCACGTCTGATAAATTGGTTGTATGGTCTAGGGAATGACCTAGACCATAAAATAGGCAGTGAACCACCTAGTCTACAATTAGCCTGTAAAACTATTTCCCCCCTCCCCTACTGACGCTCCCTACTTGGTTGAGCCTAAGTCTTCTGCAAGTAACTTTCAGCATTTGAAGAGCCATAGCTTACAAATAATGACGTACTCAAGCCCAGGTCTAGGAGATGCTTATCAAAGAAACAAATATTTTACTCAATCCAGTTTTTAACTGAAGTTCCTTAGCTTCCAGACTGCGTGAGGCCAGCTTCGAGAAACCAGTGACCCTGCAGAGTAGAAAGCTCGGCTTCCCTCTTCCCTGCGCTGCTTTCTGCCAGAAGTGCCTCCACACATTTTGTTTCTCTGCTGAAATACGGTGATACCAACATCCCCAGAGCACCGTCCCGCAGATTGGTTAGGAGGCTGTGAACAGTCCCAAATCCTGGGACTGAAGTTTCTGTGGCCATTGCCGCTGCTTTTAAGACCTGAGATTGACACCGCTAGGAAAGGGGAAGGGACATTGTCACATCTGGACTCTAGACGAAGAGTTGTCAAAGAAAGGCCAGCTATGGAGGCATCTGGGTGGCTAAGTTGGTTAAACATTTGGCTCTTGATTTTGCCTCAGGTCATGATTTCATGGCTGGTGAGATCAAGCCCCGGTGCGGAGCCTATGTGGGATTCTCTCTCTGCGCCCCTCTCCTGCTTTCACTCTGTCTCTCTCTCTCTCAAAATAAATAAATAAACTTTAAAAGAAAAAAGAAAATAAAAAAAAAGTCTGGCTATGAAAGCCCGAACTCTAAGCAGAGATATTCCTTGATACATTAAATAACAATATTACAATTAAAATATTAATAGTACTTACTATGTACCAGATAGTTCACATATATTGTCTCTATTTTTTTTAGAGAACATTTTCTTTTCTTGAAGTACATTTGATAATATACAGCGTTATGTTAGTTTCAGGTGTACAACATGATTTGATGTTGGCGAGTATTGTAAAATGATCACCCTGATGATAAGCCTAGTTAACACCCCTCACCATACATAGTTACAGAAGTTGTCTCCGTGTGGTGAGAACCGTTAAGATCTACTATCTTTGGGGCGCCAGGGTGGCTCAGTCGGTTGAGCATCCGACTTCGGCTCAGGTCATGATCTCACGGTTCGTGGGTTCGAGCCCCGCATCAGACTCTGTGCTGACAGCTCGGATTCTGTGTCTCCCGCTCTCTCTGCCCCACCCCTGCTTGTGCTCTGTCTCTCTCCAATAATAAATAAATGTTAAAAAAATTAGAAACAAAAGATCTACCTTAGCAGCTTTGAAATATGCAATACAGTGTTATTAACTATATCATCATGGGGAACCTTATATCTCTCTGATTTATTTATTTTATAACTGGAAGTTTGTGCATTCGGTCTCCTTCACCCATTTTGCTCATCCCCCACCTCGGCTTCTGACAACCACCAATCTGTTCTTTATAGCTATAGTTTCTATAATTTGGTTGTGTTTTTTGTTTGTTTTGTTTTGTTTTGTTTTGTTTGGGGGATTTCACATATAAGTGACATCATATGGTATTCACTTGGCATAATTCCTTCAAGGTTCATCCTTGTTGTTGTAAATGGCAGAATTTCCTTTCTTTTGGAGCTGAATTTTATATATATATTTTTTATATATACATATATATGTATGTGTGTATATATTTAAGATAGATCTTTTGTTTTTAATTATATACATAATTATAATATATGATTAAATTATATAATAAATAATATATGATATAATTAAATTATATAATAATGTATTATATGTAATATAATATATGATCAAACTATATAATAAATAATAAATATAATAAATTAAATATAATTAAATTAAAAGCATTACATAATTATAATATATATAGAATTAAAAACAAAGGATCTGTTTTATATATATATACACATACATATATATGTATGTATACACACACACACACGAGTTTTGTCACATTTTGTCTTATCCATTCATTTGGTGATGGGCATTTAGGTTGTTTCTGTATCTTGGCTGTTGTAAATACTGCAATGAACATGGGGTTGAACATATCTTTTCAAGCTAGTGTTTCCATTTTCTTTTTTTAAATCTGTTTATTTATTTTGAAAGAGAGAGAATGAGCAGGGGAGCGACAGGAGAAGGGAAGGCAGAGAGAGAATCCCAAGCGGGCTCTGCACTGTCAATACTCATGAACCACGGGACCGTGACCTGAGCAGAAATCAAGAGTCGGATGCTTAACCAACTGAGCCACACAGGCACCTCAGTGTTTTCATCTCTTTTGGATAAATACCCAGGAGTAGAATTGCTGGATTATATGATAATTCTATTTTTTAAGCTTTTGAAGAACCTCCATACTGTTTTCCATAGGAGCTGCACCAAGTTGTATTCCCACCAGTAGTGCCCAAATGTTCTCATTTCTCCATAACCCCAGCCATGTTTGTTATTTTTTGTCTTTTTGATAACAACCATTCTAACAGGTTATTAGGTGTGATAGGTCATTGTGGGCTGATTTTGTTTCTGTTTTTATTTTTCCATTTCCTGAGGACTGGTGATTGTGCAACATCTTCTCATGTACTTGTTGGCCATCTGTATATTTTCTTTGGAAAAATGTCTGTTCGATTTCTCCATTCCTTTTTAATTGCCCATTTAATTTAAAACCTGAGAGATTTCTTGGCATTAAGTTGTATGAGCTCTTTATGTATTTTGGATATTACCCCTTTATCAGCTTTATGATTTTCAAGTATTTTCTCCCATTCAGTAGGTTACCTTTACGTTTTGTTGATGGTTTCCTTTCCTGTGCTGAAGCTTTTCACGTTGATGTAGTGGAAACTTGCTTATCTTTGCTTTTGTTTCCTTTGCTTTTGGTGTCAAGTCCAAAAACTCATCATAGAGACTAATTTCAAGGAGCTTACCCCCTATGTTTTCTTCTAGGAGTTTTGTGGTTTCAGGCCATTACCTCTAATCTTTATAAAAACCTTAGTCAGTGCTGCTATTGTCCCCATTAATTAAATGAAGACATTCAGAATCTGTGAGGCTAAATAACTTTCTGCCAAGTAGACAACCGAAAGCTCCAAGCACCATTGCCTGGGTCTAAGGTCCACTGTCTTTGTAACTAGGGATTCTACTACTTCTAGCTGAAAGCCCAAGGTCTTGGTCTGGCTCACTGATTTACTGGCTAAGAAACTCAATTCTGCCAGTTCATCCTGTGTTTATTAGGCTCAGAACTTGTTGATATGAGTTCGATCGCAATGGCCATGAATAAATCAGAGGAGTCTACATTAACTTCCATTAGAGAATGTATCTGTTAAAATAACTGGCCTGAATTGTTTGCTCAAGGAAACTCCTCCCCTGCTGGTCAACCCAGGAGACGAAATAATCTTGCTTGTTGCACCAATAATGAGGGAAACGGAATTCTGAAGAAGTATCTCCGTAGCTAAGTTCTCTCCATAAATATCTCATGATATTTAGTTCCAATCATTGAGATTTGTTCTCCAAATCTGAGCACCTTCTCCCTTGGCCTGGACAACAAGAACTGTCCCAAGGACAGCACTCCATTGTAATGATTCTTTTCCTTTGGCAGTACTGTATTCTGAAATAATCATCACTTTGTTTGATTTTTTTTTTTTTAACTTAAGATTCTCTCCCTTAGGATTCCTGAAAACATAACGATTTCACCCAGGGAGCCACCGAGCTGGAAACATTGGTCCTTCTCACTCTCCGTAAAATTGGTATCCACTTGGAACAGAAGAGAAATATGCTTTAAAATCCAATGTAACCTAGCCCCTTAGAGGTCCCTGGGGCAGACTGATTGATTGATTGGACTAAGAAAGAGATCCTTCCTCCCTCTCTACCTAATCCCACATTCTTTTAGTAGGTGGAGAAATGCACACACATGTACAAGCAAAACAAATGTTTGGGAAGGAGTTGCTAGTTGATGGACGAAAAAAGAGTTATTACTTGCTTTAAGAATATTTGCCTTCCCAACATGTTAAAACACTCATTAGTGCAACTCAGAATTCAAACCACTCTAGAGAGTCTTTCTGATTTAAGAGGGCAAAGGCGGGGGACTCCATTTATAACACATATTAAACTCCGAACAATTTCCATCAACAACTTAAATAAATGAAAGGAATTTCTGGTTGTGCATTTGGGGAAATAGGATTATTAATACAATTCCTGCTGTGTTAGCCCTGATGGGAGACGGACCCAGGGCTTTGGAAACCTGGCAGGAAAGGAGTCCATTCTGAGACCTCTGTAGAGTGGTAGGAAAAGGGTACTACTGGCTTTGAGAAAGTCAGAAAGAACCACTGTTCTCTCCTCTTGTCCCATTTTCTTCAGATGGTTTCAATTTGTCGAGCTACCTGCAGTCTTGTGAGTTTTGCATCATAGTCGAACGTGCAAATTCTCCCTCCTTTATTCCCATCCTCTCTTCTGATCCTGATGTCATAAAAAAAAAAAAAGCCTGTATTTTAAGCATTCCTCATTCGATGTGAAAAACAAAACAAAACAAAACAAAACTGGTTTTAGTCCTGGTTCTGATCTATCGTTATGAATTGTGTCCTCGTAGCCTTGAACAAAACACCCTTCTTAGCTTCAATTGTATTGGGATTAAAATAAGAATAACATCTTCCATGCCTGTCCTGCTATATTTATTGTGAAGTTCGATACATTATTGTTGGAAACGTTCAATTTTATTTCTACTGCACTTTATTTAGAACACACGAAATGATCATTACTCATTTATGCATCTCTCCGTTCATTAAAAAGCGATCTCTTTCTCTCCATGTCTATTCATCTTTTATTGGTTAAGTATTTCATGCACATGTTAATTAACAGCTACATGTGTGCCAGGCACTTTTATAGGCATTGAAGTGTTTTCTGAGTTCTGCTCACTATCGCTACACAATCTTCCCTGGGAGGATTAATTCATTTCCATTACATGTCAGTTGCCCTAAAATTTGTATTTCCAACACAATTTCTGTTCTGAACTGTAACCCAACTGCTATCTAGGCATCTCCACTTGACTATCCTTGGGGCAACTCAACTTTACCACGCGTAAAGACGAACAAGGAATGGCACAATTTCGAACCCACTTACAACCCTAAACAAATAATAGTAATAAAACTAACCTGAGATTTATCCTTGACTTATTCCTCTCTCGAACCCAAACTCCGAAAATAAATCCAGTCAATCACCAAGTGCTGTCATTTCTGCCTCTGAACCATTTGTGGAATCCATTCCCTTCAGTCTGATGCTGGTCATTGTGATTTTTCGCTGAGTTTCCTGCAAGGCATTCCTAACAGGTTTCTCTGCTCCATCCATTCCCCGTTCTAAACTAGCATCTTCCTGGGAGCCCAAGCATGTCCTCATGTGAGTCCCATGAGAAGAGAATGGGAAGGGGGACCAGAATTGCATCACACAGGACCGTGAACACAGCCAACACTCCGCAGGGTGCCTTGGCCCTTGGCAGGTGCCTCCATGTATGTTTGGTGGTGGACCCCAAATTTAGAAAGGCCATTTTTGAAACCAGGGTATTCTGCAAAGTTAACTCAACGTAATGCACTTTAGCTTAAAGGTAATGACATTTAGTTCAGTGAAGTATTTCTCCTTCCTTCCTGGATTAAGCCTGAAGCCATTGCTTTGCTTATATATTCTTACCAAAGGAACATCCAAATGTCAGAGGTAAGTGAAATCCCAAGATATGAGTGGAAATGTCAACTCACAAACCCATTGAAATTTTTCTTCCCGTGGAAAATTGGATGAATCTTATAAAATGTATAGTGCTGAAGTGTTTGGGAAGTGGCAACCTGACCAAGAGAAATCAGATTTAAAGTTCACCCTTATCAGTTGCTATTGGTGTGCCAACACTCCAGCAAAATTACAGCTGAGACATGATGACTGTATATTGACCATCGGTTCTTGAAAAGGTGTGGACACCGAAATATCACCTAAAGCTTTCTGGATATACTTTTTCCTGTATTCCAAATTTGTCCCCTATGCTGGATAATATATTTATTTTGCTTATTTCAAGTTCATGGAAAATTTCGAGTTGTTAGATGAGACAAATAAAAAAAAATGAATCCAAATCTCTCCTGGAAAGCACAGCTTTGTGACATTTGTTTTCCCGCATCTAAAATGAAAGCATTACCATATTTAAATAATTAAGGTGACCAAGAAAAAAAATTTTTTTCCTAGGGAAGCAGCATGTTTGCCTTCAAGAATGCAGTCCTTAGAGGTCTTTGGTGCAAAGTGAAAACTCACTAAATACTTGAAGTGTGAACCTTAAAAAATCCTTGTTTTGCTCAGGACCCATTCCTGTACGTCTTAAAAAATATTCCAAATGTGTACATGAAAGATCGTGGATTAAACAGTGTACACAGCCACTTCTTATCTACTCCCTCAAAAATCCTAAGAATCTGTTAGAAAAGTACACTTGAGTTTCATTTCGTTAATTTGTTCAGGTCGCCTGTTGAGTTACTTAACATCCCTGAAACTTATGGATGAATCACTCCATCTATAAAATCGGGGTAATTATATACTTATATCATCTGCAACATTGAGCAAAATATTGAGTACACAATGATTACATGGTACAATTAGCTAATATTTTTATTTTCTATTATTACTCATTTCCACTACACTTCTCAGATTTTGAACTCATGCTCAGAAACTGGAATATTAGTATTTAGGGTAAAAAAAAAAGGGAGGGAAATAAATACCCTGAAATGAGGACAACTGTTAGATGATGAGATCGTCAGTAATCCAGTGCTACTTCTCATTCTCTCTCATTTTTTATTTTTTTAATTATGTTTTAATGTTTATTTTTGAGATAGAGACAGACAGACAGACAGAGTGCAAGCAGAGAAGGGCAGAGAAAGAGGGAGACACAGAATCTGAAGCAGGATCCAAGTTCTGAGCCATTAGCACAGACCCTGATGCGGAGCTTGGGGACTTACGCTCCATTCACGCTCTGTAACTCTGACCATTTTCCTTAATTTCTGCCCAGACTTGGTGTTCACATTTTAAGTGATTTTTTTTTGTTTGTTTGCTTTTGTTTGTTGTTTTTGTTTTAATAATATCAAGCTGTATGTTTAGGTCACACTTTCTCCTCAATGAGAATTTATAGTTTGATGAAAAGTGAGCATTGCTGGTAGATAAATCTGTACTTTTTACTATAAAAACAATGTAACTGACATTTAATAAGTTGCCTGCTACCCTTGCGAGATGACTTTATATGAATTATCTCCTAAATTAGCATGCTAAGTCACCTTGTCATACTTCTTGTAACAATGTTTGATCTTATCTACTTAATATTATTAGCAATTTACTAATAAGAGACCATCCAATTTTCAAGGTAGTGATAAAGCCTTTGAAGGGAAGAATTTTCCCTCTTTGGGTTGGGGGGGGGCATAAAATCTTGTTCATTTACAAAATTTGCCTCACTGACTACATTTAAAAACCACTTGTGGGTTCCTGGGTGGCTCCGTGGGTTAAGTGTCTCTCGATTTCGGGTCAGGTCATGATCTCATGGTTCATGAGTTTTAGCTTTGCATCAGGCTCTGCACTGACAGAGTGGAACCTTCTTGGGATTCTGTTCCTCTCTCTCTCTGCCCCTCCCCTGCTCTCCCTCTCTCCGGTTCTCTCTCTCAAAAGAAATAAAATAAACTTAAAAAAAAAAACAAAACCTACTTGCTCTTCATTTAACTGTGTTAAATATGATAGGAAGCTCTCTTAAGTGACCTTTGCTCAGCCAACTCCCAGAAACACATTGATCCCTCTTGGATGCCCACAGAATTCATTTATTTTTATTCTTTTTAAATGTTTATTTTTGAGAGAGACAGCGCGCACTAGCCAGGGAGGGGCAGGGAGAGAGGGAGACAGAGGATATGAAGTGGACTCTGCACTGTCAGCACAGAGCCCCATGTGGGTCTTGAACTCACCAACCATGAGATCATGACCTGAGCAGAAGTTCGACGCTTAATCCGCTGAGCCACCCCAGTGTCCCATGTTACTGTCTTTAAATTCCAGATGTCCTTTAAAGAACCAGAGTTGGAGATTTTTATATATTGAAGCATCAATAGAATTTATGCAAAAAGGATGATGGAAATATCCACTTAGCAGGTCCCGTCTGCAACGCACACACACACATACACTGAAATAGGCCCTAGTCCGCATCGACTTGTATGTGAACCAGTTTATGTTGCTCCATGTTCATTTAAAATGCATTCTGTAAGACAGGTACATGCCATTTTTAAACCATTTCTCACCTTACTCTGATTTTTAATTAACCAACTAAGTCAAGTATTGCCGCAATTTTATTACAGAGGTTGTCTACGGAACCGAGATTAACAAGGAGAATTCATATAGCATCTCAGAGACTTTACTTATGTCCCTTATTGCATAAATGTAGGAGACTGCCACAAATATCACCTCAGAAAATTAGCTGCTAATTTTATCCTCCTTTTTCTAACATAGATACAAGATAACTCAAAAATCACAGTGGGAGCCTTATTTTTTTTTAACTTCCTAAAAACTCAAGAGTCCCTCCTTTTTTTGTCCTTCACTTTCCCTGATCCCTTGTAGCACTGTTCACAAAGATGAAAAATAGGTACTGAAGTCAAAGTACACATTAATCTGCATGATGATTAACAACAGATGAGAATTCACATTGTTGGAAGGTCATAAAATCCATTTAAAAATTAATCCCTGGAGAGACAAATATGGGAAAGCGGCAAAAGTCATCTGTCTAAGGTGGATATGCTTTTCTGACCGCCTTAGAGGCTCCCTTGCTTTCAGTACGCTGTCTAGGAAGATTTTCTAGACATTTCTAAAGTGCCAGTATTGATGTAAAACTATGCTTAAAACCTTGGCATTTCTCAAGATGGCCAGTAAAACACAGGTGATAAAAAGATGTATTAAAAATATGCTAAGTGAATGGTCACATGCAATTAACAAGGTGATTAGGAATGTTTGGGGATCCCTTCATTGAAACGTATTGTCTCCGCTATCTTTGGATTCCAAGACACCATCTTCATTTTTTCCTCAATAATATTCAATTGAGAACAAATTTATGGGGCGCCTTGGTGTCTCAGTAGTATGAGCATCTGATTCTTGATTTTGGCTCAGGTCATGATCCCAGGGTCAAGAGATCGAGTCCCTTGTCCGGCTTCAAACGGAGCATGGAATCTGCCTAAGATTCTCTCTCCCCCTCTGCCCCCCTCCCTTGTGCGCGCTCTCTCTCTATCTCTCTCTCAAAGAAAATAAATAAATAAATTAAAATAAAATAAGAAAACATGAATTTTTGACTCCTAAGTCCTAAACATAGCTTCATTTATAACCTCATTAGCATTTAAAATTTAGACTAAATGAATATCTGTTCCTTGTGACATTTTATATTTTTTATGCTTTATAAGATTTCTCAGCCTTGTATTGACTTTAAACATTCATGACAGATATTCACTTACTTCAGGATTGGAGGAGCCCTCACACAGTATTTAAGGACTGTCTCTGATCTGCTGCGAAGCCTTAGGTCCCTATCTTAGTATCTGACCAGCTCCCCCCTCACCAGATAACATGGGATTGGGATCTCTTTATCTCTTATGAGGATGCTGGGGCTGCCGAGAAGATAATAAGCTCATAACTCCCAGCTAGCTGCCATTTAACAAAAGGAGAAGTCTTCCTTTCAACCAAAACAACACTACATCTGTCAGCACAGACGGATCCCAGACTGTTGTGGCATCAGAGAGGGCAGCTTCAATGGCCCCTTGGGGGCCACTTATGGTCTGGTCATGACTAGGTGCACCCACAAAGGGAGTTCTAGGGCCAGTCGTTCATGGGAAGTTGCGCACAGATTTACAATTGCTGGTTCTGACAACTCCTACAGTTTGTTTTTTTGGCTCAGATTCACTATTGTTGTAGAATTAGAACTGTCACTCAGAGGAACCCTCCAGCCACTAACTCACTAGACTGTCCAGCATCTAGAAAACCACATCTTCAGAAGCTACTGAGGAAGCGTGAACAGGCAGGGATGGTCAAGTCACCCAACACCACCCAGCAGCAGAAGCAGCACCAGGAAGGTAGGGTGTTCAGATTTCCAGGCTAGAGTTGTGAGGGAAACCGAAACACCTTTGATTTTTTTATATTTTGACTAAGACATTTTCACCACATCTTTTGGGGCTGAGAACAAATGGTGTTTTATCTCCACAACGACAAAGGCCTTGGAAACATTGAGCCTAACACATGCCAAGCTCTTCCTGTGAAAGCATGTGCGTTTGAAACAAATGGTCTCTTACCAGTAATTGGCACATAGCAGGTGTTCAGAAACTCTTTGTGTGTCAGAGTAAATGAGGAAAACTGGAGGCATGACAGGATCGAGTGTTTCTTAAATGCTTCAAGAACATTGGGATGGTAGAATCATTAACATAAAACCGTTTTATAGTTTTGTTTAAAGATTTTGGTATATTTAGAAAGTTAAGAAGTATGAAAAGAATAAAGTCTTGTCAAAATAGGGGAGATGTCTACAAACGTGGTTACACAATGTGGCCAAACAGAGAGGAATGCGGAAAGGGAGAAAAGAGGTTGAAAGGAAACCAGTAATCCATATTTTGTCTTACTGTTGCGACGCAAAGGAAAAGAAGTAGAAGTGATATCAGAATAAGCCATTTGCACATCAACCAAAAGCAAAGAAATAAAGACTTCTTTTAGTAAGAAATACCTACCTCTACAAGAAGCCTACGTACATGGGATTTTTATATCAGGATTCCCGTCTTAGTCTGTTTGAGCTGCTATTGCAGAATGGCGTACTGGATGGCTTATAAACAACAGGAATTTATTTCATACGGTTCTGGAGGCTTGGTCATCCAAGATCAAGACCCCAGGAGACAGGGTGTCTGGTGAGAACCAGATTCCTAATTCGTACATGGCTGTCTTCTCCCTGTGTCCTCACGTGCTGGAAGGGCTCAAGAGGTCTCGTTTATAGGGACACTAATCTCATTCATGAGCCCCCACCCTCATGACCTAATTACCTCTCAAATACCATCATGTTGAGGGTTAGATTTCAACATATGGACTTGGGGCTCACAAACATTCAATGTAGAATATTTCCGTAAAGAACTAAAATTCTGGAACTCAAGTCCTGGCTTTCTGATGAGAGATTTGGAGGTCTAAACCAGTGGATTAAGGTTTTTTAGAAACTAAATAGGAGATTACATTCTATTTGGGGCCAAAGAATCTAATATAACATGACTTGTTCAAAATATAGTATGACTTGTTCACACTTAAGAGATGGATGTTCACACCAAGGTTTAGAGAAGTTTCATAGAATAAGGGGTAGGAAGTCTGGCTTGGAGGAAGGTAGAAAGGAACTAGACTAGGTTGGGGGTGGATAGGAAGGGAAAAGGCACATTGGAGAGGCCATAGCAGAGCGTTTGGAGGGCAGTTCCCAGCTCTGCTGTGGAGATGAAAAAGGTCTGGGAGGATGAGAAGGGGTAAAAGTCAGTGTGACCTCGAGGTCCCAGGGAAGGATTTATAGAAGATTCGTAACTGAACTGGCTTTTTGGAGAAGCATCTTCTGGGATAGTTCTAGAAGGGCAGGGAGGTTCCTGGCAGCGGGGAAATGGCAGCTGCCATCCCGGGGCGGGGGGGTGTGTTTCCTCTCACAGTGATGTTTCTTCTCTCTGGGCTGAGCGCGGTGTTTAAAACAGTCTTGCAGTTTCTTAGAATGAAACCTACAGCACAGAAGGTCCGTCATGGCCTTTGGGAATCGGCCAACTCACAGTCAGAGTTCGAGGAGTGGATATGGGATGCATACGCTCATTCTAAATTCATTTTTCAAAATCAGGAGTAGGTTATTTGTATTGGAGGATTCTTTAGCAATTGTAGTAATTATATTGCAAAAGTAAAAAATTACTTTTCAACATTTTACATTTGTTCTTCCCTTCACTTCACTCCCTCCCTCCCTCCTTCCTTCCTTCCTTCCTTCCTTCCTTCCTTCCTTCCTTCCTTCCTTCCTTCCTTTCTTCCTTCCTTCCTTCCTTCACATCTTCCTTCCCACCTTTCTTCCTTCCTTCCTTCCTTCCTTCCTTTCTTTCTTTCTTTCTTTCTTTCTTTCTTTCTTTCTTTCTTAGAGAGAGAGTGAAAGTAGGGGAGGGGCAGATGGAGAGAGGGAGAGAGGATCTCAAGCAAGCTCCACGCCAAGCACAGAGCCCAGCGTGGGTCTCCATCCCACAACCCTGGGTAGACGTTTAACTGTTCAACCAACTGAGCTACCCAGGTACCCCTCATTATTTCCTTTTTAAATAGAAAAGCAAAGAAGGAAAAAAACTGGCTTTAGAATAAAGTGGACAGAGCTTGAAGTCTTCCTCTGTTACTAACCAAGTGAACTTGGTCAAATCACTTAACCTTTTCACAGGGGAAGAGAACAACTTCTTCCCAGGGCCTCCTCTCATCAATTATTATTATTATTAACAATGTAATTGACTAACATTTATTGAATATTTAAAATATACCTGATACATGGGATATTTCCCGTGGCATAATTCCCGTAAAATTTCCTTTTCTAATGAAATAATCTTAGTAAAATCATAAACATGAAGCCAGACATAGCATTTCCAATAAATTACTTTTCAGATCTTAAAAAAAAAATAACAAAACTGAGAAAGAAACCAGGATTTATGATGTCTTCTGTCCTTTTGTATAAGGCTTTCCAGCTGTTCTATTCTTCAGGAGGCCACAACTTCCTGGATTTGCAGTCCAATTCTAATTAAGATCACTTTAATTAGCAATATCGTAATTAGCAATAGAGTGGGGCGCCTGGGTGGCTTGATCTGTTGAGTGTCCGGCTTTGGCTCAGGTCACGATCTCGCGGTTGTGAGTTCAAGCCCTGCATCGTAGAGCCTGGAGCCTGCTTCAGATTCTGTGTCTCCCTCTCTCTATGCCCCTCCCCTACTCGTGCTCGCTCTCTCACTCTGTCTCTATCTCAAAAATAAATAAACATTAAAATTATTTTTAAAAATTAGGAATACAGTTTCTTTCTTTTCTTTTCTTTTCTTTTTTTTTTTTTTGGTGCCTTATGGGTACCTAAAGTATGTCGTGGTTTTTTTTTCTTTAATTTTTTTTTAACATTTATTCATTTTTGAGAGATACAGCATGAGCAGGGAAGGGGCAGAGACAGAGAGGGAGATACTAAAACCGAAGCAGGCCCCAGGCTCTGAGTGGTCAGCACAGAGCCTGACGTGGGACTTGAACTCACAAACTGTGAGATCATGACCTGAGCTGAAGTCCGATGCTTAAGCAACTGAGTCCCCCAGACGCCCCAAGCATGTCGTTTTTATTGAACATGCATCTCTGATGACATTGTTGAAAACAAAAGGCAAATGCAGAGCTACAAGTCTTTCAGCAAAATAGATTAAAAAGGTGGCAAGAGAAAAGCAGAAACGAAACAAAGATTAGAAACGAAAGGTTGGCAAAGATATACCTGGTCATACAATTAAGCAAAGCAAGGGTAGTAGTAGCAATATTAGATGTATGTCAGATGCAGGAGAATTCTCACGGGCAAGAAGCATAAAAATGGGAAATATGAAAGAAAATGTCTGAAGCAAATAAAAAGTTTAAAAATATTTGTGTACTGAACATAAGGAATGCTCTCCTAAAAGATAAATAAATCTTTAAGATATGAAGTACATGAGAGGTTTCCAAGTAATACGGTCAATAATATATAGTCTTTGACTAGTATGCTGACATCGTATTTATAAACCAAAATATACAATGTATTTCCAGAGACATCTACAAAAGTTTTTCTGGGAAGTCTATGCAAAGGAAACCTTAATAAATACACAAAAGGAAAGGCTGACAAGGTCACAGATTTTCCTTAATACAGTAAATCTAAAATAAAGAGACCAAGAGAGTATATATATATAGATATTCTGAAATAATTTCCGAAATTTAGCCCTGGTTCAATAATGAAATTGAAATAAGCAAATCCTTTAAAGTAACAAGTAGCAAAGCACTGTATACTAAAATATTGGGGGCACAGCCCAACTGTATTTTAAAAGTCTTAAATGTTTTTTAAAAATTACTGGTGAGTTTCCACTACTAGAAAGGCAGAGTAAAGGTTTTCAAAAATCTTCTCCACAAAAGCCATGAGAATACTGTCAAAAACTGTCAAAGTCACCTTTTCAGAATTCTGGAAATTAAGTCTTGGTACGATCTGAGAAACAGTTTTTCAAGAACAATGGCTATATTTTGGTAAGAACAATGAGCTATGTGACATTACAATTTGACCTGAATCCCGTGCCTCTCTCCCCAGCCTCATGGTAGATCTGAAAAACATCACCTAGAGGATACTGAAGGGGCTGAATGGGTTTGGAACATCTCCAAACACCCCACATCCAGACAATCGTCACCATTTGACTGATTGGGCAGCCGGTTAAAAAGTTTCATTTGTAGGACTTCTCTTTAATTGACTCCAACTCAGCTGCTCTGTGTGAAGACCCCTATTGGCGTTTCTTTGGTTGAAAATAACCAATGGCAGTGGTCTAGCACAGCTGCTGGAGGCAAGATTACTGGCTAAAGCTAACGAGAATCTGACCAAAAACTTAAAAGCAAATAACGAGGAATGAGCTGTCCATAGGGGACTTTGGAAAGCTGTGATATATTCTGGAAATTTGGAAAGCTATTCTGAAACTGTTGTGTTTCTCAGAGAAACAGAACGAACAGGAACTAGAGTCCCGTGACCTGCTGGCTGTGGGCCAGAGACCCAGGAAAGTCGGTGGCATGGTTAAGTCTGAAGACTTCAAACGCAAATGGTGTAGATTCCGGGTCACGTGTGAAGGTCTGAGAAACAGGCTCTCTGAGGAAAAAGTGATATTCCAGGAGGGGGAAATTTAAGTAATATGGGTAAAAATTGGGTGAGAAAGATTTTAAGGAAGACGGGAAACCAGGACTCACAAAGGAAGTTGTAAATGTACTCGATGACATAAACATTAAAACATATGTAGTGAAAATGGCAGACTGTGGTTGAGCAAATCAAACGAATCTTCCTTCTTCCCTCAGGCAGGCTCCCAACCGGCAGAAGAACAGCACCCAAACACATCATACTCCTGGCTTTTAATGCTTTTCAGAAATCTTACAAATTAGTGAAGTTTAGATTATTATATAACAGTGCATAGTCTTGCTGTTGATTTTTGACACTGTACATTGTATCTTTTGACATATGCAAATTTCCAATTTGATAGGGATTATGTATCAAAAATAATAGTGGCAAGTTATATTCTTATCAGTAATACATGACAATCCCCAGGGGACTTCTGTTTTCGAAAGCCATCAGATGTTCTTGGTGAGTAAGATCTTGTTAATTAAAATAGTATCGATCTCGGATTTGATTTGCATGTTTCCGAAGGTGAGAGAAGCGCCTTTTCGTACCATCTTTGGCCATTTCAAGTCTCATCCACTCATTTAGTCATTCATAAATATTCACGGAATGGCATGGTGGTGGATAAAAGCATTGGCTCAGAAATCGGCAAGTCTCCACTTGGATCCTGTCACCTCAATTCGGTGTGACTCTGGACATCTTAACTCTGTGCCTAAATTTGCTTACCTGTAACGTGAAGCTAAGTGTGCCTATTGGATAGACTTCTTGCAGGGATTCGACATGGTAACACACGCATGCTGCTTCAAACAGTGCTTTGCCAATAATAGATGAGCCATTGATGCTGGTTGCTACCATGTTTAAGGGTAAACTGGGTGCCACTGACCCCCTCCCCTGCCAACTGCAGGCCCAGAAGTCCCATCAGCTTCTCAGCAGACCTTGGGAGAATCATTTTACCTTCTTGTGGGGGTAGGGTGTGTGTGGGGGGTTTTCCAGCTGTGTTACAAGCACCTCCCATCCGTATAACTCTATATTTTCTGAGACCTGCACAATACCTTTGGAAGTCAGAGCCATTGAGGGGTGCTTGGTTCAGAAGACAAGAGAACAGAGGAGATTATTATCATTACTTTGTTTAGATTTTCACATCATAGGGGAGTGCCTGGGCATCTCAGTTTGTTGAGCGTCCAACTCTTGTTTTTGGTTCAGGTCCTGATCCCAGGGTCATGGGATTGTGTCCCATGTCATATCTGCACTGAGCATGGAAGCTGCTTGGGATTCTCTCTCTCTCCCTCTGCCCCTCTCTCCTGCTTGAATGTGCTATCTCTAAAAAACAAAACAAAAAAATTCACATATTTGGATTATCTCATGTAGTATGATGTACATATAAAAACATTCTAATATAGAAAAAAATTTAAAGGGAAAATAAAATAAAGATGATAATGTAGATATATATTAGTAACATGGAAAGATGTTTAAGCTAACAAAAAAGTAGGTCTACACACACACACCACACATACACACACACACACACACACACACACACACACACACATTGTCCTGAAGGGAATATACCAAAATGTTAACAATTGTCATTTCTTGGTAGTGATAGCACTTTTTATTACTTTCTTAGAGTTTTATGTATTTTCAACTTTTTACAATGAGCCTTTATTTCTTTTATAATCATAAAAGCCCCAATTAAATTATTTTAGGTTTAGAAACTGAAAATTTTCATTGAGGAAATAGAAGAAGAATGAGGCAGAAGCCCCAACAACGGTGACTGGAGCCCAAGGCGATTCCAGGGAAAGGGGAGGAAACAACAGGCAGGATGAAGGAGAAGCTCTGTGACCTTGGAGGGGTCATTGTCATGAAGCAAGAGGCAGCAGGGAGACTCCGAGCCACTGAGGCGGCCCCTTTAACAGCCCGGGAAAAGACTTCTGTCACCTTGGGTCTCTTCAGGATGTTGACCGTCAAAGCCTTCTGTTTAGATTCCTGATAATCAAGACTTCTGATTTATGAAGTTTCTAACTGCGATGAGTCAGAACACTTAGAGAACAAGTTGCTCACGGGATTCTAGAGATGGAAGAGACTGTAGAGAAGCCTCTCACTGCACTCAGACAATGTCTGACATTCAAGTTCATCATCACGTGATTCCCATTGACTTTCGGCCATGCATCTTCACCATCCCCCTACCCTAGCCTTCCTCCCGCCCCATTTGACGGCTTGCTCTTCCTAGGCCGTATCATAGCTGTGTTCCTGCCTCAATGTCCTCACTCTTACCCTTTCTTCTAAATGCATCATTTCCGCATACTTGTATCTCTATCCCTCTCTCTAGATTGTAACCTACTTACCTAATGCCCTCTTCCAGATATCTGCATGCTTACTTCTCTCACTTCTTCCACCTCTCCGTTCAAATGCCACGCATGCTGGAAGACTCCCCTGCCCCCTGCTGTTTCTCCATAGCACCAGTCACTCCCTGACCTCAGAGTATATCGTAGTCCCCCCATATCCGCGGTTTCGTTTTGCATGGTTTCAATTATCCATGGTCAACTATGGTCCTGGAAGCAGATGATCCTCCTTCTGATATATTGTCAGAAGGCCACTGGTAGCCTAATGCGACATCACAGTGCCCCCATCACTCATCTTCCTTCATCTCCTTGCATGGGCATTTTAGCCTCTCACACACTCACTCTCACAAGAGTGAGTACAGTATGGGGCCCCTGGGTGGCTCAATTAGTTAAGCGAACGGCCCTTGATTTTAGCTCAGGTCATGGGATTGAGCCCCACATTGGGTTCTGCGCTGGCAGCATGGAGCCTGCTTGGGATTCTCTTTCCCTCTCTCTATGGCTCCCCCATGCTCTCTCTCTATTTTAAAAATAAATAAATAAACATTAAAAAAGCCCAAGAAGAATGAGTACAGTATATTTTGAGAGAGAGATCATGTTAACTTAACTTTATTACACTAGATACTTATCATTATTCTATTTTATTATTAGTTATTATTGTTAATCTCTTACTATGCCTAATTTAAGTTAAACTTTATCATAGGTATGTATATATAGAAAAAACATGGTATACACAGGATTTGGAACTATCTGTGGTTTCATGCATCACTGGGTGCCGGGGTCCAGTTCTGGCGAATCTAGGGGTCCCGGAAGGATGGTCGGTCAGGCGAAAGGAAATGAAAGAGCCACGAGAGAGATGTAGTCTGATGACCAAGCAGGCAGCCCTGGCAATTCTGGCATCTCCGCCCTGCCGGTCTCAGTGTCTTTTTTTAAAGGAAGTGAGTTACATTACAGCAATGAGTGACATCCCATCAGTAAGCATAGTTTGAACAATGATGTGTTTTATCAGTAAAGCTGCGATTTCTTCAATCTTGCAAGTTGTTTTCAAGTTAATTAGCACATACATTTAAGGCAGGGGGAGAGAACAGGACGTTACCTAGGCCTGCCTATGTTAATTATCTATAAACAGGCCAGGAGTCATTCTGCCTATTCTTCCAACTACAATGGGGGAGGTGCAACCCATCCGGCAAGGACAGAATTCCCAATGCTTGTCCTTTGCTTGTGAATGAGTGAATTTACATAATAGGAGTCTAACATTTACACAAATCACACCAATATTCAGCCAGCTCACAACTGCTTCAGCCACCTTTTCCACACAGGGAAGGGTCTCAACCTGTGAGCTCAAAACAACTCCCAACAACTGGGGGTCTTGGAACATATTCCCTGTGGATAAGAGGGGACTGCTGTAGTTTTGTCTGCTTCACTTTTATTTCGTCTGTCCAACGAGCACATAAGCCACACGAAATAGGGATCTCTTCAGTTTTGTCCTGTGCTGTCTCTAGCATCTAGAACAATGCCCATGTTTGGCACTCAGTGAAATACATGGCACTTTAATAAAGGAATGAGATCTGTGTCCCCTTTATATTTTCCCAATAAATAGCACGAGATCTAGCATAGTGCAGGACAACCGTGTCTTCCGAGCTCTATGACCTTAGACAAGTCATCTCACCGCTCTGTGTCTCACTTTCTCCATATGCAAATTAACACTTGCTGTATTAACTTGGTGAACACAGAGAGAGCATTTTTTGTGAGTCGTTGGCAAGTGTTAATTATTATTAGATAGGGAAATAGCATGAGGGGAAATTAAAGAAACCAAAACGTTAAAAGATAATTTTTGATAAAAAAATTAATAATCGAATATAAAGTGGAAAATAAAAAGATAAGAGGTCATTTATATCATACATAAATAATAACATAAATAATATATGTATACACATATTTACACACACAGGATACTAGGGAATAAGAGTATGTTTCCTCATCCGCATTAGAGTACATTAATTTTTT